>CM046877.1:495760387-500760387 GCA_025667525.1 Glebionis coronaria
AGAATCTATAGCACAATATGAAGATGTTCTTCATGTTCTTCCTTAGATTTAGAGAAGATTAGGATGTCGTCGATGAACACGACGACAAATTTATCTAGAAACTCATGGAAGACGTGGTTCATTAAGTCCATTAATACCGTTGGAGCATTAGTGAGTTCTAAAGGCATGACTAGGAACTCATAATGGACATATCTTGTGCGAAAAGCAGTCTTGAGAATATCCTGCTCTTTCATGTTAGTTGATATGTCAACCCATTATGTTTAGGCCTTAGCCCAGTTACAATGCTTCTAGATCTTTCTTATGTACCTATATATTGTACCCCTTTTATTAAATAATGTAGGGAATTACACACACCTCTACTCGCTGTTACTCTTGTGTATTGTGACAACGTAAGTGTAGTGTATATGTCTTCTAATCCAGTGCAACATCAACGAACAAAACGTATTGAAATTGACATTCATTTTGTTCGTGATATGGTTGCTATGGGTCACATACGTGTTCTTCATGTTCCATCTCGGTACCAGTATGTAGACATCTTTACCAAAGGTCTTCCTTCAGTATTATTTGAAGAACTACGCACCGATTTGAGTGTTCGAATGCCTCCCGCTCAAACTGTAGGGAGTGTTAGTTGATATGTCAGCCCATTATGTTTAGACCTTAGCCTAGTTACAATACTTCTAGATCTTTATTATTTGCCTATATATTGTACCCCTTTTATTAAATAATGCAGGGAATATTATCCCTCTTACATTTCACTCACAGCTGATGATAAATGGATCTTAGATCAATCTTAGAGAAATGCTTGGCACCTTGTAATTGGTCAAACATATCATTGATACGCGGTAATGGATAACGGTTTCTAATGGTTATCTTATTCAGCTCATGATAGCCAATGCATAAACGCATGATGCCATCCTTCTTCTTGACAAAAAGTACCGGTGCATCCCATGGTGATACACTCGGACGGATGAAACTTCGCTCCAGTAATTCGTGCAGCTGATCTTTTAACTCCTTGAGCTTAATGGGAGCCATGCGATAAGGAGCCTTAGAGATTGGTTTCCTCCCTATTTCAAATCAACACTAGTCACGCAAGAAAGATAGGTTGCCTCAGTTGCTTTGGTTGCCTCGATTTCCTTGAGATTATTTTCGAAACATCTCATGTTAGGGTTCAAAAAAAGATCATCACTTTCTTTTGGGGTCATTTTAGGAAGTGTACACCAAACGCCTCGTTATGTTAAAGCAACGGTGAGCTTTACTTGCGGGGTCCATCTAGGTTTTTTTATTGTCTACAAAAACACTATCGCTCTTTCATTGTATGCTTGATACGTATGTATGTTTTCACTTGATCATCCTATTTAAAATTAGGGTTTTGCAATCAACCACCCATTAGATATTTTTAACCATTCCATAATTATGCATATTTCTATAATCAAACTCATTGTTTCTAAATATACATGATTTTAATACATACAATTAAAATAAATAAATTTAATTAAGGTATGTATTAATATAAGGGACTTAGTATTTGAAAATGTTTTTTAATTATAGTAAACTTACATACCACCCAATGGGTGATTGTTAGCAAAACCCTTTAAATTAGATGAAAAAGAGAGATTTTCAGCAACAAATAAAGTAGTTTGTTAACTAATTGTTTTAGTTAATTTAGTTTATTGATTTGGTGCATCTTTCTCAATATTTTTCCATCTTTACTAATAATATGAAAAATGTGGATCCTTCAATTTTTTAGATCTTAAATAAAGTGGGTTTAAATCTTTCTGTTTCTGTTAATAATTTATGCGATATGAATTGAGTTTAGTTTCAGTAAAATGGATTGTCATTTGCTGTTATTCATTCAGAATTATAGTCATTAGTCATTTAAATGTCATATTGGTATAGTCAGAATAAATTTAAATGTACATTGTTAATGTCACAAGAAAAACAATTAATTGTATACATTTTAAAAAATACATTTGTATTTTTTAACTTTTACCCGATAAACAATTAGATATCAATATGATAAATGATTGAAATTACTAATAGTAGATTTGTTGTGAAACTTTTATCTATATCTATATCTATATCTATACTATTATCTTCAATCTTAACTCTATACGAATTAGAACAAAGAGGTTACATTTAAACCACTATCTCAATCTCCACATGTTCTTTGTTTTTCGGGGATTTCTATGTTTTCCACATCATGAGTAAGCATTTGATATATTAAACTTTATATTTTGTAGGTTGTTGACGTAAATTTAATCGTTACAATGTTTTAATGTGTTATTGTTTTTAATAACCAGTCTATTGTTTTGGATCTCTTTTGATATGGTTCTCTATATGAACTTACAAATTTTAGAGATCAGTGGTAGTTTGGATTATTTTTAATTAGCTAAGCTGTAGTTTAAGAGCCTGTGTGGAATTGCTTTATAAAGTTGCTTATAGGGGATGTGAACCATAGATGTGTACAAGACACCTGTCACATAGACTTATTTTTCAGTTGTTTAATTTTATGACGGAATAGTCCAAGAGGTCATCTTTTGCACTTTTAAGTTATGAGTTTTGTGTTTTTGGTCTTCAAGTCTAAATGTTGCCTTATAGTTAATAAAAAATGAGAAATATCTACCCTAGCCAAGATAGTGCAACAGGCATATTAGGTAACTTGGATGATTAGTGGATTGGGTAATTTTTTTAACTTCCAAATACCCACGAATTCACACCCTCGATTTTAATATCTAAATGTTTCAGTTGTTCCAGTTTAAAGATCGATGATGGGGATGGTGATGGTAACGGTGACGATGCATATTCAATGTTTTATTTCATTTTAATAATGATTTACCAGGTACAAATTTTTTTTTATTAATCTTATAATTATATATTTATTATATTAGTATTAACTATTCTCATTCTAATATATTTGATTTGATTTGATTTGATTTGATGCGGCTAATTATCAATTTTTTAATTAGCGTAGCAAAACCCCTTTTGATCATGGTGTTATGTTATCGAATCGGCTGATATTGAAGTAATATGCCCTTTATCAGTATGCAACATTTTTGTTCAGGTCAAAGAAAGAGAATAGTTATGAGATGTGTAATAAGCAATATAGCTTATCCATTTTGATTAGCTCTATGAGATAAAGAGGCATTATGCTCATAACTATTAGTAAGTAGTGACAAATAGGAACCCATGGCTTTCAATGAGCATTGGCATAATAGTTAAACTCAAAAAACTATTGTCATATCTTATTAGAGAATTAGTAATAAAGATTTTCTTAAATATGGATTTGGTACTTGACGATAAATATGGAATAGCAAATGAGGGACTAAATATCAAATGTGGTGGCTTCGTGTTCGGAATAAGATTATCAGGCGTTCATATTCACATATATGGTATATATATATTCTCCATGTCTTAATGATTATCAAGCCTTCATGTTCATGTATCTAGTATTCTTTGTTGGATGTGTTTATTTAGTTTTTTGGCACATTTAAGGTCCATGTAAATTGATTGTTTAGAGTAGCAAAACATAGGATCAATGGAGTATTAAATTAAAATATAAGGTTATGTATCTTATTTTATTATAAATATCGATTGACAACTCAACCATATTAGGTATATTTCATGATCAGTAACACAGTGTATCATAATTAAGTATTGTTTCAAAAAAGTATTGTTTGCATTGTAAACGTTAGAGGTTAAGCATACCGGAATAAACTTTGTTGTTAAGATATTGTGTTATGCATACTGACTTTGTTCAAACAGGAATGGTGTCATAGATTACTGTAACTATGCTCAAAATTGCAGGATAACCAGATAAAAATTGCGGTTTTCTGGCTTTGTCTGGCCTGAAAATGAGGCAAAAAATAATCTTGTTCAAACTTATGTACTTTCTATATATTAGGATGGGTTTAGCTTTTTTACATATGACTATCGGCTCAAAAGCTAATTATATACCAATAAGAGAAATAATGATGGGACATCGAAAACAAAATTGAGTCTATGGGTAAACTATAAAACCCAAAATAGATACTGCAACAGACCAAAACAACACTAAGTTTTTTTTCTATCCTAATTTGTAAAAGGTCGAACTGGAAACTTTAGAACTTATAAGAGCTCTGAAAAAATAGTCATCAGTTAGACCCTAAATCATCAACCAAACACCCTTGCAAAGCAGTCGTACGTACTACGTGGAACATGGAATTAGGTTAGTGCTTGGTGCAGTTGATCAAACAACTATTGAGAGTTGTTTTTTCATTCCTTTAATAAATTCAAAATTCTCTATGCCCATGTTGTCCTTCACTGAGCATGTATTGGTAACAAAACAAAGATAAATTACTAGACCAACACTAATATCCTAGACCCATGAGCTCGAAATTGGTAAGAGCACCTGGGATATTTCTCAGGAGGTTGGTGGTTCGAGTCCACCCAGATCTGTCACCTACAAAACGTTTCTACGATGGGCTGCTGACTATGCGCTTATCTGTTGTTTATTGTTGTTTACTACCAACTAATTTCATTATTCAATCACGGATATGTTATTGAATGCTTGCTATTTGCTGCTGACTATGCGATGATATGTTATTGAATGCAGCAACAGGTACTTCAACTGCTATCAACCCTCATAAACGATAAGCAGAATGAGATTAAGATGATGGACCAAACCGTTGTGATGGTAGTTAGCTCAATCTGGGTAACCATATTGGACATTAGAGGTAGCTATTTGTAACCAGCTACCTTGAAAACAGGTTAGGTTGAGTCATAATTTAATTTCCAATGGGTCAAATGAGTACATGTTTAAACACAGGTATGTAGAATGGTTCTAATCAAGTAAAAGTTGATTATAATTGTATATAAATGTTTATAGCTTTCTAAATTATTCGCAGTATCAAATTAGATTACTAGTTTGAATAGTATACTTTTGTTATTTTTATATACACAGTGAATAGACTTTATTTTTATAAATTTCAAAACATAGACAAAAGAAGTGTTTGTGGATCCACTCAATACGTTTTGACCCGTTCCATTTATTGTGTCAAGGTTTTAGCCATAAAACTTATGGTTTTACAAATTGTGATGGTTTTAATTAGTCAATATTTAGTGTCTTTTTCGTATTTTAGCGATTAACATGTAAAGATGCAGTTAAGGTATCATGTTAGATAACTCTCTTAGGATAGTTTATCTTACACAGTTACTTGCTACACAATATCCAGGTGCCTAGACCTTATTACATTATCTTGGATATGCTACAACTAAGTGAGGAAGGACTGTCTCACGGTAGAAATAAGATGAGCATACATGTTTGAAGCATTGTTTGGTTAAAAGATCCTATGGGCAAATTTGTTAAAAGATATATGTGTAGCGTATGATTCAGCTATCAAGTTTCATATATTGGAATACAACATATCTTATTGCAAATCTGAGAACGGGAATAAGATTATATAGGTGGAAAATGGACGAGTCAGGTGAGTTACGTGATGTTGACCAGGTAAAGATAGAAGTTCCTGGTGCAAAATTTCTATATCTGAATAGTTTGGTAATGTTTCACGCATATAGTAGAATACTTTAACCATGTTATTGTTTGATGGTCTATAATGTCAATGAAGGTAGTTTATTATGAAATGATTGTTTTTTTAGCATTTTGTACATAGGTTAAGCTACCGATTATATTCCTTTCTGTACAATGAGTTGAGATGATTCCTTCATTGCACATGCAGTTGTTATACACTAAAGTAACATCTGCTAAAGAAGCTGCACACAACAAACATTCCAAATTTGTTGAATTACCTATCGGCATGCACATGGACACCTGGATAGCTGGTGGTGATCATTATTGGAAAACCGTCCCGAAATTCCTACAACAGAATTTCATTAGAAGGCTGATGAATCGCAACAGTAATGGTACATCTTCAATAATCTTCACATGTTAGTTATTTTGGTTTCATATAGATAAATGAAGTATATTTGAATAATATCACACCATATTGAATGCATATATATTATCAATGTAATTGTTTTGTAGATTGAGTGCATATATGATCAGATCAGCGGTTTTATGTTGATCTAATAGAAATGTGTTTTCAGTATCACACCATATTGAATGCATATGTAGTTACATAGTTAAGGGTGCAACTCAAACTTAATGTTTTTATTCAATAAGAAAATAGCGGCAAGTTTTATAATAGAAAAGAAACCTATATTTTGTTTTCAGTATGAATTCATGAATTCATGTATTCAGACTTATAAAGTGTGGATAATTAATTGTATGAATTAGCTTTTATAATTTGTGTGTTCTTCGGATTCAGTTTTATGTTGATCCAATAGAAATGTATTTTTTAATTGGCCAAATCATGGACAAAAAGGTGCAATAAAATGACAACTCAAGTTTGTTTCCATCGATCATTTTTCTTTGCTTTTGAGTATTTGTAGATGACATAGTTTTTGCTTAAGCGCTTTTGTATTATGATATTTTGTAGTTCAAATCGTACTTTGAATATTTTAGCCATATGGAGTATTAGCAGGCACTCCCAAACACCCCTAAAATTAGTTATATGACCTATGTGTATAGGACAGAGAGAGTTAACAATGATCAAAATGTTCATATGTATTTATATAGGATAGAGAGAGTTAAAAAATATCAATGTAGCACAAGTTTCATTTATGTATTTAACATATAATGTGTTCTGGCTGAAGATGATCTTGCTCTATGGACTCTGCTAGACATGGAATGTCAGAAACAATGGGTGACCTAAAGACTCGAGAAAGGTTCAATATTCTTTTAGCAACCCCTTACATTGTTAATAAAAGTTAATTGTTTACTATCAAAATATTTTCTACTTATTGCAATATCACTTCTATTGTAATGTGCAGTTTGCACGTAACTTGACAATTGCAACGTGATCTTGCCATAAATGGGTGAAAGTTAACTTGGCTAAAACTGGAATTGGTCAAATGGGTTGAATAACTTGAAAGATGCATAAAAATTATTTGCACTACAAAAATCCCAAATATATTTAAGAACGGCCAAACAATGTTTTTGAGATTAGAGTCGTATCAAGGTCAATGTCGCGAGTCATACGTTGCTTTGTTAAAACTGTGTCAATATCTTTCTATTTTGTTACTTACACCTTATAAAATGACTATTACTTAGATATGTTAATTTTAATTCGAGAGCAACCATTGACGATCCTCTTGGCTACTGCTTTGTCACACCACATGGTCTATTCAAAGACAATGAAGGTTAGTGATTGTAGTAATTTGTATACCCTTTTAGGAAAAAGAGCAACAAAATAGCGATAAGTATCGAGTGATGATTTAGGAAAACCAACACTAATGACCCTTAATGAAAGTTCGTTTCCCAAGGAGGTATATGTGTGTGACTAAGATGTACAAGATTTGAGATTAATATTTGGTTTAGAAGGGGATTAGAAGAGAAAATGACGAAGACGTAAAAAATAAAAATTAACACAAAATCACTATTAGAAAGTTAAAACGTAGAAGCTTAAAAACCACAAAAATAAAAATAAGTTCTAAAAATTACCAAAAATTCACCAAAAATAAAAAATAATAAACTAAGAGTTTACCAATGATCAAAACTTTTTCAAACCTTTTAAATAATTAAATATTAAATTTTTAAATGCTAATTAAAGCCCTAAAAATCAAATAAATTATCAAAAAGCCCAAATAAAGATTTTTCAATTGATAAACCTCTAAAATGACCTAAAATGATTAAAAACTATTTTTAGAAATTTTAAAACTAATAAAAACTATTTAAATTGAATTAAAAACTAATAAAACTTAAAATAATTATAAAAATTAATCTATAAGAGATAAAAATATTCTCTAAAAGTTGCTAAATTCCTATTTTAATGTATTTAACCAAAGAAAAATGTGAAAAGTTGGAAAAAGAGAAATTTTAAAATTAATAATAAAATAATAATAATATAATAATAATATAATATTAAAAATCCAAAATTATAAAAAATTCTAAAAACTTGCAAACTAGTTTATTTTAACCTAAATAATCAGAAAATGAAATTGAAATTACCAAAATACCCCTAATGGGCCCTCAAAAGGGCCAAATCCAAAAACAGTCAACCTAAATGGGCTTTTGGGCCCAAAAAGTCAAACTTGGCCCAATTGACTTGGAAAAGCCCTATCTGACTTAAAATTTGATTCTAAGAACAAAACTCTAAAGGCCCAAAAGCTGAAAATGTGCTTATCACAACTTATTGAACACAAAGCTTATTCTTATTGGGCTTTTCAGCCCATTAAGCCATAAGCTAAAGCCATAAGCTCTAATTTGACACACAGCCCTCTTTTTGGATGCTTAAGAGATCTGTCAAAAGAAATTTCCAATAATCTCACTTAATAAGCCAGAAAATAGAAAAGCAAAAATCCACAAAACAACAAAATAGTCGTTTTTGAGAAATACTGAACCTCAGAAGCTGATTCAACTTGCAAAAGCTTTCAAATGGACTCAATAAGCAATATCAATCAACAAAAATCCAATAAGCACAAGAAATAAGCCAGAATAAGCACAAATGAACTTATGTAAAAGTCAAAGGACTTGGTTTTCTAGTCAAACCTAAAAGTCAACCACCCAAATGCTCCAGGATGAACAAATGGGTCAAAATATGAGAACCTATTACAAAAAAAAAGTTGTTGCTGGTTAAAATAAGCTATTATAGCTTATTGATAAGCTGACACCAAATTTGCACTAGCAGTGGCAACCAGCAGGGGAAAGGAGTTCCCACTGCTTTGACTAATTGACCAAGCTTATTTGAGAGTTCTGGCTTGATTCAATTGGAAACAAAGGCACCCTTGTGATCAGTGAACCACAAGGAGTCAATAGCAACAATAAAATCACAAAATGATCCACACAATAAGCCACAATAAGCCAAACAGTCACCAGATAAGCACCAGATATGCAAATAAGCAGTTAAGCACTTAATAAGCAGATTTAAGCAAAATAAGCCATCCAAACTTAACCAGATGCACACACAAGCTATATAAACTAACAATAAACACAAAGAAACAAGAATCAAACACTGAATCAAAGTGAATAGCAAGATCAAAGCACAAAAAGTTACTGATGAACAATGAACAATATGTAGAAACAGTTTGCTGATATACTTGACACTTAATCCAATTTCAAGCCACAAATCCTTCTACCCTGGTGTGATTAACTATGATTTAGCACTTGTTACCCTTAACCTATGCTTAGATCTAGGTGTCCTCAAAATCCTAGCCAATTTTACCAAGTTATGAAGATTTTATAGCCAATCTATGAATCAATGTGTTCAAAGCCTCAAAACCTGCAAACAGATGAACATATGCTCCCAAATAACAGATACCAATACTTGCATACAACACACAAGCACTTAACAAACCTCAAATCCAACTTATGCAGTAATCCCAAACACTCCTTAATCAGTCACTTATCAAAGAAACTTGTGATTTCTTCTAATAACCTACTGATTTTAATGATCAAAAACACTTACTAGGCAACTACTAACATAATCAAACACATAAATCACCAACACAAACACAAATACTCAAAATCAAAGCACAAAATCCAAAATAGGCATAAACATGAAATTTTTAGGGGAATCTTAACAAGAGCTTATACCTGCCTTCCACAACATCCTAGGAAGGCCAACAATGCTCCTTGCACCTTGTTCAACAACTAGAACAAGACCAAGGTACTTCAAATAAGGAGATGCAATCTGCCTTAGTTGATGGTTCAAAGTAGAACCTCAAGGACTTGATATCTTCAACACAAGCAGCAAACAAGCTCAACCAAAGGCTTAGAATCCTTCTCAGGCTTGGTGTCAACAAGCTTGAAAGGACTCAAGGCTTAAGGCTAAGGGTTAGTACACAAAAATAAGCCAAAATCAGAAACAAGGACTTCAAGGCTTTTGAACCTTGAAAACCTTGAAAACCTAGATGTGCCTTAACCACAAGGTTAAGGAAGGTCTAAACAATCAAATGGAACTCAGAATTAGGCTACTCAAAAACCAAACTTTTAACAAAATCAAAAAGAGATTTCAAAATTCAGAAATTCAAATTTTATTAAGCTTAAAAAGGAATTACAAAGATTAATAGCCTAAATCTGGAACAAAGGGACTCTCACATGTTGAGGTCTCCTTTTATAGGCAAATGCCTGGCTAAACACTATTCACAAACCCTAGAAGTAAAATTCCCTAAATGCCCTAAGTCCTTGAGTGTGTTTGTTGTTGATGAGCTGTCCAAAGTGATCTTGGACGTTCATTTTAGCTTTGTTATGAAGCAATGATCCTTGGCTGTTGATCTTAACACGTGGCATGACTTGGAGGGCAAGTACTCATGTGATAGGTGAAACGGTTTGAATGGTGGGGTCCTTTGGGTGAGTGGGAGTGTGAGTTTAAGCATGGGATGGATTCGTGTGAGGGTTAATTGTGTTTTGGTAAAGGTAATTGTAAAAACCCCCTTGTTGGTGAAAAGTAAAAACTGGGTTCATGCGTGTGAACAGTGACACGTTTGATCCGTTTTCTTAGGGAAAAAGATGTTTGGCGCGTGTTTAGGGATTTAAACTTATAAACTTGGCAGCCTTGGTCCTTTTTCTTTCTTCCTCTTGTCTTTTGTGAGTAAACTTCTATCAGCTCCTATTTCCTTTGTATCAACGTTTCATCACTTGTCACTTTTGGCACAAACTTTTCACAAAATGTTTCAAGGGTTATTTTTGTCATGTTTTCATAATTGAAGGACTGATTTTGGACAATGTTGATCTTCAAAGGTCTTCAATGTATCTTTGGCTTGATGAGGGACCATAATTGACAATTTGAAATTGTTGAGGGACTAATCTTGCCATTTCTTCAAAGTTGAGGGACCTTTTGTGTAATTTTGACAAACTTAAGGGACCAAACTTGTAATTATTAATATACAAGGGTTTTAAGTGTCATTTCTTCAATAAATGAGGATCAATCTTGTTTGTCTTCAAGTCTTCAAGGGTATTTGTTGAGAATTCCATGATTAGGGCCCGGTTCTTTGTACGGCTTCGTTTCTCGTGTCCGTTTTTCCTTGTAACTTGTGATTTTTTGTCTTTTTTACGATATCCATACCTAAAATACACAAGTAAACAAACACAAGCATATATATGGTATTTTTATGACATTTTTATGCATTTAAAGCCCGAAAAGAACGATGAGATCATGTATAAATGCCATCTCATCACTCCCCCATACTAAGCCATTGCCGTGCCCTTACGCAATGCTAGAATAAAGTATCTAAGCATCACCAAAGTTCAATTTTATTAACCTTTATTGAAGAGTAAAAGACTTGCAATATACTATGAAGATGTGTAAAAACATAATGTATGATTTTCATCACAAAAAGTGACTTTTAGGGTCAAAGAATAGAGACAAGTAAATTTCCCTTAGAGTAAACTTCGTCATCCTTGATTGTCGTACATTCCATGCTAAGTGCAAAAACAAGATCATTGTTGGTACAAGTCACAATGCTAACACTACTCATACGTCCAAATTGTGTAATACTTTTTCTCCCCGCAATCCTAGTTATTATAAAAGGAAATGGGTTACTAGCATTTTTTATCTATTTTGTCATGGATCACAAGTGATTCATATTGACTTATTTGAGTAGTTATTAGTCCGAAAGCAAAGTAGCACGATCTGATCAATAGTTAGCCGAAGGACAAAATCTTTTAAAACGGCATCTCGTGTATCTCCTTAAGTTCATATCTTGGCATAACTCGTTTCACGATTTGAGACCTTTCTCGGACCGATATTTGGCATGTACTTCATACTTCAAATCTTGGGAAGACGATCTTGAAATTATGGTCTTCTCTTCATATATTTGGAATTTCTTCACTTGACATTTTTGAGAGATTCTTCATATAGGACCACGACTTCATCATTTTTCTTCAATCTTTACTTTGGATTTTGATATACAACGATCCGCCTCCTTTTCGGACTTGGATGTTTTTATCCTCATACCTTGTTAGGGTCTTTTTGGATAGACTTTCTCCATTCTTTAGGGGAGTAATTGCTTCTCGTCGTGTGTCTCGATCCTTCATATTGATTTAGGAATAATGATACTTCACATCATCTTTGGATCTTTAGCAAAAATAGAGCTCCTCATGCCTTGTTAGGGCCTTTTTGGATAATCTCCAATCTTCGCGTCCCGCTTCAATAAGTTATGCCTTGGCTATGAACTCTATTCAACCCCGAGCAACTTTTAAACGATCTTGCGCTAGAGGCTAAGTAACCTTTCAAATCGTACGACCTTACTTATTGCAATTATGATTTATTCCTAATGCATTGATCTTATGGGAAGAAAAAGCCACAATTAAAAACATATGAGTTTTTGAAAGAACATTTTCATGTTCTATGTTTAGCATGATCACTTGTCTAACTCTATCATTTCTCGTTCTTCACTATATAAAGACCTCTAATTAAAGAGACTCGTGAATACTTAGCCATGCAAGTCAAAATTAAGCCAAATTTGGATTAGCTTTCATTAAGACTATATCAAATCAAAGTTTTGGGTTTTCAAGCCACCTATAGGATCTTGCACTTTCTTGGACTTTTTCAAGTTTAGAGAATGCGTTTTAAAGTTCCCTTGATAAGTGACTTTCTAGAATCAATTATAGGAACTTGCGAAAAGTTCTTGTTCTTAACCCGTATGAATTAAGACTTTCGCGTTTTAAAGCTCCCTATATAAAAGTCTAGCAAAACTTGAATTGAGCGGGTTAAGGAATGCAAATGGCTCCAAATGCCCATCAAGTCAAAAATTAACTCTTATTCTACCCAACGGAAAATATACATTCGTGTCTTAAAAACACTTATGAAAAATAAGAAAAATTTTAAAATTTGGCCATTTTTAGCCTTATTAGCAAAACAAAACATTGAAAATTGGAAAGCGTGAGGGCGTAGCAAAGCAAGTACCTATTCACCCCCCATACTAAAGGAAAACATTGTCCTCAATGTTTCGAGTCTAAAGGTGGAGCACCCTCATATTAGAGACGAAGAGTCGAATGCTTAGGATCTAGCATGGAAAGGGTGATCAACAATATATCTAAAGCCGTTTATTAATTATGCTAAAAGATAACTGTTAGAACAATAAAGGATATGTCATGGAATCGTGAAAAACTTCTTCAAACGAACGATGGAGGCTCACGTAAACGAACACGAGAGTCTTCAATCGTAGATGATGATGATGATCTAGATAACACAATCACAAACAACCACGAGACAACGAGTTGAAAGGGTACAAGTCCCCTTATTAGTGAATAGTGAGCATAAAAGATAAGCATGGGATCTCCCCCACGAGGCACCTCGTTTTTGATTACCGAGTCATAAGCTCGACTCGATCCCCTCAATATGTGAACATTTAGGGAAAAACATGGTGTGGTCAATTTTTGATGGGGCTTACATGATAATCAAGGCCCAAAAACAACCGGTATTAAGGACTAAGTCCTTAGATGGTGCAAAATACCGGGATCGAAGATGGCGTTCTTGTTTTCATTGGAAAAATAGTTAAACGCCACTTCAACATGTTCCATAAACTCAAAGAGTTTGAAGAAGAGAGATGAGAAGTAGAAGGGTGGGACAATTGGTAAGACAAACTTTCGAGCTACTCGAGGTAGACTCGCACCAAGCAAATAGAAAGATTTTCCATTTATTGCATCGGTGGAAGACCGAGATTTCCCTTTACATGAAATTCCGGGATCGAATATCTCGTCCTCGGTGGACAAGGATGAGGGAACATAAGGGGCTTCCCCCATACTAAAACCACACAAAGCATCGTCAAAAGGAGTAGACGAGCTTGTAGCACTCAAAACACGTGGTGGTGACGGAGTTAGATTTGTAGAAAAATCTTTTAAATCCAATTTAAATTTTTTTCCTTTTTTATCTTTTGAACTCTCCTTATGAAAACCCTTTTTGATTATGTCGAAAATATTCGGTTTTTCTAAGACGATGTTAGTTACACTAAAAATTCTCACGTTTTGAAATCGTTTTGGTTTTGGTGGTGGCAAGTTCTCAAAACGTTTATCGACGAAGAAAACCTCCCCATCGGGGTCTACATATTCATCATCCAAAGGATCTTCCGTAGAAACTGGCAATTTATCAACACTTTTCAAGAATGAATGTTCGAGGTGAGGCGAAGGATTTTTCAATTCAAGTATTGACGGTTTCTTCTTTGTAGGTTTCATACTCATAACCTCCACCGGCGGAGGAAATGGTAAATTGTTTTTGGCGACATTTCCTAAAACTCTTGGTGAAAATTCTTTGCAAACGTCATTGGTTGAATCACCATGGTTTAAAGTTGCAATAGAATAGACATGAGAAAGATTGGAGTTTTGTGTTGCATTGATGACAAGTTCTTCCTCATTGAAACGAAGGGTGATTTTTCGAGCATGAACATCGATAAGTGCTCTTGATGTATCCAAAAATGAACGACCCAAAATGAGAGGAACTTTTCGATCGATAGGAATGTCTACAACGATAAAGTCAACGGGATAGTAAAACTTTCCGACTTTAACGAAAACGTCCTCGGCTACTCCACATGCTAAAATCGTAGAATGATCGGCCATCTCGAAAGACATGTTCGAAGGAGTAAGAGCCGGAAGTGAAAGCGATTTGAAAATCTCGAGAGGCATTAAATTAATACTAGCGCCAAGATCGGCCAAGGCGTAGCATTCCTCCATATCTTGAATAGCACACGGAATCAAAAATTTACCGGGATCACCGACTTTTTGTGGTATGCGGCTAAGAAAAACCGATGAACAACTAGACGATTGTTGTAACTTCTCTTTGTTGTTTAGCATACTTTTGAAGTTTGCGGCGAATCGAGGCTTCATGATAAGAGCGTCGGCAAAACTTATGTTAAAATGTAGATCTCGAAACATTTTCATAAATAGCTCAAATTGATAATTGTTTCGTTCTTGTGCTTTCTCCTTGTTTCGTCTCGAAGGGTAGGGTAAAGGTGGTGTGGGTTGGTCATTAGGCAACGGCCTTGGAATCTCGGGTTCCACAATTGGTATTGGTTCAACCGTAGGTGTGGTATGAGCGGTACTTCGTGGGATTATAATGTGCTCCTTTTCGACCATCACCTCGGGTTCTTTCTCGATTTCCTTCTCCTTAGAAGTACTTGTACGAGAGATTGGTTCCTTGAAAGTTTTACCACTTCGTGTAGTAATAACCTTCATTTCTCCCCTCGGGTTGTTAATGGTATCACTAGGAAGACCACCCGAGGAAGAGGGTTTGCACATGATTGCTTCAAACATCTTAGCCATTCGGTCTTCAAATTTTGATTGCCTAGAATCCGCTTTTAATAACTCTTGCTTAATCTCATGTTGTCCTAATTCCATCTTTTGTTGGTTTTGTTGTAGACGTTGGACATTTCCTTCCATTTTGTTTGCATGAGTTTTAAGTTCATTAGCAAGTTCATTTTTAAGCTCGTTTTTCAACTCGGATCTTAAGCTAATCATCTCACGTTGCATGTTGTCAAATTTAGCATCATTTGCTTTAGCATAATCCAAAAATTCTCCTTGCAAATTTTTAGTGTGAGCATTTTGAAAACCTTGTGTAGTGTTTTGAAAATCACGGTTTTGGTTTTGATTAGAGATTTGTCCATTCCCACATTGATAATTCCCCTTGTTGTAATTGCGTGTGTTGCCTTGGTAATTACCTTGGTTGTTGTTTCGATAATTGTTAACATTTTGGTTTGGTGGAGCTTGATTTTGGCGGGAACCTTGGCCGTTTTGGTTGTAAGTTCTCGTTGCTACATAAGCACTCGAAGTGTTACCATCCGCGGTAATGCACACGGAAAGATCATGAGCTCCTCCACAAGATAAACAACTCTTAGCAACCGCTTTAACCGAAGCGGAATTGGAAGCTTCTTGAGCCTTCCAATGGGACATTAGATTAGCAAATCTATCAAAAAACCGATTTTCCTCATTAGCTTCATCATGTAAGGCGTTAATGCTACGAGACGATTGTGACGAAGATGACGAACCCATATTGGCAACACTCGGTGTGTTACGAGGGTTATAAACCTTAGATCTATTTTCAATGATTTGTAAAGCCTCATTTGTCGTCTTGCACAAAAAATTACCACCCGCGGCGGCATTCAAATAATCTCGTTCATGGTCATTAAGCCCATTATAAAAAGTATCCACTTGATGCAATTCCGTGAAATCATGGTGTGGACATTCATGTAACATTTCTTTAAAGCGTTCCCATGCCATTGAAAAACTTTTATTATTTCTTTTCACAAATCGTGAAATCTCATTTTTTAAGTGTGTTGTTTTAGATGGTGGAAAAAACTTGTTCACAAACTTAGAAACGAGATCGGCCCATGTCAAAATCGAATTTGGCGGTTCTTTCTCGAGCCAAATTTTTGCGGGTCCATCCAACGAGTATGGAAACAACATCATCTTAATGGCGTCATGTGGAACATACTTAAACTTGCTAGTGGCGGTGAGACAGTTGAAATTCCTAATATGGTAATGCGGGTTGTCTTTCTCATGACCTCTAAACTTATTTGCTTGCAACATCGACATTAAACCCGTCTTAATTTCGAAATTCTCCGCAAGAATGGCGGGAATCACAATAGCCTCTCCAAAACCCTCGGTGGGTGCTTGTAGCAACTCCATCATAGTACGATTAGCCATGACGACTTCTTGTTCTACAATAGGTTCAACAATTGGAGGTTCTTCAACAATCAACGTCTCTTGATTGGCTTGCTTTTGAAGTCGTTTACGAGCTCGTTTTTCTTGATTACCAGTGATCATAAACTTCACGAAGAATGGGAGGTGAGCAAAGAAGATTCTTTTTGGGTGTTTTGTGAATTTTCAATTTTTTTGTGTTTTTGATGAAATTTAATTTTTTTGGATTTTGGTGTATCTTTGTAGACAACAATCTACAAAATCTCTCCTCGAATCAAACTCTTGATTAAAGAAGCCTCAAAGGAATGAAAACGATCACGTGGAGTGAACGTCTTCTAATGACTTTAGAACTTTGGTGAAAACCAAATTGTTCAAGAGGGTTTAATCACAAAGAAAACCAAGCAAATATACTATACGTAATAATACTTTGGGCGGCAAAACCCTGGATTAGCCTTCAATCTCAAAATACTCACAAGCAAGCGGGGAAACGAGGCGGCGCGAAGCACTTAAGAGCCTTTTTCCTTAGGGTATATTTTATAATACCCGCCTTATACCCACCTTATAGTTTGTATTTTTTAAAATCGAGCTTCACGAAAGTATTTATCTATTTTTGCCTTTTTCTTTTTGTTTGAGATTCGAATACAATAATTAGGAGATCAAATCCCAATTAAGGTTGTGTTTTCACACTTTTGGAGATATTGTAAATTTATTGTGATACTTAATACAATATATTAATAATATTTGTACAAGAAAAACTAAGAAAACCGATGATACGTATTAGTAGAGTTCTACTAATACAAATACTATTTGGTTAATATTAAAAACAACAATGCAAATTAATCACGACACACCTCCCCGGCAGCGGCGCCAAAATTGATTGTAGTAATTTGTAGACCCTTTTAGGAAAAAGAGCAACAAAATAGCGATAAGTATCGAGTGATGATTTAGGAAAACCAACACTAATGACCCTTAATGAAAGTTCGTTTCCCGAGGAGGTATATGTGTGTGACTAAGATGTACAAGATTTGAGATTAATATTTGATTTAGAAGGGGATTAGAAGAGAAAATGACGAAGACGTAAAAAATAAAAATTAACACAAAATCACTATTAGAAAGTTAAAACGTAGAAGCTTAAAAACCACAAAAATAAAAATAAATTCTAAAAATTACCAAAAATTCACCAAAAATCAAAAACAATAAACTAAGAGTTTACCAATGATCAAAACTTTTTCAAACCTTTTAAATAATTAAATATTCAATTTTTAAATGCTAATTAAAGCCCTAAAAATCAAATAAATTATCAAAAAGCCCAAATAAAGATTTTTCAATTGATAAACCTCTAAAATGACCTAAAATGATTAAAAACTATTTTTAGAAATTTTAAAACTAATAAAAACTATTTAAATTGAATTAAAAACTAATAAAACTTAAAATAATTATAAAAATTAATCTATAAGAGATAAAAATATTCTAAAAGTTGCTAAATTCCTATTTTAATGTATTTAACCAAAGAAAAATGTGAAAAGTTGGAAAAAGAGAAATTTTAAAATTAATAATAAAATAATAATAATAATATAATATTAAAAATCCAAAAATTATAAAAAATTCTAAAAACTTGCAAACTAGTTTATTTTAACCTAAATAATCAGAAAATGAAAGTGAAATTACCAAAATACCCCTAATGGGCCCTCAAATGGGCCAAATCCAAAAACAGTCAACCTAAATGGGCTTTTGGGCCCAAAAAGTCAAACTTGGCCCAATTGACTTGGAAAAGCCCTATCTGACTTAAAATTTGATTCTAAGAACAAAACTCTAAAGGCCCAAAAGCTGAAAATGTGCTTATCACAGCTTATTGAACACAAAGCTTATTCTTATTGGGCTTTTCAGCCCATTAAGCCATAAGCTAATGCCATAAGCTCTAATTTGACACACAACCCTCTTTTTGGATGCTTAAGAGATCTGTCAAAAGAAAATTCCAATAAGCTCACTTAATAAGCCAGAAAATAGAAAAGCAAAAATCCACAAAACGACAAAATAGTCGTTTTTGAGAAATACTGAACCTCAGAAGCTGATTCAACTTGCAAAAGCTTTCAAATGGACTCAATAAGCAATATCAATCAACAAAAATCCAATAAGCACAAGAAATAAGCCAGAATAAGCACAAATGAACTTATGTAAAAGTCAAAGGACTTGGTTTTCTAGTCAAACCTAAAAGTCAACCACCCAAATGCTCCAGGATGAACAAATGGGTCAAAATATGAGCACCTATTACAAAAACAAAGTTGTTGCTGGTTAAAATAAGCTATTATAGCTTATTGATAAGCTGACACCAAATTTGCACTAGCAGTGGCAACCAGCAGGGGAAAGGAGTTCCCACTGCTTTGACTAATTTACCAAGCTTATTTGAGAGTTCTGGTTTGATTCAATTGGAAACAAAGGCACCCTTGTGATCAGTGAACCACAAGGAGTCAATAGCAACAATAAAATCACAAAATGATCCACACAATAAGCCAAACAGTCACCAGATAAGCACCAGATATGCAAATAAGCAGTTAAGCACTTAATAAGCAGATTTAAGCAAAATAAGCCAGCCAAACTTAACCAGATGCACACACAAGCTATATAAACTAACAATAAACACAAAGCAACAAGAATCAAACACTGAATCAAAGTGAATAGCAAGATCAAAGCACAAAAAGTTACTGATGAACAATGAACAATATGTAGAAACAGTTTGCTGATATACTTGACACTTAATCCAATTTCAAGCCTCAAATCCTTCTACCCTGGTGTGATTAACTATGATTTAGCACTTGTTACCCTTAACCTATGCTTAGATCTAGGTGTCCTCAAAATCCTAGCCAATTTTACCAAGTTATGAAGATTTTATAGCCAATCTATGAATCAATGTGTTCAAAGCCTCAAAACCTGCAAACAGATGAACATATGCTCCCAAATAACAGATACCAATACTTGCATACAACACACAAGCACTTAACAAACCTCAAATCCAACTTATGCAGTAATCCCAAACACTCCTTAATCAGTCACTTATCAAAGAAACTTGTGATTTCGTCTAATAACCTACTGATTTTAATGATCAAAAACACTTACTAGGCAACTACTAACATAATCAAACACATAAATCACCAGCACAAACACAAATACTCAAAATCAAAGCACAAAATCCAAAACAGGCATAAACATGAAATTTTTAGGGGAATCTTAACAAGAGCTTATACCTGCCTTCCACAACATCCTAGGAAGGCCAACAATGCTCCTTGGACCTTGTTCAACAACTAGAACAAGACCAAGGTACTTCAAATAAGGAGATGCAATCTGCCTTAGTTGATGGTTCAAAGTAGAACCTCAAGGACTTGATATCTTCAACACAAGCAGCAAACATGCTCAACCAAAGGCTTAGAATCCTTCTCAGGCTTGGTGTCAACAAGCTTGAAAGGACTCAAGGCTTAAGGCTAAGGGTTAGTACACAAAAATAAGCCAAAATCAGAAACAAGGACTTCAAGGCTTTTGAACCTTGAAAACCTTGAAAACCTAGACGTGCCTTAACCACAAGGTTAAGGAAGGTCTAAACAATCAAATGGAACTCAGAATTAGGCTACTCAAACACCAAACTTTTAACAAAATCAAAAAGAGATTTCAAAATTCAGAAATTCAAAT
Source organism: Glebionis coronaria (assembly GCA_025667525.1). Lineage (NCBI taxonomy): Eukaryota > Viridiplantae > Streptophyta > Magnoliopsida > Asterales > Asteraceae > Glebionis > Glebionis coronaria. Next base: position 495,780,735 of record CM046877.1, read on the forward strand.
TTTATTAAGCTTAAAAAGGAATTACAAAGATTAATAGCCTATAACTGGAACAAAGGGACTCTCACATGTTGAGGTCTCTTTTTATAGGCAAATGCCTGGCTAAACACTATTCACAAACCCTAGAAGTGAAATTCCCTAAATGCCCTAGGTCCTTGAGTGCGTTTGTTGTTGATGAGCTGTCCAAAGTGATCTTGGACGTTCATTTTAGCTTTGTTATGAAGCAATGATCCTTGGCTGTTGATCTTAACACGTGGCATGACTTGGAGGGCAAGTACTCATGTGATGGGTGAAACGGTTTGAATGGTGGGGTCCTTTGGGTGAGTGGGAGTGTGAGTTTAAGCATGGGATGGATTCGTGTGAGGGTTAATTGTGTTTTGGTAAAGGTAATTGTAAAAACCCACTTGTTGGTGAAAAGTAAAAACTGGGTTCATGCGTGTGAACAGTGACACGTTTGATCCGTTTTCTTAGGGAAAAAGATGTTTGGCGCGTGTTTAGGGATTTAAACTTATAAACTTGGCAGCCTTGGTCCTTTTTCTTTCTTCCTCTTGTCTTTTGTGAGTAAACTTCTATCAGCGCCTATTTCCTTTGTATCAACGTTTCATCACTTGTCACTTTTGGCACAAACTTTTCACAAAATGTTTCAAGGGTTATTTTTGTCATGTTTTCATAATTGAAGGACTGATTTTGGACAATGTTGATCTTCAAAGGTCTTCAATGTATCTTTGGCTTGATGAGGGACCATAATTGACAATTTGAAATTGTTGAGGGACTAATCTTGCCATTTCTTCAAAGTTGAGGGACCTTTTGTGTAATTTTGACAAACTTAAGGGACCAAACTTGTAATTATTAATATACAAGGGTTTTAAGTGTCATTTCTTCAATAAATGAGGATCAATCTTGTTTGTCTTCAAGTCTTCAAGGGTATTTGTTGAGAATTTCATGATTAGGGCCCGGTTCTTTGTACGGCTTCGTTTCTCGTGTCCGTTTTTCCTTGTAACTTGTGATTTTTTGTCTTTTTCACGATATCCATACCTAAAATACACAAGTAAACAAACACAAGCATATATATGGTATTTTTATGACATTTTTATGCATTTAAAGCCCGAAAAGAACGATGAGATCATGTATAAATGCCATCTCATCAGTTAGCACCAAGTTAATATGATTGTCCTAAATTTTCACATGTTAAAACAAGATACTTTGTGTTATTGTAAGTGTATTTCTCATGCTTTGCCCAAATGATTGATTTTAGCGAGACAAAGATTGATATGGCCTTAGAAGCAAGATGCAGTTATCTCTTCACCTACTCTTTTTAGACCTCTCATCACGTTATGATTTTTTCTAATGACACAAATGTTTTCATTAAAAATGTATTTTTGTCCCTCTAATAAGCTCACATGAATAGACTCATCACTACTGAATTGAGTTATTTTTGTTAATATGTCTTTGTGTATAGTCGTTTATTGGTTATAGATTACCATGTATTATATTACTTGGTTGATCAACTTCTTTTAGCGACATAATAATTAGTCTACAATTGTTAACGACCACAAATGTAGTCTACAATAAATTGTTGCAAGATTTATGAACAAGGTTCTAATACTATGTGATATATATATTTTCAAATGCTTTTTCTAATATTTTGTAAGTTAGAATTACATTTACATTATTTTTAAGTGTTTACGGCATGGGCATTGGCTGTTGATTGTATTCGCTCTCATATATGTCACCAGATTTGAAGAATGAAATGCATGGAACTCTATTATAATGATTGTTACAAAGTTAAACGCTTATCAAATAATTTATGTTCTTTTTTAAATATTTTTTGATTTTTTTTATCAAAACCCGTTTACTTTTTTTTAATATTAACATCTTTTTGTTATTTCTTACAAAAATCACTCATTAGGCTAAACCCGACGTTAGATGGGTTTTTAAGCTAGTACTATTATATAAAAAGACTATCTTCAATCTTAACTCTGATTTTAATTATGACAAAATTACCAAACCTAACTCTAAACAAACAATTAAGACAAAGATGTTACATTTAAACCACTGGATCATATTTTTTAAAATTGATCTCATCCATTCAGTCTCTTATTATAACAAACTATTCTAACTTTTGTAACAAACTATTCAAAAAACTTTTATATTAACAGTGAAATATCTTTTTATCTATTTATTTTTTTCAAAATCTAATTTTCCCGTATTTTCTAAAATTTCGTACTTTTTAATTTAATATTCATTTTGATATATTTTAATTAAATTTTAGTTTTTCATTTTTAGAGAATTTATTTATTAAGATTCACCATTTTATAAAATTTTAACTTTAATTTAAATACGAACTTATTGGGTATGTAACATTTATTAGTAAAAAAATTGTCATTTGCTAGCATGTAAAATGGGAAAGGTTAAAGTCCATATATTGGTAATGTACTCTCCACCGTTTACACATGTAGGTAATATACTAATTTTATTACCATTATGGTTATACAAACCGGCTAATATTTTGAAATATAGGTAATATGACCTGTTACGTGTCGATTGAAACATAAAAATAACTGACACATCATTATTATTTATTTATTTTTTTAACTCGTAGATGGTGGATATACCATGTCATCCTTTCACTCATATGCTTTTTATTTCTTTTAATTTTGTGTTTATTCCAACATCTTCTTCATTGAGTCACAAACCCAGATCTCATCATATTCTTACAAAACCCAGTAAACAAAAATTTGGTTCCAATAACAAATCCACCGTGATATGTATATGTTCCGACAACATATCATGTGTGAGTGTGATATGTACATTTTTCGATGATATATCTGTTTCCAGTGAGATCAATATCTTGAACAGATCTGGGTAAATGCACGTTGTTAGCCCTATATTTTATATAGTCGAACAAGAATGAATAGGTCATCTTAGTCGTTAAACGTATTGTATTGTAATAGGTTAGTCGGGAAAACCGGGCCTGGACTTTAAGCTAATATTGTCTAAGGTAAGGGCTTTATGCCCAAGATAGGCTAAGCCCGGCCCAAGAAATAAGCCCATGAGCCCACCAAGCTCATGGGTATATAAACCATCTTCTATGTGTGGAAGAGGGTGTTTGTTCATTTTACTTTCTCTCTCTAGTAAACATTAACCTTCCACCATTCTCTCTACTTTCTCTCTCTAAAGTTTCTTCTCTTTCTCTATCTAAATCTTGTGTTATGGATTGAAGTGGGATTAACATTTGGTATCAAGAGCCTATAGTAGATAGGTGATTGAAAATTTGTGGTGTGTTTTTATTAGATTCGTAAGTTTTGATAGATTCTGCCCAAGTTTCAAATTTTCTTTCGTGTTTTTTTTGTTCCAAGTGATCCACATATCTTCTACATAGTTGTGGTAGGGATTTGGGTGCTTTGGGTTGGTTAAAATCACAATTTTCTAAGCAAAAATCTCATTTTTTATTTCAAAATACGGAACAGTAACCATATTGCGAATCATCAGCTTAAAAATCCATCGCAATGTGCTAGGGTTTCTGGATTGCGATAGGGTTTCTAGATTGCGATAGACATTGCGATAGATCAGTTCTTCTGTTATTGTGATAGACATTGCGATAGATCAGTTCTTCTGTTATTGCGATAGACATTGCGATAACGTTTACTTTTGGTATTGCGAAGACATTACTTGTAGCATTGCGAAGAGTTTGCTTGTATTGCGACAGATATCATTTGTGTTTATTGTGATAGGGTTTACTTTTGGTATTGCGAAGACATTACTTGTAGCATTGCGAAGAGTTTGCTTGTATTGCGACAGATATCATTTGTGTTTATTAGGAAAGATTGGGTCTTTGGGTATTGCGAAGAATTTTCAGTTGAGACATTGCGAAGTTTTGCTAAAATTGCGAAGACTTAGCATTTTTTTAACATTGCGATGTTTGATTTCAAACATTGTGAAATCTTGTCCAATCTTTGACATTTTTCCTTGTGGCAAAATTTCGAACAATTCGTAATTTTTTTTTGTCTTGGAATTTTTGGTTTCTCGTGACCACATTGTTAAGGGATTTCATCAATCTTTTTGGAATTGACAACCACACCTCATCACAACACATCCACTAAGATCTTAATCCATTCACAACTATTCACCATGTCTAACAACAACAACACCAATGCAACTGCTAATCAAATTCGTTTGAAACAAGGTGGCAACGATAATTCACCTGCTGACAGCCGGTTGCTACGTTCAGTGGAGATCTCGTTTCCTGAGATTTCTAGACGGAAAAGAGAACCGAATCGCTCTTCATCATTTCCTTGAGAATCTACCTCCAGTTTTTGAATTCAGACCAATTACCACACAAGTAGAGGATGGTACTTCATCAACTACACGAGCTATGGAAAATTTCGACACATGTCCTTCTGAGAAAAAGGATCTCCTCCAAGCTGAAGCTGATGCTGTAAACTTCATACTCATTGGGATTAATAACGGTATCTATTCCACAGTTGATGCATGACCTAATGCTATGGAAATGTGTAATTCAATTCATCGATTGAAGCAAGGTGAGTGGATCAATGTTCAAGATCTAGAGACTAATCGGAAAATTCACATCCGAAGATGGGGAATCCATTGACTCATATTACTCAAGATTCTACAAAATGATGAATGAGCTTGTCAGAAATCAGTGCCCCATCTCCTATCATCATGCCGATGTTCAGTTTTTACTTCAACTCAAACCGGAATGGCAAAGGTTTGTGACTTTGGTTAAACAAAGGGAAGATATGAAGACTATATCTTATCACAAACTTTATTATATCTTGAAACAACATCAAAATGAAGTGAATGAACTTAGGGCTGAAAAGGCAGAACGGTCTACTAGCTATATTGCTTTTGTGGATGCTACTTCTACAAAACCCGTTCACCATCAACTAACACCTTCTCATTCCTCAAGGCCATCCAGCTCACCCACCAAACCTCTAGCTACTCTTTGAAACAAAGAAAAAGCAATTTTCCCCACTCCACCTCCAAAGTATGACACCGAGTCAGATGGAGACAGTGACCATGAACAAGCTTTAAGGGACAAGAAGATTGAGAAACTCATGTATTTACTCACCACAATATATAAGAAGATCTACAAACCTACCAACAACAACCTCAGATCATCCTCCAATTCTCGATATAAGAAGTCGACAATACTCCAAGGTATGATCATGATGCAAGGTATGATAATCAGAAGTTGCCTAATCTAGTTGGGGCTAGAGATACTGTAGGTACTCTGGTTGTGCCGAAGACTGGGATTCAATGCTTTAATTGCAAGGGATTTGAGCACATGGCTAGAGAATGCAAGAAGCCAAAACGGGTTAAGGATTTTGCGTATCACAAGGAAAAGATGCTGATGTGTAAGAAAGAAGAAGCAGGGATTCCACTCACAGCAGATGAAGTTGATTGGCGTGACAACATTGATGATGAAGTCGATGATCAAGAGTTGGAGGCACATTACGTGTACATGGCAAAGATTCAAGAAGTGATTCCAGAGACTGCTGACAATTCTGGACCTATCTTTGATACTGGGCCAATTGAAAAGGTACCATCATATGATAACTATAATGTGTTTGCTAATGAACGACGGCATCTTAAGCAACCCGAAAGCATAAATGACACATATGTAATGGACACGGAGGATAGAAATATCTCTACGGATTCACGCATATGTGTAATGATGACAGTAATGCTGCTTAGGATACTGAATCGGATGAGGATTGTAATTTGCTTGCATCTATTATTGAAACTTTGAAACATGAAATTGATGAAAACAAAGAGGCTAATAAACGTTTAAAGCAAGAAAACACATCCTTAGCTGAGGAGATAGACAGGCTTAAAGAGTGCGATTATGTAAAAGAAGCTGATCGACGAGTTGTAATAGCTAATGGTTTGGTATATGAACGTAAGGTGAACAACGAACAATATTGTTCTGAAGTAACACCCAAAATTCATATGTCAAAACAAAAGATATCGGAACTTGAAGAACAACTTTTGTTGCATCAACTCCAAATTTCTGAGTTAGAGTCGGTTAACAAAGAACAAACTGAGCTTTATAAAATTCATGAAGAAAAGGACATTGAAAAAATTATTGCTTTCGAAAAGAGAGTCGAAATGTTAAACAACATTGTTTACAAAATGGGTCAGTCTATTCAAACTATGAATATGCTCACTAGAAATATGAAAACGAGCTCTGTTAAGCCTGACTATCTCAAGAAAGTTCAAAATATCAAGCCTGCTCTTTATGATATCGGTTGTTATGTTCATAATCTTGCCCTTATGCTTTCCCCTGACTGCGACGAAATCATTCGTCACCACGAAGAAAGTCGATTGAACTTAAGTGATTTGATAAACCTGTCTGATTCTAATAATCATATTAAGTTTGTCCCCGAAAAAGAACTTTCAAATGAACAAAAGATGTATACAAATGTTCCACCACCGAGTGATGAAATGGAAAATAAAGTTTCTTTAAAAAGGGGTTTCAAAAAGCAATCAATTTTGTTATAAAAAAATTCGGATGAAAAACGTAAATGGGATGAAAAAAGTAAAAGTGTTCAGTAATTTGAGTTTATAAAACAAGGGGTTTTAAATTTGTACAAAGGTGTCGTCGACTATGAGAAAGTTTCTAAAGATACCGTTTGGAATATTAAACCTAACCCACAATTAGAAGTCGTCATTCAACAATGTATTGTTCCAAGCATCGATGATCTTTCAAATAATGTGGAAATGTTTTATAACGCTCTCACTGAGGAAATGATAACTGATTTAAGATATGTTAAATCTCTTGAAGATGAAGTTGATTTTCTTCAAACAAAATTAAAGACACAAGAATACCAACTTTCTAACGAAATTGATCGACTTTCTAAGGAATAATTTTATGCTAACTATATGAATGATATACTTGGTGTATATACAGATCTTGATCAGTATTGTCATGTATCATGTCTAGTGTCAGAAAAGGACGAGAAATGTCACAATCTTGAAATTGAGCTTTCGAAACAAATTCATCATATAACAAACTTTCGAAAAAAATTTCCCAACTTGAGAAACACTCAATTTCTCTTGAACTTGCTTTACAAAAAGTTGATAAATCTCATAATCATAAAACGTGTCAAGAACTTGCAGCTTCTTCGGTTCGTCAATTGAATGAAAAAGGTTTCGAAATTAATGATTTTAAAGCTCAGTTACAAGAAAGGGACATAGCCATCAGTGTATAATACCCCGAATTTAATGTCATTATTTTACCCTAAGTATGTACTTGATTTTGAAATTCTAAGTGGTAAATATTGTAATGTTTGACGGTTTACGTTGAAACTGGTAATGTGTGAATATAATTAATCGTTGTGACGATTGAAGAGTACTAATAGTGATCGTTGATGACGTATAGTCCCCAGCCGGGTTGATAGTTGAATTTTTGTATACCCTTTAGGAAAAGAGCAACAAATAGGGTAAGCACGACGATTTATGAAAACCGTGTGTAAATTGACCCTAAAGTGAGTTCGTTCTCAAGGAGGCTAGTGTGTTATGTGTGTAATGATATGGATTAGGTTTGTGATTATATTTTTGAGAAAGAAAAATAGAAAGGGGATTAGAAAAGAATGACGGTTACGAAGACGGATTAAACTAAGTCTAAAAAGGTGTACACGTAAAACCGTAAAAAGTGCTAAAATTAAAATTTTAACCTAAAAATTTCTAAAAATTACCAAAAATCCACAATAATATTCTAAGAGTTTACAAAAAATCCAAACTTGCCAAAACCTTTTAATTAATTAGATAATGACTTTTTAATGCTAATTAAAGCCCTAAAAATCTAAATTAATTATTAAAAAGTCCTAAACAAGATTTTAAAGTTTGTAAACCTCAAAAATACTCAAATTAAGCTAAAATGTATTTTTCAAAATTTTAAAACCAAATAAAACTATTTTTTAACAATTAAAAACTACTAAAATCAATTAAAACTTAAATTAATTCTAAAAAATAATTAAAATACCTAAAAAATATTTGGAAAGTTGCAAAAATCCTAATTATGTGTTTAGAACCTAGGAAAAATATAAAAACTTAGAAAATCAGACTTTTAATTTTTAATAATAAAATAATATTAAAATAATATTAAAAATCCAAAAATCATAAAAAATTCTAAAAACTTGCAAACTTGCTTAATTTAACCTAAATAACTCAGAAATGAAAGTGAAATTACCTAAATACCCCTATTGGGCCTAGAAAATAGGCTAAACCCAAAACAGTACACTATTGGGCCAAATTTGGGCCCAATAACAAAAATTGTTCAAAATAAGCCCAAAAAGCACAGGTTGACTCAAAATTTGATTTTAAACAACTTTTTCCAAAGGTCCAAAAGCTGAAAATGTGAAATAAGCTAGCTTATAACAAGCAGCTTATTCTTAATGGGCTTTTTGGCCCATTAAGCTATAAGCCAATGCCATAAGCTAAAATTTGACACACAAGCTTCTTTTGACCTAATAAAGTCATCTGCAAAAAGAAATTTGAAATAAGCCCAAGGAATAAGCCTGAAAATGCAATAAGCAATCTACAGAAAACGACAAAATAGTCGTTTTTGAGTTCTAGGCCACCCCAAGTGCTGATTCAAGTTCCAAAAGCTTTGAAATGACTTAATTAAGCAAAATCAACAAAGAGTTTTCAAATAAGCTGACTCAATAAGCAGGAAAAAGCAAATAAGCACTTATGTAAAAGTCAAATAAGTTGGTTTTCTAGTAAAAAGTCAAAGTCAAAGTCCAATAAGCTCCAGTCTACTTAAATGGGTCAAATAAGGAAGACCTATCACAAAAAATAAGTTGTTGCAAGTCTGGATAAGCTAGAATAGCTTATTGATAAGCTGATGACAAAATTGCACTAGCAGGGGCTAGTTTTGGGTGTTGAGCAGTGGAAACTTTTTCCACTGCTTGACTTGTTTGACTTTTTGTCTTTAGTGACTTTTTTGGAGATTCAGATTACACAAAGGCACCCAAATGATATTTGGATCAAAAGGAGTCAATAACAATCAAAATAACACAATCACTAACACCCAATTGATACAGTTTAATCAATTAATCACCAGACATGATACAGACATGAACAATAAGCAGTTAAGCACTTATGAGCAGTTTTAGCACAAATCAGCAAGCCAAATTCAACCAAATGCATACACAAGCTATTATAAACTCCAATAAGCAAGTCTAAACAGGTTTCATGCAATGGTTCAAAGAATTAAGCAAGATTCAAGCCAATGAAAGTTACTGATGAACACCACCACATGCAGTTTTCTACTTTGCTGATGTAATTGACACTTAAGCCAGATTCAACACCTCAAATCTTTCAAACAGGTTATAATGACTATGTTTAAACCACTTTTAGCCCTAAGCATGCATACACACTAAGTGTTCCCAAAATCCTAGGTCAAAACAGGCAATATCAAAGTCTATATAGCAGATTGTTTGATTCAAGGCTTCAAACCCAAAAACTTGCAGTAAACACTCTCAAGCAAGCATATATCAGATACCAAGCATAAACACCAACTTCCCTTAACACAATAACATAAAATCAACTCAAACAGGTAGACCCAAACACCCCTTTATCTTTTCCAAATCAAATTTTTCAAAGTAAAAGTGAGATTTAATACTACCCAAGCATCAATTAACACTAAAACAGGTAAGATTAACAGATTTTAGGATTGAGTATGAAAACCTCATGGATGTACATCCACACCCACGAATTTTGAGCTTATGTGCTAGCAAGAACAAGCACAAGCTTCCACAACAAAGCCTGCTAAGATTGAACAAGGTTAAAGCACAAGAGTATAAAACAGAAACTTGAAAAATCTTGATTGATGCAACCTTGTTACCCCACACTTGATTATCCCCAAGTTATAAGCCTCACAACACCTTAACTAACTCAGTTAGGATTCTATGATCAGCCCTATAACCCAAGAATTCCAAGATTGGAACAAGTACTTAGCAAAATATCAAGAATGAGGAAAATTGCAAACTTTTGCAACCTCCAAGTGAAAACAGGTTTTTAACTTCTAAACTAACAATCATATAACAATAATAAGCAGTAACAAGGATTGGCCAATGACTTTTCTTCAATGATTCAAACACAATTTCATTAAACTGAAATGGGATTTACAGAAACTTGAACAAGGAAAAGTCAAAAGCAACTACAAATGTTGGACCCCTAAGCCTTTATATAGGCATACATGTTGTCTAAGAAAGCTGAAAAAACTAAAAACCCTAGCTTGTGGAAGTCCCAAAATGCCCTTGAGGATTTGAACTTCTTGGCTTCATGTGACAAATTCTTGGACGTTTATGGAGTAGATAGCTGTTGGAAAGTTGATCAATGGTCTCAAATAAGCTTAAGTTTGAAGCTTTGTTGTGGGACGTTGGATCCTCTTTACTGTTTTGTCTTATTCACCAAGAGGTGGGACAAGGTTGTTTCATGTGACAAAGAGAGTTAGGTGGCATAGGGTTTAAGGATTTGGATATGTTTATGTTGACCTTAATCATAAATCTGGACACTTTGGTGGCTTAATTTTAAGCAGTTTAGAAAAACCCAATTTGGATTATGAATGTCAAGAACATGGGTTTGATATGTTTTAGGGGTGGATTAAATTTAAAAGTGTGTTAAGGCGCCAAGATTAAATAAATCTTAAACCGGATTAAGTGGAGTGTGAGGTGGCTAAGGGGTGGGCTGTCATTGGCTGTTTTGGTGAGTGGGGTGAGGTGGCACAAGTTGGTTGGTCTAGGTAACAATGGTTGTCGGCCACAAATAAACCTCCATCTTTTGACAACTTGTCATTTCCATTCTACACCTTGTCAACGCCCCATTTTAGTTATATCAACTTTTGCACTTTTGCACTTTTGCACTTTTGGCCCAAAAACTTTTACAAAGTGAATTCAGGGGTATTTCTTGCCATATTTGAATTCTTCAAGGGCTGATTTGGCATTTTGATGATGGATAATGGTCTTGACTTGTATAATGAACATTTTGGAGGAATGAAATTGCCAAATCATGTTTGATGAGGGAACATTTTTGCCAAATGTTGAAAGTTGAGGGTCCTTTTTGTAATTTTGGAATTTTCAAAGGACCAAACTTGTAATTTCTTGTACTTTGAAGGACTTCATGATGTGTTTGACTTTTTGGATGATATTGGTTGACAATTTAGCTTTGTTGAGGGGCTAAACTTGCCAATTCTTCAAAGTGGAGGGCCCTTTTTGTAATTTTGACAAACTTTAGGGACCAAACTTGTAATTATGAAGATACAAGGGTATAAAGTGTCAATTCTTCCATATTGGAGGACCCTTCTTCATAATTCTTCAAATCTTCAAGGGTTGATCTTGGGAAAGTCTTCATTAGGGCTTGGTTCATTGTGCGGCTTCGTTTCCCATGTTCGTTTTTGCATGATTCTTGTGATCTTTTGTCATTTTCTCAATATCCGTACCTAAAATACACAAGCAACAAACACAAGCATATATATGGGTATTTTGATGATATTTAATGCATTTTAAGCCCTATTTGGAAGATGAGACTATGTATAAAAGCAGTCTCATCACTCCCCCATACTAAACTATTGCCGTGCCCTCACGCAATGCTAGAATAAAGTATCGTAGCATCTCCAAAATTCATTTTTTATTTACTTTATTGAACGATAAAATAGCTACACTACTACTATTGCTACTACTACTTGCGTTTTAGACATAATGTATGATTTTCATTAAAAAATGGGACGTTTAGGTTCATAGAATAAGAACACGTGAATGCTTCGTTAGAAATAATTTCATCGTCCTCGATTTTCACCCCAATTCCATGCCAAGCGTGCAACGAGATCATTGTCATTATAAGTTAGTAATGCTAACACTACTCATATGCCCTAATCACGTACTTATCCTCCCATTATTCCAAAGTTGTATCTCTTATATTTTATATTGTCTTGAATGTTTCACGAGGATACATTGTTTGACTTATGCGATAATAGAGATTTAGGTCTAAAAATAGTCTCCTAACGGTGTAACTAAGACCATCAAATCAATAACCCCTCCCAATAGACAACGATGTCAAAAAATTAAGTTGACAAGAAGAATCGATAAACACGGTTTTATAACGGTTTGAACATGAGACTTATTACCAAGACTTTTATACGCCCCCTAACGGAAGGGCCTTATTATCTTTGGTTTACCTCCATCTTTTATTCAACTTCGCCATGAAGCTTTTATTATGACTTCGGTCTTGCCTTGCCTTTTATTATCCACCTCATCAGTAGTTTTATTAGCCAAAGACGTATATCCTCACGCTAAGGCGAATTTTGGATCTTTAAAGCTTCGAAGATTAAGGCTTGATTCACTTTCAATTTTGCATAGATTTTTCGGCCTTGTGGGGCTTCAAATTGTTTGCTTGATTTAGGTGAGCACTTGAAATCTTATTATTGGGTGAAGCTTTTGATTATTCGGGTGCCAATACTTCAAAACTGTGACACTGGCGATACCTAAATGTCTTCCCAAATTAATTACACGGAAGCTACTAGAAAAGACTAGAAACCCAACAATCCTAACTAAACCGCTAAGTCAATATTTATTAAGCAAAAAATATTTACATGCGAAGGGAGAATAAGCAAATAACGAGAACACATGAGTTTTTGAAAGAATACGAGTACTCTACGTTTAGCATAGTAACTTATAATTAACCCTATCATTTCTCGTCCTCATTTAAGAGACTTAGCCTAATGTGAAGTTAAGGAATCAAAGCTAAGTGCTCAACACGCACGGTCGAGTCAAAAATTACTCTTATTCTCGCCATCGGAAAACCTACATTCGTTTCTTCAAACACTTATAAAACATGAGAAAAATTTTAAAATTTGGCTATTTTTAGCCTTATTTTGCAACAAAACGATAACAAAAAGATAAACTTTGGAAAGCGTGAAGGTTTGGCAAGGAAAGTATCTATTCACCCCCCATACTAAAGTTAAACATTATCCTCAATGTTTCGAGTCTAGGGGTGCAAACACCCCCATACTAGAGACGTAATCGAATGCCTAATCTAGCATGGAAAGGGTGTAACCAATAAATTAATAGCCGTTTATGAATTGTGCTAATAACCTAAGGTTAGAACATCAAAGGATATATCATCGATATTGAAAAAGTCTTCAAAGCAAACGATCGAGTGCTCCCATAAAACGAACACGAGAGGCTCCAATCGTGAAGATCATGATCATCTAAAGTTCACAATTCACAAACAACCACGGAACAAAGGTTGGAAGGGCACAAATCCCCACACGTTAACTACATTAGAAAGCGATAATATGTACATAGGATAAGCATGGGACTCCCCCACGAGGCTCCTCGTTTTTGATTACCGAGTCATGAGCTTGACTCGATCCCCTCAATACTAATTATCATTGGGGAAGGTGACTTGGTCGAGGTAGTTCAAGGATGGAACTTCCCCGCCAAAGTAGTGCTTCAACCTATGTCCATTCACCTTGAAGTTAGGACCATCATCTTGAGCTAGCTCGATGGTCCCATACGGAAACACTTGAGTCACGGTGAATGGACCGGACCAACGGGATTTCAATTTACCAGAAAAGATTTTTAATCTTGAATTAAAAAGCAAAACTTGATCCCCAATGTTAAAAACCCGGTTTTTAATTTTAGAATCATGCAACTTTTTAGTTTTTTCCTTATAAATAAATGAATTTTCATAAGCAATGTCCCTCAATTCATCTAATTCATTCAATTGCATTTTCTGGTGTTTTCTCGCGGTCTCCATATCATCATTACAATGCTTTAGGGCCCAATAAGCCTTGTGTTCTAACTCGATTGGCAAATGACAATTCTTTCCATACACAAGCTTATAGGGAGTGCACCCAATGGGCGTCTTATAAGCGGTCCTAAAGGCCCATAAAGCATCGTCCAACTTATCCGACCACAATTGTCGGTTTTCCCCAACGGATCTCTCCAAGATCCTCTTCAACGCTCGGTTTGAAACCTCGACTTGCCCACTCGTTTGTGGGTGATAAGCCATAGAAAGCCGATGTGTAACCCCATATTTCCTTAGGACCCTTTCGAATTGGTCGTTACAAAAATGGGTTCCACGATCGCTTATGATCGCACGAGGGGTTCCAAACCGAGAAAACAAGATTTTCAAGAACTTGACTACCACACGAGCATCATTGGTGGGAAAGGCTTTGGCCTCCACCCACTTAGATAGGTAGTCAACCGCAACGAGAATGTACTTATTACCACGAGATGATGGGAACGGCCCCATAAAGTCTATACCCCAAACGTCAAAGATCTCACACACTTGGATGATATTTTGTGGCATTTCATCTTTTTGTGAGGCTTTTCCTTGTCGCTGGCATGAATCACAAGACTTCACAAGATCTTGTGCATCTCGGTAAATAGTAGGCCAAAATAAGCCGGCATCAAACACCTTCTTAGCCATGAGATTAGCACCGTGGTGACCACCCATGGGTCCCTCATGGCAAACTCTAAGGATGTTAGAAGCTTCGGTGCCAAATACACAACGTCGGATGATTTGATCCGCACAAGTTAGAAACAAGTAAGGGTCGTTCCAAAAGTAGAACTTGACGTCACGAAAGAATTTCTGTTTTTCTTGAGTCGTCATACCCTTAACGATGAAGTTAGCCGCATGGTAATTTGCAAAATCCGCAAACCCTGGGGTGGAAGGATCAAGCTTAGAATTCACTACACCAAGTGTTTCAAGCAGAAATGTTTCGGTGATTTCCTTAGGCTCGTAAACACTTTGGTGAGGATCTTCCAAACGAGAAAGATGATCGGCCGCTAGATTCTCGGCTCCTTATTTGTCAGCGATGGTGTGATCAAATTCTTGAAGGAGGAGAATCCAACGAAGTAATCTAGGCTTAGCATCTTGCTTTGCCATGAGATACTTGATAGCCGAATGGTCCGTATACACTATGCATTTAGCTAAGACGAGATAAGGTCGGAACTTCTCAAATGCATACACCACGGCAAGGAATTCCTTCTCCGTTGTAGTGTATTTTAGTTGAGCCTCAGTCATCGTCTTGCTAGCATAGTGAATAGGCAAGAAGTGCTTATCATGACGTTGCCCCAAAACGGCCCCAATAGCGTAATCACTAGCATCACACATGAGCTCAAAGGGGAGGTTCCAATTGGGAGCAACAAGAATGGGAGCTTCGGTAAGTTTCCTCCTAAGGATTTCAAAGGCTCGTACACAATCTTCATCAAAGACAAAACGTGCCTCTTTTTCAAGAAGATGTGTAATGGGTCGAGAGATCTTTGAAAAATCCTTGATGAATCGACGATAAAAGCCCGCATGGCCTAGGAAACTCCTAACTCCCTTAACAGTTTTGGGATGAGGTAATTTGGCGATGACGTCTACCTTAGCTTGATCTACCTCAATCCCCGCTTTCGAGACCTTGTGCCCTAAGACGATTCCACTCCTAACCATAAAATGACATTTTTCCCAATTGAGTACAAGGTTGGTTTCCTCACAACGTTTCAACATTCTCTCAAGATTCGACAAACACGAAGTGAACGAATTACCAAACACGGAAAAGTCATCCATGAAGACTTCCATCGTCTTCTCGATCATGTCATGAAAAATAGCCATCATGCACCTTTGAAAGGTTCCCGGTGCATTGCAAAGTCCGAATGGCATTCTACGATAGGCAAACGTTCCATAGGGACACGTAAACGTAGTTTTTTCTTGATCGCGAGGATCGATGGGAATTTGGAAGTAACCGGAAAAACCATCTAAAAATCAATAGAAATCGTTTCCCGCAAGACGCTCCAACATTTGGTCCATGAAGGGCAAGGGAAAATGGTCTTTTCGAGTGGCTTCATTCAACTTACGATTGTCAATGCACACTCTCCATCCGGTCACGAGTCTAGTGGGAATCAACTCGTTGGCATAGTTTGGCACAACGGTCATTCCTCCCTTTTTAGGGACACAATGACTAGGACTCACCCAAGGGCTATCGGAAATAGGGTAAATCATTCCCGCGTCAAGGAGTTTAAGGACCTCCTTTTTGATGACGTCGTGAATTTTGGGGTTCACCCTCCTTTGACTTTGGATTGCGGGCTTGTAATCCTCCTCCATTAAGATTTTGTGGGTACAAAACTTGGGATCGATTCCCTTAATGTCGGATAACTTCCACGCAATTGCCCTTTTGTGATCCTTTAGAACATCGACAAGTGTGGTTTTTTCATCATTCGAAAGTTCCTTCGCAATAATAACTGGCAACTTGTCGTCCTCCTTCAAATAGACATATTCGAGGTGAGGAGGTAAATATTTCAACTCAAGGCTAGGTGGTTCCTCAAGTGAAGATTTGGGCTCGATACTCATAACCTCCTCGGGTGGAGGCAATGGGAAATCGTTAAGAAAATCCTTGATAATCGAGAAGTCCTCATCGTTGTCGAGGTCTTCGTCACAAGTACGTGGAACATCGAATTCTTCCAACGTAAAACCACCACCTTCAAATGGAGTGAAAGTTGGTGTCGAATTATCAAGAATTGGATCTAACATAGTGGGATTGCCACTAGTTTCTTCATCACCAAAACCTAGAACTTCTTGTGAAAATTCATCGCAAACCACGTCAATCATATCAACGAGGTTTATGGTTGCAACGGAATAACCATGAGAAATTTGAGAGTTTTGAGTTACGTTTATAACAAGTTCCTCGTCGTTGAAACGTAAGGTGATCTTTCTAGCATGAACATCGATCAAAGCCATAGACGTATCTGAAAACGAACGACCTAAAATGAGAGGAACTTGAGGATCCGTGGGGATATCAACAACGATAAAGTCTACGGGATAGTAGAACTTCCCCACTTTCACAAAAACGTCTTCCGCCAAACCACATGCGGGAATCGTGGAATGGTCGGCCAACTCGATAGACATTAGTGAAGGAGTAAGATTAGGAAGATTGAGCGACTTGAAGATTGCAAGTGACATTAAGTTAATGCTAGCACCAAGATCGGCCAAGGCGAAGCATTCCTCCATATCTTGGATTGCACAAGGAATCAAGAATTTACCGGGATCACCGACTTTTTGAGGTATGCGATTAAGATAAACCGACGAACAACTAGATAATTGGTGCAATTTCTCCTTGTTGTTCAACATAATTTTAAAGTTAGCGGCAAATCGAGGCATCATGACCAAAGCATCGGCAAAACTCACATTAAGGTGCAAATCACGAAACATTTTCATAAAAAGCTCAAATTGGTAATTGTCGCGCTCTTGACGTTTCTCCTTCTTAAGTCCCGATGGATAGGGCAAAGGTGGTGTGGGTTGAGGCATAGTAGGCATAGCCTTTGGAATCTCGGGTTCCAATGATGGTAATGGGTCAACCGTAGGTGTGGCATGAGCGGTACTTCGTGGGATTGGGACATGCTCCTTTTGGACCACCACCTCGGGTTCTTCCTCAATTGCTTCTTCCGTAGGAGCAATTTGTTGAGGAGTCGGTTCCTTAAGTTTCTTACCACTACGTGTGGTAATCACTTTCATCTCACCCTTAGGGTTGGATACGGTGTTGCTAGGAAGACTACTCGAAGACGTTTTACACATTATTGCCTCAAACATAGACGAGATTTTATCTTCAAACACGGATTGCCTCTTCTCGGCTTTTATCATTTCTTGTTTAATCTCGTGTTGCCCTTGTTCCATTTTTTGTTGGTTTTGTTGCAACCTAGTGACATTTCCTTCCATCTTGTTGGTGTGGATTTTAAGTTCATTAGTTAACTCATTTTTCAACTCTTTCTTCAAGTCGTTCTTAAACTCGGATCTTAGGCTAATGATTTCTCTTTGAATATTGTCAAACCTAGCATCATTCCCATTAGCATATTCAACAAACTCACTTGGAAGATCTTTCAATGTTTGCAAACTTTTGTTGTTGTTTTGAAAATCATTTTGATTTTTGTTTGAAACTTGATTATTAGCCCCTTGATTACCATAGTTTCCGTTGTTGTAATTGTTTTTGAAACCAACTTGATTGTTGCGATAGTTGTTGTTAGCATTTTGATTTGAACCAAAACCTGGTGGAGTCATTTGATTAGAGCGGGATACTTGACCGTTTTGGTTGTAATTTCCCGTGGCCGCGAAGGCACTCGAAGTGTTACCACCGTTGGTAATGCACTCGGAGAAATCATGACCTCCACCACAATACATGCAAGAAACCTCAACCGCTTTAGCCGTAGCGAGAGTACTTTGTTCCCCAACTTTAAACTTAATTAATAGTCCTTTAAGCTTATCAAAAATCTTGTTTTCCAAGTTCGCCTCAATTTGGCAAGCATCGATGGTAGTAGACAAAGAAGGTGAAGCCGAAGACGAAGCCTTACGAACACTAGACGTGCTACGAGGACTATACACCTTAGATCTATTTTCAATTATCACCAAAGCTTCCTCAACCGTTTTACACAAAAAGTTACCACCCGCGGCGGCATTCAAATAATCCCTTTCATGATCATTAAGTCCATTGTAAAACGTGTCAATTTGATGCAAGTCGGAAAAACCGTGATGAGGACATTCATGTAACATTTCCTTAAACCTATTCCAAGCCATTGAAAAACTTTCATTAAATTCTTGTGAAAACTTTGAAATCTCGTTTTTCAAGTGCGTAGTCTTAGAGGGCGGAAAAAATTGGTTCACAAACTTAGACACGAGATCCTTCCACGTCAATATAGAATTGGGTGGCTCTTTCTCTAACAAAATTTTAGCGGGCCACGCTAAGGAATACGGAAAAAGCATCATCTTAATCGAGTCATTCGAGACATCCTTAAACTTGCTAGTGGCGGTAAGACGATGGAATTGGCGGATATGGTTGTGTGGATTGTCCTTCTCATCACCACGGAATTTGTTGTTTTGGATCATCGACAACAAACCCGTTTGCACCTAAAAATTCTCCGCAAGGATAGCGGGAATCACAATAGCCTCTCCATAACCCTCGGTGGGTGCTTGAAGTAACTCCATCATAGTTCGATTCGCCGTGGTTGGTGCTTCTCTTACAATGGGTTCGTCAATAGGAGACTCCTCACTAGAATTAGGAGTGGGAGCTTTGTTATTTCGTTTACGTACACGTCTTGCTTGATTATGAGTTAGCATAAACGTCACGTACAACGAGGGGATGAGCAAAGAAGATTCTTTTTGGTGTTTTGTATTTTTCAATTTTTTTGTGGTTTTTGATTGTATTAACCTTTTTGGAATTTGGTGAATGTATTAAGTAGACACAAATCTACAAATCTCCTCCTTAATCAAATCTCTCGATTAAAGAAGCCTCAAGGAATGAAAACGATCACGTGAAGTGAACGCCTTCGATGACTTTAGAACGTTGGTGGAACACCAAAACGTTCAAGAGGGTTTAATCAAATGAAACCAAGAAAATATATATGATACTTAATAATACTTTGGGCGGCAAAACCCTCGATTAGCTCTCAAAATCAAATACTCACAAGCAAGCGGGGAAACGAGGCGGCGCGAAGCACTTAAGAGCCTTTTTCCTTAGGATATATTTTATAATATCCGCCTTATACCCACCTTATAGTTTGTATTTTTCAAGATTGAGCTTCACGAAAGTATTTATCTATTTTTGCCGTTTTCTTTGGTTTGAGATTCGAATACAATGATTGGGTAATGACCTCCCAAGTCAAGGTTGTCATTTCTCACGTATTTGGAGTACTTGTGTATTTATTGTTCTACGTATACAATATAGTAATAATATTCACACAAAAACCGAAAACCGATAATACGTATTAGTAGAGTGCTACTAATACAAATACTAATTATGGTTAGTATATAAAAACAACAATGCCAAATCAAAACACAACACGCCTCCCCGGCAGCGGCGCCAAAATGATAGTTGAGTCTTTGTATACCCTTTAGGAAAAGAGCAACAAATAGGGTAAGCACGACGATTTAGGAAAACCGTGTGTAAATTGACCCTAAAGTGAGTTCGTTATCAAGGAGGCTAGTGTGTTATGTGTGTAATGATATGGATTAGGTTTGTGATTATTTTTTTGAGAAAGAAAAATAGAAAGGGGATTAGAAAAGAATGACGGTTACGAAGACGGATGAAACTAAGTCTAAAAAGGTGTACACGTAAAACCGTAAAAAGTGCTAAAATTAAAATTTTAACCTAAAAATTTCTAAAAATTACCAAAAATCCACAATAATATTATAAGAGTTTACAAAAAATCCAAACTTGCCAAAACCTTTTAATTAATTAGATAATCACTTTTTAATGCTAATTAAAGCCCTAAAAATCAAAATTAATTATTAAAAAGCCCTAAACAAGATTTTAAAGTTTGTAAACCTCAAAAATACTCTAATTAAGCTAAAAAGTATTTTTCAAAATTTTAAAACCAAATAAAACTATTTTTTAACAATTAAAAACTACTAAAATCAATTAAAATTTAAATTAATTCTAGAAAATAAATAAAAGACCTAAAAAATATTTGGAAAGTTGAAAAAATCCTAATTAAGTGTTTAGAACCTAGAAAAATATAAGAACTTAGAAAATCAGACTTTTAATTTTTAATAATAAAATAATATTAAAATAATATTAAAAATCCAAAAATCATAAAAAATTCTAAAAACTTGCAAACTAGCTTAATTTAACCTAAATAACTCAGAAATGAAAGTGAAATTACCTAAATACCCCTATTGGGCCTAGAAAATGGGCTAAACTCAAAACAGTACACTATTGGGCCAAATTTGGGTCCAATAACAAAAATTGTTCAAAATAAGCCCAAAAAGCACAGGTTGACTCAAAATTTGATTTTAAATAACTTTTTCCAAAGGCCCAAAAGCTGAAAATGTGAAATAAGCTAGCTTATAACAAGCAGCTTATTCTTAATGGGCTTTTTGGCCCATTAAGCTATAAGCCAATGCCATAAGCTAAAATTTGACACACAAGCTTCTTTTGACCTAATAAAGACTTCTGCAAAAAGAAATTTGAAATAAGCCCAAGGAATAAGCCTGAAAATGCAATAAGCAATGTACAGAAAACGACAAAATAGTCGTTTTTGAGTTCTAGGCCACCCCAAGTGCTGATTCAAGTTCCAAAAGCTTTGAAATGACTTAATTAATCAAAATCAACAAAGAGTTTTCAAATAAGCTGACTCAATTAGCTGGAAAAAAGCAAATAAGCACTTATGTAAAAGTCAAATAAGTTGGTTTTCTAGTAAAAAGTTAAAGTCAAAGTCCAATAAGCTCCAGTCTACTTAAATGGGTCAAATAAGGAAGACCTATCACAAAAAATAAGTTGTTGCAAGTCTAGATAAGCTAGAATAGCTTATTGATAAGCTGATGACAAAATTGCACTAGTAGGGGCTAGTTTTGGGTGTTGAGCAGTGGAAACTTTTTCCACTGCTTGACTTGTTTGACTTTTTGTCTTTAGTGACTTTGTTGGAGATTCAGATTACACAAAGGCACCCAAATGATCTTTGGATCAAAAGGAGTCAATAACAATCAAAATAACACAATCACTAACACCCAATTGATACAGTTTAATCAATTAATCACCAGACATGATACAGACATGAACAATAAGCAGTTAAGCACTTATGAGCAGTTTTAGCACAAATCAGCCAGCCAAATTCAACCAAATGCATACACAAGCTATTATAAACTCCAATAAGCAAGTCTAAACAGGTTTCATGCAATGGTTCAAAGAATTAAGCAATATTCAAGCCAATGAAAGTTACTGATGAACACTAACACATGCAGTTTTCTACTTTGCTGATGTAATTGACACTTAAGCCAGATTCAACACCTCAAATCTTTCAAACATGTTATAATGACTATGTTTAAACCACTTTTAGCCCTAAGCATGCATACACACTAAGTGTTCCCAAAATCCTAGGTCAAAACAGGCAATATCAAAGTCTATATAGCAGATTGTTTGATTCAAGGCTTTAAACCCAAAAACTTGAAGTAAACACTCTCAACCAAGCATATATCAGATACCAAGCATAAACACCAACTTCCCTTAACACAATAACACAAAATCAACTCAAACAGGTAGACCCAAACACCCCTTTATCTTTTCCAAATCAAATTTTTCAAAGTAAAAGTGAGATTCAAGAGTACCCAAGCATCAATTAACACTAAAACAGGTAAGATTAACAGATTCAAGCAAGAACAAGTCACATATAAATATCACCAAAAATCATGAATTTAAGCAGATTTTAGGATTGAGTATGCAAACCTCATGGATGTACATCCACACCAACGAATTTTGAGCTTATGTGCTAGCAAGAACAAGCACAAGCTTCCACAACAAAGCCTACTAAGATTGAACAAGGTTAAAGCACAAGAGTATAAAACAGAAACTTGAAAAATCTTGATTGATGCAACCTTGTTACCCCACACTTGATTATCCCCAAGTTATAAGCCTCACAACACCTTAACTAACTCAGTTAGGATGCTATGATCAGCCCTATAACCCAAGAATTCCAAGATTGGAACAAGTACTTAGCAAAATATCAAGAATGAGGAAAATTGCAAACTTTTGCAACATCCAAGTGAAAACAGGTTTTTAACTTCTAAACTAACAATCATATAACAATAATAAGCAGTAACAAGGATTGGCCAATGACTTTTCTTCAATGATTCAAACACAATTTCATTAAACTGAAATGGGATTTACAGAAACTTGAATAAGGAAAAATCAAAAGCAACTACAAATGTTGGACCCCTAAGCCTTTATATAGGCATACATGTTGTCTAAGAAAGCTGAAAAAACTAAAAACCCTAGCTTGTGGAAGTCCCAAAATGCCCTTGAGGATTTGAACTTCTTGGCTTCATGTGACAAATTCTTGGACGTTTATGGAGTAGATAGCTGTTGGAAAGTTGATCAATGGTCTCAAATAAGCTTAAGTTTGAAGCTTTGTTGTGGGACGTTGGATCCTCTTTACTATTTTGTCTTCTTCTCCAAGAGGTGGGACAAGGTTGTTTCATGTGACAAAGAGAGTGAGGTGGCATAGGGTTTAAGGATTTGGATGTGTTTATGTTGACCTTAATCATAAATCTGGACACTTTGGTGGCTTAATTTTAAGCAGTTTAGAAAAACCCAATTTGGATTATGAATATCAAGAACATGGGTTTAGGGGTGGATTAAATTTAAAAGTGTGTTAAGGCGCCAAGATTAAATAAATCTTAAACCGGATTAAGTGGAGTGTGAGGTGGCTAAGGGGTGGGCTGTGATTGGCTGTTTTGGTGAGTGGGGTGAGGTGGCACAAGCTGGTTGGTCTAGGTAACAAAGGTTGTCGGCCAAAATAAACCTCCATCTTTTGACAACTTGTCATTTCCATTCTAAACCTTGTCAACGCCCCATTTTAGTTATATCAACTTTTGCACTTTTGCACTTTTGGCCCAAAAACATTTACAAAGTGAATTCAGGGGTATTTCTTGCCATATTTGAATTCTTCAAGGGCTGATTTGGCATTTTAATGATGGATAATGGTCTTGACTTGTATAATGAACATTTTGGAGGACTGAAATTGCCAAGTCATGTTTGATGAGGGACCATTTTTGCCAAATGTTGAAAGTTGAGGGTCCTTTTTGTAATTTTGGAATTTTCAAAGGACCAAACTTGTAATTTCTTGTACTTTGAAGGACTTCATGATGTGTTTGACTTTTTGGATGATATTGGTTGACAATTTAGCTTTGTTGAGGGGTTAAACTTGCCAATTCTTCAAAGTGGATGGCCCTTTTTGTAATTTTGACAAACTTTAGGGACCAAACTTGTAATTATGAAGATACAAGGGTATAAAGTGTCAATTCTTCCATATTGGAGGACCCTTCTTCATAATTCTTTAAATCTTCAAGGGTTGATCTTGGGAAAGTCTTCATTAGGGCTTGGTTCATTGTGCGGCTTCGTTTCCCGTGTTCGTTTTTGCATGATTCTTGTGATCTTTTGTCATTTTCTCAATATCCGTACCTAAAATACACAAGAAACAAACACAAGCATATATATGGGTATTTTGATGATATTTAATGCATTTTAAGCTCTATTTGGAAGATGAGACTATGTATAAAAGCAGTCTCATCACGGGTCATGAGCCCGGCCCACGGGTACTACCCGTATCCGGCCCATCACAGATAGGTGGGATAATGTCATTTGAGCTTATGGGCTTGGATGAACAGTAACCACACATACGTGTGCGACCCACGGCCCGGCATGACCGGTACAGGGATAGACAGAATCATATTCTGTCTATGAATAGGATTTACCCCAAAGAAGAGGATATTCACTCACTATAATTAGAAGATAACAATCAATCTAATTCTGGTACTTATCCTTTCCTTGGGGCCGAAGCATCAGTGACAGCCCATTAGGGTTTCACTACCTATATAAGGAACCACCAAGGGTTCCACAAAGGTATTACATTCTACACTCTAAAACTCCCATCTGATTCATATAACCCTAACCGATTACTTACTCTCACGCCGGAGTCTAATCGTGGGAAACATTCCCACGGTAATCCTAACGCGTGTTGTTTAGTGTGCATGATCCCAACCATACAGTTCACTTGGTGCAGGAGCCGGAGTCCAGCCAACCCAAATTAAGCCTATTCGGCTCTAGCAAGGATCAACCAACTTTTGTATCAACAAGTTGGCGCCATCCGTGGGACCCATTACACTAAGCTAGAGCGAAATCTCATCTCGAATTCTCAATGACGAAGGGGCACCCGCATGCTAACCCCAGGAACACAAATCCTGGAAATCGGAAGTCCCAAGGGGAAGGGATGCTCATTCCCAATCGATCCCCTAGCCATCAAGCGGGTGGACCAAACAACCGGAGTGGTTTTCAGTCCATGGGGGTGACGAGCACGATCTCCATGACTCCACCACCTACTTCGACCCTGGATAACCCTGATCCAGGGAGTGCGCCCAATCCCCCTAACAAGGAGCCGCGCAGACCACCAATCCAGGAAGAAGTAGAAGTCGAACCACTCAGCGAGGAAGATCTCACTCGAGTTCTCACGCAGAACTTTGAGAGGATCGTCCCAGGGATTGCATCAAGGTTGAATCTAGGGAGGGGCCTCCAATCTAGGCTCAACTTTGGCAATGCCAGACCAGGTACCTCTTCTCAAAATCAGAGGAAAAGAAGGGCGCGACCCCAGGAGCGGAAACTCTTTGAGGAAACTCCCCTACCCAGGAATGTGTTCGAACGCATTGGGGATCGCCTCATGCAGGAACTAATGCAGTCTCGAGAAGAGGGAGAGAAGTCCGACGGTTCACCCGAACGACCAGATCTAGAACTGACCAGAACGAATCATCACACAAGTGTGTGGGATAGGATGAATACCGAGAAGAAGGCTCCTGGCTCTTCTCACAAGAGCGGTCCTCACCCAAAGGATGGGGCACCACCCCCTTCTCCCGGACCATCAGGAGAGGACTCGGATGACCATCCGCCCAAGCGTCGCCGACCTAGGCATACCCCTCCGCCCCCACCAGACAATGATGAGTACTATGGCGGCCCCTCTTATCAGGAGACAGAAGTGGTAGATCTTTCCCGTCCGTGGTGTGACCCTAGTCTCATGCGTCCATGGGCAGATCCCAAGGAAGATCCTTTTACTCTCCGCATACGGAATTACTCCGAGGACATAAAACGCCGCATGCCGACGTGTGTCAAGACTTATGATGGAACTGGTGATCCGGATGATCACCTGAATATATTTGATACGCAGGCAAAAATTGAGCGATGGTCCATGCCTATATGGTGCCAAATGTTCAATTCAACCTTGATCGGCAATGCTCGTGACTGGTTTGAGGGACTTCCACCGCAAAGCATTGATAGCTTCACTGAATTACGCACTGCGTTCAAGAACAATTATACTCAGCGGAAGAAGTATAATAGGGACCCGGTCTCGTTGGCGACCGTCAAGCAACGGCCAGGAGAGTCTACGGAAGCCTTCACTGAACGCTTCAATAATGAGTGCACACGCACAAAGACAATGTCGGAACTCCTGAAAATTTCCGACTATATGCACGCCATAACAGACAGGGAATTAATCAGACGTCTGAATGACAAGGGTCCGGAGAGGTAGGATGACCTCATGGAAAGGGTCAGAAACTTCGTAGAGGGAGAAACCGCGGTTGCCGCGGCCTACCTTTCGAAAGGAAACAACTACCGATCAGACGACCAGTCCAGGAGACAGTCGGGTGGTCAAAGCAACCAGAACAACGGCAGGGGCTCATATTACAAGAGCCAAAACAAGGGAGGACGGTTGCCGATAAGTTTACCCCTCTAAAGATGTCCTACAGGGAGATCTTGCTGACGGAAGGGGCTAACTTCCCGAGGCCTCCGCCAATGACGACTCCGCCGGACCGTCGCCAAGGAAATCGTTTCTGCGAATTCCATAACGACAAGGGCCATGGTACGGAGGAATGTATCCAGCTCAAGAAGCACATTGAATCACTGATCAAGTCAGGCGAACTCAAGCATCTAGTCAAGGATTGGAAGGATGGGAAAGATAACAAAAAGTATGACAAGAAGGATACCCAGAAGGACAAACCTTCAACGATATATATGATCCAATCCAAACAGTGCCGCACGAGGCAGAAAGTTAGTCAAAAATTTTCACGCGGCAAAGAAATCGCATTCCCTCCCATCACAGCAAGCGACGTGACTGATGCGCCTCTCACTATTGAGATAAGCATTGGAACACACAACATTCGCCGTATGTATGTGGATGGAGGGTCATTAGCAGAAGTACTGTTCGAACACTGTTTTGTACAGTTACGACCAGAAATAAGAAGCCAATTAGTACCGGCCACGGTGATGAGACTGTATTTATACATAGTCTCATCGTCCAAATCGGGCTTAAAACGCTTAAAATATCGTCAAAATACCCAAAAATATGCTTGTGTTTGTTCATTGTGTATTTCAGGTACGGATACCGTGAATTCACCAAAAGATCAAAGGAATCAAGCAAAAACGAACACGGGAAACGAAGTCGCACAAAGAACCGGACCCGAATCATGATTTTCTAAAAATACCCTTGAAGAATTGAAGATTGACAAGAATGGTCCCTCATCTTTGAAGACTTGTCACAAATGACCCTCCACAAATCATTTGTACAAGTTACATCCTTAAAGTTTGAAGACATGTGCAAGAATGGCCCTTGAAGATAGTCAAAATTGCATAAATGGCCCTTGATTAAAAGTTTGCTAATTAAATGTGCCAAATTTGACAAGTATGTCAAACATTTAACAAAGGAAATTGAGATGTTGGCTGATTAACTTGATGTGCAAAGTTTTCAATACACTAGGGGGCAAACATGGACAAATCAAACCCATACCCACCAAATACCCAACCAAACCCGTTTTTACCCACCCATATTACTTCTTTTTACCCAACCGAGCCCAAAACCCGGCCCAACACCACCACCCAGTTTGTTAAGTTAAACTGGTCAAACCAGTTCATAACCTTATTGACCATGTCACAAACTCTTTTTGAACCCATTTTTAATTAAACGTGTTTAATTATTAAAGTGGGGGAAACACATTTTTTAAAAACTAATCCACCCATTTACAAATTAAAACCCTCCCTGCTACCTTCCTAATCACATAAACCCTAATCCATGATTACCAACAAATCAAAGGGGTTTTCACCCCAACCTTCCAGAACCATGATTCCTTCAACCATAAACCAAACCCACCTTTCATTTTGTCCTCACCTTCACCAAATAGGTCCCCCCCCCATGTCC
The DNA here is from genome assembly GCA_025667525.1 of Glebionis coronaria. Classification (NCBI taxonomy): domain Eukaryota; kingdom Viridiplantae; phylum Streptophyta; class Magnoliopsida; order Asterales; family Asteraceae; genus Glebionis; species Glebionis coronaria. The sequence continues at coordinate 495,808,466 of CM046877.1, forward strand.
CCTGCTTCACCAAATTGGGCAAAGTTGGAATCTTAACAGCAAATCAAGGTCCATCTATCATTCCTTGGTCCCAAAGCCTCCAATGAACGCATCAGATTGGTCCACAAACAACTGGCATCACGTGATCACCATTGACCAAAGTTCAAACGTGAAGACTTCAAGGGCATTTAGGGTTTTTCAGTTAGCTAGGGTTTTTAGACTAGAATGTTCATCTCCATTGTATAAATATGGACGCTTGTGTCCATATTCATTTGTTCCAGATTTTGTAACTTTATTTTTAAGTGAATGAATAGTTAACTTTTTCCTTCTTTTAAAGCTTGCAAATATCTGAGTTCCTTGTCTTAAATTCATTAGTGTAATCTGTTTAGTCAATTGCAACGTAGTTTAATAGTTTTCCAAAAGGTTTAATTCATAAAGGTATTTTCAGAAAATTAGTGTAAAAAAGGTTTTTTTGGAAAAGTTTTTGAAAGCTGGAATCCTTCTTTCACATGAAGTGAAAGTGGACTGTGAAGTTGGATTCAGCTTGTATTCAAGCTTTTATCAAAGGTTTCAACAAAGTTGGTGTTTTCAAAAAGGTTTCAAGTAAAAATCATTTTCAAGTATCTTTTTTTTATATTTAGCAATAAGCTATAAGTAGCTTAATCAATAAGCTAGCTTATTAGCTTATTAGCTTTTGTTATCAGTTCACTTTCTTTGTTTGTTTGTCTTGTGCAGGTACAAAGTTCCATAGCAGTTCCATTATTCCATCTTTTGCATTATTTCAGTATTGAAGATATTTGTCCCCTTGGGTCCTTGTGGATTCCACCAACAAGGGTCTCTACATGTTCACATAAGCCCTCATAAGCTCATTAAAGCTGCCTAAGGAAGGCATCAGCTAAAAATTTCAGGCTTGAACCCCTTTTTCAGTTATTTTTTAACTTTATGTGAAATTTGTGAAATTTGTATGAACCTGTTTTATTGTTGGTGTTTATTGATTGTTTATGCTTGATTAGTGATTATATGATTGTTAGATTTAGTTTCAATAGGTTTAAGGATTGATTTAAGTCAATCTGCTTGTTAATTTTGGATTTCAGAAACTAAAAGGGTGTTTGGGATTAGGTTGATAAGCAAATATTAGACCCATTTTTCTGGCCTAAATCAGTCCCAACCAGTTTGGAATGTTAGTAGTAAGTAGTTTATGTCATTGGATTTGGTTTAGATAAGGTTTAGAGTAAATTTGCATGTTTAAATTTGGTCTTCATAGCTTAAAATTCAGCAAGTGAGTATCTGTTTGTTTTAGCTAGAGTTGACCTCCATTTTTTGCATTACTGCTAGATCTAGGTGCTAATAGGGTTTGTAACCAGGTTTTTGAGATTTTGTGTAGGATTTGAGTGAGTTTTGGTCAACCAAAACTCACCCAAATACCATATATATCAGCAAACCAGCAACTAGTCCATCTTTCTGTTATACAGTAACTGTTGGTGCTTTGTGTGCTTGAAATTTGTGAAAAACTTGTTGTTTTTATATTTTTTGTGACTCCCCACAACCCAACTGGTTGTGGGGGTGCCAATCATTGTCCAAGAAATTGAGTATTGAACAAGTTCTAAGCCAAACAAGCACCGGACCCGTTTTTTTAGCAGTCAGTGGGAACAAAGTTCCCACTGCTAGTATTAGAGTTTCCCCTGCTTGTGCTAAAGGACAAACAGTCCACAAGTGTCACTTTCATCCTTTTTACTTTTTTGTCTTTAGTGGTAAATTTTAGGAGTTATAACCTGAAACTTTTTTCATTATTTTTCTTATTTATTTTCTGATTTTTCAGTTTAAATTATTTTAATGTTACTGTTCATTTGATAATTTTTAGATTAAATAGCTAATTTAATTAACTTTTTAATCCCTGTTTTTGGCATTTAGTGCAGAAAGTTTATATTTTTCAGATTTAAAATTTTTCTTATATTTAGAAAAATATTTTAAGGTTTTTAGTTTAAAAATATTTCACTGTTCACTTTTTAATTATTTTTTAGATTTAATTTAGCTTAATTAGGGTTTTAATATTAAACTGTTTTGTCTTTTAGTGCAAAATATTACATTTTTCAAACTTTTTCATTTTTCTACTGTTCATTAGTATAATTTAGGATTTTTAAAATTGTCAAATTAATTTTGGCATTATTTTATTATTTTTATGATAGTCTTTAGTGATTTAAAAATAGAAAAATAGTTTTGAAAATTTAGGAAAAATATTTTTTAGTCTTTAGATAATATAAGTGAGTTATTTGTTCAATAAAATAATATTTTGGGATTTTTCTTAATTATATTTAATTTTAGGGCTTTAATTAGCATTTAAAATTGAATATTTAATTAATAAAAGGTTTTAAAATATATTTGTTGGATTTTATTCTTATTTATATTATTTTAGACTTAGTTTAATCTTTTAATTAATTTTTAGGTTTAATTTTTAATTTTGTCGCGTTTTACGTAATTACGTCATCGTTTTACGTCAACGTCGTAGCGTAATCGTAGTCGTAGCTCGTCTTTACTTTTTCTCTCTTTAAACCAAAAACTTCACTAATCCAAACATTGTTATTTTATTTTGGCACATTAATCCACACACCTCCTTCGAGAACGAACCCGCATTTATTCGGTTTCGCGTTTTTCCTAAAGCGTGCAACTTAATACTTGCCACTCATACGCGTTTTTCCTAAAACGTGTACGAAAACACAACATCACACGGCGCCACTCATTGGTTTTAGTGGAGACACCATCTGGCCAATAGGGCAACTACGTCTGCTTGTAACCATGGGGAACAAAGAACACTCCACCACGGCGCGGATGAACTTTATGGTGATACACTCACACTCTCCATACAATGGAATAATAGGCAGACCGGGTATCCTGGCCATATGAGCAGTACCCTCCACGGCACACGGGATGATCAAGTTCCCTGTGGAAGGAGGAATTGTCACCATCTATAACACAATCATACCAGAATCCGAGTGTAATGTCGTGGCAACAACGGTTCCACCTGTCCCCCCCAAGGACGGATCACCACCTCCCAATTGGAAGTTAGCAATCCATCATGACTACCCAGAACAAGAAGTGTCCATAGGGGGAACGCTCTCGGATAACGGCAAGAGGGTCGTGTGCTCTCTCTTGAAGGCAAACCTAGATGTATTCGCATGGGAGCCCAGGCATATGACAGGCGTACCACGCGCGATAGCAGAACATAAGCTCCAAATCCGCCAGGGATATCCTCCCGTTAAGCAAAAGAAGCGCGGTCAGGCACCTGAACGCAGCCAATTTATACTGGATGAGGTACGAAAGCTAGTGGACGCAGGTATCATGCGCGAGGTGTACTACCATGAGTGATTATCCAACCCAGTCATGGTCAAAAAGCATGACGGAAGCTGGCGTGTGTGTGGATTTCACGGATCTAAACAAAGCCTGCCCGCAGGACTGCTACCCGTTACCGGAGATTGACTGGAAGGTGGAATCCCTATGCGGATATCCTTTTAAGTGCTTCTTAGATGCGTATAAAGGATACCACCAGATCCAGATGGCGGAAGAGGACGCAGAGAAAACGGCATTCCATACTAGTCAAGGCGTATACTGTTACACAAAAATGCCGTTCGGATTGAAGAATGTCGGGGAAACATATCAGCGGCTTGTTGACAAAGCCTTCGACTCACAGATAGTCCGCAACTTGGAGTTCTATGTTGATGATTTAGTCATCAAAATCCATACGGAGGATGCACTCCTCCGAGACGTCCAAGAGAAGTTTGACACATTGAGGAGGATTAATATGAAGCTGAACACAAAGAAATGCACGTTCGGAGAAACGGAAGGAATGTTCCTTGGATATATGATTGATCCAAACGGCATCAAACCTTGCCCGGAAAAGACGGACGCAGTAATACAGCTACCATCCCCTCAGACACGGAAAGAGGTGCAGTCCTTAAATGGGAAGCTGGCCGGGCTAAACAGGTTCTTATCAAAGTCCGCAGAGAAGTCACTCCCCTTATTTAAAACACTCAAGAAATGCATTAAGAAGGGAGACTTCCGGTGGACAAAGGAAGCTGAAGAAGCCTTTGGTCAGCTCAAGCAACACCCCGCATCCCTCCCAATGCTAGTAGCTCCCCGGCCAAAGGAGGAGCTCATTATGTATCTATCAGCCACACATGGAGCAATAAGTGCGGTACTTATGACGGATAGGGACACAGTCCAAACTCTGGTCTACTTCATAAGTAGAACACTACAAGGTCCGGAGTTGACTTACTCACCTATGGAAAATTGGTTTTGGCACTAGTGTTTGCTACAAAACGGTTGCGCCGATACTTTCAGGCGCACCCAATTGTAGTCATTACTGACCAACCAATAAAACAAGTAATCTCTAAACCGGATGTGGCAGGTAGGCTACAAAAGTGGAGCATTCTATTGGGAGAACACAACATATCTTATAGACCAAGGACGGCTGTTAAAGGCCAAATCTTGGCGGATTTCTTGATAGAGAAGTCGGATGAAGAAGGACCAGTCGTGAAACAAGACGAAACTCCAGCAGAACCATGGGTGTTATTCATGGACGGATCTTCGTGTACGGATGGGTCAGGAGTTGGTATCATCCTTACGAACCACGGAAGGAATGGAGTTTACGTACGCCCTTCGCGTTGAGTTCACAGCCACCAATAATGAGGCAAAATATGAAGCATTGATTGCGGGTTTAAAAATCGCCGATAGAATGGGAGTCCGCAACCTTGAGGCCTACGTGAACTCATGGCTTGTCGCGAACCACATTCTGGGAGGATATATAGCTAAGGAGGATAACATGGTCCGATACTTGAAGAAAGTCAAATCACTCATCGCGGCTTTCAGCAAATTTTCTATCAAGCAGGTACCAAGAGGTGAGAACAAGAAGGCGGACTCTCTTAGCAAGATCGCGTCTACCAGCTTTGCGCACCTATCCAAGAAAGTCTTGGTGGAAATACTCAAGGAAAAGTCTATAACAGAAGAGGAGGTCGTTGCTATAGTTGAGGAGGACGGACCTACATGGATGACCCCGATTGTCAGCTACTTGACTAATGAAACCCTTCCGGACGAGGAAAAGGCGGCGCGGCGCATCAAAAGGAAGTCGCAGCACTTAGAGCTTCGAGAAGGTATCCTGTATAAGCGTTCTTTCTTGTAGCCGTGGTTGCGATGTGTGGGACCACGTCAGGCCACTTACGTGATCAGTGAGATACATGAAGGGTTATGCGGCATGTACACGGGCCCCCGATCCGTGGTGGCTCGAGCCCTACTGTAAAACCCACAAAATAAGGTCATTACTTAATTCTTACTTTTCGAATATTTTTGAAGTATTTATGACGTTAAATATTATTACGTTTAACGGTTTAAGTTGAAATCGATATTAAATATTTTATTTTAATATTTTGACGAGCAACTAGGACTACTAGTGATCGCAATACCGACGGATGCCCATAATTTTATATTTCATTATCGATCGTTTCGATATTTAATATTTTCGACGATATCGTTTTTAATTACGTGTCAAGTCGTTTTAATATTATTTTTCGTGTGCGTTTAAACTTTTAAGTATTTTTACGAAACCCGAGCCCCGTAAATATTTTTAAAATTGACTAGTAATTATTTCTCACTTTTTAACTAATTATTTATAATTTTAGCCAAACTGTTGCCAAATTGTAATTTGGTCCCTGCCCCACTAAATAAAAATTAAAATTTAACACACACTTTATTTTTTTTACTTCCAAAAATCCACTCTCTCTCTCTCTCCTTTCTCCTTGTTCTTGCCGAAACACCACACAACCACCCAATTCCATTCATTTTTCAAATTATCTTGAGTTTGAGGTTGATCCTAGCTAAACCAAGCATAGACCCATCTCTATTTTTGATCAAGGATCACATAGGTATAAAAATTTTACACATGCAAGCACTTTTTATTTGTTTGATGTTGGTAGGTGGAAGCCATGGTTATGCATGGTGTTTTTAGCATGATCCATGGTGGTTCTTGCTAGAAATCTTGTTAAAAACTTTATTTTGATCCAAAGATTTTTATTTTGTTATGATTTTGATGTTATGGTGGATGTATGATGATATTAGAGTATAGGAATGACCATTTCTGTGGTTGGTTTTGGTCAAAAAGTTGATTTTGTACAAGATTTTGGTACCCATTTTATAGCAGTAGGTAAACTGAAAAATCCAAATTTTTATGTTCTTAAAATGACTTAACTTATAGCCTAGGGTTGTAGATAATTTCCTTAGCTTCGGTTTGATATAAGGTAGAGCTTCTAGCTCAAAACGAGCGCGAAGTTATAATGTTTTGAATGATCGTGTACCCGGAGACGAGTATCGACACTACATATAGTTGTTGTCGATATTTGGATCGAATCTCGGGGACTCTAAATGGATGTTTTAAAATGTGTAACCTACTGATAATGAGGTATTTATTTATTAGGTTGATTTTACTTTAAAACCCGAGTGTCGGTTTTTTAAACGGAGTCGTTTAAATAAGTTAAAACGGTTGTATGAAAAATTAACGTAAATCTGTCCGGATTTTGTAGTTTGAAAATGAGTCGAGTAAAGGAATTTAAAAGTAATTTCATTTGATAAACTTGTAGGAGGACTTTATATATATAGTAAGTTAGTTTATCGAGTCGTTTCATAAACGGTTGACAAGTTTAAAAAGGGGTAAATAAGCTAGTACATGTAGTATGTGCTGGCGGATTTTGTTAAAAGTATAAAATGGTAAAGTAAATGAGTAGTAAAGCATAGTGAAGTTATTTATATCGTTTACTCTCGAATGTATTGTGGTTTTATGAGTTCGAGTTTGATTTTATTAAGTATCATTTATTTCTCGAGTTTATTATTAATATACGCACCTAAATTGCTAGGTTGCAGTTATCGTGATTATCGGGCATCTACTATCGTCGGCGATTGTCTTCAACTACTATAAGTACTAAGGTGAGTCTATAGCCTCGTTTGAGATCATTCAAATATTTTAAAACCCGCGAGGGGAATACATGTTTTGTAAACTTAGAACACAAGATTTTTATGGTATGCTTGTCCCTTTATGAATGGACCTGTGGTTGCCTTTAAATTGCATTAAGTGATTGCCTTTGTTAAAGCCTCAATTATGGACCGTTAATTAACCTATGATGGGTTAACCGCTAGTACAATTAATAGATCTATGGGGGAAGCCGCCCCGGTTCAGTTTTTGTGGACTTGTCATAGAAGCTTAGGCCCGACCTCCACACTGTTTGAACATATTGTATTGAGAAGTCAGGTATACGACAATGTACCAATAATCTAGAGGTAACCGACAATTAATAAATCTCCTGTCTTATCAGACCTCTAAAGGGAGTGTCTAAGGGCTCGGTTCCATGAGCTTATTGCAATTTATGCTATATACAATTATTATTGTTGATGCAAATTATTATTTGATGCTTGTTGCCTTCAAGTATGCCACAAACTTATAATCTTTGCTTGTGTTCAAAATGATTATATAAACCTATAGATTCACTCGGCATTTTTGCTGATGATTTTCTCACATGTATTTCAGGTAATCAAGAAGGCTGAAGCTTGGAAGCCACGGGAATGAATGTTGTGCACTACTTTGTATATAAACTCTTTGAATGTTTGTCGTTCCTTTTGTTCAAAACAATTTAAATCTTTTGTTTTGGTTGTACTTCGGTTACGATGTCTTGGGACTACGCTACTCTGACAAATGTTTTAGGAACGATAAATCTAAAACGTCTCTTTTCGAGTCGTTCTTTATAAATTATGTGTTGTTGTATCATTGTTTAGCACCCAAAGATGTATTCCGCTGCGTGTAAATTTGGGGGTGTAAAATATTGGTACCAGAGCCATGAGTTATAGAGAACTAGGTATTTTTTTCTAAAAACCTAAACTATAACTGTCGGTTTTATTTTTCAAAGAGTCGGTGCACATGATTTCGTGTGACTTAAGGTTCAAGCTACTTCTGGGATTACAAATTTAGTATACATTATTATGTATGCCTTATTGCTAAGTATTTATAAATAAATACTATAATCCTTTATCGATATGTATATTGATATAGTTAAACTTTTCGATAAGAGTTATCATTTATTAATGATTTATTTAAATAAATTTCTGGAATTTTTCTTGTAATTATTTTGAAGGATTTTCTACATTTATTTAAATTTTTGGAAATTATTCTATTTCATTTTATTATGACCTTATACTTATTTTGTGAAATTTACCACCGTCAAATTACGTCTTCGATGAGGAGGAAGCAGGTTTCACTGCTACAAGCGAGACACAGTCAACTAAGCCATGTGGATCCCCACGTGACTAGTGTTTATTATTTAGTGTCGTTGTACTCTATTTGTCTTTAAGATCATTCCTTGTTGATCGATGAAAATAGTTTCCTTTGATCCTTATAATGATTGTGAATCCTTGTATTGATAATGTGTATGCATTTGATGATTGATTTTGTACATGAGATGACTATACCATGAATACAATTAACTCATTCATTTTATCTTCTCTTTGTGATGTGACAGAATCATGCCACCCAGGAGAATGACAAATGATGCCATTGCAAGGCTAGTTGCTGAAGAGGTTGCGAAAGCATTAGCTGCGGATAGAGCTGCGTGTGTTAACACTGAAGGAGCAGGTGGCTCTGGAGGTGCGGGTGCTGAAGGTGAAGGTGAACCTGCGGGACCAGAAGCTGCTGGGGCAGGTGTAGCTGAGAATCCTGCAGATGAGGTTGCTCTGGCAGATGTTGTGGTTAAAGAATGTACTTTTGCTGGATACATGAAGTGTGGACCTACTATATTTCAAGGAACTGGTGGAGCACTGGAATTATTCAAGTGGATTGAGAAAACAGAAACAACATTTGAGATTAGTGATTGCTCAGAAAGGAACAAGGTTAAGTTCGCAGTTGCTACTTTCAAGGATCGAGCTTTAAGCTGGTGGAAGACTCAAGTTGCTACAGTTGGTTTAGAAGCTGCAAATAGGAAACCTTGGGATGAAATTAAAAGGTTGTTGAAAGAAGTGTTCTGTCCAGAAGAAGAGTTATCTGCTTTGGAGGATGAGTTGAGGCACCTGAAGCTGAAAGATAATAACATTGCTGCATATACTAGTCGATTCAATGAATTGGTTTTGTTGTGTCCAGATGCTTTTGCTACTGAGAAGAAAAAGATGGACCAATACATCAAAGGGTTGCCTGGGTACATTAAAGGTGAGACCACTTCATCTCGACCCAAGAACTTTGTTGAGACTGTAAGAATGGGTCATACACTCATGGGGCAGAAGGTTCAAGATAGGGCTGAGAGAGCTGCTGAGGGTAGTAAAAGGAAATGGGAGAAATCTCAGAGTGGTAATCAAGGTAGTAACCGGCATAGGCAGTACAATCAGAAGAGAAATGATGGGGCTAGAGCTGCGACTAACAAGAATGATAATGTTGATCATGGGGGACCAGCCCAGAAATGTAAGAGTTGTGGTGCTTGTCACTTTGGTAATTGTCCACCAAGGTGCACTAAGTGTGGAAAGGTTGGTCATGTTGTGGAGAAATGTAAGACAAGGGTCCCTGCTACTGGAGCGAATGCTATTCCGATCAGGACTTGTTTTGAATGTGGAGAACGTGATCATCTTCGTCCTCAATGTCCGAAGTGGAAGAACAAGAAAGCAGGTGAAGCTGCTGGGGCACTTTATGTTGTTAAGAAAGCTGATCAGGCACAAGGTCCAAATGTGGTGACGGGTAAGTTCTTACTCAACCATCGTTATGCTAGTGTGTTGTTTGACTCATGATCTGATAGGAGCTTTATAAGCACTTCCTTTAGTCGTTTAATTGATGTTGAGCCAACAAGCCTAAATGTTAGTATGAGGTCGAGTTAGCTGATGGAAAATTAGTTAGTACTACCACTATATTTAAGAAGTGTCCTTTGAAATTAGCAAATCATTAGTTTGAAATTGATTTGATGCCGATTGAGTTGGGTTCGTTTGATGTGATTGTTGGTATGGATTGGTTGGTTGCTCATGATGCGGTAATTGTATGTGGGGAGAAAGTTGTTCACATACCGGTTAAGGGTAAGGTGTTAGTAGTAAAAGGTGATGTCGGTAGATCTCGTCCGACGGTGATATCTTGTATCAAGGCGAGGAAATATGTAGAAAGAGGTTGTCACCTGTTCTTGGCTCAAGTAGTGGAGAAAGAACTATCGGTTAGGTGTGTGGAGGATGTTCCGGTTATTCGTGATTTTCTTGAAGTATTTCCCGATAACTTGCCAGCGCTTCCGCCTCAGCGAGAAGTCGAATTTAAGATTGATCTAGTGCCGGGAGCTGCACCGGTGGCGCGTGCACCTTATCGTTTGGCACCGTCTGAGTTGAAGGAGTTGGCAGATCAGTTGAAGGAGTTAATGGCGAAGGGTTTCATTAGACCAAGTTCGTCACCTTGGGGAGCTCCAGTGTTGTTCGTGAAGAAGAAGGACGGATCGTTCAGAATGTGCATAGACTACCAAGAGTTGAACAAGTTAACTATCAAAAATCGTTATCCACTTCCTAGGATCAATGATTTGTTCGATCAACTTCAAGGTTCGTGTGTGTACTCGAAGATCGACTTGAGGTCGGGTTATCATCAACTTCGTGTTAAAGAGGAGGACATACCTATTACAGCTTTTCGGACGCGTTATGGACACTTTGAATTTCAAGTGATGTCGTTTGGGTTAACTAACGCACCTGCGGTATTCATGGACTTAATGAATCGTGTGTGTAAACCATACCTCGACAAGTTTGTGATTGTATTTATCGATGATATCCTGATTTATTCCAAAAGTCGGGAGGAGCATTAAGGTCATTTGAAGATTATTTTAGAGTTGTTGAAGAAGGAGAAGTTGTATGCGAAATTCTCCAAGTGTGATTTTTGGTTGGATTCAGTCCAATTCCTTGGGCACGTGATCGATAGTAGCGGTGTTCATGTTGATCCTTCCAAAATTGAAGCTATTAGAGATTGGGATAGGCCTACGACCCCGAATGAAGTTAGACAATTCTTGGGATTAGTTGGATACTACCGGCGATTCATAGAAGGATTATCTTTAATTTCTAAACCTCTTACTAAACTTACAGAGAAAAACAAGAAGTATGAGTGGGGTTCAGAAGAAGAAGAAGCATTCCAAACTTTGAAGCGGAAGATGTGTTATGCACCAATTTTGGCTTTTCCCTACGGAGCTGAAGACTTTGTGGTATATTGTGACGCATCACGTAAGGTTTTTGGTGTTGTGTTGATGCAAAGGGAGAAAGTTATCGCGTATGCATCTCGTCAATTGAGGAAGCATGAGGAGAATTATACTACACATGATTTGGAATTAGGAGCTGTTGTCTTTGCTCTTAGACTTTGGAGACACTATCTCTACGGTACAAAGAGTGTGGTATATACCGATCATAAAAGCATGCAACATATTTTTGATCAGAAGGAGCTCAATATGAGGCAGAGAAGATGGGTAGAATTGTTGAGTGATTACGACATTCAAATTTGCTACCATCCCGGTAAGGCGAATGTAGTTGCCGATGCACTTAGTAGGAAGGACAGAGAAATAACCAAAAGGGTTAGAGCTTTAGCTATGAAAACTTATTCTGATTTATCTAATCGAATACTTAAAGCTCAAACTAAGGCGATGGAGGAAGAGAATGTGAGAGATGAAGACTTGGGTAGAAGGATGACACCTATATTCGAAATTCGTGATGACGGAATTCGGTATTTCGAGAATCGTGTATGGTTACCGGTGTATGGAGGACTGAGAGATCTAGTTATGCACGAATCTCATAAGTCTAAATATTCGATTCACCCAAGATCGGATAAAATGTACCAAGACTTGAAGAAATGTTACTGGTGGCCAAATATGAAGGCTAACATTGCTACTTATGTTAGTAAATGCTTGACGTGTGCTAAGGTGAAGTTTGAGCACAAGAGACCTTCGGGTTTACTGCAACAACCTGAAATTACAGAATGGAAATGGGAGAAGATCACTATGGACTTCGTTTCGGGACTTCCGAGAACTTCTAGTGGTTATGATACGATTTGGGTGATTGTTTATCGATTGACTAAGTCGGCTCATTTCTTGCCGATAAAGAAAACTGATGATTTAGACAAACTTACTCGGTTGTATTTGAAGGAAGTTGTTTGTAGACATGGAGTTCCTTTGTCAATTATTTCTGATCGAGATAGTCGATTCACATCTGAGTTTTGGAAGTCGCTTCAGCGAGCTTTAGGGACTCAGTTGGATATGAGCACTGCGTATCATCCGGAAACGGACGGACAAAGTGAGAGGACTATTCAGACCTTGGAGGATATGTTACGAGCTTGTGTAATAGATTTTGGAGGTAGTTGGGATCAACACTTACCTTTGGTGGAGTTCTCATACAACAACAGTTATCATGCAAGTATTAAGGCTGCGCCATTTGAAGCACTTTACGGGCAAAAGTGTAGATCACCAGTTGGTTGGTGTGAGGTTGGAGAAAGTCAGTTGACGGGTCCTGAATTGATTAGAGAAACGACTGAGAAGATCGTGCAAATCAAGAATCGTTTATTGACAGCTCGTAGTAGGCAGAAGAGTTATGCGGATAAGAGGAGAAAACTATTGGAGTTTGATATTGGCGATATGGTTATGTTGAAAGTATCACCTTGGAAAGGAGTAATTCGAATTGGCAAGCAAGGAAAGCTTAGTCCACGTTATATGGGTCCATTCAAGATTATTGATCGAGTTGGTCCTGTGGCATATAAGTTGGAATTGCCAGAGAAGTTAAGTGCTATTCACAATACTTTTCACGTTTCTAATCTTAAGAGGTGTTTGGCGGACGAGAATCTGATAATTCCACTTGAGGACATTCAACTGGACGACAAGCTGCATTTTATTGAAGAACCGGTGGAGGTTATGGATCGAGAGGTGAAACGGCTTAAGCAAAGTCGGATCCCGATAGTGAAGGTCTGATGGAATTCCCGACGTGGACCCGAATACACTTGGGAGCGAGAGGACTACTTCAAGAGCAAGTACCCGCATTTATTCGTAGACGGACCTAAGGAGAAGTAAGCCCCGGGACGGTGCTCTCCTAAGGTGGTGAGGATGTAAAACCCACAAAATAAGGTCATTACTTAATTCTTACTTTTCGAATATTTTTGAAGTATTTATGACGTTAAATATTATTACGTTTAACGGTTTAAGTTGAAATCGATATTAAATATTTTATTTTAATATTTTGACGAGCAACGAGGACTACTAGTGATCGCGATACCGATGGATGCCCACAATTTTATATTTCATTATCGATCGTTTCGATATTTAATATTTTCGACGATATCGTTTTTAATTACGTGTCAAGTCGTTTTAATATTATTTTTCGTGTGCGTTTAAACTTTTAAGTATTTTTACGAAACCCGAGCCCCGTAAATATTTTCAAAAATGACTAGTAATTATTTCCCACTTTTTAACTAATTATTTACAATTTTAGCCAAACTGTTGCCAAATTGCAGTTTGGTCCCTACCCCACTAAATAAATATTAAAATTTAACACACACTTTATTTTTTTTACTTCCAAAAATCCACTCTCTCTGTCCTTTCTCCTTGTTCTTGCCGAAACACCACACAACCACCCTAACCCATTCAATTTTCAAATTATCTTGAGTTTGAGGTTGATCCTAGCTAAACCAAGCATAGACCCATCTCTATTTTTGATCAAGGATCACATAGGTATAAAAAATTTACACATGCAAGCCCTTTTTATTTTTTTGATGTTGGTAGGTGGAAGCCATGGTTATGCATGGTGTTTTTAGCATGATCCATGGTGGTTCTTGCTAGAAATCTTGTTAAAAACTTTATTTTGATCCAAAGATTTTTATTTTGTTATGATTTTGATGTTATGGTGGATGTATGATGATATTAGAGTATAGGAATGACCATTTCTATGGTTGGTTTTGGTCAAAAAGTTGATTTTGTACAAGATTTTGGTACCCATTTTATAGCAGTAGGTAAACTGAAAAATCCGAATTTTTATGTTTTTAAAATGACGTAACTTATAGCCTAGGGTTGTAGATAATTTCCTTAGCTTCGATTTGATATAAGGTAGAGCTTCTAGCTCAAAACGAGCGCGAAGTTATGATGTTTTGAATGATCGTGTATCGGGAGACGAGTATCGACACTACATATAGTTGTTGTCGATATTTGGATCGAATCTCGGGGACTCTAAATGGATGTTTAAAAATGTGTAACCTACTGATAATGAGGTATTTATTTATTAGGTTGAGTTTACTTTAAAACCCGAGTGTCGGTTTTGTAAACAGAGTTTTTTAAATAAGTTAAAACGGTTGTATGAAAAATTAACGTAAATTTGTCCGGATTTTGTAGTTTGAAAATGAGTCGAGTAAAGGAATTTAAAAGTAATTTCATTTGATAAACTTGTAGGAGGACTTTATATATATAGTAAGTTAGTTTATCGAGTCGTTTCATAAACGGTTGACAAGTTTAAAAAGGGGTAAATAAGCTAGTACATGTAGTATGTGCCGGCGGATTTTGTTAAAAGTATAAAATGGTAAAGTAAATAAGTAGTAAAGCATAGTGAAGTTATTTATATCGTTTACTCTCGAATGTATTGTGGTGTTATGAGTTCGAGTTTGATTTTATTAAGTATCATTTATTTCTCGAGTTTATTATTAATATACGCACCTAAATTGCTAGGTTGCGGTTATCGTGATTATCGGGCATCTACTATCGTCGGCGATTGTCTTCAACTACTATAAGTACTAAGGTGAGTCTATAGCCTCGTTTGAGCTCATTCAAATATTTTAAAACCCGCGAGGGGAATACATGTTTTGTAAACTTAGAACACAAGATTTTTATGGTATGCTTGTCCCTTTATGAATGGACCCGTGGTTGCCTTTAAATTGCATTAAGTGATTGCCTTTGTTAAAGCCTCAATTATGGACCGTTAGTTAACCTATGATGGGTTAACCGCTAGTACAATTAATAGATCTATGGGGGAAGCCGCCCCGGTTCAGTTTTTGTGGACTTGTCATAGAAGCTTAGGCCCGACCTCCACACTGTTTGAACATATTGTATTGAGAAGTTAGGTATACGGCAATGTACCAATAATCTGGAGGTAACCGACAATTAATAAATCTCCTGTCTTATCAGACCTCTAAAGGGAGTGTCTAAGGCTCGGTTCCATGAGCTTATTGCAATTTATGCTATATACAATTATTATTGTTGATGCAAATTATTATTTGATGCTTGTTGCCTTCAAGTATGCCACAAACTTATAATCTTTGCTTGTGTTCAAAATGATTATATAAACCTATAGATTCACTCGGCATTTTTGCTGATGATTTTCTCACATGTATTTCAGGTAATCAAGAAGGCTGAAGCTTGGAAGCCACGGGAATGAATGTTGTGCACTACTTTGTATATAAACTCTTTGAATGTTTGTCGTTCTTTATAAATTATGTGTTGTTGTATCATTGTTTAGCACCCAAAGATGTATTCCGCTGCGTGTAAATTTGGGGGTGTAAAACTAATAACTAGATTTTTACTCGTTGAAAAAGTTCGTTTTCTCGGTGTCTAATCGAATTGATTTCCGGTTAAATGTGTGACTCAATTGTTTTTGGTTAACAAAAAGGGAAGTTGATTATCTATAACTAATTAAAAAGTAAATGCGAAAAGTATTTCAAAGCAAACTAAAGACAAGTACAAATAATAAAAGTAAAATAAGGTGAATATTAAAAACTAAAAGTTAAAACGATATTAAAACTAATA
This sequence comes from Glebionis coronaria, assembly GCA_025667525.1. NCBI lineage: Eukaryota > Viridiplantae > Streptophyta > Magnoliopsida > Asterales > Asteraceae > Glebionis > Glebionis coronaria. The sequence continues at coordinate 495,824,230 of CM046877.1, forward strand.
GTAAAACAAATAATAAAACGTAATTTAAAGCGAAACAATTAATAAAAATAAAACTAAACGAAGAAATTAACTATCGACTCGAAAATAAAGTTTACTAAATGAAAAAGGAGAGAATAAAACTAAAATGGTACTTTATAGCTAAACGAGGCAAAACCTAAAGCGGGTACTTAATAAAAGATAAAACTTGAACTTTACGAAAAAATATTAATTTTAAAATTAGACGAAAAAATTAACTAAAAATACGTAACTTTCAGAAATTAAATCGAAACAACTTTCAGATAAAACTAGACAATTACGGAACAATACTAGTAAATAAGCAAGCAGGCAGGCTAGCTGCTGGAAGCAGCCAGCCTGGCTGCTCATTTTGGCGCCAACATTGGTTAAGCAGCCAAGTAAGCTCGTCAATCCCATCGTAATATAAGACTTAAAAAATCTATCGGAATGTGGTTTTAAAATGGTTCTATCGGAATGTTTTTTTTTCTTTTTTTTTCTTTTTTTTTTCTTTTTTTTTTCTTTTAAACTATCGAAATATTAAAAAAAATCTATCGGAATGTTTTTAAATAATCTATCGGAATACTAATAATAATAAGAAAAGTATCGGAATATGAAATCAAAATCTATCTGAATGTGGTTGTCAAAATTTGGGCAGCACTTCGTCGCAATATACCTTAAACTCCGTCGGAATATGCGATCGCAATGAGCGATCGCAATCCCGATCGGAATAAGGGGGATTTACCAACCTATCGCAAAGTAGAACCCACACTTGGGTTATTGCGATACAAATCAAGAAACCGTCGGAATGTGATAAAACCCTTATATTGCGATGAACACCAACAAATCCGAAAATGGAGATAAGCAAAAATCTCAATAAGCACTTCAATAAGCACACTAAACCAAAACTTGAACAACTTAATAAGCATAAATTTGAAAGCTTTTAAAAGACGAAATTCATAAACTTTATAAAAACACAAAATAAGAAAACAAAATAAGCAAACTTTAAAGGTATACAAACTTTTTAGAAAACTTTAAAATCAAATAAGCTAAACACAAAATAAGCCAATAAGATTGTCAAACTTATAGCTTAATTCGTATGAAAGCTTAAATAGAAATAAAAAGGTGAACTTTTTAATCAAATAAGCAAAGAGATTAAGCAATATCTTGCTTAATCCGAAATTGAGATAGACCAAAAACAAGAAAAGTAGGATGAGAAAGATAAAGAAAAGCTTAATTAAAAGTGAAGATTCAACAACAAAATTAAAAACACTTACTTGAATTAAAGGAATTAAAGTGCAAGACAATTAATTAAAATGACATGAAAAATAAAGTTGCAAGAAAATGAAAATGGTGGAAGAGCTAATTTGTCAAGTTAGCCAACAAGAATGAAATGTACATCCTAATGACTATTTATAGGGGAGGATTAAGGAAGCTTCCTCCCCTCTTTCCTTTTCTCTTAATTGCGTCATTAAGTCCCTCCTTCTTTTAATCTTCATTAATTGCATACTTAGTCCTTTTCTTCTAATCTTCTTTAAACTTGGACTTAAGGGACTTTTGGCTTCGGGATTTCTTTGAACTCGTCTTTAAATTCTTCAATAAAATAGACTTGAATTCTTCGGCTTTTGATAAACTTCCGTCTTTTGACTTTTTCTTCGATAAATCTTCAGAATTGGTCTTGGACTTCCGTTCTTTTTGCACTCTTGACTTCTTGACTTCGTCTTTCATCTTTTTCTTCAATAAAAGTCCGTAAATGCCCGTGAATATCCGTGTTTTCTCCACTTCTCACCTTTTCGTTCTAAATCACAATAAAAACACAAACCACGCATAATTTCGATATAAAAGACATAAAATACACGTTTTGGCTCGGTTATTATTGTAATTAAGTGGTAAAAAGGATGGGTGTTTTCACACCTATCAAATCCCCTACACTTAACCATTGCAATGTCCTCATGCAATGCATTAGTTACAAAGCACGTTTTACACTTTCCATCATAATCAACCTACCTTGACCTTTATTAAACAACTAAGGAAAATCAAAAAGATAGAAAATAACAAGATGCAACAAGGAAGAAACTTGTAAAGAAATCTAAGACTTACATTAGGGCTTGTGTGTCATGAATGTTCATCACCCTCAAGTTTCACGTTCCCCATGCCAAGCTTAAAAACAAGATCATTGTTAGTACAAGTTAGCATAACAAACATTTACTCACGTGGTTCAATTAATCACTTAAACTCCCTTATTCCTACGAGTATCTCTTATATTTTATTGATGTCTTGAATGATCACGAGGATGCATTGTTGACTTATTTGGATAATTTATTTAGGCTGAAAGCAAAGTAGGACGATTTGATCAATAGTTAGCTAAAGGACAAAATCTCTTAAAACTGCTTCTCGGGATATCAAAAAGTTCATATCTTGGCATAACTTGGTTCACGATTTGAGACCTTTCTCGGGCCGATATTTGGCATGTACTTCATACTTCATATCTTCGAGAGACGTTTTTGAGATAATGGTCTTCTCTTCGTTATAGAGTTTCTTCACTTGGAGACTTTTGAGGAGTACTCCAGCTTTGTTGACCACGACTTCATGATTATTCTTCAATCTCTAATTGGGATTTTGAGATACAACGATCCGCCTCCTTTTCGGACTTGGATCTATTTATCCTCATACCTTGTTAGGGTCTTTTCGGATAGACTTCTCCATGATCTTTATGGGAGTTGATTGCTTTTCGTCGTGAGTCTTGATCCTTCATATTGATTTTAGGAATAATGCTTTTCACATCACTTTGGATCTTCAGCAATAAAATGGAATCCTCATGCCTTGTTAGGGCCTTTTCGGACTCGCCAATCTTCGCGCCCCGCTTCATAAGTTATGCCTTGGCTATGAACTCTTATCATTACCGAGCAACTTTTAAACGATCTTGGGCTAGAAGCTAAGTAACTTTTCAAATCGTACGACCTTACTTATTGCAGATAATTTATTAGCAAGTGATGGGAGAAAAAGATCATAATTAACTCACATAAGTTAATGAGAGAATACCAAACTTGTAACCAACTCTATCATTTCTCGTTCTCCACAATTTAAAATCTCAAGGAATGAGACTCGTGGATGCTTAGCCCAATAAACCAATTAAGGTCTACATGGTTAAGGATACTAGCTAGAGTGAACTTGGATAAGTAAACTCGGGTTGAGTCAAAATATTCACAACGGGCCTAATATATCTAAGATATCTAAACTTGCTAAAACCATTTTATTAAAATGCTAGAAAGTAACAAAAATAAAGGAGACTACAACTAGGCCAAAATAGATTAAAAATTTTGAAAAATGGCGAAAAATTGATTTTCCGGTTAAAATGAGGGCAAATACAAGGAAAAGACCACTTAACTTCGATAGAAGTCCCCCCTACACTTAATATAAACATTGTCCTCAATGTTTAAGCATGTGGGAGTAAACTCCCCTACACTTAGGACATTGTGCACTTTGTTTAAATCTCGTTAAGGAAAAGACAACTAAAGAGATTCCTATTTTAATATTAAGAAATATAAAATAGTGAATCGAAAAGAGTTTAGGATAGAACCGGGAAGAAGGGAACACGGAATCACGGTTCATCAAAAGTCATCAAGAGTGTGTCTTTGAAGCTCTAATCCCTGCACATGATAAGAAAGAGAACAAGAAACACCAACGGGGCTCCCCCTACACTTATGGTGAAAACAGGAAAGATAGATAGATAATTGGGTTGCCTCCCAAAAAGCGCTTGTTTTTGTTGACCGAGTCACGAGCCTGACTCGTCCCCGAATTAAATGGTCCATGGGGAAGCCTCGAATGTGATACCGGGATCAAAGACCTTGTCCTCGTTCCCGGTTGACATCAACAAAGGAGAGGCGGGGGGATAAGTCTTGAAAGGGAGAAAGGTCCTATCAACATACGAGAAGTATGTGAATTCAAGATCCACGGGAGGTGGGGTGGGTAAAGGAATCACATTGTCATCCCCCAAAGACAATGGATGTTCAGCAGCAAACGGCAAAGCCGTAAGGTCATCAAGCATAAAATAATCAATGGCACCCCCCGGGTCAAAGCACTCATCCTTATGAACGTTAATCTCTTCGATTTCTTCATCATAGATAGGTGCGTCAAACCAAGGTTTGTCGTTCCCATCATTGAGGATTTCAGAAACTCGCTCGAAAAGATCACGATCAAGTACGAAACCATCATTCATTTGTGGGGATTGTTGATAAGTTAAATCCGCACGAATGTGGTAAACGTAATTCTCAGTGGAGGAGTGTTGATTAGGTAACTCCTCGAGAATAGGATGATTGGTCAAGTGAGTTGGTTCGTCATTATTATGAAAAATAAGACGCTCCAACTCATCAAGTTCGGCATCGATGTTGGAAAAATCGACCTCGCTTGTAGGAGGAAGCATAGGTAAAAGAGCTAGCTCTCGTTCGATAATTTCCGCAATCTCAGGCTCGAATTGGAATTCATCATTAAAAGCGACCTCATCCTTACGTTCAACAAAAGTCGGAATATCACAAACCTCATCAAAGAATTCTTCAAGACCAAAATCACGAATCTCACTCGAAGTATCACTATCCTTAGACGCATTGGTGTTATCAAGAATAAGAGTAGTAATCTCAGAAGATGGGTTGAGATCATAGACATCATCCTCGTCATCATCATAATAGTATGGATACACCGGAGGAGGAGTATAAGTCTCGATATTCGATATTTGCTCTTGTCGTTGATCCTCTTGCCATTTTTCGATGATCTTGTTGAAAGTTTCTTGAACTTGTTGACTTTGCTTAACAAGAGAGTTCCATTGTTCGTGGGGGCTCAATTGTTCGAAGGAAGGTTGATGATCGATGATGTGCTGTGGGGGTTCAAAATGTTGAAAACCTGAATTATAGCATGGTTGTGGCTCATAGTAGTTCATCGGTTGAGAAGAATTATAAACCGGGTTTGGTTCATAATAATCCACTTGTGAAGAAAACTGAGGGCACGGATTTGGCTCATAACAATTCATTGGTTGACAATAATAGGTATCGTGAGGACCCCCACAGTTGTTGCAGAACGGGGGAGGAGAAAGACTGGGTGCGTCTTGTGGATAGCTATTATCATTGTCATACTTGTACCCCGGTTCTTGCCCGTGAACAGACGGGTATTGAACCGGGCACGAAACATGCCAATGAGAATCGCTTCCACAATAGATGCACGGGGAAAGAGTAGGTGGGTTCAAAAAGGTTAAGTGAGTGGCACAAAGGACAAAATCCTGGTATTAATTGTGTATCTTTGATATCGTTTCCGCACCTCTCACATGTACACCATTGACAAGAGTCGTTCCCGTACAATCGTATCCCACAACCGACGCAATGGATATAAGAATCCATAAAGAAAGATAGATGAGCAAGAAGAATATTTTTGAAGCAAAACTTTGAAAAAGAAATGCTTTTTATGATTTTTCAAATGTATTTGGATTTTTTTTTGAAAATTTTTGAATACGAAAAATAACGTTCACGAGTGAACGGATCCCAAAAGCCAACGCGTCTCTCACAAAAAACCGTTAATCCTCACGAAAAGAGCCGGCAGCGGCGCCATTTTAATAACTAGATTTTTACTCGTTGAAAAAGTTCGTTTTCTCGGTGTCTAATCGAATTGATTTCCGGTTAAATGTGTGACTCAATTGTTTTTGGTTAACAAAAAGGGAAGTTGATTATCTATAACTAATTAAAAAGTAAATGCGAAAAGTATTTCAAAGCAAACTAAAGACAAGTACAAATAATAAAAGTAAAATAAGGTGAATATTAAAAACTAAAAGTTAAAACGATATTAAAACTAATAGTAAAACAAATAATAAAACGTAATTTAAAGCGAAACAATTAATAAAAATAAAACTAAACGAAGAAATTAACTATCGACTCGAAAATAAAGTTTACTAAATGAAAAAGGAGAGAATAAAACTAAAATGGTACTTTAAAGCTAAACGAGGCAAAACCTAAATCAGGTACTTAATAAAAGATAAAACTTGAACTTTACGAAAAAATATTAATTTTAAAATTAGACGAAAAAATTAACTAAAAATACGTAACTTTCAGAAATTAAATCGAAACAACTTTCAGATAAAACTAGACAATTACGGAACAATACTAGTAAATAAGCAAGCAGGCAGGCTAGCTGCTGGAAGCAGCCAGCCTGGCTGCTCATTTTGGCGCCAACATTGGTTAAGCAGCCAAGTAAGCTCGTCAATCCCATCGTAATATAAGACTTAAAAAATCTATCGAAATGTGGTTTTAAAATGGTTCTATCGGAATGTTTTTTTTTTCTTTTTTTTTTTTTTAAACTATCGAAATATTAAAAAAATCTATTGAAATGTTTTTAAATAATCTATCGGAATACTAATAATAATAAGAAAAGTATCGGAATATGAAATCAAAATCTATCTGAATGTGGTTGTCAAAATTTGGGCAGCACTTCGTCGCAATATACCTTAAACTCCGTCGGAATATGCGATCGCAATGAGCGATCGCAATCCCGATCAGAATAAGGGGGATTTACCAACCTGTCGCAAAGTAGAACCCACACTTGGGTTATTGCGATACAAATCAAGAAACCGTCGGAATGTGATAAAACCCTTATATTGCGATGAACACCAACAAATCCGAAAATGGAGATAAGCAAAAATCTCAATAAGCACTTCAATAAGCACACTAAACCAAAACTTGAACAACTTAATAAGCATAAATTTGAAAGCTTTTAAAAGACGAAATTCATAAACTTTATAAAAACACAAAATAAGAAAACAAAATAAGCAAACTTTAAAGGTATACAAACTTTTTAGAAAACTTTAAAATCAAATAAGCTAAACACAAAATAAGCCAATAAGATTGTCAAACTTATAGCTTAATTCGTATGAAAGCTTAAATAGAAATAAAAAGGTGAACTTTTTAATCAAATAAGCAAAGAGATTAAGCAATATCTTGCTTAATCCGAAATTGAGATAGACCAAAAACAAGAAAAGTAGGATGAGAAAGTTAAAGAAAAGCTTAATTAAAAGTGAAGATTCAACAACAAAATTAAAAACACTTACTTGAATTAAAGGAATTAAAGTGCAAGACAATTAATTAAAATGACATGAAAAATAAAGTTGCAAGAAAATGAAAATGGTGGAAGAGCTAATTTGTCAAGTTAGCCAACAAGAATGAAATGTACATCCTAATGACTATTTATAGGGGAGGATTAAGGAAGCTTCCTCCCCTCTTTCCTTTTCTCTTAATTGCGTCATTAAGTCCCTCCTTCTTTTAATTTTCATTAATTGCATACTTAGTCCTTTTCTTCTAATCTTCTTTAAACTTGGACTTAAGGGACTTTTGGCTTCGGGATTTCTTTGAACTCGTCTTTAAATTCTTCAATAAAATAGACTTGAATTCTTCGGCTTTTGATAAACTTCCGTCTTTTGACTTTTTCTTCGATAAATCTTCAGAATTGGTCTTGGACTTCCGTTCTTTTTGCACTCTTGACTTCTTGACTTCGTCTGTCATCTTTTTCTTCAATAAAAGTCCGTAAATGCCCGTGAATATCCGTGTTTTCTCCACTTCTCACCTTTTCGTTCTAAATCACAATAAAAACACAAACCACGCATAATTTCGATATAAAAGACATAAAATACACGTTTTGGCTCGGTTATTATTGTAATTAAGTGGTAAAAAGGATGGGTGTTTTCACACCTATCATAAACCTACGCACATGATATTATTGGCCTACCATGCATAGAGACGCATGCGACATGATTCGCAAGTGCAGTGATTGCCAAGTGCACAGACCAGTGCCGGGACATCCACAGCAAGAACTTACACCTATTACATCCCCATGGCCATTATATAAGTGGGGGATCGACATTGCAGGACCATTTTCTGTAGCTGCGGGGGGAGTTAAGTTCTTGATTGTCGCAATGGACTACTTTACACGTTGGATAGAGGCCAAAGCAGTTAAGTCCATCACGGGCAAACAAGTTAAAAAATTTGTTTGGGAGAACATCGTGTGCCGTTTCGGCCTACCAGGAGAAATCATCTCGGATAACGGGAAGCAGTTCGCGGATAATCCATTTAAGGACTGGTGTGCAGCATTAAATATCAAATGGCGCTTCGCGTCTGTTAAGCACCCGCAGACAAATGGTCTGGTGGAACGAGCAAATAGAAGCTTGGGAAACGGCATCAAAGCACGCTTGGAGGAACGAAGTGCTAAATGGGTGGACAAACTACCACATGTTCTATGGGCGCATAGGAATATGATCAAAATAGCCAACGGGGACACTCCATTCGCATTGGCCTACGGCACTAAGGCTGTTATACCAGGAGAGATAGGAATGCCTACCATCCGCACGGCGGAGGTTAATGTCGTCACGAACGACGAACAACTCCGGATCAATCTGGATTTGTTAGCGGAAAAAAGGGAAATAGCGGCTGTCAATGAGGCCAAGTCCAAGGCTAAAATGAAAGCTTATTATGATGCCAAGGTTAAAGGTGTTTCTTTTCGGCCGGGAGATTATGTTTATCGTGCTAACGAGGAGAGTCGAGCGGAGATTACAGGAAAGCTGGGTCCTAAGTGGGAAGGACCGTATGAGGTCACGGAAGCCTTAGGGCGAGGAGCATACAAGCTACGTGACATGGATGGCCACGATCTGGAACGCACGTGGAACATCTCCAATCTCAAAACGTGCTATCTTTGAAAGCTACGGCTTCTGCATGGACACTTCGCTATATCTGGCTTTAATGAAGATCCATGTGCTCCCTTTGTTTTGTTCTTATGTTTTTTCTAGGTTCTTTTTTGTTTTTAGGATTTCTCATTCTTGTTAAAACAAAAAATGTAAACGTTCTAATAAAATGTCGTGGTGCCTAGCTAGCTCCACGGCTTGTTTTGTGCAAAATTGTTTTATCCTTTAGATTCTATTATAGTCATATGGATTTAGTTATTATTATAATATGCCATGTCTCATTTATATGCATTCATTTAATCACCGTACATGTACTATACGCCTCCAGGCGGGGTAAGAGGATTAAGTGAACCTACTAATTCAACTTGTCGCATAAGAGGGATGCAACCCCAGCGACGCGGATCATGTATCCTTACTAGACACCTTACTCACAAGACGTTGTGATAAGTTTCCGTATGATGTACTCACGCGGTGCCTTGCATAATAAAGACGCATGTCGCACGTCTAGTAAATTATAGACTTGATTGTATTTTTATTTTTTTTAGTAAGACGTGACATGTCATGCAGTGTAGGTATACGATATCCAACAAAAAAAATACACAAGTTTCAAAATCATAACAAAATGGCCGTGGTTATCACGGACTTACTTACATACATATGACAGTTATTTCACACATCAGTCTTAGCCGTGTACATGCACGGACGAATAAAAGATACAAATGTTTACAAGGTAAATTACAATGGAGGTAGGAACTCCCCTATATCCTTCTTCCCTTCTTCTATCATGGCGTGGAGGGCCTCTCCGCGAGCATTCTTCCCATCCGGTGCCTTGATCACATTTGCATCCAATGCCTCAGCAAGCAGTTTTTCACCTTTCATTACCTTCGACACGGAGTCATAGGTAGGCAAGGTCAGTTGGATGGGATCTGCAGTAAGCTTGGACATTACTACCTCGTTAGGAGCATCCTTCAGCGCCTCCAATTCGTCTAAAAGAGGATGTTGGATTTCAGCAAGTGCATCCATTGACGCGGTCATCTTGTCTGCAACTGAAGGGTTGTGGTAGGCGTGTTGGGTAATATCCTCATTCTTACCTATCAATTCTGCAGCTTGGACCAAGCCCTCGTGCCTACCACGGTCAATCCATCCGAAACGACCCCTGCGAATGCTTGCAGCAGGTACGGAGATTCCATAACCTTGCTTACGGCAAGGCGCATTCCCTGACCAATCATCCACCTGCACCCAGCTATGGCCGATAGCAAAGGAGGGCACATCCTTTCATCACAATCAGTGGCCATCTTGCTTAGCTCCTCCTCAGATGTTGCAGCTTGCTCGTCCAAATTAGTCCGCACTTGTGTTAGCTCATCCTTCAGCGCGTCGTGCTCCTGTGCGATGTTGAATGCTTGTACGGTTACAACTTTGGTGGAGGCTTCGGTTGCGGACACCTGCATATGGAACTTAGAGTTATCACAAGGATAATATGGTTTTTTCTTGTGCAAAAAAAAAAATATAATATAAAAAAACATTCATGTTGAAAGCATACCTTCTCTTTAGATGCGGCTACAAGGGCCTCAAGCTCGGCTATGCGTTTTTCCCGAGTGTTGGCGTGATGGGCCTGCTCCTTCACGGTGGCCTCTGTCGTAACCAACGCCGTTTGCAAGGAAGCAATGGTCTTCTCGTGCTTCACAACTATTGCTTCACGATGAGCTATTCTTTTGTCTGCACGCTTTACATTCGCCAAAGCCTTGATCAGACGACGTCTTAAGTCTGCACCCACTGTCACTTGGTGTGTGGATGACACATCAAACTGTTCCAGCAAGGACTCATGGTCTAGTTCGTCCAAGTCTTGAGCCAGGGCCGGAGGAGTGATATGCTCGATAAATTCCGTACACTCAGACTCCGCCTCCAACTGATGAGACTGCTTTTATACATGGTCTCATCGTCCAAAACGGCCTTAAATTGCATAAAATATCATAAAATAGACCAAATATATGCTCGTATTTGTTACTTGTGTATTTTTAGGTACGGATATTGAGGAATTGGCAAAAGAACACAAGAATCAATCAAAAACGAACACGGGAAACGAAGTCGCACAATGAACCGGGCCCAAGTTTGGAATTTTGCAAAAAGACCCTTGAAGAATTGAAGATTGGCAAAAATGGCCCCTCATCTTTGAAGAACTTGTCACATTTGACCCTCCACATATCAAATGTACAAGTGTGATCCTTAATGTTTGAAGATTGATCAAGATCAGTCCTTGGAAAATCATGAATATACATTAAATACCCTTTGGAAAAGTTATGGAATTGATTGTGCCACTTTTGACAAGTTGTCAAAAGTTGACAAAGGCTAAATGGGCGCTGATGGACAATTATTACAAAGTGAATGAATGTTGAAACCTTGGGGGTCAAAACTGCCAAACCACCAAACTATCCCACCCAGTCATAACTCGCCACCTCAGCCCTACCCACCTTTTTACCCACCAACCCATAACCCTTATCCAAACCCGACCCTACCCAATCCCATTTAACCCAGTTATTTATTAAAAACGGTCAAATCTGGTCAAACCCACTTAACCCATTTATTTCCCTCCTTAACAAAGATTTAAAAATAATTAAACCCAAAACGGATTCAACTCACCCCTTAATCCCCAACGAACCCTAGAACACCCCCAGATCCAATCGCACCCAAATCAAGGGGTTTTACCCTAAAAACTTCCAGAACACTGATTAACGTCACTCTCAACCAAACCCACCTCACCCAACAGTGTCACATGGCTTGTGGGACCCTCCCCAAGCCTCCCCTGCTCCATCACTTTCACACAAAACCCCACCCCCGACCAGATAAACGATTGGATGGAATCCCTTTGTCCCCAAGACCAAACCAACGTCCAAGATTAACCAAGAAGAGCTGGCATCCAGTACAAGACTCACAAGATGCGTTTTTGACCCATTTTCAGTCAAATCTTCAAGGGCATGTTAGGAATTTCAGAAACTAGGGTTTTATCATCTAGATAGTTCTATTGTTAGTATAAATAGGGGATGAGCCTGTTCATACCCCTCTTGTTCCAGTTTCTTAGCATTTTTTCTCTTGTAATTCCTTTTTTAAATTAATTAAGTTTGGTGTTTGAGAAAGTCAAGTGTAATTCCTTTGATTAAGTTAAAAAGTTTGTGTATTGAGTTATATGCTAAGGCTGAGTTCCATTAAAGTGTTAAAGATTTGTTTGAGGATTTTTCAAAAAGTCTTTAAAAAGCTTTTAATTTTATAAATCAAGTTTCTTTGAAGTGAAAGTGGAAAAAGATTGTTGGTTTGTGAATTTAGAAAGTTTTTGAAACGTATTAAGAAGGTTTGGAAGTTTTTGTGGAAGTTTCTAAGAAAGAAAAAGGAAACAGAATTTATATATTGCTTGTATAGTTTGTTTTCTTTGATTTTTCTTAAAACAGGTAAGGACTTGTTGTTGATTTTTGTTCAGCATATGCCCGGGCATATAGGAGGTGGATTTATCATCCACAAGAACCTAGGATGTAAAGGTTCTAAGGTAAACTCTTTTTCCCTTTCTGAAATTTGCAAGAAAAAGTGATTTGAGAGAGATTTGTTGATTCTGCATGCTACGTGTGAATATTGATTTGATTTGAGTTCAAATAATATTATTATGCATGTTTAGAAGTCATAGGACCAATTTGAGCAAGTTTGTAAGTGTTTTGTTTTAAAAATCTTAGTTTCAAGTTTTTTAAGGGATGTTTGGATTCGTGTATTAGCAGGGTGCAAAATCATTGATTGTGTTGGAAAACGTGTTAGAGTTGGTAAAACAGGATTGTGATAGGTTGGTAGTTAGTTTGAGTTGTAATTTGGAGAAGTTTTGAAACAAATTGAGTGATAAAAAGCTAAAAAGGATAGCAAGAAATCTGCTTGGTTTGTTGTTGCCTGTTTTGTAGAAATTTGAAGTTCAAATCTTGTAAATTGCTAAGAGTTAGGTCTTGTAGGATTGCTAGTGTATTGTGTAACATTTGGTAAGCTTGTGTGACAAGTTTTGGGTTGTGACAGTCACTTGTGTGCAATCTGTTTAGCAAAACACCCACCAGGCCTATCTTTTTATCACAGCAACCTCAATATGCCTATTTTTGTTTGATTGAGTGACTTAGGTGTGCTAAGTGTTGATTTATGCTTGTTGTGACTCCCTTCACTCAGAAAGAGTGAAGGGGTGCCCTTGTGTTCCACAAAAATCACCAAACAAAGCACTCCAAGCTCCTCTTGGGGTCTCACCATCTGTGAAGAAACAAGAAGAACACAAGAAGGACTTGTGTTCATCAAAGTTGTAACCTGTCACGTTTTTTTGATCTTACTTGGCTTAATCTTGGATAAAAAGAGAGTGGATTTGTGTTTTAAGCATAACAAGTGTGTCAGTTTGGATTATAAAAAAAATAAAAAAAAGAAATAAAAGCAAAAACGTTGCCCGCAGCAGGACTCGAACCCCAGACCTCTCGAAGGAGGAGTAGGGGAACTACCACTGATCTAGACACCTTTTTACGTTTTCATTTCATTTCAATATCCTTTTAACCCCTTTCTATTTTAGCTTAATAAACAAAAGCCGTAGCTCATTCGTTTGTTTTGGGCTTATTTATTAAGCATTTTTTATTCTTTTTATTTTTCTTAGGAAAGTATTAGGTTTTTAGATTTTTCTATCTTAGTTTCATAATTTTCCCTTTATTTAATTATTTTCTAGCATTTATTTATTACCCGTTATTTAGAAAATTAATAAAAAATAGTTAAAAGTAGTATTTAAGTTAGGAAAAATAATTTTTAGCTTTTAAAATAATATTTTGAGGTTTACAGCTTATTAGGTTTTCAATTTGGCTTATTTTTAATTTTATAAGATTTTAGGGTTTTTAAGCAACTTTAAAATTCAATATAAAATTATTTAATAGGTTTCAGGAAATTTGGTTTACATTTTCTTCTTAGTTAGAATATTTAGGATTTTTGAGAATTTTTTAGAATTTATTTAAGAACTTTTAATTTTTTTGATTATTTTAATATTATTTTAATCATAAAAAGTCAAAGTTTTATCTTTATTTCTTTTTCATTTTTCCTAGGTTCTTTATCATTAATTAGGACTTTTCCCATTTGTAGAATAATTTTTAGGCTTTTCAATTAATTTTTAGAATTAATTTAAGGTTTAATAGATTTTAATAGTTTTTAGGAGTTTAAAAATAGTTTAATTTGGTTTTAAAATTTGTAAAAATAGTTTTTAGCTTAATTAAGTCATTTTTGAGGTTTACAAACTATTAAATCTTGTTTAGAGCTTTTTAATATTTAAAAGTGATTTTCAGGGCTTTCATTAGCATTAAAAAGTCATTATTAAATTAATTAAAAGGTTTTGGCAAGTTTGGATTTTTTATAAACTCTTAGAATATTATTGTGGATTTTTAGTAATCTTTAGGAATTTTTAGATTAAAATTTTAAATTTTGCACTTTTTTACGTTCTACGTCGTAACTTTCTAGTAGTGTTTTTGCCTTATTTTTCTATTTTTTTCGTCTTCGTCATTTTCTCTTCTTTTTTTCTCATTAATAATCAAAAACATAATCAATCATTCATTACACAACACACATGCCTCCTCGAGAGAACGATCCCCCTCATTGGGTCATAACTTGTGGTTTTCCTAAACCGCTCGTTAACGCTTACCCTATTTACGTTCTTTTTCCTAAAAGACGTATTTTACAACCATCATTTTTGGCGCCGCTGCCGGGGAGGCGTGTTGTGTTTTGATTGAACCATTGTTGTTTTTCTATATTAGCCATAATAGTATTTGTATTAATAGCACTCTATTAATACGTATTATCGTTTTTCGGTTTTTGTGTGAATATTATTACTATATTGTATACGTAGAACAATAAATACACAAGTACTCCAAATACGTGAGCAATCACAACCTTGATTCGGGATTTCATCACTCGATCATTGTATTCGAATCTCAAACCAAAGAAAAAGGCAAAAATAGATAAATACTTTCGTGAAGCTTAATCTTGATAATACAAACTATAAGGTGGGTATAAGGCGGTTGTATTTCACGACCTAAAGGAAAAAGGCTCTTAAGTGCTTCGCGCCGCCTCGTTTCCTCCGCTTGCTTGTGCGTATTTGATTTTGAGAGTGAATCGAGGGTTTTGCCGCCCAAAGTATTACTACATATCATATATATTTTCTTGGTTTCCATTTGATTAAACCCTCTTGAACGATTTGGTGTTCCACCATCGTTCTAAAGTCATCGAAGGCGTTCACTCCACGTGATCGTTTTCATTCCTTGAGGCCTTTTTAATCAAGAGATTTGATTAGTGAGGAGATTTGTGGACTCATTGTCTACTTAATACATTCACCAATTTCCAAAAAGTTAATACAATCAAAAACCAAAAAAAAAAAAAATTGAAAAAACACAAAAAACCAAAAAGAATCTTCTTTGCTCGTCTCCACGTTGTACGTGACGTTTATGCTCACTCGTAATCAAGCAAAACGTGCACGTAGACGCAAGAACAAAACTCCTACTAAAACTCATTCTAGTGAGGAGTCTCTAAGTGAGGAACCTATTGTAGAACAAGAAGCTATCATGGCTAATCGTACTATGATGGAGTTGCTTCAAGCACCCACCGAGGGTTTTGGAGAGGCCATTGTGATTCCCGCCATCCTTGCGGAGAACTTTGAGATCAAAACGGGTTTAATGTCTATGCTTCAAGCAAACAAGTTTCGCTGTCACGAAAAAGACAACCCACATTATCACATTAGGCAATTTAATCGTCTCACCGCGACAAGCAAGTTTAAGGATGTACCACACGATGCCATTAAGATGATGTTGTTTCCTTACTCGTTAGATGGACCCGCCAAGATATGGCTTGAGAAAGAACCGCCGAATTCGATTTTGACATGGGCCGATCTCGTGTCTAAATTTGTGAATCAATTTTTTCCACCATCTAAGACAACACATTTGAAAAACGAGATTTCACGTTTTACACAAAGACCAAATGAAAGTTTTTCAATGGCTTGGGAAAGGTTTAAAGAAATGCTACATGAATGTCCACACCATGATTTTTCCGAATTGCATCAAATTGACACTTTTTATAATGGGCTTAATGAACATGAACGAGATTATTTAAATGCCGCCACGGGTGGTAATTTTTTGTGCAAAACGACCAATGAGGCTTTGAAAATCATAGAAAATAGGTCTAAGGTCTATAGCCCTCGTAACACACCGAGTGTTGCCAATTTGGGCTCGTCATCATCTCGTTCCATTAATGCCTTGCAAGATGAAGCAAATGAGGAGAATCGGTTTTTCGATAGGTTTTCGACTCTTATGTCTCATTGGAAAGCTCAAGAAGCTTCAAACACCGCTTCGGTTAAAGCGGTTGCTAAGAGTTGTATTTCATGTGGTGGAGCTCATGATTTTTCCGAGTGCATTACCGCGGATGGTAACACTTCGAATGCTTATGTAGCCACGGGAACTTATAACCAAATCGGTCAAGGTTCACGTTCAAATCAAGCTCCACAAAATCAAAATGCTAATAACTATCGAAACAACAATCAAGGTGGAAATTACCAAGGAAATCAAAGGAATTATAACAAAGGTAATTACCAAAGTGGAAATGGGCAAATTTCAAACCAAAACCAAAACCGTGATTTTCAAACTCCTACTCAAGGTTTTCAAAATGCTCACACTAAAAATTTGCAAGGAGAATTTTTAGATTATGCTAAGGCTAATGATGCTAAGTTTGATAACATGCAACGTGAGATGATTAGCTTAAGATCCGAGTTGAAAAACGAGCTTAAAAACGAACTTGCTAATGAACTCAAAACTCATGCTAATAAAATGGAAGGAAATGTCACACGACTCCAACAAAATCAACAAAAAATGGAGCAAGGACAACATGAGATTAAGCAAGAGTTGTTAAAAGCGGATGCTAGGCAATCTAAGTTTGAAGATCGAATGGCTAAAATGTTTGAAGCTATCATGTGTAAGCCCTCTTCTTCGGGTGGTCTTCCTAGTGATACCATCGTGAACCCGAATGGAGAATTGAAGGTTATTACTACTCGTAGTGGTAAAACTTTCAAAGAACCCATTTCTCGTCCAAGTACTTCTATGGAGAAGGAAAAAGAGAAAGAACCCGAGGTTGTGGTTGAAAAGGAGCACATCTCAAGCCCACAAAGTACCGCTCAAACCACACCTACGGTTGAACCAATACCCATTATGGAACCCGAGATTCCAAGGCCGATGCCTATGCCTAATTTGCCCCAACCCACACCACCTTTACCCTACCCATCAAGACGAGACAAGGAAAAGGCACAAGAACGAAATAATTATCAATTTGAACTCTTTATGAAAATGTTTCGTGACTTGCATTTTAATATAAGTTTTGCCGACGCCTTAGTCATGATGCCTCGATTTGCCGCGAACTTCAAAAGTATGTTGAATAACAAAGAGAAATTGCAAAAATCGTCTAGTTGTTCTTCGGTTTTTCTAAGCCGCATACCTCAAAAAGTCGGTGATCTTGGAAAGTTTTTAATCCCATGTGCTATCCAAGACATGGAAGAATGCTACGCCTTGGCCGATCTTGGTGCTAGTATTAATTTGATGCCTCTTGAGATTTTTAAATCGCTCAATCTTCCAAATCTCACTCCTTCAAGAATGTCAATCGAAATGGCCGATCATTCTACGATTCTAGCTTTTGGAGTTGCCGAGGACGTCTTTGTGAAAGTTGGGAAATTCTATTATCCCGTGGACTTCATTGTTGTTGATATTCCCATCGATCCTAAAGTTCTGTTAATTTTAGGTCGATCTTTTTTGGATACCTCGAGAGCACTTATCGATGTGCATGCAAGAAAAATCACTCTTCGTTTCAATGAGGAAGAACTCGTCATTAATGCAACCCAAAACTCCACTCTTTCTCATGTTTATTCGATCACATCTTTGTACAATGTCAATCCCATCAAAAACATTTGTCAAAAGATTTCAAATAGAGTTTTAGGAGTTGATAAAAATGAAGTTCCGTCCCCTCCGCCGATGGAGGTTAAGATTGTTAAGCCTATGATTCCAATCTCGAGTGATTCTTCGGATGATGAATACGTTGATCCCGATGGGGAGGTTTTCTTTGTTGACAAAAGATTTGAAAACTTGCCACCACCTAAACCAAAAAGATTTCAAAATGTGAGAATTTTTAGTGTGACTAACATTGTTTTAGATACACCAAATATTTTTGACATAATTAAATCGGGTTTTCACAAGGAGAGTATTAAAGATGAAAAAGGAAAAGATTTTGAATTTAATTTAAAAGATTTTTCTAAAACTCTAACTCCGTCATCACCGTGGTTATTGAGTACTACAAGCTCGTCTTCTCCTTTTGACGATGCTTTGTGTGGACCTAGTGAGGGGGAAGCCCCTTATGTTCCCTCCCCTTTCTCCACCGAGGACGAGATATTTGATCCTGGAATTGCTTTTATAGGGAAATCTCGGTCTTCCACCGATGCAATAAATGGAAAATCTTTTCATTTGATTGGTACGAGTCTACCTCGAGTAGCTCAATGTTATGACTTACCCATTGTCCCACCCTTCTATTTCTTCTCTCCTATTTTCTTCTATCCCATTGGGATTTGTGTTGGAGTTGTGTTGTCTCGTCTTTCATCCGAAAACGAGGACGCTATCTTTGACCCCGGTATACGTTTATCGGATTTTTAAAGTACTCCACGTGCTTTTGGGCCTTGTTTATCATGTAAGCCCCACCAAAAATTGACCATACCATGATTATCCCTAAATGATCACATTTATGGGGATTCGAGTCGAGCTTTTGACTCGGTTATCAAAAACAAGGTGCCTCGTGGGGGAGACCCATGCTTATCCATGTACATATTATTGCTTTCTAATTAGTGTAATGTGAGGGGATTTGTGCCCTTCCAACCTTTGTTCCGTGGTTGTTTGTGAATTGTGTCTTTTAGATCATCATCTTCACGATTGGAGCCTCTCGTGTTCGTTTCATGGGAGCACTCGATCGTTTGCTTTGGAGGCCTTTCCCAATATCCATATGATATATCCTTTTATGTTCTAACCTTAGGTTTTTAGCACACTTCATAAACGGCTATTACTTATTGGTTACACCCTTTCCATGCTAGATTAGGCATTCGACTACGTCTCTAGTATGGGGGTGTTTGCACCCCTAGACTCGAAACATTGAGGACAATGTTTAACTTTAGTATGGGGGGTGAATAGATACTTGCCTTGCCAAACCTTCACGCTTTCCAAAGTTTATCGTTTTATTGCAAAATAAGGCTAAAAATGGCCAAATTTTAAAATTTTTCTCATGTTTCATAAGTGTTTGAAGACACGAATATAGATTTTCCGATGGCGAGAATTAGAGTAATTTTTGACTCGACCGTGCGTGTTGAGCACTTAGCTTTGATTCCTTAACTACACATTAGGCTAAGTCTCTTAAATGAGGACGAGAAATGATAGAGTTAATTATAAGTTACTATGCTAAACGTAGAGTACTCGTATTCTTTCAAAAACTCATGTGTTCTCGTTGTTTGCTTATTCTCCCTTCGCATGTAAATATATTTTTTGCTTAATAAATATTGACTTAGCGGTTTAGTTTTGATTGTTGGGTTTCTAGTCTTTTCTAGTAGCTTCCGTGTAATTAAATTGGGAAGACATTAAGGTATCGCCAGCGTCACGGTTTTGAAGTATTGGCACCCTAATAATCGAAAGCTTCACCCAATAATAAGATTTCAAGTGCTCACCTAAATCTAGCAAACAATTTGAAGCCCCACAAGGCCTAAAATCTATGCAAAATTGAAAGTGAATCAAGCCTTAATCTTCGAAGCTTTAAAGATCCAAAATTCGCTTTAGCGTGAGGATATACGTCTTTGGCTAATAAAACCACCGATGATGGCGGATAATAAAAGGCAAGGCAAGACCGAAGTCATAATAAAAGCTTCATGGCGAAGTTGAATAAAAGATGGAGGTAAACCAAAGATAATAAGCCCCTTCCGTTAGGGGGCATATAAAAGTCTTGGTAATAAGTCTCATGTTCAAAACCGTTATAAAACCGTGTTTATCGATTCTTCTTGTCAACTTAATTTTTTGACATCGTCGTCTATTAGGAGGGGTTATTGATTTGATGGTCTTAGTTACACCGTTAGGACTCTATTTTTAGACCTAAATCTCTATTATCGCATAAGTCAATGATGTATCCTCGTGATCATTAAGACATAATAAAATATAAGAGATACAACTTAGGAATAATGGGAGAATAAGTACGTGATTAGGGCATATGAGTAGTGTTAGCATTACTAACTTATAATGACAATGATCTCGTTGCACGCTTGGCATGGAATTAAGGTGAAAATCGAGGACGATGAAATTATTTCTAACGAAGCATTCACGTGTTCTTGTTCTATGAACCTAAACGTCCCATTTTGCGATGAAAATCATACATTATGTCTAAAACGCAAGTAGTAGTAATGGTAGTATGTAGCTAGTTATCATTTCAATAAAGTGAATAAAATTAAATTTTGGAGATGCTTTGATACTTTATTCTAGCATTGCGTGAGGGCACGGCAATGGTTTAGTATGGGGGAGTGATGAGACTGCTTTTATACATGGTCTCATCGTCCAAAACGGCCTTAAATTGCATAAAATATCATAAAATAGACCAAATATATGCTCGTGTTTGTTACTTGTGTATTTTTAGGTACGGATATTGAGGAATTGGCAAAAGAACACAAGAATCAATCAAAAACGAACACGGGAAACGAAGTCGCACAATGAACCGGGCCCAAGTTTGGAATTTTGCAAAAAGACCCTTGAAGAATTGAAGATTGGCAAAAATGGCCCCTCATCTTTGAAGAACTTGTCACATTTGACCCTCCACATATCAAATGTACAAGTGTGATCCTTAATGTTTGAAGATTGATCAAGATCAGTCCTTGGAAAATCATGAATATACATTAAATACCCTTTGGAAAAGTTATGGAATTGATTGTGCCACTTTTGACAAGTTGTCAAAAGTTGACAAAGGCTAAATGGGCGCTGATGGACAATTATTACAAAGTGAATGAATGTTGAAACCTTGGGGGTCAAAACTGCCAAACCACCAAACTATCCCACCCAGTCATAACTCGCCACCTCAGCCCTACCCACCTTTTTACCCACCAACCCATAACCCTTATCCAAACCCGACCCTACCCAATCCCATTTAACCCAGTTATTTATTAAAAATGGTCAAATCTGGTCAAACCCACTTAACCCATTTATTTCCCTCCTTAACAAAGATTTAAAAATAATTAAACCCAAAACGGATTCAACTCACCCCTTAATCCCCAACGAACCCTAGAACACCCCCAGATCCAATCGCACCCAAATCAAGGGGTTTTACCCTAAAAACTTCCAGAACACTGATTAACGTCACTCTCAACCAAACCCACCTCACCCAACAGTGTCACATGGCTTGTGGGACCCTCCCCAAGCCTCCCCTGCTCCATCACTTTCACACAAAACCCCACCCCCGACCAGATAAACGATTGGATGGAATCCCTTTGTCCCCAAGACCAAACCAACATCCAAGATTAACCAAGAAGAGCTGGCATCCAGTACAAGACTCACAAGATGCGTTTTTGACCCATTTTCAGTCAAATCTTCAAGGGCATGTTAGGAATTTCAGAAACTAGGGTTTTATCATCTAGATAGTTCTATTGTTAGTATAAATAGGGGATGAGCCTGTTCATACCCCTCTTGTTCCAGTTTCTTAGCATTTTTTCTCTTGTAATTCCTTTTTTAAATTAATTAAGTTTGGTGTTTGAGAAAGTCAAGTGTAATTCCTTTGATTAAGTTAAAAAGTTTGTGTATTGAGTTATATGCTAAGGCTGAGTTCCATTAAAGTGTTAAAGATTTGTTAGAGGATTTTTCAAAAAGTCTTTAAAAAGCTTTTAATTTTATAAATCAAGTTTCTTTGAAGTGAAAGTGGAAAAAGATTGTTGGTTTGTGAATTTAGAAAGTTTTTGAAACGTATTAAGAAGGTTTGGAAGTTTTTGTGGAAGTTTCTAAGAAAGAAAAAGGAAACAGAATTTATATATTGCTTGTATAGTTTGTTTTCTTTGATTTTTCTTAAAACAGGTAAGGACTTGTTGTTGATTTTTGTTCAGCATATGCCCGGGCATATAGGAGGTGGATTTATCATCCACAAGAACCTAAGATGTAAAGGTTCTAAGGTAAACTCTTTTTCCCTTTCTGAAATTTGCAAGAAAAAGTGATTTGAGAGAGATTTGTTGATTCTGCATGCTAAGTGTGAATACTGATTTGATTTGAGTTCAAATAATATTATTATGCATGTTTAGAAGTCATAGGACCAATTTGAGCAAGTTTGTAAGTGTTTTGTTTTAAAAATCTTAGTTTCAAGTTTTTTAAGGGATGTTTGGATTCGTGTATTAGCAGGGTGCAAAATCATTGATTGTGTTGGAAAACGTGTTAGAGTTGGTAAAACAGGATTGTGATAGGTTGGTAGTTAGTTTGAGTTGTAATTTGGAGAAGTTTTGAAACAAATTGAGTGATAAAAAGCTAAAAAGGATAGCAAGAAATCTGCTTGGTTTGTTGTTGCCTGTTTTGTAGAAATTTGAAGTTCAAATCTTGTAAATTGCTAAGAGTTAGGTCTTGTAGGATTGCTAGTGTATTGTGTAACATTTGGTAAGCTTGTGTGACAAGTTTTGGGCTGTGACAGTCACTTGTGTGCAATCTGTTTAGCAAAACACCCACCAGGCCTATCTTTTTATCACAGCAACCTCAATATGCCTGTTTTTGTTTGATTGAGTGACTTAGGTGTGCTAAGTGTTGATTTATTCTTGTTGTGACTCCCTTCACTCAGAAAGAGTGAAGGGGTGCCCTTGTGTTCCACAAAAATCACCAAACAAAGCACTCCAAGCTCCTCTTGGGGTCTCACCATCTGTGAAGAAACAAGAAGAACACAAGAAGGACTTGTGTTCATCAAAGTTGTAACCTGTCACGTTTTTTTGATCTTACTTGGCTTAATCTTGGATAAAAAGAGAGTGGATTTGTGTTTTAAGCATAACAAGTGTGTCAGTTTGGATTATAAAAAAAAAATAAAAAAAAGAAATAAAAGCAAAAAGGTTGCCCGCAGCAGGACTCGAACCCCAGACCTCTCGAAGGAGGAGTAGGGGAACTACCACTGATCTAGACACCTTTTTACGTTTTCATTTCATTTCAATATCCTTTTAACCCCTTTCTATTTTAGCTTAATAAACAAAAGCCGTAGCTCATTCATTTGTTTTGGGCTTATTTATTAAGCATTTTTTATTCTTTTTATTTTTCTTAGGAAAGTATTAGGTTTTTAGATTTTTCTATCTTAGTTTCATAATTTTCCCTTTATTTAATTATTTTCTAGCATTTATTTATTACCCGTTATTTAGAAAGTTAATAAAAAATAGTTAAAAGTAGTATTTAAGTTAGGAAAAATAATTTTTAGCTTTTAAAATAATATTTTGAGGTTTACAGCTTATTAGGTTTTCAATTTGGCTTATTTTTAATTTTATAAGATTTTAGGGTTTTTAAGCAACTTTAAAATTCAATATAAAATTATTTAATAGGTTTCAGGAAATTTGGTTTACATTTTCTTCTTAGTTAGAATATTTAGGATTTTTGAGAATTTTTTAGAATTTATTTAAGAACTTTTAATTTTTTTGATTATTTTAATATTATTTTAATCATAAAAAGTCAAAGTTTTATCTTTATTTCTTTTTCATTTTTCCTAGGTTCTTTATCATTAATTAGGACTTTTCCCATTTTTAGAATAATTTTTAGGCTTTTCAATTAATTTTTAGAATTAATTTAAGATTTAATAGATTTTAATAGTTTTTAGGAGTTTAAAAATAGTTTAATTTGGTTTTAAAATTTGTAAAAATAGTTTTTAGCTTAATTAAGTCATTTTTGAGGTTTACAAACTATTAAATCTTGTTTAGAGCTTTTTAATATTTAAAAGTGATTTTTAGGGCTTTCATTAGCATTAAAAAGTCATTATTAAATTAATTAAAAGGTTTTGGCAAGTTTGGATTTTTTGTAAACTCTTAAAATATTATTGTGGATTTTTAGTAATTTTTAGGAATTTTTAGATTAAAATTTTAAATTTTGCACTTTTTTACGTTCTACGTCGTAACTTTCTAGTAGTGTTTTTGCCTTATTTTTCTATTTTTTTCGTCTTCGTCATTTTCTCTTCTTTTCTTCTCATTAATAATCAAAAACATACTCAATCATTCATTACACAACACACGTGCCTCCTTGAGAGAACGATCCCCCCTCATTGGGTCATAACTTGTGGTTTTCCTAAACCGCTCGTTAACGCTTACCCTATTTACGTTCTTTTTCCTAAAAGACGTATTTTACAACCATCACCAACCTTGTTAAACTGGAGAGATTCCATGCTAGGCGCAGGCTGTTCTCTGGTCCTTCAGGAAGTGGCCCCTCGACGTGTGTCACAGGAGGGGATGGAGGTCTGATTGATGTCGTGGGGGAAAGGTCCCTTTCCTCCTCTCCCTCTTGGGCTACGGTCGATGGATCCGCCCTGTTATTGACAAATTCAATTTTGTTTAGGCATTCTATCCTTAAAAAAAGAACAAGAGATAAAGGATAAGGGATGGGAAGGTGCTTATGTGGTACCAGTTGTCGGTTCTGGGACGGTAGGAGCTACGGTACTCACGGGGGTGGCCATCCAGACTTGTTCTCCTACTTGCGGTGAAGGGTTGACCTGAGCTGTCGTAGTGCCGCTTCTGTCTTGGTACTGAGGATGATCTTTTCTTAACTTCTTTGGGGGAGCGTTTGAGGCCCCCGCCCCGTCCCCTAGTGTCTTTGCCACCCTCCTGGTGGTCTTCCTCTTTCTGGATACGGGCTTGGGGGACCCGGAGGCTTGTGTAATGTCTTCATCCTCAAGGTTGAGGAGATCCTCTTCTTCTGCATCTTCCTGGTGCGGCACGACGCCCTCCAACAGCAACTCTCCACCATCTTCATTATGGAAATCCAGAGGGGATTTCTCGATAATAGGCTCCTCTTCATCCGATCTTTGCTCAAAAGTTTCTTCAAGTGGAATGGTTCGGTCTGCGGTCGCATCAAGAAGGGGGAGTTCATTCTCTTTCAACGGTCGGAATCCTTCAGGCACTTTCATTGGGTCGCCCTGACGCAATAGTCCGTGTAGGTTCATCTCTGCGGAAATTTGCAATTATACGGATTAGAAAGGTCCTAACATGCAAATGAAATTTATCACATCTACAAATTATAAGTAAACCTACCCTGTCCATGTTCCGCCAGGAAGCACGGATACAAGTCCTCCCTCCCATAGTAGCGGCGGCTTAATCCTACTAAGCACATAAAATGTTCCGGCAACCCACTATGGAATTCTGTGCGGTGGGTATCTAGTATTTTCAAGTCTTTGCTGCTATAGTCTTTAGATTTAGGCGGAGAATCTTTGGGTACTCTGGTTTTAAGGACGAAAGGAGTGGGGAATACTTTCTCATCAACAAAAAATTAATGGTCGTACCAGTTCTTAAGGGAGTCTAAAGGCTTCCTATACGTCATAGGGGCGTTCCCGGATCGTTTTTTAAACGATAGCCACCCATTCACTAGTTGGGGGGAGTAAAAGGCCCTAAATAGGTACACGGTCGGAGTTACTCCGCATGTATGGCATGTAATCTTAAATTGATTGATCTTACACGCCCCTATGCAGTGAAGCTGGGTTATGTGGAAATCATAGTATAAAAGCAGATCTACCAAGAACTTAGATAAGGGGATACGGTAGTTGGCCGAATCGAATAGGCGCGTATATACGCCTATCTTTCCCATCGGTGCATCCGTAATTACTTCACCGTCACCTGGATAGGTTGGGTGTACGCTTTCGGGGATGTAATACTTAGACAAAAAGTCTATGTATTTCTCCGCAGGCATCACATTCAGGACATCCGTGATAATGGGATTGTCCTTTACCATGTTTTATAAAAAGGGTTTGAAAGGCGTGATGATCTAACCTGTGGTGATAGAAATCCGTTGAATAAAAGGCGAAAGATGGGAGGACAAAGCTTGAGAATAAACAATGGCAGAATGACTATGAAACTGTGTGTGTAACAGTTTCACACACCAACTCTTATATAGGGTTGCCTCGATTTCCGAGGTAACGTGGATGTTTTCCACGTGTAAAACACTACGTCCATCCAACGGGTGGGATTTCTGACACTTCTGAAACGACAGAAGGGACCCATGGGTCACTTCTTATCAGTTTTATATGGCTCAATGATGGGTATTAATGGTGCACTTTTTGCAGGTGTGCGGCTGATTAGTTGACTACCATTAAAGCATTCATTCTTTGTGTCGGATTATGCGGTCATACGTAAGACTACACTCAATGCTGTATTTATTTTTTCTCGGTCGTCACGTGCGGCTGAGGTACCATTGGAATAAATTCCTGAGACAGGCAGCCACGTGCGGCCAAAACAAAATCTTAAATGTTTATCAATCCCTAGATCTTTCTTGGTATGTCTGGAGAGCATCTTGATCGTCTAGAGGTTACGCCTACTGCTGTAACAACTAGACTGGGGGGACATGATGACGTGTAGTCCCCAGCCGGGTCATGAGCCCGGCCCACGAGTACTACCCGTATCTGGCCCATCACAGATGGGTGGGATAATGTCATTTGAGCTTATGGGCTTGGATGAACAGTAACTGCACACACGTGTGCGGCCCACGGCCCGGTACAGGTTTAGACAGAATCATATTCTGTCTATGAATAGGATTTACCCCAAAGAAGAGGATATTCACTCACCATAATTAGAAGATAACAATCAATCTAATTCTGGTACTTATCCTTTCCTTGGGGCCGAAGCATCAGTGACAGCCCATTAGGGTTTCACTGCCTATATAAGGAACCCCCAAGGGTTCCACAAAGGTATTACATTCTACACTCTAAAACTCCCATCCGATTCATACAACCCCAACCGATTACTTACTGTCACGCCGGAAACATTCCCACGGTAATCCTAACGCGTGTTGTTTAGTGTGTAGGATCCCAACCATACAGTTCACTTGGTGCAGGAGCCGGAGTCCAGACAACCCGAATTAAGCCTAATTCGGGTCTAGCAAGGATCACCCAACTTTTGTATCAACAATCGTGATGCCAATAGATGCCCAAATATTATATTTTAGTATCGATTATTTCGATATTTAATATTTATGAAATTTTTATTTCATAACGTGTTAAGTCGAGTCAGAACTTTATTATTTCGTTTTGTGTGCATTTAATTATTAAAGCGATCGATTTAACAAACGAGATTTATATTTTTATGAACCAGGGACAAAACCCGACTCTCGTAAATATTTTTAAAATTGACTGGAAGTCATTTCCCGCTTTTTAACTAATATTTACACTTTGGTCCACAAGAATGCACAAATGACAATTTCTACCCTCACCCACCATATAAAAGAAATTTCCTTTCATTTTTACACACACACATGATCATCCACCAAAATCTTTCTTCTCTCCTCTTTGTTTTCTCCTTAGCCGTGACCTTCAACCAAGAAACACCCCTATGATCATCAATTTTAATCATGATCCATGATAAACAAAAAGAAGTCCCACGTTTAGAATTCAATAGAGATTCTAATGGTATAATTTTTATCAACATGCAATTACCTTTTAATCTTTTTAATTTTTGATGAAGAACGAAGATGGTTTGATCAAATTTTATGGTTGTATGGTATTGTTTATGATTATAATAATTTATTTTTGTTATTGCATGTTTGATTTTTGATGTGGGTTTGGAAAGTATGAATCATGCAAGTGATTTAGGGATGTTATGAGATGTTAGGAATGATGGGTATAGCTTATTTGAAGGTTAGATGATGCTAAAAATGGGTCAAAATGGGTGTTGAAGTGATTTTTAAAGTGTCAATTTACATCAGTGAGTTTAAGGCAGATTTTCGTAGGTATAACTTTGAGAAAGTATTGGTATTATTGGATATTGTTATATTAGTCGTCGAGACGCTCGTTTCGATATAGGATAGAGCTTCTAACTCCTAACGAGGGGGAAGTTATGCTAGTTTGATTATTCGTGTACCGGGAGACTAGTATTGACACAATACGAAATTGTTGTCGATATTTGGATCGATTCTCGAGGACTATAAGTTGAGTTTTAAAACTGATCAAAGGCTGTTGTTAGATTCTAAATTTATCATTTGGATTCTATTTTCATAATCAAGTGTCTATGTTATAAACGAGAATGTTTAACAAGGTCAAAATGGTTTTATGTGTCAAGTGTGTTAAACAGTCTGGTTTTTTAAGGTCTAAAGATGTGTCCATCAGGTGGGTCTAAAATATGAATCATTTAATGAAATTTGAACTGAGTCTTCTATAGATATTAAGTGAGTTTGCCACCAAGTTTCGTAAAAAACGGAGTTGTTTAGGTAGGGGAAAACAGCGTGTACTTTTGGTAAGTACCGGCTGAGTACTATTTGGGAGGTACTTAACCTCGCGTCATAGTTTGAGGCGAGAGGCTAAACTATTAGCTTCTCAAAGTTCTAAAAGGATATAAGTCTTATGTGTGGGTGTATATCCTGAGATTGGAGACCCGTGTTGGGTACTGGAACCGTGTTTATTTGGCATCTTGAGATGGATCAACATCGAAGGTACTAGTTTTGGAAAGCTAGTATGTGTTGTGGGGCTTAGAAGGAAATCACTTGCATTGGTTAGTCATGTCTATGTACATACTATTTTGAGTCGATGATTTTATTATATTAAGTATGTTTGAGATACTTAAGTGTAGGTCCTTAGTTTTTTAGAATTGTGCAAGTGTTGTGATTGATATAAAGAAGGAGGGAGAGATGAAGAACTAGAGAGGAAAAGTCAGAGAGAAAGGAGAGGATTAGAGAGAAAGATGTAAATTGATGAAATGTGAAATGAAAAACTAATGACCAACCCCTCCTAACATGCTAGGAGGGGGTATATATAGCCAACCCTACATGTGGGCTTGATGGGCTATATTGTTTACATATTGTATCACGAGCCCAATCTACGCATATATCGTTAGAGTGACCGATCCTTTCTAAATACGTAAAAACGTATTTCCAACAATCTCCCCCTAAGGGAGGTCACTCCAAGTTACAATTTCCTAAATAGTCTATAGCTCGTGATCTATGCTAACAATGATGTGACATAGACTTTCTTTGGAAAAACGTATTTCCAACAATCTCCCCCTAAGGGAGGTCACACCATTTTACAAAATCTTAAACCTAGCAAACTATGCTTGAATCTTCTATCTTGTTCTTGTGAATATGATGATGAGATCTTTGAGTTTAGTCTTGAGCATGTTTCCTTGCCTTGACCTTGTGCATTCGTCACTTGTGATATTTTCCTCCTCGTGACATCATGTTTCACATACTTATACCTTTATAAATTCTTGAAAGCTTCAGAGTTTGATACAGCGGAAGACTTGACTTTTAGACTTTCTTGAATTTGTTGAAGTATTAAGTGCATACAGTAGAAGCATGCGTTGACGACTTCTTCTGGATTGTACACCGCAATGCCACCTTCTTGTTACGCTACATAAGACAGTTAGCAACAAAACATATACACGGATGAAATGGCCTTGAACATTTCATTCTAATTCGGTATCATTTTACCTCCGGCTGGTAAAGACCGTTGGACGATATTAAATATCGTACTTGTGGCAGGTAGTTTCAATTAAGAACCTCCTTGACAAGATTTCTCGGGTAAACCCGTTCTCTTTATTCAACCGTCTAAAGCTGACTGCGAACATAAAGAGCGAATCATTTGGATAAGAGATATCCTTATGATTGAAGCCGTCAATTCATGAATCCTGGAACAAGTGAATTTCAATTAAGATTTTCACCATCGTTGCTTTCCCGTTGTCACGAGCTTGATTCGTATAGAATCTTGCAAGTTACCTACCAAGTTCTATTTGAGGTTAACACTAGAAGGATTTCCACTCATCACTATGAACACTATAGAGTGTCACTCTGAGTGTTCTGGCAAGATCACTAAGATATTGCGTAGAGGCCTGGAACGTGTTTAAGTTCAGTTAAGAATTAAACCATTGTTGCTTTCCAGTTATCACAAGCTTGATTCATAAAGAATCGCACAAGTCACCTACCATAAGCTTTTTGATATTCGCTCAAGAAGGATTTCCATCTTAATTGTAGATACTTTCGTATTACTCAGATGTTCAGGCAAGATCATGAAGATTTTGCGTAGGACTCTTAAGATCTTTCTTACTTTTCACAGTGTGTGAAGAAGCAAGGAATTATGAAAGTGTGTCCTAATGAGATATTTTATGATCTCAAATGGCTCTAGACTCGATCATGTATTTTGGATTTTAGTGATTGGAGGCTGGAGAGGAGTGCCACCATTTCAATACCAAATTATTCGGAGTGAATAAATCAATAGATAATGCATTGTCTCCGTGTGATCAAAACAAATATCTTTTGAGAGATATATGAGTTAGCTGGGATAGGTTGTGCATTGCATCACTGGGCCCATGATGTCTATCTTCAATATTGAGCATCATTAAAAATGATCTCAATAGCATATGAATTGACCCGATTTCTGCCTAAGGTTGTAAGGAGGGCTTCTTTCTTTTCACTTTTTATCATTATAATTATTTTTCATTCTTCAACCCCTTCAATGATTACCAATACGTCATAACTAGCACCTTGTTGTGATTGTTCCAATGCTAACTTAAGTACTTAGTCGGCATTCAGCTACGTTCACAATCTTTCTCCATCTTTCCTAAGGACTACTACTTTTATCTATGGAATGTCCTTGGGAAGATTCCTCTGGTTTTGGAAGAATCATTGGACTTAACCTATCCTACCATCCTTATGTCACCGCAATCTTCATCGTCATGAAATAAGAGGGTTGTGGGTAAGTATAAATCACCATGAAATCCATTTTGAAGTGCGAATCCATTTTGCTCCCCCTTAACATATTCCATGATATTCGAAAACATTTCACACATGTTGGGATAAGCCATCATGTTAAGTCAAACCATTTTTGATTAATCTGTTGAATCCTAAGATTCCGGATCTTTAAGTTACTAGGATATGCATCATGTTCATATGTAGATTAAATAGCAGAAATAGAACATAATACATAAACAAGGTGTTACGAACACAAGATGAATTCTTCCCAATGGTTAGTTGCATAATAAAACAAATAACCTCTAGGCATGTATACATTGAATCCCATGCCTAGGACACACATTTTTTCTGTAGGTTATATTGTGAATAATGAATGATGTAAAACTTACATCCCGGCTTGGTTCCTTTTATAATATAAGGATACCAAACTTACAAAGGATAACTACAAATAAAACAAGGAAATGTTTTATGTTTACAAAATGTCTAGTGAATTATTATCTCTTAAGAATTCCTCCACTAGCTTGTAAAATCATACTTTGCCAAATGCAGTCATTGTCTTTTTGTTTTGACACATCAACTCATATATTCCCAACAATCTTCCCTTAGTTGATTATGTCAAAATACTTCCACTTAAGCGCGAATCCTTTGTATGTGGCACATGATCTCCAAGAAGCTTCCCCTTAAGTATAGCACCTCTTCCCCTTTTTGACACATCAATAGGGAACGGCTGAAAGTATGCAATCTTGAAGACTCTTCATATGTAGGCTCTGTGTAATGATCTTGAAGAAAAATAAATACAATAATCTTGATGCAAAAGTAGAATAACCCAAATCTGTGTCCCATATCTTCTACTAAATACGTGACTCCAAAACTCATGGCTATAATGAATAGACTTTAAAAATATGTGTTCTAGGCATGGGATTCAATGTATACATGCCTAGAGGTTATTTGTTTTATTATGCAATTAACCATTGGGAAGAATTCATCTTGTGTTCGTATTGTGATAACAAAAATAAGGTTCTTTTCACTGATACTGAATGCTTGGTGTTAAGCAAAGACTTTAAAATACCTGATGAGAAGTTTATTGATTATAGAACACCTAGGCATAAGGACATTTATAATGTGAATCTTAATCGAATTAGGATGAATAATAATTTGTCATGTCTATATGCTAAGGCTTCAGTTGATGAATGTAATCTTTGGCACAGAAGGTTAGGGCACATAAACTTTAAGAACATAAATAGACTTGTGAGACATGGTTTAGTTGATGGTTTGCCTAAAAAGGCTTTCCACAATGATCATTCTTGTATTGCATGCCTTAAAGGCAAACAGACAAAGTCTCCTTTAAGTCTAAACTTGTGCACTCTGGTTCTAAACCACTTCACTTGCTGCATATGGACTTGTTTGGTCAACTAATATAGAAGTTTAAATGTTAAATCTTTTTGCTTTGTCATAACTGATGATTTTTCTAGATTTACTTGGACTTTCTTTTTGGCTTTGAAAAGTGAAACTGCCACTGTTTTGATTAACTTTATTACCCAAATTGAAAAGAAAACAGGGAATGAGGTTAAAATACTTAGAAGTGATAATGGTGATGAGTTTAGAAATAAGTTGTTAGATGACTTCTATGTCCAGAAATGGATTACTAGGCAGTTTAGTATAGCTAGAACCCTACAACAAAATGGGGTGGCTGAAAGGAAGAATAGAACACTCATAGAAGCAGCTAGGACAATGTTGGTTGATGCTCATTTTCCCATTGCTTTTTGGGCTGAGGCTGTGAATATAGCCTGCTATGTTCAGAATAGGGCATTGATCAACAAAATCCACAATAAGATACCTTATGAGCTATTTTGGAATAGGAAACCTAATACTGGTTTTCTTAAACCTTTTGGATGTCATGTAGTTGTACTTGATACTAGTGATGCCTTAGGAAAGTTTAGTGCTAAAGGTGATGAAGGCTATTTTATGGGCTATTCAGTGCAGAGTAAGGATATAGGGTTTACATTAAGAAAAAGAAATGTATACTTGAAAAGGTACATGTTAGGTTTCTAGAAAGTAAACCTAGTGATCCTGAGAGTGGACCAAATTGGTTCTTTGACTTAGAACCTTTGTCTAGAACCTTGAATTATATGCCTGTTACTAATCCAGACATTGTGAAAGTGGATTCAAATGTTGTGGAAGAACCAGTTTTTGAAATTTCAGGTAAACAGGTTGACAAGGAAGTAGAAACACATGCAGTCAAATCAGCTCCCATACTTGAGTATGTCACCATTCCTATTTGGAAAGATGGATTTGCTGTTGCTGCTGCTGCTGGAAAGGAAAAAGATAATCCACAAGAGAAACCAATTGATGAAAACATGCATGAATCTTCAAGCTCTGACAGAGGCAAATCTGGCACTGACAGGCCAAATTCAGGCGTTGATGGCTCAAACGTGTACAGACCTAGTTCAGGCTTTGACAACTCTTTTGACCAATTATTCTCTTCCAATGTTTTTGAACAAGGTGAGCCTTAAGCAGTACATGAAGAGGTTCATTCTGGTGATGATGGAGGAGAATTTGAAGATGATATTGGCAACATGGAGACTGAAACTGAAGACAACACAATTATTGAAGGAGGAATACTTACATCTACTATCAAAAATCATCCTTCTAGTCTAATTATTGGTGATGTGTTGTCTCTTGTTCAAACAAGAAGGTCTCATCAGAATCAAGGAGGTTTTATTGCCAATATCTACAAGAAGGTTGATACCCCTCTTGTTCAGGCATGTTTGTTTGCTTGTTTTCTGTCACGACAGGAACCCAAGCAGATATTTGATGCTCTCAAAGAACCAAGTTGGGTGGAAGCAATATAGGATGAGGTTCACCAATTTGCTATTCAAGATGTTTGGGAGTTAGTGGATTGTCCCAAATATCTTAGACATATTGGGACAAGATGGGTTCTTAGAAACAAGAAGGATGAGAGAGGAATTGTGGTCAGAAACAAGTCACGTTTAGTTGCTCAAGGCTATACACAAGAGGAAGGGGTAGACTATGAAGAGGTTTTTGCACCTGTTGCAAGGATTGAAGCAATAATGATTTTCCTAGCCTATGCTTCTTGCATGGGCTTCACAGTTTATAAAACAGATATGAAGAGTGCTTTTCTATATGGCACAATTACAGAGGAGGTTTATGTTATGCAACCTTCTGGTTTTGAAGATTCGGAACATCCAGACAAGGTGTATAAGGTGAAGAAAGCAATGTATGGACTTCATCAAGCCCCAAGAGCATGGTATGGCACACTGTCCACCTATCTGGTGGAAAATAGATTTAAGAGGGGGCACCATAGATCAGACTTTGTTTACCAAGAAGATTGGTAAGGACTTTTTACTTGTTCAGGTCTATATGGATGATATCATATTTGGCTCCTCAAGTCCAAAGATAAGTAAAGACTTTTCCAAACTCATGACAGACAAATTCAAGATGAGAGCAATGGGAGAGATGAACTTCTTTCTAGGTTTATAAGTTGAACAGAAAGAAGATGGTATCTTCATCTCTTAAGACAAATATGTAGCAGAAATATTGACGAAGTTTGGCTTTTCTCCACATGAAAAATGGGCCAGCACACCCATGGATAGGAACACCCTTGGGGAAAGATTGGAGATGGAAAAGAAGTGGATGTCAGGCATTATAGGTCAATGATTAGATCATTGATGTATCTTACAGCTTCAGACCTTACATTATGTTTGTTGTGTGTGCATGTGCACGCCATCAAGTGACTCCCAAAGAGTGTCATCTTTATGCTGTCAAGAGGATCTTTAGATACCTTAGGTGTTATCCCACCTTGGGATTATGGTATCCAAAGTATTCTCCATTGGAGCTTATTGGTTATTCAGACAGTGATTATGGAGGTGACAAGTTTGATAGAAAATCCACAACTGGTGGATGCCAATTTCTTGGGAGCAGGTTAATATCTTGGCAATGCAAGAAACAAACAGTGGTGGCCAACTCTACAACTAAAGCACAATATGTAGCTGCAGCTGCTTGTTGTGGACAAGTCTTATGGATTCAGAACCAACTGTTGGATTATGGGTATAATTTTATGCATACCAAGATTTTTGTAGATAATAACAGTACTTTATGCATTATTAAGAATCTTGTACATCATTCTAAAACAAAACACATAGAAATTAGACATCATTTTATAAGATATTGTTTTGTAAAAGGTTTAATACAACCAGATAGGGTTGACACAAAAGAAAATGTGGAAGATTTATTAACTAAACCTTTTGATGCTGGGAGATTAATACTTTGTAACAAGTATTGGAATGATTAATCTTACTTAATAACTATTTTTGGAACTTATTGTAAAAGTATGTACAAGAAAGGCACTGTTAATGGTCTTTGTACAAAATTAGGTTTTCCACTTTATTTTTCAAACGCTGACAAAGGTTATTTTAACGCTGATAAGTGTTAAAATGGACGTTGACAGCAACATGTTAGTTTTGTGGTTTTTGATCTAATTATGCAGGCGTTATGAGTATTGTACAAATGGATACACAGTTGCTTATGGATCTTTGGAGCTTATTTGGAGTGTGTTCAAGTTTATGGATGATGGTTAGGATGTTTACATTCCTATCTTGACATAAATTTTTATTGCATAACTTATGTTTGGCAACTTGTATATCATATTTTAAGGGGAGGTTTAGGAAACCTTTAGGAATTTTGGATATTCATATAATACTCTTATCACAATTCTAGATTGTGTCCACTGGTGAGTACGAGTTAGTTTACTAAATCGTGAGGCACTGTAGCATGCAAAGTTGATATACTTTGTACGCTGCCAAGACTTTTTGACCTAGAATTGGATGTGGTCGGTTGGGAGACTTGGGTATGATTTTTATTGGGCTTACCTAATAAGTTACAAAGGATTTTATGAGATAACTTCATTGTTAAGAACTTTTGTTAGCAATGGACACTTGAGGACAATTATGTCTATCTTGCTTAAGCAAGTGTGCATGATTGGACAGTGCTCGCCACCCTATTGTGATTTTCAGTCTATAAGTTATCTTCACTAGGATAAATTACTTTGTTAAGGTCCTTTTTCTTTTAAATTATTTTTATTTTTGGACGCTGACAGTTTTCTTTCCAAGCGTTGTTAAGACCAATTTTGACGTTGACATGGCAAAATCCAACGTTGACAAGAATATAGCCGTTGGGCGCTGATAAGTTATCTTTGACCGTTGATAAACATTGGGTCCTACCCAGTTGTTATTTTTGACGAAAATATGGGCCGTAATTTTAGGAGTTGGTAACTTTTTATTAATGCTAGAGATAAGTTATATATTATCAAGATTTTCATGATTATATTTTGAATATAACTGCCTCATTTTTTGACCAATCACATGTTTTCACCTCTCCTATATATTTGGCTCATTTCTTTGAAACAGGGTAACTGCTTATTTTTGTCTAACTAAATTTTCTCAAACCTTCATCTTTCATATCTTTTAACACAGCTTTCTACATCAATGGCGCCTAAGTTTAAACATAGAGATTTGGATTGGGGGTTCAGAAGTCAGCATAACATGGTTGCTTATTTACAAGCTGATAATACACTTTTTCCCTAATATACTCAGATGGTTGAGTATTTGAATGCGTCCCCATTAAAGTATGCACTTTCTTATGCTCCTCTTATCCATGTCACACATATTAAACAGTTTTGGAATACTGTCACTTCCTCAACAGTTAATAATGTGACTACATTGACTGCTATTGTCCATGGGGTTCCATGGGTGGTTACTGAAGCTCTGGTTCACCAAGCTTTGCATCTTAATGATGTAGATGGTATAACCACCCTACCCATTACAGAGATAGAACAAGGACTCCAAGCTTTGGGTTATCCTTTGCCAGAAGATGGCCATCTAAACAAATATTCAAAGAATTTTCCCCAGCTTGGAAGTACTTGATACATGTCATTCTTCAATGTTTGACTCCCAAGTGTACTGCACACAATGAAATAAACCGATCTATTGGGAGTGCCATTGTGTGTATTGCTACTGGGCAAAAATATAATTTTTCAAAAATGATTTTTGATGGCATGTGTCATAACAAGGGTAGCAAGATGACTCTTGCTTACCCAAGGTTTTTACAAATGGTGTCTGGTTTACAAAGATACTGCAATAGGGATCACAATGATTTTTATACGATCCCTGTTCAAAAGAAAGCAATTTTTGGGAAGATGAATTCTGAACCTTTTAGAGACTTACCCCTTACCCAAGCCATGCTTGCTGTTATTGCAGTAGCACAACCTCAACCAGACCCACAACCACAACCAGACCCCTTCCCTGAACAACCACAATTACCCCAACAATGGAAGTTGACCAAGAACCATTCAACGCTGACACTTTAAATGTTGGCGTTGACACTCCAAATCCAAACGCTGACACTCTTTTACCACAAACCCAAACACCCGTTAACCTTCAAACAGACACCCAATCCACATTATCTTCTACACCACCAGAATTTAGGTTGGTAAAACGCCAAAGGACTACTGGAGTGTTCTCCTCTAGTTGTCCTAGCCATGTTGCAGAGAGAACCACCACCACAAGTGTGGTTGGTGACATGGGTGGGGTTGGGACTCTTGGTTCTAGCTTAGAAGCAGGCCAAGCCAGTCCAAACATAATTAAGACCCCATCCATGCCCCATGAATTTACTTTGGGAGGTCAAATTCCCATTCTAGAGGAGGGCAGATTGGAACCTTACACATTGATAGAATTGACGGTTGTCTGCATTAGCTTGCAAAAGCAAAATGCAGACCTTGTACATACTATCAGCACACAAGGCCTTGAACTCAAGCAATTGAGGGAGAGGATTGGTATTTTGGAAGGTGTTAACCCTAGGCGTAGAGATGAGGATTCTTCCAAAAGGGAGGATGAGCAGGTACATGTTAGTGATAAAGGCTCACATGAAGGTAATTCATTGGGTATAGTTGAGGCTCTAACAGATTTGAAGAGGCAACGAGGTTTTGATGCTTCATTGGTTACCCCTAAAAATTTAAATTTATCTTTTACTGAAATGTTGGAGCAGTTCACAAAGCCAAGCGCTGACAAGAGTAAGTTAAGCATTGATAAGAAGGTTTTGGACGCTGATAGACTTGCAGGTGTGGTTGATGTATCCCAGTCATCAGTTATCATCAAGGATGTGTCTACACAGGTACCATCAATTTCTTTACCCACCATTGATGTATTAGATAAAGGTAAAGGGATTATGTTAGAAACAATAGTTCCCAAGGATGCAGCCCAAGTGCAGTCTGATTCTATTTTAGCTGCACAACTTGAGGAAAAGGAGAAGAAGATTGATGCTATTGAGTCACCATTTGTGCCTACTTCTGAGAGTAATAAGGGAGGCAGTGATGATGAGAGTACTGATTCAAGTGTGATGATCATTGAAGATCCAGAAAGGCTTGAATATGGTGATGAGTTGTCTAAGGAGAGGCATGAGGAGTTGAAAAATCCGGTAGATTATGAGATGCCTGAAGTGGCTCAGATGTACTTTGCATGGGAGAATAAGGTTATGGAACATCCAGACATGACCACTTCTGATCAAATTTGGGGTTTGGAGATTCTCTTAAGAGTTCAAAGGGATTGCAAGGTAATATTGAAGTATAAGGCTAGCAAGGTTCTTTCACAGTCTAAGAAGGATAGAAGGGAGCTCTACTATATGCTTCTTAGATGTCATCAAGGAGGTTGGACTTTCCAGAAGTTGCAGGGTTTGTCCTTTGATGAGTTGGAGTTTCGTGCTTATCCTATATGGGCAAGTGTTCAAGAGTAGAATACTATCAGACTTCTTTCAGATGTAGAAGGGAATTCCAATTGAGTTCCCAAAGAATTTGGATAGAGTGAATCCTAGTGAAGCAGTTATTAGAAGGAGTATTAAGCTCTGATACCAATTATTGAATCCTAAGATTCCAGATCTTTAAGTTACTAGGATATGCATGATGTTCATATGTAGATTAATTAGCGGAAATAGAACATAATACATAAACAAGGTGTTACGAACACAAGATGAATTCTTTCCAATGGTTAATTGCATAATAAAACAAATAACCTCTAGGCATGTATACATTGAATCCCATGCCTAGAACACACATTCTTTCTTTAGGTTACATTGTGAATAATGAATGATGTAAAACCTACGTCATGGTTTGGTTCCTTTTATAACATAAGGATACCAAACTTAAAAAGGATGCCTACAAATAAAACAAGGAAATCTTATATGCTTACAAAATGTCTAGTGAAGTATTATCTCTTAAGAATTCCTCCACCATCTTGTAAAACCATACTTTGCCAAATGTAGTCATTGTCTTTTTGTTTTGACACATCAACTCATATATTTCCCAACATAATCATTTCCCATATTAAATTACATTTTCTCCCACATATAAAAAATATTAACCTAATCGATGTTTTTAATATCAATTAATTTAATAGCATTTAAGAAAATTTGGGAAGAAAAAATGTAAATCCAATTATCTTCATGATTTTCACAAGCTCACCC
The DNA here is from genome assembly GCA_025667525.1 of Glebionis coronaria. Lineage (NCBI taxonomy): Eukaryota > Viridiplantae > Streptophyta > Magnoliopsida > Asterales > Asteraceae > Glebionis > Glebionis coronaria. The sequence continues at coordinate 495,863,407 of CM046877.1, forward strand.
TCAAATTAATGATGGTGTACTTGAAACATAAATTAAATACCTTTTAAACACATGTGTAAGGTATTTATCACGTTCAAAGATCATATATGATAATGTATTCACAAGATTAGTAGTTTACAAGGTTGGACCTGAATGATGGAGAACATCATATGATAAAATCACATGGTTCTTGTTCACGAATGTTGGTCGCCTCGTCACGTCTGAAGTTATCTCTTGACACCATGTATACCATTGATATCGTTGTCTTGACACCAATTAGTGACCTTGGAACATTCGGCATCAAAGATTCTGAATGCTGGACAATTTCTCCCCCTCAATTGTTGACCCGTGTTCTATTAAAAGAGCTGTAGTCGTCGTCTGAGTAGTCGCATCGTCGAGTATGTAGATATCAACTGTAAATTGCTGCGGATTGTGGAGATGATAACTTCATAAAAACAAGATTTCTCTTGTTTTAACAAATAAATGCACTGACACGTACATATATTCGTGTTAGATTGTGTTATAATATATAATCCCTTACATGGTTATAAAGTAAAACAAGCCTGAGAAAATTAATTCCCGTTGGTGACTCAAAGGTTTTCAATGAAATGCTTGACTTTAATATGAAAAGCGGGTTAGTATCTGAAATAATAGCAAACCATTTTGAGCATGTTTTAAAACATTTGAAATTCTGCTCAAACTTTATTTACAACCCCGTGTCATTATTGAATGACATATCTAGTATCATAAATATTATCGATTCTAGAAGACATGCTCTTTTTATCAAAAAAAAATTTGAACACATAATTTTGAAAGATTTAGAAAAACCTTTTGAGAAATTCTCAAAAATTTGTGTTCATTTTTTTGAAAACCAATTACCTGAGCTTAAGATGTTGAATATCTTACAAAGCGAACTCAAGTCCGAGAAGTATAAACTTCCCGTTGTGAGGATAAGTTTATCATCGGCGATAAACTTTCCTTTTAACTAAAGAACGAGTCCTAAGTTGACATTTACTTAGAAGTCGTTTTCATGAGCTTGAAAAACTTTTGAATATTTTAACGTAAAGCTCATGACCGAGAAATGTGAATTTCTCGTTATGAAAAAAAGTTCTCTTATTTAACAGATACACTTTCCTTTATGAGCTTAAAACTTGGAATGTTTTAATACAAGCTCATGACCGAGAAAAATGAATTTCTCGTTACGAGGATAACTTATCATTAAAGATAAGCTTTCCTAAAATTGAAGTCCGAGTTACAGTCTCTTAGTTAACTGTAAGTCATTGTACATGAGCTTAAAAACTTCGAATGTTTTTAATAAAACCTCATGCCCGAGAAAAATGAATTTCTCGTTGTGAGGATAAGTTATCATTAAGCTTTCCTTAATATGAGGTCCGAGTTACAGTCTGATATTTAACTGTAAGTCATTGTGCATGAGCTTAAAAACTTCGAATGTTTTTAATAAAATCTCATGTTCGCGAAAAGTGAATTTCTCGTTGTTAGGATTAGTTATCATCGGCGATAACCTTTCCTTTCTTTGAAGTTCGGGGCATAATCTAAAATATAATTATACACCATATACACGAGCTTACAAACCTTTGAATAGTTTTTATGTAAACTCGTGTCCGAGAAAATTTAATTTCTCGTTAATGAGGATAAGTTTATCATTGGCGATAAGCTTTTCTTTCTTTGAAGCGCGGGTTACACCCTATCATGTGACTTCAAGCCGTTGTGCATGAGCGTAAAAACTTGGAATGTTTTAATATAAGCTCATGCCCGAGAAAAATTAATTTCTCGTTGTGAGGATAAGTTATCATTAAAGATAAGATTTCCTTAATATGAGGTCCAAGTTACAGTCTGATATTTAACTGTAAGTCATTGTGCATGAGCTTAAAAACTTCGAATGTTTTTAATAAAAGCTCATGTCCGAGAAAAGTGAATTTCTCATTGTTAGGAATAGTTATCATCAGCGATAACCTTTCCTTTCTTTGAAGTTTGGGGCATAATCTGAAATATAATTATACGCCATATACACGAGCTTAAAAACCTTTGAATAGTTTTTATGTAAACTCGTGGCCATGAAAATTTAATTTCTCGTTAATGAGGATAAGTTTATCATCGGCGATAAACTTTCCTTTCTTTGAAGCGAGGGTTACGATATGTCATGTGACTATAAACCGTTGTGCATGAGCTTAAAAACTTTGAATGTTTTTAACATAAGCTCATGCTCGAGAAAAATTAATTTGGGTCGTTGTGAGGGTAAGTTATCGTTGACAAGATAAACTTCCCTTTATTTGAAGTCCGGGTCATTATCTGACATTTAACAATGAACCACATACACGAGCTTAACTGCAAATCCCCTGAGACACTTTTTTCTCTGATATCAGCTTCTTCAGTAACCAAACTCTGAGAGTGTCCTTAGTTAAACGGTGTACAATGATCGGACCGGTTTGTTTTTGTTGATCATTGACTTTGGTACATGCATTCTCAGTTGAAGTTTGTATGCTTTTACATGGGTTAGCGATATCGATCTTAGAACCATGCAGGGATTCACAGTTTTCATTTCTTGTGCCAGAGGTGACCTGAGGGGTTGATTCACTTGTCTTAGCTGGCAAACGTCTCCTTTTATAGAAAACCTTAACTTCAGGCTTAAGTGATGTATCATCCTTTTCAATTTCCTCCCTAGTAGTCTTAGTAGAATCAGATACTATCCTAGTTAAAGGGCAGTCATTTCCTACAATAGTGAAAGTTCTACCAGTGGGGCGCCACATTTTACCAATGGGTTTGATTTTAGCTACCTACTGGGATTTAACTCTAGCGCGAGAGTTTACCTCATTAAGAAGTTTCTTGACACAAGAGTCATTATTTGCCTTAAATACACATTTCCTACATGTTTTACAAGTAGCATATTTAATGTCCGAGTAAGATCTAGAATTCCTAGAAGATTGATTGATGCTCCTAGGATATGACATGCTACGGTTAATAGTATTGTGTAATCTAGAAGGCATCTGACTAGGTTTGAAATTCCTATCTCTTACTTGTGTCTTTTGAATAGCTTCCCTTAGACCAACATCATGGCGAACGTCATTTGAACTAGTTCTAGACGTGTTCTTTGTATTCATAGAGAAACTAGAGGCAATTATGTGATTAGGTCTTGCAAAAGCTGTTTTAGTTACATTGGCCCTAGTTGGTGGAGTGATTGTTCTAGAAATATGAACCATATCAACTTTGGAGGCAAATCGTGGTCTCAAGGATTGTGGTCGCTCGGATCTAAATGCAGTCGGTTATCTGGCGAACTGATTTGTAGGTGGTTTTCCCACGATTGATGTTTTTTAAGCTTAGTGTCCACGCTAGTTCCATTAGTTTTCCTCAACTCGTTTTTCAGGGCCGCTATTACAAAAACCTTTTCCTGTACTTGAGCCTTTAAAGTCTCATTCTCTTTGAGCAATTCATCTTAGGATGCCAACTTAGATTCTAGCAACTTAATTTGTTTCAAAAGATTATCATTTTCAGCTTTAGAATCTAGAACTTTTTGATCTAATTTTCGTTCAAGAACAACGTTTGAATTTTCAAGTTTTTCAAAATATGTTTCAAACTTGTCATTTCTTTTAGAAAATTCTAGTTTGGCATCCTCAAGATCTTTTGATTGCTGAGCTAGGATCATTTCGAGCTCTTTAACCTTGGAATCAGAAGCAGTTAATGAAGCAGTCATAAGGCATTTATCATGATGTACTATAACATTCTGAATAATCTCTCTCCCATTATGACGTAAAGCGGATGAATCAGAAGTGGTAAAACTATCACTAATAACTAGTTAAACCAAGTATAAAATATTTTCGTTCCAAGTCTTTTCGAATTGATTATTGGTTGAAAGTGTGACTCAGTCGTTCTTGGTGGAAAATAAAATGTGGTTATCTATTCTACTTAAAAGGTAAATGCGCAAAATAAAAACAATAAGCTAAAGTCAATTAACTAATAAAAACAAAACAATATAAAATAATAAAACATGAAATTAAAACGAAACAATTAATAAAAATAAATCTAAAAGAAGAAATTAACTATCGACTCGAAAATAAAGTTTACTAAAAGAAAAAGGAGAGAATAAAACTAAAATGGTACTTTAAAACTAAATGAGACAAAACCTAAAGCGGGTACTAAATAAAAGATAAAACTTGAACTTTACGAAAAAAATATTGATTTTAAAAATAGACGAAAAATTCAACTAAAAATACGTAACTTTCAAAATTAAAAACGGAACAACTTTCAGATAAAACTAAACAATTACGGAACTATACTATTAAATAAACAAGCTAGCTGGCAGCTAGCTGGACTCTAGCAACCACATAGCTCATTTTGGCGCTAAAACTATAGAACCAGGCAAGCAAGCTGGTCCATTTTTTTCGGAAAAGCTTACAGTTGATTTCTAATATTTCCATTTCTTCGGAATAAGTTCAGAACAGTGTCTTTCGGAATACCATTGTTTTCGGAAAAATCGTTTCTTCGGAAAAAATAGCTTTTTCAGAAAAATTGCTAAAATCGTTTCTTCGGAAAAATAGCTTTTTCAGAAAAATTGCTATTTCGGAATACTTGCATTTTCAGGAAAAATTGCTATTTCGGAATACTTGCATTTTCATAGAAATCTTCGGAAAAATACCTTTTCAGAAAAAATATTCAGAAAAATACTTAATTCAAAGAAATGACAATTTCAGAAAAGATGAAATCTTCGGAATATAAAACCCTAATCTGAAAACTTGAAAACAAATACAGTAACATAAAAAATCACGAAATAAGATAAAAATAAGCACAATTCAAATAAGCAATTAACCAACACTTAATCTAAAACAATTTTAAGAAAAACTAATTCAACCACAAATCAAAAACTTAAAAAATACTAATAAATCTAAAAATTAAAAATCAACTTTTTATAAAATAAACTAATAAGCACTTATCTAAAAACTTAACCAAGTTGATTTTTAGAAAAAGCTAATAAGCCAAAATTTAAAAACTTTTAAAAACACTAAATAATAAAAATATTTAAAAACAACTTTTTATAAAAATTAACTAATAAGCACTTAATTAAAAATAAGAAAATTAACACAATAAGCACTAAAACACTATAAGCTATAAAAATCAAACACATAAAAACCAATAAGAACAATCAATCAAAAGCATCAATAAATCAATAAACATCAAGATTAAGCAACTACAAGATCATCAAAATCAACACAAGATTAATAATAAAGAAAGGAAGAATGAGAATGATTAATTGAAAAGCTTGATTAAGATAAAGATTAAGATCTAATACAAGATTAATGAAAAAGATTAAAACATGAAATAAAAGCTAGAGAGAGAAAGTGAAAACTAGAGAGAGAAAGTAAATTAATCTACTCCTAATCCTAAAACTAATCTAATCCTAAATGACTAACCACATCCTAATGACACGTTAGGAGGGTATTTATAGGAGGAGTAAATTGTTGGTGCTTTCTTCCTTCTTTCTTCTTGTCTCGACTTGATTTAAATTCTTTGTCTTTCTTGACGTCATCTCGGGATTTGTCGATATAAATTAAACTCGTCTTATAATTTTCTTCTTTAATTAGACTTGGTTCTTCGACTTCATTAAACTTCCGTCTTTAGACTTTTTCTGTGATAAATCTTCAGAATAGGCCTTGGACTTCCGTTCTTTTTGCACTCTTGATCTTTTGACTTCGTCTTTTCTCGTTTTCTTTGATAAAAGCCCGTGAAAGCCCGTGTTTTTTTCCTTCTTCATCTTTTGGTCCTAAAACACAATAAAAACACAAACCACGCATAATTCTGAAATTTACGACATAAAATACACGTTTTGGCTTGGTTATTATTATAACTAAGTGCTAAAAGGATGGGTGCTTTCACACCTATCAAATCCCCTACACTTGACCATTGCAATGCCCTCATGCAATGGATTAATTACAAAGCACATTTTACATTTTTCATCATAATTAACCCACCGTGGCCTTTATTAAAGAGATAAAAATATATAAAAAACACGTAAAGAAATCATAGACTTACATTGGGGTTTTGGCCGTCATGAATGTTTGTCATCCTCAACTTTTACGTTCCCCAAACCAAGCTTAAAAACGAGATAATTGTTATTATAAGTTAGCAAACTAACACAAATTCATGTGGCCCAATTATTCACTTAGACTCCCTTATACCTAGGTGTATCTCTTATATTTTACTATTGTCTTTAATGATCACTAGGATGCATTGTTGACTTATTTCGATAGTTATTTAGGCCGAAAATAAAGTGGGACTATTTAATCAATAGTTAGCTAAAGGACAAAATCTTTTAAAACTGCTTCTCGGGACATCATAAAGTTCATATCTTGGCATAACTCGCTTCACGATTTGAGACCTTTCTCGGACCGATATTTGGCAGCGACTTCATACTTCAAATCTTGAGAGACGTTCATGAAATAATGGTCTTCTCTTCATAATAGGAATTTCTTCACTTGAACTTTTTGAGAGATTCTTCATACTTGGACCACGACTTATTCATTTTTCTCCAATCTTTATTTGGGATTTTGATAGACAACGATCCGCCTCCTTTTAGGACTTGGATCTATTTATCCTCATACCTTGTTAGGACCTTTTTCGATAGACTTCTCCATGATCTTTAGGGGAGTATTTTCTTTTCATCGTGTGTCTCGATCCTTCATACTGGTTTTTGATAAATGATTCTTCACATCACTTTTGGATCTTTAGCAACAAAATGTAGCCCTCATGTCTTGTTAGGACCTTTTCGGACTCGCCAATCTTCGCATCCTGCTTCAATAAGTTATGCCTTGGCTATGAACTCTAATTAATACCGAGCAACATTTAATTGATCTTGTGCTAGAAGCTAAGTAACTTTTCAAATCGTACAACCTTATTTATTGCAGATAAATTTATTGGCAAGCGATGGGAGAAAAAGCTTATAATCAACTCACATAATTTCATGAAAGAATACCAAACTTATAATTGACTCTATCATCTCTCGTTCTCCACAATTTAAAATCTCAAGGAATGAGACTCGTGGATGCTTAGCTAATTAAATCAATGTTTTGGGTTTTTGAGTCATCTATAGGATCTTGCAAACTCTTAGACTTTTTCAAGTTTAGAATTCTCATTTTAAAGTTCCGTTGATAAACGACTCTCTAGGATCAATTATAGGAACTTGCGAAAAGTTCTTGTTCTTACCCCGTGAGAGTTAAGACTTTCGCGTTTTAAAGTTCCCTATATAAAAGCCTATCAAAACTTGACTTAAACACGTTAAGGATACTAGCTAGAGTAAACTTAGATAAGTAAACTCGGGTTGAGTCAAAATATTCACGACTTTTAAAACATAAAACCACTTTATTAAAAATTTATTCTAGGAAAGAAAGTAAATAACGATAACAAAGGAAAAACTACTAGGCCAAAATAGATCAAAAATTTTGAAAAATGTCGAAAAATCAATTTTTCCGGTTAAAATGAGGATAAATACAAGGAAAAGCCCACTTAACTTCGATAGAAGTCCCCCTACACTTGATATAAACATTGTACTCAATGTTTAAGCATGTGGGAGTGACCTCCCCTACACTTAGGACATTGTGCACGTTGTTTCAATCTTGCTAAGGAAGAGACAACTAAAGTGATTCCTATTTCAATATTGAAGAATATAAAATAGAGAATCAAAAGAGTTTAGGATAGAAACGGGAAGACGGGAACACAGAATCACGGGTCGTCAAAAGTCATCAAGAATGGATCTTTTATACCTCGAATCCCTGCACATGATAAGAAAGAAAACAACAAACACATACTAGGGTCTCCCCCTACACTTATTAGAAAAACAGAATAAAAGGATAGATAATTGGGTTGCCTCCCAAAAAGCGCTTGTTTTTGTTAATCGAGTCACGAGCCTGACTCGTACTTGAATTAAATGGTCCATGGGGAAGCCTCGAATGTAATACCGGGATCAAAGACCTTGTCCTTGTTCCCGGAGGAAAATACAACAGGGGAGGCTGGAGGATAAGTCTTAAAAGGTAGAAAAGTCCTTTCAACATACGAAAAGTATGTGAGATCATGATCCACGGGAGGTGGGGTGGGTAAAGTAAGAAAATTGTCATCCCCCAAAGACAATTGATGCTCGGACAGCGGCAAAGCCGTAAGGTTATCAATCATATAATAATCAATGTCACCTCCCGGGTCAAAGCACTCATCCTCCGTAATGGTACCTAAAGGAGTGGATGTAAGGTGCTCGGGAGGGAGACTTGGGATAATACCTTCCTGCAGCAAATTATCAAAAATAATATCCCCCTCCGTGTCATCATCATCAATACCCGGGGGTATTGAGTGAATGTCGATTTCTTCCAGCAATGGGTCATTATACTCAACGGGTGTAATAGACTGAGGTAAAGATTCTTTAATAGGAGGAGAATTCAACGCTTCAAATTTAGCAATCAGAAGATGAACTTTCAATAATTTGTCGCGAAGAATAACGTCTTCCACCTCATCTACAAGACCAAGTTCAGGGGTGAACTTCTCATAGGTCGGAGAGAATAAATCAACATCACCTTCATCGCCCGGAAGAGAAGGAGAAATTTCAAAAGTGAAATTCTCATAGCATGGAGAAGAATCATCATCATTAAGAGCGACCTCTTCCGTAAGCTCCTCAAAAGTTAGCACATCACAAACCTCATCAAAGAATTTATCTAGACCAAAATCACTAATATCACTTGATGTATCACAATCCTTAGAAGTATTAGGGATATCAAGAGTAGGAGTAGTAATCTCAGAAGATGGGTTGAGATTGTAGATATCATCCTCGTCATCATTATCATAATAGATTGGACCATTCCAGTTAGGAGTGATATAGTCGACTAACTCCTCCTTGATAACCTCCACATCTTTAAGAAGCTCATGAAGCAATTTTTGTTGATCATCTCCCCGAGTATGTTCAATTAAACCCATTCTATCCCACGCTGTAAGTAAACATTTTGGTGTAGAAAAGAAGGGAAAACGACCAAATTGGCTAAAAAGGTGTAGGTGGATTTCAAAATTTGGTCACTATCAAGCAAAGGTTGCCTTTCCTGATGTAAGTCAGCTCGGATTTGAGCTAAACCTTCTCGAATGTCATTCAAAGTAGTGAGTTGTTGGTCAAGACTAATTCCCTGAGAGGATTGATGATTGAGGGTGTGATGTGGGGGCTCAAAGTTATACAAACCGGAATCATAGCACGGAATTGGCTCAAAGATATTCATCGGTTGACAAGAAGAAGCATCGTGAGGTCCCCCACAAATATTTCAATACGTGTATTGAGGAAAACCCGGTGCATTTTGAGGATAAGGATTGTCATATACGGGAAAGGGTGAGAAAGTATTTTAAGAGGAGAAGTACGAATTTGTTGAATTGCAAAATGGAAAAATCCAAATTGTGTATTGTCGATATCAGAGCCGCACCGCTCACAAATACACCAATGACATGTTTGATAACCATGCCATGGTCTCCCACACCGTACGCAAGACGAATCCATGAAGAATAATAGATAAGCAAAAAGAATATTTTTGGCGCAAAACTTGTGAAAAAGAAATGCTTTTATGATTTTTCAAATGTTTTTGGATTTTTGAAATTTTTTGACACGAAAAATAACCTTCACGAGTGAACGGATCCCAAAATCCAACGCGTCTCTCACAAAAAACCGTTACTCTTCACGAAAAGAGTCGGCAGCGGCGCCATTTAATAACTAGTTAAACCAAGTATAAAATATTTTCGTTCCAAATATTTTCGAATTGATTATTGGTTGAAAGTGTGACTCAGTCGTTCTTGGTGGAAAATAAAATGGTTTGGTTATCTATTCTACTTAAAAGGTAAATGCGCAAAATAAAAAGAATAAGCTAAAGGCAATTAACTAATAAAAACAAAACAATATAAAATAATAAAACGTGAAATTAAAACGAAACAATTAATAAAAATAAATCTAAAAGAAGAAATTAACTATCGACTCGAAAATAAAGTTTTCTAAATGAAAAAGGAGAGAATAAAACTAAAATGGTAATTTAAAACTAAACGAGACAAAACCTAAAGCGGGTACTAAATAAAAGATAAAACTTGAACTTTACGAAAAAATATTGATTTTAAAAATAGTCGAAAAATTCAACTAAAAATACGTAACTTTCAAAATTAAAAACGGAACAACTTTCAGATAAAACTAAACAATTACGGAACAATACTATTAAATAAACAAGCTAACAGGCAGCTAGCTGGAAGCTAGCAACCACAAAGCTCATTTTGGCGCTAAAACTATAGAACCAGGCAAGCAAGCTGGTCCATTTTTCGGAAAAGCTACAGTTGATTTCTGATATTTCCATTTTTCGGAATAAGTTCAGAACAGTGTATTTTGGAATACCAATGTTTTCGGAAAAATCGTTTCTTCGGAAAAAATAGTTTTTTCAGAAAAATTGCTAAAATCGTTTCTTCGGAAAAATAGCTTTTTCAGAAAAATTGCTATTTCGGAATACTTGCATTTTCAGAAAAATTGCTATTTCGGAATACTTGCATTTTCATAGAAATCTTCGGAAAAATACTTATTCAGAAAAAATCTTCGGAATAATACTTAATTCAGAGAAATTGTTAGCCTTAAAATGTGTGCGACTAACGAAATTACATTAGTTTCATAGCTGGGACATGCAGGGACTAATATTGTCATATGTAAAGTCCAAGTCCCGTGCTATATAAACCCCTCCATACTTCCATGGAAGGGTGAGGCTTTTCATTTCTTGTCTTACCTTTCTCTCTCTAGAATATAACACACTTTTTTTCTTACTTGTTTCTCTCTCTACCATGGCTAAGCACCTCTAGCATCCTCCCCGACCTCCGGATCTTATACCCGTGTTCTTAGTGAATCCATGTTAACAATTGGCATCAGAGCTAACCGGGGGTGTTTCGTATTTTTGTTTTGTTCGTGTTTCTGTTTGATGCGTTCACGGTTTGAATTCCTTTTCATTCTCTAAATCTGTCAAATGTTTCATGTCTTTTGTCCTATCTGATTTTCTCAAAGATCAGTTATCACTCTCAATTCCATTTACTGTTTCATTTATAATCATTTTTTAAGTAACTTTGTCAATTTCCTCGTTTACTGTTTTTTTTACCATTTTATTGGTAAAGGACAAGAAACTACAGATTCGTTTAATGGGAAAAGGACAGAAAAGACAAAGTTAACAGATCCATTTTTCCAGCTGTAAAACCCTCTTTACGATGGAAGTATTCCGATGGCACATTACGATGCATATTCAGATGGGGAATAATCTACAGCTACATTGCGATGGAATTTTTTAAACATTCCGATGGGTCCGACTGTCCCTCATTGCGATGGGTGGTTTGACCTATTGCAATGGTATTTTAAGGCGTCATGCTGCCAAAAAAATTTCAGTGACATTGCGATGGGGTTTCTGATATATTTCGATGGAGTGTTTGACTTTGCGATGGGAGTTTGACAATCAACCATTGCGATGGAGTGACAACATTGCGATGGGAAGTGCATAACATTGCGATGACTTGTTTTAAAAGAAAACATTGCCATCATGACTAAAAGAAAAAATCCCGAGACCATATACTCATTCTAACAATTCAGCAATCCAAATCCATATCTAACCTATCCCATCGTCTCACATAAACTACATCATCTCTTTCAAAAATCAATCAAACTCTCGACATGCAACATAAATTAGATCACAGAATATCATTTTTGTTTATACCAAGATCTATTCAGATCTGTTCACGAAAGTGACTTTCATCATCGGTCTGTGTTGAGTACAAGACATGTGTTAATATTCGAACTCAAACATTGATTAATAACAAGCATGTTATAATCGTTTTGTTTGTTTCGATTAAAATGACACTCAAAACTAGAATCAATCGAAAAAAATCAAATCATCAAACCTACCCGAGACCAATGTTTTGATCTAGATGTCGCATGCATGTCATCATCTAGATTCATACGCATTTAAATTTAAAAGATGAACATCGGATTCAATTTTTGAAGGGTGGTTTATGAATTTTTGTGATATAAGGATATATGATAAGTAGATTCATATGATTCCAATTGTTGTTTGATTCATGTGAACAAAACTTTGAAGATTTGATTTGGTGACTGCTATGGTTTTTGGTCAGAGAGAAGATGAGAAAAAAGGAGGCAGTGCTAATATGAGTTTTGGATTGGGGATACCTAATTTTTAGGTCTTGTGGTATTATAAACTAAATGGATGGACCGGGTTTTGTTAGATGGCTTAGTCGGGTATTCATTCAATCGTTGGGCCTCTTGTTTAGGGATATGGTTATAATTTTGAAGAAAAGAAAAATTAAGATTTGATGGGCTGGATTTGAGTTGGTAACCTATGAAGATTGTAATATGGTTTGGTTTAATAGCTGATAATATTTTTCGTGAGAACGAACCTTCGTCAAACGAATATTATGAAATGACATTCGTTTTGTTTTATGTTGGAGGTCGAACTTACGGATTATAAGTATTTATCGGGCTATGATGATATCGACAGTGCTTAAACGACAAAGAAAATTTTAGGTTTTAAACCTAATATTTTCGGAAATTTTTTCGACGACCTCAGTTGGGTGTATGATTGATTTTGGGCTTCAAAGTTAAGTTAGCTAGACGACGTTGACGACTTCTCATCCTCTAGTCATCGTTGGTTCCCTAGTTAAACGACATTCACTCAAACACAACAAACACGACAAACACTCACGACAAAAACAAACAAACACCAAAACGATCGTTTAAGATTCACTGAAAATGTCAAAAACGGCTAGTATTCGGGCAAAGTAATGTCAAGTGATTACGAAGTGGATTTGATATTTATTATTTGAAGTTGAAGTGGAATATCACGAAGGCTTCTACTCAATTCATCATCGAGCCTTTTCACCCCCTATATCGATTGATGATTCGCTTCAGCATTTATGATTGAGACTTGATTTATCTAGTTTCCACTGTCAAGGGGTGGATGGTCGACGACATGGACAACTATCACTTAAGGAGTTACGTTGTAGTGCTCAGTGTCACACTCATCTGTAGTTGTGGGTAATTCAAGAGGTGTTTTACATCTTATACTTCTCTCTTCTTTTATGTATTAGGTACTAAGAGACGCTTCTCTGCACCGTTCGTCAATCAACAACAGTGCTAAGCGTAAGTAACAAATTTGGGAGATTGTACTTCAGTTTCAAGTTTGGAATATCAGGTTTACTTCACCAGTGGTCACTACAGATAGCCGAAAGAATACGAGGTTGGTAAGTTTAGCCAGAGAGTACAAGTGTAGAGATGTCATCAGCAAACAATTCTCACGAGCAACTTGAGCTACAAAATGTCCACAAAGATTTCTACTTCAGACACGAACATCTCGCGATTATGACTGTACTTGTCAGATGATGCTCCCGAGTGTTCTTTACCACCATACTCTTGACAAGAACATCTCACGATTCTGTGCATACACGACAGATGATGCTTCCGAGTGTTCTTAGCCTTCTTACTCCTGATAAGAACATCTCGCGATTCTGAGCATACACGTCAGATGATGCTTCTGAGTGTTCGTCACCATCATACTTTCGACAAGAACATCTCGCGATTTTGACCGTACACGTCAGATGATGCTTCCGAGAGTTCGTCACCATCATGGGGGAAGAACGTGTATTTGGAGACTTAGTTCCCACTCTGGAGTACTTAGTTCAACTTCCAGGGGGAAGTATTCTACAAGCGTGAGAAGATTTGTTGTTGATTTCTTACATGTTCCCCCAAACTCATAATCATGAAGACCAAAAATGTCAAGATAGTAGTTACTTTGTGTGGTTTGCTTCTTCTTCTACAAAATTCCGTTGTGCAATTTAAATGTCAAAGAAAGAAGATTGCTCAAGCTACATGTTCTGCTCAAGACACGGATATTGGTTTGGGGGGAAGCTGATTCAGAAGCTTCGTCAAAAAGAAGTCTATGAAGAAAGCTTTTCAAGACATGTGGTATGAATTGGGGGGAAGTTAATCCAGTTCATACATGATACAATGGTTCCTCAACAAGCAAAGACAAAGAGGATTCAAACTGGGGTAAAAGTTTTTCTAGAAGACTTGAAGACAACCGTGTCATCCTCAGCATTGGAAGCAAACTTAATACTGTCATATTTTTGTTGTATTTGCATTTGTTAGGAACATTGTAAGTAATTCCGTATGTCACCACATTGGGGGAAGATTGTTAGCCTTAAAATGTGTGCGACTAACGGAATTACATTAGTTTCATAGCCGGGACTTGCAGGGACTAATATTGTAATATGTAAAGTCCAAGTCCCGTGCTATATAAACCCCTCCATACTTCCATGGAGGGGTGAGGCTTTTCATTTCTTGTCTTACCTTTCTCTCTCTAGAATAAAACACACTTTTATTCTTACTTGTTTCTCTCTCTACCATGGCTAAACACCTCTATCATCCTCCCCGACCTCCGGATCTTATACCCGTGTTCTTAGTGAATCCATGTTAACAGAAATGACAATTTCAGAAAAGATGAAATCATCGGAATATAAAACCCTAATCTAAAAACTTGAAAACAAATACAATGACATAAAAAATCACGAAATAAGCTAAAAATAAGCACAATTCAAATAAGCAATTAACCAAAACTTAATCTAAAACAATTTTAAGAAAAACTAATTCAACCACAAATCAAAAACTTGAAAAATACTAATAAATCTAAAAACTAAAAATCAACTTTTTATAAAATAAACTAATAAGCAGTTATCTAAAAACTTAACCAAATTGATTTTTAGAAAAAGCTAATAAGACAAAATTTAAAAACTTCTAAAAACACTAAATAATAAAAATATTTAAAAACAATTTTTTATAAAATTTAACTAATAAGCACTTAATTAAAAATAAGAAAATTAACACAATAAGCACTAAAACACTATAAGCTATAAAAATCAAACACATAAAAACCAATAAACACAATCAATCAAAAGCATCAATAAATCAATAAGCATCAAGATTAAGCAACTACAAGATCATCTAAATCAACACAAGATTAATAATAAAGAAAGGAAGAATGAGAATGATTAATTGAAAAGCTTGATTAAGATAAAGATTAAGATCTAATACAAGATTAATGAAAAAGATTAAAACATGAAATAAAAGCTAGAGAGAGAAAGTGAAAACTAGAGAGAGAAAGTAAATTAATCTACTCCTAATCCTAAAACTAATCTACTCCTAAATGACTAACCACCTCCTAAAGACACATTAGGAGGGTATTTATAGGAGGAGTAAATTGTTGGTGCTTTCTTCCTTCTTTCTTCTTGTCTCGACTCGATTTAAATTCTTTGTCTTTCTCGACGTCGTCTCGGGATTTGTCGATATAATTTGAACTCGTCTTATAATTTTTTCTTCTTTAATTAGACTTGGTTCTTCGACTTCATTAAACTTCCGTCTTTAGACTTTTTCTTCGATAAATCTTCAGAATAGGCCTTGGACTTCCGTTCTTTTTGCACTCTTCATCTTTTGACTTCGTCTTTTCTCGTTTTCTTCGATAAAAGCCCGTGAAAGCCCGTGTTTTATTCATTTTTCATCTTTTGGTCCTAAAACACAATAAAAACACAAACCACGCATAATTGCGACATTTACGACATAAAATACACGTTTGGCTTGGTTATTATTATAATTAAGTGGTAAAAGGATGGGTGTTTTCACACCTATCAATCACCCTTTTCCAACCCATGTTTGTCATAAATAGGTTCGGAATGCTCAACATGCGGTAGTTCATCGGCATAGACATCATATACAACATTAAATTTTACCATATTTGTTGGCTCTTCTTCATAACGGGTATGGTATCATCAGAAGAGATGTCTGTAACATTCCCTGACGTGTTGCTGATGTCATGCTTAACTGTTGATTCCATGTCCTTGCAATCTTTAGCAGCCACCAACTCGTCAATCGTATGACCATTTTCCTCTTGCATTGTAGATACTTGCACTCCATTACCATACGCTTGCTAAAGTCGGGATCTTTCATAAATCGAAGACGAGACCGATGTCATGAGTTTTAATATTATACCACGGAAATCTCGAAGCTCGATATGTTTATCTCGAATAAATGACTGGCAAATCACTGAACTTTCAGACTTGACGATATTGAATTGGAGGAAAGGTGTGAGTTGTGTCACAAGAGCCTTATATGCAAGTACCGATGCAGAGTGATTAAAGTCTTCATTGTGGAGTTACTATGTTAGTTGGTTGAAGATGATGAGCATCGATTCCATGAATATATGACGATCTTGACCAAAGAGTGTCACAAATTCGCTCCCTCCTTGAAGCCATGAAATGTTCACAAGATGAGACTGAAGTAGTCGAAACGAAATTATACCACTTTCTCTAGCTGTGTCTTGCATGTGATGCAAGTCTCCCTCTTGAAATTTCGAATTCAACGAATCCATTGATAGTTCGATGACAAATTCTTAGATCCTTGTTTGATAAAATATCTTTTTCTCGGCTCAGTAATTTCGTGATCAGCTCAAACGTTGATAAAACAAACCGGAGTCCAATTCAAACTCGGCTCACTCCAAAAATAAAGTCCGTAAACAGATTAATCCAACAAGATTAATTTAGAAACATTCGGATATTTAGTCGGTCATCCCCAATTAAATTTCAAAAATGATCGGTCCACTATATGTCTTCGATAAGAGTAGTGATCGGCCCGTCAACCATTTAGTCGAAAACCATTAGAAGAATCTTAAACAGGTAACAGGAAAAATTCGATGTTACCACTTGTTACTAAATTTAAACGCATGTCAAATTTGTTAAACAATTAACAATTTGTTAAACGTGTAACAATAGTCAATACTCGGTCCAATTGAAACTATAGTCGGCCTAAGAGTGGCTATCACTGGTCCAAAGAAATAGCCGACCTAAGACCACACCTAACAAAAGCTACCCGGTCCAAACTTGAATATAAGTAGCTAACCCTTTCTAACATATTACAATGCTAACAGTCGCTTCTTTCTAACCCTTTCTCTCTTACCTACTCAGCCACCAATTCCATTTTACATCTATTTTCTACTCTGCCTCTTTCTTTCTATATCCCAAAATAGATCTAATCTCACATCACCATTTACTCTTCTAGAATCAACCGTTCAGATTGGTATTTAATCTGAGTTAAATCAAAACCATCACCATATCCCATAAATATGTTAGCACCATTCCATAGCACGATTTGTAATCATCAAATCACGAACATGGTGTCAAGAGTCATGACGAATCATCTTCAAGATCATGTATGTGGTCTCAGGTAGGGTTTAATTGCGATTGCATGTGTTGTTTTTGGTTGAATAAATCGAAAAGAAAAAAGATTGTAACAAGTTTGTTATAAAACTTTATATAATTTCGAATATAAAAAAATTGGTATAATACCAAACGCCGATCTATGATGATTAAATTATTTTCGTGATGGATCTAAAAGATCTCGGGTTGCATGTGCAAGCACGAAAAAATGAATCTGAGATCTTACGGATGTAGTAATTGGTTTAGTGTCGGTTTGTTTTTCGAGTCTTTGGATCAGATGAGTCAGATGGTGTTTTGAGGTGGAGGTGATTTGTATTTAGATGGTGTTGGTCTGTTGAGGCTTTGGTGTTGGGTGTGGGAGTTGAGGGTGTGTGAGTCAGATGTATTTAGAGGGTGTTGGTCTGAATACCAAAATATTATCAAGTCAGTTTTTGTGTCCGAGTCGAGGGTGTGTGAGCCGCGTCTGTGTCGAGTCTTTTGGTTTTTGGAGTCCAGTGTTGGTGTCGAGGCAGTTTTCTGTTGCCGAGACTAGGTTTGGCTTCGAGAATGAGGTCGAGTCAAGTTGGTCTGTTTTGAGTCGAGTGTATGTCTGAGTCCAGTCCGAGTGTCTGTTTGGTTGTGTCTATCGCAATGTCAAACCATCGGAATGTTAAAAAACCATCGGAATGTTAAAAAACCATCAGAATGTGAAAAACCATCGGAATGCATCGGATCTTCAAACCATCGGAATATGAGGTGTCAGAAAGTGGTATCTGAATATATATCAGAATAAGACAAAACTTGTAACTGTCGGAATATATAACGATATATGTATCGAAATACGACACAAATTGTCTATCGGAATGTGACAAAAAAAGAATGCATCGAAATAACCATCTGAATATGAAAACCCTTTTCCAACAGATACACAATGACAAAAACAGATACAAACGTTGATAAAAAACAATAAAAAACTGATACTTTAGAGACCTTTTAGACAAGAAACTCAAATCGAGACTTATAAACCGAGACAAACTAAGAGACAAAAGACGAGGCAGATAAATTGTTTAGACAACCAAAAATTATATCAGATATAAGTTTTGACCAATAAAATTGTTTAGACAAATTGTTTAGACAAATAAAATCAAAAGATATAAATTTTGACCCGTGACAAAAGTTATACCAAATCAATAGATCAAAAGTTATACCAGATTTAGAACCAAAAGAAAAAAAATTTGACCACCAAATCAATAGATCATAACACGCAAATCCAAAGATTCAACCATGGCTCTGATACCAATTGTAGGCCCATAGTTTCTTAGGATTGTGCAAGTGTTGTGATTGATTAAAGAAGGAGGGAGAGATGAAGAACTAAAGAGGGAAAGTTAGAGAGAGAAAGGAGAGGATTAGAGAGAAAGACGTAAATTGATGAAATGTGAAATGAACAACTAATGACCAACCCCTCCTAACATGCTAGGAGGGGGTATATATAGTCCACCCTACAAGTGGGCTTGATGGGCTATATTGTTTACATATTGGATCACGAGCCCAATCTACGTATATATCGTTGTAGTGACCGATCCTTTCTAAATACGTAAAAACGTATTTCCAATATTAAGTATGTTGCTAAGCACGCACCTTATTTGTTAGGTGGCGGCTTTTGATGTGTATATTTAGGAGGCATCTTCACTTCAGCGGTCACTAATACTACTAGCTTCGTGTATTATCTAAGGTGAGTCTATAGCCTCGTTTTTTATTATGTTGTAAATGATTTTAACCCGCGAGGGGGATACATGCTATTTAAAATGAAAAGGAACACAAGTCGTGATTGATTGTTTGGACCCGAATGTTGTTGAATGATTGTCGTGATTGTATGAGTACCTAAATTGCAAAAGTCCCTAAATTCATGAGCCGTTAACTATGTTCTGACTTGATGTTGTGAGTTGGGAATAGCCGCTTATTGAAATGATAGTACTATTCGGCTGACGACCCTATCTGAGACCAGGGCTTTACGCTGAGTAACCTCTAGGAAGGATAATTTACGAGAATAAGAATGTGGTATACTTGCAATTGATACCCTAGTAGGGGCACTGGAATTCATATAGTCATGCCGGCTTTAGGCATGGGTGACTAAGTTAAGGGGTCGGTGTCATGAGATTAATACAATCACATAGCGTTTGTTATTTATACGAGATGCCCTAATTGTTGACTGATAATCATAATTGGTTTTCTACTTGTGTTCAACTTATGATTTACAAAACCTATAGACTCGCTCAACCTTTGTGTTGATGATTTTAGCATGTATTTCAGGTAATCAAGATGGATAGCAGCGGAGCATGCGATGAGGGAGTTGGTGATTACTTGTCTAAAGTTTACTTTATTTTTCCATCCTTTGGAATGATTAAATGACTTTTTAAGTCTTTAATGAATATGATGTGTTGGTAACGGTTTTTGGGACTAAACCCTACTATGATTATATATATATATGGGATGGGAAACTGTTTAGACAAGGTTTGTATTTATTTTAACGTCTTTTTTGAGGCTGTTTTCTATGATTGTGTGTGATGTACTATGAGTAGCGCCCCATAGTGGTATTCCACTGCGTGGTAATTTGGGGGTGTTACAAAATGGTAATCAGAGCTACAAGTTATAGAGAACTAGGTCGATTTTGAAAAACCTAAACTATAACTTTGGTATGTTCTCAAAAGTTGTAAGCACGCAACTACTCTGCATGGCTCCGGTAAGGCTATTCTTGCATTACTTTATGATTGATTGTGATTATGTGAACCTATGTGTATATAGGAATGGTAGTATGTATATTTATGAATATACTATGATATTTGAAGGCATTGTGCGCAAAGCAATGGTCCTTGAATGGTTGTTGTACATTTCATAGTACGGTTTTATATTGGATTTGGCCTCATCGCAAATCACCGATCTTGATAATTATGTATTATTTGAATACGAGTATGAAACTCGTTAGATACCTTGAGTATGTATATATTGTTTCGTAAGCTATCGCATATCGACTTGCTTAAGTTCGATTGTTATCATCGTACCGTGATGTGCCATTTTAGGACATATCCTTTCAAAACGTAGTTAATTGATGTGATATTCATGTTCCGAATACTTCTTATGATTTTGAAGAATTATTTATCTGAGGCGATATCTTCTATGTAATACGACGTGTAATTTGATTTTATATGACTACGTTTATTGGCGAAAAGGAGGAGGCCAATTTTGGACTTAAGATATATATATCCTAATAAAATATATATAGTTTGGGTACAACAAAGATATGCTCGTAGTAGTCATTCGGTTGAGTGACTTAATGCCTTGTATCTAAATTGAATGGGACATTTAGATATAGAGATTTTAACTCGCCCAACTATGAGTTGTTTAAGGTTGTCTTATTTAAATGGATTGGGACATTTGAATAAGAAAGTTTTAAACTACTAGACCCTAGATTGTTTGTGTTTTCCTTATTCAGATGGAATGGGACGTTTGAATACGGAAATCATGAAGTAAGTTTAATAACACCTTGTATTTACTATGGTATGTAATTTGGATTTGACATCGTGTTGAGAGGTAGTAATACTTGAGTAGGATGACTTATAATCGTCTCGTTGAAATGGATTGTTTGAACAAGAAAGTTATAAGTTCCCAAACCGTAAATTTATAAACTCTGGTATACATGAAAGGGGACGCCTTTTGATGTAGACAAGGAGTTATAAATGAGTGGACCCAAGTATGTCTGGCTCGATTTGTGGATGTTTGGTATGCGTACGTCTTCCTTCAAATTGTGTTTCGTTGTTATGAATCGTTTAGTGTCGTCGTCATTATGATGATCGTTGATTATCATTTATGTACGAGTAACTCGTTGGAATTATCTCGAGTGATGATTTGTTTTAATGGACCAATTCTAATGTGTCTTGATGGTCACGAGTTTTATAAACTAATCGTTTAGAACCGTTGACCGTTCCGAGAATAGGCGACTTGCTTAAGCATCACCAGGATTTATGCGTGTATTTGTGGATTGACTAAGGATCAAGTTATCAACGGCAACTTATCATGGATATGAAGCTCTTTCAATTTTACTTTCTACTATCGAAGGGTAACCGAAGAATTTTCTTGATGACGAAACTCTTGGGGGCTAGTATGATAAACTAAACGAGGAATATGATGCATCGTCTTGAGCTCTAAAGTAGAAGTTATTGGGATGCGTTTGTATAATGAATGCTGAAGTAGAAATTATTGGAACGCCTTTGCTTGATGAATGCTGAAGTAGAAATTATTGGGACGCCTTTGTATGACGAATGATGAAGTAGAAGTTATTGGGATGCCTTTGTATGATGAGTGCTGAAGTAGAAATTATTGGAACGCCTTTGCATGATGAATGCTGAAGTAGAAGTTAGTGGGACACTTTTGCATGTTGAACCTTCGAGCAGAAGATTATGGTACACCCGATATGTTGTGAATTTTTGCCAACGGACCGAATTTCTTAATGACTGGAGTTAATAAATTCTTTATCACTTCGAGGAGTATACTATAGCCGACAGCGTATGTGGATGAACTTTGGAGATCGAGTTGTATTATCAAGGGTTCGTTCAAGGTTTTCTTAATAATCAATGATGGAGTTCTAAATATTCGATGTTTATGTTCGACCTTTGCTTTTAGATACTTATATGGTATGTGATCTAGTCGAGTGATCGTAAGTTGTGCGAACTTGAGACGGCATTGACGTCCGATCACGGAGAACGTGTACCATATAATATCTTTTTGACTTTCAATGACGATGCTTATTGAGACATTGAATGCGCATGGGCGAAAGTGAGATGGTGTCTTTGTATTATATTTTGGGTATGGATCCGTATGAGAGCACCCTCTGATGACAAAATATTTTCTTGTTATTTCCTTTGATATGCGTCCATGGCTATCCGACCAGTGGATGTCCTTTTACTTACAAATTTCCAATTGACTGGACTTACCGGAAGGTCTTGTCAAGTATTCTTATTTATCATGTCTGGGCTATTTAGCAAGCATGAGTTAACCCGATTGAATTTATTTATTTGGCATGGTTTGGCTTTTGGAAAACATGTCGTGACTTGATTTTACGTCCCTGGTGTTGTCTTATGTGTTTGAATTAGATCATAATGCATCCGATAGCGTAATATACACGCCGAATGATGTCCGTATCGATGAACCCGCTTTTGACGAAATAGGTTGGCATGTTTGAGTTTATGCAATAAGGTGACTCAGTATGACTAGTACTAATTAACTCGTCTAAATTTTCTAGAATGTTTTCGATGGATTTTTGTGCGACCCATGCAAATTTCTTTTTATGAGTAATTGTTCTTGTGAGGACCGTGGACGATGGTTTAGATCGCCAGATTGTTGGAATGAAGTAGAGGAAGGATAATGATCAGAACTGAGACGATTTGGGAGACTACGAAAAGATAGTATGGATTGAGAATTGCTTGTTAACCGCGAGGAACCGTCAGATGAGCTATGCCAATAACCGTAGGAAGCCGTTGGAAATTCAAAGTTGGATACATAGTAATGATTAAGGTATAACCTTGGAAATGTGAAATCTGTTATGAAAATGGAGAAAAGTTAAGTCCAAGGTACGTTGGACCGTTTGAAATCACCCAACGAATGGGACCGGTTGTTTATAAATTGGAGTCGTCGGATGAACTTCGTGAGATTCGTGTAATTTTAGTATGTCGAGCTTGAATAAGTGTTTGGCGAATAAAGGATTTATTCTTCCCTTTTTGGTGAGATACAACTTGACGACAAGTTGCATTTTGTAAAAGAACCAGTGGAGATCGTGAATCGAGAGGTTAAGCGTTTGAAGCAGCAAAATATTCCCATTACTAAGGTACGATGAAATTCGAGACGTTAAGTGTTTGAAAACGAGTAAGTTTTCCTTTACAAACGTGCGATGTAATTCGAGACGTGGATCAAGATTCACGTGGGGACGTGAGGACTTCGTTTGGAAGAAGTGCCCTCGTTCTTCTCGTGGTACGCAATACGCATATGAGGCGAGGCGAGCGCCAGGACGTCGCTCCTTAAAAGTTGGTGGTAATATAATACCCCGAATTTAACGTCATTATTTTACCCTAACTATGTACTTGATTTTGAAATTCTAAGTGATGGTAAATATTGTAATGTTCGATGGTTTACGTTGAAACCGGTAATGTGTGAATGTAATTAATCGTTGTGACGATTGAAGAGTGCTAATAGTGATCGTGATGCCAGTGGATGCCCAAATATTAAATTTTAGTATCGATTATTTCGATATTTGATATTTATGAAATTTTTATTTCATAACGTGTTAAGTCGAGTCGGAACTTTATTATTTCGTTTTGTGTGCGTTTAATTATTAAGACGATCGACTTAACAAACGAGATTTATATTTTTATGAACCCGGGACGAAACCCGACTCTAGTAAATATTTTTAAAATTGACTGGAAGTCATTTCCCGCTTTTTAACTAATATTTACACTTTGGTCCACAAGAATGCACAAATTGCAATTTCTACCCTCACCCACCATATAAAAGGAAATTTCCTTTTATTTTTACACACACACATGATCATCCACCAAAATTTTTCTTCTCTCCTCTTTGTTTTCTCCCTAGTCGTGACCTTCAACCAACAAACACCCCTATGATCATCAATTTTAATAATGATCCATGATAAATAAAAAGAAGTCCCATGTTTAGAATTCAATGTAGATTCTAATGGTATGATTTTTATCAACATGCAATTACCTTTTAATCTTTTTAATTTTTGATGAAGAACAAAGATGGTTTGATCAAATTTTATGGTTGTATGGTATTGTTTATGATTATAATAATTTATTTTTGTTATTGCATGTTTGATTTTTGATGTGGGTTTTGAAAGTATGAATTATACAAGTGATTTAGGGATGTTATGAGATGTTAGGAATGATGGGTATAGCTTATTTGAAGGTTAGATGATGCTAAAAATGGGTCAAAATGGGTGTTGAAGTGATTTTTAAAGTGTCAATTTACATCAGTGAGTTTAAGGCAGATTTTCGTCGGTATAACTTTCAGAAAGTATTGGTATTATTGGATATTGTTGTACTAGTCGTTGAGACGCTCGTTTCGATATAAGATAGAGCTTCTAACTCCTAACGAGGAGGAAGTTATGCTAGTTTGATTATTCGTGTACCGGGAGACGAGTATTGACACAATACGAAATTGTTGTCGATATTTGGATCTAATCTCGGGGACTATAAGTTGAGTTTTAAAATTGATCAAAGGCTGTTGTTAGATTCTAAACTTAGCATTTGGATTCTATTTTCAAAATCAAGTGGCGATGTTGTAAACGAGAATGTTTAACAAGGTCAAAATAGTTTTACGAGTCAAGTGTGTAAAACAGTCCGGTTTTTAAGGTCTAAAGATGTGTCGAGCAGGTGGATCTAAAATGTGAATCATTGAATGAAATTTGAACTGAGTTTTCTACAGATATTAAGTGAGTTTTTCACCAAGTTTCGTCGAAAACAGAGTTGTTTAGGTAGGGGAAAACAACGTCTACTTTTGGTAAGTACCGGCTGAGTACTACTTGGGAGGTACTTAACCTCGCGTCATAGTTTGAGGTAAGAGGCTAAACTATTAGCTTATCAAAGTTCTAAAAGGATATGTCTTATGTGTGGGTGTATATCCTGAGATTGGAGACCCGTGTTGGGTACTTGAAGCGTGTTGATTTGGCATCCTGAGATGGATCAACATCAAAGGTACTAGTTTTGGAAAGCTAGTATGTGTTGTGGGGTTTAGAAGGGAATCACTTGCATTGGTTGGTCATGTCTATGTACATACTATTTTGAGGCAATGATTTTATTATATTAAGTATGTTTGAGATACTTAAGTATGTTGCTAAGCACGCACCTTATTTGTTAGGTGGCGGCTTTTGATGTGTATATTTGAGAGGCATCTTCACTTCGGCGATCACTACTACTACTAGCTTCGTGTATTATCTAAGGTGAGTCTATAGCCTCGCTTTTTATTATGTTGTAAATGATTCTATCCCACGAGGGGGATACATGCTATTTGAAATGAAAAGGAACACAAGTCGTGATTGATTGTTTGGACCCGAATGTTGTTGAATGATTGTCGTGATTGTATAAGTACCTAAATTGTAAAAGTCCCTAAATTCATGAGCCGTTAACTATGTTCTGACTTGATGTTGTGAGTTGGGAATAGCCTCTTATTCAAATGACAATACTATTGGGCTGACGACCCTATCTGAGACCAGGGCTTTACGCTGAGCAACCTCTGGGAAGGATAATTTACGAGAATAAGAATGTGGTGTACTTGCAATTGGTACCCTAGTAGGAACACTGGAATTCATATAGGCATACCGGCTTTAGGCGTGGGTGACTAAGTTAAGGGGTCGGTGTCATGAGCTTAATACAATCACATAGCGTTTGCTATTTATACGAGATGCCCTAATTGTTGACTTACAATCATGATTGGATTTCTACTTGTGTTCAACTGATGATTTGAAAAACCTATAGAGTCGCTCAACCTTTGTGTTGATGATTTTAGCATGTATTTCAGGTAATCAAGATGGATAGCAGTGGAGCATGCGAGGAGGGAGTTGGTGCTTACTTGTCTAAAGTTTACTTTATTTTTCCATCCTTTGGAATGATTAAATGACATTTAAAGTCTTTAATGAATATGATGTGTTAGTAACGGTTGTTGGGACTAAAGGCTACTCTATATTTTTTATATATATGGGATGGGAAACTTTTTAGACAGGGTTTGTATTTATTTTAACGTCTCTTTTGAGGTTGTTTTCTATGATTGTGTGTGATGTGCTATGAGTAGCGCCCCATAGTGGTATTCCACTGCGTGGTAATTTGGGGGTGTTACACACTGAGTTACAAAAACTCATTGAGAAAATGAAAGGAAAGTCTGTATTGGGTAAACCATCTGCCGTTCGTTGTTGGGCTAAAAGTTGATGAGTCAAATCACCATGGAAACTAGAAGGACCAAATAAGACATTATGTGAAATTTCAAGCTGGTGGACAAAATACTACAAAGTTCCCTTGCTAGTAATACTTTCCACTGCTATAAGTTTCCCCTACCATGTATTCAAGAATGAAGATTTGGTCAAATATATTAGATAAGTATGATTAAGTCAGTTTTGATTTAGTCATAATTATTTTATTTAGTTTCCATGTAATTCTGGTTTTCTTATTTTATAAAAGGAACTAGACGTAGGTTTTGTTTATTAGTTCCAACATACAAAATGTAACCTACTGTTGTTTTAATCTCTAGGTGTGGGATTCAATGTATACACACCTAGAGTAGTTTGTGTTAATCAAATAATACAAACTCTTTTGAAATTATTCATCTTGTTAAATATCTTGTTCATGATAAATTGTGCTATTCCGCTGTGTTCATCACATGTACAATTAATCAACCTAGATAAAATGGTTTTTACTGTTTGAGTCTCAAGATCAGGGATTCCACAATTGGTATCAGAGCGGGTGGCTCTCGATATCTAGGAGAATCAAGATGTTTAATTTTGTTGCTGAGAAGATCTAAGGTTTATGTTAAAACCCTAGATAGTTAATTTTTGTTGCTGAGGAAAAATATTGTTGGTGTCGCTGTTAAAAGCAAAGAAGAATTTGTGGGTCAGATTAATAATTAAGTTTGTTTGTTTCAAACATGATTCAAAACAGGTACAAGGTCTTGGTTGGCGTTCACATTAATGGTTGTTCAATAAATACAATAGTTTGTCTCTAGTAGGTTAGTACATGAACGCATCACGTGTTTAATCATATGATGAAAAGAAATCCAATATAATCAATTAATAAAAGATACGAGGAAGAATTAATTAAAGAAATTGGATACAGGTCAAGTGGTGATGAATACACCTTCATGAAGGGTCCTATGGTTAAGACAACACCCCTAACAAACACCACTGTCAAAAACTATCCAACTTCGAGTTTTAAAAAGACATTATTTAATGTTTTTTTCCTCTTTCATATGTCTTTTCTTTCTTTTAAAAAGATATCATCTACATGAATATATCTTAAACACAAACATCACGCAAGTCATTACTTTGTTACTTCACAATCTAGTTTGGAATAATCATTCACCACCACCAAACATATGTGCCTTCATCTCTGGCGAACCATTGTCTCTGGTCAAACAGTAGGGGCAACTTTCAAAATTAGTTCATTGTGTGTGTGGTCCCACTGAACAAAGACGTAGCTTCTATGGGACAAAATTATATGCAGTCAAAATTCCTCGCATGAGTATTTAGCCAATAAATATATTTGCTTGGATGCATTGGATTTGGTTGTGTTGCCGACAGAAGAAACAAAGTAAAAGGGGTATAATGATTGGTTCAGGAATGCACTGTGGACACTTTTTCACAGTAGGGTATGTTTTAGTTTCTTTTGTTTTTGTTATTTATTTTACTATTATAAATTCATTCTCATTGAGTGTGGGTTTGGTACAGTTAATAACAAAACAGTGGAATTAAAAGTTCCCCCTGCTTTTATTAAAAGTTCCCCCTGATTTCATTAGAAGTTCCCCTGCTACGATCCCCTGCCTTCAATAGATCCCACTGCTTTCATTAATGGATTCCCACTATTTTTGAAAGTTCCCCCTGCTGTCAGATTTGGTTTTTGGGACAGCAGTGTTTTGGAGTTTGGTTCGTTCACAGCAACTGGTTTAAAGGTATAAAGGCTCGTTTTAATTTTATTGATTTCAAAGAAAAGTTCTTATTAGTTATTTGAAGACGAAGTAGATTTTCGCAGGTATGTGTTTTATGCATAAACACCTAGTGACAAAGTTATACAAGATCTAGGAATATGTGATTTTTCTTATGGTACTCTATCCACATATTTTCTATAACTTGAAGAAGTTACATTATCGTGCTCAGTGTCTCATTTTCATGAACAATGAGGATTTTTGTACATTACATCTCTTTGTCACGTGGTTAGTGCCTGATATACAACGCAAGTTTGGGTTATTCTACTTCATCATCAAGTAAGTTATAATTCAATTTCTTCATATGTAGTCATTATATAAAGCCTACAGAATTGAAGATTCATAAATGATTAGCACTATTTAAGGGGAAGCTATATTGTTAAAAGTGCTAGTCATTCACATATGACATTGAAGTGAAGATTTTTCCTACTACTCATTGATATTACTACAACTAGTGTGAGTATCTATTGCTAAAAATCATTTTTTATTAGGATCTGGTGCCTATGTGCTTCATGGAGGATATTTTGAAAAGTGGAATACTTGTGTTAGGAGTGTGGTATTGATTAGTAGTAATTAAAAATTAAGGTTGCTCACTTACAAGACCCCTATTTGATCATGTCAAAAAGGGGAAGATGTTTACAAAGAATGTGCAGCCTGTTGATCTTTGGTGTTGTATGCTTAAGGGGAAGTGTTTCGATATCATCAACTAGGGGAAGATTGCTGGGCTAAAAGTTAATGAATCAAATCACCATGGAAACTAGAAAGACCAAATAAGACATTATGTAAAACTTCAAGCTGGTGGACAAAATACTACAAAGTTCCCCCTACTAGTAATACTTTATAAGTTTCCCCTGCCATGTATTGAAGAATGAAGATTTGGTCAAATATAGTAAATAAGTATGAATAACTCAGATTTGATTTAGTCATAATTACTTTATTTAGTTTCAATGTAATTCTGGTTTCCTTATGTTATAAAAGGAACCAGACGTAGGTTTTGTTTATTAGTTCCAACATAAAAAATGTAACCTACTGTTGTTTTGATCTCTAGGTGTGGGATTCAATGTATACACACCTTGAGTAGTTTGTGTTAATCAAATAATACAAACTCTTTGGAAATTATTCATCTTATTAAACATCTTGTTCATGATAAATTGTGCTATTCTGCTGTGTTCATCACATGTACAATTAATCAACCTAGATAAAATGGTTTTTACTGTTTGAGTCTCAAGATCTGGGATTCCACATTCATCAACCGAATGCGGTTAAATACCCTAAATCATCTGCTTTGGGACAACCCTCGTAGACTTTACCTAAGATAGGAAATGATAAGAGCACAAATGTGATAGCTCTAGGAATCTATAATATGAACACTAGGCCCACTCAAACTGGAACATCGCGGTTACCTCGGAATATTAGGAAAACTAACCAACGTATGTCTTCTTCTACAGGAGTAATTCCCACTACTAGCGTTAGCGGTCCACATCTTAATAGCACTAGAATGCAAGATAAGGTCTTGCCTAACAATAGTCAAGGAAAGACGTTGGAAGTAGAATACCATCGTAGGATTTTTAAGTTTTCTAAGAATAAAACGTCTGTAACTACATGTAATTACAGTTTGAATGCTAAGACCTCGAATGTTGAATTTGCTTGTGTTAAACGTAGAAAATGTGTTCGTACTTTCAATCATGATGCTTATGCTTTTAATCAATGTTGTTCCCTAATTAATCACTTCATCATGGTTGATTTTATGAATTAAAGAAGAAAGATGGAAGATTTCTAGAGAGAGAAAGTAGTGAGAGAAAGTAGAGAGAAGATAGAGAAACTATGTGAATATTAGATTGAGAAATGAAAACTACCAACCCTTCCTAACATGCTAGGAAGGGCTTATATAGTCGGGCTCATACATGTAGCCTTAATGGACTATATTGTTTAATGGGTCGGGCTTGAATAAAATGCTTAGTACCTTAAAAGAGGCCTTTTAAGCAAGCCATCAAGCCCGTAATGTCACGACTATTTTAACTAACTATTACAACATTCGAATTAATATTACAATATAAACCTATGATCGAACATTTTTGTTTGACTCAGTATTTTGAGGCTAACAATCATAATGGCGTGAATGCTAGAACTAGGAAGCCTATTCTTATGCCCACTAGTACTAGAAAACCCACAAGAACTTTGACCAATCCACTGCTCAACTACTCAAGAAACTAAGTGAGTTAGAATCCACTACTTTGCGTCAACAAAACAGGTTAAAGAAGCTTTATGAGAACATGATTAGGATATGTACATTGGGGTATTCAAGATTTACACCACCCGGATACAAATGGGTACCTAAGACTGCCACCATCTACGTCTACTAATATTTTGGAACCCATTTCTATCAAGGGCTCCCATTTGTCAAATGCTACATTGTCTCCTAATTCTTCTGCAGCTCGTCGAAATCATTCTATTCATAATGGACTCCAGGCGCACAAAGCACATGACGGGCAATCTCAAGCTTCTCAGTAACTTCGTGGAGAAGTTTCTGGGTACGGTGCGGTTTGGAAATGATCAGTTTGCACTGATACTTGGATATGGCGATTTGGTTCAATGAAATCTTACTATCAAAAGGGTTTATTACGTTGAGCGACTGAATCATAATTTATTCTCGGTTCGTCAATTTTTGTGATGCGGATTTGTAAGTGGCTTTTCGGAAAACTACTTGCTATGTTAGAGACTACGATGGCAATGACCTTCTTACAGGTTCTCGTGGTTCTGATCTCTACACAGTAACTCTTCAAGACACATCTTCATCAAATCCAATTTGCTTAATGGATAAAACTTCTTCATCTCAAGCATGGTTACGGCATCAACGATTATCACATCTCAACTTTGACACAATCAACTTGCTTTCGAAGAATGATGATGTGACCGGTCTTCCTAAGTTAAAATTCGTCAAAGACCATCTTTGTTCTTCTTGTGAGTTGGGGAAAGCAAAACGAAAGTCTTTCAAAAAGAAGACTACCCCAAGCTCAAAAGGACGACTGGAACTTCTACACATGGATTTATGTGGTCCCATGCGTGTAGAGAGTATTAACAGGAAAAAGTATATTCTCGTGATTGTCGATGATTACTCCAGATACACATGGACTTACTTCTTAAGGTCCAAATATGAAAAACCAGAGGTTCTCAAAAACTTTCTCAAGATGATACAACGCAATCTTCAAGCTCACGTCTTAACAGTAAGAATGGATAGGGGTACTGAATTTTTAAACAAGGCTTTGCAAGCCAACTTTCAAGAAGAAGGCATCAAACATCAAACTTCAATTGCTCGAACTCCAGAACAAAACGGCGTTGTCTAAAGACGGAACCGTACTTTGTTTGAGGCAGATCGAACAATGCTTTGTGCATCAAAATTACCACTATTCTTCTGGGAAGAAGCAATTGCAACTGCCTGTTATACTCAGAATAGTTCTCTCGTCATCCCTAGACATGAAAAGACACCTTACCACATCATCAATGACAGGAAACCAACTGTTAAATTCTTTCACGTATTTGGATCTTTATGCTACATTCTTAAAGACGGTGAGAATCTCGACAAGTTGAAAGAAAAAGGTGATGCATGTATTTTTGTGGGGTATGCTACATTGTCGAAAGGATATCAGGTCTATAACAAGAGAACAACGATTATTGTCGAAACAATTCATGTTTTGAAAAATATGGTTTTTGCAATACTTTGGACATAATTTTATATATGTATATATTATATATATTCGTAGTACTTAGTAGCTTTGCGTTCTCCTCGAAGAGAGCTTCACAACGAGCTAAAGTATGTCCAATATGGAGTTAATATGAATGAGATATCGTGTCTCAAAGTGAGTCACGTGAAACACAATATTTGGAAAATATTTCGTCCCACGTCGCTTGAAACATGAAGTGAAAATATGTTTATAAGGAAATTCTAGTTTCTACCCTACAATATTCATTTGTGGGTTTTTACTCCCACGCCTACGCGCGCGCAGGGGGTGTGCAGAAAGTGAGATTTCTAGGCCAAAAACGGGTTCGAAGCTACTGAACTTGTGCACGAGCGTGCGACCTGCGGACACGAATGCGGCTCCGAAAACTGGCTTGGGTGAGGGCAGATATCGGTATCTTTTTTGCTGTGAATTCGGATTTTTTTAGAAAATTCTGTACATCTATTTAAGGAATATATATAGACTTTCTTATTAAGCCGTGACAGAATTTTCCTGTGTATGTAAAATATATGCAAATCGTGTTTAATTTTAACAGATTTGTATGTCAGATTATTTTAGGAGCGTATATTCTGTCTTGGTGACCAAGACATGAAATGGCTATAAAATAAACCATTCTCATTCAGTTTTCAACATCAGAAAAATGCAGCTTTTTCTAACTCCATTACCAGACAGTTTTCCAGCAGCTCGTCGATCAGAAACACGCAAGGCTTCCGTGATCTTTCAGGAAAGTTTGTTTAGTCCAGCTGTACAATAGCTTTAGACGTTGTATGCTGAGAAACGGACGGCGAATCTGTTTTAAGGGAAGCGTTTTTAACACGTGGCTCGTCTTACCATTTACTGCTTTCTTTTATTATTAATTACTTTTGGTAATTTAAATTCTGTCAATTTAATTTCTGTTATTTTATTATAAATTTGATTTTATATAATAAAAGTGTACATCGTTTCCTGCAATCTTAAAACAGACTCTGTTTAACAGAATTAAAACCTTTTATTAAATCGGATTAACGTCTTTAACAGATTTTTATAAACTATTTTATGTCGAAACCAAGATTGAGTTTCATTAGAAATCAGTTTTAAACTTACAGATTTTAATTAACAGTAAACGTTTTTTTAGCAGTTGTTCTAATCAGTTTACTGAAACCAAGATTGTGTTTCTCTTAAACTGATACATTTGTTAATTGCATCTGATTCATTGAAACCAAGATTGAGTTTCTTTGAGCAGATCCACTATAAGTATATAGAGATCATGATTGAATTTCTTATATACATATTTATAACAGTTGTCTAACTGTTTGTGTTTTGATCTTGTTTGGTCTTTCAGAATGTCTACCAGCACTCCTGAAACTCCTGCAACTACTACTGTGAATGTAACTGGTGCGCCAGTTACCCACACAGTTGCTAATCATGCTGGAAAAACTAGAAACATTCAATGGGAAGAATTTTAAGAGGTGGCAGCAGAAGATGTTCTTCTATCTCACTACTTTGAACCTTGCAAAGTTCTTAAAGGAGACTGTACCTCAGGTGGAACCTCCTAAAGAAGGTGTACCTGAAAATTAACAAGCCGTGCAGGCTGTTGAAGCATGGAAACATTCAGAATTCTTGTTTCACAACTATATTCTGAATGGTTTGGTACGCTTTGTAAAATGTGTAGTGCAAGACTATGACTGCCAAAGAATTATGGGAGTCGTTGGAACGCAAGTACAAAACTGAGGATGCTGGTACAAAGAAGTTCATGGTAGCTCACTTTTTGGATTACAAGATGGTTGATTCAAAGAGTGTGATAACTCAGGTTCAAGATCTACAGGTTTTGCTACACGACATTCATGCTGAGGGTATGACTTTGAGTGAAACTTTTCAAGTTGCTGCTATCATTGAAAAGTTACCTCTAAGTTGGGTAGAATTTAAAAACTACTTGAAGCATAAGCGAAAGGAGATGACTGTTGAAGACTTGGTTGTTCATCTTCGTATTGAAGAGAACAACAAGCTGGCTCAGAAAAACACTTATACACCTGATTCTGCCAAGGAAAATATGGTTGAGCATGGTTCGTCTTCTTCAAAGTCTAAAGGCAAGAGCTTTGTCAAAGGGAAGAGTGACAAGAAGAGCAAAGGGAAGTCTGAGTACCTTGCTCCTAAAGGTGGAATTGCAAAGCAGAAGTTCCAAGGAAATTGCTTCAACTGTGACAAGCCAGGTCATCGTGCTGCTAACTGCAAAGCGCCAAAGCGGGTCACTCCACGCGAGGCTAATATGGTAAATGATAATGTGGACATGATTGCTATGGTGTCTGATGTCGTTACTAATATATTTAAAGTTAACCTGGTAGGTTCTAATAATAATGATTGGTGGGTTGATACTGGGGCAACCCGTCATGTGTGTGCTGACAAGAGTATGTTTCACTCTTTCAGAGCGGTTGACAATGGAGAGAAGATGTACATGGGCAACTCTGCAACTGCTGATATCAAGGGCGAATGAGATGTTATTTTGAAGATGACATCCGAGAAAGAGCTCAATTTGACTAAAGTCTTGTATGTTCCGGAGATTCTCAAGAATCTTGTGTCTGGTTGGCTATTGAATAAGTTTGGTTTTCGTCTTGTTTTTTAGTCTGATAAAGTTGTACTTTCTATGAGTCAAATGTATGTTGGTAAGGGGTATGCCCTGAATGATATGTTTAAGCTCAATGTAATAGTTGTTAAGAATGCTATCAATAAAATGAATACTCCTGCTTAGTTGATTGAGTCTTCTAATGTGTGGCATGGTCGTCTTGGACATGTTAATTTTAATTCAATGCGTCGTTTGATTAAATTTAATGGCATACCGAATTTTCATATTGATTCAAATTATAAGTGTGAAACTTGTGTAGAAGCCAAACTTACAAGATCATCTTTCAAATCAGTTGAACGAAAAACCGAACCACTTGATATGATACACCCAGACATATGTGATTTGAAATCACTACCCAAAAAAGGTGGCAATAAGTACTTCATCATGTTTATTGATGATTGCACAAAGTACTGCTACGTTTACTTGTTGAAAAGCAAAGATGAAGCTATAGACAAGTTTGTTCTATACAAAACCAAAGTTGAGAATCAACTTTGTAGGAAAATCAAGGTTGTACGAAGTGATAGAGGAGGAGAATATGTGTCTCCTTTTGCTGATCTATGTGCGAAACACGGAATTAGACACGAGTTTACTGCTCCTTATTCACCTCAGCAAAACGGTATTGTCGAAAGGAAGAACTGTACCTTGAAAGAAATGGTTAATGCAATGTTTTTAAGTTCTGGTTTGAGCTGGGACATGTGGGGGGAAGCCATTCTAACGGCTACTTATCTTTTAAACAAGATACCTCGTAAGGATAAATAGGAAACCCCATATGAATTATGGATAGGAAGAAATCCATCATACCAGTACTTACGAGTGTGGGGGTGTCTAGCCAAGGTAGTTGTGCCGAAACCTAAGGCCCAAATGATTGGACCTAAATCTATGGATTGTATATTTATTGGATATGCTAAGAATAGTAGTGCTTATCGTTTCATTGTACATGATTCGAAAAATCCAGATATACACAAGAACACAGTAATGGAATTAAGGAATGCTTCCGTCTTTGAAAATATATTTCCTTGTTCAACAAAGGAAACTGGAAGCTCATCTTGAATAGATGATGAAGTTGTCCAAGATAAGAGACAACGAGATGATAGTAATTGTCACACCCCCAAATTTACCGCAGTGGAAGACTGGCTTTGGGAGGCTGTGACTTCATGAGTATTCGAGAGCTTGATCCGAGAACGACCTCTACATGCCAAAACCATATAGCAGACTCCAAATAGTCCATACAGTCAAGTACCTGAAAATACATGCTTAAAAATGTCAACATAAAGTTGGTGAGTTCATAAGTTTGTTTTAAAACGTTTATTAAAAATTAGAGTTTTACCGACCACTGCACCTTGTAGTAAAATATAAGAGTTTAAAAATCGTAGTTTCTTGTTAAATATGCTTTATTTGATAATTTTAAAGTTTATTTATAACGACAAAGTTTGTATATAAAAACAGAGTTTACTGATAATAAATATAGTTTACAGATAAAACAAAGTTCACTGAAATAAATAGAGTTTTTTGATAAAATAGAGTTCACTGGAAATAAACAAAGTTTTCTGATAAAACAGAGTTCACTGGAAACAAAAAGAGTTTCTGATAAAACAGAGTTCACTGGAAATAAAAAGAGTTTCTAATAAATAGAGTTCACTGGAAATAAATAGAGTTTTCTGATAAAACATGGTTTACAAATAATAAATCGCACTTTCTGATAGAAACAGAGTTCACATGAAATAAATAGAGTTTTAAGATAAAACATAGTTCACAGCTAATAAATAGCATTTTCTGATAAAAACAGAGCTCACTGATAAATAATAGAGGTTTCGATAACAATATAATGGATTATGAACCACAAGATTTTCCAACCACCTAGTGACAATATAACAAATACAAAGTCACTAGATAAAATAAAGCATTTACTATTGTCTAAGTTCATGACACCGAAACGTTAACATATCAGAGAGAAAATAATACAAAGAAGCCCAAACGAGTGCCTAACCCGCGACACACGTAACAGACTCAAATGTAGGTGTACCTAATTTGACCACACAGCCACAATTAGGTAGGGATGTCAGTCCCGATAGATCTATCCAAAACATTCGCGCTTTCGACCGGTCATCCGGTCCGAAATTAACTATGACAATCCGTCAATTTACGAATGATATTTTATTCTCAAATATTATTTGAAAATATTATTTTAATGTTACAATATGAACTCACTTATTTTTGGGAAAAAATTTGGAATTACGTCTTGGAGTAGCATCGACTACGTCTAAACTGGAGGATTCTACGTTACGTGCTTACGTTTAGATACACCGTCTTTGGTGACAGTCCGACATTTCAGAAAATAAATTTATTTGTGAATATTATTTTGGAGTTTTAAATTTGTGTTGGTTCATAAAGTCAAAAATTTACGAGAAGAGATTAGGACGTACGATTTTATTTTAACGTCCTTTACGACTAAACCGGAAACCCTAGGATTACGTATTTACGTTTTCGAACTCCGTTTTTGATGAGACAATTTTTATTGGATTCGTTTTGTGACGGTGATTCATAATTTATAAAAACGTTTTTCGTAAAACGACCCGAGGGAACGCAAATCGAGGAAACTAGAATCGAGGAGTACCCGTAATTAAATGGGGATGAGACAAGAGGGACACTTGTCCCACCCCCATAAAAACCGGCTACACAACAACACATACCACTTTGGTGGCAAGTTTTCACTTATGTATCATACACATGTCCATTTAGCTTAACATGGAAGCTACACTTCCACTAGCTACAACAAAACCACTCCACTAAACAACTTGCTCTCATTTTCTACCATGCAATACCACACAAATCCTCTCATCTCACTTCATCTTGCCGTCCCATATCTCTCCCACAAACACCATTTGATCTAAATTTCACCACAAAATCTCATGTTATTCATATACATGTTGATGCCCTTTTGAAGCCCTATTGATTGGTGCAAGTTATAACATCCAAGGAGGAGTTTCCATGGAGTATTAAGGCTGATTTTCTACAAGGAGTTCATGGAGAATGATGGTCATGAAGATGGTCTTGGTGCATCACAAGTTTCTCCATCAAAAATCCATGTTTTGATCAACCTACATCATCATGGTGGTATAAAGATTGTCCTCCTCATCTTTTTGTTATTTTGATTATGTAAACATGTATTTTATTTCCTATTGTATATGTATATGATGATTGTATGATGATAAAAATGTTATGTGGGGATTTGTTGTTGATAAATATGATTAAAAAGGTGAAAAACTATAAGAAACAAGCTTAAAATCTTGATCAATTTACATGGCTGTATAAAACAGTAAAGAAATATGTTATGAACTGATAAAATGATGAAGTAGAATTGATATACAGTAAGCTATGAGTCTTGTACACATGTGAGAGTTGGCCATGCAATGGAATCAAAGTAATGAGTGAGATATGATCAAAACAAGTTTAAGGTATAAATCTGAGTTCACTGTTTTGGACGATTTTTAGAAAATATTTAGAAGATGATTAAACAGTAGCTATAGGAGAGTTAAATGTAGCACATATCATTTAGTTTATGTGATAAAAATTTGAGCTTCTATCTCCATATAGAACTCAAGATATGGCAGTTTTGGTGAAAGTGAAGATAAAAATCAGTTTTTGAAAAATAAAGTATAATACTATTATATAAGCACTCAAAATTTTATTGTATAAAATGTAAAGTTAAAACCCACTAACTCATGAATTTTATTTATATAAATATTTTAAAGCTTAAATAAGTGGACATTTTATAAAAAATGGTAACTTGTTAAGTTTTATAAGTTATAAAACTATAAACTTGATTTTTACGACTTTTTCGGCTATCGCCGTAAAATTAACGTTTTTGTTAAATAAAACTTAGATGGTTGGACCCGTCTAATGAAAACTTTATAAAACTTATATACTGATATATAGACATGTATAACAAGTAAAAACCGATAAAACCCGAACTATAGGACATACGGACAGTAACGGACTAAATTAACGTTATTGGACTAATAATACAACAAAAATGGACTAAAACACTTATAAACTTATTATTGGGCTTAACCCATTTGGGCCCAACTTGAAAGTTTAAATACTGATAATATAAGTATGAAATGGATTAATACAAGTTAATAAACTTATAATAGGCTTATTGGACCTAAAACACGTAAAAAGGTAAAACTAGTCAACTAGTATAAAAGTTACCGACATATAACACTAAAATGAGTAAACGAGAATATGTAAACCCACTTGATCATCATATATACATAATCATCATATTTATACATAAGTGTTATTTTTATAAAGTCATTGGACATGAGTCTAAGACCGAATATTATTTGTCTAGGTTTCCGTGATCGAAGCACGTACCATACATCCGAATTGCCGATAACCCGCCTTCCCACATCAACGTGAGTTCATAGCCTCGCACTCTTTTAAATGTTTTTATAAATGTTTTATAAACCCGCGAGGGAGATAACATGTTAGTTTTGATAAAATAGGACACCATTTGTCCCGCTTGTTTGTTTATTGATTTGGACCCGAATGATTGTATGACCCGATTGTATGACCCGATAAATGATTAAAGGACCCGATAGATGAAATTAAATGGATTATTAAAGTTAGGTTATGTCACTAAAAGTCCCATTAGCATGAATTGTGAACTTCCGGGATTTGGTAGACGCTTGTGCATATAATAGTACTATTTGGGGACGATCACCCCAGTTCGCGCCTTGACGGTTGATCCCCGTCGTGACACATTATTGGTAAGCGAATTTATGTATGAGAAGATTTCCATAGCATGACCTTTATGACGACACGCTACTTTAGATGGGAAAAATTGGTATCGGGTTAGCTACCCGTTTTGGTTTAGTAAGGTAACAATGTCATGCGGCTTATAATAATCCAAAACTAACGAAATACTATTAGACGCTTCGAATTACGATGTATTGCCTGACTAGCAATACAGGGTCATACTATTGATATTATGTTTGTGTTTTGGTTTTCATAACCATACTCATATAATGGTTTTTATTTAATCTATACAACGTTGCAAAAACGTATTGTATGGTGTTTTTAATGACAATGATTCGTATAACGATTTTTAAGGCAAATGCCTATATTATGATTTTCGATAAGGATTTGTATAAAATGAATTTGGCTATTTTAT
Source organism: Glebionis coronaria (assembly GCA_025667525.1). NCBI lineage: Eukaryota > Viridiplantae > Streptophyta > Magnoliopsida > Asterales > Asteraceae > Glebionis > Glebionis coronaria. Next base: position 495,902,936 of record CM046877.1, read on the forward strand.
GGCCTATTAAAATGATTTGTACAAAATGATTTTCAGTAATAATTTTATACTGATATTATATTGATGGAATTTATTAAACTCTATGAATTCACTCGGCGTTATCGCTGACCTTTTCTTTTAACATGTTTTATCTCAGGTACTTGAAGGTAATTCTCGGGAAGACGACAAGAATTCATGGCCCGCACTTAAACAATATTTTCCATTCAAATACTTTGTAAAACTTTGTATGAAATATAATGACTTGGGACCAATGTAACTTTGATATTTATGAATGGAAATGATTTATTATTAAACGACGCGATTTTTATGCGTTGTCTATGATGTGAGTAATGTGCTATCCCGTAACACCAACTAGTCTTCCGCTGTACTAAGTTGTATAAATTTGGGGGTGTTACAGTTTGGTACCAGAGCTCTCGTTATAGAGAACGAAAGATTTTTAAAACCAAGGTTTTGAATAAAACATTTCAAAATCTTTTAACTAAAAACATTTTTCTAAAATTGTCTAAAAATCTTTTGACTATAACGGTGCCGAATAATTCCCGAGTTACCGACAAGGCCAAGACTGAGAAGTGTTATTTTAATATATATATAACTTGGATTATATATATATATGATGTAATTTTATTACATGATTGTTGATGATTATTTTGATATTTATACGAGGTATTTATACGACGTAGATTGTCACAAGAAACCCTAACTCCCCTAGTAAATTAATCGAAGCTATTCTCGTAGGAATTCTAGCTATCCTAGATCTAAACCAAGTTGTGGATATTTATGATCCCAACAAATGGTTGATATTCGTAGAGATGTAGATATTAGTTGATTGCGATATTGAAAAAGGATTGGCGAGATTAAATCTGATATCGATGTCATGACGATCTTTTCTTATAGAGTGGAGTTTTACAAAACGTTACCACCTGGAAAGATGTCATCTCATTCGTTGTCACCCAATTCTTAAATTTGAAATCGAAAGGGTGAATGTTGCACTTGAGGCTGTTATTGGAACCATTACCCAAAAGCCTCATGCCACTAATACCTTTCCGAGAAGTCTAAGTTGAATGATCAAGTCATTTCATATTAATGACTCATTTGATAATTGTTGTTGTAAGAGCTAATAGGATTGGAAATTAAGTGTTGATTCATATTGAGATCGTATTGCCTTTACAAGGCCGAAGAATAAGGTTGTAAGTATTGGAAGAATGAAGTAGGATATCGCATTGAGTATAAGTTGATTGAAACTTGAATGAAGTAAAAAAAAAATTTAACCTGTATGGAATACGGGATTGTTAATAGAAGTCGTTAAGTCCTGGGATTGAATTATAAGGTTTTAATTGATTGTTGATTCGTGTTAAGTATTGTTCCTAGGCCATTGTCCACTAACGAGGATGCCCAGTGTCCAAGAAATAAATTGAAGAAATCTTCTTCTGAATTGGGACCGATGGATCTTCCGGGACAGGCAGGACACCTAATGACTCTTGTAGATTAGTATTCATTGTGGTATCTTTTAAAAATCCCTAACTTAACTGAGATATCAGTTGGTAGGATGAGTTCTGTGAATTGTATGACATAGTGACACGTACTGTGTTACGGTACAATTTTGACTTGTTTGTGATTAATGAAAAAGACTACCTTTGATTGCTAAATCCTACATGTATCGATGTTATCTATCTCTTATTGCTTCTTCCTAATGTTCGCATTAGTGATGCAACCATTGAACAAGTACTCATCTCGATTTGAGTTACGTTGTGGATTATTCTTGTCGAGTGCCATCGAAGTCATGAACCTCATGATTAATTGGCTAAGCTCATTTCCTATCATATCGTAGTTAATTCTTGGTGAACAAGCTTTCATCACTCTTTTGCAGATCACACATTGTTTTTATAAAGTTAAAACGATATCCTTTGAGAAAATTTAATTTTCATCACAATAAGGATTATTCAAAGAGAGATTTATAAGTGATTGATATTAAAATGAAGTTGTTTATGAGACACTTTGAAAAACTTAATTGTTTTCATAACAAGGAAAATCTTTGTAAATTTATTTTTGATTCTTATCTAAGAATTAACCCTGAAAATGTTTTTATTATAAACATGATAATAACATTTTGACGAACTGAGTATTGCATCGTTGATCTTGAAATTGTATATAGTTGAGCGCCTACATACAATTTGGAATGGACTATGCAAGACTGATTAGTAGTCACCATAAAACTAATGAATAAACACTACATTCTCTTTAAAGGTTGTGAAAGATTAAAATTTTATGAGATCTGCAAGAAGTGAAAAATAAGGACATAGTGTTAGGGACACCTACATATGTACCCGTACTATTTATTCTTCTGAGTTGAATTTACTCATCTGTGGAAATTGTCTTAATTGATAATTGACAATTCTTTCTTGTCCAATTCTCCCGTAGTGAGATTCTTAGGAAAAGTATCTGATTACCGAGTGTTGATACCCGACTGGATGTATCGACATTCCTATCATTTCTTTTGATTTGATTTCATTTGAATGACCTGGGTAACGATCCGAGGAGCTTTCGAATGCGTACTCAAATTATGAAAACATGGGATATATTCATATTCGTTAAATGTTTTCGTCTGTACCTGATTTGAAATTCTCTCGTGTAGATTATGCGTTGACCTTACTCTTTTAATAGTAGTTGTGTATCCTAATATCCCTGAATTTGTGAAGGATTATGAATTATTATTAGTCTTTTGAGAAGTTCACATCTTATCGACGGCAATGAAACTGAAAAGTTGATAATGCCGGTAGAATGGATTGATTGATTATGACATGACGACATTGTCTGAATTGATGGGAACTCGAGTAGAATTCCCTAAATTATAAGATGTTGATTATCAAAAATGATCTAAATAATTCTTGGTAGATGACGATATCCTGTATTTAGACTTAAAATTATACCGTGAATGGTTGTGAACTAGTTATAGATACTATAATCTAGAAAGAACCTAATATGAATATACTAAAAGATGTTTATGTTATCTGAAACTTTAGTAAGTATTTGTTGATGGTGAATTACCTAGACCTTCGCCACTAAGGTAAGTTAAATTTGGTATTGATTATATTCCCGGTGCTGCACCTATGGCATGTGCACTGTACTTCAGCACCATCTAAGTTAAAGGAATTACCGTACAACTGAGAGAGTTGTCGGAGAAAGATTTTATTTTACCAAGCTTGTCATCCTGAAGAGCTATGGTGTTATCATTCCTTATATTTATAGATTACTGTAAATTGAGTAAATTGACAATCGAAAACAATATCCATAACTCGAAATGGAAGATTTGTTCGATCATTTACAAGGTTCTAGCGTATGTTTTAAAGATTTGATCCACGGCATGGTTATTATCAACTTCGCATCTGCGAAAAAGATTATGTATTCCAATCACTACATCTGGTACTTGTAATGAACATTATGAGTTTCACGTGATGTCGTTTGGATTGACTAATACACATGTAGCATTCATAAAATTGGTGAATCACGTGTGTAGGCTGTAATTTGATAAATTCATGCTTGTGATCATTAAGGATCATTTGTTTGTTTATAAGAATAAGAATGAGTTAATAATTATTTATAGATTGCCCTGAATTGGCCGAAAAATGAAAACATGTACCTTAAATATTTAACATAAGACTTAAGACTTAATTCTTTACATGATTTAACCGTGTGATTAATAGATAATGGAAGCTATATTGACTTTTCAAAGATTAGAACCATTAACGCTTAGGGATTAAAAACTTAATCCTTTACATAAAATGACCATTGGATTAATAATGGTAAGATGTATGCATATAGACTCTTCAAAAATTAAGAGCCCTTTTAAGACTTTGGTTTTTACCAAAAATAAATGGAAATATGTTTTGACAAATGTTTTAACAAAGGATTTTTAAAGGGATTATTCCCTTATACACAAACCATTTAACTAAACTTCTGTTTAGGGGTAAATGTTTGTGTATACCTCAAGATAACCTAAGAATAATTGAGGAAACTATATAACTTATTACTTGAAATTTGAAACGACAATTTTGATTTTCAACTAAGAAAATTTTGACCAAAGTCTAAATAAAGATTTTTTTTTTCAAACATTTAAGAATCTTATTAATTATTTTCGATAAATCAACAAAAATCGTGTTAATTAAATTCAAATTTATTTTGAACATTTTATATAATTGGTCGAACTAAGAAATTTAAAATTTTTACGTTTACGTTTCATAAAAATTAACTAATAAATATTTAATTAATTATAATAATTATCGACGCTTTAGACGACGGATTGAGTAAAACGGATAAAAATGATAGTTGAGAAGAAACTAAAACATAGAAGATATGAAGAAAGAATTTTGAATAAATACGATTGTGAAGTAGAAAGTAAATGTAGACACTGACACATAATATAGAAAGAATATCGGAGTGAATTGTGGACATGATAATTACATCATTATGAGAAGTGAATATAGATACCGACGCATTATGTAGAAAAGATAAAGAACCAGTTAGGACATGTTCCTTAAAAATGAAGGTGCAAAATAAATTGCCAAACGATATAAAAATAAACGATGTTTGTAAAAAGGATAATATAGGTAATAAAAGGGGTTCGCGGCTAATGTGAACCATCAGAATTGAGAAGCCGATAGCGTTAAATATTTAAAAGACCACTTGTGATTGTCTAAATATGGAGATTGTGAGATATAGTATGTTGGAATTTGTAAGTATAAGTATTCTATTTATGTCATTTATGACTAAAAGTATCTTTGTCTGAAGAAGTTGTACTGATGGCAATTATGAAGGCGGACATCGCCTCATACATTAGTAAATGTCTAGCTATTGCAAAGGTCATCATCTGAATTTGATTTGATTTTGGTCATCGTCGACAGACTGACCAAATCTGCTAATATCATTCTCGCTAATGATAGAATCTTGATGAAGAAATAGACTCTTTTATTTAAGGGAACTTATATAAACATAGTGTGCCTGTATCGATCATCTATATATCAAGATCCTCGCTTCGCATCGAATTTCTAGAGAATTGCTCAGAAATCATTGAGAACGAACCTTGATGAGAGTACTATGTACCACCCCAATCGAAGGGACAAGGTAAAGTAACGATACAAAATACTATAAGCGCTGTTCTATGTTTAAATGATTGACCTTTGGTAATAGACCGTATAATCGTTTTCCTTTGGAGAGATTATCATTGATAATCATCGTATTAGGATTGAGATCGAATCTTGTTAGGATCCATATTAGAGCATCTTTAAGCAGGAGTTGAGATGAAGACACCCGACATACACCCATTGTGAGTTGGACATGTCTTTTAGGTTTAAGGTTTCCTATGATGGCGAACCTAACCTTGCAAAATACCCGACCCGCGAAATCTGAAATGATTGTTGAAATTAGGATTTGATTATTGACTGCCGGTAGTGGGCAAGAGGTTATGTGAATGTGAAATGTAGATCTTGAAGTGCCAAATGGGTAGCAAAGTTATGCCACAATTTTTAAACTTGGAAAAATGAATTCATGATCTGACAAATCATGGGATATAAGTCCCCTTTGTATGGGACCATTGAGATGATATAAAAGATTGGTTTGAAAGGCATATAAGCTAGATCTACCCTAGGACTTCAAAGACTGCGTAAATTATGTTTCGTAAATCGAACTTGATGGAATATCTATCAAGTGAAAATTCTGAATTCTTCTTAGTAAAGTTTAGATCGGCGAAAAGTTGCATTCATCAAAAACCCGTGAACATCATGGATAGAGAAAGTAAGTCAACATTAAGCATGATCTTATTCCCGTAGTTATGTTTGATGAAACTCGCGTACTATAATGGATTACACTTGTGAGAAAAGACCGAATGTGGAGGAAATACCCACATGGCTTTAACTCTATAAGAAGCGAGTAGTAAGGTAAGATGATCTTTGAGGACAAAGATCCTGTTTAGGGGTAAATGCTGTGACAATCCGTCAATTTACGATTGATATTTTATTCTCAAATATTATTTGAAAATATTATTTTAATGTTACAATATGAACTCACTTATTTTTGGCAAAAAATTTGGAATTACGTCTTGGAGTAGCATCGACTACGTCTAAACCGGAGGATTCTACGTTACGTGCTTACGTTTACATACACCGTCTTTGGTGACAGTCCGACATTTCAGAAAATAAATTTATTTGTGAATATTATTTTGGAGTTTTAAATTTGTGTTGGTTCATAAACTCACAAATTTACGAGAAGAGATTAGGACTTACGATTTTATTTTAACGTCCTTTACGACTAAACCGTAAACCCTAGGATTACGTATTTACGTTTTCGAACTCCGTTTTTGATGAGACAATTTTTATTGGATTCGTTTTGTGACGGTGATTCATAATTTATAAAAACGTTTTTCGTAAAATGACCCGAGGGCACGCAAATCGAGGAAACTAGAATCGAGGAGTACCCGTAATTAAATGGGGATGAGACAAGTGGGACACTTGTCCCACCCCCATAAAAACCGGCTACACAACAACACATACCACTTTGGTGGCAAGTTTTCACTTATGTATCTTACACATGTCCATTTAGCTTAACATGGAAGCTACACTTCCACTAGCTACAACAAAACCACTCCACTAAACAACTTGCTCTCATTTTCTACCATGCAATACCACACAAATCCTCTCATCCCACTTCATCTTGCCGTCCCATATCTCTCCCACAAACACCATTTGATCTAAATTTCACCACAAAATCTCATGTTATTCATATACATGTTGATGCCCTTTTGAAGCCCTATTAATTGGTGCAAGTTATAACATCCAAGGAGGAGTTTCCATGAAGTATTAAGGCTGATTTTCTACAAGGAATTCATGGAGAATGATGGTCATGAAGATGGTCTTGGTGCATCACAAGTTTCTCCATCAAAAATCCATGTTTTGATCAACCTACATCATCATGGTGGTATAAAGATTGTCCTCCTCATCTTTTTGTTATTTTGATTATGTAAACATGTATTTTATTTACTATTGTATATGTATATGATGATTATATGATGATAAAAATGTTATGTGGGGATTTGTTGTTGATAAATATGATTAAAAAGGTGAAAAACTATAAGAAACAAGCTTAAAATCTTGATCAATTTACATGGCTGTATAAAACAGTAAAGAAATATGTTATGAACTGATAAAATGATGAAGTAGAATTGATATACAGTAAGCTATGAGTCTTGTATACATGTGAGAGTTGGCCATGCAATGGAATCAAAATAATGAGTGAGATATGATCAAAACAAGTTTAAGGTATAAATCTGAGTTCACTGTTTTTGACGATTTTTAGAAAATAATTAGAAGATGATTAAACAGTAGCTATAGTAGAGTTAAATGTAGCACATATCATGTAGTTTATGTGATAAAAATTTGAGCTTCTATCTCCATATAGAACTCAAGATATGGCAGTTTTGGTGAAAGTGAAGATAAAAATCAGTTTTTGAAAAATAAAGTATAATACTATTATATAAGCACTCAAAATTTTATTTTATAAAATGTAAAGTTAAAACCCACTAACTCATGAATTTTATTTATATAAATATGTTAAAGGTTAAATAAGTGGACATTTTATAAAAATGGTAACTTGTTAAGTTTTATAAGTTATAAAACTATAAACTTGATTTTTACGACTTTTTCGGCTATCGCCGTAAAATTAACGTTTTTGTTAAATAAAACTTAGATGGTTGGACCCGTCTAATGAAAACTTTATAAAACTTATATACTGATATATAGACATGTATAACAAGTAAAAACCGATAAAACCCGAACTATAGGACATACGGACATTAACGGACTAAATTAACGTTATTGGACTAATAATACAACAAAAATGGACTAAAACACTTATAAACTTATTATTGGGCTTAACCCATTTGGGCCCAACTTGAAAGTTTAAATACTGATAATATAAGTATGAAATGGATTAATACAAGTTAATAAACTTATAATAGGCTTATTGGACCTAAAACACGTAAAAAGGTAAAACTAGTAAACTAGTATAAAAGTTACCGACATATAACACTAAAATGAGTAAAGGAGAATATGTAAACCCACTTGATCATCATATATACATAATCATCATATGTATACATAAGTGTTATTTTTATAAAGTCATTGGACATGAGTCTAAGACCGAATATTATTTGTCTAGGTTTCCGTGATCGAAGCACGTACCATACATCCGAATTGCCGATAACCCGCCTTCCCACATCAACGTGAGTTCATAGCCTCGCACTCTTTTAAATGTTTTTATAAATGTTTTATAAACCCGCGAGGGAGATAACATGTTAGTTTTGATAAAATAGGACACCATTTGTCCCGATTGTTTGTTTATTGATTTGGACCCGAATGATTGTATGACCCGATTGTATGACCCGATAAATGATTAAAGGACCCGATAGATGAAATTAAATGGATTATTAAAGTTAGGTTATGTCACTAAAAGTCCCATAGCATGAATTGTGAACTACCGGGATTTGGTAGACGCTTGTGCATATAATAGTACTATTTGGGGACGATCACCCCAGTTCGCGCCTTGACGATTGATCCCCGTCGTGCCACATTGATTAGTAAGCGAATTTATGTATGAGAAGATTTCCATAGCGTGACCTTTGTGACGACACGCTACTTTAGATGGGCAAAATTGGTATCGGGTTAGCTACCCATTTTGGTTTAGTAAGGTAACAATGTCATGCGGCTTATAATAATCCAAAACTAACGAAATACTATTAGACGCTTCGAATTACGATGTATTGCCTGACTAGCAATACAGGGTCATACTATTGATATTATGTTTGGGTTTTGGTTTTCATAACCATACTCATATAACGGTCTTTATTTAATCTATACAACGTTGCAAAAACGTATTGTATGGTGTTTTTAATGACAATGATTCGTATAACGATTTTTAAGGCAAATGCCTATATTATGATTTTCGATAAGGATTTGTATAAAATGACTTTGGCTATTTTATGGCCTATTAAAATGATTTGTACAAAATGATTTTCAGTAATAATTTTATACTGATATTATATTGATGGAATCTATTAAACTCTATGAATTCACTCGGCGTTATCGCTGACCTTTTCTTTTAACATGTTTTATCTCAGGTACTTGAAGGTAATTCTCGGGAAGACGACAAGAATTCATGGCCCGCACTTAAACAATATTTTCCATTCAAATACTTTGTAAAACTTTGTATGAAATATAATGACTTGGGACCAATGTAACTTTGATATTTATGAATGGAAATTATTTATTATTAAACGACGCGATTTTTATGCGTTGTCTATGATGTGAGTAATGTGCTATCCCGTAACACCAACTAGTCTTCCGTTGTACTAAGTTGTATAAATTTGGAGGTGTTACATTAACGGTTCATGAAAGTGGGCCAAAAGCAACTTGGGTTAAACAGGGACTTAGACAAAGAATCAAACGAGTAAGTGTACTTGTGTTCATGTGTTAAATCAAGCAATCATATAATAGAAGAATGAGTAAGTGTTAAAAAAATGATTAGAGTTCACATATGAGCACTTAACAAGTAAGACCTTTCGTATAGTTTCTGACCAGCCAAGTAAGCTTAAAAATTAGCTTAAGACAACCAAGTAACTTATAAACAATTAATGACAGCCAAACAAGTTTATAAATAGTTCCGGATAACAAAGTAAGTTTATAACTGGTTTACGACCAAGCATGTACCTCCCCAAAGAGTAATTATAAAACATTTATAATTCAATTTAAAGCAAGAAAAGGTGGGGTATGAACTCACCTCAACGTTGTAGAGCGGTAGCAAATAGAATAGCACATAAGGTGAGGCACAGAAACGATGCACGAGCAATTATCCGCAACCTAAGTAAATATTATACGTTTACTAAATACGCGAATAAATGTAGAAATGCGTATGCAAATACTTAAATTCATATCACCATCAACCGAGTCGTGCTTTCAATTTTGTAAACTAGTTATCTACGTTTAAACAAGTTTTATCACAAATACCAACGTTTTACAAGTTTTGAAAAGTGTCCAATGGGCCTACTTTTAGAGCCCGTAACTTATGCATTCAATTGAGTTATGTCCTAAATCGAGTTTCTTTTTATAGCCCACCTGGTAGGCTAAAAGAATGGTCTCCCTGAGCTAGTCGTGATTCGGACTCTAAACGGCTCAAAAACAGCTTACAAAATCACGGTTCTGGACAGTTTTACACTAGACGGGTTGGTTTTTCAGAAACTTTGATGTCACGTAACTATCTGCTCACTTATTCTTATAACGAACGGTTTGATGTTCTGAAAACTAGGACAGATAAGTAATCATTTTGTCCTTGAGAAATATTCCCCCATTCGTCCTCTAATAGGCTCGAAATTGAGCCTAAACATGGCTCATCAGACTACCCCGTTTCCAGACTTGGTATATTTTCGCACAGCTGGCAGTTTTTAGCTTAAATTCTTGATTTTCATTTTAAGTTTCCCGTTTCGTTATAGCTCCGTTTTAAATGATTCAACTTGCAAATTTTATCTTGTCGGGTCGTCTATTCCTAGCACTATAGTACCGAACCTTAATCACAGTCTAATGTAGTCGATTTTAGTCTCAAAGTCTGTTCTTTTCCACTCTCTTTACATAAAATCAAAAATTTGCGTCATTTGTTTAAGTTAGCAAGCGAACTCCGTTTGATCTCATTTTCGGATATGTCACTATTCAAGGGGTAAAATAACCTGTAGCATTTTCGTTTTTGGCCAATACACATATTCAGTGCGCGTTTCCCAATAAGACTCCTTATATCAGAAGGTTGGTTTTACATAAAATGATAATCTTGAGTACTTTGTTAAATGAACCAAACGAAGGTATTAGGCCCTAATATTTGGTGAGTATGCTATGTGAGGGATACGTTAAAAGGTAGCACACTCGTTCTTGGTCAAATCGTTCTTTACACACAAGTTTCTCTATGTATGCGTCTACATCAGAAAGGTATATTGCTAGTGTTTCATATATATTTTCTAGTTAAAACATACCAAATAAAATCCATTGGTCCTAAATTTTGGTAGAGTTATTATTAAAGGGGTAACTTTAGATGTAATATTCTCGTTGTTGGCCAAGACACGTTTGACATATATGTTTGTCTATGAGTTATTCACATATCGCAGCAGGGTGTGTTCACATAAAATAATGACTTCATTAACCACTTTAGAAAATATCAAACCTAGTCCATAAAACAGAATGGCTATTTAGTGTGTAAAACTTATATTGGTGAAAAATCTTTTGCAAGCACAACATTGTGATGAGTTACAAGGTATGCAAATGTAAAGAAAGAATTGGCAGGATAAAACTAGAAAGAAGTGGTGCTCACTGTGATGTTGTAAACTTGAAGGAGGCACCCCGATTTCAGGAACCCTATGCACCACAAAACCTTACTCGAAAAATTCTAGCCCTAGATGTGTAGACACCTCAACCGAAAGCTCCCCTTTTCCTTCAAAATATTATTAACCCAAGTATCCAATCAACCCAACTTATTCTTTGTGTTGCTGCTTGCGGACCAGAATTAAAGAGAAGGGGGGAAGTAAGTTTTAGTTGTTAAGTGTGGAAGTAAATGTAAAGGTATGAGTGAGTATTTATAGGGTGAAAGCTTGGCTTAGTAACTAGTCTTTAGGTTAGTTCGGTTTAGAACTAATGTTATTAGTTGCAAAGTGTTGGCTCATAAGGACCAAGAGGGTACTTTATTGCTGTGCGAATGGCAGAAAAAGGAGGGGGTACAAAGGAAATCACGTGGGTTTGATGTAGGTTAGTATAAGGAAGCACATGGGCTTTGACTAAGTACAATGTATGTCATGTATTGGCTGAGCCTTCACGTGAGCAAGACAGGGATAAGATAAGGGTCTTATTAATATACAAATGCTTAGCCTAGAGTAGATGAATAAATTTTAAAATGCTTGTAAGAAAAGAAGATAATAAAAGGTGTTTCTTTTGCATTTTTTTTAAAACGTTTCTATTATCAGGGTTCGGGACTCGTGAGCTCAATAAAATTTGATTCATTTTTTTACGAAATTAGCGTCGTTGATATAAAATAAACTTTTTCTGAAACTAGAATATTTACTTGAGTAATTCTTCGTAATCGTTTTATATTTTATTTAATATAATCACTATTTATTGGTTCTCTCGAATCGTTTGCGTTCAAAGCAACTATAATTAAATTTCAATGTTCTCGTTTTCAACGCACGTTATTAAACTAGATAAAAAGTATTAAATTAATAAATCCTTTTATCAAATAGTTCTGAATAATTAAATATAAATTTAATATGTATCGTGAAAGTTGTCAGATTATGCGTAGTCTTTTACAATATGTAAAATAAACTCTCGTTTTTTTTATCAAATAACTTTGTTATCTCCCGAAAACGAATATCGATTAATAAATAATATTACTTATTATTATTTAAATCCTGAAAAATCCCCGGTTGTGACATTCAATCCGTGTTATTTTGAGTTCGTCCTCGAACTCAGTCGTTGTTACCCAATTAAAAGGGTATGGAAAAGAATTTTGAGGTACTACCCCAATGTTATATTGAATATACTTAGATATGCTCACATATAATTTTGTTCGATGTTTTAAAATTGTGTTATCCACCAATAGTTATTAGGTAAACAATAGGTAGAAATACAATATATCTAAGCGGTTCTATCCGTCAATCTGACAAACTGGTCATCGTTCATAGAACGATAAAAGGGGATAATTCAAGACGAAGAGTCTAGAAAAAAAAATCGCCGGTTCTTAAAATCGACAAGAGTACAGCTAGCCGGTTAGGTTTACGTTCATCAGTGTATATTCAAATAAATGTCACGTGACAATTTGCGAATTATTTGAAGTTTAATGGGTCACTCGTCAACGTCGTAATGGTAATGATAATAGGACGAAACAACAAACAAATTCGTGCTGACAAATCATGAGTTAAAATAAATATACTCCCAAAACTGGAGTACTAAATCAATACCATAAATAGACATGGTCACCTCGGATATCCTTAAGTCCACTTATTTATAATCTCATATTTGCATACAGAAGCGTCCTAATCTATGCAAATATGTCATTATAAACTTATGGTTCGGTGATTTATGATCTCTTTATTCAAATGCAAAGGCGTCCCAATCCATTTCAATAAAGACTTCATAAATCATCCTACTTAAGTGTCACCGGCAAAATACCCAATTCAAAATCGTTAAAATCTCTAAACGATATTATCCAAAATTACCAAAAGCAAAGAGCATGAGTTGACAATAAGTCATCTTCCATAAGTAAACGTTTCGAAAGTACCATATCAAAGAACATTAGTGTCGTTAGGCGATAAAGCGATCGTAGACATATATCAAGTAAAGAAACTCACGGTTATAAGTAGGATAATTATATAGTACTCAGTTCTAAATACGCAATTATCCAATCACACAAATATTTCCCATCCTCGAGGAAGACACATTAAACACTAAGATGAGTAATAACTTATCATAACCCAACCTCGAAACTCACTTACAAAGAATGGCCTCGGGTTTTGCTATGAATTATTACACATCTCAACCTTTAGATGACTCAACTCGACTCTAAAAATACAACACATTCTACATTAACACGTAAGACTACGAGTCTTAACCACCCCCGAGGTAATTCATCAAAAATCATAGGTTGTGTAACGTCTTATACTTAACTCCATCTCGTACTCAATCAAACATGAGGCCCATTGAGGCATAGTTAAGTATTGTTACACCTCTCAACCTTTTTGAATGAATTAGGTCGAACCTGGGGATTACTTACGACCAATCGTCAACCAAAATCCACATGATTTCTCTAGGGTTTGTTATAAAAAAATTCCACGGGACCATTGTGTAACTTACAATGCCGAATAAATGTTCTGTCGTTCACATATAAAAGTATATTATATGTCTAAGTGCCTTAGTCAAGCAATCGAACTTATGTAAACAAGTAATAACATGACAATCAACAAAGCAATAACAACCATGCATTGCAAATATTCATATAGCAGCGGAATAAGTATGATGTGATGAGTGTTACTACTAGATAAAACTAAGAGCCGGTTATAGTCTAGAGTTACTAATGCAACCTAATTCTCTATAACCAAGGCTCTGATACCAATCTGTCACACCCCCAAATTCACCGCAGTGGAAGACTGGCTTTGGGAGGCTGTGACTTCATGAGTATTCGAAAGCTTGATCCGAGAACGACCTCTACATGCCAAAACCATATAGCAGACTCCACATAGTCCATACAGTCAAGTACCTGAAAATATATGCTTAAAAATGTCAACATAAAGTTGGTGAGTTCATAAGTTTGTTTTAAAACGTTTATGAAAAATTAGAGTTTTACCGACCACTGCACCTTGCAGTAAAATATAAGAGTTTAAAAATCATAGTTTCTTGTTAAATATGCTTTATTTGATAATTATAAAGTTTATTTATAACGACAGAGTTTGTATATAAAAATAGAGTTTACTGATAATAAATATAGTTTACAGATAAAACAAAGTTCACTGAAATAAATAGAGTTTTCTGATAAAATAGAGTTCACTGGAAATAAACAGAGTTTTCTGATAAAACAGAGTTCACTGGAAACAAAAAGAGTTTCTGATAAAACAGAGTTCACTGGAAATAAAAAGAGTTTCTAATAAATAGAGTTCACTGGAAATAAATAGAGTTTTCTGATAAAACAGGGTTTACAAATAATAAATCGCACTTTCTGATAGAAACAGAGTTCACATGAAATAAATAGAGTTTTAAGATAAAACAGAGTTCACAGCTAATAAATAGCGTTTTCTGATAAAAACAGAGCTCACTGATAAATAATAGAGGTTTCGATAACAATATAATGGATTATGAACCACAAGATTTTCCAACCACCTATTGACAATATAACAAATACAAAGTCACTAGATAAAATAAAGCATTTACTATTGTCTAAGTTCATGACACCGAAACGTTAACATATCAGAGAGAAAATAATACAAAGCAGCCCAAACGAGTGCCTAACCCGCGACACACGTAACAGACTCAAATGTAGGTGTATCTAATTTGACCACACAACCACAATTAGGTAGGGATGTCAGTCCCGATAGATCTATCCAAAACTTTCGCGCTTTCGACCGGTCATCCGGTCCGAAATTAACGGTTCATGAAAGTGGGCCAAAAGCAACTTGGGTTAAACAGGGACTTAGACAAATAATCAAACGAGTAAGTGTACTTGTGTTCATGCGTTAAATCAAGCAATCATATAATAGAAGAATGAGTAAGTGTTAAAACAATGAATAGAGTTCACATTTGTGCACTTAACAAGTAAGACCTTTCGTATAGTTTCTGACCAGCCAAGTAAGCTTAAAAATTAGCTTAAGACAACCAGGTAACTTATAAACAATTAATGACAGCCAAACAAGTTTATAAATAGTTCCGGACAACAAAGTAAGTTTATAACTGGTTTACGACCAAGCATGTACCTCCCCAAAGAGTAATTATAAAACATTTATAATTCAATTTAAAGCAAGAAAAGGTGGGGTATGAACTCACCTTAACGTTGTAGAGCGGTAGCAAATAGAATAGCACATAAGGTGAGGCACAGAAACGATGCACGAGTAATTATCCGCAACCTAGTAAATATTATACGTTTACTAAATACGCGAATAAATGTAGAAATGCGTATGCAAATACTTAAATTCATATCACCATCAACCGAGTCGTGCTTTCAATTTTGTAAACTAGTTATCGACGTTTAAACAGGTTTTATCACAAATACCAACGTTTTACAAGTTTTGAAAAGTGTCCAATGGGCCTACTTTGAGAGCCCGTAACTTATGCATTCAATTGAGTTATGTCCTAAATCAAGTTTCTTTTTATAGCCCACCTGGTAGGCTAAAACAATTGTCTCCCTGAGCTAGTCGTGATTCGGACTCTAAACGGCTCAAAAACAGCTTACAAAATCACGGTTCTGGACAGTTTTACACTAGACGGGTTGGTTTTTCAGAAACTTTGATGTCACGTAACTATCTGCTCACTTATTCTTATAACGAACGGTTTGATGTTCTGAAAACTAGGCCAGATAAATAATCATTTTGTCCTTGAGAAATATTCCCCCATTCGTCCTCTAATAGGCTCGAAATTGAGCCTAAACATGGCTCATCAGACTACCCCGTTTCCAGACTTGGTATATTTTCGCACAGCTGGCAGTTTTTAGCTTAAATTCTTGATTTTCATTTTAAGTTTCCCGTTTCGTTATAGCTCCGTTTTAAATGATTCAACTTGCAAATTTTATCTTGTCGGGTCGTCTATTCCTAGCACTATAGTACCGAACCTTAATCACAGTCTAATGTAGTCGATTTTAGTATCAAAGTCTGTTATTTTCCACTCTCTTTACATAAAATCAAAAATTTGCGTCATTTGTTTAAGTTAGCAAGCGAACTCCGTTTGATCTCATTTTCGGATATGTCACTATTCAAGGGGTAAAATAACCTGTAGCATTTTCGTTTTTGGCCAATACACATATTCAGTGCGCGTTTCCCAATAAGACTCCTTATATCAGAAGGTTGGTTTTACATAAAATGATAATCTTGAGTACTTTGTTAAATGAACCAAACGAAGGTATTAGGCCCTAATATTTGGTGAGTATGCTATGTGAGGGATACGTTAAAAGGTAGCACACTCGTTCTTGGTCAAATCGTTCATTACACACAAGTTTCTCTATGTATGCGTCTACATCAGAAAGGTATATTGCTAGTGTTTCATATATGTTTTCTAGTTAAAACATACCAAATAAAATCCATTGGTCCTAAATTTTGGTAGAGTTATTATTAAAGGGGTAATTTTAGATGTAATATTCTCGTTGTTGGCCAAGACACGTTTGACATATATGTTTGTCTATGAGTTATTCGCATATCGCAGTAGGGTGTGTTCACATAAAATAATGACTTCATTAACCACTTTAGAAAATATCAAACCTAGTCCATAAAACAGAATGGCTATTTAGTGTGTAAAACTTATATTGGTGAAAAATCTTTTGCAAGCACAACATTGTGATGAGTTACAAGGTATGCAAATGTAAAGAAAGAATTGGCAGGATAAAACTAGAAAGAAGTGGTGCTCACTGTGATGTTGTAAACTTGAAGGAGGCACCCCGATTTCAGGAACCCTATGCACCACAAAACCTTACTCGAAAAATTCTAGCCCTAGATGTGCAGACACCTCAACCGAAAGCTCCCCTTTTTCTTCAAAATATTATTAACCCAAGTATCCAATCAACCCAACTTATTCTTTGTGTTGCTGCTTGCGGACCAGAATTAAAGAGAAGGGGGGAAGTAAGTTTTAGTTGTTAAGTGTGGAAGTAAATGTAAAGGTATGAGTGAGTATGTATAGGGTGAAAGCTTGGCTTAGTAACTAGTCTTTAGGTTAGTTCGGTTTAGAACTAATGTTATTAGTTGCAAAGTGTTGGCTCATAAGGACCAAGAGGGTACTTTATTGCTGTGCGAATGGCAGAAAAAGGAGGGGGTACAAAGGAAATCACGTGGGTTTGATGTAGGTTAGTATAAGGAAGCACATGGGCTTTGACTAAGTACAATGTATGTCATGTATTGGCTGAGCCTTCACGTGAGCAAGACAGGGATAAGATAAGGGTCTTATTAATATACAAATGCTTAGCCTAGAGTAGATGAATAAATTTTAAAATGCTTGTAAGAAAAGAAGATAATAAAAGGTGTTTCTTTTGCATTTTTTTTAAAACGTTTCTATTATCAGGGTTCGGGACTCGTGAGCTCAATAAAATTTGATTCATTTTTTTACGAAATTAGCGTCGTTGATATAAAATAAACTTTTTCTGAAACTAGAATATTTACTTGAGTAATTCTTCGTAATCGTTTTATATTTTATTTAATATAATCACTATTTATTGGTTCTCTCGAATCGTTTGCGTTCAAAGCAACTATAATTAAATTTCAATGTTCTCGTTTTCAACGCACGTTATTACACTAGATAAAAAGTATTAAATTAATAAATCCTTTTATCAAATAGTTCTGAATAATTAAATATAAATTTAATATGTATCGTGAAAGTTGTCAGATTATGCGTAGTCTTTTACAATATGTAAAATAAACTCTCGTTTTTTTTATCAAATAACTTTGTTATCTCCCGAAAACGAATATCGATTAATGAATAATATAACTTATTATTATTTAAATCCTGAAAAATCCCCGGTTGTGACATTCAATCCGTGTTATTTTGAGTTCGTCCTCGAACTCAGTCGTTGTTACCCAATTAAAAGGGTATGGAAAAGAATTTTGAGGTACTACCCCAATGTTATATTGAATATACTTAGATATGCTCACAGATAATTTTGTTCGATGTTTTAAAATTGTGTTATCCACCAATAGTTATTAGGTAAACAATAGGTAGAAATACAATATATCTAAGCGGTTCTATCCGTCAATCTGACAAACTGGTCATCGTTCATAGAACGATAAAAGGGGATAATTCAAGACGAAGAGTCTAGAAAAAAAAATCGCCGGTTCTTAAAATCGACAAGAGTACAGCTAGCCGGTTAGGTTTACGTTCATCAGTGTATATTCAAATAAATGTCACGTGACAATTTGCGAATTATTTGAAGTTTAATGGGTCACTCGTCAACGTCGTAATGGTAATGATAATAGGACGAAACAACAAACAAATTCGTGCTGACAAATCATGAGTTAAAATAAATATACTCCCAAAACTGGAGTACTAAATCAATACCATAAATAGACATGGTCACCTCGGATATCCTTAAGTCCACTTATTTATAATCTCATATTTGCATACAGAAGCGTCCTAATCTATGCAAATATGTCATTATAAACTTATGGTTCGGTGATTTATGATCTCTTTATTCAAATGCAAAGGCGTCCCAATCCATTTCAATAAAGACTTCATAAATCATCCTACTTAAGTGTCACCGGCAAAATACCCAATTCAAAATCGTTAAAATCTCTAAACGATATTATCCAAAATTACCAAAAGCAAAGAGCATGAGTTGACAATAAGTCATCTTCCATAAGTAAACGTTTCGAAAGTACCATATCAAAGAACATTAGTGTCGTTAGGCGATAAAGCGATCGTAGACATATATCAAGTAAAGAAACTCACGGTTATAAGTAGGATAATTATATAGTACTCAGTTCTAAATACGCAATTATCCAATCACACAAATATTTCCCATCCTCGAGGAAGACACATTAAACACTAAGATGAGTAATAACTTATCATAACCCAACCTCGAAACTCACTTACAAAGAATGGCCTCGGGTTTTGCTATGAATTATTACACATCTCAACCTTTAGATGACTCAGCTCGACTCTAAAAATACAACACATTCTACATTAACACGTAAGACTACGAGTCTTAACCACCCCCGAGGTAATTCATCAAAAATCATAGGTTGTGTAACGTCTTATACTTAACTCCATCTCGTACTCAATCAAACATGAGGCCCACTGAGGCATAGTTAAGTATTGTTACACCTCTCAACCTTTTTGAATGAATTAGGTCGAACCTGGGGATTACTTACGACCAATCGTCAACCAAAATCCACATGATGTCTCTAGGGTTTGTTATAAAAAAATTCCACGGGACCATTGTGTAACTTACAATGCCGAATAAATGTTATGTCGTTCACATATAAAAGTATATTATATGTCTAAGTGCCTTAGTCAAGCAATCGAACTTATGTAAACAAGTAATAACATGACAATCAACAAAGCAATAACAACCATGCATTGCAAATATTCATATAGCAGCGGAATAAGTATGATGTGATGAGTGTTACTACTAGATAAAACTAAGAGCCGGTTATAGTCTAGAGTTACTAATGCAACCTAATTCTCTATAACCAAGGCTCTGATACCAATCTGTCACACCCCCAAATTCACCGCAGTGGAAGACTGGCTTTGGGAGGCTGTGACTTCATGAGTATTCGAGAGCTTGATCCGAGAACGACCTCTACATGCCAAACCATATAGCAGACTCCACATAGTCCATACAGTCAAGTACCTGAAAATATATGCGTAAAAATGTCAACATAAAGTTGGTGAGTTCATAAGTTTGTTTTAAAACGTTTATGAAAAATTAGAGTTTTACCGACCACTGCACCTTGCAGTAAAATATAAGAGTTTAAAAATCATAGTTTCTTGTTAAATATGCTTTATTTGATAATTATAAAGTTTATTTATAACGACAGAGTTTGTATATAAAAATAGAGTTTACTGATAATAAATATAGTTTACAGATAAAACAAAGTTCACTGAAATAAATAGAGTTTTCTGATAAAATAGAGTTCACTGGAAATAAATAGAGTTTTCTGATAAAACAGAGTTCACTGGAAACAAAAAGAGTTTCTGATAAAACAGAGTTCACTGGAAATAAAAAGAGTTTCTAATAAATAGAGTTCACTAGAAATAAATAGAGTTTTCTGATAAAACAGGGTTTACAAATAATAAATCGCACTTTCTGATAGAAACAGAGTTCACATGAAATAAATAGAGTTTTAAGATAAAACAGAGTTCACAGCTAATAAATAGCGTTTTCTGATAAAAACAGAGCTCACTGATAAATAATAGTGGTTTCGATAACAATATAATGGATTATGAACCACAAGATTTTCCAACCACCTATTGACAATATAACAAATACAAAGTCACTAGATAAAATAAAGCATTTACTATTGTCTAAGTTCATGACACCGAAACGTTAACATATCAGAGAGAAAATAATACAAAGCAGCCCAAACGAGTGCCTAACCCGCAACACACGTAACAGACTCAAATATAGGTGTATCTAATTTGACCACACAACCACAATTAGGTAGGGATGTCAGTCCCGATAGATCTATCCAAAACTTTCGCGCTTTCGACCGGTCATCCGGTTCGAAATTAACGGTTCATGAAAGTGGGCCAAAAGCAACTTGGGTTAAACAGGGACTTAGACAAATAATCAAACGAGTAAGTGTACTTGTGTTCATGCGTTAAATCAAGCAATCATATAATAGAAGAATGAGTAAGTGTTAAAACAATGAATAGAGTTCACATTTGAGCACTTAACAAGTAAGACCTTTCGTATAGTTTCTGACCAGCCAAGTAAGCTTAAAAATTAGCTTAAGACAACCAAGTAACTTATAAACAATTAATGACAGCCAAACAAGTTTATAAATAGTTCCGGACAACAAAGTAAGTTTATAACTGGTTTACGACCAAGCATGTACCTCCCCAAAGAGTAATTATAAAACATTTATAATTCAATTTAAAGCAAGAAAAGGTGGGGTATGAACTTACCTCAACGTTGTAGAGCGGTAGCAACTAGAATAGCACATAAGGTGAGGCACAGAAACGATGCACGAGTAATTATCCGCAACCTAAGTAAATATTATACGTTTACTAAATACGCGAATAAATGTAGAAATGCGTATGCAAATACTTAAATTCATATCACCATCAACCGAGTCGTGCTTTCAATTTTGTAAACTAGTTATCGACGTTTAAACAGGTTTTATCACAATTACCAACGTTTTACAAGTTTTGAAAAGTGTCCAATGGGCCTACTTTGAGAGCCCGTAACTTATGCATTCAATTGAGTTATGTCCTAAATCAAGTTTCTTTTTATAGCCCACCTGGTAGGCTAAAACAATTGTCTCCCTGAGCTAGTCGTGATTCGGACTCTAAACGGCTCAAAAACAGCTTACAAAATCACGGTTCTGGACAGTTTTACACTTGACGGGTTGGTTTTTCAGAAACTTTGATGTCACGTAAGTATCTGCTCACTTATTCTTATAACGAACGGTTTGGTGTTCTGAAAACTAGGCCAGATAAATAATCATTTTGTCCTTGAGAAATATTCCCCCATTCGTCCTCTAATAGGCTCGAAATTGAGCCTAAACATGGCTCATCAGACTACCCCGTTTCCAGACGGTATATTTTCGCACAGCTGGCAGTTTTTAGCTTAAATTCTTGATTTTCATTTTAAGTTTCCCGTTTCGTTATAGCTCCGTTTTAAATGATTCAACTTGCAAATTTTAGCTTGTCGGGTCGTATATTCCTTGCACTACAGTACCGAACCTTAATCACAGTCTAATGTAGTCGTTTTTAGTCTCAAAGTCTGTTATATTCCACTCTCTTTACATAAAATCAAAAATTTGCGTCATTTGTTTAAGTTAGCAAGCGAACTCCGTTTGCTCTCATTTTCGGATATGTCACTATTCAAGGGGTAAAATAACCTGTAGCATTTTCGTTTTTGGCCAATACACATATTCAGTGCGCGTTTCCCAATAAGACTCCTTATATCAGAAGGTTGGTTTTACATAAAATGATAATCTTGAGTACTTTGTTAAATGAACCAAACGAAGGTATTAGGCCCTAATATTTGGCGAGTATGCTATGTAAGGGATACGTTAAAAGGTAGCACACTCGTTCTTGGTCAAATCGTTCTTTACACACAAGTTTCTCTATGGATGCGTCTACATCAGAAAGGTATATTGCTAGTGTTTCATATATGTTTTCTAGTTAAAACATATCAAATAAAATCCATTGGTCCTAAATTTTGGTAGAGTTATTATTAAAGGGGTAATTTTAGATGTAATATTTTCGTTGTTGGCCAAGACACGTTTGACATATATGTTTGTCTATGAGTTATTCACATATCGTAGCAGGGTGTGTTCACATAAAATAATGACTTCATTAACCACTTTAGAAAATATCAAACCTAGTCCATAAAACAGAATGGCTATTTAGTGTGTAAAACTTATATTGGTGAAAAATCTTTTGCAAGCACAACATTGTGATGAGTTACAAGGTATGCAAATGTAAAGAAAGAATTGGTAGGATAAAACTAGAAAGAAGTGGTGCTCACTGTGATGTTGTAAACTTGAAGGAGGCACCCCGATTTCAGGAACCCTATGCACCACAAAACCTTACTCGAAAAATTCTAGCCCTAGATGTGCAGACACCTCAACCGAAAGCTCCCCTTTTTCTTCAAAATATTATTAACCCAAGTATCCAATCAACCCAACTTATTCTTTGTGTTGCTGCTTGCGGACCAGAATTAAAGAGAAGGGGGGAAGTAAGTTTTAGTTGTTAAGTGTGGAAGTAAATGTAAAGGTATGAGTGAGTATTTATAGGGTGAAAGCTTGGCTTAGTAACTAGTCTTTAGGTTAGTTCGGTTTAGAACTAATGTTATTAGTTGCGAAGTGTTGGCTCATAAGGACCAAGAGGGTACCTTATTGCAGTGCGAATGGCAGAAAAAGGAGGGGGTACAAAGGAAATCACGTGGTTTGATGTAGGTTAGTATAAGGAAGCACATGGGCTTTGACTAAGTACAATGTATGTCATGTATTGGCTGAGCCTTCACGTGAGCAAGACAGGGATAAGATAAGGGTCTTATTAATATACAAATGCTTAGCCTAGAGTAGATGAATAAATTTTAAAATGCTTGTAAGAAAAGAAGATAATAAAAGGTGTTTCTTTTGCATTTTTTTTAAAACGTTTCTATTATCAGGGTTCGGGACTCGTGAGCTCAATAAAATTTGATTCATTTTTTTACGAAAATAGCGTCGTTGATATAAAATAAACTTTTTCTGAAACTAGAATATTTACTTGACTAATTCTTCGTAATCGTTTTATATTTTATTTAATATAATCACTATTTATTGGTTCTCTCGAATCGTTTGCGTTCAAAGCAACTATAATTTAATTTCAATGTTCTCGTTTTCAACGCACGTTATTAAACTAGATAAAAAGTATTAAATTAATAAATCCTTTTATCAAATAGTTCTGAATAATTAAATATAAATTTAATATGTATCGCGAAAGTTGTCAGATTATGCGTAGTCTTTTACAATATGTAAATTAAACTCTAGTTTTTTTTATCAAATAACTTTGTTATCTCCCGAAAACGAATATCGATTAATAAATAATATAATTTATTATTATTTAAATCCTGAAAAATCCCCGGTTGTGACAGTAATCTCCAAGATGAGAGATTAGATCAACCCGAGGAAGAAGAGGTTGAACCTAGAAGAAGCAAAAGAGCTAGAATCGAGAAATCGTTTGGACCCGATTTTGTCTCTTTTATGGTAGAAATGAACCCACTTCTTATCAAGAAGCGGTAAGTTCCTCGGAAGGGCCTCGATGGAAGAAGTGATTAACAGTGAAATGGAGTCTATTTTACAAAATCATACTTGGGAGCTTGTGGATTTACCTCCTGGTTGTAAACCACTAGCTTATAAATGGATCTTCAAGAAGAAGATGAAAGCTGATGGTACCATTGATAAGTACAAAGCAAGATTGGTGATCAAAGGTTTTAGACAACGCGAAGGTCTAGATTACTTTGATACTTATTCGCCTTTTACGCGAATAACTTCTATTAGGATGATTCTTGCTTTTGCCGCATTAAGAAATTTAGAAGTTCACCAAATGGATGTGAAAAAGGCTTTTCTAAATGGAGATTTAGAAGAAGAAATATACATGAACCAACTCGAGGGTTTCATGGCTCCTGGACAAGAGAGCAAAGTTTGTAGGCTTGTTAAGTCATTGTAAGGCTTAATGCAATCTCCAAAACAATGGCGTCAAAAGTTTGATCACACCATGCTAGAGGGTGGATTCAAAATTAATGAATGCGACAAGTGTGTTTATGTCAAAGACACGAATAGTGGATATGTAATCTTGTGTCTTTATGTTGATGATATGCTTATCGTTGGCAGTAACGACAAGATGATCAAGTCTACTAAAGACATGTTGAAATCAAAGTTTGACATGAAAGATATAGGTTTGGCTGATGTGATCCTTGGAATAAAGATCATACGAACTCAAAGTGGACTTGCATTAAGTCAAGCACATTACATGGACAAAATTCTTAATACTCATAATGCGGGGGATTTCGGCCTAGCTAGAACTCCAATTGACACCAGTTTGCATCTATCTAAAAATAGAGGCGCAGGTGTTGCCCAATTAGAGTATTCAAGAATTAATGGCATATTAATGTATTTAATGACATGTACCCGACCTGACTTAGCATATGCTGTTAGCAGGCTGAGTAGGTATACTAGTAATCCAAGTGAAGCACATTAGAAAGCTATGACTAGGGTACTTCATTATTTGAGATACAGTCGTGATTATGGACTGAATTATGCTAGATATCCAGCGGTTATTGAAGGATACAGTGATGCAAATTGGATATCTAACATAAAAGATTCTAGATCGACCAGTGGATATATGTTTACACTGGGTGGGGCCGCTATATCTTGGTAGTCTTTTAAACAAACAGTAATAGCTAAGTCCATGATGAAATCAGAATTTATCGCGTTAGATAAATGCGGAGAAGAGGCGGAATGGCCACGTCAATTCGTAGAGGACATTCCCAGGTGGCCTAAACTGGTAACAGCCATTAGTATACATTATGATAGACAATCGACAATTGTTAGAGCTCATAGCACAATGTATAATGGAAAGTCTAGACATATCCGTCGTCGACATAATTTGGTACGACAACTACTCTCAATAGGAGTTATCTCAATTGACTATGTGAAGTCAAAGGATAACATTGCGGATCCTATTACGAAAGGCTTAAGCAGAGAGTTAGTTAGTAAGTCGTCTAAAGGAATTGAACTAAAGCCCTTGAAGGAATGAGTTTCTATGAAGGAAAACCTAACCCAGTTGACTGGAGATCCCAAGATCTGGGTTCAATAGGACAACCTAATCATAGAAATATAGGGAATTCACGTCAATGTGGGGGAGTTACTTAATACAGGAACTTTCCTAGTCCATTCCTAGAATAATGTGACTTGTTGAGAGGTTAAACATATGGCTTAATGATTCAGGATGAAATCATAAAGCATAATGATTCAAGATGAAATCATAAAACATATGTTTTTCATGATTCAAGATGAAATCACCTATGTGAGAGAGAAGTAGGGTCGGTTCGAAGGAAATTGTGGGGGCACAATTTCTAAGAGTTGTTGCAGAACCAGGCGAGTGTTCATGACCATAACGAACACGACTATAAGGACTTGACAAGGTCAGGGAGAGTCTTGTGTGAGTGTGTATTGTCGTTTACGTAAACAGAGGCTGAGTTAAAGGACACCGCGTCTACTCAGATTTAGGAGACTAAGTGCATCTCACAAGGGAAGGTTCAAAGGCTTACACCTACCTATCCTATGCAGGACTTAACCGCAGAAATTTTTTGCCGAAACTTTCGTGTGTTTTCGACCGGTTCCCATTCATGTGGGGGATTGTTGGAAAATGTTTGCAACATATGGTTTTTGCAATACTTTGGACATAATTTTATATATGTATATGTTATATATATTCGTAGTACTTAGTAGCTTTGCGTCCTCCTTGAAGAGAGCTTCACAACGAGCTAAAGTATGTCAAATATGGAGTTAATATGAATGAGATATCGTGTCACAAAGTGAGTCACGTGAAACACAATATTTGGAAAATATTTTGTCCCACGTCGCTTGAAACATGAAGTGAAAACATGTTTATAAGGAAATTCTAGTTTCTACCCTACAATATTCATTTGTAGGTTTTTACTCCCACGCCTAAGCGCGCGCAGGGGGGTACAGAAAGTGAGATTTCTAGGCCAAAAAGTTCGAAGCTACTGAACTTGTGCACGAGCGCGCGACCTGCGGACACGAATGCAGCTCCGAAAAATGGCTTGGGTGCGGGCAGATTTCAGTATCTTTTTTGCTGCGAATTCGGATTTTTCCAGAAAATTCTGTACATCTATTTAAGGAATAGATATAGACTTTCTTATTAAGTCATGACAGAATTTTCCTGTGTATGTAAAATATATGCAAATCGTGTTTAATTTTAACAGATTTGTATGTCAGATTATTTTAGGAGCATATATTCTGTCTTGGTGACCAAGAAATGAATTGGATATAAAATAAACCATTCTCATTCAGTTTTCAACATCAGAAAAACGCAGCTTTTTCTAACTTCATTACCAGACAGTTTTCCAACAGCTCGTCGATCAGAAACACGCAAGGCTTCTGTGATCTTTCATGCAAGTTTGTTTAGTCCACCCTAGGAAAGAGACGGCAAATCTATTTTAAGGAAAGCGTGTTAAACACGTGCCTCGTCTTACCATTTACTGCTTTCTTTTATTGTTAATTACTTTTTGTAATTTAAATTCTGTCAATTTAATTTCTGTTATTTTATTGTAAATTCGATTTTATATAAGAAAAGTGTACACCGTTTCCTACACTTTGACGAATTGCCACAGATGGTACTTGATCACAACAGCTCAAGTCACGCACCTCAATGTCTAGCAATGGCACCTACACACGACAGTGTACGTCCCGTGCAAGAATGTCAAGAAAATATTCCTACAGCAGACTCGACGGATAAGACAAAAATGAATGAGTTGGTTGATCTATATGATCCAATGTTTGATGAATATTACTATGGAAACAATCAAGTTGTGTCAAAGCCTTCTGTTGTCAATATTGCTGATGCACCCGAACAAAGTCAACAAGACACAACTGCATCTACTTCAGCAACCGTTGCTCAAGAGACAATTCCATTGGATACTCAACAAACTCAAGAAGCTGTCATACAACCAACATCACCAACCGTCAATGTTGTAGGAGGAAACAACAATCAAGCAATCCATGCACAGTTTGACGAAGAAGAATTTATCAACCCTTTCGGTACACCGATACGCGAAGTTGGAGAGTCTTCTACTCAACACGTTGATTCGTCAAACATGCACACGTTCTATCAATGATATCCATCCACTCACCATTGGACTCGTGATCATCCATTGGTTAAATAATTGGAAATCCTTCATAACCAGTTCGAACACGCAAACAACTCAAAACTGATGGCGATGTATGTATGTATGCACTCACCGTGAGTTTTACTGTACCTATAAACATCAAACAAGCCATGACTGGACACGCGTGGATTGAATCAATGCAAGACGAACTTCATCAATTTGAAAGACTTGGAGTATGGGAACTTGTCGACAGACCATATGGAACATCTGTTCTCGATTTTAAATGGATCTGGAAAAACAAATTGGATGAAGAACAAACAATCATCAAAAACAAATCTCGTCTTGTGGTTAAGGGATACCGTCAACAAGAAGGAATAGATTACGATGAATCATTCGCTCCAGTCGCTCGTTTGGCAGCAGTCAGGATATTCCTTGCTTATGCTGCACATAAGGGCTTCACGGTTTATCAGATGGACGTTAAAACTGCTTTTCTCAACGGCCATTTGAAAGAAGAAGTGTATGTGAATCAACCGGAAGGATTCGTGGATCCTCATCATCCTCACAAAGTCTACCGTCTCAAGAAGGCTGTATATGGACTTAAACAAGCTCCAAGGGCGTGGTACGAAGAACTATCAAACTTCTTAGTTTCCAAAGGATTCTCCAAAGGTTCTATTGATCCTACTCTATTTATTAACAAATATGGGGATGACATACTACTGGTGCAATTTTATGTTGATGACATTATTTTTGGTTCTACGAACCCAAAACTTTCAAAACGTTTTGAAGAACTAATGCACAACAGATTTGAAATGTCAATGATGGGGGAGCTAAAATTCTTTTTAGGCCTCCAGATTAATCAATCCCCGCGCGTATCTTTATTAACCAAGCTAAGTATGCTCAAGAGATACTTCAAAAGCATGGTATGACCTCATGTGCTCGCGTTGGTACACCTTTTTCAGCCTCATCCCTAGACACTGACTTGTACTCACCAGCCATAGATCAAACGCGATATCGCAGTATGATCGGGTCTCTTATGTACCTGACAGCCAACAGGCCTGATATTCATCATGCCACATGTTATTGTGCATGATATCAAGCCAGACCTACTGAAAAGCACCTCAAGGAGGTTAAACGGATCTTTAGGTACCTTAAGAATACCATTCACATGGGACTCTGGTATCCGAAGGAAACCGGTTTTCATCTAATTGCTTTTTCAGATTCTGATCATGCAAGTTGCCTTGATACTAGAAAGAGCACTTCTGGTGGCATACAATTTCTAGGGGAAGACAAGCTCGTGAGTTGGTCGTCAAAGAAACAAGTTTGCACCTCGCTATCATCCGCCGAAGCAGAGTATGTGTCTCTATCCACGTGTTGTGCTCAAGTCCTCTGGATGAGAACTCAACTCACAGATTATGGCTTCCACTTTGATAAAATACCTATGTAGTCGGTCATAGCCATCTCTTGCAATCCGGTTCAGTACTCCCGCACCAAGCACATCGATGTCAAATATCACTTAATCAAGGAACAAATGGAGCGCAACATCGTGAAATTATACTTTGTTAGAACTGAGTACCAGCTGGCATACTTGTTTACAAAAGCTCTATCACAAGATAGGTTTACGTATCTCGTTGGTCGTCTTGGTATGAAGTATTGACTATAAATGACTTGGAGGTTCTGGCAAATGAAGCTGCTTGATAATCTCTTATAATGACTTCTAAGCACATCACAGCTTAGGACTCGGACCTCAAATAAGGAAAGTTTATCACGGATGGAAAATTATCCTTCTCAACAAGAAATACATATTTCTCAGTCATGAGCTTCTCATAAAAACATTCAAAGTTTTTAGGTTCATGAAAAACGATTTCTAAGTAAATGTCAGTTTATAACTCACACTTTACCTTAAGGAAAGTTTATCACGGATGATAACTTATCCTTCACAATGGGAAATCAATTTTTCTCTGTCATGAGCTAGTCACAAAACAATCAAAGTTTTGAGCTCATGAAAAACGGACCCGAAAAGGAAGTGTACGTTCAAGTGCGCTTTCCCTAAGCAATAGAAGAGAAGTCTTCTATCATGATTATTTTAAAACTGTTGAACACAATGTTTCAAGAATTTCTCAAAATGTTTTTCTAAATCTTTCAAAATTTTGTGTTCAACACTCCCTTCCTCACAAACGGTTGTTATATCTCAAAAATGTCATATGTTATTTGGATAAATTTTTGAGGGGGACATTTTAAAATCAAGCCTTTAATGTTGTTAGGTACATATCTGAAAATGTCATATTTTATGTATCTGTTGTTCCCATTCAATCCATAACACAAGATTTAGAAGAGATATTTAGAGAGAGAAAGAGAAGAAAAGTAGAGAGAGAAACAAGAGAGAATTTGGAAGGTTAATGTTTACTAGAGAGCGAAAGTAAAATGAACCAACACCCTCTTTCACACATGGAAGAGGGTTTATATACCCACGAACCAATGGGCTTTCCATGGGCCGTGGGTTTGTGACTTGGGCCGGGCTTGGCTTAGTCTTGGGCTTACGCCCCTAACTTAGACAATATTAGCTAAATGTCCAAGCCCGGTTTTCCCAACTAACCTATTACAATACAAGACCTTTTAACGACTAAGATGACCTATTACATTCTTGTTCGGCTATATAAAATATAGGGCTAACAATCTCCGCCAATGTATCGGTCATCTTAAAAAGCTTAAAAAGCATAAGATGATTGAGTGAATACATTCTTGTAGAGGAGATCTTCCTGCTTTGGTCTTGTATCTTGGTCTTGATCTTGTTTGTAACAGCTTTGTTCCTTCATGCTTTCGTGATCTTTATCTTGAGCCTTTGTCATTTGACTTTGAGTGCTTGAGATCTTCATCTGTGCTCCTTGTAACTAAGATGACCTATTACATTCTTACATTCTTAGGTATCTTGATTATCGCCATCTTGTGCTCTTGTGACTTCTGAATCGACATCGGTATCACAGCTACGCCACCTTCTTGATATGCAGCAACATATATAGACACGGATAAAATGGCTTTGAACATTTCATCCTAACTCGGTAGCGTTTTACCTCCGGTCGGTGAAGACCGTTAAACGGTATTAAATACCGTACCTGTGATCAGGTAGATTCGATTAAGAACCTCCTTGACAGGGTTTCCCAGCGGTAGAAGCCAGTTCTCTTTACTCGACCGTCTCAAAGCAGACTGCGAACGTAAAGAGTGAATCATAAGGATAAATTTTCCGTCTGATAAGAGTCGTCAATTCAGATTTCCTGGAACAAGTTTGATTCCAAAAGAATCGCACCATTGTTGCTTTCCAGTTTGTCACAAGCTTGATTCATAGAGAATCTTGCGAGTTACCTACCGCAATGCTGTTTGATGTTAACACTGGAAGGATTTCCATTCGTCACTGTGAACACTAATGAGTGTCACTCTGAATGTTCTGGAAAGATCACATGGATTTTGCGAAGAAACCTGGAATCAAGTTTGAATCAATTAAGAATCGAAACTTAGTTGCTTTCCAGTTCTCACAAGTTTGATTCGTGTAGAATCGCACAAGTTACCTACAATGAGCTTGTTTAATGCTGGCTCAAGGAGGATTTCCATCTTCATTGTGAATCGTATCACTCAGATGTTCTGGCAATATCACAAGGATAATGCGTAGGACTCGATTGTGTCCTAATGAGATGATAAATTGATCTCTTCTGGCTCTAGACTCAATAAGTGCATTTTGGTAATCGGAGGCTGGAGCAGACTGCCACCTTTTCAATATTAACTAACTCGGAGTGAGAAAGTCAATAGATACGTGTTGATCTCCGTGACAATGAGACAAGTTTCTTTTGAGAGAAACTCGAATGGCTGGGAAGGGTTGTGCATTGCATCACTGGGTCCATGATGACTTGTCTTCAATAGATGTATTGACCCGGTTTCTACCTAAGTTGCATAGAATATTCAACTCCTTCAATGCTTACCAATACGTCATCATTAGCATCTTGTTGTGATTGTTCTAGTGCTAACTTAAGTAATTGGTCCGCATTCAGCTTCATTCCACTCCATCTTTCCTAAGGACAACAATTTCTAGCTATGGAATGTCCTTGGGTAGATCCCTCCGGTTCTGGTTGGATCATAGGAGTTAGTTTCCTATCCTAAACCACCTTTTGACTCCATCGTTCCGTCGTGGATAGTAGGTTGTTTTGGGTATAGATCGTAACCATTAAACCATTGAAAACCATTCAAAGTGTTTGATAAAAATCAAAACTTTTAACACTTGAAAGTTTTACATTTCCGAAAAGCTCCCCCTACACACATGCATCGATATACGAAATAGTTTGGCATGTGAAGGAAAGAGTTGCAATTGAGTCTTTAAGATCACATATTGCGATATATTACATTTTACTCACATTTTCTCCCCTATCTCTAATATAAAAATATAATATTAGAGATACCAATTGATTAACATATGACATTTTCCGAAAAATCGACGGGAGAGAAACATGTGTGCACGCATGAATCATGGAACATTTTCAGTCGGGTCGCTCCCCCTCAACAATATATGTGTGTCTTGAGACAAAATTTGACAAAATTTTAGAAAAACGACACCACAAAATATGTTGAGGTACGGAGTTGAGATGCCTTTTCTGATATAATATATTACATTTGACAATTTCATATCATTTTCGGAATGTGTTGGATACATAAAATATGACAATTTTAGAGATGTACCCAACAACATTAAAAGGCTTGATTTTAAAACGCTCCCCCTCAAAAATTGATCAAAATAACATATGACAATTTTGAGAAATGAAAACCACATATGAGGAAGGGAGTGTTGAACACACAATTTTGAAAGATTTAGAAAAATCTTTTGAGAAATTCTTGAAAAATTGTGTTCGACGGTTTTAAAATAAATTCCGATTTACATGAGCTCAAAACTTTGAATGTTTTGTGACTAGCTCATGACCGAGAAAAATTAATTTCCCGTTGTGAAGGATAAGTTATCATCCGTGATAAACTTTCCTTAAGTGGAGGTACGAGTTCTAAGTTGACATTTACTTAGAAATCGTTTTTCATGAACTTAAAAACTTTGAATGTTTTTATCGGAAGCTCATGACCGAGAAATATTAATTTCTCGTTGAGAAGGATAAGTTATCGTCCGTGATAAACTTTCCTTATTTGAGGTCCGAGTCCTAAGCTGTGATGTGCTTAGAAGTCATTATGAGAGAATATCAAGCAGCTTCATTTGCCAAAACCTCTGAGTCTTCTGGAGTCATATACTTCATACCAAGACGGCCAACGAGATACGCAAACCTATCTTTCGATAGAGCTTTTGTAAACAAGTCTGCCAGCTGGTACTCAGTTCTGACAAAGTATAGTTCCACGATGTCGCGTTATACTTGTTCCTTGATGAAGTGATATCTGACATCGATGTGCTTGGTGCGGGAGTGCTGAACCGGATTGCAAGATATGGCAATGGCCGACTTTGAGTCACAATACATAGGTATTTTATCAAAGTGGAAGCCATAATCCGTGAGTTGAGTTCTCATCCAGAGGACTTGAGCACAACACGCGGATAGAGCCACATATTCTGCTTCAGCTGATGAGAGCGAAGTGCAATCCTGCTTCTTTGACGACCAGCTGACAAGCTTGTCTTCCCCTAGAAATTGTATGCTACCAGAAGTGCTTTTACGACTATCAAGACAACCTGCGTGATCAGAATCTGAAAAGGCCGTTAGATGAAAGCCGGTTTCCCTCGGATACCAGAGTCCTATGTGAATGGTATTCTTAAGGTACCGAAAGATCCGTTTAACCTCTTTGAGGTGCTTTTGAGTAGGTCTGGCTTGATATCGTGCACAATAGCATGTGGCATGATGAATATCAGGCCTGCTGGCTGTAAGGTACATAAGTGACCCGATCATAGTGCGATATCGCGTTTGATCTACGGGATATGAGTACAAGTCAGCGTCTAGGGATGTGGTAGACAATGGTGTACCAACGCGAGCACATGAGGTCATACCATGCTTTTTAAGTATCTCTTGAGCATACTTAGCTTGGTTAATGAAGATACCACGTGGGGATTGATGAATCTGGAGGCCTAAAAAGAATTTTAGCTCCCCCATCATTGACATTTCAAATCTGCTGTGCATTAATTTTTCAAAACGTTTTGAAAGTTTTGGGTTCGTAGAACCAAAAATGATGTCATCAACATAAACTTGCACCAGCATTATGTCATCCCCATATTTATTAGTAAAGAGAGTAGGATCAATAGAACCTTTGGAGAATCCTTTGAACACCAAGAAGTTTGAAAGTTCTTCGTACCATGCCCTTGGAGCTTGTTTAAGTCCATATACAGCCTTCTTGAGACGATAGACTTTGTCAGGATGATGAGGATCGATGAATCCTTCCGGCTGATTTACATACACTTCTTCCTTCAAATGACCATTGAGAAAAGCAGTTTTAACGTCCATTTGAAAAACCGTGAAGCCCTTATGTGCAGCATAAGCAAGGAATATCCTGACTGCTTCCAAACGAGCGACTGTAGCGAATGATTCATCGTAGTCTATGCCTTCTTGTTGACGGTATCCCTTAACCACAAGACGAGATTTGTTTTTGATGATGGTTTGTTCTTCATCCAGTTTGTTTTTCCAGATCCATTTGAAATCTAAAATTGACATTCCATAGGGTCGGTCAACAAGTTCCCAAACATTTAGGCGTTCAAACTGATGAATTTCGTCTTGCATTGAT
This sequence comes from Glebionis coronaria, assembly GCA_025667525.1. Classification (NCBI taxonomy): domain Eukaryota; kingdom Viridiplantae; phylum Streptophyta; class Magnoliopsida; order Asterales; family Asteraceae; genus Glebionis; species Glebionis coronaria. Next base: position 495,937,493 of record CM046877.1, read on the forward strand.
TCAATCCACGCATGATCAGTCATGGCTTATTTGATGTTTGTAGGTACAGTTGAACTCACGGTGAGTGCATACATACACACATCGCCATCGGTTTCGAGTTGTCTGCGTGTTCGAACCGGTTTTGAAGGATTTCCAATGACTTGCTCCAATGGATGATCACGTTTCCAATGGTGAGTGGATGGATATGGTTGGTAGAATGTATGCATGTTGGACAGATCAACATGTTGAGTAGAAGACTCTCCGACTTCGTGTACCAGTGTACCGAACGGATTGATAAATTCTTCTTCGTTAGGTTGTGCATCGACTGCTTGATTGTTTTTTCCTCCTTCAGCATTGACGGTTGGTGATATTGCTTGTATGACAGTTTCTTAAGTTTGTTGAATATCCACTGGAATTGTCTCTTGAGCAACGGTTGCTGAAGTAGATGCAGTTGTGTCTTGTTGACTTTGTTCGGGTGTATCAGCAGTATTGACAGCGGAAGGCTTTGACACAACTTGATTGTTTCCATAGTAATATTCATCAAACATTGGATCATATAAATCAACCAACTCATTCATTTGTGTCGTATCCGTCGAGTCTGCTATAGGAGTATTTTCTTGACATTCTTGCACGGGACGTACACTGTTGTGTGTAGGTGCCATTGCTGGACATTGAGGTGCGGGACTTGAGCTGTTGTGATCAAGTACCATTAGTGGCAATTCGTCAAAGTTCACATGAATTGTTTCGACAATAATCTTTGTTCTCTTGTTATAGACCCGATATCCTTTCGACAATGTCGCATACCCCAAAAAAATACATGCATCACCTTTTTCTTTAATCTTGTCAAGATTCTCACCGTCTTTAAGAATGTAGCATAAATATCCAAATACGTGAAAGAATTTGACAGTAGGTTTCCTGCCATTGATGATGTGGTAAGGTGTCTTTTCATGTCTAGGGATAACGAGAGAACGATTCTGAGTATAACAGGCAGTTGCAATTGCTTCAGCCCAGAAGAATAGCGGTAATTTTGAAGCAGAGAGCATTGTTCGAGCAGCCTCAACCAAAGTACGGTTCCGCCTTTCGACAACGCCGTTTTGTTCAGGAGTTCGAGCAATAGACGTTTGATGTTCGATGCCTTCTTCTTGAAAGTAAGATTGCAAGTTCTTGTTCAAAAATTCAGTACCCCTATCCGTTCTTACGGTTAAGACTTGAGCTTGAAGATTGCGTTGTATCATCTTGAGAAAGTTTTTGAGAACCTCGGGTGTTTCATCTTTGGACCTTAAGAAGAAAGTCCGTGTGTATCTAGAGTAATCATCAACAATCACGAGAATATACTTTTTCCCGTTAATACTCTCTACACGCATAGGACCACATAAATCCATGTGTAGAAGTTCCAATCGTCCTTTTGAGCTTGGGGTAGTCTTTGTTTTGAAAGACTTCCGTTTTGCTTTCCCCAACTCACAAGAAGAACAAAGATGGTCTTTGACGAATTTCAACTTAGGAAGACCGGTCACAATATCATTCTTCGAAAGCAAGTTGAAAGTCCCTAATCAATGCAAGAAACCCTAATCTTAACTTAATCAACACAAGGTATTACTTTTCAAACGTAATCTTATTATTGTATAATAAAGAATTACAAGTGTTATGGATAACACAGTTTGATGACAATGTGTTGTGCACACTTTGAACAACAATAAACCCTAACTTATGAATACAGTCGTAGCTGTTTGATTCACTAAGTTATATGCAATAATGTTCTTAATATCTCAAAGTGTTGAACCTTAATGCATGGATACACATCCTATTTATAGTGTTACGAGTTTGACTTAAACAGTACTTGATGGCGACTACACAAGCTTTTACAAGTTCCCACATCAGTCACATGATGTCCTTCTATTCTTGGTAGTCTTCCATTATGATTTAAGGAACAGTTGTCAAAAATAGTTTCCTTATTCTTCATAGTCTCGAACACATAAATGGCATGTCCAAAGTGTGCTGAGAGTTATCAGGGTATTGCCACCCCTGTTAACTCTCAACCCCTCAGAGTCCCTGATACATCTTGGCCGTTATCCATCATAGCCAATGAGTATGTCTTCAGGTAATCTTCGACTTCCCTGACAATGTCTCTGACATGGACTCCTCTGAGGTTGCTCACAGAGACTTGGATCTCTGTGAGTCTTGCGAAACTTGCCTGCCTCCTAGGCACAGGCAAGGGACTATCTAACAGCCTATTTATGTTTAAGTCAATGATCAGGGAATCTAACAAGTTTAGATTCCCAACAATCTCCCCCTATTTAAACATAAATAATGCTAGATCTAACTAAGTTAAGGTAAGTGAGTTTAACAGCTTCTTCTTACACATAACAGATCTAAACAAACATACCTCGTGATTTTATTAAAACTTAAAGAAAAATTACAAGTGAATTACATAAGTAAAGTAAAAGATGAAGGTAAAAGGGCTGTGAACATCTTCAATAGTCACGATTTTTGATTCTTTCTTCAGCTTCGGCCAAGTCTAGTCTGTTATCAATTTCATCCTACAAAGTCTTTGCAAACTTCTTGGAATATTCTGTGTTGATCTTGAGACACTTCTTGTGACAGAGTAGCTGAATAGTTGAAGCTAAGCACAGCTCATCTTCCCTTTGAAAAGCATACTGGCAGGCCTTATTCATGAATGCCATTCCTCTTTCAGGCTCTGTGTATGTCTGACCATCAACAGGGCCAACAATACCATTTGGGAGGATCAAATCCCTGTGCATACCATCCACTTGAACATCTTCAGTAACAAAAGTTTCATTAACAATTTGTGAAATCCTTCTCCTTTTGTTGCCAGTCTTTGGGGGTTCTTGTTCAAAAAGCTGTGGTGGGGGATCAATCTTGAGTTTGGCTGCTGTTTCCTTGATCCAGTTAAACTTGGCCTCCAGAGTTTTAAGCAGAAGAAAATTAGCCTGTCCAGACTTCTTGGCAGCTAAAGCTTCAAGTTCGAACCATTCTGATAACCCAAGTGTCTTTAACCTGAAGTTGTCAAACACATCCATATTTCTCTGTTGGTTTTCCCTCCATAAGATCATCTGTGGGGTGTTTGTGGATTTATGAATGGTGTATTTAAACTTGGTTATCTTGCCAGCAACATATCTGTTGTTCACGCAGGCATCATAGTCAGCTTTGACTTTCCTTAAAGCCTTAGCGCGTTTTGTTTCCATTTCCCTCAACCTTTGTTTTTGTTTTTCCCTTTCAGGTGGTGTCATCTTCCTCAGAGTAGCTTCATTCAATTCTTTGGCTGTCTTGAGTTCATTTAATCTTTTGAATTCTTCAGCCTGTTGCTCTATTTCTTTAGGAGTCAAAGGAATCTCATCGGAAGGTGTAAAGGTTGAGAATTGGGAAAGGTCTGTGGTGGATCCTCCTGTCTCTAGCATCGCAGCTATCTTCTTAAGTTTGGTGTCAGTATCAACCAAAACTATCTCCTTTCCTTTCTTTAAGACAGAGGACTCCACACTTATGTTTTTCAAAACATCAGCTCTTTTGATAAACGCTGTCTGAGCCTGAGTTTGAATAGCTTTGGGGAGAGAGCTAACAGTGAATTTTAATTTCTTGGCAGCTGGCTCATCATCATCCTCAGGCTTGCTGATGTTAACCAAAATTAGAGACTTTGATGAGTCAGCTCCATCTTGAGTTTGTTGCTTCCCCTGAGTATCATCCTCATCATCAGGTATTATAACAGGTGTGATGACTTGGAGAGGAACAGGTGTACTTGTGGGGTTAGCTGATGATGAGCCTTGTTCAGCAGATGCAAGGCTGAGTGTTGTATTTTTCTCCCCCTCACGTTTATCCTTACTTCGCAGATGTTTGGATGAACGTGCTTGAAAACGTCTTGCAATCTGCTCCACAGAGGCAGCCATAGCACGTTGTCTTTTTCTTGAAACCCTGGCAATCTTTAGCAGGAGGTTGGCATTTGCATTAGTATTTGCCTGAACACGCCTGACAATAAAGTTAGCATGATTGTATTGCCTGGTGCGAACAGCATTAAAGTGCCTGTGCATGGTGTGTTCATGTTCATGGAACATGGCAGGGACGGCTGAGTCAATAGCATCCTTTATTCTTGTTGAAAGATGACCGAGTCCCTGGGCCACACCTCTTCTTGCACCATCCTGAATTGGCTCAGTGACAGCCTCAGTCACAGCCTTTTTGATGATGCCTGGAAATGTCACAGTAAAGTTGTGCATCTCAGACTTGATCACATCCAGCTTTCTTGATAAGCGCTCAATATCAGATTGATGATGGACAAGCTGAAGATTCTTAATATTGAGGCTTTGCTAAGCATAGTCATCCCCCCTTGGAATTAAGTCAAAGTTGGTTTGGGCAGGATGATCAAACATGAGAAATTCTGCTGTTGTATCATAAGTTGGTCTTTGGAAGACTGTTGTTGCCGAGGTAGCAGAGTTTGGAGTATCAACAGCTTCCTTGAGAGGAGAAGTCTTGTCACCAGCTGGTGTAGACACAACTATTTCTTTAGGAGGAGAGACAGACAGCTGGTCATCCTCATCTTCTTCATCTTCTTCGTCGAACATTCCCTCAGGGAATTCATCTTCAGGCATTTGCTCAATATCAGAGACATAATCCTCTAATGAGAGCATTTCTACATCAACATTTATCACAGGCTCTTCATCATTTGGTTTGTCCTGAGTCATTGTATCAGCCTCCTTTTCTTGTTGTACCTGAGACTCGATGACTGGCTGTACAATTTCAGCCTGCAAATTTGTTGTAATTAGTAACAAGGAAAAATATAAGGGGAATGGTCGCCATTTCGCTGTCCCAGAGAGGCTGAGGGTGATTGCTCAGCCACTCCAAAGGATAAATCCTTGGGATTCTTTTAAGTGTGAATAAAATGTGGTTAATGATCGCCATTCGCTGCCCCTAGGAAAGCTGAGTGTGATTATTCAGCCCCCCAAAAGGTTAAAACCTTTGGGACTCTTTTAAGAGTGAAACATATGTGGTTGTAGGTCGCCTGTTACCCTGCCCCTAGGAAAGCTGAGGGTGATAATTCAGCTCCCCCTGAAAGGATAAATCCTTTGGGACTCTTTTAAGGAGGGAACCAAGAGGCTGTGTGAAGTACAGCTGATCAAGGTTGAGACATTAGTGTATTCAGGTTGTTGTTAGCCTGAATACTGTCTAGAAGGTGCAGGGTCATCGGGGTGCTTTATAAACACAAATGAATCATTCCCTGGTGCAAAGACAGGGTGTATAGAAGTCTTAAAGTATTCTAAGTGTAATGACAGACTTCTATGGGTCGAGGATTACCCTAACTTCACCACTCTCTCCTACAGACAAATGAGAGTGGCTGCTTGTGAACCTCTAAAAAATGTACACTGATTACCTGTGAGATATCAGCTTGATCAGGCTGGTTTCCTGTTGTCTCAGCTGACTTAGAGACACTAGACGCCTGTTGTTTGTCAGCCAAAGAATCCGAATCCACACGAGTATCTGGACCAGAGGAGGTGTCGGTCTTCTTTCCCTTGGCCTTAGTAACAGCTTTGGAGTGGGAAGAAGAGGGGATTTTCTTCTTCTTAGGTTGTTGGCCAGATGAAGCCTTGGACTTAGTAGTGTGCTGCCCAGAGGTCAAAGACATAGACTTGCCAGCAACACTAGAAGTATTCACCTTCTCAGAGGAAGGGAGCAAGGGCTTCTCAGCGTTTGGTACCTGGTTGGCCACGTTCAGCATATGGGCGGTGACAGGGACATCTTCAACTCCTATTTCCTTGTAGATGGCGCCGGTGATGCGATAGGGCTTAAGAGCAGTAAAGGCCTTATTGTGGTAGTTATCTCCCAGCAGACTTTCAAAGATCAGGGACAGGAAGCACACATAACAGATATTCTTTTCCCTGACCTGATTCCTTCCCTTTAGCTGTTCTACCAGGTTTGAGAAGAGAATTCTTCCAACGTCAACATCAGCTCCCCAGATTAATCCATAAGCAATAGCCTGATGGTTGAAAGACATCTGATCATGTGATCCCTGCATTCCTCCCAGGGACTTAACAATGTGGTTGAAGAGGACACGCCACATAGGAGTGAATTACTTAATCTTCAGAGGGGATTTGGCGAGTACTTCAGCAGGTGTAAGTGCAGGGTGTTCATTGCATGAAAGGCTAAATGTGATGGTGTCTTCTACCACTTCAGCAGAATACCAGAATTCCCTAAGGTATTCTTGGTAAAAGGTGGATGGGGATTCGGTGAAGGCTTCATTTAGGTCACAATTCTGCATGAAATTTACCAGATCTGAATAGGTGCTGTTTGGTGCCTTAATCCATCCAATGGCGTTGTTGGAGGCGAGGATGCTCTCGTTGATCTCGAAGTTAACATTTGAGGCTTTGGGAACTGAAAACGCCATGGATTTAAGGTTGAAGGTGAACGAAAATGGCGGATGGTTGAGAGAGATAAGAACTTAGAGAGAGAAGTAGATTTTAGAATGGTGGTGGGTGAGAAGAGAAAGGAGACAATATATATTCAAACTTAAGTGAACAGTTATCCAACCGTATTAAATGCAAGGTGCGAAAATGACTGCTCAAGTGGGTCCCCTTAACCTCTCAAAAAGTTTGTCTCCTCGTTATCCGAAAAATAAATGATTAAATATTTGGGAATGTTTTTTTGCATTTACTTGGAAAGTAACTACCTAGTTTCATGTGAAAAACATTTAATATAGAATCAATCATTTAATGAACACATTTAATATCAAGCCACAGGCTTTGAGATATTGAACATCCCTAGCTCAGCAACTAGCCTGTTGAACGAAGGTTCAGCCAAAGGCTTAGTAAAGATATCAGCTAGTTGCAGCTCTGTGGGAACAAAATGCAGCTCAATATCTCCCTTCATTATATGATCCCTGATAAAATGATACCTGATATCAATGTGTTTGGTACGAGAGTGAAGAACAGGGTTGTTGGATATGGCAATGGCGCTGGTGTTGTCACAAAAGATTGGCACTTTGTCATACAAGATTTCATAGTCAGCCAATTGACTTTTCATCCAGAGCACTTGAGCACAACAGCTGGCTGCAGCGACATATTCTGCTTCAGCTGAATACATAGCCACAGAGTTTTGCTTCTTAGCACTCCATCCAACCAATTTTCCTCCTAGGATTTGACAGCTGCCTGAAGTGCTTTTCCTGTCAATACATCATCCAGCATAGTCTGAATCTGAATAGGCCTTGAGATCAAAGCTTGATTCCTTTGGATACCATAGATCTAGGGATGGTGTTCCTTTGAGATACCTGAAAATTCTTTTAACAGCCACTAGATGGGATTCTTTTGGGTTAGCTTGGTACCTTGCACAGAGACATGTGGAGAATTGGATATCTGGACGACTAGCTGTTAGATACATGAGTGACCCAATCATGCCTCTATACAAAGTCTCATTGACAGAGACCCCTGACTCGTCAGGGCCCAAGTTGTTGGGTGGAAGCATGGGGCATTTCACTGATGCACAATCAGCTAAGTCATATTTTTTAAGTAAATCCTTAACATACTTTTCTTGACAAATTGAAATTCCCTTAGGACATTGTTTAATTTGAAAGCCCAAAAAGTAAGTTAATTCACCCATCATACTCATCTCATATTTCTTGGTCATTAATTTAGCAAAACGTTTACTAAGATTGACATTTGTTGACCCAAAGATGATATCATCCACATAAATCTGCACAATGATGAAATCACTCTTGTCCTTGAAGGTAAAGAGTGTTTTATCAATAGAACCCCTGACAAATTTATTTTCAGTTAAGAAATTTGAAAGAGTTTCATACCATGCTCTTGGAGCTTGTTTCAGACCATACATTGCCTTGTGAAGTCTGTACACATGGTTTGGAAACTCGCTGTTCTCAAATCCTTCAGGTTGAGCAACATACACTTCCTCAGCCAAATCACCATTGAGGAAAGCACTCTTAACATCCATCTGATACACAGTGATGTTCATATAGGCAGCATAAGCAAGGAAGATTCTGATGGCTTCCAGTCTAGCAACAGGTGCAAAAGTTTCATCATAATCAATTCCTTCAGTCTGAGAGAACCCCTGTGCTACCAGTCTGGCCTTGTTCCTGATGATGTTCCCAATCTCATCCATCTTATTTCTATAGATCCATCTAGTGCCTGTGATGTTCTTTCCAGGTGGAGCTGGCACTAGTGTCCATACTTTGTTCCTTTTGAACTGACTGATTTCTTCTTGCATAGCAGCTACCCATCCTTCTTCTACCAGAGCCTCAGCTACTCTTTTAGGTTCAATTTGTGAAAGAAATTTAGCAAATAGACATTCATTGGCTGAGGCTGACTCTGAGTCTTGGATTCGCTGTCTGGTTGTGACCCCTGCATTTGGTTCCCCAATAATATTGACAAGAAAAATGTGTTGATCTCTTGACCACTTATTTTGAGGAGCTGGGGATTCAAGGACAGGGGTACTTGAGTGCACAGCTGGTACAATTTGAGTCTCATCCTGCTGACTAGGAGGGCTTTCTTCAAAGACTACTTCAGTGTCAGAGTCTTCTTCAGCCATATCAAGGGAAGCTATTTCATTATCAGCAGGAGAATCTTCAGGGATTTAAAGAATTGGTGAGTCATCAATCTCATGAGAAGGACCATCAGAAATTTGAGGTTCTTCTTCATCAAGTTCCTGAGAGGTAGGAGCTTCTATGTTGTGAGTAGACAAAGGGTCAAAGGCAGGGACATAAGGAGTGAGAGTGTTGGAGTGATGATGACTGGTAGGTCTGGGTTCTGTGAACTCATCACTTGGGAAAGAAATATTTTCATTAAAATCAATTTCATCACCCTCTGTTCCTGTTCTCTGTATGACTTCATCATCTTCATTGAATCTAACATGGAATGTTTCTTCTACTTCTTGTCTTCTGATGTTGAATACTCTGAAGGCTTTGGCTGTTGGAGAGTATCCCAAAAAGAAACCATCATCAGCTTTTTCATCAAACTTTCCAAGTTTATCCCTGTAGTAATAAATAAACACAGGGCACCCAAACACATGAAAATAGCTGACGTCTGGAGATCTTTTTCTGAAAACTTCATAGGAGGTTTTACCATGTCTTATGACAATGATTGACCTGTTTTGAGTGTAGCAGGCAGTGTGAACAGCTTCTCCCCAAAATTGCTTTGGTAAGGCTGCACCATTTAACATAGTTCTTGCTGCTTCAATCAAAGTCCTGTTTCTTCTTTCAGCCACACCATTTTGTTCAGGGGTGCCAGCTGAAGAGAAGTTCTGAGAAATCCCTTTTTCATCACAAAAAGATTCAAGTTGATGATTCTTGAATTCTGTACCATTATCACTTCTTAGAGCTTTGACTCTAACATCATTCATATTTTCAACCTGTCTGATGAAGGACATGATGGTTTCAGCTGCATCACTTTTCCTTCTGAGGAAGAACACCCATGTGTATCTTGAAAATTCATCAACTATGACCAAGGTGTATTTGTTGTGATTAATGGTTTGAGGTTTGACAGGCCCAAACAAATCCATGTGAAGGAGATGTAAGCATTTGTCAATAGAGAATGATTGCCTAGTCTTGAATGAAGACCTGTGATGCTTTCCTTTGACACAGGTAGAACAAGTTTTGTCTTTGGAAAACATTACTGAATGTAGACCAGCAACCAAGTTTTGAGTGGCTATCTTATTGATGTTCTTGAAGTTGAGATGAGACAGTCTTTTGTGCCACAGCCAATTGACACTTTCAGAGGCTTTGGCAAGAAAACAATTTGAGCTGTCTTCAGAGCACACAGCCATGTTGATGACATAAACATCTCTCCTTCTAGGTGCAACCAGCACAACATCATTGTTTTTGTTGAATACGGTTCCCTGAGTCTTAGTAAACAAAACCTTATAGTCAGCATCACACAATTGGCTGATGCTAATAAGATTGTGTTTAAGACCATTCACATATGCAACCCTGGTAAAAGTAATCCCATTGCAGTTCACTGAGCCATATCCTTCTGTGTCACCTGAAGAGTTATCTCCAAACACCACTTTAGGACCTGCTCCTTTGAGTATCTGTGCATGTATTGTTGAATCCATGTCATGTGTCTAGAACAGCCACTATCTAGATACCATACCGATTCCTTGAGATATTTCTGCACAGATACATAGAAACAGATTAGTTCCTATGGTGAACCCACTTTCCAGTGGGTTCCCTGAATTGCTTATTAGCAACTCTTGTGTTCCTGAAAAACGTTTGGCGTTGGGATGGACAGTTCATTGTTTCATGGTTATAACTCCCACATGTATCACACCCAGGGAAGTCACCACACTCGTCTGAGTGATGGTCTGTGAACCCACAGAATTTATAGGGAGGATAAGGTTTGTAATTTCCCTGTTGCCTTTTGGAACTCTGTGGTCTGTCCCTAGAGGGTGTCTGAGCTCTTTTAGCTGCCATGTGTCTGTCATGATCTAAGGTCGAATGGTGAGAATAGTTACATACATTGCAATAAGGTTTGATTAACCTTTCCCCTTTGGGTTTACCTAGGACTGACTTAGGTTCATGAGAAGTAGAGCATTCAGCGGAAGGCTTAATGTGTTGTTTCAAGAGTTCTACTTCTTTCATAAGAGACAACAGGTGATCTTCAGTGGTAGGTTCAACCTTATTCACAGCTTTAGTAGTAACAGGCTTAAAAGCTACTTGTTTACCAGTTTGTTTAGCAGGCACATGAAAAACTTTGGCTGGAGGATTCTCAATATCTGTCCTAAGTTCATCCTTAGCAGATCTAGAAGAACTGCTGGGTTCAACTCCAGAGAGTTTGGGAAAGGGTGGTAGCTCAGCCACATCTTCAGAGACAGGGTCATTTGTCAAAGAGGTGTCTGACATATGAATAGTCTCTGTAGATTTAAAGACAATGTCTTTGGGTTTGGTGAGAATCCTCAGCTTATTTTTCTTAGCAGATATATCCCTTTTTAAGTCAGCAGGCACTTCATCCCTAAGCAATTCATCAATAGTAAACCTAGCACACAGCCATTTTTCAATAATCTTGTTCAATTCAGAGACTTGATCATTTAAAGAAACGTTTTTCAAGGTTAATCTAGCTACTTCATTTTGCAGGGATATTTTCTCTAAATTAACCCGCCTGAGAGTTTCACATTCAGCCTTAGCATTTATCATTTCATATTTAACAGAGTGAAACTTATCAAGTAGGTTCTTTCTTTGTTCCTCAACAAAGTTCAAATCAACAATGGTGTAATCAAGGGCATGCTTTCGTTCATCACTATCAGACATAGATAAAAGCATGTGTACCTTTTTCATTGTGATTTCAACCCATTGTCCTGATCTAGCATCACCTTTTCCAACAACTGGTTCATCCTCAGCTATCGCCATAAAAGCCCTGACTCTTGTGGTGTCTTCTTCATCTGAAGTCAGTGGTTCATCATTCCAATCATAAGTTTCAGCAACCAACCCTTTCTCTGTCTTTTTCTCACCACCTTTCTTTTTGGACAGAGCTTCAATATTCAAGTTCATTTGTTCTAACTCAGCTTTAAGTTCCTTGTACTTATTTTTGTAATCTTTCTTCTCAGTGTCTGAAGAATTGGATTGAGATGAGTTGTTATGTTGTTTGAACTTGTAGGGTTTGGATGAATATGATGGATAAGAGGGTGAGGATGTCTTGGTAGAAGGACAGTCTTTTTGATAATGTCCAAGCTTTCCACAGGCAAAACATGTTTCTTTTGACCTGTCAGTTGGTTTACTAGCTGATCCTACTCTTCCAGATCTTTTGTAGTATATTCTTTGGTTGGCTAGCAACGCTCTTTCATGGAACTCTGCATTGAGGTCTAACAAGAACTCTTGGCTGCTGCGGGTATCTTCTTCAATATCAGAATCGCTGTCATGAGGATGTGTTGCAGAGATCAAAGCTTTATAAGATGCTCCTTGGACTACAAATCTTTCAGTCTCTGATTTGTAGATAGTATCAATCAGCCCTTCTTCATAATTATACTTACCATAGAGCTGAGCAAGGGTATCATTTTTTATTGAGTTGTTAGCTCTCTGAGTCTGATTCATGCTCAGCACTTTCTTGGAAGGCTGTTGACAAAAGTAGCATTTATCTCAGCTTGACCAATAGTGACATCATTCATAGCCAGGTCATTTAGAAGAATCTTCAGCCTAGTATAGGTTTGCTGAACCTTTTCACCTTCAAGTGACTTAAAGGCATTAAACTGAAGTCTGAGTGCCTGAATCTTTGTCTCTCTTGTTTCAGAGGGTCCTTCATGGCCAAGAATGAGGTCTGTCCACATTTGTTTAGCTGTGGGACACTGAATGACAGACTTCATGATATGCTTGGGAAGACAGGAAATTATGATGCTTTTGAGACGTTTATCTTGGTTTGCTAATTTCCTATCAGCTGGAGTCCATTGTTTGAGAGGTTTGGGAAGAGGGTTTTCTTCAGTAGATGTAAGTGCCATGGGAATATATGGACTATTTTCTAAAATTTCTAAAAGAAAAGGTTCAAGCCCATCAAGGTATACAAGAAACTGACTCTTCCAACTGGCAAAATCTTCTTCATCAAAGACTGGTACACTGGTTACGTGTGATCCACCTCTTGAGTCGAGAAGTTGAGGTAGATCATCGTCATTGGCGGGAGGGTTAAGTCTTGGTGAAGATGGATTTGTGGAAGGTGATTGTGGTGGGTTAGAAGTTTCTGGCATGGTGGATCTTGATTATAAAACTGAAAACGATGTTTCTTGAAGGTTTTAATATCAAACACCACTCTGATACCAATTGAAAGTCCCTAATCAATGCAAGAAACCCTAATCTTATGAATACAGTCGTAGCTGTTTGATTCACTAAGTTATATGCAATAATGTTCTTAATATCTCAAAGTGTTGAACCTTAATGCATGGATACACATCCTATTTATAGTGTTACGAGTTTGACTTAAACAGTACTTGATGGCGACTACACAAGCTTTTACAAGTTCCCACATCAGTCACATGATGTCCTTCTATTCTTGGTAGTCTTCCATTATGCTTTAAGGAACAGTTGTCAAAAACAGTTTCCTTATTCTTCATAGTCTCGAACACATAAATGGCATGTCCAAAGTGTGCTGAGAGTTATCAGGGTATTGCCACCCCTGTTAACTCTCAACCCCTCAGAGTCCCTGATACATCTTGGCCGTTATCCATCACAGCCAATGAGTATGTCTTCAGGTAATCTTCGACTTCCCTGACAATGTCTCTGACATGGACTCCTCTGAGGTTGCTCACAGAGACTTGGATCTCTGTGAGTCTTGCGAAACTTGCCTGCCTCCTAGGCACAGGCAAGGGACTATCTAACAGCCTATTTATGTTTAAATCAATGATCAGGGAATCTAACAAGTTTAGATTCCCAACACAAGTTGATGGTGTCAAAGTTGATATGTGACAATCGTTGATGCCATAACCATGCTTGAGATGATGAAGCTTTAGCCATTAAGCAAATTGGATTTGTTGAAGATGTGTCTTGAAGAGTTACTGTGTAGAGATCAGAACCACGAGAACCTGTAAGAAGGTCATTCCCATCGTAGTCTCTAACATAGCAAGTAGATTTCCGAAAAGCCACTTCCAAATCCGCATCACAAAATTGACCAACCGAGAATAAATTGTGATTCAGTCCCTTGACGTAATAAACCTGTTTTATAGTGATATTCCCTTGAACCAAGTCTCCATATCCGAGTATCGGTGCAAATTGATCATTTCCAAACCGTACCATACCCAGAAACTTCTCTACGAAGTTAATGTGAAGCTTGAGATTGCCCGTCATGTGCTTTGTACACCCGGAGTCCATTATGAATAGGATGATTTCGACGAGCTGCAGAAGAATTAGAAGACAATGTAGCATTTGACAAATGGGAGCCCTTGATAGAAACGGGTTCCAAAATAGTAGTGGACCTAGATTCTAAAGGCAAGCTAACATTCATTGACCCAATTAGAATGGGGGTTGTCTTAGGTACCCATTTGTATCCAGGTGGTGTAAATCTTGAATACCCCCGTGTACATGTCCTAATCATGTTCTCATAAAGCTTCTTTAACCTGCTTTGTTTACGTAGAGTAGTGGATTCTAACGCACTTAGTTTCTTAAGTGGTTGCTCAGTGGATTGGTTCAAAGTTCTTGTGGGTTCACTAGTACTAGTGGGCATACGAATAGGCTTCCTAGTTCTAGTATTCACGCCATTATAATTAAGAGCACAAGCATCATGATTGAAAGTACGAACACATTTTCCACATTCAACACAAACAAATTCAACATTCGAGGTCTTAGCATTTAAACTGTCATTACATGCAGTTATAGACGTTTTATTCTTAGAAAACCTAAAATTCCTACGGTGGTCTTCTACTTCCAACTTCTTTCCTTGACTATTGTTAGGCATGACCTTATCTTGCATTCTATTGCTCTTAAGCTGTGGTCCGCTAACGCTAGTAGTGGGGATTACTCTTGTAGAAGAAGACACACGTTGATTAGATTTCTTAATATTCTGAGGTAACCGCGATGTTCTAGTTTGAGTGGGCTTAGTGTTCATCTTATACATTCCAGGTGCTATCACATTAGTGCTCTTATCATTTCCTATCTTAGGCAAAGTCTGTGGGGATTGTCCCAAAATAGATGATTTAGGGCATTTAACCGCATTCGGTTGACGAACAGCGGATGGTTTACCCAAAACAGACTTTCCTTTCATTTTCTCAATGAGTTTCTGTAACTCACTTATGGCAATGTCCCTTTCTTTTAGCTGAGCTTTCAAATCATTTATTTCGAAATCTTTTTCATTTAGTAGACGAAACGAAGAAGCTGACATTTCTTGACATTTTTTATGATTATGAGATTTTTCACCTTTTTGTAAAGCAAGTTCAAGAGAAATGGAGTGTTTCTCAAGTTGAGAAAAGCTTTTCGAAAGTTTGTTGTATGACTGAATTTGTTTTGAAAGCTCTACTTCAAGATTGCGACATTTCTCGTCCGATTCTGACACTAGACATGCTACATGACAATATTGATCAAGATCGGTATACACACCAAGTATAGCATTCATATGGTCAGCATAAAAGTATTCCTTAGAAAGTCGATCAATTTCGTTAGAAAGTTGGTGTTCTTGTGTCTTTAATTTAATTTGAAGAAAATCAACTTCATCTTCAAGAGATTTGACATAGCTTAAATCAGTTAACATTTCCTCAGTGAGAGCATTATAAAACATTTCCACATTTTTTGAAAGATCATCAATGGTTGGAACAATACATTGTTGAATGACGACTTCTACTTGTGGGTTAGGTTTAATATTCCAAATGGTATCCCTAGAAACTTTTTCATAATCGACGACACCTTTGTACAAATTTAAAACCCCTTGTTTTATAAACTCAAATTGCTGGACACTTTTGCTTTTCTCATCCCATTTACGTTTGTCATCCAAAATTCGCTTTTTTAACAAAATTGATTGCTTTTTGAAACTCCTTTTTAAAGAAACTTTCTTTTGTGGTTCATCACTTGGTGGTGGAACACTATTATACATCTTTTGTTCTTTTGAAAGTTCTTTTTGAGGGACAAACTTAATATGATTGTTAGAATCAGAAAAGTTTACTAAATCACTTAAGTTTGATCGACTTTCTTCTTGTTGACGAATGATTTCGTCGCAGTCAGGGGAAAGCATAAGAGCAAGATTATCAACATAACAACCGATATCATAAAGAGCAGGCTTGGTACTTTGAGCTTTCTTGAGATATTCAGGCTTGACAAAACTCGTTTTCATATTTCTATTGAGCATATTCATAGTTTGAATAGACTGACCCCTTTTGTAAACAATGTTGTTTAACGTGTCGACTCTCTTTTCCAAAGCAAGAATTTTTTCAATATCCTTTTCTTCACGAGTTTTATAAAGCTCAGTTTGTTCTTTGTTAACAGACTCTAATTCAGTAATTTGGAGTTTATGTAGCAGCAGTTGTTCTTCAAGTTCCGATATCTTCTGTTTTGACATATGAATTTCGTGTGTTACTTCAGAACAATATTGTTCGTTGAGCACCTTACGTTCATATACCAAACCATTAGCTATTGCAACCCGTCGATCAGCTTCTTTTACATAATCACACTCTTTAAGCCTGTCTATCTCCTCGGCTAAGGATGTGTTTGCTTGCTTCAAACGTTTATTAGCATCTTTGTTTTCCTCAATTTCATGTTTTAAAGAATCAATTATAGACGCAAGCAAATCACGGTCCTCATCCGAGTCAGTATCCTGAGCAGCATTACCGTCATCATTACACATATGCTGTGAATCCGTAGAGATATTTCTATCCTCCGTGTCCATTACATATGTGTCATTGATGCTTTCGGGTTGCTCAGGATGTCGTCGTTCATTAGCAAACACATTATAGTTATCATTTGTTGGTACCTTTTCAATTGGCTCAGTATCAAAGATAGGTCCAGAAGTATCAGCAGTCTCTGGAAGCACTTCTTGAATCTTTGCCATGTACACATAATGTGCCTCTAGCTCTTGATCATCGGCTTCATCATCAGTGTCATCACGCCAGTCAACTTCATCTGCTGTGAGTGGAATTCCTGCTTCTTCTTTCTTACACAGCAGCATTTTTTCCTTGTGATACCCTGAGTCCTTAACCCGTTTTGGCTTCTAGCATTCCCTAGCCATGTGCCCAAATCCCTTACAGTTGAAGCATTGAATCCCAGTCTTCTGCACCGCCGGAGTTCCTACAGTATCTCTAGCCCCAACTTGATTCAGCATCCTCTGATTATCATACCTAGCATCACGATCATACCTAGGTGCATGATCAACTTCCTTATATCTAGCATTGGATGATGATCTGAGGTTGTTGTTGGTAGGTTTGTAGATCTTCTTATAAGTTGTGGTGAGTAAAGACATGAGTTCTTCAATCTTCTTGTCCCGTGAAGTTTGTTCATCATCACTGTCTCCATCTGACTCGGTGTAATACTTTGGAGGTGGAGTGGGGACAATTGCTTTTGCTTTGTGTTTAGCAGCAACTAGAGGTTTGGTGGATGAGCTTGATGACTTTGAGGAATGAGTAGGTGGTTGTTGATGGGGAACGGGTTTTGTTGAAGTAGCAGCCACAAAAGCAATAGAATTAGCAGACCGTTCTGCCTTTTCAGCCCTTAGTTCATTCACTTCATTCTGATGTTGTTTCAAGATATCATAAAGTTTGTGGTAAGATATAGTCTTGATATCCTCCCTTTGTTTGACCAAAGTCACAAACCTTTGCCATTCCGGTTTGAGTTGAAGTAGAAACTGAACATTGGCATGATGATTGGAGATGGTGCACTGATTTCTGACAAGCTCATTCATCTTTTTGTAGAATCTCGAGTAATATGAGTCAATGGATTCACCATCTTCAGATGTAAATTTTCCAAACTCCCAAAGTAGATTAGTCTCGAGATCTTGAACATTGATTGACTCACCTTGCTTCAATCGATGAATTGCATTCCACATTTCCATAGCATTAGGACATGCATCAACTGTGGAATAGATATCGTTATCAATTCCAGTGAGTATGAAATTTACAGCATCAGCTTCAGCTTGGAGGAGTTTCTTTTTCTCAGCAGAACATGTGTCAAAATCCTCCATAGCTCGTATAGTTGATGAAGTACCATCCTCTGCCTGTGTGGTAATTGGTTTGAATTCAAAAACTGGAGGTGGATTCTCAAGGCAGTGACGAAGAGCAGTTCGGTTTTCTTTTCCGTCGAGAAATCTGAGAAAACGAGATCTCCATTGAACGTAGCAACCGGCAGTGAGCACAGGTGGATTACCGTTACCACCTTGTTCCAAACGAATTTGATTAGCAGTTGCAATGTTGATGTTGTTGTTAGACATGGTGAATACTTGTGGATGAAATGCAGATCTTAGTGGATTTTTTGTGATGATGTGTGGTTAAAATTGAAATTCCGAAAATTCAAAAAAAATAAAATTTCTCAGTCTGACAAAACGGTAAGCTGAAAAATTTTGTATCGCCAAATTTTGAATTTGAGTTAGAAATAGCCAAAAAATAGTAGGGAAAAAATTACTCAGACAAAATACTCATCGGAATGTCCATCAGAATACTTATCGGAATGCTCAGATCGGAATGTCAAATCAGAATGTCCAATCGGAATGTTCAGATCGGAATGTTCTATCGCAATGCACTGTCGCAATGTCCAGATCGGAATGTTCTGTCGGAATGTGGTTGTCGGAATGTTCAGATCGCAATATGTTGTCGCAATGTTAGACCGGAATGTGGCTGAGACAAATTGGACATAGTAACGACTTAAAAAACCCTTAAACCCGTCGGAATCCCAGATCGCAATGCACGATAGGAATATCCAGATCGGAATAAGGTATCGCAATACAGTGATCGCAAAGTAGAATCCTAAGATTATTGCAATCAAATCCCACACAATTGTACTTTCCGATGGTAACAATTGCTTGAATTTCGGAATGAAGAAAAACAAGAAATTTCGCAACTTTTGATCCAAAATATTTGTGTTTTAGCCAAAACCAAGATACCCAAATCACTACTACTAGTATGTAGATGATATGTATCAAGAAAAGACCATAAAAACACAAAAAGAAAAATAGGACGTGAGATATGGATCAAAAAGGCCACGAAAAATCAAGAACACCACACACGAATCTTCAATCACCTATCCACTATAGGCTCTTGATACCAAATGTTGTTCCCATTCAATCCATAACACAAGATTTAGAAGAGATATTTAGAGAGAGAAAGAGAAGAAAAGTAGAGAGAGAAACAAGAGAGAATTTGGAAGGTTAATGTTTACTAGAGAGAGAAAGTAAAATGAACCAACACCCTCTTCCACACATGGAAGAGGGTTTATATACCCACGAACCAATGGGATTTCCATGGGCCGTGGGTTTGTGACTTGGGCCGGGCTTGGCTTAGTCTTGGGCTTACGCCCCTAACTTAGACAATATTAGCTTAATGTCCAAGCCCGGTTTTCCCGACTAACCTATTACAATACAAGACCTTTTAACGACTAAGATGACCTATTACATTCTTGTTCGGCTATATAAAATATAGGGCTAACAGTATCCAACACATTCCGAAAACGGTTTAAAACTGTCATATGTAATATACCATATCGGATAAGGCATCTCATCTCTGTACCTTAACATATTTTGTGGTGTCATTTTTCCTATATTTTGTCAAATTTTGATCAATTAGGACCCACATATATTGTTAAGGGGGAGCTACCCGACTACAAAAGTTCCATGATTCATGCGTGCACACATGTTTCTCTCCCAACAATTTTTAAAAACTGTCATATTTTAATCAATTGGTATCTCTAATATTAAATTTTTATATTAGAGATAGGGAAGAAAATGTGATTAAAATATAATATATCGCAACATGTGATCTTAAAGACTCAAGTGCAACTCTTTTCTTCACATGCTAAACTATTTTGAATATCAATGCGTGTGTGTAGGGGGAGCTTTTCGGTAATGTAAAACTTTCAAAGTGTTAAAAGTTTTGATTTTTATCAAGAACTTTGAATGGTTTTCAATGGTTTTATGGTTACGATCTATACCCAAAACAACCTACTATCCACGACGGAACGATGGAGTCAGAAGGTGGTTTAGGATAGGAAACTAAGTCCTATGATCCAACCAAAACCGGAGGGATATTCCCAAGGACATTCGATAGCTAGAAATAGTTGTCCTTAGGAAAGATGGAGTTGAATGAAGCTGAATGCGGACCAATTATTTAAGTTAGCACTGGAACAATCACAACAAGGTGCTAGTGATGACGTATTGGTAAGCATTAAAGGAGTTGAATATTCTATGCAACTTAGGCAGAAACCGGGTCAATACATCTATTAAAGACAAGTCGTCATGGACCCAGTGATGCAATGCACAACCCTTCCCCAGCCGTTCAGGTTTCTCTCAAAAGAAACTTGTCTCATTGTCACGGAGATCAACACGTATCTATTGACTTTCTCACTCCGAGTTAGTTAATATTGAAAAGGTGGCAGTCTGCTCTAGCCTCCGACTACTAAAATGCACTTATCGAGTCTAGAGCCAAAAAGATATCAATCTATCATCTCATTAGGACACAATCGAGTCCTACGCATTATCCTTGTGATACTGCCAGAACATCTGAGTGATACGGTTCATAATGAAGATGGAAATCCTGCGTGAGTCAACCTCAAACAAGCTCATGGTAGGTAACTTGTGTTATTCTACACGAATCAAACTTGTGAGAACTCGAAAGCAACTAAGTTTATATTCTTAATTGATTCAAACTTGATTACATGTTTCTTCGCAAAATCCGTGTGATCTTGCCAAAACATTCAGAGTGACACTTTTAGTGTTCACAGTGGCGAATGGAAATCCTTCCAGTGTCAACCACAAATAGCACTGCGATAGGTAACTCGCAAGATTCTCTATGAATCAAGCTTGTGACAAACTGGAAAGCAACAATGGTGCGATTCTTATAGAATCAAACTTGTTCCAGGAATTCTGAATTGACGACTCTAATCAGACGGATAACTTATCCTTATGATTCACTCTTTACGTTCGTAGTCTTCTTTGAGACGGTCGAGCAAAGAGAACTGGCTACTACCGCCAAGAAACCCTGTCAAGGAGGTTCGTAATCGAATCTACCCGATCACAGGTACTGTTAGCCCTATATTTTATATAGTAGAACAGGTAATGTTTTCCAATTCTCTCTTGTTTCTCTCTCTACTTTCTTCTCTTTCTCTCTCTAAATATCTCTTCTAAATCTTGTGTTATGGATTGAATGGGTTAGCTCGACAAAGGTTCAAGGTGAACCCCCACACGGTTCTCACAAAGATATCACTAACCCACATGCTGGCATACAAACTACTGATAAAAGTGTAGGTAATAAAGTAAAGATTTAACAAGAACACAAAGGTTTTCCATACTTATACCTTTCAACAAAAGACACTCTCAGAGTTTGGTTGTTGAAGAAGCAGATATCAGAGAAATACGTGTCTCAAGGGTTTCACAAGTAAGATTCAAGATGACTTATAGTCACATATCAGGCTGTAACTCGAACGTCAAAGAAAGGGAACTTTATCTCTTTAACGATAAGTTACCCTTAAAATGAGAAATTCATATTTCTCGGTCACGAGCTTCTATTAAACTATTCAAAAGTTTTATGCTCGTGTACATGGCGTATAGTCAAATTACAGATTATAACCCGGGCTCACAAGATAGGAAAGTTCATCCCGAGTATGACTTATCCTCAAAACGAGAAATTCGATTTTCTCAAATACGAGCTTCTATTAAAACTATTCGAAAGTTTTAAGCTCGTGTAAATGACTTCTAAGCACATCACAGCTTAGGACTCGGACCTCAAATAAGGAAAGGTTATCTCGGACGATAACTTATCCTTTTCAACGAGAAATTCATATTTCTCGGTCATGAGCTTCTCATAAAAACATTCAAAGTTTTTAAGTTCATGAAAAACGACTTCTAAGTAAATGTCAGCTTAGAATTCGTACTTCCACTTAAGGAAAGTTTATCACGGATGATAACTTATCCTTCACAACGGGAAATTAATTTTTCTCGTTCATGAGCTAGTCACAAAACATTCAAAGTTTTGAGCTCATGTAAATCGGAATTTATTTTTAAACCGTTGAACACAATTTTTCAAGAATTTCTCAAAAGGTTTTTCTAAATCTTTCAAAATTGTGTGTTCAACACTCCCTTCCTCATAAGTGGTTTTTATATCTCAAAATTGTCATATGTTATTTTGATCAATTATTGAGGGGGAGCGTTTTAAAATCAAGCCTTTTAATGTTGTTGGGTACATCTCTAAAATTGTCATATTTTATGTATCCAACACATTCCAAAAATGTGATAAAAGCTGTCATATATATTATCGGTAAAGGCATCTCAACTCCGTACCTCAACATATTTTGTGGTGTCGTTTTTCTAAATTTTGTCAAATTTTGTTTCAAGACACACATATATTGTTGAGGGGGAGCGTCCCGACTGAAAAAGTTCCATGATTCATGCGTGCACACATGTTTCTCTCCCAATCGGTTTTCAGAAATTGTCATATTTTAATCAATTGGTATCTCTAATATGATGTTTTTTATATTAGAGATAGGGGGAGAAAATGTGATTAAAATGTAATATATCGCAACATGTGATCTTAAAGACTCAAGTGCAACTCTTTCCTTCACATGCCAAACTATTTCGTATATCGATGCATGTGTGTAGGGGGAGCTTTTCGAAAAGATAAAACTTTCAAAGTGTTAAAAGTTTTGATTTTTATCAAGCACTTTGAATGGTTTTCAATGGTTTTATGGTTACGATCTTTACCCAAAACAACCTACTATCCACAACTGAACGATGGAGTCAAAAGGTGGTTTAGGGTAGGAAACTAAGTCCTATGATCCAACCAGAACCGGAGGGATCTACCCAAGGACATTCCATAGCTAGAAATAGTTGTCCTTAGGAAAGATGGAGTTGAATTAAGCTGAATGCGGACCAATTACTTAAGTTAGCACTAGAACAATCACAACAAGGTGCTAATGATGACGTATTGGTAAGCATTGAAGGAGTTGAATATTCTATGCAACTTAGGCAGAAACCGGGTCTATACATCTATTGAAGACAAGTCATCATAGACCCAGTGATGCAATGCACAACCCTTCCCAGCCATTCGAGTTTCTCTCAAAAGAATCTTGTCTCATTGTCACGTAGATCAACACGTATCTATTGACTTTCTCACTCCGAGTTAGTTAATATTGAAAAGGTGGCAGTCTGCTCCAGCCTCCGATTACCAAAATCCACTTATTGAGTCTAGAGCCAAACGAGATCAATTTATCATCTCATTAGGACACAATCGAGTCCTACGTATTATCCTTGTGATATTGCCAGAACATCTGAGTGATAAGATTCACAATGAAGATGGAAATCCTGCTTGAGCCAGCATCAAACAAGCTCATGGTAGGTAACTTGTGCGATTCTACACGAATCAAACTTGTGAGAACTGGAAAGAAACTAAGTTTGGATTCTTAATTGATTCAAACTTGATTCCAGGTTTCTTCGCAAAATCCATGTGATCTTGCCAGAACATTCAGAGTGACACTCATTAGTGTTCACAGTGACGAATGGAAATCCTTCCAGTGTCAACATCAAACAGCACTGCGGTAGGTAACTCGCAAGATTCTCTATGAATCAAGCTTGTGACAAACTGGAAAGCAACAATGGTGCGATTCTTTTAGAATCAAACTTGTTCCAGGAAATCTGAATTGACGACTCTAATCAGACGGATAAGTTATCCTTATGATTCACTCTTTACGTTCGCAGTCTGCTTTGAGGCGGTCGAGTAAAAAGAACTGGCTACTACCGCCGGGAAACCCTGTCAAGGAGATTCTTAATAGAATCTACCCGATCACAGGTACGGTATCTAATACCGTCTAAACGGTCTTCACCGACCGGAGGTAAAACGCTACCGAGTTAGGATGAAATGTTCAAAGCCATTTCATCCGTGTCTATATATGTTGCTGCATATCAAGAAGGTGGCGTAGCTGTGCAACCGATGTCGATTCAGAAGTCACAAGAGCACAAGATGGCGATAATCAAGATACCTAAGAATGTAAGAATATAATAGGTCATCTTAGTCACAAGGAGTACAAATGAAGATCTCAAGCACTCAAAGTCAAATGACAAAGGCTCAAGATAAAGATCACGAAAGCATGAAGGAACAAAGCTGTTACAAACAAGATCAAGACCAAGATACAAGACCAAAGCAAGAAGATATCCTCTACAAGAATGTATTCACTCAACCATCTTATGCTTTTTAAGCATTTTAAGATGACCGATACATTGGGGGAGATTGTTAGCCCTATATTTTATATAGTAGAACAAGAATGTAATAGGTCATCTTAGTTGTTAAAAGGTCTTGTATTGTAACAGGTTAGTCGGGAAAACCGGGCTTGGACTTTAAGCTAATATTGTATAAGTTAGGGGCGTAAGCCTAAGACCAAGCGAAGCCCGGCCCAAGTCACAAACCCACGGCCCATGGAAAGCCCATTGGTTCGTGGGTATATAACCCTCTTTCACATGTGAAAGAGGGTGTTGGTTACCATTTTATTTCTCTCTCTAAAAGTGTTTAACCTTCCAATTCTCTCTTGTTTCTCTCTCTACTTTCTTCTCTTTCTCTCTCTAAATATCTCTTCTAAATCTTGTGTTATGGATTGAATGGGATTAACAAGTACGGTATCTAATACCGTCTAATGGTCTTCACCGATCGGAGGTAAAACGCTACCGAGCTAGGGTGAAACGTTCAAATCCATTTCGTCCGTGTCTATATATGTTGCTGCATATCAAGAAGGTGGCGTAGCTGTGTACTAACCGATGTCGATTCAGAAGTCACAAGAGCACAAGATGGCAATAATCAAGATACTTAAGAATGCAATAGGTCATCTTGTCACAAGAGCACAAGATGAACATTATCAAAGATAGATTAAAGATCTCAAGCACTCATAGTCAAATGATGAAGGCTTAAGATAAAGATCACAAAGGCATGAAGGAACAAAACCGTTACAAACAAGATCAAGACCAAGATACAAGACCTAAGAAGGAAGATCACCTCCACAAGAATGTATTCACTCAATCATCTTATGCATTTTAAAGATGATTGATACATTAGGGGAGATTGTTAGACCTATATTTTATATAGTCGAACAAGAATGTAATAGGTCATCTTAGTCATTAAAGGTCTTGTATTGTAATAGGTTAGTCGAGAAAACCGGGTTTGGACTTTAAGCTAATATTGTCTAAGGTAGGGGCTTTATGCCCAAGATAGGCCAAGCCCGACCCAAGAAACAAGCCCATCAGTCCATCAAGCTCATGGGTATATAAACCCTCTTCCATGTGTGGAAGAGGGTGTTGGTTCATTTTACTTTCTCTCTTTAGTAAACATGAACCTTCCACCATTCTCTGTACTTTCTCTCTCTAAATTTCTTCTATTTCTCTATGTAAATCTTGTGTTATGGATTGAAGTGGGATTAACACACGCAATGATCGAACCGATTGAGTCTCGGTTTGAAGAACTACTAATGTAATCTCAAATTAAAGATAAATGCACGCATAGGTTTGAAGATATATGAATGAATGATTGTCTAAATTTTTTTTAAACGAGGGATTCTATTGAGTCTCGGTGATAATGAATCAAGGAATGATAAATGTTTAAAGGACTACTAATTGAGTCTCGTTGGTAAGTTGGTAATGAATGATTGAAAGATTCTCTCGATCAATGATAAAATGGATTGAAGAAATATGAATGAATGAATTATTTTGAAAAGAATTGAATATTTTGGATAAGAAAAAATTATGGATAAATAAAACTTAAATAAATATTATTAAATGATGAAGATGAGGGCATTATAGTAATATCCGCCTAGGTAGAATTAAAAAGAAAAAAGAAAAATTTATTTTAAAATTCAATCGGTCATATCACCTATATTACAAAATATTAGCCGGTTTGTATTACCATAATGGTAATAAAATTAGTACATTACCTATATGTGTAAACGGTGGAGAATACATTATGAATATATGTACTTAAGCCAATGAGAAACCATGGGGACCTTCGTATCCCGCTTAATTTTTGGAAAGATTTCAAACGAAGAAAGTGTGGACATTTAATTAGGGAATTGAAGATTGCAAAAAGAAAATCTTTTTCTTGTATAAATTAAAACCCCTTAAATCCTTAATAAATACAGTAAATAATTACTTCTCAAGATCCGCTAGGTTTGAGGTATGAATCTTATCTTTTTTACTCTTTAATTTGATGTTTTTACTGTTACCTATGTCTGCTTGATTTCTATGAATATGATAAAATTTTCGAACTTTATAGGCTTTCTGCCTTTTTTTATAGGTTTTTACTGTCAATTATGTATTGTCCCATCCTAAAACACGTCGATCCCTTGATTTCTAAAAACATTAAAGTTTTTTGCACTATTTTTTCGAACAAGGTTTGGGTGTCACATGCATTCTTGCTTGATCCGTGTAAGATTTAATTTGCTACATATTCTGTCAATCTCGACTAGTGTTTTCTTAATACAGTTTATACTTGGTTTTCTACTAAAAGAGAAAACAAACAAAGCTCGAGCTTTTTTAGATCTTACAAGTTTTTTTTTTTCAAATGTTTCAAGTGATGTGAGGTTTTTGTTGTCACTTATGCCTTTTTTTTTTTTTTTTTTTAAATTATGTCTAGGATTAGTTTGATTCATTAGAGGTACAGTCACTTCGTGATTCATGTTATCATGGCCTTCTTTATATGGTTTTTGATAATTAGTACTCATAGTATGAAAGCAGCAGTGTTGCAATACAATTAATAGTATTATGATACCTTTGCAGAGCGGCATTTATTCAAATCAACAAAGAACATCTTGGAAGGAAGTGAAGCATATGGAGATTTGTTGTGATTCAATCATGCCTCTTAAACATCCATGGTTTGTTTCACAGGAAGTGGAAGACAAAAGAGACAACACCAAGTTCCATATTTTCTACATCATTCATGACCCGATGTCTCATCATCGGTGCCAATTCCCAGAGCTACTTGGAAAACGTATCCGAGGGTGTTTCCATGGCTGTTGGGCGGTTCTCTCCTCCATCCATCCACATGACGTCATTTGGTCTCTTTGGAATCCAATTACATCTAAATTCATTAACCTCCCTCCCTTGAATCGTCACGGATCAGAAGGGGATTGTGGTGATATAAGTGAATGTTGTTTGTCAGCCCCTCCCGAAAATCCCAATTCGGTTCTTTTGTTAATGAGAACTGCAAAACCCAATTTCATGTACTGTAGGCTCGGAAATGATTCATCCTATAGACAGGAGTTAAGATGGACCGAATCAACATATGCAAATCAAATGAAGATCTTAACCGACTGTGATGGTTCACTACATTGCTTAACTTGCTGCAATGACAAAGTATATGCTTACATCCATTTATCTAAAACTCGTACTCATATTCTTATCGTAGAGGTTAACATGGTGGTTAATGAATGTGAAATCGACAAACAAAGAGAAGTAATAACTTTATTGCCAATTTTGGAATACGTTTGCCCTTTTATCAACTGTCCCCTCATTATACCGTTACTGAAAGGATCTTCTACAGAACTGTTCCTTGTTATTTTAGCCTTAAAAGACAAGGGTCAAACAGTTGTTGCCGTGAATTTGTTGAAACTGGACATGAATAATATGATGTGGGAAGAAATCAAAGACCTCAAAGACACCATATTATCCCTGGAACTTAATACTGATTCACCCATATTTTACAGCCCAGCAATTGCCTCATCAGAATTCGGGGGTTATATACACATTCTTGCTGATAAGGGAAAAATCATATACTCGTACCACGTCAAAGATAAAACCATCTCCTTCTCTTCTATTCCTTGTGCAGGACGAACAAGCCGTGTGTCGGCGTGGACAATGCTCAAATGCACCAGGTATTGTATGTAATGTATTGCTTATTTGCTTTAATTATATATTTTTTTCCTTTAGGTTCCTTGAAAATCATAATTCGCGTGTAGGTTAGGAGTTGGTCGTGTGCATGTTCACCATAAACAAAAAAAAAAGGGCTACAAGGAGGATGAGATAGTCATAAGATCAGTAAAGGACAATCATGTGGCTGAGTCATACCTGCTCAATTTCCGAAATGGTGCTTTGAAAATGAAGGAATCTTGTGTTGGAGTCCAATGCAGGTATTGTTTTGCTTTTAGTTAATTTTGGGTGACAACCTGTTTAGCTTTAGCAAGAAATTATTTATGGAACTAATACTCTAATACGTAATTCTCCTTGATTATATGAAATGCGACTCAAGTGTTATAGATTTACAAATCACTTCAGTCATTTATAAATAAAAATTTAGTACAATCTTCCACATCATGTTCTGTAGGTTAGAAAATGATAAGGTTGATGATGATGAGGCCCACCTTCTCAATCTTCCGCCTCATGTTTTGGAGATGTTAATAATGGAGTTTTGTGCTGGTGTTGATTACCTCAAGTTTCGTGCTACATGCAAACATTGTCATTTAGCTGCACCTTTGATACCATGGAACAATGGAAAAGCATCAAAGATAATGCAAAAGTATTCAGTACCTTCACCGTGGCTAATACTGTTTGACAAACAGGAAGGCATTATCACTTTGACTGATCCCGTGTTTGGTGACAAGTATTTTATAAAAACACCTCAAGATTTGAGCTGCGATTTCCAAATAAAGTGCTCGAGATTTGGTTGGTTGCTGATTTTAATAGATGATGACTCATTGATGTTCTTTAATCCTTTCACAAGTGGATTTCTCAAGCTTCCAGATTTACCTTATACATATAGCGCTAGTTTCTCTGCACCACCTACTTCTCCCGATTGCATGGTTGTTGGAATTGCACAATATACTGAGCAATGTCATATTTGTGTCCACGTTGTGGGCGGGGAACCATCCTGGCATAGACGTCTTTTAGATGTTACGGACGGTAAGACACTTAACTCTGTGGCATACTACGGCCGAGATCTTTATGCCTTGAGGGATGATGGAGGGCTTATTATTTTCAAGGAATTTAAAAGTGAAGCGCGTTCATGGGTGTGTTTTTTAGCTAAAGCCCCTGCAAGCTGTTGCACATCTTTACCACAGTGTTTCCATTTAAATTGTGATGAGCATACATTACGAGTCATTGTGGGCAAGTATGGAGAATCGGTGGAGGTATTCAAATTTACAGCTTCAAACACATGGGTGAAAGTAGTTGGTTTAGGGAAATTTGTGATATTTATATGTGGCGCGTCATCTCTCTGCCTTAAAGCCAAAACACCACAGATGGCTAACAAGATCTACTTTCCAGCTTCTCCAATGATGTACTATTCACTCGAAACATGCAGGTTTCACACTTTGAATAACGAAAAAATAAAACATAGCTTTGGCAATTTCAAACATCATCTCGGCCCTCATGGGTGGATTGAACCAAGGTGGTCCTGATTTATTTTATTTATTTACTGTATGTTGTTATAGCACAATTGTGTGCAAGTCAAACATGTGACATTCCTATAAATTATTCAATGTCGTTTATGTTCCATGCATTCCATAATCTTCTTATGTGTAGAGAAATAGTTTGTGAATGTGATTTTAGTAGGAAGCATGTGAATTGATAGTAGTAGTTTACTGAGCATGCGATTGGTATGAGAATTGAGCGGCAGTTTAGTAGGAAGCAGCTCAATAATCTCTAGAGAGGAAACCGGCAAGAAAAACCGACAGGTAAGATTCTTTTTTGAATGCTCATTCTCTCTATCCATGTTTGGTCTTTGGTACGAAAGTTAGCTGGTAGGCAAGATGTTTCTCCTTGAATGGAGGATATTATTGAATGAATACAACCTAGAACGTGTTGGAAATTTAGTGCAATCATGGGAACGGGTAATACTTGTAAATGGGTTTGGAGGTACGGAGTGTACACCCATTAAGTCCCTTACCTCCTGGACTCAATATAGTGGTTGTGATATCAGTAGGAAGCTGCTCCTGGTCAGGAAGTTGCTTCTGGTCAGGAAGTTGCTCCTGGTCAGGAAGCTGCTCCTGGTCAGGAAACTGCTCCTGGTTAGAACGTTGCTCCTGGTGATGCACAAAGTCTTTGTAACCTCTTTGACCAGTTAATGAGGGTTGAATATTGACTTGATGACCAGATTTCTGGCCATGTAACAACTATGCTTTATGAAGGTTATTATGAGATTAATAGGCCGATTAATGCTCTTAATACCTTTGACTAGGAGTTACATTCCTTAAAGGAATAGGATCACTATAAATAGTGATCATATTTTGCATGATGAAAAATACAGAAAACAAGAAACACAGAAACGCATAGAGTTCTTGATTTGTGCCTAAAACAAGAACTAACTCTTGGTTTTATCCCAAGGAGGTATTCGTGTTAACCCAGGCATAGGGTCGAATAATCTTCTTTGGAAAGTGATTACACGACTCCAAGAGATATCCGGTAACCATTCATTGGTACGTAGTTAGGCTATTGATTATCTTCACCCTGTTGGAACGAAGTAAACCCCAACAATCAAAGAAGATTATTTTGTGATAATCAATGGCGGCGGCAATGAAGCATATGGTGGCTAACTTCTCCAAACTGGACAAGTTTGAAGGGGTTGATTTCAGGAGATGGCAGAAGAAGATGCACTTTCTTCTCTCTACCATGAACGTGGTGTACGTGCTGACCACTCCTATTCCTGATGGTGGTGATGATGCTACTTTGGAGGAACTGAGAAAAAGGAGCAAATGGGAGAATGATGATTATGTATGTCGCGGCATAATTCTCAATGGTATGTCTGATTCTTTATTTGATATTTACCAAAATGTTGAATCTGCTAAAGAACTATGGGATTCCTTGGAAGCCAAATATATGGCTGAGGATGCATCAAGTAAGAAGTTCCTTGTGAGTGATTTCACAAATTACAAAATGACTGATTCAAGACCAGTCATGGAACAATACAATGAACTTCTTGGAATACTTGGCAGATTTACACAACATAAAATGAACATGGATGAGACCATTCAGGTCTCGTGTGTCATTGACAAACTACCTCCTTCTTGGAAAGATTTCAAGCACACCTTGAAACATAAGAAGGAGGAGTTAACTCTTGTTGAGTTGGGCAGTCATTTGCGCATTGAGGAATCCCTCAGGGTGCATGAAAGTGATAAGCCAAAGAGCAACAATGTTGCTGGTTCATCTGTTGTCAATATGGTGGAGCATAACAACTCCACCAGGTACAATGACAACAAGGGCAAACGTAAGCATCAGGATAACACCAAAGCTAATCCTAACAAGAAGTCATCAGTGGCTTGTTGGAAGTGTGGGAAACCTGGACACTTCAAAAGGGATTGCAAAGGTGTTAGCATTGGCAACCAAGCTAATGGATCAGGCACAAAAGGTCAGAATATGTTTAATGAATCTCTCTAGATTTATTATGTTACATATGTATCTGAAGCTTACTTCGTGCAGGATGATGATGTTGCGTGGTGGGTTGACTCTGGAGCAACAGTACATGTGTGTAAAGATAGATGCTGGTTCAAGACTTATGAGCCAATGAATGATGGATCTATTCTTCACATGGGAAATGAGTCAACAGCCCTAGTGCATGGACGTGGTTGTGTAGATCTTAAATTTAGTTCTGGAAAGATTGTTTCTTTGTTTAATGTTTTGCATGTTCCTAATATTAGGAAGAACTTGGTTTCTAGTAGTGTTTTGAATAATTGTGGTTATAAACAAGTGATTGAATCTAATAAATTTGTTTTATCAAAACATGGTGTGTTTATTGGTTTTGGCTATTTGAGTAATCAAATGTTCAGGCTTAATATTGATTCTAGTATAAATGTTGATTTTGTCCTGATGACTACCACTAAACTAAATGATTCATCACTATGGCATGCTAGACTAGGCCATGTCCACTATAAGAGGATGCAAGATATGTCTAAGGATGGGTTAATTCCAGCTTTTGACATGGACACTAATAAGTGTCAGACTTGTATGCTGAATAAAATTACTAAGAAACCATTTCAGGATGTAAAACGTGTAACTACAGTTTTGGAGCTAATCCATAGTGACCTATGTGATTTGCATGCTACTCCCTCATTAGGGAATAAGAAATACTTGGTAACATTTATTGATGATGCTTCAAGGTTTTGTTATGTCTATTTGTTACATACTAAGGATGAAGCATTAGATAAATTTAAAGTATTTAAAACTGAAGTTGAATTACAACAAGGAGTCCAAATCAAAAGATTTAGGACTGATAGGGGAGGTGAGTACATGAATACTCAGTATTTTTTCAGTCTGTTGGAATAATCCATGAAACAACTGCCCCCTATACTCCACAACAAAATGGTATATCAGAAAGAAAAAATAGAGTACTAAAAGAGATGGTTAACTCCATGTTGTCCTACTCAGGACTGAGTCAAGGGTTTTGGGGAGAAGCTATGTTAACAGCTTGCTATTTATTAAATAGGATTCCCAACAAAAGGAACAGAATTACCCCTTATGAACTCTGGACTAAAAGGAAACCAAACTTGAACTACCTCAAAGTTTGGGGTTGTAGGGCTGTTGTAAGACTCCCTGATCCAAAGGTGAAAACCTTGGGTGAAAGAGGCATTGAATGCATCTTTGTTGGATATGCTGAGCATTCCAAGGCTTATAGGTTCTATGTTATTGAACCTAATGATTCAGTTTCAATAAACTCAATCATTGAATCAAGGGATGCTAACTTTGATGAGACTAGGTTCTCATCAGTCCCTAGACCAAGCCTTAGGACTCCTATAGGAGCTGAGGACACTGGTGTTTCAGTGGAACCTGAAAGGGTCACTGATGAGGTTGTGGTTCAGCAACCTGAGCCTGAGCTTAGAAGAAGCACAAGGCATAGGACTCCAAAGAATTTTGGGCCTGAGTTTCAACTATACTTAGTTGAAGGAACAAGGGATGAGGTCTCTGATCAATACTCCTATTGCTTTAATGTTGAGGATGATCCCAAAACATTTGATGAAGCAATGAAGTCCCAGGATGTTGCTTTCTGGAAAGAAGAAATAAATGATGAGATGGACTCCATCATGGGCAACAACACTTGGGTGTTGGTTGATCTACCTCCTGGTTGCCATCCACTTGGTAACAAATGGATTTTCAAAAGGAAAATGAAGGTAGATGGAACTGTTGAAAAGTTCAAGGCAAGGTTAGTCATTCAGGGCTTTAAACAAAAGTCAGGGATAGACTATTTTGATACTTATGCTCCAGTAGCACGTATCAGTACCATAAGAATGTTAATTGCTCTAGCAAGTATTCACAATCTGATTATTCATCAGATGGATGTGAAGACAACATTCTTGAATGGTGACTTGGATGAGGAGGTTTATATGAACCAACCTCAGGGCTTCATCATGCCTGGTCATGAAGGTAAGGTGTGTAAACTGATTAAGTCCTTATATGGACTGAAGCAGGCACCTAAGCAATGGCACCAGAAATTTGATGAAAGTGGTTTTGTCTAATGGTTATTCACTTAACCAAGCTGACAAATGTGTATATAGCAAATTTGATGAATCTGGTAAAGGAGTCATCATTTGCCTATATGTTGATGACATGTTAATCTTTGGTACTGACCAAGCTAAGGTTGATCAGACAAAGGATTTTTTTTCATCAAAGTTCTCCATGAAAGACATGGGGGAGGCTGATGTTATCCTTGGCATAAGGATTAAACATGAAAGTGATGGTATTGTAATTTCTCAGTCTCATTACATTGAGAAGGTGCTAAAGAAATTCAATCACTTTGATTGTACTCCAGTAAGTACACCTATGGATACAAGTGAGAAACTAATGCCTAACAATGGTCAGGCTGTCTCCCAGCTTGAGTATTCTAGGGTTATTGGTTGCTTGATGTATGCCATGACTAGTACTAGGCCTGACATTGCATTTGCTGTGGGTAAACTGAGTAGGTATACTAGTAATCCTGGTACTCAGCATTGGCAAGCAATTCAGAGGGTACTGAAGTATTTGAAAGGAACAATGGATTATTGTTTGTCTTATACTGGATATCCTTCACTGTTGGAAGGTTACACTGATGCAAGTTGGATCAACAATACTGAGGATAATTCATCCACAAGTGGCTGGGTATTCCTTCTTGGTGGTGGTGCAATTTCTTGGGCATCCAAGAAGCAAACTTGCATTACTGGTTCAACAATGGAATCTGAATTTGTGGCTCTAGCAGCTGCTGGTAAAGAGGCTGAATGGTTGAGAAACTTGCTTCTTGAGATTCCATTGTGGGTCAAACCTATGGCACCCATTTCTATCCGTTGTGATAGTGCAGCTACATTGGCTAAGGCATATAGCCAGATGTACAATGGCAAGTCTAGACACCTAGGTGTTAGACATAGCATGATTCGTGAGTTAATCACGAATGGGGTGATTTCAATAGAGTTTGTGAGGTCTCAACAAAACTTAGCTGATCACTTGACGAAGGGATTGGCTAGAGACTTGGTTATAAAGTCTGGTAAAGGGATGGGTTTAAAAGTCCACTCTAGTCACTGAATGCTAGGACACCCAACTCCCTCCTGAGGAAACTTGGGAGCTGAGTTCAATGTGGAAAGCTGAACATTCAGGGGACTGAAGCACATGTTTTACATATCATCCCAAGGATGTGCTTGTACCTGCTGAAAGGAGGATGAAGTTATAAACTTCTTAATGGTTAATTTCTTTGAAAAAGTGCTTAAGCAGGAGCATGAACTAAAGAGGAACCACCTATGTAAATGTTGAGGTTTCGCCGCCTCAAGGAGCATGGACTTTGGCTCTTACAACATTTATGAATTGGATATGGACACATGGCTTGTATGGTGTCAGGAGCGTTTTAAGTGTTTGAAAACTTGGGTGTATGTTATCTTCAGGTGTTCAAAGTAGTTGAAGGGTTCAATTCTTAGAATACCCTGATTCTCGAATATTTGGAGTGATGTACTAAGATGGAAATTCAATCCTCAGGACATTTTCATTTATGCACTGGTTTTGTTAAAGTTGATTTTCATGCAAAAAGGAATTGTACTAAATTGGGGAGGATTGTTGGAAATTTAGTGCAATTGTGGGAACGGGTAATACTTGTAAATGGGTTTGGAGGTACGGAGTGTACACCCATTAAGTCCCTTACCTCCCTGGACTCAATATAGTGGTTGTGATATCAGTAGGAAGCTGCTCCTGGTCAGGAAGTTGCTTCTGGTCAGGAAGTTGCTCCTGGTCAGGAAGCTGCTCCTGGTCAGGAAGCTGCTCCTGGTTAGGACGTTGCTCCTGGTGATGCACAAAGTCTTTGTAACCTCTTTGACCAGTTAATGAGGGTTGAATATTGACTTGATGACCAGATTTCTGGCCATGTAACCACTATGCTTTATGAAGGTTATTATGAGATTAATAGGCCGATTAATGCTCTTAATACCTTTGACTAGGAGTTACATTCCTTAAAGGAATAGGATCACTATAAATAGTGATCATATTTTGCATGATGAAAAATACAGAAAACTAGAAACACAGAAACGCATAGAGTTCTTGATTTGTGCCTAAAACAAGAACTAACTCTTGGTTTTATCCCAAGGAGGTATTCGTGTTAACCCAGGCATAGGGTCGAATAATCTTCTTTGGAAAGTGATTACACGACTCCAAGAGATATCCGGTAACCATTCATTGGTACGTAGTTAGGCTATTGATTATCTTCACCCTGTTGGAACGAAGTAAACCCCAACAGAACGGACATATCCAAGCTTTTATTGTTGCTGCTACTACTTGGCAAGAAACAGAATAATAGATTTTCTAAAAGGAATAATAGAACCGGCATGGCCCCACTGATTTCTTTTCGATCGGAGCATCCAGCAGCGCAACCCGGTTCTACTTGACTAAGCCTGTGCTCGTCCAAGGAGGGAGTTTGCTTTACCCAACCCCCTTTTTGATAACAAGGTAGAAAGCCCCGACCTGACATTCATTAGTTTCTAATGAAGAGTGCCCTGCCGCACAAGGGGAACTGGGTAAACAAGTCGCGATTATAATGAATGGTAGTTCGCTGGGCCTGTGTCTTTTTCTCCTAGATGTGCTGGTTCGAATCCAGTTTGTGACAACCACAAAGCAACCACAAAGCCTTTAATCATATAATATCTCGCGGTTAAAATCTTATCCTATGTACGGTTGAAAAAACTCCTTATGTAGATAAGATATATAATATGCCGTTTGAAAAAAAAAAATTTATCCTATGTGCGGTTAAAATTTGTTGCTTGGGGGTTTTGTCTGGGCTAATTTCTCATTTATCCTCTTGTAAAAAATTGTTTTTTATATTATAATATATCTATAATATATAGTTACTAAGGGCATCCAAAACGCTAAAGATATGTATAATAACAGTTCTTTAAGTGGTTAATGCATTGTAAATAGGGAAAAAGACGGACTTATTCAAGTTGAGCACTTGACATCTAGTGGATGGTCAAGTCAAAAGATTTTGACATATTTGGTCACCACCACCCGAATTGTGACACGTGTCTTATGGCAAGTGCTCAACCAGTAGTGCTCAACCCATAAATGCTCGACTATAGTACAGTACCTTTTATTGAAAGATGGAAAAAGTACCCATTTTCTTTGGTTTAGATATCCGAGCTTTATTTTAATTATACCCCTTATATTTTCAATTTCCACCCCTCGTTTTTGCGTTATACTTTTAACTTTCACACATTTTCATTTTCATTTACGCATCATGAACGGACTGGTACGTTATTTTTTTTCTTCATGTTTCAATCATCTTATTACCAAAGGCTCCATGAATTGATTATTGATTAGTACACTGTATTATTATGTTCTTCAATTACTTATGTTAATTGGATATAAAACAACCAACAACTAATGTCCTTTTTTCAATTTACTGTTTATAAGAATATGATGCGAAGATTCACATGAAAAGCAAAATCCATTACTTTCGTATGATGAAAGCTACATTAGGTCTAAGAAGGACTGAATTGTTTAGGTCCACATGATTTGGTCGTTGGTTGGATTTAGAGTATGTTGATAATGAAGATGGTCTCATTCGTTATATGCTTCAGAAGCAGAAACTTTCAGACAGTGATAACTATGATCTGCCCTTGATTTATCACGTTAATGGTACTACATTACACTTTGGTCGTCGTGAGTTTTTTATCATTACTGTTTTTGAATTTGGCCATCAAAGCTTTGGTAAGTTTAGGGCTGGTGAAATCACATTCCGTGATAGAGTTTTACCAGAGAAGATAGGTGATTTTGTAAAAAACATTGATCTTCTATGTATCCTTGAGGATGATGAGCGCTTTAGCAATTTGTCAGACGAATACTCTGTAAGGGTTTGTCTCCTTTTAAATTTGGAAGTAACTTTTATGGGCCATGAGTTGGGAGCTGTTGTTGATGATGTATTTCTGTGGATGGTGGAGTACATGGAAGTTTGGAATGAATTTTATTGGGGTGAATACATTTGGCGTGAGTTATACTCTGCCATTAGAAACGTTGCGTCAAGACGTATGGATACTCACTATAAATCATTGGAAAGAAATCCCAACTTAGTTCCATCGTATGCATTATCTGGATTTGTATTTGCTTTCAAAGTGAGTATTTAATAAATTTAACAATATATATTTTCATCACATGATCTTTCTAACAATTTTTACTTTTGCCAAGTGTAGATTTGGATATTAGAGTCTTCAGGTGTGAGTTCTTCTTGGTGGAACAAAGTGCCTGATTTGATCCCTAGAGGAATATCCTGGACCAAGCATAAGAATATAATCCGATACGACCACCTTTTCCCCCAGGTGATTGCATTTTCCCATGTTGATTGCATTTCCTCCTGTTCATTGCATTTCTCTCTGTTGATTGCATTTCCACCTGTTGAAAACAATTCCCCCTGTTTTAAACAATTCCCCCTGTTTTAAACAATCCCCCTGTTGTAAACAATCCCCATGTTGTAAACAATCCCCCTGTTTTAAACAATCCCCTGTTGTAAACAATCCCCCTGTTTTAAAGAATTTAAGTTTTTTTTGTATTTTTATTTTAGTTTAATTTTTCAGGGGGTAGTTGCAGTATGTGACATATATCCAAACAAAGCTGAGTTGCAGACCTTTTGGTATAAAAGAAGTAACAATTATTTCAAGTGGTATACACCAAGAGCCCCTGTTGTTGAATACGGAGGCCTTTTTGGTGATTATCTTAAAAAACAAATGAAAGAACGGAAAGCTCAGGAGGAAGATGCAGAGTCATCAAGGGGTGTGATAACCAAAGAGCCATCTGTTGAGGACCGTCTTCTGGCTTTAGAGAAATTAGCCACTAGTTTAATGATTCTCCCTAAAGAGACAAAGAGCTTGAAAGCACGTCTTCACAAGCTCGAGACTATCATTAATGTAAGTTTTGTAAGGGTCATATCACTTAATGTACAGACATAAAATGGAATTTCACTGTGAAGTAAATGCTATTCATTTTGCAGGTCCTACCTCAATTACAAAAGGGCAATAAAGATAAGGCTAAGGAGTTTACACTTTCGCAAAAGGTATATCGTAATTAATTTAACAATTAAAGAAGGACATTACATATTGAAAAACACAAAATTGCATAACAAAATTAAACAAACATTTTACATAAATCTAAAGGAAATTAAACTTAGGATATTTTTCAGGATCAAATGAAAGATGACAATCATCATAATCGTAAGACTCCTCAAATTCATATTCTTCTGTGTCGACTTCTTCTTCGGATTGATATGGGTCATAATGATAATATGAGTCATCCTCATCCTCCTCCTCCCCATCAAGCTCCCTTCTAACTGCAGCAAGTTCATCCCTTTCCTGCTGTTCTAGTAGTGCATTTCTTTATTCCTCCAACCTTTCTTGCTGCTCCCTTTGCGCCTCCTCCCTTTCTTGCTGCTCCCTTTGCTGCTTTTCAAACATCTCTTTTTGCTCTTCTTCACATATGCATTACATGTGTAAAGCAGCTTCCTGAACATAGTAGCTATGCTCATCATGTTGTGTAGATTCCACACGCGATTTCCTGAAATCCGAAACACAAAATGTAAATTATATTTTTGAAATTAAAAAAAATATACTTATTAAATTAACTACATTACTTGTTGATATTGGCTTGGGAGTCTTCAAGATTCACAGCAGATGAGTTTCTTTTGCAGATAAAGATATTTTTATATCTGTTGAAATATTTGTTAAAGAGTGTATGCTGTTGTTGTTATCAGGTGTTTATATAGAATGAATGAAGAATATGAATAGGAAGATTAGATGCATACAAGAAGTTTTATTTATTCATGCAATTATGATTATGTAAACTTCCAAAGTAACATTTAATTTTCCATGATTATGTAAACTTCCAACACATATTAGTTTTAATTGAAAAAAATGATTGCCATATTACACAACCTAGAAGTAAAACACCAACACATCGTTTGTCATCTTTTGAGTAATGGAGTATTTTGATTAAAATTTATGGGAATGTTAAAAAACGTATGGTAATAGTTGAGCAGTTTTAGAAAAAGTAGAGCACTTTTATAAAAGTTGATCATTTAGTCCCCCTGTTATGTTAATTCATTCCCCATGTTTTACAAAAATCAATGCTATAGACTCAATAAGCAATAAAAATTTGACTTTCTTAGTAAATTATGTTCAATAAATATAATCCCCCTTAATTGAAACTACAGGATAAAATGCATAGTGTTGATAAGGAGTGTGATCTTAGCGACAAGTATTTGAGCGACGATGAAATAGATTACTTTTCATTTAATTGCTCTCCAATCGGAAAATCCAGTAAAGACCATGTGGAGGATTTGGTAAAAGTTTTAGACGAGTTTGATGCT
This sequence comes from Glebionis coronaria, assembly GCA_025667525.1. NCBI lineage: Eukaryota > Viridiplantae > Streptophyta > Magnoliopsida > Asterales > Asteraceae > Glebionis > Glebionis coronaria. The sequence continues at coordinate 495,976,823 of CM046877.1, forward strand.
AATGTATCTTTTTTCTCAACATGGAATTTTTTAAAAGTTTGTATGGTCATATACTCTAACATTTGTATAAAACTTAAACTAGGATCGTAGATTTGTTAAGAGAGATGTAGAATTAAGTAGTAGCGCCAAAGCTGAAAAGCTGCAGGCTGAAAAGAACCGGGTAGCCGATGTGCAGAGAAAAAGGATGAAATTCTTGTCAGACGAACAAAATCGCATGATCCGTAAAGATATATCTAAATCTAGTCACATGCAAGTTGGTACATAAAATTGGGAATGTTCCAAAGAGAAGGTATGTTACTATGGTAAAGCCACCAAGTCAAGTAAATCCAGATAGTACAGTACCGATCATGGACTCCTTAAGAAATAAGAAGAACGTTCTTGATGGATTTACGATGCACATGTGCCAGAATCTTCAACCGTGGAAAGAGGTATGTTTATGAAGTTTATTTTGTTTAATGTGGTTATTTCTTACTTTTTTTAACCTTTTTATTTAAAACAGGATCTCAATCGACCATCCAAAAGGATTGATAAAATATTTAGCAATTCGGCTTTGGAGTTTTTCCTGAATAACTTACCAATTCCTCGTTGCAAGTTTGCTTGGTGCAATGACATATCCGTAGATCGCAGTTTCTGGGATAGTTTTGTTGGATTAGATGATGAACGAGTTGGTTGGTACATGGACGAGGTAATTATAAAAAAATTTAACATTAAAGAATGATTAACATGTATTTTTTGATTTTAAGTTTGTTATTTTTTTTAACAGCACATTGACCTATGGGTATGGTACATGTGGCATTTTAGACAATCGTCGCATGATTGGTCAATGGTTAGTTGTTACTTTTTTAAATTTTTAATCCAAGAATCGTTGCCTCTGTTTTATGCAACGGGTGAAATCTACCCATTGTCGTGGAGGAATGTTGAACAGGTAATTTTTTTTCTTTTAACTACATCTTTATACAAAAACATATGAGCTTGAATTAAAAATTGTTTTATAAAATTTGTAGGTCTTCATTCCAATACATGAAACCAAACGACATTGGTTCTTAGCACGGTTTCACATCACATCTGGAAATGTCACTTTTTATGATAGTGAAAATACTTATAGTGAATGTAGTGATTGGTATTTGAAAGTAATGGCATGTTTAGAGAATAAACTTCCTATTGTTCTTGAAAAAACTGGTGTGTTTGAAAGCAAAGGAATTGATCGAGAAACATACACTATTAACTTTAACCGTGCAACTGATGTTCCTATCCAAGATGGTGTCTTTGGAGACTGTGGAGTATATATGTGCCTTTTCCTTTACAGGTTTGTAATTTTATGTTGTATTTGTTTATATAACATTTTTGGTGCTTGTATATCTAAATGATTTTTTTAGAAAGAATTGCTCATATGATTATTTTTTATTGAAAAGGTTATCTCATGGGATGAGCCTGGAGGTTGAAGATCTAATTCAAACAGCTCTAGCATATCGAGAGAAAATGTTGGAATTCTTTTTCAACCACAAGATAGCATGTTAGCTGTTACCGTCTTAAACGAGAGCACTTATCAAATTCAATGATTATTTTGTATTTTGAGACTTCGTGACAAATGTAATTTTTGTGACAAAATGTGTGGTATACTATTAAACAGTTCACCACAGTGATTGATGTTGATAACAAATTGATAAACTTTGTCTGTAAATGCTCAACTTTTTGTTCTTCATTGCTCAAAAATTTGGTTCATAAGTGCTCAAAATTTGATATATTTTTAAGAATTTAGTCAACTAATATGCTTAACAGGTGGAAAAAATTTGTCAAACAGGGGGAACAAATTACCATAACAGGGGGACCAAATGATCAACTTTTATAAAATTGCTCTACTTTTTCCAAAACTGCTCAACTTTTACCATAAGTTTTTTACCTATCCCATAAGTTTTTATCAAAATTAATAAATTGTGTAGTTACTAAAAAAGTTGACTAATTGTTCATTAGGAAAAACAAAAGAGGAATATATTACAAAAGGAAATACAAAGCAACATACATGATAACAAGAGAAATCATCCACGAATAACTTCACTTACTTCACTGTTAAGAAGAAATAGTGATTCCTTGTAGGGCCCGACTATGAAAGTACCAGGTCTTCCTTCAATACCTAGGTTGTTTACAAAGTTCCCATTGTCTTAAGTTTCTAGTATGTGGGGAAGACCTAGTGGGTTCACACTCACTTCAAAGATCGGATCCTCGTTCTTTGAAAACCCCAATAGCTTCGGCACGTGCTCAATAGCCCTTTCGTGAAAGAACGATGTACGAATCAAAGAAATCAAACCATCAAACACCTCTAAGGCCCAACCACAACTAGCTCGTCCTCTAAGAAATAAAACATTTCATGCGATTATCAGATGATTTTTTAGCTCTGAGACGGTGTATGGAGGTCGAATAGTATTGGTTACCTCTTCAGGTATATTTTCTATTGTAAACTGGCGAGTATCCAAACCAAATGATAAGATCATATACTTTTTATGCTCTTGACCACGAACACAAAAATACTTTTCTGAACACACCCAATAAATACTACCGGCCACCACTGCCTGGCTCCCTCTACATATACGGATAGATCCCCGGGGACAATCTTCGATTTCGAAATCAAACCACACACGTGTTCTCATTGTAATGTATGAGACTCAGCATGTACGTCCCTGTATGACCGGATTTTTTATGCACACAATTGTTCGTACTTTAGTTGCAGGAGAAACACCAAAACCAAATACTTTTTTGGAATGTGGAGGCTCATACAACGGACACAATATTCTCACATTCTTGTCCATTGTTGGGTTCCATAGGACCAATGCATTATTGCCTGTAACAATAAACACCATATGCCTTCAGAAGTTGCAAGTGCATGTAGATTTACACTATTTAATCATGAATGAGCCACACGTGTGAACACTAAGTCAGCACCAACCTTATACATGATACCCTCCATGTCTTGCTTGTATTGGAAAATAAAGCTACAATTAGCAACCTCTTGAGAACACTATTGTAAACAGAAATCTCTTGCGTCAATGCAAGATTTCAGTGACTTGCAGACTTGACGACATCTACATATATCTCTCACAGGTAGCCTAAGCATTATTTCTCTTTAAAAGTCGATTGGTATGTGATCAGACATGTTTGGGTATGTTGTGTGTGGTAATTAAGTTTGTGGAAAGATATTTATAAAGGAAAAATTAGTCATTGGTTGTTATGTTATCTTTATGAGTAGTAACTATTTTTATTAAATACGCAAACAACCTTAATAAATTGTAGTTGACTTTTTTGTCAGTCAGTTGACTTTCTTTGATAAGTCAAGTCAAAATGAATTCTAGTTTACTTTTTTGGTTTATAAATGATCAACTTTTGGAGCTTAAGTGCTAAAAATTTTATGAAGTCATATAAATACTCAACTTTTGGATCATCAATAAACAAATTTTGGTTCATAAGTATGGTCAACTTTTAATATTATTAAAAAACAGGAGGAAAATGTTGCCTTTAACAAGTGGAAAATATTATGCTAACAGGGGAAAACAATTACCATAACAGGGGACCAAATGATCAACTTTTATAAAAGTGATCTACTTTTTCCAAAAGTGATCTACTTTATCAATTATGTATCAAGGTTGTCTTTTTTATTTTTTTATCCCCCTGTTTTATATAATTTTACAAAAGTTCCCCTGACATTGAATTTTTAATGTTTTTTTTGATATATGACCAATAGTTGACCATTGTTTGACAGTTTATTAACGAGAAAAAATAAAAAGTTATCAATGTTGACCTTTGTTTGACATTTAATTAACGATAAAAAATACAATTATCCTGTTCGGATTCATCATCACTTGGTATAACCATCCATTTCTTGATTTCTATTCACTCAAATCAAATCAGTATCATTTATTTCAATTCACTCAAATAATTTTTTGAATCAAGTCGTCTATTGTAATCAATAAAAACTCACAAATAACCTCACACAGTAAACAATCTATCATTTCAAATCAACTATGACGAATTTAATGTTTCATGATTATCACAACATGATGGCCAATTTGAAGAGGAGCGATGTTCACCGGGAATTTGATCAGATTGTGGAATATCTTGGTGCTTTTTATTTTAAGTTTGCACTTTAGGTAAATCCTAGAATATATACTTCAAACATAAGGCAATTTTGGGCAAATGCCCAAATAAAAACTGTTCGTGGAGAAGTTACTATTAAGAGTAAGGTGGATGGCATTAGTAAGTACATCACTGTCTCTAAGATCAGAGAGTCACTTCTCTTGAATGATCGGGATGGTGTAAGTGCTATCCCTGAAAAAGAACTCTTTAAAGAAGTTGGATTGTTGGGGCATAATATTGATGAACATCAGAAATCAAAGTTTTTAAAAGGACAGTTTTCCCCTCATTGGAAATATTTGATACATACAATCCAACAGTGCTTAAGCCCTAAACCAACATCATTTAATGAGTTTGGAAGTAATATAGCAACTGCAATTGTATGTTTGGCAAAAGGGCAAAGATACAATTTTTCGCAAATGATTTTCGATGGTATGTTGAAAAATGTTATAGGGAAGAAAAAATTTTGCATGTACCCAAGGTTTTTGACTGTGCTTATAGACATGGATGGAGAGATCAAACACAAAAATTACTTTATGATGGGCAATAACAAAGAAAAATTATTCACCACCTTAAAACCAAACACAACTAACTTTTCTGGAAGATCGGTCCCATTAACCCAACCTATTATTGGCGTCATTTGAGTTGGAACTTCTACAAACCCAGCAGAAGGCCAGAGGAAGAAAACACGATCAACATGTGCGGGTATACCCGTCGCAGAGGAGGATCATAACACCAGTGTCGAGAGTAGGATGGGTGAGGATGTCGAGCCTGACACAAGGAAGAAAGCTAGACAGGATAGTGGCAACATAGGTGAGGGTAGTTTGCAACATCTATCAATTAGTGAATTGACTGTGTTGTGCAAAAGTATACAAACACGAAATGCAAAACTGGAGAAACAAGTGAAGGAGCAGGGTGTGGCTATTGAGTTCTTAAAAACAAGACTTGATAAAGTTGAGATGAGGAAACGAAAAGGTTTTGTTCTATCATCTGATGAGGGGAATGAAGATGATGACAATGAGAAAACTGAATATTATGATTATCTGAAGTCAAACGCTGAAAATGATATTGTTCATAAAGTAAGTGACAACTTCAGTGATAAGGGTAGTCACAACACAGACGATTGTGCTGACACATTGGCTAAACTGGGACAAACCTCTTCTCCAACACTTGCACCTGAAAATACAATAGTTTCCTTTGCCAATGTAACTGTTTACCCTGAAGAAACAACAGTTTCACCTGAAAAAGAAAGAGTTTCACCTGAAAAAGAAAGAGTTTCACCTCAAAAAGAAAGAGTTTCACCTGAAAAAGAAAGAGTTTCACCTGAAAAAGAAAAAGTTTCACTTGAAAAAGAAAAGGTTTCACCTGAAAAAGCAAGAGTCTCACCTGAAAAAGATAGAGTTTCATCTGAAAAAGCAAGAGTTTCACCTGAAATAGCAATAGTTTCCCCTGTTTCAGATACAAGGGCTCCTACAAGTGTGTTTACTAGAAGACAAACACAGACAAATAAAGGGATTGAAATTGGAAGAAGTAAAAGACAGTATTTGTCATCCAGTGTTGGTCTAAATGAAAAGGGAAAATCTATTGTGGTAGAAGAGCAGGACTTTATGTCTAAAAAAGCAAAAGAAAAATATGATGAAGATCTTGCAAGAAGAATCGAGGAAGAGCAGCTCTTAGAGCAACAAAGAATACTAAAAACCGGGGAAGAAAAAGAACAAGAAAAATATGATGAAGATCTTGCAAGACGAATCGAGGAAGAGCAGCTCTTAGAGAAACAAAGAATACTAAAAACCGGGGAAGAAAAAGCACAAGAAAAATATGATGAAGATCTTGCAAGAAGAATAGAGGAAGAGCAGTTGTTAAAGCAACAACAAGTACTGAAAAATAGGGAAGAAAATCAACAATTGAATGATCAAACGCAAATAACGGAACAAATGATGCAAGGAATGCTTAGTCAAATACTCCCCGGTTTCCACAGTATGTTGGATGAATTCTTGAAAGAATACGAGGAATTGAATTCTGGAACACCTACTAAATGGAGGTATGATATGTTGTTAATGGCTCTGGAGTATCAACAGAAAGTTATTCTATGGAGAAAGAATGAAGAAAAAAGAGCACAATATATGTCTTCAGTTTCTAATCGAAGAGTTTACTACAAATGAATGCTAAAGAATCACGCGGGTTACAAGAAAGAACATTTTACAGGGTTATCTTTTAAAGAGCTTGAGAAAAGAGCTATTCATGTTATTAAAAAGGCTAAGGAGTTTTTTGAGATGGGTTCAGAGGTAGACAAAGAGCATATCGAGAAAATGAATGCTAGGATGAAGAAATGCAGAGAGAACGTTAAAAGAAAAGCGAAGGCTGGTGCATCTGTTGGATCATCTATTTTTGTTGATCATTGCACATCTAAAAGATTGAAAAGAATGGATATGGTAGGGAAGATTGTTGGTCAAGATGTATATCCATCAAATGAAGATATTAATAAGAAATTGAAGTTAGTTCTTTCTGAAGAATTAGAGCTTGATTCATTGTTGGCTAGGTGCCCTGTTCTTCAGTATGAAATTGTGGTTGATAAGGGTATGAGTTGGTGGAGGCTGACTAGGGCAAATGGTCATTGTGAAACCTATCAGACTTTATCAGAAATGTTTTAGGGTTTAGACTGATATGATCTTAATGATCTTTGGGATGTTTTGAAAGCTAAATTCGAGTCTAAGCCACCTACAGATGACATGGTAAAAGATTTTGACATATGGAGCACAATGAGAAGAATGTATGAGCCTAATATTAAAGATGTCATTTGGGCCACTCAGAAGGGAAGTTATATCATATGTTGGCGGTTGTTTTCGTCTTCTGCAGTGTATGAGTTAATTATGTCCGAGATGATTGTGTACTTGCTGGTTGAAAAAAAGTATCCTCTCACTCAGGATACATTGAAGAAGCTGGTTGAATGTGATTTACAAGTTGATTGTATCAATAATGTAGCTTATGAGTTGTTTAGGACTTTGCACTCTCAGATACTCCCTTGAAGTCCCTTGAAGAAGCCATAAGTTTGGACGTTACCACAAATTATGTTATATATATTTGTTTTGTATAAGTGTGTACTATAAACTAGTTCTCCTTATTGTAACCAATAACAATGTATGAAATGCTCTACTTTTGGTCGTAAATTGATCTACTTTTTAGTTTATTCCACAAATGCTAAACTATATACTAGATCATATAACAAACAGTTTGATAGAAATAAAAGCAACACATGTAGTTCGATGCATCAGAAGTTGACACAAATTACAAATAATTCGATACAAATAAAAGTAAAATAGTTCAAACAATTAAATTAAACAAATTCAAGGTACATTACCAAATCTGAAAGATGAATGAAAAGACCGCCTGCTAATGCATATATATGGATCATCCAAGTGCACAACTTCCATAGAGTACGACATCGATTGCTGTGTATTGTTATGCGCTTCCTGTGTGAGCTCATTGTCGTACATCTTTGCCTAAAAAAGAGTTATAATGTAAGTCATCTAAATGCTCAACTTTGGTTCATAAGTGCTCAATTAATAGTTCATAAGTGCTCAAATTTTGGTTCATAAGTATGCTCAACTTTTATTAATATTAAAAACAGTTCAAAAAATTTTCATTAACAGTGGAAGATATTTGGCTAACAAGGGGAAATAATTTGTCAAACAGGGGGACCAAATGACCAACTTTAATAAAAGTGCTCTACTTTTTACAAAAGTGCTCAACTTTTACCATAAGTGTGTATCAAAATACAAAAGAATTGTGAGGAATAAAGTTTATGACATCTTACCTTTTTCGAAGGGAGTGGTTCTCTGCATGATGTTCTGTTGTGGCCACGAGTACCGCATCTTCCACATCTAACTGGAGTCTTTCCTTCAACTTGAGATTTAATGCGATCTTTATTTTTTTGTCTGCCAGCGGGGCGTTTACCCACGAGTGGTGGCCTAACTACTTGCAAATAGTTCGGACGTTGCCAACTTGAAACTTCTCCCACAGGATACACGATTCCTTCATATGTTGCTTTAAGAGTTGCTTTCTTAAACCATGCTTGCGCCAAGTGATTAACCTCTGTCAAACCAAGAACTCTACATATCGCCAAGACATGGGCACAAGGCAGACCTGAAAGTTTCCATACTCGACATGTGCAGGAGTAATTATATATCTCAACAGTATGGATACGAGTATCATCAACTTGGTAAATCCTAAACTTCTCAATTCCTGTTACAGACCAAGTAACTCCTTTTCTCCACCTTTTGGTTATCTTTGCTTTAGCCCACTTACTAAGTTCATCGTCCATCGGCTTTGCATCTGCCAAAAATTAAAAATACATAGCTTTAATACATTTAAAAGGCCTTTTCATATGCAGGGGAATAGTAACAAAAACAGGTGGAATAAAAACCACATAACTATAAAAACATTATTTAGATAAACAATGTACCTTTATATTTTTCCCGAAGATTGTAGTACCACTTCTGTACCAGCTTTCTAAAGTAATCCATTAGGTTAGTGACAGGAAGTTTTTGCTCGTTTTTGTTAAGGCATTGATCGAATCCACATAGTTAGATATGAGGATATTGTAACAATTACTAGTACAATGTTCCCTTGACCACTTCTCAACACCTGCATCCATAAGGGTTTTGTATGATGTTGGTCTTTTGCCTCTGATTTCATATAACCGATTATTAAAATCATCAATTAGGTAAGCTTTGCACATCTTCCAGTATGTTGATTCAAGTGTATCATTGCTCAGCTTATAGTTCATCATGAGATGTCTGCAACAATACCCATGAAATGCATTTGGGAAAACTTTATCACTGGCTGTTAAAATCCCAGTATGTCTGTCTGAAATTATAGCTAAATCGGGATTTTCCCCTATGCATTCCTTTAATTTGGTGAGAAACCATGTCCATGATTCTGCACTCTCACCCTGAGACACACCCGTTGCAATCGGTAAAATCTGGTTGTTGCCATCCATGCCAACTGCCAACAAATTAGTTCCACTGAATGGGCCTATAAGATGAGCTCCATCTATTATCAACAACGGCCTTAAATGGTCCCGAAAGCTCCGTATCTGAATTAGTTATAAACATTTAGTTATATTGATATTAAAAGGCTTTAAATGTTTAAAGGTTTGCTGTAAATAAAATTGCTTACGGAGACACCAAAAGCGATAAACACCTGCTTAAATCTATTGTCTTCATCGGTCTTGATATGTGTTACCGTGCCATCGTTTGTCAATTTTAAATTATGACAATAATACGGTAACTGTGCGAAGGAGACCACCGAGCAACCGGCAATCTCTTCCAAAGCCACATACTTTGATCTACATGCTTGTTTGTAAGAAATGTTTATGTTGTACTGACTGTTTATGTCTTCTCGTATATCCTTTCCCTTGTAGATACGAGTGGCATTGTCTTTTAACTTTGGTTCTAATAAATGACCCAACAATTTTGCAGTCGCATTACGGTGATGCATACCAATCTGTGTTTTTGGACAACTGTGATGGTTGACTACTTTTTTTAATTACCCAATTATTAGAAAAATCCAACTTTTTTGAAATTATTTTCCATTGGCAATCAGTGTTCCTACAAACGCCATCGTATCTTTTGTGATCTGATTTCCTAGCCCTAAACTCGTAACCTTCTATAACAGCTTTATGACCAAGCATATACATTAGTAAATCTTTACTATCAAAGTTATCTCCCTCTGCCACCATTCGTTCACCCTGACTACTTGATTCCCCTAATTCTGTGATATTGGGTTCTATATCTTCTGGCGGACAACCTGTGTATCCTAATGTATTTTTTCCCATTTTATTTCATAATCGTATAATGCTTCTTTTTAGGAACACTTTGTTTGTTGTTACCTTTAAGAGAACTAGCTGTATCAGGATTCTTAGAAGAACTAGCTATATCAGGCTTCTTAAAAGAACTAGCTATATCAGGCTTCTTAGAAGAACTAGCTATATCAGGCTTCTTAAAAGAACTAGCTATATCAGACTTAATATCCAATTCTTCCTTCTTAATAGAACTAAACGTATTGTCTATCTTTTTGATAAAAATTGTATGCGGGTTACCTTTTGTGTGACATACATTAAAGATGAAAAAATTTACATCATCATCATCTTCTATGCGTACACATCTTGAAGCATCTTCATAACTAAGCTTTATATTTGAAAGGGGATGAATATTGAACTTTTTCTTCGCTGCAGAAACAAGTTCTTTGAAATTTGTAGTTTTCTTAATGCTAACCCCAAAAACTATGTCATTGTAAACAAGATACACGCTAACATCTCTCACTGAAGGACCCATTGATTTTTTTCTGTATAAAAAGAGTAACTTAATAGGAGGTTATATATACAATAGCCAAGTTCATACAATAATAAATTGCCTTTATGTAATACAACAACCAAGGACATATTACAAATTGAAGGTATTAATTAGTGCTCAAAAGAAAGTGCACAAATGTACATGTAGGGGTATAGTAACTCAAACAGGTTGAAAAAGGAAGAATAGGCTCAGATGCATAAACTAGTCTAGGGGTCAATGAACAAGGTATTAAATACTAATTTTAGACTTGGTAACATCAATTCATTAATTTAGGAGTCGATCAACAAGTCAATTCTGCTCAATTTTTAGCATAAGTCAATTCTGCTCAACTTTTTGCATAGATGCACAACCTTGTCAGGGGAAACTACTTGCATTAACAGGTGCATTATTAACCCAAACATGTGGAGTTAAAACCTCGTTAAATTTAAATGATTGAATGATAAACTAAATTAGGGTTCTTGAATCAATTATTATAATACCTTAAATGATTCATACGATAAATACAAGGAGGTATTACTGGAGAATTAGACAAGAAGACATTGATTATCTGTTTTGTAGATCACCAATTTTATTGTTAGATATGGTAATTTAAGTTTAAAATTTGAACTTAATATATTATGAACAATTAGATAGGTGGTTATTACGTATTTTATAAAGATACATTGTAAAATATTATGATAACCCAATAAAATAATATTATTGATAATATTATTATTTAACTAACAATACATATTAACCATATAAGTAACAAGCGGCAATAATTAACACTTATCCCCTATCAAAATTTACTCCGATTTTTCAAAATTAGATTACTACAAATCTTTAACGATGGACAATGATAAAGGTAAGTATCATCTTTTGATTATCTTTGTTCTTAATTGATAAAGGCAATCATTAACAGTTATACTATGTTTAAGTTTAATTAGAAACAGGGGAATAGAGTGTATATTGTTATCTAATTTAGGATTTTTAAGTTTAATTAGAGATTTCGTGTATTGGATTATACTAGTTTAATATGATTGGATTATCTATATGATTGAATTATACTAGTTTAATAATAGATTTCGTGTATTTATAGTTGATCAATTATTAACCCTAAATTGTTGTCTAACTTAAGATTCCCCCTAACCATTTCAGATAACATTGAAAGTTCAGACGGATCAAACACCCCAAGTTTCGATTTTGATTCAGATGATAGCAGTTCATCAAGTTCAGTTGTGGAAGAAATGGTCAAAGTATCAAGCAAGGGACGTTATGGGCACCTAATAAACTGGTTTGCTGAAGAACAAGACCCAAATGACCTAGAAGTTTTGTTCCTAATTCCCAAAAGGATCAAAGAAAAATGTGATGCAGATACAAGGTCAGAGATTGAAGATACAAGTTCAGAGGATGAAGATCATAAAGGTGAAAAGGGCGAACCTTCAAAACCAAAATCCAAAATGGAAGATATGGGTGAACCTTCCAAACCAAAATTCAAAAGTCCGTTTTTAAGTTAGAGGGATGACCCCTCTAAGGTTCGTGCCAAAGGAAAAAGAAAAATCGATGATGATTTACTCTCTAATGCAACTTCTAAACCACAATGTGCTAAGAATTCAAAGGGTAAAGGAAAAATGTGAAGACTTGTGAATATAATCTTTTGTGATAAAACTTGTTAGTATTATCTTTTTTCACGTTGAATATGTATGTAATATTTTGTAATTTCAACTCGCGTCCTTAATCCGTTGAATATGCAGTGGTTCTTTGGATTGTTACAAAAACAGATTATGTAATTATATTTATATATATAATGCATGTTTCCTTTAATTTTCGTTGTTATATTTGCATCCCCACTGTTTTCCTTATGCAGAAAACAGTGGTATTTAATCTCTATTATTATGCTATGTTATTTAAGATTGTTTTTTAGACAAGTGATCGACTTATGGTGCTTAAGTGATCAAATAGAATTATTTTTGACTTGACTAGTCATACAAAGTCAACTAATTGCTTATGCAGATACCTAGTACTTGTAGGACTTTAGACCCTGTTCTTTAAGGTTGGAAGGTACAAATAGATACCTAGTACTTGCAAGTGATCAACTTATGGTACCCAAGTGATCCACTTGTATTTATATTGACTAGACTAGTCATACAAAAGTCAACTGACTGTCAAATTTTACTATGTGCTTTAAGGTTGTTTGTGTATTTAATAACAAAAGTTAATAGTCATAAAACATCCAAACAACCAATGACCTGACACTATTAGGCAATATAACATCATCAAGGGCTCAAGGCTATAAATAAGTATCATCACATGTCTAATTACTTACCACAGCAAAACATCCACAACACAAGTTAATAGTCATAAAACATCCAAACATGTTTGATTACTTATCAATTGATATCCAAAGAGAAATAATGTTTAGGATGCCGTTGAGAGATCTATGTAGATGTCGTTCTGTCTCTAAGACACTGAAAGATTGCATTGACGCAAGATATTTCATTATAGAATACGGTGCTCCTGATGTTGCTACTTGCAGCTTCATGTTACAATACAAGCAACACGATGAGGGTATAATGTATAAGGTGGATGCTGAGTTAGCGTTCAGACTTGTGCCGCATTGTGGATTAAATGGTGTTAATCTGACCGCACTAGCAACTTTTGAAGGTATATGGTGTTTTATTGTATGTGGAAATATTGGCGTGGTCCTATGGAACCCAGCCATGGACAAGAATGTGACAATCTTGAGTCAGTGGCAAGAGGTTCCTTTTTCAAAAAAATTTTTTGGTTTTGGTGTTTCTCAAACCACCCAAGTACCTACGATTGTGAAAATCAATAATCCAGTGTATATTGAAGGTACATGCTTTGTCTCTGTATTTACAATGACCACAAGGGTGTGCATGAATTTGCCCGCCAAAAATTGTCCCAGGGGATCTATTCATATAAAGAGGGGGAGCCAGGCTGTAGTGGATGGAAGTATTTATTGGATGTGCTCATAAAAGTATGTTTGTGATCGTGGTCAAGTGCAAAGAAGGCATATGATTTTATCCTTTGGTTTAGATACTCATGAGTTTACACTCCAAGATATCCTTCAAAAGATAACCAATGCTATTCCAGCTCCATACACATTATCACAACTAAACAATCATCTGATAATTTTAGGAACTGTTGTATTCCTACGAGATAGAGTGAGTATTGGGTGGGCCATGCAGGTGGTGGATGGGTTGCTTGCCTTGATTCGAATGACGTTCTTTCACGAAAGGCCTATTGAACATGTGTCGAAGTTATTTGGGTTTTCAAAGATCCAGGATCCGATATTTGAAGTGAATGTAGGTCCAGCAGGTACTACACACATACTAGAAACAACGGATAACCAGAACGTTGTAAACAACCTAGATATTCAAGGAAGAGCTGGAACTTTCATAGTCGGGGACTACAAGGAATCACTATTTCTTCTCAACCGTCCAAGAAATGAAATTATTAGTCACTGATTTCTATGTTGCATTGTATTCCTAATTTTCAATAATTAATCAAACAGGTGGATCATTTAATTAAACAGGGCCTTTTTATTTTACAACAGGGGGAACACAAAGTGCTCAAATTATTAACTTAGCTTATCATCTTTTTGTAAACAGGTGTAACAGGTGTAACATTTGGTAAGTGCTATAATTTTTAACGTATCTCCTCAACATTTTTTAAACAGGTGGAAAATTTGGTAAAACAGGGGAATTATTTTTAAAAACAGGAAGAAAATTTGGTAAAACAGGGGGGTTATTTTAGAAGAGTCCTCCACTTTTTTTGAGAAAGAAAATGCACGATTTTTTTTAATTAAATGCTCAACTTCTTTAATTAAATGCTCAACTTTTTCAGTAATGATCAACTTTTTTTAATTAAATGCTCAACTTTTTCAGTAATGATCAGATTTTTTAATTAAATGCTCAATTATTTAATTTAAATGATCAACTTTTTCACAAATGCTCAACCTTTTTCAATTAAATGTTCAAATTTTTGAATTACATGATCAACTTTTTCACTGCTCAACTTTTTCAATTAAATGCTCAAATTTATGAATTAAATACTCAACTTTTTTAATTAAATGCTCAACTTTTTCAGTAATGGTCAACTTTTTTTAATTAAATGCTCTACCTTTTCCAGTAATGATCAACTTTTTTTAATTAAATGCTCAACTTTTTTATTAAAATGATCTACTTTTTCAGTAATGCTCAACTTTTTTCAATTAAATGTTCAAATTTTTTAATTACATGGTCAACTTTTTCACTGCTCAACTTTTTCAATTAAAACATTGTCAATAAAAGAAATAGAAGGTCCAAAAGAGAAATAGCATTAAAAACGTACATCAACAAACTGTCAAATATGTCCACTATTGTTTCTACAAGAAGTCTCAATCTTGTATGTCCAAAAGAGATCTGACAAATGCTCACGATAGGCTACTACGGCTTCAAATGGATCACTCACTTCCAGCTGTTTGTTTTTGGTTAGCATGAACAAGTTTCTCATTACCCAAACCCCACAATCTCCTAAAGGTCCAGCTTGCTGCGGAACATCAGTCGCTTAACGGAAAGTGATTGAGTAATTTGAAGGATTAATGCCTTTTTTACTCATTACATCATTGTCCTCAAGGTACTTTGGAATGCGAGAGGCATAATTGTTATGTAGATTCAGCCTCCAATTTCTGGTTTCAACTTGATTTTTAACACCAAATCAGGAATCATGGAGTCATAAATGGTTACGACACCAGAATGCAAATTCAGTTCAGCAAGAACCCAATGGATGTTAGCTTGATTGATGGGGAAGTAAACCTATCATATCGAATAATGTGTAAGTAGAAGTCATTAAATTTCAGGTTAAAATTTTACTATTAGTTATACACACCATGATACTGTGAGATCTAACCTTTTCAACCCCATTGTCAGACCAAGGTACACCATAAGTAACACCAGAAGCGTAATGAGAACGAAGCTCGTTAGTCATAACACTAGTGTTAAAGAATGGGCCAGTCATTACATAATCTACATCAGCCGCTCTGTAGTGCAACAGATATAAAATCCATATGTCCAGGTGCTATCATTTGAAAATAAAATAAAAAACAATTAATATAAGTAGATTAATTAATATATAATATACTTATATTATAACCATAGTTCACTTAGATTAAACTTACAGTATCAGATAGCCAACCAGCTCTTCTTTTTCCCAAAGCCAACATTCGTCCCCAAAATTCAGCATTGACAGTTATACAATCAAGGACCCATGGGAAATAAAAGACCTTGTCCTTGTGGTTTAAAAGTAGGTTATGAATGGGGCACCTAGGTTCGGTATTTTGATGCGTTTGCTGGTCGCCAGAAATCCTACATAAACAAATTAATTAGTAAGTTCTTGACTTTAGATTGAACATCAAACCACAAATTTTGGATTTCCGAGACATACCTCAATCCATTCTGGTATCTCATGATTATCTGCTCAAGTCAAAGGTAGTTTAAACTTCTTTAATTTCTTGTTTCTACCTAGAACCTTCGGCTTAAGTTCTGCTGACTCAGGGGGGACCATGAATGGGTCGCAAAGAAACTTACTAGGTTTAGTAAGACGTTGACTTTTAACCAACTAATCCGCCATACTAGAAGCCTGCTCTTCTTGAGTAAATAAATCAACGTTCATACTTGAACCCTCTTCGACTGGACTAAGTAAATCCACTAGTGGGACAGTATTAGTTTTGTCATTAAGCACTTGATCCGCCATACGTGAACCATCTTCGGCTGGACTAAGTAAATCCACTAGTGGGACAATAACAGTTTTGTCATTAAGCACCTGATCCGCCATACATGAACCATATTCGGATGGAGTAAGTAAATCCACATGTGGGACATGATCAGTTTTGTCAATAAGCGACTTACCCGCCATACCTGAACCCTGTTCGGCTTGAGTAAGTATATCCACTTTTGGGATATGATCAATTTCATCATGATTAACAAGCTGAGATTTAGACTTTATTTCTATTAAAACATCCAATGCCCCAATTTCTGGTTCATGAAGAGGTTCTTTTTAAACTGCTTGGCAATCGACGAAATTAATGCAACTCTGTGATGCCACGTATCCAAAAGACATTTCTCTAGTCTGTAAAACATATAGGGATCACGATCATATAAATTAAATCAGATGAAGATATATAAATTATTTACTTGAGTGTTATCATAAAACAGTCCATCGTCGTTACAAAGAGAGTCCTTAGAGAAAAAGTCATTGCGATCTTTCATATCATTTATGTCAAATTGGGAGAAAACCTGTGAAATAACATCGGCATCCTACATGGACTGACTATGTTTTTTCTCATGTAACAAGTCATCCATGATTTGTCCTTTACAGCCTTCTAATGTAACTGATGGTGATACCTAATGTTGGACAAACAGGGGGAATTGTTCAAACAAGAGAAATTGTACAAATAGGGGGAATTGTTTAAACAGGGGGATTTTTTCAAACAGGGGGAATTATTTAAACAGTGGGATTTTTTTCAAACATGGAGAATTGTTCAAACAATTTGCATCGATGAATTAAATATAACTAATTTTGATAGATGAAATATATATCTTACGTTTTTAATGTCAAACAAATCTGGATGTTCTTCATTAATGGGAAGTATTCGTTGTTTACCGAAGCTCTTGCATCGACATCCGTAAAACCATTTCTGTCATCAACTACAACTTCTGGTTCTTGAATATGTTTAAAAGATCTTTATAGACGGTGTGGTGGAAACATATTAAAAAATATGACCATGTGATGAAAATCAGAGGGATATTTGAAAGTGATATTTTACCTTATCAATCGGCTTTACTTCTTCAGCAAACATAATATCGCCTCTTGAGGCCTGTTTTGTGAGGAATTCTTCAGTTTCTGGTTCCTTGATATCTTCAGTTTTTGGTTCAAATGATGTTGACAACTGAAAAATATTTTAAAAATTGTTATAGAAATTTTTGTGGGAACATAGTACAAGAGGTGATATCTTACCATTTCATTCAGCATTACCTCTTCTGTGTTAATAATAGCGCTTGTATCGACTTCTGGTTCCTTAATATCTTTCAGGTCTTCAATTCTATCAATGGTTGAGCCCTGATTTGTGTTCTAATCAACACACATATCAACATTCATATCCCGAACACGTTCAAAAAAAAAATTGTCTTGTTATGTAAATAGAATAAACCTTTTCCATGAAATATTTTGTAAAATATTCACTGACCTTTGGCAATTCATTGTTCTTCACGATATCATCAATTTCATACAATCGTGAATTAAAATCAGCTTTCAATTGAGTAATCTTTATCAGAATATCATCCTTGTCAAATTGGTTTGCAGAGGGGTTGGCACATGACAGCTCAAGCTTATTAATACGATCATAGAAGTCACACTTCAAATCGGCAATCATCTTGGAAACGTCTATAAAACTGGATGATGAAGATCTATAATCAGTTTCCTCACCGTCTACTACCTCTTTCTGAAAAACCATCATTTTCTTTTCGTTAATGGGCATGGATGGTCCACCTTGTTCGTGGTTCACAACAGCACTTGTAGCAACATCAGGGCCTATTCCTTGAACTTTGTTTTGGACGAAGTTCTTGCGCTTACGGCGTGGCCTTTTTTTAGGAATTGGTGAAATCGACAGTGGACAATTTCAAAGATGATCTAGACTATAAATCCACCATTGTTTATTTTCCTCAAGAGGGGTCGGCTCAAGCTTGTTAAGAGGATTTCTAAAATCAAATAAAATAGATATTCGGATTTTGTAAATGATATCACATTAGTCCATGCAACACAACGAGGTACTACACCATATTCCTTAGACCACCACCTTTTGGAAATAGGAAATTTTCCCAATAACCATATCTGAAATAAATAGGAATAATAAACTAAAAAAAATGAAATACAATAACCATTTATGTAATGATATAATCAAATTACTAACCTTTAATGGAAAAACGAAACCTTGCAATGTATATGTGGGGAGACATGTTGGAGACTTGGAAATCTTAACCAAATGATCCTTGCTGACCTTGGAGTCATGATTGTATACGCGTTTGTGAAACTCTTGCCAGGTATACTCACCCCAAGGGGAAAATTGTTCTAAGAGTCAAAATCCTCAGCAAGATTAAAAAAATTCCTCTGCAACAACTCCACTTAACTGATCACCCATGAATACCCAACATAACACATATATAAGACAAACCCTCACTGCATCGACATCAGACAGATTACTAAACTTTAAATCGTCCAAAATAACCTTACGTATGTCGTGACCCTTTACTCTACAGATGTTTGGAAACACGCGATTCTTAAATTCTGATTCAAGATCCCTAAATTTCTTCAAAGAAGTCACCGAAACAGAACCCTGTAACCAAACAGAAATCCTGTTTGCTAAACTCCAAAATATTTTCCCCAAAATCAAAGTAAAAAGTTTTATCTATTGTTGGGTTGTCGTCCGCTCTTTGATGTTGAAGGAGATGGTGAATCAAATGGTTACCAATTTCTGTTGTTCTTATGTCTAACCAAGGACCAAACAATGTTCCTCGGAACATTTTTATCCGAGAATCTTTCAAAGACAATTTTGTTTTTATGGTTGTTAGATACTCCAACTTACTTATAAAGCCAATCTTTGCATCATACACCTATAGCATAAACAAAAATTAGTGACTTCCAGGGGAAGAAAACCTATGGAAAAACTAAATTATCTAATAATATGTTATAAACCTAATGTATCAACTAGAATGGCACTTCAATTAAACAAATTTATGATCATAATGAGAACGATTGAATAAAATTGAAAATACCTGCAAAATTTCGGTCATCTAAAATGAATATGGATCTAATAACAAGAAAAAACCAGTTAATTGCAATGAATATGGTTTCAACGACGTAAACTGGGAGGAAAGATGGGAGGAAAACTGGGTTTTTTTATATGAAACGTTTGTTTAATTACAAATTGTTTTTTTTGAAAAGATTATGGCCAGACTATTGATATGATAAGTTTGTTTGTTTGATTAAAGGAATAAAAGTGTTAAGTAACATATTTTTGAAGGGGTAATATTAAAAATTTGGGCCCGGATATTAATGAAGAATATTTGGGAAAAAGGGGGAAAAAGTACTAAAAAAGTTGAGCACTTGGGGGTTGAGCACCGTCAGTCGAGAATTTGCCATTGGACACGTGTCATAATTCTAGTGGAGTCGAGCAGTAGAGCATTTGTGCTTGACCATATTTGTCAAAAACTTTGGCTTGACCATATAGTGGATCAAGTATGGTGGATATGACCAAATCCGTCTTTTTCCCTTGCAAATATGCTAGGTAGATCGTTCGTACAAAATAGGTGTACTGTGTTCCATAATTTTATATATATCACCATGCATTGTTGTTGTACTGTTGTTATTAAAAAAACATCTTTTTAATGTTGTTATTGAACCATGTTAAGTTTAATGGATTGTGGAGATTTTGTATGAAAGTTGATACGTTGATGTGGCGATGACGTAGAAGTGTATTATACTTTGTATTGTACTATGCATCGGATATGCCCTAATACTCGTGCATGTATGATGTTTTTTTTAATCTTTTAATGATAGTATATTATTATCTGTCAGTTTACGGAGTATTATGTTAATGTGGGCTACGTTTTAGTGTAACCGTTATTATGGGTTAACTTTAAAAAACTAATGTGAAACGGGTACCGGGCTTTTTTTTTTAAATCTCGACTTTTACTCTTTAGTTATAACTTACTCACATTGGAAACAAAAATAAGCAATGGTCATTTCTAGAGGTTGCAAAACGGAGGGCACAAGCGACGAGCAAAATGTGTGATGGGCTAAATAGTAGACGGGCTAAACGGGCGTGGGTAAAACGGGTGGGCTAAAAGGGTGCAAGTTAAAACAAGGAAATAAAAAATAAAAATACTTGTTAAAAAGCCGATAAGAAATTCAATATAAAAAATCCACCGAGCAATTTAATTAGTATTTTACATATGCACCCATTAAGCTTATTAATGCTTCATCTTTTTTGGAAAAGAGTCAAAAAAATGCCCATATTACGAACATGCTATGTATTTCTCGCCAATATAACAAATAAGAAGTCTGAATTAAATTTGTGTAAGTGAAATTATAGGAAGTTGTTAGTGATTTTGAATGAATTTTGAATGATTTTATTTAGACATTCTATATTGTCTTAACACAAAATTTGAAAATCAATTGTTAGCGACAACTCAAAGGGCTACTCTTAGGAAAACCCTAAACTCAACCGTTAGAATGAAAAAGTAGAGTTTATTGGAATGTTTGTCCCATCAGCTTAATTGGATGTGTTTATTAGTTGGTTACCAACATCCTCGCTAATAGACTAGTTTTGGTCATTAAGGAGATGGTTTCGGATACCTAAACAACTTTTATATCGGGAAGACAAACTTTAGATGGTCCCTTCATTTTCGATGAGAATCTTCAATGGTGCAAAAGAAAGAAGAGTCAAGCAATGTTTTTCAAAGTTCAGTTTGCAAAATCATATGATTCGGTACGTTGGGATTATTTACTTGACGTTTTAGAGGCTTTCGGTTTTGGTCCGAATTGATGTAATTGGATTCGGGGTACTCTCAGCTCAGCCAAATCTTCTATTCTAGTGAACGTTAGTCCCACCAAAGAGTACTCTTTTTTTCAAGGGTTAAAACAAGGAGACCCTTTAGCTCCATATCTTTTGATACAGGTTGTGGAATCGTTTCGATTATGTTTTAATAGGGCTGTTGAAGAGAAGCTTTTCAAAGGGATTTTGCTACCAGGTCCTTTATCTATCTCTCGTCTTTTTAAGCGGATAACGCGATGTTTATAAGGGAATGGTCAAAGGATAATCTTCAAGGTATTATTAAAATTTTGAAGATTTTTTTTCTTGCCTCCAGTCTTTAAATAAATATTCATAAGATTCAATTATTGGGGGTGGGCGTTAATAGTTACGATGTTACATCAGCAGCTACTTCCATAGGCAGTTCGATTATGAACAATCATTTCAGGTATTTAGGTGTGATGGTGGGACAACAATCGTGTTAATGCAAAGTAATGCCTAAAATCATTATTAGTGTTAACTAATCTTTCTTAGTTTTGATCACGTCAAATTAAAAAGACATTTATCGTCAAATAAAATCATTAGACGAATTTTCTAACAAACACTATTAATAAGTGTGTTAACACTTATCCTTTTGCCACTAAAATCAATGAAAAACAAGACCTAATCATGTGTTTAATATCGTAAAAGTTGGAATTACGTGTGGTTTTGTGTTTTTGTGTGAAATAGGTACAAAAGATAAAAAAGGAAAGAAAACACGGGATTTCACGGTCAATTGTTGAAGAAAAGTCAAAGAAAGAGACAAAGACAAAGTCAACGAACCAAAAGTGAACCAAAGATCACGAAAACCGGCAAAATTGACACGACTTTGAAGAAAAGATCATCAAAGCCAAACTCAAGCTCGATTTTAGTGGATTTAATTTTTATGGAGCTATTTGGGCTTGTGGGTCCCACATTTGGGTTAATGGGCTCAAAAGCCCATCTGTGAAACAAGTTATTCATTCCTAACTCATTAGCCCAAATCATAAGTGTCACACCCCACCATGGCGGAATATGGGGCACGACGTATGGATATCATCACAACAATAGTGTGTCTATAGAGATAACTAAATGATATAAGAAATGTCATAAATGGCGACACAAATGTCATGACAATATCTCAACATGTAGGAGTCTAGGTAAGTAGGTAACAGTCCTACCTCTTACCCAAGACAAACAAGTAACACAAACAAAACAAACATATAGGTGCCAACAGTATCACTTATTTAAATGAACAAATAAAAACTAAGAAGGAACGGGGATCTCCTTCTATATGCAATCCTAAGGCATCCAAGTCTAGCCACTTCTATCCTCAAGCTTAACCATATTCACACCTGAAAGAGACACTAAAACACGTCAACATTAAGTTGGTGAGAGTCATAGGTTTAGACTCCAACGCTAAATCAGTTACAAGCTGTGAATAACAACCATCAACACAATAACATATGGACAATGCGCTACAATTATGTATTAACAACTAGCATCCAGGTTCAATCAATCATCACAATTCCAAGGCATCACGCCTTACCAACAACCACAATTTCCAAGGCATCACGCCTTACCAAACACCATAATTTCCAAGGCATCACGCCTTACCAAACACCATAATTTCCAAGGCCACTACCTTGTAATTAACCATTGGTCCCATAGACGATCATGCTATGTACCTATCCCAAGGCCACTACCTTGTCATTAACCATTGGTCCCATAAGCGCCCATACACCTATGTACCTTTCCAATTCAGATCATACACAAACAAGAATCACATAGCAGTTAATCACATAATGTACACACAAGTCCATCTCAACCTTAAAAACATTCACAACATTAATTTATAAACAACTCAACACAGTGTCTCTTCCATCCCATCTGGAAGTCAAAATCAAAAG
Organism: Glebionis coronaria; assembly: GCA_025667525.1. Lineage (NCBI taxonomy): Eukaryota > Viridiplantae > Streptophyta > Magnoliopsida > Asterales > Asteraceae > Glebionis > Glebionis coronaria. The sequence continues at coordinate 495,999,793 of CM046877.1, forward strand.
TAAACATGGGACTATGAAACTCACCTGATAGCTTCTTCACAAGTCCTCGCACTAGCAACGAGCTAACAAACCAAAAACACACAATCAATACCCGAACCAATCACCAAGATGGCTCATCAACCTATGATGGAAATCTAGCCTATTCCCATATAATAACTCATTGATAAGCTATAATCACCCCATTACCCTTCCTTAACAAGTCCCTAACTTGGTTATGTTTAATAACTATCCCGTTCATAATTTTACACAAAACAGTCCTAGTTTTTAGGTCTCAAAACTTTAAGTCAAACGTCCACTTAAACATACCCATGGTTTCTGTAAAAGGAATATTCACACTTTTATACATGTTAGTTAAATCCTTCCACTTGCCCTAACCTTAAAGCTACCGTTAAGGCCCCGATATATGTGTATATATTGCTACCTATCCAGAATTTATTGATTTTAAACGTATGAAAAGTTTGTTACCATTAGAGGGTCTTACCCTAAACAACAACCTTAGCCCAAGTGCATATACTTACTACATAATATAAACCATCTCTCATGTTCGTGAGAAGATCCCAATGCAACCCTATGTACCCCAAACAACCCAAAACTTAAAAAGAAAACAGGCTGAATTCAAAACTGTTTTGACCTCCGACTGTTATAACCTGTTTTTGACCCACTTCCCTACCTCCAATTTAGTTCTCGTTTCTTGAATGGAAAGCCACTTCAATTACATTTTTAGGGATACTTGGATCGCATCTTGAATGTTCCTAGAACTCCCAATATGATCAAAACAATTGACTCAAAATTCTGACCAGTTTTTAAAAACGGGTTTAACAAAATCAACCTCATTAATTAACCCCAATCCCTCTAATTACAAGCCCTAATTTATTTAATCATTAAAATATGATTAATATACTGTTTTCATTTAAACCCTAAACTAATCCATCATATGATCATAGAAACATTAAAAACATTTAATATGAAAAGGGTTAAGAAGGTTTTACCTTTGAATTAATAGAAGATGAAGAAAACCTAATTTTTGAAGAACCCTAATTGGCCACCATTGATGAATTTCGGCTAGGAGATGTTATGGAGGTTAAAAACCTGATTATTATGGTTATGAGTTGGGTTTGGTTAAGTCCTAAAGGCCCCCTAATCCTATTACAAGTCCATTGGGCCTGTTTTGGGCCTTTCCCTTCTTTCTTTCTTCTTTGGTGCGTCTAAACCGACCCAAACACCCCTAAATTCGTTTTTATTTTTATTTTTATTATTTAATATTATGTTATTAATATTACTTTAATTTTCCTTAATTTATTTCAGCTCCTAAAGCTTGCAAAACCACAAAACCGTAAAACTAGTCAAATTTACGCGTTTTTCCGTAAAAGACGTAAAATATACACTTTTAAAAAAAATCTCAAATTTTGCAATAAACTTTATAACTAAGTCCTAAATGACTTAAAACCATCCCGAAAAATATTCATATGACTAATTACCTCATCCGCGACCTCTAAATTCTAAACCGTAAATCGTAAAAAATACGATTTTCTATAATACATATACGTATACTTAGAACCACCAAATAACACCATCTCACTTCATAGTCACTACCATGTGAACTCATGAACATGAAATCATCACACATCATTTCATTCAAAAGGTACCCCGTACCGGAAACGATATCCAAACCACAATCCATACACACCAATAAGCACATAAACACGTAAAGACACGCAACTAGCACAAAATAAAACTAAGTGACGAACCTCAAAACTAGGGTTGTCACATCACTCTCTCCTAATAGAAATCTCGTCCAGAGATTTACTCCTTAGGATCAAACACACAGACAACAAATCACACGAGGATACTTGTTCTAAAAGAACTCCTCTCATTTCCACGTGAACTTTAGTTCAAGTTTCAAAATACCACATATACAAACCAAAAACAATTAAACTCATTGTCAAACTCTTGACCTCACAGTCAATAAATCTCCTAGATGACTCTTTGATAAAACAAAGACTCTCATTAACACAAGTCCCGAATAACCGTACATGCAAGATGCATTCTCAAACAACCTTTACCAATCTCAATACATGAAATGTATCATGTATACAACTCATTTCTTCCATGTAATTCTATGCTCATATGCTACTGGTCCGATCTTTCCAAAGATCATAACTGGACCTACAAAGCTCTACATCAACTCTTCCATTTTACCAAAACATATCACCCGTTACTATGGGTGAAACTCCCTTTAGTCCGTACCCCAAACTACTTAAAATTTCCAATTTCCTTACAAAGGGACCTATGACGGTCTTTCACATACCCATTAGTTCTTCCAGTCCAAATCAACTTACGATCTATATACATCCTCAGAAGGATGGTTATCTCAGTTAGACCAATCCCTTCGTCCCTATGGCATATCACACCTATAACTCCTCATCCATTCGATTATCGATACTAATCCTCCCAAACAATCAGTATAGCTCAGTGCCATTTCCTTTTCCACACTACGACAGCATTAGCCTGCGCTGTGCTTTATTCTACTCATTAAGCTCTACCAAAGTTTTACCTCCGGTTCCTATTTCATTCATGCTTCGCTTCAATATACACGTCCTTCTTCCTCCTCAACTCATACCATACATCATGATGTGATGCTTCCCATCGTCTCTTACCTTGCCATAATCCTTGATAAGGCATTCCATACATATTAGGCTAACTTTTACGCATAACCCTCTATTCCATCCCATTCGTACGCAATTCTTCCAACTTATCAACTACGTGACTTCTCATTCCTCTTGAAATATGAGATGAATTAGTCAGTCTATCGACTATCACCCAACTCTCGTCACTTTCACCAATTTCGTCCTTACATTACCCTTTCTAAGCTACTCCTATCTATGTAGGAAGTATAGTCTACGCCCCTTTCTCCATATGATTGTCCAAGCCACGCAACATACATGTTGACGCGTTCTCTGCTTTAGACAAATCAACTCGTGCAACCTACATCCTTCATGCAAACCACCCTAATACGTCATCCATATAGTTCAAGTTCGTCTCAGCTGCACTTCATTCTTCTTATTCCATGTCTCATCAACCATGCTTCCCTTTCCCAGATGGTACTTGGCCTTGCAATTTTCTTTCATCACTTAACTCCACCCATCACCTTTGCCAAAAGGTCAATCAAGATGATTGAATATGTGTTGGAGACGTTCATGATCCGTATAGATCATTCTCCACGTCTCGTACACCAAATGCCTCTAGCATTCTAGGCAGATATAACAATCCAGCCCCACTAACTAAGTCCATCTAGTTCTTCCAAATCTTCAGTTCCTGCAACGTATAAGCGATCGCCTTTCTTTGTCGTCCTCCTACGCGTCCAAATCCCTGCTCCACGTATCGTCATGCTTCGTGAATTCATCCAGTCCTTCCGATAATGCCAAGATCAGCCCATTATCCAATCCACCTCTTCAGCCTCCAAAATGCTTCCTCGTCCTTTTTCACTTCGCCCCTTGCTGGTTCCATGATACTCCATCATCTCTAACTACTCATCATGGTAAACTTAATACTAAAAACTCACACTCGAAAATCTCACGTATAACTCCACCCCAAAACCAACACATAATTCGCCTCACTCTCCTTCTCAGATTTGAGTAGTTCAAGATGTCGTCGACGCTCCCGATGATAACTCGTTTATACACGTTCATGAACACTTGGTTCATTGACACCATGAAAACCGCTAGTGCTTTGGTGAAGCCAAATACATAACCGTAAACCCAAAGCGTTCATACAACATCCTTAGCAGTTTCAACTATGTCCTCCTTGCACCCTCTCTTAGCGGCAATATGAATAAATTCCTACCTCGTTCTACTTGCAAAATTCTACACGCATCTTAAAAGACCGGTACTTCCTCTCATCGAACCACTCAACCTCCTTCCACATCCAATCTACTACTAAGCAACTCAACTTTTATCTGGTATTCCTTGCAATTTCTAACAGCTCTTGTTTTTAAATCACTCCATCAACGATTTGCCTTAGACAGGCACTAACTACAACTCCTCTCACCTCCCTTACTTGCTCTATTTATGGTTCTACCTCACAGTAATAGGCGAACCTACTAAATTTCAGGAAATTTTCGGAAAACTTACATGCCCTACGAACAATCATAAATACCTTTGAGGTATTACTTCCCTTCCAACACTCTCTATGGCGCGTTACTTGTGCTAATATCCCACAAATCTATATTCATCTCCTTGGTACTCCTAAGAGACCTCATGACCACACTAGTTCGTCTACGAACTTCTTTCCTCCCCACTAAGGGTATTCCGACTGTTCTCTCATGGTCACCTACTTAAGCGTGTAGGCGCGACCAAGTCTTTCATACGACTACCTCGACGCTCCCGAACAATATGAAACCAAAACTACATCCTGAATCCATCAGATACGATCAACGAATCAAACCAACTGATGACTAACGACATTTCATGTGCACCAATTAAAACAAGTCCAAAAACCACGAGACTCAAAAGAAAACTCAATCCCAGAACATGTATCAATTCAAAATGACCCATGACCACGAAAAAATAATCCAAGAAACACCCAATGGCAACCAAAACATATTACGCCCCGCAACATATTATTTAAACCATGCAAAAGATCGACTTTTCCAAAAGAATATATATCTCTCTCTTTTTTTATTATTATTACCTTCCACATCTATGTGACTCAAACAATCTACAAACAACCCTCTTGACGAACTCAAAACTCAACACAAAGACTAGGTATCCCGTGTATCCCAAATCATAAAAATAAACTACTATTCAAACTCAACCTTTAACCCGACACTTGTACAACAATTCCGACCAGTCCACTGACCTCCCATGGCTATACATTCTGAATATTTGAAAAGTACGTTCCGAGTACATAATTTTTTTTTTGCTTTTGAATCACTCAAAAAGCTCTAAAAACGAACAAGTTATGACCGAAACAGTTTTATATTAATGAAAGATAAAATTGTATGTGAAATCTTCATAAACTCAATTTAACCTTGAATTAATAATTATAAATTACGTGAATCGGTTAAACCCAATTATATAAACTATGTAAGTAGAAAGAAATTTTACTTCGCTTTATTTTAAAGAAAGTCTTTTAGAATTTGAAATAAATAAGTGTTAACTAAAAAGAAATCTTATGTTACATCTTGTTTCAAACACGACCCCAACACCTTACCCTTATTTTACCGAATACGACCAACTATCTAACCCTATACTAGATTTCCAAGTCCCCCTTTTCCATATACCAACCAAAAGAAATGTAAGACTTAACACAAAAGATTTCATTATCTCAAAAGAAATCCCAGGTTATTTCAATAGACTTAAAACCAAGAACATCGTTTTAAAACGTACACGTGAAATACGAAACTCAAAGAATACGCTACAAGACACAATTTAAAGATTCAAAACGTCGTTGAAACTCCACCAAACTCCAGCACCATAAAACACGAACAAACACAAGGTACGTTCAAGTTATATTAACTAGTGAACGACCATATACCATGACTTAACACATAGTAGTATATATACATCCGCATATGTATACCTATTGAATCCCCCAAACATACTCGTTATCATACACGTAAGTCAATCAATCTCTTTATACGCTCATTTTTCCATACAAGTAATCACCATCTCACCATGCCACAACAAGGCATAAAGCCCACCTCCAAAACTAAACCATATCGTGTGACCCCAAAATCACACAACACAACTATAACCCAAACATATAACACAAAAAGAACAATAGCCATATCGTAGGTAGCCATTACATATACCCATATAAAATACGTATACCCAAATTCTACATCTCATCATATACAAACATGTACTAACCCTCTTTCATGCAACCATACTTGGGAACCCATTGAAGTTGTGGTAATTGTATAACTATGTTGGCCACCATACTTATACAATTACCATTTCCCCAATGCACTCCCTCCTATGATGACACTTATAAGAATCAATACAACATATAACACATAAATCCATCTACTCACATAAGCTCATAACCACATAACCAATAAAGTCCAAAACTCCATCTATTAAAATAACATAGTAATACTCTTGGAATACAGAAATCCATAGTCTAGCTAAAACAGCATAGGCTAAATCCAAAACGAAAACATAATCAGTCATAAGTCATGTCGCCCATAAGAGTGGAAATGGCTTAAAATCCTTCCTACCCATGTACTCCTAGTAACTCGAACCACCACACGATTCTTAGGGAACATGACTTAAACATCAAAAGAAAAATATTGTACCTCAGGTACATAAAATAATCCAACAAAAGATAGAACTACCATGTACCAAATTATGTACTATAATGTACAATTTAAGCAAAATACGACAATGACTAGTGTGGACGATTATGGTTCAACCCACACTAGTCACAACCCAAAAAGAAAATAACACGTGGCTAAGTATGAACTTACTATGGTTCAATTCATACTAGTCAAAACATCACAATAAATAACATTCAAACACATCAATTATAATAAAATGCACACATACTCCTATGACGCCTATATGCAGGGACCCTTAAGCTATAGACTAGGCTACACGACTAGGGAACCTAATTCTCTATAACCATTGTCTCTGATACCATTCTGTCACACCCCATCATGGCGGAATATGGGTCACGACGTATGGATATCATCACAACAATAGCGTGTCTATAGAGATAACTAAATGATATAAGAAATGTCATAAATGGCGACACAAATGTCATGACAATATCTCAACATGCAGGAGTCTAGGTAAGTAGGTAACAGTCCTACCTCTTACCCAAGACAAACAAGTAACACAAACAAAACAAACATATAGGTGCCAACAGTATCACTTATTTAAATGAACAAATAAAAACTAAGAAGGAACGGGGATCTCCTTCTATATGCAATCCTAAGGCATCCAAGTCTAGCCACTTCTATCCTCAAGCTTAACCATATTCACACCTGAAAGAGACACTAAAACACGTCAACATTAAGTTGGTGAGAGTCATAGGTTTAGACTCCAACGCTAAATCAGTTACAAGCTGTGAATAACAACCATCAACACAATAACATATGGACAATGCGCTACAATTATGTATTAACAACTAGCATTCAAGTTCAATCAATCATCACAATTCCAAGGCATCACGCCTTACCAACAACCATAATTTCCAAGGCATCACGCCTTACCAAACACCATAATTTCCAAGGCATCACGCCTTACCAAACACCATAATTTCCAAGGCCACTACCTTGTCATTAACCATTGGTCCCATAGACGATCACGCTATGTACCTATCCCAAGGCCACTACCTTGTCATTAACCATTGGTCCCATAGGCGCCCATACACCTATGTACCTTTCCAATCCAGATCATACACAAACAAGAATCACATAGCAGTTAATCACATAATGTACACATAAGTCCATCTCAACCTTAAAAACATTCACAGCATCAATTTATAAACAACTCAACACAGTGTCTCTTCCATCCCATCTGGAAGTCAAAATCAAAAGTAAACATGGGACTATGAAACTCACCTGATAGCTTCTTCACAAGTCCTCGCACTAGCAACGAGCTAACAAACCAAAAACACACAATCAATACCCGAACCAATCACCAAGATGGCTCATCAACCTATGATGGAAATCTAGCCTATTACCATATAATACCTCATTGATAAGCTCTAATCACCCCATTACCCTTCCTTAACAAGTCCCTAACTTGGTTATGTTTAATAACTATCCCGTTCATAATTTTACACAAAACAGTCCCAGTTTTTAGGTCTCAAAACTTTAAGTCAAACGTCCACTTAAACATACCCGTGGTTTCTGTAAAAGGAATATTCACACTTTTATACATGTTAGTTAAATCCTCCCACTTGCCCTAACCTTAAAGCTACTGTTAAGGCCCCGATATATGTGTATATATTGCTACCTATCCAGAATTTACTGATTTTAAACGTATGAAAAGTTTGTTACCGTTAGAGGGTTTTACCCTAAACAACAACCTTAGCCCAAGTGCAGATACTTACTACAATATATAAACCATCTCTCATGTTCGTGAGAAGATCCCAATGCAACCCTATGTACCCCAAACAACCTAAAACTTAAAAAGAAAACAGGCTGAATTCAAAACTGTTTTGACCTCCGACTGTTATAACCTGTTTTTGACCCACTTCCCGACCTCCAATGTAATTCTCGTTTCTTGAATTGGAAAGCCGCTTCAATTACCTTTTTAGGTATACTTGGATTGCATCTTGAATATTCCTAGAACTCCCGATATGATCAAAACAATTGACTCAAAATTCTACCCAGTTTTTAAAAACGGGTTTAACAAAATCAACCTCATTAATTAACCCCAATCCCTCTAATTACAAGCCCTAATTTATTTAATCATTAAAATATGATTAATATACTGTTTTTAATTAAACCCTAAACTAATCCATCATATGATCATAGAAACATTAAAAACATTTAATATGAAAAGGGTTAAGAAGGTTTTACCTTTGAATTAATAGAAGATGAAGAAAACCTAATTTTTGAAGAACCCTAATTGGCCACCATTGATGAATTTAGGCTAGGAGATGTTATGGAGGTTAAAAACCTGATTATTATGGTTATGAGTTGGGTTTGGTTAAGTTCTAAAGGCCCCCTAATCCCATTACAAGTCCATTGGGCCTGTTTTGGGCTTTTCCCTTCTTTCTTTCTTCTTTGGTGCGTCTAAACCGACCCAAACACCCCTAAATTCGTTTTTATTTTTATTTTTATTATTTAATATTATGTTATTAATATTACTTTAATTTTCCTTAATTTATTTCAGCTCCTAAAGCTTCCAAAACCGTAAAACTAGTCAAATTTACGCGTTTTTCCGTAAAAGACGTAAAATATACACTTTTAAAAAAATCTCAAATTTTGCAATAAACTTTATAACTAAGTCCTAAATGACTTAAAACCATCCCGAAAAATATTCATATGACTAATTACCTCATCCGCGACCTCTAAATTCTAAACCGTAAATCGTAAAAAATACGATTTTCTATAATACATATACGTATACTTAGAACCACCAAATAACACCATCTCACTTCATAGTCACTACCATGTGAACTCATGAACATGAAATCATCACACATCGTTTCATTCACAAGGTACCCCGTACCGGAAACGATATCCAAACCACAATCCATACACACCAATAAGCACATAAACACGTAAAGACACGCAACTAGCACAAAATAAAACTAAGTGACGAACCTCAAAACCAGGGTTGTCAAAATAAGCCTATATTACCTTAATGTTGGACGAATTAGATTATTGGGTTAAAGGCCCATTTACTTTGCAATATACATTAAACGAATTTTGTGCTTACAAACCCATTAGGGTTTAGCCAGTCAATATAACTCAAATGAAATTTATATTTACTTTTGGTCAACCCTTCATGTTTACCCACACCAAACGCACTTACCTTTTACCATTCGATATAACCAATGTTTTCAACTCTCTCTCTCTCACAAACAAAATGCAGACATCCCTTATTTTCACCCTAATCCCAAACCCTAATCACAAATATATATCAAAAAAAATTGGGGCTTTTGTGAGGCGCGTGATATTCACGCAAAGGAAATTAAATCCCCCATTTTATCGGAGCAGCATGATGGAAGAATAAACAAACATGGCACCAAGCCTTGATTCTTATTGGTTAAAACAGCTCATCATCACCAATCCTCCAATAAAAAGGAGACCCATCAGATTTCAAGAAACACAACAAGCACAAGATGTACATGCTGGCGATCTATGTGATGGAGGATGGATTATCCACCGTTTGATCAAGAAAAGGAAGAGAAAGAAGAAAGAGCGGTCAAGATTTCTCTCCGTGCTCAACAAGCATCACCCCAAGTTTTAGGGTTTGCCTATAAAACCCCTCCTATTGTAATTCTTAATCTGTCCCATTTTTATTTTTATTATGCAAAAGTGGTTTTAGGTTAAATTGTATTTTCAATTTCTCAATATTATAATCATCTTTTATTATTAATAAAAGTTTATTTAAATTTAATTTGTTCCTTCTTTTCTGTTTTAAATTTAATATTGCAATTGTTCTTTAAATCTGTTTTGTTTTAATAATTATTAAATTTATTTGAGCAAATTAAATAATAACTTGATTGAGTAAAGAAAATACATATTGGGGATAAAACTTCCCTACTGGAAGTTTATAAAAAAAACTGGTTCGAATAGATTAATGGTTCGAGTGATGTTGATGGATCGGATGATGTTTGGTTAAGGAGGTGGTCTCGTCTCGGTTAAGTAAGACGGCTCAGCGCCGCATCTTCGTCTCAAAGGTTGTCTTCAAAAGGTTCATTTCCTTTTTAATTTCCTTGTTTTTTTATATTAAATGTTTTAAATAATTATATGATTTTGATTAATCTGTTTTTATAAGTTTTATATGCTTGAGTTGATTTAAGAGTTTCTAATATCTGAGTTTAAGATTAGGGTTAATTTGAGTTTTATTATTGATGTCTTCAACTGATTTAGAGATTTCTGTTTAGAGGGATTGGAATCTGCATATCAGTTTGTTAAGTCTATTATTGTTTTTGCTTTTCATCTGCTAGTTTATTTGGTATTGGATAAGCTGATATATTGGGCATAGTCTGTTTATATGGATTGAGTTTATTATCAGTCAGTTGTATATTGAGTTTTTAGTTTGATTTGATTTCCTGAAGTTATTTAAATTGCTGGCCGATATTAAGCTTAAATAGTTAGCTTATCTGATTTTCTATCGTTTCTAGTCTTGCTGTTTAAGGTTTACTTTGTTGCGTTAGTCAATTTGTCAGATCTGCTTGCCGTTATTCAGCTTAGTTAAGTTCTGCTTTTTAATTATATGATTTACTGATTTTTGTTGAGTTTTTACTAGCTTATTAGACTTGCTTATTCTAGATTTGCTTTTGCTGAGTTTTAGTTGTTCTACTTTGCTGTTTTTGTATTTTGCTTATTTTGCTATTCTAGTTATTGTTGTATTAGCTATCAGATTCACTTGGTCTGATATATTTAAACTGCCAAAAAAAGTATTCATTCAAAAAAAAGTCCACAACTGGACTCGAACTCTTGACCTCTAGACAACTGCCCAACGTGATAACCATCTCGTCTAACCTTTCTTTTTGGTTTAATTACGGCATAGGTCATTAATCTAGTTAATTTAATTAGCTATCAGTTTTTTAATTATCTAGATTTAATTTAGTTAATATTTTCTTTATCATTTATTTTACTTAAATAGTTTATTTAATACCTTTTAATTAAAAGTTTTTATAAATTTACTTTTATAAAGTTTAAGAAAAAATAAAAAAAACATGAAAAAATAAAAACAAACAAAATAAATATTTTACTACTTTTAGAAGTTTATATTGTTTTTAAAGTTAGTTTTTAAAATTAGTTTTAATTAGTTTGGTTTTTTATAAAATTAGTTTTAAAGTTTTGTTTAAATTTAAAATAGTTTTTTAATTCGTTTAAATAGTTTTATTTTTTTAAATTTTAAATAGATTTGTTTAAATTTGTTTAATTAAGATTTTTAATAGTGAAAAAGTAATTTTAATTAAATATTTTCTTTTTAATTAGATTGAATAGTTTTTTTTTTGTTTTTTAAATACCAAACAAAGTACTATTCACCGAAAACAATTAATCTTGTGTTAAAATCCGATATCAATTTGAGTCGAGTCGTGGAACGAAAAATAGACATAAAAAGAATAGAAAAATTCATACATTAAATTGGCGCCGCTGCCGCTTCCCTCGTTACGATTGACGATTTTTCGTGAGAAGCTTTGGATTTTGGGATCCGTTCAATTTTGAACGTTACTTTTCTTGCTAAAAAAATCAAAAACATAAAAAAAAATCCAAAACTTAAGAATACAAAAAAATAAAAAATCATCAAAAGCAAACTCTTTTCTAAGATTTGCACCAGAAAAATTAAAAATCAAAAAGTAATACTTTTCCTAAAGTATTACAGCAAAAATATTACGTATTATTGTTATTTTTCTTATTTCGATTTCTTTCACTTTTATTGTGAATATCTATTTTTCTAAAAAAATACAAAAAGATTTTTCTTTTATTATATTCTATTACGTAGAACAAACAATTTACCTACTTCCAAATAAAGACCTTAGCTGGGATTTCATTACCTAGCTATTATATTCGAATCCAAAACGGAAAAAAAGACAAAATAGATAAATACTAGTAAAAAGTTTGAACTCGATTTATACAAACTATAAGGTGGGTATAAGGCGACGAACTATAAAAGGCCGTCTAAGGAAAAAGGTTTTTAAGTGCTTTGTGCCACCTTTTTTCCCCGCTTGCTTGTGCGTATATTGAGAGAGACGACCGATTATTGGTTTGCCAACTCAAGTAGTATTACGTATATATTTTTTGTAGCTTTTTCATATTGAACCTCGAGAGGGATAATCCCTTTCTCCTCAAAGTCGACCGAGGTCTCCTACCTCATTCCTCGATTTTAGTTGTATGCGCACTCGTGCGCGTACACACATACCGAGTGGTGTACCAAATACTTCTAATTCTTCCAAAAAGAAGAAGAAGAACAAAAAGACCATCAATCAAGCCGATCCCGAGAATCGAGCTTTGAACAAAACGATGGCAATGGATAATCGACCAATGATTGAGATTCCACAATCTCATGTTGAGGGAAATGATGACGCGATTGTGGTGCCGGATATTGGAGCGAATAATTTTGAACTAAAAACGGGTTTTATTCAAATGGTTTCCGCTACACCATTTTTAGGCCGTACTAATGATGACCCACACGCTCATATAAAACGTTTCATATAATTGGAAAATACCGTCAAATACAATGGGGTACCACAAGAGGCCATTCCTTTACTCCTCTTTCCTTATTCCCTCGAGGGACAAGCCCGGATTCGGCTTGATAAGGAACCACCCCAAAGTATCACCGCATGGGTTGTTTTAGAGACACAGTTCATTAACTACTTTTTTCCACAATCACGGACCACCGCTTTAAGTAATGACATCATTACCTTTGAACAAAAATATGGGGAAACGTTTAGTGAGTCTTGGGACCGTTTTAAGGAGCTTTTACGAAAATGTCCACAACATGGTTTTACAAAAGTACATCAAATCAATACGTTTTACAATGGTTTAACTCTTAATGACCAAGACTCACTTAATAGTGCCGCGGGGGGTAATATCCTTGTGAAATCCATGAACGAGGCTTGGGAAATAATTAAAAACAAGGCAAAAGTTTAAACCAAGAGTGTACGGACTACAATAGCTAGTGCTAATAATAATGAGGTGACTAATCAAATTAAGGAGCTTACTTCAATTGTGAAAAACCTTGTTTTAAGAGATAACCCTCCCACTACACATGTGAATGCCTTAAAAGAAACTTGTGAAACGTGTGAAACTTGTGGTGGACCACATTCGTATTATAATTGTGACAAGGTTTATAATCAACAACAAGAAGTTTATGCTTATAATAACAATGAAAATGAGCGGGTTCATTTCAAACCAAATGTTGGTGTTAACCATTTGTCTTATAAGTCTAATAACTATTTGGCTCCCCCGGGTTTTGTAGCTCCACAAAGACCACCCCCACCCGCCCAAAATAGGAACCAAGGTCCTCAACGGGGTAATTTTCAAGGGAATTCAAATACACGGGGTTTTAATCAAAATCAAGGGAATTTTTAAGGGCAAAACCAAGGGTTTAATAATCAAAATCAAGGATTTAATAACCAAGGTTTTCAAAATCAAGGATTTAATCAAGGTTATAATCAATATCAAAACCAAGGTTTTCCTAATCAAGGTTTTCCTAATCAAGGGTATAATCAAATGAACATGCATAATCCTCAAATGGACTTGGTTCTACAAAAATTAACTGAACATGAGTGAATCATGAGAGAGATGCAAGAATCGACCGATAAGAAATTTTTGCAAATGATTCAAACCCTTCGTCCCCAAGGTGCCCTCCCTTCTAACACCGTGACCAATACTAGGGCTAACGTTAATGCCATCACTACTAGGAGCGGTAAGACCACCGTAGAACCTTCTTATTCCCTACCTAAACAAGGACCCGAGATTCTTCTTCTTCTACCCACCCTCCTTCACCTTCTACTCATACCACCCGTTATGCCTTCGTCTACACCTTATGTTCCACCTTTACCTAAATCTTATACCACACCTTCGGTTCCCAAACTGGTTCCTTCACCTTCTATTTCTACCACTCCTCCACCAAAGGATGTGAGTGAGCAATCCACTCCAAAGCCTTCATCTCAACCCAATATACCTTATCCCTCAAGGTTGAGGAAAGAGAAATTGAAGAATAAGGATGATATTCAAGTTTTGAACTTCCTAAAAATATTCAAACAATTGAATTTTAATATCACCTTTGCCGAGGCTCTCGCTCATATGCCTAAGTATGCTAAGATGTTTAAGGACCTTTTAAGTGATAGGGAAAATTGCTCGATATTGCCAATACCCAATTAAATGAGAATTGTTCCGTAGTTCTTTTGAGAAAATTACCAGTTAAGTTAGGAGATCCCGGTCGATTCCTTATTCCTTGTAATTTTCCGGGTGTTGAGAATTGTATGGCCTTGGCGGATCTCAAAGAGAGTATCAATCTTTTGCCATTGTCCGTGTGGAAACAATTATCTTTACCCGAGCTAGTCCCCACTCGTATGACCTTGAAATTAGCTAACCGTACGGTTGCTTATCCGGTGGGGATAGCCGAGGATGTTTTCGTAAGAGTCGACAAATTTACTTTTCCCACCGATTTAGTTGTAGTCATTTATGAGATGGATCCTCGTGTTCCCTTAATTGTGGGACGACCCTTCTTGAGGATTGGGCGTACATTGATTGATGTAGCCGCGGGTGAGCTTATCATGAGGGTAGAGGATGATAAAATCGTCTTTAACATGGGTAAACTTTCCAAACTTCCCGATGAGCCCGAATCCATGAATTACATCGATGTGCTCGCCGAAGCATGTGAAGAACATTTTCACGAGGCTTGTAAGAGCGGGATTTCTCATTTACCACATGTTGAGACCGTAGCTTCTATTGCTCCTTCATTGACTCCATTTGGAGAAAGTGACTTTCTTTTACAAGAATTTGAAGCAAGTTTAGGGGATGTGGATTTAAAATATGACGATTCTCCCACCAATTAGGAAGAAGACATTCGTACCATTAAGAGACTTCTCAATGAGGACCATATTTCTCCACAGACTCCTAAGGAAGTTACAAACGATGATACAAATTTGACTAAGCCTTCCCTCGGCAATCCACCGGATTTAGAGCTTAAGGATTTACCGTCTCATTTAGAATATGTTTTCTTAGAAGAGGATAATAAGTTACCCGTCATCATTGCTAAGGACTTATAAGAAGATGAAAAATCTCGACTTATTGAAGTACTTAAGAATCATAAGAAAGCAA
The DNA here is from genome assembly GCA_025667525.1 of Glebionis coronaria. Taxonomy (NCBI): domain Eukaryota; kingdom Viridiplantae; phylum Streptophyta; class Magnoliopsida; order Asterales; family Asteraceae; genus Glebionis; species Glebionis coronaria. The sequence goes on from CM046877.1 coordinate 496,015,262, forward strand.
TTGCTTGGAAAATCTCCGACATCCACGAAATTGATCCTAATTTTTGCACTCATAAAATTCTCATGGAAGATGACTTTAAACCCGCAATCCAAAACCAAAGAAGGGTCAATCCAAAAATTCATGAAGTCATTAAGAAAGAAGTTATCAAACTTCTAGATGCCGTAATGATATATCCTATTTCGGATTCGCCATGGGTTAGTCCCGTCCATTGTGTGCCTAAGAAAGGCGGAATAACAGTTGTTCCCAATGAAAACAACGAGTTGATTCCTACTTGACTCGTAACGGGTTGGCGAGTTTGCATAGACTATCGTAAGCTCAATGATGCCACTCGTAAGGATCATTTTCCTCTTCCTTTCATGGATCAAATGCTCGAGCGTTTAGCGGGTAATGACTACTATTGCTTCTTAGATGGTGTCTTCGGATATTTTCAAATCCCTATTGATCCAAAAGACCAAGATAAAACCACATTCACTTGTCCTTATGGAACATTTGCTTACAAAAGAATGCCTTTCGGCTTATGCAATGCTCCCAGGAATTTTCAAAGGTGTATGATGGCTATATTCCATGACATGGTTGAAGAAACTATGGAAGTCTTTATGGACGATTTCTCGGTCTATGGTGATTCTTTCTCTTCTTGCCTTGCCAATTTAGAACGTATGCTTAAACGGTGTGAAGACACTCGTCTCGTTCTTAATTGGAAAAAATGCCATTTCATGGTAAAAGAAGGCATCGTCCTCGGTCAGAAAATTTCCAAAGCCGGTATCGAAGTCGACCGTGCTAAAGTTGACGTTATTGCTAAGTTGCATCCACCTACCACCGTCAAAGGAGTTAGAAGTTTTTTAGGCCATGCGGGATTTTATCGACGTTTCATCCAAGATTTCTCTAAAATAGCTCGTCCAATGACTCATCTCTTAGAAAAGGATGCTCCTTGCATCTTTTCTCAAGAATGTCTTGACTCTTTCGAACTTCTTAAAGGTAAATTAACTAAGGCACCGGTCTTAGTCTCTCCAAATTGGGAGTTACCTTTCGAGCTCATGTGCGATGCTAGTGATTTCACGGTAGGAGCGGTTTTAGGTCAATGAGTTAACAAACACTTCCAACCAATCCATTATGCTAGTAAGACAATGACGGGGGCTCAATTGCATTATACCACTACCGAAAAAGAGCTTTTAGTTGTAGTGTATGCTTTTGAGAAATTTTGCCCCTATCTTGTGCTTTCCACCACCATCGTTTACACCGACCATTCCGCCTTGAAATACTTGTTGACCAAGCAAGATGCTAAATCGAGACTCCTTCGTTGGGTTTGGCTCCTACAAGAATTTAAAATCGAAATTCGTGATAAAAAAGGGAGCGGAAAACCTAGCCGTGGATCATCTTAGTAGACTTGAGGATCCTTATCAAGGGGAACTTTCAAATCAAGAGATTAATGAATCTTTTTCCCTTGAGACCTTAATTCCTATTAATTCCAATCTTGATGATACCCCATGGTTTGCGAACATTGTAAACTATTTGGCGGGTGGTGTTCTTATCGAAGGGTTAACGTCTCAACAAAAGAAAAAATTCTTTAAAGACGTAAAAACGTACTATTGGGACGACCCTTATCTTTTCAAGCAATGTGCGGACTTAATCATTCGTAGATGTGTTGATGGGCCAGCGGCTTTACAAATCCTTGAAGCTTGCCACAAAGGACCCACCGGTGGTCACTTTGGGCCTAACTACACCGCTAAAAAAGTTTTCAACTCCGGATTCTATTGGCCCACCATTTATCATGACGCTCATGAAATGGTTAAGCATTGTGATGCTTGCCAAAGACAAGGCAAGATCACACATAAAGATGAGATGCCTCAAAATTTCATCCAAGAGTGTGAAATCTTTGACGTATGGGGCATCAACTTTATGGGGCCATTTCCATCATCCAAAGGGAACAAGTACATCCTCGTAGCCGTTGACTACGTATCAAAATGGGTTAAAGCAAAGGCTTTACCTACTAACGATGCGAGGGTGGTTGTGAACTTCTTGAAACAATTGTTTGCTCGATTCAGTGTGCCTCATGCTATTATTAGTGATAGCGGGACTCATATTTGCAATGATAAATTCACACGAGTCATGGCTAAGTATGGTGTTAATCACCGACTTTCCACCGTGTATCATCCACAAACTAATGGTCAATCCGAGGTTTCTAACCGTGGACTTAAGCGAATCTTAGAGTGTACCATGGGAGAGCATCGTGCCTCATGGGCCGATAAATTAGATGATGCTTTGTGGGATTTCCCTACCCTTATAAGACACCTATAGGTTGTACTCCTTATCGCCTTGTGTATGGAAAGGCGTGCCACCTCCCCATTGAGTTGGAGCATAAGGCTTATTGGGCCTTGAAATGGGCTAATTTTGACATAAACAAAGCCGGTGATCTTAGGAAAATCCAACTCAATGAACTCAATGAACTTTGGAATGAGGCTTATGAAAATTCTTTGATCTATAAGGAGAAGACTAAGCTCATTCATGATTCTAAGATTAAAAACCGAGAGTTCAACATTGGTGATCAAGTTTTACTCTTTAACTCTCGGTTGAAAATCTTTTCGGTTAAACTTAAAAGCCGTTGGTCCGGTCCATTCACCATGGCCCAAATCTTCCCTTATGGCACCATTGAGCTATCTCAACCAAATGGTCCCAATTTTAAGGTGAATGGCCAACGGGTTAAGTTGTACTTTGGAGAGGACATCTCTCACGAGATGATTCAATCCCTCTCCATGTTTCTCTTGAATTAATTCGGGAAATCGAGTCGAGCTAGAGACTCGTGATAAATAAATCAAGCATCGTATAACTAGGTTAGATTTTTACCTTTTCCATCCTTTCCACCATTTTCACCTTCACCCATTTCCACCAATAAGTGTAGGGGGAGCCAAGTAGGTTGTTTGTGTTGTGATGCTGTGTAAGGATGTGTGCCTTAGTGATCCACTTTTGGTGCTTTTGACGCGACCCGTGATCCCGTGTTCTCGGTTTCTTCGATTTTTTTTTGCTATTGTGATTCAATTTTGTCTATAAATAAAACGTGAAAAATTGATCACTTTAGTTGTCTCTTCCCTAGCAAGATTTAAACAACGTACTCAATGTCCTAAGTGTAGGGGAGTTTATTCTCCCACATGCTTAAACATTGAGGGCAATGTTTATATTAAGTGTAGGAGGGACTTCTATCGATGTTTAGTGGGATTTTCCATGAATTTGACCTCATTTACCCGGAAATTAAAAAATTTCAACATTTTTCAAATTTTTGATCTATTTTGGCCTAGTAGTATTTCCATTTATTTTCTTTTATTTTCTTTCCTTTTTCCATCACATCGTATTTATATTTTCCATTTCAAAGAATAAAGTCAAAACAATAAGTAAATGAATAAAATGGTTTTAACAAGTTTAGATTTCTTTGATATATTAGGCCCGTCGTGAATATTTTGACTCAACCCAAGTTTACTTATCCAAGTTTACTCTAGCTAGTATCCTTAACCATATGGTCCTTAATTGGTTTATTAGGCTAAGCATCCACGAGTCTCATTCCTTGAGATTTTAAATTGTGGAGAACGAGAGATGATAGAGTTGATAATAAGTTTAAGGGTTAATTCTTGCTTATATGAGTTTTTGTGGCTCTTTCTTCCCGCTTGTATATTTAATTGCTTAATAAATGAGGATTTTTACGGTGTAGATTCGACATCTTAGCTCTTAACCAAATCTTTTATTTCCTTGTAATTAAAGCATGAACACATTGAGGATGCCAGCGTTGTGGACTTCCGACTAAGGTGGCTCATAACCACTAAGTAGGAGGTATTCAGACCATGAGACCGTGGAATTTGTCCTAATATATATATCAAAAATAAAGAAATAATAAGATTAAAACATGACCTCAAGGAGCCTTGGGTGTGGGGCATGTAGCACGAACCTTGTCATTAGAGCCTTAGGGTGTATGGCATGGTAAGTGTTGAAAATTGATCAAAAAATCAATTCCCTTGTTTATGGTTAAAGGAGACTTAGGGGGTGGACCATAGATGAGGAGCATTTTTACATCTTAAAGAGCCTAAGAGTATATGATATGAACATGCTAAACTCCACATTAAGTCAACATGACTTTGGAGGAATAAATAATAAGTAGTACTATTGGCCAAATTTTGGATCCGATAATTTATTCCCCAAATCGTGTTAAATTATCCTTGATGTGGGCTTACTTTAGTGACAACGTTTTTGAGGACGAGGTTGGGTTCTGAGTGTCGGGTTTGCACCGTTTTGCCTTCATTTTTGGACTAATAATTATCAAATAAGTCAAATGAGCCTACGGGTGAATGGCAATCCTTAAAATCGAGAGATAAAACTTAGGAATTAGAGAAAGAGTATTACACATTTGTCTTATATAAGTGGCTTTAACTTAAGAACTTATGTTAATCAATGATCTTGTTTTTAAGCTTGGTATGGGGAACGTGAAACTTGAGGTTGATTAATATTCATGACATCAAAGCCCTAATTTAAGTCTTAGATTTCTTTACGAGTTTCTTCCATCAACCAATTTCAAAGTTAATATATTAATGAAATTTATTGTAACTTTTGTTTCCTTGAATAAAGTTTTTATCTTTTCATCGTCCTTTAGTTTCTTTTTATTGTAGTAGTAATAGTATATTTTAATAAAGGCCAAAATAGATTAATTATGAGGAAAATGTAACTTTATGCTTTAAAATTATGCATTGCATGGAGATTTAATAAGTGTGTAAACACTTATCCTTTTGCCACTAAAATCAATGAAAAACAAGACCTAATCATGTGTTTAATATCGTAAAAGTCGGAATTACGCGTGGTTTTGTGTTTTTGTGTGAAATAGGTACAAAAGATCAAAAGAAAAGAAAACACGGGATTTCACGGTCAATTGTTGAAGAAAAGTCAAAGAAAGAGACAAAGACAAAGTCAAAGAACCAAAAGTGTACCAAAGATCACGAAAACCGGCAAAATCGACACGACTTTGAAGAAAAGATCATCAACGCCAAATTGAAGCTCGATTTTAGTGGATTTAATTTTTATGGATCTATTTGGGCTTATGGGTCCCACATTTGGGTTAATGGGCTCAAAAGCCCATTTGTGAAACAATTTATTCATTCCTAACTCATTAGCCCAAATCATAAGCCCATATTACCTTAATGTTGGACGAATTGGATTATTGGGTTAAAGGCCCATTTACTTTGCAATATACATTAAACGAATTTTGGACTTACAAACCCATTAGGGTTTAGCCAGTCAATATAACTCAAATGAAAGTTATATTTACTTTTGGTCAACCCTTCATGTTTACCCACACCAAACGCACTCACCTTTTACCATTCGATATAACCAATGTTTTCAACTCTCTCTCTCACAAACAAAAACCAGACATCCCTCTTTTTCACCCCAATCCCAAACCATAATCACAAATATATATATAAAAATTGGGGCTTTTGTGAGGCGCGTGATATTCACGCAAGGGAAATTAAATCCCCCATTTTATAGGAGCAGCATGATGGAAGAATAAACAAACGTGGCACCCAGCCTTGATTCTGATTGGTTAAAACAGCTCGTCATCACCAATCCTCCAATTAAAAGGAGACACGTCAGATTTCAAGAAACACAACAAGAACAAGATGTACATGCTGGCGATCCGTGTGATGGAGGATGGATTATCCACCGTTTGATCAAGAAAAGGAAGAGAAAGAAGAAAGAGCGGTCAAGATTTCTCTCCGTGCTCAACAAGTATCACCCCAAGTTTTAGGGTTTGCCTATAAAACCCCTAATATTGTAATTCTTAATTTGTCCCATTTTTATTTTTATTTTTATTATGCAAAAGTAGTTTTAGGTTAAATTGTATTTTCAATTTCTCAGTATTGTAATCATCTTTTATTGTTAATAAAAGTTTATTTAAATTTAATTTGTGCCTTCTTTTCTATTTTAAATTTAATATTGCAATTGTTCTTTAAATCTGTTTTGTTTTAATAATTATTAAATTTATTTGAGCAAATTAAATAATAGCTTGGTTGAGTAAAGAAAATACATATTGGGGATAAAACTTCCCTACTGGAAGTTTATAAAAAAATTGGTTCGAATAGATTAATGGTTCGAGTGATGTTTATGGATTGGATGATGTTTGGTTAAGGAGGTGGTCTCGTCTCGGTTAAGTAAGACGGCTCAGCGCCGCATCTTCCTCTCAAAGGTTGTCTTCAAAAGGTTAATTTCCTTTTTATTTTCCTTGTTTTTTTAGATTAAATGTTTTAAATAATTATATGATTTTGATTAATCTATTTTTATAAGTTTTATATGCTTGAGTTGATTTTGGAGTTTCTGATATCTGAGTTTAAGATTAGGGTTAATCTGAGTTTTATTATTGATGTCTTGAACTGATTTAGAGATTTCTGTTTAGAGGGATTGGAATCTGCATATCAGTTTGTTAAGTCTATTATTGTTTCTGCTTTTCATCTGCTAGTTTATTTAATATTGGATAAGCTGATATATTGAGCATAGTCTGTTTATATGGACTGAGTTTATTATCAGTCAGTAGTATATTTGAGTTTTTAGTTTGATTTGATTTGCTGAAGTTATTTAAATTGATGGCTCATATTAAGCTTAGATAGTTAGCTTATCTGATTTTCTTTCATTTCTAGTCTTGTTGTTTAAGGTTTACTTTGCTGTGTTAGTCAATTTGTTAGATCTGCTTGCCGTTATTCAGCTTAGTTAAGTTCTGCTTTTTAATTATATGATTTACCGATTTTTGTTGAGATTTTACTAGCTTATTAGACTTTCTTATTCTTGATTTTCTTTTGCTGAGTTTTAGTTGTTCTACTTTGTTGTTTTTGTATTTTGCTTATTTTGCTATTCTAGTTATTGTTGTATCAGCTATCAGATTCACTTGGTCTGATAGATTTAAACAGCCAAAAAAAAATAAAAAAAAATATTCATTCAAAAAAAGTCCACAACTGGACTCGAACTCTTGACCTCCAGGACAACTGCCCAACGTGATAACCATCTCGTCTAACCTTTCTTGTTGGTTTTATTATGGCATAGGTCATTAATATAGTTAATTTAATTAGCTGTCAGTTTTTTTTAATTATCTAGATTTAATTTAGTTAATATTTTATTTATCATTTATTTACGTAAATAGTTTATTTAATACTTTTTAATTAAAAGTTTTTATAAATTTACTTTTATAAAGTTTAAGATAAATAAAAAAATAAAAAAAATAAAAACAACAAAATAAATATTTTACTTCTTTTAGAAGTTTATATTGTTTTTAAAGTTAGTTTTTAAAATTAGTTTTAATTAGTTTGGTTTTTTATAAAATTAGTTGTAAAGTTTTGTTTAAATTTAAAATAGTTCTTTTTAATTCGTTTAAATAGTTTTTTTTTAATTTTAATTAGATTTGTTTAAATTTGTTTAATTAAGATTTTTAATAGTGAAAAAGTAATTTTAATTAAATATTTTCTTTTTAATTAGATTGGATAGTTTTTTTTAGTTTTTTAAATACCAAACAAAGTACTATTCACCGAAAACAATTAATCTTGTGTTAAAATTCGATATCAATTCGAGTCGAGTCGAGGAACGAAAAATAGACATAAAAAGAATTGAAAAATTCATACATTAACTATCATCAAGGTAATAATCATTTAAGTATTGCACTAACATATCTTAATCATGACTAGTGATCATAAAAGTGATTAGTCCTAAACTTACATTTTGTCAAATGTGACAAAATACTTTTTAATAAACATTCTTATTAAGAAAATGTTTTATTAAAATAGAAAATATAAATTTGAATATGGCATATTCCAAATGTCATAGGAATATCCTTTGAATGTAAAAACTTACCTCAGATATTACTTCCCACTAAAAGATAAAAAGGAGCAGAGTCTACTACCACGAATCCCTAAATGCCTATGCGGTTCCATAGTGATAAGGAACCGCAGGACAATTAAGGAACGACACTCAGAGAGCCGTTGGCTTTTGCCTCCTATAAATAGTGGATCAAATCTGCATTTTCCACAAACCTTTTTGGTCACTCTTTTTGTCATCTCTCTCTTTTCTAATTCCTAATTATTTGTAAATGATCACTTAAGTGTTAAGTATGTTTACTTATGATTATCCCCTTGATCTCCTTCTTTACCTTATCCAAAGAGAAGATCACTCACACACTTGTGATGTGATTAAAGATGAAGCCTTGATGAAGATCATCATCTCCTAAAGATCTAGTCATGTTCATCATATGTTTTATTTGTGTCTTGTGTAGATCTAATGTATTTGTGTATACTTTGATTAGTTGTGTTAATCCATTTTATTAGTGAATACTTGGATTAGTCTTGTGTAAATCCATTGTATATGTGTATACTTGGATTTGTGTTATGTAGATCCAAGTTACATGTGTATACTTAGATATGTGTTATTGAGTTGTAAACGTTGTGTCTTGTTAGTTCTCACTAAACTATAAAGTGACTTGTGGTTGTGTCTTGTGAGTTCTCACTAAAATATAAAGTGATGTGTGGTTGTTTCTTGTGAACTTCTCACTTAGCTTCAAAGTGAAGAGTCGTGAAGATTGGTTCTATCTTTCGATTAGAACTCGACATCTAGCCATGTGTCGAAAAATGGTGAAGTAGGAAACATTGTGAATATTGGTTCTAGCTTTCGATTAAAACTCGACATCTAGCCTTGTGTCGTAAAATGGTGAAGTAGGTGACGTTGTGTAGATTGGTCATAGCTAAGATTAGGTCTCGACATTTAGCTTAGTGTCGGAAAATAATGTAAGCGACGTTGTAAGGTTTTCTCCGCCAAGAAGGGAGCTTGTGGATATAGTGGAAATCTCGAGTAAGGTGTACGCGAGGAGTGGTGTAGGAACGAAGATAGAGCTTCATTGTCGAACCACTATAAATCTTGGTGTCTTCCTTTAGGTTGTTTCTTTCCTTACTCTTTACTTACTCTCATTATTACATCACACACAACTACTATTTGTCTTTGTTAATGCATTAGAATTGAACCTAATCGTTATGCAATTAGATTTCAAGTAAAAGGTAGTTTTGAGACAAACCTAATAGAAAGGAATTTTAATTAGGACATAAACCGAAGAGAAACTATTCAACCCACCCCCTTCTAGTTTTTACAATTGGTATCAGAGCGATGGTCACTCAAGATCTTTGAAGTATATTGTACTTTAAAACTTGGATCGATCCATTGTCTCCTCAAATTAGAAGGTTTCGTTGTACTAAACTTTCTCTTTGGTCAAAACTATTTTTTCATTAAAAATAGGCCTTTTAATTGGTAATATAGAATCTCATCTAGATTGGTAGTATTTATACATTTTAGATTTATCCTTGAAATGTATCTACTAGTTTGCATCTTGCTATGTGTAGCTACACATGATGATTAATCACTTAAGTGATTGTGGATTAAGTTACTTACACTTGTAGAAGACTTGTATTCTTTGATTTCCAACATCATTGAATGATGATACCAAGATGGAGAGTACTTGAAGACTTAGTAGTCATGTTAGTCATGTTTAGGCCTTGCATTGGTTCCTTGAAGACTTGGAATGCATTTTGCGGCTAAGGTACGTTTACGTCCCTTCACACGCCCTATTGATCATTCTTTTGATCATTACTTGACTATGTGCTTGTTCTTGGCATCCTTGCCTTGACATTTGTTTGTGGTATGTGATTCTATCCTTATACCATCTAAAACCCTCATTACTTAGATACTTGACTCACTTCGGAGATGTTGAGTGAGTTAGTAGTAGCTTAAAGTATCAAGCATGATTTCCATGGTTTCCACCCATACGGTTAGTAGGCCCTCTATCATGTGTAATATGTGTAATTAAGCTTATCTCTAGGATGATTAATTAACCCTTGAGATACCAAACTACTCCATAAGGTGTAGTTAGGATATTACACATTTGGAATTAAAATATTTCAAGGATGTTGTATTGTAAACCCTAGCAATAATATTTGTCCGATCATGTGGGAGAGAAAGTGAATCTATACTTTGCTCATTGTTTGAAATAGCATTAAGACTAATTTTTAAAATGATCTTAATCTATTTTTACAAAATTGCTTGGTATGGTTCATTACCAAAGCCGTTTAGACTTTGATGGAAAGACACGTCTTAAACCAATATAAATGACACAAGCTCTTCGTTACTACTACTTGAAGATTGTGACTTGTCTCTTGAGCATTGACCTTTGTCTTGATTCACTCCCCTTGGGTTCTCTCTTATTTGCTTCTTTGCTATGAGTAGTCGTTTCTCCGTTTCGATCTTCTTCAGTTTCGATTCGACCGGTATTCCTTCATTAAGGTATTATCACCTAGTATTGAAGTGGTCCAATGATCTCCAAAAGATTTAAGATATATTTAAAGTATTTTAGAAAAACTTGGTTTTAAAAATTTCTTTGTTTTTCTTTGTTAAAAACTTGCCACTACTGGCGGTTCCTTAATTGTCACGCTTCAAGCCACGGTTCCATATTGATAAGGAACCGCGGCCCCACCAAGTGACTAAATTAATCAATTTTTAATAAACAACACTATATCAAACAAACCATCCATTTCTTCTCCATAGAGGCGACGGGTTCATCCCTGTCCACCATTGTTGAACCTTCCAAAGCTTCAATTTACTCCAGATTAATTGATTTCAAGTTGTGGGTTTCACTCATCCCTCTTCCAACATCAATTAAGTGTAAGTACTTTCATTCAATTTCAATTAATTTGTTCTAGGGTTCTTATTTTCATAATTGAGGATTTGTAAAATTAATATTGAATTAGAACCTTGCTAGGAATGTGGGTTGACATAGTTATATTACTATGATTCCTTAGGTTCGAATTCATTGAGGTTTCACTAAAACCCACTTGTATAACAATCTGAATTTTGTCTAAATATTTTTGGTTAAATGATGGAATTGATAGGAACCCATGAACAAATTAGTAATTGCATTGTTAATGCTTACCTAAAAATGTTTTTGAAAAACCTTTGTTCAAATTTCATGGTTGATTTTACATTGTTAATATGTTATAGTCAATGATGAATTTGGTTCGTTGTGAAAATGGGAATGACAAGGATTAATCCTTCGTTTGACAATCACTTGATCAAACACATTCTCACGATTTTGATTTTTGGTCATTATGTAGCATATGTGTGATTGGGGAAATATTTTTTTTGTTTATAGGTAACTAATCATGCCTTCGAAGTATCAAAAAAACCACCGAAAAACTAAGTCTTATATGCCAAATCTTGCCGACTTTTGTCCCTCACCAACCTTTCCCAATACTTTTCGTTCACTTCAATACCGTTTCTTTCATGAGGGTAGAGTTGTCGAAAGGAACATTGGGGGGTATGTATACATCGAAACGATGAGTTGCTCAAATTGGCTTTGATTGTTTGTTACATATCAAAGAAACCATTTACCCTCAGTTTCTTTTGGAGTTGTTTAACGGATATTCTCTTATCTATAATGATAACGGAGTATTTGTTAAGTTAATCTTAAATGGTAAACTCATCGAATACACTCTCGAGGAATTTGGCGAGGCACTTCGTGTGCCATTTGTAGGTACTTGTCGTTTCACTAATGCATGGAGACTTGATTCTCTCAATGAATCTTACGATAGTCCTCCAAATGATGACGAAGCGCTAGACCTAAACCTCACCTTGATGTCATTACCAAAGGGCGCAGCAAAACCGTTGTACGAAGTATCCACTCTACTAATCGATCCTTGAATCGTCATGAGATACTCTTAAATGACCTTAATGATTGTTTGGTTCGATGGGCCGACATTCTTAGGAAAAATGTGTTTTGTCTTGGTGGAAACCGGGATCATATCCCGACGTGTATGACACATATGATATGTTGCATCTTTACCAACACCAAGTACAATCTTGCATTTTACATCGCTCGACGGATCACCTATGCTCTTTCTAGACCAGCACAAATCTTCCATATGCCATGCTCCTCACTCGTCTTCTCAAAAAGGTTGGTGAATACTTTCCCAATCTTGATCTTTCTCGCTTTCAACTGGTCAATCGTGTCATGATTCCTATTCGAGAGGCACAACCACGAAAGCTGAGAAGTGATCGAGGTACGAGAAGGAATGAACCACAAGAGTCCGATGATGAGGACACTCCTATGTCACCAAGTGATGGTGGTGACGAAGGTACTAGTACTCATTTCGGCTCTTCAAGTGACTCCACCACATCCATGAACACTTCCATGGACGGGTTCGACCATGTTGTTCCTCCTCCTCACTATGCCACTAGTGAACTTTCGAAAAACCTCAGACTTGAGCATTTTATCGTTCAAACCTTTAAACGCGTGGTGAGTTATATGATTTTATAGTGGAGCAAAGGGGTGCACTCAATAGCATTGGGAAGATGATCAAGAGCTTTGGCAAGAAGAAGAAATGAAGTTATGGTAATGGTACAAGATTGACATGTTTGTGAACATGTTTTGTAATTATGAACAATTTCCTTTCTTTAGACTTATTTATGTTTATTGTTCTTAGAATTTGGTGTTATCTAACTAATACTTTGTGTTGGATTGCTTAGTATTTTATTCCTAAGATGTTTATGTGATCGTTGTTTCGATTCACATATCTTTGTGCATTTTTCTGTGTTAGTTAGCTTTCTAGATTGTGGTTAATAGTCTACTTTGGCTTGATATATACTTGTGAAAAATCCGGGCTCTTGAAAATTACTAGAGGATCATTTTTCTGACGCCACTGTCCACGGTTCCTTAAATACTGGCGGTTCCTTGGTGATAAAGACCCGCAGTCCTATTTAAGGAACCACAGGCTCTGGTTTTGGCAGAATCTTTGCTTTACATTGTTTTCTCTAAATCTTTGTAAACATTGATGAAATTTTTGTAAAGACTAGCTTTTTCACAAATTAGCCTACCTAATTTCATTGTTCATCAAAATGATTTTTAACCCATTGCTAGTTTGGATCATCTCTTCTCCTTCTTAAACCTCCCTTGTTTGATCTTCTTCTTCATCCTCCGAACCTTCTTCTAAACCTAGACACACAACCATGGTGTCCACAAGATCATCAAATTCCTCCAAACAATCCTCATCCAAAAGAAACCTTAAGATCAAGATCAAGATTCCTAAGCTTGGTTCTTTACCATTTCAAACACCCAAAAATAAGATCTCTCCTATTCTCATTTGTTCATCACACTCACCACCTCTTGCACCATGCAAGACAAGCTCAACTCATGGTACTAACCATTCACATGGATGTAAACCCTCAACCTCTCCAAAGCATTCCCATTGTGAATGACATTGTTGAGCCATTCGTTACCTTACCTTTCACCCCACCAAAATCACCCATCTCACTTTTGGACACCATGCCTCATCCTCCTCCTCCCTAAAACACTCCAATTTTGGGTGTTCCTATTTCCTACTTTAGGGGTGATCCATACTTTTTTGGTTTTTTAGAAGCTCATGGTGCAAATTGTCCATGTTGCCTCTATAATAACTACATCATTCAATACCTAAGAATGGATATTTTTGGACTTCATAGGAGGTTGCAAGATTTCTTGCTTACTTTTTTCTCCATGCCTCTACGACCTAGGAGATGAATGATTATTTTCTAAAAATAAATGTTTTCAAAAGAAAATCAAGCCAAGGAAGACTACCTATCAAGAACTAGTTTAGCTAACTTTGTAATAGTTAGTTGTTGTTTCATTTCTTTTATTTCCTTTCCTTCATGAGTTTTCATGAGGATGTGTTATGGATTTAATACTTTGTGTTTCTACCTATGTGCTCACAATAATCAACTTTAATTTATTTAAAATTGAATCTTAATTTATCACAACCTCTAAAACTTGACTAAAATTGGATGAAAATGTTATCTAAATATCTTGTCACCCTTTGTCAAGACACTCCTTGTGAGTGTGTTGCCTTTTGTGTAACCAAAGCATAATCTAGGTCTAAAAGAGGTAAAAATCCAAGATTTGCAAATTTTTGAAGAAGTCTTATTTTTTTCTCAAAACTTTGTAAAATTGCATTTTCTTGTCCACTGTGTGCGGATCCTTAAAGTCACACGGTTCCTTATATTTAAGGAACCGAGGGTTCTTTTAAAGAACCGAGGACAGAAAGCCAACATTTGGCTCGTTTTTGGTCTTTCTTCTTTGACCACAGTCTTTTTGAAGATTCTTTGTTTGCCATTTTTGGGTAAACATTCCTTGAAAACTTTTGTTTTCATTTCAAATATTTGCTTTGTCTATTTCCTTTAAATTCTCTTCTTTTCGGAGTTATTCTTTTCATCCATCGCAATGTCTAACTCTTCTAAGCTTAACCTTGACATTTCTTTGTCACAATCTTCTAAACCTAAAGCTTCTTCTTCGAAGCTTTCCAAGAAACCGAAAATCTTGGTTCGACCCGTTTGGATCAAGAAGAACAAGGATCATCATGATTACTCTTCTCCCAAACCTTGCAATACTTCATCTTTCTCTCCTATTGTGTATTAGAATGACACTTTCTCAATCGATCCAATTACCAGAGAAAGAGAAGTTCTTGCACCACCACCTAAACCTTGCAACATACCTTCTCAAAATGACCTCTCCTCTTTCCCAAATCTCACTAGGAATTGTGAAAACATTTCATATCCATTATCTCCCTCTCCACCACCACCTTCTAATATTGATGCTCCTCCCCCATCTCACGACTTTGTTTTGCATCATGGAAGCTCGTGTGCTTGTTGTCGATTTCAACAAATTGAACTTGCTCATGTGTATGACAAGCTATATTTTATTGAATTTCTTCTCACTCGACCTCCTCTCAAATACGTAAAATGTATTTCCAACAATCTCTCCCTAAGTGAGGTCACTCCAAACAAGGGCGTTACCCAAGTTACAATAATAAAATAAACCTAGCATTTTATGCTTGTCTTGAGGTCGTAGTGTTCGTTTTTCTTTTCTTTTTCTTTTCTGGTGAACATGTTGTGATCTTTGATATCAATCTTGAGCATTAATCTCTTGCCTTGATCTTGTATCCATCACTTGTGATATTCGCCTGTTCGTGACTTAATGTCCCACATACTTATACCTTCGTAATTCTTGAAAGCTTCAGAGTTAGATATAGTGGAAGACTTGACTTTTAGGCTTTCTTGAATTAGATGAAGTATTAAGTGCATAAAGTATAAGCATACGGTGACGACTTCTTCTCGGACACCGCAATGCCACCGTCTTCAAATGTATTAACATAAGTAGACACGAACGAAATGGCTTTGAACATTTCATTCTAAGTCGGTAGCATTTTACCTCTGGTCGGTGAAGACCGTTGGACGATATTAAATATCGTACTTGTGGCAGGTAGATTTAATTAAAAAATCTCCTTGACAAGATTTATCGTGTAAACCCGTTCTCTTTACTCGAACGTCCAAAGCTGACTACGAACGTAAAGAGTGAATCATTTGGAGAAAATCATCCGCATGATTGAAGTCATCAATTCCGATTCCTGGAACAAGTTTGATTCATTAAAGAATCTCACCATTGTTGTTTTCCAGTTGTCACGACCTTGATTCAATTTGAATCTTGCAAGCTACCTACAAAGTGTTGTTTGATGTTAACACTAGAAGGATTTTCACTCATCACTGTGAACACAAAGGTGTTACTCTGAGTGTTCTGGCAAGATCACTGAGATAATGCGTAGAGGCCTGGAACGTGTTTAAATTCAATTAAGAATTAAACCACTGTTGCTTTCCAGTTATCACAAGTTTGATTCATAAAGAATCGCACAAGTCACCTACCATGAGCTTTTTAATGTTCTCTCAAGAAGGATTTCCATCTTCATTGTAAATACTTGCATATTACTCGGATGTTCAGGCAAGATCATGAAGATTTTGCGTAGGACTCTAAATATCTTTCTTACTTTTCACAGTGTGTGAAGAAGCAAGGACCTATGGAAATGTGTCCTAATGAGATATTTGATGATCTCAAATGGCTCTAGACTCGATCATGCATTTTGGATTTTTAGTGATCGAAGGCTGGAGAGGAGTGCCACCATTTCAATACTAATTTATCCGGAGTGAATAAATCGATAGATAACGTGTTGATCTCTGTGTGATTAAAACAAATAACTTTTGAGAGATATCTGAGTTAGCTGGGATGGGTTGTGCATTGCATCATTGGGTCCATGATGTCTATCTTCAAAAACATATGAGTTAACCCGGTTTCTGCCTAAGCTTGTAAGGAGGGCTTCTTTCTTTAGACCCTTTATCTTTACAATTCTTTTTCATTATTCAACCCCTTCAATGCTTACCAATACGTCATAACTAGCACCTTGTTGTGATTGTTCCAGTGCTAACTTAAGTACTTGGTTGGCATTCAGCTACGTTCACAAACATTCTCCATCTTTCCTAAGGAATACTATTTCTAGCTATGGAATGTCATTGGGAAGATTCCTACGGTTTTGGAAGAATCATTGGACTTAACCTATCCTACCATCCTTTTGTCACCACAATCTTCATCGTCGTGAAATAAATGGGTTTAGGGTAAGTATATGTCACCATGAAAATCCATTTTTGAAGTGCAAATCCGTTTTGCTCCCCCTTAACATATGCCACGATATTCGAAAACATTTCGCACATGTCGGGATGAGCCATCACGTTAAGTCAAACTATTTTTGAATAATCATGTCTCATATTAAATCACATTTTCTCCCCCATATTAAAAATATTAACCCAACCGATATTTTTGATATCAATTGATTTAATGAATTTTTAACAAATTTTTTAGGAAGAAAAATGCAAGTCCATTTTATCTTCATGATACCAATGTGTGAGATATGATACTGATTTGTAAAATAATCACATATTCACCATATAAGAGTAAATTTACTAGGTTGGACCTGATTGATGAGAACATCATATGATAAGATCACATGGTTCTTGTCGGCAAATGTTGGTCCCCTTGTCACGTTTGAAGTCATCTCTTGGCACCAGATGTACGATTGGTATTTTTGTCTTGACACCAATTAGTGAACTTGTCACGTTCGGCATCGAAGATTCTGAATGCTTGACAATTGCTCCCCCTCAATTTTTGACCCGTGTTCTATCGAAAGAGTTGTAGTCAGTAATAGAGTAGTCGCATCATCGAGTATGTAGATACCAATTGTAGATTTCTACGGTTTGTGGATATGATAATGATGAGACTGCTTTTATACATAGTCTCATCGTCCAAAAAGGTCTTTAAATGCATAAAATATCATGAAAATGGCCAAATATATGCTTGTGTTTGCTACTTGTGTATTTTAGGTACGGATATTGAGGAAATGACAAAAGATCACAAGGATCATGCAAAAACGAACACGGCAAACGAAACCGCACAATAAACCATGCCTAAGTGATGATTTTCTAAGAATAAACCTTGAAGATTTGAAGATTATACAAGAAGGGTCCTCCAATGTTGAATAATTGACACTTTAAAACCCTTGTTTATTCATAATTACAAGTTTGGTCCTTAAAGTTTGTCAAAATTACAAAAAGGACCCTTAACTTTGAAGAATTGGCAATAATGGTCCCTCAGAAATCATGACTTGTCAATTTCAGTCCTCCAATAAGTCAACCATACAAGTCAAGACCATTATGCATGAAGAAAATGCCAAAACAACCTTCAAGAATCACAAATTGGTAAGAAATACCCCTGAAAATATTTTGCAAAACTTTTTGGGGCAAAAGTATGAAAAACAAAAGTTGATAACAAAGGGATAGGCGTTGATAGCTAGTTTGAGCTAAAATGACAAAGAGAGTAGAAAGGAGGGGCTAAACATGGCAGACACAATAGATACCTAGACCTATGGCAGCCTGCCACGTGCCCCACTCACCAAAATCCACCAATCACCTTCCACCATTCCTCCACCTCACCATCCACTCACACCAGATTATAACTAATCTATATTAGTTAAATATTTCGCGCCTAAACACCTTTTTAAAACCTTAATCAGATTAAAACCATGTGTTCTTAGTGTTCATACCAAAATTGGGTTTTCTTAATTATTGAAAATCAAACCCCAATCAACTCCAGATATTTGATTAAGGTCCCATTAATCATAAACCCACCTTTAAACCCCTTGCCACATCACTATCTTGCTCACATGATAAACCCTCCTTCACACGTTTTGGGGAAAATGACAAAAGTTTGCCAGGGAATCAACACTCAGTATTCAGTTTCATATCTAAGCTTCATTTTGAGCCTTTGATCAACTTTCACCTGTTAACTCATACAAATAGCCAAAAATCAGTCACATGTTCAAGATAGTTCAAAATCGTCAAGGGCATTTGTTGAACTTCATTAGCTAGGGTTTTCAGCTTTCCTTTATGTTTCTAGAAGCATTGTATCCCTATTTAAGGCACCCTTATTCATAGCTTAGTTCTTGTTCTCAGTTTTACTCTTGTCAAGCCTTGTAAAGCCATTTTCTAAAATTTATAAGATTGTGGTATTGTGTTGTGATTTAAAACTGAGTTCCATTTATTTTTATTATATTCAGTAGCTAATTGTCACGTTTTTGTACTTAAACAAAACCTTGAACAAGTCCAAGATAGTCTATAAGCCTGTGAGTCCCTTTGTTCTTGCTGAGGTCAAGAATTTGGCTTGTGCTTTAGTGAGGATTGTTAGTTGAGGTGTTTCTTTAAGTGACATAAGTCACAACTCACTAGCTTGAACAATATTGGAAGTTGGTATACGTTTTTATTTCAAAAATCAGTCAAGTGGTGTGCTAAGTGCTTGTGGTTCAACAGCTTGCTTATTTGAGCTTAAGGGTGATCATAACCTCCTAATCTTGGTTGATTAAGGGGTGGTGAGGCCTTAAGGGAAGATTCAGGCCTTGTGGGAACCTAAGTCTTGCATAGACTTGAGCATTTGTCACCTTATATTATTTGATTTGTGCTAATCTAGGCTCAAGCCTTTGGCTGGGCTTGTTTGTTGTTCTTAGTAGAGGGAAGCTGGTTATTGTTCTTGCTAGCACCTCAGCTCATTGATTCCAAGGTGTGGATGTACATCTTGGAGGTTTGAACTCTCAAAACTTCATCTTTCTGATTAAATATTCGTGTTCTATGTGATTTTGTGATTCTGTTGGTATAAGTGTGTTTTTATGCCTGCAAATTGGTTATTGATTCACTTGTTGTATGTTATGATACTTATTTGGGCTTAAATCAATCTTGAGAATACTTTTACTTTGTTAAAATTAAGTTTAAATATTTAAAAGGGTGTTTGGGATTGACTGTTGGTTCAAGTTTGTGTGAATTTGAGTTGGTATTGTGGTGTTGTTTGAGTGTGTATCTGATATTGAGGTATTTGTGTTCTGATATATGCAAAATTTGTTCCTTGAATCACTAAATCAAACATTTGGCTATAAAATCTTGAAAAGTTGTTGTTTTGCTCTGAAATCTTGTGTACACCTAGTTTTCATGTTAATCTAGGGCTAACAAGTGTTAAATCATTGTTATTGCAACCTATGTGATAGATCTGAGGCCTTGAATTTGGATTTTGTGTCAAGTAGATCAGCAAACCTTGTTCTTGTGTTCATCATTGTTCATCACTAACTGCTTTTGCCTAGATCTTGTTCATAAGTTGGATTTGTTGGATGAAATGTGTTAATCTGTGTTTCTTTAAGTTGTATTGAGCTTGAGTATGCATTTGGTGGTTTGTGGTTAGCTTATTCTAGCTTAAAAGTAGCTTATAACTACCAGATCTGCTTATTACTTGTCTGGAACACATCTAAACAAAGATTGAATTAACTACACTGATTGACTGGGTGATTTTGTGATTATTTGCTTGTTATTGACTCCTTGTGATTCACTGATCACAAGGGTGCCTTGATTGTCCAAAAAGACAAAGTGAAACTCTCTGAAAATCCAAGTCAAAAAGTCAAGGCAGTGGAAACTCCTTTCTCCTGCTTCTAGCCACGTCTAATTATATTTTGTGTTCAGCTTATTAATAAGTCATTTTAGCTTATTCCAATGTGCAACAACTTATTTTTTGTAATAGTTCCTTAATATTTTGAGCTTATAAGTAATTCTGGAAGTTCATAGCTTTTGGTTTTAAGTTTTTACTAGAAAACGACTATTTTGTCTTTTTCAAAATCAGCTTATTGCTTATTTCAGCTTATTGAGTGTGCTTATTGGAAAATTTTTGTTGATTAAGCTTAGTTAAGCCATTTGTAACTTATTGCAACTTGAATCAGCTCTTGAAATAGTCTAGTACTCAAAAACGACTATTTTGTCATTTTGGGAATAGGGCTTTGCCTTATTTCAGGCTTATTCCTTGAGCTTATTTCAAGTTTCTTTTTGCAAATAGCTTAATTAGGTCAAGAGAAGGACGCGGGTAAAATCTTAGCTTATGGCATCAGCTTATAGCTTAATGGGCCAAAAAGCCCATTAAGAATAAGTTGTTTTGAAATAAGCTAGCTTAAGCTCATTTTCAGCTTTTGGGCCTTTGGAAAGTTGTGTTTAAAATCAAATTTGAAGCTTGACTGGAGCTTTTGGGCCATTTCTGAGGACTTTTTTTGTATTGGGCCCAATATTAAGCCCATTAAGGATCTGTTTGGGTATTAGGCCCATTTGAAGGCCCAATAGGGGCATTTTTGGTATTTCAAGTTCATTTTCTATTTAACTAGGTTAAAATAAACTAGTTTGCAAGTTTTTAGAATTTTTTAGAATTTTTGGATTTTTAATATTATTTTATTATTAAATTTCAGTTTTCACATTTTTGCACTTTTTATATTTTTCTTAGGTTAAATACATTAAGTTAGGAATTTTACAATTTTTAGATTATTTTTATTCTCAATAGATTAATTTTTATAATTATTTTAATTTTGAATAGTTTTTAATTGTTTTTAAATAGTTTTAATTAATTTTAAAATTTTCAAAAATAGTTATAAATTTAGTCAAGTCATTTTAGAGGTTCACAATTGAAAAAATCTCATTTTGGGCTTTTTGTTAATTAAACTGATTTTTTGGGATTTAATTAGCATTAAAAGAATTATTATTTAATTAAGTAAAAAGTTTAGTGATTTTTGATTTTTTATAAACTGTAATTACATTTTTTAGGATTTATTGCAATTTTCTAGGAATTTTTAGGGTAAATTTTAATTTTGTCACTTTTTACGGTTTTACGTGTACGACTATTCGTCTTAGTTTTAATTCGTAATCTTAACCGTCATTCTCTTCTAATCTCTATTCTATTTTCTTTCTTCCTAAATTATAATCACAAAAGTTAATCATCTCTTAACATAACACACTAGCCTCCTTGGGAAACGAACTTGAACTTCATTGGTCATTAGTATCTGGTTTTCCTAAACCGACACTTAATACTTTCCCTATTTTGCTCTCTTTTCCTAAAGAGTAGTAAAAACCCTACATCACTTTGGCGCCGCTGCCGGGGAGGCGTGTTGTGTTTTGATGTGGAAATTGTTGTTTTTATATACTAACCATAAATAGTATTTGTATTAGTAGCACTCTAGTAATACGTATTATCGGTTTTTGTATTTTTGTGTGAATATTATTACTATATTGTATACGTAGAACAATAAATTCATAAGTACTCCAAAAGTGTGAAAACACAACCTTGATTGGGAGGTCATTACTCAATCATTGTATTCGAATCTCAAACAAGAAAGAAAAGGCAAAAATAGATAAATACTTTCATGAAGCTCGATTTTGAAAAATACAAACTATAAGGTGGGTATAAGGCGGGTATTATAAAATATACCCTAAGGAAAAAGGCTCTTAAGTGCTTCGCGCCGCCTCGTTTCCCTGCTTGCTTGTGAGTATTTTGAGATTGAAAGTTAATCGAGGGTTTTGCCGCCCAAAGTATTATTAAGTATCATATATACTTTCTTGGTTTCATTTGATTAAACCCTCTTGAACGTTTTGGTGTTCCACCAACGTTCTAAAGTCATCGAATGCGTTCACTTCACGTGATCGTTTTCATTCCTTGCGGCTTCTTTAATCAAGAGATTTGATTAAGGAGGAGATTTGTAGATTTTTGTCTACTTAATACAATTCCAAAATCCAAAAAAAGTAAAAACAATAAAAAATCCAAAAAAATTGAAAAAGTGAAAAACACCAAAAAGAATCTTCTTTGCTCATCCCCACGTTGTACGTGACGTTTATGCAAACTCGTAATCAAGCAAGACGTGCAAGTAAACGTCGTAATCGAAAGGAAAACACACCAACACCTTCTAGTGAAGAGACTCCAAGTGAGGAACCTATTGTAGAACAAGAAGCTATCATGGCTAATCGTACTATGATGAAGTTGCTTCAAGCACCCACCGAGGATTTTGGAGAGGTCATTGTGATTCCCGCCATCCTTGCGGAGAACTTCGAGATCAAGACGGGTTTAATGTCTATGCTTCAAGCCAACAAGTTTCGCGGACACGAAAAAGACAACCCACATTATCACATTAGGCAATTCAATCGTCTCACCGCGATAAGCAAGTTTAAGGATGTACCCCACGATGCCATTAAGATGATGTTGTTTCCATACTCGTTAGATGGACCCGCCAAGATATGGCTCGAGAAAGAACCCCCAAATTCGATTTTGACGTGGGGTGATCTCGTTTCTAAATTTGTGAATCAATTTTTTTCACCATCTAAAACAACACATTTGAAAAACGAGATTTCACGATTTACTCAAAGGTCTAATGAGAGTTTTTCAAAGGCTTGGGAAAGGTTTAAAGAAATGTTACATGAATGTCCACACCCTGATTTTTCCGAATTGCATCATATTGACACTTTTTATAATGGGCTTAATGATCATGAACGGGATTACTTAAATGTCGCCGCGGGTGGTAATTTTTTGTGCAAAACGACCGATGAGGCTTTAAAAATCATTGAGAATAGGTCTAAAGTTTATAGCCCTCGTAACACACTGAATGTTGCCACTATGGGTTCGTCATCATCGTCTCGTAACATGAGTGCCTTGCAAGATGAAGCAAATGAGGAGAATCGGTTTTTCGATAGGTTTTCGAATCTTATGACTCATTGGAAAGCACAAGATGCTTTGAATTCCGCATTGGTTAAGACGGTTGCCAAGAGTTGTATTTCGTGTGGTGGAGCTCATGATTTTTCCGAGTGCATTACCGCGGATGGTAACCCTTCGAATGCTTACGTAGCCACAGGAACTTATAACCAAAACGGTCAAGGTTCCCGCCAAAATCAAGCTCCACAAAATAAAAATGCTAACAACTATCAAAACAACAATCAAAATGGTGCTTACCAAGGAAATCAACGTAACATCAACAAGGGTAATTATCAAAGTGGAAATGGGCAAATTTCAAACCAAAACCAAAACCGTGATTTTCAAAACACTACTCAAGGTTTTCAACTCACACTAAAAATCTTAATGGAGAACTTTTAGAATATGCAAAGGCAAACGATGCTAAGTTTGATAACATGCAACGGGAGATAATTAGCTTAAGATCTGAGTTGAAAAACGAGCTTAAAAACGAACTTGCTAACGAATTGAAAAATCATGCTAATAAAATGGAAGGAAATGTTCAATGTCTCCAACAAAATCAACAAAAGATGGAGCAAGGTCAACATGAAATTAAGCAAGAGTTGTTAAAAGCGGATGCTAGGCAATCTAAGTTTGAAGATCGAATGGGAAAAATGTTTGAAGCTATCATGTGTAAACCTTCTTCTTCGGGTGGTCTTCCTAGTGATACCATTGTAAACCCGAAAGGAGAATTGAAGGTTATTACTACTCGTAGTGGTAAAACTTTCAAAGAACCCATTTCTCGTCCAAGTACTTCTACGGAGAAGGAAATAGAGAAAGAACCCGAGGTGGTGGTTGAAAAGGAGAAAATTCCAAGCCCACGAAGTACCGCTCAAACCACACCTACGGTTGAACCAATACCAATAGTGGAACCCTAGATTCCAAGGCTGTTGCCTATGCCCCAACCCACACCACTCTTACCTTACCCTTCAAGACGAAACAAGGAAAAGGCACAAGAACGAAATAATTATCAATTTGAACTTTTTATGAAAATGTTTCGTGACTTGCATTTTAATATAAGTTTTGCCGGCGCCTTGGTCATGATGCCTCGATTTGTCACAAAATTTAAAAGTATGTTGAATAACAAAGAAAAATTGCAAAAGTCGTCTAGTTGTTCTTCGGTTTTTCTTAGCCGCATACCTCAAAAAGTCGGTGACCCCGGTAAATTTTTAATCCCATATGCAATACAAGATATGAAGGAATGCTACGCCTTGTCCGATCTTGGTGCTAGTATAAACTTGATGCCTCTTGAGATTTTTAAGTCGCTCAATCTTCCTAATCTCACTCCTTCAAGAATGTCAATCGAGATGGCCGATCATTCTACGATTCTAGCTTATGGAGTAGCCGAGGACGTCTTCGTGAAAGTTGGAAAGTTTTACTATCCCGTGGACTTTATTGTTGTTGACATTCCCATCGATCCTAAAGTTCCTCTAATTTTAGTTCGAGCATTTTTGGATACTTCAAGAGCACTTATCGATGTGCATGCTAGGAAAATCACTCTATCTTTCAATGAGGAAGAACTCGTCATAAATGCAACTCAAAACTCTACGCTTTCTCATGTGTATTCTATCACGTCTTTGAACAATGTTAATCCCGTCAAAAACATTTGCAAAAGGATTTCAAAAAGAGTTTTAGGAGTTGATGATAAAAACGATTTTCCGTCCCCTCCGCCGGTGGAGGTTAAGAGTGTTAAGCCTGCGTCTCCAATCACGAATGATTCTTCGGATGATGAATATGTTGGCCCCGATGGGGAAGTTTTCTTTGTCGACAAATGTTTTGAGAACTTACCACCACCAAAACCAAAACGGTTTTCAAATGTGAGAATTTTTAGTGTGACTAATATCGTTTTAGAAACACCAAATATTTTTGACATAATCAAGTTGGGTTTTCATAAGGAGTTTTCAAAAGATGAAAAAGGAAAAAAATTTGAATTGGATCTAAAAGATTTTTATACAATGCTAACTCCGTCATCACCTCGTGTTTTGAGAACTACAAGCTCATCTTCTCCTTTTGACGATGCTTTGTGTGGACCTAGTGTGGGGGAAGCCCCTTTTGTTCCCTCCCCTTTCTCCACCGAGGACGAGATATTTGATCCCGGAATTGCATATAAAGAGAAATCTCGGTCTTCCACCGATGCAATAAATGGGAAATCTTTCTATTTGATTGGTGCAAGTCTACCTCGAGTAGCTCATGGTTTTTGTGACTTACCCATTGTCCCACCGTTCTATTTCTTCTCATCTATTTTCTTTAAACCCTTTGGGTTTGTGTTGGCACATGTTGAAGTGGCGTTGATTTGTTTATCTAATGAAAACGAGAACACCATCTTCGATCCCGGTATTTTGCACCATCAAAGGACTTAGTCCTTAATACCGGTTGTTTTTTGGCCTTGTTTATCATGTAAGCCCCACTAAAAATTGACCATACCATGATTATCCCTAAATGATCATATTTATGGGGGATTCGAGTCGAGCTTTTGACTCGGTTATCAAAAACAAGGTGCCTCGTGGGGGAGTCCCATGCTTATCCATGTACATATTATCGCTTTCTAATTAGTTTAATGTGAGGGGATTTGTGCCCTTCCAACCTTTGTTTCGTGGTTGTTTGTGAATTGTGGATTTTAGATGATCCTTATCTTTACGATTGGAGCCTCTCGTGTTCGTTTTATGGGAGCACTCGATCATTTTCTTTGAAGAATTTCTCGATATCCACATGATATATCCTTTTATGTTCTAACCTTAGGTTTATAGCACACTTCATAAACGGCTTTAAATTTAATGGTTACACCCTTTCCTTGCTAGATTAAGCATTCGACTACGTCTCTAGTATGGGGGTTTTCCAACCCTTAGACTCGAAACATTGAGGATAATGTTTAACTTTAGTATGGGGGGGTGAATAGATACTTGCCTTGCCAAACCTTCACGCTTTCCAAGTTTATCTTTTTTTATCGTTTTGTTGCAAAATAAGGCTAAAAAGGACAAATTTTAAAATTTTTCTAGTTTTTCATAAGTGTTTAAGACACAAATGCAGGTTTTCCGATGGCGAGTATAAGAGTAATTTTTGACTCGACCGTGCGTGTTGAGCACTTAGCTTCGATTCCTTAACTTTTTAGGCTAAGTCTCTTAAATGAGGACGAGAAATGGTAGAGTTAATTATAAGTTACTATGCTAAATGTAGAGTACTCGTATTCTTTCAAAAACTCATGTGTTCTCGTTGTTTTCTTATCCTCCCTTCGCTTGTAAATATTTTTTGCTAAATAAATATTGACTTAGCGGTTTAGTCTTGGTTGTTGGTTTCTAGTCTTTTCTAGTAGCTTCCATGTAATTAAATTGGGAAGACATTAAGGTATCGCCAGCGTCACGGTTTTGAAGTATTGGCAACCCGAATAATCGAAAGCTTTACCCAATAAGAAGATTTCATGTGCTCACAAGGCCGAAAAATCTATGCAAAATTAAAAGTGAATCAAGCCTTAATCTTTGAAGCTTTAAAGATCTAAAATTCGCCTTAGCGTGAGGATATACGTCTTTGGCCATAATAAAACCACCGATGAGGCGGATAATAAAAGGCAACGCAAGACCGAAGTCATAATAAAAGCTTCATGGCGAAGTTGAATAAAAGATGGAGGTAAACCTATGATAATAAGGCCCTTCCGTTAGGGGCATATAAAAGTCTTGGTAATAAGTCTCATGTTCAAAACCGTTATAAAACTGTGTTTATCGATCCTTCTTGCTGACTTAATTTTTTGACATCGTTGTCTATTAGGAGGGGTTATTAATTCGATGGTCTTGGTTACACCGTTAGGACTCTATTTTTAGACCTAAATCTCTATTATCGCATAAGTTAAACAATGTATCCTCGTGAAACATTCAAGACAAAATAAAATATAAGAGATACAACTTAGGAAAATGGGAGGATAAGTACGTGATTAGGGCATATGAGTAGTGTTAGCATTACTAACTTATAATGACAATGATCTCGTTACACGCTTGGCATGGAATTGGGGTGAAAATCGAGGACGATGAAATTATTTCTAACGAAGCATTCACGTGTTCTTATTCTATGAACCTAAACGTCCCATTTTGCGATGAAAATCATACATTATGTATAAAACGCAAGTAGTAGTAATGTAGCTAGTTTATCATTCAATAAAAGTAAATAAAAATGAATTTTGGAGGTGCTACGATACTTTATTCTAGAATTGCGTGAGGGCACGGCAATGGTTTAGTATGGGGGAGTGATGAGACTGCTTTTATACATAGTCTCATCATCCAAAAAGGGCTTTAAATGCATAAAATATCATGAAAATGGCCAAATATATGCTTGTGTTTGTTACTTGTGTATTTTAGGTACGGATATTGAGGAAATGACAAAAGATCACAAGGATCATGCAAAAACGAACACGAGAAACGAAGCCGCACAATGAACCATGCCCAAGTGATGTTTTTCCAAGAATAAACCTTGAAGATTTGAAGATTATACAAGAAGGGTCCTCCAATATCTAAGAATTGACACTTTAAAACCCTTGTTTATTCATAATTACAAGTTTGGTCCTTAAAGTTTGTCAAAATTACAAAAAGGACCCTTAACTTTGAAGAATTGGCAATAATAGTCCCTCATAAGTCATGACTTGTCAATTTCAGTCCTCCAAGAAGTCAACCATACAAGTCAAGACCATTATCCATGAAGAAAATGCCAAAACAACCTTCAAGAATCACAAATTGGCAAGAAATACCCCTGAAAATATTTTGCAAAACTTTTTGGGGCAAAAGTATGAAAAACAAAAGTTGATAACAAAGGGATAGGCGTTGATAGCTAGTTTGAGCTGAAATGACAAACAGAGTAGAAAGGAGGGGCTAAACATGGCAGACACAATAGATACCTAGACCTATGGCAGCCTGCCACGTGCCCCACTCACCAGATTATAACTAATCTATATTAGTTAAATATTTCGCGCCTAACCACCTTTTTAAAACCTTAATCAGATTAAAACCATGTGTTCTTAGTGTTCATACCAAAATTGGGTTTTTCTTAATTATTGAAAATCAAACCCTAATTAACTCCAGATATTTGATTAAGGTCCCATTAATCATAAACCCACCCTTAAACCCCTTGCCACATCACTATCTTGCTCACATGATAAACCCTCCTTCACGTTTTGGGGAAAATGCCAAAAGTTTGCCAGGGAATCAACACTCAGTATTCAGCTTCATATCTAAGCTTCATTTTGAGCCTTAGATCAACTTTCACCCTGCCAACTCATACAAACAGCCAAAAATCAGTCACATGTTCAAGATAGTTCAAAATCGTCAAGGGCATTTGTGGAACTTCATTAGCTATGGTTTTCAGCTTTCCTTTATGTTTCTAGAATCATTGTAGCCCTATTTAAGGCACCCTTATTCTTAGCTTAGTTCTTGTTCTCAGTTTTACTCTTGTCAAGCCTAGTAAAGCCATTTTCTGAAATTTATAAGATTGTGGTATTGTGTTGTGATTTAAAATTGAGTTCCATTTATTGTTATTGTATTGAGTAGCTAATTGTCACGTTTTTTTACTTAAACAAAACCTTGAACAAGTCCAAGATAGTCTATAAGCCTGTGAGTCCCTTTGTTCTTGTTGAGGTCAAGAATTTGGCTTGTGCTTTGGTGAGGATTGTTCATTGAGGTGTTTCTTTAAGTGACATAAGTCACAATTCACTAGCTTGAACAATATTGGAGGTTGGTATACGTTTTTATTTCAAAAATCAGTCAAGTGGTTTGCTAAGTGCTTGTGGTTCAACAGCTTGCTTATTTGAGCTTAAGGGTGATCATAACCTCCTAATCTTGGTTGATTAAGGGGTGGTGAGGCCTTAAGAGAAGATTCAGGCCTTGTGGGAACCTAAGTCTTGCATAGACTTGACCATTTGTCACCTTATATTATCTGATTTGTGCTAATCTAGGCTCAAGCCTTTGGCTGGGCTTGTTTGTTGTTCTTAACAGGGGGAAACTGATGCTTGTTCTTGCTAGCACCTCAGCTCATTGATTCCAAGGTGTGGATGTACATCTTGGAGGTTTGAATTCTCAAAACTTCATCTTTCTGATTAAATATTCATGTTCTAAGTGATTTTGTGATTCTGTTGGTATAAGTGTGTTTTTATGCCTGCAAATTGGTTATTGATTCACTTGTTGTATGTTATGATACTTATTTGGGCTTAAATCAATCTTGAGAAGACTTTTACTTTGTTAAAAGTGAGTTTAAAAAGTTAAAAGGATGTTTGGGAATGACTGTTGGTTCAAGTTTGTGTGAATTTGAGTTGGTATTGCGGTGTTGTTTGAGTGTGTATCTGATATTGAGGTATTTGTGTTCTGATATATGCAAAATTTGTGCCTTGAATCACTAAATCAAACATTTGGCTATAAAATCTTGAAAAGTTGTTGTTTTGCTCTGAAATCTTGTGCACACCTAGTTTTCATCTTAATCTAGGGCTAACAAGTGTTAAATCATTGTTATTGCAACCTATGTGATAGATCTGAGGCCTTGAATTTGGATTTTGTGTCAAGTAGATCAGCAAACCTTGTTCTTGTGTTCATCATTGTTCATCAGTAACTGCTTTTGCCAAGATCTTGTTCATAAGTTGGATTTTGTTGGATGAAATGTGTTAATTTGTGTTTCTTTAAGTTGTACTGAGCTTATGTATGCATTTGGTGGTTTGTGGTTAGCTTATTCTAGCTTAAAAGTAGCTTATAACTACCAGATCTGCTTATTACTTGTCTGGAACACATCTGAGCAAAGATTGAATTAACTGCACTGATTGGCTGTGTGATTTTTTGATTATTTGCTTGTTATTGACTCCTTGTGATTCACTGATCACAAGGGTGCCTTGATTGTCCAAAAAGACCAAGTGAAACTCTCTAAAAATCCAAGTCAAAATGTCAAGGCAATTGGAACTCCTTTCCCCTGCTTCTAGCCACTACTAGTTATATTTTGTGTTCAGTTTATTAATAAGTCATTTTAGCTTATTCCAATGTGCAACAACTTATTTTTTGTAATAGGTCTTAATATTTTGAGCTTATAAGTGATTCTAGAAGTTTACAGCTTTTGGTTTTAAGTTTTTACTAGAAAACGATTATTTTGTCTTTTTCAAAATCAGCTTATTGCTTATTTCAGCTTATTGAGTGTGCTTATTGGAAAACTTTTTGTTGATTAAGCTTAGTTAAGCCATTTGTAACTAGAATCAGCTCTTGAAATAGTCTAGAACTAAAAAACGACTATTTTGTCGTTTTGTGAAGAGGGCTTTGGCTTATTTCAGGCTTATTCCTTGAGCTTATTTCAAGTTTCTTTTTGCAAATAGCTTAATTAGGTCAAGAGAAGGACATGGGTAAAATCTTAGCTTATAGCATCAGCTTATAGCTTAATGGGCCAAAAAGCCCATTAAGAATAAGCTGTTTTGAAATAAGCTAGCTTAAGCTCATTTTCAGCTTTTGGGCCTTTGGAAAATTGTGTTTAAAATCAAATATTAAGCTTGACTGGAGCGTTTGGGCCATTTTTGAGGACTTTTTCTTATTGGGCCCAATATTAAGCCCATTAAGGATCTGTTTGGGTATTTGGCCCATTTGAAGGCCCAATAGGGGCATTTTTGGAATTTCAAGTTCATTTTATGTTTAATTAGGTTAAAATAAACCAATTTGCAAGTTTTTAGAATTTTTTATAATTTTTGGATTTTTAATATTATTTTAATATTATTTTATTATTAAATTTCAATTTTCACATTTTTGCACTTTTTATATTTTTCTTAGGTTAAATACATTAAGTTAGGAATTTTACAATTTTTAGAATATTTTTATTGTCATTAGATTAATTTTATAATTATTTTAAGTTTAAATAGTTTTTGATTGTTTTTAAATAGTTTTAACTAATTTTAAAATTTTTAAAAATAGTTATAAATTTAGTTAAGTCATTTTAGAGGTTTACAATTGAAAAAATCTCATTTTGGGCTTTTTGTTAATCAAATTGATTGTTTGGGCTTTAATTAGCATTAAAAATTATTATTTAATTAAATAAAAGGTTTGAGTGATTTTTGATTTTTTGTAAACTCTAATTACATTTTTAGGATTTATTTCAATTTTCTAGGAATTTTTAGTGTAAATTTTTAATTTTGTCACTTTTTACGGTTTTACGTGTACGACTATTCGTCTTAGTTTTAGTTCGTAATCGTAACCGTCATTCTCTTCTAATCTCTATTCTACTTTCTTTCTTCATAAATTATAATCACAAAAGTTAATCATCTCTTAACATAACACGCTAGCCTCCTTGGGAAACGAACTTGAACTTCATTGGTCATTAGTGTTTGGTTTTCCTAAACCGACACTTAATACTTTCGCGATTTTGCTCCGTTTTCCTAAAGAGTAGTAAAAACACTACATCAGATAACTTCATAGAAACAAGATTTCTCTTGTTTTAACAAATAAATGCACTGATGCGTACATATATCCGTGTTAGATTGTGTTATAACGTAAACACAGTCCCTTACATGGTTATAAAGTAAACAATGCCCAAGAAAATTAATTCCCTTGTTGAGCCAAAGCTTTCATAAGAAATACTTGACTTTAATATGAAAAGCGGGTTGTAGTCTGAAATAACTACAAGCCATATAGGCATGTTTTATGAAATATTTACAACTTTTGTACGAACTCTATTTATGGCGTCGTGTTGATATTAATCAACATTTCTAAGGCCGTAAATATTATCGTACCAAAAGACATGCCTTTGAAAAATAAAGTAAAATTATTTTTGGATTTTCCTAAATTTTTCAATTTTTAGGGTTTTTATATGGTTTTATATTTTTGTATTTTGCTTTTGTGGATAAAAAAATATAAACATTATATACAAATGATCACCAAGGATACGGAGAATAGTTTACCACCACTATTCTTTCGCTTCATCTGCCAATTCCTTTAGAGTCTCAGGCGAGAAAGTTCTCAATCCTAGCTTGTCGGCCAAAAATTCAATTCGAGCGCGATCTAAAGCCTTCGTGAAAATATCCGCCAATTGATACTCAAATCGGACAAAGTAAAGCTCGATCACTCCATTTTCCACTTGCTCCTTGATAAAGTGGTAGCGAATGTCAATATGCTTCGACCGGGAGAATTGAACGTCGTTGCAGCATAAGACAATTCCACTTTTGTTGTCGCAGTACATCGGAATTTTGGTGAAACCTAGACCATAGTCGGTTAATTACGATCTCATCCAAAGAATTTGAGCACATCAACCGGACATAGCTATGTATTCTGCTTCCGTACTTGAAACTGCAGCGCTTTTCTGCCTTTTAGATGCCCAACAGATTAGTCGATCTCCTAGTAGTTGCAAAGTTTCGCTCGTGCTACGCCTTGTATCTTGACATCCCGCGTGGTCTGCATCTGCATATGCCATTAATGCAATCGAAGAGTCCTTCGAATACCAAAGTCCCCGAAGAGTGGTTCCTTTAATATACCGAAAGATCCGTTTCACAGTAGCTAAGTGTAACTCAGTATGCCAAGTTTGATACCGAGCACACATATATATTGCAAATTGAAGATCAGGTCGACTAGCTGTAATATACAGAAGGGTACCGATCATTCGACGATAAAGTGTCGGATCAACGGCAATCCCATTTGGATCTGCATCTAGCTTAGTTCGTGATGAAACCTAATAGATTCGGATCTTTAGGCTGCTAGGAATAATTCCCATTCACTTGTTTGAATCAAGGCGGATTAGAATGAAAACCGTTAACAAGGTGTTTAGGCACAAGAACACAAGATGAATTTCTCCCAACGATTGCTCATTATATTAATAATAAACAACCACTAGGCGTGTATACATTTAATCCCACGCCTAGTCGACACACACTTTAGGTTTACATTATGAATGAAACTTATGAATAAACCTATAACCATTGGTTCCTTTTATAGTGTAAGGAATAGGGTTTTACAAGAGATAAGAATGAATAAACATCTAATTATTCTATTTAGGTAAACTATATTCTAAATATCGTCGTACAATATCTTGAATATATCCTCTAAATACAATTCCATCAGCGTCTGGATATTTGTCAGTGTCTACAATACACGTGTCAGCGTCTAGCTTTCACATGTCAGTGTCTCTGAACAAACGTCTTGATATTTCTTCATTTTGAGTTTCTGCCACATCAACTTTTAGACCCAACAATCTTTCCCTAGTTGATGTCGGCAAAAATCTTTGTGTATCTCTTGTAAGTGGTACATCATCTTCAAATTGCTTCCCCTCATGTGTAGCATGTATATCTTCCCCTTTTTGTCATATCAAATAGGGAAGGAAACAATGTATGCAATCGAAAGTTCTCTAAATGCAGGCTCTATGTAATGATCTTTGAAGAAAAATAAATATAATATTTTTGATGTAGAAGTGAATAACCCAAGCGTGTGTTTCCATATCTCATAGTAAACATGCGACTCCAAAACTCACGGCTATAATAAGTAGACATTAAAACTCACGGCTATAATGAGTAGTCTCTTGATAAAAATAATCCTCACGCTGACAAAATGAGGATAGCAAATATGAGCATAAAGCATCTTAAGAAAAATCTCATACCTTTGCTAACTTTTTATCAAGTCCGTTGTCACAACCAAAGATGATCTTCAAACCAATGTCTGATATCCACAGTTTAAAGATAAAACACAAACCCGCGAAAATCTTTTTTGAATATCAAACTTATCATAAGAATTCTTCCCCTTAATCATATACTTCTTCTAAAAATATCTGAGCCATAAATATCAAAATGATATTTTGAATAATAACAGAGATCCCATGTACCGGTGTGTATAATCTTCTCGTTTTGTGTGCCAAAACTCAACCAAAAATCCAAACAGCAGCATTTTCTCCTTTACCCGAGATCCTTCACTGTCCAATAACCATACCGTTTGTGTTGTCCAATGTCGAACAACACTTGTCAGTGGACCAAAAACCATATCTCGGACGATACTTGTCAGCGCTTCTGTCAGCACCTGACTTATTCCTGTCAGCGGCTTGGCTCAACCGCTAACACCGTCTGAGGCAACGACTCTCTTGAACACGACTTAACTCATCCACTGACATCATTCGTGGATACGAAACAATTACCACAGCAATATACGTCCATTCCATCCCCACGTGATTTGTAGCACCATGTCTCTTTTTTTATCAAATATGTTCCAAAGAAAACAAATATAACTCCACGTCACTTGTCATACTTTAATTCTGTGTGGACCATAATAAGCATGACTTGAAAAGTCATCACGTCATTTTCTCTAAAGGACTAGTAATCTTCAATATAGTAAAGCAAAAAGAATCACATGATGTCTTTACTATGAATCCCACGTGGAGAACCTTGTGCTATATTCAAACAAAAATCATCAAGTTCGAACATATATAGATCAGATCTGGGACCATGAACGTATTGCAGCTTTAACAGTCGACATCACTTGCTCAGTAACCCACATCAACTTATTCATTTGCTAGTGCTTCAAAGAACTCATCAACAATAAATCTAGGGTTCTGAACAAACAACATCGCAGCTTCAAATAACCTGCTGCTCTTTCCAACACTACGTCACATACTTGAAGCCATTATGTTTTGTCACATGTTGTATCAACAAATATCATCAATAAAAACGAAGAATTATCATTCTAGGGTTTATAGTAAAACCCTAAAAACAAATCTTAGATCATAACTTTATCTTCGTTCTAGGGTTATGAATGAAACCCTAATACTGTATCTCCTCCAAATCGTCACAAAACTTCTTGTTTTCTGTTATAGGATCGATCCTAGGGTTTATAGAAACCCTAGTATCATCATAAGAAAAACAGAAAACCGAAAAACATCTCTCTGCAGCCAACTTCGACTGCTAATATCTCTTTCATAAGACTTCAGATCAAAGATCCCTCCGGTGAGATCTAAGACACATGTGTCAAGAACCTACAGCACAAATTTCACGATGATCCAACGGTTAACTAAGGAGAAATCGCGTTTTTACTATTACTATTCACTAGAAAATAGCATATGAACACTGCTGACTTTCACGCTTAATAAATTTTTCTTGGGGATAGATCTTGACAATCCCTCCAGTGGATATCTAGGTATATGTGTGTAGAACACACACCAAGATTTTCGTGGCGATCCAACGGTTCAAGAAAAATTTATAGCCTTCTGAATACTGCTGCGCACACAAAACCGTCGAGAAAAACCCTATACGGATTTTTCTTCCTTCTCAACAAAACGAACACCTTGTTGGTCCTAGCATCACGAGCCACGAGGCTCTAATACCAATTGATGAAGCCTAATAGATTTGGATCTTTAGGCTGCTAGGAACGATTCCCATTCACTTGTTTGAATCAAGGCGGAATAGAATGAAAACCTAACAAGGTGTTTAGGCACAAGAACACAAGATGAATTTCTCCCAACGATTGCTCATTATATTAATAATAAACAACCACTAGGCGTGCATACATTTAATCCCACGCCTAGTCGACACACACTTTAGGTTTACATTGTGAATAAAACTTATGAATAAACCTATAACCCTTGGTTCCTTTTATACTGTAAGGAATAGGGTTTTACAAGAGATAAAAATGAATAAACATCTAAGTATTCTATTTAGATAAACTATATTCTAAATATCGTCCTACAATATCTTGAATATATCCTCTAAATATAATTCCATCAACGTCTGGATATTTGTCAACGTCTACAATACACGTGTCAGCGTCTAGCTTTCACATGTTAGCATCTCTAAACAAACATCTTGATATTTCTTCATTTTGAGTTTCTGCCACATCAACTTTTAGACCCAACAATTCGTTCCACCATTGGAGTATCCACGGGGTCGCAAGATTCCATCTTATATTTCTTAAGTGATTCAAGGGCATACTTGGATTGATTTATAAAGATGCCTTTGGGACTCTAAGATATCTGAAGTCCTAAGAAAAATGATACCTTTCCCATCATTGACATCTTAAACTTGGAAGACATGAGTGTCCCAAACTCATCCGATAAGGTTTGGGTCGAGGCAGCAAATATAATATCATCAACATATATTTGTACCATAATCATATCGTAGCGCGTTTCTGAATGAACAGCGTGGGATCCACCTTGCCTTTAGCGAAGCCTTGTGTAATGAGGAATTGTGACAATAGATCATACCACGCGCGTGGAGCTTGCTTCAACCCATAATGAGTCTTCTTAAGCTTGTACACGTGATTAGGATATTTAGAATTCACAAAATCATCCAGCTGTTGAACATAGACCTCTTCCTTGATTTCACCGTTGAGAAATGCCCTCTTCACATCCATCTGATAGACGATCATATTCATGTGGGCTGCATAAGCGAGGAATAGTCTAATAGCTTTCCAAATGGGCAACGGGTACAAAGGATTCCATAAATTCGATGCCCAATAACTGTTTGTATCCACGAGCTACTAGTCAAGCTTTGTTCTTAAACATTCCATCT
Source organism: Glebionis coronaria (assembly GCA_025667525.1). Lineage (NCBI taxonomy): Eukaryota > Viridiplantae > Streptophyta > Magnoliopsida > Asterales > Asteraceae > Glebionis > Glebionis coronaria. Next base: position 496,051,747 of record CM046877.1, read on the forward strand.
AACTCATCGAGTTTCACCTTGTAAACCTATTTCAAAGTGAGTAACTTCACTTGATCCGGGCATGGGACAAGTTCCCATACATCAAGACGTACAAATTCATTAATTTATTCTTGCATAGCTTCTATCCAACAAGATTGGGTAAATGCTTGTTGCCACGTCTTAGGTTCAACTTCACTGAGAAAAGCATCAAAATGACAAAAAATTGCACTTTCTTGTAAGTGACTTCGTGTGGATACCGGACGATTAGGGTCACCAATAATAGAATCTATAGGATGATCCTTTGTCCACTTGCTGTCATGTTCACGAATCCGTGGATTAGAGTAGACCGTAGTAGGAGCTTCCTCTAAGGTGGACGACCCGACTTGATTATGGTCGGGAATTGGTACACTAAAAAATCGAAGTTCACGCATTTGAGCAAATTCCAAGTCGTGATAATCATCACCCTCTTCATCATCAATAGGCATGACATGGGTAGTTGAAACATGTGTTGGTTGAGAATTACTCGATGAAGATGACTCTTGCCCAATTATTGGTGTAGACGTATGATTTTAATGATTTTACAGTCATTTGATTTAATGGTGTTAGCATATGTGTACTCGGTCGTTCTCGGTATCTAATCGAATTGATCACGGTTATGGTGGAATTGTGGTTTTTGGTAACTAAAAGGGGGAGCTTGGGATTATCTATTTCTACTCGTGAGATAAACACTAAAATAATTAAATAATAAGATAAAAATAAAGTAGAATAATCTAACCTTAATTGGCGGGAAAACGTAATGATGAAGATAAATCTGGAACTAACATTAACAACTAAAATTGAACCTTATCCAGGATCCAAGTTTTAGAAGTAATCCGGAATTCACAAAAAATTGCTTATCCGGAATCCAGCTTGTGATTCTTATCCGGAATGCTTGAACTAGCACCAATCCGGAATCTGAAATGTTGCTTCTATCTGGAATCCGTGTCCTATGCGTTATCTGGAATGCGCAATTTAAAAGCTATCCGGAATGTTTGTTTTGTGCTTATTCGAAATCGGTGTTTTGGATGTTGTCCAGAATGTGGGTTTATGAAACTATCCGGAATGTGGGATTTGGGAGTTATCCGGAATATGCAAACTAGGTATTATCCGGAATCAACGAACTTGCTTCTATCCGGAATCCATGTTCTATATCTTATCCGAAATATGTAATTTTCAAACTATCCGGAATCAGTAAAACTTTGCTTATCCGGAATCGAGAATCACACACCTAATCCGGAATTCACTTTTGGCATAGAATCCGGAATGAAGATCCTTGATGTAACACCCCCAAATTTACACAATTCAATACAGCGGAAGACTCGTTGGTGTTACGAGATAGCACATTACTCACATCATAGACAACGCATAAAAATCGCGTCGTTTAATAATAAAGCATTTCCATTCATAAATATCAAATTTACATAGGTCCCATGTCATAGTATTTCATACAAGTTTTACAAAGCATTTGAATGGAAATTATTTTTTAAGTGCGGGCCATGAATTCTTGTTGTCTTCCCGAGAATTACCTTCAAGTACCTGAGAATAAACATGTTAAAAGAAAAGGTCAGCGAAAACGGCGAGTGAATTCATAGAGTTTAATAAAACCATTAATATACCATCGGTATATATTTATTACTGAAAATCATTTTTGTACAAATCTTTGTAATAGGCCATAAAATAGCCAAAGTCATTTTATACAAATCCTTATAAAAGATCATAATGTAGGCTTTTGCCTTCAAAATCATTATACGAACCATTGTCGTAAAAACATCATACAATACGTTTTATAACGTTGTATAGAGTTAAATAAAAACCGTTATATGAATATGGCTATGTAAAACCAAAACACGAACATAATATCAATAATAAGACCCTGTATTGCTAGTCAGGCAATATATCGTAATTCAGTGCGTATAGCATTATTTCGTTATTTGGATTATTATAAGCCGCATGACATTGTTACCTTACTACTACAAACAACGGGTAGCTAACCCGAAACTCAATTTGCCCATTTAAATTAGCGTGTCGTCACAAAAATCACGCTAATAAAATCTTCTCATACATAAATTCACTTACCAATCAATGTGGCACGACGGGGATCAACCGTCAAGGCGCGAACTGGGGTGATCGTCTCCAAATAGTACTATTATATGCCTAAGCGTCTACCAAATCCCGGTAGTTCACAATTCATGCTAATGGGACTTTTATTGACATAACCTAACTTTAATAATCCATTTTATTTCATACATCGGGTCATATAATCATTCATCAGGTCATACAATCATTCGGGTCCAAATTAATAAACAAACAATCGGGACAAATGGTGTCCTTTTTTCTTAAAACTAACATGTTATCTCCCTCGCGGATTTACAAAACATTTCATTAAAACATTTAAAAGAGTGCGAGGCTATGAACTCACGTTGATTGGGAAAGGCGGTTTATCGGCGATATGAATGTACGGTACGTGCTTCAATCACGGAAACCTAGACAAATAATACTCGTATTAGACTCTTGTCCAATGACTTTATAAAAATAATAACTATGTATATATATATGACGATTTTATAAATATGATGATGATCAAGTGGGATTGTACATCTTTATTTACTCATTATAGTGTCATGTGTTGGTAAATTTTCATACTAGTCTCACTAGTTTAACTTCTTTACTTGTCAAGGCCCAATAAGCCCATTATAGGCCCATTATATTATTTTAGCCCAATTTTACTTTTAATATCAGGCCCATACTCATATGTTGGGCCCAAGTGGGTTAAGCCCAATGAGTAAGTCCATTAGTGTTTTACCAAACTAGTTGGGTTTATAGTCCAATAAGGCTACTTTGGCCCGTTAATGTCTACATGTTATAATGCTCGGGTTTTATTGGTTTTTACTTGTTATATAAGTTTATACATCAGTATGTGAGTTTATAAAAGTTTGCATTAGACGGGTCCGACCGTCTAAGTTTTATTTGACAAAAACGTTAATCTTTCGGTTTTAGCCGAAAAGACGTAAAACTTAGGTATATAGTTTTATAACTTGGAAAAACATTTATACTTGTAATCTATATAAAATGTCTCATTCTAATATCAGTATATAACTCTTTATTTATAACTAGTATTAGCAACTAGTGGGTTCTATATATGTATATTTTATAAATACAAAATTTTGAGTGCTTATATTATATACTATTTATTTTATAAAATCTGTCCTAAATATTTAGTCGACTAAAATGTCCATATCCAGAGTTCTATAAGGAGATAGGACCTCAAATTTATATGACAGAAACTAAATGATATGTTCTTCATTTAACTCCATTATAGATACTGATGAATCAGCTTCTAAGTATTTTAATAAATTCGTCCAAAACAGTGTATGAAGATTTGCACTCCAATCTTGTTTTGATTATATCTCACTCATTTTTAGGATTCCATTGTATGGCCAACTCTCACATGTGTATAAGACTTATAACTTACTGTATATTAAGTAATCTATGCCATTTTTACAAGTTATCATATGGTCATCTTCTATTTTATACAGCCTACTTGTTTAAGCTAGATTTTATCATTCTTTCATATAACTTTTAATCATTTTAATCAAATCTATCAACACCAAATCCCCACTAATATTTTTTTATCTTCATTCATCATCATATACATATAAATAAATAAAGAAAATACAAGATTACATAATCAAAATAACAAGAGGATAGGAAGAACAATCTCTATACCACCAAGATTGTGTAGGTTATGATCAAGGCTTGGATTTTGATAGAGAAACTTGTGATAGATCAACACCAACTTTTAAGACCACCAATATTTGTAAACTTCTTATAGAAATCAGCCCTATGACACCAAGAAATCTCCTCCTTTGATGTTATAATGATCATTAATCAATAAAGCTTCAAAGGGGCATCATCATGTATATGAATAACACATGATTTTATGGCTAAAATAGATCAAATGAGGGTTGTTGTTGGTGATTTTGGGACAAAATATGAGAGAGAGAGAGAGAGAGAGAGAGAGAGAGGAAATTTTTAGGTGGTATTGCATGAGAAAAATGGAGAAAATGGTTTGAGGTGGTGGTTTTGTAAGACTTACATAACAAGTGTTAAACTTGTTATAAGAGTTTGACACCTCATGGGGTGTGGTTGCTTAGGTGTTGTCGTCCTATATAGTGGGGTGAGGCAAGTGTAAACTTGTCTCATCCTACTAATTTACGGGTACTCCTCGATTCTAGTTTCCTCGATTTGCGTGCCCTCGGGTCGTTTTACGAAAAACTTTTATTATAAATTATGAATCAACGACACAAAACGAATCTAATAAAAATTGTCTCATCAAAAACGGAGTTCAAAAACGTAATACGTAATCCTAGGGTTTCCGGTTTAGTCGTAAAGGACGTTAAATTATGCACGTAAGTCCTAATCTCTTCTCGTAAATTTGTGAGTTTATGAACCAACACAAATTTAAAATTCCAAAATAATATTCACGGATAAATTTATTTCCTGAAGTGTCGGACTGTCACCAAAAACGGTATATGTAAACGTAAGCACGTAACGTAGAATCCTCCGGTTTAAACGTAGTCGATGCTACTTCAAGACGTAAACCCAAATTTCTTCCTAAAATAAGTGAGTTCATAATATAACATTAACATAATGTTTTTAAATAATACTTGAGAATAAAATATCAACCATAAATTGACGGATTGTCACAGCATTTAACCCTGAACAAGATCTGTGTCCTAAAAGATCGATTTATCTTACTACTCGCTTCTTATAGAGTTGGAACCATGTGGGTATTTCCTCCACATTCGGTCTTTTCTCACAAGTGTAATTTATTACAATACGCGAGTTTCAACAAACATAACTACGGGAATACGATCAGGCTTAATGTTGACTTACTTTCTCTATCCATGATGTTCACGGGTTTTTGATGAATGCAACTTTTCGCCGATCTAAACATCATCAAGAAGTAATCAGATTTTCACTTGATAGACATTTTATCAAGTTCGATATACGAAACATAATTCAGGCAGTCCTTGAGGCCCTAGGGTAGATCCAGCTTATATGCCTTTCAAACCAACTTTTTACATCATCTCAATGGTCCCATACAATGGGACTTATTTCCCATGATCCTTCAGATCATTCATTCATCTTTCCATGGTGAAATTTTTGGCATAACTTCGCTACCCATCCGGCAATTCAAGATCTACACTTCATATTCACATAACCTCCTACCCACTACCGGCAGCTAATAATTAGATCCTAATTTTAACAATCATTTCAGGTCTCGCGGGTCGGGTATTTTGTAAGGTTAGGTTTGTCATCATAGGCAACCTTAAACCTAAAAGACATGTCCAACTCACAGTGGGTGTATGTTGGGTGTCTTCATCCCAACTCCTGCTTACAGATGCTCTCATATATATCCTCACAAAATTCAATCTCGATCCTAATACGATAATTATCAATAATAATCTCTCCAAAGGAAAACGTTTATATGGTTTATTACCAAAGGTCAATCATCCAAACATAAAACAAGACTTCTAGTGTTTTGTATCGTTACTTTACCTCGTCCCTTCGATTGGGGTGGTAAATAGTACTCTCATTAAGGTTCGTTCCCAATGACTTCTGAGCAAATCTCTAGAAATTTGATGCGAAGCGAGGATCTTGATAGAGATGATCGATACAGGCACACTATGTTTACACAACTCTTTTAAATACAAAGAGTCAATTTCTTCATCGAGAATCTATCATTAACAGGAATGATATTAGCAGATTTGGTCAGTCTATCGACGATAACGCAAATCGAATCAGATTCAGATGATGACCTTTGTAATAGTTAGACGTTTACTAATGTATGAGGTGATGTCTGCCTTCGTAATTTGCCATCAGCACAACTTCTTCAGATAAAGATACATTAAATCAGAAATGACATGAATAGAATACTTAAACTTATGAGATTCCAACATGACTAAATCTCAAAATCTCCACATTTGGGCAACCACAAGTGGCCTTTAAAACATTTAACGCCATCGTCTTCTCAATTCTAATGGTTCACATTAGCCGCGAACCCCTTTTATTATCTATATTATCCTTTTTCACAAGCATCGGCTATATTTTAAATTGTTTGGGCAAGTTATTTTGCACCATCATTTCTAAGGAACACATCTTAATTAATTCTTTATCCTTTCTATATTATGTATCATTATCTACATTCACCTTTCCTGATGAAATAATTATCATGACCGTATTTATTCAAAAATTCTTTCTTCATATTTTCTAAGTTTGAATCTCGTCTCAACTATTATTTTTATCAGTTTTGCTCCATTCGACGTTTAAAGCGTCGATACATATTTCAAGTAATTAAATAATAAATATTCATTTTTTTATGAAACGTAAACGTAAAAATTTTAAATTTGTTAGTTCGACCAGTTATATGAAAATGTTCAAAATATATTCAAATTTAATTAACAAGATTTTTGTTGATTTATCGAAAATAATTAAAAAAATTAATAAGATCCGTAAATGTTCGAAAAATCTTTGTTTATGCTTTGGTCAAAATTTTCTTAGTTGAAAAGCAAAAATTATCGTTTCAAATTTCAAGTCATGGTTTAAATGGTTTCCTCAATCCCTCTTAGGTTGTCTTTGAGGTATACACAAACATTTACCCCTACACAGGAGTTTAGTTAAATGATTTAGTTATATGGAATGATTCTTTAAAAATCCTTTGTTAAAACATATTTGCACTTTCTTTTTGGTAAAACCCAAAGTCTTAAATGACTTCCAATTTTTGAAGAGTCAATATATATATATCTTACCATCATTAATCAAACGGTCATTTTATGTAAAGGATCAAGCCTTAAATCACATGTTAAATATTCAAGGTACATGTTTTCAGTGTTCGGCCAATTCAGAGCAATCTATAAATAATTATTAACTCCTTCTTATTCTTAGAAACAAACAAATGGTCCTTAATGATCATGAACATGAATTTATCAAATTACAGCCTACACACGTGATTCACCAAATTTATGAATGCTACATGTGTATTTGTCAATCCAAACAACATAACATGAAACTCATAATGGTCATTACAAGTTCTGGATGTAGTGATTGGAATAGATAATCTTTTTCGCAGATGCGAAGTTGATGATAACCATGCCGTGGATCAAATTTTTAAATATACTCTAGAACCTTGTAAATGATCGAACGAATCTATCATCTTGGGTAGTGGATGTTGATTTTGATCATCAATTTATTTAGTGCACGGTTGATAACTAGGTTTTGCCTAGTAAGAAAATTATCGTTCTAGTGGTCTAATCGAATTGATCTAGGTTCTATGTGCGACTTAGCTGTTCTTTGGTGAAACAAAAGGTTGTGTCGTTGTAGTAATTAAATGTGCAAAACACTTAAAATAAATGACTTTAAAGTAAATATAAATCTAATTTAAAGTAAAGGGCAAGTATTTAAAAGCGTGACGGAAATTAAAAGGCACTTAATGTAAATAACGCAAACTTAAATCTAACTAAGGCAAACTTAAAACGCAACTAAACTTAAAACTAAGGCAATACTAAAATAAATCTAAGGCAAGTAATCTTAAAGTGCAACTAAGGAAAAAGGCGGGAAAAATAAAGTTTGAAATTAAAAAGCAGAAACTTAAAAAACTGGAATTAAAAGAACCTGAAAATTAGCTCATCCGGAATAATACCCTTATTCGGAATAAACATTCATCCGGAATGTCACCTTCGTTCGGAATGTTTTTCTTCACTCGGAATATTCACCAAAACCTTTGATCCGGAATAAATTGCTTACTCGGAATATGTCACCTATCCGGAATAATCTTCTTTATTCGGAATATTGGTCTTGATTCGGAATGTTGCTGTTGATCCGGAATATCTCCTTGATCAGGAATATTCTTGCTGATCCGGAATGTTTGGTCTATCCGGAATGTTCTGTCTATCCGGAATAATTCCCTTATCCGGAATATTGGATATTCCGGATGAACCACCTTGGCTAAAACCTTGATCCGGAATGTTGAAGATTCCGAATAGAGCACTTTGATCCGGAATAAATAATTATTCCGGATGGACGACTTTGATATGGAATATTTTCCACAACAACCTTCACTCGGAATAACTTTTGGCTGGGCTTGATTCGGAACTTTCCTGGGAAAAGATCAGTACCTGGGATGACAGTAATAAGCACACGAAGAACAAGGAACAAGATATACATGAATCTAATGAAAACTAAACAAAATCAACCACAAGATTTAATCAAACTAATCAATAAACAACTATTAATCATAAACAATCAATCCAAAACAATTAAACTAACAAAACTAACCACAATAATCAAAACCCACTTAATAAATTTAACAAAAACTCAAAAACATAAACATGAACATGAACAATAAAGACAAAGATCAAAGATTATAGAAAGGTAGAATGAGAGATCAAACAATAAAGATAAATGATTAACAATAATTAAAAGAACACTTACTTGAAATTAAATGGTAATTAAGGTGCAAGACAATTAAGGTAAATGGACATGAAATTAAATGTGCATAAATTTAAAATGGAAGAGATAGTTTGTCAAGCTATCCAACAAAAAACTAACTAATGAAATCCTAATCTATATATAGGGGAGGTTAAGGAATGCTTAGGAAACTTCCTCCCTCTTTCATTTCTTCTTGATTGCACCATTAGTCCTTCTCTTCTTAATCTTGTGTTAATTGCACAATTAGTCCTTAAGCCTTTTAATCTTCTTAAATCTTGGACTTATATGACTTTTGGCTCGGGAATTCTTTGGACTCGTCTTTCAATTCTTCAATAAATAAGACTTGAGTTCTTCGGCTTTTAGTAAACTTCCGTCTTTTGACTTTTTCTTCGATAAATCTTCAGAATTGGTCTTGGACTTCCGTTCTTTTTGCACTCTTGACTTCTTGACTTCGTCTTTCATCTTTTTCTTCAATAAAAGCCCGTGAATGCCCGTGTTTTCTCCACTTTTCACCTTTTCGTCCTAATTTACAACAAAAACACAAACCACGCATAATTCCGACATAAATGACATAAAATACACGTTTTGGTCCGCTTATTATTGTAACTAAGTGGTAAAAAGGATGGGTGTTTACACACCTATCAACGGTAATCAATAAATATAAGGAATGATAACACCATAGCTCTTCATGATGACGAGCTCGGTAGAATAAAATCCTTCTCCGACAACTCTCCCAGTTGTACGGTAATTCTTTTAATTCAGATGGTGATGACGTACAGTGCACATGCCACAGGTGCAGCGCTGGGAATATAATCAATACCAAATTTAGCTTACCTTAATGGCGAAAGTCTAGGTAATTTACCAGCAAATACCTCCTAAAGATTCAGATAACAGAAACATCTTTTAATAAATTTACTTTAAGTTCTTTCTAGATTACAAGGTCTATGACTAGTTCATAACCATTCATGGTAAAATTTTCAAGTCTAAATGCAGAATATAGTCATCCATCAAGAATTATTTAGATCACTTTTGATAACCAACATCTTATCTTTTAGGGGAATTCCACTCGAGTTCCTATCAATTTAGCTAATGACATCATGTCATAATCAACCATTCCATTCTACTGGCACTACCAACTTTCCAGTTTTTTGCCGTCGATAAGATGTGAACTTCTCAAAAGACTAATAATAACTCATAATCCTTCACAAATTCAAGGATATATGGAGACACAACTACCATTAAAAGAGTAAGGTCAATGCATAATCTACGCGAGAGAATTTCAAATCAAATACAAACGAAAACATTAACGAATATGAGTCTATCCCATGTTTTCATGAATTGAGTACGCATCCGAAAGATCCTCGGATCGTTACCCAGGTCATTCAAATGAAATCTAATCAAAAGAAATGATAGGAACGTCGATACATCTAGTCGGGTATCAACAATCGGTAATCAGATATTTTTCCAAAGAATCTCACCACGGGAGAATTGGACAAGGAAAGGATAACAATTGTCAAATAAGATAATTTCTATAGATGAGTAAATTCGACTCAAAAGAATAAATGGTACGAGCACATATGTAGGTGTCCCTAATAATATGTCCCTATTTTGCACTTCTTGCAGATCTCATAAAATCTAATCTTTCACAATCTTTAAAGAAAATTTAGTGTTTATTAATAATTTCATGGTGACTACTAATCAGCCTTGCATGGTCCATTCCAAATTGTATGTAGGCGCGCAACTATATACAATTTCAAGATTAACGATGCAATACTCAGTTCGTCAAACTTTTATCATCATGTTAATAATAAAAACATTTTCATGCTTAATTCTTAAATAAGAATAAAAAATAAATTTACAAAGATGTTCTTTGTTATGAAAACAATTAAGTTTTCCAAAGTGTTTCATAAACAACTTTATTTCGATAATGATTACTTATAAATCTCACTTTGAATAATCCATATGGTGATGAAAATTCAATTTTTCTCAAGGGATACTATTTTAACTTATAAAACAATGAGTGATCTGCAAAAGAGTGATGAAAAGTTGTTCACCAAGAACTAACTACAATATCATAGGAAATGAGCTTAGCCAATTAATCATGAGGTTCATGACCTCGATGGCACTCAAAAAGAATAATCCACAACGTAACTCAACTCGAGATGAGTACTTGTTCAATGGTTGCATAACTAATTCGATCATTAGGATGAAGCAATAAAAGATAGATAACATCGATACATCTAGGATTTAACAATCAAAGGTAGTCTTTTCATTAATTACAAACAAGTCAAAATTGTACCGTAAAACATTACGTGTCACTATGTCATACAATTCCAAGAACTCATCCTACCAACTGATGTGTCAGTTAAGTTAGGGACTTTTAAAAGATACCACAATGAATACTAATCTACAAGTGTCATTAGGTGTTCCACATGTCCCGAAAGATCCATCGGTCCCAATTCAGAAGAAGATTTCTTCAATTTTATTTCTTGGACACTGGGCATCCCCGTCAGTGGACAATGGCCTAGGAACAACCCTTAACACGAACCAACAATCATTTAAAACCTTATAATTCAATCACAGAACTTAACGACTTCCTCTTAACAATCTCATAGTCCATACGAGTTAAATTTTTACTTTATTCAAGTTTTCAACCAACTTATACTCAATGCTACATCCTACCTCATTTTCCAATACTTCAACCTTATTCTTAGACCTTGAAAGGGCAATAAAAGCTTCGATACGAACAACGCTTAATTTCCAATCCTATAGCTCTTTCATCAATAGTTATCAAATGAGTCAGTAGTATGAAATGACTCACACATTCAATTAGACTTTTCGGAAAGGTACTAGTGGCATGAGGATTTTGGGTAAAGGCTCCAATGACAGCCTCAAGTGCAACATTCACCCCTTTTGATTTCAAATTTAAGAATTGGATAACACCGAATTAGATGACACCTTTCCAGGTGGTAAGGTTTTGTCAAACTCTACTCTATAAGGAAAGATCGTCATGACATCGATATCAGATTTAATCTCGCCAATTCTTCGTTAATATCACAATCAACTAATACAAACATTTCTACGAATATCAACCATTTTGTTGGGATCATAAATATCCACAACTTGGTTTAGATCTCGAATAGCTACATTTCCTACAGGAATAGCTTAGATTATTTACTAGGGGAGTTAGGGTTTCTTGTAACAATCTACGTCGTATAAATATCTCGTATACGTATTAAAATAATCATCAAACAATCATGTAATCAAATTACAACATATATATAATCCAAGTTATATATATATATTAAAATAACACTTCTCAGTCTGGCCTTGTCGGTAACTCGGGAATTCTTCGGCACCGTCATAGTCAAAAGATTTTTAGACATTTTGAGAAAAATGTTTATAGGTAAAAGATTTTGAAATGTTTTATTCAAAACCTTGGTTTTAAAAATCTTTCGTTCTATATAACGAGAGCTCTGGTACCAAACTGTAACACCCTCAAATTTACACTTTAATACAGCGGAAGACTCGTTGGTGTTACGGGATAGCACATTACTCACATCATAGACAATGCATGAAAATCGCGTCGTTTAATAATAAAACATTTCCATTCATAAATATCAAATTTACATAGGTCTCATGTCATAGTATTTCATACAAGTTTTACAACGCATTTGAATGGAAATTATTGTTTAAGTGCTGGCCATGAATTCTTGTTGTCTTCCCGAGAATTACCTTCAAGTACCTGAGAATAAACATGTTAAAAGAAAAGGTCAGCGAAAACACCGAGTAAATTCATAGAGTTTAATAAAACCATTAATATACCATCGGTATATATTTATTACTGAAAATCATTTTTGTATAAATCTTTGTAATAGGCCATAAAATAGCCAAAGTCATTTTATACTAATCCTTATCAAAAATCATAATGTAGGCTTTTGCCTTCAAAATCATTATTCGAACCATTGTCGTAAAAACATCATACAATACGTTTTATAACGTTGTATAGAGTTAAATAAAAACCGTTATCTGAATATGGTTATGTAAAACCAAAACACGAACATAATATCAATAATAAGACCCCGTATTGCTAGTCAGGCAATATATCGTAATTCAGTGCGTATAGCATTATTTCATTATTTGATTATTATAAGCCGCATGACATTGTTACCTTACTACTACAAACAACGGGTAGCTAACCCGAAACTCAATTTGCCCATCTAAATTAGCGTGTCGTCACAAAATTCACGCTATGGAAATCTTCTCATACATAAATTCTCTTACCAATCAATGTGGCACGACGGGGATCAACCGTCAAGGCGCGAACTGGGGTGATCGTCCCCAAATAGTACTATTATATGCATAAGCGTCTACCAAATCCCGGTAGTTCACAATTCATGCTAATGGGACTTTTAGTAACATAACCTAACTTTAATAATCCATTTTATTTCATACATCGTGTCATATAATCATTCATCGGGTCATACAATCATTCGGGTCCAAATCCATAAACAAACAATCGGGACAAATGGTGTCCTATTTTATTAAAACTAACATGTTATCTCCCTCGCGGTTTTATAAAACATTTCATAAAAACATTTAAAAGAGTGTGAGGCTATGAACTCACGTTGATTGGGAAAGGCGGTTTACTGGCGATATGGATGTACGGTACGTGCTTCAATCACGGAAACCTAGACAAATAATACTCGTCTTAGACTCTTGTCCAATGACTTTATAAAAATAATAACTATGTATATATATTATGCTTTTATAAATATGATGATGATAAGGTGGGATTGTACATCTTTATTTACTCATTATAGTGTCATGTGTTGGTAAAATTTCATACTAGTCTCACTAGTTTAACTTCTTTACTTGTCAATGCCCAATAAGCCCATTATAGGCCCATTATATTATATTAGCCCAATCTTACTTTTAATATCAGGCCCATACTCATATGTTGGGCCCAAGTGGATTAAGCCCAATGAGTAAGTCCATTAGTGTTTTACCAAACTAGTTGGGTTTATAGTCCAATAAGGCTACTTTGGCCCGTTAATATCTACATGTTATAATGCTCGGGTTTTATCGGTTTTTACTTGTTATATAAGTTTATACATCAGTATGTGAGTTTATAAAAGTTTACATTAGACGGTCCGACCGTCTAAGTTTTATTTGACAAAAACGTTAATCTTTCGGTTTTAGCCGAAAAGACGTATAACTTAGGTATATAATTTTATAACTTGGAAAAACATTTATACTTGTAATCTATATAAAATGTCTCATTTTAATATCAATATATAACTCTTTATTTATAATTATTATTAGCAACTAGTGGGTTATATATATGTATATTTTATAAATACAAAATTTTGAGTGCTTATATTATATACTATTTATTTTATAAAATCTGTTCTAAATATTCAGCCACTAAAATGTCCATATATAGCGTTCTATAAGGAGATGGGACCTCAAATTTTTATGACAGAAACTAAATGAAATGTTCTTCATTTAACTCCTTATAGCTACTGATAAATCAGCCTCTAACTATTTTAATAAATTCGTCCAAAACATTGTATACAGATTTGCACTCCAATCTTGTTTTGATCATATCTCACTCATTTTTAGGACTCCATTGTATGGCCAACTCTCACATGTGTATAAGACTTATAACTTACTGTATATTAACTAATCTATGCCATTTTTACAAGTTATCATATGGTCATCTTCTGTTTTATACAGCCTACTTGTTTAAGCTATATTTTATCATTCTTTCATATAACTTTTAATCATTTTAATCAAATCTATCAACACCAAATCCCCACATAATATTTTTGATCATCATACATCATCATATACATATACATAAATAAAGAAAATACAAGATTACATAATCAAAATAACAAGAGGATAAGAAGAACAATCTCTATACCACCAAGATTATGTAGGTTATGATCAAGGCTTGGATTTTGATGGAGAAACTTGTGATAGATCAACACCAACTTTTAAGACCACCAATCTTTGTAAATTTCTTATAGAAATCAGCCCTATGACACCAAGAAATCTCCTCCTTGGATGTTATAATGATCACCAATCAATAAAGCTTCAAAGGGGCATCATCATGTGTATGAATAACACATGATTTTATGGCTAAAATAGATCAAATGAGGGTTGTTGTTGGTGATTTTGGGACGGAATATGAGAGAGAGAAAGGAGAGTTTTAGGTGGTATTGCATGAGAAAAATGGAGAAAATGGTTTGAGGTGGTGGTTTTGTAAGACTTACATAACAAGTGTTAAACTTGTTATAAGAGTTTGACACCTCATGGGGTGTGGTTGCTTAGGTGTTGCCGTCCCATATAGTGGGGTGAGGCAAGTGTAAACTTGTCTCATCCCACTAATTTACGGGTACTCCTCGATTCTAGTTTCCTTGATTTGCGTGCCCTTGGGTCCTTTTACGAAAAAATGTTTTTTATAAATTATGAATCAACGGCACAAAACGAATCTAATAGAAATTGCCTCATCAAAAACGGAGTTCGAAAACATAAATACGTAATCCTAGGGTTTCCGGTTTAGTCGTAAAGGACGTTAAATTATGCACGTAAGTCCTAATCTCTTCTCGTAAATTTGTGAGTTTATGAACCAACACAAATTTAAAATTCCAAAATAATATTCACGGATAAATTTATTTTCTGAAGTGTCGGACTGTCACCAAAAACGGTATATGTAAACGTAAGCACGTAAGGTAGAATCCTCCGGTTTAAACGTAGTCGATGCTACTTCAAGACGTAAACCCAAATTTCTTCCCAAAATAAGTGAGTTCATAATATAACATTAAAATAATGTTTTTAAATAATACTTGAGAATAAAATATCAACCATAAATTTATGGATTATCACACTTGACCTAAGTCGGAATATGAGTTTCAAACTTAATTCGGGAAAATAGGTTTTGTACTTAAGTCGGAATAATGGGGTTTAGCATATAGTTTGGAATAAGAGGGTTTTCAAAATCCGAATTAAACTAAAATAAGAAAAAATCCAATAATCACTTACCAAAACTTAAACCAAATCAAATTTTAGAAAAAACTAATAAGACACAATTTAAAAACTTTTAAAAACACTAAATAATCAAACTATTTAGAATCAACTTTTTATAAAAATATTAATCTACCAAAATCAACTTATGTAAAAACTAACAAACATAAAAATAAAGCAATAAGCACAATAATCTAAAAACCTCAAACACACTAACTCAATAAGCACAATCCAATAAGCAAACCAATCACACAATTACAAGATGAAATCAACTACATGATTAATTAAGCAAAACAATAGATTATGATTAAGAAAGGTAGAATGAGAATTTATTAAAAAGCTTGATTATATTAAAGATTAAGATCCAAAATTACAAGATTAAGATGAAGATTTAATAAGCTTGAAAGAAAAACTAGAGAGAAAAAGTAAAAACACACACTAAAAACTAACTAAAAATTAAAAACTAGCAAAATTAAAAAGACTAGCCTCCTAATGACTTATTAGGATGCTATATATAGGGGAAGGGAAAGGTGTTGTTTTCTTCTCTCTTTTCTTCTTGTCTTCTCGTCTTCTAAATAACTCGTCTTTCTCGACTTTGTCTTGGAATTAGTCGAATGGTAACTTGAACTCGTCTTCTAATTTTCTTCTTTTAGTAGACTTGGTTCTTCGACTTCGTTAAACTTCCGTCTTTAGACTTTTTCTTCGATAAATATTCAGAATAGGCCTTTGATTTCCGTTTTTCTTGCACTTTTGACTTCGTCTTTTGTCTTTTTCTTCGATAAAAGCCCGTGAAAGCCCGTATTTTCTTCCTTTTTCATATTTTTGTCCTAAAACACAATAAAAACACAAACCACGCATAATTCCGCCTTTTACGACATTAAATACACGTTTTGGTCTTGTTATTATTAGGAATAAGTGGTAAAAGGATAAGTGTTTTCAGACTTATTAAATCCCCTACACTTGACCATTGCTTTGCCCTCATGCAATGCATTAATTTCAAAGCACGGTTTACATTTTTCATCATAATTAAGCTACCTTGGCCTTTATTAATTACTAAACACTAAGGGAACCAAAAAGATTATAAAATTACAAAATGAAAGAAGGAAGAACAAGTAAAGAGATCGAAGACTTACATTAGGGCTTTGGTTGTCATGAATGTTTATCACTCTCAAGTTTCACGTTCCCCGCACCAAGCTTATAAACGAGATCATTGTTATTATAAGTCAGTAAACTAACACAAACTCATGTGGCCCAATTATTCACTTAGACTCCCTTATTCCTAGGTGTATCTCTTATTTTTATTATTGTCTTGAATGATCACGAGGATGCATTGTTGACTTATTTCGATAGTTTATTTAGGCTGAAAATAAAGTGGGACGATTTAATCAATAGTTAGCTAAAGGACAAAATCTTTTAAACTGCTTCTCGGGACCTCATAAAGTTCATGTCTTGGCATAACTCGCTTCACGATTTGAGACCTTTCTCGGACCGCTATTTGGCATTGACTTCATACTTCGAATCTTGAGAGACGTTCTTGAAATAATGGTCTTCTCTTCATAATAGGAATTTCTTCACTTGAAGTTTTTGAGAGAGTCTTCATACTTGGACCACGACTTCTTCATTTTTCTCCAATCTTTATTTTGGATTTTGGTATACAACGATCTGCCTCCTTTTAGGACTTGGATCTATTTATCCTCACACCTTGCTAGGGTCTTTTCGGATAGACTTCTCCATGATCTTCAGCGGAGTATATTCTTTTCGTCGTATGTCTCGATCCTTCATATTGATTTTTGATAAATGATTCTTCACATCACTTTGGATCTTTAGCAACAAAATGTAGCCCTCATGCCTTGTTAGGGTCTTTTCGGACTCGCCAATCTTCGCATCCCGCTTCAATAAGTTATGCCTTGGCTATGAACTTTAATTAATACCGAGAAACTTTTAAACAATCTTGTGCTAGAAGCTAAGTAATTTTTTAAATCGTACGACCTTATTTATTGCAGTTAAATTTATTAACAAGCGATGAGAGAAAAAGCTCATAATTAACTCACATAAATTCATGAAGGAATACCAAACTTATAATTTACTCTATCATCTCTCGTTCTCCACAATTTAAAATCTCAAGGAATGAGACTCGTGGATGCTTAGCCAATTAAATCAAAGTTTTGGGTTTTCAAGTCATCTATAGGATCTTCCAACTTCTTAGACTTTTTCAATTTTAGAATTCGCATTTTAAAGTTCCCTTGATAAACGACTTTCTAGGATCAATTATAGGAACTTGCGGAAAGTTCTTGTTCTTAACCCGTAAGAGTTAAGGCTTTCGCTTTTTAAAGTTCCCTATGTAAAAGCCTAGCAAAACTTGACTTAAACACGTTAAGGATACTAGCTAGAGTAAACTTAGATAAGTAAACTCGAGTTGAGTCAAAAGATTCATGACGTTGAAAAATTAAAACCACTTTATCAAAATTTGTTCTAGCAAGGAAAGTAAATACCGATAACAAAGGAAAATATTACTATCCTACTAGGCACAAATAGATTAAAAATTTTGAAAAATGTTGAAAAATTAGATTTTCCGGTTAAAATGAGGACAAATTAATGGAAAAGCCCACTTAAGTTCGATAGAAGTCCCTCTACACTTGATATAAACATTGTCCTCAATGTTTAAGCAGGTGGGACTAAACTCCCCTACACTTAGGACATTGTGCACTTTGTTTAAATCTTGCTAAGGAAGAGACAACTATAGTGATTTCAAAGTGAACATATAAGATATTAAATATTGAATCACGATAGTTTAGGATAGAACCGGGTTGAAGGCCTACGTATTCTAAGGATTTGGTAAATGAGGGATTAGATCTATGGATTTGGTGGAAGAGATGGGGAAGAAGGGGATTAGGTGTAGAGAGAGAAAGGAGAGGGAAGATAAGTAGAGAGAGAAAGGAAGATTAGATAAATGATTAAGTGATAAACAATGAATGACCAACCCCCTCCTAACATGCTAGGAGGGGTATATATATAGCCCACCCTACATGTGGGCTATATGGACTATATTTAACTAAGTGAATCACGAGCCTATTACATAAATGTCGTTGGAGCGACCGATCCTTCATAAATACGTAAAACGTATTTCCAACAATCTCCCCCTAAGGGAGGTCGCTCCAAGTTACAAAGTTCTAAATATTCTATAGCTCGTGATCTATGCTAATAATGATGTGACCGAGACTTTCTTTGGGAAAACACATTTCCAACAATCTCCCCCTAAGGGAGGTCACAGCATTTTACAAAATCTTAAACCTAGCATCTATGCTTGAGTCTTCGATCTTGTTCTTGTGAATATGCTTGATGTGATCTTTGACTTTAGTCTTGAGCATGTTTCCTTGCCTTGACCTTGTGCATTCATCACTTGTGAAATTTGCCTCTTTGTGACTTCATGTTCCACATACTTATATCTTTAAATTCTTGAAAGCTTCAGAGTTTGATACAGCGGAAGACTTGACCTTCAGACTTTCTTGAATTTGTTGAAGTACTAAATGTATGTAGTATAAGCATGTGGTGACGACTTCTTCTGGATTATACACCGCAATGCCACCTTCTTGTTACGCTGCATAAGACAGTTAGCAACAAACCATATACACGGATGAAATTGCCTTGAACATTTCATTCTAATTCGGTAGCATTTTACCTCCGGTCGGTGAAGACCGTTGGACGATATTTGAATATCGTACTTGTGGCAGGTAGTTTCAATTAAGAACCTCCTTGACAAGATTTCGCGGGTAAACCCGTTCTCTTTACTCGACCGTCCAAAGCTGACTGCGAACGTAAAGAGTGAATCATTTGGATAATAATATCCGCATGATTTGAAGCCGTCAATTCATGTTCCTGGAACAAGTGAAATTCAATTAAGAACCGCACCATCGTTGCTTTCCAGTTGTCACTAGCTTGATTCATAAAGAATCTTGCAAGTTACCTACCAAGTGCTGTTTGATGTTAACACTAGAAGGATTTCCACTCGTCACTGTGATCAATAAAGAGTCACTCTGAGTGTTCTGGCAAGATCATATGATAATGCGTAGAGGCCTGGAACGTGTTTAAATTCATTTAAGAATTAAACAGCTGTTGCTTTCCAGTTATCACAAGTTTGATTCATAAAGAATCGCACAAGTCACCTACCATGAGCTTTTTGATATTCGCTCAAGAAGGATTTCCATCTTCATTGTAAATACTTTCGTATTACTCGGATGTTCAGGCAAGATCGTGAAGATTTTGCGTAGGACTCTTAAGAACTTTCTTACTTTTCACAGTGTGTGAAGAAGCAAGTAGATATGAAAGTGTGTCCTAATGAGATATTTGATGATCTCAAATGGCTCTAGACTCGATCGTGCATTTTGGATTTTAGTGATCGGAGGCTGGAGAGGAGTGCCACCTTTTCAATACCAATTTATTCGGAGTGAATAAACCAGTAGATAATGTGTTGATCTCCGTGTGATTAAAACAAATACCTTTTGAGAGATATTTGAGTTAGCTGGGAAGGGTTGTGCATTGCATCACTGGGTCCATGATGTCTTTCTTCAATATCAAGAATCATTAAAAATGATCTCAATAGCATATGAATTGACCCGGTTTCTGCCTAAGGTTGTAAGGAGGGCTTCTTTCTTTACACCCTTTATCTTTACAATTCTTTTTCATTCTTCAACCCCTTCAATGCTTACCAATACGTCATCACTAGCACCTTGTTGTGATTGTTCCAGTGCTAACTTAAGTACTTGGTCGGCATTCAGCTACATTCACAATCTTTCTCCATCTTTCCTAAGGACTACTATTTCTAGCTATGGAATGTCCTTGGGAAGATTCCTCCGGTTCTAGAGAAATCATTGGACTTTAACCTATCCTACCATCCTTATGTCACCACAATCTTCATCGTCGTGAAAAGAGATGTTTTGGGTAAGTATGTGTCACCATGAAATCCATTTTGAAGTGCAAATCCATTTTGCTCCCCCTTAACATATGCTACGATATTCGAAAACATTTCGCACATGTCGGGATGAGCTAACACGTTAAGTCAAACCATTTGTGATTAATCATTTCCCATATTAAATCACATTTTCTCCCCCATATTAAAAATATTAACCCAATCGATGTTTTTAATATCAATTGATTTAATAACATTTTAAGAAAATTTGGGAAAAAATGCAAATCCAATTATCTTCGTGATATTAACAAGCTCCCCCTCAAATTAATGAGGGTGTACTTGAAACGTAAATTAAATACCTTTTAAACACAAGTGTAAGGTATTTATTACGTGCAAAGATCAGATATAATAATGAATTCACAAGATTAGCAATGTACGAGGTTGGACCTGAATAATGGAGAACAGCATATGAAAGAAGCACATGGTTCTTGTTCACGAATGATGGTCACCTCGTCACGTCCCCGAGAAAATTAATTCTCGTTGTTGAGTCAAAGCTTTCCGGTGAAATGCTTGACTTGATTATGAAAAGCGGGTTGCTATCTGAAATAATAGCAAACCATATGGAGCATGTTTTAAATGTTTTAAACTTCTGCTCGAACTTTATTTACAACCCCGTGTCATTATTGAATGACATTTCTAGGTTCGTAAATATTATCGATTCCAGAAGACATGCTCGTTTTGTCAAAACGTTTTTGAACACACAATTTTGAAAGATTTAGAAAAACCTTTTGAGAAATTCTTGAAAAATTGTGTTCAAAGTTTTGAAAAACAATTACTTGAGCTTAAGATGTTGAATATCTTAAAAGCGAGCTCAAGTCCGAGAAGTTGTGAACTTCCTGTTGTTAAGGATAAGTTACCATCGGCGATAATCTTTCCTTTTATCTGAAGAACGAGTCCTAAGCTGACATTTACTTAGAAGTCGTGTGCATGAGCTTGAAAACTTTGACTGTTTTAACGGAAAGCTCATGACCGAGAAAGGTTAATTTCTCGTTACGAGGAAAAGTTCTCTTATTTAAAAGATACACTTTCCTTTCTGAGCTTAAAACTTCGAATGTTTTAATACAAGCTCATGACCGAGAACGGTGAATTTCTCGTTAAGAGGATAAGTTATCATAAAAGATAATCTTTCCTTTATTTTAAGTTCGAGTTACAGTCTGACATTTAACTGTAAGTCATATACACGAGCTTAAAACCTTTGAATGGTTTTAATGTAAGCTCGTGTCCGAGAAAATTTAATTTCTCGTTGTAAGGATAAGTTTATCATCGGCGATAAACTTTCCTTTATTTGAAGCACGGGTTACCATCTGATATTTAATGATAAACCATAATGCATGAGCTTAAAAACGTGGAATGTTTTTAACATAAGCTCATGCCCGAGAAAAATGAATTTCTCGTTTTTAGGATAAGTCATCATCGGGATGAACTTTCCTGTCTTTGAAGATCGAGTTACAGTCTGTTATATGACGGTAAGTCCTTGTGCAGCTTAACCATGAATCCCCTGAGACAGTTGTTTCTCTGATATCTGCTTCTTCAGCAACCAAACTCTAAGAGTGTCCTTAGTTGAACGGTACACAACGATTGGACCGCTTCGTTCTTTTGGAACATCAACTTTGGTACCTGCATTCTCATTAGGAGTTTGTATACTTTTGCATGGGTTAGAGATATCTATTTTTGAAGCACGTGGGGGTTCACAGTTGGCTTTACTTGTGTCAGAGGTGGCCTGAGGGGATGATTCACTTGTCTTAGTTGGCAAACGTTTCCTTTTATAGAAAATCTTAAGTTCAGGCTTAAGTGATGTATCATCCTTTGCAATTTCCTCCCTAGTAGTCTTCGTAGAATCAGAGACTATCCTAGTTAAAGGGCACTCGTTTCCTACAAGAGTAAAAGTTCTACCAGTGGGGCGCCAAACTTTACCAAAGGGTTTGATTTTAGCTATCCACTGGGACTTAATTCTAGCACGGGAGTTCACCTCATCAAGTAATTTCTTGACACAAGCATCATGATTTGCCGTAAAGACACATTTTCTACATGTTTTACAAGTAGCATATTTAATGTCTGAATAATTCCTAGATGATTGATCGATGCTCCTAGAAGATGGCATGCTACGGTTAGCAGTGTTGGGTAATCTAGAAGGCATCTGACTAGGTTGGACATTGCTATCTCTTGCATGTGTCTTTTGCTTAGCTTCCCCAAGACCAGATTTATGGCAAACGTCATTTGAACTAGTTCTAGACGTGGTCTTGGTGTTTTTAGGGAAACTAGAGGCAATCATATGATTTGGTCTTGCTAAAGCTGGAGTGATCACATTGGGCCTAGTTGCTGGAGTAACTGGTCTAATAAGATGAACCAAATCAACTTGGGAGGCAAACCGCGGTCTCGAGGATTGTGATCGCTCGGATCTAAATGCAGTAGGTTGTCTGACAATTGGTTGTCTGACGAACTGATTTGTAGGCGGTTTCCCCAAGATTGATGGTTTTTCAAGCTTAGTGTCCACACTAGGTCCTTTACTTTTCCTTAACTCGTTTTTCAACGCAGCTATAGCAAAGACCTTTTCCTGTACTTGGGCCTTTAAAGTCTCATTTTCTTTGAGCACGATATCTTGGGATGCCAACTTAGATTCAAGCAGTTGAATTTGTTTCAAAAGATTATCCTTTTCAGCTTTAGAATCTAAAACAGTTTGATCCAATTTCCTTTCAAGAACAACGTTTGATTTTTCAAGTTTTTCAAAGTATGTTTCAAATTTGACCGTTTTCTTAGAAAATTCAAGTTTGGCATCCTCAAGATCTTTTGATTGCCGAGCTACGATCGTTTCGAGCTCTTTAATCTTGGAATCAGAATCAGTTAACGAGGCAGTTATAAAGCATTTATCATGATGTTTAGCATTTTGAACACCTTCTCCCCCATTATGACTCACATCGGATGAATCAGAAGTGGTATTGCTATCACTCGTTTCCATCCCATGTTTGTCATAATTAGGTTCAGAATGCTCAATATGCAGTATATCATCAGCATATACATCATAAACCACATTACATTGTACCGTGTTTGCAGGCTCTGCGTCATAAATGGGTAAGGTGTCATCAAGAGAAATCTCGTGAACATTCCCCGACGTGCCACTGGCATCATGTTGTTCTCCTGATTCTGTGCTCTTGCCATCGTTAGGCTCCAAGTTGTCAACCGTATGACCAGTTTCCTCTTGCATCGAAGAGGCTTGCACTCCATTATCATACCCTTGCTGAAGTCGAGATCTTTCATAAATTGAAGACGAGACCGATGACATGAGTTTCAAAATCGTATCACGGAAAACTCGAAGCTCGGTATGTGTATCTCGAAGAAATGATTGGCAAATCACTGAGCTTTCAGGCTTGATGATATTGAATTGGAGGAAAGGCGTGAGTTGTGTCACAAGATCCTTATAAGCAAGTGACGATGCAGATTGATTAAAGTTGTCACGGTTGAGTTGCTCGGCGAGTTCGGTCAAAGTGGTGAACATTGAGTCGATGAATACATGACGATCTTGTCCAAAGATTGTCACAAATTCGCTCCCTCCTTGAATCCGTGAAAGATTAACTAGATGATACTGAAGCATTCGAAATGAAGTTATACCACTTTCCCTAGCGTTGGCTTGCACTTGATGCGATTCTCCCTCTTTAAGTGTCGATTTTAACGATTCCATTGGTAATCGAGGAAAAATGATGTGGCTGTTGTTGTTGTCGGGTTTGAACAATACGACTCGGCTCAAAAAGTGTTATCGGCTCAGAAGATTATGAATAAAACCCGATCAAAAATCCGTAATTGCTAAAAATATATCCCGTCACTGTCACTCGTAAATTTGACTTCAAATCCGGCCAGAAAATATTTTTCCACGTTAACACTTTTAAAATACCCGCCTCAATACGATTTGTCAAAAATTAATATATAAAAGTGACAAAAATACAAAAAAAATAAAAAAATTGAATTTAACTAAAATTAAAAAATAAAAGATAATAAAACGTGATATGATTTGTTTTCTAAAAAAAAAAAAATAAATGTTACTTATAAAACGTTCTAAAATATATAAAAAAAAAATAAAAATAGAAAAACTGATTTGTTTAATAATACTAAAATTGAAAAAGGAAATCTGATATTAAAATAAAGTAGAAAAAATAAAAATAAAAATAAAAATAACCTTATAACACGTTTTATCAATCTTTGTAAAACAAAAGTTTATAAAACGAAAATATTAAAAACGTTTATTAAAAAACCTTGTAAAATCCGCCTGTCAACCACTGTGTGCCAAAACCTTGTTTACTCCGTCCATACACGTGGCCCAATCAGAACAATTCCACCGCCCCACTTATAGCTTTGTTATATCCGCCCCGTGACTTCTTCTCTCTCTCTCTCCTCACACAGTTAACAAAAAACCGTCTTCTATCTCTCTCAATCTCTCTCTCTTCACAAACACAACCCTAATCTAAATAAACACCAATTACAAACTTTGCCTTGAATCAAATCAAATACACCACATCTGAATCATCAACAGCATCATCTAATGCAATACGCAAGATTTTTTGGCTTCAAGATCAAAAAAAAAAAAAAAAAAAAAAAAAAAAAAAAAAAAATGATCTCGGGTAGGTTAATTTTGCAATGTTTTATTTTTGGTGTATTTGTTGAGTCTGTCCTCTTTTCTACTGTAGAGTCCTTCTGGTCAGTCTTGAGTGGTGTGCGAGAGTGTTGTTGATGTTGGACGAGAGTCTTGGTCAGAAATCGAGTGAAAAAAGGTTGAGTCTTGATAAAAAATGGAGTCTTTTGGTTTGTGATTGGGTATGTTGGGTCTGTTCAAGGTGATGGTGTGTCGAGTCGAGAGGTGTTGGTGAGGGGAGGGTGTGTGTGTAGATTTGTTACGAGGGTGAGGATGAAGGGTCTGAATCGCGAGGGTGTTAGGGTGGGTCTGAGTAAGCGCGAGTGTTTGTGAGGGTTCGAGAGGGTGTTCGAAGGGGAGTCGGGTAAAAGGTTTTTAGTCGGTTCGAGGGAAAGAGTGGGGATATTTTGTCTTGTTCGTGTGATGGGTTCCAGAGTGTGAGTCTGTTACGAGGGGGTGAGGGGTCTGTCGAGAGGTGTGACGGTTACGAGAGATTGTTACGAGAGATTGTCGAGAGTATTTATTCCGAATGGACTTCTATTCGGAAAGAGTCTAATTTAAAAAACCTATTCGGAATGTTTTTCTATTCGGAAAACTTTGTCCATTCGGAAAGTTGGTCTATTCGGAAGTTTTTCCTATTCGGAAGAATTTCTTATTCGGAAAGTTTTTTCCTATTCGGAACTTTTTGGCTATTCGGAACTTTTTGGCTATTCGGAAATTTTTGGCTATTCGGAAAGTCTATTCGGAACTTTTTTTTTTTTTTTTTTTTTTTTTTTTTTTTGTCTATTCTGAAAGTAAGCCTACTCGGAAAGTTGAATCGCAGGAACAGAAAACTCAAAAACTTATAGAACGAATGGACTCATGGACTGTTTGACAATTTTTGGACTGATAACTGATTAAGAAATTATATAAAAAAATGACTGATTAAAAAAAAATTGATTAAAAAATATTAAAAAGGGACTGATAAGAAAATAAAAAACTGATATGAGTTACAGATCCATAAACAAAAAACAAAACTGATTGATACGAAAATTTTTAAAAAAAACTGATTATTTAAAAAAATTGATTATAAAAAACAATAAAAAAAATAAATCCACACACGTAAAAATAAAACTAATAAAAAATGAAAATTGATAAAATTTATAAAAATTGATAATAAATTTGATTGAATGATGAAAAGATGGATAGAAAATTAGAAAAGAAAGGATTTTTACCACCAAATCAAAAGATAAAAAATAAGCAAATCCTAAGATTCAACCATGGCTCTTGATACCAATTGAAGGCCTACGTATTCTAAGGATTTGGTAAATGAGGGATTAGATCTATGGATTTGGTGGAAGAGATGGGGAAGAAGGGGATTAGGTGTAGAGAGAGAAAGGAGAGGGAAGATAAGTAGAGAGAGAAAGGAAGATTAGATAAATGATTAAGTGATAAACAATGAATGACCAACCCCCTCCTAACATGCTAGGAGGGGTATATATATAGCCCACCCTACATGTGGGCTATATGGACTATATTTAACTAAGTGAATCACGAGCCTATTACATAAATGTCGTTGGAGCGACCGATCCTTCATAAATACGTAAAACGTATTTCCAACACGGGTAGACGGGTACACGGGATCACGGTTCGACAAATATCATCAAAAGTGCTCTTTGAAGCTTTAATCCCTGCACATCATAAGAAACAAGACAACAAACACCTATGTAGCTCCCCCTACACTTATTATGAAAACGGGTAAAGGATAGATCATCGGGTTGCCTCCCGAGAAGCGCTTGTTTTGTTAACCGAGTCACGAGCCTGACTCGACCCAGAATTAATTCAAGGGAAACATGGTGAGGGATGGAATCATCTCATTAGATATGCCCTCACCAAAGTACAACTTCACACGCTGGCCATTCACTTTGAAGTTTGGCTCAGTTGGTTGCGATAACTCAATGGTGCCATAAGGGAAGACTTTGGTGACGGTAAATGGACCAGACCAACGGCTCTTAAGCTTGCCCGAAAAGATTTTCAACCGAGAGTTAAAGAGTAAAACTTGATCACCAATTTTGAACTCTCGGTTTTTGATCTTAGAATCATGAATGAGCTTGGTTTTCTCCTTATAGATCAATGAATTCTCATAAGCCTCATTCCGCAGTTCATTAAGTTCATTGAGTTGGATCTTCCTAAGATCACCGGCTTTGTTGATATCAAAATTAGCCCATTTCAAGGCCCAATAAGCCTTATGCTCCAACTCAATAGGGAGGTGGCATGCCTTTCCGTACACAAGACGATATGGAGTACAACCAATAGGTGTCTTATATGCGGTACGGAAAGCCCACAAAGCATCATCTAACTTATCGGCCCATAAGGCACGATGCTCTCCCACGGTACGCTCTAAGATTCTCTTAAGTCAACGGTTTGAAATCTCGGCTTGACCATTTTGTTTGTGGATGATATGCGGTGGAAAGTCGGTGATTGACACCATACTTAGCCATGACTCGAGCAAATTGATCATTGCAAAAATGAGTCCCGCGGTCACTAATGATAGCACGAGGAACACCGAATCGAGCAAATAATTGTTTCAGAAAGTTCACAACCACCCTCACACGTTAGTAGGTAAAGCCTTTGCTTCAACCCATTTAGATACGTAGTCAACAGCTACGAGGATGTACGTGTTCCCTTTGGATGATGGAAATGGCCCCATTAAGTCGATTCCCCAGACGTCAAAGATTTCACATTCTTGGATGAAATTTTGAGGCATCTCATCTTTATTTGTGATCTTGCCTTGTCGTTGGCAAACATCACAATGCTTAACCATTTCATGTGCATCACGATAAATGGTGGGCCAATAAAATCCAGAATAGAAAACTTTCTTCGCGGTGTAATTAGGGCCAAAGTGACCACCGGTGGGTCCTTTACGGCAAGCTTCCAAGATTTGTAAAGTTGCGGGCCCGTCAACACACCGACGAAGGATCAAGTCAGCACATTGTTTGAAGCGATAAGGGTCGTCCCAATAGTAAGTTTTCACATCCTTGAAGAATTTCTTCTTTTGCTGGGACGATAACCCTTCGATGAGAATTCCACCCGCCAAGTAGTTTGTAAAGTCCGCAAACCATGGGGTCTCGTCAAGATTGGAGTTAATAGACATTAAGGCCTCAAGCGGAAAAGATTCATTAATCTCTTGGTTTGGAAGTTCCCCTTGATAAGGATCCTCGAGTCTACTAAGATGATCTGCGGCTAGGTTTTCTGCTCCCTTTTTATCACGAATTTCAATTTTAAGTTCTTGAAGGAGTAAAACCCAACGAATAAGTCTTGGTTTAGAATCTTGTTTTGTTAACAAGTACTTCAACGCAGAATGATCGGTGTACACAATGGTGGTAGAAAGGATAGGATAGGGGAGGAATTTTTCAAAAGCATACACTACAACTAAAATCTCTTTTTCAGTAGTGGTATAATGCAATTGAGCCTGCGTCATTGTCTTGCTAGCGTAATGAATTGGTTGGAAATGTTTGTTGATTCTTTGTCTCAAAACCTCTCCAATAGCAAAGTCGCTAGCATCACACATCAATTCAAAAGGTAACTCCCAGTTAGGGGTAACTAAGACCGGTGCCTTAGTTAATTTATCCTTAAGAAGATTGAAAGATTCGATACACTCTTTAGAAAAGATAAAAGGAGTATCTTTTTCCACGAGGTGGGTCATCGGGCGAGAAATCTTAGAAAAATCTTGAATTAATCGACGATAGAAGCCCGCATGACCAAGAAAACTTCTCACACCCTTCATGGTTGAAGGTGGAGGTAATTTAGCAATCACATCGACTTTAGCACGGTCGACTTCAGTACCAGCTCTGGAGATTTTATGACCTAGAACAATGCCTTCTTTTACCATGAAATGGCATTTTTCCAAATTAAGAACGAGACGAGTGTCATCACACCGTTTAATCATACGTTCTAAATTGGCAAGGCAAGTAGAGAAAGAATCAGCATAGACGAGAAATCATCCATAAAGACTTCCATAGTTTCTTCAACCATGTCATGGAATATAGCCATCATACACCTTTGGAAAGTCCAAGGAGCATTGCATTAGCTGAAAGGCATTCTTTTGTATGCAAATGTTCAATAAGGACAAGTGAATGTGATTTTCTCTTGGTCTTTTGGATCGATGGGAATTTGAAAATACCCAGAGAAACCGTCTAAGAAGCAATAGTAGTCATTACCCGCTAAACGCTCGAGCATTTGATCCATGAAAGGAAGAGGAAAATGATCCTTACGAGTGACATCCTTGAGCTTGCGATAGTCTATGCAAACTCGCCAACCCGTGACAAGTCGAGTAGGAATTAACTCGTTCTTTTCATTGGGAACAACGGTTATTCCGCCTTTCTTAGGCACACAATGGACGGGACTAACCCATGGCGAATCCGAAATAGGGTAAATCATTCCGGCATCTAGAAGTTTGATGACTTCTTTCTTGATGACGTCATGAATTTTTGGATTAACCCTTCTTTGGCTTTGGATTGCGGGTTTAAAGTCATCTTCCATGAGAATCTTATGAGTACAAAAGTTAGGATCAATTCCGTGGATGTCGGAAATTTTCCAAGCAAGTGCTTTCTTATGATTTTTGAGCACATCGATAAGTCGGGATTTTTCATCCTCTTGTAAATCATTTGCAATGATGACGGGTAACTTCTTATTGTCTTCTAGGAACACGTATTTGAGATGAGACAGTAAATCCTTAAGCTCTAAATCTGGATGATTGTCGATGGAAGGTTTAGTCAAATTCAGATCATCGTTTATGATTTCCATAGGAGAAGGTGGAGATATATGGTCTTCATTGAGAATTTTCTCAATGGTACGAATGTCTTCATCCCAATCGGAGGGAGAATCGTCATATTTTAAGTCCACATCCCCTAAATTTTGCTTCAAATTCTTTCAAAAGGAAGTCACTTTCTCCAAATGGAGTTAATGAAGGAGCAATAGAGGCAACGGTCTCAACAATGGGTATAGAAGAAAAACCATTTTTAAAAGCGTCTTTGAAGTGTTCTTCACAAGCCTCATTAACTAAGTCAATGAAATTAACGCTCTCGTGTTCATAAGGTTGCTTAGAATGTTTACATATGTTGAAGACGATTTTGTCGTCACCAACTCTCATGATTAATTCGCCCACGACTACATCAATAAGAGTTCGACCGGTCCTCAAGAATGGACTTCCAACGATTAATGGAACACGGGACCCATCTCGTAGTCAACGACAACAAAATCCACCGGAAAGGTGAATTTGTCGACACCGACGAAGACATCTTCGGCTATCCCCACCGGATAAGCAACCGTACAGTTAGCTAATTCCAAAGTCATTCGTGTGGGGACTAGCTCGGGTAAAGATAATTGTTTCCAAACTCTTAATGGCATTAAGTTGATACTAGCACATAGATCGGCTAGGGCCATATAATTCTCTACCCCGGGAAAGTTGCAAGGAATGAGAAAGCGACCCGGATCACCAAGTTTGGTTGGTAATTTCCTTAAGAGAACCGCTGAGCAATTATCATTAAGTTGGGTTTGAGCAATATCAAGGAGTTTTTCCTTATCACTGAGAAGATCTTTAATCATTTTAGCATATTTAGGCATGTGAGCGAGAGCCTCGGCAAAGGAGATGTTGAAATTCAATTGTTTAAACATTTTAAGGAAGTTTGAAACTTGAATATCATCCTTGTTCTTCAATTTCTCTTTCCTCAACCTTGAAGGGTAAGGTATATCGGGTTGAGAGGAAGGCTTTAGAATGGAATTCTCACTCACATCCTTGGGTGGAGGAGGGGTAGAAGTAGAAGGTGTGGGAATTGGTAAAGGGGGCTCGTTTTCCTTTGTCACAATCACCGGTGTAGGTGTAGGAATCTCGGGTTCCTTACAACCTTAAGGTGGTGATTTCTTTCATCTCCCCTCTTGGATTAGCAACGATATTACTCGGAAAAGGACCCGAAGCAGAGGTTTGATTACTTGGGAAGAAACTAGCCATCATATCCCTTAAGTCATTCGTTTGACTGCTTAAAGAGTTTCGCATGCCATTCCTAAGCTCGGCTCAAATATCATTCCCTTGTTTCGCCATGTCTCCCTTTAAGTTACTAATTTGACTCTGAAGATTCTTCATCAGCGCGTCATTAGTCCTTATGTACGTTTCAACCTCTTGATTATATGTAGTGGGTTTGTTGGGATGGGGAACTTGGTAAGCGGGTGGTTTAGAAGTGGTTTATTGATAAACTTGATTATTTCCTTGAGGTGGATATGTGTTTCTTTGAATTTAATATTGATTAGTAGCTCAAGGTTGGTTTTGATTTTTGTGATTAAACTTGTTTTGGTTTTGAGGAGGAAAACCGGGTGGTGAAAGGAAGTTATTTGAACGATAACTTAGCAAATTTCGGTCACATTGAGGATGAGCTTGATAGCCTCCCGTGGAAAAGGTACCGTTAGCCGCATACATATTTTCCAGATTGACATGAGTAGAAGGACAATCGGTGTATGAATAAGAACCCCCACAAATCTCACAAGAAGGTGTTACAGCATTGACTTGTTGAAATTTGTTTGTAGCCATGGTTAAGAAATTTTTGTTCATCTCGGCTATTTGGCGGGTAAGTTCGGTTATCTCGGGGATTGATGAAGTAGAAGAAACATTGGCCCTCAGGTTATTTCTTGAAGATGCGGATGAATCCCAATTTTTGTGGTGAGTGGTCATGTTCTCTATAAGCTCTCTACACTCCTCGGGTCTTCTCTTCATGAATGTACCACCGGCGGCAGTATTAATCGTATCATGATCACGAAAAGTTAAACCATTGTAGAAAGTATCAATCAAAGTGACAGGGAGCATATTATGGTTAGGACAACGATCCATCAAGACATTATAACGTTCCCAAGCATCGAAAAGCGACTCATGAGGTTCTTGAGTGAAACCACTTATTTGATTGCGAAGACTAGTGACCATGGATGGTGGAAAGTAGCGCGACAATAATTTTTGAGTCATTTCGTCCCATGTATGAATTGAGTTTTTGGGAAGACGATCAAACCATTTTTCGGCAAGGTGGGATATAGTGTGTGGAAAAAGATGAAGGCGAAGAAAATCCATGGAAACACCAGGCAATTTCATGCTTTGAATGATGGTTATGAATTTATCGAGGTGTTTGTTGGCATCATCATCCGATAATCCGCGAAATGGAAAAGCATTTTGAACTTGTTGGATCATGTGATGATTCAATAAAAATTCGGGAGCCGTGATTTGCATCGGTGCAATCGGTCTTCCACGTTCGTTCGTAGTCGGTTGACAAAGCTCCTCCATCGTACGAAGGTCGGGTTGAGGGCCATGGTTGTTGTTGTTGTTATTCAAATTAAGGTGAGGTGGGTTGTTATTATTATTATGCACACCGGCTATATCTAAGTCTCTAAGAGTCTCGAGCTCATAATAAGACGAAGATCGAGTACGCATACACTAAAATGAAATATAATATTTTTGGTTTTTTATCTTTTTATTTTTTTGGAGTTTTGAAAATTTTATATTTTTTAGGATTTTTGAAATTTTTTAAGCTTGAAAATAATGTTCCCAAAAGAACGGATCCTAAAATCCAATTTTTCTCACTAAAAACCGTTAATCTTTACGAAAAGAGCCGGCAGCGGCGCCATTTGATTTAAATTATTTTGCAGTTATTTGATTTAATGGTGTTAGCATATGTGTACTCAATCGTTCTCGGTATCTAATCGAATTGATCACGGTTTTGGGTGGAATTGTCGTTTTTGGTAACTAAAAGGGGGAGCTTGGGGTTATCTATTTCTACTCGTGAGATAAACACTAAAATAATTAAATAATAAGATAAAAAAAAGTAGAACAATCTAACCTTAATTGGCGGGAAAATGTGATGATGAAGATAAATCTGGAACTAACATTAACAGCTAAAAATGAACCTTATCCGGGATCCAAGTTTTAGAAGTAATCCGGAATTCACAAAAAATTGCTTATCCGAAATCCAGCTTGTGATTCTTATCCGGAATGCTTGAACTAGAACCAATCCGGAATCTGAAATGTTGCTTCTATCCGGAATCCGTGTCCTATGCGTTATCCGGAATGCGTAAATTAAAAGCTATCCGGAATGTTTGTTTTGAGCTTATCCGGAATCGGTGTTTTGGATGTTATCCGGAATGTGGGTTTATGAAGCTATCCGGAATGTGGGATTTGGGAGTTATCCGGAATATGTAAATTAGGTATTATCCGGAATCACCGAACTTGCTTCTATCCGGAATCCATGTTCTATATCTTATCCGGAATGTGTAATTTTCAAACTATCCGGAAATCAGTAAAACTTTGCTTATCCGGAATCGAGAATCACACACCTAATCCGAAATTCACTTTTGGCATACAATCCGGAATGAAGGTCCTTGACCTAAGTCGGAATATGAGTTTCACACTTAATTCGGGAAAATGGGTTTTGTACTTAAGTCCGAATAATGGGGTTTAGCATATAGTTCGGAATAAAAGGGTTTTCAAAATCCGAATTAAACTAAAATAAGCAAAAATCAAATAAGCACTTACCAAAACTCAAACCAAATCAAATTTTAGAAAAAGCTAATAAGACACAATTTAAAAACTTTTAAAAACACTAAATAATCAGATTATTTAGAATCAACTTTTTATAAAAATATTAATCTACCAAAATCTACTTATTTAAAAACTAACAAACATTAAAATAAAGCAATAAGCAATAATCTAAAAACCTCAAACACACTAACTCAATAAGCACAATCCAATAAGCAAACCAGTCACAAAATCAACAAGATGAAATCAACTACATGATTAATTAAGCAAAACAATAGATTATGATTAAGAAAGGTAGAATGAAAATTTATTAAAAAGCGTGATTATATTAAAGATTAAGATCCAAAAGTACAAGATTAAGATGAAGGTTTAATAAGCTTGAAAGAAAAACTAGAGAGAAAAAGTAAAAACACACACTAAAAACTAACTAAAAATTAAAGACTAGCAAAATTAAAAAGACTAGCCTCCTAATGACATATTAGGATGCTATATATAGGGGAAGGGAAAGGTGTTGTTTTCTTCTCTCTTTTCTTCTTGTCTTCTCGTTTTTTTTAAATAACTCGTCTTTCTCGACTTTGTCTCGGGATTAGTCGAATGGTAACTTGAACTCGTCTTCTAATTTTCTTCTTTTAGTAGACTTGGTTCTTCGACTTCGTTAAACTTCCGTCTTTAGACTTTTTCTTCGATAAATCTTCAGAATAGGCCTTTGACTTTCGTTCTTCTTGCACTTTTGATCTTTTGACTTCGTCTTTTGGCTTTTTCTTCGATAAAAGCCCGTGAAAGCCCGTATTTTCTTACTTTTTCATATTTTTATCCTAAAACACAATAAAAACACAAACCACACATAATTCCGCCTTTTACGACATTAAATACACGTTTTAGTCTTGTTATTATTTGGAATAAGTGGTAAAAGGATAAGTTTTTTTCACACTTATTAACGTATCTGATTGTGCTTCGTTTGCTGGAGCTACAACTTCGGTAACCGGAGCTATTACTTCAGGTTCTGGAGCAACAATACTCGGAGGAGTAAAAAATTCATCAAATAACGGTTGAAACAACGTATCCCATTCATTCCTAGAAGGTGGTGTAAATGATGATGAAGTAGGGTTGTTTGGGACAAGACCGGAGCTAATGTTATTGGGTCCCATTTCATGAAGTGCGGGTTCAGAGCTGCTTTGCTCAGAAGCCATTGCTGTTAGCTCATCAAAATCAACATTCATAGTTTCGAGGATCTTACGAGAATTACTATTATAGATTCGGTATGCTTTCTTTGCGGGTGCATAACTAATGAAAATACCAATATCAGCCTTTGGTTGAAGTTTTCCCAAATTATCCCCATCATTATTTGGATAGCAAATAGAACCAAATACATAAAGATATAATAAATTTGGTACTTTTCCATGTAGAAGCTCATAAGGTGTTTTACCATGGCGTTTTTGAATTAGTGACCGATTTTGGGTGTAAACTACTATAGATACTGCTTCTGCCCATAAAAACAGTGGAGCCTTTGCGTAAATTAACATCGTTTGAGCAGCTTCCATAAGTGTGCAATTTCACCTTTCAACGACACCATTTTGTTGAGGAGTGAGAGCAACGGATGTTTCATGAGATATGCCAACTTTTTCATATTAATCATGCAAGATTTGATTCATAAATTCGGTTCCATTATCTGTGTGAATACGTCAGACAGTAGTGTTGAGACGCACTTGAATCATCTTGAGAAATCCGATGATGAATTTAGGTACCTCATTTTTTATTGCAAGAAATTTCACCCATGTAAACCGAGAGTAATCATCCACAATGACGAGGATGTACTTTTTACCACTAAGACTTTCAACACGCACTGGACCACAAAGATCCATATGCAACAAATAAAGTTTCTCTTGGTTGGTGTCTTCAGTCTTGGGTTTGTATGATTTCTTAGTGCTTTTCTCTATTGTACACGCGAAACACAAATGGTCCTTGTGAAATGTAAGTTTAGGAAGACCACGAACAAGTTCGTTTTTCGCCAAATGATTAATAGCGTCAAAGTTAAGATGAGATAATTGTCGATGCCATAACCATGACTTAGTCTTCGATGCTTTGGAGAGAAGAAATACGAAAGAAGCGGCCATCATATATTGTAGAGACAAAGTGTACAAATTATTCCCTCGAGTACCTTTCAATAAATCAAACCCTTCCAAATTACGAATGAAGCAGGTATGCTCTCGAAAAGCAACTTCTAGGTTTGCATCACAAAATTGTCCCACAGAAAATAAGTTGTCACCGAGAACTTCCACATAATACACTCTTGAAATTATAACATTCCCAATATGCTATTCATCGTAACCCATTATCTTTGTAATATGATCATTTCCAAATCGAACCGTACCAAGAAACTTGCTGACGAAATTTCTGAGTTGAGAGCGATCTCCGGTCATATGCTTGGAGCAACCACAGTCCAAATACCAGAGAACAATTTATACCACCTGTTTTCAGCAACAACAGTAGACAATGCATTGGAAACTATTAGTTCCGGAGTGTTAGCAAATAAAGATATAATATTATCATACTTGCTAACATTTGTGTTATCCTTAGATTTCTGGCTTTTTCTAATGTGGTTTTACCAATAACAGGTTTTATTGTTCCAACTTTCTGAGGTTTTGGAGTATTAGAGGGCACTACAGTGGGAGTAGACCTATTATAGGGCACTTGGTTCCTACAGTAGTGTCGGTGTTCCTAGTTAAAGGACACGCTTGTGTTTTGGTATCCTTGGTACTCCTAGTTAAAGGGCACACTTTCTTCGCTTTAGTGGGAGTGATCCTAGTTAAAGGGCACACATTTCCTACTATAGTCAAAGTTCTACCACTGGGGCGCCACATCCAACCAACTTGAGTTAACACTTTCCCAGTCGGTTTCCATTCTAATCTATTTTTCTGGGCATTCATCTCATTCACATGGTCAATAAGGAAAGAATCATGAAGACTAGAAAACATACATTCATTGCAGTTCCAATAATTCAAATTAGAATTCACAGTAGGCTTAGAACGCTGCACAATCGCAGAGCCTTTCGGTTTAGCTACATGATTCTTTTTATTCAAGACAGAAATAACATTCCTAGGGTGGGCTTCTACTTTCTTCTTCACTTGACTACTAGATGGGGGCAAGATCCTATCATTCTTCTTGTTTCTTTTAAGCTTAGATCTTTGAGCCTTAGTAGTGGTGCTTACTCCTATAGAAGGCAACATGGGAATATTAGAAGCTGGTTTTGATTTTGCCTAATCTTTAGTGACCAATGTTTGAGATGGTTTAGTCCTAGGGCCCTTGTTAAGTGATGTGACGGTGATGAGGTTTCTTTTGATTGCACTAGAGGACTGTTGGGTCAAAAATATAAAGTATTATGAGTTGATGTGTCAAAACTAAAAGACAAGGACTAAATCTAACAAGTGAAGATTCTACAAGCCGGTGGACAAACTTGTAGAAGATATATTTCAAGTATGATAAAAGATTTAGAGAATATTTTATTTAGTGAATATCTTATTTACTAGATATCTTATTTAGTTTCCTTGTAACAAGGGTTATGTGTAGTATATAAACACATACCCTGCGTATGTTTTATTCATAACTATCATTCACAATGTAATCCTACAAGCAATTCGTGTTTCTAGACGTATGATTCAATGTATACACGTCTAGATGTTATTTGTGTTTAATAATACAAGTAACGTTTGGGAAAATTCATCTTGTCCACAACACCTTGTTTATGTGTTTCGTTCAATTCCTCATATATTTATTATATGAACGAGATGCATATCCTAGTAAGCTTAATCGATCCGTGAATAATAGTTTTCTCAGTTGGTATCAGAGCAGGTGGCTCTCGATGCTAGGATCAACGAGGTGTTAGTTCTTAGTGAAAAAGAAGAAAATCCCGTATAGGGTTTTTTATGCAGTTTGTGTGCGCAGCAGTAGTACAAAGGGCAAAACTTTTTATTGAACCGTTGGATCGCCACGAAATGTTTTGTGTGTGTTATTCACACATATATCTGGATATCCACCGGAGGGATTGTCGAGATCTATCCCCAAGTAAAAGTTATTAATCGTCGAAGTCAGCAGTGATCATATGCTGTTTTATGTGAACAGTATTGGTAAAAACGCGATTTCTCCTTCGTTAACCGTTGGATCATCGTGAAAATTTTGATGTAGGTTCTTGACACTTGTGTCTAAGATTTCACCAAAGGGATCTTCGATCTGAGCTCTCATGAAGAACATATTCGATGTCGAAGTTCACTGCAGAATATGATCTTTACATAAAATCATGATTTAGGGTTTATAAAACTCTAGATCGATTAGGCACTGATGTGTGTTATTTTGACGCTGATAGATATTAGTGTCAGTGGATGTCGTTGACGCTGACAAGGCATGGATGAGACGCTGATGGCCAGGCGCTGACAGGTTTAAAGATGGCGCTGACAAGTTATATGTAGGCGCTGACAGAAATTCATGTGTTGTCCGAGATATGGTTTTTCAAACGCTGACAAGTGTTGTCCGATATTGGACAACACACACTGATAAGATCTTGGACAGTGAAGGATATTGGACGAAAAAGGATTCACTGCTGTTTGGTATTTTGGTTACGTTTTTGCACATAAAAACGTGGAATTTACACACGAAGGTACATGGAATCTCCGTTTTTATTTAGAATATCATGTTAATATTTATGGCTCGGATATTTTTAAAAGGGATTAATGATCTTAATGCGAGTTAGCAACTATTCGTGGGAATTTGATGGATATTTTATTATGTAATCGGGATAGCCTTAGAGTTATCCATATTGGTGGCTTTTACATATGGTATGAAGACGTTATTCCATTAAAATCGTCATGAAGAGATGTTGGCTTAAGGGGAAGAATTCTTATGGTAAGTTTGATGTTCGACGAAGATTTTCGCGAGTTTGTGTTCTATTATATCTTAAAATTCGTGTCTGGTCAACATTACTTTTGAAGATAATTTGTTCATGCTTATACGATTGGTGACAACGGACTTGATAAAAAGATAGCAAAGGTATGAGATTTTTCTTAAGACGCTCTATGCTCATATTTGCTAGAGAACTCTTTTTGTCAAGAGACTACTCATTATAGCCGTGAGTTTTTAAGTCTGCTCATTATAGCCGTGAGTTTTGGAGTCGCATAGATAGTACAAGACATGGAATAAAGGTTTGGGTTATTTTACTTCTACATCAAGATTATTGTATTTATTTTTCTTCAAGCTCATTACAAAGAGCTAGTTTTGGAGAATTTTCAAGATTGCATAATTTCACATATTCCCTATTGATGTGTCAAAAAGGGGAAGAATATGTGCTATACTTAAGAGGAAGCAGTTTGAAGATCATGTGCCATATACAAAGGGTTTTGACATCATCAACTAGGGGAAGATTGTTGGGTCGAAAATATAAAGAATTATGAGTTGATGTGTCAAAACTAAAAGACAAGGACTAAATCTAACAAGTGAAGATTCTACAAGCCGGTGGACAAACTTGTAGAAGATATATTTCAAGTATGATCAAAGATTTAGTGAATATTTTATTTAGTGAATATCTTATTTACTAGATATCTTATTTAGTTTCCTTGTAACAAGGGTTATGTGTAGTATACATCAATAGGGAAACTTCTGATCTTAAAGAACACAAGAACCCTAAAAACACCAAAACCCAAATTTTCAAGGGAAACTTACGTGAATATTTGTTGGGTCAAAAAGTTGATGTGGCAGAAACTCAAAAACGAAGAAAACATGAAGATATTGTCTAAGCATTGTCAAGAGCAATCCAAGCGTTGACAAGAGCAAACTAAGTGTTGATGGCTCAAGCATTGTTATGTACAATCCTAGCATTATCATGTACAATGTAAGCATTGATAGAAACGTAGACAAAGAAGCTTATGGAAGCTTCTATTTAGATAAACATGCAGGATATATTCTGTATAAGTTTATTTAAATAGAAGATTTACTTGTTTATTCATTATTATCTCTTGTAAACCCTAATCCTTACACTATAAAAGGAATCAAGGGTCTTAGGTTTTATATAACTTTCATTCACAATGTAAACCTAAAGCGTGTGTCGACTAGACGTGGGATTCCATGTATACACGTCTAGTGGTTGTTTATTATTAATATAATGAGCAACCCAATTGTTTTATTCATGTGTTATTGTGCCTAAACACCTTGTTAATGTATCATGTTCTAATTCCGCTTTGATTATCTAATCATATGAACATGATGTATTCCTAGTAGCTAAAAGATCCGTGAATCTTAGGACTCCACAATTGGTATCAGAGCCTCGTGGCTCGTGATGCTAGGACCAACAAGGTGTTCGTGTATGGTGAAAAGAAGAAAAATCCGTCTAGGGTTTTTCTGGACGTTTTCGTGTGCGCAGCAGTATTCAGAAGGTCATAACTTTTGATTAAACCGTTGGATCGTCGCGAAAGTTCTTGTGTGTGTTCTATACACATATATCTAAACATCCACCAGAGGGATTGTCCAGATTAGCCCTCAATCAAAAGTTATTAAGCGTCAAAGTTGGCTGTAGAGATGATTTTCAGGTTTTCTGTTTTCACATAAAATAATGATTTAGGGTATCAACAAACCCTAGATCATTCTTATAAAGAAAAGAGACATGTTGCTGTTCTTAAGGACTACTCGTATTAGCCTTGGTGAGTGATTTCTTGGAATCATGATGAACCATAGTACGAGGATTATTGATCACGGTTGCTGCGTTTGACAAAAAGAATCTAGGGTTTGTCTTAAAACCCTAGAAACAAGAAAAGGTAGCAGCCGCAAGAATGGTTGTTAGGGTTTGATGAAGAAACCCTAGATCTGATGAGTGATGGAACAGCAAATGGAAAAGATGTCCAAGTAGTTCACGTGAAGATTTACATACGTTTTGTTCACTGAGAAAAAGATACAGATGTGGGATATTGCTATTTTATAAGTATCTTTTTAATCACAACATATGCCAAAGACGTATTTAAAAGACATGCAGTATGTATGCCTACTTTTTAGGAATTGGATCGGATTGTTTATTCTACAAAGTTATCACGTGAGAAAAAGGAAAGTCAGCAAAGACTGTGTTATTTTGGAGTTGCTGCGTGAATTTTAGAGTTATGTTGGTATATATCTCCTACAATCTTGGTATTTAAGGGATTTGGTATAACTTCCTTATATATTGCATACAGTTCACGTAAGATATGATTCGATGGTTTTTCATTCAAAGGACATGATCTGCTGATTTTTAGGTTACATGGGCTGATGGGCTTAAGACATGAGGACTATTAATGTTACGAGATTTTTTTTTGTCTACAGCCTATATTATACAAGTTACTTACTTGTATTTTAGCCACTTTTGGATGTTGATGACGTCAGCAAGTGAGTTAGACGCTGATACATATTGCTTTGACGCAGACAAGTGAACGCTGACAAAGACAGGCGTTGTTATGTGTTATCCGATATATGTGATTTCAAACGCTGATAGGTATTGTCCGATATCGGACAATACATCTGACAAAGATGTTGGATAAAGGAGGATATTGGATAACACAAGGATTGCTGCTGTTGAGAAAATTGGTACGTTTTTAGCACACAAAAAGGAGGAATTTACACACGAAGGTACATGGAATCTCCGTTTTTATTTAGAATATCAAGTTGATATTTATGGCTCAGATATTTTTACAAGGATTAAATGATTTTTAAGTAAGTTCGCAACAATTCATGGAGAATTTGATGGATATTTTAAACTATGTAATCGGGATAGCCTTGTGACAGAGTTATCCACTAATGTCCTTTTACATATGGTATGAAGATGTTATTCCATTAAATTCGTCATGAAGAGGTGTTGGCTTAAGGGGAAGAATTCTTATGGTAAGTTTGATGATTGAAGAAGATTTTCGCGAGTTTGTGTTCTATCATATCTTAAAGTCATGCACTTCCAGCCACCGACTTTTAAGGTAACTTGTTTGTGCTTACATTGTTACTGGTGAAGTGATACAAGATCTAGAAATATGTGATTTTTCTTATGGTACTCTATGTTGGGAATAAATTAAGGCCAGATCACTTAAGCGCTGACAAGAACAAATCAAGCGTTGACAGGAACAAAGCAAGCGCTGACAGCTCAAGCGTTGACAAGTTAAAGTCAAGCGTTGACACATTGAAGACAAGCACTGATGGAAGATATAAGCTACACGTTTATTATATTCTAGAATACTTCTAGTAAGGATAGAAACGACAATGTATTTTCTATGTTTATCTTTACCTAGAATAGTTGATACGTAGCTTATTGTACAAGGCTTCTTAGTCTATAAAAGAAGGCCTTTAGGTTAATGTTTAATATCAAGTTATATATAAGTTTTCATTCGTAAACATCTTTCATTGTAAGCAAGTTCGACATTCATAATCAAAGTGAAAGTTTTGTTTACATCTTGTGTTCTTGTTTAAGTGTTAAATTCCGCATAACACTTAGATTCACAAAGCATATAACAAAGGTTTCTCTACGTGTTATACTTGATCTAATCTCGTATACATAAAGCTAATCGATCTAAGTTTGGGATCAACAAGTGGTATCAGAGCTTGTTGAGGAACTTTTGATCTTTGAAGAACACCAGAACGATACACGAACACCAAAACCCTAATTTTCTCAGAAACCCTAAAAACACCAAAACCCTAACAACATCATGTCTGAAGCAATAACCACCTCCAATTCACCCTTACCAAACATCAGGATTCCCATGCTTGATGCAACCAACTTTGACTTATGGAAGTTCAACTTTGAACAATATCTGGGGATCTATGATTATACACTCTGGGAGATTATTGAATATGGAAACTCATTCAATAAGGCTCAAAAGATTCTTGATGCCATTACTCAAAGATCAGCCGTTGAAGGATGCCCTGATGAAGATAAGAAAGAAAAACCTGGAGATGGTAGAGCTGTAGGTGCTGAAGATATTGCAAAGAAAAGGGTTGACATGAAAGCCCGAAATATTCTGAAAGTCTCTTTGAGACAAGAAAACCAGCACAAATACAGAGGCTATGAATCTGCTAAGGATCTTTGGG
This sequence comes from Glebionis coronaria, assembly GCA_025667525.1. Classification (NCBI taxonomy): domain Eukaryota; kingdom Viridiplantae; phylum Streptophyta; class Magnoliopsida; order Asterales; family Asteraceae; genus Glebionis; species Glebionis coronaria. Next base: position 496,094,500 of record CM046877.1, read on the forward strand.
AAGCTCTTGAAGTTGCATATGGTGGCAATGCAAACACTAAGGAAGAAAAGAAAAAGCAACTTCTACATGATTATGCTGTTTTCAAAGCTCAACCCAATGAGAAACTGAGTAGTGTGAGAAGCAGATTGCTTGACATCACAAGCAAGTTGTCCTTCATGGGGACACAAGTTGGTGATGTTGACACCAATGCTACCTTTCTTAAAAGTCTTGGTGAGGCATGGAAGATTGAGGCAAGATCTATTCTTGCCAATAATACTTACAAGAGCTCCTCGTTTGATGACATCTACAACAAACTAAGACTGTTGGAAGATGAAACTCTTTCAGCACATGGAAGCAAACCTAGCACCAGCAACATGGCCTTCTTCTCTCATAGTGAAGGTCAATTCAATCAGAAGGACTCTTTTATGCATCCATACCTGGATCATCATTTGTCAGCGCTGGAACAAGTCCTGTCAACGTCTCCTTTTCAGACGCTGACACATTCATGAATGACTCCCCAAGAGTTAAACCTGCTGGTTTGGATTTGGATACTGTGTGTGCTTACATTGCTTCTTTGCCCAATGGTTCAGTGATTACATATGAGGACCTTGAGCAGATAAGTGATGAACACTTGGAAGAGATGGACATCAAGTGGAACATGGCTCTTGCTAGTATAAGAGCAAATAGGTGGAATAGAAGGTTCAAGAAGAAGATGACCTTCAATGCTAAAGACACTGCTGGATTTGATAAATCCAAAGTTGAATGTTACAACTGTCATCGTATGGGGCACTTCATGAGGGAATGCAGATCTCCTAGAAGATCTGATGCTGGTAAACCCTCAAGTCAGGTTGTTAAAGCTCAAGATTCCAAAGCCATGGTTGCAGTTCAAGGAATTGATGGTACTGGATGGGATTGGAGCTATCTGGCTAAGAATGTTGAAGAGGACAAAGCTTTGGTTGCTGACATTGAAGAAGAAGAGCATGTTGAATATGCTCTCATGGCACACTCCTCCTCTTCATCTGATAATGAGGTATATGATGATGCTTTTTGTAGCAAAGGTTGTAGGCTAAACACTGATAGACTTAACAAAGAGGTGTTAAAACTAAAAGATGATATGAGCACTGAAAGGTGTAAATTGTCCAATTACCAACTAGCTCTTACTGAAACTGAGAAAACCGTTTCTGAATACAAGAAAATGGAATTTGATTTAAAAGATAAGATAAATATCTTAAAACATGAGCTAGAGGGTAGTATGGATATTAGAAATATCATGACAAAGGTCAATAGAGACCTACAGGCTAAGTTAGATGAGGCTATTAAGAATAAAGATAATGTTGACCTCAAGATTCAAAGATTTGATAGAGCCACCCAAACCCTAGGAGACTGCGTAGCTAAACAAAGGGATCCTAAGGACATGACTGGGATTGGGATGAATGATTACTCTCTGGTTCCACCACCAGCTGGTGACTTCTATGGTGTCCTTAGAAAGGATTTAGCTTGGACTGGTATTCCAGAATGCCAAGAAGAGGAATTCATTCCTCCACCAAGAGTTGTCACTCCAGTGGAAGAGTATCAACAAAAACTGACTGACTTAAATGAGTGGAAGAAAGCTAACCCTACTTTATTTGTTAAGGGAGGTTTGCTATGTGAAAGTCCCAATGAATCACCACCCATTAAGGTTACTCATCCAGTCACTGGTAAAGCTGTTGACCTAGGCTCAAACACTGTTAGAAGACCTACCATTAAATATGCAGAGATGTATAGGAATAATAGGTCACCAAAGAGCCAAGTTAACAATCATGGAACAGGTTTCTTCTCTTCTAGACCTAAGAGTGTGTCTAAGAAAGCCCGTTATACTTGTGGTAGCTTTTCACATTTGGCATACAAGTGTGTCAACGCTCCCAAAGCCAGCGCTGATAGAAACAATTTCAGCGCTGATAGGAAGAAAGTCAACGTTGTTAGGAAGTCAAACATTGTCAGACCCAAACCTTGTGTGCAGCAAAGTCCACAAGTGATTAGACCTGCCCCATTCTTCTCTAGAAGGTCTAACACTTATGGACAAAGACCTTTTCAAAAGACAAACACCTGGTCAAATAGGCAATGGGTTCCTGTAGCAAACCCTAGGTTCAACGCTGACAAGGGTAATTTCAGCGTTGACATGACAAAATCCAACGCTGACAGAAACGTGACCAGACCTAAATATTTGCAGCCACAAGGTAAGGGGTCTAAAGCTTCTTCAAGCTTAACATGGAGACCCAAGAAAGATCAAAACCCTAATAATAATGGAATTTCAATGACTTGCAATAGATTTAATTACATTTCAAAGGTCATTACAAAACCTATTGGGGTTAACTGGGTTTTTCATCCTAAAAAGGATGAGAGTGGGGTTGTTGTGAGAACTAAGTCTGTTCTTATTGAACAACCAGATGAATCCAAGTCTTCTGAGACTTGGGTTCCCAAAGAAAACTAATTTGTTTTCTTTATGTGCAGGGCATTCAGAGACAGGTCAATGATTATGGATATTGGGATAGTGGATGCTCAAGGCACATGACAGGAAAGGAAGACTATCTGACGAACTTCACTCCTATTAAAGATGGTGATAAGGTATACTTTGGAGGGGGCTATGTCACCATTACAGGCAAAGGAACCCTTCTCACCAATAATCTGCGTTTTGAAAACGTCTTCCTGGTAAAAGAACTTGATTATAATCTGTTTAGTGTATCACAAGTTTGTGATAACAAAAATAAGGTTCTTTTCACTGATACTGAGTGCTTGGTGTTAAGCAAGGATTTTAAGATCCCTGATGAGAAGTATATTGAGTATAGAACACCTAGGCATAAGGACATATATAATGTGAATTTAAATGGGATTAAAGTGAATACAAATATGTCTTGTTTTTATGCTAAGGCCTCAGTAGATGAAAGTAATTTGTGGCACAGGAGACTAGGGCACATAAATTTTAAAAATATGAATAGACTTGTGAGGCTTGGTTTAGTTGATGGTTTGCCTGAGAAGGCCTTCCACAATGACCACTCTTGTGTTGCATGTCTTAAAGGCAAGCAGCACAAGGTCTCATTCAAGTCCAAGCAGGTGCATACTAGTTCCAGACCTCTTCATATGCTTCATATGGACCTCTTTGGTCCAACAAATATAGAGAGTTTGAATGGCAAGTCATATTGTTTTGTTGTCACTGATGACTTTTCTAGGTTTACTTTGACATTCTTTCTAGCTATTAAGAGTGACACAGCTGATGTTCTTATTGAATTTATCACTCCAATTGAGAAAAGGTCTGGCAATGAGGTTAAGATGCTTAGGAGTGATAATGGTGGAGAATTTAGGAACAAGAAGCTAGATGATTTTTGTGCCAGGAAGGGAATTACTAGGCAATTCAGTATTGCTAGAACCCCACAACAAAATGGGGTTGCTGAAAGGAAAAATAGAACCCTAATTGAAGCAGCCAGAACAATGTTGGTTGATGCTCACTTTCCTATAGCCTTTTGGGCTGAGGCTGTTAGTACAGCATGCTATGTGCAGAATAGAGCATTGGTTAACAAAATTCAGAACAAAACACCTTATGAGTTACTTTGGGGAAGAAAACCTAATATTGGTTTTCTCAGACCTTTTGGATGTCATGTAGTAGTCTTAGACACTACTGATGCCTTAGGTTAATTTAGTGCAAAAGGTGATGAAGGTTACTTCATGGGGTATTCAGTCTAGAGCAAGGGTTATCGAGTTTATCTTAAGGAGGACAAACGTATTGTTGAGAGAGTACACGTTAGATTCTTAGAGAATAAACCTAGTGATCCTGAGAGTGGTCCTAATTGGTTGTTTGATTTGGAACCCTTATCTAGAACTTTAAATTATATGCTTGTCACTAATCCAGACATTGTGAAGGTAACTTCAAATGTTGTGGAGGAACACGTTGTTAATGTTTCATGTACTCAGGTTAATGAGAGGGTTGGATCACAAGCAGAAAAGGCATCTCCTACATTTGAATATGTCACCATTCCCATTTGGATTGATGCTTTTGCTGCTGCTGCTGCTGCTGGACAAGATAATGGTGGTCTCCAAATACCACCAGATACAAACATGCATGGTTCTTCAGGCGCTGACAAAGGCAAATCTAGCGCTGACAAGACCAATTCAGACGTTGACAACAACAGTTCAAGCGTTGTCAGCCCAAGCGCTGACAAACAAGGTTCAGACGTTGACAACACCTTTGCACATCTTTTCTCTTCCACTTTTGAACAAGGAGGACCTTCCAATGTTTATGAAGAGGTTCCTGTCGATCAAAGAGAGTCTGATGAAGAAGATATTGGCAACATGGAGCGTGAAGTTGAGGACACCAGACTTTTTGAAGGAGGAGTTCTCACTTCCACAATGAAGAATCACCCCACATCTCAGATCATTGGTGATATTATGACTCCAGTTCAGACCAGAAGATCTCACCAAGGTCTTGGTGGGTTTATTGCCAACATACACAAGAAGGTTGATACCCCTCTTGTGCAAGCATGTTTGTTTGCATGTTTTCTGTCACAAGAAGAACCCAAGAAGATATTTGATGCTCTCAAAGAACCAAGTTGGGTGGAAGCAATGCAGGATGAGCTTCACCAATTTGCAATTCAGGATGTTTGGGAGCTGGTTGATTGTCCTAGAAATGTCAGACCTATAGGGACAAGATGGGTTCTCAGGAACAAAAGAGATGAAAGAGGTATTGTGGTCAGAAACAAGGCAAGGTTAGTGGCTCAAGGTTATACACAAGAGGAGGGGATAGACTATGAGGAGGTCTTTGCACCAGTTGCAAGGATTGAAGCTATTAGGATTTTTCTAGCTTATGCATCTTGCATGGGCTTCACAGTCTATCAAATGGATGTGAAGAGTGCATTCTTGTATGGCACCATTGTTGAGGAAGTTTATGTCATGCAACCTCCTGGTTTTGAGGATCCAGAGCCTCCAGATAAAGTGTATAGAGTCAAAAAGGCTATGTATGGCCTTCATCAAGCCCCTAGAGCATGGTATGGTACTCTGTCTACCTATTTGGTAGACAATGGATTCAAGAGGGGAACCATAGATCAGACACTATTTACAAAGAAGAAAGGCAAAGATGTGTTGCTTGTGCAGGTCTATGTTGATGATATCATTTTTGGGTCTACTGATCCAAAGATGAGTGAGGATTTCTCCAAGCTTATGACAGACAAATTCAAGATGAGTGCTATGGGGGAGATGAACTTCTTTCTTGGTTTACAAGTTCAGCAGAAAGAAGATGGTATCTTCATCTCCCAGGACAAATATGTTGCTGAGATCTTGAAGAAGTTTGGCTTTTCTCCACATGAAAAGAGGGCTACTACTCCTATGGATAGAGAACACCCTTGGGGAAAGATTGGAGATGGGAAAGATGTTGATGTCAGGCATTATAGATCCATGATTGGATCCTTGATGTATCTTACTGCTTCCAGACCTGATATCATGTTTGCTGTGTGTGCTTGTGCACGTCATCAAGTGACTCCCAAAGAATGTCACCTTTATGCTGTGAAGAGGATCTTTAGGTACTTAAGATGTTTCCCTAGTCTTGGTTTGTGGTACCCAAAGGATTCACCATTAGAGTTGATTGCATATTCAGATAGTGATTATGGAGGTGATAAGTTTGATAGGAAATCCACAACTGGTGGATGTCAGTTTCTTGGGAGCAGATTTATATCTTGGCAATGCAAGAAACAAACAGTGGTGGCTAATTCTACAACTGAAGCAGAGTATGTGGCTGCAGCAGCATGTTGTGGTCAAGTGTTGTGGATTCAGAACCAGCTGTTGGACTATGTGTATAATTTCATGCATACTAATATATTTGTTGACAATAATAGTACTTTATGCATCATTAAGAATCCTGTACATCATTCTAAAACTAAACACATAGAAATTCGACACCATTTTATAAGAGATTGCTTTGAGAAAGGTTTAATACAACCAGATAGGGTTGACACTGAGGAAAATGTGTCAGATTTATTAACTAAACCTTTTGATGCTGGAAGATTTCAATACTTGGTAACAAGTATTGGAATGGTTAATCTCACTTAATATGTGTTTTGGATTCTTTTTGTAATAGTATGTACAGGATGATGCATTATTATTATTGGTCTTATTGATGATTTAGATTTTCCACTATATTTTTCTAACACTGACAAAGGTTGTTTGAACACTGATAAGTGTTTTTGCAACGTTGTCAGCAATATAATTGTCTAACGCTGACAAAGCTTCCTTCAACGCTGTTATGTGTTATCGGGGCGTTGTCAGCAACAATGTTAGTTTTGTGGTTTTCAATCTAAATGTGCAGATGGTGTTAGCAGTATACCATTGGATACAGAGTTGCTTATGGATCAATGGAGTAGCATTTGGACAAGTTTTTATTTATGGATGATGGTTGGAATGTTTCATTCCTATCTTGACATAATTTTTTTATGTTCATGCATGATTTTAGCAAACTTTTTGTATCATAGTTTAAGGGGAGGTTTTAGGAACCTTTAGGATGTTTGGGTATCCATATGATACTCTTATCACAATTCTAGATTGTGTCCACAGGTGAGTATGGGTTAGTTTTACTAAACCATGAGGCACTGTAGCATGCATAGTATATCAACTTTGCATGTTGCCAAGACATTTTTGGCCTAGAAGTGGTTGTGGTCTGTTGGGAGACTTGGGAATGATTTTGATATGGGATTTACCTGGGAGTAACAAGGATTTTATAAGGTAACTTTGTTGTTAAGAGTTTTGGTTAGCAAGGGACACTAGAGGACTGATATGTCTATCTTGCTTATGCAAGTGTGCATAACTGGACGGTGCTTGCCGCCCTATAATAATTATCAGCTTTTGGTTATCTTCTCTAGGATAAATTACTTGTTAAGGTCATTTTTCACTTTTTAAAACAGTTTTATTTTTGGACGCTGACAAGATTTTTCCAAGCGTTGTTGAGACCAAATTGGACGCTGACATGGCTTTAGGCGAACGTTGACAAGATTATAGCCGTTGGGCGTTGATAGGTTATTTTTGACCGTTGACACTCAATGGGACCTACCCAGTTGTTACTTTTTGACATATTTTCAAGCCGTAATTTTAGGAGTTGTTACTTTCATTAAATGCATGAGATAACTTATAACTTTTTCAATATTTTCATGATTAGTTTTTGAAAATCTTTGCCTATTTTTGGGCCAATCACATGCATTTTTTATCTCCTATAAATTTGGCTCCTATTTTAAACAGGGTATCTATAATTCTTGTCTAACACTTTTTTCTTATCAACTTCATCTTCTACACTTCAAATTAACAGCTTTCATCAATGGCACCAAAGTTTAACTCAGCAGAATTGGATTTGGGATTCAAGTCTCAACACAACATGATTGCTTATCTTGTTGCTGATAATGATTTGTTTCCTCAATACACACAAATGGTGGCGTATTTGAACGCATCCCCTTTAAGGTATGCTCTTTCTCATGCACCACTCATTCCAGTCACACACATTAAGCAGTTTTGGAACACTGTTAGTTCCTCAACAGTTAATGGAGTGACCACATTGACTTCTATTGTTCATGGGAGATCTTGGGTGGTTACTGAGGCCTTGGTACGCCAGGCCTTGCATCTTGATGATGCTGATGGTGTAGCCATCCTTCCCATAAATGAAATAGAACAAGGGCTTAGGGCTTTGGGATATCCTTTTCCTGATGAAGGTACTCTTAATAAGTATCATAAGCAGGAATTTCCTCCAGCCTGGAAGTACCTTATCCACATCCTCCTTCAATGTTTGAGTCCCAAATGTACTGCACACAATGAGATCAATAGATCCATTGCAAGTGCTATTGTGTGCATTGCAACAGGGCAAAAATATAACTATTCTAAAATGATTTTTGAAGGGATGTGTAAAAACAAGGGGACAAAAATGACTTTAGCTTATCCCCGTTTTCTGCAAATGATTTTTGATGATCAAGGTTATTGTTCAAGGGATCACAATGATTTTTACAAAATCCCTGAACAAAAGAAAGCTATTTTTACAAAGATGAATTCACCACCCCATAGGGATTTACCTTTAACCCAAGCCATGCTTGCTGTTATTGCAGCCGCACAACCCCAACCAGACCCCCAACCTCAAATTGACCCTCAACCACAACTTGAACCTATTCCTGAACCTTTACCCTCACCTGAACCAATGCAAATTGATCAAGAACCCTTTGACGCTGACACATCAAATGTTGGCGTTGATGTGCCTATTTCCAACGCTGACACACAACCATCACAATCCCAAACACCCCTTAACCAACCCACATCTACACATTATTCCACACCATCTTCCACACCACCTGAATATAGGTTGATCAAACGCCAAAGGACTACTGGAGTGTTCTCCTCTGGTGGTCCTAGCCATGAAGCAGAGAGAACCACCACCACAAGTGTAGTTGGTGACCTGGATGAGGCTGGGACTATTGGTTCTGGCTTAGATGCTGGCCAAGGCAGTCCCACCATCATTAAGTCCTCATCCATGCCCAATGAACCTGACTTGGGAGGTCAAATCCCCATTTCAGAAGAGGGCAGTCTGGAACCAATGACTCTTTTGGAATTGACGGCATTCTGCATTCGCTTGCAACAGCAAAATGCATACTTAATACAAATTGTCAGCTCACAAGGCCTTGAACTCAAGCAATTGAGGGAGAGGATTGTTGTTTTGGAGAGTGATCATGCTAGGAGGGGTATGGAGGAGTCTTCCAAAGGGGAGGAAGATCAAAGAAATCTGAGTGATAAGGGCAGCCAAGATGGTCAATCAATGGATGTTGCTGAAGCCCTTACAACTTTGAAGGAACAAACAGGTTTTGATACGTCCTTAATCTCTCCAACCAATCTAAATTTATCATTTACAGCTATGTTGAGAGAGGTTACACAAGGCGCTGAGGGAAAATATTTGAGCGTTGACAAGACAAATTTGGACGCTGACAGAAGTATTTTGGGCGCTGATAGAGGAAATTTGGGCGTTGACAGACCTGCACATGAAGGTGATGTATTCCAGTCATCATCTATCATCAAAGAAGTTTCTACTCAGGTATTACCATCTACCTTACCAACCATTGCACCATCAGATAAGGGTAAGGGTAAATTGGTAGAAGAAATTGTTCCAAAGAATACAGCCCAAGTTGAATTTGATAGAAGATTGGCTGAACAAATGATGGAACAAGGTGAAAAGGAAAAGTCACCATTTGTTGTGACTTCTGAAGAAGAAAGTGATGGAGCTAGCTCAGACTCAAGTGTGATGATTATAGAACCAGAAAGGCTTGAGTATGATGATGAGCTTGCTAGGGAAAAGTTGAGAGACTTAAAATTGCAGGTTGATTTTGACATGCCAGAGGTGGTTCAGATGTACAATTCTTGGGAAGAAAGCTATATGGATAATCCAGACTTGACCATTTCAGATCAAATATGGCGTTTGGAGCTTCTTCTTAGAGTTCAGAAGGATTGTAAGGTGATTTTGAAGCACAAGGCAAGCAATATTCTCTCAGAATTGAAAAGGGATAGAAGAGAGCTCTACTTTATGTTGCTCAGATGTCATGGAGTTGGATGGACACATCAGAAGTTGAAGGCTTTGACATTTGATGAGTTGGAACATAGGGCTTATCCTATTTGGGTGAAAGTGCAGGAAGAAAACACTTTCAGACTTCTTTCAGATGAAAGAAAGGAACAACTTGCAGAAGAAATGGAAACCAAGAAAGCTATGATAGTTCCCAAACCAGTGAAGAAGGGATTTAAACTTGAGTTTCCAAAAGATATGAATCCACTATGTCCAAGTGAAGCAGTTATTAGAAAGAGCCTCAAGCTCTCCCCATTAGAAGCTTCAGATATGGTGCAAGTGTTACCATTAGATTCCAGGAATCCAATTGTGAGTTATGATGAGGATGAATGTGGATTCTGGAAGATTGGCAGATTTGGCAAGGAGGTACACACTTTTACCACTCTCATATCTTTATTTGCAAGTTGTGATAGAGAAGACTTGGTGGACCTGTGGAGGTTACTAGAGACCAAGTATGAGGCTGAAGCACCAACTTCAGCTAATGGAATAAAACTTTAGACCACATTTAAAAGAATGTGTGGGACAAATGAGGAAGATCCTGAAATATGGAAGGATCTTGAAGATGACCTCAGTGGTCTTCAATGGAGGTTATATTCAGCTGCTGGTGTATACCATTTGAGTTCTACAAAGTTTGCTGAGTATCTACTTGTGGATGCTCAGTATTTCATATCCAAGGCTGTTTTGGAAAAGATGAAGGACACTCAGCTGGAGATAGATTATTCAAGTGACGTGGCAAAGAATTTGATCAAATTAATTCATTACCAATATGAGAAGGTTTGTCAGACTCCTCCAAGTTCTTAATGCTTATTCAGAAACTTGATCATAAGAGTGGATATCAAGTTTAGGGGAGGATTGTTGGGAATAAATTAAGGCCAGATCACTTAAGCGCTGACAAGAACAAATCAAGCGTTGACAGGAACTAAGCAAGCGATGACAGCCCAAGCGTTGACAAGTTAAAGTCAAGCGTTGACACATTGAAGACAAGCACTGATGGAAGATATAAGCTACACGTTTATTATATTCTAGAATACTTCTAGTAAGGATAGAAACGACAATGTATTTTCTATGTTTATCTTTACCTAGAATAGTTGATACGTAGCTTATTGTACAAGGCTTCTTAGTCTATAAAAGAAGGCCTTTAGGTTAATGTTTAATATCAAGTTATATATAAGTTTTCATTCGTAAACATCTTTCATTGTAAGCAAGTTCGACATTCATAATCAAAGTGAAAGTTTTGTTTACATCTTGTGTTCTTGTTTAAGTGTTAAATTCCGCATAACAATTAGATTCACAAAGCATATAACAAAGGTTTCTCTACATGTTATACTTGATCTAATCTCGTATACACAAAGCTAATCGATCTAAGTTTGGGATCAACACTCTATGCACATATTTTCTATCACTTGAAAGGAGTTACATTATAGTGCTCAGTGTCTCACAAAGGATGAGGATTTGTGTATCTGCAACACACTTCATCACATCGTACAAGATATGGAACATAGGTTTGGGTTACTCTACTTCTACATAAAGAATATTATAGTTATTTTTCTTCAAGATCATTACATAGAGCCTACATTTGGAGAATCTTCAAGATTGCATACATTTTTTACTTCCCTGTTGATGTGACAAAAAGGGGAAGATATACATGCTACACTTGAGGGGAAGCAATTTGAAGATCATGTACAACTTACAAGAGATACACATAGAGTTTTGCCGACATCAACTAAGGGAAGATTGTTGGGTCAAAAAGTTGATGTAGCAGAAACTCAAAAACGAAGAAAACATGAAGATATTGTCTAAGCATTGTCAAGAGAAATCCAAGCGTTGACAAGAGCAAACTAAGCGTTGATGGCTCAAGCATTGTCATGTACAATCCAAGCATTGTCATGTACAATGTAAGCATTGATAGAAACATAGACAAAGAAGCTTATGGAACCTTCTATTTAGATAAACATGCAGGATATATTCTGTATAAGTTTATTTAAATATAAGATTTACTTGTTTATTCATTATTATCTCTTGTAAACCCTAATCCTTACACTATAAAAGGAATCAAGGGTCTTAGGTTTTATATAACTTTCATTCACAATGTAAACCTAAAGCGTGTGTCGACTAGACGTGGGATTCAATATATACACGTCTAGTGGTTGTTTATTATTAATATAATGAGCAACCCAATTATTTTATTCAAAACCCTTGTTACAAGAGCTTGTTAAGTGTTAGATATCTTATTTACAGAGCTTGTTGAGAAAATTTTGATCTTAAAGAACACAAGAACCCTAAAAACACCAAAACCCTAATTTTCACAAAACCCTAAAAACATCATGTCCACTCCAGAAATTAACCCCTCCTCCTCAAACCCTAGCATCAAGATTCCCATGCTTGATGCAAAAACTTTGAGCTATGGAAGTTCAACTTTGAGCAATATCTGGGAATCTATGAATACACTCTCTGGGAGATTATTGAATATGGAAACACATTCAATAAAGCTGAAAAGATTGCTACTGCCATTGCTACAAGATCTGCTGTTGTTGGGTTTCCAGAAGCAGATAAGCATGAAAAACCTAGTGATGGTAGAGTTGTGTCTGCTGAAGATATAGCAAAGAAAAGGGTTGATATGAAAACCCTAAATATTCTGAAACTATCTTTAGGACAAGAGAACCAACATAAATACAGAGGTTATGAATCTGCAAAAGATCTCTGGGCAGCTCTTGAAGTTGCATATGGTGGCAATGAGGATACTAAGGAAGAGAAGAAGAAGCAACTCATGCATGAGTATGCTGTTTTCAAGGCTCAACCTAATGAGAAGCTTAGCAGTGTGAGAAGCAGACTGCTTGACATTACAAGCAAGTTGTCCTTCATGGGGACACAAGTTGGTGATGTTGACATTAATGCCACTTTTCTGAAAAGTCTTGGTGATGCGTGGAAGATTGAGGCAAGATCTATTCTTGCCAATAACACTTACAAAAGTTCTACTTTTGATGATATCTACAACAAACTAAGGTTGTTGGAGGATGAAACTCTTTTGGAGCATGGAAGTAAGTCTACTAATAGCAACATGGCCTTCTTCTCACATAGTGAAGGCCAATTTGATCAGAAGGACTCTTACATGCACCCAGTTACTGGATCAACATGTGTCAACGCTGGAACATATCCTGTCAACGCCTCACATTCAGACGCTGACACATACAAAAGTGACTCTCCAAGAGTTAAGCCTGCTGGTTTGGATCTGGATACTGTGTGTGCATACATTGCTTCTTTGCCCAATGGTTCAGTGATTACATAAGAGGACCTTGAGCAAATAAGTGATGAGCACTTGGAGGAGATGGATATTAAGTGGAACATGGCTCTTCCTAGTATAAGAGCAAACAGATGGAATAGAAGGTTTAAGAAGAAGATGACCTTTAATGCAAAGGACACTGTTGGATTTGACAAATCCAAGGTTGAGTGCTACAATTGTCATCGTATGGGGCACTTCATGAGGGAATGCAGATCTCCAAGAAGATCTGATGCTGGCAAACCCTCAAGCCAAATTGTTAAGGCTAAGGATCCCAAGGCCATGGTTGCAGTACAAGAAATTGATGGTATGGGATGGGACTGGAGCTATTTGGCTAAGGATGAGGAAGAGGATAAAGCTTTGGTTGCTGAAATAGAAGAAGAAGAGCATGTTCAATATGCTCTCATGGCACACTCTTCCTCTTCATCAGATAATGAGGTATACGATGATTCTTTTTGTAGCAAGGGTTGTAGGTTAAATACTGAAAAACTCAACAAAGAGATTGTAAGATTGTTAGATGATGTGAGTACTGAGAGATGCAAATTGTCTAATTATCAAATTGCTCTCACTGAAACTGAGAAGACAGTTTCTGAGTACAAGAAAATGGAATTTGATTTAAAAGATAAAATAAACATCTTAAAACATGAGTTAGATGCTAGTAATGACGTTAGGAACATCATGGAAAGAGTTAATGCTGATATACAGGCTAGGTTAGATGAGGCCATCAAGAATAAGGATAATGTTGACCTTAAAATTCAGAGATTTGATAAGGCCACACAAACCCTAGGAGAATGTGTTAATAAACAAAGGGAACCTAAGGACATGACTGGGATTGGGATGAAAGACTATACTCTTGTTCCACCACCAGCTGGGGACTTCTATGGTGTCCAGAGAAAGGACTTATCTTGGACTGGTTTACCAGAACTCCAAGAGGAGGAATTTATTCCTCCACCAAGAGTCATTACTCCAGTTGAAGAGTATAGACAAAAGTTCACTGACTTGAATGAATGGAAGAAAGCCAACCCTAACTTGTTTGTTAAGGGTGGCTTATTATGTGAAAGTCCTAATGAGTCTACCCCTATTAAGGTAACAAACCCAATCACTGGTAAGAATGTTGACCTTAGCTCAAACACTGTTAGAAAACCTAGCATCAAGTATGCAGAAATGTATAGGAATACTAGGTCACCTAATAGCCAAGTTAGTAATAATGGAACAGGCTTCTTCTCTTCTAGACCTAGGGTTGTGTCTAGAAAAGCCTGTTACACTTGTGGTAGCTTTTCACATTTAGCATATAAGTGTGTCCACGCTTCCAGGGCCAACGCTGTTAAAAAGTCAACCATTGTCAGACCCAAAAATTGTGTGAAGCAAAGTTCACAAGTTGTTAGACCAACCCCATTCTTCACTAGAAGGTCTAACACTCATGGACAAAGGCCATTTCAGAGGACCAATACTTGGTCTAATAGGTAATGGGTTTCTGTAGCAAACCCTAGGTTCAACGCTGACAAGGGTAATTTCATCGTTGACAAGACCAAATCCAACGCTGACGGAAACGTGACCAGACCTAAGTATTTGCAACCACAAGGTAAGGGGTCTAAAGCTTCTTCAAGCTTGACATGGACACCTAAGCAAGATCAAAACCCTAATTCTAATGGACTTTCTATGACCTACAACAGATTTAATTATATTTCAAAGGTCATTACAAAACCTATTGGGGTTAACTGGGTATTTTATCCAAAAAGGGATGAACAAGGGGTTGTTATGAGAACTAAGTTTGTTGTTGTTAAACAACCAGATGAATCCAAGTCTGCCAAGGCTTGGGTTCCCAAAGAAAACTAACTTGTTTTCTTTATGTGCAGGGCATTCAAAAACAGGTCAATGATTATGGATATTGAGACAGTGGATGCTCCATGCGCATGACAGGGAAGGAAGATTATCTTACTAACTTCACTCCCATCAAGGATGGTGATAAGGTTTACTTTGGAGGCGGATATGGAACTATCACAGGCAAAGGAACTCTTCTCACCAAGAACTTGCGTTTTGAGAACGTGTTTCTGGTAAAGGAACTTGATTACAATCTTTTTAGTGTATCACAAGTTTGTGATAACAAAAATAAAGTTCTGTTTACTTATACTGAATGGTTGGTGTTAAGCAAGAATTATAAAATCCCAGATGATAAATATATTGACTATATAACACCTAGACATAAATACATCTATAATGTGAATCTTAATGGAATTAGGATGAATAATAATATGTCATGTTTTTATGCTAAAGCTTCAGTAGATGAGAGTAATCTATGGCACAGGAGACTAGGGCACATAAACTTTAAGAATATAAACAGGCTTGTGAGAATTGGCTTGGTTGATGGTTTTCCTGAAAAGGCTTTCCACAATGACCACTCTTGTGTTGCATGCCTTAAAGGCAAGCAGCACAAGGTCTCATTTAAGTCTAAACAGGTGCACTCTAGTTCTAAACCACTTCACTTGCTTCATATGGACCTATTTGGTCCAACTAATATAGAGAGTTTGAATGGTAAATTATACTGCTTTGTCATCACAGATGACTTTTCTAGGTTTACTTGGACCTTCTTTTTAGCTATGAAAAGTGACACTGCTGACACTTTAATTGACTTTATTACCCAGATAGAAAAGAAAACAGGTAATGAAGTAAAAATGCTAAGAAGTGACAATGGTGGTGAGTTTAGAAATAAGCTTTTAGATGATTTTTGTGCCAAGAAAGTGATTACTAGGCAATTTAGTGTTGCCAGAACCCCACAGCAAAATAGGGTTGCTGAGAGAAAGAATAGAACCCTAATTAAAGCAGCCAGAACCATGTTGGTTGATGCTCACTTTCCCATAGCTTTTTGGGCTGAGGCTGTTAATACAGCTTGTTATGTTCAGAATAGAGCATTGGTCAACAAAATACAGAACAAAACACCTTATGAGTTACTTTGGGGAAGAAAACCTCATATTGGTTTTCTTAAACCTTTTGGTTATCATGTAGTTGTACTTGATACTAGTGATGCCTTAGGTAAATTTAGTACAAAAGGTGATGAAGGCTATTTCATGGGTTATTCAGTGCAGAGCAAGGGATATAGGGTTTACCTTAAAAAGGAAAAACGTATACTTGAAAGAGTACATGTTAGGTTTTTAGAGAGTAAACCTAGTGACCCTGAAAGTGGTCCAAATTTGTTGTTTGACTTGGAACCTCTATCTAGAACTTTAAATTATATGCCTGTTACTAATCCAGACATTGTGAAGGTAACTTCAAATGTTGTGGAAGAACAAGTTGTTGATGTTTCAGGTACACAGGTTAATAAAGAGGTCGGATCACAAGCAGACAAGTCATCTCCCATACAAGAGTATGTTACTATTCCCATATGGACAGATGCTTTTGATGCTGTTGCTGCTGCTGGAAAGGATCATGGTGGTCCCCAAGTACCACCAGTTAACAACATGCATGGTCCTTCAGGCGCCGACAAAGGCAAATCTAGCGCTGATAGGACAAATTCAGGCGTTGATGGCTCAAACGTTGACAACAACATTCCAGGCGTTGATAACTCAAACGCTGACAACTAAGGTTCAGGCGTTGACAACACTTTTGGTCATCTTTTCTCTTCAAATTTTGAACAAGGTGAACCTTCAAATTTATATGAAGAGGTTCATCTTAATGTTGATGAAAGAGAGTCTGAAGAAGATATTGGCAACATGGAGAATGATATTGAAGACACAAGACTTTTTGAGGGAGGAGTTCTTACTTCTAAAATGAAGAATCATCCCACTTCTCAAATTATTGGAGATGTTATGTCTCCTGTTCAGACAAGAAGATCTCATCAGAGTATTGGAGGTTTATTGCCAATATCCACAAGAAGTTTGATACCCCTGTTGTTCAAGCATGTTTGTTTGCCTGTTTTCTGTCACAACAGGAACCCAAGAAGATCTTTGATGCTCTCAAAGAACCAAGTTGGGTAGAAGCAATGCAGGATGAGCTTTACCAATTTGCAATTCAAGATGTTTGGGAGCTGGTTGATTGTCCCAGATATGTCAGACCTATAGGGACAAGATGGGTTCTAAGAAACAAGAAAGATGAAAGAGGCATTGTGGTCAGAAACAAGGCACGTTTAGTGGCTCAGGGATATACACAAGATGAAGGAATAGATTATGAGGAGGTCTTTGCACTAGTTGCAAGGATTGAAGCTATAAGAATATTTCTAGCCTATGCTTCCTGCATGGGCTTCACTGTCTATCAAATGGATGTGAAGAGTGCCTTCCTCTATGGAACAATTGTTGAGGAGGTGTATGTAATGCAGCCTCCTGGTTTTGAAGATCCAGAGAATCCAGACAAGGTGTATAGAGTCAAGAAGGCTATGTATTGACTTCATCAAGCCCCAAGAGCATGGTATGGTACATTATCCACTTATTTGGTGGAGAATAGATTCAGGAGGGGCACCATAGACCAGACATTATTTACCAAGAAGGCTGGTAAGGATGTCTTGCTTGTTTAGGTTTATGTTGATGATATCATCTTTGGATCTACAAATCCAAAGATGAGTGAAGACTTTTCCAAGCTTATGACAGAGAAATTCAAGGTGAGTGCAATGGGGGAGATGAACTTCATTCTAGGGTTACAAGTTCAGCAGAAAGAATATGGTATCTTCATCTCTTAGGATAAGTATGTGGTAGAGATCTTGAAGAAGTTTGGATTTTCTCCACATGAAAAGAGGGCTACTACTCCTATGGATAGAGAAAACCCTTGGGGAAAGGTTGAGATGGAAAATGTGTGGATGTCAGGCACTATAGATCAATGATTGGTTCATTGATGTATCTCACAGCCTCCAGACCTGACATCATGTTTGTTGTGTGTGCTTGTGCACGCCATCAAGTGACTCCCAAAGAATGTCACCTTTATGTTGTCAAGAGAATCTTTAGGTACCTAAGATGTTATCCGAGTCTTGGCTTGTGGTACATTAAAGATTCACCATTAGAGCTTATTGCATATTCAGACAGTGACTATGGAGGTGATAAGTTTGGTAGAAAATCCATGACTGGTGGATGTCAGTTTCTTGGGAGCAGGTTGATATCTTGGCAATGCAAGAAACAAACAGTGGTGGCCAATTCTACAACTGAAGCAGAATATGTAGCTGCAGCTGCTTGTTGTGGACAAGTCTCATGGATTTAGAACCAACTGTTGGATTATGGGTATAATTTCATACATACCAAGATATTTTTTGACAATAACAGCACTTTATGCATTATTAAGAATCCTGTACATCATTCTAAAACTAAACACATAGAAATTAGGCACCATTTTATAAGAGATTGTTTTAAAAAAGGTTTATTACAACCAGATAGGGTTAACACAGAAGAAAATGTGTCTGATTTACTAACTAAACCTTTTGATGCTGGAAGGTTCCAATACCTGGTAACAAGTATTGGAATGATCAATCTCACTTAATATGTGTTTTGGGATCTTTTTGTAAAAGTATGTACAGGATAATGCATTGTTATTGGTCTGTTTGGATGGTTTAGATTTTCCACTATATTTTTCTAACACTGACAAAGGTTGCCTTAACGCTGATAAGTGTTATTGTGACGTTGTCAGCAATATATTTGTCTAACGCTGACAAAGGTTCCCTCAATGCTGACAAGTGTTATCGGGACTTTGTCAGCAACAAATGTTAGTTTTGTGGTTTTTAATCTAAATGTGCAGGTGGTGTTAGCATTATACCATTGGATACAGACTTGCTTATGGATCCTTGGAAGATCATTTGGGCATGTTTTTATTTATGGATGATGGTTGGAATTATCTATTCCTATCTTGACATAAATTTTTATGTTCATTCATATTTTTGGCAACATATGTATCATAGTTTAAGGAGATGTTTTAGGAACCTTTAGGACTTTTGGGTATCCTTATGATACTCTTATCACAATTCTAGATTGTGTCCACAGGTGAGTATGAGTTAGCTTTGCTAAATCATGAGGCACTGTAGCATGCAAAGTTGATATACTATGCATGCTGCCAAGACATTTTTGGCCTAGAATTGGTTGTGGTCTGTTGGGAGACTTAGGAATAATTTTATTATGGGTTTTACCTGGGAGTAACAAAGAATTTTATGAGATAACTTAGTTGTTAAGAGTTTTGGTTAGCAAGGGACACTAGAGGATTGTTATGTCTATCTTGCATAAGCAAGTGTGCATAACTGGACAGTGCTTGCCGCCCTATAATAATTATCACCTTATAGGATATCTTCACTAGGATAAATTACTTTGTTAAGGTCATTTTTCATTTTTATAAATTTTTTTTTGACGCTGACAAGTATTTTTCCAAGCGTTGTTGTGACCAATTTAGACGCTGACATGGCTTTGGCAAACGTTGACAAGAATATAGCCGTTGGGCGTTGATGGGTTATTTTTGACCGCTGACACTCAATGGGACCTACCCAGTTGTAACTTTTTGACGAATTTTTGGACCGTAATTTTGGGAGCAGATACCTTTCATTTAATGCATGAGATAAACTTATTTCTTTTCAATATTTTTATAATTGTATTTTGAAAATAGTTGCCTAATTTTTGACCAACCACATGCATATTTCTCTCCTATATATTTGGCTCCTATTTTTAAACAGGGTACCTATCATTCTTGTCTAACAAATTTTCTCCCATACTTCATCTTTATCAGTTATTCAAACAGCTTTCAACAATGGCACCAAAATTTAAACCAAGTGATTTGGAATTGGGATTCAGGAGTCAACACAACATGATAGCATATTTGGACGCTGATGACACTCTGTTTCCCCAATACACCCAGATGGTGGTGTATTTGAATGCATCTCCTATTAGGTATGCTCTTTCTCATGCTCCTCTCATCCCTGTCACACATATTAAACAGTTTTGGAACAATGTTAGTTCCTCAACAGTTAATAGAGTGACTACATTATCATCTATTGTTCATGGGAGTACATGGGTGGTTACTGAAGCCTTGGTTCGCCAGGCTTTGCATCTTGATGATACATATGGTATAACCACCCTCCCCATTCATGAAATAGAACAAGGACTAAGGGCTTTGGGTTATCCTTTCCCTGATGAGGGAACTTTAAATAAATATCATAAACAGGAGTTTCCCCCAGCCTGGAAGCACCTAATACATGTCCTTTTGCAATGTTTGAGTCCCAAGTGTACTGTACACAATGAGATTAATAGATCCATTGTTAGTGCTATTGTGTGCATTACTACTGGGCAAAAGTTTAATTATTCAAAAATGATTTTTGAGGGCATGTGTAAAAACAAAGGGAATAAGATGACATTAGCTTATCCCAGATTTTTACAAATGGTTTTTGATGTGTAAAATTACTTCACAAGGGATCATGATGATTTTTATGAGATCCCTATGCAAAAGAAAGCTATTTTTACAAAGATGAACTCATCCCCTCATCGTGACCTACCCCTCACCCAAGCTATGCTTGCTGTTATTGCAGCAGCACAACCCCAACCAGACCCTCACCCACAACTTGACCCAATACCAAAACCTTTACCTTCACCACAACACATGACAATTGACCAAGAACCCTTTGACGCTGACACATTAAATGTTGGAGTTGATACACCTAATCAAAACGTTGACACCAATCCTTCACAGACCCAAACACCCCTTAACCAACCCACATCCACCCAATCCACATCATCTTCTACCCCACCACAATATAGGTTGCAAAAACGCCAAAGGACTACTGGATTGTTCTCCTCTTGTGGTCCTAGCCATGTAGCAGAGAGAACCACCACCACAAGTGTGGTTGGTGCTATGGATGAGGCTGGGACTATTGGTTCTAGCTTAGATGCTGGCCAAGACATTCCTAACATCATTAAGACCTCATCCATGCCCCATGAATCTAACTTGGGAGGTCAAATACCCATTTTAGAGAAGGGCGGGTTGGAACCAATGACATTAATGGAATTGACGGCTGTCTGCATTAGCTTGCAAAAGCAAAATGTAGACTTGGTACAAGTTGTCAGCACACAAGGCCTTGAACTCAAGCAATTGAGGGAGAGGATTGTTATTTTGGATAATGCTAGCACAAGGCGTGGGATGGAGGATTCTTACAAAAGGGAGGAAGCTGCTACAGAGCCTGTTAATTTGAGCTTGTAGAAGATATATTTCAAGTATGATAAAAGATTTAGTGAATATTTTATTTAGTGAATATCTTATTTACTAGATATCTTATTTAGTTGTCTTGTAACAAGGGTTATGTGTAGTATATAAACACATACCCTGCGTAGGTTTTATTCATAACTATCATTCACAATGTAATCCTACAAGCAATTTGTGTGTCTAGACGTGGGATTCAATGTATACACGTCTAGATGTTATTTGTGTTTAATAATACAAGTAACGTTTGGGAAAATTCATCTTGTCCACAACACCTTGTTTATGTGTTTCACTCAATTCCGCATATATTTATTATATGAACGAGATGCATATCCTAGTAAGCTTAATCGATCAGTGAATAATGGTTTCCTCAAGGACGATGCTAACACGGTAGCTGCGTTATCCACAACATTCTTACCTTTTAGGGCACGAAGTGTTTCCTTTAACTCAGCCAAAGCCAAATTTTTATCACAAATTTGTTCCCTCAAATCAGATATTTCCACCGACTTTCGTTTCAATCGTTCAATTAATGATTGATTATGTGCAGTGGTATTAGCACATGCGGGCTTTACTGAATCGAAGAGTTGTGTATTTTTCTGTTTTAAGTTATCAACTTTCGACAAAATCTTGGAAACTCGATTATCTAGATCAAGTTTAAAATTCTCAGCGGCCTCAAGTACGTTCATACTGTTAATCTCCCGACAGTCCTCTATGTCTATCGGTAAAGATTTAGCAACCTTGTCACTTGGCTGACGCTGTTTTGATTGTAAATTCAATCGAAAATTCTTTTGAAAATTTGCATCATCTATATTAACACCTTCGAATGACATTTCAAAAAGCTCTTGAATATATTGTTGCTTACATTCAAGCGAAGTACAATGTTTTTGAATCTCATCAAAATGTTTTGAAAGCGAAGAATAAGAATCTTGAAGCTTTCAAAATTCAGCGTCAGATTTGTGACTAGTACTATCTACCACAGTATCCACATATTTAACATTATGCACAACATAATGATTATCAACACTTTTATTCACACAGACATAAACAATTTCATGTGACATCACTTGCTTCAGAAGCTGATCATTTTGGCATGAAATTCGTTCTATTTCAAGTAAGCCGTTTTCATAAGCATCATCCATTTTATTGAAAACACATCTAACTTCATCTATTTCCAAAAGCAAATCTTGATTAATATTGCTAAGACAAGCTTTAATATTGTTTACAAACGGAACAATTTTTACTCGAAACGCAGCTCTAGTGTGCTCAAAATTCCATTCACCTTCCGTTATGGCCGAAGTCGTCATACGTTCCTTAATGACCTTGTCAAAATCGGCAAAGTGTTGGTGCACAACATTTAAGCTATCTGACACCTTACTTACCGGTGGAACTAACATAGTTAAGTCCTTTTTGACAAGTGTAGGAGACGTACTAGGAAGGTTTTCATTTGACAAACTAGGGGCACAAAAGCTGATAATTGAGCTAATTCCTTTTGTAATCAAATACGGGTCTTTTTATCAAATTGATCTTGTAGAAACTAGAAGGGGGGGTTGAATAGTTTCTTAAATTTACTTGTTAAAGGTTGGTTTTAAAAAAAATCCTTTTTTTCAAAAACTTAAGCTTGAGTATTTATGTGAAACCTTCTTATACACAATATGAACAAGGTATAGTGCAATTAAACTAATACTCACAAGTATAAAGAATAATGAATGTATAATGCAACTAAAATAATAATCACAAGTATAAAGGTTAATAAATGTAAAGAGATAAGGGAAGGAAAGATCAAACCAAACACCAAGGATTTATAATGGTTCGGCAACGAAGCTCACTCCTCGTTCCTACTCCACTCCTCGAGTACTCCTTACTCGAGAGATCACTAATCAACAAGCTCCATAAGGTGGAGAAACCGTACACAACGTCGCTTAACCAATTTCCGACTCTAAGCTAAAAGTCGAGCCCTAATCTTATCTAGGACCAATCTACACCAATATACTTTGAGGACAAAGTATTAACCTTAATACATACACAACTTCCAAATAGACACAACTACTTGGATCTTCACAACAACGAATAAATAAGTTTGGATCTTCAATGGATCTTTAAGGTAGACACAACACTTCAAGAATGATAGTGTTCTTCTCTTTGCCCTTTGAGAGGAAAAGATGAGAGGAGAAAGATTCACTTCTAAACAAGTAGTAATCAAACAAATGATCAAGGATTTGAGTGATTTAAGAAGTATGAAAGAATCTGGAAATGTATGTGCAAAAGAGGTGGATTGAAAGTCTGAGAATGGTCCACTATTTATAAGACAAACATCCAACGGCTATATCTGTCCGCGGTTCCTTATTGGAGCCCACGGTTCCTTATCGATAAGGAACCGCCGTAGGTGCTAAGGAACAGCCGGCGTAGAGTCCGCTCCCTTTTGTCTTTTAGTGGGTTGGTTCGAATCTACGAATTAAAATATCCTAGAAGGATATTCCAAACTAGGATAGAATATGCCATTTTCAAATTTCAAATTTTCAAATAATTAATTAATAAAACATTTTCTTAAAAAGAACGTTTAATAATAGAACTTTCTCACACTTAATAAAAAGTGAGTTTTAAGAAAAGATTAAATCTTTGATCGCTTAATTAGGATAATTACTTGTTTGTTCATTCCTTAAGTGATAATGGTTGAAATGAAAAATACTTGAACTCAAGAATTCGTTTTTCATTGTTTTCGTAAATGCTTGTTTTTACATAGTGTCGTAATCAAAACAAAGTGAGACCGAAAAATGCAAGTAACGTTTTTAGGCATCATTGCATTAAAAATATCCCCCTTATTGGTTCCGATAATCCATAAACTCAGTCATCTAATAAAACAAGATTTTTGAAGACGAGTTTATCATTTCTCCCCCTTTGTCGAAGCAAAAAGGTTGCAAAAGTCTTTGAAGAATAAAAGAACCAGACTTTGCAAATGCTCCCCCTTGGTGCTTACTCCCCCTTGCTTGGGGCACCAAGGAATCGATATATGGGGACAAGCTACATAGAAGGGTTAGTAGTAGAGAAGAGACACCAATAAAGATATAGCAAAGATCACCAAAAAATAAGAAACAAAAGATCGAAGATAAGTCATGTTAAAAGAAAACATGATAAAGATACAAGGAAATAAATCATACAAAGATGTATGAGACACAAACACAAGCCAAAATAAAAAGCATAAATCTAATCATAGTTAAGCTAGAACCCTAAGATTTGCTTGAACTAGATGTCTTGAAGATAAGCAAACAATGCTTAGATAAAAGACAAGGTAGTGGCGGAAGGAGGTGGTGGTGGCTTGGTTGAGATCTCATAGTTATAGTAAAGAGGAGGTTTAACTAAGAGACTCTTGATGTAATTCAACTCTTCATAGATGTAAGCCATAGCAAGATATTGATATTGACAACATTGACAATATGTTCCATGATGCATGACATTATCATGTGAAGGAGGTAGAACACTAAAGGCTAGTGGTGGAAGATAAGAAGTTCCACAATAAACATTCTTAGAATGAGAAGAGATATGATTTTGAGTGTTATTAGCTAAATTAGGGTTGGACGCAGCTGGAGAGAATGAAGGAGAATCAAAGCTTTCATTTGGGGAATAAGACATTTTGATTTGAGAAAGAATGAAAAATGCTTAAGGTTAAATAGAGAAAGCCCAAGATAATTTGGTGATGGTCAAAGGGTTGAAACAAAGATTCCAAAAAGTGTTGGAACAAATTTGGAGTTTCAGGAACACCCGAAAAGTAGAGTACTGAGCGCGGTTCCTTACCTCAGCCGGCGGTTCCTTATCACTGGGGAACCGCGGTATCAATAAAGAACCGCCCACAGTGGGTTGAGTTTGGTGATGAGGGAGGATTTTCCAATTCAGCAAATCCTATTTTTCTAGTCTAACTAATCATGGGGATACGCTAAGAAGAAAAGATAGACAAGGAGAACACACAAGAGCTCACCAAACAAGGTTTAGACCAAAATACATAGATTTTTAATAAAATCAATGTAGGAGGTGTGTAGAACTAGACACAAGGTCATGACACAAAGATCCTCCATAGTTCTCTTTTGTTCTTGCTATATTTGAGAGTCCCATACATATGAATTATGTAAGCTCATTATGAATAGCAAGAAGCTATGAAAAACGTTTTTAGATTGAATTAATAATGCAACAATATTTCTCGACAGTTTTCGAAAGAGCTTTGAGAATTTTGAAAAAGGGAAGAGAAGTTTTAAAGAGTTTATTATAATCAAAAGCTCAAAGAAAGAAAAGACTCAAAAGATAAAAGATAACAGATAAAATTAGAATGCATAATTAAGGAATATGTTCCATTAAACCTAGACCTAGACGCAAGAAATTAAAAGGTTCCCTCTTAAGTGGCTTAGTGAAGATATCGGCTAAGTTTTCTACCGAGGGTACCTTCTCTACCGAAATGTTCCCCTTTTGAACATTATCCCTAAGAAAATGGTGGCGAATCTCTATGTGCTTAGTTCGCGAATGTTACACGGGATTCTTGCTAAGGTCTATTGCACCCTTGTTGTCGCACATGATGGGAACATCATCAAGAGAAATCCCATAATCAACAAGCGCTTGCTTCATCCATAGAGATTGTTGACAAGCTTTACCGGCACTCACATATTAGGCTTCTGTTGTGGATAGCAAGAGCGGTTTGTTTCTTGGAGAACCAAGAAGTTAAACAACAACCCATGAAGGTACAAACTCCACTAGTGCTTTTCCGGTCCACATAGTCTCTCGCATGATCTGAGTCCGTGTAGACAATGGTTTATATGTCGGTCCCTTTAGGATACCATAATCCTAAATGTATAGTGCCCTTAATGTATTGGAAGATACACTTAACCACTTCAAGGTTAGTGGTTTTGGGAGCCTTTTAGAAGCGAGCACAAAGGTAAACACTAAACATGATATCCGGTCGACTTACCCTTAGGTACAACAAACTACCAATCATACCTATATATTTGGTGTTGTCTACCAACTCACAATCATCATCTATGGTGAGTTTAGTATCCGAGGCCATATGGGTCTTCATTGGTCTAGAGTCTTCTAATCCAAATTTCTTTAGCATTTTTTTAACATACTTGGATTGATTAAAGAAAATACCATCGTCCATTTGTTTAATTTGGAGTCCTAAAAAGAAGTTATGTTCTCCCATCATACTCATTTCAAACTCGTCATGAATGATTTTGGCAAAGTCATCACACAATCATTGACAAGTTGAACCAAATATAATGTCATTAACATATATTTGTACGATAATGAGGTGAGAACCTTTCTTCTTTGTAAAGAGTGTATTATCTACCATCCCCATGGTATACTCATGTTTTACGAGAAACGCTTTAAGTCTATCATACCAAGCTTTGGGTGCTTGTTTGAGACCATAAGAGCTTTCTTAAGCATGTAAACATGATCTGGTTTCTCAAAATCAATGAAGCCGGGAGGTTGAGCCACATATACCTCCTCATTGATCAAACCGTTAAGAAATTCACTCTTTACATCCATTTGTTGAAGCTTAATGTCTAAAGCACAACGTAAGCTAAGAGGATTCTAATGGAATCTAATCTAGCTACGGGTGCGTATGTCTCGTCATAATCAATACCTTCTTGTTGATTATAGCCTTGAGCTATAAGTCTAGCCTTGTTACGAGACACAACACCATTCTCATCTAACTTATTCCTATATACCCATTTGGTTCCTATGATGGTCGAACTTCTAGGTGGATGAACAAGTTCCCAAACGTCATTAGCAATGAATTGATTCAATTCTTCTTGCATAGCGATGACCCAACTCTCATCCATCAGATCTTCTTTAACATTATATGGTTCAATCAAGGAGACGAAACAAAAGAAGTTACTTTGATTTTGGATTTGAGATCTTAGGGTCCTTTGATTTAATTTGCCTATGACGTTATCGAGAGCATGATCCTTAGACTCCTTAATGCTTACTCCCTTTTCAACACTAAGGTCTTCAACTCCTATGTTTCTAACATCTTTGGCATTAAGTATGTCTATTTCATCTAAGTCATCATCTACCAAAGGTGGTGTCTTAGATGAAGGCGGGGTTTCATCAAATGTCACGTTAAGTGATTCTTCAATTACACCCGAGGTTCTATTGAGGACTATGTAGGCTTTGTTAGTTTGAGAATAACCTAAAAAGATATTTTCATAAGACTTTGGGTCAAACTTTGTAAGGTAATCTTTGGTGTTGAGAATGAACCACTTGCTTCCAAACACCCTAAAGTATTCCAATGAGGGTTTCTTACCTTTAAGAATCTCATAGGGGGTCATTCCTAGAAAAGGTCGAATAAGAATTCGGTTGAGAATGTAAGTCGATGTGTCCACGACATTGCACCAAAAATTTTGAGGCAAAGACTGCTCATTTAACATCGTCCTACTCATCTCTTGGATGGTCCTATTCTTCCTTTCAACTACCCCATTTGATTGTTGAGTGCGAGGAGCCGAGAAGTTATGGGTAATACCATGAGCTTCACAAAAGGCACCAAATTTCACTTCATTATCAAATTCCCTACCATGATTCGTCCTAATAGAGACATTGAACATCCTAGTTTATTTTTAATTCTTCGACTAAAGGTTTCAAAGTGATCGAAAGCTTCATTCTTAGACACCAAAAATCTAGTCCAAGTGAATCTAGAGTAGTCGTCAACTATAACTAGGGTATAAAGGTTACCTCCATAACTCCGTACGGCGGAAGGTCCAAAGAGATCCATATGTAGGAGCTCTAAACACCGAGATGTCGAAAAAAAATTCTTGGCTTTGTGACTTGAGTGAACTTGCTTCCCAATTTTGCAAGCATCACAAAAGTGACTATCAAACTTCATCTCAGGGAGATGTCTTACCAACTCCTTAGAGACTAAAGATTGAATTAAACACATATTAGTGTGACCTAATCTCCTATGCCAAAGAGTAGAACTATCATCTAAAGTCGCTAGACATAAGTTGTCTTTTTACTTCCTATTAACCTTCATGACATAAATCCTATGCTTTCTAACACCTTTTTCCAATGAATTTTCAATACTTTACGATTTCGCTGTCATATTCCGAAAAGATGACCTTTCGCTTATTGTCACAAATTTGACCTATACTTAGAAGGTTAAAACCTAAGTTATCTACGTGCTCTACGTATTCTATAGTCATAGAGTCAAGAGAGACCGTACCTTTGCCAATTATATTACCACGTCTATTACTTGCGAATGTAACGTTACCTCCATCATATTCTTTGTAGTGTGAGAACAAACTTCGATTACCTATCATGTGTTTAGAACAACCACTATCCTTAATCCACTCTTCGGGCTCTAGATCGATTCCCAAGCATATCTAGGTAACAACACACAAGATCAAACATTTGGTCCCCAATATCTCATGGGTCCCAAATTGTTAGTTCCAAACATCCTTTGCATTTGGTTGGGAGGCATGAATGAAGGAGACATTCCCCATGGGTAAAAGTATTGTTGTTGAAAATTATTCCAATTCATATGGCCAATTTGTTGTCCATAGTTTCTCCTAGGTGTCTTTGATCTTGATCTAGTATTATTATTATTCCTCCTAGGTGTTGGAGTTTTACTTCTAGGTCGTGGTTTAGCTTGATCATCTCTTTTTGGCGTAGGTGTTCTACTTCTAGGTTTAGATTCATTTCGTACTCTTGGAGGAATAGATGTTTGTCTTGATAAGTTTCTGGGTCCCATTAGAGGTTTACTCAAGGGCTTGTAGAATTTATCTAGAGTAGGCTTTTCAATTATAAGCACTTTGACCTTGTTAATAAGCATATGTTTTGGTCCTTCACCTAAAATAGATTTTTTAGAAAGTTCAAGATTTTCAAAAAAATCTTCTTCTGGACGCGGTTCCTTACCTCCATCGGCGGTTCCATAGCGATAAGGAACCGCCCCATATATTGGAGCATCGTGTACAGGGGAGTGTTTTTCTGAAAACCTAACTTGTTTGGTTCACTAGTTGATGCTTCATTATTGTTATATCCTAACCCAAGTCTTTCCATAGAATGAATTTGTTTGTTTAACATATCATCAAGAGCATTAGTACCTCTCATGAACTTTTCAAGTCTAATGGAGGTGCTCTTAAGGTTTTCATTTTCTTGTCTAAGGTTTTCACATTTTAAGCATCCTAGATCTATTTCTTTATTTTTCTCAAGCTTAGCTAATTTTTATTTTATCTCACTAATCTCGTTTTCAAGCTTAGTTCTAGTTGATTTTTAGCACTTTGTTCTTTTCAATGAATTTTAGACTAATCTTATGCAAGATATTGTATTGACCTTCTAATTCACTATCATCTTGAGAAGAACTATTATTGCTATAATACTCGGTTTCGGAAAGTACCTCTTTAGAAGTGTGAGCCATGAGACACTTCTCATCTTTGGGGTTGTCATCAACATCTTCACCGCTATCGCTCCATGAACCTCCAACAAACGTCGTGTGGTTCTTGTCGCGTGAAGGCTTAGGACAATCACCGATGAAATGATTTGGATCACCACATCTAAACCATTTCCTATCACATTTATCATCTTTGGCAAATCGCTTTTTGGAGAAGGTTTTCTTGTCATTGTTTGGTTGCCTCACGTATTGACCTCGTCTTTTGAAGAACTTCTTAAAGTCTCTAACCGCCAAGGCATATTCCTCATCATCACTTTCCGAGGAGCTTTCATGGTCACTTTGTTCCTTCTTAGCTTTGAGTGCAAGAGACTTTCTTTTACTCTTAGTTTTCACCATTTCTGAGTCCTTCAAAATTATCATCTCATGAACCTTCAAGTTACCAGTGAGTTCATCGAGTGATAATTTGGCGAGATCGTTTGATTCTTCTTTCGCCATGACTTTAGCTCTCCATTTGGGATGCAACACCCAAAGAAACTTCCTAAGATTGTTCTTGCTAGAAAAAACTTCACCAAGTGCTTTTAGACTAGTAATAATAGTGTTAAATCTAGCAGATGCACTATCTATGGTTTCATCTTCTAAGATGACAAATTGTTTAATTTGTTGAACAAGAAGATTGATTTTACTTTATTTGACTTGGCTATTACCTTGGTGGGTTACTAAAAGATTATTCCAAATATCTTTAGCGATTTCACACATAAAAATCCTTTCGTACTCTTTCTTTGGTAAAGCATTATAAATCACCATGTTAGCCTCATTATTTTTAGCAAGTTTCCTTTTTGTATCATCATTAGCTTTATCGAAAGTGACTATCTCCTTACTTTCAGAAACTTCATTATATTGAAATGGCAAAAAATCACCATTGTTAATAACATGCCAAAGATCTAAATCTTTTGATTTCACGTAAGTCTCAAACCTATTTTTCCAATAAATAAAACTATCGGTTTCAAAAAGAGGTGGTCTTTGCATGGATTGCCCTTCTAGATACTTGTTGGAATCCATAGATCGATTCAAGTTTTAAAATACAATATATTTTAAAAAGTCTTGAGCAACCACGCTCTGATACCAACTGTAGAAACTAGAAGGGGGTTGAATAGTTTATTAAATTTACTTGTTAAAGGTTGGTTTTAAAAAATCCTTTTTCAAAAACTTAAGCTTGAGTATTTATGTGAAACCTTCTTATACACAATATGAACAAGGTATAGTTCAACTAAACTAATAATCACATGTATAAAGAATAATGAATGTATAATGCAACTAAACTAATAATCACAAGTATAAAGAATAATAAATGTAAGGGTGAAAGCTAAAGATGCGCAATATAGTTTTTTAGAAAAACCGAAATACGTAACTAACTTTATTTTGTACTAGTAGTCACAGTATACTTTCAAATTTTGTTCAATATACGTAATATGACCGGTTAGGTGACTTGTTTGACAGGTTTCACTTTCAAATTTTATAATTATGGTACTTTGACCTTTGGGGGACTTCCACTTTTAGTCCCTAAAAAAATGAGGGACTTTCACTTTCAAATTTTAACTTTTTCAAAATTTTGTGAATTTTTTTTGGAAAAATTAATTTTTTTTTTAAATAAGGCAGATTTCTATAAAAAAATATTAAAAACATAAATTTTTGAAAAAAAAAGATTTCCGAAAATTTATTTTTTAAGAAAATAAAAATTTCTAAGAAAAGGTTTTTATTTTGAAAAGACTTTTTTAGAAATGTAGTTTTTTCGAAAAAGTTATTTAATTTTTTTTTTAAAAAGTCTTTTAAAAAATTAATACTTTTTTAGAATCTTTTTCATTAAAAATAAATATTTCGAAAATATTTTTTTTTGACAAAAAAATTTATATTTTGAAATTATATAATAGAAATCTGCTTTTATAAAAAAAAATTCTAATTTTTTTTCATAAAATTTCGAAAAAATAAAATTTCGGTTTTTTTCAAAAAAAATATTTTGTAAATCTAAAATAATAAATGTTATATTTTTTTCAAAAAACTTTTTTTTTTCTCAAAATTTCGAAAAAATAAATAATATGATTTTTTTTAAAAAAAACAGTATTTTTACTTCTACGTGTATAAGTTTACACACAAAATTATCCGAAATATATGCTGAAAAAGTAAAGGGACTAAAAGTGGATGTCCCTCAAAAGTCAAGAGATCATAATTATAAAATTTGAAGGTGAAACCTGTCGAACAAGTGATCTAGCCGGTCATATTACGTATATTGAACAGAATTTGAAAGTATACTGGGACTACTAGTACAAAATAAAGTTGGTTACGTATTTCGGTTTTTCTGAAAAACTATATTGCGTATCTTTAGCTTTCACCCTAAATGTAAAGAGATAAGGGAATGAAAGATCAAACCAAACACCAGGGATTTATAGTGGTTCGTCAACGAGTCTCACTCCTCGTTCCTACTCCACTCCTCGAGTACTCCTTACTCGAGAGTTTACTAATCAACAAGCTCCTTAAAGTGGAGAAACCGTACACAACGTCGCTTAACCAATTTCTGACTCTAAGCTAAAAGTCGAGCCCTAATCTTAGCTAGGACCAATCTACACCAATATACTTTGAGGACTAAGTATTAACCTTAATACATACACAACTTCCAAATAGACACAACTACTTGGATCTTCACAATAATGACACAACAATGAATAAATAAGTTTGGATCTTCAATGGATCTTTGAGGTAGACACAACACTTCAAAAATGATAGTGTTCTCTTTGCACTTTGAGAGGAAAATATGAGAGGAGAAAGATTCACTTCTAAACAAGTAGTAATCAAACAAATGCTCAAGGATTTGAGTAATTTAAGAAGTATGAAAGAATCTGGAAATGTATGTGTAAAAGATGTGGATTGAAAGTCTGAGAATGGTCCACTATTTATAAGACAAACATCCAACGGCTATATCTGCCCGTGGTTCCTTATTGGCGCCCACGGTTTCTTATCGATAAGGAACCGCCATAGGTGCTAAGGACCCGCTGGCGTAGAGTCCGCTCCCTTTTCTTTTTTAGTGGGTTGGTTCGAATCTGGGGATTAAAATATCCTGAAAGGATATTCCAAACCAAGATAGAATATGCCATTTCCAAATTTTAAATTTTCAAATAATTAATCTAATAAAACATTTTCTTAAAAAGAAAATTTAATAATAAAACTTTGTCACACTTAATAAAAAGTAGAAAAGATTAAATCCTTTATCACCTAATTAGGATAATTACTTGTTTGTTCATACCTTAAGTGATAATGGTTGAAATGAAAAATACTTGAACTCAAGAATTCGTTTTTCATTGTTTTTGTAAATGCTTGTTTTTACATATTGTCGTAATCAAAACAAAGTGAGACCGAAAAATGCAAGTAACGTTTTTAGGCATCATTGCATTAACAGGTCTTTATTATGCTTATCATAATCAAGCTTATGGAATGTTGAAAGCATTTTAGATCGAGCATCTTCCGCAAGTAACCTTGTCTCCTCAGTATTACGAACATAAGGTGCTGAAGGATCGTGTTTTTCTAAGGATTAGGCATTGTTGAATTACCTATTGAGATGGATGGAGAAGTGGAACTTAGAGAGATAAAGAAGAGAGAGAGAAAGGAGAGGAATATGAGAAAGATGGAATTTGTGAAAATGTGTGTTCAACAACAACCCCTCCTAACATGCTAGGAGGGGGTTTATATAGCCCACCCTACATGTGGGCTATATGGGCTATATTGGATCACGAGCCTAATACCATTGGAGTGACCGATCCTTTCTAAATACGTAAAAACGTATTTCCAACAATCTCTCCCAAAGGGAGGTCACTCCAAGTTACAATGTCCTAAATAGTCTATAGCTCGTGATCTATGCTAATAATGATGTGACCGAGACTTTCCTTGGAAAAACGTATTTCCAACAATCTCCCCCAAAGGGAGGTCACACCATTTTACAAAATCTTAAACCTAGCATACTATGCTTGAGTCTTCGATCTTGTTCTTGTGAATATGCTTGATGTGATCTTTGACTTCAGCCTTGAGCATGTTTCCTTGCCTTGATCTTGTGCATTCATCACTTGTGATATTCGCCTCTTCATGACTTCATGTTCCACATACTTATACCTTTATAATTCTTGAAAGCTTCAGAGTTTGATACAGCGGAAGACATGACCTTCGGACTTTCTTGAATTCGTTGAAGTACTGAGTGTATTCAGTATAAGCATGTGGTGACGACTTCTTCTGGATTGTACACCGCAATGCCACCTTCTTGTTACGCTGCATAAGACAGTTAGCAACAAACCATATACACGGATGAAATGGCCTTGAACATTTCATTCTAATTCGGTAGCTTTTTACCTCCGGCCGGTGAAGACCTTTGGACGATATTAAATATCGTACTTGTGGCAGGTAGTTTCAATAAAGAACCTCTTTGACAAGATTTCGCGGGTAAACCCGTTCTCTTTACTCGACCGTCCAAAGCTGACTGCGAACGTAAAGAGTGAATCATTTGGATAATAATATCCGCATGATTTGAAGCCGTCAATTCATGTTCCTGGAACAAGTGAAATTCAATTAAGAACCGCACCATCGTTGCTTTCCAGTTGTCACGAGCTTGATCTGTATAGAATCTTGCAAGTTACCTACCAAGTGCTGTTTGAGGTTAACACTAGAAGGATTTCCACTCATCACTGTGAACACTAAGGTATCACTCTGAGTGTTCTGGCAAGATCACTAAGATATTGCGTAGAGGCCTGGAACGTGTTTAAATTCATTTAAGAATTAAACCTCTGTTGCTTTCCAGTTATCACAAGTTTAATTCATAAAGAATCGCACAAGTCACCTACCATGAGCTTTTTGATATTCGCTCAAGAAGGATTTCCATCTTCATTGTAAATACTTTCGTATTACGCGGATGTTCAGGCAAGATCATGAAGATTTTGCGTAGGACTCTTAAGATCTTTCTTACTTTTTCACAGTGTGTGAAGAAGCAAGGAAATATGAAAGTGTGTCCTAATGAGATATTTGATGATCTCAAATGGCTCTAGACTCGATCGTGCATTTTGTATTTTAGTGATCGGAGGCTGGAGAGGAGTGCCACCATTTCAATACAAATTTATTCGGAGTGAATAAATCAATAGATAATGCGTTGTCTCCGTGTGATTAAAACAAATATCTTTTGAGAGATATCTGATTTAGCTGGGATGGGTTGTGCATTGCATCACTGGGTCCATGATGTCTATCTTCAATATCAAGAATCATTAAAAATGATCTCAATGGCATATGTATTGACCCGGTTTCTGCCTAAGTTGTAAGGAGGGATTCTTTCTTTACACCCTTTATCTTTACAATTCTTTTTCATTCTTCAACCTCTTCAATGCTTACCAATACGTCATCACTAGCACCTTGTTGTGATTGTTCCAGTGCTAACTTAAGTACTTGGTCGGCATTCAGCTACGTTCACAATCTTTCTCCATCTTTCCTAAGGACTACTATTTCTAGCTATGGGATGTCCTTGGGAAGATACCTCTGGTTCTAGAGGAATCATTAGACTTTAACCTATCCTACCATCCTTATGTCACCACAATCTTCACCGTCGTGAATAGAAATGTTTTGGGTAAGTGTATGTCACCATGAAATCCATTTTGAAGTGCAAATCCATTTTGCTCCCCCTTAACATATGCCACGATATCCGAAAACATTTCGCACATGTCGGGATGAGCTAGCACGTTAAGTTAAACCATTTTTGATTAATCATTTGCCATATTAAATCACATTTCTCCCCCATATTAAAAATATTAACTCAATCAATGTTTTTAATATCAATTGATTAAATAGTATTTTAAGAAAATTTGGGAAGAAAAAATGCAAATCCAATTATTTTCATGAATTACACAAGCTTCCCCTCAAATTAATGAGGGTGTACTTGAAACGTAAATAAAATACCTTTTAAACACAAGTGTAAGGTATTTATCACGTGCAAAGATCATATATGATAATGAATTCACAAGATTAGCAATTTACGAGGTTGGACCTGAATGATGGAGAACATCATATGAAAGATTCACATGGTTCTTGTTCACGAATGTTGGTCGCCTCATCACGTCTGAAGTTATCTGTTGACTTCATTTGATTGATATCGTTGTCTTGACACCAACATGTGAACTTGGCACTTTCGGCGTCAAGGATTCTGAATCCTGGACAATTGCTCCCCCTCAATTGTTGACCCGTGTTCTATTGAAAGAGCTGTAGTCACCGTTTGAGTAGTCGCATCGTCGAGTATGAAGATATCAATTGTAAGTTGCTACGGTTGGTGGAGATGATAACTTCAGAAAAACAAGACTTCTCTTGTTTTAACAAATGAATGCACTAAATCGTACATATATTCATGTTAGATTGTGTTATAACGTAAACACAATCCCTTACATGGTTATAAAGTAAACCATGCCCGAGAAAATTAATTCTCGTTGTTGAGTCAAAGCTTTCCGGTGAAATGCTTGACTTGAGTATGAAAAGCGGGTTACTATCTGAAATAATAGGAAACCATTTTGAGCATGTTTTAAAACATTTGAACTTCTACTCGAACTTTATTTACAACCCCGTGTCATTATTGAATGACATTTCTAGTATCGTAAATATTATCGATTCCAGAAGACATGCTCTTTTTATCAAAACATTTTTTGAACACACAATTTTGAAAGATTTAGAAAACCTTTTTGAGAAATTCTCGAAAAATTGTGTTCAGTGTTTTGAAAACCAATTACTTGAGCTTAAGATGTTGAATATCTTACAAAACGAGCTCAAGTCCGAGAAGTTGTAAACTTCCCGTTGTTAAGGATAAGTTTATCATCGGCGATAAACTTTCCTTTATTTGAAGAACGAGTCCTAAGTTGACATTTACTTAGAAGTCGTTTTCATGAACTTGAAAACTTTTGAATGTTTTAACGTAAAGCTCATGACCGAGAAAGGTGAATTTCTCGTTAGGAGGAAAAGTTCTCTTATTTAAAAGATACACTTTCCTTGATGAGCTTAAAACCTGGAATGTTTTAATACAAGCTCATGACCGAGAAAATTTAATTTCCCGTTTCGAGGATAAGCTATCTTTAAAGATAAGCTATCCTAAAATTAAAGTCCGAGTTACAGTCTGATACCTAACTGTAAGTCATTATGCATGAGCTTAAAAACTTCGAATGTTTTTATTATTAGCTCATGCCCGAGAAAAATTAATTTCTCGTTTTTGAGGATAAGTTTATCATCGGCGATAAACTTTCCTTTCCTTGAAGTCCGGGGCATAATCTGAAATATAATTATACGCCATTGTGCATGAGCTTAAAAACTTGGAATGTTTTTAATATAAGCTCATACCCGAGAAAAAATAATTTCTCGGTGTGAGGATAAGTTTATCATCGGCGATAAACTTTCCTTTCTTTGAAGATCGGGTCATCATCTGATATTTAATGATGAGCCTTATACACGAGCTTAAAACCTTTGAATGGTTTTAGGATAAGCTCGTGTCCAAGAAAACTTAATTTCTTGTTAAGAGGGTAAGTTATCGTTGCGTAGATTAACTTCCCTGTCTCTGAAGTCCGGGTCATCGTCTGTCATTTAACGAGGAGCCATATACACGAGCTTAAAACCGTTGAATAGTTTTAATGAAAGCTCGTGTCTGAGAAAAATTAATTTCTCGTTTTGAGGGTAAGTTATCGTTGCGTAGATAAACTTCCCTTTCTCTGAAGATCGGGTCACGGACTGTGATTTGTCGATAAGCCTTTGTGCATGAGCTTAAAAACTTGGAATGTTTTTTATATAAGCTCATGCCCGAGAAAAATTAATTTCTCGTTGTTAGGATAAGTTTATCATCGGCGATAAACATTCCTTTCTTTTAAGATCGAGTTATAGTCTGTGATGTGACTATAAATCCTTTATGCACTGTAAGTTTAACTGGAAATCCCCTGAGACACTTGTTTCTTAGATATCAGCTTCTTTAACAACCAAACTCTGAGAGTGTCCTTAATTGAATTGTATACAATGATTAGACCGCTTCGTTCTTTTGGAACATCCTCTTTGGTACCTGCATTTTCATTAGGAATTTGCATGCTTGGATAAGGGTTAGCGATATCTATCGTAGAAGCAAGTAGGGGTTCACAGTTGGCCTTACTTGTGCCAGAGGTGTTCTGAGGAGATGATTCACTTGTCTTAGCTGGTAAATGTTTCCTTTTATAGAAAACCTTAAGTTCGGGCTTAGGTGATGCATCCTCCTTTTCAATTTCCTCCCTAGTAGTCTTAATAGAACCGGAGACTATCCTAGTTAAAGGGCACTCGTTTTCTACAAGGGTGAAAGTTCTACCAGTGGGGCGCCACATTTTACCAATGGGTTTGATTTTGGCAACCCACTGGGACTTAAGTCTAGCACGGGAGTTCACCTCATTAAGTAGTTTCATGATACAAGAATCATGATTTGCCGTAAAGACACATTTTCTACATGTTTTACAAGTAGCATATTTAATGTCCGAGTAAGATCTAGAATTCCTAGATGATTGATTGATGCTCCTAGGATGTGAGATGCTACGTTTAGCAGTGTTGGGTAAACTAGAAGGCATCTGACTAGGTTTGAAATTCCTATCTCTTACTTGTGTCTTTTTCTTAGCTTCCCTTAGACCAAATGTATGGCGAACGTCATTTGAACTAGTTCGAGACGTGTTCTTTGGACTATGTCTAGGGAGACTAGAGGAAATCATGTGATTAGGTCTTGCAAAAGCTGTTTAGTCACACTGGGCCTAGATGGTGGAGTGACTGGTCTGGGAAAATGAACCAAATCAACTTGGGAGGCAAACCCCGGTCTCGAGGATTGTGGTCGCTCGGATCTAAATGCAGTAGTTTGTCTGACAGGCGGTTGTTTGACGAACTGATTTGTAGGCGGTTTCCCCAAGATTGATGGTTTTTCAAGCTTAGTGTCCACACTAGGTCCTCTAGTTTTCCTTAACTTGTTTTTCAATGCAACTATAGCAAAAACCTTTTCCTGAACTTGAGCTTTTAACATCGCATTCTCTTTGAGCAAGTTATCTTGGGATGCCAATTTAGATTCAAGAAACTTAATTTGTTTCAAAAGATTATCCTTTTTAGCTTTAGAATCTAGAACTGTTTGTTCTAATTTTCGTTCAAGAACAACGTTTGACTTTTCAAGTTTTTCAAAATATGTTTCAAACTTGTCAGTTCTCTTAGAAAATTCTAGTTTGTCATCCTCGAGATCTTTTAATTGCTGAGCCACGATCGTTTCGAGCTCTTTAATCCTAGAAGCAGAATTGGGTAAAGAAGCGGGCATAGGGCACTTATCAGGATTGTTATTTATCTCATTCAATTCAGATTGAAGTAGACGAAGATTTGTGACACATGACGGCTCTGCATAATTTCCTGATTGACTGTTTGCTTCCTGCTTTCCTCCTGAATCCATTCTTTTGTGACTGCTTCTAGTATCGTTTTGCAATTCTCCCTCTTGAAAAGTCGAATTCAAAAAAACCATTGAATATCGATGACCAAAGTCGTTGATGATTATGATCGATGAACAAATCTGTTTTCACTTTCAAGTAATAACACCCAGTCAAAAATCCGTAGCCACTAAAAATAAATCCCGTCAAATATTTTATCACTTTGGTTCTTTCAGAATGCCCGCCTCAACACGATGTACCAAATTCTAATATATCAATGGACAAAATATATAAAATAAACTTAACTAAAATAAAAATTTGAAAAACTGATATATTTGAAAAATAAACAAAATTTACTAAACTCAAATTTAAAAGTGACAAAAATACAAAACTAATTTAACTAACAAATTAACTTTAAAATCTTAAAAGAAATTTTACTTAACTTAAAAATAAAGAAATGATGTGTGTTTACTAGTCAACTTGTGCATCCCATTCCCTAAAAAACGTGGCAGTTACAAACAAAATTTAAAAAAAAAATAATCTCACCCTAATCTAACCTTGTAATATCCGCCCAATAAACTATCTAACACCAAAACATGGCTTATGCTCCCCCCACGTGGCTAGAAGGCCAATTCCCAAATCAAACGCTTTGTAAAGTCCGCCTGACACAATAATATATATAATCTGATCAAACACCACTAATCACTCTCACAGTTACATACATCAAACACCCCTAATCTTCTCTTTATCCTTGTATACTCCGCCCCCCCTTTGTCCAATCTAAACCTAATCCAAAAAAATAACTGTTCCAATCTCAATCCTAGAACAATGAATCGAAGAACAAGATGGTGCAATGATTCGACTTAGATCATTTCAAATGGTCTCGGGTAGGTCCTCTAATTGTTGTTTATGTTTGATTTTGGATCTATGAAAGTTTTTTTAATGAGACTGAGATCTTTTAAAAAAATTGAGTCTGATTGTTGTTTGTTTTGAGGATGTTTTGAAAAAAAATCTGTCTTTTTGTTTTATAAAAAACAGTCTTTTTCTGATTAATATTTAAGGGTTTTGAATTAATAGGTCTGCTTGGTTTGGTCAAAAAGGTTTGTCGAGTTTGGACAAAAAAAGTTTGTTGGTCGAGAGTTGATTGAGAAGGTGAGAGTGTGAGTCGAGAATGTTTGGGTTGTTCGAGAGGTGTGGGTTTGTGTGTCTGTCGAGAGTCGAGTCGGGTGTTGTGAGTCGAGTCTGTTTCGGTGGTGTTGATGTGATGAGATTGGGTTTGGGTTTGAGGGAGTCGAGGGAATAGGGTGAGGGATTGTTTGTTGTGAGGTCGAAAGTCTTGGGAGTTTCGGTGAGGTCTTTGAGTGTGAGATGGATTCGAGGTTGGGTGGGGGGACGAGGGTGAGGGTGAGGGTGGTGTGAGGGTGAGGGTGAGAGTGAGGTAGTTGTTGTAACAATGGAGAGGTAGGGTGTTGTTTGTTTGGTTAGTCTTTGAGATGATGCGAGAGTCGAGTAAGGTTTCGAATCGAAATGGTCAAGTGTTCGAGGGTTGTTCGATGTCGAGTCTAGGTGTTAATTCTGTCGAGTCTAGTCTTGTTATATTTCCATCGCAAAATTTTTCAAATATTCATCGCAATATTCAAAAACTACAACCCATCGCAATACTTAATTTTTCCATCGCAATACTATACTCACTCCATCGCAATATCTAACATTTTCATCGCAATATCACAAAACATTCATCGCAATACACAAATTATTTTCCATCGCAATAGTTGTCAATCCATCGCAATATAGTGAAAGAATATTTGGCAGAGTTTCGTCTCACTTGAACCTAAATCCCGTCGCAATCACGATCAAAGTGCTATCGCAATCACGTCGGAATAAGGGAATCTGAAAAAGTGATCGCAAAGTAGAACCACTTGGTTATTGCGATCGAAATGTCGAAGTATCGGAATAAGGCAGCTTACTTATCGGAATAGGACAAAAAATGAAAGCATCGGAATAATCGTCGGAATTTAGAAACCCTTGTCCGACACACAAAGACAAAAACAATATAGAAAAGAAAATATCGGAAAAAGGAAACACAAAAAAAACAAAAAAAACAGTGAAGACAGAACTTGATAAATTAAGTATTAATAAAAAGTTGGTAACTTTTATACTTTTGAAACAGTCAACTGATTCTTTTGTGAATTTAAAAAATAAATAAAAAACTGATACTGTTTAATAACTTGTGTAGAAAGTACGAGACTTTTGAGACCAAAACTGATACTAAACGAAGAAAAACGAGAAAGATTTTAGAAAGAAAAAAAAAATTATGACCAAATCAATAGATTAAAAAATGCCAATCCGAAGAATCAACCATGCTCTGATACCAATTGAAGGATCGTGTTTTTCTAAGGATTAGGCATTGTTGAATTACCTATTGAGATGGATGGAGAAGTGGAACTTAGAGAGAGAAAGAAGAGAAAGAAAGGAGAGGAATATGAGAAAGATGGAATTTGTGAAAATGTGTGTTCAACAACAACCCCTCCTAACATGCTAGGAGGGGGGTTTATATAGCCCACCCTACATGTGGGCTATATGGGCTATATTGGATCACGAGCCCAATATCATTGGAGTGACCGATCCTTTCTAAATACGTAAAAACGTATTTCCAACAATCTCCCCCAAAGGGAGGTCACTCCAAGTTACAATGTCCTAAATAGTCTATAGCTCGTGATCTATGCTAATAATGATGTGACCGAGACTTTCCTTGGAAAAACGTATTTCCAACAGGTGCTTCTTTCGATTTGCCAATTACGGTCAGATCATAAAGACAAGGAATATATTCTTGAGCTTGTTTTGCATAACCGGGATTAAGTGGTAAATCTTGAAGACGCTTAAGTTCTAGTTATTTAAACGATTTAGTTAAAAGATGAATCTTATCTATGGAAGCGTATTGTTTTAAAAGTTTTTGTTCCTTGAATTTAAGAAGTTTTGTAGCATTAATTTCCGATTCAAACTTTTTAGACTCGAGAGTTTCTAAGTTTTTGAAAATCATTTACAACCGACTCTTTTTCTTTTGATTCATTGGAAAGACTAGCTCTTAATGATTCTATTTCCTTTAAGTGTTCTACCTTTTCAAAAAGAAATTGGTCAAATTCAGAACAAGTTATTTTTTCTGCTTGAGGGACCATTTCAAAAGTATTGACCTTTTCCTTATACAGCACAAGCTCAGCTTGTTAGATTGGCATTTAAATCTACGGTTTGTAGGACGACCACATTCATGTTATCAATAATATGTTTAGGCACCATTACCAAATCATGTTGATCATAAGATTCCATACCCGTCGTAGCATTTGGTTAAGGTTCACTCAAATGTGTTGGATTGGAAACCACATCCATTGAGTTACTAGTTCCCGAATACTGTTCGAGGTTGTCATTTTCATGCTCAACTTGATGTGGATTATCATGAACAATATTAGATGTGGTTGGTACCTCACCGACGACATCAGAACTGTAGTGAGAGAGATTAGCAACGAGAGCATCTTGGGCTGAGTGAATGTCATCACAATCCAAATCATATGCATCAAGATCATCTGCTTGATATGCTGCATTAAAAGTAGAGACAACTACAATGCATTCATTATCAGCTGCCCCTGGGTCTGCAAGAAATACATCTTCTCACGAAGCCACGTTGCATCCCTTCTCCTTTTTGGCTGAGTGCATTCCCTAGCCATATGACCTTGTCCTCGACAAATGTAGCAAGTCACAACCTTTTGAGGACTAATAGGGCTTCCATTTCCACTAGCTTGAGAAGTCACAACTTGAGCGTTCATGGTCCTTATAGTAGGTCCATATGAATTTTGCCTTCCCTAAATGGATTTCACCGCCACTGGACCGTCTTGAATAGTAGCTTGTTGTCGAGGATTTTAAGAAGTGCGGAGCTGATTGTTCATTAGTGGAAAACCTCTAGTTGCAACAAGTTTTGACAAGTAGGCAGTGAGATGGTTTAAGACGTCAGTAGGTGTATCATTTGGAGTAATGACATGTGCTTGAATTGGTGGATGTTCATTGGAGTAGAAGGCTTGTGCTTGTGGTGCTTCAATTGGAAAATATCCTTGCTGAGGAGTATAGCCCATTGGAGAAGTGATAGCTTGTGATGGTGATGCCTAATGTGTTGGTTGCTGTGGATAAGGCTGTTGAAGAACACTTTGTTGAAATGCTTGTTGTGGCATCAATAGTAGTTGATAATATGGTTGTTGTGGTTGCTGATAGGTGTGTTGTGGTGGCTGCTTCAAGTATGATGGTTGTTGATAAGTGTAAGCCATGTTTTGTTGGGGAGTCATTTGTTGAGAAGCATACATGGCAAGTGGATCATGAACTTGAGGTGTTGACAACTGAGCCTTGATCACGTGGCATTCGTGTTGTTGAAGAAAAGCTTGAAGTTGATCCACATTGGTTTGATGCAAATCCTTAGCCAATTTAACAGCCGTCACGTACTTGCTCCATTTAGAAGGGAGAGTGTTCAAGTACTTGGTGTTTAATTGAAACGTAGGAATTGCCAGGCCATAGATGTTGAGCTCATTCACCAATAGAGTGAATCTCAAATAGTAATCATTGAGAGTCTCCCCGGGGACATAGGCAAACTTATCAAACGTATCATATAGCTTACACTCTCGTTCTTGTTTAGTTAACGAGGTTCCTTGCATTAGAACACGAATTCTATCCCATAACTCTTTGGCAACTTTATGTTTACTGACGATTTTGTAGACATCTAGAAGAAGGGCTTGGAGAATGATGTTTGTAGCTTGTTTATCACACTTGTCTTGAATCTTTGCATCTCCAGTTAATTCACCCGTTGTGCGAGGACGAGTAACAGTACCTTCCGTCACAGTACCATATACCAATGGTCCATTGAGCACCGATGCCCAAATGAGATGTCCATTCTCTTTATTCAACATATAAGTTCCATCCGGGAAGCCCAATCCCCGTACATAGTCTTCACCAACATTGGTGGACGATTATCCGTACCCGAGAGGATGGACTTATCCGTAAGTGATGTAAACTCTATTTTGATAAGTTAAGATTTAAAAAGGTTGATCGAACAATGAGAGAAAGTAAATGTGTTTGTTGTCGTATGTAGAAGTCAAGAAAAATGATGAAATCCCCTAAAATAT
Organism: Glebionis coronaria; assembly: GCA_025667525.1. Taxonomy (NCBI): domain Eukaryota; kingdom Viridiplantae; phylum Streptophyta; class Magnoliopsida; order Asterales; family Asteraceae; genus Glebionis; species Glebionis coronaria. Next base: position 496,138,478 of record CM046877.1, read on the forward strand.
TTGCCCATTTTTAAGGAATAATTTTGCAAAGGTCTGTCGCAATAACTCTTGTCGCAATATCACAAAACTTGTCGCAATATCATAAACCTGTCGCAATATCACAACCCTGTCGTAATGACACAAACCTGTCGCAAAGTCACAAACCTCTCGCAATGACACAAACCTGTCGCAATAGCACAAACCTGTCGCAATACAAATCTATCGCAATAACACCTGTCGCAATAAACAAATATGTCGCAATACAAATCTATCGCAATGAAACCTGTCGCAATAAACAAATATGTCAGAATCCAAATCTATCGCAATAACAGGCTGTCGCAATAGACAAATCTGTCGCAGTCGAAATCTATCGCAATAACAGGCTGTCGCAATAATGGTCGCAATATCAAAAACCCTAGCCTTTGCGATGGAATAAGTGTCGCAATAGTACAAAAGTATTCCAACTTGCACTTTTCTCGGATCAAACACACCCAGTTCGAGATTTTAAGCGAAAAAATGATCCAAACACCCAAAATTTTTGTGTTTTTAGCCAAAGTAAATATACCAAATATCTACCACAACTATGCAGATGATCTGTATCAAGAAAAAACCATAAAAACACAAAAAAAAATTGGATCAAATGATTTGAATCAAAAAAGACACAAAAATCAAGAACACAAACACATAAATAATACAATCATCACATGGCTCTTGATACCATTTGTATGATATTGTAAATCTTGCTTATATTCTAGAGAGAGAAAGAGATAGAAAGATGGTGAGAACACACACACTTTAGAGAGAGAAAGTATGAAAGACACACTTTAACAATGTGAAATTATGAAGTGAACCACACCCTCTCCAACATAGAGGGTTTATATACCCAAGCCCATGAGATGGTCTTGGGATTATAATGGGTCGCCGGCCTACACATGTTGTAGGCTTGGCTTGGCCTTGTTTGTTTACTATTACGATGCTATACTACGAGCTACTAACTTATATATTGTTGGAGTGACCGAACCTTTCTAATTACGTAAAACGTATTTCTAACAAAAGGACTAAACAATGTCCAAAAGAAATAACGCATGAAAATGCATAAGGTAAAGGAGGCTGGATAGCTCTCTCCAGATGCACATACTCTCAAGGTCCTAAGTGCATCCCTGAGTACCTGCCGTTTGGGAACATGAAAAGGAAACAGCTGAGCAAAACGCCTAGTGAACGGATATATAACATAGTATGATTAACATAAGCATAATAAAGACTAATAGCAGCGGAAATGTATGAGTCCTAGAAAACCTGGTACATGTTTATAAAACTGGTTTTATAGTTTGAAAAGCTTATGATTAAATTATGAAAAGCTATATTTTAAATTTAGCCAAGAGCCCATATAGGTCATGAGGTATCAACGTGCATGAATACTTAGAGGGGTGACCTCATCATGTAGTTAGATGGGTTGCCTCTAATTATATTGGTCTGGGTAGGAGGGATCAACTCCTTGTGAAGGATGCAAGGCACACACCACATTCACCATAAAAATCTTGGGAAAAAAATGTAATTAGGATGCACCCATACGCCCCACATGATAATATAAATAAATGGCCAAAACTGAAAGGGACGCCACGAGCAATCACTCTGTCGTAGGGAAGTCATAACACTGGTGCCTCCAGTGTTATGGTTAAGGTACCTCCACAACTAGGTGGAACAGGCATGCATGTGTATACCTCGGGCTTTTAAAATAAAATATAAGCATTCAAAACATATAAAATAACTGGTGAAAATAGATGGCTGCAAACGAGGGATCCTAATCAAACATACGAAATAATGTCCATACTGAAGGACGGAATATCCGTACCTTATGTCCAGTAGTGAAGCTAGAAGGAAAGCCGAATGATCTACTCCGACTTCGCGGATACTACCTAAATAAGGGACGTGTATGAGTTGTCTGATTATTGAGTGTGTCACTGGTTATGTGTGTTCTTAACTTATTTTATATGTTCTTGTCATGTTTTACTATTTTAATGTTATCTTGTATTTATTCATGGTTTTACATGTATTCTGATTATGTATTTCATGTGCTATTGTATTACTATACTTTTAGTATCATAATAAGTAACTTTCTAAAAATAGTAGGTTTCCAAAAATAGAAAGTTTTCAAAAATAGAAAGTTTACAAAAATAGAAAGTTTCCAAAAATAGAAAATTTCCAAAAATAGAGAGTTTCCAAAAATAGAAAATTTCCAAAAATAGAAAGTTTCTAAAAATAGATAGTTTCCAAAAATAGTAAGTTTCTAAAAATAGAAAGTTTCCAAAAATAGTAAGTTTCCTGAAATAGAAAGTTTCCATAAATAGAAATAAGCTGGACTAATATGTCTAAAAATATAAGCTAATGCTTATTAATCATAAGTTATAAGTCATGATAGTTTATTAGTAAAGTCTATTAAATTAAATACTCAGGCTAAAGTAATTATTAATTAATAATGATAAAGCATGGTTTATTATTTAATAAAATGTCATGGTCAATTTAATAAACTTTACCTTATACAATATAATTACATTAAGCCATGGTCTAATTTAATTAAGTCTAATAAATACTTAGGTTATATCATGTTTTATTTAATTAAATAAAATAACCTAATTCATGGTTATAAATTAATTAATTAATAATGCATGTAAATTTATTTAATTAATAAAACATTGCTAACCAAAAATATAGCCGAGCCCTAAACCCGAGAAAACAAAACCCGAACACCAACACACCACCACACAACCGCGGGTGGTGGTGGTGGCCGGCGGCTGTGCATCCTACGGCTGCTGCCCTGGTTACCGCTACTGGCTGTGGTTCCCAATGGTGGAAAATGGTTCATACCGGCCGAAGCCGATGCCCCCCCTGCCTTGCCTGCGCAGCCACTGCATCACCAAGGTACCTACTGGGGGGCCTTGGTTTGCTGCTGTCCGAATCAAAACACCACCGAACCCCATGTGGTGGTCTCGGCTAGTGGAACAAAATGGCACCGAGAGCCTTGTGGCTCTCGGTTGTGTACCATGAACCTAAACCAAACCCCACCAAAACCTTTTCTTGATTTATTCCGTTAATCAAACATGTATTTAATTATGTTTCAAGATTCGTGTTCATGAAATCAAAATAAACATAAAAAGGTTCACGTTTAGTTTATACCAAAAGCGTAGATGAAAAGGGAATTGGAACAGGAACACGTACAAGTAGAAACCAAAGATCAAATCGCCAAAAATCGTCCTTCTGTCCTCCTAGTGTGTCGCAGCTATGGTGAAGAAAGGGGCTAGGGTTTCTTATTTTTTGTTAAAAAAATATATAATAAATTTCTCTGGGAATTAAGTTACTAGTTGGTTATATAATGGGTCGGGCCATGAGGCCCTCCCTTCCTTTCTTTGCCGCGGACACCAACAAGCCCAAACACCCAACTTATTGTTTTTTCATGTTAATTTTTACTAGGGAGGGTGCCCGCGCTTCGCTGCGGGAAGTTGGATTTCAGTGCTTGTATGGGCAAATATGCATACATATGGTCCAGTTACATTCGAATATTTATCGCTTATTATTGGCAGCCATAGTTGCATCCATATTGGCATCCAGTTTAACGTACTTGACTAATGAAGTGTCGTTGTGGCTAAACGTATTTCTATCGCTTCAGCAACACCACTTTATCCCCATTTGTTGTTTGTGAAATTGTAAACATCAACATCGAAATATATACCTGTAACAAAACTAAGGACTTATTAGCTAAAGGCAGCAGTAAAGATTACTAAAACTAATTTGTGTACATAATGATTGGTTGTTCCAAGATCTTCAAAATCACTACACGTGAAAAGAAGGGAGTGGCAGAAGGAAATCTTATTAACATCGAAAATTTTGAGTATTCTTTGTATCCATTATCTTCAAGTTGAAACATTCCTAACACCCAATCTATTATAAACATTTAGTATACGTGTAAGAAAGTAGAATAAAAATATAGTACCTTGATATCATCATCTCCTAGATGCGTCTTGAAGGCTCTGCACAAAAGACATCAAGAATGATTTAGTCGTTTAAAATACAAAAAGGTACATAACGTGTGTAGTGGTCCATTTAAATCGTTGAATCGTGTGCGTAGGGACATCATCATGGGACAATGCAAGCAGCTCTAATGCTCTCTCATATAAGTAGTCCTTTAAAAGTGAAGAAATATAAACGGCCAATGTCTTGGCGTCAAAGTTTAGACACATCAGCTTTAGCAGAACTCAACAAGAATACCGAGTTTTGTCACGAATGGTATATGCAACTGAATACTTAAGAGATTTACTCTAATATGAATAATTTTAGTGGTGTTTGGGAATGCCTATGTTTTGGTCTCTCCTAATTACTCTCCACCATAAACAGTTACACTATTTTTGTGTTTGTATTATGTACCAATTTTTAGTATAAATATCTGAGACTTTAACTTAACGATGTATAAAATTTCAACAAAGTTAAAATTTAGGAAACTTACCACTATATTCTCCCAAGAAACTCTTCTGTAGATTGTTACATTCACTTGGAATTTGTTGTTAAGAAACTCCATGAGCAGAAGGCGTTCACTCAATGCCTTTGGCTATCGGTGACACCCATTACGGATTGTTACATTCACTGTATAAACGGTGACACCCATTACGGATTGAACATTTTCTAAATCGACTCATAGGATACCCATGTATAAAATAATTGCCATACCTATATCAGAAATTTGTGTGGGTCTCGTACTTGCAAGCTTATTATTAGTCTTCTTCCATGGTTCCGTTATTAGCTTTCTTTCTACAATTAAACATTATGTATTAAGCCAATAGCTTGATTCACTTGACATCCTTTGGATGACTGAATCTATTTCACGCCATACAATTTAGTCAGGTTAATGAGCCTTTTTCATGAACAAGCTCCTGCTAACCAACCTGAAAATGCACGCACACCGTTACTTGTATTTTGATCCTTAAAATGCTTAAGATTATGCACATAAATATAGGGACATTGGCTTACCACTTTGGTGACAACATATATGTTGTTTCTCATCTTGTAAAGCATACTTAGCCATGGTGACAAACAGTACGATACCAAAAAATGTCGCACAATTTTTCTTTTGTCAATTCGTGATCCGGGTTGTGTTGGCAATGGGCGACACACGGACCTGTACAAACGGAAAATAGGAGCAATCAGAAAACATGGTATATATATACATGTCTCATTTGTATTAGTTAGTATATTCATTTGTCGTTCAATATCTAATTACAGATATATAGAAGAAGCTAAAGTCACATTATCAAAACACAATTGTAAATTAACATGACATTACACTAACTATAATAGGTGAAGGTCCACGTTGTTAAAAATAGTACCTGATCAATTCGTGGTCGCCTATTCGGGCCGACAGGTTAGAGGCTTAAAACACATCCAACAATCTGTCAATTCAATAAGCCTCAATACACAACTGACAATATTCATAATGAGGGGGTTTTGTTTTGCATTATATAACAGGTTTACCGTTTATTTAAATTTAGGCATCTGTTTCATAATCCCACTTTTGATGGGTTAATTTAAAACTTTTCGGCTTATATAAGTTCAGTATGGCATAATTGTAACACCCTATTTTGGTAAATGGAATGTCACGCGTGATTATGGTGTGTCATCAAAGCATTCAAGGAAAATGCCTTAAAAACATAACATGACCATAAAAAGGAATACCGGAAACAAACATCGATACCCTAAGTATAAGCTCATCACACACAAACATAGCTACCGTAAAGGAAAAGGACTAAACAATGTCCATAGAAATAAGTAGCAAAGTGTATAATGAAATGCATAAAGTAGAGAAGGCTAGATAGCTTCCAATCTGTAGAAATTAGAAGGGGGGGTTGAATAGTTTCTCTTCAATTAGTCACCTAATTTAAATTACTTTGAATTAAGTGTGTATCAAAACTATCTTTTACATAAAGCTAAGTTGCATAATGATTAGGTTCAATTCAAATGCATTAGCAATGGTAATAGGTAAGTATAATGATAATGAAATAAGTAAAGAGTAAGGAAAGAGACAACATAGTGACAAGACACCAAGATTTATAGTGGTTCGACAACGAGGCTCTATCCTCGTTTCTACTCCACTCCTCGAGTACACCTACTCGAGATTTCCACTATATCCACAAGCTCCCTTCTTGGCGGAGAAAGCCTTACATCGTTGCTTACATTATTTTCCGACACTAAGCTAAATGTTGAGACCTAATGATTAGCTGGGAGCAATCTACACAACGTTGCCTACTTCACAATTTAACGACACAAGGCTAGATGTCGAGTTCTAATCTCAAGGTAGAACCAATCTTCACGACGTTGCCTACTTCACCATTTAACGACACAAGGCTAGATGTCGAGTTCTAATCCAAAGCTAGAACCAATCTTCACGACTCTTCACTTTAAAGCTAGGTGAGAACTTCACACAACACAACTACTAATCACTTTCAAGTTTAGTGAGAACTCACAAGACACAACCACATCACTTTATAGTTTAGTGAGAACTACTACACAAATCTATTACAACTCAACTAGAAATATCCAAGTACACACATGTAGCTTGGATCTACACAACACAAATCCAAGAAAACACATATGCAATGGATGTACACAACAAATCTAAGTATTTACAAATAGCTTGGATGAACACAACTAGTCCAAGTATTTCATAAATAGAAATGGATTAACAAAAAATAAAAAGGCTAACATGATGAACATGACTAATTCATGGATTCATTTTTATCACAACACTAGTGAGTGAGTGATCTTCTCATTGGACAAGGTAAAGGAGGGGATCAAGAGGATAATCATATGTAAACATCCTTAACACTTTAAGTGATCATTTACTAATGATTATGCTATAGAAAAGAGAAAGGGGCTGGGAAAAACGTCCAAGAGGCTTGTTGGAAAATGAGATTTGATCCACTATTTATAGAAGACAAAGTCCAACGGCTAGCTGGGCGCGGATCCTTATCTAGCCGGCGGTACCTTATCGATAAGGAACCGCCTAGGCTATTTAAGGTACCGACTAGTAGAGTCCGCTCCCTTTTTTGTCTTTTAGTGGGGTAGGAATATCTAAGGTTTTTTAAACCTTCAAAGGATATTCTTATGGCATATGGAATATGCCATTTTCAAATTTACATTTTCCATTTTAATAAAACATTTTCCTAAAAAAAAGTTTATTAAAAAATCTTTTGTCATATTAACAAAAGTGAGTTTTAAGGATAATCACTTTGATGATCAATAAGTTTGATTAAGAAAAGTTAGTGATATGATTATTACATTGATGATAGTGTTAGTTAAATAATTCATTTTGTGTTTTATACTAAATGTGTTGTATAGTTTGTTGTGATCAAAACAAAGAAAGATTAGTTAACACTAATAATGTTTTTAGGCATCACTTGCATTAACAATCTCCCCCTTTTTGATTACGACAAACTATAAACTCATTTACTTAGAAACACAAAATATCGAATTATTAATGAGTTTATCACTATCATTTCTCCCCCTTTGTCGTAGCAAAAAGGTAAGCATAAGTCTTTGAAGATGTTCGGACTTTGCTAGTAGCTCCCCCTTGGTGGTTGCTCCCCCTTGCTTGGGGCACCAAGTGTATGAGCTAAGGTGACATGATACACAAAGGTTAGTAGAAAGGAAAGAAACACCAATGTATATATGATCACTACCTACTAAGTAACTTGAGAGGGAGAGGGAGAAGGAGAAGAAATCTCAAATTAGAAGCAAGTATTTGCTAAGTATATCCAAAAAGGTAAATAACGAAAACAAACACACCATAACGATTTCATTTTACATAAATATGAATAAGACAACCAAAGTAGATAGTCATACACACAATATGAGTATCTAAAGCAAAAGATATGGAAAATAAAGCACAAAGCATAAGCTAGCCTAATAGTGACAATTTTCCAAGATTGCTTTTAAAAAAAATGACTCAAAAACAACTAAAGTTTTATTGACTCCAATGGAGTGTAGCCCTTTAGTTGGAAAAATAAGACGGCGATGCATCATTCGAAGTTTTGTCCACGGGAACGAAAACTTTGAGAGGAGGTCGAGTGAGGAGGAATTCAAGAAAATTTAACTTCTCATACACATGAGCAAGTTCAATTTGTCGAAATCGACAACAACCAAACGAGGATCCATGATGCAACACAAATTCGGTTGATGGGGGAAGGCCATCACACCTAGGGTTTGGTGGTGGTGAGGAGAGTGGGTAGGTAATGTTTTCACAATGCCTTGTGAGGTTTGGGATGGTTGAAAGATCATTGAGTTGAGGGGTGTCAAAGGGTTTTGGTGGTGGGGGAGATTCTCCTTTTCTCTGGTGATTGGGTTAATGGAGTAGGTCTCATTCCAATACTTGATTGGATAGAAGGTGGGGTTCTTGGGTGGTTTGGATGAAGAGGGTTCATTTTTCTTGATCCAAATAGGTTTAACCCAGATTTTCTGTTTCTTTGAAAGCTTTGATGAGAAAGCTTTGGGTGAGGAGGTCTGTGACAAAGATATGTGAAGGTTATGAAAGGGAGAGTTAGGCATTGTTGAGGTGTGAGAATGAAATCTCAAGGTTGGGGTATAAGAAGAAAGTATACAAGGGAAAGGTTTGAAAAACAAATGTAAAGTGTCAAGGAATGTTTAGCCAAATTGAGTAAACATGGAATCTTGACTGGGAATAGGGTGATGAAGGAAGACTATAAACGAGCCATAAAATGGCTTTCTGTGCGCGGTACCTTATAGGGACCGGCGGTTCCTTATCACTTAAGGAACCGCGCGTTCTTTAAGGAACCGCGTGTAGTGGACTTGAAATCTAGATTTTCCAGGGTTTTGAGAAAAACTAAGACTTTTTCAAAAAATTACAAATCTTGGAATTTTACCTCTATTAGCACTAACTTTTGCTAGGGTTGCATAAAAGCAACACATTCACCAAGAATGTCTTGACAAAAGGTGACAAAATTTTGGATAACATTTTGAACCAATTTAGTCAAGTTTTAGAGGTTGAGATAGATTTAGGTTCAATTTTAATTTGGAATTAAAGTTGATTAGTGTCCACAAAAAGATAGAAGCACAGAATGCTAAATCCATAATTCATTCTCAGAAAACATTCATGAAAGAGATACATAAGAAAAATAAAGAAAAACAACTAACAAAACTAAAGATAGCTTAAAAAAGCTAGGTCTTGATTAGTAATCTTCCTTGGCTTGAAGTTTCTTGAAAACTATTTTTAAAGAAAATCATCATTCATGTCCTAGGAGGAGGCATGTTAAACAAGGTGAGCAAGAAATCTTGCAACCTCATATGAAGTCCCAACATCTCCCTCCTAAGGTTTTGAATGATGTAGTTATTATAGAGGCAACATGGACAATGAGAACCATGAGCTTCTAGGAACCCAAGGAAGTAAGGATCACCCATAAAGAAGGGAAGTGGAACACCCAAAATGGGAGTGTTTGAGGGAGGTGGATGTGGAGGAGGAAAGTTCTCCAAGGGTGATGTGGGTGAGTGTGGAGGCAAGCTCTCCAAGGGTGAAAAGGGTGAGTTGGGAGGTGTAAATTGTGAAGTCACCATGGTATCATCAAAGTCATTCACAATGGGAATGCTTTGGATGGGTTGTGGTTGGGTGGTCACATCCAATAGATTGCTTGGAGTGAAGGGTGAGGAAAGCTCATGCATCCTAGATTGGAATGAAGAGGAGGTAGAACCATGAGAATGGTTGGTTCCATGGGTTGATGAAGTCTTGCATAGAGCAAGAGTGGTGAGTTTGATGAAGAAATGAGAATTGGGACAATCTCATTCTTGGGAGTGTGAAAGGGTGAGGAGTTGGGTTTAGCCATTTTAATCTTAATCTTAAGATTGTTCTTTGTGGTGGAGGTTTTGGATGAATTTAAGCTTTTTGTAGAAACCATGGTTGAGATGAAGGGTTTAAGGTTTAAGGAAGAAGGTTTGATGTGTGAAGAACATGGCTAGCAAGGTGGGTTTAAAAGGGTGAAGGGATGATCCAAACTAGTAATGGGTTAAAAACATTTTATGTGAACAATGAATTTAGCTAACCTAGTTTAGGAAATGTGCAGTTTTTGCAAAGAATCAAGCCAGGTTTACACAGATTAAGGAAAATAGTGTAAAACAAAGATTCTGTCGGACATAGTAGCCGGTGGTTCCTTATCTAAGGGCGGCGGTTCCTTATCAATAAGGTACCGCGGGTTGATAAGGAACCGCGACCAGTGGTGTTCAAAAGTGGTATTTTCTCAAATTTTGGTTAGCCCAAATTTTTATCAAAGGATTTTCAAGCCAAAGTTAACTACTGACCAAACTCTAGGAAGCTAACTAACACATAGGATGCGCAAAGCTATGCAAAACATAATCACAAAGGCATAGATAATCATTAGGATAATACAAAATAATCCACACAAGTAGAATTTAGTTAATACACATGCAAGATAAAAAAAATTGTTCAACGTTACATGTTTACCAACATGTATTCTTTGAAATACTTCAAAGCCTTCAACTTCTCTTCTTGCCCAATCCCTTGATCATATTCCCCAAATACTTGAATCCCTTCCTTGACTCAACCCGATGTTCATGCAATTCACCTCTAGTCCTAAGATTTTCACGGTAGAGATGCTCCATGTTGAGATCTTCCGGTACTTCACTAGAGGAGTAATGAGGTAGGGGAGCTAAGTCTTCAAGTCCATCCACGAATGAGTTTGAGGATGGGTGGGAATTACTCGAAGAGTTGAAGTGAGAACTAGTACCTATGCCATCACTATCACTTGTTGGCATACAGGTGTCCTCATCATTCGTCTCTTGATGATCGGATTTTCGCGAACCTTGATCACTTCTTGGCTTTCTTGCATATACCTCTTGAATAGACAACATTACCCGATGAACCGGGTGAAAGCGAGAAAGATCGAGGTGGGGAAAGTCATGAGCAACCCTTTTGAAAAGGCGAGTAAGAAGCATAGCCTAGGGAAGGTTTGTTTTGGGCTTTGAAAGGGCATAATTTATTCTTCGAGCGATATAGAATGCCAAATTGTACTTGGTGGATGTAAAGATGCAACTCAACATATGCACCATACAAGCCGGGATATGATCTCGGTTTCCACCAAGACAAAAGACATTCTCCCAAATGATATTTGTAACAATCCGTCAATTTATGGTTGATATTTTATTCTCAATATTTATTTGAAAACATTATTTTAATGTTACAATATGAACTCACTTATTTTGGGGAAGAAATTTGGATTTACGTCTTGAAGTAGCATCGACTACGTTTAAACCGGAGGATTCTACGTTACGTGCTTACGTTTACATACACCGTCTTTGGTGACAGTCCGACATTTCAGAAAATAAATTTATCCGCGAATATTATTTTGGAGTTTTAAATTTGTGTTAGTTCATAAACTCACAAATTTACGAGAAGAGATTAGGACTTACGATTTTATTTTAACGTCCATTACGACTAAACCGGAAACCTTAGGATTACGTATTTACGTTTTCGAACTCCGTTTTTGATGAGACAATTTTTATTAGATTCGTTTTGTGACGTTGACTCATAATTTACAAAAACGTTTTTCGTAAAACGACCCGAGGGCACGCAAATCGAGAAAACTAGAATCGAGAAATACCCGTAAACTAGTGAGATGGGACAAAACACATTGTCCCACCCCACTAGCTATATGGGACGGCATTACTTGACACCACAACGCAAGGTGGCATCAAGTTTAGCTTACACCTTCTATGTGTAAGCCTTAGCTTACATGTTAAGCTAACTTCCTTTACCACTAACTCAAAACTAGCTACTACTTCTCATTCCATCACTTCTCACATGCAAACCAACATCAAAATCCTCTCAACTCCATCCCCTTGCCGTCCACTATTAACCAACAAACACCCCATTTGATCTTTTCTAGCCATAAACCACATGTTTACTAGTTCTATTAAGGTGTTCTCTTGAAGCCTTGATCATTTGGTGGCCATATTAACAACTTTGGAGGTGATTTGCTTGTGTCCTAGGGCTGATTTTCCAACCTATGTTCTTGATATTTGATGGTCTTGGAGATACTTGTTGTGTTCATCAAGTTCTTGTCTTCCTAAAACAAGAAATCCACTTGGATTGGTAAAGAAGATCATCCTCTCCATTTTTCTCTTGTTATTTTGTAAAGAACAAATGTATTTTATTTCATTTTGTATATGTATATGATGTATATATGATGATAAAAATGTTGTGTGGGGATCAAGTGTTGATAAATATGCTTAAAAATGATGATAACTATAAGAAATGAAGCTAAAATCTTGACTATTTAGTTGGCTGTATAAAAACAGTAGATAACTAAAAGATGAACTGATAAAATTGCATGGTTTGATCCATTTACAGTAAGTAGATGATTCTATACACATGTGAGAGTTTGTCATGCAATGGAATCAAAATAATGACTGAGATATGATCAAAACAAGTTAGGTGGTGTAATCTGAATAAGCAGTTTTGTAGGGACTGTTAAGGAAACTTAAACTCAAAATGGGCAGTATCTATAACTAAGTTATATGTAGCACACATTATGAAGAACATGTCATCCAAAAATGAGCTTCTAAGTCATTATAGAACTCTAGATATGTTAAAAATGGTGAACATGAAGTTAAAAATCAGATTTTTGGAAATAATGTTTATTAATATTATATAAGCACTCACATTATAAGATATAAAATGTAAAAATATAAACCCACTAACTTATAAAACTTATTTATATAAATGTATAAAAGGTTAATTAAATGGGTAAATTATATAAATGGTGGTAAAATAATATTTATAAGTAATAAAAACTATAAACTTGATTTTTACGACTTTTTCGGCTATCGCCGTGAAATTAACGTTTTTCGCCAAATAAAACTTAGACGACCAAACCCGTCTAATGTAAAGTTTACAAAAGTCATATACTGATATATAAGTATCTAATACAAGTAAAAACCGATAAAACCCGAACTATAAGAAATACGGACATTTACGAGCTAATTAAGCATATTGGACTAATAATTGGACTAAATAAGATAAAAACTTGTAAAAAGAACTTATTGGGCTTAACCCATTTGGGACCAACATGGAAAGTTTAAATACTGATAATATAAGTACAAAATGGATTAAAACAAGTTAAATAACTTATAATAAGTTTATTGTACTTAAAACGTGTAAATAGGTAAAACTAGTAAACTAGTATAAAAGTTATCGACATATAACACTAGAATGAGTAAACGAGAATATGTAAACCCACTTGATCATCATATATATATAATCATCATATGTATACATAATTGTTATTTTTATAAAGTCATTGGACATAAGTCTAAGACGAGTATTATTTGTCTAGGTTTCCGTGATTGAAGCACGTACCGTACGTCCGAATTGCCGATAACCCGCCTTCCCACATCAACGTGAGTTCATAGCCTCGCACTCTTTTAAATGTTTTTATAAATGTTTTATAAACCCGCGAGAGAGATAACATGTTATTTTTTATAAAATAGGACACCATTTGTCCCGATTGTTTGTTTATTGATTTTTGGACCCGAATGATTGAATGACCCGATTGTATGACCCTATAAATGATCAAAGGACCCGATAGATGAAATCAAATGGATTATTAAAGTTAGGTTATGTAACTAAAAGTCCCATTAGCATGAATTGTGAACTACCGGGAGTTGGTAGACGCTTATGCATTTAATAGTACTATTTGGGGACGATCACCCCAGTTCGCGCCTTGACGGTTGATCCCCGTCGTGCCACATTGATTGGTAAGCGAATTTATGTATGAGAAGATTTCCATAGCGTGACCTTTGTGACGACACGCTACTTTAGATGGGCAAAATTGGTATCGGGTTAGCTACTCGTTTTGGTTTAGTAAGGTAACAATGTCATGCGGCTTATAATAATCCAATCACCGAAATACTATTAGACGCTTCGAATTACGATGTATTGCCTGACTAGCAATACAGGGTCATACTATTGATATTATGTTCGTGTTTTGGTTTTCATAACCATATTCATATAACGGTTTTTATTTGATTTTATACAACGTCATAAGACGTATTGTATGATGTTTTTACGACATTGGCTCGTATAATGATTTTTAAGGCAAACGCCTATATTATGATTTTGATGAAGATTTGTATAAAACGGCTTTGGCTATTTTATGTCCTATTAAAATGATTTGTACAAAACGATTTTCAGTAATAATTTTATACTGATATTATATTGATGGATTTTATTAAACTCTATGAATTCACTCGGCGTTATCGCTGACCTTTCTTTTAACATGTTTTATCTCAGGTACTTGAAGGTAATTCTCGGGAAGACGACAAGAATTCATGGCCCGCACTTAAACAATATTTTTCCATTCAAACACTTTGTAAATCTTTGTATGAAATATAATGACTTGGGACCGATGTAACTTTGATATTTATGAATGGAAATGCTTTATTAATAAACGACGCGATTTTTATGCGTTGTCTATGATGTGAGTAATGTGCTATCCCGTAACACCAACGAGTCTTCCGCTGTATTGAGTTGTATAAATTTGGGGGTGTTTCAGTTTGGTGTCAGATCTCTCGTTATAGAGAACGAAAGATTTTTAAAACCAAGGTTTTGAATAAAACATTTCAAAATCTTTTTACTAAAAAAAAAACATTTTTCTAAAAATGTCTAAAAATCTTTTGACTATAACGATGCCGAAGAATTCCCGAGTTACCGACAAGGCCAAGACTGGGAAGTGTTATTTTAATATATATATAACTTGGATTATATATATATGATATAATTTTATTACATGATTGTTTGATGATTTATTTTGATTTTTATACGAGGTATTTATACGACGTCGATTGTCACAAGTAACCCTAAATCCCCCTAGTAAATTAATCGAAGCTATTCTCGTAGGAATTCTAGCTATCCTAGATCTAAACCAAGTTGTGGATATTTATGATCCCAACAAATGGTTGATATTCGTAGAAATGTAGATATTAGTTGATTGTGATATTGAAAAAGAATTGGCGAGATTAAAACTGATATCGATGTCATGACAATCTTTCCTTATAGAGTGGAGTTTGACAAAACGTTACCACCTAGAAAGATGTCATCTGATTCGTTGTCATCCAATTCTTAAGTTTGAAATCGAAAGGGTGAATGTTGCACTTGAGGCTGTCATTGGAACCATTACCCAAAAGCCTCATGCCACTAGTACCTTTCCGAGAAGTCTAGTTGAATGATCAAGTCATTTCGTACTAGTGACTCATTTGATGATTGTTATTGTAAGAGCTATAGGATTGGAAATTAAGTATTGATTCACATCGAGCTTTTATTGCTCTATTAAGGTTTAAGAATAAGATTGAAAGTATTGGAAAAATGAGGCAGGACACCTAATGACTCCTGTAGATTAGTGTTCATTGTGGTATCTTTTAAGAATCCCTAACTTAATTGAGATATCAGTTGGTAGGATGAGTTCTGAGAATTGTATGACATAGTGACACATAATGTGTTACGGTACAATTTTGACTTGTTTGTGATTAATGAAAAGACTACCTTTGATTGCTAAATTCTACATGTATCGATGTTATCTATCTTTTCTTGTTTGTTCCTAATGTTCGCATTAGTGATGCAACCATTGAATAAGTACTCATCTTGATCGAGTTACGTTGTAGATTATTCTTGTTGAGTGCCATCGAGATCATGAACCTCACGATTATTTGGCTAAGCTCATTTCCTATCATATTGTAGTTAGATCTTGGTGAACAACTTTTCATCACTCTTTTGCAGATCACACATTGATTTTATAAAGATAAAGAGGTATCCTTTGAGAAAATTTAAATTTTCATCAATATAAGGATTATTCAAAGTAAGATTTATAAGTGATTGTTATCGAAATGAGGTTGTTTATAAAGTATCTTGGAAAACTTAATTGTTTTCATAATAAAGAAAATCTTTGTAAATTTATTTTTGACTCTTATTTAAGAATTAAGCATGAAAATGTTTTCATTATAAACATGTTGATAAAATTTTGACGAACTGAGTATTGCATCGTTAATCTTGAAATTGTATATAGTTGTGCGCCTACATACAATTTGGAATGGACTATGCAAGGCTGATTAGTAGTCACCATAAAACTAATGAATAAACACTACATTTTCTTTGAAGATTGTGAAAGAATAAATTTTATGAGATCTGCAAGAAGTGAAAAATAGGGACATAATGTTAGGGACACCTACATATGTGCCTGTAGCATCTATTCTTCTGAGTTGAATTTACTCATCTGTGGATATTGTCTTCATTGACAATTGACAATTCCGTTCTTGTCCAATTCTCCCGTAGTGAGATTCTTAGGAAAAGAATTTGATTACCGAGTGTTGATACCCGACTGGATGTATTGACGTTCTTATCATTTCTTTTGAATTGATTTCATTTGAATGACCTGGGTAACGATCCGAGGAGCTTTCGAATGCGTACTCGAATTATGAAAACATGGGATATATTCATATTCGTTAAATGTTTTCGTCTGTGTCTGATTTGAAATTCTCTCGCGTAAATTATGCGTTGACCTTACTCCTTTAATAGTAGTTGTGTATCCTAATATCCTTGAATTTGTGAAGGATTATGAGTTATTATTAGTCTTTTGAGAAGTTCACATCTTATCGACGGCAATGCAACTGGAAAGTTGATAGTGCCCGTAGAATGGATTGATTGATTATGACATGACGATATTGTCTTAATTGATGAGAACTCGAATTGAATTCCCCTAAATGATAAGATGTTGATTATCAAAAGTGATATAAATAATTCTTGATGGATGATCATATCCTGCTTTTAGACTTGAAATTATACCGTGAATGGCTGTGAACTAGTTATAGATATTATAATCTAGACGAACCTAATATGAATTTATTAAAAGATGTTTATGTTATCTGAAACTTTAGGAGGTATTTATTGGTGAATTACCTAGACTTTTGCCATTAAGGCAAGTTGAAATTGGTATTGATTATATTTCCGGTGTTGCACCTGTGACTTGTGCACAGTACGTCAGCACCATCTGAATTAAAGGAATTACCGTACAACTGAGAGAGTTGTCGGAGAATGATTTTATTCTACCAAGCCTGTCATCCTGAAGAGCTATGGTGTTATCATTCCTTATATTTATAGATTACTGTGGCTGAGTAAATTGACAATCGAAAACGATATCCATAACTCGAAATGGAAGATTTGTTCGATCATTTACAAGGTTTTTGATCCACGGCATGGTTATTATCAACTTCGCATCTGCAAAAAGGATTATCTATTCCAATCATTACATCCAGAACTTGTGATGAACATTATGAGTTTCACGTGATGTCGTTTGGATTGACCAATGCACATGTGTTGGGAATAAATCTATGCTTATTTGTTTCCCCTGCTAGTTGATTATTCATACCCCTGTTAGAGTAAGTTCCCCCTGCTAAATAACAAAGGCAGGGGGATCCGTTCCCCTGCTGAAGTCAAAGGTCCTGCTGTCAAGATAAACATGGAATAGATATTTACGCGTTTCAGTTATTATTCCTTAATACTTTCCATAGTTTGTTAGTAGTGATCTTGTACGTGGGTCCTTGCATCTATAAAAGGACTCACTAGGTTAGCATGCAATGTGTGTCTTTCTCATTTCATTTTTCATTATTATTACTTTAAGGTTTTGTAAACCCTAATACCATTTTGTGTATTCGTATATCTTTGATATATTAAAGTGCAACGTTTGAATCTTGTTTGTTCTTGTGCTAAACATTACATTCCGCATCTTGTTTAGTTACTTTGCTTTGCAAAGTTTCTCTAGTGTTAGATTGAATTCTTTCTCTCTATCACAACCCTTAAACAAGCTATTAAGGTTTAAGATCTGACTTTGGGATCAACAAGTGGTATCAGAGCTTGTTGAGAAACTTTGTCTAAATCAAGAACAAAATCCTTATAGCAAACATGTCTTCAGATTCATCCACAAATAGCAACAACCACAATAACCTCAAGTTACCCATGTTGGATCCTGAAAACTTTGAATTATGGGAATTCAGAATCCAACAATACCTGAAAATGGAACACTATGTTCTCTGGGAGATCATAGAGTTTGGTGATCAATTCAACAAAATGGTGGCTGTTGAAGAAGGCAAGGATGAAGGTGAAAGTTCCAAAGGTAAGGACAAGAAGAAATCTGCTGCTCTATGTGATAAGGAAATACTGGCTAGGAGGCATGATGTCAGGGCTCACAGCTCATTGCTGTTGGCCCTACCTGATAGACATCAACTCAGATTCAGGAAATACAAAACAGCTAAGGAACTATGGGAAGCCATAGGCACAACCTTTGGAGGAAATGAAGCCACAAAGAAGAAGAAGAAGAACCAAATGCTGGACGATTTTGCTTCTTTCAAAGCAATTGGTGATGAATCAATTGGAGCTATTTACAATAGGCTTCAAGACATGGTGGCCCACTTGGAATTCTTTGATATTGAGGTGACAAAAGAGCAGGTGAATACCAAGTTTTTGAACAGCCTCCAGAAAGAATGGTTTGTCTATAAGGCAATCTGGCAAAATAAGGATGACTTGGACAACAAGAATATTGATGATATATACAATAACCTAAAAGTTTTTGAACCTATTGTCAATGAAATGAAGTCAAAAGGGACAATTCCCACCAACTCAAGTGGAATTGCTGATTCCCCTGCTAACATGGCATTCATATCACAAAGCAGTGGAATCTCCAAGAACAGTGGAATAGAAGTAGCCCCTGCTACTTATTCCCCTGCTACCAGGTCTGGACCTTCCTATGATGAAGAAAGACCAGCTACATTCAGTCTTGATACTGCATGTGCCTTCATAGCATCTCAAGGTCCACAAGGATCTACAGTGTTACATGAAGATCTGAATCAAATCAGTAAGCAAGCACTAGAAGAATTGGATATCAAGTGGAATATGGCTTTGCTAAGCATGAGAGCCAACAGGTTCCAAAAGAAGTATGGGAAGAAGATCACAATTAATCCATCTGATGTGGCTGGATTTGATAAAGCAGAAGTTGAATGCTACAATTGTGGCAAGAAGGGTCATTTTGCCAGGGAGTGCAGAGGACCTAAGTCTGGAAATAGCCATAGAAAGGATGAGGATTCTGGTGCTAAAGCTATGGTAGCAATGCAGGGGATAGATGGAGCAAATGGATGGGACTGGAGTGCTATGACAGAAAGTGTGGAAAGAAACCAAGCTTTGGTGGCTGAGAAAAAGGAAGAAGACTTTGCACTTATGGCCATGTCAAGTTCCAGCTCTGACAATGAGGTATATGATGACTCATACTGTACTAAAGCTTGTAGGAAAAATACTGAATCTTTGAATGATCAAATCAGAAAGGTAAAAGCTGACTATATAAATTGTGATAATGATCTTGATAACTACAAACGTGCCTTAGAACAACTAGAGTCCACCATAAGAGAGTATAGGCAAAGAGAAAGTGAATATAGGGATCACATTGTGATTCTAGAAAGAGATGCCAAGGAGAATAACCAATCTATAAATGTTTTAACTGCTGAACTTGAAATTTTTAAAGCTAACCAAAAGATAGATGAGGAAACTGTTGAAAAATTTGGAAAAGCTTCAAAAGATTTAACCAAGGCATTTGATATTGGTCAATCTCCTAAGGACAAAACAGGGTTTGGAATTAAGAACATGAATGCTACTATACCCCCACCCCCTGCTAACATCCATGCTCCCTATCCTAGAAAAGACTTGTCATGGACTGGTCTCCCTTGTTTTGAAAAACAGGATGACATTGAGTTTGACTTGAGTGCTTATATACCTAATAATGCTGATACAGAAGAGCCTCTAGTTAAAACTAGTGTCATTAGGGATATTAAACAGGAACATGTTGGCTTAAAGAAAATTGATAACCCTGTTAAATTTTCAAAAGAAGGAAGTTCTAGCAGCAATCCAAACTCTAAGAGCAGGGCAAGACCACAGTCTCCTAAACCTATCATTAAATATGCTGGTATGTACAGGAATGTCAGAGGTAATCAAAGGAATTGGAATGACCAAAAGTCCCATCAGTTAGGAAAAGACTTTGTGATCAATACCAAGCCCTGCTTCACATGTGGCAGTTTTGAACACACTTATCAAGAGTGTAAGGCACCAATGGAGATGGTGGCTGCAAATCCCTTAAAGGATATGCAACCTAGAGCCATTCTTCTAAATGCAGGGGCAAAATCATTTTCCCCTGCCAAGTATGTTGCCCCTGCCTTAAGAAATAGAGTTGCTGAGAAATATGTTGCTCCAGCCCTTAGAAAGGAAAATGATGTTCACCCAAAGCCCAACACGTCTGTGACCACCCCAACACCTTATACTGCAAATAAAACTGGCCCAAGACCTTACCAACACATGAATAGAGGCCAAAACAAAAGGTGGGTTCCCTCTGCCAAGCATAAGGATTCCCCTGCTCAAACTGGGGTATCCCCTGCTAGAAGAGGTGTGCATTCTAGGAACATGGGAAGATGGGGAAAAGCTGTGAAAGCCTCAGCTCGTTGGGTTTGGGCACCCAAAAGGGGTACTCAATCTAATGGTGTATCTCTAGTCTTTGATAAGCTATCTTACATTGATACACGAGGTAGATCCAAGTCTGTAATGGCTTGGGTCCCCAAGAAAAACTAATTTGTTTTTCCTTTTACAGGTGACAAAGAAGACAAGGGATGATAGAGCATACTGGGATAGTGGATGCTCAAGGAGTATGACTGGACACAAAGCTTACCTGTCTAACTTTGTACCCCTGCATGACAATGATGGTGTTTCTTTTGGAGATGGGCATGGGACTATAACAGGAAAAGGAACTATTGTCACCAATGGGATGACTTTTGACAATGTGTATTTGGTGAAGGAGCTCAAGTATAATCTCTTCAGTGTGTCACAGATGACTGATAACAAGAATTTTGTCTTGTTTACTGACACTGAATGCTTGGTATTAGGAAAAGAGTTTGTCTTGCCACAAGACACTCCAATTGTTCTCAGAACACCAAGACAGAAGAACATGTACACAATTGATCTCAAGGACATCTCTCTCCAAGACAATGAAACATGTTTCATTGCCAAAGCTTCAGCAGATGAATGTAAGAAATGGCATAGAAGACTTGGTCATCTCAATTTCAAGAACATGAACAAACTGGTAAAGCATAATCTGGTTCATGGTCTTCCTTCCAAGTCTTTTGTCACTGAACATACTTGTGCAGCATGTCTGAAAGGAAAGCAACACAGAGCATCTTGCAAGTCAAAAACAAGTATGTCCACCACCAAGCCATTGGAACTATTGCATATGGATCTTTTTGGTCCTACTTCTGTGGCAAGTATAATGAGGAAATGGTACTGCTTAGTGATTACTGATGACTTTTCAAGATTTACATGGACATTCTTTCTATTTGAAAAGAGTGACACTGCTGATGTACTCATTGGGTTCATCAATCAAATTGAACTGTCAAAAAGCATGAAGGTAGTTACCATAATAAAACCACCGATGAGGATATACGTCTTTGGCTAATAAAACCACCGATGAGGCGGATAATAAAAGGCAAGGCAAGACCGAAGTCATAATAAAAGCTTCATGGCGAAGTTGAATAAAAGATGGAGGTAAACCAAAGATAATAAGGCCCTTCCGTTAGGGGGCGTATAAAAGTCTTGGTAATAAGTCTCATGTTCAAAACCGTTATAAAACCGTGTTTATCGATTCTTCTTGTCAACTTAATTTTTTGACATCGTTGTCTATTAGGAGGGGTTATTGATTTGACGGTCTTAGTTACACCGCTAGGACTCTATTTTTAGACCTAAATCTCTGTTATCGCATAAGTCAAACAATGTATCCTCGTGAAACATTCAAGACAAAATAAAATATAAGAGATACAACTTAGGAATAATGGGAGGATAAGTACGTGATTAGGGCATATGAGTAGTGTTAGCATTACTAACTTATAATGACAATGATCTCGTTGCACGCTTGGCATGGAATTAGGGTGAAAATCGAGGACGACGAAATTATTTCTAACGAAGCATTCACGTGTTCTTATTCTATGAACCTAAACGTCCCATTTTGCGATGAAAATCATACATTATGTCTAAAACGCAAGTAGTAGCAATAATAGTAGTGTAGCTAGTTTATCGTTCAATAAAAGTGAATAAAAATGAATTTTAGAGGTGCTATGATACTTTATTCTAGCATTGCGTGAGGGCACGGCAATGGTTTAGTATGGGGGAGTGATGAGACTGCTTTTATACATAGTCTCATCGTCCAAATAGGGCTTAAAATTCATTAAATATCATCAAAATACCCAAATATATGCTTGTGTTTGTTGCTTGTGTATTTTAGGTACGGATATTGAGAAAATGACAAAAGATCACAAGAATCAGTCAAAAACGAACACGGGAAACGAAGCCGCACGATGAACCAAGCCCTAATGAAGAATTTTCCAAAGAAAACCCTTGAAGAATTGAAGAATTATAAAGAAGGGTCCTCCAATATGGAAGAACTGACACTTTATACCCTTGTATCTTCATAATTACAAGTTTGGTCCCTAAAGTTTGTCAAAATTACAAAAAGGACCCTTAACTTTGAAGAATTGGCAAATTTAGTCCCTCCGCAAAACTAAATTGTCAATATTGGTCCTCCAAGAAGTCAACAAACAAGTCAAAACCTTGAAGTATGAAGACATGTCACCAACAGCCCTTGAAGAATGCAAGTTATGCATTTTAAGTCCTTGTTTCAAGTTTATAAAAGTATTTGGGCCAAATATGCCAAACTGCCAAAGTTATTATCAAAGGAAACAAGTTGTTTGGCTGTTAAATACAAGATGAACAAAGAAAGAAAAGTGAGGGACCATTTGTGCCAGACAACAAAACAACACCCCTCCAACCACACACTGCCACCTCACTTTGACCTTTTGACCACCCAATCACAGCTCCTCCTTTCTCCACGTCATTTTCCACCAACTTAATAAAACTTAATAATCTGTTTATTAAGTTTTTCCCTCCTAAACACGTTTTTAAAAGGAAAACAAGATTAAAACCCCTAATTTTTCCAGCCAAGAACACCTAGAACCCTAATTGGGTTTTCTCTAATTAAACAAAATTAAAACCCCATCTTGTCCAGGATGATGATTAAGCACAACTTAAACCCAAACCCACCCTTAACCACCTATCACCATCAACCAAGGCCCCTCCCACATGGCCCCCTGCACAAGAAAACAAGATACGACAGTGAAATCTACGGTTTATCTCCATTTCGTGTTGGCAAAGCTATTTTGAATGAGTATGATCATTCCAAGACAGCTGTAACATCAACATCTTCACATGGCAATGTTTTTGACCAAAAATTCAAAATTCGTCAAGGGGCATTCTGGGAAATCACTTGTATTAGGGTTTCTTATCAGCATTATTTTATTCTCAGTTCTAGAATCATCTTTAGCCTTGTATAAATATGGGTGACTTGTACCCATTTTTTTGGTTCCTGCATTTGTATTTTCTTAAATTAATGAATATTTGAAGTTTATTTTTACTAAATTGCAAATGTTGGGTTCCATTTTAAGCTACAAGTTTTAGTGTAATACCCTATATTTTCCTGCAAAATTTACATTCAGTTTTTAAAAAGTTTCAAGTTTTCAGAAAAGTTTAAAATTTTCAAAAATCCAATACCCAAAGAAGTGAAAGTGGACTTGGTTATTGGATTACTGAAGTTGAACTTGTTTAAGGTTTCAAGGTTTGTTGGTTTAAGAAGTTCTAGGATTGGTTAAACCTGTTTTCCAAAAATTTCAGTTTTATAAGATTTATCAAAATCTTATTTCCTATTTTTTTTTACTTGACACTTACTGTTGAAGCTGACCAAAAGCTTTTGACAAAGCTTTTGGTTCATCTTGCAACTTGTATTGTTTTCATTGTTGTTTGTGTTTGTGTAGGATCAAAGCAAGAACAATATTATTATCATCATTTTGCATATCATAAGTCCAAGAAGTATGCACAGACCCGGGTCTGTTGGAGAAGGCATAGCAGCCTTGGTGGGACCTGGATGTGGGTCCCACAAGGTAACTTCCTAGTTCCTTGTTCAAGTTCTGGTTAAGAGTATGATTTTTTAGATTTATGTGATTTTAGATGAATTTTGGTGAAACTGCTTGTTTGTGTGTTTAATCAGCTTGATTAGGTCTTTTACTGGTTATTGTGCATGTTTAGATTGATTGGAATCAGTTTGCTTGAGTTTTGTTAAGATTTGGTTTGAAAAATTGATTTTCAGTTTTTAAAAGGGGTGTTTGGATTAAGGGATTAGCCAAGAATTGTGATAAGATTCTTGTGTTAAAACCTGTTTAATACACTTCCTAGGTGGTCATTAGGTAGTACATGTGCTTAGATTTCAGATTGGTAAGGTAAAAAACACAATGGCATGCTAAAAAATGGTCATCATAGCATTAAATCAGTAAGGGTCCTATAACTGCCTGTTTTGTGATCTTTGAACCACCAATTTCTGAAGTCTGTCAGATTATTGGTTCAATCAGGAGTGGAGTAGTATTTGTTTGATTTAGTGCACTTGTATGCTAGTCATTGGCCATTAAAATCCATTTGAGTGCATAATGAATCAGTAACTGCTCATCAGACCAACCTTAGGCCTTAATCAGAAACTTTCATTGGTTTTTGTGCTTGATTCTTGTTAAGATACTTGCTTGTTTTGTGTTTGTGTTGACTCCCTATACTCAACTGAGTATATGGGTGCCCCTATTGTCCAATCAAACACCACAAAACTCATAAAACAAGTCCTCTTGTTAAATCTGCACATGTGAAGAAATATCACTTGGTGTTCTTCAGTTAAAAACCAAACCTGGGCACTTGTTTTGATTTCAGTAGCTTTAATCTTAGTTTATTTGTTATAAAAGTGTGTTTAAGAGCAGTTTAGGTTATTGGTTTTGAGTATTTGAAGTTTAAAAAAAATATAAAAGGCAAAAAGGACGTGGCCAGGACTCGAACCTGCGCCACTCCTCTCACAACACAAACGTCTTACCAGCGTGCCCTTGGGTCTTTTACTGCTAAGTACTCAAACCAAATTCCTTTTATCACGTTTTTGTTAGGGCTTTTCATATATAAGCCGTAGCTAAATAAGCTTATACAAGCTTATTGGTTAAGCTTATTTGCCTGTTTTCATTTTTCATAGGTTTGTCATTTAGTTAGGGACTTTACTGGCTAAAGTTTCATTTTTTCTCTTTCTTTATTTATTTTTTATTAATTTTTATTTACCCGTTTTTAATTAAATAGTTTAAAAATAGTATAAGTAGTTTTAAAATTTTATAAAAAATGTTTTTAGGTTTTATTTAAGTAACTTGAGGTTTACATCACTTAAAGTTTTCAAAAAGTCTTATTTTTGATTTTATAGGATTTTAGGGTTTTTAACCAACTTTAAAATTTAATATAAAATTATTAAATAGGTTTTAGAAACTTTTGATTGCATTTCTATCTTAGTTACATTATTTTAGATTTTTGGTAATTTTTTAGAATTTTTTTATAAACTTTGAATTTTTTTGAATATTTTAATATTATTTTATTATTAAAAATTGAAAGTTTGATTTTTTAAGTTTTAACATTTTTCCTAGATTAAAGACACCTAATTAGGAGTTTTGCAACTTTCCGAATATTTTTAGGACTTTTCAATTATTTTCTAGAATTAATTTAAGTTTTAATTAATTTTAATAGTTTTTAAGTGTTTAAAAATAGTTTTATTTGGTTTTAAAATTTTAAAAAATACTTTTTAGCTTAATTAGGTTATTTTTGAGGTTTACAAACTTTAAAATCTTGTTTAGGGCTTTTTAATAATTAGTTGTGATTTTTAGGGCTTTAATTAGCATTAAAAAGTCATTATCTAATTAATTAAAATGTTTTAGCAAGTTTGGATTTTTTGTAAACTCTTAGAATATTATTGTGGATTTTTAGTAATTTTTAGAAATTTTTAGGTTAAAATTTTAATTTTTGCACTATTTACGGTTTTGCGTGATCGCCTTTTTCGTCTTAATTTAATCCGTCTTCGTAACCGTCTTTCTCTTCTAATCCCATTTCTTTCTTTCTTTTTCAATCATATAATCACAAATCAAAATCATCTCTTAACACAACGCACTAGCCTCCTCGAGAACGAACTTACTTTTAGGGTCATTCACACACGGTTTTCCTAAATCGTCGTGCATACTTGCCCTATAATTGCCTTCCTTTTCCTAAAGGGGTAGTTTTACTCAACATCAAGAAGTAATAAACAACAAAATGGTTACATGAATTACTACCCTCCTCTATTTTGTTCTCTATGGGGAATCCCCTCCTCATTCATGCATCCCAACCAAATGCAAGGGATGTTTGGAACTAACAATTTTGGACCCATGAGATATTGGGGACCAAATGTTTGATCTTGTGTGTTGTTACCTAGATATGCTTGGGAATTGATTTGGAGCCCGATGAGTGGATTAAGGATAGTGGATGTTCTAAACACATGACGGGTAATCGAAGTTTGTTCTCGCATTACAAAGCATATGATGGAGGTAACGTCACATTCGCTAGTAGTCTACGTGGTAATATCATTGGCAAAGGTACGGTTTCTCTTGACTCCATGACCATTGAAAATGTTGAGCACATAGATAACTTAGGTTTTAACCTTTTAAGTATAGGTCAAATTTGTGATAATAAGTGTAAGGTCATCTTTTCGGAACATGACAGTGAAATCGTAAAAGATGGAAAATCATTGGAAAAGGTGTTAGAAAGCATGGGCTTTATGTCATGAAGGTTAATAAGAAGTCAAAAGACAACATATGTCTTGCGACTATAGATGATAGTTCTACTCTTTGGCATAGGAGATTAGGTCACGCTAATATGCGTTTAATTCAATCTTTAGTCTCTAAGGAGTTGGTAAGACACCTCCCCAAGATTAAGTTTGATCGTCACTTTTGTGATGCTTGTAAAGTTGGAAAGCAAGTTCACTCAAGTCACAAAGCCAAGAATTTGGTTTCGACCTCTCGGTGCTTAGAGCTCCTACATATGGATCTCTTTGGACCTTCCGCCATACGGAGTTATGAAGGTAACCTTTATACCCTAGTTATAGTTGATGACTATTCTAGATTTACTTGGACTAGATTTTTGGCATCTAAGAATGAAGCTTTCGATCACTTCGAAATCTTTAGTCGAAGAATTCAAAATCAACTAGGATGTTCAATTGTTTCTATTAGGACGGATCATGGTAGGGAATTTGATAATGAAGTGAAATTTGGTGCCTTTTGTGAAGCTCATGGTATTACCCATAACTTCTCGGCTCCTCGCACTCCACAATCAAATGGGGTAGTTGAAAGGAAGAATAGGACTCTCCAAGAGATGAGTAGGACGATGTTAAACGAGCAATCTTTGCCTCAAAAGTTTTGGTGCAATGTCGTGGATACATCGACTTATATTCTCAACCGAATTCTTATTCGACCTTTCCTAGGAAAGACCCCCTATGAGATTCTTAAAGGTAAGAAATCCTCATTAGAATACTTTAGGGTGTTTGGAAGCAAGTGCTTTATCCTCAACACCAAAGACTACCTTACCAAGTTTGACCCAAAGTATTACAAAGGTATCCTTTTAGGTTATTCCCAAACTAGTAAGGCCTACATAGTCCTAAATAGAACCTCAGGGGTTATTGAAGAATCACTCAACGTAACCTTTGATGAAACCCCTCCTTCACCCAAGACACCACCATTGGTTGATGATGACTTGGATGAATTAGAAGTAGTTAAAGCCAAAGAGGTTAGAAAAATAGGAGTTGAAGACCTTAGTGTTGAAAAGGAAGTAAGCATTAAGGAGTCTAGGGATCATACTCTCAATAATGTCATTGGTGACTTAAATCAAAGGACCCTAAGATCTCATGTCCAAAACCAAAGCAACTTCTTTTGTTTTGTCTCCTTGATTAAACCAAAGAATGTTAAAGAAGCTTTGACGGATGAGAGTTGGGTCATTGCGATGCAAGAAGAATTGAATCAATTCGTTGCCAATGATGTTTGGGAACTTGTTCCTCCACCTAGAAGTTCTACCATTATAGGAACCAAATGGGTATTTAGGAATAAGCTAGATGAGAATGGTGTTGTGTCTCGTAACAAGGCTAGACTTGTAGCTCAAGTCTATAATCAACAAGAAGGGATTGATTATGACGAGACATATGCACCGGTAGCTAGATTAGAATCAATTAGAATCCTTTTAGCCTACGCTTGTGCCTTAGATATTAAGCTTCAACAAATGGATGTAAAGAGTGCATTTCTTAACGGTTTGATCAATGAGGAGGTATATGTGGCTCAACCTCCCGGCTTCATTGATTTTGAGAAACCGGACCATGTTTACAAGCTTAAGAAAGCACTTTATGGACTCAAACAAGCACCCAAAGCTTGGTATGATAGACTTAAACCGTTTCTTGTTAAACATGAGTATACCATGGGAATGGTAGACAATACACTCTTTACAAAAAAGAAAGGTCCTCACCTCATAATCGTACAAATATATGTTGATGACATTATATTTGGCTCAACTTGTCAAGAATTGTGTGATGACTTTGCCAAAATCATGCATGATGAGTTTGAAATGAGTATGATGGGAGAACTTAACTTCTTTTTAGGACTCCAAATTAAACAAATGGACGATGGTATTTTCTTTAGTCAATCTAAGTACGCTAAAGAAATGCTAAAGAAATTTAGATTAGAAGAATCTAGACCAATGAAGACCCCTATGGCCTCGGATACTAAACTCACCGTAGATGATGATTGTGAGTCGGTAGACAACACCAAATATAGAGGTATGATTGGTAGTTTGTTGTACCTAACGGCAAGTCGACCGGATATCATGTTTAGTGTTTGCCTTTGTGCTCGCTTCCAAGCGGCTCCCAAAACCTCTCACCTTGAAGCGGTTAAGCGTATCTTCTGATACATTAAAGGCACTATACATTTAGGATTATGGTATCCTAAAGGGACCGGCGTAGAAACCATTGTCTACGCGGACTCGGATCATGCGGGAGACTATGTGGACCGAAAAGCACTAGTGGAGTTTGTACCTTCATGGGTTGTTGTTTAACTTCTTGGTTCTCCAAGAAACAAATCGCTCTTGCGATATCCACCATGAAAGACGAGTATGTGAGTGCCGGAAAAGCTTGCCAACAAGCTCTATGGATGAAGCAAGCGCTTGTTGATTACGGGATTTCTCTTGATGATGTTCCCATCATGTGCGATAATAAAGGCGCTATAGACCTAAGCAAGAATCCCGTGCAACATTCGCGAACCAAACACATAGAAATTAGACACCATTTCCTTAGGGATAATGTTCAAAAGGGGAACATTACTATTGAAAAGGTGCCATCCGAGGACAACTTAGCCGATATCTTCACTAAGCCACTTAAGAGGGAACCTTTTAATTACTTGCGTCTAGGTCTAGGATTAATGGAACATCTTCCTTAAATTCCTTTCTTCTTGTGTGTTTTCTATTACCACTTTGAGTCCTTGAGTCTTTTAAAATCCTTTTGAAAAATCTTCTCCTCTTCCTTTTCAAAACTCTCAAAGTCTCTTTCGAAAATGGTTGAGAAATTCGTTTGACATTGTTAATTCAATCTAAAAACGATTTTTCATAGACTCTCGCTATTAATGTAGAGCTTACATAATTCATATGTATGATTCTCTCAAACATAGCAAGAACAAGATTGAATCATGGAGGATCATTGTGTCATGACTTAAGGTCTTGTCTTACACACCTCCTACATTGATTTTTTAATCCATGTATTTTGGTCAAATCTCTATTTGGTAAGTTTGCATATGTTTTCTTTGTCTATCTTTGCTTTTAAGCACATCCCTATGATAAGTTAGACTAGAAAAATAAGATTTGCTAAAAAATCTTTCTCCAAACACCAAACCCTGCTTCTACAGGCGGTTCCATATGTGAACCGCGGTACCTTATTGATAAGGTACCGCCACCATAGATAAGGAACCGCCTACAGTGGCCTTCCTTTTTCGGGTTTTTGTCTGAAACTCCAGATTTGCTCCAACTTTTTTGAGAATCTTTGTTTCAAACCCTTTGACCACCCCAAAAATACCCTAAGCCTTCCCTATTTAAACCATAAGCATTTTGCATTACTTCACATCCAAAATGTCTTATTCTCCCAATGAAAGCCTTGAATCTCCTCCATTTTCTCCAATTGCTTTCAATCCAAACCCACCCAAGAACACTCTTAATCACATTTCTCCTTCCAAGAATGTTGATTGTGGAACTTCCTTTCTTCCACCACCACCCTTTAGTGTTCTTCCTCCTTCTCATGATAATGTCATGCACCATGGAACATATTGTCATTATTGTCAATATCAACATCTTGCTATGGCACACATCTATGAGGAGTTGAGCTACATCAAGAGTCTCTTAATCAAGCCTCCTCTTCACTTTGATTATGAGATCTCCAACAAGCCACCACCACCACCCTCTGCTATTACCTTGTCTTTCATATAAGCATTGATTGCTTATCCTCAAGACACCAAATTCAAGCAAATCTTAGAATTCTAGAATAACTAGGATTAGATTTATGATGTTGGCTTGTTTCTTTTTCCATACTTCTTTGTATGATGTTCCTTTAGTAACCTTTCTTGGATCTTTGTCTTTGTGTTTTCTTCTCTTTTAATTTTCTTTATGTGACCTATTACTATATATTGTTGGTTGTTTCTTTTGTTCAACTAACCCTTCTATGTAGCTTGTCACCATATCTCGATTCCCCGGTGCCCCAAGCTAGGGGGAGTAAGCACCAAGGGGGAGTCTTTGCAAAGTCCGTTTCTTCAACACCGGCTTACGCAACCTTTTTGCTTCGACAAAGGGGGAGAAATGAATAAACTCGTCTTCGAAAATCTGGTTTTTGTGTGATTGAGTTTATGTATTGTCGGAATCAAAAAGGGGGAGATTGTTAATGCAATAATGACTAAAAACGTTACTTGCATTTTTCGGTCTCGCTTAGTTTTGATTACGACAATATGTAAAAACAAGCATTTACGAAAACAACGAAAAAAGAATTCTTGAGTTCAAGTATTTTTCATTTTACCCATTTTCACTTAAGGTATGGATAAACAAGTACTAACCTTAATCAAGTGATCAAGTGATTTAATCTTTTCTTAAAACTTACTTTTTATTAAATGTGACAAGTTTTTATTAAACTTTATTCTAAAGAAAATGTTTTATTAAATTAATTATTTGAAATTTGAAAATGGCATATTCTTATTCTGTTAAGAATATCCTTTCAGGATACTTTTTATGCCCAGATAAGACCTCCACCACTAAAGGACAAAAAGGAGCGGAGTCTAGTCCGGCGGTACCTTAGCGCCTAGGCGGTACCTTATCGATAAGGTACCGCGGGCTGTGATAAGGTACCGCAGGCAGATATAGCCGTTGGCTCCTTTATCCTTTAAATAGTGGACCATTCTCAGCTTTTCACCTCACCTCTTTTGCACATTTATTTCCAGATTCAAACCCCTTCTTTAATCACTCAAATCTTTGATAATTTGTTTGATTATTACTTGTTTAAGAAGTGAATCTTGTTCTTCCATCCCTTCCTCTCCAAGTGCAAAGAGAAGAACACTATCCTAGTGAAGTGTTGAGTCCACCACCAAAGATCCATTGAAGATCAAATTTTATATACTTGTAGTTGTGTCATAGTTGTGAAGATCCAAGTAGTTGTGTCTATTTGGAAGTTGTGTATGTACTAAGTATAGTAGTGTAGATTGGTCCTAGCTACAATTAGGGCTCGACTTTTAGCTTAGAGTCGGAAATTGGTTAAGCGACGTGTACGGTTTTCTCCACCATAAGGAGCTTGTTGTGTAGTGAACTCTCGAGTAAGGAGTACTCGAGGAGTGGAGTAGGAACGAGGAGTGAGCTTCGTTTCCGAACCACTATAAATCCTTGGTGTTCGGTTTGATCTTTCTTTACCCTTAACTCTTTACATTCTTTATTCTTTTTGCATATACATGTGTTAGTATTAGATTAGCTACACTATCATTCTTTATTCTTTGTGGATATATTTTTGTTACTATTAGTTTAGCTACACTGTCATTGTTCATATTATGCATAAGAAGATTTCACATATTTTCTCAAGCCTAAGTTTTTGAAAAAGGATTTTTGGAAACCATATTTTTAACAAGTAAATATAAGAAACTATTCAACCCCCCCCCCCCCCCCCCCTTCTAGTTTCTACAAACATCAATGAAGATGAGTCTTCTACAAGTGCAAGTAACTCAATCCTCAACTAGTTAAGTGATTGATTTTCATGAGTACCTACACAAAGCAAGATGCAAACTAGTAGATACATTTCAAGAGTAGATCTAAAATGCATAAAGACTACTAATCTAAGAGGGATGCAATATTACCAATTAAAAGACCTATTTTACAAGAAAAAATAGTTTTGACCAAAGAGAAACTTTAGTACAACTTGACCTTCTAATTTGAGGAGACAATGGATCGATCCAAGTTTTAAAGTACAATATACTTCAAAGATCTTGAGTGACCATCGCTCTAATACCAATTGTAGAAACTAGAAGGGGGGGTTGAATAGTTTCTCTTCAATTAGTCACCTAATTTAAATTACTTTGAATTAAGTGTGTATCAAAACTATCTTTTACATAAAGCTATGTCGCATAATGACTAGGTTCAATTCAAATGCATTAGCAATGGTAATAGGTAAGTATAATGATAATGAAATAAGTAAAGAGTAAGGAAAGAGACAACCTAGTGACAAGACACCAAGATTTATAGTGATTCGACAACGAGGCTCTATCCTCGTTTCTACTCCACTCCTCTAGTGCACCTACTCGAGATTTCCACTATATCCACAAGCTCCCTTCTTGGGGGAGAAAGCCTTACATCGTCGCTTACATTATTTCCCGACACTAAGCTAAATGTCGAGACCTAATCATTAACTAGGACCAATCTACACAACGTTGCCTACTTCACAATTTAACGACACAAGGCTAGATGTCGAGTTCTAATCCCAAGGTAGAACCGATCTTCACGACGTTGCCTACTTCACCATTTAACGACACAAGGCTAGATGTCGAGTTCTAATCCAAAGCTAGAACCAATCTTCACGACTCTTCACTTTGAAGCTAAGTGAGAACTTCACACAACACAACTACTAATCACTTTCAAGTTTAGTGAGAACTCACAAGACACAACCACATCACTTTATAGTTTAGTGAGAACTACTACACAAATCTATTACAACTCAACTAGACATATCCAAGTACACACATGTAGCTTGGATCTACACAACACAAATCCAAGCAAACACATATGCAATGGATGTACAAAACAAATCCAAGTATTTACAAATAGCTTGGATGAACACAACTAGTCCAAGTATTTCATAAATACAAATGGATTAACAAAAAATAAAAAGGCTAACATGATGAACATGACTAATTCATGGATTCATCTTTATCACAACACTAGTGAGTGAGTGATCTTCTCATTGGACAAGGTAAAGGAGGGGATCAAGGATAATCATATGTAAACATCCTTAACACTTTAAGTGATCATTTACTAATGATTATGTTATAGAAAAGAGAAAGGGGGCTGAGAAAAACGTCCAAGAGGCTTGTTGGAAAATGAGATTTGATCCACTATTTATAGAAGACAAAGTCCAACGGCTAGTTGGGCGCGGATCCTAATCTAGCTGGCAGTACCTTATCGATAAGGAACCGCCTAGGCTATTTAAGGTACCGCCCAGTAGAGTCCGCTCCCTTTTTTGTCTTTTAGTAGGGTAGGAATATCTGAGGTTTTTTAAACCTTCAAAGGATATTCTTATGGAATATGGAATATGCCATTTTCAAATTTACATTTTCCATTTTAATAAAACATTTTCTTAAAAAGAAAGTTTATTAAAAAATCTTTTGTCATATTAACAAAAGTGAGTTTTAAGGATAATCACTTTGATGATCACTAAGTATGATTAAGAAAAGTTAGTGATATGATTATTACCTTGATGATAGTGTTAGTTAAATAATTTGTTTTGTGTTTTTTACTAAATGTGTTGTAATACAAAGATTTTGCTAGGTTGAAAAGTTCGTTTTCTCGGTATCTTCTCGAATTGATCACGGTTCAAAGTGGAATTATCGTTCTTGGTGGCTAAAAGGGGGATTGGGTTTCCTATTCTACTGAAAAGGAATAAATGAGCAAAGTGGTAAAAGAAGCTAAAAATAATTAAATGAAAGTAACTTAACAAATTAAAAACAATTTAAAAGTAATAACATGGAAATTAAAGTTAAATAATAAATGAAAATAAACTTTAAAAACTTAACTTAAAGACTTAACTTAAAGACTTAATTTCAAAAACTTAAATAAGACAGAAATCATTCATTCGGAATAAATCTTTTGATTCAAAATAAAAATAACTAAAGTGGAGAAACTAGCTCATTCGGAATAATGTAGAAAACCTTGGTTCGGAATACGCTCATGCGGAATAAATGCTCATGCGGAATAAATGCTCATTCGGAATAACTTGGCCAAAAACCTTCATGCGGAATAAATCCGTTCATGCGGAATAAATGTTGCTCGTTCGGAATGTTGCTCATCCGGAATAACTTGACTCGGAATAAATTCTCTTCGTTCAGAATAAGTGTTTCATTCGGAATAAAGGTTGGTTCGGAATGAAATGCCAAAATTACTCATGCGGAATAAAAACCTTCATCCAGAATATATGTGCTCATCCGGAATACTTGCTCATTCGGAATAAAAAAGGAAATCAGCTGGTTCGGAATATTGCTTGGTTCGGAATGTTTAAGAGAAAAACCTTCGTTCGGAATAATTAAGAAAAGGATTTGTTCGGAATAAATGTTGAAAAGCTTTATCTGGAATAATTAACCCAAAACCTTCATTCGGAATAAATGAAGCTCATTTGGAATCTGGGAACTGAAGAACACGAAGAACAGGGAGTTAAACCCAAAACACGAATTTGACTAAAATCAACCAAGTTTTCACCAAAGATTAAACCAAACTAACCACTAATCATCTACTAATGACAAACATCAAACCAAATCAACAAAAACACAAAACCCACTTACTTTTGAGGATCAAACTCAACAAAATAAAAACTTAAAACTTTGAATCACCAAGAAAAGAAAGAACAAGATTAAATGAAAGATGATATTGAATGATTAAGGTTAAATAAACAAAAGGGAAGATTAAAAACTTGCAAGATCTATGGATTCAACAAAAATGAAAAATCACCAACACCTTAATGGTGTTGATTTCCAACGAAAATAAAGGAAAGAAAAAAATAGAAAAAAGACTACTCCAAAATGTGGAGGGATCTACAATTTATAGTCCTTGTGGGTGGTTGGTGAGTGGGCTTTCTTCCTTTCTTTTTGTCTTCTCGTCTTTTTAGTAAAGTTGACGTTTTCGACTCTGATTTGGGATTTGTTGATGAATAAATTCAACTCCTCTTTTAATTTCTTCGTTTAATAGACTTGAGTTCTTCGACATATATAAATCTTCCATCTTTGGTCCTTTTCTTCGATAAATCTTCAAATAGGTCCAATGACTTCAAATCTTTTGCATCTCTTGGACAATAGACTTCGTCTTGAATCTTTTTCTTTGATAAAACCCGTGCAATCCCATGTTTTCTTTAATATTTATCCGGTTGGCTCTGAAAACACAACAAACACACAAACCACACATAATTCCAAACAAATGATATTAAATACGCGTTTTGGTCTCGTTTTAGCAAGAAATAAGTGGTAAAAAGATGGGTGTTTTCACACCTATCATGTTGTATAGTTTGTTGTGATCAAAACTAAGAAAGATTAGTTAACACTAATAATGTTTTTAGGCATCAGTTGCATTAACACAATACATATGCACGTACGCTTAAAGTCTACGAGCGCCCTTGAGTACCTTCCGTTTGGGAACGTGAAAGGAAAACGGCTAAGCATAACGCTCAATGCACGGATATACAAGTATGACATGGAATAACGTAAGAATAAAAGACTAATAGCAACGGAATAACATAAGTTCTACAATATCTGGATTCATGTTCATAAAACTGGTTTTATAGTTTGAAAAGACTTACGTTTCTATGAAAATCTGTTTAACTAGCCAAATAGCCCATATAGGTCATGAGGTTCCACCTTGCATGAATACTTGGAGGAGAGACCTCGTCATGCAATTAGAGGGGTTGCCTCTAATTAAATAGTCTGGGTAGGAGGGATCAGCTCCTAGTGAAGGATGCAAGGCACACATCGCATTCACTCTGCTAATACTGGTAAACATGTAACTAGGATGCACCCATACGCCCCACATGATAATATAATATAAGGAGCAAAACTAAAAAGGGATGCCACGAGCAATCATTTTGCCGTGGGGAGGTCATAACACTGGTGCCTCCAGTGTTATGGTTATGGTACCTCCATAACTAGGTGACACTGGTCATGCATGTATATGGCTTAGGCTCTTATTCTAACATAAGTATCAAACATATAAAACAAATACTGGGAAAACAGTTGGCTGCAAACGGGGAGTCCTAATAAGGAAAGAATGTCCATACTGAAAGGACAGGAAATCCGTACCTTATGTCCAGTGAACGAAGAAGACGAACAGAAGGAAGTCCTACTCCGTTCTCACTAATGCTACATAAATAGTATACGTGTATAAGTATTCTGTTTCCTGAGTACGTTACTGATTTTATCATGTCTTAGCTTGTTTTATATGTTCATGTCTTGTTTTACTGATTTGAACGTTATGTTGTGTTTATCATGTATTATGTATATTCTGATTAAGTCTTACTTGTATTTCTTGTATTATTATTATACTTGTTGTGTAATAATAAGTAACTTCCTAAAAATAGCCGGTTTCCTAAAATAGAAAGTTTCTAAAAATAGAAAGTTTCCAAAAATAGAAAGTTTCAAAAATAGATTAAATTCTTAAAATAGATCAGTTTCTAAAAATAGAAAGTTTCTAAAAATAGTAAGTTTCCTAATTTAGAAAGTTTCCATATTTAGAATTAAGCTGAATTAAATATCATAGGTCATGTGATTATAGTGTAGTTTATTAATAATAGCATGTTAATAACTAAACTATAGGTTATATGATTTAATTAAATATAAGCATGATTTAATAAAATTAAAGTGTATAAAATACTTAGGTTAAAACATGTATTAATACTATATTAATAATAACCTAAGTCATGTTTATTAATTAATTATATTTCATGTCTTAATAATTAATTAATACTATAGTCTAAATTAAATAATTAAATACTTGGGTTAAAACATGTATTATTTTCTAAATAATAATTAACCTAGGTTCATGATTTAATTAAATTAATTATATGCCATGTTAAATTAATTTAATTAACTTGTAAAATTTCATATCATGTAAAATAAATACTTGTACCATTTTAGTCATGAACCGGACCCATGTAAATAATTTAGGCATGTCGTGAACAGGACCCGGAACCCCCTGGAACCGGTCCGAACCAAAAACCCCTTAACAGTGGCAAACCGACTTGGCCAATTGCCACTGCCTTTTGTTAAGGCTGCCACCGGCTTAAGCCGGTGGTTCCTTGGCTCGGCTAGCCACTGCCAGCAGTGGTGTTCCCACTTGTTGTGTACTGGTGATTACCCCTGCTGCTGGCTGTGTTCCCCCTGCCTGACCCACGACTGCCATGGGTTGTGTGCCGGTGGTGGTGGCTGCTGGCTGCCGTGACCTAAACCAACCACAAGGACACCCCCGACTTGCGTCGGGGTGCCTTGTCCTGCTATCAACCAAACCAAACACCACCGAGATCATAGATCTCGGTTGGTGGTGTGATCAAGAACACGCCGAGAGCCTTGGGCTCTCGGTTTGTATGTCGGCCGAACAACCAATCCCAAAACACACCCTTAATTTACCCCCTTGATCATGTGACATGTTTTTAATCTATTTTTTATTTAATTCATGTTCATGTGCTAATTAATTAAATAAAAGAAAAAAACAAAAGGGTTTACGGATTACCGAATGCGTAAAAAGATTAAAGAAGAAAAACACGAACACGATCTTAAATTTGATTTGCAAAATTAAATCAAAACACCTCTTGGTGTGTGGTTGCCGTCGGCCAAAGAGAAAGAAACAAGAAGTAGGGTTTTTTATTTTTCTGTAAAACTCTGTGAATGAAAAGGTTTCCTTCCTTGTTGTTTATTATTAAAAATCAAAGTGGGCTTGGCCCGTTTCTTCTCTTAGTGCCGCGGCTACAATGGCCCACAAGGGAAAACCCCGGAGTTTTCTCGTGTTTTAAATTTACATTCTCGTATTCTCGTGTTTTCGTGTTTTAATAGTTCGTGTTATATTTAAATACTTGTATATAACGATATTAATCGTATAATATTAATTAAGTACATAGTTACGTGTTCGTTATTTTAATGTTCATGATTTCATGTTCGTGATTATAATTATTATGGTTAATAATTATCTTGTACTACCACGTACTTAATACTTGTCGTAATAATAATACGTACATAACTTCTTAAATTACTAATCGTGACACGTGTTCATGTTATAAAAGGAAAGTTTTAATATGTACGTATGTTTACTAAGTGTACTGTTCATGGTAAAAGCATGCAGGTTATACAACTCTTCTCCCCTAGAAAGAATAATTCGTCCCCGAATTATAGATAAAATAACCTGAAAGAGGAACATACCCGAATTCAAAATATGAAATGAGGGTAAGAAGCACGGATAGACTCCTCCGTTTCCCAAGTGGCTTCTTGCTCGGTATGGTCCCTCCAAAGGATTTTGACGAATGGAAACGTCTTCTTCCTCATGACTCGTTCTTGCCTGTCAAGAACTCGTTCGGCTTCCTCTATGAAAGTAAGATCTTCATGAATCTGTTCCAGTGGATACTGAAACATGTGAAGGGGATGATAATTGTACTCTCTGAGTAAGGACACATGGAAGACGCCATGAACGTGAGAAAGTTGCGGAGGTAACGCTAAGCAATAAGATACTTCACCGACTCGCTCGATGACATCAAACGGTCCGATCAATCGAGGATTGAATTTCCCTTTGATTCCAAAACGTCTAACACCACGTGCTGGTGATACCTTAAGAAAGACGTGATCTCCTACGTTGAAATGTTAGTCCTTGCGATGCTTGTCTGCATAACTCTTCTAACGTGTACGAGCTTCCTGTAATTTCTGCTTAGCTACGGTGACCTTCTTGTTAGTCAACTCTATCATCTCCGGTCCTTCAAGTGTTCGCTCATTAACCTGATCCCAGCAGATTGGGGTGCGACACTTCCTGCCATACAACATCTCGAATGGTGCACACTTAATGCTGGCGTGCCAACTGTTGTTGTATGAAAACTCTACTAAACATATGTAATCATCCCAGTCTCCTGTCCACTCTAACGCACATGCTCGGAGCATGTCTTCCAATGTCTGAATCGTCCGCTCCGATTGTCCGTCTATTTGAGGGTCAAAAGCCGTGCTAAGCTTAAGTTTTGTACCCCAAGCTTTCTACAGACTCCTCCAAAATCGCGAAGTAAACCGAGGATCTCTGTCCGAGACGATACTGGATGGAGCACCATGAAGTCTCATGATCTCCTTCTTGTAAGTATCGGCGAGTTTGCTGACCGGATCATCCTTGCGGATCGATAAGAAATGAGCTGACTTAGTAAGTCGATCAACGATAACCCAAATCGCATCATGCCTCCTCTTTGTCTGTGGAAGACCGGTAACAAAATCCATGGTGATCTTGTCTCACTGCCACTCTGGAATGTCTAACGGTTGTAGTAAACCGCTAGACCGCTGATGCTCTATCTTAACCTGCTGGCAGGTAAGACATTTGGAGACGTACGTGGCAACATCCTATTTCATACCACTCCACCAAAAGTATTGCTTGATGTCGTGGTACATCTTGGTCGAACCAGGATGAATGGAGAATAGGGAGCTATGAGCTTCAGCTAGTAAGGCTTCCCTGAGAGTAAGATCATCAGGAACACAAAGTCTAGTGCCCTGCCATAAAATACCATCGTCATCCAACCGAAACTCCGTCTGCTGATCCAAGTTCTGAATGATCGCCGAAATTTCACCATCATCCTTCTGAGCTTCCTTGATCCTAGAGAGTAACTCAGGTTCCACTCTAAGATTAGCCCAGTAACCATGTTGTCCACGTACCATGATCTCGATGTCTAGTCGCTCCAAGTATCTTATAATTTCCTCCTCAATTTTAATGCCGTTTATCATACCGGACTTTCTACTAAGTGCATCTGCCACTACATTCGCCTTGTGGGGATGATACTGCAGATTAATGTCATAATCCTTCAACAGCTCTAACCATCTCCTCTATCTCATGTTCAACTCACGTTACGTGAAGATGTACTTCAGGCTCTTGTGGTCTGTGAAGATATCACATGATTCTCCATACAATAGTGCCTCCATATCTTCAATGCAAACACGACTGCTGCAAGTTCCAAGTCATGCGTAGGGTAATTTTCCTCATAAGGCTTAAGCTGATGTAAAGCGTACGCAATCACTTTCCCATGTTGCATGAGAACACTGCCAAGTCCCTACCCTGAAACATCACTGTAGATTTGAAATCCACCTGTACCAGATAGGAGAGTAAGAATCGGTGCAGAAACTAACTTCTGCTTTAGGTCTTCAAAGCTCTTCTCTCTTTCTTCCATCCAGACGAAGTTCTCCCCTTTCCGCATCAGTTTGGTCAATGGCAGTGCTAAACAGGAAAAGTTCTCTACGAACCTACGGTAGTAACCAGCTAAGCCTAGGAAACTGAGAACTTCAGTCGCTGATGTCGGCCTTGGCCACTTGGTAATTGCCTCAACCTTTGCTGGATCCATGGTGATTCCTTCTGCGGATACAATGTGGCCTAGGAATGCCACCTCGTCTAACCAGAACTCACACTTAGAGAATTTAGCATACAGCTGCTTCTGGCGAAGTATCTGTAGTACTGTACGAAGATGGTCTTCATGTTCCTCCTTGGACTTTGAGAAAATAAGAATTCATCAATGAAAACAATGACGAACTTGCCCAGGAACTCATGGAAGATATGGTTCATCAGATCCATGAAGACAGTTGGAGCATTGGTAAGGCCAAATGGCATGACTACGAATTCGTAGTGCCCATAACATGTACGGAAAGCAGTCTTTGCGATGTCCTGCTCTTTAACCCGTAACTGATGATAGACCGACCTCAGATCAATCTTGGAGAAATGTTTGGCCCCTTGTAGTTTGTCAAACAAGTCATCAATACGTGGCAGCAAATATCTATTCCTGATGGTGATCTTGTTAAGCTCGCGATAATCTATGCATAGACGCATGTTGCCATCCTTCTTCTTTTCGAACAAAACAGGTGTGCCCCATGGAGAAGCACTGGGTCGAATGAAACCGCGTTCTAACAGGACCTGTAGTTGTTCCTTTAACTCCTTCAGCTCTATGGGAGCCATGCGATAAGGAGCCTCAGATATTGGCTCGGACGAGCTTAATATTAAACTCCACTTCACGAGTAGGTGGTATGCCCGGAAGTTCTTTTGGAAATACGTCTGGAAATTATGACACAATCGGTTGATTCTGGATAGATGGAGATTCAGCCTCCAAATCATGAACAGATAGTCCTCACAACCATGTGACAGTAGTGCACGTGCTTGTAAGGTCGAAATTATTTGTACAGACCTTTCGGGTACGAATCCGTTATGAATGTACTCTGGTGCATTTACATCATTGAAAATGACCCGATATGTATGGAAGTCTATGGTGGCGTGATGTTTGGATAGCCAGTCCATGCCTAATATCATGTCAAAATCGCACATATCCAGAAGTGCGTTAACCGAACGAATCTTGTCGTCAAACTCTATGGGAAGGCCCTTGTACCCATGGGTTATGCGTACAGAGTCTATTAAAGGCGTGGAAATGTTTAATACGTTCTCTAAAGGCATAGGGGAAATCCTAACATTCTTGGCATAAGCAGTAGAAATGACCGCGTGAGTAGCACCCGTGTCAAATAAAACACATGCAGCTTGACCATACATATACAAGATTCCAGTGATGGTACCTGTAGACTTGTTGGCCTGATCGCCAGAAGTCGTGTAAATGCGTCCACTAGTAGGAGGTGGCATGGAATCAACATGTCCATATGTGCCCTCCATCTCGCCCTTGCGGCAGTCCTTCATACGATGGCCAGTAAGGCCACACTAGAAGCAAGCGTCACTATCGCGGCGACATGGCCCTGGGTGCCTACGGTTGCAGGTAGTGTAGAGAGGGTGAGTATACCCTCCAGCAGTTGCCCTTGCTGGCTGGGAGCTTGTTTGGATAAGTCCACATGAGACATGGTTTATA
Organism: Glebionis coronaria; assembly: GCA_025667525.1. Classification (NCBI taxonomy): domain Eukaryota; kingdom Viridiplantae; phylum Streptophyta; class Magnoliopsida; order Asterales; family Asteraceae; genus Glebionis; species Glebionis coronaria. The sequence continues at coordinate 496,180,879 of CM046877.1, forward strand.
GGTACAAAAGGACAATGCGGAAAATCGTAAGATGTAATACCAGTGATAGCTAGACGGTTAGGCTGTGAACCCCTTCGGTCTTGCTCCCTCCCGTTACCATGATTCCTGGTAAAAGATTGGTCATATGTCAGAATTATAAGTGTAGGGACCTGCTGCTGTTGGAGTTTCCAGCGTTGTTACGGTAATTATCATTACTGCCACGCCTATCCGTAGAAGAACGGTCTTGAGTCTGACCGTAACCCTTGGGCTGAGTAGGCTGTTGCTGAGTATCCGGCTGAGACTGGTCCCCAGTCTTCTGCCTGAAAGATGCAGTTTAAAGAGTAGAATAGATATTGAATAGTACTTAATGAATTATAAATGGTCACCGTTGAATGACGAATAAATACCTCTTCTCGGGTCTCTCTGCTTCCTCGAAATCCTCTCTTTCCTGCAGCATCTCCAGCTTACGTGCTGCATCGGTAACTTGAGCCACTGTGTTGAAGGTAGCACCTACCAAGTTATTGGCGTCCGTTGTATGCAGAGCCCAACGAAAATGGCATGCATGCTCTTCGTCAGTACCTGCTGCTGCGCCAAGAGTACCCGATAAAAGAAGAAAGCGTTGCCTAAACTCGTGGTTGTTTTCCTCAGGTCTCTGCCTAATTGCGTAGTATTCCCTTATCAACCTATCCCACATCGCCATGGGAACGATTTGTGGTGGTGTAGGATTGTTGTTGTCTTGAGGAAGGATGGCTGGCAAAGCTGCATTGGCAGCTGCGCCCACCTCTAGAGCATTTCGTGTGTTCACCATCTGACAAGTTTAAAATAAAAATACATGATTAAACTGATTAAAACATAAAATATATACATGAAAAAAAGTTATGCCAATAAATCATGAGAAAATTTTATGAAGGAAAAATAGTGCATGAATGAATGATGCAGTTTTATGAAAACTTTTATATGTGCGAGAGTGAACGCCTATGGTTAGTTCACCCAAAACAAAAGACATGGCCAGGGGACGCCAATGGGTCGGTCCCAAAGCTAAAAGTTTCGATAAAAGCACATGCGACTAAATAGGGCCAGTCCTGTACCAACCATTACTTAGTCATAAACCTGCGACAATGACATTTAACATGAATGCATGAAAACAATGAATGCATGAAAACCGACTGTCAGTTCTAGGAAGACCATAGTGACTACCCACTAATCACAGGTCGTGTTTTGAGAGCCTACAGGTCGAAGCCTTGGCTCTGATACCATAATTGTAACACCCCATTTTGGTAAATGGAATGTCACGCGTGATTATGGCGTGTCATCAAAGCATACAAGGAAAATGTCATAAAAACATTACATGACCATAAAAAAGAATACCGAAAACAAACATCGGTACCCCAAGTATAAGCTCATCACACACAAAGATAGGTACTGTAAAGGAAAAGGACTAAACAATGTCCATAGAAATAAGTAGAAAAGTGTATAATGAAATGCATAAAGTAGAGAAGGCTAGATAGCTTCCAATCCATATGCACGTACGCTTAAAGTCTACGAGCGCCCTTGAGTACCTGCCGTTTGGGAACATTCAAGGAAAATGGCTGAGCATAACGCTCAGTGCACGGATATACAAGTATGACATGGAATAACGTAAGAATAAAAGACTAATAGTAGCGGAATAACATAAGTTCTAAGATATCTGGATTCATTTTCATAAAATTGGTTTTATAGTTTGAAAAGACTTATGTTTCTATGAAAATCTGTTTAATTAGCCAAATAGCCCATACACCCAATTCATTGTTTTTTCATGTTAATTTATGCTAGGGAGGGTGCCCGCGCTTCATTGCGGGAAGTTTGATTTCAGTGCTTGTATGGGCAAATATGCATACATATGGTCTAGTTACATTAGAATATTTATCGCTGATCATTGGCAGCCATATTTGCATCCATTTTGGCATCGAGTTTGACTTACTTGACAAATGAAGTGTCGTTGTGGCTAAATGTATTTCTATCGCTTCAGTAGCACCCCTTTATCCCCATTTGTTGTTTGTGAAACTGTGAACATCAACATCAGTATATATACCTGTAACAAAAGTAAGTACTTATTAGCTAAAGGCAGTAGTAAAGATAATGATTGGTTGTTCCAAGTTCTTTCAAAATCACTACACATGAAAAGAAGGGAGTGGCAGAAGGAAATCTTATTAAGATCCGACATTCTGAGTATTCTTTATATCCATTATCTTCAAGTTGAAACATTCCTAACACCCAATCTATTATAATCATTTAGTATACGTGTAAGAAAGTAGAATGAGAATATAGTACCTTGATATCGTCATCTCCAAGATGCGTTTTGAATGCTCTATACAAAAGACATCAAGAATGATTTAGTCGTTTAAAATACAAAAAGGTACATAACGTGTGTAGTGGTCCATTTAAATTGTTGAATCGTGTGCGTAGGGACATCATCATGGGACAATGCAAGCAGCTCTAATGCTCTCATAAAAGTAGTCCTTTAAAAGTGAAGAAATATAAACGGCCAATGTCTTGGCGTTAAAGGTTAGACACATCATCTTTAGCGGAATTCAGCAAGAATACCGAGTTTTGTCACGAACGGTATATGCAACTGAATACTTAATAGATTTACTCTAATATGAATAATTTTAGTGGTGTTTGGGAATGCCTATTTTTTGCCTTTCCTGGTTACTCTCTAGCATAAACAGTTACACTATTTTGTGTTTGTATTATGTACCAATTTTTAGCATAAATATCTGAGACTTTAACTTAACGGTGTATAAAATTTCAACAAAGTAAAAATTTAGGAAACTTACCACTATATTCTCCCAAGAAACTCTGTTGCAGATTGTTACATTGACTTGGAATTTGTTGTTAAGAAACTCCATGAGCAGAAGGCGTTCACTCAATGCCTTTGGCTACCGGTGATACCCATTACGGATTGTTACATTCACTGTATAAACGGTGACACCCATTACGGATTGAACATTTTCTAAATTGGCTCATAGGATAACCATGTCAAAGATATTTGCCATACCTATATCAGAAATTTATGTGGGTCTCGTACTTGCAAGCTTATTATTAGTCTTCTTCCCTGGTTCCTTTATTAGCTTATCTTTCTACAATCAAATATTACGCACTAAGCCAATAGCTTGATTCACTTGTCATCCTTTGGATGACTGAATCTATCTCACGCCATAAAATTTAGTCAGGTTAATGAGCCTTTTTCATGAACAATCTCCTGCTCACGAACCTGAAAATGCACGCACATCGTTACTTGTATTTTGATCCTCAAAATGCTTAAGATTATGCACATAAATCCAGGGACATTGGCTTACCACTTTGGTGACAACATATATGTTGTTGCTTAGCTTGTAAAGCATACTTAGCCATGGTGCAAATAGTACGATACCAAAAAATGTCGCACAATTTTTCTTTTGTCAATTCGCGATCTGGGTTGTGTTGGCAATGGACGACACACGGACTTGTACAAACGGAAAATGGGAGCAAATCAGAAAACATAGTATATATATACATGTCTCATTTGTATTAGTTAGTATATTCATTTGTCGTTCAATATCTAATTACAGATATATAGAAGAATCTAAAGTCACATTATCAAAACACAATTGTAAATTAACATGACATTACAAAAACTATAATAGGAGAAGGTCCACGCTGTTAAAAAATAGTACCTGATCAATTCGTGGTCGCCTATTCGGGTCGACAGGTTAGAGGCTTAAACCACATCCAACAATCTGTCAATTCAATAAGCCTCAATCCACAACTGACAGTATTCATAATGAGGGGGTTTTGTTTTGCATTATATAAGAGGTTTACCGCTTATTTAAATTTAGGCATTTGTTTCGTAATCCCACTTTTTATGGGTTAATTTAAAACTTTTCGGCTTATATAAGTTCAGTATGGCATAATTGTAACACCCCATTTTGGTAAATGGAATGTCACGCATGATTATGGTGTGTCATCAAAGCATACAAGGAAAATGTCTTAAAAACATTACATGACCATAAAAAGGAATACCGAAAACAAACATCGGTACCCTAAGTATAACACACAAACATAGGTACTGTAAAGGAAAAGGACTAAACAATGTCCATAGAAATAAGTAGCAAAGTGTATAATGAAATGCATAAAGTAGAGAAGGCTAGATAGCTTCCAATCCATATGCACGTATGCTTAAAGTCTACGAGCGCCCTTGAGTACCTGCCGTTTGGGAACATGAAAGGAAAACGGCTGAGCATAACGCTCAGTGCACGGATATACAAGTATGACATGGAATAACGTAAGCATAAAAGACTAATAGCATCGAAATAACATAAGTTCTAAGATATCTGGATTCATGTTCATAAAACTGGTTTTATAGTTTGAAAATACTTACGTCTCTATGAAAATCTGTTTAATTAACCAAATATCCCATATAGGTCATGAGGTTCCACCGTGCATGAATACTTGGAGAGGAGACTTCGTCATGCAATTAGAGGGGTTGCCTCTAACTAAATAGTTTGAGGGAGGAGGGATCAGCTCCTAGTGAAGGATGCAAGGCACACATCGCATTCACTCTGCTAATACTGGTAAACATGTAACTAGGATGCACCGATACGCCCCACATGATAATATAATATAACGGCCAAAATTAAAAAGGGATGCCACGAGCAATCACTTCGTCGTGGGGAAGTTATAACACTGGTGCCTCCAGTGTTATGGTTATGGTACCTCCATAATTAGGTGACACTGGTCATGCATGTATATGGCTTAGGCTCTTATTCTAACATAAGTATCAAACATATAAAACAAATACTGGGAAAACAGTTGGCTGCAAACGGAGAATCCTAATAAGGAAAGAATATACATACTGAAAGGACGGGAAATCCGTACCTTATGTCCAGTGAACGAAGAAGACGAACGGAAGGAAGTCCTACTCCGTTCTCACTAATGCTACATAAATAGTATACGTGTATAAGTATTCTGTTTCCTGAGTACGTAACTGATTTTATCATGTCTTAGCTTGTTTTATATGTTCATGTCTTGTTTTACTGATTTTAACGTTATGTTGTGTTTATCATGTATTCTTTATATTCTGATTAAGTCTTACTTGTATTTCTTGTATTATTATACTTGTTGTGTAATAATAAGTAACTTCCTTAATATAGTAGGTTTCCTAAAATAGAAAGTTTCCAAAAATAGATTAACTTCTTAAAATAGATCAGTTTCTAAAAATAGAAAGTTTCCAAAAATAGTAAGTTTCCTGATTTAGAAAGTTTCCATATTTAGAATTAAGCTGAATTAAATATCATAAGTCATGTGATTATAGTGTAGTTTATTAATAATAACATGTTAATAACTAAACTGTAGGTTATATGATTTAAATAAATATAAGCATGATTTAATTAAATGAAAGTGTATAAAATACTTAAGTTAAAACATGTATTAATACTATATTAATAATAAACTAAGTCATGTTTATTAATTAATTATATTTCATTTCTTAATAATTAATTAATACTATAGTCTAAATTAAATAATTAAATACTTGGGTTAAAACATGTATTATTTTCTAACCTAGGTTCATGATTTAATTAAATTAATTATATGTCATGTTAAATTAATTTAATTAACTTGTAAAATTTTATATCTTGTAAAATTTTATATCTTGTAAAATAAATACTTGTACCATTTTAGTCATGAACCGGACCCATGTAATTAATTTAGACATGTCGTGAACCGGACCCAGAACCCCACTGAACCGGTCCGAAGCAAACACCCCTTAATAGTGGCAAACTAGCTTGGCCGGTTGCCACTGCCTTTGTTAAGGCTACCACCGGATTAAGCCGGTGGTTCCTTGTCTCGGCTAGCCGCTGCCAGCAGTGGTGTTCCCACCGGCTGTGTGCCGGTGGTTACCCCTGCTGCCGGCTGCATTCCCCCTGCTTGACCCACGATTGCCACCGGCTGTGTACCGGTGGTGGTGGCTGCTGGTTGCCGTGACCCAAACCAACCACAAGGACACCCCCGACTTGCATCGGGGTGCCATGTCCTGCTGTCGACCGAACCAAACACCACCGAGATCATAGATCTCGGTTGGTGGTGTGATCAAGAACACGCCGAGAACCTTAGGCTCTCGGTTTGTGTGTCGGCCGAACAACCAATCCCGAAACACACCCTTAATTTACCCCCTTGATCATGTGACATGTTTTTAATCCATGTTTTATTTAATTCATGTTCATGTGATAATTAATTAAATAAAAGAAAAAAACAAAAGGGTTTACGGATTACCGAATGCGTGAAAAGATTAAAGAAGAAAAACTGAACACGATCTTGAATTTGAGTTGCAAAAATCAAATCAAAACACCTCTTGGTGTCTGGTTGCCGCCGGCCAAAGAGAAAGAAACAAGAAGTAGGGTTTTTTTATTTTTCTGTAAAACTCTATGAATGAAAAGGTTTCCTTCCTTTTTGTTTATTATTAAAAATCAAAGTGGGCTTGGCCAGTTTCTTCTCTTGGTGTCGCGGCTACAATGGCCCACAATGGAAAACCCGGAGTTTTCCCGTGTTTTAAATTTACGTGCTCGTATTCTCGTGTTTTCGTGTTTTAATAGTTCGTGTTAAATTTAAATACTTGTACGTAACGATATTAATCGTATAATATTAATTAAGTACGTAGTTACGTGTTCGTGATTTTAACGTTCATGATTTCATGTTCGTGATTGTAATTATTATGGTTAATAATTATCGTGTATTACCACGTACTTAATACTAGTCGTAATAATAATACGTACATAACTTCTGAAATTACTAATCGTGATACGTGTTCATGTTATAAAAGGAAAGTTTTAATATGTACGTACATTTACTAAGTGTACTATTCATGGTAAAAGCATGCGGGTTTTACAATAATAAACTTAGATAAGCAGAAATGTTTGTAGATAACCAGAAAAAAAGGTTATGAAAAAGAAGCCTAACATCAAATAAACCGTAAGCAGGCTATATAAGCCGAAACAAACAATGCTATATAACATATCGGAGCATAAAACAAATGAAGAACTCACGCTGGAATTGAAAACGCATTCTGGTAGTGATTATACAAATACCTTGGACTGTGAACGCAAATCTAAAAGTGACAAAACCCAGTATAACGGGAAGACACTTATCGCAACTGCTACATCTTCAGTTGCTCTAAACCTCGTAGACCGTTGGTGGTTCTTTTTTGATGATGGCGTCACACGTAGCTTATGCATCATTCAATCGCAAAAATATCAGATTCTTTGGAGTACAAACAGAACAAATAAAGTTAAAAAAATCAAACCTTCAAAAAAATGACAAACCTTTTCAGATAACAGCTTATATACCATATATAACAATTTCCAAGATCCATTTTCATCTTTCCTGATCAAAACAAAACTCATAAATAAAATTAAATTTAAAACCTTCGAATGGAAAATGCAATCAAAAACCCAAATGTAGAAAACCTAAAAAATATCAATGATAATTTATTCTAATAATACAATTAGTCGCAGTCACTTACTCGCAATAAATTTGTGTTAGCAGTAAACCGGTCTCCCACCACAACCCAACTTTGTATTTGTATGTATTTCTAATTTTTAAAGACAATCACTTACTTGCATTCTGTCTCTAAAAATAAGCTTTTCAAATCTATTAGAAAAGTTTAAATTGAACAATGTGGCATAAAAGTAATTTTTTTCCATATGGATAGAAAAGTTTTTTTTCTAACTAATATTAGGAAAATGAAACTCAGCATAGGCAATCAACAACCAAGGCTCAGACATACTAAGATTCAACGAAGGGACACAACCATTATGGGTTGTAACCTCAACAGGATCGGATGTATCATCGAAGATAATAGAGTACGCCCTCTATGGCTGTAACTTTAGTAAGTTGCCTCGCCGATATGCAGAGCACCTCTTAGTTAATACTCCACACTCAGAAATGCATCATTGCCTATTGTACATAATTAATTTTGATATCAGGTTTGCAGGCAACAAACATCGTCACCAAAATTGGTCGATGGTCGCAACCACTCAAAATTCATACATCAAACCATGTGGTTAGCCGTCTTGTACGCGGATTCAAGACGACATTCACCACAAAAATATATCTGAGATAGTAACATAATATCATGGTCAATAACTCGTATGGAGAGAAATGTCAACCCGCGGTGGCTGCAAAGTCAAAAACTTGCCATGCCAAGCCACGGCTGATAATAATGCTATTAACCAAATAGGTTGTATCAATTCTGAGGGATGCACCCAAAACTAAATAATGGAGTGAAGAGCTATGGTTGCAAATATAGCACCTTTTCTAGTATAGGCGCAAAAAAATACACTTAAGATGGTTGCAACCCCAACTGGATGCCTCGATAAGGTATTGTAAACAACGGTTACCAAGCACAACATGGTGGCTGCAAACACAACCACGCGTTGCCATGCCAAGCCAGCTGCGGAAACCATTAACAAAGCTCATTAAATCCACCGTGGATCAAATAAAATAGTTGTCACACCCCACCATGGCGGAATATGGGGCGCGACGTATGGATATCATCACAACATGGCGTGTCTATAGAGATAACTATATGAAATAAGAAATGTCATAAAATGGAGACACAAAGTCATGACAATATCTCATCAGACTCAGGAGTCTAGGTAAGTAGGTAACAGTCCTACCGCTTACCCAAGACAAACAAATAACATAACCAAACAAATATATGTGTGCCACTGTATTACTTATTAAAAGAACAAATAAAAACTAAGAAGGAAACGGGGATTCTCCTTCTATATGCATTCCTAAGCTTCTCCAATCCTAGCAACTTATGTTCTCATGGTTAACCATAGTATCACCTGAAAGAGACACTAAAACACGTCAACATAAAGTTGGTGAGAGTCATAGGTTTAGACTCCAACGCTAAATCAATTACAAGATGTGAATAACAACCATCAACACAATAACATATGGACAATGTGCTACAATTATGTATTAACAACTAGCATTCAAGATCAATCATTCCAAACCAAAATCCAAGGCTCCTACCTTGCCAAACAACATGGTATCATAGATGATCACACTATGTACCTATCCCAAGGCCACTACCTTGTCAAACCACAAGGCCACTACCTTGTCAAACCACAAGGCCACTACCTTTTCAAACCACAATAACTGAGACGGCACATGTCCCCCGATCCAAATCATACACAATCAAGAATCACATAGCAGTTAATCACATAAGTGTATACACAAGTCCATCACAACCATAAAAACATTAACAGCAACAATTTATAAATAACTCAACACAGTGTCTCTTCCATCCCATCTGGAAGTCAAAATCAATAGTAAACATGGGACTATGAAACTCACCTGATAGCTTCTTCACAAGTCATCGCACTAGCAACAAGCTAACAAACCAAAAACACGAAATCAATACACGAACCAATCACTAAGATGGCTCATCAACCTATGATGGACATCTAGTATATTCCCGTATAACTACCTCATTTTTAAGCTATAATCACCCCATTACCCTTCCTTAACAAGTCCCTAACTTGGTTAAGTTTAATAGCTATCTCGTTCATAATTTTACACAAAACAGTCCCAATTTTAGGTCTCAAACTTTAAGTCAAACGTCCACTTAAACATACCCATGGTTTCTGTAAAAGGAATATTCACACTTTTATACATGGTAGCTAAAACCTCCCACTTGCCCTAACCTTAAAGCTAATGTTAAGGCCCAGATATATGTGTATATATTGCTACCTATCCAGAATTCACTAATTTTAAACGTATGAAAAGTTCATTACCATTAGAGGGTCTTACCCTAAACCAAAATCTTAGCCCAAGTGCAGATCCTTACTACAATATATAAACCATCTCTCATGTTCGTGAGAAGATCCCAATGCAACCCAAGTACCCCAAACAACCCAAAACTTAAAAAGAAAACAGGCTGAATTCAAAACTGTTTTGACCTCTGACTGTTGTAACCTGTTTTTGACCCACTTCCCTACCTCCAATTTAGTTCTCGTTTCTTGATTTAGAAATCCAACTCAATTACCTATCCAGGGCTAGTTTGATAGCATCTTGAATGTTCCTAGAACTCGAGATATGATCAAAACAATAGACTCAAAATTATTCTCAGTTTTTAAAAACGGGTTTTAAACAAATTGATCTAATTAATCACCTATAACCCTTCTAATACAAGCCCTAGATTATATGATCATCATATTATGATTAATACATCATTAATCTACTGTTTTTATATAAACCCTAACCCTTAATCCATCATAAGAATGATTAATTAAACATAAAAACAATATAATTAAAAAGGTTAATGAAGGTTTTTACCTTAAATCAATGGAAGATGAAGAAAACCTAATTTTTTGAAGAACCCTAATTCTCCTCTATGGAACCCACGAATTTTTCTTTGTCTCCAGGGATTTATGTTTTTTTATTTATTTATTAGATAACCTTATATAGTGTGTACATAAAATCCTAGTCCAAGTATAACACCCAACTTTCCTTTTTTTTCCCTTTTTCCCTTTTTTCTCTTTCTTTGGTGCGTCTAAACCGACCCAAACACCCAATAAATTCGTTTTTTTTTATTATTTAATATTATGTTAATAATATTACCTTAATTTTCCTTAATTTATTTCAGCTCCTAAAGCTTCCAAAACCTCAAAACCGTAAAACTAGTCAAATTTACGCGTTTTACCGTAAAAGACGTAAAATATACACTTTTATAAAAAATCTCAAATTTTGATATAAACTTTATAACTAAGTCCTAAATGACTTAAAACCATCCTGAAAAATATTCATATGGATAATTACCTCACCCGAGACCTCTAAATGTTAAACCGTAAATCCTAAAAAAATACTATTACTATAATACTTATACGTATACGTAAACACCACAATATCACCATTTTCATTTCATAGTCACCATTTGTGAGCTCATGAACATGAAATAACCGTTCCTCGATTTACATATGAGTACTATATACTCATAAACGATAACCACACCAACCTCGTTCACACAAAATAAACACGTAAACACACAATTCAAGTAAGCACACATAAAATAACCTAAAAGTAAGACCAAGTGACAAACCCAAAACCACGGTTGTCACATCACTCCCTCCTAATAGAAATCTCGTCCCGAGATTCACTCCCAAACTCAAACTTATTCTCAGCAAACAAACGAGGATGCATATCCCTGATAAAACCTTCACGTTCAAACATGAACTCAGTTTACACGAAAATAATCTCAACCAACAACACATGAGCCTTAACCGTCCGCGAGGAAACTTATCAAAACCATAAAGTTATGTAACCAACCTAACTAAATCTCGCAACTCATCAAACAAGAACTGTCTTGAAACCAAGTTAGGAGCCATCACATAACTTGACGGGTTTAAAACTGTCACCCCGATTTCAGTCTTACTCATAAATACTATAAATCAAAACTCATCAAAATATAACCACATATAATAAGGTCTAAAGAACTCTCAAATTCCTTCCCAACTCATCTCTATGTTAACCCTCCAAGTGTTCATTACCGAAAATTACCCAAAACACGAGTTTAAACCATGTTGTCCGAAAATTAACCTTGAACTCAACACTTGTCCAATTAATTCGACCAAGCTACTGACTTCCAATTACGAAACTTTCTGAATATTTAAAAAGTATGTTCCGAGTACATAATTTTAGGCTTTTGAATCACCCAAAAACCTTTTAAAACGAATAAGTTATGACCAAAACGATTTTTCTCAAAATCTGCCTAGGCATTAGCGACAGTTTCTGACAGTTAGCGACATATTTTGACTGTTTAGCGACAGTTTCTGCCTACTCCGATAAACGATTTTTAAACCCTAAAACCCCCCATTAATTACCAAAACTAGAACCTAATTTATTTTAATTCCAGAAAATTAAAACTCTATTACATGATTTTAACATATTTCACTAAATAAGAACAAAATTTTTAACTTAAGAACAATAACTTTAGGTGATCAAAACCAAAATATTTTAAAATAACCGAGTCATGCTTATATGTTAAAGAATTTATATTCCACCTTATTTGAAACATGATCCCGACACTTCCTTATTTCATCGACTACCAACAACTATTTTTTTTTTCAATTTGCAAGTTCTATTTTTTTACCATGTATAACTCGAAACAAAAGACATCGTTACCCCAAAAGGAAATCTCCACCATCTCAAAATCCTTCACGCCAAAAGTACCGTACAAACAAACACGTGAAATGAGGACCTGAGAAATGAGCTACTACAGAAGTTGAACATCTCAAAGAGAAACGAGCTAGCAACCATCCCAAGAATACAACCGGTAAGTAGAAAATAATTTTACATACATAGGCATAAGCGTAGATACACTCAAATCCATCCAACATATACTATACAAGCATGTATTAACTCTCTTTCATGCAATCATACTTGAAAGTCTAGTGGTGTTGTGGCACATATATAATTATGTAGGCCTCCATAATTATACATGTTCCCTTTCACCAATGTTCTCCCTCCTATGATGACACTTATAAGAAATTAATACTACACATAACACATAATCCAACAACTCACAAGCACATAACCACACAAGATAAGATCCAAAACCCCATGTATTAAAATAACATAGCCAATGCACGAAACACATAAACTCGTAGTCCAGCTGAACCAGCGTAGACAAAATTCAAAATGTATAAAGAACATGAAAACATAATTAAGCGAAATCCAACAATGACTAGCGTATACCACCATGGTTCCACCCGCACTAATCAAAACTCGTAAAGAAAATAACATGTAGTTAAGTATGAACCATAGTAGTTCATAACCTAACAAATACTGCGAAAATAATATTCAAACACATCAACTACTATAAAATGCACACATACTCCTATGACGCCTATATGCAGGGACCCTTAAGCAATAGACTAGGCTACACGACTAGGCAACCTAATTCTCTATAACCATTGGCTCTGATACCATTCTGTCACACCCCACCATGGCGGAATATGGGGCGCGACGTATGGATATCATCACAACATGGCGTGTCTATAGAGATAACTATATGAAATAAGAAATGTCATAAAATGGAGACACAAAGTCATGACAATATCTCATCAAACTCAGGAGTCTAGGTAAGTAGGTAATAGTCCTACCGCTTACCCAAGACAAACAAATAACATAACCAAACAAATATATGTGCGTCACTGTATTACTTATTAAAAGAACAAATAAAAACTAAGAAGGAAACGGGGATTCTCCTTCTATATGCATTCCTAAGCTTCTCCAATCCTAGCCACTTATGTTCTCATGCTTAACCATAGTATCACCTGAAAGAGACACTAAAACACGTCAACATAAAGTTGGTGAGAGTCATAGGTTTAGACTCCAACGCTAAATCAATTACAAGCTGTGAATAACAACCATCAACACAATAACATATGGACAATGTGCTACAATTATGTATTAACAACTAGCATTCAAGATCAATCATTCCAAACCAAAATCCAAGGCTCCTACCTTGCCAAACAACATGGTACCATAGATGATCACACTATGTACCTATCCCAAGGCCACTACCTTGTCAAACCACAAGGCCACTACCTTGTCAAACCACAAGGCCACTACCTTGTCAAACCACAATAACTGAGACGACACGTGTCCCCCGATCCAAATCATACACAATCAAGAATCACATAGCAGTTAATCACATATGTGTACACACAAGTCCATCACAACCATAAAAACATTCATAGCAACAATTTATAAATAACTCAACACAGTGTCTCTTCCATCCCATCTGGAAGTCAAAATCAATAGTAAACATGGGACTATGAAACTCACCTGATAGCTTCTTCACAAGTCCTCGCACTAGCAACAAGCTAACAAACCAAAAACACAAAATCAATACACGAACCAATCACTAAGATGGCTCATCAACCTATGATGGACATCTAGTCTATTCCCGTATAATTACCTCATTGTTAAGCTCTAATCACCCCATTACCCTTCCTTAACAAGTCCCTAACTTGGTTAAGTTTAATAGCTATCTCGTTCATAATTTTACACAAAACAGTCCCAATTTTAGGTCTCAAACTTTAAGTCAAACGTCCACTTAAGCATACCTATGGTTTCTGTAAAAGGAATATTCACACTTTTATACATGGTAGCTAAAACCTCCCACTTGCCCTAACCTTAAAGCTAATGTTAAGGCCCAGATATATGTGTATATATTGCTACCTATCAAGAATTCACTAATTTTAAACGTATGAAAAGTTCATTACCATTAGAGGGTCTTACCCTAAACCAAAATCTTAGCCCAAGTGCAGATCCTTACTACAATATATAAACCATCTCTCATGTTCGTGAGAAGATCCCAATGCAACCCTAAATACCCCAAACAACCCAAAACTTAAAAAGAAAACATGCTGAATTCAAAACTGTTTTGACCTCCGACTGTTGTAACCTGTTTTTCACCCACTTCCCTACCTCCAATTTAGTTCTCGTTTCTTGATTTAGAAAGCCAACTCAATTACCTATCCAGTGCTAGTTTGATCGCATCTTGAATGTTCCTAGAACTCGAGATATGATCAAAACAATAGACTCAAAATTATTCCCAGTTTTTAAAAACGGGTTTTAAACAAATTGATCTAATTAATCACCTATAACCCTTCTAATACAAGCCCTAGATTATATGATCATCATATTATGATTAATACATCATTAATCTACTGTTTTTATATAAACCCTAACCCTTAATCCATCATAAGAATGATTAATTAAACATAAAAACAATATAATTAAAAAGGTTAATGAAGGTTTTTACCTTAAATCAATGGAAGATGAAGAAAACCTAATTTTTTGAAGAACCCTAATTCTCCTCTATGGAACCCACGAATTTTTCTTTGTCTCCATGGATTTATGTTTTTTTATTTATTTATTAGATAACCTTATATAGTGTGTACATAAAATCCTAGTCCAAGTATAACACCCAACTTTCCTTTTTTTTCCCTTTTCCCCTTTTTTCTCTTTCTTTGGTGCGTCTAAACCGACCCAAACACCCAATAAATTCGTTTTTTTTATTATTTAATATTATGTTAATAATATTACCTTAATTTTCCTTAATTTATTTCAGCTCCTAAAGCTTCTAAAACCTCAAAACCGTAAAACTAGTCAAATTTACGCGTTTTACCGTAAAAGACGTAAAATATACACTTTTATAAAAAATCTCAAATTTTGAAATAAACTTTATAACTAAGTCCTAAATGACTTAAAACCATCCCGAAAAATATTCATATGGATAATTACCTCACCCGAGACCTCTAAATGCTAAACTGTAAATCCTAAAAAAATACTGTTACTATAATACTTATACGTATACGTAAACACCACAATATCACCATTTTCATTTCATAGTCACCATTTGTGAGCTCATGAACATGAAATAACCGTTCCTCGATTTACATATGAGTACTCTATACTCATAAACGATAACCACACCAACCTCGTTCACACAAAATAAACACGTAAACACACAATTCAAGTAAGCACACAAAAATAACCTAAAAGTAAGACCAAGTGACAAACCCAAAACCACGGTTGTCACATCACTCCCTCCTAATAGAAATCTCGTCCCGAGATTCACTCCCAAACTCAAACTTATTCTCAGCAAACAAACGAGGATGCATATCCCTGATAAAACCTTCACGTTCAAACGTGAACTCAGTTTACACGAAAATAATCTCAACCAACAACACATGAGCCTTAACCGTCCGCGAGGAAACTTATCAAAACCATAAAGTTATGTAACCAACCTAACTAAATCTCGCAACTCATCAAACAAGAACTGTCTTGAAACCAAGTTAGGAGCCATCACATAACTTGACGGGTTTAAAACTGTCACCCCGATTTCAGTCTTACTCATAAATACCATAAATCAAAACTCATCAAAATATAACCACATATAATAAGGTCTAAAGAACTCTCAAATTCCTTCCCAACTCATCTCTATGTTAACCCTCCAAGTGTTCATTACCGAAAATTACCCAAAACACGAGTTTAAACCATGTTGTCCGAAAATTAACCTTGAACTCAACACTTGTACAATTAATTCGACCAAGCTACTGACTTCCAATTACGAAACTTTCTGAATATTTAAAAAGTATGTTCCGAGTACATAATTTTAGGCTTTTAAATCACCCAAAAACCTTTTAAAACGAATAAGTTATGACCAAAACGATTTTTCTCAAAATCTGCCTAGGCATTAGCGACAGTTTCTGACAGTTAGCGACATATTTTGACAGTTTAGCGACAGTTTCTGCCTACTCCGATTTATACCAAAAAAAACGATTTTTAAACCCTAAAACCCCCCATTAATTACCAAAACTAGAACCTAATTTATTTTAATTCCAGAAAATTATACTCTATTAATTACATGATTTTAACATATTTCACTAAATAAGAACAAAATTTTTAACTTAAGAACAATAACTTTAGGTGATCAAAACCAAAATATTTTAAAATAACCGAGTCATGCTTATATGTTAAAGAATTTATATTCCACCTTATTTGAAACATGATCCCGACACTTCCTTATTTCATCGACTACCAACAACTATTTTTTTTTTCAATTTGCAAGTTCTATTTTTTTACCATGTATAACTCGAAACAAAAGACATCGTTACCCCAAAAAGAAATCTCCACCATCTCAAAATCCTTCACGCCAAAAGTACCGTACAAACAAACACGTGAAATGAGGACCCGAGAAATGCGCTACTACAGAAGTTGAACATCTCAAAGAGAAAGGAGCTAGCAACCATCCCAATAATACAACCGGTAGTAGAAAATAATTTTACATACATAGGCATAAGCGTACATACACTCAAATCCATCCAACATATACTATACAAGCATGTATTAACTCTCTTTCATGCAATCATACTTGAAAGTCCAGTGGTGTTGTGGCACATATATAATTATGTAGGCCTCCATAATTATACATGTTCCCTTTCACCAATGTACTCCCTCCTATGATGACACTTATAAGAAATTAATACTACACATAACACATAATCCAACAATTCACAAGCACATAACCACACAAGATAAGATCCAAAACCCCATGTATTAAAATAACATAGCCAATGCACGAAACACATAAACTCATAGTCCAGCTGAACCAGCATAGACAAAATTCAAAATGTATAAAGAACATGAAAACATAATTAAGCGAAATCTAACAATGACTAGCGTATACCACCATGGTTCCACCCGCACTAATCAAAACTCGTAAAGAAAATAACATGTAGTTAAGTATGAACCATAGTAGTTCATAACCTAACAAATACTGCGAAAATAATATTCAAACACATCAACTACTATAAAATGCACACATACTCCTATGACGCCTATATGCAGGGACCCTTAAGCTATAGACTAGGCTACACGACTAGGCAACCTAATTCTCTATAACCATTGGCTTTGATACCATTCTGTCACACCCCACCATGGCGGAATATGGGGCGCGATGTATGGATATCATCACAACATGGCGTGTCTATAGAGCTAACTATATGAAATAAGAAATGTCATAAAATGGAGACACAAAGTCATGACAATATCTCATCAGACTCAGGAGTCTAGGTAAGTAGGTAACAGTCCTACCGCTTACCCAAGACAAACAAATAACATAACCAAACAAATATATGTGTGCCACTGTATTACTTATTAAAAGAACAAATAAAAACTAAGAAGGAAACGGGGATTCTCCTTCTATATGCATTCCTAAGCTTCTCCAATCCTAGCCACTTATGTTCTCATGCTTAACCATAGTATCACCTGAAAGAGATACTAAAACACGTCAACATAAAGTTGGTGAGAGTCATAGGTTTAGACTCCAACGCTAAATCAATTACAAGCTGTGAATAACAACCATCAACACAATAACATATGGACAATGTGCTACAATTATGTATTAACAACTAGCATTCAAGATCAATCATTCCAAACCAAAATCCAAGGCTCCTACCTTGCCAAACAACATGGTACCATAGATGATCACACTATGTACCTATCCCAAGGCCACTACCTTGTCAAACCACAAGGCCACTACCTTGTCAAACCACAATAACTGAGACGGCACGTGTCCCCCGATCCAAATCATACACAATCAAGAATCACATAGCAGTTAATCACATAAGTGTACACACAAGTCCATCACAACCATAAAAACATTCACAGCAACAATTTATAAATAACTCAACACAGTGTCTCTTCCATCCCATCTGGAAGTCAAAATCAATAGTAAGCATGGGACTATGAAACTCACCTGATAGCTTCTTCACAAGTCCTCGTACTAGCAACAAGCTAACAAACCAAAAACACGAAATCAATACACGAACCAATCACTAAGATGGCTCATCAACCTATGATGGACATCTAGTCTATTCCCGTATAATTACCTCATTGTTAAGCTCTAATCACCCCATTACCCTTCCTTAACAAGTCCTTAACTTGGTTAAGTTTAATAGCTATCTCGTTCATAATTTTACACAAAACAGTCCCAATTTTAGGTCTCAAACTTTAAGTCAAACGTCCACTTAAACATACCCATGGTTTCAGTAAAAGGAATATTCACACTTTTATACATGTTAGCTAAAACCTCCCACTTGCCCTAACCTTAAAGCTAATGTTAAGGCCCAGATATATGTGTATATATTGCTACCTATCCAGAATTCACTGATTTTAAACGTATGAAAAGTTCATTACCATTAGAGGGTCTTACCCTAAACCAAAATCTTATCCCAAGTGCAGATCCTTACTAAAATATATAAACCATCTCTCATGTTCGTGAGAAGATCCCAATGAAACCCTAAGTACCCCAAACAACCCAAAACTTAAAAAGAAAACAGGCTGAATTCAAAACTGTTTTGACCTCCGACTGTTGTAACCTGTTTTTGACCCACTTCCCGACCTCCAATTTAGTTATCGTTCTTTTATTTAGAAAGCCAACTCAATTACCTATCCAGGGCTAGTTTGATCGCATCTTGAATGTTCCTAGAACTCGAGATATGATCAAAACAATAGACTCAAAATTCTGCCTAGTTTTTAAAAACGGGTTTTAAACAAATTGATCTAAATAATCACCTATAACCCTTCTAATACAAGCCCTATATTATATGATCATCATATTATGATTAATACATCATTAATCTACTATTTTTATATAAACCCTAACCCTTAATCCATCATAAGAATGATTAATTAAACATAAAAACAATTTAATTAAAAAGGTTAATGAAGGTTTTTACCTTAAATCAATGGAAGATGAAGAAAACCTAATTTTTTGAAGAACCCTAATTCTCCTCTATGGAACCCACGAATTTTTATTTGTCTCCAGGGATTTATGTTTTTTTTTATTAGATAACCTTATATAGTGTGTACATAAAATCCTAGTCCAAGTATAACACCCAACTTTCCTTTTTTTTCCCTTTTCCCTTTTTCTCTTTCTTTGGTGCGTCTAAACCGACCCAAACACCCAATAAATTCGTTTTTTTATTTTTATTATTTAATATTATGTTAATAATATTACCTTAATTTTCCTTAATTTATTTCAGCTCCTAAAGCTTCCAAAACCTCAAACCGTAAAACTAGTCAAATTTACACGTTTTACCGTAAAAGACGTAAAATATACACTTTTATAAAAAAATCTCAAATTTTGAAATAAACTTTATAACTAAGTCCTAAATTACTTAAAACCATCCCGAAAAATATTCATATGGATAATTACCTCACCCGAGACCTCTAAATGCTAAACCGTAAATCCTAAAAAAAATACTATTACTATAATACTTATACGTATACGTAAACACCACAATATCACCATTTTCATTTCATAGTCACCACTTGTGAGCTCATGAACATGAAATAACCGTACCTCGATTTACTTATGAGTACTCTATACTCATAAACGATAACCACACCAACCTCGTTCACACAAAATAAACACGTAAACACACAATTCAAGTAAGCACACATAAAATAACCTAAAAGTAAGACCAAGTGACAAACCCAAAACCACGGTTGTCACAATAGTACCCATCAATCATTTTTGCCGATCCCGAACAATCACATCTTTGCTGATCCCGTTTAGAATCATCACAACCTGCAACAACTGATACTACCACATACAATTATCACAAACCTAACTGAAATTAAAGCATGATAAAATCATGCTATAAGAATAAGCACATGACGACATAAGCATTAGAAAACACCAATACAAGAGCGTGTGATTTAACTGATGCAAAATAAGGCCAAAATCAGTTAACCAATGAGCCGACTACTTAAGCTCAAACAAACATCGACTCACTCTAAAACTTACCAGCGTGTGATGCTAATTTAACTCAGCTTATATTGCATTCTTTATGTGGTTTTAGCCTTCATAGGGTGTTTTTTCGGTGTATATGTAGGTTTGTTAGCTATTGTGGTTTTGTCTTACATTTCTTAAGGTCCATTTATCCGACTTATTTCCTAAGAACCAAGGCTTATAAAAGATAAGAATAAACCCATAAAGTTCATAAGGCACATATAAGCTGGAACAAACACACTTATAGTTTTGATTATAAACATTCATATTATAACACACTATTAAAGCGAAACAAATAACTGACCCGTGAAAGTAAAAATGCAAAAAACATAAAGAACTTGCAGCTTATATATAGAACATGTATATGCTAATTTAAAAGTCAACTAAACCATATACAAAACTGTTAATGCAATGATGCCTAAAAACATTACTTGCATTTTTCGGTCTCATTTTGTTTTGATTACGAAAATATGTAAAGACAAGCATTTACGAAAACAATGAAAAACGAATTCTTGAGTTCAAGTATTTTTCATTTCAACCATTATCACTTAAGGTATGAACAAACAAGTGATTATACTAATTAAGTGATCAAGGATTTAATCTTTTCTTAAAACTCACTTTTATTAAGTGTGACAAAGTTTTATTATTAAAATTTCTTTTAAAGAAAATGTTTTGCTAAATTAATTATTTGAAAGTTTGAAATTTGAAAATGGCATATTCTATCTTGGTTTGGAATATCCTTTCAGGATATTTTAATCCCCAGATTCGAACCAACCCACTAAAAGACAAAAGGGAGCGGACTCTACGCCGGCGGTTCCTTAGCGCCTACGGCGGTTCCTTATCGATAAGGAACCGCGGGATCCAATAAGGAATTGCGGGCAGATATAGCCGTTGGACATTTGTCTTATAAATAGTGGACCATTCTCAGACTTTCAATCCACCTCTTTTGCACATACATTTCCAGATTCTTTCATACTTCTTAAATCACTCAAATCCTTGATCATTTGTTTGATTACCACTTGTTTAGAAGTGAATCTCTCTCCTCTCATCTTTTCCTCTCAAAGTGCAAAGAGAAGAACACTATCATTCTTGAAGTGTTGTGTCTACCTCAAAGATCCATTGAAGATCCAAACTTATTTATTCATTGTTGTGTCATTGTTGTGAAGATCCAAGTAGTTGTGTCTATTTAGAAGTTGTGTATGTATTAGGGTTATTACTTAGTCCTCAAAGTTTATTGGTTTAGATTGTTCCTAGCTAAGATTAGGGCTCCACTTTTAGCTTAGAGTCGGAAATAGGTTAAGCGACGTTGTGTACGGTTTCTCCACCTTAAGGAGCTTGTTGATTAGTGAAATCTCGAGTAAGGAGTAGTCGAGGAATGGAGTATGAACGAGGAGTGAGCTTCGTTGCCGAACCACTATAAATCCTTGGTGTTTGGTTTGATCTTTCCTTCCCCAATCTCTTTACATTCTTTATTCTTTATACTTGTGATTATTAGTTTAGTTGCATTATACATTTATTATTATTTATACTTGTGATTATTAGTTAGTTGCACTATACCTTGTTCATATTGTGTATAAGAAGGTTTCACATAAATACTCAAGCTTAAGTTTTTGAAAAAGTAATTTTTTAAAACCAAACTTTAACAAGCAAATTTAAGAAACTATTTGATAAGATGGCTTTTATACATGATCTCATCGTTCTTTTCGGGCTTTAAATGCATAAAATGTCATAATATTACCATATATATGCTTGTATTTGTTAACTTGTGTGTTTTAGGTATGGATATCATGAAAAAGACAAAAGATCACAAGAAACAAGGAAAAACGGACACGAGAAACGAAGTCGTACAAAGAACCGGGCCCTAGTTCATGAATTATCCAAGATAAACCCTTGAAGACTTGAAGATGTACAAGATTGATCCTCAAATTATGAAGAAATGATACTTAAAACCCTTGTATATTCATAATTACAAGTTTGGTCCCTTAAGTTTGTCAAAATTACAAAATGGTCCTTCAACTTTGAAGAATTGGCAAGTTTAGTCCCTCAACAATTCTAAATTGTCAATATTGGTCCCTCATAAAGTCAAAGATACAATGAAGACCTTTGAAGATCAAGAATGTCCAAGATCAGTCCTTGAAATATTCAAAATTGGCAAAAACAACCCTTGAAACCCTTATCATAAAGTTTGGTGGCCAAAATGTGAGTTTGGAAACTTATATAACAAAGGAAAACGGGTATTCAAGCTGAAAAACATTGTTTACAACTTCTGCCAAAACATAAGGGCTACTAATGTCAATATCCAAAGTTCAAATGACACAAACACGTGCCAAACATAACACACCCCCTTATTTCGGATCAAACTTGTTACTGTTTACCATGATGAACCCAGAACTTACCCCACTTAAAACAAAGGGTAAAATGAAATTACCCAGGCACACGCTTAATTCACATGCCCAGGAACTCATCCCACACCCAAAACCTCAATCCCCACTCACCATCTGACCCCACCATTTCATACGTCAACCAATCATATCACACCCTCCTCTCCAAGTAATCTTAGCTGGCAAGATCAACGATTTATAGCTACTACTTGGTCCCCAAGCACAAAATAAACAGCTAAGATGAGTTTGGACAGCTCAAACACCAAATGCATCTAGAAGATTTCAAGGGCACTTTTGGGATTTCATATCCTAGGGTTTTGCTTGTTTATGCCTTGTATCCGTCTATATAAGGAGGCCTCAACATATGAGAGCCCCTTTGTTCCAGATTTTAGCTATTTCTTTGTAATTCCTTTTTATTGAAATAAAATTTGAGTTTCTGAAAATTGTGATTTCTCTTTTGTTATTTATAAAAGTTTGGTGATTGAATAGCTGAAATCTGAGTTCCATATACATGTTTTGTTGTTTTTGAGGAAAGGTTTTATGGGATAAAACTCTTGTTTTCAAAAAATCAGATTTTATAGTATTTGTTCATACTTGTGGTTTATTGATCTTAGCAGGTACAAGGAATCTGGTGCTTGTTTTGCTAGCACCTCAGCTCAAACATTCCACGGCTTGGATGTAAGTCTTGGAGGTTTTCATCTCTTTCCTTTTTCATTTTTCTGAATTTTATTGAATATTTGGTGATTTTTGCATGATTTATTGTGGATTTGTGTTTTTGTGGTTGATTTCATTTCGGAGGTGGTTAAGTGTTGTTAGGATTGATTAGATCTTGTTTGAAGGGTTAAATCATAACAATCCTTTGGAAGATTGAGAAATCAGATTCCAAAGGGGTGTTTGGGTTAACTGTTTCAAAGGGTTTAAGGCAACTTGTGTTGTTGTTCTTGGTTCTGTTGGTTTGTTATCTCTTTATCTGCTATAAAAGGTTGGTTATCTGCAAGTTTTGTAGGTTTGAACACCTAAATCAATCAAAGGGTCATAAAATCAGTTTTACTTGGGTATTTTGGCTAAACTTTTGGGGACACCTAGATCTAAGGGTAGCCTAGGGTTAAAAAGTGTTAAATTTTGGTTAACTTAATCAGGGAAAGAGATTTGAAGGCTTAAAATTGGATTGGTGGTCAAATAGATCAGCAAAAGGATTTTGGATAATCACTTTTGCTTATCAGAAACTTTTGGTGCTTGAATCTGCTTATTTACTTTGATCCATTGCTTGAAACAAGTTTATTTGTGCTTATTGGACTTTATTATAGCTTGTGTGTGCATTTGGTTCAATTTGGCTGGCTTATTCATGCTCAAACTGCTTATTTGTTCATAACTGCTTATTTTCAAGGTCTGTGCAATATCTGTGAATTGTTTGCTTATTCTGGGCTTATTGAGTGAACCAATTTGTGATTTCTTTGTTGATATAGACTTCTTATGATTCACTGATCACAAGGGTGCCCTTGTTTTCATTTGAATCCAACTGGATCTCTCTAAAAAAGCAAGTCAAATAGTCAAAGCAGTGGGAACTCCTTTCCCCTGATGCTAGCCACTGCTAGTGTTATTTCAACTGGTGCTTATCAATAAGCTATTCTAGATTATTTTAACATGCAACAACTTTGAATTTGTATTAGGTGTCACTTACTTAATCCATTTGTTCATTCTGGAGCATTTGAGGGTGTGACTTTGAGGTTTGGCAAGAAAACCAAACACTTTGACTTTTAAATAAGTGCTTATCAGCTTATTGTGCTTATTTGGCTTGGCTTATTGAACTTTTCATTGTTGATTTGTCTTAATTAAGTCATTTAGAGTCTTTTGCAACTTATTAGAAGGTCTGAGGTGGTCTAGAACTCCAAGTCGACTATTTTATCTTTTATTGAAAATCTTCTTTGCTTATTTCTGGCTTATTGAGTGTGCTTTTTCAAAATTTCTTTTCACGGAGATCTTAGGCATCTCAAAAGAAGGTTGTGTGTTTAAGTATAGCTTATGGCATTGGCTTATTGCTTAATGGGCTTATTGGCCCAATAAGAATAAGCTGTTGACTATTTAAGCCGTGATAAGCTCAAAACCAGCTTTTGGGCCTTCAGACTTTTGTGCTTAAAATTAAATTTTGAGTTAGATAGGGCTTTTTCAGGTCATTTGGGCATAGTTTGACTTTTTTGGGCCCAAAAGCCCATTAAGGCTGACTGTTTTTGTTTTTAGCCCATTTGGAGGCCCATTAGGGGTATTTTGGTAATTTCACTTTCATTTTGTGTTTATTTAGGTTAAAATAAACTAGTTTGTAAGTTTTTAGAATTTTTTATGATTTTTGGATTTTTAATATTATTTTAATATTATTTTATTATTAAATTCAAATTTCACATTTTTGCATTTTTTATATGTTTCTTAGGTTTAATACATTAAAATAGGATTTTTGCAACTCTTAGATTAATTTTATCATCATTTTTCTAATTTCTAGAATTATTTTAAGTTTTTAATAGTTTTTAATCATTTTAAATAGTTTTAATTAGTTTAAAATTTTATAAAAATAGTTTTTAATCTTTTTAGGTCATTTTAGAGGTTTACAAAGTGAAAAATCTTTGTTTGGGCTTTTTAATAATTAATTTGATTTTTAGGGCTTTAATTAGCATTTAAAAATTAATATTTAATTAATTAAAAGGTTTGAAAAAGTTTTGATTATTTGTAAATTCTTAGTTTATTTAATTTGATTTTTGGTAAAGTTTTGGGAATTTTTAGAATTAATTTTTATTTTAGCTATTTTTACGGTTTTAATTTTGTCGTCGTAGTAATAAATTTCACGTCTTCGTCATTCTATTTTCTCATCCCAATCTTTCAAATATTAATCTCAAATCAATTACGAATTATTCACACACATATACCGGGAAACGAACTTTCACCTTTGGGTCATTAGTGTTTGATTTTCCTAAATCATCACTTAATACTTACCGCTTTTACGCTGTTTTTCCTAAAAGACGTAAGTTTACCACAATCATTTTGGCGCCGCTGCCGGGGAGGTGTGTCGTGATTAAGTTATCTTGTTGTTTTTAATATTAACCATAAATAGTATTTGTATTAGTATAACTCTACTAATACGTATTATCGGCTTTTTCGTTTTTCTTGTGAAATTAATATTACTATATTGTATTAAGTATCACAACAAAATTAAAATATCTCCAAAAGTGTGAAAACACAACCTTAATTGGGATTTGATCTCCTAATTATTATATTCGAATCTCAAACAAAAAGAAAAAAGCAAAAATAGATAAATACTTTCGTGAAGCTCGATTTTGAAAAATACAAACTATGGGTATAAGGCGGGTATTATAAAATATACCCTAAGGAAAAAGGCTCTTAAGTGCTTCGCGCCGCCTCGTTTCCCCGCTTGCTTGTGAGTATTTTGAGATTGAAGGATAATCGAGGGTTTTGCCGCCCAAAGTATTATTACGTATCATATATATTTGCTTGGTTTTCTTGGTGATTAAACCCTCTTGAATAATTTGGTTTTCACCAAAGTTCTAAAGTCATTCGAAGGCGTTCACTCCACGTGATCGTTTTCATTCTTTTGAGGCTTCTTTAATTAAGAGTTTGATTCGAGGAGAGATTTAATAGATTGTTGTCTACGAAGATACACAAAATCCAAAAATTTAAAAAACAATCAAAAACACAAAAAAATTGAAAATCCACAAAACATTCTAAAAGAATCTTCTTTGCTCACCTCCCATTCTTCGTTGAGTTTATGCAAACTCGTAATCAAGCAATACGAGCTCGTAAACAACGTCAAAGTAAAGGAAATCAAGAGCCTTTGATTGAAGAACAAACTCCAATTGTTGAACCTATTGTAGAACAAGAAGCTATCATGGCTAATCGTACTATGATGGAGTTGCTTCAAGCACCCACCGAGGGTTTTGGAGAAGCTATTGTGATTCCCGCCATTCTTGTGGAGAATTTCGAGATTAAGACGGGTTTAATGTCGATGTTGCAAGCAAATAAGTTTAGAGGTCATGAGAAAGACAACCCGCATTATCACATAAGGAATTTTAATCGTCTCACCGCAACTAGCAAGTTTAAGGATGTTCCACATGACGCCATTAAGATGATGTTGTTTCCATACTCGTTAGATGGACCAGCTAAAATTTGGCTCGAGAAAGAACCGCCAAATTCGATTTTGACATGGGGTGATCTCGTTTCTAAGTTTGTGAACCAATTTTTTCCACCATCTAAAACAACACATTTGAAAAATGAGATTTCAAGGTTTACACAACGTAATAATGAAAGTTTTTCAATGGCATGGGAACGATTTAAGGAAATGTTACATGAATGTCCACACCATGATTTTTCGGAATTGCATCAAATAGATACTTTCTATAATGGGCTTAATGATCATGAACGAGATTATTTGAATGCCGCCGCGGGTGGTAATTTTTTGTGCAAAACGACCGATGAAGCTTTAAAGATTATCGAGAATAGATCTAAGGTTTGTAACCCTCGTAACACACCGAGTGTTGCCAATATGGGTTCGTCATCATCGTCATCGTCAACATTAATGCCTTACATGATGAAGCTAATGAGGAAAATCGGTTTTTCGATAGGTTTTCGACGCTTATGACACATTGGAAAGCACATGATGCTTTGAATTCCGCATCAGTTAAAGCGGTTGAAAAGAGTTGTTTGTCTTTTGGTGGAGCTCATGATCTTTCTGAGTGCATTACCGCCGGTGGTAACACTTCGAGTGCTTACGTAGCAACGGGAACTTACAACCAAAACGGCCAAGGTTCCCGCCCAAATCAAGCTCCACCAAACCAAAATGTTAATAACTATCGAAACAACAATCAAAATGGTGGTTATCAAGGCAATTCACGTAACTACAACAAAGGTAATTATCAAAGTGGGAATGGACAAGTTGCAAATCAAACCAAAACCGTGATTTTCAAAACACTACACAAGGTTTTCAAAATGCTAACACTAAAAATCTTAATGGAGAATTTTTAGATTATGCTAAAGCAAATGATGCTAAGTTTGATAACATGCAACGTGAGATGATTAGCTTAAGATCCGAGTTGAAAAACGAGCTTAAAAATGAACTTGCCAATGAACTTAAGACTCGTGCTAATAAAATGGAAGGAAACGTTCAACGTCTTCAACAAAATCAACAAAAGATGGAAAAAGGACAACATGAGATTAAGCAAGAATTGTTAAAAGCGGATTTAAGGCAATCAAAAATTGAAGACCGAATGGCAAAAATGTTTGAAGCAATCATGTGTAAACCCTCTTCCTCGGGTGATCTTCCTAGTGATACCATTGCAAACCCGAAGGGAGAAATGAAGGTTATTACTACACGTAGTGGTAAAACTTTCAAGGAACCAATCTCTCGTCCAAGTACTTCTACGGAGAAGGAAATCGAGAAAGAGCCCGAGGTGATGGTCGAAAAGGAGCATATTACAAGCCCACGAAGTACCACTCAAACCACACCTACGGTTGAATCAATACCAATCATGGAACCCGAGATTCCAAGGCCGTTGCCTAATGTCCAACCCACACCACCCTTACCTTATCCTTCGAGACGAAACAAAGAGAAATTGCAAGAACGTAACAAACAACAAATCGAGCTTTTTATAAAAATGTTTCAACAAGTTCATTTTGATGTAAGCTTAGCCGATGCATTGTTATATATGCCTCGTTTCGCTTCCACTTTTAAAAGTATGATGAATGATAAGGAAAAGCTTCCAAAGCTTGCTAATTGTTCTTCGGTTTATCTTAACCGCATACCGGAAAAAGTTGGTGACCCCGGAAAGTTTCTCATTCCTTGTGACATACAAGATATGAAAGAATGCCTCGCCTTGGCCGATCTTGGTGCGAGCATTAATTTGATGCCAGTTTCCATTTGGAAATCGCTTTCGCTTCCGGCTCTTACTCCTTCGAACATGTCTATCGAGATGGCCGATCATTCTACGATTTTAGCATGTGGAGTAGCCGAGGACGTTTTCGTGAAAGTGGGGAAGTTCTACTATCCCGTTGATTTTATAGTAGTTGACATCCCCGCGGATCCTCAAGTTCCTCTAATTTTAGGTCGTCCATTTTTAGACACCTCGAGATCGCTTATCGACGTTCATGCAAGAACTATTACTTTGAGATTCAATGAAGAGGAACTTTTTATAAACACTACTCAAAACTCAAAACCTTCTCATGTTTATTCAATCACTACCATCAATCACATTGACTTAGTTGATGTGGTTTGCGATGAGTTTTCACAAGAAGTGTTAAGTTTTTCCGATAGCTCGTCAAGTGGCAAACCCACTATTTTTGACCCAATTCTTGCTAATTCTACACCAAATCTCACTCCATTCCAAGGAGGCGATTTTACTTCAAATGAAATCGACAATGAAGATGAGGTGATTATTAGTAATGATACTTCTATTCCACCATTTCTTCCGCCGATGGAAGTTATGAGTGTTGAGCAAAAATCTTCAATCGAGGAACCGCCCTTGAATTGAAAGATCTTCCATCTCACCTTGAATACGCATTCTTGGAAGGTGATGACAAGTTGCCGGTTATTATTGCAAAAGGTCTTGCTAATGATGAAAAAACCGCGCTCTTGAATGTTCTTAAAGCTCATAAAGGGGCAATTGCGTGGAAAATTTCCGACATTAAGGGTATTGACCCAAAATTTTGTACTCACAAGATTTTAATGGAGGAGGACTACAAACCAGCAATTCAAAGTCAAAGAAGGGTAAACCCCAAAATTAACGATGTCATAAAAAGGAAGTTTTAAAACTCTTTGACGCGGGAATGATTTATCCTATCTTCGATAGCCCATGGGTGAGCCCAATCCATTGTGTCCCTAAAAGGGAGGAATGACCGTTGTGCCTAATGAAAACAACGAGTTAATTCCCACTCGTGTTGTGACCGGTTGGAGGGTGTGTATTGACTACCGAAAGTTAAATGACGCCACTCGTAAAGACCACTTTCTTTTGCCCTTCATGGATCAAATGTTGGAGCGACTCGCGGGAAATGAATTCTATTGCTTTTTAGATGGTTTTTCTGGTTACTTTCAAATCCCTGTCGACCCTTGTGGTGAAGAGAAAACTACGTTTACGTGTCCTTATGTAATGTTTGCTTATCGTAGGATGCCTTTCGGACTTTGCAATGCATCGGGTACGTTTCAACGGTGTATGATGGCTATTTTTCGTGATATGATCGAGAAGTCGATGGAAGTGTTTATGGATGACTTTTCGGTGTTTGGCAATTCGTTCACGTCGTGTTTATCTAATCTTGAGCAAATGTTAAAACGTTGTGAAGAAACCAATCTTGTGCTTAATTGGGAAAAATGTCATTTTATGTGTAAACAAGGAATCGTCTTAGGACATAAGGTCTCGAAAGCAGGGATTGAGGTCGATAATGCTAAGGTAGACGTCATCGCCAAGTTACCTCATCCCAAAACCGTTAAGGGAGTTAGGAGTTTCCTAGGCCACGCGGGCTTTTATCGTCGTTTTATCAAAGACTTTTCAAAAATCTCTCGACCTATGACACACCTTCTCGAGAAGGATGCTCCTTTTAATTTCAATGAGGATTGTGTTAGAGCTTTCGAAACTCTCAAAAGGAAACTTACTGAAGCTCCCATTCTTGTTGCTCCTAATTGGGAATTACCCTTTGAAATCATGTGCGATGCAAGTGATTATGCTATAGGGGCCGTCTTAGGGAAACGTTATGAAAAGCATTTCCGTCCTATCCATTATGCTAGTAAGACGATGACTGAGGCTCAATTAAAGTACACCACAACGAAAAAGGAATTCCTTGTCGTGGTCTATGCTTTTGAGAAATTCCGACCTTATCTCGTCTTAACTAAAAGCATCGTGTATACCGACCATTAGGCTATCAAGTATCTCTTAGCTAAGCAAGATGCTAAGCCGAGATTGCTTCGTTGGATGCTCCTCCTCCAAGAATTTGATGTCACCGTGCTAGAAGATCCTCTCGTCTATAAGATCCTCACAAGGAGCCGAGAATCTAGCGGCCGATCATCTTTCTCGTCTAGAAGATCCTCACAAAGATGTTTTCGAGAACAAGGAAATCACCGAAACATTTCCTCTCGAGACTCTCGGTGTAGTGAATTCTAAAGACACCACCCTATGGTTTGCCGACATTGCAAATTACCATGCGGGCAATTTCATAATCAAGGGTATGACGACACAACAAAAGCGAAAATTCTTTCGTGACGTCAAGTTATATTTTTGGGACGACCCTTATCTCTTTCGGGTTTGTGCGGATCAACTCATTCGACGTTTTGTTTTTGGTGCCGAAGCTTCTAACATTCTTAGAGCTTGTCACGAGGGACCCACGGGTGGTCACCACGGTGCTAATGTCACGGCTAAGAAAGTGTTTGATGTCGGCTTCTTTTGGCCTTCTATCTATCGTGATGCACACGCACTTGTGAAGTCGTGTGATTCGTGCCAACGTCAAGTAAAATCGTCTCACTGTGATGAAATGCCGCAAAACATAATTCAAGTGTGTGAAATTTTCGACATATGGGGCATAGACTTTATGGGGTCGTTCCCATCGTCTCATGGTAACAAGTATATCCTCGTCGCCGTCGACTACCTTTCTAAGTGGGTGGAAGCTAAGGCTTTACCTACTAATGATGTACGTGTGGTAGTGAAGTTTTTGAAGCAACTCTTCTCTCGGTTCGGAACCCCTCGTGCTATTATAAGCGATCGTGGAACCCATTTTTGTAATGACCAATTCGAGAAGGTCTTAAAGAAATATGGAGTTACTCATCGTCTTTCTACGGCTTATCACCCACAAACGAGTGGGCAAGTCGAGGTTTCGAACCGAGCTTTGAAGAGGGTTTTAGAGAGGTCGATTGGAGAAAACCGTGCTTCATGGTCCGACAAACTCGATGACGCTTTATGTGCCTTTAGGACCGCTTATAAGTCACCTATCGGTTGTACTCCTTATAAGTTAGTCTATGGGAAGAATTGTCATTTACCCATTGAATTGGAGCATAAGGCATATTGGGCCCTTAAGCATGCAAACTTTAACTTGAAGACCGCGGGGGATCACCAAAAAATACAATTGAATGAATTGGATGAATTAAGAGATAATGATTATGAAAATTCATTGATTATCAAAGAAAAGACTAAAAAGTTTCATGATGCAAAGATTAAAAACTGGGTTTTTAACGTTGGTGATCAAGTGTTACTTTTTAACTCTAGATTAAAGATATTTTCCGGGAAATTGAAATCTCGTTGGTCGGGTCCTTTCACCATTACACAAGTGTTTCCTTATGGGACCATCGAGCTAGCTCAAAATGATGGTCCTAACTTCAAGGTGAATGGACATAGGCTTAAGCACTACTTTGGTGGGGAAGTTCCTTCATTGGATGACCTCGACCAAGTCACCTTCCCAAATGATAATTATCATTGAGGGGATCGAGTCGAGCTCATGACTTGGTAATCAAAAACGAGTTGCCTCGTGGGGGAGATCCCATGCTTATCTTTTTATGCTTTCTAATAAATAATGAGAGGGGATTTGTGCCCTTCCAACTCGTTGTCTCGTGGTTGTTTGTGAATGTGTTATCTAGATCATCATCATCGCTACGATTGAATACTCTCGTGTTCGTTTACGTGAGCCTCCATCGTTTGCTTGAAGAAGTTTTTCATGAATCCATGACATATCCTTTATTGTTCTAACAATTATCTTTTAGCATAATTCATAAACGGCTTTAGATATATTGTTGATCACCCTTTCCATGCTAGATGTTAAGCATGCGACTCTTCGTCTCTAGTATGGGGGTGCTCCACCTTTAGACTCGAAACATTGAGGACAATGTTTAATTTTTGTATGGGGGTGAATAGGTACTTGCTTTGCTACGCCCTCACGTGTTCCAACTTTCAACGTTTTGTTTTATTTTGTTGCTAATAAGGCTAAAAATGGCCAAATTTTAAAAATTTTCTTAGTTTTAATAAGTGTTTTTAAGACACGAATGTATATTTTCCCATGGGTAGAATAAGAGCTAATTTTTGACTTGATGGGCATTTGGAGCCCTTTACATTCTTTAACCCGCTCAATTCAAGTTTTGTTAGACTTTTATATAGGGAACTATAAAACGCGAAAGTCTTAGCTCATTCGGGTTAAGAACAAGAACTTTTCGCAAGTTCCTATAATTGATCCTAGAAAGTCACTTATCAAGGGAACTATAAAATGCATTCTCTAAACTTGAAAAAGTCTAAGAAAATGCAAGATCCTATAGGTGGCTTGAAAACCTAAAACTTTGATTTGATATAGTCTTAATCAAATCTAATCCAAATTTGGCTTAATTTTGACTTGCATGGCTAAGTATTCACGAGTCTCTTTAATTAGAGGTCTTTAAATAGTGAAGAACGAGAGATGATAGAGTTAGACAAGTGATCATGCTAAACATAGAACATGAAAATGTTCTTTCAAAAACTCATATGTTTTTAATTGTGGATTTTTCTCCCATAAGATCAATGCATTAGGAATAAAAATAATTGCTATAAGTAAGGTCGTACGATTTAAAAGGTTACTTCGCTTCTAGCCCAAGATCGTTTAAAAGTTGCTCGGGGTCGAATAGAGTTCATAGCCAAGGCATAACTTATTGAAGCAGGACGCGAAGATTGGTGAAGATCCAAAAAGGCCCTAACAAGGCATGAGGAGCTCTATTTTGTTGGTAAAGATCCAAGATGATGTAAAGTATCATTATTCCTAAATCAATATGAAGGATCGAGACACACGACGAAAAGCAATTACTCCCCTAAAGATCATGGAGAAAGTCTATCCAAAAAGACTTTTACAAGGTATGAGGATAAATATATCCAAGTCCGAAAAGGAGGCGGATCATTGTATATCAAAGTCCAAAATAAAGATTGAAGAAAAATGATGAAGACGTGGTCCAAGTATGAAGAATCTCTCAAAAACGTCAAGTGAAGAAATTCCAAAATATGAAGAGAAGATGATAGGTGTGTAAACACCCATCCTTTTTCCACTTAATTCTGACTAAAACGAGACCAAAACACGTATTTAATATCATTTGTTTGGAATTATGCGTGGTTTTTGTGTTTATTGTGTTTTCAGAGCCAACCGGATGAATATTGAAGAAAACATGGGATTGCACGGATTTTATGGAAGAAAAAGACTCAAGACGAAGTCTGTTGTCCAAGAGATGCAAAAGATTTGAAGTCACTGGGCCTATTTGACGATTTATCGAAGAAAAGGACCAAAGATAGAAGATTTACATAAGTCGAAGAAACTCAAGTCTATTAAACGAAGAAATTAAAAGACGAGTTGAATTTAATCGACAACAAATCCCGAATCAGAATCGAAAACGTCAACTTTTCTGAAAAGACGAGAACACAAGAAGAACGGGAGAAAGCCCACTCACCAACCAAAGGGGACACCTATATAAAGGGTTCCCCTCACACTTTTCATCCAGTTTTTAGTTTTTCTCTCCTTCTTTTTCTCCCTTTCTGTTCGTAGCATCACCAACACCACTAGGGTGTTTGGTGATTTTGATCTTTGTTTTTAAATCTTGTAATTTTAATCTTTGTTTTGTCATTGTTAAAACCTTAATCATTCAATACATCAATCTTTCCATTTCATCTTGTTCATCTTTCCTCTTTTTATTCAAGTTCTTAAGTTCTTATTTGATTGATTTGACCTTTAAAAAGTTGTTGAACTTGTGTTTTTACTGTTGGGATTTGTTATTCATGGTAGTTAAATGATTATTGGTTAATTTGGTAAAACCTTTTTGCTTGTTTAGCTTGAATTTGGTTTATATTCGTTTCCCCTGTTTTTCTGAAATATCACTGTTCTTGAGTTTCAAAAGTTCCGGATGAACACAAACTTCCGGATGAACAAATAGTTCCGGATGAACATAAAGTTCCGCATGAGTGTGAGAAGTTCCGAATGAATTTGTTTTTCAAAAGTTCCGAATGAATTTTTAAAGTTCCGAATGAAAGTATTTTAAAAAGTTCCGAGTCAATTTTGTTAAAAACTTCCGAATCAGTTTTGTTTCCAAAAAGTTCCGGATCAACTTCCGGACGAAAGTTCCGAGTGAACTTCCGGACGAAAAGTTCCGGGTGAACTTCCGAATTAACTTCCGAATCAAAGTTCCGAATGAAGGTTCCGGATAAACTTCCGAGTGAAGGTTCCGAGTAAAATTCCGAGTGAAGGTTCCGAGTAAAGTTCCGAGTGAAGGTTCCGAGTAAACTTCCGAACAAAGTTCCGGATAAACTTCCGGATAAACTTCTGGGTGAAAAGTTCCGGATCAATAGTTCCGAATCAAGGTGACTTCCGAATCAATTTTCTTTAAGTGTTACTGTGTTACTGTTTCTTTATTTTTATTTTTTATTTTAATTTTAATTCAAGTTCTTATTAATTGTTATTAATTTAATTGCTTTTAAATTTAAGTTTACATTTTCGTGCATTTAAACCTTTAGTAGATTAAAAATCCTAACCCCCTATTTGTCGCCAAAAACAAATCATTCCACTTAGAACCAAGATCAATTCGTGAGGATATCGAGAGAATATAGAGAACCCCATACAAAACGAAGTATCAAATGGCGCCGCTGCCGGCTCTTCTCGTTAAGATCAACAGTTTTTTGTGAGAACATGGATTTTGGGATCCGTTCCCCGTGAACGTTACTTTTTCATAAAATTTTACAAAAATCCTAAAAAAAAAAATATATATATATATATATATATATATATATATATATATATATATATAAAATTTTCAAAAAAAAAAAATCCTAAAAATTAAAAAACATAAAAACCAAAAATATTTTTGCTTTGTTTTTGCCTTGTTAGTTCTTTTGCAGGTGTATGCGCACTCGATCCACGCCTTATCAAGAGCCCGAGCCTCTCGATAACTTAGACATGGCCGGTGTACAAAACAACAACAACATACCACCTCCAAACAACAATAATAACAACAACAACCCACCTTTCAACAACCATAATAACAACAACAATGAGCCTCTACCGGATAATCGCCCGATGATTGAACTTCTGCAAGCTCATGTAGACGGCAACAATGATCCAATTTTCATACCCCCGATTGCCGCCAACAATTTTGAGCTTAAATCCGGCTTTATCCAGATGGTCTCTGCTCAACCATTCTTGGGGCGTACCATTGATGATCCACATGACCACATCAAGAGATTTTTGCAACTCACTAATACGGTCAAGTTCAATGGTGTTCCACAAGAGGTAATCCGTCTACAACTTTTTCCCTTTTCTTTAGAGGGACAAGCCCGGCATTGGCTTGCTAAGGAACCGCCACAGAGTATTCTTTCGTGGACGGATTTGGAAACCAAGTTTATCAATTACTTTTTCCCACCCTCTCGTACTACCGCTTTGCGGAATGAAATCATAAATTTTGAACAAAAGTACGATGAGTCGTTTAGTGAATCTTGGGACCGTTTCAAAGACCTTTTGAGAAAATGGCCACAACATGGTTTTACCAAAGTGCACCAAATTAACACTTTTTATAATGGTTTAAGCATGAATGACCAAGATTCACTAAACAGTGCCTCGGGGGGTTATCTTTTGGCTAAGACTTCCAATGCTGCTTGGGATATCATTTAGAATAAGTCTCGTGTGCAAACCAAGAGTGTTCGGACCAATGTTGCTAGTGCTAGTACTAGTGACAGCGATAAGCGACTTGACAAAATCACTACGCTTCTTGAATCGCTTGCTACCCAAACCGCCAGCAACACCAACAGCATCAACGCTAGAAACGCTAAAGACGCTCGAGTCAATCCTGTTAGCCAACCATGCGAGATATGCGGGGGTCCTCACTCTTACACCACTTGTACTGCCACCCAAGACTACCCTTCTGAAAATGTCAATGCAGCTTATGGCACCTATCCTCAACCCGCTTATCAAGCTAGACCTCAAGGTGACCGTAACTTGCTTAGCTACCGCTCCAACAACTATCTCTCACCACCTGGTTTTCCTCCAAACAACCCAAACCAACAACAAAACCTCAATCGTCCTCCTCAACAACAACAACAACCTCGTACACCATACATCCCACCTCACAAACAACCACAACCACCTCAACGAAACAACCATGTTTTCCAGCAACCTGCTTATCAACCACCCGCATACAATGCTCCTCCCAACCAACCCACCGCTTTACACCAAGAAATGGAAACCTACATGAGGACTAACGATGTGATAGTGGGAAATCTTCAGCGGGAAGTGCTCAACCTGAAAGCAGACTTGGTCAAACAAGTCAAACGAATGACTTGAAGAACATGATGGCTAGTTTTTTCCAAGGTAATCAACCCTCTTCTTCGGGTACTCTTTCGAGTAACACCGTTGCGAATCCAAGAGGGGAGATGAAAGAAATCACTACTCACAGTGGCAAAGGTACCAAGGAACCCGAGCTTCCTATACCTCCACCGGTGATTGTGACTAAGGAGAACGAGTCACCTGCTCCTATTCCTCATCCTTCTACTTCCCCAATTTCTCCACCTCTTACTTCTACCCCTCCTCCACCCCAGGATGTGAGTGATCCTTCGATCCCAAAGCCTTCCTCTTCTTCTGATATACCTTATCCATCTAGGTTGAGGAAAGAGAAGCTCAAAAGCAAGGACGATATTCAGGTTTTGAACTTTCTTAAAATGTTCAAACAACTGAATTTCAATATCTCCTTCGCTGAGGCTCTCGCTCACATGCCTAAGTACGCGAAAATGTTTAAAGATCTTCTGAGTGAAAAGGAAAAGCTTCTTGATATAGCCAACACCCAACTTAATGAGAATTGCTCTGCAGTGCTCTTAAGGAAATTGCCAACCAAGCTTAGTGATCCGGGTCGTTTCTTAATCCCTTGCAATTTCCCGGGAGTAGAGAATTGCATGGCCCTAGCCGATCTGGGTGCCAGTATTAATCTAATCCCTCTAAGCGTTTGGAAGCAATTATCTCTCCCTGAGCTAGTCGACAAATTCACTTTTCCTGCCGATTTCGTCATCGTCGACTACGAGATGGACCCTCGTGTTCCATTGATCATGGGTCGTCCATTCCTGAGGACCGGTCGCACTCTCATCGATGTTGAAGCCGGTGAGCTTATCATGAGAGTGGGTGACGATAAGATCGTTTTCAACATGGGAAAGTTGTCTAAACAACCTTATTCATACGAGAGTGTTAATTGTATTGACGTTCTGGATGAGGCTTGTGAAGAACACTTTAATGATGCTTGTAAAAATATTCCTACCTCTCTTCCCAATGTTGAAACCGTTTCCTCTATTGATTCATTGTTGTCTCTATTTGGAGAAAGTGATTTGTTTTGGAAAGATCTTGAAGCCACCATGGGAGATGTGAACTTAGCTAATGATGATTCTCCCACCGATGGGGATGAAAACATGCATTTCTTTGAAAACCTTCTCAATGAAGACAATCCTTCTCCACCATCTCCCACGGTTATTGCTATCGATACTCCGACTTTGAAAACGCCTCCCATCGAAAATCCTCCGGATTTAGAACTTAAGGAGTTGCCGCCCCATCTCGAGTATGTGTTTCTTGAAGAAGAGAAGAAGTCGCCAGTTATCATTGCGAAGGACTTGAAAGATGAAGAGAAAACTCGCCTCATCGCCGTGCTTAAAGATCATAAGAAGGCTATAGCTTGGAAAATCTCCGACATTCGTGGAATTGATCCTCACTTCTGCACACACAAAATTCTCATGGAGGACGACTTTAAGCCCACAATTCAAAGCCAACGAAGGGTGAATCCAAAAATCCATGAAGCCATCAAAACAGAGGTTATCAAACTTCTTGATGCGGGTATGATTTACCTTATTTCGGATTCACCATGGGTTAGTCCAATCCATTGTGTGCCCAAGAAGGGCGGAATAACCGTTGTTCCCAATGAACACAACGAGTTGATTTTCACTCGTCTCGTTACTGGGTGGAGAGTTTGTATAGACTACCGCAAACTCAATGATGCCACGAGAAAGATTCATTTCCCTCTACCTTTTATGGACCAAATGCTTGAACGTTTAGCGGGTAATGAATATTACTACTTTCTTGATGGTTTCTCGGGTTATTTCCAAATACCCATCGATCCCCAAGATCAAGAGAAGACAACATTCACTTGTCCCTATGGCACATTTGCTTACAAAAGAATGCCTTTTGGCTTATGCAATGCCCCCGGGACTTTCCAAAGGTGCATGTTAGCTATCTTCCATGACATGGTTGAACAAACCATGGAAGTCTTCATGGATGATTTCTCGGTCATCGGGGATTCCTTCTCTTCTTGCCTTGCCAATTTGGAACGTATGCTTAAGCGGTGCGAAGACACTCGCCTTGTTCTGAATTGGGAAAAATGCCATTTCATGGTAAAAGAAGGCATTGTGCTAGGACACAAAATCTCTAACGCCGGTCTTGAAGCCGACCGTGCTAAAGTAGATGTCATAGCCAAATTACCTCCACCTTCAACCGTGAAGGGTGTGAGAAGTTTTCTGGGTCATGCGGGCTTTTACCGTCGATTCATCAAAGATTTTTCTCAAATTGCTCGCCCGATGACCCACCTCTTGGAAAAATATACTCCTTTTATCTTTTCCAAAGAGTGTCTTGAAGCCTTAAACTCGCTTAAAGATAAGCTAACTAAGGCACCCGTCTTGGTTACCCCTAATTGGGAGCTTCCCTTTGAGTTGATGTGTGATGCTAGTGATTTTGCTATTGGAGCGGTTATGGGACAAAGAGTGAACAAACACTTCCAACCGATCCATTACGCTAGCAAGACAATGACGGGGGCTCAATTGCATTACACGACAACCGAAAAAGAGCTTTTAGCTGTTGTCTATGCCTTTGAAAAATTTCGCCCCTATCTTGTCCTTTCCACCACAATCGTTTATACCGATCATTCCGTGTTGAAGTACTTTTTGACAAAGCAAGATTCCAAACCAAGACTTCTTCGCTGGGTTTTGCTTCTCCAAGAATTTAAAATCGAAATTCGCGATAAAAAAGGAGCTGAAAACCTAGCCGCGGATCATCTCAGTAGACTTGAGGATCCTTACCAAGGGGATCATCCGAACAAAGAAATCAATGATTCTTTTCCCTTGGAGACCTTAATGTCTATCAACTCGACTGCTGATGAAACCCCGTGGTTTGCAGACATTGCAAACTACTTGACGGGTGGAATTCTCGTTGACGGGTTAACATCCCAGCAAAAGAAACAGTTTTTCAAAGACATTAAGACTTACTTTTGGGATGACCCGTATCTCTTCAAACAATGTGCCGACTTGATTATTCGCCGATGTGTTGATGGACCGGCAGCTTTGGAAATCCTTAATGCTTGCCACAAAGGACCCACAGGTGGTCACTTTGGTCCCAACTACACCGCCAAAAAAGTGTTTGACTCGAGATTTTATTGGCCCACCATATATCGTGACGCTCACAATATGGTTAAACGTTGTGATGCTTGCCAAAAACAAGGCAAGATCACACATAAAGACGAGATGCCTCAGAATTTCATACAAGAATGTGAAATCTTTGATGTTTGGGGTATCGACTTTATGGGGCCATTCCCTTCCTCTGAAGGAAACAAATACATCCTTGTTGCCGTTGACTACGTTTCTAAGTGGGTTGAAGCCAAAGCTTTACCTACTAATGACGCAAGGGTGGTTTGTAACTTTTTGAAAGCTCTATTCGCTAGATTCGGTGTGCCTCGTGCCATTATAAGTGACCGCGGGACTCATTTTTGCAATGACCAATTTGCTAGAGTCATGGCTAAGTACGGTGTAAATCATCGTCTTTCCACCGCCTACCACCCACAAACTAATGGCCAGGCTGAAATCTCTAACCGAGGATTAAAGCGAATTCTGGAAAGAACCGTGGGAGAGCATCGTGCCTCATGGGCTGATAAACTTGATGATGCTTTGTGGGCTTTCCGTACCGCATACAAGACTCCGATTAGTTGTACGCCATATCGTCTCGTGTACGGGAAAGCATGCCACCTCCCCATTGAGTTGGAGCACAAGGCTTACTGGGCCTTGAAGTGGGCTAATTTCGATATCAACAAAGCCGGTGACCTACGCAAGATCCAACTCAATGAGCTCAATGAACTCCGTAATGAGGCTTATGAAAATTCTTTGATCTATAAGGAGAAAACTAAGCTCATTCACGACTCTAAGATTAAAAACCGAGAATTCCAAGTTGGAGACAGAGTTTTACTCTTTAACTCTCGGTTGAAAATCTTTTCGGGCAAGCTGAAATCTCGTTGGTTCCGCCCATTCACCATTTCCCAAATTTTTCCATATGGTACTCTCGAGCTCGCTCAACCTGATGGACCGAATTTTAAGGTGAATGGCCAACGAGTGAAGTTGTACTTTGGTGAAGACACCTCTCAGGAGATGATTCCATCCCTCACCACGTTCCCCATGAACTATTTTTGGGTCGAGTCAGGCTCGTGACTCGGTTATCAAAAACAAGCGCTCCTCGGGAGGCAGCCCGAGTATCTATCCTTTTCTGTTTTTACCCCCTAAGTGTAGGGGGACCTCTCTAGGTTCTTTCTCTTTGTGTGGTGATGTGATTACAGGGATAAGTGCACTCTTGGAATCTCTGAAGAACCGTGCTCCTGTGTTATCCGAAATCCGGTTATATCTCTCAACTATCGTGATTCAATTTTCTTCATACTCACATTTGAAATTGATCACTTTAGTCGTCTCTTCCTTAACTTGAGTTAACCAACGTGCACAATGTCATAAGTGTAGGGGAGACTTTTCCCACATGCTTAAACATTGAGGACAATGTTTATCTTAAGTGTAGGGGGGACTTCTATTGAAGTTTTAAGTGGACTTTTCCATTAAAATGCCTTCATTTAACCGGAAAATCATATTTTTCAACATTTTTCAAATTTTTTATTAACTTTGGCCAATTAGTCGTAATTTTTAAATTTTTATCGTTGCTTTCGTATGTATATATCTCGCAATAAAGTCAAATTTTAATAAAGTGGTGTAGCTAGTTTAGAAGTCTTTGACATATTAGGCCCGTTGCGTTTATTTTGACTCAACCCGAATAGACTTATCCAAGTTTATTCTAGCTAGTATCCATAACCATGTAGACCTTAATTGGTTTATTAGGCTAAGTATCCACGAGTCTCATTACTTGAGATTTTAAATTGTGGAGGACGAGAAATGATAGAGTCAATTATAAGTCGGTATTCTTGCACAAGCTCACTTGGTGTAATTATTTGTCTATTCTCCCATCACTTGCTAATAATTTATCTGCAATAAGTAAGGTCGTACGATTTGAAAAGATACTTAGCTTCTAGCCCAAGATCGTTTAAAAGTTACTCGGTTATGATAAGAGTTCATAGCCAAGGCATAACTTATGAAGCGGGGCGCGAAGATTGGCGAGTCCGAAAAGGCCCTAACAAGGCATGAGGATTCCATTTTATTTCTAAAGATCCAAAGTGATGTGAAAAGCATTATTCCCAAAGTCAATATGAAGGATCAAGACTCACGACGAAAAGCAATCAACTCCCATAAAGATGATGGAGAAGTCTATCCGAAAAGACCCTAACAAGGTATGAGGATAAATAGATCCAAGTCCGAAAAGGAGGCGGATCGTTGTATCTCAAAATCCCAAATAGAGATTGAAGAAATAATCATGAAGTCGTGGTCAACAAAGTTGGAGTACCTCTCAAAAGTCTCCAAGTGAAGAAACTCTATGAACGATGAGAAGACCATTATCTCAAGCACGTCTCTCAAGATATGAAGTATGAAGTACATGCCAAATATCGGCCCGAGAAAGGTCTCAAATCGTGAACCGAGTTATGCCAAGATATGAACTTTTTGATATCCCGAGAAGCAGTTTTAAGAGATTTTGTCCTTTAGCTAACTATTGATCAAATCGTCCTACTTTGCTTTCGGCCTAAATAAACTATCGAAATAAGTCCAAAAATGCATCTTCATGATCATTCTAAGACAAAAATAAAATATAAGAGATACACCTAGGAATAAGGGAGTTTAAGCATTTAATTAAGCCATGTGTGTAAGTGTTTGATTTACTAACTTATAGTAACAATGATCTCGTTTTTAAGCTTAGTTTGGGGAACGTGAAACTTGAGGGTGATAAATCTTCGCAGCACCGAAGCCCTAATGTAAGTCATTGATCTCTTTGCAAGTTATTTCCATGTAGCTATTTTCAAGTGAAAATGGTTTTCTATCCTTTTGTTTCCTTTAAAGTTTTAATTTATTTTAGTACTTTAATTTTTGTTTAGTAGTATTTGAATAAGGCCAAGGTTGATTAATTATGAGAAAAGTGTAAACTTGCTTTATCACTAAGCATTGCAT
Organism: Glebionis coronaria; assembly: GCA_025667525.1. Lineage (NCBI taxonomy): Eukaryota > Viridiplantae > Streptophyta > Magnoliopsida > Asterales > Asteraceae > Glebionis > Glebionis coronaria. The sequence goes on from CM046877.1 coordinate 496,223,982, forward strand.
GAGGGCATGGCAATGGTTAAGTGTAGGGGATTTGATAGGTGTGTAAACACCCATCCTTTTTCCACTTAATTCTGACTAAAACGAGACCAAAACACGTATTTAATATCATTTGTTTGGAATTATGCATGGTTTTTGTGTTTATTATGTTTTCAGAGCCAACCGGATGAATATTGAAGAAAACATGGGATTGCACGGGTTTTATGGAAGAAAAAGACTCAAGACGAAGTCTGTTGTCCAAGAGATGCAAAAGATTTGAAGTCACTGGGCCTATTTGACGATTTATCGAAGAAAAGGACCAAAGATGGAAGATTTACATAAGTCGAAGAAACTCAAGTCTATTAAACGAAGAAATTAAAAGACGAGTTGAATTTAATCGACAACAAATCCCGAGTCAGAATCGAAAACGTCAACTTTTCTGAAAAGACGAGAAGACAAGAAGAACGGGAGAAAGCCCACTCACCAACCAAAGGGGACACCTATATAAAGGGTTCCCCTCACACTTTTCATCCAGTTTTTAGTTTTTCTCTCCTTCTTTTTCTCCCTTTCTGTTCGTAGCATCACCAACACCACTAGGGTGTTTGGTGATTTTGATCTTTGTTTTTCAATCTTGTAATTTTAATCTTTGTTTTGTGATTGTTAAAACCTTAATCATTCAATACATCAATCTTTACTTTTCATCTTGTTCATCTTTCCTCTTTTTATTCAAGTTCTTAAGTTCTTATTTGATTGATTTGACCTTTAAAAAGTTGTTGAACTTGTGTTTTTACTGTTGGGATTTGTTATTCATGGTAGTTAAATGATTATTGGTTAATTTGGTAAAACCTTTTTGCTTGTTTAGCTTGAATTTGGTTTATATTCGTTTCCCCTGTTTTTCTGAAATATCATTGTTCTTGAGTTTCAAAAGTTCCGGATGAACACAAACTTCCGGATGAACAAATAGTTCCGGATGAACATAAAGTTCCGCATGAGAGTAAGAAGTTCCGAATGAATTTGTTTTTCAAAAGTTCCGAATGAATTTTTAAAGTTCCGAATGAAAGTATTTTAAAAAGTTCCGAGTCAATTTTGTTAAAAACTTCCGAATCAGTTTTGTTTCCAAAAAGTTCCGGATCAACTTCCGGACGAAAGTTCCGAGTGAACTTCCAGACGAAAAGTTCCGGGTGAACTTCCGAATTAACTTCCGAATGAAAGTTCCGAATGAAGGTTCCGGATAAACTTCCGAGTGAAGGTTCCGATTAAAGTTCCGAGTGAAGGTTCCGAGTAAACTTCCGAACAAAGTTCCGGATAAACTTCCGGGTGAAAAGTTCCGGATCAATAGTTCCGAATGAAGGTGACTTCCGAATCAATTTTCTTTAAGTGTTACTGTGTTACTGTTTCTTACTGTTTCTTTATTTTTATTTTTTATTTTAATTTTAATTCAAGTTTTTATTAATTGTTATTAATTTAATTGCTTTTAAATTTAAGTTAACATTTTCGTGCATTTAAACCTTTAGTAGATTAAAAATCCTAACCCCCTATTTGTCGCCAAAAACAAATCATTCCACTTAGAACCAAGATCAATTCGAGAGGATATCGAGAGAATATAGAGAACCCCATACAAAACGAAGTATCAGAAGACCATAATTTCAAGAACGTCTTCCCAAGATTTGAAGTATGAAGTACATGCCAAATATCGGTCCGAGAAAGGTCTCAAATCGTGAAACAAGTTATGCCAAGATATGAACTTAAGGAGATACACGAGAAGCCGTTTTAAAAGATTTTGTCCTCCGGCTAACTATCGATTAAATCGTGCTACTTTACTTTCAGACTAATAAATACTCAAATAAGTCAATATGAATCACTTGTGATCCATGACAAGTAGTTAAAAAATTCTAGAAATCCATTTCCTTTTATAAATAACTAGGATTGTGGGGAGAAAAGTATTACGCAATTCGGACGTATGAGTAGTGTTAGCATTGTGACTTGTACCAACAATGATCTTGTTTTTCCACTTAGCATGGAATGTATGACAATCAAGGATGACGAAATTTACTCTATGGAACATTTGCTTGTCTCTATTCATTGACCCTAAAAATCACATACGTGATGAAAATCATACATTATGTCTTTACACATCTTCATAGTATTGTTGCAAGTCTTTTACTTTTCAATAAAGGATAATAAAATTGAATTTTGGTGATGCTTAGATACTTTATTCTAGCATTGCGTGAGGGCACGGAAATGGCTTAGTATGGGGGAGTGATGAGAGGCTTTTATACATGATCTCATCGTTCTTTTCGGGCTTTAAATGCATAAAATGTCATAATATTACCATATATATGCTTGTATTTGTTTACTTGTGTGTTTTAGGTATGGATATCATGAAAAAGACAAAAGATCACAAGAAACAAGGAAAAACGGACACGAGAAACGAAGCCGTACAAAGAACCGGGCCCTAGTTCATGAATTATCCAAGAAAAATCCTTGAAGACTTGAAGATGTACAAGATTGATCCTCAAATTATGAAGAAATGACACTTAAAGCCCTTGTATTCATAATTACAAGTTTGGTCCCTTAAGTTTGTCAAAATTACAAAATGGTCCTTCAACTTTGAAGAATTGGCAAGTTTATTCCCTCAACAATTCTAGATTGTCAATATTGGTCCCTCATAAAGTCAAAGATACAATGAAGACCTTTGAAGATCAAGAATGTCTAAGATTAGTCCTTGAAATATTCAAAATTGGCAAAAACAACCCTTGAAACCCTTATCATAAAGTTTGGTGGCCAAAATGTGAATTTGGAAACTTATATTACAAAGGAAAACGGGTATTCAAGCTAAAAAACATTGTTTACAACTTCTGCCAAAACACAAGGGCTACTAATGTCAATATCCAAATTTGAAATGACACAAACACGCGCCAAACACAACATACCCCCTTATTTCGGATCAAACTTGTTACTGTTTACCATGATGAACCCAGAACTTACCCCACTTAAAATAAAGGGTAAAATGAAATTACCCAGGCACACGCTTAATTAACATGCCTAGGAACTCATCCCACACCCATAACCCCAATCCCCACTCACCATCTGACCCCACCATTTCACACGTCAACCAATCATATCACACCCTCCTCTCCAAGTAATCCTAGCTGGCAAGATCAACGATTTATAGCTACTACTTGGTCCCCAAGCACAAAATGAACAGCCAAGATGAGTTTGGACAGCTCAAACACCAAATGCGTCTAGAATATTTCAAGGGCACTTTTGGGATTTCATAGCCTAGGGTTTTGCTTATTTATGCCTTGTATCCGTCTATAAAAGGAGGCCTCAACATGTGAGAGCCCCTTTCTTCCAGATTTTAGCTATTTCTTTGTAATTCCTTTTTATTGAAATAAAATTTGAGTTTCTAGAAATTGTGATTTCTCCTTTGTTATTTATAAAAGTTTGGTGATTGAATAGTTGAAATCTGAGTTCCATATACATGTTTTGTTGTTTTTAAAGAAAGGTTTTATGGGATAAAACTCTTGTTTTCAAAAAATCAGATTTTATAGTATTTGTTCATCCTTGTGGTTTGTTGATCTTAGCAGGTACAAGGAAGCTGGTGCTTGTTTTGCTAGCACCTCAGCTCAAACATTCCAAGGCTTGGATGTAAGTCTTGGAGGTTTGCATCTCTTTCCTTTTTCATTTTTCTGAATTTTATTGAATATTTGGTGATTTTTGCATGATTTATTGTGGCTCTGTGTTTTTGTGGTTGATTTGATTTTCTGAGGTTGGTTAAGTGTTGTTAGGATTGATTAGATCTTGTTTGAAGGGTTAAATCATAACAATCCTTTGGAAGATTGAGAAATCAGATTCCAAAGGGGTGTTTGGGTTAACTGTTTCAAAGGGATTTAAGGCAACTTGTGTTGTTGTTCTTGGTTCTATTGGTTTGTTATCTGTTTATCTGCTATAAAGGGTTGGTTATCTGTAAGTTTTGTGGGTTTGAACACCTAAATCAATCAATGGGGCATAAAATCAGTTTTACTTGGGTATTTTGGCTAAAATTTCGGGGACACCTAGATCTAAGGGTAGACTAGGGTTAACAAGTGTTAAATTTTGGTTAACTTAATCAGGGAAAGAGATTTGAAGGCTTAAAATTGGATTGGTGGTCAAATAGATCAGCAAAAGGATTTTGGATAATCACTTTTGCTTATCAGAAACTTTTGGTGCTTGAATCTGCTTATTTACTTTGATCTATTGCTTGAAACAAGTTTATTTGTGCTTATTGGACTTTATTCTAGCTTGTGTGTGCATTTGGTTCAATTTGGCTGGCTTATTCATGCTCAAACTGCTTATTTGTTCATAACTGCTTATTTTCAAGGTCTGTGCAATATCTGTGACCTGTTTGCTTATTCTGGGCTTATTGAGTGAACCAATTTGTGATTTCTTTGTTGATATAGACTCCTTGTGATTCACTGATCACAAGGTGCCCTTGTTTCCATTTGAATCCAACTAGATCTCTCTAGAAAAGCAAGTCAAATAGTCAAAATAGTGGGAACTCCTTTCCCCTGCTGCTAGCCACTGCTAGTGTTATTTCAACTGGTGCTTATCAATAAGCTATTCTAGCTTATTTTAACCTGAAACAACTTTGAATTTATAATATGTGTCACTTACTTAACCCATTTGTTCATTCTAGAGCATTTAAGGGTTTGACTTTGAGGTTTGACTAGAAAACCAAACACTTTGACTTTTAAATAAGTGCTTATCAGCTTATTGTGCTTATCTGGCTTGGCTTATTGAACTTTTCATTGTTGATTTGTCATAATTAAGTCATTTAGAGTCTTTAGCAACTTATTAGAAGGTCTGAGGTGGTCTAGAACTCCAAGTCGACTATTTTGTCTTTTACTGAAAATCTTCTTTGCTTATTTCTGGCTTATTGAGTGTGCTTTTTCAAAATTTCTTTTCACAGGTCTCTTAGGCATCTCAAAAGAAGGTCGTGTGTTTAAGCAGCGCTTATGGCATTGGATTATTGCTTAATGGGCTTATTGGCCCAATAAGAATAAGCTGTTGACTATTTAAGCAGTGATAAGCTCAAAACCAGCTTTTGGGCCTTTAGACTTTTGTGCTTAGAATTAAATTTTGAGTCAGATAGGGCTTTTTTAGGTCATTTGGGCCTAGTTTGACTTTTTGGGCCCAAAAGCCCATTAAGGTTGATTGTTTTTGTATTTAGCCTATTTGGGGGCCCATTAGGGGTATTTTAGTAATTTCACTTTCATTTTTTGATTATTTAGGTTAAAATAGACTAGTTTGTAAGTTTTTAGAATTTTTTTATGATTTATGGATTTTTAATATTATTTTAATATTATTTTATTATTAAATTTCAAATTTCACATTATTGCACTTTTTATATTTTTCTTAGGTTTGATACATTAAAATAGGATTCTTGCAACTCTTAGATTAATTTTATCATCATTTTTCTAATTTCTAGAATTATTTTAAGTTTTTAATCATTTTAAATAGTTTTAATTAGTTTAAAAATTTATAAAAATAGTTTTTAATCTTTTTAGGTCATTTTAGAGGTTTACAAAGTGAAAAAATTTTGTTTCGGAAATTAATTTGATTTTTAGTGCTTTAATTAGCATTTAAAAATTAATATTTAATTAATTAAAAGGTTTGAAAAAGTTTTGATCATTTGTAAATTCTTAGTTTATTTAATTTGATTTTTGGGAATTTTTTGGGAATTTTTAGAATTAATTTTTATTTTAGCTATTTTTACCGTTTTAATTTTGTCGTCGTAGTAATAAATTTCACGTCTTCTTCATTCTATTTTCTCATCCCCTTCTTTCAAATATTAATCTCAAATCAATTACGAATTATTCACACACATATACCTCCTTGGGAAACGAACTTTCACCTTTGGGTCATTAGTGTTTGATTTTCCTAAATCATCACTTAATACTTATCGCTTTTACGCTTTTTTTCCTAAAAGATGTAAGTTTATCACAATCACTATTCAACCCCCCCCCCCCCCCTTCTAGTTTCTACAATTGGTATTAGAGCGTGGTTGCTCAAGACTTTTTAAAATATATTGTATTTTAAAACTTGAATCGATCTATGGATTCCAACACGTATCTAGAATGGCAATCCATGCAAAGACCACCTCTTTTTGAAACCGATAGTTTTATTTATTGGAAAAATAGGTTTGAGACTTATGTGAAATCAAAAGATTTTAATCTTTGGCATGTTATTACCAATGGTGATTTTTTGCCATTTCAATATAATGAAGTTTCTAAAAGTAAGGAGATAGTTACTTTTGATAAAGCTAATGATATTAGTAAAAGAAAACTTGCCAAATATAATGAGGCTAAAATGGTGATTTTAATGCTTTACCAAAGAAAGAGTACGAAAGGATTTTTATGTGTGAAACCGCTAAAGACATTTGTAATACTCTTTTAGTAACCCACCAAGGTAATAGCCAAGTCAAAGAAAGTAAAATCGATCTTCTTGTTCAACAATATGAACAATTTGTCATCTTATAAGATAAAACTATAGATGGTGCATTTGCTAGATTTAACACTATTATTACTAGTCTAAAAGCACTTGATGAAGGTTTTTCTAGCAAGAACAATGTTAGGAAGTTTCTTAGGGCATTGCATCCTAAATGGAGAGCTAAAGTCACGGCGATTGAAGAATCAAAGGATCTCGCCAAATTATCACTCGATGAACTTATTGGTAACTTCAAGGTTCATGAGATGATAATTTTGAAGGACTCGGAAATGATGAAAACTAAGAGTGAAAGAAAGTCTCTTGCACTCAAAGCCAAGAAGGCACAAAGTGACCATGAAAGATCCTCGGATAGTGATGATGAGGAATATGCCTTGGCGGTTAGAGACTTTAAGAAGTTCTTCAAAAGACGAGGTCAATACGTGAGGCAACCAAACAACGACAAGAAACCCTTCTCCAAAAACCGATTTGCCAAAGATGATAAAGGTGATAGGAAATGCTTTAGATGTAGTGATCCAAATCATTTCATTGGTGATTGTCCTAAGCCCTCACGCGACAAGAACCACATGGCATTCGTTGGAGGTTCATGGAGCGATAGCGGTGAAGATGTTGATGACAACCCCAAAGATGACAAGTGTCTCATGGCTCACACTTCTAAAGAGGTACTTTCCGAGACCGAGTATTATAGCAATAATAGTCAAAAATTTATTGAAAATAACAAAGTGCTAAAATCAACTAGAACTAAGCTTGAAAACGAGATTAATGAGCTAAAAGAAAAATTAGCTAAGCTTGAGAAAAATAAAAAAAATAGATCTAGGATGCTTAAAATGTGAAAACCTTAGACAAGAAAATGAAAACCTTAAGAGCACCTCCATTAGACTTGAAAAGTTCATGAGAGGTACTAATGCTCTTGATGATATGTTAAACAAAAAAATTCATTCTAAGGAAAGACTTGGGTTAGGATATAACACTAAAGAAGCATCAACTAGTGAACCAAAACAAGTTAGGTTTTCAGAAAAACAGTCCCCTGTACGCGGTGCTCCAATATATGGGGTGGTTCCTTATCGCTATGGAACCGTCGATGGAGCTAAGGAACCGCGTCCAGAAAAAGATTTTTGTGAAAATCCTAAACTTTCTAAAAAGTCAATTTTAGGTGAAGGAGCAATACATATTCTAATTAACAAGTTCAAAGTACCTATAATCGAAAAGCCTACTCTAGATAAATTCTACAAGCCCTTGAGTAAACCTCTAATGGGAACTAGAAACTTATCTAGACAAACATCTACTCTTCCAAGAGTACGAAAGGAATCTAAACCTAGAAGTTGAACACCTACGCCAAAAAGAGATGATCAAGCTAAACCACGACCTAGAAGTAAAACTCCAACATCTAGGAGGAATAATAATAATACTAGATCAAGATCAAAGACACCTAGGAGAAACTATGGACAACAAAATGGCCATATGAATTGAAATAATTTTCAACAACAATACTTCTCCCCATGGGGAATGTCTCCTTCATTCATGCATCCCAACCAAATGCAAGGGATGTTTAGAACAAACAATTTTGGACCCATGAGATATTGGGGACCAAATGTTTGATCTTGTGTGTTGCACCTAGATATGCTTGGGAATCGATCTAGAGCCCGACAAGTGGATTAAGGATAATGGTTGTTCTAAACACATGACGGGTAATCGAAGTTTGTTCTCACACTACAAATCATATGGTGGAGGTAACGTTACATTCGCAAGGAATAGACGTGGTAATATCATTGGCAAAGGTACGGTCTCTCTTGACTCTATGACTATAGAAAACGTAGAGTACGTAGATAACTTAGGTTATAACCTTCTAAGTATAGGTCAAATTTGTGACAATAAGCGTAAGGTCGTCTTTTCGGAATATGACAACGAAATCGTAAAAGATGGAAAAGTCATTGGAGAAAGGTGTTAGAAAGCATGGGCTTTATGTCATGAAGGTTAATAGGAAGTCAAAAGACAACTTATGTCTAGCGACTTTAGATGATAGTCTACTCTTTGGCATATGAGATTAGGTCACGCTAATATGCGTTTAATTCAATCTTTAGTATCTAAGGAGTTGGTAAGACATCTCCCCAAGATGAAGTTTGATAGTCACTTTTGTGATGCTTGCAAAATTGGGAAGCAAGTTCACTCAAGTCACAAAGCCAAGAATTTGGTTTCGACCTCTCGGTGTTTAGAACTCCTACATATGGATCTCTTTGGACCTTCCGCCATACGGAGTTATGGAGGTAACCTTTATACCCTAGTTATAGTTGACGACTACTCTATTTTCACTTGGGCTAGATTTTTGGCGTCTAAGAATGAAGCTTTCGATCAGTTCGAAACCTTTAGTCGAAGAATTCAAAATCAACTAGGATGTTCAATTGTCTCTTTTAGGACGGATCATGGTAAGGAATTTGATAATGAAGTTTAATTTGGTGCCTTTTGTGAAGCTCATGGTATTACCCATAACTTCACGGCTCCTCGCACTCCACAATCAAATGGGGTAGTTGAAAGGAAGAATAGGACCATCCAAGAGATGAGTAGGACGATGTTAAATGAGCAATATTTTCCTCAAAAATTTTGGTGCAATGTCGTGGACACATCGACTTACATTCTCAACCGAATTCTTATTCAACCTTATATAGGAATGACCCCCTATGAGATTCTTAAAGGTAAGAAGCCCTCATTGGAATACTTTAGGGTGTTTGGAAGGAAGTGCTTCATTCTCAACACCAAAGATTACCTTATAAAGTTTGACCCAAAGTCTTACGAAGGTATCTTTTTAGGTTATTCTCAAACTATCAAAGCCTACATAGTCCTCAATAGAACCTCGGGTGTAATTGAAGAATCGCTTAACGTGACATTTGATGAAACCCCGCCTTCATCTAAGAAACCACCTTTGGTAGATGATGACTTAGATGAAATAGACATAGTTAATGCCAAAGATGTTAGAAACATAGGAGTTGAAGACCTTAGTGTTGAAAATGGAGTAAACATTAAGGAGTCTAAGGATCATGCTCTTGATAACATCATAGGCAAATTAAATCAAAGGACCCTAAGATCTCAAGTCCAAAATCAAAGTAACTTATTTTGTTTCGTCTCCTTGATTGAACCAAAGAATGTTAAAGAAGCTTTGATGGATGAGAGTTGGGTCATCGCTATGCAAGAATAATTGAATCAATTCATTGCTAATGACGTTTGGGAACTTGTTCCTCCGCCTAGAAGTTCGAACATCATAGGAACCAAATGGGTATATAGGAATAAGTTAGATGAGAATGGTGTTGTGTCTCGTAACAAGGATAGACTTGTAGCTCAAGGCTATAATCAACAAGAAGGTATTGATTATGACGAGACATACGCACCCGTAGCTAGATTATAATCCATTAGAATCCTCTTAGCTTACGCTTGTGCTTTAGACTTTAAGCTTCAACAATTGGATGTAAAGAGTGCATTTCTTAACGGTTTGATCAATGAGGATGTATATGTGGCTCAACCTCTCGGCTTCATTGATTTTGAGAAACCGAACCATGTTTACAAGCTTAAGAAAGCTCTTTATGGTCTCAAACAAGCACCTAAAGCTTGGTATGATAGACTTAAAGTGTTTCTTGTAAAACATGAGTATACCATGGGGATGGTAGACAATACACTCTTTACAAAGAAGAAAGGTTCTCACCTCATTATCGTACAAATATATGTTCATGACATTATATTTGGTTCAACTTGTTAATCATTGTGTGATGACTTTGCCAAAATCATGCGTGACGAGTTTGAAATGAGTATGATGGGAGAACTTAACTTCTTTTTAGGACTACAAATTAAACAAATGGACGATGGTATTTTCTTTAATCAATTCAAGTATGTTAAAGAAATACTAAAGAAATTTGGATTAGAAGACTCTAATCCAATGAAGACCCCTATGGCCTCGGATACTAAACTCACTGTAGATGATGATTGTGAGTCGGTAGACAACACCAAATATAGAGGTATGATTGGTAGTTTGTTGTACCTAACGGCAAGTCGACCGGATATCATGTTTAGTGTTTGCCTTTGTGCTCGCTTCCAAGAGGCTCCCAAAACCTCTCACCTTGAAGCGGTTAAGCGTATCTTCCGATACATTAAGGGTACTATACATTTAGGATTATGGTATCCTAAAGGGACCGGTGTAGAAACCATTGTCTACGCGGACTCGGATCATGCGGGAGACCATGTGGACCGGAAAAGCACTAGTGGAGTTTGTACCTTCATGGGTTATTGTTTAACTTCTCGGTTCTCTAAGAAACAAACCGTTCTTGCTATATCCACCACGGAAGCCGAGTATGTGAGTGCCGGTAAAGCTTGTCAACAAGCTCTATGGATGAAGCAAGCACTTGTTGATTACGGGATTTATCTTGATGATGTTCCCATCATGTGCCACAACAAGGGTGCAATAGACCTTAGCAAGAATCCCGTGCAACATTCGCGAACTAAGCACAAAGAGATTCGCCACCATTTTCATAGGGATAATGTCCAAAAGGGGAACATTTCGATAGAGAAGGTACCCTCGGTAGAAAACTTAGCCGATATCTTCACTAAGCCACTTAATAGGGAACCTTTTAATTACTTGCGTCTAGGTCTAGGCTTAATGGAACATATTCCTTAATTGTGCATTCTTATTATCTTTTATCTTTTGAGTCTTTTCTTTCTTTGAGCTTTTAAGTTTAATATTCTTTTTGGAAAACCTCTCTTCTCTTTTTCAAAATTCTCAAAGTTCTTTCGAAAATGGTCGAGAAATGTTTTTGCATTGTTAATTCAATCTAAAAATGTTTTTAATAGCTTCTTGCTATTCATAATGAGCTTACATAATTCGTATGTATGGGTCTCTCAAATATAGCCAGAACAAAAGAGAACTATGGAGGATCATTGTCTCATAACCTTGTGTCTAGTTCTACACACCTCCTACAATGATTTTATTAAAAAAAATCTATGTATTTCGGTCTAAACCTTGTTTGGTGTGCTCTTGTATGTTTTCTTTGTCTATCTTTGCCTCTTAGCATATCCCCATGATTAGTTAGACTAAAAAAATAGGATTTGCTGAATTGGAAAATCATCCCTCATCACCAAACTCAACCCACTGTGGGCTGTTCTTTATTGATACCGTGGTTCCCTATTGATAAGGAACCGCCTGCTGAGTTAAGGAACCGCGCCCAGTACCCTACTTTTCGGGTATTCCTGAAACTCCAAATTTGTTCCAACACTTTTTGGAATCTTTGTTTCAACCCTTTGACCACCCCCAAATTATCTTGGACTTTCTCAATATAACTTTAAGCATTTTGCATTCTTTCTCAAATAAAAATGTCTTATTCTCCAAATGAAAGCTTTGATTCTCCTCCATTCTCTCCAATTGCTTTCAACCCCAATTCACCCAAGAACACTAAAAATCACATCTATTCTCCTTCTAAGAATGTTGATTGTGGAACCTCTTATCTTCCACCACTAGCCTTTAGTGTTCTACCTCCTTCACATGATAATGTCATGCATCATGGAACATATTGTCAATGTTGTCTGTATCAATATCTTGCTATGGCTCACATCTATGAAGAGTTGAATTACATCAAGAGTCTCTTAGTTAAACCTCCTCTTTACTATAACTATGAGATATCTAGCAAGCCACCACCACCTCCTTCTGCCACTACCTTATCTTTTATCTAAGCATTGGTTGCTTATCTTCAAAACATCTAGTTCAAGCAAATCTTAGGGTTCTATCTTAACTATGATTAGGTTTATGCTTTTTATTTTGGCTTGTGTTTGTGTCTCATACATCTTTGTATGATTTATTTCCTTGTATCTTTTATCATGTTTTCTTTTAACATGACTTATCTTGGATCTTTTGTTTCTTATTTTTTGTGTGATCTTTGCTATATATTGTTGGGTGTCTCTTCTCTTCTACTAACCCTTCTATGTAGCTTGTCACTATATTTTGATTCCTTGGTGCCCAAGCAAGGGGGAGTAAGCACCAAGGGGGAGCATTTGCAAAGTCCGATTCTTTTCTTCTTCAAAGACTTTTGCAACCTTTTTATTTCGACAAAGGGGGAGAAATGATAAACTCGTCTTCAAAAATCTTGTTTTATTAGATGATTTAGTTTATGGATTTTCGGAATCAAAAAGGGGGAGATTGTTAATGCAATGATGCCTAAAAACTTTACTTGCATTTTTCGGTCTCACTTTGTTTTGATTACGACAATATGTAAAAACAAGCATTTACGAAAACAATGAAAAACGAAATCTTGAGTTCAAGTATTTTTCGTTTCAACCATTATCACTTAAGGTATGAACAAACAAGTAATTATACTAGTTAAGTGATCAATGATTTAATCTTTTCTTAAAAATCACTTTTTATTAAGAGTGACAAAGTTTTATTATTAAACTTTCTTTTTAAGAAAATGTTTTATTAAATTAATTATTTGAAAGTTTGAAATTTGAAAATGGCATATTCTATCTTGGCTTGGAATATCCTTTCAGGATATTTTGTTCCCCAGATTCGAACCAACCCACTAAAAGACAAAAGGGAGCGGACTCTACGCCAGCGGTTCTGAAGGTCTACGTGATCTTTGGCCTATCTTACATGATGGATTTAATTGATAAAGTGGGTAGATTAATAGATTAATATAAGAAAGATGAGAAGGGAGATGAAGGAGTAGAGAGAGAAAGGAGAGAAAAGAGAAGAGTAGAGAGAGAAAGTAAAGATGAATATGTATTATGAAAATGACCAGCCCCTCCTAACATGCTAGGAGGGGATATATATAGCCCACCCTACATGTGGGCTATATGGACTATACATTAACTAAGTGGATCACGAGCCCATTATATAATTATCGTTGGAGCGACCGATCCTTCATAAATACGTAAAACGTATTTCCAACAATCTCCCCCTAAGGGAGGTTGCTCCAAGAGACAAAGTTCTAAATAGTCTATATCTCGTGATCTATGCTAACTAAGATGTGACCGAGACTTTATTGGGAAAAACGTATTTCCAACAATCTCCCCCTAAGGGAGGTCACATCTTTTTACAAAATCTTAAACCTAGCATCTATGCTTGAGTCTTCGATCTTGTTCTTGTGAATATGCTTGATGTGATCTTTGACTTTAGTCTTGAGCATGTTTCCTTGCCTTGACCTTGTGCATTCTTCACTTGTGATATTTGCCTCTTTGTGACTTCATGTTCCACATACTTATACTTTTAAATTCTTGAAAGCTTCAGAGTTTGATACAGCGGAAGACTTGACCTTCAGGCTTTCTTGAATTTGTTGAAGTACTAGTTGTATGTAGTATAAACATGTGGTGACGACTTCTTCTGGATTGTACACCGCAATGCCACCTTCTTGTTACGCTGCATAAGACAGTTAGCAACAAACAATATACACGGATGAAATGGCCTTGAACATTTCATTCTAATTCGGTAGCATTTTACCTCCGGTCGGTGAATACCGTTGGACGATATTAAATATCGTACTTGTGGCAGGTAGTTTCAATAAAGAACCTCCTTGACAAGATTTCGCGGGTAAACCCGTTCTCTTTACTCGACCGTCCAAAGCTGACTGCGAACGTAAAGAGTGAATCATTTGGATAATATTATCCGCATGATTTGAAGCCGTCAATTCATGTTCCTAGAACAAGTGAAGTTCAATTAAGAACCGCACCATCGTTGCTTTCCAGTTGTCACTAGCTTGATTCATATAGAATCTTGCAAGTTACCTACCAAGTGCTGTTTGATGTTAACACTAGAAGGATTTCCATTCGTCACTGTAAATAATAAATAGTATTACTCTGAATGTTCTGGCAAGATCACTAAGATATTGCGTAGAGGCCTGGAACGTGTTTAAATTCATTTAAGAATTAAACCACTGTTGCTTTCCAGTTATCACAAGTTTGATTCATAAAGAATCGCACAAGTCACCTACCATGAGCTTTTTGATATTCGCTCAAGAAGGATTTCCATCTTCATTGTAAATACTTTCGTATTACTCGGATGTTCAGGCAAGATCATGAAGATTTTGCGTAGGACTCTTAAGATCTTTCTTACTTTTCATAGTGTGTGAAGAAGCAAGGAAATATGAAAGTGTGTCCTAATGAGATATTTGATGATCTCAAATGGCTCTAGACTCGATCGTGCATTTTGGATTTTAATGATCGGAGGCTGGAGAGGAGTGCCACCTTTTCAATACCAATTTATTCGGAGTGAATAAACCAATAGATAATGTGTTGATCTCCGTGTGATTAAAACAAATACCTTTTGAGAGATATTTGAGTTAGCTGGGAAGGGTTGTGCATTGCATCACTGGGTCCATGATGTCTTTCTTCAATATCAAGAATCATTAAAAATGATCTCAATAGCATATGAGTTGACCCGGTTTCTGCCTAAGGTTGTAAGGAGGGCTTCTTTCTTTACACCCTTTATCTTTACAATTCTTTTTCATTCTTCAACCCCTTCAATGCTTACCAATACGTCATAACTAGCACCTTGTTGTGATTGTTCCAGTGCTAACTTAAGTACTTGGTCGGCATTCAGCTACGTTCACAATCTTTCTCCATCTTTCCTAAGGACTACTATTTCTAGCTATGGAATGTCCTTGGGAAGATTCCTCCGGTTCTTAGAGAAATCATTGGACTTTAACCTATCCTACCATCCTTATGTCACCACAATCTTCATCATCGTGAATAGAGATGTTTTGGGTAAGTGTATGTCACCATGAAATCCATTTTGAAGTGCAAATCCATTTTGCTCCCCCTTAACATATGCCACGATATCCGAAAACATTTCGCACATGTCGGGATGAGCTAGCACGTTAAGTCAAACCATTTGTGATTAATCATTTCCCCTATTAATCACATTTTCTCCCCCATATTAAAAATATTAACTCAATCAATGTTTTTAATATCAATTGATTTAATAGCGTTTTAAGAAAATTTGGGAAGAAAAATGCAAATCCATTATCTTCATGAATTACACAAGCTCCCCCTCAAATTAATGAGGGTGTACTTGAAACGTAAATTAAATACCTTTTAAACACAAGTGTAAGGTATTTATCACGTGCAAAGATCATATATGATATTGAATTCACAATATTAGCAATTTACGAGGTTGGACCTGAATGATGGAGAACATCATATGAAAGAAGCACATGGTTCTTGTTCACGAATGTTGGTCTTCCTCGTAACTTCTGAAGTTATCTCTTGACTCCATGTGTATGATTGATATCGTTGTCTTAACACCAATATGTGAACTTGGCACTCTCGGCATCAAGGATTCTGAATGCTGGACAATTGCTCCCCCTCAATTGTTGACCCGTGTTCTATTGAAAGAGTTGTAGTCACCGTTTGAGTAGTCGCATCGTCGAGTATGTAGATATCAATTGCAACGAACTTTGGATTGTGGAGTTGATAACTTCGGATTCTGAAGTCAAAGCTTTCCGGTGAAATGCTTGACTTCAAAGTGAAAAGCGGGTTACTATCAGAAATAATAGCAAACCATATGGAGCATGTTTTAAATCTTTTAAACTTCTGCTCGAACTTTATTTACAATCCTGTGTCATTATTGAATGACATTTCTAGGTTCGTAAATATTATCGATTCCAGAAGACATGCTCTTTTTATCAAAACATTTTGAACACATAATTTTGAAAGATTTAGAAAAACCTTTTGAGAAATTCTTGAAAAATTGTGTTCAAAGTTTTGAAAACCAATTACTTGAGCTTAAGATTTGGAATATCTTAGGAAAGCTCAAGTCCGAGAAGTTGTAAACTTCTCGTTGTAAGGATAAGTTACCATCGGTGATAACCTTTCCTTTTATCTAAAGAACGAGTCCTAAGCTGACATTTACTTAGAAGTCGTTTTCATGAGCTTGAAAACTTTGACTGTTTTAACGGAAAGCTCATGACCGAGAAAGGTTAATTTCTCGTTATGAGGAAAAGTTCTCTTATTTAAAAGATACACTTTCCTTTCTGAGCTTAAAACTTCGAATGTTTTAATACAAGCTCATGACCGAGAAAGGTGAATTTCTTGTTAAGAGGATAAGTTATCATAAAAGATAATCTTTCCTTTATTTGAAGTTCGAGTTACAGTCTGACATTTAACTGTAAGTCATGTACACGAGCTTAAAACCTTTGAATGGTTTTAACGTAAGCTCGTGTCCGAGAAAATTTAATTTCTCGTTAATGAGGATAAGTTTACCATCGGCGATAAACTTTCCTTTATTTGAAGAACGGGTCATCATCTGTTATTTAATGATGAACCAAATACACGAGCTTAAAACCTTTGAATGGTTTTAGGATAAGCTCGTGTCCAAGAAAACTTAATTTCTTGTTAAGAGGGTAAGTTATCGTTGCGTAGATAAACTTCCCTGTCTCTGAAGTCCGGGTCGTCGTCTGTCATTTAACGAGGAGCCTTTGTGCATGAGCTTAAAAACTTGGAATGTTTTTGATATAAGCTCATGCCCGAGAAAAATTAATTTCTCGTTGTTAGGATAAGTTTACCATCGGCGATAAACTTTCCTTTCTTTGAAGATCGAGTTATAGTCTGTGATGTGACTATAAGTCCTGTGTAAGCTTTAACCATGAATCCCCTGAGATACTAGTTTCTCTGATATCTGCTTCTTCAGCAACCAAACTCTGAGAGTGTCTTTAGTTGAACGGTATACAATGATTGGACCGCTTCGTTCTTTTGGAACATCAACTTTGGTACCTGCATTCTCATTAGGAGTTTGTATACTTTTGCATGGGTTAGAGATATCTATTTTAGAAGCACGTGGGGGTTCACGGTTTTCTTTTCTTGTGTCAGAGGTGGCCTGAGGGGATGATTCACTTGTCTTAGTTGGCAAACGTTTCCTTTTATAGAAAACCTTAAGTTCAGGCTTAAGTGATGTATCATCCTTTGCAATTTCCTCCCTAGTAGTCTTCGTAGAATCAGAGACTATCCTAGTTAAAGGGCACTCGTTTCCTACAAGAATGAAAGTTCTACCAGTGGGGCGCCACATTTTGCCAATGGGTTTGATTTTAGCAACCCACTGGGATTTAAGTCTAGCACGGGAGTTCACCTCATTAATCAATTTTTTGATACAAGAGTCATGATTTGCCGTAAAGACACATTTTCTACATGTTTTACAAGTAGCATATTTAATGTCCGAGTAATTCCTAGATGATTGATCGATGCTCCTAGGAGACGTCATGCTACGGTTAGCAGTGTTGGGTAATCTAGAAGGCATCTGACTAGGTTAGACATTGCTATCTCTTACATGTGTCTTTTGAATAGCTTCCCTTTGACCAAAATCATGGCGCACATCAGTTGAACTAGTTCTAGACGTGTTCATTGAACTATTCTTAGAGAAACTAGGGGCAATCATGTGATTAGGTCTTGCAAAAGCTGTTTTAGTCACATTGGGCCTAGATGGTGGAGTGACTGGTCTAGGAAAGTGAACCAAATCAACTTGGGAGGCAAACCGCGGTCTCGAGGATTGTGGTCGCTCGGATCTAAATGCAGTAGGTTGTCTGACAATCGGTTGTCTAACGAACTGATTTGTAGGCGGTTTCCCCAAGATTGATGGTTTTTCAAGCTTAGTGTCCACACTAGGTCCTCTATTTTTCCTTAACTCGTTTTTCAACGCAGCTATAGCAAACACCTTTTCCTGAACTTGGGCTTTTAACGTTTCATTTTCTTTGAGCAATCTATCTTGGGATGCCAATTTAGACTCTAGAAACTGAATTTGTTTCAAAAGATTATCCTTTTCAGCTTTAGAATCTAAAACTTTTTGATCCAATTTTCTTTCAAGAACAACGTTTGACTTTTCAAGTTTTTCAAAGTATGTTTCAAATTTGTCCGTTTTCTTAGAAAATTCAAGTTTGGCATCCTCAAGATCTTTTGATAGTTGAGCTACAATCGTTTCGAGCTCTCTAATCTTGGAATCAGAAGCAGTCAATGAAGCAGTTATAAGACAATTATCATGATGTTTAGCATTTTGAACACTTTCTCCCCCATTATGACTCACATCAGATGAATCAGAAGTGGTATTTCTATCACTCTTTTCCATCCGATGTTTGTCATAATTAGGTTTAGAATGCTCAATATGCGGCATGGCATCAGCATATACATCATAAACAACGTTACATTGTACCATGTTTGCCCACTCTTCGTCATAAACGGGTAAGGTGTCATCAAGAGAGATCTCGTGAACATTCCCTGACGTGCCACTGATATCATGTTGTTCTCCTGATTCCGTGCTCTTGCCATCGTTATGCTCCAAGTTGTCAACCGTCTGACCATTCTCCTCTTGCATCTGTGTCATTGATTCTTGAACTCCATTATCATACGCTTGCTGAAGTCGTGATCTTTCATAAATCGAAGACGAGACCGATGACATGAGTTTCAAAATTGTATCACGGAAAACTCGAAGCTCGGTATGTGTATCTCGAAGAAATGAATGGCAAATCACTGAACTTTCAGGCTTGATGTTATTGAATTCGAGGAAAGGCGTGAGTTGTGTCACAAGTGTCTTATATGCAAGTGCCGATGCGGAGTGATTGAAGTTGTCATTGTTGAGTTGCTCGGCGAGTTGGCTCAAAGTGGTGAATATTGAGTCGATGAATATATGACGATCTTGACCAAAGATTGTCATAAATTCGCTCCCTCCTTGAATCCGTGAAAGAGTAACTATATGACATTGAAGCATTTGAAATGAAGTTATACCACTTTCTCTAGCGTTGGCTTGCACTTGATGCAATTCTCCCTTGTTCGATGTCGAATTCAAGAAATCCATTGAAGGTCGATGAACAATTACGTTAAGAATTACTGATTGATGAAAAATCCGTCGTCAATTTCAAATAATAATACCCGATGAAAAATCCGCCAGCAAAATAAGCCTTGGCACTTTATCACGTTGTCACGACTATAACTTAATATCATAAAAAAAAATTTAAAATAAAAATTTGAATAAAAATAAAAATATCAATTAATTATCAAAATTAAAAAATTAATATCCAAACTAAAAATTAATATTCAAAATAACTAAAAAAAAATTAACTTTATAAAAGAAAATCTGAAACGGTTTCCGTGTCCCAAAATAAAAACGTGGTTAATCTGATATAGTTTGAAATTTTTAAAAAATCTGATATATAAAAAAAAATAAAAAAAATTAACTATCTTCTTTAAGTAAAAAGTTTCCTAAACTTTACATAAAAAAAGTGGACAAAATACCACCACGTCACATACACGTGGCTGGTACTAGTTACACAGCATAGGTTTCTCCGTCCAATATATTAATAACTTCTCCTTCTATCTTATTTTACTCCCTCTCTCCTCAAAATCTCACAAATCAATTTCTTTGTTGATTCTTCCGTCCCTCTCTCTCTTCTAATCTCAGTACCAAAACAAACTCATCCACCTTATGCCTCCATCTCTAAACAAACCGGACCATTCAGTCACTTAATCTATCTACTCTAAGAACCGATTCTCCAATACCAAAAAAAATGGAATCAAATCTCTAAACACAAATCCTTCTAATCAGATCACCATGAGCCAACCATATGCCAATTAAACTCCTCACAAAGTCAGTTAAATCCGAAAAGCTTGCTGCTATTTGAACCAAAGAAGAAGAAGAACCGAATATTATATGACATCAAGATTCAAGAATGAATCTCGGGTAGGTGTTTTTTTTTATTATTGTCTAATCACAGTCTTTTCTCTCATCTGTCGAGTCTTTCTGTCAATTGTCCGAGTGTTGAGTCCGAGAGTTGTTAGAGAGGGTTTGTTTGGTGATGTTGACAAGAATCAATGATGATTTTGTTCAAAGCTCGTAATATCTTTAAAGATTTACTAGATGAGTTGAATCTGAGATCGGTTTTATGTTTTGAGTCGAGATAGTTTTCGAATCGAATCAGGATATCATATATTGATTATGTGTCGAGTCAGTTTTCTTGAATCTTTGTCCAGTCGATTCGGTCGTGTGAGTCTTTCGAGTCAGGTTTAGGAGTTGTCGTGTGAACTTGGTTGTATAGGAGTTGTCGTGGGTGTCGAGAGTGGTTTTGGTTTGTTTGATTTGTCTGTTGTGTCGAATAGTGAAGGTGAGACGAGGGTGAGAGTCAGACGAGGGAGTATTGGGGATTGTGTTGCGAGGGTGTTGGTTTTTTGATTGAGAGATGATTTTAAGTCGAGGGTCTTGAGGGAGTCGAGAGGGTTGTCGAGTCGAGAGTCTAATGAGGGTGTGGGGATACGAGAGGTGAGGTCAGTGTTGGTTTGTTTAAAAGTGGTCGAGGGTGTGAGGCGTGTCGGGGTGTGATGTCTGTCGAGAGTTGTTGTGAGATTGTGAGGGTCGAGAGTGGGACGAGGATGTCGAGAGATTTCGAGGGTGAGTTTTGGTTTGTGACGAGGGTCTGTTTGTCGAGGATTTCGAGGGTCTGTTTAAAAAAAATGAGTGTTGTAGTGTTGGATTTGAGGGTTGTTGGTTGACAGTTTTGTCTTGTGTCGATTCTTGGTCAACGTGGGTCGTTAAATGATTGTGAGTCGGTAAATGATTGGTCAACGTAATAAAAGTTGGGTATTTTTGGCGAGTCTGTGTCAAGGTTTAAGAGTCCAAGGTGTGGTGTCGTAGACTTGAGTCGAGGTGTTCATTCGGAAGAATGGGTTCATTCGGAAGAATGGGCTCACTCGGAAGAATGGGTTCATTCGTAAGAATGGGTTCATTCGGAAGAATGGGTTCATTCGGAAGAATTCGTTCATTCGGAAGTTTTCGTTCATTCGGAAGTTTTGTTCATTCGGAAGTTTTGTTCATCCGGAAGTTTTGTTCATCCGGAACTTTTGTTCATCCGGAATTTTTAGAATGAAGAACAGTGTTGTTGGGACAGATTGGACAGAAAGATGATAACCAAGATACTTGACAGATTTGACCAAAAAAGACAAACAGATTCGATGGACAGAAAATTATATAAAAACTGATTATATAAAAAATAAAAAAGGTTATATAAAAAACTGATAACAGAAAAACCCAGATAGGATAAAACTAAAACTGATAAACGAAAATCAATAATAAAAAAATTAAAGTGGAAACTGATTATAAAAAATAAAAAAAAAGGATAAAATTAAAAGTTCAATTTAAAGAATTCAAACAAAATGCAATCAAAATAGAAAGGGTTTCATCAATAAAAATGCAAAATTAAAAAGAGAAAAACACAATTTTTTTATAAAAACACAAACTTTTTAAGATTTGATAATAAAAGTTTTAAATTTTTGTATAAAAATTTGTGATTTTTATCTAAAAAGTAAGTAAATCTAAAGATTTGACTATGATTTAAAGCAAAAAAATACAAACTTTTTAAGATAAAAGCTTGATTAAATCAAAACCCACCAAAATCAATAAGAAATAAAAGCAAGAATAAACCAATCAAACCTTGGCTCTTGATACCAATTGAAGGTCTACGTGATCTTTGCCCTATCCTACATGATGGATTTAATTGATAAAGTGGGTAGATTAATAGATTAATATAAGAAAGATGAGAAGGGAGATGAGGGAGTAGAGAGAGAAAGGAGAGAAAAGAGAAGAGTAGAGAGAGAAAGTAAAGATGAATATGTATTATGAAAATGACCAGCCCCTCCTAACATGCTAGGAGGGGATATATATAGCCCACCCTACATGTGGGCTATATGGACTATACATTAACTAAGTGGATCACGAGCCCATTACATAATTATCGTTGGAGCGACCGATCCTTCATAAATACGTAAAACGTATTTCCAACAGGTTCCTTAGCGCCTATGGCGGTTCCTTATCGGTAAGGAACCGCGGGCTCTAATAATGAACCGCGGGCAGATATAGCCATTGGACATTGTCTTATAAATAGTGGACCATTCTCAGACTTTTAATCCACCTCTTTTGCACATACATTTCCAGATTCTTTCATACATCTTAAATCACTCAAATCCTTGATCATTTGTTTGATTACTACTTGTTTAGAAGTGAATCTTTCTCCTCTCATCTTTTCCTCTCAAAGTGCAAAGAGAAGAACACTATGATTCTTGAAGTGTTGTGTCTACCTCAAAGATCCATTGAAGATCCAAACTTATTTATTTATTGCTGTATCATTGTTGTGAAGATTCAAGTAGTTGTGTCTATTTGGAAGTTGTGTATGTATTAGGGTTAATACTTAGTCCTCAAAGTATATTGGTGTAGATTGGTCCTAGCTAAGATTAGGGCTCGACTTTTAGCTTAGAGTTGGAAATTTGTTAAGCGAAGTTGTGTACGGTTTCTCCACCTTAAGGAGCTTGTTGATTAGTGAACTCTCGAGTAAGGAGTACTCGAGGAGTGGAGTAGGAACGAGAAGTGAGTTTTGTTGTCGAACCACTATATATCCTTGGTGTTTGGTTTGATCTTTCCTTCTCTTATCTCTTTATATTCTTTATTCTTTATACTTGTGATTATTAGTTTAGTTGCATTACACATTCATTATTCTTTATACTTGTGATTATTAGTTAGTTTCACTATACCTTGTTCATATTGTGTATAAGAAGGTTTCACATAAATACTCAAGCTTAAGTTTTTGAAAAAGTAATTTTTTAAAACCAAACTTTAACAAGCAAATTTAAGAAACTATTCAACCCCCCCCCCCCTTCCAGTTTCTACAAAAACCATCATAACTAACCAAACGCCTGATTATAATGAAACCATAATGTAAGAAGCAAATGGCAATATACCTTGCGGTTACAATTCAAGACGACACAAATCCAATATAAATCAGATCATCTGCAAACGGGAACACCCACCTAACGTCAATGACGCCTCCTACCGACCATCAACGCTGCACACCATAACGGGGCAACGAAAAAGTCAGCGGTAACGAAGGCTTGTTGGCGTTAGGTATTTGAAACCACAAAGAATAAATACTCAAATCATTATAGATCATCATGTCGAGGCAGATAAAAATTATTGGTGTAGTGGGTGTGAGGGGAGATAAAAAATAATTTGTGGTATATTACACTATTAACGTGGTTACCTTCATATCAACTAGCAGATCAAGACACGCGGCATGTTAGATCCATCCCGTTTCCACCACTAATGTTTTCCTCCAATCCTAATCGCAAGATCACTTTTTGTATACCACCAACTCACAACGGAAAATAGTTGACCCATAATCAACGATTGATGCCCATTTTTAACCCTCTAACCCGTTTATCTGGCAAATCAACGGCCATGGTCATGTTTTAAGAGATCAATTTGGCAACGTGGGTGAAATGCCTTTTTTTAATTAGATCTACAGTAGCAGCAGTTTGAGAGAGATTTCTGTAGATAGGTGTGAGGTGTGTGTGATTGTGAGAAGGAAGAATATAATATTAGGAGTGTGTGAGAGGGAACTGTTCATAGGGAACCGAGATTCCCCCCTTTTATTAAAGATAGAATTCGTATGCATTCATGTTTTAGGAGTCGTGATTTAAATATTATATATAATATTTAACGTGCATTAATAATATGCGTAGTTCTTGATATTTAATGTTCGTGACACGTGTCGTATGTTATTAATGGAAAGTTTTAAATTATTTATGTTTTTATGTAGTACTACTATTCATGGTATTTTATGCGGGTTTTACACTTAGTCTCATTATTACATCACACACAACTACTATTTGTCATTGTTAATGCATTAGAATTGAACCGAATCGTTATGCAACTAGCTTTCAAGTAAAAGGTAGTTTTGAGACAAACCTAATTGAAAGGAATTTTTATTAGGACATAAACCGAAGAGTCTATTCAACCCCCTCTCCTAGTTTCTACAAATCATCTCGCGTTTCCGCTTGGGAAACTACGTTATCTAATCTCCGATCCCGGTTGTCCAAATGGAAGTTGAAAACCCTATCAATTGGGGGTCGTCTTACCCAACTGAAGTCGGTTCTCGGAGCGACTCCTATCTATAATATGTCCCTTTTAAAGGTTCCTAGTGGTGTTGAAGGTATCCGGTGTTGGTTTTTAATGGTATAGATCAATCGGATAAGAAAACTACATGGGTTGCATGGAACAAGGTATTATCTTCCAAAAAAATGGTGGAGTGGGTGTTTCCAGCTTCTTTGCTCTAAATCGTGCACTTCTTCTCAAATGGATTTGGAGATTTATTTCGGAATATGACTCTTTTTTGGGTAAAGTTATTCGCTCTATATATGGTACGTCGATTGATCTTCATAATACTAAATATTCTTCAAAATGGTGCATCATTTTGAGGGAGCTGCAACATTTAAAAAATAAAGGGTTCAATTTTTGGGATCACTGTAAAAAAAAAGATTGGAAATGGTAACTCCATGTATTTCTGATTAGATACATGGCTTGGTGAGCTGCCACTTTATGCTAAATTTCCCAGATTATTTTTCTTGGAGATGAATCATGATGCTTCCGTGATATCGAAAATTATTGGCCCAGTGGTTGCTTCTTTTGGCAGACTGTCTCGTGATGGAGTTGAACAGACTCAATTGCCTGATTTACTAGTCATGATGGAATCAGTTTCTCTTTATCATAACAGTGATCGTTGGTTTTGTGACTTAACACGTGACGGTGTTTTTAGAGTTAGGGAGGTTTGTTGCTCCATAGATGATTTGTTACTCCCTCATGAAAATCCTTCGAAATGGGTTAAAGTTGTTCCTACAAAGGTGAATATCATTGTGTGGCGTGCTCGAAAAGACTGCTTGCCGACTAGCATTAATTTGAACAAAAGAGATATTTCGGTACCCTCCTTGTTATGTCTAGTGTGTGAAGTTGTTAAAGACGACGTGTCTCATATTCTTTTCCGGTGTGATTTGGCGCAGAGTTTACTTAAGAAAGTATGTCGTTGGTGAGAATTCGCGTCCCATGATTGGTTTTCGTTTCATGATTGGCAGTCCTGGTTCTCCTCTATTCATCTTTCGTCCAAATTAAAAGCTGTTTTGGAGGGCGTTTTTCTCGTTACATGGAGGTTCATTTGAAGATTTTGCAATCGGTTAATTATTGAAGAAGCTACTCTAAGTCGATCAGAGATTTTTGAAGATATAGTTCTTAGTTTTTTTAATTGGTGTAAATGGCAATCTCATATTTCTTTATCTTGGTTAGATTGGTTGAAAAATCCTTGTTTAATTTTCTTGTAATTTTCTTCTAGCATCTTGCTAGTTTCAACAAAAGTCGCCGTTAAAAAAATACGTTTTTACCTTCTTTAAAGTGACAAAACTTAACCTCAATTTTAAAACTCGAAATATATTGGTCCAGATGAGCTCAGAAATTTACTTTTTAAAGCTGACAAGCATTATAATGTTAAGAAAATTGCAAAAAGAAACCACGAAAGAAGTACTCTACAATGAGTCCAAAATAAAGTTTTTTTAACAAAAGAGACTTAGGTAACCAGAGCAACTGGGTAACCTTGTAAAAATAGGTGCAGAGGTTGCCATGTGTCCGTATACAAGTATAAATGTTGGTAAAAAGTATGTATGTGTAAGATATTTGTCAGGTATGTGTAAGGTGTGTAAGATACATGTTAGGTGGGCAACTAGTACGTTTTGGCAACTTAGTTTTGGGCAACCTGATTTTTTTGTCATTTTACAACTTAGATTTGAATAAATTAATATTAAAATAAATGATCAACTTGTACCTTTCGAGCAATTTGTAAGTTGCCAACCGAACTTAAACTTTTAAAAATCCAAAAAATGCATTTAAAACACACCTACTTTTATCCCATTCTTTTTCATCTTTTCACCATCAACAATTCATCATAAATTACCCAGGATACGCAAACTAAAACTCTCATTTTAAACACTAATTTAAAAGTTCATAAATAAAAACCCTAAACCCTTTACTTCACACACAGTAACAAACACGCAGGGGGAAATAATCACGAAGATGGTGGTGCGTGAAAGATTGATTAAAATCCAATTTGTTGATTAAAATCCAGAAGTTCAATTGTAGATTGATTGATCATGCTTTTGATGCTGATCTAAGGGCTCTCCCTATTGTTAAGTAATAATAAGTGTTACAAGTTTATGGATATGTCGCTGACTGTATTAGTGAGTTTTGTCAAATAAATATACCGTTGCTGTATCGGACGAGTATACTAGTTTATATAAATTGTATTTTGGAAAGAAAAAGACTGATCCTTAAAAAGTAGATGTGATAAATCTTGTCAATTTTGATAAATATGGTTATTTTTCATAGTTTTTAAAAGATATAACACTTTTTTCCATTCTTTATTATTAATTGGTTAAACAAGCGCACATGTAAGTAATTAAATGTGCTTAATAGACGCACATATCAAATACTACTTAGGCTACTCGGGAATATTTTATATTTAATTTTTTTATCATCGCCTTATAAACAAGTATTCTTATTTTTTAATTCTATATTTTTATATGTTTTTTTCCCGTTTTCACTTGCGCCACGCACCCGTTAGACCTACGCCCTTTTAACCGTCACTCGTTTAACTCGTCGTCTGGGCCCGTTCACCCATTTTGTCACCTCTATTAAAAAGCATTAATGCGAATTAATTAAACTTCTCGAACCACTTGCAGCAAACGACAACATACGGAAACGTTGTCGAAGCCCACTCATAAAATAACAACGTTTTTTTTATTTATTATTTCTAAATTTATCTAAGACCCAATTTTACAGTCAACTTTATTCGGTTCCATGAACCATCTCATCTCCTTCCTCAATCCAATTTATCTCACTTATATAAACAATGAATCACCCAAAGTTGTTTTTATCAATTTCTTCACACACAATATTCCGCTATGGAAATCGCTACAGCAATCGATTTCGACTTCAAAACATCAGCTTACGGCTACACAAGTGCTCCTTCGTCCCCTAGACAATTTAACCAGTTGTATTGTGATTTCGACGAGTTGTTAATCGCGGCTAGTGTTACACGTAACGTATCTCTTGCCACTGTTCCATTTGCATGGGAAGAGAAGCCCGGAGTACCTAAAACACCCGAAAACATATGTGAAGATGACTTTTCATTTGACGTAAGTTGCCATTTTGGTAGTGACTCAATTGCGGCTGAGGATTTATTCCAAGGTGGCATAATCAAGACTGTCGAGGTCGAACCTCCGAGGAAGGTAGAGAAAGAACGAGGACGAGAAAGAGGGTTTTCGAATTCGTCTCGATTACCTTCGTCGAGAAGTCGAAGGACAAGGTCTTTGTCACCACTAGGAGCATCCGATTATCGTCGAGGCGAACAACTAAAAGCTACTACACTACAAGCTCCATCTACTCCTACACATTCGATGCAAAACATGTCAAGAAAATGGAGTTTTAGGGATTTCTTTTTGTTTAGAAGTGCTTCGGACGGGAGAGCAATGGACAAAGACCCTTTGAAGAAATATTCGACCAGGAACTCGAGTGAATCTGGCTCGGTCTCCAAGCGAAGGGGTCGCGTATCAGCTCATGAGCTTCATTATAACTTAAACCGGGCAAATTCGAATGAAATGAAGAAGAAAACATACTTGCCATACAAACAAGGTATTCTTGGAGGATTGTCATTTAATCCCTAAGAAGATTAGCAAAATGTGGAACTGATGCATCGAAGAGTATGCAACAATAGTATAAAACAATTCAACTATTATAAAAAAAGTATGATTTGTTGATTTTATTGGTTGATCAGCTCTGTAGTTAAGCTTTGGTATTACAGTAGCTTATTGTATATGAAAATAGAGCAAATAGTATGTCATATATGGATTTTATCAATGATTATTATCCTGAATTGCCTCTAATGATTATCACTATATGTATCATCATTAATATGTTTTTACGAGTGGGAATGGGCTGGTGGCTGGGCTGATAAAGTTTTGGCGTTAGACTTTCGTTGGCGTATCACTTTCAGGCTGGCGTCAAAGTGGCTCCCGTCAAAACTATCAGCTAACGTCAAAGATTTTTTACTTTTTTGTTTAGTAATAAGTGTGAGTATTTGTGGGCCTATTATACATTTTTTGCACCATTTTTTTTGTGTCAACCACTCCCTCATAAATGTGATGTTAAAGAGTTTTCTAGTCCCAAAATCTCAAAATTTTACGTGTAAACTTTGACATTATTTTTTGATGCTAACCGCAGCTCTCTAAGCATTTCGACTTTCAACCAACAAAGTTCATTTGATGGTGGTAGTTAAACCAATAAAATCCAGACTGATGTACCACAAAAGTTATAAACTGGTATCTTTAACAAAAAGGTTATTTCTTCAATAAAAACAAAAAATTATGAAACACCGCAAATTTCGTCTTTAAAAGAACTTTCTTTTATATTTTTGGGAAATATTAGTCATCCACTCTTTTATGAAAAAGAAAAAAAGCAATCTTTCATATTTTTTCAAAATAATATATTTTTCAAACGATAATCAACAACAACAGAAAAACAATTGATTTTTTAGTTTTCAGTAAACGTGTATTTTGACAAAATTCACATGGTTTTCTTATACGTAACTAATTAAAAAAGATTGAAATTTTTTTCTTTTAAAGTATATATGTTAAAAGTTATTAATGCCTTTGTGACACAAGCTTGTAAGTTGGAGGGTTTGTTTGTAAATATTTTTATATTATGCCAAGTTTGTTTGTTTTATGATGTGTAGGGACTTAAGTGCAAATAAGGTTTTTTGGGTTTGAGTATATAAGTTGGAAAAGCTGGTGGTTGGCCTCATTCTTTCTCAATCATTCACACACAAACACACATATTTTTCTCTCTCAATCGTTCAGTTACGACTTGAGGTTTTCATCTTGGTTTCATCTGGTTTCTTTTAAGATCTTCTTGATCTTGTTTTGTTTTGTTTGGTTAGGTTTCTGTATCGTGTGAGTGATCGTATAGTTGATAGGATCCACTTAGTGGGGACTATCTTGATTTCTGTTTGTAATCGTTTGGTGAGCACCTGTGTTAGGGACTCATCTACTTGTGTTTATTGTTATAATAAAAGATAATCGCTAAGGGGTGGTTGGTTGAGTGATTCATTATTGATCTTGCTGGTTTTGATATCATATTTACATGGTATCAGAGACCTAGGTTGATTCTTGGAGCTCGATTGGTGTTGATCTTCATTATTAGGGTTTTATCTTGAAACCCTAATTTTTGGGGGTTTTGATTAATTGGTAGTTATTGGAGGTTCTTGAGTTGTTAATCGTTGATTAACGTGGTTCTTGATCATTTCTGAGGGTCAATTTGAAGAAACCCCAATTTTTTAATTTTAGGGTTTCTTGATCTGGTTGATCTTGTTGATCTTGGTATATTTCGTTGCTTATTTCACTCTGTAAGTCTTCTTTTTCCCTAAAGTGAATCATTCTTGGTCAACAAGGAGCAAACAGGCTGATTAACATCTTGACCTACCACCATTTGAGTGGTTTGGATACCTGCTCTAATCAGTCACATTCTCGTTGGCAAGTTTTGAGGAGCTTGGGTGTGAGTTTGTTATTTCTGTTTCTTGTTTGGTAGTTTGTTATTTCTATTTTTTGCTTGGTATTTGTTCTTGTTTGGTATTTGTTTTTGTTTGGTATTTGCTCTTGTTTGGTATTCTTGTTTGTTCATTATGGCTATTCTGTTTTTAGCAACATTATGGCTATTCTTATCAATGCTTTAGATCAGAGAAATCCTCTTCATTTGCATCCTAATGACTTTAATTGTGCTTCTATTATGTTTGTTAAGTTGTCTGGTGTGGAAACTTATAGGGTTTGGGCATGTGCTATGAAACTTGCTTTGCAAATTAAAGGAAAACTAGGTATAGTTGATGGTACTTGTGTTAGAGAAACTCATGTTGCTAGATAAATGTAATGTTGTTGTGCTTAATTGGATTCTTGCTTTTTTGACTCAAGATGTGTATCTTGGTCATGTTTTTTTCTGACAATGATGCTACTATTTGGGCTGAACTTAAAGAAACATATGATAGACTTGATGGTTCTATTGTGTTTAATTTTCTTTTGAAAATAAATTGTTTTAAGTAAGGTGGTTTGCATGTTTCTAAGTATTATCATAAGCTGAACTCTTATTAGATAGAATTTGAAATCTTGACTAAACTTCTTGATTGTGTTTGTGATGCTAGAATGAGTTAGTTAGTCATGGTAGATCTTTAAAATTGATGCAGTTTCTTATAGGGCTTGATGATGTTTATCAGCCTATAAGAAGTAGTATTCTGACTAGGGAAGTCCTTCCTGAAGTCAAGGATGCTTTTCTTATTATTTCTTGAGAAGAATCTCATAGAGGGATTCCTTCTAGTTTTGTTAAAGTTGATAAACCACAAGTTTCTGCTTTTGTGTCTAAAATTGTTAATAATAGGAGAAAGTTTGGAACTAATGGTGGTTGGTCTAATGGAAATAATAATAACAGTACTAGTAAAGGAAACTATGATTCTTTCTTGTGTAAACATTGTGGATTGAAAGGTCATACTATTGAAAGATGTTTTGAGATCATTGGCTACCCTGCAGGCTTTAAAAGAAATTCTAATTTGAAACCTGCAAATTTGTTTAATAACACTAAGAGTAATAATGTGGATGTTAATAAGGGTAGTAATGAATCTGGGTCTAATTCTCTATCTTTGAGTAATGAGCAGATGCTCAAATTAATGAGTTTGCTTAATTTTTATGCTTCCACTTCACATGCTCAAGCTAATATGTCAGGTATTGGTTGTTCCTTCTTTAATTGCAATGTGTTTTTTAACCAACATTTTTAGAAGTTAAATTGTGCTACTGTTAAGATTGAAGGGGTCAGTTATCATTTTGGGTGGATAACTGATTCTGGTGCTAATCAACATATAACTAATAAAACTGAAAATATGTTTAACTTGGTTGTTGTATCTGATTTAAAACTTACTGTTGGACACCCTAATAGGACTTTGGCTAAAATTACACATGTTGGCAATTTAAAGCTTAATAATGGGGTTGTTTTGTTTAATGTTTTGGTTGTCCCTGAGTATTGTGTCAATCTATTATCTGTTAATAAACTTATTAAAGACAGCAAGTTAAGGGTTAGTTTTGATGAATCAAAATGTTATATTCAGGATTTGAAGCAAGGAACAGTCTTGGAGTCTGGTAGTGAATTTGCTGGTTTATATTTGTTTGATAAGGCTGATATGTTTTTGTTGTTAGCAATTGTGAGTTTTTTAATTGTTATGTGTCTAGGGATGTTTGGCGTAATAGGTTGGGTTATCCTGCAACCCAGGTTTTAAAATTGTTAAAGGGTTCTTTGGATTTGAAACATATTAATGATAATTTACCTTGTGAAATTTATCATAAGGCAAAACAGATTAAAGAGTCTTTTCCTCTAAGTGAGGATAAATTCAAAGTGCTTGGTGAACTTGTTCATCTTGATGTTTGGGGTCCTTATAAGGTGGTTAGCAGGGATGGGTTGAAGTATTTTTTGACCATTGCTGATGACTTTAGTAGATATGTGTGGGTGTATATGCTTAAAACTAAGGATGAAATTTTGCAAATGTTTGTTACATTTTACAACATGATTTTTACTAAGTTTAATAAAAAAATTAAAGTTGTTAGATCTGACAATGGTACTGAGTTTGTGAATAAAAATATGAGTGATTTTTTTGACACTATGGGAATTATTCATCAAACTACTTGTGCATATACACCACAGCAGAATGGTATTGCTGAAAGGAAACATAGACACTTGCTTAATGTTGCAAGGAGTCTCATGTTTCAAGGGGGATTCCTCTTATGTTTTGGTCTAAATGTGTTTTAACTGCTGCTTACTTAATTAACAGGCTTCCTTCCTCTGTTTTAAATGGTAAATCTTCTTTCTGTCTTGTTTATGGTAGAGAACCTAATCTTTCTCACCTAAGGAGTTTTGGGTGTTTGTGTTATGCTACAGTTTTAAAAGGAAGTGATAAGTTTTCTCAAAAATCTGAAAAATGTGTTTTAATAGGGTATGCTAGTGGTAAAAAGTCTTATAAACTGTTTGGTCTTGAAAACAAGTGTATTATTTACTCTAGAGATGTAAAGTTTTATGAAAATATTTTTTCATATAAAATGAATAACGATGGTATTGTTCTTGAGTCTATTAGTGAAGTTTCAACCTTAAATTTCTTTGATTGTTTTGAGTCTGAAAACATACCTAAATCTCCAAGTCCCTATAATGATGAGGAAGATGAAACTCCTTTGAGTAGAGAGGGTGGTCACCCTACTGTTGAGGATGTAACTGTTAATGACAATAGTCAACCAGATATTGCTAGACAACAAACTAGAGATGACTTAGTTAGCAGTCTACCAAGTAGTAGTGGTCTATTGCAATTGACTGCAACTCTCATAGGAGATAATGATAATTATGAGGGAAATTTTGATATAAACAATGGGATTCTTGAAAATATTTTTCATAATGAGACAAAGGAGGTTGGACAGAGGAAGTCTAATAGGGTTATTAAGTTTCCTTCTAAGCTAAATGATTATGTGCTTAATACTTCTTTAAGATATGGTCTATATAAGTTTTATAATCATTCTTTGCTTGATATGAAAATTTTTGGTTTTACATCTAGTCTTAATAAGAGTTATGAACCTACTTGCTATGAGGATGCTTGTAATGATCAAAATTGGATTAGTGTTATGAATCTTGAAATGCAAGCTTTGTATGAAAATGGTACTTGGGAACTTATTGACCTTCCTATTGTTAGAAAACTGTTGTCCCTAATATGTTTGTGATGATTAAGCAATGAAGAAAGAAAGAAAATAGATGAAGAAGAGATAAATTCCTAGAGAGAGAAAGTAGTGAGAGAAAGTAGAGCGGAGATGATTAACTTGGTGAGATTAGATTAGAGAAAAGAAGTTGTTACAAATGACCATCCACCCTCCTAACATGCTAGGAGGGTAGTATATATAGTCCACCCACATGCGGGCTTTAATGGACTATATATTGGGCCGGGCTTGTCTTTTGGACTTTAATTAGTTTAAATCCAAGCCCGTGAACCACGACTAAATAACTACTTATTACAACGTTCTAATAAATATTACAATAGAAACCTATGACCGAACATTCTTGTTTGACTCAATATTTTGAGGCTAACAATCTCCCCCAATGTGAGGTCATTCCTCTTTGATATTTGGATTCCAATGGAGATTTATGAATTTCGTCATAAATGAGTCTTGAACGTGTAACAGTAGTTTTGTTCCTTCATGCTGTGATCTTTGAGCCTTTGTCGTTGTCTTTCGACTTTGTCTTTAAGTCTTGAGATCTTCAAATTATTCTTGACTTGTCATTGCCATCTTGCGATCTTGTGTCTTTGTCCACATGCTCACACTATCAGTTGTTGGATAAGTCTTTGGGCATGAATATGTGGTTGTGAATCTTTGACTTTGCTGAGTACACCGTGACGCCACCTTCTCGAGACAAAACATAGACACGGACTGAATGGCTTTGACATTCGTCCTAAATCGGTAGCGTTTTACCTCCGGTCGTTGAAGACCGTTATACGATATTAAATACCGTACCTGTGATCAGGTAGATTCAATTAAGAATCTCCTTGACAGGGTTTCGCGGCTGTACTAGCCGTTCTCTTTACTCGACCGTCTCAAAGCAAGACTACGAACATAAAGAGTGAATCAATTGGATAAATATCCTCTTGATTAAAGTCGTCAATTCAAATTCCTGGAACAAGTTTGATTCATTAAGAATCTTACCATTGTTGCTTTCCAGTTGACACAAGTTTGATTCATAAGAATCTCACAAGTCACCTACCGTAGCGCTGTTTGATGTTGACGTTAGAAGGATTTCCATTCGTCACTGTGAATATTAATGAATATCACTCTGAATGTTCTGGCAAGACCATAAAGATATTGCGTACAAACCTGAAACGAGTTTGAATCAATTCAGAATCAAACCACTGTTGCTTTTCAGTTTTGCACATGTTCAATTCATAAAGAATCTTGCATATGACCTACCGCAGTGCTGTTTGATGTTAACACTGGAAGGATTTCCACTCATCATTGTAAATACTAAGTAGTATCACTCTGAGTGTTCTAGCAATATCACAAGGATATAGCGTAGGACTCTCTTGATCTTCATCCGTGTGTCCTAACGAGATTTGATTGATCTCTTGGCTCTAGACTCGATTTGTGCACTTTTAGTGGTCGGAGGCTGGAGCAGATGCCACCTAGTCAATATCAACTATCTCGGAGTGAGAAAGTCAATAGAAGTCATGTTGTTCTCCGTGACAATAAAACAAACTTCTTTTGAGAGAAGCCTGAGTAGCTAGGAAAGGGTTGTGCTTCACATCACTGGGTCCATGATGAGTTTGTCTTCATGATGAGTTGACCCGGTTTCTGCCTAAGTTGTATTGAGGGCTTCTTTCTTTAGACCCTTTATCCTTACATTTCTTTTTCATTCTTCAACCCCTTCAATGCTTACCAAGACATCATTACTAGCACCTTGTTGTGATTGTTCCAGTGCTAGCATCAGTACTTAGTCGGCATTCTGCTACGTTCACATTCTACTCCATCTTTCCTAAGGACTTCTAATAATTTATTGGATTGTCCCTGGGAAGATCCCTCCGGTTCTGGTTGGATCATAGGACTTAAACCTAACCACCCTTTTGACACCAATAACGTCGTGAATTAAAGATGTTGTGGGTATTTGATCGTAACCATGAAAACCACTTTAAATTCTAACAAAGTGTTTGAAAAACATTTAACACCTTGTTAGTTTTGTCGTTTCAGAAAAGCTCCCCCTTCACATGTGCATCGATAATCGAAAGTGTTTCGCACATGTAGGTAAGAGTGAAAGTGCTTGAGTCTTATATTAGATTACATTTTAATCACATTTTCTCCCCCTATCTCTAATATATAAAATCTTTTGATATTAGAGATACCAAATTTGATTAAAATATATTTTTAAAATAGTCTTGAAATCTCCGGGAGAAATATGTGTTAATCTTTTGCATGAAAGTTGAATTGCTCCCCCTCAAAAATTGATCCAATGGAATTGTCATTACGAGGATTTGATCCACATTAAACTTTTGAGGATAGGAGTTGTTGAACACACAATTTTTGAAAGATTTTGAATATCATTGAGAAATTCTTGAAAAAATTGTGTTCAACGCTTTTTGAAAAATCAATTCTTTTTGACGAAAAGGTTTTTCTAAAGCATAAACTTGAGTTCATAGACTTTGAATGTCTTGACGAATCCACTTAAGTGTAAGAAGACTTAACTTCTTTTGCTAAGGGTAAGAGTACAAAAGCGTGCACTCCCCCGTGAATTTAGATCCGGGTTGCAATCTGAAAGTGATTACAAGCCATTGTGTTGAGCGCAAAACGTTGAATGTTTTGTGACTAGCTCAACCCGTGATAGATTGCTCTACCCGTTTGTTAGGATATGGTATCTTTAAAGATACACTTTCCTTTATTTGAGGTCCGAGTTACAGTCTGACATTTATCTGTAAGTCGTTTACATGAGCTTAAAAACTTTGAATGTTTTTAATGAGAGCTCATGACCGAGAAAGTTTATTTTCCCGTTGTTAAGGATAAGTTATCATTTGTGATCAACTTTCCTTTCTTGGAAGTACGAGTCACAATCTGAGGTAATTGTAAATCATTGAAATGACATGTTTTGAAAAATATTTACAACTTTCATTCGAGCTTTATGTACACACCCGTGTCGTTATTGAGCGACATTTCTAGGTACGTCCATATTATCGATACTGAAAGACATGTCGAGAGGAATATTTTTGGTATTTTGAAAGTTTTTCCATTTTTTTTAATTTGTTTTTCTATGGATATTTACGTTTTATTATATTTTTTTTTTGTTTTCTCAAGTTTTTCGAAAATAATCCAAAATAGACTTTTGTACAGCAGAAGAAGGTGATATCGAATATACAGAATTGGAACCCTTTGAAGAAGGAGAAGTGGGTTCAGAATCCGCTGTTGTACCTGCAATCACAGAAGACGAGTTTGCACAAATACTAGAATTAGGAGTAACAAATTCCTTTTCAGCGTGTAGAACATTAGCATTAGTGCTGGTGCAGGTGTCATCACTCTTCTCTATTGGAATCCACTTAAGACCAACTTCTGTGAAGATCCGACCCGTTGGTTTCCACTGAAGACTAGATTTAGGAGTAGCTTTCTCTTGCACAGCGGAAGACTTCTTTGGAGAGAAACTATGTCCTTTTTGAATCCACGTTTCAGATTTGGTGTGGTTGCTTTTCTTTACGACGGGTTTGTATCTCCTTGTTGTCTTATGGGATTCTGTATTCGATCTCCGTTCAAAGGAACGAGATTTGACCTCATAGAGGTATTGCAAAATGCAATGGTCATGATTTCCATTGTGAATGCCCTTTTTGCAAGTGGGACATACAGGGAATTTTGGATTCACGAAAGTACTTGTATTCCTTTGTTTTCCAAATCGTTCAGGCGTAGTGTTGGAAACACGACTATTCATGGATGGTTTCCAATTCCTAGATTGTTGAAGAGGGATCCTAGGTTTTAGTTGACGACCATTAGGAGTGTGTAGAACTCTAGCGGGATTTGGCGAACTAGGTTCTTCATACACTGGTTTGTCTTTCTGAAGCTTCCCTTTTTGTTTCGCATCCTTCAGGTTGTGGGTATGAACGAGGTCATTTGAACCTACTGATTCCTTTGTGGACGTGAATGTCACACGTTTTGGAGGAGTCCTAGAAGTGCTAGGTGCATTCACATGGTTGGGTTTAGCAACA
This sequence comes from Glebionis coronaria, assembly GCA_025667525.1. Taxonomy (NCBI): domain Eukaryota; kingdom Viridiplantae; phylum Streptophyta; class Magnoliopsida; order Asterales; family Asteraceae; genus Glebionis; species Glebionis coronaria. Next base: position 496,261,100 of record CM046877.1, read on the forward strand.
GTGTGCTTTCTAAATGGAGGAACATAGGGTGATATGGATGGTTTTGGAACACTTGGTTGCACATCAGTCTTAGGGGGTAACCTAGATTTCATATGAGAAGAATTGGAGAACGGAGTCGGTTTTCCTAAGATAGATAGCTGTGGATCCTTGTAGGCATTGGGTTGTCGAACAATAGGTTTCTTAATGCTAGGTTCCACGATTTTCCCACCCATTTTAGCAACGAGTTTCTGCAACTCTGCTATTGCTCTGTCCCTGTCTTGTAATTGAGCTTTCAACCCTTTAATTTCCAAATTCTGTTCATTCATTTCTCGAAATGTTTGGGAAAGTTTTTCTTGCAATTTATTATCATGTGGAAAACTACCAACTTCTTTTTGCAGAGCAAGTTCAAGTGAATGACAATGTTTTTGAAGGAAATCAGTTTTGTGTTGAAGTAACTCAAAAGCCTTTTTGTCAACATTTTCTTTACGTTTCGAAAGCTCAATTTCAAGAATTTCACATTCTTTGATCTTATCAAGATATTGGCATGCAACTTCAGAATATTCATCAATATCAGCACAAGATGTAAAATAAGCAAACATAACATCTTTAGAAACGCATTCTTGCAAGAGTAAATCATATTCATCTGAAAAATCAGACTTCTCCATTTGAAGATCATCAATGTGTTTTTCAAGAGATTCAACGTATTTTAAATCATCAAACATTTCAGTCCGAATGAACTCCTCAAGTTGAAGAACAGTTTCTTTAATCAACGCCGTGTTAGGAATTAAGAGTTCTTTCACAAGCAAGGTAATATCTTGAGGAATCGGACGTGTCCATTAAGCATTTTCACGTTTTGCCCAGTCTCTTTCAACAATAGATTTAACATTATCTATGTGGTGTTTAAGAATACCTAATGTTTTCCTACTCTTGCTTTTAGATTCATCTAAAGGGAGGTAGTTTATGTATTTGTAAACATTAGATTTCTTAGGGGTAAATGCTTTCTTCCATTGAATTCTCTTTTGTTTGCATTCTAGAAACACTTCCTCACGAGTTTTCTGAGTTTGTTTGTTGAAAAGACCATAAAGACTATTCTCATAAGCATAATTATATGGTTTCACAAACTCCTTATTAACAAGTGGTTGACTATCATCGTCCCAAATGGCAGTCTCTTCACTATTGGCACTTACCGGCATGCAATCAAGATCGGTCCTTTCAGTCTCATCAAGATAGAGACACGGGTTCGCAGCTTGAGCTTTGGCAAGGTACTCAGGACTTGCAAAGCTAGCTTGACCCTTAAACATCGAAGGAGGTGCCAGCATTCTCACAGATTGAATAGAATCATGCGTTTTATAAACAACGTTCTTCAAAAATTCGACTTGTGCTTCTAATTTCACGACCTTTTCAGTTTCTTTATCATATCTACTTTTGAAGTCTTGTTTTAACGCATCTACCTCTTGTTTCTTATCCTCTAGAATTTTAGCAGAATCAGTAGTGGTCATAGAGAGCTTTTGTTCAAGTTCATTAACTTTGGTATTGGCAAGGTACGTTTTTTGACGTTCATCCATTAAGAAAACATTATATTGACGCTTCTCTTTAGCTAATAACTCAAGAGTAGTATTATATTTGTTTTCAAAATCGTCCTTTTGATTTTTTAATGCACTTCCCTTGTACCCCTCAAGCTCTTTGGTTTTCTGAAGAAGCTCAGCCCTATTACTTTCAAGGGTCTCATTAGATTTAATTAGAGCGGCTTTGCATTCTTCAAAGTTTTGAGTGAGCGCTGCGTTTGCCTTCTTTAATTGCTTTTGACTCTTTCTAGTTTCATTGACATCTTTTTGTAAACTAGCAATTAAATTAGCAAGCGCAACACGCTCCTCATCATCATACTCATTTGCATGTTGATCATCCTCAAACTCATTATTGCACATGTCTGATGAATTTGGTGTGGTATTGCTATCAACCTTTTCCGTCATACATGTGTCAATAAGGTTTGTTGTTTGATCACTATGCTCATGCGTATCAGCATTGGCAAACACATTAAATTCAGCATTGTGTACCTCTTCCAATGGCTCAGAATCGTAAACAGGACCATTATCATAGGAAGGTGTATTGCTGATGACATTCTCAGAGTCGATGTGTTGTTTGTCAGAGCTGCTGTTGTTTTTCCCAGAGTTGTTATGTTCATTCTGCTCAGCATGCGTTGTTTTCCCTGTTCTGCAACTGTCAGTTGCAGTACTCGATATTGTCTCGTTACTTACAGTTGAGACTGGACTCGTATCCACTACATGAATCTTTGCAACTGTGCACTCTTGCATTTTCAGCCTTTTGCCATTCATCTTCTTGATCATGTCTTTTGCATGAAGTAGGCGTTCATCCAAAAGCCTTTCAATTGATTCCATGTTTCCAAAAATCAAGTCTCTGAATGATTTTGCTTCCATTGTAGTGTAGTCTTTGAAGTGTTGATTTGCATCTCGAACTTCGGACTCAAAATTGGGATTCTCGAATAGCTTTGAAGCAAAAAATGGTTGAAACGGTGTTCTGAGTGTTTTGAAGGCTTTTTTGGAATTTGTCTCATGGAGGTTTTTGTTGAGTAATTCATTCTCAAGATTCTTCAAGTGGTCTCTTAAGTCATAAGTGAACGTGCGATGATCATTTCCGAAGAAGGAACGAAATGCACGCATATACAAAGGATTGTACGAGAAGGTCTCTCTTTCCAGACGTTTTAGATTCGTTTTAAGATCACTGAAAGCTTGCATACAACGTTGTTTAAGGACTTGTTCTTGTAGTTGCATCTCTCGTTCTTCTCTGTATGCACACGCATTGCTTGTTTCCATGATGATGGTGTCTCAGTTGATAAAGTAACTTCAGATCTTAAGTAGATATGGTGTGATTGTGTTGTAGTTGAAATTCCGAAAATTTGAAATTTTTTCTCAATCCGACAATAAATTCCTCAGTCCGACTAAAACGGTAAACCAAAAAATTTTGAATAACCAAAATTTGAAAACGAGTTAGAAATATCCAATAACTAGTAGGAAAAAAATTTGAAAAATGAAAAATTTAAAGAAAAATAAAACCTAAAAATGGCCTAAAAATTTGAATTTTGGTCCGAAAATTTGAATTTTTGGTCGAAAAATTTTTCGCATCACCAAAATTTGAAATTGAAGCTTAAATGGCCTAAAAATGGTCTAGGAAAAAATAAATTTTACTTTGGTTTTCCCGCCAAAAAACTCTGCTTTTTTTTTTTTTTTTTTTTTTTATTTTTTTTATTTTTGATCTTCGTGTAAACGATATTCCGAAACTAGTCTAGATGGTGGCTAAGTCTAAAAAATACTCAAACGAAATTTAGCAAAACACATCATCGGAATCACTGATCGGAATCACTGATCGGAATCACTGATCGGAATGTCCTAATCGGAATGTTATCGGAATGTCCCCAATCGGAATGCAAATCGGAATCACTGATCGGAATCACTGATCGGAATGCAGATCGGAATCACTGATCGGAATGTAGATCGGAATCACTGACCGGAATGTAGATCGGAATGTTTTGTCCAATCGGAATGATGATCGGAAAGACTGATCGGAATACCAAATCGGAATGTCTGATCGGAATGATAAAACCCTTTTCCGATTGCACTGATCGGAATATATCCCCCTTTTCTCGGACAAAACTCAACCAATACGTGATTTTAAGCCAAAAAATGATCAAAACACCCAAAAATTTTGTGTTTTTAGCCAATGTAAATATACCAAATCACTACTAAAACTATGTAGAAGATGTAGATGAAGAAGTAGAGCACGGAAAACACAAAAAAAAATTTGAATCCGAGATGATTTATTGATTAAATCATTCGAATCAAATATAATAACAACATACAATCACGAATCTACTCCGTGGCGATTGATACCAAATGTTGTCCCTAATATGTTTGTGATGATTAAGCAATGAAGAAAGAAAGAAAATAGATGAAGAGGAGATGAATTCCTAGAGAGAGAAAGTAGTGAGAGAAAGTAGAGAGGAGATGATTAACTTGGTGAGATTAGATTAGAGAAAAGAAGTTGTTACAAATAACCATCCACCCTCCTAACATGCTAGGAGGGTAGTATATATAGTCCACCCACATGCGGGCTTTAATGAACTATATATTGGGTCGGGCTTGTCTTTTGGACTTTAATTAGTTTAAATCCAAGCCCGTGAACCACGACTAAATAACTACTTATTACAACGTTCTAATAAATATTACAATAGAAACCTATGACCGAACATTCTTGTTTGACTCAATATTTTGAGGCTAACAAAAACCTATTAGATCCAAGTGGATGTATAGAATTAAATATCATTCAACTGGTGAGATTGAAAGATATAAAGCTATATTGGTTTCTAAGGGTTGTAATCAAAGGGAAGGTATAGACTATGAAGAGACTTTCCGTCCTGTGGTTAAAATGAGTATTGTTAGATGTTTGATTGATTTGTCTGTCCAAAATGGTTGAAGTCTTTATCAAATGGATGTTAATAATGCATTATTGTATGGTGACTTAAGTGAAGAAGTTTATATGGTTCCACCTCCAGGTTATGCTAAACCTGGGGATAACAGAGTTAGTAGACTTAAGAAGTCTTTGTATGGTCTTAAGCAAGCACCTAGACAATGGAATAGAAAACTTTCTGAAACTTTGCTTGATGTTGGTTTTGTTCAGTCTATTAATGATCATTCTTTATATATCAAAACTGATGGCAAAGTTAAGTTGTTTTTGCTTGTCTATGTGAATGATCTTGTATTAATTGGAAATTCAGAAGTTGAAATTGAAAAGTTCAAAAAGTTCTTAAATAATAGATTTAAAATTAAGGATCTTGGAGAACTTAAATATTTTTTGGGATTGAAGTGCTTAAGACTTAGAGAGGGTTGTGTTTAAGTCAAAGAAATTATTGTTTAGAACTGTTAAATGAGTATGGGTTATTGGCTTGTAGACCTGTTATCACACCTTTGCAAAAAAATATTGTACTTGCTCATAAGGAGTCTGATGGTAATAGTTACTTGGTTAATATTACCAATTATCAAAAATTGGTTTGAAAATTAATCTATTTAACCTTAACTAGGCCTGATATTTCTTATGTAGTACATTGTTTAAGCCAATATATGCATGCTCCTTTACAGTCACATTTTGACTTTGGTTTGAGAGTACTTAAGTACTTGAAACTTACACCTAGGAGTGGTATTAGTTTCAATAAGAGTTCTGACGGGTACAAGTTGTTGCTTATTCAGATTCTGATTGGGCTAAGTGTCCTGTTACTAGAAGATTTGTATTTGGTTATTGTGTTTATGTGAATGGTAATTTGATAATCTGGAAAAGCAAGAAGCAAGTTACTTTGTCTAAATCTTCAGCTGAGGATGAGTTTAGGGTAATGGCAGCTGCTACTTTTGAGATTATGTGGGTTGTTAAGCTCTTAAGTGAGTTTGGTATAACACAATTACTTCTAGTGAGCTTATGTTGTGAAAATAAGTCTGCCATGCAGATTGCTGCTAATCCAGTAATGCATGAAAAGACTAAACACTTTGGTATTGATGTACATCTTGTCAGAGAGAAAGTGAATTATAGGCTTATTAGAACTGTAAAGGTTGATTCTAAGAATCAAATTACAGATGTTCTAACTAAGGCCTTGGGATTATTTTAACATGCTCTCTTGATGAAATAACTTGGTATGATTAACCTGTTTGGTTTACAAGCTTGACGGAGGGGGTTAAAAGTATTAATGCCTTTGTGACACAAGCTTGTAAGTTGGAGGGTTTGTTTGTAAATATTTTTATATTATGCCAAGTTTGTTTGTTTTATGATGTGCAAAATAAGGCTTTTTGGGTTTGAGTATATAAGCTGGAAAAGCTGGTGGTTGGCCTCTTTCTCAATCATTCACACACGCATATCTTTCTCTCTCAATCGTTCAGTTACGACTTGGGGTTTTCATCTTGGTTTCATCTGGTTTCTGTTAAGATCTTCTTGGTCTTGTTTTGTTTAGTTTGGTTAGGTTTATGTATCGTGTAAGTGATTGTATAGTTGATAGGATCCACCTAGTGGGGACTATCTTGATTTCTATTTGTAATCATTTGGTGAGCATCTGTGTTAGGGACTCATCTACTTGTATTTATTGTTATAATAAAAGATAATCACTAATGGGTGGTTGGTTGAGTGATTCATTATTAATCTTGCTGATTTTGATATCATTTTTATAATATACAAATGTCATTTTATAAAATGATGATTTAATTATTGTCGCGAAAATATATTTTGTTTTGTGTAATAATTAATAATTAATATTTGATTAAAAATGAAAATTTGATAAAAAGAATTGATTTTATATATATGAAAATTGAGCAAAAATTTGATTAAAAATAGTTCTCTTAAACGCCGCATCACGGTTGGACAAGCCAACACGCAACGCTTGTCGTTTGATTAAAAATGGTCCTAGTTAGTGCATATCAAATACAATCACTACTAAAAGAAAGTCCATTGAAGTCCAGTTTTACGAAACGCACAGAAATGAGGAGGACTCGATGTTAAAAAGAGATACAGTCTAATTTTAGTGTTAACTTTTGGGTTTGTGGGTTTGAACCCCTTTCACATTGATACAAACCCCTCACAGGCATTCTTTTATGTCCTTTTCTTTTTTAACTTCAGTTCTCTTGTCACTTCCTTCGTCTCTCTCTGAAAATATCCATCTGTATTTTTTTAATTTTAAATAAGCTTTTTCTTTCTCACCCATTCCCAAAAATGAAAACAAGTTACATAAATTATCATCAATTACAAATTCAACAATATCATATCTTAACAATTGAATCTTAAATTGGCCAGATCTTGATTATGTGTGTCTAGATCTTCATTAATGTATTGCCGCCTCAGGCAACCATCGGAGAACGCCGCGCCACCTTCGATTAAACCATCAAAACCACCATCACCTCCGATCAAACCACCGCATACACCGTTACCTCCGGTCAAACCATTACAGACAGATCCCCACAGACACCACCTTTAAAACAACTCCACCACCAGCAAATTTCCTTTTTTCTACTTCATTGGTTTTTGGCAATAGATTTTTGATGGTTTTTGGCCACTGGCGACCCATCTGTCGCATTATACCACTACCAGTGACCTAATTTTGTTGTAGTTTCAGAGAAAAATGTAAATGAAAAAGATGGGTAGTGAAAGAAAATGAATTGAAAAGAGAAAAATAAAAATTATAATTTTATTAGTCAAGTACAAATGACAATATGTGTAGGCACCAAAAAACAGTGTCTGACTATTTTTTACAGCTTTTGTGAGGTCTCACAGGAGTCTAAACCATAGGACTCTAACTTTTTAAGATTGAGTCCATCGTAAAAACCTCGCACTACCCCTCCAAAGTGCTGAGGCAATGGATCATCAATAAAATTCAACTTTTTTTACTAATTAATATTACGGGTGCATGGTCAACACGTCGAAAGTGCTACGAATCTTTCAGTCTTCCATGCTGTTAGTTGTATGAGAAATCTATAGATAGTTAAATATGACCACATGTTATTTAATATTCACATGTTTTTCTAACATGTGCCCTCAAGCACATGTTAAGCCATATTTATTAAACCTTAACTTTCCTTTTATATTAAAAACTACATTAAATTCAATTAAATACATTTAAAATTCACCATAGATAAATAACAATTTACATTTAATAAACCTAAACTTTACTTTTATATAAACACAAACATGTGCATTGAGGGCACATGTTAGAAATTCCAAAAAAAAACATGATTAGTTTGAGAATCTATCAACAACTTTTCTCAATAAATATACATAAAAAATCATGTCTAACACATTATTTTTGAAACCCCAAATAAATAAAGTTTATTTATTGATATAAGTTATAAAAAATAGTATAAAAGTTATACAATAACATCTACTTATTAAAATGTGTCGATTTTAAACATTTACTAATTAATCTCGACTTTATCATTATATATTCAAATATGTTCCGACAATAAATAACTATATTATCCTTATCTTTTTTAACACAATTACATTGGTTGGCACATATGTGCTTCTCACTCACTTCTTCATTTTTGTTTCTCTCTCTTTTATATGTATCCTTATTCGTAACAATTCTGCTTTCTACTGGTTTGACTTAGATATTAGCTGCAACTTACAAAAGAATAACAAAACCGAAATATCATAAATCATGCCAACAGTAAGTGTAATTCTAAAATACCTTTCAATAAGGACTTCGTATTTGTATATAAGGAACAATGATAGTCACTACCTTATTAAATTTTAACAATGAAAACAAGTATAGTGCCAAAAAAAATGTTGTTAAGTGAAACCAGTAGATGAAGCTTTCGTACAAATCTCACATGCATAAGACTCGTTTTCGGGCTAGTTAGATGGAGCTTCCGTAACAGGGATACATACGTTGTGTTTTCTTCATCCGTAATTAATTTGTACTAGCAATTTATACAATAAAAAGAGGATTTTACTTAGTTTCACAATTAAAAAAAAAAGATTTTAATCAATGTGAAAGGGAAAAATATAAAAAGTATATTAGTCATTTAAAAAGATAATATGATCATTTTATGTTTATATTAGTGTATATATTTGTGTAATTTGAACAAATTAAAAAAACGAGATTAATTAATAAGTGTTTAAAATCGACACATTTTAATAAGTACAATAATATTATATAGCTTTTATCCTAAAATATACTATAAAAGTTTTTTTTAATATATAATCATACTTTGGGGTCCTTATCGCCTAGATCGAACTAAACTCAGTGAGATGGCGACACTAGAACTTCTCAACACCTCTTCGTAGACTACTCAGTAGCTGTGACATGTGGAATTTCATTTCCGATTGAATGGGTTTGACTCTATATCCAAACGAACTTTTCAGTTTGATCTCTTGACCCACCAAGCTATGTTTTGATAATGTTATTCAAACAGTTACTTGGTCCTTTGGATGTTAGAATTTAAGGTTTTGGTAACTAATGATTGTCGGATAGATTTTTGAATCGTTTTAAACACTTTTTTAATACAATACTTCGATTCTATTTGTATATTAGGTTACACGAAATTTATAATGAGATAAGACAAAAACGACACTCTAATTTTAGGTATAAGAAAATAGAGCAAAATATGAAGAATTATGTTTGTTATGATTAATCTTGAGATCAAAGTATGTTTATATGTGTCTATATAAAGTTATAAACTTTGATGGTGGTTGTAGAGAAATGTATATCTCTTCATAAAAATCACACCTTTTTATGCAAGTCATAACATTTCTGTCTCCAGCGCAATTTTTATAACAGTTAAACCGTTAATAAATGTATTAACTAAAAATATATATGTTTATTAGTGACAGCTTAGTAACGACCAAATTTGTCACTATTACGACATATGACTTATATTCACAACCATTTTCATTTTTTTTACCTGAAATCAAGTTAACTAGTTTATATAAGCGTGTACGCCACACTTCTGAACTTGTATTATAACTTAACTCGAAATCTTTTTGGTCTCGGGTAAATCACCACTATACCAAAATGATTGATAACACCAAAATCACCAACATTAAAACACTAAAATAGTGTTTGCTTCGATTCAAAGCCTCCTAAGAATGACACTCTCGATGAGCAAGTAAAATTTTTATCTCACTCTTAGATCTCAGATAGAAATAGAAATTTTTATCCGAATTAGATTGGGTGGATTTATAATGCACTTGCACCTTCACCTTGTATAAAACTTTCATAAGTTTTTCTAGTCTTATTATTACTTTTAATATATTAATGTTCGAAAAAAACCAAACTTGATAAAGCACCGATTAACTTAGAAAAGTCAACATTTATTAATTTATTAATTCTATTAAACGAAGGTTTTTGTATATGTAATTTTGCTATTGTGTCATTTGGCAATTGGATAAACCCAGCTATGATGACGTCATGTTCATTTTCCTATTATTTTATTAATGATTTTAGCCTTAAAAGAAATAATCATGTCTATTAAAATATGATAATTATAAAAGAAAAAAAAAAGCCTCTTTTCTGATTGGTTTCTGATGAGGTGCATCAAGAGTAGAGTTTTGTTTGAATTTTAACATAAACCCTGTGATTTCTCTTCAACACAAACATGAATCTCTTCGCTAATTTCTTCCACAAAAGATGTTTAAAGGTATGTTGTATTTCTTAATCTAAATATCTTGATATCGATATTAACCAACATAACATTATAAGTATTTTGATATCGATTGTTATGTCCAGTCTTCCTATTTCCATCTCTACCATATGCAATCTTGATATTGAATATGCTTAATTCGTGACGACGCATCAAGTCGTTTACATAATATTTCTGTTTTTAATCTTTTATTTTATGCAATGCATGGTAAGTGTTTGTTATAACGTCTGAGTGAAAAATGTGTGAATTTTCTATGACCAAGGCTATATATATTGTTATAAATTTGTAGTGATTCTTTTATGTGGCTCTTTATGTCTGGTTCAAAACAAAAATGTTTTAATCAAGGTTGTAGTCTCTCCATTTGTTCTTATTCATCAATTTGAAAAGCTCTTGTGAAAACAAAGCATGATTATTGATCATATGCCTCTGTTATATGACACAATGAAGTTTAATAGTAAAAATTAATCTTCTAATAGAAAGTTCAAATATCTATTTTGTTCTTACACCTAATAAAGTGTGATCCTTTTCTATTTTGAGTTCTACAAATTAACTATGGGTTATGATTTGACATATAAAACACTGATTTTTCCTTTTGGATGGGAAAATTTATGAGTATATGGTTTTTTTAGGAAAGTTCTGTTTTGTTAGCCACATTAATGTTACTACTGGCATCTTTACATAATTTATTTTTACCATTAAATGTTTTGAAGAGTAAACAGTTATGTAGTCTTGACTTGGTTTCGTCTTGTGACATAGGTTCTCCATAATTTTAAATTGTTTTGGAGGTTATCAGTTATGTTGTTGATTCAGGTTTGAGACTTCACAGATAGTATTAGTTTGTTGATCTGTTATATGGTTCGATTTACCGTTCACATTTACAGATAGTATTAGAGTGGAGAGTTGTTGCTTAATTTTAAGGAAATTTCCTGAAGTATTTTCATTGTTGCATATAGGAAGCTTACATCTGTGAGTTAACATCAAAAATAAAACCACCAAAGCTATTCTCTTTATGTATGTTACAACTTAAGTAATGCTAGATCACCTGAAATAATTTCGTCAGATCTGGTCCAGTCTACTCTTTTGTGGTATTTCGCTCAAATAATTTATTGATTTTGCCGCCTTAGAAAATTAAGCATGCTTTTACTTCTACAAATACTAAATGTGCTTACTTGCTTGGTTATTGTTTATGTAGTGTCCTCCAAATACTTATTCATAAACTTATTTCATATAAAATTTGGTTGTTTCCATTTTTATTCGATAAATATGAGTATGAAAACCTGAGCAAATTATCACTTACGATGAGGCCTTTCAAAAAGGAAATCTAAGGTACAATAGAAAAATGACACATCGTCAAAGATGACATTAGGCTAACGCTACTACTACTGAGAGTTATTCTATTACTGAGAGTCATTCCCTTACGTACAGTCTGGAACTTTTTTTTACCACCACTTTCAAATTATTAAAGATTGTCATATAGATTCTAAAATGTGTTCGCTGATTTGAATAGTTACTACTACTATTCATTTGCACGTTTGTTTTAGCAGCATCTCTGAGTTTGATTTGGTCTGTAAGGTTTCTTTTGTTAAAAAATCAATTAGCAAGACAAAAATTATCAGGTGGCATTTTTTGGTAACTGATGTTGTATTATTTTAGGCTTTGCAATGGTAATTAATACTACAGTTCTATTCCCAATTGTTTTGTTTTGTTGGAATAATAAGTATGTCTCTCATACAAGTTTACCATATCCTATCCATATTGCTTATGGGTTGTCCGCATTGAACGAGTCTTTGTCAAGATATTTACGTAGTTGTCACACGTGTTTGATCCCTAAATTATTTGAAATCAGGGGCCATGACAGAAAAATCTAACTCAACTTATCTTCTTTGGGGGTGGTTGTTTGCATAGTGGAGGGCGCTTGAGATGCAATTGTTGGGTTCATGTTTCTTTTTACGCCTGCTCATTGTTTCCATCAATATGATTGGATAAGAAAGCAGGTAAATTTATTGTCTTCTTCTTCACTGGAGATTAAGTTTTAGTTTATCTATCTACCTACTCGATGATTATTTTTGTAGAAATAAGCATTGGATTTAATTGCTGTAAAAAGGATTTCGATATATTATCCCCCTTTTAATTGTAATGGTTTTGTTCATTTTTTGAGCAGAGGAAGAACGTATTGGGCTTGATGTGGGGGAGCATTTTTTAGATAGCATCATGTTTTTCATTGGGACATACAACTGGATGGTTCCCTACTCCAAAGTTTCATCTTCTATTTCGCGATTTGAACTTGGAATTAGATAAGAATCAAAATTTTATCTTCTATCTCGCATTTTCACTTGAATTAACATGTATAGTGCATAAATTAAACTGAAACCCAAAATCGATTCATGATTTTTCACTTGAATTAATAAGTGTTTCGTAAATGTCCAAGAGATAAAACTGTTTGAGGTATTTTTGTTCACAGACGAGGCTTGCTAAAAGAAGAAAAAAGTTAAATTATTGGACCTTTAGCTCAGAACTAACTAACGTAGTAAGTAACCATGTTAACTATACACGTTCATGTTAGATGCATTGAGGGCCGCTATATTAACAAAGAAAAAAGAGGCTGCAATTATTGGCTTTTTTTTAGCACCATTAACTTCTGAATTTCTGATGAGTTGTGAGTTTGAGATTAAAATTGGTGGGTCACATCGGGCAACGAAATAATGGGTTTACAAAATGCTATGCAAGTTATATGTTTTCTAAGAAAGTGACTTCATGAAATACATGATTATCGATTGTGTTTGCGTTAGTTATCTTCCTACTGTTTAAGTGTTTATGTAAAAGAGATTATCCCTTTTATTAGTTTCTTATACAAAACGTAATTGATTTATATCTATCTTTTATGAAGGTGGTTTGACTAATTGCTGATAACTTGGGTGGATGTACCATCGTGTTTTAGACTACATGCGGATACAAGGTTAGTTTTAAACAAAATTAGATTAATTTTTTTTCAAGAGCTTGAACTTGGTTTAGATGTTCTAATCGCAGTTTCTTCTTTGCTATAATTTTAAGCATGTATTAAAGATATGGTGATATAAATAGTTTGATTGAGATACATATTAGAATTGCATAACAAAATTGATATGTTTCTTCTAATATGTAACCACATGTTAAGTTTAATATGTAGATTGATACATGTTACATTGATCTGATAGTTATATCGGTAGAGCCTGAAGATAGACCTTTCTTTTCGCAACTGGTGTTGTAGTTGTGAAACTTTTTATATCATCATGCTTAAGTTGAGTCCTTTCTCATTTCCTTTTTTACCAGAAAAATCTGAAACCTTTTTGAAGTACATCCAAATTTTTGCCGACTCATATATGATCAAGTCCATTATTTGCTTATTTACCATGAAGGCTGCTAAAAATATACAGTAATTCTTAAAATTCCCACGCTAATTATATTCACGAAGAAGAATATCGTTATTCTGCTTCAACTTGCGGAGTCCGCGAGAAACGATCATTTAAATATCTTTAGGACAGTTTCCATTCCAACTGATGATGCCAAAAAGAACGTGACGGTTTTGATATTATTCTGCATAAAAGAAGCTACCAAAGAGTTGATGTTGACTATCACAACTACCTGGACATTATCCTTTATTCTCTTTAAATATAAAGTAAATTAGTTAACATAATGATTCGTCTAGTTCAATGTAATTTGACACTTATTTTCGAAAATCTAATCATATCACTATATATGAATGAGTGCCGATTTATTAACATAATCCTTTCGCTTAGTTCTTTGCAAGATTTGATTAGTTTGTGAATATTTTTTTTTTATTTAGGAGGTGTACAAAATCGAATGGAAGTGTAAAATGATAACTTCTATTGAATGGCATCTTTACAAGAAATGGAGGAATAAACATTTACATGCTTCGGGTTCAGATGAAGAGGTTATTTTGGCTCAACGCAATGGCATATTTCAGCTATCAAAAGATTATCTTTGTTGCAAACTTCGTACCGTGCCTCCAAATGTTATTTTACTTGGTGTTATTGGAGAAGTGGGTAGTTTCGTCGTAGCTTGATGTTGGTGTCTGATTGTTTCATCTTAATATTAGTGTTCCGTTGTATTTTCTTAATTCCCTTAAACTTTTATTGCATATAATATTTTGTTATTTATTTAAGTCATATAGAAATTAAGTATAATCATTTTTGCCGCTCTCATTTAGAAGTATAAAACAGTCTTGCAACCGCTTATTCCAGTCAAATTATTTTGAGAAAAAAAACTTCTTACAGCCCGTGTATTAAACGGGTTTTAAGCTAGTGCTTAAAGATAACAAGCATAATTATTTATTTTAAACTCTAAAAAATTCAATGTTTTCTTACCAGAAAAATAACAATATTCACATATTCGTTTTTCGTTCATATTTCACACATAACATTTGAACTTATATATTACGTTTTTTTTAACGACAAGAGTATATTTAAAAACCTTAACAAAAGATAAGAAAACATTACATATGAGTTATTAAATCAATAGGACTTCTTAACCAATCTATCAAACTAATATTAGACTTCAGAATTATACAAGAAATCCACAAGTATGATTAAGAAATAATAAAATCTCAAATCATCGCCTTAATCGGAGGAGCATAATATATAATTTGTCAAAATTATAATTTACATATTAGGAGAAGGTAAACGGGCAACAAGCTGCGCCGCTAGCCTTTTTTGTATACCAAAACTAAGTCTATTAAATATAACGTTTGTAGATTTAGGAGTCAAAACATTACTATTCATAACACGTTGTATTCTGGTAAGTAGCTCTGATACTAACCTTTTTGTATAGGTTCAATTTTACTCTCGATATCCTCTCGAATTGATCTCGATTCTAAGTGGAATGATTTGTTCTTGGTTAATAAAAAGGTGTTGGCTTGTTTATCTATTTTTAAACTAATAACAATTAAATGTAAATGACGTTGAGTAAATTAAAGCTTGGAAAGATTAGACTAAATTGACGAGTTAAAATGCTTAAAAACGTAAAGGAAAGATTAGAAAAATACTTTGAAAATTTAATTGAATTAAGGCTTAAGTCTTGAAAACTTGTTCTATCGGAATAATGGAAATTGTTTCTATCGGAATGCCTATAAGTCAAAAGCATCGGAATGTAATCACAACTACCATCGGAATGTCCATGTTTGGTACTATCGGAATGTTCAAAAACCAAGCTGTCGCAATGACTTACTATCGGAATATGGAAAACAAAAATTGGCCAGAGTTTCGACTAGGAACGGGACCTAAACCCCGTCGGAATTTGCGATCGCAATACGCGATCGCAATCCCAAATCGGAATAGGGGGAATTACACCCTATCGCAAAGTAAAACCCTAAAGGGGTTATTGCGATATAACCAGGAAGCCGTCGGAATGTGTTCAAACCCCACTTTTGCGATGGAAGCAATTATGATCCGAAATTGGTGGTAACTCAAAAACTCAATAAGCAAAGGTAATAAGCTAACCAATCCAGGACTTAAACGACTCAAAAAGATTAAATTAAACAACTTTTGAAGACGAGAAACCTTAAGTTTTATAAACAAAACTTTTGAATGACAAAAACTTATATGGAATCCGGAAATAATAAGCTTAAAAAATGAATAGGCTAATAAGCATGGAGAGCTTACAACCTATTCGTGTGAGAGCTTAAAGAGAAGCAAGAAAGATCAAACTTTTAACACGAGCTCATTCGCCAAATACAAACCGTATGAAATGATAATCGGATTAAAGATTTTGGACAAAATAAGAAAAGAAGAAGAAAATTAAAGCACTTGAAAGCTTAACTAGAATAAGATAGATGAAATCCCAAATACAAAGATTGAAGGAAGCTTGAATTAAAAGATGAAAAACAAAGAAAAAGTTTAGTGAGAGAAAGTATGGAACTTTCTCTCTCTAAAACTAGAGAAAAATGAAAAACTAAAGACTAGCTAAGCTAAGTGTGTGAAAATTTGTGAGGTAAGGCCTTTATATAGGCGTGTGTGTATGGGCTTGTATATGGGCTTTGGTATCGGGCTTCTTTTCTTCTTTCTTCCTTGGTCTTCACGCTTCTTTTAAATAACCGTTTTCGACTTTGGACTTTTAGAAGTGTCGGTGAATAATTCCAACTCGTCTAATAATCTTTTGTTTAATAGACTCGAGTTCTTCGACATATATGAATTTTCCATCTTTGGCTCTATTCTTCGATAAATCTTCAAATAGGCACAATGACTTCAAATCTTTTGCATCTCTTGGACAATAGACTTTATCTTGAGTCCTTTTCTTCAGTAAAACCCGTGCAATCCCATGTTTTCTTCAATATTCATCCGGTTGGCTCTGAAAACACAATAAACACAAAAACCACGCATAATTCCAAACAATTGATATTAAATACGTGTTTTGGTCTCGTTTTAGCCAGAATTAAGTGGTAAAAGGATGGGTGTTTACACACCTATCAAATCCCCTACACTTAACCATTGCCATGCCCTCATGCAATGCTTAGTGATAAAGCAATTTTACACTTTTCTCATAATTAATCAACCTTGGCCTTGTTTAAACACTACTAAACAAAAATTTAAAGTACTAAAAGAAATTAAAACTTTAAAGGAAACAAAAGGATAGAAAACCATTTTCACTTGAAAATAGCTACATGGAAATAACTTGCAAAGAGATCAAGGACTTACATTAGGGCTTTGGTGCTGCGAAGATTTATCACCCTCAAGTTTCACGTTCCCCAAACTAAGCTTAAAAACGAGATCATTGTTATTATAAGTTAGCAATTCAAACACTTACACACATGGCTTAATTAAATGCTTAAACTCCCTTATTCCTAGGTGTATCTCTTATATTTTATTTTTGTCTTAGAATGATCATAAAGATGCATTTTTGGACTTATTTCGATAGTTTATTAGGGCTGAAAGCAAAGTAGGACGATTTGATCAATAGTTAGCTAAAGGACAAAATCTTTTAAAACTGCTTCTCGGGATATCAAAAAGTTCATATCTTGGCATAACTCGGTTCACGATTTGAGACCTTTCTCGGGCCGATATTTGGCATGTACTTCATACTTCATATCTTGAGAGACGTGCTTGAGATAATGGTCTTCTCATCGCAATAGAGTTTCTTCACTTGGAGACTTTTGAGGGGTACTCCAACTTTGTTGACCACGACTTCATGATTATTCTTCAATCTCTAATTGGGATTTCGAGATACAACGATCCGCCTCCTTTTCGGACTTGGATCTATTTATCCTCATACCTTGTTAGGGTCTTTTCGGATAGACTTCTCCATGATCTTTACGGGAGTTGATTGCTTTTCGTCGTGAGTCTTGATCCTTCATATTGACTTTGGGAATAATGCTTTTCACATCACTTTGGATCTTCAGCAATAAAATGGAATCCTCATGCCTTGTTAGGGCCTTTTCGGACTCGCCAATCTTCGCGCCCCGCTTCATAAGTTATGCCTTGGCTATGAACTCTTATCATTACCGAGCAACTTTTAAACGATCTTGGGCTAGAAGCTAAGTAAATTTTCAAATCGTACGACCTTACTTATTGCAGATAAATTATTAGCAAGTGATGTGAGAATAGGCAAATAATTACACCAAGTGAGCTTGTGCAAGAATACCGACTTATAATTGACTCTATCATTTCTCGTCCTCCACAATTTAAAATCTCAAGTAATGAGATTCGTGGATGCTTAGCCTAATAAACCAATTAAGGTCTACATGGTTAAGGATACTAGCTAGAATAAACTTGAATAAGTCTATTCGGGTTGAGTCAAAATAAACGCAACGGGCCTAATATGTCAAAGACTTCTAAACTAGCTACACCACTTTATTAATATTTTTGACTTTATTGCGGGATATATACATATGAAAGTAACGATAAAAATTTAAGAATTACGACTAAATGACCAAAGTTAATAAAAAATTTGAAAAATGTTGAAAAATATGATTTTCCGGTTAAATGAAGGCATTTTCATGGAAAAGTCCACTTAAAACTTCGATAGAAGTCCCCCCTACACTTAAGATAAACATTGTCCTCAATGTTTAAGCATGTGGGAAAAATCTCCCCTACACTTATGACATTGTGCACGTTGGTTAACTCAAGTTAAGGAAGAGACGACTAAAGTGATCAATTTCAAATGTGAGTATGAAGAAAATTGAATCACGATAGTTGAGAGATAGAACCGGATTTCGGATAACACGGGAGCACGGTTCTTCAAAGATTCCAAGAGTGCAGTCATCCCTGTAATCACATCACCACACAAATACAAACACCTATACAGGTCCCCCTACACTTAGGCGGTTAAAACATAAAGAGGATAGATACTCGGGCTGCCTCCCGAGGAGCGCTTGTTTTTGATAACCGAGTCACGAGCCTGACTCGACCCAAAATTAGTTCATGGGGAACATGGTGAGGGATGGAATCACCTCCTGAGAGGTGTCCTCACCAAAGTACAACTTCACTCGTTGGCCATTCACCTTAAAATTCGGTCCATTAGGTTGAGCGAGCTCGAGAGTACCATATGGAAAAATTTGGGCGATGGTGAATGGGCCGGACCAACGAGATTTGAGCTTGCCCGAAAAGATTTTCAACCGAGAGTTAAAAAGTAAGACTTTGTCTCCAACATGGAACTCTCGGTTTTTGATCTTGGAGTCGTGAATGAGCTTAGTTCTTTCCTTATAGATCAAAGAATTTTCATAAGCCTCATTACGGAGTTCATTCAGCTCATTGAGTTGGATCTTGCGTAGGTCACCGGCTTTGTTAATATCAAAATTAGCCCACTTCAAGGCCCAGTAAGCCTTGTGCTCCAACTCAATGGGGAGGTGGCACGCTTTCCCGTACACAAGACGATAAGGCGTACATCCGATCGGGGTCTTGTATGCAGTACGAAAAGCCCACAAAGCATCATCAAGTTTATCAGCCCATGCGGCACGATGCTCTCCCACGGTTCTTTCCAGAATTCGCTTAAGTCCTCGGTTGGATATTTCAGCCTGGCCATTAGTTTGTGGGTGGTAGGCTGTGGAAAGACGATGATTTACACCGTACTTAGCCATGACTTTTGCGAATTGGTCATTGCAAAAATGAGTCCCACGATCACTAATAATGGCACGAGGCACACCGAATCTAGCGAATAGAGCTTTCAAAAAGTTACAAACCACCCTTGCGTCATTAGTGGGTAAAGCTTTGGCTTCAACCCACTTTGAAACGTAGTCAACGGCTACAAGGATGTATTTGTTTCCTTTAGAAGAAGGGAATGGCCCCATAAAGTCGATACCCCAAACATCAAAGATTTCACACTCTTGAATGAAATTCTGAGGCATCTCGTCTTTATGTGTGATCGTGCCTTGTTTCTGGCACACATCACATCGTTTAACCATATTGTGAGCGTCACGATATATGGAGGGCCAATAAAATCCCGAATCAAACACTTTTTTGGCGGTGTAGTTGGGACCAAAGTGACCACCGGTGGGTCCTTTGTGGCAAGCATCAAGGATTTCTGAAGTTGCCGGTCCATCAACACATCGGCGAATAATCAGGTCGGCACATTGTTTGAATAGGTAAGGGTCGTCCCAAAAGTAAGTCTTAATGTCGGTGAAGAACTTTTTTTTTGTTGGGACGTCAACCCTTCCTTAAGAATTCCACCCGCCAAGTAGTTTGCAAAGTCCGCAAACCACGGGGTTTCATTCGACTTCGAGTTTATAGACATTAAGGTCTCCAAGGGAAAAGAATCATTGATTTCTTTGTTCGGATGATCCCCCTGGTAAGGATCCTCAAGTCTGCTGAGATGATCCGCGGCTAGGTTTTCTGCTCCTTTTTTTATCGCGAATTTCGATTTTAAATTCTTGGAGCAGCAAAACCCAGCGAAGAAGTCTTGGTTTGGAATCTTGCTTTGTCAACAAGTGCTTCAACGCGGAATGATCGGTATACACGATTGTGGTAGAGAGGACAAGATAGGGGCGAAATTTTTCAAAAGCATAGACAACAGCTAAAAGCTCTTTTTCGGTTGTCGTATAATGCAATTGTGCCCCAATCATTGTCTTGCTAGCGTAATGGATTGGTTGGAAGTGTTTGTTCACTCTTTGTCCCAGAACCGCTCCAATAGCAAAATCACTAGCATCGCACATCAACTCAAAGGGAAGCTCCCAATTAGGGGTAACCAAGACGGGTGCCTTAGTTAGCTTATCCTTAAGCGAGTTGAAGGCTTCAAGGCACTCTTTAGAAAAGATAAAAGGAGTATCTTTTTCCAAGAGGTGGGTCATCGGGCGAGCGATTTGAGAAAAATCTTTGATGAATCGACGATAGAAGCCCGCATGACCCAGAAAACTTCTCACACCCTTCACGGTTGAAGGTGGAGGCAACTTGGCGATAACATCGACTTTAGCACGGTCTACTTCAAGACCGGCTTTGGAAATTTTGTGTCCCAGCACGATGCCTTCTTTTACCACAAAATGGCATTTTTCCCAATTCAGAACAAGGCGAGTGTCTTCACACCGCTTAAGCATACGTTCCAAATTGGCAAGGCAAGAAGAGAAGGAATCCCCGAAGACCGAGAAATCATCCATGAAGACTTCCATGGTTTGTTCAACCATGTCATGGAAGATAGCTAACATGAACCTTTGGAAAGTCCCGGGGGCATTGCATAAGCCAAAAGGCATTCTTTTGTAAGCAAAAGTGCCATAGGGACAAGTGAATGTTGTCTTCTCTTGATCTTGGGGATCGATGGGTATTTGAAAATAACCCGAGAAACCATCAAGAAAGCAGTAATATTTATTACCCGCTAAACGTTCAAGCATTTGGTCCATAAAGGGTAGAGGGAAATGATCCTTTCTCGTGGCATCATTGAGTTTGCGGTAGTCTATACAAACTCTCCACCCAGTAACGAGACGAGTGGAAATCAACTCGTTGTGTTCATTGGGAACAACGGTTATTCCGCCCTTCTTGGGGACACAATGGATTAGACTAACCCATGGTGAATCCGAAATAGGGTAAATCATACCCGCATCAAGAAGTTTGATAACCTCTGTTTTGATGACGTCATGTATTTTTGGATTCACCCTTCGTTGGCTTTGAATTGTGGGCTTAAAGTCGTCCTCCATGAGAATTTTGTGTGTGCAGAAGTGAGGATCAATTCCACGAATATCCGAAATCTTCCAAGCAATAGCCTTCTTATGATCTTTCAACACGGCGACAAGTCGGGCTTTCTCTTCATCCTTCAAATCCTTAGCAATGATGACTGGCGACTTCTTCTCTTCGTCAAGGAATACATACTCAAGATGGGGCGGCAACTCCTTAAGTTCTAGGTCCGGAGGATTGTCGACGGGAGGCGTATTCGAAGTCGGAGTATCGATAGCAATGACCGTGGGAGATGGATTGTCTTCTTTGAGAAGGTTTTCAATGAGGCGGAGATCTTCATCCCAATTGGTAGTAGAATCGTCATTGTCTAAATTCACATCTCCCATGGTGGCTTCCAAATCTTTCCAAAGGAAATCACTTTCTCCAAATAGAGATAGTGATGAGTCGATAGAGGAAACGGTCTCAACATTGGGAAGAGAGGTAGGAATACTTTTACAAGCATCTTTGAAGTGTTCTTCACAAGCCTCATCAAGAACGTCAATTAAATTAACACTCTCGTATGAATAAGGTTGTTTAGACAGCTTTCCCATGTTGAAGACTACTTTATCGTCACCCACTCTCATGATAAGCTCACCGGCTTCAACATCAATGAGAGTGCGACCGGTCCTCAAGAATGGACGACCAACAATTAGTGGCACACGAGGGTCCATCTCGTAGTCGACGACAACAAAATCAGCAGGAAAGGTGAATTTGTCGACTCCTACAATGATGTCTTCGGCTATCCCCACTGGATAAGCAATCGTACGGTTAGCTAATTCCAAAGTCATTTTGGTGGGGACTAGCTCTGGGAGAGATAATTGCTTCCAAACGCTTAGAGGCATAAGATTGATACTGGCACCTAGATCGGCTAGGGCCATGCAATTCTCTACTCCCGGGAAGTTGCAAGGGATAAGGAAACGACCCGGATCACCAAGCTTGGTTGGTAATTTCCTTAAGAGTACTGCAAAGCAATTCTCATTAAGTTGGGTGTTAGAAATATCAAGAAGCTTTTCCTTGTCGCTCAGAAGATCTTTAAACATTTTTGCATACTTGGGCATGTGAGCGAGAGCCTCAGCGAAGGAGATATTGAAATTCAATTGTTTGAACATTTTAAGGAAGTTCGAAACCTGAATATAATCCTTGCTCTTTTGCTTCTCTTTCCTTAACCTTGAAGGATAAGGTATATTGGATGAAGTAGAAGGCTTTAGGGGAATAGGATCACTCACAATCACGGGTGGTGGGGAAATGGGGGTAGAAGGTGAAGGAGGCGGAGAAATTGGGGAAGTAGAAGGATGAGGGATAGGAGCAGGTGACTCGTTCTCCTTAGTCACAATCACCGGTGGAGGTATAGGACACTCGGGTTCCTTGGTACCTTTGCCACTTCGAGTGGTGATTGCTTTCATCTCCCCTCTTGGATTTGCAACGGTATTACTCGGAAGAGTACCCGAAGAAGAGGGTTGATTACCGTGGAAGAAACTAGCCATCATGTTTCTTAAGTCATTCGTTTGACTATCCATAGTGTTCTTCATATCAGCTCTCAAATCATTCCCTTGTTTCATCAGGTCTGCTTTCAAGTTGCGCACTTCCTGTTGGAGATTATCCACGATCACATCGTTAGTCCTCATGTAGGTTCCAATGTCTTGATGTGATGCGGGGGTTTGGTTGGAAGGAGCAGTGTATGCGGGTGGTTGATAAGCAGGTTGCTGGTAAACTTGGTTGTTTCGTTGAGGTGGTTGTTGCTGCTTGTGAGGTGGAATGTATGGTGTACGAGGTTGTTGTTGAGGAGGGCGATTAAGGTTTTGTTGTTGGTTTGGGTTGTTTTGAGGAAAACCAGGTGGTGAAAGATAGTTGTTGCTACGATAGCTAAGCAAATTACGGTCACCTTGAGGTCTAGCTTGATAAGCAGGTTGAGGATAGGTGCCATAAGCTGCATTAACATTCTCAGCAGGGTAGTCTTGGGTGGCGGTACAAGTGGTGTAAGAGTGAGGACCACCGCATATCTCACAAGGTTGGCTGACAGCGTTAACTTGAGCGTTTTTAGCGTTGTTGCTGTTGTTGTTGCTGACGGTGTGGGTGACAAGCGATTCAAGAAGCGTGGTGATTTTGTCAAGTCGCTTGTCGCTGTCATTAGTGCTAGCACTAGCGACATTGGTCCGAACACTCTTGGTTTGCACACGAGATTTATTCTCAATGATGTCCCAAGCAGCATTGGAAGTCTTAGCCAATAGATTACCCCCCGAGGCACTGTTCAGTGAATCTTGGTCACTCATGCTTAAACCATTGTAAAAAGTATTAATTTGATGTACTTTGGTAAAACCATGTTGTGGGCATTTTCTTAAAAGATCTTTGAAACGATCCAAAGATTCACTGAACGACTCATCGTACTTTTGTTCAAAATTTATGATTTCATTCCGCAAAGCGGTAGTACGAGAGGGTGGGAAAAAGTAATTGATAAACTTGGTTTCCAAATCCGTCCACGAGAGAATACTCTGTGGCGGTTCCTTAGCAAGCCAATGTCGGGCTTGTCCCTCTAAAGAAAAGGGAAAAAGTTGTAACCTTATAACCTCTTGTGGAACACCATTGAACTTGACCGTGTTAGTGAGTTGCAAGAATCTCTTGATATGGTCGTGTGGATCATCAATGGTACGTCCCAAGAATGGTTGAGCGGAGACCATCTGGATAAAGCCTGATTTTAGCTCAAAGTTGTTGGCGGCAATTGGAGGTATGACAATTGGATTCGTGTTGCCATCTACATGAGCTTGCAGCAATTCAATCATCAGGCGATTATCCGGTTGATGCTCATTGTTGTTGTTATTGTTCATGTTGTTGAAAGGCCGGTTGTTGTTGTTATTATTGTTGTTCGGAGGTGGTATGTTATTGTTGTTTTGTACACCGGCCATGTCTAAGTGATCGAGAGGCTCGGGCTCTTGATAAGACGTGGATCGAGTGCGCATACACTTGCAAAAGAACGAACAAAGAAAAGCAAAGCAAAAATATTGTTGGTTTTTATGTTTTTTAATTTTTTTTTGTATTTTTGAAAATTTTTATATTTTTTAGTGTTTTTGAATATTTTTATGAAAAAGTAACGTTCACGGGGAACGGATCCCAAAATCCAAGTTCTCACAAAAAACTTTTGATCTTAACGGGAAGAGCCGGCAGCGGCGCCATTTGATACTAACCTTTTTGTATAGGTTCAATTTTACTCTCGATATCCTCTCGAATTGATCTCGGTTCTAAGTGGAATGATTTGTTCTTGGTTAATAAAAAGGTGTTGGCTTGTTTATCTATTTTTAAACTAATAACAATTAAATGTAAATGACGTTGAGTAAATTAAAGCTTGGAAAGATTAGACTAAATTGACGAGTTAAAATGCTTAAAAACGTAAAGGAAAGATTAGAAAAATACTTTGAAAATTTAATTGAATTAAGGCTTAAGTCTTGAAAACTTGTTCTATCGGAATAATGGAAATTGTTTCTATCGGAATGCCTATAAGTCAAAAGCATCGGAATGTAATCACAACTACCATCGGAATGTCCATGTTTGGTACTATCGGAATGTTCAAAAACCAAGCTGTCGCAATGACTTACTATCGGAATATGGAAAACAAAAATTGGCCAGAGTTTCGACTAGGAACGGGACCTAAACCCCATCGGAATTTGCGATCGCAATACGCGATCGCAATCCCAGATCGGAATAGGGGGAATTACACCCTATCGCAAAGTAAAACCCTAAAGGGGTTATTGCGATATAACCAGGAAGCCGTCGGAATGTGTTCAAACCCCACTTTTGCGATGGAAGCAATTATGATCCGAAATTGGTGGTAACTCAAAAACTCAATAAGCAAAGGTAATAAGCTAACCAATCCAGGACTTAAACGACTCAAAAAGATTAAATTAAACAACTTTTGAAGACGAGAAACCTTAAGTTTTATAAACAAAACTTTTGAATGACAAAAACTTATATGGAATCCGGAAATAATAAGCTTAAACAATGAATAGGCTAATAAGCATGGAGAGCTTACAACCTATTCGTGTGAGAGCTTAAAGAGAAGCAAGAAAGATCAAACTTTTAACACGAGCTCATTCGCCAAATACAAACCGTATGAAATGATAATCGGATTAAAGATTTTGGACAAAATAAGAAAAGTAGAAGAAAATTAAAGAACTTGAAAGCTTAACTAGAATAAGATAGATGAAATCCCAAATACAAAGATTGAAGGAAGCTTGAATTAAAAGATGAAAAACAAAGAAAAAGTTTAGTGAGAGAAAGTATGGAACTTTCTCTCTCTAAAACTAGAGAAAAATGAAAAACTAAAGACTAGCTAAGCTAAGTGTGTGAAAATTTGTGAGGTAAGGCCTTTATATAGGCGTGTGTGTATGGGCTTGTATATGGGCTTTGGTATCGGGCTTCTTTTCTTCTTTCTTCCTTGGTCTTCACGCTTCTTTTAAATAACCGTTTTCGACTTTGGACTTTTAGAAGTGTCGGTGAATAATTCCAACTCGTCTAATAATCTTTTGTTTAATAGACTCGAGTTCTTCGACATATATGAATTTTCCATCTTTGGCTCTATTCTTCGATAAATCTTCAAATAGGCACAATGACTTCAAATCTTTTGCATCTCTTGGACAATAGACTTTATCTTGAGTCCTTTTCTTCAGTAAAACCCGTGCAATCCCATGTTTTCTTCAATATTCATCCGGTTGGCTCTGAAAACACAATAAACACAAAAACCACGCATAATTCCAAACAATTGATATTAAATACGTGTTTTGGTCTCGTTTTAGCCAGAATTAAGTGGTAAAAGGATGGGTGTTTACACACCTATCAAGCTCCACCGCCTCATGTGCAAGAAAACCAAATGTATCAAACGCGAAAGGTATAAACACGTGTTGATTTTCAACACATACTTTCTCGTGTTTAGTCACTTTGCACGAGGCGGCTTTTATAGCAGCCTGACCCGCTGTAAAATCTCGACTACCTAGCCCCACGAGAAGAGAAACCCCTGTCAAATTAACACACGCATGTTTACCTCCAACCCATCTAAAACCCAAAACATCAGCGGGTCTCAGTGTGGATCTTCCATCTGACGGGTCGGTTAAGAAATTCACAGGTGCCTCTTTCTTGGCGGAGATCCCGGCACGCCTACATATGTCGTAAAGAACGTCCCTAACAAAATCATGTCGGTACTTGAAGCCCGGAAGTTCTTTACAATGAACCACATGTTCTCCAAAAGAATCAAAACATGACTTGCGACAAATAGGGCATATAGCATCAACCGGAAATAATGGAATCATAAAGCGATTGTTGATCCCTTTGGTTGGATCTATTTTCTGTTAAGAATTAGTATAATAGTTTGTAATCAAACTAATACACTTTAAACACTCTTACTAACACTAAATAAGTTATGCGGAATCTAACTTATATAGCACAAAAGAACATAATTACTTTTAACTATTCGATTCTCTTATTAATCGACTTGAATGAGGTACATGAAAGACATTGTACCTATGTTCCTTTTATAGAGTAAGGAACCCTAGAAACCTTAGAATATTCTATAAAGATAACTATATCACAGACGATATATTATTAATATTCTAACTATTTAGGTATATCACATAAGATATACTCTAACTATAACTATGACATATCTTATACAAAGATATATTCGTCCTAATCATCATAGCAGTACTTACTTTATAAGTAGCAGTACTTACTATGTACCGCGTTAACACTAACGGTACTTACATAACACTAACAGTACTTGAAATATACTAACGGTACTTGACACTTAACAAATAATTCCCAACAATCCTCCCCTAAACAAGAAATGATAACTTGTTGTCTTCTTGTTTCTCTTGTACTGGATGTATTAAAAATACATGTCTTTAGTCTTTCCTTCATCCTTGGATTGAACTTGGTAATTTGTATTTGTATCCAACTGAATGTAGCCAAACACTTCAAATGTAGATTCTTCTTCTGATAAGACAGTGTTCAAACATCATGAGTATCATCTTTGTCGTCAAACTATGATCTTCTTGTGTCTTATAAACATTCATTCATCTTTGCAACATCAGTTATTGTCTTCTTGAGTTTAGTCCTTAAACTCTTGATCATAAATCTTTGTCTTGATTTGATGATAACAAAACCTTCCAAGTATTAATTTTTTAAATACTTCTTTGCCTGCAAACTTCATACCTGAAATAAAACAGTTAACAACAAACACCAATCTGTATTGGCTTCATGATTTTTAGCAAATCACCAGCTATCAACGGATTTGATAAATTCTTTACCAGTTAGCCGTACACTCTGGAATAGCCAATACTTTATTCACAAAGAATAAGGTGTAACGAAAACCTTACAATTTTTGGTAAATTGTCAACCATCAACGGATTTGATGAAGTCTTTACCTAGTACCGTTTGTCTAGGACTAGCCAACACTTTGTCTCGAAACAAGGTGAGTTAGAACCATATAGTTTTTAGTAAACTATCAGCTTTCAACGGATTTGATAAGTCTTTACCACAAACCGTTTGCTTATGGACTAGCCAGTTCTTATGTGTGTTAGACATGGTGAACTGAGAACCATTTGTGAAGTGTGACTGAAAGTCAAACACTTAAGATTCTTTCTCAGCTTCTTCCTCATCTTTCAAATCCTTGACTTGTTGTTTAACCATTCTGATCAACTCCAAAGCATCAACAGACTCTTCTGTAACTTCTAATTGTTGTTCTAACATCCTTTCCAACAATTTTCTTTTGAAAGGATAAGTTTTCTCTTGCAGCATATAGTATGTAACATCATCTACATCTAAAATATGCAATCCACATGACCTGTAATATCTCCAGTAACTAGGAACCTGATTCTCTAATACCTTTAACATTTATTGATCACAGTTGTGTGGCTCATACATAAAGAGAAATTCCCTATATAATAGTGATACTTCAGTTTTACCTGCACTGTCTTCTTGAACTAACCTTAAAAGATCTTGAATATCTTGTCTGTCAAGAATGTGAAGAATATCCTCCAAAAGTCTGAATACTCTTGTTGTGCCATCAGTTCTCTGAATTCCATGAGCTTCAAGTTCTTGATCTGTAGAGTAAATCCACTTAGCAATGGATGCTCTTTTTCTAAAAATCTCTGTATCAATACATTGATCTTCAAATTTCACAATCTTTAAGTACTTCTTTAAGCTCTCATCATCATCACTATCCTTTGCTGTTGTTTTAGCTCTCTTAGCTTTCTTTTTTAGCTTTGTTGACCTTTTCCTTTTAACACTCTTGGAAATTCCCTCAAGTTCTGTTGAACTCTCTTCCAAGTTTGTATGTACCGTTTCCTCAGTATGTACTGGTGTATGTACTGTTGACTGTGTATGTACTGCTTTTATATTTTCAGTCTGAGCATCACTTTGAGTTTCAACTCCTGTATTCATTCTTTGAGCAGTCTCTTCCTCCCTTGAACTTACTTTCTCCTTTCTATTCTTCCTCACATAAGTGGTCTTGATAGGTGGGGATGTACTTGTAGGTTCAACAATACTTGGCTCAATTCTAGGAGTACTACCAAATTGTCTTTGTTGTTGCAGATGTTTCTTGAATTCTTCAACGGCTTTCTTATCTGCTTCAGATCCAATTTCAACAAAATTCAATTCCTCTTACTTTGCTCATACAAAGTCTTGATTTCTTCAAAATTCTTCTTGACCAGATGAATATGAGTAAATCCTTTAACTTTCTTTAGAAAGTTCACCATCTGATTTCTAATCTGCATAGTAGTTGGAGACTTAATCTTTTCTTTCCTTTTCTTTTCAGCAAAGAATCTTTGTTGCTCCCTTACCAGACCATCAATCAATTTTGATTTCTCTTCTTCATCATATGCATCTCTCTCTTCAGCTATCAATGAGTCTGCAAGAAGCTCACTAGCATGTATCTCAGCTTGAATCCTATCATACTCTTGTATGTTCCATTCTTGCTGTATTCTTTTAGCTTCTAGCAAATCTTGCTTTGCTGCAAGTTCTTCCTGCAATTCATTTTCACGAATTTGTGCTTGCATTCTATAAGAAAATTCCTCATCATGGTCTATTTGATTAAATCTGTACATGACTTTGTTTATATCATCATCTGAATCACTTTCATCTTCAGATTCTGATAATAATTGCTTCTTCCCCTTATCCTTTGGATTAATCTTAGGTAGCTTCTTCTTCAGCTTGGTAGCTGTTTCTTCATCAGCTTGCTGTTGAATGACTATACCTTTAGTAGGGTGTGAAGCTTGAATTTTCTTACTGTAGAAACTAGAAGGGGGGGTTGAATAGTTTCTCTTCGATTGGTGACCAAATTAAAATTTCTTTCAATTTGGTTTGTATCAAAACTATCTTTTACTTAAAGCTAAGTTGCATAATGATTAGGTTCAATTGAAATGCACTAGCAAGAATAATAAGCAAGTATAATAATAATGAAATAAGTAAAGAGCAAGGAAGGAGACAACCTAGTGGGAAGACACCAAGATTTATAGTGGTTCGACAACGAGGCTCTATCCTCGTTTCTACTCCACTCCTCGAGTACACCTACTCGAGATTTCCACTATATCCACAAGCTCCCTTCTCGGCGGAGAAAACCTTACAACGTTGCTTACATTATTTTCCGACACTAAGCTAAATGTCGAGACGTAATCATTAGCTAGGACCAATCTACACGACGTTGCCTACTTCACAATTTAACGACACAAGGCTAGATGTCGAGTTCTAATCTAAAGGTAGAACCAATCTTCACGACGTTGCCTACTTCACCATTTAATGACACAAGGCTAGATGTCGAGTTCTAATCGAAAGGTAGAACTAATCTTCACGACTCTTCACTTTGAAGCTAAGTGAGAACTTTACACAACACAACTACTAATCACTTTAAAGTTTAGTGAGAACTCACAAGACACAACCACATCACTTTATAGTTTAGTGAGAACTCCTAATCAAATCTATTACAACTCAACTAGACTTATCCAAGTACACACATGTAGCTTGGATTTACACAACACAAATCCAAGCAAACACATATGCAATGGATGAATAGTAATGTTTTGACTCCTAAATCCACAAACGTTGTATTTAATAGACTTGGTTTTGCTATACAAAAAGGGCTAGCGGCGCAGCTTGTTGCCCGTTTGCCTTCTCCTAATATGTAAATTATATTTATTAAGAAGAATCAGAAAGAGAAAGAAATTCTTGTACTAATTATAAATACATTGGATTGACCTAAAACACAAAGGTATAATGATGAATATGACTAGCTCATAAATTCATCTTTATCACTACACTAGTGAGTGAGTGATCTTCTCATTGGACATGGTAAAGGAGGGGATCAAGAGGATAATCATATGTAAACATCCTTAACAAATTAAGTGATCATTTACTAATGATTATGCTATAGAAAATAGAAAGAGGGCTGAGAAAATCGTCCAAGAGGCTTACTGGAAAATGAGATTTGACCCACTATTTAAAGGAGACAAAGTCACAACGGATCTATAACGGATACTGTGCGCGGTACCTTAGCTTACTCCGCGGTACCATATCGATAAGGTACCGCCTAGGTACTTAAGGTACCGCCACTAGACTCCGCTCCCTTTTTTGTCTTTTAGTGGGGTAGAAATATCTGAGGTATTTAAACCCTTCAAAGGATATTCTAACAACATTTGGAATATGCCATTTTCAAATTTTCATTTTCCATTTTAATAAAACATTTTCTAAAAAAGAAAGTTTATTAAAAAGTCTTTTGTCTTATTAGCAAAAGTGAGTTTTAAGGATAATCATTTTGGTGATCACTAAGTATGATTAAGAAAGGTTAGTGATATGATTATTACCTTGATGATAGTGTTAGTTAAATAATTCATTTTGTGTTTCTACACTAAATGTGTTTTATGGTTTGTTGTGATCAAAACTAAGAAAGATTAGTTAACACTAATAATGTTTTTAGGCATTACTTGCATTAACAATCTCCCCCTTTTTTATTACGACAAACGATAAACTCATTTACGTATAAACACAAACTATGGAATTATTAACTAGTTTATCACTATCATTTCTCCCCCTTTGTCGTAGCAAAAAGGTTAGCATAAGTCTTTGAAGTGCATCGAACTTTGCTAGTAGCTCCCCCTTGGTGGTTGCTCCCCCTTGCTCGGGGCACCAAGTTTGTGAGCTAAGGTGACATGCTACACAAAGGTTAGTAGAAAGGAAAGAAACACCAATGTATATATGATCACTACCTACTATGTAACTTGAGAGGGAGAAGAAGTCTCAAATTAGAAGCAAGTATTTTGCTAAGTATGTCCAAAGAGGTAATTGACAAAATCAAACTTCAATAAAGTGAAGATGATAAGCTTGTCAATGGGTTAAAGCTTTAGAATTGATGGAATCACCCATAAGCAATTGTAAAAATTTAACCAAGATCAACTCAAAAATAGAACTAATTAGATAGCACACAAATAACACACAAGTTACAAAAAAACAACAAAGAGGATAGTCATACACATAGTATGAGTATCTAAAAGCAATAAGTATGGAAAATAAACCACTAAGCATAAGCTAGTCTAATAGTGATATTTTCCAAGATTGCAAAAAAAATAAAGCTAAAAAGACGACGATGCATCATTCGAAGTTTTGTCCACCGGAACGAAAACTTGAATAGGAGGTCGAGTGAGGAGGAATTCAAGAAAATGTAACTTCTCATACACATGAGCAAGTTCAATTTGTTGAAAACGGCAACAATCACACGAGGATCCATGATGCAACACAAAATCGTTTGATGTGGGTATTGCATCAAACTTAGGGTTTGGTGGTGGTGGGGTAAAGGGTTTGGGAATGTTTTCACAATGCCTTTGGAGGTTTGGGAATGTGGAAAGGTCATTGAGTTGGGGGGTGTTGAAGGATTGTGGTGGTGGTGGAACATGTTCTTTTGCTCCGGTGATGAGGTTTATGGTGTAAGTCTCGTTCCAATACTTGATTGGAGAGAAGGTAGGGTTTTTGGGTGGTTTGGACGAAGATGGTTCGTTCTTCTTAACCCAAACGGGTCGAACCGAGATTTTCGGTTTCTTAGAAAGCTTGGATGAGCAAGCTTTGGGTGAGTGGGGTTGTGACAAAGAAATGTCAAGGTTAGGAATGTAGGAGTTAGGCATTGTGAGAGTGTGAGAAAGATATCTCAAGGTAATTTGAGAATGAATTCTCAAGGTTGGGAAGGTGTGAGAATGAAATCTCAAGGTTGGGGTATAAGTAAAATGTAATCTAGGTAAGAATTTGAATACAAAATGTGTATTGTCAAGGAATGTTTAGTCAATTTGAGTAAACAAGGAATCTTGACTGGGAATAGGGTTTAAAGGTTTTGACCAAAAATTCGTCAAAAGTCTCATTCTGGCCGCGGTACCTTATATGGGCCGGCGGTTCCATATCGCTAAGGAACCGCGGGTCCTTAAGGAACCGCGTCCAGAGGACTTTAAACCAAGTTTTTCCTGGGTTTTGGGAAAAACTAAGACTTTTTCAAAAAAGTTGCAAATCTTGGATTTTTACCTCTATTAGAACCAAAATATGCTAGGGTTGCATAAAGCAACACATTCACAAAGAATGTCTTGACAAAGGGTGACAAAATATTTAGATATCATTTTGAACCAATTTTAGTCAAGTTTTAGGGGTTGTGATAGATTTAGGTTCAATTTTAATTTCAAATTGAAGTTGATTAGTGTGCACAAAAGGATAGAATCACACAAAGCTAAATCCATAACACAACAACATGAGACATTCATTAATGAGGAAACAAGTACAAAGATAAATAAAACTAACTAATACATAGCTAGCTTATCATAAGATCTAGATAAGTAGTTTTCTTAGGCTTGGTTTTGTTGAAAACTCTTATTAAGACACCTCCATCATTCATCTCCTAGGAGGAGGCATGGAGAAAAAAGTAAGCAAGAAATCTTGCAAACCCCTATGAAGTCCATACATATCCATCCTTAAGTTTTGGATGAGGAAGTGGTTGTAAAGACAACATGGACATCTAGTACCATGAGTTTGTTGAAACCCAAAGTAAGGATCACCCAAGAGGAGGGGAAGAGGGACACCCAAAATTAGGATGTTTGAGTTGGGTGGAGGAGAGGAGGCAAGCTCTCCAAGGGTGAAGTGGGTGAAAGTGGAGGCATGTTCCCCAAAAGGGAAATGGGAGAGTGTGGAGGTAAATCCTCCAAGGTGGGTGAAATGGGTGAGTTGTGAGGGGTAAATGGTGAAGTCACCAAAGTGTCATTAAAGACATTCCCAAAAGGAATGCTTTGGATTGGTTGAGGTTGTGGTGTCACTTCCAAGGGTGCACTTGGAGTGAAGGGTGAAGAAAGCTCATTCATTCTAGAATTGAATGAAGAGGAGGTAGAACCAATGAAGTGGTTAGTACCATGGGTGGAGAAGGTCTTGCATGGTGCAAGAGGTGGGGAAGGTGATGAAGAAATGAGGATAGGAGCATTCTCATTCTTAGGTGTGTGGAAAGGTGAAGAGTTAGGCTTAGCTACCTTAACTCTTATTTTGAGTGTTTTTCTTGGGGTGGAGGTCTTGGAAGTGTTTGAGGTTTTGGTACACACCATGGTTGATTAGGGTGGTTTAAGGTTTAGGGAAGTATGTTTGATGTGTGAAGAACATGCAAACAAGGTGGGTTTAAATGGTTGAGGGGATGATCCAAACTAGTAATGGGTTAAAATCATTTTAGGTGAATAATGAATTTAGATACCCTAGTTTAGGAAATGTGCAGTTTATTACTGAAAATCATGCAAGGTTTACACAAAATTAAGAAAACAGTGTAAAGCAAAGATGCTGTCGTGCACAGTGGCCGACGGTTCCTTATCTAGGACCGGCGGTACCTTATTGATAAGGAACCGCGGGTCGATATGGAACCGTGTCCAGAAGGTTTTCAAAAATTTCCCATTTTAGTTTTTGATAAACCCAGATTTTTCCCAAAGGTTTCACAAGCCAAAGTTAACTACAGATCATAATTTAATAAGCTAACTATCATATGGCATGCACAAAGCTATGTAAAACACAAACATGAAGGCATAATTAACATTAAGGATTAAGATAAATGATAATTCTAACATGCAATCACAAGTTAATACATATCCAAGATAAAATTAAATTGTTCAACAATACATGTTTACCAACATGTATTCTTAGAAAAGCTTCAATGCTTTCACCTTCTCTTCTTCCCCAATCCTTTGATCATATTCCCCAAGAACTTGAAACCTTTTCTTGATTCAACCTGGTGTTCGTGCAATTCCCCTCGAGTTCTAAGGTTTTCGCGGTAAAGATGCTCCATATTGAGATCTTCCGGTACTTCGCTAGAATGATGAGGAGGAGGAGCTAAGTCTTCAAATTCATCCTCGAATGGGTTTGAGGATGGATGGGAATTACTCGAAGAGTGGAAATGAGAACTAGTACCTATGCCATCACCATCACTTGTTGGCATGTCCATGTCCTCATCATCCATCTCTTGATGAACAGATTTTCTCGATCCTCGATCGCTTCTTGTCTTTCTAGCATATGCCTCTTGAATGGGCAACATAACCCGATGAACCAGGTAGAAGCGAGAAAGATCAAGGTGGGGAAAATCGTGAGCAACCCTTTTGAAAAGGCGAGTTAGAAGCATAGCATAGGGAAGGTTTGTCTTGGGCTTCGAAAGAGCATAATTGATCCGTCGAGCGATATAGAATGCCAAGTTGTACTTGGTGGATGTGAAGATGCAACTCAACATATGCACCATACACGCCGGGATATGATCTCGGTTTCCACCAAGACAAAAGACATTCTCCCTAAGGATATTGGCCCATTGAACCATAAAATCCTTAAGGTCGCTAGAGAGCACTTCATATTGATTCACATTTTGTACATTTGAATGAAGGCTTCTCACAACGTTACCATCACGCTCTTTCGAGACGATTTCAAGAATGAACTCTAGATCAATTTCGGTGTGGTCATTTGGAGGTTTATCGAAGGATTCCGAGAGAGCATCAAGTCTCCATTTATCCGTAAACCGACAAGTGCCTTCATATGGCACACCGACAATTTGACCAAAGTCTTCAAGAGAGTATTGAATCAATTGATCATTCAATACGAAACGAATGAAGATTTGTCCATTGTATTCAATCATGGAGTAGGTGCTAAAGAATTCAAGAAGGAATAAGGGGTAAATATCTTCATCTATGTTGAGCAAGCAATCAAACCCCAAAAGCTCAAACATAGATAGGATATAGACATAACCCGTTATTTCCTTGTCAACGACTCTACCCTCAAGGAAACAACGAGTGGAAAGGGATGGAAACGCGTTTTGAAGTTGGGGGGAAGCATAGGTTTGGGAGATGTCGGGCATATAATCTTTAGTGTATTGATGATCTTTTTGATATTGAGAAGGCATGATTAAGTACCTAAATACAAACACAAGACAATATTTCTCCAATCACTCATATGAAACTCAAAAAGGAAAACGAAAAATGAAAATGTGTTATATCAATTTCTTGACAAACATAGGATTGAATCCATGTCATTTTCATGTTCACAATGTGTCTATTCCATCATTGACCAAGAACACATGATCTATGTTAGATCAACAATGGATTAGGACATTGGTTTTTCAAAACAAGGTTTTTAGGTAAGCATTAACAATGTCATTACCTACTTGTTCATGGGTTCATCTCAAATCCATAATTCAACCAAAATCATTTAGCCTAAATTCGGATTTGTTCTATAAGTGGGTTTTAGTGAAATCTTAATGAATATGAACCTAAGGAATCATAGTAAAATAACTATGTCAACCCACATTCCTATTAAGGTTTTAATTCAATTTCAATTTTAAAAATCCCCAATTATGAAAGGATGAACCCTAGAACAAAATAGATGAAATTGAAAGAAAATACTTATAATTAATTGA
Organism: Glebionis coronaria; assembly: GCA_025667525.1. NCBI lineage: Eukaryota > Viridiplantae > Streptophyta > Magnoliopsida > Asterales > Asteraceae > Glebionis > Glebionis coronaria. The sequence goes on from CM046877.1 coordinate 496,297,318, forward strand.
TGCTAGATGAAGGATGAGTGAAACCCACAACTTGGAATCAATTAATTTGAGTGATTGAAGGCTTTGGAAGCTTCAACAATGGTGGAAAAGGCAAAACCCGTCGGCTGTGTGTTTTTGGAAGAGAGAGAGTTTGGTTTGAAAAAGAATAAAAAACACAAACTGGCGCTCTGACAAAAGTTACTGCCCGCGGTACCTTATCGATAAGGTACCGCGGGTTTTGAGCCGCGGAGATAAGGAACCGCCTACAGAGGCAGGTTTCTATCTCTGAAAAACGCGAAAAAATCCAGTTTTTCTAAAATACTTAAAATTAAATCATGAGCCTTTTAGAATATCATAGGATCATCATAACACTAAGCAATATGCCTTAATGAAGGATTACGAGTTAAATCAAGATCGAAAAGAACCGAAACGGACAAACGACTACTCGTAGCAAAACGACTAAGTGGAGAGAAGTCAAGAGAAGTGAATCAAGACTAGGATCATTGCTCAAGGGATTAATGACAATCTTCAAGTAGTTGAAACGAAGAGCTTGTGTCATATATAGTGGTTTAAGACGTGCCTTTCCGGCGAAACGATAAACGGCTTTGGTAATGAATAAACACAAAGCAATTATTCAAGTCTAAACTAAGATCACTTTCAATAATAGTCTTAGTCTAAACTAAAATATGAGCAAAGTATTAATTCACTTTCTCTCCCACGAAGGGCCTACTAACCGTATGGGTGCAAACCATGTAAATCATGTTTGATACTTTAAGCTTCTACTAACTCACTCTACATCACCATAGTGAGTCAAGTATCCAAGCAATGAAGGTTTGAGAGGATAAAAGAAAAGAAGCACAAACCACAAATAAATGTCAAGGCAAGGATGCCGAGAACAAGCACATAGTCAAGTAATGATCAAAAGAATGATCAAAGGGCGTGTGGAAGAACGAAAGCGTACCTTGGCCACAAAGAGAACTCCATGAAGGAACAAGTGCTAAGCCCAATAAATGACTATGATGAGTACTAAGTCTTCAAGGACTAGTATCATTCCCAATCATCTTGGTATCATCATTCAAAGATGTTAAAGATCAATGAAGATGATTCTTCTACAAGTGCAAGTGACTCAATTCACAACCAATTAAGTGATTGATCTCCATGAGTACCTACACAAAGCAAGATGCAAACTAGTAGATACATTTCAAGAGTATATCTAAAATGCATAAAGGCTACTAATCTTAAGTGGGATGCAATATTATCAATTAAAAGACCTATTTTCCAAAGAAAACATAGTTTTGACCAAAGAGAAACTTTAGTACAACTAGACCTTCTAATTTGAGGAGACAATGGATCGATCCAAGTTTTAAAGTACAATATACTTCAAAGATCTTGAGTGACCATCGCTCTGATACCAATTGTAGAAACTAGAAGGGGGGGTTGAATAGTTTCTCTTCGATTGGTGACCAAATTAAAATTTCTTTCAATTTGGTTTGTATCAAAACTATCTTTTACTTAAAGCTAAGTTGCATAATGATTAGGTTCAATTGAAATGCACTAGCAAGAATAATAAGCAAGTATAATAATAATGAAATAAGTAAAGAGCAAGGAAGGAGACAACCTAGTGGGAAGACACCAAGATTTATAGTGGTTCGACAACGAGGCTCTATCCTCGTTTCTACTCCACTCCTCGAGTACACCTACTCGAGATTTCCACTATATCCACAAGCTCCCTTCTTGGCGGAGAATACCTTACAACGTTGCTTACATTATTTTCCGACACTAAGCTAAATTTCGAGACCTAATCATTAGCTAGGACCAATCTACACGACGTTGCCTACTTCACAATTTAACGACACAAGGCTAGATGTCGAGTTCTAATCTAAAGGTAGAACCAATCTTCACGACGTTGCCTACTTCACCATTTAACGACACAAAGCTAGATGTCGAGTTCTAATCGAAAGGTAGAACTAATCTTCACGACTCTTCACTTTGAAGCTAAGTGAGAACTTCACACAACGCAACTACTAATCACTTTAAAGTTTAGTGAGAACTCACAAGACACAACCACATCACTTTATAGTTTAGTGAGAACTCCTAATCAAATCTATTACAACTCAACTAGACTTATCCAAGTACACTGATATGTGTGAAAACACACATCTTTTCTACCACTTAATTACAATAATAACCGGACCAAAACGTGTATTTTATGTCTTTTATGTCGGAATTATGCGTGGTTTGTGTTTTTGTTGTGATTTAGGACGAAAAGGTGAAAAGTGGATAAAACACGGGAATTCACGGGCATTTACGGACTTTTATTGAAGAAAAAGACGAAAGACGAAGTCAAGAAGTCAAGAGTGCAAAAAGAACGGAAGTCCAAGACCAATTCTGAAGATTTATCGAAGAAAAAGTCGAAAGACGGAGGTTTACTTAAAGACGAGGAACTCAAGTCTTATTTATCGAAGAATTAAAAGACGAGTCCAAAGAAATCCCGAGCCAAAAGTCATCACATTCCAAGATTAACAAAAAGATTAAGAAGGAAGGACTTAATAGGCAACTAAGAAGAAAAGGAAGAAGGGGAGGAAGCTTCCTCTAACCACTCCTCTAATCACCTATAAATACCCCTCTTATTCATTCATTTACTCTTGTTGGCTAGATTGACAAACTAGTTCTTCCACCTTTATTTTATGCACATTTAATTACTTGCACATTTTAATTACTTGTCTTGCACCTTTAATACCTTTTAATTTCAAGTAAGTGTTTCTTTACTTTCTCGCACCTTTACTTTATCTTGTTGATCTCATTCTACCTTTCCTTAATCTTTGATTTACACGTTTCTATCTTGTTAACTTGTTTAAAGATTTCATTTTTATGCTTTTGATTATTTTAAATCACTTATTCTCATAGCTTATTTGATTTATTTTCAAGTTTATATAGTTTTTACAAAAGTTATTTTTATATAAAAAGTTGTTTTTCTTAAAGTTTATCTTTTTCGTGTCTTGAAAGTTGTTAACTTTCAGTTTCTTAGTTTATTTTTACACGATTTTACCTTAGGATTTAGTCTTGTGCTTATTAGAATCATAGCTTATTAGATTAGCTTAATTTGTGCTTTTTCCACCTTATTCCGATCTGACCAATCTGAAAAGGGTTTTACATTCCGACCATAGCTACGTAGCTTGGTCGGAAAAGGGTTTTAACTTTCCGATCTTGGGAGATTCTTGGTATTCCGATCAGGGTTGGTTGGATATTCCGATTGGGGGTAAGTGACAGTATTCCGATTGGGAGGTTCTTCCATATTCCGATTGAGGTGTTGATTGGTTATTCCGATTGGGACTAGTGACAGTATTCCGATCATAGGGGTTCCGATCAGCATTCCGACCAGGGTTTCTACCCTATTCCGATCAGAGGTTAGTTTATATTCCGATTGGGGTTTGTCTGGATATTCCGATTTGGGTAAGTGACATATTCCGATTGGTCTTCCTCTCCACATTCCGATCAAGTGTAAGTTAACATTCCGATTGGTAAGATCGGAATGTATTCCGATCTAGTAGTTTTTCTTGTTTTGTCTTGTTTAATTTTTTTTAGTTTACGTTTTTAATACTTGTCTAATTTTAATTCTCGTCCCGCTTTAATTTTTAGTTTTTTAATTAATTTACTATTCAAAAAGCTTTTAAATTTCGCACCTTTCTTTTTAAATAGGTTTAGATTTAATTTCACGCTCTTTTATTACTTGCCCTTTACTTTAACGACATTTACTTTTAAGTCTTGCACATTTAAATTAAAAACCAACCAAAAATATTTGTTCCACCAAAGAATAACTGAGTCACATAGAGAACCTAGATCAATTCGATTAGACATACATCAACGAACTTTAATTTTCTTACTAGGTAAAAACCGAGTTATTATACACACATGTAGCTTGGATTTACACAACACAAATCCAAGCAAACACATATGCAATGGATGTACACAACAAATCCAAGTATTCACAAATAACTTGGATGAACACAACTAGTCCAAGTATTCATAAATACATTAGATTGACCTAAAACACAAAGGTATAATGATGAATATGACTAGCTCATAAATTCATCTTTATCACTACACTAGTGAGTGAGTGATCTTCTCATTGGACATGGTAAAGGAGGGGATCAAGAGGATAATCATATGTCACTACTACAAAAAATGCCATAGTGACTGGTCAAAATAGCTTATGAAAAGTGGTTTTGGAACCACTCTCCAAAGGGGGGTATCTCTATAATCAAAACGCATGAACACCGGTTTTGTAACCAATCTTTATTATAAAAATCAACACCGGTTCTCTCTCTAAGAACATGTCTCCATAATAAAATAGTCACATTTTTTATTTAAAATAGACACCGGTTCTCCCGTAACATATCTTTTTAAAAGTAGTAAAAAGATAGGTTTTTATCTCAATAACCTGTCTTTTTTCTTTATGTTTTTTTTTTAAAAAAAATTGGAATTCTTTTACAAATTCCAAAATTTACAAATTCAACCCACCAAAATATAAAAAAATATAAATACAACAGATATATATAATATATGATGGACCAGAATTGTCACAACCAACAAAATAAAGCAGATTATGTTAATATTTCAATTTAGCTCAACATAAATCACATAAAAGTTCAAATAAAATAAAGGCACTAGAATTCAACAAATAACTATAAAAAGAACCACAAGAATTCAGAATTCGAAGTAATTATCTAGGTTCAATCTCGCCACAAGGTAAACCAAGCGCCAATGATCGCGTTCAACTCTCTATTGTCCAACGAGCGCTCGTTACTCCAAGGTACCTGTAAGTAGTATTATGAAATGAAAATGTCAGCAATCTAAAAAAACAAGAACTCGGACGGACAACAAGGTACTGGACTAAACCATTCTGAATATTTTGTCCACACAAAATTCGTACAGACTTACGCATAAACACTCAAATCTAGTTATCGCCCACTTCAAATCACAAAAGCAAGGTTAAATGGGGTACTGGGAAATATCGAGAGGCGTGCAAAATTAATTGACTAATAATCAAGCATACAAGTGAAGCTGGTCACTGTATTACATTCACTCAATATAACCAGCAACCTTTTGTAAAAATAACTATGTTCAGTTATACATGATGGATATAAATACGGAAGCTAGGGCCTATTTGCAAACCAAAACTATCTACCAAGACTGCCAGCATATCATGATCAACAACTACATATCTAGCAAATTGTAATATTTGCAAACCACTGGTCTAAGGCTAATAGATAACACATGTAAAGGGCATCAGCCATCAGGTGATCATTAAGGAAATATAACCAACTAACGGTACAGAAAACTTATATCCATGATTCAACCTTTATATTTTTCTAAACAATCAGACTGTCACTTCATCTTACCCTTAAAGCAGTTTATATCCAAAGTTTAAACAATCGACATTTTTTTGTAAGTGTGATACGAATCAAACAGTTAAAAATAGATTCAAGACAAACTGCTAGCTATTTAACAAAGGACTTACTATGTTTGGGAAGTTCTCGTTTTGATATTTAAGCACGAAATCATGCATAAATTTCATAACGTAGTATCCACACTCCCAATAATTCGGTTGACGATTTACAGCAGGGAATTCCCACCTCAGACTACCAACGACCCTTTAAAGAAAATAAAGTGTGCAAGTTAAAATTTGTAAAAAAAATGACAATACTAAAAAAAATAAAGATAATACTTACGACTCCACAAGTCCAGTCAGCCTATAACTTCCCTCTTTCTTGCTTGAAAGCCTAGAAGAATTCAAAATGAATCCCAATCCATGTTTGGGGCATATTATATAGAGTATCCAATGTTTGCTGCATTTTTGTACACGTTTTAGTAAAACAAAAAAACAGTATATACATGGACAATATCAAAATTATAATTAAGGATGTATATGGTACCCTTGTAAATAAGGTGCAAGATAGAACTCGTAACCCACCAACGCTCGACTCAAGTAATCTACGGTAGCCCTCTTTTCATATAAGCATGTATCAGAAGTAATCATTCCGGGGTGCAAGAATCCAACCTTGTTCATGGAGGACTGTGACTTAAGATGATGTAGTGACCTAATTTGAACATACAAGATATACCAACATAAATTTATGCAAAAAAGTACAATGCATTTACGTACATATCCAAAACATATATTTACTTACATCTCAAACAAGGTCAGGATGCCACACTCGAGTTCTTCATTCGTCAACAGTTCAATAATGTCGGATGCATTAATTGAAAAGTATGACTCCTCAGCTTGGCGAAAGACCTCCTTTTCAACGCGAATATTATATGGGAGAGCACAATCTAAACGATTCATCCATTTGTTATAGCCGTCTAACACACACTGGGGTCTATTTGTACGCATATCATGCTCTAAGTCTCTCAGTTTCTTTCTATTGATATCTCTCTCTTTTTCAGCCTGCAATCATATTAAAAATACAATAAACTTATGCAACGGGACAGTTTCTAGTATGAATTACAAACAAGGACAATTTCTAGTTTAAACTGTAAAACTTAACAGTCATCAAATATTATCTATATTCGAAGTCTATGCAAATTTTACACACAAAACAGATATCTATGTTCAAAAGCAATATTTCCACATTTGGAAAAACAAATATTTATGTTCAAAAGCAGTTTTTAGTCTATGCATATAAAAGGAAAAACTCAGGTGGCTGGTGTGTATTAGTGTATAGCTACCTAAGGTGTACCTGTTCAACGATGATAACATAGCTTACTAACAATTTTAATTTTGGGCGAGCATGTGTGATGTGTCAACCAACAAGCCTTAGATGTAAACTGTAAATAGTTCTTGCTCAGTCATACATATAAAATGTATATACATTATGTAAATAGTTTCAGGTATGTAATGTACATATATGACACTGACCCGTTTGAATGGCATAGGTCTAGTTACCTTACAGCCCTTTCATTATTCTATAAGGACTTCAATTTCTTTAACATGAAGTTTTTACCATCATATACATTCTCAATTAGAATTTAACTAGCATTGTTTTACCCATGGATCCAAAATAAGATACATCCAAACTACATCAAGTGCAATTTCTTTATAGTAAATTCTTTTTAGTACGTAATAGATTCAAATCATATGGTTAATATGTAACAGATTCCAAACATTACGATAGTGTGTATATTAATTTCTTTAATAGAATACATTACAAGGTAGAAAAGTTATAGGCTTACCCGCTCCTTAGATGCAGCTACTTCAGCAATCTTCTGCAGCGTTTTTTGGTGCTCGGTGGTGTCTTTCGGTGCTTTGTCCAGCTTGATGGGTTCTTTTGGGTGCTCGTTTTCTTTTCCCTTCTTTAGGGAAGGTGCGTTCTGATGCTGAGAGATCAGACGCTTTGTTGGAACTCCTGATTCAGGGGTTTTAGACAATCCCTACAAATACCAATTGATTTACATTAGCAAATATTAAGAAACTAAGTGGGAGATACAACAAATAAATTACCGTAAAACGAGCAATGGCACCAATTGGCCACTGAAGAAATCCTTTCACTGCTGACTGTAAGTTAGGGATTTCATCGTCCGACACAGGGAGCTCCATACTTCTATGAATCTGGACAGCTTTGACAACAGAAACCTTCATGTGTCCCTTTAGTAATTGCTTCCCATGTATAGTACCATTTGCAATCGGATATACTGTCGCAGTAGCACATATGACCTTATCCCCAGTTAAAACTGAACTAGACACGTACAAACAGCAGTATGTTTCCTCCTACAAAAACATAGAAAGTAGTGAAAAAAAATAATAAAAGTACAAATTAAAACATACCCAACAAGGATTAAATACGTAGCTCAATTGGTTTTATAATGAAAGAAAAAGTTAAATGTGTTTTAAAAAAATGAGTTTACCTTTATGCAATCTAGCTTTGGGATGCTTGTGGTCGAGATAGGATTAGACCTCCTCTGGACCAAGCTTGGGGTGTCATGTTGCCTTGGTGAAAACAACGCATCCTGTTCAGCTAGCTTTTCCTTTGTTCCAATGCTTTTGGTCGAGCTAAGATTAGACCTCATCTTGACCGAGGTCGATACGTCAATTTGTCTTGGTGAACAGGACTTATTCTGTTCAGCTTGCTTTTCATTCCTTACAATTCTTGTGGTCGAGATAACACTGTTCCCATTGCACAAGCTCGGGTTGTCATCTAGGGTTGGTGAAACTGGCTCGTTATGTTCAGCTTGCTTTTCGCTCCTTAATTCTGCCTTCAGTTCCGCCCTCATTTCATCCCAAAACTCACTTGACTTGAGTTCTTCCTTCATTTGTTGCCTCACTTCATTTCGTATCTCTTCAACATCTTGTCTTTTTTTATATGTCCTCTGTTTTCTAACATATCCTTCAATCCCTTTTTTGTACCCAATATCAGACCCGACTCCTCTGGTGCGTCCCCCATGCTCCGGTCCAAACACCATTATTAGGGCATCTACTCCTGCTCTAGATTCATTAGAACCTTGTGCCAACTCTCTGCTTGCTTGTACCTATTCAATTAGGCATTACATCAACTTAAAATACATCTACAAAAAAAACAATAATATGAAAAAATGAAAAGATTAGAGTACCAAGTTCTTCGAAACATCAATTAACTCAGTAGGCAATGTCTTGATACCGTCCTTGTCGCGGGGAGCCCGGGCCAGACAGTAATTGCTCCCACGAATGTCTGGTATTAAGTGGAGTTCTGTGGCCTTTTCAGGGTCATTTCTCTCCTCTTGCCACTGCTTTTCGAAACCACGATAGCCTTTCGGTCCTAGCCGAGGCCGACTTATAAGTTTTTTTCCTCGTTCACTTGCTTGCGCACGCAATTTCTGTAGGTATGAGTATCAAATGGATTATAAACATTTCAAAATTAAAATTATAACAAAGTAATACAAAATAAAGTGAGACACACATTTTTTTCAGGTGTGTTTTCTTTGTGATAGAATTCTTCCCACACATGAGGCTCTATGAATGTCCATTTCTCTAATGGAGATATATCCCTTAGCATGAATTTAACCCGGAGTTTGGTCTTGAATGCCTTCCATTTAGTACCACATGATACAAGTGTACGTTTCTTCACGTCGTTATTTTCAAGCCTAAAATGTGCCTGCTTGATGTAGAGATAAAGCTTATTATATGCTAATACATTTATTCAATTAGAAGAAAAGACAATAAATGATGGCAGATACCATACCTTGATATCCGACCACAGAAAGTCTTTTTCTTCCTTCGTTACATGCCTCCAACTATTTTTCAGAATAGAAATTAGCCTCCTGCTGCGAGTTCCTAAATATTTTCCATACAAATATTGCCACTTGCCTACAGCTTGTCCAAATTGGTTGAATTCAACTGATTCACCTTCTGGAAGATCTTGAATTCTATTGATTCCTCTTCTACTTCTTGGTGCGGGAGGGTCCTAAAGTGAAAGTATAGAATTAGGCATTACAGATGTATAAAGACTGCACCATGGAACTGTAACACCCCCAAATTTATACAACTCAGTTCAGCGGAAGACTAGTTGGTGTTACGGGATAGCACATTACTCACATCATAGACAACGCATAAAAATCACGTCGTTTAATAATAAATCATTTCCATTCATAAACATCAAAGTTACATAGGTCCCAAGTCATATTATTTCATACAAAGTTTTACAAAGTATTTGAATGGAAAATATAGTTTAGGTGCGGGCCATGAATTCTTGTCGTCTTCCCGAGAATTACCTTCAAGTACCTGAGATAAGACATGTTAAAAGAAAAGGTCAGCGATAACGTCGAGTGAATTCATAGAGTTTAATAAATTCCATCAATATAATATCAGTATAAAAGTATTACTGAAAATCATTTTGTACGAATCGTTTTGATAGGCCATGAAATAGCCAAATTCGTTTTATACAAATCTTTATCAAAATCATAATATAGGCATTTGCCTTAAAAATCATTGTACGAGCCAATGTCGTAAAAACATCATACAATACGTCTTATGACGTTGTATAAAATCAAATAAAAACCGTTATATGAATATGGTTATGAAAACCAAAATACAATCATAATATCAATAGTATGACCCTGTATTGCTAGTCAGGCAATACATCGTAATTCGGAGCGTCTATTAGTATTTCGTTAATTTGGATTATTATAAGCCGCATGACATTGTTACCTTACTAAACCAACAACGGGTAGCTAACCCGATACCAATTTTTGCCCATCTAAAGTAGCGTGTCGTCACAAAGGTCACGCTATTGAAATCTTCTCATACATTAATTCGCTTACCAATCAATGTGGCACGACGGGGATCAACCGTCAAGGCGTGAACTGGGGTGATCGTCCCCAAATAGTACTATTAAATGCATAAGCGTCTACCAACTCCCGGTAGTTCACAATTCATGCTAATGGGACTTTTAGTGACATAACCTAACTTTAATAATCCATTTTATTTCATCTATCGGGTCCATTAATCATTTATCGGGTCATACAATCGGGTCATTCAAGCATTCGGGTCCAAAATCAATAAACAAACAATCGGGACAAATGGTGTCCAAACTTTTATAAAAACTAACATGTTACCTCCCTCGCGGGTTTATAAAGCATTTATAAAACATTTAAAAGAGTGCGAGGCTATGAACTCACGTTGATGTGGGAAGGCGGGTTATCGGCAATTCGGACGTACGGTACGTGCTTCAATCACGGAAACCTAGACAAATAATACTCGGTCTTAGACGTTTGTCCAATAACTTTATAAAAATATCAATTATGTATACATATGATGATTATATATATATGATGATCAAGTGGGTTTACATATTCTCGTTTACTCATTTTAGAGTTATGTGTCGATAACTTTTATACTAGTTTTCTCGTTTTACCCATTTACGTGTTTTAGGTCCAATAAGCCTATTATAAGTTCTTAACTTGTATTAATCCTTGTTATACTTACATTATCAGTATATATACTTTCCATGTTGGGCCCAAATGGGTTAAGCCCAATAAGTTCTTTTTAGGAGTGTTTATCTCATTTAGTCCAATTATTAGCTTAAGTATTAGTCCACTATGTTTACTTAGATCGTTAATGTCCGTATGCCCTATAGTTCGGGTTTTATCGGTTTTTACTTGTTATACATGTCTATATATCAGTATATAAGTTTTATAAAGTTTTCATTAGACGGGTCCAACCATCTAAGTTTTATTTAACAAAAACGTTAATTTTACGGCAATAGCCGAAAAAGTCGTAAAAATCATATTTATAGTTTTATAACTTATAAGTATTATTTCACTACCATTTATATAAGTTATTCATCCATTTACCCTTTTACATATTTATATAAATAAGTTTTATAAGTTAGTGGGTTTTACTTTTATATTTTATACATTATAATTTGAGTGCTTATATAATAGTATTATTCTTTAATTTCAAAAATCTGATTTTTAACTTCATCTTCACCAAAACTGCCATATCTTGAGTTCTAGATGGAGATAGAAGCTCAAATTTTTATCACATAAACTAAATGATATGTGATACATTTAACGCTTCTATAGCTACTGTTTAATCATCTTCTAAATATTTTCTAAAAATCGTCCAAAACAGTAACTTTAGATTTATACCCTAAACTTGTTTTGATCATATCTCACTCATTATTTTGATTCCATTGCATGGCCAACTCTCACATGTGTACAAGACATTTAGCTTACTGTAAATGGATCCTACTTCATTATTTCATCAGTTCATAACATGTTTCTTTACTGTTTTATACAGCCATGTAAATTAATCAAGATTTTAACCTTGTTTCATATGGTTTTTCACCTTTTTAATCATGTTTATCAACAACAAATCCCACATAACATTTTTATCATCATATAATCATCATAAATATATACAATAGGAAATAAAATACATGTTTACATAATCAAAATAACAAGAAGTTGAGGAGGACAATCTTTATACCACCAAGTTGATATAGGTTATGATTTTGACATGGTTTTTGTTGGAGAAACTTGTAGACAACCATGACCATCTTCAAGGCCACCATGCTCCATGAACTTCTTGTGGAAAATCAGCCCTAATACTCCATGGAAACTACTCCTTTGATGTTATAACTTACACCAATCTTCATCTTTTTGGATGGAGATTAACATATGTTAATTATAACATATGTTTATGGTTAGATTTTTGTCAAGTGATGGTGATTTAGGGAGAAGAATGGGACGGCATAACCAAGGGTGAGAGAGTTTGTGAAGTTGTTTTGCATGTTAGAAAGGGTGGTAATGACTTGCTAGTGGTTTTTGCTAAGACTTAGCTTCATGGTGAAGCTAAGTTAAGACATGTGTAAGATACACAAGTGAAATCTTGCCACCAAAGTGGTATTTGTTGTTGTGTAGCCGGTTTTGATGGGGGTGGGACAAGTGTCCCACTTGTCTCATCCCCATTCATTTACGGGTACTCCTTGATTCTAGTTTCCTCGATTTGCGTGCCCTCGGGTCGTTTTACGAAAAACATTTTTATAAATTATGAATCACCGTCACAAAACGAATCCAATAAAAATTGTTTCATCAAAAACGGAGTTCGAAAACGTAAATACGTAATCCTAAGGTTTCCGGTTTAGTCGTAAAGGTCGTTAAAATAAAATCGTAAGTCCTAATCTCTTCTCGTAAATTTGTGAGTTTATGAACCAACACAAATTTAAAACTCCAAAATAATATTTTCAGATAAATTTATTTTCTGAAATGTCGGACTGTCACCAAAGACGGTGTATGTAAACGTAAGCACGTAACGTTGAATCCTCCGGTTTAGACGTATTTGATGCTACTCCAAGACGTAAATCCAAATTTCTTCCCAAAAATATGTGAGTTCATATTGTAAATTGTTTTTAAATAATATTGAGAATAAAATATCAACCATAAATTGACGGATTGTCACAGCATTTACCCCTAAACAGGATCTTTGTCCTCAAAGATCATCTTACCTTACTACTCGCTTCTTATAGAGTTAAAGCCATGTGGGTATTTCCTCCACACTCGGTCTTTTCTCACAAGTGTAATCCATTATAATACGCGAGTTTCATCAAACATAACTACGGGAATAAGATCAGGCTTAATGTTGACTTACTTTCTCTATCCATGATGTTCACGGGTTTCTGATGAATGCAACTTTTCGCCGATCTAAGCTTTACTAAGAACAGTCAGATTTTCACTTGATAGATATTCCATCAAGTTCGATTTACGAAACATAATTCACGCGGTTCATGAAGTCCTAGGGTAGATCCAGCTTATATGCCTTTCAATCCCAACTTTTACTTCATCTCAATAGTCCCATACAACGGTGACTTATATCCCATGATTTGTCAGATCATGAATTCATTTTTCCAAGGTTAAAAATTGTGGCATAACTTCGCTAGCCATTTGGCACTTCAGATCTACATTTCACATTCACATAACCCCTTGCCCACTACCGGCATTCAATAATCAAATCCTAATTTCAACAATCATTTCAGATCTCGCGGGTCGGGTATTTTGCAAGGATAGGTTCGCCATCATAGGAAACCTTAAACCTAAGAGACATGTCCAACTCACAATGGGTGTATGTCGGATGTCTCTATCTCAACTCTTGCTTACGGATGCTCTAAGATTTAGATCCTAACAAGATTCGATCTCAGTCCTAATACGATGATTATCAATGGTAATCTCTCCAAAGGAAAACGATTATACGGTCTATTACCAAAGGTCATTCATTCAAACATACAACAACACTTATATTATTCTGTATCGTTACTTTACCTCGTCCCTTCGATTTGGGATGGTACATAGTATTCTCATCAAGGTTCGTTCTCAATGATTTCTGAGCAAATCTCTAGAAATTCGATGCGAAGCGAGGATCTTGATTTAGATGTTCGATACAGGCATACCATGTTTACATAATTCTTTTGCATTTATCATTAACGAGAATGACATTAGCAGATTTGGTCAGTCTGTCGACGATGACCCAAATCGAATCAAATTCAGATGATGACCTTTGCAATAGCTAGACGTTTACTAATGTATGAGGCGATGTCTGCCTTCATAATTGCCATTAGTACAACTTCTTCAGACAAAGATACTTCTAGTCAGAAATGACATAAATAGAATACATATACTCACAAATTCCAACATAACTATATCTCACAATCTCCATATTTAGACAATCACAAGTGGCCTTTTATACATCTAACGCCATCGGCTTCTCAATTCTAATGATTCACATTAGCCGCGAACCCCTTTTTATTATCTATATTTTCCTTCTTACAAACATCGTTTATTTTTATATCGTTCGGCAATTTATTTTGCACCTTCATTATTAAGGAACATGTCCTAATTGGTTCTTTATATTTTCTACATAATGCGTCGGTATCTATATTCACTTCTCAAGATGATATAATTATCATAACTGTATTTATTCAAAATTCTTTCTTCATATCTTTTATGTTTAAGTTTCGTTTCAACTATCATTTTTATCAGTCTTTCTCAATCCGGCGTCTAAAGCGTCGATAATTATTATATTAAATTAATTATTAGTTAATTTTTATGAAGCGTAAACGTAAAAGTTTTAAATTTCTTAGTTCGACCAATTATATAAAATGTTCAAAAATAAATTTGAATTAAATTAACAAGATTTTTGTTGATTTATCGAAAATATTTTATAAGATTCGTAAATGTTCGAAAAACCTTTGTTTATACTTTTGGTCAAAATTTTCTTAGTTGAAAAGCAAAAATTATCGTTTCAAATTTCAAGTTATGGTTTAAATGGGTTTCCTCAATCCTTCTTAGGTTATCTTGAGGTATACACAAACATTTACCCCTAAACAGAAGTTTAGTTAAATGGTTTGTGTATAAGGGAATAATCCCTTTAAAATCCTTTGTTAAAACATTTGTCAAAACATATTTCCATTTCTTTTTGGTAATATCCAAAGTCTTAAAAGGGCTCTTAATTTTTGAAGAGTCTATATGCATACATCTTACCATTATTAATCCAACGGTCATTTTATGTAAAGGATTAAGTTTTTAACCCCTAAGCGTTAATGGTTCTAATCTTTGAAAAGTCAATATAGCTTCCATTATCTATTAATCACATGGTTAAATCATGTAAAGATTCAAGTCTTTAATCACGTGTTAATTATTCAAGGTACAGGTTTTTATCGTTCGACCAATTTAGGGAAATCTATAAATAATTATTAACTCATTCTTATTCTTATAAACAAATAAATAGTCCTTAGTGATCACGAGCATGAATTTATCAAATTACAGCCTACACACGCGATTCATCATATTTATGAATATTACATGTGCATCGTCAATCCAAACGACATCACGTGAAACTCATAACGTTCATTACAAGCACCGGATGTAGTGATTGGAATAGATAATCTCTTTCGCAGATGCGAAGTTGATGATAACCATGCCACGAATCAAATCTTAAAAACCTTGTAAATGATCGAACAAATCTTCCATTTCGAGTTATGGATATCGTTTTCGATTGTCAATTTACTCAGTCACGGTAATCTATAAATATAAGGAAAGATAACACCATAGCTCTTCAGGATGACATGCTTGGTATAATAAAATCTTTCTCTGACAACTTTCTCAGTTGTACGGTAATTCCTTAAATTCAGATGGTGCTGACGTACAGTGCACATGCCACAGATGCAGCACCGGGAATATAATCAATACCAATTTCAACTTGCCTTAATGGCGAAAGTTTAGGTAGTTTACCAATAAATACCTCCTAAAGTTTCAAATAACATAAACATCTTTTAATACCTTCATGTTTAGTTCTTTCTAGATTATAATATCTATGACTAATTCACAACCATTCGTGGTATAATTTTAAGTCTAATGCAGGATATGGTCATCCATCAAGAATTATTTAGATCACTTTTGATAATCAACATCTTATCCTTTGGGGAATTCTACTCGAGTTCCCATCAATTAAGACAATGTCGTCATGTCATAATCAATCAATCCATTCTACTGGCACTATCAACTTTCCAGTTTCATTGCCGTCGATAAGATGTGAACTTCTCAAAAGACTAATAATAACTCATAATCCTTCACAATTCAAGGGTATCTGGAGACGTAACTAACCTTAAAAGAGTAAGGTCAACGCATAATCTACACGAGAGAATTTCAAATCAGGTACAGACGAAAACATTTAACGAATATGAATATATTCCATGTTTTCATAATTTGAGTACGCATTTGAAAGCTCCTCGGATCGTTACCCAGGTAATTCAAATGAAATCAAATCAAAAGAGATGATAAGAACGTCGATACATCCAATCGGGTATCAACACTCGATAATCAGATACTTTTCCTAAGAATCTCACTACGGGAGAATTGGACAAGAAAGAATTGTCAATTTTCAAATAAGACAATTTCCACAGATGAGTAAATTCGACTCAGAAGAATAGATGCTACAGGCACATATGTAGATGTCTCTAACATTATGTCCCTATTTTGTACTTCTTGCAGATCTCATAAAATTTTAATCTTTCACAATCTCCAAAGAAAATGTAGTGTTTATTAATCAGTTTTATGGTGACTACTAATCAGTTTTGCATAGTCCATTCCAAATTGTATGTAGGCGCGCAACTATATACAATTTCAAGATTAACGATGCAATACTCAGTTCGTCAAAATTTTTATGATCATGTTTATAATAAAAACATTTTCATGCTCAATTCTTAAATAAGAATCAAAATAAATTTACAAAGATTTTCTTTGTTATGGAAATAATTAAGTTTTCCAAGGTGTTTTATAAACAACTTCATTTTGATATCAATCACTTATAAATCTCACTTTGAATAATCCTTATTGTGATGAAAATTAAATTTCCTCAAAGGATACTGTTTTAACTTATAAAAACAATTAGTGATCTGCAAAAGAGTGATGAAAAGTTGTTCACCAAGAACTAACTACGATATGATAGGAAATGAGCTTAGCCAAATAATCATGAGGTTCATGATCTCGATGGCACTCTAAAAGAATAATTCACAACGTAACTCAAATCAAGATGAGTACTTGTTCAATGGTTGCATCACTAATGCGAACATTAGGAAGAAGCAAGAAAAGATAGATAACATCGATACATGTAGAATTTAGCAATCAAAGGTAGTCTTTTCATTAATCACAAACAAGTCATAATTGTACCGTAACACATTACATGTCACTATGTCATACAATTCTCAAAACTCATCCTACCAACTGATATCTCAGTTAAGTTAGGGATTATTTTTAAAAGATACCACAATGAATACTAATCTACAAGAGTCATTAGGTGTTCCATATGTCCCGGAAGATCCATTGGTCCCAATTCAGAAGAAGATTTCTTCAATTTATTTCTTGGACTCTAGGCATCCTCGTTAGTGGACAATGGCCTAGGAACAACACTTAGCACGAATCAACAATCAATTAAAACCTTATAATTCAATTACGGAACTTAATGACTTCCTCTTAACAATTTTATATTCCATACGGATTAAATTTTACTTTATTCAAATTTCAACCACTTTTATACTCAATTCGATATCCTACTTCATTCTCCAATACTTTCAATCTTTATTCTTAGGCCTTAAAAGGGCAATATAAGCTCATTATGAATAACACTTAATTCCAATCCTATTAGCTCTTACAACAACAATTATCAAATAAGTCATTAATATGAAATGACTTGATCATTCAACTAGACTTCTCGGAAAGGTATTAGTGGCATGAGGCTTTTGGTTAATGGTTCCAATAACAGCCTCAAGTGCAACATTCACCCTTTCGATTTCAATTTAAGAATTGGATGACAACGAATCAGATGACATCTTTCTAGGTGGTAACGTTTTGTCAAACTCCACTCTATAAGAAAAGATCGTCATGACATCGATATCAATGTTAATCTCACCAATTCTTCTTCAATATCACAATCAACTAATATCTACATTTCTACGAATATCAACCATTTGTTGGGATCATAAATATCCACAACTTGGTTTAGATCTAGGATAGCTAGAATTCCTACGAGAATAGCTTCGATTAATTTACTAGGGGATTTAGGGTACATTGTGACAATCTACGTCGTATAAATACCTCGTATAAATATCAAAATAATCATCAAACAATCATGTAATAAAATTACATCATATGTATATATATAATCCAAGTTATATATATATATTAAAATAACACTTCTCAGTCTGGCCTTGTCGGTAACTCGGGAATTCTTCGGCACCGTTATAGTCAAAAGATTTTTAGACATTTTTAGAAAAATGTTTTTAGTTAAAAGATTTTGAAATGTTTTATTCAAAACCTTGGTTTTAAAAATCTTTCGTTCTCTATAACGAGAGCTCTGATACCAGACTGTAACACCCCCAAATTTATACAACTCAGTTCAGCGGAAGACTAGTTGGTGTTACGGGATAGCACAT
Organism: Glebionis coronaria; assembly: GCA_025667525.1. Taxonomy (NCBI): domain Eukaryota; kingdom Viridiplantae; phylum Streptophyta; class Magnoliopsida; order Asterales; family Asteraceae; genus Glebionis; species Glebionis coronaria. The sequence continues at coordinate 496,315,758 of CM046877.1, forward strand.
TACTCACATCATAGACAACGCATAAAAATCGCGTCGTTTAATAATAAATCATTTCCATTCATAAACATCAAAGTTACATAGGTCCCAAGTCATATTATTTCATACAAAGTTTTACAAAGTATTTGAATGGAAAATATAGTTTAGTTGCGGGCCATGAATTCTTGTCGTCTTCCCGAGAATTACCTTCAAGTACCTGAGATAAGACATGTTAAAAGAAAAGGTCAGCGATAACGCCGAGTGAATTCATAGAGTTTAATAAATTCCATCAATATAATATCAGTATAAAAGTATTACTGAAAATCATTTTGTACAAATCGTTTTGATAGGCCATGAAATAGCCAAATTCGTTTTATACAAATCTTTATCAAAATCATAATATAGGCATTTGCCTTAAAAATCATTGTACGAGCCAATGTCGTAAAAACATCATACAATACGTCTTATGACGTTGTATAAAATCAAATAAAAACCGTTATATGAATATGGTTATGAAAACCAAAATACAATCATAATATCAATAGTATGACCCTGTATTGCTAGTCAGGCAATACATCGTAATTCGGAGCGTCTATTAGTATTTCGTTAATTCGGATTATTATAAGCCGCATGACATTGTTACCTTACTAAACCAACAACGGGTAGCTAACCCGATACCAATTTTTGCCCATCTAAAGTAGCGTGTCGTCACAAAGGTCACGCTATTGAAATCTTCTCATACATTAATTCGCTTACCAATCAATGTGGCACGACGGGGATCAACCGTCAAGGCGCGAACTGGGGTGATCGTCCCCAAATAGTACTATTAAATGCATAAGCGTCTACCAACTCCCGGTAGTTCACAATTCATGCTAATGGGACTTTTAGTGACATAACCTAACTTTAATAATCCATTTTATTTCATCTATCGGGTCCATTAATCATTTATCGGGTCATACAATCGGGTCATTCAATCATTCGGGTCCAAAATCAATAAACAAACAATCGGGACAAATGGTGTCCAAACTTTTATAAAAACTAACATGTTACCTCCCTCGCGGGTTTATAAAGCATTTATAAAACATTTAAAAGTGTGCGAGGCTATGAACTCACGTTGATGTGGGAAGGCGGGTTATCGGCAATTCGGACGTACGGTACGTGCTTCAATCACGGAAACCTAGACAAATAATACTCGGTCTTAGACGTTTGTCCAATGACTTTATAAAAATATCAATTATGTATACATATGATGATTATATATATATGATGATCATGTGGGTTTACATATTCTCGTTTACTCATTTTAGAGTTATGTGTCGATAACTTTTATACTAGTTTTCTCGTTTTACCCATTTACGTGTTTTAGGTCCAATAAGCCTATTATAAGTTCTTAACTTGTATTAATCCTTGTTATACTTACATTATCAGTATATATACTTTCCATGTTGGGCCCAAATGGGTTAAGCCCAATAAGTTCTTTTTAGGAGTGTTTATCTCATTTAGTCCAATTATTAGCTTAAGTATTAGTCCACTATGTTTACTTAGCTCGTTAATGTCCGTATGCCCTATAGTTCGGGTTTTATCGGTTTTTACTTGTTATACATGTCTATATATCAGTATATAAGTTTTATAAAGTTATCTTTAGACGGGTCCAACCATCTAAGTTTTATTTAACAAAAACGTTAATTTTACAGCAATAGCCGAAAAAGTCGTAAAAATCATATTTATAGTTTTATAACTTATAAGTATTATTTCACTACCATTTATATAAGTTATTCATCCATTTACCCTTTTACATATTTATATAAATAAGTTTTATATGTTAGTGGGTTTTACTTTTACATTTTATACATTATAATTTGAGTGCTTATATAATAGTATTATTCTTTAATTTCAAAAATCTGATTTTTAACTTCATCTTCACCAAAACTGCCATATCTTGAGTTCTAGATGGAGATAGAAGCTCAAATGTTTATCACATAAACTACATTATATGTGCTACATTTAACTCTTCTATAGCTACTGTTGAATCATCTTCTAAATATTTTCTAAAAATCGTCCAAAACAGTAACTTTAGATTTATACCCTAAACTTGTTTTGATCATATCTCACTCATTATTTTGATTCCATTGCATGGCCAACTCTCACATGTGTACAAGACATTTAGCTTACTGTAAATGGATCCTACTTCATTATTTCATCAGTTCATAACATGTTTCTTTACTGTTTTATACAGCCATGTAAATTAATCAAGATTTTAACCTTGTTTCATATGGTTTTTCACCTTTTTAATCATCTTTATCAACAACAAATCCCCACATAACATTTTTATCATCATATAATCATCATAAATATATACAATAGGAAATAAAATACATGTTTACATAATCAAAATAACAAGAAGTTGAGGAGGACAATCTTTATACCACCAAGTTGATATAGGTTATGATTTTGACATGGTTTTTGTTGGAGAAACTTGTAGACAACCATGACCATCTTCAAGGCCACCATGCTCCATGAACTTCTTGTGGAAAATCAGCCCTAATACTCCATGGAAACTCCTCCTTTGATGTTATAACTTACACCAATCTTCATCTTTTTGGATGGAGATTAACATATGTTAATTATAACATATGTTTATGGTTAGATTTTTGTCAAGTGATGGTGATTTAGGGAGAAGAATGGGACGGCATAACCAAGGGGAGAGAGTTTGTGAAGTTGTTTTGCATGTTAGAAAGGGTGGTAATGACTTGCTAGTGGTTTTTGCTAAGACTTAGCTTCATGGTGAAGCTAAGTTAAGACATGTGTAAGATACACAAGTGAAATCTTGCCACCAAAGTGGTATTTGTTGTTGTGTAGCCGGTTTTGATGGGGGTGGGACAAGTGTCCCACTTGTCTCATCCCCATTCATTTACGGGTACTCCTCGATTCTAGTTTCCTCGATTTGCGTGCCCTCGGGTCGTTTTACGAAAAACGTTTTTATAAATTATGAATCACCGTCACAAAACGAATCCAATAAAAATTGTTTCATCAAAAACGGAGTTCGAAAACGTAAATACGTAATCCTAAGGTTTCCGGTTTAGTCGTAAAGGTCGTTAAAATAAAATCGTAAGTCCTAATCTCTTCTCGTAAATTTGTGAGTTTATGAACCAACACAAATTTAAAACTCCAAAATAATATTTTCAGATAAATTTATTTTCTGAAATGTCGGACTGTCACCAAAGACGGTGTATGTAAACGTAAGCACGTAACGTTGAATCCTCCGGTTTAGACGTATTTGATGCTACTCCAAGACGTAAATCCAAATTTCTTCCCAAAAATATATGAGTTCATATTGTAAATTGTTTTTAAATAATATTGAGAATAAAATATCAACCATAAATTGACGGATTGTCACAGTAACAGTATTGTAAGTTCACAACTAGCCGCAACATAGCATCAGCTGCTATGCAAGCTGCAAATATAGCAGCTAGCATTAACAGCTCTACAACAGTCCCCAAACAGCCTAATTAACTTCTTTTTAGTTGCAACATAGCATCAGCATGTTACTCTCTAATCTTAGGGGACGTTTCGTACGACTGAATCGCGAAGAATGGAAATGATGTGTGGAATGGATTGACAGAGAATGAGAATGACTCTATTGAAAGTATGGATTGATTGGATTCCATCGTTTGGTAAAATTAAAGAATAGAATGTCCGAGTCTGTTAAATAATCAATTCCTTTGTTTGGTACAACAGAGAATGAAAAATTATTCTCAATTTATATTTTTGTTAAGTTGATCATTTAAAGATGATCATAATCCAAGACCCATTCGTTAAAAAATGGGCAGTAACATCAATGCTTGTTGTCCTAATGGTTATGCAGATACTCTTATTAAAAGGTTTTGTTGCTTTTTCTCTTTATTCTTTCAAAATAACAATGTAACAAACATGCTAGTACTCTATATCGTGATGGTGAAAATTGTACAGTATTTATTTTAATGCATGATAACTACACACAAAAGGTTTTTAGTGAACTTGTTCAATTCTATCTGAAACACGTGCACGTAAGACAACTACCATAAACTGACCATAAATTTATGTTTGGGTAACATGGGCCAAAGATTAGTAAGAATAAACCAATACTTATATGCATACACAACACAACAATATAATCAAACATAGACCAGACCATAAGAACATTCATCTTGAAGATTTGCAAACTAACCCGCACGAGTTGTCATCACAGAAAGTTACTAAACAGACAACAATGAGTTGAGTAATTACATATAAGTTTTATTCTGCCATCATGTCTTTATAAAATTACTTCTAAAAGTTGTCGAATACTTTCTTCTTTTCTGTTTATTGCTGATCAGACCTTATGTGATTCTATTTTAATTTTAATGGGTGACACGGTATCCCTTCCACAACATTGTGTGAGGTAATCTTGAGCATCCATCACATGTACTCGCATTTAGATGATCAATCCATTGGGAAAAAGTTGTTAAGTGGCATAATCTAGTATAAAATGAGTAGGTGAACCCGAATGAATCAAACTAAAACACCATATTACATTTAACAAAAACTAGATCATCACTGTAAAAAAAAAATTTGCAATTCTGTTTTTCTATTCATTCAGGCAAAATAACAAACACTTAAAAGGCAAAACATTACATAAACAAAACCTTAACATTAATACATAAACACAGAATTGGGGGTTTCCGTAGACATACTAATTAACACATAAACACATAATTGAAATATTATAGACACTAATTAACACAAATCAATCAAAACATTAATACCAATTGAAAAAAAAAAACAATAGATTAAGATAGTAAAAATACCATTTTTTTGCCCAACTGATACTAGAAGAAATGGGTTTTTTGTATGTGAAATAGGTTATTAGTGGTTTAGGTTTAGGGTTCTTGATGATACTGATGAGATGTTTGCCCCTTTTATACATAATTATTGGGCGGGATTTGATATACAACGCGGGAGATTGATGAAAAATTGGAGGGAACATTTGGTCAGTGTGCATTCGTTCTTTTAGGGATTGTGGGATTAATTTTCGTGATTGATTTCAATGATTCATAGATGGTAAGTGTTTATGACTGAGTCCAGGGAAGAAGAAGAAGATACGGAGTAAGTGAGAATTTTATGTGTTGACATTTTTTTTATTTATAACAATACTTAATTTATAATTTCTCTTTTTTTATCATCAAAGTATTGTTTTTTATCATTGTTTTATCATTGTAACATTATTACTTAAGTAAAAATAATTTTGTATTTTTTTAACACAAATATCAATTTATATTAAGATGCATTTTGTATTTTATTAAAAATTAAATATTATTGTAAAAAAATGTTTACTTGGTATAAACTCGTCTCTAGATCATCGGAAATAAAAAAACTGATGGGACTGAAATGTGACGGTCGCTTGGCTTCCTTACAGTGGATAGCATTAAACTGGCCATTTTATTTATTTATTTCTAACTTTAAATGAAAGACATTAAAAATAAAACAAAACCTATGTATATACAACTTAAACAAAGCTTCAAATGTCTTCGTTTTTATTTAACTTTACATATTATTCCTGAAATATACAAAGCGAAAATGGGATAGTCAGTTGTATTTATTAATAAAATAATATTATTAACTATATATTTATATAGGTTTTATTACATGTACAACGAACACGGTTTTTTTAATCCTCGTGTCCTTCTTGGTGGTCGGATCTCAAGTAAATTGTATCATCAAGAACATCATCCGTAGATTGAACGCCGATAAAAAAGGAGGTAGCTCGTCAAACTTATTAAATTCGTCTTCGTCAACAACATCATCGACGCCAACTATACTCCGTTTACTCTGCAGGACAATGTGCCATCTCTTGTCTTTCGGGTCATCTACAAAGAATACTTGGGTGGCTTGTTTAGCTAGAATGAATGGATCAGACTGATAGCTATTTGTGGAAAGATTGACACATGTGAAACCGTCACTATCAACTTTAACACCTCCGACGTTATTGACCCATTTACATTTGAATAGAGGTATAACGAACGTAGTGTAATCCAATTCCCAAATTTCTTCAACGACACCGTAATACGAATTTTTTGCAATCGTCATCCTCGATGAATCTGTCGTTGTTGCTATTAGTGTCACTCCGCTATTTTGCACAGTACTCTTTTCATCTTGTTCCTTTGTATAAAACGTATATCCGTTAATATCGTAGCCTTGATACTGAAGTATACGACGTGGACGGTACCCCAGATGTATCACGTCTACGTCAACATCTGTTTGAGACATACCAATGACTTTGTCAGCCAACCATTGTGAAAATGTTCTTTTATGCTCGGCTTCCAACCAGCGTTGGTCTCGACGACGGTTATTTTGTGTTAAGTATGACATGTGCTCATGTATGTATGGTTCAATACAGTCATGTTCTGCAATACTGTAAAATGTGCTTGTTCCAAATTGTGGTTGTCCGGAGTAATATCTTTGCGCCCAATTGTTCCCACCCCATCAAGTCTACCCTGATGTCGAGGTTGCGGAAGTCCAATATCAGGGACATCATCCATATAGTTTGTACAAAATTGAACCACTTCTTCGGAAGCATATCCTTGAATTATACTACCCTCTGGTCGATATCGATTCCTTACATATCCTTTTAAGAAACCCATATACCTCTCAAATGGATACATATATCGCAGGAATACAGGACCAGCAAACTTTATTTCTTCAACAATGTGAGATACGAGGTGAACCATGACATCGGAAAAAGAAGGTGGAAAGTACATCTCGAGTTGGCATAGAGTAATAATGATATCACTTTGCCATTCATCTAGTTTTTCAGGATCAATGACTTTTGAATGAATCATGTTAAAAAAGAGACAAAGCTTTGTGATTGTATGTCGAACTCGAGGTGGCAACACTCCGCGAATAGCGATTGGAATCATTTGTGTAATTAATACATGACAATCATGAGATTTCATACCAAGCAACTTCAAATCTTTCATCGAAACCAACTTCTTAATGTTAGCAGAATAGCCAGATGGAACCTTAACACCAAATAAGCATTCACAAAATATAGTTTTCTCCGCCTTTGACAAGGTGTAACAAGCTGCCGGCAAATACATTTTTGTTCCATTCGTCTCTTGTGGTGCAAGCTCATTTCTAATTCCCATTTCGACCATATCTTTTCGAGCATTAACCCCATCTTTTGTTTTTCCAGGAATGTTCAATAATAACCCCAACAAGCTTTCGCAAACATTTTTCTCGATATGCATGACATCAAGGCAATGTCGGACACGCAAATGTGTCCAATAGTCTAATTCCCAAAATATAGTCCTTTTTTCCAAATACATTTTGGAGGAGCTTTAACTTTTTTCCCGAAAATAATGTTTAAATTCGCTACCCGGGAAAACGCAGCATGTCCGTCTAAAGGTTCGACCATTAGTCTATTCTCTATTGTACCATCAAATAATTTCTTTTGCTTACGGTACGGGTGATATCTCTCAAGCGACCTCCGATGACCCATATATATTGTTTTCCTACAATTAGTCAACCATTTAGATTGAGTGTCCTTTTCACAAATAGGACATGCCTTCTCCCCTTTAGTACCATACCCTGATAAGTTACCATACGCTGGAAAATCATTTATGGTACAATAAATCATGGCAAATAGCTGGAACTTCTCTTTTTTATACGCATCATAGATTTCAACGCCTGTTTCCCACAAATCTTTCATGTCATCAATTAGAGGGCGCAAGTACACATCAATGTCGTTCCCAGGTTGTTTCGGACCTTGAATTAATAATGACATCATAATATATTTCCTTTTCATGCATAACCAAGGTGGAAGATTGTATATGCATAAAAGAACAGGCCAAGTGCTATGACGACTACTCAAACTTTTGAAAGGATTAATTCCATCTGAACAAAGTCCAAATCGTATGTTTCTGATCTCAGATCCGAATTTTTCAAAATAACGATCGATTTTTTTCCATTGAGGAGAGTCAGCAACATGTCTCATTTTCCCATCCTTTGTACGCTCTTCTGCATGCCAACGCAACAGCTTGGCATCCTTTGGGTTTGCGTATAACTTTTTCAATCTAGGTATGATGGGAAGATACCACAACAATTTAGCAGGAGGACCATTCTTCGTCACGTCACTATCAAGTTCTGTAACATTCTTATGCTTATACCTCGATTCCATACATACAGGACACTCATGTAGGTCTTTATACTCTTTTCTGTACAGTATACAATCGTTTGGACATGCATGTATTCTTTGTACCTCCAATCCCATCGGACATGTTAGTTTTTTCGCTTGATATGTTGAAACGGGCAACTCATTGTCTTCAGGGAACGCTTCATGCAACAATTCTAATAGGTTAGTGAAGCTTTTATCACTCCAATTACTTTTTGCTTTTAAGTCCAACAACTTCAGCACTAAAGAAAGTTTGGTGAACTTCTTACATCCATTATATAATGGTTTTTCTGCATCGATAAACAATTGATGTAATTTTTTAACATTCTCTTCAGCAACATTACTTTCCACGTCGAGTAGCATCTCATCTAGATTATCACGATGATTATCATCATTACTAGCATTCACATCCTCATTAGTGTCTGAAACAAATGTCTGACTATCAACTTGTGACTCACCATGATAATTCCAACAAGTATAGTCTTTGTCAAAGCCGTGTTGTATGAGATGACCTCTAATCTTGTTAGAATCGGGAATTGACACATTATTTCTACACTCTCTACAAGGACACGAAATTTTTGTTTTTCCTGTTTTTCGCCGATGATCCTCGGCACTTTGCATAAATTCAGACAACCCTTTTAAGTATTCTGGTGTAAAACGTTCTATCTTGTACATCCATGTATTACGATCCATCTGGAAAAAAAAATCATTTTTTAACATAATTCAAAAGCTTGATATAATCAGTCATTTCATATGTCTGCTATTATAGATTACAATATCCTATTTATAAAAAATTAAATTACATAAAATTATTAAATCTTTTTTATAAACATACTAACTATATTTACATTTATCAAACAAAAATACAAAATACCAAAAAAAATTAGTACATTCTAAAACATTTTGTATTTCCCTCTAACAAATCCAAATCACCCGTATATCATTTCTCTCCCTCTTAACGTTTCATCAAAAACAATAAAAACATCATAAATATCGCAACCAATCTCATCACACCAATTTCCATATTAACCTTCGTCGTTCACTAATTTCATCACACCAATTTCATTAGTGTTTGATTATACGGAACCTAATCTTCCATCAAGGTATGATTATTGTATTGTCCCAATTAACTACAGTTTTGATTTCATTTTTATTGTTTACCATTAAGCTAAACCTAATTGAGATCGAGTTACTTCATGAATTAAAAATTGTTAATCTTTCAGACCTATGGTAAATTGATATGAAATTGAAAACTAATATAGTACTTGTAGGTTGATTATCCTGGTAAAAAAATAGGGGTTTTGGTTAGTTTAAGTATCCTTGTTTTGTTTGATACGGAGTAATTGTTTAGGGAAAAAGTTATGTATGCTTAATGTACTTTTACAAAAAAACTCATTCTACATACTTTACTCCGTAGATAAAAAGTACTTTAGAGAAAGAGCCATGAGAGTTTGTTAAACCATCTATGTTCTCAGTAGACTTATTAGGATAAGAAGTAAACGCACTACCACCAGTAGCCTTACTCGAACAAGAAAGTATTAGGATGAGCACTAAGTTACTATGGGTACCAGTAACTTCAGTCAATCTTTGACTCCTATCAGTAATGCTAGTTGTCCATCACTATCAGCATTAGATGGCGTACCCGTCGCAGCCACATTTGAAAATCAATTCCGCCTACCAGAATATAATCGCATTGGATCACCCATACAGAATCACCCCTAGCAGTCGAACCCCTTTATGCAGTGTTACCATGATCATTAACCACCCCACCCTTAGATTCTCCCTTACTCACCATTGCAACAAGCAACCAACAATAGCAGACCACGAAAACACCAATCAACATAGTTGCCGCATACTACACACACCATCCTCACTTTCTTCTTCCATCATCATTCGCACACTCATACACTTTGAAACAAGCACCATCTTCTTAAGTTTTGTCATGGCTTTTAAATTAGACAGTTTTTTAAGCTTTAGCACCCCTGCTCCCCCCACAAAGATTTTACAAGGGTTGCTCTTGTACTTTAAAGGGCGGCACACTTTTGACTTGGGGTCTCCCATCTTTTTGAGGCATCCTTCTGCTCCAACAGAACCACATCACTGAGCACCACCCACCAGCAGTTTCACTAGCGGCCACCATTCCGGTGCCGGTAATTCACATGTTATCATAATCCAGGTACCACCAAAACTACTACCCAGGACCATCATCAGCTTCATGGCCACCACCGCCAGCTAGCAGCCACCACCCCATCAGCACCTCGACAACTCTACTATCATTCTCACCAACCACCATACCCTATGTGCCTTTGGGAATATTTGTCTGTTTGCTCATGGGGGTGGTTGATTAAATGGAAGACCAAAGATTTACGAAACTGCCCTCTATGTCCCTACGGGGATAAGTGCAACTTTAAGCACCCTATTAGGAAAGGGGTTTATGGTTTATTAGTTATCTTGTATTAGGAAAGGTTTTGATCAATTATATTTAGAAAGGGGTTTTGTGTCATTAGTGAGTCTAAGATATCCGTTGAGGTGAGTTAGATAATTGTCCGAATTTGATGGTTTTAGGACTAGCGGTTACTAAGATATCCGGTGGTTGCAGACGTTGTCGGTTAAAATAAGAGCTGACAAATGATAAGAGTAGTGTTTTTCAAATAGGAGCTGACAAATGATAAGAGTTACAGACGTGGTCGGTTAAAATAGGAATTGGATTTTATAAATACTAGTAATCTGAAATTTTGAAACATATTAGAAAATGGGATATGTTAGCTGTAACTTAGAAGTTTGGTTATTCTTGAATTTACTTTACTTAACCATTAGGTGTTAGATTAAACCTAGTTAGTTCGAATTAGTGGTAGAAAAGGTAATAGATGGCACTTGAAGAAACATCTACAAGCAGGTCTAACGTAACGTGGATAATCCCTAACAATTCTGATGGTGCCGCTTCGATACACTGGTATGTAAACTCGATAATCACTAGAAATAATCTCACAGCAGCCAAAACAACCACTCGATAATCACTAGAAACAGCCCTAAAGTAACCTAACGTAAGTGGACCTGCAGGTCCTTTTATCTACTGTGTAATAATCTCACAGCAGCCACAACAACGAAAAATTTAAAATTCTGGCCAAACTATCATCAATATGTGCACAAAAACTTAAATTTCATAGTTGAACAAATTAATGTGCATCTCTCCTGTGTTTCTGGTGTTCACTATCTTCCCTGCACCTAGGTTGGTTATTTTTAGATAGTTAGTGTCTCTTAATTGGAGGGAGTATTATACTTCGTCCTACTTTAAAGTTAAGTTTGACATCATTAGTTTAAGTGTATTCCTTTATTGGATTGGAGTATGATGATACGAACTCAGGGATTTCGTATCATATGATGTTCTCTTTATGTGACTTTCAAGACTTTAAACAATGTTTAGTGATGCAATCTGATTTTTTCCATGTATAACAGTCCCCTGTGCTGCATTCATAGCCTAAATCAACGGTTGGAACACCAACATACATTGCTCCTGAACTGTTAGCCACGCAAGAATATGATTGGAAAGTAAGAATTCCAGAAATATACATAAAAGGAAGTACTGTAGTTATTAAATCATAAAGGAACAAAGTCGATAAAGGAAAAAAATATGGCAATCAAGTATTTTTATAGCATGAAATTTGAAATTATAAACTTAATTCTGTTTGTGAAACAACTTAATGATGGTGCATGACGTGTTAGAATTTTTTTCTGTAACAAAGCTCAAAAGGGAAGGCATGTATTACACGTTTCGTGTATGTGTCAGTGTGAGTTAGTGAAGTTTGACACTGTTGTTATTATGCTTTTGTGTAGGCTTTCGATAGGTATTACATGAATTTAGTAGGACTAAATAAAGGTAGTGGAGGAGTGGAACCAAGCTACCAAGGAGCGACAATAAGGGCAACAGAAGAGCGGACACGAGCTATCAATGAGCGAAGATTTCGTGTGTCCAAGTAAGAGAATTTGCAGCCGTGGCGGGGTAACTTGGTGCATTTTCTGCCATCGCGTTTGTAGCTCGTAATGATTTGGTTCACGAACTTCTGGATTGGATTCACGCAATATATGATGGTGGTGCTGCTACTTATATCAATTTTCATTCAGGTGATATAGGGTTTGTATAGGGAATATTATCTTGAATGGTTCGATTTGGATTGTAAATTCAATGCTATTTTTTTATGTGAATAACGACTCCTTAAATATGAGATTTAGCATGTGCAATCATCTCTTTTTTTCTTGCTGATATCCCCACTTAACAAATTAGACATAAATGTGACACATTAACAGAGAAGTTTACCACGTATAATTGACAACTAGAAACATGATAACCTAAAAACCATGTTTGGAACATGGTTTACACCACTGTTAAGTTCTATAAATAACTCCAATAGTAGAAGGAAGGAAACACTTACGGTAAACAATGATCAGAAAACTCTTTCAGTTTATGCTATAGTCTGCTAGTCTCCAGCTGTCTCTAAACCCTTCAACTCGACTTTTGTTTGAAAGGCAATTCGATTTGTTTGGTTAGTTTGTAATTTTCGTATACCCAAACCTGTTCAGTATTAGCCCTACGTCTCTAACAGGCCTACGGTTCTGTATTTTTCAATTATTTATACTTTTAGGTCCTTATACTTTTAATCATATCTAAAGTTTGACAATTTATAAGGTTATGAGAAAACATAAATAATATAAGAACGATCAAAATAGAATAACGGGTCTTACACAAATCATGTTATCACAAGGTTTTGTTGAGCTATTTTCGTGGTTTGATTTTATTTTTCTATAAGCATTAGTATAGGATTATTTCTTGGAAAATAATATACCCTTGTGAATTGAAGTGTCGCGAGCTATAAAATCAAGAAGTTATAGGATCATACTTGAAATAGTTTGTAGTTATTTTTTTTTACTCTTAAAAAGTTAAATGAAATCAATTGCTTAAGATTAGGACAATCCATATTGCATATTGGTAGTCTAATAGTAAGTAAAAAAGCACATGAAACCGTTACTATGTTTTTATGTAAACTTTGCTTTTCTTTAGCTTTAAATACTTTTGATGATGACCTCTAATATCCAATTCCAAAATTTAGTTTCGAAATGAGGAAAATCTAAATATTATCTCTCTTAGATTAGTATCGGACGAGTTTTATGATAAACACATACGATTTGTAGGTCAAATATACAAAAAAGTATAAGTTATTTTCCAACTACTACTAACATAAAAAATATTGTTTTTAGCAAAGAATACCAACACTGGTTTTATCTTAAAAAGCAGTGTTTTTAACAAAAATTCATAGAGACATGTTGTTACTTACACACCAGTTTCTTTGATTGTGTAAAAAGACTGGTTTACACTCATAAAACCAGTTTTTGTGTGTTTTGTATTATGAACACTGGTCTTTTCAAAAAAACCAATCTCATATCTATTTTTTCCCACTAAAAGAATAGGTTTTTATGTAACCACTCTCTATTTGGGGGTGTTTATAGCCTTTTTTGTAGTAGTGTGTAAACATCCTTAACAAATTAAGTGATCATTTACTAATGATTATGCTATAGAAAATAGAAAGAGGGCTGAGAAAATCGTCCAAGAGGCTTACTGGAAAATGAGATTTGACCCACTATTTAAAGGAGACAAAGTTACAACGGATCTATAACGGATACTGTGCGCGGTACCTTAGCTTACCCCGCGGTACCATATCGATAAGGTACCGCCTAGGTACTTAAGGTACCGCCACTAGACTTCGCTCCCTTTTTTGTCTTTTAGTGGGGTAGGAATATCTTAGGTATTTAAACCCTTCAAAGGATATTCTAACAGCATTTGGAATATGCCATTTTCAAATTTTCATTTTCCATTTTAATAAAAAATTTTCTAAAAAAGAAAGTTTATTAAAAAGTCTTTTGTCTTATTAGCAAAAGTGAGTTTTAAGGATAATCATTTTGGTGATCACTAAGTATGATTAAGAAAGGTTAGTGATATGATTATTACCTTGATGATAGTGTTAGTTATATAATTCATTTTGTGTTTTTACACTAAATGTGTTGTATGGTTTGTTGTGATCAAAACTAAGAAAGATTAGTTAACACTAATAATGTTTTTAGGCATTACTTGCATTAACACTTACCTTGAATTTGATCCTTTTTGGCAAGAACTTCTTGTTGTGTCTTTTTCTCTACTTCTGCTTGTTTAGTCTTCTCAACTAAATTCTTCTTTAAATCAAGCAGCAATTGGGCTAAAGTCTCATTTTCTCCAAAAGAAGTTTGACTTTCTAGTGAAGGATGATCACCAGCGGTACTTGCAATCGGCTTAGTTGGCTTAGCAGTACTTGGGTCTTCAACAATGTTAACTTCACAAGTATTAGACACACTTGTTTCTTCAATCACTTGTGTATTCCCAGATAGTTTTTCTTCCATAGAAGCCATCATATCAACTTGCACCTCTTCAGTCTTGTCTGATTCATTGCTCATTCTTGATCTAGACAGTTGCAATGTCCTCATGCAATGCATTAGTTACAAAGCAGGATTTACACTTTCCATCACAATCAATCCACATTGGCCTTTATTAAAGAGATAAAATATTTAAAGGAGGAAAACAAGTAAAAAGATCAAAAACTTACCTTAGGATTTTGAAATGTCATGAATGATTATCACCCTCAAGTTTCACGTTCCCCAAACCAAGCTTAAAAACGAGATCATTGTTATTATAAGTTCATCACAAATTCATGTGGCCCAATTATTCCCTTAGACTCCCTTATTCCTAGGTGTATCTCTTATATTTTATTGTTGTCTTGAATGATCACGAGGATGCATTGTTGACTTATTTCGATAATTTATTTAGCCGAAAATAAAGTGGGATGATTTAATCAATAGTTAGCTAAAGGACAAAATCTTTTAAAACTGCTTCTCGGGACCTCATAAAGTTCATATCTTGGCATAACTCGCTTCACGATTTGAGACCTTTCTCAGACCGATATTTGGCAGTGACTTCATACTTCAAATCTTGAGAGACGTTCATGAAATAATGGTCTTCTCTTCTTAATAGGAATTTCTTCACTTGAATTTTTTGAGAGATTCTTCATATTTGGACCACGACTTCTTTATTTTTCTCCAATCTTTATTTTGGACTTTGATATACAACGATCCGCCTCCTTTTAGGACTTGGATCTATTTATCCTCATACCTTGCTAGGTTCTTTTTGGATAGACTTTTACATGATCTTTAGGGGAGTATTTGCTTTTCCTCGTGTGTCTCGATCCTTCATATTGATTTTTGATAAATGATTCTTCACATCACTTGGGATTTTTAGCAACCAAATGTAGCCCTCATGTCTTATTAGGACCTTTTCGGACTCGCCACTCTTCGCATCCCGATTCAAAAGGTTATGCCTTGGCTATGAACTCTAATTAATACCGAGCAACTTTTAAACGATCTTGGGCTAGAAGCTAAGTAACTTTTCAAATCGTACAACCTCACTTATTGCAATTAAATTTATTAGCAAGCGATGGGAGAAAAAGCTTATAATCAACTCACATAAATTCATGAAAGAATATCAAGCTTATAATTGACTATATCATCTCTCGTTCTCCACAATTTAAAATCTCAAGGAATGAGACTCGTGGATGCTTAGCCTATTAAATCAAAGTTTTGGGTTTTCAAGTCATCTATAGGATCTTACAAATTCTTCGACTTTTCCAAATTTAGAATTCGCATTTTAAAGTTCCCTTGATAAACGAGTCTCTAGGATCAATTATAGGAACTTGCGAAAAGTTCTTGTTCTTAACCCGTAAGAGTTAAGACTTTCGCGTTTTAAAGTTCCCTATATAAAAGCCTAGCAAAACTTGACTTAAACACGTTAAGGATACTAGCTAGAGTAAACTTAGATAAGTAAACTCGGGTTGAGTCAAAAGATTCACAACGTTTAAAAATTAAAACCACTTTATTTAAATTTATTCTAGAAAAGAAAGAAAATAACAATAACAAAGGTAAATACAACTAGGCCAAAATAGATCAAAATTTTGAAAAATGTCGAAAAATCAATTTTCCGGTTAAAATAAGGACAAATACAAGGAAAATCCCACTTAACTTCGATAGAAGTCCCCCTACACTTAATATAAACATTGTCCTCAATGTTTAAGCATATGGGAGTAAACTCCCCTACACTTAGGACATTGTGCACGTTGTTTAAATCTTGCTAAGGAAGAGACAACTAAAGTGATTCCTATTTTAATATTGGAAAATATAAAATAGAGAATCAAAAGAGTTTAGGATAAAACCGGGAAGACGGGTACACGGGATCACGGTTCGTTAAAAGTCATCAAGAATGGATCTTTGAAAGCTCGAATCCCTGCACATGATAAGAAAGAAAACAACAAACACATACTAGGGTCTCCCCCTACACTTATTATAAAAACAAAAGAAAAAGGATAGATACTGCGGGTTGCCTCCCGAGAAGCGCTTGTTTTTGTTAACCGAGTCGTGAGCCTGACTCGACCTTGATTAGCATAGGAAGAAGCTTGAAACACATCCACCGGGATCAAATACATGGTTTTCGTCCATCAAATAGCACAAGCTTAAGGCAAACAAGGCAAGCCAAAGAAGAGTAGGCAAGGTTCCCTTAAGCAGTTGTTGAGTACGGTGGTAGCAAGAGTGATGAGGTGCAAGCATATCTCCAAAAGTACCAAAAATCTTTCCTTTTATTTCATTAGATGGATACTGAGATGGCTTAAAAATTTCAATGCCGGGATCGAACACCTTTTCCTTTAGGGGAAAATAACATTCAGGCTCAGTAGAATTTGAAGAAGATCCGCACATAAATCGCACAATCTCATCCTTAGAAGGGGGATAGAGAGGTGTCAAGACATAAGTATTGTGGATATCAGTGTCTTCCAGCTTTTTCTCCTTTGAAAAAGGTTTCTTCATATCCAAAGGAGGATAAAGACCATAATCATCAAAGTCCAAAGGAGGAGAATCACTCTCATTTGGGAAGTAAGTGTTGAGAAAAGTAGCAATGTCTTCCTCAAATGAGTAGTCATCCAAAGTAGGATCAAGCATGGTTGGTGGAGGATCTTCATCATGTGAAGAATCACTCGAAAGAGTATCAGCCTCATCAAAATCATCATAAGTGGGCATGTCTGGATACTCAGAAGTAAAATCATCAGTGTAGAAACTAGAAGGGGGATTGAATAGTTTCTAGTTAGTTTTCAAAACATTTCGGCTTAATCCACTGTGCGCGGTTCCTTATGTGTACCCGCGGTTCTTTATCAATAAAGAACCACCGGTCCATTTAGGGAATCGCCGACAGTGAACTTAACCTTTTGTTGCATGTTAAACTTTGACAATCCTTCGTATCAAATTCTCGATCAAGCTTGACTAGATATGAGATGTGTTTGATTGAAAGATAAATACTACAAGTAAGTAAACACACAAACACATCAAATCAAGAGTACATCAAGCAATAGTCTAAACACTAAGCACACACGTACTAAGCATAAGCTTTTCCGCAACTAGGATTTTTAGACTGAGTGATGTACACTTGACCATAATCTAAACACGAAGCACACACGTACTAAGCCTTAGCTTTTCCGCAACTTAGATGTTTAGATTATGAGATGCACACAACACACAACATATAAATACATCTATAATAGTAAAGACATAAATGTAAAGGAAAGTACCGACACGATGATTTATAGTGGTTCGGTCACGAAGCTCCTCTTCGCCCTACTCCACTCCTCGAGTACACCTTACTCGAGAGTTACTTCACTAGTCAACAAACTCCTTAAGGTGGAGAAACCATACACAACGTCGCTTATCCAATTTCCGACTCTAAGCTAAAAGTCGAGTCCTAATCTTAGGTAGGACCAATCTACACAACGTCGCCCACTTCACCATTTAACGACACAAGGCTAGATGTCGAGTTCTAATCGAAAGCTAGAACCAATCTTCACGACTCTTCACTTTGAAGCTAAGTGAGAACTTCACACAACACAACTACTAATCACTTTAAAGTTTAGTGAGAACTCACAAGACACAACCACATCACTTTATAGTTTAGTGAGAACTACCTAGACACAACCACATCACTTTAGAGTTTAGTGAGAACTACCAAGACACAACCTAATCTACCCACTAGTTATGTTTTATGGCCCAACATAACAAACCTTGTGTTTTATGGCCTAAACACATAAACCATATAGATCTAAGCACACAACACTTAGATATATAACTCTAAAACTATATCCAAGTACTAACAAGACTTGGATCTACACAACTAACACCTAATCCAAGGATACCCAACACTTGGATATTCTACCCTTACAAACACATCCAAGTGTACCCAACACTTGGATCTTCTACATATACATAGTAGGAAGACTAAAAACATAACTTAGATCTATAGAAGGAAAGATCTTCATCATGTAGTGAACCTAAAACATCATGGTAATGATAGTGTTCTTCTCTTTGCACTTGAGAGGATGAGGAGATTGAAGATTGAATCACATCTTAAACAAGATTAATCAAAACTAACTAATCAAGGATCTAAGATGGTTTTTGAAAGAAACTGTGCAAAAAGGGTTGAAAGAAAATCTGGAAATGATCCACTATTTATAGGGCAACATTGCAACGGTCAAAAACACCCGCGGTTCCTTATCTCTACCCGCGGTACCTTATCAATAAGGAACCGAGGGTTCCTTTAAGGAACCTCCGCGTCGGAGTCCGTGTAAATTTGTCCTTTAGTGGGGATATGCCATCTAGGATAGTTTATACCCTCAAAGGATATTCCTTTGGCATATGGAATATGCCAAATTCAAATTTCCATTTTCTTTTTAATAAAACATTTTCTTAAAAATAAAGTTAATTAAAATCTTTTGTCACATTTAATTAAAATGTGAGTTTTAAGAAAATATTAATCCTTGATCACTTAGTTAGGTTAATGACATGTTTGTACATACCTTGAGTGATTCATGCCGAATGCGGTCTTGGAGGTGTCGAGAGAAGTATACAAATGTATTCTTGAGTGATTACGAGTACCTTAACATTTTACATAATGTATTGCGAATTATACGTTTGTCATCAACAAAACACAAAGAGATTATATTGACAAAGCATCGTAATGTTTGCACTAACAATCTCCCCCTTTTTGATGATGACAAACAAGTAAACCGCAACACATATTAAAATTCATAAGTTACTCGTTTACACTTACTTCTCCCCCTTTTGTCGAATAAAAAAGGTAGTCAACGTCTTGAAGAAGAGAAGAATCAACGTCGAGAGAGCACACGTCCAAAGTGATAGTCATATGCATCCAAAAGGCTAATCATCACTTTTGGTCGACGGTTGAGAGGCGAGAATCCAAACCATAAACCCATCATCCAAAGATATTGAGCTTGCGTCATCCTAGTGAAGTCTTCAATCACCATAGGTTAACTAACTCCATGCATAATAAAATGCTTATCTTCAAGATTCCAAAATTCATTACTAGGAAGATATTCGATGAATGATCGCAAATGTAATGACTTGAACTCTTTCAAATGCTCCCCCTTGATATGAGCTCCCCCTTGCTTGAGACACCAACAAAGCAAGAATAGTGACGAGCTACAAAAATGGGTTAGAAGTGTCCTACAAAACAAGGTTAGTAGACAAGAGCATATATAAAAAGAGGATGATAAACAAGTCGTTTGCACAAACAATGAAAAGCATTGAAGAAAGAAGTGTGCACGCGATGCTATCAACCAAAAAAAAATAAAAGAGAGGATCGTGACAAGATCAATTCACAATTGTTGGAATAGAGATAGAAAAGAAACATCCATACCAATTGTAATGATAATATGTCAAAGGGTAAAAAGCTTAGAATTTTTGGAATCACCCAAGAAAATTCAAGATTTAACCATCAACTCTCATAGAAAAAAACAAGGAGAGGATTTTCAGGAAATCAATTCAAAATTGTTGGAATAGAGGTAGAAAAGAAACATCCAAGAATTTGAAGATATCATCTCAAGGGGTTAAAAAATAGAATTGATGGAATCACCCATACCAATTGTAAATTTTAACCGCAATCAACTCTCAAAAAGAGGAACAAAAATATCTCTACCTAGAGACATTCTTGACCAAAAAAAAAAATAAAGGAAAACCAAAAGCGGATAAATCGACGCTTTAAGAAAAATTCGGGATATAGGACATTATAGGCAAAATGCGTATGAATGTCGACACCAAATGGTGTTTAGCATACGATAAACTACATGCTCAAAGTTTCATAGCTCTTCTCAATCATTGTGGATGTTCATAGAACAATTACATGATGAGGAAAGGGTAAGGCTCGACTCAACTTAGTTTAGAAAGACTAGAAGAAAGAGACTCGACCTAGAAGCGCATGATTAAAATGAATTGAGAGAGACTCAACAAAGAAGTTAAGGATAACTTCACAAATTGATTCATGAATACTATACCTTAGAAGGTGATAGTGAAATCATGAAAGAAAATGAGAGAAGAAACTCAAAAGAAGCTCAAGAAGACATGAAGAGTTAGTACAAAATCTAACACATAATCAAGTAAGCACATAGGATAATTCATGCATTGCCTTATGAAGTCTACAATAAACCAATGTAGAGAAGGTGCGCAATTAACACATATGGCATGCAAGAAACAAGATTACTTAAAAAGAGAAGACTAAGTAAAACATGTTAGCACGTAGCATTTAAGGACATGCATGAGTTAGACACATCTAAGAGATATTATATTGGAATTGCTTGACAAAGACAAAACCTTTATAATAAGCATGCATTCATTAACTAATCAATTAAGCATATAGCATACGGATAAGCAAGAAGATATATAAGCAAGTAGCATACAAGCAAGTCCTCTATCTAGATATCACAAATCAAGCTACATGTAATGTAAATCTCCAAGAAGATTCCTATTTCTTATTAGTTTAAGAAAAGGACTCAAAATAAGAGGAAAGAAAAAAAACATAATAACAACAAGATCCAAGACTCAAAGAAAAATCATGTTGAAAAACATGAAAGGAAATACAAGACAATAAAGATCATACAAAGATGTATAAAAAAACAAGCCTAAAACTTAAGCATAATTTTAATCTTAGTTACACTAGAATCCTAAGATTTGCTTAAATTAGATGTCTTAGCAATAAGCAATCCACATGCTTAAATGAAAGACAAGGGTGGTGGCGAAATTTGGTGGGGTGAAAGATGAAGTCACCAAGGGTTCAACAAAGTTATTCACAATGGGAATGCTTTGGATGGGTTGAGGTTGGGTAGTCACATCCAAGAGAGTACTTGGAGTGAAGGGTGAGGTTAGCTCATTCATTATAGATTGGATTGAAGAGGAGGTAGAACCATGAGAATGGTTGGTACCATGGGTTGAGGTAGTCTTGCATGGAGCAAGAGGTGGTGAGGGTGATGAAGAGATGAGAATTGGAACAATCTCATTCTTGGGTGTGTGAAAGGGTGAAGAGTTAAGTTTGGGTAACTTAATCTTAATTTTGAGGTGCCTCTTTGAAGAGGAGGTTTTGGATGAATTGGAGGTTATTGTAGAAACCATGGTAGTAATGGGTGGTTTAAGGGGTAAGGATGAATGGTTTGAGGTGTGAAGAACATGGCTAACAAGGTGGGTTTAAAAGGGTGAGGGGATGATCCAAACTAGTAATGGTTTAAAAAGGGAAAGCCCAAGATATTTTGGGAGTGATCAAAGGTTTGAAACAAAGATTCTAGAGGGTGTTGGAACAATTGGGAAGTTTCAGAAAACCCGAATTTGAGAGCTTCTGCCCGCGGTTCTTTATCTCCACCGGCGGTTCCATATTGATATGGAGCCGCGGTCTATTTAAAGAACCGCCTACAGAGGCTAGGTTTAGGTGGTGAAGGAGGATTTTCCAATTCAGCAAATCCTAATGTTCTAGTCTAACTTATCATAAAGTCATGCTTAAGAGCAATAAAAACTAGAACACACACAAAGAAAAGACACATAGGTTCAATTAGCACGTAAGAGGAAAGCTAAGAAAAACCTAATGGCTACAAAAGAAAAAGACTCCTAATGACATACAAAGTTCATCAAAGTAAACTATCATTAGTCATATATAGGAAGAGCCATTTAGCCAATTTAGAGAATGAGTATGAGACTATCACTAGAGGTGCTCAATTAAGGCTAAACACGACCATTTTACGAGTTATACACCAACTCAACTTCCCACATGGAAGTAATTCAACCGTTAGGTCAAATTAAGATCCTAGTGCATAAATTCTCTAGTAGTCATTCTCAAGTTAGACAAAATGTAATTACAACATTTGCCTAATAAAGTTTAGCAAGGATGAAACTTGCATGCGACACAATGCATGACCTAACGAGGGTAAAGAATGCACCATTGCATATCTTGTCAAACAAGTCTAGTTAAGGTTAATTACCTTAATAGAACTTGAGGCCAATAACATTGAAGTGTATAAACAAAGTTTACACAAACCAAAGGAACACTCTTGATTGGTCTTTCAGAAATGACACATTTATAAATTGCATAGCAATGTAAATTACTTGAGTATTTCGGATGAAACATCCAAGTTATCAAACCGACTCTATTGTGCATTATAAGTAATTATTAAACAAAATATATCTAAAAATTTGAACAAGTAGATTCAAAATAACACCATCAACACAAGTGTGAGTTATGATCCGATGTATATTATTAATAAACCACATTCATGTCTACACTAAAAAAACATGTCAATTAGATTCGATAATGATACCAATCATAGTTTGAATAATGCATTGATATTTAATCAAAATCTTTCTTGATTCCCACAAACACTCTTTTAAGAGAAAATAGCTAAGATTTTTAAAGGGTGTTTCATGTTTTGTAGTGAGACATTTATCTACTTGAACTAATAACACAATGATCGAGTAAGACGACCCAAATCAATAGATTTGATAAGCTCCCAAAGCTTTCAAACCTAAGAGTGTTAATAAACATAACGAGGTGTACATGATGTTTATATAACATATATAAACCTATAGATGTTGATCCTATATGCAATGCACAAATAATGCTGTAACCAAAATGCAAGAAATCTAGCATACATCCTAATTAGGAAGAACTAGATACTAACAAATACCAAGCAAGGCACAAGAGACTAGACATATAAGCAATACTACTACAAATAGCAAGGAACACTTAATAATGTCTACATATAATAATAACACACAAAGAAACACACACAAACAATTAGCTTAACACATAAAAGCATTCGTCCATGTTTTGAGTGTTAGATATACCAACGTATACATAGCTTGATCTTATTTGAAAATTGTTTTCGACACATTGTAAAATTTAATTAAGTTCAACACTTTATAAATATATCAATTTACAAAGATATATCAACAAGAGATGTCCAACTTAATATAAAAGAGTAAAACACAAGTTTTACGACAAACCGAGACTTAATACTTTGGAGAAAGTATAGAACTTATAAAACATTTAAATTTTAAAGTTTGAATAAAGGTTTGGAAGAATTTCTAATTGAAAGAAAACTCAATTACGTTCGAAACGCCGGGTGGTACGACTTCTACGGACTTACGCTTGATTTTATATGATTTTTCAAAGTTTGCAAAAATCTGAGTCAGACTGGCCGCGGTTCCTTATTGATAAGAAACCTCGGGGAAGAGATAAAGAACCGCGTCCAGAGGGCAAAAATGAGGTTTTTGGCCAAACTCATTTGGTAACTTTTTGGAAGGACTTAGGACTCTAATAAATCATTTTAGACACATAGAACTCGTATTTTAGAGTTAATTATGTCATAAAAGATTTTTATACTTCCAAACATGAGATTTAATTCAAGCTATTATACTGATAACTAGGTTTTTGCCTAATTAAAAAGATTCGTTTAAGTATGTCTCTTCGAATTGAAAACTGGTTTAACTATGCGACTCAGTCGTTCTTTGGTAAAACAAATAGTTGTGTCGTTGTAGTATTAAAATAAATGTGCAAATACTTAAAAGTAAATGACATAAAAGTAAAAGGGCGTTAAAATAAAACTAAGTCTAATTAAATAAAGGGTGCAACATTAAAAACTTTGAAAAGTAAATAACGAGAAATTAAATGACGGGTAATTAGATGACAAAAATTGAAGCATGACGAAAATTAAAGTTTGACAAAGTATTAAAATGAGAACTTAAAAATTAAACAAGACAAAATATAAAAGTAACCCTAATCGGACTATATTCCGATGAGACTACAATCGGAATGTACACAAACCTCCCTATCGGAATGTTGATCGGAACCCCAAGATCGGAATGCTGTCACCTGTCCTGATCGGAATAACCAAAAACACCCTGATCGGAATGTGGACTTACCTCCTAATCGGAATGTTTACTTACCTCTGATCGGAATGATGATCGGAATTGCCAATCGGAAAGCTGTCACCTACCTCTGATCGGAATACCAAACTCACCCTTGATCGGAATGTTGCAAACCCAGATCGGAATATCGTGAGAATACTCTTGGTCGGAATGCTGTCACCACGAGACCAATCGGAATACCCCAAAACACCCAGATCGGAATGATACAAACCCTTTTCCGACCAAGCCAAGGAGCGCTGGTCGGAAAGATAAACCCTTTTCCGATCAATCAGATCAGAATACAGTAAAGGAAAGCGAAATAAGCTAGTTTAAATAAGCTATAAACCAAATAAGCACACACCTAAAATCCTAATGAAAACCGTATAAGAAAAAGCTAATAAGCTACAGTTTAAAGACTTTTAAAAACACAAAATGAAACAAAGTTTACGAAAACAAACTTTATATAAAAATAACTTTTATAAAAACTTTATGAACTTAAAGATAAACACAAATAAGCTCTAAGAATCAATAATCCAAAACAATCAAAAGCATAAAAACATAACCTTTAATCAAATAAGCAACACAATAAGCATTTAAACATAAGATTAAAGCATAAAAAGAAAGGAAGAATGAGAGATGAACAAGAAAAGTAAGGTGCAATAAAAGTAAAAGTAACTTACTTGGAAAATAAGGTGCAAGACAAGGTAATTAAAGTGCAATAAAGTAAATGTGCAAGTAAATAAAATGGAAGAACTAGTGTCACTCTAGCCAACAAGAGTAAAAATGAAATGCTAATGATCTATATATAGGGGAGGATTAGGGAATGCTTAGGAAGCTTCCTCCCCTCCTTCATTTCTTCTTAATTGCACCATTAAGTCCTTCCCTTCTTAATCTTTTGTTAATCTTGGACTTTAATGACTTTTGGCTCGGGATTTCTTTAAACTCGTCTTTTAATTCTTCAATAAATAAGACTTGAGTTCTTCGGCTTTTAGTAAACTTCCGTCTTTTGACTTTTTCTTCGATAAATCTTCAGAATTGGTCTTGGACTTCCGTTCTTTTTGCACTCTTGACTTTTTGACTTCGTCTTTCATCTTTTTCTTCAATAAAAGCCCGTAATTGCCCGTGTTTTCTCCACTTTTCACCTTTTCGTCCTAAATCACAACAAAAACACAAACCACGCATAATTCCGACATAAAAGACATAAAATACACGTTTTGGCTTGGTTATTATTGTAATTAAGTGGTAAAAAGGATGGGTGTTTACACACCTATCAAATCCCCTACACTTGACCATTGCAATGTCCTCATGCAATGCATTAGTTACAAAGCATGTTTACATTTTTCATCAAAATCAATCCAGGTTGGCCTTTATTAAAGAGATAGAAAACTATAAACATACAAAGTAAAAGACATCAAAAACATACCTTGGGTTTTGGAAATGTCATGAATAATCATCATCCTCAAGTTTTCACTTTCTCCAAACCAAGCTTAAAAACATGATCATTGTTATTATAAGTTAGCAAACTAACACGAACTCATGTGGGCCAATTATTCACTTAGACTCCCTTATTCCTAGGTGTATCTCTTATATTTTATTGTTGTCTTGAAGGATCACGAGGATGCATTGTTTGACTTATTTTGATAGTTATTTAGGCCGAAAATAAAGTGAACGATTTAATCAATAGTTAGCTAAAGGACAAAATCTTTTAAAACTGCTTCTCGGGACCTCATAAAGTTCATATCTTGGCATAACTCACTTCGTGATTTGAGACCTTTCTCGGACCGATATTTGGCAGCGACTTCATACTTCAAACCTTGAGAGACGTTCATGAAATTATGGTCTTCTCTTCATATAGGAATTTCTTCACTTGAAGTTTTGAGAGATTCATACTTGGACCACGACTTCTTCATTTTTCTCCAATCTTTATTTTGGACTTTGATATACAACGATCCGCCTCCTTTTTGGACTTGGCTTTATTTATCCTCATACCTTGCCAGGGTCTTTTCGGATAGACTTCTCCATGACTTTTGGGGAGTTTTTGCTTTTCGTCGTGTGTCTCGATCCTTCATATTGATCTTTGATAAATGATTCTTCACATCACTTAGGATCTTTAGCAACAAAATGTAGCCCTCATGCCTTGTTAGGGCCTTTTCGGACTCGCCAATATTCGCATCCCGCTTCAATAAGTTATGCCTTGGCTATGAACTCTAATCCATACCGAGCAACTTTTAAACGATCTTGGGCTAGAAGCTAAGTAACTTTTCAAATCGTACAACCTTATTTATTGTAGATAAATTCATTAACAAGCGATGGGAGAATAGGCTTATAATTAACTCACATAAATTCCCGAAAGAATACCAAACTTATAATTGGCTCTATCATCTCTCGTTCTCCACAGTTTAAAATCTCAAGGAATGAGACTCGTGGATGCTTAGCCTATTAAATCAAAGTTTTGGGTTTTCGAGTCGCCTATAGGATCTTGCAAATTCTTAGACTTTTTCAAGTTTAGAAATCGCATTTTAAAGTTCCCTTGATAAACGACTCTCTAGGATCAATTATAGGAACTTGCGAAAAGTTCTTGTTCTTAACCCGTGAGAGTTAAGACTTTCGCGTTTTATAGCTCCCTATATAAAAGCCTAGCAAAACTTGACTTAAGCACGTTAAGGATACTAGCTAGATTAAACTTAGATAAGTAAACTCGGGTTAAGTCAAAAGATTCACAACATTTTAAAATTAAAACCACTTTATTAAAATTTATTCTAATAAAGAAAGAAAATAACTATACAAAGGGAAAAACTAATAGGCCAAAACAGATCAAAAATTTTGAAAAATGTCAAAAAATTGATTTTCCGATTAAAATGAGGACATATACAAGGAAAAGGCCACTTAACATCGATAGAAGTCCCCCTACACTTAATATAAACATTGTCCTCAATGTTTAAGCACGTGGGAGTAAACTCCCCTACACTTAGGACATTGTGCACTTTGTTTAAATCTCGCTAAGGAAGAGACAACTAAAGAGATTCCTATTTTAATATTGAGAAAATATAAAATAGTGAATCGAAAAGAGTTTAGGATAGAACCGGGAAGAAGGGAACACGGAATCACGGGTCGTCAAGAATCATCAAGAGTGGATCATTGAGCTCGAATCCCTGATTAAGAGAGGAGAGGAAATAGCAAACACCAACGGGTCTCCCCAACACTTAGGATAAAGAAAGCGAAAAGATAGATACATGGGTTGCCTCCCAAGAAGCGCTTGATTTTTGATTACCGAGTCGTGAGCCTGACTCGACCTTGATCATCATAGGAAGAAGCATGAAACATATCTACAAGGATCAAAGACATAGTTTTCGTCCATCAAATAGCACAAGCTTAAGGCGAACAAGGCAAGCCAAAGAAGATTAGGCAAGGTTCCCTATAGCAACGATGGAGCACGGTGGGAGCAAGTATGGTGAGGTGCAAGCAGATTTCCATAAGTTCCAAAGATATTTCCTTTTATTTCATCAGGTGGATACTGAGATGGCTGCAGAATGTCGATACCAGGGTCGAACACCTTTTCCTTTAGAGGAAAATAGCACTCAGGCTCAGCAGAATGTGAAGAAGATCCGCGAAGAAGATGCACAACCTCGTCCTCAGAAGGTGGACAAAGAGGTGTTGTATCATATGTGCTGCGGAGATTGGTGTCGACCGGTTTCTTCTCCTTTGAAAGAATGTTCTTCAAATCCAAAGTAGGATGAAGACGATAATCTTCAAAATCATAAGGAGGAGCATCACTCTCATGAGGGAAGTAAGTGTTGAGAAACGTAGAGAAGTCTTCCTCAAATGAGTAATCGTCCAACGTAGGATCGAGTGATGGCAGAGGATCTTCATCATGTGAAGAATCACTCGAAAGAGTATCGGCCTCATCAAAATCATCATAAGTGGGCAGATTGGGATACTCAGAAGTAAGGTCATCATAATCATCCGAATCTGAGCTAGAATCATCATCATAAGCATCAAAGATCGGTGGAGAATCATATATGGGAGAAGGTTCCAAATTGGAGAGAGAATCATCCACATCATCATGAAAGAGTGGATTAACAATGCAAGAGTCAAATAGCGGATTGTTGTAGATGACAAAATCATCGAGCACATTAGTCATATTCACTGATTCTCGTCCATAGGATTTGCTTGTAAGCTTCCCCATTTTAAAAACTTGTGAATCATTCCCGACTCTTAAGATTAACTCACCTTCGGCCACATCAACTAAAGCTCGTCCGGTTCTCAAGAATGGCCGACCAAGTATTAAAGGAATACGAGGGTCCATTTCATAATCAACAACGACAAAGTCGACCGGGAAAGTAAATGTGCCAACTTTAATGAACACGTCTTCGGCTATACCAACGGGGTAAGCGAGAGTGCGGTTTGCAAGTTCAAGAGTCATCTTTGTTGGAGTAAGGTCGGGTAATGAAAGTGTTTTCCAAACACTCAAAGGCATAAGATTAATACTGGCCCCGAGATCAGCTAGGGTAGTAAATTCTTCAGTTTTGTTGAAAATGCAAGGCAACACAAAACGACCGGGATCTCCAAGTTTTTCCGGAAGTTCTTTAAGAATAACTGCAGAACAGTTTTCATTTAAGCGTGTGTTGGCGAGCTCAATCAACTTCTCCTTCTTGCTAAGCAATTCCTTGAATGCTTTGACAAATTTCGGCATGTGGACAAGTTCTTCAACAAGGCTAATGTTGATGTTCACTTGAGAGAGCATCTTCATATAGCTCGACACTTGACAGTCATTCTTGGTTAGCTCGTTGGTCTTGCCTAAGCGAGAAGGATATGGGATATTGGGTTTGGGTGGTGAAGGTGAAGGTGGTAAAGGTTGAGATGTTGAAGGGTCCTTCCTAGGAACATCGTCATGACGAGGAAGAGACGGTGATGGTGTACTAATACTAGGTGTAGGAGGAGTAGGGATAAATGGTGGTGGAGGAGGTGTAGATGATGGGGGTGGGATCGGTGGTCCTACGATGGTAACTCCACTACGAGTAGTTATAGCACTCACATTCGCTCGCGGATTGGTGACGGTGTTTGAAGGTAGAGAACTCGAAGAAGAGGGTTGAGCGGCGGGCAAGAAACTAGCAAGCATATTCTTCAACTCATTCGTTTGATTGCTGAAGGAGGATTGAATATTATCTCGAAGCTCGGATCTTATCTCATTCCATTTCTTGGTGATATCTCCTTTCAAATTGATAATTTGGCTCTGTAGATTCTTGATTTGCTCACCTTGGGTTCTCATGATGGCTTCAACATCGGGGTTAATGGGTGGGGCTTGTTGAGCGGGTGGGTGATAAGGATTAGAAGCTCTTGGTGGGATTTGGTTGCTTCTAGTGTAGTTGTTGGTGGGGTTTTGGTTTTGAGGAGAAAAACCGGGTGAAAGGTAGTTGTTTGATCGGTAACTCAGCAAATTTCTATCCCCTTGAGGTCGAGCTTGGTAATTTTCCAGTGAATAATTACCATAAGCTGCATACACATTTTCCGGATTTACTTGTGTAGAAGGACAATCGGTGTATGAGTGAGGACCGCCGCATGTTTCACAAGAAGGTGCAACCGCTTTAACTTGTTGTTGTTGGTTTGAAGCGAGAAGCAAGATACTTTTGCTCATTTCAGTCATCATGCGGGTGAGTTCGGTCATATCAGGGTTTGCTGAAGTAGAAGAGACATTGACTCTCGGGTTGTTCCTTGAAGAAGCAGAGGAATCCCAGTTATTGTGATGAGTAGTCATGTTCTCAATAAGCTCTCTACACTCCTCGGGTCTCCTTTTCATGAATGTGCCACCGACGGCTGCATTAATCGTATCACGATCTCGAAAAGTCAAACCGTTGTAGAAAGTATCAATTAATGTGACTGGAAGCATGTTGTGGTTTGGAAAATGATCGATCAAGACATTATATCTTTCCCAAGCATCAAAGAGAGATTCATCGGGATCTTGCATGAAACCGCTGATTTGATTGCGAAGGCTCGTGACCATGGATGGTGGAAAGTAGCGCGACAAAAAGCGTTGAGTCATGTCATCCCAAGTGTGAATAGAATTCTTCGGGAGACGATCAAACCATTTCTCGGCATGATGTGATAAAGTATGTGGAAAGAGTTGAAGGCGTAGAACATCCGTTGTGGCACCGGGCAACTTCATGCTTTGGGTGATTGTAATGAACTTGTCGAGGTGTTTGTTGGCATCATCATCAGGCATTCCGGCGAATGGATTAGTTTGCACTTGCTGAATCATGTGGTGCTTCAACGAAAACTCCGGAGCCATGATTTGCATCGGTGCAATCGGTCCTCCTCGTCCAAACATGGTAGGTTGACAAAGCTCCTCCATTGTTCGAAGATCGGGCTGTGGAAGAACATTGTTGTTATTGTTGAGGCGCGGTGGATTATTGTTGTTGTTAACACCTGACATACTTAAATCTTCTCGAGTCTCGGGCTCTTGATAATTAGAAGATCTAGTACGCATACACCTATAAAGACAAAAGAAAAAATACCAAATGCAAAGACAATATATATACACACTAAAAATAAAATCTTTTTGGATTTTTTAAATTTTTAATTTTTATGAATTTTTATCAATTTTTAATTTTTATGGTTTTTTGAATTTTTGTGCAAGAAAATAACGCTCACAAGTGAACGGATCCCAAAAATCAACGCGTCTCTCACAGAAAACCGTTAATCTTTACGAAAAGAGCCGGCAGCGACGCCATTTGATAACTAAGTTTTTGCCTAATTAAAAAGATTCGTTTAAGTATGTCTCTTCGAATTGAAAACTGGTTTAACTATGCGACTCAGTCGTTCTTTGGTGAAACAAATAGTTGTGTCGTTGTAGTATTAAAATAAATGTGCAAATACTTAAAAGTAAATGACATAAAAGTAAAAGGGCGTTAAAATAAAACTAAGTCTAATTAAAATAAAGGGTGCAACATTAAAAACTTTGAAAAGTAAATAACGAGAAATTAAAGGACGGGTAATTAGATGACAAAAATTAAAGCATGACGAAAATTAAAGTTTGACAAAGTATTAAAATGAGAACTTAAAAATTAAACAAGACAAAATATAAAAGTAACCCTAATCGGAATATATTCTGATCAGACAACAATCAGAATGTACATAAACCTCCCTATCGGAATGTTGATCGGAACCCCAAGATCGGAATGCTGTCACCTGTCCTGATCGGAATAACCAAAAACACCCTGATCGGAATGTGGACTTACCTCCTAATCGGAATGTTGACTTACCTCTGATCGGAATGATGATCGGAATTGCCAATCGGAAAGCTGTCACCTACCTCTGATCGGAATACCAAACTCACCCTTGATCGGAATGTTGCAAACCCAGATCGGAATATGGTGAGAATACTCTTGGTCAGAATGCTGTCACCACGAGACCAATCGGAATAACCCAAAACACCCAGATCGGAATGATACAAACCCTTTTCCGACCAAGCCAAGGAGCGCTGGTCGGAAAGATAAACCCTTTTCCGATCAATCAGATCAGAATACTGAAAAGGAAAACGAAATAAGCTAGTTTAAATAAGCTATAAACCAAATAAGCACACACCTAAAATCCTAATGAAAACTGTATAAGAAAAATCTAATAAGCTACAGTTTAAAGACTTTTAAAAACACAAAATGAAACAAAGTTTACAAAAACAAACTTTATATAAAAATAACTTTTATAAAAACTTTATAAACTTAATGATAAACACAAATAAGCTCTAAGAATCAATAATCCAAAATAATCAAAAGCATAAAAACATAACCTTTAATCAAATAAGCAACACAATAAGCATATAAACATAAGATTAAAGCATAAAAAGAAAGGAAGAATGAGAGATGAACAAGAAAAGTAAAGGTGCAATAAAAGTAAAAGTAACTTACTTGGAAAATAAGGTGTAAGACAAGGTAATTAAAGTGCAATAAAGTAAATGTGCAAGTAAATAAAATGGAAGAACTAGTGTCACTCTAGCCAACAAGAGTAAAAATGAAATGCTAATGATCTATATATAGGGGAGGATTAGGGAATGCTTAGGAAGCTTACTCCCCTCCTTCATTTCTTCTTAATTGCACCATTAAGTCCTTCCCTTCTTAATCTTTTGTTAATCTTGGACTTTAATGACTTTTGGATCGGGATTTCTTTAAACTTGTCTTTTAATTCTTCAATAAATAAGACTTGAGTTCTTCGGCTTTTAGTAAACTTCCGTCTTTTGACTTTTTCTTCGATAAATCTTCAGAATTGGTCTTGGACTTCCGTTCTTTTTGCACTCTTGACTTTTGACTTCGTCTTTCATCTTTTTCTTCAATAAAAGCCCGTAATTGCCCGTGTTTTCTCCACTTTTCACCTTTTCGTCCTAAATCACAACAAAAACACAAACCACGCATAATTCCGACATAAAAGACATAAAATACACGTTTTGGCTTGGTTATTGTTGTAATTAAGTGGTAAAAAGGATGGGTGTTTACACACCTATCATATACAAAGTTTATTTAACACCAAAACTTGTAAGAATGAAACAACAAAACACATTTCATAAGTAATCACTCTTCATGAACAATTTGATACAAAGATCGTCTCTATTTTTAAAAACCATTTTCATTTTGAAAACCATTTGTTTTGAAAAACTAGAGCAAGGATCGATCCAAGCTTTAAAGTACAATATACTTCAAAGATCTTGTGTGACCATCGCTCTGATACCAGTTGTAGAAACTAGAAGGGGGGTTGAATAGTTTCTAGTTAGTTTTCAAAACATTTCGGCTTAATCCACTGTGCGTGGTTCCTTAAGTGTACCCGCGGTTCTTTATCAATAAAGAACCGCCGATTCATTTAGGGAACCGCCGACAGTGAACTTAACCTTTTGTTGCATGTTAAACTTTGACAATCCTTTGTATCAAATTCTCGATCAAGCTTGACTAGATATGAGATGTGTTTGATTGAAAGATAAATACTAGAAGTAAGTAAACACACAAACACATCAAATCAAGAGTACATCAAGCAATAGTCTAAACACTAAGCACACACGTACTAAGCATAAGCTTTTCCGCAACTAGGATGTTTAGACTGAGTGATGTACACTTGACCATAATCTAAACACGAAGCACACACGTACTAAGCCGTAGCTTTTTCGCAACTTAGATGTTTAGATTATGAGATGCACACAACACACAACATATAAATACATCTATAATAGTAAAGACATAAATGTAAAGGAAAGTACCGACACGATGATTTATAGTGGTTCGGTCACGAAGCTCCTCTTCGCCCTACTCCACTTCTCGAGTACACCTTACTCGATAGTTACTTCACTAGTCAGCAAACTACTTAAGGTGGAGAAACCATACACAACGTCGCTTATCCAATTTCCGACTCTAAGCTAAAAGTCGAGTCCTAATCTTAGGTAGGAACAATTTACACAACGTCGGCCACTTCACCATTTAACGACACAAGTCTAGTTGTCGAGTTCTAATCGAAAGCTAGAACCAATCTTCATGACTCTTCACTTTGAAGCTAAGTAAGAACTTCACACAACACAACTACTAATCACTTTAAAGTTTAGTGAGAACTCACAAGACACAACCACATCACTTTATAGTTTAGTGAGAACTACCTAGACACAACCACATCACTTTAGAGTTTAGTGAGAACTACCAAGACATAACCTAATCTACCCACTAGTTATGTTTTATGGCCCAACATAACAAACCTTGTGTTTTATGGCCTAAACACATAAACCATATAGATTTAAGCACACAACACTTAGATCTATAACTCTAAAACTATATCCAAGTACTAACAAGACTTGGATCTACACAACTAACACCTAATCCAAGGATACCCATCACTTGGATATTCTACCCTTACAAACACATTCAAGTGTACCCAACACTTGGATCTTCTACATATACATAGTAGGAAGACTAAAAACATAACTTAGATTTATAGAAGGAAAGATCTTCATCATGTAGTGAACCCAACACATCATGGTAATGATAGTGTTCTTCTCTTTGCACTTGAGAGGATGAGGAGATTGAAGATTGAATCACATCTTATACAAGATTAATCAAAACTAACTAATCAAGGATCTAAGATGGTTTTTGAAAGAAATTGTGCAAAAAGGGTTGAAAGAAAATCTGGAAATGATCCACTATTTATAGGGCAACATTGCAACGGTCAAAAACACCCGTGGTTCCTTATCTCTACCCGCGGTACCTTATCAATAGGAACCGCGGGTTCCTTTAAGGAACCTCCGCGTCGGAGTCCGTGCAAATTTGTCCTTTAGTGGGGATATGCCATCTGGGGTAGTTTATACCCTCAAAGGATATTCCTTTGGCATATGGAATATGCCAAATTCAAATTTCCATTTTCTTTTTAATAAAACATTTTCTTAAAAATAAAGTTAATTAAAATCTTTGTCACATTTGATTAAAATGTGAGTTTTAAGAAAATATTAATCCTTGATCACTTAGTTAGGTTAATGACATGTTTGTACATACCTTGAGTGATTCATGCCGAATGCGGTCTTGGAGGTGTCGAGAGAAGTATACAAATGTATTCTTGAGTGATTACGAGTACCTTAACATTTTACATAATGTATTGCGAATTATACGTTTGTCATCAACAAAACACAAAGAGATAATATTGACAAAGCATCGTAATGTTTGCACTAACAATCAGAATCATCCATATCAGAACTCGAATCATCATCATAAGCATCATAGATCGGTGGATACTCATGAATTGGTGGAGGATCTAAATTGGATAGAGAATCATCCACATCATCTTGGAACAGTGGATTATCATAGCAAGAATCGAATAGAGGATTGTTGTAGACGACAAAATCATCAAGCACATTAATCATATTCGCTGATTTTATTCCATTTGATTTGATTGTGATCTTCCCCATTGTAAAAACTTGTGCATCATTCCCGACCCTTAAGATTAACTCACATTCGGCAACATCAACTAATGCTTTTCCAGTTCTCAAGAATGGCCGACCAAGTATTAACGGAATACGAGGGTCCATTTCATAATCAACAACAACAAAGTCGACCGGAAAAGTGAAGGTACCAACTTTAACAAACACATCTTCGGCAATACCAACAGGGTAAGCAAGAGTGCGATTTGCAAGCTCAAGAGTCATCTTTGTTGGTGTAAGATCGGGTAATGATAACTTTTTCCAAACACTTAAAGGCGTCAGATTTATACTTGCCCCGAGATCGGCTAAGGCAGTAAATTCTTCGGTTTGGTGAAAAGTACATGGTAGCACAAAATGACCGGAATCTCCAAGTTTCTCTGGAATTTCTTTAAGAAGGATTGTAGAACAATTCTCGTTCAATCGAGTATTAACAAACTCGGCCATCTTCTCCTTCTTATTAAGCAATTCCTTAAACATCTTAACAAATTGAGGCATTTGGGCAAGAGCTTCAACAAGGCTAAGGGTGATGGTTACTCCCGAAATCTTCTTCAAAAAATTTGACACTTGAATGTCATCCTTGGTGAGCAATCTGCCTTTGTCTAAGCGAGAAGGATAAGGGATGTTGGGTTTATAGGTGGAAGGTGGGGTTGGTGAAGGGTGTTTCTTGGGTACTTCGTCATGCAGAGGTGGAGACGGTAATGGAGAACTAATACTAGGCGTGGGAGTAGGAGGGATAAATGGTGGTGGAGGAGGTGTAAATGGAGTAACTGGGGGAAGGGTAGATGGTCTTACTAAAGTTGCTCCACTGCGTGTAGTAATAGCACTCACATTCGCTCTTGGGTTGGTGACGGTGTTTGAAGGAAGAGAGCCCGGAGTAGAGGGTTGAGTAGTTGGTAAGAAACTAGCCAGTATATTCTTCAAATCATTTGTTTGAGTGCTAAAATAGGTTTGTATATCATATCGAAGCTCGGATCTAATATCATTCCCTTGCTTAGTGATATCTCCTTTCAAATTGATGATTTGGCTTTGCAGGTTCTTAATTTGCTCTCCTTGGATTCTCATAAAGGCTTCAACATCTTGATTAATGGGTGGGGCTTGTTGAGCGGGTGGGTGATAAGGATTAGAAGCTCGAGGTGGGTTTGGGTTACTTCTATTGTATTTGTTGGGATTATGGTTTTGAGGAGAAAAACCGGGTGAAATAAAGTTGTTAGAACGATAACTTAGCAAGTTACGATCACCTTGAGGTCGGGCTTGGTAATTTTCCGTTGAATAGTTACCATAAGCCGCACACACGTTTTCCGGATTTTCATGAGTAGAGGGACAATCAGTGTATGAATGAGGACCGCCGCAGGTCTCACAAGAAAGTGCTACAACTTTAACTTGTTGTTGTTGATTTGTAGCCAAAAGTTTCATATTCTTGCTCATTTCGACCATTGCGCGGGTCAATTCGGTGATATCAAGGTTTGAAGAAGTAGAAGACACATTGACTCTCGGTTTTGATCTTGAGGATGCGGATGAATCCCAATTTTTGTGATGAGTGGTCATGTTCTCGATAAGCTCTCTACACTCCTCGGGTCTTCTTTTCATAAATGTGCTACCGGCGGCTGCGTTAATCGTATCACGATCACGAAAAGTAAGACCTTTGTAGAAAGTATCAATTAAGGTGACGGGGAGCATGTTGTGGTTTAGACATCGATCGATCAAAACATTATATCGTTCCCAAGCATCAAAAATTGATTCATCAGGTTCTTGTGTAAATCCACTAATTTGATTTCGAAGGCTCGTGACCATGGATGGTGGAAAGTAGCGCGACAAAAAGCGTCGAGTCATCTCATCCCAAGTATGAATTGAATTCTTCGGAAGACGATCAAACCATTTTTCGGCATGGTGGGATAAGGTGTGTGGAAATAGGTGAAGGCGAAGAAAATCCATAGTAACTCCGGGCAACTTCATGCTTTGAGTAACGGTAATGAATTAGTCGAGGTGTTTGTTGGCATCATCATCCGGTAATCCGTGAAATGGACAAGTGTTTTGAACTTGTTGTATCATGTGATGCTTCAACGAAAACTCCAGAGCCGTGATTTGCATCGGCGCAATCGGTCTTCCGCGTCCATTCATCGTAGGTTGACACAACTCCTCCATCGTTCGAAGGTCGGGTGGTGGAACATTGTTGTTGTTATTATTGTTGAGGTGCGGTGGGTTATTGTTATTGTTCACACCAGTCATATCTAAATCTTCGCGAGTCTTGGGCTCTGAATAAGTTGAAGATCTAGTACGCATACACCTGCAAAAGCAAAATAAAAAGATACCAAAGAAATAGAGAATCTATATGTACATGTAAAAATAAAAATAAAAATCTTTTTGGATTTTTGAAAATTTTTAATTTTTATGGATATTTAACAATTTTTAATTTTTATGGATTTTTGAGCAAGAAAAATAATGTTCACGAGTGAACGGATCCCAAAATTCAACGCGTCTCTCACAGAAAACCGTTAATCTTTACGAAAAGAGTCGGAAGCGGCGCCATTTGAAAGTATGATTTTGCTAGGGTTAAAATTATCGTCCGATCTTTTAGAGTTGAGAAAGGGATAAATGTGCGACTCAGTCGTCTTTTGGTGAAAAAGAATATTTTTGGTTGTTGTAAAATAAATGTGCAAAACTTAAAAGTAAATGACGGGAAATTAAAGCTAAAACTAATTAAAACTTAAATGGTGTCATATTAAAACTTTTAAAAGTAAAGTAATTAAATGACTTAAAATTAAAGCGTGACGAAAAATAAATTTGATAGTGTAATAAAAATGTGAACTTAAAAATTAAAATAAAGCTAAACAATTAAAATAACACTTAAAGAAAAATGGCGGAAAAATTAATGCTTGAAAATAAAACAGAGGATAAACAAAACCTGAGCCGGAATCCAAAATACTGTCACTATCCGGAATACCCAACAAAGTATTGCTTATCCGGAATAAAGCTGGCACCTTTATCCGCAATCTAAATCTACTGCTTATCCAGAATGAACACAATACCCTTTATCCGGAATAAATTGTTGGGCCTTATCCGGAATCCGTCTTCCAAAGCTTATCCGGAATGTAGAACTGTCACTCCTTATCCGAAATCTGCCTGTTAGAATCCTTATCCGGAATATGAGTCCGCAATACTATCCGGAATAATAGACCTGCCCCTTATCCGGAATGTTATATGGAATAACCAAAAACACCTTATCCGGAATACCGTTTTGATCTTTATCCGGAATAAAGTTCGAGCCCTTTTTCGGAATAACTAGATTGACGAGTTATCCGGAATACCTTTCTGTTGCTTATCCGGAATAGCCTACACTCACTCTCTTTCCCTTTGATCACCGACCCTGACTTTCAATCTTGGCCTTGTGATCCTTCCCCCTCCCCCCTTCCCGTGGTTGAGAACCCTTGCCTCCCATTGCTTCGTACGAGACAGAGAAAAAAAAGAGTTCTGCATCTCTCCGGCGCTTGTCCAAAAAAGGAAAAAAGCAACTCATAAACCCAAAAAGTTTAACCCAGGTATACATATCCTTACCTCATCTCTGGTTCAGGACCAACCATGCACTCACACGACTCTATTCTTAAGCTTGCAGTAGTGCCGTTGTTGGAACAATCACCTTATCCGGAATCCCGTTTACTGAGACTTATCCGGATTCAATGTCTGAGCCTTATCTGGAATATCTGACTTGAAGCACTTATCCGGAATGAGGGTTTTAAACCCTTTTCCGGAATGTTTTCTCGATGGTTATACGGAATAAGATTTTGGCTTATATCCAGAATCCTAGGGTTTTACATAACCCGGATAACAAGAAGATACAATTAAGCTAAAAACTACAATTAAGCTAAAATCAAATAAGCACTTAACTAAAACTCTTACCAAATCAAACTTAAGAAAAAGCATATAAGCCAGAATTTAAAAACTTTTAAAAACACTAAATAATAAAAATATTAAAAATCAACTTTTTATAAAAATTAACTAATAAGCACTTAATTAAATTTAAGAAAAATACAATAAGCTATAAAATCAATAAGCTAACACAATCATTAACATAAAAACATGACAAATAGTCAAATAAGCATGACAATAAGCACATAAGCATAAAGATTAAATCAAGAACAAGAAAGGTAGAATGAGAGATTAATTAAAAACTTGATTAAAATTAAGATTCAACAATTAAAGTAGAGACAATAATTAAAAGCTTACAAATTTAAGGTGCAAGACAAGAAATTAAAGGTGCAATTAAGTAAATGACATTAAGAAAAGTGCAAGTAATTAAATTGGAAGACTAGTTTGTCAAAATAGCCAACACCTCCTAATGTGAGATTAGGAGGGTATTTATAGTGATTAGGGAGGTTAAGCATGTGTTGCTTCCTTCTTTCTTTCTTTCTTGTCTTCTTAATTCTTCGACTTTTTCGACTTTGTCTCGGGATTAATTAAACTCGTCTTGTAATTTCTTCATTAATTTAGACTTGAGTTCTTCGGCTTTTATTAACTTCCGTCTTTAGACTTTTCTTCGATAAATCTTCAGAATAGGCCTTGGACTTCCGTTCTTTTTGCACTCTTGATCTTTTGACTTCGTCTTTTGTCTTTTTCTTCGATAAAAGACCGTGAAAGCCCGTGTTTTCTTCCCTTTTCACATTTTGATCCTAAATCACAACAAAAACACAAACCACGCATAATTCCGACATTTATGACATAAAATACTCATTTTAGCTTGGTTATTATTATAATTAAGTGGTCAAAGGATGGGTGTTTTCACACCTATCAACAGTACTTGCAAAGTCTGTTTCCTTTGAAACCATACTTGTCTTTGTGGAGATGGAGTTGAATATACAGGAATCTGAATAGTAATTTCCTCCAACTTCTCATAGAAAGCACTCCAATTAGCTTGAAGTGGTGGTGATTGAGTTGATGGTTCTGGCTGAGTTGCCAATGTTTCTGCAACTTGTGGCTCCTCTGGCTGATTTACCAACTTTTTTTGAACTTGTGGTTCCTCTGGCTGAGTTACCAACATTTCTTGAACTTGTGGTTCTTCTGGAGTAGGTTGTGGTTCTTGCTGTTGAATCTCCATATCTGATGGTCCATCCACACCAGTCTCTAAACCAGTTCCATCTTTATAAGTCCCTATGACATCTTCATCCAATTCAAAATTGATGTCATTTCCAGAGATGCTTGTCTGATTATCAGAAGAAGGTGGTTGTTCTTCATTATTCCTCTCCTGTTTGGTTGCATTCAGTTGCATTTTCTTGTGGTTCTTGAATCTTTGCTTCTTGATTGCAGATTTCTGAACAGATCTATATTGCCTCATCCAAGGTGACACTTTGTTCCTTAACTTGAGTAGGCTAGCTTCCAATTCAGCAATTCTCTTGTCTTGAACAAGCTTTTCTTTCTGCAATACATGTACCTGTTGGGACAAACTTGTACATAAAGCAGATAATTTGCAACATCCACCACCTCTGGTGCTTGTGCTTGTGATGAACCACTAGCAGCAATAGAAGCAGCAGGTGTATGGATCATCTCATCAGTGTTTGGTGGAACACCAACATTGTGAGAAGAAGATTGTGAATCTTCTAGGGAATGGGAACTCTGGTGAGAAGGAGTTTGCTGAGAAGCACTAGCATTGCTAGGTTGCTCACCTTCTTGATTGGCAGGTTGGGCTAACATATGAGCAAACAATGATGTTACTGTTCCTGAAAAGGCATTGCCTTGTTTGGTCAAGAAAGAGAAAGTTCTCTTTGTGAATGAAGGAACATCCCATGTATCAGTTAACTCTGGTAGGTTAGGTATTTGGTCACTAACTAAAGTCTGAATGAATCTAGGATACATTAAAAACTTCTTAGTCCCTTCCAAATTCCTAGTCATGCCTTCAAAAATTAATTTTGAAAAATTAAAAACCCTTTAATTTGCTAGACAAATACCAGCAGATGCCAATGCAGCAGGTATTTGATCAAAAGAAGTACTTTTTGAACTTAAACAGTGAATAATAGCATGAAAAAGCAATTTCCATTGAGGTGAAGCTTCAAAGAAACTAAGACTTTCCCTACCACCTCCATAGCCCATGGCTGCAAGGCCATCATGAATCTGTGTATTATTAAGCATACTAAGTCCATTTTCGTCATTTAATCTCAAACTTGCTCGTAGAAGTACCTCAGGGACATATATATTTCTATGATTCACCCTAGCCTTAATGCAAGGTTGACCAAAACGAGTACCTAATACAGCAGTATCCCAAAATTGTTCAACAATGGGTATAGAGACAACTGGACTTACAGTGAGTGCGAAACGAACATGACTTCGAGATAGGAAACCAAGAATCTCATGGAAACCAAGAGAGTCATCATTCGTAGCAAGATTCGCAACCAAATTATGCTTAGAGAGTACTTGTAAAGCAGCCATTAGTATTTTTGATGATCGAAAGATTAAAATGAAGGTTATAGAATCAAGAGATAAAAATAAAAGATTAGGTGAATCAATTGTGTAATTGGGGTAAGTATTTAAGTAAATAACAAACCCAAGCGCGAAGAAACCGCCAAATATACAAAAGAGACCCTTAACGGTACAACGGACATGTAGCGGTACATGGAACATAAGCGGTACTTGGTTTTGTGCTAGCGGTACTTGGGGTGACAATGGTACCTCACAAATTTGACCAGTTCATGCTTTCCACTAGACATGTAACCTCTTTTATCTTTTTCTATAAACCTGCAATAACATCAAAAACACAAAACATAGACTATACAATAAAAATTATAAAAGTTTGTACAGCTATTACCTCCCATCAACATATGCAGCATGTTATTGGTTGAGCATACCAATGTGTGTTACCAAGAATTCAAATATCTTTGCATCAAATGCCTTGGTCAAAAAATCAGCTACATTGTTATCTGTATGAATCTTCAAGACTTGAATAAGCTTTTTGTCATAAGCACCTCTTATAAAGTGATGTCTTATTTGAATATGCTTAGTCTTGGAGTGAAATACTGGATTCTTGACAATGCATATAGTACTTTCATTATCAATGTAAATCTTGGTGTTTATGAAGTTAAACCCATAGTCCAACAATTGATTCTGAATCCAAAGTACTTGTCCACAACAATGAGCAACAGTTACATATTCAGCTTTAGTTGTAGAAGTAACAACAATGGTTTGCTTCTTACACTGCCATGATATGAGTCTTCTGCCTAGGAATTGACAACCTCATGTTGTGGTTTTCCTATCATGATTTGCTTCAACATAATCACTATCTGAGTAAGCTTCCAATTCAAAGGTGGAATCTCTAGGATACCATAATCCTAAATTGGGTTGACTTTTAAGGTATTTAAAAATCTTCTTCACAGCATGTAGATGTGACACCTTTGGATGAACTTGGAATCTTGAACAGGCACACACAACAAACATTATATCTGGTCTTGAAGCAGTAAGATACATCAATGAACCAATCATTGACCGATAGAGATGAATGTCAACATCTTCTCCATGTTTATCTTTTGATAAAGATTTCTTGGCTTCAAAAGGTGTGCTTGTACTCCTTGTATCCATACATGAAAATTTCTTTAAGATTTCAGCAACATATTTATCTTGACTGATAAATATTCCATCTTTCCTTTGTTTGACTTGCAGTCCCAAAAAGAAAGTTAGTTCTCCCATAGAACTCATTTGAAATCTTCCTTTCATCAAAGCTTCAAACTCTTCACACCATGTTTTCTTGGTAGAACAAAAAATGATGTCATCAACATAGACTTGAACTAGAATTATGTCCTTGGCATTTTTCTTGATGAACATAGTTTTGTCAATGGTTCCTCTCCTATATCCATGTTCTAGCAGAAAGTTAGATAAAGTTGCATACCAGGCTCTTAGAGCTTGATGCAGATCATAAAGTAACTTTGTAGACTCTATTGGGGAATTTAGGATCTACAAAACCTGTAGGTTGTGAGACATATACCTCCTCTGAAATAGTACCATATAGAAAGGCACTTTTCACATCCATTTGATAGACTATAAAACCCATATATGATGCAAAGGCCAAAAATAACCTAATGGCTTCTATCCTTGCAACTGGTGCAAAAACCTCATCTTAGTCTATCCCTTCTTCCTATCTATAGCCTTGAGCAACAAGTCTTGCCTTGTTCCTCACAACAACTCCTCTTTCATCCTTCTTGTTTCTAAAGACCCATCTAGTACCAATTACTCTTTTACCTGAGGGAAGATCCACAAGAATCCAAACCTTTTGTAGCTCAAATTGTGTTAATTCTTCTTGCATGGCATCTACCCAACTTTCTTCATCAAGAGCCTGAGAGATGTTTTTGGGCTCTACTTGAGATAAGAAACAGGCAAACAAACAATGCTGAGTATCTTTATGATTTGTTCTCTGCTGTTGTTTGACATAACTCACTAGTGCATGAGTTTCAATATTGGTTTGAAGTTGTCTTCTGGTTTGTACAGCAGATTTGAATCACCAATAATCTGTGTAGTCGGATGGTTATTGTTAACTTTATGAGTGGGAATAGAACTGACTAGAATTTCTGTTTCCAAATTGTTGAAATCAGTTACTGCACCCTGCTCATCATATGAAGCTTTGGAGAAGATTCCTTCAGCTGAACTGGCATATAAGTCTTCATCGTCTAATGCTTGCAAAATCTCTTCTAGTGAGTCGACAGATTTGGCAGATCTTGACTTAGCAATACTTGAAGATGAAGTACCGCTAGGTATAGTATGTACTGCTGACTGTTGTGACTCAAAAGACTCTTCTCCTGAATGCTTATTAGCAATTGTAGCATTCTTTTCTTGATCTTGAAGCCTCTGAAGCTCTTGGGAGGCTTGATCATCATTTGATGGCATGGTTTGATTCTTGGTAGTTGCAGACATGGGAATAACAGTAGGCATGTTGGGCACATAGATGTGAACATCATCATCTGACGAAGAAGCATCTTCTTGAGTACCTGTATTAGTTGCACTTGACTCCTCACCTGCATTGTTAGTTTGACAATCATTTTGCAAAGAATATTAATCCATGGAGTTAGTTAGAGAATCTAAATCAAACATCCAAGCATAACCTATTCCTGGAACATTGGGTTTATTTTCTAAGAAATTGACATGAGTATTTTCTTCAACTTTCTTAGTTGCCAAATTGTAAATCCTATATGCTTTACTTTGCAATGAATATCCTACAAGATATCCTGGATCAGACTTTCCATCAAACTTTCCCAAATAATCAAGAGTATTTAGTATAGACACATGACACCCAAAAGGTCTTAAATTACTTATGTTAGGCTTTACATTAGTCAAGAGTTCATAAGGTGTTTTGTTTTGAGGCTTAGTTACTAGGACTCTATTTAACACATAACATGCAGTATTGATTGCTTCTGCCCAAAAGGTAT
This sequence comes from Glebionis coronaria, assembly GCA_025667525.1. NCBI lineage: Eukaryota > Viridiplantae > Streptophyta > Magnoliopsida > Asterales > Asteraceae > Glebionis > Glebionis coronaria. The sequence continues at coordinate 496,360,600 of CM046877.1, forward strand.
TTGGCAAAAGTGAATCAGCCAACATAGTTCTAGCAGCCTCAATTAATGTCCTATTCTTCCTTTCAGCTACTCCATTCTGTTGTGGAGTTCTAGGATTACTAAATTGTCTCTTAATTCCTTTAGACCTACAGAATTCATCAAAATCAGCATTCTTAAATTTTGTTCCATTATCAGTCCTAATGATTAATACTTGTTTAGTGAACTACTTTTCAACTAAAGTGATAAAATCCTTTAGTAATTCACTTGTTTCACTTTTAAGGGCTAAAAAGAAAACCCAACTGAATCTATTATAATCATCAGTTATGACTAGACAAAAGGTCTTATGACTAATGCTTTTGATAGAAACTGGACCAAATAAATCCATATGCAAAAGTTGCAAAGATTTTGTCATAGTGTTTACAGTCTTGGTCTTACAAGAGGCTCTATGTTGTTTACCCTTTTGACAAGCAGCACATGTGAAATCATTTTGAAAAGATTTGTTAGGTAGACCTCTAACCAAATTCCTTTTTACGAATCTATTAAAATTCTTGAAATTCACATGACCTAACCTTCTATGCCATAGGTTTGACTCATCTAAAGAAGCCTTAGCTAGCAAACATGTAATATCGTCTGTTGGAGTAATAGTATGAAGATTAAAGGTGTACATATTTTCTTGCCTGGGTACTTTAAGCAGTATTTGAGATTCCTTAGGCATCTCAAAGTCTTTGGACAACACCAAGCAGTCTTTGTCTGTGAATAGCACCTTGTTCTTCTTATCACACATTTGTGATACAGAAAAGAGATTGGACTCATTCAATTCTTTCACAAAGAAAACATCTTCAAATTCCAACTTTCTTGTGCTGATTTTCCCTTTGCCAGTGATTCTACCTTTGCTACCCCCAAAGGCTACTGGATCTCTCTGAATTCTTCAAATTCAGCAAGAAAATCCTTGTTTCCTGTCATGTGTCTTGAGCATCCACTATCTACAATTCCTTTATCTTTTAATTCATCAATGAGATGCCCCTGCACACAAATAAAACTTACTAGTTTTTAACAGGGACCCAAGCCACATTTGGCACGGATCTTGTAGGACCTACACATTTAAGAGTTTGTACTGAAGCATTCCCAGTAATGCTACTTTTACTCTTATACTTCATGGTTTCATTTATGTAGTCAAAGTCATAGGGTGACTCTATGTGCTCTGACTTCTTTGACTTAAGTACTGCTTTAGCGGTACTTGCTTTAGCACATGGTATATCTCTTTTAGGAACCCAAATTTGCACTGGTTTGTTCTTGTCCTTACTTCTAGGTGTTTTAACTTTTTCAAAAACTTTCTTAGAAGTCTTGGAGAACATTGGTTTTACAGACTTTAAACCAACAGTTCTTGAGTTTGGTCTAGCAGTACTTGCATGTCTTGACTTGCCGGTACTTTGTTTACCAGACTTTAAAGATACTATCCCTTGCTTCATAAGTACTGCCCTAGGAACAAAACTTTTGGTAGGATTATTTTTAACCTGTTTAACTACCTTTGTGTGATCAAACTTAGGTTTGTCATCTTTAGTTTTCCGATTCCTATAAACCTATGCATTTTTCTCATTACTGTTTTTCATAACCCTTTGTGTAGCCTTTTGTTTCACCATTTTATCTTCATGTAATGTACAATCTTTGATAAAATGACTTAGACTACCACAAACATAACATCCTTTTCTTCTTAAAGAAGACCCAAAAGGTTGTTTTGACTTTACTTTTTCAAAACCTAGCCCACCCATTTTGACTTTAGTATGTTGTACATTGTTTTCCAATATCTTACTAGGAGTTTTTACCTGCTTGGAAGCAGAACTAGTCTTAGATTCCTCAGAAACAAAGTTGTTCATTAAAGGTGAATAAACAATATTCTTGGTCACAGTAGTATTTTCTTGGGACAGAGTACAAGAGTTAAATACATTATTAATCTTAGGTTCTTTTAACTCTATACTGGTATCATTGCACGAGGGCATGAAAATTCCTAATAATAGTGGAGGAACTGCCTTCATTCCTTCAGCATATCTATCATTTTCAAGGGTATCATCTACCTTACTAGAACTATCAAAAATCCCTTTTGATAAGTCTTTGTTAGTTAAGGTTATCCCAGGTTGATCCTCAATATATCCTAGGCCTGTTTTATCATAATACCCCATTTGTGAATTAATCAATTTTCCCAATCCCTTAGAGGATTGTTGCCAATGACTAATCACTTGCCTTTCATTACAAAGACTGGTTTTTAAAGCTTCATTTTCTGAATTTATTTTTAAAAGTTGTCTTTCAAAAGCTTTTATTTCTACATCTTTTTCCCTTATTTGAAGAGTCAAAATCCTTATTTTCTCTTCATAGTTTTGTTGAGCCTTTTTGTACAAAAATATATTTTCTTCTAATTTAAAAACACCCTGTTTGAAAGCTTTTACTTCTACAGTGCATGTGTTAACCTTTTGATATTGTTCCTCTAGTTCTACTTTTAGGCTATTAAATATAAGAATACAATCTTTAGAACAAGGATGAACCTCAGTATCTTCATGTGAGAGAGCCATTAATCCAAGCTCTTCTTCTTCTTCTTCTTCTGCCTAATTCACCACTCCCTCTATAGTAACCAATGCTTTGGTTCCTTTAGGACTCCTGCTGCTTCCTTTTGGAAAGCTTTTAGTTATTCTTGGACTGGTTCTATAGCTGTTCTTTGACTTCTGATTGCTAGTCTCAACTTTATCTCTACAGCATTCTCTTGCAAAGTGTCCGTTCCTTCCACAATTATAACATTCGACTTTAGACTTGTCATATCCTAATGGCTCATTAGGAACAACAGTCATTTTTCTTCCAGTCTTCTTGAAGAACCTATTAGATCTTACTGACACCATAGCAGCTTGCCATTTAAGATCCATCTCTTCAACATCAGCATCATCCATTTGGAACAAGTCATTGAGAGTTAATCTTGGCCTGTTGTCTTGTCCAGCAAAGAATGAGAAGGCATCATTGTCACTAAACAATGGTGAAGACCTTCCATGTGGATTTTGAGAGACTATTGGACTGCTTTCAATACTTTGTGGGTAAGTACTGCTTGTAAGTCCTCCAGCGGTATTTGTGAAGTATGTACCGCTGCTAGATCCACTAGCGGTATTTTGAAAGTAAGTACCGCTGTTCCCATCTGACACAAAAGCCAAGTTAGACTTTGAAGTAGTTGTTGTCTTTACTTTAGTGCCTTTCACATCCATCTCATATGCTCTAAGATTGTTGTAGAGATGATCAAACGAAATTGTTTCCAAATCATCTCTTGTGATGAAGTGCATAGCCATTGCTTTCCACTCTGGTGGAACACTTCTTAAGAATTTTAGATTGGCTTCTTCATTAGGAATTACTTGTCCATAAACTGCTAACTGAATAAGCAACTTGTTGAACCTTCCATATCCACCATGTATCCCCTCTATACTGGTAATTGAGAAGTTATCAAATTCTTTCTTAAGAACAATCTTCTTAATTTTCTTAGATTTGTCATTGCCTCCAAATCTAAGTTTTATAGCATCCCACATAGCTTTGGCATCTTTATAATGATGAAAGCTTGGTAGAATGTCTTCATAAAGAGCCATAGCCAAAGCAGTTCTGGCTTTTCTTTCCCTGATCTCTGCTTGTACCTCCTCAGCAGTCACATCAGGTAGAACATAGCATGTATTGTCTGGCAACCAGTGTAGCTTCTTTGGTGTATTCCCATTCTTGATAACTTGCCACACAGTGTGATCTGAGTGATTCAAGTAATGTTCCATCTACATAGCCCATGTCTCATAATTGTCACCTTTGAGAACTGGGAGTTTAACAGCAGATAGAGTATGAGAAGGTGTTGGTGTAGAGGTAGCTACAACATTCACGGTTTGAGCACCTTGTGCTGGTGCAGGATGCACAACTTGTGGTTGTCCTTGTGGTAGAACAGGATCAGGGTTCTGAACATCATCCAAGTGAGCATTATCACCATCTGGTTGAGACATTGAGATTTGGTATGTGTGGAGTGTTTGGGGTCGTGTTCTTCTTTTTCAGAGTTTCTCAACAACCTCTGATACTACTTGTTGATCCCTTTGGTTGGATCTATATTCTGTCAAGAATTAGTATAATAGTTTGTAATCAAACTAAAACACTTTAAGCACTCTTACTAACACTAAATAAGTTATGCAGAATCTAACTTATAAAGCACAGAAGAACAAAATTACTTTTAACTATTCGATTCTCTTATTAATCGACTTGAATGAGGTACATGAAATACATTGTACCTATGTTCCTTTTATAGAGTAAGGAACCCTAGAAACCTTAGAATATTCTATAAAGATAACTATATCACAGACGATATATTATCAATATTCTAACTATTTAGGTATATCACATAAGATATACTCTAACTATAACTATGACATATCTTATACAAAGATATATTTAATAATTGTGAAAACACTTATCCTTTCATCACTTATTTCCAATAATAACAAGACCAAAACGTGTATTTTATGTCGTAAAAGTCGGAATTATGCGTGGTTTGTGTTTTTATTGTGTTTTAGGACTAAAAGATGAAAAAGGAAGAAAACACGGGCTTTCACGGGCTTTTATCGAAGAAAACGAGAAAAGATGAAGTCAAGAGATCAAGAGTGCTTAAAGAACGGATGTCCAAGACCTATTCTGAAGATTTATCGAAGAAAAAGTCTAAAGACGGAAGTTTAATGAAGTCGAAGAACTCAAGTCTAAATTAAAGAAGAAAAATTATTAAGACAAGTTCAAATCCCGAGACGACGTCGAGAAAAGACAAAGAATTAAATCGAGTCGAGAAGAAAAGAAAGAAGGAAGCACACCACACATGCATTTCCCATTTTCCCTATAAATACCCTCCTAATCACATTAGGAGGGGAGTTAGCTAGTTTCATTTCTTAATTTTTCCTTTCTAGTTTTTAGAGAGAGAAAGTTCCAAACTTTCTCTCACTAAGTTTTCATCTTTTATTTCTTTTAATCTTTCAAGTTTAAGCCTTTTGTATTTTTGATTTCATTAATCAGATTCAAGTTAAGCTTTTTGTTCATTAATCTCTTTCTACCTTTCTTGATTTTAGTTTACTTTTGGTGCAAAATATTTATGATCCGTGTTGATCTTGATGTTTTCGTGCTTAAAAATTTAATCTTTTTATTCCTACATAAGCTTTCAAACGGTTAAGCTTTAAGATCTTTGTGCTTATTGGCTTATTTGTATGTTTAGCTTATTTACCTTTTAAAAGCTTTCTTAAAAAGTTTCATCTTTTTATGCTTTGATTTAAAAAGTTTGCTTATTTAAAAGCTTAAAAGTTCTTATTTTATGCTTATTAGTCGGGATTATTATTAATTCGATCAAGTTTTGGTATGAGCTTATCAAAAGTAGCTCATAACTTGGCTTATTTCGAGTAGATACCATCGGAAAGGGTAAAACTCTTTCTGATTTGACATTCCAATTAGGACACCTTATTCCGATCTACAAGATCGGAAAAGGGTTTTGTTTTCCGATTAATTCTTTGTTTTTCCGATCACTTGATTGGATTAGGGTTTTAACATTCCAATTAGTCCCATTTGTATTACGATTGTGGTCCTTTTTATGATATTCTGATTGGACTTGTTTTCGACTATTCCGATAGCTTCCAATTTCCATTATTCCGATTGCATCAGTTTAACACATTCCGATCTGGATTCCTTTCTTACATTCCGACTGCATGACTTATTTGATATTCCGATTGGAGTGATTTTATCTTATTCCGATAGCTTGATTTTAAGACATTCCGATAGGTCTTGTTTGCCATTATTCCGACAACATTCCGATTGACACATTCCGATCGCTGTATTCTGACGGGATTCCGACCAGGGATTCCGACGGGGTTGATTTCTTGTTTATTTTTACAAAGTGTTTTTCCAAAGTATTTTTCTAATTTTGTTTTTAAGTTTTCAATCATTTATTTTTAACTCGTCATTTTAGTTTATATTTTAAAGCTTTAATTTTACTCAACGACATTTTCATTTTACTATTAGTTTAAAATAGATAAACAACCCAAAATTATCTTCCACCAAGAACAGTTGAGTCGCACTTTCTACCAATAATCAATTCGAAGAGATCGGACGATAAGATTTTATACTTGGTGTAAAAAAACCATGTATTAAATGGCGCCGCTGCCGGCTCTTTTCGTTAAGATTAAAGGTTTTTAGTGAGAGACGCGTTGGATTTTGGGATCCGTTCATCTTTGAACGTTATTTTCCTTGCTTTAAAATTTTCAAAAAATCCTAAAAAAATATAAAATTTTCAAAAATACAAAAAAATTAAAAACATAAAAAACAAAAAAAAAATTTCTGCTTTGTTAGTTCTTTTGCAGGTGTATGCGCACTCGATCAACGTCTTATCCAGAGCCCGAGACTCTCGATAACTTAGACATGGCCGGTGTACACAACAATAATAATAATCCACCTCAAAACAACATGAATAATGACAACAATGAACCTCTACCGGACAATCGTCCTATGATCGAACTTTTGCAAGCACATGTAGAGGGCAACCACGATGCTATTGTCATACCCGCGATTGGAGCCAACACCTTTGAGCTCAAATCCGGCTTTATTTAAATGGTCTCTGCTCAACCATTCTTGGGACGTACCATTGATGATCCTCATGACCACATCAAAAGGTTCCTTCAACTCACGAATACGGTCAAATTCAATGGGGTTTCACAAGAGGTAAGTCGCTTGCAACTTTTTCCTTTCTCCTTAGAGGGACAATCCCGGCATTGGCTTGATAAGGAACCGCCACAAAGTATTCTTACGTGGACGGACTTAGAGACCAAATTCATAAACTACTTTTTCCCACCCTCTCGTACTACCGCTTTGCGGAATGAAATCATTACTTTTGAACAAAAGTACGATGAGACTTTTAGTGAATCTTGGGACAGTTTTAAAGAACTTTTAAGAAAGTGCCCACAACATGGTTTTACCAAAGTGCACCAAATTAATACTTTTTATAATGGTTTAAGCATGAATGACCAAGATTCACTAAATAGTGCCTCGGGGGGTAATCTTTTGGTTAAGTCTTCTAATGCCGCTTGGGATATTATTAAGAACAAGTCTAGAGTGCAAACCAAGAGTGTTCGGACCAATGTGGCTAGTGCTAGCACTAATGAGAGTGACAAGAGACTTGATAAGCTTACTTCGCTTGTTGAATCACTTACTCTCCAAGCCGCCAATAATACCAAAGCTATCACTACCCAAGCCAACGCTATGACTCAATCCTGTGATATATGCGGGGGATCTCACTCATACACCGATTGTCCTTCGACTCACGACAATCCGGAAAATGTGTATGCCGCCAACGGTACCTATTCTACGGGAGGCTATCAAGCACGTCCTCAAGGTGACCGCAATTTGCTCAGCTATCACTCAAACAACTTTCTTTCACCTCCCGGTTTTCCCCCACAAAACCCGAACAACCTCAATCGCAACAATCAAAACCAACCACGTGCTCCAACTCCATATCAAAACCAAAGAAACCCATATCCACCTCAAAGAAACAACCAAGTTTACCAACAACCTGCTTATCAACCACCCGCCTATCATGCTCCTCCTCCCAACCAACCCACCGCATTACACCAAGATGTTGAAACCTACATGAGGACTAATGATGCGATAGTGCAAAACCTTCAGCGGGAAATGCTCAACTTGAAAGAAGATATGGTGAAGCAAGGGAATGATCTTCGAGCTGATATGCGAAACACTTTGGCAAGTCAAACGAATGACTTGAGAAATATGATGGCTAGTTTCTTCCCAAGTAATCAAGCCTCTGGATCGGGTTCTCTTCCGAGTAACACCGTTGCTAATCCAAGAGGGGAGATGAAAGCAATCACGACTCGCAGTGGAAAAGGTTTAAAGGAACCCGAGCTTCCTACACCTACACCGGTGATTGTGACAAAGGAAAATGAGTCTCCTTCTCCAATTCCCCCATCTTCTATTCCTCCAACTTCTACTTCTCCAATTCCACCACCTTCCACTTCTACCCCTCCACCACCCAAGGATGTGAGTGCGAATTCTATCCTAAAGCCTTCATCTCAACCCAATATACCTTATCCTTCGAGGTTGAGGAAAGAGAAATTGAAGAACAAGAATGATATTCAGGTTTCAAACTTTCTTAAAATGTTCAAACAACTGAATTTCAATATGTCCTTTGCTGAGGCTCTCACTCACATGCCCAAATATGTTAAAATGTTTAAAGATCTTCTCAATGATAAGGAGAAACTTCTCGATATTACTCAGACCCAACTTAATGAGAATTGCTCCGCATTGCTCTTAAGGAAATTACCAACCAAACTTGGTGATCCGGGTCGTTTCTTGATTCCTTGCAACTTCCCGGGAGTAGAGAATTGCATGGCCCTAGCCGATCTAGGTGCTAGTATTAACTTAATGCCATTAAGTGTTTGGAAGCAATTATCTCTCCTCGAGCTAGTCCCCACACGAATGACTTTGGAATTAGGTAACCGTACGGTTGCTTATCCAGTGGGGATAGCCGAAGATGTCTTCGTTGGCGTTGACAAATTCACCTTCCCGGCGAATTTTGTTGTCGTTGACTACGAGATGGATCCCTGTGTTCCATTAATCGTTGGACGTCCGTTCTTGAGGACCGGTCGCACTCTCATTGATGTAGCCGCGGGCGAATTAATCATGAGAGTTGGTGACGATAAAATCGTCTTCAACATGGGTAAACTTTCTAAGCAGCCTTCGACAAACGAGAGTGTTAATTTCATTGATGTTCTTGATGAGGCTTGTGAAGAACATTTCAAAGACGCTTGTAAAAGTGGTTCTTCTTCTCTACCCATTGTTGAGACCGTTGCCTCTATTGCTCCATCAATGACTCCATTTGGAGAAAGTGATTTCATCTTGAAAGAATTTGAAGCAACTTTGGGAGATGTGGACTTAAAATATGACGATTCTCCCTCCAATTGGGATGAAGACATTCGTACCATTGAGAAACTTCTCAATGAGGACCATACTTCTCCACCATCTCCTAAGGATATCTCTATCGATGAACCGAATTTGACTATGCCTTCCATCGAAAATCCTTCGGATTTAGAGCTTAAGGACCTACCGTATCATCTCAAGTACGTTTTCCTTGAAGACAACAAGAAGTCACCCGTGATCATCGCAAAGGACCAGAAAGAAGAAGAAAAATCCCGACTTATCGCCGTGTTGAAGAATCATAAGAAAGCGATTTCTTGGAAAATCTCCGATATTCGTGGAATTGATCCTCACTTTTGCACACATAAAATTCTCATGGAGGACTACTTTAAACCCACTATTCAAAGCCAAAGAAGGGTGAATCCTAAAATCCATGACGTAATCAAAAAAGAGGTTATCAAACTTCTTGATGCGGGAATGATCTATCCTATCTCGGATTCGCCGTGGGTTAGTCCCGTCCATTGTGTGCCTAAGAAGAGCGGAATCACTGTTGTTCCCAATGAAAACAACGAGTGGATTCCTACTCGTCTCGTTACAGGGTGGAGAGTTTGTATAGACTATCACAAACTCAATGATGCTACGAGAAAGGACCATTTTCCCCTTCCTTTCATGGACCAAATGCTTGAACGTCTAGCGGGTAATGACTATTACTGCTTTATAGACAGTTTCTCCGGGTATTTTAAAATTCCCATCGATCCCAAAGACCAAGAGAAAACCACATTCACTTGTCTTTACAGAACATTTGCTTATAAAAGAATGCCTTTCGGCTTATGCAATGCTCCTGGGACATTTCAAAGGTGTATGATGGCTATCTTCCATGACATGGTTGAAGAAACTATGGAAGTCTTCATGGATGATTTCTCGGTTTATGGTGATTCTTTCTCTGCTTGCCTTGCCAATTTAGAACGTATGCTTAAGCGGTGTGAAGACACTCGCCTTGTTCTAAATTGGGAAAAATGTTATTTCATGGTAAAAGAAGGCATCATGCTAGGACATAAAATCTCTAAAGCCGGTCTTGAAGTGGACCGTGCTAAAGTGGATGTCATAGCCAAATTACCTCCACCTTCAACCGTGAAGGGTGTGAGAATTTTCCTTGGTCATGCGGGCTTCTATCGTCGATTCATCCAAGATTTCTCTAAAATCGCTCGCCTGATGACCCACCTCTTGGAAAAAGATACTCCTTTTATCTTTTTCAAAGAGTGTCTTGAATCCTTCAATCTTCTTAAGGATAAGCTAACTAAGGCACCGGTCTTGGTTACCCCTAATTGGGAGCTACCTTTTGAGTTGATGTGTGATGCTAGCGACTTTGCTATTGGAGCGGTTTTGGGCCAAAGAGTGAACAAACACTTCCAACCAATCCACTATGCTAGCAAGACAATGACGGGGGCTCAATTGCATTATACCACTACCGAAAAGAGCTTTTAGCTGTAGTGTATGCTTTTGAAAAGTTCTGCCCCTATCTTGTCCTTTCTACCACCATCGTGTATATCGATCATTCCGCGTTGAAGTACTTGATGACTAAGCAAGATTCTAAGCCAAGACTTCTTCGTTGGGTTTTGCTCCTTCAAGAATTCAACATTGAAATTCGTGACAAAAAGGGAGCGGAAAACCTAGCCGCGGATCATCTAAGTAGACTTGAGGATCCTTATCAAGGGGATCATCCGAATCAAGAGATCAATGACTCTTTTCCCCTTGAGGCCTTAATGTCTATCAACTCCAATCTTGATGACACCCCGTGGTTTGCGGACATTGCAAACTACTTAGCGGGTGGAATTCTCAAGGAAGGGTTAACGTCCCAACAAAAGAAAAAGTTCTTTAAAGATATTGAACATTATTTCTGGGACGACCCTTACCTTTTCAAACAATGTGCTAATCTGATTATTCATCGATGTGTTGATGGGCCGGCAGCGGTACAAATCCTTGATGCTTGCCATAAAGGACCCACCGGTGGTCACTTTGGTCCCAATTACACCGCGAAGAAAGTGTTCGACTCTGGATTTTATTTGCCCACCATATATCGTGACGCTCACGACATGGTTAAACATTGTGATGCTTGCCAAAGACAAGGCAAGATCACACATAAAGATGAGATGCCTCAAAATTTCATCCAAGAGTGTGAAATCTTTGACGTATGGGGCATCGACTTTATGGGGCCATTTCCATCATCTAAAGGGAACAAGTACATCCTCGTAGCCGTTGACTACGTTTCTAAATGGATTGAAGCTAAGGCTCTCCCAACGAACGATGCGAGGGTGGTTGTGAACTTTTTAAAGCAGCTTTTTGCTCGATTCGGTGTTCCTCGTGCTATCATCACCGCGGGACTCATTTTTGCAATGATCAATTCGCAAGAGTCATGTATAAGTACGGTGTTAATCATCGTCTTTCCACCGCCTATCATCCCCAAACCAATGGTCAAGCCCAGATTTCCAACCGCGGACTGAAGAGAATTCTGGAGCGTACTGTGGGAGAGCATCGTGCTGCGTGGGCCGATAAGTTAGATGATGCTTTGTGGGCTTTTTGTACCGCATATAAGACCCCGATTGGTTGTACACCTTATCGTCTTGTGTACGGGAAAGCATGCCACCTCCCTATCGAGCTGGAACATAAGGCGTACTGGGCCTTGAAGTTGGCTAACTTCGACATCAACAAAGCCGGGGATCTTCGCAAGATTCAACTCAACGAGCTCAACGAACTGAGGAATGAAGCTTACGAGAACTCACTGATCTACAAAGAGAAGACCAAGATCATCCATGACGCAAGGATTAAGGACCGAGAGTTCCACGTTGGTGATCAAGTCTTACTTTTTAACTCTCGGTTGAAGATCTTCTCTGGCAAGTTGAAGAGCCGCTGGTCTGGTCCATTCACCGTCGCCAAACTATATGGCACCATTGAGCTTTCTCAGCCAAATGGGCCCAATTTTAAGGTGAATGGCCAGCGTTTGAAGCTGTACTTTGGTAAGGACATCTCTCATGAGATGATTCCATCCCTCACCACGTTTCCCATGAACTAAATTTGGGTCGAGTCAAGCTCGTGACTCGATTATAAAAAACAAGCGCTTCTCGGGAGGCAACCCGTGATCTATCCTTTACTGCTTTAATAATAAGTGTAGGGGGAGCCCCGTATGTGTTGGTTGTCTTGTTTCTTATTTTGTGCAGGGATTCAAGCTTCAAAGAGCACCTCGATGACTTTTGACGAACCATGATCCCGTGTTCCCATCTTTCCGGTTCTATCCTAAACTGTCGTGATTTAATATTTCATATTTTATATGTTCACATTAAAATCACTATAGTTGTCATTTCCTTAGCAAAATTTAAACAAAGTGCACAATGTCATAAGTGTAGGGGAGTTTACTCCCACATGCTTAAACATTGAGGACAATGTTTATATCAAGTGTAGGGGGGACTTCTATCGAAGTAAGTGGTCTTTTCCATGAATTTGCCCTCATTTTAACCGGAAAACTTGATTTTTCGACATTTTTCAAAATTTTTAATCTATTTTGGCCTATTAGTTTTTCCTTTGTTATAGTTATTTTCCTTCCTTGCTAGAATAAAGTTTAATAAAGTGGTTTTAAGTTTTTCAAAGTCGTGAATAATTTGACTCAACCCGAGTTTACTTATCTAAGTTTACTCTAGCTAGTATCCTTAACGTGTTTAAGTCAAGTTTTGCTAGGCTTTTATATCGGGAGCTTTAAAACGCGAAAGTCTTAACTCTCACGGGTTAAGAACAAAAACTTCGCAGGTTCCTATAATTGATCCTAGAGAGTCGTTTATCAAAGGAACTTTAAAATGCGAATTCTAAACTTGAAAAAGTCTAAGAGCTTGTAAGATCCTACAGGCGACTCGAAAACGCAAAACTTCGATTTAATAGGCTAAGCATCCACGAGTCTCATTCCTTGAGATTTTAAATTGTGGAGGACGAGAGATGATAGAGTCAGTTACAAGTTTGGTATTCTTTCGTGAATTTATGTGAGTTAATTATGAGCCTATTCTCCCATCGCTTGAAAATAAATTTATCTGCAATAAATAAGGTTGTACGATTTGAAAAGTTACTTAGCTTCTAGCACAAGATCGTTTAAAAGTTGCTCGGTATTAATTAGAGTTCATAGCCAAGGCATAACTTATTGAAGCGGGATGCGAAGATTGGCGAGTCCGAAAAGGCCCTAACAAGGCATGAGGGCTACATTTTGTTGCTAAAGATCCAAAAGTGATGTGAAGAATCATTTATCGAAAATCAATATGAAGGATCGAGACACACGACGAAAAGCAAATACTCCCCTAAAGATCATGGAGAAGTCTATCCGAAAAGACCCTAGCAAGGTATGAGGATAAATAGATCCAAGTCCTAAAAGGAGGCGGATCGTTGTATATCAAAGTCCAAAATAAAGATTGGAGAAAAATGAAGAAGTCGTGGTCCAAGTATGAAGAATCTCTCAAAAACTTCAAGTGAAGAAATTCCTATTATGAAGAGAAGACCATAGTTTCATGAACGTCTCTCAAAGATTTGAAGTATGAAGCCGCTGCCAAATATCGGTCCGAGAAAGGTCTCAAATCGTGAAGCGAGTTATGCCAAGATATGAACTTTATGAGGTCCCGAGAAGCAGTTTTAAAATATTTTGTCCTTTAGCTAACTATTGATTAAATCGTCCCACTTTATTTTCGGCCTAAATAACTATCGAAATAAGTCAAACAATGCATCCTCGTGATCATTCAAGACAAAAATAAAATATAAGAGATACACCTAGGAATAAGGGAGTCTAAGTGAATAATTGGCCCACATGAATTTGTGTTAGTTTGCTAACTTATAATAACAATGATCTCGTTTTTAAGCTTGGTATGGGGAACGTGAAACTTGAGGATGATAAACGTTCATGGCAGCCAAAACCCAATGTAAGTCTTTGATTTCTTTACTTGTTATTTTCCTTAAATGTTTAGTATTTAATAAAGGCCAAGGTGGGTTATTTATAATGGAAAATGTAAACCGTGCTTTAAAATTAATGCATTGCATGAGGGCATTGCAATGGTCAAGTGTAGGAGATTTAATAAGTGTGAAAACACTTATCCTTTTATCACTTATTTCCAATAATAACAAGACCAAAACGTGTATTTTATGTCGTAAAAGTCGGAATTATGCGTGGTTTGTGTTTTTATTGTGTTTTTGGACCAAAAGATGAAAAAGGAAGAAAACACGGGCTTTCACGGGCTTTTATCGAAGAAAACGAGAAAAGATGAAGTCAAGAGATCAAGAGTGCTTAAAGAACGGATGTCCAAGATCTATTCTGAAGATTTATCGAAGAAAAAGTCTAAAGACGGAAGTTTAATGAAGCCGAAGAACTCAAGTCTAAATTAAAGAAGAAAAATTATTAAGACAAGTTCAAATCCCGAGACGACGTCGAGAAAAGACAAAGAATTAAATCGAGTCGAGAAGAAAAGAAAGAAGGAAGCACACCACACATGCATTTCCCATTTTCCCTATAAATACCCTCCTAATCACATTAGGAGGGGAGTTAGCTAGTTTCATTTCTTAATTTTTCCTTTCTAGTTTTTAGAGAGAGAAAGTTCCAAACTTTCTCTCACTAAGTTTTCATCTTTTCTTTCTTTTAATCTTTCAAGTTTAAGCCTTTTGTATTTTTGATTTCATTAATCAAGTTCAAGTTAAGCTTTTTGTTCATTAATCTCTTTCTACCTTTCTTGATTTTAGTTTACTTTTGGTGCGAAATATTTATGATCCGTGTTGATCTTGATGTTTTCGTGCTTAAAAAGTTAATCTTTTTATTCCTACATAAGCTTTCAAACGGTTAAGCTTTAAGATCTTTGTGCTTATTGGCTTATTTGTATGTTTAGCTTATTTACCTTTTAAAAGCTTTCTTAAAAAGTTTCATCTTTTTATGCTTTGATTTAAAAAGTTTGCTTATTCAAAAGCTTAAAAGTTCTTATTTTATGCTTATTAGTCGGGCTTATTATTAATTCGATCAAGTTTTGGTTTGAGCTTATCAAAAGTATCTCATAACTTGGCTTATTTTCGAGTAGATACCATCGGAAAGGGTAAACCCCTTTCCGATTTGACATTCCAATCAGGACACCTTATTCCGATCTACAAGATCGGAAAAGGGTTTTGTTTTCCGATTACTTCTTTGTTTTTCCGATCACTTGATCGGATTAGGGTTTTAACATTCCAATTAGTCCCATTTGTATTCCGATTGTGGTCCTTTTTATGATATTCCGATTGGACTTGTTTTCGACTATTCCGATAGCTTCCAATTTCCATTATTCCGATTGCATCAGTTTAACACATTCCGATCTGGATTCCTTTCTTACATTCTGACTGCATGACTTATTTGATATTCCGATTGGAGTGATTTTATCTTATTCTGATAGCTTGATTTTAAGACATTCCGATTGGTCTTGTTTGCCATTATTCGGACAGCATTCCGATTGACACATTCCGATCGCTGTATTCCGACGGGATTTCGACCAGGGATTCCGACGGGGTTGATTTCTTGTTTATTTTTACAAAGTGTTTTTCCAAAGTATTTTTCCAATTTTGTTTTTAAGTTTTCAATCATTTATTTTTAACTCGTCATTTTAGTTTATATTTTA
This sequence comes from Glebionis coronaria, assembly GCA_025667525.1. Lineage (NCBI taxonomy): Eukaryota > Viridiplantae > Streptophyta > Magnoliopsida > Asterales > Asteraceae > Glebionis > Glebionis coronaria. The sequence continues at coordinate 496,376,181 of CM046877.1, forward strand.
AAGCTTTAATTTTACTCAACGACATTTTCATTTTACCATTAGTTTAAAATAGATAAACAACCCAAAATTATCTTCCACCAAGAACAATTGAGTCGCACTTTCTACCAATAATCAATTCGAAGAGATCGGACGATAAGATTTTATACTTGGTGTAAAAAAAACTATGTATTAATATTCGTCCTAATCATCATAGCAGTACTTACTTTATAAGTAGCAGTACTTACTATGTACCGCGTTAACACTAACGGTACTTACATAACACTAACAGTACTTGAAATATACTAACGGTACTTGACACTTAACAACTAATTCCCAACAGCGATACTTAAGGATAGTGCGGTATTCTACCGGCGACATATGTTGACCGAGCCCGTCTATAAGGATAGCTTGTAAGAAATCTTGAGCATGTGGTGCGCGCAGACACTCAAAACTCCATATAGACTACGTAAGAGTCCCCCACACCTTCAATGCCATCCTTTACCTTGTTAGAGAAGATCAACCAATTTCTAAAACTCCATATAGACTACGTAAGAGTCCCCACACACCTTCAATGCCATCCTTTACCTTGTTTGAAAGCTGAAAAGTACCAATTCAATCAAACCATTCAAAAATATTATCACAAATGAAAATGTCAAGATCCTACCACGTGACCAACTTAACCCACAAAACTAACGCCTCACAAGAGAAAATTAGAAAAACTAGAATAGAGTCCGGTTATTAAAGAACCTTGTATTTTGGTGGAGTCCAAGGGACAGATCTGGACCATCTATTTATAAGGACCAGATCAAATGATAAAAAACACGGAAGGACTAAAGTTGTCAATATGTAAAAGATGATCCAAGGACTAGAAATGATAATATGTCGAAACTCTCGACCAACCTCTCGATTCATTTCTCTCTCTCTCTCTCTGAAATTTCACACAGCAGAAGTGTTCTCTCTCACCAACCATTAAACCCTAAGCAAAAAATCCAAAAACCTACACAAATTAACCGTGCTAATCATGAAATAAACACAAAAAATGCAATAAAAGACTATTAAATCATCTGATCCCGCAAAAAAAGGGTTCAAAACGAACCGATTCATGAAGTTGATGATACCCAAATCTGTTATTTAAATACTTTTGTGATATTGAATGTGTTTTTAGGAGGGTTGAAGATTGAAATGAGAATTAATTTGTATATTCCTCAAATGATTCAAGTAAAGAAATCACTGTTGCCTTCAGTTATGCCAGTGTATGGATGATAACAAGGTACCATCACTAGTGATAATGCATGTTTTAATTTAAATTGTTCATATGATGTAAATTATGGTTTAATGTATAGATGTTGATTCATTTTATGGTTTAATGTACAGACTTCAAGTATTAATGTGCAAGCCCACTGTTTGGACACTGGTATTCAAGATATGTCATGTTGAAAGAAATGAATATTCATCTTCATCAGAAGAGTTGATTTCTTTGTGCTTATACTTATATTTTCCAATTGTACGATGGTTTGTCAGATCTATAAATCGATGTTATTGTTTGTAATATGTTGTTATTTATTGTGTCATATTATGTACTTGTATTTAGATTGCAACAAGAGTTTCATGGAACTTAGTTTATTAGTGGAAAAAATGAGTTTTCACTAAGTTTGGGCATAGATAACATTTATCACCGGTGATAAATATAACGTTTATCACCGGTGATAGATGTAATGTTTATCACCGGTGATTTATGTAACGTTTATCACTGGTGATAAACGTACTGTTTATAAATGTAACGTTTATCACAAGTGAAAGATGTAGCGTTAATAATCGGTGATAAATTTATTGGGATATATAAATTTAACGTTTATCATCGGTATAAAACCGTTGATAAATGTAACATTTATCACTGGTGATAAATTTATCACCGGTGATAAATGTAACGTTCATCATCGGTGATAAATTTATTGGCATATATAAATTTAACGTTTATCATCGGTGTAACACCGTTGATAAATGCAACATTTATCACTCGTGATAAATTTATCACCGGTGATAAATGTAACGTTCATCACCGGTGATAAACCTATAAATGAAACGTGTATGACTGGTAGTGATAAATAAACGTTTATCACCGGTGATTTATGTTAACGTTTATCACCGGTGATAAATGTATAACCGATCATAAATGTAATGGTGATAAATTTATCACCGATGATAAACTTATCACCGGTGATAAATTTAACGTTCATCATCGATGATAAACTTAACGTTCAACACCGGTGATAAACTTAACGTTCCATCACCAGTGATAAACTCATAAAAGAAACATGTATCACTGGTAGTGATAAAAGTTACATTTATCACCAGTGATAAATGTAACGTTTATCACCGGTGATAAATGTAACGTTTATCACCGGTGATAAATGTAACGTTTATCACCGGTGATAAATGTAACGTTTATCACCGGTGATAAATGTAACGTTTATCACATTTATCACCGGTGATAAATGTAACGTTTATCACTAGTGATAAATGTAACATTTATCAACCTGTAGTAACTTGTGTTTTAACACTGATCATCCTAATTGACGGATGAATCTTAAAATATCACACAGTTGATACAACTTTATTATAAAGCAATCACATCAAGAAAACGCATCAATCCAATTGAAGTTCAAGTAAAATTAAGGCTAAATAGTGTAACTAATAAGTAAAATTACATTATCATCAACTTAAAACATCATAGGTACATAAGATACCATGTTAAAATTTACAAAAAGAACAAAAAAGCTTGTAAGCAAAATTTTCTTAAGCAATTGAACCAACAGTCAAAGTTTTATGAGCTTGTCTATTGCGATAAAAAGGCACAAAACTCCTTGTACCTGAAAAAGATAAAAATACTTTTAGAAACACATAGTGATAATGTATAAAGAAATATAAAGAAATGAAATATCCAAGTGATAAGTTAAAAGGCATACGTTCAGTTGTAAACTCTACATTACCCGCAATCACCTCCCAATATGAGATAGATCATAGAAGCACTTACTCGTGGTATGTGAGCGACGATCCTTCATCTTACTTCATTCGGATTGCACCTAAGGTGCATTTCTCTATCCCATAGCAGTACCACTACCACAACCACCACAAATCTTGCCACCACCCCAAGCACCTCCACTACTAGTTTTGCATACGCTTCCAGTAGCACAAACATGTTCGCTACTTCTAACAAAGATAGCTTGTACGTACCTGCTGAACAATAACATGAAGATAGAAGTGAATGCCTCATTCTGCAAGCTGCTGCCAATTAAACCAAATTTCACTAGATGCACCTTAGGTCACATACCAACAACTCGTCTTATGGATTTCCTTGACCACTCCTAACATAAATAATCGCCTGTTTGAAACCAAGAACCATAATAACACCCTACACTATACCTACAAAAACAAAATCCTAATCAATATCAGATAAATCGAATAATACATTAGGCTTACAGCTCATTCGGGCATTTTAACAAACATGTTATGCGTAACAACTACTTGCAAGGACAATAACAATTTACTCTTTCATAAGAAACCACCAAAATTACAATCATCTTCCACTCTATAATAACAAAGTTCAATTCTAGTTCCCAACACTCCAGTTAGATCAAAACGTCTGTTAGATCATATTTATAAATGTTTATAAAAATAAGATTACTTACTTTTAAGGTGTTTGGGATAGATCTGGCGGTGGTGGTGAGTTTAGAGGCGCCGGTGATGGTGTAGGTGACGGAGTCTGGTGCGATGGTAGCTACTTAGTGGTAATAAGGATGAAGAGAACAATGGTGATTAAGTATTTGGGGAAAGAGGAGGGAGGCACTCTAAACACACTTTAACTGTGTGAAAAAAACGAAAGCAAAATGAAAGAACTAAAGAAAAATCTGTGTATATTCGGCCAAGTAAATAAGATTAATTAATTAAATCTTAGATTAATCCCCACCATTAGATCAAAGCTAAATGGAGGGTGGGGATTTGTCCCTTGGTTTCCACCAAAAAATAAGGCTCCAAAATAACTTTCTTCAACTAGAATAATACAATTGATATTCAAATTCGCTTAGGATATCACATATAATATAACATTAATATGTAGATTAAAATTTTACATCTCATTGTAAAATGAGCATAACACTACAAAACTTATGATATTTGCTAACTAAATTAAATTTGAAAAAAATTTCGAAACAAAAGGGTCACTAAAAGTATATTCTTATCAATTTATGCTAAAATGAGTTACTAAAAGTTATTTTTATCAACTCTTACTAAAGATATAAGAAGTAATAGAGGGATCTATTCTTACTCAATATTTAGTAAGTAAAAACATAAAAAATTTAATGACTTTTTTATTTAGTAAACAAAGGATGTGACTTTCTTTTGCATCCTTTTATATTAATGTGTTTTAGTAATGTTATAATTACGTAACTAATTGTTAATCTTATTAGTAAACAATTTTTTTATTAAAAATAAATGTCTTGTATCTTGTAGAGTAAGTATCTGCATGTAACTTTAAAAAGTTCATTGTTTTTTGCATCGAAAAGTAATTATGTTCATTTTAAATGATATCTTTGATCTTCAAATCAACAAATTTGTGTTATATCACATCTAATATATACCAGTTGAGTTTGAATACACAAGAAATTCATTAAAAAAATTAACTTTTAGATAAATTGTTAGATTTAAGTTCATTTGGATATCAAACTTATTTAAGATATGTGGGGGACTCATCCTCACCCTCCGTTTTCCTACCTTCTAATGACTAAGATTAAACCCTCATTTTACACTGTAGTGGTACTTTTGTCATTTCATCCGCCCACTACATAAATCTTTTTCTTTTTTAATAAATTTTCATTTAACACACACACACATCAGTGTGTTTTCTCTCTCTACCAATCAACAAAAGATCCATATATTTCTATCTACCAACAACGATTCATCATATTTTCTCTACTTCAATCGATAAACATCCAAAACATCTCATCCATCATCAAGAATCGATCGATCAACAATCACGAGTCGATTGGTCGATCATCAGGTTTAAGTTATTCTTATTTTAGCTTATTTTATGTCAATAAGCTTATTAATTTACCATCACTTGGATTGATAAGCTTTTAACTAGCTTATTTTGAACGAATTATCCGTGTGTATTGTTCTTAATTATAAGCTAGCTTATTATGTGAGTTATGTAAATAACTAGATTATTGTGAATAAGCTAATTCAAGTGAATAAGTTGATTCAAGTGAATAAACTTGTGAATTAGAGGAGGTGAGAGCTATGTGAATGTGTGAGAATTAGAGGAGAGTTATGTGAATAAACGTATGAATTATATGTGAGTTATGTGAATAAGCTTTATATATTAGTGGAGGGTTATAAATAAGCTAGCTTATTAGCTTATTTTGAAGAATTATCAGGTTTTATAAGTATGAGATGTATGAATAAGCTTATGTTAGTGTAAGTAAGTTGTATTTGGCCTTTTAACTTAGTTTCTTATGTAAGCTATAAGTCTGATGTATCATATATGATACCTTTTTTATCATACGTGATAGTTATATGATAGGTTTATCATATATGATATATGGGGTATCATATAAGATATATGAGGTATCTATATGATGTATCTAACAAATCAAAGAAAACAGATTTTGTGATTAATTTTTACAAAATCTCTTTAAACTATTTAAACCTGTCTTCTATCATATATGATACAGTTGCTGATTACATGCTGCCTAATATGTTTTTTTCTGTCTTTTATAAATGCAGACTGTGAGAACACAACAACGAGTGGATGCTGCAATTTTCTGGTTGGAGCAAAAGCAAGAGGACGTGCACGCGTATGTGTGAAGGTGCGGTTGACAACATGTAGGGAGGAAGAAGAAGTTGATTGTTTTTGTTGAAGAAGTTTGGTAATGTTTTAGTGATTTATCATTTATGATATTTGTAGTTCACATTTTTTACTCAATGTATCATATTTGATATGTTGTACACGTCAGATATGATATTTCATGTACTCGTTACATCTATATATGACATGTGTTTTAGTTAGTTATCATATAATGTTTTAGTGATTTATCATATATGATACTTGTAGTTTACATTTTTACGCGATGCATCATATTTGATATGTTGTATACATCATATATGATGTTTCATAAATGATATTCTATGAATTTTTTTAGTATTATATATGATAATGCACTATCGTATATGACAGAATTGAAGTGTTACATGCATTATCATATATGATAATGCATTATTAATAAGTGTGAAAACACTTATCCTTTTACCACTTATTTCAAATAATAGCAAGACGAAAACGTGTATTTAATGTCGTAAAAGGCGGAATTATGCGTGGTTTGTGTTTTTATTATGTTTTAGGACAAAAATATGAAAAAAGGAAGAAAACACGGGCTTTTATCGAAGAAAAAGACAAAAGACGAAGTCAAAAGGTCAAACGTGCAAGAAGAACGGAAGTCAAAGGCCTATTCTGAAGATTTATCGAAGAAAAAGTCTAAAGACGGAAGTTTAACGAAGTCGAAGAACCAAGTCCACTAAAAGAAGAAAATTAGAAGGCGAGTTCAAGTTATCATTTGACTAATCCAGAGACAAAGTCGAGAAAGACTAGTTATTTAAAAGACGAGAAGACAAGAAGAAAAGAGAGAAGAAAACAACACCCTCCCCTCCCCTATATATAGTGTCCTAATATGTCATTAGGAGGCTAGTCTTTAATTTTTTAGTCAGTTTTATTTTAGTGTGTGTTTTACTTTTTCTCTCTAGCTTTTCTTTCAAGCTTATTAAACCTTCATCTTAATCTTGTAACTTTGGATCTTAATCTTCAATCTAATCAAGCTTTTTAATTAATTCTCATTCTACCTTTCTTAATCATAATCTATATTTTGATTTATTAATCATGTAGTTGGTTGAATATTTTTGATTATGTGTGATTGATTTGCTTATTGGATTGTGTTTATTGATTTGGTGTGTTTTGGGTTTTTAGATTAAGGTGCTCATTGCTTAATTTTTATGTTTTCTAGTTTTTAAATAAGTTGGTTTTGGTAGATTAATATTTTTATAAAAAGTTGATTTTAAATAATATGATTATTTAGTGTTTTTAAAAGTTTTTTAATTGTGTCTTATTAGCTTTTTCTAAAAGCTGATTTGGTTAAGCTTTTAAGTAAGTGCTTATTTGAGTTTTGCTTATTTTCATTTTGCTTAAAAGTTGGTTTCTTATCCGGGTTCCTAAAACCCCATTATCCCGATTTATGGGCAAACCCTAGTATCCCGAAGTAGTTGCAAATCATTATTCCGACTTACCCTTTACTTTCCCTCCAAAACAAAGACTCCATATTCCGAACTAATTCTAGTTTCCCACATTCCGGATTATGTACTAAAGGTACATTCCGAATTGCATGTAGATTGTGTATCCCGAATTACGTGTGAATGCAAGCTTTCCGAATTACATGTGTGACACATATTCCGAATTAGATGTAACAAAGGCTTTTTGGATTGTTTAAACTTGTGGATTCCGGATTACTTCAAGTACCCGGATTCCGAATTACATACAAACTTTTGCATTCCGGATTAAGTAGAAGAACAAGTATTCCGGATTACATAGAAGATCCGCGATTCCGAATTACGTGTAAACTGGATTCCGGATTGAATCCGGAGTGATTATTCCGGATTAGGTCAGGAGTAGAGATTCCGAATAAGGTCTAAGACCTTTATTCCGCATTGGGTATTGGACCAGCATTCCGAATTACGTGCAGAGCACGGATTCCGGATTAACCACAAAAGCATTATTCCGAATTGAGTTTTGAAGGCGGATTCCGAACTACATACATGATCCTCATTCCGAATTAAGTGCAGGATACATATTCCGGATTAGTTCTGAATTTGGTTTCCCGACTTATGTTCAGTTTTAGTTTCCCGAATTAATTCCCGCCATTTTTCTTAAGTATTATTTTAATTATTTTATCTTAGCTCAATTTTCAAGTTTACGTTTTTATAAGGTTTACATTATTATAAAGCTTTAAGTTTCAAATTTACTTTTAAAGTTTTAATTTTTCGTCATTTATTTTTAAATTTTAATTTTTATTTTAACTTTTAAAGCTTTCATTTTCACTCATCGACATTTACATTTTCACTTTTATTTTTAAAATAGATAATTACCTTTAGTTATTTTCACTTGATCTACTGTGCAGCCTTCATTCTGGACAAGCAATCGAGGTTAGACATCATTCCTTTATTTTTATGTTTAATAGCTTTATATTATTAGTAGACTTAGATAATCAAAAGCTCCCCCTTTTAGTGACCAACACCAATAAGTCCACCCTAAACCGTGATCAATTCGAATTGAATCGAGTACGAACAACACTTCAAGAGTACATACAATATCCATTAAACCAAATGGCGCCGCTGCCGGCTCTTTTCGTAAAGATTAACGGTTTTTAGTATGAAAAATTGGATTTTGGGATCCGTTCTTTTGGGAACGTTATTTTCAAGCATAAAAATTATAAAAAATCCTAAAAAATATAAAATTTTCAAAAATCCCAAAAAAAAAATTAAAAAAGGTAAAAAACAAAAAATATTGTATTTCATTTTAGTGTATGCGTACTCGATCTACGTCTTATTCTGAGTCTGAGGCTCGTAGAGACTTAGATATGGCCGGTGTGCATAATAATAACAACCCACCTCACCCTATTTTGAATAATAACAACAATAACTACCATGTCCCTCAACCCGACCTTCATACGATGGAGGAGCTTTGTCAACCAACTATGAACGGACGTGGAGGACCGATTGCGCCGATGCAAATCACGACCCCTGAATTTTCGTTGAAGCATCACATGATCCAACAAGTTCAAAACGCTTGTCCATTTCACGGATTACCGGATGATGATGCCAACAAACACCTCGATAAATTCATAACCGTCACTCAAAGCATGAAATTGCCCGGTGTTTCCATGGATTTTCTTCTCCTTCATCTTTTTCCACACACTTTATCCCACCATGCTGAAAAATGGTTTGATCGTCTTCCCAAAAACTCAATTCATACATGGGACGAGATGACTCAAAAATTTCTGTCAAGATACTTTCCACCATCCATGGTAACTAGTCTTCGTAATCAAATCAGTGGTTTCACTCAAGAACCTGATGAGTCACTTTTCGATGCTTGGGAATGTTATAATGTCTTAATCGATCGTTGTCCTAACCATAATATGCTCCCCGTCACTTTGATTGATACTTTCTACAATGGTTTAACTTTTCGTGATCGTGATACGATTAATGCTGCCGTCGATGGTACATTCATAAAGAGAAGACCTGAGGAGTGTAGAGAGGTTATAGAGAACATGACCACTCATCATGTGAGAACCCGTACTTTCCCAGAATTTTTTTATTCTTTTTATTCGTGCTTCTTATATTGTCCAACGTATTACGTTTTCTTTTATTGTTATATGTAAATCCTGAGATTCTTAAATTTTAATAAATTATACTTTTTAAGTATTTTTCTGTTCATTGATAGTACTTTATATGGAATTATAAAAATTTTATTTGTTTTTCCATACTTAAATTAAATCAATGTTTTGATTTAAAATCACCCGCGTGCGTTTTACAACGAGTTTATTCAAAATCAATGTACAACGAGAATTCCTAGTGATCGCGATACCGAAGGATGCCCAAAATTTTACATTTTATTATCGATTGTTTCGATAATTAATATTTTCGACGATTTCGTTTTAATTACGTATTAAATCGTGTCGGAAAATCATATAATCATTTATATGATGCATTGTAACTTTTGAAAAGTATTTTTACGAAACCCGAGCCCCGTAAATATTTTCAATATTTGCGAATAACCATTTTCTACCCTTTAAAACTATTAATTTCTTTTAGGTCCTAAAGTTTGCAAATTGGCAACTTAAGTCCCTCCACTTAAACTACCATATAAAAGGCCATTTTTTCCACTAAATCACACACACACAAAACACCTAAGATCAACAATTTTTACAATGATCTAATCAAAAGTAAAATTAGACCCATTCCTAATATCATTTTGTGATTCTATTGATACTAAAATCACCCACATGCATCAATATTTCAAAAAGTTTATGATTTTATGGTTGGTGATGTTTTGATCATCTTGCATGTGTTGTATATGTAATGATCTTCATGTTTTCGTTCTAAAAAGGTTTATTTTTAATCTTTGATTTTTGATAAATTTTGCATACAAGTGTTTTTACGAGTGTTTGGTTGATGGGTATTATAGTATGATGATTCTATAGGTATAGGAATGAGTGGTTTTGCTTGGAAAATTGATTTGACTTGATTTCTAAAAAGGGTATTTGGGATAGCAGCTTAAAACAGATTTTTTCGTGGGTTTAAGATCTGAGAAAGGCTGATACTATTTGATTTTATTGTAGAGTTTTCCGAGACGCTCGTTTTGGTATAAGATAGAGCTTCTAAGTCATTACGAGTCAAAAGTTATGCTAGTTTTAGTATTCGTGTACCGGGAGACGCAAGTCGGCACAATCCGAAATTGTGGCTGATTTTGGGTCGACTCTCGGGGACTTTAGGCTTGGTTAGATAAATGTAACTACTGGTTTTCAAAGATAACAAACTTAGTTTGATGAGTCTAGTAGTGATTTCAAAAGACGGATTGTCGAGTTAGTACTTTTAAAGTGGTCCAAACGATTTTATAAAACAAGTATACAAATCTGTCCCAAATTTGGAGTCGATTAAAGTGTCGAGCTGATGGAGTTTAAAGTGTGAAATTTGGCTCAAACTTTGGTGAGGTCTTATACAGGTTATAAGTGACATTGACACCAATTTTCATCTAAAACGGACAAGTCTAGATAGGGTAGATCGGTGTGTACATTCGGGGTGTACTTGCTGATTTTAATTTTGGACACTTAGTTCAATGCTTGTGTTGCGTGAGTTTGAGTGTTCACCATCGGACATGGTGACTTACTCAAGTGCTTAGTCATTATATAAATGACTTAGCTACTGGTCCGAATAAGGTTAAGGGATAGTTTTACTTGCGTTGACTTGGCGTCTTATGACGGGTCAATTTCAAGTGTACAAGTGTTTAAACGAGTAACGTTGGATAAAATGATTCATTTGGTTCGTATCAATGGTTTTGAAACATGAATACTTTGAAACATTTGAGTCATATTATATTTGGTATATATATCGATATTGAGTTCGAGTCTTAACGCGCGCCTTATTTTGATAGGTTGCGGTTTTCGTGTTTCCCTGGGCATCCATATCGTCGGTGATCGTCTCACTACCATTGTTTCTACTCAGTTGCTGAGTACCGTGATTGGCTTACCTCATAGCTAAGGTGAGTTCATAGCCCCTTTTTACTTGTACATGGTTTCTAAACACGGGGTGAGATTTTACATGGTGGAACACAACCCATTTAAAAACTGTATGCTATCCAGAACTTGTATGTTATCCAGAACATATATGATTTTCAGGTTTTCAATGTTATTATTGCTTTTTAGTCTAGCCTTGAGTTTCCTCTCCTGATCATGAACCGTTAATTTCGAGTACTAAGCGCGAATGTTGTGGGTGGATCCATTGGGATTGACTATCCCCGTCTCAAGTACCTTGACGCACTGATATTTGTTTATACTTGAGTATTTAGGCTAAATACTCTCTAGAGGAACTTACATTGAGTTAAGCTTCGGTTCATGAACTGAACAACAATAATAATGGTTTCAGACTATGGTTAATGATCATAACCATACTCCCTATTTACTTGTTTTACAAATGAATTCTTGTGTTCCACACCTTTACTGCTAAACCTATGAATATCACTCAACTTTATGTTGACGATTTTACATTTTTAATCTCAGGTATTATTACTTAGCTTTGCTTAGATGGGAGCCCACAGGATATTATCGCAGCTTGGAGATTTTGTGATGCTTTTAAAAGACTGTTTTTAGTAAAAACTGTCAGGAGTTATTTTATCTTTTGGGCAACTTTATGTTATACATCGAGACGAAATAATATAATTTTCCGCTTCTAAAACTCTGGGACCTATGTTTAAAACTCTGACCTTTTATGATGTAATGTCAAACACAGAATCTGCCATTGTTGTTCGATATCTGCGCGGGTAACTCTCTAATCCTTATTATTTACTTTTAATTATCGTTGTAGTATTTCATCTCTTGATTTCATTTTGAAATATTACTTCACTTTAATGACGATAACTACTATGTCTTTTCAAAGCCTATGTGCTTCATTAATTATCATTGAATATTACCGTGATTACATCTGCTCTTAGTGTATTTCTGGAATTCTTGTTCTTGTGAATTGATCTTATTTCAATGATTTTATATCGTTATGACGTTACATACTTGTATTCAGAGCGCGTATGCTGGAGACTTTACATACTCATTTTTCTGAGTACTATTGCTATTTCATTTATGCGTGATACGACTGACTTCATATACTCGTTCGTTTTGAATCATATGTTTTTCTCGACTCATTGTTACATGTTGTGCATACTCTCGTGATACCATTGTTCGGGATTGAATAAGTGTTGTTTTCGATAAAACTCCTGATGTTCATTCTTACTACCGTGCATGTTGCTTTCATTGTTTATTTCCTTTAAAATATCTATTTAGATACCCAGATTGTTTACCGCCATTCGTAATTGAATGTCTAGTCTATAGACCATTGTGTAGCTCAATGTGTCTCCGAAAAAGACTAAAGGACACCATGTGAGTCACACATCTCGAAGCATTCGTGGAATCAGTACCTGAATAATATCGTGGGTTTTCGTAATCTTGATTGACCTTTACGTCATAGTTTTACACGACAATTGTACATGGATTACATCTTATTTCATTGGCCATTCTACGTTTCGAATTCGAATTACAACGTCTGTTGTACCTTGAACACATGATCGTCATATATTATGTGACGGTTGTTTGGAACACGGCTGTACTTCTATAAAACTTGTACCCTCCCTTTTTCATTAAACCTCCTCGCTCTAGAGGTGCAGCCCGTTAATGTTCTATTTCTTTCTCGATATGTCTTGTGATTTTTATAAAGAAATCATACCGCCTAGAGACCTTCCTGCATTGCATTATGATATTTAAGACACAGATGTCATGCGTCGTTTTTGATTTCTTAGATTTTACTGTGTTTTCTTTACATGATTAATTATACAGTTTATTCTCTTTCGTCTTTATGGAATCCACTAATTTTGTGTGTACATTAATTATGAGTTATTAAGAAATTTAGATTTAATTTCAAGCTGTGTCAAAAAATATACTTTTTTACAGAAACTTTATAGGAAATTTAATAGTGTCGAAAAAATATTTTTATAACCTTAGACATAAAAAAAAATTTACCTGTTGAGATGTTCGTTTAAGACATAATATTTTACCAGTAAACATTAAAATCGAGCAAGTTACGCTCATTTGAGATTGCAAAATCTAAGAAGTTATTTTCTAAATAATTCTAAAATATCATTTTGTTGACAGATTTAATGCAAGGGCATTTGCGTCCATTTTTTATCTGTTTCAAGTCTCGAGTAAAACTAGAAAGTTGTCTGAAACATCGTTTTACACCAAATTACTCTAGACTTCGAGTCTTAAAATGTCATTTAGTGAATCAAATGGTCTAGTCAAACCCCAAAAGTCAAACCCAAAAAGTCAAAGTTGATTGAAAAAGGGACAAAACTGATAAAATTTAAAAATATGGATTGAAGCGTTTTTTAGTTCGTTTGAGCTCGTAAAACTTTAACTAATGATATTTTGCAAACTAAAAACAATGACCGCGTTTGAACAAGTATAAAATAGTAACTTTGAGTTCGGTCATACATATACAAAGATCTTGAACTTTTGAAATTCGGTAACTTCCTAATATAGAAACTTTTCGGAGTGATTGTACTATTTGTTAACTGATACCCTACTTTCTTAAAAGTATATTATTGTCAAATTAATCACGATGTGAACACATACGGATTCCTTTATCCTTTCTTTTATATATGACTTATTTGTCATTCTATTTTTTTCTTTCTTTGCTTCTATTGTACCACTGAATTGGACCGAGGTTGAAGTTCTTGCTTTCGTATCGTTCGTTACCATCTTGACACGTGTCTCCTGACGATTCCTGCTAAGCCTCTGGAAACCTTATCACCTTGTAACCATTTCATTGATTGCCTTGAACTACCCTTTATTACCCTCATGTAACCCACTCGCTATTTTATAAGTTACCATATAAGCTCAAACGGGTCTTGTTTGCGAATCATTTTATAAAAGGTTTCATTTGGGCTTTCTTAAATAATTTAATGCTATTTTATAAAATTAATTAATATTAATTTTACAATGTATTTTCGCAAATTATTCTAATACGGTCTTATAAAGAACCCTTGTAACTATACAAATTGTTGATTTAAACAGTTAGCCAGTAACTTATAGGCAAAAAGTTTCATATATTATTTTGATTCCTGTTTTTACAAATGCTATTATATACATATTTTAAATCATATGATATGTAATACTGGTTTGACGAAGCTGAGCATCGCATTGTGTTAATCCCATATTAATCCATAACATAAGATTTAGAAGAGATATTTAGAGAGAGAAAGAGTAGAAAGTAGAGAGAGAAATAAGAGAGAATTTGGAAGGTTAATGTTTACTAGAGAGAGAAAATAAAATTAACCAACACCCTCTTCCACACATGGAAGAGGGTATGTATACCCACGAACCAATGGGCTTTCCATGGGTCGTGGGTTTGTGACTTGGGCCAGGCTTGGCTTTGTCTTGGGCTTACGCCCCTAACTAAGAAAATATTAGCTTAAAGTCCAAGCCTGGTTTTCCCGACTAACCTATTACAATACAAGACCATTAACGACTAAGATGACCTACTACATTCTTGTTCGACTATATGAAATATAGGGCTAACAATATCCCCCAATGTATCGGTCATCTTAAAAAGCTTAAAAAGCATAAGATGATTGAGTGAATACATTCTTGTAGAGGAGATCTTCCTGCTTTGGTTTTGTATCTTGGTCTTGATCTTGTTTGTAACGGCTTTGTTCCTTCATGCCTTGTGATCTTTATCTTGAGCCTTTGTCTTTTGACTTAGAGTGCTTGAGATCTTCAGTCTATCCTTGATAGTGTTCATCTTGTGCTCTTGTGACAAGATGGCCTATTACCTTCTTACGTTCTTAAGTATCTTGATTATCGCCATCTTGTGCTCTTGTGACTTCTGAATCAACATTGGTTACACAGCTACGCCACCTTCTTGATATGGATCAATATATATAGACACGGATGAAATGGCTTTGAACATTTCACCCTAACTCGGTAGCGTTTTACCTCCGGTCGGTGAAGACCGTTAGACGATATTAGATACCGTACCTGTGATCGGGTAGATTCGATTAAGAACCTCCTTGACAGGGTTTCCCGGCGGTAGTAGCCAGTTCTCTTTACTCGACCGTCTCAAAGGAGACTATGAACGTAAAGAGTGAATAAAAAAGGATACGGTTATCCGTTTGATTAGAGTCGTCAATTCAGAATTCCTGGAACAAGTTTGATTCGAAAAAAATCGCACCATTGTTGCTTTCCAGTTTGTCACAAGCTTGATTCATAGAGAATCTTGCGAGTCACCTACCGCAGTGCTGTTTGATGTTAACACTGGAAGGATTTCCATTCTTCCTTGTGAGCACTAAGGAGTGTCACTCTGAATGTTCTGGCAAGATCACACGGATTTTGCGAAGAAACATGGAATCAAGTTTGAATCAATTAAGAATCCAAACTTAGTTGCATTCCAGTTCTCACAAGTTTGATTCGTGTTGAATCGCACAAGTTACCTACCATAAGCTTGTTTGATGCTGGCTCAAGCAGGATTTCCATCTTCATTGTTAATCGTATCACTCAGATGTTCTGGCAATATCACAAGGATAATGCGTAGGACTCGATTGTGTCCTAATGAGATGATAGAAAGATCTCGTTTGGCTCTAGACTCAATAAGTGCATTTTGGTAATCGGAGGCTGGAGCAGACTGCCACCTTTTCAATATTAACTAACTCGGAGTGAGAAAGTCAATAGATACGTGTTGATCTCTGTGACAATGAGACAAGTTTCTTTTGAGAGAAACTCGAATGGCTGGGGAAGGGTTGTGCATCGCATCACTCGGTCCATGACACTTGTCTTCAAAAGATGTGTTAACCCGGTTTCTACCTAAGTTGCATAGAATATTCAACTCCTTCAATGCTTACCAATACATCATCATTAGCACCTTGTTGTGATTGTTCTAGTGCTAACTTAAGTAATTGGTCCGCATTCAGCTTCATTCCACTCCATCTTTCCTAAGGACAACTATTTCTAGCTATGGAATGTCCTTGAGTAGATCCCTCCGGTTCTGGTTGGATCATAGGACTTAGTTTCCTATCCTAAACCACCTTTTGACTCCATCCTTCCGTCGTGGATAGTAGGTTGTTTTGGGTAAAGATCGTAACCATAAAACCATTGAAAACCATTCAAAGTGCTTGATAAAAATCAAAAATTTTAACACTTTGAAAGTTTTATATTTTCGAAAAGCTCCCCTACACATATGCATCGATATACGAAATAGTTTAGCATGTGAAGGAAAGAGTTGCACTTGAGTCTTTAAGATCACATGTTGCGATATATTACATTTTAATCACATTTTCTCCCCTATCTCTAATATAAAACATAATATTAGAGATACCAATTGATTAAAATATGACATTTTCTAACAACCGATTGGGAGAGAAACATGTGTGCACGCATGAATCATGGAATAGTTGTGGTCGGGTTGCTCCCCCTTAACAATATATGTGTGTCATGAAACAAAATTTGACAATATTTTGGAAATACGACACCACAAAATATGTTGAGGTACGGAGTTGAGATGCCTTGTCCGATATAATTTATTACTTATGACAGTTTTATACCATTTTTGGAATGTGTTGGATACATAAAATATGACAATTTCTTAGATGTACCCAACAACATTAAAGGCTTGATTTTAAAATGCCCCCCCCCCCCTCAAAAATTGATCAAAATAACATATGACAATTTTGAGATATAAAAACCACATATGAGGAAGGGAGTGTTGAACACACAATTTTGAAAGATTTAGAAAAACCTTTTGAGAAATTTTTGAAAAATTGTGCTCAACGGTTTTAAAATAATCAGGATAGAAGACTTCTCTTCTATTGCTTAAGGAAAGCGCACTGAAACGTACACTTCCCTGTCGGGTCCGCTGATTCATGAGCTCAAAACTTGGATTGTTTTGTGACTAGCTCATGACCGAGAAAAATAAATTTCCCGTTGTGAAGGATAAGTTATCATCCGTGATAAACTTTCCTTAAGTTGAAGTTCGAGGTCTAAGCTGACATTTACTTAGAAATCGTTTTTCATGAGCTTAAAAACTTTGAATGTTTTTATGAGAAGTTCATGACCGAGAAATATGAATTTCTCGTTGAAAAGGATAAGTTATCGTCCGAGATAAACGTTCTTTAGCTGAGGTCCGAGTCCTAAACTGTGATGCGCTTAGAAGTCATTATGAGAGAAAAATCAAGCAGCTTCATTTACCAAAACCTCCAAGTCTTCTGGAGTCATATACTTCATACCAAGACGGCCAACGAGATACTGAAGCCTATTTTGAGATAGGGCTTTTGTAAACAAGTCAGCTATCTGGTATTCAGTTCTGACAAAGTATAATTCCACGATACCACGTTCTACTTGTTCCTTGACGAAGTGATATCTGACTGCGATGTGCTTGGTACGGGAGTCTTGAACCGGATTGCAAGAGATGGCTATGGTCGACTTTGAGTCACAATACATAGGTATTTTATCAAAGTGGAAGCCATAATCCGTGAGTTGAGTTCTCATCTAGAGGACTTGAGCACAACACGCGGATAAAGCCACATATTCTGCTTCAGCTGATGAGAGCGAAGTGCAATCCTGCTTCTTTGACGACCAACTCACAAGTTTGTCTTCCCCTAGAAATTGTACGCTACCAGAAGTGCTTTTGCGACTATCAAGGCAACCTGCGTGATTAGAATCTGAAAAAGCTGTTAGATGAAAACCGGTTTCCTTCGGATACTAGAGTCCCATGTGAATGGTATTCTTAAGGTACCGAAAGATCCGTTTAACCTCTTTGAGGTGCTTTTGAGTAGGTCTGGCTTGATATCTTGCACAATAGCATGTGGCATGATGAATATCAGGCCTGCTGGCTGTAAGGTACATAAGTGACCCGATCATACTGCGATATCGCGTTTGATCTACGGGATATGAGTACAAGTCAGCGTCTAGGGATTTGGTCGAAAATGGTGTACCAACGCGAGCACATGAGGTCATACCATGCTTATTAAGTATCTCTTGAGCATACTTAGCTTGGTTAATGAAGATACCACGTGGGGATTGATGAATCTGGAGGCCTAAAAAGAATTTTAGTTCCCCCATCATTGACATTTCAAATCTGTTGTGCATTAGTTTTTCAAAACATTTTGAAAGTTTTGGGTTCGTAGAACCAAAAATAATGTCGTCAACATGAACTTGCACCAGCAGTATGTCATCCCCATATTTATTAATAAAGAGAGTAGGATCAATAGAACCTTTGGAGAATCCTTTGGAAACCAAGAAGTTGGATAGTTCTTCGTACCATGCCCTTGGAGCTTGTTTAAGTCCATATACAGCCTTCTTGAGAAGATAGACTTTGTCAGGGTGATGAGGATCGATGAATCCTTCCGGCTGATTCACATACACTTATTCCTTCAAATGACCCTTGAGAAAAGCAGTTTTAACGTCCATCTGAAAAACCGTGAAGCCCTTATGTGCAGCATAAGCAAGGAATATCCTGACAGCTTCCAAACGAGCAACTGGAGCGAATGATTCATCGAGATCTATCCCTTCTTGTTGACGATAACCCTTAACCACAAGACGAGATTTGTTTTTGATGATGGTTTGTTCTTCATCCAGTTTGTTTTTCCAAATCCATTTGAAATCTAAAAGCGAAATTCCATAAGGTCTGTCAACAAGTTCCCAAAAATTTAGGCGTTCAAACTGATGAATTTCGTCTTGCATTGATTCAATCTACGCATGATCAGTCATGGCTTGTTTGATGTTTGTAGGTACAATTGAACTTACGGTGATTACATACATACACACATCGCCATCGGTGTTAAGTTGTTTGCGTGTTCGAACAAGTTGTGAAGGATTTCCAATTACTTGCTCCAATGGATGATCACGAGTCCAATGGTGAGTGGATGGATATCTTTGGTAGAATGTATGCATGTTGGACGGATCAACATGTTGAGTAGAAGACTCTCCGACTTCGCGTACTGGTGTACCGAACGGGTTGATAAATTCTTCTTCGTCAGGTTGTACATCGACTGCTTGATTGTTGTTTCCTCCTTCAGCATTGACGGTTAGTGATGTTTGTTGTATGATGGTTTCTTGAGTTTGTTGAGTATCCAATGGAATAGTCTCTTGAGCAACGGTTTCTGAAGTAGAGGCAGTTGTGTCTTGTTGATTTTGTTCAGGTGCATCAGCAGTATTGACAGCGGAAGGCTTTGACACCACTTGATTGTTTCCATAGTAGTATTCATCAAACATTGGATCATATAAATCAACCAACTCATTCATAAGTGTCGTATCCGTCGATTCTGTTGTAGGAGTATTTTCTTGACATTTAATACGAGGTTTTTGCCCAGTACGAAAATTTTATCGTCCGATCTTTTCGAATTGAGAAAGGGAAAAATGTGCGACTCAGTCGTCTTTTGGTGGAAACAATATTTTTGGTCGTTGTAGAATTAAAATTTGAAAGACTTAAACGTAAATGACGGTAATTTAAATATAAAACTAATTAAAATGTAAATGGTGCAATATTAAAACATTTAAAAGTAAATTAATTAAAAGACAGAAACTAAAAGCGTGACGAAAAATTAAATTGACAATGTAGTAAAAATACAAAACTTAAAATTAAAATAGGCTAAAAGTAAAATGAGAAAAACTGTCACTTTTTCTCTAAAAATAAAAAAACTAAAAAACTTGAAATCTTAAGACTAAGACTAAGACAAAAAATTAAAACAATCAAGCAGACACCACAATTATTTCCGAAAAGCTACAGTACAATTCAGAAATTGCATTTCTTCGGAAAAATGATCTTTTCGGAAAAAAAAGTTTTTCGGAGAAATCTTCGGAAAAGCAATGAATTCAGAGAAAAGGAGAATTTCGGAAAAATGACTTTTTCGGAATAATAACTTTTTCGGAATGAATGTTTTCAGAGAAATTTTTGGAAAAATGACAAATTCAGAAAAAGTAGGATTTTCGGAAATATGAAGTTTTCGGAAAAATGGAATCTTCAGAAAAATGAGGTTTTCAGAAAAACTAGAATTTTCGGAAAAATTGCTTTTTCGGAATAAATGGTGATTTCATAGAAAGGATGAATCCATAGAAAAGGGAATTTCGAAATAATTGATTTTTCGGAAAAGGTATGTTTTCAGAAAAACAAAACCCTTTTCCGAGGAAGTTAAGGCACGGTTACAGATAAACAGTAAAAAGAAAACTTAAGAAATAAGCTACGAATAAACTAAAATCAAATAAGCAAATAACCAAAACTTAATCTAAAACACTTTTAAGAAAAAAAAATTCAACCACAAATCAAAAACTTGAAAAACACTAAAAAAATTAAAAATTAAAAATCAACTTTTAATAAAATAAACTAATAAAAATACTTAACTAAAATCTAATCAAACACACAATAAGCTATCAAATCAATAAGCTAACACAATCAAACACATAAAAACATAACCATTAATCAAATAAGCATGACAATAAGATAAGATAATAAGCATAAAGATTAACAAAAATAAGAAAGGTAGAAGGAGAGATTAATATAAAACTTCATTAAAATTAAAGATTCAACAATAAAAGGAAAGATTA
Organism: Glebionis coronaria; assembly: GCA_025667525.1. NCBI lineage: Eukaryota > Viridiplantae > Streptophyta > Magnoliopsida > Asterales > Asteraceae > Glebionis > Glebionis coronaria. The sequence continues at coordinate 496,397,114 of CM046877.1, forward strand.
AACTTACAAATTTAAGGTGCAGGACAAGGTAATTAAGAGTGCAATTAAGTAAATGACATGAAATTAAGGTGGAAAGACTAATGTGTCAAATTAGCTAACAACTCCTAATGACACATTAGGAGTCTATTTATAGTGATTAGGGAAACTAAGCATGTGTTGGTTGATTCTTCTTTCTTTCTCGACTTCTCGTCTTCTAATTTCTTCGACTTTTTCGACTTTGTCTCGGGATTAATAAACTCGTCTTGTAATTTCTTCATTAATTTAGACTTGAGTTCTTCGGCTTTTATTAAACTTCCGTCTTTAGACTTTTTCTTCGATAAATCTTCAGAATTGGCCTTGGACTTCCGTTCTTTTAGCACTCTTGATCTTTTAACTTTGTCTTTTGTCTTTTTCTTCGATAAAAGCCCGTGAAAGCCCGTGTTTTCTTCCCTTTACACATTTTCATCCTAAATCACAACAAAAACACAAACCACGCATAATTCCAACATTTAAGACATAAAATATATGTTTTGGCTTGGTTATTATTGTAGTTAAGTGGTAAAAGGATGGGTGTTTACACACCTATCAACATTCTTGCACGGGACTTACACTGTTTTGTGTAGGTGCCATTGCTGGACATTGAGGAGCGGGACTTGAGCTGTTGTGATCAAGTACCATTTGTGGTAATTCGTCAAAGTTCACATGAATTGTTTCGACAATAATCTTTGTTCTCTTGATGTAAACTCGATATCCTTTCGACAATGTAACATACCCCACAAAAATACATGCAGCACCTTTTTCTTTCATCTTGTCGAGATTCTCACCGTCTTTAAGAATGTAGCATAAAGATCCAAATACGTGAAAGAATTTAAACGTAGGTTTCCTGCCATTGATGATGTGGTAAGGTGTCTTTTCATGTCTAGGGATGACGAGAGAACGATTCTGAGTATAACAGGCGGTTGCAATAGCTTCAGCCCAAAAGATAGTGGTAATTTTGAAGCAGAAAGCATTGTTCGAGCTGCCTCTACCAAAGTGCGGTTCCGTCTTTCGACAACGCCGTTTGGTTCAGGAGTTCGAGCAATAGACGTTTTATGTTCAATGCCTTCTTCTTGAAAGTAAGGTTGCAAGTTCTTGTTCAAAAATTCAGTACCCCTATCCGTTCTTACGGTTAAGACTTGAGCTTGAAGATTTCGTTGTATCATCTTGAGAAAGTTTTTGAGAACCTCTGGTGTTTCATATTTGGACCTTAAGAAGAAAGTCCATGTGTATCTAGAGTAATCATCAACAATCACGAGAATATACTTTTTCCCGTTAATACTTTCTACACGCATGGGACAACATAAATCCATGTGTAGAAGTTCTAATCGTCCTTTTAAGCTTGGGGTAGTCTTTGTTTTGAAAGACTTCCGTTTTGTTTTCCCCAACTCACAAGAAGAACAAAGATGGTCTTTGACGAATTTTAACTTAGGAAGACCGGTCACAATATCATTCTTTGAAAGCAAGTTGATGGTGTCAAAGTTGAGATGTGACAATCGTTGATGCCATAACCATGCTTGAGAGGATGAAGCTTTAGCCATTAAGCAAATTGGATTTGTTGAAGATGTGTCTTGAAGAGTTACTGTGTAGAGATCAGAACCACGAGAACCTGTAAGAAGGTCATTCCCATCGTAGTCTCTAACATAGCAAGTAGATTTCCGAAAAGCCACTTCCAAATCCGCATCACAAAATTGACCAACCGAGAATAAATTGTGATTCAGTCCCTCGACGTAATAAACCCATTTGATAGTGAGATTTCCTTGAACCAAATCGCCATATCCAAGTATCGGTGCAAACTGATCATTTCCAAACCGCACCGTACCCAGAAACTTCTCCACGAAGTTAATGAGAAGCTTGAGATTGCCCGTTATGTGCTTTGTGTACCCGGAGTCCATTATGAATAGGATGATTTCGACGAGCTTCAGAAGAATTAGAAGACAATGTAGCATTTGACAAATGGGAACCCTTAATAGAAACGGGTTCCAAAATAGTAGTGGGCCTAGATGCAAAGTCTACAGGCAGGCTAATATTCCTAGACCCAATCACTAAAGTGGTTAACTTAGGTACCCATTTGTATCCGGGTGGGGTAAATCTCGAATACCCCTGTTTACATGTCCTACTCATGTTCTCATAAAGCTTCTTTAACATGTTTTGTTTACGCAGAGTAGTGGATTCTAACGCACGTATTTTCTTAAGTGGTTGAGCAGTGGATTGGTTCAAAGTTCTTGTGGGTTTTCTAGTACTAGTGGGCACAAGAATAGGCTTCCTAGTTCTAGCATTCACGCCATTATGATTAAAAGCACAAGTGTCATGATTGAAATTACGAACACATTTTCCACATTTAACACAAACAAATTCATCATTCGAAGTCTTAACATTCAAACTGTCATTACATGCAGTTACAGACGTTTTATTATTAGAAAACTTAAAATTCCTACTGTGATCTTCTACTTCCTTCTTCTTCCCTTGACTATTGTTAGGCATGACTCTATCTTCAATTCTAGTGCTCTTAAGCTGTGGTCCGCTAACGCTAGTAGTGGGAGTTACTCCTGTAGAAGAAGACACACGTTGATTAGTTTTCCTAGTATTCTGAGTTAACCGCGATGTTCCATTTTGAGTGGACCTAGTGTTCATCTTATACATTACAGGTGCTATCACATTTGTGCTCTTATCAGTTCCTAGCTTAGGCAAAGTCTTTGGGGGTTTGCCCAAAATAGACGATTTAGGGCATTTAACCGCATTCGGTTGACGAACAACGGATGGTTTACCCAATTCAGACATTCCTTTCATTTTCTCAATGAGTTTTTGTAACTCACTGATGGCTATGTCCCTTTCTTGTAGCTGAGCTTTCAAATCATTTATTTCGAAACCTTTTTCATTTAATTGTCGGAACGAAGAAGCTGCTATTTCTTGACACTTTTTATGATTATGAGATCTATCACCTTTTTGTAAAGCAATTTCAAGAGAAATGGAGTGTTTCTCAAGTTGGGAAAAACTTTTCGAAAGTTTATTATATGACTGAATTTATTTCGAAAGCTCTACTTCAAGATTGCAACATTTCTCGTCCGATTCTGACACTAGACATGCTACATGACAATATTGATCAAGATCGGTATACACACCAAGTATAGCATTCATATGGTCAACATAAAAGTATTCCTTAGAAAGTCGATCAATTTCGTTAGAAAGTTGGTGTTCTTGTGTCTTTAATTTAATTTGAAGAAAATCAACTTCATCTTCAAGAGATTTGACATAGCTTAAATCAGTTAACATTTCCTCAGTGAGAGCATTATAAAACATTTCCACATTTTTTGAAAGATCATCAATGGTTGGAACAATGCATTGTTGAATGACGACTTCTACTTGTGGGTTAGGTTTAATATTCCAAATGGTATCTCTAAAAACTTTTACATAATCGGCGACACCTTTGTACAAATCTAAAACCCCTTGTTTTATAAACTCAAATTTCTGAACACCTTTGCTTTTCTCATCCCATTTACGTTTTTCATCCGAAATTTGTTTTTCTAACAAAATTGATTGCTTTTTGAAACTCCTTTTTAAAGAAACTTTCTTTTAGGGTTCATCACTTAGTGGTGGAACACTATTATACATCTTTTATTCTTTGGAAAGTTCTTTTTGAGGAACAAACTTAATATAATGATCAGAATCGGAAAGGTTTATTAGGTCACTTAAGTTCGATCGACTTTCTTCTTGTTGATGAATGATTTCGTCGCAGTCAGGGGAAAGCATAAGAGCAAGATTATCAACATAACAACCGATATCATAAAGAACAGGCTTGGTACTTTGAACTTTCTTGAGATATTCAGGCTTGACAAAACTCGTTTTCATATTTCTATTGAGCATATTCATGGTTTGAATAGACTGACCCGTTTTGTAAACAATGTTGTTTAACGTTTCGAATCTCTTTTCCAAAGCAAGAATTTTTTCAATATCCTTTTCTTCACGAGTTTTATAAAGCTCAGTTTGTTCTTTGTTAACCGACTCTAACTCAGTAATTTGGAGTTTATGTAGCAGCAGTTGTTCTTCAAGTTCCGATATCTTTTGTTTTGACATATGAATTTCGTGTGTAACTTGAGAACAATATTGTTCGTTGAGCACCTTACGTTCATATACCAAACCATTAGCTATTGCAACTCGTCGATCAGCTTCTTTTACATAATCACACTCTTTAAGCCTGTCTATCTCCTCGGCTAAGGATGTGTTTGCTTGCTTCAAACGTTTATTAGCCTCTTTGTTTTCATTAATTTCACGTTTTAAAGAATCAATAATAGACGCAAGCAAATCACGGCCCTCTTCCGAGTCAGTATCCTGAGTAGCATTTCTGTCATCATTGCACATATGATGTGAATCCGTAGAGATATTGTTATCCTCCGTGTCCATTACATATGTGTCAATGATGCTTTCGGGTTGCTCAGGATGCCATCGTTCATTAGCAAACACATTATAGTTATCATTTGATGGTACCTTTTCAATTGGCTCAGTGTCCAAGATTGGTCCAGAATTTTCAGCAATCTCTGGAATCACTTCTTGAATCTTTGCCATGTACACATAATGTGCCTCTAACTCTTGATCATCGGCTTCATCATCAGTGTCATCACGCCAATCAACTTCATCTGCTGTGAGTGGAATTCATGCTTCTTCTTTCTTGTACATCAACATCTTTTCCTTGTGATATCCCGAATCCTTAACCTGTTTTGGCTTCTTACATTCCCTAGCCATGTGCCCAAATCCCTTGCAGTTGAAGCATTGAATCCCAGTCTTCTGCACCATCGGAGTGCCTACAGTATCTCTAGCCCCAACTTGATTCAACATCCTCTGATTATCATACCTAGCATCACGATCATACCTAGGTGCATGATCAACTTCCCTATATCTAGCATTAGATGATGATCTGAGGTTGTTGCTGGTAGATTTGTAGATCTTCTTATAAATTATGGTGAGTAAAGACATGAGTTCCTCAATCTTCTTGTCCCTTGAAGTTTGTTCATCATCACTGTCTCCATCTGACTCGGTGTCATACTTTGGAGGTGGAGTGGGGACAATTGCTTTTGCTTTGTGTTTAGCAGTAGCTAGAGGTTTGGTGGATGAGCTTGATGACTTTGAGGAATGAGTAGGTAGTTGTTGACGGGGAACGGGTTTTGTTGAAGTAGCAGCCACAAAGCAATAGAATTTGCAGATCGTTCTGCCTTTTCAGCCCTTAAAAAAATTGGGACGTGAGATATAGATCAAAATAGCCACGAAAAATCAAGAACACAACACACGAATCTTCAATCACCTATCCACTATAGGATCTTGATACCAAATGTTATTCCATATCAATCTATAACACAAGATTTAGAAGAGATATTTAGAGAGAGAAAGGGAAAAAAAGTAGAGAGAGAAACAGGAGAGAATTTGGAAGGTTAATGTTTACTAGAGAGAGAAAGTAAAATGAACCAACACCTTCTTCCACACATGGAAGAGGGTATGTATACCCACGAACCAATGGGCTTTCCATCGGCCGTGGGTTTATGACTTGGGCCGGGCTTGGCTTTGTCTTGGGCTTACGCCCCTAACTAAGACAATATTAGCTTAAAGTCCAAGCCCGGTTTTCCCGACTAACCTATTACAATACAAGACCATTAACGACTAAGATGACCTATTACATTCTTGTTCGACTATATGAAATATAGGGCTAACACATTGCTAGTCCTAAATTATGCATGGCCTGATCACCTATGCCTAATTTAGAAGGAGCCATACAAGGCCGAATAGTATTCACCTTAAATATTTAACCAAGAATCAACTTTTTAACTATGTTCCTTAAAAAGTTTGATAAAATAAAGTTTAGAAAACTTTTACTTCTTATGCGAGTATCAACAATTCGTGACTTACAGATAAGAACCCTTATCTTTTCTTGAACAAAGTACGTGCCTCAAGCACCTATTTTCTTACCCAACAATATTTGTTTTACTTGTTACTTCATCATCCTCATGATACAATTTTTGTTACCATTTGCCTAATTTCTTACCATTGATACCAGAATTGAAAGTTCCAAACGTTGTTATGCTTCTACATCGATCAACCTTCTTTATCTATTTTGGTAGACCTTTGAAACACCTCTGGACGCATATAATGATTTACGATTGGACGTGAACGATAATTCCGTGAATTTGTCATGATGTGTGTTAGACTTTATCGTCTTGAAATTCATTCGTGTGAACCACGTGTGATTTCGCTTCTTATTGCTAATGTTTTTCATATTACTGAATTTACTCTCAAGTAACTTCTTAATAATTTTATGTGATTCGAAAAATTATTGTGTGGCTTTTCTCTTTCGATCGTGTGTCGACCACCGAGAACTTAATAAGCCGTTATTGGTGTCACCAACTGCACTCAAGAAGTGATGACTTGCTATAATTCTTGTTTCTTATTATATTTATCTTTGACATGACTATTCTATCACGTTTGTTAAGAATTGATACGATTTTTGTTTTATTCCCTTGTGTTATTGCTCGCATATAAATTGTTGACCTTTATATGATTCATATTCGTTGTTGTCTTGTCACCTTTTGAAACCAGAAAATGTTACGTGTTTATCATTTGATACCTTAAACACTTTCTTGAATTTCTAAAAATTATTATTAATTTTTAAGAACGTTTTATACATTTTATCAAATTTTCAAATTACCAAAATAACTATTTCAAGTTAAATACCAGATATATATATCATCTTTGGGAAATTTACCTAGTGTTTCAAAGGATATCAGGCTGTATCTTTTAAAGTAATTAATTTTATCATACTTTACCTTCAATATAATGAAATTATTAAATTAATTTATAATTTCTAACAATGATTCTATATAACCTGGAAAATCTGATTTTCTCTAATGGTAAAGATGAACTTGAGTTTCGAACAGAAATTTCATACAGTCATCCAAAAATTTCTTAAGCCGATCAGGATAACTATGTTGAACTGTTCTACTTCTGCTTTGAAAATCTAGATCAAGAAAAAGATATAGCAACAACATACTCACTAACTACAGATAGTTTAATTTTAAATCACTACACCTTGTAAATTTTCTTTTAATCAAGAAAAAATTTAAACTGAGTTTTAAAGTAATCCCAAAATCCTAGACAACCGACAATGACAACTTGTATCTTAAATGATCATATGTTATTCATTTTTTCCTTTATTTCGCTTGTGACTAGATTCTTACATATTAAGATTTGTCACGTTTTACAGTTGCACGATTTTGTGACCCCATGTTGATTTATCAATCCTGATTCATTTTAACACACTTTGTCCATTTAAGCGATTCTTGTGTTCATTCTTGTTAGTTTATCGTACGTATTTCCAACAATTCTATCTCTTGAATTTTTCTCCGTACTGAAAGGTCATTATTCTAATCCGAGTTTGAAAATTTATCCAAAAAGGAGTTAAGAAACTGAAGCGTAGTGAATTTTAATTGTGAAGATTCGCCGTGGTGCAAAAATTACTGGGAAGCAATGAATTTGTTCTACACTTTGTACCTCATCTTGTTTGCATTATCTACTGTTTTCAAGAGAACTCTGAGGGACCAAAGTTCCTTTAGGGGGGAAGATTGTGAGAACCCGTACTTTCCCAACATTATTTTATTCTTTTTATTCGTGCTTCTTGAATGTTCCAACGTATTACGTTTTCTTGTATTGTTATATGTAAATCCTGAGATTCTTAAATTTTAATAAATTATACTTTTTAAGTATTTTTCTGTTCATTGACAATACTTTATATGGAATTATAAAATTTTTATTTTGTTTTTCCATACTTAAATTAAATCAATGTTTTTGATTTAAAAACACCAGCGTGCGTTTTACAACGAGTTTATTCAAAATCAATGTACAACGAGAATTCCTAGTGATCGCGATACCGACGGATGCCCAAAATTTTACATTTTATTATCGATTGTTTCGATAATTAATATTTTCGACGATTTAGTTTTAATTACGTATTAAGTCGTGTCGGGAAATCATATAATCATTTTTATGATGCATTGTAACTTTTGAAAAGTATTTTTACGAAACTTGAGCCCCGTAAATATTTTCAATATTTACCAATAACCATTTTCTACCCTTTAAAACTATTAATTTCTTTTAGATCCTAAAGTTTGTAAATTGGCAACTTAGGTCCCTCCACTTAAACTACCATATAAAAGGCCATTTTCTTCCACTAAATCATACACACATAATTCATAAAAATAAAATCACCACCACCCTCCCTTTCTTTCCTCCCTTGCCGTGACCCTATACACACAAAACACCCAAGATCAATAATTTTTACAATGATCTAATCAAAAGTAAAATTAGACCCATTCCTAATATCATTTTGTGATTCTATTGATACAAAAATACCCACATGCATCAAGATTTCAAAAAGTTTATGATTTCATGGTTGGTGATGTTTTGATCATCTTGCATGTGTTGTATATGTAATGATCTTCATGTTTTCATTCTAAAAAGGTTTATTTTAGATCATTGATTTTTGATAAATTTTACATACAAGTGTTTTTAGGAGTGTTTGGTTGATGGGTATGATAGTATGATGATTCTGTAGGTATAGGAATGAGTGGTTTTGCTTGGAAAATTGATTTGACTTGATTTCTAAAAAGGGTATTTGGGACAGCAGCTTAAAACAGATTGTTTCGTGGGTTTAAGATCTGAGAAAGGCTGATATTATTTGATTTTATTGTAGAGTTTTCCGAGACGCTCGTTTTGGTATAAGATAGAGCTTCTAAGTCATTACGAGTCAAATGTTATGCTAGTTTTAGTATTCGTATACCGGGAGACGCAAGTCGGCACAATCCGAAATTGTGGCTGATTTTGGGTCGACTCTCGGGGACTTTAGGCTTGGTTAGATAAATGTAACTACTAGTTTTAAAAGTTTACAAACTTAGTTTGATGAGTCTAGTAGTGATTTCAAAAGACGGATTGTCGAGTTAGTACTTTTAAAGTGGTCCAAACGATTTTATAAAACAAGTATACAAATCTGTCCTAAATTTGGAGTCGAGTAAAGTGTCGAGCTGATGGATTTTGAAGTGTGAACTTTGGCTCAAACTTTTGTGAGGTCTTATACAGGTTATAAGTGACCTTGACACCAATTTTCATCTAAAACGGACAAGTCTAGATAGGGTAGATCGGTGTGTACATTCGGGGTGTACTTGCTGATTTTAATTTTGGACACTTAGTTCAATGCTTGTGTTGCGTGAGTTTGAGTATTCACCATCGGACATGGTGACTTACTCAAGTGCTTAGTCATTATATAAATGACTTAGCTACTAGTCCGAATAAGGTTAAGGGATAGTTTGACTTGGCGTCTTATGACGGGTCAATTTCAAGTGTACAAGTGTTTAAACGAGTAACGTTGGATAAATGGATTCATTTGGTTCGTGTCAATAGTTTTGAAACATGAATACTTTGAAAACATTTGAGTCATATTATATTTGGTATATATATCGATATTGAGTTCAAGTCTTAACGCGCGCCTTATTCTGATAGGTTGCGGTTTTCGTGTTTCCCTGGGCATCCATATCGTCGGTGATCGTCTCACTACCATTGTTTCTACTCAGTTGCTGAGTACCGTGATTGGATTACCTCATGGATAAGGTGAGTTCATAGCCCCTTTTTACTTGTACATGGTTTCTAAACACGGGGTGAGATTTTACATGGTGGAACACAACCATTTAAAAACTGTATGCTATCCAGAACTTGTATGCTATCCAGAACATGTATGATTTTCAGGTTTTCAATGTTATTATTGCTTTTTAGTCTAGCCTTGAGTTTCCTCTCCTGATCATGAACCGTTAATTTTGAGTACTAAGCGCGAATTTTGTGGTTGGATCCATTGGGATTGACTATCCCCGTCTCAAGTACATTGACGCACTGATATTTGTTTATACTTGAGTATTTAGGCTGAATACTCCCTAGAGGAACTTACATTGAGTTAAGCTTCGGTTCATGAACTGAACAGCAATAATAATGGTTTCGGACTATGGTTAATGATCATAACCATACTCCCTATTTACTTTTTTTACAAATGAATGCTTGTGTTCCACACCTTTACTGCTAAACCTATGAATATCACTCAACTTTATGTTGAAAATTTTACATGTTTAATCTCAGGTATTATCGCAGCTTGGAGATTTCTGTGATGCTTTTAAAAGACTGTTTTTAGTAAAAACTGTCTGGAGTTATTTTATCTTTTGGGCAACTTTATGTTATACATCGAGATGAAATAATATAATTTTCCGCTTCTAAAACTCTGGGACCTATGTTTAAAACTATGACCTTTTATGATGTAATGTACATGTTTTTATTTCGTCAACTTTGTATGAACTGTAATTCATTGTTTCTTGTACTATGACGTGTTATGTAAAACACCATTTTGTTAATGGAATGTCACGCGTAATTATGGCGTGTCATCAAAGCATACAAGGATAAATGTCTAGAACATTACATGACCATAAAAAGGAAATACCGGAATCAAACATCGGTAGTCCAAAAGTAAAGCTCATCACACAAAAACATAAGTACTGTAAATGGAAGGACTAAACAATGTCCATGGAAAGAGTATCAAAGTATAGATAATGCATAAAGTAAAGAAAGGCTAGAAAGCTTCCATTCCATATGCACGTACGCTTAAAGTCTATGAGTGTCCCTGAGTACCTGCCGTTTTGGGAACATGAAAAGGAAAACAGCTGAGCAATACGCTCAGTGCATGGATGTACAATAAAGCATGAATAATATAAGCATATAAGCATAAAACATCGGAAGAAACTAAGTCCCGAATAACCCGGTTAAGTCTTAGTAAAACTGGTTTTATAGTTTGAAAAGCCTTATGTTTATCTTGTAAAAACTATTTAAAACATTTTACCATTAGCCAATATAGGTCATGAAAATCCACTGTGCATGAATACTTGGAAGGGTGACCTCATCATGCAAATTAGAGGGCTGCCTCTAATTTAATATACTGGTTTTCGGGTAGGAGGGACCAACTCCTTGTGAAGGATGCAAGGCACACACCACATTCACACTGAGTAATATGCTGAAAAACATGTAACTAGGATGCACCCATACGCCCCACATGATAAATATAATAATATGGCCAAAAGCTGAAAGGGACGCCACGAGCAATCACTCCGCCGTGGGGAAGTCATAACACCAGTGCCTCTAGTGTTATGGTTATGGTACCTCCATAACTAGGTGAAACTGGTCATGCATGTATATGGCTTTAGGTATACTATTTAAACATAAGCAATCAAACATATAAACTTATACTACGGGAAAACAGTTGGTTGCATACGGGAAACCCTAATAAGGAAAGAATGTCCATACTAAAAGGACGGGAATCCGTACCTTATGTCCAGTGAACGAAGAAGACGAACGGAAGAGAGTCCTACTTCAGTATCACTAATGCTACATAAATACATACGTGTATAAGTATCTGATTACTAAATACGTAACTGTTTTTATATCATTTTTAAGCTAATTTTATACGTTCATGCCATGTTTTACTGTTTTAAGCTTTATACTATGTTTATCTCATATTCTGTCTATTCTGATTAAGTATTTCTTGTATTTTATGTATTATTATACTTACTGTGTAATAATAAGTAACTTTCTAAAAATAGCAGGTTTCCCAAAACAGAAAGTTTCCAAAAATAGATAGTTTCCAAAAATAGAAAGTTTCCAAAAATAGAAAGTTTCCAAAAATAGAAAGTTTCCAAAAATAGAAAGTTTCCAAAAATAGAAAGTTTCCAAAAATAGAAAGTTCCCAAAAATAGAATTACTGCTTAAAATAGATAAGTTTCTAAAAATAGAAAGTTTCCATAAATAGATTCTCTGCCTTAATTAAATAAGTTTCTAAAAATAGGAAGTTTCCATAATTAGATATAAGCTGGTTAAATAAGCTAATTATATAAGCTTAAGTGTTTCTGATTATTATTCTAAGTCATGTTGTTATAAAGTGTATTTTATTAATTATTACATGTAAATTAAATAAACTATAGGTTAAAAGTATTTAATTAAATATATCATAATTTTAATTAAATAAGGTAAAATACTTAGGTTAAAACCAGTATTATTAATTATTTATAATATAAACTAAGTCATGTTAATTAATTAATTATAGTCATGGTTTTTTAATAATTAATTAATTTTAAAGTCTAGTTAAATATAAATACTTAGGTTAAAATTCATGATCTAATAATTAAATTTATAACCTAAGTCATGTTAATTAAATTAATCATGTCATGTTTTATTAATTTAATTTTTAACACATAACAATTAAAATCATAACTTTAAAATGATCTATGAACTGGACCTGTGACTAGAAACCATGAACCGGACCCGAAATCAACACCATACCCCGAACCAAATCGGGTTTCCCCCTTGTTTGCTGCTGCCGTGGGACCACCACCACCCTACCGAGACCATGAGGTCTCGGTGGTGGTTAATAAGCCAAGCCGAGACCCCCTTGGTCTCGGTTAGGCGTCGGCCAACATCAAAACACCCCTAAAAACCCTTGTTTTATTTACCCGTGATCATTTACATGTTTTAATAATTGTTTTTAATTAGTTTTTACAAATATCATGATTTTATGTGATTTATTAAATCAAAACATAAAAGAAAAGAGTTAAAAAGGTTATACCGATTACGTGGATCGATCAAGGATGAACACACACGAATGCTTGCACAATATTCAAGATCAAAAATCAACCGAACACCCCCTTTTTGTGTCTTGTATCCGGTGGCCAAAAGAAACAAAGCAGAAGGAGAAAACTTTTTAGGGTTTTTAATTATTTCTTGATTTTGTGAATAATGACACAAGATTTCCTAATTCCCTTGTTTTAGTAAAATTAAAATGGGCTTGGCCCACTTTCTTGGTGTAGCCGCGGGTAGGGGGCCCCACATGGGGTAACCCGTACCTTTCCCGAGTCTAAATTATTATAGTGTGTTCGTGTTTTATCGTGATCATGTTTTTCTGTGTTCTAATTAATTATTGATCGTGACCTACTATATTTATTCGTGTTCGTAATTAATATATATATACGTAATTAATATTAGCTCGTGATTAAATTACGTTCATGATTTCATGATCGCATGTTCGTGATTATAATTATTATTTAAATAATTATTGTGTGTTCATACGTAATGTGTTCATACGTAATAAATACTTATCGTGTTCTAACACGTACGTAATACTTAAATATCTTATACGTGAACGTAAACATGATATAAAAGGAAAGTTTAAATCTTGTACGTACGATCTAAAGGGTACTATTCATGGTAAAAGCATGCGGGTTTTACAAATCTTCCCCCTTAAAAAGAATAATTCGTCCCCGAATTATAGATAAAGCAAACTGGAAAAGAAGAACATACCCGAATTTAAAATATGAAATGAGGGTAAGAAGCCCGGATAGACTCCTCTGTTTCCCAAGTGGCTTCCCGCTCGGTATGATCCCTCCAGAGGATTTTGACGAATGGAATCGTCTTCCTTCTCATGACTCGTGCTTGTCTGTCAAGAACTCGTTTGGATTCTTCTATGAAAGTGAGATCTTCGCGTATCTGTTCCAGTGGATACTGAACCATGTGAAGGGGATGATACTGGTACCCTCTGAGTAAGGACACATGAAACACATTGTGTACATGCGAAAGCTACGGAGGTAACGCTAACCGGTAAGATACTTCACCGACTCGTTCAATGATATCAAACGGTCCGATAAAACGAGGACTGAGCTTCCCTTTAATCCCGAAGCGTCTAACACCACGTGCCAGCGAAACCTTAAGAAAAACGTGAGCTCCTACGTTAAAATGTATGTCCCTACGATGCTTATCAGCGTAACTCTTCTGACGTGACCGTGCTTCCTGCAGTTTCTGCTTAGCTATTGCGACCCTCTCATTAGTCATCTTTTTTATCTCTGGTCCTTCAAGTGTTCGCTCGCCAACCTGATCCCCTCAGATTGGGGCGCGACACTTTCTGCCATACAACATCTCGAAACGAGCGCATTTGATACTTGCGTGCCAACTGTTGTTGTATGCAAACTCCACCAAACAGATACAATCGTCCCAATCACCCGTCCATTCCAACGCACATGACCTCGACATGTCTTCCAATGTCTGAATCGTTCGCTCCGACTTCCCGTCTGTTTGAGGATGAAAAGCCGTGCTAACCTTAAGTTGTGTACCCCAAGCTTTCTGCAGACTCTTCCAAAATCGCGAAGTGAATCGAGGATCTCTGTCTGAGACGATGCTGGATGGAGCACCATGGAGTCTCATGATTTCTCTTTTATACGTATCGGCGAGTTTACTTACCGAATCTTCCTTGCGGATCAGTAAGAAATGAGCTGATTTGGTGAGTCGATCTACGATAACCCAAATTGCATCGTGCTTCCTCTTGGTTGGCGGAAGACGAATAACAAATTCCATGGTGATTTTGTCCCACTTCCACTCTGGAATATCTAACGGTTGAAGGAGACTTCCAGATCGCTGATGCTCGATCTTAACCTGCTGACAGGTAAGACATTTGGAGACGTAAGTGGCAACATCCTGTTTCATACCACTCCACCAAAAGTATTGCTTGATGTAATGGTACATCTTAGTCGAACCAGGATGTATAGAGAATGGGGAGCTATGAGCTTCAGCTAGCAAGGCTTCCTGGAGTTCTTGATCGTCAGGAACACAAAGTCTCGTGCCCTGCCATATGATACCATCTGCATCTACTCTGAATTCCGTCTGCTTATCCAAATTTTGAACTATCGCCCAGATTTATCCATCATCTTTCTGAGCTTCCTTGATCTTAGAGAGTAACTCGGGTTCTACTCTAAGATTATCCTAGTAACCGTGTTGTCCACGTACCATGATCTCAATGTCTAGTCGCTCTAAGTCTCTTATGATTTCCTCCTTAATTTTAATGTCGTTGATCATTCCGGACTTCCTGCTAAGTGCATCTGCTACTACATTCGCCTTTCCGGGATGATAATGTAGATTAATGTCATAATCCTTCAACAGCTCTAACCATCTCCTCTGCCTCATGTTCAATTCACGATGAGTGAAGATATACTTCAAGCTCTTGTGGTCCGTGAAAATGTCACATGATTCTCCATATAAGTAGTGCCTCCATATCTTCAATGCAAACACGACTGCACCAATTTCCAAGTCATGGATATGGTTAATTTTTTTCATAAGGCTTAAGCTGCCGTGAAGCGTACGCGATCACTTTCCCATGTTGCATGAGAACACAGCCAAGTCCCTTCCCCGATGCATCACTATAGATTTGAAATCCACCCGTACCAGATGGGAGAGTAAGAATAGGTGCAGATACTAGCTTCTGCTTCAGGTCTTCAAAGCTCTTCTCTCGTACTTCAGTCCAGACGAATTTCTCCCCTTTCCGCATCAGTTTGGTCAATGGTAGTGCTAAGCGAGAAAAGTTCTCCACGAACCTACGGTAATAGCCAGCTAAGCCTATGAAACTACGGACTTCAGTCGCTGATGTCGGCCTTGGCCACTTAGTAATAGCCTCAACCTTCGTTGGATCCATAGTGATTCCTTCTGCTGATACAATGTGACCTAAGAATGCCACCTTGTCTAACCAGAACTCACACTTGGAGAATTTAGCATACAACTGCTTCTGGCGAAGAATCTGTAGTACTGTACGAAGATGGTCTTCGTGTTCCTCCTTGGACTTTGAGAAAATCAGGATGTCATCGATGAAGACAATGACGAACTTGTCCATAAATTCATGGAAGATTCTGTTCATTAAATCCATGAACACTGCTGGAGCATTTGTTAGACTGAATGGCATGACTACAAATTCTTAGTGGCCATAGCGGGTACGAAAAGCAGTCTTGGCGATATCCTGCTCCTTAACCTGTAGTTGATGGTAGCCTGGCCTAAGATCAATCTTGGAGAAGTGTTAGGCCCCTTGAAGTTGGTCAAACAGATCGTCTATACGAGGTAGTAGATACCTATTCCAGATAGTAATCTTGTTGAGCTCGCGATAGTCTATGCAAAGACGCATACTGCCGTCCTTCTTCTTAACAAACAAGACCGGTGCGCCCCATGGAGATGCACTCGGTCGAATGAAACCTTGTTCTAGAAGTTCTTGCAGTTGATCCTTCAGCTCCTTTAACTCTATAGGAGCCATGCGATAAGGAGCTTTGGAGATCGGTTCAGCTCCTGGAATAAGCTCGATATTGAATTCCACTTCTCGTGCAGGTGGTATGCCCGGAAGTTCTTCTAGAAATACATCTTGGAATTCCGACACTATTGGATGATCCTGAATTGATGGAGATTCAGCATCCATATCGTGAACCGTAGCTAGGTAACCCTCGCAGCCATGTGACAGTAGTGCACGCGCTTGCAGGGTATATATGATTTGTACAGACCTTCTGGGTACGAACCCGTTGTGAATGTACTCTGGTGCATTAACATCACCGAAGATGACTCGATATGAATGGCAGTCTATGGTAGCATGATGCTTGGATAGCCAATCCATGCTCAAAATCATGTCAAAGTCATTCATGTCCAGCGGAAGTGCGTCAACAGGACGAACCTTATCATCAAACTCTAGGGGAAGACTCTTGTATACATGGGTGATTAATACAGAGTCCCTCAAGGGCGTGGAAATAGTAAATCTATTATCTAGTGGCATGGGGAGCATCCTAATGTTCTTGGCATAAGCAGTAGAAATGACCGAGTGAGTAGCACCCGTATCAAATAGAACACATGCAGCCTGACCATACATATACAAGATTCCAGTTATGGTACCTGTAGACTTTTTGGCCTGATCTCGAGATGTCGTGTAGACACGTCCAGTGGTAGGAGGCGGCTTGGTATCAGCATGTCTCGATGTGCCCTCCATCTCGCCCTTACGGCAGAACTTCATGCGATGGCCAGGAAGACCACACTTGAAGCATGCGTCAGTGTCACGACGACATGGCCCTGGGTGCCTACGGTGGCAAGTAGAGCAAAGAGAATGAGTATATCCTCCAACAGGTGCTCTGGCTGGCTGAGGACCTGATAGAACATTTTACATGAGACATGATAATAGGGTACAAAGGACAATGCGAATAATCGTAAGATTGAATACCAGTGATAGCTGGACGGCTAGGCTGTGAACCCCTCTGGTTCTGGTCCCTACCGTTTCCATGGTTCTTACCGTTGGAGTGTCCAACGTTGTTACGGTAATTATCATTACCGCCACGCCTATCCGTAGTAGAACGGTCGTTAGTCTGACCGTTTCCCTTGGGCAGATTTGGCTGCTGCTGAGTAGCCGGCTGAGACCGGTCCCCAGTTTTCTGCCTGGAAGATACAATTTAAAGAGATGAATAATTGACATATATATAAAGAATACGGATTGGTCACCGCTTGAATACAAATGTTTACCTCTTGTCGGGTTTCTCAGCTTCCCCGGACTCATCCTCTCATGCAGCATCTCCAGCTTACGTGCCGCATCAGCCACTTGTGCTACTGTGTTGAACGTAGCACACACCAGATTGTTTGCGACCGATGTGAGAAGAGCCCACCTAAAGTGGTGTGCCTGCTCTTCAGGAGTACCTGCCGCTGCACCAAGGAAACCAGCTAAGCGAAGAAAGCGCTGCATAAACTCATTGCTATTCTCCCCAGCTCTCTGTCGGATCCCATGGTACTCCCTCTTAAGCTTGTCTTTCTCAGCCTTGGGAAAGAACTGCTCCATCACCCTATCTCTGAACTGAACCCATGTCAAACCAGCCACCCAATTATCACCTCCCTCAGACCGCTTCAATGCTAACCACCAATTTAACACATCGCCTTCAAAGCGGTAGCATGCCAACCTCGCCTTGAACACGGGGTCACAACCCATAGCATCGAAGATCTTCTCGATGTGAGCCAACCAGCTTTCAGCTTCACTGGGACTATCTGTTAGGACCATTAGAATAGTTATTTGTAATAGGTAGACTAGGAGGTATGTAGTTCCTTCTGGTCATAGTAGTAGTAGGAGCAAGTCGTGCTCCTAGTCTTATAGAAAGTCAAACTTTATTATTTAGATATTATTCTGTTAGGATATGCATGAGATATGTTAGGAAAGGATATGCATATCAGTTTTACACGTTTTGGTTAATGATGTATTAGGGTTTCCTTATAGTATAAAAGGAACCTTATGTAGAAGGGTTTTACACACCTTCATCAAATATAATTCTAGTTCATATTAATATTAGAAATCCTTAGTAAAGGATCAAGTCGTTATAGTTATTCTGTTTTTCTTGTTCATAGTATTTGTATTCCGCACTTATACTATGTGATTTAGGGGTGTCCATAATTCGGGTTTGACCCACAAAAACCGAAAACCGAACCGAACCGAACCCGAACTAGAACCGAACCGAAAATAGAATTCGGGTTTTGGGTCATAACCGAACCGAACCGAACTACAAATACGGTTTTCGGGTTGGGTATGGGTTTGGCCGTCGGACCCGAGAACCGAACCGAAAACCGAAATTTTATAAATATATATATTTTTTAATAAATTTATATATATATAATAGTTATTAAAATATGCAAACTAGTTATTAAAATATAATTTTAATATAAAAATATCATTTTATACTTGAAATAACTTTTTTTTTCTAAATATTTATATAATTATATAATTTTTTTGAAAAATTCAGAAAATTCGGGTTATTCGGGTCAACCCGAAAACCGAACCGAATTCAAATTCGGTTTTCGGTTCGGTTCGGTTGAAATCTATTTCGGTTCGGTTCGGTTTTTGGGTTGACTCAGAAAAAAAAATTAACCGAATAACCCGAACCGAATAAACCGAACAACCCGATAACCGAACCGAATGACACCCCTAATGTGATTTATATAGAGTCTCTCTGTGAATAGACTTGTGATTACAGAAGTCGTTCACCGTTCCTAACAGGCTGCAAGATCCACATCTAGTGGACCCAACAAGTGGTATCAGAGCCTGGGAGAGTCTCTGTACAAGAAGAATCATTTTTTCTCATTACTAACATTTTTGTTTAATTATGTCTGCCTCAAGTTCTACTCAAACAGGAGAAGATAGTACCCCTAAAACACATCAACCTCAGCAGATCATTGCTACGGTTTCCAACACAAATGGTAAGTTTCCTCTTCTGAAAAAGGACGAGTATGATAGCTGGGCAATGAAGATGGAATGCTGGATCACCAACACAGATCAAGACCTTTGGAAGATTATTCTGAATGGAAACAGCAAGAAGTTGACTGGAAGAGACAAGAATGGAAGTATTATTCTTCTTGACCCTAAAACTCATTAAGAAATCACAGCTGTTCAGAAGGAGATCAAAGCAAAAACTATTTTGCTTCAGGCTCTTCCTGATGATCACATGGGTGACTTTTATCATCTGGACGATGATAGAGAAATCTGGAATGGAATAAAAGAAAGGTTTGGTGGGAATGAGGAGTCAAAGAAAATGCGAAGAACCATGCTAAGAGATGAATTCACAGACTTCAAGATCTCAGAAACCGAAGGTATCCATCAAGGGTATGACAGGTTCCAAAAGATACTGAGCCAGTTGAATCAACTTCGGTCGAAACCTGACAATGGTGATATCAGTGCAAGGTTTCTTAGAGCCTTACCCTACTCATGGAATCAGGTGGTAATCTCTCTCAAAGCAAAAGGTGGGATTGACTATCTTAATTTTGATGATTTGTTTCATAAGCTCAAAACCTTTGAGCCTCATGTGAGGGGATACTCAAGTGATTCTTTTCCTACTCCTGCTAACTCTGCCTTTGTGAGTTCTATGGGATCTAGTCCCATGTCTTATGCTAGTAGCCCAAGCAATACTGTGTCTTCTCAGCATACTTTTCAGCATACGTCTACTCCTGAACCAAAAGCCAAGTCTGGTAGCATGGTAGAAGTTGTTCTTCACTCTTTTGTTGCTGACGTTGATGCCCAACAGCAACTTGCTTTTGATGACTTCAAACAGGTTGATAAACTTGACCTGGATGAAATGGATCTCAAATGGCAGATGGCCATGCTCACTCTTAGGGTTCACAAGTTTGAGAAGAAAGCCAGTCGAAAATTTAACTGTGACCCAAGAGAGCCAGTAAGGTTTGACAGAAGTAAGGTTAGATGCTATAACTGCCAACAGCAAGGTCACTTTTCAAGGGAATGCTCTAACAAGCATGACCAGGAGAAGAGCAGATATTCAGCTTTCAAGATTCAGGAGGTGAAGGATGACAAAAAGGCATTGGTGTCTGTGGACTCTATGGTCAACTGGAATGATCATCAGAATGCTGAATTGGAAACAGCTGAACCCGCTACTAACGTGTTTGGAATGATTGCTGGGAATTTGTCTGATGCCGAGGAAGCAGAAGAGTTTGCACTTATGGGCATCTCACCTCAGGTACAACATTGTCCTCTTGGCTGTCATGATAAATATTCAGAATTATAATGACTTAAATGATCAGAATGATAAGTATTTTTTAGAGGTTCAAGCATATAAGGCTTCTTTAAAAACATTAGAACAACAAAAGAGGTGGCTTCAAGATACTCAACGAGAGTATGAGGATAAAATTAGAATTCTGAACATTGATTTAGAAAACACAACAAATATGCTTAAATACACTGAAAAGGTAAAAGATGACAGTATCAAAGATAAACAAGACATGCAGGAAAAATTAGATGCTACACTTTTAATATTTGAAAAATGGCAAAAGGCACCTAAGAATCTTTCAAAATTGATAGATAGTAGTATGTCTGGTAGGACTAAAAGAGGGTTAAGATTTGATAAATATATTGATTCAGAAGATGTGTTTGATTTATCTTTTTCAAGTGTCTTTGATCCTGACAAGGAGGAAGAGGGAACACCTAGCAACAATAGGTTTAAACCAGCAGCAGCAATGCATGCTGTCCCTCCACCTCTTACAGGAACTTTTATGCCCATTACTAGGCATAATGACATGGATGGATCACAGATGCATGAGTCCCTAAAAAGTTCTACTAATACTAATGACTTTGTCTCATATACTTTCAGTGACAAAGCCAATGACTCTGCATCATGTGGTTCAAGTGAAGAGTCGAGACCTGCAAGCTCCAAGTCAAATGACCATGCTGCTACTAGTGCTAGGAAGAGTGAAGAGAGAGTTGCTTTTACTTCAACTGTGTCTAGTTCTGGTTTATTGAGTCCTAGGAATAATGTTTCTCCTAGAATTGTGTGTAATAAAGTTAGCAGTATGAAACAATGTCATTCTAATAAAAGGTCGTTTAAAACATGTTTTGTTTGTGGGAGTGAATTTCACTTGATTCAAGATTGTGATTTTTATGACAAACATTCTTCTATTTATCAAGCATTTCTTGCTCCTGGTCCACCAGATGTTGTTCCATATTCTTCTAGAAGACTAAACCCATGTGCCCAATCTTTTTCTTCTTCTAGAAGGACCTCTCCTTTAGCTTCTGGTCGTTGGAGAAACACTGGATTACTACCAAATAGACCAACCAGCAACTATTTTCAGACTTTTAATCCAAATTATGCATTTAATTTAGACCACATGTATTTTGGGTTGGGAAATCTAGGAACTGTTGTTAAGCCCTCAGCAGGTTGTTCTTGGTCAAACAATAACACCCGTATGATGAATATGCAACCTAAGAACAACGGTGGATCTCATCAATCTTCGTGGCTATCTACTAAAGATCCACAAGGCAGGCTCAAATCTGAAAAGATTTGGGTCCCCTTAAGCACTAACTTTTGCATATATCTTTTCTTGTTGTTGTAGGTTACTCCATACCAAGATCCTACTCTAGGAATTGTTGATAGTGGATGGTCTAGGAGCATGACAGGAAATAAAAGTCTTTTATCTAACTTTGTATCATTTCAAGGCGGAAAGGTCTATTTTGGAGGAGGTGAAGGAAGGATCACTGGCAAAGGAACGATACAGACGCCTAATCTTAACTTAGAACAGGTCTACTATGTGGAAGCACTTCAACACTTCAACTTGATATCTGTCTCTCAGATTTGTGACAAGAAGCAGTTTGTCCTCTTTACGGATACTGATGCACTAGTGTTATCCAAAGACTTTAAACTCCCGGATGACTCACAGGTTCTGCTCAGAATCCCTAGAAGACACAACCTCTATAGTATCAAGCTGAATGAAGTCAATCCTACTGGTCAACTAGCATGTTTGGTTGCTAAAGCCTCAGAAGATGAAGCCACTAAATGGCACAGAAGGATGGGACATGTAAACTTCAAGACCATTCACAAATTAGCAAATCTGAACTTGGTCTCTAGTTTACCTCCCAAAACTTTCAGAAATGATCTCAATTGCCTTGCATGCAGCAAAGGCAAACAACATAAAGCAGCCTTCAAGGCCATTACTGCTCTCAGCCTTATAACTGAACCATTGCAGCTACTACACATGGATTTATTTGGTCCTACCTCTAAGAGCATTGACCACAAACAATTCTGCCTTGTGGTAACTGATGGGTATAGCAGGTTCACGTGGGTTTTCTTCATGGCTGCCAAGAGTGAGACCTACTCAATTCTCAAGGACTTTATTACACTTATTGAGAATCAGTTGTCCAAGAAGGTTAAAGGTATCCGATGTGATAATGGAACGGAATTCAAAAATGCAGACCTCATAGCACTTTGTAATTCTAAAGGCATCAAAAGAGATTATAGTGCAGCAAGAACTCCTCAATAGAATGGCGTGGCAGAAAGAAAGAACAGGACTCTAATAGAAGCTGCGAGAACAATGCTTGCCGATTCCAAGCTTCCAACCATGTTCTGGACAAAAGCTATCAATACTGCAAGTTATGTTTTGAATAGAGTTTCTATTACTAATCCTCACAAGAAGACTTCCTATGAGCTACTCACAGCTAAAGTACCAACCATTGCTCATTTGAAGCCATTTGGGTGTCCTGTCACCATTCTGAATACTAGTGACTATTTGGGGAAATTTGATGGCAAGGAAAATGAAGGATACATTGTGGGATATTCAGCTCACCCTCGGGCTTATCGTGTCTACAATCTCCAAGCCAAGCGGGTAATTGAAACTATAAATCTCAGGTATTTTGAGGAGAAGTCAAACATACAAGGCAAGGGTCCTGAATGGTATTTTGATCTTGATTATCTTAGTGATTCATTGGGATATTTTCGTTTCAAAACTAACCATGATGCAGGTCCAGAAGTGTTTGCAACTTCTAGTGCAGGTGTTCATTCTAGTCTTTCAGACTCAGATGAAGAGGATGATATTTTTGCTGTTCCATGCTATTCCACCACAGTCTCTCCTACTACTCCTAGTGATGCTACTCCATCACACATTTTAGACTCACAAGGAGCTCTTGACACATTGCTCAAGCAACAACTTGATGCTACTACAGCAGCTGCTCAAGGTGGCTTTGAGTTTCCTTTGAATACTTCTGCTGACAAAGCTACTCCTAGTACTCCAACTGTTACTCCTAGTGCTAGTTTAGCACCTATTGGTAGTCCGGCTAGTGATTCCACTTCCTCTACTAGATTCTCTAGTCCTTCTGACCTGGGAAACTATCAAAAGAAGTCTTCTACCAAGCTGGATGATATTCATAAGCAACCAATAGATGGCATTTTCGACTCTGCTTCATATGGTGATGACTTTGTTAGGGATCTTACTAACTTGGCACCAGAAGTGGAAGTAGCTTCTAATCCAGTTTTGTAGTCACACAAAGACCATCCTACTACTCAAATAATTGGAGATCCTGGTTCTACTGTCAAGACTCACAGAATGCATAAGAAAGCAACCTCTTATCATCATGCTCTTGTGAGCTATATTGAGGACCAAAAGCGTAATAATCATACGGACTTTCAACATTGTTTGTTTGTTTGTTTTCTTTCACATGTGGAACCTAGATCAGTCTCTCATGCTCTTGAGGATCAAAGTTGGGTGGAGGCTATGCAGGAGGAGATGCAGCAGTTCTTGTTTCAGAATGTTTGGATCCTAGTTGACTTGCCAGATGGAAAGACAGCAATTGGTACCAAATGGATTCTCAAAAACAAGAAAGATAGAAGGGGTATTGTGGTGACAAATAAGGCAAGGTTGGTTGCACAAGGTCATACACAACTTGAAGGCATTGACTACACTGAAGTTTTTGCTCCTGTTGCTAGGATTGAGGCCATTCGTCTGTTTTTGGCTTTTGCTTCTTATGTGGGCTTTACAGATTTTCAGATGGATGTCAAGAGTGCATTTCTCTATGGCAAGATTGATGAGGAAGTTTATGTCACTCAACCTAAGGGCTTTGTAGATCCACTTCATCCCAAGAAAGTTTACAAGGTGGTCAAAGCTCTCTATGGACTTCATCAGGCTCCTAGAGCTTGGTATGAGCGTCTTTCCACTTTCTTGTTGAAACATGGCTATAGAAGAGGCACAATTGACAAAACACTATTTCTTAAGAGGAATACCAAGGACATTATCCTTGTTCAGGTTTATGTGGACGATATTATCTTTGGTTCTACTAAAAAGGAATGGTGTGATGAGTTTGAACAACGGATGAAGGGCGAATTTCAGATGAGTGATATGGGAGAGCTTACATTCTTTCTTGGTCTTCAAGTCAAGCAACAGGAGGATGGAATCTTCATAAGTCAAGATAAATATGTTCATGAGATCCTTCAGAAGTTTGATATGGATCCTCTTAGACCAGCAGCAACACCTTATGAAGTAGCTAAAGTCAAACTCAAGAATGAGCCAGATCCTCCGGTAAATGTTCACATGTACAGGTCAATGATTGGCTCACTCATGTATTTGACTGCATCACGTCCGGATATTATGTTTGTAGTAAGTGCTTGTTCTAGACATCAGGTGGCTCCAACGGTTTCTAACTTGAATGCAGTCAAGAAGATTTTCAAGTACATCAAGGCTCAACCCAAGTTAGGCTTGTGGTATCCTAGAGAATCATATTTTGTTCTTGAAGCATATAGTGATAGTGACTATGCAGGTGCTAATAATGATAGAAAATCTACTACTGGTGGTTGTCAGTTTTTGGGTCGACGACTTATCTCTTGGCAATGTAAGAAACAGACGATAGTAGCTACTTTTTCAACAGAAGCTGAATACGTAGCTGCTGCTAGTTGTTGTGGACAAGTTTTGTGGATACAAAATCAGATGCTTGATTATGGGTTCAACTTTATGAACACCAAAATTTTCATTGACAATCAAAGCACTATCTGCATTGTGAAGAATCCTGTTTTTCATCAACGTACAAAACATATTGAAATTAGGCACCACTTTATCAGGGATGCCAATGAGAAGAAGTTGATACAGGTTCTTAAAGTTCATACGGACGATAATGTTGCTGATCTATTGACTAAAGCCTTTGATGGTCCTTGGTTCAACCACTTGGTGGTTCACATTGGAATGGCAAATCCTTAAGACCTAGGATTGAGGGGAGGCTAAGCCTAAGCGGAGGCTTAGTGTACATATTTACTTGCACAGTTTAACATATTGGTAGTTTTTTTTTTCACAACATATTGTATGGGTATTTGCGGTGTGTGCTACTTCTAGTGGAGGATTTTGGTCACTTCTGGTGGTAGTCTTCAACTTCTAGTGGATAACAAATCTTCCTTGTCGTTAATGGTTGGCTTCTAGTCTTGGTCAGGGTCATTGTTCACTACGTTGACTTCTGTTGACCACATTGTGCTTCTAGTGTTGACCCTTATGCGTTTTGACTTTCAGTCAACGCAAGTTCCTTCTGGTGTATATCATATTATTTAACTTTGGTAACTGGGATTTGCAAATAAAGTTATAAGGGGCAAGTGGTTACTTTTTCATTAACTGCCTAATTTGAAAGGGCAACCCACATTATTAGGGGTCAATGAACAGTTACAAGACCATTATTTATGGTCAATTACCCCCTTGACTCATTCATCACAACCATAACACACACACACGCTCCTACTCTCTCGATCTCTAATCAATCCCTTTCCATCACTTCCAATCATCATCAATGGCTGCTCTGTTCTACAAACCCGATCACAATAAGGTGGCGTATCTGGGAGATGGTCCTAAACGTGACGAATTCACAGACATCCTCGAGTTTATTGAGGCTTCTAACCTCAGGTATGCTTTTACTGTTTTCCCGATTGTCTATGATAGTGTGATTCGCCAGTTTTGGGCCACTGCCCATCTTGTGGATGTTTTGGGTCGCCCACTTGAACTCCATGCTACCATTGATGGACGTTCGTATGTGGTTTCTGAAGCTTCTATTAGGAGTTCGCTTCATCTTCAAGATGAAGGTGGTGTTGTTTCCATCCCCAACTCTGAGGTTTTGGAGGGGATGGCTGATATTGGTTATAACCATTGGGGGAAGTTTAACTTCCAAAAGAATAGGTTTACCCCCAGTAGAAGCTTCTAGTGCACTTCTTGATTCACTGCTTAAGCCCAAAGTCTGGGAGTTGGGATGCATTTCCCATTCCTTTGGCTACTGGTTTGGTCTACATAGCACAGGGTCGAGTGTTTAATTTTTCTCGCTACTTGTTTGATGGGATGGTTTGCAATCTGAGTAGTACTGGATCTAGGAAGAAATTTTTAATGTAACCTAGGTTTTTGCAGCAGATACTTATGTTTATACCTCGTGATAGGGAAGAGTATGAGACCCCCAAGCTTAGTTCTAAAGTTTACTCCAATATGGCTCTTGGGTTTAAGGGGGTTTGGAGGCCCCTTACTGAAGCTATGTTGGGCCTTGCCCAAGGTCCTCCTAATGTTGTTCCTCCGGCTGCTGAAGTCGAGGAGACTTCCATTAGAATATGATCCTATGGAGGAGGAGCATCCTGCTGGTGGTGCGCCTCATGTGGTTGTGGAAGAGCCAGCTGAGGAAGTGGTGGTTGAAATGCCATCCACTTCCAAGGCTACCACCTCTTCTATGCCACATCAGTCCCCATTTGTGGACACTCCCCCTTCTAGTCCAGCACCTCATACTACTGAGAAGCCCTCTTGTTCTCGTGCTCATAATGATGACCCCTTTATTACTTCTGGTTCCAATGAAGCTTTCCCTGATCCAAGTCCTCTTGGTGGGGAAGCAGAGGAACCTGCTACACTGACTTCTTTGCTTGATCTCGTGCACAGGTACCATGAAAGGATTATTTCTTTGGAGGCAGATTTGAATCAGCATCGCAAGCTTACCATGGAATTTGTTCTTCCAATGGCGGACCGGATTAAAGCTTTGGAGACACAGCAGAGGAGGAGGAAGAAGCATGTTGTTCAGTCTGATTCTGATGAGGATGTTGAGGATCTTGTGGAGGATGGTTTGACTTTGCTGGCGAAGGCTGCATTTGCTGATAAGCCGTATGATGATTTGCCTATTTGTAACATCCCGCCTACTCAGACCACAATATTGTCCGCTTTGCCCATAGGCTCACGGCTTTGCTTTGTGGCCCTCAAGTAAGTACTTCCTGGCTGGTCACCCAAGCTAGTACTACTCTGACATGAGCAAGCTTAACTGCCAGTTCCTAAGAACCCCACGTGCAGTAGACCACAAAACGCGTTGTGTCATGAGAAGGCGACTGTTATCTTATGAACCATGGATCTCTCTTGGCCACAGCCGATGTGGGATTTGCCTAGGGTGTCACAATCACCCCCCCTTCGGGACTCATCGTCCTCGATGAGGTTTGCCCCACCATCCCGAACGGCTCAGGAGTGGCTCTGATACCACTTGTAACATCCCGCCTACTCAGACCACAATATTTTCCGCTTTGCCCATAGGATCACGGCTTTGCTTTGTGGCCCTCAAGTAAGTACTTCCCGGCTGGTCACCCAGGCTAGTACTACTCTGACATGAGCACGCTTAACTGCCAGTTCCTAATAACCCCACGTGCAGTAGACCACAAAACGCGTTGTGTCATGAGAAGGCGACTGGTATCTTATGAACCATGGATCTCTCTTGGCCACAGCCGATGTGGGATTTGCCTAGGGTGTCACGACCAGCCGGGAAGTACTTACTTGAGGGCCACAAAGCAAAGCCGTGAGCCTATGGGCAAAGCAGACAATATTGTGGTCTAAGTAGGCGGGATGTTACACTATTCCTCCTAGTCCATCAAGCATCCCTCCTACTGCTGCTACCCCTAGACCAAAGGAGGATATTGTTGGTTCTTCTGCTGGTACTACTGCTGGTCCAACTGCTGGACCGTCTCATGATCCTAGGGGGAAAGCCCTTATGACTAATGCACCCTCACCCCCTTGAAAGCGTACTCGCAGATAACTTGAGGAAGACAGGTTGGGGGAGGAGGTTGCACAGCGAATGCAGGCGGAGATTGATCAAGCTGCTAGGGCTGAGGAAGAAGCTCTTCAAAAGCAAAGGCGTAAACAGTTGCAGCATGATGCTATGCATTGGGATGATAATGATTGGATGCGGTTGCTTACTATTCTTACATTTGATTATTCGCAGTTTACTGATCTCTTGGGTGCTGATGTGAATGAGCAGAATTGTATCCCCCGGGAAATGGCATTAATGCGCAAACAACAATTGTCACTTGCTGCTCAACTGCGTGAAAAGCGTCGGAACAGACCTTTGACAAGAACTGAGGAGAGGAAGTTAATGCAGAGGTATGTCAAATATCAGTCGGGTGCTCACTTTACTGTTGGTTGGACATGGGATCGGGTTAGGGGATTGTCTTTTGACGAGCTTAAGGATCTATACCAAAGGATGATAAAGCGTCAGAACACACCGGTTCCGGAGCGCTTCATCTATCTTCCTCCTCCACGAGTGGTTCCAACTTCTCAACCTGCTGTTGCTCCTGGTTCTTCACCTGGTGTTCCTCAAGTTTCTACTGGTATACCATCTGTTGTAGATACTTCTGCTGCTGGTTCCACACCCACACCTTCGGTTGCTCATCCTGTTTCATCTTTGGGTCCTACCACCACCACCAATGCTACTAGTACCACCCCTGCTACTTCTGTTATGGAACAATCCTCACCACCAGTGACTTACCCTCAACCTACCCCTTCTCTTGGTGCAGCTGCCTTTGATCCTTTGGTTGGTCAAGGTGTTGATTCTACTCCTGCTGATCCTATTGATGCTACGAAGGTAAAGGTTGAAACCTCGTCTGGTGTTCCAACACCTCGTCGTTCCATTCGCAAGAAGATGGGTAGACGTGGTAAGTCTGTTCCATATGAGAAGCGTGCTCCTGAGAACCTTATTGATGCAGCTTCGGACAGTGACACTGAGTTGCCAATGGGTACGGGGTTTATTACTGCTTGGACGGTTAAGCCATCCACAAGTGTTGCTGGTACATTCACCCATAGGATTTCCATCAGTGATGGTTATATTAGTTATGTCTCGGGTTTGCAAGGTGTTTTGACTTAGGCGGATCGTAGGGATCTTATGTCGTTGTATGGGTTTGTGGATGCTGGTATGCCTACACATCCTAGTGAGGTGGCCAACTGGCATGGTCTAACAATGTGGGCTGACTTGAAGATGATGCTTGACTCTCCTCCACATGCTCCACATTCTGGTGTCTGGAAAGACCAGCCACGTTGGGTAATCAAGAGATGGAAGCTGTATGCTGGATGTGGAGTGCATATCTTGGAGTTGGAGTCTGGTTCCATAGTGTTCATGCTTACGGATATGGACTATCCGTTGACTATTGCTACTATGGAGGCCATGCTCGCATGTCATTTGCAGATCTCCAATGCCCCTTCAGGGAATAAGACTTCCATGGCTACTACTCTGGTGGAAGGGATACAAGCTCGGTTGCAAGCTGACAAGGTGGTAGCGTCTGGTATGTGATGGGTATGTTTTTATGTTTTTGTGTTTATACTGACATTCTTTTCACCAATCTGTACAGTGACTAGTGACTTACATTATATTAAAAAAAGATGAAAAAAAAGAAAAAAAATATATACTTTTTATATAATATCTGCTTATACTTTAAACAAATGATGGATTTCACACTTGTGCATAATATAATATATGCTTATACTTTTCCAAACATTGGGTTTCATTTGACTGTTTCACACTTGTGCTGGTTTTTGGACCTGGTCCACACAACAAATGGTGCTCAACTCACCATGTCTCACAAACAAGAAAGAGTTGATTCACCATGAGGGTACGGCTTTGGTGTGATAGTCAAATCCGTTGATGGTTGCCAAATTACCCAAAACTGGATGGTTTTCACTTGCCATGGTCCTAGACTGAAAAGTGGCTAATCCAAGGGGGTACGGCTCTTGGTAAAGATTTTATCAAATCCGTTGATAGCTATAATAGCTTGCTCAAAGCTATAGGGTTTTTAACTCACCGATGCTTCATTGCTAAGAGTTGGTGAGTCCAGAAGGGTACGGCTTCTGGTAAATACATATCAAACCGTTGATGGTTGTGATGGTTTACCTAAAATCATCAGGGTACCCCCACTCACCATTGATTCACGTTCTAAGAGTTAGGTTGGGTTCTAGTCCCCCAAGGTGATGCTTATTCCACCATAAAGACTGGCTAGCCCAAGAGCGAGCAGCTACTTGGTAAAGGCTCATAAAATCTGCTCATGTTGTTATGAAGATTCAACAAGATGCAGATTTGTTTCAAGCTTTCAAGAAGCTTCTAGGTGTTCATTGTTGCAGCGGTCATTATGTTCCTTATGCTAATGGTTTTGATGTTGCTGTTTCTTTTGCTGTTCCAATCCTCAAGCTATGTTGCACGGTTTACCAGGAAACTTGAACTCAACAGGTCAAATTCAAGTTTAGGGGAGGATTGTTAGGACCACTGGAATAGTTATTTGTAATAGGTAGACTAGGAGGTATGTAGTTCCTCCTGGTCATAGTAGTAGTAGTAGGAGCAAGTCGTGCTCCTGGTCTTAAAGAAAGTCAAACTTTATTATTTAGATATTATTCTGTTAGGATATGCATGAGATATGTTAGGAAAGGATATGCATATCAGTTTTACACGTTTTGGTTAATGATGTATTAGGGTTTCCTTGTAGTATAAAAGGAACCTTAGGCAGAAGGGTTTTACACACCTTCATCAAATATAATTCTAGTTCATATTAATATTAGAAATCCTTAGTAAAGGATCAAGTCGTTATAGTTATTCTGTTTTTCTTGTTCATAGTATTTGTATTCCGCACTTATACTATGTGATTTATATAGAGTCTCTTTGTGAATAGACTTATGATTACAGAAGTCGTTCACCGTTCCTAACAGGCTGCAAGATCCACATCTAGTGGACCCAACACTATATGTTCTCTCGAAAGCTCGAGGGCGGAGCTTGTTGAATCTCTCCAGCCATATTGCCAATGTCACTGGAGGAGGAGGAGGAGGTGCTTGGTTTTGCTGCTGATTGTTGGCAGCCTGGACCTCAGCCCTGATGTCATTCCTTAGTTGAGGAAGCAAAGCTTGCATTGCAGCTTGGATTGCTACATTGAGTTGTTCCTGCTCGCGTGTGAGAACCATCTGACAGTATAACATAATACATATGATTAAACAGATCAAAACATAAAATATATATACATGAAAAAAAAATTATACCAATAAATCAAGAGAAAAAATTTATGCAAGAAAATTTGTGTATGAATGCATGATGCAGTTTTATGAAAACTTTTGTATGCTCGAGAGTGAACGTCTATGGTCAGTTCACCCAAAATAAAAGACATGGCGAGGGGACGCCTATGGGTCGGTCCCATATTTAAAAGTTCCCATAAAACACATGCGACTAAATAGGGCCAGTCCTGTACCAACCGTTACTTAGTCATAAACCTGTGACAATGACATATATATGTATGCATAAAAATGATGAATGCATGAAAACGACTATCAGTTCTAGGAAGACCATAGTGACTACCCACTAATCACAGGTCATGTTTTGAGAGCCTACAGGTCGAAGCCGTGGCTCTGATACCATAATTGTAACACCCTATTTTGTTAATGGAATGTCACGCGTAATTATGGCGTGTCATCAAAGCATACAAGGATAAATGTCTAAAACATTACATGACCATAAAAAGGTAATACCGGAATCAAACATCGGTAGTCCAAAAGTAAAGCTCATCACACACAAACATAAGTACTGTAAATGAAAGGACTAAACAATGTCCATGGAAAGAGTATCAAAGTATAGATAATGCATAAAGTAAAGAAAGGCTAGAAAGCTTCCAACCCATATGCACGTACGCTTAAAGTCTACAAGCGTCCCTGAGTACCTGCCGTTTTGGGAACATGAAAAGGAAAACGGCTGAGCAATACGCTCAGTGCACGGATGTACAAAAAAGCATGAATATTATAAGCATATAAGCATATAACAGCGGAAGAAACTAAGTCCCGAATAACCCGGTTAAGTCTTAGTAAAACTGGTTTTATAGTTTGAAAAGCCTTATGTTTATCTTGTAAAAACCGTTTAACACATTTTACCATTAGCCAATATAGGTCATAAAAATCCACCGTGCATGAATACTTAGAGGGGTGACCACATCATGCAAATTAGAGGGGCTGCCTCTAATTTAATATACTAGTTTTTGGGTAGGAGGGATCAGCTCCTTGTGAAGGATGCAAGGCACACACCACATTCACACTGAGTAATTTGCTGAAAACATGTAACTAGGATGCACCCATACGCCCCACATGATAAATATAATGATATGGCCAAAAGCTGAAAGGGACGCCACGAGCAATCACTCCGCCGTGGGGAAGTCATAACACCAGTTCCTCTAGTGTTATGGTTATGGTACCTCCATAACTAGGTGAAACTACTCATGCATGTATATGGCTTTAGGTATACTAATTAAACATAAGCAATCAAACATATAAACTTATACTACGGGAAAACAGTTGGCTGCATACGGGAAATCCTAATAAGGAAAGAATGTCCATACTGAAAGGACGGGAATCCGTACCTTATGTCCAGTGAACGAAGAAAACGAACGGAAGAGAGTCCTACTTCGGTATCACTAATGCTACATAAATACATACGTGTATAAGTATCTGATTACTAAATACGTAACTGGTTTTATATCATGTCTTAGCTAATTTTATACGTTCATGCCATGTTTTACTGTTTTAAGCTTTATACTGTGTTTATCTCATATTCTGTCTATTCGGATTAAGTATTTCTTGTATTTCATGTATTATTATACTTACTGTGTAATAATAAGTAACTTTCTAAAAATAGCAGGTTTCCCAAAATAGAAAGTTTCCAAAAATAGACAGTTTCCAAAAATAGAAAGTTTCCAAAAATAGAAAGTTTCCAAAAATAGAAAGTTTCCAAAAATAGAATTACTGCTTAAAATAAATAAGTTTCTAAAAATAGAAAGTTTTCATAAATAGATTAGCTGCCTTAATTAAATAAGTTTCTAAAAGTAGAAAGTTTCCATAATTAGATATAAGCTGGTTAAATAAGCTAATTATATAAGCTTAAGTGTTTTCTGATTATTATTCTAAGTCATGTTGTTATAAAGTACTCCCTCCGTCCCATAATTATAGTCCCTCTTTCCTTTTTGGGTTGTCCAAAATTAATTGTCCACTTATAAAACTTCTAAAAATAGGTAGGAATTTTAGATCGAGATTACTAGATTACCCTTAATTGAATTCATAATTACAAACTTTTGAAAGGTTTTAAATTAATTGGTTAAGGGAAAAACTGACTTTCTGTAAAAAGTATGAGAGAGAAAACTGAAAAGGTAGTACTTTTCTTAAACTGTGTGTTTTTTTGTCGGGGGACAATAATTTTGGGACGGAGGGAGTATAGTTTATTAATTATTACATGTAAATTAAATAAACTATAGGTTAAAAGTATTTAATTAAATATATCATGATTTTAATTAAATAAGGTAAAATACTTAGGTTAAAACATGTATTATTAATTATTAATAATATAACCTAAGTCGTGTTAATTAATTCATTATAGTCATGGTTTTTTAATAATTAATTAATTTTAAAGTCTAGTTAAATATAAATACTTAGGTTAAAATTCATGATCTAATAATTAAATTTATAACCTAAGTCATGTTAATTAAATTAATCATGTCATGTTTTATTAATTTAATTTTAACACATAACAATTAAAATCATAACTTTAAAATGGTCTATGAACCGGACTCGTGACTAGAAACCATGAACCGGACTTGAAATCAACACCATACCCCGAACCAAGTTGGGGTTCCCCTTTGTTTGTTGCTGCCGTTGGACCACCACCACCCTACCGAGACCATGAGGTCTCGGTGGTGGTTAATAAGCCAAGCCGAGACCCCCTGGTCTCGGTTAGGCGTCGGCCAACATCAAAACACCCCTAAAAACCCTTGTTTGATTTACTGATTGTGGTAAATTACGACCTTTAGGAAAAGGTGCGTAAAAGCGGTAAGTATTAAGTGATGATTTAGGAAAATCAAACACTAATGACCCAATGAAGTTCGTTTACCAAAGAGGTATATGTGTGTGACTAAGATGTAAATGATTTGAGATTAATATTGGTTTAGAAGGGGATGAGAAAAGAAGATGACGAAGACGTGAAATTAATACTACGACGACAAAACGTAAAACCGTAAAAACTACAAAAATAAAATTAATTCTAAAAATTACCAAAAATTTAACAAAAATCAAACTAAATAAACTAAGAGTTTACCAATGATCAAAACTTTTTCAAACCTTTTAAATAATTAAATATTCAATTTTTAAATGCTTATTAAAGTCCTAAAAATCAAATAAATTATCAAAAAGCCCAAATAAGGATTTTTCAATTGGTAGACCTCTAAAATGACCTAAAAAGATTAAAAACTATTTTTAGAAATTTTTAAACTAAGAAAAACTATTTAAAATGATTTAAAAACTACTAAAACTTAAAATAATTATAAAAATTAATCTAAAAGAGATAAAATTATTCTAAAAGTTGCAAAAATCCTATTTTAATGTATTTAAGCTAAGAAAATGTAAAAAGTTAAAAAATGTGAAATCTGAAAAATAATAATAAAATAATATTAAAATAATATTAAAAATCCAAAATTTATAAAAAATTCTAAAAACTTGCAAACTAGTTTATCTTAACCTAAATAAACAGAAAATCAAAGTGAAATGACCAGAATACCCCTATTGGGTCCTCAAATGGGCCAAAACCAAATTCAGTCAACACTAATGGGCTTTTTAGCCCAAAAAGTCAAACCTGGCCCAATTAACTTGGAAAAGCCCAATCTGACTCAGAATTTGATTCTAAACACAAATCTCTAAAGGTCCAAAAGCTGAAAGTGAGCTTATCACAACTTATTATGCAAACAACTTATCCTTATTGGGCTTTTTAGCCCATTAAGAAATAAGCTAATGCCATAAGCTCTAATTTGACACACAACCTTCTTTTGGGATGCTTAAGAGATCTGTAAAAAGAAATTTTGAAAAAGCACACTCAATAAGCCAGAAATAAGCAAAGTATTATTTCACTAAAAGACAAAATAGTCGTTTTTGAGAAATAAGGCACCTCAGGACTTGATTCAACTTGCAAAATGTCACAAATGAACTCAATAAGCCAAAACAATCAACAAAATTCCAATAAGCAAAACCAATAAGGCAGAATAAGCCAATAAGCACTTATTAAAAAGTCAATTAAGTTGGTTTTCTAGTCAAACCCTAAAGTCAACCTACCAAATGCTCTAGTATGAACAAATGGGTCAAATAATGAGCACCTATTACAAAATCCAAGTTGTTGCTGGTTAAAATAAGCTATTATAGCTTATTGATAAGCTGAAACCCAATTAACACTAGCAGTGGCAACTTTCAGTAGGAACTGGTTCCCACTGCTTTGACTATTTGACCAAGCTTTTTAGAGAGATTTAGTTGGATTCAATTGGAAACAAGGGCACCCTTGTGATCAGTGAATCACAAGGAGTCAATAGCAACAAGAAAATCCAAATTTGGTTCACACAATAAGCCAGAATCAATCAATCAGTCACCAGATATTGCCCAGACATGTGAAATAAGCAGTTATGCACAAATAAGCAGATTTAGCCTGAATAAGCAAACCAAACTCAACAGGATGCATACACAAACTATATAAACTATGAATAAGCACAAATAAACTTATATCAAATACTGAATCTAAGTAAATAAGCAGAATCAAGAACAAGCAGTTACTGATAAGAACATGAACAATATGTAGACAGTTTTGCTGATCTATTTGACCAAAGATCCAAATTCAGGCACTCAAATCTCTTTCCCTGGTGTAGTTAACCTAGATTTCACACTTTTTAACCCTAGTCTATGATTAGATCTAGGTGTCCTCAAAATCCTAGCCAATTTTACCAAGTAACAAAGATTTTATACCCTTTTTATGAATCAAGGTGTTTCAAACCACAAATATTGTAGATAAGTGACCAAGTATACCAGTAAAGCATGTACCAACAATAAACAACACAATCCAACCACTCAACAAACCACAAATCCTAATTATGCAGTTGACCCAAACACCCCTTAAAAACCTGTTTTCACAATTTTTCAAAGGATTATCCAGTTCTAACCCACAAATCCAGTCAATAACAACTCATAAACATCAAACAAGAACAGATTAACAATATTCAACCACAAAAACACAGATTCACCAATAATCATGCAATAATCACAAAATTTAGAAAAATAAGAGAGAAAATGAAAAAAGAGAAGGTGCAAACCTCCAAGACCTACATCCAGGCCCTGGATTGTTTGAGCTTAGGTACTAGCAGAACAAGTACCAGCTTCCAATGCTGCTAAGATGAACAAACAATAAGGTGAGATCAAATAAACAACCACTTTCTGATTTTTGAAGCACAAGCTTTATCACTTAAAACCTTGCCTCAACAACCTTCAAACAAGATTATGGAACTCAGATTTTAGCTTATCAGACATCAACTTTTATAAATAACAAACAAGAACTCAAAATTTTCAGAAATTCAAACTTTATTTCATAAAAAGGAATTACAAAGATTTAAAAGCTAAAATCTGGAACAAAAGCTCTCTCACAGGTTGAGGAGTCTATTTATAGGCAAATGCCAAGCTAGCACTATTCACAAACGCCTAGATGTGAATTTCCTATTCTATCCTTGAGCCTTCTAGACATTTTCTTGGTGTGAGCTGTCCAAAGTGATCCTGGATGTTCATTTTAGCTTTGGAATGAAGAAATGAGTGTCAGCTGTTGATCTTGACATGTGGCTAAGCTTGGAGAATAAGTTGTCATGTGATTGGTTAAACGGGAATTAGGGGTGGGGTCCATAGTGAGTGGGAGTGAGGGTTTTGATGTGGGATGAGTTTCTGCACATGTGAATCAAGCGTGGGAGTGGGTAATTGATTTTTACCCTTTGTTTAAGTGATGTAAAATCTGGGGGTGAAGAAGGGTAAACAGTGGTGATTTTGATCCGATTTTGGGGGAAAGTAAGTGTTTGGCGCGTGTTATGGGTTTGAAAGTTTGGAATTGGTAACTTGGGTCCTCGTTCTTTGGAAAAACTTGTAAAACGTGTTTATTCAGCAAACAAACTCATTCCCTTTGTTAATAATTTTCATAACTTTGCACTTTTGACACCAAACTTTGGAAAAAGGGTTATAAGGGTAGTTTTGCCATTTTTGGATAATTCAAGGACTGATCTTGGACATTGTTGATCTTCAAAGGTCTTCAATATAACTTTGACTTCATGAGGGACCATAATTGGCAATTTAGAATTATTGAGGGACTAAACTTGCCATTTCTTCAAAGTTGAAGGACCATTTGTGTAATTTTGACAAACTTAAGGGACTAAACTTGTAATTATTATTTCACAAGGGTTTAAAGTGTCATTTCTTTATTCATTGAGGATCAATCATGCATATCTTCAAGTCTTCAAGGGTATTTGTTGAATAACTCATGATCTAGGGCCCGGTTCATTGTACGGCTTCGTTTCTCGTGTCCGTTTTTTCCTTGTTTCTTGTGATCTTTTTTCTTTTTCACGATATCCATACCTAAAATACACAAGTAAACAAACACAAGCATATATATGGTATTTTATGACATTTTATGCATTTAAAGCCCGAAAAGAACGATGAGATCATGTATAAATGCCATCTCATCATTTACCCATGATCATTTACATGTTTTAATAATTGTTTTTAATTAGTTTTTAAAACATCATGATTTTATGTGATTTATTAAATCAAAACATAAAAGAAAAGAGTTAAAAAGGTTATACCGATTACGTGGATCGATCAAGGATGAACACACACGAATGCTTGCACAATATTCAAGATCAAAAATCAACCGAACACCCCCTTTTTGTGTCTAGTATCCGTCGGCCAAAAGAAACAAAGGAGAAGGAGAAAACTTTTTAGGGTTTTTAATTATTTCTTGATTTTGTGAACAATGACACAAGATTTCCTAATTCCCTTGTTTTAGTAAAATTAAAATGGGCTTGGCCCACTTTCTTGGTGTAGCCGCGGGTAGGGGGCCCCACATGGGGTAACCCGTACCTTTCCCGAGTCTAAATTATTATAGTGTGTACGTGTTTTATCGTGTTCATGTTTTTATGTGTTCTAATTAATTATTGATCGTGACCTACTATATTTATTCGTGTTCGTAATAAATATATATACGTAATTAATATTAGCTCGTGATTAAATTACGTTCATGATTTCATGATCGCATGTTCGTGATTATAATTATTATTTAAATAATTATTGTGTGTTCATACGTAATGTGTTCATACGTAATAAATACTTATCGTGTTCTAACACGTACGTAATACTTAAAATTCTTATACGTGAATGTAAACATGCTATAAAAGGAAAGTTTAAATCTTGTACGTACGATCTAAAGGGTACTATTCATGTTAAAAGAATGCGGGTTTTACACTTGCCTAGTTGTTCCATGTCAGATTTTGGGGGTCTCACACATCACAAAAATTGGGATTCATCCGCATCTTTAAGAAATACTCTGAGAGTCAATGTTTCTTCTACTTCAACCACCCCCAAGATGACCGAAATCACCCGCCAACTAGCCGAAATGAACAAAAATATCCAACTCATGGCTACAAACCAATATCAAGAAGCTAAAGCTATAGTAATTTCTTGTGAGACTTGCGGTGGTCCTCATTCATACACCGATTTTCCTTCTATTTATGACAATCCGGAAAACGTGTATGCGGATAACGTTAACTTTTCCATGGGAGGCTATCAACCTCGTCCTCAAGGTGACCGCAATTTGCTAAGTTATCTTTCAAACATTTTCCTTTCACCACCTAGTTTTCCTCCTCAAAACCAAAACAACTTTACTCGTAACAATCAAAACCAACCTCGAGCTCCTTATCAATATCAAACCCAAAGAAATCCATATCCACCTCAAGGAAATAATCAAGTTTACCAACAACCCACTTATCAACCACCCGCTTACCAAGCTCCTCCTTCCAACCAACCCACGGCATTTAATCACGAGGTTGAAACGTACATGAGGACTAATGACGCGCTGATGAAAAATATTCAGAGCCAAATTATCAACTTGAAAGGTGACATGGCGAAACAAGGGAATGATCTTCGAGCCGAGCTTAGGAATGACATGCGAAACTCTTTAAGCAGTCAAACGAATGACTTAAGGGATATGATGGCTAGTTTCTTTCCAAGTAATCAAACCTCTGCTTCGGGTTCTCTTCTGAGTAAAACCGTTGCTAATCCAAGAGGGGAGATGAAAGCAATCACCACCCGAAGTGGAAAAGGTTATAAGGAAAACGAGATTCCTACACCTACACCGGTGATTGTGACAAAGGATAACGAGCCCCCTTCACCAATTCTTCCACCTTCTACTTCTACCCCTCCACCACCCAAGTATGTGAGTGAGAATTCTATTCCAAAGCCTTCGTCTCAACCAGATATACCTTATCCTTCAAGGTTGAGGAAAGAGAAGTTGAAAAACAAGGATGATATTCAAGTTTCAAACTTTCTTAAAATGTTTAAACAATTGAATTTCAACATCTCCTTTGCTGAGGCTCTCGCTCACATGCCTAAATATGCTAAAATGTTCAAAGATCTTCTAAGTGATAAGGAAAAGCTCCTTGATATTGCTCAAACCCAACTTAATGAGAATTGCTCTGCGGTTCTCTTAAGGAAATTACCAACCAAACTTGGTGATCCGGGTCGCTTTCTCATTCCTTGCAACTTTCCCGGGGTAGAGAAGTGTATGGCCCTATCCGATCTAGGTGCTAGTATCAACTTAATGTCATTAAGCGTTTGGAAACAATTGTCTCTACCCGAGCTAGTCCCCACACGAATGACATTGGAGTTAGCTAACCGTACGGTTGCTTATCCGGTGGGGATAGCCGAATATGTCTTCGTCGGTGTCGACAAATTCACCTTTTCGGCGGATTTTGTTGTCGTTGACTACGAGATGGATCCCCGTGTTCCATTAATCGTTGGACGTCTATTCTTGAGGACCGGTCGCACTCTTATTGATGTAGCCGCGGGTGAATTGATCATGAGAGTTGGTGACGACAAAATCGTCTTCAACATGGGTAAACTTTCTAAGCAACCTTATGAACACGTGAGTGTTAATTTCAATGACGTACTTGATGAGGCTTGTGAAGAACATTTCAAAGACACTTGTAAAAGTGGTTTTTCTTCTCTACCCATTGTTGAGACCGTTTCCTCTATTGCTCCCTCACTGACTCCATTTGGAGAAAGTGATTTTCTTTTGAAAGAATTTGAAGCAAGCTTAGGGGATCTGGACTTAAAATATGACGATTCTCCCTCTGATTGGGATGAAGACATTCGTACCATTGAGAAACTTCTCAATGAGGACCATATTTCTCCACTTTCTCCTATGGAAATCATAAACGATGATCCGAATTTGACTAAGCCTTCTATTGACAATCCTCTGGATTTAGAGCTTAAGGATTTACCATCTCATCTTGAATACGTTTTCCTAGAAGACAATAAGAAGTTACCCGTCATCATTACAAAGGACTTAAAAGAGGATGAAAAATCTCGACTTATCGATGTGCTCAAAAATCATAAGAAAGCAATTGCTTGGAAAATTTCCGATATCCGCGGAATTGATCCTAACTTTTGTACTCATAAAATTCTCATGGAAGATGACTTTTAACCCGCAATCCAAAGCCAAAGAAGGGTTAATCCAAAAATTCATGACGTCATCAAGAAAGAAGTTATCAAACTTCTAGATGCCGGAATGATTTACCCTGTTTTGGATTCACCATGGGTTAGTCTCGTCCATTGTGTGCCTAAGAAAGGCGGAATGACCGTTGTTCCCAATGAAAACAACGAGTTGATTCCTACTCGACTTGTCACGGGTTGGCGAGTTTGCACAGACTATCGCAAGCTCAATGATGCCACTCGTAAGGATCATTTTCCTCTTCCTTTCATGGATCAAATGCTCGAGCGTTTAGTGGGTAATGACTACTATTGCTTCTTAGACGGTTTTTCCAGGTATTTTCAAATTCCCATCGATCCAAAAGACCAAGAGAAATCCACATTCACTTGTCCTTACGGAACATTTTCCTACAAACGAATGCCTTTCGGCTTATGCAATGCTCCTGGGACTTTCCAAAGGTGTCTGATGGCTATATTCCATGACATGGTTGAAGAAACTATGGAAGTCTTTATGGATGATTTCTCGGTCTATGGTGATTCTTTCTCTACTTGCCTTGCCAATTTAGAACGTATGCTCAAACGGTGTGAAGACACTTGTCTCGTTCTTAATTGGGAAAAATGCCATTTCATGGTAAAAGAAGCCATTGTTCTTGGACATAAAATCTCCAAAGCCGGTCTTGAATTCGACCGTGCTAAAGTCGATGTGATTGCTAAGTTACCTCAACCTTTAACCGTGAAGGGTGTGAGAAGTTTTCTTGGTCATGCGGGCTTCTATCGTCGATTCATTCAGTATTTTTCTAAGATCGCTCGCCTGATGACCCACCTCTTGGAAAAAGATACTCCTTTTATCTTTTCTAAAGAGTGTATCGAATATTTCAATCTTCTTAAGGATAAATTAACTAAGGCACCGGTCTTAGTTACCCCTAATTGGGAGTTACCTTTTGAATTGGTGTGTGATGCTAGCGACTTTGCTATTGGACCGGTTTTGGGACAAAGAATTAACAAACATTTCCAACCAATCCATTATGCTAGCAAGACAATGACGGGGGCTCAATTGCATTATACCACTACCGAAAAAGAGCTTTTAGCTGTAGTGTATGCTTTTGAAAAATTCCGCCCCTATCTTGTCCTTTCCACCACCATTGTGTACACCGATCATTCCGCGTTGAAGTACTTGTTAATAAAACAAGATTCTAAACCAAGACTTCTTCGTTGGATTTTACTCCTTCAAGAATTCAAAATTGAAATTCGTGATAAAAAAGGAGCGAAAAACCTAGCCGCGGATCATCTTAGTAGACTCAAGGATCCTTATCAGGGGGAGCTCCCATATCAAGAGATTAATGAATCTTATCCCCTTCAGTCCTTGATGTCTATTAACTCCAATCTTGACGAGACCTTATGGTTTGCGGACTTTACAAACTACTTGGCGGGTGGAATTCTCATCGAAGGGTTATCGTCCCAACAAAAGAAGAAATTCTTCAAGGATGTGAAAACT
This sequence comes from Glebionis coronaria, assembly GCA_025667525.1. Lineage (NCBI taxonomy): Eukaryota > Viridiplantae > Streptophyta > Magnoliopsida > Asterales > Asteraceae > Glebionis > Glebionis coronaria. The sequence continues at coordinate 496,439,637 of CM046877.1, forward strand.
TACTATTGGGACGACCCCTATCTCTTCGAACAATGTGCTGACTTGATCCTTCGTCGGTGTGTTGACGGGCCCGCAGCTTTACAAATATTGGAAGCTTGCCATAAAGGACCAACTGGTGGTCACTTTGGTCCCAATTACACCGCGAAGGAAGTTTTTGATTCTGGATTTTATTGGCCCACCATTGATCGTGATGCACACGAAATTGTTAACCATTGTGATGCTTGCTAACGACAAGACAAGATCACACATAAAGATGAGATGCCTCAAAATTTCATCCAAGAATGTGAAATATTTGACGTATGGGGCATCGACTTTATGGGGCAATTACCATCATCTAAAGGGAACAAGTACATCCTCGTAGCCGTTGACTACGTATCTAAATGGGTTGAAGCAAAAGCTTTACCTACGAACGATGCAAGGGTGGTTGTGAACTTTTTGAAACAACTATTTGATCGATTCGGTGCTCCTCGTGTTATCATTAGTGATCGTGGGACTCATTTTTGTAATGATCAATTTGCTCGATTCATGGCTAAGTATGGTGTCAATCACCGACTTTCCACCGCGTATCATCCACAAACAAATGGTCATGCCGAGATTTCAAACCGTGGACTTAAGAGAATCTTAGAGCGTACTGTGGGAGAGCATCGTGCCTCATGGGCTGATAAGTTAGATGATGCTTTGTGGGCTTTCTGTACCGCATATAAGACACCTATTGGTTGCACTCCATATCGTCTTGTGTACGGAAAATCATGCCACCTCCCCATTGAGTTGGAGCATAAGGCTTATTGGGCCTTGAAATGGGCTAATTTTGATATCAACAAAGCCGGTGATCTTAGGAAGATCCAACTCAATGAACTTCATGAACTGAGGAATGAAGCTTATGAAAATTCGTTGATTTATAAATGGAACACCAAGCTCATTCATGATTCTAAGATCAAAAACCGAGAGTTCAAAATTGGTGATCAAGTTTTACTCTTTAACTCTCGGTTGAAAATCTTTTCGGGCAAGCTTAAGAGCCGTTGGTCTGGTCCATTCACCGTCGCCAAAGTCTTCCCTTATGGCACCATTGAGTGATCGCAACCAAATTGGCCAAACTTCGAAATGAATGGCCAGCGTGTGAAGTTGTACGTGAGGACATCTCTCATGAGATGATTCCTTCCCTCACCACGTTTCCCTTGAATTAGTTCTGGGTCGAGTCAGGCTCGCGACTCGGTTAACAAAAACAAGCGCTTCTCGGGAGGCAACCCGATGATCTATCCTTTACCCGTTTTCATAATAAGTGTAGGGGGAGCTACATAGGTGTTTGTTGTCTTGTTTCTTATGATGTGCAGGGATTAAAGCTTCAAAGAGCACTTTTGATGATATTTGACGACTCGTGATCCTGTGTACCCGTCTTCCCGGTTCTATCCTAAACTTTTGTGATTCAATATTTCATATCCTATATGTTGACATTGAAATCACTATAGTTGTCTCTTCCTTAGAAAGATTTAAACAAAGTGCACAATGTCCTAAGTGTAGGGGAGTTTACTCTCACATGCTTAAACATTGAGGACCATGTTTATATCAAGTGCAGGGGGGATTTCTATCGAAGTTAAGTGGGCTTTTCCATTAATTTGTCCTCATTTTAACCGGAAAATCTAATTTTTCGACATTTTTCAAAATTTTTGATCTATTTTGGCCAAGTAGTATTTTTCATTTATTCTCTTTTATGTTCTTTCCTTTTGTTATCGCATCGTATGTATATATTTCATTTCAAGAATAAAGTCAAAAATAAAAATAAATTTAAATAAAATGGTTTTAATGAGTTTAGATGTCTTTTATATATTAGGCCCGTCATGAATCTTTTGACTCAACCCGAGTTTACTTATCCAAGTTTACTCTAGCTAGTATCCTTAACGTGTTTAAGTCAAGTTTTGCTAGGCTTTTATATAGGGAACTTTAAAACGCGAAAGTCTTAACTCTTACGGGTTAAGAACAAGAAATTTTCGCAAGTTCCTATAATTGATCCTAGAAAGTCGTTTATCAAGGGAACTTTAAAATGCGAATTCCAAACTTGAAAAAGTCTAAGAAGTTGCAAGATCCTATAGATGACTTGAAAACCCAAAACTTTGATTTAATTGGCTAAGCATCCACGAGTCTCATTCCTTGAGATTTTAAATTGTGGAGAACGAGAGATGATAGAGTCAATTATAAGTTTGGTATTCTTTCATGAATTTATGTGAGTTAATTATGAGCTTTTTCTCCCATCGCTTGTTAATAAATATTATTGCAATAAATAAGGTCGTACGATTTGAAAAGTTACTTAGCTTCTAGCACAAGATCGTTTAAAAGTTGCTCGGTATTATTAGAGTTCATAGCCAAGGCATAACTTATTGAAGCGGGATACGAAGATTGACGAATCCGAAAAGGACCTAACAAGGCATGAGGGCTACATTTTGTTGCTAAAGATCCCAAGTGATGTGAAGAATCATTTATCAAAAATCAATATGAAGGATCGAGACACACGACGAAAAGAAAATACTCCCCTAAAGATCATGGAGAAGTCTATCCGAAAAGACCCTAGCAAGGTATGAGGTTAAATAGATCCAAGTCCTAAAAGGAGGCGGATCGTTGTATATCAAAATCCAAAATAAAGATTGGAGAAAAATAAAGAAGTCGTAGTCCAAGTATGAAGAATCTCTCAAAAACATCAAGTGAAGAAATTCCTATTATGAAGAGAAGACCATTATTTCAAGAACGTCTCTCAAGATTCGAAGAATGAAGTCACTGCCAAATATCGGTCCGAGAAAGGTCTCAAATCGTGAAGCGAGTTATGCCAAGATATGAACTTTATGAGGTCCCGAGAAGCAGTTTTAAAAGATTTTGTCCTTTAGCTAACTATTGATTAAATCGTCCTACTTTATTTTCATCCTAAATAAACTATCGATATAAGTCAAACAATGCATCCTCGTGATCATACAAGACAACAATAAAATATAAGCGATACACCTAGGAATAAGGGAGTCTAAGTGAATAATTGGGCCACATGAGTTTGTGTTAGCTTACTAACTTATAATAACAATGATCTCGTTTATAAGCTTGGTTTGGGGAACGTGAAACTTGAGGGTGATAAACATTCATGACAACCAAATCCCTAATGTAAGTCTTCGATCTCTTTACTTGTTCTTCCTTCAAGTATTTTGTACTTTTCTATTTTTATTTAGTTTCCTTATTGTCTAATATCTAATAAAGGCCAAGGTGGGTTAATTATGATGAAAAATGTAAACCGTGCTTTGAAATTAATACATTGCATGAGGGCATTGCAATGGTCAAGTGTAGGGGATTTAATAAGTGTGAAAACACTTATCCTTTTACCACTTATTTCTAATAATAACAAGACCAGAACGTGTATTTAATATCGTAAAAGGCGAATTATGCGTGGTTTGTGTTTTTATTATGTTTTAGGACAAAAATATGAAAAAGGAAGAAAACACGGGCTTTTATCAAAGAAAAAGACAAAAGACCAAGTCAAATGGTCAAAAGTGCAAGAAGAACGGAAGTCAAAGGCCTATTCTGAAGATTTATCGAAGAAAAAGTCTAAAGACGGAATTTTAACGAAGTCGAAGAACCAAGTCTACTAAAAGAAGAAAATTAGAAGACGAGTTCAAGTTATCATTGGGACTAATCCCGAGACAAAGTCGAGAAAGACGAGTTATTTATAAGACGAGAAGACAAGAAGAAAAGAGAGAAGAAAACAACACCCTCCCCTCCCCTATATATAGTGTCCTAATATGTCATTAGGAGGCTAGTCTTTAATTTTTTAGTTAGTTTTATTTTTAGTGTGTGTTTTACTTTTTCTCTCTAGCTTTTCTTTCAAGCTTATTAAACCTTCATCTTAATCTTGTAATTTTGGATCTTAATCTTCAATCTAATCAAGCTTTTTAATTAATTCTCATTCTACCTTTCTTAATCATAATCTATATTTTGCTTTATTAATCATGTAGTTGGTTTAATCTTTTTGATTATGTGTGATTGATTCGCTTATTGGATTGTGTTTATTGATTTGGTGTGTTTTAGGTTTTTAGATTAAGGTGCTTATTGCTTAATTTTTATGTTTTCTAGTTTTTAAATAAATTGATTTTGGTAGACTAATATTTTTATAAAAAGTTGATTTTAAATAATTTGATTATTTAGTGTTTTCAAAAGTTTTTAAATTGTGTCTTATTAGCTTTTTCTAAAATTTGATTTGGTTAAGTTTTTAGGTAAGTGCTTATTTGAGTTTTGCTTATTTTCATTTTGCTTAAAAGTTGGTTTCTTATCCGGGTTCCTAAAACCCCATTATCCCGACTTATGGGCAAACCCTAGTATCCCGAACTAGTTGCAAATCATTATTCCGACTTACCCTTTATTTTCCCTCCAAAACAAAGACTCCATATTCCGAATTAATTCCAGTTTCCCAAATTCCGGATTATGTACTAAAGGTACATTCCGAATTGCAAGTAGATTGTGTATCCCGAATTACGTGTAACAAAGGCTTTCCGGATTGTTTAAACTTGTGGATTCCGGATTACTTCAAGAACCCGGATTCCGAATAACATACAAACTTGTGCATTCCGGATTAAGTAGAAGAACAAGTATTCCAGATTACTTAGAAGATCCTCGATTCCGGATTACGTGTAAACTGGATTCCGGATTGAATCCGGAGTGAATTCCAGATTAGGTCAGGAGTAGAGATTCCGAATAAGGTCTAATACCTTTATTCCGGATTGGGTATTGGACCAGCATTCTGAATTACGTGCAGAGCACGGATTCCGGATTAACCACAAAAGCATTATTCCGAATTGAGTTTTGAAGGCGGATTCCGAACTGCATACATGATCCTCATTCCGAATTAAGTGCAGGATACACATTCCGGATTAGTTCAAAATTTGGTTTCCCGACTTATGTTCAGTTTTAGTTTCCCGAATTAATTTTCAAACTTTAATTTTTTTTCCAGCCATTTTTCTTAAGTATTATTTTAGTTATTTTATCTTAGCTCAATTTTCAAGTTTACGTTTTTTATAAGGTTTACATTTTTATAAAGTTTTAAGTTTCAAATTTACTTTTAAAGTTTTAATTGTTCGTCATTTATTTTTAAATCTTAATTTTATTTTAACTTTTAAAGCTTTCATTTTCAGTCATCAACATTTACATTTTCACTTTTATTTTTAAAATAGATAATTACCTTTAGTTATTTTCACTTGATCTACTGTGCAGCCTTCATTCTGGACAAGCAGTCGAGGTTAGACATCATTCCTTTATTTTTATGTTTAATAGCTTTATATTATTAGTAGACTTAGATAATCAAAATCTCCCCCTTTTAGTGACCAATACCAATAATTCCACCCTAAACCGTGATCAATTCTAATTGAAACGAGTACGAACAACACTTCAAGAGTACATACAATATCCATTAAACCAATTATCATATATGATACTCAAATAAAGTAAAAATATGCTTTAGAAATATGATAAAAAACATTAACAAAATAGCCATTATGCAAAAGTTACATCCGTAGGTGTTTGTCATTTTCATATTCAACCAAAAATCATAATGATCGAGTAGCATTACAAAGTTAAATCATTACATCATCATACAAAATTTACGAAAATATAAACAAGTCAAATTCCTAAAACAATGGATTGCATCAACATTTTTGTTGCAAACTTGATGCTCGTCTTTTTCATTTTCATGCACATGATCATGTTTTTATTTCAGTCGAGAATCCGATGTTCCACTTCTTGTCCTTGAGATGATTGAAGTCTTCAAAATGCATTGAAAACAGCTTTTAATACACAAATCAAAAGATTTGGTTTTAGTTTAACCAGATTATCAAATATGCTATATTACAGAAGCTGAATTTCAACCAGATTATCAAATATGATATATTACAGAAGCTGAATTTTAACCAGATAATAAAATATGATAATATACACAAAACTAACTTTTAATTACCAACCAGTAGATCACAGACTTGTTTGTATTTGTTTCAAGTACATTATCATATTATCATATATGATACCTCCATATATCATATATGATGTATGGAGGTATCATATTTGATACATATGTTCAGTGTAGCCTACAGTTTCAACACAACTCTTCTAATAAGTTTATTCACATACCTCACCCTATCCTTATCATACAACTTCAACAAACTCCATTGATAAGCTTATTCGCATATTCTATTCTAATTCATATGCTAATTCATATCACTCTTCTAATAAGCTTATTTACATTAAGCTTAAGTTTAACACATCCAAGAAGCTTAAGTATAACACAACAAATAAGCTAACACATCCATAATCACATCAAACTAAGCTAAAAAAGAATAAATTGATAAGTTAAAAAGTTATCATCTAATCCATATCAAATCCAAACTCGTATATAAATTTACGTCAAATAAGCTTATTTACACCAAATAAGCTAAAAAAGATATAGATTATGATGATATTACATGATATTAATGAATTATTGAAGGATATGATTGAATTCGGAAGATATTATGGTATAATAGATAGAGGATGGGTGGGTTGGGTGATAAATGACAAAAATGCCCTCTACTTTTTAATTAATAAAATATTGATAATTTGGGCCTTTGATTTTTTGTGGATGGAAGGTAAAGATTGTCCTATTATATTCAAAGGATACAAACTATTTAAAATAACATTTCTCATATTGTGTTGATTTAGAAGTTTAATATGTGATATACGCTTGGAAAACTAATGGTTTTTATTTTTAAATGCAAAAACGGTGAACCGAGTTGACCCGGTCGGATTCGGGTCAACTCGGGTCGGGTCAAGTCGGGTTGAGACTAAAAAAAATCATACCCGAAACCGAGCTTAATTAGAACTCGAGTCACTCGGGTTCGGGTCAATTCAGGTCGGGTCAACTCGGGTTCGGGTCAACTTGAGTATAAGTAAAAAGTTTATAAATTAGCGTATTTAAGTAAATTTACAATGTAAAAAGCGTTAATTGAGTCGGGTCAAGTCGGTTTGGTCGGGTTCGGGTCAGTTCGGGTCGGGTCAAGTCAGGTCAAGGCTAAAAAATATAAACCCGAACCTGACCTATTTAGAACTCGGGTCAATTTGAGTCAACCTGATCTAACCCGAATAAGTTTTTTTTACCTGGGTGACCCGAACCGAATTAACTTATTCGGGTTCGAGTTCAGATCAGATCGACTTTGTTAATGCAAGTGATGCCTAAAACATTATTAGTGTTAACTAATCTTTCTTAGTTTTGATCACGACAAATTAAAAAGACATTTATCGTCAAAGACAATCGTAAGACGAATTATTTAACAAACACTATCATCAAGGCAGTAATAATTTTATTGGACTAACATATCTTAATCATGTTTAGTGATCATAAAAGTGATTAGCCCTAAACTTACATTTTGTCAAATGTGACAAAAGATTTTTAATAAACTTTCTTTTAAAGAAAATGTTTTATTAAAATGTAAAATGTAAATTTGAAAATGGCATATTCCAAATGTCATTGGAATATCCTTTGAAGGTAAAACTTACCTCGGATATTACTACCCCACTAAAGAATAAAAAGGTGCGGAGTCTATACCCATGGTTCCTCAAATGGCTATGCGGTTCTTTAGTGATAAAGAATCGCATGCACAATTAACGAACCGCGCTCAAAGATCCGTTGGCCTTTGTCTCCTATAAATAGTGGATCAAATCTACATTCTCCAAGAACCTTTTTGGACATTCTTTCGGCCATCTCTCTCTTTTATAAATCCTAATCATTAGTAAATGATCACTTAATGTGTTAAGTATGTTTACTTATGATTATCCTCTTGATCCTCTTCTTTACCTTGTCCAAAGAAAAGATCACTCACACACTTGTGATGTGATTAAAGATGAATCTTTGATGAAGATCAACCTACCTTATATCTAGTCATGTTCATCATTTTTATTTACGTCTTGTGTAGATCCAATGTATTTGTGTATACTTGGATTAGTTGTGTTAATCCAATGTATTTGTGAATACTTGGATTATTCTTGTTTGAATCCATTGTATATGTGTATACTTGGATTTGTTTTGTGTGGATCCAAGTTACATGTGTATACTTGGATATGTGTTATTGAGTTGTAAAGTGTTGTGTGTTAGTTCTCACTAAACTACAAAGTGATTTGTGTATGTGTTTTGTGAGTTCTCACTTAGCTTCAAAGTGAAGAGTTGTGAAGATTGGTTCTAGCTTTGGATTAGAACTCGACATCTAGCCTTGTGTCAGAAAAGAAAATGGGCGACGAAGATTGGTTCTAGGTTTCGATTAGAACTCGATATCTAGCCTTGTGTCGGAAATGGTGAAGTAGGCAACGTGTGTAAATTTGTCCTAGCTAAGATTAGGTCTCGACATTTAGCTTAGTGTTAGAAAATAATGTAAGCAACGTTGTAAGGTTTTCTCCGCCAAGAAGGGAGCTTGTGAATATAGTAGAAATCTTGAGTAAGGTATACTCACGGAGTGGTGTAGGAACGAAGATAGAGCTTTGTTGCCGAACCACTATAAATCTTGGTGTCTCCCTATTAGGTTGCTTTTTTCCTTACCTTTTACTTACCTACTATATTACATTACATACATCTACTATTTGTCATTATTAATGCATTATAATTGAACCTAATCATTATGTAACTAGATTTCAAGTAAAAGGTAGTTTGGGGAAAAATCTAATTGAAAGGAATTTTAATTAGGACATAAACCGAAGAGAAACTATTCAACACCCCCCCCCCCTTTTAATTTCTACAAATGGTATCAAAGCTATGGTCTTTCAAGATCTTTGAAGTATATTTTGCTTTAAAGCTTGGATCGATCCATAGTCTCCTCAAATTAGAAGGATTAGTTGTACTAAAGTTTATCTTTGGTCAAAACTATTTTTTCCATTGAAAATAGGCCTTTTAATTGGTAATATAGCATCTCATCTAGATTAGTAGTATTTATACATTTTAGATTTACACTTGAAATGTATCTACTAGTTTGTATCTTGTTATGTGTAGGTACTCATGAAGATTAATCATTAAATTGAGTATGGATTAAGTTGCTTACACTTGTAGAAGACTCATCTTCTTTGATTTCCAACATCATTGAATGATGATATCGAGATAGATGAGAGTGATACTAGTCCTTGAAGACTTAGTAGTCACTTTAGTCATGATTGGGCATTGCATTGGTTCTTAGAAGACTTGAAATGCATTCTGCGGCTAAGGTACGTTTTCGTCCTTCCACACGCCCTATTAATCATTCTTTTGATCATTACTTGACTATGTGCTTGTTCTTGGCATCCTTGCCTTGAAATTTGTTTGTGGTATGTGATTCTATTCTTATACCCTCTCAAACCTTCATTTCTTGGATACTTGACTCACTTAGGAGATGTAGAGTGAGTTAGTAGTAGCTTAAAGTATCAAGCATGATTTCCATGGTTGCACCCATACGGTTAGTAGGCCCTATATCATGTGTAATATGTGCAATTGAGTTCATCTCTATGATGATTGATTAATCTCTTGAGATACCAAACTACTCTATAAGTTGTAGTTAGGATATTACGCATTTGGATTTGAAATATTCCAAGGATATTGTTATTGTAAACATTAGCAATAATAATTGTCCGATCATGTGGGAGAGGAAGTGAAACTCTACCTTGCTCACATTTTGAAATAGCTTAAGACTACCCTTGAAATTGATCTTACTCTATTTATCAAAATTGCTTGGTATGGTTCATTAGCAAAGCTGTTTAGACTTACGCGGGAAAGGCACATCTTAAACTACTATAGATGACACAAGCTCTTCGTTTCTACAACTTGAAGATTGTCACTTGTCTCTTGAGCATTGAAATTGGTCTTGATTCACTCCCATTGTTTTCTCTCTTCTTTGTTTCTTTCTTACGAGTAGTCATTTTTCCGTTTCCGTCTTATTCGGTGTTTTTCGGTTTCGATTTAACTTGTAATCCTTCATTAAGGCATTATCACCTAGTATTGAAGTGGTCCAATGATTTCCAAAAGGCTTGAGATATATTTTAAGTATTTTAAAAAAACTTGGTTTTGAAAATTTCGTTGATTTTCTTGGTTAAAAACCACCACTGTAGGCGGTACCTTATTTGTCACGGTTCAAATGCCCGGTTCCTTATTAATAAAGAACCGCGGCCCACTAAGTGAATAAAATAATCTGGTTTTTATTTTTTTATCATTTTTCAAAACAAAACCCTCTCCTTCTTCTCCATAGGCGACGGGTTACACCTCAAACCCACCATTTTTTATTTTCCAAAAGATTCAGTCACTCAAGATTAATTGATTTCAAGTCGTGGGTTTCACTCATCCCTCTTCCAACATCAATTAATTGTAAGTACATTCATTTAATTTCAATCAATTTGTTCTAGGGTTCTTATTTTCATAACTGGGGATTTTTAAAATTAATAGTGAATTAGAACCTTACCAGGAATGTGGGTTGACATAGTTGTATTACTATAATTCCTTAGGTTTGAATTCATTGTGATTTCACTAAAACCCACTTGTAGAACAATTTGAATTTTGACTAAATTATTTTGGTTAAATGATGGAATTGATATGAATCCATGAATAAATTGGTAATTACATTGTTAATGCTTACCTAAAAACGAATTTCTGATAGACCAATGTTCAAGTTCATGGTTGATTTTACATAGTTCATATGTTCTAGTCAATGATGAATTAAGTACACTGTGAACATGGGAATGATAAGGATTAATCCTTTTGTTTGTCAAGCAATTGATTAAACACATTCTCTTGACTTTATCTTTGTTTAATATATAACATAAGAGTGATTGGAACATTATTTTTTTGTGTTGTATTTAGGCACTTAATCATGTCTTTGGAAATTCGAAAACATCATGAGAAAACTAGAGAATACATGTCTACTCTTTCTACTTCGTGTCAGTCTCGTTCCCTCAAAATTACTCTTCGGTCTCTAGAATCTCGTAGTTTTCATGAAGGACACATTGTCCCTTCTAATTTCAATGGACTTGACTTCATTCGATTCATGTTCAAATCCATTGGCTTTGATTGCTTGCTTGACATTGATGAGCCAATATTTCCTTCCTTTCTCTTGGAGTTCTTTAGTTTATTTACATTAATGTGCATCAATAATGGTTTATCAATAAGATTTTCCATCAAGGGGAAAACCTTTGTATACACTCTTGAAGAATTTGGAAAAATTCTCAAGGTTCCATACAATGGTCAATGTAGGTACACCGATGCTTGGAGTATCAACTCTTTAGAATCGGCCTCTATTGATGTGCATTAAGTGACCGAGCTACCTTCTCCTTCGGTCATTTCTTGTGTCATTTCAAAGCCTCGTGGACATCCTCTTGGTAAACTTCAAGGAGAAATTCGTGCTCTCACTCCTTGAGAATTACTCACTAGCGATCTTAATGATTCTATGATCCTTTGGGCCGAAATCATTAGGGAAAATGCAACGTGTCTCGGTGGTAATCGTAACTTTGTGCCCACTTGTCTTGCACATATGTTGTATTGTGTTGCAACTTCCACCCCATACAACCTTTCATTTTTCATATATATAAGAATTAACTTTGTTCTCCTTGAGTCCCATTCAAGTCTTCATTTTTCTATGATTCTCTCTCGCCTTCTTAGAAAAGTTCTTCTTGACTTTCCACCTTTAAATGCATCATCATTTTGCTCCGTTGATCGTGTTATACTTCCCGTTGAAGGGAACCTTTCACTTGAGCCTAAGTGTGATTCAAATGAAGATGGAAATGCTCATCAAGTGGATTCTCATATCATATCAATGACTCTTCCCTTAGTTCAAATGACCCTTTTTCATTCACTCTTTCTCAATTTTCATCTCTAGAAATTGATTTTGATTATCAATTCTATCTTAAGCATTGTCTTCTAGAGAACCTAAGGAAAGGATCAATGCAACAGAGAAATGTACATGAAAGAAAGTGAGTTGAAGTAATGCTCTTGGTTGTTGCCACGATTGTAACTCGGACTTTGTTTCTTGTTTCTTGCATTTAGATTTGTATTTGTTTAACAAATACTTTGTTTTTGGATTACTTAATGTTTTAATCCTAATGTGTTCGTGTGATCGATGTTTCGATACACATGACTTTGTGCAAATTATGTGTTAATTAGCTATCTAGATTTTGGTTAGTAGTCTACTTTGACTTGTTAATCCTTTGGCTAAAATCTGGGCTGTTAAAAAGACATTTATCGTCAAAGACAATCGTAAGACGAATTATTTAACAAACACTATCATCAAGGTAATAATCGTTTAAGTATTGCACTAACATATCTTAATCATGTTTAGTGATCATAAAAGTGATTATCCCTAAACTTACATTTTGTCAAATGTGACAAAAGATTTTTAATAAACTTTCTTTATAAGAAATTTTTTTATTAAAATGGACATTGTAAATTTGAATATGGTATATTCCAAATGTCATAAGAATATCCTTTGAAGGTAAAACTTACCTCAGATATTACTACCCCACTAAAGGACAAAAAGGAGCGGAGTCTATACCCACGGTTCCTCAAATGGCTATGCGGTTCTTTGGTGATAATGAACCGCATGCACAATTAAGGAACCACGCTCAGAGATCCGTTGGCCTTTGTCTCCTATAAATAGTGGATCAAATCTACATTCTCCAAGAACCTTTTTGGACATTGTTTCTACAATCTTTCTCTTTTCTATATCCTAATCATTAGTAAATAATCACTTAATGTGTCAAGTATGTTTACTTATGATTATCCTCATGATCCTCCTCTTTACCTTGTCCAAAGAGAAGAGCACACACACAATTGTGATGTGATTAAAGATGAAGCTTTGATGAAGATCAACCTACCTTAGATCTAGTCATGTTCATCATTTTTATTTGAGTCTTGTGTAGATCCAATGTATTTGTGTATACTTGGATAGTTGTGTTAATCCAATGTATTTGTGAATACTTGGATTAGTCTTATGTGAATCCATTGTATATGTGTATACTTGGATTTGTCTTGTGTGGATCCAAGTTACATGTGTATACTTGAATATGTGTTATTGAGTTGTAAAGTGTTGTGTGTTAGTTCTCACTAAACTACAAAGTGATTTGTGTATGTGTCTTGTGAGTTCTCACTTAGCTTCAAAGTGAAGAGTTGTGAAGATTGGTTCTAGCTTTGGATTAGAACTCGACATCTAGCCTTATGTCGAAAAAGAAAATGGGCGACGAAGATTGGTTCTAGCTTTCGATTAGAACTGGACATCTAGCCTTGTGTTGGAAAATGGTCAAGTAGGCGACGTGTGTAGATTGGTCCTGCTCAGATTAGGTCTCGACATTTAGCTTAGTGTCAGAAATTAATGTAAGCGACGTTGTAAGGTTTTCTCCGCCAAGAAGGGAGCTTGTGGATACAGTGGAAATCTCGAGTAAGGTGTACTCGAGGAGTGGAGTAGGAACGAAGATACAGCTTCGTTGCCGAACCACTATAAATCTTGGTATCTCCCTATTAGGTTGATTCTTTCTTTACCTTTTACCTACCTATATTACATTGCATATATCTACTATTTGTCATTATTAATACATTAGAATTGAACCTAATCATTATGTAACTAGCTTTCAAGTAAAAGTAATTTTAGAACAAATCTAATTGAAAAAAAAAATAATTACGACATAAACCGAAAAGAAACTATTCAACCCTTCTTCTAATTTCTACATACTTTTTCGAGACCTCTACTGTTGCGAGTCTACGGTAACTTTATTGTTTTTTTAAAAAAAGGTAACTTTATTGGATTTTGTCATGTACTCCGTATTTGATTTTCTTAAATGTTATTATCATCAAATGCTCATCACAAGAGTTTGATGGGCCAGTTGCTATTACCTATTAGTTAGTATTCAATCTAGTTCTTGGTCTCGTTCATGTGCTAGTGGGTCTCAGGCTTCTTCTCGATTTACTTGGCCCAACTATTCACAAACTTGGACTCAGGGGTGTTCATAATTTGGGGTGAGCCAAATAATCGAACTTGAAGAATCGGATCAAAACAACCAAACTGAATTAAACTACATATTTCAGTTTTTAGGTTGGATATGAATTTTACAATCAAAACCAAAAATCAAACCGATATATATAATGATAGTTAAAATTTATTCTTGACATAAAAAAATAATTTTTATATTTAAAATCATCTTTTTACTAAATATTTATATAAGGGTTTTGCTAATGACAGCTCTTAGGGTTGTCGTTAAGAGCCATCTTTTTATTACAACTCAATGTAAAAAATGAAATCAACTAATCATAATCAGATGTTTGTTGTGTATTCTGACTTTTAGGAATTGTATTCATGTTTTTCGGAATTGACATCTAATCATGATGATTCATATATAACTTTGTAATAAAATTCATTCTCTTAACGACAGCCCTAAGAGATGTCATTAGCAAAACCCTTATATATTTTTCTTAAAATAAATAATGTAATCGGGTTAACTTGAAAATCCAACCGAATTCAAATTCGGTTTTTAGTTTAGTTATTAAACTCTAGTTCTGTTTTCGTTGACCTTGAAAAAAGAGTTGCTCAAATAATCTAAGGACCGAACCGATGAACACCCTACTAGGTCTACTCTGGTGGTTTATTTTTTCTAGAAATAAGAAGATATTTTTTTGTATGTTTGGTATTTTTAAGAGCTGGAGTGGGTTATTGAAGGTGGATGTTAGAACATGTAGTTTGAGCTTATTTTTATATGTTATTTTAACTAGCATTCTATTTAGAAGCTTATTTTTTTAACAAGCTCCTTCAAGCTCTGTCAGCCAAACAAGACTTATTTTTATTAATGGATTATTTTTTTAAAAACAATAAGCTCATACTACGTACGATAAACTCTTATAAAGTCACGTGCCAAACCTAGCCATTATCTCTTATTTTCCCTTCAATTTTCGACAGAAAACTCCTTTTATCTCTTTTTCAAAATGCAGACAATTTCTTTTTCAAACGAAAATATTAGATGTAAAGGAAACATTGTTTGCGGATGAAAAAATAAAATCTCGAAAAAAACAAAGGAAGAGTCGAATAAACCAGTGCAGAAAATGATATAATGAATCGATCGTGCCAAAAACAGATCTACAAAAGCCGACAACGCTATGGCGTATAAACAAGGGTTAATAGATGATGTACTAGGATGAATAGCTAGAAATGTATGCATGATTTCATTGTTTCTCTAGATCATATACTGCTTCTTCTCTGCAGTTCTATCACTCGAACTCTATTTTTATTTTATTTAAAACTAAACGAGCCCGGCCACGAACGAGAGACCTCTTACTTATGAACCATCATGTGATAACCATAAGTTTGGGTTGCCACTTTACTCGTTCAACCCTC
The DNA here is from genome assembly GCA_025667525.1 of Glebionis coronaria. Lineage (NCBI taxonomy): Eukaryota > Viridiplantae > Streptophyta > Magnoliopsida > Asterales > Asteraceae > Glebionis > Glebionis coronaria. Next base: position 496,455,002 of record CM046877.1, read on the forward strand.
GGATTTCAAGCAAAAAAATTGGAAGTGCAGGTATTTCTCGTATTCAAATTTGCGCATTAGTGGCTTTTAGGAATCATTTTACATGAACTGATACCGGTCGCCTTGGAATTAGTAGACTCGCGATGTCAAGTCCGAAACCATGTATACCCAAAAAACTGATACCGGAATTTGTCATCTGACCCATATTAGAACTTTTTTCTCTTAAATTCAACCAACGCAAGTCAAATCAAGCCATGTCAAGTCCAATCGAAGTCTATCATTATCCATTTATGTATAATTCTAGTAGGTAACATGTCTATATACATGATAACACAATTATAGAATCATAGCTAGCATCTACAGTACAATTTTTTTTTCATTTTAACACCTGCAATGTGGAAGTCCTTACATTTTTGTATAGCATACACTCAGCTGTTCTCCACATGAATTGAATGCAATAATTGTTTTATGTATGTACATGTTTCCTACTTATCATGAAAGATTGAAAGTTCAAGTAAGACAACCACAAAGTACTAATTTCTGTAATTGTGTAACCTTCTGTCACCATTTGAGCATGAATCAAGAACCACCCATACTACTTGTTTCCAAAATTAAATTCAACAAAGAAACAAAGTTATTACAGTTAAGCTTTGAATATGAAAGAACAATAAGAGATGCCCCCACTACTTAATATATATATCTCATAAAAGACACCCTTTTTGTTCTTTGCTTGAATTTGTTTACATGGGTTGTCATTGTAGTAGCATTATATCATTGTCCTTACTACAAGGACCACCCACCATTTCCCCTTTATTTGTTGTCTTCATATCTTTCTATATTTACACGCGCGGCGCACACATACATTGATACATACTTATAGGATTTGGATGAATTCAGAAGTTTATAAATATATAAAAACCGGTATTAGCCATCGGATGGTGACTTTTGATGGCCAATATATCCTAAGTAACGCGAAATTACAGTGGTGTCATGTTGTGTGTGATATGCACATTACATTGCATAAAGACGTTTGCAACGTGCATGTCACATTCGCATAATTGTCATATTAAGAAGGGGTTTTCAACAAATATAGCGTTTTTTCATATAAATACAAATATATACACTAACACGGACAAATCAAAGAAGTGACACATGGATGCGGTTGATGATCATGCAGATTAATTGAAGTAACTCTAAGGCCAAAAAGGGGGCCTGGTAACAGCACTGAATCTCCTTGTTTGCATTCAATATATGCCTTTTTGTTATAGGATCTCTAGGCTTTATAACAATCAATTTTGTATATATGCAGCATATTTTTATTCAATTAAGCTCATATAACCACAATGATTATAAAATGATTAACTTAATGAGTAATACTTACAATGGGGGTGAATGGATTATATATATCTACATCCATTTTTTGTATTATCAAACTGTGTACAAATCTATAACTCAAGAATAGTGAAAAAAAATTGGTTGAAAAATATTTATTTGTGCAAAAGGTACCTGAACTGAAACTCATAAGGAATTACCCGTAGACAATGTGAAAGTGGTACACTTTTATTTCTCTCGAGGCAGTTCATCGCTTCTTTTCCAACTTCGTGTGGTAACTGAAGGCATACCCAATCTAACAACGAGTCCAAATCCTTAGCAAAATCAAGCATATACCAATCTAATAGCTTTGGAATCGTCACCATTTTCTTTGTGGTTGAAATCCCAATTGCAGCCTGTAAATAATCTTTTTTTGCGACTTCAAGTTCATTTTCGACTTGCGATCCAGTGTAGATTCTTACCTTCATTTTTTAATCATGGGTATAAATCAGTTTCAAAACTTTCCTTAAATTAACCAAAAGATCACAATCTTTTCTCATTAATATTTTCTGTGATGTACGAAGATTGTGTTTAATGAGTCTTATCTATAACTTACAGCAGGGGAGGACCAACTTCCACAGGAGAGTGCAAATGTTACTAATGGTTCTGATAATTCCAAACCGAATACACTTCGTGCAGTTATCTCATCATTCTTTACACCCTTGGCAAATGTCTGATATAATCAAAAGAAATCATATAAAAATTTGATGTTTAAAGCTAAGATTTGGACCACAAAAGGGAAGCGTACTTACATATTTTGAATGATAAGGTAGTCGCAGTATGAAGTGTTCGATGCTGATAGCGTTTAAATAATGGCCTCCAACATTTATTGTTGCCTGTTGAGAAAGGCATATATCATTAAAACTATATAAATCTATGCACATGAACCTAACATATACGTGTGACATTCATTACCTTCTGCATTAGTTGAACAACCATTTCAGGACTTTCTGGTATTCCATGTTCAAGAAATGCCTGGTAAATTTCATGGTCAAAATAAATTATAAATTTGATTTCGTTGCTCAAATAAATATATATGTAAAAAGGTATATGTCATAAATGTTGAAGAGATTATGAAAGATGTAACACATACATTCATCATACACGAATTATATATATTGATCCAGAAAGCAAGCTTTTCTTGATGTGTGAGACTTGTTAAGTTGACCGATGTAAGTTTACCAAGTAGGAGCCTTTAAAATCAAGAATTTAGATTAGAAATTAGTTAAATTTGGCCATAATTGTAGAGAAGAAAGGAAATTAAATATCAGGAACTCTTGATTATCTTAGCACTTACTTCAATCTTTGTATCAAAAACACAGAATTTGTTGTTCGGTTTGTGTTGATGGACGTTGCTTCAATAGCATATAAATGTTTATACGGGCCAATGTCTCTTTTATCAGATTCAAATCCAATGCCATATGGATCATTAACCTCTGTTTCCTTAAGAGTTTCAGCTGATGTCAATGACGACAGCGTTTCTGTCATACTTTTGCCCCTAGTTGAACTCATTCGAACGATGATGTTCATCAAACATTTTAGAATACTTTCCGATATCTTGTTTGGATCATCGTCTCCTGATGGTAACAATCCTTTTACTTGTGTCATACTGGTTCTTCCCTCTACATTTGCTATCTCCGTTGCTCTAACTTCAAACTGAACAAAAGTTTATTACTATGCATACAAACTATTTGGGATCTAAATCATTTTAACCATGCTATTTTTCCGTTTTATACTAACATTTAAGTCCATAACTTTCCCACTTGAGCTCTGTAATACTATCTTCCTATTTAAATATCTCGCACTTATGTGATAAAACTGGGAAAATACATTTTCTTGATTAGATCAGTAATAGTAAATTCATTTTCCCACTTTTATCTCGTAAGTCCCTATAAAAATGGCTATAGGATATTTACTACGATGAAAAAAGTTTTAAGTACTTAAGTACTAAAATTGCAAAGTACAATAGCTACTCTAATAGTAGTAAATAACCTAGACAAATTACGAATACTTAAGTACTAAATTACCTGTAACCTTTTAGGATCTAAACGTTTCCCAGCTGGCTTTGAATCACCGGGTGATCTTCTTGCTAATGCGTTCACACTTCGAGATTTTGGATTTGGTGATCGATACTTGTTCTTTGTGCCATTTGGTGATTGATTCTCTTTTCCCACCAAGGTTATCAAATAAGAGAAAATGTCAGATTTCTCTTCGCTATCTATAGTAGTAATCATTATCTAAATATAATAACTACCTGAAATGATAGGTGACGTCCCAACAGCGGGTGTCGATGGATTGCTCTCAATTTGAGGAGATAACTTGGAAGCCTTAGTTTTACCGTCTTTGGATTCTTGGAAATCAAGTGAGTTTTCAAGATTCCTTTTAGAGGATGAAATGTAGACAGCTTCTTCATAAAGACCTTGCCTAAAATGAACCACTTGTTCTTCAAGCCTGACAACTTCTTCTTCTAACACAGCAACTTCTGCTAGTAGCTCCAATGTCTATCAATGTTTATAACAAAAAGCGAATCATTAACCCCATAAAAAATCTCTTTTAAAAATAACAACCATTATCACCCTTTTGTCAAATGTTTGTACTTTCGTAAGCAACATTTTTTCTAATTTTACCATATCGAATGTAGCCTTCTATAGGTCAAATTGTGACATGTCAAAAGCTCACAAATGATAAACTCGCGGTTACAATACTTACTGTCGGAGGGAGATAAGGCGGTAAGCGTGGAAGAGCTCCTAAAGGTCTAGTAAATGCTCTCTCCAAAGCTCTATGAACATTCTCTTCATGTCTAAGCCTCTTCCTTAGCTTCTCCACCTGAATTAATTTGGAAAACAAAAAGAATTCTAAATATTAATAATTGAATGCCCTACTAAACAAATAATCATCATCATATAATTAAACAAAAAAAAGTCAATGGTGACAGCAATGTACATCTTGTTGCAATGCAATTTTTCTCTCTCTGACTGAACCTCTTCTCCTTGTGCTTGAGCTTGTGCTTGTTTTCTCAACCTCCATTTGCATTTGCATATCAACCTTTTTTTTTAAGATATTTATAAAAAACAAAAAAAAAAGTAAGTAAAAGAACATCACAATCAGCTTCCACAAGAAAAGAATCATAATGCAATAAAGAAAGTAACACAAGAATTTCATCAAAACATCATATGTGGATAAGATTTAAAGTAACCAACTTTTATCAAATTATGTAAAAAAAAACACTTATGATCACTTTTTAGAACTTGTTTATCTACTAATTACCTTAAATTATATGGCTATGAGTAACCAAATTTGATCATATAAAACTAAGAATGAAACATTAAAAGAATTAAACTACCTTTGGATCTCTAAATGAAGCTTTCATGGGCCTTAAATTTGTCTTCGCTTTAGTATTCATCTTTATAAACTTGAAACAACTTTTACATTAATAAACACTGCATAATCACACAAACCAAAACATATATAAAACATAAAAAAAAAAACAGAGAACATTAAATGAATGAGACTAAAGAAAACAGAGGAAACAGACCTTTAAAGGAATGGGTCAATGTAATTCAACCTTCATCTCCATAACACAATTCAATTTCATTCTTTTTACAGAGTATTAATTGCCAAAAAGCTAAAAGCTAAAACAGAGTACTCTGTTCTGTTAAAATTCAATCTTTAAAAACAGAGCAAAAACAGAGTAAACAGAGTGTTTGTCTTGATTTGTGTGAAAAAGGTCACCCAATTGGTGAACTTAGTGAAATGATTTGATAGGTAAAAAAAAATCAGTGAGAGAGAAAACATATGTGTGTGTAATAAGATAGAAGATGTGATTTGGTTTATAAACAGAGTATCAAAACAAAGATATTGCAAATGAGGGTGTGACACTGAACTTGTTTGAGTGCTATCATGGACTAACGTGGGCACATTTCTTTTTAGAGCAAGCATGGACCTTTTCTACTTGCTTGGAGTTGGAATCATTAATTAATGTTTGTATTTATTTTTTAATCAAGTGAAATGAAATGTATGTGGAGTGTTATAGAACACACCCGTTTTAATATTATGTGTTTCTAGTTATTGTTTAGTTAGCTTATTAATTAGAGTTTTTGGTACGGTGTCTTACGATTTGAGCCATGATCGTAACTAGAGGTGACAAAATGGGCGAGTAAAGCGGGCATGGGTAGGGGTTAAACGGTCGTTGGGTTAAACGGGTGGTGGATTAAATGGATGGGCGGGCTAAACAGGCGCGGATCAAACGAGCAAGCTAAACGGATGCATGTTAAACCGGGCAAAGAAACGATACATATATAACTAGGGGTGAGCATGGGACGAAACTGACCCGTCCCGACCCGATCTCGACTTATCCCAAAACCGACATGTGGAAAACTCAAACTGAATCCTGAAGCGATTTAATCCCGAGTCCCGAACCGAACTGAGTTAGGCCCGAGTTAATCTCGGTTTGTGTGGTTTTCTTTGTGGGATCCCGATTTAATCCCGAACCGAACCGAGTTAGGCCCGAGTTAATCTTGGTTTGTGTGATTTTCTTTGTGCGATTCCAATTTAATCCCGAGTCCCGACATCATGACAAACCCATCCCGAGTCCCAACCGAAGTAAGGTCGGTTTGTGTCAGTTTCGGTCGGTTTGTATCATTTTTCGTCTGTCGATCGATTTTGCTCACCCCTATATATAACTATATTCAACACCCTCTCTCTTCTACCCCACTTCCGCAATTGCTTCGAGTTCATGTGTTGTGTTTCCGTTGCTGATGGAAGGCATGGATTTCATCGTATTAAAAGCCAAAATAGTTGTCGAAAGAAAGGACGCTCGTCGGAGCGGTTAAGCAAAAATTATTGGCTTTGTGACGATGATGACCAGATTTTAGCTAGTTGGAAGACGTCATATTGGTGAAGCAGTGATGACGGTTGGGGTGGATGTGATTAGTGGGGAGTATGAGGTAAAAGAACGAGAGGAATCTGTGTGATATATAATGAAAGGGTGTCTGAATATGGTATTATATGTTTAAGCACGATAATTAGGTCATATCATCATTTTTACCTAATCATCACGTATAATACGCACACTAGGGTGATTAGGCAATATCAATACCTTTGATAAGAAAAGATATACAACATAGTTTTAAGACTAATTATTCCTTGAAAAATGTAAAAAAATTATAAGTTTTATTTAACTCTATTTAATTTATTTAAAATTTAACTATTAATACTTCTTCTTTTATAAATTTTTATTTTTCACAAATTCAACACCTATAATTTTACATTACTTTTTTCATCTCTACTAATTATTCTTAATTTTTTTAAATTTTGTAGCCAATTATTATTTATTATTATTTTTAAAAACCAAAATCATTATTTGATTTAAAGTTCTCACAAGACATTTTACTTTGCAAAATAAAAGATAAACCGGTGAAAAGTAAACTTTGTTTATGTTTAACGGACATATTTTTACAACTTATACCTCCAATCTTACAAATTTTATTTTACATATCTTCGACCAAACTTGACTTCACAACCACCAAATCAATAGGAGTACTCATATAACGTTAGACCAAAAGGTCGTTAAACATAATTGTTTTAGTTGAGATAGTATCTATTTCATTTTTTTCATTTTTTTTCTTTGTAGTATAGGTAAAAGAATTTGGGCATCCTGACTACTTTTATTCATAAGTTCGCTAATATAAGTATCGGTTTTGTGTGATGAATGCGACATGATGTGCATTGTAATTTTTAATGAAGTAAAAAGAGAAAAAGTTTAATTTTTATGTACATAGCGCCGAAACAACATTTTGTATGTGGTATATGGGCATATGCATATCTTTAGTTATAAGAGTTAGTAGTGTAGCGGCGAAAACTTCTCGTCAAATTTGAGGCGGCTCTTCGTCGTCCTTCGTCGAGGCTCTCTACCACACCCCCACTCCCCCTTCCCCTCTTAGTCGCCTTTTTCGCTAATTAAACGAAACACAAAAGACAAAAAGAACTAGCCGTTGTGAAACGACGGTTTTTCTCTTTTTAAAATATTTATTTTATATATTTTGTATTTTTTATTCTCTATAAATAATACCCCTATGATCATATATTTTATACAATTAATTTAATATTTTTTTCCCAAACCAAAAATCTTTTCAAAAAAATAAGTGACTAAATTTTTTTCGATTCGTCTGATCTCGATGATATACCCAATTTCGAAATTTTAATGCTGATTAACGAAGAAGATAAAGTCGAATGCCCGAAAACGTAGATACGTCTTGAGCACGTTTAATGACAAATAATTTGTTGATCACTCAAAATATCCGGTGGAGTATTTTAGACATCGATTTCGCATAAACCGATCATTATTTATTATCAATTTTGTTAAACGCATTATAATTATTTTTCGTAGCAGATTAATTTCGTATTATATTTATATTTTTGTATCTTTTAATTAAATGATATGAATTTTATTTTATGAGAAATTTGAAAAAAAAATATTAGAAGGCAAGGCAGAAAAAAAAAGTAAATATCATTAATGAGAGGTATTATTTTTTTATGTTGTGTTGCAATGAGATCTCAGCAATACAGTTTAATTAGAAAAAATTTACTTTCCCATCTTATCTCTTACTCAAATTACCAAAAGGATTGGATAAGTGATGACATCTAATAGTAAAGAGCTAATAATTTGCACACTCTATAATTTGATTGGAACACTTCAAACTAAGTATTGTACAATTATATTGTTGCTTCAACAGGTTGTACATTTGAGTGTCCCAATCAAATTCAAATCGAATTTGTCAAAATCAAACCAAGTTAAATATATGATCTTCAAATTGGATGTGGTTTTGACAACTTAAACCGAGAATATAATCGAAAACGAATTCATATTAATATATATAATTTTAATATTAATAAATACATATAGACTATTAAAATTTTATCTTAAATTTTTTCTAAAAACTTTATAAAATTAAAATTTTAAAATATAAAAATATTGTAATTCAAGTTATTCAGTTCAACTTGCAAACCTGAACAAATTCAAATTCAATCCACGATTCGTTTTATCATAAAAAAAACTAGTTTTAATGTCCGTGCACGCACGGGACTTGAATCATAAAGAATAAATTAAGTAATAATTTTGTTATTGCGATTTTATGTATATTATATATGTTTTAAAACATCTAATTTTGTATGTTTGATTATGTTGTTGTTTTACTGTGGACCGTGTAAATTAATATAAACAATTTTTATTTTTCGAATTTTATATTTTTTTACTTTCAATATTTTTATTCTAAATAGTTATATCTTAATTATTAATCAAGAAACAATTTACATCAACCTTACATGTACAAGATTTATAAATTTATGATTTTGTAATGCTTAATATTATTTTATAAAACAATATTAATTTTTTAATACTTAAATAGTTACAATACTTATTGACTCACGAGTTTTACATGATTTTTTATTGTGTGATAATATTAATTGATGTTTTGTATAAATATTTGTTGCACAAAGGATTTGACTTTGTTTAACTGAAGTGTCGGCTATTATTTTCTAGACATTGTGTGTTTAATAACACATAACGACTTTGAAAAAATATATACTGTTGTTATATGTAGAATCTCGTCGATTTATTTTCATCTCACACTGATATCTGAGGTCATGCATTCATTTCGATATTTATATTCGTAGATTGCATTGCTTGACTTGGTTAAGTGTCAAAATAGCAATATACAATTGAAAGTCCCTAAACCTAGTTTGAAATGGTTAAGAAATATTGATAACACAAGTAGATACTTTTCAAACGTAAGACATTATTATTATATAACAAGTATTACATGTGTTATGGATAACACAGTTTGATGACAATGTGTTGTGTATACTTTGTACAAATTAAGCTAACTTAAGAACACAGGCACAGCTGTTCGTTCAATAAGTTCTAAAGAGTTAATGTGTGAAATCTAACAAAGTGAACAACATTAACTTTAGGCTACATATCCTATTTATAGTGGTACGAGGTTGACTTTGATAGCTGGTTGATGGTGACTACACAAAACAGACAATGTCAGACATCTGTCACAAGATGCTCTTCTATTATTGGTAGTCTGCCACAACGCTTTAGGGAAACAGAGCTGACATAGTTTCTGTTTTCTTCATACCTTGTACTATAGGCTGCATTACTTCCCGCCTAAACACTTAGGTATGTCCAAAGTGTACTGAATGTTAACAGGGTATTGTCATCCATGTTAACACTCAACCACCCAGAGTCCCTGATACATCTTGATTGTTATCCATCACAGCCAATGAGTATGTCTTCAAGTAATCTCCGACTTCCTTGAAAATGTCTCTTACATGGACTCCTCTGTGGTTGCTCACAGCGACTAAGATCGTTGTGAGTCTTAAGGGACTTGCCTGTTACCTTGACACATGCAAGTTAATATCAAACAGCTTAATTTACGTTTAAATCTATGACTAATGGAAATCTACCAAACTTAGATTCCAAACAATCTCCCCCTATTTAAACATAAATACAGCTAGATCTAAATTAGTTATAGTAAGTGAGATGACAACTTCTTCTTACACATAACAGATCTAACAACAAACTTCATAACTCATTAATACTTAGAAAATATTACAAGTACAATACATGAGTAAAACAAAAATATGAGTGTGAAAATTCAGCTATGAAAACTTCAATAATCATCATTCTTTATTATTTCTTCAGCTTCAGTGATGTCTGTCCTAGTATCCAATTCAGCTTGCAAAGCTTGAGCAAAGACTTTGGAATACTCAGAGTTGATTTTAAGCACATTCTTGAAAACTAACAGCTGAATAGTTGAAGCTAGCCCCAACTCACTTTCCTTTTGGAAGACATATTGGCATCCCCTGTTCATGAATGCCATTCCCTTTTTAGTCTCAGTGTAGGTCTGTCCATCAACAGGCCCTACAATCCCATTTGGTAAGATAAGATCCCTGTGCATGCCATCCACTTGAACGTTGACTGTTACAAAGGTTTCCTTCATGAACTGATTCATCCTTTTTCTTTTCTTTTCAGCCTTTGGGAGTTCTTGCTCAAATAGCTGTGAAGGGGGATCAATTTTGAGCTTGGTTGCTATTTCTTTTACCCAGTTAAACTTAGCCTTAAGAGTCTTTAGAAGTAGGAAATTAGCTTGTCCACACTTCTTCTCAGCTAGAGCTTCCACTTCAAACCATTCAGAGAGACTAAGTGTCTTTAATTTGAAATCATCAAAGATATTCATGTTAGCCTGTTGGTTATCTCTCCATATAACCATCTGTGGTGTGTGGGTAAAATTTTGGATTGTATATTTAAACTTAGTGATTTTTCCTGGTTCATATATAGAGTTAACGCAGGCATCATAGTCAGCCTTTACTTTCTTGAGAGCCTCTTTGTGTTTTAACTCCATTTCCCTCAAGAGTTTTCTTTGCTCCTCTATCTGTTGGGGAGGCATTTTTCTCAACTTTGCTTCATTCAGCTCTTTGGCCTTCTTGATTTCATTTAGCCTTTTAAATTCAAGTGCATGTTGTTCGATTTCCTCAGCCGATAGCAGATTCTCATCAGCGACTTTGAAAGTTGAGAATTGAGATATTTTAGTTGTGGATCCTCCTGTCTCTAGCATCACAGCTATTTTCTTTAGTTTGGCGTCTAAGTCTACCATAACTATTTCTTTACCTTTCTTCGAGACAGAGGATGATTCACTTGCTTTCTTCAGCTCTTCAGCATGTTTTAGGAACGCCATCTGAGCTTGGTTTTGTATAGCCTTTGGGAGGGATCCAACATCGAACTTGAGTTTTTTGGCAGTTGGTTCACTGTTGTCCACAGTCTCCTTGGTGTTAACCAGAGACAGGGATTTAGATGTATCAGCTCCTTCATTTGGCTAATGCTCCCCTTTAGTTGCATCATCATCATCATCATCATCAGACATAACAATAGGTGTGATGACTTGGAGAGGAATAGGTGTTGAAATGGTGTTTTCAGAAGAACTTGTGTTGGCATTGATGGGTTCAAGTTTAAGTAAATTAATCTTCTCCCCCTCACGTTTAGCCTGTCGCTCCAGACGTTTGGCTGAACGCGATTGAATGTACTTAGCAACTTGTTCAACAGATGCAACCATTTTTTGTTGCATGTTTCTTGAACCTCTGGAAATTCTAAGGAGGCTGTTGCAGTTCCTGTTGATAGACCTATCAATATGACCAGCCAAGAAGTTTAAGTGATGTTTTTGCCTTCTGTACACATCTTTAAACTCCTTGTGCATGACCAGTTCATGGGCTGATAGCATATCAGGGACCTCGGTAGTAATAGCATCTTTTATTCGAGTGGATAGATGGATAAGTCCCTTAGAAACTCCTTTGTGTGTGCCATCTTTGATAGGCTCTGTGATAGCATCCTTGACAGTCTATGTGATTATATTTTGGAAATTGACTGTGAATGAATGCATATCAGACCCCATGTGATCCAACTTACGCGACAAACGTTCAATATTAGAGGCGTGATGAAAGGGCTTTAAGTCATGAATGTTCAGGCTTTGTTGCTCGTAGTCATCTTCCCTTGGTATGATATCAAAGTTAAGTTTTTGTGGATGATCAAATAATAAGAACTCAATAGTGGGGTCATACTCAGCCTTTGGAAGCTCTGTAGTGACAGATATAGCAGAGGTGGCTGTCACAACAACTTCTTTAGGAGGTGGAGTGGTTTCATCAGCTGGTGCTGAATCAGTTGTGCCTTTAGGAGGTAACAAAGGAGGTTGTACATCGTCCTCATCATCCTCTTCTTCAATCATCCCCTCAGGGAGAATTTCGTCATCAGGCATTGATTCAGGCTCATAAGATATTTCGATAAGGGCAAGAACATCATCTTCAACATCAAGCATAATCTCATCTTCTTTAGGTTGTTCCTAAATCACATTATCAGCTCCTTCTGCTGTAGAATGAGAATATTCAGTTTGTTGTTCAACATTAGCCTGCAATTGGTAAGTTAGTAACAGGAAAATAGATAATGGGAATGGTCGCCAGTACGCTGTCCTAGAGAGGCTGAGGATGATTATTCAGTCACTCCAAAGGATAAATCCTTGGGATTATTTTAAGTGTATAAATAATGAGGTTAATGGTCGTCATTCACTGCCCCTAGGAAAGCTGAGTGTGATTATTCAGCCCCCCCCCCCAAAGGATAAATCCTTTGGGACACTTTTATCTGTGAAACATATGTGGGTTAAGATCGCCTGTTACGTTGCCCCTAGGATAGTTGAGGGTGATGATTCAGCTACCCCTAAAAGGATAAATCCTTTGGGATTATTTTATTTATGAAACATATGTGGTTTAAGAACGCCTGTTACGCTGCCCCTAGGAAAGCTGAGGGTGATGATTCAGCTCCCCATGAAAGGATAAATCCTTTGGGATTCTTTTATTTGTGAAAAAGATGTAGTCTAAGATCATCATTTTACGCTGTCCCTAGGAAGGCCGAGGGTGATTATTCAGCCCCCCCCCTAAAAGTTAAACTTTTGGGATTCTTTTTCTAAAGGAACCTAGAGGCTGTGTGAAGTACATCTACTCTAGGTCGAGACATATATGTACACAATTTGTTGTTTGCCTATATACTGTCTGGAGGGTGCAGGGTCATCGGGGTGCTTTATAAACACAAATGAATCACTCCCTGGTGCAATGACAAGGTGTATAGAAGTCTTAAAAGATTTCTAAGTGCATACATAGACTCCTATGGGTTGAGGATAACCCTAACTTCATAAAATCTCTCCTACAGACATTTTAGAGTGGTTGCTTGTGTACCTCTAAAAATGATAAACTGATTACCTATGAGATATTAGCGGATTTAGGTTGGTTTCCTGCTGTCTCTGCTGAATTAGAGACGCTAGACTCTTGTTGTCTTTCAGCTGAAGACTCTGTGTCCTTAGAAGTTTCTGGAACAGAGGAAGTTGGGATGGTCACAAGCTTCTTTACCCTGGCCTTAATGACAGTTTGGGTTTGGTAGAAGAGGGGTTTTTCTTCTTCTTAGGTTGTAGGCCAGTTGTTGCCTTGGACAGCGTAGTGTGTTGCCCAGAGGTCAAAGACGCTGACTTACCAAACACACTAGCTGTAATCACCTTCTCAGAGGAAGGGATCAAGGACTTAAAAACAGACGGTTGTTTTGCTGGAATGTTCTTCATGTGGGCTGTAGCAGGCACATCATTTGGTCCCATCACTTTGTAGACAACCCCAGTGATATGATAAGGTTTCATAGTTGTGAGTGCAGGGTTGTTGTAGCGATCACCAAGAAGACTTTCGAAGATAAGAGAAAGAAAGCGAACATAGCAGATATTCTTCTCCCTAGATTGGTTGGTTCCCTTCAGCTTTTCAACAAGGTTGGAGAAGATAATACTTCCTACATCAACATCTGTACCCCATATCAGCCCATACGCAATGGTCTGATGATTAAAAGACATCTGATCTTGAGGGCCCTGCATTCCACCCGAGGACTTGACAATACGCATGAATAGAACTCTCCACATAGGAGGAAAAAACTTGGTCTTCAAAGGGGATTTAAGAACAACTTCGGCAGGTGTTAGGGATGGGTGAGTGTCAGAGACAAGGAAAAGTGTGGCAAGGGCATCCTTAACAGCCTTTTCATCAACAGTCTTCAGGCATTCACCACCATGTCTAAGCCCATCCAAAGAAGAGAAGTCATCAACAGAGAAGGCAAAAGGGTGTTCATTACAAAAGAAGGTTGAAGTAAATGGTGTTATCATCAAGAACTTCAGCAGAATACCAGAATTCCCTAAGGTATTCTTGGTAGAAGACGGATGGAGATCTGGTGAAAGCTTCGCCAACGTCGTAGTTCTTCATAAAGTTCACCAGATCTAGGTAAGAATCGTTAGGAGCTTTGAGCCACCTATGGAGTTGTTCGAAGCCAAAATGCTTTCGTTGATCTCAAATGAAACGTTAGATGCCTTTGGAACTAGAAACACCATTGATAAAAGGATTGAGAAGACGAAGATGTTGAGAGGGTTTTAGAGAGATAGATGCAAATTGTGAATAATGATGAAAGTGTAGGTGAAAAACCTTGAGATAAGATACATATTCAAAATTTGAAACAGTTATTCAACAGCATTAAATGCGTAGTGGGAATAGGATTGCACACAAGTGGGTCCCTTGACCTTTCGAAACTGTTTATCTCCTCGTTTATCAAAAAAAGTACGAATTAAATATTGATCATGATTTTAGCATTTACTTGGAAAGTAACTACCTAGTTTCATGTGAAAAACATTTAATATCTACTCAGAATTCAATGACACACATTAAATATCAGCCACAGGCTTTGAGATATTAAGCATACCCAGCTCAGCAACTAGCCTATTGAACGAAGGTTCAGCCAAAGGCTTGGTGAAAATATCAGCTAGTTGCATCTCAGTGGGAACAAAATGCAGCTCAATATCTCCTTTTATAATATGATCCCTGATAAAGTGATACCTGATATTTATGTGTTTGGTTCGAGAGTGAAGCACGAGGTTGTTTGAGATAGCAATGGCACTGGTATTGTCACAGAAAATTGGTACTTTGTCATATAGAATCTCATAGTCAGCTAATTGACTCTTCATCCAAAGTACTTATGCACAACAACTGGCAGCTGCAACATATTAAGCTTTAGTTGATGACATTGCCACAGAGTTTTGCTTCTTTGCACTCCATCCAACCAACTTTCCTCTTGTGATTTGATATCTCCCTAAGGTACTTTTCCTGTCAATGCAGCATCTAGCGTAGTCTGAATCTGAGTAGGCCTTGAGATCAAAGCCTGGTTCTTTGGGATACCACAGACCTAGAGAGGTTGTTCCTTTGAGGTACCTGAAAATTTTCTTAACAACCACTAGATGGGATTCCTTTGGGTTAGCTTGGTACCTTGCACAGAGACATGTGGAGAACTGGATATCAGGGCGACTGGCTGTGAGATACATGAGTGACCCAATCATGCCTCTATACATAGCCTCATTAACAGAGACTCCTGCCTCGTTAGGACCCAAGTTATTGGGTGGAAGCATGGGGTATTTCACTGATGCACAATCAACCAAGTCATATTTTTTAAGTAAATCTTTAACATACTTTTCTTGACAAATTGAAATTCCTTTAGGACATTGTTTAATTTGAAAACCCAAAAAGTAAGTTAATTTACCCATCATACTCATCTCATATTTCTTGGTCATTAATTTAGCAAAATGTTTACTAAGATTAACATTTGTTGACCCAAAGATGATATCATCCACATAAATTTGTATAATGATGAAATCACTTTTTTCCTTGAAGGTAAAAAGTGTTTTATCAATGGAACCCCTGACAAATTTGTTATCTGTTAAAAAAGTTGACATCGTTTCATACCATGCCCTTGGAGCTTGTTTCAGCCCATACATGGCTTTGTGTAGCCAATACACATGATTGGGAAACAGGCTGTTCTCGAATCCTTCAGGTTGTTGAACATACACTTCCTCAGCCAAATCTCCATCGAGGAAGGCACTTTTAACCCCTCGAGGCATTATTTAGTAAATCTTGGTCATTCAAAGTTAATCCATTATAAAAAGTATTAATTTGATGTACCTTTGTAAAACCGTGTTGTGGACACTTTTTTAAAAGTTCCTTAAAACGATCCCAAGATTCACTAAATGTCTCACCGCACTTTTGTTCAAAGTTGATAATGTCATTCCGCAAAGCGGTAGTACATGAGGGTGGAAAGAAATAGTTGATGAACTTTGTTTCAAGGTCCGTCCATGTTGTAATACTCCGGGGTGGTTCCTTATCAAGCCAAGTCCGGGCTTGTCCCTCGAGGGAGAAAGGAAAGAGGAGCAAACGAATTGCCTCTTGTGAAAGCCCATTGTATTTTACAGTATTTGATAAGTGTACGAACCTCTATGATCACGAGGATCGTCATGAGTACGGCCCAGAAAAGGTGTTGCGGAAACCATTTGGATAAACCCGGATTTGAGCTCGAAGTTGTTGGCGTCAATAGCCGGCACCACAATCGTATCATCGTTGCCTTCGACGTGTGATTGCAATAGCTCAATCATTGGACGGTTCTCCATTGTACTGATAACGGGAGGCTCGACAACAGGAGGTTCAATAGTAGCGACTTGAATGGATTTCCTCCTTCTTGAACGGGTACGCATACACCTACAAAAGAACAAGATAGCAAAATAGAAGAAAACTAATGGTTAATGTGAAAAAGAAAATATTTTTGGTGCAAAATCTTTGAAAAAGAATTGCTTTTTAGAGAGAGAAACTATGAAGTGGGTTGATGTTTTCTAGAGAGAGAAACTAGAGAGAGAAAGTGAGAGAAACTATGTGTATTTTATTCAAGTGAAAAATGAGAAATGAACAACAACCAACCCCTTTCCAAGGAGGAAAGGGGTATTTATACTTCCAAGCCACTAATGGACTTGGGCCGGCCCATGACAAGCCCATGGGCCGGTTTCTTACTTAACTAAATAAGTAACTATTAACTACGAGCTATTACAACATTAATAATATTGTGGAGTGACCGATACTTCTAATATACGTAAAAACGTATTTCTAACAATCTCCCCCTAAGGGAGGTCACTCCACGTTTACAAAGTTCTAAACCTAGCATACTATACTAAGTCTGTGTTCTTCAGCTCGTAGTCCTTTCTTCTTTTTCTTTTTGTTGTCAATATGTTGGTTCGATCTTTTAGGCTTTGGCTTGAGAGCATTGTTCTTTTGGCCTTTCACGTGCGATCTTTGCCTTCTTGTGAAACTTGCCTCCTTGTGACTCCATGTTCCACACACTTATGTCTTTTTGTTGAATTCTCGAAAGCTTCAGAGTTTGGTACAGCGGAAGACTTCATCTTGTACTTTCTTGAATTTTTGCTGAACTTTGATGCAGAAAAACATAAGCATGTGGGAACGACTTCTACAGGTACACCGCAACACCACCGTCTTTAACTGGTACACAGCAACGCCACCGTCTTCAACAGGTACACAGCAACGCCACCGTCTTTAACAGGTACACAGCAACGACACGAATAAAATGGCTTTGACATTTTATTCTAATTCGGTAGCATTTTACCTCCGGTCGGTGAAGACCGTTGGACGATATTAGATATCGTACCCGTGACGGATAGTTTCAATTAAGTAACTTCCTGATAGGATTTCGCGGGTAAACCCGTTCTCTTTATTCGACCGTCCAAAGCTGACTGCGAACATAAAGAGTGAATCACTTGGATAAATTATCCTTGTGATTTTAAGCCGTCAATTCATGAAACCTGGAACAAGTGAATTTCAATTAAGATTTTCACCATCGTTGCTTTCCAGTTGTCACGAGCTCAATTCATAAAGAATCTTGCACGTCACCTACCAAGTGCTGTTTGATGTTAACACTAGAAGGATTTCCACTCGTCACTGTGATCAATCAAGAGTCACTCTGAGTGTTCTGGCAAGATCATATGATAATGCGTAGAGGCCTGGAACGAGTTTAAGTTCAATTAAGAATTAAACCACTGTTTCTTTCCAGTTTTTCACAAGATTGGTTCTAAAAGAACCGCACGTGTAACCTACCATGAGCTTGTTTGATGTTGGCTCAAGCAGGATTTCCATCTTCATTTTAGTACTTGCGTATTACTCGGATGTTCTGGCAATATTACAAGAATATTGCGTAGGACTCATAAAAATCTCTTACTTTTCACAGTGTGTGAGAAAGCAAGGTATAAATGGAAAGTGTCCTAATGAGACTTTTGATGATCTCTTGGCTCTAGACTCGATAGTACGTTTTGATTTAGTGAGCGATGGCTGGAGAGGAGTGCCACCTTTTCAATATCAGTCTATTCGGAGTGAATAAACCAATAGATAACGTGTTAATCTCCGTGTGATTAAAACAAATACCTTTTGAGAGATATTTGAGTTAGCTGGGAAGGGTTGTGCATTGCATCACTGGGTCCATGATGTCTTTCTTCAATATCGAGAATCATTAACAAAAATGATCTCAATAGCATATGTATTGACCCGGTTTCTGCCTAAAGTTGTAAGGAGGGCTTCTTTCTTTACACCCTTTATCTTTACATTTCTTTTTCATTCTTCAACCCCTTCAGTACTTACCAATACATCATCACTAGCACCTTGTTGTGATTGTTCCAGTGCTAGCATCAGTAATTAGTCGGTACTCAGCTACGTTCACATTCTTTCTCCAACTTTCCTAGGACTTCTAATTCTATCTAGGGAATTGTCCTTGGGAAGATTCCATCGGCTCTGATGAATCATTGGACTAAACCTATTCCTACCACCCTTTTTTCACCACATCCGTCGTGAATTAAGCGTGTTTTGGGAAAGTATAGCCACCATGAAAAATCATTGAAAATCACATAAGGTACTTGTGATATTGAATTCAAAAGTTTTTTACCTTAGGTGTTTTGTTCATCAAAAACGCTCCCCCTTAACACGTGCTTTACACATATTAAGTTGGATTATCGTTAAGTCTTTTTCATCTTTTAGCCAAGTATCATTTAAATCTCCTTAATCCCATTTTCTCCCCTTATCCAAAATGTTAACCATTAATATTTGGGATATTGAATGGATTAACCGGTCTTTGGGTAAAAAATGAAATCGATGTTTGGCCATAGAACATGTTAATGCTCCCCCTTAAGTTAATAAGAGATAGTTGTAGTGCTTTAGTATGATATATTTTGAAAGATTTAGAATCTCGTGAGAAATTCTTGAAAAATTATCATACCTTAACACTACATCAAGCCGTACAAGCACAATATTCACAAATATACATATTCACAATTGAAAACCAATATAAAGTGGACCTGAAATGTACGACCCATTAGATGGATCGTTGTAGTAGCGTGTGGTGCACTAAATATGGTCTACCACCAACGAATCTTTCCAAGCTCCTCATCAATCTACGTTCACGGAGCTTTTGATCAATCTTCTTGATCACATACTTCGCCATTTGCCGATAACCCTGATGCCAATCCTCAGTCATCTCTGGTAAAGTCCCACCCGAGTTAAGATGCTCCAACTTTCCTCTGACTTGTAGAAGAGTCCCATCACTGTACTTATAAAGCTCACCCACCCTCATAAACTTCATTAACCCTCGACTGTTCAAGTAGAAAATCCCGCAATTCGGAACAGAAATGCCGGTATAGGGACATCTGTTGACATGTTGAGGTAACACTTGATTCACTGGACGGGTTAGGTTAAGCTTCCTTTGGTAGCTTTCGACTCCCAACTGAAGATCTTCAACTCGTTTCTTGATAACAACGCTTCGTGTGAACATACGAAGTGCTGTATTCAAGGCAATGATGTCTTCACGAGGAATATGTGTGAGTTGATCCCGGGTCATCATAAGCAACATATCTTCGATATCCTCAAGGCGAATGATAGAAAAATCTCCCTGCTGGATTTTGTATTCTCTGTCATCCTCCCGTTTCAGACGAATCTCCGTCACATGATAATAGCCATTCTTGGCTTCAGTTTTCACCCCTAAAATACTGGAGATGCGGATATCGGATCTAACGTTGCTTCCTGAATTGGCTAGACAGCAACCCCTGTACGCCCTTCGGACTCGTTCGTCCCAATGAGATGCACCTATAACAGCATACATATCATAATTACGAGTTACCCTTGGGACCCAGAGTCGGTTTACCTTTTCCTCGATCCAGGGTATTTTCCCCCAGTTGGCAGCTTTTAGCAAGGTCAAGGAGGTGGCGTACTTTGATGAACCCTTCAGAAGATACTCAAGATCATAAGTGACGAAGAAGTCGAGAGCAATCTGATTATCTTGAGTAGGATCAAGTGGAGGTGGAGCTCTTTCTGAATCATGGAGGCCTGGCCTTTGAACGGTGTTAAGAGCTTTCAGGACCTCGTCAGCATAATACTCGAACTCCATTCGGGTTAACCTGGTTTTGGCGCGAATCCTCTTATCCTTTAGCGCTCTCTTCACCAAAGACGGAGTAACCAAAGTCTTGTACTCATGAGCCAGAAATGCGCACAAGTCAATCGGACTGCGGATACGGAGATATAAAACATCTCTGTCAGCGTCTGTGATTGGATCATATTGCGCAGCTGCCGTGATCCAAGCCTGTGGCGGTGCAGTCTCGTCAATTTCCAACGTGTCTGCCCAGTCCCGTGTGCTTGATTCAGGAACAGTAGATTGTGGTTCTTGTTGTAGAGGAGTGGAGCGAACTTAGCAAGCATCTCTTCTTGGGCTTTCTTAGATGCTTCTTCACTTTGAGCTCGTCTATGTAGCTCTTTGCGAAGTTCATCCATCTCTCTTTTGTGATTATCCGTATGTTTATCCAACATTTCTGCCATCACAAATGCAGCCATTGTAGACGATGCAGAGCTGCTCTGGGTTGGCTGAAGAGGCTCGGTTGTTACTACGATACTAAGGATGGGAGTTATTGGTGGTGGAAGAAATGGTGTTGAAACCGGTCGGGTTGGTAAGGGTTGTATTGGTGGAGGTTGAGTTACTAAAGGTTGAGTTGGTACCATGATTGTAGGAGCACCGGACTCCTTTTCAACACTTGCTGAAACGGGGATGGATGTCTCCTTCGAAGTAGAATACCGTTCAGGTGATCCAAACTCATAAACATCCTCTGGCTCCTCGTACTCTTCTTCAATATTCATCTGTGCGACCGAACCACTACCGCCCGTATCTCTCCTACTCCTTTCAATAGCTATCTTCATTGCTTTTCTCTCAGCCTTGTTAAGAGTAGGATCATCAACATCTTCTTCGTCGTGAAGAACTAACTCATCAACCGTACCCTTTCCCTTCTTAGCCTCAGTCTTCTTCTTCTTGGTTTCGGGTTCAGGTAAAGCAGCTGGTTGCTTGCGTTTACCTTTACTCTTGACCGTAGTAGACGAATCTTCTCCAGTCTGAAGGCTTGCTTTTAGCTTCTTGATTTCTAGCAGCAGTAGCTTTTAATCAGCAGAGCCTTTGATTTTATCTGTCAGAAGATAATCGGGAATAGGACCAGGAATCACACCACCAGATGGTCCTTCATGCCTTAGATCCACAGTATGATCAGCTTCTTCAGTGTGATGCCGACTTGCTGCACGCCTATCAATAGTAACATCATTCTTCATAAAATAATTAATGATAAGCTTGATAAACCGAGGATAAGGAAAGAAATTTGTCTTCAGCTTCTTGTTTTGGAAGAGTTGGAAGGTGAATTCTTCCCACAACAATAATGCATAATCTGCATTTGCACCTGTGCACATTCCATGGAAGATGTTCATGATTGGGCCACGCAAAGCATCATGCCCACTTGTTTTCGGTGTAAGACATCTACTGAGAATACCCAACATTGCTCTCCACGGTTGACCTACTTTAGCGGTGGTAAACTCAGACACAACTCGTATGTCAGGACATCCAAGAGCATCGAACAACTCCATAAGTTCGTCTTTGGAAGGATCCCTCAGAAATGACATACCTTTGGGTGTATCCCGAGTGCCAAATATCTTACGGAAGTCTGAAACAGTAAGTGTCTGCTGCTTGTTGTCGAGAGTGAAGGTGATCTTGTTTGAAGTACTCTCCTTGGTAGCCCAGAACTCATACATGTAATCATAAGGCACCGAGGCAGTACTCCTAAGGGCGTTCTTGAAATGAGAGTGATCAAGGATTGCTATGGCTACTTTAAATCCATGGTGAGTGGATTTTGAGACTTGCTTCAGCCGGTAATTTTTTGGTATGAACTTGAGGGTTCGTGCTTCAGCAATAGCGGCTTCTCTAGAGTCTTGGATTGCTTGTACTGTTGGATTAGTCATTGTATCTGCTTAAGATAAGACATGAAAGGTTGATGCACAAAAATATATAGATATGTATCATTTTTACTTCTAAGCATAACATATTTCAACAAGTACTTAGAACATGCAAACAACTATCAATCAAACAACTCTTCATCAGGAACTTTCCTTCATTCGGAACTCTTCATTCGGAAGTCCTTCATTCGGAACTTCTTCATTCGGAAGTTCTTCATTCGGAACTTCTTCATTCGGAATTTCTTCATTCGGAACTTCTTCATTCGGAACTTCTTCATTCGGAAGTTCTTCATTCGGAACTTCCTTCATTCGGAAGTTCACTCGGAACTCCTTCATCCGGAAGTCCTTCATTCGGAACTTCTTTCATTCGGAAGTCCTTCATTCGGAACTTCCTTCATTCGGAAGTCCTTCATTCGGAACTTCCTTCATTCGGAAGTCCTTCATTCGGAAGTTCCTTCATTCGAAAGTTCGTCCGGAACTTCCTTCATTCGGAAGTTCGTTCGAAACTTCCTTCATTCGGAAGTTCGTTCGGAACTTCCTTCATTCGGAAGTTTGTTCAGAAAAATTCCTTCATTCGGAAGTTGATATCCATGTTCATCTGGAACTTTACAAACGTAGCCTATTAATAATTAATCTAGTCGCGTTTGTGAGTTCTAAGGCAATCTAAGGCAACACAATATCTTCTAATGCTTATTCCGAGCAAAACCCATCAAAAACCCTAATCAATTAACCCTTAATTAAGCAAAACGAACCCTAAATTGATAAAGTTCTTTACCCGAATCAATTAATAGGATTTAAAGATGAGTTAGACGATTTATAAATCAAAGATTCAATGTTATTACCTTGTAGATTGTATGGAATGGATTGGATTGGATTGACAGATTAAAACTCGTGTGTGAGAAAGCTTAAGTGTGTGTTTAATGGCGGCAAACAGTGAAAAAGATAACTAAGGGACGGGGGGGGGGGGGGGGGGGGGGGGGGTTAGATTTGACTAAGTCAATAATTTTACAACTTCCACAATTTTCACCTTAAGTCCCTATATTTTCTTATTCTTTTCCTTTTTGTTTATAACTTATCTTTTCATTTTTCCTATCCATTGTTAAATTTTGCCAATTTAACCTTTACACAACTTAAGCATCGCAACCTATTAGCAAATCTCCAAAACCTTAAAGTAATTCCTATCACATTGAACGAGCACAAGTCGTATTCTAAAGCAAGACCACTTATAAACCATTTAATTTTCCACAAACACTTTTGAAAATCGTTTTGATGACGAAGATTATTTAATATTTTCTCCCCCTTAAACGATGACCCGTTTTCTATTTAAAGAGCTGTAGTCATTGTTTAAAGAGTCAAATATTGATGAAAGCATTTCCAATTAGTATCTTGAAAAGATTGATTCGTGGTGGCAATAAGATTTCTCTTATTTTGACAAATTAGTGCACTGAGACGTACACAAATTCGTGTTAGACCAAGTTGTAAAGTAAACTTGATCCCTTTGCATGATTTGGCTTGTAAATCATGCCCGAGAAAATTAATTCCCGTTGTGAGCCAACGTTTTCCAAGGAAATACGTGACTTTAATATGAAAACCGGGTTGCAGTTTGAAATAACTACAAGCCATAATGGGCATGTTTTAAAAATGTACAACTTTTATACGGACTCTATTTATGGCGCCGTGTCAATATTGATCGACATTTCTAAAGCCATAAATATTACCGTACTAAAAGACATGCCCGATTTAAAAACGAAAAATATTTTTGGTTTTTCTTGATTTTATAATTTTTATGGTTTTTCTAGGTTTTATATTTTTTATGGATTTTCTTGGTTTTATATTTTTGTATTTTTCTTTTTGTGGTTTTATATATGTACGATAATATACATGATCACGAACAAAGGATACGCCTGAATAGTTTACCACCACTATTCAGCTGATTCTTCTGCCAACTCTTTGAGAGTCGCTGGAGTGAATGATTTCATGCCAAGCTTGTCGATCAAAAACTCGATTCGTCCTCGATCTAAGGCTTTGGTGAACATATCTGCCAGCTGATACTCAGTAGTGACAAAATACAGCTCGATCACTCCGTTCTCCACCTGCTCTTTAATGAAATGGTAGCGAATGTCTATGTGCTTGGCCCGGGAGTGTTGAACATAGTTGCAGCAAAGGGCAATGGCGCTCTTGTTGTCACAGTACATCGGGATTTTGTTGAATCCCAAACCGTAGTCAGTTAATTGTGATCTCATCCAAAGGACTTGAGCACAACAACCGGACATGGCGATGTATTCAGCCTCCGTGCTAGAAATTGCAGCGCTTTTCTGCCTTTTTGAAGACCAACTGATCAATCTATCTCCAAGGAGTTGCACAGATCCAGAAGTGCTACGCCTCGTGTCTTGACACCCAGCATGATCGACATCTGCGTATGATATTAAAGCAATAGAGGAATCTTTCGGATACCATAGACCACGATGAAGTGTTCCTTTGAGATACCGAAAGATCCTTTTAACAACATGTAGGTGCTTTTCGGTAGGCCGAGCCTGATACCGGGCACACATGCATACGGCAAATTGCAAATCAGGCCTGCTAGCAGTCAGATAGAGAAGGGTGCCGATCATCCCACGGTAAAGTTTTGGATCGACAATAGTCCCATTCCTATCTTCATCTAACTTGGATTTCTCCACCATTGGAGTGTCCACGGGGTCACAATTTTCAAAGTTATATTTCTTTAAAGATTCTAGAGCATATTTGGATTGATTAATAAAGATGCCTCTGGGATTCTGAGAAATCTGTAATCCTAAGAAAAATGATATTTTTCCCATCATTGACATCTGAAAGCGTGTGGACATTATCTTCTCAAAGCGTTGTGACAATTCTATGTTAGAGGCAGCAAATATTATATCATCAACATAAATTTGTACCAGAAGCATGTCGTTGTCCTCCTTGAGAGTGAATAGAGTGGGGTCCACCTTGCCTTTGGAGAAGCCTTCCGAGATGAGATATGTTGAAAGGAGATCATACCAAGCACGTGGAGCTTGTTTCAACCCATAGAGAGCCTTCTTAAGCTTGTACACATGATTAGGAAACTCCGTGCTAACGAACCCATCCGGCTGACTAACATAGACTTCTTCTCTTAGTTCACCATTCAAAAATGCCGTCTTCACATCCATTTGATAGACGATCATGTTCATATGAGCAGCATACGCAAGGAATAGTCTAATAGCCTCCAATCTTGCAACAGGAGCAAAAGATTCTTCAAAGTCTATACCCAAGGCTTGTTTATATCCTCTAGCAACCAATCTAGCCTTATTCTTTAATACTGCACCCATCTCATCGAGTTTAACCTTATAAACCCATAACAAAGTAAGGATGTTAACCTTGTCAGGGAGAGGAACTAATTCCCATACTTCAAGTCTTTGGAATTCATTTAGTTCCTCCTGCATGGCTTCAATCCAAGATGATTGAGTCATAGCATGTTGCCAATTTTTAGGTTCAACTTCGGAGAGAAATGCATCAAAGTAGCAATAGAGTGCACTCTCTTGTAATTGATGGCGTGTAGAGACTGGTCGATCGAGATTACCAATGACATTCCTAATTGGGTGATCTTTTGTCCATTTGGTGCTATGTTTTTCAATCCTAGGTGGTCTGGAGTGAACAATAGAAGGAGCTTCTTCTGAGGTAGACGCGGCTGAAGGGTTTTCAGGTATCGCTACACCAAAGAAAGGAAGCTCTTGTAGGTGAGCATATTCCAAATCGTGATCAATAGAATCCTCTTCCACATCATTAGGCACAAGTAGGGGTGACGATTCAGGTGTAGTTTGAGAATCACTTGGTAAAGGTGCATCCGGTTCAATGTTAATTGACGATGCATTAGATAAAGCTTCATTTGCTTGAGCAACAACTTCAGGGATTGGAGCTATCACTACAGGTGCTGGAACTTCATCATTTGGGGGATCAAAGAATTCATCAAACAACGGTTGAAACAGTTTATCCCACTCGGGCCTTGTTGGTGGTAAAAATTATGTAGAAGTAGAATTATTGGGAACTAATCCGGAACTAATAGCACCGGTTCCCATCTCATGAAGCGCGGGTTCAGAGCTGCGTTGCTCAGAAGCCATCGCTGTCAGCTCATCAAAATCTGCGTCCATAGTTTCTACGATCTTACCAAGACGACAGTTGTAAATTCGGTATGCTTTCTTGGAGGGTGAGTAACCAATGAAAATACCTATATCGGCTTTCGGTTGAAGCTTGCCCAAGTTCTCACTATTAATGTTTGGATAACAAAGAGCACCAAACACATGAAAAAATGAAACATCGGGTTTACGATCATGTAGAAGCTCGTAAGGTGTTTTTCCATGGCGTTTCCGAATGATAGAACGGTTTTGGGTGAAACATGCAGTAGATATGGCTTCTGCCCACAAGAACAATGGAGCGTTCGCATAAATTAGCATAGTCCTAGCAGCTTCCATAAGCGTACGATTCCGTCTTTCAACGACACCGTTTTGTTGTGGAGTGCGTGCAGCGGATGTTTCATGTGAGATACCAACTCCTTCATAGTAATCACGAAGAGTTTGGTTGACGAACTCTGTTCCATTATCTGTACGAATACGGCGGACAGTAGAATTCAAACGTACCTGAATGAATTTCAGAAAAGTGATGATAGCCTTCGGTGCTTCATCCTTTGTACGTAGAAATCTAACCCATGTAAACCTGGAGAAATCATCCACAATAACCAGAATGAATTTCTTACCGCTCACACTTTCAGTTCTCATTGGCCCACAAAGATCCATATGCAAAAGATGAAGTTTTTCTTGATTGGTGTCTTCAGCTTTGGGCTTGTATGATTTCTTGGTACTTTTCCCCCTTGAACACGCGGAACATAAATGGTCCTTGTGAAATTTGAGCTTTGGAAGACCACGAACTAATTCATTTTTAGCCAGATGATTAATAGCATCAAAGTTAAGATGAGATAATCTGCGATGCCATAACCATGACTTGGTCTTAGATGCTTTAGAGAGAATACATACTGGAGAGGCGGCCATCATGTCTTGTAGGGACAACGTATAAAGATTTGCACCACGAGATCTCTTCAACAAGTCTTTTCCTTCCAAGTTGCGGATGAAACAAGTGTGTTGTCGAAAAGCAACCTCTAGGTTGGAATCACAAAACTGTCCTACTGAAAATAAGTTATGACCAAGACCTTCTACATAGTATACCCTTGAAATCGTAACGTTTCCAATCTGATATTCACCATACCCCATTATCTTTGCTATATGATCATTTCCGAATTTAACCGTTCCAAGAAACTTGCTGACGAAATTTCGGAGCATCGAGCGATCTCCGGTCATATGCTTTTAACAACCGGAGTCCAAATACCAGAGGATGATTGGACCACCTGAAAATATCACCACACGAAGACAATGTAGAGGTGTCGGAATCTGAATGTTCCTTGTTATTAGCAGGTACAGATTTAATAATCTTAGATTTGCTAACTTTAGGTTTCTTAGATTTCCTAGCCTTCTTCTTCCTAGTTGGTGGTGTAGATTCTAGTTGACTTAAATCCTGAGGTATTTCTTCACTGATAGGCACTATAGTGGGGGCAGACCTAATTAAAGGGCGCTGTTTCCATACTTTAGTGCTAGTGTGCCTAACTAAAGGACGCTCAGACCTAACCTCAATGGATGCATTCCTAGTTAAAGGGCACATTTTTCCATCTAATGTAAAGGTCCTACCAGTGGGACGCCATTGCCAGCCAACTTGGGCACGAGTTCTACCAGTTGGCTTCCATTCAAGATCATTCCTAATGGCATTCATTTCATTCACATGATCAATAAGACACAAATCATGACGTTGGAAAAACATACATTCATTACAATTCCAACATTTCAAATCAGAATTCACAAATGGTTTAGGCTTCTGCACAGGCGCAGAGCTTTTAGTCTTAACATGATTCTTTTTATTTAAAACTGAACTAACATTCCTATGGTGATCTTCTACTTTCTTCTTGTTGGTACTACTAGTGGAGGGCTTGATCTTATCTTTCTTGAGTGGCGATCCTTTAGCCTTAGTAGACTCTTTTACTCCTGTAGAAGGCAAAGTGGGAATATTAGCAACAGATTTTAAAGGTGCCTTACTTGATGGTGCCAATGATGGTTTTTCTCCAGGGGTCTTATTGAATGGAGTTACAGCAATGGGTCTATTAGTGAGTAGTGCAGAACCTGGTTTACCTATGTATTGCAAATATGCTAAGCAATACTGAACTCGCTTAATATATTCATGAGCCGAATAATAGTAGCTACTTGAGGGATCTAAGGCATAAAGATCGTCTAAAATATCCCTAACAAGATCTACATGCTTAATGGCATTCCTCATATAATCATCGTAGGTAACCGGGTTTCTCTTATGAAGCGGGTTCTTATAAAGCACTACTGACTTGGTTGTTGGAGCACTAGAGGATGGTGCAGAGTTGGTAGCTAAGTTATTAACAGCTTCTTGTCGGGTGAGAAGAAGTGTCTCCTTTAACTCGGCCAAAACCATGTTTTTGTCAATGAGCAGGATGTTTAATTCAGAGATTTCCTCACATTTTTGGTTCAATTGTTCAACATTAAATTGTTGCTGTGCCGCATTAAAAGCGAAGCGTTCTTCTAGTGAACCATAAAGTTTGGACATTCCCTGTCTTGCACGATCCATCTCCCCTAGAATAGACGAAAGTCTAATTTCTAAGTCCTGGTTTTTAGACTCTGCAGCCTCTAGTTCCAATTTTAGTGTTTCATTTGATGACACATCTCTCTTCAATCTCATAATCTCTTCCTCTAATGCCTTAACTATTGCAATCATCTTGTCACTCGTCTTAACACCGTTTTCACAACTATTTGTTATCAAAAGATCCTCATTTTGAGTTTGTTGTTTTAATTCTAAAGATATACAATGTTGTTCTAGTTGATTAAAGCGTTTTGAAAGTAAATTGTAAGAATCTTGTAGCTTTAAAAACTCAGCGTTAGATTCGTGACAAGAATGATTATCTACCTCATTTACAGTATCAGCAACATTTACAGAGAGATCACACACATCATCACATATATTCACAGCATCACAGTTAATCATAGCGGATGTAAGCTCATGCGAATAATTAACATTTACAGTAGTAAGCACATCACACGAAATTACTTGGGACAAGAATCGGTCATATTCAGATAAAATCTTTTCCTTTTCAATTAGTTGTAGTTTGTAAGCGGTGTCCATTTCATAAAACACTTTTTGAACTTCTCCAATTTCAAACTCAATATTTTCTTTAAGAGATGCAAAACTTCCTTTTAGACTTTCGACAAATGGATTGATCTCATTCTTAAACACCTCGTTCATGTGTTCGAAAGCCCATTCTCCGGCGTTTAGGCCATTTGAAGTCGTACATTCCAAAATGACCTTGTCAAAATTAGTAAAGTATTGATTAATCTCTTGCAAGTTTAACCATACAGTGCTAACAGGTGGAAGATCCTTTGGAATTTCCTTAGGACCTTCCATGTTGACAAGTGTAGGAAATGTACTAGGGTTTTCTTCATTTAACATGTAGGTTGGTGCCGTAATGAGATCTTTGTCCATATGGAAGCGAATTCTAAAATCCGTTTTAGCAAGCTCCTGATTCATTTTAAAATAATCACAATCGGGATATTTAGCAGAGTTGTATGACCGATTCTCATCAACTAGATCCTTATTGGTGCGATCATCGAAAATATCAATCGGGTCTAAAACCAATCCTAATTGGGTTGCATTATAAAGTCTAGGACTATGGATTAAAGCTTGTTTTGCATACCGTGGATTAGGGGGAAGGCCTTTTTGACGCGATAAGTTAAATTCTCTAAACGAAGCATCAAATAAGTGCACTAGTTGAGAGGCAGCGTATTGTCTTAAAAGCAAATAATCTAGACTTCTAATCTTATTAGCCGCATTAATTTCCACTTCATTCTTCTTAGACTCTAGTAATTCAAAATCCGTTTGAAGTTTTTGAAAATTAGTGACCGCTAATTCTTTTTCTTTAAGTTCGTTAGAAAGATCTGCTCTTAAGGTTTCAATTTCCTGCAAATGACCAATTTGTTTGTTTTGAAAATGATCATACTCGGGATTTGTTAGAACACTAGACGAAGGCACTAATTCCAAAGTTTGAACTTTCTCGTTGCTTAAGGCAAGCTCATCAGACAAATTCTTATTCTTAGCTAAGGTTTCTAAGAGTGCAGCATTCATTTGGCTAAGTAATGTAGCAGGAACCATGACCAAATCTTGTTGAGCAGGAGTATGCGTATGCGAAATGGCTCCCGGTTGTGATTCACTCAAAGTCTGGGGACTCACATTGATATTACTATCATTGATTGTCTCCTCATTTGAAAGACTCACCACCGAAGATTCATTCGAATCAGCACGCTCTTGCACAACTTGATGTGGTTGAATACTAGCATCAGTGGTATTATCAGTGGTATTAATAAGTACCTCAGATCTCTTTTCTGACCCTAAGCTGGAGATAGTTGCCATAAGAGCTGCCTTTGCAGATTGAAATTCATCACAGTCTGAGTCATACGCATCAAGATCATCTGCTTGGTATGCTGCATTCTGTGTGGTGACAACGTCTTGTTCAGCAATCCCTGAATCAGCAAGAAATGCAAGCTCCTCTTCATCAAGTTCCCTTCCTTGTGCCTGAGCATTCACCAGATAAATCTTCTCTGCAAACCATTGACCATCCCTTCTCCTCTTGGGTTTCTTACAATCCCTGGACATGTGACTTTCTTCCTTGCAGTTGTAGCATGTAATCATTCTCAACTTGCCTGTGGAATTAGCCCGTGGAGGAGTGTTGACCATTGGAGCAGGATTGACCGTGCGTGCATTGGTGGTTGATATAGTAGGTCTCCCCTGATAAGGTTGAATAGGTTGAACCATTACCCTGCCATTCTCAATAGTAGCTTGTTGGCGAGAATTGGATGAATTCCTCAACTGATTGTTAGTTGGAGCTGATCCTCTAAATCCTCGTTTGCTTAATATCCTTGTGAGATAAGCAGACATAGTGGTTAACACTTTAATTGGGTCAGCTCCTTGTTTGAATACAGGAATGGGGACTTCCTCATCATCACAATACATTGCTTGGTCTTGTTGAACTGCATAATCACTAGAAGGAATACTCATGTGATCAGAGTAGCTTGATGGATATGCTGCATTCTCTTGATAAGAAGAATATGCAGGCTGAGCATAAGGTGCAATGCTTGCTGGGTGAGGTTGTGAACCATATTGTGATGAAGGTGCATTAAACCGATATTGTTGCTGATGTGAGGTGGGTGGTTGCGGTAGAATCGAGTATTGGGGGAAGGTTGGTGTCATCTAAGGTGATGGATGATAGGCTTGATGTCCCAAGATATAAGGAGTGTTGTTGTGTGACAAGCTTGGTTGATTCGCCATCAAAGCTAAGGAATCAGGGTACATACCTCGAGGCGAACGGTGCATGATCACATTTTTCTCATGCTGCTGAAGAAAAGCATATAGTTGATCCAAATTGCACTTATGCAAATCCCTGGTTAACTTAACATCGGTAATATACTCACCCCATTCAGCTTGAGGTAAAGTATTCAAAAATTTGGTGTTAACCTGGAATGGAGCAATCACGAGATTGTATACATTCAGATCATTCATGAGAGTAGTGAATCTGAAGTAATAATCATGAAGCGTTTCCCCTGGGTTGTACGTGAATCTATCAAACAGATCATACAACTGACATTCCCTTTCCTGTTTGGTAAGAGACGTACCTTGTAACAACACCTTTAGACGTTCCCATAAATCCTTTGCCACCGTATACTGACTTACCATTCGATAGATGTCATGTGGAAGAGCTTGGAGAATGGTTTGAAGAGCCTTTTCGTCTGCATCGGCAACAAGTTGTTGAGCTGGTGTAAGTTCTTCAAACTCCATTGGTCGAGTCACATTGTTAGCCACGATGGTACCATAATAAAGTGGACCATTCAGAATTAACTTGACCATAAGCCTCCCATATACTGGTTTTCCCTTAAGGTAAGACATCATCCGGCCTTGCCATGCTTCAAAAACTTCTTTGATGAGCATTGGAGGGCGATTATTCGTTCCCGTAATAACGGAAATATCCGTAAGTGATGTCATCTGAGGCATTACTGAATTCGGATTCATTTTGTTCACTTCAAAGAGACAAAGATTATCGGTTGATCGAGCAGTGAAGTAAAGCTTGTGAATTGTGTTGAGTTTTTGTTGTAAGAAACCAAGATTAAATCCTTTAAAAAATCGTCGAAAAAACAAGTAAAAAAATCCCTTGATTCGGAACTTTTGTTGATTCGGAAGTGTTGATTCGGAAGATTTTGGCTTGGAATACCTTGATTAGGAACTTTCGGTTCGGAAGATTTGATTCGGAACTTTCCCTTGATCCGGAACTTTTCCTTGATCCGGAACTTTTTCCTTGATCCGGAACTTTCCTTGATCCGGAACTTTCCCTTGATCCGGAACTTTCCCTTGATCCGGAACTTTTTTCTTGATCCGGAACTTTTCTTGATCCGGAACTTTTCCCTTGATCCGGAACTTTTTCCTTGATCCGGAACTTTCCTTGATCCGGAACTTTTCCCTTGATCTGGAACTTTTGGTTCGGAACTTCTTGATCCGGAACTTTCCTTGATCCGGAACTTTTGGTTCGGAACTTCTTGATCCGGAACTTGTTGATCCGGAACTTTTTGATCTTTGTTCGGAACTTTACTGGGTAATCAGAAACTTTGTTCGAGTATGAACAGTCGATCAAAAAGATGAAATAAACCCAAATTTTTTTACCAAATAACCCAAAAAGTTTTGTGATTTCTACAATAATAAGTAAAAACTAATACTTATTTACTAATCCCAATCACAAAAACACCAAAAACTCCAAAAATCAAGATGGATCTTCTTAAAGAACACTAATACAATCAAAAACTAAAAAAATCACACAAATCATTACCTTAAATCACCCCATAGCTCTGATACCAAATGTAGAATCTTGATAACCTATGAATCTATAAAGTGGGTTGATGTTTTCTAGAGAGAGAAACTAGAGAGAGAAAGTGAGAGAAACTATATGTATTTTATTCAAGTGAAAAATGAGAAATGAACAACAACCAACCCCTTTCCAAGGAGGAAAGGGGTATTTATACTTCCAAGCCACTAATGGACTTGGGCCGGCCCATGACAAGCCCATGGGCCGGTTTCTTACTTAACTAAATAAGTAACTATTAACTACGAGCTATTACAACATTAATAATATTGTGGAGTGACTGATACTTCTAATATACGTAAACACGTATTTCTAACAATTTTTAAATGTTTATGGATTTTTGAAATTTTTAATTTTTAAGGATTTTTGAAAAAAAATTGACACATAAAAAAATAACGTTCAAGAGTGAACGGATCCCAAAATCCAACGCGTCTCTCACAAAAAACCGTTAATCTTTACGAAAAGAGCCGGCAGCGGCGCCATTTAATACACGGTTTTTGCCAAGTATGAAAAAGTTATCCTCTCGTTTCGATTCGAATTGACCGTGCTTTTAAGTGTGACTCAACCGTTCTTGGTTAATTAAAAAGAAAGGTG
This sequence comes from Glebionis coronaria, assembly GCA_025667525.1. Classification (NCBI taxonomy): domain Eukaryota; kingdom Viridiplantae; phylum Streptophyta; class Magnoliopsida; order Asterales; family Asteraceae; genus Glebionis; species Glebionis coronaria. Next base: position 496,488,708 of record CM046877.1, read on the forward strand.
ATAGATTATCTATTTTAAACTAAAAGTAAAAATGAAAATGTAAATGTCGTTAAGTAAAAGTGGAAGCTTAAAAAATTAAACTAAAAATTTAGACTTAAAAGAAATGACGAGAGATTAAAACTTTAAAAAGTAAATTTTGAAAACTTAATTAAAATTAAAACCTTAAAATATATCTAAGTTAAAACAAATAAAATAACACTTTAGAAAATTAGCGGGAAAAATAAGTATTTAAAAATAATTCGGGAAACAAAACCAAAACTCAAGTCGGAATACACCACAACCTAAGTCGGAATACGTGTTTTTGATGCAATTCGGAATATAAATCTTCAACCTAGTTCGGAATATGAATCACCTACCTAGTTCGGAATCCAAATCCCACAACTAATTCGGAATCAGATGTTGGGCCTAATCCGGAATACTCAATCTTGAACCCAGTTCGGAATAACCAATCTTGTATCTAATTCGGAATGAAGATCCTACTCTCAATTCGGAAAACGTGATCCAGAATCTAATTCGGAATCCACTACCCATAACTTAATTCGGGATTTGTTGGTTTCTGACTTAGTTCGGAATATGAGTGTTTGTATTTAATTCGGAATGTGAACTTTGCATGTAATTCGGGAAACAAAAACAGCAGCTAATTCGGAATGCACCAATCTAAGACCTAATTCGGAATTGGGAGTCTTGGATGTAAGTCGGAATAGGTATCCAACATATAATTCGGGAAAGGCAATGCTCAACCTAATTCGGGATAACACTTCCACAACTAATTCGGGAAAAGATCATTTGTAAGTAGTTCGGGAAAAACTGAAACTGCACCTAATTCGGGATATTAGGGTTTTAAAACATTCCGGATTAAAACAAAAATAAGCAAAGACTAAAATTAAGCTAAAAACAAATAAGCACTTATCTAAAAACTTAACCAAATCAGTTTTTAGAAAAATCAAATAAGCCAAAATTTAAAAACTTCTAAAAACACTAAATAATCAAAATATTTACAATCAACTTTTTATAAAAATATTAAACTACCAAAATCAACTTATTTAAAAACTAACAAACATAAAATTTAAGCAATAGGCAAAATAATCTAAAAACTTTAAACACACCAACTCAATAAGCACAATCCAATAAGCCAACCAATCACACAATCAACAAAAGTAAACCAACTACATGATTAATTAAGCAAAATAATAGATTATGATTAAGAAAGGTAGAATGAGAATTTATTAAAAAGCTTAATTATATTTAAAATTAAGATCCAAGATTACAAAGTGAAAGATTAAGAGCTTGAAAGAAACTAGAGAGAAGAAAAATAAAACACACTTAATTACCTAGTAAAACTAAAGACTAATTAAAAGACTAACACCCTCCTAATGAAGGATTAGGAGAGTATATATAGGAGAAGGGGAGGGTCTTGTGTCTTCTCTCTTTCTTCTTGTCTTCTCGACTTTTGATTACTCGTCTTTCTCGACTTTGTCTCGGGATTAGTCGAAATAATAACTTGAACTCGTCTTCTATTTTTCTCTTTTAGTAGACTTAGTTCTTCGACTTCGTTAAACTTCCGTCTTTAGACTTTTTCTTCGATAAATATTTAGAATAGGCCTTTGACTTCCGTTGTAAAACCAACATGCTTTTACCATGAACAGTACACTTAGGGTCGTACGTACAAGATTAAAACTTTCCTTTTATAACATGAACACGTATCATGAATATTAATTACAAGTATTACGTACGTGTTATAACACGATAAGTATTTATTACGTATTAACACACGTTAATTATTTCAATAATAATTATAATCACGAACATACGAACATGAAATCATGAACGTAAAATAATCACGAGCTAATATTATGTATGCATATATATTTATTACAAACACGAATAACTAAGTCACGATCGATAACTAATTAGAACACATAATTTACGAACACGAGAACACACGAGAACACACTATTATGTTTAGACACGGAAAAAGGTACGGGTTACCCCATGTGGGGCCCCTACCCGCGGCATACACAAGAAACATGGGCTTGGCCCATGTAATTTTTACTAAACAAAAGGTTAAGGGAAAAACATGTTTCATATTTACAAAATCTAGAAAATAATCAAAACCCTAGTTTTCTTTTCTTGCTCCTCTTTGGCCGCCGGATTTAGGAACACAAAAGGGGTGTTCGGGTTGATTTTGATCTTGGAATTGTTACAAGGATCGTTGTGTGTTCGTCCTCATTTGTTTCACGTAATCGGTATAACCTTTAACCTTTTCTTTTTATGTTTTGATTTATTGAATCACATAAAATCATGATGTTTTTAATTAAACTAATTAAAAACAAGTATTTTAAACATGTTAATAATCATGGGGTTAAATCAATCAAGGGTTTAGGGGTGTTTGTTGTCTAGCCGACGCCTAACCGAGCCCCAAGGGGGTCTCGGCTTGGCTTATTTCCACACCACCGAGACCTTAAGGTCTCGGTATGGTGGTGGTTGTGTCACGGCTGCAGCAAGGGCAAGAAAACCCGACCTCGGTCGGGGTATGGTGATGGTTACGGGTCCGGTTCATGGGTTTTAATCACGGTCCGGTTCATGAATCATTTTTTTAGGTTTATGATTTTTACAAGTTATGTTATTTTTTTTAAGAATTAAATTAATTTAATTAAAAGCATGAACATGATTAATTTAATTTACATGACAATTTAATTATTAATTCATGAATTTTAACCAAAGTATTTATTATTTAATTAGACTATATAATTAATTAATTATTAAAACCATGACTATAATTAATTAACTTACATGACTTAGGTTATATTATTTATAGATAATAATACATGTTTTAACCTAAGAATTTTACCTTATTTAATTAAAATCATGTTATTTTTAATTAAATACTTTAACCTATAGTTTATTAAATTTACATGTAATAATTAATAAACTATACTATATAATCACATGACTTAGAATAATAATCAGGAAACACTTAAGCTTATATAATTAGCTTAAATATCCAGCTTATATATAATTATGGAACTTTTTATTTTTAGAAACTTATTTAATTAAGGCAGCTAATCTATTTATGGAAACTTTCTATTTTTAGAAACTTATCTATTTTAAGCAGTAATTCTATTTTTGGAAACTTTCTATTTTTGGAAACTTTCTATTTTTGGAAATTTTATAGTTTTGGAAACTTTCTATTTTTAGAAACTTTCTATTTTTGGTAACTTTCAATTTTTGGAAACTTTCTATTTTAGGAAACCTGCTATTTTTTTAAAGTCACTTATTATTACACAACTAGTATAATAATACATGAAATACAAGTAATACTTAATCAGAATAGACAGAATATATGATAAACACAGTATAAAGCTTAAATCAGTAAAACATGACATGAACACATAAAACAAGCTAAGACATGACATAAAACCAGTTACGTATTCAGTAATCAGATACTTATACACGTATGTATTTATGTAGCATTAGTGATACCGAAGTAGGACTCTCTTCCGTTCGTCTTCTTCGTTCACTAGACATAAGGTACGGATTCTCCGTCCTTTCAGTATGGACATTCTTTCCTTATTAGGATTTCCCCGTATGCAGCCAACTGTTTTCTCTAGTATATGCTTTATATGTTTTGATTGCTTATTTTTAATTAGAATACCTAAAGTCATATATATGCATGACTAGTTTCACCTAGTTATGGAGGTACCATAACCATAACACTGGAGGCACCAGTGTTATGACTTCCCCACGGCGGAGTGATTGCTCGTGGCGTCCCTTTCAGCTTTTGGCCATTTATTATATTATCAGGTGGGGCGTATGGGTGCATCCTAGTTACATGTTTTCAGCAGATTACTCAGTGTGAATATGGTGTGTGCCTTGCATCCTTCACAAGGAGGTGATCCCTCCTACCTAAAAACCAGTATATTAAATTAGAGGCAACCCTCTAATTTGCATGACGAGGTCACCCCTCCAAGTATTCATGCACGCTGATATTTCATGACCTATATTGGCTAATGGTAAAATATGTTAAACAGTTTTTACAAGATAAACATAAGGCTTTTCAAACTATAAAACCAGTTTTACTAAGATATAACCAGGTTATCCAAGACTTATTTTCTTCCGCTGTTTGATGCTTATATGCTTACATTATTCATGCTTTACTTGTATATCCGTGCACTGAGCGTTACGCTCAGCCGTTACTTTCCTTTCCATGTCCCAAAACGGCAGGTACCTAAAGTTGGACTGGAGCATTTGGAGGACACGCATAGGATGGGAGCTACCTTAGACTTCTTCTCCTCATGCCTTCATATTTATGCTTTTTTAGTCTTCCTTTTGTTCATTTACTTTATTTATGTTTTGAGCTTATGTTTGGGAACCGATGTTTGATTCCGGTTTTCCCTATGGTCATGTATGTTTTAGTACATATTACTGATAGTCGTAGAAATACGTCTTTTAGGAAAAAGAACGTAAATAGGGTAAGTATTAACGAGTGATTTAGGAAAACCACAAGTTATGACCCAATGAAGTGAGTTCGTTCTCGAGGAGGCACGTGTGTTGTGTAATGAATTGATTTGATTGATGATTTATGATTGAGAAAGAAATAAGATTAGAAGAGAAAGAAAAGACGGTTACGAAGACGGATTAAACTAAGTCGAAAAAGCGTTCACGTAAAACCGTAAAACTATAAAAATTAAAATTTTAAACCTAAAAATTAATTAAAAGCTAAAAGTAGTCTAAAATAATATAAATAAGAAATAAAATCCAATAAAAATATTTTAAAACCTTTTATTAGTTAAATATTCAATTTTAAATGCTAATTAAAGCCCTAAAATTAAATATAATTAATCAAAATGTCCAAAATATTATTTTATTGAACAAATAACTTACTTATATTATCTAAAGACTAAAAAGTATTTTTCCTAATTTTTAAAAACTATTTTTCTAATTTTAAATTACTAAAAACTATTTTAAAACTAAAATAATTATAAAAAAATAATAAAATAATGCTAAAAATAATTTACCAGTTTTAAAAATCCTAAATTACTCTAATGAACAGTAGAAAAATGAAAAAGTTAGAAAAATATTAATTTTACCACTAAAAGACAAAACTAGTTTAATTAAAACCCTAATTAACTTAAATTAATTCTAAAAAATAATAAAAAGATGAACAGTAAAATCTTTTTTAACCAAAAATCTTTAAAATAATATTCTAAGTCTAGGAAAATTGATTAAACTGAAAAATATTACCTTTTGGCACTAAAAGACAAAAACAGAAATATTAAAGTTAATTAAAAATGCTATTTAATCTAAAAAATATAAAATGAATAGTAACTAAAAATCTAATTAATCAGAAAAATCAAAAATAAAATAAGAAAAATAACAAAATTGGTTTGAAGTCCTAACTCTAATTTTTACCCACTAAAGACAAAAATTCTTGAAAACAGATAGTGACATGTGATTGGTGTTTGTCTGCTAGTGAAGCAGTGGTAACTTTTGTGATAGCAAGGGAAACTTTCTTCCCACTGCTAGTGCAATAATTTGGTCAGGAGACCAATAAGCTTAGGAAAGCTTATTTGATAGCTTATTTTGGACAAAAAGGCACCCTTATACTCCTTTGAATATAAGGAGTCAGATTATACACAAAAAAAAACAAGCAATCACTTCACAAAATTCTTCACAAATAAGCCACAAAGTTACTGATTAAGCCAAAAATGCAGGTCTGAGGGCAGTTAGCTTAATTACATGCACCCAAGTGAAATTCAAAGGCTCATGATTTGCATACCAGTGTAACAATCAACATATAAGAAATCACAACCCCTACTAGGACCTATGATCTAACAATTATGAAGATATGAAGCACAAATTTTACCAAAACAAGCAGAAAATTGGCGTAACAAATTCTTTTGCTTCTTTTCAACTTTTAGCATGCAATTTGCTTAAATATCCTACCAATCTGAAAACCAAACACACTTATCACCTAACACTAACCTAAGGAATGTATCTAACACGTTTTTAGACCAAAAATCTTTCAATAAACTTAGCTAACATGCATATCCAAACACTCCCTTATAAATTGAAAATCATTTATAACAAAGCAAATGGTTTCAAATTCACCCAAACTGATTTCCAACAGTCCTAAACATGCATGACACACATAAATCAGCAAAATCAAACCAATAAGCAAGCAATCAAACAACTTAGCACAAAATTCATACCAAATCACCAAAACTGAACATTGACAACAAGCTCAAGGATTTACCTTGAGGGACTTACATCCAAGTCCCTCAGTGACTGCTTTGTCACTTCCAATAGGCTGGGGCCTATGCAGATCCTTGGACAGCAACAAATTCTTAACACCTGCTAAGAAAAATAAAAATAGAACAAGCAATATACTATAATCAGTTTTTGTGAAAACCTTTCAACCCTTTTTCAAAATCTTTCTCACATTGGTTTTCCTTTCAAACACTTACACAAACAACTTAAACTCCTTAAATTTCAAACCTTGAAACACGTTTTTCACCCAGAATCTCCCAAATTTCAGAAACCTTTTTTTGAAATTTCAAAACACACAAAATGTTTTGCACAATAAATTTGGAACTCAGTTTTTAGCTACCTCAACACACACCAACTTTTTAAATATAATAAAAGGAATTACAGATTAAATAAAAATACCAACTTTATTTATTTTATAAAAGGAATTACAAGAGTGAATTGCTAAAAACTGGAACAAGTGAAATAGAGACACATGCGTCTCTATTTATACAACTAAAGGAATAATCTAGAAAGCTAAAACCCTAGCAATGGAATGCCCTAAAATGCCCTTGTTGTTTTGACTGAAAATGGTCAAAATTTGTCTTCATGTGATCTTGTTGGAGGTCCATGTGATGACAGCTGTTGGAATCTTGATCTCCATCGTTAAAATGTGCTTGGGGTCAAAGGAATTGGCCTCAGTCGTTGGTTTGGTCGGGTGTTGGGGTTTGGGTGAAAGTGATGTTGCAGGGGAGGGGTCCACAAGACACATGGGTGTGTCTTGTGGTGGTTTGTGATGTGGGTTTAAGTGAGAAAGTGGGTAATCAAAGATCTGGAAATGTTCAAGTAAAAACCCTTTGGATTAAAGGTAATTGGAGCTGGGTAGGATTAGGGTTTATGTTGTGATTAAGAGGTGTTTTAATCCTTTTTGGGTAAAAAGAGATTTAAAAAGGATGTTTGGAGGGAAATAAGTGGAGGGTTGACTGGGGTTTGACCCTGGTTAAATAAAACCGGGTATTTAATTTAGGGTTGTGGGCTGGGTATGGACTGGGTAGGGTAGGGTAAATGGGTATTGGGTGGGTTGTGTGACGTGTAAGTCACTGAGTGGGTGTATGGGTTTTGCTTTTTGGCAGTTTTGACCCCCAAGCTTTCTTCTTTCCTTCACTTTGTAATAAATGGCAAATACTTCATTTCCCTTTGATAACAACTTTGCCATCTTGTCAAAATTGGCACTAAAGGTTTCCAAACTTTTATCAAGGACCTTTAATGCATTTTCTTCATTTTCCAAGGGCTGATCTTGTATAGTCTTCAAACTTTAGGGACCCTATTCATAATTTTGAATATTTGAGGGGTATAAAGTGTTAATCTTCAAAAGTTGAGGGACTAAAGTTGCCAATCTTCAATTCTTCAAGGGCATTTTTGTAAAATCCAAACTTGGGCCCGGTTCATTGTGCGGCTTTGTTTCCCGTGTTCGTTTTTGATTGATTCTTGTGATCTTTTGCCATTTCCTCAATATTCGTACCTAAAAATACACAAGTAACAAACACGAGCATATATTTGGCAGTTTTAATGATATTTCATGCATTTTAAGCCCGATTTGGACGATGAGACCATGTATAAAAGCAGTCTCATCAATTACCTTGCATGCTTTGATGACACGTCATAATCACGCATGACATTCCATTTATCAAAATGGGGTGTTACAATTATGGTATCAGAGACAAGGCTTCGACCTGTAGGCTCTAAAACTTGACCTGTGACTAGTGGGTAGTTACTAGGAGCTTCCTAAGCCAACGCTTGTTATTCCACGACTTGATGTTTTCAACACATTGTTGTTTTAACCATTATGTTTTCAGCACCTTGATGTTTTAACCTCGATGTTTTCATCGATATTGTTTTACTAATATGGATGGACAACCGTCATTCAGATTTAGTTATGTGTCATTGTTTCATGCATGACGTTCCTCGTGAACTGTGACTATGTGGACTGAACCCAGTAGTTCATAATTGGTCACATAAAAAAAATTCTGATAAGTTTTGACAAATGATTTTCACTTATTTATGTTTCATGTATCATTGTTGCAGGAATTATGACTAAGTAATGGTTGGTACAGGACTGGCCCTAATTAGTCGCATGTATTTTTATCGAAACTTTTAACTTTGGGACCGACCCATAGGCGTCCCCTCGCCATGTCTTTTGTTTTAGGACCGACCCATAGGCGTCCCCTCGTGCATATAAAGGTTTTTATAAACTGCCTCATGTATTCATGCATAAATTTTTTTTCTCATGATTTATAAGCATAAATTTTTTTTATGTCCCCTCATAAGTTACGATGTCTTTTATGTCAAGTATGTTTGCATACTATCATGTTTAATTTCAGTTCATGTTGGTTATGTTATACACTCCTTCATGTTAAATTGTTTCATGTTCCTTCACGGTAATTTCGTCTTCATGCTGATTACTTCTTACGCCTCTTTTGTTATTTATGCTTTCATGCAAGACATTGTTGGATTTCATTGAATCCTGCTTTCATGATAGTCATGGTTGGTTTTCATTGATCATGCTTTCAGGCAAATCATCGTTTAATTTTGTGTAACCACACTTTAACGTTTCTCTATACAACCAAAATGATGTCCATGCTAATATTGCTAGGCTATCATGATGATCAGCCCAGTTTGTTTTTCAAACCATGTAAAATCATGTCAAAAGATCGGCCCATATCGATCATTTCATGTGCATCTCACGTGTACTCCACGTACAGTATTCCATGTGTATTACACGTACCATAATCCATGTGTATTTCACTTACAATACTCCACGGGTATTCGCTAGTCGATTCTGAATCATCTCAGGCGTATTTTCACTTGCTAATATTCTACAAGATCGCTGATGCCGCTCATAACTTGGAGATGTTACTAAAGGTTGATGCTGCTGATGTTTGGACGCGCTACGAGATGCGGATGATGTTCCCAACCTGGAAATCCTACAAGATGAAGACAAAGACGTTAGAGCAAAGCAATTGGATGAGAAGATGCTTCACCATCAGACGAATTCCATCAATCATTGCCCCAAATTCTTAGTTACATGTCACACGTTATTTAGTTGTCGTTTCAGCCATATGAGTGCAAACCGGTACCAGCCGGCCACTCAGCTGAATAGTTACATGAATCACAGTCATGAGAATGACCGTCATGCAACTGACAGACAAGACGAAAATAAGAACTACCATGACAGCAACTATCCTAGCAATCGCAACCAAAGCTCCGACCGCGGACGTGATCAGAATTACAAAGGATCAGTAGTCCAACCGATTCGCCAATTTTGGCATAATAACCTAATATTGTAGTTCTATTTGTTTCACATCTAGAGAAAAATGTCAAGACATCAGTCAAGACACATGTCTCATGTATACTTTCCGAAGACACATGTCAAGACACCAGTCATGACATATGTCATGCTTATATTTCCAAGACATGAGTCAAGACACATGACTCACGTCCAATTATGGAACATTTCTAAGAAATTCAGGGTACCCTCCAAGGGTATATCCATTTTGTTATGCCATGTATTAATCATGCCAAAAGAATTTCAGTACCATTACCGGCGCATCAGTGAGAACTGTCACGTTGTCGACACTTTCATTTCTTTCACCATATTTCATATATTCATGACCATGAAGGACGCCATTCGTATTCCCCAAGTATATGAAGGTTTTCCTTCAGCCTAATGATAAGATTCAAGCTGCGAACGCATTACCTCGGACAGATGCGAGTTAAATTTAATCCTAATTATGGACTACGAAGAACACACCATGCTACGATTCATGATTATGTACAGTGATGTTCAGGCTCCTGAATACATTCAGCTTGATTTTCCATCAGGAAAATCTGTACAAATTATCTATGCTTACAAGCACGTACATTGTTAGCTATTACTGCTAAAATATTCTAGCTGTCAGTTAAGACACGACCACTTAAGTCCTTTTTTGCATAGCTAGTTGATTATTCCAAAATCTTCCCATACATTCTAGAAGAACCTACAAGGAGAAGGACGGTACCAAGAGATTATGTGTCGACTACCGTCGATTTAAATAAATCACCATTCATAACCGTTATTCTCCTCCACGTATTGACAAGATCGGATTCATTTAGGGTGCTGAGCACTTCCAAGATCGGATTCATGATCATGCTACCAACAGTGATGAGTGAAAGAGCAGGACATGTCCATGACTGCTATTCGTGCACGACTCGGTCGTGCTAGATTCATGATTCTGTATTAGTCTCATAGGTGCTCCAGCAGCATTATGGACTTAATAAATTGAGTTTCCATGAACTCATAAACAAATTCATCAGTGTTTTCATCTATGACAACCTAACTTTCTCTAAAGTATGGAGAAGAGCAGGAAGACCATATTTTCTCTATGTTGCAAATCCTACGATAGGAGAAATTTCACCCTGAAATTTTTCAATATAAAATCTGGTTGATTACAGTGACACGTTGAATCACATGTATTCTCACGGTTAATCTTACCATGACTCAGCTCATGCATAAAGGAGAGAACCCTACACTACGTTAGGTGTTCTAAGAAAATCCTACGCTAAGAGAAGTCTAATTTCGGAGACTTATAGTTCCGTAAATTTCTACGTATCAAGTTTCTACGAAGCAAGATATAGTTACGTTCATATCTAAGTACCTGACATACCAACAGGCTAAGATAGAACACCAACTGACTGGGATGTTTATCCACCATCGAAATTGTGACCAGAAATAGGACAAGATCTCCACGGATTTTGGTTACCAGATTAACGCAAACTCAGAAGAAACAAGATGCTATCTGGGTTATTACCAACAAGTTTGATCAAGTCTGCAGAATCCTTACATCCGTAGGGATTTCAGAACCAACAGATTGATCGGACACATTCCAACCAAGGCTCATCCGATCACTTGGTAATCCGTCAGCTATCGGGTCAGACAAAGGTTCGCATTTGTGCTCCTTATTTACGTTCACGTTCTTGTTCTAATTTCGACTTGCTTTCACGCTCACGTTCATGATCGTATCTTGGCTTACGATTTTACGTTCATCTTCGTTCTGGGAAGTTTTGCAAGAACTGGAGAGACCAGACTCAAGTTTAGTTTACCTCCTATCCGCAAACAGACGTTTCACGTCACATTCCACGGTTCACCTTATAGCGTTTGGCGTTATCGTAGTTGTATTCCATGTTCACGATATGTTTCACATGTCATGTTCATTCCATGTTCCTAATATCATGTTCACGATATGTTACACGTATCATGGAACACAATATGTTTGCTCATACTACACTCATCATATCTCCACGTATCACGTTCAAAAATTTTCACGTATCACGTTCAAAAATTTTCACGTACTACGTTTCTATATGTCTCACGCATCGTTGCTAATTATCAGTTAAGTTAGATTGTTTTGCACCATAACGTTTTAGTTACCCTTGCACGTTAATTCTTTTCCCTCGATCGAATTTAGGGGATCTGTCTTACGTAGATGACAATGAACTTTTAGAGTTTTCAAGTCAAGATGAGGAGGACCAAGATTTAATATTGTGTCGAGATCATGAGAAGAAACCGTTCCAAGCGGGAGGCCACTTGGAAACGGACAAGTTCATCCAGACTTCTTATCCGTTTTCTCTTATTGATTAGATATGTCCTTTCAGTCACGTCGCATTCCATGTCCTTTCAGTCACGTCACGTTCCATGTCCTTTCAAGACATGTCACGCTCCACGTTCCCTCCTACCATGTCATCTTCATGTCCTTTTATCGTACATACCCTCTCAGTTTGATTCTGGTATGTTCCTTTGTCAGTTTACGTTATCTATAATTCGGGGACGAATTATTCTTTTTAGGGGGGAAGAGTTGTAAAACCCGCATGCTTTACCATGAACAGTACACTTAGGATCGTACGTACAGGATTAAAACTTTCCTTTTATAACATGAACACGTATCATGAATATTAATTACAAGTATTATGTACGTGTTATAACACGATAAGTATTTTTTACGTATTAACACACGTTAATTATTTCAATAATAATTATAATCACGAACATACGAACATGAAATCATGAACGTAAATTAATCACGAGCTAATATTATGTATGTATATATATTTATTACAAACACGAATAACTAAGTCACGATCGATAACTAATTAGAACACGTAATTTACGAACACGAGAACACACTATTATGTTTAGACACGAAAAAAGGTACGGGTTACCCCATGTGGGGCCCCTACCCGCGACATACACAAGAAACATAGGCTTGGCCCATGTAATTTTTACTAAACAAGGGGTTAAGGGAAAAACATGTTTCATATTTTCAAAATCTAAAAAATAATCAAAACCCTAGTTTTCTTTTCTTGCTCCTCTTTGGCCGTCGGATTTAGGAACACAAAAGGGGTGTTCGGGTTGATTTTGATCTTGGAATTGTTACAAGGATTGTTGTGTGTTCGTCATCATTTGTTTCACGTAATCGGTATAACCTTTAACCTTTTCTTTTTATGTTTTGATTTATTGAATCACATAAAATCATGATGTTTTTATTTAAACTAATTAAAAACAAGTATTTTAAACATGTTAATAATCATGGGGTTAAATCAATCAAGGGTTTAGGGGTGTTTGTTGTCTAGCCGACGCCTAACCGATCCCCAAGGGGTCTCGGCTTGGCTTATTTTCACACCAACGAGACCTTAAGGTCTCGGTTTGGTGGTGGTTGTGTCACGGCAGCAGCAAGGGCAAGAAACCCCGACCTCGGTCGGGGTATGGTGATGGTTACAGGTCTGGTTCATGGGTTTTAATCACGGGTCCGGTTCATGAATCATTTTTTTAAGGTTTATGATTTTTACAATTATATTTTTTTTAAGAATTAAATTAAATTAATTAAAAGCATGACCATGATTAATTTAATTTACATGACTTAGGTTATTAATTTAATTATTAATTCATGAATTTTAACCTAAGTATTTATTATTTAATTAGACTATATAATTATTTAATTATTAAAACCGTGACTATAATTAATTAATTTACATGACTTAGGTTATATTATTTATAGATAATAATACATGTTTTAACCTAAGTATTTTACCTTATTTAATTAAAATCATGTTATTTTTAATTAAATAGTTTAACCTATAGTTTATTTAATTTACATGTAATAATTAATAAACTATACTATATAATCACATGACTTAGAATAATAATCAGTAAACACTTAAGCTTATATAATTAGCTTAATTTTCCAACTTATATCTAATTATGGAAACTTTTTATTTTTAGAAACTTATTTAATTAAGGCAGCTAATCTATTTATGGAAACTTTCTATTTTTAGAAACTTATCTATTTTAAGCAGTAATTCTATTTTTGGAAACTTTCTATTTTTGGAAATTTTCTATTTTTGGAAACTTTCTATTTTTGGAAACTTTCTATTTTTGGTAACTTTCTATTTTTGGAAAGTTTCTATTTTAGGAAACCTGCTATTTTTAGAAAGTCACTTATTATTACACAACTAGTATAATAATACATGAAATACAAGTAATACTTAATCAGAATATATGATAAACACAGTATAAAGCTTAAATCAGTAAAACATGACATGAACACATAAAACAAGCTAATACATGACATAAAACCATTTACGTATTCAGTAATCGGATACTTATACACGTATGTATTTATGTAGCATTAGTGATACCGAAGTAGGACTCTCTTCCGTTTGTCTTCTTCGTTCACTGGACATAAGGTACGGATTCTCCGTCCTTTAAGTATGGACATTCTTTCCTTATTAGGATTTCCTCGTATGCAGCCAACTGTTTTCCCTAGTATATGCTTTATATGTTTTGATTGCTTATGTTTAATTAGAATACCTAAACCCATATATATGCATGACCAGTTTCACCTAGTTATAGGGGTACCATAACCATAACACTAGAGGCACCAGTGTTATGACTTCCCCACGGCGGAGTGATTGCTCGTGGCGTCCCTTTCAGCTTTTGGCCATTTATTATATTATCAGGTGGGGCGTATGATCCTAGTTACATGTTTTCAGCAGATTACTCAGTGTGAATGTGGTGTGTGCCTTGCATCCTTCATAAGGAGCTGATCCCTCCTATCCAAAAACCAGTATATTAAATTAGAGGCAACCCCTAAAATTTACATGACGAGGTCACCCCTCCAAGTATTCATGCACGTTGATATTTCATGACCTATATTGGCTAATGGTAAAATATGTTAAACAGTTTTTACAAGATAAACATAAGGCTTTTCAAACTATAAAACCAGTTTTACTAAGATATAACCAGGTTATCCAGGACTTAGTTTCTTCCGTTGTTTCATGCTTATATGCTTACATTATTCATGCTTTACTTGTATATCCGTGCACTGAGCGTTACGCTCAGCCGTTACTTTCCTTTCCATGTCCCAAAACGGCAGGTACCTAAAGTTAGACGGGAGCATTTGGAGGACACGCATAGGATGGGAGCTACCTTAGACTTCTTCTCCTCATGCCTTCATATTTATGCTTGTTTAGTCTTCCTTTTGTTCATTTACTTTATTTATGTTTTGGGCTTATGTTTGGGAACCGATGTTTGATTCCTGTTTTCCCTATGGTCATGTATGTTTTAGTACATATTAACTTGCATGCTTTGATGACACGTCATAATCACGCGTGACATTACATTTATGAAAATGGGGCGTTACATCTGTTTTTCTTGCACTTTTGACCTTTTGACTTCGTCTTTTGTCTTTTTCTTCGATAAAAGCCCGTGAAAGCCCGTGTTTTCTTCCTTTTTCATATTTTTATCCTGAAACACAACAAAAACACAAACCACGCCTAATTCCGACTTTTACGACATAAAATACACGTTTTGGTCTTGTTATTATTAGAAATAAGTGGTAAAAGGATAAGTGTTTTCACACTTATTACTCATCCATCTTGTTTTTATAAATCCATCTAGTCCCTATGATGTTCTTACCAAGTGGAGTTGGCACTAGAGTCCATACCTTGTTTCTTTTAAACTGATTGATCTCTTCCTGCATTGCAGATACCCAGCCTTCTTCAACAAGGGCTTCAGCTACACGCTTTGGTTCAATTTGTGATAGAAATTCAACAAACAAACATTCATTGGCTGAGGTTGATTCTGAGTTATGAATTATCTGTCTAGTCGTGACCCCAACATTTGGTTCACCAATAATGTTGACAATAAGAATGTGTTGATCTCTTGACCATTTGCTTTGAGAAGCAGGGGAATCATAAACAAATAAGGAGGATGAGAGTACAACTTGAGTTTCATCTTGCTGAGTAGGAGGATTCTCTTCAAAAGCAACCTTTGTGTCTGTGTCAACATCAACCATTTCAAGAGGTGATGATTCACAGATAACAAGAGAATCTTCTTGAGCATGAGTTCTACATCTTCAGCTGAGGTGGAACAAGGGCTTTTGGAAGGCTGACGTTCTTCTTCAATTAGCACTTGACTAGAAGGAACATCAATGTTGTGAGTCGACAGCGGATCGTATGCAAGAACTTATGGAATAAGAGTATCTGTGTGTGGATGATGATGAAAGACAAGCCTTGGTTCAGAAAACTTATCTGTTGGGATAGACCTGTTTTCGTTGAAATCAATTTTGTTAATGCAATGATGCCTAAAAACGTTACTTTTATTTTTTGGTCTCGCTTTGTTTTGATTATGACAATATGTAAAAACAAGCATTTACGAAAACAACGAAAAACGAATTCTTGAGTTCAAGTATTTTTCATTTCAACCATTATCACTTATGGTATGTACAAACAAGTACTCATCCTAATTAAGTGATCAAGGATTTATTCTTTTCTTAAAACTCACTTTTTATTAAGTGTGACAAGTTTTTATTAAACTTTCTTTTTAGGAAAATGTTTTATTAAATTAATTATTTGAAAATTTGAAAATTTGAAAATAGCATATTCTATCTAGGTTTGGAATATCCTTTCAGGATATTTTAATCTCTAGATTCAAACCATACCACTAAAAGACAAAAAGGAGCGGAGTCTGATCCGGCGGTTCCTTAGTGGCTATGACGGTTCCTTATCGATAAGGAACCGCGGGCTGCAACAAGGAACCATGGGCAGATATAGCCGTTGGAAGTTTGTCTTATAAATAGTGGACCATTCTCAGATTTTCTCTTCACCTCTTTTGCACATACATTTCCAGATTCTTTCATACTTCTTAAATCACTCAAATCCTTGGTGATTTGGTTGATTACTACTTGTTTAGAAGTGAATCTTTCTCCTCTAATTTCTTCCTATCAAAGTGCAAAGAGAAGAACACTTTCATCCTTGAAGTGTTGTCTACCTCAAAGATCCATTGAAGATCCAAACTTATTTATTCATTGTTGTGTCATTGTTATGAAGATCCAAGTAGTTGTGTCTATTTGGAAGTTGCGTATGTATAAGGTTAATACTTGGTCCTTAAAGTATATTGGTGTAGATTGGTCCTAGCTAAGATTAGGGCTCGACTTTTAGCTTCGAGTGGTAAATTGGATAAGCGACGTTGTGGAGTAAGAACAAGGAGTGAGCTTCGTTGCCGAACCACTATAAATCCTTGGTGTTTTGTTTGATCTTTCCTTCTCTTATCTCTTTACATACATTATTCTTTATACTTGTGATTATTAGTTTAGTTACACTATACCTTGTTCATACTGGGTATAATAAGGTTTCACATAAATACTCAAGCCTAAGTTTTTTGAAAAGGATTTTTTTAAAACCCATCTTTTAACAAGTAAATTTAAGAAACTATTCAACCCGCTTCTAGTTTCTACAATTGGTATTAGAGCGTGGTTGCTCAAGCCTTTTTAAAATATATTGTATTTTAAAACTTGAATCGATCTACGGATTCCAACAAGTATCTAGAAGGGCAATCTATGCAAAGACCACCTCTTTTTGAAACCGATAGTTTTATTTATCGGAAAAATAGATTTGAGACTTATGCGAAATCAAAAGATTTATATCTTTGGCATGTTATTACCCATGGTGAATTTTTACCTTATCAATATAATGAAGTTTCTAAAAGCAAAGAGATAGTCACTTTTGACAAAGCTAATGATGACACTAAAAGGAAATTGCTAAAAATAATGAGACTAAAATGGTAATTTATAATGCTTTGCCAAAGAAAGAGTACGAAAGGATTTTTATGTGTGAAATCGCTAAAAATATTTGGAACACTCTATTAGTAACCCACCAAGGTAATAGTCAAGTCAAAGAAAGCAAAATCGATCTTCTTGTTCAACAATATGAACAGTTTGTCATCTAAGAAGATGAAACTATTGATAGTGCATTTGCTAGATTTAACACTATTATTACTAGTATAAAAGCACTTGATGAAGGTTTTTCTAGGAAGAACAATGTTAGGAAGTTTCTTAGGGCGTTGCATCCAAAATAGAGAGCTAAAGTCACGATGATTAAAGAATCAAAGGATCTCGCCAAATTATCATTCGATGAACTCATTCGTAACTTGAAAGTTCATGAGATGATAATTTTGAAGGACTTGGAAATGGTGAAAACCTAGAGTGAAAGAAAGTCTCTTGCACTTAAGGCCAAGAAGGTGCAAAGTGACCATGAAAGCTCCTTGGATAGTGATGATGAGGACTATGTCATGGCGGTTAGAGACTTTAAGAAGTTCTTCAAGAGACGAGGTCAACATGTGAGGAAACCTGTTCACATTGAAATCACTATAGTTGTCCTTTCCTTAGCAAGATTTAAACAAAGTTCACAATGTCATAAGTGTAGGAGAGTTTACTCCCACATACTTAAACATTGAGGACAATGTTTATATAAAGTGTAGGGGGGACTTCTATCAAAGTAAGTGGTCTTTTCCATGAATTTGTCCTCATTTTAACCAGAAAATCTAATTTTACGACATTTTTCAAAAAAATTTAATCTATTTTGGCCTCGTAGTTTTTCCTTTGCTATCGTTATTTACTTTCCTTGCTAAAATAAAAGTTTAATAAAGTGGTTTTAAATTTTTCAAAGTCGTGAATATTGTGACTCAACCCGAGTTTACTTATCCAAGTTTACTCTAGCTAGTATCCTTAACGTGTTTAAGTCAAGTTTTGCTAGGCTTTTATATAGGGAACTTTAAAACGCGAAAGTCATAACTCTTACGGGTTAAGAACAAGAACTTTTTGCAAGTTCCTATAATTGATCCTAGAGAGTCGTTTATCAAGGGAACTTTAAAATGCGAGTTCTAAACTTGAAAAAGTCTAAGATTTTGCAAGATCCCATAGATGACTCGAAAACCCAAAACTTTGATTTAATTGGCTAAGCATCCACGAGTCTCATTCCTTGAGATTTTAAATTGTGGAGAACGAGAGATGATTGAGTCAATTAAAAGTTTGGTATTCTTTCGTGAATTTATGTGAGTTGATTATTAGCCTATTCTCCCATCTCTTGCTAATAAATTTATCTGCGATAAATAAGGTTGTACGATTTGAAAATTTACTTAGCTTCTAGCACAAGATCGTTTAAAAGTTGCTCGGTATTAATTAGAGTTCATAGCCAAGGCATAACTTATTGAAGCGGGATATGAAGATTGGCGAGTCCGAATAGGTCCTAACAAGACATGAGGGATACATTTTGTTGCTAAAGATCCCAAGTGATGTGAAGAATCATTTATCGAAAATAAATATGAAGGATCGAGACACACGACGAAAAGAAAAAACTCCCCAAAAGATCATGGAGAAGTCCATCCAAAAAGGCCCTAACAAGGTATGAGGCTAAATAGATCCAAGTCCTGAAAGGAGGCGGATCATTATATATCAAAGTCCAAAATAAAGATTGGAGAAAAATGAAGAAGTTGTGGTCCAAATATGAAGAATCTCTCAAAAACTTCAAGTGAAGAAATTCCTATTATGAAGAGAAGACCATAATTTCAAGAACGTCTCTCAAAGATCCGAAGTATGAAGTCGCTGCCAAACATCAGTCCGAGAAAGGTCTCAAATCGTGAAGCGAGTTATGCCAAGATATGAACTTTAAGAGGTCCCGAGAAGCAGTTTTAAAAGATTTTATCCTTTAGCTAACTATTGATTAAATCGTCCCACTTTATTTTCTGCCTAAATAACTATCGAAATAAGTCAACAATGCATCCTCGTGATCATTCAAGACAAAAATAAAATATAAGAGATACACCTAGGAATAAGGGAGTCTAAGTAAATAATTGGCCCACATGAGTTCGTGTTAGTTTGCTAACTTATAATAACAATGATCTCGTTTTTAAGCTTGGTTTGGGGAACATGAAACTTGAGGATGATAAACATTCATGACAACCAAAACCCCAATGTAAGTCTTTGATTTCTCTACTTATTTCTATCTTTTTATTTTCCTTAATGTTTAGTATCTAATAAAGGCCAAGGTGGGTTATCTATGATGAGAAATGTAAACTGTGCTTTGAAATTAATGCATTGCATGAGGGCATTGCAATGGTCAAGTGTAGGGAATTTAATAAGTGTGAAAACACTTATCCTTTTACCACTTATTTCCAATAAGAACAAGACCAAAACGTGTATTTTATGTCGTAAAAGTTGGAATTATGCGTGGTTTGTGTTTTTATTGAGTTTCAGGATAAAAATATGCAAAACGAAGAAAACACGAACTATCACGGGCTTTTATTGAAGAAAACGACAAAAGATGAAGTCAAAAGATCAAGAGTGTAAGAAGAACATAAGTCCAAGGCCTATTCTGAAGATTTATCGAAGAAAAAGTCTAAAGACGGAAGTTTAATGAAGTCGAAGATCTCAAGTCTAATAGAAGAAGAAAATTACAAGACAAGTTCAATTTACATCGACAAATCCCGAGACGACGTCGAGAAAGACAAAGAACTTAAATCGAGTCGTGAAGAAAGAAAGAAAGAAGGAAACACATGCATCTTCCCATCTCCTATAAATACCCTCCTAAACATATTAGGAGGGTGGTTAGCTAGTTATTTTCCTTTCTTTAGTTTTCATTTTAGAGAGAGAAAGTGTTTAACTTTCTCTCACTAAAGTTCATCTTTTCTTTCAAGTGTAAGTTTTATTTAATCTTTGTATATGAGTTTGATTAATCAAAAGTTCAATTTAAGCTTTTAATCTTCAATCTTTTTCTTCCTTTCTTGATTTTACTTTGATTTTGATCTGAAATTATATTTCATATTGCTTGATTTTGATGATTTCGTGATTAAAAGGTTCATCTTTTTATGCTTTTCTAAGTCTTACACGGATTAAGCTTTGAGCTATTCATGCTTATTGGCTTATTTAGTGTTTAGCTTATTGTTTTTATTTCATATTGCTTATTGTTTTTAGCTAAACACTAAATAAGCCAATAAGCATGAATAGCTCAAATCTTAATCCGTGTAAGACTTAGAAAAGCATAAAAGATGAACCTTTTAATCACGAAATCATCAAAATCAAGCAATATGAAATATAATTTCGGATCAAAATCAAAGTAAAATCAAGAAAAGAAGAAAAAGATTGAAGATTAAAAGCTTAAATTGAACTTTTGATGAATCAAACTCAAATACAAAGATTAAATAAAACTTAAACTTGAAAGAAAAGATGAAGTTTAGTGAGAGAAAGTTAAACACTTTCTCTCTCAAAATGAAAACTAAAGAAAGGAAAATAACTAGCTAACCACCCTCCTAATGTGTTTAGGAGGGTATTTATAGGAGATGGGAAGATGCATGTGTTTCCTTCTTTCTTTCTTTCTTCACGACTCGATTTAAATTCTTTGTCTTTCTCGACGTCGTCTCGGGATTTGTCGATGTAAATTGAACTTGTCTTGTAATTTTCTTCTTCTATTTGACTTGAGTTCTTCGACTTCATTAAACTTCCATCTTTAGACTTTTTCTTCGATAAATATTCAGAATAGGCCTTGGACTTCCGTTCTTCTTACACTCTTGATCTTTTGACTTCATCTTTTGTCGTTTTCTTCAATAAAAGCCCGTGATAGTCCGTGTTTTCTTCCTTTTGCATATTTTTATCCTGAAACTCAATAAAAACACAAACCACGCATAATTCTGACTTTTACGACATAAAATACACGTTTTGGTCTTGTTCTTATTGGAAATAAGTGGTAAAAGGATAAGTGTTTTCACATTTATTAAAACCAAACAATGACAAGAAACCCTACTCCAAAAACCGATTTACCGAAGATGATAAAGGTAAGAGGAAATGATTTAGATGTGGTGATCCGAATCATCTCATCGGTGATTGTCCTAAGCCTTCACGCGACAAGAACCACACGGCGTTCGCTGGAGTTTCATGGAGCGATAGCGGTGAAGATGTTGATGACAACCCCAAAGATGAGAAATGTCTTATGGCTCACACTTCTAAAGAGGTACATTCCAAAACCGATTATTATAGCAATAATAGTTATTCTCAAGATGATAGTGAATTAGAAGGTCAATACAATAACTTACATAAGCTTAGCCTTAAATTCATTGAAAAGAACAAAGTGCTAAAATCAACTAGAACCAAGGTTGAATATGAGATTAGTGAGCTAAGAGAGAAATTAGCTAAGCTTGAGAAAAACAAAGAAGTTGATTTAGGTTTTTTTAAATGTGAAAACCTTAGACAAGAGAATGAAGATCTCAAGAGTACCTCCATTAAATTGGAAAAGATCATGAAAGGTACTAGTGCTCTTGATGATATGTTAAACAAACAAAATCATTCTAAGGAAAGACTTGGGTTGGGATATAACACTAATGAAGCATCAACTAGTGAACCAAAACAAGTTAGGTTTTCAGAAAAACGAACCCCTGTACGTGGTACGCCAATACATGGCACGGTTCCTTATTGCTATGGAACCGCGGGTGGAGCTAAAGAACCGCAGACAGAATATAGTTTTTTGTGAAAATCCCGAACTTTCTAAAAAAATCTATTTTAGATGGAAGGCCAAAACATATTCTTATTAACAAGGTCAAAGTACCTATTCTTGAAAAGCCTACTCTAGGTAAATTCTACAAGCCCTTGAGTAAACCTCTAATGGGAACTAGAAACTTATCTAGACAAACATCTACTCCTCCAAGAGTAAGAAATAAGTCAAAACCTAGAAGTAGAACACCTACACCAAAAAGAGATGATCAAGCTAAGCCACGACCTAGAAGTAAAACTCCAGAACCTAGAAGGAATAACAATAATTCTAAATCAAGATCAAAGACACCTAGGAGAAACTATGGACAACAAAATGGCCATATGAATTGTAACAGATTTCAACAACAATACATTTCCCCATGGGGAATGTCTCCTCCATTCATGCATCCCAACCAAATGCAAGGGATGTTTAGAACTAACAACTTTGGACCCATGAGATATTGGGGAACAAATGTTTGATCTTGTGTGTTGTTACCTAGATATGCTTAGGATTCGATTTAGAGCCCGACGAGTGGATTAAGGATAGTGGTTGTTCTAAACACATGACGGGTAATCGAAGTTTGTTCTCGCACTACAAAGCATATGATGGAGGTAACGTTACATTCACAAGTAATTGATGTGGTAATATCATTGGCAAAGGTACGGTCTCTCTTGACTCTATGACCATTGAAAACGTAGAGCACGTAGATAACTTAGGTTTTAACCTTCTAAGTATAGGTCAAATTTGTGACAGTAAGTGTAAGGTTATCTTTTTGGAATATGACAGTGAAATCATAAAAGATGGAAAGGTCATTGGAAAAGGTGTTAGAAAGCATGGGTATGTCATGAAGGTCAAAAGGAAGTCAAAGGACAACATATGTCTAGCGACTTTAGATGATAGTTCTACTCTTTGGCATAGGAGATTAGGTCACGCTAATATCAGTTTAATTCAATCTTTAGTCTCTAAGGAGTTGGTAAGACATCTCCCCAAGATGAAGTTTGATAGTCACTTTTGTGATGCTTGCAAAATTGGGAAGCAAGTTCACTCAAGTCACAAATCCAAGAATTTGGTTTCGACCTCTCGGTGCTTAGAGCTCCTACATATGGATCTCTTTGGACCTTCCGCCATACGTAGTTATGGAGGTAACCTTTATGGTTATAGTTGATGACTATTCTAGATTCACTTGGACTTGATTTTTGGCGTCTAAGAATAAAGCTTTCGATCATTTCGAAACCTTTAGTCGAAGAATTCAAAATCAACTAGGATGTTCAATTGTCTCTATTGGGACGGATCATGGTAGGGAATTTGATAATAAAGTGTAACACCCCATTTGTTAAGATAGAATGCTACAGTAAAATATGGCGTGTCATCAAAGCATGCAAGGTAAATGTCTAAACATTCATGACCATAAATAGAAATACCGGAATCAATCATCGGTAGTCTAAGTAATTCACACACAAGCAATATCAAGTACTGTAAATGGAAGGACTAAACAATGTCCAAATGAAATAAAGTATGAAAAAGTAGGAATAAATGCATAAGGTAAAAGAGGCTGGATAGCTTCCATCCAAATGCAAATACTCTAGAGATCCTACTTGCGACTTTGGTACCTGCCGTTTGGGAACATGGAAATGGAAAAAGGTTGAGCATAACGCTCAATACACGGATATATAGCATAACATAAAGACATAAAGGAATGGAAGCATATAAAGCATGTAAAGCATGAATTGCAGCGAAAATGAATAAGTCCTGAGAAACCTAGATGTATGTCATGTTTACTTGTTTTAGTTCTGAAAACATAGCTTATGTTACTTATGAAAATCTGTATTAGTTGAATATACCAGAAGCCAATATAGGTCATGAGGTCAACAACGTGAATGAATACTTGTAGGGGTGACCTCGACATGCAATTAGAGGGGATGCCTCTAATTAATTGGTAATGGGTAGGAGGGATCAGCTCCTTGTGAAGGATGCAAGGCACACACCATATTCACCATCAAATTCTGACTGAAAATGAACCTAGGATGCACCCATACGCCCCACATGATAAAATAATAATAAAGGCCAAATAAACTGAAAGGGACGCCACGAGCTATCACTCCGCCGTGGTGAATTCATAACACTGGTGCCTCCAGTGTTATGGTTATGGTACCCCTATAACTATGTGAAACTGGTCATGCATGTATATGGCTAAGGTAACTAATAAAAACATAAGCATTTAATCTGTAACTACTGTGGAAAACAGTTGGCTACATACGGGAAATCCTAATAAAGGAAGAGGTTTTCATTACTGAAGGACGGGAAATCCGTACCTTGTGTCCAGTAGAAGCTAACGGAAATGCTGAAGAACCTACTCCGCCTTAACGAATAATACTATATAGGAATGGGAACGTGTATGAGTTGTCTGAATTACATGTGTTTTACTGGTTCTGTGTGCTATTAGCTTGTTATACTTATTCTGTCATGTTTTAGTGTTTTACTTTGTTATCTGCAGTTATACTAATGTTCTGTAGTGTATTATGCATGTACTAGTGTATTATAATACTTGTATTGTAATACTAAGTAACTTTCTAAAAATAGCAGGTTTCCATAAATAGTAAGTTTCCAAAAATAGAAAGTTTCAAAAAATATTAAGTTTCCATAATTAGAATAAGTTGAATTATAACGTTAAGTAAAGTTTATTTAGTATAATACAAGTCACGGTTTAAAGATTATAGCTTATTAATTAAATAACTTGATTAACTAATTAAACTATACATTATAGGAATTTAATTAAAATACATGTTTTAATTAAATTAAGCTAAGTAAAATACTTTATGTTATACATGAAATATTTATTTTAATATTTAACCTAAGTCATGGGTATTTAATTAAATTAAATAATCTAAAAATAATTTAATTAAACATATTTTCTGATTTAATATTTTCCTGAACCTGAACCCGTGTTTTAAGATTAACCCGAGCCCGAACCTGTGTGTCATAAATAAGCCAAGCCAAACACCCTTGACAGTGGCTACCCGTCCTAGCCGGTTGCCACTGTCCAAGTGATTTTACCCACTGCCGAGCCACGGCAAGCTGCCGCCTGACCCGGTTCATACCGGTTCACAGCCGGTTCCCACCGGTCGTGATCGGTTCTCACTGTTTTTGTTGTTCGGTTCCCGCTGTCGGAAACAAAGTCCCACCGAGACCCTAATGGTCTCGGTTGACACTCGATCTAAGCCAAAACCATACCCCGACCTCGAGTCGGGGTCCCCTTGACTGCGTCCGAGCCAAACCGACCAAGCCGAGACCTTAAGTGGTCTCGGTGGTGGTGATAAAAACAAGCCGAGACCCTAAGTGGTCTCGCTTGCCCCTCGGCCGAACAAACCAAACATCAAACACCCCTTAAACCATGATTTTAATTACCCCCATGTTTGTATAACTTGTTTTTATGATTAATTAAAATAAGAACATGAATTCAATAAAGGATTTAAAAAGAAAAGAAAGTTGATTTTACCGAACACGTACACACAAATCAACTAGCAAAATTTTGTCCGGATCGTCCTTGGTGGTGAATTATGGCCGGCGGCAAGAAGGAAGGAAGAGGCAAGGTTTTCTTGATTTTTGTGTAACCCTAAGTTGTGAATAAAAGGTTTCCTGTGTTTTGTTTAAGATGGTTTCTAGTTGGGTCATGGGCCAAAGCCCACTTCTTCCTTTTCTTTTGTCTTTAGCCGCGACATATGGGGCCCACAAGGGAAAACCAGAAGTTTTTCTAAGTTAAATATTATACTCGTGAACATACATGTTTAATTATCGTGAATTTAATTATCATGAACATAGTACATTTATAATATATAATTGATTACACGTTATTAAATATCGTGACACGTGAATTATATTATAAATGGAAATTTTTAAATTTATCGTATTTTCGTGTATTTACTGTTCATGTGTACTGTTTATAGTATTTTAATGCGGGTTTTACAACTCTTCCCTTCTAAAAGAACAATTCATCCTCGAATTGGAGAAAACATAAACTAAAAGAAACATACCCGAATCAGAACTGTAAATGAGGGTAAGAAGCTCGTATAGACTCCTCCGTCTCCCAAGTGGCTTCCCGCTCAGGATGATCTCTCCAGAGGATTTTGACGAAAGGGATAGTCTTCCTCCGCATGACACGATCTTGTCGTTCAACAACTCTCTCGGGTTCTTCAACATACGAAAGATCCTCTCGAATATGATCAAGCGGATACTGGACTACATGAACTGGATGATAGTTGTATCCTCTGAGTAAGGACACATGGAACACGTTGTGAATGTGTGATAGCTGAGGCGGTAATGCTAAACGATATGACACTTCACCAACGCATTCTATGATGTCGAACGGTCCAATGAAGCGAGGACTGAGCTTCCATCTGATTCCAAAACGTTTAACTCCCCGTGCAGGTGATACCTTGTGGAAAACGTGTTCACCTACGTTGAAAGATACATCTCTACGACGTTTATCAGCATAGCTCTTCTGGCGAGCACGAGCTTCCGTAATTTTTGCCTTAGCGACATCGACCTTCTCATTGGTCACCTCAATCATCTCTGGACCTTCAAGAAGTTGTTCGCCCACCTTATCCCAGCAGATTGGGGCGCGACACTTCCTACCATACAACATCTCAAAAGGATCACACTTGATGCTAACGTGTCAGCTGTTGTTGTATGCAAACTCCACTAGATATATATAATCATCCCAGCTTTCTGACCACTCTAGAGCACATGCCCGTAGCATGTCCTCCAATGTCTGAATGGTACGTTCCGACTGTCCGTCGGTCTGAGGATGAAAGGCAGTGCTGAGCTTAAGCCTGGTGCCCCAAGCTTTATGCAGACTCTGCCAGAAACGCGATGTGAAACGGGGATCTCTGTTAGAGATGATTTCTGATGGAGTACCATGCAGTCTCATGATCTCCTTCTGAAAAGTGTCTGCTAATTTGCTGACCGGATGCTCCTTACTAATCGGCAGAAAATGAGCAGATTTAGTCAGCCTATCAACAATAACCCAGATAGCGTTGTTCTTCCTCTGGGTCATAAGAAGACCAATAAAAAGATCCATGGAGATTTTGTCCCACTTCCATGATGGAATATCTAATGGTTGTAGTAACCCACTAGCTCTCTAGTGTTCGATCTTAACCTGCTGACAGATCATACATTTAGAAACGAATGTGGCAACATCCTGCTTCATACCACTCCACCAAAAATGCTGCTTGATGTCGTGGTACATCTTGGTAGAACCAGGATGTATGGTAAATGGAGAGCTGTGAGCATCAATCAATACAGCTTCCCTGAGTGTAGAGTCATCATGAACCACTAGTTTAGTGCCCTGCCATAAGATATCGTCATCATCAACACGAAACTCCATATGCTGATCAAGGTTCTAAATGATAGCCAAAATCTCACCATCGTCCTTCTGAGCTTCCTTGATTATAGAATGTAAGTTTGGTTCCACTCTAAGATTCGCCCAATAACCGTGTTGTCCTCGTACATAAAACTCAATATCAGTCATCTCTAGGTCACGGGTGATCTCCTTTGCAATCCAGATGCCAGCAATCGTACCCGACCTTCTACTTAGAGCATCTGCTACCACATTCTCCTTATCAGGATGGTACTGAATGTTGGTGTCGTAGTCTTTCAATAGCTCTTACCATCTCCTCTGTCTCATGTTCAGTTCCTTATGGGTGAAGATGTACTTGAGACTCTTATGATCGGTGAATATGTCACATGATTCACCATACAAATAATGCCTCCAGATCTTCAATGCGAAAAAACTACTGTAAGCTCCAAG
This sequence comes from Glebionis coronaria, assembly GCA_025667525.1. Taxonomy (NCBI): domain Eukaryota; kingdom Viridiplantae; phylum Streptophyta; class Magnoliopsida; order Asterales; family Asteraceae; genus Glebionis; species Glebionis coronaria. Next base: position 496,516,651 of record CM046877.1, read on the forward strand.
TCGTGAGTAGGATAGTTTTCTTCATAAGGTTTTAGCTGCCGTGATGCGTATGCCATAACCTTCCCATGTTGCATGAGAACGCAACCTAGACCCTTTCTTGAAGCGTTACTATATATCTGAAATCCACCTGAGCCAGATGGGAGAGTAAGAATAGGTGCAGTCACTAACTTTTGCTTAATATCTTCAAAGCTCTTATCTCGTTCTTCCGTCCAGACGAATTTCTCTCCTTTCCTCATCAGCTTAGTCAAGGTAAGGCTAACCGTGAAAAGTTCTCTACAAACCTGCGGTAGTAGCCAGCTAAACCCATAAAACTTCTTACCTCTATTGCAGATGTAGGTCTCGGCCATTTGGTGATAGCTTCAACCTTTATAGAATCCATGGTGATCCCCTCTGCATATACGATATGGCCCATAAATGCCACCTTGCTTAACCAGAACTCACATTTAGAGAACTTGGCATACAACTGCTTCTGACGAAGAATCTGCAAGACTGTACGAAGGTGTTCCTCATGTTCCTCCTTGGATTTGGAGAAAATCAGGATGTTATCAATGAACACGATAACGAACTTCTCCAGAAACTCATGGAAGACACGGTTCATCAAATCCATAAAGACTGCCGGTGCATTTGTGAGTCCGAATGGCATGAATACGAACTCGTAATGCCCATGACGTGTACAGAAAGCGATCTTAGAGATATCCTGCTCTTTAACCCGTAACTGATGGTAGTCGGACCTCAGATCGATCTTGGAGAAATACTTGGGGCCCTGAAGTTTATCGAAAAGGTCGTCAATACGCGGCAAAGGATAATGATTTCTGATCGTGATCTTGTTCAGCTCATGATAATCTATACACAAACGCAGGCTTCCGTCTTTCTTCTTCACGAACAGTACCGGTGCACCCCATGGCGATGCACTGGGACGGATGAAACCTCGTTCCAGAAGTTCTTGCAGCTGATCTTTTAGTTCTTTCATCTCTATAGGAGCCATGCGATAAGGAGCTTTGGAAATTGGCTCTGCACCTGGGATGAGCTTAATTCCAAACTCGACTTCACGAACAGGTGGTATGCCCGGAAGTTCATCAGGAAAGACGTCAGGAAATTCTGACACAATAGGCTGATCTTGGATCAATGGAGACTTGGCAGAAATGTAATGATATTGGCTATAAATCCCTGAGAGCCGTGTGATAATAACGCACGCGCCTCCATGGATGATATAATTTGTACTGACCTCCCTGGCAGAAAACCATGGTGTATGTACTCTAGAGATTTTACATCACCGAAGATAACCCGATAAGTGTGGCAGTCTATCGTAGCCTGGTGTTTAGATAATCAGTCCATGCCTAAAATCAAGTCAAACTCACACACGTCTAAATGAAGTGCGTCAACTCTGCGGATTCTATCATCAAGTTCTAGGGGAAGATCTCTGTACACCTTGGGTGATTCGTACAGAGTCCCTAAGTGACGTGGAAATGCATAAGGAATTATCTAATGGCATAGGGGAAATCCTAACATGTACAACAAAAGTAGTGGATATGACTGAATGAGTCTCTCTAGTATCGAACAGAACACATGCTGCCAAACCATTCATAAAGATATTCCCAGTGATGGTACCTGAAGTCTTGTTCGCCTGATCTCTAGTAGTAGTGAAAACACGACCAGAAGTAGGAGGTGGTTTGGTGCCGGCATGTCCAAAGGTGCCTTCTATCTCACCTTGGCGACAATCCTTCTGCCAATGGCCTTGTTGGCCACACTTGAAACAACCACCAGTACCTCGGCGACAAACACCAAAATGTTTGTGCGAACAAGTAGGACAGATAGGATGCGTGAATCCTCCAGCAGGCGTCCTAGCTAGCTGAGAGCCTGTTTTAGGATTACATGCATGTGATAGAACGGTTAGGCTGTGAACCTCTACGGTCCTGATCCCTACCGTTGCTGTTGTTCCTGAATTAATATCTTTGGGGTGTCAGAATACCATAACATAAGATAGTTTAACATGAAAGAAGGTTAATGTAGGGACCTGCTGTTGTTCGAGTTATTAGAATTGTTACGGTAATTATCATTACCGCCACACCTCTCTGAACCAGAACAGTCGTTGGTCTGACCGTTTCCATTAGATGCTTGCTGTTGAACGGCCGCAGGCTTACGGTCGTCAGTCTTCTGCCTCTTCTGCAGCATCTCCAACTTACGTGCTGCATCAGCTACTTGTGCCACCGTGTTGAAGGTATCACCCACCAATTTATTGGCGACCGATGTACGAAGAGCCCAACAAAAGTGGTATGCTTGCTCTTCGGCAGTACATGCTGTTGTGCCAAGAAAACTAGCCAAACGAAGAAAGCGCTGCATGTACTCGCTGCTGTCCTCCCCAGATCTCTGTCTCATCCCGTGGTACTACCTCTTCAGCTTATCCTTCTCAGCCTTGGGGAAGAACTGTGGTGGAGGAGGATTTATGTTGTTTTTGGGGAAGGATGGCTTGCAAAGATACATTGACAACTGCAGCCAATTCTTGGGCATTACGTGTGTTCACCATCTTATAGTTTAAAACAAAATGCAACATAAATAATAAGTCTTATAAAATATGACATGAATAGAAAACACATGAACAGTGTGTATAAAACATGAATTATTTATGATGCATAAAACATTTTTAAAATGCATTAAATATGATGATATGTCCATGAGTGAACGCCAATGGGTTGGTTCACAAAACAAAAGGGCAAGTGTGGACGCCTATGGGTCGGTCCACTAAAAAAATAAAATGTTTCGATAAAAACACATGGGACTAAATAGAGGCGTCCTGTACCAACCATTACGTAGTCAAAATTCATGCGACAGTGAGATGAATGCATGAAATGAATACGTGAAATGAAAATGAAATGAATGCATGAAAACCAACTATCAGTCTTAGGAAGACGCTGGTGACTACCCATAAGTCACAAGTCATGTTTTACAGAGCTACAGGTCGAAACCTTGGCTCTGATACCATAATTGTAACACCCCATTTGTTAAGATGGAATGCTACAATAAAATATGGTGTGTCATCAAAGCATGCAAGGTAAATGTCTAAACATTCATGACCATAAATAGAAATACCGGAATCAATCATCGGTAGTCTAAGTAACTCATACACAAGCAATATTAAGTACTGTAAATGGAAGGACTAAACAATATCCAAATAAAGTAAAGTATGAAAAAGTAGGAATAAATGCATAAGGTAAAAGAGGTTGGATAGCTTCCATCCGAATGCACATACTCTGTAGATCCTACTTGCGACCTTGGGTACCTGCCGTTTGGGAACATGGAAATGGAAAACGGCTGAGCATAACGCTCAGTGCACGAATATATAGCATAACATAAAGACATATAGGAATGGAAGCATATAAAGCATGTAAAGCATGAATTGCAGCGGAAATGAATAAGTCCTGAGAAACCTAGATTTATGTCATGTTTACTGGTTTTAGTTCTGAAAACATAGCTTACGTTACTTATGAAAATCTGTATTATTTTAATATACCAGAAGCCAATATAGGTGATGAGGTCAACAACGTGCATGAATACTTGGAGGGGTGACCTCGTCATGCAATTAGAGGGGATACCTCTAACTAATTGGTAATGGGTAGGAGGGATCAGCTCCTTGTGAAGGATGCAAGGCACACACCACATTCACCATCAAATCCTGACTGAAATTGAACCTAGGATGCAACCATACGCCCCACATGATAATATAATAATAAAGGCCAAATAAACTGAAAGGGACGTCACGAGCTATCACTCCGCCGTGGTGAAGTCATAACACTGGTGCCTCTAGTGTTATGATTATGGTACCTCTATAACTAGATGAAACTAGTCATGCATGTATATGGCTAAGGTAACTAATAAAACATAAGCATTTAATCTGTAACTATAGGGGAAAACAGTTGGCTGCATATGGGAAATCCTAATAAAGGAAGAGATTGGCCTTACTGAAGGACGATAAATCCGTACCTTGTGTCCAGTAGAAGCTAACGGAAATGCTGAAGAACCTACTCCGCCTTGACAGATAATACTACATAAGAATGGGAACGTGTATGAGTTGTCTGAATTACATGTGTTTTACTAGTTCTGTGTGTTATTAGCTTGTTATACTTACTCTCTTATGTTTTAGTGTTTTACTGTGTTATCTGTAGTTATACTAATGTTCTGTAGTGTATTATCCATGTACTAGTGTATTATAATACTTGTATTGTAATACTAATTAACTTTCTAAAAATAGCAGGTTTCCATAAATAGTAAGTTTCCAAAAATAGAAAGTTTCTAAAAATAGTAAGTTTCCATAATTAGAATAAGCTGAATTATAATGTTGAGTAAAGTTTATTTAGTATAATACAAGTCATGGTTTAAAGATTATAGCTTATTAATTAAATAACTTGATTAATTAATTAAACTATACATTATAGGAATTTAATTAAAATACATGTTTTAATTAAATTAAGCTAAGTTAAATACTTTAGGTTATACATGAAATATTTATTTTAATATTTAACCTAAATCATGTATTTAATTAAATTAAATAATCTAGAAATAATTTAATTAAACATATTTTCTGATTTTAATATTTTCCCGAACTCGAACCCGTGTTTTAAGATTTACGAGCCCGAACCCGTGTTTCATAAATAAGCCGAGCCAAACACCCTTGACAGTGGCTACCCGACCTAGCCGGTCGCCACTGTCCGAGTGGTTTTACCCACTGCCGAGCCACGGCTAGCCGCCGCCCGAACCTGTTTCACACCGGTTCCCACCGATTCCTGACCGGTTCCCACTGTTTTTGTTGTCCGGATCCCACTGTCCGAAACAAAGTCCCACCGAGACCCTAATGGTCTCGGTTGACACTTTGCTTCAAAAAATTTGGTGCAATGCCATGGACACATCGACCTATATTATCAACCGAATTCTTATTCGACCTTTCCTAGGAATGACCCCCTATGAGATTCTTAAAGGTAAAAAGCCCTCATTGGAATACTTTAGGGTGTTTGGAAGCAAGTGCTTCAATCTCAACACCAAAGATTACCTTACTAAGTTCGACCCAAAGTCTGATTTTTTTTTTGGGTAAAGGGTTTTAGCCAAGTCTTACGAAGGTATCTTTTTAGGTTATTCCCACACTAGCAAATCCTACATAGTCCTCAATAGAATCTCGAGTGTAATTGAAGAGTCACTTAACGTGACATTTGATGAAACCCCTACTTCATCTAAGACACCACCTTTGGTAGATGATGACTTGGATGAAATAGCCATAGTTAATGCCAAAGATGTTAGAAACATAGGAGTTGAAGACCTTAGTGTTAAAAAGGGAGTAAACATTAAGGAGTCAAAGGATCATGCTCTCGACAACGTCATAGGCGAATTAAATCAAAGGACCCTAAGATCTCAAGTCCAAAATCAAAGTAACTTCTTTTGTTTGGTCTCATTGATTGAACCAAAGAATGTTAAAGAAGCTTTGATGGATGAGAGTTGGGTCATCGCCATGCAAGAAGAATTTAATCAATTCATTGCTAATGACGTTTGGGAACTTGTTCCTCCACCTAGAAGTTCGACCATCATAGGAACCAAATGGGTATATAGGAATAAGTTAGACGAGAATGGTGTAGTGTCTCGTAACAAGGCTAGACTTGTAGCTCAAGGCTATAATCAAAAAGAAGGTATTGATTATGACGAGACATACGCATCCGTAGCTATACTAGAATCCATTAGAATCCTTTTAGCCTACGCTTGTGCCTGAGACTTTAAGCTTCAACAAATGGATGTAAAGAGTGCTTTCTCAATGGTTTGATAAATGAGGAGGTATATGTGGCTCAACCTCCTGGCTTCATTGATTTTGAGAAACCGGATCATGTTTACAAGCTTAAGAAAGCTCTTTATGGTCTCAAACAAGCACCCAAAGCTTGGTTGACAATATGCTCTTTACAAAGAAGAAAGGTTCTCACCTCATTATCGTACAAATATATGTTGATGACATTACATTTGATTCAACTTGTCAATCATTGCATCATGACTTTGCCAAAATCATGCATGACAAGTTTGAAATGAGTATCATGGAAGAACTTAACTTCTTTTTACGACTCCAAATTAAACAAATGGACGATGGTATTTTCTTTAATCAATCCAATTATGTTAAAGAAATGCTAAAGAAATTTGGATTAGAAGACTCTAGACCGATGAACACCCCTATGGCCTCGGATACTAATCTCACCGTAGATGATGATTGTGAGTCGGTAGACAACACCAAATATAGAGGTATGATTGGTAGTTTGTTGTACCTAACGGCAAGTCGACCAGATATCATGTTTAGTGTTTGACTTTGTGCTCGCTTCCAAGAGGCTCCCAAAACCTCTCACCTTGAAGCGGTTATGAGTATCTTCCGATACATTAAGGGCACTATAAATTTAGGATTATGGTATCCTAAAGGGACCGGTGTAGAAACCATTGTCTACGCGGACTCAGATCATGCGAGAGACTATGTGGACCGGAAAAGCACTAGTGGAGTTTGTACCTTCATGGCAGTTGTTTAACTTCTTGGTTCTCCAATAAACAAACCACTCTTGCAATATCCACCACGGAAGCCGAGTATGTGAGTGCCGGTAAATCTTGTCAACAAGCTCTATGGATGAAGCAAGCGCTTGTTGATTACGGGATTTCTCTTGATGATGTTCCCATCATGTGCGACAATAAGGGTGAAATAGACGTTAGCAAGAATCCCATGCAACATTCGCGAACTAAGCACATAGAGATTCGCCACCATTTCCTTAGGGATAATGTTCAAAAGAGGAACATTTTGATTGAGAAGGTTCCCTCGGTAGAAAACTTAGCCGACATCTACACTAAGCCACTTAAGAGGGAACCTTTTTAATTACTTGCGTCTAGGTCTAGGTTTAATGGAACATATTCCTTAATTGCGCATTTTATTAATCGAGTCTTTTTCTCCTTTGAGTCTTTTCTTTCTTTAAGTTATTGAGTATTGCAAACTCTTTTTGGAAAACTTCTCTTCTCTTTTTCAGAATTCTCAAAGTTCTTTAAAAAATGGTCGAGAAATTTATTTGCATTGTTAATTCAATCTAAAAATATTTTTCATAGCTTCTTGCTATTGATAATGAGCTTACATAATTCATATGTATGTGTCTCTCAAATATAGCAAGAACAAAGGTGAGATATGGAGGATCATTGTGTCATGACTTTTTGTCTAGTTCTACACACCTCCAACATCGATTTTCTTCAAAATCCATGTATTTTGGTCAAAAACTTGTTGGTGAGTTCTTGTGTGTTTTCTTTGTCTATCTTTGCTTCTTAGAATGTCACCACGATTAGTTAGACTAGAAAAATAGGATTTGCTGAAATGGAAAATCCTCACTCATCACCAAAATCAACCCACCGTGGGCGTTTCTCTATTGAGACCGCAACTCCTTATCGATAAGGAACCGCCGATGGAGAAAAGGAACCGCGCACAGAGCCTTCTTTTTCGGGTATTTCTGAAACTCCAAATTTGTTCCAACACTTTTTGGAATCTTTGTTTCAACCATTTGACCACCCCAAAAATATCTTGGGCTTTCTCTATTTAACCCTAAGCATTTTGCATCCTTTCTCAAATCAAAATGTCTTATTCTCCAAATTAAAGCCTTGACTCTCCACCATTTTCTCCAATTGATTTAAATCCCAATTCACCCAAGAACACTCAAAATCACATCTCTTCTCCTTCTAAGAATGTTGATTGTGGAACTTCTTATCTTCCACCACTAGCCTTTAGTGTTCTTTCCTCCTTCACATGATAATGTCATCCATCGTGGAACATATTGTCATTGTTGTCAATATCAACATCTTGTTATGGCTCATATCTATGAGGAGTTGAATTACATCAAGAGTCTCTTAGTCAAACCTCATATTCACTATGACTATGAGATATCTACCAAGCCACCACCACCTCCTTCCGCCACTACCTTGTCTTTCATCTAAGCAATGGTTGCTTATCTTCAAGACATCTAGTTCAAGTAAATCTTAGAGTCTAGTTTAACTCGGATTAGATTTATGCTTCTCTTTTGGCTTGTTTTATTTCTCATAATTCTTTGTATGCTTTGTTGCCTTGTATATTTTATCATGTTTCCTTTTAACATGATTTATCTTGGATCTTTGTCTCTTCTCTTATATATATATATTTTTTGTGAACTTTGCTATATCTTGTTGGGTATATCTTCTGTTGGGAATTATTTGTTAAGTGCCAAGTACCGTTAGTATATTCCAAGTACTGTTAGTGTTATGTAAGTACCGTTAGTGTTAACGCGGTACATAGTAAGTATTGCTACTTATAAAGTAAGTACTGCTATGATGATTAGGACGAATATATCTTTGTATAAGATATTTCATAGTTATAGTTAGAGTATATCTTATGTGATATACCTAAATAGTTAGAATATTGATAATATATCGTCTGTGATATAATTATCTTTATAGAATATTCTAAGGTTTCTAGGGTTCCTTACTCTATAAAAGGAACATAGGTACAATGTCTTTCATGTACCTCATTCAAGTCGATTAATAAGAGAATCGAATAGTTAAAAGTAATTTTGTTCTTCTGTGCTTTATAAGTTAGATTCCGCATAACTTATTTAGTGTTAGTAAGAGTGCTCAAAGTGTTTTAGTTTGATTACAAACTATTATACTAATTCTTAACAGAATATAGATCCAACCAAATGGATCAACAAGTGGTATTAGAGCTTGCTGAGAAACTCTAAAAAATAAGAACATGACCCCATACACTCCACACATACCAAATCTCAATGTCTCAACCAGATGGTGATAATGCTCACTTGGATGATGCTCAGATCCCTGATCCTATTCCACAGGGACAACCACAAGTTGTGCATCCTTCACCAGCACAAGGTGCTCAAGTCATGAATGTTGTAGCTACCTCTACACCAACACCTTCTCATACTCTGTCTGTTGTTAAACTCCCAGTTCTCAAAGGTGACAATTATGAGACATGGGCTATGCAGATGGAACATTACTTGAATCACACAGATCATACTGTGTGGCAAGTTATCAAGAATGGGAACACACCAAAGAAGCTACACTGGTTGCCAGACGGTACATGCTATGCTCTACCTGCTGTAACTGCTGAGCAGATACAAGCAGAGATCAGAGAAAGAAAAGCCATAACTGCTTTAGCTATGGCTCTTTCTGAGGACATTCTACCAAGCTTTCATCATTATAAAGATGCCAAAGCTATGTGGGATGCTATAAAACTTAGATTTGGAGGCAATGACAAATCTAAGAAAATTAAGAAGATTGTTCTTAAACAAGAATTTGATAACTTCTCTATTACCAGTATATAGAGGGAATACATGGTGGATATGGAAGGTTCAGCAAGTTACTTATTCAGTTAGCAGTTTATGGACAAGTAATTCCTAATGAAGAAGCTAATCTTAAATTCTTAAGAAGTGTTCCACCAGAGTGAAAAGCAATGGCTATGCACTTCATCACAAGGGATGATTTGGAAACAATTCCGTTTGATCATCTCTTCAACAATCTTAGAGCATATGAGATGGATGTGAAAGGTACTAAAGTAAAGACAACAACTACTTCAAAGTCTAATTTGGCTTTTGTGTCAGATGGGAACAGCGGTACTTACTTTCAAAATACCGCTAGTGGATCTAGCAGCGGTACATACTTCACAAATACCGCTGGAGGACTTACAAGCAGTACTTACCCACAAAGTATTGAAAGCAGTCCAATGATCTCTCAAAATCCACATGGAAGGTCTTCACCATTGTTTAGCGACAATGATGCCTTCTCATTTTTTGCTGGACAAGACAACATGCCAAGATTAACTCTCAATGACTTATTCCAAATGGATGATGCTGATGTTGAAGAGATAGATCTTAAATGGCAAGCTGCTATGGTGTCAGTAAGATCTAATAGGTTCTTCAAGAAGACTGGAAGAAAAATGATTGTTGATCCTAATGAGCCATTAGGATATGACAAGTCTAAAGTTGAATGCTATAACCGTGGAAGGAATGGACACTTTGCAAGAGAATGCAATAGAGATAAAGCTGAAACTAGCAATCTAAAGTCCAAGAACAGCTATAGAACCAGTCCAAGAATAACTGAAAGCTTTCCAAAAGGAAACAGCAGGAGTCATAAAGGAACCAAAGCATTGGTTACTGTAGATGGAGTGGTGAATTGGGCAGAAGAAGAAGAAGAAGAGCTTGGATTCATGGCTCTCTCACATGAAGATACTGAGGTACATCCTTGTTCTAAAGAATGTATTCTTAAATTTAATAGTCTAAAAGTAGAACTAGAGGAACATTATCAAAAGGTTAACACATGCACTGTAGAAGTAGAGGCTTTCAAACAGGGTGTTGTTAAATTAGAAGAAAATATAGTTTTGTACAAAAAGGCTCAACAAAACTATGAAGAGAAAATAAGGATTTTGACTCTTCAAATGAGGGAAAAAGATGTGGAAATAAAAGCTTTTAAAAGACAGCTTTTAAAAATAAATTCAGAAAATGAAGCTTTAAAAACTAGTCTTTGTAATGAGAGGGAAGTGATTAGTCATTGGCAACAATCCTCTAAGGGATTGGGAAAATTGATTAATTCACAAATGGGGTACTATGATAAAACAGGCCTAGGATATATTGAGGATCAACCTGGGATAACCTTAACTAACAAAGACTTATCAAAAGGGATTTTTGATAGTTATAGTGAGGTAGATGATACACCTGAAAATGATAGATATGCTAAAGGAATGAAGGCAGTTCCTTCACCAGTATCAGGAATTTTCATGCCCTCTTGTAATGATACTAGTATAGAGTCAGAAGAACCTAAGATTAATAATGTCTTTAACTCTAGTACTGTGTCTCAAGAAAATACTGATGTGACCAAGAATATTGTTCATCCACCTTTAATGAACAGCTTTGTTTTTTAGGAATCTAAGACTAGTTCTGCTCCCAAGCAGGTAAAAACTCCTAGCAAGATATTAGAAAACAATGAACAACATACTAAAACCAAAAGGGGTGGGCTAGGTTTTGAAAAAGTAAAGTCAAAACAACCTTTTAGGTCTTCCTTAAGAAGAAAAGGATGTTATGTTTGTGGTAGTCTAAGTCATTTTATCAAAGACTGTACATTACATGAAGATAAAATTGTGAAACAAAAGGCTACACAAAGGGTCATGAAAAACAGTAATGGGAAAAATGCACAGGTTTATAGGAAACAGAAACTTAAAGATGACTAACCTGAGTTTGATCACACAAGGGTAGTTAAACAGGTTAAAAATAATCCTACCAAAATTTTTGTTCCTAGGGTAGTACTTATGAAGCAAGGGCTAGTATCCTTAAAGTTTGGTAAACCAAGTACCGGCAAGCCTAAACCTACAAGTTCTGCTAGACCAAACTCAAGTATTGTTGGTTTAAAGTCTGTAAAACCAATGTTCTCCAAGACTTCTAAGAATGTTTTTGAAAAAGTTAAAACACCTAGAAGCAAGGACAAGAACAAACCAGTACAAATGTGGGTTCCTAAAAGAGATATACCATGTGTTAAAGCAAGTACCGCTAAAGCAGTACTTAAGTCAAAGAAGTCAAAGCACATAGAGTCACCCTATGAATTTGACTACATAAATGAAACCATGAAGTATAAGAGTAAAAGTAGCATTACTGGAAATGCTTCAGTACAAACTCTTAAATGTGTAGGTCCCACAAGATCTGAGCCAAATGTGGCTTGGGTCCCTATTAAAAACTAATGAGTTTTATTTGTGTACAGGGGCATCTCATTGATGAATTAAAAGATAAAGGAATTGTAGATAGTGGATGCTCAAGACACATGACAGGGAACAAAGATTTTCTTGCTGAATTTGAAGAATTTAGAGGAGGTCCAGTAGCCTTTGGGGGTAGCAAAGGTAGAATCACTGGCAAAGGGAAAATCAACATAGGAAAGTTGGAATTTGAAGATGTTTTCTTTGTAAAAGAATTGAATGAGTTCAATCTCTTTTCTGTATCACAAATGTGTGATAAAAAGAACAAGGTGCTATTCACAGACAAAGACTGCTTGGTGTTGTCCAAAGACTTTGAGATGCCCAAGGAATCTCAAATACTTCTTAAAGTACCCAGGCAAGAAAATATGTACACCTTTAATCTACATAAATTACTCCAACAGGTGGTATTACATGTTTGCTAGCTAAGGCTTCTTTAGATGAGTCAAACTTATGGCATAGAAGGTTAGGTCATGTGAATTTCAAGAATCTTAATAGATTGGTAAAAAGGAATTTGGTTAGAGTTCTACCTAACAAATCTTTTCAAAATGATTTCAGATGTGCTGCTTGTCAAAAAGGTAAACAACATAGAGCCTCTTGTAAGACCAACACTGTAAACACTGTGACAAAACCTTTGCATCTCTTGCATATAGATTTATCTGGTCCAGTTTCTATCAGAAGCATTAGTCATAAGACCTTTTGTCTAGTCATAACTGATGATTATAGTAGATTCAGTTGGGTTTTCTTTTTATCCCTTAAAAGTGAGACAAGTGAATTACTAAAGGATTTTATCACTTTAGTTGAAAAACAGTTCACTAAACAGGTTTTAATATTAGGACTGATAATGGAACAAAATTTAAGAATGCTGATTTTGATGAATTCTGTAGGTCTAAAGGAATTAAGAGACAATTTAGTAATCCTAGAACTCCACAACAGAATGGAGTAGTTGAAAGGAAGAATAGGACATTAATTGAGGCTGCTAGAACTATGCTGGCTGATTCACTTTTGCCAAATACCTTTTGGGCAGAAGCAATCAATACTGCATGTTATGTGTTAAATAGAGTCCCAGTAACTAAGCCTCAAAACAAAACACCTTATGAACTCTTGACTAATGTAAAGCCAAACATAAGTCATTTAAAACCTTTGGGTGTCATGTATCCATACTAAATACTCTTGATTATTTAGGAAAGTTTGATGGAAAGTCTGATCCAGGATATCTTGTAGGATATTCATTGCAAAGTAAAGCATATAGGGTTTATAATTTGGCAACTAAGAAAGTTGAAGAAAATGCTCATGTCAATTTCTTAGAAAATAAACCCAATGTTCCAGGAATAGGTTATGCTTGGATGTTTGATTTAGATTATCTAACTAACTCCATGGATTACTACTCTTTGCAAAAGGATTGTCAAACTAACAATGTAGGTGAGGAGTCAAGTGCAACTAATGCAGGTACTCAAGAAGATGTTTATTCATCAGATGATGATATTCATATCTATGTGCCAAACATACCTACTGTTACTCCCATGTCTGCAAGTCCCAAGAAGCAAACCATGCCATCAAATGATGATCAAGCCTCCCAGGAGCTTCAGAGGCTTCAAGATCAAGAAAAAATGTTACATCTGCTAATAAGCATTCAGGAGAAGAGTCTTTTGAGTCACAACACTCAGCAGTACATACTATACCTAGCAGTACTTCATCTGCAAGTACTGCTAAGTCAAAATCTGCCAAATCTGCTGACTCACTAGAAGAGATTTTGCAAGCATTGGACGATGAAGACTTATATGCCAGTCCAGCTGAAGGAATCTTCTCCAAATCTTCCTATGATGAGCAGGGTGTAGTAACTGATTTCAACAAATTGGAAACAGAAATTCCAGTCAGTTCTATTCCCACTCATAAAGTCAACAACAACCATCCTGCTACACAGATTATTGGTGATCCAAAGTCTGCTGTACAAACTAGAAGACAACTGCAAACCAATATTGAAACTCATGCACTAGTGAGTTATGTCAAACAACAGCAGAGAACAAATCATAAAGATACTCAGTATTGTTTGTTTGCCTGTTTCTTATCTCAAGTAGAGCCCAGAAACATCTCTCAGGCTCTTGATGAAGAAAGTTGGGTAGATGCCATGCAAGAAGAATTAACACAATTTGAGCTACAAAAGGTTTGGATTCTTGTGGATCTTCCCTCAGGTAAAAGAGTAATTGGTACTAGATGGGTCTTCAGGAACAAGAAGGATGAAAGAGGGGTTGTTGTGAGGAACAAGGCAAGACTTGTTGCTCAAGGCTATAGACAGGTCGAAGGGATAGACTATGATGAGGTTTTTGCACCAGTGGCAAGGATAGAAGCCATTAGGTTATTTTTGGCCTTTGCATCATATATGGGATTTATAGTCTATCAAATGGATGTGAAAAGTGCCTTTCTATATGGTACTATTTCATATGAGGTATATGTCTCACAACCTCCAGGTTTTGTAGATCCTAAATTCCCCAATAGAGTCTACAAAGTTATCAAAGCACTTTATGGTCTGCATCAAGCTCCAAGAGCCTGGTATGCAACTTTATCCAACTTTCTGCTAGAACATGGATATAGGAGAAGAACCATTGACAAAACTCTGTTCATCAAGAAAAATGGCACAGACATCATTCTAGTTCAAGTCTATGTCGATGACATCATTTTTGGTTCTACCAAGAAGACATGGTGTGAGAGTTTGAAGCTTTGATGAAAGGAAGATTTCAAATGAGTTCTATGGGAGAACTAACTTTCTTTTTGGGACTGCAAGTCAAACAAAGGAAAGATGGAATATTTATCAGCCAAGACAAATATGTTGTTGAAATCTTAAAGAAATTTTCATTTATGGATACAAGGAGTACAAGCACACCTTTTGAAGCCAAGAAATCTTTACCAAAAGATAAACATGGAGAAGATGTTGACATTCATCTCTATAGGTCAATGATTGGTTCATTGATGTATCTTACTGCTTCAAGACCAGATATAATGTTTGCTGTGTGTGCCTGTTCAAGATTCCAAGTTCATCCAAAGGTGTCACATCTATATGCTGTGAAGAAGATTTTTAAATATCTTAAAAGTCAACCTAATTTAGGATTATGGTATCCTAGAGATTCCACCTTTGAATTGGAAGCTTACTCAGATAGTGATTATGTTGGAGAAAAATCATGATAGGAAATCCACAACAGAAGGTTTTCAATTCCTAGGCAGAAGACTCATATCATGGCAGTGTAAGGAGCAAACCATTGTTGCTACTTCTACAACTGAAGCTGAATATGTAGCTGCTGCTCATTGCTGTGGACAAGTACTTTGGATTCAAAATCAATTATTGGACTATGGGTTTAACTTCATGAACACCAAGATTTACATTGATAATGAAAGTACTATATGCATTGTCAAGAATCCAGTATTTCACTCCAAGACTAAGCATATTGAAATAAGACATCACTTTATAAGAGATGCTTATGACAAAAAGCTTATTCAAGTCTTGAAGATTCATACAGACAACAATGTAGCTGATTTGTTGACCAATGCCTTTGATGCAAAGAGATTCGAATTCTTGGTAACACACATTGGTATGCTCAATCAATAACATGCTACATATGTTGAGGGGATGTAATAGCTGTAAAAATTTTTATAATTTTTATTGTATAGTCTATGTTTTGTGTTTTTGATGTATTGCAGGTTTATAGAAAAAGATAAAAGAGGTTACATGTCTAGTGGAAAGCATGAACTGGTCAAAATTGTGAGGTACCGTTGTCACTCCAAGTACCGCTAGCACAAAACCAAGTACCGCTTATGTTCCATGTACCGCTACATGTCCGTTGTACCGTTAAAGGTCTCTTTTGTAAATTTGGCGATTTCTTCACGCTTGGGTTTGTTATTTACTTAAATACTTACTCCATTACACAATTGATTCACCAAATCTTTTATTTTTATCTCTTGATTCTATAATCTTCTCTCTAATCTTTCGATCATCAAAAATACTAATGGCTGCTTTACAAGTAATCTCTAAGCATAATTTGGTTGCGAATCTTGCTACGAATAATGACTCTCTTGGTTTCCATGAGATGCTTGGTTTCCTATCTCGAAGTCATGTTCGTTTCGCACGCACTGTAAGTCCAGTTGTCTTTATACCCATTGTTGAACAATTTTGGGATACTGCTGTGTTAGGTACTCGTTTTGATCAACCTTGCATTAAGGCTTGGGTGAATCATAGGAATATATATGTCACTGAGGTAATGCTACGAGCAAGTTTGAGACTTAATGACGAAAATGGACTTAGTATGCTTAATAATACATAGATTCATGATGGCCTTGCAGCCATGGGCTATGGGGGTGGTAGGGAAAGTCTTACTTTCTTTAAAGCATTATTTTCACCTGAATGAAATTGCTTTTTCATGCGATTATTCACTGTTTAAGTTCAAAAAGTACATATTTTGATCAAATACCTGCTGCATTGGCATCTGCTGGTATTTGTCTAGCAAATAACAGGGTTTTTAATTTTTCAAAATTAATTTTTGAAGGCATGACTAGGAATTTGGAAGGGACTAAGAAGTTTTTAATGTATCCTAGGTTCATTCAGACTTTAGTTAGTGACCAAATACCTAACCTACCAGCATCAACTGATACATGGGATGTTCCTTCAGTCACAAAGAGAACTTTCTCTTTCTTGACCAAACAAGGCAATGCCTTTACAGGAACAGTAACACCATTGTTTGCTCATATGTTAGCCCAACCTACCAATCAAGAAGGTGAGGAGCCTAGCAATGTTAGTGCTTCTCAGCAAACTCCTTCTCACCAGAGCTCCCACTCTCTAGAAGATTCACAATCTTCTTCTCACAATGTTGGTGTTCCACCAAACACTGATGAGATGATCCACACACCTGCTGCTTCTATTGCTGCTAGTGGTTCACCACAAGCACAAGCACCAGAGGTGGTGGATGTTGCAAATTTAACTGCTTTGTGTACAAGTTTGTCCCAACAGGTACAAGTATTGCAGAAAGAAAAGCTTGTTCAAGATAAGAAAATTGATGAATTAGAAGCTAGCCTACTCAAGTTAAGGAATAAAGTGTCATCTTGGATGAGGCAATATAGATCTGTTCAGAAAACTGCAATCAGGAAGCAAAGATTCAGGAAACACAAGAAAAGGCAACTGAATGCAACCAAACAGGGGAGGAATAATGAAGAACAGGGAAGGAATAATGAAGAACAACCACCTTCTTCTGATAATCAAACAAGGATCTCAGGAAATGACATCAATTTTGAATTGGATGAAGATGTCATGGGGACTTATAAAGATGGAACTGGTTTAGAGACTGGTGTGGATGGACCTTCAGATATGGAGATTCAACAGCAAGACCCACAACCTACTCCAGAGGAACCACAAGTTCAAGAAATGTTGGTAACTCAGCTAGAGGAACCACAAGTTCAAGAAAAGTTGGTAAATCAACCAGAGGAGCCACAAGTTGTAGAAACATTGGCAACTCAGCTAGAACCATCAATTCAATCACCACTTCAAGCTAATTGGAGTGCTTTCTATGAGAAGTTAGAGGAAATTTCTATTCAGTTTCCTGCTCCATCACCACAAAGCAATAAATCAGATAAGACTGAAGAAGTGCAAGTTGATATGATGGCTTCTATGGAAGATAAAGTATCTGGGGATACACAAGTGATTGAAGAAAAAAGTGTGTCTAATACTGGTGAAGTCAACTTTGTTGAAGATCCAAGTACTGCTAAGCCAACTAAGCCGACTGCAAGTACTGATGACATTGTTGAAGACCCAAGTACTGCTAAGCCAACTAAGCCGATTGCAAGTACCACAGGTGATCATCCTTCACTAGAAAGTCAAATTTCATTTGGAGAAAATGAGACTTTATCCCAATTGCAGCTTGATTTAAAGAAGAATTTAGTTGAGAAGACTAAGCAAGCAGAAGTGGAGAAAAAGACACAACAAGAAGTTCTTGCCACAAAGGATCAAATTCAAGGTAAGAAAGTTCAAGCTTCACACCATACAAAAGGTATAGTCATTCAACAGTTAGCTAATGAAGAAGTAGCTGCCAAGTTGAAGAAGAAGTTACCTAAGATTAATCCAAAGGATAAGAGGAAGAAGCAATTATTATCAGAATCTGAATATGAAAGTGATTCAGATGATGATATAAACAAAGTCATGTACAGATTTAATCAAATAGACCATGATGAGGAATTTGCTTATAGAATGCAAGTACAAATTCGTGAAAATGAATTGCAGGAAGAACTTGCAGCAAAGTAAAATTTGCTAGAAGCCAAAAGGATACAGCAAGAATGGAACATACAAGAGTATGACAGGATTCAAGCTGAGATACATGCAAGTGAGATTCTTGCAGACTCATTGATAGCTGAAGAAAAAAAGCATATGATGAAGAAGAGAAATCAAAATTCATTGATGATCTGGTAAGGGAGCAACAAAGATTCTTTGCTGAAAACAGAAGGAAAGAAAAGATTAAGCCTCCAACTACTATGCAGATTAGAAATCAGATGATGAACTTTCTAAAGAAAGTAAAAGGATTTACTCATATTCAGCTGGTCAAGAAGAATTTTGAAGAAATCAAGACTTTATATGAGCAAAGTAAGAGGACTGAATTGAATTTTGTTGAGATTGGATCTGAAGCAAACAAGAAAGCTGTTGAAGAATTCAAGAAACATCTGCAACAACAAAGACAACTTGGTAGTACTCCTAGAATTGAGCCAAGTACTGTTGAACCTACAAGTACATCTCCACCTATCAAGACCACTTATGTGAGGAAGAATAGAAATGAGAAAGTAAGTTCAAGGGAGGAAGAGACTGCTCAAAGAATGAATACATGAGTTGAAACTCAAGGTATTGCTCAGACTAAAAATGTACAAGCAGTACATACACAGTTAACAGTACATACAACAGTACATACCGAGGAAACGGTACATACAAGCTTGGAAGAGGGTTCAACAGAAGTTGAGGGAATTTCCAAGAGTGTTAAAAGGAAAAGGTCAACAAAGCTAAAGAAGAAAGCTAAGAGAGCTAAAACAACAGCAGAAGATAGTGATATGATGAGAGCTTAAAGAAGTACTTAAAAATTGTGAAATTTGAAGATCAATATACTGATACAGAGATTTTTGGAAAAAGAGCATCCATCGTTAAGTGGATTTACTCTACAGATCAAGGACTTGAAGCTCATGGAATTCAGAGAACTGATGGCACAACAAGAATATTCAGACTTTTGGAAGATATTCTTCACATTCTTGACAGACAAGATATTCAAGATCTTTTAAGGTTAGTTCAAGAAGCCAGTGCAGGTAAAACTAAAGTGTCACTATTATATAGGGAATTTCTCTTTATGTATGAGCCACACAACTGTGATCAAGAAATGTTGAAGGTATTAGAGGATCAGGTTCCTAGTTACTGGAGATATTACAGGTCATGTGGATTGCATATTTTGGATGTAGATGATGTTACATACTATATGCTACAAGAGAAAACTTACCCCTTCAAAAGAAAATTGTTGGAAAGGATGTTAGAACAACAATTAGAAGTTACAGAAGAATCTGTTGATGCTTTGGAGTTGATCAGAATGGTTAAACAACAAATCAAGGATTTGAAAGATGTGGAAGAAGCTGAGAAAGAATCATATGTGTTTGACTTTTAGTCACACTTCATAAATGGTTCTCAGTTCACCATGTCTAACACACATAAGAACTGGCTAGTCCATAAGCAAACGGTTTGTGGTAAAGACTTATCAAATTCGTTGAAACCTGATAGTTTGCTAAAAACTATATGGTTCTAACTCACCTTGTTTCGAGACAAAGAGTTGGCTAGTCCTAGACAAACGGTACTAGGTAAAGACTTCATCAAATCCATTGATGGTTAACAATTTACCAAAAATTGTAAGGTTTTCATCACACCTTATTCTTTGTGAATAAAGTATTCGCTACTCCAGAGTGTACGGCTAACTGGTAAAGAATTTATCAAATCCGTTGATAGCTGGTGATTTGCTAAAAATCATGAAGCCAATACAAATTGGTGTTTGTTGTTAACTGTTTTATTTTAGGTCTGAAGATTGCAGGCAAAGAAGTATTAAAAAATATAATACTTATAAGGTTTTGTTATCATCAAATCAAGACAAAGATTCATGATCAAGAGTTAAAGGACTAAACTTAAGAAAACAATAACTGATGCTGCAAAGATGTATGATTGTTTAGAAGACACAAGAAGATCATAGTTTGAAGACAAAGATGATGCTCATAATGTTTGAAGATTATCTTATCAAAAGAAGATCTACATTTGAAGTGTTTGGCTACATTTAGTTGGATACAAACACAAATTACCAAGTTCAATCCAAGGATGAAGGAAAGACTGAAGACATGTATTTTTAATACATCCAGTACAAGAGAAACAAGAAGACAACAAGTTATCATTTCTTGTTTAGGGGAGGATTGTTAGGAATTAATTGTTAAGTGTCAAGTACCGTTAGTATATTCCAAGTACTGTTAGTGTTATGTAAGTACCGTTAGCGTTAACACGGTACATAGTAAGTACTGCTACTTATAAAGTAAGTACTGCTATGATGATTAGGACGAATATATCTATGTATAAGATATGTCATAGTTATAGTTAGAGTATATCTTATGTGATATACCTAAATAGTTAGAATATTGATAATATATCGTCTGTGATATAATTATCTTTATAAAATATTCTAAGATTTCTAGGGTTCCTTACTCTATAAAAGGAACATAGGTACAATGTCTTTCATGTACCTCATTCAAGTCGATTAATAAGAGAATCGAATAGTTAAAAGTAATTCTGTTCTTCTGTGCTTTATAAGTTAGATTCCGCATAACTTATTTAGTGTTAGTAAGAGTGCTCAAAGTATTTTAGTTTGATTACAAACTATTATACTAATTCTTAACAGAATATAGATCCAACCAAAGGGATCAACATATTCTCTACTACTAACCCTTCTATGTAGCTTGTCACTATATCTCGATTCCTTGGTGCCCCAAGCAAGGGGAGTAAGCACCAAGGGGGAGCATTTGCAAAGTCCGGTTCTTTTCTTCTTCAAAAACTTTTGCAAACTTTTTGCTTCGACAGAGGGGGAGAAATGAAATAAACTCGTCTTCGAAAATCTTGTTTTTATTAGGTGATTGAATTATGTATTGTCGGAATCAAAAAGGGGTGGATTGTTAATGCAATGATGCCTAAAAACGTTACTCGCATTTTTTGGTCTCACTTTGTTTTGATTACGACAATATGTAAAAACAAGCATTTACAAAAACAACGAAAAACGAATTCTTGAGTTCAAGTATTTTTCATTTCAACAATTATCACTTAAGGTATGTACAAACAAGTACTCATCCTAATTAAGTGATCAAGGATTTAATATTTTCTTAAAACTCACTTTTTATTAAGTGTGACATGTTTTTATTAAACTTTCTTTTTAAGAAAATGTTTTATTAAATTAATTATTTGAAAATTTGAAAATTTGAAAATTGCATATTCTATCTAGGTTTAGAATATCCTTTCAGGATATTTTAATCTCCAGATTCGAACCATACCACTAAAAGACAAAAAGGAGCGAAGTCTACTCCGGCGGTTCCTTAGTGGCTATGGCGGTTCCTTATCGATAAGGAACCGCGGGCTACAATAAGGAACCGTGGGCAGATATAGTCGTTGGAACTTTGTCTTATAAATAGTGGACCATTCTCAGATTTTCTCTTCACCTCTTTTGCACATACATTTCTAGATTCTTTCATACTTCTTAAATCACTCAAATCCTTGGTCATTTGGTTGATTACTACTTGTTTAGAAGTGAATCTTTCTCCTCCCGTATCTTCCTCTCAAAGTGCAAAGAGAATAACACTTTCATCCTTGAAGTGTTGTGTCTACCTCAAAGATCCATTGAAGATCCAAACTTATTTATTCATTGTTGTGTCATTGTTGTGAATATCCAAGTAGTTGTGTCTATTTGAAAGTTGTGTATGTATTAAGGTTAATACTTGGTCCTTAAAGTATATTGGTGTAGATTGGTCCTAGCTAATATTAGGGCTTGACTTTAAGCTTAGAGTCGGAAATTGGATAAGAAATGTTATGTACGGTTTCTCCACCTTAAGGAGCTTGTTGATTAGTTAACTCTCGATTAAGGAGTACTCGAGGAGTGGAGTAGGAACGAGGAGTGAGCTTCATTGCCGAACCACTATAAATCCTTGGTGTTTGGTTTGATCTTTCCTTCCCTTATCTCTTTACATTCATTATTCTTTATACTTGTGATTATTAGTTTAGTTGCACTATACCTTATTTATATTGTGTATAAGAAGGTTTCACATAAACACCCAAGCCAAAGTTTTTTTAAAATGATTTTTAAAAAAACCATATCTTAACAAGTAAATTTAAGAAACTATTTAACCCCCCCCCCCCTTTTAGTTTCTACAAATTTCATCACCTTCTGTCCCTGTTCTTTGTAGCACGTCATCATCTTCATTGAATGTGACATGAAAGGTTTCTTCTAGTTCATGTCTTCTTTTGTTGAATACTCTAAAAGATTTGACTGTTGGAGAGTATCCTAAGAAGAAACCATCATCAGCTTTTTTGTCAAACTTTCCAAGTTGATCCATGTAGTTATAAATGAATACAGGACAACCAAAGACATGGAAGTAGCTGACATCTGGTGCTCTCTTTCTAAAAACTTCATACGAGGTTTTTCCATGTCTTTTAACAATGATTGATCTACTTTGAGTATAGCAGGCAGTATGGACAGCTTCTCCCCAAATTTGCTTTGGTAAAGCTGCACCATTTAGCATGGTTCTAGCTGCTTCAATCAGTGTTATGTTTCTTCTTTCATCTACTCCATTTTGTTCAAGAGTACCAGTTGAAGAAAAGTTTTGTGATATTCCCTTTTCATCACAAAAAGCTTCAAGCTGTTGATTCTTGAATTCAGTCTCATTATCACTTCTTAGAGCTTTTACTCTAACTTCATTCATGTTTTCAACCTGCCTGAGGAAGGACATGATGGCATCAGCTGCATCACTTTTCCTTTTGAGGAAGAAAACCCATGTATACCTTGAGTACTCATCAACAATGACCAAGGTATATTTGTTGTGATTGATGGTCTATAGTTTAACAGATCCAAACAAATCCATGTGAAGGAGATGTAAGCACTTGCTAATAGAGAATGATTGGCTGGTCTTAAAGGATGACCTGTGGTGCTTTCCCTTAACACAAGCTGAACATGTCTTGTCTTTTGTGAAAGTCACAGGTGGTAGACCAACAACCAATTTTGTGTGGCTAGCTTGTTGATTTTCTTGAAGTTGAGATGAGAGAGTCTTTTGTGCCACAACCAATTGAAACTTTCATAGGCTTTAGCAAGAAAAGAATTTGAGTTGTCTTCTAAGCAAGAGGCCATATTGATGGCATACACATCTCTTCTTCTTGGTGCAATTAACATCACATCATTATTTTTGTTGAATATGGTTCCTTGAGTCATGGTAAACAAAACCTTGTAGTTAGCGTCACAGAATTGGCTGATGTTGATGAGATTACTTAAGACCATTCACATATGCAACCTTTGTGAAGGTTATTCCATTGCAGTTAACTGAGCCATATCCCTCTGTGTCGCCTGAAGAGTTATCCCCAAACACCACTTTAGGACCAGGCTCTTTTGAATATATGTGTAGGTATTGTTGAACTCTTGTCATGTGTCTTAAACAGCCACTATCTAGATACCAGACCGATTCCTTGAGATTTTTCTGCATAGATATATAGAAACAGATTAGTTCCTATGGTGAACCCACTTTCTAGTGGGTTCCCTGAATTGCTGATTAGCAACTCTTGAGTTCATGTGGAACTTGTGACGATGTGAAGGACAGTTGGTTGTGTCATGGGTGTACCTTCCACAGATGTCACATCCTGGAAAGTCACCGCACTCATCTGAGTGATGGTCTTCAAATCCACAATATTTGCAGGGAGGGTAAGGTCTGTAAGTACCTGATGGTCTCATAATATCATGTGGTCTGCCCCTAAAATGTGTCTCAGATTTCTTTACAGCCATTTGTTTATCATGATCTATGGTCATGTGATGAGAATTTTTACACACATTACAATAGGGTTTGACTGACTTCTCAGCTGTGGGTTCTCCTAGAATTGACTTAGGTTCAGAGGAAGTAGAGCATTCAGCGAAAGGCTTAATATGTTCATTTAAGAATTCTATTTCTTTAATCAAAGACAACATGTGTTCTTTAGTTGAGGATTCAACTTTGTTCATAGTGCTTGTTGAGACAGGCTTATAAATAATTTGCTTAACAGGTTGTTTTGCAGGCACAGCAAAAATCTTAGCTGGTGGTGTCTCAACATTTAGTTTGGGTTCAGCCTTAGCTCCTCTAGAAGAGCCGTTGGGTCCAACTCCAAAGAGTTTAGGCAAAGATGGTAAAGGTGTAGTGCTATCAGTTACATCTTCATAGACAGGTACATTATCTAAGAGTGGGTCAGACGTATGTATAGTCTCTATAGATTTGAAAGCAATCTCTTTAGGTTTTTTAAGGGCTTTCATTTTGTTTCTTTTAGCAGTTACAGCCCTAGTGAACCTACTGCACAGCCATTTTTCTATAACTTTGTGTAGTTCAGCTACTTGATCATTTAAGGCACTGTTTCTTAACGATAGTTTATTAACCTCATTTTGAAGAGTTATCTTTTCAGAATTAACCTATTTTAAAGTTTCACATTAATAAGTATAAAAACACTTATCCTTTTACCATTTAAAACAATTAAAAACGAGATCAAAACGTGTATTTAATGTCGTAAAAGTCGGAATTATGTGTGGTTTGTGTTTTTTTTGTGTTTTAGGACCAAAATATGAAAAAGGAAGAAAACACGGGCTTTCGCGGGCTTTTAACGAAGAAAAAGACAAAAGACGAAGTCAAAAGATCAAGAGTGCAAAAAGAACGGACGTCAAAGGCCTATTCTGAAGATTTATCGAAGAAAAAGACTAAAGACGGAAGTTTAAATGAAGTCGAAGAACCAAGTCTAATAAAAGAAGAAATTATAAGACAAGTTCGTTGTATCATTCGACAAATCCCGAGACAAAGTCGAGAAAGACGAGTTATTTAAAAAGACGAGAAGATAAGAGAAAGAAGGAAGCAACAACACCCTTCCCCTCCTCCTATAAATAGTCTCTTAATACTTCATTATTAAGTAGTAGATTTTAGTTTAATTTTTGTAAGGTAATTAGGAGTAGATTAATTACTTTCTCTCTCTAGCCTTTCTTTAATGTTTTCAAGCTTTTAATCTTTAATCTTGTATTTGAATCTTTAATCTTCATCTTAAATTTAAGTTTTTTTTATAATCATTCTCATTCTACTTTTCTTGTTTTTAAAATCTATTGTTTGATTTGGTTAATCATGTAGTTTGTTTAATCTTTATGCTTATTTGATTATTGATGTTCTTATTTGATTGTTCTTATTATTTTCATGTGGTAGGTGTTATAGCTTATTGTGCTTATTGATTATTTTAGTGTTTAGCTTATTTTTAATTAAGTTGATTTGGTAAATTAATATTTTCAAAAGTTGATTTTTATATATTTGGTTGATTTGGTGTTTGTTAGATTTTTATTTGTGTTTAGTTTGGCTTATTTTCTAAAATAAATTTGCTTATTTTTTGCTTATTTTTGTTCCTTATTTTTAGATCTAGATTCGGGACTGTTTAATGTCATTTTCGGAAAAGGGTTTAGTTATCCGAAAATAGTTTTTATCTGAAGATTCTATTTATCCGAAAATAGTTATTTGCATTTTTATCCGAAAACCTTTACTGTCATTTTATCCGAAAATAGCATTGTCAATTTATCCAAATATACCTTTTAGTTTTATTTTATCCGAAAATTGCATTTTTACCTTTATCCGAATTTAGTTTTATTCCGAATATTCAATTTTATCCGAAAATAGTATTTTTATCCGAAGATTTCTATTTTATCCGAAGATTTCTCTTTATCCGAAAACTTCTTTTGCTCCCTCCAAAACCATTTATTCCGAAGATGTAAAAATTTTTATCCGAAGATAAAACAACGAAACTTTATTCGGAAGATTGAAAAAAGTTATTTATCCGAAAATTTTAAACACCAATGATCCGAAATATGTCCTTATTCCGAAGAAACCAAACAACCTGTTCACTCATCCTTGATTTCCCTCCAAATTTAGTGTTCCCCCATGGGGAACATGTTCCCCTAGTGTAAACATCTAGTCCGTAGTCGATTTAGTCTTATCCGAAAGTCGTTTTTATTTTTATTCTAAAAGTCAGTTAATTTTAGTTATATTTTTCCGAAAATTTTAGTATTAGAATTTTATCGAAAAGTTTTAGTTTTAATTTTTATTATGTAAAACCCGCATGATTTTATCATGAATAGTACCCTTAAGATCGTACGTACTAGATTAAAACTTTCCTATTATAGCATGATTACGATTACGTGTTAGGATTTTACGTATTAAGATAGGACACCAACAAGCTGGATTTCACCATCTGAAATTGTGAATTGAAATGGGACAAGATCTCCACGGATTTTGGTTACCAGTTTAGCGCAAACTCAGAAGAAGCATGATGCTATCTGGTTATTACAAACAGTTTGATCAAGTCTGCAGAATCCTTACATCCGCGAGGATTTCAGAACCAACAGATTGATCGGACATGTTCCAGCCAAGGCTCATCTGATCACTTGGCAATTCCTCAGTTATCGAGTCAGACAAATATTCATAATTATACTCCTTATTTACTTCACGTCTTCATTCTAAATTCACGACTTGCTTTCGCGCTCGCGTTCATGACACTATGGTATCTCGGCTTACGATTTTACGTTCATTTTCCTCATTCTGGGAAGTTTTGCAAGAACTTGAGAGACCAGACCCAAGTTTAGTATAACTCCCTATCCTCATATAGACGTTTCACGTCATATTCCACGTCTCACCTTGTAGCATTTGGCGTTACCGCCATTGTATTCTATGATCACGATATGTTTCACATGTCATGTTCATTCCACGTTCCTCATATCATGATCAAGATATGTTACACGTATCATGGATCACGATATGTTTACTCATACTACACTCGCCATATCTCCACGTAGCACGTTCAAAATTTTTCACGTATCACGTTCAAAATTTTTCACGTACTACGTTTCTTTATGTCTCGTGCATCACTTCTAATTATCAGTTAAGTCAGATTGTCTTGCATCGTAACGTTTTAGTTGCCCTTACACGTTAAATTTTTTTCCCTCGATCGATTTAGGGGATCTACCTTAAGTTGATAACCAAGAACTTCTTCGTATTTCAAGTCAAGGTCAGGAGGACCAAGATTTATCATTAGTGTCAGGATCTTCTGAAGGAACCATTCCAAGAGGGAGGCCACTTGGAAACGGACAAGTTCATCCGGACTTTTATCCATTTTTCTCTTATCAACTAGATATGTCCTTTCAGTCACGTCACGTTCCATGTCCTTTCAAGACATGTCACGTTCCGCGTTCTTTCTGCCAGGAAACCCGCACGTTCAATTATCTTACATACCCTCTCAGTTTGATTCGGGTATGTTTCTCTTTCAGTTAGGTTACCTATAATTCGGGGACGAATTATTCTTTTTAGGGGGGGGGGAAGAGTTGTAAAACCCGCATGCTTTTATCATGAATAGTACCCTTAAGATCGTACGTACTAGATTAAAACTTTCCTATTATAGCATGATTACGATTACGTGTTAGGATTTTACGTATTACGTACGTGTTAGTACACGATAAGTATTTACTACACACGAACACGCAATAATTATTTGACAATATTTATTCACGAACATGCGATCATGAAATCATGAACGTAATTTAATCACGAGCTAATATTAATTACGTATATATATTTATTACGAACACGAATAAATATATTAAGTCACGGTTAATATTTAACGAGAACACGTAAAACACGAACACGAGAACACATGAGAACACACCAATATTTTAGACACGGAAAACATTCGGGTTACCCCTTGTGGGCCCCATTACCACGAAATTAGGGAGGGAGGATGGGCTTAGCCCATCAATTTTTACTAAAAAGGAGGTTAAGGAAAATTACACTACTCATTTTTCTACAGAAGAATTTTACAGAAACCTAAAATCCTCCTCCTCCTCCTTCTTTTTCTCTTTTTGGCCGCCACCTTCAACACACCAAAAGGGGTGTTTGTTGATCTTTGATCTTGGAATTCTTGTTGGTGTTCGTGTTTGTTCATCGTTACTTAGATCCACGCACTTGGTAATTCTTTTAAACCTTTTTCTTTTGATTTAATCTTTTAATTAATTAAGAACATGTTATGTTTTTTTTATAAAACCTAATTAAATAATAGATCTACCATGAATTTGGGTTTGATTAAAATCAAAAGGGATGTTTAGGGGTGTTTTGTTTTTGGACGCAGGCTGCACCGAACCCGAAGGGGTCTCGGTTTGGCCAAGCCGACCACCACCAAGACCATACGGTCTTGGTTGGTGCGTGTGGGTCCCACGGCAGCAGTAAAACACGGGGTACCCCGAGTTGGTTCGGGGTACGGTGTCGATTTCATGTCCGGTTCATGCTTTTTAGTCTAGATCCGGTTCATGGTGTATGTTTCGTTTTTTTTATGTTTATGATCTTATGTTAAAATTAAATTAATAAAATGATATGATTAACTTAATAACATGACTTAGGTTATTTTAATTATTATAAACATGAAATTAATTAACCTAAGTATTTGTATATTTAAGACTTATAATTAATTAATTATTTTAAAACCATAGATATAATTAATTAATTAACATGACTTAGGTTATATTATTAATAAATAATAATACATGTATTAACCTAAGTATTTAACTTTATTTAATTAAAAACATGTTATACTTTAATTAAATATTTTAACCTATAGTTTATTTTAATTACATGAAATAATTAATAAATTATACATTATATCATATGACTTAGAAAATAATCATGAAAACACTTAGGCTTATATACTTAGCTTATTTAACCAGCTTATTTCTAATTATGGAAACTTTCTATTTTTTAGAAACTTAATTAAATAAGGCAGCTAATCTATTTATGGAAACTATCTATTTTTAGAAACTTATTTATTTCAGGCAGCTAATCTATTTATGAAAACTTATTTAATTAAGGCAGCTGATCTATTTATGGAAACTTTCTATTTTTAGAAACTTATCTATTTTAAGCAGTAATTCTATTTTTGGAAACATTCTATTTTTGGAAACTTTCTATCTTTGGAAACTTTCTATTTTTGGAAACTTTCTATTTTTGGAAACTTTCTATTTTTGGAAACTTTCTATTTTTGGTAACTTTCTTTTTTTGGAAACTTTCTATTTTAGGAAACCTGCTATTTTTGGAAAGTTACTTATTATTACACGGTAAGTATAATAATACATGAAATACCAGGAATACTTAATCAGAGTAAACAGAATATAATATAAACACAGTATAAGGCTTTAAATAGTAAAACATGATAAGAACATGTATAATAAGCTAAGACATGACATAAAACCAGCTACATATTTAGTAAGCAGATACTTATTCATGTATGTATTTATGTAGCATTAGTGATACGGAAGTAGGATTCCTCTCAGTTCATCTTCTTCGTTCACTGGACATAAGGTACGGATTCCCGTCCTTTCAGTATGGACATTCTTTCCTTATTAGGATTCCCCGTATGCGGCCAACTGTTTTCCCGTAGTATAAGTTACGTGTTTGATTGCTTATGTTTAATTAAGAATACCTATAGCCATATACATGCATGACCAGTTTCACCTAGTTATGGAGGTACCATAACCATAACATTAGAGGCACTGATGTTATGACTTCACCACGGCAGAGTGATTGCTCGTGGCATCCCTTCAGATTTTGGCCATTTATATTATATTTATCATGTGGGGCGTATGGGTGCATCCTAATTACATGTTTTCAGTCAGAATTTCATGGTGAATGTGGTGTGTGCCTTGCATCCTTCACAAGGAGCTGATCCCTCCTACCCAAAAACCAGTATATTAAATTAGAGGCAGCCCCTCTAATTTGCATGATGAGGTCACCCCTCCAAGTATTCATGCACGGTGGATTTTCATGACCTATATTGGCTAATGATAAAATATGTTAAACAGTTTTCATAAGATTTTTTTTTGAGCAAAACAGTTTTCATAAGATAAACATGAGGCTTTTCAAACTATAAAACCAGTTTTATGAACATGTTCCAGGTTTTCCAGGACTTATACATTTCCGCTGCTATTAAGTCTTTATTATGCTTAGTCATTCATACTATGTCTATATCCGTGCACTGAGCGTTTTGCTCAGCCGTTACTTTCCTTTCCATGTCCTAAAACGGAAGGTACCCTAGGAAAGACTCGAGCATTTGGAGGACGTGCATAGGATGGAAGCTGCCAGAGACTTCTTTTCCTTTTTGCCTTCATATACTTATGCTTGTTTAGTATTTCATTCATTTCTTTTGCTTTATTATGTTTTGGGCTTATGTTTGGGAACCGATGTTTGATTCCGGTTATCCCTATGGCCATGTAATGTTTTATACATTTATCCTTGTATTCTTTGATGACACGCCATAATTACGTGTGACATTCCATTATCAAAATGGGGTGTTACATATTAAGTGCCCGTTTTAATATTTTTCACGTTTATTTTTTAAGTAGCCATATAATCCAATTTCTTTTATTTTTATTAAGTAAGTTTTATTTTTAATTCGAAAGTTAATTTTTATTTTCACTTTTATTTTATTTCAAAATTTATTTTTATTTTATATTTTTCTTCTTTATTAAGTTTTATTTTTCTTTATTTTCTTTATTTTCTTTATTAATTTTCAATTGTCTTTAGTTTATTTTTAAATTTGTTCACTTTTTACTTTTTAATTAGCTATAGATAATCATTTTCTTTTTACTCACCAAAAATGACTGAGTCACACTTCAAACCGGGATCAATTCGATTAGACACGCGAGAACAAATAATCTTTATTAATAAAAATCTAGTTATTAAAATGGCGCCAATGTCGGCTCTTTTCGTGAAGATTAACGGTTTTTTTGTGAGAGACGCGTTGGATTTTGGGATCCGTTCACTTTTTGACGTTATTTTTCTTGCAAAATTTTCAAACTTTTTCAAAAATCCATAAAAATTAAAATTTTCAAAAAATACAAAAACATTTAAAAATCATAAAAAGCATTTCTTTTTCAAAGATTTTGCACCAAAATATTTTCTTTACACGTTAACTTTATTTATTCTATTTCTTTGTTATATTTTTCTTATGTAGGTGTATGTGTACCCGTTCACGCAAAAGGAAGTCCATTCAAGCCATTATCATCAAGCCTCATGTTGTTAACACAATGGATAACCGTCCAATGATCGAGCTCTTGCAGTCACTTGTTGAAGGCAATGAAGATGCGATTGTGGTTTCGGCTATTGATGCAAATAACTTCGAGCTTAAGACCAGTTTTATTCAAATGGTTTCCGCAACACCTTTCTTAGGCTGTACTCATGATGATCCGCACGATCACATCAAAAGTTTTGTTCACTTAACCAATACCGTGAAATACAATGGGGTTTCACAAGAGGAAATTCGTTTGCTCCTCTTTCCTTTCTCCCTCGAGGGACAAGCCCGGACTTGGCTTGATAAGGAACCACCCCAAAGTATTATAACATGGGCGGACCTAGAGACCAAATTTATCAATTACTTTTTCCCACCCTCACGTACTACCACTTTGCGAAATAACATAATTAATTTTGAACAAAAGTACGGTGAGACGTTTAGTGAATCTTGGAATCGTTCTAAGGAACTTTTAAGAAAGTGTCCACAACACGGTTTTACAAAGGTGCA
Organism: Glebionis coronaria; assembly: GCA_025667525.1. Taxonomy (NCBI): domain Eukaryota; kingdom Viridiplantae; phylum Streptophyta; class Magnoliopsida; order Asterales; family Asteraceae; genus Glebionis; species Glebionis coronaria. The sequence continues at coordinate 496,548,300 of CM046877.1, forward strand.
TCAAATTAATACTTTTTATAATGGATTAAATTTGAATAACCAAGATTCACTAAATAGTGCTTCCGGGGGGTAATATTCTTGTCAAATCTATGAATGAGGCTTGGGCAATCATTTAGAACAAAGCCAAAGTCCAAACCAAGAGTGTTAGGGCTACTATGGCTAGTGCCAGTGAGAGTGAGTTGACCAATCATCTTAAGAAACTTACTTCAGCAGTAAAACAACTTGTTTTAATCGATAACCCTCCTAATCAACATGCCCATGCTCTCAATATTACTTGTGAAACTTGTGGTGGGCCACACTCTTATGCTAATTGTGATAAAGCTTATGATCAATCTCACGCGGAAGTGTATGCTTACAACAACACGGAGAGGGTTCATTGCAAGCCGGGTTAATACATTCGTAGGTAACTAACATTTTCAAAAAAAATGCGCCTAAAGTAATAACGTTTCAAATCGTTCAATCAAGGTACTCAAGTAAACGGGTTGGTCAATTAGATTGCTCAACATCTGAATAATACACATTAAGGTTACTTCCAGGATGGGTTACCGATAATAGCTGGTATGTCAAGCCACATAAGTTTGTCATTTTTTCCACCTCACTAGAATTACACCATATTGTTTTCAACTCCCTTTTAATAAACTAAACCTACATAACAAATTTTATTTTCTCATTTTATTAACTACAACCACACAAAACTACATCAAATTCTGATGCACCTAATCATCAATTCTCTTTCGCACCACCACAGCAGTTCTCTTTATGATTTACTGCATTTCCAATTTAAATATGTTACACAATTTTTTCTCCACTTGATATATTCTTTTTTGTTAGGCATAACCGCATAACCTCAGACCCATCTAATCATCTCTTCCACGCCATCTTTCACCACCAGCTTCATTCACCATAACCACTACATTCAAACCCATGGACAACCCATCAGGAAAACGCGGCAGCAAACCCCAAAACAATCCAATCATCAAACCATTAAACCTTAACCCAACACCAAAGACCACAACTGAACGTCGTACCTCCAAATGCATCAAAACACCGATCCCTGACGACTACATTCAAACCCATGGTGAAGGCGGTGTACGTGTCGCATTGATTATGGATTGATTTACTGTTGATAGGGTGTTGGATTCAATCGTGTTTAAGTGGGTTCAGATCGAGTTAGTTTTGTTTGATTATTATTGTTTGCCAAGTGCCATTGATGAATTGATGTTTAAAGAATACACACAGAGAGAAAGAAATATAACGAATGTACAAGAATTGAAGTGGGACAGGCCAAATATTTTTAATTAAATAAATACTTAAAAAAGTTGGTATCCACGTCGGATTGTAACCGGATATCTCAAGTGGTAAACTCGTGAGTAACCTAAACAACAGGTCATACAATCATTAGTAATCTGAATGAACAAAATGAAACTATATTACTTTAGGCGAACATTTTTGGAAATGTTAATGACCTACGTATGTATTAACCCTTTCAAGCCTAATGTCGATGTTAATCACTTGTCTTATAACTCGACTAATTACTTGGCTCCACCCGGTTTTCAACAAAGATCTCACCCACCCACCCATAACAACCAAGGGCCACCAAGAGCAAATTTTTCTACAAAATGCAAATGTGAGGGGGTACAATGCAAACCAAGGCAATTCTAAAATGCAAAATCAAGGCTTTCAAAACCAAGGTTTCAATCCTCAAGGTTTTCAACCATATAACCAATACCCAAACCAAGGTTTTCAACAACAAGGGTTCAGTTTACCTAATCCGCACATGGACTTGATTCTACAAAAATTAACCGATCATGAGAGAACCATGAAAGAAATGCAAGAGTCCACAGATAGGAAATTCGTTCAATGTTTCAAACCCTTCGTCCCCAAGGTGCTCTTCCTTCAACAACTGAAACAAACCAGAGAGCTAATGTGAGTGCTATTACTACACGCAGTGGAGCAAATTTAGTAGGACCTTCTATCCCTCCTCCAATTACTCCATCTACACCTCCCCCATCTCCATTTATCCCTACTACTACCACGTCTAGTACTAGTTCTACATTACCATCTCCACCTCTTTCGGAAGAAATACCAAAGAAAAACCCTTCACCATACCCACCTTCCACCTCTCAACCTTCACCCTCTCAACCATCAACATCTGAACCTTCACCTTCTACACCTACACCACCTAAACCTAATATTCCTTATCCTTCTAGGTTAGACAAGTGCAAATTGCTCACTAAAGATGATGCTCAAGTTACTTATTATTTGAAGATGATCTCCCAAATGAACTTTAACATTAGCCTTGTTGAAGCACTTGTCCAAATGCCGAAATTTGTCAAAGATTCAAGGAATTGCTTAGTAAGAAGGAGAAGATGGCTGAGTTAGTCAACACAAGCTTAAATGAAATTTGTTCTGCAGTCCTTCTTAAAGAACTTCCGGAAAAACTTGGAGATCCCGGTCGTTTTGTGCTACCTTGTATATTTAACAAAGTCTAAGAATTTACTGCCTTAGCCGATCTCGGGGCAAGTATAAATTTGATGCCATTAAGTGTTTGGAAGAAGTTATCATTACCCGACCTTACACCAACACGGATGACTCTTGAGCTAGCAAATCGAACTCTCGCTTACCCCGTTGGTATTGCCGAAGATGTTTTTATTAAAGTTGGTACCTTCACTTTTTCGGTTGATTTTGTGGTTGTTGATTATGAAATGGATCCTCGTATTCCGTTAATACTTGAACGACCATTCTTGAGAACCGGAAAATCTTTAGTCGATGTTACCGAAGGTGAACTAATTCTAAGGGTCGGGAATGATCAACAAGTTTTTAAGATGGGGAATATTACAAGCAAATCCAATGGAAAAGAAACGGCGAAAATGATTGATGTGCTTCAAGACGAGCTTGTTACAACTCCTTTGGAAAGTACAAAGCTTGATAATTTTGTGCTACATGACAATCCTCTTTTCAAGACTTGCTATGATAATCCACTTTTTCAAGAACATGTGGAAGATCCTAATGATTCTCTCTCCAATTTGGATGCTCCACCAATTTACGACACTCCACCAATCTATGATGAATATGATGATGATTCTATTGCTGATTTGAGTGATCCACCAAGTTATGACGATTATGATGATTATGATGATTTTTCTTAAGAGTATAAAGACATGCCAACTTATGATGACTTTGATGATGTTGACACTCTTTTGAGTGATTCTTCAAATGATATGTCTCCTAATGATGATCTTGCTCTAATTTTTGATGAGGATCCTCCACCAAACACTCATGATACTTTAGAGGATTACTCATTTGAGGAAGATTTCGCCACCTTTCTCAATACATACTTTCCTAATGAGCATGATTCTCCTCCTTTGGATTTTGATTATGGTCTCTACCCTCCTTTGGATGTCAAGAAGCCCATTTCAAAGGAGAAGAAACCGGACAACACCAATATCCGTAGTACCTATGTCTTGACACCTCTCTTTCCACCTTCTTCGGATGAGATTGTGCGGTTTATGGGCGAATCTTCAAGGTCTACTGAGTCTAAGTCTTATTTTCCCCTAAATGAAAAGGTGTTCGATCCGGGTATCACAATTTTTAAGCCATCTCAGTATCCATCTGATGAAATAAAGGAAAGATTATTAGAAAGAACGGAGCTATGCTTTCAACTTACCATCCTTTCTACCACCATGCTCAACAATTGCTTAAGGGAACCTCGCTGACTCTTCTTTGGCTTGTGCTCTTCACCTTAAGCTTGTGCTATTTGATGGATGAAAACCATGTATTTGACCCTGGTGAATGTTCATCAAGGTTCTTACCATAGTACTCAAGGTTGAGTCACGCTCACGACTCGGTGAACAAAAACAAGCGCTTCTCGGGAGGCAACCAGATGATCTATCCTATTTATCCGTTTTTATAATAAGTGTAGAGGGAGACCCTAGTATGTGTTTGTTGTTTTCTTTCTTATGATGTGCAGGGATTCGAGCTTTTAAAGTTCCACTTTTGATGACTTTTGATGACCCGTGATTCCGTGTACCCGTCTTCTCGGTTCTATCTTAAACTCTTTTGATTCACTATTTTATCATTTATGTTGATTTGAATCACTTTAGTTGTCTCTTCCTTAGCAGGATTTAAATAACATGCACAATGTCCTAAGTGTAGGGGAGTTTACTCCCATATGCTTAAACATTGAAGACAATATTTATCTCAAGTGTAGGTGGGACTTCTATCAAAGTTAAGTGGGCTTTTCCATGTATTTGTCCTCATTTTAACCGGAAAATTGATTTTTCAAAATTTTTGATCTATTTTGGCTTAGTTGTATTTTCCTTTGTTATCGTTATTTCTTTCATTGCTAGAACAAATTTTAATAAAATGTTTTTAATGAGTTTAGATTTCTTTGATATATTAGGTCCGTCATGAATCTTTTGACTCAACCCGAATTTCCTTATTTGAGTTTACTCTAGCTAGTATCCTTAACGTGTTTAAATCAAGTTTTTCTAGACTTTTATAAAGGGAACTTTAAAATGCGAAAGTCTTAACTCATACGGGTTTAAGAACAAGAACTTTTCGCAAGTTCCTATAATTGATCCTAGAAAGTCGTTTATCAAGGGAACTTTAAAATGCAAATTCTAAACTTGAAAAAGTCTAAGAAGTTGCAAGATCCTATAGATGACTTGAAAACCCAAAACTTTAATTTAATAGGCTAAGCATCCACGAGTCTCATTCCTTGAGATTTTAAATTGTGGAAAATGAGAGACGATAGAGTCAATTATAAGTTTTGTATTTTTTTCATGAATTTAGGTGAGTTAATTATGAGGTCGTACGATTTGAAAAGTTACTTAGCTTCTAGCACAAGATCGTTTAAAAGTTTCTCGGTATTAATTAGAGTTCATAGCCAAGGCATAACTTATTGAAGCGGGTTGCGAAGATTGGCGAGTCCGAAAAGGCCCTAACAAGGCATGAGGGCTACATTTTGTTGCTAAAAATCCAAAGTGATGTGAAGAATCATTTATCAAAAATCAATATGAAGGATCGAGACACACGACGAAAAGCAAATGCTCCAAGATCATGGAGAAGTCTATCCGAAAAGACCCTAATAAGGTATGAGGATAAATAGATCCAAGTCCTACAAGGAGGCGGATCGTTGTATATCAAAATCCCAAATAAATATTGGAGAAAAATGAGGAAGTCGTGGTCCAAGTTTGAAGAATCTCTCAAAAACTTCAAGTGAAGAAATTCCTATTATTAAGAGAAGACCATTATTTCAAGAACGTCTCTCAAGATTCGAAGTATGAAGTCAATGCCAAATTTCGTTCCGAGAAAGGTCTCAAATCGTGAAACGAGTTATGCCAAGATATGAATTTTATGAGGTTTCGAGAAGCAGTTTTAAAAGATTTTGTCCTTTAGCTAACTATTGATTAAATCGTCCTACTTTATTTTCGGCCTAAATAAACTATCAAAATAAGTCAACAATGCATCCTCGTGATCATTCAAGACAACAATAAAATATAAGAGATACACCTAGGAATAAGGGGGTCTAAGTGAATAATTGAGCCACATGAGTAAGTGTTAGCTTTACTAACATAAAATAAAAATGATCTCGTTTTTAAGCTTGGTATGGGGAACGTGAAACTTGAGGGTGATAAACATTCATGACACCAAAGCCCTAATGTAAGTCTTAGAATTCTTTATTTGTTTCTTCCTTCAAACATTTTATATTTTTCTATCTTTTTAAGTTTCCCTAGTGTCTAATGTTTAATAAAGGCCAAGGTGGGTTAATTATGATAAAAAAATGTAAATCTTGCTTTGTAACAAATGCATTGCATGAGGGCATTCCAATGGTCAAGTGTAGGGGATTTATTAAGTGTGAAAACACTTATACTTTTACCACTTAAAACAATTAAAAACGAGATCAAAACGTGTATTTAATGTCGTAAAAGTCGGAATTATGCATGGTTTGTGTTTTTGTTGAGTTTTAGGACCAAAATATGAAAAAGGAAGAAAACACAGGCTTTCACGGGCTTTTATCGAAGAAAAAGACAAAAGACGAAGTCAAAAGATCAAGTGTGCAAATAGAACGGAAGTCAAAGGCCTATTCTGAAGATTTATCGAAGAAAAAGACTAAATACGGAAGTTTAAACGAAGTCAAAGAACCAAGTCTAATAAAAGAAGAAATTATAAGACAAGTTCATTTTATCATTCGACAAATCCCGAGACAAAGTCGAGAAAGACGAGTTATTTAAAAAGACGAGAAGACAAGAGAAAGAAGGAAGCAACAACACCCTTCCCCTCCTCCTATAAATAGTCTCTTAATACTTCATTATGAAGTAGTAGATTTTAGTTTAATTTTTGTAAGGTAATTAGGAGTAGATTAATTACTTTCTCTCTCTAGCTTTTCTTTCATGTTTTCAAGCTTTTAATCTTTAATCTTGTATTTGAATCTTTAATCTTCATCTTAATTTCAAGTTTTTTTATAATCATTCTCATTCTACTTTTCTTGTTTTTAAAATCTATTGTTTGATTTGGTTAATCATTTACTTTATTTAATCTTTATGCTTATTTGATTATTGATGTGCTTATTTGATTGTTCTTATTATTTTCATGTGGTATGTGTTATAGCTTATTGTGCTTATTGATTATTTTAGTGTTTAGCTTATTTTTAATTAAGTTGATTTTTATATATTTGGTTAATTTGGTGTTTGTTAGATTTTTATTTGTGTTTAGTTTGGCTTATTTTCTAATTTAAATTTGCTTATTTTTGGCTTATTTTTGTTCCTTATTTTTAGATCTAGATTCGTACTGTTTAATGTCATTTTTGGAAAAGGGTTTAGTTATCCGAAAATAGTTTTTATCCGAAGATTCTATTTATCCGAAAATAGTTATTTGCATTTTTATCCGAAAACCTTTAGTGTCATTTTATCCAAAAATAGCATTGTCAATTTATCCGAATATACCTTTTAGTTTTATTTTATCCGAAAATTGCATTTTTACCTTTATCCGAAAAATAAGATTTATCCGAATTTAGTTTTATTCCGAATATTCAGTTTTATCCGAAAATAGTATTTTTATCCGAAGATTTCTATTTTATCCGAAGATTTATCTTTATCCGAAAACTTCTTTTTCTCCCGCCAAAACTATTTATTCCGAAGATGTAAAAAATTTTATCCGAAGATAAAACAACAAAACTTTATTCCGAAGATTGAAAAAAGTTATTTATCCGAAAATTTTAAACACCAATTATCCGAAATATGTCCTTATTCTGAAGAAACCAAACAACATGTTCACTCATCCTTGATTTCCCTCCAAATTTAGTGTTCCCCCATGGGGAACATGTTCCCCTATTGTAAACATTTAGTCCGTAGTCGATTTAGTTTTATCCGAAAGTCGTTCTAATTTTTATTCTGAAAGTCAGTTATTTTTAGTTATATTTTTCCGCAAATTTTAGTATTAGTATTTTATCGAAAAGTTTTAGTTTTAATTTTTTTAAGTGCCCGTTTTAATATTTGTCTCGTTTATTTTTTAAGTAGCCATATAATCTAATTTCTTTTATTTTTATTAAGTAAGTTTTTTTTAATTCGAAAGTTAATTTTTATTTTCACTTTTATTTTATTTCAAAATTTATTTTTATTTTATTTCTTTTCTTCTTTATTAAGTTTTATTTTTCTTTATTTTCTTTATTTTCTTTATTAATTTTCAATTGTCTTTAGTTTATTTTTAAAATTGTTCACTTTTTACTTTTTAATTAGCTATAGATAACCATTTCTTTTTACTCATAAAAAACGACTGAGTCACACTTCAAACCGGGATCAATTCGATTGGACACACGAGAACAAATAATCTTTATTAATAAAAATCTAGTTATTACACATTCAGCCATCGTAGTTAACAATTCATGTTTAACAGAGTGAAATTTATCAAGCTGGTTCTTTCTTTGTTCCTCAACAAAGTGTAAATCAACTATGGTATAATCAAGGACAAGTTTACGTTCATCACTTTTAGACATAGAGATAAGCTTGTGTACCATTTTTCATTGTGATGTCAACCTATTGTCCTGATCTAGCATCTCCTTTTCCAACAGCTGGTTCATCCTCAGCAATCGCCATAAATGCCCTGACCCTGGTAGTGTCCTCCTCATTAGATGTCAACGGCTCATCATTCCAATAATAAGCTTCAGCTACCAACCCTTTCTCTATCTTTTTATCACCCCCTTTCTTCTTAGACAGAGCTTCTAGCTTCAAAATCATATGTTCCAACTCAGCCTTTAGTGCCTTGTATTTGTTTTTGTAATCCTTTTTCTCATTATAAGAGGAATTGGATTGGTGAGATGAGTTGTTTTGTTGTGATTTGAACTTGTAAGGTTTGAATGATGAAGGATAAGAGGGTGAGGATGTTTTTGTGGATGTACAGTCTTTTTGAAAATGTCCAAGTTTTCCATAGGTAAAGCAAGTTTCTTTTGATTTGTCAGATTGTTTACTAGTTGATCCTACTCTCCTTGACCTTTTGAAGAATCTTCTTTGATTAGCTAGTAAAGCTATTTCATGAAACTAAACATTAAAGTCTGTCATGAATTCTTGGCTGCTACGAGTGTCTTCTTCAACATCAGTGTCGTTGTCATGAGATTGTGAGGTAGAAATCAAGGCTTTGGATGTTGCTCCCTGAACTACAAATCTTTCAGACTCAGATTTGTATATGGTATCAATCAGCCCTTCTTCATAATTGTATATTTCATATAGCTGAGCCAACGTGTCATTCTTGATAGAGTTGTTTGCTCTCTGGGTCTGATTCATGCTCAACCATTTTCTGGGAAGGCTATTGACATAGTGGCGTTTACTTCAGCTTGTGCAATGGTGACTTCATTCATAGCAAGGTCGTAGAGAAGAATCTTCAGCCTTGTATAAGTCAGTTTTACCTTTTCACCTTCAAGTGCCTTGAAAGCATTAAGTTGAAGCCTAAGTGCCTGAATCTTGGTATTTCTTGTTTCAGAGGGTCCTTCGTGACCAAGGATGAGGTCTGTCCACATTTGTTTGGCTGTAGGACATTGAATCACAGATTTCATGATGTGTTTTGGAAGACAGGATATAATAATGATTTTGAGACGTTTATCTTGGATTGCCAATTTGCTATCAGCTGGTGTCCACTGCTTGAGGGATTTAGGAACAGGATTCTCATCAGTGGATGTGAGCGCTATGGGAACATATGGTCCATTTTCTAGAATTTCTAGAAGAAATGGCTCGAGTCTATCGAGTTAGACAAGGAATTGACTTTTCCAACTTGCAAAATCATCTCGAGTCCATCGAGATAGACAAGGAATTGACTTTTCCAACTTGCAAAATCATCTTCATCAAATACTGGCACGTTTGTGACATGAGATCCTCCTCTTGAATCGAGAACTTGAGGAAGATCATCTTCATTTTGAGTGGGGGTTATTCTTGGTGAAGTTGGAGGTGGTGGAGTGTTGTTCCCATAAGGAGATGGTGGTTTGTGGTGGTGTGGTGCTCGTTTCAGGCATGGTGGATCTTGATTATAAAACTTAGAACAATGTTTATGAAGGTTTTAATATCAAACACCGCTCTGATACCAATTGAAAGTCCCTAAACCTAGCTTAAGACGATTCAGAAAGATAGATAACAAAAGTAGATACTTTTAAAACGTAAGAATTTATTATTGCTCGTATTACATGTGTTATGGATAACACAGTTTCATGACAATGTGTTGTGTACACTTTGGACAAATTAAGCTAACTTAAGAACACAGGCACAGCTGTTCGTTCAATAAGATCTAAAGAGTTAATGTGTGAAATCTAACAAAGTGAACAAAATTAACTCTAGGCTACATATCCTATTTATAGTGGTACGAGGTTGAATTTGATAGCTGGTTGATGGTGACTACACGAAACCAACAATGTCAAACATCTGTCACAAGATGCTCTTCTATTCTTGGTAGTCTGTCACAACGCTTTAGAGAAACAGAGCTGACATAGTTTCCCTTTTCTTCATACCTTGTACTTTAGGCTGCATTACTTCCCGCCTAAACACTTAGGTATGTCCAAAGTGTACTGAGTGTTAACAGGGCATTGCCATCCCTGTTAACACTCAACCACCCAGAGTCCCTGATACATCTTGGCTGTTATCCATCACAGCCAGTGAGTATGTCTTCAAGTAATCTTCGAATTCCTTGACAATGTCTCTGACATGCACTCCTCTGTGGTTGCTCACAACGACTAAGATCGTTGTGAGTCTTAAGGGACTTGCATGTTACCTTGACATAGTCAAGCTAATATCAAACAGCTTAATTTACGTTTAAATCTATGACTAAGGGAAATCTAACAAATTTAGATTCCCAACAACAATAATTTGTGTTTTTATTTGCATATTTATAATCATGTGATTTGTTGATATCTTAATATAGCATATACTAGTTTTAATGCTCGTGCACGCACGAGACTTGAATATAAAGGATAAATTTTGTGGTAATTTCGTTTTTAGGATTTTTTTTATTATTATATATATATTTTTTAAAAACATATAATGTTTATATGTTTGATTATTTTGTTATTTTAATGTGCACCGTGTAAATTAATATAAACTCGCCTTAAGTTTTATTTTTCGAATTTAATACTCTTTTTACTTTCGGTATTTTTATTCTAAATACTTTTATCATAATTATTAATCAACAAACGATTTACATCAACCTTACATTTACATGATTTATAAATTCATAATTTTGTAATGCTTAATATTATTTTATAAAACAATATTAAATTTTTAATACTTTAATAGTTACGATGTTCATGGACCCACGAGTTTTAAATAATTTTTCATTATGTGATAATATCAATTAATATTTTATATAAATATTTGTTGCAAAAATGGATTTGTCTTTGTTTAACTGAAATGTTAACTATCATTTTCTAAACATTGTGTGTTAAAAATTTAAAATATATGTTGTCGTAATATGTAGAATCCCATTTATTTATTCTTATCTAACACCGATGTCTCATGTCCGCATTCATTTTTATATTTGTATTAATGATAGTGATAATTTACGTAAATGGCATTGCTTAACTTTTTGAAGTGTCAAAATAGAAATAAATAATAATTTGTGTTTTTATTTAAATAGTCATAATCATGTGATTTGTTAATTTTTGAATATAATATATATGTTGTATTTTTAAATATAAGTTCTAGAGGGATTAAAGTTTAAGGAGGTATTTTGATTATTTTTTAAATATACTAAAAAAATACAGAAAATTATAAATTTACGCTTAAGTCCATCTAATTTATTTAAAATTTAACCATTAAAGTTTTATTAATTCTCTCCTCCTTTTTAAAGTTTTTATTTTCATAAATTTGACACATATATCTTTGTGTGTTTTCATCAAAATCCTCTATCAAAAATTTTAATTTTGACTAAACTGAATTCAATTTTGACTTTTTCTCACCAATCACATCGATGTATTTTGCTTATATGTCAAAATCAAACCATTTGATTGGTTCAATTATTTTTCTACAACCTCCATTTTTCATTAAAATTCTTAAATAATCTAATTCTTTTATTATATAAAAGATAAAGGATTTGAATTTGTAAAACTAAAATGTTAGCTATCATTTTCTAGACATTGTGTGTTTAGTAACACATAACGACCTTGAAAAATTTTACGTTGCTGTAATATGTAGAAATCACGTCTATTTGTTTTCATCTCACACCTATGTCTGAGGTCTGACACTCATTTTGATATTTATATTTATGTTAATAATAATTTACGTAGATTGCATTGTTTGATTTTATTAAGTGTTAAAACATGAATAGACAATAATTTGTATTTTTATTTTAATATTTATAATCATGTGATTTGTTGATTTTTTAACATAACATATATGTTGTATTTTTAAAATAAAAAGTTTAGAAGGTATAAAGTTTAAGGGAGTGTTTTGTTTATTTTATAAAGTTACTAAAAAATATGAAAAATTATAAGTTTACTCTTAAGTCCATCTAATTTATTTAAAATTAAACCAATAAAGTTTTATCAATCATCTCCTCTTCTTTTGAAGTTTTTATTTTCACAAATTTGACACATATACTTTTGTGTGTTTTCATTAAATTCTTCCACCAAATTTTTTATTTTGACTAAACTGAATTCAATTTTGACTTTTATCCACCAATCACATTGCTTGATTTTGCTTATATGTCAAATTCAAGCTATTTAATTGGTATAATTGTTTTTTCTACAACCTACACTTTCCAATAAATTTCTTAAAAAATCTAATTCTTTTATTATATAAAAGATGTTGTATTTTTAAAATATAAAGTTTAGAGGGTATAAAGTCCAAGGGGTATTTTGCTTCTTTTATAAAGTTAATAAAAAAATATGGAAATTTATAAGTTTACACTCAAATCCATCTAATTTATTTAAAATTTAACCACTAACGTTTTACTAATTCCCTCCTCCTTTTTTAAGTTTTTATTTTCACAAATTTAACACATATGTCTTTGTGTCTTTTCATCAAATTCATCCACCAAAATTTTTTATTTTGACTAAATTGGAGTCACTTGTGACCTTTTTCCACTAATCACATCGCTCGATTTTTTTTATGTATCAAAATTAAGTCATTTGATTGGTTCAATTGTTTTTTCTACGACCTCCACTTTTTATTAAAATTCTTAAATAATCTAATTCTTTTATTATGTAAAAGATTAACCGTACTAAACACCTCTACCTAATTTTTTTTACAAAGGTAAAATATATTAGAATAAAATGGATTATTTACAAAGATAAAGCACAAGCAAGTATTAAATGGCACAAACCCCATCAAAACTTAAGCTTGCCTTAGAAAAAACTAACCAAGTATGGGACATACCGCATTTATACAAAAAACCAAAAAATACAATCAAAATAATACTCAAAGAAAACTGAGCATACTATCTCTGCCAATATGGAACCAATATCTCTTTATAACTCTAACTAAAATCTCAAACGGAAATGGCCAGGTGTCCAAACTTCTATTATTCTTGAAGACCATGATATCCTGTAGATAGATGGTTACTAACCAACCAATACCACTATAAAACCAAGAAACTGAACCTTTAAAGAAATAGTCAATCCTCTTATACTTATACAAACCACTAATGTCATTAAATACTTATACAAACCACTAATGTGATTAACACAGCTGATAATCCAACAATAACCAACAGTATCACTAAACTCAACATTATCCAAAAAAACCTTTGTGAACGATGAAAACCAGATTAGTAGTCCACCATCCAGAACTAGAAGCAGTCACATATCCAAAACTATAGAAAACCAAAACCCACTGGAAGTTGTAATAAAGTGAACATACCACAGCAACATAGCAATCCAAAAGACCAATCTGATGAGAAACTTTATCCTTACAGACCCAAGCAAACCAAGTACCAAGAAGACTATCACCAAGAACCATGTAGATAGAAAAATGAAACATGCAACAAAAGACCTTATGACTCCCACAAATGTAAATTGCATACCTCAAAACCCTAACCCTGCGAGTGCTATCCCAAGCACCCTTATAACTATAGAACAAATCCATCTCAAATTTCATGGACCTAATAATGCTAAAGAAGAGCATTATATACCTTTTAGACATTTCCGGAGTGCAACCAGAAATGCCAAGGCAAAACCTAACCCAAACCAACAAGCAAACAACCTTACGGCTTAAAATGACGAGACAAGCCCAATACCAGTAATACCCTACAGAAAACTAGAAGATATCTAAGCTAAGCTTATACAACCCCCAAAACCTACAAAGGCAGTTACTAATATTAGAATAAGAAAGACAACAAAGTTGTCTCTTGTCTGACCATAACCTGTACACCCTTATACCATCATTCTTAAAAAGAACAAATGAATAAATCCAAGTGAGAGAGTGAAAAATATTTAGGCAGTTTGAGAAACACAAGGTACCCCGACAACAATGAACCCTAAATAGATCACAACCCCTCCAAGGTGATGAAATATACCCTAATTTCATCCAAAGCCCGTAACAATTACCACCCCCTTATAACTCCAAATTCTATAAATCAAGACCAAAACGCTTAAAACATCTACCCTGTACTCCCTTTTAACTCCAACCCAAAATTGTGACCCAACCCGACCCCATCTTACCTCACACAATCTACTCACAATACAAATATGGACATAAAGGTGATTCTCACATTTATATTTATTTCCGGTCCACCCATGATGAAACCCCACCCAAACACTCATTGTGACCATCACGGGATGGTTACAGTCATGAAACCAAGGGATCCACCTGTTAGCCTCAAAATATTGAGTCAAACAATAATATTTGGTCATAGGTTTATATTGTAATATTTATTAGAACGTTGTAATAGTTAGTTAAAATAGTCGTGACATTACGGGCTTGATGGTTAGCTTAAAAGGCCTCTTTCAAGGTACTAAGCATTTATTCAAGTCCGGCCCAAAACAATATAGTCCATTAGAGAGCCCGCATGTGGGTGGACTATATAAGCACCCTCCTAGCATGTTAGGAGGGTGGATGATCTCATTTTTCTTAATCTAATTTTACAAGTTAATCATCTATCTCTCTCTACTTTCTCTCACTACTTTCTCTCTCTAAAATTCATATCTTTTTCATCTCATTTCTTTAATCTATCATCATATTATTTGGGACAACAATTGGTATCAATCACCATGGGGTAGATTTGTGTTTAGTTTGTGGTTATCATTTTTGATTTCGTGTGATTTTCATATTAAAATCATCTCGTATCAAAATTTTTTGTGTTTTTGTGCTCAAAATCTTCATACAATTTGCCTACAAAGTTGTGTTAGGAATTTGTGTTCTTCATTTTGGTGTTTTCCACGAAAATATTGGACGTTTTGGCTTGATTTTTGGGTAAAAAAAATTCGTCTTTTGTAGTTTTTGGCTCAACAGTTCAGAATTTGAAGATTTTATAAGTCGGGTTACTAGGGTTTAGGATTATTCCGAATTAGGTCAGAACCTCGTTGATTCTGAATTAGGTCAGAACCTTACTGATTCCGAACTAGGTCTTGACTCACATATTCTGAAATAAGTCAGTAATCACATATTCCGGACAGAACCTCGTTGATTCCGAATTAGGTCAGAACCTAGTTGATTCCGAATTAGGTAAACCTCGTTGATTCCGAATTAGGTCAGAACCTTACTGATTCCGAACTAGGTCTTGACTCACATATTCCGAACTAAGTCAGTAATCACATACTCCGAATTAGGTCATGGTTTAACAGATTTTGATCTAGGTCTGATATTCACAGATTCTGAACTAGGTGAGTCTCTCACGGATTCGGACTTAGGTACAAGTAAAACATTCCGACTTTAAAAAAAAGAGTTTTTTGGCGGGAAAACCAAAGTAAAATTTAATTTTTCCTAGACCATTTTTAGGCCATTTAAGCTTTGATTTAAAATTTTGGCGATGCGAAAAGTTTTTCGACCAAAAATTTAAATTTTCGGACCAAAATTCAAATTTTTTGGCCAAATTTCAAATTTTTTTGGTTTTATTTTTCGTTAAAATTTTCATTTTTCAAAATTTTTCCCTATTATTTTTTGGCTATTTCGAACTCAATTTCAAAATTTGGTAATTTAAAAAAAAATTGGGTTTACCGTTTTATCGGAGTGAGAAATTTATTGTCGGACTGAGAAAAAATCGGAAATTTCGAAATTTTAACCACAACTCAATCACACCATATCTACTTAAGATCCGAAGTCACTTCATCTTCTGAAACACTCATTATGGATTCCGTAACACAAGATGTGCATGCACTCAATTCCAAGATGTCGGTTGCAAAAGAACGATGCATGACACACTTTAGATCACTTTAGTCACACCTTCAAGTTATTTCAAATGACGATTTAAAAGGCACTCGCGTCGAAATTGGATTCAAACGGGTATTCATGTCACTCACTGTTCAAGATGTTGAAACATTCTCAAGCACAATGCTACTCAATGTAGATCACCTTGAACAACAACTTGCCAACGATGAATTTTAAGAGGTTGAATCCATAGATGCCGCTTTGGTTCTCGAGAATCAGTTTCAGCAATTCTTTGATACACAAGTCTCTGTACACTATGATCGAGAATTCATCAACAAATACTTCTTTGAATATACTCGGTTAGAAGTTCAAGAATTCAAGGAGACATTTCTTCAACACATGAGTGCTATAAGGAAGTCCATTGTTGAAAGAACACGTCATAAACTAAAAGTTGAAAGAAGGGTGAATAACATATTAATGCAGCAAAACGAGAGCAATGTCGATGATGGTCAAACATTGGATGCTTGTTCGATTGGCACAGAAAGCAGCGGGACAGAATCAGAAAAGCAGCATACCAACAACAACTCAGGGAATGATCAAGCAACCGATGATGCAGATATCAGACCCATATATGATGAGGAGCCAATGTTTGAGGTACAATTAAATGCTGTGTATGATGATCATCAATATATTGCTTCTAAGATTCAAGAGCTTGAAACTATGTTAGCTCAAAACACAAAAGATTTTGAGGACGCCAAACTCGAGTTTTCGAAGAAAAATGACAAATTTGAAGCTTATTTTGAAAAAATTGAAAAATCAAACGTTGTTCTTGAACAACTGGATTGTAAGATTCAAGATTCTAATGCGGAAAAAGAACATTTTATGAAACAAATAAATTTGTTAGAATCAAAGTTGGCTTCTCAAAATCCAAGTCCTCCGCCTGCTTCATTAAGTGAAATATTTGTGCAACCTATCGACACTGTAGATAGTAATGGCGCGAATGTTGATAACGATATATTTGATAATATGAACATTAAGTTAGAACAACGTGTCGCTCAATTACTTCTACAAAATGAGCAATTGAAAGCTCAGATTCACGAAAAGGTTTTTGCATTAACAGCGGTGAAAAATGAATTAAGGAAGGTAAAAGGAAATAGTGTGGATACTAAGTTAGCAAATCAGTCAATCTTGGGGAAACCTCCTACTCTTTAACACCCCAAATTACATTGCGCAGCGGAAAATACACAATTGGGTGTTATTTACAAACTTCATCTTATAACTCTTTAAATGACCCAAAAATAGTATATTTAAGAATAAATATAGAAATAATTTAAATCAATGTCTAAAACCTTCAATCCCAAGTAAAATCAGTTTAAAATATATCAGATTAGCGTACAGGTTCCCCTAGGATCTTAATCAAAACAACAAACCTTTTACCAAAGTATTAGACCATTTACTATATGTTTACGACAATAGGGAAAGAATTATGTTTTAGACCAAATTACTACAAAAGCAATCCCGCAATCCTTCTCCAGCAAGCTCCACAATCAACAACTTCAAGTACCTGAAATACATGCTTAAAATCATCAACACAAAGGTTGAGCAAGTCTATAGGTTTTACAAAATCATAACTGAACACATCGTAAAAATCATTCACAATTGTTTAATAGAATTGTGGCCATACAATCTATCAATCAGGTATATCATATATAACAATAGTTATCGAATTGTATTAAGCTCATGACACCGACCCCTTAACTTAGTCACCCACGCCAAATGCCAGCGTGACTAGAAAAATTACCAGTGACCCTACTAGGGTATTAATTGCAAGAATACCAATTCTCATTCACGTAAAATTATCCTTCCCAGCGGGTTACTAAGTGTAAAGCCCTGGTCTCAGATAGGGTTGTCAGCCCAATAGTACTATTATTAGAATAAGCGGCTATTCCCAACTCGCAACATCAAGTCAGAAGATAGTTAACGGCTCATGAATTTAGGGTCTTATGCAATTAGGTACTTATACAATTCATTTCATCACAGGTAACATCGGGTCCAACAATTACTTATGACATGTGTTCATTTTACTTCAAATAACATGTATCCCCCTCGCGGGTTTTAAAATCATTAAAACAAGTAGAAAGCGAGGCTATAGACTCACCTGTAGTAATAGCGGTAGTATGACGATCTTCGACGATGGTTGATGCCCGGTAAACACAAAAACTGCAACCTATCAAATAAGGCGCGTTCATCAATAATAACTCGAGTAAAATCCATACTTAGTAATATCAAACTCAAAATCATAAAATCAATACCAATCCAAAATAAAAATAATATAAGTGCCCTTTTTATTCCATTCTATATATTTACTATTAGTTAACTCCGTCGATAAAAATCTGCCGGTACACACCAAATGTACAAGCTCGTTTACCCCATTTAAACACGTCAAATTTTTATGATACTAATCAGTAACTTCACTTACTATATATATAAATCCCTGTTAAAAACTCATCAAAAGATTTTACATTTAAAGTTCCCTGCCCGACTCATCTTTGAACTACAAAAACCGGGCAGTTTTACGTCAACAACACTTATAGTCTTTTAACACATTTATTTTTCTTCGTTTATGAAACCGACACTCAACCTTGAAAATAACTCGACATCCTCATACTTAACCTTAAAAATCAGTCCATGACACATTTCAAAAATCCATTTTATAGTCCCCGAGATTCGATCCAAATATCGACAACAATTATATATTGTGTCGGTACTCGTCTCCCGGTACACGAAATAATCAAACTAACGTAACTTTTCGCTTGTTTAGAGCTACATGTCCTACCTTATACCAAAACGAAGGTAAAAACATCCTCTACAACAATATCTAACTAGTTCATCTCAAACTCATATTTTCAGAAAATTAAACTTAATAATCTGCCTAAAAATACATGTTTAAAAATCACCCAAAATCAATTTTTCACCACATTTTAACCTCATTTTTACCACTACAAGCATCCTCATACTACTAGTTCATATCATAACATCCTAAATCATCCTAGATGATCAAATCATAAAAACCAAACTCAAAAATATCAACATGCAATTAATAAAATATATACATATGAACATAAACACCTACTTACAACAACAATTTAAGATCAAACATCAAGAATTTCATCCAAAAATGGGTTTTATAAAAATGTTCATGCATGTGTAAGATTTTCATACCAATGTTTAGGGAATGAAGAAACTAAGATGGGTCTTTGATTAGATTTGATTGAATCAAACTCAAAACCAAAAAAATGATGGTGTTTGTGTGGTGTGGGGGTGACGGGAAGAAGAGGAGAGGGAGGGGAGAGAGAAAAAAAATTTGAGTGGAGTGTTTGTGTGTTAGTTTATGTTTAAAATTTCTTTTATATGGGGAAAGTTTAGGGTAGTTTTTGCCAATTGTGATTCTTTTAGACCAAAGTACAAATACTTTGTTAAAAAGCGGGAAATGACTATTAGTCACTTTTGAAAATTTTTACGGGTCTCGGGTTTCATAAAAATGCTTCTCAAAACATAAAACGCACTCAAAATGATATATTATATAGTCCCGGCACAACTTAATACGACATTAAAATAAAAACGTCAAAATATTAAACATCGACATGTTTAAAATAAAATATAAAATTTCTCGGGCATCCGTCGATATCGTCATCACTAATAATCCTCGCAACTCGTCAAAACGTAAAAATAAAATTTTAATCATCATCCAAATCAAATTACCAATCGTCATAAAAATCAACCTCGTCAAAATTTCAAAAATATACGTAAAAATATAATTAAACAATGACCACGATTTTTGGGTTGTTACATCCTACCCTCCTAAAAGAGAGCGACGTCCCGGCGCTCAACCCGCCTCACACTCGCACTTCCTCACTTCTAGAGTCAACGTGACCTCTTATCCTCAAGAGATACTCACGTCTATCACACCAGTCCAACTCAATTCTTATGATATCACCATATCCACAACTATTATTACACTTCAAATTCTAATTTCACCTTCTATTATGCTAATATTACTTCATCATTCATACTCCTTCTGCAACACTTTTTTAGTTTCATTCCTGCCCCAATACTCTGATAACTTGACCCCACAACTCAGACAACATACATATACCACGATTCTCCGACAACATACACCACAACTATGTAAATTCTCAAATTAGACCTCTTAACTACTGATATGACGATTATCATCGCATAAAGATTCCATCTTCACTAATTTTCATTAGTCCTCATAGTAAAATATTATGATATCATCATCCCAAGTTTCTATTACCATCGTTCAATTCATCCTTTCACTCTGTCCGTTGCTTTCCAAAAATACGCAATATTCCTTCTTAACTCAATTCTTCGCACTTTCTGTAGAAATCTCTGATATCCAAAAGTCAATCTCAATCTCTGGGTTACACATATAATATGTTCAAACCTTAATCAATACTCATACTTTATCACAACGATTCCCAATATTCAAAAATTTACTCTGCCTCTATGTCCCGAGGTTACACTCGAACTAAATATAATGAGATTATCCATAATTCTGACCAGCCACTTATATACTTCCTATTCTCATCTTCCACTTTCATTCAATCTCGCAATCTTTATGTCCCAAGTGTAGTGATTGCTAGATCACTGAATTACTGTACTTTCCATGGTACATTATTACATCTTTCTCATATCATATTACTGTTTACATAACTCCGTTAGTATCATACATTCAAATCTGAAATGTATAATGGTCAAATCACTTCCTGATATCGTAATTTACTTTATTCCAACCATTATGTATCAATACTTCAATTTGTAAAATCCCTTCAATACTACATGCGACACTCTTAGCACTCTGAGAATAATTAAATTCTCTGTTTAATCTGAACAATTCATTCACCACTGGTCCTTGCATTCTTAACACACTCTCTGATCTTAATAGAAGAAAAAATTAAATAATCACAATAACCGTTTTTGTTTTTGTTGTTGTCTTTGTTTTTGTGGGACAATAACATACATCTCAACTTTCTCATTTCTATTACCATTCTATTTCAAAATTTCCAACAATCTGTTGATCTTCTTTGTTTGATATTCCTTTTTCCATTAGTTTATTACCTTGATTCTAACTTCCTTTCCATTCCATCCATTCTGCTTGTTGTTACCAATATTCCAATTATCTCAAAACTCAAGAGTCAATTCTCAATTGCTTCAGAAACTTTATAAGCTCTTTTTCCTTTTCCTCCTTCTTACTAAATACTCACTAGTCGATAGCGAAAGTATCCACACTTATCCTTTATAATCTGAAACACACTTCGTAATACACAACTATAACATATCCCGTTCAAAATTTACCGATTATTATTTCCCCGTCATCATTTGTAATCCTTAATTCCTCTTCCTTAAAATCCCCGAATGACATTTATACACAAGTCCTTCTTATTTTTAGTTTCTTCATACTTGATTCCATACAAGTAATACTTTTCAATCCCAAAACAAATACCACAATGTCCAATCTCATGATCATATAAACCCCGTTACACTTCTTCATTCAAGTCAACACACTACCATTGCTTTCCTTTCCACTTGATATTATCCAAATATCATCATCGCAACTCTATAATTCCTTCAAATTCCTCCAATACTAATTATACAGGCACAAAACTTCAATCTATCCTCAGCGTTCATAAACAACTTCCTCAACTACAAAATCAGATCTCACAACCACAACTTAAATATATTTTCCATCTATACATCTACTTCCATTCATATATCTAAGTTCTTCTTTGTCAGTTGTATCCTTGATTCAACAATCAGTGAAAACCTCCTGATAAACCTCCGATAATACTCAGCTTACACAAAGGAATTTACAAGCTTCAGTCGGTTTCGTCGGTATTGACAAAGCCTCAATCGTTTCATTCTGGTCAGATTTTCACAATCACTTCAGCTATAGATTGCAAATTCTAAAACATCTTATAATAATCCAACTAAAACTCTTATCCAAAGAATTTTACACACCATTCCTTTTTTAAAAACAATTTTCCAATTGTTAGAGAATACTTTTTTTTTCCTTCAATCATCTATTTATCACACTAAACATTCACAATCAATAATGGACACCGATCTCTAGTGCTTAGTTTGTTCAACCTCACAGCAATCATCTTATTCATAAAATATCCAGCTTCTATCCTTACGTCCATTATTACTTCTCTAATGACTTTCCCTTCCAGTCAAATCAGATTATCCTTATTGTCTCATCTGCCAATCCTTACAATCAAACGTATTACCATCCTCAACTTCCTGACAATGCCATATAATAAAATATACAATCAGATTGCATAACTCCTATCACCAAACTAACACAAAGCTTCCTTTTTCCCAAGACGACAGTGAACTCTACGATTCCGCAGAACAATCACATAGTGTCCTCAAGTACTAACCCATCTTCTCATTCCTTTCCGACTACTAGTAAAGCGCATAGAAAATTTGGCTTATTGTAGTTTCCTACTACATACCTTCTCATCATTGACCAATAAAATCGTCAAATAGAAATTCTACTGATTACTCCCTGAAATCAGTACTCAAAGTTCAACAACATTCTAATTTAATTCCTTCCACCTTTATTTATCATATCCTATGATATTCATCCTTGTCCCGGTTAACTTCTCACAACTCTACTTCAATTGATCGCGCTATACTTCTTAATTCCATAAACTCAGAAAATATTTCCTTAATATATATACACATATATTATTCTTCTGTCGCTGAATTTCTCTTTTCAACTAATCGCAATTTTTCGTTGATTTCTCGTCCTCAATTCTGCTAAACTCTAACATCTTCAAATCTCAATATATCCTCAATAACACCTTCAGAATTTAGATACACCATCAATATCACTTTCAGAATTTCAATAAAATTCTAACTCAATGGTTACTAGATAAGAATATACAAATTACTACATCTAAATCTCAAATCTTATCAGCATTTCCAAAATATAGGCCGTAATAGCAGCAACATTCCCTTCATATTGATCTTCCACTATCTGAATAATTCCTTTATTCAATCTCCTTTACCGAAATGAAAACACTTCATTACCACAGAAATACCAATTTTTATACCACATTCCTTGTTATTCCTTCAGCAGCTCGACCTCCAGTTAGTTCATACTTACATCAAGTAAATAGATAATTACTTAAGTGGTATAAAATACATATGATCTACACATCATACTTCCTTATGCTTACCCGATTTATAGCAACTGCTTAAATACCATCTCTTCTTATCTTAGGCTATTAATTTCCAAATTTACGTTCTCTTAGAGGAGATAAATTCCTATTCCTTATTGTCATTCGCAACAATACCATTCCTTTACCCTTTTCTGCCATACTTAATTTCAAATCAGGATCAATCTTTAAATTACTATCTATTTTCATCTAGTCGAGCATTCCCAATTGACCATTGATGTATTAAACATCCATCAGTTACTCGAACTTATCCATATAGTTGCACCTTTCCAATTACCATCAATAGTCGTACGGCACTCTTCACCGCATCTCTTCTCATAACTAGGAATCTAACACTTAGACATCCTTTTAAAGCCTTGCAGAATAACAGCAACCTCTCTAACTGGAACAGCATCATCTTCAGTATCAGCAGCATCTTCAGTCTCGGCAGCATCTTCAATCTCAGCAGTATCTTCTTGTTTCAGCAGCATCTTCAACTAAAACAGCAGGATTTTAAATCTCAGCAGCATCTCGTCTCTTCTCAGCACTATCAGCTTCAAACGATCTAACAACTATTCCCCAATCATATAATCTACCCTAATGGTTGGCAACCTTTGGAGACATATTTCAAGATACTCAGTCACATACACATGAATCCATGCTAATGACAGAAACATATCTCACTCAACTCTTTCAATTGTTATCACATACGAAAGAGACTTAATGAGTATACACATCGAGATAGAAAGAATAGGGTCTTTTCATCAAGATATAGCATGAATACTGCATACGCCAACAACACAATACTACCTAAATTCCACAATCATCTCAAAAGAAAAGATACAAAGACACATCAAAATACTAAAGGGTAATAGTAGATATCATCCATAAATCCAAGAAAATTGCAACAAAACCTTGTCGCTAATGTCGCTTACCCTTACCATCCTAAACAACAACAATAGTAATAATCCACCACAATACTACCTCACAACATCAAGATAATCCAAATACAATACAAAAATAAATAAACGGAAATACAACAACAATCCATCACTACATCACTCCATAGGATGTGGTCCATCACTTTCTCCAACTTGGCTTGTTCCTGCTTCATCTTCAACTGGTCCTAACTTACAGCACCTCCCTTTTGGATCTAAACACGGTGGATCCCTAAATCCATACTTCAAAATTCCTTCTTGACACGGCGGATTTATCATATAATGAGTATTAGCATACACCTCACTATCCTGAAACTTCCAATGTGGCTCAAGATACGGCCCAACATGAGCTACATATTCACTTAACCTGCGAAGCCTATCTATCTCTTTCTGCTACTTCTCAAAATTAGTTCCATAACTTCTCACTTCTGCTCTAACCTTAGTTCTTCCAACCTCACTCTCAGTCAAATAATTATCACTATCAGATTCTGCAACATTTTTCTTATCATTCGTATCATCCTCGTAATCTAACCATCCACCTGAAATCTTAGGATCACCTACAAACTGATTCTGCAAATTCCATTGACCTACAGCAAATCCCCCATTCTTGACGTAATATGGTATGTCAGACATTTTCTGAAATCACAGAAAATTCAAAAGTACATAAGGTCATTATTCAAAAATATATATGCAATGCATAACAATGCAAATGCAAATGAATTACGTATGCAAAATAAATATATATGTATGCGATGCGATGCAATGCAATGCAATGCAAATGATAATTATACAATATTCATAAAAATGAAATTATGATTAAATTATGGTGAAAGCACTCCACGTCCTTTCATTAATACCAATACCTCATTGCAGTATTTACTTAATAAATACTCAAGAATTCACAACAATTATAAGGGATACATCTATAACAATAAAGCATAACAAAAATAAATATCTTACTGGAGCCTTGCAGAGAAGTTGCGTTGCTTTTATAAAATACTTTCGACACCAAAGTTATAGTTTAGGACATTTTTCAAAAATCGACCTAATTCGCTATAACTAAAAAGCTCTGGTCACCAATCTTTAACACCCTCAAATTACATTGCGCAGCGGAAAATACACAATTGGGTGTTATTTACAAACTTCATCTTATAACTCTTTAAATGACCCAAAAACAGTATATTTAAGAATAAATATAGAAATAATTTAAATCAATGTCTAAAACCTTCAATCCCAAGTAAAATCAGTTTAAAATATATCAGAGTAGCGTACAGGTTCCCCTAGGATCTTAATCAAAACAACAAACCTTTTACCAAAATATTTGACCATTTACTATATGTTTACGACAATAGGGAAAGAATTCTGTTTTAGACCAAATTACTACAAAAGCAATCCCGCAATCCTTCTCCAGCAAGCTCCACAATCAACAACTTCAAGTACCTGAAATACATGCTTAAAATCATCAACACAAAGGTTGAGCAAGTCTATAGGTTTTACAAAATCATAATTGAACACATCGTAAAAATCATTCACAATTGTTTAATAGAATTGTGGCCATACAATCTATCAATCAGGTATATCATATATAACAATAGTTATCAAATTGTATTAAGCTCATGACACCGACCCGTTAACTTAGTCACCCACGCCAATACCAATTCTCATTCACGTAAAATTATCCTTCCCAGTGGGTTACTCAGTGTAAAGCCCTGGTCTCAGATAGGGTTGTCAGCCCAATAGTACTATTATTAGAATAAGCGGCTATTCCTAACTCGCAACATCAAGTCAGAAGATAGTTAACGGCTCATAAATTTAGGGTCTTATGCAATTAGGTACTTATACAATTCATTTCATCACAGGCAACATCGGGTCCAACAATTACTTATGACATGTGTTCATTTTAATTCAAATAACATGTATCCCCCTCGCGGGTTTTAAAATCATTAAAACAAGTAGAAAGCGAGGCTATAGACTCACCTGTAGTAATAGCGGTAGTATGACGATCTTCGACGATGGTTGATGCCCGGTAAACACAAAAACCGCAACCTATCAAATAAGGCGCGTTCATCAATAATAACTCGAGTAAAATCCATACTTAGTAATATCAAACTCAAAATCATAAAATCAATACCAATCCAAAATAAAAATAATATAAGTGCCCTTTTTATTCCATTCTATATATTTACTATTAGTTAACTCCGTCGATAAAAATCTGCCGGTACACACCAAATGTACAAGCTCGTTTACCCCATTTAAACACGTCAAATTTTTATGATACTAATCAGTAACTTCACTTACTATATATAGAAAGACCTGTTAAAAACTCATCAAAATATTTTACAGTTAAAGTTCCCTGCCCGACTCATCTTTGAACTACAAAAACCGGACAGTTTTACGTCAACAACACTTATAGCCTTTTAACACATTTATTTTTCTTCGTTTATGAAACCGACACTCAACCTTGAAAATAACTCGACATCCTCATACTTAATCTTAAAAATCAGTCCATGACACATTTCAAAAATCCATTTTATAGTCCCCGAGATTCGATCCAAATATCGACAACAATTATATATTGTGTCGGTACTCGTCTCCCGGTACACGAAATAATCAAACTAGCGTAACTTTTCGCTCGTTTGGAGCTACAAGTCCTACCTTATACCAAAACGAAGGTAAAAACATCCTCTACAACAATATCTAACTAGTTCATCTCAAACTCAAACTCATATTTTCAGAAAATTAAACTTAATAATCTGCCTAAAAATACATGTTTAAAAATCACCCAAAATCAATTTTTCATCACATTTTAACCTCATTTTTACCACTACAAGCATCCTCATACTACTAGTTCATATCATAACATCCTAAATCATCCTAGATGATCAAATCATAAAAACCAAACTCAAAAATATCAACATGCAATCAATAAAATATATACATATGAACATAAACACCTACTTACAACAACAATTTAAGATCAAACATCAAGAATTTCATCCAAAAATGGGTTTTATAAAAATGTTCATGCATGTGTAAGATTTTCAACCAATGTGTAGGGAATGAAGAAACTAAGATGGGTCTTTGATTAGATTTGATTGAATCAAACTCAAAATCAAAAAAAATGGTGGTGTTTGTGTTGTGTGTGGGTGACGGGAAGAAGAGGAGAGGGAGGGAAGAGAGAAAAAAAATTTGAGTGGAGTGTTTGTGTGTTATTTTGTGTTTAAAATTTCTTTTATATGGGGAAAGTTTAGGGTAGTTTTTGCCAATTGTGATTCTTTTGGACCAAAGTGCAAATACTTTGTTAAAAAGCGGGAAATGACTATTAGTCACTTTTGAAAATTTTTACGGGTCTCGGGTTTCATAAAAATGCTTCTCAAAACATAAAACGCACTCAATATGATATATTATATAGTCCCGGGACAACTTAATACGACATTAAAATAAAAACGTCAAAATATTAAACATCGACATGTTTAAAATAAAATATAAAATTTCTCGGGCATCCGTCGATATCGTCATCACTAATAATCCTCGCAACTCGTCAAAACGTAAAGATAAAATTTCAATCATCATCCAAATCAAATTACCAATCGTCATAAAAATCAACCTCGTCATAATTTCAAAAATATACGTAAAAATATAATTAAACAATGACCACGATTTTTGGGTTGTTACATACTCAACCATTCAGAAATCGCTCAGTTGCTAGACAACCGAATGCGTTTAAATCTGACCGACCCAAAACATCGAACTCGAGGTTTGCATCCCAAGTTGACGTGCATAGCAGTTTGCCAAAAACAGTCACTCCACTATCTAGATCCCCCTTAACAAATTTTGCCTATGCAAAACCCAATCACATGAATGCCTCAAGCAACTCTAGAAATAGCTCCAAGAACATGCCTCGGAGTAGTTCAAATGACACGGGTCATAAAAGCTATCTAGAGGATGCTAAGATTAAGACACAAGCAAGAGATAGGACCCAACCGAAACCTAGGAGTGCTAATCACACATCTAGGAATTCTAGACCCTTCTATGATGTGCCCAAATCAGCCTATCCTAGGAACACTATATCCTTCTCAGATGCTAAGCACTTTGTTTGCACGAAATGTAACAAATGCGTGTTTAATACCATTCATGATGATTGCATCACAAAAGTCCTGAACAAGGTGAACCAAAAAGCTAGAGCATCTCAAAGACAGAACCCTATAGGAAATAGATTTTCTCCAACTAAGTCTTCCGCTGTGCATGAGAAAACTACGCTTCCTAGACCTTATCTTAAGTGGATACCAACAGGTAGAATCTTCAAAAAAACTGGTCTTAAATGAGTTCCTACTGGAATAATATTTCCCTCTAGCACGACAAAGGTTCACTGTGAACCCCCACATGATTCTCACAAAGATATCACTAACCAATATGCAAGCATACAAACTACTGATGCAAGTGCAGGTACACAAGTAAAGGCTCAACGGGCACCCAAAGGTCCAATATTTGAATACCGTTCAACAAAAGACACACTCAGAGTTTGGTTGCTGAAGAAGCTGATATCTGAGAAACAAGTGTCTCAGGGGTTTCATAATTAAGCTCGAAGCGATTTACAGTTAAATGTCAGATTGTAACTCGAACTTCAAATAAAGGAAACTGTATCTTTAAAGATAACTTATCCTAACAACGGGTAGAGAAATCTATCACGGGTTGAGCTTGTCACAAAACATTCAAGTTTTTGAACTCAACACTATGGCTTGTAATCACTTTCAGATTGCAACCCGGATCTAAATTCACGGGGGAGTGTACGCTTTCGTGCCCTTACCCTTAGCAAAAGAAGTTAAATCTTCTTACACTTGATTGGATTCGTCATGACATTCAAAGTCTATGAACTCAAGTTTATGCTTTAGAAAAAACTTTTCGCCAAAAAGAATCGATTTTTCAAAAAGCGTTGAACACAATTTTTTTCAAGAATTTCTCAATGATATTCACAATCTTTCAAAAATTGTGTGTTCAACAACTCCTATCCTCAAAACTTTAATGTGGGTCATATTGTAACACCCCACCATGGCGGAATATGGGGCGTGACGTATGGATATCATCACAACATAGCGTGTCTATAGAGATAACTATATGAAATAAGAAATGTCATAAAATGGAGACACAAAGTCATGACAATATCTCATCAGACTCAGGAGTCTAGGTAAGTAGGTAACAATCCTACCGCTTACCCAAGACAAGCAAATAACATAACCAAACAAATATATGTGTTCCACAATATCACTTATTAAAAGAACAAATAAAAACTAAGAAGGAAACGGGGATTCTCCTTCTATATGCATTCCTAAGCTTCTCCAATCCTAGCCACTTATGTTCTCATGCTTAACCATAATATCACCTGAAAGAGACACTAAAACACGTCAACATAAAGTTGGTGAGAGTCATAGGTTTAGACTCCAACGCTAAATCACTTACAAGCTGTGAATAACAACCATCAACACAATAACATATGGACAATATGCTACAATTATGTATTAACAACTAGCATTCAAGATCAATCATTCCAAACCAAAATCCAAGGCTCCTACCTTGCCAAACAACATGGTACCATAGATGAAAACACTATGTACCTATCCCAAGGCCACTACCTTGTCAAACCACAAGGCCACTACCTTGTCAAACCACAAGGCCACTACCTTGTCAAACCACAAGGCCACTACCTTGTCAAACCACGATAACTGAGACGGCACGTGTCCCCCGATCCAAATCATACACAATCAAAAATCACATAGCAGTGAATCACATAATGTACACACAAGTCCATCTCAAATCACAAACACATTCACAGCATCACTTTAGAAAATAACTCAACACAGTGTCTCTTCCATCCCATCTAGAAGTAAAAATCAATATTAAACATGGGACTATGAAACTCACCTAATTGAGCTTCTCCAAATGTCCTCGCACTAGCAAAAAGCTAACAAACCAAAAACACATAATCAAAACATGAACCAATCACTAAAACGGTTCATCAACCTATGATGGACATCTAGCCTCCTCCTATATAAATACCTCATTTATATGCTCTAAGCATCTCATTACACCTCTCTATAAAGCCCTTAACTCCTTTTACTTCATAACCCGTCCCGTTAACATTTTACCCAAAACAGTCCCGTTTTTCATACCTTAAACTATGGGTAGATCTCCCCCTTAAACATACCCATGATCTCTGTAAAAGGAATATTCATACCCTTACATATGTTGGCTAATACCTCCCACTTGCCCTAACTTTATAGCTACTGTTAAGGCCCCGATATACATATATCTACTTTTGTCATTCCAGATTTCCTGATTTTAAACGTACTAAAAGTTTGTTACCATTAAGGGGTCTTACCCTAAACCACAACCTTAGCCCAAGTGCAGATACTTACTACAATATATAAATCATCTCTCACGTTCGTGAGAAGATCCCAATTCAACCCTAAGTACCCCAAACAACCCAAAACTTAAAAAGAAAACAGGCTGACTTCAAAACTGTATTGACCTCCGACTGTTGTAACCTGTTTTTGACCCACTTCCCGAGCTCCAATTTAGTTCTAGTTTCTTGCATTAGAAAGCCACTTCAATTACCTTTTCAGGGATACTTGGATCGCATCTTGAATGTTCCTAGAACTCCCGATATGATCAAAACAATTGACTCAAAATTCTGCCCAGTTTTTAAAAACGGGTTTAACAAAATCAACCACATTAATTAACCCTAATCCCTCTAATTACAAGCCCTAATTTATTTAATCATTATGAACTTATTATTATAACATTAATTTACTGTTCTTAAATTAAACCCTAACCTAAATCCATCATAAGATGATTAAAGAAAACATTAAACAATTTAATTGAAAAGAGTATTAAAGATTTTACCTTAGAATTTTTGAAAGAAGAAAAATTAATGAAGAACCCTAAAACCACCATTTATGCCGACCAAACCTTGATCTCCAGGGATTTTATGAGTGTTTTGATTAATAAAAAGACTTTATATACTTTCTTAACAAGTCCTTGGCCCATGTACAAAAGCCCGGTTCCCTTTTTCCCTTTTTTCCCCTTTTCTTTTCTTTTTTTCACATAACCGACCTATACCCATTTAATTTCGTTTTTTTTTCCTTTTTATTATTAATATTTGTATTAATAATATTACCTTAATTTTCCTTAATTTATTTCAGCTCCTAAAGCCTCCAAAACCTCAAAACCGTAAAACTAGTCAAATTTACGTGTTTTACCGTAAAAGACGTAAAATATACACTTTTAAAAAAAATCTGAAATTTTGAAATAAACTTTATAAGTAAGTCCTAAATGACTTAAAACCATCCCGAAAAATATCCATATGACCAATTTCCTCATCCGAGACCTCTAAATGCTAAACCGTAAATCGTAAAAATACGATTTTCTATAATACATATACGTATACGTAAAACCACCAAATAACACCATCTCACTTCATAGTCACTACCATGTGAACTCATGAACATGAAATCATCGCACATCGTTTCACTCACAAGGTACCCCGTACCGGAAACGATATCCAAACCACAATCTATACACACCAATAAGAACATAAACACGTAAAGACAGGTAACTAGCACAAAATAAAACTAAGTGACGAACCTCAAAACCAGGGTTGTCACACATATCCTCGTAATGACAATTCAATTGGATCAATTTTTGAGGCGGAGTGTTCCAAAATTCATGCTAAGTTTGACACATGTTTCTCCCGAAAGATTTTCAAGACCATTTTTCAAAATATATTTTAATCAAATTTGGTATCTCTAATATCAAAAGATTTTATATATTAGAGATAAGGGGAGAAAATGTGATTAAAATGTGATCTACAGACTCAATCACTCATGGTTACGATCAAATATCCACAACATCTTTAATTCACTTGGTGTCAAAAGGGTGGTTAGGTTTAAGTCCTATGATCCAACCAGAACCGGAGGGATCTTCCTAGGGACAAGCCAATAGATTATTAGAAGTCCTTATGAAAGATGGAGTAGAATGTGAACGTAGCTGAATACCGACTAAGTACTGATGCTAGCACTGGAACAATCACAACAAGGTGCTAGTAATGATGTCTTGGTAAGCATTGAAGGGGTTGAAGAATGAAAAAGAAATGTAAGGATAAAGGGTGTAAAGAAATTAGCCCTCCATACAACTTAGGCAGAAACCGGGTCAACACATGATGAAAACAACGCATCATGGACCCAGTGATGTAATGCACAACCCCTCCCCAGCTGACTCATGCTTCTCTCAAAAGAAGTTTGTTTTATTGTCACGGAGATCAACACGACTTCTATTGACTTTCTCACTCTGAGATAGTTGATATTGAATAGGTGGCATCTGCTCCAGCCTCCGATCACTAAAAGTGCACAAATCGAGTCTAGAGTCAAGAGATCAATCAAGTCTCGTTAGGACACACGGATGAAGATTAAGAGAGTCCTACGCTATATCCTTGTGATATTGCTAGAACACTCAGAGTGATACTACCTAGTATTCACAATGATGAGTGGAAATCCTTCAAGTGTTAACATCAAACAGCACTGCGGTAGGTCATGTGTAAGATTCTTTATGAATTGAACATATGTAAAACTGAAAAGCAACAGTGGTTTGATTCTGAATTGATTCAAACTCGTTTCAGGTTTTTACGCAATATCTTTATGGTCTTGCCAGAACATTCAGAGTGATATTTATTAATATTCACAGTGATGAATGGAAATCCTTCTAGCGTCAACATCAAACAGCGCTACGGTAGGTAACTTGCGAGATTCTTATGAATCAAGCTTGTGTCAACTGGAAAGCAACAATGGTAAGATTCTTAATGAATCAAACTTGTTCCATGAATTTGAATTGACGACTTTAATCAAGCGGATGTTTATCCAATTGATTCACTCTTTATGTTCGCAGTCTTGTATTGAGACGGTCGAGAAAAGTGAACGGTTAGTACAGTCACGAAACCCTGTCAAGGAGGTTCTTAATTGAATCTACCTAATCACAGGTACGATATTTAAATATCGTGTAACGGTCTTCACCGACCGGAGGTAAAACGCTACCGATTTAGGACGAATGTCAAAGCCATTCAGTCCGTGTCTATGTTTTGTCTCAAGAAGGTGATGTTACGGTGTACTTAGCAAAGTCAAAGATTCAAAAACCACATTCTCATACCCAAAGACATTCAACAATCAAGAAAGCTAAAGACTTCCGCAACTCTGATGATCAAAATCTTCCTTATCAATTAATTTAGAGGAATGACCTCTCTTCAAAGGAGATTGTTAGCAAGCTTTCAAGATTATGCAATGTATGAGCATGTGGATAAAGACACAAGATCGCAAGATGGCTAAGACAAGTCAAGAATGATTTGAAGATCTCAAGATAAAAGACAAAGTCGAAAGACAACGACAAAGGCTCAAAGATCACAACATGAAGAAACAACACTACTATTACACGTTCAAGACTCATTTATGACGAAATTCATACATCTCCATTGGACTCCAAATATCGAAGAGGAATGACCTCACATTGGGGGAGATTGTTAGCCTCAAAATATTGAGTCAAACAAGAATGTTCGGTCATAGGTTTATATTGTAATATTTATTAGAACGTTGTAATAGTTAGTTAAAATAGTCGTGACATTACGGGCTTGATGGTTAGCTTAAAAGGCCTCTTTAAAGGTACTAAGCATTTATTCAAGCCCGGCCCAAAACAATATAGTCCATTAGAGAGCCCGCATGTGGGTGGACTATATAAGCACCCTCCTACCATGTTAGGAGGGTGGATGATCTCATTTTTCTTAATCTAATTTCACAAGTTAATCATCTATCTCTCTCTACTTTCTCTCACTACTTTCTCTCTCTAAAATTCATATCTTTTCCATCTCATTTCTTTAATCTATCAAAATATTATTTGGGACAACACCACCATGTACCTGTAATAAGACAGTCAGCAAAAACAATCCTATCCTCGCACAATCTACATACAATATGACTATAACCATAAAAGAGATGGTCATAGCCATATTTTTTCTCGGTCCACCCATGATGAAACCCCACCCGTTCACTCATTGTGACCACCACGAGGTGATCACAGACTTGGGTATGGTTGACTAACAAAGACGTCATACCCAAGTAAGGGTCCATACAAGCATTCCCCAGATAGCACCATGCACCTGCGATAAGACAGTTAACAAAAAAATCCATAACCATCCCCCCTCTCAGCCACATACTCTTCCAAACTTGCCAAAATCTCAATGTGAGCTTATGCAACCAACTCCTCAAACAACAATTAAGTAACTCCACCATGAAGATTATTATCATTACTAGTGTCGTCCTCCAATTCATCCCATTCCTATACAACTTCCAAACTTTCGCAGCCATGGACACTTCACAAAACATATTAATCCTTAAACCCATCAGTTTATGTCACACAGTTTCAATAATAATTTTGATAACCACCTCCTTAGATCAGATTGCTTTTGAAATAACCTAAAATTTCTCTCCTGCCAAATGTAATACACCGTC
Source organism: Glebionis coronaria (assembly GCA_025667525.1). Lineage (NCBI taxonomy): Eukaryota > Viridiplantae > Streptophyta > Magnoliopsida > Asterales > Asteraceae > Glebionis > Glebionis coronaria. The sequence goes on from CM046877.1 coordinate 496,582,811, forward strand.
GCACCAAACACCAGTCTTTGGATGACACTCCAAATGAAATTGTTAGCAGGTCTATTAGACATTCCAGAAACCACTTCAGCCCACACACAAGATTCTAGTCCAAATACTCTTAGGAATATCACAGTCGAAGAACAAGTGGGGATGGGAGTCCATACAACTTTGACAAAACGGGCACAACATATTATTAGACTCAAACCATCTAGAGATCCTATCTTGCGTTTTTAATCCACCTTTGCAAGCCATCCAAAGAACAAATGCATGACGGGGAATACACTGAGAAAACCACACATGTTTATACCAAATCACTTTTTGACTATCCACTCTCATCGCCTTCCACACCTCTTTTACACTAAAATCAACAATCTTCTTATCCTTATTAAACCAAACAACTTCATCTTGTTTATCATTACTCAAAACAGGAACCGGAACATTAATAACTTCCTCAAACAAACCCGAAAAATCACTAGGCCAATTCCACTGATTATCAATAATATGATCAATAATCTTAGCCTTAACATCAATCCCGTGCTCAGTAAGAAAATTGTGGCTAATAATTCTACTTAAAGGACCATTCGAATGCCATTTGTCAAACCAGATAAAACAACTCTTCCTATCACCTATCCTATAACCAACAAACTCCTTAATTTTATCCCTAGGCTTCAAAATCTGCTTCCAACACCAAGAATCACACTCATAACATGTAACATTCCAAAAGCAATTATCTCTAAGTCTAAAGCTATAAATCCACTTAACCCAAAGAGAGTCCTTTTTATTAATAATATTCCAAACATGCTTAACCATTAAAGCATCATTCATATCTCTTAATGGTTTAAGACCAAGACCGCCTTGAGATTTAGGTTTATAAACATCTTTCCAAGCGACACTCGTAATACCCCTACTCACATCTCCTTTAGACCATATAAAATTCTTCAAAATCCTATCTATACTATCACAAGTAGAAACCGGAAGACACAACATAGAAGCCCAAAACACATGGAGAGAAGAAAGGACTGAAGCCACCAGTTGTAATTTACCCGCAAGTGATAATGATTTATTCTTCAAATCATTAATTCTATTTCTGACTTTCTCAATAAGCACCAAACAGTCCCCATTACGAAGCTTCCTATGAATCAAGGGGATACCTAAATATGTAATAGGTAACTCCCCAACAGCAAAAGGCATAGCCAAAAGAATAAGATTTCGAATATTACTCGACACATTACCAAAGATAACCGTACTCTTAGACAAACTAGGATAAAGACCAGAACTAATAGTGAACTCATCTAAAGCACGCCTAAGGATACAAGATGAAATCAAATCTCCATGACAAAGCAACAATAAATCATCAGCAAAACACAAATGAGTCAACTTAATACCCTCACAACCCCAATGATACACAAACCTATTATCAATCCTAATATGCCTCTTAACCATCAGATTAAACACTTCCATAAATATAGTGAAAAGATAAGGTGACATTGGGTCTCCCTGCCTAAAACCACGCTTACTCTTAAAATATCCATGAATATCCCCATTAACAAAAATAGAAAAGGAAGCAGACGTGAGACATACCATAATCCAGTTAATCATAGTACTATGAAACCCAAAATTCCCCAAAATTGTCTTCAAGAAATCCCAATCCACCGTATCATAAGCCTTTTGAATATCCACCTTAAAAGCACATTTTCTAACGCCATTGTTCCTAGTATAACCACTCATAAATTCCTGGGCAAGTAAAATGTTATCATTAATTTGCCGTCCAGGAATGAAGGTGCTTTGATAACAATTGATAAGTGTGAAAACACTCATCAATAATGATCCAAAAACCACTCAAAACACAGTCAAATACATTATTTTAACTTTAAAATATCAGAATTACGTGTGTATTTGTGTTTCATGTGTTTTCAGGTAAGAAGATACATTTTTGAGCGAGCACGCGTTTTCAAGGACTTATTTGATGAAAAGACGAAGAAAATGACGAAAGAAGCCTTCAAGGACTTTATTTGCCAAACTGTCAAAGATCAAAGGTTTAAGTTGCACTTTTAATAAGAGAAAGGATAAAATGGAGAATTACTTAAAAGTTTTATACACCTTTGATAAAGAAATGAAAGATGAGGGACCAAAGAGAAGTAAATGGAAAGTTAATGAAATAACTTTTATTTACTTGGTCTGTTGACCAAGTCTCGGTCAAACAAACACACAAAAACATACACGTTTTCTCCTTCTTCTCCAAATGAAGAGAGAGAAACAAACGTTTATTCTCCTTTCCACCATCGCACTTGCAAACCATATTCAAGAGAGATCCAAGGGGTTTCAGCCAAAGCTTTCAACTACAAAAATGCTCATCTCCATTTCCTCTACAAGAAGATGTCACTTAATTAGATCAAGACTCAAGGACGAAGAAACGCCCAAATTTGGGTTTAGCATGAAGAACTCTAATCATCGTATTTTACACGTGTCCATTCCTGATTGGACAAGACACGTCACCACCTTTTCCTCTCGACGCCTATAAATAGAAGACGAAGGCTTCAGTTTCGATGGTTAGCTAGGAGTAGATTCACACATAGTTAAGTAGGTGTAGTTAGTTAGATAGTTCAATTTTCTTTCATTTTTCTGTTAAGATTTTGTAACAAGATTAGTTAATCAGTTGTAACCAATTACGTTTTCCACCATTAATGAAAGCTTAGAGTTTTCTTTTACTCTTCTTTCTCTCTTATCAAGCTTAATCTTTTTCTTTCTAAAAGTCATGTTAGAATTACTGTTCCGTAAATAGGTAATCTGGAGATATACAGCTTTTTGATATACGGTCACGTGATATCCTTTATTAATGTTACTGATTTAATTTCGAGTTACTGTTCATCAGATTGTCATTGCAATTTCAGTTTTATTTTTATATTCTATTTCTTCCATATGATAATCTGTTCATAAGCTCACAGCTTATGAACCTAAGAGATTTCTAGTAGAAGATTAATCTCAGTCAATCAGTTAGTACACTTGAGTAGTTCAAACCAGTTCAATTTTCAGTAAGAATGGTTCTTTAGATTTCAGTTTTATGTGATTAATCAGTTGAAGATTTTGGATAGAAGTTCAGATTTTCAAAAAGATCATAGCAGTAGTAGTTTCGTTTTTTTGATGTAAGTGAATGTGCAGTAGTTAATGTAAAAGTGAATGAATTAGTGTAGGAGTAAGACAATTCAGTTAAGTTTAGTTGAAGTCTATGAAGAGTTTTTATTGAGCATTGTTGTCATGCGTTTCAATATAACGTTTTAGAACTGACTTTCTGTTAACAGAATCAAAGATTTCGAATGTGTTCAAGTTTATGCAGGATCGACAGATTAGGGTGCTTGAATTTGCTGACGAGATAGTAGCAGACCAAGTGGTTGATTCGGTTGTGAGTTTAGTTCAGCCGTAGTTGATAGCTTTCGACACCAAAGGGCAGCCTTGGATGAAACAGATAGAAGGCTTAGTAACTTGTAGTTGATGTTGTGTTAGTTTCAAGCCGGCTCAGCGCCGAGCTTCGACTCAGCGGTCTTACTTCGGATGTCAAGGTTAAGCACAGTGTTAATTTTCTGAAATCTTGTAGTTAAAATTCTGTCATAGCATAGCTGTAGTATAAAATTGGTTGCTGTATGTTTGAATTGCTACTCGTTAAATGCTTGTTATATGTTATAGATAGAAAGCTTTGATTCTTGTTATTTTGAAGTTCTTGCGTGTTTCAGATTAACTGCTTATAACTAGTAAATTCAGCTTTCAAAAGTCATAGATAGAAAAGTCAATTAGGTAATTGATTGGAATAGTGGATTGGTTATGGATTGAATTGAGGATTTCTGTTAGTTAGTTTTAATAGGTCTGAATCTTTAAGGTCAGTACGTTATAGACTGATATTCAGGTTGTTCTAGAGATCTTGGACATTGTTCTGTTTTTGTTTGTAGATGTGATAAGTAGAAGCTTATTTGAACTCTTGCAATAAGCTGTTGGAGTAGCCTAAATAAGTTGTTCATTAATAGATGAATACATCTTACTGATAGAATAACCCAAATATGAACTTGATAAAAGTTATTTCATTTAGAGATTTAAATGAGCAGATGTGATATAGCCTAATATCTGATTTCCATTCTTTAGTAATAAATTTTCTTAATGGTACAACTTTAACCCTTCATTTTGAATGTTCTCATAAAAGCCACAGTCCCTTCGTTAGTTGATAGTTAGTAGTTCTAGTTAGACTTAACTGGACAGTATAGTTTTCTTGGGTTTCTTACTGGGCTTTTTATAATTGGGCTATTTGAACTTCATTTCATTTAAAAAAAAACGTAACTCCTATTCTTTTTGTGGAGAAATCAATTTTAAGTTTTAATATTGCATTTCTTAGTTTGATAAAATTCACTGGTAGATTTATATTTTGTATTTTTACTTGAATTTGTGTTTTAAATTCGTATTTTACATTTTTTGTATTTTGTGCTTTAGAAATGTGGTATTTGCAATATGTTTTAGATAGTACGTAAACGTAGTAGTATAGAATATTTTTACATTTTTTACATGCTTTTTGTGCCAAGTAGTTAACAATTCCAAACAAGTTTTTACCACCAAAAACAATTAAGTCGAGCTTAAAATTGTTATATCAATTCGTTAAGATACCGAGAAAAACGAACTATAAAAAGACAGTTATCAAATGGCGCCGCTACCGGTTCTTTGACATTACGAGAGACTATCGATTGACGGTTTTCATTGGCTTTTGGGATCCGTTCACCTTGTGAACGTTATTTTTACGTATCATAAATAAAAAACAAATCAAAAATCAAAAATATAAAATATATAAAAACTAAAAAATTAACAAAACAATTCTTTTCCTAAAGAATTGACCAAACAAATTAAAAAATCCAAAAAGCAATCTTTTTCCTAAGAGATTGCACCCAAAAAATATATATTATTGGATTCTCTCGGTTTTTATGTACATATAGTATGTTCTCTTAAAAACTCATAAATACAAAAATATTTTCCATATATTATTATAAGTAAATACGTATACGTATAAGAACAACCAATCTACATATTCTCCATAAGTATTGCCAAGGCAATACACCGTGTTAGGGGGCGTTCCGGTCCTTGACACGTGTATCGATCAAACAAAATAAAGCAAGAATAGATAAATACTCTCAATAAGCAACAATTCGAAGAATACGAACATTTAAGTGAATAGAAAGGCGATGTGCTATAAAATGCCATCTAAGGGTCAATAGGTACTTAAGTGCTTCGCGCCACCTAACCCCCCGTTCACTTGTGAGTATTCTAAGAAGGAAGGCTTCATTGGGGGTCTTGCACCCAAGTAGTACATACATATATATTATTTTCTTGTGGATATTTCATATTGAAACTCGAAGAGGATAATCCTTTTCTCTTCAAAGTCACATGAGAGCTTCTCTCTCATTCCTCGTATTGAGTTGCATGCTCACTCGCGGGCGTGCACAAATACCGATTGGTGTACAACCTCTTCCTCCGAAAAGGAAGAAAAAGAGAAAGAGTAAGACCACCACCGTCCATCAAGCCTATCACGAGAATCGTGCTTTGATTCATCCACAACAAGAAGCCATGGCAGTTGATAATCGTTCTTTGATGGAACGTTTGCAAACCAATGTTCATGGATATGCTAGTGCTATTAGGATTCCCGACATTCCCGCAAATACATTTGAGCTAAAAACGGCTATGATTTCCTTGGTTTCACAAACACCTTTCTATGGTCACAAGAATGATGATCCTCATGATCACCTTAAGAGATTCCTTGCTCTTTGCAATACCCTTAAGTACAATGGAGTTCCACATGATGCTATCAAGTTGATATTAGTGCCATTTTCACTAGAGGGACAAGCTAAGCATTGGTTAGACACCCAACCACCCGATAGTATCACCACATGGGATGGTTTCACCACTAAGTTTTTGAACAAGTTCTTTCCTCCATCTAAGACCACGGCTTTGAGGAACTTAATTATAGGCTTTCAACAAAAACCTAGTCAATCCTTTAGTGATGCTTGGGAAGAGTATAGAGAGTTATTGAGGCGATGCCCTAACCATGGATTGGATGAAGTTCACCATATCAATACTTTCTATAATGGCCTTAAATCTCACCACCAAGATTCACTCAATGCTTCCGCGGGAGGGAATATTCTTCTTAAATCCATGCAAGAGGCCGTGGACATCATTGAGACTAAAGCAATGGTTCAAACAAACACTCAATTTGAAGAAAGGGTTCATGTTATCCAAAACACTTCTCAAACACCTTGTGATAACCAATTCCTCAAATATCAACAAGAGATCATTCAACAAATGAATAAAGGTCAACAAGAGATGATTCAAGAGATGGTTCAAGCCATTAAGAACATTTCATTGAACAATTCTTCAAATGATGTGAATGCCATTACTCTTTCTTGTGTAACTTGTGGAGGCCCCCATTCTTATGAACAATGTGATAAGGTGCAAGTTTATCAAGGGGAATGCTATGCTTACCAAGACGAACATCGTGAACACTTCAAGCCAAATATCAATCCAAATAACCTTTCTTACAAGTCCCAAAATTACCTTACTCCATCGGGATTCCCACCCCAACCACCCACCCAAATTCAACAAAATACTCCTCAAATTTTACCAAGGAATCAAGGGCAAAGACCACCTTGCCAAGGGAATAACTATAAGGCACCCAATCATTTTCAACCTCAAGGAAATAACTTCTATCCACCAAACCAAGGATTTAATGCACCACCTCCATCTTTTCTACAACAAGGTTTTTATCAAGGAAATGTGCAACCTAACCCCATGGATTTGATTCTTTAAAAGCTTACCTCTTATGAGAAACAAATGAAAGATGCTCAAGAGGAAAATAACAAGAAATTTTCTCTTCTTCAAAACCAAATTATGTATAATCAAAGACCACAAGGGGCTTTACCTTCCAACACACAAACAAATCCAAGGGCAAATGTCAATGATATTACAACAAGAAGTGGAAAGACAACAAAGGATCCTTCACCTCCTAAACCTCCTATTGTTCCATCCACTTGTGCTCCTACTTGTGACAAGCCTTCTACCTCTACTTCACCACCTCAAAATGATCCCATTCACTCAAACACACCTTCTCAACCCATTCATACTTCTCCTTTACCTTCCACACCTCCCAATGAAGAAGCTAACAAAGACAAATCTTCCACTACAACACCTATTCCACCTACACCAAAACCTACTCTTCCATATCCTTCAAGGTTGAAAAAGGACAAGTTAAAGAAAAAGGATGACATCCAAGTCTCAAATTTCTTAAGGATGTTCAAGCAACTCAACATTAATATATCCTTTGCGGAAGCTCTTGCTTATATGCCAAAGTTTGCTAAGATGTTCAAGGATTTACTCTTAAACAAAGAAAAATTGGTTGATTTGCCCAACACATCCCTTAATGAAAATTGTTTCGCCGTGTTACTTAAAACCTTACCAACAAAACTTGGAGATCCGGGGCGCTTCTTGATACCTTGTAATTTTCCCGGTGTTGAAAATTGCATGGCTTTGGCGGATTTAGGGGCAAGCATTAACCTCATGCCTTTATCGGTTTGGAAAAAACTCTCTCTTCCCGAGCTCACTCCCACTAGGATGACCCTTGAATTAGCCAACCGAACCGTAGCTTACCCCGTAGGTATCGCGGAGGATGTGTTTGTAGGTGTGGATAAGTTTACGTTTCCGGCCGACTTTGTAGTGGTTGATTATGACATGGATCCTAGAGTTCCTTTGATTGTTGGTAGACCGTTTTTGAGAACGGGTCGTACTTTGATAGATGTGGCGGAAGGAGAACTAATTATGAGAGTAGAAGATGAGAGAGTGGTGTTTAAGTTAGGAAAAGTTTGTGATAGGAAAGAGGCTAAAGAGTCTAGACCTTGTGAGACTATTAACACTGTTGATGTGCTAGATGAGGTGTGTGATGAACACTTTCATGATGCTTGTAAGAGTACTAGTGATGAGATGCCCCATGTTGAAACTGTGGCCTCAATTGCTCCCTCTTTAACACCTTTTGGAGAGAGTGATTTCCTCTTGGAGGAATTTGAGTCAAACTTTCTTGGTGATGATGATTCTCCCATTAATTGGGAAGAAGATATTCTTACGATCCAAAAGTTGCTCAATGAGGACCCTATTCCTTCTTCTATTCCATAAGAAGTTACCATTGAGGATCCCTCCATAGTAAAACCTTCCATAGAGAGTCCACCTCCAATTGAACTTAAGGACCTTCCATCCCACTTAGAGTATGCTTTCTTAGAGGGCAAAGACCAATTACCTGTGATAATTGCTAAAGAGTTGAAAGAGGATGAGAAGGAGCAACTTATCGAAGTCCTTAAGAAACATAAGAAAGCCTTAGCATGGAAAATATCCGACATAAGGGGAATTGATCCACATTTTTGTACACACAAAATCCTTATGGAGGATGACTACAAACCCGTCATTCAAAGTCAAAGAAGAGTTAACCCAAAAATCCATGAGGTCATTAAGAAGGAAGTGATTAAACTCTTAGATGCGGGTATGATTTACCCAATTTCCGAGTCTCCATGGGTTAGCCCGGTGCATTGTGTTCCAAAGAAGGGTGGAATCACCGTGGTACCTAATGAGAACAATGAGCTTATTCCTACGAGACTTGTCACCGGTTGGAGAGTTTTTATTGATTATAGAAAACTCAATGAGGCGACTAGGAAAGACCATTTCCCATTACCTTTTATGGATCAAATGCTTGAACGCTTAGTGGGAAATGAGTACTATTGCTTTCTTGATGGTTTTTCGGGTTATTTCCAAATACCCATTGACCCTAAGGATCAAGAAAAGACCACATTCACTTGTCCCTACGGTACATTTTCTTACAAGAGGATGCCTTTTGGCTTATGTAATGCACCGGGGACATTTCAAAGGTGCATGATGGCGATTTTCCATGACATGATAGAGCAAACTATGGAGGTTTTTATGGATGATTTTTCCGTCTTTGGAAATTCATTTACCTCATGTCTCACCAATCTAGAGAGAATGCTTAAGCGTTGTGAGGAAACACGTTTAGTGCTTAATTGGGAGAAATGTCACTTTATGGTGAAAGAGGGAATTGTTTTAGGACACAAAATATCCAACAAGGGATTAGAAGTGGATCGAGCTAAAATTGATGTGATTGCTAAGCTTCCCCCACCCACCTCGGTTAAAGGTGTGAGGAGTTTCTTAGGTCATGCGGGATTTTATAGGCGCTTTATACAAGATTTTTCTAAGATAGCTAGACCGATGACTCACCTCTTGGAAAAAGAGGCTCCTTTCATTTTTAACCAAGATTGTTTGGACTCTTTTGAGACTCTTAAGGAGAAATTGACAGAGGCTCCCGTTTTGGTTTCTCCAAATTGGGAATTACCCTTTTGAGCTTATGTGTGATGCTAGTGATTATGCGGTGGGGGCCGTCTTAGGACAAAGAGTGAATAAGCATTTTCAACCTATACACTATGCGAGTAAAACCATGACCGGTGCACAACTTCATTACACTACCACGGAAAAAGAGTTGCTTGCTATAGTATATGCTTTTGAGAAATTTAGACCATACCTTGCGCTTTCCAAAACCATAGTGTATACAGATCATTCCGCTCTCAAGTATCTTATGACAAAACAAGATGCTAAGCCTAGGCTTTTGAGATGGGTTTTGTTGCTTCAAGAGTTTAAGATAGAAATTCGTGATAAGAAAGGGGCCGAGAATTTAGCGGCAGATCACTTGAGTAGACTTGAGCATCCTTTTCAAGGAGATTTACCACATCAAGAAATCAATGAATCATTTCCATTAGAGGAGCTCATGTCTATCTCTTCCCAAGAGGATGCCACTCCTTGGTTTGCGGATATCGCAAACTATCTTGTGGGCAATGTGCTTATTGAGGGTCTTACTTATCAACAAAAGAAGAAATTTCTTAAGGAAGTTAAGTACTACTTTTGGGATGATCCCTATCTTTTTAGGCAATGTGCGGACCAAATCATTAGACGGTGTGTAGATGGGCCCGAGGCATTTAAGATTTTAGAAGTGTGTCATAAAGGACCTACGGGTGGACATTTTGGGCCAACTATACCGCCAAGAAAGTCTTTGATTCGGGTTACTATTGGCCTTCCATTTACAAAGATGCCCATGAAATGGTGAAATTTTGTGATGTGTGTCAAAGACAAGGAAAAATTACGCAACGTGATGAGATGCCACAATATTTTATTCAAGAGTGCGAGATATTTGATGTATGGGGCATTGATTTCATGGGACCTTTTCCATCCTCTAAGGGAAACAAGTATATACTTGTGGCGGTGGATTATGTGTCCAAATGGGTGGAGGCTAAAGCCTTACCTACCAATGATGCTAGAGTTGTTGTGAAGTTTTTGAAACAATTGTTTGCTAGATTTGGTGTACCTCGGGCCATCATAAGTGATCGTGGTACGCACTTTTGTAATGATCAATTCACGAGAGTTATGAAGAAATATGGAGTTAATCATAGACTTTCTACCACGTATCACCCTCAAACAAATGGTCAAACCGAGGTCACAAATCGTGGTTTAAAGAGAATTTTAGAGAGAACGGTGGGAGAGCATCGAGCTTCTTGGTCGGATAAGCTTGATGATGCTTTGTGGGTGTTTAGGACGGCTTTTAAAACACCAATTGGTTGTACTCCTTATAGGCTTGTCTATGGAAAAGCGTGCCACCTTCCATTCGAGTTAGAACACAAGGCATCTTGGGCTCTCAAGTCGGCTAACTTTGATTTAAACCAAGCCGGTTCACATAGGAAAGATCAACTCAATGAGATGGATGAATTGAGAGCCAATGCCTATGAAAATTCTTTGCTTTACAAAGAAAAGACTGAGAAATTGCATGATGCTAAGATCAAGAACCGTGAGTTCAAAGTTGGAGATCCGGTTCTCCTCTTTAACTCAAGGTTGAAACTTTTTGCGGGCAAGCTTAAGTCGAGATGGTCCGGTCCATTCACTATTGCTCAAGTGTTTCCATATGGAACTATTGAGTTGTCACAACCCGATGGTCCAAATTTTAAAGTGAATGGTCACCGTGTGAAGCATTATTTTGGGGAGGACATTTCCGTTGAAATGGTCCAAGAGATCCCCATTTTCCCAATGAATTAATTCATTGTGGGACGAGTCGAGCTAGAGACTCATTAACTCAAGCATCGTATAACTAGGTTTAGAGTGTTGTAGGTTAGAAATAAAGGTATAGACTTGGAGATAAGTGTAGGGGAGACCTTCTTTTGTCTTCATGATTGTTTGTAAGGTTGCTCACTCATTTCATGCTTTGGAGCTTATGGAGGAGGCCCTTGTATCCGGTTCACTTTGTTACTATTGTGATTTTTCATTGACACCTTGTGCTTAAACATGATTTCACTAATAGTTGTCCTTTCCTTAACTTGGGTTAAGCAAAGTCTATTCATTGTCATAAGTGTAGGGGAAGTTTTTATACTTCCATGCTCTTAGACATTGAGGACAATGTTTAGCTTAAGTGTAGGGGGGTCTTCTATCGAAGTGACCTTATCTAGAACTTGTCATTGTCTTTCATGATAATTGGGAAAATTAATTTTTCAAACATTTTTCAAATTTTTGATCTACTTTGGCCACCAAAAATATGCATTCATAATTTTTGCATTAATCATTTTTCATTTGCATATCACATTTGCATTGTATATATTTCTTCTTTTATTTTCCATCAAAGATATTGAAAAATGAAAAATATAATAAAAACATGGTTTAACAAATTTAGACTTCTTTGACATATTAGGCCCGCCATGGATATTTTGACTCAACCCGAGTTTGCTTATCTTAGCATTCTCTAGCTAGTATCCTTAACCATGTAGTCCTTCATTGGTCTATTAGGCTAAGCATCCACCAATCTCATTATTTGAGATTTTAAATTTATAGAGAATGGGAAATGATAGAGTTGAAGCAAGTGTAAAAGGGCTAGATAAACTTCATGATAATTACTTGTGGCTAAACCCTTCTCTTCTTTACCTCTAATTTCTTCGCATGTACATATGTTAATAAATAATCAAGAACAGTTTTAATTGGTTTGTAATCTCTTATGCATTTTTGTCTAATCATTCATGGTTGGTATAAGTACGTCTTAAGATTCTAAGTTAGAACGTTTTATGTGTGCTAGACTTATGTCATGCTCAATATTTAGCGGGTGTTTTTCCTTTTATTCTTTTCAAATTTCTTAGTGAGGAATAAAGAAAAATAAGAGCGGCTTATGAAAAAAATGAGTGGCTAGAAAAAGAAAAAAAAAAGAAAAGAAAAGAAAAAATATATATATATATATATATACAAGACTCCCAAGAGGGGCAGTGTGGTGTTAATTATAGTGACTATTGAGTTCCAATATTACCTTGACGGGTTGCGGGGATTCAATAGATTGCTCCAATCCAACATTACCTTGACGGGTTGCGGGGTTGAAGATCCAAAGTCTCAAAAAGATGGCGGATGTAAATTATTGCGTGAGTTTTATTTTTCTTTCCTTAGCGAGTGTGTAGCTACTTATGAAAGCATGACATGAGGATTTTACACATAAAACGAATGACTTATTACTCTTGAAACGGACTTGTATTAATTGTGAGCGGTTCTTCAAGTAATGGATGAGAGGATTACTTAGGATTAAAACTGTGCTTCCTTATTTTTGGATTTTTCATTTCTTATACTTCACACTTGAAATAATGACAAATTTGCTCACAAGCAATTTGCTCAAATAATAACCGGTTCCACATTTAATTGTCATGAATAAGTTGATGCACTTTTTACTTGTGAATACAATGATCCCATTTTTAAGCTTGGTATGGGGAAAGTGAAACTTGAGGATGATAAGTGTCCATGGTACCAAAGCCCTAATCTAAGTCATTGATTTCTTTACGAGTTATTTCCATCAAAACCATTTCAAGAAAATAGAAAAATATATAAATAGAATTGTTTTCTTGCATTGCATTGTAGATATTCAAAATCATTCATCATGTATAGCATAGTATATTAAATCATAAAATGGCCAAGGTTGATTAATTATGAGAAAAGTGCACTCTAGAGTTTTAAAATGCTGCATTGCATGAGGTCATGGCAATGGTCAAGTGGAGGGGAGTTGATAAGTGTGAAAACACTCATCAATAATGATCCAAAAACCACTCAAAACACAGTCGAATACATTATTTTAACTTTAAAATATCAGAATTACGTGTGTATTTGTGTTCATGTGTTTTCAGGTAAGAAGATACATTTTTGAGCGAACACGCGTTTTCAAGGACTTATTTGATGAAAAGACAAAGAAAATGACGAAAGAAGCCTTCAAGGACTTTATTTGCCAAACTGTCAAAGATCAAGGGTTTAAGTTGCACTTTCAACAAAAGAAAGGATAAAATGGAGAATTACTTAAAATTTTTATACACCTTTGATAAAGAAATGAAAGATGAGGGACCAAAGAGAAGTAAATGGAAAGTTAATGAAATAAATTTATTTACTTGGTCTGTTGACCAAGTCTCGGTCAAACAAACACACAAAAACATACACGTTTTCTCCTTCTTCTCCAAATGAAGAGAGAGAAACAAACGTGTATTATCCTTTCCACCATCGCACTTGCAAACCATATTCAAGAGAGATCCAAGGGGTTTTAGCCAAAGCTTTCAACTACAAAAATGCTCATCTCCATTTCCTCTACAAGAAGATGTCACTTAATTAGATCAAGACTCAAGGACGAAGAAACGCCCAAATTCGGGTTTAGCATGAAGAACTCTAATCATCGTATTTTGCACGTGTCCATTCCTGATTGGACAAGACACGTCACCACCTTTTCCTCTCGACGCCTATAAATAGAAGACGAAGGCTTCAGTTTTGATGGTTAGCTAGGAGTAGATTCACACATATTTAAGTAGGTGTAGTTAGTTAGATAGTTCAATTTTCTTTCATTTTTCTGTTAAGATTTTGTAACAAGATTAGTTAATCAGTTGTAACCAATTACGTTTTCCACCATTAATGAAAGCTTAGAGTTTTCTTTTACTCTTCTTTCTCTCTTATCATGCTTAATCTTTTTCTTTCTAAAAGTCCTGTTAGAATTACTGTTCCGTAAATAGGTAATCTGGAGATATACAGCTTTTTGATATACGGTCACGTGATATCCTTTATTAATGTTACTGATTTGATTTCGAGTTACTGTTCATCAGATTGTCATTGCAATTTCAGTTTTATTTTTATATTCTATTTCTTCCATATGATAATCTGTTCATAAGCTCACAGCTTATGAACCTAAGAGATTTCCAGTAGAAGATTAATCTCAGTCAATCAGTTAGTACACTTGAGTAGTTCAAACCAGTTCAAGTTGTTGGGAATAAATTAAGGCCAGATCACTTGAGCGCTGACAAGAGTAAAACAAGCGTTGACAAGAGCAAAACAAGCGCTGACAGCTCAAGCGTTGACAAGACAAAGTCAAGCGTTGATACATTGAAGACAAGCACTGATGGAAAGATATACTCTACGCGTTTATTGTATTCTAGATTACTTCTAGTAAAGATAGGAACAACAATGTATTTTATATATTTATCTTTACCTAGAATAGCTGATACGTAGATTATTGTACAAGGCTTCTTATGTCTATAAAAGAAGACCTTTAGGTTATTGTTTCATATAAGTTTTCATTCGTAAACTACTTTCATTGTAAGCAAGTTTGATATCATTAATCAAAGTGAAAGTTTGTTTATATCATTGTGTGTTCTTGTTTAAGTGTTAATTCCGCATAACACTTAGATTATCATAAGCATATACAAAGGTTTCTCTAAGTGTATTACTTGATCTAATCTCGTATACATAAAGCTAAATCGATCTAAGTTTGGGATCAACAAGTGGTATCAGAGCTTGTTGAGGAACTTTTGATCTTAAAGAACACAAGAACCCTAAAAATCACCAAAACCCTAATTTTCTCAAAAACCCTAACAACATTATGTCTGAAGCAATAACCTCCTCATCCTCACCTTTACCAAACATCAAGATTCCCATGCTTGATGCAACCAACTTTGATTTGTGGAAATTCAACTTTGAGCAATATCTGGGGATCTATGACTACACACTCTGGGAGATCATTGAATATGGAAACACATTCGATAAAGCCCAAAAGATTGCTGATGTTATCTCTCAAAGATCAGCTGTTGCTGGATGTTCTGAAGAAGATAAGAAAGAAAAACCTGGAGATGGTAGAGCTGTGTCTGCTGATGACATAGCAAAGAAAAGGGTCGACATGAAAGCCCTAAATATTCTGAAAGTCTCTTTGGGACAAGAGAACCAGCATAAATATAGAGGCTATGAATCTGCTAAAAACCTTTGGGAAGCTCTTGAAGTTGCATATGTTGGCAATGCAGACACTAAGGAAGAGAAGAAAAAGCAACTTATGCATGATTATGTTGTCTTCAAGGCTCAACCCAATGAGAAACTGAGTAGTGTGAGAAGCAGATTGCTTGACATTACAAGCAAGTTATACATCATGGGGACACAACTTGGTGATGTTGACATTAATGATACCTTTCTTAAAAGTCTTGGCGAGGCATGGAAGATTGAGGCAAGATCTATTCTTACCAATAATACTTACAAGAGTTCCACGTTTGATGACATCTACAACAAACTGAGGTTGTTGGAAGATGAAACTCTTTTAGAGCATGGAAGCAAGTCTACCAACAGTAACATGGCCTTTTTCTCTCATAGTGAAGGTCAATTCAATCAGAAGGACTCTTACATGCATCCAGTTACTGGATCATCATATGTCAGCGCTGGAACAAGTCCTGTCAACGTCTCCTATTTAGACGCTGACACATTCAAGAGTGACTCCCCAAGAGTTAAACCTGCTGGTTTAGATTTGGATACTGTATGTGCTTGTATTGCTTCTTTGCCTAATGGTTCAGTGATTACATATGAGGACCTTGAGCAGATAAGTGATGAGCACTTGGAAGAGATGGACATTAAGTGGAACATGGCTCTTGCTAGTATAAGAGCAAATAGGTGGAACAGAAGGTTTAAGAAGAAGATGACCTTCAATGCAAAAGACACAGCTGGATTTGATAAATCCAAAGTTGAATGCTACAACTGTCATCGTATGGGGCACTTCATGAGGGAATGCAGATCTCCTAGAAGATCTGATGCTGGTAAACCCTCAAGTCAGGTTGTTAAAGCTCAGGATCCTAAAGCCATGGTTGCAGTTCAAGGAATTGATGGTACGGGATGGGATTGGAGCTATCTGGCTAAGAATGTGGAAGAGGATAAAGCTTTGGTTGTTGAGGTTGAAGAAGAAGAGCATGTTGAATATGCTCTCATGGCACACTCCTCCTCTTCATCTGATAATGAGGTATACAATGATGCTTTTTGTAGTAAAGGTTGTAGGTTAAACACTGAGAAACTTAACAAAGAGGTGTTAAGATTATTAAGTGATGTGAGTACTGAAAAGTGCAAACTGTCTAATTACCAAGTAGCTTTCACTCAAACTGAGAAAACTGTTTTTGAATACAAGAAAATGGAATTTGACTTAAAAGATAAAATAAATATCTTAAAACATGAGTTAAATGCTAGCATGGCTAAGTTAGATGAGGCCATTAAGAATAAAGATAATGTTGGCCTTAAAATTCAAAGATTTGATAGAGCCACTCAAACCCTAGGAGACTGTGTGGGTAAACAAAGGGATCCTAAGGACATGACTGGGATTGGGATGAATGATTACTCTTTGGTTCCACCACCAGCTGGTGACTTCTATGGTGTCCAGCAAAAGGACTTATCTTGGACTGGTTTGCCAGAATTCCAAGAGGAGGAATTCATTCCTCCACCAAGAGTTGTCACTCCAGTTGAAGAGTACCAACAAAAGTTGACTGACCTGAATGAATGGAAGAAAGCTAACCCTACTTTGTTTGTTAAGGGTGGCTTGCTATGTGAAAGTCCCAATGAGTCAACTCCCATTAAGGTTACAAACCCAATCACTGGTAAAGCTGTTGACCTAGGCTCAAACACTGATAGAAAACCTAGCATTAAATATGCAGAGATGTATAGGAATACTAGGTCTCCCAAGAGCCAAGTTAGAAATAACGGAACAGGCTTCTTCTCTTCTAGACCTAAGGTTGTGTCTAGAAAAGCTTGTTACACTTGTGGTAGCTTTTCACACTTGGCATACAAGTGTGTCAACGCTCCCAAAGCCAGCGCTGACAGGAACAAATTCAGCGCTGACAGGAACAAAGTCAACGTTGTTAGGAAGTCAAACGTTGTCAGACCCAAACCTTGTGTGGAGCAGAGTCCACAAGTTGTTAGACCTGCCCCATTCTTCACTAGAGGGTCTAACACTCATGGACAAAGACCATTTCAAAAGACAAACACTTGGTCTAATAGGCAATGGGTTTCTGTAGCAAACCCTAGGTTCAACGCTGACAAGGGTAATTTCAGCGTTGACAAGACCAATTCCAACGCTGACAGAAACGTGACCAGACCTAAATATTTGCAACCACAGGGTAAGAGGTCTAAAGCTTCTTCAAGCTTAACATGGAGACCCAAGAAAGATCAAAACCCTATTGATAATGGGATTTCAATGACTTGTAACAGATTTAATTACATTTCAAAGGTCATTACAAAACCTATTGGGGTTAACTGGGTATTTCATCCTAAGAAGGATGAGAATGGGGTTGTTGTGAGAACTAAGTCTGTTCTTATTGAACAACCAGATGAATCCAAGTCTTTTAAGACTTGGGTTCCCAAAGAAAACTAATTTGTTTTCTTTATGTGCAGGGCATTCAAAGACAGGTCAATGATTATGGATATTGGGATAGTGGATGCTCAAGGCACATGACAGGGAAGGAAGACTATTTGACCAACTTCACTCCCATTAAGGATGGTGATAAGGTTTACTTTGGAGGCGGATATGGTACTATCACAGGCAAAGGAACCCTTCTCACCAAGAATTTGCGTTTTGAGAACGTATTTCTGGTAAAAGAACTTGATTACAACCTTTTTACTGTATCACAAGTTTGTGATAACAAAAATAAAGTTTTGTTTACTGATACTGATTGTTTGGTGTTAAGCAACGATTTTAAGATCCCTGATGAGAAATATATTGAGTATAGAACATCTAGGCATAAAGACATATACAATGTGAATTTGAATGGGATTAAAATGAATAATAATATGTCTTGTTTTTATGCTAAAGCTTCAGTAGATGAGACTAATTTGTGGCACAGGAGACTAGGGCACATAAATTTTATAAAAATATAAATAGGCTTGTGAGACTTGGCTTGGTTGATGGTTTGCCTGAGAAGGCCTTCCACAATGACCACTCTTGTGTTGCATGTCTTAAAGGCAAGCAGCACAAGGTCTCATTCAAGTCCAAACAGGTGCATACTAGTTCTAGACCTCTTCATATGCTACACATGGACCTCTTTGGTCCAACCAATATAGAAAGTTTGAATGGTAAGTCATATTGCTTTGTCATCACAGATGACTTCTCTAAGTTTACTTGGACATTCTTTCTAGCAATGAAGAGTGACACAGCTGATATTCTAATTGATTTTATCACTCAGATTGAAAAGAGGTCTGGCAATGAGGTTAAAATGCTTAGGAGTGATAATGGTGGTGAATTTAGGAATAAGAAGCTAGATGATTTATGTGCCAGGAAAGGAATTACTAGGCAATTTAGTATTGCTAGAACCCCACAGCAAAATGGGGTTGCTGAGAGGAAAAATAGAACCCTAATTGAAGCAGCCAGAACAATGTTGGCCGATGCTCATTTTCCTATAGCCTTTTGGGTTGAGGCTGTTAATACAGCTTGTTATGTTCAAAATAGAGCATTGGTTAACAAAATTCAGAACAAAACACCTTATGAGATACTTTGGGGAAGAAAACCTAATATTGGTTTTCTCAGACCTTTTGGTTGTCATGTAGTAGTTTTAGATACTGGTGATGCCTTAGGGAAATTTAGTGCAAAAGGTGATGAGGGCTATTTCATGGGGTATTCAGTGCAGAGCAAGGGATATAGGGTTTATCTTAAAGAGGAAAAACGTATACTTGAAAGAGTACATGTTAGGTTTTTAGAGAATAAACCTAGTGATCCTGAAAGTGGTCCTAATTGGTTGTTTGATTTGGAACCTTTATCTAGAACTTTAAATTATATGCCTGTCACTAATCCAGACATTGTGAAGGTAACTTCAAATGTTGTGGAGGAACAAGTTGTTGATGTTTCAGGTACACAGGTTCATGAAAAGGTTGGATCACAAGCAGAAAAGACATCTCCTATACAAGAATATGTCACAATTCCCATTTGGACAGATGCTTTTGCTGCTGCTGGTAAAGATAATGGTGGTTTCCAAGTACCACCAGATACAAACATGCATGGTCCTTCAGGCGCTGACAAAGGCAAATCTAGCGCTGACAAGACCAATTCAGACGTTGATGGTTCAGACGTTGACAACAACAGTTAAAGCGTTGTTAGCCCAAGCGCTGACAAACAAGGTTCAGGCGTTGACAACACTTCTACACATCTTTTCTCTTCCATTTTTGAACAAGGTGAACCTTCCAATATCTATGAAGAGGTTCATCCTCATGTTGATGAAAGAGAG
Source organism: Glebionis coronaria (assembly GCA_025667525.1). Classification (NCBI taxonomy): domain Eukaryota; kingdom Viridiplantae; phylum Streptophyta; class Magnoliopsida; order Asterales; family Asteraceae; genus Glebionis; species Glebionis coronaria. Next base: position 496,602,424 of record CM046877.1, read on the forward strand.
TCTGATGAAGAATACATTGGCAACATGGAGAATGAAGTTGAAGATACCAGACTTTTTGAGGGAGGAGTACTTACTTCAGTCATGAAGAATCATCCTCCTTCTCAAATCATTGGTGATATTCTGACTCCAGTTCAGACTAGAAGATCTCATCAAGGTCTTGGTGGGTTTATTGCCAATATACACAAGAAGGTTGATACCCCTCTTGTGCAAGCATGTTTGTTTGCCTGTTTTCTGTCATAACAGGAACCTAAGAAAATATTTGATGCTCTCAATGAACCAAGTTGGGTGGAAGCAATGCAGGATGAGCTTCACCAATTTGCAATTCAGGATGTTTGGGAGCTGGTTGATTGTCCCAGATATGTCAGACCTATAGGGACAAGATGGGTTCTAAGGAACAAGAGAGATGAAAGAGGCATTGTGGTCAGAAACAAGGCAAGGTTAGTGGCTCAGGGATATACACAAGAGGAGGGGATAGACTATGAGGAGGTCTTTGCACCAGTTGCAAGGATTGAAGCTATAAGGATTTTTCTAGCCTATGCATCCTGCATGGGCTTCACTGTCTATCAAATGGATGTCAAGAGTGCCTTCCTCTATGGAACTATTGTTGAGGAGGTGTATGTGATGCAGCCTCCTGGTTTTGAGGATCCAGAGAATCCAGATAAAGTGTATAGAGTCAAAAAGGCTATGTATGGCCTTCATCAAGCCCCTAGAGCATGGTATGATACTTTGTCTACCTATTTGGTGGACAATGGATTCAAGAGGGGCACCATAGATCAGACACTGTTTACAAAGAAGAAAGGCAAGGATGTGTTGCTTTTCCAGGTCTATGTTGATGATATCATTTTTGGGTCTACTGATCCAAAGATGAGTGAGGATTTCTCCAAGCTTATGACAGACAAATTCAAGATGAGTGCTATGGGGGAGATGAACTTCTTTCTTGGTTTACAAGTTCAGCAGAAAGAAGATGGTATCTTCATCTCCCAGGATAAATATATGGCTGAGATCTTGAAGAAGTTTGGCTTTTCTCCACATGAAAAGAGGGCTACTACTCCTATGGATAGAGAACACCCTTGGGGAAAGATTGGAGATGGGAAAGATGTTGATGTCAGGCACTATAGATCCATGAGTGGATCATTGATGTATCTTACTGCCTCCAGACCTGACATCATGTTTGCTGTGTGTGCTTGTGCACGCCATCAAGTGACTCCCAAAGAATGTCACCTTTATGCTGTGAAGAGGATCTTTAGGTACCTAAGATGCTATCCTGGTCTTGGTTTGTGGTACCCAAAGGATTCACCATTAGAGTTGATTGCATATTCAGATAGTGATTATAGAGGTGATAAATTTTATAGGAAATCCACAACTGGTGGATGTCAGTTTCTTGGGAGCAGGTTGATATCTTGGCAATGCAAGAAACAAACAGTGGTGGCTAATTCTACAACTGAAGCTGAGTACGTGGCTGCAGCTGCTTGTTGTGGACAAGTTTTGTGGATTCAGAACCAGCTGTTGGACTATGGGTATAATTTCATGCATACCAAGATATTTGTTGACAATAACAGCACTTTATGCATCATTAAGAATCCTGTACATCATTCTAAAACTAAACACATAATAATTAGACACCATTTTATAAGAGATTGCTTTGAAAAAGGTTTAATACAACCAGATAGGATTGACACTGAGGAAAATGTGTCAGATTTACTAACTAAACCTTTTGATGCTGGGAGGTTTCAATACTTGGTAACAAGTATTGGAATGGTCAATCTCACATAATATGTGTTTTGGAGTCTTTTTGTAAAAGTATGTACAGGATGATGCATTGTTATTGGTCTTATTGATGATTCAGATTTTCCACTATATTTTTCTAACACTGACAAAGGTTGCTTGAACGCTGATAAGTGTTTTTGTAACGTTGTCCGCAATATAATTGTCTAACGCTGACAAAGCTTCCCTCAACGCTGTCATGTGTTGTCGGGGCGTTGTCAGCAACAATGTTAGTTTTGTGGTTTTCAATCTAAATGTGCAGATGGTGTTAGCAGTATACCATTGGATACAGAGTTGCTTATGGATCAATGGAGAAGCATTTGGACAAGTTTTTATTTATGGATGATGGTTGGAATTTTAAATTCCTATCTTGACATAAATTTTTATGTTCATGCATATTTTTGGCAACCTTATGTATCATAGTTTAAGGGGAGGTTTTAGGAACCTTTAGGATGTTTGGGTATCCATATGATACTCTTATCACAATTCTAGATTGTGTCCACAGGTGAGTATGAGTTAGTTTTTCTACATCATGAGGCACTGTAGCATGCAAAGTTGATATACTATTTATGCTGCCAAGACATTTTTAGCCTAGAATTGGTTGTGGTCTGTTGGGAGACTTGGGAATAATTTTGTTATGGGATTTACCTGGGAGTAACAAGGAATTTTATAAGGTAACTTGGTTGTTAAGAGTTTTGGTTAGCAAGGGACACTAGAGGACTGTTATGTCTATCTTGCTTATGCAAGTGTGCATAACTGGACAGTGCTTGCCGCCCTATCATAATTATCAGCTTTTTGGTTATCTTCTCTAGGATAAATGTGACAACCGTGGTTTTGGGTTTGTCACTTGGTCTTACTTTTAGGTTATTTTATGTGTGACTACTTGATTTTTGTGCTTACGTGTTTATTTTGTGTGAACGAGGTTGGTGTGATTATCGTTTATGAGTATAGAGTACTCATAAGTAAATCGAGGAACGGTTAATTCATGTTCATGAAATCACAATTAGTGACTATGAAATGAAATGGTGATATTTTGGTGGTTACGTATACGTATAAGTATTATAGTAATAGTGTATTTTTTTTTAGGATTTACAGTTTAGCATTTAGAGGTCTCGAATGAGGTAATTAGTCAAATGAATATTTTTCGGGATGGTTTTAGGTCATTTAGGACTTAATTATAAAGTTTATTTCAAATTTTGAGATTTTTTTTAAAAGTGTATATTTTACGTCTTTTATGGTAAAACGCTTAAATTTGACTAGTTTTACGGTTTTGAGGTTTTGGGAGTTTTAGGAGCTTAAATAAATTAAGGTAAATTAAGGTAATATTAATAAGATATTAAATAACAATAAATAGAAAAAAAAATAAAGAAAAAAACGAAATTAGGGGTGTTTGGGTCGGTTTAGAAGAGAAAAAAAAGGAAAAAAGGAAAAGATTTATGGTAAGTGGTAATTGGGTTGGAAAAGGATTGTTTTGGCTATATAAGGAACCCCCACACTCAATCAAACGCAATTTTTTTTCTTTCTCTGGAGTTATAGTCGACTAAAAGAAGAGGAGAATGAGGGTTCTTCATAAAAATTGGGTGTTTTTCATCTTCCATTGAATTAAAGGTAAAAACCTTCATTAACCTTTTTGATTTAATTGTTTGTGTTTAATTAATCATTCTTATGATGGATTAGGGTTAGGGTTTTTATAAAATCAGTAAAATAATGATGTGATAATCATAATATAATGATCATATAATCTAGGGCTTGTATTAGATGGGGTTATGGGTAATTAATTTGTTCAATTTGTTTAAACCCGTTTTTAAAAACTGGGCAGATTTTTGAGTCAATTGTTTTGATCATATCAGGAGTTCTATAAACTCTTATTTTACGATCCAAGTACCCCTGGAAAGATATTTGAAGTGGCTTTCCATTGCAAGAAACGAGAACTAAATTGGAGGTCGGGAAGTGGGTCAAAAACAGGTTACAACAGTCGGAGGTCAAAACAGTTTTGAATTCAGCCTGTTTTCTTTTTAAGTTTTGGGTTGTTTGGGGTACTTAGGGTTGCATTAAGATCTTCTCACGAACGTGAGAGATGGTTTATATATTTTAGTAAGTATCTGCACTTGGGCTAAAGTTGTGGTTTAGGGTAAGACCCCTTAATGGTAACAAACTTTTAGTACGTTTAAAATCAGGAAATCTGGAATTACAAAAGTAGATATATGTATATCGGGGCCTTAGCAGTAGCTTTAAGGTTAGGGCAAGTGGGAGGTATTAGCCAACATATATAAGCGTATGAATATTCCTTTTATAGAAACCATGGGTATGTTTAAGTGGACGTTTGACTTAAAGTTTTGAGACCTAAAAACTGGGACTGTTTTGGGTAAAATATGAACGGGTTAGTTATTAAACTTAACCAAGTTAAGAACTTGTTAAGGAAGGGTAATAGGGTGATTAGAGCTTATCAATGAGGTAACTATGTGGGAATAGGCCAGATGTCCATCATAGGTTGATGAGACATCTTAGTGATTGGTTCGTGTATTGATTTCGTGTTTTTGGTTTGTTAGCTTGTTGCTAGTGCGAGGACTTGTGAAGGAGCTATCAGGTGAGTTTCATAGTCCCATGTTTAATATTGATTTTGACTTCCTGATGGGATGGAAGAGACATTGTGTTGAATTATTTTCTAAATTAATGATGTGAATGTTTTAAGGTTCGAGATGGACTTGTGTGTACATTTATGTGATTAACTGCTATGTGATTCTTGTTTGTGTGTGATCTGGATTGGGAAGGTACATAGGTGTATGGGCGCCTATGGGACCTATGGTTAATGATAAGGCGTGATGCCTTGGAAATTGTGATTGTTGGTAAGGCGTGATGCCTTGGAAATTGTGATTGTTGGTAAGGCGTGATGCCTTGGAAATTGTGATTGTTGGTAAGGTGTGATGCCTTGGAAACTGTGATTGTTGGTAAGGCGTGATGCCTTGGAATTGTAATGATTGATTTAACTTGAATGCTAGTTGTTAGTACATGATTGTAGCGCATTGTCCATATGTTTATTGGTTTATGGTATTCACAGCTTATGATTTGTCTTATGTTGGAGTCTAAACCTATGACTCTCACCAACTTTATGTTGACGTGTTTTAGTGTCTCTTTCAGGTGATACTACGGTTAAGCATGAGAACATAAGTGGCTAGGATTGGAGAAGCTTAGGAATGCATATAGAAGGAGAATCCCCGTTTCCTTCTTAGTTTTATTTGTTTGTTCATTTTAATAAGTGATACTGTGGCACACATATGATTGTTTTGGTATGATATTTGTTGTCTTGGGTAAGAAGTATGACTGTTACTTACTTACCTAGACCCCTTGCATTTGTTGAGATATTGTCATGACCTTCGTGTCACCATTTTTATGACATTTCTTATATCATTTAGTTAACTCTATAGACACGCCATGTTGTGATTATATCCATACGTCGCGCCCCATATTCCGCCATGGTGGGGTGTGACAGAATGGTATCAGAGCCAATGGTTATAGAGAATTAGGTTGCCTAGTCGTGTAGCCTAGTCTATAGCTTAAGGGTCCCTGCATATAGGCGTCATAGGAGTATGTTTGCATTTTATAGTAATTGATGTGTTTGAATATTATTTTCGCAATATTTGTTAGGTTATGAACTACTATGGTTCATACTTAACTACATGTTATTTTCTTTACGAGTTTTGATTAGTGCGGGTGGAACCGTGGTTGTATACGCTAGTCATTGTTGGATTTCGCTTAATTATGTTTTCATGTTCTTTATACATTTTGAATTTTGTCTACGCTGGTTCAGCTGGACTATGAGTTTATGTGTTTCGTGCATTGGCTATGAAAGTCCCTAATCAATGCAAGAAACCCTAATCTTAACTTAATCAACACAAGGTATTACTTTTCGAACGTAATCTTATTATTGTATAATAAAGAATTACAAGTGTTATGGATAACACAGTTTGATGACAATGTGTTGTGCACACTTTGAACAACTATAAACCCTAACTTATGAATACAGTCGTAGCTGTTTGATTCACTAAGTTATATGCAATAATGTTATGAATATCTCAAAGTGTTAAACATTAATGCATGGATACACATCCTATTTATAGTGTTACGAGATTGACCTAAATAGTACTTGATGGTGACTACACAAGCTTTTACAAGTTCCCACATCAGTCACATGATGTCCTTCTATTCTTGGTAGTCTTCCATTATGCTTTAAGGAAACAGTTGTCAAAACAGTTTCCTTTTTCTTCATAGTCTCGAACACACAAATGGCATGTCCAAAGTGTGCTGAGAGTTATCAAGGTATTGCCAACCCTGTTAACTCTCAACCCCTCAGAGTCCCTGATACATCTTGGTTGTTATCCATCACAGCCAATGAGTATGTCTTCAGGTAATCTTCGACTTCCCTGACAATGTCTCTGACATGGACTCCTCTGAGGTTGCTCACAGAGACTTGGATCTCTGTGAGTCTTGCGAAACTTGCCTGCCTCCTAGGCACATGCAAGGGACTATCTAACAGCCTAATTATGTTTAAATCAATGATCAGGGAATCTAACAAGTTTAGATTCCCAACAATCTCCCCCTATTTAAACATAAATAATGCTAGATCTAACTAAGTTAAGGTAAGTGAGTTAACAGCTTCTTCTTACACATAACAGATCTAAACAAACATACCTCATGATTTTATTAAAACTTAAAGAAAATTACAAGTGCATTACATAAGCAAAATAAAAGATGAAGGTAAAAAGGGCTGTGAACATCTTCAATAGTCATCATTTCTAATTCTTTCTTCAGCTTCAGCCAAGTCCAATCTGTTATCAATTTCATCCTGCAAAGTCTTTGCAAACCTTTTGGAATACTCTGAGTTGATCTTGAGTGACTTCTTATGACAGAGCAGCTGAATTGTTGATGCTAGGCATAGCTCATCTTCCCTTTGAAAAGCATACTGGCAAGCCCTGTTCATGAATGTCATTCCTCTTTCAGGCTCTGAGTATGTCTGACCATCAACAGGGCCAACAATACCATTGGGGAGGATCAAATCCCTGTGCATGCCATCCACTTGAACATCTTTAGTAACAAAAGTTTCATTAACAATTTGTGAAATTCTTCTCCTTTTGTTGCCAGTCTTTGGGGGTTCTTGTTCAAAAAGCTGTGGTGGGGGATCAATCTTAAGTTTGGCAGCTGTTTCCTTGATCCAGGTAAAGTTGGCCTTAAGAGTCTTAAGCAGAAGAAAATTAGCCTGTCTAGTCTTTTTGGAGGCTAAGGCTTCAAGTTCAAACCATTCTGATAACCCAAGTGTCTTTAGCCTGAAGTTGTCAAACACATCCATATTTTCCTGTTGGTTTTCCCTCCATAAGATCATCTGTGGGGTGTTTGTGGATTTATGAATGGTGTATTTGAACTTGGTTATCTTGCCAGGGGCATATCTGTTGTTCACGCAGGCATCATAGTCAGCTTTGACTTTCCTTAATGCCTCAGCGCGTTTTGCTTCCATTTCCCTCAACCTTTGTTTTCGTTTTTCTCTTTCAGGTGGTGTCATCTTCCTCAGAGTAGCTTCATTCAAATCTTTAGTTGTCTTGAGTTCATTTAATCTTTTGAATTCTTCAGCCTGTTTCTCTATTTCTTCAGGAGTTAAAGGAATCTCATCAGAAGGTGTAAAGGTTGAGAATTGGGAAAGGTTTGTTGTGGATCCTCCTGTCTCTAGCATCGCAGCTATTTTCTTGAGTTTGGTGTCAGTGTCAACCAACACTATCTCCTTTCCTTTCTTCGAGACAGAGGACTCCACACTTACATTTTTCAAAACATCAGCTCTTTTGATAAATGCTGTCTGAGCCTGAGTTTGAATTGCTTTGGGGAGGGAGCTGACAGTGAACTTTAACTTCTTGGCAGCTGGTTCATCATCATCCCCAGGCTTGCTGGTGTTAACCAAAACCAGAGACTTTGATGAGTCAGCTCCATCTTGAGTGTGTTGCTCCCCCTGAGTTTTATCCTCATCATCAGATATTGTGATAGGTGTGATGACTTGGAGAGGAACAGGTGTAATGGTGGGGTTAGCTGATGATGAGCCTTGTTTAGCAGATTCAAGGTTGAGTGATGTATCTTTCTCCCCCTCACGTTCATCCTAGCTTCGGAGACGTTTGGATGAACGTGCTTGAAAATGCCTTGCAGTCTGCTCGACAAAGGCAGCCATAGAACGTTGTCTTTTCCTTGAAGCCCTGGCAATCTTCAGCAGGAGGTTGCCATTTGCATTTGTATTGGCCTGAACACGCCTAACAATAAAGTTAGCATAGCGGTATTTCCTGTTGCGAACAGCATCAAATTGCCTGTGCATGGTGAGCTCATGTTCATGTAACATGGCAGGGACTGCTGAGTCAATGGCATCTTTTATCCTTGTGGAAAGGTGACTGAGTCCTTGGGCTACACCTCTTCTTGCACCATCCTGAATAGGCTCAGTAACCGCCTCAGTCACAGCCTTTTTTATAATGCCAGGAAATGTCACAGTGAAGTTGTGCATTTCAGACTTGATCACATCCAGCTTTCTTGATAAACGCTCAATATCTGATTGATGATGGACAGGCTGAAGATTCTTGATATTGAGGCTTTGCTGAGCATAGTCATCCCCCTTGGTAAGAGATCAAAGTTGGTCTGGGCAGGATGATCAAACAAGAGAAATTCTGCTGTTGGATCATAAGTTGGTCTTTGGAATACTGTTGTTGTTGAGGTAGCAGAGTTTGGAGTATCAACAGCATCCTTGGGAGGAGAAGTCTTATTTTCAGCTGGTGTGGACACAACTATTTCTTTGGGAGGAGAGACAGACAGCTGGTCTTCCTCATCTTCTTCATCCTCTTCATCGAACATCCCTTCAGGGAATTCATCGTCAGGCATGGACTCAATATCAGAGACATAATCTTCCAAGGATAGCATTTCTTCATCAGCATTTAATAGAGGCTCTTCATCATTGGGTTTATCTTGAGTCGTTGTATCAGCCTCCTTTTCTTGTTGTACCTGAGATTCGATGACTGGCTGTACAATTTCAGCCTGCAAATTGTTTCAATTAGTAACAGGGAAAAAGATAAGGGGAATGGTCGCCATTTTGCTGTCCCAGAGAGGCTGAGGGTGATTACTCAGCCACTCCAAAGGATAAATCCTTGGGATTCTTTTGAGTGTGAAAAAAATATGGTTAATGATCGCCATTCGCTGCCCCTAGGAAAGCTGAGTGTGATTATTCAGCCCCCCCAAAAGGTTAAAACCTTTGGGACTCTTTTGATTGTGAGACATATGTTGTTTATGGATCGCCATTCGCTGTCCCTAGGAAAGCTGAGTGTGATTATTCAGCCCCCCCAAAAGGTTAAAAAACCTTTGGGACTCTTTTAAGAGTGAAACATATGTGGTCAAAGGTCGCCTGTTACGCTGCCCCTAGGAAAGCTGAGGGTGATGATTCAGCTCCCCCTGAAAGGATAAATCCTTTGAGACTCTTTTAAGGAGGGAACCAAGAGGCTGTGTGAAGTACAGTTGATCAAGGTTGAGACATTAGTGTATTCAGGTTGTTGTTAGCCTGAATATTGTCTAGAGGGTGCAGGGTCATCGGGGTGCTTTATAAACACAAATGAATCATTCCCTGGTGCAAAGACAGGGTGTAAAGAAGTCTTAAAGGATTCTAGGTGCATTGACAGACTTCTATGGGTCGAGGATTACCCTAACTTCACCACTCTCTCCTACAGACAAATGAGAGTGGCTGCTTGTGAACCTCTAAAAATGTACACTGATTACCTGTGAGATATCAGCTGGATCAGGCTGGTTTCATGTCGTCTCAGCTGACTTTGAGACACTAGACTCCTGTTGTTTGTCAGCAGATAAATCTGAATCCACATGAGTATCTGGACCAGAGGAGGTGTCAGTCTTCTTTTCCTTGGCCTTAGAAACAGCTTTGGAGTGGGAAGAAGAGGGGATTTTCTTCTTCTTAGGCTGTTGGCCAGAAGAAGCCTTGGACTTAGTAGTGTGCTGCCCAGAGGTCAAAGACTTAGACTTGCCAGCAACACTAGAAGTATTCACCTTCTCAGAAGAAGGGAGCAAGGGCTTCTCTGCTGTTGGTAGATTGTTGGCCACATTCATCATATGAGCGGTGACAGGGACATCTTCAGCTCCTATTTCTTTGTAGATGGCACCTGTGATGCGGTAGGGCTTAAGATCAGTCAAGGCCTTGTTGTGGTAGTTGTCTCCCAGCAGGCTTTCGAAGATCAGAGACAGGAAGCACACATAGCAGATATTCTTTTCCCTGACCTGATTCCTTCCCTTCAGCTGTTCTACAAGGTTGGAGAAGAGAATGCTTCCAACATCAACATCAGCTCCCCAGATTAATCCATAAGCAATAGCCTGATGGTTGAAAGACATCTGGTCCTGTGATCCCTGCATTCCTCCCAGGGATTTAACAATGTGGGTGAAGAGGACACGCCACATGGGAGTGAAATACTTAATCTTCAGAAGAGATTTGGAGAGGACCTCAGCTGGTGTAAGGGCAGGGTTAACATCATGGCAAGGGTTGAGTGTGGCCAGGGCTTCTTTGACAGCCTTTTTATCAACTACCTTCAGGCATTCATCTCCATGCTTCAATCCGGCCACACTTGAGAAATCTTTAAGGGAGAAGGCGAATGGGTGTTCATTGCATGAAAGGCTAAATGTTATGGTGTCATCAACCACCTCAGTAGAGTACCAGAATTCCCTAAGGTATTCTTGGTAAAAGGTGGAAGGGGATTTGGTGAATGCTTCACTTAGGTCACAATTCTGCATGAAACTGACCAGATCTGAATAGGTGCTGTTTGGGGCCTTAATCCATCCAATGCCGTTGTTGGAGGCGAGGATGCTCTCATTGATCTCGAAGTTAACATTTGCTGCTTTAGGAACTGAAAACGCCATGGATTCGAGGTTGTAGGTGAAAGAAAATGGCGGATAGATTAAGAGTGAGAAGAACTTAGAGAGAGAAGTGATTTGAGAAATGGGAATGGTGATGGGTGAGAAGAGAAAAGAGACAATATATATTCAAACTAAGTGAACAGTTATTCAACCGTATTAAATGCAAGGTGCGATAATGACTGCTCAAGTGGGTCCCCTTGACCTTTCAAAATAGTTTGTCTCCTCGTTATCCGAAAAATAAATGATTAAATATTTGAGAATGTTTTTTGCATTTACTTGGAAAGTAACTACCTAGTTTCATGTGAAAAACATTTAATATAGAATGAATCATTTAATGAACACATTTAATATCAAGCCACAGGCTTTGAGATATTGAGCATCCCTAGCTCAGCAACTAGCCTGTTGAACGAAGGTTCAGCCAAAGGCTTTGTAAAGATATCAGCTAGTTGTAGCTCTGTGGGAACAAAATGCAGCTCAATATCTCCCTTCATTATATGATCCCTGATAAAATGATACCTGATATCAATGTGTTTGGTACGAGAGTGGAGAACAGGGTTGTTGGATATGGCAATGGCGCTGGTGTTGTCACAAAAGATTGGCACTTTGTCATACAAGATTTCATAGTCAGCCAATTGACTTTTCATCCAGAGCACCTGAGCACAACAGCTGGCTGCAGCGACATATTCTGATTCAGCTGAAGACATAGCCACAGAGTTTTGCTTCTTAGCACTCCATCCAACCAATTTTCCTCCTAGGATTTGACAGCTGCCTGAAGTGCTTTTCCTGTCAATACAGCATCCAGCATAGTCTGAATCTGAATAGGCCTTGAGATCAAAGCCTGATTCCTTTGGATACCATAGGCCTAAGGATGGTGTTCCTTTGAGATACCTGAAAATTCTCTTAACAGCCACTAGATGGGATTCTTTTGGGTTAGCTTGGTACCTTGCACAGAGACATGTGGAGAATTGGATATCTGGACGACTAGCTGTGAGATACATGAGTGACCCAATCATGCCTCTATATAAAGTCTCATTAACAGAGACCCCTGACTCATCAGGACCCAAGTTGTTGGGTGGAAGCATGGGGCATTTCACAGATGCATAATCAGCTAAGTCATATTTTTTAAGTAAATCCTTAACATACTTTTCTTGACAAATTGAAATTCCCTTAGGACATTGTTTAATTTGAAAACCCAAAAAGTAAGTTCATTCACCCATCATACTCATCTCATATTTCTTGGTCATTAATTTAGCAAAACGTTTACTAAGATTGACATTTGTTGACCCAAAGATGATATCATCCACATAAATCTGCACAATGATGAAATCACTCTTATCCTTGAAGGTAAAGAGTGTTTTATCAATAGAACCCCTGACAAATTTATTTTTAGTTAAGAAATTGGAAAGAGTTTCATACCATGCTCTTGGAGCTTGTTTCAGACCATACATAGCCTTGTGAAGTCTGTACACATGGTTGGGAAACTCGCTGTTCTCAAATCCTTCAGGTTGTGCAACATACACTTCTTCAGCCAAATCACCATTGAGGAAAGCACTCTTAACATCCATCGGATACACAGTTATGTTCATATAGGCAGCATAAGCAAGGAAGATTCTGATGGCTTCAAGTCTAGCAACAGGTGTAAAAGTTTCATCATAATCAATTTCTTCAGTCTGAGAGAACCCCTGTGCTACCAGTCTGGCCTTGTTCCTGATGATGTTCCCAATTTCATCCATCTTATTTCTATAGATCCATCTAGTGCCTGTAATATTCTTTCCAGGTGGAGCTGGAACTAGTGTTCATACTTTGTTCCTTTTGAACTGATTGATTTCTTCTTGCATAGCAGCTACCCATCCTTCTTCTACCAGAGCCTCAGCTACTCTTTTAGGTTCAATTTGTGAGAGAAATTCAGCAAAGAGACATTCATTGGCTGAGGCTGACTCTGAGTCTTGGATTCGCTGTCTAGTTGTGACCCCTGCATTTGGTTCCCCAATAATATTGACAAGAAGAATGTGTTGATCTCTTGACCACTTATTTTGAGGAGCTGGGGACTCAAGGACAGGAGACTTGTGGGCACAACTGGTACAATTTAAGTTTCATCCTGCTGACTAGGAGGGCTTTCTTCAAAGACTACTTCAGTGTCAGAGTCTTCTTCAGCCATATCAAGAGGTGCTACTTCAATATCAGCAGGAGAGTCTTTAGGGATTTGAAGAATTGGTGAGTCATCAATAGTCTGAGAAGGACCATCAGAGATTTGAGGTTCTTCTTCATTAAGTTCCTGATAGGTAGAAACTTCTATGTTGTGAGTTGACAGAGGATCAAAGGCAGGGACATAAGGGGTGAGAGTGTTTTAGTGATGATGACTGGTAGGTCTGGGTTCTGTGAACTCATCACTTGGAAAAGATACATTTTCATTAAAATCAATTCCATCACCCTCTGTTCCTGTTCTCTGTATGAATTCATCATCTTCATTGAATCTAACATGGAATGTTTCTTCTACTTCTTGTCTTCTGATGTTAAATACTCTGAAGGCTTTGGCTGTTGGAGAGTATCCCAAGAAGAAACCATCATCAGCTTTTTCATCAAACTTTCCAAGTTTATCCCTGTAGTTATAAATAAACACAGGGCACCCAAACACATGAAAATAGCTGACGTCTGGAGATCGTTTTCTGAAAACTTCATAGGAAGTTTTACCATGTCTTTTGACAATGATTGATCTATTTTGTGTGTAGCAGGCAGTGTGAACAGCTTCTCCCCAAAATTGCTTTGGTAAGGCTGCACAATTTAACATGGTTCTTGCTGCTTCAATCAAAGTCCTGTTTCTTCTTTCAGCCACACCATTTTGTTCAGGGGTGCCTGCTGAAGAGAAGTTCTGTGAAATCCCTTTTTCATCACAAAAAGATTCAAGTTGATGATTCTTGAATTCAGTACCATTATCACTTCTTAGAGCTTTGACTCTAACATCATTCATATTTTCAACCTGTCTGATGAAGGACATGATGGTTTCAGCTGCATCACTTTTCCTTCTAAGGAAGAACACCCATGTGTATCTTGAAAATTCATCGACTATGACCAAGGTGTATTTGTTGTGATTAATGGTCTGAGGTTTGACAGGTCCAAACAAATCCATGTGAAGGAGATGTAAGCACTTGTCAATAGAGAATGATTGCCTAGTATTGAATGAAGACCTGTGATGCTTTCCTTTGACACAGGCAGAACAAGTCTTGTCTTTGGAAAACATTACTGAAGGTAGACCAGCAACCAAGTTTTGAGTGGCTATCTTGTTGATGTTCTTGAAGTTGAGATGAGACAGTCTTTTGTGCCACAGCCAATTGACACTTTCAGAGGCTTTAGCAAGAAAACAATTTGAGCTGTCTTCAGAACATACAGCCATGTTGATGACATAAACATCTCTCCTTCTAGGTGTAATCAGCACAACATCATTATTTTTGTTGAATATGGTTCCCTGAGTCTTAGTAAACAAAACCTTATAGTCAGCATCACACAATTGGCTGATGCTAATAAGATTGTGTTTAAGACCATTCACATATGCAACCCTGGTGAATGTAATCCCATTGCAGTTCACTGAGCCATATCCTTTTGTGTCACCTGAAGAGTTATCTCCAAACACCACTTTAGGACCTGGCTCCTTTGAGTATCTGTGCAGGTATTGTTGAATCCCTGTCATGTGTCTAGTTCAGCCACTATCTAGATACCATACCGATTCCTTGAGATATTTCTGCACAGATACATAGAAACAGATTAGTTCCTATGGTGAACCCACTTTCCAGTGGGTTCCCTGAATTGCTTATTAGCAACTCTTGTGTTCCTAAAAAACTTTTGGCGTTGGGAGGGACAGTTCATTGTTTCATGGTTGTAACTTCCACAGATATCACACCCAGGGAAGTCACCACACTCGTCTGAGTGATGGTCTGTGAACCCACAGAATTTACAGGGAGGATAAGGTTTGTAATTTCCCTGTTGTCTTTTGGAACTCTGTGGTCTGTCCCTAGAGGGTGTCTGAGCTCTTTTAGCTGCCATGTGTCTGTCATGATCTAAGGTCGAATGGTGAGAGTTTTTACATACATTGCAATAAGGTTTGATTAACCTTTCCCCTTTGGGTTCACCTAGGACTGACTTAGGTTCATGAGAAGTAGAGCATTCAGCGGAAGGCTTAATGTATTGTTTCAAGAGTTCTACTTCTTTCATAAGAGACAACAGGCGATCTTCAGTGGTAGGTTCAACCTTATTCACAGCTTTAGTAGTAACAGGCTTAAAAGCTACTTGTTTGCCAGTTTGTTTAGCAGGCACATGAAAAACTTTAGCTGGAGGATTCTCAATATCTGTCCTAAGTTCATCCCTAGCAGATCTAGAAGAACTGCTGGGTTCAACTCCAGAGAGTTTGGGCAAGGGTGGTAGCTCAGCCACATCTTCAGAGACAGGGTCATTAGTCAAAGTGGTATCTGAAATATGAATGGTCTCTGTAGATTTAAAGACAATGTCTTTAGGTTTGGTGAGAATTCTCAGCTTATTTTTCTTAGCAGATATATCCCTTTTTAAGTCAGCAGGCACTTCATCCCTAAGCAATTGATCAATAGTAAACCTAGCACACAGCCATTTTTCAATAACCTTGTTCAATTCAGAGACTTGATCATTTAAAGCAATGTTTTTCAAGGTTAATCTAGCTACTTCATTTTGCAGGGATATTTTCTCTAAATTAACCCGCCTGAGAGTTTCACATTCAGCTTTAGCATTTAGCATTTCAGATTTGACAGTGTGAAACTTATCAAGTAGGTTCTTTCTTTGTTCCTCAACAAAGTGTATATCAACAATGGTGTAATCAAGGACATGCTTACGTTCATCACTATTAGACATGGATAGAAGCCTGTGTACCTTTTTCATTGTAATGTCAACCCATTGTCCTGATCTTGCATCACCTTTTCCAACAGCTGGTTCATCCTCAGCTATCGCCATGAAAGCCCTGACTCTGGTGGTGTCTTCTTCATCTGACGTCAGTGGCTCATCATTCCAATCATAAGTTTCAGCAACCAACCCTTTCTCTGTCTTTTTCTCACCACCCTTCTTCTTAGACAGAGCTTCAATCTTCAAGTTCATTTGTTCTAACTCAGCTTTAAGTGCCTTGTACTTATTTTTGTAATCTTTCTTCTCAGTGTCTGAAGAATTGGATTGAGATGAGTTGTTATGTTGTTTGAACTTGTAGGGTTTGGATGAAGATGATGGATAAGAGGGTGAGGATGTCTTGGTGGAAGGACAGTCTTTTTGAAAATGTCCAAGCTTTCCACAGGCAAAGCAAGTTTCTTTTGACCTATCAGTTGGTTTACTCGCTGATCCTACTCTTCCTGATCTTTTGAAGTATCTCTTTTGGTTGGCTAGCAAGGCTCTTTCATGGAACTCTGCATTAAGGTCTGTCTGGAACTCTTGGCTGCTACGGGTATCTTCTTCAACATCAGAGTCGCTGTCATGATGATGTGTTGCAGAGATCAAGGCTTTGGAAGAAGCTCCTTGGACCACAAATCTTTCAGTTTCTAACTTGTAAATAGTATCAATCAAACCTTCTTCGTAATTATACTTTCCATAAAGCTGAGCAAGGGTGTCATTTTTGATTGAGTTGTTAGCCCTCTGAGTCTGATTCATACTCAGCCATTTTCTTGGAAGGCTGTTGACAAAGGCATTGATCTCAGCTTGACCAATATTGACGTCATTCATTGCTAGGTCATTGAGAAGAATCTTCAGCCTTGTATAGGTTTGCTGAACCTTTTCACCTTCAAGTGATTTGAAGGCATTGAAATGAAGTCTGAGTGCCTGAATTTTCGTCTCTCTTGTTTCAAAGGGTCCTTCATGTCCAAGGATGAGGTCTGTCCACATTTGTTTGGTTGTGGGACACTGAATGACAGACTTCATGATATGCGTGGGAAGACAGGATATTATGATGCTTTTGAGACGTTTATCTTGATTTGCCAATTTCCTATCAGCTGGAGTCCATTGTTTGAGAGGTTTGGGAAGAGGGTTTTCTTCAGTGGATGTAAGTGCCATGGGAATATAAGGACCATTTTCTAAAATTTCTAGAAGAAACGGTTCAAGCCCATCAAGATATACAAGAAATTGACTCTTCCAACTGGCAAAATCTTCTTCATCAAAAACTGGTACACTTGTGACGTGTGATCCACCTCTTGAGTCAAGAAGTTGGGGTAGATCATCTTCATTAGCAGGAGGGTTGAGTCTTGGTGAAGATGGGTTTGTGGAAGGTGATTGTAGTCGGTTAGAAGTTTCTGGCATGGTGGATCTTGATTATAAAACTGAGAACGATGTTTCTTGAAGGTTTTAATATCAAACACCGCTCTGATACCATATGAAAGTCCCTAATCAATGCAAGAAACCCTAATCTTAACTTAATCAACACAGGGTATTATTTTTCAAACGTAATCTTATTATTGTATAATAAAGAATTACAAGTGTTATGGATAACACAGTTTGATGACAATGTGTTGTTCACACTTTGAACAACTATAAACCCTAACTTATGAATACAATCGTAGCTGTTTGATTCACTAAGTTATATGCAATAATGTTATGAATATCTCAAAGTGTTAAACATTAATGCATGGATACACATCCTATTTATAGTGTTACGAGATTGACCTAAATAGTACTTGATGGTGACTACATAAGCTTTTACAAGTTCCCACATCAGTCACATGATGTCCTTCTATTCTTGGTAGTCTTCCATTATGCTTTAAGGAAACAGTTGTCAAAACAGTTTCCTTTTTCTTCATAGTCTCGAACACACAAATGGCATGTCCAAAGTGTGCTGAGAGTTATCAGGGTATTGCCACCCCTGTTAACTCTCAACCCCTCAGAGTCCCTGATACATCTTGGCTGTTATCCATCACAGCCAATGAGTATGTCTTCAGGTAATCTTCGACTTCCCAGACAATGTCTCTGACATGGACTCCTCTGAGGTTGCTCACAGAGACTTGGATCTCTGTGAGTCTTGCGAAATTGCCTGCCTCCTAGGCATAGGCAAGGGACTATCTAACAGCATAATTATGTTTAAATCAATGATCAGGGAATCTAACAAGTTTAGATTCCCAACAGGCTATGTTATTTTAATAGATGGAGTTTTGGACCTTATTTTGTGTAGTTATGTGCTTGTGAGTTGGTGGATTATGTGTTATGTGTAGTATTAATTTCTTATAAGTGTCACCATAGGAGGGAGTACATTGGTGAAAGGGAACATGTACAATTCTGGAGGCCTACATAATTATATATGTGCCACAACACCACTGGACTTTCAAGTATGATTGCATGAAAGAGAGTTAATACATGCTTGTATAGTATATGTTGGATGGATTTGAGTGTATGTACGCTTATGCCTATGTATGTAAAATTATTTTCTACTTACCGGTTGTATTCTTGGGATGGTTGCTAGCTCGTTTCTCTTTGAGATGTTCAACT
This sequence comes from Glebionis coronaria, assembly GCA_025667525.1. Taxonomy (NCBI): domain Eukaryota; kingdom Viridiplantae; phylum Streptophyta; class Magnoliopsida; order Asterales; family Asteraceae; genus Glebionis; species Glebionis coronaria. Next base: position 496,620,586 of record CM046877.1, read on the forward strand.
TCTGTAGTAGCGCATTTCTCGGGTCCTCATTTCACGTGTTTGTTTGTACGGTACTTTTGGCGTGAAGGATTTTGAGATGGTGGAGATTTCTTTTTGGGGTAACGATGTCTTTTGTTTCGAGTTATACATGGTAAAAAAATAGAACTTGCAAATTGAAAAAAATAGTTGTTGGTAGTCGATGAAATAAGGAAGTGTCGGGATCATGTTTCAAATAAGGTGGAATATAAATTCTTTAACATATAAGCATGACTCGGTTATTTTAAAATATTTTGGTTTTAATCACCTAAAGTTATTGTTCTTAAGTTAAAAATTTTGTTCTTATTTAATGAAATATGTTAAAATCATGTAATTAATAGAGTTTTAATTTTATGGAATTAAAATAAATTAGGTTCTAGTTTTGGTAATTAATGGGGGGTTTTAGGGTTTAAAAATCATTTTTTTTGGTATAAATCGGAGTAGGCAGAAACTGTCGCTAAACTGTGAAAATATGTCGCTAACTGTCAGAAACTGTCGCTAATGCCTAGGCAGATTTTGAGAAAAATTGTTTTTGTCATAACTTATTCGTTTTTAAAGGTTTTTGGGTGATTCAAAAGCCTAAAATTATGTACTCGGAACATACTTTTCAAATATTCAGAAAGTTTCGTAATTGGAAGTCAGTAGCTTGGTCGAATTAATTGTACAAGTGTTGAGTTCAAGGTTAATTTTCGGACAACATGGTTTAAACTCGTGTTTTGGGTAATTTTCGGTAATGAACACTTGGATGGTTAACATAGAGATGAGTTGGGAAGGAATTTGAGAGTTCTTTAGACCTTATTATACGTGGTTATATTTTGATGAGTTTTGATTTATGGTATTTATGAGTAAGACTGAAATCGGGGTGACAGTTTTAAACCCGTTGAGTTATGTGACGGCTCCTAACTTGGTTTCAAGATAGTTCTTGTTTGATGAGTTGCGAGATTTAGTTAGGTTGGTTACATAACTTTATGGTTTTGATAAGTTTCCTCGCGGACGGTTAAGGCTCATGTGTTGTTGGTTGAGATTATTTTCGTGTAAGCTGAGTTCACGTTTGAACGTGAAGGTTTTATCAGGGATATGCATCCTCGTTTGTTTGCTGAGAATAAGTTTGAGTTTGGGAGTGAATCTCGGGACGAGATTTCTATTAGGAGGGAGTGATGTGACAACCGTGGTTTTGGGTTTGTCACTTGGTCTTACTTTTAGGTTATTTTATGTGTGACTACTTGATTTTTGTGCTTACGTGTTTATTTTGTGTGAACGAGGTTGGTGTGATTATCGTTTATGAGTATAGAGTACTCATAAGTAAATCGAGGAACGGTTAATTCATGTTCATGAAATCACAATTAGTGACTATGAAATGAAATGGTGATATTTTGGTGGTTACGTATACGTATAAGTATTATAGTAATAATGTATTTTTTTTAGGATTTACAGTTTAGCATTTAGAGGTCTCGAATGAGGTAATTAGTCAAATGAATATTTTTCGGGATGGTTTTAGGTCATTTAGGACTTAATTATAATGTTTATTTCAAAATTTGAGATTTTTTTTAAAAGTGTATATTTTACGTCTTTTACGGTAAAACGCGTAAATTTGACTAGTTTTACGGTTTTGAGGTTTTGGGAGTTTTAGGAGCTGAAATAAATTAAGGTAAATTAAGGTAATATTAATAAGATATTAATTAACAATAAATAGAAAAAAAATAAAGAAAAAAATGAAATTAGGGGTGTTTTGGTCGGTTTAGAAGAAAAAAAAAGGAAAAAAGGAAAAGATTTATGGTAAGTGGTAATTGGGTTGGACAAGGATTGTTTTGGCTATATAAGGAACCCCCACACTCAATCAAACGCATTTTTTTTTCTTTCCCTGGAGTTATAGTTGACTAAAATAAGAGGAGAATGAGGATTCTTCATAAAAATTGGGTGTTTTTCATCTTCCATTGAATTAAAGGTAAAAACCTTCATTAACCTTTTTGATTTAATTGTTTGTGTTTAATTAATCATTCTTATGATGGATTAGGGTTAGGGTTTTTATAAAATCAGTAAAATAATGATGTGATAATCATAATATGATGATCATATAATCTAGGGCTTGTATTAGATGGGGTTATGGGTAATTAATTTGTTCAATTTGTTTAAACCCGTTTTTAAAAACTGGGCAGATTTTTGAGTCAATTGTTTTGATCATATCCGGAGTTCTATAAACTATTATTTTACGATCCAAGTACCCCTGGAAAGATATTTGAAGTGGCTTTCCAATGGAAGAAACGAGAACTAAATTGGAAGTCGGGAAGTGGGTCAAAAATAGGTTACAACAGTCGGAGGTCAAAACAGTTTTGAATTCAGCCTGTTTTCTTTTTAAGTTTTGGGTTGTTTGGGGTACTTAGGGTTGCATTAAGATCTTCTCACGAACGTGAGAGATGGTTTATATATTGTAGTAAGTATCTGCACTTGGGCTAAGGTTGTGGTTTAGGGTAAGACCCCTTAATGGTAACAAACTTTTAGTACGTTTAAAATCAGAAAATCTGGAATGACAAAAGTAGATATATGTATATCGGGGCCTTAGCAGTAGCTTTAAGGTTAGGGCAAGTGGGAGGTGTTAGCCAACATATGTAAGGGTATGAATATTCCTTTTATAGAAACCATGGGTATGTTTAAGTAGACGTTTGACTTAACGTTTTGAGACCTAAAAACTGGGACTGTTTTGGGTAAAATATGAACGGGTTAGTTATTAAACTTAACCAAGTTAAGGACTTGTTAAGGAAGGGTAATGGGGTGATTAGAGCTTATCAATGAGGTAAATATGTGGGAATAGGCCAGATGTCCATCATAGGTTGATGAGCCATCTTAGTGATTGGTTCGTGTATTGATTTCGTGTTTTTGGTTTGTTAGCTTGTTGCTAGTGCGAGGACTTGTGAAGGAGCTATCAGGTGAGTTTCATAGTCCCATGTTTAATATTGATTTTGACTTCCTGATGGGATGGAAGAGACACTGTGTTGAATTATTTTCTAAATTAATGCTGTGAATGTTTTAAGGTTCGAGATGGACTTGTGTGTACATTTATGTGATTAACTGCTATGTGATTCTTGTTTGTGTGTGATCTGGATTGGAAAGGTACATAGGTGTATGGGCGCCTATGGGACCTATGGTTAATGATAAGGCGTGATGCCTTGGAAATTGTGATTGTTGGTAATGCGTGATGCCTTGGAAATTATGAATGTTGGTAAGGCGTGATGCCTTGGAAATTGTGATTGTTGGTAAGGCGTGATGCCTTGGAAATTGTGATTGTTGGTAAGGCGTGATGCCTTGGAATTGTAATGATTGATTTAACTTGAATGCTAGTTGTTAGTACATGATTGTATCGCATTGTCCATATGTTTATTGGTTTATGGTATTCACAGCTTATGACTTGTCTTGTGTTGGAGTCTAAACCTATGACTCTCACCAACTTTATGTTGACGTGTTTTAGTGTCTCTTTCAGGTGATACTACGGTTAAGCCTGAGAACATAAGTGGCTAGGATTGGAGAAGCTTAGGAATGCATATAGAAGGAGAATCCCCGTTTCCTTCTTAGTTTTATTTGTTTGTTCATTTTCATAAGTGATACTGTGGCACACCTATGATTGTTTGGTATGATATTTGTTGTCTTGGGTAAGAAGTATGACTGTTACTTACTTACCTAGACCGCTTGCATTTGTTGAGATATTGTCATGACCTTCGTGTCACCATTTTTATGACATTTCTTATATCATTTAGTTAACTCTATAGACACGCCATGTTGTGATGATATCCATACGTCGCGCCCCATATTCCGCCATGGTAGGGTGTGACAATAAATTACTTTGTTAAGGTCATTTTTCATTTTTAAACACTTTTATTTTTGGACGCTGACAAGTATTTTTCCAAGCGTTGTTGTGACCAATTTAGACGCTGACATGGCTATAGGCAAACGTTGACAAGATTATAGCCGTTGGGCGTTGATAGGTTATTTTTTACCGTTGGCACTCAATGGGACCTACCTAGTTGTTACTTTTTGACATATTTTTAGGCCGTAATTTTGGGAGTTGTTACTTTTCATTTAATGCATGAGATAAACTTATAATTTTTCAATATTTTCATGATTGCATTTTGAAAATACTTGCCTATTTTTGGGCCAATCACATGCATTTTCTTCCCCTATAAATTTGGCTCCTATTTTTAAACAGGGTATCTATAATTCTTGTCTAACACAATTTTCTCTTATCAACTTCATCTTCATCCATCAAATTTAACAGCTTTCATCAATGGCACCAAAGTTTAAACCATCAGAACTGGAATTGGGATTCAGAACTCAACACAACATGATCGCGTATCTTGAAGCTGATGATACTCTGTTTCCTCAATACACACAAATGGTGGCGTATTTGAACGCATCCCCCCTTAGGTATGCTCTTTCTCATGCACCACTCATTCCAGTCACACATATTAAACAGTTTTGGAACACTGTCAGTTCCTCAACAGTTAATAGAGTGACTACATTGACTTCTATTGTTCATAGGAGATCTTGGGTGGTTACTGAGGCTTTGGTATGCCAAGCCTTGCATCTTGATGTTGCTGATGGTATAGCCACCCTTCCCATTAATGAAATAGAACAAGGGCTAAGGGCTTTGGGATATCCTTTTCCTGATGAAGGTACCTTAAACAAGTATCATAAACAGGAATTTCCCCCAGCCTGGAAGTACCTCATGCATGCCCTCCTTCAATGTTTGAGTCCCAAATGCACTGCACACAATGAGATCAATAGATCTATTGCTAGTGCTATTGTGTGTATTGCAACAGGGCAAAATTTTAATTATTCTAAAATGATTTTTGAGGGCATGTGTAAAAATAAGGGGAACAAAATGACTTTAGCTTATCCCCGGTTTTTACAAATGGTTTTTGATGTTCAAGGATATTGCACAAGGGATCATAAGGATTTTTATGAGATCCCTATGCAAAAGAAAGCTATTTTTATGAAGATGAACTCACCACCCTATCGTGACCTACCCTTAACCCAAGCTATGCTTGTTGTTATTGCAGCAGCACAACCCCAACCAGACCCCCAACCACAAATTGACCCAATACCTGAACCATTACCTTCACCTGAACATATGCAAATTGACCAAGATCCCTTCAACGCTGACACATTAAATGTTGGCGTTGATGTGCCTATTTCCAACGTTGACACCCAACCTTCCCAAACCCAAACACCCCTTAACCAACCCACATCCACCCATTCTTCCACACCATCTTCTACACCCCCTGAATATAGGTTGATGAAACGCCAAAGGACTACTGGAGTGTTCTCCTCTGGTGGTCCTAGCCATGTAGCAGAGAGAACCATCACCACAAGTGTGGCTGGTGATATGGATGAGGCTGGGACTATTGGTTCTGGCTTAGAAGCTGGCCAAGGCAGTCCCACCATCATTAAGTCCTCATCCATGCCCAATGAATCTGACTTGGGAGGTCAAATCCCCATTTTAGAAGAGGGCAGACTGGAACCAATGACTCTTATGGAATTGACGGCAGTCTGCATGAGCTTGCAAAAGCAAAATGCAGACTTAGTACAAGTTGTCAGCTCACAAGGCCTTGAACTCAAGCAATTGAGGGAGAGGATTGTTGTTTTGGAGACTGCAAGTGCAAGAAGAGGTATGGAGGAATCTTCCAAAGGGGAGGAAGATCCAATAAATCTGAGTGATAAGGGCAGCCATGATGGTCAATCTTTGGATGTTGCTGAGGCCCTTACAAGTTTGAAGAAACAAACAGGTTTTGATACGTCCTTAGTCTCTCCTACCAACTTGAATTTATCATTTACAGCCATGTTGGAAGAGATTACAAAAGGCGCTGAGGCAGGAAATTTGGGCGTTGACAAGGAGAATTTGGACGCTGACATAAATATTTTGGGCGCTGATAGAACAAAATTGGGCGTTGACAGACCTGCACATGAAGGTGATGTATCCCATTCATCATCCATCATCAAGGAGGTTTCTTCACAGGTATCACCATCTACCTTACCAACAATTGCACCATTAGATAAGGGTAAGGGTATTATGGTAGAAGAGAGTGTTCCAAAGGATGCAGCTCAAGTTGAGTTTGATAGAAGATTGGCTGCACAAATCATGGAACAACACAGAAAGGAGGTGAAAGAGTCACCATTTGTTGTTACTTCAGAGGAAGGAAGTGATGGATCTAGCTCAGATTCAAGTGTTATGATTATAGAACCAGAAAGGCTTGAGTATGGAGATGAGTTGGCTGAGGAGAAATTGAGAGAATTGAAATTGCAGGTTGACTTTGACATGCCAGAGGTGGTTCAAATGTGTCATGCTTGGGAAGAAAGATGTATGGAGAATCCACACTTGACTGTTTCAGATCAAATATGGGGATTGGAGATTCTCCTCAGAGTTCAAAAGGATTGCCAGGTAATTTTGAAACACAAGGCAAGCAATATTCTCTCAGAGTTGAAAAGGGATAGAAGGGAGCTATACTGCATGTTGCTCAGATGTCATGGAGTAGGATGGGCTTATCAGAAATTGAGGGGATTGACATTTGATGAGTTGGAATGCAAGGCTTATCCCATTTGGGTGAGAGTACAGGAAGCAAACACTCTCAGACTTCTTTCTGATGAAAGAAAGGAAGAACTTGCAGAAGAAATGGAGCTCAAGAAAGCTATGTTTGTTCCCAGACCAGTGAAAAAGGGAATTTCTCTTGAGTTTCCCAAAGATATGGATCCACTATATCCAAGTGAAGCTGTCATAAGAAAGAGCCTCAAGCTCTCACCATTAGAAGCTTCAGATATGGTGCAAGTGTTACCATTAGATTCCAGAAACCCAATTGTGAGCTATGAAGAAGATGAATGTGGGTTTTGGAAGATTGGCAGATATGGCAAAGAGGTACACACTTTTACCACTCTCATATCTTTGTTTGCAAGTTGTGATAGAGAAGACTTGGTGGACCTATGGAGGTTGCCGGAGACCAAGTATGAGGCTGAAGCACCAACTTCAGCTAATGGAATAAAACTATGGTCCACATTCAAAAGAATGTATGGACCAAAAGATGAGGATCCTGCTATTTGGAAGGATCTTGAAGATGACCTCAGTGGTCTTCAATGGAGATTATATTCAGCTGCTGGTGTTTACCATTTGAGTTCTACAAAGTTTGCTGAGTATCTACTTGTAGATGGTCAGTATTTCATATCCAAGGCTATTTTGGAGAAGATGAAGGACACTCAGCTGGAAATTGATTATTCAAGTGACGTGGCAAAAGACTTGATCAGATTTATTCATTACCAATATGAGAAGGTTTGTAAGATTCCTCCTAGTCCTTAATGCTTATTCAGAAACTTGATCATAAGAGTGGATATCAAGTTTAGGGGAGGATTGTTGGGAATAAATTAAGGCCAGATCACTTGAGCGCTGACAAGAGTAAAACAAGCGTTGACAAGAGCAAAACAAGCGCTGACAGCTCAAGCGTTGACAAGACAAAGTCAAGCGTTGATACATTGAAGACAAGCACTGATGGAAAGATATACTCTACGCGTTTATTGTATTCTAGATTACTTCTAGTAAAGATAGGAACAACAATGTATTTTCTATATTTATCTTTACCTAGAATAGCTGATACGTAGATTATTGTACAAGGCTTCTTATGTCTATAAAAGAAGACCTTTAGGTTATTGTTTCATATAAGTTTTCATTCGTAAACTACTTTCATTGTAAGCAAGTTTGATATCATTAATCAAAGTGAAAGTTTGTTTATATCATTGTGTGTTCTTGTTTAAGTGTTAATTCCGCATAACACTTAGATTATCATAAGCATATACAAAGGTTTCTCTAAGTGTATTACTTGATCTAATCTCGTATACATAAAGCTAAATCGATCTAAGTTTGGGATCAACACAAGTTTCAGTAAGAATGGTTCTTTAGATTTCAGTTTTATGCGATTAATCAGTTGAAGATTTCGGATAGAAGTTCAGATTTGCAAAAAGATCATAGCAGTAGTAGTTTTGTTTTTTTGATGTAAGTGAATGTGCAGTAGTTAATGTAAAAGTGAGTAAATTAGTGTAGGAGTAAGACAATTCAGTTAAGTTTAGTTGAAGTCTATGAAGAGTTTTTATTGAGCATTGTTGTCTTGCGTTTCAATATAACGTTTTAGAACTGACTTTCTGTTAACAGAATTAAAGATTTCGAATGTGTTCAAGTTTATGCAGGATCGACAGATTAGGGTGCTTGAATTTGCTGACGAGATAGTAGCAGACCAAGTGGTTGATTCGGATGTGAGTTTAGTTCAGCCTTAGTTGATAGCTTTCGACACCAAAGGGCAGCCTTGGATGAAACAGATAGAAGGGCTTAGTAACTTGTAGTTGATGTTGTGTTAGTTTCAAGCCGGCTCAGCACCGAGCTTCGACTCAGTGGTCTTACTTCGGATGTCAAGGTTAAGCACAGTGTTAATTTTCTGAAATCTTGTAGTTAAAATTCTGTCATAGCATAGCTGTAGTATAAAATTGGTTGTTGTATGTTTGAATTGCTACTCGTTAAATGCTTGTTATATGTTATAGATAGAAAGCTTTGATTCTTGTTATTTTGAAGTTCTTGCGTGTTTCAGATTAACTACTTATAACTAGTAAATTCAGCTTTCAAAAGTCATAGATAGAAAAGTCAATTAGGTAATTGATTGGAATAGTGGATTGGTTATGGATTGAATTGAGGATTTCTGTTAGTTAGTTTTAATAGGTCTGAATCTTTAAGGTCAGTACGTTATAGACTGATATTCAGGTTGTTCTAGAGATCTTGGACATTGTTCTGTTTTTGTTTGTAGATGTGATAAGTAGAAGCTTATTTGAACTCTTGCAATAAGCTGTTGGAGTAGCCTAAATAAGTTGTTCATTAATAGATGAATACATCTTACTGATAGAATAACCCAAATATGAACTTGATAAAAGTTATTTCATTTAGAGATTTAAATGAGCAGACGTGATATAGCCTAATATCTGATTTCCATTCTTTAGTAATAAATTTTCTTAATGGTACAACTTTAACCCTTCATTTTGAATGTTCTCATAACAGCCACAGTCCCTTCGTTAGTTGATAGTTTGTAGTTCTAGTTAGACTTAACTGGACAGTTAAGTTTTCTTGGGTTTCTTACTGGGCTTTTTATAATTGGGCTATTTGAACTTCATTTCATTTTTAAAAAAACGTAACTCCTATTCTTTTTGTGGAGAAATCAATTTTAAGTTTTAATATTGCATTTCTTAGTTTGATAAAATTCACTGTTAGATTTATATTTTGTATTTTTACTTGAATTTGTGTTTTAAATTCGTATTTTACATTTTTTGTATTTTGTGCTTTAGAAATGTGGTATTTGCAATATGTTTTAGATAGTACGTAAACGTAGTAGTATAGAATATTTTTACATTTTTTACATGCTTTTTGTGCCAAGTAGTTAACAATTCCAAACAAGTTTTTACCACCAAAAACAATTAAGTCGAGCTTAAAATTGTTATATCAATTCGTTAAGATACCGAGAAAAACGAACTATAAAAAGACAGTTATTAACAATCTACAATGGAAGAAAGACTAGATTTCAAGCGGTTAGTAATAATCTTACTTATACACTTATATACAACATTGAAGCAAGCCATGAGCCTAAAATCATTAATCGTCAAAGGAGTGTGAATTTTAGGGATTAGGGAAATTAGATTAGCATTCAATTCCCCAAGCAACTTACCCGAGTCAAAGAATTCCCTAACAACAGCGCAAACATCACACCCAACAATACTCCAAGCAGCTTTAAAAAATTTAGAGGTAAATCCATCCGGCCATGCAGCTTGATCATCCTTAATATCAAACATTGCATTTTTAATTTCTATATCAGACACATGTCTAAAGCAATACCAGGATCTAACTTCTTCATAAACAAACACTCAATGTCTTCAATAGGGTACACCTGGTCTTTCGTGCCAAAAAACTCTTGAAAATGTTTAACAAATTGATTCGATACATCCTTCCCTTCAAACTTATTACCCTCTGAATCACAAATCATATCAACTCTACACTTATTAATTCTACTCTTAAACACTTTATGAAAATACTCAGTATTTTGGTCACCTTCTCTTAACCAATCAACCTTGGTTTTTTGCCTCATAAGCTTCTCCTCATCTAAGACAACACACTTATAAGCATTACATAAAATATATTCATCATTCCTAAGCTCAACATCATTAGAATTTTTATCAAGCAAATCTTTAATATTAACTAACTCAGCCCTTTAACTTTTCACTTTATCAAAGACATTACCATTCATCCTATTAAACTTCTTCAAAACCTTCTTCATATTCTTCAATCACTTCGCCAACACATACATACAAAACCCCGAAACCTACAAACACCAATTATCTTTAACAATCGTCAACAAATCCTTCTTATCAGCAAGAAAGTTAGCAAACCTAAAAGATTTCTGTTTAAAAGCAGTAATCTCCGGATACACTAAAGTAGCAGGGCAATGATCTGAAGTCATGTAAGGAAGGAATTTAGCATAACAACTCCTAAATCTATCCATAAAACATGGATTACCTGAAACTCTGTCAAGCTTTTTACAAATCCCAAAATTAGGATTCTCCCTATTTTGAAGCCAAGTGAAGAACATACCATAAGCAGCCACATCTTTCATTTCTAAAACATCAAGACAATTACGAAAATCATCCATCCCTCTCGGATTAAAAGAAAAAACACTAGAGAAATCCTCAATATTCAATGCCACACTGAAATCTCCTAACATCACCCAAGGCTCAGGACCAACAATATGATTGTGCATAACTAAATTGTCCCATAAAAAATTGCTATCCACTACCTCATTCTTAGCATAAACAAACGAAATAAATTGTTTCCTAGTATCATGAATAAAATTTATCTCTAAATGAACAACTTGATCCGAAAGAGAAATCAAGTTAACACCAACAACATTCCTATCCCATCCGACTATAATTCTACATCCTTCTCTACAATCAGTATCATTAGACATCCACATCCAATCATTCCTAATCCTATTACAAACATCCTTAACATTCTTCTTCCTGAGTCTAGTTTCTATAAGCGCACACATACTAAGATTCTCATCACAGATTAACTTCCTAACTTCATCTTCTCTAGAGGATTGAGAAAGACCTCTAACATTCCAGCAACCAATCTTGGCCGTCATTGAATACTTGAAGGATGGGACACCACACCACCATGAACCTGACCCATGGAAACATCACTGTTAATATCTAAATTATTCTGAGACATAACACCAGCCGTACCTGTATCATTAACCTCGACATCCTCTCCCTCTATATCCTCCACAAAGATGCGACTACCTGAAGCATTCAAAAGCCCATTCTTCTCATCAACAACTCTAACATCACATAAAAATACATAATACTCCTTCATATCATCAGTCCATTCTTCCTCAATTTTCTTAGACAAAACACCATTTCTTAATACAAACAAATAAACTTCAGCCTTCCTCCTTTCCCAGTTCAGATGATTAACTTTTTTACGCACAGATTGATAGGCTTTAGTATAACGGCTTCTAAAAATATCCGCACCATCATTATCAGAATTAGGTAACAACCTATCAGGCATTCTTTTGGCAACCGCACTAGCAATAGCACTAGTATTTCTTCCAAGATACACAACCATATTTCTAATATTATCAATATTTCTTCATCAATCTGAATTTTAGATAGTCCAAACGTACTCCTATTACCCCATTCTTTAAAATAGCTATCAACCATTTCAAGTGGCCAATCTTTCAGGATATCAGCAGAAATCTTCACACCTAAACTACACGCTTTTTTGATACTATTCTTAAATTCAGCATTCTTATCATCAACCTCAATATCCACACTACCCTGATCATCAGCTAAAATATCAAATCTATTATGTGTGTCCATGTCATCATCAGCTCCATTCAATTTACTCTTCTTAGCACCACTAAACTTACTACCTCCCAACGCACTCGTTCCTTCCTGAACCACAGCCTTACCCTTATCAGTAGACTTCTGAATCTCATCCACTACAACACAGTTATTCATCTTAACAACCTTGCCACCATTGTTAGACACAGTAGGCTTAGTCGGAACATAGTTACCTCTAGCATTACCATAATTCACTCTAGGACTTATCATGCTTCCCAATTCCACTAGCATAAAAGAGTTTATTCAACTCCTGAGAGATTCTATAGTTCCTGAGCTACTCCAATTTGATGAGAATGAGGGAAGAAGTCCAGAATGAGGGAAGAAGTCCTTAGCTATTCCTTTGGCCTACCATTAAAACTACCTCTTCCCCTACCATTAAAACCACCTCTATTATAACCTGAACCTCCCGGATCATGCCTATAGCTACTAACATTATTATTCCCATTTTTTCTATACACCACATTATGCCACCCTTGCTCAGACTTAACATTAACTTTACTCGAACTAGCCCCTTGATCACTACTACTCTTCCCTTTATCATTAGTATTCACACTATCCTTTTTGATCTCATTCACTTTAATATTCACCTCCTTCTCACACACATTCTTCACACAACTTTCTTTAAAATGGCCAAACACTTTGCACATATCATAAAGTGGTGGAATCCAAGCATAACCAATCCTTAACACCAACGATTTACCTAGACTTCTATACCAAATTTCAACAAAGTCCGGCAAACCCTTAGTAGCATCACACTCAATTAAACCCTGGCAAATGAAGCTCTGCCATAAGGTTTATCACACACCGACGCAATAACCTTATTCATAATAATTGGAATCCCAATTTTACTCGCAATTCTACTAATACCATCCACAATCCAGGCTTCTAACGGAATATCAAAAATTTTAACCCACAATGGCACCGTAGTAGTGTCCGGTTTAGTCATACAAAGACCATGCTCCCATTTCTTAACAAACAACAACATATTATCCACCAGCCAAGGTCCATTCTCAATAAGTTGTTGCATACCCTCAGTTGACCTAAAGTTTAAAAAAATACAAACCCCCTGGATTTACAATAACGGATTCAAGCTGGAATAACCTTCACACCCGTCTTAAATGTCCCAAAATATCATAGTATCCCATTTGAAATCCTACAAAATTAGCAACCACTGTCAAATCTCATTTCTTACATCCCTTATCTAACACAGAATCCATGTCAGGTACCTCAACACCCTTATCATTAACAACCGGTGGAACAATTTCAATTTTTTATCCCCTATACCTCCATAATTCCTAGCCACAGCATCCGCAAATGATTTATTATTCATATTCTCGTTAGTTTTACTTAACACTTCCTTAACCTTGTTCACATCATTAACATGAATATTGCTAACACTAACATTATTCCCTTCACTCCCTTTTTCTACATTCAGCTTAAACATACCCTGCATTTTAACATCACCAAAACTAACACGATAAGCACTCTTAGACTTAATCCTATCACTATCCTTAACAGAACTCTTATCCTTAACCAAAACTTCACTAACCTTAGCATTATCCTTACTAGAACTCTTAACCTTAGGCAAATCTTCCCTAACAGGCACACTAATATCAATATTCTCAACAGGACTTAAGCTATCAACATCCTTAACTAATTCAACTCTACTGATATCATTCACACTAGGAATAGAATTATTACCAGCCACAGACATATCACTGTTAAAGTTCATATCCTTAATACCATCATCAGCGGCTACAACACACCGATTCACATCAACATCAACATCAGCCAAAACACCACTATTATCTCCAACACTCACATCATTTTTACTTTCATTCTTGTTGATAACCACATCTTCCATATCCAAAGCCAAATCAAGAGCCTTCGAACTCGATCTAGTTCTAACACGAGTGAAATTCAAAAGAGAATTAGTAGTAATACAATCACTGTATTTCAGTTGATCACCAGATTCAGGATTCATAGTATGCGTTGTTTTTTCGGTTTTAATGACGAAGATTATTTTTTTTAGAAGATGAGTGATTAAAGGCGGATCAGACTCTGACATCACGGAATTAGAACCAGAGACGAATTACCTTCATAAATGAAAAGAACCGCTAAACGACTAAACACACAGTAACAAAGGAATGAAACCGTTGGAACGAGGGAAATGGATGAACAGAAAAATTGACGTTTAAAGGACTAACAAACTAATTAGTGAACAGGAACCATGATTGAAAGAAAGAAATAAGAGAAATAAAATGAAATTTTAATGAAGTATAGATGAACAGAAAGGTACGAAAAATTCGGATCTACGAAATACTAAAGAGAGAAAATAATTGTTTCAAAGAATAATTTTGCTCCAAAGAATGTCTCTTCTTTGAGTCAGGGGCGGAGCTAGGGGGTTTCCGTAGATGCACGAGAACCCGATGAAATTTTGTCGCGTAATGTATTTTTATGCTAAAAATCTCGATTTTTTCAAAATAAACCTGATCCCCAAATTAAGTGTTATATAAATATTCGTATTAAAATATTTGTGCACATGATAATTTATTTTCTGGCTCCGCCCCTGCTGTGAGTCACTAATCAGGATTTCAAGAATAGTTTTTTGCTCCAAAGAATGTCTCTTCTTTGAGTCAGGCTTTCAAGAATAGTTTTTCGTGAAATAATTGGATTCGTAAACTTAACGAAATAGGTGCGGCTTTGTTATGCTTGTTCAATTGTATATATTTTGGGTGCTCTTACTTAGAGTACTTATTCTGTTCTAATTTTTCAGTTAAATATATATTTGTCTTTCCAAAAAAAAACCCCTACTTAATACTGTAGTTATATATATACATCATGATAAACAATATTAGATGTCACTTTTTTAGTTAGTAGAACCCCTTTGGATGAAGACAAATGAAGAAAGACAATAACGTTATTCTTCTAATGCTACAAGACAACTTCATTTGTTAAACTTGTATATTATTGGTCTTAAAAATATTTAGATTGGTATGAGCAATTTGATTTTATGTATTTTTTTAGTGTCAACCAAATTCTTATTCAAAAAGGGTCCAGACAATGATCATTTGTCTTGGTGATTTAATTAATCTTGAGTTGGAGAGAAACCCCCATTTGACCGATCAAATTGTTTGCGGAAAAAAAAATGGTACGAAAGCCAAGTTGATGTATGTAGGGATGGAAAAAAAACCCGAACCCGACGGGGAAACCTGAAACCCGAAATAATTGAGGCGGGTCAGGGCACGCTTCTTGGGTTACGGGGCGAGTTTGGGGCTTAAACGGGGATTTTTAATCGGGTTTGGGGCGGAAGCGGGGAATAACATCCCCGACCCGCCCTACCCGATTAATAAATAGACATATACAAATATATGTATGTATGAAGTATTTTGTTACTCTTTACGTAGTAAAAAAAATATCTCCAACATTGTTAGTTTTTTGTGAATGTAATATTGCAAAAAACTTACTTAAATGTCATTTTTTTAAGTTGTAACTTTGTTTTTTGTAATTTATCATAAGTATAATACTATCGTTGAAAACTTAATAAGCCTTGTTTGTAATTGATATTAATATGTTTTAAAATTTGAAAGTTATTGCTAATGTTCTAAAAATAATACTAATAAATGTAAAATGGGGCGACATTGGTTGAGAATTGCACCCAAAGACAATACCCGATAAGATCCCCGATTAGTACGAATCGGGTTTGTACGAGCATCTCGCCCCGACGGGGAGCCCCGATTAAATCCCCGACGGGGATCGGGGTGGGTTTGGGGATAACTCTAGTAATCGGGTTTGGGGATGGGAATTCTCGCCCCGCCCCAAACCCACCCCGTTGCCATCCCTAGATGTATGTTGTAGAAAATGAAATTTTAGAAGCTACTGGTATTATCTACGTTGTTCATATTTTTTTAGTATGTTTTAAAATTATTGTCTATTTTTAAAAATAAAAGTTAAGTTTGTTTAAGATTACTATTTTACCTTTAATTCAAATTGTTATTTACAAAAATAAATAAATAAAAAATTAATTATCAAAAAAATAAAACTGTCTTTTTTATGTTTTCGTAAAAATTTAAACAGTAATTAATGTTTTTTTTAACTATATATTTTTTTTCTGTGATCAATAATATTATAATATTAAAAGGTTGTACTAACCACCATTCTTGGGTGGTTATTAAACATAATATAATTAAAAATTTTTAATAATGAACTTTAAATATGTCATATTTAACTTACTTAAAGTTAATATATTACCTTAATAATATTTGTTATGTTAAAATAATGTATTTAAAAAAATAATTAATTTACATTTAGAATTGTTTTTATTTATGGAAACTTAAAAAATAATGTTTGTTAGTAAAACCCAATATTAAAATAGGGTAATAATAAAATTTACACAATGTATGATCATAAACGAAGTTACGTAGTTAAAGGGAACACGATCTTTGGGATCAATGTTATCCAAAATATATGATTGACCAGAACATTAACTAACAATAAAG
Source organism: Glebionis coronaria (assembly GCA_025667525.1). Classification (NCBI taxonomy): domain Eukaryota; kingdom Viridiplantae; phylum Streptophyta; class Magnoliopsida; order Asterales; family Asteraceae; genus Glebionis; species Glebionis coronaria. The sequence goes on from CM046877.1 coordinate 496,637,064, forward strand.
ATTCATTGGGATCCATCATTTTGATAACACTAAAATGGCAAACTAGGCTTTTGTTGTTGGATCTTGGGAGCATTTTTTTTTTCTTTCCTTTTAATTTAAATCACGTCATAAAGGGGAGTGCTTTTTGTCAAGTACATCTTATATAATCTTAAATATGCAATTATAGTTGAGTAACTTTGTAAAAAAATTATGACATTGAGAGCATGAAACTCTGATTAACTTTGGGTTCGTTTGGTAAAAGTTTTTCTAAAGCTGTTAGTTTTTTTGTTAATAAATAATCTAATAGCTCTGTTTAGTACAACATTTTCTATAGCTGCTAGCTTTTTATTTTAACCAAATAGCTCTTTAAATAAAAAGTTGTTTCATACAGCTTTTTAGATTATATAAAGAGCTGTTAGAGCTGTAAATTACTGATATAACCTCCAACCTTATTATAATTTATTAAAAGATGTCTTTTTAAGCCATTTTACATCTCATCTTTACAGTTAACAGCTAATATACCAAACATTTTTATTAAAATTAACAGTTTTTTAGCAAACGGCTTACAACTTACAGTTTACAGGTTACAATTAACAGCTTACAGTTAACAGCTTACAACTAGTTTTGTCAAACATAACCTTTGTATTTATAGTTAGTATGTTGTGACACTATATAGGTTGCCAGATTGAATTAGATATATTAATTGTATAAATTAAACTTAAAATAACAGAAAATTAAATGGCAGTATATAGATAACGAGAAAAAAGAAGTAAAACTATTGTGAACGAGTTCATGTTTAACACAATTCTTTTAAAATAGATTTATTGTTTGTTTCTTAAGATATGACGTTCAAAACTGTTATATAGTCGGACTAGACATATTTGTCTGAAAGATCACGGAAAAGTGTTGTGTGTTTTTGATCGAACGAATTCTGGAAATCGTCTGATAACCAAGCTAGAAAGACAACGTTTTTCTGTGTCTGAAAATTGAATGAGCCACATTTATTTAATAATGAAACTTATCTTGATTACAAAAATAAGATATATACATTTTGAAAATAAACAGACATGCAATCGTTCACGACAGGTTTACTTCTTTCTTTATTATCGCTATTTATATATACTGTCATCTAATTTCTATCTTTTTATTTTTTGTTATTTAAATTTGATTGATATTATAAAATTGTACATCTTTTCTTACATTAATTACTCATCTCAATTACTAGTAAGATAGTATCAATATCAATTTATAAGAATGGAAAACTCTATTTGGTATTTTTGATTTTGAGCTGTAGTAAAGTGCAAATCGTTACAATATTTAGCTACTTCTACGTCTGGAAATTATAGTTTAGATTTTTGAACGTTTTAAATTAATAATTCACGTTTAAAAATAGATAAGAAATATAAATTAAATTTATCATATTATCTTCATTTGAATGTACAATTACAAACAATAAAAAAGTTGTAAATTATTATTAAAGATAAAATTATTATTGTATAAAAAACTGAAAAAATAATATTTTTATTAAACTGTGTGTTTTTTCGATAAAATATATTGTAATTATAAGATAAAAAGATTATTTTTTCTTTTTCTTGGTCAAGATGATATATTATAAAGTATTATAATAGTATTAAGAACTTTATTTGGTATTGTCATTACATTTGTTTAGCTATTTTAATGTTTAATTACATTATATTTGTTGCATTCGTTTACATGTACGTGATTGATCAGGGAGAGGTAGTGTGCAAAAGCTGCCTAAATTACGTAATCACATGGATGCCAACTAAGGAGCCTTGAATTCTCACTTGAACAGTACAATTAAATGTGCCAAAAATTTAATGATATGAATAAACAATAAAGAAATGTATAATTTAAATGCATCCAAGACTTGGGCCAGTGTAGTTTATATTAATTACATGGGTTAAATATATAATTTGTTTATTTAGCTAACACCCAAAAGGGTAAGTAAAAAGAATAAATAATATGGAGTACACAAAAAGCCATGGACTTTAAGGCAAGAATAGAAGATTCCGGTGATCACACTCGATTTCCACATTAAGACTGCTGGGAGTGGCTGAAACCCACTTATCGTCACATTAGTTTTTTAATAAACTCACTCAAACTCACCCACAAGGGTAGTGACACTCACTCAAACTCACTCACACTCACTTTTCATACATATTCTTTTATTATTTAAATACACCACACTCACAAAAAAACACCCAAAATTAAATCTAACCTAAAAAATAAAAAACATCGGGGCCCACATGTATAAAACTCACCTAGGTGAGTTTACCTAGTTTTTTTTCTTGGCTAGAAACAAGTCGCGCGTGAGTTTGGAGGGATAGGGTGGGGCTGCGAGTAGCTTTGGCCAACCCATGAGTGAGACTTAACCGACTCTCACCAGCCTAATATCACACACTTTATTTTTCTCTTTTATGTCAAACAGTGATTAAAAAGATCATGAAACCTAGTGAAAACCTAGAAAGTATAAGGTAATAATTTTTTGCCCATTTTTTATTATTAATAAGTTAAACGGGCGTATATATAAGAAATTAAATAGGTTTAATAGGCGCACATGTAAAATACTAATTAGGCTACTCGAAGGATATTTTAAATTTAATTTTTATCCCGACTTTCAAACAAGTATTTTTATTTTTTATTTCTACGTGTTTATGTGTTTTTGTCCATTTTTTACTTGGGCCCGTTTATCCCGCCCGTTCCGCCCATGCCCGTTTAGCCCACGCCCGTTTCACCCGCCGCCCATTAACTCGTCGCCCGTTTAATTCGCCGCCCGTGCCCGCCCACTTACCATTTTACCACCTCTACGTTTAATTATCACTAAATAATTAAGTGTACAAATCTTTTGTAAATATACTAACTATGTATAATTATACTATGTTATTATAAATATTAACATTGATTTTAATCTCAAACTTAAAATGCATCTTATCCTAACCTCAAACTAAAAGTTAAAATTAGATGATCATATATCAACTATCAGATTATATTTAATTAAAATAGAAAATGTAATGTTGATCATTTGTAACAACTTTTATAACAATTTTTTAACAAATTAGTAAAAATAACATTTTTATTTTTAAGTTGATATATCTTTTAATCTATTTTTTTCATAATTTAATTTCATTATATTTTTTAAAATTTTATGCTATTTAATTTAACATCTATTTTGATATAATTTTATTTTATTTTTTTTGCTTTTTTTTGTTTAGTGAGTTTATTTTAATTTGATTTAATTTTTTTACAGTTTAACATTAATTCGATGAAGAAAAAGTTACAAACATCCGCGTTGCATTATATGGATACTATGCTAGTATACAACAATAAAAGAAAATTTTGATGAAACAAGTGCATTTAAGATAAATATAAAAAAGATGATTTTGTTATTCAAAAGTTTATAATATATTGAAAAAATTAATAAGTGTCTCTATTCGATTTTATAAAATCTTTAATAAAAATAAGTATAAAGAATGAATTCAACCAACCACCCCTTTATTTTTCTTAACTGGTTTAGGCTATCACTTCAAATGTGATACCTGGATTGTGATCGTATTTACAAACAGAAAGAATGGAAAACTAATGTGAATCAATGATCTTACAGACAAGATCAAGATACACCAACAATCTGAACAAAAGTAATCAACAGAGATCAAGAACTTGACAATGGTGAACAAAACAATGTGAAAACTTAAACCCTAACTATGAGAAAAAGATGTATAAATAGGCCTTGAAGAGATCAGCTCAGCCACTTTCCAAACTTGTCAAAATAAGCCCCTGCACTTACATAAAAACAAAACCAACACCAAACTATAAAAAAACAAAATAATATATAAAAAACTTATCTGGCTTACCCTTGTACTTTGGAGAATGTGCACAACTCAACTTATACTTTTACTACCCCCTCTTAAGTTGACTTGTGATATAAGTTAATAAGTTTCAGCTTATCACAAAACCACTTATGATCTTTGATAGATAATCCTTTGGTAACCAAGTCAGCAATATTATCTTCAGATTTGATCTTACAAATTTTGATCAAACCTGCAGATACTTTTTCCCTTAGGAAGTATAAATCAGTTTCAAAGTGTTTTGTTCTCTCATGAAATACAGGATTAGCTGCAATTTGGATTATAGAACTACTATCACAGCTGATGGGGACAGGTAATGTAATATCAACCTTAAGATCTTTCATGATCTTAAGAATCCACATAATTTCACAAGTAACACTGTTCATAGCTCTATATTCAGCTTCATCTGAAGATTTAGCTATAACAGATTGTTTCTTGCTTTTTCAAGACACAAGATTATCACCTAGATAAATAGTATATCCAGTAACAGACTTTCTAGTAATCTTACACTTAACCCAATCTGAATCTACAAAAGCATTAAGATTCAGACTGCTATGTTTCTTAAAAGATATACCAGTTCCAGGAGAATTTTTAAAATATCTAAGCACATGGAAAGCAAGTTTATGATGAGACTTATATGGAGCATGCATAAACTGACTTAGACAGTGTACTACATATGCAATATCTGGTCTAGTCAATGTAAGATATATTAGTTTGCCAACAATTTTTTAATAACATGTTTTATTATCAAGAATAATATCAACCTCACTGTCAACAAGATCTTTCTTTTTCTTAGAAGGATCTGGTATAGGAGCTTTAGCTGGCTTGCAATCTAACATCCCATACTCAGATAGTAATTTAAGACAATATTTCCTTTGGTTAAGACATAACCCTGAGTCAGTATCAAGAGCCTCAATGCCTAAAAAATATTTGAGCTTTCTAAGATCTTTAATTTTAAATTTAGAACTCAAATATTCTTTAAAGTTATTAATAATACTCTCATTGTTCTCTGTTATAATGATATCATCTACATAAACTAATATGGCAAAAAATGACTCATTCTCAGTTTTGGTAAACAAAGAAACATCACTTTTACTTTGACAGAATCCATTTTCAGTTAAAACACTTGTCAATTTTTCATTCCATTTTCTAGGTGTCTGCTTTAATCCATATAAAGATTTAGTCAACTTACACTCTTTGTTAGAGTTAGAACCATATCCTTCAGGAAGATTCATATAAATTTCTTCATCTAAATCTTCATAAAGAAAGGCATTATTAACATCTAACTGATATACAGGCCAATTATTATGCACAATAACAAAAAGAAGACATCTAACAATCACAATCTTCACAACTGGAGAAAATGTTTCTTCATAGTCTATACCTTCTTTCTGACTAAATCCTTTAACAACAACCCTATCTTTAAATCTTTCTACATCACCACTAGACTTATATTTCACTTTCCACAATCATTTACAAGCAACTGGTTTCCTACCAGAAGGTAAATCAACAATAACCCATGTAAAACCCGCATGCTTTTACCATGAATAGTACCCTTATGATCGTACGTACATGATTAGAACTTTCCTTTTATAGCACATTTACATTTCACGAACAAGATTTACAAGTATTACGTACGTGTTATAACACGATAAGTATTTAATACGTATTAAGACACGATAATTATTTCAATAATAATTATAATCACGAGCATACGAACATGAAATCATGAACGTAAATAATCACGAGCATTAATATTAGGTATTTACGTATATTTATTTCGATTATGAATAAATATATTACGACACAACCGATAACTATATAAAACACTTGAACACGAACACGAGAACATGAATAATATTAGACACGAGAATACATTCGGGTTACCCTTGTGGGCCCCATCTACCCGCGGACAAAACAAAGGGAAAGGGCAAAGCCCATTTTAAATTTTACTAAAAAAAATAAAGGGAAACATATTTTTATATCACAGGAAAAATTAGAAAACAAGAAAACCCTAATCTCTCTTTTGCTCTCTCTTGGCCGTCGGGTAGAACACACACAAAGGGTGTGTTTGTTGATTTTTAGTGATTGATTTCTTGCAAGATTGTTAGCGTTATCATTCTCCTTTGTTTCACGTAATCGGTAAATCCTTAAACCCCTTTTTCTTTATGTTTTATTTAATTGAACACATGAAATCATAAGTGATTTAAAAACAAGTATTAAAAACATGTAATTAATCATGGGGGGTTTTAAACATATGGTTTTTAGGGGTGTTTGTTTGGCCGACGCAAGGGAACCGAGACCCATGGTCTCGGCTTGCATGGTTTCGCACCAACCGAGACCTCAAGGTCTCGGTGTGGTGTTGTTGGCCTCGGCCGCAAGAGCAAAGGGAACCCCGACCTCGGTCGGGGTGTGTTTGGTGTTCGGTTAGGTCTTGGCAGAAACAAGAACCACCACCGGCTTAAACCGGTAGCTAATAAAAGAAAGCAGGGGAAACCATGGCTGCGGCAACAGGGGGAACACCGGCTAGCCGGTGGGAACTCTTGCTAGCCGGCGGCTAGCCAAGACCAAGGGGAACCACCGGTGGCAGTTTTTGCGAAAACAGTGGCAACCGGTCAAGCCGGTTTTGCCACTGTTAGGAGTGCGTTTGTTGACCGGTTCACAGGTCTGGTTCATGGGGTTCACGAATACGGTTTACGACACGTTTAATAAATAAGACACGGATTTCGGTCACGACATTATTTTACAAGGTTAATTATTTTTACAAGTTTATTTTTACAAGATTAAATTAAATTAATTAAAACATGTACATAATTAATTTAATTTATACATGACTTAGATTATTATTATTATTAATAATACATGGATTTTAACCTAAGTATTTATTATTTAAGTTAGACTAATAATTAATTAATTATTAAACCATGCCTTATAATTAATTAATTTACATGACTTAGGTTATATTAATAATAAATATTAATACATGTTTTAACCTAGGTATTTTGACCTTTTATTTAGCTAAGTCATGTTATATTTAATTAAATACTTTAACCTATAGTTTATTTAATTTACATGTAATAATTAATAAACTATACTATTTAATCACATGACTTAGAATATTAATCAGTAAACACTTAATCTTATATTATTAGCTTAATAATCCAGTTTGTTTCTATTTATGGAAACTTTCTAATTTTAGAAACTTATTTAATCAAGGCAGCTAATCTATTTATGAAAACTTTCTATTTTTTAGAAACTTATCTATTCTAAGCAGAAAATCTATTTTTGGAAACTTTCTATTTTTAATAACTTTCTATTTTTGGAAACTTTCTATTTTAGGAAAACTGCTATTTTCAGAAAGTTACTTATTTTTTACACAACAAGTATAATAATACAAGAAATACAAGTAATACCTAGTCAGAATAGACAGAATACAAGATATACGCAGTATAAAACTAAAATCAGTAAGACATGACATGAACATATAAAACAAGTTAAGACATGACATAAAACCAGTTATGTACTCAGTAATCAGAATACTTATACACGTATATTATTTATGTAGCATTAGTGATATCGAAGTAGGACTCTTTTCCATTCGTCTTCTTCGTTCACTGGACACAAGGTAACGGATTCTCCGTCCTTTTAGTATGGACATTCTTCCTTATTAGGATTTCCCGTATGCAGCCAACTGTTTTCCCCAGTATATGTTTTATATGTTTTTGAATTGCTTATGTTTAATTAGATACCTTAAGCCATATACATGCATGACTAGTTTCACCTAGTTATTGAGGTACCATAACCATAACACTGAAGGCACCAGTGTTATGACTCCACCACGACGGAGTGATAGCTCGTGGCGTCCCTTCAGCTTTTGGCCATATTATTATTATTATCATGTGGGGCGTATGGGTGCATCCTAGTTTACATGTTTTCAGCAGATTATTCAGGTGAATGTGGTGTGTGCCTTGCATCCTTCACAAGGAGCTGATCCCTCCTACCCAAACAGTATATTAAATTAGAGGCAGCCCCTCTAATTTGCATGACGAGGTCACCCCTCCAAGTATTCATGCACGTTGATATTTCATGACCTATATTGGCTAATGGTAAACATGTTAAACAGTTTTAAGATAAATATAAGGTTTTTCAAACTATAAAACCAGTTTTACTAAGATATACCAGGTTATCCAGGACTTAGTATTTTCCGCTACTCAATGCTTATATGCTTATATTATTCATGCTTTACTTGTATATCCGTGCACTGAGCGTTATGCTCAGCCGTTTTCCTTTCATGTTCTCAAAACGGCAGGTACTCAGGGACGCTCGTAGACTTTAAGCGTACGTGCATATGGATTAGAAGCTTCCTAGCCTTCATTACTTTATGCATTTCATTATACTTTGATACTCGTTTACATGGACATTGTTTAGTCCTTTTCATTTACATTACTTATGTTTGTGTGTAATGAGTTCTACTTTTGGGATACCGATGTTTGATTCCGGTATTTCCTTTATGGTCATGTGATGTTTTATACATTTATCCTTGTATGCTTTGATGACATGCCATAATAACGCGTGACATTCCATTTATTAAAATGGGGTGTTACAATTATGGTATCAGAGCCAAGACTTCGACCTGTAGGCTCTCAAAACACGACCTGTGATTAGTGGGTAGTCACTATGGTCTTCCTAGAACTGACAGTCGGTTTTCATGCATTCATCATTTCATGCATACATATATATGTCATTGTCGCAGGTTTATGACTAAGTAATGGTTGATACAGGACTGGCCCTATTTAGTCGCATGTGTTTTATCCAAACTTTTAACTTTGGGACCGACCCATTGGCGTCCCCTCGCCATGTCTTTTGTTTTGAGTGAACTGACCTTAGGCGTTCACTCTCCCGCATACAAAAGTTTTCATAAAACTGCATCATGCATTCATGTACTAATTTTCTTGTATAAAATTTTTCTCATGATTTATTGGTATAATTCTTTTTTTCATGTATATGGTTTATGTTTTGATCAGTTTTGTAACACCCCATTTTGGAAATGGAATCTTACGCGTAATCATGGCGTGTCATCAAAGCATACAAGGATAAATGTCTAAGCATTATTTGACCATAAAAGGGAAATACCGGAATCAAACATCGGTAACCCCAAAGTAGAGCTCATCACACACAAACATAAATACTGTAAAAGGAAAGGACGAAACAATGTCCATAGCAAACTGTATTAAAGTAAAGGAAATGCATAAAGTAAAGAAAGACAGTAAAGCTTCCAGTCCATATGCACGTACGTTTGAGATCTACGAGCGTCCCTGAGTACCTGCCGTTTTGGGAACATGGAAAGGAAAACGGCTGAGCAAGACGCTCAGTGCACGGATGTACAATATAGCATGAAATAGGATAAGCATGTAACATATAACAGCGGAAGACTAAGTTCTGAGTAAACTGGTTAAGTATTAAGAAAACTGGTTTTATAGTTTGAAAAGCCTTATGTTTATCTAATGAAAACTGTTTTAACATAAATATACCATAGCCCATATAGGTCATGAAAAGGTCACGTGCATGAATACTTGGAGGGGTGACCTCATCATGCTGATTAGAGGGGATGCCTCTAATCAATATACTGGTTTGGGTAGGAGGGATCAACTCCTTGTGAAGGATGCAAGGCACACACCACATTCACCATGAAATACTGAATAAAACATGTAACTAGGATGCACCCATACGCCCCACATGATATAATATGGCCAAAACTGAAAAGGGACACCACGAGCAATCACTCCGCCGTGGGGAAGTCATAACATTGGTGCCTCCAATGTTATGGTTATGGTACCTCCATAACTAGGTGAAACTGGTCATGCTTGTATATGGCTATAGATTATGCTAATTAAACATAAGCAGTTCAAAACAATAAAACAAATACTGGGGAAAACAGTTGGCTGCATACGGGGAAATCCTAATAAGGAAAGAATGTCCATACTGAAAGGACGGGAATCCGTACCTCAAGTCCAGTGAATGAACGGAAGAAAGACTCCTACTTCTGGATCACTAACGCTACATGAATACACACGTGTATAAGTATCGAATCACTGATTACGTACTGGGTTTTTATGTCTCATTTTAGCTCACTCTGTATGTTTTAAGTCATGGTTTACTGTTTAAAGCCTTAAACTGTGTTTATCTTGTATTCTGATTAATCTGATTAAGTATTACTGGTATCTTATGTATTATTATACTTACTGTGTAATAATAAGTAACTTTCCAAAAATAGAAAGTTTCCAAAAATAGAAAGTTTCCAAAAATAGAAAGTTTCCAAAAATAGAAAGTTACCAAAAATAGAAAGTTTCCAAAAATAGAAAGTTTCCAAAAATATAAAGTTTCCTAAAATAGAATTTACTGCTTAAAATAGATTAGTTTCTAAAAATAGAAAGCTTCCAAAAATAGATCAGCTGCCTTAATTAAATAAGTTTCCATATATAGAAGGTTTCCATTATTTAGAATTAAGCTGATTACATAAGCTAACATCTAAGTCTAAGTGTTTATAAGCTTATTTCTTAAGTCATATGATATAGTGTATAGTTTAATTATTATTTCATGTATTTTAATTAAACTATAGGTTAAGCATTTTAATTAAAGTATAACATGTATTAATTAAAATGGAATAAAATACTTAGGTTAAAATGTGTATTATTATGTATTAATAACATAACCTAAGTCATGTCTAAATTAATTAATTATAGGCATGTTTTAAGTAATTAATTAATTATAACTTATAACATAAAAATACTTAGGTTAAATTAATATCATGCTAAATTAATAATTAAAATAACCTAAGTCATGATTTAATTAATATCTCATGTTATTAATTAATTATATCCTAAGTTCATAATTCATAAAAATCAACATGTCGCATAAATCATGATTTAACCAACGAACCATGAATCGGGCATGAACTCGACACCGTACCCCGAGCCAAACTCGGGGTACGTGTGCCCCCTTGCTGCCGTGGGTCCCACATGCACCAACCAAGACCAAAATGGTCTTTGTGGTGGCGGCAATAAGTAAACCGAACCCCCCTCGGGTTGGTTATACTATGCGGCCAAAACAAACACCCCTTTTATATCATCCTTTGATTTTAATTTACCCCAAAACATGTTAGATCAATGTTTAATTATCATGTTTTAATAAGAATAATAATAACATGTTCATAATAAAATCAAAGATTAAAAGAAATGAAAAAGAAAGGTTAAGAAATGGTATACCAAACACGTGGATTGAAGAATGATGAACAAACACGGTTTCTAGCACTTGTTTTTAATGTCAAAAATCAACAACACCCTCCTATGGTGTTGTTATGGGTGGCGGCACAAAAAGAAACCAAGGAGGAGGAGAGAAAACTCTTTTAGGGTTTTATGTTTATTTTCTTGAAAAGTGAAAATGAAATGAAAAGTTACCATAACCCCTCTTTCATGTAAAAGTCAATGGGCTAAGCCCATTATGGTTATGTGTGCCGTGGGTATGGGGCCCCACATGGGGTACCCGTACCTTTTCTCGTGTCCCGATGTTTCGTGTTCGTTCGTGGTTAAACGTGTTCGTGTTTAAATTGTTTCTGTTTATTTTATCATGTAGTTTACCGTAATCTTAACGCTCGTAATTATATTATATGTATTTACGTAATTATTCTAGTTCGTATTTTAAATGGTGATCATGATTTAATTACGCTCACGAGACATATATATTAAGTGTTTATCATGGGTTCGTACGTAATCGATACTTATCATGTCATACACGTATGCACTTGCTTGATTATTAGCACATGAATGTGATCAATACTAAATAAGGTAAGTTTTAATCTAGGACGTACGATCTTAAGGGCACTATTCATGGTAAAAGCATGCGGGTTTTACAATTCTTCCCCCCTAAAAAGAATAATTCGTCCCCGAATTATAGATAAAGTAAAATGGAAAGAAGTAACATACCCGAACTCAAAATATGAAGTGAGGGTAAGAAGCCCGGATAGACTCCTCTGTTTCCCAAGTGGCTTCCCGCTCGGTATGGTCCCTCCAAAGAATTTTGACGAATGGAATCGTCTTCTTTCTCATGACTCGTTCTTGCCTGTCAAGAACTCGTTCGGGTTCCTCTATAAAAGTGAGATCTTCACGTATCTGTTCCAGTGGAGACTGAACCATGTGAAGGGGATGATAGTTGTACACTCTGAGTAAGGACACATGGAACACGTTATGCACGTGTGAAAGCTGAGGAGGTAACGCCAATCGGTAAGATACTTCACCGATTCGCTCAATGATATCAAATGGTCCGATGAAACGAGGACTGAGTTTCCCTTTGATCCCGAAGCGTTTAACACCACGTGCCGGCGAAACCTTGAGGAAGACGTGATCTCCCACCTTAAAATGTATGTCCCTACGATGCTTATCGGCGTAACTCTTCTGACGTGACCGTGCTTCCTGCAGCTTCTGTTTAGCTACTTCTATCTTCTCATTGGTCATTTCTATAATCTCTGGTCCTTCGAGTGTTCGCTCTCCCACTTGATCCCAGCAGATTGGAGCGCGACACTTCCTGCCATACAACATTTCGAAAGGAGCACATTTGATACTTGCGTGCCAACTGTTGTTGTATGCAAACTCGACCAAACAGATGTAATCGTCCCAATCACCTGTCCATTCCAACGCACACGACCTTAACATATCTTCTAATGTCTGAATTGTTCGCTCTGACTGTCCGTCCGTTTGAGGATGAAAGGCCGTACTCAGCTTAAGTTGTGTACCCCAAGCTTTTTGCAGACCTTTCCAGAATCGCGACGTGAAACGAGGATCTCTGTCTGAGACGATGCTGGAGGGAGTACCGTGGAGTCTCATGATCTCCCTTCTGTAAGTATCTGCGAGTTTACTTACCGGATCTTCCTTGCGTATCGGTAAGAAATGAGCTGATTTGGTGAGTCGATCAACAATGACCCAAATAGCATCGTGCTTCTTCTTGGTAGGCGGAAGGCCGGTAACAAAATCCATGGTGATTTTGTCCCACTTCCACTCTGGAATATCCAACGGTTGAAGGAGACCGCCCGATCGCTGATGTTCAATCTTAACCTGCTGGCAGGTAAGACATTTGGAGACATAAGTGGCTACATCCTGTTTCATACCACTCCACCAAAAGTGCTGTCTGATGTCATGGTACATTTTTGTCGACCCAGGGTGTATAGAAAATGGGGAGCTGTGAGCTTCACCTAACAATGCTTCCCGGAGTTCTTGATTGTCAGGAACACAAAGTCTCGTGCCCTGCCAAACGATACCGTCTGCGTCCATTCTGAATTCTGTCTGCTTCTCCAAATTCTGAATTATCGCCCAAATTTCTCCATCATCCTTCTGCTCTTCCTTAATCCTAGACAGTAACTCAGGTTCTACTCTAAGATTCGCCCAGTATCCGTGCTGCCCACGTACCATGATTTCGATGTCTAGGCGCTCCAAGTCTCTTATGTTTTGTTCCTTGATCTCAATGCCGTTGATCATTCCGGACTTTCTGCTGAGTGCATCTGCTACTACATTAGCCTTCCCGGGATGATACTGTAGGTTAATATCATAATCCTTTAACAGTTCCAACCATCTCCTTTGTCTCATGTTCAATTCTCGTTGAGTGAAGATATACTTCAAGCTCTTGTGATCCGTGAAAATGTCGCATGATTCTCCGTACAAGTAATGCCTCCATATTTTCAATGCGAACACCACTGCAGCAAGTTCCAGGTCATGCGTAGGGTAGTTTTCTTCATAGGGCTTAAGCTGCCGTGAAGCATACGCGATCACTTTCCCATGTTGCATGAGAAAACAGCCCAGTCCCTTCCCCGATGCATCGCTATAGATCTGAAATCCACCTGTACCAGATGGGAGAGTAAGAATAGGTGCAGATACTAACTTCTGCTTTAGGTCTTCGAAGCTCTTCTCTCGTTCTTCCGTCCAGACGAATTTCTCTCCTTTTCGCATCAGTTTGGTGAGAGGTAGTGCCAAACGGGAAAAGTTCTCCACGAATCTGCGATAATATCCAGCTAAGCCTAAGAAACTGCGGACTTCTGTCGCTGACGTTGGTCTTGGCCATTTAGTGATAGCCTCAACCTTCGCTGAGTCCATAGTGATCCCTTCTGCTGATACAATGTGACCTAAGAATGCCACTTTGTTTAACCAGAACTCACACTTGGAGAACTTCGCATACAACTGCTTCTGACGAAGAATCTGTAGTACCGTACGGAGATGGTTTTCGTGTTCCTCCGTGGACTTTGGGAAAATCAGGATGTCATCGATGAATACAATGACAAACTTATCAAGGAATTCGTGGAAGATTCTGTTCATCAGATCCATGAATACTGCTGGAGCATTAGTCAGGCCGAATGGCATGACTACAAACTCATAATGGCCATAGCGGGTACGAAAAGCAGTCTTGGCAATATCCTGCTCTTTAACCCTTAGTTGATGGTAGCCTGACCTTAGATCGATCTTTGAGAAGTGTTTGGCTCCTTGAAGTTGGTCAAACAAATCATCTATACGTGGCAGTGGATATCTATTGCGGATGGTAATCTTATTAAGTTCCCGGTAGTCAATGCAAAGTCGCATGCTGCCGTCCTTCTTCTTAACGAACAAGACCGGTGCGCCCCATGGAGATGCGCTTGGTCTAATGAACCCTCGTTCAAGAAGTTCCTGCAGTTGGTCCTTCAGTTCTTTTAGCTCTATGGGAGCCATGCGATACGGAGCCTTAGAGATGAGTTCAGCTCCTGGAACAAGGTCGATGTTGAACTCCACTTCTCGTGCAGGTGGTATGCCTGGAAGTTCAGCTGGGAAGACGTCTTGAAATTCCGAAACTACTGGTTGATCCTGAATCGATGGGGATTCAGCATCCATGTCGTGAACCGTAGCTAGATAACCCTCGCAGCCATGTGACAGTAATGCACGTGCTTGCAAGGTAGATATGACTTGTACAGACCGTCCGGGTATGAACCCGTTATGAATGTACTCTGGTGCATTAATGTCGCCGAAGATCACCCGATATGAGTGGCAGTCTATGTAGCATGGTTCTTGGATAACCAGTCCATGCCGAGAATCATATCGAATTCAATCATGTCTAGGGGAAGTGCATCTACTGCACGAACTTTATCGTCAAACTCTAGAGGAAGACTCTTGTATGCATGAGTTATTAATACAGAGTCCCTCAAAGGCGTGGAAATGGTAAGCCTATTTTCTAATGGCAAGGGAAGTGTCCTGATGTTTTTAGCATAAGTGGTGGAAATAACTGAGTGAGTGGCACCCGTGTCGAAAAGAACACATGCAGCTTGGTCGTACATATACAAAATTCCAGTAATGGTACCTGTAGATTTGTTTGCCTGATCACGAGATGTCGTGTAGACACGCCCAGTGGTAGGAGGCGGTTTAGTATCAGCATGACCCGAAGTACCCTCCATTTCACCCTTACGGCAATCTCTCATACGATGGCCAGGGAGGCCGCACTTGTAGCACGCGTCGGAATCACGACGACATGGGCCAGGGTGTCTGCGATGGCAAGTGCTGCAAAGAGGATGAGTGAATCCTCCAGCAGGAGTCCTTGCTTGCTGAGGGCCTGCTGATGATAAAATGTGTTAGAATAAAGTATATGCACGAGTATAAGACATATGCGTCATAAGATGTTCACCAGTGTTAGCTGAACGGTTAGGCTGCGAACCCCTGTGGTTCAGGTCCCTTCCGTTACCGTGGTTCCTGGTAGAGATTAATAGTGTCAGCATGAGAGATATAACATGAAATCATAAGAAGATGCGTAAATAGTAGGACCTGCTGTTGTTGGAGTCCGGCGTTGTCACGGTAATTATCATTACCGCTACGCCTTTCCACAACAGAACGGTCGTTAGTGTGACCGTTTCCTTTGGGCTGATGAGGCTGCTGCTGAGTAGCCGGCTGAGACCGTTCCCCAGTTTTATGCCTGGAAGATACAGTTTAAGAGATGATTATTGAACATAAAGTGATGGGATGCGGTTTGGTTATCGTTTGAATACGAAATGTTTACCTCTTGTCGGGTCTTTCAGCTTCCCCGAACTCATCTCGTTCCTGCAACATCTCTAGCTTCCTTGCTGCGTAAGCCACTTGTGCCACAGTATCCAACGGGGCACCCGATAAATTATTGGCAATCCTCGGGTTAAGGCCCCAACGAAAATGTAGTGCTTGTTCTTCAGTGGTGCCTGCGGATGCCCTCAGGACAGCTGTGTACCCGAGGAACCTCTGCATGAACTGACCACAATTCTCGTCGGGTCTCTGTCTCATGGCGTAGTATTCCCTCATGAGTCGATTCCTTCCTTCCATGGGGAAAATGATAGGTGGGGGAGGATATTCGTCGTCATGAAGAATGGCGTCTTGCCTTTCTGCCTCCATGTCTGCAAATAACTCCCAGAGTTTGTCTGTGTTTGCCATCTGACAGTATAACATAAAACATATGATTGACAGTTCAAAACATAAAATATATATTATATATATACATGAAAAAAAATTTATACCAAAATTTCACGAGAAAAAAAATTTATGCAAGAAAATCTTTGTATGAATGCATGATGCAGTTTTATGAAAACTTTTGATGCTCGAGAGTGAACGCCTCTGGTCAGTTCACTCAAAATAAAAGACATATCGAGGGGACGCCTATGGGTTGGTCCCAAATCTAAAAGTTTCGATAAAACACATGCGACTAAATAGGGCCAGTCCTGTACCAACCATTACTTAGTCAAAAACCCTGTAACAATGACATGTATAGGTATGCTTAAAAATGATGAATGCATGAAAACAACTGTCAGTTCTAGGAAGACCGTAGTGACTACCCACTAATCACAGGTCATATTTGAGAGCCTACAGGTCGAAACCTTGGCTCTGATACCATAATTGTAACACCCCATTTTGGAAATGGAATCTTACGCGTAATCATGGCATGTCATCAAAGCATACAAGGATAAATGTCTAAGCATTATTTGACCATAAAAGGGAAATACCGGAATCAAACATCGGTAACCCCAAAGTAGAGCTCATCACACACAAACATAAATACTGTAAAAGGAAAGGACGAAACAATATCCATAGCAAATTGTATTAAAGTAAAGGAAATGCATAAAGTAAAGAAAGACAGTAAAGCTTCCAGTCCATATGCACGTACGTTTGAGATCTACGAGCGTCCCTGAGTACCTGCCGTTTTGGGAACATGGAAAGGAAAACGGCTGAGCAAGACGCTCAGTGCACGGATGTACAATATAGCATGAAATAGGATAAGCATGTAACATATAACAGCGGAAGACTAAGTTCTGAGTAAACTGGTTAAGTATTAAGAAAACTGGTTTTATATAGTTTGAAAAGCCTTATGTTTATCTAATGAAAACTGTTTTAACATAAATATACCATAGCCCATATAGGTCATGAAAAGGTCACGTGCATGAATACTTGGAGGGGTGACCTCATCATGCTGATTAGAGGGGATGCCTCTAATCAATATACTGGTTTGGGTAGGAGGGATCAACTCCTTGTGAAGGATGCAAGGCACACACCACATTCACCATGAAATACTGAATAAAAGATGTAACTAGGATGCACCCATACGCCCCACATGATATAATAATATGGCCAAAACTGAAAAGGGACGCCACGAGCAATCACTCCGCCGTGGGGAAGTCATAACATTGGTGCCTCCAATGTTATGGTTATGGTACCTCCATAACTAGGTGAAACTGGTCATGCTTGTATATGGCTATAGATTATGCTAATTAAACATAAGAAGTTCAAAACAATAAAACAAATACTGGGGAAAACAGTTGGCTGCATACGGGGAAATCCTAATAAGGAAAGAATGTCCATACTGAAAGGACGGGAATCCGTACCTCAAGTCCAGTGAATGAACGGAAGAAAGACTCCTACTTCTGGATCACTAACGCTACATGAATACACACGTGTATAAGTATCGAATCACTGATTACGTACTGGGTTTTTATGTCTCATTTTAGCTCACTCTGTATGTTTTAAGTCATGGTTTACTGTTTAAAGCCTTAAATTGTGTTTATCTTGTATTCTGATTAATGTGATTAAGTATTACTGGTATCTCATGTATTATTATACTTACTGTGTAACAATAAGTAACTTTCCAAAAATAGCAGGTTTCCAAAAATAGAAAGTTTCCAAAAATAGAAAGTTTCCAAAACTAGAAAGTTACCAAAAATAGAAAGTTTCCAAAAATAGAAAGTTTCCAAAAATAGAAAGTTTCCAAAAATAGAAAGTTTCTTAAAATAGAATTTACTGCTTAAAATAGATTAGTTTCTAAAAATAGAAAGTTTCCAAAAATAGATCAGTTGCCTTAATTAAATAAGTTTCCATATATAGAAGGTTTCCATTATTTAGAATTAAGCTGATTACATAAGCTAACATCTAAGTCTAAGTGTTTATAAGCTTATTTCTTAAGTCATATGATATAGTGTATAGTTTAATTATTATTTCATGTATTTTAATTAAACTATAGGTTAAGCATTTTAATTAAAGTATAACATGTATTAATTAAAATGGAATAAAATACTTAGGTTAAAATGTGTATTATTATGTATTAATAACATAACCTAAGTCATGTCTAAATTAATTAATTATAGGCATGTTTTAAGTAATTAATTAATTATAACTTATAACATAAAAATACTTAGGTTAAATTAATATCATGCAAAATTAATAATTAAAATAACCTAAGTCATGATTTAATTAATATCTCATGTTATTAATTAATTATATCCTAAGTTCATAATTCATAAAAATCAACATGTAGCATAAATCATGATTTAACCAACGAACCATGAATCGGGCATGAACTTGACACCGTACCCCGAGCCAAACTCGGGGTACGTGTGCCTCCTTGCTGCCGTGGGTCCCACATGCACCAACCAAGACCAAAATGGTCTTGGTGGTGGCGGTAATAAGTAAACCGAACCCCCCTCGGGTTGGTTATACTATGCGGCCAAAACAAACACCCCTTTTATATCATCCTTTGATTTTAATTTACCCCAAAACATGTTAGATCAATGTTTAATTATCATGTTTTAATAAGAATAATAATAACATGTTCATAATAAAATCAAAGATTAAAAGAAATGAAAAAGAAAGGTTAAGAAATGATATACCAAACACGTGGATTGAAGAATGATGAACAAACACGGTTTCTAGCACTTGTTTTTAATGTCAAAAATCAACAACACCCTCCTATGGTGTTGTTATGGGTGGCGGCACAAAAAGAAACCAAGGAGGAGGAGAGAAAACTCTTTTAGGGTTTTATGTTTATTTTCTTGAAAAGTGAAAATGAAATGAAAAGTTACCATAACCCCCCTTTCATGTAAAAGTCAATGGGCTAAGCCCATTATGGTTATGTGTGCCGTGGGTATGGGGCCCCACATGGGGTACCCGTACCTTTTCTCGTGTCCCGATGTTTCGTGTTCGTTCGTGGTTAAACGTGTTTGTGTTTAAAGTGTTTCTGTTTATTTTATCATGTAGTTTACCGTAATCTTAACGCTCGTAATTATATTATATGTATTTACGTAATTATTCTAGTTCGTATATTAAATGGTGATCATGATTTAATTACGCTCACGAGACATATATATTAAGTGTTTATCATGGGTTCGTACGTAATCGATACTTATCATGTCATACACGTATACACTTGCTTGATTATTAGCACATGAATGTGATCAATACTAAATAAGGTAAGTTTTAATCTAGGACGTACGATCTTAAGGGCACTATTCATGGTAAAAGCATGCGGGTTTTACAAGTTTAATCATGTATTTTATGTTATACTGTCAGATGGTTCTCACACGCGAGCATGAACAACTCAATGCAGCAATCCTAGCTGCAATGCAAGCTATGCTTCCTCAGCTGAGGAACGAAATCAGGTCTGACGTTCAGGCTGCCAACAATCAGCAGCAACACCCAGTACCTCCTCCTCCTCCAGCAACATTGGTCACATGGCTGGAGAGATTCAATAAGCTACGCCCTCGAGCTCTCGAGAGAACAGATAGCCCCAGTGAAGCTGAAAGCTGGTTGGCTCACATTAAGAAGATCTTCGATGCTATGGGCTGTGACCCCGTCTTCAAGTCGAGGTTGGCATGCTACATGTTCGTAGGTGATGTGATATCATGGTGGATGGCACTAAAGCAGTCTGAGGGAGGTGATAATTGGGTGGCTGGTTTGACTTGGGCTCAGTTCAGGGACTTGGTGATGGGAAAGTTCTTTCCCAAGGCTGAGCAAGACAAGCTGAAGAGAGAGTACCATGGAATCCGACAGAGAGCTGGGGAGAATAGCAACGAGTTCCTGCAGCGCTTTCTTCGCTTGGCTAGTTTTCTTGGTGCAACAGCAGGTACTACCGAAGAGCAAGCACACCACTTCAGGTGGGCTCTTCGTACATCGGTCGCAAATAACCTAGTGTGTGCTACGTTCAACGCGGTGGCACAAGTGGCTGATGCAGCACGTAATCTGGAGATGCTACAGGAAAGAGAAGAGTTCGGGGAAGCAGAGAGACCCGATAAGAGGTAAACATTCGTATTCAACGGTGACCAATCCGTATTCTTTCATTATATGTCAATTTGTCATCTCTTTATACTGTATCTTCTAGGCAGAAGACTGGGGACCAGTCTCAGCCGGCTACTCAGCAGCAGCCTACTCAGCCCAAGGGAAACGATCAGACTCACGATCGTTCTGCTACCGATAGGCGTGGCGGTAATGATAATTACCGTAACAACGTTGGACACTCCAACAGCAGCAGGTCCTTATACTTACTCATTTCTTATGATTACACGTTATAATTCTAAATCCTGACACATAAGAGAATCTTCTACCAGGAATCATGGTAACGGGAGGGACCAGAGCCAGAGAGGTTCACAGTCTAACCGTCCAGCTATCACTGGTACTTCATCTTACGATTTATCCGCATTGTCCTTTGTACCTATTATCATGTCTCATGCATATTGTTCTTATCAGGCTCACAGCCAGTCAGGACACCTGCTGGAGGATATACTCATCCTCTTTGCACTACCTGCCACCGTAGGCACCCAGGGCCATGTCGCCGCGAAAGCGACGCATGCTACAAGTGTGGTCATCCTGGCCATCGCATGAAGGACTACCGCAAGGGCGAGATAGAGGGCTGATAGGTGTGTAAACACCCATCCTTTTTACCACTTAATTACAATAATAACCGAGCCAAAACGTGTATTTTATGTCATTTATGTCGGAATTATGCGTGGTTTGTGTTTTTGTTGTAATTTAGGATGAAATTGTGAAAAGGGGAGAAAACACGGGCATTTACGGGCTTTTATCGAAGAAAAAGACGAAAGACGAAGTCAAGAAATCAAGAGTGGAAAAAGAACGGAAGTCCAAGACCAATTCTGAAGATTTATCGAAGAAAAAGTCAAAAGACAGAAGTTTACTAAAAAGCCGAATAACTCAAATCTAATTTATTGAAGATTACAAGACGAGTTTGAAGAAATTCTGAGACAAAGTCATTAAAGTCAAAAGATTAAAGAAGATCAAGGACTAATGATGCAATTAGAGAAAGAAGAAAGAGGGAGGAAGCTTCCACTAAGCACCTCCCTAAATCCACTATATATAGTTTTCATTTCCTTCATTTGTAGTTGTTGGGTGGCTTGACAAACCACCACTTCCACCATTTTCATTTACCTGTACTTTAAATTCTTGCACTTTAATTTCTTGTATTGCACTCTTTAATTCAAGTAAGATTACTTTTAATTTTATTGAATCTTTACTTTTCTTGTTTAATCTCTCATCTACCTTTCTTGTTTGTGTTTAATCTTTGTGTTCATGTTCTTGAGTTTTTATGGTTTTCAATCAAGTGGGTTTTGATTGATTTGGCTTATTTGTTAGTGTTATTGATTTGTTTTGATTGGTTATTGTTAGTGGATGGTTATTGGTTATTTTGGTTTAATCTTTTGGTTTGTTTTGGTTAGATTTGATTAAATTTGTGCCTTCATGTTCTTCCCTGTTCTTTACTGTTCTTCGTGTTCATATTGCTGTCCAGATGCCGGATCAACTGCTTTCTTTGTTCTTCATTCGGAATAATCGTTTATTCCGGATCAAGGTCTTTCATTCAGAATATATATTTATTCCGGATCAAGCTCTTCATGCGGAATATTTGATTATTCCGGATCAATCACTTCATTCGGAATACTTTGTATTCCGGATCAAGTCTTTCATCCGGAATATTGATTATTCCGGATCAAGTGTTTCATCCGGAATATTTGGTATTCCGGATCAAGGCCCGTATTCCGAATCAACATTATTTTCTTTTTTATTCCGGATCAAACTCAATATTCCGGATCAACCTCTTTTCTCTTTTCATTCCGGATCAAGAACCTTATTCCGGATCAACTGGTTTATTCCAGATAAGTGACATATTCCGGATGAGCTTTGTTATTCCGGATGAGGGTGATATTCCGAATGAATTTTTCAGTTTTTTATAGTTTTATATTTTTAATTCTTGAGCTTTACTTTTCCCGCCTTTTTCCTTATTTGCGTTTTTATTTGCTTTCCTTTTAGTTTAAGTTTAAGTTTGCATTATTTACCTTTATTGCTTTTAATTTCTCGTCATTTACTTTTCGTCAAGTTTTAATCTTCCAGTATTTCTTTTTACCGTCTTTACTTTATTTTTATTTGTTTCAAGTCTTTATTTTTAATTAGTTTTAGACAACGACACTTCCTTTTTTATTCCACCAAGAACAACTGAGTCGCACAATTAATTAGTTATCAATTCGAAGAGATACCGAGAAAACGAACTTTTCAACTAGCAAAATCTTTACATTAAAATGGCGCCGCTGCCAGCTCTTTTCGTGAGGATTAACGGTTTTTGTGAAGACGCGTTGGCTTTTGGGATCCGTTCACTTGTGAACGTTATTTTTCGTGTCCAAAATTTTCAAAAATACTAAAAACATTTGAAAAATCATAAAAAGTATTTCTTTTTCAAAAGTTTTGCACCAAAAATATTCTTCTTGCTTATCTATTTTTCTTTATGGATTCTTATGTCCATTGCGTCGGGTGTGGGAGACGATTATACGGGAACGACTCTTGTCAATGGTGTACATGTGAGCGGTGCGGAAACGATATCGACAATACACAATTCCAATTGGGATTTTGTCCTTTGTGCAACTCGACTAATTCGTCCTTTTTGAACCCACCTCCTGTTCCCCCGTGCATCTATTGTGGAAGCGATTCTTATTGGCATGTTTCGTGCCCGGTTCGATACCCGTATGATCACGGGAAAGAACCGGGGTACAATTATGACAATGGTAATAGCTATCCACAAGACGCACCCAATCTTTCTCCTCACCCGTTTTGCAACAACTGTTGGGGTCCTCACGATACTTCTTATTGTCAGCCAATGGATTATTATGAACCAATCCCGTGTTCTAATTCTTCTCAACCGATGAACTACTATGAGCCACAACCATGCTATGATTCAGGTTTTCAAAATTTTGAGCCCCCACAACACTTCATTGATCATCAACCCTTTTGTGCACTTCCTCCTGAGTAAATGACCACACTTTTTGACAACTTTCAAAAAGTTCAAGACACTTGCAACAAGATCATCGAACAATGTCAAGAGAATCAACGACAGGAGCAAATATCGAATATCGAGACGTATACTCCTCCCCTGTTGCATCCATACTATTATGATGATGACGAGGATGATATCTATGATCTCAACCCATCTTCTGAGATTACTACTCCAATTCTTGATATCCCTAATGCGTTTAAGGATAGTGATACTTCGAGTGAGATTAGTGATTTTGGTCTTGAAAAATTCTTTGATGAGGTTTGTGATGTACCCACTTTTGCGGAGCTTAAGGATGAGGTCGCTTTTAATAATGAATTCCAATTCGAGCCCGAGATTGCGAAAATTATCGAACGAGAGCTAGCTCTTTTACCTCCACTTCCTCCTACAAGCGAGGTCGATTTTTCCAACATCGATGCCGAACTGGATGAGTTGGAACGTCTTATTTTTCATAATAATGACGAACCAACTCACTTGGCCAATCTTCCAATTCTCGAGGAGTTACCTAATCAACACTCCTCAAATGAGAATTACGTTTACCACATTCGTGCGGATTTAACTTATCAACAATCCCCACAAATGAATGATGGTTTCGTACTTGATCGTGATCTTTTCGAGCGAGTTTCTGAAATCCTCAATGATGGGAACGACAAACCTTGGTTTGACGCGCCTATCTATGATGAAGAAATCGAAGAGATTAACGTTCATGAGGATGAGTGCTTTGACCCGGGGGTGACATGGACCATTTTATACTTGATAACCTTACGGCTTTGCCAATTGGTCAGCATCCATTGTCTTTGGAGGATGACAATGTGATTCCTTTACCCACTCCACCTCCCGTCAATCTGTACTTCACTTGCTTTTCTTGTATTGAGAGGACCTTTTTACCATTCAAGACTTATCCTCCTGCCTCTCCTTTATTAATGTCCTCCGGGAACGAGGACAAGGTCTTTGATCCCGGTATTACATTCGAGGCTTCCCCATGGACCATTTAATTTGGGGACGAGTCAGGCCCGTGACTCGGTTAATACAAACAAGCGCTTTTTGGGAGGCAACCCAATTATCTATCTATTTTTCCTGTTTTCACCATAAGTGTAGGGGAGCCCCGTTGGTGTTTCTTGTTTTCTTTCTTATCATGTGCAGGGATTAGAGCTTCAAAGACACACTCTTGATGACTTTTGACGAACCGTGATTCCGTGTTCCCTTCTTCCCGGTTCTATCCTAAACTCTTTTTGATTCTCTATTTTATATTTCTCAATATTAAAATAGGAATCTCTTTAGTCGTCTTTTCCTTAGTGAGATTTAAACAACGTGCACAATGTCCTAAGTGTAGGGGAGTTTACGCCCACATGCTTAAACATTGAGGACAATGTTTATATTAAGTGTAGGGGGACTTCTATCTAAGTTAAGTGGCCTTTTCCTTGTATTTGTCCTCATTTTAACCGGAAAATTTGATTTTTTGACATTTTTCAAATTTTTTAATCTATTTTGGCCTACTTGTATAGTTGTTTTTACCTTTGTATAGTTATTTTCTTTCCTTATTAGAATAATTTTTTAATAAAGTGGTTTTAATTTTCAAACGTTGTGAATCTTTTGACTCAACCCGAGTTTACTTATCTAAGTTTACTCTAGCTAGTATCCATAACGTGTTTAAGTCAAGTTTTGCTAGGCTTTTATATAAGGAGCTTTAAAACGCGAAAGTCTTAACTCTCACGGGTTAAGAACAAGAACTTTTCGCAAGTTCCTATAATTGATCCTAGAGAGTCGTTTATCAAGGGAACTTTAAAACGCAAATTCTAAACTTGAAAGAGTCTAAGAAGATGCAAGATCCTATAGGCGACTCGAAAACCCAAAACGATGATTTAATTGGCTAAGCATCCACGAGTCTCATTCCTTGAGATTTTAAATTATAGAGAACGAGAGATGATAGAGTCAATTATAAGTTTGGTATTCTTTTGTGAATTTATGTGAGTTGATTATAAGCCTATTCTCCCATCGCTTGCTAATAAATTTATCTGCAATAAATAAGGTTGTACGATTTGAAAAGTTACTTAGCTTCTAGCCCAAGATCGTTTAAAAGTTGCTCGGTATGGATTAGAGTTCATAGCCAAGGCATAACTTATTGAAGCGGGATGCGAAGATTGGCAAGTCCAAAAAGGTCCTAACAAGGCATGAGGACTACATTTTGTTGCTAAAGATCCCAAGTGATGTGAAGAATCATTTATCAAAAATCAATATGAAGGATTGAGACACACGACGAAAAGCAAATACTCCCCAAAAGATCATGGAGAAGTCTATCCAAAAAGGCCCTAACAAGGTATGAGGATAAATAAATCCAAGTCCAAAAAGGAGGCGGATCGTTGTATATCAATGTCCAAAATAAAGATTGGAGAAAAATAAAGAAGTCGTGGTCCATTTATGAAGAATCTCTCAAAACTTCAAGTGAAGAAATTCCTGTTATGAAGAGAATGCCATTATTTCATGAACGTCTCTCAAGATTTGAAGTATGAAGTCGCTGCCAAATATCGGTCCGAGAAAGGTCTCAAATCGCGAAGTGAGTTATGCCAATATATGAACTTTATGAGGTCCCGAGAAGCAGTTTTAAAAGATTTTGTCCTTTATCTAACTATTGATTAAATCGTCCCACTTTATTTTCAGCCTAAATAACTATCGAAATAAGTCAACAATGCATCCTCGTGATCATTCAAGACAACAATAAAATATAAGAGATACACCTAGAAATAAGGGAGTCTAAGTAAATAATTGGCCCACATGAGTTCATGTTAGTTTGCTAACTTATAATAACAATGATCTCAATTTTAAGCTTGGTTTGGAGAAAGTGAAAACTTGAGGATGATGATCATTCATAACATTTCCAAAACCCTAAGGTATGTTTTTGATTTCTTTACTTGTTTTGTTATTTTCTATCTCTTTAATAAAGGCCAACGTGGATTAATTGTGATGAAAAATGTAAACATGCTTTGTAACTAATGCATTGCATGAGGACATTGCAATGGTCAAGTGTAGGGGATTTGATAGGTGTGTAAACACCCATCATTTTTACCACTTAATTACAATAATAACCGAGCCAAAACGTGTATTTTATGTCATTTATGTCAGAATTATGCGTGGTTTGTGTTTTTGTTGTAATTTAGGACGAAATTGTGAAAAGGGGAGAAAACACGGGTATTTACGGGCTTTTATCAAAGAAAAAGACGTAAGACGAAGTCAAGAAATCAAGAGTGGAAAAAGAACGGAAGTCCAAGACCACTTCTTAAGATTTATCGAAGAAAAAGTCAAAAGAGAGAAGTTTACTAAAAAGCCGAAGAACTCAAATCTAATTTATTGAAGATTACAAGACGAGTTTGAAGAAATCCCGAGACAAAGTCATTAAAGTCAAAAGATTAAAGAAGATCAAGGACTAATTATGCAATTAGAGAAAGAAGAAAGAGGGAGGAAGCTTCCACTAAGCACCTCCCTAAATCCACTATATATAGTTTTCATTTCCTTCATTTGTAGTTGTTGGATGGCTTGACAAACTACCACTTCCACCATTTTCATTTACCTGCACTTTAAATTCTTGCACTTTAATTTCTTGTATTGCACTCTTTAATTCAAGTAAGATTACTTTTAATTTTATTGAATCTTTACTTTTCTTGTTTAATCTCTCATCTACCTTTCTTGTTTGTGTTTAATCTTTGTGTTCATGTTCTTGAGTTTTTATGGTTTTCAATCAAGTGGGTTTTGATTGATTTGGCTTATTTGTTAGTGTTATTGATTTGTTTTGATTGGTTATTGTTAATGGATGGTTATTGGTTATTTTGGTTTAATCTTTTGGTTTTTTTTGGTTAGATTTGATTAAATTAGTGCCTTCATGTTCTTCCCTGTTCTTTACTGTTCTTCGTGTTCATATTGCTGCCCAGATTCCGGATCAACTGCTTTCTTTGTTCTTCATTCGGAATAATCGTTTATTCCGGATCAAGGTCTTTCATTCGGAATATATATTTATTCCGGATCAAGCTCTTCATGCGGAATATTTGATTATTCCGGATCAATCACTTCATTCGGAATACTTTGTATTCCGGATCAAGTCTTTCATCCGGAATATTCATTATTCCGGATCAAGTGTTTCATCCGGAATATTGGGTATTCCGGATCAAGGCCCGTATTCCGAATCAACATTATTTTCTTTTTTATTCCGGATCAAACTCAATATTCCGGATCAACCTCTTTTCTCTTTTCATTCCGGATCAAGAACCTTATTCCGGATCAACTGGTTTATTCCGGATAAGTGACATATTCCGGATAAGCTTTGTTATTCCGGATGAGGGTGATATTCCGAATGAGTTTTTCAGTTTTTTGTAGTTTTATATTTTTAATTCTTGAGCTTTACTTTTCCCGCCTTTTTCCTTATTTGCGTTTTTATTTGCTTTCCTTTTAGTTTAAGTTTAAGTTTGCATTATTTACCTTTATTGCTTTTAATTTCTCGTCATTTACTTTTCGTCAAGTTTTAATCTTTCAGTATTTCTTTTTACCGTCTTTACTTTATTTTTATTTGTTTCAAGTCTTTATTTTTAATTAGTTTTAGACAACGACACTTCCTTTTTTATTCCACCAAGAACAACTGAGTCGCACAATTAACCAGTTATCAATTCGAAGAGATACCGAGAAAACGAACTTTTCAACTAGCAAAATCTTTACATTAAGGGCACATCGGGACATGCTGATACCAATCCGCCTCCTACTAGTGGACGTGTTTACACGACATCTCGCTATCAGGCCAACAAGTCTACAGGTACCATCACTGGAATCTTGTAAATGTATGGTCAAGCTGCATGTGTTTTGTTTGACACGGGTGCTACTCACTCGGTCATTCTACTGCTTATGCCAAGAATGTTAGGATACTCCCCATGCCACTAGAGAATATACTGAATATTTCCACGCCTTTACGAGACTCTGTACGCATAACCCATGTGTACAAGAGCCTTCCTCTAGAGTTTGATGACAAGATTCGTCCTGTTGACGCACTTCCGTTGGACATGAATGATTTTGACATGATTTTTGTCATGGATTGGCTATCCAAGCATCATGCTACCATAGACTGCCATGCATATCGAGTCATCTTTGGTGATGTTAATGCGCCAGAGTACATTCACAACAGGTTCGTACCCGGAAGGTCTGTACAAATCATATCAACCCTGCAAGCACGTGCATTACTTTCACATGGTTGTAAGGGCTATCTAGCTACCGTTCATGACATGGATGCTGAATCTCCATCAATTCAGACCAGCCTTTAGTGTCAGAATTTCCAGATGTATTTCCATAAGAACTTCCGGGCATACCACCTACACGTAAAGTAGAATTTAATATCGAGCTCATCCCAGGAGCTGAGCCGATTTCCAAAGCTCCTTATCACATCGCTCCCATAGAGTTGAAGGAGCTGAAGGATCAATTGCAAGAACTTCTAGAACGAGGCTTTATTCGACCGAGCGCATATCCATGGGGCGCACCGGTCTTATTCGTTAAGAAGAAGGACGGCAGTATGCATCTTTGCATAGACTATCGCGAGCTCAACAAGATTACCATCAGGAATAGGTATCCACTACCACGCATAGACGATCTGTTTAACCAAATCCAAGGGGCTAAACATTTCTCCAAGATGGATCTAAGGTTGGGCTATCATCAACTACGGGTTAAGGAGCAGGACATCGCCAAGATTGCTTTACGTACACGCTATGGTCACTACGAATTTGTAGTCATGCCATTTGGCCTTACCAATGCTCCAGAAGTGTTCATGGATCTGATGAACAGAATCTTCCAATAATTTCTGGACAAGTTCGTCATTGTTTTAATTGACGACACCCTGATATTCTCTAAGTCCAAGGAGGAACACGAAGACCATCTTCGTACAATACTACAGATTCTTCGCCAGAAACAGTTGTATGCTAAATTCTCCAAGTGTGAGTTCTGGTTAGACAAGGTGGAATTTTAGGTCACATTGTATCAGCAGAAGGAATCACGATGGATCCAGCAAAGGTTGAGGCTATTACCAAGTGGCTAAGACCGACATCAGTGACTGAAGTCCGCAATTTCCTAGGCTTAGCTGGTTACTACCGTAGGTTCGTGGAGAACTTTTCTCGTTTAGCACTACCATTGACCAAACTGATGCGGAAAGGGGAGAAATTCGTCTGGACTGAAGAAAGAGAGAAAAGCTTTGAAGATCTAAAGTAGAAGTTAGAATATGCACCGATTTTTACTCTCCCATCTGGTACAGGTGGATTTCAGATCTACAGTGATGCATCGGGAAAGGGACTTGGTTGTTAATAACAAGATTTTGCTAGTTGAAAAAGTTCGTTTCTCAGTGTCTAATCAAATTGATTTCCGGTTCAAAGTGCGACTCAGTTGTTTTTGGTTAAGAAAAAAAAAGAAAGTTGATTATCTAAATATAATTTAAAAGTAAATGAGAAAAGTATTTAAAAACAAATTAAAGACAAGTTCAAATAATAAAAGTAAAACAAGGTGAATATTAAAAACTAAAAGTTAAAACGATATTAAAACGAATATTAAAACAAATAATAAAACGTAATTTAAAGCGAAACAATTAATAAAAATAAATATAAAAGATGAAATTAACTATCGACTCGAAAATAAAGTTTACTAAATGAAAAAGGAGAGAACAAAACTAAAATGGTACTTTAAAGCTAAACGAGACAAAACCTAAAGCGGGTACTAAATAAAAGATAAAACTTAAACTTTACAAAAAAATATTAATACTAAAAATCGACGAAAAATTCAACTAAAAATATGTAACTTTCAAAAATAAAATCGTAACAACTTTCAGATAAAACTAGACAATTACGGAACAATACTATTAAATAAACAAGCTAGCAGGCTAGCTGCTGGAAGCAGCCAGGCAGCCTGCTTAATTGGCGGGAAAGAAAAGCTAAGGTAGCAAGCTAGCAGGAGGTCTTTTTAATTCGGTTCGGAAGTTTTCTAAAGTTCCGATTCGGAACTTTTATTTTACAAGTTGGTTCGAAAGAATTTTATTAGGAAGTTTTTAAATTGGTTCGGAACTTTTGAAAAAATTGGTTCGGAAGTTTTTGAAAAAATTGGTTTGGAAGTTTTTGAAAAAATTGGTTCGGAAGTTTTTGAAAAAATTGGTTCGGAATTTTTTGAAAAAATTGGTTCGGAAGTTTTTTATTCGGAACTTTTCAAAAGTTCCGGTTCGGAACTTTTTGAATAAATCGGTTCGGAACTTTGAAAAGAAATTTGGTTCGGAACTTTTTTGACAAGAAATTTGGTTCGGAACTTTAAGAAAATCGGTTCGGAACATTAACTGGGCAATATTAACAGTAGCAGGAACGAAGAACAGGGAAAAGTACTAGAACACGAATTTAAGCAAAATCAATCAAGATCAACCAAAAGATTAACCCAAAATAACCACTAAACATCAACTAACAATAATCAATAAAAACAAATCAACAAAACTAACAAATAAAGCCAAATCAATCAAAACCCACTTGATCAAAAGCATAAAAATTCAAGAACATGAACAATCAAGATAAAGAACAAATCAAACAAGAAAGGAAGAAGGAGATTAGCAATAAGATAAAGATTAACAACAATTAAAGGTAACTTACTTGGAATTAAAAGAGAATTAAAGGTGCGTTACATGAGAATTAAAGTGCATAAATTTAAGGAACAAGAAGAATGAAAATGGGGAAGAGAGGCTTGTCAAGCCTCCAACAACTTTTACAAAATGGCTAGTAATGTGTATTTAAAGGGGAGGAAGGGATTAGTGGAAGGAAGCTTCCTCCCCTCTTTCCTCTTTTCCTTAATTGCGTCATTAGGTCCCTCCTTTCTTTAATCTTCTTAAATCTTGGACTATAATGACTTTGGCTCGGGATTTCTTTGAACTCGTCTTGTAATTCTTCAATAAATTATACTTGAGTTCATCGGTTTTTGGTAAACTTCCGTCTTTTGACTTTTTCTTCGATAAATCTTCGGAATTGGTCTTGGACTTCCGTTCTTTTCCCACTCTTGATCTTTCGACTTCGTCTTTTGTCTTTTACTTCAATAAAAGCCCGTGAAAGCCGTGTTTTCTCCACTTTTCACCTTTTCGACCCTAAAACACAATAAAAACACAAACCACGCATAATTCCGCCATTTACGACATAAAATATACGTTTAGGTCCCGTTTTAATGTAATTAAGTGGTAGAAAAGATGGGTGTTTTCACACCTATCAAATCCCCTACACTTAACCATTGCAATGCCCTCATGCAATGCTTAGCAATAAAGCAAGGTTTACACTTTCCATCATAATCAACCTATCTTGGCCTTTATTAAACAACTAAGGAAAATAGAAAATAACAAGATGCAACAAGGAAGAAACTTGTACAGAAATCTAAGACTTACATTAGGGCTTGTGTGTCATAAATGTTTATCACCCTCAAGTTTCACGTTCCCCATGCCAAGCTTAAAAACAAGATCATTGTTAGTACAAGTTAGCATAATAAACATTTACTCATGCGGTTCAATTAATCACTTAAACTCCCTTATTCCTATGGGTATCTCTTATATTTTATTGATGTCTTGAATGATCACGAGGATGCATTGTTGACTTATTTCGATAATTTATTTAGGCTGAAAGCAAAGTAGGACGATTTGATCAATAGTTAGCTAAAGGACAAAATCTCTTAAAACTGCTTCTCGGGATATCAAAAAGTTCATATCTTGGCATAACTTGGTTCACGATTTGAGACCTTTCTCGGGCCGATATTTGGCATGTACTTCATACTTCATATCTTCGAGAGACGTTTTTGAGATAATGGTCTTCTCTTCGTTATAGAGTTTCTTCACTTGGAGACTTTTGAGGGGTACTCCAGCTTTGTTGACCACGACTTCATGATTATTTCTTCAATCTCTAATTGGGATTTTGAGATACAACGATCCGCCTCCTTTTCGGACTTGGATCTATTTATCCTCATACCTTGTTAGGGTCTTTTCGGATAGACTTCTCCATGATCTTTATGGGAGTTGATTGCTTTTCGTCGTGAGTCTTGATCCTTCATATTGATTTTGGGAATAATGCTTTTCACATCACTTTGGATCTTCAGCAATAAAATGGAATCCTCATGCCTTGTTAGGGCCTTTTCGGACTCGCCAATCTTCGCGCCCCGCTTCATAAGTTATGCCTTGGCTATGAACTCTTATCATTACCGAGCAACTTTTAAACGATCTTGGGTTAGAAGCTAAGTAACTTTTCAAATCGTACGACCTTACTTATTGCAGATAATTTATTAGCAAGTGATGGGAGAAAAAGATCATAATTAACTCACATAAGTTAATGAGAGAATACCAAACTTGTAACCAACTCTATCATTTCTCGTTCTCCACAATTTAAAATCTCAAGGAATGAGACTCGTGGATGCTTAGCCTAATAAACCAATTAAGGTCTACATGGTTAAGGATACTAGCTAGAGTGAACTTAGATAAGTAAACTCGGGTTGAGTCAAAATATTCACAACGGGCCTAATATATCTAAGATATCTAAACTTGCTAAAACCATTTTATTAAAACAAGAGAAAAGTAGCAAAAATAAAGGGAACTACAACTAGGCCAAAATAGATTAAAAATTTTGAAAAGTGTCGAAAAATTGATTTTCCGGTTAAAATGAGGACAAAAGCAAGGAAAAGGCCAATTAACTTCGATAGAAGTCCCCCCTACACTTAATATAAACATTGTCCTCAATGTTTAAGTGTGTGGGAGTAAACTCCCCTACACTTAGGACATTGTGCACGTTGTTTAAATCTCGCTAAGGAAGAGACAACTAAAGAGATTACTATTTTAATATTGAGAAATATAAAATAGTGAATCGAAAAGAGGTTAGGATAGAACCGGGAAGAAGGGAACACGGAGTCACGGTTCGTCAAAAGTCATCAAGAGTGTGTCTTTGAAGCTCTAATCCCTGCATATGATAAGAAAGAGAACAAGAAACACCAACGGGGCTCCCCCTACACTTATGATGAAAATAGATAGATAATTGGGTTGCCTCCCAAAAAGCGCTTATTTTTGTTGACCGAGTCACGAGCCTGACTCGTCCCCGAATTAAATGGTCCACGGGGAAGCCTTGAATGTGATACCGGGATCAAAAACCTTGTCCTCGTTCCCGGAGGACATCAACAAAGGAGAGGCGGGGGGATAAGTCTTGAAAGGGAGAAAGGTCCTTTCAACATACGTATAGTATGTGAATTCAAGATCCACGGGAGGTGGGTTGGGTATAGTAAGCACATTGTCATCCCCCAAAGACAATGGATGCTGAGCAAACGGCAAAGCCGTATTGTTATCAATCATAGCATAATCAATGTCACCTCCCGGATCAAAGCACTCATCCTCCGTGATAGTGGCTAAAAGGGAGGATGGAAGTTGCTCGGGAGGGGGACTTGGGTCAATACTTTCCTGCAGCAAATTTTCAAAAATAATGTCCCCCTCCGTGTCAGAATCATCTATACCTGGAGGGATGGAGTGAATATCGATTTCTTCCTGCAATGGGTCATTATCTTCAACGGGAGGAATAGATGGAGGTAAAGACTTGGAAAGAGAAGGAGAAGTCAACGCTTCGATTTGAGCAATAAGAAGGTGCACTTTCCGCAATCCATCGCGAAGAAGCACGTCTTCCACCTCATCCACAAGATCATGTTCATCGGTGAACTGCTCGTAAACCGGAGAGAATAAATCGTCATTTTCTACATTTCACGGTGGAGATTGAGAAATTTCAAAAGTGAAATTCTCATAGCAGAGAGAAGAATCGTCATCACTAGGATCGACCTCGTCTGTAAGAGCAACGTCGTCGTCAGGTTCCATAGCAGGTAAGTCACAAACCTCATCATCCAATACTTTATCGAGACCAACATCACTAAGCTCATGCAACGAATCTAGATTCGTAGACGCAGTAGGAACATCGAGAGTAGGAGCAGCAACTTTAGAAGATGAGTTGAAAGTGCATACAGCATCATCGTCATCATCATCATAATAGTATTGACGCACAAGCGGAGGGGTATAATCACTAAGATTAGATACTTGCTCTTGTTGCAGTCGCTTTTCCTCATCCCTAAGTTCTTTAAGCAAAACAACGGCTTCTTGAAGTTGCAAAACAATGGAGTGTGTTTCTTCATTCAAGGTAGTGAGTTGTGGGTCAAGATTAATTTGCTGAGAGGATTGATGATAGAGGGTGTGATGTGGGGGCTCAAATTGTTGAAAACCTGAATTATAGCAATGTTGTGGCTCATAGTTGTTCATCGGTTGGGAATAATTAGAAACCGGGTTTGGTTCATAATAATCCATAGGTGAAGAAAACTGAGGACACGGATTTGGCTCATAAGTGGTTGACAAGAATAGGTATCGTGAGGACCCCCACAGTTGTTGCAAACCGGGTATGGAGAAAAATCAAGTGCATCTTGTGGATAGCTATTTTCATTGTCATAATTGTACCCCGGTTCTTGCCCGTGACCATACGGGTATCGAACCGGGCACGAAACATGCCAATGAGAATCGCTTCCACAATAGATGCACGGGGGAACAGGAGGTAGGTTCAAAAAGTACGAATTAGTCGAGTTGCACAAAGGACAAAATCCGGATTGTGTGTAGTCGATATCGTTTCCGCACCGCTCACATGTACACCATTGACAAGAGTTGTTCCCAGATAATTGTTTCCCACACCGGACGCAATGGACATAAAAATCCATTAAGAAAGATAGATAAGCAAGAAGAATATTTTTGGTGCAAAACTTTGAGAAAGAAATGCTTTTTATGATTTTTCAAATGTTTTTGGATTTTTGAAAATTTTTGACAAGAAAAATAACGTTCACAAGTGAACGGATCCCAAAAGCCAACGCGTCACTCACAAAAAACCTTCGATCTTCACGAAAAGAGCCGGCAGCGGCGCCATTTTAATAACAAGATTTTTCTAGTTGAAAAAGTTCGTTTCTCGGTGTCTAATCGAATTGATTTCCGGTTCAAAGTGCGACTCAGTTGTTTTTGGTTAAGAAAAAAAAAGAAAGTTGATTATCTAAAACTAATTTAAAAGTAAATGAGAAAAGTATTTAAAAACAAATTAAAGACAAGTTCAAATAATAAAAGTAAAACAAGGTGAATATTAAAAACTAAAAGTTAAAACGATATTCAAACGAATATTAAAACAAATAATAAAACGTAATTTAAAGCGAAACAATTAATAAAAATAAATATAAAAGACGAAATTAACTATCGACTCGAAAATAAAGTTTACTAAATGAAAAAGGAGAGAACAAAACTAAAATGGTACTTTAAAGCTAAACGAGGCAAAACCTAAAGCGGGTACTAAATAAAAGATAAAACTTAAACTTTACAAAAAAATATTAATACTAAAAATCGACGAAAAAATCAACTAAAAATATGTAACTTTCAAAAATAAAATCGGAACAACTTTCAGATAAAACTAGACAATTACGGAACAATACTATTAAATAAACAAGCTAGCAGGCTAGCTGCTGGAAGCAGCCAGGCAGCCTGCTTAATTGGCGGGAAAGAAAAGCTAAGCTAGCAAGCTAGCAGGAGGTCTTTTTTATTCGGTTCGGAAGTTTTCTAAAGTTCCGATTCGGAACTTTTATTTTACAAGTTGGTTCGAAAGAATTTTATTCGGAAGTTTTTAAATTGGTTCGGAACTTTTGAAAAAATTGGTTCGGAAGTTTTTGAAAAAATTGGTTCGGAAGTTTTTGAAAAAATTGGTTCGGAAGTTTTTGAAAAAATTGGTTCGGAAGTTTTTTATTCGGAACTTTTCAAAAGTTCCGGT
Organism: Glebionis coronaria; assembly: GCA_025667525.1. NCBI lineage: Eukaryota > Viridiplantae > Streptophyta > Magnoliopsida > Asterales > Asteraceae > Glebionis > Glebionis coronaria. The sequence goes on from CM046877.1 coordinate 496,673,353, forward strand.
TCGGAACTTTTTGAATAAATCGGTTCGGAACTTTGAAAAGAAATTTGGTTCGGAACTTTTTTGACAAGAAATTTGGTTCGGAACTTTAAGAAAATCGGTCCGGAACATTAACTGGGCAATATTAACAGTAGCAGGAACGAAGAACAGGGAAAAGTACTAGAACACGAATTTAAGCAAAATCAATCAAGATCAACCAAAAGATTAACCCAAAATAACCACTAAACATCAACTAACAATAATCAATCAAAACAAATCAACAAAACTAACAAATAAAGCCAAATCAATCAAAACCCACTTGATCAAAAGCATAAAAATTCAAGAACATGAACAATCAAGATAAAGAACAAATCAAACAAGAAAGGAAGAAGGAGATTAGCAATAAGATAAAGATTAACAACAATTAAAGGTAACTTACTTGGAATTAAAAGAGAATTAAAGGTGCGTTACATGAGAATTAAAGTGCATAAATTTAAGGAACAAGAAGAATGAAAATGGGGAAGAGAGGCTTGTCAAGCCTCCAACAACTTTTACAAAATGGCTAGTAATGTGTATTTAAAGGGGAGGAAGGGATTAGTGGAAGGAAGCTTCCTCCCCTCTTTCCTCTTTTCCTTAATTGCGTCATTAGGTCCCTCCTTTCTTTAATCTTCTTAAATCTTGGACTATAATGACTTTGGCTCGGGATTTCTTTGAACTCGTCTTGTAATTCTTCAATAAATTATACTTGAGTTCTTCGGTTTTTGGTAAACTTCCGTCTTTTGACTTTTTCTTCGATAAATCTTCGGAATTGGTCTTGGACTTCCGTTCTTTTCTCACTCTTGATCTTTCGACTTCGTCTTTTGTCTTTTACTTCAATAAAAGCCCGTGAAAGCCGTGTTTTCTCCACTTTTCACCTTTTCGACCATGAAACACAATAAAAACACAAACCACGCATAATTCCGCCATTTACGACATAAAATATACGTTTAGGTCCCGTTTTAATGTAATTAAGTGGTAGAAAAGATGGGTGTTTTCACACCTATCAGTTGTGTTCTCATGCAACATGGGAAAGTGATCGCGTATGCTTCACGGCAGCTTAAGCCTTATGAGGAAAATTACCCTATGCATGACTTGGAACTTGCAGCAGTCGTGTTTGCATTGAAGATATGTTGGCACTACTTGTATGGAGAATCATGTGACATTTTCACAGACCACAAGAGCTTGAAGTATATCTTCACTCAACGTGAATTGAACATGAGACAGAGGAGATGGTTAGAGCTGTTGAAGGATTATGACATTAATCTGCATTATCATCACGGCAAGGCGAATGTAGTGGCAGATGCACTTAGCAGAAAGTCCGGAATGATAAACGGCATTAAAATTGAGGAAGAAATAATAAGAGACTTGGATCGACTAGACATAGAGATCATGGTACGTGGAAAACACGATTACTGGGCTAATCTTAGAGTGGAACCCGAGTTACTCTCTAATATCAAGGAAGCTCAGAAGGATGATGGTGAAATCTGGGCGATAATTCAGAATTTGGAGAAGTAGACAGAATTTCGAGTAGACGCAGATGGTATCTAATGGCAGGGCACGAGACTTTGTGTTCCTGATGATCAAGAACTCCAGGAAGCATTGTTAGCTGAGGATCATAGCTCCCCATCCTCTATTCATCCTGGTTCGACCAAGATGTACCATGACATCAAGCAGTGCTTTTGGTGGTGTGGTATGAAACAGGATGTTGCGACTTACGTCTCCAAATGTCTTACCTGCCAGCAGGTTAAGATCGAGCATCAGCGATCTGGCGATCTTCTACAACCGTTAGATATCCCATAGTGGAAGTGGGACAAGATCACCATGGATTTTGTTACCGGTCTTCCGCAGACAAATAGGAAGCACAATGCAATTTGGGTTATCGTTCATCGACTTACCAAATCAGCTTATTTCTTACCGATCCGCAAGGAAGATTCGGTCAGTAAACTCGCTGATACTTACAAGAAGGAGATCATGAGACTTCATGGTGCTCCATCTAGCATCGTCTCAGACAGAGATCCTCGGTTCACTTCGCGATTTTGGAGAAGTATGCAGAAAGCTTGGGATACAAAACTTAAGCTTAGCACGGCTTTTCATCCTCAAACAGACGGGCAGTCGGAGCGAACGATTCAGACATTGGAAGACATGTTGAGTTCATGTGCATTGGAATGGACGAGAGATTGGGACGATTATATCTATTTGGTAGAGTTTGCATAGCAAGTATCAAGTGTGCTCCATTCGAGATGTTGTATGGCAGAAAGTGTCGCGCCCCAATCTGCTAGGATCAGGTTGGTGAGCGAACACTTGAAGGACCAGAAATGATAGAATTGACTAATGAGATGGCCGCAGTAGCTAAGCAGAAACTGCAAGAAGCACGGTCGCGTCAGAAGAGTTATACAGACAAGCATCGTAGGGACTTACGTTTTAACGTAGGAGATCACGTTTTCCTTAAGGTTTCGCCGGCACGTGGTGTTAGATGTTTTGGAATCAAAGGGAAGCTCAGTCCTCGATTCATCAGACCGTTTGATGTCGTTGAACGAGTCGGTGAAGTATCTTACCGTTTAGCGTTACCTCCGCAGCTTTCTCATGTTCACGATGTTTTCCATGTGTCCTTACTCAGAGGGTACAAGAATCATCCCCTTCACATGGTTCAGTATCCACTGGAACAGATTCATGAAGATCTCACTTTCATAGAAGAACCCGAACGAGTTCTTGACAGAGAAGAACGAGTCATGAGAAGGAAGACGATTCCATTTGTCAAAATCCTTTGGAGGGATCATAACTAGCGGGAAGGCACTTGGGAAACAGAGGAGTTTATCTGGGCTTCTTACCCTCGTTTCATATTTTGAATTCGGGTATGTTCTTCTTTTACATTATCTATAATTCGGGGACAAATTATTCCTTTAGGGGGGGAGAGTTGTAAAACCCGCACGCTTTTACCATGAATAGTACCCTTATGATCGTACGTACATGATTAGAACTTTCCTTTTATAGCACATTTACGTTTCACGAACAAGGTTTACAAGTATTATGTACGTGTTATAACACGATAAGTATTTAATACGTATTAAGTCACGATAATTATTTCAATAATAATTATAATCACGAGCATACGAACATGAAATCATGAACGTAAATAATCACGAGCATTAATATTATGTATTTACGTATATTTATTTCGATTATGAATAAATATATTACGACACGAACGATAACTATATAAAACACGTAAACACGAACACGAGAACATGAATAATATTAGACACGAGAATACATTCGGGTTACCCTTGTGGGCCCTATCTACCCGCGGACAAAATAAAGGGAAAGGGCCAAGCCCATTTTAAATTTTACTAAAACAAATAAAGGGAAACATATATTTATATCACAAGAAAAATTAGAAAACAAGAAAACCCTAATCTCTCTTTTGCTCTCTCTTGGCCGCCGGGTAGAACACACACAAAGGGTTGTTTTTTGATTTTTGGTGATTGATTTCTTGCAAGATTGTTAGCGTTATCGTTCTCTTTTGTTTCACGTAATCGGTAAATCCTTAAACCCTTTTTTCTTTATGTTTTATTTAATTGAACACATGAAATCATAAGTGATTTAAAAACAAGTATTAAAAACATGTGATTAATCATGGGGGGTTTTAAACATATGGTTTTTAGGGGTGTTTATTCGGCCGACGCAAGGGAACCGAGACCCATGGTCTCGGCTTGCTTGGTTTCGCACCAACCGAGACCTCAAGGTCTCGGTGTGGTGTTGTTGGTCTCGGCCGCAAGAGCAAAGGGAACCCCGACCTCGGTCGGGGTGTGTTTGGTGTTCGGTTAGGTCTCGGCAGAAACAAGAACCACCACCGGCTTAAGCCGGTTGCTAATAATAGAAAGCAGGGGAAACTATGGCTGCGGCAGCAGGGGGAACACCGGCTAGCTGGTGGGAACTCTTGCTAGCTGGCGGCTAGCCAAGACCAAGGGGAACCACCGGCGTCAGCTGGTGGCTGTTTTTACGAAAACAATGGCAACCGGTCAAGCCGGTTTTGCCACTGTTAGGGGTGCGTTTGTTGACCGGTTCACGGGGCCGGTTCACGGGGTTCACGAATACGGTTTACGACACGTTTAATAAATAAGACACGGATTTCGGTCACAACATTATTTTACAAGGTTAATTATTTTTACAAGTTTATTTTTACAAGATTAAATTAAATTAATTAAAACATGTACATAATTAATTTAATTTATACATGATTTAGGTTATTGTTATTAATAATAATACATGGATTTTAACCTAAGTATTTATTATTTAAGTTAGACTATATAATTAATTAATTATTAAACCATGCCTTATAATTAATTAATTTACATGACTTAGGTTATATTAATAATAAATATTAATACATGTTTTAACCTAAGTATTTTTACCTTTTATTTAATTAAATCATATTATATTTAATTAAATACTTTGACCTATAGTTTATTTAATTTACATGTAATAATTAATAAACTATACTATTTAATCACATGACTTAGAATATTAATGTAACACCCCATTTTGATGATGGAATGTCACACGTATTTATGGCGTGTCATCAAAGCATACAAGGAAAAATGTCTAAGCATTACATGACCATAAAAGAAAAATACCGGAATCAAACATCGGTAGTCCAAAAGTAAAGCTCATCACACACAAACATAAATACTGTAAAGGAAAGTACTAAACAATGCCCATGGCAGAGTATCAAACTAAAGATAATGCATAAAGTAAAGAAAGGCTAGAAAGCTTCCAGTCCATATGCACGTATGCTTAAAGTCTACGAGCGTCCCTGAGTTCCTGCCGTTTTGGGAACATAGAAAAGGAAAAACGGCTGAGCAAGTACGCTCAGTGCACGGATGTACATTAAAGCATGAATAGGATAAGCATATAACATATAACGGCGAAAGAAACTAAGTCCCGAGTAACCTGGTTAAGTCTTGGTAAAACTGGTTTTATAGTTTGAAAAGCCTTATGTTTATCTTATAAAAACTGTTTAACATGTTCACCATTAGCCAATAGAGGTCATAAAAATCCACCGTGCATGAATACTTGGAGGGGTGACCTCATCATGCAAATTAGAGGGACTGCCTCTAATTTAATATACTAGTTTGGGTAGGAGGGATCAGCTCCTTGGGAAGGATGCAAGGCACACACCACATTCACACTGAGTAATCTGCTGAAAAACATGTAAATATGATGCACCCATACGCCCCACATGATAAATATAATAATATGGCCAAAAGCTGAAGGGACGCCACGAGCAATCACTCCGCTGTGGTGAAGTCATAACATCAGTGCCTCTAATGTTATGGTTATGGTACCTCCATAACTAGGTGAAACTGGTCATGCATGTATATGGCTATAGGTATTCTAAATTAAACATAAGCAAGTCAAACATATAAACTTATACTACGGGAAAACATTTGGCTGCATACGGGGAATCCTAATAAGGAAAGATTTTCCATACTGAAAGGACGGGAATCCGTACCTTATGTCCAGTGAACGAAGAAGATGAACTGAGGAGGATCCTACTTCGGTATCACTAATGCTACATAAATACATACATGAATAAGTATCTGCTTACTAAATACGTAACTGAGTTTATGTCAAGTCTTAGCTTATTTTATATGTTCGTATCATGTTTTACTGTTTAAAGCCTTAAACTGTGTTTATCTTATATTCTGTCTATTCTGATTAAGTATTTCTGGTATTTCATGTATTATTATACTTATTGTGTAATAATAAGTAACTTTCCAAAAATAGCAGGTTTCCTAAAATAGAAAGTTTCCAAAAATAGAAAGTTTCCAAACATAAAAAGTTTCCAAAAATAGAAAGTTTCCAAAAAAAGGAAGTTACCAAAAATAGAAAGTTTCCAAAAATAGAATTACTGCCTAAAATAGATAAGTTTCTAAAAATAGAAAGTTTCCATAAATAGATCAGCTGCCTTAATTAAATAAGTTGCCATAAATAGATTAGCTGCCTGAATTAAATAAGTTTCTAAAAATAGAAAGTTTCCATAAATAGATTAGCTGCCTTAATTAAATAAGTTTCTAAAAATAGAAAGTTTCCATAATTAGATATAAGCTGGTTAAATAAGCTAAGAAGCCTAAGTGTTTTTCTGAATATTTTCTAAGTCATAATGATATAATGTATAGTTTATTAATTATTACATGTAATTTAAATAAACTATAGGTTAAAAGTATTTAATTAAAATATATCATGTTTTTAATTAAATAAAGTTAAATACTTAGGTTAAAACATGTATTATTATTTATTAATAATATAACCTAAGTCATGTTAATTAATTAATTATAATCATGGTTTTTAAATAATTAATTATAAGTCTAGAAAATATAAAATACTTAGGTTAATAATTTCATGTTTCTAATAATTAAATATAACCTAAGTCATGTTTATTAAATTAAACATGTCATATTAATTAATTTAATTTTAACATATGATTATAAAGAAAATAATCTTAACATAAACCGTGAACCGAATCTTGACTAGAAACCATGAACCGGGCATGAAATCGACACCATACCCTGAACCACTTCGGGGTTCCCTTTGGTTTGCTGCTGCCGTGGGACCCACACCACCAAACCGGGACCATATGGTCTAGGTGGTGGTTTATTAGCCAAACCGAGACCCCCTTGGGGTTCGGTTTAGGCGCCGGCCAAACAAACACCCCTAAAAACAACCTTTTTTATTTACCCAAAAACCATTTACATGTTTGATCTATGTTTTTAATTAGGTTTTAAAAACATCATGTTCTTAATTATTTTATTAGATCAAATCAAAAAGATAAAGGATTAAAAGAATATACCGAATGCGTGGATCTAACGAGGATGAACACACACGAACACACGTACAAGATTCAAGATCAAAATCAACAAAACACCCCCTTTTGGTGTGTTGTATGCGGCGGCCACAAGAGAGGAAGAAGGAGAAGGAGAAAAATCTTTTAGGTTTTTTGTTTAAGTTTACTGTAATGTGAAAATGACTAGCAAAATTTACCATAACCCCTTCTTAGTAAATTTTGAGATGGGCTCGGCCCATCTCCTTAATGTTGCCGCGGGTAGGGGGCCCCACATGGGGTACCCGTACCGTTTTCCGTGTCTCGTTGTTTAAGTGTTCGTTCGTTTTTATTTGTGTTCGCGTTTTATGTGTTCTCGTTAAATATTTACCGTGACCTAATATATTTATTCACGCTCGTAATAAATATATATACGTAATGAATATTAGTTCGTGATTTAATTACATTCATGATTTCATGATCGCATGTTCGTGACTAATTATTGTTAAATAATTATTGCGTGTTCGTGCGTAATAAATACTTATCGTGTTCTAACACGTACGTAATACGTAAAATCCTAACACGTAAACGTAATCACACTATAAAAGGAAAGTTTTTAATCTAGTACGTACGATCTTAAGGGTACTATTCATGATATAAGCATGCGGGTTTTACAACTCTTCTCCCCTAAAAAGAATAATTCGTCCCCGAATTATAGATGAAGTAAACTGAAAAAGAAGAACATACCCGAATTCAAAATATGAAATGAGGGTAAGAAGGCCGGATAGACTCCTCTGTTTCCCAAGTGGCTTCCCGCTCGGTATGATCCCTCCATAGGATTTTGACGAATGGAATCGTCTTCCTTCTAATGACTCGTTCTTGTCTGTCAAGAACTCGTTCGGGTTCTTCTATAAAAGTGAGATCTTCACGTATCTGTCCAGTGGATACTGAACCATGTGAAGGGGATGATACTGGTACCCTCTGAGTAAGGACACATGAAACACATTGTGTACATGTGAAAGCTGCGGAGGTAACGCTAACCAGTAAGATACTTCACCGACTCGTTCAATGATATCAAACGATCTGATGAAACGAGGACTGAGCTTCCCTTTAATCCCGAAGCGTCTAACACCACGTGCCGGCGAAACCTTAAGGAAGACGTGTTCTCCTACGTTAAAATGTATGTCCCTACGATGCTTATCGGCGTAGCTTTTCTGACGTGACCGTGCTTCCTGAAGTTTCTGCTTAGCTACTGCGATCTTTTCATTGGTCATCTCTATGATTTCTGGTCCTTCAAGTGTTCGCTCGCCAACCTGATCCCAGCAGATTGGGGCGCGACACTTTCTGCCATACAACATCGCGAAAGGAGCACACTTGATACTTGCGTGCCAACTGTTGTTGTATGCAAACTCCACTAAACAGATGTAATCGTCCCAATCACCCGTCCATTCCAACGCACATGACCTCAACATGTCTTCTAATGTCTGAATCGTTCGCTCCGACTGTCCGTTCGTTTAAGGATGAAAAGCCGTGCTAAGCTTAAGTTGTGTACCCCAAGCTTACTGCAGACTCTTCCAAAATCGCGAAGTGAAACGAGGATCTCTGTCTGAGACGATGCTGGATGGTGCACCGTGGAGTCTCATCATCTCTCTTCTATACGTATCGGCGAGTTTACTTACCGGATCTTCCTTGCGGATCGGTAAGAAATGAGCTGATTTGGTAAGTCGATCTACGATAACCCAAATCGCATCGTGCTTCCTCTTGGTAGGCGGAACTGATAGGTGTGAAAACACCCATCTTTTCTACCACTTAATTACATTAAAACGGGACCTAAACGTATATTTTATGTCATAAATGGCGGAATTATGCGTGGTTTGTGTTTTATTGTGTTTCAGGGTCAAAATGTGAAAAAGGGAAGAAAACACGGTCTTTCACGGGCGTTTATTGAAGAAAAAGACAAAAGACGAAGTCAAAAGATCAAGAATTCAAAAAGAACGGAAGTCCAAGGCTTATTCTGAAGATTTATCGAAGAAAATGTCCAAAGACGAAAGTTTAATGAAGCCGAAGAACTCAAGTCTAAATTATTGAGGGATTATAAGACGAGTTCAAATTAATCCCGAGACAAAGTCGAAGAAGTCGAAGAATTTAAAAGACGTAAAGATGTGAAGAAAGAAAGAATGAAAAGAGGAAGCCTCCCACCACCCTCCTTTCTTATAAATACCCTTCATATCACCACATAGGGGAGTTAGTCAATTTTTAGTTTTAGTTTTAGTTTTAGGAGTAGGATTAGTTTTAGAGAGAGAAAGTGATAGTTTCTCTCTCTAGAATTTCAATCTTTCATCTTTTATCTTTCTTGTTTTTGAATCAAACATTTACTTTTAAATTTAAACTTGTCTTAATCTTTATATTATTGATCTTTCTTGTTAATCTTAATCTTGTTTTCATCATCTTTTTCATCTAGTTCTTATTTTAAGTTTTGATCTTTAAAGTTCATCTTTTTATATTTTGATTCTAAAAGTTTGTTGATTTTAAGTTTGATAAGTTGATGTTCGAGCTTATTTAGTCATTTTTCATTAATGATTCGTATTAGTTTTGGGTTCTAGCTTAATCAAATAAGCTTGAAACCTTTCCTTTATTTTTGGATCAAGTGACCCAATCGGAAAAGGGAAACCCTTTCCGATCGTATCATTCCGACCAGCACTTCCCTTGATTCCGATCTACAAATCGGAAAGGGGTTTCCAAATATTCCGATTTACTTCAATTATTCCGATCAGGACCATTTGAGTATTCCGATTGTACTTTATTTCATGTTATTCCGATTGGTCGTTTTATAGGATTCCGATTGGACCTCTTTTCCTTACATTCCGATTGCAGTTTTGTTTTCAGTTATTCCGATTGTCCCTTTTCTTTAATATTCCGATCATGCACGATTTGCTTATTCCGATTGGTGATCTCATGTGTATTCCGATCAATCATCAATTCCCATCCGATCGGAATACATTCCGATCGGGACATTTTTTTTGGTGTATTCCGATTTGGGTGCATTTGACTTGTTTTGATGTTTTGTTTTAGTTAAAGTGTCAATTTTCCTCATTTTATTGTTAGGCTATTTTAATTTCGTTCCACATTTTTATTGTCAACTTACTTTTCGTGAAGCCTTTGATTTTACGTTATTTAATTTCGCGTCATTTATATTTAAAGTTTTAAATATTGCACCGATTTACGTTTTAACTAGTTGTAGTTTTAATTACTCGTCCTTTATGTTTAAGTCTTGCCATTTATTTTTCCAAAACCAAAAATATTTGTTTCACCAAGAACAACTAATCTCACACAATTAACCGGAAATCAATTCGAAAAGACACCGAGAATAACGAACTTTCAACGGGTAAAATCTCTTGTATCAAATGGCGCCGCTGCCGGCTCCTCTCGTTAAGATCAAAAGTTTTTTGTGAGAATTTGGATTTTGGGATCCGTTCCCCGTGAACGTTACTTTTTCCTAAAAATTTTCAAAAACACTAAAAAATATAAAATTTTCAAAAAATCCTAAAAAGTAAAAAAACATAAAAACCAAAAATATTTTTGCCTTGTTTCTCTTTGTTCGTTCTTTTGCAGGTGTATGCGCACTCGATCCACGTCTTATCAAGAGCCCGAGCCTCTCGATAACTTAGACATGGCTGGTGTCCAAAACAACAATAACATACCACCTCCGAACAACAATAATAACAACAACAACCCACCTTTCAACAACATGAATAACAACAACAATGAGCCCCTTCCGGATAATCGCCCAATGATTGAACTGCTGCAAGCTCATGTTGATGGCAACACGGATCCAATTGTTATACCACCAATTGCCGCCAACAATTTCGAGCTAAAGTCAGGCTTTATCCAGATGGTCTCAGCTCAACCATTCTTGGGACGCACCATTGATGACCCACACGACCATATCAAGAGATTTCTACAACTCACCAACACGGTCAAGTTCAATGGAGTTCCACAGGAGGTTATAAGGTTACAACTTTTTCCCTTTTCTTTAGAGGGACAAGCCCGGCATTGGCTTGCTAAGGAACCGCCACAGAGTATTCTCTCGTGGACGGATTTGGAAACAAAGTTCATCAATTACTTTTTTCCACCCTCTCGTACTACCGCTTTGCGGAATGAGATTATAAACTTTGAACAAAAGTACGATGAGTCATTCAGTGAATCTTGGGATCGTTTTAAAGATCTTTTAAGAAAATGCCCACAACATGGTTTTACCAAAGTACATCAAATTAATACTTTTTACAATGGTTTAAGCATGAGTGACCAAGATTCACTGAATAGTGCCTCAGGGGGTAATTTATTGGCTAAGACTTCCAATGCTGCTTGGGATATCATTGAGAACAAGTCTCGTGTGCAAACCAAGAGCGTTAGGACCAATGTTGCTAGTGCTAGCACTAATGACAGCGACAAGCGATTAGACAAAATCACTACTCTTCTTGAATCGCTTGTCACACATACCGTCAGCAACAACAACAGCAACAACGCCAAAAACGCTCAAGTGAACGCTGTCAGCCAACCTTGTGAGATATGCGGTGGTCCCCACTCTTACACAACTTGTACCGCCACCCAAGATTACCCTGCTGAGAATGTGAATGCGGCATATGGCACCTATCAACAACCTGCTTATCAAGCAAAACCCCAAGGTGACCGTAACTTGCTTAGCTATCGCAACAACAACTATCTTTCACCACCTGGCTTTCCTCCTACCAACCCAAACCAACAACAAAACCTTAACCGCCCTCCTCAACAACAACAACAACCTCGACAACCATACATCCCACCTCACAAACAACAACAACCACCTCAAAGAAACAATCAAGTATACCAACAACCTGCTTACCAACCACCTGCATACAATGCTACTCCCAACCAAGCCACCACTGCACTACACCAAGAGGTTGCAACCTATATGAGGACCAATGATGTGATAGTGGGAAATCTCCAAGAGGAAGTGCGCAATTTGAAGGCAGACTTGGTCAAGCAAGGAAATGATTTGAGAGCTGACATGAGAAACACGTTGGATAGCCAGACTAATGATCTGAGGAACATGATGGCTAGTTTTTTCCAAAGTAGTCAACCCTCTTCTTCGGGTACTCTTCCGAGTAACACCGTTGCGAACCCAAGAGGGGAGATGAAAGCAATCACCACTCGAAGTGGTAAAGGTACCAAGGAACCCGAGCTTCCTATACCCCCACCGGTGGTTGTGACTAAGGAGAACGAGTCGCCTGCTCCTATTCCTCATCCTTCTCCTTCCCCAATTTCTCCACCTCTTCTTACTACCCCTCCTCCACCCGTGGTGGTGAGTGATCCTATATTCCCAAAGCCTTCCTCTTCTTCCAATATACCTTATCCATCTAGGTTGAGGAAAGAGAAGCAAAAGAGCAAGGATGATATTCAGGTTTCGAATTTCCTTAAAATGTTCAAACAACTGAATTTCAATATCTCCTTCGCTGAGGCTCTCGCTCACATGCCCAAGTATGCTAAAATGTTTAAAGATCTTTTGAGCGACAAGGAAAAGCTCCTCGATATTGCCAACACCCAACTTAATGAGAACTGTTCTGCAGTGCTCTTAAGGAAATTGCCAACCAAGCTTGGTGATCCGGGTCGTTTTCTTATCCCTTGCAATTTCCCGGGAGTAGAGAATTGCATGGCCCTAGCCGATCTAGGTGCCAGTATTAATCTCATGCCTCTAAGTGTTTGGAAGCAATTATCTCTCCCAGAGCTAGTCCCCACTAAAATGACTTTGGAATTAGCCAACCGTACGGTTGCTTATCCAGTGGGGATAGCCGAAGATGTCATTGTAGGAGTCGACAAATTCACCTTTCCTGCTGATTTTGTTGTCGTCGACTACGAGATGGACCCCCGTGTGCCACTTATTGTTGGTCGTCCATTCTTAAGGACCGGTCGCACTCTTATTGATGTTGAAGCCGGTGAGCTTATCATGAAAGTGGGTGACGATAAAGTAGTCTTCAACATGGGAAAGTTGTCTAAACAGCCTTATTCATATGAGAGTGTTAATTGTATTGACGTTCTCGATGAGGCTTGTGAAGAACACTTTAATGATGCTTGCAAAAGTATTCCTACCTCTCTTCCCACTGTTGAGACCGTGTCCTCTATTGATTCATCGTTGTCTCTATTTGGAGATAGTGATTTATTCTGGAACAATCTTGAAGATACCATGGGAGATGTGAATTTAGCTACTAATGATTCTCCCACCGAGGGGGATGAAGACATGAGTTTCTTTGACAATCTTCTCACCGAAGACAATCCTTCGCCTCCATCTCCCACGGTCATTGCTATCGATACTCCGACTTTGAAAACGCCTCCCGTTGAAAATCCTCCGGATTTGGAACTTAAGGAGTTGCCGCCACATCTCGAGTACGTGTTCCTTGACGACAACAAGAAGTCACCCGTCATTATAGCAACGGATTTGAAAGATGAAGAGAAGACTCGCCTCGTTGCTGTGTTGAAAGCTCATAAGAAAGCTATTGCGTGGAAAATCTCGGATATTCGTGGAATTGATCCTCACTTCTGCACACACAAAATTCTCATGGAGGACGACTATAAGCCCACTATTCAAAGCCAACGAAGGGTGAATCCAAAAATCCATGAAGTCATCAAAACAGAGGTTATCAAACTTCTGGATGCGGGTATGATTTACCCTATTTCGGATTCCCCGTGGGTTAGTCCAATCCATTGTGTGCCCAAGAAGGGCGGAATAACCGTTGTTCCCAATGAACACAACGAGTTGATTCCCACTCGTCTCATTACTGGGTGGAGAGTTTGTATAGACTACCGCAAACTCAATGATGCCACGAGAAAGGATCATTTCCCTCTACCTTATATGGACCAAATGCTTGAACGATTAGCCGGTAATGAATATTACTGCTTTCTTGATGGTTTCTCGGGTTATTTCCAAATACCCATCGATCCCCAAGATCAAGAGAAGACTACATTCACCTGTCCCTATCGCACTTTCGCTTACAAAAGAATGCCTTTTGGCTTATGTAATGCGCCCGGGACTTTCCAAAGGTGTATGTTAGCTATCTTCCATGACATGGTTGAACAAACCATGGAAGTCTTCATGGATGATTTCTCGGTCTTCGGAGATTCCTTCTCTGCTTGCCTTGCCAATTTAGAACGTATGCTAAAGAGGTGCGAAGACACTCGCCTAGTTCTAAATTGGGAAAAATGCCATTTCATGGTAAAAGAAGGCGTCGTGCTTGGACATAAGATCTCGAAAGCCGGTCTTGAAGTTGACCGTGCTAAAGTCGATGTAATCGCTAAGTTGCCTCCACCTTCAACTGTGAAGGGTGTGAGAAGTTTCTTGGGTCATGCGGGCTTCTATCGTCGATTCATTAAAGATTTTTCTCAAATCGCTCGCCCGATGACCCATCTCTTGGAAAAAGATACTCCTTTTATCTTTTCCAAAGAGTGCCTTGAAGCCTTTAACTCACTTAAGGATAAGCTAACCAAGGCACCCGTCTTGGTTACCCCTAATTGGGAGCTGCCCTTTGAGTTGATGTGCGATGCTAGCGATTTTGCTATTGGAGCGGTTCTTGGACAAAGAGTGAACAAACTCTTCCAACCAATCCATTACGCTAGCAAGACAATGACTGGGGCACAATTGCATTACACGACAACCGAAAAAGAGCTTTTAGCTGTTGTCTATGCTTTTGAAAAATTCCGCCCCTATCTTGTCCTTTCCACCACAATCGTGTACACTGATCATTCCGCGTTGAAGTACTTGTTGACAAAGCAAGATTCCAAACCAAGACTTCTTCGCTGGGTTTTGCTGCTCCAGGAATTTAAAATCGAAATTCGCGATAAGAAAGGAGCAGAAAACTTAGCCGCGGACCATCTTAGTAGACTTGAGGATCCTTACCAAGGGGATCATCCGACCAAAGAAATCAATGATTCTTTTCCCTTGGAGACCTTAATGTCTATACACTCGAAGCCGAATGAAACCCCGTGGTTTGCGGACTTTGCAAACTACTTAGCGGGTGGAATTCTCAAGGAAGGGTTGACGTCCCAACAAAAGAAGAAGTTCTTTACCGACATCAAGACTTACTTTTGGGACGACCCTTACCTATTCAAACAATGTGCCGACCTGATTATTCGCCGATGTGTTGATGGACCGGCAGCGTCGGACATCCTTGATGCTTGCCACAAAGGACCCACCGGTGGTCACTTTGGTCCCAACTACACCGCAAAGAAAGTGTTTGATTCGGGATTTTATTGGCCCTCCATATATCGTGATGCTCACAATATGGTTAAGCGATGTGATGTTTGCCAAAAGCAAGGCAAAATCACACATAAAGACGAGATGCCTCAGAATTTCATTCAAGAGTGTGAAATTTTTGATGTTTGGGGTATCGACTTTATGGGGCCATTCCCTTCTTCTAAAGGAAACAAATACATCCTTGTAGCCGTTGACTACGTTTCAAAGTGGGTTGAAGCCAAAGCTTTGCCTACTAATGACGCAAGGGTGGTTTGTAACTTTTTAAAAGCTCTTTTCGCTAGATTCGGTGTGCCTCGCGCCATTATTAGTGATCGTGGGACTCATTTCTGCAATGACCAATTTGCTAGAGTCATGGCTAAGTACGGTGTAAATCATCGTCTTTCCACAGCCTACCACCCACAAACTAATGGCCAGGCTGAAATATCCAACCGAGGGCTGAAGCGAATTCTTGAAAGAACCGTGGGAGAGCATCGTGCCGCATGGGCTGATAAACTCGATGATGCTTTGTGGGCTTTCCGTACTGCTTACAAGACCCCGATCGGCTGTACGCCTTATCGTCTTGTGTACGGGAAAGCGTGCCACCTCCCCATTGAGTTGGAGCACAAGGCTTATTGGGCCTTGAAGTGGGCTAATTTTGATATAAACAAAGCCGGTGACCTACGCAAGATCCAACTCAATGAGCTGAATGAACTTCGGAATGAGGCTTATGAAAATTCTTTGATCTATAAGGAACGAACCAAGCTCATTCACGACTCCAAGATCAAAAACCGAGAGTTCCATGTTGGAGACAAAGTCTTACTTTTTAACTCTCGGTTGAAAATCTTTTCGGGCAAGCTCAAATCTCGTTGGTCCGGCCCATTCACCATCGCCCAAATTTTTCCATATGGTACTCTCGAGCTCGCTCAACCTAATGGACCAAATTTTAAGGTGAATGGCCAACGAGTGAAGTTGTACTTTGGTGAGGACACCTCTAAGGAGGTGATTCTATCCCTCACCACGTTCCCCATGAACTAAATTTGGGTCGAGTCAGGCTCGTGACTCGATTATCAAAAACAAGCGCTCCTCGGGAGGCAGCCCGAGTATCTATCCCTTTAACCCCCTAAGTGTAGGGGAGGACCTATTTTGGTCGTTTGTGTTTGTGTGGTGATGTGCTTACAGGGATAAATGCAATCTTGGAAATCTTTGAAGAACCGTGCTCCCGTGTTATCCGAAACCCGGTTCTATCTCTCAACTATCGTGATTCAATTTTCTTCATACTCACATTTGAAATTGATCACTTTAGTCGTCTCTTCCTTAACTCGAGTTAACCAACGTGCACAATGTCATAAGTGTAGGGGAGACTTTTCCCACATGCTTAAACATTGAGGACAATGTTTATCTTAAGTGTAGGGGAGACTTCTATCGAAGGTTTAAGTGGACTTTTCCATGAAAATGCCTTCAATTAACCGGAAAATCCTATTTTTCAGCATTTTTCAAATTTTTTATTAACTTTGGCCATTTAGTTGTAATTTTTAAATTTTTATCGTTGCTTTCATATGTATATATTCCGCAATAAAGTCAAAAATATTAATAAAGTGGTGTAGCTAGTTTAGGAATCTTTGATCTATTAGGCCCGTTGCGTTTATTTTGACTCAACCCGAATAGACTTATCCAAGTTTATTCTAGCTAGTATCCTTAACCATATAGACCTTAATTGGTTTATTAGGCTAAGTGTCCACGAGTCTCATTACTTGAGATTTTAAATTGTGGAGGACGAGAAATGATAGAGTCAATTATAAGTCGGTATTCTTGCGCAAGCTCACTTGGTGTAATTATTTGCCTATTCTCCCATCACTCGCTAATAATTTATCTGCAATAAGTAAGGTCGTACGATTTGAAAAGTTACTTAGCTTCTAGCCCAAGATCGTTTAAAAGTTGCTCGGTAATGATAAGAGTTCATAGCCAAGGCATAACTTATGAAGCGGGGCGCGAAGATTGGCGAGTCCGAAAAGGCCCTAACAAGGCATGAGGATTCAATTTTATTGCTGAAGATCCAAAGTGATGTGAAAAGCATTATTCCCAAAATCAATATGAAGGATCAAGACTCACGACGAAAAGCAATCAACTCCCATAAAGATCATGGAGAAGTCTATCCGAAAAGACCCTAACAAGGTATGAGGATAAATAGATCCAAGTCCGAAAAGGAGGCGGATCGTTGTATCTCAAAATCCCAATTAGAGATTGAAGAAATAATCATGAAGTCGTGGTCAACAAAGTTGGAGTACCCCTCAAAAGTCTCCAAGTGAAGAAACTCTATTATGATGAGAAGACCATTATCTCAAGAACGTCTCTCGAAGATATGAAGTATGAAGTACATGCCAAATATCGGCCCGAGAAAGGTCTCAAATCGTGAACCAAGTTATGCCAAGATATGAACTTTTTGATATCCCGAGAAGCAGTTTTAAGAGATTTTGTCCTTTAGCTAACTATTGATCAAATCGTCCTACTTTGCTTTCAGCTTTAATAAACTATCGAAATAAGTCCAAAAATGCATCTTCATGATCATTCTAAGACAAAAATAAAATATAAGAGATACACTTAGGAATAAGGGAGTTTAAGCATTTAATTAAGCCATGTGTGTAAGTGTTTGATTTACTAACTTATAATAACAATGATCTCGTTTTCAAGCTTAGTTTGGGGAACGTGAAACTTGAGGGTGATAAATCTTCGCAACACCAAAGTCCTAATGTAAGTCCTTGATTTCTTTACAAGTTGTTTCCATCCTTTTGTTTATTTTTAAGTTTTAATTTCTCTTAGCATTTTAATTGTTGTTTAGTAGAGTTTAAATAAGGCCAAGGTTGATTAATTATGAGAAAAATGTAAAATTGCTTTATCACTAAGCATTGCATGAGGGCATGGCAATGGTTAAGTGTAGGGGATTTGATAGGTGTGTAAACACCCATCCTTTTACCACTTAATTCGGGCTAAAACAAGACCAAAACACGTATTTAATATCAATTGTTTGGAATTATGCGTGGTTTTTGTGTTTATTGTGTTTTCAGAGCTAACCGGATAAATATTGAAGAAAACACGGGATTGCACGGGATTTATCAAGGAAAAAGACTCAAGATAAAGTCTAATGTCCAAGAGATGCAAAAGATTTGAAGTCACTAGGCCTATTCGAAGATTTATCGAAGAAAAGGACTAAAGATGGAAGATTTTCATAAGTCGAAGAAACTCAAGTCTATTTAACGAAGAAATTAAAAGACGAGTTGGATTTAATCGACAACAAATCCCGAATCAGAATCGAAAACGTCAACTTTTCTGAGAAGACGAGAAGACAAGAAGAAAGGGAGAAAGCCCACTCACCAACCAACCACTAGGAGTATAAATAGACACTCCCTTCACACCATTAGGGAGTTAGTTCATTTTTTTCTTTCTCCAGTTCTTTGTAGTTCGTCCCATCACCAACTCCATTAGGGAGTTTGGTGATTTTCATCTTTTTCTTTCAATCTTGTAATCTTTAATCATTGACCTTGTTACTTTTTCATTAATCAATCCATTCCATCTTTCTATTCATCTTGTTCTTCATCATTTTTATTGCAAGTATCTAAGTTTCTTATTTGATTCAAGTTTGATTTCAAAAAGTTGTTGATTTAGTGTTTTTATTGGTGGGATTTGTTTCTTATGGTATGTTAATGATTATTGGTTAGTTTGGTAAAACCTTTTTGAGTATTTGGTTAGATTTTGGTTATAATTCGTATCCCCTGTTCCGTCTCTACTGTTACTGTTCTTTCATTTCAGAACTTTCCGAATAGACAGACTTTTGTGTGGCTTACTCGGAATCTTGGATTTTCCGAATAGCTCTTTTTCGTTTTCCTTATTCGGAATATTTATATATTCCGAATGGTCCTTGTTTTCCGCATAGACCTCGATTTTTCCGCATAGCCAAGTTTATTTTTCCCTATTCGGAATATCTCATATATTCCGAATAGACCAATTTTTCCGAATAGCACATCATTTTCCGCATAGAACTTTATTCCGAATGATCCTTATTTTCCGCATAGAACAACATTTTCCGAATAGAGGATTTTCCGCATAGGGAAGACTTTCCGCATAGGCTAATTTTTCCGAGTAGCACCATTTTTCCGCATAGAGCTTTTTCCGCATCATACAATTTATTCCGCATAGAATTCAACTTTCCGAATGGTGTTTTATTCCGCATAGGGTATTTTACTGTAAGGGTATTTTTCCAGCTTTAATTCAAGTTTTGTTTGTTGCTAGTTTTAAGTTTACTTCATTACCATTTTATTCATTTATCTGTTTAGTAGAATAGAAAACCAAATCCACTTTTTGTCACCAAGAACAAATCATTCCACTTTTAACTGAGATCAATTCGAGAGGATTCCGAGAAATATTTTGAACCCCATTGAAAATCCGTGTATCAGGAACGCCGGTAACAAAATCCATGGTGATTTTGTCCCACTTCCACTATGGAATATCTAACGGTTGAAGGAGACCGCCAGATCGCTGATGATCGATCTTAACCTACTGGCATGTATGACATTTGGAGACGTAAGTAGCCACATCCTGTTTCATACCACTCCACCAAAAGTATTGCTTGATGTCATGGTACATCTTAGTCGAACCAGGATGTATAGAGAATGGGGAGCTATGAGCTTCAGCTAACAAGGCTTCCCGTAGTTCTTGGTCATCAGGAACACAAAGTCTCGTGCCTTGCTATACGATACCGTCTGCATCTACTCTGAATTCCGTCTGTTTCTCCAAATTCTGTACTATCGCCCAGATTTCTCCATCATCTTTCTGAGCTTCCTTGATCTTAGAGAGTAACTCGGGTTCTACTCTAAGATTAGCCCAGTAACCGTGATGTCCACGTACCATGATCTCGATGTCTATTCGCTCCAAGTCTCTTATGATTTCCTCCTCAATTTTAATGTCGTTGATCATTCCGGACTTCCTGCTAAGAGCATCTGCTACTACATTTGCCTTTCCGGGATGATACTGTAGATTTGTCATAATCCTTCAACAGCTCTAACCATCTTCTCTGCCTCATGTTCAATTCACGTTGAGTGAAGATATACTTCAAGCTCTTGTGGTCCGTGAAAATGTCACGTGATTCTCCATATAAGTAGTGCCTCCATATCTTCAATGCAAACACGATTGCAGCAAGTTCTAAGTCATGCGTGGGGTAATTTTCTTCATAAGGCTTAAGCTGCCGTGAAGTGTACGCGATCACTTTCCCATGTTGCATGAGAACACAACCAAGTCCCTTCCCCGATGCATCACTGTAGATTTGAAATCCACCTGTACCAGATGGGAGAGTAAGAATAGGTGCAGATACTAGCTTCTGCTTCAGGTCTTCAAAGCTCTTCTCTCGTTCTTCAGTCCAGATGAATTTCTCCCCTTTCTGCATCAGTTTGGTCAATGGTAGTGCTAAGCGGGAAAAGTTCTCCACGAACCTACGGTAATAGCCAGCTAAGCCTAAGAAACTGCGGACTTCCGTCGCTGATGTCGGCGTTGGCCACTTAGTAATGGCCTCAACCTTCGCTGGATCCATAGTGATTCCTTCTGCTGATACAATGTGACCTAAGAATGCCACCTTGTCTAACCAGAACTCACACTTGGAGAATTTAGCATACATCTGCTTCTGGCGAAGAATCAGTAGTACTGTACGAAGATGGTCTTCGTGTTCCTCCTTGGACTTTGATAAAATCAGGATGTCATCGATAAAGACAATGACAAACTTGTCCAGAAATTCATTTAAGATTCTATTCATCAAATCCATGAACACTGCTGGAGCATTTGTCAGGCCAAATGGCATAACTACAAACTCGTAGTGGCCGTAGCGGGTACGAAAAGCAGTCTTGGCGATGTCCTGCTCCTTAACCCGTAGCTGATGGTAGCCTGACCTAAGATCAATCTTGGAGAAGTGTTTGGCCCCTTGGAGTTGGTAAAACAGATCGTCTATACGCGGCAGTGGATACCTATTCCGGATAGTAATCTTGTTAAGCTCGCGATAGTCTATGCAAAGACGCATACTGCCGTCCTTCTTCTTAACAAACAAGACCGGTGCGCCCCATGGAGATACGCTCGGTCGAATGAAACGTCGTTTAAGAAGTTCTTACAGTTGATCCTTCAGCTCCTTCAGCTCTATGGGAGCCATGCGATAAGGAGCCTTGGAGATTGGTTCAGCTCCTGGAATAAGCTCGATACTGAATTCCACTTCTCGTGCAGGTGGTATGCCCGGAAGTTCTGCTGGAAAAACATCTTGAAATTCCGACACTATTGGTTGATCCTGAATTGATGGAGATTCAGCATCCATTTCGTGAACCGTAGCTAGATAACCCTCGCAGCCATGTGACAGTAGTGCACGCGCTTGCAGGGTAGATATGATTTGTACAGACCGTCCGGGTACGAACCCGTTATGAATGTACTCTGGTGCATTAACATCCCCGAAGATAACTCGATATGAATGGCAGTCTATGGTAGCATGATGCTTGGATAGACAATCCATGCCCAAAATCATGTCGAATTCATTCATGTCCAGCGGAAGTGCGTCAACAGGTCGAGCCTTATTGTCAAATTCTAGGGGAAGACTCTTGTATACATGGGTGATTAATACAGAGTCCCTCAAAGGCG
This sequence comes from Glebionis coronaria, assembly GCA_025667525.1. Lineage (NCBI taxonomy): Eukaryota > Viridiplantae > Streptophyta > Magnoliopsida > Asterales > Asteraceae > Glebionis > Glebionis coronaria. The sequence goes on from CM046877.1 coordinate 496,695,111, forward strand.
TGGAAATAGTAAGCCTATTCTCTAGTGGCATGGGGAGCATCCTAATGTTCTTAGCATAAGCAGTAGAAATAACCGAGTGAGTAGCACCCGTATCGAAAAGAACACATGCAGCTTGACCATACATATACAAGATTCCAGTGATGGTACCTGTAGACTTATTGCCCTGGTCTCGAGATGTCGTGTAGACACGCCCAGTGGTAGGAGGCGGCTTGGAATCAGCATGTCCCGATGTGCCCTCCATCTCGCCCTTTCGGCAATCCTTCATGATATGGCCAGGAAGACCACACTTGAAGCATGTGTCAGTGTTACGAAGACATGGCCCTGGGTGCCTACGGTGGCAAGTAGAGCAAAGAGGATGAGTAAATCCTCCAGCAGGTGCTCTGGCTGGCTGGGAACCTGATAAAACATTTTACATAAGACATGATAATAGGGTACAAAGGACAATGCGGATAATCGTAAGATTGAATACCAGTGATAGCTGGACGGCTAGGCTGTGAACCTCTCTGGTTCTGGTCCCTACCGTTTCCATGGTTCCTGGTAGAAGTTTTTGCTAAAGTGTCAGAATATGAGTTATAACATGAAATCATAAGAAAATTTCGTAAGTATTAGGACCTTCTGCTGTTGGAGTGTCCAGTGTTGTTACGGTAATTATCATTACCGCCACGCCTATCCGTAGCAAAACGGTCGTTAGTCTAACCGTTTCCCTTGGGCTGATGAGGCTGCTGCTGAGTAGCCGGCTGAGACCGGTCCCCAGTTTTCTGCCTGGAAGATACATTTAAAGAGATGAATATTTGACATAAATGGAAAGAATACGGATTGATCACCGCTTGAATACGAATGTTTACCTCTTATCGGGTCTCTCAGATTCCCCGAACTCATCTCTCTCCTGCAGCATCTCCAACTTACGTGCTGCATCGGCCACTTGTGCTACAGTGTTGAACGTAGCACACACCAGACTGTTTGAGACCGATGTGCGAAGAGCCCACCTGAAGTGGTGTGCCTGCTCTTCAGGAGTACCTGCTGCTGCACCAAGGAAACCAGCTAAGCGAAGAAAGCACTGCATAAACTCGTTGCTATTCTCCCCAGCTCTCTGTCGAATCCCATGGTACTCCCTCTTGAGCTTGTCTTGCTCAGCCTTGGGAAAGAACTGCTCCATCACCCTGTCCTTGAACTGAGCCCAAGTAAAACCAGCAACCCACTCGTCACCTCCCTCAGACTGCATCAATGCTAACCACCAATTTAGAACATCGCCTTCGAACCGATAGCATGCCAACCTCGCCTTGTACGCGGGGTCACAACCCATAGCATTGAAAATCTTCTCGATGTGAGCCAACCAGCTTTCAGCATCACTGGGGCTATCTGTTTTCTCAAAAGCTCGAGGACGGAGCTTGTTGAATCTCTCCAGCCATACTGCCAATGTCACTGGAGGAGGAGGAGGAGGTACCTGATTATGCTGCTGATTGTTGGCAGCTTGAACCTCAGCCCTGATGTCATTCCTCAGTTGAGGAAGCAAAGCCTGCATTGCAGCTTGGATTGCAGCATTGAGTTGTTCCTGTTCGCGTGTGAGAACCATCTGACAGTATAACATAAAACATATGATTAAACAGATCAAAACATAAAATATATATATACATGAAATAAATTTATACCAAAATTTCAAGAGAAAAATTTTATGCAAGAAAATTTTGTGTATGAATGCATGATGCAGTTTTATGAAAACTTTTGTATGCTCGAGAGTGAACGCCTATGGTCAGTTCACCCAAAATAAAAGACATGGCGAGGGGACGCCTATGGGTCGGTCCCAAATTTAAAAGTTTCGATAAAACACATGTGACTAAATAGGGCCAGTCCTGTACTAACCATTACTTAGTCATAAACCTGCGACAATGACATATATGTGTATGCATAAAAAAAATGAATGCATGAAAACGACTGTCAGTTCTAGGAAGACCGTAGTGACTACCCACTAATCACAGGTCATATTTGAGAGCCTACAGGTCGAAGCCTTGGCTCTGATACCATAATTGTAACACCCTATTTTGATGATCGAATGTCACACGTAATTATGGCGTGTCATCAAAGCATACAAGGAAAAATGTTTAAACATTACATGACCATAAAAGGAAAATACCGGAATCAAACATCGGTAGTCCAAAAGTAAAGCTCATCACACACAAACATAAATACTGTAAAGGAAAGGACTAAACAATGTCCATGGCAGAGTATCAAAGTAAAGATAATGCATAAAGTAAAGAAAGGCTAAAAAGCTTCCAGTCCATATGCACGTACGCTTAAAGTCTACGAGTGTCCCTGAGTACCTGCCGTTTTAGGAACATAGAAAAGGAAAAACGGCTGAGCAAATACGCTCAGTGCACGGATGTACAAAAAAGCATGAATAGGATAAGCATATAACATATAACAGCGGAAGAAACTAAGTCTCGAGTAACCTGGTTAAGTCTTGGTAAAACTGGTTTTATAGTTTGAAAAGCCTTATGTTTATCTTATAAAAACTGTTTAACATGTTCTACCATTAGCCAATATAGGTCATGAAAATCCACCGTGCATGAATACTTAGAGGGGTGACCTCATCATGCAAATTAGAGGGGCTGCCTCCAATTTAATATACTGGTTTGGGTAGGAGGGATCAGCTCCTTGTGAAGGATGCAAGGCACACACCACATTCACACTGAGTAATCTGCTGAAAAACATGTAACTAGGATGCACCCATACGCCCCACATGATAAATATAATAATATGGCCAAAAGTTGAAGGGACGCCACGAGCAATCACTCCACCGTGGTGAAGTCATAACATCAGTGCCTCTAATGTTATGGTTATGGTACCTCCATAACTAGGTGAAACTGGTCATGCATGTATATGGCTATAGGTATTCTAAATTAAACATAAGCAAGTCAAACATATAAACTTATACTACGGAAAAACATTTGGCTGCATACAGGGAATCCTAATAAGGAAAGATTGTCCATACTGAAAGGACGGGAATCCGTACCTTATGTCCAGTGAACGAAGAAGATGAACTGAGGAGGATCCTACTTCGGTATCACTAATGCTACATAAATACATACATGAATAAGTATCTGCTAACTAAATACGTAACTGATTGTATGTCATGTCTTAGCTTATTTTATATGTTCGTATCATGTTTTACTGTTTAAAGCCTTAAACTGTGTTTATCTTATATTCTGTCTATTCTGATTAAGTATTTCTGGTATTTCATGTATTATTATACTTACTGTGTAATAATAAGTAACTTTCCAAAAATAGCAGGTTTCCTAAAATAGAAAGTTTCCAAAAATAGAAAGTTTCCAAAAATAGAAAGTTACAAAAAATAGAAATTTTTCAAAAATAGAAAGTTTCCAAAAATAGAAAGTTTCCAAAAATAGAATTACTGCCTAAAATAGATAAGTTTCTAAAAATAGAAAGTTTCCACAAATAGATCAGCTGCCTTAATTAAATAAGTTTCCATAAATAGATTAGCTGCCTGAATTAAATAAGTTTCTAAAATTAGAAAGTTTCTATAAATAGATTAGCTGCCTTAATTAAATAAGTTTCTAAAAATAGAAAGTTTCCATAATTAGATATAAGCTGGTTAAATAAGCTAAGTATATAAGTCTAAGTGTTTTTCTGATTATTTTCTAAGTCATAATGATATAATGTATAGTTTATTAATTATTACATGTAATTTAAATAAACTATAGGTTAAAAGTATTTAATTAAATATATCATATTTTTAATTAAATAAAGTTAAATACTTAGGTTAAAACATGTATTATTATATATTAATAATATAACCTAAGTCATGTTAATTAATTAATTATAATCATGGTTTTTAAATAATTAATTAATTATAAGTCTAGAAAATATAAAATACTTAGGTTAATAATTTCATGATTCTAATAATTAAATATAACCTAAGTCATGTTTATTAAATTAATCATGTCATATTCATTAATTTAATTTTAACATATGATTATAAAGAAAATAATCTTAACATAAACCGTGAACCGGATCTTGACTAGAAACCATGAACCGGGCATGAAATCGACACCATACCCCGAACCACTTCGGGGTTCCCTTTGGTTTGCTGCTGCCGTGGGACCCACACCATCAAACCGGGACCATATGGTCTCGTGGTGGTTTATTAGCCAAACCGAGACCCCCTTGGGGTTCGGTTTAGGCGCCGGCCAAACAAACACCCCTAAAAACAACCTTTTTGATTTACCCAAAAACCATTTACATGTTTGATCTATGTTTTTAATTAGGTTTTAAAAACATCATGTTCTTAGTTATTTTATTAGATCAAATCAAAAAGAAAAAGGATTAAAAGAATATACCGAATGCGTGGATCTAACGAGGATGAACACACACGAACACACGTACAAGATTCAAGATCAAAATCAACTAAACACCCCCTTTTGGTGTGTTATATGCGGCGGCCACAAGAGAGGAAGAAGGAGAAGGAGAAAAATCTTTTAGGTTTTTTGTTTAAGTTTACTGTAATGTGAAAATGACTAGCAAAATTTACCATAACCCCTTCTTCATAAATTTTGAGATGGGCTTGGCCCATCTCCTTAATTTGCCGCGGGTAGGGGGCCCCACATGGGGTACCCGTACCGTTTTCCATGTCTCGTTGTTTAAGTGTTCGTTCGTTTTTATTTGTGTTCGCGTTTTATGTGTTCTCATTAAATATTTACCGTGACCTAATATATTTATTCACGCTCGTAATAAATATATATACGTAATGAATATTAGTTCGTGATTTAATTACGTTCATGATTTCATGATCGCATGTTCGTGACTAATTATTGTTAAATAATTATTGCGTATTCGTGCGTAATAAATACTTATCGTGTTCTAACACGTACGTAATACGTAAAATCCTAACACGTAAACGTAATCATACTATAAAAGGAAAGTTTTTAATCTAGTACGTACGATCTTAAGGGTACTATTCATGGTAAAAGCATGCGGGTTTTACAATTAATCAGGAAACACTTAAGCTTATATTATTAGCTTAATAATCCAGTTTATTTCTATTTATGGAAACTTTCTATTTTTAGAAACTTATTTAATTAAGGCGCTTATTTATGGAAACTTTCTATTTTTAGAAACTTATCTATTTTAAGCAGAAAATCTATTTTTGGAAACTTTCTATTTTTGGAAACTTTCTATTTTAGGAAAACTGCTATTTTTAGAAAGTTACTTATTATTACATAACAAGTATAATAATACAAGAAATACAAGTAATACCTAGTCAGAATAGACAGAATACAAGATATACGCAGTATAAAGCTAAAATCAGTAAGACATGACATGAACATAAAAAACAAGTTAAGACATGACATAAAACCAGTTACGTACTCAGTAATTAGAATACTTATACACGTATATTATTTATGTAGAATTAGTGATATCGAAGTAGGACTCTTTTCCGTTCGTCTTTTTCGTTCACTGGACACAAGGTACGGATTCTCCGTCCTTTCAGTATAGACATTCTTCCTTATTAGGATTTCCCGTATGCAGCCAACTGTTTTCCCCAGTATATGTTTTATATGTTTTTGAATTGCTTATGTTTAATTAGATACCTTAATCCATATACATGCATGACCAGTTTCACCTAGTTATAGAGGTACCATAACCATAACACTAGAGGTACCAGTGTTATGACTCCACCACGACGGAGTGATAGCTCGTGGCGTCCCTTCAGCTTCTGGCCATATTATTATTATTATAATGTGGGGCGTATGGGTGCATCCTAGTTTACATGTTTTCAGCAGATTATTCAGGTGAATGTGGTGTCTGCCTTGCATCCTTCACAAGGAGCTGATCCCTCCTACCCAAACAGTATATTAAATTAGAGGCAGCCCCTCTAATTTGCATGACGAGGTCACCCCTCCAAGTATTCATGCACGTTGATATTTTATGACATATATTGGCTAATGGTAAACATGTTAAACAGTTTTTATAAGATAAACATAAGGCTTTTCAAACTATAAAACCAGTTTTACTAAGATATACCAGGTTATCCAGGACTTAGTCTTTTCCGCTGCTCTATGCTTATATGCTTATATTATTCATGCTTTACTTGTATATCCGTGCACTGAGCGTTATGCTCAGCCGTTTCCTTTCATGTTCCCAAAACGCCAGTTACTCAGGGACGCTCGTAGACTTTAAGCGTACGTGCATATGGATTGGAAGCTTCCTAGCCTTCATTACTTTATGCATTTCATTATACTTTGATACTCATTTCCATGGACATTGTTTAGTCCTTTTCATTTACAGTACTTATGTTTGTGTGTGATGAGTTCTACTTTTGGGGTACTGATGTTTGATTCCGGTATTTCCTTTATGGTCATGTGTTGTTTTATACATTTATCCTTGTATGCTTTGATGACACGCCATAATCACGCGTGACATTCCATTTATCAAAATGGGGTGTTACAACCCAAGTGTTATTTCTATTAAGAGCTTCCATCTCTTCATTCATTGCCTCAACCCATCTAGGGTCTTTGGCAACCTCATCATAGGATTTAGGCTCATGAATTTTATTCAGGTTATTAGAAAACACAAAGTTATGCATAGACAAACTAGTATAGCTCACAACAGTATTAATATCATACTTAACTCTTTTATCAAGCACATAGTTATCAAACTTAGCAGGAACTTTGTGTGGTCTAGTTGACCTTCTTAGCTCAGATATCTCTGGATTATTTTGAAAAAGTTGATTAAACTCTATAAACTCTTCACCCTCAGATTCATAATCATCATCATTTAGGGAAACATTTTGATCTATATGACTAGCCTCACTACTGCCTAGACCACTCTGGTTTCCAACACTATGATCCTTGTTACCCATAGAGTCTGGTCTCTGATAGTGACTGGTAATAATGGTAGGAGTATCAGTAGACACTTTATCAGCTAAGTCAGATATCTTTGAAATGCTACCTCTATTTTCTAAGCTTACATCTCTCAATTCATCATAGGGATCATCAGACTTGTCTACTACTAGGTCAAAAATATTTAAACTATTTATACCTTGATCTTCAAAAACCAAATCACCTTTGCAAACATCATTTTTGAAAGGAAAGACAGTTTCATAAAATTTTACATCCCTAGAAAACAACACAGTTTTGGACTCAAGACTAAAAATTTTATACCCTTTTTTAGTAAAAGAATAACCAATAGAAACATACTTTTCAGACCTAGCACCAAACTTATCCATATTATTAAGCACAGTACTAAAGCATAGGCAACCAAAAAAAATTTAAATGAGAGATATTAGGTTTTATTTTATATATCATTTCATAAGGACTTTTTTCCAGAGAGAACAGAGCTAGGAATCCTGTTAATAAGATAAACAGCAGTAAGAACACATTCAGACCACATGTTCAAAGGTAATCCCCCCTGAAACATAAGGGCTCTAGCAAGATTAAGCAAGTGCCTATGTTTCCTTTCTGCTATACCATTCTGTTGTGGTGTATACACACAAGTAGTTTGATGAAAAATGCCTTTAGTTTGAGCAAAAGATTCAAATTTATGATTAATAAATTCAGAACCATTATCACTTCTGAAAACTTTAATAGACACATCAAACTGAGTTTTTATGAGATTATAAAATTCAACAATTTTATTGAAAACTTCATATTTTCCTTTAAGCATATACAACCAAACAGTCCTAGTATAGTCATCAACCACAGTAAGGAAAAATCTATATCCATCTCTACTTTTTACTTTATAAGGACCTCAAACATCTAAGTGAACAATATCTCCCAAGGACTTGGTCTTATGTTCACTCAGGGGAAAAGGATCCATAGTCTGTTTAGCCTTATGGCAAACATCACAAGGCTGGACATTATTAGTAGAATCAATTTGAATTCTATCTTTTAAAATGACTAAAACTTTGTCAGAGGGATGACCAAGTCTGTTATGCCGAATGCACTTAGACAAACAACATGTAGTTATAGAACTATTAATAAATTTCCTACCTGAATCAAACAAATAGAGACCATTGTTCTCACTACTAGTCCCTAGAAGGGACTTTTGAAGAGAATCCTGAATAAAACATCTTAAATCAGTGAATGAAACAACAAATTTATCATCCTTAGCCAACTTATGAACAGATATAAGGCTAACCTTGTAGCCTGGAACAACCAACACATTTTTTAACACAATTTGATCAGAAAGTTTAAAATTCCCAACATTTTTAACTTTTTTTAATAGTTCCATTAGGATGAGACACAAATATGTTCTATTTAGAAACATCAGTTACATCATATAAGTGAGCTGTAGAAAAAGTCATATGTTGGGATGCTCCATAATCGAAGATCCACCCAATATATGTACTATAAGTACTTATATTAGTGTTATAGTTAAAAAATCTACAAGTAACAAAACTTATTATATGACTAGAACCAAAGCTAATACCTGCAGCACAAGACTGCACATCACCAACATCAGTCTTAGATCCAATTAAAGCCATAAGTCTATTAATCTGATCAGCAGTAAAGGGAAGAGAATTCCCAGATCCCTGACCAAAACGATTACCATGAGAGCTAGATACATTATTAGACACATTAGATCCTCCAGAGTTTCTTTTCTTGAAACCTGGAGGATACCCATTCAGCTCAAAGCATCTATCTATGGTATGACCATTCATATTACAATGAGTACAAACAAATTTATTATTATTTCTATTAGGACCTCTGTTTTGATTATTTTTATTACCAGACCAATTATTTGGTTTAACCACAAAAGCAGAAGCAGTACTCTTATCATTAACATTATGAACCAAATTATTCTTGTGGGATTCAACCCTAGACAAAGTAGCAAAAGTAGATTTAACATCCGCTAAAGGATCAACAGTTAATAATTGACTCCTGACAACACTGAAGGTGTCATCAAGAACCATAAGAAACTGCATAAGCCTTATATGAGCATTATGGCTCTTCATTTGAGGGGCACTCTCATAACTACAAGAAGGAAGATTGACAAGGGAGTCAAACTGCCTCCATAAGCTGTTGTAGTTATAATAATACTTAGACAAAGAAGATCTAGATTGAGTAAGAGAGCAGATTTTATAATGCAAATTATAGATCACAGACCCATCAATCTTGTCATAAGTTTCCTTAAACTCATCCCACACATCTTTAGCATTTTATGAAAAAATTTGTCCTTGATATAACTCAAAAGAGATACAACCAAGAATCCAAGATAACACCACTGCATTACATCTATCCCGTTGTTCTGAAAGAACCTCATCTTCCTTATCTTTTTCACAAGTACCATCAATAAAACCCAATTTATTTTTAGTGTGCAAAGCAAGCTTATAAGCAGCAGCCCAAACTTTATAGTTTTCTGGTCCAGTAAGTTTAACATTCACAATAGGTTGCCCATTAGTATCAGTGGGGTGCAAGTAAAGTGGGTCATTAGTATGTATGACAGTCTCAGTATTATCATCAGTATCACTAACACCCTTATCACCCTTTTTGTCACCAGACATGATGACAGACCAAGAAAGCAATAAAACACAAAAAACAAGAACCCCTTGTAACTCATTTACACACAACTACCAAGAATCACACAAGAAAACTGAATCAATCTCCAATCACTAATTAAACCCCTCTACACCTAAATCTCCTACTAAAACAACCTAAAAGTCAAAGCAAGAGAGGTGTTACAATGCACGTGCAACAACAGGCTATCAATAAAGCCAAGATCCAAAGAGATCAAGAAGATCCCACCAAAATCAGATAAAGCACAACGGAAAAATAACCTGAAACGTTAGTTATAACAGAATAACCACCAATCAAGAATAAACCCAAATCAAAGACAAACCCTAATATCAGATTTTAGGATTTCTTCAATTAAACTTACTAGGAGTGTAATTAAACACAATTAATCACACAAGAACCCAATTAAACCCCAAGGAACACCAGAAATCAGAAAACCCCCAAAAATTAAGAGACCCTAAATTTTTGGAAACCACAAAAACTCAATTAACCAGAAGCTAATTGAAACACATAGTTAAAAACAAGTATCAAGAACCATAGGCTCTAATACCATATTCGATTTTATAAAATCTTTAATAAAAACAAGTATAAAGAATGAATTCAACCAACCACCCCTTTATTTTTCTTAACTGCTTCAAGCTATCACTTCAAATGTGATACCTGGATTGTGATCGTACTTACAAACAGAAAGAATGGAAAACTAATGTGAATCAATGATCTTACAGACAAGATCAAGATACACGAACAATCTGAACAAAACTAATCAACAGAGATCAAGAACTTGACAATGGTGAACAAAACAATGCGAAAACTTAAACCCTAACTATGAGAAAAAGATGTATAAATAGGCCTTGAAGAGATCAGCTCAGCCACTTTTCAAACTTGTCAAAATAAGCCCCTGCACTTACATAAAAACAAAACCCACCAAACTATAAAAAACAAAATAATATATAAAAAACTTACCTGACTTACCCTTGTACTTTGAAGAATGTGCACAACTCAACTTATACTTTTAATAGTCTCGAGGATACAAAACCTTATGCTTTTATTCCTGAAATGTTAAATTATATTGGCCAAAAGCTTGACCGAAATATTAATTTTGATAAACAATAGTTGATGTCAAAAAAATATTTAAAGTCTAAGAAGTTTTTTCGGTTCATACATTTGTATGGATTCGTAGCTCGTTTAGTCTAAATAGTGAAATATTTCTCATGTTGTGATTAGAAACATGACAAGTCAAGATAAGAAAAAAAATCCATTAAAGACATATCAATCAATGAGAAACGTTTAAGGGTATATTTAGTTGTGAAAAAATAAAAGTTTTTTTTAAAAAGTTCTTTAAGAAAACATAAAAGTGTGTTTAGTTGAAAATAATTATTTTAAAATTAAATTTTATTTGAAAATGAAAAAGCAAAAACTTGTTTAGTCATATTATTTTTAAATTTTTTTATAATATAAAAAATTTTCCTTTTCTACATTTACATTAAAAAAGTAAAAATACCATGTTACATTTTATATTTTTTCCTCCTCTATCCAAGGCTGAGGGAGTAGTACACAATAAAACTCATCGTCACTTTAGGATCACCTCAACTTTTTTTCTCCTCTTACTAACTCATTCAAAACTAATATTTCAATTGTACTAAGAAAATAAAATCACTTTCACATCACATTCACTTTATATAAAATATATCACAATAAATACCTCCTACTCACAGGCATATAAAAAAGTAATAAAGAGAAAATAGGATTATAGGACGCATCATTTGTAAACTCACTAGTGTTGAGTTTCTCGCCGTTCGGTTATCTCAAAGCATAAACCCACGCTTAGCTTTTGTTGAGGGAATGGTACACACGCGTTGGTTTTGCCATATCATCAAACCCACTCGTGAGAATTCAACCCACTCCCCTAACTAAACACTTCTTTATTTTTGAAAAAAGAAAAATGTAATTCCATCAAACTAAATTTTTAAAATTTTCAAGTCTTCTTTAAAGAATTAATCATTTCTTTCTTTAGAAATTTAAAGACAAAAAAAATATAGAAACAATTCACAACCAAACCGCTTTTAAACCTGTTCAAAATAAGTATTTTTTTACATTTCTTTACTGAAAACAAAAAATATGTCTTTTAAGTTATAGGGAAAATCACTAAAAAATGTAATAAACTTACCACTTTTTATGGTTGTGTGTAGTAAACTATATTTTTTCTCATTGTGTGTATTAAACTTTCAAATTCATATCATTCTGTGTATTTTGTGACCATTTTACCCCTACATTTTTCAAAATTTAAAGGGTAAAATGGTCATTTTATAAGACAAAATCGTCTCAAAATACACATAATGATCGAAATTAAAAAGTTTAATACGCACAATGAGAAAAAAAAATAGTTTACTACACACAACCATAAAAAGTGGTTAGTTTACTACATTTTTAAGTGATTTTCCCTAAGTTATAACTAAGATTTTAAAAACTTGAGTTTAGATTTTTTTTTTTTCAAAATGTTTTATAGAAAAAAGTTACTTCATTTCTAAGAAAACTAAAAAAAAACAAAAAAAAAACTTTTCTATTACTAAACGTAGCTTAAGTTTTCGTGTTACCATTTTTAACTATGAGAATGAAACATAAGTGAGTCTATACGGCAACTTGGAGGTAGACATTATGATGGGCGGTCGTACCGGTTGATACATTTTTTTCACCAACAGATCATGAAAACCCATGGACCACCTCTCCAAAACATGTGAAAACAAAAGAAAAATTTTCAGTACTACTAGTAGTATTTTGGTGGATACACAAATAGAAAATGTAACAAGATACAAAAGTGATCAAGTGTTAAAATCGTAAATAATATAGGTAATGACATGAATTTAAATTAGAATACATTTAAAACTAGACCTAAAATGAGACAAATCATGAACAACCAAAAAAACAATAATAATCAAAGCTTTTATGTTTGTGTTCTATAACTACTCTTCCCTTTAATAGTCACCGCCTCATCACTAACTACAAGACCAATCAAAAACAAGAAAGATAATAATAACAAACTCGATTTCTAGACATATATGTGTAACGCACATCTTAATAGACATAATTTGTATATTATTAACTAGTTATAATACCCGTGCACGCACGGGTATTCTTCTAAAAATTTTATAATGTTTTTTTGGCTATTAGCCCCATGATTATTTATCTGAAACACATATTCGGCAATTTTTTAGTTCATGTATGCAAGAACTTGTTTGCATTAAATGGTCGTTCAAGAAAATATAAAACAAAGCACGATTACATATCTTCATCCTTGATCATCTTCATCATCGATTACATATATGTTGTTACTTGTTTTTTCTTGGCAATTATTGTTGAATGTTACACTTTATGATTATTTAAGGTGAATTGTCATCGTCATTTTCTTCTTTCGGAAAATTAGAGAAGGATGCAATAGCCATACTAAGCGGATTTGAAAATTCTTCGTGGCTCAATACATTAGAACGCAAACTATTGTTCACATATGTTCACAAGGTTAGTTTTGCTATAGCTAGAGAAGTGGAAATCCATATTATATTTCGGCTCCATACTAATTTATTGTAAATCGTATGAATACTTAATAAAGTGACGTTTATAACGACTATAATGGTACTTAGTAAAGTGATGTTTGTAAATCGTAACATCCCTGCATGTATAATTTTTTTAATACGATTAGTATTTTGCATATATGTTTGTTGTAAAAAAATTGAGTTTGCAATTTAAAAAGAAACAACTAAGTGTATACCTATGTCCATATAACTTTTTTTTTTTACTTCAAACGTTCGTTATTTTTTTTTTTATTCAGTGATAAATTTACATGACTTGTAGGTAAGAATTATCTAATTATCATGAACTACTAATGAATTCGAAATCAAACAACCATACTTTAAGTGTATATTGTGCACCCATCAGCTCATCAAGAGTTTGGTTACATATATATTGTGCACCCATCAACTCATCAAGAATTGGGTCTCTCATCTCCTCGCCACTCCTTTCGTGTCATTTTATGTCGGTTGTATTTGAGTCAAACTTTTTCCTTGTCATCTCCGTACGAAATTGGTCTCATGAAAAGTACCTCCAGCTTTGCACTCCATGGTTACTGCTTACTTTTCTTCGAAACGTAAAATCTGCTTACTTTAGACAAAACATCGTTCCTTAGGCCTGGGAGGACTACCACGACCTTTGTACTTTGGTTTATTCTCTTCCTATATTGAGAGTCACTTGGTTCAGGTGAACAATGTATTTCTTTACATAAATACTCAATGGCATCAGCAGTTGCAGCTACAAATGATTATCGTAAGTAGATTTTATTCAAATCGAAGGTCTTTTTTTATTATTAGCAAAACGGATATTATAAAATATGAAAAGATTACCTATCGAGTCTCCGAGATGCACCACAACTTTCAACATTCACAAACATACGATCAAGTCTGAAGTCCAGCCTTCATGTTGCTTAGTACTTGTATTTGGCAAAGGAACGGATGAGTACGTTTCAATTTTGCACATTAACATAAAGTTAATTTGACTCTTACCCTATTTGTTTCCTTTGTTACAACATACTTGTTTTCTTGGTTTTTTGGCTCTATAATTTTCTAATGGATTTTCATTTCAACAAACTAATGGGGTGTTTGGATTTGCATTTAGAAACTTAAAATTACCATCTTACATCTATCTAATTGCTGATTTTTGTGAAAAATGATAGACATTCAAGTAACTTAAAGACATTAATGACGACTCGTCTAAGAGCAACGTAACATTTTGGCTTTTTCCGCCTGTGCCGTCATTACTTAGTTGTTCTCTGGTCTTATTTTTTAAACCATGAATTCTAGCTTGTCGTAGGAAAGAAAAGTAGAATTAGTCAATGATATGGTTAATAACAATGACTTAATCTCGTTACGGTGAATACTCTTATGCTGTTTTAGAAAATTAATTTGTGTGGCTACCTGCTGGTTAAGCAAATAAGCTGTATAGTAAAGTGAAAACAATCCTAAACACCCCATAAACTTTAGAACTAATACTAACATTAAGTATTTTTCTTACATGCACTTTTCTAGTATCATCCTAAAAGGACTTCAAATAAGCAGATAAAAATCCTTAATTGGCACAAAGGTAAGCAGATTAAAACATCCTAAACAGTAATTAAAACCATACCAAATACATGTTTACCACTTTTATCAGCACATTATCGTTCAATTATGCATATAAGATATTTAGAAACAGACTTTACTTGGTCTGGAGTAATCATGAAATCGAAAATAAGAAGTGTTCTATAAGATCATTTTTCTCTTAACGTGGTATATTTGATTCTTTCTTAACAAAAACACACATAATAGCTCGTCCTCCAATCGATCATACCTCTGCAGAAAACCATATAATGCAATCATATCAGGACAGGGGAATACAATTTTGGATTAACATGTGACTTTTTTCGAGTCAATTAAATAGGTTCATCATCTCATCTGATTAGTAGTAATAACTTCTTTTTTATTTTTACCTGGAGGAAAATTAAGGACACTACAATGAGTATTGGCCTGCCATTGACATCAAGCGGATCATGATACATAAAGACTTTCCGGTTGCAACTGCTCTTCGACACACCAAATTTTCGTCTCAATTTCTACAATTATCAACTGATCATATAGTTAATCAACAACATATAGTACAGAGATAATGAAGGTTGAAGAATTAAATTAATTAGTTCTACCAAGTATGCATTAAAAGTACATTGTATCCTCTCAGTCACGTCTATCCAACTTGTTAGTGCTACCGATACCATTATGCAAAGTACACCTTAACATTTTAGTTCATAAGGTATGGAGCCACGCCAAATTTTTCTAGTAATTATGTAGTAATGGCCTTAGACTGATAATAAAAAACAACAGAACGTGTACTTGCCGCTGCTCTACTCTAACTTCGCATCGTTTGTTTCTGGCATTTCATACTCGCAAATTTCTAAAACCATTAATCTAGTTTTAACCTTGATGATCATATCAATGTCTATGTCGGCTAGATGTTGCACAACTCCCCTGTATCTATCCTTAGTTACACTGAAACTTCCAGCCCCAAATTTATATCCTCAATTCCCAAACCATCCACTTTTGGAAGCCACTCCATAAACAAATCTTATTTCTATTGATTTATCTAACTTGACATCTTCAAAAACTGATACAATCCTACAAAACGCAATTTCTTGCCAAATTAAATAAAAAATTCAAAGAGCAAAATCGACCCATTTAACAAATAAATTCGAATTCAAAGAGAAAAATCAACCCGTTTAACAAAACTGAGACACAATACACCTAGTTTACATGAGTAACATATGTTGCCCCATAAATTCACGTCATCAATTTCGGTGAGTATAAGTATAAGGAAAAAAATCTCGTTTCTCTAAAAAAACCGTAAACTTTTCAAATAAGCTAAGGCAGACACCCACTATAAACGATTCTAAAATGTCCCAAGAAGGTGTGTAAAAAGTTTCTAAGACGTGTAACAGTCAGGGGTGCATCGGCATTATGAAAATACACGCCTAATAAAAGCACGCGTAAGCAGGTGCATGCTCACACACACGACTTGATTTTTCTTACAAAAATGCAAAAGAAAACAAAGATGCATGGTGAAAATAAGTAGTAAACACACTAATACTTGCTTGCTTGTGGAAGAGTGGCTAGATCTGTTTCTAATTTGTAAAGCTTTACAAATGAATCACGGATTTTTATGTATTTAAAACATTTTGATTATTTAAAGGACTTACTACATAACATGACCATAATTACAATAATTGTTATATATTTTGTCAGCTGGAGTAAAAGGGGTCGTTCAACGTAGGAATAAATTAGAGAGAAGTATATAGATATTTATAGTTTACTACTGAATGGTCTAACCAGATGTTTTAGTATACAGATATTTAGCAAATGCTTCTTCATATAATTGTGCTACTACAACCTCTCCAATAGTAGGACTGCCAAAGTTATCTAATATGTTAATGTAATCCATAACTCGGGAATAATATCCACTAAAATTTCCACATCCACCAAAATTTAACAAATATGCAATGGAGTTATAGCTTAAAATAAACTTACTGGTACAACAGCTCACAACCAACTATACCCTCATATCCAGACTCGATTACTTCTCCTTATTGAGTCAGCACGATTAGATCCGCGTATCAAAGTGTGGAAAAATGGTGAGCAATTATTATTGTTGTTCTTCCTACTGACGCTTGAGTCAAAGCCTCCGCTTTTATAAAATGCGAATCCAGAAGCGAACATTTGTAGGTCTCTTAGCAGGGATCTGGATTAGAAATTTGTTGCTTCTATCCTCCATACAATTGCGTTCCTAATTCTCCCACCTAAAGGATGTAGAGTAGAGGATAAGCAATGTATTATATAGGTGACAGTTTTGAACTATTTAATTCTCAAGAATTGAATTTGGATGTAATTATCGTAGTCCAAGATCTATATACATACAACGTTTTAATTCGTTTATAACTGACTTAGAATTTTTACCTGATAATATTGTTATTTGTTCCTTCAATCATAATACACCTAGACACCGAGTAAGATAGTTAAACTCTTCCTAATA
Source organism: Glebionis coronaria (assembly GCA_025667525.1). Classification (NCBI taxonomy): domain Eukaryota; kingdom Viridiplantae; phylum Streptophyta; class Magnoliopsida; order Asterales; family Asteraceae; genus Glebionis; species Glebionis coronaria. The sequence goes on from CM046877.1 coordinate 496,712,240, forward strand.
TACCTTCTATAAGAAACAACCCGATCTTGTTTTTGATCCATTACTTGCCAATCTTGCCACTGACTAAAATTATAGTTACAATTTAGTTAATGATTTAGACTATTAATGCATAATTATAGCCTTATAAACTTAGTGTTTTGTTTAAGAAAAAGTTATGATTAGAAAAATAGTTACATTTATTAAAGAGATCTAATATATAACATCTGGAAAAGCAGGCACAACTACTACGATGGAATCACTTACCAATCACAGCCAATCCATTTTTCTACAATCGTATAATTAATTGCAGATTCCATGATCTAAAACATGACCAAATAGTAAAAGTAAATTTTAATTAATCTTAATTAAGTTTTGTAATTGATTAATTGAACTGACCTGCTTTGTGACGGTGTGGATAAGCTCATTAGTGTTGTTATCATCAGCCTTCTTTGTGGTTTCGATGAGATCCAAATTCATGTTCACATGAATGGTGGTTGATGTTGTGGTGTTGATGAGCTTCTTTATTTTTTTGGGGATAAAGATTAAAAAAACCATAGACAACCCTTTAAAGTTTTATATCTGATAGATTTAACCTAGACGTTTATAATTTTCAACCCACTTTTTTTAAAGTTTTTTTCTTTATGTTTTTAACACGTATATTTTTACCCGAATTCTTAATTCTAATAAATATAAATACGAAAATTAGACAATTCTTACTAAATTAAGCAACAATTACACTTTTTAAAGGAATAAATAAAATAATTATTTCCTACTAAAGAAAGAATCTCTTAGAAAAGTCCTTACTTTAGGTTTTGCTTTACAAAGAAAAAGATTAGGAAATATTACATTCATAAAACTTTTACAATTTTTATTTTTTTCACTAAATGAATTCATAACCAATAAAAATTATGTTGTTTATTCTCTCTTCAATTTTTGAAATTTTATTTTCTTATTAATTTTGTGAGTAACATACTTCTATTCATCCAATTGTCATGAATCTTTGGATGCTTAACAGATACTCATACTTATATAATATTTCAATCATTTTAACTAATCTCCAAAATACTCTATGAAAGTATTCTCCGTTTAAAGCATATGTTTATGCACGTATGTAATAGAGAGTTAGTTGCTAAAGTAATGAATGATTTATGTAACAAAATTTTTAAAAGTAGAAAACTGAATGGTTGTACAAAACTTTTACGAGGATTTATGCAAATATATAATCCCACAAAAATAAGAACACATTTTCGATCTTATGTCTAGATTAATTTGTGACCTTATCCAGGACCAAAAGTTATTTTAGAAAATTCCAAAGGCAATAAAAAATGATTTTGATATAAGTTAATATTGAATAGCGTGAGAGTGAAGACAAATATGTGGCATGACTCCTGTTCATAATTATTTTAAGAAGCACGCTAAAGACATCGCTCTCTCCGTGCACGTAAAGATGCAATGCTTAAATATAACTCTTTCTCTATACTCATATTAATAATCATAAAAGAGTAAATTAACGAGAATAATTTAATTTCACATATCTTTTAACATCAGTCATTGTTCATTTTTAAAAAAATAGCTCTAACGACTCGTTTGATCCATAGAAGCATCAAATGAGCATCAATCGAAACTCGGATACATGACACATTACTTACAAAATGTTTCTAATAAATATATAAGGTTTTGATGTGGGAAACGATGTATACTTTAATTAAAAACAATAATAAAATTAACAGAAAACCAAAAAACAGAATTAAATAACAAATAAAATTTAAAGCAGTAAGAATCTAGAGACGAGGTACGTGTTTAACACGCTTCACTTAAAACAGATTCGCCGTCTGTTTCCCAGGGTACAACGTCCAAAGCTGTTGTACAGCCGGACTAGACAAACTTGCCTGAAAGATCATGGAGGTCTTCTGCGTTTCTGATCGATAATTGCTGGAAAAATCATCTGTTAATGGAGTAGGAAAACCTGCGTTTTTTCTGGTAATAAAACTGAATGAGACAGATTTATTATATATTGAAAATTTGCCTTGGTCATCAAGACAAAATATTCTGATCTATATAAAATATTATGACAAATCTGTTATTTCTATAACACGATTTGTAAATTAATAACTGGGTTTTCACCAAGTTAAAAATATCGTTGTTCCAGTCTCTTCGAATTGATTACTAGCTAATACTGCGACTCAGCCGTCTTTTGGTGGGAAACAATAGATTTGTCGTTGTAGTATAATTAAATTGCAAAACGTTAAAGTAAATGACGGTAATTAAAATTTAAAACTAATTAAAAAGTAAATTGTGCAATATTAAAACTTTTAAAGTCAAAATAATTAAATGACAAAAATTAAAGCTCGACGAAAAGTAAATTTGACAATGTAATAAAAATGTAAACTTGAAATTTAAAATAAAGAAAGACAATTAAAATAACACTTAAGAAAAATGGCGGGAAAATAAATGCTTAAAAATAAAAAGGAAGTAAACAGAACCTGAGTCGGGATCCAAAATACTGTCACTATCCGGAATCCAATCTTACTCTTATCTTGAATAACAAACCTGCTGCTTATCCGAAATAAAACTGTCACTCTTATCCGGAATGTTGCTTCAGCATGCTATCCGGAATAGTCCTTCGAGGTGCTTATCCGGAATCCCCCTAACACTTTATCCGGAATTTGATTCCCGTGGCTTATCCGGAATAACTTCTCAAACAGCTTATCCGGAATTCTTCTGGATCTGCTTATCCGGAATTAGTGCTCGAATCCCTTATCCGGAATCCGGTTGATGCCTGCTGTCCGGAATATTTTATTCCGAAGCTTATCCGGAATCACAAGTTGCAGCTTATCCGAAATCTCCTTCTAAGTGTTATCCGGAATTCCCTCAAGCTCTTATCCGGAATCTTGGGGTTTAACCACTTATCCGGAATTCGGTTTAACCCCTTATCCGGAATAATATGATGATCACTATCCGAAATCAAGTATTGAATCCTTATCCGGAATTCTCAATATAAAGGCAATTCGGAATGTTGTTGTGGAGCTTATACGGAATAAAAGGGTTTTAAGGCAAACCCGGATAACAAAAATGCAAATAAGCTAAAAACTAATAATTAAGCTAAAAACAAATAAGCAATTAACCAAAACTTTTACCAAATCAAATTTAAGAAAAAGCTATTAAGCCAAAATTTAAAAACTTTTAAAAACACAAAATAATAAAAATATTAAAAACAACTTTTTATAAAAATTGACTAATAAGCACTTAATTAAAAATAAGAAAAGCACACAATAAGCTATAAAACCAATAAGCCAACACAATCATAAACATGAAAACATGATAATTAATCAAATAAGCATAACAATAAGCACATAACATAAAGATTAAGCAAAAAAAGAAAGGTACAATGAGAGATTAATTAAGAACTTGATTAAAATTAAGATCAACAATTAAAAGTAAAGATTAAACTTACAAATTTAAGGTGCAAGACAAGGTAATTAAATGACAATTGAGTAAATGACATTAAGAAAATTGCAAGTAATTAAATGGAAGAACTATTTTGTTAAGATAGTCAACACCTCCTAATGTGTCATTAGGAGGGTATTTATAGTGATTAGGGAGGAAAGCATGTGTTGCTTCTTTCTTTCTTTTCTCGACTTCTCGTCTTCTAAATTCTTCGACTTTTTCGACTTTGTCTCGGGATTATTTGAACTCGTCTTGTAATTTCTTCATTAATTTAGACTTGAGTTCTTCGGCTTTTATTAAACTTCTGCCTTTAGACTTTTCTTCGATAAATCTTCAGAATAGGCCCTGGACTTCCGTTCTTTTTGCACTCTTGATCTTTTGACTTCGTCTTTTGTCTTTTTCTTCGATAAAAGCCCGTGAAAGTCCATGTTTTCCTCCCTTTTCACATTTTGATCCTAAATCACAACAATAACACAAACCACGCATAATTCCGAAATTTACGACATAAAATACATGTTTTGGCTTGGTTATTATTATAATTAAGTGGTAAAAGGATAAGTGTTTTCACACTTATTAAATCCTCTACACTTGACCATTGAAATGTCCTCATGCAATGCATTAATTACAAAGCAAGTTTTACATTTTTCATCATAATCAATCCACAATGTCCTTTATTTAAAGAGACAAAATATCTAAAGGAAGAAAACTAGCAAAAAGATCAAAACTTACCTTAGGGTTTTGGAATGTCATGAATGATTATCATTCTAAAGTTTCATGTTCCCCATACCAAGCTTAAAAACGAGATCATTATTATTATAAGTTAGCAAACTATCACAAACTCATGTGGCCCAATTATTCACTTGGACTCCCTTATTCCTAGGTGTATCTCTTAGATTTTATTGTTGTCTTGAATGATCACGAGGATGCATTGTTTGACTTATTTTGATAGTTTATTTAGGCCGAAAATAAAGTAGAACGATTTAATCAATAGTTAGCTAAAGGACAAAATCTTTTAAAACTGCTTCTCGGGACCTCATAAAGTTCATATCTTGGCATAACTCGCTTCACGATTTGAGACCTTTCTCGGACCGATATTTGGCAGCAACTTCATACTTCAAATCTTGAGAGACGTTCATGAAATAATGGTCTTCTCTTCATAATAGGAATTTCTTCACTTGAACCTTTTGAGAGATTCTTCATAGACCACGACTTCTTCATTTTTTCTCCAATCTTTATTTGGGATTTTGATATACAACGATCCGCCTCCTTTTAGGACTTGGATATATTTATCCTCATACCTTGTTAGGGCCTTTTTAGATAGACTTCTCCATGATCTTTACGGGAGTATTTGCTTTTCGTCGTGTGTCTCGATCCTTCATATTGATTTTTGATAAATGATTCTTCACATTACTTTGGATCTTTAGCAACAAAATGTAGCCCTCATGTCTTGTTAGGACCTTTTCGGACTCGCCAATCTTCGCATCCCGCTTCAATAAGTTATGCCTTGGCTATGAACTCTAATTAATACCGAGAAACTTTTAAACGATCTTGGGCTAGAAGCTAAGTAACTTTTCAAATCGTACGACCTTATTTATTGCAATTAAATTTATTAGCAAGCGATGGGAGAAAAATCTCATAATCAACTCACATAAATTCATGAAAGAATCCCAAACTTATAATTGACTCTATCATCTCTCGTTCTCCACAATTTAAAATCTCAAGGAATGAGACTCGTGGATGCTTAGCCAATTAAATCAAAGTTTTGGCTTTTCAAGTCATCTATAGGATCTTGCAACTTCTTAGACTTTTTCAAGTTTAGAATTCGCATTTTAAAGTACCCTTGATAAACGACTTTCTAGGATCAATTATAGGAACTTGCGAAAAGTTCTTGTTCTTAACCCGTAAGAGTTAAGACTTTCACGTTTTAAAGCTCCCTATATAAAAGCCTAGCAAAACTTGACTTAAACACGTTAAGGATACTAGCTAGAGTAAACTTAGATAAGTAAACTCGGGTTGAGTCAAAAGATTCACAACGTTTAAAAATTAAAACCACTTTATTAAAATTTATTCTAGCAAAGAAAGAAAATAACTATAACAAAGGTAAATACAAGTAGGCCAAAATAGATCAAAAATTTTGAAAAATGTCGAAAAATCAATTTTCCGGTTAAAATGAGGACAAATACAAGGAAAAGCCCACTTAACTTCGATAGAAGTCCCCCCTACACTTAATATAAACATTGTCCTCAATGTTTAAGCATGTGGAAGTAAAATCCCCTACACTTAGGACATTGTGCACTTTGTTTAAATCTTGCTAAGGAAGAGACAACTAAAGTGATTCCTGTTTTAATATTGAAGAATATAAAATAGAGAATCAAAAAGAGTTTAGGATAGAACCGGGAAGACGGGAACACGGGAACACGGGATCACGGGTCGTCAAAAGTCATCAAGAATGGATCTTTGAAAGCTCGAATCCCTGCACATGATAAGAAAGAAAAAAACAAACTCATCCTAGGGTCTCCCCCTACACTTATTATAAAAACACAGAAAAATGATAGATACTGCGGGTTGCCTCCCGAGAAGCGCTTGTTTTTGTTAACCAAGTCGTGAGCCTGACTCGACCTTGATTAGCATAGGAAGAAGGTTGAAAGACATATCCACCGGGATAAAATACATGGTTTTTGTCCATCAAATAGCACAAGCTTAAGGCGAACAAGGCAAGCCAAAGAAGAGTAGGCAAGGTTCCCTTAAGCAACGATGGAGCACGGTGGTAGAAAGGGTGATGAGGTGCAAGCCTATCTCCAAAAGTTCCAAAAATCTTTCCTTTTATTTCATCAGATGGATACCGAGATGGCTTAAAAATTGCAATACCGGGATCGAACACCTTTTCCATTAAGGGAAAATAAGACTCAGGCTCAGTAGACCTTGAAGAGGATCCGCTCATAAATCGCACAATCTCATCCTCAGAAGGGGGATAGAGAGGTGTCAAGACATAAGTACTGCGGATATCGGTGTCTTCCGGCTTCTTCTCCTTTGAAAGGGGTTTCTTCATATCTAAAGGAGGATAAAGACCATTATCATCAAAGTCCAAAGGAGGAGAATCACTCTCAGTTGGGAAGTAAGTGTTGAGAAAAGTAGCAAAATCTTCCTCAAATGAGTAGTCATCCAAAGTAGGATCAAGCATTGTTGGTGGAGGATCTTCATCAAAAGTAGGTGCAAGGTCATCATGAGAAGAATCACTCGAGAGAGTATCAGCCTCATCAAAATCATCATAAGTGGGCATGTCTGGATACTCAGAAGTAAAATTATCTTAATCATCCCCATCGGAACTAGAATCATCATCATAAGTATCATAGATCGGTGGAGAATCATAAATTGGTGGAGGATCAGAATTGGAGAGAGAATCATCCACATCATCTTGGAACAGTGGATTATCATAGCAAGAATCGAATAGAGGATTGTTGTAGACGACAAAATCATCAAGCACATTAATCATATTCGCTGACTCTCTTCCATTGGGTTTGGTTGTGATCTTCACCATTTTAAATACTTGTGCTTCATTCCCGACTCTTAAGATTAACTCACCTTCGACAACATCGACTAAAGCTTTTCCGGTTCTCAAGAATGGCCGACCAAGTATTAAAGGAATACGAGGGTCTATTTCATAATCAACAACAACAAAGTCGACCGGAAAAGTGAAGGTGCCAACTTTAATGAACACATCTTCGGCAATACCAACGGGGTAAGCGAGAGTGCGATTTGCTAGCTCAAGAGTCATCTTTGTTGGAGTAAGATCGGGTAATGATAACTTTTTCCAAACACTTAAAGGAATCAGATTTATACTTGCCCCGAGATCGGCTAAGGCAGTAAATTCTTCGGTTTGGTGAAAAGTACATGGTAGCACAAAACGACCGGGATCTCCAAGTTTTTCCAGAAGTTCTTTAAGAAGGACTGCAGAACAGTTTTCATTCAATCGAGTATTAACGAACTCGGCCATCTTCTCCTTCTTATTAAGCAATTCCTTAAACATCTTAACAAATTTAGGCATTTGGGCTAGAGCTTCAACAAGGCTAAAGGTGATTGTCAGTCCTGAAATCTTCTTTAAATAGTTCGACACTTGAATGTCATCCTTGGTGAGCAATTTGCCCTTGTCTAAGCGAGAAGGATAAGGAATATTAGGTTTATAGGTGGAAGGTGGGGTTGGTGGAGGGTTTTTCTTGGGTACTTCGTCATTAAGAGGTGGAGACGGTAATGGAGAACTAATACTAGGCGTGGGAGTAGGAGGGATAAATGGTGGTGGAGGAGGTGTAGATGGAATAACTGGGGAAGGGGTAGATGGTCCTACTAAGGTAGCTCCACTGCGTGTAGTAATAGCACTCACATTCGCTCTTGGGTTAGTGACGGTATTAGAAGGAAGAGAGCCTGAAGTAGAGGGTTGAGTAGTTGGTAAGAAACTAGCCAGCATATTCTTCAAATCATTTGTTTGAGTGCTAAAAGAGGTTTGTATATCATGTCGAAGCTCGGATCTAATATCATTACCTTGATTAGTGATATCTCCTTTCAAGTTGATAATTTGGCTTTGCAGATTCTTGATTTGCTCTCCTTGGGTCCTCATGAAAGCTTCAACATCATGATTAATGGGTGGGGCTTGTTGAGCGGGTGGGTGATAAGGATTAGAAGCTCTAAGTGGGTTTGGGTTGCTTCTATTGTAGTTGTTGGGGTTGTGGTTTTGAGGAGAAAAACCGGGTGAAAGAAATATGTTAGAACGGTAACTTAGCAAGTTACGATCACCTTGTTGTCGAGCTTAATGGTTTTCCGTTGAATAGTTACCATAAGCTGCACACGCGTTTTCCGGATTGTCATGAATAGAAGGACAATCAGTGTATGAATGAGGACCGCCGCAAGTATCACAAGAAAGTGCTACAACTTTAACTTGTTGTTGTTGATTTGTAGCCAAGAGTTGCATATTCTTGCTCATTTTGACCATTGCTCAGGTCAATTCGGTGATATCAGGGGTTGAAGAAGTAGAAGAAACATTGACTCTCGGGTTTGATCTTGAAGATGCGGATGAATCCCAATTTTTGTGATGAGTAGTTATGTTCTCTATAAGCTCTCTACACTCCTCGGGTCTTCTTTTCATAAATGTGCCACCCGCGGCTGCATTAATCATATCACGATCTCGAAAAGATAAACCGTTGTAGAAAGTATCAATTAAGGTGACGGGGAGCATGTTATGGTTTGGACATCGATCGATCAAAATATTATAGCGTTCCCAAGCATCAAAAAGTGATTCATCGGGTTCTTGAGTAAATCCACTAATTTGATTTCGAAGGCTCGTGACCATGGATGGTGGAAAGTAGCGCGACAAAAAGCGTTGAGTCATCTCATCCCAAGTATGAATTGAATTCTTCGGAAGACGATCAAACCATTTTTCGGCATGGTGGGATAAGGTGTGTGGAAATAGGTGAAGGCGAAGAAAATCCATAGTAACCCCGGGCAACTTCATGCTTTGAGTAACGGTAATGAATTTGTCGAGGTGTTTGTTGGCATCATCATCCGGTAATCCGCGAAATGACCAAGTATTTTGGACTTGTTGGATCATGTGATACTTCAACGAAAACTCAGGAGCCGTGATTTGCGTCGGCACAATCGGTCCTCCGCGTCCATTCATCGTGGGTTGACAAAGCTCCTCCATCGTTCGAAGGTCGGTGGGGGAACATTGTTGTTGTTATTATTGTTGAGGTGCGGTGGGTTATTGTTGTTATTCACACTAGTCATATCTAAATCTTCGCGAGTCTCGGCTCAGAATAAGTTGAATATCTAGTACCATACACCTGCAAAAGCAAAAGAAAAAGATACCAAAGAAATACAGAATATATATACACTAGGAAAAATAAAATCTTTTTGGTGCAAAACTTTGAAAAAGAAATCCTTTTTATAAGTTTTTTAATGTTTTTGTATTTTTAAGATTTTTTAATTTTTATGGATTTTTGAAAAAATTTTTGACACGAAAAATAACGTTCACGAGTGAACGGATCCCAAAATTCAACGCGTCTCTCAGAGAAAACCGTTAATCTTTACGAAAAGAGCCGGCAGCGGCGCCATTTAATAACTGGGTTTTCACCAAATTAAAAATATCGTTGTTCCAGTCTCTTCGAATTGATTACTAGTTAATAGTGCGACTCAGTCGTCTTATGATGGGAAACAATAGATTTGTCGTTGTAGTATAATTAAATTGCAAAACGTTAAAGTAAATGACGGTATTTAAAATTTAAAACTAATTAAAAAGTAAATTGTGCAATATTAAAACTTTTAAAAGTAAATTAATTAAATGACAAAAATTAAAGCTCGACGAAAAGTAAAATTGACAATGTAATAAAAATGTAAACTTGAAATTTAAAATAAATAAAGACAATTAAAATAACACTTAAGAAAAATGGCGGGAAAATAAATGCTTAAAAATAAAAAGGAAGTAAACAGAACCTGAGCCGGGATCCAAAATACTGTCATTATCCGGAATTCAATCTTACTCTTATCCTGAATAACAAACATGCTGCTTATCCGGAATAAAACTGTCACTCTTATCCGGAATGTTGCTTCAGCATGCTATCCGAAATAATCCTTCGAGGAGCTTATCCGGAATCCCCCTAACACTTTATCCGGAACTTGATTCCCGTGGCTTATCCGGAATAACTTCTCAAACAGCTTATCCGGAATTCTTCTGGATCTGCTTATCCGAAATTAGTGCTCGAATCCCTTATCCGGAATCCGGTTGATGCCTGCTGTCCGGAATACTTTGTTCCGCAGCTTATCCGGAATCACAAGTTACAGCTTATCCGGAATCTCCTTCTAAGCGTTATCCGGAATCTTGGGTTTTAACCACTTATCCGGAATTCGGTTTAACCCCTTATCTGGAATAATATGATGATCACTATCCGGAATCAAGTATTGAATCCTTATCCGGAATTCTCAATATGAAGGCAATTCGAAATGTTGTTGTGGAGCTTATACGGAATAAAAGGGTTTTAAGGCAAACCCGGATAACAAAAATGCAAATAAGCTAAAAACTAATAATTAAGCTAAAAACAAATAAGCAATTAACCAAAACTTTTACCAAATCAAATTTAAGAAAAAGCTAAATCAAATTTAAGAAAAATCTATTAAGCCAAAATTTAAAAACTTTTAAAAATACTAAATAATAAAAATATTAAAAACAACTTTTTATAAAAATTGACTAATAAGCACTTAATTAAAAATAAAAAAGCACACAATAAGCTACAGAACCAATAAGCCAACACAATCATAAACATGAAAACATGACAATTAATCAAATAAACATAACAATAAGCACATAAACATAAAGATTAAGCAAAAACAAAAAGGTATAATGAGAGATTAATTAAGAACTTGATTAAAATTAAGATCAACAATTAAAAGTAAAGATTAAACTTACAAATTTAAGGTGCAAGACAAGGTAATTAAATGATAATTGAGTAAATGACATTAAAAAAAGTGCAAGTAATTAAATGCAAGAACTATTTTGTCAAGATAGTCAACACCACCTAATGTGTCATTAGGAGGGTATTTATAGTGATTAGGGAGGAAGCATGTGTTGCTTCTTTCTTTCTTTTCTCGACTTCTCGTCTTCTAAATTCTTCGACTTTTTTGACTTTGTCTCGGGATTATTTGAACTCGTCTTGTAATTTCTTCATTAATTTAGACTTGAGTTCTTCGGCTTTTATTAAACTTCCGTCTTTAGACTTTTCTTCGATAAATCTTCAGAATAGGCCTTGGACTTCCGTTCTTTTTGCACTCTTGATCTTTTGACTTCGTCTTTTGTCTTTTTCTTCGAAAAAAGCCCGTGAAAGTCCATGTTTTCCTCCCTTTTCACATTTTGATCCTAAATCACAACAAAAACACAAATCACGCATAATTCCGACATTTACTACATAAAATACACGTTTTGGCTTGGTTATTATTATAATTAAGTGGTAAAAGGATAAATGTTTTTACACTTATTACAAATCAATTATAAACACAAATTATTCTAAATCTATTCCTAAAATAGATTATAGAGTTTTTCTGAAAAAAAAATCGAATTTGCAGCAAAAAAGATACCGAAATCTGCCCGCACCCAAGCCAGTTTTCAGAGTTGCATTCGTGTCCGCAGGTCGCGCGCTCATGCACAAGTTCAGTATCTTCGAACCCGTTTTTGGCCTAGAAATCCCACTTTCTGCACACCCCCCCCCCCCCCCTGCGCGCGCGTAGGTGTAGGAGTAAAAACCCACAAATGAATATTGTAGGGTAGAAACTAGGTTTTCCTTATAAACATGTTTTCACTTCATGTTTCAAGCGATTTGGACAAAATATTTTCCAAATATTGTGTTTCACGTGACTAACTTTAAGACACGATATCTCATTCATATTTACTCCATATTGGACATACGTTAGCTCGTTGCGAAGCTCTCTTCGAGGAGAACGCAAAGCATATATATAACATATACATATATAAAATTATGTCCAAAGTATTGCAAAAACCATATTTTGCAAAACATTTTCCAACAATCCCCCACGTGAATGGGAATCGGTCGAAAACACATGAAAATTTCGGCAAAATTTCTACGGTTAAGTCCTGCATAGGATAGGTAGGTGTAACCCTTTGAACCTTCCCTTGTGAGATGCACTTAGTCTCCTAGATCTGAGTAGATGCGATGTCCTGGAACTCAGCCTCTGTTGACGTAGACGACAATACACACTCACACAAGACTATCCCTGACCTTGTCAAGTCCTCATAGTCGTGTTCGTTACGGTCATGAACACTCGCTTGGTTCTGCAAGAGCTCTTAGAAATTACGCCCCCACAATTTCCTTCGAAACGACCCCACTTCTCTCTCATATATGTGATTTCATCTTGAATCATTAAAAACATATGTTTTATGATTTCATCTTGAATCATTATGCTTTATGATTTCATCTTGAATCATTAAGCCATATGTTTAACCTCTCAACAAGTCACATTGTTCTAGGAATGGACTAGGAAAGTTCTTGTATTAAGTAACTCCCCCACATTGACGTGACTTCCTCCATATTTCTATGATTAGGTTGTCCAATTGAACCCAGATCTTGGGATCTCCAGTCAACTGGGTTAGGTTTTCCTTCATAGAAACTCATTCCTTCAAGGGCTTTAGTCCCATTCCTTTAGACGACTTACTAACTAACTCTCTGCTTAAGCCTTTCGTAAGCGGATCCGCGATGTTATCATTTGACTTCACATAGTCAATTGAGATAACTCCTGTTGAGAGTAGTTGTCGTACCGAATTATGTCGACGACGGATATGTCTAGACTTTTGATAGGTGTGAAAACACTCATCCTTTTACAACTTATTACAATTATAAACAAGACTAAAACGTGTATGTGTGTCGTAAGAGTCGGAATTATGCGTGGTTTGTGTTTTTGATGTGTTTTAGGACCAAAATATGAAAAAGGAAGAAAACATGGGCGTTCACGGGCTTTTATCGAAGAAAAAGAAAAAAGACGAAGTCAAAAGATCAAAAGTGCAAGAAGAACGAAAGTCAAAGGCCTATTCTGAAGATTTATCGAAGAAAAAGTCTTAAGACGGAAGTTTAACGAAGCCGAAGAACCAAGTCTACTAAAAGCAGAAAATTAGAAGACGAGTTCATTTTATATCGACAAATCCCGAGACAACGTCGAGAAAGACGAAGAAATTAAAAGACGAGAAGACAAAAAGAAAGAGAGAAGCATCAACACATCCCCTCCTCCTATAAATACCCTCATAATATGTCATTAGGAAGAGTTAGTTAATTTTAGTCATTAGTTTATTTTTCAAGTTTTAGGAGTAGGAGTATATTAATTACTTTCTCTCTCTAGATTTATTTCATGTTCTTAAGCTTTCATCTTTAATCTTATAATCTTGAATCTTTAATCAGCATCTTAATTTCAAGCTTTTTATAATCACTCTCATTCTATCTTGTTTCTAAATATTATGTTTTGATTTGGTTAATCATATAGTTGTTTAATTTTTATGCTTATTGTTTAATTGATGTTCTTGTTTGATTGTTCTTATGGTTTTGATGTTTTTGATCTTTTTAGCTTATTGTGTTTAGGGCTTATTGTGTGATTTTCTTATTTTTAATTAAGTGTTTTTAATAGTTTATTTTTTAAAAAAATTGATTTTTAATATTTAAATTATTTAGTGTTTTTAAAGTTTTTAAATTGTGGCTTATTAGCTTTTTCTTAAAATTAATTTGGTTAAACTTTTGGGTAAGTGCTTATTTGAATTTTGCTTATTTTTGTTTAATCCGCGTTTAGGAACCCTCTTATTCCGACTTATAGTTTTATTTTTATCCCGACTTAGTTTCTTTTTATTATTCCGAACTACGTTTAGTTTTAATTTATTCCGAATAAGGTTAGTGTAGGATTCCGACTTATGTTAGCTTTAGATTATCCGACTTATCTACTTTAGACGATATTCCGAATAAGGTTTAGCAAAAAAAATTTCCCGCCACTTTCACATTCCGACTTAAATAAAACCGATTCCGAATAACATGCATGAAACCTATTCCGACTTAATGAGATAGATGAAAAAAATTTGATATTCCGGATAACAACAATTTTATCATAACCCGGATAAGCCAATTGCTATGACATTCCGGATAAAAAAATATCCTGGATAAGAGAAAAACAAGATTCCGAATAAGCCAATAAACATTTCGTCTACCAATCAGTATTGTTTTGACATGTTAGCTAGCTTGCTAGCTTCTTTCCTTTTCCCGCCAAGTTAATGTCTCCCCTTGGGGGAAATGTTCCCTTTTGTTCAAACATTTGTCCCGTTAGTCAATTAGTTTTATCCGAAAGTCGTTTTAAATTTTATTCTGAAAGTCAATTATTTTTAGTTAAATTTTTCCGCAAATTTTAGTATTAGTATTTTTTCGAAAAGTTTAAGTTTTAACTTTTATTAAGTGTCCGCTTTAATATTTGCCTAGTTTAGTTTTATAGTAGCCATATAGTCCAATTTCCTTTATTTTTATTTAGTAAGTTTTATTTTTAAGTCGAAAGTTTATTTTTATTTTCCCTTTTATTTTTATTAATTGTTCTCTTTTAGTATTTGTTTTAATATTTTACTCAATTTAATTTTAATGTTTTTGTTTATTTAAATTTCAAACTTACTTTTAATTAAGTTTTTATTTAGTTTAATTTGTCATTTACTCTAAAAGTTTTAATCTTTATTTTAAAATGATCAACGACCTTTCTTTTTATTCACCAAAAACGACAGAGTCACACTTTTAACCGGAGATCAATTCGATTAGACACCGAGAAAAGCGAACTTTTTCGATCTTAAAATCTAACTATCAAATGGCGCCGCTGCCGCTCTTTCGTGAATATTAACGGTTTTTTGTGAGAGACGTGTTGGATTTTTGGATCCGTTCACCTTTGAACGTTATTTTTCTTGTCAAATTTTCAAAAATTTTCAAAAATCCATAAAATAAAAAATTTCAAAAATCCCAAAAACATTTGAAAAATCATAAAAAGCATTTCTTTTCAAAAAAAGTTTTGCACCAAAACTATTCCTCTTACTTCTCTATTGTGTTTAATTCTTAATGGATTCGTATGTTGCTTGTGTAGGGTGTGGAAGACCATTGTATGGTTTTCAAACATGTCAATGGTGTACATGTGAGCGGTGCGAAAATGATATCGATAATACACAATTAGATTTTATCCCTCGTGCAATTCGATTAACTCATCCTTTGCTTCTAATGCACTTACTCCACCCTCTTTCATATATTGTGGAAGCGATTCTCATTGGCATGTTTCGTGTCCTATTCGATACCCGTCTCATGACGAGCAAGAACCGGGTTACAATTATGACAATGGTAATAGCTATCCACAAGACGCACCGGGTTTTCTCAATACCCGTGTTGCAATAGTTGTGGGGGCCCGCGCGATACTTCTTATTGTCAACCGATGAATTATTATGAACCAACTCCGTGCTATAATTCTGGTTTTCATAATTTTGAACCCCCAAAATACACCTTCGATCATCAACCTTCTTTGAATCATAATGACGAAAGACAAGCCCTTCTTTTGAAAATTCATGACGGCTTAATTCGGCTGACCGAAACATTGGAGGAGCGACAACGACAACGACAAGAACAAGTATCTAATCTTAGTGACTATACTCCGCCTCTTGTGCGTTCTTTTTATTATGATGATGACGAGGATGATATCTTTGATCTCAACCCATCTTCTGAGATTCCTACTCATACTCTTGGTGTCCCAAATGCATCTAAGGATTGTGATACATCGAGTGAGATTAGTGAATTTGGTCTTGAAAACTTATTTGATGAGGTTTGTGATGTACCGACTTTTGCTGAGCTTACGGACGAGGTCGCTCTTAATGATGATTTTTCTCCATGCTATGAGAATTTCACTTTTGAAATTTCACAATCTCCTCCGGGAGATGATGGCAATGTTGATTTATTCTCTCCGACTTACGAGAAGTTCACCACTGAACTTGGTCTTGTAGATGAGGTGGAAGACGTTATTCTTCACGAAAAATTACTGAAAGTTCATCTTCTTATTGCTAAAATTGAAGCGTTGAATTTTGCTCCTAATACCGAGTCTTTACCCCCGTCTATTACTCCCGTTGAGAATGATGACACATTTATGGAAGAAATTGACATTCTTTCAATACCTCCGGGTATTGATGATGATGACACGGAGGGGGATACTCTTTTTGATACTTTGATGCATGAAGATATTGTCCCAAGTTTCCCTCCTGAGCACCTTTCATCCCATACTTTGGAGACTATTACTGAAGATGAGTGCTTTGACCCGGGAGGTAACATTGACCATTCTTTGATTGACACCTTTACGGCTTTGCTGCTTAGTGATAATCATATGTCTTTTGGGGATGACATGTTGATTCTTTTACCCACCCCACCTCCCGTGGATCATGATTTCACATACTTTTCGTATGTTGAGAGGATTTTTCTACCCTTTAAGACTTATCCTCTGGCCTCTCATTTATCTTGTTCCTCCGGGACCGGGGACAAGATTTTTGATCCTGGTATTACATTAGAGGCCTCCCCATGGACCATTTAATTCGGGGACGAGTCAGGCTCGTGACTCGGTTAACAAAAACAAGCGCTTCTCGGGAGGCAACCCGATTTTCTATCCTTTTTATCCGTTTTCATAATAACTGTAGGGGGGGCCCCGTAAGTGTTTGTTGTTTTCTTTCTTATAATGTGCAGGGATTGGAGTTTTCAAAGATTCACTTTTGATGACTTTTGACAATCCGTGATTCCGTGTACCCGTCTTCCCGGTTCTATCCTAAACTCTTTTGATTTACTATTTTATATTCTTTAATATTAAAATAGGAATTACTTTAGTTGTCTTTTCCTTAGCAAGATTTAAACAACGTGCACAATGTCCTAAGTGTAGAGGAGTTTACTTCCACATGCTTAAACACTGAGGACAATGTTTATATTAAGTGTAGGGAAGACTTCTATCAAAGTTAAGTGGGCTTTTCCATAAATTTGTCCTCATTTTAACCGGAAAATTGATTTTTCGACATTTTTCAAAATTTTTGATCTATTTTGGCCTATTAGTATTTTACTTTGTTGTTGTTATTTTCATAAATAAATGGTTTTAATGAGTTTAGATATCTTTGATATATTAGGCCCGTCATGGATCTTTTGACTCAACACGAGTTTACTTATTCAAGTTTACTCTAGCTAGTATCATTAACATGTTTAAATCACGTTTTTCTAGGCTTTTATATAGGGAACTTTAAAACGCGAAAGTCTTAACTCTTACGGGTTATGAACAAGAACTTTTCGTAAGTTCCTATAATTGATCCTAGAAAGTTATTTATCAAGGGAACTTTAAAATGCAAATTCTAAACTTGAAAAAGTCTAAGAAGATGCAAGATCCTATAGATGACTTGAAAACCCAAAACTTTGATTTAATTGGCTAAGCATCCACGGGTCTCATTCCTCAAGATTTTAAATTGTGGAGAACGAGAGATGATAGAGTCAATTATAAGTTTGGTATTCTTTCATGAATTTATGTGAGTTAATTATGAGCTTTTTCTCCCATCGCTTGTTAATAAATAATTGCAATAAATAAGGTCGTACGATTTAAAAAGTTACTTAACTTCTAGCACAAGATCGTTTAAAAGTTTCTCGGTATTAATTAGAGTTCATAGCCAAGGCATAACTTATTGAAGCGGGATGCGAAGATTGGCGAGTCTGAAAAGGCCCTAACAAGGCATGAGGGCTACATTTTGTTTCTAAAGATCCAAAGTGATGTGAATAATCATTTATCAAAAATCAATATGAAGGATCGAGACACACGACGAAAAGAAAATACTCCCCTAAAGATCATGGAGAAGTCTATCCGAAAAGACCCTAGCAAGGTATGAGAATAAATAGATCCAAGTCCTAAAAGGAGGCGGATCGTTGTATATCAAAATCCCAAATAAAGATTGGAGAAAAATGAAGAAGTCGTGGTCCAAGTATGAAGAATCTCTAAAAAACTTCAAGTGAAGAAATTCCTATTATTAAGAGAAGACCATTATTTCAAGATCATCTCTCAAGATTCGAAGTATGAAGTCAATGTCAAATATCGATCCGAGAAAGGTCTCAAATCGTGAAGCGAGTTATGCCAAGATATGAACTTTATGAGGTTTTGAGAATCAGTTTTAAAAGATTTTGTCATTTAACTAACTATTGATTAAATCGTCCTACTTTATTTTCTGCCTAAATAAACTATCGAAATAAGTCAACAATGTATCCTCGTGATCATTCAAGACAAAATAAAATATAAGAGATACACCTAGGAATAAGGGAGTCTAAGTGAACAATTGAGCCACGTGAGTTTGTGTTAGCTTTACTAACTTATAATAACAATGATCCCGTTTTTAAGCTTAGTATGGAGAACGTAAAACATGAGGGTGATAAACATTCATGACAACCAAATCCCTAATGTAAGTCTTAGATTTCTTTATTTGTTCTTCCTTCTTGCATTTTGTAATTTTCTAATCTTTTTGGTTTCCTTATTGTCTATTATTTAATAAAGGCCAAGGTGGGTTAATTATGATGGAAAATGTAAATCGTGCTTTGAAATTAATGCATTGCATAAGGGCATTGCAATGGTCAAGTGTAGGGGATTTGATAGGTGTGAAAACACCCATCATTTTACCACTTATTACAATTAAAAACAAGACCAAAACGTGTATTTTATGTCGTAAAATTCGGAATTATGCGTGGTTTGTGTTTTTGTTGTGTTTTAGGACCAAAATATGAAAAAGGAAAAAAACATGGGCGTTCACGGGCTTTTATCGAAGAAAAAGACAAAAGACGAAGTCAAAAGATCAAAAGTGCAAGAAGAACAGAAGTCAAAGGCCTATTTTGAAGATTTATCTAAGAAAAAGTCTAAAGACGGAAGTTTTACGAAGTCGAAGAACCAAGTCGAAAATTAGAAGACGAGTTCATTTCATGTCGACAAATCCCGAGACAATGTCGAGAAAGACGAAGAAATTAAAGGACGAGAAGACAAAAAGAAAGAGAGAAGCATCAACACATCCCCTCCTCCTATAAATACCCTCCTAATATGTCATTAGGAAGAGTTAGTTAATTTTAGTCATTAGTTTATTTTTCAAGTTTTAGGAGTAAGAGTATATTAATTACTTTCTCTCTCTAGATTTATTTCATGTTCTTAAGCTTTCATCTTTAGTCTTATAATCTTGAATCTTTAATCATCATCTTAATTTCAAGCTTTTTATAATCACTCTCATTCTATCTTGTTTCTAAATATTATGTTTTGATTTGGTTAATCATATAGTTGTTTAATTTTTATGCTTATTGTTTAATTGATGTTCTTGTTTGATTGTTCTTATGGTTTTGATGTTTTTGATCTTTTTAGCTTATTGTGTGATTTTCTTATTTTTAATTAAGTGTTTTTAATAGTTTATTTTTATAAAAAATTGATTTTTAATATTTAGATTATTTAGTGTTTTTAAAGTTTTTAAATTGTGGCTTATTAGCTTTTTCTTAAAATTAATTTGGTTAAACTTTTGTGTAAGTGCTTATTTGAATTTTGCTTATTTTTGTTTAATCCGGGTTTAGAAACCCTCTTATTCCGACTTATAGTTTTATTTTTATCCCGACTTAGTTTTTTTTTATTATTCCGAACTACGTTTAGTTTTCATTTATTCCGAATAAGGTTAGTGTAGGATTCCGACTTATGTTAGATTTAAATTATCCGACTTATCTACTTTAGACGATATTCCGAATAAAGTTTAGCAATTTTTTTCCCGCCACTTTCACATTCCGACTTAAATAAAACTGATTCCGAATAACATGCATGAAACCTATTCCGACTTAATGATAAATTACCAACATTCCGGATAGATGAAAAAATTTTGTAATCCGGATAACAACAATTTTATCATAACCCGGATAAGCCGATTGTTATGACATTCCGGATAAAAAATATCCCGGATAAGAGAAAAATAAAATTCCGAATAAGCCAATAAACATTCCGTATAAAAATTAGTATTGTTTTGACATGCTAGCTTCTTTCCTTTTCCCGCCAAGTTAATGTCTCCCCTTGGGAGACATGTTCCCTTTTCTTCAAACATTTGTCCCGTTAGTCGATTAGATTTATCCGAAAGTCGTTTTAATTATTATTCTGAAAGTCAGTTATTTTTAGTTAAATTTTTCCGCAAATTTTAGTATTAGTATTTTTTCAAAAAGTTTAAGTTTTAACTTTTATTAAGTGTCCGCTTTAATATTTGCCTAGTTTAGTTTTATAGTAGCCATATAGTCCAATTTCCTTCATTTTTATTTAGTAAGTTTTATTTTTAAGTCGAAAGTTTATTTTTATTTTCACTTTTATTTTTATTAATTTCTCTCTTTTAGTATTTGTTTTAATATTTTACTTAATTTAATTTTAAATTGTTTTAGTTTATTTAAATTTCAAACTTACTTTTAATTAAGTTTTTATTTAGTTTAATTTGTCATTTACTCTAAAAGTTTTAATCTTTATTTTAAAATGATCAACGACCTTTCTTTTTATTCACCAAGAACGACTGAGTCACACTTTTAACCGAAGATCAATTAGATTAGACACCGAGAAAAACGAACTTTTTCAATCTTAAAATCTAACTATCAACTTTCCATTATACATTGTGCTATGAGCTCTGTCAATTGCCGATTGACTATCACAATGTGTACTAATGGCCGTTACCGGTTCAGGCCACCTGGGTATATCCTCTACGAATTGACGTAGCCATTCCGCCTCTTCTCCGCATTTATCTTACGCGATAAATTCTGATTCCATCGTGGACTTAGCTATTACAGTTTGCTTAGAAGACTTCCAAGATATAGCGGCCCCTCCCAGTGTAAACACATATCCACTGGTTGATCTAGAATCCTTTATGTCAGATATCCAATTTGCATCACTGTATCCTTCAATAACATATGGATATCTAGCATAATTCAGTCCATAATCACGACTGTATCTCAAATAATGAAGTACCCTAGTCATAGCTTTCCAATGTGCATCACTTGGATTACTAGTATACCTACTCATCCTGCTAACAACATATGCTAAGTCAGGTCGGGTACATGTCATCAAATACATTAACATGCCAATAATTCTTGAATATTCTAATTGGGCAACACCTGCGCCTCTATTTTTAGATAGATGCAAACTGGTGTCAATTGGAGTTCTAGCTAGGACGGAATCCCCCACATTATGAGTATTAAAATTTTTGTCCACGTAATGTGCTTGACTTAATGCAAGTCCACTTTGAGTTCGTATGATATTTATTCCAAGGATCACATCAGCCAAACCCATATCTTTCATGTCAAACTTTGATTTCAACATGTCTTTAGTAGACTTGATCTTGTCGTTACTGCCAACGATAAGCATATCATTGACATAAAGACACAAGATTACATATCCATTATTTGTGTCTTTGACATAAACACACTTGTCGCATTCATTAATTTTGAATCCACCCTCTAGCATGGCGTGATCAAACTTTTGATGCCATTGTTTTGGAGCTTGATTTAAGCCATATAATGACTTAACAAGCCTACAAACTTTGCTCTCTTGTCCAGGAGCCATGAAACCCTCGGGTTGGTTCATGTATATTTCTTCTTCTAAATCTCCATTTAGAAAAGCTGTTTTCACATCCATTTGGTGAACTTCTACATTTCTTAATGCGGCAATAGCAAGAATCATCCTAATAGAAGTTATTCGCATAACAGGCGAATAAGTATCAAAGTAATCTAGACCTTCGCGTTGTCTAAAACCTTTGATCATCAAGCTTGCTTTGTACTTATCAATGGTGCCATCATCTTTCATCTTCTTCTTGAAGATCCATTTATAGGCTAGTGGTTTACAACCAGTAGGTAAATCCACGAGCTTCCAAGTATGATTTTGTAAAATAGACTCTATTTCACTATTAATCGCTTCTTTCCATCGAGGACCTTCCGAGGAATTTACAGCTTCTTGATAAGAAGTGGGTTCATTTTCTACCATAAAAGAGACAAAATCGGGTCCAAATGATTTCTCGGTTCTCGCCCGTTTGCTTCTTCTAGGTTCAACCTCTTCTACCTCGGGTTGATCTTTTCTCTCATCTTGGAGATCATTATCATCTCGTTGTCTCTTATCTTGGACAACTGCATCATATATTCTTGATGTGCTTCCATTTTCATTCTTAAAACAAGGAAATATGTTTTCAAAGAAGGACGCATTCCTTGATTCCATAACTGTGTTCTTGTGTATATCTGGATTTTTCGAATCATGTACAATGAAACGATACGCACTGCTATTCTTAGCATATCCAATAAATATACAATCCACAGATTTAGGTCCAATCGTTTGGGCCTTTGGTATCGGCACAAATACCTTGGCTAGACACCCCCACACTCATAAGTACTGGTATGATGGTTTTCTTCCCATCCATAGTTCATATGGGATTTCCTCTTATCCTTACGAGGTATCTTGTTTAAAAGATACATAGTCGTTAGAATGGCTTCCCCCCACATGTCCCGGCTCAAACCAGAACTTAACAACATGGCGTTAACCATTTCTTTCAAGGTACGGTTCTTCCTTTCGGCAATACCGTTTTGCTGAGGTGAATAAGGAGCGGTAAACTCGTGTCTAATTCCATGTTTCGCACATAGATCAGCAAAAGGAGACACATATTCACCTCCTCTATCACTTCGTACAACCTTGATTTTCCTACCAAGTTGATTCTCAACTTTGGTTTTGTATAGAACAAACTTGTCTATAGCTTCATCTTCACTTTTCAACAAGTAAACGTAGCAGTACTTTGTGCAATCATCAATAAACATGATGAAGTACTTATTGCCACCTTTTGTGGGTAGTGATTTCAAATCAAATATGTCTGTGTGTAACATGTCAAGTGGTTCGGTTTTTCGTTCAACCGATTTGAAAGATGATCTTGTAAGTTTGGCTTCGACACAAGTTTCACACTTATTATTTGAATCAATATGAAAATTTGGTATGACATTAAATTTAATCAAACGACGCATTGAATTAAAATTAACATGTCTAAGACGGCCATGCCACACATTAGAAGACTCAATCAAGTAAGCAGAATAATTCATTTTATTGATAGCATTCTTAAAAACTATTACATTGAGCTTAAACATACCATTCATGGCATACCCCTTACCAACATACATTTGATTCTTAGAAAGTACAACTTTATCAGACTAAAAAACAAGACGAAAACCAAACTTATTCAAAAGTCATCCGGACACAAGATTCTTGCGAATCTCCAGAACATACAAGACTTTAGTCAACTTGAGCTCTTTCTCGGATGTCATCTTCAAAATAACATCTCCTTCGCCCTTGATATCAGTAGTTGCAGAGTTGCCCATGTACAGCTTCTCTCCATTGTCAACCGCTCTGAAAGAGTGAAACATACTCTTGTCAGCACACACACGACGGGTTGCCCCAGTATCAACCCACCAATCATTATTATTAGAACCTACCAGGTTAACTTCAGAGATCATGGTAACGACATCAGACACCATAGCAATCATGTCCACATTATCATTCACCATATTAGCCTCGCGTGGAGTCACCCGCTTTGGCGCTTTGCAATTAGCAGCACGATGACCTGACTTGTCACAGTTGAAGCAATTTCCTTGGAACTTCTGGTTTGCAATTCCACCTTTAGGAGCAAGGTACTCAGACTTCCCTTTGCTCTTCTTGTCATTCTTCCCTTTGCCAAAGCTCTTGCCTTTAGACTTTGAAGAAGACGAACCATGCTCAACCATATTCGCCTTGGTAGAATCAGGTGTATAATTGGTTTTCTGAGCCAGCTTGTTGTCCTCATCAATACGAAGACGAACAACCAATTCTTCAACAGCCATCTCCTTTCGCTTATGCTTCAAGTAGTTTTTAAATTCTACCCAGCTTGGAGGTAACTTTTCAATGATAGCAGCAACTTGAAAAGTTTCACTCAAAGTCATACCCTCAGCATGAATGT
The DNA here is from genome assembly GCA_025667525.1 of Glebionis coronaria. Taxonomy (NCBI): domain Eukaryota; kingdom Viridiplantae; phylum Streptophyta; class Magnoliopsida; order Asterales; family Asteraceae; genus Glebionis; species Glebionis coronaria. The sequence goes on from CM046877.1 coordinate 496,736,220, forward strand.
CGTGTAGCAAAACCTGTAGATCTTGAACCTGAGTTATCACACTCTTTGAATCAACCATCCTGTAATCCAAAAAACGAGCTACCACGAACCTCTTTGTACCAGCATCCTCAGTTTTGTACTTGCGTTCCAACGACTCCCATAATACTTTGGCAGTCGTAGTCTTGTAGTACACATTGTACAAAGAGTCCACCAAACCATTCAGAATATAGTTGTGACACAAGAAGTCTGAATGTTTTCATGCTTCAACAGCCTACACGGCTTGTTGATTTTCGGGTACACCTTCTTTAGGACGTTCCACCTGAGGTACAGTCTCCTTTAAGAACTTCGCTAGGTTCAAAGTAGTGAGATAGAAGAACATCTTCTGCTGCCACCTCTTAAAATTCTGCCCATTGAATTTTTCTGGTTTTGATTAGAAATTGGGTGGGTAACTGGCGCACCAGTTACATTCACAGTAGTAGTTGCAGGAGTTTCAGGAGTGCTGGTAGACATTCTGAAAGATCGAACAAGATCAAAACACAAACAGTTAGACAACTGTTATAAATCTGTATATAAGAAATTCATTCGTGATCTCTATATACTTATAGTGGATCTGCTTCAAAGAAACTCAATCTTGGTTTCAATGAATCAGATGCAATTATCAAACGTATCAGTTTAACATAAACACAATCTTGGTTTCAATATAAACTGATAAGAACAACTGCTTAAAGAAAACCGTTTGAGATCTGTTAATTAAAATCTATAAATTAAAACTGATTTCCAGTGAAACTCAATCCTGGTTTCGGCAGAAACAGTTTATAAATAAATCTGATAAAATTATTAATCCGATTTAATAAAAGTTTTAATTATGTTAAACAGAATCTGTTTTAAGATTGTGGGAAACGGTGTATACTTTTATTAAAAACAATAATAAAATTAACAGAAAACCAAAGAACAGAATTAAATAACAAATAAAATTGAAAGCAGTAAGAATCTAGAGACGAGGCTCGTGTTTAACACGCTTCCCTTAAAACAGATTCACCGTCTGTTTCCTAGGGTACAACGTCCAAAGCTGTTGCCGGACTAAACAAACTTGCCTGAAAGATCACGGAAGCCTTCTGCGTTTCTGATCGATAACTGCTGGAAAAATCGTCTGGTAATGGAGTAGGAAAACCTGCGTTTTTTCTGATAATAAAACTGAATGAGACAGATTTATTATATATTGAAAATTTGCCTTGGTCACCAAGACAAAATATTCTGATCTATATAAAATATTCCGACAAATCTGTTATTTCTATAACACGATTTGCAAATCAATTATAAACACAAATTTATTCTAAATCTATTCCTAAAATAGATTACATAATTTTTCTGAAAAAAAAATCGAATTTGCAGCAAAAAAGATACCGAAATCTGCCCGCACCCAAGCCAGTTTTCGGAGCTGCATTCGTGTTCGTAGGTCGCGCGCTCGTGCACAAGTTCAGTAGCTTCGAACCCTTTTTGGCCTAGAAATCCCACTTTCTGCACCCCCCCCCTGCGCGCGCGTAGCCGTGGGAGTAAAAACCCACAAATGAATATTGTAGGATAGAAACTAGGATTTCCTTATAAACATGTTTTTACTTCATTTTTCAAGTGATGTGGGACAAAATATTTTGCAAATATTGTGTTTCACGTGACTCACTTTGAGACACGATATCTCATTCATATTTACTCCATATTAGACATACTTTAGCTCGTTGCGAAACTCTCTTCGAGGAGAACGCAAAGCTACTAAGTACTACGAATATATATAACATATATATATATATATATATATATATATATATATATATATATATATATATATATATATATATATATGTATATATATATATATATATATATATATATATATATATAATTATGTCCAAAGTATTGTAAAAATTATATTTTGTAAAACATTTTCTAACATTTGAAGATAAGTACTAGAACCAAAACCTTTTTGATTCTATACTTATTATTAACGTCACTAAGTAGAGTAACATAACTTTCAAGTTGATGTGATATGTTTGCATCAAGTTAAATGAATGACAAAAGTTTTTTTAACGGTTAATAAAAGAATATTGTTATGTGTTTAACTTAAACTAGTTTTTAAGGCTGGATAAAGTGATGAGTGAAAAATTTATCGTCGCCTTATCATTATATCAGCTTTCTCTCTTTACTTATCTAACCAACTTTACAACTTTATTGGCAGTGAAAAACTTACCATCACGTCATACTAAAAAAAGTTCTTCTTAATTATTTTAATTTGTAAACTAAAAACGTAAACACTTAACATTCGAAAATTAAAACATTTATTCAATAATTAAAAAGATTACATAAAACCGAATAATAAAATTACAAATCTGCATTAGCATACAAGTGTTCGACTAAATCAGCTTGAAGGTTATGATGTGTTTGTGCTGACCGGATGTACCTCATAACTGCCCGTCTTTGCTCATCGTTCCTTACAATGTCCTCGGGTTGGTGATCTTCGCCCATTTCGGTTTAGATTTTTTGTGAAAAATATGTTTGTAGATAAATGAGTGTTAAAATGAAGTACTTATATAGAAAACTGGGATTTTTTATAAAGTGATAATATGCAACGGCTAGTAATAAACCTTTAAACCAAAGATATGTAACTCACTGCGGTGAAAAGTTCACCACAATAGCACAAACTCATGCGTGAGTTTTTCGGCTGGAGTGGTAACTCGCGCATGAGTTACTCATCGAACAAATTCACTACCACTATGTTTAACCTAAGGCTGAGGGAGTGGGGAGAAAAAAAATATCTACCGTCACTTCAGTGTTACGTCGACTTTCTTTCTCATCTCACTAACTTACTCAAAACTCACCTTTTAAAAGATTAAGGGAAAAAACTCACCCCTCACCTCATCCTACTTTATATAAAATATATTCACTAAATACTTACACTCACTCACTCACAAACTAATAAAAACCGTTAAAAAGAATCAATAAAGAAAAATGACACGGATTACGAGTGTTAACAGACTCACTACTAGTAGGTTTTTAAACCCAACTCACGCGTGAGTTTTTAATGAGATTAATAATACCTCACTCGTGGCTTTATGACATATCAGCACCCATTCGTGAGTTTTTGATCCACTTTCCCAACCTAAATATAAGTAAGTTGTGAGAAATTGGAAATAAATTAAACTACATATAATCATTTTTACAATTTTTGTGTAAATAACGGATGTCATCAAATTCAAAAACTTTAACGTAATGTTTGATATGTCGCAATAAAAATTAGAACGAAAAAATCATATTATTTGTCTTATAATTAAATCAAAATCAGGGGCAAAGCTAAAAATTTGTCTTAGAGTGGGTCAATTTTTTCTCGAGACTAATAAGTACCAAAATATATAATTATGTCAAAACATTCTAGTAAATTTGTTTATTTAGTACTCTAAGCGTCTTCTTATAAATTAAACAATCTAAAAATAAATTTAAAAATTTATATATAGTCATTTATAAGCTTTTACATGAATTTTTCTATAAAACCATACGTGTATCTTAAAAACTAGATAGTCAATATAACACATTTTAACAAATTGTATTTTACAACATAAATATATGTATAATCTTGAGGCTCTTTGTAGGTGAACCATGACACACTTTTGCATCCACACACCAACGCCAATAATCAAAATTACGTAAAATTTTACCATTAACTAAACATATTAAACTAAACTTCCTGCCAACGATGACCACTTTAGTTTTTTCCTTATTACTTACATCAGTTTTATCATACTAAACTAACCAAATATTGTTAATAACGATAACATCGCGGGTTTTGGCTGGACAACATCGCGGGTTTGCAGGTGAAAAAGAAACGTCTCTTTGTCATCATTGTTTCTATGTTCTGGATTTTGTGGAAGTACCGTAACGATGTCACTTTTAACTCTCATCAATGTAGGAAAAGTGATATGTATGATCTTATTCGCTTGTACTCTTTTAATTGGTTAAAGTTTAGAGATAGGTTAGTCTCAAATTAGAACGATTGGCTATGTAATCCTTTGTAATCTCCTAGCATCTTGCTAGTTTTATAAAATCTTTTGCTGTTAAAAAAAAATAACGATAACAAATCATTACATTCGTTTATTTTATTAGGTAGTTTCTTTTCTTTTCTTTGATATTTAATTTATGAAACATTTTGCAAAATGCCAATAATACTATTTATCGTGTCTTATCCAAGTACAAGGCATCTCATATAATTGAGCGAAAAGATTTGCTACTAATCGTACCATTTTAATTATTGCAAGACTTTATATGCATGATAAATTGATAAGTGATAGCGACTCCTTTAATTATTCCAAAGTAATACAATTAATGCACTTACAATTGACTACTCTTTGGATTCATACTTCAATAAACCTTATATAATTAATCAATTTTGTATTAATTATAAGTTATATTTTGGATTTATCTATACATCTCAATCTATACAAGTTGGTATGGAAAATGAAAGCATAAAAAACCTCTACAGATGATTCTTAAATGACATCTTATGGAATAAGCAATGTGATCGTGATCTTAAAATATCTACTTGTCAATAGCCAAACACAAACTTAAATCTTAAGTAAAACTCTTTTTATATTGTGAATTGAATTGTTTATTTTGCATCTATGAGTTACATGTTATATGTTGTTTGCAAATGACCTCCAGCTCAGCTGGCGCGATGCACTGGCTTTACAACCACTGTGGGCTGCAGGTTGTGAGTTTGATCCTTGTGGTCGTCGCATTAGCATAATGTAACTCATACCTCACACGGGCACACGTGGGGAATTCTCCCTGGAGATCCCTTTGGGGGCTGGGTTTGCCCGCTATGCGGTGCTCGAACTCGGGATGCTCGTTGAAATATTACGAGTAGGCGTCCGTTGAATTATTTGCCGTTTCCAAAAAACATGTTATATGTTGTTTTATTTGTTAGTAATTTTATATGAGGCAATTTCCTATCTATTTTTCATTCATACGAAATTTTATATTTGTTTTTTTAAAGATTACTTTTATCAGAAACAATTAGTTATTTATTATAAAGAAATCAAATCTAAGTGTTGAAGCCAACTATCCTAATTAAATTTGTTTTTACTTTTAGCTAAACTTCAAGTAAAAGAATGCATAACGATATCATCAAAAATAATTTCTTTCCGAGGCCTTTTTTCTGCAAAAAGAAGACGATTCTTGTAGCACCATATACACCACCAAGGTTCTAAAAGGCGCGTCTTTGCGCCGCCAAGGCGTCGCTTAGGCGTAAGGCGTGGTCTCGCCGTTACAGTATACATCATTGCGTGGGCTTTGGGCGTGGCGCGAGTCAAGGCGCCAAATGGCGGGCAAAGGCGCGTAAAATGGCAAGGTGTGGCATTTTTTTTGCTTTTGCAAAATTTTTAGGTTATTTTGTATTTGGACTAATTATTTGGCTATTTTGTATTTGGGCTTTTAAGTTTAAATAGAGTTTGAGTACAAAGTTAATAACGCAATTAAAAGATATAATGTTTTAAATTTTAAACTCTTATGCATAGTTGATATCATTTTTGTAAACTCGATATTTATTAGTCTATTATAAAAATTTATAAAAAAATTGACGCTTTTGTCATGCATTTCATTGCTTCGTCATGACTCCTAAGGCTTGAGGATTGAACGTTTCCCCACGTCACACCTCACACTATCTGAAACTTTGTACACCATCATATGGAATAAAAAATACCTCAAGACGTCCTTGCCATTAGAACCCAACCGCAACGTTTTGAACTAAATAACTCAATCGAAATAAAAGTTAACAGGCGCTCACACAAACGTTCCATCGCCGACAAACTAAATTTCTTATTTGCTTAAACACATTTTAAAAACATTATACTCCCTCCGTTCCTAATTAAATGTCCACTTTTGACTTTTGGAGTCATTTTATGTAAATTTTGACTTTAAATTGTTTTTCTTTTGTTACATAATACTTAATAAAAGTTGTACTAATAAAAATATATTTAAAATTCAATCTATTCATATAATTTGTATAAGTATTATATAACACAAACAAAATAATTTAAGGTTAAAGTTGAAATTAGTTGATTTTAAAAGTCATATATGAACATTTATTTAAATACGGAAAGAGTACATTACACATTCAAATTTAATTATTGTACTTTAACTTTATTATGAAAAAAAAATATAAAACTTAATCTATTTTATACTAGTACTAGTTATAATACCCGTGCACGCACGGGTTTTTTTCAAAATTTGTTACAAACAAATTCTCATAAATAATTAAAGTAACACGATTTCCCAGTCGCAGATTCATTGAGAGGGTGATGATATAGAAAGAGCTTCCTGAGTTAATAAGCATGACTTCTAATTATTAATTAAAATTAAGGTGGTGCGAGCGACTTCTTTCATTTACACTTTTTCAACTTTGTTGGACCGAACCAAAATGGATATAATGGATATTTGGGAAAAACAGCTATCTTGCGCTAACAATGTCGACTCTTATATAGCTATATAAATTATGGAACAAATAGATATAGTGTTGAAACTTAAAACGAATATGGCTACGTCTGAGCATGATCCATCAAAAACTCGCCAATTATCAACTAAATAAACAAAAAGCACATTCTCTTAACTGAATTACAGATAGTGTTGAAAATCTAGATGAGCTTCTAATGGAAGATCGCATAGAGAACTCCCCATATCGATTTATGATGTACAAGCTTACAAATAAGCAATATATTGTTTTAAACAACATCAGGATATCATTCAGGTCTGTTTTTATCTCCTCTATTTCTTCACATAACGAATCTGGTGATCATTCAAAACTTTGCCTATCATTAACTACCTTAGATCCCAGTTCCACATTTTCATCACACTTGTTCTTCTCGTCCCTAGTCAATCCTGATTAAAGAAAAAAAACGCATTAGACAATGGTAGTAGCACACTTTTGACTTTCATGGTTAAACTGGACATGTTTTGGGTCAAAATCATAATTAATTCGTCAACGAATTCAATATCTGCAACTTTTAAATATAAAAGTACCACGACAAACTTGGTTGTAACAATCAGAGTTCAACGAAGTTGTATCATCCGGTATGAAATCCACGGATAATATATTAATTATTCGAGTTGACTTTGAAATTACCTGGGCAACTTTATTCAATTTGTCCCTAACATTCTGTTATAGTTGTGGCAGATCACCATCCCATTTGTAGAACTCCAACTTTTCCATTATCATATTGAGAAGAACAAAAAAAAATGAATCAAACGTCAAATAAAAAGTTTTACTCAACTTTCAGACCAAATATACATGTGTAATCTACCCTTTCTTCCTATCATGCGCCCACCGGCCGTGTGGGCAAAGTAAGTGTCGATAGAAAATCGCAAGTCACATTGGGAAGAAGAGAAAGTTAGATATTAGAAGAAGCGTAAGGTGGCTCCAAGTGTTACCCATAGCTTCAATTTTACCAAATAAACTTGTAACGAAAACATAATTAAGTCCAACTAAAACTGCAATTGGATCAATGCCTTTGGTGTCAAATACATAAAAAGAGTTTAATGCGGCAAACAAAAAAGATCAAGCGATATTAAAGCTTGAAAGATGAAGCTACATAAAACAAATAGATTAATTAAAATGTGTAACATTATTCGTTTGAGGCGAATCTCCAATCTTTCGAGTCCTATATGAGTTGACCATAGATCGACAACAATTAAGCAACAATTTAGGGACTATATCTCACTCTGTCACAAAATATGGAATTGTTAACGCGTGCAACCGATGGCTTAGCTAAATGTGCTTATATGCTATAAAAATCAGCATGCTTTTTTAAAAGTGCATATAAATTCTAATAGAAGCATAAATATAGGCACCACGTATGTCCTTTATAAAGGCCCAATAGTCATTTAAGAACCTTGCAATAAGCATCTTAAACACCATTTTAGATGGAAATAAAGTCGGGGATAATATGTCTACTCCTTTTCTATTGATCCATTCCAATTATCGAAGCTACGAAAATACAATGTAGCGCGGGCTGCAAAGGACCTTAAGCACATGGCTGGGCCTAATCTTCCAGGTACATGATATATATCATTCCTTGATCACCTATAAGGCGAGTTACCATATCCTTTATAGTCGATCTTGTATACAAAATTAAAGATACTTATGTGACACTAAATGATAGCTATGTGAAAGATAGTTTGTGACTCATCGTTTCTCTTCCATATGAGATCAGGACATAGATGAAATAAACCAAAAATTTAGAATTGCCTATTTCTGTAGCAGCAATTATACGCTTGTGAGAGCCATGCCCAGGATTATAATCTGAATACTCAGTAGCGTAGAAAAAAGTGAACAGTAATAATGTAAATACATACTTTTTAGAAATAGGTAATCCGATTCATTTGTGCAAATCTGAAAATAATCCTTTTATCAGTTGGAACTATAAGTCAAATTCTCGAAGGAATCTATTCGTCAAAGATGTTCAAAGCCTTCATTGGATCACTTGGCTAAGGTGTTTGCAGGAAATTCTAACAAACAGGTACTTATAGCACGTATATGTGGTAACTCATGACAAAATTAATCAGAACAAAGCACAGAATCAGGGTTGTAATGAAGCAATCCTATCATTTAATCATGCAGAACAAATAAGAATAACAAACTGAAAAAATTAATTGTGCATAAATGAATCGGAGATAGGAATACAATTGACTGAAACAGCTAACTATCAGAATCGAATTAAGTCATCATTATTTACCAGCTCTGCTCAAGAAATAGCGAAGCTTTTTGTATGATGAAAATAAATTTGGTCACTTGATGTCAGGATAGGTATAACAGCAAAAAGAATCATAAGCAACAAAACGACTACATAACATAATGTCCCTAGGACTCATATCATAGCTGGTTCTCACCTCAATTTCTGACCATCAAATATAGAGGGTGTTTAAAATTCCTTATCTAACATCAATTACAATGTTTACGCAATGAATAACCAATTAACAGATGAGCATCTCAAATGACTTTTAAAAGGGTAATTTTGGCTTTGTGGGTGACGAATAAGCAATTAGAAGATAACTCATGTGACCCATTAATGATAAAAGATAGCCTAAATCGACCAATCAGAATGTTATGAGGTCAAAATAGCTACCTCTAACCAATGGCAGAAGCATGACTTTCGACTAAAATATATTAAGTTTTTCACTTAGTGTACTTCTTGCTTGCTAAAAAGAGCTTGCTACGACATGGAAAATTTAATAAGCAAGAACTTACCATACAAAGCCATCACGATAGCAGATCCAACATCCATGTTTACGGGTCTGCTATGTTCATGAAAGGATTAATTGTTAGAAACAAACTAAAATCCCACAATTCCTTGACTAAGTCGTGTTCTTTAACAATCATTGATAGTTCCGCCAAATTACTAAAAAAATGCTCTTACCCGTGAACCGTTTCACTTTAGGATTCAGCTATATATAACCAAAGTCTATTTACATAACCGCAAAGATAGATATATTTTCTAGAATATTTATCTATATGTGATTTAATCAAATTTTTCACAAAGAACTTCAGAACCTTATTAAACTAAACCAAGAAAAAAAGTAATAAAACGATTTCTAATGTTGGTGTATATATAGTCAACATTGTAGGATTGTAAACCTCATACACGCCTTCGAATATATTATAGCCGCAGAAAATTCAGTGAGAAGAATCCTAGGCACATAAAATTTGCAGGGCAGTTACGTTGATCCCCCCCCCCCTCCCACCTGTTGAAGATGTATAATATTGCAGGTCATATGGCACCAATATATTAGGAACGGTTACGAAAAAAAAAACTGTGTAATTTATTAATTGAACTGACATAGATAAAAAAAACTACAAAATCAACAATACCTTTGAAATCAAATTGATACATCCCCTCAATCAAAACTAAATTTTGATTAATCATAATTAAGGTTTGTAATTGATTAATTAAACTGACCTCCATTGTAACGGTGACGGGGTTCCATCATATGTTCTGATGGTTGTATATTAAGTATTAGGGCCATCTTAATGCAGAGAAAGAACACCACCATATGGGAGCCTCAAACGATGACCATATTGATTTCAGAGATGGTGGTTTGATGACTTTGTTCATTTTTTTGGGGATTTAAGATTCAAAAAAGCCAGATACAACCCTAACGTTTTATAAATCGTAGTTTTAACCCTAACGTTTTAGAATATTCAACCCGTTTTTTTGTATGTTTTTTTCTTTTCCTTTTTAACACGTATATGTTTTACGCGGATTTTTACTTTCAGTAAACTTAATAACGAAAATTAGACATTTCTTACTAAATTAAGGAACACTTATACTTTTTAAAGGAATAAATAAAGTGATTATTTCCTACTAAGGAAAGAATCTCTTGAAAAAGTCCCTACTATAGGTTTTGCTTTATAAAGAAAAAGATAACCTGACTCTGATGGAAATAAAAGAATATCGTTAAATTTGCAACAGGTTGTAATACCAAATTAAGACACGTTCTTGCTTTATAACCTTATGACTTGACATCAAATTTAGAATGCCGACACAATGAACAGCACTTTTCAGTTTTACCCTTGGCCTTCCCTCACAATCAAAATTATTTTACTCCTACAAGTCTAGTTGAGTAACAGTTACTCTAATAAGTACTAATCATTGTTCTCAATTATTCTATGTAATTATGATTGGATTATTTGAGATAATATGGCAAAAAGTAAGATCCTATACATTTGACAACCGACGAGTTTATAAGTTATAGTGTCATGTAATGCTATATTAATAGCTGGGTAGTTTTTAAGAGAGCGCAAGAGATGCGGTCGTATAAGATTATCGTTTGATGAAGGTCATCAAGTTTTATGTCTTTTTATTATATATGGGCAATATGATGCTCAAGTATAATTAGTTCAAGCACTATTCTAACATGTGTATTTTATGTTTGTGTTTAAAGGCCTCTTGGTGGTGATGGCACAGGGTCACCAAAATCCATAAGACGGTCTTGATTAATAGAAATTAAAAAAAAAATCACACATGTCACTACTAAGCAATTGTCGTTTTCTAATTTAAATTATTTTGGTTTATAACTCGAATGCTCATTTCATCTTAATTGTTTGAACTAGAATATTATTTGGTATATATGGAAAGTCTACATGTTTTTATATTATTTGACATTTTAAAAAATCTGCAAATTTAAATAATATAAATCTGAAAAAATCAAAATATTGCATTTTAATATATATGAATATATTTCTTAATTGGATAGGTTTAAAACCGATCTAACTCCTTTAGTATAACCATTAAAAAGTACACCTCAAATAGATCATTTTTTAGGGAGGCACCGATCTATTTGTAAATGTAAAAAGAACGGTTTCAGACGAATCTATATGTGATCCGGCTAAAAAATATCACCCGGCTAAAAATTATCACCCTTTGTTAGATCATTTCATTACCGCTCTTTATAAAGCAATTTTACCGTTCTATTTAGACTTTTATTTGGTAGTGTGTATCGTGTAACATATTAACCATTTTTTGCTATATGTTCTCTTCTATTTTTTTTTACTAAAATTCAAGTTGATGAAAATCTAGAAATTTTTTTTTAAGAGAGTTACTTTATTTCATTTTAATTTATTTTTGTTAAGTTTCAAATCTTTTATATCTTTTAAAAGACTTTATCGATTTACTTGAACATTTTTAACGTTTATAATTTATTATGTTTACTTGAGAATTTAAGTTTTTGTTTGTAATTTCTAGATTATATCTGAGTTTATTTGTTAGAGTTTATTTGAGTTGATCCTCAAGGCTTTTTTGAGCTACATGATACTACTCGTAAATAGTTTAGCCGACAATGAAAACTCTTTTAATTACATAACCTCTAATTTTCGTTGAGTGTAGGGCTGAGCATGGCAGACCCAAAACCGACCCGGACCGGAAAACCGGACCGGACCGGACCGAACCGAACCAGACCGAGCAATTTCGGTCCGGTCCTCGGTCCATGGTTTTGGACGAATTCGGTCCTCGGTCCGGTCGGTCCGGTCCGGTCCGGTTCGGTCTTACCAAAATTATGTCAAATATGTCTAATAGGATCGGACCGGACCGAGGACCGAACCGGACCGGACCAACCCGGACCAGACCGGACTATTTCGGTCCGGTCTCGGTCTGGGGTTTCGGACTATTTCGGTCCTCGGTCCGGTCCGGTCTTAGCCGGTCCGGTCCAGTCCCGGACCGATGCTCAGCCCTAGTTGAGTGTATGATCCAATCAATCCATCAAATCCCAATTGCTATTTATAGGGTAGTGGATGGGGCCGTCTTTTTGTTAGCTAAAAATCTAAAAGGTAAGTGGAGACAATGGCCCACTCCGAATGATTGTACGTTTGTTTCCTTAGCCGTTAATTAATTAATTCATTCAATTGTCTTGTTTAACCCATGGTAATTAGGGGTGTTAATATTCGACACAACATGATAAGCAACATAAAATTAAATATTTTTGGGTTGATGATGAATATATTTTGGTAAAAAAATACATCAATTCGTCTAATCGAGTTTTGTTTGAGTTAAATAAGCATTGAATAGGTCAACACATAATCTTTTCAAACCTAATTCATATAAAATAGGTTTTATTTTGGATTCAGGGTCAGTTCGGGTTTAAAATCGGGTTTAACTTTATGTGTGGGTTTATAGAGTGAGTGTTTTAAAATTGCGTTAGTATAGGTTTTGAATTAAATGAAAAGAGAAAAAATAAATAAGTTAAAATAATGAAAAATAAAAATAAAATAAGAGATCATATTATATGTGTGGACAAAGATTTTTTTAACAGACAAATATAAATATCATATGTTGAGAAAAGAAAAAGATAAGTAAAACCCATCACTAATGAGCAATGCTTAAACCATCAAAAGCTTTTTACATTTTTAAAAAGTCTTTACAATGACTTTTTACCATTGTGATAAAAGGTTTTGCAATAGCTTTTCAAAAATTTGTATAAAAGACTTGTATAGCTCCAAGCTATTGAAAAAAGCTATAACACATAAATAATGTAAACATTTATTGCATTAAATGCAATCTCTTTACAAAAATCTTACATTTAATGAAAAAAACCATTATGACTTTTTACCAATATATATGCTCTAACATCGGAATTTACTGTAAGGAATATCAGGCGTGTGAATTCAAACTGGGACCAACCAAACATAAAATTTTACATATTTATTATCCTAGAGGTGAGATCCTCATAAAATGTACATCCAGAAAAGAAGGAAGGAAGGAATCTCAACCATTCATTTTTTCCATCAAAAAATAAAAACTCATCTTTCACCTTTTTCTTAAAAACATCATATCTTTCAAACGATAAATCGTCAGATTACGAAAAATACACCAATGCGACGAAAAAATTCTTATCTTTCAGTAGATAGGCACTTTGATATATTTTTGACGATTTTTTATTATTTTGATTTTCGACTATAAAAATCACATGTGATTCGGAAAAATTACTTGTGATTTTTTTATAAAAAATATAATTTTTTTACAGAATAAATAAATAACTTTTATTATTATTTATTAGTGTAATTATTTACATAGTCGAATGTAAACACTTAACAAGTTACGCCACTAGCTTTTTCATATTAGTTTCGATGATTTTTTGTTGAAATTTTCGTCAAAAAAATTACACATAATTAGTAAAATTACTAGTAATTTGTAAAATCAATTGTGATTTGTATTTCTAAAATGCATGTGTGATTCCATATATCGCATGTGATTTCATAAATTTACATGTGATATTAAAGTAACAAATCACGTGTGATTTCAGAAATCCTTAAATTGTAAATGTTTTACAAATTCACATGTGCTTTATAAAGTAATAAATCACATGTGACTCGTGAGTGCGAAAACTATAAAATCGTCGAAAGTATATAAAATTACGTATCATTAAAAAGAAAATTTATCACAAATCACATGTGATTTGGTAAAAATCATGACACAAATCACAAGTGTTTGAAAAAATTACTTACGGTTTTGCGAAAATTATGATTTTGGATTTAGTATAAGTAACTTGTTATTCGGATCAATCACATCTAATTATCATTAAATCACATGTAATTTAACCAGAATTACATGTGATTAAAATAAACTCATAACTAATTCAAAAGAAAATTTGTTTTATATATTTTACATGAATCACATGTAAAAACACATAGAGACTCACATGTAATTCAAGTAAAATTATATGTGATCAAAACAAAATCACATGTAATGCAGAAGCCAGTTTACTTTCTATATTTTATATGAATGACAACAAAACATTTTTATATATTGACAGAATCACATGTGATTCAAACAAAATCACATGTGATTCATCTAAAGTGGGATTGTTAGAAGAAGTTAAGTTTCGAAATGTTTGAATCACATGTAATGCAAGCAAAATTAATGTAATTATCATCGAATTACATGTGATTCAATGCAAGCAAAATCACATGTAATTATCATCGAATTACATGTACTTCAAGCAGACAATTAAATATATTAACAAGATTACATGTGATTAAAAAAATCACATGTGATTCATATAAATTACATGTGATTCAAACATTTTAGTGTAATTCACATAAATCACATGTGATTTTAAAGTAATATCGAAAATATTTTTGTCATTTAATAGACGGTTATTTTCATATACTTTTAACGATTTTATAATGTTGAAATTCTCGTAAAAAAATACACGTGATTTTCACAAATCGCATGTGACATTACAAATTCAAATGTGATTTTTAAAATAATAAATCAAACATGAGTTTTCGAGAATCACATGTAATTTTTCGAGAATCACATGTGATTTTTTTTACGAAAATTTTTAAAAAAAGTTCGCCGAAAGTATATAGAAGTGCATATGTATAGAAAGATAATTTAATTTCTGTCGTGACGGTATAATTATTTTTTCATTACGATTAACGGTTTGAGAGATATTTATTTTTTAAGAAATAGGATGATGGTGTTTTTTTAATTAAATTTAAAAAGATTAATATACACAATTGGATGTGATTTAAATGGATGATAGAAATTACTTCCTTTTTTCTTTTTTTAAATACATGTTCCTTAAGAACTTTTGTCTATTATCCTAAACCTTCCTAAACATGGTTACCAAACGCATCCTCAAATTAAATATATGATGTACTTAAGTTACAATTGTACTCATTTTTAAACATTTATATAATTTTTGCTTTTTAATTGATTAAAATGACAAATCATCGCTTGATATATTTACGACACATAGATTTACATGTGTTCAGGGGCGAAACTTAGAGTATTTCCAATGACTCAAGCAACTAATTTTTCATTATTTCATCATATCTTTGGAAAATATTTTTAGCATTGCATGTAAAGTTTTTTCAAAAGCTTTTTAGAAAAGGCAATTGATATGTACACGGACAAAAATGATCCGCACACATGAATAATTTTTGTATAGACTTTTATACCCTTACCCATTTAATTTTCTAATCTTACCTTCTATTTTACAACCGTCGTCCCTTTCTTGTTACTTTTACCTTCAATTTACCAATCCTCACTTTATCATATTTAATATTTATCTATTATCAATATGTTGAGATCAAGTGTAGCACAATTGTTTTTTATATTATGGCATGCGTATCATAAAAATGACAACACAGGCACAGTATACAAAAACGTGCAAACTAACATTGGAATTACTATTTTGAGTCTTCAAAACTCAGGTTGTAACTTAAGTTTTGCATACCTTGATCACAATGTACTGACACAATTTTGATACCTTGAAGAGTCAGTGACTTGCTGTTTAGTCTTTGATAAAAAACACAAAGTACAAAATTGTAATTCACCAAAAGGATGTGTTCTTAATACTGCAACGAAACCCTCACGCTGAAGATGAAAGTTGCAAGAGGCTTGAAGAAGCTCAAATCAAGCCTAACTTATTCATGGGGAATCCAAGTTTTGGCAATCATCAACTCGAAAAGAACATGCCTATAGTATGTTGTCACGACTCACATCTCACTCTCTTCTTATTTTTTTTTATCGGATAATTTGTCAAAGTTTTGTATTTATAATCAGGTTCAACATGCTTATGCTGATCATTACTTGAATGAACTTTATGCTGGTTATGCACCACACCCCATGGTAACGATTTTGTGATCATTTTGACGTCATTGAACATAAAAGAAATGTACTACTTTTTATGATGTCATTGATCATTTTGATGTCATTTTGATGTCATTGAACAATAAACTTGGTCGATGAATGACGTCCATTGATCGATCGACCGGGTTCCTCGGTAAAATGTTCAACTAAAATTGACCAATCGTGAGATGATTTCATGCAATACTATACGTGTATATATACATTGATTAGGTCATGCTTCTGAGAAAAGAAAAGTATTGTTAATTCATAAAAAAGACATTGTCTGATACCTATAATCTTATATACCTCATTGATGAAGAAAGCCAAGGTTGAGGAAGGTATAATTGTATACTGGCGGCAATGGAAGTGGTGGAGAAATAGCAAACACGGTTACAGATAAGGTAAAAGAAATAAGGTATTAAATTGTTAACAACTTTAAAGGGGCATAATGGTCTACTCAAAAATAAATTATGTGTGCGGAGTAATATCCTCCGTGTACATATCACTACCCTTTAGAAAAACTTGACAAACCTCAAGTTATTCCTAGCTATTTAATGTAATTTAGCATCTCCAATGCAAAAAGATTTTCATAATTTTTTGCATTTAATGCATTAAAGGCACATCTCAATTAACATAAAAGAGTTTGAAAAATAGGTTTGAGGCTATGTTTGGCAAAACTAGCTGTAAGCTGTTAACTGTAAGTTGTTAGCTGTAAACTGTTTATTAGAAAGCTATATTTTTGATAAAAGTGTTTGGTATATTAGCCGTTGTCTGTAAAATTAAGATGTAAAATGACCTAAAAGGATATATTTAAATAAATTATAATATGGTTGGAGGGTATATCAGTAATATACAGCTTTAACAGCTTTTGACAATTTAAAAAGCTTTGTCAAACAGTTTTTTATTTAAGAGCTATCTGTTTAAAATAAAAAGCTAACAGCTCAACAAAATTGTTGTAGCCTTCCTAAGATTTCTTATATTTTCACTATAAACCCTTATATTTATGCAAAATATACATATAATAAACCTTGGATATTGTAGGTAAATAATGAACGAGCCTTTTT
Source organism: Glebionis coronaria (assembly GCA_025667525.1). Taxonomy (NCBI): domain Eukaryota; kingdom Viridiplantae; phylum Streptophyta; class Magnoliopsida; order Asterales; family Asteraceae; genus Glebionis; species Glebionis coronaria. The sequence goes on from CM046877.1 coordinate 496,753,429, forward strand.
AAATTTTGTGGATTATACTTTGGTTCTTTTAGAAAAATGTTAAAGCTCCGTTCACTGCATGTGTTACGCAAGTTTTGGTTAAAAAGTCGATGTTATGATAACCCGTCAACTTGTGAATTGAAACTATCTGAACACAACCCTTAATGGTAATTGGCTTACCTTACATTTGCAACAGTATATTTAATCAGGGACGAACTTAGAACGAAATATTATATTACTGGGTGCATAAATTTTTTGAACCTTAATATAACATATGTAAAAAATGAATTAAAACGAAAGGTAAAAACACGTTCCGATGGCAAAAGCGGCCGAAACCGATGGGGAAAACCGAAACCCGAACCGGTTGGTTCGGGTTCGGAGTCGGGTTGACGGGTTTAGATACGGGTTCGGGTTTGAATATTATTTTTTTCACGGGTACGGGTTCGGGTTCTACTAATACCCGCCCCGTTTACCCGTATCCGAATCTGTACCCGTTTACCCGAGTCTGTACCCGCTTTTGTTGCTATTTTATATAAGTTCTACATTTGTATGAAATAGTAGACGAAGATTGCTGAACGAATTGAATAATCATATTAGTTACATTTTGTGTGAATTAACATGTTTGTGATCAAGTATATTTGGATCTTGTAATAATAAAATATAAATCATGATTTATTCGATATATTAAATCACGCGAATAATATTAAAAAGTATTTTTTTTATCTTCTAAACACTTAAAAATATATTAGGGTATTTTGGTTGTTTTGAGTTTTTTTATTAACATTATACTCACAATAATGCCCGATGAAAATTTAATTATGGATACCCGATACCCGCGGGTAAAATCCGAAAACCCGATGGATAATACTAATCGGGTACCCGTCGGGTGATGGAGCGGATACGGGTACGAATATTATAAACGGGTACAGGTGCGGGTTCACTAAAACCCGACCCAAACCCGACCCGTTGCCATCCCTACACGTTCTTTTGAAATAAGAGATTATATGACGACTTGTTTATCATGTAAGAAACATACCAGTGTTGAATGAAGTAATTTAGTTCCAACACTCTTGAAGTTGCAAGTAATATGTAATTGTACTTGAGAGTTGAGACATTCGTTCAGTTGCCACATACGACACATATCACCAATCCTATATGGAACAAATATATGACAATACACAGAAGTTAAATTTTTTGACTTACAGGTTCGAAATGGTATCGGCTTGTCATAATGGCATATTGCTCATCATTTTAAATTTGGAATGCAAGTGTGACTATGAACATACTATATGTGGAAAGTTAAAAAATCATGACACATTTTATAGAAAACCTTGTATGATATTCTAAATCTTTTTAAATGCAAGTGCAACTAGAATTTGTTTGATCTTCTAATTATGATAAAATGGCCAATAGGATTCTTTGATTTGCAGTTTGCAAACCTTTTCTAGCTTTGAGTTATAGACTTACAGTGACCACCATCCTAATAGGCCTCTAAGATGGTTGAGGAGTTAATAAGGAGAAAACTAGCCAACTTTAAATTTTGATGGTTTAAAAAGTTGAAGTTGTTAGTTTTTCACAATGTTCCGACACATATGCGCCGCCCGTTTCTTCTGCCAAATAACACTGCAACGAAACAAAACTTACGTTGAAGTATTTTTTTTTCTTTCCTGCTTATGACTTGCACTGCACCAATGTTAATATCCAAGTCCTTAAACAACACTTAACTTACTGATGTTTTACATGAAAGACAAAAGATGGAAAGTGTGTAAAGTAATGTAAGAAAAAGTAGAAATGCCATCACCATAGGTTTCTGGAGACAAGTATCGGAAAATGGAGATATGGTGGTGATGGGTGGTGGAGCCTAATGGTGCATGGTGCTGGTGGCCATGATAAAAAAAAGTGTAAAAGCAACCACATGGTACAAAACAACAAAGTGATATTGTTGCCTGGCCCTTCTTTTGCATCGCCTAAAAAGCCCATTGGTCGAATAGTTGTTCAGAAATCCCCACAACTTCCCTACTGTCCTTTTTAGTTCACAAGACTTTTGTATGTAATAGTTTTGTTGCAGAGCAAAAATGGTCCAACCAACCCCGGTGTAATATTTAACCAGTAATTCTTATTTATGTTGATCATGGTCCTGCCAGTATGGCATGGTCTAGCCCTTCCCTTACATGCGCGAACCTACATTCCTACCAATTAAATCATTTTGGTCCAAATGTTATGCAAACCTTAGCAAGTGACATAGTGATTTACATAGTTTAGTCATTCAATGTGACATACTACGCCCAGAGATAAGGAGATGAGTGTATATACAGTGCAACAATATTGCTTCGGTATTAAAAATTACCAATAGTCTAATAGAAAATGAGCAAAAAAGTGTTCGCTACTCAACCAAACTAGACATGTACTAATAAACGACCCTTTTGGCCTACATGTCGTATTCTCGTCTAGTCACGGGTAGGTTTAGTTCAAGACAACTCTTTTAAGAGAGTAATACGTGCATCGGGTAAAAATGTGACAGCCACACATATCAACAAGGATGACATTTATAAAAATGGGTCCATAGTAGCACGCCAATAATGTAGCAAGTGTCAACAACATGACAATATCTATGGTAATTTTTTTGACAATGACAAGACTCCGGGTGATCCCTAATTAAGTTCACAAGTGAGACGAACCGAGTACCGTCAAAAACAGCCCGACCAATGGGTACCGTTTGGTATACGCTAAGAAACTTCTTTTGGGTTTTTGGCTCTTTATGATTTGTGTTCTTGTACCCTGATGCTAGTGTTCATTTAGTTTCGAATTAATCATTTCCTAATTTGATATACAGCATTAATATTGTGTTGAGTGTGAGCTTGGCCCCGCTAGCTATTTTTAAAGGATAATAAACTCCACATCTGTGACAAATAAGTGGATTCGAGTTTATACCTAACCAAAATGCTACTCTTCAGGAATTTGCTAAGGCAAACCAATCGAGCGATTTATGATGCGCCGCACCCTTTGATATATTGTTGGCAGACCAGTGTGCGTTGCTTAACGTACACACGTGGTTATTTGTAGTTTTGTACATTTAGGATGGGGGTATTGGACATGGGTTTCTTTCTGGTCCAAACCAGTCCCTTATGCCCTGTTTTTCCATTTGGTTTACCCAATTCTATATAGCGAAAATTGCATAAACACTTTTTAGTGATTCATTTTGAGGTACCCATCTTTGGGTAACACCTCAAACATGGAAACCTTAATAAAAGAACTAAGCGTAAATAATTGTGATTCAAGGTAAATGACTCAGGTACCTGGTGAAGATATCTAAATCGTAACACACATGCCAATAACTTTGAACAAGTTGACGTCTTTCATCTTATGTGCTGCACTCTGATTAGCTACAAGATTACACGAAATGGACTTCTGTAAGAGCTTGCACATTCATACAAAGTGTTTTACCGAAAACTGAAGCCCGAATAAAGTGTCCAAGTGTCTCACCTGGTTATGCAATGTGTCCTCTTCTGTTAGGCTGGATATTCAGCTTCATTAACCTGGTAATGGACATGAATGGATAATATCATAAACACTAAGACGCTAATAAGTTTTGGATGAATGAGTTTACTACAGCACGGTGTAAGAACTAGTTTATGGAAATTAGGAAATTAAAGAATGGATGGAACATAAGATATCGTCATACATTAGAAGATTATTATGTTTTACATGTAATAATTGGAAGCAAAAAAAATGACATCTACAACATGAAAAATGTATGTACAAGTTCGGGAAGCATCCCTTCTCGTTTTACATCTTTTACAGTCTCTTCATTCTGCAACAAAATTCATGTTATTCTGCTACTTACTTCTCATGTTGATTTTTAGAAAAAAAATTACAACATAAGCAATTTTTTTTAATGATTTTCATCTCGTTCTTTTAGTGCAGCAACAGCAGAAATCTTGCATAGAAAAAAGAAAGAAACAGTTAGTAACTTTTTGAAGGGAAAAAACACTTTGAAGAAAAAACGTCAAAGACAACTTGCAAACAGGTTACCTGAAAAATGAAGAGTGACGCTTCTAGACCTCCTGGACTTGCTTATGGACGTCTAAAGCATCAATGATGCTATCAACCCAACTGTAAATTGAAAATGTATGTGTCAAAGTATAATACAAACTATATGATACATTTATTATACACAAGTCACAATATCGACATGTCGCCTGATCTTAAGAGGCTTCTATGTCTCCCAATAACTCTTAACTCAACCCTAGTTCAATAATCAAATCACGCATATCATCTATCTAATCTGACATATATCAAGGTAACTGATTATGGTAATAGAGAGGTGATTTATAGACCACTTCTTTCACTATATAAACCGCACACAGAAGTTGGTTTTGACCATACCCTTGCACCAATTTCACTCATGTTTGTTACGCTTATATAGTGCAAGAGCAAAATGATAACAGAGTAATATTATGATTTCTACTTTTCCATACGATCTTAGATATATATGTGTTTGCTAGCATTTATCTTATGCATCAAGGTAATATAAAACTTCCTATATCAACTAGTTATCCTTCAATTAGGGTCTAACACAGTAATTTGAAGTCTCAACGCATGCATGGTCCAACTACATGTGAAGTCTGCTAAAAAAACGCTAATACAAGTATAAATGACCCAATATCATTGGAGAGAAGAGTGAGTACCCCTGAATACCAGGGCTTGATGGATAATATACATTTCTCAAACCCATTCTTTTTGCAGCTGAAGCCGTGGTCTCACCAATGCATGCAACAGAACCACGCCAACTCTCCGACTCAGCTACAAGATTGACCCATGCTCTGTTGCAGAAGAAAATAGTAGATAAACAGCACAGCTTCCAAAAATATATAAAGTGGTCTAATCAAGAAATGAAGCCACAATTACCTGATTGCAGAAGGTGATGCAACTGCCACGACCGAAGCAGAAAGTGCTTGTTCGAAAATAATCTGGTCCACGAGTTGAACAGCTTCCTGGAAGAACTTACCATTAGGATTGCTAGATATTTCAAGTACGTTTCAAGGAGAATCACACATAAACCCCTAAATACATAAACTTGGATGGCTCCCACAACGCATTAATCTTGAACTACTTAAGACTTAATTGATTTACGAGAAATGCATAAATAAAATTGCGGACTCACAATTTCATTCTGGATAAATATTCACATGGAAATTGTCTTACATAGATAAAAGTTGCAGTTATAAACCAAGTATTTTTCTATAACAAACAAGGCATCAGATTGAATAACACACATAATAGTCATATTATACTATAATTAATATTGTGGATCGCGAACTTTATCTTTAAAAAACTATTGTGAACCAAATATAGATGTGTACCGTTGTGTAAGTATTTAATCGCATGACCTGAAATCCTCGGTTAGAAAGACCTTCCTCTGAAACACAGTCATCATGGTTTTAGATTCGTGAAAGTAAAAAGTGTAAAATATGTTGATAAGTAACTGCTGAAACAACAAACGTAAAAGAAACTTATACACGAATCAGAAGCATAAAATAGTGCAAATTCTTTCCTTTCAAACCATGAGAACTATGGGACATAAAGAAGTGCAGAACATGAGCTAGATAACCGAGGGACATCTACTATAAAGTGATTTTTTTGTTTAGCCAACTTATTTACTTTTCATTAAATACTTCCACAGGAACAACTCCAGAGTTTTGAAGAATAGTGACCTCAGTCTTCAGAATTTTTTTAAAAATGGATTAGCGTACATACTATTTTGGAAGGTAAATAAACTGATTCATTAGCGAATTTTCCCTAATTCTAAAAATGCTTATCCATCAAGTTTGTCTGCTAAGGTCCCAACTGGATAACTAGTATGCTGATAAAGCATAAAGTGGCCATCAAATTACAAAACAGATAAATTATAGGAAATATGAGTTCAAAACAACTTACGAATCATAGTTTTGTTATATATATATATCAGAATTTGCATTTTCAGTTTTAGAAGTGAGGGAGTGCAATTGCTAAATCCATCTAGAGAGAAAGTTGAGTTCATACCAATGTCATGACCAGCTTTTGCAGAGGCAGGGTATAAAACAGTGCATCCATCATTCCCATGCTTTGGCAGCTCTGAAGCAAGAACCTTGCCAGTCGCTGCAAAGGTTCACAAAGTAGAACATGTTAATTCAATAATATATATTTAGTAAAGCTGCCGAGCTGCAACAAAGCAAACCACAATATGCAGATCAGTAAATGATCCAGACTTCAATGGGAAGACATGTACAAATACCTTTTGACGGGACAAAAGCAACATCAATTAATTGCTTAGATGAAACTCCAGCTTCATTGAAAATAGTAGCTGTACCAGCTCCAACCACAGCTATCCTTACACATGGGGATCCAGCAGCTCTATGGATTATAGACAAAGGAGAGTATAAGACGTTAAAACTAACAAAATACTGAAATAGGACGGATGAATAAGGAAAGGCTTGCCTCTAGGATAATTTTATTTAGCCTTTTTTGGTCGACAAATGAAAAGAATATACATGCTCGGTAGGGTGGAAAGAAATGAATTTAAAATATATAACTTCTCGCAAATTATCATAGCATACTCAGTTGAATGTTACACAATCAACTAGGACAGACTGTTCCTATGGTAGTTGCTTGTGAAAACAATTTATGAGAAGTTATCATATGCGAAGTAGTAGCTTAATACTATATATGCAGCAAACTTCAAAACGTACCTCCAGGCATCAAGAAAAACCAGAGCTGCTTCAGGTGAAGTTATGGTGATCCAATCAAAAGTAGTCGCTGCCACCATAAAGCATGAGAATCACCACAAGAAATTACATAAGACGTTATCGGTGTTGACCTTTAAATGTTATAGGACAGAAATTTTTAGATGCACAATAATGTACTAAAATCCCATTAATTTTCTACCTAGTAGTTTAGAGGCAAGTGGATGGAAAGTGCACCATATTGCAATAAGTGATTAAACCGTCAAGCCAAGCTTTATGACACTCTTTTCCTATCAATTATTAAAAAAAAGGGGGAAAGTTTATTACCGTACAGTTCTGAACCTCATGTTTTCAGTCAGTTCATTCATAGTTCTATCTTTATCATTACACTCTGCAGATCTAATTCTAGTAGAGAATCATTAGACCCACACTTACCACATCGAACCCTGCCATTTATCAAGGTAATATAAGCTTGTGAAGTAATAATTTTTACAAGATAATTTACCGTTTTCTTAAGCATCAAAAAGTTCATTACCGGAAACCCTACACCTACAGTTTGATACCTAGGTGAAGCAAGTCCAAGTGTCCAACTACTTAAAAAACAACCAAATAAACTGAATAGTGTACTCTAACTATCCGTGCAGCAACAACAACGCAACCCAATCCCGCCTAGAAGCCAGTTAATATGTGCAAAACAGAATATTACACTAAAGAATGGCTGCAAAACATAGTGCGACGTTCATGTGTGCATGAATTGTTAACATTGCTACATTGCAACTTTGAAGACGAAAAAACAGGTGGGAGAATGGTAGAAGAAAATGAAGAACAAGTGAGATATAGAGCCACTCTTATATACCTTCAACGCACTATGTAATCAGAAAAGAAGTGCTGGCAACTAAAAGTTGAATCATAAGAAGAGGGATTTACCACTCAATAGAGTAGCAAGTTGGTCCAGGTCAGGTAAATGTGCATGCTGAATCAGGGGAAGCTCCAAACAACTGATTCCGTGTGCTGCCTACACAAACAGATCCAAGTATATAACACCCAACACATAAAGAGCCATACCAAGTGTTACAATATAAACTTAATCTATCTCTTTTTATGTATACGCACTCTCATTATCTATGGCTCTATGCCAAGTATAATAGATTACTTTTTACTCTAGCATTATGAAGAAAATTATATTAAATTAACATGCTACTGCATGGCAAACCTATAGTCGCTACAAGTTGCTGCATATACCTTTCTTGGAAAAGAATTATCATTTTTTACGGAGTAATACATAAACAGTCCATGCGTTAAAATCCAATCCTTCAAGGTCATGTCTATGCTCCACTGTAAGAATGAAAATGACCTCTAGCTTGCAGTAAGATAGAACGCTTAATTGGCATGCATTTATTTTAGTTTTTCAAAATTAAAACTGTAAAACTTTATTATCCATTGGTGTGATGTTAGCATTCTATACAAAATCTTATGTGATTCTAAAATTCCGATGCCTAGTGATTCACTATCATAGTCCACTTTACAGGATTCACATTTACTTCATATAAAAGTAACCTCATTATCATATAAATCATGAATATAATCACGATGACTGCCTTGTTAATGCAGCACCAATCACAAATTAAAGGAACCGTTGCATGTCAATATCAATAAATAAACTTTTCATAATGACTGAAACTACCAGGAGTGGTCGAGTGGGCAAAAGCTTGTGACTATCATCACTGAAAAATTCGAGAGGTGTCAGGTTTGAACCGCGCTTGGTGCAACAAACCTGAAGTGAGTGCGCCAACCTCCTCAAACGAGAGGGCTTTAAGTAGTTTATGACTTTATGTTTGTGTGAGAGTGGGCTTAAGCCTCATAGATTAGTTCGCAAAATGACAAATCTAATTCAAAATTCTGGCAACATATTCGGTACACAAAATATTGGGAAAATATGCTTACTTTTTGAAATAATAAGCTAGTTAAAACTTAAGTTTATTTGGTTTTGGGCTTATGTTTTGTAAGCTCATTTTTTGTGACTTATTTAGAAACTTTTCGGCTTATATAAGTTCATTACGTCATAATTAACGTACATAAGATTATAAACCGAAAAGTTTCAAAATAAGCCACAAAAGTGAGCTTATAAAAGATAAGCCCAAAATCAACTAAGCCATAAGCTGGCTATGGGTGTTTGCTTAAGCTTATATGTGACTTATAGAGCTTCTTTGTCTTCCGCCTTATGAAATATAAGTCGGTAAATTGTGGGCTTATGACATTATTTGTTTTTCAGCTTATATTTCACGAGCCTCAGTTTTCCCGCTTATTTGAGACTTACGGGCTTATATAAGTTTATCATATCATAATAAACTTATATAAGCCCGCAAGTCTAAAAATAAGCCGGAAAATTGTGGCTCATGAAATATACGCTGAAAAACGAATTAAACAAAAGCCGAAAAAATAATACTCCGTAATTTCATAAGCCACATATAAGCTTAAACACAAATAATCTCAATTCTTAGGCTCCCGCTCCATTTGCATCTACAGCTTCATTTTCGGTTACTCGAGTGCAACACAATTAATAGAATATTTTATAAAATGCCTAACGGGGGGCATTTGCCCCGGGGGGGCCCTCCCTCAATAATAAGAGATAAAATTAAAAGCATTTTATGTAAATGAATGAAAAGAAATAGAAAATTACGAGGGCTTTGATGAGCTTGTTATTTTTACCACGCTCACGTGTAACAACAACTCGATTATTATTAGATGAAGCTCTGACGTGGAAATGAAGTCTCCGGCGGTTGTAAGGTTTCGCTGCCGGAAGAAATGTAGTGGTGGGGAGAGATAGTAGTGGTGTTTTCATGGTGGTTTGTGGTGATGGGTTGGCTGGTTGACTTTGACTTTTTGTTAAGTGACTATATACTTACTTGAGTTGTTGCTAAATTCAGTTAAGCTTTTTCTATTTTGGTATGGAGGAATGGTACCCGCGCAATGCGGTGGCGAGTAACTTATAACGAATTTTGAGACTAACAAATATTAATTTCTTACTCATTGTAAAGTTATAAAAAGTCGAATTAAAAAACCCACTAAACTTGAAAAGGACTAAAAATTAATAAAAATATATCAAAATAGATATATCGAATTAAAAAGCACAAAATTTAAATATAGTGAAATTAGATTATAAAAATAATAAATAAATAAAAATATTTTTCAATTTAAAAGAAAAAATTGTTATTTTAAAAGGTTGTTACAAAAGTTTGTTACAAAAAGTTGTTTGAAAAAGGTTATAGTATATAATGTTGATGAAAATATCAACAACTTGTTTTATTTAGTAGGTAAAAAAGTCTGAATTTTCAGCCTTACTATTTTAGGAATGTCCCAAATGCTTTATAAAAGTATATAGATTGGAGATCTTGTTAAAACACAAACATTATAGATGGTAAAATACAGTGACTTATTTAACAGTTCCACAAAGACAACCCTACCAAACGATAATCATAAAAAACCTACGATAAAAACATCAGAAAACATATTCAAACAGAACACACAACCTTACCAAACTGTTAAAGATCGGTCGCCCTCAAAAAAGGAAGAAAAAAATAAAGTCATGTTTATATACAACATTGTAGCGGTGGATCTCATTTTGAGAAGTGAACATAACCAAACCCCAAATAACCAAATCTCTATGCATCTCAAAACCAAAAAAAAAAACTTGAGAACAATAAAACATATGTATTACGTGACTTAACTTACAAAAGGTGCCAAATGGATTTATCTAATACATGATTTTAACAAACACGCTACAGATATACGTTTATAGAAACCAAAAAAAATTCCTTAGATGTGTTTACAGGAAGAAAATTCATGTATCAATGGTATCTGATGAGACTGCAATTATACATAGTCTCATCGTCCAAATCGAGATTAAAATATGCAAAAATATCATAAAAACCGTACAAAAACCCTTGTATTTGTTCATTGTGTGATTGTAGGTTCAGATATCATGAATTCAACAAAAGATTACAAGAATCAAGCAAAAACGAACACAACCGCACAAAGAACCGGACCTGAATGGTGATTTTCTAAAAACACCCTTGAAGTTTGAAGATTGTACAAGTTTGGTCCCTACACTTTAAAGACTTGTCACTTTAGGCCCTTATAAATCCTCAAAATTACTAAGGAGTCCTTAAAGTTTCAAGATATTACAATATCAGGCCTTAAAGATTGCTCAACTTACAAGAAAGGTCCTTATTTTAGGTTTCATAAGTTTGAAGGGCCAAATTTGCAAATATGCCAAAGATTTTATAAAGGGTTAAACCCTAATCTACTCTGAAAAATATGGAGGCCAGAAATATCAAGTGTTTCAAAGTTTGGGGGTCCATAATGTCACAAACCAATACCCATTACCTATTATAGCCGTCTGAGCCCACCTTCTTAACCCATCTAAGCCCAAGCTAACACCCTTACCCGGCCTACAACTCCTTACCACGTCACCCTTCTACTAAACCCAGTTATAATAATAAATTAATTTTCAAATTTAATATTATTTTCTAATCCCCGCCAAACACACCCATTAACCCATAAGTTGGATTAAAACCCCTTTTAAACATCCCAAAGAACACATAAACCCTAAAATGTTAATCCCGTTAATTACCCAAAACTAGACCCTAACCCACTCCAGATCCTTAATTACCCACACCCTAACCATTTTACAACCCTCAAAACCTCACCCAACGTCCCCATGTGACACCCTAAAGGACCCCCTGACCCACGTTTTACTTGAAGACAAATATACAACAGAGAATCCAACGATTTTGGTTCTTTTCTTGCTCCCTACTTACAAAGGAACGTCTTAGATTGCAAGAGTACAACTCGCACCTCACAAGTATGGCAGATGATCACATGGGTCACCTTTGACCCATTTTTCAAATTTCAAACAAGAGGGCATTCTTGGTAGATCAGATAGCTAGGGTTTTCCTTGTAATTTTCATTCTAGATCATTCCTAGTACTAGTATAAATATGAGACGGATTGTGTCCATATTTTTTGTTCCAACTTTTGTATATATTTTTAAATTAATGAAAATATAATTTTTAAATTTTCAAAAGTTGAGTTCTTTTTATTTTATCTATTTTAGTTTAACTCATTTACATTTTCTGCCAAGTAGTGTAAGAACTTATCAAAAAGAAAATTGTTCAAAGAAATTTGGCAAAACCTTTTTTGAGATCCAAAGGTATATGTTTGATTATAGGTGCCTGGTTTGAAAACCCAAGCATAAGCAAAGGCATAAATTCTTGTTTTTTTAATGTTTTGTGTTACTCATTTGGTTTTCAAGTAGTTGGTTTTTAAGAATTTTTTCAAAATCTCATTTATTTTTTTATTTTTTTGCACTTACTGTTCATAAGCCCTAATAAGCTGAGATTGCCATCTCAAGCTTATCAGAGCTTATTGAACTTGGATTTTGTTCTTGTGGTGTTGTGATTCACAGGGTCCAAGACATAGCTCACTTTTCCTTTCTTTCTTGAATATATTTCATACCCTTTGTACTTTGCATACAACAGCTCCTCAAAAGCTCAAAGTCCTACAATCCTAGCTTATTTGGAGATGACATCAGCCATAGTGGGGTCTGGATGTAGGTCCCACAAGGTATACTAGGCTTGAACCCTCTAGTTTTGCTAAAATTGATGATTTTTTTAATGATTTTGAGTTTGATTGTGAATTTGTTATAGCTTTATGTTTCATTTGTGTTTTCTGCATATTTCATGAATGTTCATGTATGATTAAGGTAGTTTTATATGATTTCCAAAAGAGTTTCTTTGTTAATTTCCTCAAATCAGAAAATAAGGGGGTGTTTGGTTTAGGTGTTTAAAGTCTTTTGGGTGACAACAAGATACTACAAATAGACTTGCAACCTTTTTATCTGGTCTGCTAGTTGGTTATTAGGTGTTTGCTTCATCTGTTTAGTTGTAGTCAAAGTTTACAAGTGTTTTATTAAAAAAAACAAAAATGAATCATTAGGTAGTATTGGGTTGATTTTCATGATTCAATGTTTGAAAACTTGTAATCAGTTAGTTATTATGTTTCTTTAGGTCTGCTAGTAGCTTGTGTTAAGTTTTGGTAGCTTATGAAGCTTATAGCTTAATTTAAAGTTCACAATTTTTTTGATTAGTTGCATTCATCCGAGATACCTGCAAATTAGTTGTGCCCGATATCTGTCATAACTAGGTAGCGTTATCTGACAGATATCAGATAGAAGTAAATAAGTTGTTTGAGTTTTTGTGCTTATTTCAGTGCTTATTTGGCTTATTGATTGTTTGCTTTTGCTTTGTATTGAGACAAACGTTATTGGGGGTGCCTTTATTCCCAAAACACCAAACAAAGCAAGAACAAGAGCTTTATAGCCTATGTCCACTTAACACTAGCAGTGGGAAGAAATTTCCCACTGCTTTCTTTGGCTTCCTTATGACTTATAGTTAAATCCAAACAACAACTTATTTAATCTTTTCTGGCTTATTTTTTAACTTATTTGCTTTCTCTTATTTTTTTCCAGTTAGTTTATAACCTTTTAGACTTTTCAAAATTGGTTTGGGATTTTTCCCACTTTTAATTTATTTTTTATGATTATTTTAGTTTAAAAATAAGTTTTAGGCATTTAAAAATAGTTCATTTGTTTTTAAAATATTTGAAAAATACTTTTTAGTGTTAGACAAACATATTTGAGGTTTACAAAGCATAAAAACTTGGATTAGGCCTTTTGTTAATTTATTTGATTTTTAGGGCTTTAATTAGCATTTAAAAATTAAATATTAATTAATTTAAAAAGTTACAAAAAGTTTTATTGATTTCTAAACCTTAGTTATATTTGTTAGGATATATTTGTATTTGTTATAAACTTTTTAGTTAAATTTTATTTTTGAGTCACGTTTTACGATTTTACATTTTTATCGTCGTCGTGTGATTGTAGCATAACTCGTCTTTAATTTTCTCTCTTTTAACCACCAAAAACGTTATTAATCCAAATTACCTATTTATAATATCGGCACTAACAAAACACACACCATCCCTTAAGGAACGAACTCACTTTCGGTCTTCACGTTTTTCTAGACGCGTTGACTAATACTTAGCAATTATATGCTTTTTCCTAAAAGTGTATATTTTTACCTCAATCCGTATCAGTGGTCACAAAAGGGCATGTTGAAAGAGCACTTGCTTCTGTTATCTACCAGCATGACTTGTGTCAGAATCTTAGTTGGGTTCAATTAAGCGGATGCCAAAAGAGCACCTGCTTCTGTTAGCTAACAACATGACTTGTGCAGGAATCTTAGTTGGGTTCAATCAAGCGGGTATTAAGACATTGTCAAAGGCACTTAACTTTCATTGTTACTTATGAGCTTCTGTAGACACCCAAAAAGTGTTTTGAAAAGGCTGTTGGGAAGTGGCATGCTGATTCATTGTCATTGTGCGGCTTTTCGTGATCCTTTTGCCTACACTGACTGCAAAAGTACATCACTCATGAGCTAAAATTTATCCTTGCCCTAAAGTATATGAAAATGTTTTGTTTTGGCATGCATGTTGTTCATCTGTTTTAAATGTTAGAGGTATTTTAACATGTGTCCCCACGAGTCTACAAATAAATAACACAAAAATGTAAGGAAATGTGTGTATTTTAAGTGTGCATACAATCCCTTTTTTAACACTAACATGTCTACAATTAGCACATCCTCACCTTCCGTGGAAGCAACGGCAAGTCAACTTTTAGAAATATTGGATAAAGAAATAATTGAAGATTTCCGTGTTAATAAACTCGATGTGTTAACAAAATCTTTAAAGCAGTCAGTGAAAAAGAGGGAAGCAAATGTTAGCCTATTTAAAAAGTTTATCGAACATACAAAAGTTGCATAATGTGTTAGACTTTTGCAACGGGTCCAAGCAAATGATGTAGAGAATCTTGCTTCTCTACGGGCTATGTTAAGACAAACAGAGCGAGACTTGAGTGATAAGTCTCACTTTGTTGTAAAGTCCAGCGATCACACGTGGGATTATAGGTGTTAAAGCACGTGCTTCATAGCTGTTGAATGTAAGGTTTTTTATGTGTTTGTTTGAATAAAGTAAACGTGTCATGTGTTGTTGGGAGTTTGGTACACACGCGTGTGCTCTTTTTTATGTGTTAATGCAAATAAAAATATATGTTTCTTTCATACCTTCATCTTGTTTAAGCCCCTCTGTTAAGCACCAAGTTATTGAAGAGCTTTAAATCCTGCATCAATAACTTCGGTTGTTAGAACAAATATGACACACATTAATAAACTTTGAAGACAAAAAAACAAAGCTTTAGCAACATACATCAGTCGTTGGAATTCTTTAAGGAATTTGGCGGCAAGATTTTGTTTATATCTCTGATTAATACGATACGCATATGTCAGGAACCCCTTACCATCTTCTTGTATCATAATCCTGTAAAATTTTCAAATGGAAATAAGTGTCAAGTACGTTAATTTAATGCACCCTAAACCCCAAAGTAACTCCAGAATCATATAAAAAATTTGTTGCAACCCTAATTTCTAGAACCTCATAACTTTGGTATCCAAAAAGACAGACCAAATCAAAATAACAATTTTTGAATCAAATGAAGTACTAAAAACTTGGGACAACTAACATTGGCACAATGTGAAACTAAAAACCAAGAATCCTAATTTCCATAATCATATAAAAAAGTTGCCGCAATCTTTATTTCCAGATGCTTATAACAAATGTGGAACTAAAAAATGAGAATCCTAATTTTTAGAATCATATAAAAAGCTGCTACAATCCTATTCTCCAAAATCTTATAACAAAGCTCATACACCTAACAAACAACCAAGCAACAACTTGCAACCCAAAAACCTTGGTACCAATGTATCTAATTTCCAGATTATACCAAAGTCATACAACTAACAGACAACAAATTAGCACCTTGCAACCCAATATTTAAGTTTTAACAATGAATTGAAATAGACAGTTGTAAGAGAAATAAGTCGAACCCGGTGTTGCAATCATCATGTAGACGAATTTTTTTATCCCGTTCTATGAATCTGATTTAGGGCTCAGAGCTGGCAATAATAAGGCAGTGGCAAACACCTGCAACGACTGTGAAGAGATTATGGGTATAATCGCTATGCCTAGCAGCGGGTATCGGTAAACCACTTAAGACAACAATACATATATCATCATCACCTGGGAAAAAGGGTAATATTTTAAAGACTTGTCGCCTGAAAGAAGCATGTAGAAAATGCTTCCAACAACTTTTTTTTGGTCAAAATAAGTTTTAAGCAACATGAATCAACAATATTATTCCACCCACAATATGCAGTACAACATACTATTATAATCTTATTATTAGAAAGTATAATATATATAATTCTCCGAGTTACTCTACAACCAATATGGACACCGACAGCAACCGCATGGCGATGCACAAGCTTACCACACATGTTGGTTTTCAACCAATGAGCCTAGCGGTCACTGGGCTACTGTTCCACCAATATCAACGTCTCATAATCCTTTTTTCACGCATTGTCCCCACAATGAAATAGTGTAAAAGAATCAAATCTTTCTGGGGTGCGACTAACATTCTTTCCACTCGATTTGTTACTTGTCTTCAATTATTAACCAAGAGAAGGGTAAGCTTCTCACGGCTGCAAATCAACAATTTGTCCCGCTAAGATGTAGATAACATCGACTCTTTGAGTTCAAAACCCTGTTTAAATTTACTAAATTCAACATTTAGCACTGATTGTGGTAAAATACGTCTTTTAGGAAAAAGAGCGTATATGAGCGGTAAGTATTAAGTGATGATTAAGGAAAATCAAACACTAATGACCCAAAGAAGTTCGTTTCCCAAGGAGGTATATGTGTGTGATTAAAATGTAAAGATATTTGAGATTAATATTGAAGAAAGAAGGGATGAGAAAATAGAATGACGGATACGTGAAAATTATTACTACGACGACTAAATTAAAAATCATAAAAAGTGGTAAAATAAAAATTAATTCTAAAAATTCCTAAAAAATTACCAAAAATCGATAAAAATAAACTAAGAGTTTAAAAATGATCAGAACTTTTTCAAACCTTTTAATTAATTAAATATTAATTTTTAAATGCTAATTAAAGCCCTAAAAATCTAATTAATTATTAAAAGTCCAAATAAAGATTTTTCACTTTATAAAACTCTAAAATGACTTAAAAAGACTAAAAACTATTTTTATGAATTTTTAAACTAAGGAAAACTATTTTTAAATGATTAAAAACTATTAAAATATTAAAATAATTCTAGAAGTCAAGAAAATGATGCTAAAATTAATCTAAGAGTTTTAAAGATCCTATTTTAATGTATTTGACCAAAGACAAACATAAAAGTAGCAAAAATGTGAAAAATGAAATTTAATAATAAAATAATATTAAAATATTATTAAAAATCCAAGAATTATAAAAAATTCTAAAAACTTGCAAACTAGTTTATTTTAACCTAAATAATCAGAAAATGAAAGTGAAATTACCAGAATACCTCTATTGGGCCCCCAAATGGGCTAAAATAAAAAACAGCCTATGAAAATGGGCTTTTGGGCCCAATAAAATGAAACTTAACCAAATAAGATAAAAATCACTAGTCTAGCTTAAAGTTCAATTCTAAACACAAAAGTCTGAAGGCCTAAAAGTTGAATGTGAGCTTATCACAGCTTATTAGAACAACAGCTTATTCTTAATGGGCTTTTTGGCCCATTAAGCTATAAGCCAATGCCATAAGCTCACATTTGACACACAACCTTTTTTTGAAATGCCTAAGAGATCTGTGAAAAGAAATTTCAGATAAGCTCAACCAATAAGTCAGAAATAAGCAAAGTAAAATTTTACTAAAAGACAAAATAGTCGACTTGGAGTTCTAGACCACCTCAAACCTTGATTCAAGTTGCAAAAGACTCTAACTGACTTAATTAAGACAAATCAACAAAGAAAAGTTCAATAAGCCAAGCCAAATAAGCTGAATAAGCTGATAAGCACTTATGTAAAAGTCAAAGTTATTGGTTTTCTAGTCAAAGCTCAAAGTCAACCCCTCAAATGCTCCCGTATGAACAAATGGGTCAAATAAGTAACACCTATTACAAAATTAAAGTTGTTGCAGGTTTAAATAAGCTAGAACAGCTTATTGATAAGCAATCCTGAAAATAACACTAGTAGTGGCTAGCAGCAAGGGAAAGGAGTTCCCACTGCTTTGACTATTTGACTTAATGATTTAGAGAGATCCAGTTGGATTCAATGGAAAACAAAGGAACCCATACAACCAGTGAGTTGTAAGGAGTCAATATTAAGCAAGAAATCAGAAATTGGTTCAGCCAATAAGCACAGAATCAGCAAACAGTCACCAGATATAGTACAGACCTTGAAAATAAGCAGTTATGACAAACTAAGCAGTTTAAGCATGAATAAGCCAACCAAAATAAACCATATGCATACACAAGATATAATAAATTCCAATAAGCACAAATGAACTTGTTTCAAACACTAATTCAATGATTAAGAGCAGATTCAAGCAATAGTAGTTGACTGATGAACAAGGTGATTATCCAAAATCCTTCTGCTGATCTAAATGACCACAAATCCAATTTTAAACCTTCAAATCCCTTTCCCTGGTTGTGTTAACTAAAACTTAGCACTTGTTAACCCTAGTCTACCCTTAGATCTAGGTGTCCCCAAAATTTTAGCTAAAAATACCAAGTTAATCAGATTTTATGGTCCTTTGATGGATTTAGGTGATTCAAGCCACAAAAGTTGCAGATAAATGACCAAGTATACCAGTTAAACAATAACTAACACAAAGCAACACAATACAACCACACAAGTTACCTTAAATCTTAGTATATCAGTTAACCCAAACACCCTTTTGTAAACTGATTCTCAAGTTTTCAAAGGGTTTGTGTGATTTAACCCTCAAACCAAGATCTAAACAACCTAATAACAACCAACAAACCTCTAACAACACAAATCAACCATAATAACATAGATTCACAGACAAATATCCAAAATCACCACAAATCATGCAATATTTCAGAAAAATAAAAGGGATGAGAGATTCAAACTATAAAACCCGTAAAAATAAGGTCATATTTATTTTCTCGTGAATTTTAACTAAATTATATTTTAATTATTTTCCCACTTATTTTAAAATGATTTATTTGGATTTATGGAAATTTTTGTATATTTTTCCGATTTAATTTAAGTCATGAAAAATGATTTAAACGCTCTGTCGCACAAATTTTATAAAATCGTGACGGATCGATGGAACGGGAACCAGAGGCGATATATTACGACTTTATTTAGTCAAAAATATTATTTTTATAAATTTTGTATTTACGTAAATAAGTTTGCACCGAATAGGATTTATTAGCGTTTTTAGGAATCGAGTCGGGCTAAAATTAGATGCATTTTTACTTGGGCTTTAGTTGTAATAATAAGAGACTTATTAGTGGGCTAAGTCCGCTTCTCCCCCTCCCTTTTTCTGGATGTCGACCCACACACACAAAACAAACACAACTGTCATATTTTTATTTCCAAAACAAAATCAAACATCAAAACAGCCCCAACCTTCAAGTTTTCTTCATCAATCTTGTAATTAAATCATACCACAATCATCCTTGGTAAGTCCTAAATACAAATCCATGTTTATTTTTTCATATGCATTGATTTTCAAGAAATCATAAAAATTTAGAAGTGATAAATTTGCATGTTTGATCAATGGGATTAACATGTAATGTATTTATTAAGGTCTAGACATATAGAATTGTTAATAATTTTGACCAAGATCATCCATGGTGGGTTAATGGTGCCACGGCCAAAACATGATCCCATAGGGATCATGTTGTTGATTGTTGGTGTTTGATTAGTGTGACTAGCATCATTGATTGAACATGTATTTTAGATGGGTTTTGATTTTGACCTTCCATGATATTGAATTATAGTGTTTTGATCTATCTAGGTTAATATAAGATGTGTTTTTGATGGTTGGGAATGAATTAGAGGTTGCTTGGTATAGATGTTATGATGCCCAAATTCGGACAGCAGATGTGTGAGCCTAAAACTCACATATTTTCTACTGTAACCTACACTTTTTACAGCTTAAATGGGTTCCTTATGACTTTTACATGTTAGTGGTGAGTTGGATAGGCACACAACTCCTCCGGATGAGGAATTTTGGTCAATTTAAGTTAGAAAGTCAATTCCGGGACAGCAGGTTTGCATAGCTTGTGGCTACAGGTTATTGACTCCCATTTGTGCATTTTAAGGTTTGATACAGTAGTAGGGATCATATGCGAAGTCCTCCCACTGACCTCATGTTAATAGCTATCAACAATGGTTTTTATGACTAAAACGGTAAACCCGAGTTTGAAAACCAAATTCTGATTTTGTAACCTTTCAAAGAATGTAACTTTCCCGCTAATTGGTGGTAGCTATTTACTCGTGGTTGGTATGAGCCGAAATTAGAATCATGAGGCTTTCCAATGGTGGAAATCTCAGTTCCTTAAACCTTATATGTTAACAGGTTATTTTGTCCCAAGTTTAACTAGTGCAGTTTGACTATTAAGTGCTTATGGTAGGGCTGCTAGTGTTTTGGACTTTTAGAAAGTTCCGTAAACTCTTAGATCGAATGTTTGGACATTTGGAAACTAGATTTCAAGCGTGTTCTAGGGGTTTATATCCCATAGCCATTGGATTTATGGTTTGGGAGAGACACTCTTCCCAAGACAGCCTTACTGGAACTTTTTGACTTTTACGTCTTTTGTTATGTAAACTTGAGGCGTTTTGTGCGAAAACCGTATTGAATACTTGGTTTAATACTTAGAACATGTAGAATACATAATTCCTACAGGTTGTAAACCTTGTTTAGCCTTTGACATAGGTATTGGTGCAAATTTTTACCCGTAATACATTTTTATCGAATTATTTTCGTATAATTGTTTTATATGCATATAAAACGCGTACTTAAGGCTCGTGATCACTTTTTTAGGTCACGAATAGCCTTGGAGTGCTACTATCTACTCTTCTACAGCCCGGTTCCATTGTTCATCCGTCATCCGTTCTGTTAACTTAAAGGTAAGTCTATAGTCTCGCTTTTATATTATCTTGTAAATGATTTTTAACCCGCGAGGGGGAATTCATGCTGTTTTATAAAGTGAACACAAGTTGTTTTTGGTATGCTGAACCCTAATATGATGATAAATGCCTAAGTACCATTGTCTTATGAAGTCCCTGAAATTCATGAACTGTTAATTACCTTGCGAGGTAAACGCTAATACATATGATAGATCTATTTGGTTTGACAAACCTTATCTAGGGTATGTATCCATAAGTGATCACCTGAAAGGGATATTATGTATAAGAGGTCGTTGGTATATGACAATATTACCTGTTGTAGGGGCGCCGTAAGTGATTCGGTTGACGTGTTGGTTAACGTTCAGTTGCATGAGCTTAAGGCATTTATCGAAATATATATTACTTGTCTGTGTGACAAGCTTGAGATGATTAAAATTCTTGTGTTCAAATGATGATTTGTAAAACCTATTGACTTGCTCAACCGTTGTGTTGATGATTTTAAGCATGTATTTCAAGTAATCAAGATGGATAGCAGCGAAGCATGCGAGGAGGAAGTTGGTGCTTACTTGTTTAAAACTTTGGTTATTTTTCCATCCTTTGAAATGAATAAAATTACTTTTAAAGTCTTTGATAAATGTATTGTGATTGGTAACGGTTTTTGGGACCAGACGCTACTCTGATTTAATATATTTGGGATGGAAAACTTTTAGAAAATGTTGTATATTATTTTAACGTCTCTTTTTGAGGTCGTTGTCTATGATTGTGTACGATGTGCTATGAGTAGCGCCCCAAAGTGGTATTTCGCTGCGTGGTAATTTGGGGGTGTTACAAAATGGTAATCAGAGCCACAAGTTATAGATAACTAGGTCAATTTTTAAAAACCTAAACTATAACTTTGGTGTGTTCTAAAAAGTTTTAAGCACGCAACTACTTCGCATGGCTTCGGTAAGGCTATTCTTGCATTACTTTATGATTGATTGTGATTATGTGAACCTATGTGTATATAGGAATAGTAGTATGTATATGTAGGAATATACTATGGTATTTAGAGGCATTGCACGTGGAGCAATGGTCCTTGAATGATTGTCGTACATTTTATAATACGGTTTTGTATCAGATTTGGCCTCACCGCCAATCATCGATCTTGATAATTATGTATTATCCGAATACGAGTGTGAAACTCGTTTGATACTTTGAGTATGTATATTGTATCGTAATCTATTGGATATTGACATGTTTAAGTTCGATTGTTATCATCGTATCGTGATGTGCCATTTTAGGACATCTCCTTTCGAAACATAGTTGATAGATGTGATACTCGTGTTCTGAATACTTCTTATGATTTTGAAGAATCATTTATCCGAGGCGACATCTTCTATATAATGCGACATGTGATTTGATTTTATATGACTACGTTTTATTGGCGAAAAGGAGGATGCCAATGTTGAACTTAAGATATATATATCCTAATCAAATATATATCGTTGGGTACAACAAAGATATGCTCGTAGTAGTCATTCGGTTGAGTGACTTAAAAACCTTGTATCTAAATGGAATGGGACATTTAGATATATAGATTAAAACTCGCCCAACTATGAGTTGTTTAAGATTGTCTTGTTGAAATGGGTTAGGACATTTGAATAAGAAAATTTTAAACTACTGGACCTTAGATTATCGTGTTTTCCTTATTCAAATGGAATGGGACGTTTGAATACGGAAATCATGATGTATGTTTATTGACACCTTGTATTTACTATGTTATTTGGATATTATATCGTGTTGAGAGGTAGTAATACTTGAGTAGGATGACTTATAATTGTCTCGTTGAAATGGATTGGGACGCCTTTTCATTTGAACAAGAAAGTTATAAGTTCCCGAACTGTAAATTTATAAACTCTTTTATACATGGAAAGGGACGCCTTTTGATGTATACAAGGAGTTATAAATGAGTGGGCTCAAGTATGTCTGGCTCAATTTGTGAGTGTTTGGTGTGCATACGTCTTTATTCGAATCGTGTTTCGTTGGTATGAATCGTTTAGTGCCGTCGTCATTATGATGATCGTCGATTATCATCAATGTACGAGTAAACCGTTGGACTTCTCTCGAGTTATGATTTATTTCTATGGACCATTTCTAATGTGTCTTGATGATCGTGAGCTTTATAAGCAGATTGTTAAGAACCGTTAACCGTTCCGAGAATAGGCGACTTGTTTAAGCGTCACCGGGATTATGCGTGTATTTGTGAATTGATTGAGGATCAAGTTATCAACGACAACATATCGTGGATTTGAAGATTTTGTAATTTTACTTGCTACTATCGAAGGGTCATAGAAGAATTTTTCTTGAAGACGAACCCGTGGGGCTAATATGACGAGCAAACAACGAATATGATGTATCACTTTGAGCACTGAAGTAAAAGTTATTGGGACACCTTTATATGATGAATGTTGAAGCAGAAGTTAGTGCGGCGCTTTTGAATGTTGAACATTAGAGCAGAAGTTAATGGTACGCTCGATATGTTGTGAATCTTCGCCAATGGACCGAATTTTTTAATGATTGGAGTTAATAAATTCGTTATCACCTCGAGGAGCATGTTGAAGCCGACACCGCAAGTGGAAAGACTTTGAAGATCTAGTGGTATTATCAAGGGTTCGTTCAAGGTTTACTCGATGATCAACGGTGGAGATCTATATTTGATATTTATGTTTGACCTTTTCTTTTTATGTACTTATATGGTATGTGATCTAGTCGAATGATCGTAAGTTGTGAGAACTTGAGACGGCATTGTCCAATGACGTCCGATCATGGAGAAAACGTACCATGTAATATCTTTTTGACCACGATGTTTATTGAGACTTTGATGTGCGTGGGCGGAAGTGAGATGGTGTTCTTGTATTATCTTTTGCGTATGGATCCGAGTGTGAGCCCTCCGATGACGAAAATACTTTCTTATTATTTCTTCTTAATATGCGCCCGTGGCTATCCGGCCAGTGGATATCCTGTAACTTGCAATCTTCCAATTGATTGGACATACCCGAAGGTCTTGTCAAGTATTCTTATTTTTCATGGCTTGGCTATTTAGCAAGCATGAGCTAACACGATTGAATTTATTGATTTGGCATGGTTTGGTTATTTTGCAAACATGTCATGACTTGATTTTACGTCCCTAGTGACGTCTTTTTGTGTTTTGATTTAGATCGTAATGCGTCTGATAGAGTAATGTATGCGTCGAATGATGTCCGTATCCATGAATTCGCTTTTGACGAAATATAAAATTGGAGTCGTAGGATGAGCTTCGTGCAATTCGCGTAATTCACGTGTGTCGAGCTTGAAGAAGTGTTGATGGAATTCTAGACGTAGATCAAGATTCACGTGGGAATGTGAGGACTTCCTTAGAAAGAAGTGCCTTCATCCTTCCGAGTAGTGCACAATACGAGTAAGAAGTGAGTCGAGCCCCGGGACGGTGCTCCCTTAAGGTGGTAAGGATGTAAAACCCGTAAAAATAAGGTCATATTTATTTTCTCGTGAATTTTAACTAAACCATATTTTAATTATTTTCCCACTTATTTTAAAATGATTTATTTGGATTTATGGAAATTTTTGTATATTTTTCGATTTAATTTAAGTCATGAAAATTGATTTAAACGCTCTATCGCACAAATTTTATAAAATCGTGACGGATCGATGGAACGGGAACCGGAGGCGATATATTACGACTTTATTTAGTCAAAAATATTATTTTTATAAATTTTGTATTTACGTAAATAAATTTGCACCGAATAGGATTTATTAGCGTTTTTAGGAATTGAGTCGGGCTAAAATTAGATGCATTTTTACTTGGGATTTAGTTGTAATAATAAGAGACTTATTAGTGGGATAAGCCCACTTCTCCCCCTCCCTTTTTCTGGATGTCGACCCACACACACAAAACAAACACAACTGTCATATTTTTATTTCCAAAACAAAATCAAACTCTCCTTCTGCTCTTTCTCTTGTGCGACGAACCACCATCAAAACAGCCCCAACCTTCAAGTTTTCTTCATCAATCTTGTAATTAAATCATACCACAATCATCCTTGGTAAGTCCTAAACACAAACCCATGTTTATTTTTTTCATATGCATTGATTTTCAAGAAATCATAAAAATTTAGAAGTGATGATTTTACATGTTTGATCAATGGGATTAACATGCAATGTGTTTATTAAGGTCTAGACATATATAATTGTTAATAATTTTGACCAAGATCATCCATGGTGGGTTAATGGTGCCATGGCCAAAACATGATCCCATAGGGATCATGTTGTTGATTGTTGGGTGTTTGATTAGTGTGACTAGCATCATTGATTGAACATGTATTTTAGATGGGTTTTGATTTTGACCTTCCATGATATTGAATAATAGTGTTTTGATCTATCTAGGTTAATATAAGATGTGTTTTTGATGGTAAGGAATGAATTAGAGGTTGCTTGGTATAGATGTTATGATGCCCAAATTCGGACAGCAGATGTGTGAGCCTAAAACTCACATATTTTCTACTGTAACCTGCACTTTTTACAGCTTAACTGGGTTCCTTATGACTTTTATATGTTAGTGGTGAGTTGTATAAGCACACAACTACTCCGGATGAGGAAGTTATGGTCAATTTAAGTTAGAAAGTCAATTCTGGGACAGCAGGTTTGCATAGCTTGTGGCTACAGGTTATTGACTCCCATTTGTGCATTTTAAGGTTTGATACAGTAGTAGGGATCATATGTGAAGTCCTCCCACTGACCTCATGTTAATAGCTATCACCAAATGGTTTTTATGACTAAAACGGTAAACCCGAGTTTGAAAACCAAATTCTGATTTTGTAACCTTTCAAAGAATGTAACTTTCCCGCTAATTGGTGGTAGCTATTTACTCGTAGTTGGTATGGGCCGAAATTAGAATCATGAGGCTTTCCAATGGTGGAAATCTCAGTTCCTTAAACCTTATATGTTAACGGGTTATTTTGTCCCAAGTTTAACTAGTGCAGTTTGACTATTAAGTGCTTATGGTATGGCTGCTAGTGTTTTGGACTTTTAGAAAGTTCCGTAAACTCTTAGATCGAATGTTTGGACATTCGCAAACTAGATTTCAAGCGTCTTCCAGGGGTTTATATCCCATAGCCATTGGATTTATGGTTTGGTAGAGACACTCTTCCCAAGACAGCCTTACTGGAACTTTTTGACTTTTACGTCTTTTGTTATGTAAACTTGAGGCGTTTTGTGCGAAAACCGTATTGAATACTTGGTTTAATATTTAGAACATGTAGAATACATAATTCCTACAGGTTGTAAACCTTGTTTAGCCTTTGACATAGGTATTGGTGCAAATTTTTACCCGTAATATATTTTTATCGAATTATTTTCGTATAATTGTTTTATATGCATATAAAACGCGTACTTAAGGCTCGTGATCACTTTTTTAGGTCATGAATAGCCTTGGAGTGCTACTATCTACTCTTCTACAGCCCGGTTCCATTGTTCATCTGTCATCCGTTATGTTAACTTAAAGGTAAGTCTATAGCCTCGCTTTTATATTATCTTGTAAATGATTTTTAACCCGCGAGGGGGAATACATGCTGTTTTATAAAGTGAACACAAGTTGTTTTTGGTATGCTGAACCCTAGTATGATGATAAATGCCTAAGTACCATTGTCTTATGAAGTCCCTAAAATTCATGAACTGTTAATTACCTTGCGAGGTAAACGCTAATACATATGATAGATCTATTTGGTTTGAGAAACCTTATCCTAGGGTATGTATCCATAAGTGATCACCTGAAAGGGATATTATGTATAAGAGGTCGTTGGTATATGACAATATTACCTGTTGTAGGGGCGCCATAAGTGATTCGGTTGACGTGTTGGTTAACGTTCAGTTGCATGAGCTTAAGGCATTTATCGAAATATATATTACTTGTCGGTGTGACAAGCTTGAGATGATTAAAATTCTTGTGTTCAAATGATGATTTGTAAAACCTATTGACTTGCTCAACCGTTGTGTTGATGATTTTAAGCATGTATTTTAGGTAATCAAGATGGATAGCAGCGGAGCATGCGAGGAGGAAGTTGGTGCTTACTTGTTTAAAACTTTGGTTATTTTTCCATCTTTTGAAATGAATAAAATTACTTTTAATGTCTTTGATGAATGTATTGTGATTGGTAACGGTTTTTGGGACCAGATGCTACTCTGATTTAATATATTTGGGATGGAAAACTTTTAGACAATGTTGTATATTATTTTAACGTCTCTTTTTGAGATCGTTGTCTATGATTGTGTACGATGTGCTATGAGTAGCGCCCCAAAGTGGTATTCCGTTGCGTGGTAATTTTGGGGTGTTACACAAACCTCCAAGATGTACATCCACACCTTAGATTGTTTGAGCTGAGGTGCTAGCAAGAACAAGCACCAGCTTCTAATAGCTGCTAAGAAGAACAAACACAAAATTTAACCAAAAAGAGATTATGACTTGGTTTTTGAAAACAAGAGTTTTAAACCTTAAAAACTTTCCTCAAAATCCATCAAACATATAAATGGAACTCAGACTTTAGCTAATCAAACGCCAAACTTTCATAAAACACAAAAGAGAATTCAGAATTTTCAGAAAACCAACTTTTATTTCATAAAAAGGAATTACAAGAAATTAGCTAAAATCTAGAACAAAGGGGCTCTCACATGTTGAGGCCTCCTTTTATAGACGACTAAGGATGATTCTAGAATGGAAAATACATCAAAACCCTAGCTATGAATTCTCAAAATTGCCCTTTGCCTTCTAGACGCGTTTAATGTGTATGAGCTGTCAAATTTGATCCAAAACGTTCATTTAGCCTTTGGGACCAAGGAATGAGTTTAAATCGTTGATCTTGCCATGCCAGATTGCTTGGAGAGGAAGTTGTCATGTGAGTGGGTAACGGGTTGAATGGTGGGGTCACATTGTGAGTGAGATTGGGAATTTTTGGTGTGGGATGAGTTTAGGTGTGTGTGAATTAAGCGTGGGACAAGGTAATTTGAGTTTTCCCTTTGTTTAAGTGGGTGGTAATTCTGGGTGGATGAATGGTAAACAGTAACACTTTTGATCCGAAAAAAGGGGGTGGGATATGTTTGGCGCGTGTTTGTGATGTTTAAACTTTGGAAATTGCACAAATGGTCCTCAGTCTTTGGGAAAGTATGTATAACAAGTTTATTTTCCACACAAACTCGTTTCCTTTGTTAAATAACTTTCATTTTTCCCACTT
The DNA here is from genome assembly GCA_025667525.1 of Glebionis coronaria. Lineage (NCBI taxonomy): Eukaryota > Viridiplantae > Streptophyta > Magnoliopsida > Asterales > Asteraceae > Glebionis > Glebionis coronaria. Next base: position 496,781,491 of record CM046877.1, read on the forward strand.
TGGCCACGAAAAGTTTTTAAAACAGATTCTAGGGCTTATTCCACTTTGGCAGAATTACAACTTTAGTCCTTTTGATGTTTAATTCATTTTTAATAGACTAGAAGTGTAATATTCTTGAACTTTAAGGGCTTCTTTGGATCTTGGACTTTATGAAGGACCATTATTGACAATTTAGATTTGTGGAGGGACTAAATTTTCCAATTCTTCAAACTTGGAGGACCTTTTTGTAATTTTGACAAACTTAAGGGACCAAACTTGTAATTATGAATATACAAGTGTATTAAGTGTCAGTTCTTCATAAATGAGGGCTCAATATTATACATCTTCAAGTCTTCAAGGGTTTTTCTGTTGGAAATACGTTTATACGTATTTAGGAAGATTTGGTCACTCCGACAATATACTAAGTAGTAGCTCGTAGTCTAGACATCGTTATTTAACAAACAAGCCCAAGCCTAGCCTACAACATGTGTCGGCCGGCCCAAACATGTAAGCCCAAGCCCATTACAAGGCTTGGGTATATAAACCCTCTCCTTTGGTGGAGAGGGTAGAGTGGTTCTTCATTTTACACATAGTTGAAAAGTGTTTTCTTTCACTTTCTCTCTCTAAGTGTGTGTGTTCTCACCATCTCTCCATCTCTTTCTCTCTCTAAAACATAAGCAAGATCTACATATCCTACAAATGGTATCAAGAGCCATGGGATGATTGTATTGTTTATGTGTTTGTGTTCTTGATCTTTGTAGCCTTTTGATCTATTTAAACACACGTCCAAATTTTTTTTTTGTTTTTTATGGTTTTTTCTTGATACAAATCTTCTACATAGTTGTGGTAGGGATTTGGTATAGTTACTTTGGCTAAAAACACAATTTTTTTGGGTGTTTTGATCATTTTTTGGCTTAAAATCACGAATTGGTTGAGTTTTGTCCGAGAAAAGTGGGATTTATTCCGATCAGGTCATCGGAATAGGGTTTATAGGACATTCCGATCAGTGTAATCGGAATAGGGTTTAGGGATTCTGATTTTGGTACATTCCGATTAGGTATTCCGATTAGGCATTCCGATTTGGCACATTCCGAAAAGGAACATTCCGATTAGGCATTCCGATTTGGCACATTCCGAAAAGGAACATTCCGATTTGGCACATTCCGAAAAGGAACATTCCGATTTGGCACATTCCGAAAAGGGGACATTCCGATCAAGGTTATTCCGATAGGGTTTATTCCGACGGCTTCCCGACTGATATTCCGATCACTATTCCGATCAACATTCCAATAATCAAAAATTATTCCATAAAAAATTTCGAATCATGTGTAATTTTGACTTGGAGTTTTTGGTTTATTGAGAACATATTTTATGGGATTTTAACATTGTTTCTCGACTTCAACTCACAACAACAAACACATTTACTTTCTTTCATTGATCGATCAACGTTTGTAAATCTTAACTTATTGAAATGGAGTACACATCTCTTACGGATAAGTCCATCCTCTCGGGTACGGATAATCGTCAACCAATGTTGGTGAAGACTATGTATGAGGAATGGGCTTCCCGAATGGAACTTTATATGTTGAATAAGGAGAATGGACATCTCATTTGGGCATCGGTGCTCAATGGACCATTAGATTATGGTACAGTGACGGAAGGTACAACTACTCGTCCTCGCACAACGGGTGAATTGATTGGAGATATGAAGATTCAAGACAAATGTGATAAGTATGCTATAAACATCATTCTCCAAGCCCTTCCTCCAGATGTCTACAAACTCGTCAGCAAACATAAAGTTGCCAAAGAGTTATGGGATAGAATTCGAGTTCTCATGCAAGGCACCTCGTTAACTAAACAAGAACGAGAGTGTAAGCTTTATGATACTTTTGATAAGTTTGCCTATGTGCCAGGGGAGACTCTCAATGATTACTATCTGAGATTTACCCTATTGTTGAATGAGCTCAATATCTATGGCATGACAATTCCTACCTTCCAATTGAACACCAAGTATTTGAACACTCTTCCTTCAGAATGGAAAAAATACGTGACGGATGTTAAATTGGCTAAGGACTTGCATAACACCAATATGGATCAACTTCAAGCTTTTCTTCAACAACACGAATGCCATGTGATCGAGGCTCGGTTGTCTACACCTCAAGTTCATGATCCACTTGCAATGTTGCTTCTTAACAAAACATGGCTTATACTTATCAACAACCATCATACTTGCAGCAACCACCACCACACACCTATCAACAACCATCTTATCAACCACCAATGATGCCACAGCAAGCATTTCAACAAGGTGTTGATCAACAATCTTTTACGCAGCAACCACCATATCAGACATCACCATCACAAGCCAACACTTCTCCAATGGGCTATACTCCTCAGCAAGGATATTTTCCAATAAAAGCACAACCAGCACAAGCTTTCTACTCTAATGAACTTCTACCAATCCAAGCACCGGTCTTTACTCCAAATGATATGCCAGCTGATGTTCTAAACCATCTCACAGCCTACTTGTCAAAACTTGTTGCAACTAGAGGATTTTCACCAACAAACAATCAGCTCCGCATCTCATCAAATCCTCGACAACAAGCCACTGTTCAAGATGGTCAAGTGACGGTGCAACCAATTCAGGGAAGGCAAAATTCACATGGACCTCCTACAAGGACTAGGAACAATCAAGTTGTGAATTCTCAAGCTAGTGGAAATGGGAGTCCTATTGGTCCTAAGAAGGTTGTGACTTGCTACAATTGCCGAGGACAAGGTCATATGGCTAGGGAATGCACTCAGCCGAAAAGGAGGAGGGATGATGCATGGTTTCGTGAGAAGATGTATTTGGTTGATGCTCAGTCTAAAAGGAAGATTTTGGATTCAGAGGAGTTAGCATTTCTTGCAGACCTAGGGGCAGTAGATACTGAAGGCATTGCAGTCGTTTCTACTTCTAATGCAGCTTATCAAGCAGATGATCTTGACGCATATGATTCGGATTGTGATGACATTCACTCTGCCCAAGCTGCTCTCGTTGCTAATCTCTCTCACTACGGTTCTGATGTCGTCAGTGAGGAACCAACCACATCTAATAATATTGATGATAACCAACATCAAGTTGGGCATGAAAATGACAACCTCGAACAGCATTCGGGAACTAGTAACTCAAATGATGTGGTACCCAATCCTACACATTTGAGTGAACCTCAACCAAATGCTACGACGGGTATGGCATCTTATGCTCAACATGATTTGGTCATGGTGCCTAAACATATTATTGATCAAATGCATATGGCTCTCAGCCAATCCATAGATACGAATTCCACCCTAACTGCTGAGCTTGCGTTGCATAAAGAAAAGGTCAAAGCTTTTGAAATGGTCCCTCAAGCAGAGAAAATAACATGTTCTAAATTTGACCAATTTCGTTTTGAAAAGATTGAACACTTGAAAGAAATAGAATCATTAAAAGCTAATCTTTCCAATGAATTAAAAGAAAAAGAGTCGGTTGTCAATGATTTTCAGAAATTTAAAATGGATTTCGAAACTCTCGAGTCTAAAAAGTTTGAATCGGAAATTAATGCTACCAAACTTCTTAAATTCAAAGAACAACAGCTTTTAAAACAATACGCTTCCACAGAAAAGGTTCATCTTTTAACTAAATCATTTAAAGAACTCGAACTTAAGCGTCTTCAAGATTTACCACCTAATCCCGGTTATGCAAAACAAGCTCAGGAATATATTCCGTGTCTTTATGATATGACCCTAATTGGCAAATCGAAAGAAGCACCTTTTGTTTGTAGTACTGAGGAGACACAGTCACTTGCGGATGAAACTCATTCTAAAATGCTTTCAAAATTCCATACGATTGATTATGACAAGTATAACAAAGATCAATTGTCTAAAAAGACTCGCATTCGCTTACAAAAGGAATTAGCTGAATTGACAGTTCTTGTGCCCCAAAGTTTGTCAAATGAAAACCCTCCTAGTACGTCTCATACACTTGTCAAAACGGATTTAACGAAGTTAATTCCACCGGTAAGTAAGGCGTCCGTTAACTTAAATGCGGTACACCAACACTTAGCCGATTTTGACAAGGTCTTTTTGGAACGTACGACGGCTTCGGCCATAACGGAAGGTGAATGGAACTTTGAGCACACTAGAGCTGCGTTTCGGGACGAAATTGTTCCGTTTGTAAAGAATGTTAAGGCTTGTCTTAGTAATCTTGATCAAGATTTGCTTTTGGAAATAGAAGAAGTTAGACGTGTTTTCAATGAAATGGATGATGCTTATGAAAACAGTTTACTTGAAATAGAACGGGTTTCACGCCAAAATGATCAGCTTCTGAAGCAAGTGATGTCTCATGATATAGTTTCCGTCTGTGTGAATAAAAGTGTTGATGATGATTCTATTGTGCATAATGTTGAATATGTGGATACTGTGGTAGATAGTACTTGTCACGAATCTGACACTGAATTTTTAAAGCTTCAAGATTCATATTCTTCGCTTTCAAAACGTTTTGATGAGATTCAAACACATTGTATTTCGCTTGAATGCAAGCAACAATTTATTCAAGAAATCTTTGAAACGTCATTCGAAGGTGTTAATATCGATGATGCAAACTTTGAAAAGAATTTTCGATTGAATTTACAATCAAAACAGCGTCAGCCAAGTGACAAAGTTGCTAAATCTTTGCCGATAGAAATAGAGAAATCTAAGGAGCTTAACTGTGTGAACGTACTTGAGGCCGCTAAGAATTTTAAACTTGATCTAGATAATCGAGTTTCCAAGATTTTGTCCAAAGTTGATAACTTAAAACAGAAACGTACACGACTCTTCGATTCAGTAAAGCCCGCATGTGCTAACACCACTGCACAGAATCAATCGTTGATTGAACAATTGAATCGAAAGTCGGTGGAAATATCTGATTTGAGGGAACAAATTTGTGATAAAAATCTGGCTTTGGCTGAGTTAAAGGAAACACTTCGTACTCTAAAAGGTAAGAATGTTATGGATAACGCAACCACTGTCTCAACATCGTCCTCTAGTGCAATCAAAAGGAACCTAATAGCCGTTACACCATTAACAAGTGCCCTAGGACTAAACCATCTCAAACTTTGGTCACTAAAGATAAGGCAGAATCAAAACCAGCTTCTAATATTCTCGTGTTGCCTTCTACAGGAGTAAGCATCACTACTAAGGCTCAAAGATCTAAGCTTAAGAGAAACAAGAAGAATGATAGGATCTTGCCCCCATCTAGTAGTCAAGTGAAGAAGAAAGTAGAAGCCCATCCTAGGAATGTTATTTCTGTTTTGAATAAAAAGAATCAGGTAGCTAAACCTAAAGGCTCTGCGGTTGTGCAGCGTTCTAAGCCTAGTGTGAATTCTAATTTGAAATGTTGGAATTGCAATGAATGTATGTTTTCTAGTCGTCATGATTCTTGCCTTATTGACCATGTGAATGAGATGTATGCCCGGAAAAATGGAGTAGAATGGAAACCGACTGGGAAAGTGTTAACCCAAGTTGGTTGGATGTGGCACCCCACTGGTAGAACTTTCACTATAGTAGGAAATATGTGCCCTTTGACTAGGATCACTCCCACTAAAGCGAAGAATGCGTGCCCTTTAACTAGGAGTACCAAGGCTACCAAAACACAAGCGTGTCCTTTAACTAGGAACATCGACTCTACCGTAGGAACCAAGTGACCTTTAAATAGGTCTACTCCCACTATAGTGCCCGCGAATAATCCAAAACCTAAGAAAGTTGGAACAGTAAAACCTGTTAGTGCTAAGACTCACATTAGAAAACGCAGGAAATCTAAGGGTCACAAAAATGTTAGCAATTCTGATAATATTTTATCTGTATCTGCTAACACTCCGGAACCAATAGTTTCCAATGCATTGTCTACTGTTGTTGTTGAAAACAGGTGGGTCAAATTGTTCTCTGGTATTTGGACTCTGGTTGCTCCAAGCATATGACCGGAGATCGCTCTTAGCTCAGAAATTTCGTCAGCAAGTTTCTTGGTACGGTTCGATTTGGTAATGATCATATTGCGAAGATAATGGGTTATGGTGCATATCATATTGGGAACGTAATAATTTCAAGAGTGTATTACGTGGAAGGTCTCGGTCACAACCTATTCTCTGTGGGACAATTTTGTGATGCAAATCTAGAAGTTGCTTTTCGAGAGCATACCTGCTTCATTCGTAATTTGGAAGGGGTTGATTTATTGAAAGGTACTCGAGGGAATAATTTGTATACTTTTTCTCTACAAGACATGATGGCCGCTTCTCCCGTATGTCTTCTCTCCAAAGCATCAAAGACTAAGTCATGGTTATGGCATCGACGGTTATCTCATCTTAACTTTGACGCTATTAATCACTTGGCGAAAAACGAACTTGTTCGTGGTCTTCCTAAACTATCATTTAACAAGGATCATTTGTGTTCCGCGTGTACAAGGGGGAAAAGCACTAAGAAGTCATACAAACCCAAGACTGAAGACACCAACCAAGAGAAACTTTATCTGTTGCATATGGATCTTTGTGGGCCGATGCGTGTTGAAAGTCTTAGTGGCAAAAAGTACATCCTCGTCATTGTCGATGATTACTCTCGGTTTACATGGGTGAAATTCCTTAAAGCAAAAAATGAGGCACCTAAATTCATCATCGGATTTCTCAAGATGATTCAAGTGCGTCTCAACACTACTGTCCGACGCATTCGTACAGATAATGGAACCGAATTTGTAAATCAAATTTTGCGTGATTATTATGAAGAAGTTGGCATTTCTCATGAAACATCCGTTGCTCGCACTCCACAACAAAACGGTGTCGTTAAAAGGCGAAATCGCACACTTATGGAAGCTGCTCGAACGATGTTAATTTACGCAAAGGCTCCATTGTTTTTATGGGCAGAAGCAGTATCTACCGCAGTGTACACCCAAAACCGGTCTCTAATTCGTAAACGCCATGGTAAAACACCTTATGAGCTTCTCCATGGAAAAGTACCAGATTTATCATATCTTCATGTATTTGGTTCTCTTTGCTATCCAAATAATGATGGTGACAATTTGGGAAAACTTCAACCAAAGGCTGATATTGGTATTTTCATTGGTTACGCACCCGCAAAGAAGGCATACTGAATCTACAACCGTAACTCTCGCAAGATCCTTGAAACTATGAATGTTGATTTTGATGAGCTGATAGCAATGGCTTCTGAGCAAAGCAGCACTGAACCCGCACTTCATAAAATGGGACCCAGTAACATTAGTTCTGGTCTTGTCCCAAACAACCCTACTTCATCATCATTTACACCACCTTCTAGGACTGAATGGGATACGTTGTTTCAACCGTTCTTTGATGAATTCTTTACTCCTCCAAGTATTGTTGCTCCAGAACCTAAGGTAATAGCTCCAGTAACCGAAGTTGTCGCTCTAACAACCGAAGCACAATCAGACACATCTGCACCTACAATTGGTCAAGATATACCATCAACTAGTAATTCTCAACCAACACCCGAATCAACTACCCATGTCATGCCTATTGATGATGAAGAGGATGATGATGATCACGATTTGGAATTCTCTCAAATGCGTGAACTTCCATTCTTTGGTGTACCTATTCCCGACCCTAATCAAGCCGGGTCGTCTGTGACAACCCTAGATTTTGGATTTTTCACTTTTGACTGTTTGATGTTGATCATGTGCTTGGTGTGTGTTTATGTGTTATGTGCTCATATTTGAGACTTTATCATGATGTTAGACATTGTTTATGTAGTACATGGTACGTTATATGATGATGTGATGGGGTTGGTTCATGCTCATGAGTTCATATGAATGTATAAATCATGGTATAAGTTGGAAATGAAACGAAATGAAATGAAATGAAATGAGTTCACAAATGAACTGCAAAAAAGTTCGGGTATCATTTTGATAAGGTTTCGTGTACGTATCGTATGTTGTATGTATGTATTAAGTATATATAATATGGTTAGGATAAGTTTTATAGTTACTTTCTATATTTAGAAACTTTTAGAAATGAAGGCTAGTTCAAAAATCGCGTAAAAAGTCGAAAAATTAGCAAAAGGGTACCCGGTTTGGTCCCGAAAGTGTATAGGAGTATAAGTAAACATAAAATAGAAGGGGGAGAGTGTAAATATGATAAAACACAGAGAGGAGTCGAATTTGTCGGTCCCATAGCCTTAATTTTAATAATTAAATTAATAAAAATAGGATAATTACCATTTAAAAGTCCTAATTGGGCCTAAACTTGTCCAGAAGGTTACCAAGGCCTATATAAACACCCCTAGACCCCTAAAAACGACTAATAACCCTAAATAAACCTAAAATCAGTCTAAATCTTCCATGGATATCAAGAGAAGTCGAAATTATGATTAGGGTTCATTAATTTTTCTTGTTTCAAGGTAAGTGATCAATTAAACCTTAATATAATTTATGTTTTTATTACTTAATCATAATTGTATTGTTAATTAACCACCATTGAGATGATTAGGGTTTTATTAATTTTATGGAAAAATATATTAATTAAGATCCATTAATGATTTTAGGATTTGTGTTATAAATTTAGGGATAATTAATGATGTTTAGAGGGTTAGTGCATAAAGGCGTAAAACAGTCTGATTTTTAAGGCTGTCTTGTGTCGACTGTTCCGGGCAGTAGGTAGCACCTTTGGTCGAGTTTCTTTTTTTTTAAAATTAAGTTCAGGGAGTCTACTTTTCAAAAATGTAAGGTTGGTCGAAAATGGAGTTCGGAAAGGTCGTCAAATAATTTTTACAAAAACAGTGCGTTGTTCAGGAATAAATTTTGATTTCGGGAATTTGAGTCAAAACCTAACCAAACGGATGAGATAGCCAAATATTTTTGATTTGGGAACTCTTTATAATGTATATAAAAGGACTGGAGGTTTTCAATAAAATTTATGGTGTTTAGGTCGGGGTTTTGGTGTCAAACATTTAGCATGTACGAAAAATCAGTTTTGGTGAAACCACTTTTGGCGTAGAGACTAAACGAAACGAAAGGGTTAAACGTGTAATTAGAAAGTAAAATTGGTTTTTGAAGTTCTTAGATCATATAACAACATAACTCCAGTAGGGTAGGAGTCAAGTGTGGTGTTAAGTTCACTTCATGTGATCGTTTAGTGACTAGTAAACCGTACCGGGGAAAAACTGGAATTTTACGTATAGAATAGCTTGTAGTGTGAGAACTAGATAGTGGGGATTGGGGGATTAGATTCATTTCCTTGATTGTTACTTAACTTGGGTGTTAAGACCTGAGCTAAGGGTGTCGTGTATGATTTTATAGGTTTGCAGGAGTGCTAGCTTGATGTGCTATCAGGTGAGTTCATAGTCCTATTTTTACTAAGTTTTTAAATGTTTTCTTCTAGTATGGGATGGAGATGACACTTGTGGTATTATTAAAATGTTTTGGTACTAAATTTTTATAAATGTGTGGACATAAATGTGCTATTGTGTGACTTGCGTGCTTATGTGTTCTCATATGTGCTTTGATATGTGTTATGATATGTGAATCTTGATTGTGTTATGATTGGGATTGGTACATAGATGTATGGGCGTCTATGAGACCAATTGTGATGTGTGTGGAGCGTGGGGCACGATCCGTCTTGAGTTCTTGGTTCGTGGGGCATGATCCGTCCTAAGTTCTTGGTTCGAGGGGCACGATCCGTCCTGAGTACTTGTGCATCGTCTCTTCGGAGGCAAGATATCTCGACGGGGATATAGTTCATCTTCCACAGGTGGTGTGGGAAAGATCCGGATAGTGTGGTGTGTGTTCTTGTGTGTGTGACGGGATACTTCTTGACTATTATAGTGTGCTTTGTGAATTGTAGATGTGATTGGTACTTGGATTGAGTTTTGTTGTGGATGCATGTAACATGATTATCACATTATGGTCCATTACTATAAATTGTTTTCCTTCAACTTATTTGCAGCGGATGTAAAGGTTTCTTATGATGTTCTAGATAACTTAAACCTATGTTCTCACCAACTTTATGTTGACAAATTTTAGTGTCATTTTCAGGTGAGGTAGTTGAGGAGGATGATGTTAGAAGTGGCTAGAATATAGAGGCTGCTAGGATTGCATTAGGAGGAATCCCTTTCCTCTTAGATTTTATTTTGTCTTTTGATTTAGTAAATTGTTTGATACCTATATGTTTGATGTGTGTTATTTGAATGTCTTTGGTAAGAGGTAGGCCTGTTACCTACTTACCTAGACGCCTGCATTGTTGAGATATTGTTACGACATTTGTGTCGCCATTTATGATATTTCAATTTCATTTAGTTCTCTCTATAGACACGCTGTTGTTGTGATGATATCTATACGTCGCGCCCCATATTCCGCCATGGTGGGGTGTGACATCGTCCACCTCAGAGGAAGCTCCTAGTACGGTTTACTCCAATCCACGGATTTGTGAACATGACAGCAAGTGGACAAAGGATCATCCTATAGATTCTATTATTGATGACCCTAATCGTCCGGTATCCACACAAAGTCAGTTACAAGAAAGTGCAATGTTTTGTCACTTTGATGCTTTTCTCACTGAAGTTGAACCTAAGATATGGCAACAAGCTTTTACTCAATCATGTTGGATAGAAGCTATGCAAGAAGAACTTAATGAATTTATACGTCTTGAAGTATGGGAACTTGTCCCATGCCCGGATCAAGTGCAGTTACTCACTTTAAAATGGGTTTACAAGGTGAAACTCGATGAGTTAGGGGGAATATTGAAGAACAAAGCTCGTCTAGTAGCTCGTGTATACAAGCAATTATTGGGCATCGACTTTATGGAATCCTTTGCACCTGTTTCCCGTTTGGAAGCCATTAGACTATTCCTGCTTATGCAGCCCACATGAATATGATCGTCTATTAGATGGATGTGAAGACGGCATTTCTGAACGGTGAAATCAAGGAAGAGGTCTATGTTCAACAGCCGGATGGTTTTGTGAATCCTAAATATCCTAATCATGTGTACAAGCTTAAGAAGGCTCTCTATGGGTTGAAGCAAGCTCCTCGCGCATGGTATGATCTATTGTCACAATTCCTCATTACGCAAGGCTTCGCTAAAGGCAAGGTGGATCCCACGCTGTTCATTCAGAAACGAGGTAAAGATATGATTATGATACAAATATATGTTGATGATATTATATTTGCAGCCTCGACCCAAACCTTATCCGACGAATTCGGGAAACTCATGTCTTCCAAGTTTAAGATGTCAATGATGGGCAAGGTGTCATTCTTCCTAGGTCTTCAGATATCTCAGAGTCCCAGAGGCATCTTTATCAATCAATCCAAGTATGCCCTTGAGTCTCTTAAGAAATATAAGATGGAATCTTGCGACCCTGTGGATACTCAAATGGTGGAAAAATCTAAGCTTGATGCAGATCCGCGTGGAGTTACCGTTGATCCGACACTTTATCGTGGAATGGTCGATACTCTTCTGTATATAACAGCTAGTCGACCTGATCTTCAGTTTGCTATATGTATGTGTGCTCGATATCAAACTCGACCTACTGAGTTACACTTGGCTACTGTGAAACGGATCTTTCGATATCTTAAAGGAACCATTAATCGGGGACTTTGGTATTCGAAGGACTCTTCGATTGCACTTATGGCATATGCAGATGCGGATCACGCGGGTTGTCAAGATACAAGGCGTAGCACGAGTGGAACATTGCAACTACTAGGAGATCGATTAATCAGTTGGGCATCGAAAAGGCAGAAAAGCGCTGTAATTTCAAGTACGGAAGCAGAATACATAGCTATGTCCGATTGCTGTGCTCAAATTCTTTGGATGAGATCGCAATTAACCGACTATGGTCTAGGTTTCAATAAAATTCCGATGTATTGTGACAACAAGAGTGCAATTGCCTTATGTTGCAACAACGTTCAATTCTCCCGGTCGAAGCACATTGACATTCGCTACCACTTCATCAAGGAGCAAGTGGAAAATGGAGTAATCGAGCTTTACTTTGTCCGATCTGAGTATCAATTGGCGGATATTTTCATGAAGGCTTTCGATCGTGCTCGAATTGAATTTTTGGCCGACAAGCTAGGAATGAGAACCTTCTCGCCTGAGACTCTAAAGGAACTGGCAGATGAAGCGAAAGAATAGTGGTAAAACTATTCTCCGTATCCTTGGTGATCATCTGTATATATATTGTTTATATTTTTATCCACAAAAGCAAAATACAAAAATATAAAACCATATAAAAACCATAAAAATTGAAAAATCTAGAAAAATCCAAAAATATTTTTACTTTATTTTTCAAAGGCATGTCTTTTGGTACGATAATATTTACGGCCTTAGAAATGTTGATTAATATTGACACGGCGCCATAAATAGAGTTCGTACAAAAGTTGTAAATATTTCATAAAACATGCCCTTATGGCTTGTAGTTATTTCTGACTGCAACCCGGTTTTCACATTAAAGTCAAGTATTTCTTATGAAAGCTTTGGCTCACAACGGGAATTAATTCTCTCGGGCAAGGTTTACTTTAAAACCTTGTAAGGGATCAAGTTTACGTTATAACTTGGTCTAACACAAATCAATGTACGTTTCAGTGCATTTATTTGTTAAAACAAGAGAAGTCTTGTTTTTATGAAGCTGTCATCTCTACAACCATGCTATCTACAATTGGTATCTACATACTCGACGATGCGACTACTCAACCGACGACTACAACTCTTTCAATAGAACACGGGTCAACAATTGAGGGGGAGCAATTGTCAAGTATCCAGAATCTTCGATGCCGAAAGTGCCAAGCTCACAAGTTGGTGTCAAGACAACAATACCAATCGTACATGTTGTGTCCTTTAATATCGGTTTTTAGTATAGTTGTCTTCTCAGCTCGATTCGAATTGAAATCAGGTTTTAACGTTTCGACTTAATTGTTCTTGGTTTAAGGTCGTAATTTGGTATCTAATTCTACTTGGCACAAAGCACGTAAAAAATATAAAAATATTATGTAATACGTAATACAATCTAAAACACGTAGCAAGTACAACATATAATGCGCAAATTACAAATCACAAAAATACAAAATACAAAATTAATAAAACTAAAATCTATTTTATAAAAAAGCTAAAACTACTATTATTCTAAAAACAAATTTACAACAAAATTACACTACTCAAAATGAATTGAAATTCAAACATTTAAATGAATCCAAAATCTAGCCTAACAAGAAGAAAACACGGACTAGCACAACAGACTAACAATATAACAGCCTAATACATACAAGGACGAACTGTGCAAGTAAACTGAACCAATACAAGTTTAACTCATCTAACCGATTAACGGAAAGGGACTATGCACGAAATACAAACAAACAAATAGAGGACTGGAATCTTTTGACTAAACTTGTACCAAAGTGAATACTTTAATAACAGATACTTCGATTCTTTTTTGAGATCCTTTTGCTAAAGTGATTATTGCAGATTTTTACATTACGGTACTATTTTTTACTTGAACTTTTCCAATGAAATATAGAAGCCGGACTGATAACTCTAATTCAGTCTAGATTGAAAGCTAATGATCTGTAAACCAAGAAGATTTACTTGACCTATTGCAAGGTCCATTTCAACTCTAATTGACTACCTAAATTGCAAGTTAACATGGCTGAATGAATTATAAATTGTAAACTAGTATTGTTCTCAAGAAATTTAACCATTCAAACTCATTGTAATCAACAGATTAACACAAGAACAATTCAATCCCGCTTGTTCCAAACACTAGGTAAACTTCTCTATTCCTATTTCTATAACAGATATTTAAACATAAGCACTAATCAAATTATTCTATTTCTATAAAATGAAAGAAGTAAAGCTGACTATAGTGAGTTATAAAATATAAATGCTACTCATGAATGGAACAGTTACAAAATTAGAATACAAAATCAAAAGAAAGAAAAAATCTCACATCCAGGCCAAGTCCATTGTGGGCGAAGCAATGATATATGAACTTTTACCACAATCACCATTACTCTATTCTGCATCAAGGTCTGCACGCGTTGCGTAGCTATGCCGCTATTGAACTTATTGAACAACAACAACTTATCAATCTCCAATTGCAAAATACAACTACTCACAATCTGTGGAAAAAGAAACTAAATATCCTGGAAAAATTATACTCAGTGAACGTTTTAGATGTGACAACCCAAACCCGTGGTTATTGTTTAATTATATTTTTACGTATATTTTTGAAATTTTTGACGATATTGATTGTCATAATGATCGGTGATTTGATTTGGATGAATGTTGGAAGTTATATTTTTACGTTTTGACGAGTTGCGAGGATTGTTAGTAATGACAATATCAACGGATGCCCGAAATTTTACGTTTTATTTTAAACATGTCGATGTATAATATTTTGACTTTTTTTATTTTTTTTAATGTCGTATTAAGTCGTGCCGGGACTATATAATATCATATTTTGTGTGCGTTTTAAGTTTTGAGAAGCATTTTTATGAAACCCGAGACCCGTAAATATTTTCAAAATTGACTAATAGTCATTTCCTGCTTTTTAACCAAGTATTTGCATTTTGGTCCACAAATTAGCAAAATTTACCCTAAACTTTTCCCATATAAAAGGAACATTTTACCAACAAAAACACACATACCACACTCACCATCAAAATTTTCTCTCTCTCCTCTCTCACCCTAAGCAATCCGTCACCCCCCGCCCTTACAAGACCCTTGATTTTAAAAAAAATCTAGCTTGAATCATTGAAAAGCAATTGAAGTCCCATTCCTATCTTTTGATTTTCCATTTTTTGGTATGAAATTTAGCTACATGCATGAACTTTTTACAAAAACCCATTTCCTGATGAAAATCTTGTGTTTTGATCTTAAATAATTGTTGTATGTAGGTGTTATTGTTGTTATATATTATTTTAAGTTGTTGCATGTTGAAATTTTTAGTTGGGTTTTATTTGATTTGATCATCTAGGATGATATAGTGTGTTATGATTGAAAGTAGTAATATTGGGATGATTATAATGGTAAAAATGATGTTAAAATGTGGTGAAAAATTGATTTTGAGTGATTTTTAAGAAGGTATTTTGACCAGAATATAAAAGATAATTCTTGAAAAATATGAGTTTGAGTTTGGTATGAACTAACTAGATATTATTGTAGAGGATGTCTTAAGCTTCGATTTGGTATAAGGTAGATCTTCTAGCTCCAAACGAGCGAAAAGTTACGTAAGTTTGATTATTCGTGTACCGGGAGACGAGTATCGGCACAATATATAATTGTTGTCGATATTTGGATCGAATCTCGGGGACTATAAAAAGGATTTTGAAATGAGTCATGGACTGATGTTAAGTGATAAACATGAGGATGTTAAGTTTATTTACAAAGACGAGTGTCGGTTTTGTAAACGGAGTCAAATAAATAAGTTAAAAAGACTATATGAACTGTTGACGTAAAACTGTCCGGTTTTTGTAGTTCGAAGATGAGTCGGGCAGGGAACTTTAAAAGTAAAATATTTTAACCAACTTTTGGGAGGTCTTTCTATATATAGTAAGTGAAGTTTCTGATTAGTATCGTAAGCTATTGACGTGTTTAAGTAAGGAAAACAGTTTGGACGATTAATAGATATATCGACAGTTTTTGAAAGAATAAAAATATGAAAGTGTACGTAAGAATAATGTATTAAATTAAGTATGGTGTGAGTTTGATTTTGACTTTGAGATATTTATTTTATTTTATTAAGTATGAAATATTACTTGGATGTATTATTAAAGGCACGCGTTTTGTTTTGATAGATTGTGAATTTCGTGTTCGCCGGGCATCATCGATCGTTGAAAGTCGTCATACTACTGTTAATACTTCAGCTGAGTCTATAGCCTCGTTTTCTACTTGTTTTAATAATTTTAAAACCCGCGAGGGGGATACATGCTATTTGAAGTAAAATGAACACATGTCATGAGTAATTGTTGGACCCGAATGTTGCCTTTGTTGATTTTAATTGTATAAGTACCTAAATTGCAAAAGTCCCTAAATTCATGAGCCGTTAACTATCTTCTGACTTGATGTTGTGAGTTGGGAATAGCCGCTTATTCTAATGATAGTACTATTGGGCTGACAACCCTATCTGAGACGAGGGCTTTACGCTGAGTAACCTCTAGGAAGGATAATTTTATAAGAATGAGAATTGGTATACTTGCAATTGATACCCTAGTAGGGGCACTAGAATTCTTATAGTCATGCTGACATTTGGCGTGGGTGACTAAGTTAAGGGGTCGGTGTCATGAGCTTAATACAATTCATTAGCTATTGTTATAAGATGAAATGCCTGATTAATAGATTGTATGGCCACAATGCTATTAAACAATTGTGAATGATTTTTACGATGTGCTCAACTATGTTTTGTTAAACCTATAGACTTGCTCAACCTTTGTGTTGATGATTTTAAGCATGTATTTCAGGTACTTGAAGTTGTTGAATTGCGGAGCTTGCTGGAGAAGGATTGCGGGATTGCTTTTGTAGTAATTTGGTATAAAACAGATTCTTTCCCATTTGTCATAAATTTATAGTATATGGTCAAGTATTTTGGTAAAAGGTTTGTCGTTTTGTTAAGATCCTTGGGGAACTTGAACGCTACTCTGATATATTTTTAAACTGATTTTACTTGGGATTGAAGGTTTTAGACATTGATTTAAATTATTTTCTTAATTATTCCTAAATATACTGTTTTTAGGTCGTATAAAGAGTTTGTGAAATGAAGTTTGCGAATAACACCCAATTGTGTATTTCCGCTGCGCAATATAAATTGGGGGTGTTATAGATTGGTAACCAGAGCTTTTTAGTTATAGCGAATTAGGTCGATTTTTGAAAATGTCATAAACTATAACATTGGTGTCAAAAGTATTTTATAAAAGCAAAGCAACTTCTCTGCAAGGTTCCGGTAAGATTATTTATTTTGTTATGTTTTGTTATTATTGATGTATCCCTCAAAACTGTTCTGAATTCCTGGGTATTTATTAAGTAAATACTACGATAAGGTATTGGTATTAATGAAAGGGCGTGGAGTGCTTTCATCATAATTTCATTTTTATGAGTATTGTATAATTATCATTTACATTGCATTGCATTGCATCGCATACATATATATTTGGCATACGTAAATCATTTGCATTTGCATAATTATGCATTGCATATATATATTTTTGAATAATGACCTTATGTACCTTTGAATTTTTTGTGATTTCAGAAAATGTCCAACATACCACTTAACAACAATAGGCGGGGATATACTGTAGGTCAACGGGGTATGCAGTGTCAGCAAGGATGTAATCATAAGAATTCAGGTGGATGGTTAGATTATGAGGATGATACGGATGATAAGAAAAATGTTGTAGAATCTGAAAGTGATAATTATAGGACTGAGAGTGAAGTTGGAAGAACTGAGGTTAGAGCTGAAGTGAGAAGTTATGGAACTGATTTTAGGAAATATCAGGAAGAGAGAGATAGGCTTCGCAGGTTAAGTGAATATGTAGCTCATCTTGGGCCGTATCTTGGACCGCACTGGAAGTTTCAGGATAGTGAGGTGTATGCTGATTCGCATTATATGATAGATCCGCCGTGTCAAGGAGCGCATTTGAGGTATGGATTTGAGGAGCCGCCGTGTTTTGATCCAAAATAGAAGTGCTGCAAGTTAGGACCAGATGAAGATGAAGTAGGGGCGAGCCTAGTTGGAAGAAAATGATGTGCCACATCCTATGGAGTGATGGAGTGATGAATCTTTGTTGTATTTCAGTTTATGTATTGTTGTGTTGTATTTGGATTATTTAGATGTTGTGAGGTAGTATTGTGATGGATTATTGTTGTTGTTTAGGATGATAAGGGTAAGTGACTGTAGTGACAAGATTTTGTTGCGATTTTCTCAGATTTATGGATGAAATCTACTATTACCCTTTAGTATTTTGATGTGTCTTTGTTATCTTCTCTTTTGTGAGATGATTGTGGAATTGAGGTAGTATTGTATTGTTGGCGCATGTAGTATTCATGATATATCTTGATGAAAAGATCCTTCTTTCTATCTCGATGTGTTTACTTATCATGTTTCTTTCATCTGTGATTAGGGGTGTAAACGAGCCGAGCTGAGCCCGAGCTTAACAGGGCTCGGGCTCGGGCTCGAAACATAAAAGGTGGGCTCGAGCTCGGCTCGATAGCTCGTCGAGCTTTAACCGTTAAGGCTTGAGCTCGGCTCGATAAGGACTCGAGCAAAGCTCGAGCTTAGCTAAAAAAGCTCGAAATTTTATATATGAAACAAATACATCACTAATATTAACACACAATCACAAATTCTATATTTTTATTAAATTATGATAACGACTATCAATAAATTATTCAATATTTTATAGAGTTATCCTTTATAATAAGGTTAATATTTAAATTTACGTTGATTTACTTATATAAAAATATTTTTTTATTAAAGCTCGAAAAGCTCGATAAGAGCTCGAGCCGTGCTATCAAAAGCTCGAGCTCGGCTCATTATATGTTTCGAGCCCTATTATTGGGCTTGAGCTCGGGCTTGAGCTCGATAAAAGCTCGGCTCGATCGAGTCGAGCTTGAGCTCGAGCTCGAATAGCTCGATAAAAGCTCGGCTCGTTTGCACCCCTATCTGTGATAACAGTAGAAAGAGTTACGTGAGATATGTTTCTGTCACTAGTGGGATTCTACGTGACTGAGTATCTATGTCTCCAAAGGTTGTTAACTTTAGGGTAGATTATAGGATTGTGGGAATAGTTGTTAGAAGGTTTGAAGCTGATAGTGCTGCGAGGAGACGAGGTGCTGAGACTGAAGATGCTGCTGTTTCAGTTGAAGATGTTGCTGAGACCGAAGATGCTGCTGTTCCAGTTGAAGATGATGATGCTATTCTGCAAGATTTAAAAGGATGTCTGTGTGTTAGATTCCTAGTGATGAGAAGAGATGCGGTGAAGAGTGTCGTATGAATATTGATGGTAATTGGAAAGGTGCAATTATATGGACAAGTTCGAGTAACTGATGGATGTTTTGATATATCAATAGTCATTTGGGAATGTTCAACTAGACGAAAAGAGATAGTAATTTAAAGATTGATCCAGGTTCGAAATTAAGTGTTGCAGAAAAAGATAAAGGAACGATATTGTTGCGAATGACGGTAAGGAACATGAAATTTATTTCCTCTAATAGAAGTTAAAATTAGAATTTAACAGTCTAAGATAAGAAGAGATGGTATTCAAGCGGTTGCTATAAATCGGGTAAGCAGGAGGAAGTATGATGTGTAGATCACATATATTTTATACCACTTAAGCAATTATCTATTTGCTTCTCGTAAATACGGACTAGCTGGAGGTCGGGCTGCTAAAGGAATAGCAAGGAGTGTGGTATAGGAACTGGTATTTCTGTGGTAATGAAATGTTTTCATTTCGGTAAAGGAGATTGAATAAAGGAATTATTCAGATAATGGAAAATCAATATGAAAGGAAAGTTGCTGCTACCACAGCCTATATTTTGGAAATGCTGATAAGATTTGAGATTCAGATGTTGTAAATTTGCATATTCTTATCTGGTAATCATTGAGTTAGGATTCCAATGGAATTCTGAAGATGTTATTAATGGGATAATGGAATTCTGAAGATTTTATTAATAGTGTGTTGAAATTCCGAAGGTGTTATTGAGGATATATTGAGATTTGAAGATGTTAGATTTTAGTTGACCTAAGGACGAGAAATCAACGAGAAGTAGCAATTGGTTGAAATGAGAAATTAACCAATGAAAGGATTGTTAATAAATATATATATATATATATATGTATATATATATATATATATATATATATATATATATATATATATATATATATATATATATATATATATATATATATATATATATATATATATATATATATATATATATATATATATATATATATATATATATATATATATATATATATATATATATATATATTAAGGGAATATTTTTATGAGCTTTTGGAATTAAGAGGTATCGCGCAATTAATTGGAGTAGAGTTGTGAGAAAGTTAACCAGGATAAGGATGAATATCATAGGATATGCTAAGTAAAGGTGGAAAGAATTAAATTGGAATGTTGTTGAGCATTGAGTACTGATTTCAGGAAGTAATCAGTGGAATTTCTATTTGAAGATTTTACTGGTCAATGATGAGAAGGTATATAGGAGGAAACAGTAATAGATTGAATTTTCTGTGCGCTTTACCAGTAGTTGTCAGAAGGGAATGAGAAGATGAGTTAGCATTTAAGAGTATTTTGTGATTGTTCTGCGGAATCCTAGAGTTCACTTTCTTCTTGGGAAAAAGAAGCTTTGTGTTAGCTTAGTGATGGAAGTTATGCAATCTGATTGTATATTTTGTTAAATGGCATTGTTAGAAAGTTGAGGATGGTAATATGATTAATTGTAAGGGTTGGCAGATGAGACAATAAGGATAATCTGATTTGACTAAAAGGGTAAGTCATCAAAGAAGTAATAATAGAAGTAAGGAAAGAAGTTGGATGTTTTGGGAATAAGATGATTGCTATGGGGATGAACAAACAAAATATCAATCATCAGTAAATGTTTCGTCTGGTGGATATTAAGGAAGGAAAGGAAAGTATTTAATAACAATTGAAAAATTGTTAGGGAAAGATGAATGACGTGTGAAGTTCTTTGGGTATGAACTCCAGCTAAAGTTAGTATAGACGTTTTAGAATGTGCGATCTATGGCTGAAGTGATCGTGAAAGTCTTGACTAGATTGAAACGATTGGGGCTTTGTCGATACCGACGAAACCGACTGAAGCTTGTCAATTCATTTGTGTAAGATGAGTATTATCGGAGGTTAATCGAAAGGTTTTCACTGATTGTTGAACCGATGATAAAGCTGACAAAGAAGAACTAGATGCATGAATGGATAGAATACATCTAAGTTGTAGTTTTGAGATCTGATTTTTGTAGTTGAGGAAGTTGTTTATGAACGCTAAGGATAGATTGAAGTTCTGTGCCTGTATAGTTAGTATTGGAGGAATCTGAAGGAATTATAGAGCTGCGATGATGATATTTTGATAATATCAAATGGAAAGAGAAAGTAATAATAGTGTGTTGAATTGAATAAAAAAGTATATCGGGATTTATATGATTATGAGTTTCGACGATGTGGTATTTATTTTGGGATTGTAAAGTACTACTTGTATGGAATCAAGTATGAAGAAAATAAGGATAATAATGACTTATGTATAAATGTCATTCAGGAATTTCAAAAGAAAGGAGTTAAGGATTATCCAATGATGACTGGGAAATAATAATCAGTAAATTATAGATGAGGTATGTTATAGTTCTGTATTACGAAGTGTGTTCCAGATTATGAAGGATGAGTGTGGATACTTTCACTATCAACTAGTGAGTATTTAGTAAGGAGGAGAAGGAAAAAGGGCTTATGAGATTTCTAAAGTAATTGGGAATTGACTCTTGAGTCTTGAGATTTTGGAATATTGGTAACAACAAGCAGAATGGATAGAATGGAAAGAAAGTTAGAATCGAATTGATAAACTAGTGGAAAAGGGATGCCAAAGAAAGAAGATCAACAGATTGTCGGAAATTTTGAAATAGAATGGTAGTAGAGATGAGAGAGTTGAGATGTATGTTTT
Organism: Glebionis coronaria; assembly: GCA_025667525.1. Lineage (NCBI taxonomy): Eukaryota > Viridiplantae > Streptophyta > Magnoliopsida > Asterales > Asteraceae > Glebionis > Glebionis coronaria. The sequence goes on from CM046877.1 coordinate 496,803,150, forward strand.
TGTGGAACAAAAACGGTTATTGTGATTATCAAATTTTTCTTCTATTAGATCAGAGGATGTATTAAGAATTGATAGGTGTGAAAACACCCATCTTTTCTACCACTTAATTACATTAAAACGGGACCTAAACGTATATTTTATGTCGTAAATGGCGGAATTATGCGTGGTTTGTGTTTTTATTGTGTTTCAGGGTCGAGAAGGTGAAAAGTGGAGAAAACACGGCTTTCACGGGCTTTTATTGAAGAAAAAGACAAAACACAAAGTTGAAAGATCAAGAGTGGAAAAAGAACGGAAGTCCAAGACCAATTCTGAAGATTTATCGAAGAAAAAGTCAAAAGACGGAAGTTCACTAAAAAAACCGAAGAACTCAGGTTTAAATTATGAAGAAATTACAAGACAAGTTCAAAGAAATCCCGAGACGAGGTCTTAGAAGTCGAAGAATTTGAGAAGACTGAAAGACTGAGGACCAAGATAGAAAGAAAGAGGAAGCCACCAACCACTCCCCTCTCCTATAAATACCACCCTCACAACATGTGAGAGGGTTGGTTAGTTTTAGTTTTAGTTTTTAGGATTAGATTAGGTAGGTAGTTTCTCTCTCTAAACATTTGCTTTCTCTCTCTAGATTAATTTGTGTTTAAGCTTTTGTTATTGAATCTTTACTTTTTAATTAAGCTTTTAATTCATCATCTTCATCCTTTCTTGTTGATTTGTTCCTAATCTTTGAGTTCATGTTCTTGAGTTTTTATGATCTTAATCAAGTGGATTTTGATTGATTTGGCTTTGTTTGTTAGTTTTGATGATTTATTTTGATTGATTATTGTTAGTAGATGTTTATTGGTTGTTTAGATTTAATCTTTTGGTTTGATTTGGATAGATTTAATCAAATTCGTACTTTGTTCTTCATTTCCTGAGTCTCGTCTCTATTACTGTATCTTTCCCAGACTTTCCGAATAGGATGTTTCACTTTCCTTCTATGCGGAATATTTCGAATATTCCGAATAGACTGTCTTTAGAATCTTCTATGCGGAATATTAGACATTCCGTATAGATTCCCTATTCGGAATATCTGGATATTCCGAATAGAGACCCTTACTCGGAATGTCTGATTATTCGGAATAGAGTTTTCTATTCGGAATATTAGATTATTCCGAGTAGTGTCTTCTATTCGGAATGTTCGAATATTCCGAATAGGCCCTTTTTCTCCGCATAGCTTTTATTTATTCCGCATAGGGCATTTTCCAATTATTCCGCATAGGGCATTTTTCCATTTTTATTCCGCATAGTTTAAATTTTTCCGAATAGCTTTTATTGAGTTTTAGTTTTAAGTTTCAACTTTATTTTTCCCCGCCACTTTCTTTACTTGCACTTGTACTTGCTTTCCTTTCGATTTAAGTTTTAATTTGAGTTATTTACTTTATTTGTCTTTCAATTTTCTCGTCATTGTTTCAAGTCTTTATTTTTAATTAGTTTTAGACAACGACATCCCTTTTACTTGATTCACCAAGAACAACTGAGTCGCACGATTAACCAGAGATCAATTCGAAGAGATTCCGAGAAAACGAACTTTAATTGATATAAAAATCTGTTATTAAAATGGCGCCGCTGCCGGCTCTTTTCGTGAAGATCGAAGGTTTTTGTGAGTGACGCGTTGGATTTTGGGATCCGTTCACTTGTGAACGTTATTTTTCTTGTCAAAATTTTTTCAGAAATCCAAAAACATTTGAAAAATCATAAAAAGCATTTCTTTTTCAAAGTTTTGCACCAAAAATATTCTTCTTGCTTATCTATCTTTCTTTATGGATTTTTATGTCCATTGCGTCCGGTGTGGGAAACAATTATCTGGGAACAACTCTTGTCAATGGTGTACATGTGAGCGGTGCGGAAACGATATCGACTACACACAATCCGGATTTTGTCCTTTGTGCAACTCGACTAATTCGTACTTTTTGAACCTACCTCCTGTTCCCCCGTGCATCTATTGTGGTAGCGATTCTCATTGGCATGTTTCGTGCCCGGTTCGATACCCGTATGGTCACGGGCAAGAACCAGGGTACAATTATGACAATGATAATAGCTATCCACAAGACGCACCTGATTTTTCTCCATACCCGGTTTGCAACAACTGTGGGGGTCCTCACAATACCTATTATTGTCAACCAATGAATTGTTATGAGCCAAATCCGTGTCCTCAGTTTTCTTCACCTATGGATTATTATGAACCAAACCCGGTTTCTAATTATTCCCAACCGATGAACAACTATGAGCCACAACCGTGCTACAATTCCGGTTTTCAAAATTTTGAGCCCCCACCGCACTCATTCGATCATCAGCCTTGTCACGGGATGAATTACCAAGAACCAATTGTCGATCTTGATACAGCTTTTCAAAAGCAATCGAAAGAGCTTTTACACACACTGCAAACTTGTATGGAGTCATTTTTTCAGCAGCAAGATCAGACAAGTACCCATATCCCTGAGCATATTATTGGCCCTATCGATAATGAGGAGAGTGATGATGATATTGAGGTTATTTTCGACGAGGAGGAATTTCTTAAGCAAAATACTTCACTCCTTCGTGATGATGGTTTGTACATTCCCGAGATCGATGAATATCTTGATATTGATACTCCCGTGGAATATATATCCGGGTATTGTGATGTGGAGGGAGATATACTTTTTCTAGAGGATTTATTACACGATGACACTACACCTTCTATCCCAGCGGTGGAAAGATGTGAATCTCCTGAAACAGGGACGTAGGTGGAAGGTACTTGTTCTCATACTTCTCATATTATATTGCCACCTCCTCCTCCCACATGCACACCCAAGCGGGTGATGTATCACTTTTACTCTACTCGTTTTATACCGGGAAATGAGGATGAGTGCTTTGACCCGGGAGGTGACATTGATTATGCTATGATTGATAACAATACGGCTTTGCCGTTTGCTCAGCATCCATTGTCTTTGGGGGAGGACAATGTGCTTACTTTACCCACCCCACCTCCCGTGGATCTTGAATTCACATACTATACGTATGTTGAAAAGACCTTTCTCCCTGTCAAGACTTCTCCCCCCGCCTCTCCTTTGTTGTTGTCCTCCGGGAACGAGGACAAAGTCTTTGATCCCGGTATCACATTCGAGGCTTCCACATGGACCATTTAATTCGGGGACGAGTCAGGCTCGTGACTCGGTTACCAAAAACAAGCGCTTTTTGGGAGGCAACCCAATTATCTATCTATTTTCACCATAAGTGTAGGGGGGAGCCCCGTGGTGTTTCTTGCCTTCTTTCCTATTATTGCAGGGATTCGAGCTTCAACGACACACTCTTGATGACTTTTGACGAACCGTGACTCCGTGTTCCCTTCTTCCCGGTTCTATCCTAAACTCTTTTCGATTCACTATTTTATATTTCTCAATATTAAAATAGGAATCTCTTTAGTTGTCTCTTCCTTAGCGAGATTTAAACAACGTGCACAATGTCCTAAGTGTAGGGGAGTTTACTCCCACATGCTTAAACATTGAGGACAATGTTTATATTAAGTGTAGGGGGGACTTCTATCGAAGTTAAGTGGCCTTTTCCTTGTATTTGTCCTCATTTTTAACCAGAAAATCAATTTTTCAACATTTTTCAAAATTTTTAATCTATTTTGGCCTAGTTGTAGTTCCCATTATTTTTTCTACTTTTCTCCTATTTTAATAAAATGGTTTTAGCAAGTTTAGATATCTTAGATATATTAGGCCCGTTGTGAATATTTTGACTCAACCCGAGTTTACTTATCCAAGTTTACTCTAGCTAGTATCCTTAACCATATGGACCTTAATTGGTTTATTAGGCTAAGCATCCACGAGTCTCATTACTTGAGATTTTAAATTGTGGAGGACGAGAAATGATAGATTTAGTTACAAGTTTGGTATTCTCTCATTAACTTATGTGAGTTAATTATGATCTTTTTCTCCCATCACTTGCTAATAAATTATCTGCAATAAGTAAGGTCGTACGATTTGAAAAGTTACTTAGCTTCTAGCCCAAGATCCTTTAAAAGTTGCTCGGTAATGATAAGAGTTCATAGCCAAGGCATAACTTATGAAGCGGGGCGCGAAGATTGGCGAGTCCGAAAAGGCCCTAACAAGGCATGAGGATTCAATTTTATTGCTGAAGATCCAAAGTGATGTGAAAAGCATTATTCCTAAAGTCAATATGAAGGATCAAGACTCACGACGAAAAGCAATCAACTCCCATAAAGATCATGGAGAAGTCTATCCGAAAAGACCCTAACAAGGTATGAGGATAAATAGATCCAAGTCCGAAAAGGAGGCGGATCGTTGTATCTCAAAATCCCAATTAGAGATTGAAGAAATAATCATGAAGTCGTGGTCAACAAAGTTGGAGTACCCCTCAAAAGTCTCCAAGTGAAGAAAACTCTATTATGATGAGAAGACCATTATCTCAAGAACGTCTCTCGAAGATATGAAGTATGAAGTACATGCCAAATATCGGCCCGAGAAAGGTCTCAAATCGTGAACCAAGTTATGCCAAGATATGAACTTTTTGATATCCCGAGAAGCAGTTTTAAGAGATTTTGTCCTTTAGCTAACTATTGATCAAATCGTCTTACTTTGCTTTCTGCCTGAATAAACTATCGAAATAAGTCCAAAAATGCATCTTCACGGTCATTCTAAGACAAAAATAAAATATAAGAGATACCCGTAGGAATAAGGGAGTTTAAGTGATTAATTGAACCACATGAGTAAATGTTTGTTATGCTAACTTGTACTAATAATGATCTTGTTTTTAAGCTTGGCATGGGGAACGTGAAACTTGAGGGTGATAAACATTCACGACACCAAAGCCCTAATGTAAGTCTTAGATTTCTTTACAAGTTTCTTCCTTGTTGCATTTTGTTATTTCCTATCTTTTAAATTTTCCTAGGATGTTTAATAAAGGCCAAGGTAGGTTGATTATGATGAAAAGTGTAAACCTTGCTTTATTACTAAGCATTGCATGAGGACATTGCAATGGTTAAGTGTAGGGGATTTGATAGGTGTGAAAACACCCATCTTTTCTACCACTTAATTACATTAAAACGGGACCTAAACGTATATTTTATGTCGTAAATGGCGGAATTATGCGTGGTTTGTGTTTTTATTGTGTTTCAGGGTCGAGAAGGTGAAAAGTGGAGAAAACACGGCTTTCACGGGCTTTTATTGAAGAAAAAGACAAAACACGAAGTTGAAAGATCAAGAGTGGAAAAAGAACGGAAGTCCAAGACCAATTCTGAAGATTTATCGAAGAAAAAGTCAAAAGACGGAAGTTCACTAAAAAAACCGAAGAACTCAGGTTTAAATTATGAAGAAATTACAAGACAAGTTCAAAGAAATCCCGAGACGAGGTCTTAGAAGTCGAAGAATTTGAGAAGACTGAAAGACTGAGGACCAAGATAGAAAGAAAGAGGAAGCCACCAACCACTCCCCTCTCCTATAAATACCACCCTCACAACATGTGAGAGGGTTGGTTAGTTTTAGTTTTAGTTTTTAGGATTAGATTAGGTAGGTAGTTTCTCTCTCTAAACATTTGCTTTCTCTCTCTAGATTAATTTGTGTTTAAGCTTTTGTTATTGAATCTTTACTTTTTAATTAAGCTTTTAATTCATCATCTTCATCCTTTCTTGTTGATTTGTTCCTAATCTTTGAGTTCATGTTCTTGAGTTTTTATGATCTTAATCAAGTGGGTTTTGATTGATTTGGCTTTGTTTGTTAGTTTTGATGATTTATTTTGATTGATTATTGTTAGTAGATGTTTATTGGTTGTTTAGATTTAATCTTTTGGTTTGATTTGGATAGATTTAATCAAATTCGTACTTTGTTCTTCATTTCCTGAGTCTCGTCTCTGTTACTGTATCTTTCCCAGACTTTCCGAATAGGATGTTTCACTTTCCTTCTATGCGGAATATTTCGAATATTCCGAATAGACTGTCTTTAGAATCTTCTATGCGGAATATTAGACATTCCGTATAGATTCCCTATTCGGAATATCTGGATATTCCGAATAGAGACCCTTACTCGGAATGTCTGATTATTCCGAATAGAGTTTTCTATTCGGAATATTAGATTATTCCGAGTAGTGTCTTCTATTCGGAATGTTCGAATATTCCGAATAGGCCCTTTTTCTCCGCATAGCTTTTATTTATTCCGCATAGCGCATTTTCCAATTATTCCGCATAGGGCATTTTTCCATTTTTATTCCGCATAGTTTAAATTTTTCCGAATAGCTTTTATTGAGTTTTAGTTTTAAGTTTCAACTTTATTTTTCCCCGCCACTTTCTTTACTTGCACTTGTACTTGCTTTCCTTTCGATTTAAGTTTTAATTTGAGTTATTTACTTTATTTTGTTGATCCCAAAGTCAGATCTTAAACCTTAATAGCTTGTTTAAGGGTTGTGATAGAGAGAAAGAATTCAATATAACACTAGAGAAACTTTGCAAAGCAAAGTAACTAAACAAGATGCGGAATGTAATGTTTAGCACAAGAACAAACAAGATTCAAACGTTGCACTTTAATATATCAAAGATATACGAATACCCAAAATGGTATTAGGGTTTACAAAACCTTAAAGTAATAATAATGAAAAACGAAATGAGAAAGACACACATTGCATGCTAACCTAGTGAGTCCTTTTATAGATGCAAGGACCCACGTACAAGATCACTACTAACAAACTATGAAAAGTATTAAGGAATAATAACTGAAACGTGTAAATATCTATTCCATGTTTATCTTGACAACAGGGCCTTTGACTTCAGCAGGGGAACGGATCCCCCTGCCTTTGTTATTTAGCAGGGGGAACTTACTCTAGCAGGGGTATGAATAATCAACTAGCAGGGGAAACAAATAAGCATAGATTTATTCCCAACAATCCTCCCCTAAACTTGTGCTTTCCCCTAAAGACAAGTTTCTGAATAAATGCTAGTTTGATGAGGATGCTTACAAACTCTCTGGCCAAATCTGACTATAAACCATTCTTACCAGATCATAAGCAACAGGCTTTTTGGCATCAACAATTAACTTAGCCTGTGCTAACTTCTTCAAGGTTTCCTGAGAGAAAGGATAATACCTGTGATTGAGTAAATAAACACTCACACCTTCCATTACTATCTCATAAACCCCAGAATTGGTAAACAGCTTCCAATACACCAAATCTCCTTTATTCACTGCATCAAATAGAGGATCAAATAATTCATGTTCATACATTCTATGCATGCACTCCCAGATTACCCAATCCTTCTCAACACCATCCATGGTAGGAGGTTTTGCAGCAAACGTTTTCTTCAATATTTTCCACAGATCTTCTAAGTCTTCACTATCCAAAATTTGAAACATGACATCTAGGCTTAGAAAAGTCTGTGCTGTATTGTCAGCCCTTGTAAGCTTCCACCAAGTTCTCCCTCTGTGTTCATAAACAGCATACTCTATGATAGCAAACTTCTTTCCAAGTTCACTAGGTGAGATTTCATCATTTTCCTGTAAGATCAGCTGTTTGTCAATTTCCTCATTTGATGGCCCTTGAGACTCTTTAGTGATTATGCCCACTTGCTCCATTCTCTTGAGTCTCTTTGCTGCCCTTTGTACATTGAGTACTGACTTCTCAAGTACTTCTGGAAGACTTTCACCTGCTTGGTGTGATTCCCCTGCTGGGGATGATGCACCTGCTTGTGTAGTCTCTCCAGCTTTTCTTTTCTTTGTTGCTCTAGCTTTCTGTAGCACTTCACTTTGTCTCCTAAGATACTCAGCTTCCTCAGGAGTGTTGATAGTCATCCAATCCTCCACATCATACAACTTTAGAACTGGTCTGACTGCTCTCTTTATGGCTTCAAAGCTCATATCTGTGAAGTCACCATCCTTCCACTTTCTGTGCCTTTTAAGCAGAAGTTTGTAATGATCAAGCTGCCCTTTCTCTGAAGTTCTATACTTCTCACTCTGAATTTGCATTGCCCTTCTATCCAGATATTCAGTTTGATATTTGTAAACAAGGCAAGTCAACTCATACCTTTCTTCTAAAGGAGCATTTTTCAACTCCTTCTCCCATTGATCAAGAAATTCTTCAACATGAGGTACCCTCTCATCTAGTTCCCTATGCATAATCTCAACCTGCTTGAGCATATCTTTGGGCCTCATTTTCTCCATCCTTTGATCCTGCATATCCATCTCCTCTTGTTGTAGCCTGAGAGCTACTTGTGCATCATGTGCCTCTTGTTCCCTTTGCTGTTCAGGAGTCAGATACTTGAATTTTCTCTTGGGCTGTTGCACCATGATTCCTTTTCCTTTATCTTTTGGATCCACTGCTGGTGCTGGTTTTGCTTTAGTTGCAGGTTCTTTGATTGTTATCCCCTTCTAAGCTGGTTGCTTTCTGTTCTTCCTAACAAATGTTTGAGTTATGTTTTTAGCAGGGGATAAACTTACAGCAGTGGGATCAGCAATGGCAGGGGAAACTTTGGAAGCAGGGGCTTCTTCTTGATTGCCCATAGTGAGCAATGTTTGAGCAATGTCTTTGGTTGCACTCCCCTTGTCACTTCCTTTATCAGCACTTTCTTTCTCCATTCCTTCCTTAGCACTTTTTATCTTTCCATGCTCCATACCAGGATATGAATAATACTCAGTAGATCCTTCTTTGGTTGGAATTTCCTCCCCTTTGGAAGCATCCTCATCTGTGGAAAGAATCAGTCTGGGCTTTCTCCTCCCCTCAAGAGTAGCAAGTCTGGTTTCCAAATGAGAGATAATCAGACCTTGCTTTTTGACATCTTGTACAAGTTGTGCATTCTGCCTTTTCAGGCTCATGCACATTTTCGTCAATTCCAAGTTTGTCAAAGGTTTCATACTGCTCTCAATCCTAGAGGGGAATTTCTCCCCTTGTTGGATATCATGGAGTGGGGGAGAGGACTTATTGATGGTGTCACTATCCTGCTCACCCCTTGAGGATGAGACAGTAGTGGCAGCCAAACCCCCAGGTTGCTCCAAACTCTTGGAGACTCTCCTCTCTGCTGCTTGTGAAGATTCACCAGGCAAGGGAGACCTGGCAAACCTGGATTTAGAACGCCTTTCTTGGTGTGGATCAGCAGGTGGTAGGTTCTTGGCAGGGGATTCAGCAGGTGTATTTATGGCTGTTTGATGTTTGGCTTCTTCCCGTCTGATTTGGTCTAGCATGATTGAAGTGAATGGAATATTTCTGCCAGAGAACAAAGGTGATGGTGCAAGTAATGTGGTGAAAAGTTTGGTTGTGTGTTGGGTTGCTGAAAAATAGTTTCTGTGTGTAATGGGGCCATGATCACTCATATTCAGCAAAACTTCTATAAACCTTGGATACATACAAAACTTTGAGGTGCTTGACACATTTTTCACCATGCCTTTAAAAATCATTTGAGAAAAACAATACTTCCTTCCTGTTGCAAAGCAGATCAGGGCAGAAGCTATCTCACTACCAACTTCATTAAAAGCAGTGGTTTTGGGTGACAAACATTGCATAATAGTATGAATCAAAAGTTTCCAATGAGGGGCAAACTGGCCTTTAGCAAATTTTAATTTTTGTTTTTCAGAAAGTTTATACCCCAATTTTTCAAGACCTTCAAAAATTTCAGCCTCAGAAAAGTTGGTTATTCCATCCTCATCATCAAGGAGAAGGTTCTCCCTAATGGAGGCAAGTGAGATTACCTTGGAATGACCATCAACTGTGCTTTGTATTATGACCTCTCCATTCACTGTTTTGATCATGGCTTTAGACCAGAACTGTTGAATGTGTGAGGTATAAATGCGAGGATTGATGAGAAGGGCCACTTTGAAGTACGAGGACTTTAAAAAGGCCACAGCCTCAGCAAACTCGGCTGGTTCATCATGAAGCAAAGCAATTTGGTTATGATTAGGAGCAATTTTAAGAGTCATGATGAATGTGAAAAATAGTTTAAAGGTTTATAGAGATGGGAGGTAAGTGGGATTAGGTCGAAAGTGATTTGTGGACCTGCTGGTAAAGGGAATTAAGTTTATATAGGCGAATTGAAGAGCTGTGATTGGACCAAAATTTTCAAATTGCAAAAATATCAGGAATAAATCTTGATAAAAAAATTAATATATTTGAAATAAAAGGAAAAGATTACCAATCAGCGAAGAAAGCGCCTTAAATATCGTTTAAAAAGAATAAAATATTCCCTAACCAAAATTTAAGCAAGCAGGCCCAACGGCTATGAACAGGGTAACGGTATTGTCGGTCAATGGTCAAACAGGGGAATGTTGTGAAGGCAGGGGAATGAAAAATAAAAGCAGGGGAAACTTTCCTAGGGGTATTAAACTAGTCATGAAGGGACTAATGCTAACTAGCTCTGCTCTAATGCACACACTTGTATACACAAGATAGATACATAGAATCTCAAGAGTCCTCTATTCAGCAATGGTCCCAATACAAAAAGTTAATACATAAGCCCCCTACACCAGGTAATCCCAAGAAATCATGCATACCCCAGTCACCATCCCAACCTTGTCCCTTACCTATGGTCAGTTAGTCTTGGCAATGTGTGCCACACATCTATATTTTGAACAGCAAGCTGCTTGAATAAAGAAATGCAAACACACACCACAGTGCCTCAAGGTTTCAAAGTTTAGACAAGCTGTGCAGCAGGTCATCATTACCCTGAACCCCCACTCACCAATGGATATGATCTAAGACCATATATGAGCATTCTAAGAATACCCTGAATCCTAAAGGTTTGACCTAACCTCCCCTGAAACATAGAATATATACCTGATCCACCAAGGAGAGTAATATGCACCATATGAACCTCTGCATTGTTAGTCTAAAACCACATAAAACCACTTTTGAAAACAGAACACACCCTGCTTAAGAGAAAAATTCTCTTGGCAGGGGAATAAACCCCAAGCAGGGGAATCAGTGTTAAAAAGCAGTGGAATGAAAGATATGGTAAAAGTGACTAGCAATTATACAACAACAGCAATGAAATAACCCTGATTACATAAGACAAAAATAGACATCAGATTTTAAGGAGTAACCATTCCAATACCTGCAACCAGATACTGAAATCTCCCTACCTCAAAAGCTTTTGGTAAAAGATCAGAAACATTAAGTTCTGTATCAATTTTCTCAGGGACAATCAGTCCTTTTTCAAAACAATCTCTGATAAAGTGATGTCTAATTTCAATATGTTTGGTTTTGCTATGAAAAACAGGGTTCTTTATAATGCAAATAGTGCTGTTGTTGTCAATAAATATCTTGGTTTTAAGAAAGTTGTACCCATAATCAAGTAATTGATTTTGCACCCATAGAACTTGACCACAGCATGCAGCAGCTGCTACATACTCAGCTTCAGTTGTGGATGTTGCCATGATGGTCTGCTTCTTACATTGCCAAGATATAAGCCTGCTCCCCAAAAATTGGCATCCCCCTGTTGTAGACTTCCTATCATTGTTGTCACCAGCATAATCACTATCTGAATAAGCTATCAGCTCAAATGGTGACTCCTTTGGATACCAGAGTCCTAGGGTGGGATGACATTTGAGATACCTAAAGATCCTTTTCACAGCAAATAAGTGACACTCTGTTGGTGACACCTGGTATCTTGCACATAAGCAGACTGCAAACATGATGTCAGGCCTGGAAGCAGTGAGATACATAAGAGACCCAATCATAGACCTGTAGTTCCTGACATCAATGGGCTTGCTAGGACCATCCTTGCCCCATGGATGATCCTTGTCCATGGGAGTGGACACCTTCTTCCCATCAGACATGCCAAACTTCTTTACAATCTCAGCTACATATTTGTCTTGTGAGATAAATATCCCATCTTTCCGCTGCTGAACTTGTAACCCCAAAAAGAAGTTTAGTTCTCCCATAGCACTCATTTGAAACTTATCCTGCATTAATTTGGCAAACTCTTTGCTAAGCATGGAGTTAGTTGATCCAAAAATAATGTCATCCACATAGACTTGTACTAGCAAAAGGTCACCCTTTTGTTTCTTTGTGAACAGGGTCTGATCAATCTTCCCCCTGCTGAATCCATTGTCTAGAAGATATTTGGAAAGAGTACCATACCAGGCTCTGGGAGCTTGGTGAAGGCCATACATGGCCTTTTTCACTTTGTATACTTTGTCAGGATGTTCTGGATCTTCAAACCCTGGTGGTTGCATGACATAGACTTCTTCATCAATGGTTCCATATAAGAATGCACTTTTCACATCCATCTGAAAAACAGTGAAGTCCATGAATGAGGCATAAGCAAGGAATAATCTAATAGCTTCAATCCTTGCTACTGGAGCAAACACCTCTTCATAATCAATCCCTTCTTCCTGAGTATACCCTTGTGCTACTAACCTTGCCTTGTTCCTGACAACTATTCCCCTTTCATCCTTTTTGTTCCTGAGCACCCACTTGGTCCCAATAGGCCTTGCCCATTTGGGACAATCAACCAGAATCCAAACCTCTTGTATGTCAAATTGTAAGAGCTCCTCTTGCATAGCTTCAACCCAACTTGGATCATTTAAAGCTTGAAAAATCTTCTTTGGCTCTTCTTGTGACAAAAATGCAGTAAACAGACAACATTGCATGTTGTCATGATTGAACTTCATGGTGATGTTAGCAATGAAGCTGTGCTCCTTTGCTGTATACCTTGTATGTCTTGGAGCTTCAGGATCACCAATAATCTGTGAGATAGGATGATCTTTATTAATTCTACAGGTAGGCTGCATGATTACTTCTGTTTCATCTTCTTCCAAATCAGAATTGATGGGGCTGTTTTGATTAGGAAAGAAGTCCTCAAAGGAACTTCCAAATGTGACAGCATGACCTAAAGATGGGTGCTTGTGAGCAGAATGAAGCTCTGAATAACTAGGACCTCCACTCCTGATGATTCTGCTTCCACTGATGGATATGATAGGACCATCAGTTATGGGTGTAGTTGATGAGATGAGTGGGGATTCTCTTTCTGCATCAGAAGTCTCATTAGTATCATGATCCTTTGTGAGAGAGGAATCAATTCCTTTAGCAGGGGAATCCAGGATTCCACTGCTTTCAGCCATTCCACTGCCTTCAGACATAGCAGGGGATGAGATTGGCTGTTCTTTTCTTGAAGCAGAGTCATCTTCTTGTTTATCAGCTTCACTAGGAAACAATGAGGGTACATTCATGTACCTCATAGGTGACTTTTCAGCAGCAATTGCTTCTTGAGTACCTGAAATGTTAGTGTTCTGCAAGACAACAGGTACATAATTCATGGACTTGGAAAGTACATCTATATCAAAGAACCAATCAGGACCTGTTTGAACATCTTCAGGTTTGTCTTCAAGAAAGTTCACATGAAGATTTTCTGTGATTTTGCTTGTCTTCTTGTTGAAGACCCTATATCCCTTGCTGTTTAAAGAATAACCCACAAAATATCCATCATCACCCTTTTCACTAAACTTACCAAGATTGTCAATGGTGTTCAAGATGATAACATGACACCCAAAAGGTCTGAAAAAGTCAATTAAGGGAGGTCTTCCATTAAACAGCTGATAAGGGGTCTTGTTGTGTGCCTTGACCACCAAGGCCCTGTTTTGCACATAGCAAGCAGTGGATACAGCTTTAGCCCAAAAAATAACTGGAAGCTTGGAATCAGACAGCATAGTTCTTGCAGCTTCAATGAGTGTCCTATTCCTTCTTTCTGCCACTCCATTCTGTTGAGGTGTTCTAGCAATGCTAAATTGCCTCTTGATGCCTTTGTTTATGCAGAAAGAATCCAGCTTGTGATTTCTGAACTCACCACCATTGTCTGATCTTATGGTAACTACCTTCATGCTTTTTGACAGTTCAATTTGATTGATGAACCCAATGAGTACATCAGCAGTGTCACTCTTTTCAAATAGAAAGAATGTCCATGTAAATCTTGAAAAGTCATCAGTAATCACTAAGCAGTACCATTTCCTCATTATACTTGCCACAGAAGTAGGACCAAAAAGATCCATATGCAATAGTTCCAATGGCTTGGTGGTGGACATACTTGTTTTTGACTTGCAAGATGCTCTGTGTTGCTTTCCTTTCAGACATGCTGCACAAGTATGTTCAGTGACAAAAGACTTGGAAGGAAGACCATGAACCAGATTATGCTTTACCAGTTTGTTCATGTTCTTGAAATTGAGATGACCAAGTCTTCTATGCCATTTCTTACATTCATCTGCTGAAGCTTTGGCAATGAAACATGTTTCATTGTCTTGGAGAGAGATGTCCTTGAGATCAATTGTGTACATGTTCTTCTGTCTTGGTGTTCTGAGAACAATTGGAGTGTCTTGTGGCAAGACAAACTCTTTTCCTAATACCAAGCATTCAGTGTCAGTAAACAAGACAAAATTCTTGTTATCAGTCATCTGTGACACACTGAAGAGATTATACTTGAGCTCCTTCACCAAATACACATTGTCAAAAGTCATCCCATTGGTGACAATAGTTCCTTTTCCTGTTATAGTCCCATGCCCATCTCCAAAAGAAACACCATCATTGTCATGCAGGGGTACAAAGTTAGACAGGTAAGCTTTGTGTCCAGTCATACTCCTTGAGCATCCACTATCCCAGTATGCTCTATCATCCCTTGTCTTCTTTGTCACCTGTAAAAGGAAAAACAAATTAGTTTTTCTTGGGGACCCAAGCCATTACAGACTTGGATCTACCTCGTGTATCAATGTAAGATAGCTTATCAAAGACTAGAGATACACCATTAGATTGAGTACCCCTTTTGGGTGCCCAAACCCAACGAGCTGAGGCTTTCACAGCTTTTCCCCATCTTCCCATGTTCCTAGAATGCACACCTCTTCTAGCAGGGGATACCCCAGTTTGAGCAGGGGAATCCTTATGCTTGGTAGAGGGAACCCACCTTTTGTTTTGGCCTCTATTCATGTGTTGGTAAGGTCTTGGGCCAGTTTTATTTGCAGTATAAGGTGTTGGGGTGGTCACAGACGTGTTGGGCTTTGGGTGAACATCAATTTTCTTTCTAAGGGCTGGAGCAACATATTTCTCAGCAACTCTATTTCTTAAGGCAGGGGCAACATACTTGGCAGGGGAAAAGGATTTTGCCCCTGCATTTAGAAGAATGGCTCTAGGTTGCATATCCTTTAAGGGATTTGCAGCCACCATCTCCATTGGTGCCTTACACTCTTGATAAGTGTGTTCAAAACTGCCACATGTGAAGCAGGGCTTGGTATTGATCACAAAGTCTTTTCCTAACTGATAGGACTTTTGGTCATTCCAATTCCTTTGATTACCTCTGACATTCCTGTACATACCAGCATATTTAATGATAGGTTTAGGAGACTGTGGTCTTGCCCTGCTCTTAGAGTTTGGATTGCTGCTAGAACTTCCTTCTTTTGAAAATTTAACAGGGTTATCAATTTTCTTTAAGCCAACCTGTTCCTGTTTAATATCCCTAATGACACTAGTTTTAACTAGAGGCTCTTCTGTATCAGCATTATTAGGTATATAAGCACTCAAGTCAAACTCAATGTCATCCTGTTTTTCAAAACAAGGGAGACCAGTCCATGACAAGTCTTTTCTAGGATAGGGAGCATGGATGTTAGCAGGGGGTGGGGGTATAGTAGCATTCATGTTCTTAATTCCAAACCCTGTTTTGTCCTTAGGAGATTGACCAATATCAAATGCCTTGGTTAAATCTTTTGAAGCTTTTCCAAATTTTTCAACAGTTTCCTCATCTATCTTTTGGTTAGCTTTAAAAATTTCAAGTTCAGCAGTTAAAACATTTATAGATTGGTTATTCTCCTTGGCATCTCTTTCTAGAATCACAATGTGATCCCTATATTCACTTTCTCTTTGCCTATACTCTCTTATGGTGGACTCTAGTTGTTCTAAGGCACGTTTGTAGTTATCAAGATCATTATCACAATTTATATAGTCAGCTTTTACCTTTCTGATTTGATCATTCAAAGATTCAGTATTTTTCCTACAAGCTTTAGTACAGTATGAGTCATCATATACCTCATTGTCAGAGCTGGAACTTGACATGGCCATAAGTGCAAAGTCTTCTTCCTTTTTCTCAGCCACCAAAGCTTGGTTTCTTTCCACACTTTCTGTCATAGCACTCCAGTCCCATCCATTTGCTCCATCTATCCCCTGCATTGCTACCATAGCTTTAGCACCAGAATCCTCATCCTTTCTATGGCTATTTCCAGACTTAGGTCCTCTGCACTCCCTGGCAAAATGACCCTTCTTGCCACAATTGTAGCATTCAACTTTTGCTTTATCAAATCCAGCCACATCAGATGGATTAATTGTGATCTTCTTCCCATACTTCTTTTGGAACCTGTTGGCTCTCATGCTTAGCAAAGCCATATTCCACTTGATATCCAATTCTTCTAGTGCTTGCTTACTGATTTGATTCAGATCTTCATGTAACACTGTAGATCCTTGTGGACCTTGAGATGCTATGAAGGCACATGCAGTATCAAGACTGAATGTAGCTGGTCTTTCTTCATCATAGGAAGGTCCAGACCTGGTAGCAGGGGAATAAGTAGCAGGGGCTACTTCTATTCCACTGTTCTTGGAGATTCCACTGCTTTGTGATATGAATGCCATGTTAGCAGGGGAATCAGCAATTCCACTTGAGTTGGTGGGAATTGTCCCTTTTGACTTCATTTCATTGACAATAGGTTCAAAAACTTTTAGGTTATTGTATATATCATCAATATTCTTGTTGTCCAAGTCATCCTTATTTTGCCAGATTGCCTTATAGACAAACCATTCTTTCTGGAGGCTGTTCAAAAACCTGGTATTCACCTGCTCTTTTGTCACCTCAATATCAAAGAATTCCAAGTGGGCCACCATGTCTTGAAGCCTATTGTAAATAGCTCCAATTGATTCATCACCAATTGCTTTGAAAGAAGCAAAATCGTCCAGCATTTGGTTCTTCTTCTTCTTCTTTGTGGCTTCATTTCCTCCAAAGGTTGTGCCTATGGCTTCCCATAGTTCCTTAGCTGTTTTGTATTTCCTGAATCTGAGTTGATGTCTATCAGGTAGGGCCAACAGCAATGAGCTGTGAGCCCTGACATCATGCCTCCTAGCCAGTATTTCCTTATCACATAGAGCAGCAGATTTCTTCTTGTCCTTACCTTTGGAACTTTCACCTTCATCCTTGCCTTCTTCAACAGCCACCATTTTGTTGAATTGATCACCAAACTCTATGATCTCCCAGAGAACATAGTGTTCCATTTTCAGGTATTGTTGGATTCTGAATTCCCATAATTCAAAGTTTTCAGGATCCAACATGGGTAACTTGAGGTTATTGTGGTTGTTGCTATTTGTGGATGAATCTGAAGACATGTTTGCTATAAGGATTTTGTTCTTGATTTAGACAAAGTTTCTCAACAAGCTCTGATACCACTTGTTGATCCCAAAGTCAGATCTTAAACCTTAATAGCTTGTTTAAGGGTTGTGATAGAGAGAAAGAATTCAATCTAACACTAGAGAAACTTTGCAAAGCAAAGTAACTAAACAAGATGCGGAATGTAATGTTTAGCACAAGAACAAACAAGATTCAAACGTTGCACTTTAATATATCAAAGATATACGAATACCCAAAATGGTATTAGGGTTTACAAAACCTTAAAGTAATAATAATGAAAAACGAAATGAGAAAGACACACATCTCATGCTAACCTAGTGAGTCCTTTTATAGATGCAAGGACCCACGTACAAGATCACTACTAACAAACTATAGAAAGTATTAAGGAATAATAACTGAAACGCGTAAATATCTATTCCATGTTTATCTTGACAGCAGGGCCTTTGACTTCAGCAGGGGAACGGATCCCCCTGCCTTTGTTATTTAGCAGGGGGAACTTACTCTAGCAGGGGTATGAATAATCAACTAGCAGGGGAAACAAATAAGCATAGATTTATTCCCAACATATTTGTCTTTCAATTTTCTCGTCATTGTTTCAAGTCTTTATTTTTAATTAGTTTTAGACAACGACATCCCTTTTACTTGATTCACCAAGAACAACTGAGTCGCACAATTAACCAGAGATCAATTCGAAGAGATTCCGAGAAAACGAACTTTAATTGATATAAAAATCTGTTATTAAGAATGCAAGGACCAGTGGTGAATGAATTTTTCGGATCAAGGAGAATTTAATTATTCTTAGAGTTCTGAGAGTGTCGCATGTAGTATTGAAGGAATTTCACAAGTTGAAGTATTGATACCGTCTGATTGGAATAAGATGTGTTACGATATCAAGAAGTGATATGACCATTATACATTTTAGATTTAAATATAGGAGACTAACGGAGTTGTTTAAACAATATACGGTATGAGGAAGATGTAATGATGTACTATGGAAGGTACAGTAATTTCAAAAATGTTGACACTATGAAATTGGAAGATGAGCATAGGAGGTATATAAGCGACTAGTCAGAATTATTGATGATCTCATTGTGTTTAGTTTTAGTGTAACCTCGGGACATAGAGACAGTATATTTTTGAATATTGGAAATCGCGGTGATAAGAAATGAGCATTGAATAAGGTTTGAACATATTATACGTAACCCAGAGACTGAGATTGACTTTTGAGTATTAGAGATCTTTACAGAAAGTGAGAAGAATGGATTCAAGAAAGAATATTGCGTATTTTCGAAAGGAGATTCTATCATCAATAGAAATCTAGTGAAAACGGACAGAGTGAAAGGATGATTTGAACGATGGCAATTGAATTTGTGTTGATGTGATTGAAACTTGGGATGATGATATCTTTAATATTTTACTAGGAGGACTAATGAAACCTAGTGAAGATGAAATCTTTATGTGATGATTATTGCACATCTTAATTTGAGGACTTACATAGTAGTGGGTCAAGTTATTAGAGTATTGAAGCAGGAAAGAAACTGAGAAAGTGATGTAGAAGGAGTATGAATGATGAAGGAATATTATCATATTGGAAGGTGAAATTTAGAAGTTGAAGTATAGTAATATTCGGTTGTATGGTGATGTTATAAGGATTGAGTTGAACTGGTGTGAAAGACGTGAGTATCTCTTGAGGATAAGAGGTCACGTTGATTCTAGAAGTGAGGAAGTGCGAGTGTAAGGCGGGTTGAGCGCCGGGACGTCGCTCTCTTTTAGAAGGGTAGGATGTGACAACCCAAACCCGTGGTCATTATTTAATTATATTCTTACGTATATTTTTGAAATTTTTGACGAGATTGATTGTCATAATGATCGGTGATTTGATTTGGATGAATGTTGGAAGTTATATTTTTACGTTTTGACGAGTTGCGAGGATTGTTAGTAATGACGATATAAACGGATGCCCGAAATTCTACTTTTTATTTTAAACATGTCGATGTATAATATTTTGACGTTTTTATTTTTTTTAATGTCGTATTAAGTCGTGCCGGGACTATATAATATTATATTTTGTGTGCGTTTTAAGTTTTGAGAAGCATTTTTATAAAACCTGAGACCCGTAAATATTTTCGAAATTGACTAATAGTCATTTTCCGCTTTTTTACCAAGTATTTACATTTTGGTCCACAAGAATCACAATTGGTAAAAACTACCCTAAACTTTTCCCATATAAAAGGAAAATTTTAACCACAAAACACACATAACACACTCACCATCAAAATTTTCTCTCTCCCCTCTCTCACCCTAAGTAATCTGTCACCCCCACCCTTACAAAACCCTTGATTTTTAAAAAAATCTAGCTTGAATCATTAAAAAGCAATTGAAGTCCCATTCCTATCTTTTGATTCTCCATCTTTTGGTATTAAAGTTAGCTACATGCATGAACTTTTTATAAAAACCCATTTTTTATGAAAATCTTGTGTTTTGATCTTAAATAAATGTTGTATGTAGGCGTTATTGTTGTTATATATTATTTTAAGTTGTTGCATGTTGAAATTTTTAGTTGAGTTTTATTTGATTTGGTCATCTAGGATGATATAGTGTGTTATGATAGAAAGTAGTAATACTGTAATGATTATAGTGGTAAAAATGATGTTAAAATGTGGTGAAAATTTGATTTTGAGTGATTTTTAAGAAGGTATTTTGACCAGAATATAAAAGATAATTTTTGAAAAATATGAGTTTGAGTTTGGTATGAACTAACTAGATATTGTTGTAGAGGATGTCTTAAGCTTCGATTTGGTATAAGGTAGAGCTTCTAGCTCCAAACGAACGAAAAGTTACGTTAGTTTGATTATTCGTGTACTGGGAGACGAGTATCGGCACAATATATAATTATTGTCGATATTTGGATCGAATCTCGGGAATATAAAAAGGATTTTGAAATGAGTCATGGACTGATGTTAAGTGATAAACATGAGGATGTTAAGTTTATTTACAAAGACGAGTGTTGGTTTTGTAAACGGGGTCAAATAAATAAGTTAAAAAGACTATATGAATTGTTGACGTAAAACTGTCCGGTTTTTGTAGTTCGAAGATGAGTCGGGCAGGGAACTTTCAAAGTAAAATATTTTAACCAACTTTTGGGAGGTCTTTCTATATATAGTAAGTGAAGTTTCTGATTAGTATCGTAAGCTATTGACGTGTTTAAGTAAGGAAAACAGTTTGGACGATTAATAGATATATATCGACAGTTTTTGAAAGAATAAAATATAAAAGTTTACGTAAGAAGAATGTATTAAATTGAGTATGGTGTGAGTTTGATTTTGACTTTGAGATATTTATATCATTTTATTAAGTATGAAATATTACTTGGATGTATTATTAAAGGCACGTGTTTTGTTTTGATAGATTATGAATTTCGTGTTCGCCAGGCATCATCGATCGTTGAAAGTCGTCATGTTAATACTTCAGGTGAGTCTATAGCCTCGCTTTCTACTTGTTTAAATGATTTTAAAACCCGCGAGGGGGATACATGCTATTTGAAGTAAAATGAACACATGTCATGAGTAATTGTTGGACCCGAATGTTGCCTTTTGTTGCCTTTGTTGATTTGAATTGTATAAGTACCTAAATTGCAAAAGTCCCTAAATTCATGAGCAGTTAACTATCTTCTGACTTGATGTTGTGAGTTAGGAATAGCCGCTTATTCTAATGATAGTACTGTTGGGCTGACGACCCTATCTGAGACCAGGGCTTTACGCTGAGTAACCTCTGGGAAGGATAATTTTATGAGAATGAGAATTGGTATACTTGCAATTGATACCCTAGTAGGGGCACTGGAATTCTTATAGTCATGCTGGCATTTGGCGTGGGTGACTAAATTAAGGGGTCGGTGTCATGAGCTTAATACAATTCATTAGCTATTGCTATAAGATGAAATGCCTGATTAATAGATTGTATGGCCACAATGCTATTAAACAATTGTGAATGATTTTTACGACGTGTTCAACTATGTTTTGTTAAACCTATAGACTTGCTCAACTTTTGTGTTGATGATTTTAAGCATGTATTTCAGGTACTTGAAGTTGTTGAATTGTGGAGCTTGCTAGAGAAGGATTGCGGGATTGCTTTTGTAGTAATTTGGTCTAAAACAGATTTCTTTCCCATTGGCCATAAATTTATAGTATATTGTCAAGTATTTTGGTAAAAGGTTTGTCGTTTTGTTAAGATCCTTGGGGAACCCGAACACTACTCTGATATATTTTTAAACTGATTTTACTTGGGATTGAAGGTTTTAGACATTGATTTAAATTATTTCCTTAATTATTCCTAAATATACTGTTTTTAGGTCGTATAAAGAGTTTGTGAAATGAAGTTTGTGAATAACACCCAATTGTGTATTTCTGCTGCGCAATGTAAATTGGGGGTGTTATATTAAAGCTATTCAAGAATATCAAAAATAGAATAAAAAAAAAACTTTCATAAGCTTTTCAAGCTTATGAGCTTATCGCACAGTAAAAGACATAAATAGATTTTAAAAACAATTTCTATTGATAGAGAAATACTTATAAGAAACTACAAAATGCCAATCTAATCAAAAGCATTTAACCTAAAGCTGAGAAAAACACTCATAAGGTTGTACAAACTTATGAAGCTGTGAGCTTATAATAAGTGCAAAGAGAAGTAAGAAGTGAAAATTGATTGATTTCATTAATTGCATAAATGTGATTACAATTTTACTAACTGATCACAAAATGAACTAACAACATTAAAGTAGTTGTGAAGAAAGAAGATTAAGAAGGTTAAACTTTCATTAATGGAGAAATCAAGTTTGTTACAAATGGATGTCAAAAGCTTTATAGTATATAAACAACTATGAAACTGAATTAACTGATTGAAACCGAATTATCTAAACTACTTCTACAACTAAGAATTAACTAACTAATTTTATAAGTGTGTGAAAAATACACCTAGTCTAACTATCCTAATGAGGGTAAGGGTTTTGGTATTTATAGATAATTTATGAAGAGATGAGACGGATTGGTGATGTGTCTCATCCAATGCGAATCTGCCACGTGTTCAATTAGTTGATTAGGGTTATTGATAGTTTCTAGAATTGGG
Organism: Glebionis coronaria; assembly: GCA_025667525.1. Lineage (NCBI taxonomy): Eukaryota > Viridiplantae > Streptophyta > Magnoliopsida > Asterales > Asteraceae > Glebionis > Glebionis coronaria. The sequence goes on from CM046877.1 coordinate 496,825,645, forward strand.
GATTTCCATGTTTGTTGATTATAAGCCAATTAAATGGCACAGGGATGTTGAGGAGGTTAAAACGTTCATCTTTTGTTTTTTTACTTTTCTTTGATTCGTCCTGGATTTGCTTTAATTTGATGAGGAAGAAGGTGATGACTAGTCACACTCAGATTGGCTCAGAGAAAGACACACGGATCATTATCTTCTTTATGAAATGTGATTGTCTGTTATTAATGATCTATGTGAAGGCTTGTTCTTTATTTTAATTAGACCACATGGAATAGAACTTTGCATTTAGCCAAAAACAGCCCTTGAAGTCTCAACAATTTGGCAGAATATTATTTCTTCATATTAAACTTTAAGGAATGCCATGTTAAGTCCTTGGATCTTTGAAATGAAAAACCTGAACCCTTGATTCTTCAAATAGTTTGCATCTTTAGTCCTCATGGCCTTGTTTTGTCTTTTTCTTCAAATAAAACCCGTAAAAACGCGTGTTTGCTTCATAATGTATCTGATTTACCTGAAACACACAAAACACCAAATACACGCGTAGTTTTGATATTTTACAGTTCAATATAATATATTTGGCCGTGTTTTAAGTGATTTTGGGTTATTAAAAGTGAGTGTTTTTACACTCATCAATATACATCAAGCCCAAGTGTATAGACCACTTGGATCTTCATGATTTACATTATATGAAAACTATAATCATGACTTGATCTAGAAGGAGAGATCTTCATCATGTTATGAACCCAACACTTCATAGTGATGAAAGTGTTCTTCTCTTGCACTTGAGAGGATGAGAGCACTGGAGAAGAGAATCACATCTTAAAGAAGATTAATCTACCAACTAATCAAGGATCTAAGGTGTTTGAGAAACTGAGAGAAATGTGAAAGGGTTGAGTAAAAAGATGGAAATGATCCACTATTTATAGGACAAGGGAGTATCGGCTATATGTGCCTACGGCTCATTAAATACCCCTGCGACTCGTTATTGATATTGATCCGCGTGTACCTTTATTGAGCCGCGGGCTCCAGACTCCGCCCCCTTTTGTCCTTTAGTGGGAAAATGCCATCTGGTGAAGATTTTATCCAATATGGATATTCTTTGACCATTTGAAATATACAAAATTCAAATTTCTATTTTCTTTTTAATAAAACATTTTCTTAAAGATAAATTCATTTAATTAAAAGTGAGTTTTAAAAAAATATTAATCCTTGATCACTTAATAAGGTTAATGACATGTTTATTCATACATGACGAATGCGATCTTGGAGGTGTCGAGAGAAGTATACAAATGTATGTTTGACTGATTACGAGTACCTTACACATTTTACATAATGTATTGTGAGTGATATGTTGTCGTCACCAAGACACAAAGAGATTATATCGATTAAACATCGTAATGTTTGCACTAACGGAGCGTTTCATCTAATTTAATACACCCATCAACAGCAGAAAACGATGACACACGCTAAATGTGGCTGCTAGCAACTCAGGCCGCCATGCCTACAAATACTTATCATCGCTTTATAAGTCTTCCATCCAGTTTAATATAACAACCACAATAATCAGACCAGCCATGGCTGCAAACACAATTTAGTTTTGCCACGCCAAGATACAGGTTAATTTATAGTCATGGGCTGACATTGCGACAAATGTGTCTATTAGCAACTCGGGCAGCCATGGCTACAAATATTCAACATCTAAGTTCTAGCCGTGGGTTGACAGTGCGATAAATGTGGTTGCTAGCAACTCATGCCGCCATGCCTACAAATATCGCACCAAAGGTTTACATAAATGTATTTCCACATAATATACCTAGAATACAAAAAAAAATTTGAATAAAGGGGGAACACTTAATCATCTTTAAGCAAACACAATTCATAAAACATACCCAAAAAACATGACTGCAAACCTATAAAGGTTGCCTTGCCAAGATATACTAATTCCTAGATCAAGTTTATTGGGCTTTTGGGCCCAATAAGAAAAATTAAGAAAAACATAAAAGCAAAAGTACTACTAGACTCAAAATTTAATTTTAAGCAACTTATTTTAAAGGCCAAAAGCTAAAAAAGCACCAAAAGCCCTCAAATAAGCTATCAGCACTCCTTATTGGGCCTAATAAGCCCAATAAGCAAAATACTTAAGCTGATAAGCTGATGTTTGGCAGAGTTTTTGGACTAATTAAGCTAAAATAGAAAAGAAATTTGCAAAAAAACAAAGTAAGCTTATAAAAAATAAGCAATAAGCTCTATGTAATAAGCCCAAAAGCTTATTACTGGACCTTATGACCTGAAATTTGAGAAGCCTAAGTTTTTTACAATATAAAAAATATGCAAAAATAACGTTTATAAAAGATTCCCTAATAAGCTTAGGATAAGCACTTTGTGTTTACCACTAAAAGACAAATAGTCTAGAATGGGTTTCCCTTGACTATTTGTCTTGAAAATGGACATAGAGGCGTATTTTGGGCTTGTTAAGACAATGGAATAAAGAAAAGTGAAATATGCTAAAGAAAATTAAGCTAATGAGATAATAAGCACAAATGTAATAAGCTAAACTATTACTTTTTTTAGAAAAACTTAAACCAAAAGTCAAACAAGCTGGGAATAAGATAAATAAGGCAAATAAATAAGATTGAATACAACAACAAAGTTGTTGCTCAAGCCAATAAGCCACAATAAGAAAATAAGATCAAAATAGCTTATATGGCCAATTTTGTACAAGATATGATAAAAATAAAAGAAAGAGAAAGGATACAGAAAAAAACCATAGGGCAATTGGTTAGAGTGTTTGTGTGTTGAGGGATAGGTGGTGGGTTCGAGTCCCACACCTTTCTTTTTGGTATATTTTTTATTTACTTTTAGAATAAGACCCTGATAAGTTGTGGCTTAGTAGGGGGTAGAACAATGATTGATTCGTTTTCGTACACCCGAAGGTTATCGTAGTTCCGGCGAAGTGTGAATGGAAATTCGCGTTTATATCTAAAGTTTGATGCTCGAATAAAAAGGTTTTGATTTTTATAGTTAAACTACTAATAATATTAACGACTAAATATTAAAATATATAAAAGCGATAAGAATGAAAATTAAACTACAATTATAAAGCGAGAGATATCTAAAATAATAATAATGACAATAAAGATGCTAAACTAAACAAGCATAATCAAACTACTCGAATCAAGATATAAACGCTAAACATGCAATAATAACGATATATTTAAGCTAATGAAATAAAATAAGAAAAGAGATAGAGAATTTAACCCGTAATGATGAACCGGAGACGAAAAATTAAACACCCGATCTAATAGCTAAATTAAATCAAAAGCTTATAACTTTCAAAGTTTTTATCAAACTAATTAGCCGATAAAGTTGTCAATTTTATGGACTAACTAACAAGATAAAAACAAATCGAGCTTTAAACTTTAAAACTTAATCTAGCTAAAAGACCCATTAAGCTCCTCGCCAAAAGATGAACCGGGTTTGCCGAGATCAAAAGACATCAAACGGTTAACGACAATTAAGCTAAACGACATTTTAGAATAATTTGTAAAAACTATTTGGGAAAATAATTTAAACTAATTAAGATAATAAATTTATTTACAAAACATGTATAAACTAAGTTTGGAAAAAGAAAGAAAAAAAAACAATTTTAAAAGCCATGTATTTAAAACATATTTTGATTAATATAAAACTTAAGTCTAAAACACACTTTATGTATTCAAATGGTTGGAACTTTTCTATATTGTTAAGAAAGTTGCATCAGAAGGTTGGTATCAACATGGTGGTTATTTTCTTCCTAGCATGAAAAGAGAACAAGAAACCTCGTTTATTATCTCGGATCCAAAAACCAACTAGGAATATCAAACCAATCGTAAACGGAAACGAGCTTCAACATCAAGCACACAAACTACAAACATCATCATCAGTTAACATCAACCGAACATATTGACACCGAATCCAAAAATCCACCGTAACCACAATCAAAACTACAATCAACCGATCAAACTTTTATCAAACACAAACCACCAAATCGTAAAAAACGAATCCGCAAGCTATCGTAACCCAAATCAAAACCGAAATCAGACTATATAAATCAACCGAAAATCATTAACCATCACCAATATCTTAAAATCGAACAAAAGCTAAAAAAAAAGAAATCGAACCAATATTTAGAATCAAGAACAAGGGAGTGATTTAAAATGATAAAAAAAAATAAGCTAGTACTCTCTTTTATTCTACTCCTAATACTAGCCTAAGAGAAAGGAAAATGAGAGATACCCAATGAATGTTAATAGCAATATGCTTTTGTTGTACGCAGGTCTACCATACGGAAAAAAAAATGAATGAAAAAAATGAGATAAAATTGTTTCTGCTTAATCTCCACGCAGGACCACACCACCTCCTTCAAAAATAAGTCTGCGTATGTATTACGCATCCTTTCTCCAAAACTGATCTGGGCTTCGTCCTATTTTTTGGGCCTTGCTGGGTTGCGCCATCCATTTAAAGCTGCTGGGCCTTTTGGCTTCTTGGGCTTTTGTGGCTTTTTGCTTATGCTGGCCTCCGTCTTTAATCCCATTTCATTTGAGATGGCTGTTGTAATTTTTGAGTTCATTTGTTTATTAATGGGTCGGTTCGACCCATATAAATGGTGTCGGGTCGGCCCAATAAAACATGAATGCACCGTCCAACTCGATTTTCAGTGCTCTTTCCATATCTTGTACTCGTTCTTGGCTCTTTGGCTTTGTTTTTGCTCCTTTTCTTCATATCCGTACCTAAAATAATAAATAGCACATTTAAACGATATATGCACTAAAAATACACGTTTTGCTATTTATTATGTCATAAATGAAGGGATATTACTACTAAAAACACGAATAATTACGTGTCTAACACACCCCTACACTTAAGACGTTGCTTGCCCCCAAACAACTATTGTCACAAACGTTAAAAACAATTTAAAACCACTTTATTCGAGATTGCTAAAATAAAATAAAATTCCATAGTGACCCGCCATGCTCGACTTTTTATTTAAGGAATAAGGATCATAGAACGGGAAACACACAAACTGGGTGTCTCCAGGGAATAACTATCGTCATCCTCTTTTTATTACTCCCAACTAAGCTAAAATTCCTTGTGCAAACGTTATAGCAAAATGCTAACACTACTTATACTAATAACCTATGTAAATATAACTTTTCACTCCTATAATTATAAAGACTAGGCAAGTGTGTTCTTTTTCAAAATTTTGATCGTTCAAATCGACATTTGTTATGGTTGCCTAATTATCTAAGTGGAATATTAGACTCACCGAAAATAACGAGATTTAAGATTCAAAAATGGCCTTTCCCATGTAGCGGCTTTCTTCTCGGAACGTCCCAACCTAATCGGTTAAGTGCCCGGGCTTTTGACACCCCACGGAGAATAGTACCGGGATTGGCGGGATTTTGAAATCAAAGATCTTGAAATCACCGCTAAGCTAATAAAACACACTTAGATGAAAAACAACGACGGTAATTAGAGAATGAAGATTCAAAGGAGAGATCACTCCATGTAGCGACTTTCTTCTCAGCTTGTCCTTTAGCAAAGCTTAGGAGGCTAGGTTTTTACACCCTCGAGAATAGTATCAGAGCTCACGGGACCTTTGACTTCTACATTCTCAATTACCGTCTAAACTTTTATACAAAATTGACGAATTCTAGTTCAACTTCGGATTTAAATTTAAGAAAAAGCAAGTTTCTCACAATTATAATTGAAGCAACAAAAACATAAAACTCTTATTCATTTTTTTTTCTTTTTTTTTTCAAATAATTTCTTTTTTCTCTTTTTTTTGTTTTTTGTTTTTTTTTTCTTTCTTCTCTTTTTTTTCTTTTCCTTTTTTTTTCACTTCTTTTTTTTTCAACATATTTATTCACGCAACATTATTTCAAATTTAAGAAAGTATGCTTTCACTCAAATTTAAATAAAAAGTTGAACTAGGACTTTATATCAAAATTGCATAAGAATTTTTTTTTTTTGCATAACAACACAATTTTTAACGTTCAAAGGCTTGAAAAAAAACACACTTATTTAATCTAGTTATAATCTAGGAGGAAAAGCCATAGGTTACTCATATAAGCTCTAAAGAGAACCAACTACTCCACGTTTAGCATTTATATTTGCACAATTCCTAAAAGCTTAGTCTAAAAGTTAAGGGAGCAGCCAGATCAACACTCAGGCAGAGTCAGGATCCCCTTTGTTCTAGCCTACGGGACAAGTCAATCACGCACAGTCAAAAACGTTTTATTATTATTAAGAAAATAAAATAAAATAAAAACAGACATTTGATCAAAATAGGATGCTAGAGGGCAAACAAGTAGGCATGAATATGATCCATATGATATAAAACCCCCCTACACTTAGAACCAAACATTGGCCTCAATGTTCAAAAGTGATAAGTAGCTACCCCTACACTTAAGAACACAAAAGGCAAATGCTAGAATTCCAAGTGTAAGAAGGAGAACACAATCAAATATGTATGGATAAAGATGAGAACTGAGTACTCCCCTGATATAGACATGAAGATCGATCGGAGACTGAATGAAGAAGATGATGGAAAACAGCAACATCAACCCTCTGAAAGTCTTCTCGATCCTAGGGAACCTGCACACAAAAACAAAAACCAACAAGCACACATGGAGAGAAGCACACGCCCCTACACTTATGTTAGAAAATAAATAAAAAGGATAGATCATCGGGTTGCCTCCCGAGAAGCGCTTGTTTTTGTTAACCGAGTCACGAGCCTGACTCGACCCCGAATTAAATGGTCCATGGGGAAGCAAGAGAATCACCACTGGCTCAAAACAGATATGCCAGGGTCAAAGATCTTATCCTCATTACCGGATGAGAATAAAGAAGAAGAATCCACAGTATAAGTGAAGAAAAGCAGAAGGATTCTTATAACATACGAGAAATAGGTATAAAGGCGATCCTTAAGAATACTCGTCTTCGCCAAGGGCGGGAGGGTGGGAGAAAAAGATATCAAAGTGTCACCCGAGGACACTTGATAGAAACTCAAAGCAAGAGTTGATGGGATAACTGGTAAAACATCACAAGAAATAGCAACATCAACGTCTCCTCCGGGATCAAAACACTCATCCTCATTTCCCGGTATGAAATGAGGCGAGTAAAAACGATACATCACCTGCTTGGGTGTGCACGCAGTAGGACGGGGTGGCAACATAATATGAGAAATATCAGAAGAAATATCGACCACCCGCGTCACCTCTCCAGACCAAATCAAACGGAAGGTAGGGTCAAATCTCTCCACCTCCTCTACGATGGGAGGTGGCATGGCTAACAACGAATGCTCATCAATAGCAGGAGAGTCGGAGCTATCAATGTCCTCAATCCCTTCTTCAAAGAGAGGATTCACCTCACTAGAGATGTAGGCGTCATCAAAATCAAATAAAGGGTTCGAATAAATCTTGAAATTTTCCTTCGGAACGTCTTCATCGGATAGTGACTCGTCATCACTAGAAGTAAAATCATCATCGAGATCAAAAATGGGATTAGAGAAAGCCAAAGAATCGTTTCCCAAGATGTCGGTGGGAGGTAATGAGTCATCACTAGAAAGAGATTCACACTCATCGTCACTATCGGAAGCAACCGTAGGCTCACTTTGGATTGGAATAAGAGTCTCGTCACAAGGAATAGTGATAAGACCCTCATCCCCCATGATGAGAGAGGCATCGGGCTCCATAGTGGAAGAATCGAGAATAGGAGTGGTAGAATCCTTAGGCTCGAGGGCCGGCAAGTCAAGAGAAGGAATTACAATTGCACTAGGACATTGAGCACAAAGATCATTCCAAGAAATAGTATTCTCATCGTCATCATCATCATAATAGAAAGAACGCACAAGAGGCGGAGTATAATCACTAAGATTAGATACTTGCTCTTGTCGTTGTCGTTGTTGCTCCTCCAATGTCTCGGTCAGTCGAATTAAGCCGTCGTGAAGTTCCAAAAGAAGGGCTTTTCTTTCGTCATTTAAAGCATTGATTTGTTGAATTCTATGAGAGGATTGATGATTGAGGGTGGGATGTGTTGATCCCAAACTTAGATCGATTAGCTTTGTGTATACGAGATTAGATCAAGTATAGCACGTAGAGAAACCTTTGTATATGCTTTGTGAATCTAAGTGTTATGCGGAATTTAACACTTAAACAGGAACACACAAGATATAAACAAACTTTCACTTTGATTATCAATGTCGAACTTGCTTACAATGAAAGATGTTTATGAACGATAACTTATGTAAAAACTTGATATTGAACGTTAACCTAAAGGCCTTCTTTTATAGACTAAGAAGCCTTGTACAATAAGCTACGTATCAACTATTCTAGGTAAAGATAAATATAGAAAATACATTGTCGTTTCTATCCTTACTAGAAGTATTCTAGAATATAATAAACATATAGATTATATCTTCTATCAGTGCTTGTCTTCAATCTGTCAACGCTTGACTTTAACTTGTCAACGCTTGAGCTGTCAGCGCTCACTTTGTTCTTGTCAACGCTTGAGTTGTTCTTGTCAGCGTTCAAGTGATATGGCCTTAATTTTATTCCCAACAATCCTCCCCTAAACTTGATATCCACTCTTATGATCAAGTTTCTGGATAATCATTAAGAACTTGGAGGAGTCTGACAAACCTTATCATATTGGTAATAAATAAATCTGATCAAATTCTTTGCCATGTCACTTGTATAATCTATCTCCAGCTGAGTGTCCTTCATCTTTTCCAAAACAGCCTTGGATATGAAATACTGAGCATCTACAAGTAAATACTCAGCAAACTTTGTAGAACTCAAATGGTATACACCAGCAGCTGAATATAACCTCCATTGAAGACCACTGAGGTCATCTTCAAGATCCTTCCATATTCCAGGATCTTCCTCATTTGTCCCACACATTCTCTTGAATGTGGTCCAAAGTTTTATTCCATTAGCTGAAGTTGGTGCTTCAGCCTCATACTTGTTCTCCAGCAACCTCCAAAGGTCTACCAAGTCTTCTCTATCACAACTTGCAAATAAAGATATGAGAGTGGTAAAAGTGTGTACCTCCTTGCCAAATCTTCCAATCTTCCAGAATCCACATTCATCTTCATCATAACTCACAATTGGATTCCTGGAATCTAATGGTAACACCTGCACCATATCTGAAGCTTCTAATGGGGAGAGCTTGAGGCTCTTTCTGATAACTGCTTCACTTGGATATAGTGGGTCCATATCTTTTGGAAATTCAAGTGTAAATCCCTTCTTCACTGGCCTAGGAACTATCATAGCTTTCTTGATTTCCATCTCTTCTGCAAGTTGCTCATTTCTTTCATCTTGAAGAAGTCTGAAAGTGTTTTCTTCCTGCACTTTCACCCAAATAGGATAAGCCCTATGTTCCAACTCATCAAATGTCAAAGCCTTCAATTTCTGATGTGTCCATCCAACTCCATGACATCTGAGCAACATAAAGTAGAGCTTTCTTCTATCCCTTTTCAATTCTGAGAGAATATTGCTTGCCTTGTGCTTCAAGATCACCTTACAATCCTTCTGAACTCTAAGAAGAATCTCCAAACCCCATATTTGATCTGAAATGGTCAAGTTTGAATTATCCATACAACTTTCTTCCCAAGAATTGTACATCTGAACCACCTCTGGCATGTCAAAATCAATCTGCAATTTTAAATCTCTCAACTTTTCCCTAGCAAGCTCATCACCATACTCAAGCCTTTCTGGTTCTATGATCATCACACTTGAATCTGAGCTAGCTCCATCACTTTCTTCTTCAGAAGTCACAACAAATGGTGAATTTTCCTTTTCACCTTGTTCCATCAATTGTTCAGCCAATCTTCTATCAAATTCAACCTGGGCTGCATTCTTTGGAACAATCTCTTCTACCAATTTACCCTTACCCTTATCTGATGGTGCAATGGTTGGTAAGGTAGATGGTAATACTTGAGTAGAAACTTCTTTGATGATAGATGATGACTAGAATACATCACCTTCATGTGCAGGTCTGTCAACGCCCAAATTTCCTCTATCAGCGCCCAAAATACTTCTATCAGCGTCCAAATTTGTCTTGTCAACGCTCAAATATTTTCCCTCAGCGCCTTGTGTAACCTCTCTCAACATATCTGTGAATGATAAATTTAAATTGGTTGGAGAGATTAAGGACGTATCAAAACCTGTTTGCTTCTTTAAAGATGTAAGAGCTTCAGCAACATCCATTGATTGACCATCTTGACTGCTCTTATCACTCAGATTTCTTTGATCTTCCTCCCCTTTGGAAGACTCCTCCATACCTCTCTTAGCATGATCACTCTCCAAAACAACAATCCTCTCCCTCAATTCCTTGAGTTCAAGGCCTTGTGAGCTGACAATTTGTACTAAGTCTGCATTTTGCTTTTGCAAGCGAATGCAGACTGCCGTCAATTCCAAAAGAGTCATTGGTTCCAGACTGCCCTCTTCTGAAATGGGGATTTGACCTCCCAAGTCAGGTTCATTAGGCATGGATGAGGACTTAAGTATGGTGGGACTGCCTTGGCCAGCTTCTAAGCCAGAACCAATAGTCCCAGCCTCATCCATGTCACCAGCCACACTTGTGGTGATGGTTCTCTCTACTTCATGACTAGGACCACCAGAGGAGAACACTCCAGTAGTCCTTTAGCGTTTAATCAACCTATATTCAGGTGGTGTGGAAGATGGTGAAGAAGAATGGGTAGATGTGGGTTGGTTAAGGGGTGTTTGGGATTGTGATGGTTGTGTGTCAGCGTTGGAAATAGGCACATCAACGCCAACATTTGATGTGTCAGCGTCAAAGGGTTCTTGGTCAATTTGCATTTGTTTAGGTGAAGGTAAAGGTTCAGGAATGGGTTCAAGTTGTGGTTGAGGGTCAATATGAGGTTGGGGGTCTGGTTGGGGTTGTGCTGCTGTAATAACAGCAAGCATGGCTGGGGTTAAAGGTAAATCTCTAAGGGGTGGTGAATTCATCTTGGTAAAAATAGCTTTCTTTTGTTCAGGGATCTTATAAAAATCATTGTGATCCCTTGAACAATAACCTTGATCATCAAAAACCATTTGCAGAAAACGAGGATAAGCTAAAGTCATTTTTGTCCCCTTGTTTTTACACATCCCTTCAAAAATCATTTTAGAATAGTCATATTTTTGCCCTGTTGCAATGCACACAATAGCAGTTGCAATGGATCTATTGATCTCATTGTGTGCAGTACATTTGGGACTCAAACATTGAAGGAGAATGTGAATGAGGTACTTCCAGGCTGGGGGAAATTCCTGCTTATGGTACTTATTAAGAGTACCTTCATCAGGAATTGGATATCCCAAAGCCCTAAGCCCTTGTTCTATTTCATTTATGGGAAGGATGGTTATACCATCAGCATCATCAAGATGCAAGGCCTGGCGTACCAAGGGCTCAGTAACCACCCAAGATCTCCCATGAACAATAGAAGTTAATGTGGTCACTCCATTAACTGTTGAGGAACTTACAGTGTTCCAAACCTGTTTAATGTGTGTGACTGGAATGAGTGGTGCATGAGAAAGAGCATACCTTAATGGGGATGCGTTCAAATACGCCACCATTTGTGTGTATTGAGGAAACAAATCATTATCAGCAACAAGATAAGCAATCATGTTGTGTTGAGACTTGAACCCCAAATCCAATTCTGCTGAGTTAAATCTTGGTGCCATTGATGAAAGCTGTTAATTTGAAATGTAGAAGATAAAGGTTGATAAGAGAAAAGTGTTAGACAAGAATTATAGATACCCTGTTTAAAAATAGGAGCCAAATTTATAGGAGATGTAGAATGCACGTGATTGGCCCAAAAATAGGCAAAGATTTTCAAAAACTAATCATGAAAATATTGAAAAAGTTATAAGTTATCTCATGCATTTAATGAAAGTAACAACTCCTAAAATTACGGCTTGAAAATATGTCAAAAAGTAACAACTGGGTAGGTCCCATTGAGTGTCAACGGTCAAATGTAACCCATCAACGCCCAACGGCTATAATCTTGTCAACGTTCGCCTAAAGCCATGTCAGCGTCCAATTTGGTCACAACAACGCTTGGAAAAATTTTGTCAGCGTCCATAAATAAAATTGTTTTAAAAAGTGAAAAATGACCTTAACAAGTAATTTATCCTAGAGAAAGTAACCAAAAGTTGATAATTATTATAGGGCGGCAAGCACTGTCCAGTTATGCACACTTGCATAAGCAAGATAGACATAACAGTCCTCTAGTGTCCCTTGCTAACCAAAATTCTTAACAACCAAGTTACCTTATAAAATCCTTGTTACTCCCAGGTAAATCCCATATCAAAATCATTCCCAAGTCTCCCAACAGACCACAACCAATTCTAGGCCAAAAATGTCTTGGCAGCATGCAAAGTTGATATACTATGCATGCTACAGTGCCTCATGGTTTAGTAAAACTAACCCATACTCACCTGTGGACACAATCTAGAATTGTGATAAGAGTATCATATGGATACCCAACAATCCTAAAGGTTCCTAAAACCTCCCCTTAAACGTTGATACAAAAAGTTTGCTAAAATCATGCATGAACATAAAAAATTTATGTCAAGATAGGAATGAAACATTCCAACCATCATCCATAAATAAAAACTTGTCCAAATGCTTCTCCTTTGATCCATAAGCAACTCTGTATCCAATGGTATACTGCTAACACCATCTGCACATTTAGATTGAAAACCACAAAACTAACATTGTTGCTGACAACGCCCCGATAACACACAACAACGTTGAAGGAAGCTTTGTCAGCGTTAGACAATTATATTGCTGACAACGTTGCAAAAACACTTATCAGTGTTCAAACAACCTTTGTCAGTGTTAGAAAAAGATAGTGGAAAATCTAAATCATCAATAAGACCAATAATAATAATGCATCATCCTGTACATACTTTTACAAAAAGAATCCAAAACACATATTAAGTGAGATTAACCATTCCAATACTTGTTACCAAGTATTGAAATCTTCCAGTATCAAAAGGTTTAGTTAATAAATCTGACACATTTTCCTCAGTGTCAACCCTATCTGGTTGTATTAAACCTTTCTCAAAGCAATCTCTTATAAAATGGTGTCTAATTTCTATGTGTTTAGTTTTAGAATGATGTACAGGATTCTTAATGATGCATAAAGTGCTATTATTGTCAACAAATATCTTAGTATGCATAAAATTATACCCATAATCCAACAGCTGGTTCTGAATCCACAACACTTGACCACAACATGCTGCTGCAGCCACATACTCTGCTTCAGTTGTAGAATTAGCCACCACTGTTTGTTTCTTGCATTGCCAAGATATTAATCTGCTCCCAAGAAACTGACATCCACCAGTTGTGGATTTCCTATCAAACTTGTCACCTCCATAATCACTATCTGAATATGCAATCAGCTCCAATGGTGAATCCTTTGGGTACCACAAACCAAGACTAGGGAAACATCTTAGGTACCTAAAGATCCTCTTCACAGCATAAAGGTGACATTCTTTGGGAGTCACTTGATGACGTACACAAGCACATACAGCAAACATGATATCAGGTCTAGAAGCAGTAAGATACATCAAGGATCCAATCATGGATCTATAATGCCTGACATCAACATCTTTCCCATCTCCAATCTTTCCCCAAGGGTGTTCTCTATCCATAGGAGTAGAGGCCCTCTTTTCATGTGGAGAAAAGCCAAACTTCTTCAAGATTTCAGCAACATATTTGTCCTGGGAGATGAAGATACCATCTTCTTTCTGCTGAACTTGCAAACCAAGAAAGAAGTTCATCTCCCCCATAGCACTCATCTTGAATTTGTCTGTCATAAGCTTGGAGAAATCCTCACTCATTTTTGGATCAGTAGACCCAAAAATGATATCATCAACATAGACCTGCACAAGCAACACATGTTTTCCTTTCTTCTTTGTAAATAGTGTCTGATCTATGGTGCCCCTCTTGAATCCATTGTCCACCAAATATGTGGACAAAGTACCATACCATGCTCTAGGGGCTTGATGAAGGCCATACATAGCCTTTTTGACTCTATACACTTTGTCTGGATGCTCTGGATCCTCAAAACCAGGAGGTTGCATGACATAAACTTCCTCAACAATGGTGCCATACAAGAATGCACTCTTCACATCCATTTGATAGACTGTGAAGCCCATGCAAGATGCATAGGCTAGAAAAATCCTAATAGCTTCAATCCTTGCAACTGGTGCAAAGACTTCTTCATAGTCTATCCCCTCCTCTTGTGTATAACCTTGAGCCACTAACCTTGCCTTGTTTCTGACCACAATACCTCTTTCATCTCTTTTGTTCCTGAGAACCCATCTTGTCCCTATTGGTCTGACATATCTAGGACAATCAACCAGCTCCCAAACATCCTGAATAGCAAATTGGTGAAGCTCATCCTGCATTGCTTCCACCCAACTTGGTTCTTTGAGAGCATCAAATATCTTCTTGGGTTCTTCTTGTGACAGAAAACATGCAAACAAACATGCTTGCACAAGAGGGGTATCAACCTTCTTGTGTATATTGGCAATAAACCCACCAAGACCTTGGTGAGATCTTCTGGTCTGAACTGGAGTCATAATATCACCAATGATCTGAGATGGGGGGTGATTCTTCATTGTGGAAGTGAGAACTCCTTCAAAAAGTCTGGTGTCCTCAACTTCACGCTCCATGTTGCCAATATCCTCTTCATCAGACTCTCTTTGAGCAACTGGAATCTCTTCATGGACATTGGAAGGTCCACCTTGTTCAAAACTGGAAGAGAAAAGATGCCCATAAGTGTTGTCAACGTTTGAATCTTGGTTGTCAGCGTCTGAACTAACAGCGCTTGAAATGTTGTTGTCAACGTCTGAATTGGTTTTGTCAGCGCTAGATTTGTCTTTGTCAGCGCCTGAAGAACCATGCATGTTTGTATCTGGTGGTATTTGGAAACCACCATTATCTTTTCCAGCAGCAGCAGCAGCAAAAGCATCAGTCCAAATGGGAATTGTGACATATTCAAATGTAGGGGATGCCTTTTCTGCTTGTGATCCAACCCTCTCATCAACCTGTGTACCTGAAACATCAATAACTTGTTCCTCCACATTTGAAGTTACCTTCACAATGTCTGGATTAGTGACAGGCATATAATTTAAAGTTCTAGATAAGGGTTCCAAATCAAACAACCAATTAGGACCACTTTCAGGATCACTAGGTTTATTCTCTAAGAACCTAACATGTACTCTTTCAACAATACGTTTGTCCTCCTTAAGATAAACCCTATAACCCTTGCTCTGCACTGAATACCCCATGAAGTAACCTTCATCACCTTTTGCACTAAATTTCCCTAAGGCATCACTAGTGTCTAAGACTACTACATGACATCCAAAAGGTTTGAGAAAACCAATATTAGGTTTTCTTCCCCAAAGTAACTCATAAGGTGTTTTGTTCTGAATTTTGTTAACCAATGCTCTATTTTGCACATAGCATGTTGTATTAACAGCCTCAGCCCAAAAGGCTATTGGAAAATGAGCATCAGCCAACATGGTTCTAGCTGCTTCAATTAGGGTTCTATTCTTCCTTTCAGCAACCCCATTTTGTTGTGGGGTTCTTGCAATACTGAATTGCCTAGTAATTCCTTTCCTGGCACAAAAATCATCTAGCTTCTTGTTCCTAAATTCTCCACCATTGTCACTCCTAAGCATCTTAACCTCATGGCCAGACCTTTTTCTCAATTTGAGTGATAAATTCAATAAGAACATCAGCTGTGTCACTCTTCATAGCTAGAAAGAATGTCCAAGTAAACCTAGAAAAGTCATCAGTGACAACAAAACAATATGACTTGCCATTCAAACTTTCTATATTAGTTGGACCAAAGAGGTCCATGTGAAGCATATGAAGAGGTCTGGAACTAGTATGCACCTGCTTGGACTTGAATGAGACCTTGTGCTGCTTGCCTTTAAGACATGCAAAAAAAGAGTGGTCATTGTGGAAGGCCTTCTCAGGCAAACCATCAACTAAACCAAGCCTCACAAGTCTATTTATATTTTTAAAATTTATGTGCCCTAGTCTCCTGTGCCACAAATTACTTTCATCTACTGAGGCCTTAGCATAAAAACAAGACATATTTGTATTTACTTTAATCCCATTTAAATTCACATTATATATGTCCTTATGCCTAGGTGTTCTAAACTCAATATACTTCTCATCAGGGATCTTAAAATCCTTGCTTAACACCAAACACTCAGTATTAGTGAAAAGAACTTTATTTTTGTTATCACACACTTGTGATACACTAAACAGATTATAATCCAGTTCTTTTACCAGGAAGACGTTCTCAAAACGCAGATTGTTGGTGAGAAGGGTTCCTTTGCCTGTGATGGTGCCGTAACCCCCTCCAAAGTATACCTTATCACCATCTTTAATAGGAGAGAAGTTCGTCAGATAGTCTTCCTTTCCTGTCATGTGCCTTGAGCATCCACTATCCCAATATCCATAACCATTGATCTGCTTTTGAATGCCCTGCACATAAAGAAAACAAATTAGTTTTCTTTGGGAACCCAAGTCTCAGAAGACTTGGATTCATCTGGTTGTTCAATAAGAACAGACTTAGTTCTCATAACAACCCCATTCTCATCCTTTTTAGGATGAAAAACCCAGTTAACCCCAATTGGTTTTGTAATGACCTTTGAAATGTAATTAAACCTGTTGCAAGTCATTGAAATACCATCATTATTAGGGTTTTGATCTTTCTTGGGTCTCCATGTTAAGCTTGAAGAAGCTTTAGACCCCTTACCTTGTGGCTGCAAATATTTAGGTCTGGTCACGTTTCTGTCAGCGTTGGATTTTGTCCTGTCAACGCTGAAATTACCCTTGTCAGCGTTGAACCTAGGGTTTGCTACAGGAACCCATTGCCTATTTGACCAGGTGTTTGTCTTTTGAAAAGGTCTTTGTCCATGAGTGTTAGACCTTCTAGTAAAGAATGGGGCAGGTCTAATCACTTGTGGACGTTGTTGCACACAAGGTTTGGGTCTGACAACGTTTGACTTCCTAACAACGTTGACTTTATTTCTATCAGCGCTGGGATTGTTCCTATCAGCGCTGGCTTTGGGAGTGTTGACACACTTGTATGCCAAATGTGAAAAGCTACCACAAGTATAACAGGCTTTCTTAGACACACTCTTAGATCTAGAAGAGAAGAAACCTGTTCCATGATTGTTAACTTGGCTCTTGGGTGACCTATTATTCCTATACATCTCTGCATATTTAATGGTAGGTCTTCTAACAGTGTTTGAGCCTAGGTCAACAGCTTTACCAGTGACTGGGTGAGTAACCTTAATGGGTGGTGATTCATTAGGACTTTCACATAGCAAACCTCCCTTAACAAACAAAGTAGGGTTAGCTTTCTTCCACTCATTTAGGTCAGTCAACTTTTGTTGATACTCTTCCACTGGAGTGACAACTCTTGGTGGAGGAATGAATTCCTCTTCTTGGCATTCTGGTATACCAGTCCAAGACAAGTCCTTTCTTTGGACACCATAGAAGTCACCAGCTGGTGGTGGAACCAGAGAGTAATCATTCATCCCAATCCCAGTCCTATCATTAGAATCCCTTTGTTTAGCCACACAGTCTCCTAGGGATTGGGTGGCTCTATCAAATCTTTGAATCTTTAGGTCAACATTATCTTTATTTTTAATGGCTTCATCTAACTTAGCCTGAAGATCTCTATTAACCTTTGTCATGATATTTCTAATATCCATACTACCCTCTAGCTCATGTTTCAAGATATTTATCTTATCTTTTAAATCAAATTCCATTTTCTTGTATTCAGAAACGGTTTTCTCAGTTTCAGTTAGAGCTAGTTGGTAATTGGACAACTTACACCTTTCAGTGCTCATATCATCTTTTAGTTTTAACACCTCTTTGTTAAGTCTATCAGTGTTTAACCTACAACCTTTGCTACAAAAAGCATCATCATATACCTCATTATCAGATGAAGAGGAGGAGTGTGCCATGAGAGCATATTCAACATGCTCTTCTTCTTCAATGTCAGCAATCAAAGCCTTGTCCTCTTCAGCATTCTTAGCCAGATAGCTCCAATCCCATCCAGTACCATCAATTCCTTGAACTACAACCATGGCTTTGGAGTCTTGAACTTTAACAACCTGACTTGAGGGTTTACCAGCATCAGATCTTCTAGGAGATCTGCATTCCCTCATGAAGTGTCCCATACGATGACAGTTGTAGCATTCCACCTTGGACTTATCAAATCCAGCAGTGTCCTTGGCATTGAAGGTCATCTTCTTCTTAAACCTTCTGTTCCATCTGTTTGCTCTTAAACTAGCAAGAGACATGGACCACTTAATATCCATCTCTTCCAAGTGTTCATCACTTATTTGCTCAAGGTCCTCAAATGTAATTGCTGAACCATTGGGCAAACAAGCAATGTAAGCACAAACAGTATCCAAATCTAAACCAGCAGGTTTAACTCTTGGGGAGTCATTCATGAATGTGTCAGCGTCTGAAAAGGAGACGTTGACAGGACTTGTTCCAGCGCTGACATATGATGATCCAGTAACTGGATGCATATTTGAGTCCTTCTGATTGAATTGACCTTCACTATGAGAGAAGAAGGCCATGTTGCTGGTGCTAGCTTTGCTTCCATGAGCTGAAAGAGTTTCATCTTCCAACAGTCTTAGTTTGTTGTAGATGTCATCAAACGAAGAGCTCTTGTAAGTATTATTGGCAAGAATAGATCTTGCCTCAATCTTCCATGCCTCACCAAGACTTTTCAGAAAGGTAGCATTGGTGTCAACATCACCAACTTGTGTCCCCATGAAGGACAATTTGCTTGTGATGTCAAGCAATCTGCTCCTCACACTGCTCAGTTTCTCATTGGGCTGAGCTTTGAAGACAGCATAATCATGCAGAAGTTGCTTTTTCTTTTCTTCCTTAGTGTCTGCATTACCACCATATGCAACTTCAATTGCTTCCCAAAGATCCTTAGCAGATTCATAGCCTCTATATTTGTGCTGATTTTCTTGTCCCAAAGAAAGTTTCAGTATATTAAGGGCTTTCATATCAACCCTTTTCTTTGCAACATCGTCAGCACCTACAGCTCTACCATCTCCAGGTTTTTCTTTCTTATCTTCATCTGGGCATCCTTCAACAACTGCTCTTGCATTAATGGCATCCTGAATCTTTTGAGCTTTATTGAATGAGTTTCCATATTCAATAATCTCCCAGAGTGTGTAATCAAAGATCCCCAGATATTGTTCAAAATTGAATTTCCATAAGTCAAAGTTGGTTGCATCAAGCATGGGAATCCTGATGTTTGGTAAGGATGAGGAGGAGGTGGTTATTGCTTCAGACATGATGTTTTTAGGGTTTTGGTGTTTTTAGGGTTTCTGAGAAAAATTAGGGTTTTGGTGTTCGTGTATCGTTTTGGTGTTCTTCAAAGATCAAAAGTTCCTCAACAAGCTCTGATACCACTTGTTGATCCCAAACTTAGATCGATTAGCTTTGTGTATACGAGATTAGATCAAGTATAGCACGTAGAGAAACCTTTGTATATGCTTTGTGAATCTAAGTGTTATGCGGAATTTAACACTTAAACAGGAACACACAAGATATAAACAAACTTTCACTTTGATTATCAATGTCGAACTTGCATACAATGAAAGATGTTTATGAACGATAACTTATGTAAAAACTTGATATTGAACGTTAACCTAAAGGCCTTCTTTTATAGACTAAGAAGCCTTGTACAATAAGCTACGTATCAACTATTCTAGGTAAAGATAAATATAGAAAATACATTGTCGTTTCTATCCTTACTAGAAGTATTCTAGAATATAATAAACATATAGATTATATCTTCTATCAGTGCTTGTCTTCAATCTGTCAACGCTTGACTTTAACTTGTCAACGCTTGAGCTGTCAGCGCTCACTTTGTTCTTGTCAACGCTTGAGTTGTTCTTGTCAGCGTTCAAGTGATCTGGCCTTAATTTTATTCCCAACAGGATGTGGGGGCTCATAGTTATGAAAACAAGAATTATAGCACGGATGTGGCTCATAGGAAGTAATCGGTTGAGAAGAATTAGAACACGGATTTGCTTCATAATAATCCATCGGTGAAGAAAAATGAGGACACGGATCTGGCTCATAATAATTCATTGGCTGACAATACGAAGTATCGTGAGGGCCCCCACAATGATTGCAACACGGGTATTGAGAAAAACCCGGTTCATGTTGCGGATAGGGATGGTCATAGACAGGAGGGGGGGAGAAAGTATTGTAAGAGGAGAAGTAAGAATTCGTTGAATTGCAAAATGGACAAAATCCAAATTGTGTATTGTCGATATCAAAACCGCACCGCTCACAAGTACACCATTGACATGTTTGAAAACCATGCCATGGTCTCCCACACCGAACGCAAGACGAATCCATGAAGAATTATAAATAAGAGGGGTAGAGAAAAAGAATTAAACACAATAGAGGATAAAGAAGAATATTTTTAAAACTTTTTTTTTTATGATATATATATTAATACAGAAAATAAGAAAATATTTTTGGTTTTTATAAATTTTATATATTTTTTTGGATTTTTTTTAAAATTTTTTTTTTGTTATATATATATACAAATACGAAAATAAACTTTCAAAACGAAAGGATCTTCAAGTCACCAACTAAAAACACAACGCCAATATCGCTACACACAAAGCCGGCAGCGGCGCCATTTGATTGATTCGTTTTCGTACACCCGAAGGTTATCGTAGTTCCGGCGAAGTGTGAATGGAAATTCGCGTTTATATCTAAAGTTTGATGCTCGAATAAAAAGGTTTTGATTTTTATAGTTAAACTACTAATAATATTAACGATTAAATATTAAAATATATAAAAGCGATAAGAATGAAAATTAAACTACAATTATAAAGCGAGAGATATCTAAAATAATAATAATAATGACAATAAAGATGCTAAACTAAACAAGCATAATCAAACTACTCGAATCAAGATATAAACGCTAAACATGCAATAATAACGATATATTTAAGCTAATGAAATAAAATAAGAAAAGAGATAGAGAATTTAACCCGTAATGATGAACCGGAGACGAAAAATTAAACACCCGATCTAATAGCTAAATTAAATCAAAAGCTTATAACTTTCAAAGTTTTTATCAAACTAATTAGCCGATAAAGTTGTCAATTTTATGGACTAACTAACAAGATAAAAACAAATCGAGCTTTAAAGTTTAAAACTTAATCTAGCTAAAAGACCCATTAAGCTCCTCGCCAAAAGATGAACCGGGTTTGCCGAGATCAAAAGACATCAAACGGTTAACGACAATTAAGCTAAACGACATTTTAGAATAATTTGTAAAAACTATTTGGGAAAATAAATTAAACTAATTAAGATAATAAATTTATTTACAAAACATGTATAAACTAAGTTTGGAAAAAGAAAGAAAAAAAAACAATTTTAAAAGCCATGTATTTAAAACATATTTTGATTAATATAAAACTTAAGTCTAAAACACATTTTATGTATTCAAATGGTTGGAACTTTTCTATATTGTTAAGAAAGTTGCATCAGAAGGTTGGTATCAACATGGTGGTTATTTTCTTCGTAGCATGAAAAGAGAACAAGAAACCTCGTTTATTATCTCGGATCCAAAAACCAACTAGGAATATCAAACCAATCGTAAACGGAAACGAGCTTCAACATCAAGCACACAAACTACAAACATCATCATCGGTTAACATCAACCGAACATATTGACACCGAATCCAAAAATCCACCGTAACCACAATCAAAACTACAATCAACCGATTATCAAACTTTTATCAAACACAAACCACCAAATCGTAAAAAACGAATCCGCAAGCTATCGTAACCTAAATCAAAACCGAAATCAGACTATATAAATCAACCGAAAATCATTAACCATCACCAATATCTTAAAATCGAACAAAAGCTAAAAAAAAAGAAATCGAACCAATATTTAGAATCAAGAACAAGGGAGTGATTTAAAATGATAAAAAAAATAAGCTAGTACTCTCTTTTATTCTACTCCTAATACTAGCCTAAGAGAAAGGAAAATGAGAGATACCCAATGAATGTTAATAGCAATCTGCTTTTGTTGTACGCAGGTCTACCATACGGAAAAAAAATGAAAGAAAAAAAATGAGATAAAATTGTTTCTGCTTAATCTCCACGCAGGACCACACCACCTCCTTCAAAAATAAGTCTGCGTATGTATTACACATCCTTTGTCCAAAACTGATCTGGGCTTCGTCCTATTTTTTGGGCCTTGCTGGGTTGCGCCATCCATTTAAAGCTGCTGGGCCTTTTGGCTTCTTGGGCTTTTGTGGCTTTTTGCTTATGCTGGCCTCCGTCTTTAATCCCATTTCATTTGAGATGGCTGTTGTAATTTTTGAGTTCATTTGTTTATTAATGGGTCTGCTCGACCCATATAAATGGTGTCGGGTCGGCCCAATAAAACATGAATGCACCGTCCAACTCGATTTTCAGTGCTCTTTCCATATCTTGTACTCGTTCTTGGCTCTTTGGCTTTGTTTTTGCTCCTTTTCTTCATATCCGTACCTAAAATAATAAATAGCACATTTAAACGATATATGCACTAAAAATATATGTTTTGCTATTTATTATGTCATAAATGAAGGGATATTACTACTAAAAACACGAATAATTACGTGTCTAACAAACAAGTATACAAACAAAATTATATCACCCAAATCACATAAATGATAAGCATAATTAAAACAAGAAAAAATTGATATGCTAAAGCTACAGCTAGAACAAGGTAGTTTTAGGTATGCTGGCAACTTTTGGGCTTATCTATAAGCACTTAAAAAGCTATCAAAATCGAAACAAACCTCAAACAGATTAAGATTATCACTAAAACTAACTACAAAGCCTAAAATCAAAGCTTTAAACTTAAAAGTTAAGCAGTTAGAGCTGTTGATGCAATTGACATAAAAATAGGCTAAAAAGTAGCAATTCAATAACTCAAATTAGAACTAAAGTGCACACTAGTAACCAAGAACAAGCAGACATGTATCTTAGTAGATAACAAGTCAAGTAAACATAGACAAAGTAACAATTAACAAATAAACAATTAAATCACTACCTACTTGTTTACTTTAAGAAGAAAACAACGTTCACATGAAATTTTAATTTAAAGCTTAACAAAACAGAAACTAAGCAAGATCTAAAATATTCTATCACCAATGAAAGTTTGCAAGTGAAAGCTCAACTTAGAACCTAGGTCAAAAGGCTTAAACAGTTAACCACAAACACCCCTTAAACTGGTCAAATTAAAGATTATAAAGCAAAATTTGGAAAGAGAAAGTTCAAAGATTACAAGGGCTTATTTACAATCTAAACCAACCAAGTTGCTGATGCAATCCCTTAGAGCTTATTATGGTTCTTCAATAGCTTATGAGGGAGCTTATGGCCTTCTTAGTTCAACAACAGAACTGAAAAATGGAAATGAACGGAGTAATACTTCTTTGTACCTAAAACACAAGCACAAACAATAAGCTTATTGTGAGCTTATGCTACAGTAAGTGACAAAATAAATCAAGAAAATTGATTTTTTTTAGAAAAACTTTGGAAAGGACTTTGCAAGGAATTAAAAATAGATGATAGAAAAAGTAACAACACTCAATAAGCCAACAATAAGCTAGGTTATTCAGTATTGGTTCTCAAAACACTTAACAATTTTTTGAAAAGATCTTCGATAAAACAGGAAATTAAAGTGCAAGTAAATAAAGGACATAATTTAACAATATTAAAAGTAAATGACAAATTAAAATAAATGGAACTCAAACTTCTTTCCTTCAAAATTGTATGATGTTACAATGAAAACTCAAGAAAATTTGGAACAATTTTCTACTATCTGCTAAGCTACTATTTATACAAGTCCTATACAATGTGAGAAGCTTATACATGAAACCTTAAACGTCTTGAAATGCCAAAATTTCCCCAAGGATCTCTAAAGAATTTGCTTCTTTGATGTCGAATTTGAATCTTCATCTTGGTGTAACATGTGAAGTGGCAGAGGTGTACAAAAGATCTTGGTGGTTCATATGAGTGTGGTGAACAAGTATTTGATCTAAGCCCTTGGATGGTCTTCCCTGTCTCCATCAAAGTTGAGACCTATGATGAATCCTTGGCGTGTAGCCTTCTTGTGACGAGCTAGAACATATGTGAGCACATGGATGTGATGAGGATAAGCTAATCTCGAAAACCCCTCAAATAATTTGACTTTGCCTTTTTTTATGTTGTGGATTGAATCTGGGCGAATTAGGGTTAGTTCATGTGATTACGGGGAGTTTAATCTGAAGAGGGAAAGGATTAACATGTTTCTCACGTTTATATATTCAAACAATATTTATATAAGGTAGAGTCCAAAATAGGTGAGTGATAGGTCACATAAAGGTTTTAGACTGATTATATTTTTGGACTTTTGACAACTTAAGCCCCTTGACTAGTTGACTTCTATTTTGAAGTAATGACCACAAGCCCCTCTGTGGTGTTAATATTCATCCTTAGGTTTTAACATTCATTTAAAGTTTAGTTTTTGGCAATTTTAGTCCCTCTTTTTTTTATAGGTGTTAGAACAAGGACTAAAAATGTAATATGAACAATCTCCAAGGATCAAAGTTGTATAATATCCATACTTTAGGGACCCTTATGTGATTTGTGTATATTATAGGGGTATAAAGTGGAAACTTGTGAAACTTGAGGGTCCTTTTTATAATTCTTCAATTCTTCAAGGGTATTTTGGTAATTTGACACCCGACGTCGGTTTTCATGTAATTCTTCGTTCCTCGTGTCCGTTTTATCTTGTTTTGAGTCTTTAAATGTGATTTCTTGATATTCGTGCCTGCACATACACAAACAAAGAAAACAAGGGTATATGACACATTTTTTACGATATTTTACTCTTTTTAAGTTCGTTTTAGGGTACGAAAAGATGTATAACTAGAGTCTCATCATAACACTAATACCATATAATACTACCAGTACCATAACATCAAATAACACCATTTTTTTCCAACAATTATTTTTTATAATACACCCTTAACAATTTAATCATGTAAAAAATCTAAATTAATTTCTATCATTAAAAGAAAATACATTCGGATTGAAAAAAATACATTCGAAAAAAAAAACCTAAACTCGAAATTAAAAGAGAAAATAGAAAAAAATACAATTGAAATTAAAAAGAATCTAGTCGCGACAGGACCAACTTTCACTTTGATTTCTTCTTTTGTTTTCTTGATTTAATACGCGTCATCCTCGTCCAAAACCCTTGTGGGTGTCGAAAGAAATCTTATTTCTTTCAAACGCATAAAAGTGAGATCTTTCTCTTTGGTAACCTCGAAGGCTTGTTCGGCCGCTTCTCGTTTACAACGAATTTCGGAGTCCATAAACTCCCCGAATTGGGTATTTTCTCGTGCTTGTGCTAGTCTCAAATTTGGCTTTCACACGAGCGTTTTTTCCGGGGGGACGTGGCCTTCCATCCGGACCAAATAAATATTCGTTTGCAACTCAGGGTTCTTTGGGGGCACTTTCGGTCAAGGCAATCGGATTGGGAGCGTCCCATTTCGAATGGTCCCTCAAAAGTCCCATTTCGAATGGTCCCTCAAAAGCCCCTCAAAAGTGCCCAAGCGTCTACTTGACGAAACGGGGTATTCTTATGCTCCTCTCGATACATACTTCTAGCTAGGGATGAGCACGGTACCGATCTCGTACCGAATTAGTGGTACCATTTCTTTCCCGAGCATAAACTAGTGGTTCTGGTACCGTACCGGACGAGATTCGGATATCGGTACCGGTACAGGTATCGACACCGGTACCGGGAAATCGAGTTTTTGGTTTTTTTTTTGCGAATTTCCCGATTTTGTACTGCTCCCATATTTTTCACCTTATTTCCTAGCCCGATACCGTATCGAACGAGATTCGGATACCGAGAATCGGCACGATACTGGTTCGGTTTCGGGATTCGTGTCGAAATGCTCATCCTTACTTCTAGCCCTTTTCATAACATCCAAATATTCGTAGCCACTTCTTCCTAAACATTGGGTACGTTTAAACATCGTATTAAACTTTTGACAATTGGTGCTCAACGTATGTCATTTGCTTGTAAGCATATCTTTGTTTCTCTTTTGGAAATTTCGCTCGTTGAACTTTGCCAATACTCGAAACCAAAACGTGTCTAACTTTTACCCTTTCCTTGGATCTTTATTCAATGTAACACTTTGCTGGTACTAGCCGTTAGAGGAGGGAAGAGGTAAAATGATTTTTTTTCTTAAAATCCTCCACCAACGCGCATTGGTTGCTTAACGGAAGGACTAACACCGTTGAGCATCCAACCACGGCGGTACCATAACGTTGGCCAACACGGTGCCAGGTGAGCCCAACTTCGACTTCAACGTTATGGTATCGTATGCTCTTAGAGGTACCATGAGAACAAAATAAAAAAAATGGTAATCCGCCTTCTTAACAAGACGGTTGAAAAAGATAACCCTCGAAGAGAAAAAACTACAAATATTGAGAACAACATGAGAAACTAACTTATAAAGAATCACTTAACACAAAATAAAAAACCATTTAACACAAAAGACGAAGGACTTAAATAATTCAACCTACGGAAAAAGGTTAATAATTTTGAAACATTGTTACGTGCAATATAATTTTGAAACATTGTTATGTGCAAAAAGGTTAATAATTGGTAATAATTCAAATAGGCTCATAATGGATTATTTTTTCAAAACTCATTCCCCGATTGTGATTGTAGGGTGCCAAGGATTGAAACATCTTTGCACGTAACAAACACAAAGTCAAAAGTTCACCGGTCAGTCGAAGGGTACAGTCGTACAGTGGCGTGTTAATGAAGGGAAGGAAGAGATTAACGAAGGGTACTGTGCGTCGGTGCCTATTAATGGACGCACGCCAAACACAAAAAGGACAAACATAAACACACCAGAACCATGCAGTAACTAGATGAACCAAACTTGAAGGATGTTGCAAAAAAAAAAAAAAAAACCCAGATGAACCAAAGAATGCTTAATAAACAAATGATGTTGAAATTTAAGGCAAGACGGTTATGTCCGGCAGCGCAATTCTCCAATTTCTACAGCGGGCAACAGATGGAAGATCTATATTCCATGCAAGGAAACATGCGCCTCGGTCATGTTATGTTTTTGAAATCCACTTGATGTTCTTATTATCTAAGTTCATTATGTCTTATTTCGTGGTTCGTGAGTACGGCGCGAAGGCCAACCAGCCGAGTCACAGTGTGGTGGTGGCGTGCAGCCACCAGCTCATTCTAACATACGCCCAAAACATAATATCACCATCTTTTGACATATATACTGGGATTAGAATTCTCTAAAGTTGAGTCAAACATGACCCATCATGTTCACCAATGAGAAATTAGTTGAATGTATTAAGTTTTTTTATTTAATTAAATTCAGGAGCCCACTTCTTTATTTATATTGACAAAATGCCTAACATGACCAATCATGTTTGACCATAACATGAGAGGATCCTTTTCTATATACTGATACAAAGTCAAACTTTGATAAACGTCAAACCTAATAGTTGACCATTTACAAAGTCAAACTGCAATGTTTGATACTGCAATTAGATCAAAGTATAAACGAGCTGCCATAAAACATATTATGATTTAGTTTATTAAGATCACCTTTAGTTTATTAAGATTACCAAGTTCGACTTACAGTTAAAATCCAACATATGCGACAAGTAACACATGATTTAACTGAGACCCTACAAAACTACCTCATGTAGTCAAAATTCAACCACCGCTCAATATTAAGAGGGAGGATATGAGTTGGGCGCATACTACACTCCCAAGAGACACTACAGAAGTCTTAAACGGAACACAAATGTGTGACCATTTATACTCGATACTATCCAGATAATCTTTGCTAATTCGCTTTTTGAGGGTACACAGCGAGACACCTCGATTAGCTTACTTGTTGTTGATGAATCCCGTACATTGGGTAAGCTCCATATGCCGCAGCGTACATGCTTGGATCATGAGGTGGTGTCATGGCATACTCGTATCCATCATACATGTGTCCTCCATAGTATGCCCCTCCCCACTTGTTACCAAAGTCGTTTCTCAACTGCAAATTTAGATAGAGACTCTTTAATCTAATGTGTATCAAAACAAGTAAATATGGCAATATGGGTGAGTCAAGAGCGGTCAAAACTGCTTCATGATAAAAAAATTTTTTTTTGTATAGGTCAAACACGCTGGGTTGACACCAAATGTTAATCGTTAAATAGTAGTTAATTTATTCTAAAATCTAATATTGTCAAAGCTCCAATCAGTATCAAACTTTTTTAAAAAGATGTAGAAATTTCCATGTATTAGGTGACTTTAGACAACGATGATTGACTTATGGGGCAACAAAGCAGAAATGTAAACCTGATTTATTGAAGTCTGTGCTTAAAAAATAGAAGTATGTTCTTGTTCAAGTATGTAACGGATTAATAACATTACCTGCTTATTAGCAGGGTTACGTCCCCAAGAAAGTCGCACTGTTTGCTTTCCAATTGTGGTTCCATTTAATTTCTGCAGCGCCTCTTCGGCATTATTTCTGCAAATCATACGTTAGAATAGCAATGAAAAAAAAATGCAAGCATCCTTCTGATCACAAGGTTGGTTGCTCAAAACATCTTTTAAAGAACAAACAATACCAAAGACAAAAAGGAGCACCTGTTGGCAAATTGAACAAATCCGCATCCTTTGCCGATAGGAATTTTCACTGAAACAATCTCGCCATATTGGGAGAAAGGTTGCTTAAGATCTTCATCGCTTACAGTAGGGTCAAGTCCTCCAACAAATATCTACAGCCAATTGAAGGGTTAGTCGAGAGTGAATAATATTAAAGAGGAATTTTGTTTGAACCATAAAACTTGTGAAAATGACCGTACTGACCGTTGTGTTATTAGAATCAGCATCAGATTGAGAGCCACCATTCGACATATAACCACCTAAGACCAAAAAAGAAAAAAATAGTACCATTTGAGCTGCCATTACATGCTACAAAAGTGGTTAACTCTTTGTGATAACGCAGGTGGCAATATGTAATATGTATGGGTCAGGAATCCGGCAAAAACTGGTCCAAGTTGAAATGGGTCATTTTAGTAAGGGTCGCGTTGACCAAAAACACTTTATCTACCCATTTCAAGATTATTATAACCGTCCATTTCTTAGAACAAGTTTTTTAAGTGACCCATTTGGAATAAAACATAACCCATATAATGTATAAATCATAACTGGCACCTCTAACTGTGGCATATTGAACACATTCCTGTGGATTTAGAAAGACCTAGCAGTAGACTAAGCCTCATGTTTTTTAGATGGTTGTAACTGAAGGAATTTGACTCTTCTATCATTGATTATATATTAGAGTACTTAAGAGATTATTTTCTTATTACGTTCTAAAAAGCATATTTAACAGGACGACACATGCTTATTTTAAGCAGATACACAAATCTAAAATAAGCACCGATACGCATGGGTCGGTTTGAACACAAATGTACCTGGTGAACCAAATTGTTGTTGGTAACCGGATGATTTTCTTGGAGTAGCAGCACCAATACGCATGGGTCGGCTTGAACAATAAGTTCCATTCATTTCAGTCATAGCCTGAGTCCTTTCGCCATCATCACCAAACCTTACAAAACCATAACCTTTTGAGCGGCCAGTATTGGCATCAATGACAACTTTAGCAGCTTTAACGGACGGGTATTTATTCGCAAAAGTTTCATGTAATAAAGTATCAGTTACATCTGCTGCTAAATCTCCTACAAATATCGATAGATCAGAACCGTTATTTGATCGCTTATCTCCCATGCTAAATGTGGCCCAGTTCAAGCGGAATGGTTGTTCCGTATTAGGCATAGCAATGCATGTATATGTCTGCAAAACCTTTTCGGCAGCAGCATGTGAAAAAAACTCAACGAATCCATATCCCTCTGAAAATCCAGTCTGCTTATTGCGAATAACTTTAATTGAGGCAACCTGCACCATAAGAGAACAATACAACAATGTATAATTAGTTTCAGAGGTAACAATGTACACATAACAGATTTAAAACAATCCATTGACATTTTGTAAGCATCCACAAAAAAAAAAATGTATCTCATTTGTTCTTCATGAAACCCTTTGAATCTGTAAGTGTGAATAGATAAACAAACTCAAACTATATCATGTGCTTATACTTGCGGGAAATAGCATACACAAACATAAGTCTTAAACGTAGATAATATGCAATTTATCTAGACATAAGAATGTTCAAAATCAATTTGTGAGAATCATTCGCTCAAGGGAAAATGATGTGTTTCTTTAACAATCTAATCTTAAGTTTGAAATGAAATCAAGCTAATTTGTTATTATGTTCTACCAAATCTTAAGGGCTTAGCCATTATTTTCAAAAACTATCAAGTACCAATACATTAACTAAACCCGGAAACTGCATTTATGTGGTTGAACATAAAAGAATCCGTAATATTATTACAAATGATAGTAATATTCATGTTAAGAACTATTTCTTTTGTATACAACATTAAATCTATGTCAAGATAACGGAGCCCACCCACTGCCATCGTCAGCAAAAGCAGCCGTGTCCTCTAACACGTCAGTGGTAGCGATCACTAATGTAATCAATAATACTATATCCCAAAACTGAAAGTTCAAATTTCTCAATCTAGACATAGATTTAGTCATTAAGACACGGATTTAACATGTAATCACATTTAGCACAAGATAAATATTAAAATCAGTTGTATCGTAGGGAACCCTTAATAGGGAACTCAATTATTTCCGGAATATGATTAATTACATATTGTCGAGTTGTGCTCTGTCAAAGTTCGACTCAATATAACTACTTTACACCCTATGTGTGATTCATGTGTGAAAACTTGAATAAGCATGGAAATATATATAAAGTTTGTCTACGTTATATATGTGGAAAACAAGTTGTGATCGATATAACCAATTCCTTCACAAAAAATGAAATGTGAGAGTCACAACCATTGTGTAAATTAAGTTAATTTACAAGTAGTTAACAATCTCACAATGTTACATGCTTCTTAATTTCTACAAATCTCACAATGTTGCATGCTTCTTAATTTCTACAAAATCATACAGTAAGAATTAGACCATTATTTTTGAAAAATATCAATTACCAACACATAAGTAAAACACTTCAACCTCTTCAATGAAGTAGCATAAACTCTAAAGACTAAAACACCATTGATGTTTTTTATTGCCATAAATAGTGATCTTAAATGGATGAACCACTTTTGGTTCACCAACAATAGTGAATTGAGATGTGCGATGCCAAGTATTATTTTTGTTACTTTTTGTTCTCAATATATTGTTTGCCTTTCAAATAAAAAAAATAGTGAATTAAAGGTGTACAATATTAATTTCCATGTGAAGATGAAGGTTTTCACGCCACCGTCAGCACAAGTTATTTGTCAACTATCATGTCAGAAAAAGCGGTCAATGTATATCATCTTATAACCAAAACTGTAATCTCGATTATTACTTAGAAAAATAGATATTATACTATTTATTTAACTAATCAATCACATTTACATGCTTGTAAGAACTTACTAACAAAATAATATGTGTATTTGTTAGATGTAGTTAAAAGCTTTTTTTTTTTTTTTTTTTTTGAATGGAAAAAGGAAATCTGTCTGCACTAGAAAAACCTAAAACATACCTACCGGAAACAAACCAGGTAGACATCATAACCCAAATTAAAAGCTAAATTAGAGTCAATGAAGACTAGAGATTTTATCATTAATTAGCAAAATAAATTGGAAACACAAATAAAACAACTAAACAAAGCATAAATCCTTAATAGTTAATACAATAGATCACATTTAATACAAGATAAAAACCTTTAAAACATCTTTGACCTTATTGTAAGAAAGCAAAAAAAGATTCAAATATTTCGCCTAATTCTCGCGTGTTTGGGTACGTTCATAAAAACCGTTCATCTACTTAACGTTTTTATAGTCTAGATATCAACGTTTAAATAAGCAAAATCGAAATACCTTTTTTTACATTCAGAATAAATCACAACAAACACATGACAAAACATGAATTCAACTATTATCGTGTGTTTGAGATTGCTTATTTAAAATTATTTATTTGTTTAACAATTTTTATACAGTAATAAACACATAAACAGTTTGAGTAAATAATCAATCTGAAACACACTCATAATATAACATATACTACCAAGTACACAAATACATATATGCAATTATTTATAAAAAAAAGCGAAAAAAGAAACATATATATACCTCGCCAGTAGAAGCAAAACAGTTACGAAGATAATCCTCATCCATCCAGTTATGCAGGTCACCAACCCAAACAGTCCTATTCTCACCACCACCGCCACCACCACCTTGCTGAGCCTGCTGAGACGCCACCGCATGATGAAGCTGGTGTGGATGATACGGCATATAATGCGGTGGAGCCGCCATTGGATAATGTCCAGGTGACGGCGCCATCATCTGATGCTGCATTACCATAGCAGCCGCTGGATACTGCATAGCCACCCACTGCTGCTGTGGCGGCACGACTGTTGGTGCCGCCACAGCACTCGCAGCAGCAGCCACTGACACTGGCTGCTGCACATCATTACCATCACCGTTAGTATTACTATTACTTTGCATCATTAATAACAAAAAAAAAACAGTCAAAGAAAAACAATGATACTGTGTGTGTTTTTTAATGTTTAATCGTTAAGGTTTAATGAAACAATGATTCTGTGTGTGTGTTTTGTTTTTAATGTGTGTGTGTTTTTATAGCAAAAACGGCGAATCTGAGAGTTTCGAGAAGGGTAAGATAAGAGCGTTGTTATGGAAAGATTGATTCATAGGGGAAGCCCTACTTTGAGATGATGTGTATTAAATAACAGCCGTTGGATAAAATGATGAGATTGAATATCAGCCGTTGATTTTATATGATGTGAGGTAAGGCTATGTGAATGTGTGTTTTTTAGTTAAGGTCGGCCGCCACTTATAGATTTCTTTTTTTGGTATTTTAAGAAAAGGGATATGTACTTTTATATTCTTTAAATAAACTTAACATTGGTGAAAAAAGATTGTGTTTTGGGTAAAAATAATAGGTAAATATTTCATTGCCATGTGTGTATTATTGGAAAAATAGTAAATTGCAAGGCAAGTACGGGCTTGTTTGTTAATTCTTTTAATTAAGGGTCCGTTTAATTTAACATAGAGAACTTTATTATCTACTACTAAAATAAATAAAGAACTCTAATCAAATTTATTATATTAATTTTGCTTAAAATTGTTAATATTAACTTTAAAAAAGATTCTAATTAATTACATAAGAATAAAACTGATATTGGGCTAAAAAGGTAAAAGAAAAAAACCGTACTAAATGCACATTTTAAAAAAAATAAAAAATTGAAAAACAATAATAATTTTCTAACAAATAAAGTAACTTAATAATTTTTTTTTTTTACTTTTTTCATTAAGTTACAAACAAAGGTTTTTATGATTTAATGAATATTAAATTAATTAACTTATTATCAAACATCATATTTTTGCTATAAATGATGTACTATATATTTTCTTTCTATTTTTATTGTCACTACTAAAAGTAATTACAAATTTATTATAAAATTTTAAAAAAAAAATAATTAATTAATTATAAATTAAAATCACTGGCCTATTTATTCACTCTTTTTACAAGGCGTTTGATTGAATCGGGACGAACATGTTTCTTTTTTCATATAGAAAAGGGTGTTACTATGAATGCTTATTTTTTTTTTGTTTTTTTAAAACAGTAATTGTGATTACATGACCTTTATCTCAGAAGACATAATAAGCTCATACAGACAGGTTAAATCCAAAGGCAATGAGATCTTTCTTTTTACACACGAAAATACGCTCCTATCAGTATAGACAAGACTTAAACTTAAAACCTTGCCTAAAAAGATAACCCTATTACTTCCTATTTGATCATACTTGTAACAATTTTAATGCAACAAATCTTAAAATTCAATACATTTATATATCATTAATGTTAAAATTTAATTATTACTAAGAAAATTCACAATAAAAAAAAAAAAAAAGTTTTTTACTAAATTAAAAAGTTTTTCGAACAACTTTTTTATTCATTGCATCAAAAGTTTTAAGCAATACTCTTTACAAAAACTTGATAAATCTCAAATATTTTTTAAAGGCTTTTAGTTGTTTTTATGTTATGCATTAAATGTATTAAGTGCATCTAGTCATTAAAGACTTGATATATTATTCATGCTCTAAGTTTTTACAAATAACTTAGTTTATTAAATTTTGTGAATAATTTCTCTAAAAATTATTTAGTTGCAACGTAAAAACCACATAAAAAAACTTTTAAAAAGTAAAAAAAAAAATTCAATACTTTTACCATTAAATATGCTTTTATTCCTTTTTATATGTATATAACATAAGGTTTATCAATTTATATCTTATATTTTTTTATTTTCCTTTTTATTCGTCTCAAAATTATTATGTTTGGAAGAAAAAACACTGTCAAAAAACATAATCACTAACTTTGTTATTTTTACTTTTTTACAGATTATAGTTTTACGTTTTTTAATTAACTTAAAACTTTTTTAACATTTGCAATAACAATCTCAACTTAAAGTAATATGTTAAACTCGAATTAAATTTTCTATTTATTTTTTAAATTAGCCAAGTAATTTGGAGCAACTCGAAATAAAATGATAGACAATAATATAAGACAAAGATAATTCATACTTTTTGACTTTTCAAACTTTATATTTTAAGTTATGTATTATGTTTTGTAGTTTTATATTAATGCATTATTCAAAAAATAGTTTAAAAAAAATAAAATAAAAAACTAAAAAGCTATCACTTGTGTTCTAAGAAGTATCGAATCAATAATAGAGATGATTTGCATTTCTTTAATCTAATTTATACACTCAAAACTATTTTGTATTGACATTTTTATCGTTGTGGAGATAAATATGAATAAATATAATGTTAAAACATACGGAGTATATGTTAAGAAACGGTGCAAATCATTTAAAAAAGTATGCGAGTGATTTATCAAACACCATATTTCTTCTCATAGTTATAGGCTTATAGCGCAACAAAACAATAATGTACTCTCTCCGTCCTATAATAATAGTCCACCGACCAAAAACACGTAGTTTAATTAAAATATTATTTTTTTAGCTTTCTCTCATACTTTTAACACAAAGACAATTTACCCTTAAACAATTAATTTACAATTTCTTTATTGTTTGTAATAATACCCTCAAATGAGGGTGATATAGTAAACTTAATCTATATTTCTTATTTATTTTTGGACTGAACTATTAATATGTGACGTGCAAAAATAATATAAGGGAGTAATTTATCTGTTCGTTTTTGCTTTAATAATGTTAAAGAAAGATCTGAGGAACACAGTTGATGTGGCTTTCACATCAGGAAATGCATAGGTTTCAGCACTACTAGTACACAACACATACACGAAGTACTCTTTTTCTTTACCAAAAACAGATGTGTCATCAAAATTGGTTAAATAGTTTTAAGCATGAATGTATTCAAAGGAGTATTTTAAAACATTCTATGTCTTGAAAATAGATCAAAATAATGTATAAGAAATTAAGAACACAATGACTATCTTCAAGAAGTAGGCTATTCATGATGAGTTCAGATCTATAAAAGTAATAAAAACAGTACTCGTACTAAAGAAGAAAACGATTGCATGTGCCAATATCGTCCACTTTAAATTCGGGTTAAAAAAGAGATTCTCTTTTACTAAAAGTTGTGATAGTGCTTTCCCATATTTTATTTATATGTGTTAGTTTAATCAGCGTGATGATATTTTCATTTAGGATATTAAATGATACTGTATACAACTTATAAACTTTAATTAGTTGGGTGTACTATATATCAATAACATATAAAGTAAATCCAGGTTTATAATAGCAAATGGGTCATTAGTGGACCAATTTATATCAAAGTTAGTCACCCATTCGACTACTTGTTTATATCATAATTTGTTAAGTACGGGATAAATTAAACTTTTTTTTTACAATGAAGGCATATATGTGCCAACTCCGGACTGTATAAAAAATAGTCGTTTTGAGGTCAATAGGCTCGTGATATCGAGTTCAAAACTTCAATAGTTTTTCTTTCTCATTTCTTAACTATATTAAATTTAAGATTTTAAAAGGTATCATGTCTAAAACACTGGCATCTATTTTATTATGGATAGCAATTTTTGACCTCACACAAAAATTAACAAGTTTAGGTTAGGTAAAAATATATTTAGGTCTAGGTCAACTCATCTGTCCCGTTTATTAAACATGTACTAAATTTGGTCGAAAATAAATAAGTGGGTTATGTATTTAAAACGGGTTAAAAGGATCAACCCAAAACCCATTTAAACTATTTAACCCATTTAACATATTTAACCATTTAACTCGCAAAATCAAGTACATATACGTGTTAAATAAGTCAAATTCGAGTTAATGTTAAAATTGATATAATTGATCCTATTATTTAAACGGGTTGAGTGTTTTTTTTTTTTTTTAGTCTACTACGAGGAGTTTCCACCGCCTTTAAGACGAGTAGACTAATCTCCCGCGAGAGTTTGCTCGGTACCTCGATGTGTAGTATCCCTCCCAAATGAGATTATTTCCATTCCCAACGCTTGAACCCAAGACTTTTGGTTAAGGAGCCAGTGCCTTGACCAACTGTGCCAACCTCAATTGATAAACGGGTTGAGTTTGTGTTGAGGTTCTGTCAACCCAAACCCGGGATGAATTACCACCCTTAGATTTAACCCAATCCGACTCCACTCAAACAGTTCGACTAACATTTATAATCTTTCTGGTTTACTAACCGTACATTTATAGTCAACGTTATATTTCAAACAAGGTTTAAGGAATAATTATTGGTTGTTTGGTGTCTAGTGGTTACCTCAACTATCGGCTTCTTTGTAGAAGCTGTGTCAGTAGTACTAACTGCAGCGACTGCTGTACCTTTTGCTTCTCCTCCTTTTTCTTTGGGAGATGATTGCTTTGAATCCTAAAACAAAGAAAAAAAACAAATAACCAGTTGTAAAAACGTAAAAAACAGCATTAAATATGTTATTAGCAAAACTAAAATTAAATGACTAAACATTATTCGTTTCCAAAAAAAATGACTAAACATTATTAGTGGATAAACAAATTTAATAAGACATTCAAAGTACCCAACAAAACAGCAACAACCTTAAACTTGTAACAAACAGATTGAACCATAAAAACAGGAAACACATCCTTTTACTAAACAAACATAAACATATAAGTGTTTCAATATGCAAATTGCTATAAGCTTTTATAAAACAATATCATTAACCATAAGCAAACTTTGCCAAAATGATAACATTAATAAATACCATTAGATTCTAAATATGCCGAAGCTTATCATTTCAATATATTTCTATATAAGCTATGCTATTAATACTAATAATGAATAGATATATAGAAATATAGAGATATATATTAGATTCTGTAACCAAAGTTATGCTTACCATATTTGGATGGTGAATAGATTTTGTGGTTAGACTTGGAGTGAAATAATGAAAGTGGGAGTATGAAAGAGAGAGATAAAGAGAGTAGTAGTAAGAGGGTGAGCTACAGAAAGTGGTAATCAATTTGGGAGTTAGGGTTACCACTTTAGAAGTGGCTTATATATGTGTGTCAATATATATATTTGTATTTATATGTGCTACTTTAGGTTAGGTCAAATGGCTGAGGTTGTTTAGATCCCCCATCATTAGTTATATTTTGATTATTTTCATTTATTTGGTAATAGTTAGAAGGGTTATCTTATATTTATGTTGTTTGGTTTGTTTTTGAATGCTACAACTTAAAGTTTTCTAATAGGGTAAACTTAAATAACTCGACACAAGAATTGTCTTTCAAGTTTCAAGACATGATGTATCACATCAATGAAATGTACAATAGTATTGAAGTACTCTTATGGTCCTCTTTTGCCGACAACGGTGGCATTTGATGAAAGAAAAACTAATGTCTTCGAAATTTTCATGAGGGATGCACAAAGTACCTCTATGGACAAACCTACGGGTGTAATCGAGCCGATTCGAGCTCAAGCTTAATAGGGCTTGAGCTTAGCTTGATACTAAAATTGTAGGCTTGAGCTTAGCTTGATAGCTTGTCAAGCTTTACCAATCCAGGCTTGAGCTTAGCTTGATAAGAATTGATAAAAGCTTGAGCTTAGCTTGAAAAGCTTGATTGTGTATAAATTTAACTTTTTATAATAAAACTCATCAATAAACATATGTATAAAAATAAAATAAACAAAAATCATTACTTAAAACAAGTTTGATTTATTTAACATTAATAAAACCAATAACAAAATTATCGTACAATCTTGGTTTCAAAATATGTTTTGCACTCCAATACGATTAAGGTCCCTAAAGGCCATTGCATGATGTGAATGTGAGCACAATCTATACACGTTGCGTTTAGTATTAAGAAGAGTACAAAAAATATTTATACACATATTGTATTTTACCAAGTACCGAGTAAATACAATAATTAAATTTATAAAAATAAATAATCATTTAAAATACAAAGAGTAAAATATAAATATAATCAGAGTTAAAAGTCATTCTAAAATATATTATTTATTTATAAAATTAGCCCTTAAAATTAGGTTAATACTCAAATTAACAATTAGTTGCTTATATAAATTCATCATAAAAACATATTTTTTATAAAGCTTGAAAAAGCTTGATAAGAACTCGAGCCGAGCTATCAAAAGCTTGAGCTTGAGCTTGATATAGTTTCGAGCTATTTTTTGGGCTTGAGCTTGGGCTTGAGCTTGGGCTTGAGCTTGATAAAAGCTTGGCTTGATCGAGCCAAGCTTAAGCTCGAGCTCGAGTTGCTTAATAAAAGCTTGGCTTGATTACACCCCTAGACAAACCCTCACCAAGGCCCGCCTAGGACATTGCCCGATGTGAGAAATGATTTAGCCCGTTTAGGCCTGCAAGGTCCATACTTAACCGGGTTAATGCTCGGACTAATACGCCACTTATGGCAACGACCCGGACTCAAAAAAGGGTAACTACCGAGTTGACGTGGTTGTAATTTCGACTATGCCCAAAAGGCAAAAGGACCGGGTACTATTTGAATAACGATGTGGCCTGATGTAAATGACAAGGCGCAACATACAAGGGATATGTAGTCATTTAATGGAGTTTCCGATTAAAGTTTGTAATTAGAGTGTAAGTACTAATTTAAGGAGATGTACATGATAACTGTATTTTTCCTAGCCAAGTTCTAAGGGGTAGAGGTGCGAATAAATCGGATAAAACCGGATTCGGATTTAAAAAATCCGGATTCGGATCGGATCGGATTTTTTGGAATCGGATTTTTCGGATAAAAATGTTCGTATCGGATTTTTTTCGGATAAAAATTTTCGTTATCGGATTTTATCGGATTTTTTTCGGATCGGTTTTTTTGGTTAAAAATGTTCGGATCGAGTTTTTTCGGTTAAAAATGTTCGTATCGGTTTTTTCGGATCGGTTTACAAACATTAAAAAAAATATACAACCATAAAACATTAAAAAAAATACCACAATAATTTTTATTTCAACAATACAATCATACAAACTTCATAATTTATTTAAACAATACAATAAAACAACCATAATCACTAATACATTTTGAGCTTCGGCATGGCCATCACCCAAAAAAATATTAGTATACTTAAAGTATGTCGAGCTTCGGCAT
This sequence comes from Glebionis coronaria, assembly GCA_025667525.1. Classification (NCBI taxonomy): domain Eukaryota; kingdom Viridiplantae; phylum Streptophyta; class Magnoliopsida; order Asterales; family Asteraceae; genus Glebionis; species Glebionis coronaria. The sequence continues at coordinate 496,865,553 of CM046877.1, forward strand.
TGCCATCACCCGTTATACTCAAAGTAAATCCGCTAAATAATCTTCTACATCTTCTTCGTCTTCAACTTCAATATCTTCAAACTCACCTTCGTCTAATTCGGTAGTTGGAGGTGATATCCCTAATTCAACTTCTTCATTTGCTATAGTTTCTTCAACACCGTTTAACATCGAACCTTCCAACGAAGTTTCATGTTGTATCCTATCTACTCCGTCCAAATAATCTTTTAAACATACACATACTTCCACGGATGGGGGGTAAGTCTTGACCTTCTTTCGGATATAATTCTACCACTAATAGAAAAAGCCGATTCGGAAGCTACCGTCGAAGCTTGAACCGTAAAATAAGTCACGAACCATAGCGGCTAAAATTGGATAAGTTAACTCCCATTTTTTCCACCATCCCAACATGTCAAAAGTTCCTAATTCTCCGGGCCTAATAGTTTTTAAAAAATTTTGCGACTTATATTGTCCCAACTCGCTTGATTCCGATGTTCGTTGACGCTTGTTAGCGTCGTCATGTATAAGATTCCAGAAGTTTATATCAAAGTCACTTTCATTTCCCATTTGTGATGTTCCGGCCCCCGTTTGGTCAAAAAATGTGCTTTGTTGTCCACCATATTTTGTTGCATATATTGCAAATAATTTTCCAAAAGTATCGTTAAATTTAAAAATTTGAGACTCTATATAATTCATATCGGGTTTCTTAGGGTCCGGCCCAAATTCTAAGTCTAAATTCTTCAATATTCTTCTCATTACATTTTCGACCCCCCCAAAATTTATCATTGGATTAAGTGCGGCGGAACAAGTAAAAACCAAAGGTATATTAGCAAAATATTTTACAAATTTCTTTTTTATAGCTTTAACCATTTTTCTAAACATTTGACAAGATGAATATTTTAATTCGTCTAATTTTTCCGTCATAGCAAAAATTTGCTTTAAAACTAATGGGCTAGTCGGGTAATAAACACCGGATAATAAAGTTGTTGACACTTTAAAAATTTGTAAAAATTTTGTCAATTGATCTAATCGTTCCCAATCTTCGTCGCTTATCGAAGTGGATAAATTTTTACGAACAAGTCTTTCATTAAAAGCATTTAAAGTATCACGTTGTCGTAATATATTTTCAAACATAATGCAAGTAGAATTCCACCTAGTATTATTATCATAGCAAGGTCCTAGGGGTTCATAGCCACATTGTTGACGAAAACGATGATAGTTCATTTGTCGTTCGTTACTCGAACTATATATAATTACTAATAAACTCCTAAATTTTGTCTTTATTTCATCACATATTATTAATGCCGCTTGCACCGATATATTTATAACATGAGCAACACAACGGGAATGAAAAAATGCACCATCTAATATGGGTTTTACGTAATTTTAACAAATCCATAGCTTTAGTATTATTAGATGCATTATCTACGGAAATGATAAAAACTTTATCATCCAAATTATATTCAATTAAAGTGTCTTGTAAAATTTTTCTTAAATTTGACCCCGTATGTGGATAACCAAATAGTTTAAAAGCAATTGTCCGTTTCATTAATAAAAAAGAAACCGCGTCAAACCAATGAGCCGTAACGGCTAAATAAGAATTTGTCGTACCATGTGGTGCGGTCCAAGCATCCGTAGTTATAGAAACACCATATTTATAATAACGAAAACCGTTAATAATTTCTTTTTTAGCCGTTTCCCATAATTTAAATGCATCACTTCTAAGAGTAGTACGACTTACATGTTGATAACGCGGTTGTAGCCTTTTTTTTATGATCTCCGTAAGCTTGACATTGTCGAAGTGGTTGAATGGAAGTCCTTGTTGAATGACAAACTTCGTAAAATCAAGTCGAACCGCATCATTATCAAATAAAAAAACGTGACCATCCTCACCAATAGTACCATGTGCCGAACCACCCACTCCGCTATCAACCGCCCCGGTACAACCGTTCCAATGAGTACGTAGTGTAGAATTACCCAACGTGCCATAAAATTTACTACACTTCTTGCAACGCGCCTTTTCCACCCCGTCTTTCATAAGACAATAATCGAAATGTGACCAAACATCGCCTTTCCTCGCCGTCGTAATAATTCGCAAAATATCATCATTTGTGTATTTTTTTTAGCACTAGTAGCACCGATACTAGCGGTAGTAGAAGCTTGTTGTGATGGTATGTTTTCCATTTGGGATTAGAAAAAGATTAGAGAAATGAGAAGGTTTTTTGATATGTTTTTATCTCCAACTCAAAACATATATTTATACTACCTTACAAGCAATCAAAATTATCAATAAGAAAAAAAAATACTAAAAAACAGTGTCAAACGGCTATATAGCCGTTGTGTGTAAAGAACGTAATGTTTCTGAATGTTTCTGTAAACTAAGCAACATTGTCTGGTGTAGTTGGGCCAAAATCAGGATAAATACGGATAAAACCGGATAAAACCGGTTTTCTTGAAAAGTCAACCAAACGGCTAGTTTGACTTTTCAAGAAAACCGGTTTTATCCGGTTGAAAATAACCGGTCTAGAAAAAAAAGAAAATATTTTTAATTTAAAAAAAAAATAATAATAAAAAAAAATTTAAATCCGGTTTTTTTAAAAACCTGATAAATCCGGTAATTTATCCGGTTTTTATCCGATTTTACAAAAATATTAAAATCCGGTCTAACCGGTTCGGATATAAAAAACCGGACCGGATTTTTGGAAAACCAGATTTTGAAAAAACCGGTTCGGATTTTTGAACCGGATTTCCAAAAATCCGGTTATAATTTGCACCTCTATAAGGGGGTGTTTGTTTTAGCTTATATAGTGGGCTTATAAGCTTATTAGCTTATATAAGCTTATAAGCCGAAACTAAGTGTTTGGTTAACCTTATATAAATAGGCGTATAAGCTTATATATGGGGTTTTTGGTAAGCCCAAAATATGTGGCTTTTAAGGTTTATATAGTAATAATATATAAAAAGACATTTATGCCCACATTTAATAACCATATCATTTAATATTTATGTACTTTTTTGTCATTTTATCTTACTAAAATTGATAAGCTAAACCAAACACTAATCATGAGCTTATAAGCTTATTATATATAAACCATAATGGCTTATATAATATAAGCATAAGCCAAACTCATAAGCTTAACCAAACACCCTCTAAGAATAAAAGAGGTTTTGAATTTCACAATATAAATTCCATGAGATTTGTGTACTTTTAAGGGATTGATTGTAACTTTTTAGTTAGTAAATATATTCTACTACGCTAACAAGAAGTTTTAATGCTCGTGTATGCACGGAATTTGAACGTAAAAGATAAATTAAGTAATAATTCCGTAATTGCGATTTTATTTACATTATATATATTTTTAAGAACATCTAATATTTATATGTTTGATTATATTCAATGTTGGAAAAATCGTGAATCGCTATCTGAAGAAGTGTAAATCTTGCTTATGTTTTTAGAGAGAGAAAGAGATAGAGAGATGGTGGATTAAACACAATTCTAGAGAGAGAAACAAGAGTAAACTATGTGAAAAATGATTAACCACACTACCCTCTCCATCTAAGGAGAGGGTTTATATACCCAAGCCCTTGTCATGGGCTTGGGCTTACATTTGGGCCGGCCTACACATGTTGTAGGCTAGGCTTGTTCTTGTTTAATAAATAAAGAAAGTTAACTAAACTACGAGCTATTACATGGACTATTAATGGAGTGACCGATCCTTCTTAATACGTAAAACGTATTTCCAACAATCTCCCCCTAAGGGAGGTTACTCCAAACAAGGGCATTACCCAAGTTACAATAATTAAATAAACCTAGCATACTATGCTTGTCTTGAGCTCGTAGTCTTCGTCTTTCTTTTTCTTTTTCTTTTCTGGTGAACATGCTGATGTGATCTTTGATATCAATCTTTGAGCATTAATTTCTTGCCTTGATCTCGTGCATCCATCACTTGTGATCTTCGCCTCTTCGTGACCTCACGTCCCACATACTATACATTAGTAATTCTTGAAAGCTTCAGAGTTCGATACAGCGGAAGACTTAACTTTTAGGATTTCTTGAATTAGATGAGGTATTAAGTGCATAAAGTATAAGCATGCGGGGACGACTTCTTCTCGGATTCCGCAACGCCACCGTCTTCAAACGCCGCAACATAAGTAGACACGAACGAAATGGCTTTGAACATTTCATTCTAAATCGGTAGCATTTTACCTCCGATCGGTGAAGACCGTTGGACGATATTAGATATCGTACCCGTGACGGATAGTTTCAATTAAGTAACTTCCTGACAGGATTTCGCGGGTAAACCCGTTCTCTTTATTCGACCGTCCAAAGCTGACTGCGAACATAAAGAGTGAATCATTTGGATAATATTATCCGCATGATTTGAAGCCGTCAATTCATGTTCCTGGAACAAGTGAAATTCAATTAAGAACCGCACCATCGTTGCTTTCCAGTTGTCACGAGCTTGATTCGTATAGAATCTTGCAAGTTACCTACCAAGTGCTGTTTGAGGTTAACACTAGAAGGATTTCCACTCATCACTGTGAACACTAAGGTATCACTCTGAGTGTTCTGGCAAGATCACTGAGATTTTGCGTAGAGGCCTGGAACGTGTTTAAATTCAGTTAAGAATTAAACCACTGTTGCTTTCCAGTTATCACAAGCTTGATTCATAAAGAATCGCACAAGTTACCTACCATGAGCTTTTTGATATTCGCTCAAGAAGGATTTCCATCTTCATTGTAAATACTTTCGTATTACTCGGATGTTCAGGCAAGATCATGAAGATTTTGCGTAGGACTCTTAAAATCTTTCTTACTTTTCACAGTGTGTGAAGAAGCAAGGAAATATGAAAGTGTGTCCTAATGAGATATTTGATGATCTCAAATGGCTTTAGACTCGATCGTGCACTTTGGATTTTAGTGATCGGAGGCTGGAAAGGAGTGCCACCTTTTCAATACCAATTTATTCGGAGTGAATAAATCAATAGATAATGTGTTGTCTCCGTGTGATTAAAACAAATACCTTTTGAGAGATATCTGAGTTAGTTGGGATGGGTTGTGCATTGCATCACTGGGTCCATGATGTCTGTCTTCAATATCGAGAATCATTAAAATGATCTCAATAGCATATGTGTTGACCCGGTTTCTGCCTAAAGTTGTAAGGAGGGCTTCTTTCTTTACACCCTTTATCTTTACAATTCTTTTTCATTCTTCAACCCCTTCAATGCTTACCAATACGTCATTACTAGCACCTTGTTGTGATTGTTCCAGTGCTAACTTAAGTACTTGGTCGGCATTCAGCTCCGTTCACAATCTTTCTCCAACTTTCCTAAGGACTACTATTTCTAGCTATGGAATGTCCTTGGGAAGATTCCTCCGGTTCTGGAAGAATCATAGGACTTAACCTATCCTACCATCCTTATGTCACCATAGTCTTCATCGTCGTGAAATAAATGGGTTTTGGGTAAGTATATGTCACCATGAAAATCCATTTTGATATGCAAATCCGTTTTGCTCCCCCTTAACATATGCCACGATATTCGAAAACATTTCGCATATGTCGGGATGAGCCAGCACATTAAGTCAAACCGTTTGTGATAATATCCCATATTAAATCACATTTCCCCCCCCCCATATTAAAAATATTAACCCAATCGATGTTTTTAATATCAATTGATTTAATGAAGTTTTAACAAAGGTTTTGGGAAGAAAAATGCAAGTCCATTTTATCTTCATGATATCAAACTTATGAGATATGATACCGATTTGTAACATGATCACATATTCACCATATTAAAAAGAATTGACAAGGTTGGACCTGATAGATGAGAACAGCATATGATAAGATCAAATGGTTCTTGTCAGCATATGTTGGTCGCCTCGTCACGTCTGAAGTCATCTCTTGACATCACATGTACGATTGGTATTGTTTTCTTGACACCAACTTGTGAACTTTGTTACGTTCGGCATCGAAGATTCTGAATGCTTGACAATTGCTCCCCCTCAATTGTTGACCCATGTTCTATCGAAAGAGCTGTAGTCGTCGGTTGAGCAGTCGCATCGTCTAGTATGTAGATACCAATTGTAGATAGCATGGTTGTAGAGATGATAGCTTCATAAAAACAAGACTTCTCTTGTTTTAACAAATAAATGCACTGAAACGTACATATATTTGTGTTAGACCAAGTTATAAAGTAAACTTGATCCCTTACAAGGTTTTAAAGTAAACCTTGCCCGAGAAAATTAATTCCCGTTGTTGAGCCAAAGCTTTCATAAGAAATACTTGACTTTAATATGAAAACCGGGTTGCATTCAGAAACAACTACAAGCCATATAAGCATGTTTTATGAAATATTTACAACTTTTGTACGGACTCTATTTATGGCGCCGTGTCGATATTAATCAACATTTCTAAGGCCGTAAATATTATCGTACCAAAAGACATGCCTTTGAAAGGCCGTAAATATTATCGTACCGTGTCGATATTAACCACCACTATTCTTTCGCTTCATCTGCCAGTTCCTTTAGAGTCTCAAGCGAGAATGTTCTCATTCCTAGCTTGTCGGCCAAAAATTCAATTCGAGCGCGATCTAAAGCCTTCGTGAAAATATCCGCCAATTGATACTCAGATCGGACAAAGTAAAGCTCGATTACTCCATTTTCCACTTGCTCCTTGATGAAGTGGTAGCGAATGTCAATATGCTTCGACCGGGAGAATTGAACATTGTTGCAGCATAAGGCAATTGCACTTTTGTTGTCGCAGTACATCGGAATCTTGTTGAAACCTAGACCATAGTCGGTTAATTGCGATCTCATCCAAAGAATTTGAGCACAGCAACCGGACATAGCTATGTATTCTGCTTCCGTACTTAAAATTGCAGCGCTTTTCTGCCTTTTCGATGCCCAACTGATTAGTCGATCTCCTAGTAGTTGCAAAGTTCCACTCGTGCTACGCCTTGTATCTTGACAACCCGCATGATCCACATCTGCATATGCCATTAGTGCAATAGAAGAGTCCTTCGAATACCAAAGTCCCCGATTAATGGTTCCTTTAAGATATCGAAAGATCCTTTTAACAGTAGCTAAGTGTAACTCAGTAGGCCTAGTTTGATACCTGGCACACATACATATAACAAACTGAAGATCAGGTCGACTGGCTGTGATATATAGAAGAGTACCGATCATTCCACGATAAAGTGTCGGATCAACGGCAACTCCATGTGGATCTGCATCAAGCTTAGTTCGTTCCACCATTAGAGTATCCACGGGGTCGCAAGATTCCATCTTATACTTCTTAAGCGATTCAAGGGCATACTTGGATTGATTGATAAAGATGCCTCTGGGACTCTGAGATATCTGAAGACCTAAGAAGAATGATACCTTGCCCATCATTGACATCTTAAACTTGGAAGACATGAGTGTCCCAAACTCATCCGATAAGGTTTGGGTCGAGGCTGCAAATATAATATCATCAACATATATTTGTACCATAATCATATCTTTACCTCGTTTCTGAATGAACAACGTGGGATCCACCTTGCCTTTTGCGAATCCTTGTGTAATGAGGAATTGTGACAAAAGATCATACCATGCGCGAGGAGCTTGCTTCAACCCATAGAGAGCCTTCTTAAGCTTATACACATGATTAGGATAATTAGGATTCACAAAGCCATCCGGCTGTTGAACATAGACCTCTTCCTTGAGTTCACCATTAAGAAATGACGTCTTCACATCCATCTGATAGACGATCATATTCATATGGGCTGCATAAGCGAGGAATAGTCGAATAGCTTCCAAACGGGCAACAGGTGCAAAGGATTCCATAAAGTCGATGCCCAATAATTGCTTGTATCCACGAGCTACTAGTCTAGCTTTGTTCTTCAGTATTCCGCCTAACTCGTCGAGTTTCACCTTATAAACCCATTTCAAAGTGAGTAATTGCACTTGATCCGGGCATGGGACAAGTTCCCATACTTCAAGACGTATAAATTCATTGAGTTCTTCTTGCATAGCTTCTATCCAACAGGATTGAGTAAAAGCTTGTTGCCATGTCTTAGGTTCAACTTTAGTGAGAAAGTATCAAAATGACAGAACATTGCATTTTCCTGTAACTGACTTCGTGTGGATACCGGACGATTGGGGTCACCAATAATAGAATCTATAGGATGATCCTTTGTCCACTTGCTGTCATGTTCACGAATCCGTGGATTGGAGTAAACTGTAGAAGGAGCTTCCTCTGAGGTGGATGACCCGGCTTGATTAGGGTCGGGAATTGATACACCAAAGAATGGAAGTTCACGCATTTGAGCGAATTCCAAATCGTGATCATCATCATCCTCTTCATCATCAATAGGCATGACATGGGTAGTTGAAACATGTGTTGGTTGAGAATTACTTGTTGAAGGTATATCTTGACCTATTGTAGGTGCAGATGTATCAGATTGTGCTTCGGTTGCTGGAGCGACAACTTCGGTTACCGGAGCTATTACCTCAGGTTCTGGAGCGACAATACTGGGAGGAGTAAAGAATTCATCAAAGAACGGTTGAAACAACGTATCCCATTCCTTCCTAGTAGGTGGTGTAAATGATGATGAAGTAGGGTTGTTTGGGACAAGACCAGAACTAATATTACTGGGTCCCATTTCATGAAGTGCGGGTTCAGAGCTGCTTTGCTCAGAAGCCATTGCTGTCAGCTCATCAAAATCAACATTCATAGTTTCGAGGATCTTGCGAGAGTTACGGTTGTATATTCGGTATGCCTTCTTTGCGGGTGCGTAACCAATGAAAATACCAATATCAGCCTTAGGTTGAAGTTTTCCCAAATTGTCACCACCATTATTTGGATAGCAAAGAGAACCAAAGACATGAAGATATGATAAATCTGGTACTTTTCCATGGAGAAGCTCATAAGGTGTTTTACCATGGCGTTTACGAATTAGTGACCGGTTTTGGGTGTACACTGCTGTAGATACTGCTTCTGCCCATAAAAACAATGGAGCCTTTGCGTAGATTAACATCGTTCGAGCAGCTTCCATAAGTGTGCGATTTCGCCTTTCAACGACACCGTTTTGTTGTGGAGTGCGTGCAACTGACGTTTCATGAGATATGCCAACTTCTTCATAATAATCACGCAAAATTTGATTCACAAATTCGGTTCCATTATCTGTACGAATGCTTCGGACAGTAGTGTTGAGACGCACTTGAATCATCTTGAGAAATCCGATGATGAATTTAGGTGCCTCATTTTTTGCTTTAAGAAATTTCACCCATGTAAACCGAGAGTAATCATCGACAATGACGAGGATGTACTTTTTGCCACTAAGACTTTCAACACGCATTGGTCCACAAAGATCCATATGCAAAAGATAAAGTTTCTCTTGGTTGGTGTCTTCAGACTTTGGTTTGTATGACTTCTTAGTGCTTTTCCCCATTGTACACGCGGAACACAAATGATCATTGTGAAATGATAGTTTAGGAAGACCACGAACAAGTTCGTTTTTCGCCAAGTGATTAATAGCGTCAAAGTTAAGATGAGATAACCGTCGATGCCATAACCATGACTTAGTCTTCGATGCTTTGGAGAGAAGACATACGGGAGAAGCGTCCATCATGTCTTGTAGAGACAAAGTATACAAATTATTCCCTCGAGTACCTTTCAATAAATCAACCCCTTCCAAATTACGAATGAAGCAGGTATGCTCTCGAAAAGCTACTTCTAGGTTTGCATCACAGAATTGTACCACAGAAAATAAGTTGTGACCAAGACCTTCTACGTAATACACTCTTGAAATTATTGCGTTCCCAATATGATATTCACCATAACCCATTGTCTTTGCAATATGATCATTACCAAATCGAACCGTACCAAGAAACTTGCTGACGAAATTTCTGAGCTGAGAGCGATCTCCGGTCATATGCTTGGAGCAACCAGAGTCCAAATACCAGAGAACAATTTGGACCACCTGTTTTCAATAACAACAGTAGACAATGCATTGGAAACTATTGGTTCCGGAGTGTTAGCAGATACAGATATAGAATTATCAGAATTGCTAACATTTTTTAGACCCTTAGATTTCCTGCGTTTTCTAATGTGAGTTTTAGCACTAACAGGTTTTACTGTTCCAACTTTCTTAGGTTTTGGATTATTCGCGGGCACTACAGTGGGAGTAGACCTATTTAAAGGGCACTTGGTTCCTACAGTAGTGTCAGTGTTCCTAGTTAAAGGACACGCTTGTGTTTTGGTAGCCTTGGTACTCCTAGTTAAAGGGCACGCTTTCTTCGCTGTAGTGGGAGTGATCCTAGTCAAAGGGCACGTATTTCCTACTATAGTGAAAGTTCTACCAGTGGGGCGCCACAACCAACCAACTTGGGTTAACACCTTCCTAGTCGGTTTCCATTCTAATCCATTTTTTTGGGCATACATCTCGTTCACATGGTCAATAAGGCAAGAATCATGACGACTAGAAAACATACATTCATTGCAACTCCAACATTTCAAATTAGAATTCACAGTAGGCTTAGTACGCTGCACAACCGCAGAGCCTTTAGGTTTAGCTACATGATTCTTTTTATTCAAAACAGAAATAACATTCCTAGGATGGGCTTCTACTTTCTTCTTCACTTGACTACTAGATGGGGGCAAGATCCTATCATTCTTCTTGTTTCGTTTAAGCTTAGATCTTTGAGCCTTAGTAGTGGTGCTTACTCCTGTAGAAGGCAACACGGGAATATTAGAAGCTGGTTTTGATTCTGCCTTATCTTTAGTGACCAAAGTTTGAGATGTTTTAGTCCTAGGGCCCTTGTTAAGTGGTGTGACGGCTATAAGGGTTCTTTTGATTGCACTAGAGGACGATGCTGAGACAGTGGCTGCGTTATCCACAACATTCTTACCTTTTAGAGTACGAAGTGTTTCCTTTAACTCAGCCATGACCAGATTCTTATCACAAATTTGTTCCCTCAAATCAGATATTTCCGTCGACTTTCGATTCAATTGTTCAATCAATGATTGAGTTTGTGCAGTGGTATCAACACATGCAGGCTTTACTGAATCGAAGAGTCGTGTATTTTTCTGTTTTAAGTTATCAACTTTGGACAAAATCTTGGAAACTCGATTATTTAGATCAAGTTTAAAATTCTCAGCGGCCTCAAGTACGTTCACACAGTTAAGCTCCTTAGATTTCTCTATTTCTATCGGCAGAGAGTTAGCAACTTTGTCACTTGACTGACGCTGTTTGGATTGTAAATTCAATCGAAAATTCTTTTCAAAGTTTGCATCATCGATATTAACACCTTCGAATGACGTTTCAAAGATTTCTTGAATAAATTGTTGCTTTCATTCAAGCGAAATACAATGTGTTTGAATCTCATCAAAACGTTTTGAAAGCGAAGAATATGAATCTTGAAGCTTTAAAAATTCAGCGTCAGATTCGTGACAAGTACTACCTACCACATTATCCACAGATTCAACATTATGCACAATAGAATCATTATCAACACTTTTATTCACACAGACAGAAACTATATCATGAGACATCACTTGCTTCAGAAGCAAATCATTTTGGCGTGAAACCCGTTCTATTTCAAGTAAACTGTTTTCATAAGCATCTTCCATTTCATTGAAAACACGTCTAACTTCTTCTATTTCCAAAAACAAATCTTGATCAATATTACGAAGACAAGCTTTAACATTGTCTACAAACGGAACAATTTCATCTCGAAACGCAGCTCTAGTGTGCTCAAAGTTCCATTCACCTTCCGTTATGGCCGTAGCCGTCGTACGTTCCAAAAGGACCTTGTCAAAATCGGCTAAGTGTTGGTGAACCGTATTTAAGTTAACGGACGCCTTACTTACCGGTGGAATTAACTTTGTTAAATCCTTTTTGACAAGTGTAGGAGACGTACTAGGAAGGTTTTTATTTGACAAACTTTGGGGCACAAGAACTGTTAATTCTGCTAATTCCTTTTGTAAGCGAATGCGTATCTTTTTCGAAAATTGATCTTTGTTGTGTTGATCATAATCAATTGTATGGAATTTTGAAAACATTTTAGAATGAGTTTCATCCGCAAGTGATTGTGTCTTCTCAGTACTACGAACATAAGGTGCTTCTTTCGATTTGCCAATTATGGTCATATCATAAAGACCGGGAATATATTCCTGAGCTTGTTTTGCATAACCGGGATTAGGTGGTAAATCTTGAAGACGCTTAAGTTCAAGTTCTTTAAATGATTTAGTTAAAAGATGAACCTTTTCTGTGGAAGCATATTGTTTTAAAAGCTGTTGTTCTTTAAATTTGAGAAGTTTGGTAGCATTAATTTCCGATTCAACCTTTTTAGACTCGAGAGTTTCGAAATCCATTTTAAGTTTCTGAAAATCATTGACAACCGACTCTTTTGCTTTTAATTCATTGGAAAGATTAGCTTTTAATGATTCTATTTATTTCAAGTGTTCAATCTTTTCAAAACGAAATTGGTCAAATTCAGAACATGTTATTTTCTCTTCTCGAGGGACCATTTCAAAAGTTTTGACCTTTTCTTTATGCAACGCAAGCTCAGCAGTTAGGGTGGAATTCGTATATACGGATTGTCTGAGGGCCATATGCATTTGATCAATAATATGCTTAGGCACCATGACCAAATCATGTTGAGCATAAGATTCCATACCCGTCGTAGCATTTGGTTGAGGTTCACTCAAATGTGTAGGTTTGGGTACCACATCATTTGAATTACTAGTTCCCGAATGCTGTTCGAGGTTGTCATTTTCATGCCCAACTTGATGTTGGTTATCATCAATATTATTAGATGTGGTTGGTACCTCACTAATGACATCAGAACCGTAGTGAGATAGATTAGCAACGAGAGCAGCTTGGGCAGAGTGAATGTCATCACAATCAGAATCATATGCGTCAAGGTCATCTGCTTGATAAGCTGCATTAGAAGTAGAAACGACTACAATGCCTTCAGTATCTGCTGCCCCTGGGTCTGCAAGAAATGCTAACTCCTCTGAATCCAAAATCTTCCCCTTAGACTGAGCATCAACCAAATACATCTTCTCACGAAACCATGCATCATCCCTCCTCCTTTTCGGCTGAGTGCATTCCCTAGCCATATGACCTTGTCCTCGGAAATTGTAGCAAGTCACAACCTTCTTAGGACCAATAGGACTCCCATTTCCACTAGCTTGAGAATTCACAGCTTGATTGTTCCCAGTCCTTGTAGGAGGTCCATATGAATTTTGCCTTTCCTGAATAGGTTGCACCGTCACTTGACCATCTTGAACAGTGGCTTGTTGTCGAGGATTTGATGAGGTGCGGAGCTGATTGTTTGTTGGTGGAAATCCTCTAGTTGCAACAAGTTTTGACAAGTAAGCGGTGAGATGGTTTAGTACATCAGCTGGCGTATCATTTGGAGTAAAGACCGGTGCTTGGATTGGTGGAAGTTCATTAGAGTAGAAGGCTTGTGCTGGTTGTGCTTCTATTGGAAAATATCCTTGCTGAGGAGTATAGCCCAATGGAGAAGTGTTGGCTTGTGATGGTGATGTCTGATATGGTGGTTGGTGTGAAAAAGATTGTTGATGAACACTTTATTGATATGCTTGTTGTGGCATCATTAGTGGTTGAAAAGATGGTTGCTGTGGTTGCTGATAGGTGTGTGGTGGTGGCTGCTGCAAGTATGATGGTTGCTGATAAGTATAAGCCATGTTTTGTTGAGAAGCATACATGGCAAGTGGATCATGAACTTGAGGTGTAGACAACCGAGCCTCGATCACATGGCATTCTTGTTGTTGAAGAAAAGCTTGAAGTGGATCCACATTGGTGTTATGCAAGTCCTTAGCCAATTTAACATCCGTTACGTATTTTTTCCATTCTGGAGGAAGAGTGTTCAAGTACTTGGTGTTCAATTGAAAGGTAGGAATTGCCATGCCATAGATATTAAGCTCATTCAACAATAGGGTAAATCTCAGATAGTAGTCATTGAGAGTCTCCCCTGGCACATAGGCAAACTTATCAAACGCATCATAAAGCTTACACTCTCGTTCTTGTTTAGTTAACGAGGTGCCTTGCATTAGAACCCGAATTCTATCCCATAACTCTTTGGAAACTTTATGTTTGCTGACGAGTTTGTAGACATCTAGAGGAAGGACTTGGAGAATGATGTTTGTAGCATACTTATCACATTTATCTTGAATCTTCATATCTCCAGTCAATTCACCCGTTGTGCGAGGACGAGTGGTCGTACCTTCCATCACTGTACCATAATCTAATGGTCCATTGAGCACCGATGCCCAAATAAGATGTCCGTTCTCCTTGTTCAACATATAAAGTTCCATTCGGGAAGTCCAATCCTCGTACGTAGACTTCTCCAACATTGGTGGACAATTATCCGTACCCGAGAGGATGGACTTATCCGTAAGAGATGTGTGTACTCCATTTCGATAAGTTAAGATTTACAAACAATGATCGAACAATGAGAAAAAGTAAATGTGCTTGTTGTCGCGTGTTGAAGTCGAGAAACTATGTTAAAATCCCCTAAAATTGTCTTCTTGAGAAACCAAAAATTCTACTGCAAAAGTATGAAATTTTCAAAATCACGATTTTCGAAAATCTTGAAAAATCTTGAAAATTCCAAAGATTTCGCAATGCTGAGATTTCGCAATGATTCAAATTCGCAACTCCTTGTAGAATTTCGCAATTCACAAAAATTCGCAATAAACTGACAATTCCGCAATCACTATGCAAGATTTCGCAATGCTAATTCCGCAACTTACTTTGGATTCAATTCCGCAATTGCTGAGGCAAAACAACTTCGCAATCCCTGTTGCACTCAAATCCGCAATACCAATTGCGAAATTATGACAAGATTTCGCAATAATCTGAGTCCAAGATTCCGCAATATACAAATCCGCAATTAAGCCAGGAATTCGCAATTTAGTGAAGATTTCGCAACTTTGCAAGGTGCAAGATTTCACAATTTAACAAACCATTGCGAATTTATACCAGATATTGCGAAAAATGGAGAAAAACAAGGGATTCGTATTGTACTTGAAAAAGACGAATCTTGATGCCAAAAATGAATCCAAACACTAAAAATTTTTGCGTTTTTGAGCGATCCAAGTAACCCAAATCACTAATACGTGAATGTAAATGCTTTGGCAAAGATCAAACCACAAAAAAACACCAAAAAAATTTTTGGACGTGGGATTAGGGGTCAAGAACACACGAATTTCTATAAACACAAACACAAAACTATACACTCATCCCATGGCTCTTGATACCATTTGAAGAAGTGTAAATCTTGCTTATGTTTTTAGAGAGAGAAAGAGATAGAGAGATGGTGGATTAAACACAATTCTAGAGAGAGAAACAAGAGTAAACTATGTGAAAAATGATTAACCACACTACCCTCTCCATCTAAGGAGAGGGTTTATATACCCAAGCCTTTGTCATGGGCTTGGGCTTACATTTGGGCCGGCCTACACATGTTGTAGGCTAGGCTTGTTCTTGTTTAATAAATAAAGAAAGTTAACTAAACTACGAGCTATTACATGGACTATTAATGGAGTGACCGATCCTTCTTAATACGTAAAACGTATTACCAACACTATCCGGCCGGTCGACCACCTCGTAGCTTGTAATCGTTCTAGGCGGGATTACTCGGTGATTAGTCGGTCGACATTTTTAGTAAATTTTAGGTTTTCGACAAGTTTTTAGTACTTCTAACGGGTTTTAGGAATTTTCAAAATGATTATTCCTAAAATCCAAATTATTCTACTTATAAATAGTTATTAAAAAGGATAAACACATGTTTATAGTGAGTTTTTGATATTTTCGGTAAGATTTGCATGTTTCCGGCAAGTTTGACCTCCCTTGACCGCCATTGACCCCAGTTGATCGTTATTAATCGCTTTTATATTAATCGGCAAGGTTGATGACCTTGTAGCAATTAAGTGGCGATTAATCGGGCTTGTAGACCTTGTTTTGCAACATTGATTATATTGTTGTTTTAGTAAGAAAGAGTTATAATAACTTAAATATCTATAAATTTACTAATAAATAAATTTTTTAATAAGTAAATATCATTTATTTTGTAATGAACATAATTCATATGTGTCCATTGTGGACTCACTAATTTAAATTCGTTTTGATGAGGTTCTCAAATGGTAGAACATCCAACAACTAAATTCTATTTGCCTTAAATGCGTGTCCTCATTAGAGCATATACAATGCTAGCTTTTACAAAAGCTTTTAGTATTAATTGCATTTAATTCCACAAGACATATAGGTGTGTTTGGTTCCACAAGCAGTTAGCAATAGCAGTTAGCATGAGCCGTAATAGTTAGCAGTAGCAGTAAGTAGTAGCAGTTAGCAGTAGCAGTTAGCAATAACAGATTATTTATAAAAGTGTTTGGTAGATTAATAGTAGCTGTAATTTAAATGTGTGAAAAAACATAAAAGAACATAAGTATATAAATAGGATACTCTTTTAAATTAAATGTGTTATATTAATGAGGGTATTTAAGTAATTTATTAAGTCTAAAGCTCTTCATTAATAATGCTCATCTAAAAATGCTCTTTGAAAGAGCATATGAAAAAGAGTATTTTTACGAGATATGCTAATGCTCATTCCTCTTACCAAACAAGTTTTTTTAACAATTATACTAAATTCTAATGTTAATTGGTAAAAATGTTCTTAAAAAAAACCGTTAGCAAACACAGCCATAGTGCTATTGCTTTTATCAAAGACTTGAGAAGTGCTAAGTCTTTCAAAAAAATTCTTAGAAAAAAACCCTTCATGTAATGTAAAAAAAACTTTAACAAAGCTTTTAAAAATTGTAAGAAGTCATCCACAACTTGAACCATTATGGGTGCTCTTAGTCTTAGTAGAAAGAGCTAATCTCTTAATTACATGGGTCATTCATGTTTAACGATGTCATCGTTTGGCTCTTTGGAAATTCATAAATGAAAATCTTTGGAAATTCATAAATGAGTAAATCTTTTAGGAAAAAAAATCAGAAGAATTACCCTTTCCTCAACGACATTAAACTTGTCTCGTTCACATAGATCTCTACTAGAGTTATAAACGTTAAAATTTCGTTGGATTGAGTTGTTTTCTAACCCTTGTAACACTCTATCCCGTCACTTGAGTCACTTGTAATATACTATATATTCTTGGTAGGTTCTTTCATTAAATAGTATGCCGATAAAAGAAAAAAAAATCCAACTATACTTAGGGATGGAGCTAGGCGGTTTCCGCGGGTGCCCGTGACCCCTATGGATTTTTTATGTGTAGTGTTAATTTGTGAAGAAAACACTCATTTTTTATAAATGCATCTTAAATGCACCCAGTCAATCGGAACGTGTTTTTATCTTTCGTGTTAATTCACTTTTTATATATGTTATATTACTGTTCAAAAAAAAATTGTGCACCCGGTCATATTGTAAGAAACGGTGTATACTTTTATTAAATAACAATAATAAAATTAACAGAAACAAAGAACAGAATTAAATAACAAATAAAATTGAAAGCAGTAAGAATCTAGAGAAGAGGCACGTGTTTAACACGCTTCCCTTAAAAAAGATTCGTCTTCTGTTTCCCAGGGTACAACGTCCAAAGCTGTTGTACAGCCGGACTAGACAAACTTGCCTGAAATTCACGGAAGCCTTCTGCGTTTCTGATCGATAACTGCTGGAAAATTGGTCTTGTAATGGAGTAGGAAAAAGACTACATTTTTCTTCTATGTCTTAACTGAATGAGAAGAGGTTATATTTATATTGAAAACTTGACTTGTTCTCAAAGAAAATATATACCAAAGCTAGGAAAATCTGTTATAACTAAAATAGATTTCCTGTCTTTTTAACACACAAAAATATTCTATGAATAACTTCTGTATCTACTCCTAAAATAGATGTACAGAATTCTCTGGAAATAAAATTTGAATTCGCAGCAAAAAAGATACCGAAATCTGCCCGCACCGAAGCCAGTTTTCGGAGCTGCATCCGTGTCCGCATGTCGCGCGCTCGTGCACAAGTTCAGTAGCTTCGAACCCGTTTCTGGCCTAAAAATATCACTTTCTGCACCCCCTGCGCGCGTAGGCGTGGGAGTAAAAACCCACAAATAAATATTGTAGGGTAGAAAGTAAGAGTTCCTTATAAACATGTATTCGTTTCATGTTTTTGGCGATGTGGGACAAATATTTTTCCAAATTTTATGTTTCACGTGACTCTCTTTGAGACACGATATCTGATTCATATTAACTCTATATTAGACATACTTTAGCTCGTTGTGAAGCTCTCTTCGAGGAGAATGCAATATATAACATATACATATATCAAATTATGTCCAAAGTATTGCAAAAACTCATTTTTACAAAACTTTTCCAACAATCCCCCACATGAATAGGAATCGGTCGAAAACACACGAAAGTTTTGGCAAAATTTCGGCGGTTAAGTTTTGCATAGGATAGGTAGATGTAACCCTTTGAACCTTCCCTTGTGAGATGCACTTAGTCTCCTAGATCTGAGTAGACGCAATGTCCTTGAACTCAGCCTCTGTTTATGTAGACAACAATACACACTCACACAAGACTCTCAGTGACCTTGTCAAGTCCTCATAGTTGTGTTCGTTATGGTCATGAACACTCGCATGGTTCTGTAAGAGCTCTTAGAAATTGTGCCCCCACA
Organism: Glebionis coronaria; assembly: GCA_025667525.1. Taxonomy (NCBI): domain Eukaryota; kingdom Viridiplantae; phylum Streptophyta; class Magnoliopsida; order Asterales; family Asteraceae; genus Glebionis; species Glebionis coronaria. Next base: position 496,884,227 of record CM046877.1, read on the forward strand.
ATTTCCTTCGAAGCGACCCTACTTCTCTCTCACATAGGTGATTTCATCTTGAATCATTAAAAACATATGTTTTATGATTTCATCTTGAATCATTATGCTTTATGATTTCATCCTGAATGATTAAGCCATATGTTTAACCTCTCAACAAGTCACTTTGTTCTTGGAATGGACTAGAAAGTTCTTGTATTAAGTAACTCCCCCACATTGACGTGACTTCCCCCACATTTCTATGATTAGGTTGTCCTGTTGAACCCAGATCTTGGGATCTCCAGTCAACTAGGTTAGGTTTTCCTTCATAGAAACTCATTCCTTTAAGGGCTTTAGTCCCATTCCTTTAGACGACTTACTAACTAACTCTCTGCTTAAGCCTTTCGTAAGCGGATCCGCGATGTTATCCTTTGACTTCACATAGTCAATTGAGATAACTCCTGTTAAGAGTAGTTGTCGTACCGAATTATGTGGACGACAGATATGTCTAGACTTTCCATTATACATTGTGCTATGAGCTCTGCCAATTGCCGATTGACTATCACAATGTATACTAATGGTCGTTACCGGTTTAGGCCACCCGTGTATGTCCTCTATGAATTGACGTAGCCATTCCGCCTCTTCTCCGCATTTATCTAACGCGATGAATTCTGATTCCATCGTGGACTTAGCTATTACAGTTTGCTTGGAAGACTTCCAAGATATAGCGACCCCTCCCAGTGTAAACACATATCCACTGGTCGATCTAGAATCCTTTATGTCAGATATCCAATTTGCATCACTGTATCCTTCAATAACATATGGATATCTAGCATAATTCAGTCCATAATCACGACTGTATCTCAAATAATGAAGTACCCTAGTCATAGCTTTCCAATGTGCATCACTTGGATTACTAGTATATCTACTTATCCTGCTAACAACATATGCTAAGTCAGGTCGGGTACATGTCATCAAATACATCAACATGCCAATAATTCTTGAATACTCTAATTAGGCAACACCCGCGCCTCTATTTTTAGATAGATGCAAACTGGTGTCAATTGGAGTTCTAGCTAGGCCAGAATTCCCCACATTATGAGCATTGAGAATTTTGTCCACGTAATGTGCTTGACTTAATGCAATTCCACTCTGAGTTCGTATGATCTTTATTCCAAGGATCACATCAGCCAAACCCATATCTTTTATGTCAAACTTTGATTTCAACATGTCTTTAGTAGACTTGATCATCTTGTCGTTACAGCCAACGATAAGCATATCATCAACATACAAGACTTTAGTCGACTTGAGCTCTTTCTCGGATGTCATCTTCAAAATAACATCTCCTTCGCCCTTGATATCAGCAGTTGTAGAGTTGCCCATGTACAGCTTCTCTCCATTGTCAACCACACTGAAAGAGTGAAACATACTCTTGTCAGCACACACATGACGTGTTGTCCCAATATCAACCCACCAATCATTATTATTAGACCTACCAGGTTAACTTCAGAGATCATGGTAACGACATCAGACACCATAGTAATCATGTCCACATTATCATTAACCATATTAGACTCGCGTGGAGTCACCCTCTTTGGCGCTTTGCAATTAGCAGCACGATGACCTGGCTTGTCACAGTTGTAGCAATTTCCTTGGAAATTCTGCTTTGCAATTCCACCTTTAAGAGCAAGGTACTCAGACTTCCCTTTGCTCTTCTTGTCATTCTTCCCTTTGCTAAAGCTCTTGCCTTTAGACTTTGAAGAAGACGAACCATGATCAACCATATTTGCCTTGGCAGAATCAGGTGTGTAAGTGTTTTTCTGAGCTAGCTTGTTGTCCTCTTCAATACGAAGACGAACCACCAAGTCTTCAACAGTCATCTCCTTTCGCTTATGCTTCAAGTAGTTTTTAAATTCTACCCAGCTTGGAGGTAACTTTTCAATGATAGCAGTAACTTGAAAAGTTTCACTCAAAGTCATACCCTCAGCATGAATGTCGTGTAGCAAAACCTGTAGATCTTGAACCTGAGTTATCACACTCTTTGAATCAACCATCTTGTAATCCAAAAAACGAGCTACCAAAACTTCTTTGTACCAGCATCCTCAGTTTTGTACTTGCGTTCCAACGACTCCCAAAATTCTTTGGCAGTCGTAGTCTTGCAGTACACATTGTACAAAGAGTCCACTAGACCATTCAAAATATAGTTGTGACACAAGAAGTCTGAATGTTTCCATGCTTCAACAGCTTGCACGGCTTGTTGATTAGCGGGTACACCTTCTTTAGGAGGTTCCACCTGAGGTACAGTCTCCTTTAAGAACTTCGCAAGGTTCAAAGTAGTGAGATAGAAGAACATCTTCTGCTGCCACCTCTTAAAATTCTGCCCATTGAATTTTTCTAGTTTTTCAGCATGATTAGCAACTGTGTGGGTAACTGGCGCACCAGTTACATTCACAGTAGTAGTTACAGGAGTTTCAAGAGTACTGGTAGACATTCTGAAAGATCAAACAAGATCAAAACACAAACAGTTAGACAATTGTTATAAATCTGTATATAAGAAATTCAATCGTGATCTCTATATACTTAGTGGATCTACTTCAAAGAAACTCAATCTTGGTTTCAATGAATCAGATGCAATTATCAAATATATCAGCTTAACAGAAACACAATCTTGGTTTCAATATAAACTGATAAGAACAACTGCTTAAAGAAAATTGTTAGAGATCTGTTAATTAAAATCTGTACATTAAAACTGATTTCTAGTGAAATTCAATCCTGATTTAGGCAGAAACAGTTTATAGATAAATATGATAAAATTATTAATCCGATTTAATAAAAGTTTTAATTATGTTAAACAGAATCTGTTTTAAATTTGTAGGAAACGGTGCATACTTTTATTAAATAACAATAACAAAATTAACAGAAACAAAGAACATAATTAAATAACAAATAAAATTGAAAGCAGTAAAAATCTAGAGACGAGACACGTGTTTAACACGCTTCCTGTAAAACAGATTCGTCGTCTGTTTCCCAGGGTACAACGTCCAAAGCTGTTGTACAGCCGGACTAGACAAACTTGCCTGAAAGTCACGAAAGCCTTCTGCGTTTCTGATCGATAACTGCTGGAAAATTGGTCTGGTAATGGAGTAGGAAAAAGACTACATTTTTTTTTCTGTTTCTTAACTGAATGAGAAGATGTTAAATTTATATTGAAAACTTGACTTGTTCTCAAAGAAAATATATACCAAAGCTAGGAAAATTTGTTATAACTAAAATAGATTTCCTGTCTTTTTAACACACAAAAATACCGAAATCTGCCCGCACGCAAGCCAGTTTTCGGAGCTGCATTCGTGTCCGCAGGTCGCGCGCTCGTGCACAAGTTCAGTAGCTTCGAACCTGTTTTTGGCCTAGAAATCTCACTTTCTGCACCCCCTACGCGCGCGTAGGCGTGGGAGTAAAAACCCACAAATGAATATTGTAGGGTAGAAAGTAAGAGTTTCTTATAAACATGTATTCATTTCATATTTTTGGCGATGTGGGACAAATATTTTTCCAAATTTGTGTTTCACGTGACTCTCTTTGAGACACGATATCTTATTCATATTAACTCCATATTGGACATACTTTAGCTCGTTGCGAAGCTCTCTTCGAGGAGAACGCAAAACTACTAAGTACTACAAATATATATAACATATACATATATCAAATTATGTCCAAAGCATTGTAAAAACTCATTTTTACAAAAATTTTCCAACACATATTTCATTCTGACTTCATCTCTGACTATACTACTACGTACAATTATTCTTAAAAGGTATTGAATGAGAGATTTTTATTTTTGGCGCTCTCAAATCCAACATAGAAACTAGAATCCTATTAATAGAAAGACTTATTGATACATTATGTGTGGCATGAAGTTATATTATCATTAACAAATTTTGGCCTCTCCTGAATTTTTGGGAGCATGACTTAAGTGAAGAAGAATTTGTAAAAAATGTATGCCGTGATGGTCGTGTAATAAAAAGCCATAAGTCCATAACTGAGGGTGTCCATGGAGCAACCCCGAAAGATTTTTCGCTCGTTACTAACAAAATATATTTATGAGGCATCATTGCTCCTCCTAAATAAATAAATTTTCGTCATTATCCATTGGTGGTAGGGATGCGACTAAGACTGACGGGAAATATGTTTGGCCGCAAAGGGTATAGCTAAGAAGAAGTACACAAGTAAGGTGGTTATAGTGAGGCTAGACTTTAAACAGAAAGCGATTGGGTTTATGTTCCTAAAGCAAATTAAGCTGCATGCGTCAATATACACAAAATGATCCACACATGAATGGCACTGTGCATAAGAATTTTGAATCACAATTACATACACGCTTTGTAGTTGAAGTTGAATACAAGACTTGCGGTAAGTTTCATATTGTGTTACTTTCTTTAATCGATGTTACTGTACTTGGTAACGAGAACAACGAAAGAAAAAAAAAGTTAATTTCGCTAGGATATGTAAAATGGCTAATGGTTTGATAATTTATCGTAGTTGTTATGATTTTTTTATGATTTAAGTTCTTTTGGATACCAAAGTTTTTTAGGATATAAGGGGACTCATCCACACCTTCCATCTCCATCTCATCCAAGGGCTGAGATTAAATCCTCAATTTATACTGCAGGGGTATTTTTGTCTTTTCACGACGGGATATATATATATATATATATATATATATATATATATATATATATATATATATATATATATATATATATATATATATATATATATATATATATATATATATATATATATATATATATATATATATATATATATATATATATATATATATATAGAGGAAGGTTAATGTGAGAGCTTTTTTAAAGTTGTAAAAATGAGAACTAATCTAAAATACCAATAAAACATTGATACATAATCATATTACCAATAATACACCAAAATATACATTATTTATACAACTTAACATTCTATTGACTAATAAACGACGACTTAGTGTGTAACGTATTACTGATACACAATTAAAAATGTGATACACATACATCAAAATCTCAACAAGATAATATCTTATACATAAAATGGTACATTTGATACACAACCACCACTAAATAACATGATACACGATACGAAGACATGATACAAATCACACCTTAAATCAAGATGTATCACCTAGAATTCATCAATTTTTAAAAGAAAGCCCATCAAATTATTAAAAAAATTATTTTTAGTTAATCTCGTTTAAAAATTATTTAAAGTAGAGTGTCATTTGTGAGATTTTAGCTGGTTCTTATTTTTTCAACTTTAAAAAGTTCTCATTTGAACCGAAATCTATATATATATATATATATATATATATATATATATATATATATATATATATATATATATATACGGTTTTAACAAACACGTTTCATTATTCTTTCTTCTTCTCCGATCAAACTGGTACTTTCTCTCTCTAGGTTTCTCTCTCTAGGTATACTGTTTGTTAAGAGTGCTTATTAATAAGCTTATTAGTAAGCTTATAAATAAGCGTATTTAATAATCCCATCTATTAATAAGCTTATTAATAGATCGTATTATTAAATGCGCTTATTAACTATCCGATTGATTAATAAGCTTATTAATCGTTCAGATTGATTAATAAGCTTATAAATAAGCGTATTAATCGAGCGGATTGATTAATAAGCTTATTAATCAGCTTATTAATCGATCCGAACGATTAATATGCTTATTTATAAGCTTATTTTATGTGTCTGGTCGATTTTTATGGATATCGTTTATAAGCTTATTTAATAAGCTATGATTCTTTTAGGTTTTAGATAAACTTTTTATGAATTGTTGTTTTTTCGAGTTGCTTAGGTTTTGATGATGGATTCGAGCGATTCTAGTGGTCGTAGTGGTGTTATTGATCCTTCTACATTGGTTGATTTGACTAGTGATCAGACTAGTGTCGATCAAGGTTTGGATTTGCCATCCGAAAGCGTTCTTCATAGTCTTGCGGATGAGACTTCAGCGTATGAACAAGACGGTGAAGAAGTGGAAGCTGTTAAGAGTAAGTTTTCTAGTTTTTCTTTAGCTTAGTATATGTTCCCAATGTATCATATATGATAACAACATATCATATATGATGTTTGTATTTTTACATAGATATGATAGCCATGTATCATATACTATCATATATGTTCTCTAATTTAAGATATATTATACATGGTACATCATATATGATACATGTCTATCATATATGATGTTTACATGATATGTGATATGTTTTTCTAGTATTTGTAATCATATATGTTTTTTTGCAGAGTTAAATGCTGTGCGGACTCCTGAGTCGTATATCACTCATTCCAACTTTGATACTCATGGTGGTACTGTTTACTACATTCCAAAAGTGTCTGCTGAGTTTTTACTTGTTAAAGAGAACGAGTACGCTTCAGTTGAGCATTGTATTTCTTCTTACAGGAAGTATGAGGTAAAAGATGGTTTTGTTGTTAGGAAATCGTATCAGAAAAGGTTGAGGAGCGGGATTGTGAAGCAAAAGTATTTGGTTTGCAATAGGAAGGGTTCCCCCAAGGATATATATGTAGACACCCTAGATTTGGAGAATGGTTACAACCAAATGAGGCATTCAAATCTGCATATCACCGGTTGTAAAGCTCGTGCTGTGTTTGACTTGATCCCTGGTACGACGAAGTTCAAGTTGAGTGTATTTGATACTATCCAAAATCATGAGCTTGAACGCAAGGAGTACATGCATCTGTCTAAGAATCAGAGGCAGTTAACATACGCAGAGCAAGTGTTTATTATCAAGGCTGCGAGTGTGAATATCGGTGCTACAAGAGCTCATCACCTTCTGTCCGGGATCAATGGTTCTTATCTGCTCGTTCACGGTACTACCGTTGACTTCAAGAACTGCTTCCGTAGCGTCAATTGTTACATCGGAAACTATGATGCTCAGATGTTGATAAACAAGATGGAGAAGAGGAAGGAGTGCATTGCTGATTTTTCTTTTGATTATTTGGTTAACAAGGCTGAGCTTATTGGCTTATTCTAGGCTGACGAAGTGTCCAAGTACAACTACAAGGAGTTTTATGATGTTGTCTCTTTTGATGCTACGTTTAAGACAAACAAGTACAAAATGGTATTTGTTCCTTTTATGGCGATTGACAACCATAGGAAGTGTGTTACGGTTGCTGCTGGTTTGCTCAAGTTCGAGACCACGGAATCCTATGTTTGGTTACTTAAAGCCTTCATCAAAGCGTTTGGTAAGGCACCTAGTATAGTAGTGACTGATCAAGATAAGGCGATGAGGAATGCCATTGAAGCCGAGTTTGTTGGTACAAAGCATAGGCTGTGCATGTGACATATCACGCAGAAGCTTCCAGCGAAGGTAATTTTTTTTAAGACTAGTACCATGTATGATTAAGTAGCATCATATATGATGTTTGAGTAGTATCATATATAATGAAGTAGCATCATATATGATGTGAGAACATAATTTGGTTCAAATCATTTTGTTTTTGTATGTTTGTGGTCTTGTTATCATACTTTATAGTTTTGATTCATTTTACCTTTGTTGTAGATATGTGAGAAAGTATACAACGAGACAAATTTTCGAGAGAAGTTGAACCAGATTGTGTGGAACATGTACATTGGTCCCGAGGAGTTTGATACCAGATGGGGTGATCTGATGACAAAGTTTAATTTGAAGGAACACAAGTGGTTGACGAAGATGTATAATATGCATTCAACTTGGATCCCTGATAATAACCTAATTATACATATTCAACCTATCATTATAATGCCACTTTGTAGTATAAATAAGAGCTTCCGATACTTAATATGTTGTGTTTTATATGCAGATATAAAGTTTGAAGGAGCAAAGTGAAGATATACAAAGAAGGGGCCTCAATATGCGATAAAGACAAAGTTATTAAAAGAAGATTTTGAATCGCCCAGAAGTGTGGCGCACAAACTTAGAAGTGCGGCGCACATTCTCGTCTCCAAAGTGCGGCGCACATTTGACCCCAGACAACACTATAAGTAGAGACCATTTCCACTCATTTTACACACACCTCTCTCTCTCTCTCTCAATACTCCATAGCTCGAGTATTTTAGCCCTTTTAGTAAACTTTCAGTATTATCCACTTTTGGGAGATACTTGTAACGAGAGTATTCCACTCTTCGATTCTTGGAGGAACGATACAATCGTGACACTTGTGTACTTGTTTATTCAATCCAATCTAAGTATGATGTTCTCTTACTCTTTTCCAATTGTTACTTTGATTACTATGTTAGGTTAAGCTATTTGTGACTATATGGGTATGTGACTATAATTAGTGATGATGCTATGATATGATCCTTTATAAATGATTTCAAGCTAATGTTGTAGAACCATTTACCTCCTAGTTCTACAAACCATATTTTTTCTAAGTTGATTTGTTACGATAGTTTGGCGTTGAGAAACGCAAATTGTTATAATAAGTTTTCTAGAACTTGTCTATGGTCATGAATCTTTGGTTGGAGAATTTCGCTTAGAAACTTGATAAAAAATTGAACTTGTTGGCAACTTGTTTTGAGCTTAGTCGCTTAAATAAACATAAGTCTTTGAAAGTAGGGTTTTGATAGGTTAAAAGTTCGTTGTTCTCGGTATCTAATCGAATTGATCTCCGGTTAAATGTGTGACTCAGTCGTCTTTGGTGAATAAAAGAAAAGGTGTCGTTGTCTAAAACTAATTAAAGATTAAAATAAAGCTTTAAAAGGAAATGACAAAATATAAAAAAAATAAACTAAAAATTAAAACGATTGACAAATAATAAAGAACCGATATTAAAAACAAATATGAAAACGAAACAATTAATAAAAATAAAGCTGAAAATAAAAATAAATTTTCGAATTAAAAATAAATCTTACTTAATGAAAAAGAAAGAAATTGGATTATAAACTATTTTAAAAAGAAACAAAACAAATATTGAAACGGGCACTTAATAAAAAATAAAACTTAAACTTTTCGAGAAAATACTAATACTAAAATTTGCGGAAAAGTATAACTAAAAATAAATGAATTTCAGAATAAAAATTAAAACGACTTTCGGATAAAACTAGACGACTAACGGAACACATGTTGCACAAGGGGAAACAAGTTCTCTTTGGGGGACAATAATATTGGCGCCAAAATGACAAGCTAGCAAGCTAGCTAGCATGTCAATTGTACTGAATGTGAATGTTGACCTTTTTTTTGGAATATTTTGGTTTCTTCGGATTATAGCCCTATTCGGAATCATGGAATCTTCGGATAAATATTACAAAAAAAATATGTTTTTTCAGATAAATATTTATTGTACAAGATCTTCGGAATACCCTACTATTTCGGAAAAATGGCTTAATTCGGAATAAGCAATAATTTCGGAAAAATGAGTGAATTTAGAGAAAAGAAAATCTTTGGGATAACTATCTATTTTCGGAAAAAGTAAGATTTTTCGGATAAAGAACAAATTTCGGAAAAAAGACTATATTTTCGGATAAATCAAAAAATATCTTCGGAATAATAGGTATATTTCGGAATCATAAACCCTTTGCGAAGAAATTGAAGAACAAATAAACAGATACAGTAATATTAAAAAATCACGAAATAAGCTAAAAATAAGCAAAAATCAAATAAGCAAATAACTAAAACTAAATCTAAAACACTTTTAAGAAAAACTAATTCAACCACAAATTAAAAACTTGAAAAACACTAATTAATCTAAATAATAAAAATCGACTTTTTATAAAATTAACTAATAAAAACACTTAATCCAAAATAAGCAAAATCAAACAATAAGCACCACACACAATAAGCTATAAAAATCAAACACATAAAAAAACAATAAGCATAATCAAGTAAGCATAACAACAAGCAAATAAGCAATAAAATTAAACAAGACAAGAAAGGTAGAATGAGAGATTAATATAAAACTTGAAATTAAAGATAAAGATTCAACAAACTTAGTTGAAATAATCTTCAAATTAACAACAATTAAGTAAATGACAATATGAAAGTGCAAGAAAAATAAATTAGAAAGACTAATGTGTCAAATTAGCTAACACCTCCTAATGACACATTAGGAGGGTATTTATAGGGAGATTAAATGTGTTGATGCTTTCATCCTCTTCTCGTCTTTTCGTCTTATAAACTGTTCGTCTTTCTCGACTTTGTCTCGAGATTTGTTGATGGATAAATTGAACTCGTCTTATAATTTCTTCATTTATTAGACTTGAGTTCTTCGACTTCATTAAACTTCCGTCTTTAGACTTTTTCTTTGATAAATCTTCAGAATAGGCCTTGGACTTCCGTTCTTTTTGCACTCTTGATCTTTTGACTTCGTCTTTTGTCCTTTTCTTCGACAAAAGCCCGTGAAAGCCCATGTTTTCTTCCCTTTTCATATTTTGGTCCTGAATCACAATAAAAACACAAACCACGCATAATTCCGACTTTTACGACAATAAATACACGTTTTGGTCTTGTTATTATTAGAAATAAGTGGCAAAAGGATAAGTGTTTTCACACTTATTAAATTCCCTACACTTGACCATTGCAATGCCCTCATGCAATGCATTAACTTTAAAGCATGCTTTACATTTTTCATCATAATTAACCCACTTTGGCCTTTATTAAATACTAAACACTAAGGAAACTTAAAAAGATAGAAGTATATACAAAATGCTTGAAGGAAGAACAAGTAAAGAGATCGAAGACTTACATTAGGGCTTTGGTTGTCATGAATGTTTATCATCCTCAAGTTTCACGTTCCCCATACCAAGCTTAAAAATGAGATCATTGTTATTATAAGTTAGCAAACTAACACAAACTCATGTGGCTCAATTATTTGCTTAGACCCCCTTATTCCTAGGTGTATCTCTTATATTTTATTATTGTCTAGAATGATCATGAGGATGCACTGTTGACTTATTTCGATAGTTTATTTAGGTCGAAAATAAAGTAGGACGATTTAATCAATAGTTAGCTAAAGGACAAAATCTTTTAAAACTGCTTCTCGGGACCTCATAAAGTTCATATCTTGGCATAACTCGTTTCACGATTTGAGACCTTTCTCGGATTGATATTTGGCATTTACTTCATACTTCAAATCTTGAGAGACGATCTTGAAATAATGGTCTTCTCTTCATAACAGGAATTTCTTCACTTGAAGTTTTTGAGAGATTCTTCATACTTGGACCATGACTTCTTCATTTTTCTCCAATCTTTATTTGGGATTTTGATATACAACGATTCGCCTCCTTTTAGGACTTGGATCTATTTATCCTCAAACCTTGTTAGGGCCATTTTGGATAGACTTCTCCATGATCTTTAGGGGAGTATTTGCTTTTCGTCGTGTGTCTCGATCCTTCATATTGATTTTTGATAAATGATTCTTCACATAACTTTGGATCTTTAGCAACAAAATGTAGCCCTCATGCCTTGTTAGGGCCTTTTCGGACTCGCCAATCATAGCATCCCGCTTCAATAAGTTATGCCTTGGCTATGAACTCTAATTAATACCGAGCAACTTTTAATCGATCTTGTGCTAGAAGCTAAGTAACCTTTCAAATCGTACGACCTTAGTTATTGCAATTATATTTATTAACAACCGATGGGAGAAAAAGCTCATAATTAACTCACATAAATTCATGAAAGAATACCAAACTTATAATTGACTTTATCATCTCTCGTTCTCCATAATTTAGAATCTCAAGGAATGAGACTCGTAGATGCTTTGCCTATTAAATCAAAGTTTTGGGTTTTCAAGTCATCTATAGGATCTTGCAACTTCTTAGACTTTTTCAAGTTTAGAATTTGCATTTTAAAGTTCCCTTGATAAACAAATTTCTAGGATCAATTACAGGAACTTGCGAAAAGTTCTTGTTCTTAACCCGTAAGAGTTAAGAGGTTCACGTTTTAAAGTCCCCTATATAAAAGCCTAGCAAAACTTGACTTAAACATGTTAAGGATAATAGCTAGAGTAAACTTAGATAAGTAAACTCGGGTTGAGTCAAAAGATTCATGATGGGCCTAATATATCAAAGACATCTAAACTTATTAAAACCATTTTATTGAAGTTTATTATAATGAAAGAAAATAACGATAACAAAGGAAAATACTAATAGGCCAAAATAGATAAATTTTATTGAAAAATGTCGAAAAATCAAATTTTCGGGTCAAAATGAGGACAAATACATGGAAAATCCCACTTAACTTCGATAGAAGTCCCCCCTACACTTGATATAAACATTGTCCTCAATGTTTAAGCATGTGGGAGTAAACTCCCCTACACTTAGGACATTGTGCACGTTGTTTAAATCTTGCTAAGGAAGAGACAACTAAAGTGATTCCTATTTTAATATTGAAGAATATAAAATAGTGAATCAAAAGAGTTTAGGATAGAACCGGGAAGACGGGTACACGGAATCACGGGTCGTCAAAAGTCATAAAGAATGGATTTGAAAGCTCGAATCCCTGCACATCATAAGAAACAAAACAAACACATACGAGGGTCTCCCCCTAAACTTATTATAAAAAACGGATAAAAAGGATAGATAATCAGGTTGCCTCCCGAAAAGCGCTTGTTTAACCGAGTCGTAAGCCTGACTCGACCCCGAATTAAATGGTCCATGGGGAAGCCTCGAATGTAATACCCGGGATCAAAGACATTGTCCTCGTTCCCGGAGGAAAATAATAAAGGAGAGGCAGGAGGATAAGTCTTGAAGGGTAGAAAAGTCCTTTCAACATACGAAAAGTATGTGAAATCATGATCCACGGGAGGTGGGGTGGGTAAAGGAATCAAAATGTCAGCCCCAAAAGACATATGATTATCACTGAGCGGCAAAGCCGTAAAGGTGTCAATCATGGAATGGTCAATGTCACCTCCTGGGTCAAAGCACTCATCCTCGGTAATGGTTTCTAAAGGTTGGGGTGAAAGTTTCTCAGGAGGGGGACTTGGGACAATATCTTCATGTATCAAAGTATCAAAAAGAATATTCTCCTCCGTGTCATCATCATCAATACCCGGAGGTATTGAGTGAATGTCGATTTCTTCCATAGATGTGTCATTATTCTCGACGGGAGTAATAGATGGAGGTAAAGACTCAGAAAGAGGAGGAGAATTCAACCCTTCAATTTGAGCAATAAGAAGATGAACTTTCCGTAATTTGTCGCGAAGAATAACGTCTTCCACCTCATCTACAAGACCAAGTTCAGTGGTGAACTTCTCGTAAGTTGGAGAGAACAAATCAACACCGTCCTCATCTCCCTGAGGAAATGGGGTAGGATGAGAAATTTCAAAAGTGAAATTCTCATAGCATGGAGAAAAATCATCATCATTAAGAGCGGCCTCGTCCGTAAGCTCCGCAATAGTCGGTACATCACAAACCTCCTCAAATAAGATGTCGAGACCAAATTCACTAATCTCACTCGATGTATCACAATCGTTAGACGCATTTGGGAGATCGAGAGAAGGAACTATAGTTGCACTAGGATGTTGAGAAATGAGATCATTCCAAGAAATAGTATTTTCATCGTCATCATCATCATCATCATAATAGTATGGATGCACAGGAGGAGGAGTATAAGCCTCGAAATTCGATATTTGCTCATGTCGGCATACCCTCTCCAAGATAGCTGGTAGGCGATCTAGAATTCCAGCCAAATTAGCGAGTATTTCCGTGCTTATTTCAAAATAAGGTTGATGAACGACGGAGTATTGTGGGGGCTCAAAATTTTGAAAACCGGAATTATAGCACGGATGTGGCTCATAATTCATCGGTTGAGAAGAATTAGAACACGGATGTGGTTCATAATAATTCATCGGTTGACAATAAGAAGTATCGTGAGGGCCCCCACAATGATTGCAACACGGATATTGAGAAAAACCCGGTGCGTCTTGTGGATAGCTATTACCATTGTCATAATTGTAACCCGGTTCTTGCCCGTCATGAGACGGGTATCGAATCAGACACGAGACACGCCAATGATAATTGCTTCTACAATAAATGCAAGAGGGGGAAGTAAGTGCATTAGGAGCAAAGGATGAGTTAATCGAATTGCACGAGGGACAAAATCCAAATTGTGTATTGTCGATATCATGTCCGCACCGCTCACATGTACACCATTGACAAGTTTGATAACCATACAATGGTGTTCCACACCCTACGCAATAAACATACGAATCCATGTAGAATTAAAAATTAGAGTGGTTGAGAAAAAGAATTAAACACAATAGAGGGTTAAGATGAATATTTTTGGTGCAAAACTTTGAAAAAGAAATGTTTTTTAAGAATTTTAAAATGTTTTCGGATTTTTGATATTTTTTGAGCAAGAAAAATAACGTTCACGAGTGAACGGATCCCAAAATCCAACGCGTCTCTCACAATAAACCGCTAATCTTCATGAAAAGAGCCGGCAGCGGCGCCATTTGAAAGTAGGGTTTTGCTAGGTTAAAAGTTCGTTGTTCTCGGTATCTAATCGAATTGATCTCCGGTTAAATGTGTGACTCAGTCGTCTTTGGTGAATAAAAGAAAAGGTGACGTTGTCTAAAACTAATTAAAGATAAAAATAAAGCTTTATAAGGAAATGACAAAATATAAAAAAAATAAACTAAAAATTAAAACGATTGAAAAATAATAAAGAAACGATATTAAAAACAAATATGAAAACGAAACAATTAATAAAAATACAACTGAAAATAAAAATAAATTTTCGAATTAAAAATAAATCTTACTTAATGAAAAAGAAAGAAATTGGATTATAAAACTATTTTAAAAAGAAACGAAACAAATATTGAAACGGGCACTTAATAAAAAATAAAACTTAAACTTTTCGAGAAAATACTAATACTAAAATTTGCGGAAAAATATAACTAAAAATAACTGACTTTCAGAATAAAAATTAAAATGACTTTCGGATAAAATTAGATGACTAACGGAACCCATGTTGCACTAGGGGAAACAAGTTCCCTTTGGGGGGACAACAATATTGGCGCCAAAATGACAAGCTAGCTAGCATGTCAATTGTACTGAATGTGAATGTTGACCCTTTTTTTCGGAATATTTTGGTTTCTTCAGATTATAGTCATATTCGGAATCATGGAATCTTCGGATAAATATTAAAAAAAATATGTTTTTCGGATAAATATTTATTGTACAAGATCTTCGGAATACCCTACTATTTCGGAAAAATGGCTTAATTCGGAATAAGCAATAATTTCGGAAAAATGAGTGAATTCAGAGAAAAGAAAATCTTCGGAATAACTATCTATTTCGAAAAAAGTAAGATTTTTCGGATAAAGAACAAATTTCGGAAAAAGACTATATTTTCGGATAAATCAAAAAATATCTTCGGAATAATAGGTATATTTCGGAATCATAAACCCTTTTGCGAAGAAATTGAAGAACAGATAAACAGATACAGTAATATTAAAAACTCACGAAATAAGCTAAAAATAAGCAAAAATCAAATAAGCAAATAACTAAAACTAAATCTAAAACACTTTTAAGAAAAAATAATTCAACCACAAATTAAAAACTTGAAAAACACTAACTAATCTAAATAATAAAAATCGACTTTTTATAAAATTAACTAATAAAAACACTTAATCCAAAATAAGCAAAATCAAACAATAAGCACCACACACAATAAGCTATAAAAATCAAACACATAAAAAAAACAATAAGCATAATCAATTAAGCATAACAATAAGCAAATAAGCAATAAAATTAAACAAGACAAGAAAGGTAGAATGAGAGATTAATATAAAACTTGAAATTAAAGATAAAGATTCAACAAACTTAGTTGAAATAGTCTTCAAATTAAGAACAATTAAGTAAATGACAATATGAAAGTGCAAGAAAAATAAATTAGAAAGACTAATGTGTCAAATTAGCTAACACCTCCTAATGACACATTAGGAGGGTATTTATAGGGAGATTAAATGTGTTGATGCTTTCTTCCTCTTCTCGTCTTTTCGTCTTATAAATTCTCCGTCTTTCTCGACATTGTCTCGGGATTTTTCGATGGATAAATTGAACTCGTTTTATAATTTCTTCATTTATTAGACTTGAGTTCTTCGACTTCATTAAACTTCCGTCTTTAGACTTTTTCTTCGATAAATCTTCAGAATAGGCCTTGGACTTCCGTTCTTTTTGCACTCTTGATCTTTTGACTTCGTATTTTGTCTTTTTCTTTGATAAAAGCCTGTGAGAAAGCCCATGTTTTCTTTCCTTTTCATATTTTGGTCCTAAATCACAATAAAAACACAAACCACGCATAATTCCGACTTTTACGATAATAAATACACGTTTTGGTCTTGTTATTAATAGAAATAAATGGCAAAAGGATAAGTGTTTTCACACTTATTAGTCTTGAATCAACCCAAGTAAAATGTGTAAACGCCGTTTTGACGAAAAAGGATTATCACGCTTTACCTACAGAAACATATCTCGATCATTATTATCATCATCACAAACTTATACGAACTATCCCATATTAGTCATACTTGTTATTATTGATATTACTTCAACTATTTATTTCTTCAATTATTATCTTGATTACCAAAACGAAACTAAGTCTCAGCGAACGATCCTGGCTTACCACTACAAAGCTATATTACGAACGAAAGGGGTATACTTGCCCGTGTTTGTCTTCTAGTCCCTTGTTTTGTCTAAACCTTGTAATATAAATTTAAGACTTGCAAACGGGAACATCAAGTTTTTGGCGCCGTTGCTGGAGACTTATAATCCTGTTTTGTAACCAAATTCATATAATCAATGAAGAAATTGAACCATTGCTACCCATTTTAAACCAAATTTTTTTTCTGCAGTACAGAAAGTACGCCGCACAAACCAAAAAGTGCGCCGCACTTCCTGTAGCGAACCAAAGTACGCTGCACATTTTTACTGAAAACAACAAATACCTTGTTGGATGCACACCCGTTCATCCAGAACACCACCAATATCACCGTTACCTGAACATGGATGTACCCTTAACCGAAGGCTACGCTGACTTCATCGCCGTGTACCTTTAGCTAGGAGACACGAGCAAACTCAACCTCGCATAATCAACCAACCTTTTGACAATCTTTCACAAATCCTATTTCTCACCAAACTCATCAACCGTTACGATCCAATGTCGGACACCGATGATGAACCAATGTGGCCAGCCGATAGAGTTGTCGCACCAACTCCTGGCTCCGCAATCGTTTTACCTGAAATTGCAAACGATTTTGCAATCAAAGGGAACCACTTAACCCTTGTTAAAAATAACCAATTTGATGGTCGAATCAAAACCGATCCTCACAAACACATCCACGAATTTAGCGAAATTTGTAAAATGTTCAACTATGGAGAAGGACAATCCGAAGCCGGCCAACTCATGATGTTTCCATCATCCCTGACTGGAGAAGCCAAGTCATGGCTCGACGAACTTAACGAAGGAACCATTCGAACATGGGAAGGTCTTAGAACTTCTTTCATTAGTCGCTTCTTTCCTCCTGCCCTATTTTAAAAACTCCTCGGAGAAATCCAAAGCTTTTCTCAACAAGATCGAGAAACTCTCACTGACGCATGGTTAAGAATGAAATAACTACTCAGAAACTGCCATGGTCATGGACTTAAAAAAGAAGGAATAGTCAAGATTTTCTATCATGGTCTTGACGATGCTACCCAAGATGCATTGAACACCGCAGCGGGGGAAATTTTCCTTTACAAAACCCCTAACCAAGCTTACCAATTATTGGATGACAAAGTCCTACTTAAGCTTGATTGGTCGAAAAATCACAAAAACAAAAACCCACGAAAAACCGTAGCTTTTGCCGAAGGAAGCAACAACCCAACCGACACCGAGAAAATTATGGCTCGAATGGATGCCATGTCTCTTAAGATTGAAGAGATAAAACACAAAACCTGCAAACACTGTGGAGGAAACCATCCTTCTAGTGAATGTGATGACGATGATACACCCATGACGAAGGAAGAAGAAGCCAACTTCATGAATACCTTTCGTCGAACTCGATTTTATAACGATTATCGTAATCGCGACCACGATAATGGAGATCAAATGATAAACCAAGTTATGATCGAGACGAACAGAAACCCACTCAAACCGAAGATAAAAACAACCTTGAAACCAAAATCGACAACTTTATAGAATCTCAAAGAAAAAACAACATTTTTGTTCGAGAAACATTCACTGACTTCAAAACCAAGTTCGAAACCACGACCAAAAATCACCAAGCTTCCATTCAAAACCTTGAAGCTAAATTTGATCGTTTGGCTGATAAACAATCGAATCGCGCTTCTGGTTCTTTACCAAGCAACACCAACCCAAATCCCAAGAACAACAACAAATATCAACCCCTACAAGCTCGTAACGAGCATGTGAATGCCGTATTCACGCAGACAGGCTTATCTTACGAATCAGCTACCAAACCTATTCAAGTTGCACCAATTGAAATTCCATTCGATTGTGATAATGAGGATGAAGCTCAACCAACCCACACCAAACCAACTGAAAACCCAACACCCAAACCATATAAACCAAAAGTACCATATCCACAACGCTTACGCAAGCAAAAGATGCAAGCTAAGTATGGTAAATTCCTCGACTTAATACATGAAGTTCGAATTAACATGCCTTTAGTCGATGTTCTGGCTGGAATGCCAAATTATGGCAAATTTATCAAAGAACTTATCAAGAGCAAGCATAAGTTTGAAGAAGTTTCTTCAACTTTTCTAAACGATGAATGTTCTGCCATTGTCCAAAACAAAGTACCAACAAAACTGGGAGATCCTAGAAGTTTCCTAATCCCATGTACTTTTCCTCACTCATACTCATGCAACGCCTTGGCCGATCTTGGCGCAAGTATAAACCTCATGCCATACTCTTTGTATGCTAAACTCTCTAAAAATGTTTTAAAACCCACAAAAATGAGCGTTCGACTCGCGGACCGTTCTTTCCAATACTCAATGGGGATAGATGAAAACATGCTCATAGAAGTCAGAAAATTTGTTTTTCCTGTTGACTTTGTAATCTTAGAAATGGAAGAAGATAGCAAGGTACCACTTATCCTTGGTAGACATTTCTTGCACACAGCTGATGCTATAATTAGAGTAGAGCAAAAACAACTCAACCTTGGAGTTGGAGAAGATATAATTTCTTTTTCTATCGACGAAGCAATGAAACACTCGTACTCTAATGACGATACTTGTTTTAGTATCGATGTCATTGAAGAAATCGTTGAAGCCGATTTCGACGCTCTTATTGATGAAGGAAGCGAAATTTTGCATTCTCTCGAAGGAACCATCCTCGAAGAAGATCTTTTTGCTGAATTTGATGCCTTCATAGCCGACCATACCGATGATGAACCGATCGAAAAAATCGAAGAAGAAATCGAAACCCCATTTGAAACCATAACTTTCGAAACCGATTTCAAAGTCAAGATATTTGTTGAAGAACCTCCTACAGATTTAGAACTTAAACCTCTGACTGAACATCTGGAATATGCGTTTCTTCACGAAGGAAAATTACTCCCTGTAATTATTTCATCCCAACTTTCGGAAGAACACAAAGACGATCTAATTGACATTCTCAAGAAACATAAACAAGCCTTTGCTTGGAAAACTTCTGACATCCCTGGCATATGCCCATCATTCTGCAAACACAAAATCCAACTTTTAGAAAACAAGAAACCAATTGTTGAAAAACAACGAAGATTAAATCCTAACAAGAAAGATGTTGTTAAAAAGAAATCCTTAAACTCTTAGACTCTGGAATAATCTACCCAATCACCGATATCCCATGGGTTAGTCCTATTCATTGTTTACCTAAAAAGGGAGGTATCACAGTACTAACTAACAAAAACAACGATTGGTACCAACACGAACCATCACCGGATGGAGAGTTTGTATTGATTATCGAAAACTAAATGATGCAACCGCGAAAGATCATTTTCCGTTACCCTTTATGGATCAAATGTTAGAAAGACTCGCAGGAAATGAATACTTTTGTTTCCTTGATGGTTTTTCTGGATACTTTCAAATACCAATCGACCCTATGGATCAAGAGAAAACTACGTTTACTTGTCCATTTGGAACTTACGCTTATAGGCGCATGCCTTTTGGCCTATGCAATGCACATGCTACTTTTCAGAGGTGTATGATTGCAATCTTTCACGATATGATTGAAGAATCAGTCGAAGTCTTCATGGACGATTTCTCCGTCTTTGGAAATTCTTTCGGCACATGTCTAAACAATCTCGATAAAATGTTAGCACGATGCGAAGAAGCAAATCTTGTGCTAAACTGGGAAAAATGTGACTTTATGGTTAAAGAAGGAATTGTGCTTGGACACAAAGTGTCTGGAGCCGGCCTTGAAGTTGACAAATCAAAAATAGACGTGATCGTAAAACTCCCACCACCTACTAATGTTAAATGCATTAGAAGTTTCTTAGGTTATGCCGGTTTTTACCAACGATTTATCAAAGACTTTGCGAAAATCGCAAGACCTTTAACTCAACTTCTAGAGAAAGAAAGAACGTTCAATTTTAACGACGAATGTTTTTCAGCATTCAAAATAATTAAATAAAAGCTTCCATGCACACCCATTATTACAAGCCCCAATTGGAACCTTCCTTTTGTGCTTATGTGCGATGCTAGTGAACATGCCCTTGGAGCCGTCCTTGGACAAAAAGATGGTAAACAATTTCATCCCATCTATGTTGCAAGTAGAACTCTTAATGCAGCCCAACAAAATTATACAATTACGAAAAAAGAACTCATGGCTGTAGTTTACGCGTTTGACAAATTTTGATCATACCTCGTATTGTCAAAAACAATAGTTTACACCGATCACTCAGCTTTAAAAAACTTGTTCAAAAAGCAAGACGCCAAACCTCGTCTAATACTATGGATATTGCTTTTACAAGAATTTGATTTGGAAATTAAAGATAAAAAAGGAGCTGAAAATGTTGTTGTTGATCATTTATCTCGCATAGTGAATGATGATTCTAGCGATGATGAAATCGATGATTTTCCAGATGAGCGTATAATGCAAGTAAGTACTAACAATACACCATGGTTCGCAGACTTTGCAAACTATTTGGCTGTAGGTATTTTACGAAAGGGAATGACACACCAACAAAAGAAAAGATTTTTCTCTGAACTAAAAAAATACTTTTGGGACGATCCTTACTTATTTAGAATCTGTTCTAATGGAATAATCCGATGTTGTATTTCCGGGTTTGAATCTAGAAAAATTCTCGACGAATGTCACTACGGACCAACCGGAGGACATTACGCCGCGAACACCACCGCTAAAAAAGTGTTCGACTCTGGCTTTTATTGGCCAACAATTATTCGTGAAGGTCATACCTTAGTAAGAATATGTGAAGCATGTCAAAGGACTAGAAATATTTCTAAAAGAGATGAAATGCCTCTAAATAACATACAAGCCTGCGAAATCTTTGACGTGTGGGGTATCGACTTCATGGGACCATTTACTAAATCTTACAAATGTGAATACATTTTAGTCACCATCGACTATGTATCGAAATGGGCCGAAGCTCAAGCTTTACAAACAAACGATGCAAGAGTTGTTATCGCATTCTTAAAGAAATTATTTTGTCGTTTTGGAATGCCAAAAGCACTAATAAGCGACAGAGGAACTCATTTCTGTAACAAACTCATGGAAAACATTATGAAAAGATATGGAGTGAACCACCGATTTTCTACATCTTACCACCCTCAAACGAGCGGCCAAGTTGAAAACACTAATAGAGCTCTCAAACGTATACTTGAAAAGACCGTTCAAAACAACCCTGCTTGTTGGTCTAAAAAATTAGAAGATGCTCTATGGGATTTTCGTACCACATTCAAAACACTAACTGGAACCACACCGTACAAACTGTTGTATGGAAAGACATGCCATCTGCCAATAGAAATTGAACACCGTGCATATTGGGCACTTAAAAACTGCAACCCAGATCTTATTGCAGCTGAAGAAAAACGTAACTTTCAACTTCACGAGTTAGATGAATTTCGACATCACACTTATGAAAGTTCACGATTATATAAAGAACGAACCAAAGTTTGGCATGATCGCAAATTACGACAAAGAAAAGAATTCAAAAAAGGAGAAAAAGTACTTCTCTTTATCTCGAAATATAAATTCAAGCAACCTAAGCTTACTTCGAGATGGATTGGACCCTATCTAGTGAAACACCAATATCCATCCGGATATGTTGAATTATACGTTCAAAACAATAGCACCTTTATAGTCAATGGACATAGACTTAAACTCTACCATGAAGAAGAATACTGTAATGAAATCGAAGGAGAAGAAATTCCTTTCTTCTTAAAATAGATCCGAGTAGCCGAGTCTGGCTGAAGACTCTAAACTTAGCGCTATTCGGAAGGCAATCCGTATTTTATCCCCAACTTTTAACTTAACTGTGGAGGAGGACCTGTAAATAAATAAAACCGTCCTTGTATATATTGCATATGTTTTGTTTTGTTTTGTTTTATAGCATGCAGGAAAATAGCAAATTGGAGCTCTAAGCTGGATTCATCTCTCGAAGTCTCGCAATTTTCTACTAAGCCCCGAGAAGTTCTCGTTTCCCTTTGCATTTTTCCTATTTTTAATATTTTATCAGTTATTACCTCGAGGACGATGTTCAACTTAAGTGTGGAGGAGGTGACAAATAAAAAAATGAAAATAAAAGTAATAATAAATTTCTCCACATGAAAATTGATAACTAGCTTTTAGCCAGGTAAAAAGATTCGTTGATGTATGTCTAATCGAATTGATCCTGGTTAACTATGCGACTCAGTCGTTCTTTGGTGAAACAAATAGTTGTGTCGTTGTAGTAATTAAAAAGTGCAAAACTTAAAAGAAAATGACGTAAATTTAAATTCTAACTCTAATTTAACGTAAATGGCAAGTATTTAAAAGCGTGATGAGAAATTAAAAGGCAATTAATGTAAATAACGCAAACTTAAATCTATCTAAGGCAAACTTAAAACGCAATTAAAATTTAAAATTAGGCAAGGCTAAAATAAATCTAAGGCAAGTAATCTTAAAGTGCGACTAAGGAAAAAGGCGGGAAAAGTAAAGCTTGAAAATTAAAAACAGAAAGTTAAAAACTGAAACTAAAAAGAACCTAAAAATAGCTTATCCGGAATAAACCTTCGTTCGGAATAATCATTCATCCGGAATGTTTACCAAAATCCTTGATCCGGAATAAATCCTTTATCCGGAATATGTCACTTATCCGGAATAAAGTCTTGATTCGGAATACTTAAGCTTGATCCGGAATAATGCCTTGATCTGGAATATTTTCCTTGCTGGTCCTTGATCCGGAATGTTGGATATTCCGGATGAAACACCTTGATCCGGAATAATTAATTATTCCGAATAAAACTACTTGATCCGGAATATCTCCCTTGATCCGGAATATTTCTTCACAAAGCCTTGATTCGGAATGTTTGGATCTTCTGAATGAAACCTTGATCCGGAATATAAAATATTCCGAATGAAGATGTCAGATTCGAAACAAACAGCTGATCCGGAATGTCTTCTCTGATCCGGAATGTTTGGTTGATCCGGAATATAGACTTGATCCGGAATATGTCACTTATTCCGGATGGAGGCCTTTGACTCGGAATACTCAACAACAACCTTCACTTGGAATAACTTTGGCTTGATCCGGAATGTTTCCTGGGAAAAAGAAGCAGACAAGCGAAGAACAAGGAAGCACCAAATAATACGAATCTAATCAAAACTAATCAAAATCAACCACAAGATTAAATCAAACTAATAAATAAAAATCTAATAATGATAAACAAACAATCCAAATCAACAAAACTAACAAATATAACCAAAATATTCAAAACCCACTTTAATCAAATCAATAAAATAAGAACATGAACATGAACAATAAAGATAAAGATTAAAGATCAAATAAAGAAAGGTAGATAGGAGATTAACAAGAAAAAGTAAAGATTGACAAGAATTAAATGGAAACTTACTTGAAATTAAAGGTATTTAAGGTGCAAGACAATGTATTTAAATGGACATGAAATTAAATGACAAGGTAATTAAAAGGTGGAAGAACTAATTGTCACTATTAGCCAACAAAAATGAAATGAATCTATTCTAATCTATTTATAGGGGAGGATTAGGGAGTGCTTAGGAAGCTTCCTCCCCTCTTTCTTCTTTTCCTTAATTGCAAGATTAAGTCCTTAATCTTCTTAAATCTTGGACTTTAATGACCTTGTCTCGGGATTTCTTTGAACTCGTCTTGTAATTCTTCAATAAATTAGACTTGAGTTCTTCGGCTTTTAGTAAACTTCCGTCTTTTGACTTTTTCTTCGATAAATGTTCAGAATTGGTCTTGGACTTCCGTTCTTTTTGTACTCTTGACTTCTTGACTTCGTCTTTCGTCTTTTTCTTCGATAAAAGCCCGTGAATGCCCGTGTTTTCTCCACTTTTCACCTTTTCGTCCTAAATCACAACAAAGACACAAACCACACATAATTTTGACATAAATGACATAAAATACACGTTTTGGCTCGGTTATTATTGTAATTAAGTGGTAAAATGGATGGGTGTTTACACACCTATCAAATCCCCTACACTTGACCATTGCAATGTCCTCATGCAATGCATTAGTTACAAAGCACGTTTATATTTTTCATCAAAATCAATCCACCTTGGCCTTTATTAAAGAGATAGAAAACTATAAACATTCAAAGTAAAGAAATCAAAAACATACCTTGGGTTTTGGAAATGTCATGAATGATCATCATCCTTAAGTTTTCACTTTCTCCAAACCAAGCTTAAAAACGAGATCATTGTTATTATAAGTTAGCAAACTAACACGAACTCATGTGGGCCAATTACTCACTTAGACTCCCTTATTCCTAGGTGTATCTCTTATATTTTATTGTTGTCGTGAATGATCATGAGGATGCATTGTTGACTTATTTCGATAGTTATTTAGGCTGAAAATAAAGTGGGACGATTTAATCAATAGTTAGCTAAAGGACAAAATCTTTTAAAACTGCTTCTCGGGACCTCATAAAGTTCATATCTTGGCATAACTCGCTTCGCGATTTGAGACCTTTCCCGGACCGATATTTGGCAGCGACTTCATACTTCAAACCTTGAGAGACGTTCATGAAATAATGGCCTTCTCTTTATAATAGGATTTTCTTTACTTGAAGTTTTGAGAGATTCATATTTGGACCACGACTTCTTCATTTTTCTCCAATCTTTATTTGGGATTTTGATATACAACGATCCGCCTCCTTTTAGGACTAGGATCTATTTATCCTCATACCTTGTTAGGGCCTTTTTGGATAGACTTCTCCATGATCTTTACGGGAGTTTTTGCTTTTCGTCGTGTGTCTCGATCCTTCATATTGATTTTCGATAAATGATTCTTCACATCACTTTGGATCTTTAACAACAAAATGTAGCCCTCATGTCTTGTTAGGACCTTTTCGGACTCGCCAATCTTCGCATCCCGCTTCAGTAAGTTATGCCTTGGCTATGAACTTTAATCCATACCGAGCAACTTTTAAACGATCTTGGGCTAGAAGCTAAGTAACTTTTCAAATCGTACAACCTTATTTATTGCAGATAAATTTATTAGCAAGCGATGGGAGAATAGGCTTATAATTAACTCACATAAATTCACGAAAGAATACCAAACTTATAATTGACCCTATCATCTCTCGTTCTCCATAGTTTAAAATCTCAAGGAATGAGACTCGTGGATGCTTAGCCTATTAAATCAAAGTTTTGGGTTTTCGAGTCGTCTATAGGATCTTGCAAACTCTTAGACTTTTTCAAGTTTAGAAATCGCATTTTAAAGTTCCCTTGATAAACGACTCTCTAGGATCAATTATAGGAACTTGCGAAAAGTTCTTGTTCTTAACCCGTGAGAGTTAAGACTTTCGCGTTTTATAGCTCCCTATATAAAAGCCTAGCAAAACTTGACTTAAACATGTTAAGGATACTAGCTAGAGTAAACTCGGGTTGAGTCAAAAGATTCACAACGTTTGAAAATTAAAACCACTTTATTAAAAATTTATTCTAGCAAGGAAAGAAAATAACAATACAAAGGATAAAACTAATAGGCCAAAATAGATCAAAAATTTTGAAAAATGTCGAAAAATTGATTTTTCGGTTAAAATGAGGACAAATACAAGGAAAAGGCCACTTAACTTCGATAGAAGTCCCCCCTACACTTAAGATAAACATTGTCCTCAATGTTTAAGCATGTGGCAGTAAACTCCCCTACACTTAGGACATTGTGCACGTTGTTTAAATCTTGCTAAGGAAAAGACAACTAACGAGATTCCTATTTTAATATTGAGAAATATAAAATAGTGAATCGAAAAGAGTTTAGGATAGAACCGGGAAAATGGGAACATGGAATCACGGGTCGTCAAAAATCATCAAGAGTGGATCATTGAGCGCTCGAATCCCTGATTAGTAGAAGAGAGGAAATAACAAACACCAACGGGTCTCCCCTACACTTAGGATAAAGAAAGCTAAAAGATAGATAAATGGGTTGCCTCCCAAGAAGCGCTTGATTTTTGTTCACCGAGTCGTGAGCCTGACTCGACCTTGATTAGAATAGGAAGAAACATGAAACATATCCACCGGGATCAAATACATATTTTCGTCCATCAAATAGCACAAGCTTAAGGTGAACAAGGTAAGCCAAAGAAGAGTAGGCAAGGTTCCCTTAAGCAAAGATGGAGCACGGTGGGAGCAAGTATGGTGAAGAGGTGCAAGCATATCTTCAAAAGTTCCAAAGATTTTTCCTTTTATTTCATCAGATGGATACTGAGATGGCTGAAGAATATCGATACCGGGGTCGAACACCTTTTCCTTTAGGGAAAATAGCACTCAGGCTCAACAGAATGTGAATAAGATCCGCGAAGAAGATGCACAACCTCGTCCTCAGAAGGTGGACCAAGAGGTGTCAAATCATACGTGCTGCGGATGTTGGTGTCGACCGGTTGCTTCTCCTTTGAAAGAATTTTCTTCAAATCCAAAGTAGGATCAAGACCATAATTATCAAAGTCTAAAGGAGGTGCATCACTCTCATGAGGGAAGTATGTATTAAGAAAAGTTGAAAAGTCTTCCTCAAATGAGTAATCATCCAAAGTAGGATTAAGCATGGATGGCGGAGGATCTTCATCATGAGAAGAATCACTCGAAATAGTATCGGCCTCATCAAAATCATCATAAATGGGCATGTCGGGATACTCGGAAGCAAAGTCGTCATAATCATCCGTATCTGAGCTAGAATCATCATCATAAGCATCAAAGATCGGTAGAGAATCATAAATGGGTGAAGGTTCCAAATTGGAGAGAGAATCATCCACATCATCTTGAAAAAGTGGATTATCAATGCAAGAGTCGAATAGAGGATTGTTGTAGATGACAAAATCATTGAGCACATTAATCATATTCGTAGATTCTCGTCCATAGGATTTGCTTGTAAGCTTCCCCATTTTGAACACTCGGGCATCATCCCCGACTCTTAAAATTAATTCACCTTCGGCAACATCAACTAAAGCTCGTCCGGTTCTCAAGAATGGCCGACCAAGTATTAAAGGAATACGAGGGTCCGTTTCATAATCAACAACAACAAAGTCGACCGGAAAAGTGAAGGTGGCAACTTTAATGAACACATCTTCGGCAATACCAACGGGGTAAGCGAGAGTGCGATTTGCAAGCTCAAGAGTCATCTTTGTTGGAGTAAGGTCGGGTAATGATAATGCTGTCCAAACACTTAAAGGCATCAGATTAATACTGGCCCCGAGATCAGCTAGGGCAGTAAATTCTTCGGTTTTGTTAAAAATGAAAGGCAACAAAAAACGACCAGGATCTCCAAGTTTTTCCGGAAGTTCTTTAAGAATAACTACAGAACAGTTTTCATTTAAGCGTGTGTTGGCGATCTCAATCAGCTTCTCCTTCTTGTTAAGCAATTCCTTGAATGCTTTGACAAATTTCGGCATGTGGACAAGTGCTTCAACAAGGCTAATGTTGAAATTCATTTGAGAGATCATCTTCAAAAAATTTGACATTTGACAGTCATCCTTGGTTAGCATTGTGGTCTTGCCTAAACGAGATGGATAAGAAATATTGGGTTTAGGTGGTGAAGGTGTAGCAGGTAAAGGTTGAGATGTTGAAGGGTTCTTCTTGGGGACATCGTCATGACGAGGCGGAGACAGTAATGGTGTACTAATACTAGGTGTAGGAGTAGTAGGGATAAATGGTGGTGGATGAGGTGTAGATGTTGGGGGCGGAATAGGTGGTCCTACTATGGTAACTCCACTACGGGTAGTAATAGCACTCACATTTGCTCGCGGATTGGTGATGGTGTTTGAAGGTAGAGAACTCGTGGTAGAGGGTTGAGTTGTGGGCAAGAAACTAGCCAGTATATTCTTCAAATCATTCGTTTTATTGCTGAAGGAGGATTGAATATTATCTCGAAGCTCGGATCTAATGTCATTCCCTTGCTTGGTGATATCCCCTTTCAAATTGATAATTTGGCTCTGTAGATTCTTGATTTGCTCACCTTGGGTTCTCATTATCGCTTCAACATCTTGATTCATGGGTGGGGCTTGTTGAGCGGGTGGGTGATAAGGATTAGAAGCTCTTGGTGGGATTTGGTTGCTTCTAGTATAATTGTTGTTGGGGTTTTGGTTTTGAGGAGAAAAACCGGGTGAAAGGTAGTTGTTTGACCGGTAACTCAGTAAATTTCTATCCCCTTGAGGCCGGGCTTGGTAATTTTCCGGTGAATAATTACCATAATCTGCATACACGTTTTCCGGATTTCCTTAAGTAGAAGGACAATCAGTGTATGAGTGTGGACCGCCGCATGACTCACAAGAATTGGCAACCGCTTTAACTTGATGTTGTTGGTTTGTAGCGAGAAGCAAGATATTTTTGTTCATTTCGGTCATCATGCGGGTGAATTCGGTCATGTCGGGGTTTGCTGAAGTAGAAGAAACATTGACTCTCAGGTTGTTCCTTGAAGAAGCGGAGGAATCCCAGTTTTTATGATGAGTAGTCATGTTTTCAATAAGCTCTCTACACTCCCCGGGTCTCCTTTTCATAAATGTGCCACCGACGGCTGCATTAATCGTATCACGATCACGAAAAGTCAAACCGTTGTAGAAAGCATCAATTAAGGTCACAGGGAGCATGTTTTGGTTTGGACATCGATCGATTAAAACATTATATCTTTCCCAAGCATCAAAGAGAGATTCATCGGGTTCTTGCATGAAACCGCTGATTTGAAGGCTCGTGACCATGGATGGTGGAAAGTAGCGCGACAAAAAGCGTTGAGTCATGTCATCCCAAGTATGAATGGAATTCTTCGGGAGACGATCAAACCATTTCTCGGCGTGGTGTGATAAAGTATGTGGGAAGAGTTGTAGGCGAAGAACATCCATTGTGGCACCGGGCAACTTCATGCTCTGAGTGATAGTAATGAATTTGTCGAGGTGTTTGTTGGCATCATCATCCGGCATTCCTCGAAAAGGATTTGTTTGCACTTGCTGAATCATGTGGTGCTTCAACGAAAAATCCGGAGCCGTGATTTTCATTGGCGCAATCGGTCCTCCTCGTCCAAACATGGTAGGTTGACAAAGCTCCTCTATTGTCCGAAGATCGGGCTGTGGAAGAACATTGTTGTTATTGTTGAGGTATGGTGGATTATTGTTGTTAAGACCTGCCATAACTAAATCTTCTCGAGTCTCGGGCTCTTGATAATTAGAAGATCTAGTACGCATACACCTACAAAGGCAAAATAAAACAACACCATACACAAAGAGAATATATATACACAATAAAAATAAAATCTTTTTGGATTTTTGAAATTTTTAATTTTTATGGATTTTTAACAATTTTTAATTTTTATGGTTTTTTGAATTTTTTTTAGCAAGAAAAATAACGCTCACGAATGAACGGATCCCAAAAAGCAACGCGTCTCTCACAGTAAACCGTTAATCTTTACGAAAAGGGCCGACAACGGCGCCATTTGATAACTAGCTTTTAGCCAGGTAAAAAGATTCGTTGATGTATGTCTAACCTAATTGATCCTGGTTAACTATGTGACTCAGTCGTTCTTTGGTGAAACAAATAGTTGTGTCGTTGTAGTAATTAAAAAGTGCAAAACTTAAAAGAAAATGACGTAAATTTAAATCTAACTCTAATTTAACGTAAATGGCAAGTATTTAAAAGCGTGATGAGAAATTAAAAGGCAATTAATGTAAATAACGCAAACTTAAATCTATTTAAGGCAAACTTAAAACACAACTAAAACTTAAAATGAGGCAAGGCTAAAATAAATCTAAGGCAAGTAATCTTAAAGTGCGACTAAGGAAAAAGGCGGGAAAAGTAAAGCTTGAAAATTAAAAACAGAAAGTTAAAAACTGAAACTAAAAAGAACCTGAAAATAGCTTATCCGGAATAAACCTTCGTTCGAAATAATCATTCATCCGGAATGTTTACCAAAATCCTTGATCCAGAATAAATCCTTTATCCGGAATATGTCACTTATCCGGAATAAAGTCTTGATTCGGAATACTTAAGCTTGATCCGGAATAATGCCTTGATCCGGAATATTTTCCTTGCTGGTCCTTGATCCGGAATGTTGGATATTCCGGATGAAACACCTTGATCCGGAATAGTTAATTATTCCGAATAAAACTACTTGATCCGGAATATCTCCCTTGATCCGGAATATTTCTTCACAAAGCCTTGATTCGGAATGTTTGGATCTTCCGAATGAAACCTTGATCCGGAATATAAAATATTCCGAATGAAGATGTCAGATTCGAAACAAACAGCTGATCCGGAATGTCTTCTCTGATCCGGAATGTTTGGTTGATCCGGAATATAGAGTTGATCTAGAATATGTCACTTATTCTGGATGGAGGCCTTTGACTCGGAATACTCAACAACAACCTTCACTTGGAATAAACTTGGCTTGATCCGGAATGTTTCCTGGTAAAAAGAAGCAGACAAGCGAAGAAAAAGGAAGCACCAAATAATACGAATCTAATCAAAATCAACCACAAGATTAAATCAAACTAATCAATAAACATCTAATAATGATAAACAAACAATCTAAAACAACAAAACTAACAAATATAACCAAAATAATCAAAACCCACTTTAATCAAATCAATAAACTAAGAACATGAACATGAACAATAAAGATAAAGATTAAAGATCAAATAAAGAAAGGTAGATAGGAGATTAACAAGAAAAAGTAAAGATTGACAAGAATTAAATGGAAACTTACTTAAAATTAAATGTATTTAAGGTGCAAGACAATGTATTTAAATGGACATGAAATTAAATGACAAGGTAATTAAAAGGTGGAAGAACTAATTGTCACTATTAGCCAACAAAAATGAAATGAATCTATTCTAATCTATTTATAGGGAAGGATTAGGGAGTGCTTAGGAAGCTTCCTCCCCTCTTTCTTCTTTTCCTTAATTGCAAGATTAAGTCCTTAATCTTCTTAATCTTCTTAATCTTCTTAAATCTTGGACTTTAATGACTTTGTCTCGGGATTTCTTTGAACTCGTCTTGTAATTCTTCAATAAGTTAGACTTGAGTTATTTGGCTTTTACTAAACTTCCGTCTTTTGACTTTTTCTTTAATAAATCTTCAGAATTGGTCTTGGACTTCCGTTCTTTTTGCACTCTTGACTTCTTGACTTCGTCTTTCGTCTTTTTCTTCGATAAAAGCCCGTGAATGCCCGTGTTTTCTCCACTTTTCACCTTTTCGTCCTAAATCACAACAAAAACACAAACCACGCATAATTCTGACATAAATGACATAAAATACACGTTTTGGGTCGGTTATTATTGTAATTAAGTGGTAAAAAGGATGGGTGTTTACACACCTATCAAAAATCTTTTTGAAAAACAATAAAAATATATATGTTTTGTAAATAAATAAGTTTTTAGCAAAGCAAAAATCTCATTGATTGACATTTATAATTTAGCACAAAATCCATTTCCCAAATATGTGAGAAAAACTTAGCCTTATATTTCTCTATTTTGTGTGAAATCCGATAATCTAGTATGCCTCAGAATTTGTGCTTGATCATGATTTACTAAACCGCAGTGAGGTTAATTTATATATATTTTCGAAAGGAAGCAAAATAAAATCACCCTTATATCATTTTAGTTAAGCTACACTCTTACTAAAATATGTGGCACTCGTACGCATGTATTATATTATCCATTGTGCCAATATCCTTATATGTTATGCCTAACCACTTGTCAAGTTATAAAGTTTATGATGTACTCTCTTAAAAAAATATGTATGAAAAAGAAAAGAAAAAAAATAGTCAAGTATTCTAGTATAGTTTTTTCTATGACTTTGACAAAGGCATATACTTTTTGATCCTACACCTACATCAGTTATTACGTTTTGCTTCTTTGAAAATTTATTTGGTGCTCACGCCGCAACGGTTATATGTATGTGTCTTGTACAAGCCTATGGTAGCTATCTATTTTATGACCGAGCTAATTGAGTGTTACCTTACATTTTACCCTTTTGTGAGTGACATTTGTGTGAACTTAAAATCCAAACACTATCCATGTGAGGTGCTGAAATTATTTTGTCATTTGCTTTTGCTATTCATAAAAATTAAATCATTTTCCTATCATACTTCGCAACACTTAAAAGCACTTTTAAAATTGAATTTGTTTTCTCGCTTTGATTGCTTGAGGGCAAGCAATAGCTAAGTGTGGAGGAATTTCATAACAACCTAATTATACATATTCAACCTATCATTATAATGTCACTTTGTAGTATAAATAAGAGCTTCCTATACTTAATATGTTGTGTTTTAATGCAGATATAAAGTTTGAAGGAGCAAAGTGAAGATATACAAAGAAGGGGCCTCAATATGCAATAAAGCCAAGTTATTAAAAGAAGATTCTGAATCGCCCAGAAGTGCGGCGCACAAACTTAGAAGTGCGGCGCATATCCTCGTCTCCAAAGTGCGGCGCAATTTCGGAGAAGTGCGACGCATATTTGACCCCAGACAACACTATAAATAGAGGCCATTTCCACTCATGTTACACACACCTCTCTCTCTCAATACTCCATAGCTCGAGTATTTTAGCCCTTTTAGTAAATTTTCAGTATTATCCACTTTTGGGAGATACTTGTAATGAGAGATTCCACTCTTCGATTCTTGGAGGAACGATTCAATCGTGACACTTGTGTACTCGTTTATTCAATCCAATCTAAGTATGATGTTCTCTTACTATTTTCCAATTGTTACTTTGATTACTATGTTAGGCTAAGCTATTTGTGACTATATGGGTATGTGACTATAATTAGTGATGATGCTATGATATGATCCTTTATAAATGATTTCAAGCTAATGTTGTAGAACCATTCTACCTCCTAGTTCTACAAACCATATTTTATCTAAGTTGATTTGTTACAATAGTTTGGCGTTGAGAAAAGCAAATTGTTATAATAAGTTTTCTAAAACTTGTCTATGGTCATGAATCTTTGGTTGGAGAAATCCGCTTAGAAACTTGATAAAATATTGAACTTGTTGGCAACTTGTTTTGAGCTTAGTCGCTTAAATAAACATAAGTCTTAATTCAACCCAAGTAAATTGTGTAAACGCCGTTTTGACGAAAAAGGATTATCACGCTTTACCTACATAAACATATCTCGATCATTATTATCATCACTACGAAATTATAGGAACTATCCCATATTAGTCATACTTGTTATTATTGATATTACTTAAACTATTTATTTCTTCAATTATTATCTTGATTACCAAAACGAAACTAAGTCTCAACGAACGATCCTGGCTTACCACTACAAAGCTATATTACGAATGGAAGGGTATACTTGCCCGTGTTTGTCTTCTAGTCCCTTGTTATGTCTAAACCTTGTAATATAAATTTAAGACTTGCAAACGAACATCAATCCCTGCTTACTTTTCGGACTCGCCGTTGTGTGGATTGATGAGGACTACGTCTAGATCAGAGAGCGAGAATTGTTTTTTCTCCCACTTTACCAATTCTAGCTCGATGCTTATGAACTTTATGAATTACTTTGAGACGACGATGAAGAAGCAAAGGAGTGTTCAAGAGAGAATGAACCATAATACATTGGAGACTGTTCCAAAGTTCATGACTCTACTCAAGATTGAGAAACATGCTGCCATGGTTTACACTCGTACTCTGTTTGATTGGTTCAAAAAGTGATTTTCATTAGATTGTGGTATTGCCAGATAGATGTTAAGAGTGTGGCCGAGGGATCCGAGGTTTCTATTATCAGTGTGAGGCGTTTTGTTTATGAAGAGCCTGGTAAGAAGAACAAGAAGAAGATGAAGGATAAGGTTTTTGATAAGGCTAATGTTGGTGATTCTTCTAAGAATGTGAAAGAGAATGAAAATGACAATGATAAGGAGAAGGAGAACACATATGATGAGGTTGATATGTTTACTAGAGAAGATGGTTTGTACAAGGTAATGTGATTTATTGGTTGGTATAATTTTTTAAATTTTTTTGATATATCATATATGTTAAGTACATGTCATCATATATGATATTTTTCTTGTATTTCTTTATCATATATGATATTCACTCCTTTGTTTTTGTTTTTTTGGCTTTTTTTTCCAGGTCTTGCGCAACGTAGATGATGGTTCTGTTATTTGTATGGCAGTTGTTTATGAGGGTTAGGATATCATGCAGGCATATTTTTTGCGTGTTCAAGAATGCCAACATCGAGATGATCCCTCAGCAATACATTCTTAGGTGTTGGAGCAAGAACCTCATCCCTGCTGCGTTGAGGAACAAGAGGAATAGGTATGGGGAGAAGAATGTTGTTGTCGAGATTTATGCGAGCGAGGCGACATCTATTGTTGATCACTGTGTGCATTTGTTGAGCAAATACGAGCCTAGGTTGGGTGCTATTGTTGAGAAGTTGAAGCAGTTGAAGATAGATGTTGAAGCGGATTGCCCGAATCTCCCATCTAAGAGGAAGGTTGACTGTTTGGAGCAGCTTGTCGGTGTCTCTCATCCGCCGGTACGTTTGGTTGATAATCCAAGTGTTGCAAGCCCTAGAGGCCGTCCAAGACGTCTAAAGCGGCGCATTAAAGGTGGAAAAGAGAAAGCTATTGGTAAAAATCAAGAAGAACAAGAATTCATGTTCGATGTGCGGAGGTACTGATCATAACAAGAGGAATGGCACTGGTAAGCGATTGGAGGAAGTCGTTGCCGAGGATCCACCTGTTGCATATGCAAGTACTAGTGGACGAAGTTGAATAAAAGAAGATTTGTTTGTTTTAGGATTTTTTCTGTTTTATTTACTATTTGCAGTTTCTGAACATGTCATTATGATGTATGATGCTATTTCGTCTTGATCACTTTGATTCATGAGAAGTTATTTTTGATACTCTATTTTTTGGATAATCATATGTGAATGAGTCATGAGAAGTTGTGTTTAATCCCTTAGTTTTTTTAGTTTGTTTGCTTTTTTCAGTTTACAAGTTTTTCTTTGGACTATCAAATATGATACTAATGTATCATATATGTTAAGTTCTCAAGACATCATATATGATACGTATGTATCATATATGATACTTTTTATGATACTAATGTTACTTCTTACTAGAATGTCGTTTCCAGAGCAAGTGTGTCTTTACAATTTTTTTTGGACTATCATATATGAAACTAATGTTTCATATATGATAGTTTTGTTTGTCACGCTTTACATGTTTTTCAATATGCTTCTATTCTATAAAAATTGAATACAAGAACAATACATATGAAACAAAAGATTCATCTTACTTCCATTTCATAATAGAAAATTCGATGGGTTACAAGTTAAAACAAGTTGAATCCACAAAATGCGGTACCTCCTACTTTACCGCCAGCAACTTGTCTTCCCTACGATTCTACCCAAGTGTTTCCAATGGTACGTGATAGGTGTGAAAACACCCATCCTTTTACCACTTATTTCTTGCTAAAACGAGACCAAAACGCGTATTTAATGTCATTTGTTTGGAATTATGCGTGGTTTGTGTGTTTGTTGTGTTTTCAGAGCCAACCGGATAAATATTGAAGAAAACATGGGATTGCACGGGTTTTATCGAAGAAAAAGACGAAAAGATGAAGTCTATAGTCCAAGAGATGCAAAAGATTTGAATTCAATGGGCCTATTTGAAGATTTATCGAAGAAAAGGACCAAAGATGGAAGATTTACATATGTCGAAGAAACTCAAGTCTATTAAATGAAGAAATTAAAAGACGAGTTGAATTTATTCGTCGACAAATCCCGAATCGAAATCGAAAACGTCAACTTTTCTGAAAAAGACGAGAAGACAAAAAGAAAGGGAGAAAGCCCACTCACCAACCAAAGACAAGGCCTATAAATACCCTTCCCATTCACATTTCAAGACTAGTTTTTCCTTTATGTTATTTCTTTTCCTAGTTCGTAGGAACCAACTCCCTTAAGGAGATTGGTGGTTTTCATTTTCTTTGATTCTTCCACAATCTTGTAAGTTTAATCTTTCCATTTTGTTTGTTTGAATCTTAATCCTTAATACAATTTTCTATTTCATCTTGTTCTTCCTTTTCTTGTTGATTCAAAGTTCTAAGTTTCATTTTATTGAGTTTGATCTTCAAAAGTAAGTGGGTTTTGAGTTTTTGTTGTTTTGGATTGATGATTATCGTTAGTAAATGATTAGTGGTTAAATTGATTTAAGTTTTGGTTGAAAACTTGGTGGATTTTGGTTAAATTCGTGATCAAGTTGTTCCCCTGTTCTTCGTTCTCTTTACTGTTCCAACCCAGATTCCGAATGAAGGATTTGGGTTAAACATTCCGGATCAACGTTTTGTCTAGATTATTCTGGGTCAAGCAAGTATTCTGAACCAGCATTTTCATTTAGTTATTCCGGATCAGTGTGTTCATCCGGAATAATCAATATTCCGGGTGAATCGTTTTTGTTCCGAATAAGCATTTTTGTTTTAATATTCCGAATAAAGGAATATCCCGACTGAAGCCCTTTTTGTTTTAATTATTCCGAGTCAAGCTATTTCTTCTGAATGAACCAAATGTTCCGAATGAAGCTTTTGTTCCGAATCAGCAAATGTTCCGAATGAAGCTTTTGTTCCTAATCAGTAAATGTTCCGAATAAGCCAATATTTCGAATGAGTCACTTTTATTCCGGATGAGCATATATTCCGAACCAGTACTTTTCTTAAATTATTCCGAATCAATTTTCTTTTAATTATTCCGAGTGAAGCACTGTTCCGAGTCAAGTAATTTCTTTCGAATAAACAATTTATTCCGGGTCAGTTGTTATTCCGAATCAGTGTCCTTTTGATTGTTCCAAATGAAGCATTATTCCGAGTGAAGCTAATATATTCCGGATCGACATATTTATTCCGAGTCAACCAAACTTCCTTCATTCGGAATGTGCTTGACTCGAAATAAATATGTCGACCCGGAATATATTAGCTTCACTCAGAATAATGCTTCATTCGGAACAATCAAAAGGACACTGATTCAGAATAACAACTGACCCGGAATAAATTGTTTATTCGGAAGAAATTACTTGACTCGGAACAGTGCTTCACTCGGAATAATTAAAAGAAAATTGATTCGGAATAATTTAAGAAAAGTACTGGTTCGGAATATATGCTCATCCGGAATAAAAGTGACTCATTCAGAATATTGGCTTATTCGGAACATTTACTGATTCGGAACAAAAGCTTCATTCAGAACATTTGTTGATTCGGAACAAAAGCTTCATTCGGAACATTTGGTTCATTCGGAAGAAATAGCTTGACTCGGAATAATTAAAACAAAAAGGGCTTCAGTTGGCCTTTATTCGGAATATTAAAACAAAAATGCTGATTCGGAACAAAAACGATTCACCCGGAATATTGATTATTCCGGATGAACACACTGATCCGGAATAACTAAATGAAAATGCTGGTTCGGAATACTTGCTTGACCCGGAATAATCTAGACAAAACGTTGATCCGGAATTTTTAACCCAAATCCTTCATTCGGAATCTGGGTTGGAACAGTAAAGAGAACGAAGAACAGGGGAACAACTTGATCACAAATTTAACCAAAATCCACCAAGTTTTCAACCAAAACTTAAATCAACTTAACCACTAATCATTTACTAATGATAATCATCTATCCAAAACAACAAAAACTCAAAACCCACTTACTTTTGAAGATCAAACTCAATAAAATGAAACTTAGAACTTTGAATCAACAAGAAAAGAAAGAACAAGATGAAATAGAAAATTGTATTAAGGATTAAGATTCAAACAAACAAAATGGAAAGATTAAACTTACAAGATTGTGGAAGAATCAAAGAAAATGAAAACCACCAATCTCCTTAAGGGAGTTGGTTCCTACGAACTAGGAAAAGAAATAACAGAAAGGAAAAACTAGTCTTGAAATGTGAATGGGAAGGGTATTTATAGGCCTTGTCTTTGGTTGGTGAGTGGGCTTTCTCCCTTTCTTTTTGTCTTCTCGTCTTTTTCAGAAAAGTTGACGTTTTCGATTTCGATTCGGGATTTGTCGACGAATAATTCAACTCGTCTTTTAGTTTCTTCATTTAATAGACTTGAGTTTCTTCGACATATGTAAATCTTCCATCTTTGGTCCTTTTCTTCGACAAATCTTCAAATAGGCCCATTGACTTCAAATCTTTTGCATCTCTTGGACTATAGACTTCGTCTTTTCGTCTTTTTCTTCGATAAAACCCGTGCAATCCCATGTTTTCTTCAATATTTATCCGGTTGGCTCTGAAAACACGACAAACACACAAACCACGCATAATTCCAAACAAATGACATTAAATACGCGTTTTGGTCTCGTTTTAGCAAGAAATAAGTGGTAAAAGGATGGGTGTTTTCACACCTATCAAATCCCCTACACTTAACCATTGCCATGCCCTCATGCAATGCTACAATTTTAAAGCACGGTTTACATTTCTCATCATAAATAACCCACCTTGGCCTTTATTAAATTCTAAACACTAAGGAAACCAAAAGAACAAAACAAGTAAAGTATTTGAAGACTTATATTGGGGTTTTCGATTGTCATGAATGTTCATCATTCTCAAGTTTCACGTTCCCCATACCAAGCTTAAAAACGAGATCATTGTTATTATAAGTTAGCAAACTAACACGAATTCATGTGGCCCAATTATTCACTTAGACTCCCTTATTCCTAGGTGTATCTCTTATATTTTATTGTTGTCTTGAATGATCACGAGGATACATTGTTTGACTTATTTCGATAGTTATTTAGGCTGAAAACAAAGTGGGACGATTTAATCAATAGTTAACTAAAGGACAAAATCTTTTAAAACTGCTTCTCGGGACCTCATAAAGTTCATATCTTGGCATAACTCGCTTCACGATTTGAGACCTTTCTCGGACCGATATTTGGCAGCAACTTCATACTTCGAATCTTTGAGAGACGTTCTTGAAATTATGGTCTTCTCTTCATAATAGGAATTTCTTTACTTGAAGTTTTGAGAGATTCTTCATCTTTGGACCACGACTTCTTTCATTTTTCTCCAATCTTTATTTTGGACTTTGATATACAACAATCCGCCTCCTTTTAGGACTTGGATCTATTTATCCTCATACCTTGCTAGGGTCTTTTCGGATAGACTTCTCCATGACTTTTGGGGAGTTTTTGCTTTTCGTCGTGTGTCTCGATCCTTCATATTGATTTTCGATAAATGATTCTTCACATCACTTTTGGATCTTTAGCAACAAAATGTAGCCCTCATGCCTTGTTAGGGCCTTTCCGGACTCGCCAATCTTCGCATCCCGCTTCAATAAGTTATGCCTTGGCTATGAACTCTAATTAATACCGAGCAACTTTTAAACGATCTTGGGCTAGAAGCTAAGTAACTTTTCAAATCGTACAACCTTATTTATTGCAGATAAATTTATTAGCAAGCGATGGGAGAATAGGCTTATAATCAACTCACATAAATTCACGAAAGAATACCAAACTTATAATTGACTCTATCATCTCTCGTTCTCCACAATTTAAAATCTCAAGGAATGAGACTCGTGGATACTTAGCCAATTAAATCAAAGTTTTGGGTTTTCGAGTCATCTATAGGATCTTGCTAACTCTTAGACTTTTTCAAGTTTAGAATTTGCGTTTTTAAGTTCCCTTGATAAACGACTCTCTAGGATCAATTATAGGAACTTGCGAAAAGTTCTTGTTCTTAACCTGTGAGAGTTAAGACTTTCGCGTTTTATAGCTCCCTATAAAAAAGCCTAGCAAAACTTGACTTAAACACGTTAAGGATACTAGCTAGAGTAAACTTAGATAAGTAAACTCGGGTTGAGTCAAAAGATTCACAAAGGTTGAAAATTAAAACCACTTTATTCAAAATTTATTCTAGTAAAGAAAGAAAATAACTAAACAAAGGGAAAAACTAATGGGCCAAAATAGATCAAAAATTTTGAAAAATGTCGAAAAATTGATTTTCCGGTTAAAATGAGGACAAATACAAGGAAAAGGCCACTTAAATTCGATAGAAGTCCCCTCTACACTTGATATAAACATTGTCCTCAATGTTTAAGCATGTGGGAGTAAACTCCCCTACACTTTGGACATTGTGCACGTTGTTTAAATCTTGCTAAGGAAAAGACAACTAAAGAGATTCCTATTTTAATATTGGAAAATATAAAATAGTGAATCGAAAAGAGTTTAGGATAGAACCGGGAAGACGGGAACACGGAATCACGGGTCGTCAAAAGTCATCAAGAGTGTGTATTTGAAGCTCTAATCCCTGCACATGATAAGAAAGAAAGCAAGAAACACCAACGGGGCTCCCCCTACACTTATGGTGAAAACAAGTAAAGATAGATAATCGGGTTGCCTCCCGAAGAGCGCTTGTTTAGATTAACCGAGTCACGAGCCTGACTCGTCCCCGAATTAAATGGTCCATGGGGAAGCCTCGAATGTAATACCGGGATCAAAGACCTTGTCCTCGTTCTCGGTGAACATCAACAAAGGAGAGGCGGGGGGATAAGTCTTGAATGGGAGAAAGGTTCTTTCAACATACGAGAAGTATGTGAAATCATGATCCACGGGAGGTGGGGTGGGTAAAGTAAGCAAATTGTCATCCCCCAAAGACAATTGATGCTCAGAAAGCGGCAAAGTCGTAAGGTTATCAATCATAAAATAATCAATGGCACCTCCCGGGTCAAAGCACTCATCCTCCGTAATGGTCTCTAAAGGAGTGGATGAAAGGTGCTTAGGAGGGGGACTTGGGACAATACCTTCCTGCAGCAAATTATCAAAAATAATATCCCCCTCCGTGTCATCATCATCAATACCCGGAGGTATTGAGTGAATGTCGATTTCTTCCAGCAATGGGTCATTATCTTCAACGGGAGGAATAGATGGAGGTAAAGACTCGGAAAGAGGAGGAGAAGTCAACTCTTCGATTTGAGCAATAAGAAGATGCACTTTCCGTAATCTATCACGGAGAATCACGTCTTCCACCTCATCTTCAAGAGCAATTTCATCGGTGAACTTCTCGTAAGCCGGAGAGAATAAATCGTCATCGCCCGCATCTCCCGGTGGAGATTGAGAAATTTCAAAAGTAAAATTCTCATAGCGTGGAGAAAAATCGTCATAATTAGGATCGACCTCTTCTGTAAGAGCAACGTCGTCCTCAGACTCCATAGCAGTAGGCATGTCACAAACCTCATCATCAAAGAATTTTTCGAGGCCAAAATCACTAATCTCACTCAATGAATCATCATCCTTAGACGCATTAGGAATATCGAGAGTAGGAGTAGCAACTTCAGAAGATGGGTCGAGAGCGTAGACATCATCGTCGTCATCATCATCATAATAGTATTGACGCACAAGAGGAGGGGTATAATCACTAAGATTAGATACTTGCTCTTGTTGCTGTCGCTCTTGTTGCTGTCGCTTTTGTTCCTTGAATGCCTCGGTCAGTTGAATTAAGCCGTCATGAAGTTTCAAAAGAATGGCTTGTCTTTCTTCATTCAGAGTAGTGAGTTGTTGGGCAATACAAATTCTCTGAGAGGATTGATGATTGAGGTTGGGGTGTGGGGGCTCACAGTTATGAAAACCAGAATTATAGCACGGATGTGGCTCATAGTAAGTCATCGGTTGAGAAGAATTATAACACGGATTTGGTTCATAATAATCCATCGGTGAAGAAAAATGAGGACACGGATCTGGCTCATAATAATCCATTGGCTGACAATAAGAAGTATCGTGAGGGCCCCCACAATTTTGGCAATATGGGTATGGAGAAAAACCGGGTGCGTCATGTGGAAAGCTATTAACATTGTCATAATTGTAACCCAGTTCTTGCTCGCCATGAGGCGGGTATCGAATTGGACACGAAACATGCCAATGAGAATCACTTCCACAATATATGCAAAGGGGAACAGGAGGTGGATTAGAAAAGGACGAATTAGTCGAGTTGCACGATGGACAAAATCCGAATTGTGTGTAGTCGATATCGTTTCCGTACCGCTCACATGTACACCATTGACATGAGTCGTTCCCGTATAATCGTCTCCCACACCCGACACAATGGAAATAAGAATCCATAAAGAAAAATAGATAAGCAAGAAGAATATTTTTGGTGCAAAACTTTGAAAAAGAGATGCTTTTTATGATTTTTTAAATGTTTTTGGGATTTTTGAAAATTTTTGAGACGAAAAATAACGTTCACGAGTGAACGGATCCCAAAAGCCAACGCGTCTCTCACAAAAAACCGTTAATCTTCACGAAAAGAGCCGGAAGCCGCGCCATTTTAATAACTGATTGTAGTATAGTGGTAAGTATTCCCGCCTGTCACGCGGGTGACCCGGGTTCGATCCCCGGCAGAGGCGCCATTTTAATAACTGATTTTTAGTTAGTTAATAAAAAGGTTTGTTGCAAGATCTTTCTTTGTGTTGCAAGTACCCAATTATATTTGTCGTTGTTTCGTTCTCGGTATCTTCTCGAATCGATCACGGTTCAAAGTGGAATAGTTGTAATTGGTAACTAAAAAGGGGGAGCTTTGATCTATATCTACTTAAAAGGTAAATGCGAAAAGCAATTAATAATAATAAGCCTGGATTAAACTTAAAACTTAAAACAGTAAAATACCTCAACTGAGAAAAACAGCTGATTCGGAATGTATCCTTTATTCGGAATATCTTAGACAAAAACCTTCATCCAAAATATTTTGAAATTGCTTCATTCGGAATGTTCAACCAAACCTCCTACTTTACCGCCAGCAACTTGTCTTCCCTACGATTCTACCCAAGTGTTTCCAATGGTACTTCATGTGTAGGAGACATGACTCAGGGGTAGTCGGACAAATGGATTCCTATTAACCGATCCACGATCTACGACTAGTTGACCCCAAGCTTAGAGCAACCCATCATGGGTTCTCTTTCATACCGCGTACTCCTTTTCCTAGTGGATAATCCATATAACCGCTTCTAAACTAAACCAGGTCACTAATCTTTTTGCCTAGCCTAATGTTCCAGTGGGCTAAGCGTTAAAGCTTATTAAGGTAGGTGACATGACTCAGGGGTAGTCGGACTAATGGATGCCTATTAACCGATCCACGATCTACGACTAGTTGACCCCAAGTTTGGAGCAACCCACCATGGGTTCTCCTGCATGTCGTGTACCCCTTTCCCATCGGATAGGCTAAGCAAAGCAAAAGTCTTTAACAGAAAACTAAATTATTACAAACAAAATTAAAAATAATAGTCTTAAACTGTTTTGTCTTTCTGCCTTTCTTGTTCAGATGGCGCTCTTGGCGACATCCCTATCTTGTTCCTCCTTCCTTTTTTTGATTGCCTCAGTGATAACTTTGGTCTTTGCCGGTTGCATCTGGTTGCTTCTTACGAATTCATAAGCTTCCTCGGTTATCTGCTGCCTCCTAGTATTCTTCTCATGTGATAGTATCTTTGCTGCGATCCTGAATCTTAGATTTAATATCTTCTTTCTTTGTTCATTTGAATTAGTCGGGAAGTCTAACACCCATCCTTTTGCAGTTTCTCCCTCGTAGTACTCCATATGCATCATGAAAAATACACCACAGTCGACGTCGTTCTGCATTGTTCCCCACTTTGGTCTTATGATGGTATGCTTTTTGAGTTTTTTCTTCATCTTGTGTTGGATGCTCTCTAGATACATCATAAACATTTTGAACTACAAAAGAAGTCCCAAGTTTATCATATTTTTCGTGTGTTATTTTTTTTAAATGCTTCTGAGATGCATAGATGTTCATGTTTTTTTAGTTTCTTTATGTATTTAGTGACTTACCAGTAG
This sequence comes from Glebionis coronaria, assembly GCA_025667525.1. NCBI lineage: Eukaryota > Viridiplantae > Streptophyta > Magnoliopsida > Asterales > Asteraceae > Glebionis > Glebionis coronaria. The sequence goes on from CM046877.1 coordinate 496,928,634, forward strand.
ATCACAATAGGTCAGGTACTTGCTTTCATAGGTGCTCGCTACTTTTGAATTTTCTATGATTGACACATCGCCGTTGTTGAGGTTAAACACAACCAAGTAGTAGTGCTGGTGAGAGATGACAGGGAAGAACACCTGCAGAGTTTTATAAGTTATATTTTTTGAATCTATTGTAAACTATAATATCAATATGTCCCAATCCTACTGCTTTTGATTGCATGTCACTCATCATATATGATAAGGTTTTATCATATATGATAAGGTTTTATCATATATGTTATACTTTTTTTAATCATATATGTTTTATCAGTCTAGGAAGCCATTTTATGTAATCAAGTGTTTACCAAATCTACACCCTTCAACTTCAGCAAATCGTCATCTTCTCCATCGAGGTTCTCATGTTTTCTTCAAATTTTTGAAACTGCTTGTGAACGTCATACTGTCCGTTTTGCAGCTTCAAATCAAACATGTTTGCGGTCTGTATTGCATAATCAACAAGATATTTATTTTTTAGTTTCTAGACTTAATTTTGTTTGAAAAATCATATATGATGTAAGATGTACTTACAATCATAGTCGACACGAAATACTGTTTCTTCTTTCTCCCGCCTGTGCGTGTGTGTTCTTCAAAGTTTACAACTTTGGAGTAGGTGTCGATGACAGGTGCATCTACTTTGAGACCTGGAGCCAGTATCTGCATGTTGTCCCTCATGCATGCATGATTATGGTCTGCTGACTCGAATATGAAATTCCTATAAACATAGTTCAATTACTTTTTATCATATATATATGATCCTACTTTAATGATAACTAATTTGTTAGTGTGTTAGCTTTTACTTACAGACCCTCATTAGTCATCGAGAACAAACTCTCGCCTATCATCAACTCGGCTATATTGAGCTTTCCCTGTGCTGGTGATTTCTTGTTTATGTGGTTTGAAAGGAGCAAGCGTGATGGCCTCCTTTGTACTTTGGCCGCCTCATCTTCTTCCACCAACATCAGTATCTCCTTAGGTGTCGTCTCGGGAGTTTTTGTGATCTGGGAGAAAGATGGTGTTGTTTTCAGAGATTTTGGTTGCATCGTCCCTCTTGTTTTCCTTTTTGCCATCTCTTCTTCCTCCAGTTTCTTCTTTTGCCTTTCAATCGCCTGACGTTCCAACTCGAGGCAATACCGGTCCAGGTATTCATCGAATTCTGGGTCGTTTTCAAATTCCCCTGACAATGGTTCGTCGGTGTAAACTGTCTTATGAGCCTCAGCTAACATTGCTGCTTCTTTAGCTGATTTTGGTTGGTTAACCAACACTGTTTCGGTGACCACTTGCTCATTTGCTGTTTTTTCTTTATTTATTTCCTTTTGAGCGATTTCCTCTTCCCCTGTTTGGATAATGTCAAGCGTAACTGGCTGTTTTCTGAAATAGAAGGAACATCTTTTCTTTTGCCATCATCCGGAGAGGTTTCCTCTCACTCCATGAAATCTACGTCAAGCCCGTCACCCTTCCATCTCTTGAATACCACCTGGTATTCTTTGCATAGAACAAGCAATGCGTAATCATTTTCAAACTTTATCATGCCTTCTTCAAGTGTTTTAGCAAGCACTTTCCTTGCATCATAGATCACTTTAAATCGGTCGATACTTTTTTCAACGAACTCCCACATATAAAGAAGTATATTATTAGTGTATTAGTATCTTTCATATATGATACTTTATCATATCATATATGATAGTTCATACTATAATATATGAAAATCATAATTTTTTATTTTACCTCTAGTGTTTGTGTTGTTCCCATTTAATCCATAACACAAGATTCTTAGAGAGAGAAAGAGAAGAAAAGTAGAGAGAGAGAGTAGAGAAAGAAGTGGAAGGTTTACACTAAAACTATGTGTTTAATGAAATGAACCAACACCCTCTTTCACATGTGAAAGAGGGTTATATACCCCACGGCTCTAAGGCCTTTGTGGGCTTCATCTTGGGCCGGGCTTGGCTTTGTTTTGGGCTTACGCCCCTAACTTATACAATATTATCTTAAAGTCCAAGCCCGGTTTTCCCGACTAATCTATTACAATACAAGACCTTTTAACGACTAAGATGACCTATTACATTCTTGTTCGACTATATAAAATATAGGGCTAACAATCTCCCCCAATGTATCGGTCATCTTAAAAAGCTTAAAAAGCATAAGATGATTGAGTGAATACATTCTTGTAGAGGAGATCTTCCTGCTTTGGTCTTGTATCTTGATCTTGATCTTGTTTGTAACAGCTTTGTTCCTTCATGCTTTCGTGATCTTTATCTTGTGCCTTTGTTATTTGACTTTGAGTGCTTGAGATCTTCATCTGTACTCCTTGTGACTAAGATGACCTATTACATTCGTACATTCTTAGGTATCTTGATTATCGCCATCTTGTGCTCTTGTGACTTCTGAATCGACATCGGTATTACAGCTCCGCCACCTTCTTGATATGCAGCAACATGTATAGACACGGATAAAATGGCTTTGAACATTTCATCCTAACTCGGTAGCGTTTTACCTCCGGTCGGTGAAGACCGTTAAACGGTATTAAATACCGTACCTGTGATCAGGTAGATTCGATTAAGAACCTCCTTGACAGGGTTTCCCGGCGGTAGAAGCCAGTTCTCTTTACTCGACCCTCTCAAAGTAGACTGCGAACGTAAAGAGTGAATCAAAAAGGATACGGTTATCCGTTTGATTAGAGTCGTCAATTCAGAATTCCTGGAACAAGTTTGATTCTAAAAGAATCACACCATTGTTGCTTTCCAGTTTGTCACAAGCTTGATTCATAGAGAATCTTGCGAGTTACCTACCGCAGTGCTGTTTGATGTTGACACTTGAAGGATTTCCATTCGTTACTGTGAACACTAATGAGTGTCACTCTGAATGTTCTGGCAAGATCACATGGATTTTGCGAAGAAACCTGGAATCAAGTTTGAATCAATTAATAATCCAAACTTAGTTGCTTTCCAGTTCTCACAAGTTTGATTCGTGTAAAATCGCACAAGTTACCTACCATGAGCTTGTTTAATGCTGGCTCAAGCAGGATTTCCATCTTCATTGTGAATCGTATCACTCAGATGTTCTGGCAATATCACAAGGATAATGCGTAGGACTCGATTGTGTCCTAATGAGATGATAAATTGATCTCGTTTGGCTCTAGACTCAATAAGTGCCTTTTGGTAATCGGAGGCTGGAGCAGACTGCCACCTTTTCAATATTAACTGACTCGGAGTGAGAAAGTCAATAGATACGTGTTGATCTCCGTGACAATGAGACAAGTTTCTTTTGAGAGAAACTCGAATGGCTGGGAAGGGTTGTGCATTGCATCACTGGGTCCATGATGACTTGTCTTCAATAGATGTATTGACCCGGTTTCTGCCTAAGTTGCATACAATATTCAACTCCTTCAATGCTTACCAATACGTCATCATTAGCACCTTGTTGTGATTGTTCCAGTGCTAACTTAATTACTTGGTCTGCATTCAGCTTCATTCCACTCCATCTTTCCTAAGGACAACTATTTCTAGCTATGGAATGTCCTTGGGTAGATCCCTCCGGTTCTGGTTGGATCATAGGACTTAGTTTCCTATCCTAAACCACCTTTTGACTCCATCTTTCCGTCGTGGATAGTAGGTTGTTTTGGGTAAAGATCGTAACCATAAAACCATTGAAAACCATTCAAAGTGCTTTGATAAAAATCAAAACTTTTAACACTTGAAAGTTTTACATTTCCGAAAAGCTCCCCCTACACACATGCATCGATATACGAAATAGTTTGGCATGTGAAGGAAAGAGTTGCACTTGAGTCTTTAAGATCACATGTTGCGATATATTACATTTTAATCACATTTTCTCCCCTATCTCTAATATAAAAATATAATATTAGAGATACCAATTGATTAAAATATGACATTTTCCGAAAAATCGTTGGGAGAGAAACATGTGTGCACACATGAATCATGGAACATTTTCAGTCGGGTCGCTCCCCCTCAACAATATATGTGTGTCTTGAGACAAAATTTGACAAAATTTTAGAAAAACGACACCACAAAATATGTTGAGGTACGGAGTTGAGATGCCTTTTCCGATATAATATATTACATTTGACAATTTCATATCATTTTCGGAATGTGTTGGATACATAAAATATGACAATTTTAGAGATGTACCCAACAACATTAAAAGGCTTGATTTTAAAACGCTCCCCCTCAAAAATTGATCAAAATAACATATGACAATTTTGAGATATAAAAACCACTTATGAGGAAGGGAGTGTTGAACACACAATTTTGAAAGATTTAGAAAAACCTTTTGAGAAATTCTTGAAAAATTGTGTTCAACGGTTTTAAAATAATCAGGATAGAAGACTTCTCTTCTATTGCTTAGGGAAAGCGCACTGAAACGTACACTCCCCTTTCGGGTCCGTTTTTCATGAGCTCAAAACTTTGATTGTTTTGTGACTAGCTCATGACCGAGAAAAATAAATTTCCCGTTGTGAAGGATAAGTTATCATCCGTGATAAACTTTCCTGAAGTTGAAGTGCGAGTTCTAAGCTGACATTTACTTAGAAATCGTTTTCATGAACTTAAAAACTTTGAATGTTTTTATGAGAAGCTCATGACCGAGAAATATGAATTTCTCGTTGAGAAGGATAAGTTATCGTCCGAGATAAACTTTCCTTAGTTGAGGTCCGAGTTTTAAGCTGGGATGCGCCTAGAAGTCATTGTGAGAGAATATCAAGCAGCTTCATTTGCCAAAACCTCCAAGTCTTCTGGAGTCATATACTTCATACCAAGACGGCCAACGAGATACGCAAACCTATCTTTCGATAGAGCTTTTGTAAACAAGTCTGCCAGCTGGTACTCAGTTCTTACAAAGTATAATTCCACGATGCCGCGTTCCACTTGTTCCTTGATGAAGTGATATCTGACATCGATGTGCTTGGTGTGGGAGTGCTGAACCGGATTGCAAGATATGGCTATGGCCGACTTTGAGTCACAATACATAGGTATTTTATCAAAGTGGAAGCCATAATCCGTGAGTTGAGTTCTCATCCAGAGGACTTGAGCACAACACGCGGATAGAGCCACATATTCTGCTTCAGCTGATGAGAGCGAAGTGCAATCCTGCTTCTTTGACGACCAGCTGACAAGCTTGTCTTCCCCTAGAAATTGTATGCTACCAGAAGTGCTTTTTCGACTATCAAGACAACCTGCGTGATCAGAATCTGAAAAAGCCGTTAGATGAAAACCGATTTCCCTCGGATACCAGAGTCCCATGTGAATGGTATTCTTAAGGTACCGAAAGATCCGTTTAACCTCTTTGAGGTGCTTTTGAGTAGGTCTGGCTTGATATCGTGCACAATAGCATGTGGCATGATGAATATCAGGCCTGCTGGCTGTAAGGTACAAAAGTGACCCGATCATACTGCGATATCGCGTTTGATCTACGGGATATGAGTACAAGTCAGCGTCTAGGGATGTGGTCGACAATGGTGTACCAACGCGAGCACATGAGGTCATACCATGCTTTTTAAGTATCTCTTGAGCATACTTAGCTTGGTTAATGAAGATACCACGTGGGGATTGATGAATCTGGAGGCCTAAAAAGAATTTTAGCTCCCCCATCATTGACATTTCAAATCTGCTGTGCATTAATTTTTCAAAACGTTTTGAAAGTTTTGGGTTCGTAGAACCAAAAATAATGTCATCAACATAAACTTGCACTAGCATTATGTCATCCCCATATTTATTAGTAAAGAGAGTAGGATCAATAGAACCTTTGGAGAATCCTTTGGACACCAAGAAGCTTGAAAGTTCTTCGTACCATGCCCTTGGAGCTTGTTTAAGTCCATATACAGCCTTCTTGAGACGATAGACTTTGTCAGGATGATGAGGATCGACGAATCCTTCCGGCTGATTCACATACACTTCTTCCTTCAAATGACCGTTGAGAAAAGCTGTTTTGACGTCCATTTGAAAAACCGTGAAGCCCTTATGTGCAGCATAAGCAAGGAATATCCTGACTGCTTCCAAACGAGCGACTGGAGCGAATGATTCATCGTACTCTATGCCTTCTTGTTGACGGTATCCCTTAACCACAAGACGAGATTTGTTTTTGATGATGGTTTGTTCTTCATCCAGTTTGTTTTTCCAGATCCATTTGAAATCTAAAATTGACATTCCATAGGGTCGGTCAACAAGTTCCCAAACATTTAGGCGTTCAAACTGATGAATTTCGTCTTGCATTGATTCAATCCACGCATGATCAGTCATGGCTTGTTTGATGTTTGTAGGTACAGTTGAACTCACGGTGAGTGCATACATACACACATCGCCATCGGTTTCGAGTTGTCTGCGTGTTCGAACCAGTTGTGAAGGATTTCCAATGACTTGCTCCAATGGATGATCACGTGTCCAATGGTGAGTGGATGGATATGGTTGGTAGAATGTATGCATGTTGGACGGATCAACATGTTGAGTAGAAGACTCTCCGACTTCGTGTACCGGTGTACTGAACGGATTGATAAATTCTTCATTGTCAGGTTGTGCATCGACTGCTTGATTGTTGTTTTCTCCTTCAGCATTGACGGTTGGTGATTTTGGTTGTATGACAGTTTCTTGAGTTTGTTGAGTATCCACTGGAATTGTCTCTTGAGCAACGGTTGCTGAAGTAGATGCAGTTGTGTCTTGTTGACTTTGTGATGGTGCATCAGCAGTATTGACAGCGGAAGGCTTTGACACAACTTGATTGTTTCCATAGTAATATTCATCAAACATTGGATCATATAAATCAACCAACTCATTCATTTGTGTCGTATCCGTCGAGTCTGCTGTAGGAGTGTTTTCTTGACATTCTTGCACGGGACGTACACTGTTGTGTGTAGGTTCCATTGCTGGACATTGAGGTGCGGGACTTGAGCTGTTGTGATCAAGTACCATTTGTGGCAATTCGTCAAAGTTTACATGAATTGTTTCGACAATGATCTTTGTTCTCTTGTTATAGACCCGATATCCTTTCGACAAAGTCGCATACCCCACAAAAATACATGCATCACCTTTTTCTTTCATCTTGTCGAGATTCTCACCGTCTTTAAGGATGTAGCATAAAGATCCAAATACGTGAAAGAATTTTACAGTAGGTTTCCTGCCATTGATGATGTGGTAAGGTGTCTTTTCATGTCTAGAGAGAACGATTCTGAGTATAACAGGCAGTTGCAATTGCTTCAGCCCAGAAGAATAGCGGTAATTTTGAAGCAGAAAGCATTGTTCGAGCAGCCTCAACCAAAGTACGGTTCCGTCTTTCGACAACGCCGTTTTGTTCAGGAGTTCGAGCAATAGACGTTTGATGTTCCATGCCTTCTTCTTGAAAGTAAGATTGCAAGTTCTTGTTCAAAAATTCAGTACCCCTATCCGTTCTTACGGTTAAGACTTGAGCTTGAAGATTGCGTTGTATCATCTTGAGAAAGTTTTTGAGAACCTCTGGTGTTTCATCTTTGGACCTTAAGAAGAAAGACCATGTGTATCTAGAGTAATCATCAACAATCACTAGAATATACTTTTTCCCGTTAATACTCTCTACACGCATGGGACCACATAAATCCATGTGTATAAGTTCCAATCGTCCTTTTGAGCTAGGGGTAGTCTTTGTTTTGAAAGACTTCCGTTTTGCTTTCCCCAACTCACAAGAAGAACAAAGATGGTCTTTGACGAATTTCAACTTAGGAAGACCGGTCACAATATCATTCTTAGAAAGCAAGTTGATGGTGTCAAAATTGAGATGTGACAATCGTTGATGCCATAACCATGCTTGAGATGATGATGCTTTAGCCATTAAGCAAATTGGATTTGTTGAAGATGTGTCTTAAAGAGTTACTGTGTAGAGATCAGAACCACGAGAACCTGTAAGAAGGTCATTCCCATCGTAGTCTCTAACATAGCAAGTAGATTTCCGAAAAGCCACTTCCAAATCCGCATCACAAAATTGACCAACCGAGAATAAATTGTGATTCAGTCCCTCGACGTAATAAACCCGTTTTATAGTGATATTCCCTTGAACCAAGTCTCCATATCCGAGTATCGGTGCAAATTGATCATTTCCAAACCGTACCGTACCCAGAAACTTCTCCACGAAGTTAATGAGAAGCTTGAGATTGCCCGTCATGTGCTTTGTGCACCCGGAGTCCATTATGAATAGGATGAGTTCGACGAGCTGCAGAAGAATTAGAAGACAATGTAGCATTTGACAAATGGGAGCCCTTGATAGAAACGGGTTCCAAAATAGTAGTGGACCTAGATTCTAAAGGCAAGCTAACATTCATAGACTCAATTAGAATGGGGGTTGTCTTAGGTACCCATTTGTATCCGGGTGGTGTATATCTCGAATACTCCCGTGTACATGTCCTAATCATGTTCTCATATAACTTCCTTAATCTGTTTTGTTTACGCAGAGTAGTGGAGTCTAACGCACTTAGTTTCTTAAGTGGTTGATCAGTGGATTGGTTCAAAGTTCTTGTGGGTTTACTAGTACTAGTGGGCATACTTATAGGCTTCCTAGTTCTAGTATTCACGCCATTATAATTAAGAGCACAAGCATCATGATTGAAAGTACGAACACATTTGCCACATTCAACACAAACAAATTCAACATTCGAGGTCTTAGCATTTAAACTGTCATTACATGCAGTTACAGACGTTTTATTCTTAGAAAACTTAAAATTCCTACGGTGATCTTCTACTTCATTCTTCTTCCCTTGACTATTGTTAGGCATGACTCTATCTTCAATTCTAGTGCTCTTAAGCTGTGGTCCGCTAACACTAGTAGTGGGATTTACTCCTGTAGAAGAAGACACACGTTGATTAGTTTTCCTAATATTCTCAGGTAACCGCGATGTTCCAGTTTGAGTGGGCTTAGTGTTCATCTTATACATTCCTGGTGCTATCACATTTGTACTCTTATCATTTCCTATCTTAGGCAAAGTCTGTGGGAATTGTCCCAAAATAGATGATTTAGGGCATTTAACCGCATTCGGTTGCCGAACAGCGGATGGTTTACCCAAAACAGACTTTCCTTTGATTTTCTCAATGAGTTTCTGTAACTCACTTATGGCTATGTCCCTTTCTTTTAGCTGAGCTTTCAAATCATTTATTTCGAAATATTTTTCATTTAGTAGACGAAACGAAGAAGCTGACATTTCTTGACACTTTTTATGATTATGAGATTTTTCACCTTTTTGTAAAGCAAGTTCAAGAGAAATGGAGTGTTTCTCAAGTCGAGAAAAACTTTTCGAAAGTTTGTTATATGACTGAATTTGTTTCGAAAGCTCTGCTTCAAGATTGCGACATTTCGCGTCCGATTCTGACACTAGACATGCTACATGACAATATTGATCCAGATCGGTATACACACCAAGTATAGCATTCATATGGTGAGCATAAAAATATTCCTTGGAAAGTCGATCAATTTCGTTAGAAAGTTGGTGTTCTTGTGTCTTTAATTTAATTTGAAGAAAATCAACTTCATCTTCAAGAGATTTGACATAGCTTAAATCAGTTAACATTTCCTCAGTGAGAGCATTATAAAACATTTCCACATTTTTTGAAAGATCATCAATGGTTGGAACAATGCATTGTTGGATGACGACTTCTACTTGTGGGTTAGGTTTAATATTCCAAATGGTATCCCTAGAAACTTTTTCATAGTCGACGACACCTTTGTACAAATTTAAAACCCCTTGTTTTATAAACTCAAATTGCTGAACACTTTTGCTTTTCTCATCCCATTTACGTTTTTCATCCAAAATTCGCTTTTCTAACAAAATTGATTGCTTTTTGAAACTCCTTTTTAAAGAAACTTTCTTTTGTGGTTCATCACTTGGTGGTGGAACACTATTGTACATTTTTTGTTCTTTGGAGAGTTCTTTTTGAGGAACAAACTTAATATGATTGTTAGAATCAGAAAGGTTTATTAAATCACTTAAGTTTGATCGACTTTCTTCTTGTTGACGAATGATTTCGTCACAGTCAGGGGAAAGCATAAGAGCAAGATTATCAACATAACAACCGATATCATAAAGAGCAGGCTTGGTACTTTGAGCTTTCTTGAGATATTCAGGCTTGACAAAACTCGTTTTCATATTTCTATTGAGCATATTCATAGTTTGAATAGACTGACCCGTTTTGTAAACAATGTTGTTTAACGTGTCGACTCTCTTTTCCAAAGCAAGAATTTTTTCAATATCCTTTTCTTCACGAGTTTTATAAAGCTCAGTTTGTTCTTTGTTAACCGACTCTAATTCAGTAATTTGGAGTTTATGTAGCAGCAGTTGTTCTTCAAGTTCCGATATCTTCTGTTTTGACATATGAATTTCGTGTGTTACTTCAGAACAATATTGTTCGTTGAGCACCTTACGTTCATATACCAAACCATTAGCTATTGCAACCCGTCGATCAGCTTCTTTTACATAATCACACTCTTTAAGCCTGTCTATCTCCTCGGCTAAGGATGTGTTTGCTTGCTTTAAACGTTTATTAGCTTCTTTGTTTTCATCAATTTCACGTTTTAAAGAATTAATAATAGACGCAAGCAAATCACGGTCCTTATCCGAGTCAGTATCCTGAACAGCTTTTCCGTCATCATTACACATATGCTGTGAATCCGTAGAGATATTGCTATCCTCCGTGTCCATTACATATGTGTCATTGATGCTTTCGGGTTGCTCAGGATGTCGTCGTTCATTAGCAAACACATTATAGTTATCATGTGATGGTACCTTTTCAAGTGGCTCAGAATCATAGATGGGTCCAGAAGTATCATCAGTCTCTGGGATCACTTCTTGAATCTTTGCCATGTACACATAATGTGCCTCTAACTCTTGATCATCGGCTTCATCATCAGTGTCATCACGCCAGTCAACTTCATCTGCTGTGAGTGGAATTCCTGCTTCTTCTTTCTTGCACAGCAACATCTTTTCCTTGTGATATCCCGAATCCTTAACCCGTTTTGGCTTCTTACATTCCCTAGCCATGTGCCCAAATCCCTTGCAGTTGAAGCATTGAATCCCAGTCTTTTGCACCACCGGAGTGCCTACAGTATCTCTAGCCCCAACTTGATTCAGCATCCTCTGATTATCATACCTAGCATCACGATCATACCTAGGTGCATGATCAACTTCCTTATATCTAGCATTGGATGATGATCTGAGGTTGTTGTTGGTAGGTTTGTAGATCTTCTTATAAGTTGTGGTGAGTAAAGACATGAGTTCTTCAATCTTTTTGTCCCTTAAAGTTTGTTCATCATCACTGTCTTCATCTGACTCGGTGTCATACTTTGGAGGTGGAGTGGGGACAATTGCTTTTGCTTTGTGTTTAGCAGCAGCTAGAGGTTTGGTGGATGAGCTTGATGACTTCGAGGAATGATTAGGTGGTTGTTGACGAGGAACGGGTTTTGTTGAAGTAGCAGCCACAAAAGCAATAGAATTAGCAGACCGTTCTGCCTTTTCATCCCTTAGTTCATTCACTTCATTATGATGTTGTTTCAAGATATCATAAAGTTTGTGGTAAGATATAGTCTTGATATCCTCCCTTTGTTTGACCAAAGTCACAAACCTTTGCCATTCCGGTTTGAGTTGAAGTAGAAACTGAACATTGGCATGATGATTGGAGATGGTGCACTGATTTCTTACAAGCTCATTCATCATTTTGTAGAATCTCGAGTAATATGAGTCAATGGATTCACCATCTTCAGATGTGAATTTTCCAAACTCCCAAAGTAGATTAGTCTCGAGATCTTGAACATTGATTGACTCACCTTGCTTCAATCGATGAATTGCATTCCACATTTCCATAGCATTAGGACATGCATCAACTGTGGAATAGATATCATTATCAATTCCAGTGAGTATGAAATTTACAGCATCAGCTTCAGCTTGGAGGAGTTTCTTTTTCTCAGCAGAACATGTGTCAAAATCCTCCATAGCTCGTATAGTTGATGAAGTACCATCCTCTGCCTGTGTTGTAATTGGTTTGAATTCAAAAACTGGAGGTGGGTTCTCAAGGCAGTGACGAAGAGAAGTTCGGTTTTCTTTTCCATCGAGAAATCTAAGAAAACGAGATCTCCATTGAACGTAGCAACCGGCAGTGAGCACAGGTGGGTTACCGTTGCCACCTTGTTCCAAACGAATTTGATTAGCAGTTTTAATGTTGATGTTGTTGTTAGACATGGTGAATACTTGTGGATGAATTTCAGATCTTAGTGGATTTGTTGTGATGATGTGTGGTTAAAATTGAAATTCCGAAAATTCAAAAAAATTTTCTCAGTCCGACAATTAAATTCCTCAGTCTGACAAAACGGTAAGCCGAAAAATTTTGTATCGCCAAATTTTGAATTTGAGTTAGAAATAGCCAAAAACTAGTAGGGAAAAAATTTGAATTTACTTGACCTAAAAATTTTAACTCTTTTTTTTTTTTTTTTTTTTTAATCTTCGTGTAAACTACGTTCCGAAACTAGTCTAGATAGTGGCTAAGTCTAAAAATTACTCAAACAAAATACCCATCGGAATGTCCATCGGAATACTTATCGGAATGTCCAGATCGGAATGCTCAATCGGAATGCTCAATCGGAATGCTCAATCGCAATGCTCAGATCGCAATGCTCAGATCGTAATGTCCAGATCGTAATGTCCAGATCGGAAAGCCTGTCAGAATACTCAGATTGCAAAGCCTATCGGAATACTCAGATCGCAAAGCCTATCGGAATGTCCAGATCGCAATGTGGCTGTCAAAATTCAAGCAGAGTAACGACTTAAAATACTTCCTTATACCCGTCGGAATCCAGATCGCAAAGTACGATCGGAATGTCCAGATCGGAATAAGTAATAAAAACCCACGTATCGCAATGTAGAACCAAAACCCTTTCCGATGGTGATGGTTATTGCGATGGAAGCCCAAGTACAATTTGTACTTTCCGATGGAAGTTTCTGCTAGAATTTCGGAATGAAGAAAAACAGGAAATTTCGCAACTTTTGATCCAAAAAATTTGTGTTTTAGCCAAAACCAAGATACCTAAATCACTACTACTAGTATGTAGATGATTTGTATCAAGAAAAGACCATAAAAACACAAAAAAAAGATATGGGACGTGAGATATGGATCAAAAAGGCCACGAAAATTCAAGAACACCACACACGAATCTTCAATCACCTATCCACTATAGGCTCTTGATACCAAATGTTGTTCCCATTTAATCCATAACACAAGATTCTTAGAGAGAGAAAGAGAAGAAAAGTAGAGAGAGAGAGTAGAGAGAGAAGTGGAAGGTTTACACTAAAACTATGTGTTTAATGAAATGAACCAACACCCTCTTTCACATGTGAAAGAGGGTTATATACCCCACGGCTCTAAGGCCTTTGTGGGCTTCATCTTGGGCCGGGCTTGGCTTTGTTTTGGGCTTACGCCCCTAACTTATACAATATTAGCTTAAAGTCCAAGCCCAGTTTTCCCGACTAACCTATTACAATACAAGACCTTTTAACGACTAAGATGGCCTATTACATTCTTGTTCGACTATATAAAATATAGGGCTAACAGTTTGTGGATTCCTGTCTTTTATTGGTTCTAGATAGAAGTCGTTGTGTCTGTAGTGGTCGATTCCCATATGGACATATTCTTCCATGTACTCTTGATGATGCTCTAGCTTTCCCACGCACTCATTGATCATTTCTTCATGGATTCTATTCTTGATCATCTGAGAGTTCCAGCTTCTTATTGCTGGTGTTCGGCGTATCACGGCTACGCCTGGGAAGTATGTTGAGTCAAAGTAAAGCAGCTGGAAAATGCAACAGAATTTGTTGTCAAGGCAATGAAAACAAACAAATTAAGTTAAAAAAAGTAAAACAAAAGTTGTACTTACCGACAAGAATGTAGCTGGGCCACAGTATCAACTTTTTCCACCTGGTCACTTCATTTGTTCTTACTTTTCTTCAGGCATTCAAGCACGTAGGAGGACCAGTCTATATCTCTTATGGTGTCCTCCTCTCTTATCCTTTTCAGTATCTTGTAGGATATCTTGCCGCCGTTGTCTACTCCACCCATTGTGCATCCAAAGAGCATTAGAAAGTTCATGATAAACATGAAATCTGCCTCACTAGTCATCTGTATCTTTTTCGAGATGGCTGCTGCTGTTGGTTTTCCTTTGAATTGATTCATCTACTGTTTTATGAAATGATCATCTTTTTCTCGTTCTTGTAGTTCATCTAGTGAGATTGTTCCATCTTGAACACCAATCATATCATGCACCTCCTCTCTTGTTATTTTAATAGATCCCTTTTGAAGTCTTAGCTCCATGCTCAGAGGATAGAATTTCTCGAAAACAAAGTATAGAAGATTTGAAGATAGTTCCTCTATGGGGAACTCGATGTATCTTTCAAAACCGATATGATTAAGAACCTTTTTTCTTTCATTAGACAATCCCATAGTGGCTTCATACATTGATTTGGACGAGCATCTTGTCAACACAGTTGGGTATACCTTTTGTTGCTTTTTTTTCGTCGGCCCTCTACCTTTTTTTCTTTTAACAGAACCATCTGGTACTCTTCATCAGCTTCTTCTGTTTCTTTTTTTTTGACTTGATGCCTTTTAATGGAGAACCTTTGTGAACTACCATTTTTGATGTAACAACTTCATGCTCAGGTACCTCATCCTCTTCATATTCAGTCTCACTTCTATCGTCCATTAGCTCATCTTCTTCGTTTGATTCCTCCATTGGAGGTGTTTCTTTTTTTCCAGTTTTCTTGATACCTTCACTATAGGCCTGTTTCTGTCTTTTTGTCCGTTTGTTTGGACGTTTTGCTTCCTCTTTTTTCGTCCAATTTTCTTTTTACATCCTTTTTATCCTTCTTTTTTTGTTTCTGAAGGGTTGACGAAGCTTATCTTTGGTATTTTCTTCATAACATCTTTTACAGTCTCTTCTTTCTCAGATTCTGGTTCTTCATCTTCATTATCTTCATCATCCTCCTCGTTACTTTTGTCTTCACCCTCTGGCTCTTCTTCTCCCTCTGTCTCTTCTTCATCTGCCGCATATTCGGGTTGTTGAGAGTCGGGTTCTTCTTTGTCAGTTTGTGTTTCGATGTATTCTTCCCCACTGCTAATTCTCTCATCATCTGAAACATCATCTTCCTCTGTACCACTTTCTTCTACATTTTTATAAAGCAAAGAGATGTTTATTAGTGTATGTTTTTTTCTAATGAAATAATATGATATGGTATATTTTTCTTACCTTGTGTACTCTCTATTGGTTTTTCAACTTTCTTCTGTCTGGCAGCTGTTTTTGCTTTGCCCTTTGGTTCAACATCTTTTCCATTGGCCTTGGTTTGAGTTACAGCTTCAGTGACACCTTTACCCTTGTCCTTGTTTTGTTTTGCTTTTTCAAGCGCTGGAGCTTTTTCTTTCATTAACTTTATAGTAACTGCAAATAAAAAAACTTATCAAATATGATACTTATTTTTACTTTTCTGTTTTTTTGCTTTTTTTGAGTCGCATCATTTTTACCTAAGTTCCTTTTAGGAGGTTGTGTTGTCTCCTTATCCTTGGTTTTTGTAGGCTGTTCATCTGCAATGAAAGCGCAAAGTTAGACAAAATTACATTTGTTTAATGTTATATATGTTGCATAACTTATGAAATATGATGAATCATATATGATAAGGTTCTATCATATATGATGTCTCATTTTTTAACTATCAAATTTGATTATCATATATGTTACGATAATATCATATATGTTCTAATCCTACTGCTTTTGATTGCATTTTACTCATCATATATGATAAGGTTTTATCATATATGTTTTATCAATCTTTGAAACCATTTTTGCTCAACCGAGATATATATATTCACATACAAGCATTATTTAAACACAAAAGTCGCTTAAAACTATCAAATAATGCAAGCAATATAATATCATATATGTTCTAATCTTACTGCTTTTGATTGCATTTCACTCATCATATATGATAAGGTTTTATCATATATGTTATACTTTTTTTTATCATATATGTTTTATCAATCTAGGAAACCATTTTTTCTCAACCTTTTTAAATCTATTATGTTTATGTTTTTGATATACCGAGATGCTTATATTCACATGCAAGCTATATTTAAACACAAAACTCGCTTAAAAGTATCGAATGATGTTTCTTATGTTAGATCTACTATATTCATCATACATTTACAGAAAAAGCATAGAAGAATCATGGATATAGCTTAAAAGACATAGGAAAAGATTAAAAGGTATAAAAACAAAGAAAAAGCTCAGAAAAGGCTCAGAAAAAGCTTAAAAAGCATATAAAAAGCTAAAAAGCATAGAAAAAGGATGGATATGTGATTTATACCTCTTTGTCTTGTTTTTATTGTCCTTTGATATGGTTTTTTGAAGGTAGATCGTTTTTCGGCTTCACTTTCATCTATTTTGTTGAGTTTTTTATCAGACCTGTCTTTTGAAGATGATATCATCGATGGAAGATGGTGGTTTGTGTGTGTGTGTGTGTTTCTGGTGTATGTTTTGTGTGTGTGTGTTTTTTTTGTTGAAATGAAAAATGACGGTTGAAGGTATATGAAAAGAGTGTTATAGGGTTTGGGCGGTGTCACACCCCACCATGACGGAACATGGGGCGCGACGTATGGATATCATCACAACATGGCGTGTCTATAGAGACAACTATATGAAATAAGAAATGTCATAAAAATGATGGCACGAAGGTCATGACAATATCTCAACAAATGCAAGGGGTCTAGGTAAGTAAGTAACAGTCCTACTTCTTACCCAAGACAACAAATAACATACCAACAAACAAATGTGTGCCACAATATCACTTATTAAAAGAACAATCAAATAAAACTAAGAAGGAAACGGGGATTTTCCTTCTACATGCAATCCTATGCTTCTCCCATCCTAGCCACTTATTTTCTCATGCTTAACCATAGTATCACTTGAAAGAGACACTAAAACACGTCAACATAAAGTTGATGAGAGTCATAGGTTTAGACTCCAACGCTAAATCAGTTACAAGCTGTGAATAACAATCATCAACAAAAGAACATATGGACAATGTGTTACAATTATGTATTAACAACTATCAATCAAGACCAATCATACCAAACCAATCCAAGGCTCCTACCTTGCCAAACAACATCATGGTACCTTAGATGATCACACTATGTACCTATCCCAAGGCCACTACCTTGGCAAACCACAAGGCCACTACCTTGTCAAACCACAAGGCCACTACCTTGTCAAACCACAAGGCCACTACCTTGTCAAACCACAAGGCCACTACCTTGTCAAACCACAATAACATATCAAAAATCGCATAGCAGTTAATCACATAAGTGTACACACAAGTCCATCACAACCATAAAACATTCACAGCAACAATTTAGAAACAACTCAACACAGTGTCTCTTCCATCCCATCTGGAAGTCAAAATCAATAGTAAACATGGGACTATGAAACTCACCTGATAGCTCCTTCACACGTCCTTGCACTAGCAACAAGCTAACAAACCAAAAACACGAAATCAATAAACGAACCAATCACTAAGATGGCTCATTAACCTATGATGGACTTATAGCATATTCTCACATATATACCTCATTAATAAGCTCTAATTACCCCAATACCCTTCCTTAACAAGTCCTTAACTTGGTTAAGTTTAATAACTAACCCGTTCGTATTTTACCCAAAACAGTCCCAGTTTTAGGTCTCAAAACTTTAGGTCAAACGCCCACTTAAACCTACCCATGGTTTCTGTAAAAGGAATATTCATACGTTTAAATATGTTGGCTAACACCTCCCATTTGCCCTAACCTTAAAGCTACTGTTAAGGCCCTGATATATATATATATCTACTTTTGTCATTCCAGATTTCCTGATTTTAAACGTACTAAAAGTTTGTTACCATTAATGGGTCTTACCCTAAACCACCACCTTAGCCCAAGTGCATATATTAACTAAAATATATAAACCATCTCTCACGTTCGTGAGAAGATCCCAATGCAACCCTAATTGCCCCAAACAACCCAAAACTTAAAAAGAAAACAGGCTGAATTCAAAACTGTTTTGACCTCCGACTGTTGTAACCTGTTTTTGACCCACTTCCCGACCTCCAATTTAGTTCTCGTTTCTTGCATTGGAAAGCCACTTCAAATATATTTCCAGGGGTACTTGGATCGTTAAATAAGAGTTTATAGAACTCCCGATATGATCAAAACAATTGACTCAAAATCTGCCCAGTTTTTAAAAACGGGTTTTAAACAAATTGAACAAATTAATTACCCATAACCCCATCTAATACAAGCCCTAGATTATATGATCATCATATTATGATTATAACATCATTAATTTACTGATTTTATATAAACCCTAACCCTAATCCATCATAAGAATGATTAAGAAATCATTAAAACAATTAAATTAAAAAGGGATTTGAAGGTTTTACCTTATGATTAATGAAAGATGAAAAACCCCCAAAATTATGAAGAGCCCTAACTTTTTTTTAGTGAAACCCACGAATTTTATTAGCTCCAGGGATTTATGTTTTTATTTTTTTGTTTAGTAAAACATTATATAGTGTACACAAGAATCCTAGTCCAATTATAACACTTGTTTCTTTTTTTTTCCTCTTTTTCTTTTTTTTTCCCAAACCGACCTAACACCCCTAAAATTCGTTTTTTATTTATTTTTATTATTAATATATGTAATAATAATATTACCTTAATTTTTCTTAATTTATTTCAGCTCCTAAAGCCTCCAAAACCTCAAAACCGTAAAACTAGTCAAATTTACGCGTTTTACCGTAAAAGTCGTAAAATATACACTTTTATAAAAAATCTCAAATTTTGAAATAAACTTTATATTTAAGTCCTAAATGACTTAAAACCATCCCGAAAAATATTCATATGACTAATTACCTCTTCCGAGACCACTAAATGCTAAACCGTAAATCCTAAAAAAAATACACTAATACTATAATACTTATACGTATACGTAACCACCAAAATATCACCATTTCATTTCATAGTCACTAATTGTGATCTCATGAACATGAATTAACCGTTCCTCGATTTACTTATGAGTACTCTATACTCATAAACGATAATCACACCAACCTCGTTCACACAAAATAAACACGTAAGCACAAAAATCAAGTAGTCACACATAAAATAACCTAAAAGTAAGACCAAGTGACGAACCTCAAAACCACGGTTGTCACATCACTCCCTCCTAATAGAAATCTCGTCCCGAGATTTACTCCTTAGGATCAACACACAGACAACAAATCACACGAGGATACTTGTTCTAAATGAACTCCTCTCATTTCCACGTGAACTTTAGTTCAAGTTTCAAGATACCACATGTACAAACCAAAAATAATTAAACCCATTGCCAAACTCTTGACCTCACAGTCAATAAATCTCGCAAATGACTCTTCGATAAAACAAAGACTCTTATTAGCACAAAACCCGAATAACCGGACATGCAAATATGCATCCTCAAACAATATTTACAAACCCCAATACATGAAATGTATCATGTATACAACTCATTTCCCCCAGGTAATTCTATACCCATAATCTACTGGTCCGATCTTTCCAAAGATCATAAATGGACCTACAAAACTCTACATCAACTCTTGCATTTTACCAAATCATACCACCCGTTACTATGGGTGAAACTTCATACATAACTCTGTCACTAACTCTAGTGGTTTCCTCTTTTATATATAGCATCCCTTGTTGCACTCATCCTTTCCACAAACATCACTACCACATTAGTAGCCTCTTTTACCATTTCTAGTCCACAATGGGGACATCTCACCCTATCCTTTCACATAGTGCCTCAAATGGCATTTATCGACTTCTAGTATGATAACTATCGTTATATGAAAACTCAGCCATCGCTAAAGAGTTTTCTAACTCCCTCTAAACCAATCACCCATGTCCTCAGTGTAACTCCTAAGGTTGTACAAATATCTCACTTGTCTATCCTTTTCCCAGTTAGCTGGATATACTCATATCCAATCATGTTCATCAACTCCCTTCAGTCCGTACTCCAAACTACTTAAAAATTCCAATTTCCTTACAAAGTGACCTACGATGGTCTTTCATAGATCCATTAGTTCTTCCAACTTCCCAACTACGTGACTTCTCATTCCTCTGGAAATAGGTGATGAATTAGTCAGTCTATCGACTATCACCCAACTCTCATCGTACTTAATCGTCCAACGCATTATGTATCCCTTCCACCAACTTCGTCCTTACATCGCCCCTTTCTAAGCTACTCCTATCTATGTAGGAAGTATAGTCTACGTCCTTTTCTCCATATGATTGTCCAAGCCACACAACATACATGTTGACGCGTTCTCTGCTTTAGACAACTCAACTCGTGCAACCTACATCTTTCATCCAAGCCGCCCTAATACGTCATCCCTATAGTTCAAGTTCGTCTTAGCTTCACTTCATTCTTCTTATTCCATGTCTCATCAACCATGCTTTCCTTTCCCAGATGGTACTTGGCCTTGCAATTTTCTTCCATCAATTAACTCCACCCATCACCTTTGCCAAATGTTCAATCAAGATGATTAAATATGTGTTGGAGATGTTCATGATCCGTATAGTTCATTCTCCACGTCTCGTACACCAAATGCCTCTTGCATTCTAGGCAGATATAACAATCCAGCTCCACTAACTAAGTCTTATCTAGTTCTTCCAAGTCTTCAGTTCTGCAACGTATAAGCAATCTCCTTTCTTTGTCGTTCTCGTACACATCCAAATCCTTGCTCCACGTGTCGTCATGCTTCACGAATTCATCCAGTCCTTCCGATAATGCCAAGATCTGCTCATCATTGAATCCACCTCTTCAGCCTCCAAAATTCTTCCTCGTCCTTCTTCACTTCGCCCCTTGCTGGTTCCACGATATGCCATCATTTCTGACTACTAGTCCTGGCCAACTTAATCCTAAAACTCACACTTGAAAATCTCACGTTTAACTCCACTCCAAAACCGACACATAATTCACCTCACTCCCCTTCTTAGATTCGAGTAGATCAAGATGCCGTCGATACTCCCGATGACAACTCGTTTACATACGTTCTTGCACACTCGGTTCATTGAATCCATGAGAACCGCTAGTGCTTTGGCGAAGCCAAATGCATAACCGTAAACCCAAAGCGTTCATACAACATCCTTAACAATTTTAACTATGTCCTCCTCACACCCTCTCTTACCGGCAATACGAATAAATTTCTTGCAATTTCTAACAGCTCTTGTTTTTAAATCACTCCATCAACGATTTGCCTTGGAAAGGCACTAACTACAACTCTTCTCACCTCTCCTAGTTGCTCTATTCATGGTTCTACCTCAAAGTAATAGGCAAACCTACTAAGTTTCAGGAAATTTTCAGAAAGCATACATGCCTTACGAACAATATCCCCTCCCAACACTCTCTATGGCGCGTTACTTGTACCAATAACCATTCATTCTGCAAACCTCTATTCATCTCCCTTGACACTCCTAAGAGACCTCATGACCACATTAGTTCGTCTACGAACTTCTTTCCTCCCCACTAAGGGCATTCCGACCGTTCTCTCATGGTCACCTACTTAAGCGTGTAGGCCGACCAAGTCTTTCATACGATTACTTCAACGCTCCCGAACAATACGTAACCAAAACTACATCCTGAATCCACCAGATACGATCAACGAATCAAACCTACGGATAACTAACGACATTTCACGTGCACCAGTTAAAACAAGTCAAAACCACGAGACTCAAAAGAAAACTCAAACCCAGTACGTGTATCAATTCAAAATGACCCATGACAACGAAAAATAATCCAAGAAACACCCAATGGCAACCATACATATTACGCCCCGCGACATATTATTTAAACCGTGCAAAAGATCGACTTTTCCAAAAGAATATATATCTTTTTTTTATTTACTATTACCTCCCACATCCATGCGACTCAAACAATCTACAAACAACCCTCTTGACGAACTCAAAACTCAACTCAAAAACAAGGTATCCCGTGCATCCCATATAAAAAAAACTACTATTCAAACTCAACCTCTAACCCGACACTTGCACAATAATTTAGGCCAAGATACTAACCTCCCATGACTATACATTCTGAATATTTGAAAAGTACGTTCCGAGTACATAATTTTTGGCTTTTGAATCACTCAAAAAGCTCTAAAAACGAACAAGTTATGACCAAATCAGTTTTATACTAGTTGTTTTAAAAAAAAACTAAAGAATAAACTTAATGATTAATGTAATCCTTTTAAATGACATATATAATTGTATGTGTAACCTTTATAAACTCAATTTAACCTTGTATTAATAATTATAAATGACGTGAATCGGCTAAACCCAATTATATAAACTATGTAAGTAGAAAGAAATTTTACTTCGCTTTATTTTAAAGAAAGTCCTTTAGAATTTGAAATATATAAGTGTTGTTTAAAAAGAAGTCTTATGTTACATCTTGTTTCAAACACGACTCCAACACCTTACCCTTATTTTACCGAACACAACCAACCATCTAACTCGATATATACCGACCAAAAGAAATGCAAGACCCAACACAAAAGATTTCATTATCACAAAAGAAATCCCAAGTTATTTCAATAGACTTGAAACAAAAAAACACCATTTTAAAACGTACACGTGAAATACGAAACTCAAAGAATACGCTACAAGACACACTTCAAAAGATTCAAAACGTCGTTGGAACTCCAACAAACTCCAGCACCATAAAACACGACAAACACAAGGTACGTTCAAATTATAATAACTAGTGAACGACCATATACTATAACCTAACACGTAGTAGTATATATACATCCGCATATATATACCTATCGAATCTCCCAAACATACCCGTTATCATACATGTCAAGTCAATCAATTGCTTTATACGCTCGTTTTTTCATACGAGTAATCACCATCTCACCGTGCCACAACAAAACATAAAGCCCACCTCCAAAACCAAACCATATCGTGTGACCCCATAATCACACAACACAACTATAATCCAAAACATATAACACAAAAAGAACAATAGCCATATCATAGGCAGCCATTACATAAACTCATATATAATACGTATACCCAAATTCTACATCTCACCATATACAAGCATGTACTAACCCTCTTTCATGCAATCATACTTGAGAACCCATTGAAGTTGTGGTACTTGTATAACTATGTTGGCCACCATACTTATACAATTACCCTTTCCCCAATGCACTCCCTCTTATGATGACACTTATAAGAATCAATACAACATATAACACATAAATCCATCTACTCACATAAGCTCATAACCACATAAACAATAAGGTCAAAAACTCCATCTATTAAAATAACATAGTAATACTCTTGGAATACAAAAATCCATAGTCTAGCTAAAACAGCATAGACTAAATCCAAAACGAAAACATAATCAGTTATAAGTCATGTCGCCCGTAAGAGTGGAAACAGCTTAAAATCCTTCCTACCCGTGTACTCTTAGTAGCTCGAACCACCACACGATTCTTAGGGAACATGACTTAAACATCAAAAGAAAAGTAACATACCTCAGGTATGTAAAATAACTCGATAAAAGATAGAAACTACCTTGTACTAAATTATGTACTATAATGTACAATTGAAGCAAAATACAATAGTGACTAGCGTGGACGATTATGGTTCAACCCGCACTAGTCATAAACCCGAAAAGAAAATAACATGTGACTAAGTATGAACATACTACGGTTCAATTCATACTAGTCAAAACATCGCAATAAGTAACATCCAAACACATCAATTATAATAAATGCACACATACTCCGATGACGCCTATATGCAGGGACCCTTAAGCTATAGACTAGGCTACGCGACTAGGCAACCTAATTCTCTATAACCATTGTCTCTGATTACCATTCTGTCACACCCCACCATGACGGAACATGGGGCGCGACGTATGGATATCATCACAACATGGCGTGTCTATAGAGACAACTATATGAAATAAGAAATGTCATAAAAATGATGACACGAAGGTCATGACAATATCTCAACAAATGCAAGGGGTCTAGGTAAGTAAGTAACAGTCCTACTTCTTACCCAAGACAACAAATAACATACCAACAAACAAATGTGTGCCACAGTATCACTTATTAAAAGAACAATCAAATAAAACTAAGAAGGAAACGGGGATTATCCTTCTACATGCAATCCTATGCTTCTCCCATCCTAGCCACTTATTTTCTCATGCTTAACCATAGTATCACCTGAAAGAGACACTAAAACACGTCAACATAAAGTTGATGAGAGTCATAGGTTTAGACTCCAACGCTAAATCAGTTACAAGCTGTGAATAACAATCATTAACAAAAAAACATATGGACAATGTGTTACAATTATGTATTAACAACTATCAATCAAGACCAATCATACCAAACCAATCCAAGGCTCCTACCTTGTCAAACAACATCATGGTACCTTAGATGATCACACTATGTACCTATCCCAAGGCCACTACCTTGGCAAACCACAAGGCCACTACCTTGTCAAACCACAAGGCCACTACCTTGTCAAACCACAAGGCCACTACCTTGTCAAACCACAATAACATATCAAAAATCGCATAGCAGTTAATCACATAAGTGTACACACAAGTCCATCACAACCATAAAACATTCACAGCAACAATTTAGAAACAACTCAACACAGTGTCTCTTCCATCCCATCTGGAAGTCAAAATCAATAGTAAACATGGGACTATGAAACTCACCTGATAGCTCCTTCACACGTCCTTGCACTAGCAACAAGCTAACAAACCAAAAACACGAAATCAATAAAAGAACCAATCACTAAGATGGCTCATTAACCTATGATGTACTTCTAGCATATTCTCACATATATACCTCATTAATAAGCTCTAATTACCCCCAATACCCTTCCTTAACAAGTCCTTAACTTGGTTAAGTTTAATAACTAACCCGTTCGTATTTTACCCAAAACAGTCCCAGTTTTAGGTCTCAAAACTTTAGGTCAAACGCCCACTTAAACCTACCCATGGTTTCTGTAAAAGGAATATTCATACCCTTAAATATGTTGGCTAACACCTACCACTTGACCTAACCTTAAAGCTACTGTTAAGGCCCCGATATATATATATCTACTTTTGTCATTCCAGATTTCATGATTTTAAACGTACTAAAAGTTTGTTACCATTAATGGGTCTTACCCTAAACCACCACCTTAGCCCAAGTGCATATATTAACTAAAATATATAAACCATCTCTCACATTCGTGAGAAGATCCCAATGCAACCCTAAGTGCCCCAAACAACCCAAAACTTAAAAAGAAAACAGGCTGAATTCAAAACTGTTTTGACCTCCGACTGTTGTAACCTGTTTTTGACCCACTTCCCGTCCTCCAATTTAGTTCTCGTTTCTTGCATTGGAAAGCCACTTCAAATAGATTTCCAGGGGTACTTGGATCATTAAATAAGAGTTTATAGAACTCCCGATATGATCAAAACAATTGACTCAAAATCTGCCCAGTTTTTAAAAACGGGTTTTAAACAAATTGAACAAATTAATTACCCATAACCCCATCTAATACAAGCCGTAGATTATATGATCATCATATTATGATTATAACATCATTAATTTACTGATTTTATATAAACCCTAACCCTAATCCATCATAAGAATGATTAAGAAATCATTAAAACAATTAAATTAAAAAGGGATTTGAAGGTTTTACCTTATGATTAATGAAAGATGAAAAACCCCCAAAATTATGAAGAACCCTAACTTTTTTTTAGTGAAACCCACGAATTTTATTAGCTCCAGGGATTTATGTTTTTATTTTTTTGTTTAGTAAAACATTATATAGTGTACACAAGAATCCTAGTCCAATTATAACACTTGTTTCCTTTTTTTTCCTCTTTTTATTTTTTTTCCCAAACCGACCTAACACCCCTAAAATTCGTTTTTTATTTATTTTTATTATTAATATATGTAATAATAATATTACCTTAATTTTTCTTAATTTATTTCAGCTCCTAAAGCCTCCAAAACCTCAAAACCGTAAAACTAGTCAAATTTACGCGTTTTACCGTAAAAGTCGTAAAATATACACTTTTATAAAAAATCTCAAATTTTGAAATAAACTTTATATTTAAGTCCTAAATGACTTAAAACCATCCCGAAAAATATTCATATGACTAATTACCTCTTCCGAGACCACTAAATGCTAAACCGTAAATCCTAAAAAAATACACTATTACTATAATACTTATACGTATACGTAACCACCAAAATATCACCATTTCATTTCATAGTCACTAATTGTGATCTCATGAACATGAATTAACCGTTCCTCGATTTACTTATGAGTACTCTATACTCATAAACGATAATCACACCAACCTCGTTCACACAAAATAAACACGTAAGCACAAAAATCAAGTAGTCACACATAAAATAACCTAAAAGTAAGACCAAGTGACGAACCTCAAAACCACGGTTGTCACAGGCGGGGTAGTGAAATGACGAAACTACCCCTCTGTTTTTTTTTGTTTTAAACGTAGATCGTTAGATTATTTATGATGGATGGTCCAGATTTGTCCCCTTGTATCCAAAGGATACAAGGTATCCTAAATAACTTATATACTAAACGAATGTTTTAGTATTATAGCCACAAGTTCAATAGAGTCCATTTTTTTTCAAAGTTGTGATGGATTAATCCACACCATTCAACCCATTTACATCTAAGGGCCCAAATTAAAAAAAAACACCCTCTTTCTCACAACTGCTCCACCCACCACACATACACACACACACACACACACACACACACACACACACACACACACACACACACACACACACACACTGCCATTGATTCCGATCATTTAATCGACTTAAATTTCGATCGTTGTAACCATCGTAGATTCGAATCGGATTAACCACCATAGATCCCAATCAAAAACCTTCAATATTCACATCATTATACAACCCTAACCTTAATTATCGAGCCTTTATTGAACCATAACCCTAATTATTCACTTCCGGTATGATCCACAACATTTTCCGACGATATCCCACTTTTCTAGCGAGCTCAACAACAATCCCACCTTTATCTGACGACCCCCACAACAAAATACCATTTTCCTGCGACTTCCATAAGAATCTACCATCTTCTAGCGACCTCCACAACAAACACCATCTTCCAATACCAATATTACTGAAAATGTAGATGTCAATGCAGATGTAGATTTTTGTAATACATGTAATAATTTTGTAACAAAATCATGATGACTCATGTATGAGTCACCGTGACTCTTACATGAGTCATCTTGGTGACTCATGTATGAGTCATGGTGAGTCATTTATGAGTCACCAGGACTCATATATGAGTCGGTGACTCATATATGAGTCAGTGAAGAGGTCGACAGAAAAGTGGATTTGTTGTGGAAGTCGCCTAAAAATGGTGGATTTGTTGTGAAATTTGTAGGAGAACTGGGTTTGTTGTGGAACTCGCCGAAAATTGATGGATTATTGTGGTTTTGGTAGATTTGATGTAAAAGTCACTGGAGAACAGGGTTTGTTGTGTAACTCGCCTGAAAATGGTGGGTTCTTGTGGAGGTCGTCGGAAATGGTGAGTTTATTGTGTTGGTCGTTAGGAAAACAGGGGTGATTATGAAACCCGATCTTTTTTTTATTTTATGTGTGTGTGTGCGAAATATGGTAGGTTGGTGTGATATGAAAATGAAAGATAGGTTTAATTATAGCCACTAGATCAAACAAATATGAATGGTTATGATTGGTCCATTGGATCTTTACTAAATATTAAGTCTTTAAAGATCTCTTCCCATTATATGTAAACATGTATTTTTGCCTTTTTGGTAATTTTTTATTTACATTTCCAAATTAACCTTTAGAGAGGCAAAATAGACATAAAATACGTAGAAATACCAGAAATACAAGTTTTTTTCACGTATAGTAGTAAAATAATTTGTTTGATGCATGTAGAAGAAACTAGTGACAAGTATAATATATTGAGGGGTCATTAACTCATTTCTAAAGTCTGAATCATGTTAGCTGCAAATTTTTCAAAGCCACTCTGTAACATAACGTATGGGTCGATAAAGACGCAAAATTTCTCAAATTAATCTTCTTTTTATTTAGTGCTCCTTTCGTCTTTAAAAAAGTGCTCGCAAACAAAAATTAGAAAAATTAGACAAATTATGATATAGTTATATTTTTATAATTAATATAGAAATTTAAAATAAATAATTAATATATGCCTTAATATAAAATTAAGTAAAAGAATCATAACTAATATAAAAAGTAAAAATTGGATAATTTTTTAGAGAGATATATGAACACTTGTGTGAGGACGAACAACATAACGAATGAAGAATGTCTATAAAATCTATATATTCTATTAAAGAGCACTTTATGCTGACATCATTTTACTGATGTGTCAGTCAATCAGAGTGTCCAACTGGGTTTGTGTGATGTCATAAACCACTAAAGATGTTATTTTTATTTTTACTGATTCCGCTTCATTCGAGATTTCATATCAAAATTCCTTTTTATCGGTATCTGTTTTTCTGATCCACATATCTGTAATTCATATTTCCCAAGATCTGTTTTCTTCTTATATTGATCTCTTTAAAATCAAGATCTATGTTTTTTATCCACAATCGAAATCAAAGATGTGTGAGTTTTCTTCTTATATTTATCTCTTTAAAATCAAGATCTGTTTTTCTTTTTACATCTTCACACTTATCTGATGTCTGTTAAGAATATGAATGTAGAATATGGATGTACCTGGATAATAAAGCTTGCCGCCATTGATGGATTTCAGCTTTTAGACTTTGATATGTGGTCACTAGACTTCCGTTGGTGAGTATCCATGTTCCTACTATGGTAAATCATAATTTATCAATGCTTCGTATCTTAAATTTGGTTTTACTTTTGTTTTCTTATGTCTTTTGTCTTTTCAATTTAGTCAAAAAGCGTTGGTTATGTCTGTGATAAAGGTTATGTGTCCTTATTGAACACCAAGTGTTTGATAAAATGCGTAGATGATTTTAATTTTTATCTTTTTTCTTTATTGTTAGAAGCTGGAGGTGTTAAAGGGAATGAGATCTTGAATATGTACAAACCACATCTATAGTAGATCTACCGTCAGTAAAAATGTAAGCTTTCTTCTTTAAAAGCCTCATTTTGACTATGATTAAATTTTTTGAATCTAAATCAGTAATTAATATCACAAGTAAAAAAATATAATTAATTTTTGTACTATGATTAATTTCGGTTTAACATAATGCTGTTAATGTTTACATACATGTTAGAAGTTGTAGAGAGTACTCATCTTATGTTAATGCTCAGTGTAGACATTTAATTGAATACTTGGTAGGAGTTTGGGTTTCTTAATTTCACCGACTACCCTTTTAAGGTTTTCATTTTGTTATCATAGGACTAACTGTTAATTGTATAGTGTCAAAACGCGTATTAATATGCTTGAGGTATAAATGCATATTAAAAAGGCCTATTTCATGTATATGAGGTATACATGTGACATCCCCAATTTTTTACTCTATGTTCACTACTTAGGATTTGTGTCTCTGCTACTTGTGAAAACATACGAAGTAACATGGATGTTCTTTATACTTTGTAATCATACTCATCTAAAGCTAATGTGCTCAAATTGCTTAAAGAAACTATGTTGCACTTTTTGCTTTGTAAGAGTAATATGAAAATGATTAGGATCAGGTCATTGTTTATGAACCATGCTTGGTGACAACACATTTTATGCTCAAATCGCCATCATAAGAACATAGATGCACATTCAAATGTCCTCTTTCAAGAGATCTTATTAATGTGAAATGCCCTGATTTTTTACTTTATGTTCACCGAGTGCATCTTTTTTTAGTGCATCTTTAATTCAAAAAGAAGTCATTATTGGATATGTTTTAGATATTATGTAGAATTATTTACTTATTTTATGCATGTGTTTGATTATATCCTTTTATGACTTTGAATTGTGGTTTATGAGTGTAAATTAGTAAGTTTCCTGCTAGAAAATGGTTTTGGCATCAATGATTATTCTCTGAAGCAACAAATTGGTAAACATCTTCATATTCACATTGTTTTTGTTTTAAAAATTAAGGACAGGGTGTGTGTTTAGGTGACTACGTACAAGTTTTGATAGTGTTGAGTAATTTCTTGAAACAGTATGTTCAGTAATATCAATGCTTTCTTCAGGGCTACTTTACATCATACTTGCACATTCAAAGAATTCAATGTGAAGAAAAATATGATGAGCACAATTAGGGTTTAACCATGTTGTTGATAAATTAATGTTATCAGCTTTGATAAACATAAAAAAGTGTCTGTGACAAAAGCTGATTTGTTGGGTCTCTCACCATGGTTCTTGAAAATAGGAGTAGCTCTTTAAACAAGAATTTGAAATTCAAATCTCTCTATATCTCAGCTTAAAATAATCTTGAATTTGCATCTCCTTGAAAATATTTTTATGTGTGTACTTTCCTTCATGATTTTTTTTCAAAGCACAAGATTTACATTGTTTAATCAAACTCATACAGTAGGTTAGAAGGAAGAAGGTCTCGGCCCAACTTATTTAAATGATCTGCAAAACATAAGTAACATTGGAAAAATTTAAAATTGGTATTTCATAATTCATACCGTATATGTTTGGTTGTTAAATTATTGTCTAAAATAATATGGACCATAAATCTTATCTTATTACATGTAACAGGAAACAGGTTGGTGCGCTTATGGCAAGACGATAATATGGCTGTTAATGCATTGATCAAATTGTGTTCCATCATTTTGTATCGAGTGGGTGTGTTCGGTTAGCCAGTAAGTTACATTAGACTACTAATTTTACCAGCTCTTTATATTGCTTAAAATTTCTCAAATACCATTGAAGGTACTTGAGACTATGATTAGGTGTAGGCTTTAGTAGTATACTGTGAGACCAATGACCTTAATTATGGTTTGAATTCATATGTTACCTTTCATTTTCAATCCATTTCCATTATCTTTGAATTTTAGTACTCTGTTAAATATAATCTGCCTTTTTCCCATTGATTTGTTTAAACATCGGAGTGAAGTGAACATTTTTCAAGCAGAACCTATTGGAGTGAATTCAACGTTACTTTTCATGGTAACGATACTTACGTTATTCCACCAAGTTTAGTACGGAGTAATTGATAAATATTAATATGACTTGATTTTCCAAAAAATGCGTCCATACCCGGATGAATTTTTTTAAAGTTAATTTTTTTATTTCCCGTGTTTAACACGGGTTATGAGCTAGTTAGGAAGAAAAAGTGACATGAGAAACGGTTAGTTAAGCGAAAGGGGCGGAAGGTCGGAAACCTATTGTTTTAGTGTTATTTCTACTTTTTCTCAACAGTCACTTAACTCACTTTTAAACTGTAAGAGGGCTAGGGACGGTTGAGCCGTGGGCAAAAAGTGATGCCACGTCACTTTGACACCAAAACTCCTCATCAATCTCTCCTTGGTTAACACCACAATTTCTCTGTTTATCGTGACTCCACCACTTTATTTTTAAGTCAACAATTAATTAAAACTTAATTGTTTCATTAATAAAAATAAAAATACAATTACTAAAAAGAAAATTACAATAAAAACACAAAATTTAAAAAAACAAACACTAAATTAGATTATAGTTGGTGAATCAAGTATTGTTGTGGGAAGTTAGCAAAAGGATTTGGTATTTGATTATAGTTGGAGAATGAAGATTATTGGTTTCTTGAAGTGCTAGAGGTTGCGGATGAGTGAGTATTCAGGATAGACGAAGTAGAAAAATTTGGTAGTTGAGTAGTCAGAATTGTTGATCCCAAACTTAGATCGATTAGCTTTGTGTATACGAGATTAGATCAAGTATAACACGTAGAGAAACCTTTGTTATATGCTTTGTGAATCTAAGTGTTACGCGGAATTTAACACTTAAACAAGAACACACAAGATGTAAACAAACTTTCACTTTGATTATGAATGTCGAACTTGCTTACAATGAAAGATGTTTACGAATGAAAACTTATGTAAAACTTATATTGAACATTAACCTAAAGGCCTTCCTTTATAGATACAAGAAGCCTTGTACAATAAGCTGCGTATCAGCTATTCTAGGTAAAGATAAATATAGAAAATACATTGTCGTTTCTATCCTTACTAGAAGTATTCTAGAATATAATAAACGTGTAGATTATATCTTCCATCAGTGCTTGTCTTCAATGTGTCAACGCTTGACTTTAACTTGTCAACGCTTGAGCTGTCAGCGCTTGCTTTGCTCTTGTCAACGCTTGAATTGTTCTTGTCAGCGCTCAAGTGATCTGGCCTTAATTTATTCCCAACAATCCTCCCCTAAACTTGATATCCACTCTTATGATCAAGTTTCTGAATAAGCATTAAGAACTAGGAGGAGTCTGACAAATCTTCTCATATTGGTAATGAATAAATCTGATCAAATCCTTTGCCACGTCACTTGAATAATCTATCTCCAGCTGAGTATCCTTCATCTTTTCCAAAACAGCCTTGGATATGAAATACTGAGCATCCACAAGTAGATACTCAGCAAACTTTGTAGAACTCAAATGGTATACACCAGCAGCTGAATATAACCTCCATTGAAGACCACTGAGGTCATCTTCAAGATCCTTCCATATTTCAGGATCTTCCTCTTTTGTCCCACACATTCTTTTGAATGTGGTCCAAAGTTTTATTCCATTAGCTGAAGTTGGTGCTTCAGCCTCATACTTGGTCTCTAGTAACCTCCAAAGGTCCACCAAGTCTTCTCTATCACAACTTGCAAATAAAGATATGAGAGTGGTAAAAGTGTGTACCTCCTTGCCAAATCTGCCAATCTTCCAGAATCCACATTCATCCTCATCATAACTCACAATTGGATTCCTGGAATCTAATGGTAACACTTACACCATATCTGAAGCTTCTAATGGGGAGAGCTTGAGGCTCTTTCTTATAACTGCTTCACTTGGATATAGTGGATCCATATCTTTTGGAAACTCAAATTTAAATCCCTTCTTCACTGGCCTGGGAATCATCATAGCTTTCTTGATTTCCATTTCTTCTGCAAGTTGCTCCTTTCTTTCATCTGAAAAAAGTCTGAGAGTGTTTGCTTCCTGCACTCTCACCCAAATAGGATAATCCCTATGTTCCAACTCATCAAATGTCAAAGCCTTCAACTTCTGATATGTCCATCCAACTCCATGACATCTGAGCAACATAAAGTAGAGCTCCCTTCTATCCCTTTTCAACTCTGAGAGAATATTGCTTGCCTTGTGTTTCAATATTACCTTACAATCCTTCTGAACTCTAAGAAGAAGCTCCAATCCCCATATTTGATCTGAAATGGTCAAGTCTGGATTATCCATCCAGCTTTCTTCCCAAGAATTGTACATTTGAACCACCTCTGGCATGTCAAAGTCAACCTGCAATTTTAATTCTCTCAACTTTTCCCTAGCAAGCTCATCACCATACTCAAGCCTTTCAGGTTCTATAATCATCACACTTGAGTCTGAGCTAGCTCCATCACTTTCTTCTTCAGAAGTCACAACAAATGGTGACTTTTCCTTTTCATCTTGTTCCAATATTTGTTCAGCCAATCTTCTATCAAATTTAACTTGGGCTGCATCCTTTGGAACAATCTCTTCTACCAATTTACCCTTACCCTTATCTGATGGTGCAATGGTTGGTAAGATAGATGGTAATACCTGAGTAGAAACTTCCTTGATGATAGATGATGACTGGGATACATCACCTTCATGTGCAGGTCTGTCAACGCCCAAATTTATCCTGTTTGCGCCCAAAATACTTCTATCAGCGTCCAAACTTGCCTTGTCAACGCTCAAATATTTTCCCTCAGCGCCTTGTGTAACCTCTCTCAACATAGCTGTAAATGACAAATTTAGGTTGGTGGGAGAGATTAAGGACGTATCAAAACCTGTTTGTTCCTTCAAAGTTGTACGGGCTTCAGTAACATCCATTGATTGACCATCCTGGCTGTCCTTATCACTCAGATTTCTTTGATCTTCCTCCCCTTTGGAAGACTCCTCCATACCCCTCCTAGCACGATCACTTTCCAAAATAACAATCCTCTCCCTCAATTGCTTGAGTTCAAGGCCTTGTGAGCTGACAATTTGTACTAAGTCTGCATTTTGCTTTTGCAAGCTTATGCAGACAGCCGTCAATTCCAAAAGAGTCATTGGTTCCAGTCTGCCCTCTTCTAAAATGGGGATTTGACCTCCCAAGTCAGATTCATTGGGCATGGATGAGGACTTAATAATGGTGGGACTGCCTTGGCCAACATCTAAGCCAGAACCAATAGTCCCAGCCTCATCCAGGTCACCAGCCACACTTGTGGTGGTGGTTCTCTCTGCTTCATGGCTAGGACCACCAGAGGAGAACACTCCAGTAGTCCTTTGGCGTTTCATCAACCTATATTCAGGTGGTGTGGAAGATGGTGTGGAAGAATGGGTAGATGTGGGTTGGTTAAGGGGTGTTTGGGATTGTGAAGGTTGTGTGTCAGCGTTGGAAATAGGCACATCAACGCCAACATTTGATGTGTCAGCGTCAAAGGGTTCTTGGTCAATTTGCATTTGTTCAGGTGAGGGTAAAGGTTCAGGAATGGGTTCAAGTTGTGGTTGAGGGTCAATTTGAGGTTGGGGGTCTGGTTGGGGTTGTGCTGCTGCAATAACAGCAAGCATGGCTGGGGTTAAAGGTAAGTCTCTATGGGGTGGTGAATTCATCTTTGTAAAAATAGCTTTCTTTTGCTCAGGGATCTTATAAAAATCATTGTGATCCCTTGAGCAGTAACCTTGATCATCAAAAATCATTTGCAGAAAACGGGGATAAGCTAAAGTCATTTTTGTCCCCTTGTTTTTACACATCCCTTCAAAAATCATTTTAGAATAGTTATATTTTTGCCCTGTTGTAATGCACACAATAGCACTAGCAATGGATCTATTGATCTCATTGTGTGCAGTACATTTGGGACTCAAACATTGAAGGAGGATGTGGATGAGGTACTTCCAGGCTGGGGGAAATTCCTGCTTATGATACTTATTAAGAGTACCTTCATCAGGAAAAGGATATCCCAAAGCCCTAAGCCCTTGTTCTGTTTCATTTATGGGAAGGGTGACTATACCATCAGCATCATCAAGATGCAAGGCCTGGCGTACCAAGGCCTCAGTAACCACCCAAGACCTCCCATGAACAATAGAAGTTAATGTGGTCACTCCATTAACTGTTGAGGAACGAACAGTGTTCCAAAACTGCTTAATGTGTGTGACTGGAATGAGTGGTGCATGAGAAAGAGCATACCTTAGTGGGGATGCGTTCAAATACGCCACCATTTGTGTGTATTGAGGAAACAGATCATTATCAGCAACAAGATAAGCAATCATGTTGTGTTGAGACTTGAACCCCAATTCCAATTCTGCTGAATTAAACTTTGGTGCCATTGATGAAAGCTATTAATTTTAAGTGTAGAAGATGAAGTTGATAAGAGAAAAGTGTTAGACAAGAATTATAGATACCCTGTTTAAAATAGGAGCCAAATTTATAGGAGAGAAAGAATGCATGTGATTGGCCCAAAAATAGGCAAAGATTTTCAAAAATCAATCATGAAAATATTGAAAAAGTTTATAAGTTATCTCATGCATTAAATGAAAGTAACAACTCCTAAAATTACGGCTTGAAAATATGTCAAAAAGTAACAACTGGGTAGGTCCCATTGAGTGTCAACGGTCAAAAATAACCTATCGACGCCCAACGGCTATAATCTTGTCAACGTTCGCCTAAAGCCATGTCAGCGTCCAATTTGGTCACAACAACGCTTGGAAATTTCTTGTCAGCGTCCAAAAATAAAATTATTTTAAAAAGTGAAAAATGACCTTAACAAGTAATTTATCCTAGAGAAGATAACCAAAAGCTGATAATTATTATAGGGCGGCAAGCACTGTCCAGTTATGCACACTTGCATAAGCAAGATAGACATAACAGTCCTCTAGTGTCCCTTGCTAACCAAAATTCTTAACAACAAAGTTACCTTATAAAATCCTTGTTACTCCTAGGTAAATCCCATATCAAAATCCTTCCCAAGTCTCCCAACAGACCACAACCAATTCTAGGCCAAAAATGTCTTGGCAGCATGCAAAGTTGATATACTATGCATGCTACAGTGCCTCATGGTTTAGTAAAACTAACCCATACTCACCTGTGGACACAATCTAGAATTGTGATAAGAGTATCATATGGATACCCAAAAATCCTAAAGGTTCCTAAAACCTCCCCTAAAACTATGATACAAAAAGTTTGCTAAAATCATGCATGGACATAAAAAATTTATGTCAAGATAGGAATGAAACATTCCAACCATCATCCATAAATAAAACTTGTCCAAATGCTTCTCCATTGATCCATAAGCAACTCTGTATCCAATGGTATACTGCTAACACCATCTGCACATTTAGATTGAAAACCACAAAACTAACATTGTTGCTGACAATGCCCCGATAACACATGACAGCGTTGAGGGAAGCTTTGTCAGCGTTAGACAATTATATTGCTGACAACATTGCAAAAACACTTATCAGCGTTTAAGCAACCTTTGTCAGTGTTAGAAAAATATAGTGGAAAATCTAAATCATCAATAAGACCAATAATAATAATGCATCATCCTGTACATACTTTTACAAAAAGAATCCAAAAAACATATTAAGTGAGATTAACCATTCCAATACTTGTTACCAAGTATTGAAATCTCCCAGCATCAAAAGGTTTAGTTAATAAATCTGACACATTTTCCTCAGTGTCAACCCTATCTGGTTGTATTAAACCTTTCTCAAAGCAATCTCTTATAAAATGGTGTCTAATTTCTATGTGTTTAGTTTTAGAATGATGTACAGGATTCTTAATGATGCATAAAGTACTATTATTGTCAACAAATATCTTAGTATGCATGAAATTATACCCATAGTCCAACAACTGGTTCTGAATCCACAACACTTGACCACAACATGCTGCTGCAGCCACATACTCTGCTTCAGTTGTAGAATTAGCCACCACTGTTTGTTTCTTGCATTGCCAAGATATTAACCTACTCCCAAGAAACTGACATCCACCAGTTGTGGATTTCCTATCAAACTTATCACCTCCATAATCACTATCTGAATATGCAATCAGCTCTAATAGTGAATCCTTTGGGTACCACCAAGACTGGGGTATCATCTTAGGTACCTAAAGATCCTCTTCACAGCATAAAGGTGACATTCTTTGGGAGTCACTTGATGGCGTGCACAAGCACACACAGCAAACATGATATCAGGTCTGGAAGCAGTAAGATACATCAAGGATCCAATCATGGATCTATAATGCCTGACATCAACATCTTTTCCATCTCCAATCTTTCCCCAAGGGTGTTCTCTATCCATAGGAGTAGTAGCCCTCTTTTCATGTGGAGAAAAGCCAAACTTCTTCAAGATCTCAGCAACATATTTGTCCTGGGAGATGAAGATACCATCTTCTTTCTGCTGAACTTGTAAACCAAGAAAGAAGTTCATCTCCCCCATAGAACTCATCTTGAATTTGTCTGTCATAAGCTTGGAGAAATCCTCACTCATCTTTGGATCAGTAGACCCAAAAATGATATCATCAACATAGACCTGCACAAGCAACACATCCTTGCCTTTCTTCTTTGTAAATAGTGTCTGATCTATGGTGCCCCTCTTGAATCCATTGTCCACCAAATAGGTAGACAAGGTACCATACCATGCTCTAGGGGCTTGATGAAGGCCATACATAGCCTTTTTGACTCTATACACTTTATCTGGATGCTCTGGATCCTCAAAACCAGGAGGTTGCATTACATAAACTTCCTCAACAATGGTGCCATACAAGAAAGCACTCTTGACATCCATTTGATAGACTGTGAAGCCCATGCAGGATGCATAGGCTAGAAAAATCCTAATAGCTTCAATCCTTGCAACTGGTGCAAAGACCTCCTCATAGTCTATCCCCTCCTCTTGTGTATAACCTTGAGCCACTAACCTTGCCTTGTTTCTGACCACAATGCCTCTTTCATCTCTTTTGTTCCTGAGAACCCATCTTGTCCCTATAGGTCTGACATATCTAGGGCAATCAACCAGCTCCCAAACATCCTGAATTGCAAATTGATGAAGCTCATCCTGCATTGCTTCCACCCAACTTGGTTCTTTTAGAGCATCAAATATCTTCTTGGGTTCTTCTTGTGACAGAAAACATGCAAACAAACATGCTTGCACAAGAGGGGTATCAACCTTCTTGTGTATATTGGCAATAAACCCACCAAGACCTTGATGAGATCTTCTGGTCTGAACTGGAGTCATAATATCACCAATGATCTGAGATGTGGGGTGATTCTTCATTGTGGAAGTGAGAACCCCTCCTTCAAAAAGTCTGGTGTCCTCAACTTCACGCTCCATGTTGCCAATATCTTCTTCATCAGACTCTCTTTGATAAACATGAACCTCTTCATGAACACTGGAAGGTCCACCTTGTTCAAAACTAGAAGAGAAAAGATGCCCATAAGTGTTGTCAACGTTTGAATCTTGGTTGTCAGCGTCTGGGCTAACAGCGCTTGAAATGTTGTTGTCAACGTCTGAGCCATCAACGTCTGAATTGGTCTTGTCAGCGCTAGATTTGCCTTTGTCAGCGCCTGAAGAGCCATGCATGTTTGTATCTGGTGGTATTTGGGAACCACCATTATCTTGTCCAGCAGCAGCAAAAGCATCTGTCCAAATGGGAATTATGACATATTCAAATGTAGGAGATGCCTTTTCTGCTTGTGATCCAACCCTCTCATTAACCTGTGTACCTGAAACATCAACAACTTGTTCCTCCACAACATTTGAAGTTACCTTCACAATGTCTGGATTAGTGACAGGCATATAATTTAAAGTTCTAGATAAGGGTTCCAAATTAAACAACCAATTAGGACCACTTTCAGGATCACTAGGTTTATTCTCTAAGAACCTAACATGTATTCTCTCAACTATACGTTTGTCCTCTTTAAGATAAACCCTATAACCCTTGCTCTGCACTGAATACCCCATGAAGTAACCCTCATCACCTTTTGCACTAAATTTCCCTAAGGCATCACTAGTATCTAGTACTACTACATGACAACCAAAAGGTCTGAGAAAACCAATATTAGGTTTTCTACCCCAAAGTAACTCATAAGGTGTTTTGTTTTGAATTTTGTTAACCAATGCTCTATTTTGCACATAGCATGCTGTATTAACAGCTTCAGCCCAAAAGGCTATAGGAAAGTGAGCATCAGCCAACATTGTTCTAGCTGCTTCAATTAGGGTTCTATTTTTCCTCTCAGCAACCCCATTTTGTTGTGGGGTTCTAGCAATGCTAAATTGCCTAGTAATTCCTTTCCTGGCACAAAAATCATCTAGCTTCTTGTTCC
Organism: Glebionis coronaria; assembly: GCA_025667525.1. Classification (NCBI taxonomy): domain Eukaryota; kingdom Viridiplantae; phylum Streptophyta; class Magnoliopsida; order Asterales; family Asteraceae; genus Glebionis; species Glebionis coronaria. The sequence goes on from CM046877.1 coordinate 496,968,233, forward strand.
TAAATTCTCCACCATTATCACTCCTAAGCATTTTAACCTCATTTCCAGACCTTTTCTCAATCTGAGTGATAAAATCAATAGGAACATCAGCTGTGTCACTCTTCATAGCTAGAAAGAATGTCCAAGTAAACCTAGAAAAATCATCTGTGACAACAAAACAATATGACTTACCATTCAAACTTTCTATATTTGTTGGACCAAAGAGGTCCATGTGAAGCATATGAAGAGGTCTGGAACTAGTATGCACCTGTTTGGACTTGAATGAGACCTTGTGCTGCTTGCCTTTAAGACATGCAACACAAGAGTGGTCATTGTGGAAGGCCTTCTCAGGCAAACCATCAACTAAGCCAAGCCTCACAAGTCTATTTATATTTTTAAAATTTATGTGCCCTAGTCTCCTGTGTCACAAATTACTTTCATCTACTGAGGCCTTAGCATAAAAACAAGACATATTGGTATTTACTTTAATCCCATTTAAATTCACATTATATATGTCCTTATGCCTAGGTGTTCTATACTCAATATATTTCTCATCAGGGATCTTAAAATCCTTGCTTAACACCAAACACTCAGTATCAGTGAAAAGAACCTTATTTTTGTTATCACAAACTTGTGATACACTAAACAGATTATAATCCAGTTCTTTTACCAGGAAGACGTTCTCAAAACGCAGATTATTGGTGAGAAGGGTTCCTTTGCCTGTGATAGTCCCATATCCACCTCCAAAGTATACCTTATCACCATCTTTAATAGGGGTGAAATTCGTCAGATAGTCTTCCTTTCCTGTCATGTGCCTTGAGCATCCACTATCCCAATATCCATAATCATTGATTTGTCTTTGAATGCCCTGCACATAAAGAAAACAAATTAGTTTTCTTTGGGAACCCAAGTCTCAGAAGACTTGGATTCATCTGGTTGTTCAATAAGAACAGACTTAGTTCTCACAACAACCCCATTCTCATCCCTTTTAGGATGAAATACCCAGTTAACCCTAATTGGTTTTGTAATGACCTTTGAAATGTAATTAAATCTATTGCAGGTCATTGAAATTCCATTATCATTAGGGTTTTGATCTTTCTTGGGTCTCCATGTTAAGCTTGAGGAAGCTTTAGACCCCTTACCTTGTGGCTGTAAATATTTAGGTCTGGTCACATTTCTGTCAGCGTTGGATTTTGTCCTGTCAACGCTGAAATTACCCTTGTCAGCGTTGAACCTAGGGTTTGCTACAGGAACCCATTGCCTATTTGACCAGGTGTTTGTCTTTTGAAAAGGTCTTTGTCCATGAGTGTTAGACCTTCTAGAAAAGAATGGGGAAGGTCTAATCACTTGTGGACGTTGCTGCACACAAGGTTTGGGTCTGACAACGTTTGACTTCTTAACAACGTTGACTTTCTTCCTATCAGCGCTGAAATTTTTCCTGTCAGCGCTGGCTTTGGGAGCGTTGACACACTTGTATGCCAAATGTGAAAAGCTACCACAAGTGTAACAGGCTTTCTTAGACGCAACCTTAGGTCTAGTAGAGAAGAAACCTGTTCCATGATTGCTAACTTGGCTCTTGGGTGACCTATTATTCCTATACATCTCTGCATATTTAATGGTAGGTCTTCTAACAGTGTTTGAGCCTAGGTCAACAGCTTTACCAGTGATTGGGTGAGTAACCTTAATGGGTGGTGATTCATTAGGACTTTCACATAGCAAACCTCCCTTAACAAATAAAGTAGGGTTAGCTTTCTTCCACTCATTTAGGTCAGTCAATTTTTTTTGATACTCTTCCACTGGAGTGACAACTCTTGGTGGAGGAATGAATTCCTCTTCTTGGCATTCTGGTATCCCAGTCCAAGACAAGTCCTTTCTAGGGACACCATAGAAGTCACCAGCTGGTGGTGGAACCAGAGAGTAATCATTCATCCCAATCCCAGTCATGTCCTTAGGATCCCTTTGTTTAGCTACACAGTCTCCTAGGGTTTGGGTGGCTCTATCAAATCTTTGAATCTTGAGGTCAACATTATCTTTATTCTTAATGGCCTCATCTAACTTAGCCTGTAGATCTCTATTAACTTTTGTCATGATGTTTCTAATATCCATACTACCCTCTAGCTCATGTTTTAAGATATTGATCTTATCTTTTAAGTCAAATTCCATTTTCTTGTATTCAGAAACGGTTTTCTCAGTTTCAGTAAGAGCTAGTTGGTAATTAGACAATTTACACCTTTCAGTGCTCATATCATCTTTTAGTTTTAACACCTCTTTGTTAAGTCTTTCAGTGTTTAACCTACAACCTTTGCTACAAAAAGCATCATCATATACCTCATTATCAGATGAAGAGGAGGAGTGTGCCATGAGAGCATATTCAGCATGCTCTTCTTCTTCAATATCAGCAACCAAAGCTTTATCCTCTTCAGCATTCTTGGCCAGATAGCTCCAATCCCATCCTGTACCATCAATTCCTTGAACTGCAACCATGGCTTTGGAATCCTGAGCTTTAACAATCTGGCTTGAGGGTTTACCAGCATCAGATCTTCTAGGAGATATGCATTCCCTCATGAAGTGCCCCATACGATGACAGTTGTAGCATTCAACTTTGGATTTATCAAATCCAGCTGTGTCTTTAGCATTGAAGGTCATCTTCTTTTTGAACCTTCTATTCCACATATTTGCTCTTATACTAGCAAGAGCCATGTTCCACTTGATGTCCATCTCTTCCAAGTGCTCATCACTTATCTGCTCAAGGTCCTCATATGTAATCACTGAACCATTGGGCAAAGAAGCAATGTAAGCACAAACAGTATCCAAATCCAAACCAGCAGGTTTAACTCTTGGGGAGTCATTCTTGAATGTGTCAGCGTCTGAAAAGGAGACGTTGACAGGACTTGTTCCAGCGCTGACAAATGATGATCCAGTAACTGGATGCATAAAAGATTCCTTCTGATTGAATTGACCTTCACTATGAGAGAAGAAGGCCATGTTGCTGGTGGTAGATTTGCTTCCATGCTCTGAAAGAGTTTCATCTTCCAACAGTCTTAGTTTGTTGTAGATGTCATCAAACGAGGAGCTCTTGTAAGTATTGTTGGCAAGAATAGATCTTGCCTCAATCTTCCATGCCTCACCAAGACTTTTAAGGAAGGTAGCATTGGTGTCAACATCACCAACTTGTGTCCCCATGAAGGACAACTTGCTTGTGATGTCAAGCAATTTGCTTCTCACACTACTCAGTTTCTCATTGGGTTGAGCTTTGAAGACAGCATAATCATGCAGAAGTTGCTTTTTCTTTTCTTCCTTTGTGTCTGCATTGCCACCATATGCAACTTCAAGTGCTTCCCAAAGATCCTTAGCAGATTCATAGCCTCTATATTTGTGCTGGTTTTCTTGTCCCAAAGAGACTTTCAGAATATTTAGGGCTTTCATGTCAACCCTTTTCTTTGCAATATCTTCAGCACCTACAGCTCTACCATCTCCAGGTTTTTCTTTCTTATCTTCATCAGGGCATCCTTCAACAGCTGATCTTTGAGTAATGGCATCAAGAATCTTTTGAGCCTTATTGAATGAGTTTCCATATTCAATAATCTCTCAGAGTGTGTAGTCATAGATCCCCAGATATTGTTCAAAGTTGAACTTCCATAAGTCAAAGTTGGTTGCATCAAGCATGGGAATCCTGATGTTTGGTAAGGGTGAAGAGGAGGTGGTTATTGCTTCAGACATGATGTTTCTAGGGTTTCTGAGAAAATTAGGGTTTTGGTGTTTTTAGGGCTCTGGTGTTCTTCAAAGATCAAAAGTTCCTCAACAAGCTCTGATACCACTTGTTGATCCCAAACTTAGATCGATTAGCTTTGTGTATACGAGATTAGATCAAGTATAACACGTAGAGAAACCTTTGTTATATGCTTTGTGAATCTAAGTGTTACGCGGAATTTAACACTTAAACAAGAACACACAAGATGTAAACAAACTTTCACTTTGATTATGAATGTCGAACTTGCTTACAATGAAAGATGTTTACGAATGAAAACTTATGTAAAACTTATATTGAACATTAACCTAAAGGCCTTCCTTTATAGATACAAGAAGACTTGTACAATAAGCTACGTATTAGCTATTCTAGGTAAAGATAAATATAGAAAATACATTGTCGTTTCTATCCTTACTAGAAGTATTCTAGAATATAATAAACGTGTAGATTATATCTTCCATCAGTGCTTATCTTCAATGTGTCAACGCTTGACTTTAACTTGTCAACGCTTGAGCTGTCAGCGCTTGCTTTGCTCTTATCAACGCTTGAATTGTTCTTGTCAGCGCTCAAGTGATCCGGCCTTAATTTATTCCCAACAGGAATTCGATTTTGAGGATCAGAAAAAAATTGTTTATCCATTGATTAGGGTATTGGTTTAAATTTTGACTCATGGTGGATAGAAAAAATATAGAAATTAGAGGAATTTGATTATAGAAGAATGTATAATTATTTGTTAGTTTTCAATGGGATTTATAGTGAAAATAAAGGGGAAAAGTAGGGTTTTTTTAGCTTTAAACGGTCAAAAAATACCTAAAAAAAAGCCGTTGGATAACCGTAACTTTTTCAAATTTTCAAAAAAAAATTAAAAAAAATTCATAACGCATCCCATGGCGCGTGTAAAACCCAGTATGGTCGTATCTTTAATTCGGGGACGAATTATTGTTTTTAGAGGGGAAGAATTGTAAAACCCGTATTTAAAAACCAGAATATTTAAATACGCGGTTTAATATTAATAAACTATATAAGTATTAATTATTAGACAGAGATATAAACGCAGAAATTAAATACGCAGTCCCAGTTTATTTAAATACTATAAATATTACAGTTTATTCAGAAAAATAATTATTAAGTTCAGAAAATATTACGTATGTGTTATTTTAGCATACAGAAAAAATTACGTTTCAGAGAAATTAAAACACGAGAATTAAATAGATTGTTCGTGAATTTATTAAAAATGTCGAGAGTTATTATATAAGTTAGGGGGCCGGATTTTAAGACAAAATAATAGAAATAAAATAAATGGGCTCTAAGCCCAACCTAGTAGTGAAAAAAAAAGACGGGGGGGGGGGGGGGGGGGGGGGGGGGGTTCCCCTTTGCTCATTCTACAAAAAAAAATAAAAAAAAAATAACAAAGATTAGGGTTTTTGTTTCTGCCGACACAAGAGACAAAAAAAAAAGAGAAAAAGAAGGATGGCCGCCGGTTTATATCAACAAAAAAAAAGAAACCAGGTTTGTGTTGACCGAGTGTGAGTTATTTCTATTCCCTGATCGCAAATAGGTAATACATCTTCCCTCTCATTTCTAAATAATCATGAATCAATCAAGAAAAATAATCCTTGTCTAAATTAACCTGTTCTTCACGAATTAAAAGAGGAACGGATTAGTTTGTTGTTTTGGTTCGGTCAGGCACACAAACCGAGACCAGTAGGTCTCGTTGGTTCATGTTCCAACCAGCCGCGACCCAAATGGGGTGCGGTGGTGGCTTTAGTCTGGACAGCAGCGACCAAAAGACACGCACAGGGGGTGTTTGGATATGTAAACAGGGGGTGTTTGGGATTTTATGCTGTGATAACATTAAAGGGGTGTTTGGGTGTGTTAAAAACAGTGGGAAAAATACAAGGACGGTGGGAATAACAATCAAACAAGTGGGTACTTACTAAACAGAAAATAATAAGGTTTAGTTATGATATTAGTGACAGTTTAGCGACGGATTAACTGTCGCAGTTTATTAGGTCCGATTTGGGACAGTTTTGACACAACCTTTTAGCGACAGTTAGCAATAGTTAGCGACAGAAATTTCTGTCGCTGATCCAGTTTAGACTTTACGTTTTGTTGGCTTGTTTTAATTGGACCGAGAATGGGGAATTTCAGTAGGCTCGGGTTAGACTTAAAGGATTTATAAAAGACTTAATTATACCTATTTTATCACTCTTAAAAATAAATGTTTTAAAATGGTTTAATTAGTAAATTAATTTATTTTATTAAATTAGTCTTATGAAAATTAAAAGGGTATAATTTATTAAATGATTTTATTTACATTAGAAATGTTCTAATATAGAAAACTTTCTATTATTAACGGGTTACTAAATATAGAACTTTTATAACGTCAGAATACGTGTTATACCGTAATTAATAATAGAATAGGAATACGTTGATCAGAAATATGAGAATAGTCAGAATTTACCAGTTTATCCATAAACCGTAATACAAGAATAAATTAAATTAAATTTAAAACATATAAGAATCAGTAACAGCAAACAGAAATCAGACGATTTATTTCCGTCCATTATTTATGTAGTATCCGTGAAGTCAGAGTCGATCCTGCAGCTTTCATTCTGATTTCATTACTGGACACGAGGTACGGATTTCTGTCCTTTCAGGAAGGACTTCCTTTCTATGCATGATTAGGATTCCCCATCTTCAGCCAAATGTTTTTCCCCAGTATATGTTTAAGTTAATCAGTAATCATGTTAATAACTACATAAATTGCCTGAGCATTATATACAAGCACGACCAGTTTATGTACTAGTTACGGAGGTACCGTAACCACGGCACTAGAGGCACCGGTGTCGTGACTAACATGCAGGAGAGTGATATCCTGCATCGTCCCACTCAGCTCAGCTTGGCCATTTTATCAGTATTATTGGTGGGGCGTATGGATGCATCCTAGGCTTATATGTGTTACAAGTTATCAGGGTGAATGTGGTGTGTGCTCTACATCCTTCACATTAGAGCTGATCCCTCCACCCAGCACAGTATTTAGAGGTCATCCCTCTACAGCATGACGAGGTCACCCCTCCAGTTATTCATGCACGGTTGTTACAGCACGTGACCTATATAAGCTCTGGCAAATAAAATACAGTAAATGCATGTTTTCAGAATTAATAGTATTATTTCAGTATCAGTATATATGAACCAGGTTTCTCAGATTTTATGCAGAGTTCTACCACATGTTACATATTAGTCTTATAGCTTCGTTGTTGTCTTCTATTTCATTACATTCAGAAATTCCTTATCATGCTTTATATCCGTTCACTGAGCGTTATGCTCAGCCGTAGTTCCTTTCATGTTTTAACGGCAGGTACACCAGGACGCTTTTAGGATTCTAAGAGCATGTGCATTTGGATGGAAGCTATCCAGACTTCTTACTTTATGCATTTCTTACATTACTCCGCTTATTTGGACATTGTTTAGTCCTTTCATTCAGTATTTTATTTTTCATGTTTTGGGCTTATGTTTGGATTGCCGATGTTTGATTCCGGTATTTCCTTTATGGTCAGTTAATGTTTTAGAACATTTACCTTATGCTTTGATGACACGCCATAAATACGCGTAACGGTCCACTTATCCAAGTGGGGTGTTACAATTATGGTATCAGAGACTGGTTCGACCTGTAGGCTCTAAAACTTGACTTGTGACTAGTGGGTAGTCACCAGGAACTTCCCAGATTTTGGCGTTGTTATCTTTCATGTTTCTCATGGATTATTCAGTAAATTTTCTTCATTTATCAGTCAGTTTTCTCAAAGTTTTGACTAAGTAAAAGTTTGGTACAGAACTGGCCATATTTAGTCGCATATGCTTTCTAGCGAATTTTTGTTTTGGTGAACTGGCCATAGGCGTTCACCCTTACCCGTTCAGATTTTGTATTGGTAAACCGACCATAGGCGTTTACCCTTACTCATGACAGATTCATGTTTTCGGTCAAATATTACTTGGTGAACCAGCCATAAACGTTCACCTTTTCTCAAGTCAAATTTCATGCTTTTAAGTCAAATGATGTTTTGTGAACTGAACCATAGATGTTCACCTTTGCACATATCATGATATTTTATAAAGTTTGACAAGTATGAATTGGACTACAACCAACCATGTTTAGTCCCAGATTGTAAATTTATATACATGACAGTTCCCATGAAACTTTGACAAGTATGGATCGAACCAGAATCGCCCATACTTAGTCACATGTTTTCTTCCTTGAAGGTTGTGGATTGAACTATAGCCATCCACACCAGTTGTTGTTAAAACTCAGTTGATCGTACTTTTATGTTCTTTGTAACAATCCAGTTTCACAATTGCAAGATGATGTCGTCTTCAGGCGGATTCAGTTTCATGTTTCCTTACAAGGATTAAGTTTTCAACAGAACGATAGTGTTTCATGCTAAGATACATAAGGATTACAGTAAAATCCTATTCTCATGATAAAGCATGTTTGGTCCTCATCAGTCATGTCATCATGCTGACCATTGTTAAAACTCAGTTTAATCATATCCCTGATTCCTGGAAAAACCAGCATTAAGTCTATGCAGGAATTACAAGGCTATCATGTTACTCATTTCAGATCAGTTTACTACCGTTTCAATCAAGTTATTTCTTTGATCATGTCAGACAATTGACACCAGTATCGATCATCCCATAAAATTTCCACCAGTGCCATGTACAATATTTTAGGTGTACTCCATGTACGGTGTATCAGATATGATCCATGTGCAGTATTCCTTTTGTACTTCATGTACAGTAGTCCAAGTGTACTCCAGGTACCCTACTCCATGGATATTGTTAATCGATCCTCAATCATCTCAGATGTTTCCACTTGTCAATATTCTACCAAGTGCTGATGCTGCTCGTGAGTTGAAGATTTTGCTAGATGCTGATGCTGCTAACACTTTGAAGACCTCACAATTGCTGATGCTGCTGATACTTTGGAGATTTCTCAAGATGCTGATGGTGATGCTGTTATACTATAAAGACACTGCAGAGCAAGGACGAAAACTATAAATTTGAAATTTCTGACGAGAATAAACTTCTACCATCTGACACTATCATTCTATTCCAGGATTTTACTTTCTCAGCTAGATGTCACACTTCACTCAACTAACCGTTCATTCAGAAGAGTGGGAACCGGAACCCATCCGACCACTCAGTAGAATAGTTACATGAATCACGGTTATGATAATAACCGTCATAAAGTGACAGACAAAGTAGTAGTGACAACCATCGTACTTATAACTGATCAGTCAATAACCATCAAAACTCCGGAACGGACGTGACCAGAAATACAAGAGGTCAGTAGTCTAACCGGTCCGCCAATCCTAGCAGTTACCAAAAATTTTCAGCCTTGTGCAGATTCATCTAATAAAACACGTGTCAAGATATCAGTCAAGACATAGGTCTCAGGTATCATTTCAGAAGACACATATCATGGCACCAGTCATGATACACGTCATACGAATATCTTCTCAGAGTACGAGTCAGAACTCCTAACTCCAGTATGTTTCCAAGCGAGACCCTCAGTAATTCAGGGTACCTTTCAGAAAGGGGTATACCAGTTCTATTATGCCACGCATGAATCAGATCAGTACAGATTTAGTCGCTACCACTAGAGTATCATTCAGGTTAAACACGTAGTATTTATTCTGTAAGGTTATAGACGAACACATTCAGTAAAAAATTCGCCATGTCTACTTCACGTTTTCCTATGTCAGCTTTATCTTAAATCAGGTAGTTACCTGCCTCTCCGCCAGAAAGGACTCAACAGTATCACCCATGTTTATTAGAGTTCTCCTTTCAGTTAACGACGAGATCTGTCTTACTAGATCCCAAATATATTCTTTATATTTCGGCCAGAAAATCAATACAATTTTTTCTGCCTTAAGTGCGTGAATTCTCAGTCCATAGCTACGAAGACTTATAACTATCAGTTATAAAGTTAATTCTGAAACTCTTTAAATTCACGATCAGCAAATTATTCCAAAGTTTTCCAAAGGTCATTGCAGAAGGTTTTCAAAAATAAATTCCTTCCTAACCACGAGATAGAGTTTAACACCGAGCTTGTCTCAAGGATAGAAACTATTTTCAGAACTCTTTATTCCATGGCTTCAACTAAGTTAAAAGAGTTGCAGCCACTGCTGCAAAAGTTACCGGAACGAGGCTTTAATTCGCCCTAGCGCACCACCAGGAAGTGTATCGTTTCTGTCTATGAAAAAGTAGGCCAGTAACATGAGATCATGTATCAACCATTGGAAAACTTATTAAGATCGCCATTCATAAAACGAAACTCATTCCACGAACAAGAGGTTACCTGATCTGCTATGATATCTTAAACATTTTCTAGAACAAATTTCCGATCATGCTACCATCAGTGGTGAGAGAAAGAACATGACGTTTCCAGACTGATGTTACACATATTACAGTTTCTCTAAAAAAATTTATTTTTATACTTCTGAGCTCCCTAACGCTCCAGTTAGATTATGAAATTATGAATAAATTTTTTTTCATGACTCTCATGCAATATCAACAGTATATTCATTGATCACATTCTGATATGCCTAATACTAGGGGAGAACACGAGACTCATCTTCTCACAATTGTACCGAATCTTCAATAGGAGTTATTTATATACACAACCCTCCAGATATAAAACTCATTTGAACAAAGTGGCATTTCTGAGCCACCACATTTCAACAGAAAGAAATTTCAGACAATCTTGCGCAGGTGAAGGCCATCACCTGATGGTCCCGACTGACGCCTGTGAACGTAGTATAAAATTTCTAGAACTCAATTGACTGCTACCGCAGAAATTGCTGACAGTTCTCACTAAAAATTTTTCCATGGTTGTCTAACCAGATTTCCACCAGAAGGTCCCATAATCCCATCGCACATTGATGCAGCTATGTTCATATCTAATGCCTGACATACCTCAGGTTCAAGATAGAACACCGACATGCTATTACTACCAGTAGAAATTCTAGACCGAAAGGAGACAAGACTCCATGGAGATTGTTATCAGTTTACCACAGACTTAGAGAAAGTATGATACTATCTAAGTTATCATCAACCACGTAATCAGCCTGCGCGTCTCTTTCATCCGAAAGGATCACGTAGTAGCAGATCTGCAGAAAATTTTAAAATTCAGCAGTAAATCGTACGAATTCAAGGCATTCCTTTGACCATCATATCAGACAGAATTCATGTTCACGATCAAGTGTATGTTTACGTCACTTTAAATTCATGTTTATTTTCACTGTCACGTTTACGTCTCATTCGCGGTATGATGCTGTTTTAGTTCATCTTTTATGCTATCTCATAATTTAAGCTCACGTTTGTGTTCATAACATGGTTCACGTTCAAGTTCGTGTGCCATTTCACGATACACGCTTCTCAGTTTATTACCGAATACGGTTACAGAAAGCTTGAGAAACCAGACTCAAGTTTAGCACAACTATTCCATAACCAGGCAGACGTTTCACATCTCAGGCCGTATCGTTTTGCATTCACTCCTCAGTCAGCATACGTTCGTAATATGTTCTAGTATCACGTTCACAGTATGATTCACTTATCATATTCTAATTCCATGCCAGCGCTCCTCATATAATTATGAACCACGTTCACAATTGCTCACTTAGCATGTTCACAATTGTTCACGTAATTCGTCCCTATATACATTCTCAGCAGCTTGCTCAGAGACATAAATGTTATCTTTTCAGGATAATTATACGTACCACTTCATGTATCCTACATGCTATAGCTTATTCACTCAGATTCAGAAAATCTATCTTAAGTATAGAACCGGAAACTATTCAGCATCATCAGGACAGGGTCATCAGGACCAAGATTTTGTTCATTATGTTTAGACCTTTGAAGGAATCGTTTCGAGCGGGAAGCCACTCGAAACGGAGGAGTCCATCTGGACCTCTCATCCCCTTTCCTTCAATAAATCCAGTTAAGTTCTTTCAGTCATGTCACGTTCCATGTTCATTTCAGTCATGTCATGTTTATACCCTTTCAACGGCATTATGTTCTAAATCAAGGACGAATGATCCTTCGGCTTATATGCCTTTCAGCCTTCATGATCTTTCAACATATGTGTCCTTTCAGCTTATACGTCTTTCAGCTTACGTATACTTTCAGCTTTTACGTCGATTGGTTAAAATTACCGATAATTCGAGGACGAATATTTTTTTAGAGGGGAAGAATTGTAAAACCCAGTATGGTCGTATCTTTAATTCGGGGACGAATTATTGTTTTTAGAGGGGAAGAATTGTAAAACACGTATTTAAAAATCAGAATATTTAAATACGCGGTTTAATATTAATAAACTATATAAGTATTAATTATTAGACAGAGATATAAACGCAGAAATTAAATACGCAGTCCCAGTTTATTTAAATACTATAAATATTACAGTTTATTCAGAAAAATAATTATTAAGTTCAGAAAATATTACGTATGTGTTATTTTAGCATACAGAAAAAATTACGTTTCAAAGAAATTAAAACACGAGAATTAAATAGATTGTTCGTGAATTTAATAAAAATGTCGAGAGTTATTATATAAGTTAGGGGGCCGGATTTTAAGACAAAATAATAGCAATAAAATAAATGGGCTCTAAGCCCAGCCTAGTAGTGAAAAAAAAAGACGGGGGGGGGGGGGGGGGGGGGGGGTTCCCCTTTGCTCATTCTACAAAAAAAAAAAAAAAAAACAAAGATTAGGGTTTTTGTTTCTGCCGACACAAGAGACAAAAAAAAAGAGAAAAAGAAGGATGGCCGCCGGTTTATATCAACAAAAAAAAAGAAACCGGGTTTGTGTTGACCGAGTGTGAGTTATTGCTATTCCCTGATCGCAAATAGGTAATACATCTTCCCTCTCATTTCTAAATAATCATGAATCAATCAAGAAGAATAATCCTTGTCTAATTTAACCTGTTCTTCACGAATTAAAAGAGGAACGGATTAGTTTGTTGTTTTGGTTAGGTCAGGCACACAAACCGAGACCAGTAGGTCTCGTTGGTTCATGTTCCAACCAGCCGTGACCCAAGTGGGGTGCGGTGGTGGCTTTAGTCTGGACAGCAGCGACCAAAAGACACGAACAGGGGGTGTTTGGATATGTAAACAGGGGGTGTTTGGGATTTTATGCTGTGATAACATTAAAGGGGTGTTTGGGTGTGTTAAAAACAGTGGGAAAAATACAAGGACGGTGGGAATAACAATCAAACCAGTGGGTACTTAATAAACAAAAAATAATAAGGTTTAGTTATGATATTAGTGACAGTTTAGCGACGGATTAACTATCGCAGTTTGTTAGGTCCGATTTGGGACAGTTTTGACACAACCTTTTAGCGACAGTTAGCAATAGTTAGCGACAGAAATTTCTATCGCTGATCCAGTTTAGACTTTACGTTTTGTTGGCTTGTTTTAATTTGACCGAGAATGGGGAATTTCAGTAGGCTCGGGTTAGACTTAAAGGATTTATAAAAGACTTAATTATACCTATTTTATCACTCTTAAAAATAAATGTTTTAAAATGGTTTAATTAGTAAATTAATTTATTTTATTAAATTAGTCTTATGAAAATTAAAAGGGTATAATTTATTAAATGATTTTATTTACATTAGAAATGTTCTAATATAGGAAACTTTCTATTATTAACGGGTTACTAAATATAGAACTTTTATAACGTCAGAATACGTGTTATACCGTAATTAATAATAGAATAGGAATACGTTGATCAGAAATATGAGAATAGTCAGAATTTACCAGTTTATCCATAAACCGTAATACAAGAATAAATTAAATTAAATTTAAAACATATAAGAATCAATAACAGCAAACAGAAATCAGACGACTTATTTCCGTCCATTATTTATGTAGTATCCGTGAAGTCAGAGTCGATCCTGCAGCTTTCATTCTGATTTCATTACTGGACACGAGGTACGGATTTCCGTCCTTTCAGGAAGGACTTCCTTTCTATGCATGATTAGGATTCCCCGTCTTCAGCCAAATGTTTTTCCCCAGTATATGTTTAAGTTTATCAGTAATTATGTTAATAACTACATAAATTGCATGAGCATTATATACAAGCACGACCAGTTTATGTACTAGTTACGGAGGTACCGTAACCACGGCACTAGAGGCACCGGTGTCGTGACTCACATGCAGGAGAGTGATATCCTGCATCGTCCCACTCAGCTCAGCTTGGCCATTTTATCAGTATTATTAGTGGGGCGTATGGATGCATCCTAGGCTTATATGTGTTACAAGTTATCAGGGTGAATGTGGTGTGTGCTCTACATCCTTCACATTGGAGCTGATCCCTCCACCCAACACAGTATTTAGAGGTCACCCCTCTACAGTATGACGAGGTCACCCCTCCAATTATTCATGCACGATTGTTACAGCACGTGACCTATATAAGCTCTGGCAAATAAAATACAGTAAATGCATGTTTTCAGAATTAATAGTATTATTTCAGTATCAGTATATATGAACCAGGTTTCTCTGATTTTATGCAGAGTTCTACCACATGTTACATATCAGTCTTATAGCTTCATTGTTGTCTTCTATTTCATTACATTCAAAAATTCCTTATCATGCTTTATATCCGTTCACTGAGCGTTATGCTCAGCCGTAGTTCCTTTCATGTTCTAACGGAAGGTACACCAGGACGCTTTTAGGATTCTAAGAGCATGTGCATTTGGATGGAAGCTATCCAGACTTCTTACTTTATGCATTTCTTACATTACTCCGCTTATTTGGACATTGTTTAGTCCTTTCATTCAGTATTTTATTTTTCATGTTTTGGGCTTATGTTTGGATTGCTGATGTTTGATTCCGGTATTTCCTTTATGGTCAGTTAATGTTTTAGGACATTTACCTTATGCTTTGATGACACGCCATAAATACGCGTAACGGTCCACTTATCCAAGTGGGGTGTTACAGCGCGAGCCACGATGTGGTTGGTTGCACCGTGGACGATAACGTCGACGGGCCACTGCCAACCCAAACCCTATAGCACAGGGCATGGTGTGGTTGGCGGCGCCATGACGTCTCACCATGGTAGCCAGCCAGCCCACCAGGAGCCTTACCCAGGCCTCTAATGGTGAATGGAAACTTACCGTCACCTCGTATCCTACTTTTTTTTAAATATTTTATTCACAAACTAAAAAGTAAATAAAAACATAAACCTAGACGTACGAAATTAATAAAAACGTTAGTCGTACAAAATTAAAAACTTTTATACGTACATTATAATTTAAACGATACATCAAAAATGGAAAATCAATACATTGAGAATTAAAGAACGATACACAAATAAATAAACATTTAAATGGCAAATCATATTTCGTCTTGATCTGAGCACCTTGCTATTTCATTGTTGCTCATGCATCCTCAACCAATTGATCATATGGCTGCTGAGAGAACTTTTCTTCTTCTTGGCGTTGTTGGCATTTAATTTCTGCCAACTCTTTGTAATTTTTGGATTCACTGCTTTGGGAAACAAATACACACGCTTTAAACAACACAATTTCTTCCTCAATGGTCCATGGCAATTATCAGGATGCATCAACTTTTACAAGCAGCATTTTTTGGTGGTTTCTAGTCGCCCTTTTTTTGGATTTGAACGTTTACTTGAAAAGAATCAGTTTGTTGAAAAGACCTTGAAAATTGGGTGAAAATTGGATGACTACATGTCTTCGCTTCGAAATGGGTGAAAAGGGAACATGTGTGGATTTGTAGGTGGTTGTGATGACGAACTATCCATTTGGGTTTGTGAGTTGTAGTCGACGTTTGAAAACAGGAACACGTTTGGTTGTGGCGCGAGGTCGTGAAACGTGTTTCTTGAGTATTGGGTAAATTTGTACGGGTTTGGTGCCGGGTTTCGGTATGATTGGTTTTGATAAGGATCTTGTGCCGGGTTTCGGGTACGGTTGGTTTGGATAAGGATTGTGAGAATAAAATGCTTGTGATGGTAATAGGTTTACGTTTGGTGATGGGTTTTCGAGATTAAACGTTCCGTCGGATGTCGTTAGAGAGTTTGCGTTACTTTTTTGTTGACGAGCTTTTTTGGTTTGAAAAGTTTTTTATTGAGACATTTTTTGAAAGTAAAAATAAGTTTAATTCCTTTAAAAGAGAATGCATATAAAATAAAAAGGCGGGTTAAAAATGTGAGTTATATTTGATATTATAAGAATAATGTGATAGGTAAATCTATTTATTTGTTTTTAAAATATTTCCACGATTTTCGAACGTTTAGAAATTTTTTGACTTACTTCACTTTAACTTGCGTAGGTGAGTATGTTGCATTTTTTTTACCTTAACTCATGTGTGACTTGATTATACGAGATAGAAACTCACGCATGAGTTGCATCTCACTCCGTTCGACCCTATACGAGAAAGGGTATTAAATGATAATTATGGCCAGTGGGCTTGGGGTCACTTAGGTTTGATGTAATCTCCTATTTATTGCGATGAACAAGTCACCAACGAATGTAGTTCATAGATTTGGTAAGAATATGAGGAGGTTGACTTAGGGTTATGGGATCGATGTTAAGGCTGAGCCGGACAGTTCACAACTGTAGCAATTCGTAATTTTCGGACCAATATTTATTACCCGACTTTTAATTACCATGTTCGTTTTTACGAATAATATTGAATTCTCGCCTAACTGATAAGGTGTGGCTTTAGCATACCGAATATATGTCAATTATTTATTTATCCAATAAGTCTATGTTCCTCATCGACCGTTAATATCCTCCTTATGGCGTAAATTTTTTTTTTATTTTCATCATTGTAAATTTTTTTCCGTTTTAAGGGCATTCTTTGTAAATTTATGATAACCTTTAAGCGTAGTTCATTTGTATAGCGCGTTAACGTTTATTAAATAATAATTCCAAATTTTTATATCAAAATGACAACGTGGTCCGAATGTCGACGTTTTTTGTTTATATTAAACGTTTATTTTTCGTGTTTTACGTGTAACTTTTAAATAACGTAACTTTTATAATATCGGACTTCGATAATACCCTTTATATCCGAAAATTCACAAAAACAAAAACAAATAGTTTTCGTTTCTTGTTTATCCCACTATATTTCATGCTACAACAAAAATTATGTAGTCTCATCATATCTATACCAACACAAAGTACTTCAATCTTATCTATACAAAAGTTATAAATACCAACACATTCATTTCATGTCATTCACGTCAATCCCCTCTAAACTCTTTGTCAAAAACTTAGCCTCCAAGTATATGCCTTGTCATTTTCCTTAACATAGTCATTTCATGAAAACATGTCACTTCTCTTTACGACACATGAATCCAAGTTGTGATATGCTATAATTTCCTAAGACACGCCATTTGTTTACCCTTCATATTAACACAAACTAATTCAAAACAAACCAACACCTACCCAAATATCTTTCATACGAAGACATAGGAGCAGAAATGATAGGAATTCAGGACATAGTCTAAGCCGAGGAGGTGAAGAGACGAAGCCTTGATCAAGTTCTAGTTCCCACATAAGCTATCGTGTTTTATTTCGCATTATCTCAACCCGTTTCGACATTTTTGTTTCATCTCTAGTTCATGTAAGTTTACCTTTCATCTTATACACTCTTAAAATAATTCTACAAATTCCTAACATCTGGTCTTGAGGATTCATAACAAAAATCTTGTTAAAACTCATTTTCTATTTTCAATAAAATCATAGATTCACTTGACCAGCCATTTTCACACCTATATAACTTTTGATTTCTTTTAAAAACCTATGCGGAATTTTTGATATATTAAACACCCCCCAAAATACTATATAACCCTATAATATCAGCTCCTAAGTCGTATTCTAGCTCATCCAAAAGCCACGTCCAAATCTGTCCACGGAAACACGTATGCGGATTTTCAGCATGGACACCGTTTCTCACCATCACGACTCAAATTCTGAAACACGACCACCATGTTTCTTTGGATCTGTTATATAACCATATAAGAGGATACAAAAACTCAAAATATCAGGTCTTAAATCGTTTTCTAAGTCATTCAAACGTTAACCTCAAATTTGTCCACAGAAAGACGTATGTTGATTTTCAGCATGGACACCGTTTCTCACCATCGTAACTCAAAATTCTGAAACACGACCACCATGTTTCTTTGGATATGTTATATTACCATATACGAGGTTTCAAAGACCCAAAATATCAGTTCTCAAATTGATTTCTAAGTCATTCAAATGATAACCTCAAATCTGTCTCAAAAATTAGCTGCATAAAGCTTATTTTCAACATGGTTGTGGAGACTTTTTCACACCATCAAATATCATGATTTCTGAACGAAACCAATACAACTCTTTAAATATGATAAATCACCATCTTAGAGGCTTGAACATGTCCGAGTTTCAGCCTCTAGGTCGACATCTATCATTGGTAAAAGTCGAGAACAAACTTGTCCCACAACATGAAATTTTATAATGTAAATCCAAGTGTTTTAATCTTTATAAACTTAAGGGGCTGTGTTGTCTAGATGTAATACTTATTAATCATGGATTAAACTTGTAAATTCTTAAAATTATGTTTTGGGACTAAACTTGCCATTTTTGAAACTAAAAGGACTAATTTGTAAATATCCTTAAATATAAAAATATAAATTGTAAAAATACATTTCAAATTGTAATAACTAGTTTTATTAAATAATTGAACACGAATCGATTACCGTTTATTAACGACGAAGACATTATAAAACTTAATACAATATTCTACGTTGTCATGTATATTTCTAAGACGCATCGTTTTATTTTAGGTCATCGTTAGAAGCTCGTGGCTTCCCGTATTATTTAATCGTTAAGCTTACGTGACTATTGTGTCGATTCTTATCATACTTTCGTATCGCTTTCACTAAGGTGAGTTCATAATCTCGCTTTTAATGCTTTATATGTTATTTATAAAACCCGCGAGGGAATACATGATCCTTGCAAAATAAACATATGCGTTTATATATATATATATATATATATATATATATATATATATATATATATATATATATATATATATATATATATATATATATATATATATATATATATATATATATATATATATATATATATATAGAGGGAGGTTAATGTAAGAGAAAAATTAAAGTTGTAAATGTAAGAACTAATTTTAGACCATTAGATCTATTGATTGATATTTAATAAAAGTAATAATTGCTCAATGAAAGCATGGTCAATAAATTTAGTGTGAAGGGTAGTTTGGGAAATTAGTTTAAACCTAATTAATAATAATTTAAGTTTTTCTTATAATTTTTGTCTGTGTATAAAATTGCTGGTACTCATCACTATTGTTTTTTTATTATTTTTCTTTTTCAAAATTTGTACAAATTAATCGACACAGCTAAACATGTATACTAATATGATGATACATATTAATCATAAAAGCAATCAATAAAAACAGAATTATAATACACAAATTTGTTACACAACAAATAAAGTAAACTGGTACATTAATTAATAACGAACCAAAAATAAATATACTATTAATATGATACATTTTTTTGAAGGAAAAAAACAACCGAACTAATATACAAATACATTGTGGCTCATTATATAAAATTTAACTAATGCATCTGATACATCCTCGTACATCGTCTCATAAACAACTGATGCATCCGCGTAGAGAATCTCGTAAAGAACTGATGCATCCGCGTAACAATCTCGTAAATAAATGATGCATCCTTGTACATTATCTCAAGAATAACTGATCCACCATGATACATCATCTCAAATATTGCTGATGCATCATGATACATGATAAAATAAAAAGTTAAAAAAAAACTTTCGCAAAATCTACTACAATAAAAACCATTAAGAATGAAAACTTTTTATTCTACTTTGTGTTGCTTTCTTTCTTCATCACATGCAGGTCCCACTTTTTCTCTTTCATTTATAATAGATCTTGTTTCTTTGTAAAAAAAAATGCGTATTTGGGTTGGTGGAATATTATCATACGCCAAATTAAATAATAAAAAATCAAGACGAACATCAATCCATGATTAAGAAAAAACACTTTTTGGATTTTCTGGTTTTCAGTCAGATCGAAGCGCATTCATTGCCCACTCGATCTCATCATTCACAACCGACTACTTGATACATCACGATACAACTGACCACCGACACATACCTACTACCTGGTGCTTCTTGATTTTGTGTAACACAAACCAAGATAGTACTAGTGTACCGTAGACAGCACCGGCGATGCGACCACGACATGGAAAAGTCCGTGTGTTTCCACCTTCGAGACCAAAATAAGAACAACAAATTCGGTCATATTAGTATGACAAAAACTTTTGCTGTTCTTCATGTTTTTCGAATTAATTATAGGTTTGTTAGATGAGATGGTGTGCGACGGTGTTTATTATGTTTAAATGGTAGCCGGAGTTCGAGATCTCCAATATCATCGCCAAATTAGAAAGGACGGTGGATTAATGGTAGGAGGTGGCTAAGATGTGGTCATTATTTTGAGAGAGGGGAGATGAGGTTATGTAAATAGGGTTAGTGAAAATGTAGATTTGTAAAATTCCGATCATACCATTTTTTTATATATTTAATTTTCAGTTTTTTTAACTTAAATTCATTTGTCATTTATTAATTAGGTTCTTATTTTTAAAACATTAAAAAGTTCTCATTTGATCCAAATTCTATATATATATATATATATATATATATATATATATATATAGATCTAAGTTCATTTGGATACCAAACTTTATTTGGATACTAAGGGACTAATCTCCACCACTCATCTCCATCTTAATCTAATGGATAAGATTAAACATAAAACCAATTTCCTCTTTTTTTTTCAAACATTAATATCTTTTAAACCGTCAATCGTTATACGAAAAAAAATATACCATTACGACGGGCATTTAATTATCTTTCTACAGATATGCTATATGATATACTTTCGACAAATTATTTTTTTTTGTTTTTTCCGTAATTTATCATATATGATACTGAATATCATATATGATAGTAACACTGGTATCATATATGATATAACTTATCATATATGATATAAACAAATATCATATGATATAAACCAATATCATATGATATAAACCATTATCATATGATATAAACCAATATCATATATGATTCTGTAATAATTTGTAACTTAACACTAATATCATATATGATAAAACACTATTATCATATATGATATTTTACGCAAATTTAAAAAAAAAGCGATTTTTTTTTTCTTCAAAAGTATATCATATTGCATATCTGTAGATAGCTAATTAAATGCTCGTCGCGATGGTATATTTTTTTCCGTTTAACACTTAACGGTTTAAAAGATATTTAAGTTTTAAAAATAAGTGAAATAATTAAATACTTTTAATCTCAACCATTAGATATGATGAGGATGGATGGTGAGGATGAGTCCCTTAGTATCCATGATAGATATGGTATCCAAAATAACTTGACTCATATATATATATATATATATATATATTTGTGTTCATATAAAACCTAATCTTAAAATAAAAATAATAGGAACCAATTATATTTCGCTAAATGTCTATATTCATTTAATAAAAATATAAATCAATAGTCATATGTCGAAGGGTAACATCGTCATTTGATTATCTTCATAACATTAAATAATTTCATTAAATTACAATTAAAGAATTATAACCACCGTTATTTTTTCTACGCAATCAATTTTTTTTACAACTCATAGAGTCTATCACGTGAGTCTTGAAAATTTGGTTTTACGTACTAGCTAGTTGTGAGTTTTTTTTTATTTGGTCAATTTTTTGTTAAATATTGGGTTTTTTTTCATTTTAAATGACAAATTAGTCTTTTAACATTGATTATGTATTTTTACGATATGTATCAATTTTGACTTTTTTAGTCGATTGTGTATTTTTTTATATATATGTATCATTTGGATTTTATTTTACTTGGTCATGTGTTTTTTTGGATATTTATTAATTAATTATTTTCTTGTTGGGTATGTATTTTTTGGGACATGTATCACCTAGATTTTTTTTAGTTGGTTGCGTATTTGTATTTTTTTGGATACGTGTCACTTGGGTATTTTTTTAGTATTTTTAGGAAATGTATCATTTAGGTCTTTTATTTTGTATTATAACGGATATGTATCACTTGGGTATTTTTCGGACATGTATCACTTGGGTATTTTTTGGATACGTATCACTTGGATCTAATTGATTATGTATTTTTTGGATATGTATCACTTAAATTTTTTATATGTATCAATTAGGCGTTTTTTAGTTGGATATAAAAAGTAAAGATGTAATTTAATAAGAATTTTATTATACAAACGTGTCACTCCTATAAGATTTATTAAAGTTTTTATTGTTGTGAAGAAAAATATATGTATCACAAATAGTAATTTTGTATCATACAAATTAAAATAACATTAAAACAGTATAGTTAAGGGTGGATAAAATAAAAATTTTAGTATTAAAAACGTGAGCACCCATGAAATGTGATACGTGCATTCATGGAGAAAATAAAATGACTATATACTCGCATTTACTAGTCATAATAGGGGATAAGTCAACTAATTTTAATCACACAATGTGGCACTAGTTTTAAAATTTCTTACTCCCTCCGTCCCACTTTTATTGTCCTCATTACTATTTTAGTTTGTCCCAAAATATTGTCCAGTTTCTTAAATAGGAAGTCAGAATTAATTAATTTTCCAGTTTTACCCATGCTATTAATTTCTTAAAAGGAAACTATTAATGTATTCAAAGGATAAACTTGTCTTTCTTGGCATAAAATGTCTACATTCAATGAATCTATCATAAACCACAAAAAAATTGTTGGGGGACAATTAAAATGGGACGGAGGGAGTACAAAAATGCCATTAATTTAATATTCATCAAAACTAATCATTATTAATAATCTAACGGTATAAATTGATTCTTATTATTTTTATTTTAAGAGTGGTCACCACAATAACGTCACTCTCTCTCTCTCTCTCTCTCTCTCTCTCTCTCTCTCTCTCTCTCTCTCTCTCTCTCTCTCTCTCTCTCTCTCTCTCTCTCTCTCTCTCTCTCTCTCTCTCTCTCCCTCTCTCTATATATATATATATATATATATATATATATATATATATATATATATATATATATATATATATATATAGTATAACTTTCTTTTCAAAACCAATTTAAGTGACAGAACTATCAGAACCACTATTTTTACTCTTAGTAATACATGATGTACAATATTTTAATGCAAAATGACATTATTGAAAATATCTACAACTTACTTCTGAATAATTAATTTAAATAAGGGTAATATGGGTATATTAATTTTTCTAAAAAGTAGCATCTAATAAAATTAAAAATTAAATCAATTTCTTATTTGTAAAGTCATTCACCATTACAATCTCTCTCCCTCAGATCTTACGCCTCCACCTTCTTCACACCATCATAAAAAAATATTTTTCTCTAAAAGTCATTAGCCACTTTATCCCTTATTCATAACCGATGATCTCGAATCAGATCTAAATTGGATTTCAATTTGAATAGATTTCTGATTTGAAATGATTCTAATTGATCTATGGACCCAAAACCGTATTTATAAGCTTTCTGTTATGAAAAATAATGGATGCTATAGGTTTTCTACCACCGACGAACAACACGACCCTCCTACGATCATTTGAATTCGATATTCATAACGTAAGTGATTTAATTTCTAAAGTCTTGTTTTGATATAATATATTTTTTAAATGACAAATTATAGATGTAACGTTAGTAAAACTGATTAGCTATTCAAGTAAAAAGTTATGATTGGATGTTTTGGCATACTCCGTATATGTTACGTAGTAATTAACTGTTAGATTGCAATGTATGGTGGTCAATTTTCTACAAAAGTAGTATGGCTGATTAGCTATTCTAGTAAAAAAAAAATTAGGAATGGATTCTTATATGTTAATTAAAAATGATAAGATTTGAATTGTACTAGGACATGTATGTTTTTTAACTAGTATATATAGCGTTTTTGTTACAAATATGTATGTTTTTGTTCCAAACATCTATTAATAATACATACATGTTTTTTTTAATAAAACATACATGTTTTTTGTACTAATACATGCATTTAGTATTAAGTTGCAATAATTGTGTTATTCTTTCATGTACACAGATAGACATCTTTTGTTGTAGCAAGGCGTGCATGTATGTTGTTACAAGGCGTGTATCTTCGGAAGATTTTGATGAAAAAGATAAGTACATATATGTTCTTGAAAGGCTTCGAACGATTAGATTCATTTATTTTTCGCTTTTTAGAAATTTGTATTTTAGTTGATTTCAATTGATATCAAATTCTGTATACTTTGAATTTTAAAGAAATGCTTGCTACATAATAGACATGATCATCATCTTAAACAAAACACAATAAAGTTCTATATACATCTTTTATCTCAAAACATACATGTTTGATCGAAAAACATACATGTTTTTATCGAAAAACATACATGTATTTATCGAAAAACATACATGTTTTTATCGAAAAACATACATGTTTTTATCGAAAAACATACATGTTTTATCGAAAAACATACATATACTTATTTATCCAAAAACATACACGTTTTTTTATAAAAAACGTAAAAAATATCAAAAAATAAACTAAAATTTAATATCGAAAAATAAGAGTTTTTTTAAATAATACCGTCTGAAAAAAACATATATGTTTAAAAAAATCGTATGATAAACATACATGTTAATGTTTGATAGATTAAATTATTTTTGGATAAGATTTTTTTAAAAAACGAACGAGTAAACCTGATGAAAAAAAACCGACATGTTTTTTAACAAAATAAAAACACTGACGTGTTTTTGAAAAAAAGAACGTAGGTATTAAATTTGGTTTGCTATTTTTTTGGAAAGTAAAGAGTTACCATGAATTGTAAACAATTCACATTTACATTTTTTCCCTTTTCTATTTTTTCTTATTAAATTAAATCACATTAATTATATAATTTCTGATTGGTCAATTATAGTTCTGATAGTTCTAACGCTTAATATGGTTCTAACAAGAAAGTCCCCCTATATATATATATATATATATATATATATATATATATATATATATATATATATATATATATATATATATATATATATATATATATATATATATATATATATATATATATATATATATATATATATATATATATATATATATATATATATATATATATATATATATATATATATATATATGTGTGTGTGTGTGTGTGTGTTTTAGAAAGAATACATTATTCTATTGTATCAACCATTTTGAATGTGCTAGACTTTTAGACATACTTGAACATATTGAACTTGTGGAGACGTTGACAGTATTGATCTTTTGAAAGTGCGTTGAACTATTGACTTGGTACATTATAATGGAATACTTTATTTGACTTGGTTAAAAACCTGTCGTCTGCCATGAATAACCATGATTTCCATGATTGAATTTGCGCATGATTTGATTTACGCATGACGTTACTAAATGTTAGACTCCACATATTATTTGGTAATATGCAAGACTTGGTTAAATTAAAACTTTGTTTATTATTGTAATACACGTTGACTTCCAGACTACACGTATTCTATATGAATACGGTGTATGTATAAATAGTCAGTGTTGGATGTGTGGGATACCGTTCGTATCCTCTGGGTTGTATCGTTCGTACCCCCTCACATTGTTAGTCCCCCATTGGGCACCGTTCGTAGCCCAATCTATACATACCATTCGTACGCTCCTGTGTGATGGAGTGTAGATATTATGGATAGCTCTATTAGAGGTCGGCCAACCTCTCGTTCCCTGATTTACCGGAATTGCATAGTATTTATATAGGGGCTTTTTTGCATGACACTATATTTATTGCACGGCTTTTACTGATTAACCAAGTGGCTTTTTGACGGTAAGTTACTATTTTTAGTCAGGTGTTGTGTCATGGGAATTTTTGTGTGAATCTATTTGATACAAGTATTGTATGGGCGAGACTTGTATTTACATAGAGTCAAATCTTTTCTTGAGCTTAGATTAATACTGTGAAATATGGATATTGTATGCGGTTACATTATCGCCAGTGGATGAGATTTTTTGTTCAAAAGCTTTATGGTTTATTTAAAAACCCATTATTGTTTATTTAGTAACCTATGAATTCACTCAACCATTGTGTTGACATTTTAGCATGTATTCTCAAGTGCGTAGGTTTACGAGCAGTTGGAGCATGGAGCTGCACGGGATAAAGTAAAGGCAAAACAACCAATTTCCATTCGATATACTTAACAAATATTTATTCTTATTAAGGTTTGTATAAATTTATGGGACCTATTTTTTTATTAGAACTCGGATTTAATAAAATTGTCGAATGGTTTATTTATAAAACGTCTCTTTTGAGGTCGTTTTCTATGACTGTGTGTGATGTGCTATGAAGTAACACCCTATGTTGATATTTCGCTGCGTTGTGAAATTGGGGGTGTTACAGATTGGTATCAGAGCACTAGTTATAGAGAACTAGGTCGTTTATAAAACCTAGACAATAACTGCTCTTTCTTAAAATTGCTATGTTGCCTTGCTCACTATCCTTGCACTCATGCCTCCAGAAACAAATGCTTGGTTTTGACTTTGTTATCCTATGTGTGTATAGGAATGATTGTATGTATACATATATACATATATATATATATATATATATATATATATATATATATATATATATATATATATATATATATATATATATATATATATATATATATATATATATATATATATATATATATATATATATATATATATATATATATATATATATATATATATATATATATATATATATATATATATATATATAGAGTTAGGATCAAATAAGAAGAAAAGTTAGAATAAGAAGGATAAGAAGGAATGTGAACCAATCATTTTTCAAAATCATTCAGGGTTAGTTTGGTCACACTATTATTTCTTACCCAGTTGGTAACTCCTACAACAAAGGAAAATAGATTGGTTTTATTTCCTATTTATTATCGCAATTTCTTACTATGAAATAACGCAACGTCGTCATCTGTATGCAAGTTTATAGCATTAAATTAATTAAAAAAAACCTTGGTATTACTTTTTGACTTTTTGTGCATGTTTAAACAAGTGAAATGCATCATATTATCGATCAAATTCAGGGTGCATGAATTTTAGATGCATGATTTGTTCAAAACTAATGAAAACGTACAGTTGCATGATAATCTAGGAAGACGTCTAGATGCATGACTATCATGGCTTATAAAAACTTGTAGATGCGTCAAAGTAGTACCAAATACGGTATAAGAAGATGCATCATACGAACATGTGTTGATGCATTGATAGACGACGACTATAATCCAAAATTGTTCACGTGCATAAATTAACTTTGAAATTTGCTTAGCTTGAGAGGTTTACATGTGTTAATATAAAGCAAGATAATGCATCGATATAATGAGATGCATCCATATAACGATATGCATCGAGTATGACCAAGTTTACGTTGCATCAATATAACAATATGCATCGATAATAGTTCGATACATGTAGATGCATCGATTATATATATATGAAGGTGCACGGTTGACACTTCATAAAAATGGTCGATAATGGAGTTATCAGAGATGCATATTGATTTCGAAATGCTAACAAGTTTACAATCATTGACATAATTTACATTATTCTGTATCTTATGAAAGTCGATATCTAAGACGCATCGAACATCGATGCATCAGTTTCATGTGCAGGTTATGAAATATCCAAAAAATTGGTAGATGCATGAATATTAGAATATTATTTACGTACATGTATGTTTGTACAATTCGACTTGTTTTATTTAAGATTTGAATATGCTGCATGGTATTTAATAGTTATATTTTTTTATATTTGTTGATCCGTAATTAGTGGTAGGATTTATTCAGCACACTAAAGTTACGCTTTTAACCTCACAAAATCTTATTAAACAGGTTGATTTGTTTGTTTATTACCATTTTACCATTATTTAATCTTGTCCATTGATACTCAATCTAATGGTAAAGATTACTTCTTATTCTTCTTATTTTAACTAATATTCTTACTGGATCCTTACTCTATATATATATATATATATATATATATATATATATATATATATATATATATATATATATATATATATATATATATATATATATATATATATATATATATATATATATATATATATATATATATATATATATATATATATATATATATATATATATATATATATATATATATATATATATATATATATATATATATATATATATATATATATATATATACCAAAGTCTTTAAAATCATTGCGAGCTAACCAATAGTCCTTGTAATGTTACCGTTAATTTTGATACGGCTTTGTATTAAATTGGCCTCGCCACCAATCATCGATATTTTTTTATTAATTTAATATCTGAATCCGAGTATAAGTATACCTTTGATAGTTTTGATACATATATGTTATCTCGTAACTTATCGCATTGATATATCTTTTACTTTGAGCTTGATTGTTATTACACATTCAGATGCGCAATTTTAAGACATCTCGTTCTAAAACGTATTTGATTAACATATGATTCTTATTTTTGTTCCTCCTTATGATTTTGATAAATCATGTCAAAAAGGAGGCATACTATACTTAATATGAAGTCTAAATAGACTGTGCATGGTTATGTATTGTTGGCGAAAATGAGGATGCCAATGTTGGACCTTAAATATATCTATGCCGTAATCAACTATATATATTTTGGGTACAACAAAGATATACTCGTAGTATCCATTTAGTTAAGTAACTTACTGAAGAAATGTAAATATTGCTTATGTTTTAGAGAGAGAAAGAGATAGAGAGATGGTGGATTACACACAATTCTAGAGAGAGAAACTTATGTTTACTATGTGAAAAATGAATAACACACACACCCTCTCCATCTAAGGAGAGGGTTTATATACCCAAGCCTTGTAATGGGCTTGGGCTTACATGTTTGGGCCGGCCTACACATGTTGTAGGTTAGGCTTGGACTTGTTAGTTAAATAACCATGTCTAGACTACGAGCTACTACTTAGTATATTGTCGAAGTGACCGAATCTTCCTAAATACGTAAAAACGTATTTCCAACAATCTCCCCCAAAGGGAGGTCACTCCAAACCAGGGTGTTACCCTAGTTACAATAATAAAATAAACCTAGCATACTATGCTTGTCTTGTGCTCGTAGTCTTCGTCTTTCTTTTCTTTTTCTTTTCTGGTGAACATGCTGATATGATCTTTGATATCAATCTTGAGCATTAATCTCTTGCCTTGATCTTGTGCATCCATCACTTGTCATCTTCACCTCTTCGTGACACCATGTCTCACATACTTATACCTTAGTAATTCTTGAAAGCTTCAGAGTTCGATACATCGGAAGACTTAACTTTTAGGCTTTCTTGAATTAGATGAGGTATCAAGTGCATAAAGTAGAAGCATGCGGGGACGACTTCTTCTTGGATTCCGCAACGCCACCGTCTTCAAATGCCGCAACATAAGTAGACATGAACAAAATGGCTTTGAACATTTTATTCTAATTCGGTAGCATTTTACCTCTGGTCGGTGTAGACCGTTGGACGATATAAAATATCGTACTTGTGGCAGGTAGATTTAATTAAAAATCTCATTGACAAGATTTCGCGGGTTAACCCGTTCTCTTTACTCGACCGTCCAAAGCTGACTGCGAACGTAAAGAGTGAATCATTTGGATAAAATTATCCGCATGATTGAAGCCGTCAATTCTGATTCTTGGAACAAGTTTGATTCATTAAAGAATCGCACCATCGTTGCTTTCCAGTTGTCACGAGCTTGATTCATATTGAATCTTGCAAGTTACCTACCAAGTGTTGTTTGAGGTTAACACTAGAACGATTTCCACTCATCATTGTGAACACTGAGGTATCACTCTGAGTGTTCTGGCAAGATCACTAAGATATTGCGTAGAGGCCTGGAACGTGTTTAAATTCAGTTAAGAATTAAACCACTGTTGCTTTCCAATTATCACAAGTTTGATTCATAAAGAATCTCACAAGTCACCTACCATGAGCTTTTTGATATTCGCTCAAGAAGGATTTCCATCTTCATTGTAAATACTCTCGTATTACTCGGATGTTCAGGCAAGATCATGAAGATTTTGCGTAGGACTCTTAAAATCTTTCTTACTTTTCACAGTGTGTGAAGAAGCAAGGAAATATGAAAGTGTGTCCTAATGAGATATTTGATGATCTCAAATGGCTCTAGACTCAATCGTGCATTTTGGATTTTTAGTGATCGGAGGCTGGAGAGGAGTGCCACCATTTCAATACCAATTTATTCGGAGTGAATAAATCAATAGATAATGTGTTGTCTCCGTGTGATTAAAACAAATATCTTTTAAGAGATATCTGAGTTAGCTGGGATGGGTTGTGCATTGCATCACTGGGTCCATGATGTCTATCTTCAATATCAAGAATTATTAAGAATGATCTCAATAGCATATGTATTGACCCGGTTTCTGCCTAAAGTTGTAGGGAGGGCTTCTTTCTTTACACCCTTTATCTTTACAATTCTTTTTCATTCTTCAACCCTTCAATGCTTACCAATACGTCATCACTAGCACTTTGTTGTGATTGTTCCAGTGCTAACTTAAGTACTTGGTCGGCATTAGCTACGTTCACAATCTTTCTCCATCTTTCCTAAGGACTACTATTTCTAGCTATGGAATGTCCTTGGGAAGATTCCTCCGGTTCTAGAAGAATCATAGGACTTAACCTATCCTACCATCCTTATGTCACCACAATCTTCATCGTCGTGAAATAAATGGGTTGTGGGTAAGTATAAATCACCATGAAATCCATTTTTGATGTGCAAATCCGTTTTGCTCCCCCTTAACATATGCCACGATATTCGAAAACATTTCGCATATGTCGGGATGAGTCAGCACATTAAGTCAAACCATTTGTGATAATATCCCATATTAAATCACATTTTCTCCCCCATATTAAAAATATTAACCCAATCGATTTTTTTAATATCAATTGATTTAATGAAGTTTTAACAAAAGTTTTGGGAAGAAAAATGCAAGTCCATTTTATCTTCATGATATCAAACGTATGAGATATGATACCGATTTGTAACATGATCACATATTCACCATATTAGAAAAAAAATTGACAAGGTTGGACCTGATAGTTGAGAACATCAGATGATAAGATCAAATGGTTCTTGTCAGCATATGTTGGTCGCCTCGTCACGTCTGAAGTCACCTCTTGACACCACGTGTACGATTGGTATTGTTGTCTTGACACCAACTTGTGAACTTAGCACTTTCGGCATCGAAGATTCTGAATGCTTGACAATTGCTCCCCCTTAATTGTTGACCCGTGTTCTATTGAAAGAGCTGTAGTCGTCGTTTGAGTAGTTGCATAGTCAAGTATGTAGAGACCAATTGTAGATTCCTATGGTTGTAGAGATGATAGCTTCATAAAAACAAGACTTCTCTTGTTTTAACAAATAAATGCACTGAGGCGTACATTTATTTGTGTAAGACCAAGTTATAAAGTAAACTTGATCCCTTACAAGGTTTTAAAGTAAACCTTGCCCGAGAAAATTAATTCCCGTTGTGAGCCAAAGCTTTCATAAGAAATACTTGACTTTAATTTGAAAACCGGGTTGCAGTCAGAAATAACTACAAGCCATTTAGGCATGTTTTATGAAATATTTACAACTTTTGTACGAACTCTATTTATGGCGCCGTGTCAATATTAATCAACATTTCTAAGGCCGTAAATATTATCGTACCAAAAGACATGCCTTTGAAAAATAAAGTAAAAATATTTTTGGATTTTTCTAGATTTTTCAATTTTTATGGTTTTTATATGGTTTTATATTTTTGTATTTTGCTTTTGTGGATAAAAATATAAACAATATATACAGATGATCACCAAGGATACGGAGAATAGTTTACCATCACTATTCTTTCGCTTCATCTGCCAATTCCTTTAGAGTCTCAGGCGAGAAGGTTCTCATTCCTAGCTTGTCGGCCAAAAATTCAATTCGAGCGTGATCTAAAGCCTTCGTGAAAATATCCGCCAATTGATACTCAGATCGGACAAAGTAAAGCTCGATTACTCCATTTTCCACTTGCTCCTTGATAAAGTGGTAGCGAATGTCAATATGCTTCGACCGGGAGAATTTTACATTGTTGCAGCATAAGGCAATTGCACTCTTGTTGTCACAGTACATCGGAATTTTGTTGAAACCTAGACCATAGTCGGTTAATTGCGATCTCATCCATAGAATTTGAGCACAGCAACCGGACATACCGAGCACACATACATATAGCAAACTAAAGATCAGGTCGACTAGCTGTGATATACAGAAGAGTACCGATCATTCCACGATACAGTGTCGGATCAACGATAACTCCATGTGGATCTGCATCAAGCTTAGTTCGTTCCACCATTGGAGTATCAACGGTATTACAAGATTCCATCTTATATTTCTTAAGCGAGTCAAGGGCATACTTGGATTGATTGATAAAGATGCCTCTGGGACTCTGAGATATCTGAATACCTAAGAAGAATGATACCTTGCCCATCATTGACATCTTAAACTTGGAAGACATGAGTGTCCCAAACTCATCCGATAAGGTTTGGGTCGAGGCTGCAAATATAATATCATCAACATATATTTGTACCATAATCATATCTTTACCTCGTTTCTGAATGAACAGCGTGGGATCCACCTTGCCTTTAGCGAAGCCTTGCGAAATGAGGAATTTTGACAGTAGATCATACCATGCGCGAGGAGCTTGCTTCAACCCATAGAGAGCCTTCTTAAGCTTGTACACATGATTAGGATATTTAGGATTCACAAAACCATCCGGCTGTTGAACATAGACCTCTTCCTTGATTTCACCATTAAGAAATGCCGTCTTCACATCCATCTGATAGACGATCATATTCATGTGGGCTGCATAAGCGAGGAATAGTCTAATAGCTTCCAAACGGGCGACAGGTATAAAGGATTCCATAAAGTCGATGCCCAATAATTGCTTGTATCCACAAGCTACTAGTCTAGCTTTTTTCTTCAATATTCCGCCTAACTCGTCGAGTTTCACCTTGTAAACCCATTTCAATGTGAGCGAAGTCCAAATCGTGATCATCATCATCCTCTTCATCATCAATAGGCATGACATGGGTAGTTGAAACATGTGTTGTTTGAGAATTACTTGTTGATGGTATATCTTGACCAATTGTAGGTGCAGATGTGTCTGATTGTGCTTCGGTTGCTGGAGCGACAACTTCGGTTACCAGAGCTATTACCTCAGGTTCTGGAGCAACAATAGTTGGAGGAGTAAAGAATTCATCAAAGAACGGTTGAAACAACGTATCCCATTCAGTCCTAG
This sequence comes from Glebionis coronaria, assembly GCA_025667525.1. Taxonomy (NCBI): domain Eukaryota; kingdom Viridiplantae; phylum Streptophyta; class Magnoliopsida; order Asterales; family Asteraceae; genus Glebionis; species Glebionis coronaria. The sequence goes on from CM046877.1 coordinate 497,001,492, forward strand.
AAGGTGGTGTAAATGATGATGAAGTAGGGTTGTTTGGGACAAGACCAGAACTAATGTTACTGGGTCCCATTTCATGAAGTGCGGGTTCAGAGCTGCTTTGCTCAGAAGCCATTGCTGTCAGCTCATCAAAATCAACATTCATAGTTTCAAGGATCTTGCGAGAGTTACGGTTGTAGATTCGGTATACCTTCTTTGCGGGTGCGTAACCAATGAAAATACCAATATCAGCCTTTGGTTGAAGTTTTCCCAAAAAAATCAAAACCACACGTTATGCATAAGAAAGCATAAACAACACAAGTACCAACCTATATTTCATCCCAAGCTCTCTGATACCATTTGAAGAAATGTAAATCTTGCTTATGTTTTAGAGAGAGAAAGAGATAGAGAGATGGTGGATTACACACAATTCTAGAGAGAGAAACTTATGTTTACTATGTGAAAAATGAATAACACACACACCCTCTCCATCTAAGGAGAGGGTTTATATACCCAAGCCTTGTAATGGGCTTGGGCTTACATGTTTGGGCCGGCCTACACATGTTGTAGGCTAGGCTTGGACTTGTTAGTTAAATAACGATGTCTAGACTACGAGCTACTACTTAGTATATTGTCGGAGTGACCGAATCTTCCTAAATACGTAAAAACGTATTTCCAACACTTACGACCTCGTATTTAAATGGAATGGGACGTTTAAATATAGAGATTTTAAGTCACCTAACTATATGTGGTTTGGGATTCTCTTATCGAAATAGATTGGTACGTTTGAATAAGAAAATTTTAAACCACCTGACCTTATATTATTTATGGTTTCCCTATTTAGATGGAGGACGTTTGAATACGAAATCATTAATAGGCTTGTTGACACCCTTTACTTCAAACAATATGTAATTTGATTATTATATCGTGTTTTGAAATTGTAATACCTAAGTATGATGATTTATAATCGTCTTGTTGAAATGGATTGGGATGCTTTTTCATTTTGTTAGAAATACGTTTTAACGTATATTAGAAGTATCGGTCACTCCACAATATGATTTATGTTGTAATAGCTCGTAGTTAGTAATTAGTCATTAGTTGCTTATTAACTTAAGTAAGAACCGGTCCATGGGCTTGTCATGGACCGGCCCAAGCCCATGTTTAGCTTGGTACTATAAATACCCCTTTCCACTAAGGAAAGGGGTTGGTTGTTGTTCCATTTTGCACATTCATATTAATAAAATCTTTCACATATTCTCTCACTTTCTCTCTCTATAAAACATCAACCCACTTCATAGATTCATAGTTTATCAACATTCTACATTTGGTATCAGAGAGCTATGGGGTGATTTAAGGTAAGGATTATGTTGCTTTTTTAGTTTTTGAATCAATTAGTGATCTTTAGAAAGAATCAATCTTGAATCTTGTTGTTTTTGGTGTTTTTGTTATTGGGATTGATTGATAAGGATTGGGTTTAGCTTATTTTGGTAAAAATCATAAAACTTTTTGTGGTTTTGGATCAAAAATCGGGGTTAAAACCTTCTTTTTAAGTCTCGGAAACAATTTTTCCAGAATTTTCCGAATAGGATTCCGAATAGGAGGATTTTCAGTATAGAAAGTTTATTCCGAATAGGATTCCGAATAGGAGGATTTTCAGCATAGAAGAAATCTTTCCGAATAGAAGAAATCTTTCCGATTAGAAGAATTTTTTCCGAATAGAAGACTTTTTCCGAATAGCCGTTTTTTCCGAATAGCAAAAACTTTCCGAATAGCCAATTTTTCCGAATAGACACCAATTTTCCGAATAGCCAAAATTCTTTCCGAATAGACACCAATTTTCCGAATAGCCAAAAATTTTCCGAATAGGAGAAATATTCCGAATTGCCCATCATTCCGAATAGGAGGTGTTTTTCCGAATAAGCCAAATTGCCAAGATATTCCGAATTGAAGAAAACATTCCGCATAGGGGTTTTTCCGCATAAGGGTTATTCTGCATAGAGTTTATTCCGAATAGGGTATTTTCAGCATAGGATTATTCCGAATAGGCATTATTCCAAATAAGGGTTTATTCTGAGTTTGGGTTATTCCGTATAAGCAAGTTCAAGGGGTATTTGAGTTTTTTCGACGATCTTTAGTGGATTTAATCTTGAGTTCAACCAACACAACACAAATTCTCAACCTTTCTTCACTGCTCGATCAACCGATAATCTTTGAGTCTGTTAAGTGATCGCAATGAATCCAAGTTCATTAATGCCTCAGATGACATCTCTTACGGATATCTCGATCATAACGGGGACTGATAGTCGTCCACCGATGCTTATTAAAGAGGTGTTTGAGGCATGGCAGGGTCGTATGATGCAATACTTGAAGGGCAAACCAACATACGGAAGGCTTATGGTCAAATAGATTTTGAATGGTCCACTCGACTATGGTACCATTGTGGTTGACGACGTGACTAGACCAAGAGAGTATGAAGAACTCACACCGGCACAACAACTCATTGCTGATGCTGATGAAAAGGCTCTACAGACACTTCTTCAAGCCCTTCCGCATGATATTTATCGTATGGTTAGTCAATATACGGTTGCCAAAGATTTGTGGGAACGTCTAAAGGTGTTGTTACAAGGCACGTCTCTCACAAAACAAGAAAGGGAGTGTCAGCTGTATGATTTGTTTGATAGATTCACGTACAGCCCAGGGGAAACACTACACGATTATTACTTCAGATTCACCACTTTAATGAATGATCTGAATGTATACAATCTGGTGATTGCTCCATTCCAGGTTAACACCAAGTTCTTGAATACTTTACCTCAAGCTGAATGGGGTGAGTATATTACCGATGTGAAGTTAACCCGGGATTTGCATAAGTGCAACTTAGATCAAATCTATGCTTTTCTTCAGCAACATGAGAAGCATGTGATTATGCACCGTTCTCCTCGCGGTATGTACCCAGATTCCTTAGCTTTGATGGCGAATCAACCAAGCTTGTCACACAACAACACACCTTATATCTTGGGACATCAAGCCTATCATCCATCACCTTATATGACACCAACCTTCCCACAATACTCGATTCTACCGCAACCTCCCACCTCACATCAGCAACAATATCGGTTCAATGCACCTTCACCACAGTATGCTTCACAACTTCATCCAGCAAATGTTGCACCTTATGCTCAGCCTTCATATTCTTCTTATCAAGAGAATGCAGCATATCCAACAAGCTACCCTGATCAAATGAGTATTCCTTCTACTGATTATGCCGCTCATCCAGATCAAGCACTGTATTGTGATGATGAGGAAGTCCCCGTTCCTGTTTTCCAACAAGGAGCTGACCCAGTTGAAATGCTAACTACTATGTCTGCTTATCTCACACGAACCTTAAGCAAACGAGGATACAGAGGATCAGCTCCTACCAACAATCAGTTGAGGAATTCATCCAATTCTCGCCAACAAGCTACTATTGAGAATGGCAGGGTCATGGTTCAGCCAATTCAACCATATCAGGGGAGATCTTCCACTTCAACCAATGCTCGCACGATTACTCCTGCTCCTGCTCCAATGGTCAACAATCCTCCACGGGCTAATACAGGCAAGTTGAGAATGATCACATGCTACAACTGCAAGGAAGAGGGTCATATGTCCAGGGATTGTAAGAAACCCAAGAGGAGAAGGGATGGACAGTGGTTTGCAGAAAAGATCTATCTGGTAAATGCTCAGGCGCAAGGAAGGGAACTTGATGAAGAGGAGCTTGCATTTCTTGCTGACCCAGGGATTGCTGAACAAGACGTTGTCACTACGCAGAATGCAGCTTACCAAGCCGATGATCTTGATGCGTATGATTCCGACTGTGATGACTTTCAAACTGCAAAGGCTGCTTTCATGGCGACTTTCTCCAGCTTAGGGCCAGATAAGAGATCTGAGGTACTTATTAATAACACCGATAATGCCACTGATGCTAGTATTCAACCACATCAAGTTGGGCAAGAGAGTGTTGATTCGAATGAATCTTCGGTGGTGAGTCTTTCAAATGAGGAGACAAACAATGATAGCAATATCAATGTGAGTCCCCAGATTTTGAGTGAATCACAACCGGGATCCATTTCACATACGCCTACTCCTGCTCAACAAGATTTGGTCATGGTTCCTGCTACATTACTTAGCCAAATGAATGCTGCACTCTTAGAAACCTTAGCTAAGAATAAGAATTTGTCTGATGAGCTTGCCTTAAGCAATGAGAAAGTACAAACTTTGGAACTAGTGCCTTCGTCTAGTGTTCTCACAAATCTCGAATATGATCATTTTAGAAACAAACAAATGGGTCACTTGCAAGAGATCGAAAACTTAAGAGCAAATCTGTCTAATGAACTTAAAGAAAAGGAGTTAGTGGTCACTAATTTTCAAAAACTTCAAACTGATTTTGAATTACTCGAATCTAAGAAGAATGAAATGGAGATTAATGCCACTAATAAGATTCGAAGTCTAGATTACTTGCTGTTAAGACAATACGCTGCTTCTCAACTAGTTCACTTATTTGATGCTTCATTTAGAGAGTTTAACTTATCACGTCTAAAAGGCCTTCCCCCTAATCCACGATATGCACAACAAGCTTTAAGACATAGTCCTAGACTTTATAATGCAACTCAATTAGGATTGGCTTTAGACCCGATTGTTTTTCCCAATGATCGAACAAGTAAGGTTCTAGTTGATGAGGATCGGTCATACATTTCAGCAAAATATCCCGAATGTGATTATTTTAAAATGAACAAGGAGCTTGCAAAAACTGATTTTAGAGTTCGCTTCCATATGGATAAAGATCTCATCACAGCACCAACCTACATGATAGAGGAAGAAAGCCCTAGTACATTTCCTACACTTGTCAACATGGAAGGTCCTAAGGAAATTCCAAAGAATCTTCCACCTGTTAGCACTGTATGGTTAAACTTGAAAGAGATTAACCGATACTTTACTAACTTTGACAAGGTCATTTTGGAATGTACGACTTCAAATGGCTTAAACGCCGGAGAATGGGCTTTCGAACACATGAACGAGGTGTTTAAAACTAAGATCAATCCGTTTGTCGAAAGTCTAAAAGGAAGTTTTGCATCTCTTAAGGAAAATCTTCAGTTTGAAATTGGTGAAGTTCAAAAAGTGTTTTATGAAATGGACACCGCTTACGAACTGCAACTAATTGAAAAAGAAAAGATTTCAACCGAATATGACCGATTCTTGTCCGAAGTTATCTCGTGTGATGTGCTTACTACTGTAAATGTTAATTATTCAAATGAGCTTACATCTGCGGTGATTAATTGTGATGCTGTGAATATTTGTGAGGATATTTGTGATGATGTTTGTAATCTTTCTGTAAATGTTGCTGATACTGTAAATGAGGTAGAAAATCATTCTTGTCACGAATCTAACGCTGAGTTTTTAAAGCTACAAGATTCTTACAATTTACTTTCACAACGCTTTAATCAACTAGAACAACATTGTATATCTTTAGAATTAAAACAACAAAATCAAAATGAAAATCTTTTGATATCAAATGTTTGTGAAAACGGTGTTGAGAATAGTGACAAGATGATTGCAATTGTTAAGACATTAGAGGAAGAAATCATGAGATTGAAGAGAGAGGTATCATCAAAGGAAACATTAAGAATGGAACTAGAGGCTGCAGAGTCTAAAAACCAGGTCTTAGAAATTAGACTATCAACTGTTCTAGGGGAGATGGATCGGACAAGGCAGGGACTATCCGCTCTTTATGGTTCACTAGAAGAACGCTTCGCTTTTAATGCGGCACAGCAACAATATTATGTTGAACAACTGAACCAAAAGTGCGAAGAAATCTCTGACTTGAACATCCTGCTCATAGACAAAAATATGGTTTTGGCTGAGTTAAAGGAGACACTTCTTCTCACCCGACAAGAAGTTGTTGATAACTTAGCTACCGACTCTGCACCGTCCACTAGTGCTCCAACAACCAAGTCAGTAGTGCTCTATAAGAATCCGCTTCATAAGAGAAACCAGGTTACCTATGATGATTATATGAGGAATGCCATTAAGCATGTCGATCTTCTTAGGGATATTTTAGACGATCTTTATGCCTTAGATCCCTCAAGTAGCGACTATTATTCGGCTCATGAATATGTTAAGCGAGTTCAATATTGCTTGGCTTATTTGCAATACATAGGTACACCAGGTTCTGCACTACTTAATAATAAGCCCATTGCTGTCACTCCATTTAATAAGACTCCAGGAGCGAAACCATCATTGGTACAATCAAGTAAGACACCTTTAAAATCTGTTGCTAATATTCCCACTTTGCCTTCTACAGGATTAAAAGCAACTACTAAGGCTAAAGGATCGCCACTCAAGAAAGCTAAGATCAAGCCCTCCACTAGTAGTGCCACAAAGAAGAAAGTAGAAGTCCACAATAGGAATGCTAGTTCAGTTTTAAATAAAACGAATCATGTTAAGACTAAAAGCTCTGCGCCTGTGCAGCAGCCTAAACCATTCGTGAATTCTGATTTAAATTGTTGGAATTGTAATGAATGTATGTTTTCCCAGCGTCATGATTTGTGTCTGATTGATCACGTTAATGAAATGAATGCTATTAAGAATGGTCTTGAATGGAAGCCAACGGGTAGAACTCGTGCCCAAGTTGGCTGGCAATGGCGTCCCACTGGTAGGACCTTTACACTAGATGGTAAAATGTGCCCTTTAACTAGGAATGCATCCATTGAGGTTAGGTCTGAGCGTCCTTTAGTTAGGAACACTCGCACTCAAGTATGGAAACAGCGCCCTTTAATTAGGTCAGCTCCCACTATAGTGCCTATCAGTGAAGAAATACCTCAGGATTTGAGCCAACTAGAATCTACACCACCAATTAAGAAGAAAAAGGCTAGGAAATCTAAGAAACCTAGAGTTAGCAAACCTAAGATTATTAAATCTGTACCTGCTAATAACAAGGAATACTCAGATTCCGATACCTCTACATTGTCTTTGTGTGGTGATATTTTCAGGTGGTCCAAATCATCCTGTGGTATTTGGACTCCGGTTGTTCAAAACATATGACCGGAAATCGCTTGATGCTCCGAAATTTCGTCAGCAAGTTTCTTGGTACGGTTAAATTTGGGAATGATCATATAGCAAAGATTATGGGGTATGGTGAATATCAGATTGGAAACGTGACGATTTCTAGGGTATACTATGTCGAAGGTCTTGGTCATAACTTATTCTCAGTAGGACAGTTTTGTGATTCCAACCTTGAGGTTGCTTTTCGACAACACACTTGTTTCATCCGCAACTTGGAAGGAAAAGATTTGTTGAAGGGATCTCGTGGTGCAAATCTTTATACGTTGTCTCTACAAGATATGATGGCCGCCTCTCCAGTATGTCTTCTCTCTAAAGCATCCAAGACCAAGTCATGGTTATGGCATCGCAGATTATCTCATCTTAATTTTGATGCTATTAATCATCTGGCTAAAAACGAGTTAGTTCGTGGTCTTCCAAAGCTTAAATTTCACAAGGACCATTTATGTTCCGCGTGTTCAAGAGGGAAAAGCACCAAGAAATCTTACAAGCCCAAAGCTGAAGACACCAATCAAGAAAAACTTCATCTTTTGCATATGGATCTTTGTGGGCCGATGAGAACTGAAAGTGTGAGCGGTAAGAAATTCATTCTCGTCATTGTGGATGATTTTTCCAGGTTTACATGGGTTAGATTTCTACGTACAAAGGATGAAGCACCGAAGGCTATCATCACTTTTCTGAAGTTCATTCAGGTACGTTTGAATACCACTGTCCGCCGTATTCGTACAGACAATGGTACAGAGTTCGTCAACCAGACTCTTCGTGATTATTATGAAGGAGTTGGTATATCACATGAAACATCCGCTGCACGCACTCCACAACAAAACGGTGTCGTTGAAAGACGAAATCGCACACTTATGGAAGCTGCTAGGACCATGCTTATTTATGCGAACGCTCCATTGTTCTTGTGGGCAGAGGCTATTTCTACTGCATGTTTCACCCAAAACCGTTCTATCATTCGGAAACGCCATGGAAAAACACCTTATGAGCTTCTACATGATCGCAAACCCGATGTTTCATTTTTCCATGTGTTTGGTGCTTTGTGTTATCCAAACATCAATAGTGAGAACTTGGGTAAGCTTCAACCAAAAGCCGACATAGGTATTTTCATTGGTTACTCACCGTCCAAAAGAGCATACCGAATCTATAACCGTCGTCTTGGCAAGATTGTAGAAACTATGGACGCAGATTTCGACGAGCTGACAGCGATGGCTTCTGAGCAACACAGCTCTGAACCCGCGCTTCATGAGATGGGAACCGGTGCTATTAGTTCCGGATTAATTCCCAATAATCCTACTTCTACATCATTTTTACCACCAACAAGGCCCGAGTGGGATAAACTGTTTCAACCGTTGTTTGATGAATTCTTCGATCCCCCGACTGATGAAGTTCAAGCACCTGTAGTAATTGCTCCAATACCTGAAGTGGTTGCTCAAGCTAATGAACCTTTATCTAATGCATCTACAATTCACATTGAACCGGATGCACCTTCACCAAGTGATTCTCAAACTACACCTGAATCATCACCCCTACTTGTGCCTAATGATGTGGAAGAGGATTCTACTGATCACGACTTGGAATATGCTCACTTGCAAGAGCTTCCTTTCTTTGGTGTAGCGATCCCTGAAAACCCTTCAGCCGCGTCTACCTCAGAAGAAGCTCCTTCTATTGTTCACTCCAGACCACCTAGGATTGAAAACCATAGCACTAAATGGACAAAAGATCACCCAATTAGGAATGTTATTGGAGATCTAGATCGACCCGTCTCTACACGCCATCAATTACAAGAGAGTGCACTTTATTGCTACTTTGATGCATTTCTCTCTGAAGTTGAACCTAAAAATTGGCAGCAGGCTATGACCCAATCATCTTGGATTGAAGCTATGCAGGAGGAACTAAATGAATTCCAACGACTTGAAGTATGGGAATTGGTTCCTCGCCCTGACAAGGTTAATATCCTTACTTTGTTATGGGTTTATAAGGTTAAACTTGATGAGATGGGTGCGGTATTGAAGAATAAGGCTAGATTGGTCGCTAGAGGATATAAACAAGCCTTGGGTATAGACTTTGAAGAATCTTTTGCTCCTGTGGCTAGATTGGAGGCGATTAGACTATTCCTTGCGTTTGCTGCTCATATGAACATGATCGTCTATCAAATGGATGTGAAGACGGCATTTTTGAACGGTGAACTAAGGGAAGAAGTTTATGTTAGTCAACCGGATGGGTTCGTCAGTACGGAGTCTCCTAACCATGTGTACAAGCTTAAGAAGGCTCTCTATGGGTTGAAACAAGCTCCACGCGCGTGGTATGATCTCCTGTCAACATATCTCATGTCGGAAGGCTTCTCCAAAGGCAAAGTGGACCCCACTCTATTCACTCTCAAGGACGGCAACGACATGCTTCTGGTACAAATTTATGTTGATGATATAATTTTTGCTGCCACTAACATAGAATTGTCTAAACAATTTGAGAAGATAATGTCCACACGCTTTCAGATGTCGATGATGGGAAAAATTTCATTTTTCTTAGGATTACAGATTTCTCAGAATCCCAGAGGCATCTTTATTAATCAATCCAAATATGCTCTAGAATCTCTTAAGAAATATAACTTTGAGAATTGTGACCCCGTAGACACTCCAATGGTGGAGAAATCCAAGTTAGATGAAGATAGGGATGGGATTATTGTCGATCCGAAACTTTACCGTGGAATGATCGGCACCCTTCTCTATCTGACTGCTAGCAGGCCTGATTTGCAATTTGCTGTATGCATGTGTGCCCGGTATCAGGCTCGGCCTACCGAAAAGCACCTACATGTTGTGAAAAGGATCTTTCGGTATCTAAAAGGAACACTTCATCGTGGTCTATGGTATCCGAAGGATTCCTCTATTGCTTTAATATCATACGCAGATGCCGATCATGCTGGATTTCAAGACACGAGGCGTAGCACTTCTGGATCTGTGCAACTCCTTGGAGATAGATTGATCAGTTGGTCTTCAAAAAGGCAGAAAAGCGCTGCAATATCAAGCACGGAGGCTGAATACATCGCCATGTCCGGTTGTTGTGCTCAAGTCCTTTGGATGAGATCACAATTAACTGACTACGGTCTTGGATTTAACAAAATCCCGATGTATTGTGACAACAAGAGCGCCATTGCCCTTTGCTGCAACTATGTTCAACACTCCCGGGCCAAGCACATAGACATTCACTACCATTTCATTAAGGAGCAGGTGGAGAACGGAGTGATCGAGCTGTATTTTGTCACTACTGAGTACCAGCTGGCGGATATGTTCACCAAAGCCTTAGATCGAGGACGAATCGAGTTTTTGATCGACAAGCTTGGCATGAAATCATTCACTCCAGCGACTCTCAAAGAGTTGGCAGAAGAATCAGCTGAATAGTCGTGGTAAACTATTCAGAGTATCCTTTGTTCGTGATCATGTATATTATAGTAAATATATAAATCACAAAAGAAAATACAAAAATATAAAACCAAGAAAAACCATAAAAAATATAAAACCAAGAAAAACCATAAAAAATATAAAACCGAGAAAAACCATAAAAATTATAAAATCAAGAAAAACCAAAAATATTTTTCGTTTAAACGGGCATGTCTTTTAGTACGGTAATATTTACGGCCTTAGAAATGTCGATTAATATTGACACGGTGCCATAAATAGAGTCCGTATAAAAGTTGTACATTTTTAAAAACATGCCCATAATGGCTTGTAGTTATTTCTGACTGCAACCCGGTTTTCATATTAAAGTCACGTATTTCTTTGGAAAACGTTGGCTCAGAACGGGAATTAATTTTCTCGGGCGTGATTTACAAGCCAAATCATGCAAAGGGATCAAGTTTACTTTATAACTTGGTCTAACACGAATTTGTGTACGTCTCAGTGCATTAATTTGTTAAAATAAGAGAAATCTTATTGACACCACGAATCAAACTTTTTCAAGATATCAATTGGGAAATGTTTTTCATCATCATGTGCCTCGTTAAACAATGACTACAACTCTTTAAATAGAAAACGGGTCATCGTTTAAGGGGGAGAAAATGTTTCATCATCTTTCACATCAAAAAGATCTTCAAAAGTTTTCAAGGAAACTCACAAAGCTTAATGGTTAATGGTTGGATTGCTTTGGCATATGTCTTGTTGTTTCTTATAAGTTTGTTGTGGATTGTGCTTGTGTTAAGATAGGATAATCACAAAGGCTAGGGTAATTTACATAAGATAGGGTCAAAGTGTCAAGTATTAAAACTTGGTACACAAAAGAATGTTGAATGAAGCAAAAAGAAAAGTTGTGGGGGCAAAGTTGACAATATGTCTAACTTGTGGAAAAGTTGACCTAGTCAAAACCTTCCCCCCCGTTCCCACTATTCTTTCACTGTTCCCCTTATCTCTTGCCGCCATTGATAATCAAAAACACACAAAATCACAAACACTCACGCAAATCAACCAAGAACATCTTCTAGATCAGATCTTCACAAAAAGGTATTAAATCGGTTAAACTTTCATGCACAAACAAGTTAATTAACTGTTTAATTGGAAAATCAAACGATTCAAATTACTGCTTAATTAGGGTTTAATTAATTGGGGTTTTTGCCTGGGGATGATTCGGAATAGGTCTAATTGCACTAATTTGGCCTTTAGAACACTTGAATCAAACGAGTTCATACCCAATTAGAAAATCGTAACTGTTTGTAACTTTCCGCATAGAAGCAGTTTTTTTCCGAATAGAACAAGTTTTTCCGCATAGGGCAAAAGTTCCGCATAGGGCAGAAGTTCCGAATAGGGCAAATGTTCCGAATAGGGCAAAAGTTCCGAATAGGGCAAATGTTCCGGATAGGGCAAAAGTTCCGAATAGGGCAAATGTTCCGAATAGGGCAAATGTTCCGAATAGGGCAAAAGTTCCGAATAGGGCAAATGTTCCGAATAGGGCAAAAGTTCCGAATAGGGCAAATGTTCCGAATAGGGCAAATGTTCCGAATAGGGCAAAAGTTCCGAATAGGGCAAATGTTCCGAATAGGGCAAATGTTCCGAATAGGGCAAATGTTCCGAATAGGGCAAATGTTCCGAATAGGGCAAATGTTCCGAATAGGGCAAATGTTCCGAATAGGGCAAATGTTCCGAATAGGGCAAATGTTCCGAATGGGGAATTTATTCCGCATAGGCCAAAAAGTTCCGAATGGGGAATTTATTCCGCATAGCCCAAATGTTCCGAATAGGGAAGTTATTCCGCATAAAGCTCAATGTTCCGAATAGGATGTTATTCCGCATAGGCAATGTTCCGAATAGAGTATTTTATTCCGAATAGGATCTATGTTCCGAATAGCCTTATGTTCCGCATAGGCCTATTATTCCGAATTGAGTGATTATTCCGAATAGAAGATGTTTGAATGATTTCAAAGCTTAAGGGATTATGTCATATGTACAATGCTTAGGTTTAAAGTCATAATGATATTTATACTTGTTTGTATCAACCTTTGTGTTTTATCTTAAGCAGAAACGATGACTAACCCTACCGTACAACAACTACAACACAACAGAGCCGCCGCCATTGCTGAAGCCAAGACTCTAAAGTTTATTCCAAACAACTACCGTCTGAAGGAGGTATCTCACTCTACCCATAATGGCTTTAAGGTAGGTACAGCCATGCTTGATAAATCTCATTTCAAGCATGCGCTAAGGAGAAGTGCTTCAGTACCCTACGACTACCTTTACGAGTTCTGGGCTACCAAAGAGAGGACGTCCAACAAAATCACTTTTTCCTTGGACAACAAGCAGCAGACGCTTACTGTGTCAGACTTTAGGAAGATTTTTGGATTTCGGCCGACACTCAAAGACTTATCATACTCAGCCAACCCGACTAAGGACCAGATCATGGAGATGTTCACCGCCATTGGATGTCTTGACATACGAACCCCGTCTGAGTTTACTACTGCCAAAGTTGGTCAACCATGGAAAGCTATTTTTGGGATTCTAAGCCGCTGTTTAACACCCAAAACAACTGGGTATGATGCTGTTCGTCCACCAATCATCAAGATGTTTTATGGTATGTTCAAAGGTATGGGTATTGATTATGCATCACTGCTGTGGGAGGAGTTTACTTTTCAACTCTTCACTAACACAAAGGGTAAAGTTAAAACTTACCAGTACCCTAGGTTTATTAAGTTGATCATACACTACTTTATGGAAAACGATGCATCCATTAACAAGCGTGCAGGTAGTCGTCACCACATGATAGATGATGATGATTTGGTAGACTTAAGGCAGGAGACTCATTCGAATACGGTTATTCCTGGTCCCATTCCCAGTCATCTTCTGACCGATGAGATTATTGCATCTGAGGATTACAAGAACTTGCTAACAGAAATTGAGAATCAACGCGCAAGTATTCTTGTAGGAGAAGACTCTTCCACCACGGTAAAGAGCAAAGGTAAACGGAAGCAAGCAGATTTACCTGAATCCAAAGCCAAAAAGAAGAAGACAGAGGGTAAGAAGGGAAAGGGTAAGGCTGATGAGATGCGTCTGCGTGACGAAGAAAATGTTGCTGATCCTGCTCTTGAGAAAACTGAGAAACAAATAATGAAGATAGCCATTCAAAGGAGCAGGAAAGATACTGGCGGTAGTGGTTCAGGTGTAAGAGTAGACGTTGAGGATGAGTACATGGAACCTGATGATGTTGATGAGTTTGGGTCACCTGAACATTATTCCACTTCGAAGGAGCCATCAATCCCTGTTTCAGCCGGTATTGAAAAGGCATCTACTCAACCTTTAACAACTCAACCTCCACCAACTCAACCCTTACCAACAAAACCGGTTTCAACACCATTTCCTCCACCACCAATAAAGCCCATCCTTAGTACCGCAGTTACAACCGAGCCCATTCCATCAACCCAGAGCAGCTCTGCAACATCTGCAATGGCAGCAATAGTGATGGCCGAGATGTTGGATAAACACGTGGATAATCAAAAGAGAGAAATGGATGAACTTCGCCAAGAGTTAAATAGAAGAACTCAAAGTGAAGAAGCATCAAGGAAAGCTCAAGAAGAGTTGATTGCCAAGTTCGCTGCAGACATGGAAGTTACACGTAAAGCTCATGCAGAAGAACTTGCTCAGGTTAAAAAGGATGAAGCTGATAGGCATAAAGCACGAATTGCAAGACTTAAAGCTATTAAGGATGACTTTAAAGAGCAAAAAGAAGCTCTTGAAGCTACTATTGAGCAAAGAGTGAAAGACTCCATTGAATCCTTAATGCCTAAACTGCGTGATGACTTGAAGACGCTTGCTGCTGACAACTTAATGATCAAATCATCCAATCCTTCAGAAGCCGCCTACAAGATCGCTTATGACTTGACGGATTTTGAACTTAAGAAGATCCTCAAAGCTCGAATGAAGGAACTTGGATCGTTTGATAAATCGAGGAAACAACGGGCTCTCTTCAAATCCCTGAATGACGCTATCATGGAGGATGATAGGTTGTTCAAGACGTTTGGAAGTGTGGTACCCTACCACATTCTCCCTGAAGAAGAAAGGGAAGAGAGCGACGAAGAAGAGGGTACTGGTGGAGAGGAGGAAGAAGAAGAAGAAGAAGATAAGAATGAGGAGGACGATGAGGATGAGAATGATGAGGATGATGAGGACGATAATGATAATGATGATGAAGATGAGGATGAGGATGAGGATGATGATGATGAGGATGCAGATGATGATGATAATGATGGTAATGATGGTGGTGATGGTCACCAGGAGAGTGTCAAGGGGAGCAATGCGGATAAAGGTGAACAGCGTGAGAAAGGGGATAAGGGCGCCAGCTCAAAGAAAGTGGTTAAGTCTGGCACCAAATCCAAGAAAGATGCAGCACCAAAGGAAAAGTCTACATCCACGGAATCCAGACGATCGAAGTGGCGCCATGATGTGAATGCCACTACAGGGTCATCTATTCCTGGTACATTTATCCATGCATCAATACCTGTTACCACTAACCCCGTTAGTTCTTGTGTTGTTACCCCTGTGATTGCAGAATCGGTAACCGAACCAGAAGCTGCACAACACTCACCCGTCCATGACACTGCTGAAATGCCTGAATCTGAACAAGCAGATGTTCACGTCTCTACCCCTCTGCAACAAAACCCACAATCTACTATTCCTGAACCAAGCACAAGGGACTGGGAGGACACGTTGGAGATCGACGAGACTGCTCCACCACAGGCTTGGATCACGGCAGCGGCGCAGTATGATCTGATCACCGACGCCGACAAAGAGGTCTTATATCTTCGTATCCGAAGTCCGATTGACTTATGTGCATTTCTTGCTCATGAGTATAAGACTTCGGTTACTCCATCATTGGTGAAGAAAGTACTGAAGGATAAAAGACTTCGCGCCAAAACCCGGTTGACCCAAATGGAGTTCGAATATTATGCCGAGGAGATCCTGAAGGCTCTGAATACCGTTCAACGGCCAGGTCTTCATGAATCAGAAAGAGCTCCACCTCCAATGGATCAAGATAATCAGATTGCTCTTGACTTCTTTGTCACCAATGATCTGGTGTATCTACTGAAGGGGTCATCAAAGTACGCAACATCCCTGACCTTGCTGAAAGCTGCCAACTGGGGAGCAATACCCTTTATCGAGGAAAAGGTAAACCGACTCTGGGTCCCTAAGATAAATCGTAATTATGATATGTATGCTGTCATAGGTGCATCTCATTGGGACGAACGAGTCAGAAGGGCGTACAGGGGTTGCTGCTTAGTCAATTCTGGAAGCTCAGTTAGATCCGATATCCGCATCTCCAGCATTTTAGGGATGAAAACAGAAGCCAAGAATGGCTACTATCATGTGACGGAGATTCGTTTGAAAAGGGAGGATGACAGGGAATACAAAATCCAGCAGGGAGATTTTTCCATCATTCGCCTTGAGGATATCGAAGATATGCTGCTTCTGATGACCAGAGATCAACTCACACATATTCCTCGTGAAGACCTCATTGCTTTGAATACAGCACTTCGTATGTTCACACGAAGCGTTGTCATCAAGACACGAGTTGAATATCTTCAGTTGGGAGTCGAAAGCTATCAGAGGAAGCTCAATTTAACCCGTCCTGTGAATCAAGTGTTACCTCAACATGTAGCAAGATGTCCCTATACCGGCATTTCTGTCCCGAATTACGGCATTTTCTACTTGAACAGTCGAGGTTTGATGAAGTTTATGAGGGTGGGGGAGCTTCACAAGTATAGTGATGGAACTCTTATACAAGTCAGAGGAAAGTTGGAGCATCTGAACTCGGGTGGGACTTTGCCAGAAATGACGGAGGATTGGCATCCAGGTTACAAGCAGATGGCGAAGTACGTGATCAAGAAGATCGATCAAAAGCTCCGTGAACGTAGATTGATGAGGAGCTTGGAAAGATTCGTGGGTGGTAGACCATATGGAGTGCACTACAGGACACTGCAACGATCCATCTAAAGGGTCGTAC
The DNA here is from genome assembly GCA_025667525.1 of Glebionis coronaria. Lineage (NCBI taxonomy): Eukaryota > Viridiplantae > Streptophyta > Magnoliopsida > Asterales > Asteraceae > Glebionis > Glebionis coronaria. Next base: position 497,018,040 of record CM046877.1, read on the forward strand.
ATTTCAGGTCACTCTATATTGGTATTATTTGTGAATATGTATATTTGTGAATAATGTGCTTTAATGGCTTGTTGTAGTGTTAAGGTATGATAATTTTTCAAGAATTTCTCACGAGATTCTAAATCTTTCAAAATATATCATACTAAAGCACTACAACTACCCCTTATTAACTTAAGGGGGAGCAATCATTTGTTCTATGGCCAAACATCAATTTCATTTTTACCCAAAGACCGGTTAATCCATTCAATATCCCAAATATTAATGGTTAACATTTTGGATAAGGGGAGAAAATGGGATTAAGGAGATTTAAATGATACTTGGCTAAAATGAAAAAGACTTAACGATTATCCAACTTAATATGTGTAAAGCACGTGTTAAGGGGGAGCGTTTTTGATGAACAAAACACCTAAGGTACAAAACTTTTGATTTCAATATCACAAGTACCTTATGTGATTTTCAATGATCTTTCATGGTGGCTATTCCTTCCCAAAACACGCTTAATTCACGACGGATGTGGTGACAAAAGGGTGGTAGGAATAGGTTTAGTCCAATGATTCATCAGAACCGATGGAATCTTCCCAAGGACAATTCCCTAGATAGAATTAGAAGTCCTAGGAAAGATGGAGAAAGAATGTGAACGTAGCTGAATGCCGACCAAGTACTTAAGCTAGCACTGGAACAATCACAACAAGGTGCTAGTGATGACGTATTGGTAAGCATTGAAGGGGTTGAAGAATGAAAAAGAAATGTAAAGATAAAGGGTGTAAAGAAAGAAGCCCTCCTTACAACTTTAGGCAGAAACCGGGTCAATACATATGCTATTGAGGTCATTTTTGCTAATGATTCTCGGTATTGAAGAAAGACATCATGGACCCAGTGATGCAATGCACAACCCTTCCCAGCTAACTCAAATATCTCTCAAAAGGTATTTGTTTTAATCACACGGAGATTAACACGTTATCTATTGGTTTATTCACTCCGAATAGACTGGTATTGAAAAGGTGGCACTCCTCTCCAGCCATCGCTCACTAAATCAAAACGCACAATCGAGTCTAGAGCCAAGAGATCATCAAAAGTCTCATTAGGACACTTTTCATTTATTCCTTGCTTTCTCACACACTGTGAAAAGTAAGAGATTTTCATGAGTCCTACGCAGTATTCCTGTAATACTGCCAGAACATCCGAGTAATACGTAAGTATTACAATGAAGATGGAAATCCTGCTTGAGCCAACATCAAACAAGCTCATGGTAGGTTACACGTGCGGTTCTTTTAGAACCAATCTTGTGAAAAACTGGAAGGTAACAGTGGTTTAATTCTTAATTGAACTTAAACTCGTTCCAGGCCTCTTCGCATTATCATATGATCTTGCCAGAACACTCAGAGTGACTCTTTATTGACCACAGTGACGAGTGGAAATCCTTCTTGTGTCAACATCAAACAGCACTTGGTAGGTGACGTGCAAGATTCTTTATGAATTGAGCTCGTGACAACTGGAAAGCAACGATGGTGAAAATCTTAAATGAAATTCACTTGTTCCAGGTTTCATGAATTGACGGCTTTTAATCACAAGGATAATTTATCCAAGTGATTCACTCTTTATGTTCGCAGTCAGCTTTGGACGGTCGAATAAAGAGAACGGGTTTACCCGCGAAATCCTGTCAGGAAGTTACTTAATTGAAACTATCCGTCACGGGTACGATATCTAATATCGTCCAACGGTCTTCACCGACCGGAGGTAAAACGCTACCGAATTAGAATAAAATGTTCAAAGCCATTTTATTCGTGTCGTTGCTGTGTACCTGTTAAAGACGGTGGCGTTGCTGTGTACCTGTTGAAGACGGTGGCGTTGCTGTGTACCAGTGAAGACGGTGGTGTTGCGGTGTACCTGAAAAAGTCGTTCCCACATGCTTATGTCTTTTGCAACAAAGTTCAGCAAAAATTCAAGAAAGTACAAGATGAAGTCTTCCGCTGTACCAAACTCTGAAGCTTTCGAGAATTCAATAAAAAGACGTAAGTGTGTGGAACATGAAGTCACGAGGAGGCAAAGTTCACAAGAAAGGCAAAGATCGCACGTGAAAGGCCAAAGAACAATGCTCTCAAGTCAAAGCCAAAAAGATCAAATCAACATATTCACAACAAAAGAAAGAAAAGAAGAAAAGACTACGAGCTAAAGAACGAAGACTTAGTATAGTATGCTAGGTTTAGAACTTTGTAACGTGGAGTGACCTCCCTTAGGGGGAGATTGTTAGAAATACGTTTTAACGTATATTAGAAGTATCGGTCACTCCACAATATGATTTATGTTGTAATAGCTCGTAGTTAGTAATTAGTCATTAGTTGCTTATTAACTTAAGTAAGAACCGGTCCATGGGCTTGTCATGGACCGGCCCAAGCCCATGTTTAGCTTGGTACTATAAATACCCCTTTCCACTAAGGAAAGGGGTTGGTTGTTGTTCCATTTTACACTTTCATATTAATAAAATCTTTCACATATTCTCTCACTTTCTCTCTCTAGTTTCTCTCACTAGAAAACATCAACCCACTTCATAGATTCATAGGTTATCAATATTCTACACATTTGAACAAGAAAGTTAGAAATTCCCGAACCATAAACTCTTAACTTGTTATTTACATGGATTGGGACGCCTTTGGATGTAAAGAGCGAATTATAAATGAGTGGGCTCACGTGTGTCCGACCTCCTGTATGATTATTTTTGTATTAAGATGTAATTCTTTCACTCCTGTTTCGTTGTTATGAATCGTTCATTTCCGTAGTTCTTATAATCCTTACTGATTATCGTCTTTGTACCAATGAATCTTTATAATTATTCCGACATGTGATTTTTCTATATGAACCATTTTTTTCACTATGATTATCGAATGCTTGATAAGCAGATTGTTAAGAACCATAGCCCTTTCGGGGATGTACGACTTGGTTAATCAACAACAAGATTCGAGCATATACTCGAATGTCGATCGACGATAAAATTACCATCAACTTATTTTAAGTGATAAGATTTTGTAATTTTATTTATTATTATCAAATGTTCATCGAAGGTTGTTGGGACATACAGATTTGATGATTACAAAACCTATAGACAGAGATGAAGACAGAAGAAACAATAAGGACCTAATATGTAATATTAGGTTAGCTTTGATAATAAGCTAGGGTTGTGATGTAACCCTAGTACCTCTATTATATAAAGAGGATTAGGCACACATGGTTATTAACTGATTGAGATACAATGTAAACTAAAGGTGTGTGTGCGTCCTCCTGGTGTCAAGCCTATAAGGCACCAGGAGCTAGTAGTTATTAGTATTTTATGAATAAGAAAGCCTTGTTCATAACTTTGATTGTGTTCTTTATTATATTCCGTTGTGCTTACAATCATTGTTATCATATCCCAGATGAGTCTAGATCCTAAGACTCAACAAGTGGTATCAGAGCATGTTGGCTCTCGATCTGGTTGATCTACAAGGTTTTCATGTTATTTTCTGTTTTTAAATAAATCAAGTTGCTGATCTAGGGTTTTTCCCAACAAACCCTAGATGATTGTTGCTGTTCATCTGATGCTGTTATTGTGATATTGCTGCTGGTACTTTGATGTTGCTACTGATTCGTTGTTGATGGTGATTATACTAGCCTTGGTGAGTTGATTCTTGAATCAATGATGAACCCTAGTATGATGTTAGGTGTTCATTGCTGTTGTTCGACAAAACCCAAACGTAACTGTTTTCTTATTGTGATTGTGACGTATGTCAAGGTTTCATGCTCACATGTTGATTTTACTCAACAGTATGAGTAAGACGAGAAGGAAAAGAAAATAGTATGGTTCATGTGATGGACTATTAATTCCAATTACAACAGGACGTGGGATTGCTTGATGTTTTGGTCACATGATGGTTGAGTAATGGGTTTATTTGATGTCGACTATTATTGGCCAAGGAACTGATCCCTTTATCTTGATATGGCGAATATTGCTTCTAACTTTCTGAGATGTTGACTAAACGTGGGTATGGATACACATACTTTTTGAAAGCAATTATGTTCAAACACGTATCGAGTTATACTCAAGAAATTCTTGGATGCAAATATGTTTGCGTGTAACATGGGTTTTCCAGTTTTAACGTGTATCATTGGAAGATGGGATTGAATGCAAATATGCTTGTCACGTGGACCTTCAAGGTATGTGTTTAATACTTATCTTTGATTCTAGGATTTGATTTAAAGAAAAAGACGTGGGTTTTCCTAGAATAATGAGAAGTATGAATACTCCTTATTTTTGGATATACTATTGAACGAGACCAATCCATGATTTTTGGAGAACACGTTTTGGTGTTTGCAACGTGTTATGGGATTGACTTTCCATACTATCTGCTATAATTATGAGGTATGGGATAGGTATGAATAATTCTTGACCATGATATGTGGGATTGGTATGTTGAAAGTTATTTTTGGGAGTGTGTATTTTAGTATGCATATTTTTAAGGATTACGGTTCTATATGGGATACATACAAATTCTTTTTGGAGGTAGTTATGACCCACGAAAATAGGGAACAATTTTTGGATGGGATATTTTATCAAAAACGTGTGAGAATACATGGAAGTTGCTATATCCTGCGTGTATACAAATGGACTACTTTCTTAAAGGTTCCTTCAAATCTTCTATATATTTGAACGTGGGAATGTGATGCGTGAATATTGGAGAGGATACAGTGGAATTTTAAAGTTATATATGGAAGCTATTTATGGAGGTGCATGAATTTTGGCTGAATTTTAGGAATTGTTGTTTATCTCAACAATAACTTCCATGTATATTTGGACGTGATATGTGTGTTTGATAAAGTTCAAAACGTGTGGAATAAATAAGGAAGGTAAAAAAATAGTACGTGTTGAGCTCCTAGTTTTTAGGGGATTGACATTCTTATCTATTCTACAAACGTGCTAAACAAATTCTTTCCATTTATGTGATTATGCCTGGCTGAACGTGGACACATAATGATGGGCCAGATATTTTGGGCTTAAGTGACAGGTTTAGTGGTAGTTCACGTGTTACTAAAAGTGTGGAGAGAAGATGTGTTTGATATTAGCAACAACAACAATAGCAGTATAGCGACAGTGGTGACAGCTTCAGCGACAATTTGGTTAAAAAAAAAAAATGAAAAAAAAAGAACGGTGTTCGAGATGCCACTGGTAGGTTTTCGTTGGTCATTGCTACTGGTGAGCTATGGTTCCTTCTGGTCATTGAAGTTGATGCTTGATTATTTATTTGATGTTGTAGTTGAGTTTCACAAATTTGTTTCTTATTATATCAGCATTTAGGTGAGCAATACACCTTGTCTTTTGGACTAAATATATTGTTACAGCTTACAACTGGCTAATAGTTGTGAAGGTTAGCAGTTCCCATGTACCAAAAACTGTTGGTGAGCAATACACCTTGTCATTTTGATCAAAAATATATCATTTTAACTAAATATATTGTTATAGCTAACAGCTGGCTCATAGTTGTGTGGTTATCAGTTCCCGTGTTACAAAAACTGGATAAAATGCATGATATAAGACACAAGTTTGGGAGGTTCCACTTCTTCATCAAATTGGTTCTACTTGATTTTCTTCATCAGTGATCACTCCAAGGTACCTATCGGATTGGACATGCATTTCTTCAGGGGAAGCATACATGGATCGAGGGGAAGCTTAGCCTTCATGGTGGATTCCTACTAGTCGGTTCCTACTGGTCGCTCCTACTGGTCGCTCCTACTGGTCGCTCCTACTGGTCCCTCCTACTGGTCGTTACTACTGGTCGTTCCTACTGGTCGTTACTACTGGTCGTTCCTACTGGTACGTAATGTTCTCTTCTGGTGGATTTGCTGGTTCCTGCTGTTCGTTTAAAAAAAAAAAAAAAAAAAAAGGGGGAGTTCATCTTGACGGGGGGTATAGATCGTTTCGGAGATTCAGTTTATGCTATAATTCTTAACTGGAACAGTTACACGCTCTTTTACAAATATTTGGGGGGCATATGATACCATACAGTTCATGATATGATCATCACAAAATTAGCATGATCATAAGCATCGAGTGGTTTCTGGTTGATCCGTCAGAGCTCACTGAGACTATCGGCCATTGCATGTGATCGCCATGCATATATTGACTACAAGAATTATTCAAAGACATTTTATTACATGATATTGTAATAAGCATGTCTTTTTCATACTGAAGGAAGAATTGATCTATGCCACTGAGTTCAAGATTCAAGAGATGGTTAGTATGATTGTTTATATACTTAACCATCTACATGCATCACTTAAGGGGAAGCGTCTACAAGTTGCACAAGACCCTATTTGCTGATTACAAAAAGGGGAAGAATAGTTAGATGTGCAGCTTATTATCGTGATGACATGTTCGAGCATTGTTTCTTCATGCACATTGTTTTGTAATATCAAATAGGGGAAGATTGTTGGGACATACAGATTTGATGATTACAAAACCTATAGACAGAGATGAAGACAGAAGAAACAATAAGGACCTAATATGTAATATTAGGTTAGCTTTGATAATAAGCTAGGGTTGTGATGTAACCCTAGTACCTCTATTATATAAAGAGGATTAGGCACACATGGTTATTAACTGATTGAGATACAATGTAAACTAAAGGTGTGTGTGCGTCCTCCTGGTGTCAAGCCTATAAGGCACCAGGAGCTAGTAGTTATTAGTATTTTATGAATAAGAAAGCCTTGTTCATAACTTTGATTGTGTTCTTTATTATATTCCGTTGTGCTTACAATCATTGTTATCATATCCCAGATGAGTCTAGATCCTAAGACTCAACAAAGGTTTTCCTTAAAGTGGAAACCCTTAGGCAAGATGTACCAATGGGATAAGGAAGACAATGCATCACCTCGAGCACTGAAGCGAAATCTTATTAGTATATCCATTTTTATGTGAGATCGGCAATGGATCGAACTTTTTAGTGATTGGAATTGAGACATTTGTTATCACCTCAAAAAAAGTATGTGGTATTCGACGCCTTAGCACGAAAAGGGAGAATAATTTTTTATTATTATTTTTTTAATTTATTTTTTTACTTTTTTTACTTGTTCGAGATTTAATCACGACGACTCACCGATTATTTTCTACATAAAATCTCGATTGTAAAGTTAAATCCATTTAGGAAGAATAATTAATGGTTAAGATTCTATAGAAGATCGCGTGAATTTATAGTACATCTGATGGAACCAACTACACAGAGATCGGTCTTGTTGGTCACTTTTAAGAAAATTAAGAAATTTGATCATGTTTGAGTCACATAAGTCCACATGTGATTGGACAAAACGTATCATGATCTCACAACAACTATATTAGTGGCCATCCACATGCTTCCTTGATTCGAAAATAATTCTATAGGCTTTCTTTTTCAATTTTGTATCAACCAGTGCAAACACTATAGGCTGACCGTGGTGAACCACCAACCGTTCTTGGGGATTGGCGGCATTGTAAATTCTCCATTCCGAATTTTTGTTATCTTCAAAAGTATATATATCATTTTCCTTAAGAATCCTTGTGACAGTTACTCTAAGTTCCTCATGAACATTATACCTCCTACTAATCACATATCCACTTACAACCTTACTTAATTATTTTAACCGAACTCCTTGAAAACATCTCAAGTTATCTAAACATACCATCAACCTAACACAAATTGTGAAGCCTCATTTGTTTTGCTGGATATTATTTAATTTTATTTATTATACAATTCCCAACACTTTTTTGTCAATCTATATAATCACAATACATTTATATACCAAGACTGTAAACTATTTGACCCCTTGTGATCAAGATAAACCTCGACATAGTCATTGGGTTGAAATTCAATATTCTCAAATCATCGTAATAAAACCGCCGGTGAGTAACATAAATTAAAATCCAGGACGGATTTTTCTTTATGGGTTGGAGAATGTAGCAATTCGTAATTTTCGGACCAATATTTATTACCCGACTTTTAATTACCATGTTCGTTTTTATGAATAATATTGAATTCTCGCCTAACTGTTAAGGTTATGGCTTTAACATACCGAATATATGTCAATTATTTATTTATCTAATAAGTCTATGTCCGTCATCGACCGTTAATATCCTCCTTATGGCGTAAAATTTATTATTATTATTATCATCATTCTAATTTTTTTTCCGTTTTAAGGACATTCTTTGTAAATTTATGATAAACCTTTAAGCGTCGTTCGTTTATATAACGCGTTAACGTTTATTAAATAATAAGTCCAATTTTTATATCAAAATGAAAATGTGGTCCGAATGTCGACGTTTTTTTGTCTATATTAAACGTTTATTTTTCGTATTTTACGTGTAACTTTTAAATAATGTAATAATATTGGACTTTGATAATACCCGTTTATATTCGAAAATTCACAAAAACAAAACACATAGTTTTTGTTTCTTATTTATCCCACTATATTACATGCTACAACAAAAATTATGTAGTCTCATCATATCTATACCAACACAAAGTACTTCTATCTTATCTATACCAAAGTTATAGATACCAACACATTCTTTCATGTCATTCACGTCAATCCCCTCTAAACTCTTTGTCAAAAACTTAGCCTCCAAGTATATGCCTTTTCATTTTCCTTAACATAGTCATTTCATGAAAACACGTCACTTCTCTTTACGACACATGAATCCAAGTTGTGATATGCTATAATTTCCTAAGACACGCCATTTGTTTACCCTTCATTTGTAACACAAACTAATTCAAAACAAACCAACACCTACCTAAATCTCTTTCATACGAAGACATGGGAGCAGAAAGGATAAGAATTCAGGACAGAGCCTAAGCCGAGGAGGTGAAGAGACGAAGCCTTGATCAAGTTCTAGTTCCCACAGAAGCTATCCTGTTTTATTTCGCATTATCTCAATCCGTTTCGACATTTTCGTTTCATCTCTAGTTCATGTAAGTTTCCCTTTCATCTTATACACTCTTAAAATACGTCTTCAAACGCCTAACATCTGGTCTTGAGGATTCATAACAAAAATCTTGTTAAAACTCATTTTCTATTTTCACATAAAATCATAGATTCACTTGACTAGCCATTTTCACACCTATATAACTTTTTATTTCTTTTAACAACCTATGCGGAATTTTTGATATATTAAACACCTCCCAAGATACTCTATAATCCTATAATATCAGCTCCAAAATCGTATTCTAGTTCATCCTAAAGCCACTTCCAAATCTGTCCACAGAAAGACGTATGCTGATTTTCAGCATGGACACCGTTTCTCACCATCACAACTCAAATTATGAAACACGACCACCATGTTTCTTTGGATCTGTTATATAAACATATAAGAGGATACAAAACCCCAAAAAACAGGTCTTAAATCGTTTTCTGAGTCATTCAAACATTAACCTCCAATTTTTCCACAGAAAGATGTATGTTGATTTTCAGCATGGACACCGTTTCTCACCATCGTAACTCAAAATTCTGAAACACGACCACCATGTTTCTTTGGATCTGTTATATAACCATATAAGAGGCTACGAAGACCTAAAATATCAGGTCTCAAATCGATTTCTAAGTCATTCAAATGATAGCCTCAAATCTGTCCCAAAAATTGGCTGCATAAAGCTTATTTTCAACATGGTTGTGGAGACTTTTTTACACCATCAAAACTCAAGATTTCTGAATGTAACTGTAAGAATGATTCACACGACTTATATAGAACATGAAATAAAGATGAAGATTAAACCAAAAATAAAGATTAGATTAGATGAAGAAGAAGGAAGAAAGATACAAAGTAGGTGATTCTAGTGAGAGAAACTAAGGAGAGTTTCTCTCTCTAAAATAAGAAGAATAGAAAACACTATGGGAGACACACACAAAAATGAGGATGGTTATGCTTTTTATATTAAGGCTTACAAGATTAGGAGGCCTTCCTCATTTGTGTGTTTGGGACTAATTCCCATTACATGCATAACAATAACATAGAACTCTCGATACCGTTGAATAGAATTTTCCACGAGCTTCGCAACGGTATATTATATGACCATCACTTTAAATACTTCTAATAATCTCCCGCTAAGTGGTGGTCATGTATTATGTGACTTCACTTCTTTGTTGTTACAGACTTTGAAGCTCGTTCTCTTGAGAGTTCTTTCATCGTTCCTTTCATGACTTGTGATCTTGTGATCTTGGATCTTTGATCTTTGCCTTGACTTGATCTTGATGCTTAGCCAACTTGTGTTCCTGTGTCTTTCCCCACATACTCAAACTTTGATTTGATATGAAAGCTTTTTAAACAATCTCCCTTGATCATCAGAGTAGTGGAAGTCTTTGTCTTTAGATGTTCTTGAGCTTTCTTCTTTTACATGAGCATGTGGTCTTGAATTACGACTGTTGAGACTACGCCACCGTTTGCATTCCTCCGGTTTCCCGTTATACAGTAAGAATATTGTACATGTGATTAGGTATGTTCAAAGAACTTCCTTGACAGGGTTTCCGGCTGTGGTAGCCGTTCTCAATACTTGAATATATCGAAAGATAATTCATGGAAAGGAGTGAATCATGCAGTTCCATTCTGCTGATTAAGTCGTCAATTAAATTTCCTGGAACAAGTTTGAATCAATTAAGAATCAAACCATCGTTTCTTTCCAGTTGACACAAGTTTGATTCATATAGAATCGCACAAGTTACCTACCACAGTGCTGTTTGATGATGACACTAGAAGGATTTCCATTCGTCACTATAAATACTGAAAAGTATTACTCCGAATGTTCTGGCAAGATCATAAAGATACTGCGTCGAGACCTGGAACGAGTTTGAATCAATTAAGAATCAAACCACTGTTGCTTTCCAGTTAGCATATGTTTAATTCAGACTGAATCATACATATGACCTACCGCAGTGCTGTTTGATGTTAACACTGGAAGGATTTCCATTCATCACTGTGAATACTAGAGAGTATCACTCTGAATGTTCTAGCAATACCACAAGGATAGAGCGTAGGACTCTGTAAATTATCGCTTGTGTTCTAAAGATGAACAACAATTGATATATGAAATAAGTGTCCTAATGAGATATTTTGCTGAATCTCGTTGGCTCTAGACTCTATAAGTGCATGTTTATTTGGTGACCGGAGGCTAGAGCAGACTGCCACCTATTCAATATCCATTATCTCGGAGTGAGAAGTCGACAGAAATGAGTTGAACTCCGTGACAATAAAACAAACTTCTTTTGAGAGAAACTTGAGTAGGCTGGGAAGGGTTGTGCAATGCATCACTGGGTCCATGATGCTTTGTCTTCAATACCAGAAATCATCAACGTGATTCTGATCTTAGATGTATTGATCCGGTTTCTGCCTAAGTTGTACGGAGGGCTATTTCTTTTCACCCTTTATCCTTACAATTTTTTTTCATTCTTCAACCCCTTCAATGCTTACTAAGACGTCATAACTAGCACTTTGTTGTGATTGTTCCAGTGCTAGCTTAAGTCATTAGTCGACATTATTCCCATACACTCAACTACTCCATCTTTCCTAAGGACTTCTAAGTTCTAATGGATTGTCCCTGGGAAGATCCCTCCGGTTCTGGTAGGATCATAGGACGAATACCTAACCACCTTTTGACACCAATATCATCGTGAATAATTGTGTTGAAGGTATAGATATCGTAACCAGTGAAACTTCCTATATCACTAATAAGTGTGTAAACACTTATCCTTTTGCCACTAAAATCAAGGAAAAACAAGACCTAATCATGTGTTTTATATCATAAAAGTTGGAATTACGCGTGGTTTTGTGTTCTTGTGTTAAAATAGGTACAAATGATCAAAAGGAAAGAAAACACGGGATTTTACGGTCAAAAGTTGAAGGAAAGTCCAAGAAAAGACGAAGACAAAGTCAAAAGACCAAAATTTGCCCAAGTCTCGAAGACCGGCAAAGTCGACACAATTTTGAAGAAAAGATCGAAAGGCCAAAAATCAAGTCGTTTTGTTCGGGGAATTAATTTATCAAAGTTATCGGGTCTTGTGGGTCCCACATTCGGTTAATGGGCTCAAAAGCCCATTTGAAAGTTTAAATTTGCTTGATAAAAAAATTTACAAGCCCACAAAGCCCATTTTGCAAATGTATAATTGATGGGCTTTAAAAGTCCACTTGGTTGATTTAAACAAAAATGGAAGGGGAGTTATCCATTTGGGCCAAAGCCCATTAGAATATTAAACATGGAACGATTTTTGCTTGTTTAATGGTCAGTCAACCATGTGTAACTCAGTCAACCTAATCTAATTTACTGAAAATAAAAAAATTAAAGAAAAGCTATATGTTACATCTTTTTGGGGGTTTTTATAGGCAAAAACCCCAAAAACCTTCTTGGTATTTCTTGGTGCCCAAGGAGAAGGATCTTGGCCATTCATTCTTCTTTTCTCTCTTTTCCTTCTGATCCAACGGCTGAAATCAACTCGTAGGTACATGGATTGCCATCATGGCAATTTTGTGCTTCCTGAATCCGAGGTGGAAGTATTTTATTGGAGATTTTTTTGGTGGTGAGGTGATTATCCAATCAAATGAGTGGGGAGAAGGCCACGTGTGATTTGGAGGACCACTGGCAGTGTTTATCCCCGAATCTCTTGGGGATTTAATTCAAAACCGTGTGAATCACACGATTAAGGGAAAACCCCCAATTTTGGATGGTAATTTTCATATGGGTAAACTAGGGTTTTTATGGTGGCTGAGTGGAAATGGTAGAGATGAAAAGCAGTAAGTGGTTGTAACATTGTTTTCATCGAAAAAAAATGGGTAATGATAAATAACAAACGTGTGAGGGAGGTTAAGAGTTTTATTGGGGAAACCGTGTGAGTTAACACGTGGGGGTTTTTGGGTAATGATATCGTAACCAGTGAAACTTCCTATATCACCAAAAACGCTTCCCCTACATATGTGCATCATAAGAAGAAGGTTTTTACACATATTAGGAAGGGAAAGCACTTATATCAAAAGATCTTATCCAAGAATGAAGCATTTTTGATCACATTTTAATCACTATTCTCCCCCTCAAAAATTGCGTGAAATTGAAATTTTTTTGAAACTAGTGATGAAACATGGAGATAATAATGTGTCATAAAAATTTAGAACAAATTTTTATAAAATCATTGTACTCCCCCTCAAAAAGAGATTCTAATTAAAATAGGGGAGTATATGAGCACTTAGTTTTGAAATACTTTGAAAAATAGTGCTCAAAAGTCCGAGAAAAGTTGTGTTCATGAGCTTAAAACTTTGAAAGTTTTGATATAAGCTCATGACCGAGAAAAACGAATTTCTCGTTGTTGAGGATAAGTCAAAGACTTTCCTTTATTTAGGGGCCGAGTTATAGTCTGACATGTGACTATAAGCCATAAAGTTTATATATAAGCTCTGATACCACTTGTAAGAATGATTCACACGACTTATATAGAACAAGAAATAAAGATGAAGATTAAACCAAAAAGAAAGATTAGATTAGATGAAGAAGAAGGAAGAAAGATACAAAGTAGGTGATTCTAGTGAGAGAAACTAAGGAGAGTTTCTCTCTCTAAAACAAGAAGAATAGAAAACACTATGGGAGACACACACACAAATGAGCATGGTTATGCCTTTTACTTCCTCATTTGTGTGTTTGGGACTAATTCCCGTTACATGCATAACAATAACATAGAACTCTCGACACCGTTGAATAGCATTTTCCACGAGCTTCGCAACGGTATATTATATGACCATCACTTTAAATACTTCTAACAGTAACCAATACAACTCTTTAAATCTGGTAAATCACCATCTTAGAGGCTTGAACATGTCCGAGTTTCAGCCTCTAGGTCGACATCTATCATAGGTAAAAGTCGAGACCAAACTTGTCCCACAACATGAAATTTTATAATGTAAATCCAAGTGTTTTAATCTTTAGAAACTTAAGGGGTTGTTTTGTCTAGATGTAATACTTATTAATCATGGATTAAACTTGTAAATTCTTAAACTTATGTTTAGGGACTAAACTTGTAATTTTTGAAACTATATGGACTAAATATCCTTAAATATAAAAATATAAATTGTAAAAATACATTTTAAATTGTAATAACTAGTTTTGTTAAATAATTAAACCCGAATCGATTACCGTTATTAAGGACGAAGACATTATAAAACTTAATAAAATATTCTATGTTGTCTTGTATATTTCTAAGACGCATCGTTTTATTTTAGGTCGTCGTTAGAAGCTCGTGGCTTCCCGTATTATTTCATCGTTATGCTTTCCTGACTATTGTGTCAATTCTTATTGTAAAACCGGTATTTAAAATTCTCGAATATTAAATACGCGTGGTCTGAGCTTTAACCTTAATTAAACGTAAACCGTAAATACTCAGTCTCAGTTTACTTAAATACTACAACAAAATAATTATTCAGAAAATAATTATTAAGTTCAGAAAATATTACGTACGTATTAGTTATTATACATAAAATAATTAAACGTTAACAGTAAACACGCAGTCTCAGTTTACTTAAATACTACAACAAAATAATTATGCAGAAAATAATTATTAAGTTCAGAAAACATTACGTACCTATTAGTTATTATACAGAAAATAATTAAACGTTAAAAGTAATTACGCAGTCTCAGTTATATTTAAATATTATAAATAAATAATTATTCAGAAAATAATTATTAAGTTTCAGAAAATACGTATGTATTATTTTATTATACAGAAAAGAATATTACGTTTCAGAAAACGTAAACACGAGAAATATAAATACGTTTCAGAATGAGAATTTAAATACGAACTTTTCGTAAATAATCATAACGCGAATTAAAAGCAGAAAAGGGGTACTAATGCTTTTGGGCCGGATATTATAGAAATAACAAGAAAAAGGAATTTGGGCTTTGAGCCCACTACCACTTATAAACAAAAAAATATACGGGGTCCCCTTTCTCACATATCAGTAGTCGAACAAAAAAAAAGAAAGAACTAGGGTTGCTCCTTGTTGGCTGCCGACAGATAAGGAAAATACAAAAAGAGACCGGAGCTTTGTTTTGATCAAGATCTCGTGTATTGTTGTGGGTTTTCTTAATCAATCATTGGTAAATCTTTCTCTTCTTTCTTTCCTTTGGATCATGAACTCAAAAAAAGAAAAAAAAAATCAAGAATACATGGTTTCTGATTTTTAAACATGTTAGTTAGTGGGGATTATTGAATCAAGAAAAACCGAGAGCCCATGGCTCTCGGTGTTTTGCTGTTCAACCCAGCCGAGACGCAGCAAGGTCTCAGTGGTTCTTTTGTTGCCCAGGCTCGAACCACAAGCCAACAGGGGGTGTTTGGGTTAGTATACAGTAGGTAGAAAGGGGACAACATGATGTGTTTGGGTTTAGGTCGCCCAACAGGGGTGTTTGTGTTAGAAGTGGGTACAAACTAGGGGAACCTAAGACAAAACAGTGGGGGTTTTGACCAGGGAAGTAGCAACTGTCGCATATCAGTGGGAACTTTTGGAAGACAGTGGCAACCGGCTGGGGACCGGTGGCCACTGTTGGTGTTGGCAGTGGGACCACAACCAACCAGCTGTGGTGTTTGCTGTTAACGTTTGACTGAGACGAGGGTCTCGGGGAGGGATTGACTCGAGATGTCGGGAACGCGCACGTTAAGGAAATTTAAAAGAAACGTTACTAGCATAAAATCATTTTATGAATTAAGACTTATTTTGGTTAACATTTTATAAACATTAATTTAATTTAATTAGACATTTAATTAATAATTCTTGACTAGTTTCTAAATAAAACGTATAATTTTATTTAAACGATTTAAGCCTCATAGGATTTAGTTATACTTCGAAATTAGCAAGCAAGCTTATCCTTTTGGAAATTATCTATTTTAAGAAACTTTCTATTTATGTCAGGTTACTATTTATAGTAATATTATAATACCAGAATACAATATATTACCATATCAGAATACAGTATAATATACAGGTAATAAGAAATAGAGGATATACGCTGTTTAGTAAATATTTAAAGAACATTCGAATTTATCAGAAATACAGTAGACGATCGGATTAATCAGTTTATACGCAACCAGTAAATTAATACGAGAACACGCAAAATAAATTAAGAACAGTAATAAACAATAATAAGAGACAGTAATCAGATAACTCATTCACGTCCCTTATTTATGTAGTATCCGTGAAGTCGGAGTCAATCTTTCAGCTTTCATCCTTATTTCATTACTAGACATGAGGTACTGATTTTCGTCCTTTAGTAAGGACTTCCTCCTATGCATGATTAGGATTCCCCGTCTGCAGTTAAATGTTTTCCCTAGTATATGTTTAAATTTCTCAGTCATCATTTTTAATAACTAAATAAATTGCCTGAACTTTATATACAAGTATGACCAGTTTATGTACTAGTTACGGAGGTACCGTAACCATGACACTATAGGCACCGGTGTCATGACTCCTCTGTGAGGGAGTGATTTCTCGCAGCGTCCCATTTATTTCAGCATGGCCATTTATCAGTATTATCAGTGGGGCGTATGGGTGTATTCTAGGCTATCAGTTTACAGTTATCAGGTGAATGTGGTGTGTGCTCTACATCCTTCAAATTAAAGTTGATCCCTCTACCCAACACATTATTTAGAGGTCAGCCCTCTACAGCATGACGAGGTCACCCCTCCATTTATTCATGCAGCAGTTGTTACAGCACATGACCTATATAAGCTCTTGGCAAATTAAAATACAGTAAATGCATGTTTTCAGATTTAACAGATAACAGTTCAGCTTTAGTATTTATAAATCATACTTTTCAGATTATATACAGATTTCCGCTACAACTTTACTGATCAATCTTACAGCTTCAGTATTTTATCATCTGCTTCATTTCAGTATTTCTTATAATGCTTTATATTCGATCACTAGGCGTTATGCTCAGCCGAAGTTCCTTTCATGTTCTAACGGCGGGTACACCAGGACGCTCTTAAGATTCTGAGAGCATGCGCATTTGGATGGAAGCTATCCAGACTTCTTACTTTATGCACTTCTTATATTATTCTGCTTATTTGGACATTGTTTAGTCTTTTCCTTCAGTATTTACTTTCCATGTTTTAAGCTTATGTTGGATTACCGATGTTTGATTCCGGTATTTCCTTTATGGTCAGTAATATCCATTTTAATATGACAACTTGTGTGTGTGGATTTTAAGTGTTGATCGTACTCGATTCAATTCGAATTGATCACGGTTTAGGGTGGACTTATCGTTTTTGGTAACTAAAAGGGGGAGCTTTTGATTATCTATTTCTACTCGTAAAATAAACGCTGAAATTATTAAACATAAATATAAAAATAAAAGAGAGAAATCTGAACTTGATTGGCGGGAAAAGAAAATATAATCCAGAATGTAAGTTCTAGACCTTATCCTGAATATTGAGTTATGCACCTTATCCTGAATATGAGTTCTACACCTTATCCTGAATATGAGTTCTACACCTTATCCTGAATATGAGTTCTAGACCTTATCTTGAATATGAGTTCTAGACCTTATCTTGAATATGAGTTTTAGACCTTATCTTGAATATGAGTTTTAGACCTTATCATGAATATGAGTTTTAGACCTTATCCTGAATATGAGTTCTAGACCTTATCCTGAATATGAGTTCTAGACCTTATCCTGAATATGAGTTCTAGACCTTATCCTGAATATGAGTTCTAGACCTTATCCTGAATATGAGTTCTAGACCTTATCCTGAATATGAGTTCTACACCTTATCCTGAATTTGAGTTCTACACCTTATCCTGAATATGATACCACACAAAAGTCGGAATACAACAAACAGTACACAAGTTGGGATAAGGGTTTCATATAATTCGAGAAAAGATGTTTTTAAACATAAGTCGGAATAAACTGGTATGAAGATTTAATTCGGAATGCTAGGGTTTTAAAAACCCGGATTACATAAAGTAAGCTAAAATCTAAATAAGCACTTACCAAAACTTTAACCAAATAAATTTTAAGAAAAAGCAAATAAGCCACAATTTAAAAACTATGAAAATAATAAATAAGCAAAATATTTAAAATGAACTTTTTATAAAAATGTTAATCTACCAAATCAACTTATTTAAAAACTAGAAAAACATAAAAACAAGCAATAAGCACAATAATCTAAAAATCTCAAACACACCAAATCAATAAGCACAATCCAATGTTGGGAATTAATTTGATGAGACAAAACAAGTATAATGAAACAAGAAGGACTTATATGCAAATATCAAGCTTTACAAGAATATGGAGCCCTTTCATACAACAAGGAGGACTTATTAGCAAAAGATGGAGGGACTTCTAATGTAATTAAAGTTTTCTTGTAAGAAAAGTCTTGTATTCTAGTATATATAGAATACAATGACCGTAGGTTTTATTCATCCCATCATTCACAATGTAGTATTAAAGTTGAGTCGTGTGTTCTAGACGTGTGTGTTCTTGTAAACACGTCTAGGCTTTATTTCTTGTAATCGTTTGAAGTTTAATACAAGTAATCGTTGGAAAAGTAAACACCTTGTTTATGTGTCTTGTTCAATTCCGCTATGCTAAACACATATGAACACGATGCATTCCTAGTAAGCTTAATCGATCCGTGAATAATGGTTTCCATAATTGGTATCAGAGCAGGTGGCTCTCGATACTAGGAATCAACAAGGTGTCGAGTCGAAGAATGATGAAAAAGAAGAAAAACCCGTCAAGGGTTTATGGTCGAATTTTTCTATGCAACCGTTTTCAAACAGCGATAAATCCTTCGTTAACCGTTGGATCCTCGTGAAATTTTTGTTGTAGGTTCGCGACACATGTGTCTTGAATCTCACCGGAGCGATCGTCGATCTGATTAGTTATGGGTGAGTTATAGATCGTCGAAGTTGGCTGCAGAAGGAGGTATAAATTTTCGGTTTTTATGTTTTTATTAAATAAGATTTAGGGTTTCATCCCCTAAACCCTAGATCGAGTTTAAAACAGAAAATACGTATCGCATCCATGATTAGAGGCTGCTGTGATTTGAAGTTTTTCGTTTTAGGGTTTCAATGAAACCCTAGATCGATTATCTGTTCTTGCTGCGATTGATGTAAGGTTCTAGTTACTGTTCGAGGGTTAGTAACAGCAGGCTGTGTTATAGAAAGCAACAAGAAAAAGGTTTTTATATTAAACCCTAGATCTCAAAAAGAAGTAGGTCGATCTATGCTTTTGATGTATGTATTAGTTGATGATGCTCCAACGAAAAAGGTTCGTACAAATTTATTGAAGCAAGGCACGAGTTATATGGTTGTGTTTGTGAATCTGTACATATTGGTTAGGGTTTGTGTACAGGAAGGATAGAATATTGCCTTTGCCTTATGAAGAAAGGTATGTCACTTCAATTAATGAAGTAAGTATTCACGTGAGTTTGTACTATCCCAAAGCAAAAGTGTTCTCTGGGTTTGGTAGATAGAAGTACGACTAGTGCAGAATGTGGCAGCAAAGAAAAGGTTCGATGGTCCATAGGATTTATGCTTTATGTGCTATTATTTATTGGTTTTAAGTACCTCCATATATGGCTACTGTGATCTACGATTTATTGATGAAAAGGAGTGTGAGGTACTGGTCCAAGAAACTTGATACAAGGTATTATCATGTTTGTATTTGATGTGGTCCCAGACTTACGTCAACTTTACATTGCTGCATTATTGTGGTCATAATGTGTTTCCACGTATTGCGACATGTTTTGAGCAGAATGGGACATGAGGGATTCAATAGAAACAAAAGAGTGCTTATGGTTCATAATTTTGTATTGCTCACGTATCTTAAAAGAAAAAGGGACGCAACTTTTGAATTTAAAGGCATGTATTATATTGGGTTGGTTCCCAAAGATGTGTTCACATGAGATGATGAAGAAGGACAAAAACAATTGCTTTATATCTATTCCCAAGATTATATATGCTGCCAAAGTAAAATGATTCTTAAAGGCAAAGCAAAGACGTGATAGTTGAATTGTATGGGTCACGTGATAGTGACATATCAAGAAGTTTATGAAGACGAAGACAAAGAAAAGAAAAGTGGTACAGTGGAGTAATATTGTTAGCCACTGTCAAGAGTTATTTAGCCACAGATGGTGTCAGTGGCTGAGTCGAGTCGCTGACAAGAATAAAACACACGCTGACAAGGAAGACGCTGATACGTGAAAGCTAGACGTTGACAGCGTATTGTCCGATATATGGTTTTTAAACGCTGACAAGTATCATCCGATATCGGATTGTACATACAGATGATATATTGGATAACTAAGGATCTCGGACATAACTATCTGTTTAAAATTTTATGGCTCGTTTTTGAAGATTGTTTTTGGTGCAATGACGTTTTATTTGATTATGTGACAAGGCTAACCTTGCGGTTAAGTACCGACTTGGAATAGAAGCAGAACGCCGACAGAGGCAGCGGTTGCATAAAAGAAGAGGATGATATTGTACTTAGATGATTTTCATTGCAAATTGGAGGTTTCGATGAAGAGGTTTGATTATTGCTTCTTTGGTGTTGGAGTTGTTTTTCGCAGGTTTGTATTTTATCATATCTCAAAAGACTCGCCTCTCTTTTGAGATAACTTGCTTGTTCGTTTAAATGTTTGGTGACGAAGACTTGTCAAATCTAGCAACTAGATACCTTTCTATCACTTGAAAGAGTTACATTATCGTGCTCAGTGTCTCACAAAGGATGAGGATTTTGATAAGAGATCGAGGTCTGCTTATACTTTAACGTTTTCATATAAGTTCGACGTCACATGGATAGTGCAAGATATAAGGTACAAGCTTGGGAGATTCCACTTCTTCAACTAATAGGTTATATTCGTTTTTCTTCATTCGTGATCTACAATTAGAGTCTACATGGTTCGTGATTCATTTACATGCACCACTCAAGGGGAAGCGGTTATTAGTTGTTTATCTTTAGAAGACCCCTATTGGATGAGACAAAAAGGGGAAGAAGATTCAAAGATCAAGGTATACAACTTATTTTTATGTGGTGATATGTTTTACAAGAAATCTTACTTTAAGGGGAAGCTTGTTTCATTCGTGAAAGATCAAGATTTGAAGATTGGTTTTGTCATCATCAAATAGGGGAAGATTGTTGGGAATTAATTTGATGAGACAAAACAAGTATAATGAAACAAGAAGGACTTATATGCAAATATCAAGCTTTACAAGAATATGGAGCCCTTTCATACAACAAGGAGGACTTATTAGCAAAAGATGGAGGGACTTATAATGTAATTAAAGTTTTCTTGTAAGAAAAGTCTTGTATTCTAGTATATATAGAATACAATGACCGTAGGTTTTATTCATCCCATCATTCACAATGTAGTCTTAAAGTTGAGTCGTGTGTTCTAGACGTGTGTGTTCTTGTAAACACGTCTAGGCTTTGTTACTTGTAATCGTTTGAAGTTTAATAAAAGTAATCGTTGGAAAAGTAAACACCTTGTTTATGTGTCTTGTTCAATTCCGCTATGCTAAACACATATGAACAAGATGCATTCCTAGTAAGCTTAATCGATCCGTGATTAATGGTTTCCACATCCAATAACCAAATCAATCACACAATCAAAAAGATTAAATCAACTACATGATCGAAGAGACAAAACAATAGATTATGATTAAGAAAGGTAGAATGAGAATTAACTAAAAAGCTTGATTAAATTGAAGATTAAGATCCAAAATTACAAGATTAAGATGAAAGATTAATAAACTTGAAAGAAAAGCTAGAGAGAGAAAGTAAAACACATACTCCTAATTACCTACCAAACTAAAAATAAAGACTACTCTCTTCCTAATGAAGATTAGGACACTATATATAGGGGAAGAGAGGGTGTTGTTTCTTTTCTTCTTTCTTCTTGTCTTCTCGACTTTTAAATAACTCGTCTTTCTCGACTTTGTCTCGGGATTAGTCGAATGATAAAATGAACTCGTCTTCTAATTTTCTTCTTTTAGTAAACTTGGTTCTTCGACTTCGTTAAACTTCCGTCTTTAGACTTTTTTCTTCGATAAATCTTCAGAATAGGCCTTTGACTTCTGTTCTTCTTGCACTTTTGATCTTTTGACTTCGTCTTTTGTCTTTTTCTTCGATAAAAGCCCGTGAAAGCCCGTGTTTTCTTCCTTTTTCAAATTTTTTTCCTAAAACACAATAAAAACACAAACCACGCATAATTCTGCCTTTTACGACATTAAATACACGTTTTGGTCTTGTTATTATTAGAAATAAGTGGTAAAAGGATAAGTGTTTTCACACTTATTAAATCCCCTACACTTGACCATTGCAATGCCCTCATGTAATGCATTAATTTCAAAGCACGATTTACATTTTTCATCATAATTAACCCACCTTGGCCTTTATTAAATACTAGACACTCACGGAAACTAAATAATAAAAATAAAAAAAATTACAAAATGCTTGAAGGAAGAACAAGTAAACAGATCGAAGACTTACATTAGGGCTTTGGTTGTCATGAATTTTTATCACCCTCAAGTTTCATGTTCCCCACACCAAGCTTAGAAACGATATCATTGTTATTATAAGTTAGTAAGCTAACATCACTCATGTGGTTCAATTATTCGCTTAGACTCCCTTATTCCTAGGTGTATCTTTTATATTTTATTGTTGTCTTGAGTGATCACGAGGATGCATTATTGACTTATTTCGATAATTTATTAAGGCCGAAAATAAAGTAGGACGATTTAATCTATAGTTAGCTAAAGGACAAAATATTTTAAAACTGCTTCTCGAAACCTCATAAAGTTCATATCTTGGCATAACTCGCTTCACAATTTGAGACCTTTCTCGGACCGATATTTGGCATTGACTTCATACTTCGAATCTTGAGAGACGTTCTTGAAATAATGGTCTTCTCTTCATAATAGGAATTTCTTCACTTGAAGTTTTTGAGAGATTCTTCAAACTTAGACCACGACTTCTTCATTTTTCTCCAATCTTTATTTGGGATTTTGATATACAACGATCCGCCTCCTTTTAGGACTTGGATCTATTTATCCTTATACCTTGCTAGGGTTTTTTCGGATAGACTTCTCCATGATATTTAGGGGAGTATTTGATTTTCGTCGTGTGTCTTGATCCTTCATATTGATTTTTGATAAATGATTCTTCACATCACTTTGGATCTTTAGCAACAAAATGTAGCCCTCATGCCTTGTTAGGGCCTTTTCGGACTCGCCAATCTTCGCATCCCGCTTCAATAAGTTATGCCTTGGCTATGAACTCTAATTAATACCGAGCAACTTTTAAACGATCTTGTGCTAGAAGCTAAGTAACTTTTCAAATCGTACAACCTTACTTATTGCACTTATATTTATTAACAAGCGATGGGAGAAAAAGCTCATAATTAACTCACATAAATTCATGAAAGAATACCAAACTTATAATTGACTCTATCATCACTCGTTCTCCACAATTTAAAATCTCAAGGAATGAGACTCGTGGATGCTTAGCCTATTAAATCAAAGTTTTGGGTTTTCAATTCATCTATAGGATCTTGCATATTCTTTGACTTTTTCAAGTTTAGAATTTGTATTTTAAAGTTCCCTTGATAAGCGACTTTCAGGATCAATTATAGGAACTTGCCGAAAGTTCTTCTTCTTAACCCGTAAGAGTTAAGACTTTCGCTTTTTAAAGTTCCCTATATAAAAGCCTAGCGAAACTTGACTTAAACACGTTAAGGATATTAGCTAGAGTAAACTTAGATAAGTAATGTCGACGTATAGTTTGCAGTCGGCCCGACCCGACAGGCCCGTGGCCCACACATACCTAACTTACCCTTCAAGAAACCCTAGTCCTATAAATACAAGGGTAGGGGTCTCATTCTACATCAGGTTTTCACTCACAACTACACCTCTTATACCACGTATTAATCCGATACTAACTTGACCGTCGGAGGTGGACCCCGGGGCTCCGGCCTCAGGTCCACGTCTAACCGGTTTAACTTTGTTTGCAGCATTACTCAGGATTCGGGAAGACGACAAACGGCCCAGGAGTGTCGTCGAACCGGCCCAGCCAAACTATGCTCCAACAAGTTGGCGCCATCCGTGGGACCCTGACTAAACTGAGCATTCGTGGTCTCGCGCTACAGAGAAGTAAAGATCTGCACCGAGAGTTGGTAATTCTTAAACCCTGATATCTTTGTTTCCATCGTGCCATGCGCATATATAGCATTATATCGTGCACATACTTGTTTTATCTAAATTAGATCTAATGATTTGTCGAATGGTTTAATAAACACCGTGCCAAAAAAAATATATCTCCAAGTAAACTTGTTTTCATACTGAGTACACTTGGTAAATTTGTTTTCATTAACTGTAACGTATCATGATGGCACATACAACATGTAATTTATACCTACGGGTACAAACAAAAATGCTTTGTAAACGCATACATTGGAAAAGCATGCTATAATATTCCTTTTTAGATTAAGCCATATAATTATCTGTGGCTTCTCATGAGCAACTTGATTCTCACACCTATAATATTCTTTTCAAAAAAATTTGCAATGTATACATTGAATAAGCATGACAGATTTAACCATATAGCTATCTGTGGCGTCTCATGCGCATGTATAGTATTCGTAGTATTCATATATCTCGATCAATGATCAGTTTTTTTAGCATCTAAAACCCGTATCGTTTAATATGGCTATGAAAATTTGCTATCGATATATATTTTAATTGTTAAAAGATACAGTTGGTATAAATCTCATGTGAATATTACATGTACCTAAAGATTTATTATTATATATATATATATCCCAACCTATAAAAACGAAGAAGTATTTTAGTCGGTGGATTATTTTATTTTTGATACTCTGCGTCTAACACCCCACCAAATGCTATGCGCAGCGGAACTACAACATTTGGGTGCTAGACAGTTATCATCGCACACAAGATATATCGAACGACTCCAAAGAGACGTCAAATTTAAACTTAAATTAAAAATTGTTAAAAATGTACTTGTCTACGGTTTTCCAACCCCAAATGATACAACAGAGTTTTGCGTTTCGGTCCCCATGAATCTCAACCCCAAAAGTTACAGTTTTCACAACAACATGACATCAAAGTTAAAAATGTTTAAGTAATACTGGGCGGAAAAACAAGTAGACTCCAAGCTCCACACACAACTTCCATCTAATGCATGCTCCATGCTACACTTCAGCGGTTACCTGAAACACATGCTAAATTTGGTCAACGAAAACGTTGAGTGGAATTCATAGGTTTTACAATTCATTTTGAACATATGTGAAATAAAACCATTCACGATCATTCATAGACTTGTCGATCAAACAATCTATATTCAAGGTACTGACACTTGTGTTTAAGCTCATGACACTAAACCGTTAACTCAATCACCCGCGTAAAAATTACCGGCGTGATTCAGATGAAACCGGTGCCCCTACTAAGGCATCAGTTGCAATTATACCTTATCTCTTATCACAAATTATCCGTCCGCAGGGGGTATCAACGTACTAGCCCTCGTCTCGGATAGGGTAGTCAACCCCATAGTACTATCACTTTGTATAAGCGGCTATTTCTAATCCACGCTAGGACCAAACAATAGTTAATAGTTCATGAAATTAGGGCCTTTTGCAACTAGGTACTCAACACAATTTCAAGGCAACATTCGGGTCCAACAATCATTCATGACATATGTTCATTTTGAAAACTAGCATGCATTTCCCTCGCGGGTAAAACAGTTTGAAATAATAATAAGCGAGACTATAAATTCACATCTTATATAACAAGTAGTCGATATTTCGAGTGACGGTCACTGACGACGATGAGGATGCCCGGGTAGATCAACACCTATCAAACCAATAACGCGTAATGAGTAATCTCATTTATAAACCTTAAGGTACTGTATATTATACATACATATAGTCACTTGTGATAATTACAACTCACGCCAAAACAAAACAACCAAGTGTTACTCGTTTTATACCATTTGTCCATATTATTAACGTTATTAATTTTTACGCATTTTTCGCCGATACTTACCAAAAGTACGGACTGTTTTACTAGACTTAACCCTTTTTATAAAATTTGAGAAAATTCTCAAAAATACCTTAAGTCCTGTAGAAAACACATATTTAATCCCAATAAAAGTTTTCGCTTTTACGACCCGTTACTCAACACTTTTCCAAAACTACGTTTTTCGGACTGAAATTGTACTTTGACCAAGTCGGACTCATTTGACCCGTTTAAAATACTCCATTGACCCATTTGACACTTAAGTCTCATAATATACTCAAATATGAAGGTTTGAGACCAAAAATCCACCTTTGACCATTTACCAAACTAAACCTATAGTCCCCGGGATTTGACCTAAAACCAAGCATAATTTCGGATTATGACGGTTTTCATCTCCCGGTACACGAATTTCAAAACGTCGTAACTTTTGACTCGTTAGGAGTCGTAAGCTCTATCTTATACCAAATCGAAGCTAAGAAGATGCTATACAACTCTATCCTAACCACAAGACCTGTTTACAAAATAAGTTTTACGAAAACACCTCAAACTTTCTGCCTAAAATTACCTATACCAGAATCATACCAACGCTCGTTTTCAAACCCATTTATCAACATTAGACAGCATCCTAAGTACTCCTAATCATATCCAAACATCATAATCAGTCCTAAACCCCTATTAATCAATATCCTCATAAAACCAAATCATAAAAATAAACATGCAAATGGATTTACCCATCCAAAAACATGTAAAAGTAGGATTAAATACATAATCTAACATCAAAACAACAACCACCATGATCCCCCAAACACCCCCTTGAGCCGTGGGGTTTGGGTGATCAAAACCCATCAACCAAATTTATTTTTGGTTGATTTGTTTGGTGATTTAACATCATTCTTCCATGAATTAAACATGCAAATGCCCAATTAACATCAAATTAAACTTTTGAAAAATCTTTAATTTTTGGAAAAATTCATGTTAATGCATGTTGGAATTAACCATGGATTAACACTTACAAAAGGGTTTTAGGAAGTGGTATTTAATTGGAATTGATCAAAAACCAAGAAAAATTGAAGTGGTGGTGGTGGTTTGGTGTTTGGCCGTCGGCCTAGAGAGAGCAAAAGGGAGGGTGGGTTTTTTTTTGAAGTGAAATGTGAAGTATGTGTTCTTGATTTTTCCTTTTGTAAAATGGGAGGGACCAAGGGTGCAATTTAGGCTTTCTTTTGTCCTCAAGTGAAAACGACCCTATAAGTTTACGGGATTGACTCACTAGTCATTTTAGAAAATTTTACGGGAGTCAGGAATCATCCCAAACACTCCAAAATACTTTTAGGACACTTTAAATGTACCCGGAAAGCAATAAAACTCACCCGACTCGACTTAACACGAACCGTAAGTAAAATTCTCGAAAAATTACAATATCGATAAAACGACAATAATTATAGAAATTTGGGCATCCGTCGGGATCGTATTCGTCATCGTCCTTCTTAAATCGTCAATCGTCAAAATTATAACCTCGAACATCGGTTTCAACCAAAATAATAAAATATATAGCAAATAAATTTTATTAAAATTTTCAAAAATAAGCGTAATTTAGGGTAATGTTAGTGACCTCGGTTCTAGGGTATCACATCCACCCCTCCTTAAAGAGAGCGACGTCCCGACGCTCGCCTCTTCTTATACTTACATTTCGTGCCGCTGGAACAGATGAGGATACCTTTCCTTGAAAAAGTCCTCACGTTCCCAAGTGTATTCCGGTCCACGCCTAGAATTCCATCGAACCTTCACAATGGGAATTCTACTACGCTTCAGCCTCTTGACCTCTCGGTCCATAATTTCCACGGGTTCTTCCACGAAATGCATTTTGTCGTCCAGTTGAATCTCGTCCAAAGGAATCACCAATTCCTTATCCGCCAAACTCTTCTTCAAGTTCGATACGTGAAACGTGTCGTGAATAGAACTAAGCTCGCTCGGCAATTCTAACTTATACGCTACTGGTCCAATTCGTTTAACGATCTTAAATGGTCCAATATACCTCGGACTTAACTTTCCTTTCTTCCCAAAACGAATTACACCCTTCCACGGCGAAACCTTAAGCATAACCGTATCTCCGACTTCAAATTCCAACGGTTTTCTTCTGTTATCGGCATAACTCTTCTGTCGGCTTCTCGCAGCAAGTAGTCGGTTCTTGATTTGCACAATCTTCTTTGTCGTCTCTAAAACCATTTCGGGTCCAGTCAATTGACTTTCTCCTACTTCACTCCAACACACAGGTGATCTACACTTCCTTCCATACAACGCTTCGAATGGTGCAGCCTTGATGCTCGCATGATAACTATTATTATACGAAAACTCCACTAAAGGCAAGTGGCGTTCCCAACTTCCTCCAAAATCAATCACGCATGCTCGGAGCATGTCCTCCATCGTCTGAATAGTTCGTTCACTCTGGCCGTCAGTCTCTGGATGATAAGCCGTGCTTAGATTCAACTCAGTGCCCATCGTACGTTGAAGCGATTTCCAAAATTCCGAAGTAAACCTACTATCGCGATCCGAAATGATCGATAAAGGCACTCCATGTCCGCAAACGATCTCCTTCACGTACACACTGGCCAGCTTTTCCATACTGTCCGTCTTCTTCATAGGTAAGAAATGAGCAGATTTCGTCAATCTATCCACTATTACCCAAATCATATCACATCCACTAGGAGTTCTGGGTAAACCCGTCCCGAAATCCATAGCGATTTTCTCCCATTTCCATTCTGGGATCTCTGGTTGTACCAACAACCCAGACGGCTTCTTATGTTCGGCTTTAACCTTCGCACAAGTCAAACACTTACTAACGTAACGAGCAATATCCGCCTTCATATTCGGCCACCAATAAACTTTCTTCAAGTCATGATACATTTTATCCGATCCGGGATGTATCGAGTACTTCGACTTATGAGACTCGTTCATAACCAAATCTCGTACTCCAGGCTTTCCTTCCTCGGATGGACACAACGGTAACCAAATCCGATTCTCGAAATATCTCAGTCCGTCTGACCTAACCACAAAAAGAGGTTTCAACATTCTTCCCAAGTTCTCAGCATCAACATTCTCTTTCATTAAACCCCTCTCTTGAGCCTTCAGTATTGTTTCAGTTAAATCAACACTCTCAGTCATCACTAAAGCTCTAACTCTCAAAGGTTTCTCTCGATCCTTCCTACTATGTGCATCCGCTACAACATTCGCCTTACCAGGATGGTAGCGAATTTCACAGTCATAGTCACTCAGTAATTCTACCCATCGTCTCTGTCGCGTGTTCAACTCCTTTTGATCTAAAATGTGCTGCAAACTCTTGTGGTCAGTGAATACAACACACTTCGTCCCATACAAATAATGTCTCCATAATTTCAGCGCAAAAACTACAGCTCCTAATTCCAAATCGTGCGTCGTGTAGTTCTCCTTATTCTTCCTCAGTTGTCTCGACGCGTAAGCAATCACCTTCTCGCGCTGCATCAACACAGCTCCATAACCCTTACGAGATGCGTCACAATACACTACAAAATCTTCGGTTCCTTCAGGTAACGACAATATCGGCGCGGAACATAACTTGTCCTTGAGCGTTTTGAAAGCGAATTCTTCCTCATCTCCCCATTCATACACCCTATTCTTCTCGGTAAGCTTTGTCAATGGCTTCGCAATCAACAAAAATCCTTCAATGAATCTCCGATAATACCCATCTAAACCAAGGAATTGTCGAACTTCAGTCGGCGTTGTCGGTGCCGACCATTCCCTGATCGCTTCGACCTTGGCAGGATCCACGCGAACTCCTTTACTATCAATTACGTGACCAAGGAATTGCACAAACTCTAACCAAAACTCACACTTCGAGAACTTCGCATACAGCTTCTCTCTCTTTAGCAGATCCAATATCTTCCTCAGGTGCTTCTCGTGCTCCTCCTTACTCTTAGAGTAAATAAGAATATCATCGATAAAAACAATGACAAACTTATCTAGATACGGCTTGCATACTCGATTCATAAGGTCCATGAATACAGCAGGCGCGTTTGTCAACCCAAACGGCATCACTCGAAATTCGAAGTGTCCATACCGCGTACGAAAGGCAGTTATAGGAATATCCTCCTCTCTCACACGCAGTTGATGATACCCTGACCTCAAGTCGATCTTTGAGTATACACAGGAACCTTGTAATTGATCAAACATATCGTCAATCCTCGGTAATGGATACCGATTCTTAACCGTCAGCTTGTTGAGTTCTCTATATTCAATACACATCCGAAATGACCCATCTTTCTTCTTCACAAACAACACTGGCGCTCCCCATGGTGATGAGCTTGGTCTAATAAATCCCTTGTCCATCAACTCCTTCAGTTGATCCGATAACTCCTTTAACTCTGATGGTGCTAATCGATAGGGTGCACGCGCAACTGGTGCAGCTCCCGACACCAAATCGATTCGAAACTCGACCTCACGGGTGGGTGGTAAACCCGGCAACTCGTCTGGAAAAACTTCCGGATAGTCGCAGATTACAGGTACCTCTTCAATCCTCGCCTCTAAATCACCATCACTAGAAACTTGTGCCAAAAACACATCGCATCCATCTTCTACATACTTCATCATTTTCAAACAAGAAATCACTTTCAAACGAGAAGTGCAATCGTCTCCCTTCACAGTCAAGAATTTATTCCTCAACGGGATCTGAACTAACCTCTCTCCACAGACGATCACGGCACTGTGCGCCATCAGCCAATCCATTCCCACAATCACATCAAACGATCCTAGCTCTATAGGCATCAAGTCGATTTCAAAAGCGTAATTTCCTAACTTCAAGGTACACCCTTTCAGTATAGAATTCGTACTAACGATTTTCCCATCGGCTAACTCCACGTTATAACTAGTCGTTAACAATACCGGTTTTCTATCGATATGACGACTAAATTTAACATCTACGAAACTCTTGTCGGAACCAGAATCAAACAAAATACTAGCATAACAAGCGTCTAGCAAAAACGTACCGGTAACCACGTTAGGACCCTGTGGTTTATCAACCGTCCCTACTTGATACACAGCAGCAGCATTGTTACCTCATTGCTTGTTTCCTGCCTTCGGGCAATTTCCTTGCTTGTGTCCTCTTTCTCCACATCCAAAACAACCCATCACTCTCGTAGCATTTGCCCCAGTGGCTACCCCCTTTGTTCGACAATCAGACATCCTGTGGCCCGCTTTTCCACATTTGCCGCACGCAGGCGGGCAACTCCCTACATGGTACAAGTTGCATCGACCACAGTGGGGATTCACCTTCGCTCCTCTGGGGTTTGTCACAGCTCTCATCCCGTCATTCCTTCGCTGGTTGAACTGCTGATTGCGGTTCTGACCATTGTTGTTACGGTTTCCACCTCGGCTTTGACCCTGGGATTGATTGCTCTGTGCTGCCTCCCACTTCCTCTTATTTCCTTCAGCAATGAAGTTCTTCTTGTCTTGGAGTTTGACATCCATCAACGCGTGAGCCATCTGGACCGCTTCATCAAACGACCCAGGTTTAGACGAAGTCGTCTCACCCTTGATATTACTGGACAGACCTTTGATGTACTGTTTCATCTTCTTGCTATCATCGGCAAAGGTATCGGGACACAAGAGGCTTAATTCATTAAACCTCCTGGTGTAAGCAGTGATATCATTGTTTCTCAAAGTCAGGTGCCTCAACTCATCTTCCAATTGACTTAGCTCCTCTTCAGGACAGAACTTCTTGGTCAAAAGAGCTTTAGTTGCAGTCCATGTTCTTGCATTCGCTACTACTAACCCAACAGTGGCTACTTGCGTGTTCCACCAACTTAATGCGTCGTCAAGAAAAGTAGCAGCCGCAAACTTGACCTTGTTCGCTTCTGAACAACCACTAATCTCGAAAGTACTCTCGACCTTTTCTAACCATCTCCTGAGTTCTAGAGCTCCACCAGCTCCACGAAATTGCGTGGGACCACATTTTATAAAACTAGAGTAAGTACACTCTCTTGGGGCTTGCTGTCTCCCTACATTTCTGCCTTGGTCTGGGTTCCTCCCTGCTCGATCTACTTCTAGCGCATTCGCAATGGCTTCCTGAATCATCGTGTTCACATGGTCGGCTGTTAGTTTTGGATGCATGGTGCGTTATCAAATACACCTCTCTGCAAAGACAGGGAAAATAGAAAAACAATGTAAGTATACACATCAAGATTAAGATGGATTTCTCTTTCAAGACATAATATAAATACAACGACACATCGCTACAGAGTTACTAATATTCATCAATTCACATCACAAAAGATCAAATTAAAGACATACCACAGATCATGAAAGGTAAACATGGATGTATTGATAATCAACCAAAATTGTGACAAGTATTGCCACTACAACCATTCACCATAAAACTTAAGTCCTCAAGTTTTTCGTCACAATGCCATCATACAAAAGTCTAAAATAGTTCTATTACAACGATCAAAGATAAAATACAAGACAAGCAACTAGTCATGTGGTGATCCACAGGACCTCTTGGATGGCGGTTCATCATCATCTTCCTCGGGTTCCTCGTCGCTATCTTCCTCGTCCAGTTCATCCATCTTCCTCTTTCCTTTGTCGTTCGGCCCACATTTAGTCGCCTTCTTCGTCCCTGACGTAGACCCACACTCAACCGCTACATGATTTCCCACAGTGATACAAACACCTCTGGCAGGTGGCTGGATCATGAAGTCATTAGCTTCCATTTCCAAGTCGTCCACAAATCTCCAATCTAGGGGCAAGGACGCTCTCACTCGATGCTCCCAACTCTGCATCCTAGACAATCTCGCTTGATCTTCCCTAACTCGATCAAGACTGGCGCTCAAGTTTGCGATCATCGATCTCAGACTGTTGATATCACTCTTGTTTGCATTTCCATCATACTCAATCCTTGAAGTTCTTGCCAATAATCTTTGGTGTGCTCTCTCATTCTTATCAAACCTCTTAATTACCCTGGTCTCCACCACAAACCGCTCATACATCAACCTATCCATCCTCCTCAACGTCCTTCGGGATCCCAGTAGTGTCTTGGTCTCGGAAAGTAGACCCTCGCGATATTCTCATGAATAGATTGTGCTTTAGATGAATTGCTGGATTCTGCACCACTCCCATTACTTACTCGAACAAACCCTGGCACTGTCTTCAGGTAGTCCTTACAATTGTCCATCGGGCGACGAAAGGGTTGCTGCTCATATCGGTCGGTCGGAGGCACTTCATAACCCTTTGGCGAATTTGGAGATTGAAATAAATCAGGTTTGGTCTGACCGACAGCGTTCTCGGGAATTCCATCATCCACCGGTTCCTCGGGATCTTCCTCAGAATCCTCACTACCATCGCTACTGATACTGAAGTTGTCCACGTCACTTTTGTCACTGTCATTTCCCGGCTCTATTGCTTCTTCTGGAGCGATCCATCCATTGTCATTACCCGGCGGGTTCGGAGGAAACGGTCCCCCTTCGTGACCTACGACATAATCGTCTCCATTACCATTAGGCGGTACATCGGCCATTCCTGCAATAACAGAGAATTTTGGAGGGTACGTAAGATAACTATGCATTATTTATAAATACATGCATGAAAATGCAATGCAAAGGTGGTACACATGCCCAAAATGCGATAATATGATGCTCATGCATACGTAATACAAGAATTACGGTATCGGGTATTCCACGTATGATTTCAACGTTTACATATAGTAGTTTCCATATCTACGTAATAAATACCCACATATATATACTTCAACTCAAAAGTATACGTCAATGCCATGAATACAAAAATAAACCTTACCGGAGCCATGCAGGATAGTTGTGTGCGCTTGGACAATTTCTTACGACACAAAAAGTTATAGTTTAGGAATTTTCAAAACGACCTAGTCTCTATAACTCATGGCTCTGATTACCAATCTCTAACACCTCACCAAATGCTATGCGCAGCGGAACTACAACATTTGGGTGCTAGGCAGTTATCATCGCACACAAGATATATCGAACGACTCCAAAGAGACATCAAATTTAAACTTAAATTAAAAATTGTTAAAAATGTACTTGTCTACGGTTTTCCAACCCCAAATGATACAACAGAGTTTTGCGTTTCGGTCCCCATGAATCTCAACCCCAAAAGTTACAGTTTTCACAACAACATGACATCAAAGTTAAAAATGTTTAAGTAATACTGGGCGGAAAAACAAGTAGACTCCAAGCTCCACACACAACTTCCATCCAATGCATGCTCCATGCTACACTTCAGCGGTTACCTGAAACACATGCTAAATTTGGTCAACGAAAACGTTGAGTGGAATTCATAGGTTTTACAATTCATTTTGAACATATGTGAAATAAAACCATTCACGATCATTCATAGACTTGTCGATCAAACAATCTATATTCAAGGTACTGACAATTGTGTTTAAGCTCATGACACTAAACCGTTAACTCAATCACCCGCGTAATAATTACCGGCGTGATTCAGATGAAACTGGTGCCCCTACTAAGGCATCAGTTGCAATTATACCTTATCTCTTATCACAAATTATCCGTCCGCAGGGGGTATCAACGTACTATCCCTCGTCTCGGATAGGGTAGTCAATCCCATAGTACTATCACTTTGTATAAGCGGCTATTTCTAATCCACGCTAGGACCAACCAATAGTTAATAGTTCATGAAATTAGGGCCTTTTGCAACTAGGTACTCAACACAATTTCAAGGCAACATTCGGGTCCAACAATCATTCATGACATATGTTCATTTTGAAAACTAGCATGCATTTCCCTCGCGGGTAAAACAGTTTGAAATAATAATAAGCGAGGCTATAAATTCACACCTTATATAACAAGTAGTCGATAGTTTGAGTGACGGTCACTGACGACGATGAGGATGCCCGGGTAAATCAACACCTATCAAACCAATAACGCGTAATGAGTAATCTCATTTATAAACCTTAAGGTACTGTATATTATACATACATATAGTCACTTGTGATAATTACAACTCACGCCAAAACAAAACAACCAAGTGTTACTCGTTTTATACCATTTGTCCATATTATTAACGTTATTCATTTTTACGCATTTTTCGCCGATACTTACCAAAAGTACGGACTGTTTTACTAGACTTAACCCTTTTTATAAAATTTGAGAAAATTCTCAAAAATACCTTAAGTCCTGTAGAAAACACATATTTAATCCCAATAAAAGTTTTCGCTTTTACGACCCGTTACTCAACACTTTTCCAAAACTACGTTTATCGGACTGAAATTGTACTTTGACCAAGTCGGACTCATTTGACCCGTTTAAAATACTCCATTGACCCATTTGACACCTAAGTCTCATAATATACTCAAATATGCAGGTTTGAGACCAAAAATCCACCTTTGACCATTTACCAAACTAAACCTATAGTCCCCGGGATTTGACCTAAAACCAAGCATAATTTCGGATTATGACGGTTTTCATCTCCCGGTACACGAATTTCAAAACGTCGTAACTTTTGACTCGTTAGGAGTCGTAAGCTCTATCTTATACCAAATCGAAGCTAAGAAGATGCTCTACAACTCTATCCTAACCACAAGACCTGTTTACAAAATAATTTTTACGAAAACACCTCAAACTTTCTGCCTAAAATTACCTATACCAAAATCACACCAACGCTCGTTTTCAAACCCATTTATCAACATTAGACATCATCCTAAGTACTCCTAATCATATCCAAACATCATAATCAGTCCTAAACCCCTATTAATAAATATCCTCATAAAACCCAATCATAAAAATAAACATGCAAATGGATTTACCCATCCAAAAACATGTAAAAGTAGGATTAAATACATAATCTAACATCAAAACAACAACCACCATGATCCCCCAAACACCCCCCTTGAGCCGTGGGGTTTGGGTGATCAAAACCCATCAACCAAATTGATTTTTGGTTGATTTGTTTGGTGATTTAACATCATTCTTCCATAAATTAAACATGCAAATGCCCAATTAACATCAAATTAAACTTTTGAAAAATCTTTATTTTTTGGAAAAATTCATGTTAATGCATGTTGGAATTAACCATGGATTAACACTTACAAAAGGGTTTTAGGAAGTGGTCTTTAATTGGAATTGATCAAAAACCAAGAAAAATTGAAGTGGTGGTGGTGGTTTGGTGTTTGGCCGTCGGCCTAGAGAGAGCAAAAGGGAGGGTGGGTTTTTTTTGAAGTGAAATGTGAAGTATGTGTTCTTGATTTTTCCTTTTGTAAAATGGGAGGGACCAAGGGTGCAATTTAGGCTTTCTTTTGTCCTCAAGTGAAACGACCCTATAAGTTTACGGGATTGACTCACTAGTCATTTTAGAAAATTTTACGGGAGTCGGGAATCATCCCAAACACTCCAAAATACTTTTAGGACACTTTAAATGTACCCGGAAAGCAATAAAACTCACCCGACTCGACTTAACACTAACCGTAAGTAAAATTCTCGAAAAATTACAATATCGATAAAACGACAATAATTATAGAAATTTGGGCATCCGTCTGGATCGTATTCGTCATCGTCCTTCTTAAATCGTCAATCGTCAAAATTATAACCTCGAACATCGGTTTCAACCAAAATAATAAAATATATAGCAAATAAAATTTATTAAAAATTTCAAAAATAAGCGTAATTTAGGGTAATGTTAGTGACCTCGGTTCTAGGGTATCACACTGCGGCCATGGGTCCCGCCTTTCCGCGATAGAGATATTACGTATATCTTTTAATTTTATTATTAGTTTTTCTCATATAAATCGCGACCCGATCTCTTTTCCCGCGGTCATGGTACTTCCATCTTCGCTAATCTGAACTTATTTTATCCGCTATCAGGGTATATCCAGCCGCACCTATCCGTATGTCCGGTCATATTTTATTTATTAACTGTGGTCGTGAGCCGCATCCTTTCGCGCTGGTCTGCATGATTATTTATATTATTTGATATTACACTTAGTTTTTCAATTAATAAAAAAGATATTATCTATCTTTAAAATTTGATAAAGATATATTCCGATATCTTTCGAAATTATAAAAATATTATTTATATCTTTTTCAAGAGGTAACAGGATATTGCCTATACTTTTTTAATATTCTAATAGATATTTTCTATATCTTTTAATAAGATATTACGTATATCTCTTAACTTGGTAACAAGATATTATATATATCCTTTAGCTTTGTGCGATTTCCTTTTATTACGATAAATGTTCGCATCTTTAAATACATATCTAGATACATATTTGCATGTCTAGTATTAAGTGATTGCCTATGATACTTATATATATATATATATATATATATATATATATATATATATATATATATATATATATATATATATATATATATATATATATATATATATATATATATATATATATATATATATATATATATATATATATATATATATATATATATATATATATATATATATATATATATGCTAGTCCATACATTCGGACATCTTTAGCCTACGGGCGTACATGTACACATCGTTCCCAGGCAGAATAAGAGGATTGAGTGAACCTAATAATTCAACTTGTCGTATAAGAGGGTTGCAAACCCAACGACCACGGATCATGTATCCTTGTTAGACACCTTGCTATCAAGACATTGTAGTAAGTTACGCAAACCACATGACTCATGATGGACTTGCAAGAGACATACTGTGCACGTCTAACAACATTTTGTCAAAAATTTGACCGCCCTTATGGTAAATGCGGTACGCCGCACGTAGTGGCATAGCTCATCCCATAAGTTAGTTAAGATACGTCTTATACTATGTGACAATTCGCGGTTATGGCAAGACCCATCCGCGTTGGTTCGCACGTTCGAACCCAATTTCTATCTTTCATACGCGGCTATGGTACGTCCATTCGCGCTGGTCTACGTGATCGTAATTTTTTTGAAATACGTGATTAAGTTTAATACTACTAATCGAGTGTAGCACCATTAAACTTGGGGGGCTACTAGGGTATAATAATACCACTATTTATGTGCACGTCACTCAAATATCTTTAGATATATTCCTTTGTCGCAGAAGTCCGCCTTCTGCCGGTCTATTCCTTTGCCATGCAAGTATCTCTTCCATTGGCTTTTTTTTCCTTCGCCGCGGAAGTCCTCCTTCCGCGCGCATATTCCTTTGCCATGGAAGTATTTCTTCCATTTGCTTATTCCTTCGCCGCGGAAGTACTCCTTCCGCGCGCTTGTTTCTGCGCCATGGAAGTATCTCTTCCATTAGCTTTTTCCTTCGCCACGTAAGTCCTCCTTCCGCGCGCTTATTCCTTTGCCATGGAAGTATTTCTTCCATTGGCTTATGCCTTTTCCACGGAAGTATCTCTTCCATTGGCTTATTCATGCGCCGTCGAAGTATTCTTCCACGTGCTCATTATCTTTTGCCGTGGAAGTATTCTTCCACGTGCTCATTATCATTTTCCGTGGAAGTACTCCTTCCACTGGCTTATTGTCTTCTCCGTGGAAGTATCTTTTCCACGTGCTTATTATCTTCGCCGTGGAAGTAATTCTTCCACTGGCGTATTATCTTTGCCGTGGAAGTATCTCTTCCACGTGCTCATTATCCTTCGCCGTAGAAGTATCTCTTCCACGTGCTTATTGTCTTCGCCGTGGAAGTACTCCTTCCACTGGCTTATTGTCCTTCACCGTGGAAGTATCTCTTCCACGTTCTTATTATCTTCGCCGTGGAAGTAATTCTTCCACTGGCGTATTATCTTTGCCGTGTAAGTATCTCTTCCACGTGCTCATTATTCTTCGCCGTGGAAGTATCTCTTCCACATGCTTATTGTCTTCTCCGTGGAAGTCCTCCTTCCACTGGCTTATTGTCTTCGCCATGGAAGTACTCCTTCCACTGGCTTATTGTCTTCGCCGTGGAAGTATCACTTCCACGTGCTTATTATCTTCGCCATGGAAGTAATTCTTCCACTGGCGTATTATCTTTGCCGTGGAAGTATCTCTTCCACGTGCTCATTATCCTTCGACGTGGAAGTATCTCTTCCACGTGCTTATTATCTTCGCCGTGGAAGTAATTCTTCCACTGGCGTATAATCTTTTCCGTAGAAGTATCTCTTACACGTGCTCATTATCCTTCGCCGTGGAAGTATCTCTTCCACGTGCTTATTATCTTCGCCGTGGAAGTAATTCTTCCACTAGCGTATTATCTTTGCCGTGGAAGTATCTCTTCCACGTGCTCATTATCCTTCGCCGTGGAAGTACTCCTTCCACTGGCTTATTGTCTTCGCCGTGGAAGTATCTCTTCCACGTGCTTATAATCTTCTTCGTGGTAGTAATTCTTCCACTAGAGTATTATCTTTGTCGTGGAAGTATCTCTTCCACGTGCTCATTATCCTTCGCCGTGGAAGTATCTCTTCCACGTGCTTATTATCTTCGCCGTGGAAGTAATTCTTCCACTGCCGTATTATCTTTGCCATGGACGTATCTCTTCCACGTGCTCATTATCCTTCGCCGTGGAAGTATATCTTCCACGTACTTATTATCTTCGCCGAGGAAGTAATTCTTCAACTGGCGTATTATCTTTGCCGTGGAAGTATCTCTTCCACGTGCTCATTATCCTTCGCCATGGAAGTACTCCTTCCACTGGCTTATTGTCTTCGCCGTGGAAGTATCTCTTCCACGTGCTCATTATCCTTCGCCGTGGAAGTATCTCTTCCACGTACTTATTATCTTCGCCGTGGAAGTAATTCTTCCACTGGCGTATTATCTTTACCGTGGAAGTATCTCTTCCACGTGCTCCACGTACTTATTATCTTCGCCGTGGAAGTAATTCTTCCACTAGCGTATTATCTTTGCCGTGGAAGTATCTCTTCCACGTGCTCATTATCCTTCGCCGTAGAAGTACTCCTTCCACTGGCTTATTGTCTTCGCCGTGGAAGTATCTCTTCCACGTGCTTATTATCTTCGCCGTGGTAGTAATTCTTCCACTGGCGTATTATCTTTGCCGTTGAAGTATCTCTTCCACGTGCTCATTATCCTTCGCCTTGGAAGTATTTCTTCCACGTGCTTATTGTCTTCGCCGTGGAAGTCCTCCTTCCACTGGCTTATTTTCTTCGCCGTGGAAGTATCTCTTCCACGTGCTTATTATATTCGCCGTGGAGGTAATTCTTCCACTGGCGTATTATCTTTGCCGTGGAAGTATCTCTTCCACGTGCTCATTATCCTTCGCCGTGGAAGTATCTCTTCCACGTGCTTATTGTCTTCGCCGTGGAAGTCCTCCTTCCACTGGCTTATTGTCTTCGCCTTGGAAGTACTCCTTCCACTGGCTTATTGTCTTCGCCGTGGAAGTATCTTCCACGTGCTCATTATCTTTCGCCGTGGAAGTATTCTTCCACGTGCTCATTATCATTTTCCGTGGAGGTACTCCTTCTACTGGCTTATTGTCTTCGCCGTGGAAGTTCTCCTTTCACGTGCTCATTATCTTTCGCCGTGGAAGTATTCTTCCACGTGCTCATTATCTTCTCCACGAAATTACATATTTCTTTGAGTCATTCTCTTTGTCGCGGAAGTACGTCTTCCGTTCGCACATATCTTTGTTGCGGATGTACGTTTTCCGCGACGTATTACTTTGCCCGGCCATGGAGTGATTTTTCCAAAGTTTATATTGTTTGGCTTTAATTAGACGGAGCCTGATCAACTACGTTTGGTTCAGGAAAAACCACAATAAATTTTGGCATTCATTATCACATGTCGTGGCCGCAAGACGGATGTAATATCCGCGTTACTTCGCCACAGAGGTACGTCTTCTGTTGGCCTTAAGACGGATGTAATATCCGCGTTACTTCACCACAGAGGTACGTCTTCTATTGGCCTTAAGACGAATGAAATATTCACGCTATGCTGCATCATTAGTGGGTATAAGAAGTACGCCTTCAAATGTTCACGATGCAACATACGGGTTCCACCTCCACCTTCACAAAACCTTCTTATCATCCTCACGTTAGAAATGAATAAGAATGATACCATGCCAATGCCAGTGTTACCCCGGCTATAGAACACGCTTTCTTCTTACGGGGTCCTTACCGTCTAATCACGGGAAACCAAGCATTCGAGCACAACTACCCGTCTTACGTATACAGGTTCCCCATTTCTTTCGACGTAGATACACTTACAGGTAGCAGATATGGTGTAAAGTCTAGTAACCTTGGTGACAACCTCGCATACTAGACTGGGGGGGACATGATGACATATAGTGGCTACACTCACTATTCGCAACCTCATCCCATCATCTTTTTGCTAAGGATAGCCCATTACGAGTGGAGCAATATGTTATGGATGACCCACGAGGATGTCCTAGCAACAAGCCGCACGCGGTTTTTTAGTAAGCATGATACATGAATAAGTCAAGCATAACATGATCATGGACCATATCATACTAGACTGGGG
Source organism: Glebionis coronaria (assembly GCA_025667525.1). Taxonomy (NCBI): domain Eukaryota; kingdom Viridiplantae; phylum Streptophyta; class Magnoliopsida; order Asterales; family Asteraceae; genus Glebionis; species Glebionis coronaria. The sequence continues at coordinate 497,059,557 of CM046877.1, forward strand.
GACATGTCGACGTATAGTCTGCAGTCGGCCCGGCCCGACAGGCCCGTGGCCCACACATACCTAACTTACTGATTGGTGTATTTTGGATACACCTAATGGCATGTTAATTTAGCATAATTGTATATTTATTTGTCGTTATATATGTACTTTGAGTGTGTTTTATGATTATATAGGTTACGAGCGAAGTAGAATAAAAATGGACACTTAATTAATTTTTTGGAGGAAAGACATTGTGAGCGCCGAAAATGAAGAAAAAATATTGAAGAAAAAGATTTGAGCGCGTCGCAATATTTTCGGTCATCTTTTATTTGTCCGGGTTCGTTCGAGCAATTATTAATGTTGGGTTATTTTTTATTGGGCCAAAATTATTATATGCCAAAAGAATAAAAGAAAATAATAATAATAATAATAATAATAATAATTTTTGGGTCCAATACCCAATAACCCACTGGTGGATACTATAAAAAGAAAAAGAGAAGACACAACAAAGGGGGAATTAATTCGTCTTATTGGTGGTAGTCGAATACACAATTGCAATTGGGGTGACACCATGTTTTCGGCCGCAATACACAAAGGATTGGAGATTCGTTTGAGGATTAAAAGGCTGCACAAGAATTATAAAAAAATAGTCCACACAAGAAAGTGAAAGACGAATGGAAGATATATAATAAAGGACAAATAGTAAATTGGGGGTGTCTTGTCTTGTCGCAAACAGTAGCAGCAAAGAATAAAAAAAAAGTGATGATGGTTTATGTTATGCGGGTCAGGTACACCGTAATGTCCGGCTAATTTTGTTGTAATTCCTTCCGGTAACTTTATTTATGGTCTGATCATTACTTTCGGATTATCATATATTCATTACATTGATTTATGATTTATTTATAAATTATTTTTATCGATTTAATATTATGTTTAATTATTTGTGTGAGACAATTTATTGTTAGTTAACGATTCATACTTATTTTATTTAGTTAAAAAAAAGATGGTCGTATAATCAACATAAGTTGTACCTAAATAAATTGTTAAAACATAATTATTGGTTGGATTAATATAAGATTTATTATTGCGAGTCGTTGATGAACATAATAAATGCCGACATTAATTCATTCATATTAAGTCAAAATAATCTTTGTAATCGGTTCTAAAAAGTTTCAATAATCCATAAGTGTGATCAACCATAAATATTAGGAGCTATAAGGGATTGCATTTTTCTTTTAATTGTTTACATCTTTATTATATTTTTCTCACTTGATTATTAGTTTAACAAGTATTTTAATTTTTAATCAGCATTTTTATTATTAAAAGTATTTTAGTTGTTAGAATTCAAAACCAAAACCTTTATTGATCAGTGATCACTTCAAAATTTAAACTAAAACCACATAGTCCTCGTGGATCGATACACGCTTACCCTATCTAGTATAAGGTAATTAGGTTATTTTTTTGACCGGCACTTCGACGTCGATCAAAAATTTGGCGCCGCTGCCGGGGACTCAGTGAGCTTTTCGTTTAAGTTTTTGTTAATATTTTTATTTAATAAAATACAAAAATACAAAAAGATTTTATTTTTCTTGTTTTGTTTGTTTTGTTTTGTTTCTTGTGAGTGTGTAGGTTAGTGTATGCGCACACGTAGATCGGGACGTACATCACCGTTAGCTTACGATCCTGAGGTTGAGAAAAGTGCAAGGTTAAGAAGGAAGACGTTTCGACAATTTTCTACTAATCTTGATTTTTCAGGTTTAGCAGAGTTTTTCGCTGAAATGCCAGGTGACGAAGATGTTGGCGGAAGTGCTAGCGGCAGTAGTAGCGGAGAAGAATCTCCACCACGGGGTGTTGATTCTTATTACAGGTCGGGGATCTTCGAGGATCCCTCGCCTCTCGTTTATCCGGATCCGGTTAAAGGGGTTACGAGTAACTTCAAGATCCAGCCGAACCTCATAGCAATCTTGCCAGTGTTTAGGGGTCGTGAGGATCCATACGCACATCTACGAGAATTCTTCTCAATTGCTGACACACATCAGGTTAATAACATTACCAAGGATGAGGTAAGACTTCGCCTTTTTCCTTTCTCACTTAAAGATCAAGCTAAGGACTGGTTCTCATCTCTTGAGCCAGGTAGTATTAACTCATGGTCTGAAATGCAATCTGCTTTTCTTGAGGAATTTTATTCTATATGTAAAACTGCTGCCATTAGGAATAAGATTAAATCCTTTCGTCAAATCCCATGCGAGCAGTTTCATGAAGCATTTAATAGACTTAAGGAGTTATTAAGAACATGCCCTCATCACGATGTTCCAAAATGGGAGCTTGTCAAAGTCTTCTATGATGGGTTGGATTATAAAAACCAACAATTTATGATGGCCACTAGTGGGGGTATGTTTTTCTCGCGACCTATGGAGGAAGAATGGGAGTTTTTTGAAAAACTAAGCAAAGGTTCTAAGACCCAAGCTTCAGTGGATCGAAACAACCACCCATCTTCCGCCAATTATGTGTCTAACCAACGTGGCAAAAATTCTGTAATTAGCGAGTTAAGTAAGAAAGTTGATCTTTTGTTGAAAAATATAGGAAAAGGTGTTCTGAATGTGTCTAATGTGTCGCATAGTGGGTGTTCAATGTGTGGTGATCCGAGTCACTTTGTCGATAATTGTCAAAGTTGGGGGGCGCCACCAAATGAGGAGGTAAATGGAGTCTACGGTGGTCGTCCACGAAATGACCCATTCTCTGAAAGTTACAATCCTGGATGGCGCAATCACCCCAATTTCCGTTGGAAAGATGAAGACAGTCGCCCTAATAATACCCAACAACAACACTATGGTTACAAACCAAGGTACGAGGGTGGCGATTCATCTAACTTCCAACAAACTTCTTACAATCATAGGCCACAACAACAATATCTAAATCAGGGCCAAGGCCAAGATGACAACCTTCTCTTGATCCTTGACTGAAAGTTTGATAGGCTTATGGATTCATTGTCTACCAACAATCAAGAGATCAATAGAAAATTTGAGGTCACTAATCAAAGACACGAGACCACTACTAAATCTATTGCAGCTCTTGAGAGACAAGTTGGTCAATTAGCGGATCAATTAAGCAAAAGAGATGAGGGAAGGCTACCGAGCTACCCCACCATGAATCCCGCACACAAGAAAAATGGAAATGAGCACGTGAATATGGTGACATCTCTTCGAAACGGTAAAATCTACAACAATGACAAAGGAATTCCAAATTCTCCTGATGTCGAGGATTTCGTTACCGATGACGAAATTATTGTTACAGGTAAAAATTCTGATAATGCTAAGTCCGGTTCTGAGTTGGTAAATGATTTGTTAAATGATTTTCCTAAACCAACAACACAGAATCCTAAAGCTACTGAATCTCCCGAAGTTGGGGAGGGTGGTGCGTCCAGCACACCTTACCCTACGGCTTTGGAGAAATCGACATCTGCAAAGTTAGCTAAAAAGGGTCCTCATGCTGAGGATATGTGGGAGACTTTCAAGCAAGTTAAGATCAATCTCCCCCTTATTGATGCTATCAAGCAAATTCCTTCGTATGCCAAGTTTTTAAAGGACTTGTGTACTCAGAAGAGGAAGCTGAAGGCGTCGTTGCCTAAAAAGATTGACCTAACTGAGCATGTTAGTACAGTCTTATCTAGCTCCCTTCCTCCTAAATTCAAAGATCCTGGAGCACCGTTGATTTCAGTGGTGGTCGGAAATATTGCCATTAAGAAGGCGCTCCTTGATCTTGGTGCCAGTATCAACATCCTTCCTGCTAGTTTGGTCGATAAGTATGACTTAGGAACTCTTCGTAAGACAAACACCATTATTTCCTTAGCCGATCGATCTACCAAAATTCCTAGAGGTATCTTTGAGGGTGTTATTGTGAAAGTTGATGATTTCTATTACCCAATTGACTTCTTTGTTATGGATACCGAGTCACAATACAAGATGTTCAACCAACTATTATCCTTGGGCACCCATTCTTAGCCACGATAGATGCTAGGATTAATTGTCGAACTGGCGCCATGGATATTGCATTCGGTAATAAAAAGATAAGACTGAATGTGTTTAATTATATGAATTCTCCTAAGATGAATGAATGTTACCAAGTAGATGTGATTGACGAGGAAGTCCAAAAGCATGCATCCCGTATGCTTAAGGATGATCATTTGGAATTATATTTAACTGTGATAATGAGGAGATTCTTGATGTTGCTGAAGTTCAAGAGATTCAAGAGTGTTTGGTCAGTTCTTTGGACCATCAAAAGCCACCTTGGTCTTATAAAGTGGAGCCATTGCCTTCTACTTTTGATACGGCCACGAAACCGTCTCTAGAGGTGCCTCCAGCTCTTGAACTAAAACCTTTGCCATCTAATCTCAAATATGCTTTTCTAGATCCTAACAATACGTTACCCGTTATTGTTGCTTCTGATCTTTCTGAATCACAAGAGGGAGCACTTCTAAAGGTGCTTTCCAAGTACAAAGCAGCAGTGGGATGGACAATTCCAGACTTGAAAGGGATCAGTCCTTCATTTTGTATGCATCGAATTGTTACGGACCCAGATATTAAGCCTGCAAGAGATGCGCAAAGGCGTCTGAATCCTAATATGAAAGAGGTAGTCAAGACGGAAGTTCTTAAATGGTTAGATGCTGGTATCATCTATCCCATCTCGGATAGTAAATGGGTAAGTCCTACTCAAACGGTGCCTAAAAAGGCCAGAATCACCGTTGTTGAAACCGAGAATGGGGAAAAGCTCACAACCCGACCAGTCACTGGGTGGAGAGTTTGTATAGATTACCATAAGCTGAATAATGCCACGTCTAAAGATCACTTCCCACTACCTTTCATTGATCAAATAGTTGAGAAGCTTTCTGGTAAGAAATTCTATTGCTTCCTGGATGGGTACTCCGGTTATAATCAAATACCCATCCATCCTGATGACCAGGCCAAAACTACATTTACGTGTCCATATGGGACGTTTGCATTTCGAAGAATGCCTTTTGGCCTGTGTAATGCACCGGCTACCTTTCAGCGGTGTATGATGAGTATTTTTTCTGACATGGTTGGAGAATCTGTAGAGATATTTATGGATGATTTCTCCATCTTTGGTCAATCCTTTGAAAGCTGCCTTGATCAGCTTGAAAGTGTGTTAAAAAGATGCACCGAAACTAATTTGGTTCTTAGTTGGGAGAAGAGCCATTTCATGGTTCGAGAGGGAATTGTATTAGGGCATGTTGTGTCTGAAAAAGGATTTGAGGTTGACCGTGCGAAGGTACAAGTAATTTCAACCCTTACTCCTCCCACTACCGTCAAAGGTGTGCGTTCTTTTCTTGGTCATGCCGGGTTCTATAGGCGATTTATTAAAGATTTTAGTGCAATATCAAAGCCTCTTTGCAATCTACTCTTAAAAGATGCACGCTTTGACTTTAATGAATCATGTCTTAAAGCATTCAACATGCTTAAGCAAAAGCTTGTAGAAGCCCCTATTCTGCAATCACCTAATTGGTCGAAGCCTTTCGAGATCATGTGTGATGCAAGTGATTATGCCGCTGGGGCGGTTCTTGGACAGCGGGTCGATAAGAAACCCGTTGTGATCTTTTATGCTAGTAAGACTTTTTTTCAGAAGCTCAAATGAATTACACCACTACTGAAAAAGAGTTGTTAGTTGTGGTTTTTGCTCTTGATATGTTTAGGTCATATATTTGGGGGCATTCTAAGGTGATAGTATTTTCAGATCATAGTGCCTTAAGACATTTGTTGACTAAGAAAGAGACAAAAACGAGGTTGCTTAGGTGGATTTTACTTTTACAGGAATTTAATCTAGAAATCCGGGATAAAAAGGGGTCAGAAAATGTAGTTGCCGACCATTTGTCTAGAATTATCCCTTCGCCGTTCAACCCTTCTGATGTGATTAAGGAAAGCTTTCCGGATGAAAGCTTATTTGAGGTTTCTAAGGTTCCTTGGTACGCAAATATAGTTAATTACCTAGCTATTAAAAAGCTTCCGGATTTTCGGTCCAAACAACAAAGAAAATACTTCTCCCAGTTGAAGCATTATTTTTAGGAGGATCTGGAGCTCTATAAGGTGTGTGTTGACCAAGTCGTTAGGAGATGTGTTCCCGACCATGAGCATATGGACATACTGGCTCATTGCCATTCTTATACATGTGGTGGACACTTTGGTGCTACGAAAACTGGGCATAAAGTCTTACAAAGCGGTTTCTTTTGGCCGACTATATTCAAGGATGCCCAATCTTTTGTGAAAGCATGTATTCGTTACCAACAAGTTGGAGGGATTTCAAGGCGTGATCAAATGCCTATGAATCCTATACTTGTTGTTGAGATCTTTGACGTGTGGGGTATTGATTTTATAGGACCATTCCCCACTTCCCATGGCAATGTGTACATTTTAGTGGCAGTTGATTATGTGTCTAAGTGGGTAGAGGCTGAAGCTACTAGAACCAATGACCATAGTGTAGTTCTTAAGTTTGTTAAGAAGAATATCTTTGCTAGACATGGAATTCCTAAGGCTATAATTAGTGATGGGGGTTCCCACTTTAAGAATTTTCGATTTGGGAAATTATTGAAACATTATGGAGTTAATCATAGGATAGCTACACCTTATCACCCACAGACTAGTGGACAGGTTGAAGTATCTAATAGGGAGATTAAGTGAATTTTGGAAAAGACCGTCCGTAGTGATAGGAAAGATTGGTCCTTGAGGTTAGATGATGCTTTGTGGGCATATATGACGGCTTTTAAGACTCCTATTGGTATGTCACCGTATTAGTTGGTATATGGCAAGGCGTGTCTATTACCGGTTGAGATAGAGCATAGGGCTGAATGGGCGATTAAGACTGTTAATCTGGATTTAGAGAAAGCAGGTAGTTCTAGGAAACTTCAATTATCTGAACTAGATGAGATTAGACGTGATGCTTATGAAAGTTCTAGGATTTATAAGGAGAAAACCAAAGCTTTTCATGATCGACACATCACCAAGAAGTCCTTCTTGGTTGGTCAAAAAGTTTGGTTATTCAATGCTAGACTTAAGCTTTTTCCTGGAAAGTTGAGAAGTAAATGGACGGGTCCATACATTGTGACTCAAGTCTCTCCACGCGGAGCCATTGAAATAAAAAATATGGTGGGTGGAGAGCCTTTTAAAGTTAATGGACACCGTTTAAAGCCGTATGTTGAGTTGGAGAGTGATCAGATAGAAACGGTGGATGTGTTTTACTTGGAACCACTCCAACCGTCTCAATAGCTCATTTGAGTTATGTCTGGCTGAAGACGGTAAATTTAGCGCTTCGTGGGAGGCAACCCGTGGTTTGTGGAACTTTGTGGGTGTGTTCACTATAAACCCTCACGAGACAAAACTCGTCCAGTCGGGCTACCGAGTGGTTTAAAGGCTTGTTGTATACGCTAAATGCAACCGTGATTCCTACGAAAGTGAGTTAGGTTTTTGTTTTTTTTGTGTGAGTTTGTTAAATTGATTTTTAACCAAAATTTCAATTTAAAGTTTTTGCATTAGGGACAATGCAATGCTTTAAGTTGAGGGGGGTGGCACATGTGTTACATGTTTTTGTGTGAGATTTTGGTCAAAATGGGTTAAAATGTGATTTTTGGGAAAAATTGAAAATTTTAAATCACATTATAAGAGTCTTGTGCTAATTAGATGTGGAAGTTTCTTCTACATATATGTTTGTTAAGTGTTTGTAGATTCTAAAGATTAGCTTGTGGATGATTTATTGGAGCAAGCTAGAGGATTTGGCCATAATTATCAGGTGCACCCGATTCCATTGTATAATTTGGTTATTAAATTGATTTGATTGTTTGCATGTAGTTAGGCATATGCATAATTAGTAGATGATCAAACCACACCGGTTGAATTCCCTCTAATTACCTTTTGCTTAGATCGAGTAAAAAGTTTATATAAATAATATGAAATATAGTAATGTAATAGTTGGGTTAGGACACTTAGAAATTGATCTTATTCGGCTCGCCACCCGCGCACGGTGGCCTTAGAAAAGAGTTGGAGAACTGTCATAATTATTGGTGGTAGTCATATGCTGGGCTTGCCTATCTGATTCGTCACCCGCGCAAGGTGATACTTTAGTTGTTAGCATGGGTCAGACGCCAATCTTTATGATGGATAGCATTGCACTTAGCTGAGACACTTTTATGTGAAATAACTCAATCCTTGTATTGTTGTAATAAAATTAGAAAGATTAATTTAATTTAGTGCATTGTATAATTATACTATGTGGTAGATAATTTCATCATGTGATGTACCAGTAGGCACGAAGTATAACTGTTCTCATTTAATTAAACAGACTTAATTAATCGGTTCTCATGTGCCACTGTGTCTTAGTATGCACCTATAGGATAGATATTCATTTTTCTGAATAATTGGTCTTTATATCAACCTTAAAAGGAGTGTATAAAGCATTCGGGATGACTTGTATAAGAAACGGTCTCAAATGGCTAAAAAAGAGAGAGCTTATGTGTGATGTGAAAAAAAATAATTAAAAAAAAATGAAAAAAAATGTGTGAAAAAAAATGATGAGAAAAAAAATAGAAGTATGTAAGCTAAAGTATGATGGCTTATAATGTGCTCTTATGGTATAAAAACTCCAATGTCATAAAAGGTGTAGGATATTCTCACCTCTTGTTTTAGATTAATGTTTATATTGATTATAGGTGTGTAATAGGTACGTTGGACACATGGTTAATTATATGAAACATAAAGTAAATGGAGTCAATGGGAATGGTTATGCTAAGTGTTTAAGAAGGACAAAAATATTGGTAATCATTTTGGATTATTTGTCATGTAGGATGGTTATTAGTGTATTAGGTTGAATGTGATCTTTTTGATTTAATTTCAATAGTATGGTTAAAAATTATGAAATTAACATGCTTGTATATTTTTATTTTATTTTTACTTGGGACACGTAAAAGGTTAAGTGCGAGGGGATCTGATTGGTATATTTTGCATACACCTAATAGCATGTTAATTTAGCATAATTGTATATTTATTTGTCGTTATATATGTACTTTGAGTGTGTTTTGTGATTATATAGGTTACGAGCGAAGAGGAATAAAAATGGACGCTTAATTAATTTTTTGGAGGAAAGACATTGTGAGCGCCGACAAATCAAGAAAAAATATTGAAGAAAAAGATTTGAGCGCGTCGCAATATTTTCGGTCATCTTTTATTTGTCTGGGTTCGTTCGAGCAATTATTAATGTTGGGTTATTTTTTATTGGGCCAAAATTATTATATGCCAAAAGAATAAAAGGAAAGAAAATAATAATAATTTTTGCCCCAATACCCAATAACCCACTGGTGGATACTATAAAAAGAAAAAGAGAAGACACAAAAAAGGGGGAATTAATTCGTCTTATTGGTGGTAGTCGAATATACAATTGCAATTGGGGTGACACCCTGTTTTCGGCCGCAATACACAAAGGATTGGAGATTCGTTTGAGGATTAAAAGGCTGCATAAGAATTATAAAAAAATAGTCCACACAAGAAAGTGAGAGACGAATGGAAGATATATAATAAAGGACAAATAGTAAATTGGGGGTGTCTTGTCTTGTCGCAAACAGTAGCAGCAGAGAATAAAAAAAAGTGATGATGGTTTATGTTATGCGGGTCAGGTACACCGCAATATCCGGCTAATTTTGTTGTAATTCCTTCCGGTAACTTTATTTATGGTCTGATCATTACTTTTGGATTATCATATATTCATTACATTGATTTATGATTTATTTATAAATTATTTTTATCGATTTAATATTATGTTTAATTATTTGTATGAGATCATTTATTGTTAGTTAACGATTCATACTTATTTTATTTAGTTAAAAAAAAGATGGTCGTATAATCAACATAAGTTGTACCTAAATAAATTGTTAAAACATAATTATTGGTTGGATTAATATAAGATTTATTATTGCGAGTCGTTGATGAACATAATAAATGCCGACATTAATTCATTCATATTAAGTCAAAATAATCTTTGTAATCGGTTCTAAAAAGTTTCAATAATCCATAAGTGTGATCAACCATAAATATTAGGAGCTGGAAGGGATTGCATTTTCCTTTTAATTGTTTACATCTTTATTATATTTTTCTCACTTGATTATTAGTTTAATAAGTATTTTAATTTTTAATCAGCATTTTTATTATTAAAAGTATTTTAGTTGTTAGAATTCAAAACCAAAACCTTTATTGATCAGTGATCACTTCAAAATTTAAACTAAAACCACATAGTCCTCGTGGATCGATACCCGCTTACCCTATCTAGTATAAGGTAATTAGGTTATTTTTTTGACCGGCACTTCGACGTCGATCACTTACCCTTCAAGAAACCCTAGTCCTATAAATACAAGGGTAGGGGTCTCATTCTACATCAGGTTTTCACTCACAACTACACCTCTTATACCACGTATTAATCCGATACTAACTTGACCATCGGAGGTGGACCCCGGGGCTCCGGCCTCAGGTCCACGTCTAACCGGTTTACCCTTGTTTACAGCATTACTCAGGATTTGAGAAGACGACAAACGGCCCAGGAGTGTCGTCGAACCGGCCCAGCCAAACTATGCTCCAACAAGTAAAATCGGGTTGAGTCAAAAGATTCATGATGGGCCTAATATATCAAAGATATCTAAACTCATTAAAACCATTTTATTCAACTATTTTATTTTTCTTTTGACTTTATTTTTGAAATAAAATATATACATACGATGCGATAACAAAAGAAAATAACATAATAGAGAATAAATGAAAAATACTACTAGGCCAAAATAGATCAAAATTTTTGAAAAATGTCGAAAAATTAAATTTTCTAGTTAAAATGAGGACATATTCATGGAAAAGCCCACTTAACTTCGATAGAAGTCCCCGCTACACTTCATATAAACATTGCCCTCAATGTTTAAGCATGTGTGAGTAAACTCCCCTACACTTAGGACATTGTGCACTTTGTCTAAATCTTGCTAAGGAAGAGACAACTATAGTGAATTCAATGTTAACATATAAGATATGAAATATTGAATCACAAGAGTTTAGGATAGAACCGGGAAGACAGGTACACGGGATCACGGGTCGTCAAATATCATCAAAAGTGCTCTTTGAAGCTTTAATCCTTGCACATCATAAGAAACAAGACAACAAACACTTATGTAGCTCCCCCTACACTTATTATGAAAAACGGGTAAAAATGATAGATCATCGGGTTGCCTCCCGAGAAGCGCTTGTTTTTGTTAACCGAGTCACGAGCCTGACTCGACCCAGAACTAATTCAAGGGAAACATGGTGAGGGATGGAATCATCTCATGAGAGATGTCCTCACCAAAGTACAACTTAAAACGTTGGCCATTCACCTTAAATTTTGGCCCATTTGTGAGAACTCGTATTTTTTTCAGTAATTAAATTGTTCTTTTATTCGTACCTTTCAATTTTATAATGTTTAACCTGTTTCTTTTACTTTTTATGCGTAAATCTTGAGAATTCAAGAATTTTAATTAAATTGTATTTTAATTATTTTTCTAACAATGCAAAATAATTTATTTGGAATTATTAAAATTTTATTTTGTTTGTCTATATTTATTTAAATCAAAAGTTTTGAATTAAAAGCACTCGCATGTGTTTTATAAAAAGTTTACCCGATTCGATGGAACCGTTACCGATGGCTATTTCGACTCTAAGAATTCAAAGTAATTATGTTTCCATAATATCATCGTTATGACATAGAAATATGTTTCTATTGTCGTCGTTTTAATTTCGCGTTTTACGAGCATTTCTCGTAATTTACGTTAGACCTTTAGGCGTTATTCGTTTATACGACGTGAGTTTATTAAATTATAAACCCTTATTTATTTATCAAATACCAATGTTCACAGAATGCCGACTTTTATTTTATTTTATATTGAGCGTTTATTTTTCGTGTTTGACGAATATTTTTCAAATCACGTAACATTAAAAATATCGCGCTTCGATAATACCCGTCTTTATAAATTGTGAGCTAAGATTTATTAAAACTCACCTCAAATCAATTAAGAGAGGCGCATTAATCAAAATTCAACGTGTCCATTTGCATATGTTGTGACTCATCATTTAGACGCTTGTCTCTCTCTTTCTCCAGTTTACTTGAAAATCATTCTAACACCACTTATAATAGATGATACAAACTCACCATCTCCTTTCTCTTTTTCTTTCCCGCTGTCCTAAAAGTAAGATAAGAATACAATCATCATTTTGAATTCTTATTAATTTATAACTACATTTGAAGGGCTTATGTTCCTTGCTTGCATCTTGGTTTATTCATGCATCAAACCAAGCTTCATCATCTATCTTGGAGATCATTTGGGGCTGATTTCAATTGATTTTTGAAAGACTAATAATCATGGGTTTTGAATCTATTTAGATGTATGGGTTTTAATCCCTTGATCAATTATTGGTGTTCTTGAATCCATCATCTCTATTGTAAGTAATTTGATTTTCTTGATTTTGTTTATATTCTTATTATATAATCATCCATGGATATTAGTTTTATGAACATATTCATGCTTATATATTTATGTTATTATTTTGATTTGAATGATTATGGCATTTAATAGGGTTTGATGATTTGAAAATGGGTTAAAACTAGTGTTTGGATAGATTGAATTGTTGATTCCGATAGGCCTGTGTTAAAAATGGGGTTTGAATTCGTGGGTTTTACCTGTAGGAGAAAAATAGGATGAGATAGCTCCGGGTCTTAGGTTCGTTTTGCCGGCTAGTTCAATCCGAGACGAAGTCCGATGATTTAGTTATGATTTAAATGGTGAAGGTGCGCAGATTTTGCACACCTGCTGTATATGGCCAATAACTCAAACATTTTGTACATAAACACCCAAATATGTAAAACTATGACCTGTAGAGGACTCTTATATCTTTCATTTCTAATTGGTCTCATCTTAATTGGGTCTATAGATTGGGGGATACATCAACATTAGTGGACTGATTACATTTTGGTATAAATTTTGAAGGTCTGTGATGTTTGGTTGATTTTGAAAATGTTAAATGGGTTTATACAGTTAGTTAAAAATATATGGACATAGATACAGGTCTTAGATTGATGTATCAAGAAAGCTCATTGTGAGATGTGTTACGGTTATTTAATTATGATTTTTGTGGTAAAACGGGTCTGATTTTGCACACTGCTGATAAACGGGTAATAACTCAAGATTTTTCTATAATATTTTAAAAAGAGCTCTTGATCCATGTAGAGAACTCAGAGGGCTATCACCTCCCACTGAGTTTGCTTTGATAGCACTTGAAGATTTTAAATTACGCCCGTTTCCGTAAGCCTTAAAAATCAGTCACATGTTTTCTTTAGGATTGACTTGTAGTATTAAAATTATAAATCCAATTTAACTGAGATTTAAGGTTTCATGATAAATGTTACAGAAAATTAGACTCTTTTAGGATTCTAGTGATGTAAATAAGTAGTCTTAACGATTTACGGTTTGAGAATTATGATTTTTGCAAGTCGAATAAAGTTTCGGCCAATTAGTAAAACTATTGAAGCAGGGTCTTTAAAAGTGTCGGGAACCTACTATTTTTGTGAATTTGACTTTTTGACTTTTGAAAATCCTATGTACAATGCCTAATCTGTATGAATCAAGTATAATCATGTGCATTCATTTCATTTTACACATATGCCTAAGACACATAATTCGTTTCTAGGTCGTTCCTAAGAAACTTTTGGTTCTCCCGTCGATTTCTATCACATCTTTTGATCTTGCGGCTTAAGGTGAGTTCATAGCCCCTTTTCTTATATACTTTGTTACAAATTGCGGGGTGAGAATAACATGCGTGGAATACAATCATTTAAAACTTTTAGTTTGCTATCCGAGAACTGTATGCTTCCCCAGATTACACATTTACTTATTGCATTAGTACCTTAGTCAAAAAGCCCCTACATCATGAACCGTTAATTCACATTTTGCAAGCGCGAATGTTGTGGATAGATCCATCGGGATTGACAATCCTCGTCCCGATTACCTTGACTCACTTACATTTGACTACCTAAGTATTTTGACTAGATACTTACTAGGGGTAAAACAGTTATGTTAAAGCTTCGGTGTCGTGAGCTATTGCAATAAATAATTATTAATGATTTTGTACGACGGTACTAAATCATATCATGTTGCTATTCTTATAAAATTTATGTTTGTATTCCACATCACTACTTATTAAACCTATGAATTTCACTCAGCTTTATGTTGACCTTTTTACATGTTATTTCTCAGGTAATACTAATGCTTAATTTTGCTAAGGATGGGAGCCCGCGGGATATTTTCGCAGCTTGGAGATTTCTGTGTTATTTTTAAAGTTTGATTTTAGTAAAAGCTCACAGAAGTTTATTTTGGATATTTGGTAACTATATATTACAAAACCATGTATAAATAATAGATTTATCCGCTTATAAAACTCTGGGACCTTTGTATAAAAAAACTCTGATGTTTTTGATGTAATGTATATGTCTTTATTACGTCAACTTGTGTCAACAGTATTTTATTGTTTCTTGTACCATGACATGGTACCCCCATGTTGCCTACGTGTTCCTTGTCAGATTTGGGGGTCTCACAGATTGGTATCAGAGCCTTAGTTATAGTGAACTGAGTCGTTTTCAAAACTTAGTCTATAACAGGAAGTTCAAATATTTCATGTTTCTAAGTGTCAAACACAGAATCTGCAATTGTTGTTCGATATCTGCGCGGGTAACTCTCTAATCCTTATTATTTACTTTTAAATTATCGTTGTAGTATTTAATTTCTTGAATACATTTTGAAATATTACATTACCCTAATGACGATAATTACTATCTCTTTCCAAATCATTTGTGCTTTATGAATTATCATTGGATATTAATGTGATTACATATGCCCTTACTACATTTTTTGAATTCTTGTTCTTGTCAATTGATCTTGTTGCAATAATTTTATATTGTAATGACATTATATACTTTTATTCGGAGCTCGTATGCTGCCGACTTTTCATACTCACTTTTCTGAGTACTATTGGTATGCGTGATACGATTGACCTCATATACTCGTTCGTTTTAAACCGTCGGTTTTTCTCGACTCACTGTTACATGTTGTGTGTATTCTCGAGATACCATTTTTTGTGATTAAATAAGTGTTGCTTTCAATGAAACTTTTGATTTTCATTTTAGTACCGTGCGTGTTACCTTCATTGTTTAACTCTTTTAAGATATCTAATTAAATATCCAAATTTGTTTTCCAACCATTTGCGATTGGATGTCTTGAAAAATTGTCTATATATCATTGTGTAGCTCAATGTGCCTAAAAAAAAGAAAGACTAAAGGACATCGTGTAAGTCACACATCTCGAAGCATTCCTTGAATTCGTGTTGAATAATATCGCGAGTTTTTGTAACCTTGATTGACCTTTACGTCACTGTCTTACACGACACTCGTATATCGATTAAATATTATTTCATTGACCATTTACGTTTCGACTTTGAATTACAACGTTCATTTGTACCTTGGAAACACTATCGTCATCTTATAATTCATATCCTCTAATACGTGGTGATTGTTTGGAATACAATTTGACTTCTATAAACGTGTATCATTCCATTTCATTATACCTCCTCGCTCTAGGAGTGCGACTAGTTAATGTTTCATTCCTTTCTTGATAATCTTCTTTGTAAATTTCCACCTCTATTGTAAGATTTCTTATCTTGATCCAGTTTCATTTTAATCTTTATTTTTATTGATGGGTTTTCTGTTTTTGATGTTCTTGGATGATTTTTTATTAATGATATGACATTAAGATGGTATTACGATACATAGAAAGCTAAGTTATGTTGTTGAAATTGATGTTTAGAGGTGTTTTGATGTGACCATTTTAGGACATCAGGTTTGGGGTTTATTTCGGAAAATTTAAACTTTTCTAAACTGAGTTTTTAAGGTCTTGGTTGAAAGGTAATGTCACAAGGTTTGTTTCTGTATAAAATTCGCTTTCTAATTCTTTAAAATGAGAAATTTATGACCGATTTATTATTTGATTTTCATGTGGTAAATTTCTGCATATGAACACACTTGATGTCCAGATTTTGGGTCTAAGTTTTAGACAATTTAAAATGTCATAACCTGAGATTTCAAAGTTTGTAGTCATGAGGTTTGTCCTTGTGATCGTTTAGATATAAAATTCGGGTTAGAACTCATCCGAATGAAGAAGTTATGGCTGAAATTGAAAACCCATTATGGACCAGCAGGTATGCTTGGTGTTTTCCTACAGGTTATGACCCATTTAACCCTTATGCTTTCCCTTGGGTAGTTAGTAGACATTATAAGCTAAGCTTGGCCGCTGAGTTTGCGTTAGTAGCCATCACCAATTGAATTTTATGACTAAAACGGTGATCGTTAATTTTATAACCAATTTTCTAAAATTTTAACCTTTCTCTAAGATGGATTTTTCCCATTAGGAAAACTGAGATAAATTCATATAGCTAAGAATGTCGGGTATGAAAATACCTTTTCGACAGTATAAGGTTCATCGTGTATCTCTTCATAACGAAGAAATGGCGGGCATTTTAGAAACTAGTCTAATAGGGAACAACCGACCTAAGCTAGTGTTTGGTTGAGCGTGTTTGGTATGGTTAACGAGTGTTTAGCCAAGATTTCTCACTTGAAACATTTTAGAAACATATTATGCTGACTTTTGATGCAAAGTTTTAGTGTCCGTTAGCTACCTTTAAGTTTTTGACACATTAAGTGGGTATTGTTGACTTATTTGAAAATTTATAAAATTATGCTTTTATCGCTGCTCTCATAGGGATAAGTGTGTCGTAAAAGTGTTTTCAGCCTTCGGATAAAACTATAAAGTTGTCCGGAATGATGTTTTTAGTCACCCACGCGAAAACGGAAGCTTTAAAGTGGTCATTTGGCCATCAAAACTGCAAAATACATACTGTAAAGTTTGACTTTTTCGCGCAGAATGCGTTTTGGTTTTTATTTTTAAAAAGGCATCTAGACTTCAAAACTTTTCTTAAAATTCACAAGATATTAACGTCATTATGTATATAACTTCTCTGAATTTTTGTAGAATTTTTCCAAGAGTCTATATAGAATTTTTAAGCCTCACGAAAAGGAGTTTTCTACACTCTTTCATTAAGCGAGTAAATGACTAGTTCATTACCCAAACGCCCCTTAAGCAAGCCAAAACCTTATGGAATGGATTTGGGATGATCGATATTGATACTTAGGATGTATAACATCATAATTGAAGTGAAATTGAGGTCTAATGATTAGTAATTCGCCTCAAGTCGGAAAAGCCAAAAGTTGACTATTTTCTATACGTTTAGTCAAAACTTATAAAAATGAGTTCTAAGCTATATAGCTTGATGAAACAAGTTCGTATGACCATATTTTGTTGTATTCCAGTATCTTACATGTATTTTTACAACTTTTCATTGTTGAGTCATACTCGGGTCATACTTTGACTTTTGTTGACTTTTTACGTATTAGGTCGCTGTTAACGTATAATTGGCGTTTTCAGGTTCCAAACTGTTTGAGAATCTTAGTCTAAGACACTTAGCTTTCATTTTAAGTATTTCCTACAGATTGTAAGCTTTATAGGTCATGTTTACACATAGACTCGGTTACTTGTGCAAGTTACTTATGTATCTCGATTTTTACAAAATATTTTGATACAAACGTTTTATACTTTTATAAAACAAATATAGAAGGTCGTGATCACACTTGTAGGTCGTGGATAATTCTTAAATTATTACTATTTCCTTTCTTTAGCCGGATCTCTATCTGCACGCATATGGATTCCTTTATCCTTTCTTTTATACATGACTCATTTGTCATTTCATTTTATCTTTCTTCCTTCTATCGTACTACAGATTTGGGTCAAGATATGAAGTTCTCATTTTCACATTTTGCATCATCATTTTTTACCCGTGTCTCACGACGATTTCGGTTAAACCTTTTGAAACCTTATCACCTTGTAACTATTTCATTGATTTTCTTATGAACTACTCCTTACTACGTGTAAACCACTCGCTATTATACAAGCTATCATCATGTCACCATATAAATTTAAACTGGTATTGTTTGCGAATAATTTTACAAAACGTTTTACTTGGGCTTTACAAAATACTTGAATGTTACTTTATAAAGTTATTTGATATTATTTTTACGATGTATTTTCACGAATTACTTACTCTTGAGAACGTTTCATAAATTATTTTGATGCATGTCTTACAAATGGTATTTTTTATATTTTTTTTAAATATATGGCATGTAATACTGGTTTGACAAAGCTGAGCATCGCATTGCTAGTCCTAAATTATGCATGGCCTGATCACCTATGCGTAATTTAGAAGGAGCCATGTGAGGCCGAATAGTAGTCACCTTAACTATTTGGCCAAGAACCAACTTTTTACTTGTGTTTTTGAAAAAGTTAGACAAAACAAAGTTTGAAAACTTTTACATATTATGCGAGTAGCACCCGTTCATGACATATGAAAATGTTTCGTTATCTTTTCTTGAACGAAATACGTGTGTGCAAGCACATATTTCTTTACTTAACAATCTTTGTTTTACTTGTTACCTCATCTTCCATCGTGATATAATTCTCGCTACCACTCGTCTAACTACTGACGATTGATGCCAGACTTGGAAGTTTCATGTTTTTATACTTCTTCATCAACCAACCTTCTTTATCTACTTTGTATTAGACCTTCGAAACGTCTCCAGACGCGAATAATGATTTATGACTTGATGCGAACGATAACTTCGTATATTTTGTCATGATGTGTCTTTGACTCTATCGTCTCAAAATTCATTCGTGTGAACCATGTGTCGACTTCGCTCTCTTTTTGCTAATGTTGTTCATTTTGCTGGAATTACTCTCAAGTGACTTCTCAAGAACTTTCTTTGATTTGAGAATTTATTGTGTGGCTTTTCTCTTTCGACCGTGTCACGAGAAATTAATAAGCAATTGTTGGTGAGGCAACCACACTCGTGAATTAATCTTTCTAAATCCTTTGTTCTTATTATTTTTATCATCGATGCCTCTATTCTATCATGCTCGTAAAGAAATTGGTACGAATTTCGTTTTATTCCCTCATGCCATTACTTGCATACTAATTGCTGACAATTATTTGCTTCATATTCGTTTGCTATCTTGTCATCTTTGAAAACTGAATGTGTCCTCTGTTTACTATTTGATGCATTAAACACCTTTATGGATTTCTATAAATTATTTTAAATTTTTAAGAACGTTTTACGCATTTTACCAAGCTTTGAAATTACCAAAATACCCATTTCAAGTTAAACATCGGATCTATACATCCTCTTTGCTAGATTTATAACTAGTATTTAAAAGGACGCCATACATTATCTTTTAAAGTATTTGATTTTTTTATCATACTTCCAAGTTAATGAAATTAATGATGTAATTTATATTTCTGTTGATGATTCTAAATATTATGGAAATTTGATTTTCCTTAATCGTAACCATAAACCCGAGTTTTAACAATAATTTTATGCAAGCATCAAAAAATTTCTTAAGATGATCAAAATAATATTTGAAATGTTTGACTTTTACTTTGAACACCATCTTTATCAAAGAAAAGACATAGAGATTGTTTACTCATTCAATATATAATTTCGGTTTAATCCCAATGTAACATAGTTAAAATTTTCCTTTACTTATAGTTCTGATTTCAAAATACCAAACACCTTGATAAGCAAAGTATCCCTATTTATTCCCGTCTCTTTCCGTCTCCAGTTGAACTCTGAGGGACCAGAGTTCCTGTAGGGGGGGCGACTGTGAGAACTCATATTTTTTCGGTAATTAAATTATTCTTTTATTCGTACCTTTCAATTTTATAATGTTTAACCTGTTTCTTTTACTTTTTATGCGTAAATCTTGAGAATTCAAGAATTTTAATTAAATTGTATTTTAATTATTTTTTTAACAATGCAAAATAATTTATTTGGAATTATTAAAATTTTATTTTGTTTGTCTATATTTATTTAAATCAAAAGTTTTGATTTAAAAGCACTCGAATGTGTTTTATAAAAAGTTTACCCGATTCGATGGAACCGTTACCGATTGCTATTTCGACTCTAAGAATTCAAAGTAATTATGTTTCCATAATATCATCGTTATGACATAGAAATATGTTTCTATTGTCGTCGTTTTAATTTCGCGTTTTACGAGCATTTCTCGTAATTTACGTTAGACCTTTAGGCGTTATTCGTTTATACGACGTGAGTTTATTAAATTATAAACCCTTATTTATTTATCAAATACCAATGTTCACAGAATGCCGACTTTTATTTTATTTTATATTGAGCGTTTATTTTTCGTGTTTGATGAATATTTTTCAAATCACGTAACATTAAAAATACCGGGCTTCGATAATACCCGTCTTTATAAATTGTGAGCTAAGATTTATTAAAACTCACCTCAAAGCAATTAAGAGAGGCGCATTAATCAAAATTCAACGTGTCCATTTGCATATGTTGTGACTCATCATTTAGACGCTTGTCTCTCTTTCTCCAGTTTACTTGAAAATCATTCTAACACCACTTATAATAGATGATACAAACTCACCATCTCCTTTCTCTTTTTCTTTCCCGCTGTCCTAAAACTAAGATAAGAATACAATCATCATTTTGAATTCTTATTAATTTATAACTAAATTTGAAGGGCTTATGTTCCTTGCTTGCATCTTGGTTTATTCATGCATCAAACCAAGCTTCATCATCTATCTTGGAGACCATTTGGGGATGATTTCAATTGATTTTTGAAAGACTAATAATCATGGGTTTTGAATCTATTTGGATGTATGGGTTTTAATCCCTTGATCAATTATTGGTGTTCTTGAATCCATCATCTCTATTGTAAGTAATTTGATTTTCTTGATTTTGTTTATATTCTTATTATATAATCATCCATGGATATTAGTTTTATGAATATATTCATGCTTATATATTTATGTTATTATTTTGATTTGAATGATTATGGCATTTAATAGGATTTGATGATTTGAAAATGGGTTAAAACTAGTGTTTGGATAGATTGAATTGTTGATTCTGATAGGCCTGTGTTAAAAATGGGGTTTGAAAATATTTCGTGGGTTTTACCTGTAGGAGAAAAACAGGATGAGATAGCTCCGGGTCTTAGGTTCGTTTTGCCGGCTCGTTCAATCCGAGACGAAGTCCGATGATTTAGTTATGATTTAAATGGTGAAGGTGCGCAGATTTTGCATACCTGCTGTATATGGCCAATAAATAAAAAATTTTGTACATAAACACCCAAATATGTAAAACTATGACCTGTAGAGGACTCTTATATATTTCATTTCCAATTGGTCTCATCTTAATTGGGTCTATAGATTGGGGGATACATCAATATTAGTGGACTGATTACATTTTGGTATAAATTTTAAAGGTCTGTGATGTTTGGTTGATTTTGAAAATGTTAAATGGGTTTATACAGTTAGTTAAAAATATATGGACATAGATACAGGTCTTAGCTTGATGTATCAAGAAATCTCATTGTAATATGTGTTACGGTTATTTAATTATGATTTTTGTGGTAAAACGGGTCTGATTTTGCACACTGCTGATAAACGGATAATAACTCAAGATTTTTCTATAATCTTTTAAAACGAGCTCTTGATCCATGTAGAGAACTCAGAGGGCTATCACCTCCCACTGAGTTTGCTTTGATAGCACTTGTAGATTTTAAATTACGCCCGTTTCCGTAAACCTTAAAAATCAGTCACATGTTTTCTTTAGGATTGACTTGTAGTATTAAAATTATAAATCCAATTTAACTGAGATTTAAGGTTTCATGGTAAATGTTGCAGAAAAGTAGACTCTTTTAGGATTCTAGTGATGTAAATAAGTAGTCTTAACGATTTACGGTTTGGGAATTATGATTTTTGCAAGTCGAATAAAGTTTCGGCCAATTAGTAAAACTATTGAAGCAGGGTCTTTAAAAGTGTCGGGAACCTACTATTTTTGTGAATTTGACTTTTTGACTTTTGAAAATCCTATGTACAATGCCTAATCTGTATGAATCAAGTATAATCATGTGCATTCATTTCATTTTACACATATGCCTAAGACACATAATTCGTTTCTAGGTGGTTCCTAAGAAACTTTTGGTTCTCCCGTCGATTTCTATCACATCTTTTGATCTTGCGGCTTAAGGTGAGTTCATAGCCCCTTTTCTTATATACTTTGTTAAAAATTGCGGGGTGAGAATAACATGCGTGGAATACAATCATTTAAAACTTTTAGTTTGCTATCCGAGAACTGTATGCTTCCCCAGATTACACATTTACTTATTGCATTAGTACCTTAGTCAAAAAGCCCCTACATCATGAACCGTTAATTCACATTTTGCAAGCGCGAATGTTGTGGATGGATCCATCGGGATTGACAATCCCCGTCCCGATTACCTTGACGCACTTACATTTGACTACCTAAGTATTTTGACTAGATACTTACTAGGGGTAAAACAGTTATGTTAAAGCTTCGGTGTCGTGAGCTATTGCAATAATTAATTATTAATGATTTTGTACGACGGTACTAAATCATATCATGTTGCTATTCTTATAAAATTTATGTTTGTATTCCACATCACTACTTATTAAACCTATGAATTTCACTCAGCTTTATGTTGACCTTTTTACATGTTATTTCTCAGGTAATACTAATGCTTAATTTTGCTAAGGATGGGATCCCGCGGGATATTTTCGTAGCTTGGAGATTTCTGTGTTATTTTTAAAGTTTGATTTTAGTAAAAGCTCACAGAAGTTTATTTTGGATATTTGGTAACTATATATTACAAAACCATGTATAAATAATAGATTTATCCGCTTATAAAACTCTGGGACCTTTGTATAAAAAAAACTCTGATGTTTTTGATGTAATGTATATGTCTTTATTACGTCAACTTGTGTCAACAGTATTTTATTGTTTCTTGTACCATGACATGGTACCCCCATGTTGCCTACGTGTTCCTTGTCAGATTTGGGGGTCTCACACCATTTGGTTGCGATAACTCAATGGTGCCATAAGGAAAGACTTTAGCGATGGTGAATGGACCGGACCAACGACTCTTAAGCTTTCTAGAAAAGATTTTCAACAAAGAGTTAAAAAGTAAAACTTGATCACCTATGTGAAACTCTCGGTTCTTAATCCTAGAATCATGAATGAGCTTGGTTTGCTCCTTGTAGATCAATGAATTCTCATAAGCCTTATTCCTAAGTTCATTAAGTTCATTGATTTGGATTTTCCTAAGATCACCGGCTTTGTTGATATCAAAATTAGCCCATTTCAAGGCCCAATAAGCCTTATGATCTAACTCAATGGGGAGGTGGCAAGCCTTTCCGTACACAAGACGATAAGGGGTACAACCTATAGGGGTCTTTTAAGCGGTACGGAAATCCCACAAAGCATCATCTAACTTATCAGCCCATGAGGCACGATGCTCTCCCACAGTACACTCTAAGATTCGCTTAAGTCCATGGTTAGAGATCTCGGCTTGACCATTTGTTTGTGGATGATACACAGTGGAAAGACGGTGATTGACACCATACTTAGCCATGACTCGAGCAAATTGATCATTGCAAAAATGAGTCCCGCGACCGCTAATGATAGCACGAGGAACACCGAATCGAGCAAATAAGTGTTTCAAAAAGTTCACAACCACCCTCGCATCGTTTGTAGGTAAAGCCTTTGATTCAACCCATTTAGATACGTAGTCAACGGCTACGAGGATGTACTTTTTCCCTTTAGATGATGGAAATGGCCCCATAAAGTAGATGCCCCATACGTCAAAGATTTCACATTTTTGGATGAAATTTTGAGGCATCTCATCTTTATGTGTGATCTTGCCTTGTCTTTGGCAAGCATCACAATGCTTAACCATTTCATGAGCGTCATGATAAATGGTGGGCCAATAAAATTCGGAGTCGAAAACTTTCTTCGCGGTATAGTTAGGACTAAAGTAACCACCGGTGGGTCCTTTGTGGAAAGCTTCTAGGATTAGTAAAGCTGTCGGCCCATCAACACACCTACGAATGACAATATCCGCACATTGCTTGAAAAGGTAAGGGTCGTCCCAATAATAGTGCTTAATGTCCTTGAAGAACTTTTTCTTTTGTTGGGACGTTAACCCTTCCATAAGAACACCACCCGCTAATTAGTTTGCAATGTCCGCAAACCATGGGGTATCGTCAAGATTGAAGTTAATAGACATTAAGGCCTCAAGGGGAAAGATTCATTAATCTCTTGATTTGGAAGTTCCCCTTGATAAGTATCCTCGAGTATACTAAGATGATCCGCGGCTAGGTTTTCCGCTCCCTTTTTATCACGAATTTAGAATTTAAATTCTTGTAGAATCAAAACCCAACGAAGGAGTCTCGGTTTAGCATCTTGCTTGGTCAACAAGTATTTCAAGGCGGAATGGTCGGTGTAAACGATGGTGGTGGAAAGCACAAGATAGGGGTGGAATTTCTTAAAAGCATACACTATAGCTAAAAGCTCTTTTTCGGTAGTGGTATAATGCAGTTGAGCCCCCGTCATTGTCTTGCTAGCATAATGGATCGGTTGGAAATGTTTGTTCACTCGTTGACCTAAAACCGTTCCTACCGTGAAATCACTAGCATCGCACATGAGCTCGAAAGGTAACTCCCAATTTAGAGAGACTAAGACCGGTGCCTTAGTTAATTTACCTTTAAGAAGTTCGAAAGAATTGATACATTCTTGAGAAAAGATGAAAGGAGCATCCTTTTCTAAGAGGTGAGTCATTGGTCGAGCTATCTTAGAGAAATCTTGGATGAAACGTCGATAAAATCCCGCATGACCTAAAAAACTTCTAACTCCTTAGACGGTGGTAGGTGGAGGCAACTTAGCAATGACGTCAACTTTAGCACGGTCGACTTCGATACCGGCTTTGGAATTTTTGTGACCGAGAACAATGCACTCTTTTACCATGAAATGACATTTTTCCCAATTAAGAACGAGACGAGTGTCTTCACACCGTCTAAGCATACGTTCTAAATTGGCAAGGCAAGATGGGAAAGAATCACCATAGACCGAAAAATCGTCCATAAAGACTTCTATAGTTTCTTCAACCATGTCATGGAATATAGCCATCATACACCTTTGGAAAGTTCCAGGAGCATTGCATAAGCCGAAAGGCATTCTTTTGTAAGCAAATGTTCCATAAGGACAAGTGAATGTGGTTTACTCTTGGTCTTTTGGATCGATAGGAATTTGAAAACACCCGGAGAAACCGTCTAAGAAGAAATAATAGTCATTACCCGCTAAACGCTCGAGCATTTGATCCATGAAAGGAAGAGGAAAATGATCCTTACGAGTGGCATCATTGAGCTTGCGATAGTCTATGCAAACTCGCCAACCCGTGACAAGTCGAGTAGGAATCAACTCGTTGTTTTCATTGGGAACAACGGTTATTCCGCCTTTCTTAGACACACAATGGATGGGACTAACCCATGGCGAATCCAAAATAGGGTAAATCATTCCGGCATCTAGAAGTTTGATAACTTCTTTCTTGATGACGTCATGAATTTTTGGATTAACCCTTCTTTGGCTTTGGATTGCGGGTTTATAGTCATCTTCCATGAGAATTTTATGAGTATAAAAGTTAGGATCAATTCCGCGGATGTCGGAAAATTTCCAAGAAATTTCTTTCTTATGATTTTTCAGCACATCGATAAGTCGAGATTTTTCATCCTCTTTTACGTCATTTGCAATGATGACGGGTAACTTCTTATTGTCTTCTAGGAAAACGTATTCAAGATGAGACGGTAAATCCTTAAGCTCTAAATCCGGAGGATTGTCGATGGAAGGCTTAGTCAGATTCATCGTTTGTAATTTCTATGGGAGAAGGTGGAGAAATATGGTCCTCATGGAGAAGTTTCTCAATGGTACGAATGTCTTCTTCCCAATTAGTGGGAGAATCGTCATATTTTAAATCCACATCCCCTAAAGTTGCTTCAAATTCTTTCAAAAGAAAATCACTTTCTCCAAATGGAGTCAATGAGGGAGCAATAGAGGCAACGGTCTCAACAATGGGTAGAGAAGAAAAACCACTTTTACAAGCGTCTTTGAAATGTTCTTCACAAGCCTCATCAAATACGTCAATGAAATTAACGTTCTCGTGTTCATAAGGTTGCTTAGAAAGTTTACCCATATTGAAAACGATTTTGTCGTCACCAACTCTCATGATTAATTCGCCCGCGGCTACATCAATAAGAGTGCGATCGGTCCTCAAGAATGGACGTCCAACGATTAATGGAACACGGGGATCCATCTCGTAGTCAACGACAACAAAATTCGCCGGAAAGGTGAATTTGTCGACACCGACGAAGACATCTTCGGCTATCCCCACCGGATAAGCAACCGTACGGTTAGCTAACTCCAATGTCATCCGTGTGGGGACTAGCTCGGGTAGAGATAATTGTTTCCAAACGCTTAATGGAATTAGGTTGATACTAGAACCTAGATCGGCTAGGGCCATACAATTATCTACCCCGGGAAAGTTGTAAGGAATGAGAAAGTGACCCGTATCCCCAAGTTTGGTTGGTAATTTCCTTAAGAGAACCGCAAAGAAATTCTCATTAAGTTGGGTTTGAGCAATATCAAGGAGTTTTTACTTAGCACTGAGAAGGTCCTTGAACATTTTAGCATATTTAGGCATGTGAGCGAGAGCCTCGGCAAAGGAGATGTTTAAATTCAATTTTTTTAAACATTTTAAGAAAGTTTGAAACTTGAATATCATCCTTGTTCTTCAACTTCTCTTTCCTCAACCTTGAAGGGTAAGGTATGTTGGGTTGAGAGGAAGGCTATGGAATGGAATTCTCACTCACATCCTTGGGTGGTGGAGGGGTAGAAGTAGAAGGTGGAGGAATTGGTGAAGGGGGCTCGTTATCCTTTGTCACAATCACCGGAGTAGGTTTAGGAATCTCGGGTTCCTTATAACCTTTTCCATTTCCGGTGATGATTGCTTTCATCTCCCCTCTTGGATTAGCAATGGTGTTACTCGGAAGAGAACCCGAAGCAGAGGGTTGATTACTTGGGAAGAAACTAGCCATCATATCCTTTAAATCATTCGTTTGACTGCTTAAAGAGTTTCACATGTCATTCCTAAGCTCGGCTCGAAGATCATTCCCTTGTTTAGCCATGTCACCTTTCAAGTTAATAATTTGGCTATGAAGATTCTTCACTAGCGCATCATTAGTCCTCATGTAAGTTTCAACCTCGTGATTAAATACCATGGGTTGGTTGGGAGGGGGAATTTGGTAAGCGGGTGGTTGATAGGTGTTTGGTTGGTAAACTTGATTATTTCCTTGAGGTGGATATGGGTTTCTTTGGGTTTGATATTGATTAGGAGCTCGAGGTTGGTTTTGATTGTTGCGATTGAAGTTTTTTTGATTTTGAGGAGGAAAACCGGGTGGTGAAAGAAAACTGTTTGAACGATAACTTAGCAAATTGCGGTCACCTTGAGGACGTGCTTGATAGCCTCCCGTGGAAAAATTACCGTTAGCCGCATACACGTTTTCCGGATTGTCATGAGTTGAAGGACAATCGGTGTATGAATGAGAACCACCGCAAGTCTCACAAGAAGGTGTTACAGCTTTAACTTGTTGAAATTGGTTCGTAGCCATGGTTAAGAAGTTTTTGTTCATCTCGGCTAGTTGACGGGTGAGTTGGGGTGAGTTCGGCAATCTCGGGGTTTGATGAAGTAGAAGAAACATTGGCCCTCGGGTTATTTCTTGAAGATGCGGATGAATCCCAATTTTTGTGATGAGTGGTCATGTTCTCTATACGTTCTCTACACTCCTCGGGTCTTCTCTTCATAAATGTACCACCGGCGGTGGCATTAATCGTATCACGATCACGAAAAGTTAAACCGTTGTAGAAAGTATCAATGAAAGTGACGGGGAGCATATTATGATTAGGACAACGATCGATCAAAACATTATAACGTTCCCAAGCATCGAAAAGAGACTCATCGGGTTCTTGAGTGAAACCACTGATTTGATTACGAAGACTAGTTACCATGGATGGTGGAAAATATCTTGACAAAAAATTTTGAGTCATCTCGTCCCATGTATGAATTGAGTTTTTAGGAAGACGATCAAACCATTTTTCGGCATGGTGGGATAAAGTGTGTGGAAAAAGATGAAAGCGAAGAAAATCCATGGAAACACCGGGCAATTTCATGCTTTGAGTGACGGTTATGAATGTATCGAGGTGTTTGTTGGCATCATCATCCGGTAATCCGCGAAATGGACAAGCATTTTGAACTTGTTGGATCATGTGATGCTTCAACGAAAATTCGGGAGCCGTGATTTACATTGGCGCAATCGGTCCTCCACGTCCATTCATAGTCGGTTGACATAGCTCCTCCATCGTATGAAGGTCGGGTTGAGGGTCATGGTTGTTATTATTCATATTGGGGTGAGGTGGGTTGTTATTATTATGCACACCGACCATATCTAAGTCTCTACGAGTCTCGGGCTCAAGATAAGACGAAGATCGAGTACGCATACACTAAAAATGCAAAAATATTTTTGATTTTTTTATGTTTTTTTTATTTTTTTGGATTTTTGAAAATTTTATATTTTTAGGATTTTTTTTTGAAAGTTTTTGCTATGAAAATAACGTTCCCAAAAGAACGGATACCAAAATATAATTTTTCTCACTAAAACCGTTAATCTTTACGAAAAGAGCCGGCAGCGGCGCCATTTTAATATCCATTTTAATATGACAACTTGTGTGTGTGGAGTTTAAGTGTTGTTCGTACTCGATTCAATTCGAATTGATCACGGTTTAGGGTGGACTTATCGTTTTTGGTAACTAAAAGGTGGAGCTTTTGATTATCTATTTCTACTCGTAAAATAAACGCTGAAATTATTAAACATAAATATAAAAATAAAAGAGAGAAATCTAACCTTGATTGGCGGGAAAAGAAAATCTAATCTTGAATGTATGTTCTAGACCTTATCCTGAATATTGAGTTCTACACCTTATCCTGAATATGAGTTCTACACCTTATCCTGAATATGAGTTCTACACCTTATCCTGAATATGAGTTCTATACCTTATCCTGAATATGAGTTCTACACCTTATCCTGAATATGAGTTCTACACCTTATCCTGAATATGAGTTTTAGACCTTATCCTGAATATGAGTTTTGGACCTTATCCTGAATATGAGTTTTAGACCTTATCCTGAATATGAGTTCTACACCTTATCCTGAATATGAGTTATAGACCTTATCGTGAATATGAGTTATATACCTTATCCTGAATATGAGTTCTACACCTTATCCTGAATATGAGTTCTACACCTTATCCTGAATATGATACCACACAAAAGTCGGAATACAACAAACAGTACACAAGTCGGGATAAGGGTTTCATATAATTCGGGAAAAGATGTTTTTAAACATAAGTCAGAATAAACTGGTATGAAGATTTAATTCGGAATGCTAGGGTTTTAAAAACCCGGATTACATAAAATAAGCTAAAATCTAAATAAGCACTTACCAAAACTTTAACCAAATAGATTTTAAGAAAAAGCAAATAAGCCACAATTTAAAAACTATGAAAATACTAAATAAGCAAAATATTTAAAATGAACTTTTTATAAAAATGTTAATCTACCAAATCAACTTATTTAAAAACTAGAAAAACATAAAAATAAGCAATAAGCACAATAATCTAAAAATCTCAAACACACCAAATCAATAAGCACAATCCAATAAGCAAATCAATCACACAATCAACAAGATTAAGTCAACTACATGATCAAAGAGACAAAACAATAGATTATGATAAAGAAAGGTAGAATGAGACTTAACTAAAAATCTTGATTAAATTGAAGATTAAGATCCAAAATTACAAGATTAAGATGAAAGATTAATAAACTTGAAAGAAAAGCTAGAGAGAAAAAGTAAAACACATACTCCTAATTACCTACCAAACTAAAAATAAAGACTACTTTCTTCCTAATGAAGATTAGGACACTATATATAGGGGAAGAGAGGGTGTTGTTTCTTTTCTTCTTTCTTCTTGTCTTCTCGACTTTTAAATAACTCGTCTTTCTCGACTTTGTCTCGGGATTAGTCGAATGATAAAATGAACTCGTCTTCTAATTTTCTTCTTTTAGTAGACTTGGTTCTTCGACTTCGTTAAATTTCCGTCTTTAGACTTTTTTCTTCGATAAATCTTCAGAATAGGCCTTTGACTTCCGTTCTTCTTGCACTTTTGATCTTTTGACTTCGTCTTTTGTCTTTTTCTTCGATAAAAGCCCGTGAAAGCCCGTGTTTTCTTCCTTTTTCATATTTTTTTTCCTAAAACACAATAAAAACACAAACCGCGCATAATTCCGCCTTTTACGACATTAAATACACGTTTTGGTCTTGTTATTATTAGAAATAAGTGGTAAAAGGATAAGTGTTTTCGCACTTATTAGTCAGTTAATGTTTTAGGACATTAACCTTATGCTTTGTTGACACGCTATAAATACACGTAACGGTCCACTTATCCAATTGGGGTGTTACAATTATGGTATCAGAGCGCAAGGTTCGACCTGTAGGCTCTAAAACTTGACATGTGACTAGTGGGTAGTCACCAGGAACTTCTCAGATTTTGGCGTTGTTATATTTTATGGTTCTCGTGCATTTATCAGTCTGTTTTCTTCATTTATCAGTCAGTTTTCTTAAAAATGTTGACTAAGTAAAAGGTTGGTACATGACTGGCCATATTTAGTCTCATGTGCTTTTCTACGAATTTTGTTTTGGTGAACCGACCCATAGGCGTTCACCCTTGCCCGTTCAGATTTTGTATTGGTAAACCGACCCATAGGCGTTTACCCTTACTCATGACAGGTTCACGTATTCAGTCGAATGTTATTAGGTGAACTGACCCATATGCGTTCACCATTTCTCAGGTCAAATTTCATGCTTTTCAGTCGAATGTTATTTTGTGGAACCGATCCATAGTTGTTCACCTTTGTCATATCATGACATTTTAAAATTTTGACAAGTATGGATTGAACTATAGTAAAATATATTTAGTCCCAGATTGTAAATTGCTATACATGACAGCTCTCATAAAATTTTGACAAGTATGCATCGAATCAGAATCGCCCATGCTTAGTCACATGCTTTCTTCTGTGTATTGAACCATAGCCATCCACACCAGTTGATGTTAAACCTCAATTGATTATCCTCCTATGTTATTTGTATCAGTAAAGTTTTATACTCTCACGTAGATGTCGTTTCATGCTGATAAAGTTTCATGTCTACTCATGAGAATTATATTTTCAGCAAAGTGATGATGTCTTCATGCTAAAATACAGAATAATTACAGCAAAACTCTGTTACATAATAAATCGTGTTTGGTCTTCATCAATCACGTCTTCATGCTAATCATGATGAAACTCCGTTTAATCATACTTGTGAGCCTCTATACAACCAGCATTAAGCCTACACAGGAATTGTCAGCCCATCATGTTACCTATTTCAGTTCAGTTTGCTAACCAGTTAAATCAAATTATCTTCCGTTGATCATGTCAGACGATTGACACCAGTATCGATCATCCCATAAAATTCCCACCAGTGCCATGTACAGTATTTTATATGTACTCTATATACAGTGTCTCAGTTATACTCTATGTACAATATTTTATGTGTACTCCACGTACAGTGTCTCAGATATGCTCCATGTGCAGTAGTCTAGGTGTACTCCATGTACCCTACTCCATGGATATTGCTAATCGATCATCAATCATCTTAGGCGTTCCACTTGTCGATATTCTACCAGATGTTGATGCTACTCGTGAGTTGAAGATTTTACTAGATACTGATGCTGCTAACACCTTGAAGACCTCACAAATGCTGATGCTGCTGATACGTTGGAGATTCCACAAGATGTTGAGGTTGTTTATACTATGAAGACTCTGCTGAACAAGGACGAAAACTACAAATTTGAAATTTCTGACAAGAATAAACTTCAATCATCAGACACTACCATTCTATTCCATGCTTTTACTCTCTCAACTAGATGTCTCACTTCACCCAGCTAACCTTCATTCAGAAGAGTGGGAACCGAAACCCGACCACTCAGCAAAATAGTTACATTAATCACTGTCATGATAATGACCGTCATAGATTGATAGAAAATGCGGTAGTGGCAACCACCGTACTTATAATTAATCAGTCAGTAACCATCGGAACTCCAGAACGGACGTGACCAGAAATACAGAGGTCAATAGTCTAACCGGTCCGCCAATCCTAGCAGTTACCAAAAAATTTCAGCCTTGTCCAGATTCATCCACTAAAATACATGTCAAGACATCAGTCAAGACATAGGTCTCAGGTATCATTTCGGAAGACACATATCAGGACACCAGTCATGGTACACGTCATACGAATCCTTTTCTCAAAATATGAGTCAGAACTAATAACTCCAGTATGTTTCTAAACTAGACCCCTAGTAATTCAGGGTACCCTTCAGAAAGGGGTATACCCGTTCTATTATGCCACGCATGAATCAGATCATTAAAAATCTAGTCACCATCATTAGAGTATTATTCAGGTTAAACACGCAGTATTCATTCTGTGAGGTTACATACGAACACATTCAGTGAAAAGTCGCCATGTTTACTTCACGTGTTCCTATGTCAGCTTTATCTTAAATCAGGTAGTTACCTACCTCTCAGCCAGAAAGGACTCAACAGTATCATCATATTTATTAAAGTTTTATTTTCAGTTAACGACGAGATCCGTCTTACTAACTCTTGAACATATTCATTTACTTCTGCCAAAAAAATCAATACAAATTGTTTCTTCCTTACAAGCGTGTGACTTATCAGTCCATAGCTACGAAGACTTTCTAGCCACCAGTTATGATCCACTTCTGAAGTTCTTAAAATTTATGATCAGCAAATTTTCTTTTTTTTAGCATTTCAGGAAGTAATTGAGAAAATGTTCCAGAAATTCCTTCCTAACCACGAGACAGAATTTAACATCAAGCTTGTCTCAAGAACCGAACCTGTTTTCAAAACTCTTTATTCCAGGGCTTCAGCTAAGTTAAAAGAGTTGCAGCAATTGCTGCAAGAATTACCGGAATGAGGCTTTATTCGCCCTGGCGCACCACCAGGTGGTGCATCGTTTTTGTCTATCAGGAAGAAGGCTGGTATCATGTGATCATGTATCGCCCACTGAGTTTTTTTACAAGATCACCACTCTTAATCTATGTTCATTCCACAAATAGCAGGTTTATCTGATTTGCTACGATGTCTTAAACACTTTCCAGAACAATTTGCAATCATGCTACCATCAGTGGTGAGAGAAAGAACATGATGTTTTCCAGACTACTGTTGCACATATTACAGTCTCTCTAAAATATTTGATTTTATACTTCTGAGCTCCCTAATGCTCCAACTATATTATGAATTTATGAATAAAATTTTTCCCATGATTCTCAGACAAAATCGTCAGTATATTCATTGATCACATTCTGATATGCTAAATTCTAGAGAAGAACTCGAGAATCATCTCCTCACAGTTGTACAGAATCTTCGATAGGAGAAAATTTTATACACAGCTTTCCAGATATAAATTCCAATTGAACAAAGTGGCGTTTCTGAGCCATCCTACTTCAGCAGAAAGGAATTTCTGACAATACTTCAAAGGTGAAGGCCATCTCCAAATGGTCAAGACCGACGTCGATGACAAACATACAAAATTTCTAGAACTAAAAAAACTACTACCGTAGAAATTCCTGACAGTTCTCACGATCAGCCTTCCATGACTAAACTTACGCATAAAGAAGGGAACCTACACCGAATTATGTATTCCACAAGACCCTACGCTGGTAAAGGTCTAGTTACCGGGGCTCATACCTTTCCGTGAATATTCACTCAGGTTCCACCAGAATGTACCAAAATTCCAGGCATGATTTTGATAGAAACTGTATAGCACGTTGAGGCAGCCATGTTCATATCTAATGCTTGCCATCCCAACAGGTTCAAGATAGGACACCGACATGCTAATGAGTTATTACAACCATTAGAAATTTTTGAACAGAAATGAGATAAGATTCCATGGAGGTTATTTTCAGTTACCACAGACTCAGATGAAGCATGATGCTATCTAAGTCGTTGGTAACCAGTTAACCAGCCTACACATCTTCTTTTATCCAAAATGATTACGCCGTAACAAATCTGCAGGAAATTCAGCAATAAATCGTATGATTCCAAGGTATTCCATCAACAATCTTGTCAGATAGAATTAGCGTTCTCGAATCGCGCTCACGTTCATGTTCACGATCACATGTACGTTTACATTCACGTTCACGTTTACTTTCACTTTTACGTTTACGTCTCATTCGCAGTATGATGCTGTTTCAGTTCATGTTTTGTACTGTCTCATGATTAAAGCTCACGTTAGTGTTCATAACATGGTTCACGTTCAAGCTCGTGTGCCGTTTTCACGATACACGGTTCATAGTTTATTATCGAATACGGTTATAGAAAGCTTGAGACACCAGACTTAAGTTTAGGACAACTATCCCATAACCAGGCAGACGTCTCACATCTCAAGCCGTATCGTTTGGAATTCCTTCCTCAGTCAGCATACATTCATGATATGTTCGGGCATCACGTCTACAGTATGCTCACGTATCACATTCACGATATACTTCATGATCGCGAACCCCGTTCACAATTGATCTCGTACCACGTTCACAATTGTTCACGTAGTTCGTCCTTATATACTTTCAGCAGCTTACCCAGAGATATAAATGTTATCTTTTCTAGATATTTGTACGTATAGCTTATTCATTCTATCAGACTCAGAAAATCCATCTTATGTATGGATCCAGAAACTATTCAGCATTCATCGGGCCAGAGTCAACATGACCAAGATATTTTTTTTATGTGTTTAGACCTTTGAAGGAATCGTTTCGAGTGGGAGGCCACTCGAAATGGAGGAGTCCATCCAGACCTCTCGTCCTTTTCCTTCAATAGATTCAGTTAAGTTCTTTCAGTCATGTTACATTCCATATCCTCTTCAGCCATGTCACGTTACATGCCACTTCAGTCATGTCAGGTTTATAACTTTCAGCAACATCATGTTCTAAATCAAGGACGAATGATCCTTCAGCTTACATGTCTTTTTAGCTTTCATGCTCTTTCAGCATATATGTCCTTTCAGCCTTTATAACTCCACCAGCTTATTACCTTTAATTCAAGGACGAATTTCTCCTTTTTAGAGGGGAAGAATTGTAAAACCACGGCATAATCACATCCTTAATTCGAGGACGAATTATTTTTTAGAGGGGGAGAATTGTAAAACCGGTATTTAAAATCCTCGAATATTAAATACGCGTGGTCTCGGCTTTAACCTTAATTAAACGTAAACAGTAAATACACAGTCTCAGTTTAGTTAAATACTACAACAAAATAATTATTCAGAAAATAATTATTAAGTTCAGAAAACATTACGTACGTATTAGTTATTATACAGAAAATAATTAAACGTTAAAAGTAAATACGCAGTCTCAGTTTACTTAAATACTACAAAAAAATAATTATTCAGAAAATAATTATTAAGTTCAGAAAACATTATGTACGTATTAGTTATTATACAGAAAATAATTAAACGTTAACAGTAATTACGCAGTCTCAGTTTTATTTAAATATTACAAACAAATTATTATTCATAAAATAATTATTAAGTTTCAGAAAATACGTATGTATTATTTTATTATACAGAAAAGAATATTATGTTTCAGAAAATGTAAACACGATAAATATAAATACGTTTCAGAATGAGAATTTAAATACGAACTTTTCGTAAATAATCAAAACGCGAATTAAAAGCAGAAAATGGGTACTAATGCTTTTGGGCCGGATATTATAGAAATAACAAGAAAAGGAATTTGGGCTTTGAGCCCACTACCACTTATAAACAAAAAAAAATATACGGGGGTCCCCTTTCTCACATATCAGTAGTCGAACAAAAAAAAGAACTAGGGTTGCTCCTTGTTGGCTGCCGACAAATAAGGACAAAAACAAAAGAGACCGGAGATTTGTTTTGATCAAGATCTCGTGCATAGTTGTGGGTTTTCTTAATCACGATCATTGGTAAATCTTTCTCTTCTTTCTTTCCTTTGGATCACGAACTCAAAAAAAAATAATTCAGGAATACATGGTTTTTGATTTTTAAACATATTAGTTAGTGGGGATTATTGAATCACGAAAAACCGAGAACCCATGGCTCTCGGTGTGTTGCTGTTCAACCCAGCCGAGACACAGCAAGGTCTCGGTGGTTCTTTTGTTGCCCAGGCTCGAACCACAAGCCAACAAGGGGTGTTTGGGTTAGTATACAGTAGGTAGAAATGGGACAGCATGGTGTGTTTGGGTTTAGGTCGCCCAGCAGGGGTGTTTGTGTTAGAAGTGGGTACAAACGGGGGGAACCTAAGACAAAACAGTGGTGGTTTTGACCAGGGTAGTAACAACTGTCGCATATTGATGGGAACTTTTAGAAGACAGCGGCAACCGGCTGGGGACCGGTGGCCACTGTTGGTGTTGGCAGTGGGACCACAGCCAACCGGCTGTGGTGTTTGTTGTTCACGTTTGACCTAGACGAGGGTCTCGGGGAGGGATTGACTCCGGATGTCGGGAACGCCCACGTTAAGGAAATTTAAAAGAAACGTTGCTAGCATAAAATCATTTTATGAATTAAGACTTATTTTGGTTAACATTTTATAAACATTAATTTAATTTAATTAGACATTTAATTAATAAGTCTTGACTAGTTTCTAAATAAAACGTGTAGATTTATTTAAACGATTTAAGCCTCATAGGATTTATTTATACTTCGAAATTAGCAACCAAGCTTATCATTTTGGAAATTATCTATTTTAAGAAACTTTCTACTTATACCAGGTTACTATTTATAGTAATATTATAATACCAGAATACAATATATTACCATATCAGAATACAGTATAATATACATGTTGGGCCAATTAAAGTTTTAACTATGGCCCAGTCTAGATTTTTTTAAATTAGACTAAGTGTTACTGATCGCTGAGAGGACCAGCGACAGAGACCAGACCAGCAGAAGGCAAAGCCTCAGCTGGCACACCAGGAACATTCAAGTCAAAGACAACGTCAGAGAAGTCGAAGACAATCTGAAGTCATACTTACCAGCGATTATGAATAGCTGGGATGTAGAAGGAATGTGCTGGTGTTCAAGGATCTCTGAGTTGACAATACTCAGAGATCACTTAAGAACCCTAGAAGTCTGATACAAGCAAAGCTTTTCCAATCCTTTATAGTTTAGGTGGGAGAATCTACAAAGTGTTTTGAGTGGGACAAAACAAAAGATTCAAGATAAAGCTTAGTACGACCTAGTGGGACAAAAGGTGAACAATTGGCAGAACTGTTCACCTAAAGTTGTTTAAAGGTATGTCTCGATTTGGACATGCATTTAATACGTTGTACTCTTCCATTCAGAAGATGACACGTATCAACTACTCCCACTAAGGAAGCAACCTCGTACCACTATAAATAGGAGTGAGAAAGAAGAGTTAATGCAGCCCTTGTGCTTGGATAAATTATCTAAGTGATTTCTCTCTCTGGAACCACTAAGCCCTCAGCTGTCTACCAGCGACTCATAGGTTCCCTTGTAAACATGAGTCTCGAATCAAGTTTACTCGTTCTAGGGTTCAATTCTCATTGTCATTCAACGGGTGTATTCATAGCACTTTGTAACACTTTGTTTATAATAGTTAATAAAGCATTACGCGTTTGAAAAGTATTTCGTTGTGTTTTTGTGTTTATTATAGTTATAGTTATGACAATTGTTATATTAAGGGACTTTCGATTGGTATCAGAGCGGTTTGATTTATAAAACTTTTTATAAACCGTTATTATTTTTAAAATCAAGATCCTAATATGACTGAAACTATGCCTCCTATACCACCACCCTTTGGTCAAACCAGTCAAGGTACCACTTCGACCAACGCACCGACCACCACATCTACTACCATGCCTACACCGGTTGTAAGCACTGGTAATAATGATGATGACCTTCCCCAACTTCTTGATGTTCGTGGGGGTCACATGTGTCCAATGTTCCAGCGTTTGATGAAGAAGATTTTTCAAGTTGGAAGAGTGAATTTCTTATATATTTAGATGCCTTAGGACCTTTCTTGATAGAAATCTTAGAAAATGGTCCCTACCACTGGCTGTTTCCTCTACCCCTGAGAGACCCATTAAGAAGCCTGTTAAGCAATGGTCTCCAACGGATAGACGTCTGGCTAACCAGGACAAGAGACTCAAAAGTATCATAGTCTCTTGCCTACCCAAGAACATTATGAAGTCTATTATCAAACTGAACTCTGCTAAGGAGATGTGGACCGAGTTAGTTCTAGGGTATGAACGTACAGAGGAAACAAAGAAACTAAAATCTAAGCCCTTAGACTTAAGTTTAATGCTTTTAAAGCTTTGGAAACAGAAACTGTTGCTCAAACTTATACTAGGCTTAAGATTTTGCTGAATGATTTGGGAAATAATGGAGTTGTTCTACCTAAGGCTGAGGTTAATGCTACATTTGTCAATAGTTTACCTAGAAAATGGCTTAGTCTAAACCAGACCTTAAGAGCAAATAATGCTATCAAAATGATACTTTGGCCCAACTGTTTGGCAGATATAACTATGAAGAAGGGCTAATTGACTCCATTTACAAATCAGAGACTGATAGGTTTACCACCAATATCACTGGTTCTAAAGCTCTTGTTGCTAACCATTCTTTTCAAAACCGCGACTCTAACATAGAAGAGGATACCAGAAGCAGTCAAGAATTTCTTGATGAATTGCATCCTGAGTTCCATGACAAACCTCTTCTAGCTGACCAAAAGAGGCACTACAAGAGATCAGGTAGAGTTGGAGCAGCCAAGGTTGATAAATCCAAGGTGTCATGCTACACTTGTGGAAATATTGGTCACTTTCAGAAAGATTGCTGGTCAAACAAAACCTCCTCTCCAAGCTTTCCATCATCTAACAACAACCACAACAGCAAGAAGAAGTTCTCTACCTCACCTTTCAAGCAAACTTCCCACTCTGACTCAGAGGGGAAGAAGGACTACAAAGTTAAGTACAAAGCCTTGAAAGCTGAGCTGATGAAACTCAACAAAAAGGCTGAAGATGCAGCCAAGAAAAAGGACAATAAGAAGACTGAAAAAGGTCTGATTGCTGCTTCATTTGACTGGGATGATGAACCTCTTACATCTGAGGATGAAGGAACCACTACTGTCAGAGCTTTTATGGCAGTCGTTGATGAAGAACCTGCTGTGGGAAAGAGTGAAGCAAGATCTGGTCAATGGGTGGACATCACCATGAAAAAGGTACAAAGATTGCTTTCTATGCCTGCAGGTCCTGATAGAGACCATGTTAGTGACTATACCTTAGTTGACCTCCACTTTGTGGAAGAGCAAAGAAAAAACCTGTTAAACAAGTTTCATAGTCTTAAAACAGAGTTAAATCTTTGTGAATCTGAGTTAACAAATCTCAAACCTTTTGTGAATCTTGCAAATCAACTTCAAAATGAAGTAAGCAAAATGTCCATTGAAAATGAGTCTTTAACTGATGAAAACACTAAACTCGGAAGAACCATTAAAAAATGTAATTTGGCTCAATCCACAATGGAGGAAATAGTTGTTGAAGCCATACCAGGTGATGTGGTTCAGACTATTGGGGGGAAGGGTAGATTCAAAAATCATATACCTGTACCCAATGTTAAATTTGTCCCTTCAGATGTTTCTTCTCCATCTTCCACCTCTGTGGATGAGATAAACTCTGACAAGAAATCAGAGGCACCAACTCTACCAAGACTCGCTGGTGCTAACCCATCTGATTCCTTGCTTGGCCCAAAACCTCCAACCAAAACCCCTGGGAATTCAATTCTCAAAGTCGACGATAAAGCGCACAAAAAGGTTTTTGTGGCCAAGGACTCCACCAAACCCACTCCTCCCCCTGAAGAGCTTTCACCCACCAAGCAACTTCTCCTCACCTTGATGGAAGAAGTAAAAGGGTTGTAAGAACAGATCAACCCCAGAGTCAACAGTCCATCTGTTAACTCTCTTGGTGAAGGATCAAGTAGCTCTAAGGGGAGAGCTTTATTCAGGCCTTGCAAACATTGCGGTTTCAAAAATCATTCCTCTGAGGATTGCTCTAAGAAACCAAAATGTATCACATGTGAGTCTACTGAACACACCTCCAGAGAGCATGAGGAGACTATTGTTGTTCAAAGAACAAGAACTCAATTAAGGTCTAAAACTCCTCACAGGCCCTCTAGGAGACTTGAGCCCAAACCTAGAGACAATTCTCAGGGTTACAGACCAAATCCCCCATGCAAGTAATGCGGCTTCTTTGACCATCACTCTGATGAATGTGAGCATTATCTCGGATGTGACATCTGTGGAAGTATGCGTCATGAACCCAGAGACTTCAACCAAAGAGGGGGAGAAAGGAACCAGAGAAGACCCAATGTCGTTGGTCAGCGACAGCATGGACCCATTGGAAAGTGAGTTCATCATTGAAACTAATCTGGATCTGTTATATCTATGCAGGAATACTTGAAGAAATATGTTTGGTATCTGGATAGTGGGTGCTCCAACACATGACAAGGGTTAAACAATATCTGCATAGATATAAGAAGGAGTCTCATCCAAAAGTAGTATTTGGAGATGACTCCTCAGGGGCTATTGAGGGTTATGGCTCAGTGGATTGCAATGTTATAACTTTTACAAGGGTCGCTTATGTCAATGGATTAAAGCACAACTTAATCAACATTAGTCAACTCTGCGATGCTGGTTTCAAAGTTCTATTCACCAAGACTCAAGGAACAATCTTCAATCAGAATGATGATGTTGTTCTAATTGCACCCAGAAGAAGGGATGTGTATGTCATTGACATGACATCATGTCCAGAAGGGAAGAACACCTGTCTCTTTGCCAAAGCATCTGATAGTGAAAATTGGCTATGGCATAAGAGACTCTCCCACCTTAACTGCAAGAAAATCAACAAACTGTCCAAGAATGATTTAGTGGCTGGGCTTCCCTCTCTAACATTCACCAAAGACAGACCTTGCTCAGCCTGCGAGAAAGGGGAGCACCACAGAGCCTCATTAAAAACAAAGCAATCATTCTCCATAAATAAGTGCCTCCATCTTCTTCACATGCACTTATTTGGGCCAGTGAAACCACAATCCTTTAATCACAACAAGTATACACTAGTCATTATAGATGAATTCTCTAGATTTACATGGGTATTCTTTCTCAAAAGAAAGAGTGATGCAGTTGAAAGAATAATGTTCTTCATCAGAGAAATAGAGAACTTCAATGACTGCAGAGTTAAGGCTATCAGAAGTAATAATGGCACTGAATTCAAGAACCATACCATGGAATCCTTTTGTGATGAAAAGGGAATCTCACAAAACTTTTCAACCCCAGGCACCCCTAAAAAAACGGTGTCGCTGAAAGAAGAAACAGAACTCTCATAGAGGCTGCTAGAACCATGCTCAGCGAATCAAGACTTCCAAAATAATTTTAGGGTGAAGCTGTGAACACAGCGTGTTACACACAAAACAGATCTATTATTGTGAAGAGACACAGCAAGACCGCTTATGAAGTGCATAGGAAGAGAGCCCCTAATGTAACCTATTTCCATGTCTTTGGTTGCCCTGTTTTCATTCACAACTACAGAGATCATCTGGGAAAACTTGATGAAAAGTCAGATGATGGATTCTTTGTTGGTTATTCTCCCACATCCAGAGCCTATAGAGTATTCAACATTCGCAGGCAAGAACTTGAAGAATCCATTCATGTTACCTTTAATGAAGCAGGTGTTGTCATTACTCACACTAACCTAGAAGAATGTGACATTGATTTCAATGAAGTCAAATCATATCCAAAGGATGATTTCTCAAATCCCAAGGAATTACCTCAGGCATGTCACAAGGACTTTCCATATGTTCATGCATTTGATCCTCACTCAATCTCTGACATCACTCCATAGGTTGAAATTGCTGAACCTATCACTCCACCCACAGAAGTGAATGCTGATCTTATCGAACCAATCTCTCACTCAGATGAAGAGATTATGGATGAAGAAATAACATGTGAAGATCCTCCAGCATTCATTAAACCTGCTGTGACTCCTTAACCCACATAGACTCCTGATCCTCAATCCAAATGGAGTAGGAACCAAGATATTCTTCTGGTGAATATTCTTGGTGAACCCTCTGAGGGAGTCACCACAAGTGGCAAGTTGAGATCTATGGAAACCGCCTCAGCGAATGAATGCCTTTTCGCTGATTTTCTCTCTGAAGATGAACCTAAGAATGTGGCTGATGCGCTTCTAGATGAAGGGTGGGTTGTTGCCATGTAAGATGATTTGAATCAGATCAAGAGGAACAAGGTGTGGACTCTGGTAAAATCTCCACCTGGAAAACAAGTAGTTGGAACTAAGTGGGTCTATAGAAACAAGAGGGATGAAGCTGGCATGATTGTTAAAAATAAGGCTAGGCTAGTGGTGCTGGGGTACAATCAATCTGAGGGTATTGACTATGATGAAACGTTTGCACTAGTAGCCAGATTGGAAGCTATCAGAATCTTTCTAGCCTTTACAGCTTATATGGGGTTTACTGTATACCAGATGGATGTGAAGAGTGCTTTTCTAAATGGTAAGCTTGTTGAGGAAGTATATGTATATCAACCCCCTGGGTTCGAAAGCAGTGAGTATACTGATCACGTCTGCGGACTTCACAAAGCACTCTATGGGCTGAAACAAGCGCCTAGAGCCTAGTATGAAACCCTATCAAAATTCTTACTTGAAAATAAATTTGTCAGAGGTACCAATGATCAAACCCTGTTCACTTATAGGTCCAAGGGTGATGTCATTTTAGTACAGATTTATATGGATGATATAATTTTTGGTTCAACCAATATTACATTGAGCAAACAGTTTGCCAAACTTATGACCAAAAAGTATGAAATAAGCATGATGAGGGAATTAACTTTTTTCTTGGGTTTTTAAATCAAACAAAATTCAAAAGGAATTTCCATTTGTCAAGAAAAATATGTTAATGATTTGCTCAAGAAGTATGATCTGTCTGATTTTGCATCAGTGAAATGCCCCATGCTTTCTCCCAACAACTTGGGAGCTGATGACTCAGGGGTCTCTGTTAATGAGACCTTATATAGAGGCATGATTGGGTCACTGATGTACCTCACTAAGCAGACCAGACATACAATTTGCCACATGTCTCTGTGCTAGGTACCAAGCTAACCCCAAGAAATCCCACCTTGTAGCTGTCAAAAGAATTTTTAGGTACTTAAAAGTATCTCCCACATTGGGTCTCTAGTATCCAAATGGATCAGGCTTCGACCTTAAAGCCTACTCTGACTCAGATTACGCTTGGTGCTGCCTTGATAAAAAGAGCACCTTTAGGAGTTGTCAAATCCTTGGAGGAAAGTTGGTACTTCATTCCAGAACTAAGCATATTGACATCAGGTATAACTTTAT
The DNA here is from genome assembly GCA_025667525.1 of Glebionis coronaria. Taxonomy (NCBI): domain Eukaryota; kingdom Viridiplantae; phylum Streptophyta; class Magnoliopsida; order Asterales; family Asteraceae; genus Glebionis; species Glebionis coronaria. Next base: position 497,103,241 of record CM046877.1, read on the forward strand.
CAGAGACCATATTTTAAAAGGTGATATTGAGCTTCACTTTATACCCACTGAATACCAGCTCACTGATATTTTCACCAAGCCTCTGGCTGAGCCAAGTTTTACTAGGCCGGTTACTGAGTTGGTATGCTCAGTATTGGTAAACAAATCTAATAAACGATCTCTTTCTCTGGGCATTTAAGGGAATTAAATGTAACGAGGTAGTTACATTCCAATGGGAGTTAATATATTCTCATATTTAATTCAAATGATTGTCCTTCAATGTCAACAAATTTCCCACTTTCCAAGAGGACAGAAAAATCACATGAAGGGTCAAGGGGTCCCACTTTTTATAAAAGGTAAACATTTGCATTTAATGCTTTAATTGTAAAACGGGACAAAACCTTTTATCAAAACCCTTGACTCATTTTTCTATCACATTACTCATTATTTTCACACACATATACTATTCATCTTCTTCAAATCCTCCATTTCTTCCTTCCAACAACAATGGCGTCTTCATCAACAAACACCTCGTTCACCGTATTGGTCACCTCGAATGTAGATTTTGGGATAAACGATGGGAAGATCGCCCTTAACAACTGTGTAGCTCTCTTGGAACATAACAATCCTCTCTACCATCCTTTGTTATCCTTCCTCAAGAACTCCACCATTAACGAAGCCATAACTAGGGAACCCTCCACATGCTACCATCAATACTTGAGGGAGTTCTGGTATAGCGCTGAAGTTGATCAAACCTCTTCACACATCACCTTCAACCTTTCTACACATCCACAACCTCATACCTTTGATTTCCACACCTTTGCCAAAGTTATTGGACTTCCTGTCAATGAAGGCATGTCCGCAGTGCCAGTCAGCGCCACAGTGAAGAAGGCTCTGGCTACCCTTCGTCCTCATGATGACGATGACAAACCCTTCACCACCGAAGGCTTCCAAGCAAATCACTGGTCAAGGTGAATTACTTCTCACCCACATGGAGGACGCTGATGCTTTACATAGTGAAATGTCTGGGAGGAAACCAGGGGTCGCATGATCAGCTTAATGGTGCTCAACAAGAAATTGCTTACAGCTTGATTTGGGGGCAAGATATAGGGATCGCCCACATACTTTACACTGGCCTCATTGCAAAGCTGGAAAACAAAGGGAAGAAGCATCGACTGGCCACTATTTGTTACACAAGATATCTCTCTCTCATCATAGAGGATATGCTTGGTGAAACCTACACCAATGATGAACTTCACTCCTTCTCTCCCTATCGCATCACTCCAGCCTCACTGAAGACTCTCTTAGAGGATGAAGTGCCTCTCAGCAGGCATATGATGAAGGTTGTTGGGTTACTCGTTGATGATGGAGAGCCCTTGATCCCTCACAATGAGGTGAATGCTGAAAGACAAACTGAAAAGTCTTTGTCCAAGACCTCTGTGCAGTCCACTTCTCAGCCTAAGGCGCTCAAGGAAAAGAAGAAGAAGAGGAAAGACATCCCCCTTTCCTCTGAAACCCATTCTGTTAATCCTTCCAAGAAGAAGAAGACCAAGAAGAACCCATCTACTTCTCTTGAGGATGTGGTTAAAGAGCCTACAACTAACAAACAACCAAAGTCTAGCGTCTCCTTGTCAGCAGAGACGACTAAGAACCTTCTCCAGGCTGATATCTCTCAGGTATTAGTTCACCATTTTTTCTTCTTGGAGGATCACATACAATCACTCTCAAAATTCTGTAGGAGAGAGTGATGAAGTTTTAGGGTTTGCCTCAACCCATAGAGTGTTTGTATCAGCACCTAGATCTCTTAGGATTATCTGTGTACTCTGTCTTGACACAAAGATATGATTCACTTGTGCTCATAACGCACCCCGATGATCCTTCACCCTCTGGACTGTGCTCTTGTCCATAATAACTTGAGCATGCTATAGGTCCCAACCCAGAGTCTCTGCACCTCACGTGGTCTCTGGGTCCCCTCATATGAAAAAGAGTCCCAAAGAATTTATTATTTTGGGGGACATAATAATCACCCTCAGTCTTCCTAGGGGCAGCGATAAAAGGAGACCTTTACCTTCGAATATGTCACAACTAAAAGAGTCCCAAAGAATTTATTCTTTTGGGGGGACTGAATAATCACCCTCAGTCTTCCTAGGGGAAGTGATAAAAGACGACCTTTAACTTCCATTACTTCACAATCAAAAGAGTCCCAATGAGCAATCCTTCAGGAGGAGCTGGATAATCACACCCAGCTATCCTAGGGGAAGCGAACGGCGACCATTCACCACATAGTTTTCACAAATCAAAATAGTCCCAAGGAGCAATCCTTCAGGGGGAGCTGGATAATCACACCCAGCTATCCTAGGGGCAGCGAATGGCGACCCTTCAACATATCTATTTCACACTAAAAGAATCCCAAGGAGAAATCCTTAGGGGGGGCTGGATAATCACACCCAGCTTTCCAAGGGGAAGCGAATGGAGATCTATAACTTCATATTTATTTCACACTGGTTACTAACAAATGTCATAATAGGCTCATAATCTTCATGAAGAACAACAGAATGATGAGGCTTATTCCATTGCTGGTGACGATAATGCTGAAGCCTCCCACATTGATCTAGATGCCATGTCAGACATTAACTCCATGCCAGAAGATGAGGTCTTTATCATTGAAGATGACCTTACCATTTCAGATTATGCTGATATGGATGCTGATGATGACCAAGTCACATCTGAATTGAAGCCCATTCCCTTCCCATCTATGGAAAATGTTCAGGAACTAGCTGCCAAGAAGCTATGGGACCAGAGGCTCTGTACACCAACCCCAGTTCCCTTCCCAACTTTGCCAAACGTCTCGGAACTGGGGGCAATGAAACACTTAGAGCATTTGCAACACCTCAAGCCTGTCCATGTTCCTAGAATGAAAGATGTTCAAGAACTAGCCGCTGAGGAACTCTGGGTTAAGAGGGGAGACATCAGTATCACCAAGCCTAAAGTCACAAATGATGTCATCCTCTCAGAAATACAAACACTCACTCATGCTGCTGAGGAACTCACCACAACCCTAGAGACTTCACTAACCTTATCTATGGAATCCTCTATGACTGCACTGCTTCCGCAACTATTGGGAAATGCCTTGAAAACTCAACTCCCAGCAGTTCTAAACCAGAGTCTCCAGCAATACATGTCATCAGTCCTCACCGCAACTGTCAAAGCTAATGTTGCTGCTATTGCCAAGGCATCTAAGCCTTCCCGGCAACTTCTTCAGGAGCTATTACAAGAGGAACTTAAAGAATTATGTCTCTTTCTTCATCAAGAATTTGTTAAGTTCCTCAAACCTGGATCAGGCACAACTTCTACTGGCGCTATGCCTGAGGGGGAGAATTCAGCTACCTCTACCTCTGAAGAAGAAGAAGATACTGCTCCACCTAAGGAGGAGCAATCACTTAAACAACCAGCACCCTCTACAGAGATCCCAACACCAAAACCCATCAGATCCTTCAACCCCATCACTGAGGTGGCACAAGATAAGGGAAAAGGTATTGCCACTGAGGTGCCTGAAACAACCCTGCACTCCCTCCAAGAAGAAGGTGGATCCACAGCCAAACACTCTGACTTGAACAAATTTAAAAGTGTTGATGAACCACCACTAACCCTAGAGCAGGCAAAGGCTCAAATCTTGGAACAAAAGAGGTTAGCTAACATTAGAGCTGCTGAAATCAAGAGCAAAGAAGCTCTGAACAAACTACTCTCTCCAGTTCTAAAGGAAGCTCAGCTGAACAAGCTCAAAGAACTTGAAGTCAAAAGGAGCAACCTTCAAAAGGAATATGAGAGAATAGTGGACCAAAGAGCAGAGCCCGGTTAAATCACCAAATACACATGTTACACTGACAAAGACAAAAGAGTAGTGATGACCTTATACAAAGAAAATCAAATAACCAACTACAAAGTCTTCAGTGACTTTAAACTCAGAGATATGGGCCTCTCTGAATGGTTAAAAATGTTGTCTCTTGCCCAAAAGAAGACTGGGCCTGGTGCTTCCCAAATGATGAAAAACATTCAAGCTAAGCTTAATTGGGTAAGAGACACTGCTAAGAAGCTGAAGGTACCTTTGCCTCCTCAACTATCACAACAACAATCATCTCAAGGATAAAGAAAAAGGAAAACCCCAATGGGGCCTCTGGTAGAGAAACTGGTCACTGAGAATGTTGTGGTAGATGGAATGTATAGAAACCTTGTACTTCCTAAGGAGATTGCTAAGCCAGTAGGTGGCCAAGTATACTCAGAACCAGAGAAAGGAATGGTCTTTATGAATGGTAATTGTGAGTATTGCTTTCAGAGAATGATTGAACTTCATCTGGCTTCAACTATCCAACTCATCAGACTCAAACAGGGCATCCTAAGGAACTGCAAATTAGCTGATGATTTTGAGTTTGAAGTTGAGTTGATCATTAACTCCAGGAGTGACAAAGTTGAAGCTCAGAGAATCTGTGACCAAGGCCTCGATCTTTGAAGAACCTTTTATTTTGTTTTATTTTACACCACTAGGTGTCCTTGTAATAGACTAGGTTCTTTATGTTTAATAAAACTCTGAGGTATGTTCGTTAAATTATGTGTAAGAAGAAGATGTGTACTCACTTACTATAATTTTAGACTTAGTATAATTTATAAACAAATAGGGGGAGATTGTTGGGCCAATGAAAGTTTTAACTATGGCCAGTCTAGATTTGTTTAAATTAGACTAAGTGTTACTGATCGCTGAGAGGGCCAGCGACAGAGACCAGACCAGCGGAAGGCAAAGCCTCAGCTGGCACACCAGGAACATTCAAGTCAAAGACAACGTCAGAGAAGTCGAAGACAATCTGAAGTCATACTTACCAGCGATTATGAATAGCTGGGATGTAGAAGGAATGTGCTGGTGTTCAAGGATCTCTGAGTTGACAATACTCAGAGATCACTTAAGAACCCTAGAAGTCTGATACAAGCAAAGCTTGTCCAATCCTTTATAGTTTAGGCGGGAGAATCTACAAAGTGTTTTGAGCGGGAAAAAACAAGAGATAAAGCCTAGTACGACCTAGTGGTACAAAAGGTGTGGTAGAACTGTTCACCTAAAGTTGTTTAAAGGTATGTCTCAATTTGGACATGCATTTAATACGTTGTACTCTTCTATTCAGAAGATGACACGTATCAACTACTCCCACTAAGGAAGCAACCTCGTACCACTATAAATAGGAGTGAGAAAGAAGAGTTAATGCAACCCTTGTGCTTGGATAAATTATCTAAGTTCTTTCTCTATTTGGAACCACTGAGCCCTCAGCTGTCTACCAGCGACTCATAGGTTCCCTTGTAAACTTGAGTCTCGAATCAAGTTTACTCGTTCTAGGGTTCAATTCTTATTGTCATTCAACGGGTGTATTCATAGCACTTTGTAATACTTTGTTTATAATAGTTAATAAAGCATTACGCGTTTGAAAAGTATTTCGTTGTGTTTTTGTGTTTATTAGAGTTATAGTTTCGACAATTGTTATATTAAGGGACTATGGTCATCAGAAATACAGGATATACGCTGTTCAGTAAATATTTAAAGAGCAGTCGAATTTATTAGAAATACAGTAGACGATCAGATTAATTAGTTTATACGCTACCAGTAAATTAATACGAGAACACGTAAAATGAATTAAAAACAGTAATAAACAGTAATAAGAGACAGTAATCAGACAGCTCATTCACACCCTTATGTATGTAGTATCCGTGAAGTCGGAGTCAATCTTTCAGCTTTTATTCTTATTTCATTACTGGACACGAGGTATGGATTTTTGTCTTTCAGTAAGGACTTCCTCCTATGCATGATTAGGATTCCCCGGCTGCAGCCAAATATTTTCCCCAGTATATGTTTAATTTATTAGTAATCATTTTTAATAACTAAATAAATTGCCTGAGCTTTATATACAAGCATGACCAATTTATGTACTAGTTACAGAGGTACCGTAACCATGACACTAGAGGCACCAGTGTCATGACACCTCTGCGAGGGAGTGATTTCTCGCAGTGTCCCATTTATTTCAGCTTGGCCATTTATCAGTATTATCAGCGGGGCGTATGGATGCATCCTAGGCTATCAGTTTACAATTATCAGGTGAATGTGGTGTGTGCTCTACATCCTTCTGTAGGTCTACGGTTTCTTAGGATTTAGGAATGTATGATTTATCTATTGAAATGGAAGGGAAATGGAAGAATTAGAGAGAGAAAGGAGAGAAGGAGAGAAAGATGGTTGAATAAGTGAAATGTGAAAATGACCAAAATGAGCAACCCCTCCTAACGTGCTAGGAGGGGGTATATATAGCCCACCCTACATGTGGGCTATATGGACTATATGTTTACATAATGTATCACGAGCCCAATACTTGAATATATCATTGGAGTGACCGATCCTTTCTAAATACGTAAAAACGTATTTCCAACAATCTCCCCCTAAGGGAGGTCACTCAAAGTTACAATGTCCTAAATAGTCTATAGCTCGTGATCTATGCTAATAATGATGTGACCGAGACTTTCCTTGTAAAAACGTATTTCCAACAATCTCCCCCTAAGGGAGGTCACACCATTTTATAAAATCTTAAACCTAGCATACTATGCTTGAGTCTTCAATCTTGTTCTTGTGAATATGCTGATGAGATCTTTGACTTTAGTCTTGAGCATGTTTCCTTGCCTTGACCATGTGCATTCATCACTTGTGAAGTTTGCCTCATCGTGACTTCATGTTTCACATACTTATACCTTTATAAATTCTTGAAAGCTTCAGAGTTTGATACAGTGGAAGACTTGACTTTTAGGCTTTCTTGAATTTGTTGAAGTATTAAGTGCATACAGTATAAGCATGTGTTGACGACTTCTTCTGAATTGTACACCGCAATGCCACCTTCTTGTTATGCTGCATAAGACAGTTAACAACAAAACATATACACGGATGAAATGGCCTTGAACATTTGATTCTAATTCTATAGCATTTTACCTCCGTTCGGTGAAGACCGTTGGACGATATTAAATATCGTACTTGTGGTAGGTAGTTTCAATTAAGAACCTCCTTGACAAGATTTTGCGGGTAAACCCGTTCTCTTTACTCGACCATCCAAAGCTGACTGCGAACGTAAAGAGTGAATCATTTGGATAAAGTTATCCTCGTGATTGAAGCCGTCAATTCATGTTCCTGGAACAAGTTTGATTCATTAAAGAATCACACCATTGTTACTTTCCAGTTGTCACTAGCTTGATTCATATAGTATCTTGCAAGTTACCTACCAAGTACTGTTTGATGTTAACACTAGAAGGATTTCCACTCATCACTGTGAACACTATAGAGTGTCACTCTGAGTGTTCTGGCAAGATCACTAAGATATTGCGTAGAGGCCTGGAACGTGTTTAAGTTCGGTCAAGAATTAAACCACTGTTGCTTTCCAGTTATCACAAGCTTGATTCATAAGGAATCGCACAACTCACCTACCATGAGATTTTTGATATTCGCTCAAGAAGGATTTCCATCTTCATTGTAAATACTTTCGTATTACTCGGATGTTCAGGCAATATCATGAAGATTTTGCGTAGGACTCTTTAAGATCTTTCTTACTTTTCACAGTGTGTGAAGAAGCAAGAAATTATGAAAGTGTGTCCTAATGAGATATTTGATGATCTCAAATGGCTCTAGACTCAATCGTGCATTTTGGATTTTAGTGATCGGAGGCTGGAGAGGAGTGCCACAATTTCCGTACCAATTTATTCGGAGTGAATAAATCAATAGATAATGCATTGTCTCCGTGTGATTAAAACAAATACCTTTTGAGAGATATCTGAGTTAGCTGGTATGGGTTGTGCATTGCATCACTGGGTCCATGATGTCTTATCTTCAATATCAAGCATCATTAAAATGATCTCAATAGCATATGTATTGACCCGGTTTCTGCCTAAGGTTGTAAGGAAGGCTTCTTTCTTTACACCCTTTATCATTACAATTCTTTTTCATTCTTCAACCCCTTCAATGCTTACCAATACGTCATAACTAGCACCTTGTTGTGATTGTTCCAGTGCTAACTTAAGTACTTGGTCGGCATTCAGCTACATTCACAATCTTTCTTCATATTTCCTAAGGACTACTATTTCTAGCTATGGAATGTCCTTGGGAAGATTCCTCCGGTTCTAGAGGAATCATTGGACTTTAACCTATCCTACCATCCTTATGTCACCACAATCTTCACCGTCGTGAATAGAGATGTTTTGGGTAAGTGTATGTCACCATGAAATCCATTTTGAAGTGCAAATCCATTTTGCTGCCCCTTAACATATGCCACGATATCTAAAAACATTTCACACATGTCGGGATGAGCTATCACGTTAAGTCAAACCATTTGTGATTAACCATTTCCCATATTAAATCACATTTTCTCCCCCATATTAAAAATATTAACCCAATCGATGTTTTTAATATCAGTTGATTTAATAGCCTTTTACGAAAATTTGCGAAGAAAAATGTAAATCCAATTATCTTCATGCTTTACACAAGCTCCCCCTCAAATTAATGAGGGTGGTGGAAACGTAAATTAAATACCTTTTAAACACAAGTGTAAGGTATTTATCACGTGCAAAGATCATATATGATAATGTATTCACAAGATTAGCGATTTATGAGGTTGAACCTGAATGATGGAGAACATCATATGAAAGAATCACATGGTTCTTGTTCACGAATGTTGGTCGCCTCATCACGTCTGAAGTTGTCTCTTGACTCCATGTGTATGATTGATATCGTTGTCTTGACACCAATATGTGAACTTGGCACTCTCGGCATCAAGGATTCTGAATGCTGGACAATTGCTCCCCCTCAATTGTTGACCCGTGTTCTATTGAAAGAGCTGTAGTCGCCGTTTGAGTAGTTGCATCGTCGAGTATGTAGATATCAATTGTAAATTGTTGCGGATTATGGAGATGATAACTTCATAAAAACAAGATTTCTCTTGGTTTAACAAATAAATGCACTGAAACGTACATATATCCGTGTTAGATTGTGTTATAAAGTAAACACAATCCCTTACATGTTTATAAAGTAAACCATGCCCGAGAAAATTAATTCCCGTTGTTAAGTCAAAGCTTTCCGGCGAAATGCTTGACTTTAATATGAAAAGCGGGCTACTATCTGAAATAATAGAAAGCCATTGATTAAACATGTTTTAAAACATTTGAACTTCTGCTCGAACTTCATTTACAACCCCGTGTCATTATTGAATGACATTTCTAGTATCGTAAATATTATCGATTCCAGAAGACATGCTCTTGTTATCAAAACATTTTAGAACACACAATTTTGAAAGATTTAGAAAAACCTTTTGAAAATTTCTCGAAAAATTGTGTTCAAAGTTTTGAAAACCAATTACTTGAGCTTAAGATGTTGAATATCTTACAAAACGAGCTCAAGTCCGAGAAGTTGTAAACTTCCCGTTGTGAGGATACGTTTATCATCGGCGATAAACTTTCCTTTTAACTGAAGAACGAGTCCTAGGTTGACATTTACTTAGAAGTCGTTTTCATGAGCTTGAAAACTTTTGAATGTTTTAACGTAAAGCTCATGACCCAGAAAGGTGAATTTCTCGTTAGGAGGAAAAGTTCTCTTATTTAAAAGATACACTTTCCTTGATGAGCTTAAAACCTGGAATGTTTTACTACCAGCTCATGGCCGAGAAAAATTAATTTTCCGTTACGAGGATAAGTTGTCATTAAAGATAAGCTTTCCTAAAATTAAAGTTCGAGTTACAGTCTGATATTTAACTGTAAGTCATTGTGCATGAGCTTAAAAACTTCGAATGTTTTTATTATTAGCTCATGCCCGAGAAAAATTAATTTCTCGTTGTAAGGATAAGTTTATCATCGGCGATAAACTCTCCTTTTAATTGAAGAACGAGATCTAAGTTGACATTTACTTAGAAGTCGTTTTCATGAGCTTGAAAACCTTTAATGTTTTAACGTAAAGCTCATGACCGAGAAAGATGAATTTCTCGTTATGAAGAAAAGTTCTCTTATTTAAAAGATACACTTTTCTGCATGAGCTTAAAACTTGGAATGTTTTAATACAAGCTCATGACTGAGAAAAATTAATTTCTCGTTACAAGGATAAGCTATCTTTAAAGATAAGCTCTGATACCAATTGTAGGTCTACGGTTTCTTAGGATTTAGGAATGTATGATTTATCTATTGAAATGAAAGGGAAATGGAAGAATTAGAGAGAGAAAGGAGAGAAGGGGAGAAAGATGGTTGAATAAGTGAAATGTGAAAATGACCAAAATGAGCAACCCCTCCTAACATGCTAGGAGGGGTATATAGCCCACCCTACATGTGGGCTATATGGACTATATGTTTACATAATAGATCACGAGCCCAATACTTGAATATATCATTGGAGTGACCGATCATTTCTAAATACGTAAAAAACGTATTTCCAACACCTTCACATTGGAGTTGATCCCTCTACCCATCACATTATTTAGAGGTCACCCCTTTACAGCATGACGAGGTCACCCCTCCATTTATACATGCAACAATTATTACAGCACATGACCTATATAAGCTCTTGGCAAATTAAAATACAGTAAATGCATGTTTTCCGATTTAACAGATAACAGTTCAGCTTTAGTATTTATAAATCAGACTTTTCAGATTATATATAGATTTCTTCTGTAACTTTACTTATCAATCTTACAGCTTCAGTATTTTATCATCTGCTTCATTTCAGTATTTCTTATCATACTTTATATATGTTCACTAGGCGTTATGCTCAGTCGTAGTTCCTTTCATGTTCTAACGGCAAGTACACCAGGACGCTCTTAAGATTCTAAGAGCATGTGCATTTGGATGGAAGCTATCCAGACTTTTTACTTTATGCACTTCTTACATTATTCTGCTTATTTGGACATTGTTTAGTCTTTTCCTTCAGTATTTACTTTCCATGTTTTGAGCTTATGTTGGATTACCGATGTTTGATTCCGGTATTTCATTTATGGTCAATTAATGTTTTAGGACATTTACCTTATGTTTTGATGACACGCCATAAATACACGTAACGGTCCACTTATCCAAGTGGGGTGTTACACTTATCATGCTTTCGTACCGCTTTCACTAAGGTGAGTTGATAACCTCGCTTATACTTCTTTATATGTTATTTATAAAACCCGCGAGGGGGAATACATGATCCCTGCAAAATAAACATATGCGTTTATATCTATACTACCTTATAATGGCCTCATCAAAAAAGTTGAAAAAAGTTGAATTTTCAACAATTCCTAATTTAGATTATTAACAAAATTCTGGAATGTTGAAATTGTAAAACAAAGGAAAGGCTTAGTAGTGTGTACAATCTTTGAAATATTAAAATTGTAAAAGAAAAGGAAAGTATACATTTTGATTTGCCAGTATATGTAATAAGTTTGATTTGCCAAACTCAATAAACTAATAAAGGAATGTTTGGATTCGTTAGGAACTTTGAATTACAAGGTTTAAAAACTAGAAATATATTAATGGAATCTATTCAATCTTTTAAGTATACACGGTGGAAAAGATCATGTGAAAGTGAAACTTATGAAACTATATATGGTAATGGTTTTTTTTCTTTGCCTATATAAACAACAATAGTTTGTTAATTTATTTCATTTAATTGATAATTGATGTCTCAAAGAAGACATGGAAGTGAGAAAAAAAATATATTGATGATGATGATCTTGAGGTTAGTTTTCTCTAATTTCGTCTTAGCTACATTTTGAGACGCATTGTAATAGCTTTTCCGGTCGTTTCAAGTTATGAATTATACATGCGTTTTTTATTAATGGTTATTGGTTGGTGTGGTGACTAAGTTTAAGCTTGTTTCACTTAGGTCGATTTTGTTTTTAGCGACTGATTTTTATGTTTATTTTTGTTTAGTAATTTGGTTATTTTGATGTTTGATTCGCTTATTGATGTTGCAGTTGTTATGGTGATCTTAAAGACTCAACGGAGGGATGAATGGAGATTTAAAAACTGATGTTGAGCATTCGAGGATAGAAAGATGAAGGAATCTGCATACGACATGGTTGTGTGATAGTGTTTATGGATAGGTAAATATGATTGGTGTTGATGTAGACCATATAGGTGGAGAATGATATATCAAATACTATGAAATTTACTTTTATTTAAATTGTAATGTTGAAATATCTCTTTATAAAGAATTGGCATTTTTGTAATAGTATTGTAAATTTGTCTTTATGAAAAAATGCGCATGTGCGTGAGCTAAGACTCTATCTTCATCGTAAGACCAAAGATGAATAACAAGGACACAAAAATATAGCCATGCATGGGGCTCAAATTGATGAAAAGCAATGGCACAAAATGATAATAGAATATGAACCAAATATTGATTTACCTTCCACATCTATAAAAAAACAGAATATATATAAATAAATGAGAAATCTTCTTTTATATGTTTGCCCACTAACCACTAACATTGTCTAAAAGTTAAAAAAACAAAACATATATAAATGAGAAATCATTTTTCAATCTGCCCGTTTAAATGTTATTATACGACTTACCCCACTAACCACTATCAATTAAAAAAAGTATTGAACCATCAAACATATGTAGTCTAACTTTATTTGAAATAAAAAACGGTCTTATACTAATTTCGGAAAGTATTGAATTAGTAATTACGCAAAGTATTCAATCTTTGCTATCTACGAAAAAAGATTTTTTATAATCGGCAACACATCTTTGTACTTCATTTGAAATACAAAGTTGACTTGAGTTACTCTATCTATGGCAACACATTGGACATACACATACACATGGACATTGTGTAAACTATGTCTATATAATCAACCATAATGCGAGTTATACTTTTCATTTGATAAATCAAGTCGCATAAAAAAATGAAAATTGATCTTAAGGTTAGAAATGTTTCTTAAAAAAGTTCATTATTGTTCTTCTTAAGAAGATTAGAAGGGGGTACAAGTACAAAAACTTACCTTTAAATTCGTCTTTGATTACTCATACAAATCACTAAGAAAACGTCTCAAATACGTTATGATTAACTAATTTGGAGCATTATCTTATTTTAAATCAACTTATTGGCAAAATTAATCTCTGAATTTTAGTTAAATGTTGTATATTCGTTTGAAATTTAAAGATAACATCCATTTAGAAAAGTGTTTGCTTTATTAATACTACGTATCTATTATGGACTTAAAAAACAAAATACATTTAAAATCTTTTAAAAACAATTATTCTCGGATGAAGTTTTGTCGAGAATATTGTCTAAGAGTTTTTATATGTTAGTTTTTAAGACATGTTAATAATTAATCGCATGCTATGTTCATTTGCAGTCTCATTTAAATATTTTTCACATTATATTTTGTTATACGAAACACTTAAACATAATATCGCATATCGTTAATAATATATCTTAGAAATTTTCGCCGCTATGCGCGGGTAATCGTCTAGTAGATATATATATATATATATATATATATATATATATATATATATATATATATATATATATATATATATATATATATATATATATATATATATATATATATATATATATATGTATATATATAGGGATGGGTTCTAGAGAAAACCTTGTGTTTGTAAAAAACTCAGAAAACAAAATACAAGGTATCTTTTGCAACATCTCAAAGCGGAGGGTAAATAACGAAAATTAAAAGAAAAACGGAGGGGTTGAATTGCCAATATCGCGTTCTTAATATAACCAACACCCTAAAACACGTACCTATGGTTTCTTCTCAGACCACACATCTCCCACCACCACACCTGTATCCTCCGATCACCACCGATCAAGCCGTCGTTATCCACCGATCAAGCCGTCGTTATCCGCCAATCAAGCCGTCGTTATCCACCGATCATCACCATGTGTCGTTCATTACCACGCCGTGGTTATCATCCTTCGAAATAAAACGATCCAACCTCCCAATTACCCCTAAACCAAACCTTAAAAAGCAAAAATTTGAAAAAAAAATCACAATTAAAATATGAGAATGATGTGGCATCGTTTAATTACATCTAATTTGAGTTATTTGACAACGATGTCGATGACGTGAAGTTAGATTCTGGAAGGTAATTACTTTTATAATTTCTTTTGTATTGTGCCCTATTTGAACAGACGATGGACACAAGTAAATTATTGACATTTTATACAAAATAAATTTATGTTAGTCAATGATAGTTTGGTTGAGCACAGTGGCGGCACCATCACCCTGAATGCTATGAAGAGAATGAAAGTATCCAAAACTGAATAAGGTCAATGTGTTGGACTTCAGAAGTATATGCTTTGCGTCTATCAAAGTTTGTAGTGGATGCTTGCAACAAGAATGCTAATTCCATTTCAACATCAACGCGATAGGAGGTATATCTTTTTATAGATACTGTTTTTATCCTTACTCTTTCGAATAGCTTTTGATAATTGTTCTTGTACCGTTGTCTTAGATGTATCTAGAGATTATCTACATCAGAATCAGCTGCAGTTGTTAGACCAGTAAGATATATGGCGTGATATCACATGGCGATTCATAGATTATAACGCGTTTACATATGTAGTGGAAAACATCGGTTCAGGTGAGATGATATTAATGTATTTTACAACATTTTATGTTATCATGGTGGGGTTTGTTGTTTTAATAACTCTTTCCCTTTTCACATTTGTGTCGCGCAGTATCAAAAACATGTCAAACAACCTTTTCCAACCTTGAAGGATGTGGATCAACTTCAGTGCCTGGATCTTCTACGATTAGGTTGAAGGATGTGTCGTGTGTAATAAATTATACAATCCTTCATGACTTTCAGAATGATGGTGTCGCCATTGTATTCAACTAAGGTACACATATACACATATCAAAGTGGGTCAGTTTGGGTTTTATTTAGTGAAACATCAAACCAGGAATGCATATTTGTTGAAACATGACATACTTGCGTGATACTAGATAGTTAAATTAACAATTCGTGCATATGTTATTTGTTTAGGGCATATGATTTAGAATTATAGTATGAAATTAGATAGTTAGTTTTAGAAATTTGATGTTAATAATGTTCCAGTGCATACGTTCACGGCTGTATCGGGGCATCAATTCACGGCTGTATCGGGGCATCAATTCATGGCTGTATCGGGGCATCAGTTAATAGCTATATCAGGGCATCGTAAGAATCACGTTTTAGGGTATTAGTTCAATATTGATATATAGAATTCCAGTAGTTGAGTTGTGGGAAGAGTGATTTCATCATATATATTATTAATTAAAGTTTAGTCCGTTTTATATCTTTGTTGTTTATCTTATTATTACCTTAAGACATGGATTTGTGTTGAGCGCAATTAGCCAGTTATCCACTGTTTTTATGACATCACAAAGCTTTACTCATTTCATCATAATATTTCAGGTGTAATATCTTAAAGCGTGTTCCCAATAGTGACTTCGTGCCTGTATGTGATTAATGTATCAGATATGCTATTGTCTGCATGTTTCGAAACTTGCATCACCATTTCTATAATTGCTCTTTCTATTTGTTGAAACTTTTAAACCTATTTCCATACTACCTTTTGACTGATAAGCTACATCATGTTGCTGCTGCAGATGCCGCTGCACAGGGTGTACAGCCAGACCAGATCATTTTCACTGACGTTGCTATGAAGAATGAACACATCAGGCGTAGTTCTTTGGCGGATATTTGCCTTGACACGTATGCTACACAAACTCTTTATACCTTTAAATGTGGTTAACAACTGCATGTTCTTGTATATGATGTCTTGATTGATAATAACTGAGTATTTCCATTGATTAGGCCGCTACGCAATGCACATACAACAGGCACTGATGTTCTTTGGCTGGTTTACCTATGCTGACCCTTCCCCTTGAGAAAATGGAAACTAGAGTTGCTGGTTCACTCTGTCTATCGTTGGTGAAGAGATGATTGTCAACAGGTTGGTGGTTCAACCTCTAAATCAGTTTGTCAAATAAATTACAATATATGGGCATTGGTCCTACAAGACCTATGAGTTGGGAACTTTGGATTGGATCCCCTGCTTTGAAGAATCATAGTTTCTAAATAGTCACAAAATGGAAATTTGATTGGCTACTGAACTTACTATCTTATTCAGTAACTAATGCAACTTCATAATTTATCTCTAATATCTTTCACTTTAATTATTATTCGTAAAGCCTTTGATCAATTGATGTTCCAAGTTTATTGCTATATATGTAAAAAAACTTGTATGGTTGTTTCTGTATCCTTTTGGGCTTCTTATATATGCAGGCAAACCTCCATTTTCTAAGAAACAAGCAGACATATTCTTCCCTCTTGATTTTGCAGATGATTTTCTTGTTGTCGTGCAAGTGCTTATTCGTGATTGTTGTCTATTAAATATGAAGCTTCATTGTCAACTAAAATACTTGCATTTGCTTTGCAGATATCCTATAAATATTGTTTGATTTAAGTACGTACTAAACTGGGATTCTGTTAGTCCATGACTTGGAAACAGCGATCGTCGTCTATAGAAACAAGATTATCCAAGAGCATAATTTCATTACCTCTTAAGCTTCATCGCTTGGGGGCTTCTATGATGTCAACAAGCCAGATGATGATTCGTCGTCTCGTTTGAGCACGAAACGACGGAAGGTACTCTTTAATTCACTTTTTTTTTAAACTTAATACTTCATACAGATGAATGTGTCACTTATTTTTTATGACTATTTATAGGGAATCAATTGATAATTATTAGGGTATCAATAAGTTAATTCGAGCATCAGTTGAGTATTATTAGTGCCTCAATGAGTATTATTAGTCAATTTATAGCTTATGATATTAATTACATTGTAACTTAAGTAAATTAACCTGTGAGTTATTTTACGTTTGATTACAATGAGGCAATTAAAGAGTTGGTATTTTTACGGCATCTGTATATTAAATTTAAGGCATCTGTATATTAAATTTAAGTCATAGGTTTTTGTAAGTAGATGCATATGTTTGATTAGACAAAAAATGTCATTTGATTGTTGAATACAATATATAAATTCATATACTAGATTTCATGAATGATGTCATTGCCCAGGTTCGCTTCCATCATCCTTTGTGTGATATGGATAAGCTTTTATGATGTCTAATATGGTCATACATCTGCAAGTTTAGCTCTACTGTTTTTTTCTGCTTGATAAAATAGTCACATACTTGATCCATATAACAATGATGATCTTAAATGTTTTGTCATGTAAACAATTTTTTTTGCTTATTATCCTCCCATATGAAGCAAGCTTAGTCTTGAAAAAGCTACGAATTAAAGTGGCAGTGGCCTAATTTCTAAAATTTGATTATTTACTGGACTTTACTTTCCATGAATTAAAGTGTGTAGTGTATGTGTATTCTTGTAGGTTGTAACAGCAGTAGGTTATAAGCACCAAAGACTAGACATTCCTGGTAATGTAAATCCTCAAGTAGTATCCTTAATTTCCACCATTGAAAATGGTTTTTAGGATCGCATATGTGTGCTTTTATGTAGTTATATTGGCGTCCATATTAGCTGATGCTTGCCTACAAGGAACTTAATGGGGTACTATTAGGGCATCAATTGAGTATTGTTACGGCATCAACGAGTATTTTTAGTGCATCAATTAATTATTATTAGGTCATCAAATGATTATTATTGGGCATTAATGGGGAATTATCACTCAATCAATGAGTATTATTAGTTTATATTAGCTTCTGATTTTAGATAGATCGTAACTTAATTCAACTAAGATTATCTATAATAAAATACCCATTTCGTCAGTTTAGGGGATGTTTACCCATTTGGTCAGTTTAAGATACCCATTTGTTAATGCATGTATCTTATATTTTTCATAATGTTCTTACAGGGACGATATATATTGCCAACTAGTTATTGAAGTATGCTTGTTGCTCACATTTATATGTTCACGATGATATGCAGATTGGATATTGGGTCCTTCCAATCAACAACAGGTGAGCGTTCCAAAGGCGAGGATGAAAGTTTGTTTGATTTTGCATATAATTGTTTCTATGGAGTCTGCACTGGTGAGTAATGAATTTTAGAATCCGTCAATTGTTTGGCTCTGTTGGTCATAAGTTCGTGGGCTGTGACCATACTTTTTTTTATCGTTTACATTATCACGGCTTATGGAAGAAGATGAAGTTAATGGTCCAGTGGCAACCAAGATGGATAAAGATGTGTGTGCGACCAATGAAACTAGTTTTAACATGCCGAATGCTTTTAGTACTGAAAATGGAGCTCCTTAAACAAGAGATTATCCTGCTCAAATGGAGACTGGTTTTGAGGTTGCATCCGAGTAAATTTTTCACGTCGTATGCATATAGGTAATGGTAAATGCATATTTTCACCGTCACAAAACTAAATGTCATATTTTTTTTTCTTTTTCGCTACAGGTACTGGTAAATGTATCTTTTTGGGAAAGGTAAAATTGTTTTTTTAAATTAATTTGTATATTTTGTGCATTTTATTCGTTCTGTGTGAAATCAACTTTCGGTTTTTTTAGTAATGCTAGCTAGTAGCAGGACCTTTAAAACGGTACGCCTTTTGCTCCATCTTTAAACTCAACTACATCTGGTAACACGTCACTAATAAACCGTTTATTATCAGGTGGGGAGTGTGCAAGTTTGAGGGACGAAAGTCACATGATGCGACAAATAGATGAGTACATATTTCTGTTTTTTATTCCTCAAATTGGTGATTATTCATAACTTTTGATTATATAAACTTGTTAATGCTTCAGACTGCAGGGTATGCTGATACTTATACATCTAGAGTGTCAAATTTCCTTAATTATACATGTTCAACTATTTCCGCTCACGGGAACACGTATATTATCGCCTTTCTAAGAGTATCTTGTTTCTGGAGATCAGATCTAAATTTTGCCTTTCTATATACTTTGTGTATGATAGTGACACGTATGGAAGGGAACTGGTGGATCCGCGGAATGAAAGTCGATGAGAGTTTCTAAGTCTTTTGAACTTTTGCTTTTTTCTGGTAAAGCTTAGGCTCAATGATAGACTCCTGCATGCGTTATCTTGTTATATGTGAATGTAGTCAATAAAACGTGTATGTGTACAACGATCAGTGTTTATAGGAGTATATAACTTATGTTATCGATAGTACAAACCTTTGAAAAATGTTGACGCAATATATTTCTTGTAAGTTGCAACTTTACATATAATTTAATTATCTATTGAATTTTGAAAGGAAAAAAATAAGTTGTCGGAAAGTATAAAACAACGTTTGACAAAAAAAAGCGCAACAACATAACCGTGAATAAACAAGCGACGTACCAAAACACAATTCAAAAAAGAAAAGCAACACCAAGAGCAGAAAGCAAATAAAACACGATTAAATAAGAAATTTAGAAAAATTTACAAAATCAACCCTTACAAAATAAAGAGTGTGACAAAAAGGTCCTTTGACTTAAGAAAAAAAAAGGAAAAAAAAAAGAGGGGAGGGAGCATTGATCCAACGGTTAGGAGAAGGTTTTCTAAGTTTTCTATTTAGATGAAGTTTTCTATCGATCCCATCTCTCTCTCTCTCTCTCTCTATATATATATATATATATATATATATATATATATATATATATATATATATATATATATATATATATATATATATATATATATATATATATATATATATATATATATATATATATATATATATATATTTCGGTTCAAATGAGAACTTTTTAAAGTTCAAAAAATAAGAACCAGCTAAAGTCTCACAAATGACACTCTACTTCAAACAATTTTTAAACGAGATTAACTAAAAGTAAGTTTTTTAATAATTTGATGGGCTTTCTTTTGAAAATTGATGAGTTCTAGGTGATACATCTTGATTTAAGGTGTGATTTGTATCATGTCTTGGTATCGTGTATCATGTTATTTAGTGGTGGTTGTGTATCAAATGTACCATTTTATGTATAAGATATTATATTGTTGAGATTTTGACGTATGTGTATCACATTTTTAATTGTGTATCAGTAATACGCTACACACTAAGTCCTCGTTTATTAGTCAATAAAATGTTAAGTTGTATAAATAATGTATAGTTTGTTGTATTATTGGTAATACGATTATGTATCAATGTTTTATTGATGTTTTAGATTAGTTCTCATTTTTACAATTTTAAAAAAGCTCTCACATTAACCTTCCTCTCTCTCTCTATATATATATATATATATATATATATATATATATATATATATATACTAGTTGCAAAACCCGTCCGATGGACGGGTATGTCTTCAGAACTTTTTGTAAATATTTGGTTTTAGTTTGGTTGTCTTTTAATGCATTATCAGTCGTGATTTAAAAAAAAATTAAGTACTGTTTTTTAGAACACCTTAGGTTTTTTTTGTTATAAATACTTCTTTACAAAATTAATTATATACCTACTAAGTAAAGGGAAGATATTAAATTATTTATTTTTTGTGAATGTCGTTTAAGAATAAGTAAAGAGACTCAATTATATACATGCTAAATTATTTATTAGATGCATTACCAACAAAAGAAAATGAATGTCCGTCTTATATAAAAAAACTAAAGCTTATTAAAGTATTTAGAAAAACAAATTAGATGTTATCAAATCAAATGGTAAATAAAAAAATTTTTGCACAATTTTGGTTGTTGATTTTATGTATTTACTATTTATATGACATAAAAAAATTCAGTTGATTCTTACTCACAACTGAAACAACTCCGAAAAGATTTGGTCGACCTCCTAAAAATGGTAGGTGGAGGGTTTTACTTAGTTTGAGACAATAAGTTCAAAATTCCATAGTTTGTCGGCCTAAAGAGTGATAAAAAAACATATAATTGGCCATGCAAAAAAATATATTTTATTATTTGTATAAATTATACATATGGTATGTCTATACGTAGGATATATCACTTCAATTTATTTGTATAAAAAAGTTTCTTTAAGCTAGAGGTGCAACCTAAAATCGGTGCAGAAAACCGAAACCGGTTTTTAAAAAACCGTTTTTTTTTTCAAAACCGATCCGGTTATTTTTAACCGAACCAGTTAGACCGGTTTTCCAGTTATACCAGAAATCGGTTTTTTACCGGTTTAGAAAAACCGATTTTAACCGGTTTTTTAGGAAAACCGGTTTTAACCGATTTTTAAAATTTTAAATTAATTAATTAATTTTATTTATATATTCAAATTTAAAATTCATGCACCTATCTGATGGAGTAAATGGTTCTGCGTATTTTTCGGATACTCATTCCTAATCTCATTGGCTTAATCAAGTGTGATACGTTTGAATTTATTGAGTATATTTGACTAACTTTTAGGAATTATATTCTTTTCCTAAAAATACTCCTGATCTATTGGAAACATACAAATGAGATACGTGATTATAAAGGTCACTGCGTAAGTTTTGAAAATTTATGTTTTGGTTTTCCTAAACTTTAGGAATGAATATATCTCGTTTATTTCTTTTGTGGAAATAACCGGTAAAAAAACTGAAAAAAACCGATAATGAAAATTTATAACCGAAAAAACCGATTATGGACATTTATGACCAAAAAAAACCGATTTCAAAAAAACTGATTAAACCAAAACCGGATATTAGAAAATTCGGTTTTCTAAAACAGGTTTTCTAATAACCGAAAACCGGTTTTAGCTGATCGAGTAGCTGGGTTACCCAATCAACCCGGTTTTCTAAAAAAAATATATGATTTTGTATTTTCAATTATTAACAAAAATTATATATAAAAATAATGAAATCTTTCGTATATTGAACATATAAACTACTTACCAACAAATAAAATATGTAAAAATAAAATTACGTCGCAAATACGCATAATTTACAAGTTTTATATAAAAAATAAAACTCGACAGGGTCTTGAGAATCGGGTTGACCAGGTTATCCCAAACCCGACATGTCTAAATGAGTTTAGAAAATGTAATACACAATTTAATATGACTTGTTTTTTCGACCATAACCGATCAACATTGATCCGGCCAAATCGAATCGAGTTTCAAAACAAAGCATATACTATCACTTGTAATATCTCGTAGGTCACTATAAGATATAAAAAGTCTCCACTCAAGAAACACGTATTTTTCTAAAAACTTCTACGAATTTTTTAAATTAGCTAGTTGTGTTCTATATCTCTATGTTGTATATTCTCGATCCCCTCCTTGCGTCTTCTAAATCATTATTTTGGAAGTTGCTAATCCAGATGATATTAGTTCTTTCCTTAATATTGGGCCATTCAAGATTCTTTTTTCGTCCTCGCATCTTAATGGACACCAATTCTACTATATCCATCAAAACATTAAAAAATATATATCTTATGTTTGCGGTTCTAAATCAATTGCTAAGTAACACGAGAAAAAGGACATTCGTAATCTACTAATGATTTGTTGAAGTATCGATTGCTATCTATCCCAAGATACCAAAGAAACTAATGCTTAACTATCAACACCCTGCACATATATTTTTATGGATTTCAGGAAACTAACATAATGCTCAATTTCATCCGAACATGATTGTCTAGCTATATATTTGGTATGAAAGTAATATATTTTTAGGCTATACTGTACTATTTAAAACAATACTCACCCTTGAACACGTGTAAACAAAACAATTATATATTTGCTTCAAGCCCGATTATGTTATATAAAGAAGCTGTAGAGCACTTCTTTGATACTTATTGCTTCTTATCATTATATGCAACCTTTCTCTTGTGTCTCTCTTTTTTCATTGAGGTTATGCAGGCCTTCAATAGTTGCGTAAGATGCTTGAAATGGTTGGCGGTCTTTTAATCTCACCTATTATTCAACGCAAACCAACATATAATAAAATTAATCAGCATAAGATTGCAATAGGGAGTGGTAATTTCAACCATTTTACAAAGAGAAAAAAACTTATCCTTCCGTCCTATAGTGGTAACACACATTTGCTGAAATTTTAATCATTGTACATGCTGAGTAATATTCATCTTTAAAGAAACAAAGTTTGGCATGTATGATGATTGGATGTGTGTTCTCGATGTGATTATGCATAGTGTTTGAAGAAGGATAATGATTTATAAGACTTATACAGGGTGGACGTTTAACAAAGCCGAGGCTGGCCAGCTAATCCACATATTGGAGAACTGTTTGTTGACTTATAGGGAGTAAAAACAGAGCTGGGAAGGTATTCAGGGATGACACAGGATCTCAGTCAGGATAATGCTGCTCAAAATTATGAGGATGTTTTTGTTGCTGCCAAGTTTCAATGGTAGTATATCTTAGAGATACATGTATGGAATTGAGAGACCATTGATGCTATGAGACTTGAAATACTATGAGATCACATGTTACGTGTAGTTACACCCTCCAAGCGACACGCTGTTAAGAAGCTTGATAACTCAAACTTTTGTCTCAAACTCATTCAGTTGCATCAGCATCCTTCTTCATCTCAATGTACGTATGATCTTATGCAAACGCAATACATCCTCAGGCATCTGGTCCTAAAATAGAAAACATGTAATTGCCATTAGTAATAATCTCACTAAAATGAAAACACTTAAGCGTAATAGTTGCACTCAGATTTTCACATTAAAAACGTGACACATATTTAAAAGCGCTTAAATGGAATACTATTAGTCATCTAAATATAGCAAGAACAAATTTAAAACCTAAATTTTTAATTCTTATAAAAATGATCAACCTTTTAAGCACGTCCTGAGATACCAACCAACATGCCTTTAATTTGGCAAACTCGTTCAAGATTAAATGTGCTAACTGTGTAGTTAAGTTATCCATAGTTGAATGCGTTTATGTCATCAAAGTGGCTTACCCAGTTTGGGTCTATGGCCAAACCCCGTTGATTAGTAAACCAGAAGGTCGAAAACCAGCTCAACAACAGCCCATCATTTTAGGGTATTGGAAATTTTCGTTTATGTGATCTGATCTCATAAAAAGTTATATTTAATATGTGGCTAAGTCAGTACACCTAGATCTTATCCATCCATAGTAATCTCAAATAAGTCAAAAGTCTAAATACCTCGATATAGTTTAGACGAAGAGTGAATCAAGCCTACTGATGTTTCTTCCGAAACCTGTAACTCATTGACTGGCTTTAACAACTTGTTTGACTTAGGCAAGAATTTGGCCTTCTCCAAAATGGTTTGAGTCCTGCTGGTACCTCAGAGATATATAGAAGGAAACATTGTTTAAGTATCTAGGAAACTGAGACCCCCTAGTCAGATACAAAGGTTTTAACTAATTATGATTCTAACCAATGTAATTATTTATACCACTAAGATAACTCCTTGGATCTGACTTATAATCAAAATTTCATAAATTAGAACATAACATGTTTGATGTTCATAAAGGATGGATTGTATCTTTACTCAATTATAAATGATGAATTATTGAGAGTTTGCTGGATAAAAAGAGATTCGAGATGAATGATGCTGAAGTACACGAAGAGTTTAATTCTAAAGTTAAGAGACTCGGAATGGCAACACCAAGGAACAACATTCGCAAATGATTCCTAAACCGATACTTCTTCTACGGTTCTAGCAGTCTAGCTCAACACAATCAAGTTCATAAAGTGCCCCAACTACTTCAGCAAGAGATATGTACGTATCAATACCACTGCAGTCCACCTTCTTGATAATTTGTTGCTATAACGTAATCGTGATCACTTTATTCAGTTATCATAATAAAAAATAGTTACCTTGATGCAAGATGTCTTGCTTGTTGTTGTGGAACTTTTCATATGTTCTGTAAGAAATTCTAGACACAGGTGGACTCTTCAATAGTCGAACCTTCAGAAGTATCTCTTGCAACACTCTTCATTCTTTTTGTCCACTACAACACAAAATTGTGGAAAACATTTATTTAGATACCATAGATGTTATTTACACTGGAATCACTTTTTGGGTATCTTAACATTGTTAACCAGATTGGGGGTTGCATTATATTGTTGGTAATAAAGATGTAAGTAAGTAAAAGCTAAAAATGTACCTAAACAACAACCACATGGTATTTTGAATTTTGAAGGTCACTAAGATTTGTAATATCGGATGCCGCTTGACTATTTACGTGCATAGAGCAACAACATAGAAAAAATACCTTAAATTGTAGCATAATCTCCTTGCAAATGGATGAATCTCCCCAATAAGTTTGTCATGTCCAACACAAACACGTTCATGCATAGATGCCCCTCCCATTCCATCTACAATGATGATTGGACGTGATACCTATCAAATTCAAACAAATGACATTAGATTGGCCCAAGATAACTTTTGGAGAACTTTCAAAACATAGGCGATGTGCATTTTGGACAATATAGAACAATAGTTTGAGCAAGCAATCCAAACACCTCCTATATAAAATAGCTATCTAAAAGAATTCGTTTCTAGGCATTTCGTACGATCAATCCGTAAGCTAAAGTTTAAAAGAGAAATTATGAAACAATCAATATCTTCTTGATGGTGTACCTAACTCTTAAGACTCGATCAATCACCAAACTATAAGATAAGATATATTAAGGACGGGCGTTTGATATCATATACTAACTATATTCTCTTGTATATAGGCATGACAGAATCTTCCTCTTCTTAGTGTCAGTCCGGTATCAAATATCTTTAAACAAATATGAAAGAACGACCTTTGATTGCACAAAATAAACCATATCAGCACTTAATTACTGGTAATTTGACTTACAAATTTAATGTCGTATAACTAACCAAAATGTACATGCCAATTGCTAAATCGACCTATGCCTGGACAAACAACAAATCAATGGGAGAATTGGACCCTAAAACATGGTAAAATCCTCTTCTACAAACTTTTGCACATTACCTGATTGGATGTCTATGCAACTTTATTAAAACCTAAACTGTTAAAGTATAAATTTATATTTATTTCAATAAAAGACCACACATTCATTATAAAAACTTGTAGAAGCAAAAAACCTGTAGCATTCATCATGAAAGACTTTCAACCCATTTCCTTTATATATATTTTCTTTTATAATTTCAACTTTCGGGCATGATACAAATATGTAGGTCTTGCTCAAAAGGAAAAAACTCACCCAACTTAAAAATGATTATGCTTTCGAGTTCTATAACCAACGTCACTTTTCAAGACTGAAATTGGATATATCTAATGAAATCAACTCCTCCTTTATAAATGAAAAATGGGACAAGATCATAATGAAGTTTACATCTTAAAAATCTTCAAACTAATACGTAGTAATAAAATTTTCAATAAATTTTTTATGTTGGCTATACGTGTGCATACATAGTTTCAATGCTATACTTTAACTAAGAAGCGAGCAGACGTTTTTGACATAAGGATTTCTTTCAAGAGTAGTCAAATCAGGTTTGGTATAACAATTCATCAAAAGTAATATAAAATATCAAACCATGTAGTATGATAATCAATAGCTTGTGAGGGCTATAAAACGATTTTCACCTTAACTTTGATTTGTGGATTACTCACTTTGCGCTTTTTATGTTTTCTATTCTTTTTATTAATCTGCAATTCTTGTAGGATTGTCAGGTCAGTTCCATTAGTCCATCATATTATAAATATAAAATGCTATAACTACATCATGTTTTTCATAATATATGGTGCAAAATGTAAAATACAAATAGATTGTGATAGCATACCTGGTCTAAATCCGAGAATGCTAGCTCCAAGTTGATGAGATAAATATCTGATTTTGGATCAACTTGCCCATTCACATGAACAATGTCATCAAATAGATTAATTTTTACCAATGAAGATAGTAGTAGCTGCTGCACCAGATTCTTCATCGTTGTCCCCAGTCATCTCAAGGTTGTACACATGAAACAATATCGAAACCTTCAAAGCAATTAAATACTACAAATAATGAAATCATACTGGAAAAAGTATACTCCTTTTGACAAAATAGAGATCGTTAGTGCATGTATATTTTAGAGCGTAGCAATTAAATTTTTTGGCATGAACGTTATCGAAAGCCTCTTGCAAAGCTATTTCAATTAAGCAACAAAAAGCTTAGCCAAACACCCATCAGATACTATGGCAAGGACACATGAAACACAATTCATACTCAACTGCCAATACTGGCCTCTCGAAATTCATCAATACAACAGATACACTCCAGCTCCGTAATCTTTGTGTCATCACCCAAACTGCCACCAAAATAGCACATCGTTATGCCTTAAACTTAAAAATTTTCATGTTAAAAGCGACAAAGAATTTAGAAAAATTTAAAGTTAAAAACCTTACCACACTTCAAATTTTGTTAGGCCTTTCATCTAACACATTGTAGGCACCACTTCGTCCACACTTTCTACACCATTAACCATAACCCTTTTTTCCCACTATTTCTTTATTGTCAACCACTTATCCCCTATGCATAAACACAATCCCAAAAAAACCTGTAACAAAACAATAAACATCATTATAAAACCAAAAGTCAGAAAAAGAAATCCAAAATATACTATTAAAACACTATAAACAAAACGGATATCTCTAAATCTGATTTAGAACCTCCATAATTGAGTTTTTTTCTTTCTCGGGCTCAGTTACATGCTCTTCTTCTGTCATCGGACAGACCAGTCACCCAAGCCTTCGTCGTCGGAGGCATTGGTTTTTTACTTTTTTTATCGTCTTCATCCTTATCACTCTTGCTCAAGCTGCACACCATATCCAACGTAACCATCAAATAATCTTATATGTTACTGATTACTCAAGGTTTATAATTAGTTTGACTATTATCTACATATATAGCATTCAATCTTTATTATCAAAAATTTAAAATATAGGTCCATAATTACAAGTATTCAATTTAGTGTTTTGTGTTTTTATTGGGGCGTCATTAATATTTTTTAGGGTTCGAGGTTGTGAGGATGAATGAGAGGGGGTTGATTTTGTTGCAGGAGAGTGATGATGTGATTCTTCACATGATTTATGACTATCGTTAAGCCCAAAACGAAAGCCTGGAGGAAAGCCCATGCTGACGTGGATTAGTAGGATGATTGATGATGTGGCAAATCCCTCCTGTTATATATAATGTAAAGATATATATATATATATATATATATATATATATATATATATATATATATATATATATATATATATATATATATATATATATATATATATATATATATATATATATATATATATATATATATATATATATATATATATATATATATATATATATATATATATATATATATATATATATATATATATATATATATATATATATATATATATATATATATACATATATATATATATATATACATATATATATATATATATATATATATATATATATATATATATATATATATATATATATATATATATATATATATATATATATATATATATATATATATATATATATATATATATATATATATATATATATATATATATATATATATATATATATATATATATATATATATATATATATAGAATTGAGATCAAATAAGAACTTTTTAAAGTTAAAAAAGTGAGAACCCAATAAGAAATCGACAAGTGGAGATTAGCTAGTTAAATACAAAAAACTGATATTAAATATTAAAGGGTATTCTAGGTATTTTCTTCTTATTTCTTTTCCTTATTAACCTAAAAACTACTACTATACTATTTCTCTATCTCTCTTTCCAAAAAAGCCTCTTTTTTTCTTTCTCATTTGTAAATCTAACTTCTCTCCATCAAATTCCGGCGACTTTATCCGCCACCATCGGTTAAAAATATTATATATATCCGTTCGTTTAACCCTCCCCCATCAATCGTCTTCTGCTTCGTCGTCCAGTCCTTGTGTGTTCTCGTCACACCCTGACAAGAATCGACTTATGTATGAATGGTTTGTTTTGTTTTGTTATGATGTTACACAGATGTGTTGGTTGTCACCATTACTAGTTCTAATGTTGCTACACGAAACCATTATGCTTACCAAAATTATTGTAGGTCACCAGCGATGTGTCACTGCTTCGCCTAACAGATACATCTACATCATGGTGGTGGGTTGGTGTCGATGATATACCGGTGTACCATAGGACGGTGATGGTGGGTTGATGCCGATGATGTACCGGCGACTGATGGTGGTGGGTCGATGCAAATGATGTACCAGGAAAATGATATATCAGTGTATACGCGGCTGATGATCCTGGGTTGATGTCGATGATGTACCGATGTACCAATGGAAGATGGTGGTGGCTAGTGTTGTTGATGTACCGGTGATGGTGGTGGCTGGTGTTGATGATGTTGATGTACCGATGTACCAATGGAAGATGGTGGTGGCTGGTGTTGATGATGTACCGATGTACCAATGGAAGATGTGGTAAATGATGATGGGCTGATGCATATGGAATGTCGTGGCAAGATGATCAAGACCATTTGTCTTTAAACTAATGAAAATTATATGGAGTAATAGTATTCCAAGACATCTTTATAGTGTGAAAACAATAAAAAATATGGTCAGAAAAGTATAAATATTCTTTTCAAGTTGGTTGGCTGTTAATTGAGATGCATTCTTATATGCGCCATCCCTTCAATGCTAAAAATAAGCAGTTAAAAGAAAGTACTAAAAATTAATTTGAAAATTGTGATCAAATTCTCCAAAATACCCCTGAAACTCTATTTAGTTAGTTAATTATCTTTCATTTAATTTTAATCTAATCTAATATTATATAAACGATCTAACGATGTATATTGGTTCTCATTTTTATAACTTTAAAAATTCTCTCACATTAACCTCCCTCTATATATATATATATATATATATATATATATATATATATATATATATATATATATATATATATATATATATATATATATATATATATGTTTTAGAAAGAATGCATGATTTTATTGTATCAACCATTTTGAATGTGCTAGACTTTTAGACATACTTGAACATATTGAACTTGTGGAGACGTTGATAGTATTGATCTTTTGAAAGTGCGTTGAACTATTGACTTGGTACATTATAATGGAATAGTTTATTTGACTTGGTTAATATGTCGTCTGCCATGAATTACCATGATTTCCATGATTGACTTTGCGCATGATTTGATTTACGCATGATGTTACTAAATGTTAGACTCCACATATTATTTGGTAATATGCAAGACTTGGTTAAATTAAAACTTTGTGTATTATTGTAATACACGTTGACTTCCAGACTAAACGTATTCTATATGAATACGGTGTATGCATAAATATTCAGTGTTGGATGTGTGGGATAACGTTCGTATCCTATAGGTTGTACCTTTCGTACCCTCTCACATTGTTAGTCCCCCATTGGGCACCGTTCGTAACCCAATCTATATGTACCGTTCGTACGCTCCTGTGTGATGGAGTGTAGATATTATAGATAATGCTATTAGAGGTCGGCCAACCTCTTGTTCCCTGGTTTACCGGAATTGCATAGTATTTATATAGGGGCTTTTGTGCATGACACTATATTTATTGCACGGCTTTTACTGACTAACCAAGTGGCTTTGACGGTAAGTTACTATTTTTAGTCATATGCTGTGTCATGGGAATTTTTGTGTGAATCTATTTGATACAAGTATTGTATGGGCGAGACTTGTATTTACATAGACTCATACAAATCTTTTCTTGAGCTTAGATTAACACTGTGAAATATGGATATTGTATGCGTTACATTATCGCCAGTGGATGAGATTTTTGTGTTCAAAAGCTTTATGGTTTATTTAAAAACCCATTATTGTTTATTTAAAAACCTATGAATTCACTTAACCATTGTGTTGACATTTTAGCATGTATTCACAGGTGTATAGGTTTAAGAGCAGTTGGAGCATGGAGCTGCACGGGATAAAGTAAAGGCAAAACAACTAATTTCCATTCGATACACTTAACAAATATTTATTTTTATTAAGGTTTGTATAAATTGCTGGACCTATTTTTTATTAGAACTCTGATTCAATAAAATTGTCGAATGATTTATTTTATAAAACGTCTATTTTGAGGTTGTTTTTTATGACTGTGTGTGATGTGATATAAAGTAACACCCTATGTTGATATTCCTCTGCGTTGTGAAATTGAGGGTGTTACAACAACTCAACCCGAAAATATAAAACCTATGAAAATTTATTATTATTAATCACAATAAATAAGAGATTACATCAAATCTTAATTAACCCAAACCTACAAACCGAGCTTGGGCCATAATTAACATCCAATAAAAGGTACACGAAAGTTACATAGTGAATTGATAGTAGACATTTGGAGTACGACGAGCCTAGGGCCAGTTTAAGCACGGCCCTTCCATGCACCTATCACGTGTGCTTTTTGGCCTCTTATCCTCTTTCTTTTTCCTAAACTTTTTCTTCGACTATGACATTTGGGAAAATAAGAGAAACGAAGAAGTGAGAAAAAAAAAGAGAATGAGTGGACATTTTGATTGTTAGTTTCGTGTTCCTTAGAGAAAAAAAAGTAAAATAGATCTTGAGAACATTTATTTTCTTATTTCTTCTCCATTTCACTTATTTTCTTTCCGAATAGAAACTCGAAAACATGATATAGAGCTAACAAAACTTAAACGTTGCTAGTGAAAGAGCGAACTTAGAAACTAGTTATTATAGGGGGATTGACCGATATACACTACGATAAAAATATTTGTATTAAAAAGTAAACCCGTATATAAATGGGTGTAAAATACGCATAGCCATAGTGTCGAAAATTTTGAAAAAGCTTCAACCCTATTTGATCACTTCTGTTTCTTTCATGTTGAAAGACTTTAACAAAATACTCTCTAATAAGGACAAACATAGTTTAACGTTATCAAAGAATTTGTGAATCGTGACGACAAGAATGAGTGCATGCCAGTTTCCTTTTCAGAATTCAGACGAAGACATATTACCAGATATATATCTGATCAATTTAATTGCTAGCTAGTAGTATTAGTTTCTAAACAGTAAAATTTTATATACTTGGTCCATAATAAACCTAACAATGTTAGTGGATTGGATCTCATCAATTCATAAGAAGAACCATCATTGATCTTTCTAACTTTTGAAATCGAAACCTGATCGATAAGAAGCAGTGTCAAAAGATACAGATAAGTTTTATTCAGTTAAAGTTATCAAATTTGATTAGAAAATTTAATTACACAGCTTTAGAAGGCAAGCGAGCAACAAGCTGCACCGCAAGTCCTTTCTAAATAGAAAATTTAATTACACAGCTGTTAAAGTTACGGTAAGTTTTTTAACGAACTCATCGATCAGAACTTCCAACGAGAAAATAAGTTCGTCTGGGTGCAAATTGGTGAAGCCGATCTTTCACCTTTTAGGCCTTCGATTTCGACATCCTCCTAGTTTACTGTTTTCCTTCCATTTATTTATTGATTTCGTCTTACAATTGCAAGCTATTACAATATCTGGGATTTCCCTAAACCACTGAATTTTACCTTTCCAAATTCAGTTGTTTTCTACCAGTTTTAAGTTTAGAGCAATTTTAGTGAATTTTACATGCCCAAACAAAGATACATGTACCACACGTAATTGTCTAATTGTAT
The DNA here is from genome assembly GCA_025667525.1 of Glebionis coronaria. NCBI lineage: Eukaryota > Viridiplantae > Streptophyta > Magnoliopsida > Asterales > Asteraceae > Glebionis > Glebionis coronaria. The sequence continues at coordinate 497,135,820 of CM046877.1, forward strand.
GTCCATTTACGTACTTCTTTTAGGCGTCAATGATTTTAGACATTTTCTTAAAATTGAATACTTGTGATATAGAATACCACTAACATAAATGCGATTGATGGAATAAAGACAATCAAATAAAAACAAGAATACAATTACAAGACATTTAACTTAATAATTTGTTAAATATAAGTTTTTATGTAACGGATAATTGATAAAGTCCTCAACAGTGACATGCAACAAATAATGAATAAAAATCATGAGAGCACACGATGCAGCAACCAAAATGGCATGTCAATCGATGCAGCACTTGCCATTTGCCTCGCCACTGCACCAGGTGCATCTCTTGCCAGTTACTTCGCCATTTAATTGGCGTACGTGAGATCGATTGACAGAGCTTCTGATTTTTTTATGGGTTTTTAATTATGTGTTGTGTTGCGTGCGTATTGAATTGACAAAGACGAGTTTGTAATTGCAGGTCTTATTTTGGTAAAGTTATGGGTTAATGCCTTTAATTTAACATTTTCTTATTTTTGTGTGTACCAATTTATTTTATTATTTTATCAAATTTTCAAAAGTCGATTATATTATACGTATTTTGCGATTATTTGAAAAAAGTAAAAGTAAAATAATCCGAAAATACAAACAATAATTGACGTTTTAATGTTTGATAAGAGAACAAAAAAATAAAAGATAACTATTTATAAAAATAAAAAATATTAAATTAAATGACTTTTTAAATTATTAGTCTCACAGTTATTAGCAAGTAGTGATATTTTTGTGTGTTTTATCTAAATGGATAAAGTATTACTACTAGTGTTTTGGAAAAAATAAAATGATGGATTTTCGAAAGTGTAACTTAAACGCATGTTATTCGAAAAAAAGTTGATGTTACTGAAGTTGAGGTGGCAGTAATTTGCATGTTACTGTACCTCGTGCTTTAATAAAATCATGTTTTATGTAATACTTGTAATAAAAATCACATTACCTTATAATAAACTGCTCGTATTATTTATCAATGTTTTAACGAAAGAAAAATGGCAACCAAAATACATAAAAGAAACGACCCGATAAGTTAGAACTGAAGTAACAATTGATCGAGTGGCATTCACAAATATACAGATATAAATGGTCTCAACTAATTGGAACTGAAATTGGATTTGGAGATGAAAGTGTGAAACTACTTATAAGATTCAGTTATCACCGCGAGGCGCGAGAATCCAAGTTGCAATGAAATTTTTTTAGGTTCAAATGTTTAATGGCCAACACCTGGGCTATGTCCCGGTGTGGTGGGACGACGAAAATACTCTTGAGTGCTGAACTCTCTTCCATGATCTTTGCTCACCAAAACACGCTTGTTATTTCGGGCACTTATATCGGTTTGACGTCTAGTGAGTGGAGACTGTGTAGTGATATCGATCTTGTGAATGCTCTTCATTCTAGTTGGCCTTCCTTGAGTTGTAATGAAAAAGAGTGGCGTTAGTAGTAGTAATAATAAAAACGCAGAAGATTTCATGGTGAATGGCATTCTAGCTACTAGAAGTGTATGTGTTGTTTGCAATTTAAATATGCTTCTTGTGGACATGCATAAATAGGCAATGAGAAATGGACCAGAATAATTAAAGCTTGTCACAACATAGACGCAACTATGTCGTATTTCGTTGTCAAAGATGAAGTGCATGCATGTTTCAAAGAATTAGTCTCTTTTTTTTAAGCTTTATGAGTTTATGTTGTATAATTTTGTATGTTTTTTTTTTTAAAGTAGCTTAAATGTAAAATAACGTACGTTTGGCTTCCACAAGATTGATAGGACTTCATTTCGGCCCCTCCAGTAGAATTGATCAAGCTCTTTTCCCAGCTAATTCTTCGAGCAACATTTGAAATATAGTAGCGTTTAGAAAAGATAAACGTTTTTCACAAAGAAAAAGCTTTTATTGAAAAACTGGCATGCAAAGCAGCATTTCCCCACTAAAAATCAGACTCCAACTAATGTGACAAAAAGACAGATCATCAACGTTTTGGAAAGTAGTATATAAATAGATTTGAATATTTTCTGTTTTGGTGAATTTCCACCATGGAGATTTTTGGGTAACTTCTCAACATAAACTTACTTTTTATCAGTAAAACAGATTGATCGTTACATTTAATTTTGAAAATTTTGATAGAAGGTATATCTTAGTTGGCAACTTGGTCTCGTTGACTATGGGTTTGTACCAAATTGACATTGTTACGTAGACAAGTTTTGCTCTAAAATGAATAAACCAAACAATTTATATATAGTTTATAGTTTATTTTACGTAAATAGATATCAAGAATTTAGATATATGATTTGCGCAGCTCATGAAGCTTAAACTTGACATGCATAAGTAATATTTAGTATGCTGCGCAACAAGTCTCACAAAATTGTTACATTAATTTGACATCTTTGCGTAAAAGAAAGTTCTTTCACACCATCTCATGTTGATTGAACGAATGGAAACACTCAAAACGTACCGGTCCATAAAATTTTGTGATTTTGGTAAATATTGCAGTGCTGAAATGCTTCAAGTCCCCAACCCCAACGGTGAATAACACAAATAGGAACAGCCAAAAGTCGGGAGAAATAGGTAATCTTGCATGATACATCCAGTTTACCTGCCAAGTGTATTTGACCAATAGCGCCTAGCTAGGCATGGGATTTTCTGCATTCAGTGTGTCATGTTTCTATTGAAATTGCATCGACGCCATATATCTTCATTGCAATGCTGCTCTGAGTGTGTGCAATAACTTACAGTAACGAGGACTGGTTTCGCTAATAGGTTTGCATAATGTTTCAATGCCCGTCAAAAGTCAGTAATCAGCAGGAGTGAGCAGGCAAGCAAAGTTATTGATATGCGCATGCATTTGAAGTAATGCATTGTTCTATGCCGTTATAACAGACTAAACACTTTCTATATAAACTCAGAAACGAATCATTGTTACAACTTACAAATATCATCACTACAACAATTCTGAGTTTAGGGTCACCTTTTTCTAGGGTCGACTTAATCGTCCCTAGATTAAGAGGCCCACCAATTTTACAAGAAAAACAAAGTCAAGATGGCTGTGGGGATAAACTGGTGTCACTACAAGAAAAAGTGCTTTTAATGACGAAAATATTTGGTCACAAAGAGTACTGATTTGGTCACCAAACGTAATTAGTGACCAAATATTGGTGGTCACCAGTGGTCACCAAAGGTCCGTCACTAATTACAATTGGTGACCAAACTAAGTTTGGTCTCCAAATAGTGACCAAAAAGTGGTCACTAAATGGATGGGGGTAAACAGACCTTCACCATTGGTGACCAAATATTCTGGTCACCGATCGGTTAAAGACCAAAAATTCGGTCACCAATCTGTTAGAGACCAAACTATGGTCACTATTTTGGTTGGTTGGTGACCAAAAAAGTCGTCACCATCCACAAAGTTGCCAACCCACAAAATACAGCCCGGTTTAAACCTGTTACTTTTAGCAAACCGGAAAACTAAAATTCTCAACTTGTTAACATAAGACAAACTAATCCAAACAATAAAGACAATAATCGATGTCCATAACATCCAACTTATTATAGAAATACATCCGTGATTCTTAAAAACTTATAATCTTTGAATCTTACAATTGGAGCCAATTTCCTACCATATTATTATAGAAATACAACATCCAACATGAATAAAGACAACACTTCTTAAAAATACAATCTTTACTGCCCTTCATGTACGAAAAAGAAAATGACACTTGCCCGTAAGTCTGCCCTTAAATGTATGAAAGTGAAACTCATTTCTTTCCTGCAAATTCTTTCCTGCAAATTCTTCACGTTCCTCCCTGCAAAGACAAAGACAGATTAGACTATTTTCTTATGTCAAAAACTGATACATAATGAATTGATACTCGATGGTTCCCAAACTGTATAAACTTATAAATCCTTAAAAGGATTCAAAATTGGCAGTTTAGTAAGACTCTTAGCCATACATCCACTACCAAAACTACTGTTTTACTAAGATTCTATTAAATAGACATAGCGCGTATAAATAAACAAACAAAGTCAACTTCATCATCATCATCAAAAACTAATAAAAAACAACTACATAACGCGTATAATATAACAAACAAGTTATCGAAATGAATGTATACCAATTTGGTCTGATAAAGCCTAGATTTATGCAAGTAAGCAGCGTAACTGGTATAATAGATCATCCACACATAAACAAAGTCAACTTCTATCATTATCATCATCAAAAACTAATACAAAACAGTGTGTATAATCAAACAAGGAAGCTGGAAATGTATACTAATCTGGTCTGATATAGCCTAGATTTATGCAAGTACGCAGCCGCTTAACTTGTAACACAAATTATATAAAACTAATACGCCGTTACACAAAACAACGACATAGCGCATATAAATAAACAAACAAAGTCAACTTCTTCATCATCATCAAAACTAACACAAAACTAACACAAAACCGAGTAAAACAAATATAGCCTAGATTAGTAGCTTAAATTGCAACACAAATTATATAAAACTTTTCTAGTTAATCATATCATCATCAAAAACAGGTACTAATCGCCTGAGCTCGCTAAGATTGCAAAAAACATGTAAGAAATTGTTTAAAAAAGAGCCAAAGACAACAAGCTCAATACAAGTCATAGCAATACATCCATACCAAACATTAGCAAATATGGTAAAAAATTTGGATAAAACTGAGGTCCGCAAACTGCATTAACTATCAACAAAAATCCAAACTTTATAAGAGTTAATTACGCGAATTTTACAAAAACAATATACAGCTGACTGACTTTATACTTTATGAACAAAATCAAGATACATCGACTTTACACAAAATCTAAATATCAAAAACTTTAACAGAACCAAAAGACAGAGACGTTGGACATCTAATATTAAACTAGCATATTTACAATTATACATACTTACTTCGCTACTTTGTGACTCTAAACTTTAAACGTTACAAAACTTACCCGATATTTATTTAACTCAGGATCTTGAACATATAACGTCAAGCAATCATACATATTATTACACAACTTGCTAAATTCAAAACAACATGACTTCTACAAAATCCAAATCTTATAAAAGATAATTACGCAAATTTTTTTGTCAGTGGTGAGAAGCCCTAAAGGTCATTCATATTATAGCCTGACTTAATCCCTACACAACATTATGCTCATTTCCTAAAAAAGCCAATACATGACAAAAATTTGTAACATCTTAACAAAAGCATATCTAAATAAGTGAGTATAAAATTTGATAAAGTTTGGAGATGCGAACTTACATTTGCTTGGGATTGGAGTCTAGATAAACGATCTATCTCTTTCATCATGAACTTTAATTGGCCCTTGAACTTTTTATTTTGCTTTTGAAGTCGACGTTGCTTTTTCTTCATAACCTTCATATTGTCCTCTAAAGCATTTGCTCTTTCCTTTTCTGACTCGAAGTCCAATCTCAACTTTTCACTGCCCAAAATATTCCTTGTAGATGCAGAACGCCGTTTATTATGTCCAGGAATATATTTGAGTTGTTTCAAACATATCTCAGCCGGTGTCAACGTAGAGTTAGCTTCTTCATTTCGTAATGCGTTCTGCATAAAAAATAGAGTTATATCAACAACTTATGTATTAATTATGTAATTTTAAATCTCATGTAAGAATTAGTAGAAATTACCAGAACTTTTTCAGCCTCCTCATTAACCATTATGCGTCTTTTTTCAGAATAATGCGCCATTTCATACTTTCCTATTGCTGTTACGTGTTTCCCTTTTCTCGTTTTCTGTTTTATACGTATATCATAACACAATTACAAAGAAGACAAAATAAGACACAAGTATATTAACTATTCATAAAATTAACTTACCATATCAACTCTTCTTGGAACCGAAAGGCTTCCAACTGCGGGTGGAACTTTACTAAAGGATCTGTTTATCTTGTTTTTGGCGCTTATCTCCTGTGAAGTTGAAAGTTTAGACAACATTATAATTTGAAATATGTATTTTTTTATCAACAGAATGTTAAGTAATTAGAAGAAGAAAAAAGTGAGTTAGTAACCTGAAATGATTCACTTGCAAACCTTTCACACAAATTTACCCAATCACCGGTTTGTACACCATCCGGTGGATGCATCATTGCTGCCTCTTTTGTTGGATATTTTTTGAAATGAAGGTGCATTCTGTACTGCTTGTTCTTATGTTGGATAGCTAGTTGTCGTTGCATAGCACGTTCCATTTCTTCACATGTTTCATCATAGTTCGAGTTTTCCTACAAGTAAAATAACAGTTAGCAGCTTTATGAGATTATATACATATGACACATTCTTTACTATCGCACACATTTATATACATTAGTGAGCATTTTAAAAATAATACTTACTACGGATTTGGTAATTATGTCCTTCTTCAAAAGTTCGTCTTGCTTCTTCCAGGTTGTACCATCAAGTTTGGCGAACTTTCTCATTACACATCCTCCTTTGGTAATAAATAGTTGGCTGTCATCCCCAACAATCCGCCCTGAACATTCATCAACCTCAAATACCAAGTTCTTCTTACTCAAGCGGCTCTTTCTAGTTTCACCTAAAGCTCTAGTCTCTTTTCGAGTGATGGTCTTGCCTAAACACAATAATCAAAGAAAAAAGTTCAATTTTGTTAAAACACAATAATACACAATACCATCTTTAAGTTACTAATGTACCATGTGAAGTTGAACCAATGTTCTCTTCATGTTCATCATCACTTGCGTCTGTCTGAGTTTCCCTAGAATCAACTTCATCGGCGTATTCCTGGTCATATTCCTCCTCCTGGTCATATTCCTCCTGGTCATATTCCTCCCCTTTATTCATAACTGCTTCAGGACTTTGACAAGAGAAAGAATTCCTACTTTCTTCATTTTGTACCCAATTACAACTTTGTCGCTTTTGAATCGCTTGACTATGTGGAGCACCACTTCTAGTAAAAGACTTTTCAAGATCACGAGTACTTCCACCAGACCAACGATTATTTAGACCACCAGGTCCACGAGTTCCTGGACCACAAGGCTCACGACTACTTGGCCCACCAGATTCACGAATACATGGCTCATGACTACTTGGCCCACCAGATTCACGAATACTTAGACCACCAGGTCCACGAGTACCTGGACCACCATGCTCACGAGTACTTGGCCCACCAAGTTCACGAGTACCTTGACCATTAGGTTCACGGGTACTTCGATCACCAAGTCCACGAGTACCTTGACCACGAGTATGAAGATGAGACCTTTTCGAAACTCCTTTAGAGGTACCAAGCCGAGTCAGCCCATCCATCTGATCAAGAATAACACACTTTTCATTGCTATTGCTAACATTAACAGTGATAGCCATAACAAAGTTTTAAGTCTCACCTTGGGCTTCCCTTTCTGTTGTTTCAGTTTCTTTTTACTTGAATCATGCATCTCCTGTTATGAATGGTTACTCAAACTGATAGCCTACAAATGGATTTATTCACAGATTTAGGCATGTTAGATACGAGTTTGGTAATCAAATATTAGGCATAAGAAATATTAGGCATGTTATTAGTAAGATACTAAGATATATCAACTTACCAACATTTCCAATATTATCAAGCAAGTTATCATCATCAAATTCAATATGATTAAAAATAGTATTATCAGACAAAAAAGTATCAAGTAAAGCATCGGTCAATTTAGTATTCCATTAGGCTTGTTTAAAACCATACAAAAATTTATTGAGTTTACATACTTTGCTTTCTTGAGAATCAAAACTAGGAAGAAAAGTCATATAATATCCTCAGTTAAGTCATCATATAAAGAAACTGCAAATACTTACAGTAAATAGAAATCATAAGCACACATCAAAAAAGGAATTAAGTATTAGAGAGAACTTCAATTATGACCATAAAAGTATTTTGATGAAGGCGCTACTACTCTAAGTCCATGTATTACATTACTTTGGAATACCAATATACCATATAGAGCTCCTCTAAATAGCCGCCATTTGTCCACCCAGTTAGTGTCGGATTAGTCGGGTTAGGCTGGAAGTATTAGTCTCGATACGATATGGATGGGCTCTTGGTTTTTACTTGCATGTACAATTAGGTTCACTCAGAGAGAATTGCATAAATCCTCCATGAGGTATCTTACTAATAACAACTCATCAGTCTTTTAGGCTTTTAGGCTTTTTTTTACACTGTGTTTGCTAATGAGTATGCAAAGAAAAGTCACAACAAGAGTGGGAAAAGCCAAACAATTTTAGAAAGAAAAGTCATCTGAAGCTGACCAAAACATATTTTAGCAGCCATTGGCAGCCGGCTAAATTCAAAATATCTATGTTTCGCTAAATTCAAAATACCAAAAAAGGGAACTGAAAAATCAGCAACTCAACATCACATCTGTCATTAGTTTCCCCACCTACCAAACAACCCCTTAAGTTAAGGTAAACCACTTTCCAGGCTGGCACAAGCCAGATTACCTTGTGCTTCCGTTAGTTTATGCTCATTTGAATCCTAGTTATAGTATTGTCTGGTATTTTGAATGATCATGCCACCTAATATCTCAAACTAATCAAACACTTGCATACGTTTTTTAGAGCCATTACCAAAAATGGCTTTCTAAGAGCAAACAATTCCACAACTAGCAATTTTTTTATACCATTTACCGCTAGACAGTGTGGTTCCCACGTTTGTGAAAAGTGTCCCGCTCGGTAGTTTGGTTGTTTTTTGTGAGTGACATTTTGTGCGTCTGTGATTCACCTAGGATATCCTACTTTGATCAACATAGAGTAGGTTAACAAATTATTCAACATTGGGGAAGGTTGCCAATGTTGCAGTTCTCTTTCTCTAGCTTAAGTTTATGTTCACTGCATTAAGTTTGAATTAAGCAATATTATAATAGAGAACTCAAAGAACAAAAATTATTAACTTGTGAGCTTATGAAGAAAGAAAACCATACTTTATAAGCTCCACCATCTCGTCGCAGTTATTTAAAATGTAAGTATGAATCTTCTGCAACTCAATATCACTTATATCACATGTAGTCTTGCTGCCTAATGGGCGCCCTTTGCAAGAAAAGACAGAAATGTCACCATCAATATCTACCATCTCATTGTTACGCTCAATCTTGTTAAAGATAGTTGTGACATTATTAAGATACATCGAACAGAAATTTAGACACTCGTTGTCCAAGGATCTCTCAGCGATACATCCTTCTGGACGAGCTGTGTTTTTAACATAACCTTTCAAATCTTTCATTTTCCTGAACAAACAGTTAAGTAATTAGTATAAAACCAATCACATAGTGTTTGAAACATTTTAATATGTTTACCTCTCAAATGGAAACATCCAACGATATTCAGGTGGACCTCCCATCTTGGCTTCGAATGGAAAATGAATTAAAAGATGAACCATGATGTCAAAGAACGAGGGAGGAAACATTCTCTCCAACTTGCACAGAATGAGAGCGATCATATTGCGGCTTAGCAAGTTTGCAAGTTTCTCAATGTTCATTTAAGTACTAATTAAATAAGCCCCGTGCAAGTTTCTCAATGTTCCTTAAGCACTCAAGTGGCGCAGGCTGGGTTTAAGGCTTAAATTGGTTTAGGCTGCTTCCTGAATACGGTAAAGTGAGTTCAGGAGTTAAAGTGGTGAGGGTCATGAAGAGGTATAGGCTGAATTCTGTGGTATGTACTATGTATTTGAAGCAGTTTTAAAATGCAATGCATGTATTATGTATGAAGAAATTTGATATGTAAGTATGTTTATCTTGTAAACTGATTTCGGCTGAAACCAGAATGGTGTAGGGGCTGAGGAGATAAAGTGATAATAAACCGTGAACGACATAGCAGGGAGGGGCTGAGACAGAAAGTTATGATGGAGGAGGCAAACTTTGATAATTTTTAGAAACATAACTCCAAGTAAGGGGGATTGAGACAGTGGTATCTCATGAACATACCAATAATATTCATTTATTAAGTCTAGATTACAACTTAAACTAACCTACAGAACATACCAATAATATTCATTTTAATCATTTAGACAGTTAACTTTATTTAGCCTAGGTCTATTGGTTTTAGACTAATGACAGCAAGCAAATACTACAGCTTATACAATAAGAAACTAGTGTGCAGTATATCAAACCTTGGTCTAGCAATTATAAACTCAATAAACAATTCCAAGCACTACTCTATAAAGACAACCATAAGTTGTACTAGTCTACCATCTTCATAACACAAATATAAGAATGCAATTTATCTATCCCTAAGTCTAGTAGGCTAGCAGTCCTATCTAATTCGAGCAAACCAAACACCCTAGTAAAATCAGAATATGGCTATAATATTCAAAGACCAAATGCAAAGAACATAAAACAAGCTATAACCTAAAGCTATTCTACCAGGATGACAGATTCAAACAACAATACCAATGACAATCACACATTCAAGCAAAAGGACATATTTTCAACAATTAAAAATCACATAGGTCTAATTTATGACAGCAAACCAATGGAATATTTTACCTAAACCAATAACTGTTGCAAATGACTATTTAACTTCAAAACATATAACCAGCCATACCTAAAAACTGTGCAACTGCTGGTTATTTTGCCCGTAACAGGTGAAAATGGAGAACCATAAGATCTCTGCTTAAAAGAGAATCATGTTTAAAGAGTGCATGTTAACAAGTTTCACAACAACACTTGTACATATAACAATTAATTATTTGCAGTAGACACATAACACATATTTGCAAATAGTTACGGTATTGATAAAGTAAAATAGTTGGTAAGAAGCAGGGCTTACAAAGGTGTTAAAATATACTTCTTGCAATCGAGAAGCACTAGCATATATAACTGGAGTAACTTTTCCTGCACATAGGGAATGTTTAAAGAGAATATTAGCAATGTATAATACATGAAAATAAGCAGAGTATAAAGAATATATAGCATAGTTGTAGCAGGTTCCCGACTAGAAGAGGGGCATGTCGTACATTCATATCAACAATGGGGAATAACATAGTATAAAAGTCACATGTAGAGTCTAATAATCACAAATCAGATAGCAAGCAGTATACAAATAATCACTCAAATTCTTATTAGTATAATCTGCTAATAATCAATCAAATTCTTAAAGCTGGACTTATTACGAAATAACTATATATTTTAAACCATAATAAGCTTAAATGAACTTAATGAAGCACAATAATCCTATAAATACTCCTAGACTGCGAGTAAACAAATCATCCAAACAGTGGGGTTTTAAGTAAAAACTATTCTATTTTTTTCCTTTTACTGATTTTATGAACAACTAATTGTATCAAAATAAGCAACTAACTAAAATAATAAGCAATTGACTAATAGATAAGCAACTAAGTAATTAAGTAAACTAGTTGGTAAGAAGAAGGGATTACAAAGGTGTTAAAATATGCTTCTTGCAATCGAGAAAAGCACTAGCATATGCGTACGTCTTGAACCAGCACATATGGAATGTAATACTATTCAGAAGATAGTATAACCTTGAGATATAACATGTTCTCCAAATTATCAAATTACATCTAATGGACGAGATTCAAGCATAATTTCAACTAAGATTTAGTTAAATACAAACTGCAAAGTTTCAAACATAATTTGCAAATAATCAATTAACTTATCCAAAATTTAGATTTAAACCATTATACCTTTTTAGATTTAAACCATTATACCTCTTTATGATCAGCTACTTTAAAGAGACGCATAACGGATATCTCATGCATATATGAAACTATAACTTATTTATATTAGCCCGTATCATTTGTCAATAATTAGCTATCTAATTGTAATATAAGTAGTCAATAATCATCAGCTGTAAAGTTAATGGTTGACTAATTATACTACAAATTACATTTAATGGAAAACTTAAAAGAGTCATATTAGCCATTATTTGTATTGATCTTCTTATTATTAAGCCAAATTACAGGAACTTGTTCAAGTTTTGCCCCTGTCGAAAATGTATTCAAGTTATGTCAACAAGTGGCGTATTCTTAAATGCTACGGTGGATGGTCAAAAGACGCCGAGGGGAATGACAAAAGACATAGCTACAAAAGTTAGAGCTAGGGATTAACCACTCTGCCTGGACAATGAAAAATAAATGAAAATAGCTTACTGGTGGATGGACATCATAAGAGTACCAAAACAGAACAAACAGACAATAATAGACACTACTAATGTGTATAAATCTAAACTTATACAAATGATGATGCATATGCTATTTCCAAAAAGCACAATACAGTTTTATTTACCGTGTTGTGTTTGAGATGTATTCGTTCTGTATTTCGCTCGCTTTTGGTAGATGCAATGTCCTTAACATGATATAATACTTGACCACGACGGTAAGGGTGAAAAATGGAACACCCCCCAAAGGAACTTATGATATTATAAAGAGGGCTGACCAGTGTTCAAAAAGTAAGTTAGTCCAGACTATTATTCTGGTCCATGTTTCCTACAAATTACATGTAGCAATATAGACACGGTTGGGCAAACATATCAATGAGGGCTTGGGTCGGTAGCGTACTTAAAGCTGGACTTATTACGAAACAGCTATGTATTCCTTAACAGCTATATGTTCACTAGACTTTTTTATGTTTGTGAATTATTCAAGAACTGGACTACGAAACAGCTATATATTCCTAAAAGATAAACGATTAACTAAAGTTTTCAAGAACTGGACTACGAAAACCAGTTGGCTGCGATTATGAGTTCCTAAACCAAACATTTTGTTTCGCTCAATTTCAATAAATACAAAAAAACCCAGAAAATTAAAGCTTATATAAGCTCAATTTAATTGACCATGCTCACCCAGTCTGATATAAGCTCATATTTCTCAAAATAAGCCAGAAAATTAAAGTTATATAAAATAAGCTGAAATCAAATCAACCACGCGCCACCATCGTTTCTCACACGCTCAATTAGATCCAAACACAACGAATTTCTAAATAGTTGTATCAAAATAAATTAGCAATATCAGTTTGTTATAAGCAATGAATTTATAAATAAGCAATTGATTAAATAGATAAGCAATTAATAAAAATCGCACCTAATCAGATGGGAATACAATCTGATGAATAAGCAATAAATTTGTGAATACAACCTGCTGAATAAGCAATAAAAATCGCACCAAATCAAATGGGAAAATAGAGGATCCGATGCATTTTTTTAGTTGGTTATTTGTGTTGAGAGCCGGGTTTTTATTTATTTGATATCATATGGATCCGACTTGTACTTTTTTAGTCATTTTTTTATTGAGCTGGGCTTTAGAGCTGTTGGGCTTTAGAGCTGGGTTTATCCAACATCCAGTCTTTATAATTTGAGCTTTAGAGTTGGGTTTTTTCTTGCATTTTAATATGTAAAGTTCGACTAAATTATTTTATAACTCCTCGTTTTATATTTAAATGATATATATGATAACTTTTATTTAATATAAAAGTTTTTCAAAAATATATTGTGACTTAAAAAGTAATTTTTGATTTTTAATTTTGTGACCAAATAATTTGGTCACCTATTTTTACTATTCAAAATTGGTGACCAATAATCTCGTCACCATTATAAAACAAAAATAAAAATTGTAAAAATAGTGACCGAATAAAATTTGGTCACCGAATTCTCGTCACTAAAAGCAATTTTTCTTGTAGTGGGTCCACGCAACCTAGGGACAACTAAGTCGTCCCTAGGTGAAGAAAATATATTTTTTTATCTCTTTTAATTGTTTAAAGTTATTTAAAATTATTATAAATATATTTTTTTTAAAAGTTTAAAATTAAAGTGAGACCCACGTAACCTATGGACGATTAAGTCGTCCCTAGGTTAAGAAAATTGGTTTTTCGCAGCTTTTTTTATCTATTTTAATTATTTAAAATTATTTAAAATTAATATAAAGATTTTTTAAAAAAAAGTTTAAAACAAAGGTGGGGCCCGTGTAACCTATGGACGACTAAGTCGTCCCTAGGTGAAGGCAACTTTGATTTTCTCAATTTTTTTATATCTTTTAATTATTTAAAATTATTTAAAATTAATATAAATATTTTTTTTAACAAAATTTAAAATTAACGTGGGGCCGACGACTAAGTCGTCCCTAGGTGAAGACAAATTTATTTTTCCCTTTTTTATCACTTGTAATTATTTAAAATTATTTAAAATTAATTTAATTATTTTATATAAAAAAAAACTTTATTATAGTTAAAAATAACTTTATACATATTAAAAAAACTTTATATATATTTAAAAAAAACTTTATACATATTTAAAAATAACTTTATACATATTAAAAAAACTTTATACATATTTAAAAAAAACTTTATACATATTTAGAAAAAACTTTATACATATTTAAAAATAACTTTATACATATTTAAAAAAAACTTTATACATATTTAAAAAAACTTTATACATATTTAAAAAAAACTTTATATTTATTTAAAAATAACTTATACGTATTTAAAAAAAACTTTAGATATATATTTAACATCTAAACACACGCTTAATTAAACATATATATTACAACGATAATAGATTCATAAATAAGAAAAAAACACATCACAAACTAGTTAAAGCTAAACGTACAGATTAACACATAATAATAAAATACAAATTAACACATTAAAATAACAAATAGATTACTACTCAAAGCTAAGATTTTCCATTTCATTTAAAAGCTCATGAAGTATTGCAGCCGATTGACATGCGTGGTCTTCAGGATGCCTTTCCATTTCTAATCTTGCCTCTAGCATCTTTATCTTTAGATCTTTGATCTTGCAATTAGAGCACTCAGTGGGTGCAGATTGAGAAGGACCTGTAGAAGAATTTGGATGTGAACCTTGAGGTGTTGAAGATCCAGGGGAAGATCTTATATGGAGTTCGAGATCAAAATCATCCTTCCATTTAAAATATTTACATCCATAATCATCTGTTTTTGGCTGTTACAAAGTAAACAAATAACATGACATGTCATTTTAATAATCACACGTATTACATAAACAAAACATTAGATTGTTTACCTTGAAAGAGGACATGCATAGTAAAGTTTACCAAAGCTATGAGGTTGATGTGACTGTCTCAATACAATATATCCCTTTCTACATGTACACTTATAAGCTTCAAGCGGAATGCAAAATCGGGTGGTGGTGAGTTTGGTATGAGAGGATAAGAGTTTGTGAGGATAAGAGCTACCCTAAATAAAGATAAAAATTTAGGGTCGACACATTTAGGGAAGACTTAGTCGACCCTAACTTTCCCGCCAACATTTTCCGCCAAGGTTTTCCCGCCAACATTTTCCCGCCAACATTTTCCCGCCAACATTTTCGACTCATCAGTTGAACCTCTAACGTATAACCCTAGCATATCGACTCATCGGTTGAACCTCTAACGTATAACCATAACATATCGACTCATCAGTTGAACCTCTAACGTATAATCGTAACATATCGACTCATCAATTGAACCTCTAACGTATAACCCTAGCATATTGACTCATTAGTTGAACCTATAACGTAAACCGTAACATATTGACTCATCCGTTGAACCTCTAACATATAACCCTAGCATATAGACTCATCGGTTGAACCTCTAACATATAACCCTAACATATCGACTCATCAGTTGAACCTCTAACGTATAACCGCAACATATCGACTCATCAGTTGAACCTCTAACGTATAACCCTAGCATATAGACTCATCGGTTGAACCTCTAACGTATAACCCTAACATATCGACTCATCAGTTGAACCTCTAATGTATAACCGCAACATATCGACTCATCATTTGAACCTCTACGTATAACCCTAGCATATCGACTCATCAGTTGAACCTCTAACGTATAACCACAACATATCGACTCATCAGTTGAACCTCTAACGTATAACCCTAACATATCGACTCATCAGTTGAACCTCTAACGTATAACCGCAACATATCGACTCATCAGTTGAACCTCTAACGTATAACCCTAACATATCGACTCATTGTTTGAACCTCTAACGTATAACAGTAACATATCGACTCATCAGTTGAACCTCTAACGTATAAACCTAGCATATCGACTCATTGGTTGAACCTCTAACGTATAACCGTAACATATCGACTCATAGGTTGAACCTCTAACATATAACCCTAGCATATAGACTCACCGGTTGAACCTCTAACGTATAACCCTAAAATATCGACTCATCAGTTGAACCTCTAACGTATAACCCTAACATATCTTCTCATCGGTTGAACCTATAACGTATAACCCTGGCATATCGACTCATCGGTTGAACATATAACGTTTAACCGTAACATATTGACTCATCAGTTGAACCTCTAACGTATAACCCTAGCATATCGACTCATCAGTTGAACCTATAACGTATAACCGTAACATATCGACTCATCGGTTGAACCTTTAACGTATAACCCTAGCATATCGACTCATCAGTTGAACCTCTAACGTATAACCGTAACATATCGACTCATCAGTTGAACCTCTAACGTATAACCGTAACATATCGACTCATCGGTTGAACCTATAACGTATAACCGTAACATATGGACTCATCGGTTATTAATTATTACAAACTAAGTATAACGTATCTTTTAATATTAGTTATAATAATTTATTTTGATTTTTATTATTAATTTATATTATCAATTTTATTACATAGAAGCTATAATGTAAAAATCCCTGAAAAACACCTAGGGACGACTTTGTCGTCCCTAAATATAAAGTAAAGTCGTCCCTAAAAAACCCTCCAAAACACTTAGCAAAATTTTGGAAAACTTGAAAATTTTGGCCAAACTTTAAATAACCCGCTTGAGTTTGAGATTTCCCGGTATACACCTAGGGACGACTTAGTCGTCCCTAGGTCTCCAAAGTCGTCCCTAGGTTCAATAATAGACGAAAAAAAAACTTTTATAATTAACCTAGGGACGACTTAGTCATCCCTAAGTTACAATGAGAAAGTCGTCCCTAGGGTTCAATAGTAGATATCTTATCTCTTCATCTCTCATTCATCACATTGTTAAAAAAAATAAAAAAATCGGGACGACCTACACCACCACCACCACTTCAACTCCATTCGTCTCATCTCCACCACTTCAACTCAATCCGTCTCATCCCACCATCCAACCCACCACCATCAACCATCCAAACATCCCACCACCGCACACTTGGCCACAAGCACGAATTATTTTAATTCGGGATAATTTTGCACGAATTATTGAAGGTAATTGATTTAATTTTGTTTAATTTTACTAAATGTTATTGTTTGTTTAATTTTTAATTTTGTTTAATTATTAATTTTTCCAGCGCCGCGGCAGCAGTAGCCACCACCACCAATCCGGCCCACCACCACCGATCCTTATAAAGGTAATTGGTTTTTCTTTTTCTAATTTTTGTATAATGTTTAATTTTTCTATAATTTTTAATTTTGTGATAATGTATAATTTTTTTTGTTATGGTAGCAACACCACCACCACCACGATGATGGTCATGTAGTCGGAACCACCACAACACAGCAGTCGACAGTAGCCACCACCACAGTCAGTCGGCAGTCGGCAGTAGCCACCACCACTAGTTTTATTTTTCTATTTTTAAAGGTAATTGATTTTTCTATTTTTAATTTTGGTATAATGTTTAATTTTGGTGTATAATGTTTAATTTGTTATGGTAGCAACACCACCACCACCACCACCGTTGCGGCAGTCGGCAACAACACCACCACCACATAAGCAGCAGTAGCCACCACCACCACCGCCACGACAGTAGCAGCAACAGTAGCCACCACCACTAGAGGTGGGTGTTTGTTTTGGCTTATATAGAGATTTTGGCTTAATATAATTTCAGCTTAATTTGAAATAGGCACGAGTTTATGATTTCGGATTATATTTAAGCTTATGATTTCAGATTATATTTAGTGCTTAACTGATTTAGGCTTAATAGATTTCAGCTTATATAGGCATAAGTTTAATTTTTTTGATATGTTTGTCGTAGCCGAGACCCGAGTCACAGCCGAGTTAGCGGGGAACCGAGCCGAGAACCGAGACCCGAGTCACAGTCGTATAAAAGGTAATGTTTTTTTTAAATTGTTTTGGTGTTTGTTTCAAATTAGAAAAAATTTTGGAAACCAACTAATTTATGCTTTTTTATTTTATGTTTGTATTTGGTTAGCACCGGGACAGTCGGGACAACTTCCTCATCCAGACCTCTTTTTCTATCTTTCTATCTTTGTTTATTTCAGCCGTGACCGAGGTGTGTAATTAATATTATGCATATGTTTATTATATTGTATATATGATATATGATTTTTAGTCTTTTGTAGTAAATAATTTTAGGATTTTATCGATTAATTTCAGAAAATTCCCGTCCCAAGTTAATCAACCTATAGAAAACCCGTCCGAAACTAATTTATTAGGAATTAATTTCGGAAAGTCCCCTGTTTGGGACTGCTTTTTGATGTTTTGTCTCATTTAGGATATGAATGCGTATAACAGGTTTATTATTTGAGATGATTTCGACAGTGTTTCTCCTTTACTCCTACGAATATGTCTTTAAACACATATTTGGGGAGTAGAGGGGAAATACTGCCGAAATTTTCTTAAATAATAAATCGGTTATACGCATTCACATATGGGACGAAACATTCAAAAGGTGGGTTAGGATTGCCTTCCATAGTTGCATTAGGAAGAAAAAAAGAGTTCATATTCATTTTGTTAGTATGACATTTTACGTATAAAAAAAATAATTTATCTGAGTATGTTTATTTGCAACGCAGATATGACAATTGATAAGAGTTGGACCACTGTAAACAATCGTAATTCCAATGAGTTTTTAGATGGTCTTTTTGGATTCATCTAGGATTGTGAGAAATTTTTGCACCCCATCTCACAAAAGCTCCGTTGCCCATGTAGTCGTTGTTGTAACCGTGAAACGTTGGTTACCCTCGGCTAACTTGAGGCACACATATCCCAATTCGTGTTTGGCAAACGTTACACCACTTGGATATATCACGGTGAACCAATTCTTCCGTTACCTCCACTATTACCACATTCACCTGATCGAATTCACATGGATGCGTTCTTCAAAGATATGTCTGCAAATAATATTCCAAATCCACCATCTGAAACTCCACTCTCTCAAACTCCACCAACTCAAACAACCGGTCCTCAACCAACCCAAACATCGGGTCCTAGTAACGAGTTTGAAGAGTTACTCGCTAGGTCTGCCCAAAAGTTGTACCCGGGTTGTGATATGACCACATTGGAATTTACATCAGAGATTGCGCACATCAAGGTTTTACACAAAATAACTGATGCCGTGTTTAACAAAATTCTAGCTCTTCTCCAAAAGGCATGTTCCCCTAGTAAAGGATACAATTTCCCGCCTTCATACTATGAAATAAAAAATACATACAAAAAGAACGGGTTAGGATACGAATCGATCCATGCTTGTATAAATGATTGTTTTTTATATTGGGGATCACCGGAAAACAAGGCGAGGCACACTTGTCCAATTTGTAACGCGAGTAGATGGAAAAACCCAAAGAAGAAAAAGGGGACGCAATTAGTTGCTAACAAGGTGGTGCGTTACTTTCCGATAACACCTAGACTACAATGTATGTTCAACACAAAAGACATAGAAAAGTGGATGACTTGGCATGCGACCGGACATTCTAAGGATGACGGTAAAATGAATCACCCCTGTGACGGCAAAGCATGGAAATATTTTGACATGATGAAACCTGAGTTCTCTTGTGACCCTAGAAACGTTCGATTAGGGTTGGATGCTGATGGTTTTAATCCTTATGGCATGATGAGCCAAACTTACAGCATGTGGCCGGTTATATTGACAACATACAACACACCACCGTGGATGTGTTTGAAAGAAACTTCTTTAATGTTGACGATGTTAATTCCCGGCCCTAAATCATCTGCAAAGGACATTGATGTTTACTTGCAGCCTCTAATTAAAGAACTCAAAGATTTATGGGAGGGAGTCTGGACGAAATACGTTGCTACGGGTACTCATTTCAAAATGAAAGCGGCGGTTTTATGGACCATCAATGATTTTCCAGCTCGAAGTAGTTTGTCTGGGTGGACTGGGAAAGGGTACCTCGCATGCCCTACTTGTAATGTTGACACTCCATCGATGCGTATCAACATCAAAATCGTTTATGTTGGTTATAGAAGATGGTTAAGAAGAAATCATCCAGAAAGGAAAAAATCCAAGGAATTCTACGGTTTTCCCGAAAATAAGCCTAAACCAAGAATGTTTTCAGAACTTGATATCCAATTGCAGATTAGTAAAGTCTTTAAAAGTAAACCGGGGAAACATAAACCAATTCCCAAAGAGAACCGCCCCCATAATCGAGATGTTGAATTGAATTGGAGTAAGCGTTCTATCTTTTGGGATATTGAGTATTTGCCCTTTCTTCTACTAAAACACTGTTACGACGTCATGCACATCGAAAAGAATTTCCTTGAGGCTTTACTGAATACCCTGTTACAGAACGACAAATCCAAAGACACGCCAAAGGCAAGGCTAGACTTGGAAAAAATGGGAGTTCGAAAGGAGTTGTGGTTAGTTAAAAAAGATAACGGGAAGTTCGATAAGCCTCATCCAAAGTTCTCTTTCACTCCAGAAAAAAGAAAACTTTTTTGTAAATTCATTAATGGAGTCAGACTACCTGATGGCTTTGGATCCAACTTCAAGAAAAAAGTGACCGCTGATGATGACAATATAACGAACTTGAAATCTCATGACTGTCATATAATGATGCATCGGTTACTTCCTTATGGAGTGCAATAATACTTGCCCAAAGACGTTGCAAAACCTATAATCGAGATTTGCTTATTCTTTAAGCAGCTTTGTGCTCGAATTTTGACTGTGCGGGACATAAAAGAATCTAAAAACAAATTGATCATTATGATGGTTAATTTAGAGCAAATCTTTCCTCCTGCTTTTTTCGACATAATGACTCATTTGGTTATACATCTACCCGATGAGGATATTCTAGGTTCCGTTACTCGCGGAAGGTGGATGTATCGATTTGAAAGATTCATGAAAAAGCTAAAGAATTATGTACGAAATAAAGAAAAGCCAGAAGGTTCTATTGCTGAGGGTTATGTTACAGAAGAGTCATTAACTTTTTGTTCGCATTACCTTAAGGATGTCAAGACGAGATTTAACCGCCTTGGCAGAAATGAAGACGATTTTCCTACACAACCAGATAAATTTGAGGTGTTCCGGACCGTATGCACATCGACGGGTGGAATCAAACCAACTCGTATGACTAATGACGTGATGCAGGCAGTTACGTGGTTTATACTTAACAACAGTCCTGAAGTCGAAGCAGACATCTCGACTTACAGCGAGTATGTTTCTTCCTTTTTTTTATTTTATAATTTTGGAAATTCTTCTTTCTCGATGACTTCTGCTAATATCATGAACCTTTACAGAGAGGCGCCTGATAATGTGGAAACGAGTTTTCCTGCGTGGTTTAATAACAAGGTAAATACATTAGATATATTACCTTGGAGTTATTCCTCATATAATAAACCTTTTTGTATCTCTTTTTTGTAGACTCGTGAAAAAAAAGTGAGTGTGGGCTGTAGTGACGAGTTATTCTCTTTGGCATGTGGACCTATTAGTTCATGTACATACCCCTCTTGCATAGTGAACTGTGTGAATTTTGTGGTACGTGAACGCGATATACTTCGTACCACTCAATGCAGCAGAGTTTCAACACCCGGGGTTGATGGAGAGATGTATTATGGTCAACTCGAAGAAATTCTGGAGCTCACTTATATCGGCAACCGCAAGGTTTTGTTGTTTCGATGTAAATGGTTTGACACAATTAACCCTACCAATTGCACCAAACTCAACAGACGTTCTTACACTGAGCAAGGCATACATCATATTTTGACCGATAGGCTATTTCACCAAAATAACCCATACATTTTCCCGACACAAGCAACACAAGTATTCTACCTTGAAGACCTTGCTAGACGACCGCTTCATTGGAAGGTCGTCGAACAGGTTTACCATCGAGATGTGGCAGAGTCCGATGAAGATGTTATACATGGTAGCAGTTCATCAGATGTTACACTGTCTGTTGCTTTGCCTAATTTGAGTATTACGGATTTGAGTGTAAATACTCAACCAACGGAAGTGGACGCCCCACCGGTTGATGATGATATTATTAATATTGAAGATGAGGTAGTTTCACACGTCGTTGGTGATGTTGATGATGATGATTTAGTGTCGGATGATGATGAAGTGAACCCTAATAATGATGTTCAAGAAGTTTTATCTAGCGATGATTCTGAAGATGACAATTGATATTAAGTTGTATTTTAAATGAAACAGTTGTTATATGCTTTAATGTGTAATTTTTTATTTGTAAACGATTGTTATATGCTTAAGTTGTAGTTTGAATGAAACAATTGGTATACGCTTAAATGATGATGAGTTGTTTTTATTTGTTTAAATGTGTAATTTTGTATTTTAATGAAAATGTTTTTATATGTTAAAATGTGTATATTGATATGAATTTATGTATTAGTATTAATTGGTTAGTTAAATTGTGCGTAATTTTGTTTTTTAATGAAAATGTTTTTATATGTTAAAATGTGTATATTGATAAAATGTGTATACTGATATGAACTTGTTATTTTACAAATGGCGTGTGTAGCTCCTAGATCACATGGCGGGGATGCTGGTGGTAGTCCACCCAGACGGCCCACACGTCCTGTACCGGCCCAGTGTCAGCGTAAGAAATCGATATATTTTTTATAACACTGATATTTATAATTTATGTCACTTGAATTTTTACGAGTAAATAACATATCTTTTGTAGGTTCAAATCAACGCTTTGAGACCAACCTAGGAAAATTAAGGAAGGCGTACAGAGATAATCACGAAAAACCTTTGGCAATTGGCTTTGAATTTAAGGATCTGGAAACCTTCCATCTTCTGGGCGATTATGCATCCCTGTTGTCTCATCTTATGGGGGAATTAGTCCGGACACTTCCCCTGAACTGCGAATGGGACGAAATTCCAGACTCTGATAAAGCTCATATTTTTCCTACAATTGAGGTCAAAATTGTTTATTTTACTTATATTGTTATTGTTATCGACATTTAGATATGTGTGTTATGTTTAATTTGTTTGTTTATTTAAATTCATATGTTTTTATGTAGACATATTTCGACCTCCAGCCATGGTACAATGATCGTACTCAGGTGGTGTGTGGCAGTGGTGTGTATGATGTGTCGACTCGGATTAGGCTTGCGTAGGAACTCCAACTGAGGTTGCTGTATAGAAAATACAAGAACAGGATCAAGAAAAATTATTATTCGAAATATCAGACGCCCGTACTGGCACAAGAACATGTACCGCCGGAGAGTGTGTGGGACAATAGAACCGAAGGTGAGTGGGCTGACTTGGTTGAGTGGTGGTCAGAGCCAAAGAGGGTGGCAAGAAGTCAGGTTAATACTGTTAATCGTTCCAAAAAGACGGTACCGACCACTCAAGGCAAAAAACCATTCGCCCGAGGAAGGAATGAATACGTAAGACTCTTTATAATTTTTGTGATTTTATTTAAAAGCATATATATTGTTTATTTATTATAGCTCGTTATTAATTTATTTGATATTTTACAGAGAGTCAAGGAAGGGGTCTACGAGGACCTGGTTGAAACATGGAGGAAGGGGCACTCAAGTAATGGCATGTTTAAAAGTAAAGAAAACGAGGAAAGATATGTAAATAATATATAACTCTTTACATGCCTTAGTAACTAATTTCATTTGTTTTAAACCGTTTTTTTTCTTTCTCAGCTGAAGATGAAAGTCCTCCGTGACGAAGTGAAAGCCAAGATCGTCCCGCAAATGTCTGATAAAGAAATAGTGGCTGAAATCATGCCAAGTCAAAATAAGCAAAATGTGTCGGAACAAGGCAGGAAGTTACCGGGTGGTTCCAATAACACTTCTCGCAGGTAATATATCCTCAATAAAACAAAATGTAAATCAATTGTTGATATTTATTTCTTGTTGTATATAATGAAAAATTGTTGTTGTAACTTATCGCAGGCGCGGTGCTCCAGCTCGACCGGATTTTCCCTCTCGTGGTGAATTTCAGGAAATGATGGAACGACATGAGCAACAGATGGAGCTGATGAGGAAAGAGAATCAGGAGGCGCAACAACGGGCTTACTTGGCAGCGTTAAAGGCAGATGCGGCGCAACAATATACTCAGACGTCGTACCAGCATATGGCGCAATATCAGAGTCAATTGGGTGAGTTTTTCCAGAACTACAACTCATCAAATACTGATCACCCAATTAACCCTCCTATTTTTGTACCCCCACCCATACCCTTTGTTATGCCCACCCTAGCTCTTGATTGGGCTCATTTAGTCCAACCCCTTATCCTTGGGCACAACCATTGTAACCTCCTTCCATCGACCCATACCGACCATCTTTGCCCGACCATCTCCAACCACTCCAACCTCCCTATACCGGCACTTATCCTATTACTCCCGTCACCAACAACACATTTAACCATTGTTATCGTCCCACCACACACTCAACTCATGAGATCGGCTCTACTTGACAATGCATACTCGGAGGTTCTCGTGTAATCATAAATCCCCATCAGCACGATTACCGGTCCGTTGACGAGTTGGGTCGAGATAGGAATGTACAAAACAGTGGTGACGACTTATCAGGCGATGATGAGGGGGATTACGAGGGTTATGTCGAGGGGGATGACGAGGAGGAAGGTGACTTGTCACCTAACGAGGATGCGGAGTAGAGGTTGTGGTAGTATTATTTCTTATTATGCATGTTTAATAAAGTTTGAGACTTGTAGCGTGTGAAACATTTGATTTAGGATGAATAAGTGTATTTGATGAATATTGTATCGTGATGTTAGATAATTTATCTTAATATGGTATTGTAACGTTTATTGATTTGTTATTATTCTGTATTTGTCGAATTCTGCCATTTTGAATTGTGGATTTTGTCCGAAAAAAATATGGAAACTGCAAAACAGCCTAGTTTTTTTAGCCCCAGGTACACCTAGGGACGACTTAGTCGTCCCTAGGTTAGCCAAATTCCACCAGATTTTAACCCTAGGGACGACTTAGTCGTCCGAATAGCGGGACCAAAACCCGTTGCCTTACCGCTTGGCTACGCCCCATTTCGATTTTGATTGGATACTTATACTATTAAAGAATAATATTCGTATTAAGTGTTCGTCAATTCCAGTCCAACTATAATAAAGAAAATCTTTCTTCTTTATAGAATCTATTATTATATGGATGGATTCGTGCTAGGATTTTGGCATGTCGCCATTAGGCAGGATTTTTTTGGACCAAGCACTTATTTGTTGAGGAGAAACTAATCCAATTCGGAGTTGTTGATGTGTATATCGATCGATCATAGAAGAAAACTTTGAATAAGCATCGGCTAACTCTTTGCCAGCAGTCGCGGTAATACAGAGGATGCAAGCGTTATCCGGAATGATTGGGCGTAAAGCGTCTGTAGGTGGCTTTTTAAGTCCGCCGTCAAATCCCAGGGCCCAACTCTGGACAGGCGGTGGAAACTACCAAGCTGGAGTACGGTAGGGGCAGAGGGAATTTCCGGTGGAGCGGTGAAATGCGTAGAGATCGGAAAGAACACCAACGGAGAAAGCACTAGGTTTCAAAAATGTCCAGGTATCAAAACCTAGGGACGACTAAGTCGTCCCCAGGTGTAATACCTGAATAACTTTGAAAAACCTAGGGACGACTATGTTGTCCCTAGGATTATATTTAACTTTTTTTTTGAAAATGTTTTTATTAATTTGTATAAAAAAGATTTTATTAAAAATAATTAAAAAAAGAATTTTTATTAAAAATTTAAAAAAGGTTATTTTTATTAAAAACCTAGGGACGACTTTGTCGACCCTAAGTTGCAAAGGCAAGTCGTCCCTAGGGTAGTCAATATATTCAACGTAGTGGGTAGTTGGACCCACAAGGTCGTCCCTAGGTTTCAAAGAGAGGGTCGTACCTAGAATTCTAGAGACGATTTTTTAGGCACAAAATCCTAGGTTCGACTTAGTCGTCCCTAGGTGTTTAGGGTCGAAAAATGGCCTACCTAGGATGAATAAGTCGTCCCTAGGCTTCAAATTGTTGTAGTGCATGCCAAAACCATAGATTTGGTTAAACGGGTACTTGGTGAAATCGGTATTACAAAATTTTCTATTAATGTAGTGTCTCACTGTCTCGAGATGGGGCTTGTTCTTGAGGTGGTTTGAAACAAAGAAATATGTTCACCATACCCAGGATATGATGATTCAGTTATAGAACCATTTCAACTCGAAAAGCCCATTCCCTAGAAACTTCAACTATTAGAGTTATTTTAGTATGTAGCCCAAACAAACATGATTAGAGTAATGGTAATTAATGGTACTACGTAAAAAAAAATGAGAACATCATACCTTTTTTTTGTTAAACCGCAAATTTTGTCCCTTGATTTTACGAAAATGGCAATTTGATGCTAACAGGAGTAATATCGGATATAATGAAAGTCAAGCATCATCCGGGTCATTGAGTTTTACAAGAATGATACAAAACACTGAATTGAGAAATCCATTTGATGTTTGTGAGAATTCAGTGGTGACATGTCGCCAAGGAAACCCTGTCGACTTTTCAAAAAAGTCAAATGAGTCACAGTTTTCCCTGGCGACATGTCGCCGGAGAAACTTTGTCATTTTTTTGTGTGCACCCTGCACAGCAGGCTATTTCCATATTTTTTCCGGAAAAAATATAACAAAACCTGGGAATACAAATACAAAACCCGGGGATACAAATACTAAAAATCTACCACAAATCTAGTACCAAAACAAAATAACATGTAACCTCTCGATCGATTAACTCGATCAATACAAATACATATGCCACAACTTGAGTACAAATATATTGGTTCCTAGTTACACTTATTAAACTTACAATTCGGGGTTTACAATTATCAAACTTGCATGTTAAGGTAGGAAAAACAAGACATACTAACCATTATTGCCATTCTACCCGTCGGAATTAGCATTACCACTACCGCCACTCCCGCCGGCGCCACTCCCGCTGCCACTCGTGCCACTCCCGCTAGCACCACCCGATAGGAATTGCGAGAACGCATCGACGAACCTATCATCAATTCTTATAAATTCACAAACTTGAGACGCTTGTTCCAATCGTGGTTCGATGGCAGGTACAGGGGGAGGCGTATATCGAGTAGTTAGACGCCTTCTCGGCACTATTTGACCGACACCGGGCATGTGGCCTCGCTGCTTTCCGCCTCTGACGATACGGTTGATCTCGTCGTCCGTATGTTTGCCTGCAACCCTCATCGCAAGCATCTCCTCCTAATGAAGTGACAAAAACAAACGATAGTTAGTATATTATTTATTACTCGGGTTGGTACATTATTTATCGGCAGTTAATAGTCGAAAACCAAGGTATATCCAAAAAAAATTAATTAATTAATTTAAAAAATAAAAAAACTTACATACACAATGCGGTCCGCATCGCAAGGAAAATTCCCATCCTGGTCGGTTTGTGCCAAGAAGAAGTGATCAATGACAGTCGGGGGTGGCATATCAGCTTCAGTTGTAGCTTGCGTCTGTACATACATAGACACGCATATATAGAATGAAGCAAATTCAAAACAAAAAATTACAACACACCAAAACATATAATCAAAGACATATATGTATGAAAATTAATTATAGAATTTCTCACCACTTTGTCTCGAAGGAGTGCTAATGATCGGGATCCCTGACGACTCGGTGTCTTCTGCTTAAACCGATTTTACGAGTTTTTCAGGCATCTTTTTTTGTAATCCGGATCACTCCAAAATTTGATATGTTTTTCCTAGTTCTCGGCAGTAATTTCCTCAAGACGCGCCTTGCGGACTCTGTCTATGTCAACCCTACCGGTATCGATGTCTCAGCGCCAATGCTTTGTCTTGAACTGATTTTTTTCTCGAATTGTAAGTCTTTTGAAGCATATAACTGATGCCACCACTTATACCCTCCCATGTCTTAGCATCACTCTTGTGGGGTGTCAGATTAAACTTAGACTGCATTCATATACAACAAATAAAACAAACACAGAGTTAGAGTTAGAGATATAATTTATACATTATTTTGTTTATTTATTTAACGGCTTATATATTTATTTAAATTTTTATAATAAAAACAACTTATCCTGATAAGCATAAGCTTTTTGAAAACAGATTGTTCTGATAAGCTTATAAGGACAAGCTGATTGAAAACAGCTTATCCTGATAAGCTTATCAGAACAAGCTGTTTGAAAACAGCTTATCCTGATAAGCATATCCGAACAAGCTGTTTTCACACAACTTGTTTTGATAAGCTTATCAAGATAAGCTGTATTCAAACAGCTTGTTCTGATAAGCTTATCAGGATAAGTTGTTTGAAAACAGCTTATCCGAAAAAGCTTATTACCTTATTCTCATCAAATATATATTTATTTAAAAAAACTTATATTTATTAAAAAAAATTTATATTTATTTAGAAAAATTTATATGATATAAATAAATAAGATACAATTTGTATATTTATTTAAATTTGTTATTTATTTATATGATATAAATAAATAAACAAATTTATTTAAATATATACACCATTAAATAAATAAACACAATAATGTTATAAACATTAAAATGATAACTGACCTCTATGTCCGTCCAAACGCTCGTCTCGATCTGTCTAGGGACATCATTCCAACTTGGGTAGTACATTGGCACGAGCCTCCTGATAGAATCCTCGACGTAATTAGAAAACTGCTGAGCATGCGCGCCGAGAGGCTGAAAAGAGGGTGGTTTTCCCACAAAATTTATTAGGACAGGGCCATGCAAGTCAACTTCGCTCAACAAATCGAGACATCGGGTAATGCCCCGAGTCTTTGACCTACCGGCTTCTCTGCCACCCAAATTTTCTTTTCTTTTGCCTTTGCCTGCAAATATCAAGTGAGTGACAAAGTCATAAAAATTCAAGGCAAGCAACATACAAATATGCACCAAATGTATGATTGTGTTACAATAATCCAAATATTCTTACCTTTATTTCTAAATAAGGCGAGGCAACCACTGCGGATGTTTGGCATAGGAGGTTCATCCTCACCACCACAGTCACCACTGTGTGATCGTGCAACATCTGCTGACATCTGTACAAGTAAAATTAGCATAACATAGACAAATTCATGAACAAAATAATATAAGCATGCACAAATCCAAATACAACACATCCAACTAAATATAGACATTTAATCAATCCACAACAATTAGATTCATTCATTCAAACAATTAAGTGTCTTTTACAAGTTACAACTAAAGGTCAATCTCCTTCTTCACTGGAATAAACTTTGTCTTCACCATCATCATCATTCACACGTTCTTTATCACTTAAATCACGAGGGACGTCTTCATCATCAGTAATACCATCGTCTTCGTCATCAACATCAATGATATTTGGCGGTGCATCATCCTCCGTTGATTGGCCATCTATATGCAAGGTCACATCACCCAAGTCATTCAAATCAGTGGAAAGTGGTAGATCAGATGAGTTGTCGAAATGTATAATATCAGGAACGGCATCTGACACGATGACACCCCCGTTGGAAAACTTTTTATGATTAACATGTTCAACGACCTTCCAGTTGGGTTTGTTCTTATCTTCAATGTAGAAGACTTGTTTGACTTGTGTTGCGAGAATGTATTGATCATCTTTCCACCACTCACCTCTTGTGTCGGTGAGTTGTGTCATGTTGTTTCTATAGATAAGACGTTGTTTACGTAATGTGGGGCGGGTGTCGAACCACTTAACTCAGAACAACGCAACACTGAACGACAAATAATGAAACACGAGGATCTGTTGAAGCTAACCATAAGACATTGTGTTGTTAGGGCCAGGCGCACAAATGCCGTTGTTTTGAGTTGTACGACGTTCATCGCGACTGTGCATGACATACCTCACACCATCGACTACGCAAGAGTTTAGTGAGATTGGATTCGGTGATGGTCCACCAGCCAAAGTGAATAACTCGCTGGTTCTGATAACCTCTGGGTCTTTGTCATTGTCTACGTGATGTTGACGGATCTATGAGGAATAAAGGATTAGATACAGAAAACTATTTATAATAATATTATTTTTTACAGGTAAGAGCACAAGATACGTCTAAGTTTACCTTTTTCCCAAACCAGGCGGGGAAACTTTTTTCGTGTCTTTGTCAGGATATAATCTGAAAAACGTTCATGGTATTAGAATAAGTCGTTATTGTTAAGAAAAAGAAGTTTCAAAATAAAATAAAAAATGCGTACCGCTTGAACTCGGAAATGTACTTGTCGATTTCAGGACTGTTGTTTAGTACATACCATTCCACTTTCTTGAACTCTTGATAAGGGAACAGAATAAACGACTTTTTCCCAATCGGGGTACATACCGATCGGAACACCAGAAACTAACACGTTGGGGGAGGGGGGTCCACATTACGGTCGAGACGATTAAATTTAGTGGTAACATCATCCCAAAAATACTTAGAACAGAAAGTCAATGCTTCTTGTGCAACATAACCCTCCCCAATCAAACCTTCTGGCTTAGCTTTATTTCGTACATAACCTTTTAGCTCTTTCATGTATCTTTCAAATGGATACATCCATCAGGGGCGGATAGGCGCACCTTCAATGGCCTCATCAGGTAAATGGATAACCAAGTGAACCATAATGTCAAAGAAATCAGGAGGATATATGAGCTCAAGATTGCACAAATTGTCAACCATCTTATTTACAATATTCAACATGTCATCCTCCTTTAAAGTTGCAGAACAGAGTTGCTTAAACAAGTTACATAGGTCGATCAGTGGTCTTGCAATCTTATCAGGAAAGTATTCCTGAAGTGCGAAAGGAAGTAAACGTTGCATCATTATATGACAGTCATGAGACTTCATGCCCGTTATATTGGTATCGTTATCGGTCACTTTGTGCTTGAAGTTGGATCCGAACCCATCTGGTAGTTTAACACTTTTAATGTATTGACAAAACTTTTTCCTGTTCTCTGGTGTGAAGGAATACGAAGCCCGAGGCTTCTTGCACTTCCCGTTTTTATTTTGGGTGAGCCACAAGCTTTTTCGAATGCCCAAATTTTCCAAGTATTGTCTTGCCTTGACAGTGTCCTTAGATTTGTCATTTATCAACAAAGTGTTCAGGATGGCATGCAACACACTTTTTTCGATATGCATGATGTCTACATTGTGTCTTAGTGAAAGAAAAGGCCAATACTCAAGCTCGTAAAAATTAGACCGGTTAGACCAGTTAGGCTCAAGACAAAAATTGCGTGTTATCTTCACACCCCCATAATTCTTATGTTTACCTGGCAGTCGATTTGGCAGTGAAGCATGTTGATCGTTAATTTGGTCCATGGTAAATGTTCTAGGACGGGGCTTGTGTTCGGGTTTACCATTGAATTCATGTGAAGTCCTGAATTTATGGCGGGGCGGTAAGAATCTTCTATGGCCAACATAAACTATTTTGCTTGCCACATGAAGAGATGGAGTGTCGTCATTACATGTAGGGAAAGCCTTGCAACCTTGCCCACTATACCCAAACAAACTAATTCGAGCCGGAAAATCATTGATGGTCCATAAAAGCGTCTCTCTCATGGTGAATGCCTCACCTTTAGCTTGGTCTATAGTACGGACACCATCCCATAAAATTTTTAGATCATCAATTAAAGGTATCAAGTAAACATCAATGTCCTTGCCCGGGGATTTAGGGACAGGAATTAACAGCGTCATCATTAAAGAACTCTCTTTCATACACAATCACGGAGGCAAGTTGTATGTTGTCAATATCACCGGTCACATGTTGTAAGTCTGACTAAGGTTGCCGAATGGATTGAAACCATCAGCAGCCAACCCTAATCGAACATTTCTTGGTTCTGCTGCAAAATCCGCATACTTGGCATCAAATTTCTTCCAAGCTGCACCATCACATGGGTGTTACATCTTACCGGGCTTCGTACACTTTCCAATATCATGCCAAATCATATCCTTTGCACTTTTACTAGACTTATCAAATTTCTTCCAAGCTGCACCATCACATGGGTGTTACATCTTACCGGGCTCCGTATACTTTCCAATATCATGCCAAATCATATCCTTTGCACTTTTACTAGACACACCGGACAGAAATCCAAATCGGCGTATCCTTCCCGAAATAAGCAGCAATCGTGTTCACAAGCATGTATCGAATCATACCCTAACCCGATCGTTTTAAATGTCTTCTTTATTGCATAGTATGACGGTGGGAGCTTGAATCCTCTGCTTGGGGGAAAGATAGTTTTCAAAAACTCTAGAATTTCATTGAATATGGTATTGGTGATTTTACCTTTGGCCTTATAATGTATAAACTTTGCCATAAAGTCTAATCGAGTCGCTTCTACACAACCAGGGTACCGCTCCTCATTGGCACTGCGATATAACTCTTCAAACTCGTTAGCTTGAGTCGGCCTGTTACTTGAGTTGGGAGAAGGTGGAGGAGTAATATAGTCCGGAGGAATATAGGTAAGATCATCAAGTAACGATGTCATGTCACTAATCAAAGGTTGTCTTGTGTTATCTATTATTGGCAGTGGTGGCGGTGGTGGTGGAGGAGGTGTAGGTGTAGGAGGATCCGGTTCACCAAGGTGTACCCATGTTGTATAACTGTGGTCAAACCCGAATTTCATAATGTGGTTTGAAAGAAGGTTGATATGTACCGGGAGTCTAATTCGACAAGACTTAAATGGACATGTTATCTGATTCAAACTATTCACAAACTTCATGGAACGCTTGACAAAATTGGTAAGACCCATTATAAATTCTGGCTCATGACGCTCTAACCGTGTCCAACTCTTATCAATGAGTACCATAACTGTGTTTTAACGATACATTTAGTTATTATATGCAACTTAATTAAAACAAGGAATTTAAAGAAATAATTATTATATATTTCATAAATAATAATATGTATTATATCAAATTATAAAAATAATTATAAATTATATAATTATTATTTATAAAGTATATAATTATATAATATTATTTATAAAAGATATAATTATCAAGTATAGAAAATAGTATGTTCACCTAGTGCAACTATGGAAGGCAATCCTAACCCACCCTTTGAGTGTTTCGTATCATATATGAATGCGTATAACCGATTTACTATTTGAGAAAATTTCGGCAACATTTCCCCTCAACTCCCCAAATATGTGTTTAAAGACATATTCGTAGGAGTAAAGGAGAAACACTGTCGAAATCATCTCAAATAGTAAATCGGTTAAACGCATTCATATCCTAAACGAGACAAAACATTCAAAAAGCAATCCCAAACAGGGGACTTTCCGAAGTTAATTCCTAATAAATTAACTTCGGACGGGTTTTCTATAGGTTGATCAATTTCAGACGGGAATTTTCCGAAATTAATTGCTAAAATCCTAAAACAGTCCTAAGGTTTAGTTCAATAAAACATTTATATCATATAATAAAAACAACTTATTCTGATAAGCTTATCAGAATAAGCTGTTTGAAAACAGCTTATCTCGATAAGCTTATCAGAATAAGCTGTTTTCAAAAAGCTTATTCTGATAAGCTTATCGGGATAAGCTGTTTCAAACAGCTTATTCTGATAAGCTTATCAGGATATGCTGTTATCAAACAACTTATTCTGATAAGCTTATCAAGATAAGCTGTTATCAAACAACTTATTCTGATAAGCTTCTTCAGCATAACCTGTTTCAAATCAGCTTATCGAAAAAAGCTTATTCTCATCAAATAGGTAACATAAGGAGTGTTTGGATTTACGTTTTACAAAAATTAACAAGTTTAGACATCCCCGACGACATGTCGCCGGGGAATAAAAAAAACTAAACAAAAAACAATATGTATTATCAATTACAATTAAAAATTAAAAAAAACATACCGTTACCTTTGCTGGTCGGGTCTCGGTTGTGGTCGGTGCGAGGCTTCGGTCGGGGCTTGGCTGCG
This sequence comes from Glebionis coronaria, assembly GCA_025667525.1. NCBI lineage: Eukaryota > Viridiplantae > Streptophyta > Magnoliopsida > Asterales > Asteraceae > Glebionis > Glebionis coronaria. The sequence goes on from CM046877.1 coordinate 497,169,901, forward strand.
GTCGGGTCTCGGCTGTGGTCGGGCTCGGCTACGGTCGGGACTCAGCTGCGGTGACGGGATATGTAAAACAAAACCACTTATACTATTAATTATAATATAATTTATATAAAAAATCAATTACAATATAAATTATAAAAAAATAAAATCTAAAAAACCCTTAATTATGGGACGGAGATTGAGTGGTGGTGGTGTCGGTGAGTGACTGAAGATGGTGGTGGTGGTGGTGCCGTGAATGGAGTTGGCGGGGGTGGCAGTGCACGTGTGCAAGTTTGGAGGTGAGTGGTGTTGGTGATGATAATGATGATAAAGATGGTGGTGTTGGTGGTGATAGCAAGTGTTGGTGGTGATAGCAGCGAAGATGGTGGTGGTGATAGTAAGTTTTTTGGATAAGAAAAGTTATGAGAAAAGTGAAGAAGATATGGTCAAAAAGGCCCAATTTTCCCCGACGACATGTTAGAGGAATCCCTGGCGACATGTCGCCGGGGATACTTTTTACTTTGTCGTCTAGCCAAAAGCGCACGAGATTGAAAATTTTTGGAGGGAGGTGACCAAGTTTCCCTGGCGACATGTCGGCAGGGATACCTTTGACTATTCAACGCATATTCACGTACCTAACCTTTTTTTTCGTTTCTCTCAAACCTTCCCTGGTGACAAGTCGCCAGGGAAACAATCCCTAGCGACATGTCGCCAGGGATAGGTGCAAATGTCGTCGGGGATACGTTTTGTCAAAATAAAATTTATTATTGTTTATATATTATTATAATTAGTTATAAAATAAGAATTATTATTATAATTATTTATAAAATATTTGTTATTAGTTATAAAATAATAATATCATCCCGGTCAGTTTAATTTCTAAATTCATTCTGGTCTAACGTGTAACCAAGACATACCGACTCATCCATTGAACATATAACGTGTAACCAAAGCATACCGACTCATCCAATGAACATCATACGTGTAACCAAGACATACCGACTCATCTATTAAACATATAACGTGTAACCAAGACATGCCGACTCATCCATGGAACATCTAACGTGTAACCAAGACATGCCAACTAATCCATTGAACATCTAACGTGTAACCAAGACATACCGACTCATCCATTGAACATCTAACGTGTAACCAAGACATGCCGACTCATCCATTGAACATCTAACGTGTAACCAAGACATACCGACTCATCCATTGAACATATAATGTGTAACCAAGACATGCCGACTCATCCATTGAACATCTAACGTGTAACCAAGACATACCGACTCATCCATTAAACATATAACGTGTAACCAAGACATGCCGACTCATCCATTAAACATTTAACGTGTAACCAAGACATGCCAACTCATCCATTGAACATATAACGTGTAACCAAGACATGCCAACTCATCCATTGAACATCTAACGTGTAACCCAGACATACCGACTCATCCATTGAACATCTAACGTGTAACCAAGACATACCGACTCATCCATTGAACATATAACGTGTAACCAAGACATGCCAACTCGTTCATTGAACATCTAACGTGTAACCAAGACATGCCGACTCATCCATGGAACATCTAACGTGTGACCAAGACATGCCGACTCAACCATTGAACATCTAACGTGTAACTAAGACATACCGACTCATCCATTGAACATCTAACGTGTAACCAAGACATGCCGACTCATCCATTGAACATCTAAGGTGTAACCAAGACATACGACTCATCCATTAAACATATAATGTGTAACCAAGACATGCCGACTCATCCATTGAACATCTAACGTGTAACCAAGACATACCGACTCATCCACTGAACATATAACGTGTAACCAAGACATGACGACTCATCCATTGAACATTTAACGTGTAACCAAGACATGCTGACTCATCCATTGAACATCTAACGTGTAACCAAGACATGCCGACTCATCCATTGAACATATAACGTGTAACCAAGACATTCCGACTCATCCATTGAACATCTAACGTGTAACCCAGACATACCGACTCATTCATTAAACATCTAATGTGTAACCAAGACATACCGACTCATCCATTGAACATATAACGTGCAACCAAGACATGCCGACTCATTCATTGAACATCTAACGTGTAACCAAGACATGGCGACTCATCCATTGAACATCTAACGTGTAACCAAGACATAACGACTCATCCATTGAACATCTAAATTGTAACCAATACATACCGACTCATCCATAGAACATCTAACGTGTAACCAAGACATACCGACTCATCCATTGAATATCTAACGTGTAACCAAGACATGCCGACTCATCCATTGAAGATATAACCTGTAACCAAGACATGCCGACTCATCCATTGAACATATAACGTGTAACCATGACACACCGACTCATCCATTGAACATCTAACGTGTAACCAAGACATGCCGACTCATCCATTGAAGATCTAACGTGTAGCCAAGACATACCGACTCATCCATTGAACATCTAAATTGTAACCAATACATACCGACTCATCCATTGAACATCTAACGTATAACGAAGACATACCGACTCATCCATTGAACATATAACGTGTAACCAAGACATGCTGACTCATCCATTGAACATCTAAAGTGTAACCAACACATGCCGACTCATACATTGAACATCTAACGTGTAACCAAGACATACCGACTCATCCATTGAACATCTAAATTGTAATCAGTACATACCGACTCATCCATTGAACATCTAACGTGTAACCAAGACATATCGACACATCCATTAAACATCTAACGTGTAACCATGACATGTCGACTCATCCATTGAACATCTAACATGTAACCAAGACATGCCGACTCATCCATTAAACATCTAACGTGTAACCAAGACATGCCGACTCATCCATTGAACATATAACGTGTAACCAAGACATGCCGACTAATCCATTGAACATCTAACGTGTAACCAAGACATACCAACTCATCCATTGAACATATAACGTGTAACCAAGACATGTCGACTCATCCATTGAACATCTAACGTGTAGCCAAGACATGCCGACTCATCCATTGAACATATAACGTGTAACCAAGACATTCCGACTCATCCATTGAACATATAACGTGTAACCAAGACATGCCGACTCATCCACTGAACATGTAACGTGTAACCAAGACATGCCGACTCATCCATTGAACATCTAACGTGTAACCAAGACATACCGACTCATCCATTGAACATCTAATGTGTAACCAAGGCATACCGACTCATCCATTGAACATATAACATTTAACCAAGACATGCCGACTCATCCATTGAACATCTAACGTATAACCAAGACATGCCGACTCATCCATTGAACATCTAACATGTAACCAAGACATACCGACTCATCCATTGAACATCTAAATATATTATACTTGTCCAGCTGATGGATTTGATGGATGGGTGGTCGATTGAGTTGCTAAATATATTATACATATTTTATACCTAAAAGATAAACCTTTTTCCATTGAACATATAACATTTCGCCGGAAGTTTCCCCGACGACATGTCGTCGGGGAAACTATTGGCGGTATACTTTATAGAAGCAATCTTTGATAGAAAGTTTCCCTGACAACATGTCGCCGGGGAAACTATTAGCGGGAATATATTGGAGGGAAAACATTGGCGGGAAAATGTTAACAATTTCCCTCACTTTTTAGCATAAAAGGAGAACCACACCCACTCCTTATGATCACAACCACCAGTATATCACACACACTTATCATCACAAACACATTGTTATTATGAAGATGTTGAAGCATGAAGCTTTTCCGTGTAGGTGTGGACGTGGAGATGTAGTTCTTCGACAATCGTAACAACATGATTCCTTTGGTAGACAATACTATGCTTGTCCACGTTCAAAGGTGGAACCTCCAGTTTCATATGGATGCGAATTTTTTTATGGAAAGACGAACGAGTCAGACTACTTGTCAATTCTCTTGGAGGTTCAATGAGCTTTTCTCCTTCAAGCTCTTCTTCGAGACCTTCAACGAGATTTTCTCCTCCAAGATCTTCTTCAAGACCTTCAAGGACTCCAATTTCTTCTCCAATCTCTTCAGCGTGTGTAAACTGTGTGCTCTTGAATGGAAAAATAAAGGTACTTAAGAGTACAGTAGAGTTGTACCGCAATGCCGATAGGCACACAATGGATTCAACTGCACTACTTCACGACCTTTACGATGACATGGGGAACCTTAGTTTGAACTAGTTTGTGATGTGTTTTTTTCCGTGTTTACGAGTCTAATATCGTTGTAATATCCATGTTTAATTAAGCGCGTGTTTAAGTGTCCGTGACGAATAAAATTATGTTTAGGAGTGTCTGTCTGTAAGTGTGACAACCCTGGTTTTGAGGTTCGTCACTTAGTTTTATTTTGTGCTAGTTACGTGTCTTTATGTGTTTGTGTGCTTATTGGTGTGTATAGATTGTGGTTTGGATATCGTTTCCGGTACGGGGTACCTTGTGAGTGAAACGATGTGTGATGATTTCAGGTTCATGAGTTCACATGGTAGTGACTATGAAGTGAGATGGTGTTATTTAGTGGTTTTACGTATACGTATGTGTATTATAGAAAATCGTATTTTTACGATTTACGGTTTAGCATTTAGAGGTCTCGAATGAGGTGTTTAGTTATATGAATATTTTTCGGGATGGTTTTAAGTCATTTAGGACTTAGTTATAAAGTTTATTTCAAAATTTGAGATTTTTTTTAAAAGTGTATATTTTACGACTTTTACGGTAAAACGCGTAAATTTGACTAGTTTTACGTTTTTGAGGTTTTGGAGGCTTTAGGAGCTGAAATAAATTAAGTAAAATTAAGGTAATATTATTAATACATATATTAATAATAAAAAGGAAAAAAAACGAAATTAAGGGGCATATGGGTCGGTTTAGACGCAAGAAGGAAGAAAAAAAAGGGAAAAAGGAAAAAAAGGTAAGTGGGCAATACTACTTGGGCTAGGATTTGGTAACATTAGTATATAAGTATTTTATATAAAAAAAAGACATAAATCCCTGGAGATAAAAAGAAGTGACGGTTTGTGGGAGAAAAATTAGGGTTCTTAAAAAAAAAAGGTTTTCTTCATCTTCCATTGATCTTAAGGTAAAACCTTCATAAACCTTTTAGATTTAATTATTTAATGATGTCTTAATCATCTTATGATGGATTTAGGTTAGGGTTTACTTAAAAACAGTATATTAATCATAATATGATGATTACATAAATTAGGGCTTGTAATTAGAGGGATTAGGGTTAATTAATGAGGTTGATTTTGTTAAACCCGTTTTTAAAAACTGGGCAGAATTTTGAGTCAATTGTTTTGATCATATCGGTAGTTCTAGGAACATTCAAGATGCGATCCAAGTATCCTTGAAAAGGTAATTGAAGTGGCTTTCCAGTGCAAGAAAAGAGAACTAAATTGGAGGTAGGAAAATGGGTCAAAAACAGGTTACAACAGTTGGAGGTTATAACAGTTTTGTAATCAGCCTGTTTTCTTTTTAGGTTTTGGGTTGTTTGGGGTACTTAGGGTTTCATTGGAATCTTCTCACGAACATGAGAGATGGTTTATATATTTTAGTAAGTATCTGTACTTGGGCTAAGGTTGTGGTTTAGGTTAAGACCCCTTAATTGTAACAAACTTTTCATACGTTTAAAATCAGTGAATTCTGGATAGGTAGCAGTATATATACATATATCGGGGCCTTAACAGTAGCTTTAAGGTTAGGGCAAGTGGGAGGGTTTAGCTAACATATGTAAAAGTATGAATATTCCTTTTACAGAAACCATGGGTATGTTTAAGTGTACGTTTGACTTAAAGTTTTGAGATCTAAAAACTGGGACTGTTTTGTTTAAAATATGAACGGGATAGTTATTAAACTTAACCAAGTTAAGGACTTGTTAAGGAAGGGTAATGGGGTGATTAGAGATTATCAATGAGATATTTATATGGGAATAGGATAGATGTCCATCATAGGTTGATGAGCCATCTTAGTGATTGGTTCATGTGTTGATTGCGTGTTTTTGGTTTGTTAGCTTGTTGCTAGTGCGAGGACTTGTGAAGAAGCAATCAGGTGAGTTTCATAGTCCCATGTTTATTATTGATTTTGACTTCCAGATGGGATGGAAGAGACACTGTGTTATGTTGTTTATAAATTGATGCTGTGAATGTTTTTAAGGTATGAGATGGACTTGTGTGTACATTATGTGATTAACTGCTATGTGATTCTTGTTCGTGTATGATTTGGATGGGAAAGGTACATAGGTGTATGGGCGCCTATGGTACCATGGTTGTTTGGTAAGGCGTGATGCCTTGGAAATTATAGTGTTTGGTAAGGCGTGATGCCTTGGAAATTATGGTTGTTGGTAAGGCGTGATGCCTTGGAAATTATAGTGTTTGGTAAGGCGTGATGCCTTGGAAATTATGGTGTTTGGTAAGGCGTGATGCCTTGGTAATTGTGGTTGTTGGTAAGGCGTGATGCCTTGGAATTGTGATGATTGATTGAACTTGAATGTAGTTGTTAATACATAATTGTAGCGCATTGTCCATATGTTATTGTGTTGATGGTTGTTATTCACAGCTTATAACTGATTTGGCGTTGGAGTCTAAACCTATGACTCTCACCAACTTTATGTTGACGTGTTTTAGTGTCTCTTTCAGGTGTGAATGTGTTTAAGCTTGAGGATAGAAGTGGCTAGACTTGGATGCCTTAGGATTGCATATAGAAGGAGATCCCCGTTCCTTCTTAGTTTACCTTTATGTTTTTTTTATAAGTGATACATGTTGGCACCTATATGTTTGTTTGGTTTATGTTTATTGTTTGTCTTGGGTAAGTGGTAGGACTGTTACCTACTTACCTAGACTCCTGCATTTGATGAGATATTGTCATGACTTTTATGTCACCATTTTATGACATTTCTTATTTCATATAGTTATCTATATAGACACGCCATGTTGTGATGATATCCATACGTCGTGCCCCATATTCCGCCATGGTGGGGTGTGACAGAATGGTATCAGAGCCGATGGTTATAGAGAATTAGGTTGCCTAGTCGCGTAGCCTAGTCTATAGCTTAAGGGTCCCTGCATATAGGCGTCATAGGAGTATGTGTGCATTTTATAGATGTGTTTGGATGTTATTTATTGCGATGTTTTGACTAGTATGAATTGAACCGTAGTATGTTCCTACTTAGTCACATGTTATTTTCTTTTCGGGTTTGTGACTAGTGCGGGTTGAACCATAATCGTCCACGCTAGTCACTGTTGTATTTTGCTTAAATGGTACATTATAGTACATAATTTAGTACAAGGTATTTTCTATCTTTTATCGAGTTATTCTACATACCTGAGGTATGTTATTTTTCTTTTGATGTTTAAGTCATGTTCCCTAAGAATCGTGTGGTGGTTTGAATTACTAGGAGTAGGTGGATAGGAAGGGTTTTAAGCTGTTTCCACTCTTTCGGGTGACATGACTTATAACTGATGATGTTTTCGTTTTAGATTTAGTCTATGTTGTTTTAGCTAGACTATGGATTTCGGTATTCCAAGAGTTTTATTATGTTATTTTATAGATGGAGTTTTGGACCTATTTGGTTATGTGGTTATGAGCTTATGTGAGTAGATGGATTTATGTGTTATATGTTGTATTGATTCTTATATGTGTCATCATAGGAGGGAGTGCATTGGGGAAAGGGTAATTGTATAAGTATGGTGGCCAACATAGTTATACAAGTACCACAACTTCAATGGGTTCTCAAGTATGATTGCATGAAAGAGGATTAGTACATGCTTGTATATGATGAGAGGTGGATTTTGGGTATATTTATAATATATGGGTTTATGTAATGGCTGCCTATGATATAGCTATGGTTCTTTTTGTGTTATATGTTTTGGGTTATGGTTGTGTTGTGTGATTTTGGGGTCACACGATATGGTTTGTTTTTGGAGGTGGGCTTTATGCCTTGTTGTGGCACGGTGAGATGGTGATTACTCGTATAGAAAAAAAAACGAGCGTATAAAGCGATTGATTGACTTACGTGTATGATAACGAGTATGTGTGGGGGATTCAATAGGTATACATATGCGGATGTATATATACTGATAGATGTTATGTTATGATTTACGGTCGTTCAGTAGTTATTATAACTTGAACGTACCTAGTGCTCTCTTGTATTTAAACGATTTATTAGTGCTCGAGTTTGGTGGAGTTTCAACGACGTTTTGAATCTTTTGAAGTGTGTCTTGTAGCGTATTCTTTGAGTTTCGTATTTCACGTGTACGTTTTAAGATGGTGTTCTTGGTTTTAAGTCTATTGAAATAACTTGGGATTTCTTTTGAGATAATGAAATCTTTTGTGTTGGGTCTTACATTTCTTTTGGTCGAAATATATTAAGAAAAGGGGGACTGGGAAATCTATTATAGGGTTAGATAATTGGTTGTATTCGGTAAAATAAGGGTAAGGTGTTGGAGTCGTGTTTGAAACAAGATGTAACATAAGATTTCTTTTAAATCAACACTTATTTATTTTAAATTCTAAAAGACTTTCTTTAAAATAAAGCGAAGTAAAATTTCTTTCTACTTACATAGTTTATATAATTGGGTTTAACCGATTCACGTCATTTATAATTATTAGTACAAGGTTAAATTGAGTTTATGAATATTTCACATACAATTTTATCTTTCATTAATAAAAAACTGTTTTGGTCATAACTTGTTCGTGTTTTTAAAGATTTTTGGGTGATTCAAAAGACTAAAATTATGTACTCGGAACGTACTTTTCAATTACTCAGAATGTATAGTCATGGGAGGTCAGTGGACTGGTCGGAATTGTTGTACAAGTTTCAGGTTCAAGGTTGAGTTTGAATAGTAGTTTTTTTTATGATTTGGGATGCACGGGATACCTAGTCTTTGAGTTGAGTTTTGATATCGTCTAGAAGGTTGTTGGTAGATGGTTTGAGTCACATAGATGTGGGGAGGTAAAAAAAAAAAAATAAAAATAAAAAAAATAAACATAAAAATAAAAATATATTCTTTTGGAAAAGTCGATCTTTTGCACAGTTTAAATAATATGTCGCAAGGCGTAATATGTTTTGGTTGCCATTGGGTGTTTCTTGGATTATTTTTCGTTGTCATGGGTCATTTTGAATTGATATATGTTCTGGGTTTGAGTTTTCTTTTGAGTCTCGTGGTTTTGACTTGTTTTAATTGGTGCACGTGAAATGTCGTTAGTTATCCGTGGGTTTGATTCGTCGATCGTATCTAGTGGATTCAGGATGTAGTTTTGGTTATGTATTGATTGAGAGTGTTGAGGTAGTCATATGAAAGACTTGGTCGCGCCTACACGCTTAAGTAGGTGGCCATGAGAGAACGGTTGGAATGCCCTTAGTGGGGAGGGAAGAAGTTCGTAGACGAACAAATGTGAATATATGGTCACTTGGAGTACCAGTGAGAGGAATAGAGATTTGTATAATGTATGGATATTGGCACACGTAACGCGCCATAGAGGGTGGTTAGAAATTGCAAGGGATGCAGGATAAAGGTTGAGTTTCCTGGTAGTAAATGTGATGTGGAAGCGGTTGAGTGGTCTGATAAGAGGGAGTTATACGTGAGATTTTCAAGAGTAAGTTTTTAGGATTAAGTTTACGAGGATGAGCAGTAGAGGTGGTGGCATATCGTGTAACCAGCAAGGGTGAAGTGAGGAAGGATGAGGAAGCATTTTGGAGGCTGAAGAGGTGGATTGGATAATGAGCCGATCTTGGCATTATCGGAAGGACCGGATGAATTGGCGAAGCATGACAATACGTGGAGCAAGGATTTGGATGTGTACGAGAACGACAAGAAAGGCGATTTCTTATACGTTGCAGGAACTGAGATTTGGAAGAACTGGATAGACTTAGTTAGTGGAGCTGGACTGTTATATCTGCCTAGAATGCTAGAGGCATTTGGTGTACGAGACGTGGAGAATGATCTATACGGATCGTGAACGTCTCCAACACATATTCAATCATCTTGATTGAACATTTGGCAAAGGTGATGGGTGGAGTTAATTGATGAAAGAAAATTGCAAGGCCAAGTACCATATGGGAAAGGCAAGCATGGTCGATGTGACATGGAATAAGAAGGATGAGGTGAAACTGAGACGAACTTGAACTATAGGAATGATGTATTAGGGTGGTTTGGATAAAGGATATAGGTTGCACGAGTTGAGTTGTCTAAAGCAGAGAACGCGTCAACATGTATGTTGCGTGGCTTGGACAATCATATGGAGAAATGGGACGTAGACTATACTTCCTACATAGATAGGAGTAGTTTAGAAAGGGTGATGTAAGGAAGAAGTTGGTGGAAGGGATACATAATGCGGGGGAGGATTAAGTAAGATGAGAGTTGGGTGATAGTCGATAGACTGACTAATTCATCTCATATTTAAAGAGGAATGAGAAGTCACGTAGTTGAGAAGTTGGAAGGATTGCGTACGGATGTGATGGAATAGAGGGTTTTGCGTAAGAGATAGCCTAATATGTAGGGAATGCCTTATGAAGGATTATGGCAAGGGAAGAAACGATGGGAAGCATCACATCGTGATGTATGGTAGGAGTCGAGGAAGGAGAAGGAAGTGTGTATAGAAGCGAAGCATGAATGAAATAGGTCGAGATAGAAACCGAAGGTAAAACTTTGGTAGAGCCTAATGAGTAGAATAAAGCACGACGCAGGCTAATACTGTCGTAGTGTGGAAAGGGAAATGGCACTGACCTATACTGATTGTTTGGGAGGCTTAGTATCGATAATCAAATGGATGAGGAGTTATAGGTGTGATGTGCCATAGGGACGAAGGGCTTGGTCTAACTGAGTTAACCGTCCTTTTGATGATGTGTATAGCTCATAAGTTGATTTGGATTGGAAGAACTAATAGATATGTGAAAGACTGTCATAGGTCACTTTGTAAGGAAATTGAAATTTTTTAAGTAGTTTGGGGTACAAACTAAAGGGAGTTGATGTAGAGTTTTGTAGGTCCATTTATGATCTTTGGAAAGATTGGACCATTAGCTTATGAGCATAGAATTACCTGGGGGAAATGAGTTGTATACATGATACATTTCATGTATTGAGATTGGTAAAGGTTGTTTGAGAATGCATTTTGCATGTACGGTTATTCGGGACTTGTGTTAATAAGAGTCCTTGTTTTATCAAAGAGTCATTTGTGAGATTTATTGACTGTGAGGTCAAGAGTTTGGCAATGAGTTTAATTATTGTTGGTTTGTATATGTGGTATTTTGCAACTTGAACTAAAGTTCACGTGGAAATGAGGGGAGTTCATTTAGAACAAGTATCCTCGTGTGATTTGTTGCTTGTATGTTGATCCTAAGGAGTAAATCTCGGGACGAGATTTTTATTAGGAGGGAGTGATGTGACAACCCTGGTTTTGAGGTTCGTCACTTAGTTTTATTTTGTGCTAGTTACGTGTCTTTATGTACTTATTGGTGTGTATAGATTGTGGTTTGGATATCGTTTCCGATACGGGGTACCTTGTGAGTGAAATGATGTGTGATGATTTCAGGTTCATGAGTTCACATGGTAGTGACTATGAAGTGAGATGGTGTTATTTAGTGGTTTTACGTATACATATATGTATTATAGAAAATCGTATTTTTACAATTTACGGTTTAGCATTTAGAGGTCTCGGATGAGGTGTTTAGTCATATGAATATTTTTCGGGATGGTTTTAAGTCATTTAGGACTTAGTTATAAAGTTTATTTCAAAATTTGAGATTTTTTTTGAAAGTGTATATTTTACGACTTTTACGGTAAAACGCGTAAATTTGACTAGTTTTACGTTTTTGAGGTTTTGGAGGCTTTAGGAGCTGAAATAAATTAAGTAAAATTAAGGTAATATTATTAATACATATATTAATAATAAAAAGGAAAAAAAAACGAAATTAAGGGGCATATGGGTCGGTTTAGACGCAAGAAGGAAGAAAAAAAAGGGAAAAAGGAAAAAAAAGGTAAGTGGGCAATACTACTTGGGCTAGGATTTGGTAACATCAGTATATAAGTATTTTATATATAAAAAAAAGACATAAATCCCTGGAGATAAAAAGAAGCGATGGTTTGTGGGAGAAAAATTAGGGTTCTTCAAAAAAAAAAAGGTTTTCTTCATCTTCCATTGATCTTAAGGTAAAACCTTCATAAACCTTTTCAATTTAATTATTTAATGATGTCTTAATCTTATGATGGATTTAGGTTAGAGTTTACTTGAAAACAGTATATTAATCATAATATGATGATTACATAAATTAGGGCTTGTAATTAGAGGGATTAGGGTTAATCAATGAGGTTGATTTTGTTAAACCCGTTTTTAAAAACTGTGCAGAATTTTAAGTCAATTGTTTTGATCATATCCGGAGTTCTAGGAACATTCAAGATGCGATCCAAGTATCCCTGAAAAGATAATTGAAGTGGCTTTCCAGTGCAAGAAACGAGAACTAAATTGGAGGTAGGGAAGTGGGTCAAAAACAGGTTACAACAGTCGGAAGTCATAACAGTTTTGTAATCAGCCTGTTTTCTTTTTAAGTTTTGGGTTGTTTGGGGTACTTAGGGTTTCATTGGGATCTTCTCACGAACATGAGAGATGGTTTATATATTGTAGTAAGTATCTGCACTTGGGATAAGGTTGTGGTTTAGGGTAAGACCCCTTAATTGTAACAAACTTTTTATACGTTTAAAATCAGTGAATTCTGGATAGGTAGCAATATATATACATATATCGGAACCTTAACAGTAGCTTTAAGGTTAGGGCAAGTGGGAAGTTTTAACTAACATATGTAAGAGTATGAATATTTGTTTTACAGAAACCATGGGTATGTTTAAGTGGACGTTTGACTTAAAGTTTTAAGACCTAAAAACTGGGACTGTTTTGTGTAAAATATGAACGGGATAGTTATTAAACTTAACCAAGTTAAGAACTTGTTAAGGAAGGGTAATGGGGTGATTAGAGCTTATCAATGAGATATTTATATGGGAATAGGCTAGATGTCCATCATAGGTTGATGAGCCATCTTAGTGATTGGTTCATGTATTGATTGCGTGTTTTTGGTTTGTTAGCTTGTTGCTAGTGCGAGGACTTGTGAAGAAGCAATCAGGTGAGTTTCATAGTCCCATGTTTATTATTGATTTTGACTAGATGGGATGGAAGAGACACTGTGTTATGTTGTTTATAAATTGATGCTGTGAATGTTTTTAAGGTATGAGATGGACTTGTGTGTACATTATGTGATTAACTGCTATGTGATTCTTGTTCGTGTATGATTTGGATGGGAAAGGTACATAGGTGTATGGGCGCCTATGGTACCATGGTTGTTTGGTAAGGCGTGATGCCTTGGAAATTATAGTGTTTGGTAAGGCGTGATGCCTTGGAAATTATGGTTGTTGGTAAGGCGTGATGCCTTGGAAATTATAGTGTTTGGTAAGGCGTGATGCCTTGGAAATTATGGTGTTTGGTAAGGCGTGATGCCTTGGTAATTGTGGTTGTTGGTAAGGCGTGATGCCTTGGAATTGTGATGATTGATTGAACTTGAATGCTAGTTGTTAATACATAATTGTAGCGCATTGTCCATATGTTATTGTGTTGATGGTTGTTATTCACAGCTTATAACTGATTTGGCGTTGGAGTCTAAACCTATGACTCTCACCAACTTTATGTTGACATGTTTTAGTGTCTCTATCAGGTGTAAATGTGTTTAAGATTGAGGATAGAAGTGGCTAGACTTGGATGCCTTAGGATTGCATATAGAAGGAGATCCCCGTTCCTTCTTAGTTTGCCTTTATGTTTTTTTATAAGTGATACATGTTGGCACCTATATGTTTGTTTGGTTTATGTTTACTGTTTGTCTTGGGTATGTGGTAGGACTGTTACCTACTTACCTAAACTCCTGCATTTGATGAGATATTGTCATGACTTTTGTGTCACCATTTTATGACATTTCTTATTTCATATAGTTATCTCTATAGACACGCCATGTTGTGATGATATCCATACGTCGTATCCCATATTCCGCCATGGTGGGGTGTGACAGTAAGTCTCCCATGTGATATTACAAAAGGTTTTATGTAATATTTGGAATAAATAAATATTTGTTTTATAGATGTCTCATTTTTATTATATAAAAGTCAGGAAAATAAAATAACATCGGATCGATAGTCAAAATAATAATTATATGGAATAAATAATAACTTTTCATAATAAGCAAAAACTAATAATATATATGACATGGAGTTTCCCCGACGACATGTCGCCAGGGAAACTTTTGGGATTTCTCGGGCAAAAGCCCGCCACAGATTTTATGCTTAAGTTTGAAGTTAATTACGTTAGACGAAGTATCCCTGGCGAGTCGTCAGGGATAAGATTCTCAGGTTATTATCAAAAAGAGATTAATGTTAATTACGTTGAACGAAGTTTCCCTGGCAACATGTCGCCAGGGATAAGTGGGAGGGAAAATTTCCCGCTTTTTCCTTTGGCATCTGATTTTGGACGGCGAATCCCACGCGACATGCCGCCAGGGATACTCTAGTCAAACTTTGACCAAAAAGTATATCTGCTTTTTTTCCACGTCAGTGAAGTCGCCAGGGAAAAGGGGTTATCCCTGGCGACATTTTGTCGCCAGGGAAACCCCGGTCACCTGATCTCAATTTTCTTGTAGTGTGACTTTGAAGAATATAGTAGTTATGGTCCAAATGAGACTGAGTTTGTTAGTATAAGGAAGACAAGGCTTAAAAAAATGAAAGTAGACTACCACGACAAGGAGGATGTAACTGTGGATTTCTACGTAGGCAGGCAATATACAGGCAGAAAACAGATACATGAAGACATAAAAACGTATTCCATCGATAGCAGGAGAATGGTTACACTCAAGAAGTGTGATCTAACTGGGATTAGAGTTGTTTGTCTTGGTACTGTGTTATGTCCTGCCAGTTCAATAGATGTTGGTCAAGACGATGCAAGTCCTTCAAACTTTCCTTGTAGTTCAGACTTGAAGGGCAAAAATGTAGAAACAACAAACTTGTGTGGTCGAAAAGTTTGGAAGAAGCCCATGTGCCCATGGTCCCTACACGTATCCAAAACCCAAAACGATACTTATTGGACTATCAAAACATTTATCGACGATCATAAATGCCTCCAATCAAGAGAAATTCCGATTTGTAATGCATGATTCCTATCTAAAGAGGTAACCAAAATCCTTGTATCAAACCCTAAGATCACAAACCACGCTCTATATGTTCATTTAGAGAAAAAAATACGATATCAAACTTTTCCCGCATAAGGTTGCCCGAGAAAAAGAAATTTCCATGGAAACATTCTAGGGTGATTGATGAGACCGTAATTATACATGGTCTCATCGTCAAAATCGGGCTTAAAACACGTATATATATCATAAAATACTAGAAAATATGCTTGTATTCGTTTGTTGTATGTTTTAGGTATGGATATCGAGAAAAAGGCAAAAAGATCACAAGAAACAAAGAAAAACGAACACGGGAAACAAACTGCATAATGAACCGGACTCTAATGGTGACTTTCCAAAAAGACCCTCAAGTTTGAAGATTTGTCATGTTTGGTCGCTCAAGTTTCACAGTCACTTTATACCTTTGAAGAATCAATACTGACAACATAGGTCCTTAAAGAATGAAGATTGTACAACTATGACCCTTAAAGATCTTAAAGTTACAAAAGAAGCCCTTATACATGTAATCATAAGATGGAGGGACTATTTTTGCAATTAGGGAAAAGTCTGTATCAAAGAAATTTGCCCTAATTTGCTTTGAAGAAGTTTTGATGCCAAATGCCAAGTTGATACAAGTCATGGGACCAAAATCCTTCAAAACAAAACCCATAACCATAAATCCTACCCATTACCCGACCAGCCCACCCAAATACCCTTTCCAAACCCAACCCCGACCCGCCACGTCACCCAGACCTCCACTAACCTGTTTTAATTAATACTATATTTGAACTTTTTTTAATAATAAACGCGGTTAACATTATGGTTTATCCCTTTTCAAATTAAAACCACCCCAAATCACATGAGAAACCATAAATATCTTAAACCTTAATTACTAAAAATCACCCAACTGAAACTTCCAGAATCGTCAATAACCTCATGATAATCACACCTCCACCCTCTGTTTTGTCCCTACTTCACTAACATGGCCAAACCCTACATCCCCCGCACCTCTCACTTTCACTCAAGTCCAAAAAAGGGGACAAGATCCATGGTCCCTGTTAATCCCTTAACCCCCAAACCCAAATGGACGGTTTTGATTAAAATTTGTAGCTGGCATCTACACATGAAGAAATCAGAGTCACATGAATGATATTCAAATTGAAGGGCATTGTTGGAAATCAAGATATTAGGGTTTAGACCTTCTTCTTGATCCTAGAATAGTTTGTAGCCGAGTATATAAGGCAACTTAGGTCCTAGTTTTTCATTGTTCCAGTTTTAGCAATTTCAAGTGTAATCCCTTTTTAAGAAATGAAAGTTGTTTTTTTAAGGTAATGTAATTCCTTTTAGTTTATTAAAATTTGGTATCGTGTATGCTGAATTCTGAGTTCCTATCTATCTATCATTTGTTTTTTTGTTTAAAGTTTTGACAATTATAATTCCTTTTTTCAAAAGCTGAAAAATTTGGTATCTTGTAAAAACTTTGATCCAAAATTTGTTTCTTGATCATGTTATACAGTTGGTGTTGATGATCTTAAAAGGTTTGGAGTTCATAGGTTTTCAAAGAAAGAAAAAGTAAAAAAAAATTCTAATTATTTGTTCTTGAACTAATTTTCCAAGACCTTGAATCTTGGACTTTGATTTTGCTGTTTTGTGTGTTTTTAACAAGTCTTTTGGAAGCTTGTGTTGAGTGCTTAACACATAAGCTCAAAACATTCAAGGGTAGGGATTGTCTACCCTTGAGGTGAGTCTCTTTACATTTTTTTATCCAAAAGATTTTGTTCATGTGGATTATGTGTTCTTGATGTTAATTCTTGGTTTCAATCTGTTATTTGTGAGATATTTGATCTAAATCAGTTAGTAGTTTAAAGGGTTGTGGTATTTTTAAATATTTTCTTTGTTAAATTTTTTTTTCCAACCTAAAGGGGTGTTTGGGACAGTGAGGATTGTGGGTAGTGACTGACCACAAACCCTCACTTAGCTCTGAACAAGCTTGTTAGGGTTAGGGGAGTTGGTTTTAACAAATATATTTTAGGTCTTAGATGAAGAAATTCGTTTTGCTTGTTTTTGTATAAATCTGCCAAAGTGACAGTCTTAGGTTGTATTATATTTAGGTTTACCTGCCTATTTATTTCTGTGTTGTATCTAATGGTATTGGTGTTGTGAAGGTGGTCTCAAAACGCACAAAGGCTTTAACCACTTGTTGATATTTTAAACACCAAACCACCCCAAAACCATCAGACCCAAGTTACTGCTGGTATGCTTGAACCATAGGCTTGAAGTTTGGTCACTTGTTAGATAGTAGGTGTATTGCATATACTTACTGTTTTTTTGGTTTAACAGCTCATCTCTACTTGTGTGCGTATTTGAAGTAGCCTAATAGCATTGCATAAGTCCACTTTTAGAACTAGTTTCCTGCTTGTTTTCTTTTTAGGGTGCACTGTTTTGATTGTTAGTGTTTGTTATGGTTTGTTTATATCCCTGCCTGCTCATTTGCTAGTTTATCACACCCCCACAAGCCAACTGCTTGCGGGGGCTTGTTGTCCAAAAACACCAAACAAGGAAAAACCCAAAAATAAAGGGGGCAATGGTGTGCTTGCTTTTTTGCTTATTACTGCACAAACTTTGTTTGATCTGCTGGTAATCTGTTGATTGTTGGGTGTGTTGATGTTTGTTGTTTTGTATGGTGCTTGTGCCTCCCAAGCTGAACCAAAAATAAAAGTTAACCAAAAGTGAAAACCAAAAAAAAGAATAGAGTGTCTGCTTGTTGCTTAACTGGCCACTGTGTGCACGCTTTCTTTGTTGATTCTCGCAGTCTGTGGCTTAAGATTGTTGTTTAGTATTTGATGTTTGAGCTTGTGAATTCAAGTAAAAACAAAGAAAAAAAATATAATTGGCAAAAAGGTCCTGGCATGGTTTCGAACACGGGACCCCTCGTAGGGGGGGGGGGGTATACGTGTTATCATTGTACCAGGCCTTATTACTTGTTAAGGTTTGGAATCATAATATACTTAAACACTCTCTGGCCTTGCTTAAAAATACTAAGCCGAGCCTTAAACGCCACATTCCAGCTTATTTTGAGTTTATTTTCACTTTACTTATTTTTCTTAGGTTTCTATATTTGTTTAAGATTTTTCTGTTCATTTTTAGATTTTACCATTAAGTAATTAGTTTTTTATGATTAATTTCTTTTTATATAGTTTTTAAGTCATTTAAAAATAGGTTTCAGTAATTTAAAATTTTCAAAAAATCATTTTAGGTTTAGTTTTATTAGTTTTAGGTTTACAAAGTTTAAAATTTGGAATTTGACTTTTCTTTATTTATTTTTATTTTTAGGGTTTTCATTTAACTTTAAAATTAAATAATAATTAATTAAAACATTTTCATAAATTTTGGATTACGTATTTTTCTTAGTTCGGTTTTTTAAAATTTATTAGGTATTTTTCAAAAAAAAATTAGGTAGTTCGAATTTTACGTCGCGTTTTACGTTCGTACGTTACGCGTTTCCGTTCTATTTTAGCGTAATCCGTCTTTCCCTTTTTCTTCTATTTACTTTCTGATGACATATAGTCCCTAGTCAGGCTGGATAGTCTGACTCACGGGTACTACCCGTATCCATTAGGAATGGATTGGATACTTGTGCGATGTGCGCACATAGCCCATAAAGCCCGGTAAGCCGTTGTCACACAAGGGGTTAATTACTTAACCAAGTCCTCGTTGCAGTGCGACAGGATCAGACCGAATATAACTTATATTATAGTTATATTCGCCTAAGGAAAAGGGGTATACACTTGCCTTAGTTGGATAATGAAGATCAAGCTATTTCGAGTCATTATCTCTTCCTTAGACCGCAAGAACAGGGAGCCCAGCCTGGACTCTCTCGAGTATAAAAGGAACCCCCTCGGTTCCATAAAGGTACGATACACACAATACCCCAAACACTAATATACTCAAAATCGATTACTTGCTCTCACGCTGAAGTCTAATTGTGGGTCACACACCCACGGTAAGCCTAACGGTGTTTATTTAGTGCGCAGGGTCCTAAAGCAAGTTTCACTTAGTGCGAGAGCCGGAGTCCACAAGACCCCAAATTAAGCCTAATTTAGGTTAAGCTCGGTCTACCCCAACTTTTGCATCAACAAGTTGGCGCCATCCGTGGGACCCAAATTAAACTCTAGCCAATGACGAAAAAAGCGCAAACCCGCCCCCACCCAAAGTTGGATCCAAGAAGGATACAGGTCCTTACTCAAGCCTTGAGCCCAATAACCCAAGTCGTGGGGGAAAGGACTGCAACTATCTTTCTCTCCGCTCGTCACTCCGACCCTACAGACGGTCGGAACCACATCGTCCTCTTAGGAGATCCCTAATCAAGGTCGTAAGGAGACTCTGGACGCAAGGGGTGTGATAGATCCGCAGGTGGAAATAGAAACTTCCCCCGCAGCGAAGCAAAGTATGAGCGATTATGTCATAGAAAACTATGAGGCGCTAATCGCACTTATGAGGGCGCAAATGAGGGCGAATCCAGCAAGAGACCTTCGGATCATTTTAAACTTCGATAAAGAATTCAAGTCTAAGGGAGGCTCAAGATCCAGTAAGCAAGCTAGAAAGGAGAAGAGAAGGAAGCAAAGAGCGACTGAGATCCCAACATCCACTTCGGATGCGCCTCTCACTGAGGACGCATCGTCCTCAGATAGCTCCAGGGACTCAGGAGAAGAGGATGGTTTCATGACACCAGTCAACGACCACCGCACACAAGCATGAAGGACAGACTAGGGCCTAACCGTACTAGTAGACAAAGTACCCTTAAAAGGCTAGGCCCCTTAGAAGGAGATGAATCTCAGGATCTGCGAGTTCAGGAAAGGAGTAAGAGCATTGAAAGGAGGCACAAGAGGAATTCTTAGAGATAAGGTTCCTCGAACTCTAGTCATAGCGACCGCCACCCCTGCCGTAAAAGAGCCTCTCCTTCATCCACTAAGGATTCTGACTCCTCTGACTACGACAGAAAACACCGTAGGACGCCAAAAAGGCCAAGGATACAAGGTGAAGATCAATGGACCATGCCGTGGCGTTGAGAAAAAGGAAGCGTGTTTTCAGAACGCATAACTACTTTCAGGGATAACAGGAAAAGAGGCATGCGGTCTAATGTTAAGACCTACGAGGGCACGACGGATCCGGATGATAACCTGAAAGTATTCGAATCGCAGGCAGGGATAGAGCAATGGCTAGAGGCCGTATGGTGCCATATGTTCAACTCGACGCTCATCGGGAATGCTCAGAAATGGTTTGACCGTCTCCCGTGAAGGAGCATCCATAGGTTTGAAGAACTTCGAAGAGCGTTCCGCAGGAACTATGTGCAACAGAAGAAGTATGACAAAAGTCCGGTTTCACTTGCAAGAGTGAAGCAGAGGCATAACGAGAGCCTAGAGGACTTCATGAAACGCTTTATATCTGAGTGCAAGCAGATTAAGGATTGCCCTGAAATTCTAAAGATTTATGGATTCCTCGCAGGCATCACAAATCCGGATTTAATAAAATAGTTGAACGACAGAACCCCGACAACATTTGACGGGGTAATGAAAAAGGTCCGGGCGTTTATTCAAGGAGAAACCGCAGTAGCAGATAGCCGACAAATGACGTCAGGCTACAGGTACCAAGACAGGCCCAAGAAACCAATATATGGGCAAAATATCAGTCGCACGTTGGACTTCCTAGGAGCGGCAAAGCAAGGGCGCAACAACAACAACAACAACAACAACAACAAGTTAACCCCACTGCAAAAAACCTCTAGAGAGATATTTCTGTCAGAAGGAGAAAACTTTCCAAAGCCTAGCCCAATGTTGGGACCAGTGGATAAGCGGGATAACACAAAGCACTGCGAGTACCATGATGATAAAGGGCATGCTACGGATGAGTGTATTCAATTGAAAAGACACATTGAAAGACTGGTAAAGGCAGGAAAGATGAACCACCTGATAAGGGATTGGAGAAAGAACGCGGATGCGAAGAAGTTCGAAGTGAAAAAACAGAAGGATAAACCTATAACCATATACATGGTAGAGAGGGAAATAACTTTCATGCAAAGAAGAGTGGTCGCAGAGTTTTCGTACGATAAAGAAATTGCGTTCCCCATCCTTTCAGATATGGACTACAGAGTCGGCTCGTTGACGATTGACATAGCCTTCGGCGACCACACTATCGAAGGCATGTGTGTCGATGGGGGGTCTGCAGCGAGCATATTATAAGAACATTTCTTCGCACGGTTGCCATGGGAAATACGGAAGGAGCTAGAAGATACAACACAGATTCTCACAGGGTTTAGCGGTGATAAGACTCGACCACTGAGGCATCTCTGCACACAGGTGACCATTGGGAACGCGGAACACTCGACGACGGTATGGATGGACTTAATGGTTGTGCGCTCTCAATCCTCGTTCAACGGGATAATCGGACAGCCGGCGCTAAAGATGCTGCACGCAGTACCTTCCACGACACACGGTATGTTCAAATTCCCAGTGAAAAATGGAGTAGTCACCATCCGTAATATTGACACAATCGAAGGAGGTAACAGTACTTCTAGCACCAGCACTAAAAGGAAGTAAGCGGACAGGTGTCAACATGATGTAGAGCCCAGTCCATAGATGAGCAGAAGGAGGCTTGTCTCGGAGGAATCCCAGGTGCCAAGCATGTCTATACGCGCGGAATCGCTGCCAGGACTCTCATGGGTCCTTTTCTCGACAGGCTTCGCAAGAGAAGGGGGCCAGATGCAGGGTTCATCCTCACGAACCAGGGCGACATAAAAATAATGTACACATTGCTGTTTGACTCCCCACTACCAGCATGGAAGCAGACTTCGAAGCCCTCATAGCAGGCCTTAGGTTAGCGCTAAGAATGGAGATAAAGCGCCTGGTGGACTACACCTACAACCCTCTGGTTGCAAGTAGAGTCAATGGGTCATGCGAGCCACGAGGGCGGGTGCTAATCGAGTATACGGAAAAGATACGAGACATGACGGCACTGTTCGCGGAGTTTTCTATACGAAGGGTTGTAGAAGAGGAAGAGGAAATATCAGTGGACATGGACCAAATTTCAATTGTAAACATGAATAAGCCTCCTGGTCACGTTCTCGTCGATTTTATCTTGCATAAAAATGTGAGTGCGGACATGGAGTAACCAACATGGATGACACCCATTCAAATTTTTTTGTCACATAACAAATTGCCAAGCAGCAGAAGGAAGGCTAAGCAGGTACAGGTGCAGGCTAGGCATTTCCAAATTGTCAAAGGAACACTATATATGCATACAGGCAAAGGTCGGATGTTGCAATACTTAGCACCAGATCAGGCGCGAGCAGTAGTAGAAGTCGCGCATAGAAGAGTGTGCCCTCGCGGCTCGGTCGCCATGGTGGAGGAGGTCATTCGTTCAGGGTACTTTTAGCCATTTGCGCATAAAGATGCCCGCAAAAGAGTGGCGCGTTGTCATCAATGCCAAGCGGACTCAAGACGTCGGACGAATTCTAACATGGTTACTGGCCCACTCTCAACCAAAGGCACAGTAGAAGGGGGACTATTCTTAAAGTTGGGACGTGCTCTAGGTTCCCTAGCAACGTCAATTAGAAATGTGGCGCGGCACGCGGTAACGTTGCTCCCGACTAAAGGTAACCATCAACAGCAGCGCAGGGGTACAGTGGTCCTCGCAGCCAGATAACTCCGCACACCAGGCGGCAACGGGATCGTATGGGCGTACTACCAGCAGCACGAAGCACGAAGCAGCGCGGTCAGGCGAGCAAAGGATCCTCACAGACTAGGGTGAGTGCGCATGGCTATGCGGAATCGCTATCTGATCCTGCAAGGAATGACTTAAGAGATGATTGGAGTTCTGGGCGATATTCTCCTTGAGATATCACATAGTTGGCATGGACCATTCCCTTGGATACTAGTAGCCCCAATAAGGATCCATGTATTTTTTCTTTTTAAATCGTTTTTAGGTTTTTGTTATTTGTTTCAAAACATTTGCAAAAGTGTATGAATAAAACACTACGGTTCCTAGCTAGTTTCGCAGTCCAGATGATGCTTTTTCTTTCTCATCTTTAATGCATGCATGCAAGTATTATTTCTTTTATATATATTAGGCCCTTAGATGTACATGTACAATAACGTTTCCAGGCGGAATAAGAGGAATAAGTTTACCCTACTAATTAGACTTGTCGCGTAAGAGGGATGCACCCCCAGCGGCGCCGGATCATGTATCCTTTGTTAGGCAGCTTTTCACAAGACGTTGTGGTAAGTATAGCAGTCCTCATACTTTATGACGGATGAGCACAGTGTGCACGCCTAACAAACATGTCATTTTCAATGACATTGCTTATGGTAGTAGTGGCAGGACCACACGTAATGACCTTTAGACTCACCCATAAGTACAGAGTCGCACCCCAACGGGCGTACTCATAAACAGGTGTTATCCCTCACCATCTCAGGTGTGGGTATAGGAACCTAGACACATATATATGTGACTACACATGAACATGATGCAGGACGCTATTATCATTGTACAAATTATAAATTTACAAGATTAGTTAGCGTCAGATACAACAATAGATATGGTGAGCCAAGACAGTCTCTATAGAAGGTCGCTCGTTGACAGTGAGCTCTTTAACCTATGATGTTGTGGGTTCTGTGACGCGCAATGCTGTGCCCGTGCCTCTTTCATATATTGTAGCACGCGTGTATAGTATACATCAATGGATGGAAGACTCACGGGTACACCGTCAGACCGGTTAGGGTGTGCTAAGCCTAGACCAATAACGGCGCCTTTGGTGGAAGTATGATTCTTCTTGGCAACACAGCGCACGTGTTGCTTTAATTTGTATTCCAGCGAAACTAGTATCGGAGTGCCAGAAATATACAAAGGGACTTGTAGTTGGGATAGGTTCGGCTTGACAGTGGTTTTAGGGTCTCCTTCTGTCGGGTCTACACTATCATTCGGAAGCATAAGGTCTTTCATGGTCACACTAATTGGGAGGTCCTGATCTTTCTCGATTAGGTCTATGATGGGCATTGGGAGGTTCTCTAATATGTGGAGAGCGGCGTCAAACATCTCCTGCACATATTTGGAATAGATCTGATTTCCCTTCAAAGGACCCCTTAGTAAATTTTCTTTGGAAGCGCGCTCCATGGCGAGACTTGATCCAAGCAGTAGCGCGGAATCATATACGTCCTTGATCACTTTGTCAAAAGGGGGTAAGTTCATGACACCTTTGGCAGCAAGCGAAAGACCATGTTTTATTAGCCATCGATTTTCAGCGTGCATTGCGGTGAGGTGCGGATATAGCTCTTCATCAAAATCCGTACTCATATACTTCAGAACTTCTGACTTCTTGGCCATGTGTTTCTGGCAGTTGGTGACAAAATTGTCGCAATTCAGAGCAAGGGCATTCATGCCTTCTTCTAGTTTCGCCATGGCCAAGTGGTTTTCGTCCTCTTGCTTCGCTCGCAGGCGGCGCTCGCGGTCTAGGAGCTCAGAGAGCGAGGATTTTTCGTCCTCTAAATATTGGAGGGGTCCGACATTTATACTAGACACGACGCGTAAGCGTGCAAATTCGATTTTCGCATTTACAAGCTTGAGGTCTTTTTGTTCTGTAACCTGGCGGACCTCTTCGTTTACTTGTGCTAAACGCTCAGACAGCTGGGATATCTTATTTTTCAAGTGGGAAGCTAAAGTTACTTCTTGGGCGACAATTGTGTCTAACTCCTTCATTAGTAGTTCGTCGGACATCTCGTGTAAATGTTGAGCGTGGCCAAGGGGAGTTATGTGTTGTAGGAAGTCCCCACAAGCGTCTGCGCCATCAAGAGCGCAAGAACGAGTGCATTTCCAGGGAGGAGTAAATCTGATGGACTTCGCGGCGCCTGCACCCGCCTCGGTCGTTGAAGCAAGGGAGCTACAAATTTGATGTCTCACGATTATTGGAGGTGTGCGAATTGTTTATTTTTACGAAATACTAAAGAAGGGAGCAGTGGTATACCTTGATAGTCGTATGTTTTCCCGTGGCCTTGATGGTGCTCCCCACGATGTTGCATTAGCACGCGGTCTTGTTTGCAATGTTCTCCCCCTTTTGGGAATTTTCTGCGTAGGGGAGCACGGTAATTTTTTGTAACTTGGCACAGGTATGTCCTTTGCAGATGGGTCGGGGGATTTGAATCCTCTGTGGCACCATGTTCTTCTTCGTCTCCTTGACTCATTTCTTCTGACGGAGACTCTATGATGCATGGTACGCTTCGGATAGGGGTAGCGTTTATGGCGGTTGTCATCTCGGCATCCCACTAGGTGTGGGAGAAGGAACCTCCAGAGCTACAGTTCGTTGACCAATGCGCCAAACATTTGATATCTCGATTAATGTGAAGGGTCGGGCGCGCATTGTCACGGCGTATGGATTCCCGCGCTTCACGAGCTGTGTGTAAGTTAATTCTGCATTCTATGAAGGACGAGTAAGTATATGTGCAGGAATGGTTATTTTGGTAGCAAAATAAAAAGACACAACCAAAAGAAAAAGGGGAAGCAAACGAAATAAAGGTTTCTTACCATGGTCAAAGTCATCAATGTATTGAGGAAGGTAGTTGGCAGGAAGAATTGGTACGTAGCTCAGACCTAGGGCGTATAGTAGTGTCTCTGGATATTCTTGCATTGGTATCCGATCAGCGTCAATTAATTGTGCGTCTGCCTCGTTATACGAACCGACAATAGGGCGGTCATCCTTTATCATTGTCTCGGGGGTGATGAAATCATGGTCAAATGGGAAAACAACCTTGTCTACCCAGAAAAATTTGTCGGTCCACTTCTTCAGGGAATCTATTTTTTCTGAG
Organism: Glebionis coronaria; assembly: GCA_025667525.1. NCBI lineage: Eukaryota > Viridiplantae > Streptophyta > Magnoliopsida > Asterales > Asteraceae > Glebionis > Glebionis coronaria. The sequence goes on from CM046877.1 coordinate 497,195,975, forward strand.
TAACATTGCAGTTGACCAGGGCATTTCGCGAAGGTTACCCATCCGTTCATCCATGTGGCTCTATAAAAGGCGCGGAACAAGTTTATCGTTGGGTCAACATTTTTGAGTAAGCAGTTTATCTCAAAGTGTGAAATTTTGGCGGCTCCTATACAATGTAGCTGGGAGAGGTGTAGACTATAATAATTTAGTATGTCTATCAGAAAACGGCTTAGAGGTATGCGATTGTTGGAAAACTCAATGAACCTGGTGTATATACCAATTTTTCCGTCAGGAAAACTCCCAATGTGTGCTTGTGGATCTGGCACAGTCGGATGAAGATCTGAAGGAACGTGGTACTTGGTGGTAAAACGGGAGAGCTCTTGTTCGGATATGCGGGACGTCACATCAAATAGTTAGGCTACCATCTTTTGCTCTTATGGGTGTTTTAAGCACGGGCGAAAGTAGTATATTTTGTTACGAATAGTGGTTCTTATAGTTTTCAACAATGGAGGGAAAGATTTTTTGGAAAAGTAAAGAAAGTGACTTTCAGACAGCATTTATATACCTTATGGATGTAATGGTTCTAATGGCACGTGTCTATGACGTTTGGTTCATCCTATGGTGTCCGCTGATTACTTCTTCTAACATGATTAAATGCTTTTCACGGTTTCCAATAAAGGACTGTGATAGTGGAATATGACATGGATACTTATTTGATGTCATGACTGTGTGGTTTTACTTTTTTTATGGGCATCTATGCGAGCGGGCCTTGATGATTAATAGTCTAGTAGCCGCGGTTGGAACCTGCGACCACTAGACTAGGGGGACATGATGACGTATAGTCCTTAGTCGGGCTGGATAGACCGACTCACGGGTACTACCCGTATCTATTAGGAATGGATTGGATACTTGTGCGACGTGCGCACATAGCCCATAAAGCCCGGTAAGCCGCTGTCACACAAGGGGTTAATTACTTAACAAAGTCCTCGTTACAGTGCGACAGGATCAGACCGAATATAACTTATATTATAGTTATATTCGCCTAAGGAAAAGGGGTATACACTTGCCTTAGTTGGATAATGAAGATCAAGCTATTTCGAGTCATTATCTCTTCCTTAGGCCGCAAGAACAGGGAGCCCAGCCTGGACTCTCTCGAGTATAAAAGGAACCCCCTCGGTTCCACAAAGGTACGATACACACAATACCCCAAACACTAATATACTCAAAACCGATTACTTACTCTCACGCTGGAGTCTAATCATGGGTCACACACCCACGGTAAGCCTAACGATGTTTGTTTAGTGCGCATGGTCCTAAAGCAAGTTTCACTTGGTGCGATAGCCGGAGTCCACAAGACCCCAAATTAAGCCTAATTTGGGTTAAGCTCGGTCTACCCCAAATTTTGCATCAACACTTTCTAAAAGCGTAATAATCAATTTAAATACGTCTATAATACTTGGCTTAAACACCATACCTCCTCGAGAACGAACTCGATTATCGGTATTTACGTTTTTCACAAAACGTATTTACTAATACTTACCATGATATTTGTGTTACTCTGTTTTTCCTAAAATAAATTATATACAAAAATACTACATCAGTGATTATGAAGAGAAATATAGAAAACTTAGGGATTATGCGATGGATTTGAAGCAAAATAACCCATATATGACTGTCAAGATCCGGGTTGAAACACACACCAAATTAACCCTTGATTCAAGGGTTTTTAAACGAATTTATGTTTGTCTTGGTCTACTGAAGGCAGGTTTCAGAGCAACTAAGAGGGCAATTATGGGTTCGGATAAATCATTTATTAAAGGTATATATACTGGTCAAATCTTAACGGCTATTGGTGTGGATGTCAATAATGGTGTGTACCCGGCAACTTATGCAATTGTTGAATCTAAGTGCAAGAGTTCATGGATATGGTTCCTTACCTGCTTAGGAGATGACCTTAATTTGCAATCTAATTCAAACTTTACATTTATCTTTGACAGACAAAATGTATAGTCCTTGACTAGTAATTAATTATGTATAATGCTAGGGCCACCTAATTGAAACATTGTTTCTTGATTTAGAGGATATTACCAGCCATTGCAGAACTAATTCTTGCAGCTGAGCATAGATTTTGTGTTAGACACATTTATGAAAATATGAGAAAAGAACACAAAAACAAAAAAACTTAAGGAGCTTATATGGAAGTGTGTAAGGTCATCATCAATAGCTCAGTTGGAGACAACAATGGATCAAGTAAAAGCATTTGACCCTAAATCTTATGAGTGGTTAAAAAGATTCCTCCAGCATCATGGTGCTGGGAACATTACTCAGGTAATATGTAATTTTTAATTTTATTACTTGACTGTTCATACTAGGTATGTTTGGTTGGTTGGTTGCATATGAAATTTCCAATTTTATTACATGACTGTTCATAGTTGGTGTTAGTGCAAACATTACGGTGTTTAATCGATATTGTCTCTTTATGTTTTGGTGACGACAAACGTATAACCCGCAATACATTATGTAAAATGTGTAAGGTACTCGTAAGCACTCAAGCATACACTTGTATACTTCTCTCGACACCTCCAAGATCACATTCTTCATGAATCACTCAAGGTATGAACAAACAAGTCATTAACCTTACTAAGTGATCAAAGATTAATATTTTCTTAAAGCTCACTTTTAATTAAAGTGACAAAGTATTTTTTATATAACTTTATTTTTACGAAAAAATTTATTAAAAAGAAAATGGAAATTTGAATATGTCATATTCCAAATGGTTTAGGAATATCCTTTTGGATAAAAACTCCACCAGATGGGATTTCCTCACTAAAGGAAAAAAGGGAGCGTGCCTGAAGCCCGCGACTCAATATCAATAATGAGCCGTAGGGGTATTTAATGAGCCGCATGCTAATCTGACTATTGCTCCTTTGTCATATAAATAGTGGACCATTTCCATATTTTTTTCCACATTCTCTCTCTTAGTTTCTCACGCACCTTAATCCTTGATTAGTTGTTTGGTTACTCTTGTTTAAGATGTGATTCTCTCCTTTAATCCTCTCATCCTCTCAAGTGAAAAGAAAAGAAAACTTTATCACTATGAAGTGTTGGGTTCGTAACATGATGAAGATCTCTCCGTCTAGATTAAGTCACGCTTATAGTTTTCCTACAATCTATATGTAGTAGATCTAAGTGGTCGGTTCACTTGGATGTGTTTGTAAGGGTAGTAGATCGAAGTGATAGGTATCATTATATTAGATGTTAGAAGTGTAGATCTAAGTTATGTAAATACTTGGATATAGTGTTAGAGTCTTAGATCTAAGTGGTGTGTACTTAGATCTAGATGGTTTATGTGTTTAGGCCATAAAACACAAGGTTTGTTATGTTGGGCCATAAAACATAACTAGTGGTGTGATTGGTGTAGATTGGTTCCTAAGATTAGAATTCGACATCTAGCCTTGTGTCAGAAAATTGGAAGTAGGCGACGTGTGTAGATTGGTCCTACCTAAGATTACGACTCAACATCTAGCTTAGTGTCGGAAATGGTGTAAGCGACGTGTATGGTTTTCTCCGCCTTGAAAGTAGCATTGTTGACTAGTGTAGTAACTCTCGAGTTGGGTACTAGAGAAGTGGAGTAGGGCGAAGAGGAGCTTCGTGACCGAACCGCTATAAATCATCGTGTTGGTACTTTCCTTTACATTTATTCCTTTACTTTTATAGAGGAATTTATATGTTGTGTGTTGTGTGCATCACATAATCTAAGCAGCCAAGTTGCGGAAAAGTTAAGGCTTAGTAGGTATGTGCTTCATGTTTAGATTATTTTCAAGTGTGCATCCTTTAATCTAAACAACTTAGCTGTGGAAAAGCTAAGGCTTAGTACGTGTGTGCTTAGTGTTTAGACTATTGCTTGATGTACTCTTGATTTGATGTTTTTTTGTGTTTACTTACTTATTGTTTATATCCATAACAAACACATCTCATATTAAGTCAAGCTTGATCGAGAATTTGATACAAAAGATTGTTAAGGTTTTTTATGGAACAACGGTTTGCATCCACAGTTGGTGGTTCCTTAAAGAACTTGTGATTCTTTATTGATAACGAACCGGGGCCATGTTTATTGAGCCGCGGACAGTGGGTTATAAGAAAAAGTTTTAAAATATTGAAGAAAAACTATTTAACCCCCCCTCTAGTTTCTATTATGTGTATCAGAGCGAGGTTATTTAATATCTTTGAAGTATATTGTGCTTTAAAGCTTGGATCGATCTTTGCTCTTGTTTTCAAAACAAATGTGTTTAAAAATAGAGACGCTATTTGTGTCAAATTTCCCATGAAGACTGATTACATATGAAATGTGTTTTGTTGTTTCATGAAGAGTGATTAAATAAACTTTGTATAATATCTTGATTAAATTTATTCAAAACATGTTTGGAACCATAACAATCTTTATTGTCTTAATTAACTCTAAAACACAAGTTTTACGTGTTGAAAATGATTTTTCTGGAGTCCTACGGTCTTCCGTCAAGTCACCAAATAATTTTGTTCAAAAAAACTCATATTTGTCCTTTGACTGCGGATCATTAGTTGTTCCCCGAGGTTCGTTATCAATAACGAACCACGGTCAGTCCGACACATATTTTTGCAATCTTTGAAAAATCATATAAAATCAACCGTAAGTCCGTAGAAGTCGTGACACCCACCATTTCGAACGTAATTAAGTATTATTTCTTTTAAGAATACTTCCAAACCTTTGTTCAAACTTTTAAATTAGTTTTTTTTCTAAGTTCTATTCTTTCTCCAAAGAATTAAGTCTCGGTTTGTCGTGAAACTTGTGTTTTACTCTTTTTTATTAAGTTGGACATATCTTGTTGGTATATCTTTGAAAATTGATATATTTACAAAGGGTTTAAATTAATTAAATTTTGAAATAGGTCGAAAACTATTTTCAATTAAATCAAGCTATGTCTACTTTGTTGTATCTAACACTCAAAACAAAGACGAATGCTTATGTGTTTTTTTTTTGTGTTTTAGACATCTTTCAGTGACCATTACTATTGGTAGTACTGTCATGTATTTGTCTAATATTTTGTGCATTGCATATTGGATCAACATCTTTTGGTTTACAAATGTTACATAAACATCTTGTATACCTCATTATGTTTAATAACACTCTTAGGTTTGAAAGATATGTAAGCTTGTCAAATCTATTGATTGGGTCGTCTTACTCAATCACTGTGTTTTTAGTTCAAGTAGATAATTTCTCACTATAAAACATGAAACACTCTTTGAAAATCTTAGCTATACTCTCTTAAAGGTGTGTTCGTAGAAATCAAGAAAGATTTTGAATATATATCAACTCATTATTCAAATTATGATTGATATCATTATCGAATCTAATTGACATGTTTTTAGTGTAGACATGAATGTGGATTCTTATGAATATACATCGGATCATAACTCACACTTGTGTTGATGATGGTATATTGAATCTACTTGTTCAAAATTGTTAGACAAATTTGTTTAATAGTTAAAATACATAATGGAGTCTGTTTGACAACTTGGATGCTTCATCTGAAACACTTAAGTTATTTACATTGCAATGCAATTGGTAAATGTGTCATTTCCGAAAGACCAATCAATAGTGTTCTAACAAATTGTGTAAACTTTGTTTATACAACTCAATGTTATTGGCCCCAAGATCTATTAAGGTAAATAACCTTAACTATACTCTTTTGTCAAGACATGCAATGGTGCATTCTTAAACCCCATTAGGTCATGCATTGTGTCGTTATACATATTTCATCCTTGCTACACTTCATTAGGTAAATGCATGAATTACATTTTGTCTAACATGATAATGACTACTAGATAACCTATTTCACTAGAAATTCAATTTGACCTAACGGTTGAATTACTTCGATGTGAGAAGTTGAGTTAGTGTATAGCTCGTAAAAATGGTCGTGCTTAGCCTTAATTGAGCACCTCTAGTGATCGTCTCATACTCATTCTCTAAATTTGTTAAGTGGCGCTTCCTAAATATGACTAATGATAGTTTACATCGATGAACTTTGTATGTCATCAGGGGTCATTTTCTTTTGTAGCCATTAGGTTTTTTCTTACCTTTCTTCCTACGTGCTAATTGAACCTATGTGTTTTTCCTTTGTATGTGTTCTAGTTTTTATTGCTCTTTAGCATAACTTTATGATAAGTTAGACTAAAATATTAGGATTTGCTTAATTGAAAAAATTCCCTGATCCTCCTAAACACACTCGCTGACCACGGATCATTAATTATCCACTGTTCTTTATCTTTAATGAACCACATGCTTAATTAATGAGCCACAGACAAGAGCTTCAAAAATCGTGTTTTCTGAACCTCCTAAACTGTTCCAACACTATTTGGAACCGTTGTTTCAAACCTTGACCACTCCCAGAATATCTTGTATTTTCTCTACTTAACCCAAAGCATTTTTGAATCTCTTTCACACCAAATCAAAATGTCGTTTTCACCAAATGAAAATCTTGATTGCACAACATTTTTCTCCAATTTCTTTCAACCCAAATTCACCAAAGAATTCGCCAAATAAAATCTCTTCTCTTTCTAAGGAAATTGATTTTGGAAACTCTCATTTTCTACCATTGTTGGGAATTATTTGTAAAGTACCAAGTACTGTTAGTATAAGTATAAGTACCGTTAGTGTTAGCAAGTACCGTTATTGTTAACGCGATACATAGCAAGTACTGTTAGTGTTAAGTATAAGTACTGCTATATTGATTAGGAAGAATATATCTTTGTATAAGATATGTCATAGTTATAGATAGAGTATATCTTATGTGATATACTTAATAGTTAGAATATTGATAATATATCGTTTGTGATATACTTATCTTTATAGAATATTCTAAGGTTTCTAGGGTTCCTTACTCTATAAAAGGAACATAAGTACGATGACATTCATGTACCTCATTCAAGTCGATTAATAAGAGAATCAAATAGTTAAAAGTAATTCTGTTCTTCTGTGCTTTATAAGTTATATTCCGCATAACTTATTTACCTTAGTAAGAGTTCTCAAAGTGTTTTAGTTTGATTACAAACTACTATACTAGTTCTTAACAGAATATAGATCCAATCAAAGGGATCAACAAGTGGTATCAGATCTTGTTGAGAAACTCTGAAAAAGAAGAACACAACCCTAAAAATCCCCACCCACACTTAAACTCAATGTCTCAACCTAGTGATGACCCTCACTTGGAAGACATTCTAGATCCTGATCCAGTACCACAGGGACAGCCTCAAGTTGCGCATCCTGCACCACCACAAGGTGTTCAAGCCATAGATGATGTAGTTACTTCTACAACTATGATATAAGTTATAAAAAAACAATTTACACATTTTATGTTAACTAAAAGTCATAAAAAGAAAAAGCTGTAGAAAAATGATGAAACAGATAAAATAAACAAATGAGCCTTTGGCTCAAGTGGATAACACCTTTGACAGTTTACCAAGGGGCCGAAGGATCGAACCCCGTGAATGCATTTTTTTGTTTTTTTTGGGATAATTATTTATTTTTGGAATCTCACCTATTATATAATCTTATTGTTATAAAAATAACAGTGAAATAGAAAGGTAAATAAAAGCAGTAAATGAAATAACAGTAAACCACTACGTTACACAGATTAAGTTAATTAACTCAGTACAATCTCAAATTCAAAACAAGCTACCCTAAATCCATTCATCTATAAAGATAAGCAGTCTAAACATATTAATTCTTAGTTTATATCAGTAACTTTATATCAGCAATAAATCAAGCACCTGTTATCTATGAGACGTCTAAGCAGACTTAAACAAAACAACTTCATATCCCAAACTTTTACTAACAAAGAACAAATATAAAATTGGTCTAAATTAACATTCCACAATTACAATCAGTTAAAGCAACTTTATATCAGTCTAGATTATCATAAACTAAATCTTAACTCAAATCAGTTAAACAACACTATTATATCAAAAAGCAGACATAAAATCTCATATATCACAAAATCAGCAACCTATTAATCTACTATCACATCTATAGTAACATAAAATTGAAATAAAAACAAGCAGATACAAACTTCATTTATAAAAAACAGTTAAAAATAATAGCTAAAATATTAAAACAGATTCACAAAATTAAATAAAACTAACATCAATTTATACCAAGAAGATTTTATAAAAAGAAAGTAGAATCGAACTTACCCTTGAATTGATGAACCTTTGGTGACGTAGTAATGCGCTGAGCATACTATTGAACTAGAACTGACACCACATGAAGTAAATGATACCATCACGCACCAAGGATATCTCCACGAACCACCATTAGACCCCAATTAAATATTCGATCCCAACAGCTTATAGCTCGAACCAATAACTTTTTATAAATCAAACCATTGGGGTTTGATTTTTATCCCAATCTTACTTTAAGATTATTCAATTAAGCTATTTAAATAAGCTTAAACAAAGATTTTTTTATATTATAATATCAAAGTAGACAATAAAATGGCTGTATAAAACCTTCATAGTAAAATACTCGAAATTAAGAGATGAAGCTCAAATAAACTTTTATTAATCCAGAAAAGTATTACAAAACTATAAAAATGAAAGTACAATTAATCCTACATCTAATTTGACATTATAACACTAAAAATAAAAAATGGGATACAAATTACAAGTTTTTTGGGGGTTTTTATAGGCAAACACCAAGCCTTGGTTGAGGAAGTTTGTTGAAGAAGAAATCAATCATGGCCATTGGATCTTCATTCTCTTTCTCCTTCTTGATCATACGGCTGTAAATAATCCTCTCTCCCTCGGATCGCCAGCGTGGCAAGGTTTTTGTGCTAGTTGTGTTTCTTTGGTGGTGAGGTGGCTTGTTTCTATTGGTTCAATTATTGATTGAGAATAAATCAACCAATCAGAGATGATTGGTGACGAGATTGGGATACCACGTAGACCTGAGAAGACCATCTTCTTCATCCCGAAAAAGATGGGAATTATTTAGAGCACGCGTATTTTAATCTCCAAAGAGTAGAAAAGCCCCAATTTGATTTAGGGTTTGTGGGTGGGTGGTTTTTTTTCTTTGTCTGCGTTTTTTTATTTGTATCGAAAGGACAGATAATGAGATGTTTGACCAAGATGAAAAGTCTTCACCTATTATACTCGTCCCATGTTTTAACCTAATGGGCTTTGAACCCAACATAATACTCACGTCTCATTGTTAATTGTTGAATGGTAAATGGGCTTGGGTCCGAATGTTATTCCTTCCATTCATAATTTTTTATTTGGGTGATTGTTGGGCTTTTTACCAAAAGTAAGTACTTTGTTTTCTAATATTGGGCTTTTAGGACCAATAAGCATAAGTGGGACCCACAAAGCCCAATTAACTTTCATAAAGTTAAATCCTTGAAAACTAACTTGTCATTTGGCTTCTCGATCTTATCTTCAAACTCGTGTCGTTTTTTGCCGGTTTTCGTGATCTCGGGTACCTACACACATGAAACAACAAACATGCATATACAAGGCTATTTTCACTAGTTTTATGCATTTTAGGCTTGTTTTATGATACAAATGATATGAGTAAATTCACTCATATCAAACTCCAGCTTGCTAAACAATTGCCGTGTCCTCACGCAATGATAAAATGAAACTACTAACTACACTTTTATTCAACTTTTGACACTTTATTTTGCAAAGACATAATGTATTGCTTTCATTATTCGAAAAATAACTTTTAGGATCATAAAACTCAAATTGATTTATTGTCCTCGACTTTTCACTCTTCCAAACCAAGTTTAAAAACAAGATCATTGTCAATCATAAGTCCAAATGTTAAGACCACTCATACAAGTAATTTGTGTTAAACTCAATCTCCTTTTATTCCTAATTGTATATCTAGATATTAAATATTGTCATTCACCCAAAGGCTCATTTGACTTATTTGATATTTATTAGTCCAAAAATGAAGGCAAAAAACCGGTGTAAACTCAACACACAAAACCTAACCTCGACTTCAAAAAACCGTTGTCACTAAAGAAAGCCCACTTCAAGGATAACTTAACACGATTTGAGGGATAAATCCCCGGATCCGAAATTTGGCTAATAGGACTACTTAAAGAAACAATAAATCCTCCAAAGTCAATTTTGACCTTATTAATGGAGTTAGCAACAATTACATCATACACCTTGAGGCTCTTTAAGATGTAAAAGTGCTCCTTATCTATAATCCACACCCGAAGGCTCCTTGGACATAAACAAGGGAATTGACATTCACCATCCTACCTTAAGGCTCATGATGATGAAGCAATTTTTATTAAACATGTCATCATGCCATACACCCTAAGGCTCTAATGACAAGGTCAGTGCTACATGACTCCCACCCTAAGGCTCATAGAGAACATGTTTTTATTTATTCTTCTTATTATTATGATATATATAGTAAGCCAAATTTCTGCAATCCCATGATCAAAAAGTCCATGACGCTCACATCCTTAATGTGTTCTCACTTTAATTACAAGGGAAGAAAAAGAAGGAGTTACGAGTTAAGATATTAAGCCTAAACCGCTAAAAGCTTCATTTATTAAGCAATTTACTATTCAAGTGTAGAAAAATAAATAAAAGGAGATTAAATCAAACACAAAAATACTTATAAAAGGAAGAATTAGCCTCTAAAGTTATGATTAAACTTTATCATTTCTTGTTCTCCATATTGTAAAATCTCAAAAATGCGCGAATAATGGATACTTAGCCAATTAAATCAAAGTTTTGAGTTTTCAAGTCATCTATAGGATCTTGCATCTTCTTAGACTTTTTCAAGTTTTAGAATTTGCGTTTTAAAGTTCCCTTGATAAACGAATTTCTAGGATCAATTATAGGAACTTGCAAAAAGTTCTCGTTCTTAAACCCGTATGAGTTAAGACTTTCGCATTTTAAAGTTCCCTATATAAAAGTCTAACAAAACATGATTTAAACACGTTAAGTAAAAAGCTAAGGTAAAAACCGAGTCGAGTCAAAAACTATTTTTATTTTCACCAACGGAAAGCCTACATTTATGTCAAAACACTTGTTTTCTTTATTAATAAACACAAAATAACACTAAAAAATTAATTTTTTTATGAAAAAACGAGAAAAACGATGACGTTTACACACGACAAAATGAATTGCAAGCGATTATATCGATTGACTCCCCCATGCTAAAACCAAACATTATCCTCAATGTTTCCTAGCTCAAGGGTAAAACCCCCTTGCTAAGACACGAAAAGCCTAATGCAAAAGTCTTAACATGGAAAGAGCACGCAAATCTATAAGCCGTTTATTAATTATGCTTCAAGATAAAATGTTAGTCGATAAAAATCAAAGGATAGTGAGTGCCCCTTTTGACAATCAAAGTATGGAAGCTCGAGTGGACTGGCAAAAACCAAACACGAGAGTCTTCAATGATTAGGGTCATAACTAAGATTCACAACACAACAAAACACGAGCACGAGCTTGGAAGATCAAACCTTATTAGTGTTATAAAATAGAAAGAAGATTGAATGTATGGGAATCCCCCACAAGGCACCTCGTTTTTGTTAACCGAGTCATGAGCTCGACTCGATCCCCGCATTCGTTGGTCCTTAGGGAAAATGATGAAAACCGACATATTGGAATAAAATCCAACATAAAGCACGATGCTGGGGTCAAAGATTACATCCTCATTATTGGATGACAAACGAGAAGATGAAACTCCAACACAAATCTTCAAAAAGAGATGGTGGTCATAAATCATGAAATGCATATAGTAAGCTCCCCGAGATAAACTCGCACCAAGATGATCAAAAAGTCTTTCAATTATTACATCGGTGAAAGGCCGATATTTTCCTAAATCAATGATTCTGGGGTCGAATACCTCGTCCTCGGGAGAGAAAGGAATAGACAACACGGTGTTATCCCCCCATGTTAATCCATGATCATATAAAGCACATGGTAATGGTGGGATAAAGGTTTCATCCATAGTGGAATCAACATTCTTATCTTTAGCGACCATTTCACCCTTAGGAATGTGAACAAAGGGGTTATGATACTCAATATGAGTCATATGAAAAACCCACACATTAAGGTCAAAGTGGGTGGGAGGAGGACTTGGGACGAAATCATCATCAAGTAAATTCTCTAAAAAGATAGCGTCCCCCTCCGGGTCGAGATCATCAATACCCGGTGGTATTGAATCATCCGAAGCAAGAAAAGTGTCAATTTCTTCCAGCGGATCACTATCCTCAACGAGGATAGGAGATGGAGAGAAAGACTTGTCATTAGGCTTAGAATTCAAAGCTTCGATCTTATAAATGAGAAAATAGACGTTAGATAATTTTTCTCGAAGAATCACATCTTCCATATCTAAATGAGTAAGTTCATCGGAAAACTTCTCAAGGATCGGAATAGCCAAATCAACCTCATTTCCCGGTGGAAATGGGTCTAAAGGAGCAAGTTCAAAGGTGAACCTCTCAAAAATCAGATCACTATCATCCTCATTTCCCGGTGGAAATGGGTGAAGAAAAGTATGAATGTCATCTTTATAAGAAAGTTCACTGGAGAACTCCTCATTAGAAAATTCACTAGAATTCGTATCATACTCAAAATCTTCATTTCCATCACAATTTCATCACTAGAATTGAAGAAAATCTCAAAGTGATTGAAAGAAAGAGAGTTATCACAATGTGGCACATCACACGTTTCATTGGAAATACCATCGAACTCTCTTGGATTTTGGACAAGGATCTCAACACTAGACTTTATTACTTCGTCCGATTCCTTTGCAGAAGTTGTGATGATATCCTCAGCTCCTAGGATGGGTGAATTCTTAGGCTCCATAGCCGGCAAGACAAGAGAAGGAAGCACGATTGCACTAGACGAAGGATGTTGAGAAATAAGATCTCGCAAAGAAATAGTACTCTCCTCGTCATCATCATAATAAAAGGGACGCACAAGAGGAGGAGTATAAGCATTCATATTCGATATTTGCTCTTGTCATTTTTCCTCTTGCACTTTATCTTTTAGTCGATTTAATTCTTCTTGAACGTATTGAATTTTATTTAAAATTGTGGCTTGTTGTTCTTCACTTATTCTTCTTGAAGGTTGATGATGGAGGGAGTATTGTGGGGGTTGGTCAAAACCGGAAGGAATAGGATTATAGTAAGGATTAGGCTCATAAAAATTTTGATCTCTCAGTTGACAATTAAAACTCTCGTTTTGACCTCCACAATACTCACAACAAAGATATTGTTGTGGTAAAATCGGTGAAACTTGTGGATAACAATTATCATTAAAGTTTTGATTGTAGCCCGGTTCTTGCTCGTAATTAAGCGATAATCGATGCGAACATTTAATTCCAAAATGAGAATCATTTCCACAAAACTTACACGAGGGTGTCTCGTATGTGGGGTGTGGAGGTGGGTAAAAATCGAGAGGTTTATTTGAAAAATTCCGATTTTCACATGAAGTAATTTCATTACAAAAAGGACAAAATCCAACTCGTAAATCGTTTCGTAAATCATTTCCACAACGCTCACATGGTAAAAGACCATATAACGGTTCTACACACCCTACACAACGGACGAAGGAATTCATAGAAGAATTAAAAATATGGAGGGTGAGGAGAAAATAATTAAACATGATAGAGGATTAAGAAGATTATTTTTGGTATTTTTATATTTCAAATCAATCATAGATTGATAAAAACAAGGAATAAGGATAATTACTATGGAAGTAAATTACCCTCGGTCGACTTTGAAACGTAGGTGAAAACCTAAACGTCTCGAGGTTCAATAAGTAAACAACAAAAATAAGATTTAATACTACTTAAGTCGGCAAACCAATAACCGGTCGTCCCTCTCAATATACGCACAAGCAAGCGGGGAAACGAGGTGGCACAAAGCACTTAAAAACCTTTTTCCATAGACGGTCTTTTATAGCTCGTCGCCTTATACCCACCTTATAGTTTGTATAAATCGAGTTCAGACTTTTTATTAGTATTTATCTATTTTGCCCTTTATTTTTGTTTTGGATTTGAATACAATAGCTAGGTGATGAAATCCCAACTAAGGTCTTATTTGAAAGTAGGTAAATTTATTGTTCTACGTAATATAATATAGTAATCACAAAAAAACACGAAAAACAATATATACTATAATAATAGAAAAATAACAAAACTTTCCGAGGACGGAAAGGGTCTTCAAATCAACGATCAACAAATCTCCACGAACGAATCATTCACAAGATCCCCGACAGCGGCGCCAAAATTTTTGATGCGTTGGGAAATGTCGGTGTATTTTAATTAAGTACGTTATATAGCAAATTTAGGAAATTACCTTAAGGAAAAGGTAATAATCCATAAATAAGCTAAAGACGAATCAATTAAACACGAGAGTGATCCCGGTTCGTTGTACACAAGGATCTTATGAATTTGAGACGTTCGATTTAAGTTGGACAATTGATTTGAATTCGGTTACGGTTTTATCTAAATTAGTTCTACCAATTTTAATCCTAAAGTGCATGAATCGTATCCCAAAATTAAATCTAAAATACGATTATTTAAATCTATATTAAATTTAAACTCTACTTTAACTATTTATTATTTTTAATTAAATAAATTATTTAAATCTAAATTTATTTAATACAAAATTAATTAAAACTAAAGTATTTAAAAACAAATTTTAAAACAATTTAAATTTCTAAAAAGTATTTAAAATATATTTATATACTTATTTATATTTATATATATACATTTTTTAATATTATTTATTTTGAAATTAAATTTAATCTGTATTATAATAAAGCTATTTTTATAATATGTCTAAAGTTATAAAAAACAATTTAAACATTTCATGTTAACTAAAAGTCATAAAAAGAAAAAGTTGTATTAAAATGATGAAACAGATAAAATAAACAAATGAGCCTTCCGCTCAAGTGGATAACATGCTTGACAGTTTACCAATGGGTCGAAGGATCGAACCCCGTGAATGACATTTTTTTGTTTTTTTTTTTGATAATTATTTATTTTTGGAATCTCAGCTATTATATAATCTTACTGTTAAAACAGATTCACAAAACTAAATAAAACTAACATCAATTTATACCAAGAAGATTTTATAAAAATAAAGTAGAATCGAACTTACCCTTGAATTGATGAACCTTTGGTGACGTAGTAATGCGCTAAGCATACTATTGAACTAGAACCGACACCACATGAAGTAAACGATACCATCACGCACCAACGATATCTCCACGAACCACCATTAGACCCCAACTAAATATTCGATCCCAACAGCTTATAGCTTGAACCAATAACTTTTTATAAATCAAACCATTGAGGTTTGATTTTTATCCCAATCTTACTTTAAGATTATTCAATTAAGCTATTTAAATAAGCTTAAACAAATACTTTTTATATTATAATATCAAAGTAGACAATAAAATGATTGTATAAAACCTTCACAGTAAAATACTCGAAATTAAGAGATGAAGCTCAAATAAACTTTTATTAATCTAGATTAGTATTACAAAAATATAAAATAAAAGTACAATTAGTTCTACATATAATTTGAAATTATAACACAAAAATAAAAAATGGGATGCAAATTACAAATTTTTTGGGGGGTTTTATAGGCAAACCCCAAGCCTTGGTTGAGGAAGTTTGTTGAAGAAGAAATCAATCTTGGCCATTGGATTTTCATTCTCTTTCTCCTTCTTGATCATAAGGCTGTAAATAATCCTCTCTCCCTCGGATCGCCAGCGTGGCAGGGTTTTTGTGCTAGTTGTGTTTCTTTTGTGGTGAGGTGGCTTGTTTCTATTGGTTCAGTTATTGATTGAGAATAAATTAACCAAACAAAGATGATTGGTGACGAGATTGGGATGCCACGTAGACCTGAGAAGACCATCTTCTTCATCCCGAAAAAGATGGGAATTATTTAGAGCGCGTGTGTTTTAATCTCCAAAGAGTAGAAAAGCCCCAATTTGATTTAAGGTATGTGGGTGGGTGGTTTTTTTTCTCTGCGTTTTTTTTTGTTTGTAACGAATGACCAAGATGAAAAGTCTTCACTTATTATACTCGTCCCATGTTTTAACCTAATGGGCTTTGAACCCAACATAATACTCACGTATCATTGTTTATTGTTGAATGGTAAATGGGCTTGGGTCCGAATGTTATTCCTTCCATTCATAATTGTTGATTTGGGCCATTGTTGGGCTTTTTACCAAAAGTAAGTACTTTTTTTTCCAATATTGGGCTTTTAGGCCCAATAAGCATAAGTGGGACCTACAAAGCCTAATTAACTTTGATAAAGTTAAATCCTTGAAAACAAACTTGTCATTTGGCTTCTCGGTCTTTTCTTCAAACTCGTGTCGTTTTTTGTTGGTTTTCGTGATCTCGGGTACCTACACATATGAAACAACAAACATGCATATACAAGGCCATTTTCACTGGTTTTATGCATTTTAGGCTTGTTTTATGATACAAATGATATGTGTAAATTCACTCATATCAGACTATAACACCTTACCATACTCTCTTTGCTTTCAAACTCCCAGTTCTCAAGGGTGATAACTATGAGACATGGGCTATGCAGATGGAACATTACTTGAATCACATAGATCATACTCTGTGGCAGGTTATCAAGAATGGGAATACACCTAAGAAGTTGCACTGATTGGCTGATGGTACATGCTATGCTTTACCTGTTGTGACTGCTGAGGAGGTTCAAGCAGAGATCATAGAAAGAAAGGCCAGAACTGCTTTGGCTATGGCACTTTCAGAGGACATCTTACCTAGCTTTCATCACTACAAGGATGCAAAGGTTATGTGGGATGCCATCAAACTTAGATTTTGAGGTAATGACAAATATAAGAAGATGAAGAAGATTGTTCTGAAACGAGAATTTGATAACTTCCCAATTTCCAGTATAGAAGGAATCCATAGTGGCTAAAGGTTTGGTAAGCCGCTCATTCAATTGGTAGTTTATGGACAAATAGTTCCTAATGAAGAAGCTAATCTAAAATTCTTAAGGAGTGTTCCACAAGAATGGAAATCAATGGCTATGCACTTCATCACAAGGTATGATCTGGATACAATTCCTTTTGATCATCTCTACAACAATCTTAGAGCTTATGAGATGGATGTTAAAGGCGTTGAGGTGACCAAAGCAGCAGCAACAACAATGTCTAAATTGGCTTTTGTATCTGAAGGTAATGGCGGTACTTACTTTCAAAATACCGCTAGTGGATCAAGTAGCGGTACTTACTTCCAGAATATCGCTGGAGGACTTACAAGCAGTACTTACTCTCAAGGTACTAAAGGCAGTCCTATTGTATCTCAAAATCTACAAGGAATATCTTCACCATTGTTTAGTGACAATGATGCCTTCTCATTCTTTGCTAGACAAGACAACAGACCAGTACTGACTCTAAATGACTTGTTCCAAATGGGTGATGCTGATATTGAGGAGATGGATCTCAAATTGAAAGCTGTTATGATCTCTGTGAGATCTAATAGGTTCTTTAAGAAGACTAGAAGGAAGATGACTATTGATCCTAATGAACCATTAGGATATGACAAGTCTAAAGTAGAATGCTATAACTTTGGAAGGAATGGACATTTTGCAAGGGAGTGCACTAGACACAAGGCTGAAAGTAGCAGTCAAAAGTTCAAAAACAGCTATAAAACCAGTCCAAGAATTTCTGAAAGCTTTCCAAAAGGAAATAACAAGAGTCCTAAAGGAACCAAAGCATTGGTAACTATAGATGGAGTGGTGAACTGAGCTGAAGATGAGGAAGAAGAAGAGCTTGGTTTGATGGCTCTTTCACATGAAGATACTGAGGGGCATCTAATTGATGAATTAAAAGATAAAGGTATAGTAGACAGTGGATGCTCAAGACACATGACAGGGAATAAAGATTTCCTTACTGAATTTGAAGAATTCAGAGGTGGACCAGTAGCCTTTGGAGGTAGCAAAGGTAGAATTAATGGCATGGAAAAATTAATACAGGGAAGTTAGAATTTGAAGATGTGTTCTTTGTAAAAGAATTGAATGAATTAAATCTCTTTTCTGTATCACAAATGTGTGATAAAAAGAACAAGGTTCTTTTTACAGATACAAACTGCTTGGTGCTCTCCAAAGACTTTGAGATGCCTAAAGAATCTCAAGTACTGCTCAAGGTACCCAGGCAAGAAAACATGTACACCTTTAATCTTCATACTATTAGTCCAACAGGTGGTATTGCATGTTTGATGGCTAAGGCTTCTAATGACGAGTCTAACTTATGGCATAGGAGGTTAGGTCATGTGAATTTCAAGAATTTTAATAGATTTGGTGAATAAAAATTTGGTTAGAGGGTTACCTAACAAATCTTTTTAGAATGATTTCACATGTACTGTTTGTCAAAAAGGTAAACAACATAGAGCCTCTTGTCAGACCAAGACTGTAAATTCTGTGACTAAGCCTTTGCAACTTTTGCATATGGATTTGTTTGGTCCAGTTTCTGTTAGGAGCATTAGTCACAAGACCTTTTGTCTAGTTATAACTGATGATTATAGTAGATTCAGTTGGGTTTTATTTTAAGCTCTTAAGAGTGAAACCAATGGATTACTTAAGGATTTTATCACTTTAGTTGAAAAGCAGTTCACTAAACAAGTCTTAATCATTAGGACAGATAATGGGACAAAATTCGAGAATGCTAAATTTGATGAATCTCGTAGGTCTAAAGGCATCAAGAAACAATTTAGTAATCCTAGGACTCCACAACAAAATGGACTAGCTAAAAGGAAAAACAGGACACTAACTGAGGCTGCTAGAACTATCCTTGCTGATTCTCTTTTGCAAAATACATTTTGGGTAGAAGCAATCAATACTGCAAGTTATGTGTTAAATAGAGTCTTAGTGACCAAGCCTCAAAACAAGACACCTTATGAAATTTTGACTGGTATTAAGCCAACTATAAGTCATTTAAGACCTTTTGGATGTCATGTGTCTATTTTAAATACTCTTGATCATTTGGGGAAGTTTGATGGAAAATCTGATCCAGGATATCTTGTAGGATATTCATTACAAAGCAAAGCATATAGGGTTTATAACTTGGCATCTAAGAAGGTTGAAGAAAATGCCCATGTTAATTTCTTAGAAAATAAACCCAATGTCTCAGGAATAGGTTATGCTTGGATGTTTTATGTGGATTATCTAACTAACTCTATGGATTACTATTTTGTGCAAAAGGATTGTCAAACTAACAATGCAGGTGAGGAGATTGATACAACAAAGTTAGGTACTCAAGGAGAACCTTCTTCATCAGATTCTCAGGATGATGATGTTAATATCTATGTACCAAGTATGCCTACAGTTTCTCCTATGGATGCTACTCCCCAGAAGCAAACAATGTCATCAAATGATGATCAAGCCTCCCAAGAGCTTCAGAGGCTTCAAGATCATGAAAAGAATGCTACATCTGCTAATGAGCATTAAGAATCTTTTAAATCACAACACTCAGTAGTACATATTACACCTAAGGGTACCTCATCTGCAAGTACTGCTAAGTCAAATTATGCAAAGTCTGTTGATTCATTAGAAGATATTCTACAAGCTTTGGACGATGAAGATGCTTATGCTAGTCCAAATGAAGGAATCTTCTCCAAAGCTTCCTATGATGAGCAGGGTGTAGTAAATGATTTCAATGATTTGGAAACTAAAATTCCAGTCAGTTCTATTCCCACTCATAAAGTCAACAACAACTATTCTATTGCTCAAATTATTGGAAATCCTAAGTCTGCTGTGCAAACCAGAAGACAACTTCAAGACAATACTGAAACTCATGCACTTGTGAGTTATGTCAAACAACAGTAGAGAACAAATCATAAGGATACTCAACATTGTTTGTTTGCCTGTTTCTTATCACAAGTAGAGCCTAAGAGCATTTCTCAAGCTCTTGACGAAGAAAGTTGGGTAGATGCCATGCAAGAAGAATTAACGTAATTTGAACTACAAAAGGTTTGGATTCTTGTGGATCTTCCCTCAGGTAAAAGGGTTATTGGTACTAGATGGGTTTTCAGATATAAGAAGGATGAAAGAGGAGTTGTTGTGAGGAACATAGCAAGGCTTGTTGCTCAAGGCTATAGACAGGAAGAAAGGATAGACTATGATGAGGTTTTTGCACCAGTGGCAAGAATAGAAGCCATTAGGTTATTTTTGGCCTTTGCATCATATATGGGTTTTATAGTCTATCAGATGATGTAAAAAGTGCCTTTCTTTATGGTACTATTTCAGAGGAGGTATATGTTTCACAACCTCTAGGTTTTGTAGATCCTAAGTTCCCTAACAGAGTCTACAAAGTTATCAAAGCACTTTATGGTCTACATCAAGCTCCAAAGGCTTGGTATACAACCTTATCCACTTTTTTGTTAGAACATGGATATAGGAGATGAACCATTGACAAAACTCTATTCATCAAAAAGAATGTTAAGGATATTATTCTAGTACAAGTCTATGTTGATGACATTATTTTTTGTTCAACCTAGAAATCATGGTGTGAAGAGTTTGAAGCTTTGATGAAAGGAAGATTTCAAATAAGTTCTATGGGAGAACTTACCTTCTTTAAGGGACTAAAAGTCAAACAGAGAAAGGATGGAATTTTTATCAGCCAAGATAAATATGTTGCTGAAATCTTGAAGAAATTTTCATGTATGGATACAAGGAGTACAAGCAAACCTTTTGAAGCTAAGAAATCTTTGTCAAAAGATGACCATGGTCAAACTATTGATATTCACCTATATAGGTCAATGATTGGTTCATTAATGTATCTTACTACCTCAAGACTAGATATTATGTTTGATGTGTGTGCCTGTTCAAGGTTCCAAGTCAATCCAAAGGTGTCACATCTACATGTTGTGCAGAGGATTTTTAAGTATCTTAAAAGTCAGCCTAATTTATGATTATGGTATCCTAGAGACTCAACTTTTGATTTGGAAGCTTACTCAGATAGATTATGCTGGAGATAATCATGATAGGAAATCCACAACAGGAGGTTGTCAATTCCTAGGCAGAAGACTCATATCATGGAAGTGTAAGAAGCAAATCATTTTTGCTACTTCTACATCTGAAGTTGAATATGTAGCTGATGCTTATTGTTGTGGACAAGTACTTTGGATTCAAAATCAGTTGTTAGACTATGGGTTCAACTTCATGAACACCAAGATCTACATTGATAATGAAAGTATAATATGCATTGTCAAGAATCCAGTCTTTCACTCCAAGACCAAGCATATTGAGATAAGACATCACTTCATAAGAGATGTCTATGACAAGAAGCTTATTCAAGTCATGAAGATTCATACAGACAAAAATGTAGTTGATTTTTTTACCAAGGCATTTGATGCAAAGATATTTGAATTCTTGGTGACACATATTGGTATGCTCAACCAATAAACTGCTGCATATGTTAAGGGGAGGTAATAGTTGTACCATTTTTATACAAATTGTTATTGTATAGTGTTTGTTTTGTGTTTTTGATGTGATTGCATATTAATAGAATAAGATAAAAAGGTTGTAATGATAGTGGAATGCATGAACTGGTCAAATTTGTGAGGTACCGTTATGGATCAAAGTACCGCTAGCACAAATCCAAGTACCGAGTATGTTCCTTGTACTGCTACATATCCTTTGTACCATTAAGGGTCTCTTTTGTAAATTTGGTGGTTTCTTCGTGCTTGGGTTTGTTATTTACATAAATACTTACTTCAATTATACAATTGATTCACCTAATCTTTTATTCTTATCTCTTAATTCTATATCCTTCTCTCTACTTTTTCGATCATCAAAAATACTAATGGCTGATTTACAAGTGATCTCTAAGCACAACTTGGTTGCGAACCTTGCTCAGAATGATGATTCTCTTGGTTTCCATGAGATACTTGGATTTTTATCTCGAAGTCATATTCGTTTTGCGCTTACTGTAAGTCCTATTGTCTCTATTCCTATTGTTGAACAATTTTGGAATACTGCTATGTTAGGTACTCGTTTTAATCAACCTTGCATTAGAGCTAGGGTGAATAATAAAAATATTTATGTGACTGAGGTACTTCAAAGGGCTAGTTTAAGACTAAATGATGAAAATGGACTAAGTATGTTAAATAATACAGAGATACATGATGGCCTTGCAGCCATGGGTTATCAGGACGGTAGGAAAAGTCTTACTTTCTTTAAAGATTTATTTTCACCCCAATGGAAAATGCTTTTTCATGCCATTATTCACTGTTTAGAAGTATTATAAAAAAAACCCTAGTTTTCATCAATGGTGGCCGAAATTTTCCCCTTTCCTTCCTGTCCGATTTTTCTGCTCTCTTATTGATTAGAATTCCTTATAACATTTGTGTTTCATTGTTTAATCACTGATTTTACAATTTAACATATCCTTTATTTGGTTGCTAGGTTTATTAGATCGATCAAAAGTCGTTTTTAGGGTTTATTTTCGGTTTTTTGTTCTTTGATTGGAACCGATTATCTATGATAGTCGGTTAAGTGTTTTTTCTGTTCTATATATTCGTTCAATCTGATCTCGTCCCAATTAAACGTGGAATTGTTGCTGGTGTACGATTGTGTCATTATTAGGGTTCTTGTTTGGGTTTTTTATTAGGGTTTGTGCGATTAAGGTGTTTTAGGGTTTCGTTCTTATGACGACAAGGAGAATGGCAGCAAAGATGAATCATGACATCAATATGGGGGACGTCGGTGTCCTTCAACATCAAGCTGGTAGGGGTAATGTAAACCCTAAACCGAAGGTTACTGTTTCTCTTAGTGTTGGGGAAGATGTGATGCATGTTGCTACGTCTGATGTGGACCATGGAGCTGGTGGGTCGACTACTACAGTTGAGAATCCACATGTTAATGCTACTTCTGATCGTAATGCTACTTCTGAAAACCCTAATCTCATTGGTAATAATGTTTCATCCAGTATTGCGGAGACGAATAAGGAATATGAGGAGCTGTTTGGCTGGGGTAATACTACTGAGTTTCAGTCGAGCCAAAGAGGTAATAATAGTACTCTTGTTGGGGCTGTTGGTGGTGTAGGTGAGGTGTCTTCGTATCTGACTACTCCTGGTTCGTTAGGGGCTGTTGGGGGGTTTAAACCTCATTCAGTTTCTACTGTTCATAATCTTCATGATGCACCAAACTTTGATTCGTCAATTGTTCATTCAGTGGAAGTTACTGCGTCGCATACTTCTTATGCGTGTGCGGCAGGTGCTTTGCCTAGCAAGACTAAGGGAGAGGTAAACTTTTGACATTTGGTGGGTGAGAATATTTATGATGGGTGTTAATATTTCGATTCTGCACAAGATTGTTGAAAAAGTGAGTAGCCGATTTGAGCATAAGCTTTATGGTTATTTTCTTAGTAAAAGAATGGCGTTCCCTGTGGTTGAATACTATGTTCGTTCAAATTGGACTAAGTATGGTCTTAAAAAGATCATGATGAATGCCAATGGTTTCTTTTTCTTTAAGTTTGATACAAATGTGGGATTAGAAGCGCTGTTAGAAGGAGGTCCTTGGATGATACGCAATTCTCCTATTATCTTGAAAAAATGGACGTTGGAGACTAGTTTGCTAAAGGATGAATTAACTCGTATTCTGGTTTGGGTTAAGTTTCATGATGTTACATTGCAAGTCTTTGAGGAAGATGGGTGATGTAGTGTGTTTACTACCCTTTAGGAAAAGAGCGTAAAAAGCGGTAAGTATTAAGCGTACGTTTAGGAAAACGTAAACACTTATGACCTTTGATGGGTATCGTTCTCTCGAGGAGGCACGTGCGTTGTGTAATGAATGATTGATTTATGTTTTTGATTATTAATGAGAAGAAAAGAAGAGAAAATGACGAAGACGAAAAAAAAATAGAAAAATAAGGCGAAAACACTACTAGAAAGTTATGACGTAGAACGTAAAAAGTGCAAAATTTAAAATTTTAATCTAAAAATTCCTAAAAATTACTAAAAATCCAAAATAATATTCTAAGAGTTTACAAAAAATCCAAACTTGCCAAAACCTTTTAATTAATTTAATAATGACTTTTTAATGCTAATTAAAGCCCTAAAAATCACTTTTAAATATTAAAAAGCCCTAAACAAGATTTTATAGTTTGTAAACCTCAAAATGACCTAATTAAACTAAAAACTATTTTTAAAAATTTTAGAACCAAATTAAACTACTTTTAAACTCCTAAAAACTATTAAAATCTATTAAATCTTAAATTAAATCTAGAAAATAATTGAAAAGCCTAAAAATTAATTGACAAGTGAAAAAGTTCCTATTTTAATGTCTAGAATCTAGGAAAAATGAAAAAAAGTTAAAAATAAAACTTTGAATTTTAATGAATAAAATAATAATAAAATAACCTAAAAAATTAAAAGTTCTTAAATAAATTCTAAAAAATTCTCAAAAATCCTAAATAATCTAACTAAGAAGAAAATGTAAATTAAAGTTCCTAAAACCTCTTAATTAATTTTATATTAATTTTTAAAGTTTAATAAAAAACCTAAAATCAAATAAAATTAAAAATTAAAGTTTTTGAAAACTTTTTTATATGTAAACCTCAAAAATACAAATTAAAACCTAAAAACTATTTTTTTGTATTTTTTAATTACTGTTTAATATTTTTAATAGACTTTCTAATTTTAAAACTAAAAATAATCCTATTAATTTATTAAATAAAAGGAAAAATAAAACTTTTAATCAAAAAAATCCTAACACTTATAAATGTCCTAGGAAAAATGAGCTAAGCCCAAAAAGCTTAATAAATAAGCTGGAAAAAATCAAATAAGCTACGGCTTATTTAAAATAAGTGAAAAGAAAAAGAGGTCAAATAACTAATGAAATGAAACTAAAACGTAAAAAGGCATCTAGATCAATGGTAAACACGCTTAGTCCCCCAGCGAGGGGTCGCGTGTTCGAGTCCGTTGCGGGTGACCTTTTTATAAAAATTTTCTCTTTTTTTGTTTCTTTTACAATTTAAACAGTGACCTTTTAATGAACACAAAAACTCAAAAACAACCTTATTTAAACAAGGATTGAATCAGAATAATGCAAAAAACGTGCCCAGTTGGGCTTGGTGACTGATGAACACAAGGGTGAGTTCACCACTTGTGCCAAGACCAAGAGGACTTGGTTTTGCTTGTTTGGTGGTGTTTGTTGATGGACAAAGGCACCCCTACACTCTTTGGAGTGTAGGGAGTCACTAATAAGCAGAAAACAAGCACCTATAGCACAAAAGTTTCACAATCAAAGCACAAACAAGCAACTCTAAGTTGCTGATATAAAACAGATAGGTTTGGTTACAGTTAGCTAGATTACTTGCACTCAAATGGGTTTCAAACCTCAAGATTAAGCATACACATGCACCAAGTATCACACAAACAACATACAACCCTGAATTAACCTAACTCTAACAGATTTAAAAGATCTTAGAACAAATTTTGAACAAAAACAAGCAGAAAATGGTCAAGCAGATTTTTGCTATCCTTTTCACTTTTTACTTGCACAAACTTGTTTAAACTTGCACCAATCTTAACCTAAACTCTCATGCAACCCTACACAATCCTACTTAATCTATCTAACACGTTTTAATTCTCAAAATCTACCAAGCTCTCTCTATAAAACTCAAATCCAAACACCCCTTTAAGTTTCTGTTATCAACTTTTAACAAACCAAATCACTTCAAAAGCTTTCCTAACTGATTTATATTACTCTACCCATGCATAACATAGCAAATTAACATCAATCCAGTCAATTTTTCATGCAATAAAACACTTTGCACAAAATTCACATAGAACTTCACTTTTCTGAAAATTTGAAAAAGGAAAAAGGGAATACCTTAGAACCTTACATCCAAGGTTCTAGTGGATGTAAATCCACCTCCTTATACACTGGGGTGTATGCAGAAACAATAATCAACAACAATCTTCAAACCTGCTAAGAAAAATCAAAAAAGAAAAACACAAATATATAGATATTCTGTTTTACCTTTCTTCTTTCTTAAAAACCTTACACAAACTTTCAATCCTTTTCAAACTCGTTTTAAAACACTCTAACTTCAAAAATCTACAATCCCTCAGTCCACTTTCACTTTCTAAGAGATTGGATTTTTGAAAGTTCAAACACTTTTTCAAACCCTTTTCGATACTTAAACCTCAAACAAATCTTTCACACTTTTTAAATTGGAACTCAGAACTTAGCATAAACACAACACACAACTTTTCAAAAACATAAAAGGAATTACTCTTTAACTTAGAAAATACCAACTTTATTTCTTAAAAAAGGAATTACAAGTGATTAGCTAAAAATTCTGGAACAAGGGGTATCCACAGGTTGGACCTCCTTAAATACTACTCTATAGAAGAACCTAGAAGACTAAAACCCTAGCAGGTAAAGCCCTAATTTGCCCTTGGACGATTTGACTGAAAATGGGTCAAAATCGTGCCCATGTGATCATGTGAAGATGCCAGCTCTCATTGGTTAATCTTGGACGTTGGTTGAGCCTTGGGGACAAAGGAGTTGATCTCCTATGTTAAATTGGTCGGGTGTGGGTTTTGGTGCGAAAGAGACGTTGCAGGGGAAGGCTGGGGAGGGGTCCACAAAGCATGTGAGTGTGTTGGGTGAGGTGGGAAAGGATGAGGGTGAGTGGAATTAGGGAACTGGAGCATTTGGGGTAAAACCCCTTTGGTTTGAGGATTAATTAATCTGGGGTGGGTTTAGGGTTTATGTGAGATTAGGGGGCGTTTAATCTGGTTTGGGTGTAATTTGTTTTCAAATTTAGTGTTTAGGAGGGAAGGGGGGGTAAGTGGGGTTTGTTGACTTAATTGACTGGATTAAGAATTAAATCGGTTTGGGTAATGGACTGGGTTGGGTGGTGGGTACGGGTAGGTTATATGGGTTGATGGGTGGGTAGGGCTGAGGTGTCACGTGGTGACTGGTTGGGAAGGTTTGGTGGATTGGCAGATTTGGTCCCCAAGCTATTCATTTTCTTTCACTTTGTATTAAATGCCCATCAGCGCCTAGTTTTGCCTTTGTCAACTTTGCACAAGTTGTCAATAATGGCACATAAACTTTCAAAACATTTAACAAGGGCTCCTTTTGTATTTTCTTAATTTTCCAAGGGCTGATCTTGTATAATCTTCAAACATTAAGGACCATACTTGTACATTTGATATTTTGAGGGTCAAATGTGACAAGTTCTTCAAAGATGAGGGGCCATTCTTGCCAATCTTCAATTCTTCAAGGGTCATTTTGCAAAATCCAAACTTGGGCCCGGTTCATTGTGCGACTTCGTTTCCCGTGTTCGTTTTTGATTGATTCTTGTGATCTTTTGCCAATTCCTCAATATCCGTACCTAAAAATACACAAGTAACAAACACGAGCATATATTTGGTCTATTTTATGATATTTTATGCAATTTAAGGCCGTTTTGGACGATGAGACCATGTATAAAAGCAGTCTCATCACTCCCCCATACTAAACCATTGCCGTGCCCTCACGCAATGCTAAGGATAAAGTATCAAAGCATCTCCAAAATTTAATTTTATTCACTTTTATTGAAATGATAAACTAGCTACATTACTACTACTTGTGTTATAGACATAATGTATGATTTTCATCGCAAAATGGGATGTTTAGGTTCATAGAATAAGAACACGTGAATGCTTCGTTAGAAATAATTTCATCGTCCTCGATTTTCACCTTAATTCCATGCCAAGCGTGCAACGAGATCATTGTCATTATAAGTTAGTAATGCTAACACTACTCATATGCCCTAATCACGTACTTATCCTCCCATTATTCCTAAGTTGTATCTCTTATATTTTATTTTGTCTTAATGATCACGAGGATACATCATTGACTTATGCGATAATAGAGATTTAGGTCTAAAAATAGAGTCCTAACGGTGTAACTAAGACCATCAAATCAATAGCCCCTCCTAATAGACAACGATGTTAAAAAATTAAGTTGACAAGAAGAATCGATAAACACGGTTTTATAACGGTTTTGAACATGAGACTTATTACCAAGACTTTTATACGCCCCCTAACGGAAGGACCTTATTATCTTTGGTTTACCTCCATCTTTTATTCAACTTCGCCATGAAGCTTTTATTATGACTTCGGTCTTGCCTTGCCTTTTATAATCCGCCATCATCGGTGGTTTTATTAGCCAAAGACGTATATCCTCACGCTAAAGCGAATTTTGGATCTTTAAAGCTTCGAAGATTAAGGCTTGATTCACTTTTAATTTTTGCATAGATTTTAGGCCTTGTGGGGCTTCAAATTGTTTGCTTGATTTAGGTGAGCACTTGAAATCTTATTATTGGGTGAAGCTTTCGATTATTGGGGTGCCAATACTTCAAAACCGTGACGCTGGCGATACCTTAATGTCTTCCCAATTTAATTACACGGAAGCTACTAGAAAAGACTAGAAACCCAACAATCAAAACTAAACCGCTAAATCAATATTTATTAAGCAAAAAATATTTACAAGCGAAGGGAGAATAAGCAAACAACGAGAACACATGAGTTTTTGAAAGAATACGAGTACTCTACGTTTAGCATAGTAACTTATAATAAACTCTATCATTTCTCGTCCTCATTTAAGAGACTTAGCCTAATGTGTAGTTAAGGAATCAAAGCTAAGTGCTCAACACGCACGGTCGAGTCAAAAAATACTCTTATTCTCGCCATCGGAAAATCTACATTCGTGTCTTCAAACACTTATGAAACACGAGAAAATTTTTAAAATTTGGCCATTTTTAGCCTTATTTTGCATAAAACGATAAACAAAACGATAAACTTTGGAAAGCGTGAAGGTTTGGCAAGGCAAGTATCTATTCACCCCCCCATACTAAAGTTAAACATTGTCCTCAATGTTTCGAGTCTAGGGGTGCAAACACCCCCATACTAGAGACGTAGTCGAATGCCTAATCTAGCATGGAAAGGGTGTAACCATTAAGTAATAGCCGTTTATGAAGTGTGCTATAAACCTAAGGTTAGAACATAAAAGGATATATCATGATGTGGATATTGGGAAAGGCCTCCAAAGCAAACGATCGAGTGCTCCCATGAAACGAACACGAGAGGCTCCAATCGTGAAGATGATGATCTAAAAGACACAATTCACAAACAACCATGGAACAAAGGTTGGAAGGGCACAAATCCCCTCACATTAAACTAATTAGAAAGCAATAATATGTACATGGATAAGCATGGGTCTCCCCCACGAGGCACCTTGTTTTTGATAACCGAGTCAAAAGCTCGACTCGAATCCCCATAAATGTGATCATTTAGGGATAATCATGGTTTGGTCAATTTTTGGTGGGGCTTACATGATAAACAAGGCCCAAAAGCACGTGGAGTACTTTAAAAATCCGATATACGTATACCGGGGTCAAAGATAGCGTCCTCGTTTTCGGATGAAAGACGAGACAACACAACTCCAACACAAATCCCAATGGGATAGAAGAAAATAGGAGAGAAGAAATAGAAGGGTGGGACAATGGGTAAGTCAAAACATTGAGCTACTCGAGGTAGACTCGCACCAATCAAATGAAAAGATTTTCCATTTATTGCATCGGTGGAAGACCGAGATTTCCCTATAAAAGCAATTCCAGGATCAATATCTCATCCTCGGTGGAGAAAGGGGAGGGAACATAAGGGGCTTCCCCCACACTAAGTCCACACAAAGCATCGTCAAAAGGAGAAGACGAGCTTGTAGTACTCAATACACGCGGTGATGACGGAGTTAGAATTGTAGAAAAATCTTTTAAATTAGATTCAAAATCTTTTCCTTTTTCATCTTTAAAACTCTCCTTGTGAAAACCCGATTTGATTATGTCAAAAATATTTGGTGTATCTAAAACAATGTTAGTCACACTAAAAATTCTCACATTTTGAAAACGTTTTGGTTTAGGTGGTGGCAAGTTTTCAAATCTTTTGTCAACAAAGAAAACCTCCCCATCGGGATCAACGTATTCATCATCCGAAGAATCACTCGAGATTGGAATCATAGGCTTAACACTCTTAACCTCCATCGGCGGAGGGGACGGAACTTCATTTTTATCAACTCCTAAAACTCTATTTGAAATCTTTTGACAAATGTTTTTGATGGGATTGACATTGTACAAAGATGTGATAGAATAAACATGAGAAAGAGTGGAGTTTTGGGTTGCATTAATGACGAGTTCTTCCTCATTGAAACGAAGAGTGATTTTTCTTGCATGCACATCGATAAGTGCTCTCGAGGTATCCAAAAAAGATCGACCTAAAATTAACGGAACTTTAGGATCGATGGGAATATCAACAACAATGAAGTCTACAGGGTAATAGAACTTTCCAACTTTCACAAAGACGTCCTCGGCAACTCCACAAGCTAGAATCGTAGAATGATCGGCCATTTCGATTGACATTCTTGAAGGAGTGAGATTTGGAAGATTGAGCGATTTAAAAATCTCGAGAGGCATCAAATTAATACTAGCACCAAGATCGGCCAAGGCGTAGCATTCTTCCATGTCTTGGATAGCACATGGGATTAAAAACTTTCCAGGATCACCGACCTTTTGAGGTATGCGGCTTAGAAAAACCGAAGAACAACTAGACGATTTTTGCAATTTCTCTTTGTTATTCAACATACTTTTGAAGTTCGCGGCAAATCGAGGCATCATGACTAAGGTGTCGGCAAAACTTATATTAAAATGCAAGTCACGAAACATTTTCATAAAGAGTTCAAATTGATAATTATTTCGTTCTTGTGCCTTTTCCTTGTTTCGTCTTGATGGGTAGGGTAAAGGTGGTGTGGGTTGGGGAAAATTAGGCATAGGCATCGGCCTTGGAATCTCGGGTTCCATGATTGGTGTAGGTTCAACCGTAGGTGTGGTTTGAGCGGTACTTCGTGGGCTTGTAATGTGCTCCTTTTCAACCACAACCTCGGGTTCTTTCTCTTTTTCCTTCTCCATAGAAGTACTTGGACGAGAAATGGGTTCTTTGAAAGTTTTACCACTACGAGTAGTAATAACCTTCAATTCTCCTTTCGGGTTCACGATGGTATCACTAGGAAGACCACCCGAAGAAGAGGGCTTACACATGATAGCTTCAAACATCTTAGCCATACGATCTTCAAACTTAGATTGCCTAGCATCCGCTTTTAACAACTCTTGCTTAATCTCATGTTGTCCTTGCTCCATTTTTTGTTGATTTTGTTGGAGTCGTGTGACATTTCCTTCCATTTTATTAGCATGAGTTTTAAGTTCATTAGCAAGTTCGTTTTTAAGCTCGTTTTTCAACTCGGATCTTAAGCTAACCATCTCACGTTGCATGTTATCAAACTTAGCATCATTAGCCTTAGCATAATTCAAAAATTCTCCTTGAAGATTTTTGGTGTGATCATTTTGAAAACCTTGGGCATTAGTTTGAAAATCACGGTTTTGGTTTTGGTTTGAAATTTGCCCATTTCCACTTTGGTAATTACCTTTGTTATAATTTCTTTGATTTCCTTGGTAATTTCCACCTTGGTTGTTGTTGTTGCGATAATTATTAGCATTTTGATTGGGTGGAGCTTGATTTGAACGAGAACCTTGACCGATTTGGTTATAAGTTCCCGTGGCTACAAAAGCATTTGAAGTGTTACCATCCGCGGTAATGCACTCGGAAAGATCATGAGCTCCCCCACACGACAAACAACTTTTAGAAACCGCTTTAACCGAAGCGGTGTTGGAAGCTTCTTGAGCCTTCCAATGGGACATAAGGTTAGCAAATCTATCGAAAAATCGGTTTTCTTCATTTGCTTCATCATGTAATGCATTGATACTTTGAGACAATGATGAGCCCCTTTTGGCAACACTCGGTGTGTGACGAGGGCTATAAACCTTAGACCTATTCTCGATTATGACCAAAGCTTCTTCAACCGTTTTACACAAAAAATTACCACCCGCGGCGGCATTTAAATAATCTCTTTCATGATCGTTAAGTCCATTGTAAAACGTGTCGATTTGGTGCAAATCGGAAAAACCATGATGAGGACATTCATGTAACATCTCCTTAAACCTATTCCAAGCCGTAGAAAAACTTTCATTTGATTCTTGTGAAAATTTAGAAATCTCATTCTTCAAATGCGTAGTCTTAGAGGGCGGAAAAAATTGGTTCACAAAATTCGAAACGAGATCCTTCCACGTCAATATAGAATTGGGTGGCTCTTTCTCTAACCAAATTTTAGCGGGCCCCGCTAAGGAATACGGAAAAAGCATCATCTTAATCGAGTCATTCGAGACATCCTTAAATTTTCACGTGGCGGTAAGACGATTAAATTGGCGGATATGGTTGTGGGGATTGTCCTTCTCATCACCACGGAATTTGTTGTTTTGGATCATCGACAACAAACCCGTTTTCACCTCAAAATTCTCCGCAAGGATTGCGGGAATCACAATAGCTTCTCCATAACCCTCGGTGGGTGCTTGAAGTAACTCCATCATAGTTCGATTCGCCATGGTCGGTTCTTCTCGTACAATGGGTTCGTCAATAGGAGACTCCTCACTAGAATGAGTGAGTGATTTGTTTCTTCGTTTACGAGCACGTCTAGCTTTAGAGCGAGTTTGCATAAACGTCACGTACAACGAGAAGGCGAGCAAAGAAGATTCTTTTTGGTATTTTGTGTTTTTTCAATTTTTTTGTGGTTTTTGATTGTATTAACCTTTTTGGAAATTGGTGAATATATTAAGTAGACAATGAGTCCACAAATCTCCTCACTAATCAAATCTCTTGATTAAAAAGGCCTCAAGGAATGAAAACGATCACGTGGAGTGAACACCTTCGATGACTTTAGAACGATGGTGGAACACCAAATCGTTCAAGAGGGTTTAATCAAATAGAAACCAAGAAAATATATATGATATGTAATAATACTTTGGGCGGCAAAACCCTCGATTCACTTTCAAAATCAAATACGCACAAGCAAGCGGAGGAAACGAGGCGGCGCGAAGCACTTAAGAGCCTTTTTCCTTTAGGTTGTGAAATACAACCGCCTTATACCCACCTTATAGTTTGTATTATCAAGATTAAGCTTCACGAAAGTATTTATCTATTTTTGCCTTTTTCTTTGGTTTGAGATTCGAATACAATGATCGAGTGATGAAATCCCGAATCAAGGTTGTGATTGCTCACGTATTTGGAGTACTTGTGTATTTATTGTTCTACGTATACAATATAGTAATAGTATTCACACAAAAACCGAAAACGATAATACGTATTAATAGAGTGCTATTAATACAATTACTATATGGCTAATATAGAAAAACAACAATGGTTCAATCAAAACACAACACGCCTCCCCGGCAACGGCGCCATTTTGATGTAGTGTGTTTACTACCCTTTAGGAAAAGAGCGTAAAAAGCGGTAAGTATTAAGCGTACGTTTAGGAAAACGTAAACACTTATGACCTTTGATGGGTATCGTTCTCTCGAGGAGGCACGTGCGTTGTGTAATGAATGATTGATTTATGTTTTTGATTATTAATGAGAAGAAAAGAAGAGAAAATGACGAAGACGAAAAAAAATAGAAAAATAAGGCGAAAACACTACTAGAAAGTTATGACGTAGAACGTAAAAAGTGCAAAATTTAAAATTTTAATCTAAAAATTCCTAAAAATTACTAAAAATCCACAATAATATTCTAAGAGTTTACAAAAAAATCCAAACTTGCCAAAACCTTTTAATTAATTTAATAATGACTTTTTAATGCTAATTAAAGCCCTAAAAATCACTTTTAAATATTAAAAAGCCCTAAACATGATTTTATAGTTTGTAAACCTCAAAAATGACCTAACTAAACTAAAAACTATTTTTAAAAATTTTAAAACCAAATTAAACTATTTTTAAACTCCTAAAAACTATTAAAATCTATTAAATCTTAAATTAAATCTAGAAAATAATTGAAAAGCCTAAAAATTAATTGACAAGTGAAAAAGTTCCTATTTTAATGTCTAGAATCTAGGAAAAATGAAAAAAAGTTAAAAATAAAACTTTGAATTTTAATGAATAAAATAATAATAAAATAACCTAAAAAATTAAAAGTTCTTAAATAAATTCTAAAAAATTCTCAAAAATCCTAAATAATCTAACTAAGAAGAAAATGTAAATTAAAGTTCCTAAAACCTCTTAATTAATTTTATATTAATTTTTAAAGTTTAATAAAAAACCTAAAATCAAATAAAATTAATAATTAAAGTTTTTGAAAACTTTTTTATATGTAAACCTCAAAAATACATATTAAAACCTAAAAACTATTTTTTTGTATTTTTTAATTACTGTTTAATATTTTTAATAGACTTTCTAATTTTAAAACTAAAAATAATCCTATTAATTTATTAAATAAAAGGAAAAATAAAACTTTTAATCAGAAAAATCCTAACACTTATAAATGTCCTAGGAAAAATGAGCTAAGCCCAAAAAGCTTAATAAATAAGCTGGAAAAAATCAAATAAGCTACGGCTTATTTAAAATAAGTGAAAAGAAAAAGAGGTCAAATAACTAATGAAATGAAACTAAAATGTAAAAAGGCATCTAGATCAATGGTAAA
Organism: Glebionis coronaria; assembly: GCA_025667525.1. Classification (NCBI taxonomy): domain Eukaryota; kingdom Viridiplantae; phylum Streptophyta; class Magnoliopsida; order Asterales; family Asteraceae; genus Glebionis; species Glebionis coronaria. The sequence goes on from CM046877.1 coordinate 497,230,590, forward strand.
CACGCTTAGTCCCCCAGCGAGGGGTCGCGTGTTCGAGTCCGTTGCGGGTGACCTTTTTATAAAAATTTTCTCTTTTTTTTTTCTTTTACAATTTAAACAGTGACCTTTTAATGAACACAAAAACTCAAAAACAACCTTATTTAAACAAGGATTGAATCAGAATAATGCAAAAAACGTGCCCAGTTGGGCTTGGTGACTGATGAACACAAGGGTGAGTTCACCACTTGTGCCAAGACCAAGAGGACTTGGTTTTGCTTGTTTGGTGGTGTTTGTTGATGGACAAAGGCACCCCTACACTCTTTGGAGTGTAGGGAGTCACTAATAAGCAGAAAACAAGCACCTATAGCACAAAAGTTTCACAATCAAAGCACAAACAAGCAACTCTAAGTTGCTGATATAAAACAGATAGGTTTGGTTACAGTTAGCTAGATTACTTGCACTCAAATGGGTTTCAAACCTCAAGATTAAGCATACACATGCACCAAGTATCACACAAACAACATACAACCCTGAATTAACCTAACTCTAACAGATTTAAAAGATCTTAGAACAAATTTTGAACAAAAACAAGCAGAAAATGGTCAAGCAGATTTTTGCTATCCTTTTCACTTTTTACTTGCACAAACTTGTTTAAACTTGCACCAATCTTAACCTAAACTCTCATGCAACCCTACACAATCCTACTTAATCTATCTAACACGTTTTAATTCTCAAAATCTACCAAGCTCTCTCTATAAAACTCAAATCCAAACACCCCTTTAAGTTTCTGTTATCAACTTTTAACAAACCAAATCACTTCAAAAGCTTTCCTAACTGATTTATATTACTCTACCCATGCATAACATAGCAAATTAACATCAATCCAGTCAATTTTTCATGCAATAAAACACTTTGCACAAAATTCACATAGAACTTCACTTTTCTGAAAATTTGAAAAAGGAAAAAGGGAATACCTTAGAACCTTACATCCAAGGTTCTAGTGGATGTAAATCCACCTCCTTATACACTGGGGTGTATGCAGAAACAATAATCAACAACAATCTTCAAACCTGCTAAGAAAAATCAAAAAAGAAAAACACAAATATATAGATATTCTGTTTTACCTTTCTTCTTTCTTAAAAACCTTACACAAACTTTCAATCCTTTTCAAACTCGTTTTAAAACACTCTAACTTCAAAAATCTACAATCCCTCAGTCCACTTTCACTTTCTAAGAGATTGGATTTTTGAAAGTTCAAACACTTTTTCAAACCCTTTTTGATACTTAAACCTCAAACAAATCTTTCACACTTTTTAAATTGGAACTCAGAACTTAGCATAAACACAACACACAACTTTTCAAAAACATAAAAGGAATTACTCTTTAACTTAGAAAATACCAACTTTATTTCTTAAAAAAGGAATTACAAGTGATTAGCTAAAAATTCTGGAACAAGGGGTATCCACAGGTTGGACCTCCTTAAATACTACTCTATAGAAGAACCTAGAAGACTAAAACCCTAGCAGGTAAAGCCCTAATTTGCCCTTGGACGATTTGACTGAAAATGGGTCAAAATCGTGCCCATGTGATCATGTGAAGATGCCAGCTCTCATTGGTTAATCTTGGACGTTGGTTGAGCCTTGGGGACAAAGGAGTTGATCTCCTACGTTAAATTAGTCGGGTGTGGGTTTTGGTGCGAAAGAGACGTTGCAGGGGAAGGCTGGGGAGGGGTCCACAAAGCATGTGAGTGTGTTGGGTGAGGTGGGAAAGGATGAGGGTGAGTGGAATTAGGGAACTGGAGCATTTGGGGTAAAACCCCTTTGGTTTGAGGATTAATTAATCTGGGGTGGGTTTAGGGTTTATGTGAGATTAGGGGGCGTTTAATCTGGTTTGGGTGTAATTTGTTTTCAAATTTAGTGTTTAGGAGGGAAGGGGGGGTAAGTGGGGTTTGTTGACTTAATTGACTGGATTAAGAATTAAACCGGTTTGGGTAATGGACTGGGTTGGGTGGTGGGTACGGGTAGGTTATATGGGTTGATGGGTGGGTAGGGCTGAGGTGTCACGTGGTGACTGGTTGGGAAGGTTTGGTGGATTGGCAGATTTGGTCCCCAAGCTATTCATTTTCTTTCACTTTGTATTAAATGCCCATCAGCGCCTAGTTTTGCCTTTGTCAACTTTGCACAAGTTGTCAATAATGGCACATAAACTTTCAAAACATTTAACAAGGGCTCCTTTTGTATTTTCTTAATTTTCCAAGGGCTGATCTTGTATAATCTTCAAACATTAAGGACCATACTTGTACATTTGATATTTTGAGGGTCAAATGTGACAAGTTCTTCAAAGATGAGGGGCCATTCTTGCCAATCTTCAATTCTTCAAGGGTCATTTTGCAAAATCCAAACTTGGGCCCGGTTCATTGTGCGACTTCGTTTCCCGTGTTCGTTTTTGATTGATTCTTGTGATCTTTTGCCAATTCCTCAATATCCGTACCTAAAAATACACAAGTAACAAACACGAGCATATATTTGGTCTATTTTATGATATTTTATGCAATTTAAGGCCGTTTTGGACGATGAGACCATGTATAAAAGCAGTCTCATCAATGGGATTAGCCTGATTGCATCATTTGTGAGTAAGCCTATTATGCTTGATTCATTTACCGCTGCGATGTGCAAGGACTCGTGGGGTAGGAGTAGTTTTGCTAGATGTTTGGTGGAGATTGATGCGGTAAATGACCTGAAGGAGTCTGTTACTATTGGTATTCCTTCGTTGGTTGGAGATGGGTTTATTAAGGAGACTATTCGTGTGGAATATGAATGGAAACCCCCTCGGTGTGTTACTTGTATGGTTTTTGGTCATTCTTCTGAGATGTGCCCTAAGAGGGTGGTTGTCCCTACTCTAGTGGTGAATTCTAATGATGGTTTTTGTGACAATCCGTCAATTTAAGGTTGATATTTTATTCTCAATATTTATTTGAAAACACTATTTTAATGTTATAATATGAACTCACTTATTTTTGGGAAGAAATTTGGATTTATGTCTTGAAGTAGCATCGACTACGTCTAAACCGGAGGATTCAACGTTACGTGCTTACGTTTACATACACCGTTTTGGTGACAGTCCGACATTTCAGAAAATAAATTTATTCGTAAATATTATTTTGGAATTTTGAATTTGTGTTGGTTCATAAACTCACAAATTTGCGAGAAGAGATTAGGACTTACGATTTTAATTTAACGTCCTTTACGACTAAACCGGAAACCTTAGGATTACGTATTTACGTTTTCGAACTCCGTTTTTGATGAGACGATTTTTATTACATTCGTTTTGTGCCGTTGATTCATAATTTATAAAAACGTTGTTCGTAAAACGACCCGAGGGCACGCAAATCGAGGAAACTAGAATCGAGGAGTACCCGTAAATTAGTGGGATGAGACAAGTTTACACTTGCCTCACCCCACAAATGGGAGGCCAAAACTTCACCAACACATCTAAGATGTGTCAAAGCTTACTAAGTAAGCTAGGACACTTGTCCTAGCTACTTACACAAACTACATGCACAACAAAACCACTCAACACAAACTAACAACTTCATTTATTCAACTCCATGCAAATCTCACACAACTCTCCCCCCTCTCTCTCTAAAATTCGTCCAAGAACCACCCCTAAACACCCTCATTTGATCAAATTTAACCATAAAATCATATGTTATTCACACATATGATAAAGCCCTTTTCAAGCTCAATTGATTGGTGGTGATTTTAACATCCAAGGAGAAGGTTTGGTGATGTCCAAGGGCTGATTTCTCAAGGAGTTTTCATGAATAACAAGGGCTAATTTTTGGAGGAATCTACAAATACTTGGTGATCCTAGAAGTGATGTTGATATCTCATAAGATTGGTTACCCAAAACCAAGTCTTGTTCATCATCAACCCCATCTTTTCATCACTTTGGTGGTATAGAGATTGTTCTTTCCATCCTCCTGTTATTTTAATTATGTAATCTTGTATTTTCTTTCCTATTGTCTATGTATATGATGAATATATGATGATAAAAATATTGTGTGGGGATTTGGTGTTGATAAACATGGTTAAAAAGATGGAAAACCATATGTAAAAAGGTTAAAATCTTGCTTAATAAGTTGGCTGTATAAAAACAGTAACTAACCATATGTTAAACTGATAAAATGACAAAGTGGAATCAATATACAGTAAGTATTAGGTCTTGTACAAATGTGAGAGTTGGCCATACAATGGAATCATTATAATGAGTGAGATATGATTAAAACAAAATTGAAGTACCAATCTGAATAGTCAGTTTTGGACGGACTGTTAGGGATATTTAAAAATTGATTGAGCAGTAGCTAAAGCTAAGTTAATTGTAGCACATATCATGTAGTTTATGGTGTCCAAAAATGAGCTTCTATCTCCTTATAGAACTCAAGATATGATAAAAATGGTGAGGATGAAACTAAAAATCAGATTTTGAAGAATTAATGTTTAATAGTATTATATAAGCACTCAAACTAATATAGTATAAAATGTGAATTAAAACCCACTAACTCATATAATACATTTATATAAATATGTATAAGGATAAATAAATGGACATTTTATAAAAATGGTAGTTTGATAAGTTTTATAAGTTAATAAACTATAAACATGATTTTTACGACTTTTTCGGCTATTACCGTAAAATTAACGTTTTTGTTAAATAAAACTTAGACGGTTGGACCCGTCTAATGTAAACTTTTATAAACTCATATACTGATATATAAGAATATATAACAAGTAAAAACCTATAAAACCCGAACTATATAACATACGGATATTAACGGGCTAAGTTAACATTATTGGACTAATAATACAACAAAATGGGCTAAAACACTTATAAACTTATTTATTGGGCTTAACCCATTTAGGCCCAACATGTAAAGGGTAAATACTGATAATACAAGTATGAAATGGATTAATACAAGTTAAATAACTTATAGTAGGCTTATTGGACCTAAAACACGTAAATAGGTAAAACTAGTAAACTAGTATAAAAGTTATCGACACATAATACTAAAACGAGTAAATGAGAATATGTAAACCCACTTGATCATCATATATATAAAATCATCATATGTATACATAATTGTTATTTTTGTAAAGTCATTGGACAAAAGTCTAAGACGAGTTTTATTTGTCTAGGTTTTCGTGATTGAAGCACGTACCGTACATCCGAATTGCCGATAACCCGCCTTCCCACATCAACGTGAGTTCATAGCCTCGCACTCTTTTAAATGTTTTTATGAAACTTTTTATAAACCCGCGAGGGAGATAACATGTTAGTTTTTATAAAATAGGACACCATTTGTCCCGATTGTTCGTTTATTGATTTGGACCTGAATGATTGTATGACCCGATGAATGAATATATGACCCGATAAATGAAATGAAATGGATTATTAAAGTTAGGTTATGTCACTAAAAGTCCCATTAGCATGAATTGTGAACTACCGGGATTTGGTAGACGCTTATGCATATAATAGTACTATTTTGGGGACGATCACCCCAGTTCGCGCCTTGACGGTTGATCCCCGTCGTGCCACATTGATTGGTAAGCGAATTTATGTATGAGAAGATTTACACAAGCGTGATTATTGTAACGACACGCTAATTTAGATGGGCAAATGAGTTTCGGGGTAGCTACCCGTTGTTTGTTGTAGTAAGGTAACAATGTCATGCGGCTTATAATAATCCAATTAACGAAATACTACTATATGCACCGAATTACGATATATTGCCTGACTAGCAATATGGGGTCATACTATTGATATTATGTTCATGTTTTGGTTTTCATAACCATAATCATATAACGGTTTTTATTTAACTCCATACAAGGTTATAAAACGTATTGTATGATATTTTTACGACATTGGTTCGTATAACGATTTTGAAGGCGAAAACCTACATTATGATCTTGATAAGGAATTGTATAAAATGACTTTGGCTATTTTATGGCCCATTAAAATGATTTGTACAAAATGGTTTTTGGTAATAATTATATACCGATGATATATTGATGGTTTTATTAAACTCTATGAATTCACTCGGCGTTATCGCTGACCTTTTCTTTTAACATGTTTTATCTCAGGTACTTGAAGGTAATTCTCGCGAAGACATCAAGAATTCATGGCCCGCACTTAAATAATAATTTCCATTCAAATGCTTTGTAAAACCTTTGTAAAACCTGTATGAAATAATATGACTTATTAAATAATAATTTCCATTCAAATGCTTTGATATTTATGAATGGAAATGATTTATTAATAAACGACGCGATTTTTATGCGTTGTCTATGATGTGAGTAATGTGCTATCCCGTAACACCAACGAGTCTTCCGTTGTATTGAATTGTGTAAATTTGGGGGTGTTACAGTTTGGTACCAGAGCTCTCGTTATAGAGAACGAAAGATTTTTAAAATTTAGGTTTTTAATAAAACATTTCAAAATCTTTTAACTATAAATATTTTTCTAAAAATGTCTAAAAATCTTTTGACTATAACGGTGCCGAAGAATTCCCGAGTTACCGACAAGGCCAGACTGAGAAGTGTTATTTTAATATATATATATATAACTTGGATTATATATATACATATGATGTAATTTGATTACATGATTGTTTGATAATTATTTTGATATTTATACGAGGTATTTATACGACGTAGATTGTCACAAGGAACCCTAAATCCCCTAGTAAATTAATCGAAGCTATTCTCGTAGGAATTCTAACTATCCTAGATCTAAACCAAGTTGTAGATATTTATGATCCCAACAAATGGTTGATATTCGTAGAAATGTTGACATTAGTTGATTGTGATATTAAAGAAGAATTGGCGAGATTAAATCTGATATCGATGTCATGACGATCTTTCCTTATAGAGTGGAGTTTGACAAAACGTTACCACCTGGAAAGGTGTCATCTGATTCGTTGTCACCCAATTCTTAAATTTGAGAATCGAAAGGGTGAATGTCGCACTTGAGGCTGTCATTGGACCCATTACCCAAAAGCCTCATGCCACTAATACCTTTCCGAGAAGTCTAATTGAATGTATGGGTCATTTCATACTAGTGACTCATTTGATAACTATTGTTGTAAGAGCTATAGGATTGGAAATTAAGTATTGATTCATATCGAGCTTTTATTGCCCTTTTAAGGTTTAATAATAAGATTGAAAGTATTGGAAAATGAGGTAGGATATCGAATTGAGTATAAAATTGGTTGAAACTTGAATAAAGTAAAATTTAACTTGTATGGAATATAAAATTGTTAAGAGAAAATCGTTAAGTTCTGTGACTGAATTATAAGGTTTTAATTGATTGTTGGTTCGTGTTAAGGGTTGTTCCTAGGCCATTGTCCACTAATGAGGATGCCCAGTGTCCAAGAAATAAATTGAAGAAATCTTCTTCTAAATTGGGACTGATGGATCTTCCAAGACATGTGGGACACCTAATGACTCTTGTAGATTAGTATTCATTGTGGTATCTTTTAAAAATCCCTAACTTAACTGAGACATCAGTTGGTAGGATGAGTTCTTGGAATTGTATGACATAGTGACACGTAATGTGTTGCGGTACAATTTTGACTTGTTTGTGATTAATGAAAAGACTACCTTTGATTGCTAAATTCTACATGTATCGATGTTATCTATCCTTTGTTGCTTCATCCTAATGTTCGCATTAGTGATGAAACTACTGAACAAGTACTCATCTCGATTTGAGTTACGTTGTGAATTATTCTTTCTGAGTGCCATCGAGGTCATGAACCTCATGATTAAGTGGCTAAGCTCCTTTCCAGATATATAGTAGTTAGTTCTTGGTGAACAACTCTTGATCACTCTATTGCAGATCACTCATTATTTTTATAAGATACGATAGTATCCCTTGGGAAAAATTGAATTTTCATCACCATATGAATTATTTAAAGTGAGACTCATAAATAATCTTTATCAAAATGAAGTTGTTTATAAAACACCTTGGAAAACTTAATTGTTTTCATAACAAAGAAAATCCTTGTAAATTTATTTTTGATTCTTATTTAAGAATTAAGCATGACAATGTTTTTATTATAAACATGAACATAAAATTTTGACGAACTGAGTATTGCATCGTTAATCTTGAAATTGTATATAGTTGCGCGCCTACATACAATTTGGAATGGACCATGCAAGACTGATTAGTAGTCACCATAAAACTAATGAATAAACACTACATTTTCTTTAAAGATTGTGAAAGATTAAATTTTATGAGATTTGCAAGAAGTGAAAAATAGGGACATAGTGTTAGGGACACCTACATATGTGCCTGTAGCATCTATTATTCTGAATCGAATTTACTCATCTATGGAAATTGTCTTATTTGACAATTGACAATTATTTCTTGTCCAATTCTCCCGTAGTAAGATTCTTAGGAAAAGTATATGATTACCGAGTGTTGATACCCGACTGGATGTATCGACGTTCCTATCATTTCTTTTGATTTGACTTCATTTTAATGACCTGGGTAACGATCCGAGGAGCTTTCGAATGCGTAATCAAATTATGAAAACATGGGATATATTCATATTCATTAAATGTTTTCGTCTGTAATTGATTTGAAATTCTATCGCGTAGATTATGCGTTGACCTTACTCTTTTAACGATAGTTATGTCTCCGGATATCCTTGAATTGTGAAGGATTATGAGTTATTATTAGACTTTTGAGAACTTCACATCTTATCGACGGCAATGAAACTGAAAAGTTGGTAATGCCAGTAGAATGGATTAATTGATTATGACATGACGACATTGTCTTAATTGACGGGAACTCGAATAGAATTCCCCCAAAAGATAAGATGTTAATTATCAAAAGTGATCTAAATAATTCTTGATGGGTGACCATATCCTGTATTTAGACTTGACATTATACCATGAATGATTGTGAACTAGTTATAGATATTATAATCTAGAAAGAACTTAAAATAAATGTATTAAAAGATGTTTATGTTATCTGAAACTTTAGTAAGTATTTGTTGATGAATTACCTAGACTTTTGCCATTAAGGCAAGTTGAAATTGGTATTGAATATATTTTTGGTGCTGCACCTGTGGCTTGTGCACTGTACGTCAGCACCATCTGAATTAAAGGAATTACCGTACAAATGAGAGAGTTGTCGGAGAAGGATTTTATTCTACCGATCTCGTCATCATGAAGAGCTATGGTGTTATCATTCCTTATATTTATAGATTACTGTGAACTGAGTAAATTGACAATCAAAAACGATATCCATGACTCGAAATGGAAGATTTGTTCGATCATTTACAAGGTTCCAGCGTATGTTTTAAAGATTTGATCCATGGCATGGTTATCATGAACTTCGCGTCCGCGAAAAAGATTATCTATTCCAATCATTACATCCAGAACTTGTAATGAACATTATGAGTTTCACGTGATGACGTTTGGATTGACTAATACACATGTAGCATTCATAAATTGGGTGAATCACGTGTGTAGGCTGTAAATTGATAAATTCATGTTCGTGATCATTAAGGACTATTTGTTTGTTTATAAGAATAAGAATGAGTTAATAATTATTTATAGACTGCTCTGAATTGGTCGAACAACGAAAACCTGTACCTTGAATATATAACATGTGATTTAAGACTTAATCCTTTACATGATTTGATCGTGTGATTAATAAGATAATGGAATCTATATTGACTCTTCAAAAATTTAGAGCCCTTTTAAGACTTTGGGTTTTACCAAAAAGAAAGTGCAAATGTGTTTTGACAAATGTGTTATCGAAAAGAACTTTTAAGGGATTATTCCCTTATACATAAATCATTTAACTAAACTTCTTTTTATGGGTAAATGTTTGTGTATACCTCAAGACAACCTAAGAGGGATTGAGGAAACCTTTTAAACCATGACTTGAAATTTGAAACGATAATTTTTGCTTTTCAACTAAGAAAACTTTGACCAAAGTATAAACAAAGGTTTTTCGAACATTTACGGATCTTATTAAATATTTTCGATAAATCAACAAAAATCTTGTTAATTAAATTCAAATTTATTTTTGAACATTTTATATAATTGGTCGAACTGAGAAATTTAAATTTTTTTTTACGATTACGTTTCATAAAAATTGAATATTTAATAATTAATTAGTTGTAATAATTATCGACGCTCTAGACGTAGGATTGAGTAAAACGGATAAAAATGATAGTTGAGAAGAAACTAAAACTTAGAAAATATGAAGAAAGAAATTCTGAGTGAATTTTGGTTATGATAATTATTTCACCAGGAAAGGTGAATATAGATACTGACACATAATATAGAAAGGATAAAGAACCAATTAGGACATGTTCCTTAATAGTGAAGGTGCAAAATAAATTGCCGAACAATATAAAAATAAACAATGTTTATAAGAAGGATAATATAGATAATAAAAGGGGTTCACGGCTAATGTGAACCATTAGAATTGAGAAGCCGATGTCGTTAAATGTTTTAAAAGGCCACTTGTGGTTGCCTAAATATGGAGATTTTGAGATGTAGTCATCTCGTAAGTATAAGTATTCTATTCATGATATTTTTTACTAAATGTATCTTTATCTGAAGAAGCTGTACTGATGGCAAATTATGAAGGCAGACATTGCCTCATACATTAGTAAACGTCTAACTATCGCAAAGGTCATCATCTGAATTTGATTCCATTTGGGTCATCGTCGACAGACTGACCAAATCTGCTAATATCATTCCTGTTAATGATAGATTCTTGATGAAGAAATTGACTCTTTTATATTTAAAGGAGTTGTGTAAACATGGTGTGCCTATATCGATCATCTCTATCAAGATCCTCGCTTCGCATCGAATTTCTTGAGATTTGCTCAGGAGTCATTGAGAACGAATCTTGAAGAGAGTAATGTTTACCACCCCAAATCGAAGGGACGAGGTAAAGTAGAGATACAAAATACTATAAGTGTTGTGTTATGTTTGAATGATTGACCTTTGGTAATAGACCATATAATCGTTTTCCTTTGGAGAGATTATCATTGATAATTATCGTATTAGTATCGAGATCGAATCTTGTTAAGATTTAAAAATTAGAGCATCTGTAAGCAGGAGTTGAGATGAAGACACCCGACATACACCCATTGTGAGTTGGACATGTCTTTTAGGTTTAAGGTTTCCTATGATGGCGACCTTAACCTTACAAAATACTCGACCCGCGAGACCTGAAATGATTGTTGAAATTAGGATCTGATTATTGACTGCCGGTAGTGGGCAGGAGGTTATGTGAATATGAAATGTAGATCTTGAAGTGCCAGATGGGTAGCGAAGTTATGCCAAAAATTTTAACCATGGAAAAATGAATAGATGATCTGAAAGATCATGGGATATAAGTCCCCGTTGTATGGGACCACAGAGATGATGTAAAAAGATTGGTTTAAAAGGCATATAAGCTGGATCTACCCTAGGACTTCAAGAGCTGCGTGAATTATGTTTCGTATATCAAACTTGATAAAATGCCTATCAAGTGAAAATTTGACTATTCCTTAATAAAGTTTAGATCGGCGAAAAGTTGCATTCATCAAAAACCCGTGAACATCATGGATAGAGAAAGTAAGTCAATAATAAGCCTGATCTTATTCCTGTAGTTATGTTTGATGAAAACTCGCGTATTGTAATGAATTGCACTTGTGAGAAAAGGCCGGATGTGGAGGAAATACCCACATGGCTTTATCTCTATAAGAAGCGAGTAGTAAGGTAAGATGATCTTTGAGGACAAAGATCCTGTTTAGGGGTAAATGCTGTGACAATCCGTCAATTTATGGTTGATATTTTATTCTCAATATTTATTTGAAAACATTATTTTAATGTTATTATATGAACTCACTTAGTTTTGGGAAGAAATTTGGATTTATGTCTTGAAGTAGCATCGACTACGTCTAAACCCGAGGATTCAACGTTACGTGCTTACGTTTACATACACCGTTTTGGTGACAGTCCGACATTTCAGAAAATAAATTTATTCGTAAATATTATTTTGGAATTTTGAATTTGTGTTGGTTCATAAACTCACAAATTTACGAGAAGAGATTAGGACTTACGATTTTAATTTAACGTCCTTTACGACTAAACCGGAAACCTTAGGATTACGTATTTACGTTTTCGAACTCCGTTTTTGATGAGACAATTTTTATTAGATTCGTTTTGTGCCGTTGATTCATAATTTATAAAAACGTTGTCCGTAAAACGACCCGAGGGCACGCACATCGAGGAAACTAGAATCAAGGAGTACCCGTAAATTAGTGGGATGAGACAAGTTTACACTTGCCTCACCCCACAAATGGGAGGCCAAAACTTCACCAACACATCTAAGATGTGTCAAAGCTTACTAAGTAAGCTAGGACACTTGTCCTAGCTACTTACACAAACTACATGCACAACAAAACCACTCAACACAAACTAACAACTTCATTTATTCAACTCCATGCAAATCTCACACAACTCTCCTCCCTCTCTCTCTAAAATTCGTCCAAGAACCACCCCTAAACACCCTCATTTGATCAAATTTAACCATGAAATCATATGTTATTCACACATATGATAAAGCCCTTTTCAAGCTCTATTGATTGGTGGTGATTTTAACATCCAAGGAGAAGATTTGGTGATGTCCAAGGGCTGATTTCTCAAGGAGTTTTCATGAAAAACAAGGGATGATTTTTGGAGGAATCTACAAATACTTGGTGATCCTAGAAGTGATGTTGATATCTCATAAGATTGGTTACCCAAAACCAAGTCTTGTTCATCATCAACCCCATCTTTTCATCACTTTGGTGGTATAGAGATTGTTCTTCCCATCCTCTTGTTATTTTAATTATGTAATTTTGTATTTTCTTTCCTATTCTATATGTATATGATGAATATATGATGATAAAAATATTGTGTGGGGATTTGGTGTTGATAAACATGGTTAAAAGATGGAAAACCATTTGTAAAAAGGTTAAAATCTTGCTTAATAAGTTGGTTGTATAAAAACAGTAACTAACCACATGTTAAACTGATAAAATGACAAAGTGGAATCAATATACAGTAAGTATTAGGTCTTGTACAAATGTGAGAGTTGGCCATGCAATGTAATCATTATAATGAGTGAGATATGATTAAAACAAAATTGAAGTACCAATCTGAATAGTCAGTTTTGGAAGGACTGTTAGGGATATTTAAATTTGGATTGATCAGTAGCTAAATCTAAGTTAATTGTAGCACATATCATTTAGTTTATGGTGTCCAAAAATGAGCTTCTATCTCCTTATAGAACTCAAGATATGATAAAAATGGCGAGGATGAAACTAAAAATCAGATTTTGAAGAATTAATGTTTAATAGTATTATATAAGCACTCAAACTAATATAGTATTAAATGTGAATTAAAACCCACTAACTCATATAATACATTTATATAAATATTTATATGGATAAATAAATGGACATTTTATAAAAATGGTAGTTTGATAAGTTTTATAAGTTATAAAACTATAAACATGATTTTTACGACTTTTTCGGCTATTACCGTAAAATTAACGTTTTTGTTAAATAAAACTTAGACGGTTGGACCCGTCTAATATAAACTTTTATAAACTCATATACTGATATATAAGCATATATAACAAGTAAAAACCGATAAAACCCGAACTATATAACATACGGACATTAACGGGCTAAGTTCACGTTATTGGACTAATAATACAACAAAATGGGCTAAAACACTTATAAACTTATTTATTGGGCTTAACCCATTTAGGCCCAACATGTAAAGGGTAAATACTGATAATACAAGTATAAAATGGATTAATACAAGTTAAAGAACTTATAATAGGCTTATTGGACCTAAAACACGTAAATAGGTAAAACTAGTAAACTAGTATAAAAGTTATCGACACATAACACTAAAACGAGTAAATGAGAATATGTAAAACCACTTGATCATCATATATATAAAATCATCATATGTATACATAATTGTTATTTTTGTAAAGTCACTGGACAAAAGTCTAAGACGAGTATTATTTGTCTAGGTTTCCGTGATTGAAGCATGTACCGTACATCTGAATTGCCGATAACCCGCCTTCCCACATCAACGTGAGTTCATAGCCTCGCACTCTTTTAAATGTTTTTATGAAATTTTTTATAAACCCGCGAGGGAGATAACATGTTAGTTTTGATAAAATAGGACACCATTTGTCCCGATTGTTTGTTTATTGATTTGGACCCGAATGATTGTATGACCCGATGAATGAATATATGACCGGATAAATGAAATGAAATGGATTATTAAAGTTAGGTTATGTCACTAAAAGTACCATTAGCATGAATTGTGAACTACCGGGATTTGGTAGACGCTTATGCATATAATAGTACTATTTGGGGACGATCACCCCAGTTCGCGCCTTGACGGTTGATCCCCGTCGTGCCACATTGATTGGTAAGCGAATTTATGTATGAGAAGATTTACACAAGCGTGATTATTGTTACGACATGCTAATTTAGATGGGCACATGCGTTTCGGGCTAGCTACCCGTTGTTTGTTGTAGTAAGGTAACAATGTGATGCGGCTTATAATAATCCAATTAACGAAATACTACTATATGCACCGAATTACGATATATTGCCTGACTAGCAATATGGGGTCATACTATTGATATTATGTTCGTGTTTTGGTTTTCATAAACATAATCATATAACGGTTTTTATTTAACTCCATACAAGGTTATAAAACGTATTGTATGATATTTTTACGACATTGGTTCGTATAACGATTTTGAAGGCGAAAGCCTACATTATGATTTTGATAAGGAATTGTATAAAATGACTTTGGCTATTTTATGGCCCATTAAAATGATTTGCACAAAATGGTTTTCGGTAATAATTATATACCGATGATATATTGATGGTTTTATTAAACTCTATGAATTCACTCGGCGTTATCGCTGACCTTTTCTTTTAACATGTTTTATCTCAGGTACTTGAAGGTAATTCTCGGGAAGACATCAAGAATTCATGGCCCGCACTTAAATAATAATTTCCATTCAAATTCTTTATAAAACCTGTATGAAATAATATGACTTGGGACCTATGTAAATTTGATATTTATGAATGGAAATGATTTATTAATAAACGACGCGATTTTTATGCATTGTCTATGATGTGAGTAATGTGCTATCCCGTAACACCAACGAGTCTTCTGCTGTATTGAATTGTGTAAATTTGGGGGTGTTACAGTTTTCAAATTGTAACAAATCGTAAGTGTAATAAAGGTAATGGGTCTCAGAATAATCGTTCTGGGGTGTCTATTCCTAAGGGTTATGAGTTTCGTCCTAAGGCGCCAGTTAATAAATCAGTTGATAAGGGTAAGAATGTGCAGGAAAATTCCACCTATAAGGGACCTACTGCTTTGGATCCTGGTCCTTTGAAATGTGTATAATGCAAGTTCGTTTTCTCAGTTCTTAACTAATAGAAAGTCCAATCAATATCAAATTTTTAATTGTTTTTGGTTGTTCAAGCTTGCTTGGTAATCTATTGCTAATTCAAACAAAGCTATCTAAAAATGAAAAATATAGACCTACTTATACGTAAAACAAGTTGCAAATTCCAAATTTTATTCAAGTAAAATATTAAAATGCAAAATGTAAAACTATAAGGACTGAAAATGTAATTTCTATAAAATGTAAATGCTTGAAATGTAAACTCTAAAAGTTATAAGGACTAAAAATGTAAAACAGTTAACTAAAAGGACTAAACTTGTAAAATCTTTAACAAACTAACCAAATTTAAACAAACTAACAAACTTTAAAACTGAAATTTAACAAACTAACAAAAGCAAGGACTGAATTATGCAATTACCACTAAATAAGGAAGATTAGCTAGGTTTATAAACTGAATAGAATTCTAGGGACTAAAAGGCAATTAACCAAACTTTTTAAGTAAAAACGGGCTCAAAGAAAGAATAAGCTCGTTTGAGCTTATTTCTCAACCAAATAAGCTGAGACAACTTGCAAACAACTTCAAATCCAAATCAAGAAACGTGTATTCAAGGATTTCAGCTAAAAGTCCAAAATAAGCAAAAGAGTGCTTATCAATAAGCTCAAAATAAGCTATAGCCTAATCCAAACATCCACAACTTGATTTTTTATCAAAACTGATTAAGCTCTTGATTTAAGGAAGGGGAAATCAAATTAGAACAAATTTCATCCAGTAATAAGCTAGATATCTGAAAATAAGCTCAAATGAGCTTATGTTGACCAAACGTTGACCAAATTTTGGAAAAAGCTCAAAATTTCAAAAACTCATATCCAACACTTACTAAACAGAATTGTGAAAGAAAACAGCTACTTTTATGAAGAGGATTAAGAGAACTAGCAAAACAGTAAGCCTTTCACATCAGAGAATGCAAAATGCTCAGACCTTAACTAATAAGCTGTTTTCTAGCTTATTTCTTGATACTGTAGATTTTCCTCTTAGAGACTGAAAGTTTATGTTATAAGCTTTAACTAGAAACTGGTTTGAACAAATTTCATTAAGAATTGAGGGAGAAATAAGCAAGTGAATTTGACAAGTTTCTGAACCAAAACTGAAAACAAGTATAACCCAAACTTTTTGTTAACCAATTGCCTCTTTGACTATTTTATTGACTTGCAAATGACTCAGGACTACTTGTTAACTCCTAATGAGTAGAAATGAACTTCTAAACAACAATTTCTAACCCTTAAAATCTGATTCAAAACTACTCCCAAACACTCCTTTAAAGCTTTTGATCAAACTTTAACAAAGGCTTAATGAGTTATGGTAAAGACTGATTAAAGAGCTATAGCAGATTTGTTTAGATGAACAAAATGAAATGTTTTCAAGCTAAGAACAAGTAAAAACCAAGTCTAGAACTGCAAGTAGCTAATGGACTAAAAAGTACTGAAAATCAGCTTAAAACTACAAGACTGAACACAAGTGCAAAAGTATGAAATAGCTGAACTACTAACACTCAAACACAATCAAACAGCAGCTAATCAAGTATGACATGTAGCCATCAAGTTTACACTAAGAAATTGAGCATGCAAGTACTGATTTAGAGGAACATAAAACAGAAGCCTTAGAACCTATTGTAGAGGTCCTTTGGGAAGAAGAGGAGCGCTGAGCTCTCTTGCCCTAGTGATACCACCACCTATCACTAGCTATCAACTCAAATCAACAATCAATTCAGCTACAAATCATCATTCTGCCATGAAACCTTCAAGAACAATGGAAAGAGCTTGAATTCTGATCAAACAGCAACAATTCTTCACCAATGTCAGTTATGATCAATGTATGATCATAACAAACTTCTAACAGCAACAATGGAATCACACAACAGCAGTAAAGTAGCAGGAATTGAAGAACAGAATTTGGCGGGAAAACTTGAATTTGAAATTTTATTGATGAAATCAGTTACAAAAGGTAGTTACAAGGTTCTAACTAACTAACTAACTCAAGAGTTTGTCAGACTCTTGAGTAGTTAGGTGAAAAGGAGGGAAAAAAGGAAAAAGAGAAATTTAGAGAACTAGGTGTTTACAAAATTAGGCTACAATGACAAATGAAGTACTAGCTAAGTATTTATAGGCAAAATAAGAAGATTCTGTTGGAGTTGTGACGTGTTTGGGCCAATCATCACTTGACACGTGGAGGAATTCTGCAAATCCTCTTTGAAGGTGATGAACTTGAATTGGGGGTTTTTGATCCAATGGATAATATGTTAAATGGATTGCACCGTTGGATTCGTCTTCCAAAATTAAGCAACTTTGATGTTTTGATCTTCTCTTGAAACGCTTTCTATCTCAAACCCGTTCCTGGTAAATATTTTGTTGAAAGAGAAGGACACGTGTCATCTTTTTATTGGTAGAGAGAGAGAGTTGCGGATTGCACTGTTATGATATGGCATTAAATGTGACGGCTGTGAGTGGAAATTTATTGTTTGATCCGTGTGAACCCTTCTCTTGTTTCTGATTGGCTTAGAGCTAATATACATGGATTCAACTTGCATAACTTTCTCATCTTGGCAGATTAGGTCCTTGTACTTGGCAGATTTCACTTTCAAGCTAATATCTTCATTCCTTTGACATTTTAGGTCCTTGAACTTCCAAAACTTGTACAAAATTGCCCTTTGACTTGAGTTGACTTTGTAGTTGACCAAATTTGACTTTAATCTTGACTTTCCATAATTTGCACTTTAAGTCCTCCAACTTTCACAATTTGTCAAGATAGGTCCTTTGACTTCAAAGTCTTGTCACTTTTGATCTTCTTTTGTCTTTTTCATCCATTTGAGCTTGGTTTTTCCTTGTTTGCTTGAAATTGTATCCTTTTACCTACATAAGATCACACAAACACAAACATACCACATAACACTGCTTTTTTACAATATAAAAGGGTATTTTGCTTCATGTTTTAGGGTTATTTGTTAATAAAAGAATATGAGTTTAAGCTCATATCAAATTCCCCTACACTTGAGCATTGTCATGTCCTCATGCAATATTATATTTCAAGGATTAAAAATTTACATTTCCCTCATAATTAATCCACCTTGGCCATATGAGATGCATCTACACTACTCTAAACTAAATGATGCATGATTTTGACTTTTAATAATGCAATGAATCAAAATACAATTCTATCTATATCTTTTTGATTTTTCTTGAAATGGTTTTGATGGAAATAACTCATAAAGAATTCAATGACTTGGATTAGGGCTTGGATACCATGAACACTTATCACCCTCAAGTTTCACTTTCCCCAAACCAAGCTAGTAAATGGGATCATTGCATTCACAAGTAAAAAGTGCATCAACTTATTCATGACAATTAAATGTGGAACCGGTTATTAATTGAGCAAATTGCTTGTGGGCAAATTTGTCATTATTAAAGTGTGAAATATAAGAAATGTAAAATCCAAAAATAAGGAAGGACGGTTTTAATCCTAAGTAATCTTCTCATCCATTACTTGAAAAACCGCTCACAATTAATATAAGTCCGTATTAAGAGTAATAAGTCATTCGCCTTATGTGGAAAATCCTCATGTCATGCTTTCATAAGTAACTACACACTCGCTAAGGAAAGAAAAATAAAACTCACGCAATAATTTACATCCGCATCTTTTTGAGATTTTGGATCTTCAACCCCGCAACCCGTCAAGGTAATATTGGATTGGAGCAATCTATTGAATCCCCGCAACCCGTCAAGGTAATATTGGAACTCAATAGTCACTATAATTAACACCACACTGCCCCTCTTGGGAGTCTTGTATTATTTTTTTTTTCTTTTTTTTTTTTTTTTTTTTTTTTTTTTCTAGCCACTCATTTTTTTCATAAGCCGCTCTTATTTTTCTTTATTCCTCACCAAGAAATTTGCAAAGAAGAAAAGGAAAAACACCCGCTAAATATGGAGCATGACACAAGTCTAGTACACATAAAACGTGCTAACTTAGAATCTTAAGACGTACTCATATCAACCATAAATGATTAGCCAAAAATGCATAAGAGATTACAAACCAATTAAAACCGTACTTGATTATTTATTAACAATTATATACAAGCGAAGAAATAGAGGTAAAGAAGAGAAGGGTTTAGCCACAAGTAATTGCCATGAAGTCTATCTAGCCCTTTTACACTTGCTTCAACTCTATCATTTCCCATTCTCCACAAATTTAAAATTTCAAAGAATGAAATTGGTGGAAGCTTAGCCTAATAGACCAATGAAGGACTACATGGTTAAGGATACTAGCTAGAGAGTGCTAAAATAAGCAAACTCGGGTTGAGTCAAAATATCCATGGCGGGCCTAATATGTCAAAGAAGTCTAAACTTGTTAAAACCATGTTTTATTATATTTTTTTTTTCCTTTTTATATATTTTTGATGAAAAATAAAAGAAGAAATATATACAATGCAAATGTGTTATGCAAATGAAAAATAATTGATGCAGAAATTATGAATGCATATTTTTGTTGGCCAAAGTAGATCAAAAATTTGAAAAATGTTGAAAATCCAATTTTCCATGTTATCATGCAAGACAATGACAAATTCTAGGTAAGGTCACTTCGATAGAAGACCCCCCTACACTTAAGCTAAACATTGTCCTCAATGTTTAAGAGCATGGAAGTATAAAAACTTCCCCTACACTTATGACAATGAATAGACTTTGCTTATCCCAAGTTAAGGAAAGGACTACTATTAGTGAAATCAAGTTTAAGCACAAGGTGTCAATGAAAAATCACTAAAGTAACGAAGTGAACCGGATACAAGGGCCTCCTCCATAAGCTCCAAAGCATGAGATGAGTGAGCAACCCTACAAACAAGCATGAAGACAAAAGAAGGTCTCCCCTACACTTATCTCCAAATCTATGCCTTTATTTCTAACCTACAACACTCTAACCTAGTTATACGATGCTTGAGTTAATGAGTCTCTAGCTCGACTCGTCCCTCAATGAATTAATTCATGGGGAAAATAGGGACCTCTTGGACCATTTCAACGGAAATGTCCTCCCCAAAGTAGTGCTTAACACGGTGACCATTCACTTTAAAATTTGGACCATCGGGTTGGGACAACTCAAGAGTTCCATATGGAAACACTTGAGCAATAGTGAATGGACCGGACCATCTCGACTTAAGCTTGCCCGCAAAAAGCTTCAATCTTGAGTTAAAGAGGAGAACCGGCTCTCCAACTTTGAACTCACGATTCTTAATCTTAGCATCATGCAATTTCTTAGTCTTTTCCTTATATAGCAAAGAATTCTCATAGGCATTGGCTCTCAACTCATCCATTTCATTGATTTGATCTTTCCTATGTGAACCGGCTTGGTTTAAATCAAAGTTAGCCCACTTGAGAGCCCAAGATGCCTTATGTTCTAACTCAAATGGGAGGTGGCACGCTTTTCCATAGACAAGCCTATAAGGAGTACAACCAATTGGTGTCTTAAAAGCCGTTCTAAACGCCCACAAAGCATCATCAAGCTTATCCGACCAAGAAGCTCTATGCTCTCCCACCGTTCTTTCTAAAATCCTCTTTAAACCACGATTTGTGACCTCGGTTTGACCATTTGTTTGAGGGTGATACGCGGTAGAAAGTCTATGATTCACTCCATATTTCTTCATAACTCTTATGAATTGATCATTACAAAAGTGCGTACCACGATCACTTATGATGGCCCGAGGTACACCAAATCTAGCAAACAATTGTTTCAAAAACTTTACAACCACTCTAGCATCATTAGTAGGTAAGGCTTTAGCCTCCACCCACTTGGACACATAATCCACCGCCACAAGTATATACTTGTTTCCCTTAGAGGATGGAAAAGGTCCCATGAAATCTATTCCCCATACATCAAATATCTCACACTCTTGGATAAAATTTTGTGGCATCTCATCACGTTGTGTAATTTTTCCTTGTCTTTGACAAACATCACAAAATTTCACCATCTCTTGAGCATCCTTGTAAATGGAAGGCCAATAGTAACCCGAATCAAAGACTTTCTTGGCGGTGTAGTTAGGCCCAAAATGTCCACCCGTAGGTCCTTTATGACATGCCTCTAAAATTTTAAATGCCTCGGGCCCATCTACACACCGTCTAATGATTTGGTCCGCACATTGCCTAAAAAGATATGGATCATCCCAAAAGTAATACTTAACTTCCTTAAGAAACTTTTTCTTTTGTTGGTAAGTAAGACCCTCAATAAGCACATTGCCCACAAGATAGTTTGCTATATCCGCAAACCAAGGTGTGGCATCCTCTTGGGAAGAGATAGACATGAGCTCCTCTAATGGAAAGGATTCATTGATTTCTTGATGTGGGAAATCTCCTTGAAAAGGATGCTCAAGTCTACTCAAATGATCCGCCGCTAAATTCTCGGCTCCTTTTTTATCACGAATCTCTATCTTAAACTCTTGAAGCAACAAAACCCATCTCAAAAGCCTAGGCTTAGCATCTTGTTTTGTCATAAGATATTTGAGAGCGGAATGATCCGTATACACTATGGTCTTGGAAAGCACAAGGTATGGTCTAAACTTCTCAAAAGCATATACTATAGCAAGCAACTCTTTTTCCGTGGTAGTGTAATGAAGTTGTGCACCGGTCATGGTTTTACTCGCATAGTGTATAGGTTGGAAATGCTTATTAACTCTTTGTCCTAAGACGGCCCCCACCGCATAATCACTAGCATCACACATAAGATCAAAAGGTAATTCCCAATTTGGAGAAACCAAAACGGGAGCCTTTGTCAATTTTTCCTTAAGTGTCTCAAAAGATTCTAAACAAGCTTGGTCAAAAATGAAAGGAGCCTCTTTCTCCAAGAGATGAGTCATCGGTCTAGCTATCTTAGAGAAATCTTGTATAAAGCGCCTATAAAAACCCGCATGACCTAAGAAACTCCTCACACCTTTAACCGAGGTGGGTGGGGGAAGCTTAGCAATCACATCAATTTTGGCTCGATCAACTTCTAATCCCTTATTGGATATCTTGTGTCCTAAAACAATCCCCTCTTTCACCATAAAGTGGCATTTCTCCCAATTAAGTACCAAACGTGTTTCCTCACAACGCTTAAGCATTTTCTCAAGATTGGTGAGACAAGAGCTAAAGGAGTTCCCAAATACGGAAAAGTCATCCATAAAAACCTCCATGGTTTGCTCTATCATGTCATGGAAAATTGCCATCATGCACCTTTGAAATGTCCCCGGTGCATTACATAGGCCAAAAGGCATCCTCTTGTAAGCAAATGTACCGTATGGACAAGTGAATGTGGTCTTTTCTTGATCCTTAGGGTCAATGGGTATTTGGAAGTAACCCGAAAAGCCATCAAGAAAACAATAGTACTCATTTCCCGCTAAGCGTTCAAGCATTTGATCCATAAAGGGAAGCGGGAAATGGTCTTTCCTAGTTGCCTCATTGAGTTTTCTATAATCAATGCAAACTCTCCAACCGGTTACAAGTCTCGTGGGAATAAGCTCATTGTTCTCATTAGGCACCACGGTGATTCCACCCTTCTTTGGAACACAATGAACCGGGCTAACCCATGGAGAGTCGGAAATGGGGTAAATCATACCCGCATCTAAGAGTTTAATCACTTCTTTCTTAATAACCTCATGAATTTTTGGGTTAACTCTCCTTTGGTTTTGAATGGCGGGTTTATAATCATCCTCCATAAGGATTTTGTGAGTACAAAAATGTGGATCAATTCCCCTTATGTCGGATATTTTCCATGCTAAAGCTTTCTTATGTTTCTTAAGGACTTCAATAAGTTGCTCCTTCTCATCCTCTTTCAATTCCTTAGCAATAATCACCGGTAATTGGTCTTTTCCTTCTAAGAAAGCATATTCTAAGTGGGATGGAAGTTCCTTAAGTTCAATGGGAGGTGGACTCTCTATGGAAGGTTTTACTATGGAGGGTTCCTCAATGGTAATCTCTTGTGGAATAGGGGAAGGAATAGGGTCCTCATTGAGCAACTTTTGGATTGTAAGAATATCTTCTTCCCAATTAATGGGAGAATCATCATCACCAAGAAAGTTGGACTCAAATTCCTCCAAGAGGAAATCACTCTCTCCAAAAGGTGTTAAAGAGGGAGCAATTGAGGCCACGGTTTCAACATGTGGAATCTCATCACTAGCATTCTTACAAGCATCATGAAAGTGTTCATTACACACTTCATCTAACACATCCACAATGTTAATCGTTTCACAAGGTCTAGACTCCTTAACCTCTTTTCTATCACAAACTTTCCCTAACTTAAACACCACTTTCTCATCCTCTACTCTCATAATTAATTCTCCTTCCGCCACATCTATCAAGGTACGACCCGTTCTCAAAAACGGTCTACCAACAATCAAAGGCACTCTAGGATCCATGTCATAATCGACCACTACAAAGTCGGCCGGAAAGGTAAACTTGTCCACACCTACAAACACATCTTCCGCTATACCTACGGGGTGAGCTATGGTTCGGTTGGCTAGTTCAAGAGTCATCCTAGTGGGGGTGAGCTCGGGAAGAGAGAGTTGTTTCCAAACCGATAAAGGCATGAGATTTATGCTTGCCCCTAAATCCGCCAAAGCCATGCAATTTTCAACACCGGGAAAATTACAAGGTATCAAGAAGCGCCCCGGATCTCCAAGTTTTGTTGGTAAGGTTTTAAGTAACACCGCGGAACAATTTTCATTAAGTGATGTGTTGGGCAAGTCAATCAATTTTTCTTTGTTTGAGAGCAAATCCTTGAACATCTTAGCAAACTTTGGCATATAAGCAAGAGCTTCCGCAAAGGATATGTTGATATTGAGTTGCTTGAACATCCTTAAGAAATTGGAGACTTGTATGTCATCTTTGTTCTTTAACTTGTCCTTTTTCAACCTTGAAGGGTATGGAAGAGTAGGTTTGGGTGTAGGTGGAATAGGTGTTGTAGTGGAAGATTTGTCTTTGTTAGCCTCTTCATTGGGAAGTGTGGAAGGTGAAGGAGAAGTATGAGGTGGTTGAGAAGGTGTGTTTGAGTGAATAGGAGCACTTTGAGGAGGTGGAGTAGAAGTAGAAGGCTTATCACAAGTAGGAGCACAAGTGGGTTGAACAATAGTAGGTTTAGGAGGTGAAGGATCCTTTGTTGTTGTACCACTTCTTGTTGTAATAGCATTAACATTGGCCCTAGGATTTGTTTGTGTGTTGGAAGGTAAAGCTCCTTGTGGTCTTTGATTTAATGCCATGAAAAGCTTATTGAATTGGTCATTCATTTTCTTGTCCATAGCTTGGAGTTTCTTTTCAGTCTCTTGATTCATCTTTTGCAAAAGATCCATTGTGTTTAACTCTTGTGGCACATAACCTTGAAAACCTTGAGGTTGGAAAGGTAAAGGTAGGGCATTAAATCCTTGATTTGGTGGATAAAAGGTACTTGCTTGAGGTTGAAATTGATTTGGTGCCTTGTAGTTATTTCCTTGGTATGGTTGTCTTTGCCCTTGATTCCTTGCTAAAATTTGAGGAGGATTTTGTTGAATTTGGGTGGGTGGTTGGGGTGGAAAGCCGGGTGGAGTAAGGTAATTTTGGGATTTGTAAGAAAGGTTATTTGGATTGATGTTAGGCTTGAAGTGTTCACGGTGTTCCTCTTGGTAAGCATAACATTCCCCTTGATACCCTTGCACCTTGTCACATTGTTCATAAGAGTGTGGGCCTCCACAAGTAACACAAGAAATGGTGATGGCATTCACATTGTTTGAGGAATTGTTCAATGTCAAGCTCTTCAAGGCTTGAACTAACTCTTGAGTCATTTCTTGTTGTCCTTGTTTGACTTGTTGAAGGATCTCTTGGTGGTATTTAAGGAATTGGTTATCACAAGGTGTTTGAGAAGTGTTTTGGATAACATGAACTCTTTCTTCAAATGGATCGTTTGTTTGAACCATTGCCTTAGTCTCAATAATGGTCAAAGCCTCTTGGTATGTCTTGAAATGAATACTCCCTCCCGAAGAAGCATTTAGTGAATCTTGGTGGTGAGGTTTAAGGCCATTATAGAAGGTATTGATTTGGCTTAGATCATCCATTCCATGATTAGGGCATCGCCTCAACAACTCACTATACTCTTCCCAAGCATCACCAAAGGATTGACTAGGTTTTTGTGTAAAGCCCATAATCAAATTTCTCAAAGCCATAGTCTTTTGTGGGGGAAAGAATTTGTTCAAAAACTTAGTGGTAAAATCATCCCATGTGGTGATACTATCGGGTGGTTGGGTGTCTAACCAATGCTTAGCACTCCCATCTAGTGAAAATGACACTAACAACAATCTAATGACATCAGGTGGAACCCCATTATGCTTAATGGTATTGCAAAGTGAAAGGAATCTCTTAAGATGAGCATGGGGATCCTCGTTTTGTTTTCCATAGAAAGGTGATGCAGCAACCATATTGATCATAGATGTATGTAGCTCAAATGTGTTAGCGGGATAGTCGGGAATCTTAATGGCACTAACAAATCCATGAATGTTGGATTGCATACGTTCAAACAAAGTACGGTTATCAACAGCCATGGCTTCTTGTGGTAGTGACAAAACACGATTCTCGTGATCGGCTTGGTGAACGATGGTGGTCTTACTCTTTCTCTTTTTCTTCCTTTTCGGAGGAAGAGGTTGTACACCAATCGGTATTTGTGCACGCCCGCGAGTGAGCATGCAACTCAATACGAGGAATGAGAGAGAAGCTCTCGTGTGACTTTGAAAAGAATAAGATTATCCTCTTCGAGTTTCGATATTAAATATCCACAAGAAAGTAACAATATATGTAATACTACTTTGGGTGCAAGACCCTCAATAAAGCTTTCCTTCTTAGAATACTCCCAAGTGAACGGGGGGTTAGGTGGCGCGAAGCACTTAAGTACCTATTGACCCTTAGATGGCATTTTATAGCACATCGCCTTTCTATTCACTTAAATGTTCGTATTCTTCGAATTATTGCTTATTGAGAGTATTTATCTATTCTTGCTTTATTTTGTTTGATCGATACGCGTGTCAAGGACCGGAGCGCCCCTCAACACGGTGTATTGCCTTGGCAATACTTATGGAAGATATGTAAATTGATTGTTCTTATACGTATACGTATGTACTTATAATAATATATGGAAAATATTTTTGTATTTATGAGTTTTTTAAAGGAAAATACTATATGTACATAAAAACCGAGAGAATCCAATAATATATATTTTTGGGTGCAATCTCTTAGGAAAAAGATTGCTTTTTGGATTTTTTAATTTTTTTGGTCAATTCTTTAGGAAAAGAATTGTTTTGTTAATTTTCTAGTTTTTATATATTTTTATATTTTTGATTTTTTTATTTGTTTTTGATTTATGATACGTAAAAATAACGTTCACAAAGTGAACGGATCCCAAAAGCCAATGAAAACCGTCAATCGATAGTCTCTCGTGTAGTCAAAGAACCGGCAGCGGCGCCATTTGAAATGTGTATAATGCAAGTTCGTTTTCTCAGTTCTTAACTAATAGAAAGTCCAATCAATATCAAATTTTTAATTGTTTTTGGTTGTTCAAGCTTGCTTGGTAATCTATTGCTAATTCAAACAAAGCTATCTAAAAATGAAAAATATAGACCTACTTATACGTAAAACAAGTTGCAAATTCCAAATTTTATTCAAGTAAAATATTAAAATGCAAAATGTAAAACTATAAGGACTGAAAATGTAATTTCTATAAAATGTAAATGCTTGAAATGTAAACTCTAAAAGTTATAAGGACTAAAAATGTAAAACAGTTAACTAAAAGGACTAAACTTGTAAAATCTTTAACAAACTAACCAAATTTAAACAAACTAACAAACTTTAAAACTGAAATTTAACAAACTAACAAAAGCAAGGACTGAATTATGCAATTACCACTAAATAAGGAAGATTAGCTAGGTTTATAAACTGAATAGAATTCTAGGGACTAAAAGGCAATTAACCAAACTTTTTAAGTAAAAACGGGCTCAAAGAAAGAATAAGCTCGTTTGAGCTTATTTCTCAACCAAATAAGCTGAGACAACTTGCAAACAACTTCAAATCCAAATCAAGAAACGTGTATTCAAGGATTTCAGCTAAAAGTCCAAAATAAGCAAAAGAGTGCTTATCAATAAGCTCAAAATAAGCTATAGCCTAATCCAAACATCCACAACTTGATTTTTTTATCAAAACTGATTAAGCTCTTGATTTAAGGAAGGGGAAATCAAATTAGAACAAATTTCATCCAGTAATAAGCTAGATATCTGAAAATAAGCTCAAATGAGCTTATGTTGACCAAACGTTGACCAAATTTTGGAAAAAGCTCAAAATTTCAAAAACTCATATCCAACACTTACTAAACAGAATTGTGAAAGAAAACAGCTACTTTTATGAAGAGGATTAAGAGAACTAGCAAAACAGTAAGCCTTTCACATCAGAGAATGCAAAATGCTCAGACCTTAACTAATAAGCTGTTTTCTAGCTTATTTCTTGATACTGTAGATTTTCCTCTTAGAGACTGAAAGTTTATGTTATAAGCTTTAACTAGAAACTGGTTTGAACAAATTTCATTAAGAATTGAGGGAGAAATAAGCAAGTGAATTTGACAAGTTTCTGAACCAAAACTGAAAACAAGTATAACCCAAACTTTTTGTTAACCAATTGCCTCTTTGACTATTTTATTGACTTGTAAATGACTCAGGACTACTTGTTAACTCCTAATGAGTAGAAATGAACTTCTAAACAACAATTTCTAACCCTTAAAATCTGATTCAAAACTACTCCCAAACACTCCTTTAAAGCTTTTGATCAAACTTTAACAAAGGCTTAATGAGTTATGGTAAAGACTGATTAAAGAGCTATAGCAGATTTGTTTAGATGAACAAAATGAAATGTTTTCAAGCTAAGAACAAGTAAAAACCAAGTCTAGAACTGCAAGTAGCTAATGGACTAAAAAGTACTGAAAATCAGCTTAAAACTACAAGACTGAACACAAGTGCAAAAGTATGAAATAGCTGAACTACTAACACTCAAACACAATCAAACAGCAGCTAATCAAGTATGACATGTAGCCATCAAGTTTACACTAAGAAATTGAGCATGCAAGTACTGATTTAGAGGAACATAAAACAGAAGCCTTAGAACCTATTGTAGAGGTCCTTTGGGAAGAAGAGGAGCGCTGAGCTCTCTTGCCCTAGTGATACCACCACCTATCACTAGCTATCAACTCAAATCAACAATCAATTCAGCTACAAATCATCATTCTGCCATGAAACCTTCAAGAACAATGGAAAGAGCTTGAATTCTGATCAAACAGCAACAATTCTTCACCAATGTCAGTTATGATCAATGTATGATCATAACAAACTTCTAACAGCAACAATGGAATCACACAACAGCAGTAAAGTAGCAGGAATTGAAGAACAGAATTTGGCGGGAAAACTTGAATTTGAAATTTTATTGATGAAATCAGTTACAAAAGGTAGTTACAAGGTTCTAACTAACTAACTAACTCAAGAGTTTGTCAGACTCTTGAGTAGTTAGGTGAAAAGGAGGGAAAAAAGGAAAAAGAGAAATTTAGAGAACTAGGTGTTTACAAAATTAGGCTACAATGACAAATGAAGTACTAGCTAAGTATTTATAGGCAAAATAAGAAGATTCTGTTGGAGTTGTGACGTGTTTGGGCCAATCATCACTTGACACGTGGAGGAATTCTGCAAATCCTCTTTGAAGGTGATGAACTTGAATTGGGGGTTTTTGATCCAATGGATAATATGTTAAATGGATTGCACCGTTGGATTCGTCTTCCAAAATTAAGCAACTTTGATGTTTTGATCTTCTCTTGAAACGCTTTCTATCTCAAACCCGTTCCTGGTAAATATTTTGTTGAAAGAGAAGGACACGTGTCATCTTTTTATTGGTAGAGAGAGAGAGTTGCGGATTGCACTGTTATGATATGGCATTAAATGTGACGGCTGTGAGTGGAAATTTATTGTTTGATCCGTGTGAACCCTTCTCTTGTTTCTGATTGGCTTAGAGCTAATATACATGGATTCAACTTGCATAACTTTCTCATCTTGGCAGATTAGGTCCTTGTACTTGGCAGATTTCACTTTCAAGCTAATATCTTCATTCCTTTGACATTTTAGGTCCTTGAACTTCCAAAACTTGTACAAAATTGCCCTTTGACTTGAGTTGACTTTGTAGTTGACCAAATTTGACTTTAATCTTGACTTTCCATAATTTGCACTTTAAGTCCTCCAACTTTCACAATTTGTCAAGATAGGTCCTTTGACTTCAAAGTCTTGTCACTTTTGATCTTCTTTTGTCTTTTTCATCCATTTGAGCTTGGTTTTTCCTTGTTTGCTTGAAATTGTATCCTTTTACCTACATAAGATCACACAAACACAAACATACCACATAACACTGCTTTTTTACAATATAAAAGGGTATTTTGCTTCATGTTTTAGGGTTATTTGTTAATAAAAGAATATGAGTTTAAGCTCATATCATCCTTCTACATCTGATACTGTCTCAGGTACCATTAATGGCAGTAAGGTACCCCTACCGTTGTTCAACTTCCTGTAAGTAAACTGATTGCTACATCTAATCCTTATGATGCTCTATCTAGTCTTGATACTGATGGAGGTGCTAGTTCTATGTTAAATGTTTTGGATGATGAGGAGGAGGTTGAAAATGTCTATGATGAATCGGCAAATTTCATGCAAGAGTCTCAATCAGGGCAAGCACTCCTGCTGTTGCAGTTTTAAATGTTTAGTATTGCTTCTTGGAATACAAGGGGCTTGAACCGGTCCCCTAAACAGCGAGAGGTTCGACAAGTGGTTACGGAAAATAATTTGAGTGTGTGTGCTATCCTGGAATCTCATGTTGATGTGTCTATTGTGTATGATACTTGTCGTAAGGTGTGTAGGCGGAGGAAGTGGACATCTAATGGCAGTATTTGTACGAAGGGTTATCGTATTATTGTTGGCTGGAATGATGATATGGTCGATATGGGGATTATGGCTCAGACGAATCAGGTTATTTATTGTCAGATTAATACTCGTGCGGATTGTAAAACCATTTTTTTTTCTTTTGTGTATGATGCGAATTATTATGTTGATCGTCGTGTGCTGTGGAGCAATGTTGCTGCCCATGCTTATCTTATGCGTGATAAGCCTTGGGTTTTATTGGGTGACTTTAATGCTGATTTAAATCTTGAGGATCATTCATATGGTGGGTATGAACCTAATATTGCTATGCATGAATTTAAAGAATGTGTTCAGCTCATGGAGGTTATGGACGTTAATGCTACCGGTCTCCATTTTAGATGGAACCAGAAGCCTCCGGGTGATGGTGGCATTCTTAAGAAGATTGACAGGATTATGTCTAATATGGGTTTTATTGACGAGTTTCCGGTTTCCCTTGCGGTTTTTCAGCCTTACAGAATTTCGGACATTCTCCGTGTGTGCTATGTTTCCTAAGGTGAGTAGACCGAAACCAAAACCTTTTAAGTTTTTCAACTTTCTTATACATAAGGAGGTTTTCATGATGTGGTTAGTAGTGGGTGGAATTTGAATGTGAAGGGATGTGCTATGTATCGTGTGGTTAAGCGTTTGTGGCATTTGAAATCTCCTTTCTGAAAGCTCCTTCATGATAATGGTAATCTGCATGCTCGTGTGAATAGATGTCGTGCTGATTTGGACGTGGCACAGCATAATCTTGATTTGAATTTGGCAAGTCAAGATGTTAGAGAATCCCATGCTAGGTGTCTATTGGCTTTTAAAGAGGCATTACTAGATCAGGAAAGGTTTTTGAAACAGAAAACTAAGATTGAGTGGCTTGATGCGGGTGATTCTAACACGGTTTACTTTCATAAAATTGTTAAGTGTTCGAACGCTCGAAATAGGATTGATATGGTGCGTGATATGTCAAATGTGCTATATGAGGATAATGATGTTGCGAATGCTTTTGTTGCTCACTATGAGCATTTTCTTGGTTTAGAGGGCACTAATATGTATTTGGATTCGCATGATTTGTTCACTCATGTTCTGGATGAACAAAGTGCTTTGGATATGGTTCGTGTGGTCTCCGATGCTGAAATTAAAAGTGCATTGTTCCCGATGGTTGATGATAAAGCTCCAGGTCCAGATGGATATACGGCTGCTTTTTTCAAGAATGTGTGGGATATTGTCGGTAGTGATGTTACATGTGCGATTCGGGACTTCTTTACTAACTGTAAGTTGCTTAAGGAGATTAATCATACTATTATTGCGCTTATACCTAAGGTGACTGTTTCGAACAAGATAAATGACTATCGTCCAATTTCTTGTTGTAATGTGTTGTTCAAATGCATTACGAAGATTATTTCCAATCGTATTAAGGTGGTTCTTGGTGACTTGGTGAATATCAATCAATCTGTGTTTGTTCCGGGTCGTCGTATTTTGGACAATATTTTGCTTACTCAGGAGCTTATGAGGAATTATAATAGGAATTGTGGACCTTCGAGATGTGCATTCAAAGTTGATATTCAGAAAGCCTATGATACGGTTGATTGGGGCTTCCTTAGGGCTATTTTGATTAGTTTTGGTTTCCATACTTTTATGGTTGAGCGGATTATGGCATGTGTATCTACAGCCTCGTATTCTATTTGTATTAATGGGAATCTTCATGGCTGGTTTAATGGTCAGCGTGGGTTGAGGCAGGGTGATCCTTTGTCTCCATATTTATTTACGCTGGTTATGGAAGTGTTGACTCTTTTGATGTAGCGGCGGGTTCGTAGTGCGGAGGATTTTCAGTATCATAATCATTGTGAGAATCAACGAATTGTTAACCTTTGTTTTGCAGATGATTTGTTTATTTTTTCCAAGGGGCATCTTGATTATGTTCGCACTATTATGGATGCTATGGACGAGTTTAAAAATGTTTCGGGTCTGGTTCCAAGTATCCCTAAGAGTACTGCTTTCTTCTATAATGTTCCTCCTGCTGTGAAAGCTAGCATCTTGGATCTTATGCCATTTGCTGAAGGTACCTTACCCGTTCGTTATCTTGGGGTTCCTCTTATTTCGTCTAGGCTTCTTTATAGGGATTGTAAAGTTCTTGTTGAGAAACTGGAGAGTAGGGTCCAAGATTAGCGCAACAAGTTTTTGTCCACTGCAGGGAGACTTCAACTTGTCAAATCTGTATTATCTTCTATGCATTTGTATTGGGCTTGGTTGTTTATACTCCCTGTCCGGATTATTCATGATCTGGAGCAGCTTATGAGGAGTTTCTTATGGTCTCAAGGTGAGATGAAAAGGGTAAGGCTAAGGTTGCTTGGGATGATGTATGTATTCCCCAGTGTGAGGGTGGTCTTGGTATACGTAGGCTTGATGATTTTAATGTTGCGCTTATTACCTCTCATAATTGGTGTCTTATTACTCGTAAGGAATCAATATGGGTTCAATGGATCTATTCGTACAAATTAAAGGGTAGGGGTTTATGGGATGTTCCGTGTCTTGGTGATGTGAGTTGGGGCTGGTGTAAATTACTTCAGCTCCAGGCACGTGTGCGGCCGTTTGTTTCGTATAGGATACATGATGGTAAATCTGCGTCCATGTGGTTTGACAGGTGGGCGGTCGGGTGTCCATTGCGTGATAGTCTGACAGTTCGCAATATTGTTCGATATGGATTCAATTACATGATACGGTTTATGACTTGATTGACGACAGATCTTGGAGATGGCCGCAGGATTGGACGGATCGTTTTCCTACTGTTGTTTCTATTCCTGTTCCGGTTCTTCGGGATGGGAGACCAGATTCCTTTGTTTGGCATGATGGTGTTGGTTCATTTCGGCCATTTTCGGTTGCTCTGGCTTGGGATAGTCTGCGGATTAGGCGCCAGACTGTGGCTTGGTATCATGTTGTTTGGTTCTCTCATTGTATTCCTCGACATTCGTTGAATTTGTGGCTGATAATTAAGCAGAAACTAAAGACCCAGGATCGTTTGTGGCAATGGGATGTTGGGCCTTTGGTGGACTTGAGCCTGTTCCGGTGTCCTTTGTGTAAAGCTATCCCGGATTGTCACTCTCATTTATTCTTTGAGTGTTCTTATTCTTCACAGGTGTGGACTAAAGTTCGGGTGCTTTGTGGTGTAGATTCTATTCCTCCTCGCTTGCATGATGTTTTGGCATTTCTCATTCCAATATCTAAGGGACGATCGGTTGTTAGCATTATTGCGCATATTGTGGTTGCTGCTACAGCTTATTTCTTATGGTTTGAACGGAATTCAAGACTATTTAAAGGGAAATCGCTTACGGTGGATCAACTTGTTGGTATAATCACTTCTACTACTAGACTCAAGCTTATCACATTCAGATTCAAGAAGATGACGTCATGGTCCTTGGCTATTTTGGATCGTTGAAGACTTCCGTCCACAAGTGTTTCTCATGATGGAAGTACCGGGTAAGGGTTGTACTCTTTTTTCCTTTTTGGGGTTTTTCCCAAGGGGTTTTTCTCAAAAAGGTTTTTTAAGGAGGCAGCCTTACCTGGATCCTCTGCTTCCATTGTGTTGTTGCTGGTGTAGTGGACTGACTGCATGGTTTCAAGATTTTTCTTGTTGGATTTTGCTAATGTTTTTTTCTTCACTAGTTATGGATTTGTTATTTAGCTAGGTGTTGATGTGTTTATGGTATGTCATAAACACTAGTTAATCAAGCTCTTGGCTTGAGGTTAATGGGGTATTTCAGCCGCATTCTATATGTACTTAACTTTATTTTTTGGTTAATATATTTTACTGGGGTTACTCCCATTACCCAAAATATTCACTGTTTAAGATCTAAAATTACTTCTTTTGATCAAATCCTTGCTGCATTGGCATCAGCTGGTTTTTGTTTAGCAAATGAAAGAGTTTTTAATTTTTCAAAATTAATTTTTGAAGGCATGACTAGGAATTTGGAAGGAGTTAAAAAGTTTTTGATGTATCCTAGATTCATTCAGGCTTTAGTTCATGACCAAATCCCTAAACTACAAGAGTTGACAAATACATGGGATGTTCCTACATTTATAAAGAGAACTTTCTCTTTCTTGACCAAACAAGACAATGCTTTTACAGGAACTGTCACACCTTTACATGCAAATATGGTAGCTCAACCTGCCAACCAAGAAGGTGAGGAACCTAGCTCAGCTAGTGCTTCTCAGCAAACTCCATCTCACCAAAGTCCCCATTCCTTAGAAGATACTCAATATTCTTCTCACAATGTTGGTAATCAACCAAATTCAAATGAGATGATCCATACACATGTTGCTTCAATTGTTTCTAGTGGTTCACCACAAGCACAAGCAACAGAGGTGGTGGATGTTGCCAATTTAACTACTTTGTGCACTAGCTTGTCTAAACAGGTACATGTATTGCAAAAGGAGAAGCTTGCTCAAGACAAGAAACTTGTTGAATTAGAGGCCAATTTCATCAGACTAAGGAATAAGGTATTTCCTTGGATGAGGCAGAACAGATCAATTCAGAAAGCTGCTCTAAAGAAGCAAAGATTCAAGAACCTGAAAAAAGGCAACTGGATGCAACCAAACAAGGGAGGAATTATGAAGAACCACTACCTTCTTCTGACATTCATACAAGGGTCTCTGGGAATGACATTAATTTTGAAGCTGATGATGTCATTGGAAATTTTGAAGATGGCAATAGCATAAATACTAGTGTGGAAAAAGATAGCTTGGAGTCTACAAACATGGAGCTTCAACAAGAAGATCCACAACCTGCTCATGAGGAACCATAACATGAAGAGATTTTGGTGACTCAGCCACAACCACAACCTCAATCACCACAACTTCAAGTGAATTGGAGTAGTTTCTATGAGAATCTAGAGGAAATCAATGTTCAATTTCTTGTGTCTTCAAATCCACCTCAAAGGCAATTCTGTTTTCACAAGAAATAGTCTTTCCAAGTTCTGTCAAGATCAAGAGTGAGTTATGGATCAGACAAGACTGAGGAGCTACAAATTGTGAAGACAACTTCAAAAGAAGAAAAAGTATCTGGAGATACTTTGGTGATGCAAGAAACAAGTGTGTTTTACATTGGTGAAGTAAACATTGTTGAAGAACCAAGTACTGCTAAGCCAACTAAGCCGACTGCAAGTACCGTTGACATTGTTGAAGAACCAAGTACTACTAAGCCAACTAAGCCGACTACAAGTACCGCTGGTGAACAACCTTCACTACATTCTTCTGCAGAAAGTCAAATTCCTTTTGGAGAGGATGAGACTTTAGCACAAGTACTGCTTGATCTAAGGGAGGAGAGCTCAGCAGAAAAAGCAAGACAAGCAGAAGCCGAATTAAAGGCACAACAAGAAATTCTTCCTAAGAAAGAAAAAGCTAAAGGCAAGAAGATTCAAGCTTCACAGCCCACTAAAGGTGTTATCATTCAACAACAATCTAATGAAGATGAAGAGACAAGATCTTTAAAGCTAAAGAAGAAACTACCTAAAATCAATCCAAATGATAAGGGCAAGAAAGTGTTACAATCTGAATCTGAGGAAGAAAGTTATTCAGATGATGACATTAGCAAAGTCATGAATAGATTCAACCAATTGGAGAATGATGAAGAGTTAGCTTTCAGATTGCAGGCTCAAATGCATGAAGAACAGCTACAAGAAGACCTTCCAGCAAAGCATCAGATGCTTGAAGCCCAAAGAGTGCAACAAGAGTGGAATATTGAAGAGTATGAAAGAATTCAAGCTGAACTTAAATCAAGTGAGCTTCTTGCAGAATCATTGCTAGCTGAAGAAAGGGATGCTTATGATGAAGAGGAGAAAGACAAACTAATTGATGATTTAGTGAGGGAGCAACAGAGATTCTTTGTAGAAAAGAGAAGAAAAGAAAGGGTTAAGCCTCCAACCACTATGCAAATATGAAATCAAATGATGTCCTACCTTAAGAAAGTCAAGCATTTTACCCATGCTCAATTAGTCAGAAAGACTTTTGAAGAAATCAAGGCTTTGTATAAACAGCACAAGAGGACCAACTTGAATTTTGTTGAAATTGGTTCTGAAGAGGACAAGAAAAAGATTGAAGAGGCAAAGAAACGTCTTCAACAACAAAGAAAATTTGGAAGTACCCCCAGGCTTGATGCAAGTACTGCTGGACAAAAGGAAGCATGTCCACCCATCAAGACTACCTATGTTAGGAAGAAGAAAAGGGTAATAGAAGTTTCAAAAGGAGCAGAGATCAATCAAGAAATGGATAAAGGGGATACAACTCAAGATGTTAACAAAAAGACTGAAAATGTACAAGCAATACATACATAGTCAACATTACTTAAGGAAACAGTACGTACAGATTTGGAGGAGGGTTCAATAGAGTTTGAAGGGACCTTCAAGGGTGTTAAAAGGAAAAGATCAACAAAGAATAAGCATAAAGCTAAGAAAAAAGGTAAAGTCTACTAAGCAAGATAATGATGATGATGAAAACTGCAGAAAGCACTTAAAGATAGTGAACTTTGAAGATCAGTGCATTGACACAGAGATCTTTGGAAAGAAGTTAGAAATCATAAGATGGACAAGTTCTATGAAGGATGGATTGGAAATTCATGGAATCACTAGGTCAGATGGAACATTCAGGATGTTAAGACTACTTGAAGAGATTCTACACATCCTTGACAGACAAGACATTCAAGACCTTAACAGATTTGTTGAAGGTGGAAGTGAAGGTCAAGCAGAAGTCACACTATTGAGGAATGAGCTTAAATTTATGTATGAGCCACATACTTGGGATCAAAGAATATTGAAAGACTTAGAGAATCAGGTTCCTTGTTACTGGAGATATTATAGATCATGTGGGTTACATACATTAGATGTAGATGACATAACCTATTACATGCTTCAATAAAAGAGATATCCTTTTGGAAGAAGATTGTTGGAAACAATGTTAGAGCAACAATTGGGAGTTTTAGAAGAATCTGCTAGGGCTTTAGAGTTGATCAGAATGGTTAAACAATAAATCAAGGATTTGGAGCAAGAGGAAGAAGCTGAGAAAGAGCCTTAAGTGTTTGATTTACGATCATACTTCACAAATGGTTCTTAGTTCACCATGTCTAACACACATAAGAACTAGCTAGTCCATAAGCAAACGGTTTGTGGTAAAGACTTCTCAAATCCGTTGAAATCTGGTAGTTTGCTAAAAACTATATGGTTCTAACTCACCATGTTTCGAGACAAAGAGTTGGCTAGTCCTAGACAAACGGTACTAGGTATAGACATTATTAAATCCGTTGATGGTTGACAGTTTACCAAAAATGATAGGTTTATCAGTACACCTAATTCTTTATGAATAAAGTATTGGATATTCTAGAGTGTATGGCTAACTGGTAAAGAATAAATCAAATCCATTTATAGCTGATGATTTGCTAAAAATCATGAAGCCAATACAGATTGGTTTTTGTTGTTAACTGTTTTATTTCATGTATGAAGCTGCAAGCAAAGGAGTATTAATTTCAAGGAAAGAATACTTAGAAGGTTTTGTCTCATTAAATCAAGACAGAAGTCCATGATCAAAAGTTCACAGATTTAACTCAAGAAGACAATTACTGATGCTATAGAACAAAATGAATGTTCACAAGACACAAGAAGTTCATAATTTGAAGACAAAGATGATGTTCATGAGACTTGAAGGTTATCTTATCAAAAGAATATCTGCATAAAAGTGTTTGGCTACATTCAGTTGGATACAAGCACAGATTACCAAGCTCAATCCAATTTTAAAGAGAATACTGAAGACATGTATTCTAAATACATTCAGTACAAAGAGAAATAAGAAGAAAACAAGTTGTCATTCTTGTTTAGGGGAGGATTGTTGGGAATTATTTGTAAAGTACAAAGTACTGTTAGTATAAGTATAAGTACTGTTAGTGTTAGCAAGTACCGTTAGTGTTAACGCGGTACATAGCAAGTACTGTTAGTGTTAAGTACAAGTACTGCTATATTGATTAGGGCGAATATATCGTTGTATAAGATATGTTGTGACAACCCAAACCCGAGGTCATTTATTTAATATTATATATTATTATTTTTACGAATGATTTTGAAATTTTTGATGAGTTGAATAAAATGACGATTGATGGTTTTATTTAAAACCGACGTTGGAGGTTTTATTTTTATCTTTTTACTAATAGCGAGGATTATTAGTGACCACGATATCGACGGATGGCCGAGATTTAATGTTTTATCATTTGTTGTCTCGATGTTTATATTTTGACGTTTTTATTTTATGTTTGTATTAAGTCGAACCGGGATCATATTATCATCATATTTTGAGTGCGTTTTAACTTTTGAAAAGTATTTTTAAGAAACCCGAGCCTCGTAAATATTTTCAAAATTGAAAATTTACATTTTCTACCCTTACAACTATTTAATTGCATTTTGGACCAAAACTATAACAAATTGGCAAAACTAGCCCCTCCACCACCATATAAAAGATGAAATCTCTCACCTAAAAAAACATACATGCAAAAATTACTATCTCTTCCCTCTCTCTCTAAACAAACCGTACACCCCTCCACCCTTTTGATCATTTTTCTTGCAAAATTTAGCAAGATCAATCCAAAAACAACACAAGTCCCATCTCTAAAATCTCATTGTGCATCTAATGGTATAATTTTTATACACATGCAAGAACATTTAATTTTTGATGATGATCCAAGGTGGTTTGATCTAATTTATCATTATATACTTGTTGTTAGTGATGTTATATATATATATTTTAATTGTTGCATGTTTGAAATTTGAGTGGGTAAATTTTTGTATGATCATTTAAATGTGTTATGGGTTAGTTAAGTTGTTGGTAATGATATTAGGGTGATATTAGACATATGAGAATGATTAAAATGTGGTGAAAAATAAATTTTGAATAATTTTTAAATATATATTTTTAAACAGATTATTAAACTTAATTTTCTGAAAATATGAGTTTGAGTTTGAGATGTACTAGTTAGATATTGTTGTAGAGGATGTTTTTAGCTTCGTTTTGGTATAAGCTAGGGCTTCTAGCTCCAAACGAGCGAAAAGTTACGTTAGTTTGATTATTCGTGTACCAGGAGACGAGTATCGTCACAACATATAATTGTTGTCGATATTTGGATCGAATCTCGGGGACGATAAAATGGATTTTAAAATGAGTCATGGACTGATTTTGAAAGATAAGTATGATGATGTTGAGTTATTTTCAAAGTTGAGTGTCAGTTTTGTAACCGGAGAATAATAAATGGTTTAAAAGACTATATGAGTTGTTGACGTAAAACTGTCCGGTTTTTGTAGTTCAAAGATGTGTCGGGCAGGGAACTTTAAAAGTAAAATCTTTTGATGGGCTTTTAACAGGTCCTTCTATATATAGTAAGTGATATTTAAGATTAGTATCCTAAGTATTTGATGTGTTTAAGTAGGGTAAATGAGCTCGTACATTTGGTATGTACCGGCAGATTTTTATCGAAAGAATTAACTAATAGAATAAACATATAGAATGAAGTAAAAGGTCACTTGTATTGTTTTTATTTTGGGTTGAGTGTGATTTTATGATTTGAGTTTTATGTTAGTAAGTATGGATTTTATTCGAGTTTATTATTGATGAACGCGCCTTATCTGATAGGTTGCGGTTTTTGTGTTTATAGGGCATCAACTATCGTCGAAGATCGTCTTACTACTTCTATTACTCCAGG
Source organism: Glebionis coronaria (assembly GCA_025667525.1). Lineage (NCBI taxonomy): Eukaryota > Viridiplantae > Streptophyta > Magnoliopsida > Asterales > Asteraceae > Glebionis > Glebionis coronaria. Next base: position 497,270,805 of record CM046877.1, read on the forward strand.
TGAGTCTATAGCCTCGCTTTTGTAATTGTTTTGAATGATTTTAAAACCCGCGAGGGGGATACATGCTATTTGAAAGTAAAATAAACACAAGTCATGATTGATTGTTTGGACCCGAATGTTTCCTTGTTGCCTTTGTTGTTTTGAATTGTATAAGTACCTATGTTGCAAAAGTCACTAAATTCATGAGCCGTTAACTATCTTCTGACTTGATGTTGTGAGTTGGGAATAGACGCTTATTCTAATAATAGTACTATTGGGCTGACGACCCTATCCGCGACCAGGGCTTGGCGCTGAGTAACCTGCTGGGAAGGATAATTTTATGAGAATGAGAATGTGGTATACTTGCAACTGATACCCTAGTAGGGGCACTGGAATTCATCTAGTCATGTCGGCTTTAGGCATGGGTGACTAAGTTAAGGGGTCGGTGTCATGAGCTTAATACAATTCAATAGCTATTGCTATATGCCAGACTTCCTGACTAATAGATTATATGCGCACAATTTATTAAATGATCTTGATTGATTTTTCTCTTTTGTTCAAATGTTGATTTGGAAAACCTATAGACTCGCTCAACCGTTGTGTTGATGATTTTAAGCATGTATTTCAGGTATTGAAGATGATGAATTGCAGAGCTTGCTGGATAAGGATTGCGGATTGCTTTTGTGGTGTTTGGGTCTAAAACGAATTTCTTTCCCTTTGTCATAAAAATAATAATGTACGGTCATGTAGTTTGGTAAATTTTTTCTTGACTGGATAAAATCTTTGGGGGACCTAAATGCACTCTGATATTATTTCTAAAATTGTTTTACTTGGGATCGAAAGTTTTAGACAATGGTTAAAGTATTTCCTTTTATATTCCAAATGCATCATTTTGAGGTTGTTCAACGTGTCTTGTATAACAATGTTTGTATTTAGCACCCAAATGTGTATTTCCGCTGCGCAATGTAATTTGGGGGTGTTAAAGATTGGTATCAGAGCTTTTTAGTTATAGCGAATTAGGTCGATTTTGAAAAATGTCCTAAACTATAACTTTGGTGTCGAAAATATTTTACAAAAGCAACGCAACTTCTCTGCAAGGCTCCGGTTAGATTATTTGTTTTGTACTGTTTTATAATTAGATGTATCCCTTAAAGTTGAAATGATTTTAAAGTATTTATTAAGTAAATACTATGATGATATATAATGATGTATTGATGATGTATTGATGATGTATTGATGTTGTTGAAAGTACGTTGAGTACTTCTTATAGTAATTTTCTTTATGTAATGCATATGTATATAATTTTAAATAATGAAGTTATGTACTGCCGAGGGTCTAGGACAGTAGACCCGATGATGAACGATTTTACAACTGATTTCTTGCGACCTATATCGGGTATGAGGAAGTTTGATTAGTTGATGTATGATAGATATGTGGTTGAAATTGGTGTGAATAGGAGGTTGATGTGAAAGAAAAGTTGTTTTAAAGGTTGTATTTGGTATGTGGAGAATTGAGTTGTTAGGACTTGGAAGATGGATGAGATTGCTAGTCTTGGGTTGATTGTGATGAATTTGTGGGCTTGAATTGAAAGGTTTAAAGAGAAGTGGGAAAATTTTGAAGGGATGAGTGAGTGGGAGCCTCATGTGAGATCATTTCTGAGTTAAGCTTGGAAGTTTAGGAATGTTGAAATTCGTATTGAGATTTGCCTTGTGATTAATCTGCCGTATATGAGTGAGTATTTGGATTTTGAGAATGAGCTGCCATCATGTTATGGATTTGACCTTGAGGTGTGAAAAGGGAAATAGAAGAGTGTGAAGAAGCTGACAACAATGTTAAGGAGGATGAGGAGCTGCTGTCTAAGGAACTAATCGTGTGATGGATTTCTTTGTATCTTATTTTCTTTTATGATGGGACTTATTTAAACCCTTGTGTCGTAGCATTGTGGTGGAACTTATTATATTTTAAGTTTGTTCGTTAGATGATTGTAGTGACAAACACTGCCACTATCCTGTTGAATCCTTAACACAATCTAAATTACCCTCATGATCTATGATGTGCCTTTATTAACTCTTTTGAGTTTTGGTTGATGAACCATTGTAGTTTATGTTGTTCGTGCATGTAGTATTCATGAGATATCCTGATAAAGAATTCTTCTTTTATCTTGATATGTATACCTAACATGTTTCTTTCTTCCAATGATGATGGAAGAAGGAGCAGGGGAATCATATTTCTGTCATTAGTAGATCGCTACGTGACTAAGTTTCTTGAAATATGTTGCCAAAACAAACGACTGCTACTGTGAACACTATAATCGAACAAGTTATTGCTAGAGCACATGAAGCTGGTTGTGCTGCAAGGAGTCAAGATGATGGAATTAGTTGTGCTGAGAATAATGATGATGCTGCTGAGAATAATGATAATGCTGCTAAGAATAATGATGATGCTGCTAAGAATAATGGTGATGCTGTTGAAAATAATGGCGATGCTGCTAACAATAATGAGGATGATGCTGATCCAGATGATAGTATTGTTGCTGTTCTGCAAGTTCAAGAGAATGTACTTATGTTAGTTTTCAGAAGTGTGGTTCTGCGCTATTTGGTGGTATTAGTAGTGAATTAGAATTTCATAGTTGGATTGATAAGATAGAGAGTACTTTGAAATTATTGGGTGTTCAGAAATTAATAAGGTGAAATTTGCTGCTACTATATTTCAGAATGGTGCACTAAGATGGTGGAATAACCAAGTGACTAATTTAGGATTAGTTGTGGCTAATAGTAAGACATGGACCGTGATGAAAGGACTATTGACTGCTAGGTTTTGTTCTATGAAGGAACTAGGACAGTTGGAATCCGAATTGAGATAGTTAGTGCTAAGGGACGATGTTATTACTACTTAATGAGAAATTTTCTGAGCTATATTTGCTATGTCCTGATACTTTTGTGAATGACTGTAAGGCAAGGAAGAAGTACATTAGAGGATTGTCTAAGTGATATCAAGGGTGAGATTAATTCTTCAAGACCTAAATCTTTCGATGAAGCTGTTCGACTGGCGCATGATTTAATGGAAGTAAAAGTGCAAGATAGGAAAGATAGTATTGTTGAAAACAATAAGAGAAAGTGGGAATCTGTTCAGTCCAACCAGAATCAAGGTCAGAATTGTAAGGATTACAGTAATAACAATAACCAAGGACAGAACCGAAATTAGTATTTAAACCATGGAAGGAATAAGGGATATCGTGTTGCCACTATGTCTGGAAATACCAGGATAAATCTCAAGTGTGTTTGTTGTACTCTATAACATGTAGGTAATTTTCCACATTTGCGACTAGAGTTAGGAAAACCTAGTCATAAAGTTGCGAAGTGTAGGAAAAGAGGATTAGTTACTAGAATTATTACCTCTAGAGTTGTGATATGTTTTAGTCGTGGTGAGAAAAGACAAGTAAGGGAATTGTCCAAGGAAAGGAAATTAACAAGATAGGAATGCTTCCGCTCCGGTTTACATTTGAATGATGTTGACAAACCTTAAGATCTGAATGTTGTAAATGGTATATTCTTACTCGAGATTCTTTATGTCAGTATGTTGTTGGATTTCAGATCGGGTAGAAACTGTAGAAATGTAAAGATTCAGTTGTTTTATCAACGGAGACTCAATAAGATTGACATTTTATTATGATGTGGAGTTAACCAATGGAAAGGTTGCTAGTGTTAGTTTTACACTGAGAGTGTGTTCCTTGAATTTAGGAAGGTAGGTGTTTAGTATCGACTTGATGCTCAAAGAGTTGGAATCTTTGGATGTGGATTATTGGTATGAATTGGTTAGTGGTGTGAAGTGCTGATGCTTGAGATTGGACTAATCTTCACTATAAATTGATTGCTGTTGGTTTAAATATGCTGATAAGCTGAGTGTTGACTATGAAAGAAGATGAGTGAACTTTCTGTTTAAGAAGTATCTTGTTTGGAAACAAGGAAGTATGAAGAAGAGGGATATGATGTATTCCTAGCTCAGGTAATTAGTGATAGGGTAGTAAAGGAGAAGTTTGGAGATCTGTTAATGATTCGAGAGTATTATGAAGTTTTCTTGAAGTTTTGTAGAGTTGCTGCCGCCTCATGAAGTGGAGTCCGAGTCGATTGAGTGTTGTAAACAATAGGTGTAGTGCTTCTGCGTTTCGTTGTGTAGTGCTGCTGCGTTCTGTTGAGTAGTATTTGTATGCCTTATCATTTGGCACCGTCAGAGTGGAATCATTTATTCGGTTAACTGTGAGAAGTGATGGATAAGGGATGTATTAGATTAAGTTTGTTGCAATGGTGATCACTTGTGTTGTTTGTCAAGAAGGATGGATTGTTTTCGGATGAGTATTGATTATCGAGAGCTTAACAAATTGACAGCCAAGAATCGGTATCCATTACCGAGGATTGATGATTCGTTTGATCCTTACAACTTGTCTGGATCCAGTGTGTACTCAAAGATCGCTTTGAGTTCTGGTTGTCGTTAACTGAGAGTTATGGGGGAAGATATTCCTATAGTTGTTTTTCGTACTTGATGTGGGTACTTTAAGTTTCAAGTGATGTTTTTGGGAATGGACGAACGCATCTGCCGTATTCATGAACCTGGTGAATCATGTATGTGAGTTGTATTAGGATGAGTTAGTCATTATATCTATTAAAGATATTATATTTTATTCCAAGAGGAAAGGAGGAACATAAGTAGCATATGAGGATAAATTTTTGGGATGGTTGGAAAAAGGAGAAACTGTATGTAAAGTTTCCTATGTGTGAATGTTAGTTGAAATATTTGCGTTATCTAAGGCAGTTGATTGACAACAAAGGTATTCGTGAAGATCTTGCCAAGATTGAAACGATTAAGGATTGGTCGGTACCAACGACGCCGACGGAAATCTGTTAATTCCTTAGTTTAAGCAGGGAATAACTGGAGGTTTATCGAAAGGTTTTCACTGATTGTTAAATCATTGATTAAGCTGACTAAGAAGAATTGGATGTGTGAGTCCCACTTATACATTTAAATTGTAAGTTTCGAAATCTGATCCCCATCAGATGAGGAAGTTGTATTCTGAACACTGAAGGGTAGGTTGTGTTCTGCACCGATGTTGTCATTGTTGAAAGGATCTGAAGTAATTATAGTTTGTAGTTTGCTGTGATGCGTCTCATAAGGGTTATGTAGTTGTGGTGTTTGCTTGAGATTTTAGAAATATTACCAGTTGTATGTTTGAGTATTTGAGTATGTTGGTGGTTATGACTGTGAGTGATTATGACTACGAGATTTGCTACCATCCAGGAAAGGCGAATGTGGTAGCTGATGCACTTATCATGAAGAAAAATGGAAAAGCCTCTAGGATTTGAGTTTTGGTGATGACAAGAAGTGTGGACTTGATAGAAAGGATATTGGATATTTAAATTAGTGGTCTGATTTGAGAAATGTCAAGGTAAGTGATTTCAACATCTTGTTAAACTTATGGAAAGGATTTTTGTTGTAAAGCCAAGTTAGGCATGGTATATTGAGCACTCCTAACATACCTAAGTTGAGAGAGTGATACTTAGTGATGAAAGAATCTCACAAGTCAAGTAATCGATACGATTTGGTTTGGGTAAAGATGAAAGTTGAGTTGAGTACGGTGTGTTATACAGAAACCGATGAACAGAGTGAAAGGATGATTCGAACATCAAACGGTATACTTGTGCGTGTGTGATTGACTTAGAAATTGTTGGAATTTTTATATGACAATGATTGTCATGCTAGTAGTAGTAAGGCTGTACTATTGATGGTACATAGAAAACTTCAATATGTGAAGGTAAAGATTGTGAGTTATGGACGTAAGATTAGGTGTTCGGTGTATTGTAGAAATGTAGGTGGAATTGAATGACTGAAATAGAAGTGATATTGGCAATATTGATAAGATTGTATGGATTAAGGACCGTTTATTAGTAACAAGGAATGTCAGGAGAGTTATGTTGGTAATCGAAGGAAGTCGATGGAGTTTGAAATTGGGAAACGTGGTTATGCTTAAGGTGTTGTTATGACGGGTGAAATTTGTTTTGAGAACAACAAGGAAGGAATTCAACTTGAAGATAAGTTGCTTTTCAAAGAAAGAACTGTGAAGAGTTCTTATGAGGTCGAAACATAGTGAGAAATATATTATGAAGATACAAGAATTCCAGGAGTGGAATCTGAAATGGTGAAGAAAGCATGAGGATTTCTTTAAGGAAAAGAGTTCTCATTTATTCTGGAGGTATGGGATGTGAGTATAAGAGGGGCCGAGCGCCGGGACGTCGCTCTCTTCTAGGAGGGTAGGATGTGACAACCCAAACACGAGGTCATTTATTTAATATTATATATTATTATTTTTACGAATGATTTTGAAGTTTTTGATGAGTTGAATGAAATAACGATTGCTGGTTTTATTTAAAACCGACGTTGGAGGTTTTATTTTTATCTTTTTACTAATAGCGAGGATTATTAGTGACCACGATATCGACGGATACCCGAGATTTAATGTTTTATCATTTGTTGTCTCGATGTTTATATTTTTGACTTTTTTATTTTAAGTTCGTATTAAGTCGAACCGGGATCATATTATTATCAAATTTTGAGTGCGTTTTAACTTTTGAAAAGTATTTTTACGAAACCCGAGCCTCGTAAATATTTTCAAAATTGAAAATTTACATTTTCTACCCTTACAACTATTTAATTGCATTTTGGACCAAAACTATCACAAATTGGCAAAACTAGCCCCTCCATCACCATATAAAAGGTGAAATCTCTCACCTAAAAACACATACATGCAAAAATTTCTATCTCTTCCCTCTCTCTCTAAACAAACCGTACACCCCTCCACCCCTTTGATCATTTTTCTTGCAAAATTTAGCAAGATCAATCCAAAAACAACACAAGTCCCATCTCTAAAATCTCATTGTGCATCTAATGGTATAATTTTTATACACATGCAAGAACATTTAATTTTTGATGATGATCCAAGGTGGTTTGATCTAATTTCTTATTATATACTTATTGTTAGTGATGTTATATATATATTTTAATTGTTGCATGTTTGAAATTTGAGTGGGTAAATTTTTTTATGATCATTTAAATGTGTTATGGGTTAGTTAAATCGTTGGTAATGATATTAGGCATATGAGAATGATTAAAATGTGGTGAAAAATAAATTTTGAATGATTTTTAAATATATATTTTTAAACAAATTATTAAACTTAATTTTCTGAAAATATGAGTTTGAGTTTGAGATGAACTACTTAAATATTATTGTAGAGGATGTTTTTAGCTTCGTTTTGGTATAAGATAGGGCTTCTAACTCCAAACGAGCGAAAAGTTACGTTAGTTTGATTATTCGTGTACCGGGAGACGAGTATCGTCACAATATATAATTGTTGTCGATATTTGGATCGAATATCGGGGAATATAAAATTGATTTTAAAATGATTCATGGACTGATTTTGAATGATAAGTATGATGATGTTGAGTTATTTTCAAAGTTGAGTGTCGGTTTTGTAACCGGAGAAAAATAAATGGTTTGAAAGACTATATGAGTTGTTGATGTAAAACTGTCCGGTTTTTGTAGTTCAAAGATGTGTCGGGCAGGGAACTTTAAAAGTAAAATTTTTTGATGGGCTTTTAACAAGTCCTTCTATATATAGTAAGTGACATTTTTGATTAGTATCATAAGTATTTGATGTGTTTAAGTGGGGTAAATGAGCTCGTACATTTGGTATGTACCGGCAGATTTTTATCGAAAGAATTAACTAATAGAATAAACATATAGAATGAAGTAAAAGGTCACTTGTATTGTTTTCATTTTGGTTTGAGTGTGATTTTATGATTTTGAGATTGATGTTAGTAAGTATGGAATTTATTCGAGTTTATTATTGATGAACGCGCCTTATTTGATAGGTTGCGGTTTTTGTGTTTATCGGACATCAACTATCGTCGAAGATCGTCTTACTACTGCTATTACTCCAGGTGAGTCTATAGCCTCGCTTTTGTAATTTTTTTGAATGATTTTAAAACCCGCGAGGGGGATACATGTTATTTGAAAGTAAACTGAACACAAGTCATGATTGATTGTTTGGACCCAAATGTTGCCTTGTTTCCTTTGTTGTTTTGAATTGTATAAGTACCTATGTTGCAAAAGTCACTAAATTCATGAGCCGTTAACTATCTTCTGACTTGATGTTGTGAGTTGGGAATAGCCGCTTATTCTAATAAATGTACTATTGGGCTGACGACCCTATCCGAGACCAGGGCTTTGCGCTGAGTAACTCGCTGGGAAGGATAATCTTACGAGAATGAGAATGTGGTATACTTGCAACTGATACCCTAGTAGGGGCACTGGAATTCATCTAGTCATGTCGGCTTTAGGCGTGGGTGACTAAGTTAAGGGGTCGGTGTCATGAGCTTGATACAATTCAATAGCTATTGCTATATGCCAGACTTCCTGACTAATAGATTGTATGCGCACAATTCTATTAAATGATCTTGATTGATTTTTCTCTTGTGTTCAAATGTTGATTTGGAAAACCTATAGACTCGCTCAACCTTGTGTTGATGATTTTAAGCATGTATTTCAGGTATTGAAGATGATGAATTACGGAGCTTGCTGGAGAAGGATTGCGGATTGCTTTTGTGGTGTTTGGGTCTAAAACGGATTTCTTTCCTTTTGTCATAAAAATAATAATGTACGGTCATGTAGTTTGGTAAATTGTTTCTTGACTGGATAAAATCTTTGGGGAACCTAAATGCACTCTGATATTATTTCTAAAATTGTTTTACTTGGGATCGAAAGTTTTAGACAATGGTTAAAGTATTTCCTTTTATATTCCAAATGCATCATTTTGAGGTTGTTCAAAGTGTTTTGTATAACAATGTTTGTATTTAGCACCCAAATGTGTATTTCCGTTGCGCAATGTAATTTGGGGGTGTTAAAGATTGGTATCAGAGCTTTTTAGTTATAGCGAATTAGGTCGATTTTGAAAAATGTCCTAAACTATAACTTTTGTGTCGAAAATATTTTACAAAAGCAACGCAACTTCTTTGCAAGGCTCTGGTAAGATTATTTGTTTTGTATTGTTACGTAATTAGATGTATCCCTTAAAGTTGAAATGATTTTAAAGTATTTATTAAGTAAATGCTATGATGATATATAATGATGTAGTGATGACGTATTGATGATGTATTGATGTTGTTGAAAGTACGTTGAGTACTTCTTATCTTAATTTTTTTATGTAATGCATATGTATATAATTTTAAATAATGACCTTATGTACTGCCGAGGGTCTAGGACAGTAGAACAGATGATGAACGATTTTACAACTGATTTCTTGCGACTTATATCAGGTATGAGGAAGTTTGATTAGTTGATGTATGATAGATATGTGGTTGAAATTGGTGTGAATAGGAGGTTGATGTGAAAGAAAAGTTGTTTTAAAGGTTGTATTTGGTATGTGGAGAATTGAGTTGTTAGGACTTGGAAGATGGATGATATTGCTAGTCTTGGGTTGATTGTGATGAATTTGTGTGCTTGAATTGAAAGGTTTAAAGAGAAGTAGGTAAGTTTTGAAGGGATGAGTGAGTGGGAGCCTCATGTGAGATCATTTCTGAGTCAAGCTTGGAAGTTTAGGAATGTTGAAAGTCGTATTGAGATTTGCCTTGTGATTAATCTGCCGTATAGGTGTGAGTATTTGGATTTTGAGAATGAGCTGCCATCATGTTATTGGTTTGACCTTGAGGTGTGAAAAGGGAAATAGAAGAGTGTGAAGAAGCTGACAACAATGTTAAGGAGGATGAGGAGCTGCTGTCTAAGGAACTAATCGCGTGATGGATTTCTTTGTATCTTATTTTCTTTTATGATGGGACTTATTTAAACCCTTGTGTCGTAGCATTGTGATGGAACTTATTATCTTTTAAGTTTGTTCGGTAGATGATTGTAGTGACAGACACTGCCACTATCCTGTTGAATCCTCAACACAATCTAAATTACCCTCATGATCTATGATGTGCCTTTATTAACTCTTTTGAGTTTTGGTTGATGAACCATTGTAGTTTATGTTGTTCGTGCATGCAGTATCCATGAGATATCCTGATAAAGAATTCTTCTTTTATCTTGATATGTATACCTAACATGTTTCTTTCTTCCAATGATGATGGAAGAAGGAGTAGGGGAATCATATTTCTGTCATTAGTAGATCGCTACGTGACTAAGTTTCTTGAAATATGCTGCCAAAACTAACGACTGCTACTGTGAACACTATAATCGAACAAGTTATTGCTAGAGCACATGAAGCTGGTTGTGCTGCAAGGAGTCAAGATGCTGGAGTTAGTTGTGCTGAGAATAATGATGATGCTGCTGAGAATAATGATGATGCTGCTAAGAATAATGATGATGATGCTAAGAATTATGATGATGCTGCTGAAAATAATGGTGATGCTACTAACAATAATGAGGATGATGCTGATCCCGATGATAGTATTGTTGTTGTTCTGCAAGTTCAAGAGAATGTACTTATGTTAGTTTTCAGAAGTGTGGTTCTGCGTTGTTTGGTGGTATTAGTAGTGCATTAGAATTTCATAGTTGGATTGATAAGATAGAGAGTACTTTGAAATTATTGGGTGTTCAGAAACTAATAAGGTGAAATTTGCTGCTACTATATTTCAGAATGGTGCACTAAGATGGTGGAATAACCAAGTGACTACTTTAGGATTAGTTGGGGCTACTAGTAAGACATGGATCATGATGAAAGGACTATTGACTACTAGGTTTTGTCCTATGAAGGAACTAGGACAGTTGGAATCCGAATTGAGATAGTTAGTGCTAAGGGACGATGTTATTACTGCTTAATGGGAAATTTTCTGAGCTATATTTGCTATGTCCTGATACTTTTGTGAATGACTGTAAGGCAAGGAAGTAGTACATTAGAGGATTGTCTAAGTGATATCAAGGGTGAGATTAATTCTTCAAGACCTAAATCTTTCGATGAAGTTGTTCGACTGGCGCATGATTTGATGGAAGTAAAAGTGCAAGATAGGAAAGATAGTATTGTTGAAAACAATAAGAGAAAGTGGGAATCTGTTCAGTCCAACCAGAATCAAGGTCAGAATTCTAAGGATTACAGTAATAACAATAACCAAGGACAGAATCGAAATCAGTATTTAAACCATGGAAGGAATAAGGGATATCGTACTGCCACTATGTCTGGAAATACCAGGATAAATCTCAAGTGTGTTTGCTGTACTCTATACCATGTAGGTAATTTTCCACATTTGCGACTAGAGTTAGGACAATCCCTAGTCATAAAGCTGCGAAGTGTAGGAAAAGAGGATTAGTTACTGGAATTAGTACCCCTGGAGTTGTGATATGTTTTAGTCATGGTGAGAAAAGACAAGTAAGGGAATTGTCCAAGGAAAAGAAATTAACAAGATAGGAATGCTGCCGCTCTGGTTTACGTTTGAATGATGCTGACAAACCTTAAGATCTGAATGTTGTAAATGGTATATTCTTACTCGAGATTCTTTAAGTCAGTATGTTGTTGGATTTCAGATCGGGTAGAAACTGTAGAAATGTAAAGATTCAGTTATTTTATCAACGGAGAGTCAATAAAATTGACAATTAATTATGATGTGGAGTTAACCAATGGAAAGGTTGCTAGTGTTAGTTTTACACTGAGAGTTGATGCCGCCTCATGAAGTGGAGTTCGTGTCGATTGAGTGTTGTAAACAATAGGTGTAGTGTTTCTACGTTTCGTTGTGTAGTGTTGCTGCGTTCTGTTGAGTAGTATTTGTATGCCTTATCATTTGGCACCGTCAGAGTGGAATGATTTATTCGGTTAACTGTGAGAAGCGATGGATAAGGGATGTATTAGATTAAGTTTATTGCAATGGTGATCACCTGTGTTGTTTGTCAAGAAGGATGGATTGTTTTCGGATGAGTATTGATTATCGAGAGCTTAACAAATTGACAGCCAAGAATCGGTATCCATTACCGAGGATTGCTGATTCGTTTGATCCTTACAACTTGTCTGGATCCAGCGTGTACTCAAAGATCGCTTTGAGTTCTGGTTGTCGTTAACTGAGAGTTATGGGGGAAGATATTCCTATAGTTGTTTTTCGTACATGATGTGGGTACTTTAAGTTTCAAGTGATGTTTTTGGGAATGGACGAACGCGTCTGCCGTATTCATGAACCTGGTGAATCATGTATGTGATTTGTATTAGGATGAGTTAGTCATTATATCTATTAAAGATATTATATTTTATTCCAAGAGGAAAGGAGGAACATAAGTAGCATATGAGGATAAATTTTGGGATGGTTGGAAAAAGGAGAAATTGTATGTAAAGTTTCCTATGTGTGAATGTTGGTTGAAATATTTGCGTTTTCTAAGGCAGTTGATTGACAACAAAGGTATTTGTGAAGATCTTGCCAAGATTGAAACGATTAAGGATTGGTCGGTACCAACGACGCCGACAGAAATCTGTTAATTCCTTAGTTTAAGCTGGGAATAATTGGAGGTTTATTGAAAGGTTTTCACTGATTGTTAAATCATTGATTAAGCTGACTAAGAAGAATTGGATGTGTGAGTCCCACTTATACATCTAAATTGTAAGATTCAAAATCTGATCCCCATCAGATGAGGAAGTTGTATTCTGAACACTGAAGGGTAGGTTGTGTTCTACACCGATGTTGTCATTGTTGAAAGGATCTGAAGTAATTATAGTTTATAGTTTGATGTGATGCGTCTCATAAGGGTTATGTAGTTGTGGTGTTTGCTTGGAATTTTAGAAATATTACTTGTATGGAATCAAGTATGTAGTAATCAAGGATCATAGAAGTTGCTCCATAATTAATTTCCTGGGATGATAAAGGAGATGAGTAGATGATTACCAGTTGTATGTTTGAGTATTTGAGTATTTTGGTGGTTATGACTGTGAGTGATTATGACTACGAGATTCGCTACCATCCAGGAAAGGTGAATGTGATAGCTGATGCACTTATCATGAAGAAGAATGGAAAAGCCTCTAGGATTTGAGTTTTGGTGATGACAAGAAGTGTGGACTTGATAGAAAGGATATTGGAATTTTAAGTTAGTGGTCTGATTTGAGAAATGTCAAGGTAAGTGATTTCAACATTTTGTCAAACTTATGGAAATGATTTTTGTTGTAAAGCCAAGTTAGGCATGGTATATTGAGCACTCCTAACATACCTAAGTTGAGAGAGTGAGACTTAGTGATGAAAGAATCTCACAAGTCAAGTAATCGATACGATTTGGTTTGGGTAAAGATGAAAGTTGAGTTGAATACGGTGTGTTATACAGAAACTAATGAACATAGTGAAAGGATGATTCGAACATCGAACGGTATACTTGTGTGTGTGTGATTGACTTAGAAATTGTTGGAAATTTTATATGACAATGATTGTCATGCTAGTAGTAGTAAGGCTGTACTATTGATGGTACATAGAAAACTTCAATATGTGAAGGGTAAAGATTGTGAGTTATGGACGTAAGATTAGGTTTTCGGTGTATTGTAGAAATGTAGGTGGAATTGAATGACTGAAATAGAAGTGATATTGGCAATATTGATAAGATTGTATGGATTAAGGACCGTTTATTAGTAACAAGGAATGTCAGGAGAGTTATGTTGGTAATCTAAGGAAGTCGATGGAGTTTGAAATTGGGAAACGTGGTTATGCTTAAGGTGTTGTTATGACGGGTGAAATTTGTTTTGAGAACAACAAGGAAGGAATTCAACTTGAAGATAAGTTGCTTTTCAAAGAAAGAACTGTGAAGAGTTCTTATGAGGTCAAAACATAGTGAGAATTATATTGTGAAGATACAAGAATTCAAGGAGTGGAATCTGAAATGGTGAAGAAAGCATGAGGATTTCTTTAAGGAAAAGAGTTCTCATTTATTCTGGAGGTTTGGGATGTGAGTATAAGAGGGGCCGAGCGCCGGGACGTCGCTCCCTTTTAGGAGGGTAGGATGTGACAACCCAAACCCGAGGTCATTTATTTAATATTATATATTATTATTTTTACGAATGATTTTGAAGTTTTTGATGAGTTGAATGAAATGATGATTGATGGTTTTATTTAAAACCGGCGTTGGAGGTTTTATTTTTATCTTTTTTTTAATAGCGAGGATTATTAGTGACCACGATATCGACGGATGCCCGAGATTTAATGTTTTATCATTTTGTCTCGATGTTTATATTTTTGACGTTTTTATTTTAAGTTCGTATTAAGTCGAACCAGGATCATATTATCATCATATTTTGAGTGCGTTTTAACTTTTGAAAAGTATTTTTACGAAACCCGAGCCTCGTAAATATTTTCAAAATTGAAAATTTACATTTTCTACCCTTACAACTATTTAATTGCATTTTGGACCAAAACTATCATAAATTGGCAAAACTAGCCCCTCCACCACCATATAAAAGGTGAAATCTCTCACCTAAAAACATATACATGCAAAAATTTCTATCTCTTCCCTCTCTCTCTAAACAAACCGTACACCCCTCCACCCCTTTGGTCATTTTTCTTGCAAAATTTAGCAAGATCAATCCAAAAACAACACAAGTCCCATCTCTAAAATCTCATTGTGCATCTAATGGTATAATTTTTATACACATGCAAGAACATTTAATTTTTGATGATGATCCAAGGTGGTTTGATCTAATTTCTCATTATATACTTGTTGTTAGTGATGTTATAGATATATTTTAATTGTTGCATGTTTGAAATTTGAGTGGGTAAATTTTTGTATGATCATTTAAATGTGTTATGGGTTAGTTAAGTTATTGGTAATGATATTAGGGTGATATTAGGCATATGAGAATGATTAAAATATGGTGAAAAATAAATTTTGAATGATTTTTAAATATATATTTTTAAACAGATTATTAAACTTAATTTTCTGAAAATATGAGTTTGAGTTTGAGATGAACTAGTTAGATATTGTTGTAGAGGATGTTTTTAGCTTCGTTTTGGTATAAGGTAGGGCTTCTAGCTCCAAACGAGCGAAAAGCTATGTTAGTTTGATTATTTGTGTACCGGGAGACGAGTATCGTCACAATATATAATTGTTGTCGATATTTGGATCGGATCTCGGGGACTATAAAATAGATTTTAAAATAAGTCATGGACTCATTTTGAATGATAAATATGATGATGTTGAGTTATTTTCAAAGTTGAGTGTCGGTTTTGTAACCGGAGAAAAATAAATGGTTTAAAAGACTATATGAGTTGTTGACGTAAAACTGTCCGGTTTTTGTAGTTCAAAGATGTGTCGGGCATGGAACTTTAAAAGTAAAATCTTTTGATGGGCTTTTAACAGGTCCTTCTATATATAGTAAGTGACATTTCTGATTAGTATCATAAGTATTTGATGTGTTTAAGTGGGGTAAATGAGCTCGTGCATTTGGTATGTACCGGCAGATTTTTATCGAAAGAATTAACTAATAGAATAAACATATAGAATGAAGTAAAAGGTCACTTGTATTGTTTTCATTTTGGGTTGAGTGTGATTTTATGATTTTGAGTTTGATGTTAGTAAGTATGGATTTTATTCGAGTTTATTATTGATGAACGCGCCTTATTTGATAGGTTGCGGTTTTTGTATTTATCGGGCATCAACTATCGTCGAAGATCGTCTTACTACTGCTATTACTCCAGGTGAGTCTATTTCCTCGCTTTAGTAATTGTTTTGAATGATTTTAAAACCCGTGAGGGGGATACATGCTATTTGAAAGTAAAATGAACACAAGTCATGATTGATTGTTTGGACCCGAATGTTGCCTTGTTGCCTTTGTTGTTTTGAATTGTATAAGTACCTATGTTGCAAAAGTCCCTAAATAATAGTACTATTGGGCTGACGACCCTATCCGAGACCAGGGCTTTGCGCGGAGTAACCCGTTGGGAAGGATAATTTTACGAGAATAAGAATGTGGTATACTTGCAACTGATACCTTAGTAGGGGCACTGGAATTCATCTAGTCATGCCGGCTTTAGGCGTGGGTGACGAAGTTAAGGGGTCGGTGTCATGAGCTTAATACAATTCAATAGCTATTGCTATATGCCAGACTTCCTGACTAATAGATCGTATGCGCAAAATTCTATTAAATGATCTTGATTGATTTTTCTCTTGTGTTCAAATGTTGATTTGGAAAACCTATAGACTCACTCAACCGTTGTGTTGATGATTTTAAGCATGTATTTCAGGTACTGAAGATGATGAATTGCGGAGCTTGCTAGAGAAGGATTGCGGATTGCTTTTGTGGTGTTTGGGTCTAAAACGGATTTCTTTCCCTTTGTCATAAAAATAATAATGTACGGTTATGTAGTTTGGTAAATTGTTTCTTTTGGATAAAATATTTGGGGGACCTAAATGCACTCTGATATTATTTCTAAAATTGTTTTACTTAGGATCGAAAGTTTTAGACAATGGTTAAAGTATTTCCTTTTATATTCCAAATGCATCATTTTGAGGTTGTTCAAAGTGTCTTGTATAACAATGTTTGTATTTAGCACCCAAATGTGTAATTCCGCTGCGCAATGTAATTTTGGGGGTGTTAAAGATTGGTATCATTGCTTTTTAGTTATAGCGAATTAGGTCGATTTTGAAAAATGTCCTAAACTATAACTTTGATGTCGAAAATATTTTACAAAAGCAACGCAACTTCTCTGTAAGGCTCCGGTAAGATTATTTGTTTTGTATTGTTTTGTAATTAGATGTATCCCTTAAAGTTGAAATGATTTTGAAGTATTTATTAAGTAAATACTATGATGATATATAATGATGTATTGATGATGTATTGATGATGTATTGATGTTGTTGAAAGTACGTTGAGTACTTCTTATCATAATTTTCTTTATGTAATGCATATGTATATAATTTTAAATAATGACCTTATGTACTGCCGAGGGTCTAGGACAGTAGACCAGATGATGAACGATTTTACAACTGATTTCTTGCGACTTATATCGGGTATGAGGAAGTTTGATTAGTTAATGTATGATAGATATGTGGTTGAAATTGGTGTGAATAGGAGGTTGATGTGAAAGAAAAGTTGTTATAAAGGTTGTATTTGGTATGTGGAGAATTGAGTTGTTAGGACTTGGAAGATGGATGAGATTGCTAGTCTTGGGTTGATTGTGATGAATTTGTGTGCTTAAATTGAAAGGTTTAAAGAGAAGTAGGTAAGTTTTGAAGGGATGAGTGAGTGGGAGCCTCATGTGAGATCATTTCTGAGTCAAGCTTGGAAGTTTAGGAATGTTGAAAGTCGTATTGAGATTTGCCTTGTGATTAATCTGTCGTATAGGAGTGAGTATTTGGATTTTGAGAATGAGCTTCCATCATGTTATGGATTTGACCTTGAGGTGTGAAAAGGGAAATAGAAGAGTGTGAAGAAGCTGACAACAATGTTAAGGAGGATGATGAGCTGCTGTCTAAGGAACTAATCGCGTGATGGATTTCTTTGTATCTTATTTTCTTTTATGATGGGACTTATTTAAACCCTTGTGTCGTAGCATTGTGATGGAACTTATTATCTTTTAAGTGTGTTCGGTAGATGATTGTAGTGATAGACACTGCCACTATCCTGTTGAATCCTCAACACAATCTAAATTACCCTCATGATCTATGATGTGCCTTTATTAACTCTTTTGAGTTTTGGTTGATGAACCATTGTAGTTTATGTTGTTCGTGCATGTAGTATCCATGAGATATCCTGATAAAGAATTATTATTTTATCTTGATACGTATACCTAACATGTTTCTTTCTTCCAATGATGATGGAAAAAGGAGTAGGGGAATCATATTTCTGTCATTAGTAGATCGCTACGTGACTAAGTTTCTTGAAATATGTTGCCAAAACTAACGACTGCTACTGTGAACACTATAATCGAACAAGTTATTGCTAGAGCACATGAAGCTGGTTGTGCTGCAAGGAGTCAAGATGCTAGAGTTAGTTGTGCTGAGAATAATGATGATGCTGCTGAGAATAATGATGATGCTGCTAAGAATAATGATGATGTTGCTAAGAATAATGATGATGCTACTGAAAATAATGGCGATGCTGCTAACAATAATGAGGATGATGTTGATCTAGATGATAATATTGTTGTTGTTCTGCAAGTTCAAGAGAATGTACTTATGTTAGTTTTCAGAAGTGTGGTTCTGTGCTGTTTGGTGGTATTAGTAGTGCATTAGAATTTCATAGTTGGATTGATAAGATAGAGAGTACTTTGAAATTATTGGGTGTTCAGAAATTAATAAGGTGAAATTTGTTACTACTATATTTCATAATGGTGCACTAAGATGGTGGAATAACCAAGTGACTACTTTAGGATTAGTTGGGGCTAATAGTAAGACATGGACCATGATGAAAGGACTATTGACTGCTAGGTTTTGTCCTATGAAGGAACTAGGACAGTTGGAATCCGAATTGAGATAGTTAGTGCTAAGGGACGATGTTATTACTGCTTAATGGGAAATTTTCTGAGCTATATTTGTTATGTCCTGATACTTTTGTGAATGACTGTAAGGCAAGGAAGCAGTACATTAGAGGATTGTCTAAGTGATATCAAGGGTGAGATTAATTCTTCAAGACCTAAGTATTTCGATGAAGCTGTTCGACTGGCGCATGATTTAATGGAAGTAGAGGATTGAAGTTTTGTAGAGTTGCTGCCGCCTCATGAGTTGGAGTTCGTGTCGATTGAGTGTTGTAAACAATAGGTGTAGTTCTTCTACGTTTCGTTGTGTAGTGCTGTTGCGTTCTGTTGAGTAGTATTTGTATGCCTTATCATTTGGCACCATCAGAGTGGAATGATTTATTCGGTTAACTGTGAGAAGCGATGGATAAGGGATGTATTAGATTAAGTTTGTTGCAATGGTGATCACTTGTGTTGTTTGTCAATAAGGATGGATTGTTTTCGGATGAGTATTGATTATCGAGAGCTTAACAAATTGACAGCCAATAATCGGTATCCATTACCAAGGATTGATGATTCGTTTGATCCTTACAACTTGTCTGGATCCAGTGTGTACTCAAAGATAGCTTTGAGTTCTGGTTGTCGTTAACTGAGAGTTATGGGGATGATATTCCTATAGTTGTTTTTCGTACTTGATGTGGGTACTTTAAGTTTCAAGTGATGTTTTTGGGAATGGACGAACGCGTCTGCCGTATTCATGAACCTGGTGAATCATGTATGTGAGTTGTATTCGGATGAGTTAGTCATTATATCTATTAAAGATATTATATTTTATTCCAAGAGGAAAGGAGGAACATATGTAGCATATGAGGATAAATTTTTGGGATGGTTGGAAAAAGGAGAAACTGTATGTAAAGTTTCCTATGTGTGAATGTTGGTTGACATATTTGCGTTTTCTAAGGAAGTTGATTGACAACAAAGGTGTTCGTGAAGATCTTGCCAAGATTGAAACGATTAAGGATTGCTCGGTACCAACGACGCCGACAGAAATCTGTTAATTCCTTAGTTTAAGCTAGGAATAATTGGAGGTTTATCGGAAGGTTTTCACTGATTGTTAAATCATTGATTAAGCTGACTAAGAAGAATTGGATGTGTGAGTCCCACTTATACATCTAAATTGTAAGTTTCGAAATCTGATCCCCATCAGATGAAGAAGTTGTATTCTGAACACTGAAGGGTAGGTTGTGTTCTGCACCGATGTTGTCATTGTTGAAAGGATCTGAAGTAATTATAGTTTGTAGTTTGCTGTGATGCGTCTCATAAGGGTTATGTAGTTGTGGTGTTTGCTTGAGATTTTAGAAATATTACTTGTATGGAATCAAGTATGTAGTAATCAAGGATCATAGAAGTTGCTCCATAATTAATTTCCTGGGATGATAAAGGAGATGAGTAGATGATTACCAGTTGTATGTTAGAGTATTGGAGTATGTTGGTGGTTATGACTACGAGTGATTATGACTACGAGATTCTCTACCATCCAGGAAAGGCGAATGTGGTAGCCGATGCACTTATCATGAAGAAAAATGGAAAAGCCTCTAGGATTTGAGTTTTGGTGATGACAAGAAGTATGGACTTGATAGAAAGGATATTGGAATTTTAAGTTAGTGGTCTGATTTGAGAAATGTCAAGGTAAGTGATTTCAACATTTTGTCAAACTTATGGAAAGGATTTTTGTTGTAAAGCCAAGTTAGGCATGGTATATTGAGCACTCCTAACATACCTAAGTTGAGAGAGTGAGACTTAGTGATGAAATAATCTCTCAAGTCAAGTAATCGATACGATTTGGTTTGGGTAAAGATGAAAGTTGAGTTGAGTACGGTGTGTTATACAGAAACTGATGAACAGAGTGAAAGGATGATTCGAACATCGAACGGTATACTTGTGCGTGTGTGATTGACTTAGAAATTGTTGGAATTTTTATATGAAAATGATTGTCATGCTTGTAGTAGTAAGGCTGTACTATTGATGGTACATAGAAAACTTCAATATGTGGAGGGTAAAGATTGTGAGTTATGGACGTAAGATTAGGTTTTCGGTGTATTGCAGAAATGTAGGTGGAATTGAATGACTGAAATAGAAGTGATATTGGTAATATTGATAAGATTGTATGGATTGAGGACCGTTTATTAGTAACAAGGAATGTCAGGAGAGTTATGTTGGTAATCGAAGGAATTTGATGGAGTTTGAAATTGGGAAACGTGGTTATGCTTAAGGTGTTGTTATGACGGGTGAAATTTGTTTTGAGAACAACAAGGAAGGAATTCAACTTGAAGATAAGTTGCTTTTCAAAGAAAGAACTGTGAAGAGTTCTTATGAGGTCGAAACATAGTGAGAATTATATTGTGAAGATAGAAGAATTCCGGGAGTGGAATCTGAAATGGTGAAGAAAGCATGAGGATTTCTTTAAGGAAAAGAGTTCTCATTTATTCTGGAGGTATGGGATGTGAGTATAAGAGGGGCCGAGCGCCGGGACGTCGCTCTCTTCTAGGAGGGTAGGATGTGACAACCCAAACCCGGGGTCATTTATTTAATATTATATATTATTATTTTTACGAATGATTTTGAAGTTTTTGATGAGTTGAATGAAATGACGATTGCTGGTTTTATTTAAAACCGACGTTGGAGGTTTTATTTTTATCTTTTTACTAATAGCGAGGATTATTAGTGACCACGATATCGACGGATGCCCGAGATTTAATGTTTTATCATTTGTTGTCTCGATGTTTATATTTTTGACGTTTTTATTTTAAGTTCGTATTAAGTCGAACCGGGATCATATTATCATCAAATTTTGAGTGCGTTTTAACTTTTGAAAAGTATTTTTACGAAACCCGAGCCTCGTAAATATTTTCAAAATTGAAAATTTACATTTTCTACCCTTACAACTATTTAATTGCATTTTGGACCAAAACTATCACAAATTGGCAAAACTAGCCCCTCCACCACCATATAAAAGGTGAAATCTCTCACCTAAAAACACATACATGCAAAAATTTCTATCTCTTCCCTCTTTCTCTAAACAAACCGTACACCCCTCCACCCCTTTGATCATTTTTCTTGCAAAATTTTGCTAGATCAATCCAAAAACAACACAAGTCCCATCTCTAAAATCTCATTGTGCATCTAATGGTATAATTTTTATACACATGCAAGAACATTTAATTTTTGATGATGATCCAAGGTGGTTTGATCTAATTTCTCATTATATACTTGTTGTTAGTGATGTTATATATATATTTTAATTGTTGCATGTTTGAAATTTGAGTGGGTAAATTTTTGTATGATCATTTAAATGTGTAATGGGTTAGTTAAGTTGTTGGTAATGATATTAGGATGATATTAGGCATATGAGAATGATTAAAATGTGGTGAAAAATAAATTTTGAATGACTTTTAAATATATATTTTTAAACAGATTATTAAACATAATTTTCTGAAAATATGAGTTCGAGTTTGAGATGAACTAGTTAGATATTGTTGTAGAGGATGTTTTTAGCTTCGTTTTGGTATAAGGTAGGGCTTCTAGCTCCAAACGAGCGAAAAGTTACGTTAGTTTGATTATTCGTGTACCGGGAGACGAGTATCGTCACAATATATAATTGTTGTCGATATTTGAATCGAATCTCGGGGACTATAAAATGGATTTTAAAATGATTCATGGACTGATTTTGAATGATAAGTATGATGATGTTGAGTTATTTTCAAAGTTGAGTGTCGGTTTTGTAACCGGAGAAAAATAAATGGTTTAAAAGACTATATGAGTTGTTGACGTAAAACTGTCCGGTTTTTATAGTACAAAGATGTGTCGGGCAGGGAACTTTAAAGGTAAAATCTTTTGATGGGCTTTTAACAGGTCCTTCTATATATAGTAAGTGACATTTCTGATTAGTATCATAAGTATTTGATGTGTTTAAGTGGGGTAAATGAGCTCGTACATTTGGTATGTACCGGCAGATTTTTATCGAAAGAATTAACTAATAGAATAAACATATAGAATGAAGTAAAAGGTCACTTGTATTGTTTTCATTTTGGGTTGAGTGTGATTTTATGATTTTGAGTTTGATGTTAGTAAGTATGGATTTTATTCGAGTTTATTATTGATGAACGCGCCTTATTTGACTGGTTGCGGTTTTTGTGTTTATCGGGCATCAAATATCGTCGAAGATCGTCTTACTACTGCTATTACTCCAGGTGTGTCTATAGCCTCGCTTTTGTAATTGTTTTGAATGATTTTAAAACCCGCGAGGGGGATACATGCTATTTGAAAGTAAAATGAACACAAGTCATGATTGATTGTTTGGACCTGAATGTTGCCTTGTTGCCTTTTGATGAGACGGCTTTTATACATGGTCTCATCGTCCAAAACGGCCTTTAAATGCATTAAATATCATAAAATATACCAAATATATGCTCGTGTTTGTTACTTGTGTATTTTTAGGTATGGATATTGAGGAATTGACAAGAGATCACAAGAATCAATCAAAAACGAACACGGGAAACGAAGACGCACAATGAACCAAACTCATTTATGGAATTTTGCAAAAAGACCCCTCAAGATTGAAGAATTGGCAAAAATGGCCCCCCATCTTTGAAGAACTTGTCATCTTTGACCCTACAAATGTCAAATGAACAAGTATGGTCCCACAAGTTTGAAGATTGTACAAGAAAGGCCCTTGGGAAATGTTTGAATGAGCAAAAGTTAGTCAAGAATGTCAAAAGGACTTGTTTTGCAATTGTGTTTGGACTGACCTTGAAAAGAACTTAACAAAATGGACTGGAAATGAAAGACATTTAACCAATGTTAAGGTTAGATTGGACGGGTAATGAAATTATTACCCTTTGGCCCAACACACCTCTTTAGCCCAAACCCTTTTAACCCGGTTTAATTTTTAAACGTGGTCAAATGAGGTCAACTAATCCCACTAACCCTTATTTCCCACCATAACAGATTTTTAAAATCTGTTTTTACCCAAACTGGATTAAACCCACTCCCTAATCCCCTTAAACCCTAATTAATTCCCAGGCTTAATTGAACCCAAAACAAGGGGTTAAACCCTAACTCCCTCCAGATCACTAATTCATCTCATCCTCACTTTTTCCCACCTCACTTGACAAGCCCACATGGGCTGTGGACCCCTCCCCAGACCTCCCCTGCACCCGTCTCTTTCCCGCAACCCTATACCCCGACACATCCAACGATTCCAAGGCATTCCTTTGCCTCCAAGGACTTCACCAACGTCCAAGATCAAAAGTTTGAGCTGGCATTTCACATGGCAAAGATTATTGACCAAGATCAAGACTTTTCAAAGGGCTAAATTGGCATTTCTCAATTAGGGTTTTAGGAATTGCATTTTCCTTGTATTTTTAATTCAGCATTCTAGAATAGTCCAATGGTTGTATAAATAGAGTCGACATGTGGCTCTATTACTTGTTCCAGTTTTTTTAGCAAAAAACGTGTAATTCCTTTTTTCTAAATTAAAAGTTGGTGATTGTTCATGAAGCAAGTGTAATTCCTTTTTAATGTTATAAAAAGTTGGTAATTGTTTAAATGCTAAAATTCTGAGTTCCAAATTTAATTAGTGGAATAAAATTTTGATTTTCAAAATTTATTTCAAGGTTTGAGAATTTGAAGATTTTTTTTGGTAAAATATGTTTCAAAGATTGTTGTTTGGGATTCATTAGGAGTGTTTGAGTAGTTTATTGTAAAGGAAACGTTTTGAAAAGATTTTGAAAAGTTTTAAGAAAAAAAAAAGAAAGAAAGAAAACAGATTATACATATTTGTGCTTGTGCTTTTCTTTTGATTTTTCTTAAACAGGTTTGATTGTTGTTGATTTAGCTCAGCACAGGCCTCCAGCCTGTGGGAGGTGGATTAACATCCACAAGGGACTTGGATGTATGTCCCTGAGGTAAAAGTTTTAACTTTTTCCATTTTTCTGCTTATTTGGTGATTTGGGTGATTTTGCATAGAAGTTGCTTAAGTGTTGTTAAGATGGTTTGAAATTGATCAAGTAGTGATAATATGCATGTGAGATGCTATTAGAATTAGCTAGGATAGGTTTTGAAGTGATTTGGCCTGTTGAAAATCGTTTTAAGATTTTTAAAGGGGTGTTTGGATCAGTGAGTAAAAGGGTCAAATTGTTTTGATTGTTGCTTGCTAAGTGGTTTAAATCTCTCACTTAGGTATCCACAGGAAGAAAGCTAGTTAGTTCATTAGATTGGTGTAGGATTGAAGCAAGTTATGAGATAAAAAGTAAAAAAAGGAGCCTAAATCTGTCATAGTCTCTTTTTCTGCATGATTTTGGTTAAATTGGTTCAAAGATCTTGTAACCTGCTAGAGTGTAGGTTAATTTAAGATTGTAGTTTGATTGTATGTTAATTAGTGCTTGTGTGTGCAAATTTTGAGCCTTGGGAAGTCAATATTGTGCAAGTCAAAAGCTATAAACACCCACAGACCCATACTTTACCTCAGAAACTTGAATATGCCTGTATGTGCTTTGATTGTGTGAATTTGTGCTAAGTGTTGGTGTTATTTGTGTTTTATTTGACTCCCTACACTCAGAAAGAGTGTAGGGGTGCCTTTGTTCCACAAGAATCACCACCAAGAAAGCCACAATCCAAATCCTTTTGGATTTAATCACTTGTGAAGAAACAGAAAGAACAAAGAAATCTGCTTGTTTTCTAAGACTAGAACTGGCCACGTTTTTATTTTATTTTAATTGAGCTTAATCTTGTTAAAAAAAGTGAATTGAGTTTGTGTTTGCTAGCTAACAAAGTCACTGTTTGGTTTGGAGAGTTTAAAAAAGTAAAAAATAAAAGGAACAAAAAGGGTTCACTCAGCCTCGAACCCCCGTCTCCACACTCACACACATCACACATTACCATTGCGCCCTAGGGTCTTTGACTGCTAGGGTTTGCATTGGAAATATACTTAAGGGTGTTTTGAGTTTGGCTTATTAAAATAAGCCGTAGCTTATTTCCATTTTTCTAGCTTATTTAATAAGCTTATTTAGCTTAGCTCATTTTTCTTAGGTTTATATTAGTATTTCAGACTTTTCTGTTTTAAAATATTATTTTTCCCTTTTATTTAATTATTTATTAGGATTATTTTTAGGTTTAAATTTAGAAAGTGAATTAAAAATAGTAAACAGTAATTAAAAAATCCAAAAAAATAGTTTTTAAGTTTTAATTTATATTTTTGAGGTTTACATATCATAAAGTTTTCAAAAACTTTAATTTTTAATTTTATTTGATTTTAGGTTTTTTATTAAGAGGTTTTAGGAGCTTTAATTTACATTTTTGTCTTAGTTAGAATATTTAGGATTTTTGAGAATTTTTTATAATTTATTTTTGAACTTTTTATTTTTAGATTATTTTAATATTATTTTATTAGAAAAAATTCAAAGTTTTATTTTTAACTTTTTTTCATTTTTCCTAGATTCTAGACATTAAATTAGGAACTTTTTCACTTTCCAAATATTTTTTAGGCTTTTCAATTAATTTTTAGAATTAATTTAAGATTTAATAGATTTTAATAGTTTTTAGGAGTTTAAAAATAGTTTAATTTGGTTTTAAAATTTTAAAAAATAGTTTTTAGCTTAATTAGGTCTAATTTGAGATTTACAAACTATAAAATCTTGTTTGGGGCTTTTTAATATTTAAAAGTGATTTTTAGGGCTTTAATTAGCATTAAAAAGTCATTATTAAATTAATTAAAAGGTTTTGGCAAGTTTGGATTTTTTGTAAACTCTTAGAATTTTATTGTGAATTTTTAGTAATTTTTAGGATTTTTTAGGTTAAAATTTTAATTTTTGTGTTCTTTTACGTTTCTACGTCTTAACTTTCTAGTAGTGTTTTTGCCTATTTTTCTATTTTTTTCGTCTTCGTCATTTTCTCTTATCTTTTCTTGTTAATAATCAAAAACATTAATCAATCATTCATTACACAACGCACGTACCTCCTCGAGAGAACGATACCCACACATAGGGTCATAAGTGTTTACGTTTTCCTAAACGTACACTTAATACTTACCGCTTTTACCTTGTTTTCCTAAACAAGTGTGAAAATACAACTATCATTTTTGGCGCCGTTGCCGGGGAGGCGTGTTGTGTTTTGATTGATCCATTGTTGTTTTTTATATTTGCCATAATAGTATTTGTATTAATAGCACTCTATTAATACGTATTATCGTTTTTCGGTTTTTGTGTGAATATTATTAATATATTGTATACGTAGAACAATAAATACACAAGTACTCCAAATACGTGAGCAATCACAACCTTGATTCGGGATTTCATCACTCGATCATTGTATTCGAATCTCAAACCAAAGAAAAAGGCAAAAATAGATAAATACTTTCGTGAAGCTTAATCTTGATAATACAAACTATAAGGTGGGTATAAGGCGGTTGTATTTCACAACCTAAAGGAAAAAGGCTCTTAAGTGCTTCGCGCCGCCTCGTTTCCTCCGCTTGCTTGTGCGTATTTGATTTTGAGAGTGAATCGAGGGTTTTGCCGCCCAAAGTATTACTACATATCATATATATTTTCTTGGTTTCATTTGATTAAACCCTCTTGAACGATTTGGTGTTCCACCATCGTTCTAAAGTCATCGAAGGCGTTCACTCCACGTGATCGTTTTCATTCCTTGAGGCCTTTTTAATCAAGAGATTTGATTAAGGAGGAGATTTGTGGACTTTTTGTCTACTTAATACATTCACCAATTTCCAAAAAGTTAATACAATCAAAAACCACAAAAAAATTGAAAAACACAAAATACCAAAAAGAATCTTCTTTGCTCGTCTCCACGTTGTACGTGACGTTTATGCTCACTCGTAATCAAGCAAAACGTGCACGTAAACGCAAGAACAAAACTCCCACTCCAACTCATTCTAGTGAGGAGTCTCCTATTGACGAACCCATTGTACGAGAAGAACCGACCATGGCGAATCGAACTATGATGGAGTTACTTCAAGCACCCACCGAGGGTTATGGAGAAGCTATTGTGATTCCCGCAATCCTTGCGGAGAATTTTGAGGTGAAAACGGGTTTGTTGTCGATGATCCAAAACAACAAATTCCGTGGTGATGAGAAGGACAATCCCCACAACCATATCCGCCAATTTAATCGTCTTACCGCCACGTGCAAATTTAAGGATGTCTCGAATGACTCGATTAAGATGATGTTATTTCCGTATTCCTTAGCGGGGCCCGCTAAAATTTGGTTAGAGAAAGAGCCACCCAATTCTATATTGACGTGGAAGGATCTCGTTTCGAAATTTGTGAACCAATTTTTTCCGCCCTCTAAGACTACGCATTTGAAAAATGAGATTTCTAAATTTTCACAAGAATCAAATGAAAGTTTTTCTACGGCTTGGAATAGGTTTAAGGAGATGTTACATTAATGTCCTCATCACGGTTTTTCCGATTTGCACCAAATCGACACGTTTTACAATGGACTTAATGATCATGAAAGAGATTATTTGAATGCCGCCGCGGGTGGTAATTTTTTGTGTAAAACGGTTGAAGAAGCTTTGGTCATTATTGAGAATAGGTCTAAAGTTTATAGCCCTCGTCACACACCGAGTGTTGCCAAAAGGGGCTCATCATCGTCTCAAAGTATCAATGCATTACATGATGAAGCAAATGAAGAAAACCGATTTTTTGATAGGTTTTCGACTCTTATGTCCCATTGGAAGGCTCAAGAAGCTTCCAACACCGCTTCGGTTAAAGCGGTTTCTAAGAGTTGTTTGTCGTGTGGGGGAGCTCATGATCTTTCCGAGTGCATTACCGCGGATGGTAACACTTCGAATGCTTTTTTAGCCACGGGAACTTATAACCAAATCGGTCAAGGTTCTCGTTCAAATCAAGCTCCACCAAATCAAAATGCTAATAACTATCGCAACAACAACCAAGGTGGATATTACCAAGGAAATCAAAGAAATTATAACAAAGGTAATTATCAAAGTGGTAATGGGCAAATTTCAAACCAAAACCAAAACCGTGATTTTCAAAACAATGCCCAAGGTTTTCAAAACGATCACACCAAAAATCTTCAAGGAGAATTTTTGAATTATGCTAAGGCTAATGATGCTAAGTTTGACAACATGCAACTTGAGATGGTTAGCTTAAGATCCGAGTTGAAAAACGAGCTTAAAAACGAACTTGCTAATGAACTTAAAACTCATGCTAATAAAATGGAAGGAAATGTCACACGACTCCAACAAAATCAACAAAAAATGGAGCAAGGTCAACATGAGATTAAGCAAGAGTTGTTAAAAGCGGATGCTAGGCAATCTAAGTTTGAAGACCGTATGGCTAAAATGTTTGAAGCTATCATGTGTAAGCCCTCTTCTTCGGGTGGTCTTCCTAGTGATACCATCGTGAACCCGAAAGGGGAATTGAAGGTTATTGCTACTCGTAGTGGTAAAACTTTCAAAGAACCCACTTCTCGTCCAAGTACTTCTATGGAGAAGGAAAAAGAGAAAGAACCCGAGGTTGTGGTTGAAAAGGAGCAAATTGCAATCCCACGAAGTACCGCTCATACCACACCTACGGTTGAACCTACACCAATCATGGAACCCGAGATTCCAAGGCCGTTGCCTATGCCTAATTTGCCCCAACCCACACCACCTTTACCCTACCCTTCAAGACGAGACAAGGAAAAGGCACAAGAACGAAATAATTATCAATTTGAACTCTTTATGAAAATGTTTCGTGACTTGCATTTTAATATAAGTTTTGCCGACGCCTTAGTCATGATGCCTCGATTTGCCGCGAACTTCAAAAGTATGTTGAACAACAAAGAGAAGTTGCAAAAATCGTCTAGTTGTTCTTCGGTTTTTCTAAGCCGCATACCTCAAAAAGTCGGTGATCCTGGAAAGTTTTTAATCCCATGTGCTATCCAAGACATGGAAGAATGCTACGCCTTGGCCGATCTTGGTGCTAGTATTAATTTGATGCCTCTTGAGATTTTTAAATCGCTCAATCTTCCAAATCTCACTCCTTCAAGAATGTCAATCGAAATGGCCGATCATTCTACGATTCTAGCTTGTGGAGTTGCCGAGGACGTCTTTGTGAAAGTTGGAAAGTTCTACTATCCTGTAGACTTTATTGTTGTTGATATTCCTATCGATCCTAAAGTTCCTTTAATTTTAGGTCGATCTTTTTTGGATACCTCGAGAGCACTTATCGATGTGCATGCAAGAAAAATCACTCTTCGTTTCAATGAGGAAGAACTCGTCATTAATGCAACCCAAAACTCCACTCTTTCTCATGTGTATTCTATCACATCTTTGTACAATGTCAATCCCATCAAAAGCATTTGCAAAAGAATTTCAAATAGAGTTTTAGGAGTTGTTGATAAAAATGAAGTTCCGTCCCCTCCGCCGATGGAGGTTAAGAGTGTTAAGCCTATGATTCCAATCTCGAGTGATTCTTCGGATGATGAATACGTTGATCCCGATGGGGAGGTTTTCTTTGTTGACAAAAGATTTGAAAACTTGCCACCACCCAAATCAAAAAGATTTCAAAATGTGAGAATTTTTAGTGTGACTAACATTGCTTTAGATACACCAAATATTTTTGACATAATTAAATCGGGTTTTCACAAGGAGAGTTTTAAAGATGAAAAAGGAAAAGATTTTGAATTTGATTTAAAAGATTTTTCTACAATTCTAACTCCGTCATCACCGCGTTTATTGAGTACTACAAGCTCGTCTTCTCCTTTTGACGATGCTTTGTGTGGACTTAGTGTGGGGGAAGCCCCTTATGTTCCCTCCCCTTTCTCCACCGAGGAAGAGATATTTGATCCTGGAATTGCTTATATAGGGAAATCTCGGTCTTCCACCGATGCAATAAATGGAAAATCTTTTCATTTGATTGGTGCGAGTCTACCTCGAGTAGCTCAATGTTATGACTTACCCATTGTCCCACCCTTCTATTTCTTCTCTCCTATTTTCTTCTACCCCATTGGGGTTTGTGTTGAAGAAGCGTTGTTTCGTCTTTCATCCGAAAACGAAGACGCTATCTTTGACCCCGGTATACGTTTATCGGGTTTTTAAAGTACTCCACGTGCTTTTGGGCCTTGTTTATCATGTAAGCCCCACTAAAAATTGACCATACCATGATTATCCCTAAATGATCACATTTATGGGGATTCGAGTCGAGCTTTTGACTCGGTTATCAGAAACAAGGTGCCTCGTGGGGGATTCTCATGCTTATCCTTGTAAATATTATTGTTTTTAATTAATCCTAATGTGAGGGGATTTGTGCCCTTCCAACCTTTGTTCCGTGGTTGTTTGTGAATTGTGGTTTTTAGATCATGATCTTCACGATTGGAGCCTCTCGTGTTCGTTTATAGGAGCACTCGATCGTTTGCTTTGAAGACCTTTCTCAATATCCAAATGATATATCCTTTTGATGTTCTAACCTTAGGTTTTTAGCACACTTCATAAACGGCTATTAATTTAATGGTTACACCCTTTCCATGCTAGATTAGGCATTCGACTACGTCTCTAGTATGGGGGTGTTTGCACCCCTAGACTCGAAACATTGAGGACAATGTTTAACTTTAGTATGGGGGGTAAATAGATACTTGCCTTGCCAAACCTTCACGCTTTCCAAAGTTTATCTTTTTGTTTATCGTTTTGTTGCAAAATAAGGCAAAAATGGCCAAATTTTAAAATTTTTCTCATGTTTATAATTGTTTGAAGACACGAATGTAGATTTTCCGATGGCGAGAATAAGAGTAATTTTTGACTCGACCGTGCGTGTTGAGCATTTAGCTTTGATTCCTTAACTACACATTAGGCTAAGTCTCTTAAATGAGGACGAGAAATGATAGAGTTAATTATAAGTTACTATGCTAAACGTAGAGTACTCATATTCTTTCAAAAACTCATGTGTTCTCGTTGTTTGCTTATTCTCCCTTCGCTTGTAAATATTTTTTGCTTAATAAATATTGACTTAGCGGTTTAGTTAGGATTGTTGGGTTTCTAGTCTTTTCTAGTAGCTTCCGTGTAATTAAATTGGGAAGACATTAAGGTATCGCCAGCGTCACGGTTTTGAAGTATTGGCACCCGAATAATCGAAAGCTTCACCTAATAATAAGATTTCAAGTGCTCACCTAAATCAAGCAAACAATTTGAAGCCTCACAAGGCCTAAAATCTATGCAAAATTGAAAGTGAATCAAGCCTTAATCTTCGAAGCTTTAAAGATCCAAAATTCGCTTTAGCGTGAGGATATACGTCTTTGGCTAATAAAACCACCGATGAGGCGGATAATAAAAGGCAAGGCAAGACCAAAGTCATAATAAAAGCTTCATGGCGAAGTTGAATAAAAGATGGAGGTAAACCAAAGATAATAAGGCCCTTCCGTTAGGGGGCGTATAAAAGTCTTGGTAATAAGTCTCATGTTCAAAACCGTTATAAAACCGTGTTTATCGATTCTTCTTGTCAACTTAATTTTTTAACATCGTTGTCTATTAGGAGGGGTTATTGATTTGATGGTCTTGGTTACACCGTTAGGACTCTATTTTTAGACCTAAATCTCTATTATCGCATAAGTCAATGATGTATCCTCGTGAACATTAAGACAAAATAAAATATAAAAGATACAACTTAGGAATAATGGGAGGATAAGTACGTGATTAGGGCATATGAGTAGTGTTAGCATTACTAACTTATAATGACAATGATCTCGTTGCACGCTTGGCATGGAATTAAGGTGAAAATCGAGAACGACGAAATTATTTCTAACGAAGCATTCACGTATTCTTATTCTATGAACCTAAACGTCCCATTTTGCGATGAAAATCATACATTATGTCTATAACACAAGTAGTAGCAATAGTAGTAGTGTAGTTAGTTTATCATTTCAATAAAAGTGAATAAAATGAATTTTGGAGTTGTTACGATACTTTATTCTAGCATTGCGTGAGGGCACGGCAATGGTTTAGTATGGGGGAGTGATGAGACGGCTTTTATACATGGTCTCATCGTCCAAAACGGCCTTTAAATGCATTAAATATCATAAAATATACCAAATATATGCTCGTGTTTGTTACTTGTGTATTTTTAGGTATGGATATTGAGGAATTGACAAGAGATCACAAGAATCAATCAAAAACGAACACGGGAAACGAAGACGCACAATGAACCAAACTCATTTATGGAATTTTGCAAAAAGACCCCTCAAGATTGAAGAATTGGCAAAAATGGCCCCCCATCTTTGAAGAACTTGTCATCTTTGACCCTCCAAATGTCAAATGAACAAGTATGGTCCCACAAGTTTGAAGATTGTACAAGAAAGGCCCTTGGGAAATGTTTGAATGAGCAAAAGTTAGTCAAGAATGTCAAAAGGACTTGTTTTGCAATTGTGTTTGGACTGACCTTGAAAAGAACTTAACAAAATGGACTGGAAATGAAAGACATTTAACCAATGTTAAGGTTAGATTGTACGGGTAATGAAATTATTACCCTTTGGCCCAACACACCTCTTTAGCCCAAACCCTTTTAACCCGGTTTAATTTTTAAACGTGGTCAAATGAGGTCAACTAATCCCACTAACCCTTATTTCCCACCATAACAGATTTTTAAAATCTGTTTTTACCCAAAATGGATTAAACCCACTCCCTAATCCCCTTAAACCCTAATTAATTCCCAGGCTTAATTGAACCCAAAACAAGGGGTTAAACCCTAACTCCCTCCAGATCACTAATTCATCTCATCCTCACTTTTTCCCACCTCACTTGACAAGCCCACATGGGCTGTGGACCCCTCCCCAGACCTTCCCTGCACCCGTCTCTTTCCCACAACCCTATACCCCGACACATCCAACGATTCCAAGGCATTCCTTTGCCTCCAAGGACTTCACCAATGTCCAAGATCAAAAGTTTGAGCTGGCATTTCACATGGCAAAGATTATTGACCAAGATCAAGACTTTTCAAAGGGCTAAATTGGCATTTCTCAATTAGGGTTTTAGGAATTGCATTTTCCTTGTATTTTTAATTCAGCATTCTAGAATAGTCCAATGGTTGTATAAATAGAGTCGACATGTGGCTCTATTACTTGTTCCAGCTTTTTTAACAAAAAACGTGTAATTCCTTTTTTCTAAATTAAAAGTTGGTGATTGTTCATGAAGCAAGTGTAATTCCTTTTTAATGTTATAAAAAGTTGGTAATTGTTTAAATTCTAAAATTCTGAGTTCCAAATTTAATTAGTGGAATAAAATTTTGATTTTCAAAATTTATTTCAAGGTTTGAGAATTTGAAGATTTTTTTTTGGTAAAATCTGTTTCAAAGATTGTTGTTTGGGATTCATTAGGAGTGTTTGAGTAGTTTATTGTAAAGGAAACGTTTTGAAAAGATTTTGAAAAGTTTTAAGAAAAAAAAAAGAAAGAAAACAGATTATACATATTTGTGCTTGTGCTTTTCTTTTGATTTTTCATAAACAGGTTTGATTGTTGTTGATTTAGTTCAGCACAGGCCTCCAGCCTGTGGGAGGTGGATTAACATCCACAAGGGACTTGGATGTAAGTCCCTGAGGTAAAAGTTTTAACTTTTTCCATTTTTCTGCTTATTTGGTGATTTGGGTGATTTTGCATAGAAGTTGCTTAAGTGTTGTTAAGATGGTTTGAAATTGATCAAGTAGTGATAATATGCATGTGAGATGCTATTAGAATTAGCTAGGATAGGTTTTGAAGTGATTTGGCTTGTTGAAAATCGTTTTAAGATTTTTAAAGGGGTGTTTGGATCAGTGAGTAAAAGGGTCAAATTGTTTTGATTGTTGCTTGCTAAGTGGTTTAAATCTCTCACTTAGGTATCCACAGGAAGAAAGCTAGTTAGTTCATTAGATTGATGTAGGATTGAAGCAAGTTATGAGATAAAAAGTAAAAAAAAGGAGCCTAAATCTGTCATAGTCTCTTTTTCTGCATGATTTTGGTTAAATTGGTTCAAAGATCTTGTAACCTGCTAGAGTGTAGGTTAATTTAAGATTGTAGTTTGATTGTATGTTAATTAGTGCTTGTGTGTGCAAATTTTGAGCCTTGGGAAGTCAATATTGTGCAAGTCAAAAGCTATAAACACCCACAGACCCATACTTTACCTCAGAAACTTGAATATGCCTGTATGTGCTTTGATTGTGTGAATTTGTGCTAAGTGTTGGTGTTATTTGTGTTTTATTTGACTCCCTACACTCAGAAAGAGTGTAGGGGTGCCTTTGTTCCACAAGAATCACCACCAAGAAAGCCACAATCCAAATCCTTTTGGATTTAATCACTTGTGAAGAAACAGAAAGAACAAAGAAATCTGCTTGTTTTCTAAGACTAGAACTGGCCACGTTTTTTTTATTTTAATTGAGCTTAATCTTGTTAAAAAAAGTGAATTGAGTTTGTGTTTGCTAGCTAACAAAGTCACTGTTTGGTTTGGAGAGTTTAAAAAAGTAAAAAATAAAAGGAACAAAAAGGGTTCACTCAGCCTCGAACCCCCGTCTCCACACTCACACACATCACACATTACCATTGCGCCCTAGGGTCTTTGACTGCTAGGGTTTGCATTGGAAATATACTTAAGGGTGTTTTGAGTTTGGCTTATTAAAATAAGCCGTAGCTTATTTCCATTTTTCCAGCTTATTTAATAAGCTTATTTAGCTTAGCTCATTTTTCTTAGGTTTATATTAGTATTTCAGACTTTTCTGTTTTAAAATATTATTTTTCCCTTTTATTTAATTATTTATTAGGATTATTTTTAGGTTTAAATTTAGAAAGTGAATTAAAAATAGTAAACAGTAATTAAAAAATCCAAAAAAATAGTTTTTAAGTTTTAATTTATATTTTTGAGGTTTACATATCATAAAGTTTTCAAAAACTTTAATTTTTAATTTTATTTGATTTTAGGTTTTTTATTAAACTTTAAAAATTAATATAAAATTAATTAAGAGGTTTTAGGAGCTTTAATTTACATTTTTGTTTTAGTTAGAATATTTAGGATTTTTGAGAATTTTTTATATTTTATTTTTGAACTTTTTATTTTTTAGATTATTTTAATATTATTTTATTAGAAAAAATTCAAAGTTTTATTTTAACTTTTTTTCATTTTTCCTAGATTCTAGACATTAAATTAGGAACTTTTTCACTTTCCAAATATTTTTTAGGCTTTTCAATTAATTTTTAGAATTAATTTAAGATTTAATAGATTTTAATAGTTTTTAGGAGTTTAAAAATAGTTTAACTTGGTTTTAAATTTTTTAAAAATAGTTTTTAGCTTAATTAGGTCTAATTTGAGGTTTACAAACTATAAAATCTTGTTTGGGGCTTTTTAATATTTAAAAGTGATTTTTAGGGCTTTAATTAGCATTAAAAAGTCATTATTAAATTAATTAAAAGGTTTTGGCAAGTTTGGATTTTTTGTAAACTCTTAGAATTTTATTGTGAATTTTTAGTAATTTTTAGGATTTTTTAGGTTAAAATTTTAATTTTTGTGTTCTTTTACGTTTCTACGTCTTAACTTTCTAGTAGTGTTTTCGCCTATTTTTCTATTTTTTCGTCTTCGTCATTTTCTCTTATCTTTTCTTGTTAATAATCAAAAACATTAATCAATCATTCATTACACAACGCACGTGCCTCCTCGAGAGAACGATACCCACACATAGGGTCATAAGTGTTTACGTTTTCCTAAACGTACACTTAATACTTACCGCTTTTACCTTGTTTTCCTAAACAAGTGTGAAAATACAACTATCACCTTTGTTGTTTTGAATTGTATAAGTACCTATGTTGCAAAAGTCCCTAAATTCATGAGTCGTTAACTATCTTCTGACTTGATGGTGTGAGTTGGAAATAACCGCTTATTCTAATAAATGTACTATTGGGCTGACGACCCTATCCGAGACCAGGGCTTTGCGCTGAGTAACCCGCTGGGAAGGATAATTTTACGAGAATGAGAATGTGGTATACTTGCAACTGATACCCTAGTAGGGGCACTGGAATTCATCTAGTCATGCCGGCTTTAGGCGTGGGTGACTAAGTTAAGGGGTCAGTGTCATGAGCTTAATACAATTCAATAGCTATTGCTATATGCTAGACTTCTTGACTAATAGATTGTATGCGCACAATTCTATTAAATGATCTTGATTGATTTTTCTCTTGTGTTCAAATGTTGATTTGGAAAACCTATAGACTCGCTCAACCGTTGTGTTGATGATTTTAAGCATGTATTTCAGGTACTGAAGATGATGAATTGCGGAGCTTGCTGGAGAAGGATTGCGGATTGCTTTTGTGGTGTTTGGGTCTAAAACGGATTTCTTTCCCTTTGTCATAAAAATAATAATGTACGGTCATGTAGTTTGGTAAATTGTTTCTTGACTGGATAAAATCTTTGGGGGACTTAAATGCACTCTGATATTATTTCTAAAATTGTTTTACTTTGGATCGAAAGTTTTAGACAATGGTTAAAGTATTTCATTTTATATTCCAAATGCATCATTTTGAGGTTGTTCAAAGTGTCTTGTATAACAATGTTTGTATTTAGCACCCAAATGTGTATTTCCGCTGCGCAATGTAATTTGGGGGTGTTAAATATGTCATAGTTATAGATAGAGTATATCTTATCTGATATACTTAATAGTTAGAATATTGATAATATATCGTTTGTGATATACTTATCTTTATAGAATATTCTAAGGTTTCTAGGGTTCCTTACTCTATAAAAGGAACATCGGTACGATGACATTCATGTACCTCATTCAAGTCGATTAATAAGAGAATCGAATAGTTAAAAGTAATTATGTTCTTCTGTGCTTTATAAGTTAGATTCCGCATAACTTACTTAGCTTAGTAAGAGTTCTCAAAGTGTTTTAGTTTGATTACAAACTACTATACTAGTTCTTAACAGAATGTAGATCCAATCAAAGGGATCAACAACAACTTCTCTTTTGTGTTCTTCCTCCATCACATGATCATGTCATGCATCATGGAACATATTGGCATTATTGTCAATATCAACATCTTGCGATGTCTTACATCTATCTATGATGAGTTGAATCACAAGATTATCACCAAGCCTTCTCCATCAAATTTCGCTACCTCGTCGTCTTGTAATCAAGCTTGTGTGTTGCTTATTAATAAGACATCTAATTTAATCAAATCTTAGAATTCTAGTGTAATTAGGATTAGAATTATGCTTAAGTTTTAGGCTTGTGTTTTATACATCTTTGTATGATCTTTATTTTCTTGTATTTATTTTCATGTTTTTCAACAGGATTTATCGATGGATCTTGGATCCCGTTGTCCTTCTTTTATTCTTTATTTTCCACACTCGGTTGTCAAGGAAGGTTAGATTTAATCTTATTCCTCTCTAAGTAAGATTGAAAACTTAAATATTTCATTCTAAATATTAAGGTATTTTTAACTTGCAATTGCAACTATTAAAAGTCATATCCGAAATTTGACATTCAAGTTATTTAACATATTATGTTAGATTGTTTGACCAGTTGATTTTCTTTTGAGTCTTAAATCGTTTTTGGACTCCTACTGTCGACGGCTCCTCAAATGAACCAGCGGATCATTATTGATAATGAACCGCGACCCTATTTAACGAATCACGACGAGTGAGTTCCTTTGTTCGTTTTTGGTCTATCTCTTTTTGTTAGTTTTCTTGAAGATTCCTTCTTTTCTTTTCTTTTGAGGTTCTTCTCTCGTTTTCTTTTAAGATTTCACTATCACCTATGAGGGTATAATATTCTTGAATTATCTTGCGAAGTTATCCTTAACTTCATTGTTGAGTCTCTCTCGATTTTTTTTAATCATGCATTTCTAAGTCGAGTCTTTCTCTCGTATCCTTTCTAAACCAAGTCGATTTGATCCTCACCCTTTCCTCATCATGTAATTGTATTTTGAATATTCACAATGATTGAGAAGAGCTACGAATCTTTGGGCATGTAATTTATCGTATGCCTACCACCATCCATCTTGATTTTTCTATTCTTTGACTTCTTTGATCTCTTTCTCTATATCAAGGAGTCATCTTCGTGGGTCGACATTCATAAGAATCCTTTCCTACAGTGTCTTATATCTATATTTTCTAAAGCGTCGATTTATCCTCGCTTTGGCTTTCTTATATTTTTGTACCTTAATTCCCGATTTAAAGCTTTTGCAGCTTTCAAAAGGAATTATTTTAAGGAAAAAATGTATTTGGTTTGAGAATTTTCGTCGTTCTTCTTGTCGAAAAAAGTTTCTTTTGTCCATTGTTCCGTATCTTCAGGGTTCCTCTTCACGGTTCTTGATTATTAAAGAACTGTGGACGCTATTTTCATAATATATATTATATGTATTATATTTCTTCTTCTTTCTTCCGAATGCATTTTCTTGACAACTTAATTATTTCATTGTAAATATTTAAGTGATTTACTTCATGCAAATGTATTTCATGAAGAAGCTTTTCTTGCGTTGAGTTTCATCGAGTCACTATATTGTTGAGAGTTGATTTTGGTTAAATCTTGAATTTTCTTGGGTGATTCCAAAAATTCTAAGCTTTTAACCCTTTGACATAATATATTCAAATTGTTGGATGTTTTGTTTCTACCTCTATTCCAATAATTGTGAATTGATCTTATCTAATTACTCACTTTAGTCATTCTTTGGATTGATAGCATCTCGTTCACACTTCTTTCTTCAATGCTTGTCATTGTTTGTGCAAACGACTTGTTTATCGTCCTCGCTTTGTTTCTCCTTTCTGGTCATTCTTCCTCTCCTTTTCGACTATGTAAAATGGTTTTATTCTCATTATAATACTCTCTTTAGTTTGGTATTCTTGCCAAGATATTGAAGTGGAGTATGTGCTCTCGGCAATATTTTTTTATTAATTGGACATATCTTTTCTCTCTTAGTCCTTTTTATATATTATGGTGTCACCAAAAATAAGTTGGGATCTCTTTTCTATCTAATAGCCGATTTATTTTTCTTAACTTGTCAAATTTTTGACACTTCTAAAAGTTAATATTTTTTTAGCTTCATCTTGAGTCCCTCTCTTTGTACTGAGTTGTTTAAGCTAATTCCTCTTGGGTGACTTTGCTTTATATGCTCTTGTCTACTAACTTTGTTTTGTAGGACATCTAGCCTTTTTTGTAGCTATTGTCCCTAATAATATGATGATAAATTAAAGAAATGAGATGGAAAAGATATGAATTTTAGAGAGAGAAAGTAGTGACAGAAAGTAGAGAGAAGGAGGTGATTAACTTGGTGAGATTAGATTAAGAATAATGAGAAATTCCACCCTCCTAACATGCTAGGAGGGTGCTTATATAGTCCACCCACATGCGGGCTCTCTAATGGACTATATATTTTTTGGTTCGGGGTTGAATATATTCTTAGTACCTTGAAAGAGGCCTTTTAAGCTAACCATCAATCCCGTAATGTCACGACTATTTTAACTAACTATTACAACGTTCTAATAAATATTGCAATATAAACCTATGACCGAACATTCTTGTTTGACTCAATATTTTGAGGCTAACAATCTCCCCCAATGTGAGGTCATTCCTCTTCTATATTTGGAGTTCAATGGAGATTATGAATTTCGTCATAAATAAGTCTTGAACGTGTAATAGTAGTGTTGTTCCTTCATGCTGTGATCTTTGAGCCTTTGTCGTTGTCTTTCGACTTTGTCTTTTATCTTGAGATCTTCAAATTATCCTTGACTTGTCTTTGCCATCTTACGATCTTGTGTCTTTATCCACATGCTCATACTTTGCACAATCTTGAAAGCTTGCTAACAATATCCTTTGAAGAGAGGTCATTCCTCTACATTAATTGTTGAGGAAGATTTTGATCACCAGAGTTACGGAAGTCTTTAGCTTTCTTGATTGTTGAATATGTCTTTAGGCATGAGTATGTGGTTTTGAATCTTTGACTTTGCTGTGTACACCTTAACGTCACCTTCTTGAGACAAAACATAGACACGAACTGAATGGCTTTGACATTCGTCCTTGATCGGTAGCGTTTTACCTCCGGTCGGTGAAAACCGTTACACGATATTAAATATCGTACCTGTGATTAGGTAGATTCAATTAAGAACCTATTTGACAGGGTTTCGTGGCTGTACTAGCGGTTCTCTTTACTCGACCGTCTCAAAGCAAGACCGCGAACATAAAGAGTGAATCAATTGGATAAATATCCGCTTGATTAAAGTCGTCATTTCAAATTCCTAGAACAAGTTTGATTCATTAAGAATCTTACCATTGTTGCTTTCCAGTTGACACAAGCTTGATTCATAAGAATCTCGCAAGTTACCTACCGTAGCGCTGTTTAATGTTGACGCTAGAAGGATTTCTATTCGTCACTGTGAATATTAATGAATATCACTCTGAATGTTCTGGAAAGACCATAAAGATATTGCGTAGAAACCTTAAACGAGTTTGAATCGATAAAGAAACAAACCACTGTTGCTTTTCAGTTTTACATATCTTCAATTCATAAAGAATCTTACACATGACCTACCGCAGTGCTGTTTGATGTTAACACTAGAAGGATTTCCACTCATCATTGTGAATAATAGGTAGTATCACTCTGAGTGTTCTAGAAATATCCCAAGGATATAGCGTAGGACTTTCTTGATCTTCATCCGTGTGTCCTAACGAGATTTGATTGATCTCTTGGCTCTAGACTCGATTAGTGCACTTTTAGTAGTCGGAGGCTGGAGCAGATGCCACCTATTCAATATCAACTATCTCGGAGTGAGAAAGTCAATATAAATCGTGTTGATCTCCGTGAAAATAAAACAAACTTCTTTTGAGAGAAGCCTGAATCAGCTGGGAAAGGGTTGTACATTACATCACTGGGTCCATGATGTGTTGTCTTCATGATGTGTTGACCCGGTTTCTGCCTGAGTTGTATTCTTTACACCCTTTATCCTTACATTTCTTTTTCATTCTTCAACCCCTTCAATGCTTACCAAGACATGATTACTAGCACCTTGTTGTAATTGTTCCAGTGCTAGCATCAGTACTTAGTCTGCATTCAGCTACGTTTACATTCTACTCCATCTTTCCTAAGGACTTCTAATAATCTATTGGATTATCCCTGGGAAGATCCCTCCGGTTCTGGTTGGATCATAGGACTTAAACCTAACCACCCTTTTGACACCAATAACGTCGTGAATTAAAGATGTTGTGGGTATTTGATCGTAACCATGAGTGCTTGAGTCTTTAGATCACATTTTAATCACATTTTCTCCACTGTCTCTAATATAGAAAATCGTTTGATATTAGAGATACCAAATTTGATTAAAATATATTGTGAAAAATAGTCTTTAAAAACTTTCGGGAGAAAAATGTGTCAAACTTAGCATGAATTTGGAATGCTCCCCCCTGATCCAATTGAATTGTCATTACGAGGATGTGATCCACATTTCTCTTTTTGAGAATAGGAGTTGTTGAACACACAATTTTTTAAAGATTTTGAATAATCATTGAAAAATTATTGAAAAAATTGTGTTCAACGCTTTTTAAAAAACTCTACTTCTTTTTGGCGAAAAAGTTCTTCTAAAGCATAAACTTGAGTTCATAGACTTTGAATGTCTTGACGAATCCACTCAAGTGTAAGAAGATTTCTCTTCTTTTGTTGAGGGTAAGGGCACTAAAGCGTACACTCCCCCGTGAATTTAGATCCGGGTTGCAATCTGAAAGTGATTACAAGCCATTGTGTTGAGCTCAAACTGTTTAATGTTTTGTGACAAGCTCAACCCAAGATAGATTGCTCTACCCGTAAAAGATAGAAATGACATGTTTTGAAAAATATTTACAACTTTCATTCGAGCTTTATGTACACACCCGTGTCGTTATTGAGCGACATTTCTAGGTACGTCCATATTATCGATAATGAAAGACATGTCGAAAAGAATATTTTTGGATTA
The DNA here is from genome assembly GCA_025667525.1 of Glebionis coronaria. Lineage (NCBI taxonomy): Eukaryota > Viridiplantae > Streptophyta > Magnoliopsida > Asterales > Asteraceae > Glebionis > Glebionis coronaria. The sequence goes on from CM046877.1 coordinate 497,313,193, forward strand.
TCAAAGATTTTTTAATTTTGTATTTTGCTTTTTCATTAATATTTACATGTATATGTTTGATAGATGAATCAAGCAGGCTTCTTTGCCAGAATCTCTAGTTCTGCTGGAGTTGAACATCTCATACCGATTTGCCTAACTAGATACGCAAACCTCTCTTTTGAAAGAGCTTTTGTAAACAAGTCAGCTAATTGGTAATCAGTTCCAACAAAGTATAATTCAACAATACCCTTTCAACTTGTTCCTTAATGAAGTGATATATGACATCAATGTGCTTCGTGCGGGAATGTTGTACCGGATTGCAGGAGATGGCTATGGCCGACTTTGAGTCACAGTACATAGACACTTTATCAAAGTGAAATCCATAATCCGTGAGTTGTGTTCTCATCCATAGAACTTGAGCACATCGCGCAGATAGAGACATATACTCTACTTCAACTGATGAAAGTGACGTACAATCCTGCTTCTTGGAAGACCATCCCACAAGCTTATCTTGACCTAGAAATTGTGCACCACCAGAAGTACTTTTACGTGTATCAAGACACCCTACATGATCAGAATCTGAATAGGCCGTTAGAAAGAAACCGGTTTCCCTCGGATACCAGAGTCCCATGTGAATGGTATTCTTAAGGTACCGAAAGATCCGCTTAACCTCCTTGAGGTGCTTTTCAGAGGGTCGTGCTTGATATCGTGCACAATAACACGTAGTATGAGATATATCTGGTCGGCTTGTTGTTAAGTACATGAGGGAGCCGATCATGGAACGATATTTTGTTTGATCTATGGCATCTCCCTCCAAATCAGCATCTAGGGATGTGGTTGATAATGGTGTCCCAACAGGGTCACATGATGTCCTACCATGCTTTTTGATTATTTCTTGACAATACTTAGCTTGGTTAATAAAGATACCACTTGGGGATTGGTGAACTTGAATTCCTAGAAAGAATTTTAGTTCGCCCATCATTGACATTTCAAATTTGTTGTGCATGACTTTTTCAAACCATTTAGAAACTTTTGGGTTTGTAGACCCAAAAATAATGTCATCAACATAAATCTGCACAAGCAAAATGCCATCCCCATATTTAGTGAACAGAGTTAGATCAATGGGACCTTTTGAGAAACCTTTGGATACAAGAACTTTCGAGAGCTCTTTGTACCACGCCCTTGGAGCTTGCTTGAGTCCATAAAGTGCTTTGTGGAGACGATACACCTTGTCAAGATAATAAGGAATAACGAATCTTGCCGGGTGCGTGACAGAGACATCTTCCTTCAAAGGACCGTTAAGAAACGTCGTCTTTACGACCATTTGATAAACGATGAATCCCTTATATGCAGCATAAGCAAGGAAAGTCCTGACCGCTTGCATACGAGCTACTGGTGCAAATGATTCTTCAAAATCAATACCCTCTTTCTGGCCATACCCTTTAGCCACTAGCCTAGATTTATTCTTGATGATTGTATTCTCTTCATCCATCTTGTTTTTCTAGATCCATCGAAGATTTAAAGGTATTACATCGTATGGTCTGTCAATAAGTTCCCAGACTTTAAGTCTTTCATATTGTTGAATTTCATCCATCATCGATTCAATCCAAGCGTGATCGGCCAATGCTCTTTGATATTTGTTGGTTCAGCTGTACTTACGACGAGTGCGAACATACAAACATCACCATCGGTTTTAAGTTGTCGTCTTGTACGAACGGGCTGAGAAGGGTTTCCAGTTACTTAAACCAAAGGATGATTTCGGGTCCAATGATGTGTTGAAGGATGTCGTTGGTAGAACGTATGCATATTTGACGGATCAACATGGTGAGTAGAGGACTCTCCAGTTTCGTTTACTGGTGTAACGAATGGGTTGATAAATTCGTCTTCGTCAGATAATGCATTGTCTGCTTGATTGGTGTTTTCTGGAGCAATGACAGTAGTTGTGGATGTTTTAGGAGCGGTTGTTGATGTGATATTCTAAGGAGGTAAATCTACAGCAACCCGTGTTGAAGTAGATAAAGTTGAATCCTTTTGTTGAAGATGATCGGTATCATCATTCTTATCAGTAGTGATAGCAGAAGACTTCGATGCAACATGTTTCTCCCCCGTGAAATATTCATCATACATTGGTCCATATAACATTTCCAACTCTTCAAAAATATAGTGGTAGTTTTGAAGCGGATAATAATGTTCGAGCAGCTTCAACCAAAGTACGGTTTCGTCTTTCAACAATGCCGTTTTGTTCGGGTGTTCGAGCAATAGATGTTTCATGTTCAATTCCTTCAGCTTCAAAATAGTTTCTCAGAGTTGAATTCAAAAATTTTGTACCTCTGTCTGTACGAATCACTTTTACTTGAGCTTGAAGACCACGCTGTATCAGTTTAAGGAAGCTGATGAGAACTTCGGGTGTTTCATCCTTGGACCCGAAGAAGTGAGTCCATGTGTACCTTGAGTAATCATCGACAATTACCATAACATATTTCTTTCCATTGATACTATGAACACGCATGGGACCACACAAATCGATATGAAGAAGATCTACCGTCCTTTAGAGCTTGGTGTAGTTTTTGTCTTAAAGCTACTTCGTTTAGCTTTACAGAGCTCACAAGAAGAACAAAGATGATCTTTGATGAATTTCAAGCTTGGAAGGCCTCTCACGATATCTTTCTTGGAAAGCAAGTTGATGGTATCAAAATTAAGATGAGATAAACGTTGATGCCATAACCATGCCTGAGTCGTTAAAGCTTTAGCCATGAAGCAAATTAGAGTTGATGAAGTTGTATCTTGATGTGAAATAGTGTAGAGATCAGTACCCCGTGTACCGGTAAGTAATTCATTGCCATCATAACCACGAACAAAACATGTCTTCTTCCTAAAAGCAACCTCCAAATATGCATCACAGATTGACCAACCGAGAAAAGATTATGATTGAGCCCTTCGATGTAGTATACCCTTTTGATCGTGATATTCCCCTGAACCAAATCTCCATATCCTAGATCGGTGCAAATTGATCATTTCCGAATCGGACCGTACCCAGGAACTTCTCCACGAAGTTAATTAGAAGCTTGAGATTCCCCGTCATGTGCTTCGTGCATCCGAAGTCCAATATGAAGATAATTATTTGTATTACCTGCAGAAGAGTTAGAACACGATGGATCATTTGCTAAATTGTATACCACAGTAGTTGTGATAGTAGAATCATTAGTGTGCTTAGTAACATTTAAAGGCATACTAACACTCGTTGTCACATGGTCTGTCCTAACTTTAGCATCCATTTATATCCTGGAGGACATTGATTGGCAAACCACCATTTCCAAGACTTGCTAGAAGACTCATATAATTCCCTAATTCTACTTCTAGGGTTCTTAGTGGTGGAGTCTGTGCAATACTTTGCTTAGTATGGGTTGCACCAGAATGGTTCATTTTGCGTTTGGGTTTACTAGTACTAATAGGCATCACAACTTGCTTCTTAGTTCTAGTAGCTACGCCTTTGACATTTTTCATAGCACACATAGAATGATTAGCATTAGAACATTTTCCACATTTGACACAAACAAATTTCACATTCATAGGATTCAAATCATTCAAATCGTCATTACATGCGATTACAGACTTTTTATTCTTAAAAACATTCAAATTCCTAGGGTGTTCTTCTACTTCCTTCATCTTCCCTTGACTCTTGTGTTTCCAGACCTTATCATTCACTTGAGTGCTCTTAAGCTGAGGCCGGCTAACACTAGCAGTGGAGACTACTCCTGTAGTAGAAGACACACGAATATTAGAGTTTCTAGAAGTCTGAGGCGAGTGACTAACTTTGTTTGTGGGTTTAGTGGTCATTCTATACATCCCTGGTTTAATCACATTATTGTGCTTAATGTTTGGTGCTATAGCATTCCTTATGGGTTGAGTATGTGTTAACCTTTCCTTTCCATCCATCTTGGGGGCAAACACAGGTTTTGCAAACGAAGAATTTGAGAAAGCAGATGGTTTTCCCAATATAGAGGATCCATTCACTTTAGAGGCATTGGGTTGTCTAACAACAGGTTTCTTAACGCTAGGTTCCATAACTTTCCCACCCATCTTAGCAACGAGTTTCTTCAACTCTGCTATTGCTATGTCTTTTTCTTGTAACTGAGCTTTCAATCCGAAATATCAAGACTTTTTCCGTTTAGTAATCGACATGACTCAGATAATTTTTCTTCCAAAGGTGTATCATTTGAAAAGCTGCCAACTTTCTTTTGCAAAGCAAGTTCAAGTGAGTGACAATGTTTTTGAAGATAATCATATCTATGTTGAAGTAACGAAAACTCTTTTTGGTCAACTTTATACGAAAGCTCAGTTTCAAGACGTTCACATTCTTTAACTTGATCAAGATATTTACATGCAACATCAGAATATTCATCAATATCAGCACAAGATGTAACATAAACACACATAATATCTTTTGAGAGACAGTCGTGTAAGAGTAGATCATATGCTGTAGAAAACTCGTCTCTTTCAGGTTGATGGTCGTTCACTTCTTGTTCAAGAGATTCCACGTATTTCAAATCATCAAACATTTCTTGCTTAATTAGTGTTTCAAATTCCAAAATATGTTTTTGCGTTCTTTCCGCAAGCGGAATCAAAATACATTTCACAAGCCCAGTTATATCGTGAGGAATTTCTTTGTCTCCTTTCGAAAGTTCACGTTTTTTCCAGTCATCATCAACAACCTTTTTGAAATTTTCAATGTTACTCTTTAGAATACTAAGTGCTTGCTTACTCTTGCTTACAGAAGCTTTAAATGGCAAGTATTCAATAAATTTTGAAACATTAGTTTTCTTAGTGGCAAAAGCTTGTCTCCATTTAATTCTTATTTGTTCACATTCGAAAAATATTTGCTCACGAGTTTTCTGTGTTTGTGGTTTGAAAAGACCATAAAGACTGTTTTCATAAGCATAATTATATGGTTTTACAAATTCTTTATTAACTTTTGGTCTACTCTCTTCTTCCAAATCGTATGTCTCTTCACTATCGGGCCTAACAACAAGACAATCAAGATCGGTCCATTAGGACTCATCAAGATATAAGTGCTGGTTCTCAGATTGAGCTTGCTCAAGGTACTTAGGATTTGCAAAACTAGGTCTATCCTTGAAAAACGAACGAGGTGCCAACATTCTCATAGGTTGAATTGATTGATTAGTTTTGTAAACAATTTTCTTGTAAAAATCAAGTTGAGTTTCAAGTTCCACCATTTTGTCGATGTCATTTGCTTGTTTAGTTTTGAAATCCTTTTTCATCTTTTCAACCACAGCTTTCTTTTTATTAACAAGTTTAGTTTTATCCTCTTGAATAAAACCATTTACTTGAGTTAGCTCATTGATTTTAGTTGTAGCAAGATATGTTTTGTGACGTTCAGTACTCAAAGAGGTGTTATAATTACGTTTCTCTTGTTCTAGAAGCTTAAGAGTTTCGTTGTATTTTTGTTGAAAATCATCCTTTTTGACATTAATTAAACACCCTTTGTACCCCTCAATCTCATTGGTCTTTTGAAGAAGCTGAGCTCTATAGCTATCAATGGTCTCACTAGATTTAATTAGAGTAGCTTTGCATTCTTCAAAATTTTGAGTGAGCGTAGCATTTGCCTTCTTTAATTGCTTTTGACTCTTTCTAGTTTCTTTGACATCTTTTTATAAAGAAGCAATTAAGTTAGCAAGCGCAATACGCTCCTCGTCATCATCATAGTCATTTGCATCTTGATCATCCTCAAACTCATTATTACACATGTCTGATGAATTGAGTGTGGTATTGCTATCAACCGTTTCCATCATACATGTGTCATTAATGGCTTTGGGTAGCTCAGAATGCTCATGAATATTACCAAACACATTATATTCATCTTCAGTGTGTACCTTATCGATTGGCTTAGTATCAAAGATAGGACCATTGTCATCTTCAGTGACGTTGAGAACTTCTTCAACCTTTGCCATGTACGAGTAATTTGCTTCAAGTTCTTGATCGGAGGCTTCATCATCAGTATCATCAAGCATTTCTCCTTCCTCAGCCGACAGTTTAACCGCAGCTTCCATCTTCTTGCATAGCAGCATCTTTTCCTTATGATAGCCAGAGTCCCTAACCTGTTTCAGCTTCCTACATTCCTTTGCCATATGCCCATATCCTTGAAAATTAAAGCATTGAATCCCACTTTGCTGAACCACTTGAGTACCAACAGTTTCCCTATTCCCAATAGCCGTAGCAATCCTCTGTGTATCATATTTAGCATTTTGTCGATCATACCGTGCAGAACCCTCAACATGTGTTGGATTACGTCGATCATACCTAGGAGGACTTTCATCACGCTGACTTGTGTCATACCTTCAAGGACTCTCAACATATTGGTTCCTTGTATTTGATGATGTTCGAATATTGTTGTTGGTGGGTTTGAATACTTTCTTGTAGGTCTTCATAATGAAAGCAATTTGTTGCTTCATCTCCCTATCTTTCTGAGCTAGTTCTTCATCACTGTCCTCTTCAGATGATGGCTCAGGTGATGGTGATGGTGCTCTTGGTTCTTTGTCTCGTGATCTTGTGGGAACTGAATACTTAGATGAAGTGGAGTATCTTGGTGAAGAGGATGTGGTGGAGTATCTTGGTGATGAGGATGTAGTGGAGTATGACTTAGGAGCACGAGAGCGATGATCTTGGACGTGTTGAGTGGTAGACACCAAAGCAAGTGGATTAACAGTCTTTGCTATCCTTTCAGCTGGAAGTTCATTCGCCTCATTCTGAACTTGTTTCAAAATGTCAAAGAGCGTGTGATAGTTGACCTCGTCTAACTTACTCTGTTGTTTCACCAAAGTTACGAACCGTGTCCACTCTGGTTGAAGTTGTTGTAGAAATTGCACATTGACTTGCATGGTGGAGACTTGCAAATTGTTTCTTGTCATGTCATTCATCATTTGTAGAACCTTCAATAATATGAATCAATTGATTCCCCGTCTAATGAAGTAAACTTGCTAAAGTTCCATAACAAGTTAGTTTTGACATCTTGCTTGTTAAGTGATTCTCCTTGTTGCAAGCGTTTAATGGCAAACCACATTTCTTTTGCAGTAGATCATGCATCAACCGTTGAGTAAATATCATCCCCAATTCCACTGAGAATCAAATAGATTGCTTCTTTCTCTGCATCAATCCAAGCACGTTTCTCTTTCGAAGTGTTCTCATATGTTTCTTCAATTGTTTGCTCATCAGAACCGGTCGTCGAGACAGTTACAGGTATTGCAGGAATGGTTATTGTAGTGAGAGTATAGGGTCCTTCTTTGATGCAACGTCGAATAACATCACCATTGGGTTTGGTGTCAAGATATCGAAGGAATCGTGATTGCCATTGTGCATATCGACCAGTCACAAGCATTGGTAGTCTCTCTTTGTTACCCACCACCATGATGTTGTTATTAGTAACACGATATTCAGTAGTAGAATCCATCTCAAGAATGAAGTGAAGTGAATAGGTTCTTAAGTAGATGTTGTTGTGAGTAGATTGTGGTTGAAACTTCAAGAAATGGTGTGAAAACCCCAAACAATGTATTCGTATGAAACCAAAAATCCTTAGGCGAAAAATCACACGATTCCTAAAAATTTTCAAAATCACGGTTTTGAAAATTTTAGAATAAGTCGGAATAAATCTTCAAAGAACAATTCGGAATCCAATGAACTCAAACTAATCTACAATAGTTGAATTGAACCTTATTCGGAATCAATAATTTTGACCTAATCCGAAATCGTTGAACTCAACTTTATCTGGAAAAATGACAAGCTTAACGTAATCCGGAATAAAAAATTCCCAACCTTATTCGGAATAAGTGATGAAGACCTTATCCGGAATCATTGTTCGTGACGTAATCCGGAATGTGAAGAACCACAGCTTGTTCGGAATAACAAAAAAACAACCTTATCCGGAATCACAATACTCGACCTAATCTGGAATATAAAGAGCCGAACCTAATCCGGAATCCCAAACCCGACCTTGTTCTGAATCCTCAATCCGGAATAAACTTAATGAAGATAATCTGGAATCCACGTTGCAAAGCTAATCCGGAATCCGTGTTTGTTACCTAATCCGGAATATATGATTCTATACGTAAGTCGAAATCTTGAATGTTGACACAATTCGGAATATCAAATCTGGTTCTAATCCGGAATACTCCTATACATAATTCGGAATACAAGCTTATCCGGAATACAAGCTTATGACACTCAATTCGGAATACAAGTACGCGACCTAATTCGGAATAACACTCACTGATACAATTCGGAATACACGTTTTCTACCTTATCCAGAATTCTGAGAACTACACCAAATCCGGAATAAAATTCAGTGGTCTAATCCGGAAAAAACCTCAACTCACAAGTCGGAATATGAAAACCCTAGTTACCCGACTTAATAAACCCTCCTATTCTGAATTACATGAACCAAAAACTTAAAATGATAAAAATTTTACCCAAAAATCAAACCAAAACTTCCAATTTTTTCGTAGAAATCACCAAAATGAGTAACGCAAATTCCTACCACAACTTTGTAGGCAATTTGTACGAAGATTTAGAGCTCAAAAACACAAAAATTTTGAGACGAGATGATTTGAAGATTAAAATCACACGAATAAAAAATACTAACCACAAATTAAACATGAATCTACCCCATGGCGATTGATACCAATTATTGTTCTTAATAATATGATGATAAATTAAAGAAATGAGATGGAAAAGATATGAATTTTAGAGAGAGAAAGTAGTGAGAGAAAGTAGAGAGAAGGAGGTGATTAACTTGGTGAGATTAGATTAAGAATAATGAGAACTTCCACCCTCCTAACATGCTAGGAGGGTGCTTATATAGTCCACCCACATGCGGGCTCTCTAATGGGCTATATATTTTTTGGGTCGGGCTTGAATATATGCTTAGTACCTTGAAAGATGCCTTTTAAGCTAACCATCAAGCCCGTAATGTCACGACTATTTTAACTAACTATTACAACGTTCTAATAAATATTACAATATAAACCTATGACCGGACATTCTTGTTTGACTCAATATTTTGAGGCTAACATTAGCTTGTCAATATTCTTTCTTTGTTGGTGCCTCAAGCAAGGGGGAGCTCATATCAAGGGGAGAATTTGCAAGAGTTGTACTCATTACATTTGTGGTCTTGACTCACTTAAATTTCATTCATCAAACATCATGCAATAAATTAGTTATGGGGAGTTCGAAGATTTGCTTATGCATGAAGTTGATTAAACCTATGGTGATTGGAGACTTCACTAGGATGACGGAAGCTCAATGTTTGGATGATGGGTTTACGGTTTGGATTCTCGTATCTCGACCGAAGACAACAAGAGACGACTAGCTTTTTTTATGCAACCTCTCTCGAAGTAGATCCTCCTCTTATACTAATGAAGACTATCTTTTGGTTGCAAGCTCTCTTGACGTCAATTCTTCTCTTCCTCAAATGATGTGAAATCAAGGAATACCATTTTGGATGCATGCTCTCTCGACGTTGATTCTTCTCATTTTCAAGACGTCGATTAACTTTCTGCTTCGACAAAAGGGGGAGAAGTAAGTGTAGACAAGGAACTTATACATTTTAATATGTGTTACGTTTTACTTGTTTGTCATCATCAAAAGAGGGAAATTGTTAGTGCAAACATTACGATGTCTAATCGACATAATCTCTTTGTGTTTTGGTGATGACAAACGTATAACCCGCAATACATTATGTAAAATGTGTAAGGTACTTGTAATCACTCAAGCACACATTTGTATCATTCTCTCGACACCTTCAAGATCGCATTCGTCATGAATCACTCAAGGTATGAATAAACAAGTCACTAACCTTACTAAGTGATCAAGAATTAATATTTTCTTAAAACTCACTTTTAATTAAAGTGAAAAAGTTTTTTTTAAATAACTTTATTTTTTAGAAAATGCTTTATTAAAAAGAAAATAGAAATTTGAATATGGCATATATCAAATTGTTTAGGGATATCATTTTTCGATAAAAACTCCACCTAATGAGATTTCCACACTAAAGGACAAAAGGGAGCGTGTCTGAAGCCCACGGATCAATAAAGGTACTCACGGATCAATATCAATAGTGAGGAGCAAGGGTATTTTATGAGCCCTGGGCAAATTTGACTGTTTCTCCCTTGTCCTATAAATAGTGGATCATTTCCATCTTTTTAATCAACCTTTTTTGCACATTCTCTCTCAGTTTCTCACATACCTTAATCTTTGATTAGTTTTTATGTAACACCCCCAAATTTATACAGCTCAATACAGCGGAAGACTCGTTGGTGTTACGGGATAGCACATTACTCACATCATAGACAACGCTTAAAAATCCCGTCGTTTAATAATAAAGCATTTCCATTCATAAATATCAAAGTTACATAGGTCCCAAGTCATTATATTTTATACATGTTTTACAAAGCATTTGAATGGAAATTAATATTTAAGTGCGGGCCATGAATTCTTGTTGTCTTCCCGAGAATTACCTTCAAGTACCTGAGATAAAACATGTTAAAAGAAAAGGTCAGCGATAATGCCGAGTGAATTCATAGAGTTTAATAAAATCCATCAATATAACATCGGTATAAAATTATTACCGAAAATCATTTTTGTACAAATCATTGTAATAGGCCATAAAATAGCCAAAGTCATTTTATACAAATCCTTATCAAAATCATAATATAGGCTTTCGCCTTCAAAATCATTATACGAACCATTGTCGTTAAAAACATCATACAATACGTTTTATAACGTTGTATAGATTAAGTAAAAACCGTTATATAAATATGGTTATATAAAACCAAAACACAAACATAACATCAGTAATAAGACCCCGTATTGCTAGTCAGGCAATACATCGTAATTCAATGCGTATATCAGTATTTTCGTTATTTGGATTATTACAAGCCGCATGACATTGTTACCTTATTATCACAACAACGGGTAGCTAACCCGATACTCAATATTCCCATCTAAGTTAGCGTGTCGTCACAATAATCACGCTATAGAAATCTTCTCATACATAAATTCGCTTACCAATCAATGTGGCACGACGGGGATCAACCGTCAAGGCGCGAACTGGGGTGATCGTCCCCAAATAGTACTATTATATGCATAAGCGTCTACCAAATCCCGGTAGTTCACAATTCATGCTAATGGGACTTTTAGTGACATAACCTAACTTTAATAATCCATTTCGTTTCATCTATCGGGTCATGTAATCATACATCGGGTCATACAATCATTCGGGTCCAAATCAATAAACAGACAATCGGGAAAACTAGTGTCTTATTTTATAGAAACTAACATGTTATCTCCCTCGCGGGTTTATAAAACATTTCATAAAAACATTTAAAAGAGTGCGAGGCTATGAACTCACGTTGATGTGGGAAAGCAGGTTATCGGCAATTCGGATGTACGGTACGTGCTTCAATCACAGAAACCTAGACAAATAATACTCGTCTTAGACTCTTGTCCAATGACTTTATAGAAATAACAATCATGTATACATATGATGATTTTACATATATGATGATCAAGTGGGTTTACATATTCTCCTTTACTCATTTTAGTGTTATGTGTTGATAACTTTTATACTAGTTTACTAGTTTTACCTATTTACATATTTTAAGTCCAATAAACTTTTTATAAGTTCTTTAACTTGTATTAATCCATTTTATACTTGTATTATCAGTATTTACACTTTACATGTTGGGCCCAAATGGGTTAAGCCCAATAAGTACTTTTTATAAGTGTTTAACTTATTTAGTTAAATTATTAGTCCAATATGCTAACTTAGCTCGTTAATGTCCGTATGTCCTATAGTTCGGGTTTTATCGGTTTTTACTTGTATTAGATACTTATATATCAGTATATGACTTTTAAAAACTTTACATTAGACGGGTTTGATCGTCTAAGTTTTAATTGGCGAAAAACGTTAATTTTACGGTAATAGCCGAAAAAGTCGTAAAAATCATGTTTATAGTTTTATAACTTATAAAACTTATCAAACTACAATTTTTATAAAATGTCCATTTATTTATCCTTATACATATTTATATAAATGTATTATATAAGTTAGTGGGTTTTAATTCACATTTTATACTATTTTTATTTGAGTGCTTATATAATACTATTATACTTTAATTTCCCAAAATCTTATTTTTACTTTCATGTTCAACAAAACAGCCATATATAGAGTTCTATATGGAGATAGAAGCCCAAATTTTTATGGCATAAAGTACATGATATGTGCTCCATTTAACTCTACTATGGCTACTGTTGAATCAGCCTCTAACTATTTTATAAAATTCGTCCAAAACAGTGTACTCAGATTTGCTTTCTAAACTTGTTTTGATCATATCTCACTCATCCTAATGATTCCATTGCATGGCCAACTCTCACATGTGTACAAGACTCATAGCGTACTGTATATTAATTTTTTCAAGCCACTTTATCAATTTATCATATGATTCTTTACTGTTTTATACAGCCTACTAAATTTAGCAAGATTAACCATTTTACATATAGTTTTTCATCTTTTTACCCATGATTATCAACACCAAATCCCCACACAATATTTTTATCATTATATATTCATCATATACATATACAATAGGAAAGAATATACATGATTACATAATCAAAATAACAAGAAGATAGGAAGAACAATCTTTATACCACCATGATGATGTAGGTTGTGATCAAGACATGGATTTTGATCACACAACTTGTGATAAACCAATATCATCTTCAAGTCCACCAATCTTAAAGAACTCCTTGTAGAAAATCATCCCTAAGACTTCATAGAAACTCTTCTTTGGATGTTATAATCACCACCAATCAATAGGGCTTCAAAAGGGCATCATCATATATGTAAATAACATAGGATTTGTGGTTGAATCAAGATCAAGTGAGGGTGTTTTTGTGGTAAAGTGGACGGCAATGGTGAGTGAGTTGAGAGAGTTTTGAGTTGTTTGCATGAGTTGCAAATGAGAATTGGTTTAGGATAGATGGTTTTTATAAAGTGGTAGCTTAAATGTTAAGCTTGTATGACAAGTGTCCATATGAAGTGTGAAACTTTGCCACCAAGGGAGTTGGGTGGCTTAGTTTGGCTGTTTATTTGTGGGGGTGGGGCAAGTTTAATCTTGTCTCATCCCCAATATTTTACGGGTACTCCTCGATTCTAGTTTCCTTGATTTGCGTGCCCTCGGGTCGTTTTACGAAAAATGTTTTTATAAATTATGAATCAACGGCACAAAACGAATCTAATAAATATTGTCTCATCAAAAACGGAGTTTGAAAACGTAAATACGTAATCCTAAGGTTTCCGGTTTAGTCGTAAAGGACGTTAAATTAAAATCGTAAGTCCTAATCTCTTCTCGTAAATTTGTGAGTTTATGAACCAACTCAAAATTCGAATCCCAAAATAATATTTACGGATAAATTTATTTTCTGAAATGTCGGACTGTCACCAAAGACAGTGTATGTAACGTAAGCACGTAACGTAGAATCCTCCGGTTTAGACGTAGTCGATGCTACTTCAAGACGTAAATCCAAATTTCTTCCCAAAAATAAGTGAGTCCATAATATAACATTAAAATAATGTTTTTAAATAATACTTGAGAATAAAATATAAACCATAAATTGACAGATTATCACAGCATTTGCCCCTAAACAGGATCTTTGTCCTCAAAGATCATCTTACTACTCGCTTCTTATAGAGTTAAAGCCAGGTGGGTATTTCCTCCACATTCGGTCTTTTCTCACAAGTGTAATTTATTACAATACGCAAGTTTCATCAAACATAACTACGGGAATAAGATCAGGCTTATTGTTGACTTTCTCTATCCATGATGTTCACGGGTTTTTGATGAATGCAACTTTTCACCGATCTAAACTTCATTAAGGAATAGTCAGATTTTCACTTGATAGACATTTTATCAAGTTCGATATACGAAACATATCACGCAGCTCTTAAAGTCCTAGGGTAGATCCAGCTTATATGCCTTTCAAACCAACTTTTACATCATCTCAATGATCCCATACAACGGGGACTTATATCCCATGATCTTCCAGATCATCAATTCATTTTTCCATGGTTAAAATTTTTGGCATAACTTCGCTACCCATCTGGCACTTCAAGATCTACATTTCATATTCACATAACCTCCTGCCCACTACCGGCAGTCAATAATCAGATCCTAATTTCAACAATCATTTCAGGTCTCGCGGGTCGAGTATTTTGTAAGGTTAGGTTCGCCATCATAGGAAACCTTAAACCTAAAAGACATGTCCAACTCACAATGGGTGTATGTCGGGTGTCTTCATCTCAAATCCTGCTTATAGATGCTCTTAATATATAAATCTTAACAAGATTCGATCTCGATCCTAACACGATAATTATCAATGATAATCTCTCTAAAGGGAAACGATTTTACAGTTTATTACCAAAGGTCAATCATTCAAGCATAACACAGGACTTCTAGTGTTTTGTATCGTTACTTTGCCTCGTCCCTTCGATTGGGGTGGTAAGTAGTACTCTCATCAAGATTCGTTCTCAATGACTTCTGAGCAAATCTCTAGAAATTCGATGCGAAGCGAGGATCTTGATAGAGATGATCGATACAGGCACACCATGTTTACACAACTCCTTTAAATACAAAAGAGTCCATTTCTTCATCAAGAATCTATCATTAATAGGGATGATATTAGCAGATTTGGTCAGTCTGTCGACGATGACCCAAATCAAATCAAATTCAGATGATGACCTTTACAATAGCTAGACGTTTACTAATGTATGAGGCGGTGTCTGCCTTCATAATTTGCCATCAGTACAACTTCTTCAGATAAAGATACACTTAATCAGAAATGGCAGGGATAGAATACTTATACTTACGGGATTCCAACGTGACTATATCTCACAAACCTCCATATTTAGGCAATCCACAAACGGCCTTTTATACATTTAACGCCATTGGCTTCTTAATTCTAATGGTTCACATTAGCCGCAAAGCCCTTTTTATTATCTATATTATCCTTTTTACAAACATTGTTTATTTATTTATTTATTATTATTTTTTATATCGTTCGGCAATTTATTTTGCACTTTCAATATTAAGGAACAGGTCCTAATTGGTTCTTTATCTTTTCTACATAATGTGTCAGTATCTACATTCACTTTCTCCTGATGAAATATATATAACATGACCGTATTAATTCAGAATTTCTTTCTTCATATCTTCTATGTTTTAGTTTCGCCTCAGCTATTATTTTTATCTGTTTTACTCAATCCGGCGTCTAAAGCGTCGATAATTATTACAATTAATTAACTAATAATTATTAAATTTTTATAAAATGTAAACGTTAAAATTTTAAATTTCTTAGTTCGACCAATTATATAAAAGGTTCAAAATAAATTTGAATTTAATTATCAAGATTTTTGTTGATTTATCGAAAATATTTTAATAAGATTCGTAAATGTTCGAAAAATCTTTGATTATACTTTGGTCAAAATTTTCTTAGCTGAAAAGCAAAAATTGTCGTTTTAAATTTCAAGTCTTGGTTTAAATGGTTTCCTCAATCCCTCTTAGGTTGTCTTAAGGTATACACAAACATTTACCCCTGAACAAGAGTTTAGTTAAATTATTTGTGTATAAGGGAATAATCCCTTAAAAATCCTTTGAGATAATATTTGTCAAAACATATTTGCACTTCCTTTTCGGTGAAACCCAAAGTCTTAAATGACTTCTAATTTTTGAAGAGCCAATATATATATATATATATATATATATATATATATATATATATATATATATATATATATATATATATATATATATATATATATATATATATATATATATATATATATATCTTATCATCATTAACAAACGGTCATTTTATGTAAAGGATTACGTCTTTAATCACATGCTAAATACTCAAGGTACAAGTTTTCATTGTTCGGCCAATTCAAGGCAATATATAAATAATTATTAACTCATTCTTATTCTTATATACAAACAAATGGTCCTTAATGATCACAAGCATGAATTTATCAAATTACAGCCTACACACGAGATTCACCAAATTTATGGATGCTACATGTGTATTAGTCAATCCAAACGACCTAACATGAAACTCATAATGTTTATTACAAGTTATGGATGTAGTGATTTGAATAGATAATCTTTTTCGCGGACGCGAAGTTGATGATAACCACGCCGTGAATCAAATCTTTAGAACATACGCTAGAACCTTGTAAATGATCGAACAATCTATCATCTTGGGTAGTGGATATAGATTTTTAATCGTCAATTTACTTAGTTCACGGTAATCAGTAAACATAAGGAATGATAACACCATAGCTCTTCATGATGACGAGCTCGGTAGAATAAAATATTTCTCCGACAACCCTCTCAGTTGTACGGTAATTCCTTTAGTTCAGATGGCGCTGACGTACAGTGCACACGCCACAGGTGCAGCACCGAGAATATAATCAATACCAAATTCAATTCGCCTTAATGGCGAAAGTCTAGGTAATTCACCAACAATACTTCCTAAAGTTTCAGATAGCAGAAACATCTCTTAATAAATTCATATTAGGTTCTTTCTAGATTATAATATCTATGACTAATTTACAACCATTCACGGTATAATTTCAAGTCCAAATGCAGGATATGGTCATCCATCAAGAATTATTTAAATCACTTTTGATAATCAGCATCTTATCTTTTAGGGGAATTCTACTCGAGTTCCCATCAATTAAGACAATGTCGTCATGTCATAATCAATCAATCCATTCTAATGGCACTACCAACTTTTCAGTTTTATTACCGTCGATAAGATGAGAACTTCTCAAAAGACTAATAATAACTCATAATCCTTCACAAATTCAAGGATATCTAGAGACATAACTAACCTTAAAAGAGTAAGGTCAACGCATAATCTACGCGGGAGAATTTCAAATCAGATACAGACGAAAACATTTAATGAATATGAATATATCCCATGTTTTCATAATTTGAGTACGCATTCGAAAGCTCCTCGGATCGTTACCCAGGTCATTCAAATGAAATCTAATCAAAAGAAATGATAGGAACGTCGATACATCCAATCGGGTATCAACACTTGGTAATCAGATATTTTTCCAAAGAATCTCACCACGGGAGAATTGGACAAGAAGGGAATATCAATTGTCAAATAAGACAAGTTCCACAGATGAGTAAATTCGATTCAGAAGAATAAATGGTACGGGCACATATGTAGGTGTCTCTATCAATATGTCCCTATTTTTCACTTCTTGCAGATCTCATAAAATTTAATCTTTCACAATCTTCAAAGAAAATGTAATGTTTATTAACAAGTTTTATGGTGACTACTAATCAGCCTTGCATGGTCCATTCCAAATTGTATGTAGGCGTGCAACTATATACAATTTCAAGATTAACGATGCAATACTCAGTTCGTCAAAATTTTATCATCATGTTTATAATAAAAACATTTTCATGCTTAATTCTTAAATAAAAATCAAAAATAAATTTACAAAGATTTTCTTTGTTATGAAAACAATTAAGTTTTCCAAGGTGTTTTATAAACAACTTCATTTTGATAACGATTATTTATAAGTCTCACTTTAAATAATTCATTTGGTGATGAAAATTCAATTTTTCCCAAGGGATATTATCGTATCTTATAAAAACAATGAGTGATCTGCAAAAGAATGATGAGGAGTGGTTCACCAAGAACTAACTACAATATAATAGGAAATGAGCTTTAGCCAAATAATCATGAGGTTCATGACCTCGATGGCACTCACGAAGAATAATTCACAACGTAACTCAAATCAAGATGAGTACTTGTTCAATGGTTGCATCACTAATGTGAACATTAGGATGAAGCAATAAAGGATAGATAACATCGATACATGTAGAATTTAGCAATCAATGGTAGTCTTTTCATTAATCACAAACAAGTCAAAATTGTACCGTAACACATTATGTGTCACTATGTCATACAATTTCATGAACTCATCCTACTAACTGATGTCTCAGTTAAGTTAGGGATTATTTTTAAAAGATACCACAGTGAATACTAATCTACAAGAGTTATGGGGGTTCCACCTGTCCCGGAAGATCCATCGGTCCCAATTCAGAAGAAGATTTCTTCACTTTATTTATTGGACACTAGGCATCCTCATCATTGGACAATGGCCTAGGAACAACCCTTAACACGAATCAACAATCAATTAAAACCTTATAATTCAATCATAGAACCTAACACCTTCCTCTTAACAATCTCATATTCCATACGAGTTAGATTTTACTTTATTCAGGTTTCAACCAACTTATACTCAATGTGATATCCTACCTCATTTTCCAATACTCTCAACTTTGTTTTTAAACCTTAAAAGGGCAATAAAAGCTTGATATGATCAACACTTAATTTCCAATCCTATAGCTCTTACAACAATAATTATCAAATGAGTCACTGGTATGAAATGACTCACACATTCAATTAGACTTCTCAGAAAGGTACTAGTGGCATGAGGCTTTTGGGTAATGGTTCCATTGACAGCCTCAAGTGCAACATTCACCTCTTCGATTTCAATTTGAGAATTGGATGACAACGAATCAGATGACATCTTTCTAGGTGGTAACGTTTTGTCAAACTCCACTCTATAAAGAAAGATCGTCATGACATCGATATCAGTTTTAATCTCGCCAATTCTTCTTCAATATCAAAATCAACTAATATCTACATTTCTACGAATATCAACCATTTTGTCGGGATCATAAATATCCACAACTTGGTTTAGATCTGGAATAGCTAGAATTCCTACGGGAATAGCTTCGATTGATTTGCTAGGGGAGTTAGGGTTTCTTGTGACAATCTACGTCGTATAAATACCTCGTATAAATATCAAAATAATCATCAAACAATCATGTAATAAAATTACATCATATATATATATATATATATATATATATATATATATATATATATATATATATATATATATATATATATATATATATATATATATATATATATATATATATATATATATATATATATATATATATATATATATATATATATATAAACCAAGTTATATAAATATATTAAAATAACACTTCTCAGTCTGGCCTTGTCGGTAACTCGGGAATTCTTCGGCACCGTTATAGTCAAAAGATTTTTAGACATTTTTAGAAAAATGTTAATAGTTAAACGATTTTGAAATGTTTTATTCAAAACGTTAGTTTTAAAAATCTTTCGTTCTCTATAACGAGAGCTCTGGTACCAAACTGTAACACCCCCAAATTTATACAGCTCAATACAGCGGAAGACTCGTTGGTGTTACGGGATAGCACATTACTCACATCATAGAAAACGCTTAAAAACCGCGTCGTTTAATAATAAAGCATTTCCATTCATAAATATCAAAGTTACATAGGTCCCAAGTCTTTATATTTTATACAGGTTTTACAAAGCATTTGAATGGAAATTAATATTTAAGTGCGGGCCATGAATTCTTGTTGTCTTCCCGAGAATTACCTTCAAGTACCTGAGATAAAACATGTTAAAAGAAAAGGTCAGCGATAACGCCGAGTGAATTCATAGAGTTTAATAAAACCCATCAATATAACATCGGCATAAAATTATTACCGAAAATCATTTTTGTACAAATCATTGTAATAGGCCATAAAATAGCCAAAGTCATTTTATACAAATCCTTATCAAAATCATAATATAGGCTTTCGCCTTCAAAATCATTATACGAACCATTGTCGTTAAAAACATCATATAATACGTTTTATAACGTTGTATAGATTAAATAAAAACCGTTATATGAATATGGTTATATAAAACCAAAACACAAACATAACATCAGTAATAAGACCCCGTATTGCTAGTCAGGCAATACATCGTAATTCAATGCGTATATCAGTATTTTCGTTATTTGGATTATTACAAGCTGCATGACATTGTTAGCTTACTATCACAACAACGGGTAGCTAACCCGATACTCAATTTTCCCATCTAAGTTAGCGTGTCGTCACAATAATCACGCTATGGAAATCTTCTCATACATAAATTCGCTTACCAATCAATGTGGCACGACGGGGATCAACCGTCAAGGCGTGAACTGGGGTGATCGTCCCCAAATAGTACTATTATATGCATAAGCGTCTACCAAATCCCGGTAGTTCACAATTCATGCTAATGGGACTTTTAGTGACATAACCTAACTTTAATAATCCATTTCGTTTCATCTATCGGGTCATATAATCATACATCGGGTCATACAATCATTCGGGTCCAAATCAATAAACAGACAATCGGGACAACTAGTGTCTTATTTTATAAAAACTAACATGTTATCTCCCTCGCGGTTTATAAAACATTCATAAAAACATTAAGAGAGTGCGAGGCTATGAACTTACGTTGATGTGGGAAAGCGGGTTATCGGCAATTCGGATGTACGGTACGTGCTTCAATCACAGAAACCTAGACAAATAATACTCGTCTTAGACTCTTGTCCAATGACTTTATAAAAATAACAATCATGTATACATATGATGATTTTACATATATGATGATCAAGTGGGTTTACATATTCTCCTTTACTCATTTTAGTGTTATGTGTTGATAACTTTTGTACTAGTTTACTAGTTTTACCTATTTACATATTTTAAGTCCAATAAACTTTTTATAAGTTCTTTAACTTGTATTAATCCATTTTATACTTGTATTATCAGTATTTACACTTTACATGTTGGGCCCAAATGGGTTAAGCCCAATAAGTACTTTTTATAAGTGTTTAACTTATTTAGTTAAATTATTAGTCCAATATGCTAACTTAGCTCGTTAATGTCCGTATGTCCTATAGTTCGGGTTTTATCGGTTTTTACTTGTATTAGAAACTTATATATCAGTATATGACTTTTAAAAACTTTACATTAGACGGGTTTGATCGTCTAAGTTTTAATTGGCGAAAAACGTTAATTTTACGGTAATAGCCGAAAAAGTCGTAAAAATCATGTTTATAGTTTTATAACTTATAAAACTTATCAAACTACCATTTTTATAAAATGTCCATTTATTTATCCTTATACATATTTATATAAATGTATTATATAAGTTAGTGGGTTTTAATTCACGTTTTATACTATTTTTATTTGAGTGCTTATATAATACTATTATACTTTAATTTCCCAAAATCTTATTTTTACTTTCATGTTCACCAAAACAGCCATATCTAGAGTTCTATATGGATATAGAAGCCCAAATTTTTATGGCATAAACTACATGATATGTGCTCCATTTAACTCTACTATGGCTACTGTTTAATCAGCCTCTAACTATTTTATAAAATTCGTCCAAAACGGTGTACTCAGATTTGCTTTCTAAACTTGTTTTGATCATATCTCACTCATCCTAATGGTTCCATTGCATGGCCAACTCTCAAATGTGTACAAGACTCATAGCTTACTGTATATTAATTTATTCAAGCCACTTTATCAGTTTATCATATGATTCTTTACTGTTTTATACAGCCTACTAAATTTAGCAAGATTAACCATTTTTACATATAGTTTTTCATCTTTTTACCCATGATTATCAACACCAAATCCCCACACAATATTTTTATCATCATATATTCATCATATACATATACAATAGGAAAGAAAATACATGATTACATAATCAAAATAACAAGAAGATAGGAATAACAATCTTTATACCACCATGATGGTGTAGGTTGTGATCAAGACATGGATTTTGATCACACAACTTGTGATAAACCAATATCATCTTCAAGTCCACCAATCTTAAAGAACTCCTTGTAGAAAATCATCCCTAAGACTTCATAAAAACTCTTCTTTGGATGTTATAATCACCACCAATCAATAGGGCTTCAAAAGGGCATCATCATATATGTAAATAACATAAGATTTGTGGTTGAATCAAGATCAAGTGAGGGTGTTTTTGTGGTAAAGTGGACGGCAATGGTGAGTGAGTTGAGTGAGTTTTGAGTTGTTTGCATGAGTTGCAAATGAGAAGTGGTTTAGAATAGATGGTTTTTGTAAAGTGGTAGCTTAAATGTTAAGCTTGTATGACAAGTGTCCATATGAAGTGTGAAACTTTGCCACCAAGGGAGTTGGGTGGCTTAGTTTGGCCGTTTATTTGTGGGGGTGGGGCAAGTTTAATCTTGTCTCATCCCCAATATTTTACGGGTACTCCTCGATTCTAGTTTCCTCGATTGGCGTGCCCTCGGGTCGTTTTACGAAAAACGTTTTTATAAATTATGAATCAACGGCACAAAACGAATCTAATAAAAATTGTCTCATCAAAAACGGAGTTCGAATACGTAAATACGTAATCCTAAGGTTTCCGGTTTAGTCGTAAAGGACGTTAAATTAAAATCGTAAGTCCTAATCTCTTCTCGTAAATTTGTGAGTTTATGAACCAACTCAAAATTAAAATCCCAAAATAATATTTACGGATACATTTATTTTCTGAAATGTCGGACTGTCACCAAAGACAGTGTATGTAACGTAAGCACGTAACATAGAATCCTCCGGTTTAGACGTAGTCGATGCTACTTCAAGACGTAAATCCAAATTTCTTCCCAAAAATAAGTGAGTCCATAATATAACATTAAAATAATGTTTTTAAATAATACTTGAGAATAAAATATCAACCATAAATTGACAGATTGTCACATTTTAGGTTAATCTTGTTTAAGATGTGAGACTCTCCTTGAATCCTCTCATCCTCTCAAGTGCAAACAGAAGAACAATTTCATCACTATGAAGTGTTGGGTTTATAACATGATGAAGATCTCTCCTTCTAGATCAATGCATGCTTATAGTTTTCCTACAATGTATATGTGGTATATCCAAGTGGTGGGTTCACTTGGATGTGTTTGTAAGGGTAGTAGATCCAAGAGATGGGTATCCTTGCATTAGGTGTTGGAAGTGTAGATCCAAGTTATATAAATACTTGGATATAGTGTTAGAGTCTTAGATCTAAGTGTTGTATACTTAGATCTAGATGGTTTGTGTGTTTAGGCCATAAAACACAAGGTTTGTTATGTTGGGACATAAAACATAACTAATGGTGTGATTGGTTCTGCCTAAGATTAGAACTCGACATCTATCCTTGTGTCAGAAAATGGGAAGTAGGTGACGTGTGTAGATTGGTCCTACCTAAAAATAGGAATCGACATCTAACTAGTGAAGTAACTCTCCATTGTTGGTGGTTCCTTAAAGAACTTGCGGTTCTTTATTGATAACGAACCGCAACCATGTTTATTGAGCCGCGACCTAAATGTGATATCCTGCTGAACAACATATGTGAAGATTTTTATGGTAAGTTGGTGGATGGAAGAATGTTGGAAATACGTTTTTACGTATTTAGAAAGGATCGGTCACTCCAAAGATATATCCAAGTAATGGGCTCGTGATCCTATATGTAATCCATATAGCCCATATAGCCCACATGTAGGGTGGGCTATATATACCCCCTCCTAGCATATTAGGAGGGGTTGGCCATTTGTGTTTTCTCTCCTCACTTAATCAACCTTCTCATTCTCTTATTCTCTCCTTTCTCTCTCTACCTTTCTCTCTCTAGTTCTTCCATTTTTCCATCCATCTCAATAGATAAACCATAACATTCTTAATCTTTAGAAATCGTAGACCTACAATTGGTATCAAGAGCTTGGTTGATTCTTCGAATTGGCGTGTTTTAATCTATTATTTTGGTTTTTAATTTTATTTTTTTTCTTTCAATCTTTTAAAGTTTATCTTAATTTTTTGGTCACGGATCATATTTTTAAATATTCAGATACCATTCTTGAAAATTATCAGTTTTTATTTTTATCATCTCAAAAGTATCAGTTTTATAAAAACTCTCAAAAGTATCAGTTCGTTTTTTTATAATTTTTTATCAAGTTTTTGTCTTATTTGAGTTTAAGTTTCAATCATCTTGATCTAGCATATCGGTTTTCTCGTATTCATCAAGATTCCAGAAGGTTGCCTTTTTCCGATCTTGGTACATTCCGATCGCAATTACCCTCGGGTTCTACTTTGCGATCACTTATTCCGATACCTTATTCTGACGTGGATTCCGATCGTACTTTGCGATCGTGGATTATGACGGGTTTAAGAAACATTGAGACGAACTCTCCCGAAATTTTTTTCGCTACATTCCGATGGAAAAATATCTTGACACATTACGATGAAAGACACATTGCGATGAAACACACAATATTTATTGTGATGGGTTCAAGTGTTTATTGCGATGGTTTCATTTGTATGTTGTATTGCGATGGAAGACATGGAGTCATTGCGATGGACTCGACTCTAGACTGATAATAAACTGACTCAAAACCACTTTGTGCCTTGACCCACTCGTTACAAACCTGACTCGAAAAACAGTCTCAACATCTCATACCCAATCTCGAACCTAAGTCAACCCACATCATAGCACAAACACCCTCGCAACACAACCACTCAACTCACAGTCTAACCAACCAACAACAAACTCGACCACACAACCTTTGACAACCTTTCACAAACTCACTCTCAATTTTTTAAAACTGACACTCGACAGAGTCGACCATTACTTCGACATAGACACAAACCAAAAACAAACCTAGACTCTAGACTTGACTCGGACTCACTCATTAACTCGACACCCACACCTCTCGACAAAACACACTCTCGAACCAAACCCAAACTGATTCGACTCACACACCAACATCATCATCAATACCAAAAACCATCCGGACTCTAAACTATTTTCGACTCAATAGTTTGACTCTAACAAACACAACCAAAACAGATTTCATCCAACCGGACTCATACAAACACAAACACAAACAAAACCAAAACTCAACTCTAAAACCAGACTATCAATTTCATGAACAGACTCGATCTCAGTCAAACGTAAACCATCTTCGATCAAGACTCAAAACAAAAGACTCAAACCAAAATTAAAATAAAGAAACGAAAAACCTACCTGAGACCAAACTTAATTGATCTTGAAGAATCGAATATTGTGATTCGTTGATATGGACTAAATGGAAGTGACTGGGTATTGATTTGATCAAAGACGAATCTTTGTTTCATATATTGTAGAAGATTGGGCAGATCATCTGTGTGCTTGATGAGATTAGTGTGGGATTAATTGATTTGTTTGAGATCTGGTTTTTGTTAAACAAACAGACGGAGCTTTCAAGGTGTGGGAGTCAAATGTGATTCATTATATTGTGAGATTTTGGGACAGTATATTTCACCACATATTTTTGACTAAGCCACGTTTTTTTTTGGCACCTTTCATTTTTTTGGACCACGTTTAATTGATTTATCTGTGTTTAAAACGTATATCCCAATATTAAAGTTTTTTAAACGTTTTTTTTTAATTATTCATGTTACACGTTTTTAATTAAAAGTTTTTAATTATTCACGTTACATGAATACGTTGCATGTATAAGTTTTTTTAAAAGTTTTTTAAACGTTTTAATTATATACATTTTTGCAAAGATATTTAGCGTGTTTTTGCAAATTCATTGGGCTCGAAAGGAGTAAATTTTAAAGGGTCGAGTTTCATGGTATGTTTTGGATATAAATCGTCGGGCCGTTCACTTTATTAACCGAAAGTGTGTATGTGGTAGTGGGTTAAAAGGATATCAAGTTGTTCATATCAACTTTGATTTATCTACGTTTGAGCCGTCAACAATTTTTGAACCGAGAAGATAGTTATATCATCAATCGAGGATTTTTTTAAGAGTTATTTACGGATCTTTTGTTGGTTTTGTCATATCCCGTGAATTTCATTTCTAAGTTTCTTCTCGAATTGTAAAATCCCGAAAACTACCACAATCATTTTTCATCAAACTTTCAATGGAGTCGTTGAATTCGATAGTTCACGAGGGAGAACTGCAACACATGCAACTCAAAGAGCTCAAATTGCGTCAAAAAACATTGGAAATCTTTCACGAGCTCAAGACACGTCTTGCAATTCTCTATCCGAACAACATGACCGAACTTCCAGCCATAGTTCAACTGTTCTTTGGAAAAGTGGATAATTTCAAAGAGAAGATTTTTAGTAATTTGGATGCATTACAGTTGCAATTTGAAAGAGAGAATCTTCATGAGGTTAAAGCGAAGATATGTCTAGAAATCCTTCGCACACAATTTAAGGATTTCTTTGCCTCAACAATGGAACCTCCTTTTGATTATTCGACTCCAATCATTCACCAGATTTTCAACTTGCATACGGGTTGCCAGACTGAAACCTTTAGAAGTGGGTTACTCAATCACATCAATATACTTGAGAAGTGTATTGAGGTCAGGTTAGTTAATTACAACGAGATACGGTTGAAAAAGGGTCAGATTCAAAGAATCAAGGAGTCGTCTAAGTCATTGAATGCAGCAATACCTCATGAACATGAGAGAGATGCTTCAAGTTGTCGTCAAAAGATGATAACATCTGCCCCGTGCAAGAAATAGGTGTCAGTTTGGTCGTCAAGGTAAGCAATGGCAAGGAATCAGGAGGAACGCATGAAACGAGCAGCAAGTCACAAGCACCAACTGTTCAGGTGCCAAGTTTCAACAATATACAGCATGTTGAGCATTCTGAACCAAATTATGCCAAACATGGGATGGAAAAGAGTGATAGCGATACCACTTCTGATTCATCCGATGTGAGTCATAATGGGGAAGAAAGTGTTTAAAATGCTAAACATCATGATAAGTGTCTTATGATTGCTTCTTTAAATAATTCTGATTCTAGGATTAAAGAGCTTGAAACGATTTTAGCTCAGCAATCCAAAGAGCTTGAGGATGCCAAAATTGAATTTTCAAAGAAAACAGAGAAATTTGAAACATATTTTTAAAAACTTGAAAAGTCAAACGTTGTTCTTGAACGAAAATTGGATCAAACTGTTCTAGATTCTAAAGCTAAAAAGGATAATCTTTTGAAACAAATTAAGTTGCTTGAATCTAAATTGGCATCCCAAGATAACTTGCTCAAAGAGAATGAGACTTTAAAGGCTCAAGTACAGGAAAATGTTTTTTCTATAGTTGCTTCGAGAAATGAATTAAGGAAAACTAAAGGAACTAGTGTGGACACTAAGCTTGAAAAACCATCAATCTTGGGGAAACCGCCTACAAATCAGTTCATTCGACAACCGACTGCATTTAGATCTGAGCGATCTCAATCCTCGAGACTGCGGTTTGCCTTCCAAGTTGATATGGTTCATCTTTCTAGAACAGTCACTCCACCATCTAGGCCCAATGTGACTAAAACAGCTTTCGCAAGACCTAATCACATGATTGCCTCTAGTTTCCCTAGACATAGTCCAAAGAACACGTCTCGAACTAGTTCAAATGACGTTCGCCATACATTTGGTCTAAGGGAATCTAAGCAAAAGACACAAGTAAGAGATAGGAATTTCAAACCTAGTCAGATGCCTTCTAGTTTACCCAACACTGCTAACCGTAGCATGTCACATCCTAGGAGCATCAATCAATCATCTAGGAATTCTAGATCTTACTCGGACATTAAATATGCTACTTGTAAAACATGGAGGAAATGTGTCTTTAAAGCCAATCATGATTCTTGTATCAAAAAATTACTTAATGAGGTGAACTCCCGTGCTAGACTTAAATCCCAGTGGGTAGCTAAAATCAAACCCGTTGGTAAAATGTGGCGCCCCACTGGTAGAATTTTTACTCTTGTAGGAAACGAGTGCCCTTTAACTAGGATAGTCTCTGATTCTACTAAGTCTGCTAGGGAAGAAATTGAAAAGGATGATATATCACTTAAGCCTGAACTTAAGGTTTTCTATAAACGGAAACGTTTGCCAGCTAAGACAAGTGAATCATCTACTCAGGTACCCTCTGACACAAGTAAAGCCAACTGTGAAACCCCATGTGATTCTAGAATTGATATCGCTAACCCATGTCAAAGCATGCAAATTCCTAATGAGAATGCAGGTACCAAAGTTGATGTTCCAAAAGAACGAAGCGGTCCAATCATTGTATACCCTTCAACTAAGGACATTCTTAGAGTTTGGTTACTGAAGAAGCAGATATCGGAGAAACAAGTGTCTCAGGGGATTCATGGCTAAGCTTACCTAAATGACTTACAGTCACATAACAGACTGTAACTCGCTCTCAAAGGACAGGAAAGTTCATCCCGATGATGACTTATCCTCAAAACGAGAAATTAAATTTTCTCAGACACGAGCTTCCGTTAAAACTATTCAAAGGTTTTAAGCTCATGTATAAGGACTTACAGTCACATTACAGTCTGTAACTCGATCATCAAAGAAAGGAAAGTTTATTGCCGATGATAAACTTATCCTCACAAAGAGAAATTAAATTTTCTCGGGCATGAGCTAAAATTAAAAACATTCAAAGTTTTTAAGCTCATGCACAAGGACTTATAGTCACATCACAGACTGTAACTCGTTCATCAAAGAAAAGAAAGTTTATCGCCGATGATAAACTTATCCTTATAACGAGAAATTAATTTTTCTCGGGCATGAGCTTATATTCAAAACATTCCAAGTTTTTTAAGCTCATGCACATTGGCTCACATTAAAATCACAATATGTGACCCGAACTTCAGAGAAAGGGAAGTTTATCTCGTCAATGATAACTTACCCTCAAAACGAGAAATTAAATTTTCTCGGACACGAGCTTACATTTAAACTATTCAAACGTTTTAAGCTCGTGTATATGGTTCCTCGTTAGATGACAGACGAAGACCCGGACTTCAGAGAAAGGGAAGTTTATCTACTCAACGATAACTTACCCTCAAAACGAGAAATTAAGTTTTCTCGGACACGAGCTTATCCTAAAAACATTCAACGGTTTTAAGCTCGTGTATAAGGCTCTTCATTAAATATCAGATGATGACCCGTTCTTCAAATAAAGGAAAGTTTATCGCCGATGATAAACTTATCCTCACAACGAGAAATTAATTTTTCTCGGGCATGAGCTTATATTAAAAACATTTGAAGTTTTTAAGCTCATGCACAATGACTTACAGTTAAATATCAGACTGTAACTCGGACTTCAATTTTAGGAAAGCTTATCTTTAGAGATAGCATATCCTTGTAACGAGAAATTAATTTTTCTCGGTCATGAGCTTGTATTAAAACATTCCAAGTTTTAATCTCATAAAGAAAAGTGTATCTTTTAAATAAGAGAACTTTTCTTCTTAACGAGAAATTCATCTTTCTCGGTCATGAGCTTTACGTTAAAACATTTAAAGTTTTTCAAGCACATGAAAACGACTTCTAAGTAAATGTCAACTTAGAACTCGTTCTTCAATTAAAAGGAAAGTTTATCGTCGATGATAAACTTATCCTTAAACGAGAAATTAATTTTTCTCGGGCATGAGCTAATAATAAAAACATTCGAAGTTTTTAAGCTCATGCGCAATGATTTATAGTTAAGTATCAGACTGTAACTCGGACTTTAATTTTAGGAAAGGTTATCTTTCATGATAACTTTTCCTCGTAACGAGAAATTAATTTTTCTCGGTCATGAGCTTGTATTAAAACATTCCAAGTTTTAAGCTCATAAAGTAAAGTGTATCTTTTAAATAAGAGAACTTTTCTTCTTAACGAGAAATTCATCTTTCTCGGTCATGAGCTTTACGTTAAAACATTCAAAAGTTCTCCAAGCTCATGAAAACGATTTCTAAGTAAATGTCAGCTTAGAACTCGTTCTTCAATTAAAAGGAAAGTTTATCGCCGATGGTAACTTATCTTTAACAACGGGAAGTTTACAACTTCTCGTACTTGAGCTCGTTTAATAAGATATTCAACATCTTAAGCTCAAGTAATTGGTTTTCAAAACAATGAACACAATTTTTCGAGAATTTCTCAAAAGGTTTTTCTAAATCTTTTAAAATTGTGTGTTCAAAATGTTTTGATAAAAAGAGCATGTCTTCTGGAATCGATAATATTTACGATACTAGAAATGTCATTCAATAATGACATGGGGTTGTAAATAAAGTTCGAGCAGAAGTTCAAATCTTTTAAAACATGCTCAAAATGGCTTGCTATTATTTCTGATAGTAACCCGCTTTTCATATTAAAGTCAAGCATTTCACCAGAAAGCTTTGACTCAACAACGGGAATTAATTTTCTCGGGCATGGTTTACTTTATAACCATGTAAGGGATTGTGTTTACGTAATAACACAATCTAACACGAATTTATGTACGTGTCAGTGCATTTATTTGTTAAAACAAGAGAAATCTTGTTTTTATGAAGTTATCATCTCCACCAACCGTAGCAATTTACAATTGATATCTACATACTCGACGACACGACTACTCAAACGGTGATTACAGCTCTTTCAATAGAACACAGGTCAACAATTGAGGGGGAGCAATTGTCCAGCATTCAGAATCCTTGATGCCGAGGGTGCCAAGTTCACATATTAGTGTCAAGACAACGATATCAATCATACACATAGAGTCAAGAGATAACTTCAGACGTGACGAGGCGACCAACATTCATGAACAAGAACCATGTGATTCTATCATATGATGTTCTCCATCATTCAGGTCCAACCTCGTAAATCGCTAATCTTGTGAATACATTATCATATATGATCTTTGCACGTGATAAATACCTTACACTTGTGTTTAAAAGGTATTTAATTTACATTTTAAGTACACCCTCATTAATTTGAGGGGGAGCTTGTGTAATTCATGAAGATAATTAGCTTTGCATTTTTCTCCCCAAATTTTCTTAAAATGCTATTAAATCAATTGATATTAAAAACATCGATTGGGTTAATATTTTTAATATGGGGAAGAAAATGTGATTTAATATGGGAAATGATTAATCATAAATGGTTTGACTTAACGTGATAGCTCATCCCGACATGTGCGAAATGTTTTCGGATATCGTGGCATATGTTAAGGGGGAGCAAAATGGATTTGCACTTCAAAATGGATTTCATGGTGACATACACTTACCCAAAACATCTCTATTCACGGTGGTGATGATTGTGGTGACATAAGGATGGTAGGATAGGTTAAAGTCCAATGATTCCTCTAGAACCGGAGGAATCTTCCCAAGGGCATTCCATAGCTAGAAATAGTAGTCCTTAGGAAAGATGGAGAAAGATTGTGAACGTAGCTGAATGTCGACCAAGTACTAAAGATAGCACTGGAACAATCACAACAAGGTGCTAGTTATGACGTATTGGTAAGCATTGAAGGGGTTGAAGAATGAAAAAGAATTGTAATGATAAAGGGTGTAAAGAAAGAAGCCCTCCTTACAACCTTAGGCAGAAACCGGGTCAATACATATGCTATTTAGATCATTTTTAATGATGCTTGATATTGAAGACAGACATCATGGACCCAGTGATGCAATGCACAACCCATCCCAACTAACTCAGATATCTCTCAAAAGATATTTGTTTTAATCACACGGAGACAACGCATTATCTATTGATTTATTCACTCCGAATAAATTGGTATTGAAATGGTGGCACTCCGCTCCAGCCTCCGATCACTAAAATCCAAACTGCACGATTGAGTCTAGAGCCATTTGAGATCATCAAATATCTCATTAGGGCATACTTTCATATTTCCTTGCTTCTTCACACGCTGTGAAAAGTAAGTAAGATCTTAAGAGTCCTACGCAAAATCTTCATGATCTTGCCTGAACATCTGAGTAATACGAAAGTATTTACAATGAAGATGGAAATCCTTCTTGAGCGAATATCAAAAAGCTCATGGTAGGTGACTTGTGCGATTCTTTATGAATCAAACTTGTGATAACTGGAAAGCAACAGTGGTTTAATTCTTAAATGAATTTAAACACGTTCCAGGCCTCTACGCAATATCTTAGTGATCTTGCCAGAACACTCAGAGTGATACCTTAGTGTTCACAGTGATGAGTGGAGATCCTTCTAGTTTTAATCTCAAACAGCACTTGGTAGGTAACTTGCAAGATTCTATATGAATCAAGCTCGTGACAACTGGAAAGCAACGATGGTGCGGTTCTTAATTGAATTTCACTTGTTCCAGGAACATGAATTGAAGGCTTCCAATCATGTGGATATTATTATCCAATGATTCACTCTTTATGTTCGCAGTCAGCTTTGGACGGTCGAATAAAGAGAACGGGTTTACCCGCGAAATCTTGTCAAGGAAGTTATTATTTGAAACTACCTGCCACAAGTACGATATTTCATATCATCCAACGGTCGTCACCGACCGGCGGTAAAATGCTACCAAATTAGAATGAAATATTCAAGGCTATTTCATCCGTGTATATGTTTTGTTGCTAACTGTCTTATGCAGCGTAACAAGAAGGTGGCATTGCGGTGTTCAATCTAGAAGAAGTCGTCAACACATGCTTATGCTTTCTTCACTTAATACTTCAACAAATTCAAGAAAGTCTAAAAGTCAAGTCTTCCGCTGTATCAAACTCTGAAGCTTTCAAGAATTTATAAAAGTATAAGTATGTGGAACATGAAGTCACGAGGAGGAAAATATCATAAGTGATGAATACACAAGGTTAAAGCAAGGACACATGCTCAAGAACAAAGTCAAAGATCTCATCAGCATATTCACAAGAACAAGATCGAAGACTCAAGCATAGTATGCTAGGTTTAAGATTTTGTAAAATGGTGTGACCTCCCTTAGGGGGAGATTGTTGGAAATACGTTTTTCCAAGGAAAGTCTCAGTCACATCATTATTAGCATAGATCACGAGCTATAGAATATTTAGGACATTGTAACTTGGAGTGACCTCCCTTTGGGGGAGATTGCTGGAAATATGTTTTTACGTATTTAGAAAGGATCAGTCACTCCAAAGATATATCCAAGTAATGGGCTCGTGATCCTATATGTAATCTATATAGCCCACATGTAGGGTGGGCTATATATAGCCCCTCCTAGCATGTTAGGAGGGGTTGGTCATTTGTGTTTTCTCTCCTCACTTAATCAACCTTCTCATTCTCTCCTTTCTCTCTCTACCTTTTTTCTCTAGTTCTTCCATTTTTCCATCCATCTCAATAGATAAACCATAACATGCTTAATCTTTAGAAATCATAGACCTAAAGAAGAGATATGCTAATCATTGGTTGTTTGGAATACATCAGGGAGTATCTTATGAAGAGAATTGTAAATGTGTAGCAAGTGATAAATAAAAGTACTAGGTTAGCACTAGTCCGCTAACCCTAACTACTACGTGAATTTTTAAATACATTAAGGCCTCTGCAAATGATTACAGTGTTCTTTATAATAGCGGGTGGGGAATCATACCAGTATAAGGGACATAGTGACCAGTGTGTTGTGAAGCTCAACCTTAAGCAATGTGATTGTAGGAGATGGGAGTTAACTGGTATACCGTGTAGGCATGCTGTTGCAACAATGAAAAACAAAACAAATCATGGAGAAGCTGTAGGGATACAAGAGGAATGGGTGGCACCATGTTATAGGTTAAATACATGGAAGGAGAGGTATCAATATAAGGTTGAACATGTTAGTAGTTGCAGTTTCTTACCAAGATGCGGGATCCTGAGTCTGTTACTACCTCCACACCACCATGTTCCTATAGGTAGACCAAGGAAGAAGAGAATATTTTTTAAGGATGAAGTTGCTTAGGAGGCTACAAAGAAAATGGCAAAGACGGGAAAGATGACTTGCCGTAAGTGTAAAGGACACGGTGATAATAAGAGTGGGTGTACTAGTGAAAGTTCAGTCCAAGGAGCAACAAAGGGTCAAAGAGTAAGCCAAGGAGTCCCAGATAGTCATCTAATGACATCACAATAACTCAAGCATCAGGAATAAGTCCAACTGGTAAGGGTCCAATGAAGAAGATACCAAGTAAGATAAGGAATTGTGGTTCTACAAAGTAGAAGAAATGAGCTAGGAGCTGTGAGTTTCCATAAGTGAGATTAAAAAAGTGAGTTTGATGGTAAAAAATGTTCATAGTTATTTCATTTTAATGTTATGTGTTTTTAATGACAAAATTTTTATTCTTACACTTTTAAACAGTGTATGTTCTAGACAGTAGAAATAATGGCCGTTTATGGCCTGTCTTGAAATGGTAGTTGTTTAATTCATGGGTTTTATTGTACTTGTTTAACTCAATATATACGCTCTTGTTTTTCATTTCAAGCATAATGTTATGATTTTTTTAAACTAAATCAGTCAAACGTTGGCAATATTCTATAGTAGGCTAGACGTACTTCAAACTACCCTTCCTTTATCAAATAGGATATAGTTCCAAACAAGCAAAAAAACTCGTTTGTTTACTGATTAAAGTCAAACTTGAAGACATGTTTCCAAACACCCCATATGTTGACTAATTAAAGTCAAGATTGAATAGCTGTACCAAAACAGCAACAAAAATATGTTTATTGACTGATTAAAGACATAGTTGAAGAGCACCCTATATCCATACATCCAACACAAATCACAATAATCAGCAATTCCTAACAAACACTTTAATGATTCATAAATCACTATTACGACATAACATATATTTTATTTAACATGAAAAAGGATAATACAACCAGGGATGACCTTATTCCCTGAAACATGAAATTAAGCACAAACTAAAAACTAGAACAACTTGTATGCAAGGAATATAAAGATCTAGAAAAAAGAAGCATCTTCTTCAGTTTCTTCACAAGAGCTTCTTTCTATCTCAACAACATCAGTTGCTCATTCAGATCTTCTTTGAGCTCACTCCGGACCCTAAGAGCCCAAGAATCACATCAACTGCTCAGTAACACACTAGGGGTTACTCCAACCAATAAAACCACAACCAGTACAATAGTAGAACTGTCGTCCCAAGTTCCTGGCAGTCAATGAAGTGTTAATTGTTGCGGGTTTGCCACATTCACATATGACACCATGACTACAATAGTGATAATGTGCTAAAGAATATATAAACGGTTATGACTAAAGATGAATGTGTCGACGTACCTATATATGCAAGCTCCCAACCACACGTGTTTGTAATGGCTGGAAATGGTTACAGGGACAAAAAATGCATAAAGGAAATGTGGGGATGTGGTAATGAGATGGTGTGGCACGAGAAATGACTAAAATACCCTCACGTGTCAGGCACGCGTGGGAGTTAAAGGAAGAAAACGAGCGAATGTAAAAAAGTTAACATGGTGGTTGTTTTGCACGATATTTTCAAGTATAGTGGAAAAATTGATTGAAGTTTTCACTTGGTGGCAAGATTACCGTTTTTGCAAAGTCGATGGACGATTGTAGTTTACACTTTTTTTCTTACTTTTTGCACTAATAACAAATTTACTTTTAATTGATTTTACTATTTCTTTTAAAGTTTGTAATAATAACCTCAACAAGGTTTATAATTAACCAAATTTTCTATTAAATTATTGAAATAGACGGTTTAAAGAAACGTAATCATCAATAATGAAATTAAAAATTGTTCACTTCTAGTTTTTTTTATTTTGATGTTGAACATAGAGTCAAACAAAATGTTCATCCGAACTTTCAAATATTTTAATCCACGGATAAGTATACAGTACACTAATAAGTTACTCGAAAGTAATTGCGTAAATTTTCTATGTGATTTGTCGAGTTTAACGAAATAGCCATCGTCAAAAAATCTAACGGGTCATCTCCTGGTAGTTTAAGATGCTATTTGTTTATCAAGAGTCTCTGAAACTGAATCTAATTCGCATGTGTGAATCTGAATCTGATTCGCTCGTCTGAATCTGAATCTGATGCGTAAATGTATAAATTTGAACCAAATGATGTTTTTTTTCCTTTTGAAACATCATTATATAGTAAAATTCTGTTTTATTTCTAAAAGCAAAATTATTTTTGTGTAACATAAACACACCTAAAAATTATATAAAGTATTTAAATCATAAAACTAAAATAGTTTAGAAACGCGAGAATAAAATGTTTTAAAAACTCAAAGTAATTGTATCGCAATGTATTTTCCTAAGATAATCATATATTGTAGTCCTATGTGAATAAACATTTTAATATTTTACAAATTGTTACTACTATTTACTTTTCTATTATAATATTACAAAATTTTAAAATTTTATAGTTTATTTAGAATTATTAACAATTAAAAAATTAAATTTTATAATTTATTTAACACTATATAGGCAACGGTGATAATATTTTAGTCACTAATATCATGTCACAAAAGTGATTATAGTAGCTCAAAAAAACCTATCGCATAGCGCATAAACTGAAACGAAAAGAAAAAAACACAACGAAAGAAACAAAAAAGAACATAAAAGAATGAAAAACACTGAGAGTAACAATAGAAATAGGCTTTAAGAGGCATCAATACCCCCTATTCACATCTAGTTGGTTAAAATGTTTCGACCTCTAAGCGTGTCTGAACGAAAGAAATAAAAAATGCATTGATTGGATCAAATGGTCTGAACGCATCTGAATGAGTTAGATCAAGAGGTTATTAAGAGGTCTTTTTTAAAAAACAAACACCAATTAAATTTTTGAAAGACTGAAATGACAAAAATATTCAGATACGTGTTTGGTATGAAAGTTTATGAACTTATATTTAATAGTTGTGTGTTAGGATCGAACTCGGGATTATGGGATTGCACACAATATGTTAGAGTTAATTTATTTAATAAATATATTTATATGTTTATTAAATCAAATCAAGCTATAACTTTAACGATCGTTAAATATTAAGAGTTAAGTTTAAACGAGCGTTGTAGAACAAAATAGAAGAAGAAAAAAGATTTTGGAAACACCCTTGTGGGTGTTGCCGACCGACGGCCAAAGGCGGGGGGGGGGGGGGGAGAAAGAAAGTTTTTTCTTTCCTTGTATTCGTTTTACTTGGACTATAAGATTTGCTAGGCCTATATAAATACTCCTTAGCCTTCATAACTTAACACACCACAATCTCTTTTTCTCTTCTCTTCCTGCGATCAAAACCAAGCACACCTTAGGGTTCTTTGGGTTTTTAGTTTAGCTTAATAATCAAGTCCTAGCCCCTCTCTAGGGTTGTTGGGTTGATTTTCCACTAGACGTTGAAGCTCTATTTGCACGTATTAGCATTATGGTTAACTCGTTGTAATACGTGTGTACAAGAACGCAATATAGTCTTACTTTAGACTATACCCTGGTGATACGGTTTTATTGGTGCTTCGTTCTTATCTTGTAGAATCGCATTAGCTAAAAGGTATGTAACCCTAATTCGATTTAATTACAATTATGTTATTATGATCTTGTTAAATCGCTTCCGCTATATGTTCTTGATCTTTGTTAAGGTTTTAATAATTGCTATGAACTATATAAACCTTTAGTGGCATCGAGATCCGTTTTAACATGTTATAGTTATTGAAAATCTAAAGTTTCTAACTAATAATTGTTTTGGGTTAAAACTACATGTTTTTCAGGTTTTGTAAAAATTAGGGTTTTGTTTTTCTGTTTTGGTCGATTTTTGGGCCGAATTTAAAAAAAATTGAAACCCTAAATTACATGTTGTATAATTTTAGATTAAATTGCATGATTAATTGTTATGTCATGTAGATTAATGGTTACGACCCATAGAGATTTAATTATTAAGTGATGTAGGTGGATCCGTGATGAACATGCATGTTTTTCAAGGATCATAAAATTGTATGTTTATATGATTTAATGTGCTACTTGTTTTATTTGATTCAATAAATCTAGAATTAAGGAAGACTTTTATATGAATATAAAAACCTAGATTTGATGTTTATTGAATAAATCGTATGCATGTGGCTATTTGATTTATTTATTGCACATATAAATTGTTATTATGTGTTTATGATTTAGTCTTTTTACTTGTTTATGTTAATTGTATGAATTGTTGTAAACAAAGGTTTTTTTTAAGAAAAATAATATGGACTAAATCATATTAAAATTAAGATTTGTTTTGAAATCTAAATTACATAGAACTGTGTTGATTGGTATTCGCAATAATAATTTCACCGCCTACTCCTTTTGACAAACTATAAAGTGGGTATAACGCACTGTTGGTCATGTACCTGACTAAGGAAGGAGGATACGTCATTTGCCGCTGACCAAATTCCCGGCTAGCTTGTGCGTCAAATTGAAATTACCTATGATTATTATTTGCATTATACCTTAAGGTTGATATACCACAAATTCACATCCGAAACACAATGAATAAGGTTATTGCTTTGTGCTTTAGCCGAGTTCTAGAAAAAGTACGTTGTGAATAGTTGTGTGTAATTCTTTAATTGGTTTATGTGACACCCTAGAATCGAGGTCATTAACGATACCCTGAATTACGCTAATTTTTGAAATTTTTAATAAATTTTAATTTCTATACTTATAAGTATTTTGGTTAAAGCCGATGTTCGAGGTTATAATTTTTACGATTGACGTTTTAAGAAGGACGATGACGATTACGATCCCGAGGGATGCCCAATTTTATATAATTTTTGACGATTTATCGATAATGTAATTTTTCGAGAGTTTTACTTACGGTTCGTGTTAAATTGAGTCGGGTGAGTTTTATAGCCTTCCGAGTACATTTAAAGTATCCCAAAAATATTTTGGAGTATTCGGGAAGATTTCCGACTCCCGTAAAATTTTCAAAATTGACAAATGAGTCGAACCCGCAAAGTTTTGAGGACGTTTTTCATTTGAGGCCAAAAGAAACTAAAAATTGCCATTTGGTCCCTCCCAACCCACCAAAAAGGCCAAAAGTGACAAACACACAAACACATACAAAATTTACACCAAAAATCAAACACTCTCTCCCTCCTCTCTCTCTAAAGCCGACGGACACCCCCACACCACCAAGAAATCCACCAAAAATCTTTTTCCACTTGATTTTCCTAAAAACTAAGGTTAGACCACATCTAGTTTGGTCATTCCCTACATGTTCATGTGCTCAAATCCCACATGCATTAACAAAAATTTTCCAAGATTTTTCAAGATTATCCAAATTCGTTTTTGTGGCTAAATGTGCTAATGCATGTTGATTTTATGTGTTATGGATGCAAGAACACCAAGAAAACCCACCAAAATCAATTTGGTTGTGGTGATTGGGTCACCCAAACCCCACGGCAATGGGGGTGTTTGGGGAGCCATGGTGGTTGTTGATGTTGAGTGTTATTCTTATGTTTGGTTCATTGTTTTAGGATGTTTTACATAGGTTTCATTAGTTGCATGTTCATTTCTTTGAAGTTTTGATTTTGAGATTGGTTGATCAATAGGGGTAGGACTGAAATTTGATGTTAGGATATGTTTGGGAAGGCTTAGGATGATGTTTAGTGGTGGTTAGAAGGCTTGGAATCGAGTCTAAGTGCGTTTTTGGTATGGTCATTTTTAGGCAGAAACATTTGGTCCATTTCATAAAAATTATTTTTTTTCCAGGTCTTAAAAACTAAATGTAGTGATAGAGGGTCTTCTTAGCTTTAATTTGGTATAAGGTAGAGCCCGTGACTCAAAACGAGCTAAAAGTTATGACATTTTAAAGATCGGGTACCGGGAGACGAGGACTTTCATAATCCGAATTTGTGTAAAGTTTTAGTCAAATCCCGAGGGTCACAAGTATAAATTGGTAAATGGTCAAGGGTCAAAATTTGGTCCCAAACCTGTATAAATGGGTCTATATGTTGACTTAGGTGTCAAAGAAGTCAAAGGTATTTTTCATATAGGTCAAAGAGGTCAAAATTGGCCGAAGCGCAATTTCAGCCCGTAAAATGTAGTCGTGGAAAAGAGTTGCGTAACGGGTCGTAAAAGTAAAAACTTTTATTGGGCTTAAAAACATGTTATCTACAGGTCTTATAGGATTTTTGGAAATTTTGTCAAATTTTATAAGTGTGGTTAAATAAGGTAAAACAGCCCGTACTTTAGTCAAGTACCGGCGAGAATGGGTAAAAATGAACAACGTAAGTAATGAGAACGAATGGTA
The DNA here is from genome assembly GCA_025667525.1 of Glebionis coronaria. NCBI lineage: Eukaryota > Viridiplantae > Streptophyta > Magnoliopsida > Asterales > Asteraceae > Glebionis > Glebionis coronaria. Next base: position 497,353,159 of record CM046877.1, read on the forward strand.
TAAAACGAGTGATGCTTGTTGTTTTTGTTTTTGGCGTGAGTTATACTTGTCCTAAGTGACTAGTATATATGTATTTTATACAGTACCGTAAAGTATTTAAATGAGATTACTCATTACGCGTTATTTGTGATAGGTGTTGATTTACCCGGGCATCCGTTTCGTCGTCAGTGATCATCCCTCGAACTACCGACTACTTAAGATATAAGGTGTGAATTTATAGCCTCGCTTATATTTATTTCAAATTGTTTTACCCGCGAGGGAAATGCATGCTAGTTTTTAAAAGGAACGTATATCATGAATGATTGTTAGACCCGAAAGTTGCCTTAGAAATTGTGTTGAGTACCAAAGTTGCAAAAGTCCCTAAAATCATGAACTATTAACTATTGTCCTGCCCTCGAGTAGGGGGAAATAGCCGCTTATGCAATTTGTAGTACTACGGGGTTAACGACCCAATGCTAGCCGAGAAGCTGTACTTATAGTAAGTTCTGCGGTAGATTATTTTGTATGAGAAATAAGGTATAATTGCAACTGATGCCTTTAGAAGGGGCACTGGTTTCATCTGAATCACGCCGGTAATTATTACGCGGGTGATTGAGTTAACGGATTAGTGTCATGAGCTTAAACACAATTGTCAGTATCCTGATTATAGTTTGTTTGATCGACATGACTATAAATGATCACGAATGGTTTTTATTATATATACGTTCAAATGGATTGTAAAACCTATGAATTCCACTCAACGTTTTCGTTGACCAAATTTTTGGCATGTGTTTCAGGTAACCGCTGAGGTGTAGGATGGAGCATGCATGGGATGGATGTTGTGTGTACGGCTTGGAGTCCGCTTGTTTTTCCCTCCTTTTCTACTTAAACAATTTTTAAGTTTAATGTTATGTGGTTGTAAACTGGAATTCTTGGGTTGAGATTCATGGGGACCGAAAACGCTAAACTCTGTGCACCATTTGGGGTTGGAAAAACTGTGGACATGTATCATCTAACAATTTTAAATTTCAAGTTTTAAGTTGACGTCTTTTTAGCGTCGTTTGATATATCTTGTGTGCAATGAATACTGTGTAGCACCCATTGTTGTAGTTCCGCTGCGCATAACAATTGTGGGGGTGTTACAAATTGGTAATCAGAGCCACGAGTTATAGAGAACTAGGTCGTTTTTGAAAATCCTAAACTATAACTTTTGGTGTCGTAAGAAAGGGTCCAAGCACACACAACTATCCTGCATGGCTCCGGTAAGATTTATTGTTGTATTTATGGCATTTGACGTATACTTTTGAGTAAAGTATATATGTGGGTAATTATTACGTAAGTATGGAATTACTATATGTAGACGTTGAATTTTACGTGAAATATCCGACATCGTAATTTTCGTATTAATCATGCATGAGCATCATATTATTACATTTCGGGCATATGTACCACCTTTGCATTGCATTTGCATGCATGTATTTATAAATATTGTATAATTACTTATGTACCCTCCGAAATTCGCTGTTATTGCAGGAATGGCCGAGGTACCGCCCAACGATAATGGAAACGATTACGTCGTAAGTCACGAAGGGGGACCGTTTCCTCCGAACCCGCCGGACAATAATAATGGATGGATCGCTCCAGAAGACGAAATAGGGCCGGAAAACGACAATGGCGAAAGTGAGGTGGATAATTTCAGCATGAGTAGTGACGAGAATGAGGATTCCGAAGAAGAGCCCGAGGAGCTAATGGATGATGGCATTCCCGAGGATGCCGTAGGCCAGACCGAACCCGATTTTTTTCAATCTCCGAATTCACCGAAGGGTTATGAGGTACCACCGACCGGTCGTTATGAGCAGCAACCCTTTAATCGCCCGATGGAAAATTGTAAGGACTATTTGAGAACCGTGCCAGGATTGGTTAGAGTAAGTAATGGGAGCAGTGGAGAGTCCAGCAAGTCATCCAAGTCGCCATCGATTCATGAGAATATTGCAAGGGTCTACTTTCCGAGACCGAGACACTACTGGGATCCCGCAGGTCGTTTGGGGAGGATGGAAAGGTTGATGTACGAGCGGTTTGTAGTTGAGACTAGGGTGATTAAGAAGTTTGATAAGACTGAAAGGGAACACCAAAGACTGTTGGAAAGGACTGCGAGAATTGAGTATGACGGGAATGTGAACAAAAGTGACATCAACAGTTTAAGATCAATGGTTGCGAATTTAAGTGCTAGTCTTGACCGTGTGAGGGAAGATCAGATGAGGTTGTCGAGGATGCAGAGTTGGGAGCATCGTGTGAGGGATTCATTGCCCCCGGATTGGAGATTCGTAGACGATTTGGAGATGGAGGCGAACGACTTCATGATTCAGCCGCCTACTGGAGGTGCTTGTATTACGGTGGGAAGTCAGGTAGCGATTGAGTGTGGATCCACATCAGGGACGAAAAAGGAAATGGAATGTGAGCCGGATGAGAAAGGAAAAAGGAAAGTGGATGATGTGGATGAGGACGTTAGTGATGAGGAAACCGAGGAAGACGACGACGAGCCGCCATCCAAGAGGCAGTGTGGATCACCACATGCCTAGTTACTTGTTTTGTATTTTCTTTGATCATTGTAATAGAACTATTTTAGACCTTTGTATGATGGTATTATGACGAGAAACTCAAGTACTTGATGTTTTGTGGTGAACGATTGTAGTGGCAATACTTGTCACGATTTTGGTTAATTATCAATACAATCTATGTTACCTTTCATGATCTGTGATATGTCTTAAATTTGATCTTTTGTGATGTGAACTGATGAATATTAGTAACTCCGTAGTGATGTGCCGTTGTATGTATTTTATGTCTGGGAAACTTGATATGAATACTTACATTGTTTTTCTATTTTCCTTGTCTTGAAGAAAGAGATATTCGATAACACCATGCCTCCAAAGTTGACCGCCGATCGTGTTAACACCATGATTCAGGAAGCTATAGCAAATGCGTTGGAAGCGGACCGAGCTGGGAGAAATCAGGACCAAGGAAGGAACGCGGGGAGACAGCAAGCCCCGAGGGTGTGTACCTATTCTAGTTTTATGAAGTGCGGTCCCACGCAGTTCCGTGAAACGGGTGGAGCTTTAGAACTTAGACGATGGTTGGAAAAGGTTGAAAGTACGTTTGAAATTAGTGGTTGTGCAGAAGCGGATAAAGTGAAGTTTGCAGCTGCTACGTTTCTTGACGATGCGTTAAGTTGGTGGAATACCTAGGTAGCTACGGTTGGATTGGCTGTAGCAAATGCAAGGACGTGGAATGCGACCAAAGCTTTGTTGACTAAGAAGTTTTGCCCAGAGGAGGAATTGGGGCAATTGGAGGACGAATTGAGGCATTTGACCTTGAAGAACAACGATATAGCTGCTTACACCAGGAGATTCAATGAGTTAAGTCTTTTGTGTCCGGACATATTTGCCAATGATGCCAAGAAAATGAAGCAGTATATTAAGGGTTTATCTAGCAATATCAAAGGTGAAACAACTTCGTCAAAACCTGGAACTTTTGATGAAGCGGTTCAAATGGCTCACGCTTTGATGGACGTTAAGCTTCAGGACAAGCAGAACTACATAGCTGAAGGCAACAAAAGGAAATGGGAAGCAGCACAAAGCAACCAATCCCAAGGCCAGAACCGAGGTGGAAATCGAAACAACCATGGGCCGAACCGTAATCAGCAGTTTAATCAGAGAAGGAACGAAGGGATGAGGGCAGTGACGAACCCTAGAGGTGTGAAAGTGAATCCCCATTGTGGTAAATGCAACTTGTATCATGTTGGAAATTGCCCGCCGGCATGCGGCAAGTGTGGAAAGGCAGGTCATAGGACATCTGGTTGTCGAACGGGAGGAGTAGCCACTGGGGCTAATGCTATCAGAATGAGAGGATGTTATAGTTGTGGAGAAAGGGGTCATGTGCAAGCGAATCGCCCGAAGGCAGGAAACAGGCGGGGAGGTAATAATGCGGCTGCTGTGTATCAAGTGGGAACTGCTGATAAACCACAAGGTCCCAATGTGGTTATCGGTACGTTTTTGCTAGACGCTTGTTATGCTAGTGTTTTATTTGATTCTGGCTCCGACAAGAGTTTTGTAGACGTTAGATTTAGTCGTCATATTGATAGAGAACCGGTGTTGTTAACGACTAGTTATAATGTTGAATTAGCCGATGGAAAAATTGTTAGTACGAATTCTATACTGAGAGGGTGTACCTTGAAGTTAGGAAATTACGCTTTTAAAATCGACTTGATGCCTATAGAGCTAGGATCGTTTGACGTGATTGTGGGAATGGATTGGCTAATGGCGCACAGTGCTACGATCGTCTGTGGTGAGAGATTGGTTCAGATTTCGCTGAGGAATAGGGTTTTGACGGTTAAAGGAGACGAATGCACTTCTCGTTTGAAGGTGATTTCGTGTTTGAAAATGATGAAGTACGTAGAGAGCTGATGCGATGTGTTTTTGGCACAAGTTTCAAGCGATGGTGATGTAGAGGCGAGGATTGAAGAGGTACCAGTTATTTGCGAGTATCCGGACGTGTTTCCAGACGAGTTGCCAGGTTTACCGCCTACCCGTGAGGTCGAGTTTCGAATTGATTTAGTGCCAGGAGCTGCGCCAGTTGCACGTGCACCTTATCGCTTAGCACCATCTGAGTTAAAGGAGTTAGCGGATCAATTGAAGGAATTGATGGACAAAGGATTTATTAGGCCGAGCTCATCACCTTGGGGAGCGCCAGTGTTGTTCGTAAAGAAGAAGGATGGTTCGTTTAGGATGTGTATCGACTATAGGGAACTCAATAAGCTGACGGTTAAGAATCGGTACCCATTGCCGAGGATTGACGATTTATTTGATCAATTGCAAGGTTCCAGCGTATACTCTAAGATCGATTTAAGATCAGGGTATCATCAACTGCGTGTAAGAGAGGAGGATATTCCTGTAACTGCCTTTCGTACGCGGTATGGACACTTTGAATTTCGAGTGATGCCGTTTGGGTTGACGAACGCGCCTGTTGTATTCATGGATCTTATGAATCGCGTGTGCAAGCCGTATCTAGATAAGTTTGTTATTGTTTTCATCGATGATATACTTATTTACTCTAAGAGTAGGGAGGAGCACGAGAAGCACCTGAGAAAGATTTTGGAGTTGTTAAGAAAGGAGAAGCTGTATGCAAAATTCTCTAAGTGTGAGTTTTGGTTGGAATCAGTGCAGTTTCTAGGTCATGTGATTGATAGTGAGGGAGTTCGTGTAGATCCTGCTAAGATAGAAGCGATCAGGGAATGGTCAGCACCGACAACGCCGACTGAAGTTCGACAATTTTTGGGTTTAGCGGGGTATTATAGAAGGTTTATCGAAGGATTTTCGTTGATTGCAAAACCATTGACGCGGCTTACCGAAAAGAATAGGGTGTATGAATGGGGAAATGAGGAAGAGCTTGCTTTTGAAACGCTCAAGGATAAGTTATGTTCCGCGCCGATTTTATCATTGCCTGAAGGAACCGAAGACTTCGTAGTGTATTGTGATGCGTCTCGTAAGGGTTATGGAGCGGTATTAATGCAACGTGAAAAGGTGATAGCTTACGCGTCGAGGCAATTAAGGAAGAACGAGGAGAACTACACGACGCACGATTTGGAATTAGGAGCTGTAGTTTTTGCGTTAAAATTGTGGAGACACTATCTGTATGGGACAAAGTGTGTTGTATTCACTGATCACAAGAGTTTGCAGCACATTTTAGATCAAAAGGAGTTGAATATGCGACAAAGACGATGGGTTGAACTACTAAGTGATTACGACTGCGAAATTCGCTACCACCCTGGGAAGGCGAATGTTGTAGCGGATGCACTAAGTAGGAAGGAACGGGAGAAACCTTTGAGGGTTAGAGCGTTAATGATGAGTGAGAGCGTTGACTTAACCGAAACCATATTGAAGGCTCAGGAGAGAGGACTAATGAAAGGGAATGTTGAAGCCGAAAACTTGGGACGAATGTTGAAACCTCTTTTCGTGATTAGGTCAGACGGACTAAGATATTTTGAGAATCTGATTTGGTTACCATTGTGTTCATCTGAGGAAGGAAAGCCTGGAGTTCGAGAATTGGTTATGAATGAGTCGCATAAGTCGAAGTATTCGATACATCCTGGATCGGATAAGATGTACCACGACCTGAAGAAAGTCTATTGGTGGCCGAATATGAAGGCAGATATTGCTCGTTACGTTTGTAAGTGTTTGACTTGCGCGAAGGTTCAGGCAGAACATAAGAAACCATCTGGATTGTTGGTACAACCGGAGATCCCAGAATGGAAATGGGAGAAAATCGCAATGGATTTCGTGACGGGTTTACCTAGGACTCCTAGTGGATGCGATATGATATGGGTAATTGTGGACAGGTTGACGAAATCTGCTCATTTCTTACCTATGAAGAAGACGGACAGCATGGAAAAACTCGCCAGCGTGTACGTGAAGGAGATCGTCTGTAGACATGGAGTGCCGTTATCGATCATTTCGGATCGCGACAGTAGATTTACGTCGGAATTTTGGAAATCGCTTCAACGTGCGATGGGAACGGAATTGAGTTTAAGCACGGCTTATCACCCGGAAACTGACGGCCAGAGTGAACGAACGATTCAAACGATGGAGGACATGCTCCGAGCGTGCGTGATTGATTTTGGAGGAAGTTGGGAACGCCACTTGCCTCTAGTGGAATTTTCGTACAATAATAGTTATCATGCGAGTATCAAAGCGGCACCGTTCGAAGCATTGTATGGAAGGAAGTGTAGATCGCCTGTGTGTTGGAGTGAAGTAGGGGAAAGTCAATTGACTGGACCCGAAATGGTTTTAGAAACGACAGAGAAGATCGTGCAGATCAAGAACCGACTACTTGCTGCGAGAAGCCGACAGAAGAGTTATGCCGATAACCGAAGGAAACCGTTGGAGTTTGAAGTTGGAGATATGGTTATGCTCAAGGTATCGCCGTGGAAGGGTGTAATTCGTTTTGGAAAGAAAGGAAAGTTGAGTCCGAGGTATATTGGACCGTTTAAGATCGTTGAACGAATTGGACCGGTAGCGTACAAGTTAGAATTGCCGACCGAGCTTAGTGTTATTCATGACACGTTTCACGTATCGAACCTGAAGAAGAGTTTGGCGGACAAGGAATTGGTGATTCCTTTGGACGAGATTCGACTAGACGACAAAATGCACTTTGTGGAAGAACCTGTGGAAATTATGGACCGGGAGGTCAAGCGGTTGAAGCGTAGTAGGATTCCTATTGTGAAAGTCCGATGGAATTCTAAGCGTGGACCGGAATACACCTGGGAACGTGAGGACTTTTTCAAGGAAAGGTATCCTCATCTGTTCCAGTAAGACGAAATGTGAGTACAAGAAGAGGCGAGCGCCGGGACGTCGCTCTCTTTAAGGAGGGGTGGATGTGACACCCTAGAATCGAGGTCATTAACGATACCCTGAATTACGCTAATTTTTGAAATTTTTAATAAATTTTAATTTCTATACTTATAAGTATTTTGGTTAAAGCCGATGTTCGAGGTTATAATTTTTACGATTGACGTTTTAAGAAGGACGATGACGATTACGATCCCGAGGGATGCCCAATTTTATATAATTTTTGACGATTTATCGATAATGTAATTTTTCGAGAATTTTACTTACGGTTCGTGTTAAATTGAGTCGGGTGAGTTTTATAGCCTTCCGAGTACATTTAAAGTATCCCAAAAATATTTTGGAGTGTTCGGGAAGATTTCCGACTCCAGTAAAATTTTCAAAATTGACAAATGAGTCGAACCCGCAAAGTTTTGAGGACGTTTTTCATTTGAGGCCAAAAGAAACTAAAAATTGCCATTTGGTCCCTCCCAACCCACCAAAAAGGCCAAAAGTGACAAACACACAAACACATACAAAATTTACACCAAAAATCAAACACTCTCTCCCTCCTCTCTCTCTAAAGCCGACGGACACCCCCACACCACCAAGAAATCCACCAAAAATCTTTTTCCACTTGATTTTCCTAAAAACTAAGGTTAGACCACATCTAGTTTGGTCATTCCCTACATGTTCATGTGCTCAAATCCCACATGCATTAACAAAAATTTTCCAAGATTTTTCAAGATTATCCAAATTCGTTTTTGTGGCTAAATGTGCTAATGCATGTTGATTTTATGTGTTATGGATGCAAGAACACCAAGAAAACCCACCAAAATCAATTTGGTTGTGGTGATTGGGTCACCCAAACCCCACGGCAATGGGGGTGTTTGGGGAGCCATGGTGGTTGTTGATGTTGAGTGTTATTCTTATGTTTGGTTCATTGTTTTAGGATGTTTTACATAGGTTTCATTAGTTGCATGTTCATTTCTTTGAAGTTTTGATTTTGAGATTGGTTGATCAATAGGGGTAGGACTGAAATTTGATGTTAGGATATGTTTGGGAAGGCTTAGGATGATGTTTAGTGGTGGTTAGAAGGCTTGGAATCGAGTCTAAGTGCGTTTTTGGTATGGTCATTTTTAGGCAGAAACATTTGGTCCATTTCATAAAAATTATTTTTTTTCCAGGTCTTGAAAACTAAATGTAGTGATAGAGGGTCTTCTTAGCTTTAATTTGGTATAAGGTAGAGCCCGTGACTCAAAACGAGCTAAAAGTTATGACATTTTAAAGATCGGGTACCGGGAGACGAGGACTTTCATAATCCGAATTTGTGTAAAGTTTTAGTCAAATCCCGAGGGTCACAAGTATAAATTGGTAAATGGTCAAGGGTCAAAATTTGGTCCCAAACCTGTATAAATGGGTCTATATGTTGACTTAGGTGTCAAAGAAGTCAAAGGTATTTTTCATATAGGTCAAAGAGGTCAAAATTGGTCGAAGCGCAATTTCAGCCCGTAAAATGTAGTCGTGGAAAAGAGTTGCGTAACGGGTCGTAAAAGTAAAAACTTTTATTGGGCTTAAAAACATGTTATCTACAGGTCTTATAGGATTTTTGGAAATTTTGTCAAATTTTATAAGTGTGGTTAAATAAGGTAAAACAGCCCGTACTTTAGTCAAGTACCGGCGAGAATGGGTAAAAATGAACAACGTAAGTAATGAGAACGAATGGTATAAAACGAGTGATGCTTGTTGTTCTTGTTTTTGGCGTGAGTTATACTTGTCCTAAGTGACTAGTATATATGTATTTTATACAGTACCGTAAAGTATTTAAATGAGATTACTCATTACGCGTTATTTGTGATAGGTGTTGATTTACCCGGGCATCCGTTTCGTCGTCAGTGATCATCCCTCAAACTACCGACTACTTAAGATATAAGGTGTGAATTTATAGCCTCGCTTATATTTATTTCAAATTGTTTTACCCGCGAGGGAAATGCATGCTAGTTTTTAAAAGGAACGTATATCATGAATGATTGTTAGACCCGAAAGTTGCCTTAGAAATTGTGTTGAGTACCAAAGTTGCAAAAGTCCCTAAAATCATGAACTATTAACTATTGTCCTGCCCTCGAGTAGGGGGAAATAGCCGCTTATGCAATTTGTAGTACTACGGGGTTAACGACCCAATGCTAGCCGAGAAGCTGTACTTATAGTAAGTTCTGCGGTAGATTATTTTGTATGAGAAATAAGGTATAATTGCAACTGATGCCTTTAGAAGGGGCACTGGTTTCATCTGAATCACGCCGGTAATTATTACGCGGGTGATTGAGTTAACGGATTAGTGTCATGAGCTTAAACACAATTGTCAGTATCCTGATTATAGTTTGTTTGATCGACATGACTATAAATGATCACGAATGGTTTTTATTATATATACGTTCAAATGGATTGTAAAACCTATGAATTCCACTCAACGTTTTCGTTGACCAAATTTTTGGCATGTGTTTCAGGTAACCGTTGAGGTGTAGGATGGAACATGCATGGGATGGATGTTGTGTGTACGGCTTGGAGTCCGCTTGTTTTTCCCTCCTTTTCTACTTAAACAATTTTTAAGTTTAATGTTATGTGGTTGTAAACTGGAATTCTTGGGTTGAGATTCATGGGGACCGAAAACGCTAAACTCTGTGCACCATTTGGGGTTGGAAAAACTGTGGACATGTATCATCTAACAATTTTAAATTTCAAGTTTTAAGTTGACGTCTTTTTAGCGTCGTTTGATATATCTTGTGTGCAATGAATACTGTGTAGCACCCATTGTTGTAGTTCCGCTGCGCATAACAATTGTGGGGGTGTTACAGTTTAACCAATACCTCAACATAATATATGCAGAAATTTAGTCTCGTGAAAAAGTTTACTAAATATTTTATTAAACTTATGCTATGGAGTTGTATGCATGCTTCTCCATACATTGATTTTGACATCAAAATTTATACCCTTAAATTTAAATCGAATGCTATCTAATTAACGAACACTTGAAATTACAATGTTGTCATATGATATTTTTGGAGGATGTTGTGATGGAAAGAAAACTTTCATAGAATGAGAATTCGCATGATAGTTTTACGTTCTTTAGATTAGACGAGTTGATTAAGTTACTCAGTGAGAACTGGAAACTTAAGGAATTCAGAAGGGATGAAAAATGTTTACAATGCAAAACGTTATTTTGGCAATGTAAATCCCTTAAATATCAAGAAATTGCAAATTGTTTGTCAATTGAATTGTTCGACAAGTCACTATGTTGAATGCATTCCTTACTAGCAGATCAACTGATGTAATGGATCTATGTCAATATATGTTCTAGGATTCAAGGAAAATACTGGCTTTAATTTATTTACCGGGTAATTTTATTATCTTGAAATTATTTATCGAAAGTACTAATATTTTGAACTTATTTCTGTAGAAATGGCTCAACCCGATAACAGCGCTTTAAGTTCGACGTTCAAAACTTTCTTTGATCGTCCAGAACTTACTATACAAAACTTCAATGACTGGTATCACTCCCTAAGAATTGTTCTGAGAGTAGCGGGTACTATTGATTACTTGTCTACGTCGTTTTCGGATAAGCTTGCTGAAGGAGCTTCTGAAGACGAAAGGCTTACTCACGCTATTGAAGATAAGAAGCACTCTGATGTGGCTTGCTTGATGCTTGGGAAAATGTCACCTTCTCTTCAAAAGAAGTTTGAGTTATTTCCTCCTATGCGTATGCTTGATGAACTCAAGGCAATGTTTGAGAAGCCCCAAGCTGTGAAGATTTACGACTTAGTAGATGCTTTGCATAGCTGCAAACAAACCCCTGGGAAATCTGTAAGTGCACATTATATGGAAATGAGAGGTTACATGGAACAGCTCATCGCACTAGGAAAACCCTATGACCATGATATAGCGATTAACTTGATGAATAGGTCCCTTAACAAGGACTTTAATGATTTTGTTAAGAACTATAATATGCATTGCACGGGGAAGACAGTTAATGATTTGCATGTAATGCTCATTGACTATGAAAAAGGGTTAAAGGACAAGGCGTCTACCTCTACTCCTCAAGTACTAACCATACAAAAGGGTAAAGTGACTAAGCCAAAACCGCAAGCGAACAAAAAGATGAAAGGAAAAGGCAAAGTTGATAAGGGCAAGCAAGTTACGACATATCAAAAACCTAAGAAGAACTTTGCTAAGAAGAATCAATCTCAAAAGGATGAGAGTTGTCACTATTGCGGCGCCAATGGTCACTAGAAGAGGAATTTCTCTCTTTACCTCGATGAGTTGCGAGAAATTAAGAAGAAGAAGTCTGAGCTAAGTGCTGCAGATTCAGATAACTTATTTATGATTGAATTATTTAATTTGACATACAAGTTAAATTCCTGGGTATATGATACGGGATGCGGTATTAACATTTGTAATACGCTGCAGGAATTTAAGCTAGAAAGGAAGTTATCCTATGGGAACTAATACCTGCAAGTGGGCAATGGAGCACAAGCAGCTATTGAAGCTATAGGAACGTTTAATTTAGTTTTACCTTCAGGTTTAGTACTGATTTTGAACGATTGTCATTATGCACCTTCAATTGTTAGGGGTGTTATTTCCTTTTCTTGTTTGTTGAATCTTGGATTTGTTCACACTATTGATAATAATGGAATTTATGTTTTCAAAGATGGTATTTTCTTTTTAATGCAATTTCTGTGAATGGTGTGTTTGAAATAGACATGCATGATAATTCCAAGTATAATAATAATTCTGTCTTTAGCATGAGTGAGAAGAGAAAGTTTGACTATAACTCTTCTTATCTTTGGCATTGTAGACTTGCCCATATTGGGAAGACACACATACAAAATCTTCAACGTGAAGGGCTTTTGGAAAATATAAATGATGAATCATTTGAAAAAAGTGAGTCTTTAATAAGTGTGAAAACACTTATCCTTTTACCACTTATTTCCAATAATAACAAGACCAAAACGTGTATTTTATGTCGTAAAAGTCGGAATTATGCGTGGTTTGTGTTTTTATTGTGTTTTAGGACCAAAAGATGCAAAAGGAAGAAAACATGGGCTATCACGGGTTTTTATCAAAGAAAAAGACTAAAGACGAAGTCGAAAGATCGAGAATGCAAAAAGAACGGAAGTCCAAGGCCAATTCTGAAGATTTATCGAAGAAAAAGTCTAAAGACGGAAGTTTAATAAAGTCGAAGAACTCAAGTCTAATTATAGAAGAAAATTATAAGACAAGTTCAACTTATATCGACAAATCCCGAGACGACGTCGAGAAAGACAAAGAAATTAAGTCGAGTCGAGACGAGAAGAAAGAAATAAGATAGCTTAAGCATGTAATCTCCCCACCTCCTATAAATACCCTCCTAATATGTCATTAGGAGGGTGGTTAGGTGTTTTAGTTTTTAGTAGTAGTAGTTTAATTTTTAAGTGTTTTTTATTTTTCTCTCTAGTTTTTCTTTAAAACTTGTTAATCTTTACATTAATCTTGTAATATTTTGATATTCATCTTTAATCAATCAAGCTTATTTTCTTAATTCTCATTCTACCTTTCTTATTCTTTTTCTTAATCTTGATAATCATGTAGTTAATCTCATCTCTTTGATTAAGTGATTGTTTTATTCATGTGATTGATCTTGTAGTTTTGATGTGGTGGATGTTTTGAGCTTATTGTGGTATTTGATCTTCTAGTTTTTGGCTTATTTTTGATTAAGTTGTTTTGATAGATTAAAAGGGTTGCTTATTAGTTGATTTTAAATGTTTTGATTAATTATTATTTTTATAGTTTTTAATTTGTGGCTTATTTAGTTCTTCTTAAAATTTATTTGGTTAAAGTTTTGGTTAATTGCTTGTTTGGTTCATGCTTATTCGTAGCTTAATCCTTAAGTTTGGTTGTTTCTGTTTATTCTTATCTGAGTTTTAACATTTTCGGATTAGGGTTAATTTCTCCGAAAATGCCATTTTTCTGAATTGATCATTTCTATGAAATCTTCCTTTTTCTGAAATTGTTGTTATTCTGAAATTCCCTTTCTATGAATTCATCATTTCTATGAAAAGTTCATTTATTCCGAAAATCCTATTTCTCTGAAAACCTTGTTATTCCGAAAACCACAATTTCTCTGAAAAGTCCTTTATTCCAAAAATGTCATTTTCTATGAAAAGTTCATTATTCCGAAAAAACCAATTTTTCTGAAAAAGCTTTTATTCCGAAATAATCACTTTTCCGAAAACCCTTGTTTTTCCGAAGAAACCTTTTTTCTGAAAAGTCAGTTTTTCCGAAAATACCTTTTCTCTGAAAATCTCTTTATTCCGAAGAAGTTCCTTTTTCTGAAAAGCCAGTTATTCCGAAGATACCCATTTTTCTGAAAAGCTTGTTATTCCGAAAAAACCATTTTTCTGAAATTCCAATTTTCAGACTTAGTTTAATTAGTAATTTTCTGAATTGTTTCTATTTTCTGAACTTTAATTTTACCCGCCTTTTTACTTAGCATTGTTTTAACCTGTTTTATCTTAGATTAAATTTTCAAGCTTTCAACGACATTTTCATATTAAATTTAAAATAGATAATCAAACCTTTTTATCTTTCCACCAAGAACGACTGAGTCGCACTTTCTTCCAATAATCAATTCGAAAAGATCGGATTTAACGAACTTTCATACGAGCTTAAAAACCTTGTATTAGTCTTGTATCTCTGGAAAGATGACCAAGAAACCTTTTAATAGCAATATTGAAAGAGCTACTGATCTACTTGGTTTAATACACACTGATGTGTGGACCACTTAGACATGTGTCAAGAAAAGGTGGTAGTTACTTCTTAACATTTACGGATGATTATATCCGTGATGGTTATGTTTATTTACTTAAGCATAAACATGAGGTATTTGAAACATTCAGAGTGTTTAAAGCAGAAGTAGAATTGCAACTAGGAAAGAAGATTAAAGCTATTTGTTCCGATAGAGGTGGTGAATATGTAAGTCAAGAGTTTAAAGATTATCTAAGTGAGAACGGAATCGTTCAGCATCTTACTTCTCCCTATACTCTACAACAAAATGGTGTATCGTAAAAGAGAAATCATACGCTATTAGATATGGTGTGATCTATGTTTAATATTACAACTTTACCGTTATCCTTTTGGGACTATGCCTTAGAATCTGCGATTCGTATTTTTAAATATGTTTCCCACGAAGAAGGTTAATAAGACACCATATGAACTATGGCATGGAAAAACGCCATATTTGTCTTATTTAAAGGTCTGGGGTTACGAGGCTTATGTAAAACGTGACTCGGGTGATAAACTCCAACAACGATCTGTGAAATGTATCTTTGTAGGATACCCTAAGGAAACTATGGGTTACTACTTTTATTATCCACCTGAGACCAAAGTAATTGTTGCTAGATATGAAGACTTCCTTGAAAGTGATCTTATAAATCAAGAATTCAGTGGGAGAAATTATGATCTTGAAGAGAGTCATATAGATACATTACCTTCTGAAAACACTAGCGAAATAATTCCTGTAGAACCAGAAAGTCTGGTGGTTCCACCGAAAATAATTCCTCTACGTAGGACTGAAAGGACTATACATGCACCAAGCAAACTATGTCTTAACATATAGGATGTTGATGATGAAGTATGGGATCTTGGAGAACCTTCTAATTATAAATCCGCCATGCTTGATCCTGAGAAGGATAAGTGGATGGTTGTTATGGATGAGGAAATGAAATCCATGAAAGTTAATGATGTTTGGATTCTTGTAGATCCACCACCAAATGCTAAAGTAGTGAAACATAAGCGGATATACAAGAAGAAAACCGACATGGATGGTAAAATACAATCCTATAAAGCTCGTTTAGTAGCTAAATGTTTTACTCAAACTTTTGGCGTAGACTATGAGGAGACGTTTTCTCTTGTATCAGACTTAAGAGCTATTAGGATTCTAATAGCTATAGCAGCATACTATGACTATAATATATGGAAAATGGATGTTAAAACTGCCTTCTTGAATGGTCGCTTAGATGAATATATCTATACGCAACAACCGGAAGGGTATGTTGATCCTAAAAATCCAAAATATGTATGTAAACTTCAAAGATCTATATATGGTTTGAAGCAAGCATCAAGTCAATGGAATAAATGATTTGATGAAGAAATCAAAAAGTTTGGATTTATTCAAAATCGTGATGAGCCATATGTATATCGCAAAGCTAGTGGGAGTGATGTAGTATTTCGAGTCTTGTATGTTGATGACATATTAATCATGGGAAGTAACATTCCAAGACTTAAAGCAGTTAAGAATTATCTTGGTAAATGTTTTTCTATGAAGGATTTAGGAGAATCTGTATAGATTCTGGGAATTAAGATCTATCGAGATAGGAGTAGACGGTTAATTGGTCTTAGTCAAGATGCTTATATTGACAAAATATTGAAGAAGTATAATATGCATAATTCTAAGAAAGGTTTTCAACCTATGGAAGTTAAGCATAATTTAAGTCATGAGATGGATGCATCAATAATAAGTGTGAAAACACTTATCCTTTTACCACTTAAAACAAGGAAAAACCAAACCAAAATGTGTATTTATAAACATAAATGTCGGAATTACGCGCGGTTTTATGTTTTGTTGTGAAATAGGTACAAAAGGACAAAAATGAAGAAAACACGGGATTTCACGGACATTTATCAAAGAAAAAGTTAAAGATAAAGTCAAAGGACCAAAAGTGCCAAAAGAATGAAGTTTGGAGGGCTAAGGATGAAGATTTAATGAAGTTTCAAGCTTAAAATCAGAAATGCAAACAACAAGGACTATTTATGCCATACTGCAAAGTTATCCACTAACAAACCACATGTACCAATAGAAGAGCACAAAATTACGAAGCCAACGGTCCCGACCTCGCGTCGTAATTCCCACGGTTTGTTTTTTATGAATTTTTTAAGTTTAATAAGTTTTAAATTAGATAAATAGTTTTTAATAATAAAATTAATAATATAAATATATATATTTTTGAAAATTAAAAAAATAAAATAAAGTTCTTATAAATATTAAATTAATTTTTGTATTTATTATTATTATTATTATTATTATTATTATTATTATTATTATTATTATTATTATTGACTAGTTCAAAACAATTGGGGGGTTTATATTTTCTGCCATGCCTAAAAAAGAAAGGGGTTAAGAATATAATTTTGCATATATAAACATGAAAGTATGCATAGCACAGCTGGTGCTCCTTCAAACCTTAAGGTTTGGCAGCCAAGACCACAGTTCGATTCATGGCTGAGGCAAAATGCTGGGATTATTTTCTAGCTGCCACGTGGCACTCTCTGAGTGGTCCACGTGGCGACCCGAACCAGTCCCAATCCAGACCCGACCCGACCCGTTGACTAACATATTGACCGCTGAGGTCAGCAAAAGACGTGGCGGCGGCTGGCTAATGGGTATGATAGTAGGGTAATATTAGAGGTATGGATCATAAAAAAATTGGTCAAAATATTGATTTGATATGATTTCTGAAAGTGTATATTACATCAGTGGGTTAAGGGCTGTATTTCGTGCGTTAAAGTTTGGATATAGGTTGAGATTATTTGATTTTGTTGTAGAGTTTTTCGATAGCTTCGTTTTGGTATAAAGTAGGCCTTCTAACTCATTACGGATCAAAAGTTATGCTAGTTTGAGTATTCGTGTACCGGGAGGCGAGTATCGATACAATACGAAATTGTTGTCGATATTTGGATCAAATCTCGGGGACTATAAGTAGAGTTCTAAAAATGTTTAGAGGCTGATCTCAGACCCTAAACTTAGATTTTTGAGTCTATTTTCAAAGTCAATGATTGGTTTTGCAAACGAAAATGCTATTGATGGTCAAAATGACACCACGAGTCAAGTGTTCAAAACTGTCCGGATTTTATACGTCAAAGATGTGTCGAGCAGTGAGTATAAAGAGTAAAATCTTTTGATAAATTTTTAGGAGGAATTTCTACAGGTTATAAGTGACCTTGACACCAAGTTTCATCGAAATAGGACAAGTCTAGATAGGGTAGATCGGTATGTACATTTGAAGTGTACATGCTGATTTGTATTTTGGACACGTAGTTCAATGCTTGTGTTGCGTGAGTTTGAGTATTCACTATTGGACATGGTGACTTACTCAAGTGTTTATTCATTATATAAATGACTTAGTTACTGGTCCGAGTGAAGTAAAGGGATAGTTTGACTTGCATTGACTTGGCGTCTTATGATGGGTCAATTTCAAGAGTGCAAGTGTTTAAACGAGTAGTGTTGGATAAATGTGATAGTATGGATTCACGTGGTTCGTGTCACTAGTCATGAAGTATGAATACTTTGAAAATATTTAAGTCATATTATACTTGGTATATATCGATATTTGAGTTTGAGTCTTAACTCGCGCCTTATTTTGATAGGTTGCGGCTTTCATGTTTTCCGGGCATCCATATCGTCGGTGATCGTCTTACCATTACTGTTTCTACTCAGTTTCTGAGTACCGTGATTCACTTACCTCGTGGTTAAGGTGATTTCATAGCCCCTTTTACTTGCACATTGTTTCTAAATGCAGGGTGAGATTTTACATGGTGGAACACATCCATTTAAAAACTGTATGCTATCCAGAACTTGTATGCTATCCAAACTTGTATGCTTTTTAAATAGTTTTCATTGATATTATTTCTTTTAGTTATAGCCTTAAGTTGCCTCTCTTGATCATGAACCGTTAATTTACTTGTGTTGCTAAGCGCGAATGTTGTGGGTGGATCCATCGGGATTGACAATCCCCGTCCCGATTACCTTGACGCATTTAACATTTGATTTACTACTTGAGTATTTAGGCTAAATACTCACTAGAGGAACTTACATGAGTTAAGCTTCGATTCATGAACTAAATAGCAATAATAATGTTTCAGACTATTTCTTGTTTATAAATGAATGCTTGTGTTTCCACACTTTTACTGATAAACCTACGAATATCACTCAACTTTATGTTGACGATTTTACATGTTTAACCTCAAGTATTATTACTTAGCTTTGCTTGGATGGGAGCCCGCAGGATATTGTTGGAAATACGTTTTTACGTATTTAGGAAGATTCGGTCACTCCGACAATATATTAAGTTGTAGCTCGTAGTCTAGATATCTTTTAACTAACTAAACAAGGAAAAGCCCGGTCCATGCTTGTATGGTCGGCCCAAATGTAAGCCCAAGCCCATCTTATGGGCTTGGTATATAAACCCTCTCCATTGATGGAGAGGGTGGTGATTTCATTTGAATAACACATAGTTCTCTTAAACTTTCTCTCTCTAGAAGTGTGAAATCCACCATCTTTCTATCTCTTTCTCTCTCTAAAACTTAAGCATAGATTTACATATCCTACAAATGGTATCAAGAGCCATGGGATGATTGTTTAGTTCTTGTGTTTGTGTTCTTGATTCTCTCGCCATTTTTGATCCATTTTCACACGAACCAAAAATTTTTTTGTGTTTTTATGGATTAATCTTGATATACTTCATCTTGTTACTTGTTATAGTGATTCGGTATTGTTATTTGGGTTAAAAACAAAAACAAATTTGGTTGTTTGATTCATATTTTGGCTTAGAATCTCGAAATGATTGTGTTTTTGTACTGTCCGAGAAAAGTGGTAAGTTGTATCCTCAGTACGATCTGACTTTGTGTTTGCATAAACCCTGGGGGTTTCTACTTACGATCCATAGTCACGATCCATTGTTACGATCTAACTGCGATCATAACTAAGATCCTCACTACGATCCATCAATCTGATTTCCTAGTACGATCCATACTACGATCAAGGTAAGAGTGCTCAGTGCGATAGCTCACTTAGCTCAGAGTACGATCCATCACCACGATTGTAGAGTACGATCACTCGTTGCGATCCATAGTACGATCACACGTTGCGATCCATAGTACGATCACTCGTTGCGATCCATAGTACGATCACTCACTGCGATAAGGGAGTACGATCACTCACTGCGATCACCACTAAGATCACTTGTTGCGATAAGGGAGTGCGATCAGGGTACGATCGTTGGGTACGATCAAGGAGTACGATCATTAGTGCGATCTGAATACGATCATAGTGAGTGCGATCACCAGTACGATCTGAGTACGATCATTGGGTACGATCACTAGTACGATCCAAGTGCAATCTGAGTACGATCCAACATTTTTTCAAAAACGTGTTTTGTGTGAAATTTCATCTTGGAATTTTTGGTTTATCGAGAACATAATTTAGGGGATTTTAACATTATTTCTCGGTTTTAACACACTACAACAAACACATTTACTTTCTTTCATTGACCGATCAAGTTTGTAAATCTTAACTTATCGAAATGGAGTACACATCTCTTACGGATAAGTCCATCCTCTCGGGTACGGATAATCGTCCACCAATGTTGGAAAAGTCTATGTACGAGGATTGGACTTCCCGAATGGAACTTTACATGTTGAACAAGGAGAACGGACATCTTATTTGGGCATCAGTGCTCAATGGACCATTAGATTATGGTACAGTGACGGAAGGTACAACTACTCGTCCTCGCACAACGGGTGAATTGACTGGAGATATGAAGATTCAAGATAAATGTAATAAGTATGCTACAAACATCATTCTCCAAGCCCTTCCTCCAGATGTCTACAAACTCGTCAGCAAACATAAAGTTGCCAAAGAGTTATGGGATAGAATTCGTGTTCTAATGCAAGGCACCTCGTTAACTAAACAAGAACGAGAGTGTAAGCTTTATGATACTTTTGATAAGTTTGCCTATGTGCCAGGGGAGACTCTCAATGATTACTATCTGAGATTTACCCTATTATTGAATGAGCTTAATATCTATGGCATGGAAATTCCTACCTTTCAATTGAACACCAAGTATTTGAACACTCTTCCTCCAGAATGGAAAAAATACGTGACGGATGTTAAATAGGCTAAGGACTTGCTTAACACCAATGTGGATCAACTTCAAGCTTTTCTTCAACAACACGAATGCCATGTGATCGAGGCTCGGTTGTCTACACCTCAAGTTCATGATCCACTTGCAATGTATGCTTCTCAACAAAACATGGCTTATAGTTATCAACAACCATCATACTTGCAGCAGCCACCACCACACAACTATCAGCAACCATCTTATCCACCACTAATGATGCCACAGCAAGCATTTCAACAAAGTGTTCATCAACAATCTTTTTCACCGCAACCACCATGTCAGACATCACCATCACAAGCCAACACTTCTCCAATGGGTTATACCCCTCAGCAAGGATACTTTCCTATTGAAGCACAACCAGCACAAGCTTTCTACTCTAATGAACTTCCACCAATCCAAGCACCGGTCTTTACTCCAAATGATACGCCAGCTGATGTACTAAACCATCTCACTGCCTACTTGTCAAAACTTGTTGCAACTAGAGGATTTCCACCAACAAACAATTAGCTCCGCACCTCTTCAAATCCTCGACAACAATCCACTGTTCAAGATGGTCAAGTGACGGTGCAACCTATTCAGGGAAGGCAAAATTCATATGGACCTCCTACAAGGACTGGGAACAATCAAGATGTGAATTCTCAAGCTAGTGTAAATGGAAGTCCTATTGCTCCTAAAAATGTTGTCACTTGCTAAAATTGCCGAGGACAAGGTCATATGGCTAGGGAATGCACTCAGTCTAAAAGGAGGAGGGATGATGCATGGTTTCGTGAGAAGATGTATTTGGTTGATGCTCAGTCTAAGGGGAAGATTTTGGATTCAGAGGAGTTAGCATTTCTTGAAGACCCAGGGGCAGCAAATACTGAAGGCATTGTAGTCGTTTCCACTTCTAATGCAGCTTATCAAGCAAATGATCTTGACGCATATGATTCGGATTGTGATGACATTCACTCTGCTCAAGCTGCTCTTGTTGCTAATCTCTCTCACTACGATTCTGATGTCGTCAGTGGGGTACCAACCACATCTAATAATATTGATGATAACCAACATCAAGTTGGTCATGAAAATGACAACCTCGAACAGCATTCTGGAACTAGTAATTCAAATGATGTGGTACCCAATCCTACACATTTGAGTGAACCTCAACCAAATGCTACGACGGATATGGAATCTTATGCTCAACATGATTTGGTCATGGTACCTAAACATATTATTGATCAAATTCATATGGCCCTCAGACAATCCGTAGATACCAATTCCACCCTAACTGATGAGCTTGCGTTGCATAAAGAAAAGGTCAAAACTTTTGAAATGGTCCCTCAAGCAGAGAAAATAACATGTTCTGAATTTGACCAATTTCGTTTTGAAAAGTTTGAACACTTGAAAGAAATAGAATCATTAAAAGCTAATCTTTCCAATGAATTAAAAGCAAAAGAGTCGGTTGTCAATGATTTTCATAAACTTAAAATGGATTTCGAAACTCTCGAGTCTAAAAAATTTGAATCGGAAATTAATGCTACCAAACTTCTTAAATTCAAAGAACAACAGCTTTTAAAACAATACGCTTCCACAAAAAAGGTTCATCTTTTAACTAAATCATTTAAAGAACTCGAACTTAAGCGTCTTCAAGATTTACCACCTAATACCGGTTATGCAAAACAAGCTCAGGAATATATTCCCGGTCTTTATGATATGACCATAATTGGCAAATCGAAAAAAGCACCTTTTGTTCGTAGTACTGAGGAGACACAGTCACTTGCGGATGAAACTCATTCTAAAATGCTTTCAAAATTCCATACAATTGATTATGATCAATATAACAAAGATCAATTGTCTAAAAAGACCCGCATTCACTTACAAAAGGAATTAGCTGAATTGACAGTTCTTGTGCCCCAAAGTTTGTCAAATGAAAACCCTCCTAGTACGTCTCCTACACTTGTCAAAACAGATTTAACGAAGTTAATTCCACCGGTAAGTAAGGCATCCGTTAACTTAAATGCGGTACACCAACACTTAGCCAATTTTGACAATGTCATTTTGGAATGTACGACGGCTTCGGCCATAACGGAAGGTGAATGGAATTTTGAGCACACTAGAGCTGCGTTTCGAGACGAAATTGTTCCGTTTGTAAAGAATGTTAAAGCTTGTCTTAGTACTCTTGATCAAGATTTGCTTTTGGAAATAGAAGAAGTTAGACGTGTTTTCAATGAAATGGATGATGCTTATGAAAACAGTTTACTTGAAATAGAACGGGTTTCACGCCAAAATGATCAGCTTCTGAAGCAAGTGATGTCTCATGATATAGTTTCTGTCTGTGTGAATAAAAGTGTTGATAATGATTCTATTGTGCATAATGTTGAATATGTGGATAATGTGGTAGATAGTACTTGTCACGAATCTGACGCTGAATTTTTAAAGCTTCAAGATTCATATTCTTCGCTTTCAAAATGTTTTGATGAGATTCAAACACATTGTATTTCGCTTGAATGCAAGAAACAATTTATTCAAGAAATCTTTGAAACGTCATTCGAAGGTGTTAATATCGATGATGCAAACTTTGAAAAGAATTTTCGATTGAATTTACAATCAAAACAGCGTCAGCCAAGTGACAAAGTTGCTCAATCTTTGCCGATAGACATAGAGGAAGCTAAGGAGCTTAACTGTGTGAACGTACTTGAGGCCGCTGAGAATTTAAAACTTGATCTAGATAATCGAGTTTCCAAGATTTTGTCCAAACTTGATAACTTAAAACAGAAAAATACACGACTCTTCGATTCAGTAAAGCCCGCATGTGCTAATACCACTGCACAGAATCAATCGTTGATTGAACAATTGAATCGAAAGTCGGTGGAGATATCTGATTTGAGGGAACAAATTTGTGATAAAAATCTGGTCTTGTCTGAGTTAAAGGAAACACTTCGTACTTTAAAAGGTAAGAATGTTGTGGATAACGCAGCCACTGTCTCAGCATCGTCCTCTAGTGCAATCAAAAGGAACCTTATAGCCGTCACACCACTTAATAAGGGCCCTAGGACTAAACCATCTCAAACTTTGGTCACTAAAGATAAGGCGGAATCAAAACCAGCTTCTAATATTCCCGTGTTGCCTTCTACAGGAGTAAGCACCACTACTAAGGCTCAAAGATCTAAGCTTAAGAGAAACAAGAAGAATGATAGGATCTTGCCCCCATCTAGTAGTCAAGTGAAGAAGAAAGTAGAAGCCCATCCTAGGAATGTTATTTCTGTTTTGAATAAAAAGAATCATGTAGCTAAACCTAAAGGCTCTGCGGTTGTGCAGCGTTCTAAGCCTACTGTGAATTCTAATTTGAAATGTTGGAATTGCAATGAATGTATGTTTTCTAGTCGTCATGATTCTTGCCTTATTGACCATGTGAATGAGATGTATGCCCGGAAAAATGGATTAGAATGGAAACCGACTGGGAAAGTGTTAACCCAAGTTGGTTGGATGTGGCGCCCCACTGGTAGAACTTTCACTATAGTAGGAAATACGTGCCCTTTGACTAGGATCACTCCCACTAAAGCGAAGAAAGCGTGCCCTTTAACTAGGAGTACCAAGGCTACCAAAACACAAGCGTGTCCTTTAACTAGGAACACTGACACTACTGTAGGAACCAAGTGCCCTTTAAATAGGTCTACTCCCACTGTAGTGCCCGCGAATAATCCAAAACCTAAGAAAGTTGGAACATTAAAACCTGTTAGTGCTAAAACTCACATTAGAAAACGCAGAAAATCTAAGGGTCACAAACCTGTTAGCAATTCTGATAATATTTTATCTGAATCTGCTAACACTCCGGAACCAATAGTTTCCAATGCATTGTCTACTGTTGTTGTTGAAAACAGGTGGTCCAAATTGTTCTCTGGTATTTGGACTCTGGTTGCTCCAAGCATATGACCGGAGATCGCTCTCAGCTCAGAAATTTCGTCAGCAAGTTTCTTGGTACGGTTCGATTTGGGAATGATCATATCGCAAAGATAATGGGTTACGGTGAATATCATATTGGGTATGTTATAATTTCAAGAGTGTATTATGTGGAAGGTCTCGGTCACAACTTATTTTCTGTGGGATAATTTTGTGATGCAAACCTAGAAGTTGCTTTTCGAGAGCATACCTGCTTCATTCGTAATTTGGAAGGGGTTGATTTATTGAAAGGTACTCGAGGGAATAACTTTTATACTTTGTCTCTACAAGACATGATGGTCGCTTCTCCCGTATGTCTTCTCTCCAAATCATCGAAGACTAAGTCATGGTTATGGCATCGACGGTTATCTCATCTTAACTTTGACGCTATTAATCACTTGGCGAAAAACGAACTTGTTCGTGGTCTTCCTAAACTATCATTTCACAAGGATCATTTGTGTTCCGCGTGTACAATGGGGAAAAGCACTAAGAAATCATACAAACCCAAGACGGAAGACACCAACCAAGAGAAACTTTATCTGTTGCATATGGATCTTTGTGGACCAATGCGTGTTGAAAGTCTTAGTGGCAAAAAGTACATCCTCGTCATTGTCGATGATTACTCTCGGTTTACATGGGTGAAATTTCTTAAAGCAAAAAATGAGGCACCTAAATTCATCATTGGATTTCTCAAGATGATTCAAGTGCGTCTCAACACTACTGTCCAACGCATTCGTACAGATAATGGAACCGAATTTGTGAATCAAATTTTGCGTGATTATTATGAAGAAGTTGGCATTTCTCATGAAACATCCGTTGCTCACACTCCGCAACAAAACGGTGTCGTTGAAAGGCGAAATCGCACATTTATGGAAGCTGCTCGAACGATGTTAATTTACGCAAAGGCTCCATTATTTTTATGGGCAGAAGCAGTATCTACCGCAGTGTACACCCAAAACCGGTCACTAATTCGTAAACGCCATGGTAAAACACCTTATGAGCTTCTCCATGTAAAAGTACCAGATTTATCATATCTTCATGTATTTGGTTCTCTTTGCTATCCAAATAATGATGGTGACAATTTGGGAAAACTTCAACCAAAGGCTGATATTGGTATTTTCATTGGTTACGCACCCGCAAAGAAGGCATACCGAATCTACAACCGTAACTCTCGCAAGATCCTTGAAACTATGAATGTTGATTTTGACGAGCTGACAGCAATGGTTTCTGAGCAAAGCAGCTCTGAACCCGCACTTCATGAAATAGGACCCAGTAACATTAGTTCTGGTCTTGTCCCAAACAACCCTACTTCATCATCATTTACACCACCTTCTAGGAATGAATGGGATACGTTGTTTCAACCGTTCTTTGATGAATTCTTTACTCCTCCAAGTATTGTTGCTCCAGAACCTGAGGTAATAGCTCCGGTTACCGAAGTTGTCGCTCCAGCAACCGTTGCACAATCAGATACGTCTGCACCTACAATTGGTCTAGATATACCATCAACAAGTAATTCTCAACCAACACCTGTTTCAACTACCCATGTCATGCCTATTGATGATGAAGAGGATGATGATGATCACGATTTGGAATTCGCTCAAATGCGTGAACTTCCATTCTTTGGTGTACCAATTCCCGACCCTAATCTAGCTGGGTCGTCCACCTCAGAGGAAGCTCCAACTACAGTTTACTCCAATCCATGGATTCGTGAACATGACAGCAAGTGGACAAAGGATCATCCTATAGATTCTATTATTGGTGACCCTAATCGTCCGGTATCCACACGAAGTCAGTCACAAGAAAATGCAATGTTTTGTCATTTTGATGCTTTTCTCACTGAAGTTGAACCTAAGACATGGCAACAAGCTTTTACTCAATCCTGTTAGATAGAAGCTATGCAAGAAGAACTCAATGAATTTATACGTCTTGAAGTATGGGAACTTGTCCCATGCCCGGATCAGGTGCAGTTACTCACTTTGAAATGGGTTTACAAGGTGAAACTCGATGAGTTAGGCGGAATATTGAAGAACAAAGCTCGACTAGTAGCTCGTGGATACAAGCAATTATTAGGCATCGACTTTATGGAATCCTTTGCACCCGTTGCCCGTTTGGAAGCTATTAGACTATTCCTCGCTTATGCAGCCCACATGAATATGATCGTCTATCAGATGGATGTGAAGACGGCATTTCTTAATGGTGAAATCAAGGAAGATGTCTATGTTCAACAGCCGGATGGTTTTGTGAATCCTAAATATCCTAATCATGTGTACAAGCTTAAGAAGGCTCTCTATGGGTTGAAGCAAGCTCCTCGCTCATGGTATGATCTATTTTCACAATTCCTCATTACGCAAGGATTCGCTAAAGGCAAGGTGGATCCCACGCTGTTCATTCATAAACGAGGTAAAGATATGATTATGGTACAAATATATGTTGATGATATTATATTTGCAGCCTCGACCCAAACCTTATCCGACGAATTTGGGGCACTCATGTCTTCCAAGTTTAAGATGTCAATGATGGGCAAGGTATCGTTCTTCTTAGGTCTTCAGATATCTCAGAGTCCCAGAGGCATCTTTATCAATCAATCCAAGTATGCCCTTGAATTGCTTAAGAAATATAAGATAGAATCTTGTGACCCCGTGGATACTCCAATGGTGGAACGAACTAAGATTGATGAAGATCTACATGGAGTTGCCGTTGATCCGACATTGTATCGTGGAATGATCGGTACTCTTCTGTATATCACAGCTAGTCGACCTGATCTTCAGTTTGCTATATGTATGTGTGCTCGGTATCACACTCGGGCTACTGAGTTACACTTGGCTACTGTGAAACGGATCTTTCGATATCTTAAAGGAACCATTAATCGGGGACTTTGGTATTCGAAGGACTCTTCGATTGCACTTATGGCATATGCAGATGCGGATCACGCGGGTTGTCAAGATACAAGGCGTAGCACGAGTGGAACTTTGCAACTACTAGGAGATCAACTAATCAGTTGGGCATCGAAAAGGCAGAAAAGCGCCGCAATTTCAAGTACGGAAGCAGAATACATAGCTATGTCCGGTTGCTGTGCTCAAATTCTTTGGATGAGATCGCAATTAACCGACTATGGTCTAGGTTTCAACAAAATTCCGATGTACTGCGACAACAAGAGTGCAATTGCCTTATGCTGCAACAATGTTCAATTCTCCCGGTCGAAGCATATTGACATTCGCTACCATTTCATCAAGGAGCAAGTGGAAAATGGAGTAATAGAGCTTTACTTTGTCCGATCTGAGTATCAATTGGCGGATATTTTCACGAAGGCTTTAGATCACGCTCGAATTGAATTTTTGGCCGACAAGCTAGGAATGAGAACTTTCTCGCCTGAGACTCTAAAGGAACTGGCAGATGAAGCGAAAGAATAGTGGTGGTAAAACTATTCTCCGTATCCTTGGTGATCATCTGTATATATTGTTTATATTTTTATCCACAAAAGCAAAACAGAAAAATATAAAACCATATAAAAACCATAAAAATTGAAAAATTCATAAAAATCCAAAAATATTTTTACTTTATTTTTCAAAGGCATGTCTTTTGGTACGATAATATTTACGGCCTTAGAAATGTCGATTAATATTGACACAGCGCCATAAATAGAGTTCGTACAAAAGTTATAAATATTTCATAAAACATGCCTATATGGCTTGTAGTTATTTCTGACTGCAACCCGGTTTTCATATTAAAGTCAAGTATTTCTTATGAAAGCTTTGGCTCACAACAGGAATTAATTTTCTCGGGCAAGGTTTACTTTAAAACCTTGTAAGGAATCAAGTTTACTTTATAACTTGGTCTAACACAAATAAATGTACGTTTCAGTGCATTTATTTGTTAAAACAAGAGAAGTCTTGTTTTTATGAAGTTATCATCTCAACAACCATAGCAATCTACAATTGGTATCTACATACTCGACGATGCGACTACTCAACCGACGACTACAGATCTTTCAATAGAACACGGGTCAACAATTGAGGGGGAGCAATTGTCAAGCATTCAGAATCTTCGATGCCGAAAGTGCCTAGTTCACAAGTTGGTGTCAAGACAACAATACCAATCGTACATGTGGTGTCAAGAGATGACTTCAGACGTGACGAGGCGACCAACATATGCTGCCAAGAACCATTTGATCTTATCATATGATGTTCTCATCAATCAGGTCCAACCTTGTCAATTCTTTTTAATATGGTGAATCTGTGATCTTGTTACAAATCGATATCATATCTCACACAGTTGGTATCATGAAGATAAAACGGACTCGCATTTTTCTTCCCAAAACCTTTGTTAAAACTACATTAAATCAATTGATATTAAAAACATCGATTGGGTTAATATTTTTAATATGGGGGAGAAAATGTGATTTAATATGGGATATTATCACAAATGGTTTGACTTAATGTGCTGGCTCATCCCGACATGTGATAAATGTTCTCAAATATCGTGGCATATGTTAAGGAGGAGCAAAATGGATTTGCTATATCAAAATGGATTTTCATGGTGACATATACTTACCCAAAACCCATTTATTTCACGACGATGAATATTGTGGTGACATAAGGATGGTAGGATAGGTTAAGTCCTATGATTCTTCCAGAACCGGAGGAATCTTCCCAAGGACATTCCATAGCTAGAAATAGTAGTCCTTAGGAAAGATGGAGAAAGATTGTGAACGTAGCTGAATTCCGACCAAGTACTTAAGTTAGCACTGGAACAATCACAACAAGGTGCTAGTTATGACGTATTGGTAAGCATTGAAGGGGTTGAAGAATGAAAAAGAATTGTAAAGATAAAGGGTGTAAAGAAAGAAGCCCTCTTTACAACTTTAGGCAGAAACCGGGTCAACACATATGCTATTGAGATCATTTTAATGATGCTCGATATTGAAGATAGACATCATGGACCCAATGATGCAATGCACAACCCATCCCAGCTAACTCAGATATCTCTCAAAAGGTATTTGTTTTAATCACACGGAGACAACGCATTATCTATCGATTTATTCACTCCGAGTAAATTGATATTGAAAAGGTGGCACTCCTCTCCAGCCTCCGATCACTAAAATCCAAAATGCACGATCGAGTCTAGAGCCATTTGAGATCATCAAATATCTGAGTAAGAAAAGTAAGAAAGATCTTAAGAGTCCTACGCAAAATCTTCATGATCTTGCCTGAACATCCGAGTAATACGAAAGTACTTACAGTGAAGATGGAAATCCTTCTTGAGCGAACATTAAAAATCTCATGGTAGGTGACTTGTGCGATTCTTTATGAATCAAACTTGTGATAACTGGAAAGCAACAGTGGTTTAATTCTTAACAGAATTTAAACACGTTCCAGGCCTCTACGCAATATCTTAGTGATCTTGCCAGAACACTCAGAGTGATACCATAGTGTTCACGGTGATGAGTGGAAATCCTTCTAGTGTTAACCTCAAACAGCACTTGGTAGGTAACTTGCAAGATTCAATATGAATCAAGCTCGTGACAACTAGAAAGCAACGATGGTGCGATTCTTTAATGAATCAAACTTGTTCCAGGAATCAGAATTGACGGCTTCAATCATGCGGATAATTTTATCCAAATGATTCAATCTTTACGTTCGCAGTCAGCTTTGGACGGTCGAGTAAAGAGAACGGGTTTACCCGCGAAATCTTGTCAAGGAGATTTTTAATTAAATCTACCTGCCACAAGTACGATACTTTATATCGTCCAACGGTCTTCACCGACCGGAGGTAAAATGCTACCGAATTAGAATGAAATGTTCAAATCCATTTCGTTCGTGTCTACTTATGTTGCGGCATTTGAAGACGGTGGCGTTGCGGGATCCAAGAAGAAGTCGTCCCCGCATGCTTATACTTTATTTACTTAAATCTCATCTAATTCAAGAAAGCCTAAAAGTTAAGTCTTCCGCTGTATTGAACTCTGAAGCTTTCAAGAATTACTAAGGTATAAGTATGTGGGACGTGAGGTCACGAAGAGGCTAAGATCACAAGTGATGGATGCACAAGATCAAGGCAAGAGATTAATGCTCAAGATTGATATCAAATATCACATCAGCATGTTCACCAGAAAAGAAAAAGAAAAGAAAAGACGAAGACTACGAGCTCAAGACAAGTATAGTATGCTAGGTTTATTTTATTATTGTAACTTGGGTAACGCCCTTGTTTGGAGTGACCTCCCTTAAGGTAGATTGTTGGAAATACGTTTTTACGTATTTAGAAAGATTCGGTCACTCCGACAATATATTAAGTTGTAGCTCGTAGTCTAGATATCTTTTAACTAACTAAACAAGGAAAAGCCCGGTCCATGCTTGTATGGTCGGCCCAAATGTAAGCCCAAGCCCATCTTATGGGCTTGGTATATAAACCCTCTCCATTGATGGAGAGGGTGGTGATTTTATTTGAATAACACATAGTTCTCTTAAACTTTCTCTCTCTAGAAGTGTGAAATCCACCATCTTTCTATCTCTTTCTCTCTCTAAAACTTAAGCATAGATTTACATATCCTACAGATATTATCGCAACCTGGAGATTTCTGTGTATATTTAAACTTTGGTTTTATCTAAAAACTGTCAGAAGTTTATCATGTATTCTTGGTAACTATAAGTTACAAAACTATTATTAAATAATAGATTTTCCGCTTATAAAACTCTAGGACCTTTTGTAAAAACCTCTGATGTATATGATGTAATGTATATGTTTTCATTACGTCAAATTTGTGTCAACAGTATTTCATTGTTTCTTGTACCATGACGTCGAACCCCTTTGCTGCCTAGTTGTTTCCTTGCCTGGTTCTGGGGTCTCACAGATCGGTATCAGAGCGATGGTTATAGGGAACTGAGTCGTTTTTCAAAACTTAGTCTATAACCGAAAGTTCAAATATTTCATGTTTCTAAGTGTCAAACGCAGAATCTGCCATTGTTGTTCGATATCTGCACGGGTAACTCTCTAATCCTTTTTATTTCCTTATAATTATCGTTATAGTATTTCATCTCTTGATTACATTTTGAAATATTACATTGCCCTAATGACGATAATTATTATCTCTTTTCAAAGCCTATGTGCTTCACGAATTATCATTGAATATTACTTGATTACATATGCTCTTACTGCATTTCTTGAATTCTTATTCATGTAAACTTGATCTTGTTACCATAATCATAAATTGTTATGACGTTACATACTTGTATTCGGAGCGCGTATGCTGCCGACTTTTCTGAGTACTATTGCTATCTTGTTTATGCGTGATACGACTGACCTCATATACTCGTTCGTTTTGAACCGTCTGTTTTTCTCGACTCAGTGTTACATGTTGTCGTATTCTCGTGATACCATTGTTTGGGATTAAGTAAGTGTTGCTTTCAATGAAACTTCTGATTTTTATTTTACTACCCTGTGCGTTACTTCCATTGTTAAACCTCTTTAAGATATCTATTTAGATATCCAAATTGTTTTGCGACCATTCGTGATTGGATGTCCAGTCTATAGACCATTGTGTAGCTCAATGTCTCTTCGAAAAAGACTAAAGGACATCGTGGTGAGTCACACATCTTGAAGCATTCCTTGAACCAGCGTTGAATAATATCGTGGGTTTTCATAACCTTGATCGACCTTTACGTCATTGTTTTACGCGACACTTGTATATTGATTAAATATTACTCCATTGACCATTCTATGTTTCGACTTCGAATTACAACGTCCGTTGTACCATGAAAACATCATCGTGATCTTGTAATTCATCCTCTATTATGTAACGATCGTTTGAAACACGATAACAAACGTAAAAAACAGTTTAACAAGTACAAAAGACCCTAAAAATTAAAAAGACTTTAAAAATAGTAATAAAAAACTAAAATCAGAAAATCAAAAGAAAAAAAAAACTTATTAAATATAAATGTCATTATACAAATTATAATAAAATAAATTAAAAATTCCTTTTTTTTTTTTTTTTTTTTTGGGCAAGAATGACTTTAATTAAACCGGCAACAAACTCCTGACTAAACGAAGTAATTAACGTAAACCCTTGTCTCTCAAGCAACACGGTAATGATTAAACCCAATGTTTTAAAAACCGGTTCGAACCGGCCGGTTTAACCGGTTGAACCGGGAACCGAAGTGATGACCGAGCCGTTGTGAGCCGGGTTTTCAAAGAAACTCGGACCGGATTGAACCGCCGGGTTTTGATCGACCCGGGTCGAACCGGCGACCGGAAACCGGCCGGTTCATACCATATCAACCTAAAAAGAAAATATCTAATTGTATCAAATGAGGAAATTGACAAGTTTGATTTGTTGTTGATTATTGAACCATATGTGTTCGATGAGGATCTGTCTTTAGAGGGATTAATGGGTAATGAGTGGTATATGGAAATGGAGATCCATTTGTGTGGGGATGAGAAATGGATGAAAATGAAGTTTCATTTATATGAGATTTTTGTTCTATAGTTTTTCATTTGAGAAATGGATGAAAATGAGGTTCCATTCATGTGAGATCTGTGTTTTATGTGTTTTATACTATAGTTTTTAATTTGAGTGATGGATGAAAAAAGAGTCAAAGAAGATGAGTACACAATTGTTAGTTGTGTTGGGTTCTTGGGTAAGGTAATTGATGACAAAGAAGATGAGTACAACAAGTTGTCTTGGTAATGACAAGTGAATGAGTCAAAGATTGTACAGTATGTGTATTAACTAGTATTAAATTAAAAGAAGATGAGTACAACAAGTAGCTGTCTATGCCCATAAGTCCATAACATGCGGTGATTTTCTGTTGGTGTAAAACCGGTTTGACCCGGCGGTTCGACCGGTTGAACCGGTGACCCGGTGAACCGGCGATTTGACCGGGTCATTTAAAAACCCGGGTTTTAAAACATTGATTAAACCGACATATTCAAACTCAACCGACATTCCACACTCTTACAAATAGCTAAATTAAAACGCTCTCAAACATTCATTGGCATCTTCATTCTTCCACCGCCAAGATTTTCAGTTATTCGATTTTCGCGACGAGTAAAAGGTTCTTTTTTTGGGCGATTTTAACAAGTATTAGAAGTGTACGTGGTATTAAGTTTCAAAGAAGAAGGTATTATATCATGACATCTGTTGTTGATCGTGGTCGACCGATTATTGTTTACGAAAGAAAAAGACGCCGAGTCCATGATGACATTGCAAATCCATACAAGAAACCAAAACATCACGTAATCGTCGATATTGATAAGTTTGACAAGAACAATGAGCTTTGTCAGGTTGAATATGTGAACGATATCTACAAGTTCTACAGGCTTAGGGAGAACGAAGCGGGTTTTAGAGACTACAGAAATACCCAACCTTATCTGAATGCTAACGAGCGAGCTGGGTTGATCGACTGGCTAATAGATATTCACAATCGGATGGGCCTTATGCCAGAAACTCTTTATCTCGCTATTAATACTGTCGATAGATATCTGTCAGTCACAACTATGATCACTGGGAGTGAGCTTCGTTTGGTTGGCATGTGCGCATTGATTATATCTTCCAAGTATGAGGAAAATATGCCGCTATGGGTTGATCCTATGGAATACTCGAGAGAGATAGTTCTTTCTGAGGAAAAGGCTATTCTTAGTCGTTTAGGTTGGTATCTTTCTGTTCCAACGTATTATGTGTTCGCAGTTCGGTATGCTAAAGCCTCACTTCCATCTGACAAAAGGATGGAGGATATGGTTTTCTTCTTCATAGATCTAGGTTTGATGGACTATCCGGTTACCATAACATATAGCCCTTCAAAACTTGCTGCATCAGCTGTGTATGCTGCTAGGTGCACGCTTAATAAGACACCTGCTTGGACTGAAACACTCAAACATTACACCGGATATTGTGAAGATCAACTAATGGATTGTGCAAAGAGTTTGGTGAGCTTGCATTGTTATGCCAGTAAATATAAGTCCATCGCAGCGTATGAGAAGTATGTGAATCCTGACCGGAGTGCGGTGTCTCTTTACCCTCCAGCGACGCGTCTGTTGGTAGCAAATCGTAACAAGGTTATGTGGAGATAGGTTGGTCGATTGATCAGATTTGGGAGTTATGTGGTTCATTGATACCTGGAGTATATATTATGATTGTATAATTGCATAGGTTTCTTATTTAGCTTTTTTTTTTTGAACAGATTTCTTATTTGTCTATGAAAAGGTATAAAGTTATAATCTTTACTCTGCTCAATACATACACTGACCCCTTTATCTTTCTTTCCTGTTTTGGTGTTTGATTAAAATTTCAAACAAACACACTTCCTTCAAAACTGAAACAATAGTACATTAAAATGTTTTTCCCCAAACATAACTTAATCCGAATCATAGATGCGCATACCCATTAAGAACCATAAATAAAAAAAAAGATAATTTTACATATCATTCATTCATTATATTGGTAAAAAAAACGCATTAAGACGGTCAAGTAAAACGTGTATCCACACAAATAGCATGTATGCTATAGCAAAACTTGTTGCAAGACACAACTTTGGTTGCATTAATACTGTGAGGTTTTTCCATGACGTGAGACTTTGACTTGATGGCCCAACCGGGATATCCCCTTGACCGTTTTCAAACCATCCCTGAGGCCACCGCCAAGATGAATACCACACCAACAATGTTTGTACTAGATTGCCTCTGTTTTCTGTGCTTGCCTGATGCAGCATCTATTTTACAACGAAAAATCCCATGCTGCAATACATAAATCCTTTCCGATTAAGAACGCACAATAACAAGTTACATGAAGGAAAAACAAGTTATGCTCTGTTTTCCCTTCAAATTTCTTCTTTTAAGTGTTCTGGTAGGCTGAGGGGCTGTTTTTACCTAAGAAGTCTCAAATATTGTATGTATAAAAAACTTTACAAAAATAATGATACCCAATACCGCCGGAACAGGGTTGGGGTATAAAAACCTTTACAAGATCGAAATATTAGCAGTTATTATACGCTCTCCTATCAGCATAGTGTTAAAGCATTGGGTTAATTACTTTTTGGATCTAGGGTGTCAAGTATGACATACTGCTAACAGATCTTATCTAATAAAGGAGTAGTATTTTTACTTCTTTTTAACTGAATAAACGCATTATTGTGGCTAGACATAATTTCATCCATGATAATTTAATTCACCAGCAGAGCCATAAGTTAGAAAAGGAACATCTTTCATACAAACCTGTGAGTTACAAAAACTGGTCGATCTCCGATGCCGGCTTCAATTAGCTTTTCCAATAACATGGAGCTAACTTCCTGCAGAATCCAGATGAAGTTTTAAATGTTAAGCACCACCATAATAATATGCCAATTAAAGACACAGATGATGCTAAAACTCATCTACACGCTAAATATTCCAGTAACCGGAAAGAGCATTTAAATCTCAAATGCTGAACAATCTTCAAATCTTTAAAAGACACTTTATAATTAAATTTGCACGTATAGAACTACAAAGTATGCAACTAATTAAATCATTTATAAGAAAAAAAGATCATTTATCCAATGCAAGTGGAAGGTCACAGACCTGGAGAGGTAAACTTGATCCAGACCACTGGATAAGATTAGTCTGCAAATAATAATACTATTATTAGAAAGTCAGTTACGATCATGTTGGACACAAGAAGTATAATTGAATTGGACACAATGAGTATAACACCTTTTTTTAACCCACATCTAATATCTATGATCACAAACCTTGTACTTAAGACTAAACAAACGAGCATGAGGGAAGTCGCCTGAAAGCTATTCTCCTGGCAAAAAAGTTCTTGTTTTACTGCCTCTTCATCAATCTTTTCAACAAGGCCAGATTTATATGATCATTTGCACTCAGATAATCGCCACGTCCTAAAGGATCCACCAAGCAGGCCATGAACACAAATAACATCAAGTGAGGGATCATTAGAGTGACTCTGGTACATCGTTAGCTTCAGGGATGACGTCATCACTATGATCAGTTTGGTTTTCATTTTTTGTTGATGCATGCTTTCCTTTAGCAGGAATTTCCCAGTGAGGTATTGCAGGGTTAATTAAAAAGATTATTTCAGTAAAACGAGCACATCTATGATCTTTTTTTGTGCCATCAGTCTAGTGATCGTCATTGCAAAAGGCATTTACAATGTTGCTCTAGCATAGCTTTGAGTTTTGGGGTCGTTGTTTCCCGGGATCTTTCCACTTGCACAATCTTCAAGCCAATTACACAAATCTTCATCATCCCGTATCAACTTTTTTACTTTGGATTGACAATCGAGCTGCGTGTCTTCAAATGTCAGCTGCAGGTGGCACGCGGACACTAGACGGGTCACGAGCATCAGGAGCAGAGGACTCGCCAAGAACAATTACAGTGCTATCCCTTGTTTCCATGTCTCTTGATGCATCATATGCTTCAAATGCTGTTAATTTCTCATAATCGCCTTTTAGTAAAAAGCGACGCAACAACGAAATTACTCCATAATCAACTATTTTGTTTTGACAAAATGAATCATCACTGCAAATCTCTGTCATAGCCTTGATCCCCTTCAGAGTTGCCAGTGCAGAATCCACAGCATTTATTTTAGGTACAATAAAGGGTTCAAGGGAAAGAAAATCTGCCAAAGAAGACAACCCACCATTAACAGAATCTGTTCTCAGCTGATTTACAGCCAGATTAACCACAGCACTACCCAGCTAGTTGATACTTTGTGCGCCAAAAACTACATTTGACTGATCGAATTGAGTCTGCAAGAATCAAGTATCTTTATCAATTGTCATAAAAAGAGTCAATACGAAACGTAACTAGAGGTGACAATCTCACCTATATATATAAACGGAAGTAGGTCAATTTGGAATGTATTTAATCGATAAAAAAATACCTAAAATGTGCAATGTTGTAACGGGTCAAAATTCGCTAAACATGTATCCAAAAGTTTAGAGCATCTTAAGTTTATTTATCTATTACAACAACACCAACAACAACAACATACCCAATCCCGCCGAAGCAGGGTAAGGGGGAGGTGGAGTGTAGACAGATCCTACCCCTACTTCCAGGAAAACCTGAGAGTAAAGAGACTGCTTCCAGAGGACCCCCGGCCTGTGATACGTGTGCAAAATGATTAAAGATCAAAGAAAGGAGAAGGTCGAGGAAGAACATACCTGGCGATATACACGCATACAAGCCAGCCGAAACATATAACACAGGAGCAGAGGCAGACAAGCATGCACGACATAGTAAAGAAGTCACCAAAAGAAAGCCAGTAGGGCATATACAAGACACCTAAACAAACTAGCAAAATCAAGGCGCAAAAGGAAGGTCAACCGAGCAACAGGGAAGCAGGGCAGAGAGCAACAAACAAGCATATAGCACACCGAGAAACAACCTAGCAACGAAAAAGAGATTGAGCATACGACCCCAAACGAAAGTCACCAAAGACCGCATACAGACAGACGAAAGCACCAAAGATGCACAAAACACACATACATACAAACACACACACACACACACACACACACACCCTAAGGTCACACGTAAAGCAACTAAGGCAAATCTAAAGGGGTACAACCCTACAAGGGAAAAGGGAGACAAACCTAGGGGCAATAATATTTAAGAAAAAAATTGAATACAATGGACTAAAAACTTGTTGGCAGCTTGGTCCAACCCTTTTCAACCAAACCATATAGACTTAACAACATATGAAAGTAACAAGGAAGTTACAAACCTTCACTTTATCCTTAGGCTGAGCACTCTCTTTAAGAGATATCTTTCTGGATTTCAGAATGTCAGAAAGCATGATAGCTAACCAACCTTGAGAAATTGGTACAGTCGATGGCCCATAATCATCACAGATACGAGAAAGATTTTTTATCGCAGAAGACCTGATAGCATCAGATGAAGTCTCCCTAAATACCCACGGAAGTAGAATGGAAGACCATTTTTGTCCCTCCTCAAGGGACATATGCAAATCCCCTGAACAAAGTGATTCTAGACCTTTCGCCAGTGCTTCTTGTACAGACTCGTAATCCATTGTGCGTTTAGCAGTTTCCCTGAGTAAATGAAGACCTTTTTCCATAACGGCCTTTTGAGCCAGGGGACTCCTCTCGATAGATAGTAAAAATGCAGATAAAGCGACACGAGTCAGCGAGATATCATCCGCTTTGCTTGCTTGTGAAACGGTCTTCAGGAGGGTAGAACTCCAATTGGAAATAAAATCATTTGTAGGAACATTTTGATCTTCTAACAATAACCGAGCAACTAAACTCCCGTGCCATTTTACAGATCTTTCAGGGGCCACCAAAGCTGACATGATAGCATGACCGTCTCGGTCAAGTTCTTGGATATGAGATCTTCGCATCTGATGCCATTGCCCAATTTGCTAAAGCCCATGCAGCGAATGGAACGGCGACATGTTGGGAATGCAAATCATCCCACAATCCAGGAATGACAGCTGGAGATCTGTTATCTAATTTATTAAATGGAAGGATTCTAGGGGTGGCCTTATAAGATTCCTCCAACTCCGTTGACCTGTTACTCCTAGAGAAACCCACAACTGTAGTGCCTCCAAGAACCTTAATTCCAATTCCCTTCAAACCAGTTCCACCATCATCATCGTCCTGACTATCAGGTGGCTCATCCATTTGCATGCCACCTTCTTCAACAACCTGAAGTGCGGCAGCGATATCCCGCATTGTAGCTGTGCCAGAGAGCATGGGTTTAAGCTTGATCTTGTCAACATTGTCACAATTGGAAGTGACGATATCCATTATTGCTGTAACTAGCATGCTTTTACCTTTTGATGGATCAGAATTATCAAAGGAGCTGCGCCTCGGTTGCTGCTTTCACGAAAATGCTATATCAATACGACAAAAAAATTATTTTGGATAACTTATACACAGAATGAATTTCGAAAAATCTTAACTTTCAAGACAAGCTGTAATTAACGTATTTAGATAAGTAGCTTTTGTAGGGTGCAGAAGTAACAAGACCATTACCTAGAATTCAAGTTGTACTAGCTAAAGTAAATGAGAGTAATTAGGTGAGATGAAGTTGCCATACTACTATACTAGATGGTCATTTAATATGCGCCATGACCAGCTGATCAACATAAATCACAATATCAATAAGAAACTTTAATCAGATCTGCCAACTAAATGCAAAGGAAGTATGGGAATGGGTCCTATACGTGTAAAAGCCTGTGTTAAGCACTTTCCAGTACACATGTTTAAAGCATGATGTTTCTAAAAATTATAAATAGTAACTTAACAAAGAAGCATAACAAGATTACTTAATTTATATCCATTAATCAATCACACTGATCAAACTCTATTCAGATGTCCTATCCTACGAAAGAAACAAGCTCTAGAAATATTGGGAAAATTGGAAGATCAACAGGTAGGAGGCATACTTCATAACAAAGGGGAACATGATTATACATAAGAGTTAGAAAGATGCAAATAGTATAAAACCACAGGTCAAAACCCTAAATAACTGGAATACGAAATGTTTTTTAACGTATATTCATTAAAGAAGCATTTTGTTTTTATCGTAAATGATGGAGGAACATAAAAAATAAACTGGTTATTTAGTTTAATTTGTGGTATCTTTTATTTAGTAATCTTATTTTGTGTTTTTTTTTTAAATAATTTTTATCTTTTTGCCCAAGTTTAGTTTTCCTATAAAATTAGGACTTATTTGTATTGAATTATTAATGAATTTATGAATAAAAAAACCAGACTTTTAGTCTTTGTTAATTGACTTGAATCCAAGTTAGGGTTTATTGTTCAATTTTCTCTTAATAATCGGGTATTCGTTGAATCAACGATTGTTGGAGTTTGCCTGATTATCGGTATTCTTTTGAATCAACGATAGTTGGAAGGATTGTGTCTGGCATTCTTTGAAATCAACAGATTCAATTATTTATCTATCCTAGTTTTTCGCTACATCAGTTGGTATCAGAGCCGAAGTTCCTGATTAAGATGTTAGAATATCCGTTTTTTGAGAGTGATGGTTTATCTTTTGATGAATGGAATGATTATGGTGAGGCTAGTGATGATTATGAAGGACCTCCAATATTTGATGATGATCAATATGAAGAAGAATATATGCTAGTTTATGATATTGATGTTGAAGATGTCATTGGGGAAGAAGAAGGATTTATCGGGAAAGAAGAATTTAGTGGGGAAGAAGACAACATTGAAGACACTGTAGTTGTTGCTAATAATATTTATTCTTCAATGATCCAAACTACCATGGTTGACAAGTTGGGTTTTAAGACGATCAAGGTTAGAGGTCGATTCATTTTAAAAAAAGGTAATTTGATGCAAGGGATACAAATTTGGATGCTACGAGTACAAGAGACGAGTGAGACAAACTCGAGGACGAGTTTTTTGAAGTGAGGGAGAAGGATAGAGGAGCATAAGAATAAACTTCTTATTTTGTTTTATTTTGTGACATCTTTTGTTTAGTTTTCTTATTTCGTGTATCTTTTATTTAATGTTTTTATTTTGTGTTTCCTGGGAAGAATATTGTTTTCTTTTTCCCTAAGTTTAGTTTTCCTATAAAATTAGGACTTTGATTCATTGTAAGGAATATGGAAGTTATGAATAAAAAAAATACAGACTTTTAGTCTTTTGTTAATCAACTTAAATCCAAGTTAGGGTTTATTGTTCGATTTCATCCAAATAATCGGGTATTC
Organism: Glebionis coronaria; assembly: GCA_025667525.1. NCBI lineage: Eukaryota > Viridiplantae > Streptophyta > Magnoliopsida > Asterales > Asteraceae > Glebionis > Glebionis coronaria. The sequence goes on from CM046877.1 coordinate 497,394,099, forward strand.
GTTGAATCAACGATTGTTGGAGTTTACCTGATTATCGGTATTCTTTTTGAATCAACGATAGTTGGAAGGATTGTTTCTGGCATTCTTTGGAATCAACAGATTCAATTTATCTATCCTTGTTATTTTACGCTACATCAGTAAACCTAAAGACTAGGAAGCCTTGAAACAACAACAATATCCAATCCCGCAGGAGAAAGGCTTTTAATATAGTATACAATTCATAAGTCAAACTCTTTAGAATAAATGAACAGGCCACACCACCTGCATCCAATTCAGTTGGGTCCAAGCCTTTTCTTATTTTTATATTGGGTGGCCACCCTATATGCATTTGGTCTCAATCATGCCCAATTTGCATACAGTTCATGGAAGACACTCTAACTGAAAATGCGTCACAGAATACAAGTAAATTTTGAGGCCCAAAAAATTACAACTAGATTGATTGTAGATTTCAATCGAAAATAAAAATAAAAATGTATGAGGCAACAACGCATCTTCATTGATATAGCAACCAATGTCTTGAAATAGAATCATCGTTAATTATTCAGAGCTCCAAACTCAGGACTACACTTTTGGATACTCCATTCCGATTCAGTAAGAGAGTATCAACCCTCATAAACTACGGTAAAATCAGTTTATCCAATCATAATTCAAAGGCTTGGCAAGGATAGCGGTAAATCAGTCTCAAGCCAGCTATATCTACTGTTTTTAAACTACGCCTCCATAAACTGAAAAGATGTTTCTATGTGTTTGCTTCATTCATATGTGATCTGTCGATTGCAATAATATTGTGAACAGAATCTAGGCCCCAAAGTTGAACACATTCTCACCCAGACTTTTTTAGTGTAATGTAGTAAAGAAATATCCTTTCATACTGTAAGTCCCAAAATGATTAAATGATTTTGTAGCAAACAAAGGTTCAAATTTGAAGTAATAAGGGGGTGCTTGGTTGAGGGGTATAAGCCATAAGTAATGGGAAAGATAATGAAAAATGATGCTTGATTATTTAGAAAGTGATTAATCATTCCTTAGTACTGGACTATACTCCATTACCCATAATTTTGGGGGTAAACAATTTTCATTACCCTCTTTCTTTCTTTCTTCCCTAACTACAGCAGTTACGAAATATACATCCATATACATTTTTTCAGACAATTCAATCTCATTACAATGATAATTTAGTGTTTATTTTCATGACTCACTAGATCAGATTGTTTGTTGTCAAAGGTGTATCCTTCACGTCATCTATAATTTTGTTTTATAAAATCTAACTATGACAATGAAGGTCATTAACAATTGTGTTTCCAAATTTGTTGTTAGGTTATCCATTTTTTTTATTTATGATTCTTCTTGTTAGATGATCAGTTTTCGACTTTTCTTACTGTGATTTATATTACAGTACATACCAAGCAACACTAATCACATAAAGAATACTAAGGAATGCTAATTATATTCCTTAGTATTCCTTTTGCCTTTGCCATTACCATTCCCTAATATGAACCAAGCTAACTGTAGTGATGTGCGACCATATAACTTAGTAAGGTGTATGATGATAATGACTATTCTAGAAAATCAATATTTAGGACATTAGTAGGTTTCTGGTCACAGTTAGTAAAGCTTAATGAGTAATCGTTACACATTTTCTAGCATCTCCTTAAATATTATATGTGTCACAAAGATCTTCCATAGTACGGACATTCCAGTAACTACCAATACCAACACACGCACCATCTAAGGAAGGACAAACAACAATTCCCCAAGGATAGCTACTTGACCAGCAACATAGCGCAAGCACTCGAGGGTGGCCTAGTGGCAAAAAGGTTTGTGACTATCACTCTAAAATGTGTGAGGTCTCAAGTTCAATTCTAAGTGCAAACAACTTTAAGGTGGCCACGTCAACCTCCTCCTGCAAAGGGAGGGCTTTAATTCGTTAAAGTCTGTGTGGCGGACTAGTCGGCCATAATATCGGAAACCATGGTTAACCAAAAAAAATTAGCAAACGAGCGTTCATTCAACATTAACATAAGCCAAAAATGTCTTTCTTTCAATAAAGGACGTTTAGCAAAGTAAGACGATTAACATAACCTACATTTTCAAACACAAAGTCACAAACCATTATTATACCTTTTTGGATTGACCGGGTTGAGCAAAATAAATAAACCTCAACAAATTCGGAACCGCATTGGGCCGTCCAAGCACCATCCCGCACACATTCTCATCCGCAATCAAATACGCCAACGCCCTCGCCACCGCAACTCCCCCACCCGCTCCCACAATCGCGGCAACTATATCCGCCAACAACGCGGCTACTCTAACTTCAAACCCTAACCTCACCTCGTAGTTCCCCAACACCAAGCTCAACGACTTCCACAACACTGTACACGCCACTCCTGTCTCCTTCATCCTGTGAACTACTCTCCTAACCGACTCCTTTGACCGGTCAACTCCTTTGATGACGTCATCGTATTGTGAGATGACGTAAGCGTTTCGGATACCAGCAGCGGTGATTCCGGAGGCTGTTAATTAATGTATCCTTTTGAAATGCCGCTTGCTATCGTTTAAAATTTCATATATATTTATTTCGGGGGGTGTTTGTTATAGGCAGGGCTGAGCATCGGTTCAAAACCGAACCGAACCGAATAAAATCGAATCGAACCGAAAACCGATTTTGAAAAAATCTCCGACCGAAAATCGAACCGAATTATATTGAGCAAAACCGAAACCGAACCGAAACCGAACCGAACCGAGTAAAACCGAACCGAATATGTATTTTTGACGTATTTTTCATGTTTTTAACCCGAAGTTGAACCGAACCGAACCGAACCGAGCAAAACCGACACAAATATACGAAACCGAAAACCGAACCGAATTTGCTCGGTTCGGTTCGGCTCAGCTCGGTTCGGTTCGGTTTATCGGTTCGGTTCGGTCTTCGGGTTCATTTGCTCAGCCCTAGTTATAGCTTATACACGGCTTATAAGTTTATTAGGTTAATAAGTCGGTTAATCTTATATAAGTAGATTTATAAGTTTATATAAGGGATGTTTGATAAGCCAAATAATTGTGGCTTATATAAGGGTAGGTGGGTTTTTATAACAATATTATATAAAAAAAATTATACTCTCATTTAATAATTATATCATTTTTATTTGTATATTTTTTTTTTGTCATTTTACCTTTATAATTATATAAGCTAAACCAAACACTTAATAACGGCTTATAAGTTTATTATATAACATATATATAAGCCCAATTCATAAGCTTAACCAAACAACCTTTCGTATTGTATTTGTATTATGTATTTTGTATTAATGGAATGAGTTAAGTTTATTTAAATAATATGTAAAATAAAATAAAAGTTATAGAAGTGGGTCAAAGTGGTGAGATGAGGAATGTTAAGAGTAAAGGAGTATTTTGAGGTGGAAGTGTTGACGTGGGAGCTGGTGGGACTAAAACGGCGAGAAAACGTGTGTTACCACACCTATTGTTAGGAGTGGTCACAAGAGGGTTCGGTTCGGTTAACTGGGCGATTTTAACTATTCATCGCCGGGACGAGTAATTAATTTTTCTACGTGAAATCGAACAGTACTAAACGGGTAACCAGACATACCGTTATCCGAAATGAGTGGCCAGCCGTGGTTCCGGTCACAGTTAACCATTTTATAAGTTTAATCGAGTTTTACTCTATAAATAATAACATGTTACATAACAGTTCAACATTTATAGATTATGATCACATTAACAAAATTATACATATAAATGTTTAGAAATATCGACATTAAGAGCGAAATTGTTTGTACAATAAGAATAGTATGCTGATACAATTAATACATGTAATATTTTTGAAAATTTAGTTAAAAGTGGTTCAGTTAACCATGTACATCTGAAACGGTTAAAAACGTCCAAAAACAAATGAAAACGTTCCAAAAAGGATGAAAACACGCCAAACGTAGAAGAATGGTATAAAACGTATAAAAATTTAAAAAATAAAAACGTAATAAAACAATATAATTAAAAATAAATAAAGTAATTAACAAAAAAACTAAAAATATATAACAAGGTAGGCAAACCCGCGCTTCGCAGCGGTGCACCGAGTTTTAGCCTTAACATCAATATGCAATTTGTACTACCCACTTGTGGACCTTTAGCATTGGACGCAAGAGTGGCCGATAACGATAGTGCGAGCAAATGCAATGTTGGTATTTTCTTAAGTTACGGTTGTTCCAAGTGTTGGTAATTACTTGGCGTTATCCTCTAAGGTTGGTAATTCCATTACTAGTAAGATGAGCACTTCGTAGCTCGTTTAGTCCAGCGTTGTTGGTGTTTCCCATTTGCAGCGTTGTGACATTGTGTTGTAGCGCAAGCATTTGAAATTGTTTGAAGTACGACTATCCCACAACGTTGGTGCGAGCGAATGCAAAAATGCAATGTTGGTTTTTTTTGTAACTTACGGTTATAACTGCTTGTAGTTATACTACCATATATGATGACGAACGTAATTAAAAAACCGTTGGGAAAGATGTTTAAGTGCCGGTATTATATTGACGGAAAAAAAAATATCACCATCTTACTGATTCTTTTCGTTAGAATTTACATACTGAGTTCAATTCATCAGTGTTGAAATTGTTGTGTTGTGGCAAGTTCATAAGCCTTGAGGGGCTTGTTGTGTAACTTATTTTGTGTTTATAGCCGTTAGGATATTTTGCTCTTTTGTGTAATGTGTACGGTTCATTTATGGACATCTTGGAAGTTTCTGTTGACTGGAGCGCATCCCTTGACCAAGGTTATATCACGTGTTGGCTACGCAGATTCTGATAATACACTCTCAACTTAATCACTCTTTCTCTCACTCACCTACTTTCTCTGAAACCTCCATACCTGCTTCATAACAAATCATCACCTAAATAGAACCAAACGTTCTAAAATGTAAACGTTTGGTTCTTAGATTAGTTCAATTAGTTATAGTTTGTTGTTCGTGATGTATTTCAGATAGCATCCATTTTGGGGACTATCTTCTCTTTTGTATGTAGAGTAGCATCCACTTTGGTGAGTACTCAGTTTAATTACTAAGGTTCAGCATCTTGGTGTTTTGGTTCTTTAAATTTACATGGTATCAGAGCTTATTGGCTCTGTTCTTGGGTTAAAACTTTCGAAATCTAAGTTTTTTGGTTGTTAATTAGGTGGATCTTGAAGATCCATACCTTAATTTCATTTTTTTAAATTAGGGTTTTTCAAAAATTTCGGGGCTTTTTCAATATTTGGCTTGGGTATTGGTTTTAAGGGTATTAATCGTCTATTGACGTTGTTAATTACTCTATTCTTTAATTAATTTTAGAAAACCCTAAAATCTGAAGTTAAGGTTTTTCTCTGGTAAGTTTATTCTTTATTGATATAACTTGTTTTTTTGTCTATTTTTGTCATTTGGAGGCTGGACCTGCTCTGTCGTTAACAGATCTGTTGTTTCTTGAAGTTTTGAATTTAGGGTTTGTGAAACCCTAATTTGAAACTTTGGGGTTTTTTGTTCTTGGTACTTTCTTGTTGTTGTTGACTCTAGATTAGGGTTTGTAAAACCCTAATTTTGTCATTGTTGGGGCTTCTCTGTTGTTGGGGGCTTGTTACTCTTATTACTGCTTGTGTCTCTTGACTAAGTGAATCAAGAGCACAAGTGGTTCTTGGCTTCTTTTTTATGCACTGTAAGTGGCTTGTTTTTGAGATCATTGATCTAGTCTAAGTGGGTGAAAACGGGTTCGGTTAACACCTTGACCCTCCAGCTTGACTGGTGTGGATACCTGCTCTGGCCAACCCTATTTTACTAGACTTGTATTGGTGACTCTGAGATTCAAGCTTGTTCTCTCTTGGCTCCTTAATTGTTTGTTTCATTTATTTCTTTGTCTGCTTTGTGTTATTGCTTTCTTTATCTGATGGTTTCTTGTTTATCTGTGTTTGTACTTATTTGGTTGTTATCATGACTAATCTTAGTCCTGATTTGATTAGTTCGTTAGATGTTGGCAATCCTTTGCACTTGCAACCTAATGATAATAATATTGGAACTTTAGTTAATATCAAACTTACTGGTTGTGAAAATTATAGACTCTAGGTTAATGCTGTTAAAATTGCTTTACAAGCGAGAAATAAAATGGGATTTATTGATGGTACTTGTGTTAAGACAGCTTATGTTAGCAGTGCACCTCATTCCAATCAATGGGATAGGTGCAATGTTGTTGTGTTATCTTGGTTGTTAGGATGTATATCTAAGGATCTTTATTTGAGTCAAGTTTACTCTAAAAATGCTGCTGAAGTTTGGAATGAACTTAAAGATACTTATGACAAACTTGATGGCTCTATTTTGTTTAACTTAATTCAAAAGATCAACAACTTTAAGCAAAATGGTTTATCTGTGTCTGAATACTACCATAAGTTAAATTCTCTATGGAGAGAATTTGACATTCTCACAAAATTTTCTCCTTGTACCTGTGATGCTAGAGCTGAGTCTAGTAAACATCAAAAGTTAATGAAATTAATGCAGTTTTTGATGGGTTTGGATGAAGTTTATCAACCCATTATAAGTTCTTTGTTGACTTTACCTACCTTGCCTGATGTTAAGGATGCTTATGTCATTGTCTGTAGGAAAGAGTCTCATAGGGGTCTTGGTTCTATTCCTGGGGCTTCAAACCCCCAGGTTAGCTCCTTTGTTGCTAAAACTAATGATTTTTCAAAAGGTCAAAACAAAAGTTTTGACAATAACAACAACAGGAATCAGAATCATGGTTTTAATGGATACAATGGTGGAAACAGAAATCAACCAAACCAGTTTTCTAATAGCAACAATAGGGGTGGAAACAAGAATCAATATAATTCTTTGACTTGTACTAATTGCAATATGAAAGGCCACACCATTGGTAGATGTTTTGAGATAATTGGTTACCCTTCGGGTTATAAAAGAACTCCAATACTGGTAACAGCAGGGTTCCTTTTAAAGTTACCAATAGGGTTGGTTCCAGTAATAGTGCTGATGTTCAGACATCTAACACCACTTTACCTTTTTCAAATGATCAAATTGCTAAATCATGAGTTTAATTTGTGAAAAAGAAATTTTTGGTGCTCAAGATAACATGGCAGGTATTAACTTTAGTTTTTTTAATGGAAATGCTTTTTTTAACTATCACTTCTATAAGTCTTTTGTTGCCAAAGTCAAAGTTGATGGGTTCAACCTTAACTTTGGATGGATTATTGATTCAGGTGCTAACCAACACATTATTAATTCTATAAAAAATATGACTAATGTGGTTGATATTTCTGAGTTAAATATTACTGTTGGGCATCCAAATGGTACTTCCGCTAAAATTAATTATGTCGCTAATATGAAACTTACCAACAATGTGGCTCTTTTTTATGTGTTGGTGATACCTGAGTACACTGTTAGTCTTTTGTCTGTAAATAAGTTAGTCAAATAGTAAACTTCATGTTGGTTTTAATGAACATAACTGTGTTATTCATGATTTGAAAAGGGAAAGTACTCTGGGATTGGTAATGAGTGTGATGGCTTATATTTGTTTGATTCTGAATGTAAGTTACCTCAGATTAGAAGTAACTTTTCTTTTATGTGTTTTCATGCTTCTAAAGGGGTTTGGCACAATCGTTTAGGTCACCCATATAATAATGTGTTATAATTTTTAAAAAACTCTCTTGGAATCAATAAACCTGAGCATGCTAGTCCTTGTGAAATTTGTCATTTCTCTAAGCAGACCAGAGAACCATTCCCTTTGAGTAACCATAAGTGGGAAAAAGTTGGTAATCTCATCCATCTAGACTTGTGGGGACCCTATGGGGTTACCTCAAAGGAAGGGTTTAGGTATTTTCTCACCATCGTTGATGACTTTTCTAGGGAAGTTTGGGTTTATTTGATAAAATCTAAGGATGAAGTGTTTAGTTACTTTGTAGACTTTGTGAATCTCATTTTTAATCAGTTCCAAACAAGAGTTAAAATTATCAGATCCGATAACAGAACAATAACAAAATGGATAGCCACTTAAGGGATAATGGTATTATGCACCAAACCTCTTGTGCTTATACCCCTCAGCAAAACGTCATTGCTGAGAGAAAGCACATACATCTTTTAAATGTGGCTAGAACTCTTTTGTTTCAAAGTGGTGTTCCTTTGTGTTTTTGGACTGATTGTGTCTTAACTGCTGCCTATCTGATTAACAGGCGTCCATCATCTGTCCTTGCTGGTCATTCTCATTTTTATATGCTTTATCGTAGAGAACCATCCATTTCCCCGATGTTTTAGGTGTTTATGTTTTGCTACCATTTTGAATAGTCATGATAAGTTTTCTCCTAAATCAGAAAAATGTGTTTTGATTGGGTACTCCAGCACCAAAAAGGCTTACAAACTTTTGAGTTTAGAAAATAGAAGCTATCTTTTCTAGAGATGTTAAATTTTACGAAAATGTTTTCCCATATAAAATGAGTTTTAAAAATAAATTTTTTAATAAAGAAGTTAATAATATAACTTTTTTTTGATTTTTTTGATAACCAACACCAAAATGTCGTAAGTCCCGATGATGATGGAAGAGGACCATCTGATGATGTAGGACCGGTAATTGTGGATCATCCTTCAACTGATACAGCAGAGGAGCAGTCAGTTGAGGATGATGACCATACTGCATCATCAATGGATGATACCATACTTGTGAGACCTCCAAAATCTGACATGGAACAACTAGGCAACGAGGGGGTAACACGTCATAGTACAAGAAATAATGAATTACAGTTCATACAAAGCTGACGAAATAAAAACATGTATATTGCATCATAAAAGGTCAGAGTTTTTTAAACATAGGTCCCAGAGTTTTAAAAGCGGAAAATTATATTATTTCGTCTCGATTTATAACAATAAGTTGCCCAAAAGATTTAATAAACTTCTGATAGTTTATATAAAACAAATCTTTCAAAAGCATCACATAAATCTCCAAGCTGCGATAATATCCTGCGGGCTCCCATCCAAGCAAAGCTAAGTATAATACCTGAGATTAAACATGTAAAATCGTCAACACAAAGTTGAGTGAAATTCATAGGTTTAGTAATAAGGATGTGGAACGCAAGCATTCATTTGTAAAACAAGTAGTATGGAGTATGGTTATATACGTCAACCATAGTCCAAAGTCATTATTATTGCTGTTCAGTTCATGAACCGAAGCTTAACTCAGTGTAAGTTCCTCTAGGGAGTATTCAGCCTAAATACTCAAGTATAAACGAATATTAGTGCGTCAAAGTAATCGGGACGGGGATAGTCAATCCCGATGGATCCACCCACAACATTCGCGCTTCGCGCAATGCACACCGGATAATTAACGGTTCATGATCGGGAGAGGAAACTTAAGGCTAGACTAAAAGCAATAATAATATCGAAAACCTGAAAATCATACATGTTCTGGATAGCATACAGTTCTGGATAGCATATAGTTCTGGATAGCATACAGTTTTTAATGGTTGTGTTCCACCATGTAAAATCTCACCCCGTGTTTAGAAACCATGTACATGTAAAAAGGGGCTATGAACTCATCTTAGCCATGAGGTAAGTAAATCACGGTACTCAGCAACTGAGTAGAAACGGTAGTGGTAGACGATCACCGACGATATGGATGCCCGGGGAAACACGAAAACCGCAACCTATCAAAATAAGGCGCGCGTTAAGACTCGAACTCGAATATCGATATGACTAAAATTTTTTCAAAGCATACACGCTTCAAAACCATTGACACGAATCAAATGAATACATTTATCCAACGTTACACGTTAAAACACTTGAACACTTGAAAATGACTCGTCATACGACGCCAATTCAACGCAAGTCAAACTATTTTTTAACCTTACTTGGACCAGTAGCTAAGTCATTTATATAATGACTAAGTACTTGAGTAAGTCACCATATCCGATGGTAAATACTCAAACTCACGCAACACAAGCATTGAACTAAGTGTCCAAAATAAAAATTAGCAAGTACACCCCGAATGTACACACCGATTTACCCTATCTAGACTTGTCCGTTTTAGATGAAAATTGGTGTAAAGGTTACTTATAACCTTTATAAGACCTCGCCAAAATTTGAGCCAAAGTTCACACTTTAAAATCCATCAGCTCGACACTTTACTCGACTCCAAATTCGGGACAGATTTATACACTTGTTCTGTAAAACCGTTTGGACCACTTTAAAAGTGCTAATTCGACAATACGTCTTTTGAAACCACTACTAGACTCATAAAACTCAGTTTGTAAACTTTGAAAACCAGTAGTATCAACAATCTAACCAAGCCTAAAGTCCCCGAGAGTCGACCCAAAATCAGCCACAATTTCGGATTGTGCCGACTTGCGTCTCCCCGTACACGAAAACTAAAACTAGCATAACTTTTGACTCGTAATGACTTAGAAGCTATATCTTATACCAAAACGACCGTCTCGGAAAACTCTACAACAATTTCAAATAATATTAGCCTTTCACAGACCTTAAACCCACGAAACATACTGTTTAAGGCTGCTGTCCCAAATTACCTTTTTAGAAAACATGTCAAATCCACTTTTCAAGCAAAACCACTCATTCCCATACCCCGGATCATCATACAATCATACCCATCAACCAAACACTCCTAAAAACACTTGCATGTAAAAACTAACAAAATCAAAGATTAAAAACAAGACTTTTAAGGATTAAAATGTGATGATCATACCAAAAACAATGCATGCAAGATGATATAAACATCATTCCACCATGGATTTATAAATCTTCATAACTTGATGCATGTAAGTGATTTTTGTATCATTAGAATGACAAGAAGATTTTAGAGATGGGTCTTATTTTTGTTTTTAATGAATCAAGGTGGAAATTTGAGATTGGGGGTGTTTTGTGTGGTGAGGGTGACGGTAAGAACAAGAGGGAGGAGAGGGTGATGATTTTTGTTTTGGTGTGTGTGTTTTATGAATAACTGGAAGAAAACAAATATATATGGCTAGTTAAGTGGAGGGACCAATATTGCCAACTTTGAAAGTTGTGGACCTAAAAACAATTAATATTTTAAAGGGTCGAAAATGGTTATTGGTAAATATTAAAAATATTTACGGGGCTCGGGTTTCGTAGAAATACTTTTCAAAAGTTTCAATGCATCATAAAAATGATTATATGATTTCCTGACACGACTTTATACGTAATTAAAACGACGTCATCGAAAATATTAATTATCGAAACAATCGATAAATAAACATAATATTTTGGGCATCCGTCGGTATCGCGATCACTAGGAATTCTCGTTGTACATTGTTTTTGAATAAACTCGTTGTAAAACGCACACGGGTGATTTTAAATCAAAAACTTTGATTTAAATAAAATATGGAAAAATAAAATAAAAATTCTATAATTCCATACCAAATATCTATCGATGATCAGAAAAATACTTAAAAAGTATAATTTAAAAATCTTAGGATTTACATATAGCAATACAAGAAAACGTAATACGTTGGAAAATTCAAAAGCACGAATAAAAAGAATAAAATAATGCTGGGAAAGTATGGGTTCTCACAGTCTTCCCCCCTAAAGGAACTCTGGTCCCCAGAGTTCTCCTGAAAACAGTAGAAGATGCAAACAAGAGGAGGTACAATGTGTAGAACAAAATTAATTGATTCCCAGGTAATTTCCGTACCACGACGAATCTTAACGGTTAGAATTCGCTATGCTTCAATTTCTTAACTCCTTTTCGTATAACTTTTCAGTCTTGGATTAGAATAACGATCTTTCAATACGGAGATACACCAAGAGATAGAGTTATTGGAAATACGTGCGGTAAACTAACAAGAATGAACACAAGAATCGATTAAACAGGCAAAGTGCGATAAAATGAACCAAGATTGTAAATCAACAAGGGGTCGCAAATCGTGCAATCTGTAAAATGTGACAATCTTAAAATGTAAGAATCTAGTCACAAGAGAAATAGAAGGGAAAAATGATTTACATATGATCATTTTAAAATACAAACTGTCACAATCAGTTGTCTAGGATTTTGGTACTACTTTAAAACTTAGTTTTAAATATTTTCTTTATTAAAAGAAAATTTTACCAGATGTTGTGATTAAAATCAAACTCTATATGAAATGAGTGGGTAAACAGTTGTCAAATCTATTTCTTGATCAGGATTTTCAAAGCAAAAGTAGAACAGTTCAAAATAGTTATCTTGATCGGCTTAAGAACTTTTGGGTGACTGTATGAAATTATTGTTAAAACATAGGTTTAACGTTACCATTAGGAAAAAATCAGATTTTCCAAATTATATAGAATCATTGCTAGAAATTATAAATTAATTTAATAATTTCATTAGGTTGACAATAAAGTATGATAAAATCAATTACTTTAAAAAAAATACAACTTGACACTGTTTAAACATAAGTTATAAGTTTACCCAAGAGGATGTACAAATTCGATATTAAACTTGAAACGGGTATTTTGACAATTTAAACATTTGGTAAAATGTATAAAACGTTCATAAAAATTAATAATAATTTTTAGAAATTCAAGAAAGTGTTTAAGATATCAAACGATAAACACGTAACAGTTTCTGGTTTTCACGAAGTGACAAAATAGCAAACGATTATGAAACGAATATCGATCAACAATTAGTATACAAGCAATAGCACGAGGGAATAAAACGGAACTCGTATCAACTCTTAACGAACATGATCAAATAGATGCACCGATGATAAGGACAATAAGAAACAAGGATTATAGCAAGATTAATTCACGAGTGCGGTTGGCGTCACCAATAACGGCTTATTAAGTTCTCGGTGGTCGAAATACGATCGAAAGGGAAAAGCCACACAACGTATTTTCGAATCAAAGGAAATTCTTAAGAAGTCAATTGAGAGTAAATTCAGTAAAATGAAAACATTAGCAATAAGAGGCGAAATCAACACATGATTCACACGAATGAAATTTCAAGACGACACAGTCTAACACACATCATGACAATTACACAAAATCATCGTTCACGTCCAGTTATAAATCATTAATCGCGTCCAGAGACGTTTTGAAGGTCTACCAAAAGAGATGGAGAAGGTCGATCGATGTAGAGGCATAACAACGTTTAAACTTTCAAGTCTGGTATCAATGGTAAAAATTTAGGCAAATGGTAACGAAAATCGTATCATAAGGATGATGAGGTAACAGGTAAAATAAAGGTCGCTGAGTAAAGAAATATGTACTCGAGGCATGTACTCTGTTCAAGAAAAGATAAGGGTTCATATGTGTATGTCGCGAACTGTTGTTACTCGCATAAAATGTAAAAGTTTTCAAAACTTTATTTATCTAACTTTTTAAGGAACATGATTAAAAAGTTGATTGTTGGTCAAATATTTAAGGCGACTACTATTCGGCCTTGCATGGCTCTTTCTAAATTAAGCATAAGTGATCAGGCCATGCATAATTTAGGACTAGCAATGCGATGCTCATCTTCGTCAAAACGGTATTACATATCATATGATTTAAAATATGTATATAATAACATTTGTAAAAACAGGAATCAAAATAACATATGAAACTTTTCGCCACTAAGTTCTTGGCCACATATTTAAATCAACCATTTTATTGTTACAAGAATTCTTAACAAGACCAATGTATAACAATTGGTAGAATACATTGTAAAATTAATATAAATTAATTTTATAAGATAACATTCAATTATTTAAGAAAGCCCAAATGAAACCTTTTGTAAAATGATTTGCAAACAACATCTGTTTGAGTTATATGGTAACATGACAATAGTTTATAAAGTAGCGAGTGGGTTACAAGAGGGAAATAAGGAGCAGTTCAAGGCAATCAATGAAATGGTTACAAGTTGATAAAGTTTCAAGAGGCTTAGCAGGAATCGTCGGGAGACATATGTCAAGATGGTATCGAACGATATGAAAGCAAGATCTTCAAACCTCGGCCCTAATCAGTGGTACGATATAAGCAGAGAAAGAAAATAGAATGGCAAATTAGTCATAAATAAAATAAAGGAATAAGGAATCCATATGTGCACATCGTAATTTAGTTGACAAAAATATACTTTTAAGAAAGTAGTGCATCAGTTAACCAATAGTACAATTACTCCAAAAGGTTTATACATTAGGAAGTTACCGAATTTCAAAAGTTCAAGATCTATGTATATGTATGACCGAACTCAAAGTTACTATTTTATACTTGTTCAAACGCAATCCTTGTTTTAGTTTGCAAAATATCATTAGTTAAAGTTTTACGAGCTCATCGAACTCAAAACGCTTGAAATCATATTTTTAAAGTCTATCAGTTTTGACTTTCGGGTTTGACTAGACCAATTAACTCACTAAACGATATTCTAGGACTCAAAGTCAAATGCATAAAAACAATGTTTTGAACAACTTTTTAGTTTTACCCAAGACTTGAAATGGAATAAAAATGGACGAAAATGCCCTTGCATTAAATCTGTCAACAAAATGATATTTTAGCATTATTTAGAAAATAATTTCTTAGATTTTTTTACAATCTCAAATGAGCGTAACTTGCTCGATTTTAATGTTTATTGGCCAAATTTTATGTCCTAAACGGACGTACCAACAAGTAGAAGCATATATATTTTTATGTCTAAAGTTATAAAAATATATTCTCGACACTGTAAAATTTCTTGTAAAGTTTCTGTACAAAGTATATTCTTTGACACATCTTGAAATTAAATCTAAATTTCATAATAACTCAGAATTAATGTACACACACGACTTGTGGATTTCATAAAGACGAAAGAAGATAAACTGTATAATTAATCATGTAAAGGAAACCTGGTATGGAAATGGTTCAAGAATGCCAACGGTAATCTGAGAGATAAAAAAAACGACGCATATCATCCGTGTCTTCGGCTGCAAGATTCAATGCAGGAAGGTTTCCTGGCGGCGTGATTTTCCAAAATCACAAGACAAACAGAGAAGGAAACAAAATATTAACAAGTCACACTCCTGAGGCGAGGAGGTTTAATGAAAAAGGGAGGATACAAGTAAGATCGTACTCCAAACAGTCGTCACATAATAAATGATGATCATGTGTTCAAGGTATAACGGATGTTGTAAGTCTAAATCGAAACGTAGAATGGTCAATGAAATAAATTGTAATCCATGTACAAGTGTCGTGTAAAACGGTGGCGTAAAGGTAAATCAAGATTACGAAGACTCACGATATTATTTAATACTGATTCAACGAATTCTTCGAGATGTGTGAATCACACGATGTCTTTTAGTCCTTTCCGGAGACACATTGAGCTACACAATGGTCTATAGACTAGACATTCAATCACGAACGGTCGGAAAGAAAATCTGCGTATCTATATAGATATTTTAAAGGAAATAGACAATGAAAGCAACATGCACGGTAGTAAAAATGGAAATCAGAAGTTTCATCGGAAACAACACTTATTTGACCCCGAACAATGGTATCACGAGAGTATGCACAACATGTAGCAGCGAGTCGAGAAAAACAGATGATTCAAAACGAACGAGCATATGAAGTCAGTCGTATCACGCATAAATGAATAGAAATAGTACTCAGAAAAATGAGCAATGTAAAGTCGGTAGCATACGCGCTCTGAATACAAGTACTTAACGTCATAACGATATAGAATCATTGTAATAAGATCAAGTCACAAGAATAAGAATTCAAGAAATACAGTATAGGCGGATGTAATCACAGTAATATCGGATGATAATCCATGAAGCACAAGGCTTTGAAAAGTCATAGTAATTATCATCATTAGGGTAAAGTAATATTTCAAAATGAAATCAAGAGATGAAATACTACAACGATAATTAAAAGTAAATAATAAGGATTAGAGAGTTACCCGCGCAGATATCGAACAACATTGGCAGATTCTGTGATTGATACTTAAAAACATGAAATAATTGAACTTTCGGTAATAGACTAAGTTTTGAAAAATGACTCAGTTCCCTATAACCATCGCTCTGATACCAATCTGTGAGACCCCCAAAATCTGACATGGAACAACTAGGCAACGAGGGGGTAACACGTCATAGTACAAGAAACAATGAATTACAATTCATACAAAGCTGACGAAATAAAAACATGTACATTGCATCATAAAAGGTCAGAGTTTTTTAAACATAGGTCCTAGAGTTTTAAAAGCGGAAAATTATATTATTTCGTCTCGATTTATAACAATAAGTTGCCCAAAAGATTTAATAAACTTCTGATAGTTTATATAAAACAAATCTTTCAAAAGCATCACATAAATCTCCAAGCTACGATAATATCCTGCGGGCTCCAATCCAAGCAAAGCTAAGTATAATACCTGAGATTAAACATGTAAAATCGTCAACACAAAGTTGAGTGAAATTCATAGGTTTAGTAATAAGGATGTGGAACACAAGCATTCATTTGTAAAACAAGTAGTATGGAGTATGGTTATATACGTCAACCATAGTCCATAGTCATTATTATTGCTGTTCAGTTCATGAACCGAAGCTTAACTCAGTGTAAGTTCCTCTAGGGAGTATTCAGCCTAAATACTCAAGTATAAACGAATATTAGTGTGTCAAAGTAATCGAGACGGGGATAGTCAATCCCGATGGATCCACCTACAACATTCGCGCTTCGCGCAATGGACACCGGATAATTAACGATTCATGATCGGGAGAGGAAACTTAAGGCTATACTAAAAGCAATAATAATATCGAAAACCTGAAAATCATACATGTTCTGGATAGCATACAGTTCTGGAGAGCATATAGTTCTGGATAGCATACAGTTTTTAATGGTTGTGTTCCACCATGTGAAATCTCACCCCGTGTTTAGAAACCATGTACAAGTAAAAAGGGGCTATGAACTCACCTTAGCCATGAGGTAAGTAAATCACGGTACTCAGCAACTGAGTAGAAACGGTAGTGGTAGACGATCACCGACGATATGGATGCCCGGGGAAACACGAAAACCGCAACCTATCAAAATAAGGCGCGCGTTAAGACTCGAACTCGAATATCGATATGTACCAAATATAATATGACTCAAATGTTTTCAAAGCATACACGTTTCAAAACCATTGACACGAATCAAATGAATACATTTATCCAACGTTACACGTTAAAACACTTGAACACTTGAAAATGACTCGTCATAAGACGCCAATTAACGCAAGTCAAACTATTCTTTAACCTTACTTGGACCAGTAGCTAAGTCATTTATATAATGACTAAGCACTTGAGTAAGTTACCATATCCGATGGTAAATACTCAAACTCATGCAACACAAGCATTAAACTAAGTGTCCAAAATAAAAATCAGCAAGTACACCCCGAATGTACACACCAATTTACCCTATCTAGACTTGTCCATTTTAGATGAAAATTGGCGTAAAGGTCACTTATAACCTGTATAAGACCTCACCAAAATTTGAGCCAAAGTTCACACTTTAAAATCCATCAGCTCGACACTTTACTCGACTCCAAATTCGGGACAGATTTATACACTTGTTTTGTAAAACCGTTTGGACCACTTTAAAAGTGCTAATTCGACAATCCGTCTTTTGAAACCACTACTAGACTCATAAAAATCAGTTTTTAAACTTTGAAAACCAGTAGTATCAACAATCTAACCAAGCCTAAAGTCCCCGAGAGTCGACCCAAAATCAGCCACAATTTCGGATTGTGACGACTTGCGTCTCCTGGTACACGAAAACTAAAACTAGCATAACTTTTGACTCGTTATGACTTAGAAGCTCTATCTTATACCAAAAGACCGTCTCGGAAAACTATACAACAATTTCAAATAATATTAGCCTTTCACAGACCTTAAACCCACGAAACATACTGTTTAAGGCTGCTGTCCCAAATTACCTTTTTAGAAAACATGTCAAAACCATTTTTCAAGCGAAACCACTCATTCCCATACCCCTAGGATCATCATACAATCATACCCATCACCCAAACACTCCTAAAAACACTTGCATGTAAAATCTAACAAAATCAAAGATTAAAAACAAGACTTTTAAGGATTAAAATGTGATGATCATACCAAAAACAATGCATGCAAGATGGTATAAACATCATTCCACCATGGATTTATAAAATCTTCATAACTTGATGCATGTAAGTAATTTTTGTATCATTAGAATGACAAGAAGATTTTAGAGATGGGTCTTTTTTTGTTTTTAATGAATCAAGGTGGAAATTTGAGAATTTGGGAGTGTTTTGTGTGGTGAGGGTGACGGTAAGAACAAGAGGGAGGAGAGGGTGATGATTTTTGTTTTGGTGTGTGTGTTTTATGAATAAGTGGAAGAAAAAAAAAATATATATGGCTAGTTAAGTGGAGGAACCAATATTGTCAACTTTGAAAGTTGTGGACCTAAAAACAATTAATTATTTTAAAGGGTCGAAAATGGTTATTGGTAAATATTGAAAATATTTACGGGGCTCGGGTTTCGTAAAAATACATTTCAAAAGTTTCAATGCATCATAAAAATGATTATATGATTTCCTGACACGACTTAATACGTAATTAAAACGACGTCATCGAAAATATTAATTATCAAAACAATCAATAAATAAACGTAATATTTTTGGCATCCGTCGGTATCGCGATCACTAGGAATTCTCGTTGTACATTGTTTTTGAATAAACTCGTTGTAAAACGCACGCGGGTGATTTTAAATCAAAAACTTCGATTTAAATAAAATATGGAAAAATAAAATAAAAATTCTATAATCCCATACCAAATATTTATCGATGATCAGAAAAATACTTAAAAAGTATAATTTAAAAATCTCAGGATTTACATATAGCAATACAAGAAAACGTAATACGTTGGAAAATTCAAGAAGCACAAATAAGAAGAATAAAATAATGCTTGGAAAGTATGGGTTCTCACAATACTCATATCTGAGGGCAATGTCCCAACCAACAACAATGTTCCTACGTTTAACTCCAGCAATGGAACAGATGATGACAGCCCTCCTAATAGCCCTAGAAGGTCTAGTAGAGTCTCTAAGTTACCTGAGAAATTGAATGACTTTGTTTTGGAAAACAAAGTCAAGTATGGCCTGCATAAATATGCTAACCATACCAAGTTGTCTAAAACCAATAGGTGCTTCATTTCTAATTTGAATAGAACTTCTGAACCTACTAGTTTCTATGATGTTGTTAAAAATGTTAATTGGATTCGTGCTATGAACAATGAGATGAAAGCTCTCTACTTAAATGATACTTGGACTCTTACCACTCTGCCCCTTAACAGAAAAGCTATACCTTCTAAATGGGTTTACAAAATAAAATATAAACCCGATGGTAAAATTGAAAGATATAAAGCTAGGTTAGTGGCTAAAGGTTGTGGGCAGAGAGAGGGGATAGACTATGATGAAATCTTTAGTCCTGTGGTTAAGATGAGTACCATTAGATGTGTTATAAATTTGGCTGTGCAAAATACTTGGAGTATTTTTCAAATAGATATTAACAACGCCTTTTTATATAGGAATTTAAGTGAAGATGTGTACATGCTTCCTCCTCCTGGTTTCTTTGATAAAAGTGAAAAAAGGTGTGCAAACTAAAAAAGGCTCTTTATGGTTTAAAACAGGCCCCTAGACAGTGGAACATTAAACTTGTTAATTTCCTTACCAAAGCTGGTTTTCTGCAAAGTAAAAATGACCATTCTTTGTTTACAAAGAACAAAGATTGTATATTTCTTGTGCTGCTTGTTTATGTTGATGATATTATCATCACTGGTAACAATGATAATGAAATTGAGAAGTTTAAATTGTTTCTTAACCAAAGTTCAAAATTAAAGACTTGGGTGAATTAAAGTACTTTCTGGGAATTGAAGTTCTAAGACTTAACAACGGCCTGTGTTTAAACCAAAGAAAGTATTGCATTGAGCTTCTTCATGAATATGGCATGCTTGCATGCAAACCTGTTTGCACTCCTATGACTGAAAATGGGATTCTTGCTCACAAAGAGAGTATGGGTGATTAGTTTTTAACTAATATTACTAGTTATCAAAAATTGTTGGCAAATTGATTTACCTATGCAATAGTAGGCCTGATATATCTTATTCTGTTCATTGCTTGAGCGAACATATACATGCTCCCCTTCAGTCTCATTTTGAGGCTGCCTTTAGGGTTCTTAGATATCTTAAGAATGCTCAGGTGCTGGGATCACTTATACCAAGTCCAATTCTAATACTATCAAAGTTTATTCTGACTCTGATTGGGCTAAGTGTAAGATGACCAAAAGGTCTGTTTCTGGATACTATATTTTTATATGCGATAACCTTGTTTCTTGGAAAAGTAAAAAGCAAGCCACCTCATCCAGATCCTTTGCTGAGGCTCAAATATAGGTCTATGGCCTTGATATTCAGGTTTTGTATGGGTTCAGATTAAATCTCGGTATCCTCTCGAATTGATCTAGGCCTTAAGTGGAATGATTGTTCTTGGTTACTAAATAAAGGGGTTGGTTTTCTATTCTAATAATAAATGAAAATGAAAGTTTAAATCAAAGGCAATTACTCTAATTAAGATTAACAAAAACTTGGTTGCAAATTTAAAGTTCAAATTAAAATTAAAGTTAACATGTAAATTGTTAAATCAACAGTAAAACAGTAACATTAAAATACTCAAAAAAAATAACTGATTCGGAACTTTAGACCTTGATTCGGAACTAACTGATTCGGAACATGCTCATTCGGAAGTTACTATTCACTGGTTCGGAACTTTGCTTGGTTCGGAAGTCACTGGTTCGGAAGTCACTATTCACTCATTCGGAACTCACTGATTCGGAAGTTCAGCTTCGTTCAGAAGTTGTGCTTGGTTCGGAAGTCACTATTCACTGGTTCGGAACTTTGCTTGGTTCGGAAGTCCTTGGTTCGGAACTTATGGACTTCCGAATGAAGGTGTTGATTCGGAACTTTAGTGCTTGATTCGGAACTTTCCGAATGAAGGTTTCATTCGGAACCTTTTTTGTTTGGTTCGGAACTTCTGGGAACAGATACAGTAGCAGTAAAGGCGAAGAACACGGGACACAAAATTAATCAAAATCAAATCAAACACTTAAAAAGATTTTACCAATTTAAACACAAATCATTTAGACAATATAAGCAACAAATCCCACTAACAAAAACACAAATCCAAACAACTTTTGAAGATCAAATCAAGAAAAATAAAACTTAAGAACTTGAAGATAAAAATGGAGATGAACAAGATGAAATGAAAGATTAAACAAGAACTTTGAATTGAATGATTAATATTTTGACAAGGTGAAACAAGGATTAAAATTACAAGATCAAAGAACTAATAATAAAAATCACCAATCACCCTAGTGGTGATGGTGTTCTACGAACCAGGAGGAAAGAAAGGGAGGAAGAAAGAAAAACTAGCTAGCCCCAAAAATGTGTGTGGGATGGCCTATTTATAGGTGTTTCCTTTGGTTGGTGAGTGGGCTTTCTCCCGTTCTTCGTGTCTTTTCGTCTTTTCAGAAAAGTTTCCGTTTTCGATTCTGATTCGGGATTTGTTGTCGATTAAATTCAACTCGTCTTTTAATTTCTTCGTTTAATAGACTTGAGTTTCTTCGACTTATATAAATCTTCCATCTTTGGTCCTTTTCTTCGATAAATCTTCGAATAGGCCCAGCGACTTCAAATCTTTTGCATCTCTTGGACAATAGACTTTATCTTGAGTCTTTTTCTTCAGTAAAACCCGTGCAATCCCATGTTTTCTTCAATATTTATCCGATTGGCTCTGAAAACACAATAAACACAAAAACCACGCATAATTCCAAACAAATGATATTAAATACGTGTTTTGGTCTCGTTTTAGCCCGAATTAAGTGGTAAAAGGATGGGTGTTTACACACCTATCAAATCCCCTACACTTAACCATTGCCATGCCCTCATGCAATGCTTAGTGATAAAGCAAGCTTACACTTTTCTCATAATTAATCAACCTTGGCCTTATTTAAAATACTACTAAACAAAAATTAAAGAAATAAAACTTCAAAAGTAACAAAAGGATAGAAAACCATTTTCACTTGAAAATAGCTACATGGGAATAACTTGTAGAGAAATCGATGACTTACATTAGGGCTTTGGTGCTGCGAAGATTTATCACCCTCAAGTTTCACGTTCCCCAAACTAAGCTTAAAAACGAGATCATTGTTATTATAAGTTAGCAATTCAAACACTTACACACATGGCTTAATTAAATGCTTAAACTCCCTTATTCCTAGGTGTATCTCTTATATTTTATTTTTGTCTTAGAATGATCATGAAGATGCATTTTTGGACTTATTTCGATAGTTCATTAGGGCTGAAAGCAAAGTAGGACGATTTGATCAATAGTTAGCTAAAGGACAAAATCTCTTAAAACTGCTTCTCGGGATATCAAAAAGTTCATATCTTGACATAACTTGGTTCACGATTTGAGACCTTTCTCGGGCCGATATTTGGCATGTACTTCATACTTCATATCTTCGAGAGACGTTCTTGAGATAATGGTCTTCTCATCATAATAGAGTTTCTTCGCTTGGAGACTTTTGAGGGGTACTCCAACTTTGTTGACCACGACTTCATGATTATTTCTTCAATCTCTAATTGGGATTTTGAGATACAACGATCCGCCTCCTTTTCGGACTTGGATCTATTTATCCTCATACCTTGTTAGGGTCTTTTCGGATAGACTTCTCCATGATCTTTATGGGAGTTGATTGCTTTTCGTCGTGAGTCTTGATCCTTCATATTGACTTTAGGAATAATGCTTTTCACATCACTTTGGATCTTCAGCAATAAGATTGAATCCTCATGCCTTGTTAGGGCCTTTTCGGACTCGCCAATCTTCGCGCCCCGCTTCATAAGTTATGCCTTGGCTATGAACTCTTATCATTACCGAGCAACTTTTAAACGATCTTGGGCTAGAAGCTAAGTAACTTTTCAAATCGTAAGACCTTACTTATTGCAGATAAATTATTAGCAAGTGATGGGAGAATAGGCAAATAATTACACCAAGTGGGCTTGCGCGAGAATACCGACTTATAATTGACTCTATCATTTCTCGTCCTCCATAATTTAAAATCTCAAGTAATGAGACTCGTGGACACTTAGCCTAATAAACCAATTAAGGTCTACATGGTTAAGGATACTAGCTAGAATAAACTTGGATAAGTCTATTCGGGTTGAGTCAAAATAAACGCAACGGGCCTAATATGTCAAAGATTCCTAAACTAGCTACACCACTTTATTAATATTTTTGACTTTATTGCGGGATATATACATATGAAAGCAACGATAAAAATTTAAAAATTACGACTAAATGGCCAAAGTTAAAAAATTTGAAAAATGCTGAAAAATAGGATTTTCCGGTTAATTGAAGGCACTTTCATGGAAAAGTCCACTTAAAACTTCGATAGAAGTCCCCCCTACACTTAAGATAAACATTGTCCTCAATGTTTAAGCATGTGGGAGAAGTCTCCCCTACACTTATGACATTGTGCACGTTTGGTTAACTCAAGTTAAGGAAAAGACGACTAACGTGATCAATTTCAAATGTGAGTATGAAGAAAATTGAATCACGATAGTTGAGAGATAGAACCGGATTTCGGATAAACACGGGAGCATGGTTCTTCAAAGATTCCAAGAGTGCACTGATCCCTGTAATCACATCACCACACAAAGGCAAGCACATATAGAAGTCCCCCCTACACTTAGGGGATTAAAACATACAAGGATAGATACTCGGGCTGCCTCCCGAGGAGCGCTTGTTTTTGATAACCGAGTCACGAGCCTGACTCGACCCAAAGTTAGTTCATGGGGAACGTGGTGAGGGATGGAATCACCTCCTTAGAGGTGTCCTCACCAAAGTACAACTTCACTCGTTGGCCATTCACCTTAAAATTTGGTCCATCAGGTTGAGCGAGCTCGAGAGTACCATATGGAAAAATTTGGAAAACGGTGAATGGGCCGGACCAACGAGATTTGAGCTTTCCCGAGAAGATTTTCAACCGAGAGTTAAAAAGTAAGACTTTGTCTCCAACATGGAACTCTCAGTTTTTGATCTTAGAGTCGTGAATGAGCTTAGTTCTTTCCTTATAGATCAAAGAATTTTCATAAGCCTCATTCCGAAGTTCATTGAGCTCATTGAGTTGGATCTTGCGTAGGTCACCAGCTTTGTTTATATCAAAATTAGCCCACTTCAAGGCCCAATAAGCCTTGTGCTCCAACTCAATGGGGAGGTGGCACGCTTTCCCGTACACAAGACGATAAGGCGTACAGCCGATCGGGGTCTTGTAAGCAGTACGGAAAGCCCACAAAGCATCATCGAGTTTATCAGCCCATGAGGCACGATGCTCTCCCACGGTCCTTTCAAGAATTCGCTTCAGCCCTCGGTTGGATATTTCAGCCTGGCCATTAGTTTGTGGGTGGTAGGCTGTGGAAAGACGATGATGGACACCGTACTTAGCCATGACTCTAGCAAATTGGTCATTGCAGAAATGAGTCCCACGATCACTAATAATGGCGCGAGGCACACCGAATCTAGCGAATAGAGCCTTCAAAAAGTTACAAACCACCCTTGCGTCATTAGTAGGCAAAGCTTTGGCTTCAACCCACTTTGAAACGTAGTCAACGGCTACAAGGATGTATTTGTTTCCTTTAGACGACGGGAATGGCCCCATAAAGTCGATACCCCAAACATCAAAAATTTCACACTCTTGAATGAAATTCTGAGGCATCTCGTCTTTATGTGTGATTTTGCCTTGCTTTTGGCAAACATCACATCGCTTAACCATATTGTGAGAATCACGATATATGGAGGGCCAATAAAATCCCGAATCAAACACTTTCTTAGCAGTGTAGTTGGGACCAAAGTGACCACCGGTGGGTCCTTTGTGGCAAGCATGAAGGATTTCATTCGCTGCCGGTCCATCAACACATCGGCGAATTATCAGATCAGCACATTGTTTGAATAGGTAAGGGTCGTCCCAAAAGTAAGTCTTAATGTCGGTGAAGAACTTCTTTTTTTGCTGGGACGTCAACCCTTCCTTGAGAATTCCACCCGCCAAGTAGTTTGCAAAGTCCGCAAACCACGGGGTTTCATTCGGCTTCGAGTTTATAGACATTAAGGTCTCCAAGGGAAAAGAATCATTGATTTCTTTGGTCGGATGATCCCCTTGGTATGGATCCTCAAGTCTACTAAGATGGTCCGCGGCTAAGTTTTCTGCTCCTTTTTTATCGCGGATGTCGATTTTAAATTCCTGGAGCAGCAAAACCCAGCGAAGAAGTCTTGGTTTGGAATCTTGCTTTGTCAACAAGTACTTCAACGCGGAATGATCGGTATACACAATGGTGGTGGAAAGGACAAGATAGGGGCGGAATTTTTCAAAAGCATAGACAACAGCTAAAAGCTCCTTTTCGGTTGTCGTATAATGCAATTGTGCCCCTGTCATTGTCTTGCTAGCGTAATGGATTGGTTGGAAGTGTTTATTCACTCTTTGTCCAAGAACCGCTCCAATAGCAAAATCACTAGCATCGCACATCAACTCAAAAGGCAGCTCCCAATTAGGGGTAACCAAGACGGGTGCCTTAGTGAGCTTATCCTTAAGCGAGTTGAAGGCTTCAAGGCACTCGTTGGAAAAGATAAAAGGAGTATCTTTTTCCAAGAGGTGGGTCATCGGGCGAGCGATTTGAGAAAAGTCTTTGATAAAGCGACGGTAGAAGCCCGCATGACCCAAGAAACTTCTCACACCCTTCACAGTGGAAGGTGGAGGCAACTTTGCTATAACGTCAACTTTGGCACGGTCAACTTCAAGACCGGCTTTCGAAATCTTATGTCCAAGCACGACGCCTTCTTTTACCATGAAATGGCATTTTTCCCAATTTAGAACTAGGCGAGTGTCTTCGCACCGCTTTAGCATACGTTCTAAATTGGCAAGGCAAGCAGAGAAGGAATCCCCGAAGACCGAGAAATCATCCATGAAGACTTCCATGGTTTGTTCAACCATGTCATGAAAGATAGCTAACATACACCTTTGGAAAGTCCCGGGCGCATTACATAAGCCAAAAGGCATTCTTTTGTAAGCGAAAGTGCCATAGGGACAAGTGAATGTGGTCTTCTCTTGATCTTGGGGATCGATGGGTATTTGAAAATAACCCGAGAAACCATCCAAAAAGCAGTAATATTCATTACCGGCTAATCGTTCAAGCATTTGGTCCATAAAAGGTAGAGGGAAATGATCCTTTCTCGTGGCATCATTGAGTTTGCGGTAGTCTATACAAACTCTCCACCCAGTAACGAGACGAGTGGGAATCAACTCGTTGTGTTCATTGGGAACAACGGTTATTCCGCCCTTCTTGGGCACACAATGGATTGGACTAACCCACGGTGAATCCGAAATAGGGTAAATCATACCCGCATCAAGAAGTTTAATAACCTCTGTTTTGATGACTTCATGTATTTTTGGATTCACCCTTCGTTGGCTTTGAATAGTGGGCTTATAGTCGTCCTCCATGAGAATTTTGTGTGTGCAGAAGTGAGGATCAATTCCACGAATATCCGAGATTTTCCACGCAATAGCCTTCTTGTGAGCTTTCAACACAGCAACGAGACGAGTCTTCTCTGCATCTTTCAAATCTTTTGCAATAATGACGGGCGACTTCTTGTTGTCGTCAAGGAACACGTACTCGAGATGAGGCGGCAACTCCTTAAGTTCCAAATCCGGGGGATTTTCGACGGGAGGCGTTTTCAAAGTCGGAGTATCGATAGCAATGACCGTGGGAGATGGAGGCGAAGGATTGTCTTCGGTGAGAAGATTGTCAAAGAAACTCATGTCTTCATCCCCCTCGGTGGGAGAATCATTAGTAGCTAAATTCGCATCTCCCATGGTAGCTTCAAGATTGTTCCAGAATAAATCACTATCTCCAAATAGAGACAACGATGAATCAATAGAGGACACGGTCTCAACAGTGGGAAGAGAGGTAGGAATACTTTTGCAAGCATCATTAAAGTGTTCTTCACAAGCCTCATCAAGAACGTCAATACAATTAACGCTCTCA
Source organism: Glebionis coronaria (assembly GCA_025667525.1). Lineage (NCBI taxonomy): Eukaryota > Viridiplantae > Streptophyta > Magnoliopsida > Asterales > Asteraceae > Glebionis > Glebionis coronaria. Next base: position 497,421,174 of record CM046877.1, read on the forward strand.
TATGAATAAGGCTGTTTAGACAACTTTCCCATGTTGAAGACTACTTTGTCGTCACCCACTCTCATGATAAGCTCTCCGGCTTCAACATCAATAAGAGTGCGACCGGTCCTCAAGAATGGACGACCAACAATAAGTGGCACACGGGGGTCCATCTCGTAGTCGACGACAACAAAATCAGCAGGGAATGTGAATTTGTCGACTCCTACGATGACATCTTCGGCTATCCCCACTAGATAAGCAACCGTACGGTTGGCCAATTCCAAAGTCATTTTAGTGGGGACTAGCTCTGGGAGAGATAATTGCTTCCAAACACTTAGAGGCATGAGATTAATACTGGCACCTAGATCGGCTAGGGCCATGCAATTCTCTACTCCCGGGAAATTGCAAGGGATAAGAAAACGACCCGGATCACCAAGCTTGATTGGCAATTTCCTTAAGAGCACTGCAGAGCAGTTCTCATTAAGTTGGGTGTTGGCGAGATCGAGGAGCTTTTCCTTGTCGCTCAGAAGATCTTTAAACATTTTGGCATACTTGGGCATGTGAGCGAGAGCCTCAGCGAAGGAGATATTGAAATTCAGTTTCTTGAACATTTTAAGGAAATTCGAAACCTGAATATCATCCTTGCTCTTTTGCTTCTCTTTCCTCAACCTTGAGGGATAAGGTATATTGGAAGAAGAGGAAGGTTTTAGGGGAATAGGGTCACTCACAACCACGGGTGGAGGAGGGGTAGAAAGAAGAGGTGGAGAAAATGGGGGAGGAGAAGGAATAGGAGCAGGCGACTCGTTCTCCTTAGTCACAACCACCGGTGGAGGTATAGGAAGCTCGGGTTCCTTGGTACCTTTACCACTTCTAGTAGTGATTGCTTTCATCTCCCCTCTTGGGTTCGCAACGGTGTTACTCGGAAGAGTACCCGAAGAAGAGGGTTGACTACTTTGGAAGAAACTAGCCATCATGTTCCTCAAGTCATTCGTCTGACTATCCAACGTGTTTCTCATATCAGCTCGCAAATCATTTCCTTGCTTGACCAAATCTGCCTTCAAGTTGCGCACTTCCTCTTGGAGATTTCCCACTATTACATCATTGGTCCTCATATAGGTGGCGACCTCTTGGTGTAGTGCAGTGTTGGTCTGGTTTGAAGGAGCATTGTATGCAGGTGGTTGGTAAGCAGGTTGTTGGTATATTTGATTGTTGCGTTGAGGTGGTTGTTGCTGCTTGTGAGGTGGAATGTATGGTTGTCGAGGTTGTTGTTGTTGTTGAGTAGGGCGGTTAAGGTTTTGTTGTTGGTTTGGGTTGGTTGGAGGAAAGCCAGGTGGTGAAAGATAGTTGTTGCTGCGGTAGCTAAGCAAGTTACGGTCACCTTGAGGTCTAGCTTGATAAGCAGGTTGTTGGTAGGTGCCATATGCCGCATTCACATTCTCAGCAGGGTAATCTTGGGTGGCGGTACAAGTTGTGTAGGAGTGGGGACCACCGCATATTTCACAAGGTTGGCTGACAGCGTTCACTTGTGCATTTTTGGTGTTGTTGCTGCTGTTGTTGCTGACGGTGTGGGTGACAAGCGATTCAAGAAGCGTGGTAATTTTGTCAAGTCGCTTGTCGTTGTCATTAGTGCTAGCACTAGCAACATTGGTCCTAACGCTCTTGGTTTGCACACGAGACTTGTTCTCAATGATATCCCAAGCAGCATTGGAAGTCTTAGCCAATAAATTACCCCCTGAGGCACTATTCAGTGAATCTTGGTCACTCATGCTTAAACCATTGTAAAAAGTATTAATTTGATGTACTTTGGTAAAACCATGTTGTGGGCATTTTCTTAAAAGATCTTTGAAACGATCCCAAGATTCACTGAATGACTCATCGTACTTTTGTTCAAAGTTTATAATCTCATTCCGCAAAGCGGTAGTACGAGAGGGTGGAAAAAAGTAGTTGATAAACTTTGTTTCCAAATCCGTCCACGAGAGAATACTCTGTGGCGGTTCTTTAGCAAGCCAATGCCGGGCTTGTCCCTCTAAAGAAAAGGGAAAAAGTTGTAACCTTATCACTTCTTGCGAAACTCCATTGAACTTGACCGTGTTGGTGAGTTGTAGAAATCTCTTGATATGGTCGTGTGGGTCATCAATGGTGCGTCCCAAGAACGGTTGAGCTGAGACCATCTGGATAAAGCCTGACTTGAGCTCGAAATTGTTGGCGGCAATTGGAGGAATGACAATTGGATCCGTGTTGCCATCAACATGAGCTTGCAGCAATTCGATCATTGGGCGATTATCCGGAAGGGGCTCATTGTTGTTGTTATTCATGTTGTTGAAAGGCGGGTTGTTGTTGTTATTATTGTTGTTCGGAGGTGGTATGTTATTGTTGTTTTGGACACCAGCCATGTCTAAGTTATCGAGAGGCTCGGGCTCTTGATAAGACGTGGATCGAGTGCGCATACACCTGCAAAAGAACGAACAAGGAAAAACAAAGCAAAAATATTTTTGGTTTTTATTGTTTTTTAATTTTTAGGATTTTTGAAAATTTTATATTTTTTAGTTGTTTTTGAAGATTTTTGAAAAAGTAACGTTCACGGGGAACGGATCCCAAAATCCAATTTCTCACAAAAAACTTTTGATCTTAACGAGAAGAGCCAGCAGCGGCGCCATTTGATATTCAGGTTTTGTATGGGTTCAGATTAAATCTCGGTATCCTCTCGAATTGATCTAGGCCTTAAGTGGAATGATTGTTCTTGGTTACTAAATAAAGGGGTTGGTTTTCTATTCTAATAATAAATGAAAATGAAAGTTTAAATCAAAGGCAATTACTCTAATTAAGATTAACAAAAACTTGGTTGCAAATTTAAAGTTCAAATTAAAATTAAAGTTAACATGTAAATTGTTAAATCAACAGTAAAACAGTAACATTAAAATACTCAAAAAAAATAACTGATTCGGAACTTTAGACCTTGATTCGGAACTAACTGATTCGGAACATGCTCATTCGGAAGTTACTATTCACTGGTTCGGAACTTTGCTTGGTTCGGAAGTCACTGGTTCGGAAGTCACTATTCACTCATTCGGAACTCACTGATTCGGAAGTTCAGCTTCGTTCGGAAGTTGTGCTTGGTTCGGAAGTCACTATTCACTGGTTCGGAACTTTGCTTGGTTCGGAAGTCCTTGGTTCGGAACTTATGGACTTCCGAATGAAGGTGTTGATTCGGAACTTTAGTGCTTGATTCGGAACTTTCCGAATGAAGGTTTCATTCGGAACCTTTTTTGTTTGGTTCGGAACTTCTGGGAACAGATACAGTAGCAGTAAAGGCGAAGAACACGGGACACAAAATTAATCAAAATCAAATCAAACACTTAAAAAGATTTTACCAATTTAAACACAAATCATTTAGACAATATAAGCAACAAATCCCACTAACAAAAACACAAATCCAAACAACTTTTGAAGATCAAATCAAGAAAAATAAAACTTAAGAACTTGAAGATAAAAATGGAGATGAACAAGATGAAATGAAAGATTAAACAAGAACTTTGAATTGAATGATTAATATTTTGACAAGGTGAAACAAGGATTAAAATTACAAGATCAAAGAACTAATAATAAAAATCACCAATCACCCTAGTGGTGATGGTGTTCTACGAACCAGGAGGAAAGAAAGGGAGGAAGAAAGAAAAACTAGCTAGCCCCAAAAATGTGTGTGGGATGGCCTATTTATAGGTGTTTCCTTTGGTTGGTGAGTGGGCTTTCTCCCGTTCTTCGTGTCTTTTCGTCTTTTCAGAAAAGTTTCCGTTTTCGATTCTGATTCGGGATTTGTTGTCGATTAAATTCAACTCGTCTTTTAATTTCTTCGTTTAATAGACTTGAGTTTCTTCGACTTATATAAATCTTCCATCTTTGGTCCTTTTCTTCGATAAATCTTCGAATAGGCCCAGCGACTTCAAATCTTTTGCATCTCTTGGACAATAGACTTTATCTTGAGTCTTTTTCTTCAGTAAAACCCGTGCAATCCCATGTTTTCTTCAATATTTATCCGATTGGCTCTGAAAACACAATAAACACAAAAACCACGCATAATTCCAAACAAATGATATTAAATACGTGTTTTGGTCTCGTTTTAGCCCGAATTAAGTGGTAAAAGGATGGGTGTTTACACACCTATCAGGCCTCTTCCGTTTGTGAAGTAATGTGGCTGAATAAAATTCTAAAGGACTTAAAAGTTCTTGCTTGTATTCCTGCTTCATTGTTTTGTGACAATAGTTCTGCCATTCAGATTGCGGCTAATCCTGTTATGCATGAGAAAACTAAACACTTTGACATTGATGTTCATTTGGTAAGGTAAAAAGTTGCATCAGGGCTTATTAAAACTGTCAAGGTTTCTTCTGAAAACCAAGTGGCTGACATTTTGACCAAAGGTCTTGGTAGCTCACAACATAATGATTTTGAGAAACTTTTTTGGCTCATGACCTTGAGGAAGGGTGTTGAAATTGTTGTGTTGTGGCAAGTTCATAAGCCTTGAGGGGCTTGTTGTGTAACTTATTTTGTGTTTATAGCTGTTAGGCTATGTTTGCTCTTTTGTGTAATGTGCAGGGTTCATTTGTGGACATCTTGGAAGTTTCTATTGACTGGAGCGTATCCCTTGACTATGGTTATATCACTTTTTGGCTACGCAGCTTCTGATAATACACTCACAACTTCATCACTCGTTCTCTCACTCACCTACTCTCTCTCAAACCTCCATACATGCTTCATAACAAATCATCACCTAAATAGAACCAAACGTTCTAAAATGTAAACGTTTGGTTCTTAGATTAATTTAATTAGTTGTAGTTTGTTGTTCTTGATGTATTTCAAATAGCATCCATTTTGGGAACTATCTTTTCTTTTGTATGTAGAGTAGCATCCGCTCTGGGGACTACTCAGTTTAATTATTAAGGTTCAGCATCTTGGTGTTTTGGTTCTTTAAATTTTACAATCAACAACTAAAAAACATTTGTTCAGATGCAAAATACATCAACATGATCATGTCACCTACTATAAAAGAAACTGAAAATAGACTATAGCCCTACAGTTTACAACTTTAATTTTACCAATGAATTACATCATATGTATCGAAGCTAAGTATACTGTTTGTTTATGGTAAGTATACATTTCGTTATGTATTAATACAGTAATATGTCGTACATGGATAGAACATAAAAAATAAACAAACACCATCGTTCACATCTAAAATGGCAATAGAAAAACAAAATTAGCAGGTCAGATAAACATCATGCACACCTGATTTTGGGTATTCCGTACACCCAGGATTTCGGTCACGTTTTCGGCAAGCAGAGACTTGGCGACTCTTAATTCACACTGTAGATGACGCATCCATAAATCTGTATACAATTGCATGTGTATTATAATTCTTATCACCCAAAACACGATCCAAAGAAACTTTGCATAACAGGTATTCATAAAGAAAATAAGGAAAATAGCCTTCTGTTTTGTATTAACCTCTTAAAATAAAACCTCTTATCTTTGTTTTAACATGATCCTTGGTGTCAACACATGGCATCGAAAACCCATTTACAACATCAACATTAAAACCAAATAAAGCCGAACTAATTAAAAACCAAAACAAATTCTGAATTTAGAGATTTTCACCATTAGGAAGTCGACCCAAAATAACATAGCAAACTCATTAGTTAGAAGCAAAATCTTTGTTTCGGCGTTAATAAGAGAGCGATAAAATTTCTACTAAAATGCAAATCCAAATACCTCCCCTACGTACCAAGACATACTTAATGTTCGATCGCCGAATCTAGATTAGGTTTCTAACAAAATGTGGAGTATTACAAAAAAAAACGTGCTACAAATGAGCCACTCTATGATAAATATGCAAAAGCTAGAGTTACTCTTACCGTGAATGACTTCACCAAATTCGAAAAATGATTCTTTTAAGAACATCGGTATAAATTATTTTATATCATAGCATATAGAAACAGAGCCAAAAAGATAAAGTGAAGTTAATAAAAAAACACACACTATTTTATTCAAAGCTTTTATCATGCCCGGATTAGAGATACATCAGAATTTTCACATGTAAATTGTACTTAAATGGGGTCAGTTCCAACTCGTCCAAACACATTAAAGGTTCACCTACTTGGCTATATAAAATAGGAACCCTGTTTGTCATAAGGACTTAACTCATTCATCATATACTAATAGAGATGAGCCTACAATAACAAAAAAGGAACTACTTATCTCAAGCTTGTGAGAGGAATTCTGATATCCCCTTTCTACATAAATACTAATGGTGGACATGTTGAAAGAAAGAAAGAAGCACACCAGCTTGTGCCGCATAGCTCTTCATTCCAGTCCAACCTGTAGCAATTGAGATAGTAAGTTTATATCATGGAGGAAATTGCGTTAGTTTTAATTTTTATCAAAATTCCATTATTTTTATTATATAAAACCACACACCTTGCCGTTTGGCTCGCTAGTACTTCACATTCCAACAAACACTTGCACTTAGCAATTCCGGTTTGCAGAGTCAGTTTGGAGCTCTATCCAAACAACATATGTTCATCGATACCTGAAACCGAATGCCATGCTGTTAATTGCTTCACTCTAATCTGCATAGAAAAATGAACAAAAAATAAACATAAATCAGACTAAGAAGAATAGTCTATGACTATGAAAAAAGATCATTCTATCTATGTCTAAAGGTACCTTATTTCCACAACTTAAGTGCTTAAAAAGCTAAAACTAAACACTGAAAAGTAACAAAGCCAACCTACGAATCTGTGACCTAAACATTTTAACAAACACATGATATGCAACTTTAAAAAAATTATGAAATCTCTTCCATTAAATCAACACATGATCTAATTACCGATACATAACCATCTGAATTCTAGGAAACCCAAACTCTTGTTTATAAAAATTATATGTGTTAAATTTGTAAAAATAAAAACTTAAAAAAAGATTTCATAAAAAAAAACTTAAAAAAATATGAGTGGATTAATAAAACTTCAGTGGTTGAGTTTTAAATATAGTTAGATTTACTTAAGTGTAAACATAAATTTTCCCCGTGTTTTTAGTAATATTATAAAATAAACAAAATACTCATTAAACTTTACACATTTTAAATTTATATTTTAAAAACACAACATATATGTTATATTAAAAATATTAATAAATCACATGATTATAAAAATTTAAATAAAAACATAAATTATTCTCTATTTGTATTTTGATACTTAACAAAGTCAAACAATGCAATCTACATAAATTATTATTTACATGAATATAAATACAAAAATAAATACAAGACCTCAGACATCGATGTAAGCAGGGACGAAGCTAGAATTTTATATACAGGTGTGGCGAATATATATGTAATAATTAAGCAGTACAATATTGCCGTGATAAAACAAAATAATTCTAGTTTCTATTCCAAATACATGTCCGAAGCAATTTATTAGACTTAAATATAAGTATACGCTAAAGTCATTCGAAGCACCTAACAAATGATGATGCCTAAATGTGAAAAACAAAGTTAAAGATATAAGAATTTTATAACAGTTTCAAATTTGGAAAATAAAAGATATTAATATGTGCTATAGTGAAAATAAAATTATTTACGTGTGCACATCTGTGATCCTACCTCAATTTACATACAAGCTTTTTACTTCCTCCGTCCCATATTAAGTGTCCACTATGGAATCTTTGGTTGTCCCATATTAAGTGTCCATTATAATAAATGAGGGAATCATGATAATTAATTTTCCAAATATTCCTTTTAATATGTGGCCCATATTTAAGGTTTTTTTTTTATTTTTGACTTTTTGTATTAAACGAGGGTATAATTGTCATTTGGATAACTAATAATGGTAGAAATATAATATATCTAAAATTTTGAGCTTTAAGAATCTCGACACTTAATATGGGACGGAGATGGGACGGAGGGAGTATCATTTATGAGATTTTGGTGGGCCAAATCACTACTTAATGAACCAAGTTTTAAACTAATACTACTACGTAATAACATGGCCATTGTTTGAAAGTTAGGGTGGGCCTGGGCCAACCCACAGCTAAACGTGGCTCCGTCCCTGGGTGTAAGATGAAAATAAATAGACGGGACTCTACATATTACAACAAAAAATATTTTTTTAAGGTCGTTATATGTTACTAAACACACAATGTCTAAAAAATGATAGCTAACATTTCAGTTAAACAAAGTTAAATCCTTTGTGCAACAAATATTTATTCAAAATATTAATTAATATTATCACATAATGAAAAATCAAGTAAAACTTGTGGGTCAATAAGCATCGTATCTATTTGAGTATTAAAATTTCGATATTGTTTTATAGAATAATATTAAACATTACAAAATCATGAATTTATAAATAGTGTACGTGTAAGTTTGAGGTAAATGGTTTGTTGATTAATAATTAAGATATAACTATTTAGAATAAAAATATCAAAAGTAAAAAGAGTATGAAATTCGGAAAATAAAAATTTATAATGACGAAATTATTACATAATTTATCCTTTATGTTTAAGTCCCGTGCGTGCACGGGCATTAAAACTAGTTCTGTGTATGTTGTGATGAAGAGGAGATAACCAAGATAAAGATGATAAAAGATATTGTGGGGACTTAACACGTATCATTAGAAAAGCCACGTGGAGATAATGTTTTCCCGCCAAAAGAGGAAGTGAAGTGAGAAATTATTACTCCCTACGTCCTAAATTAATTATTAATCGTCCACCAACAATTTTCACACCCTTTTATTCTCTATTTTACTTTTACTTTTTGCAAAATGTTAATCATACTTTTATACAATTAATTAAATTTTTGAATAAACTTTGTAATTGCTAATACCACTATGTGTAATATGATAAATTGTTAAATTACCTACAACTATATTTGGAAGGAGACAATAATTTTGGGACGTCCCAAAATGGAAAGATGGATTATAAATTTGGGACGGAGAGAGTATTATATTGTATATACTGTATATACTCCCTCCGTCTTATAATAATAGTTCATCGACAAAAACACGCAGTTTATAAAACATCAATTTTTCAGCTTTCTCTCTCTTATTTTTTACAAAAAGACAATTTTACCATAAACCAATTAACTTACAACTTCTTTATTGTTTGTAATAATACCCTCTAGTGATGATGATATGGTATACTTAATCTACATTTCTTATATATTTTTGGACTGGACTATTAACTTGAGACGTCCAAAAATAGTAACATGGACTATTAATATGAGACGGGGGGAGTATGTGTTATCAGGTGGTAATTTTAACCCATTCAACCAAAAGTAGGTTAACTGGATTCAGTTTCATAACTTTATGAGTTGGAATGAGTTGAGCAAAAATAAAGTGATAGGTCAAATGGGTCACTTTCAAATGGGTTTAAGAATAAGTCAAATGATTCCTATTATTGGCCAAAAACACAATAGTCTTCCAATAGTCTAAAAAATTAGATCTTCGAATTTTTGACGTTCTCCCCTGATTTTTTTCGTTTTCGTCAGAAAATTTACGTTTCGTCAGTATTTTTACGTTTTCGTCAGTAAATTTACGTTTTCGTCACTATATTTACGTTTTCGTCAGTATTTTACCGTTTTCGTCTCTAAACTTACGTTTTCGTCAGTATTTTTACGTTTTCGTTCGTATATTTACGTTTTCGTCAATATATTTACGTTTTCGTCAGTATTTTTATGTTTTTGTCTATAAATTTACGTTTTCGTCAGTATATTTACGTTTTCGTCAATATATTTACGTTTTCATCAGTATTTTTACGTTTTCGTTAGTAAATTTACGTTTTCATCAGTAAATTTACGTTTTTGTCGGTAAATGTCAGTTCTCGTCAGTAAATTAACATTCTCGTCAATACTTTTAAGTTTTCGTCAGTATATTTACGTTTTCATTAGTATTTTTACGTTTCATCAGTAAATTTATGTTTTCGTCAGTAAATTTCAGTTCTCGTCAGTAAATTAACAATCTCGTTATTACTTTTAAGTTTTAGTCAGATATTTTACGTTTTCGTCAGTATTTTACATTTTCGTCAGTATTTTACATTTTCGTAAGTAAATTTACGTTTTCGTCAGTAAATTTACGTTTTCGTCTGTAAGTTTACGTTTTTGTCTGTAAGTTCACGTTTTCGTCAGTAACATAACGTTTTCGTCAGTTAATTTAAAATTTCGTCAGTAATTTTACGTTTTCGTCAGTAAATTTTAGTTTTCGTCAGTAAATTAGAGTTTTCGTCAACAAATTTAAATTTTCTTCCAAAAATTTACGTTTTTGTCTATAAATTTACGCATTCGTCAGTATATTTACGTTTCATCAATATATTTACGTTTTCATCAGTACTTTTACGTTTTCGTCAGTAAATTTACGTTTTCATCAGTAAATTTACGTTTTCGGCGGTAAATTTTAGTTCTCGTCAGTAAATTAAAATTCTCGTCAATACTTTTAAGTTTTGTCAGTATTTTTACGTTTTCATTAGTATTTTTACGTTTTCATTAGTATTTTTACGTTTTCGTCAGTAAGTTTACTTTTTCATCATTAAATTTATGTTTTCGTCAGTAAATTTCAGTTCTCGTCAGTAAATTAACAATCTCGTTATTAAATTTAAGTTTTCGTCAGATATTTTACGTTTTCGTCAGTATTTTACATTTTCGTCAATAAATTTACGTTTTTGTCAGTTAATTTATGTTTTCGTCTGTAAGTTTACGTTTTTGTCTGTAAGTTCATGTTTTCGTCAGTAATTTAACGTTTTCGACAGTAATTTTAAAATTTCGTCAGCTATTTTACGTTTTCGTCAGTAAATTTGTGTTTTCGTCAGTAAATTTGAGTTTTCAACAAAAAATTACGTTTTAGTCAAAAAATTTACGTTTTCGTCAAAAAATTTACTTATTGGTCAGTAAATTTATGTTTTCATCTGTAAATTTATGTTCTCGTTAGTAATTTTACATTTTCGTAAGTAAATTTATGTTTTCATCAGAAAATTTACTGACAAAAACGTAAGTTTATAGTCGAAAATATAAATTTATTGACGAAAACATAAATTTAGAGATGAAAACTTAAATTTACTAACGAAAACGTAAATTTTCTGTTGAATTTTCTGCCGAAAACATAAATTTACTGACGAAAACGTAAATTTACTGACGAAAAAGTATAAATAGTGATGAAAACATAAAAGTACTGATGTAAACATACAAATATTAACGAAAACGTAAATTTACTTACGAAAACGTAAAAGTATTGACGAAAATGTAATCTTATTGATGAAAACGTAAGATTACCAATGAAAATGTAAAAAATGACACAAATGTAAATTTACTGAAGAAAATGTAAACTTACTGATGAAAATGTAAAAATATTGACGAAAACGTAAATTTACAAAAAAACATAATTTTTCTGACGAAAAAATAAATTTACAGACGAAAACGTAAATTGACTGACGAAAATGAAAATTCACTGACGAAAACATAAATTGACTGATGAAAACGTAAATTGACTGACGAAAACTTAAATTTTCTGACGAAAACGTAAATTTACTGACAAAAACCTAAATTTACTAACGAAAATGTAAATTTACAGACGAAAACGTAAATTTATTGACGAAAACATAAATTTTTTGGCCGAAAACGTAAATTTACTGACGAAAACGTAAATTTACAGAAGAAAACGTAAATTTGCTGATGAAAACGAAAATTTACTGACTGAAAATGTAAATTCTAACGAAAAGGTAAAATTACTGACGGAAACGTAAATTTACTGACGAAAACGTAAATTTACTGAAGAAAACGTAAATTTACTGACGAAAATGTTAAATTACTGTCGAAAACGTAAAATTATTGGCGAAAACGTAAATTTACTGGCGAAAAAATAAAATTACTGACGAAAAAGTAAATTTAGTGACGAAAACGTAAATTTACTGACGAAAACGTAAATTTATAGACGAACACGTAAATTTAGTGATGAAAACATAAATTCACTGACGAAAACGTAAATTTACTGACGAAAACGTAAATTTACTGACGAAAACGTAAAAATACTGATTAAAACATAAAAAAGATTATGAAAACGTAAAATCGGTGAAAAACGTAAACAACTGACCAAAACGTAAAAATCGAACTAATAGAGATAAAAACGTATTAAAAATGTTAAAAGATAGGAAAGTATTGTAAGTTAGCGGGTTGACTCGACTCAAATCATTTGATCTATAACCCGTTAGACCCATTATTAAATGATAACTTATTTGACTCATATCCCATTTGACTTATAACTTATTTGACCTATAACCAACCCATTTGTCACCTCTAGTTACCATAAACAGTAATAAGTAATAATATTAAACCATATACTACCATTTAAGAAACACTTGTGACAATATTTATGTCGTTTTCATCATTTAAACTAGCACTAACAATTTATACGACAGAGTTAATGATTAAATGACTAGCTTGATATGATATGAGTTATAGAGAAAAGTTCTATAGGGAATGTCTTCTCAAAAAAGTATAAAAGAACGAATATTGACCATACAATCATTCTTCACCCAATGGTTTATATTCAACCCACCAAACCCAATATAAAACCAAAAAAGCACACTCACTACTCATTTTGTCTCTCTAAAAAATGTGCAGCCCCCTTACAACACCTACCTCGTCGGAAAATCTCAAACTCTCGCCAGAAACTCAACCAAGCTCCCCGAAATCAATAAATATAGTCGGAAAATGTAAAACCCACCACGTATTCATTATATAACAACAATCATTTTCAGAAAGTAGCAAATCTCGCTGGAAAATATCAAATCTCGCCAGAAAATACCAAACCTCCCCCTCATCGTTTAAAAGAGCTGTAAACCATGATCACCAATATAAAATAGAGACTCGCACCTCTCATTTTTCATACCGCGGCGAGAAAGAAGTAGTCACCGTCGAATATACAACAATGGTGACAACAAACAACCGTCCAAGAAACTATCTGATGTGATGACATGCCAGATTTGAACCAGGACTTGATGGAAGCGATTCAGTCGGTTGGTTGAAAGGTGGTGAAAGACGAGATTGCGACCATGGGTGGGCGAACGAAGGTTGATGTGGCGGTGGAGTGGCAAGAATGTAACATTGTGTGGGCGAACGAAGGTCTCTGATTTGTTGTGGAGGTGACAACGTCATCTTCGTCGTTATTCCGTCGAAAGTTGGTTATTAGAATAAGTTTATTGTGGTAGAGATGGGAAAAACACAGACATTGCTTTTTATTGTAAAGAAGACGAGCATTATTATTATTTTGATGAAAATATGAGCATTATTTTTATTCAAGAAGATGTAGTGTAGTCACGTTGCTAAGTTTTATAAATTTTTTTATCTAATGATAAGTCTGTTATCATGCCATAATGGTATTGCAAGGTTTTTGTTTTTTATTTAATGGATCACACTTATAGTAGGTGTGTTATTTATTTGTTAGATGTCATATATTTGTAATTTTCTTTTGGTTTCGATATTTATTTGAAAGTCCCTAATCAATGCTAGAAACCCTAATCTTAACTTAATCAACACAAGGTATTACTTTTCAAACGTAATCTTATTATTGTATAATAAAGAATTACAAGTGTTATGGATAACACCGTTTGATGACAATGTGTTGTGCACACTTTGAACAACTATAAACCCTAACTTATGAATACAGTCGTAGCTGTTTGATTCACTAAGTTCTATGCAGTAATGTTATGAATATCTCAAAGTGTTAAACATTAATGCATGGATACACATCCTATTTATAGTGTTACGAGATTGACCTAAATAGTACTTGATGGTGACTACACAAGCTTTTACAAGTTCCCACATCAGTCACATGATGTCCTTCTATTCTTGGTAGTCTTCCATTATGCTTTAAGGAACAGTTGTCAAAACAGTTTCCTTTTTCTTCATAGTCTCGAACACACAAATGGCATGTACAAAGTGTGCTGAGTGTTAACAGGGTATTGCCACCCCTGTTAACCCTCAACCCCTCAGAGTCCCTGATACATCTTCGCTGTTATCCATCACAGCCAATGAGTATGTCTTCAAGTAATCTTTGACTTCCTTGACAATGTCTCTGACATGGACTCCTCTAAGGTTGCTCACAGAGACTTGGATCTCTGTGAGTCTTGCGAAACTTGCCTGCCTCCTAGGCACAGGCAAGGGACTATCTAACAGCCTAATTATGTTTAAATCAATGATCAGGGAATCTAACAAGTTTAGATTCCCAACAATCTCCCCTATTTAAACATAAATACTGCTAGATCTAACTAAGTTAAGGTAAGTGAGTTAACAGCTTCTTCTTACTCATAACAGATCTAAACAAACATACCTCATGATTTTATTAATACTTAAAGAAAATTACAAGTGCATTACATAAGTAAAATAAAAGGTGAAGGTAAAATTGGGCTGTGAACATCTTCAATAGTCATCATTTTTAATTCTTTCTTCAGCTTCAGCCAAGTACAATTTGTTATCTAATTCTTCCTGCAAAGTCTTTGCAAACTTCTTGGAATACTCTGTGTTGATCTTGAGTGACTTCTTGTGACAAAGTAGCTGAATTGTTGAAGCTAAGCATAGTTCATCTTCTCTTTGAAATGCATACTGGCAAGCCCTGTTCATGAATGCCATTCCTCTTTCAGGCTCTGTGTATGTTTGACCATCAACAGGGCCAACTATACCATTGGGTAGGATCAAATCCCTGTGCATGCCATCCACTAGAACATCATTTGTAACAAAAGTTTCTTTAACAATTTGAGAAATTCTTCTTCTTTTGTTGCCAGTCTTTGGGGGTTCTTGTTCAAAAAGCTGTGGAGGGGGATCAATCTTGAGTTTGGCAGCTGTTTCTTTGATCCAGGTAAACTTGGCCTTAATAGTCTTAAGTAGAAGAAAATTGGCCTGTCCAGTTCTTTTGGCAGCTAAGGCTTCAAGTTCAAACCATTCTGATAACCCAAGTGTCTTTAGCCTGAAGTTGTCAAACACATTCATATTTCCCTGTTGGTTATCCCTCCATAAGATCGTCTGTGGGGTGTTTGTGGATTTATGAATGGTGTATTTGAACTTGGTTATCTTGTGTGGATTTGCCTAAAATAAGATCCGGTGGTCTAACATGGTGGTATGGGGTGTTGGCAGCCATTGTTGGTGGAGAGAGAGAGAAGAGAGGCTGTTTGTGAAAGTGATAATAGTATTGAATAATGAAAATGACAAGCAACCCCCTCCTTGGAAGCTAAGGAGGGGTATATATAGTCACGCACACAACCTAAACATTACAACAAGCCTAGTCTAGTCTAAATGTGCGTGACTATGATAACTAACGGGAATTCTTAAATGTCGTCACATAAAGTGAGTTTCCAACAATCTTCCCCCATGGGACGACGTGTAGAATTCCTTACAATATTTTTCCTAACAAGTACATAATGATAAAAACAAGAGCTTTCATGAAGCGTCCAATGCTGATGATGTCTTCTGAGGCCTTTGACTTCAAAACGACTCATCTTTAACTTGTAGAAGAAATACTGTAACGGCACGAGCTAAGTAACCCATACACTTCTGGTTAAGGAGAAGCTTCTGAATTAGCTTCCCCCTAATTCATGCCACATAAACTTGATGTAGAAGCTTTTAAATAGCTTCCCCCTAAATCGACAATCCTCGTAAGCAACTTCAAAGCTTTCAACAAAGCTTAGAATGATTAAGCGCACAGCGGAATCTAACAGGCAAATCCCATCATATAACATGATAACGTTGCTAAGAGGGATTGAAGGTAAGGGGTACACCAAAGTAGGTCAACAACCTTTCTTCTCACGCTTGAATAATTCTTCTGAATTTTTCTTCCCCCTGAGAGTTCAAGTAATGCATACCAGAAAGAATCAAGACATTTCTTTCATGAATCAATCCCAGTTATGAAGCTCAAATACTGAAGTGGACACTTTATCCCATTCATGAAGTTGACATCGTAACACCAGAGTCAATTAAGTCCCGGAAATGCACATGTCTTCTTCCGGAGATGCACCAGAGTCAATTAAGTCCCGGGAGTGCATATAGGATAATGATGATGTTTAATTACAACAATCAAACAATTAAACCTCGAATCAATAGTGTACCGTTTAGAGATTGTGAACGCCACGAGTTAAAACACTGATATTCTCTGCGGCTATGACAAAAGTCATCCCGGAATGTCTTCAAATCAAAAGAAGGTATGAAGTTCATCACGTGTACTCGTTGTGCGTTCAAATGTGTCTTCTTCTTCCCCCTTGATGGTTTCGAAAATCGGAACCATCAATAAATTGTACGCACATGTACCTGAAATCTCGTGAGAATAATAAATACGCTGAATTATATATTTTGTGAGAATCAGCTGTTGATCGAAAATCTCTTCTCATAAACTCTCCATGGCCACCTTTACCAACCCACGTGAAAGCAATTTGAAGTGACCACTGAATCCAACGTCACGTAAAATACCCGATCAAATAAATCCGTAGTCACTAAAAAATCGCCCATTTTTTCTTGGTCTCGTCAAAATAAATCCTTGTCACAATTGTCACGTCATTTTTGTCACGGCACTTTGTCACTTTTGGTCTCGACCCGATGACGACCGAATTATAACTTTAATACACATCAAATTTATAAAAAAATTTGTGTGTATGTGTTATAAAAACACACGGTTCATTGAGATACCATGGCAATGGTCCATTTGAAAACTAATACCTGGCCCATCACTGGTCCATTACCATAATCTCGTGAGGCCCAATTCTTTGAATAAGCGAGTTCCATGGCCCATCAATTGTTGAGATAAAATACCCGGTCCATCAAAATGGAAAATAGAGACCACCTTGTGTTGTCCGCCCCCCAGCCACGTGTGATCAAGAGGCACCACACAAAAAAACGGTCCAATGAGGAAAGGCCTCATTTTATGAAAACCCTTGAGATTAAGTCAAAAATTCAACCCTAATCACTCATACCTTTTCATCCGCCCCCATTATTTCCTCTCACCCCTCCATCTCGAATCCTCCGTCCCCCTATAGAAACTCTAACCCAAATCTCATCTGAACTTCATCTTTCTCATATACATCACAGCCACTTCTCTTAATTCCTTCACAGCCTCATCTCATCAGTCACCGAAACCCATCTCAAAACATTTAACTCCTTTAATCTCATTACAAATCCGACCAATCACACAAGTGAACGAATATCCACAATCCCATGTTTAGAATCCCTAAATGAAAACTGATTCAACCCAAACCAAATAATTTCATCACCACATCTTCGATTACCATAAGAGAACGAATCATACTGACATATTCGGCTTCAAGACCATAATGGTAAAGGTCTCGGGTAATGTTATTTTTGATTACTTGTTGAGTCACAACCTTCCTCTTCATCTGTCGTGTCCTTCTGGTGTGTTTGATGTCAGTTTGATTAATTAAAACGAATCATAGATCGAATCTAACAATCTTGTTATGATTCTTTCTTAAACTTCGTAAATTAATAAAGGTTTGAGCCTTGATAGATGAGAGCCGGATTGCATGTTGATTTTTATTGAGAAATCGAAACAAAATAAGGATAATAACAATTTTGTTATATATCTTTATTTGATTTCGGATATTAGAAATGGATTAAACCAAACACGAATCTTTGATGATGAAATAAGTCGTGTGAAGAGATCTTTAAAGATCGCACATGCATGTCCCATTTGTATAATTAAAACGAATCAAGGATCGAGTCTAACAAAGTTGTTATGATTCGTTCCTTATTTTCGTATATTTTCTTCGTTCTGTTTATAAACCGAAACAATGAAAAGATTTTGACAAAAATGTTACAAATCTTTCATTATTTTCGAAAATTAACCATGGGTAATACCCAACATAAGAAATCAGTGATGATGATTAATTTTACGTGTGATTGGATTATTGAAATCTAATGAATGAGCACGAAAATTAACGAATCTGAGATAAAGATAAAGTTACTGGTTTGATTTGTTTTTGTTTTGGTTTGAGTCTAGATGGGGATTAAGTGACGAAGGGAATTAGGATTAGATTGATGGTGTTGTGGAGGTATAAGGATGGAATGATCGAGTCAACTCAGTGAGTTTAACTGAGTCAACTCGGTAATGACCGAGTTGACTCGGTTGGGATGGTTTCAAAATCATCTCATTCGGAATGATTTCAGAATCATCTCATTCGGAATGATTTCAAATTCATCTCATTCGGAATGATTTGGAAATCATCTCATTCGGAATGATTTTGAAGTCATCTCATTCGGAATGTTTTGAAATCATCTCATTCGGAATGATTTGGAATCATCTCATTCGGAATAAATTCAAAATCATCTCGTTCGGAATAAATTTTCAAATCATATCTCATTCGGAATGATTTTCAAAATCCCATCTCATTCGGAATAATTTTTGAAATCAGTTCACTCGGAATATCTTATCCATATCTTTTTATCTGAGTTTTCTAGATCTGGGTTTCTGGGTTCATAACTCCATCTTCATCAGATACTGAAAATAACAGATCTTGAAAGTAGATCTGAATTCCCAATGAAAAAGTATAGTACATTAGAACCAAAAATACAAACCAGATGTGAAAATTATGACCATGGACCATTCATGACAAAAGTTTGACCAAGAAGATTATGAAACTGAGGCTAAGATGATAAATTTGAGACCCCAAAAACATGTGACAGAATGGATGGATTGGACAAAAAATATGAGACGTGACAAAAAATTTGTAACAAAATCAGACAAAAATAATATAACGAGACTCAAAAACAAGATTAGACCACCAAATCAAAGACATAGTCACGATCCAAGGATGGAACCGTGGCTCTGATACCAATTGTGGATTTGCCTAAAATAAGATCCGGTGGTCTAACATGGTGGTATGGGGTGTTGGCAGCCATTGTTGGTGGAGAGAGAGAGAAGAGAGGCTGTTTGTGAAAGTGATAATAGTATTGAATAATGAAAATGACAAGCAACCCCCTCCTTGGAAGCTAAGGAGGGGTATATATAGTCACGCACACAACCTAAACATTACAACAAGCCTAGTCTAGTCTAAATGTGCGTGACTATGATAACTAACGGGAATTCTTAAATGTCGTCACATAAAGTGAGTTTCCAACATCTTGCCAGGGGCATATCTGTTGTTAACGCAGGCATCATAGTCAGCTTTGACTTTCCTTAGTGCCTCAGCGCGTTTTGCTTCCATTTCTCTCAACCTTTGTTTTTGCTTTTCTCTTTCAGGTGGAGTCATCTTCTTTATAGTAGCTTCATTCAATTCTTTGGCTGTCTTGAGTTCATTTAATCTCTTGAATTCCTCAGCCTGTTTCTCTATTTCTTCAAGGGTTAAAGGAATCTCATTGGAAGGTGTAAAGGTTGAGAATTGGGAAAGGTCTGTGGTGGATCCTCCTGTCTCTAGCATCGCAGCTATCTTCTTGAGTTTGGTGTCTGTGTCAACCAAAACTATCTCCTTTCCTTTCTTCGAGACAGAGGACTCCACACTTATGTTTTTCAAAACATCAGCTCTTCTGATAAATGATGTCTGAGCCTGAGTTTGAATAGCTTTGGGAAGGGAGCTAACAGTGAACTTTAGCTTCTTGGCAGCTGGTTCATCATCATCCCCAGGCTCGCTGGTGTTAACCAAAACCAGGGACTTTGATGAGTCAGCTCCATCTTGATTCTGTTGCTCCCCCTGAGTGTTATCCTCATAATCAGGTATGGTGATAGGTGCGATGACTTGGAGAGGAACAAGTGTAATGGTGTTGTTAGCTGATGATGAGCCTTGTTTAGCAGATTCAAGGTTGAGTGTTTTTTCTTTCTCCCCCTCACGTTCATCCTGGCTACGCAGACGTTTGGATGAACGTGTCTGAAAATGCCTTGCAATCTGTTCAACAGAGGCAGCCATAGCACGTTGCCTCTTCCTTGAATCCCTGGCAATCTTCAGCAGAAGGTTGCCATTAGCATTAGTGTTGGCCTGAACTCGACTGACAATGAAGTTTGCATGACGGTATTGCCTGTTGCGAACAACTTCAAATTGTCTGTGCATAGCCAGCTCATGCTCATGAAGTAAGGCAGGGACCTCTGAGTTAATGACATCCTTCATTCTTGTTGAAAGATGACTAAGTCCCTGTGCTACACCTTTCCTTGCACCATCCTTGATTGGTTTAGTAACCGCCTCAGCCACAGCCTTTTGGATGATCCCTGGAAATGTGACAGTGAAGTTGTGCATTTTAGACTTAATCACATCCAGCTTCCTTGATAGGCGTTCAATGTCTGATTGATGATGAACAGGCTGAAGATTCTTGATGTTGAGGCTTTGTTGAGCATAATCATCCCCCCTTGGTAAAAGATCAAAGTTAGTTTGGGCAGGATGATCAAACATGAGAAACTCTACTGTTGGATCATAGGCTGGGCGTTGGAAGACTGTTGTTGTTGAGGTAGCAGAGTTTGGAGTAACAACAGTGTCCTTGGGAGGAGGAGTATTATTGCCAGCTGGTGTGGACACATCTATTTCTTTTGGAGGAGAGACATATTGCTGATCTTCCTCATCTTCTTCATCCTCCTCCTCAAACATCCCTTCAGGGATTTCATCTTCAGGCATTGACTCTAGATCAGAGACATCATCCTCTAATGATAGCATTTCTTCATCAGTATTTAGCAGAGGCTCATCGTCATGAGGATGATCTTGAGTCATTGTATCAGCCTCCTTTTCTTGTTGTACCTGAGATTCGATGACTGGCTGTACAATTTCAGCCTGCAAATTGTTTGAATTAGTAACAGGGAAAAAGATAAGGGGAATGGTCGCCATTTCGCTGTCCCAGAGAGGCTGAGGGTGATTACTCAGCCACTCCAAAGGATAAATCCTTGGGATTCTCTTAAGTGTGAAAAAAAATATGGTTAATGATCGCTATTCGCTGCCCCTAGGAAAGCTGAGTGTGATTATTCAGCCCCCCCAAAAGGTTAAAACCTTTGGGACTCTTTTGATTGTGAAACATATGTTGTTTATGGATCGCCGTTCGCTGCCCCTATTAAAGCTGAAGGTGATCATTCAGCCCCCCCAAAAGGTTCAAACCTTTGGGACTCTTTAAAGAGTGAAACATATGTGGTTAAAGGTCGCCTGTTACGCTGCCCCTAGGAAAGCTGAGGGTGATGATTCAGCTCCCCCTGAAAAGGATAAATCTTTTGGGGTTCTTTTTAGGAGGGAACCAAGAGGCTGTGTGAAGTACAGCTGATCAAGGTTGAGACATAAATATATTCAGGTTGTTGTTAGCCTGAATACTGTCTAGAGGGTGCAGGGTCATCGGGGTGCTTTATAAACACAAATGAATCATTTCCTGATGCAAAGACAGGGTGTACAAAAGTCTTAAAGAGTTCTAAGTGCATTGACAGACTTCTATGGGTCGAGGATTACCCTAACTTTACCACTCTCTCCTACAGACAAATGAGAGTGGCTGCTTGTGAACCTCTAAAAATGTACACTGATTACCTGTGAGATATCAGCTGGATTAGGTTGGTTTCCTGTCGTCTCAGCTGACTTTGAGACACTAGACTCCTGTTGTTGGTCAGCAGATGTATCTGATTCCACATGAGTATCTGGAACAGAGGAGGTGTCAGTCTTCTTTCCCTTGGCCTTAGAAACAGCTTGGGTGTGGGAAGAAGAGGGGATTTTCTTCTTCTTAGGATGTTAGCCAGAAGAAGCCTTGGACTTGGTAGTGTGCTGCCCAGAGGTCAAAGACTTAGACTTGCCAGACACACTAGAAGTATTCACCTTCTCAGAAGAAGGGAGCAAGGGCTTCTCAGCTGTTGGTAGTTTGTTGGCCATATTCATCATATGAGAGGTGACAGGGACATCTTCAGCTCCTATTTCTTTATAGATGGCACCTGTGATGCGATAGGGCTTCAGAGCAGTCAACGCAGTGTTGTGGTAGTTGTCTCCCAACAGACTTCCAAAGATCAGATACATGAAGCGCACATAGCAGATATTCTTTTCCCTGACTTGATTTCTTCCCTTCAGTTGTTCTACAAGGTTGGAGAAGAGAATGCTTCCAACATCAACATCAGCTCCCCAGATCAGCCCATATGCAATAGCCTGATGGTTGAAAGACATCTGATCTTGGGATCCCTGCATTCCTCCCAGGGATTTAACAATGTGGGTGAAGAGGACACGCCACATGGGAGTGAAATACTTAATCTTCAAGGGAGATTTGGAGAGGACCTCAGCTGGTGTAAGGGCAGGGTTTACATCATGGCAGGGTTTGAGTGTGGCCAGGGCTTCTTTGACAGCCTTTTTATCAACAACCTTAAGGCAATCATCTCCGTGTTTCAATCCAGCCACACTCGAGAAATCTTTAAGGGAGAAAGCGAATGGGTGTTCATTGCATGAAAGGCTAAAAGTTATGGTGTCATCAACCACTTTAGCAGAGTACCAGAATTCCCTAAGGTATTCTTGGTAAAAGGTGGATGGGGATTTGGTGAAGGCTTCACTTAGGTCACAATTTTGCATGAAACTAACCAGATCTGAGTAGGTGCTATTTGGAGCCTTTATCCATCCAATGGCGTTGTTGGAGGCGAGGATGCTTTCGTTGATCTCGAAGTTAATATTTGCTGCTTTGGGAACTGAAAACGCCATGGATTTGAGGTCGAAGGTGAAAGAAAATGGAGGATGGGTTAAGAGAGAGAAGTACTTAGAGAGAGAAAAGATTTGAGAAATGAGAATGGTGGTGGGTGAGAAGAGAGGAGAGACAATATATATATATTCAAACTACGTAAACAGTTATTCAACCGCATTAAATGCAAAGTGAGAAAATGACTGCTCAAGTGGGTCCCTTGACCTTTCAAAACTTATTTGTCTCCTCGTTATTCAAAAAATAAATGATTAAATATTTGAGAATGTTTTTTGCATTTACTTAGAAAGTAACTACCTAGTTTCATGTGAAAAACATTTAATATAGAATCAATCATTTAATGAACACTAATATCAAGCCACAGGCTTTGAGATATTGAGCATTCCTAGCTCAGCAACTAGCCTGTTGAACGAAGGTTCAGCCAAAGGCTTTGTAAAGATATCAGCTAGTTGCACCTCTGTGGGAACAAAATGCAGCTCAATGTCTCCCTTCATTATATGATCCCTGATGAAATGATACCTGATATCAATGTGTTTGGTACGAGAGTGAAGAATAGGGTTGTTGGATATGGCAATGGCGTTGGTGTTGTCACAAAAGATTGGCACTTTGTCATATAAAATTTCATAGTCAGCCAATTGACTTTTCATCCAAAGCACCTGAGCACAACAGCTGGCTGCAGCGACATATTTTGCTTCAGCTGAAGACATAGCCACAGAGTTTTGCTTCTTAGCACTCCAACCAACCAATTTTCCTCCTAGGATTTGACAGCTGCCTAAAGTGCTTTTCCTGTCAATACAGCATCCAACATAATCTGAATCTGAATAGGCCTTGAGATCAAAGCCTGATTCCTTTGGATACCATAGGCCTAGGGATGGTGTTCTATTGAGATACCTGAAAATTCTCTTAACAGCCACTAGATGGGATTCTTTTGGGTTAGCTTGGTACCTTGCACAGAGACATGTGGAGAATTGGATATCTGGACGACTAGCTGTTAGATACATGAGTGACCCAATCATGCCTCTATATAAAGTCTCATTAACAGAGACCCCTGACTCATCAGGGCCCAAGTTGTTGGGTGGAAGCATGGGGCATTTCACTGATGCACAATCAGCTAAATCATATTTTTTTAAGTAAATCCTTAACATACTTTTCTTGACAAATTAAAATTCCCTTAGGACATTGTTTAATTTGAAAGCCCAAAAAGTAAGTTAATTCACCCATCATACTCATCTCATATTT
The DNA here is from genome assembly GCA_025667525.1 of Glebionis coronaria. Lineage (NCBI taxonomy): Eukaryota > Viridiplantae > Streptophyta > Magnoliopsida > Asterales > Asteraceae > Glebionis > Glebionis coronaria. Next base: position 497,445,043 of record CM046877.1, read on the forward strand.
CTTGGTCATTAATTTAGCAAAACGTTTACTAAGATTGACATTAGTTGACCCAAAGATGATATCATCCACATAAATCTGCACAATGATGAAATCACTCTTATCCTTGAAGGTAAAGAGTGTTTTATCAATAGAACGCCTGACAAATTTATTTTCAGTTAAGAAATTGGAAAGAGTTTCATACCATGCTCTTGGAGCTTGTTTCAGCCCATACATGGCCTTGTGAAGTCTATATACATGGTTGGGAAACTCGCTGTTCTCAAATCCTTCAGGTTGTGCAACATACACTTCCTCAGCCAAATCACCATTGAGGAATGCACTCTTTACATCCATCTGATACACAGTGGTGTTCATATAGGAAGCATAAGCAAGGAAGATTCTGATGGCTTCAAGTCTTGCAACTGGAGCAAATGTTTCATCATAATCAATTCCTTCAGTCTGAGAGAACCCCTGTGCCACCAGTCTGGCCTTGTTTCTGATGATGTTCCCAATTTCATCCATCTTATTTCTATAGATCCATCTAGTGCCTGTGATATTCTCTCCAGGTGGAGCTGGCACTAGTGTCCATACTTTGTTCCTTTTGAACTGATTGATTTCTTCTTGCATAGCAGCTACCCATCCTTCTTCTACCAGAGCCTCAGCTACCCTTTTAGGTTCAATTTGTGAGAGAAACTCAGCAAAGAGACATTCATTGGCTGAGGCAGACTCTGAGTCATGGATTCGCTGTCTAGTTGTGACCCCTACATTAGGTTCCCCAATGATGTTGACAAGAAGAATGTGTTGATCTCTTGACCACTTATTTTGAGGAGCTGGGGACTCAAGGACAGGAACACCTGTGGACACAGCTGGTACAATTTGAGTTTCATCCTGCTGACTAGGAGGGCTTTCTTCAAAGACTACTTCAGTGTCAGAGTCTTCTTCAGCCATATCAAGAGGTACAGCTTCATTATTAGCAGGAGAGTCTTCAGGTATTTGAAGAATTGGTGAGTCATCAATAGCATTAGAAGGAGAAGGACTATCAGAGGTTTGTGGTTCTTCTTCATCAAGTTCCTGAGAGGTAGGAACTTCTATATTGTGAGTAGACAGAGGGTCAAAGTCAGGGACATAAGGAGTGAGAGTGTTGGAGTGATGATGACTGGTAGGTCTTGGTTCTGTGAACTCATCTCTTAGAAAAGATACATTTTCATTAAAATCAATCTCATCACCCTCTGTTCCTGTTTTCTGAATAACTTCATCATCTTCATGAATCTAACATGGAAGGTTTCTTCTACTTCTTGTCTTCTGATGTTGAATACTCTGAAGGCTTTGGCTGTTGGAGAGTATCCCAAGAAGAAACCATCATCAGCTTTTTCATCAAACTTTCCAAGTTTATCCCTGTAGTTATAAATGAACACAGGGCATCCAAACACATGAAAATAGCTGACATCTGGAGATCTTTTTCTGAAAACTTCATAGGAAGTTTTACCATGTCTTTTGACAATGATTGATCTGTTTTGTGTGTAGCAGGCAGTGTGAACAGCTTCTCCCCAAAATTGCTTTGGTAAGGCTGCACCATTCAACATAGTTCTGGCTGCTTCAATCAAAGTCCTGTTTCTTCTTTCAGCCACACCATTTTGTTCAGGGTTGCCAGCTGAAGAGAAGTTTTGTGAAATCCCTTTTTCATCACAAAAAGATTCAAGTTGATGATTCTTGAATTCAGTACCATTATCACTTCTTAGAGCTTTGACTCTAACATCATTCATATTTTCAACCTGTCTGATAAAGGACATGATGGTTTCAGCTGCATCACTTTTCCTTCTGAGGAAGAACACCCATGTGTATCTTGAAAATTCATCAACTATGACCAAGGTGTATTTGTTGTGATTAATGGTCTGAGGTTTGACAGGCGCAAACAAATCCATGTGAAGGAGATGTAAGCACTTGTCAATAGAGAATGCTTGCCTAGTCTTGAATGAAGACCTGTGATGCTTTCCTTTGACACAGGCAGAACAAGTCTTGTCTTTAGAAAACATTACAGAAGGTAGACCAGCAACTAGGTTTTGAGTGGCTATCTTGTTGATGTTCTTGAAGTTGAGATGAGACAGTCTTTTGTGCCACAACCAATTGACACTTTCAGAGGCTTTAGCAAGAAAACAGTTTGAGCTGTCTTCAGAGAAAACAACCATGTTGATGACATAAACATCTCTTCTTCTAGGTGCAATAAGCACAACATCATTATTTTTGTTGAATATGGTTCCCTGAGTCTTAGTAAACAAAACCTTATAGTCAGCATCACACAATTGGCTGATACTGATAAGATTGTGTTTAAGACCATTCACATATGCAACCCTGGTGAATGTAATCCCATTGCAGTTCACTGAGCCATATCCTTCTGTATCACCTGAAGAGTTATCTCCAAACACCAATTTAGGACCTGGCTCCTTTGAGTATCTGTGCAAGTATTGTTGAATCCCTGTCATGTGTCTGGAACAGCCACTGTCTAGATACCATACCGATTCCTTGAGATATTTCTGCACAGATACATAGAAACAGGTTAGTTCCTATGGTGAACCCACTTTCCAGTGGGTTCCCTGAATTGCTGATTAGCAACTCTTGTGTTCCTGTAGAACTTCTGGCGTTGGGAGGGACAATTCACTGTTTCATGGTTATAACTTCCACATATATCACACCCATGGAAGTCACCACACTCGTCTGAGTGATGGTATGTGAACCCACAGAATTTACAGGGAGGATAAGGTTTGTAATTTCCCTATTGTCTTTTGGAACTCTGTGGTCTATCCCTAGAGGGTGTCTGAGCTCTTTTAGCTGCCATGTGTCTGTCATGATCTAAAGTCATGTGGTGAGAGTTTTTACATACATTGCAATAAGGTTCGATTAACCTTTCCCCTTTGGGTTCACCTAGGACTGACTTAGGTTCATGTGAAGTAGAGCATTTAGCGGAAGGCTTAATGTGTTGTTTCAATAGTTCTACTTATTTCATTAGAGACAACAGGCGATCTTCAGTGGTAGGGTCAACCTTATTCGCAGCTTTAGTAGCAACAGGCTTAAAAGCTACTTGTTTACCAATTATTTTAGCAGGCACATGAAAAACTTTAGCAGGAGGTTTCTCAATATCTGATCTAAGTTCACCCTTAGCAGCTCGAGAGGAACTGCTAGGTTCAACTCCAGAGAGTTTGGTCAAAGGTGGTAACTCAGCCACATCTTCAGAGACATGGTCATTAGTCAAAGTGGTATCTGACATATGAATTGTCTCTGTAGATTTGAAGACAATGTCTTTGGGTTTGGTGAGAATTCTCAGCTTATTTTTCTTAGCAGATATATCCCTTTTGATGTCAGCAGGCACTTCATCATTAAGCAATTGATCTATAGTGAACCTAGCACACAGCCATTTTTCAATAACCTTGTTTAATTCAGAGACTTGATCATTTAAAGCAATGTTTTTCAAGGTTAATCTAGCTACTTCATTTTGCAGGGATATTTTCTCTAAATTAACCCGCCTGAGAGTTTCACATTTAGATTTAGCATTTAGCAATTCAGATTTAACAGAGTGAAACTTATCAAGTAGGTTCTTTCTTTGTTCCTCAACAAAGTGTAAATCAACAATGGTGTAATCAAGGACATGCTTACGTTCATCACTATCAGACATAGATAGAAGCCTGTGTACCTTTTTCATTGTGATGTCAACCCATTGTCCTGATCTTGCATCACCTTTTCCAACAGCTGGTTCATCCTCAGCTATCGCCATGAAAGCCCAGACTCTGGTGGTATCTTCTTCATCTGAAGTCAGTGGCTCATCATTCCAATCATAAGTTTCAGCAACCAACCCTTTCTCTGTCTTTTTATCACCACCCTTCTTCTTGGACAGAGCTTCAATCTTGAAGTTCATTTCTTCTAACTCAGCTATAAGTGCCTTGTACTTATTTTTGTAATCCTTCTTCTCAGTGTCTGAAGAATTGGATTGGTGAGATGAGTTGTTATGTTGTTTGAACTTGTAAGGTTTGGATGAAGATGATGGATAAGAGGGTGAGGATGTCTTGGTGGAAGGACAGTCTTTTTGAAAATGTCTAAGCTTTCCACAGGCAAAGCAAGTTTCTTTTGACATGTCAGTTGGTTTACTAGCTGATCCTATTCTTCCTGATCTTTTGAAGAATCTTCTTTGGTTGGCTAGCAAGGCTCTTTCATGAAACTCTGCATTAAGGTCTGTCAAGAACTCTTGGCTGCTACGGGTGTCTTCTTCAACATCAGAATCGCTGTCATGAGGATGTGTTGCAGAGATCAAGGCTTTGGAAGATGCTCCTTGGACCACAAATCTTTCAGTCTCTGACTTGTAAATAGTATCAATCAGCCCTTCTTCATAATTATACTTTCCATAAAGCTGAGCAAGGGTGTCATTTTTGATTGAGTTGTTAGCTCTTTGAGTCTGATTCATACTCAGCCACTTTCTTGGAAGGCTGTTGACAAATGTGGCATTGATCTCAGCTTGACCAATAGTGACGTCATTCATTGCTAGGTCATTGAAAAGAATCTTCAGCCTTGTATAGGTTTGCTGAAACTTTTCACCTTCAAGTGACTTGAAGGCATTGAACTGAAGTCTGAGTGCCTGAATCTTCGTCTCTCTTGTTTCAGAGGGTCCTTCATGGCCAAGGATGAGGTCTGTCCACATTTGTTTGGCTGTGGGACACTGAATGACAGACTTCATGATATGTTTGGGAAGACATGATATTATGATGCTCTTGAGACGTTTATCTTGGTTTGCCAATTTTCTATCAGCTGGAGTCCATTGTTTGAGAGGTTTGGGAAGAGGGTTTTCTTTAGTGGATGTAAGCGCCATGGGAATATAAGGACCATTTTCTAAAATTTCTAGAAGAAAAGGTTCAAGTCCATCAAGATACACAAGAAATTGACTCTTCCAATTGGCAAAATCTTCTTCATCAAAGACTGGTACACTTGTGACGTGTGATCCACCTCTTGAGTCAAGAAGTTGGGGTAGATCATCGTCATTGGCAGGAGGGTTGAGTCTTGGTGAAGATGGGTTTGTGGAAGGTGATTGTGGTGGGTTAGAAGTTTCTGGCATGGTGGATCTTGATTATAAAACTGAGAACAATGTTTCTTGAAGGTTTTAATATCAAACACCGCTCTGATACCAATTGAAAGTCCCTAATCAATGCTAGAAACCCTAATCTTAACTTAATCAACTCAACGTATTACTTTTCAAACGTAATCTTATTATTGTATAATAAAGAATTACAAGTGTTATGGATAACACCGTTTGATGACAATGTGTTGTGCACACTTTGAAAAACTATATACCCTAACTTATGAATACAGTCGTAGCTGTTTGATTCACTAAGTTCTATGCAATAATGTTATGAATATCTCAAAGTGTTAAACATTAATGCATGGATACACATCCTATTTATAGTGTTACGAGATTGACCTAAATAGTACTTGATGGTGACTACACAAGCTTTTACAAGTTCCCACATCAGTCACATGATGTCCTTCTATTCTTGGTAGTCTTCCATTATGCTTTAAGGAACAATTGTCAAAACAGTTTCCTTTTTCTTCATAGTCTCGAACACACAAATGGCATGTCCAAAGTGTGCTGAGTGTTAACAGGGTATTGCCACCCCTGTTAACCCTCAACCCCTCAGAGTCCCTGATACATCTTGGCTGTTATCCATCACAGCCAATGAGTATGTCTTCAAGTAATCTTTGACTTCCTTGACAATGTCTCTGACATGGACTCCTTTGAGGTTGCTCACAGAGACTTGGATCTTTGTGAGTGTTGCGAAACTTGCCTGCCTCCTAGACACATGCAAGGGACTATCTAACAGCCTAATTATGTTTAAATCAATGATCAGGGAATCTAACAAGTTTAGATTCCCAACATTATTGGTTTAAGAAAATAAGTTAGTGAGGTGAAAAAGACCAATGAAATGAGTTGGTTTTCTTTTTAAAGAATAAGGCACAACATTGAAAAGTCTATTAAACATACATAAGATGAAATACATATTATTTATTTAGCATATTTACACATGCTTTTTAACATATCATAAGAATTTAAAATTTCAAGTAAATACTAAATATGATAGGTTTTATGGTTTGATATGTATAAAATCACATGTGATTTAAGCAAAATTACATGTAATTTTGTATAAAATCACATGTAATTGGAGCAAAATTACATGTAATTATTTATAAAATCACATGTGATTTGAGCAAAATTACATGTAATTTTGTATAAATCACATGTAATTTGAGCAAAATTACATGTAATTTTGTATAAAATCACATATGATTTGAGAAAAATTATATGTAATTTTGTATAAAATTACATATGATTTAAGCAAAATTACATTTAATTTTGTATAATATCACACACAATTTATGCAATTCAACGTGATTTAAAAAAATCACATGTAATTTACATTTTTTCATAACGTACAAAACGTTATGACAACATAATAACGTATGATTTGCTAAATTTCATATAAAATAGTCTCATGGCTTTGTCCTTTTTTATAACACTGATTTATGCAATTCACACGTGATTTAAAAAATCATATGTAATTTACATTTTCTCATAACAAAACGTTATGACAACTGATGAGACTGCTTTTATACATAGTCTCATCGTCCAAATCGGGCTTAAAATGGTTAAAATATCATAAAAAGTGCCAAATATATGCTTGTGTTTGTTCAATGTGTATTTTAGGTACGGATATTGAGAAAATGACAAAAGATCACAAGAAACAAATAAAAACGAACACGGGAAACGAAGCCGCACAATGAACCGGACCCTAGAGTTGATTTTCCAAGAAAAGTCCTTGAATAATTGAAGATTATACAAGAAGGGTCCTTCATTATTGAATAATTTACACTTTAAACCCTTGTATATTCATAATTACAAGTTTGGTCCCTAAAGTTTGTCAAATTTACAAAAAGGACCCTCAACTTTGAAAAATTGGCAAGAATGGTCCCTCAAAATTGAAGACTTGTCACTTTTAGTCCTCCATGAAGACAAGAATACAAGTGAAGACCTTGAAGATTGAAGACATGCCAAAAACAGCCCTTCAAATATCAAGATATTACGAGTGAAAACCCTTTAAAAGGTTTTTGTGGTCAAAGTATGAAAAACAAAACTTATTTTACAAAGGGAAATCTGTTTTGCATGTTTAAACCACAAATGAAAGAAGGAAGAAAGAAGAAGGGTTAAAACTGCCAAGACAACCTAAGACACCTAGACCTATCCCTGTGTGCCACATGCCCCACTCACCAAAATCCACCAATCACAACTCACCAAGCTGCCAACTCACCTATCTACTCACAACCGGTTATAACTAATTATTAATTAGTTACTAACCTTGGCGCCTAACAACTTTTCAAACATAAACCAAGATCAAAACACCAACTATTCACCTCAAGAAAAATTTTGGGTTTTTCTTAACCACTAACAATTATAACCTAATCTGCTCCAGAATCAAGATTAAGGTTACACTAAACAAAACCCAACTCTTAAACCTGCCACCTCATCACCCCATATGTCACATGAACCACCCCTACTACACTTTGGGGAAGAAGACAAAAGCTTGACAGCAAATCAACGTCCCACACTTCAGCTTACATCCTAAGCACATTTTGGACCCCTTGGATCAACTTTTCACCACTGGCATCACATGTTCTTCAACAAACGTCCAAATTCAGTCAAAGATTATTCAAAATTCAAGGGCACTATGGGAACTTCAAGCATCTAGGGTTTTATTTATTTTCAGCTTTCTAGAACTATTGTGAGCCTATATAAAGGCCTTAGGTTTCATACATTGAAGTTGTTCTTGGTTTTCTTTGGTCAAAAGTTTGTAAAGCATTTGTTCAAGTGAAATGAAAAACGTATGAACTTTGTGACGAATTCCAAGCACCAATTTACTTTATTGTTATTGTTTGATGTTTTAAGATTGTGATTTTGAAGTTTCAAAGTTTGGGTTTAAGTTTTATGCAAGTTGTTCAAAGTTTTCAAAAATCTGATTTTTTCTAAGTCTTTGGTAAAAACACTTGAGATTTTTGGGCCTTGGATTGGTCATAGCACCCTGATAAGAATCTTATCAAGGTGTAGTGAGATTTAGGCTTGGGGATATTCAAGGAGTGAGGTATAAAGCATGAACTAATCTATTCCATTTTCCATTTTTTATATATAATTTGTTTACTCCTAACTTTGTTCTTCTTAGCAGCTTATTGGAAGCTTGTGTCTTGTTTAGCTAGACACATAAGCTCAAACAATCCGTGAGTGTGGATGTACATCCATGAGGTTTGAACATTTTCTACCAAAAATCTGTTGAAAAGTGGTACTAAGTGATTCTGGTTATCTGCTGTTGTAATGTGTGTTCTTATGCATGAATCTTGCTTATTTGGTCATTGTGATGTTGTTATGATGCTAGTTTAAGGATTACATGGTCATTTAAACATTCTGCTTTGATAAAATCTTGATTCAGTGTTTTAAAGGACTGTTTAGGACTACTATTTTATGGTTTTTATGTGAGTTTGAGTAAGTGTTAAGGGTTGTTTTGAGTTTGTAACTGATATTGAGGTGTATGTAAGTTGATATTTGCAAGTCTTATGCTTTTAAACTCCAAATCTGAATCTTGGTCTATCTAGCTTGTTTTAGGTCATTTATGACAATCCGTCAATTTATGGTTGGTATTTTATTTTCAAATATTGTTTGAAAACATTATTTTAATGTTATTTTATGAACTCACTTATTTTTGGGAAGTAATTTGGATTTACGTCTTGGAGTAGCATCGACTACGTCTAAACCGGAGGATTCAACGTTACGTGCTTACGTTTACATACACCGTCTTTAGTGACAGTCCGACATTTCAGAAATTAAATTTGTCCATGAATATTATTTTGGAGTTTTAAATTTGTGTTGGTTCATAAACTCACAAATTTACGAGAAGAGATTAGGACTTACGATTTTATTTTAACGTCCTTTACGACTAAACCGGAAACCCTAGGATTACGTATTTACGTTTTCGAACTCCGTTTTTGATGAAACAATTTTTATTGGATTCGTTTTGTGACGTTGATTCATAATTTATAAAAAAGTTTTTCGTAAAACGACCCGAGGGCACGCAAATCGAGGAAACTAGAATGGAGGAGTACCCGTAAATAAATGGGGATGAGACAAGTGGGACACTTGCCCCACCCCCATCAAAACCGGCCACATTAAGTTACTTACACCATGAGGTGTCACAACCTCATAAACAAGTTTACACTTGTTACTTTGTGCTTACAAAGTAAGCAAGCTTACAACAAAAACCATCAAACCATACCACTTTCTCATTTCATCCATGCAATACCACACACAAATTCTCTCTTCTCCTCTCATGTATGCCGTCCCATTTCTCCCCTTAAACACCAATTTTGATCAAAATCAACCATGAAATCTTATGTTATATACACATATGTTGAAGCCCTTTTGAAACCCTATTGATTGGTGGTCCTTATAACTTCCATGGAGGAGTTTTCTTGGTGTCTTGGGGCTGATTTTCCACAAGGAGTTTATGAAGATTGGTGGTCATGAAGATGGTCTTGGTGCATCACAAGTATCTCCATCAAAATCCATGTTTTGATCACAACCTACATCATCATGGTGGTATAAATATTGTCCTCCTCATCTTCTTGTTATTTTGATTATGTAAATATATATTTTATTTCCTATTGTATATGTATATGATGATTATATGATGATAAAAATGTTATATGGGGATTTGGTGTTGATAAACATGCTTGAAAAGGTGAAAAACTATAAGAAACAAGGGTAAAATCTTGTTTAAAAATGCTGGCTGTATAAAACAGTAAAGAAACAGGTCATCAACTGAAAAAATGATGAAGTGGAACTAATATACAGTAAGCTATATGTCTTGTACACATGTGAGAGTTGTCCATACAATAGAATCATTGTAATGAGTGAGATATGATCAAAACAAGTTTAAGGTACAAATCTGAGTTCACTGTTTTGGACGATTTTTAGAAAATACTTAGAAGATGATTCAACAGTAGCTATAGAAGAGTTAAATGGAGCACATATCATGTAGTTTATGTGATAAAAATTTTAGCTTCTATCTCCATATAGAACTCTAGATATGGAAGTTTTGGTGAAAGTGAAGATAAAAATCAGATTTTTGGAAATTAAAGTATAATACTATTATATAAGCACTCAAAATTTAATAGTATAAAATATAAATCAAAACCCACTAACTTATATAATAAATTTATATAAATATGTACAATGGTAAATAAGTGGACATTTTATAAAAATGGTAACTTGTTAAGTTTTATAAGTTATAAAACTATAAACATGATTTTTACGACTTTTTCGGCTAATACCGTAAAATTAACGTTTTTGTTAAATAAAACTTAGATGGTTGGACCCGTCTAATGTAAACTTTATAAAACTTATATACTGATATATAAACACGTATAACAAGTAAAAACCGATAAAACCCGAACTATAGGACATACGGACATTAACAAGCTAAGTAAACATATTGGACTAATAATTGGACTAAATAAGTTAAACCCTTATAAAAAGAACTTATTGGACTTAACCCATTTGGGCCCAACTTGAAACTTTAAATACTGATAATATAAGTATGAAATGGATTAATACAAGTTAATAAACTTATAATAGGCTTATTGGACCTAAAACACGTAAATAGTTAAAACTAAAAAACTAGTATAAAAGTTATCGACACATAACACAAAAATGAGTAAATGAGAATATGTAAACCCACTTGATCATCGTATATATAAAATCATCATATGTATACATAATTGTTATTTTTATAAAGTCATTGGACATGAGTCTAAGACGAGTATTATTTGTCTAGGTTTCCGTGATCGAAGCACGTACTGTACGTCCGAATTGCCGATAACCCGCCTTCCCACATCAACGTGAGTTCATAGCCTCGCACTCTTTTAAATGTTTTATAAATGTTTTATAAACCCGCGAGGGAGATAACATGTTAGTTTTTATAAAATAGGACACCATTTGTCCCGATTGTCTGTTTATTGGTTTGGACCCGAATGATTGAATGACCCGATTGTATGACCTGATAAATGATTAAAGGACCCGATAGATGAAATAAAATGGATTATTAAAGTTAGGTTATGTCACTAAAAGTCCCATTAGCATGAATTGTGAACTACCGGGATTTGGTAGACGCTTGTGCATATAATAGTACTATTTGGGGACGATCACCCCAGTTCGCGCCTTGACGGTTGATCCCCGTCGTGCCACATTGATTGGTAAGCGAATTTATGTATGAGAAGATTTCCATAGCGTGACCTTTGTGACGACACGCTACTTTAGATAGGCAAATTGAGTATCGGGTTAGCTACCCGTTGTTGGTTTAGTAAGGTAACAATGTCATGCGGCTTATAATAATCCGACTAACGAAATACTACTAGACGCTCAGAATTACGACGTATTGCCTGACTAGCAATACAGGGTCATACTATTGATATTATGTTTGTATTTTGGTTTTCATAACCATACTCATATAACAGTTTTTATTTATCTTTATACAACGTCGTAAGACGTATTGTATGATGTTTTTACGACATTGGCTCGTATAATGATTTTTAAGGCAAATGCCTATATTATGATTTTCGATAAAGATTTGTATAAAATGACTTTGGCTATTCCATGGCCTATTAAAATGGTTTGTACAAAATGATTTTCAGTAATAATCTTATACTGATATTATATTGATGGATTTTATTAAACTCTATGAATTCACTCGGCGTTATCGCTGACCTTTTCTTTTAACATGTTTTATCTCAGGTACTTGAAGGTAATTCTCGGGAAGACAACAAGAATTCATGGCCCGCACCTAAATACTTATTTCCATTCAAATGCTTTGTAAAACCTGTATTAGATATAATGACTTGGTACCGATGTAACTTTGATATTTATGAATGGAAATGATTTATTATTAAACGACGCGATTTTTATGCGTTGTCTATGATGTGAGTAATGTGCTATCCCGTAACACCAACGAGTCTTCCGCTGTATTGAGTTGTATAAATTAGGGGGTGTTACAGTTTGGTACCAGAGCTCTCGTTATAGAGAACGAAAGATTTTTAAAACCAAGGTTTTGAATAAAACATTTCAAAATCTTTTAATTATAAACATTTTTTCTAAAAATGTCTAAAAATCTTTTGACTATAACGGTGCCGAAGAATTCCCGAGTTACCGACAAGGCCAGACTGAGAAGTGTTATTTTAATATATATATAACTTGGATTATATATATATATGATGTAATTTTATTACATGATTGTTTGATGATTATTTTTGTATTTATACGAGGTATTTATACGACGTAGATTGTCACAAGTAACCCTAAATCCCCTAGTAAATTAATCGAAGCTATTCTCGTAGGAATTCTAGCTATCCTAGATCTAAACCAAGTTGTGGATATTTATGATCCCAACAAATGGTTGATATTCGTAGAAATGTAGATATTAGTTGATTGTGAAATTGAAAGAAGAATTGGCGAGATTAAATCTGATATCGATGTCATGACGATCTTTCCTTATAGAGTGGAGTTTGACAAAACGTTATCACCTGGAAAGATGTCATCTGATTCGTTGTCATCCAATTCTTAAATTTAAATCGAAAGGGTGAATGTTGCACTTGAGGCTGTCATTGGAACCACTACCCAAAAGCCTCATGCCACTAATACCTTTCCGAGAAGTCTAGTTGAATGATTAAGTCATTTCATACTGTTGACTCATTTGATAATTATTGTTGTAAGAGCTATAGGATTGGAATTAAGTGTTGATCATATTGAGCTTTTATTGCCCTTTTAAGGTTTATGAATAAAATTGAGAGTATTGGAAAATGAGGTAGGATATCAAATTGAGTATAAAATTGGTTGAAACTTGAATAAAGTAAAACTTAAATTGTATGGAATATAAGATTGTTAAGAGGAAGTCATTAAGTTCTGTGATTGAATTATAAGGTTTTAAATGATTGTTGATTCGTGTTAAGGGTTGTTCCTAGGCCATTGTCCACTAACGAGGATGCCCAGTGTCCAAGAAATAAATTGAAGAAATCTTCTTCTGAATTAGGACCGATAGATCTTCCAGGACATGTGGAACACCTAATGACTCTTGTAGATTAGTATTCATTGTGGTATCTTTTAAGAATCCCTAACTTAACTGAGATATCAGTTGGTAGGATGAGTTCTGAGAATTGTATGACATAGTGACACGTAATGTGTTACGGTACAATTTGACTTGTTTGTGATTAATGGAAAGACTACATTTGATTGCTAAATTCTACATGTATCGATGTTATCTATCTTTTATTGCTTCATCCTAATGTTCGCATTAGTGATGCAACCATTGAACAAGTACTCATCTCGATTTGAGTTGCGTTGTGGATTATTCTTTTTGAGTGCCATCGAGATCATGAACCTCATGATTATTTGGTTAAGCTCATTTCCTATCATATTGTAGTTAGTTCTTGGTGAACAAGCTTTCATCACTCATTATTTTTATAAGATAAAACAGTATCCCTTGAGAAAAATTGGATTTTTATCACTATATGGATTATTTAAAGTGAGATTTATAAGTGATTGTTATCGAAATGAAGTTGTTTATAAAACACCTTGGAAAACTTAATTGTTTTCATAACAAGGAAAATCTTTGTAAATTTATTTTGATTCTTATTTAAGAATTAAGCAGGAAAATGTTTTTATTTTAAACATGATGACAAAATTTTGACGAACTGAGTATTGCATCGTTAATCTTGAAATTGTATATAGTTGCGCGCCTACATACAATTTGGAATGGACCATGCAAAACTGATTAGTAGTCACCATAAAGCTGATTAATAAACACTACCTCTTCTTTAAAGATTGTGAAAGATTAAATTTTATGAGATCTGCAAGAAGTGAAAAATAAGGACATAATGTTAGGGACACCTACATATGTGCCTGTAGCATCTATTCTTCTGAGTCGAATTTACTCATCTGTGGAAATTGTCTTATTTGACAATTGACAACTCTTTCTTGTCCAATTCTCCTGTAGTGAGATTCTTAGGAAAAGTATTTGATTACCGAGTGTTGGTACCCGACTGGATGTATCGACGTTCTTATCATTTCTTATGATTTGATTTCATTTGAATGACCTGGGTAACGATCCGAGGAGCTTTCAAATGCGTACTCAAATTATGAAAACATGGGATATATTCATATTCGTTAAATGTTTTCGTCTGTATCTGATTTGAAATTCTCTCGCATAGATTATGCGTTGACCTTACTCTTTTAATAGTAGTTGTGTCTCCATATATCCTTGAAATTGTGAAGGATTATGAGTTATTATTAGTCATTTGAGAAGTTCACATCTTATCGACGGCAATAAAACTAAAAAGTTAGTAATGCCAGTAAAATGGATTGATTGATTATGACATGACGACATTGTCTTAATTGATGGGAACTCGAGTAGAATTCCCCGAGAAGATAAGATGTTGATTATCAAAAGTGATCTAAATAATTCTTGATGGGTGACCATGTCCTGCATTTAGACTTGAAATTATACCGCGAATGGTTGTGAACTAGTTATAGATATTGTCATCTAGAAGAACCTAATATGAATTTATTAAAATATGTTTATGTTATCTAAAACTTTAGGAGGTATTTATTGATGAATTACCTAGACTTTTGCCATTAAGGCAAGTGGAATTTGGTATTTGATTATATTTCCGGTGCTGCACCTGTGGCGTGTGCACTGTACGTCTGCACCATCTGAATTAAAGGAATTACCGTATAACTGAGAGAGTTGTCGGAGAAATTTTATTCTACCAAGCCTGTCATCATGAAGAGCTATGGTGTTATCATTCCTTATATTTATAGATTACTGTGAACTGAGTAAATTGACAATCGAAAACGATATTCATAACTCGAAATGGAAGATTTGTTCGATCATTTACAAGGTTCTAGCGTATGTTTTAAAGATTGGATCCACGGCATAGTTATCATCAACTTCGCAACTGCGAAAAAGGATTATGTATTCCAATCACTACATCATGTACTTGTAATGAACATTATGAGTTTCACGTGATGTCGATTGGATTGACCAATGCACATGTAGCATTCATAAATTTGCTGAATCACATATGAAGGCTGTAATTTGATAAATTCATGCTCGTGATCATTAAGGACCATTTGTTTGTTTACAAGAATAAGAATGAAGTTAATAATTAATTATAGATTGCCCTGAATTGGCCGAACAATTAAAAATTGTACCTTGAATATTTAACATAAGACTTAAGACTTAATACTTTACATGATTTAACCATGTGATTAATAGATAATGGAATATAAATTGACTCTTCAAAATTAGAAGTCATTTAAGGCTTTGGGTTATACTAAAAAGGAAAGTGCAAATATATTTTGACAAACCATTTAACTAAACTTCTGTTTAGGGGTAAATGTTTGTGTATACCTCAAGATAACCTAAAAGGGATTGAGGAAACCATTTGAACCATGACTTGAAATTTGAAACGATAATTTACGCTTTTCAAACTAAGAAAATTTTGACCAGAGTATAACCAAAGATTTTTCGAACATTTACGAATCCTATTAATTATTTTTGATAAATCAACAAAAATCGTGTTAATTAAATTCAAATTTATTTTTGAACATTTTATATAATTAGTCGAACTAAGAAATTTAAAACTTTTACGTTTACGCTTCATAAAAATTAACTAATAATTATTTAATTAATTATAATAATTATCGACGCTTTAGACGACGGATTGAGTAAAACGGATAAAGATAATAGTAAAGACGAAACTAAAACATAGAAGATATGAAGAAAGAATTTTGAATAAATACGGTTATGATATTTATTTCATCAGGAAAGTGAACGTAATTATTGACACATTATGTATAAAAGATAAAGAACCAATTAGGACATGTTCCTTAATAATGAAGGTGCAAAATAAATTGCCAAACAATATAAAAATAAACAATGTTTGTAAAAAGGATAATATAGATAATAAAAAGGGGTTCACGACTAATATGAACCATTAAAAATTGAGAAGCCGATAACGTTAAATATTTTAAAGACCACTTATGATTGTCTAAATATGGAGATTGTGAGATATAGTTATGTTGGAATTTGTAAGTATAAGTATTATATGTATGTCATTTTTGACTAAAAGTATCTTTGTCTGAAGAAGTTGTACTAATGGCAATTATGAAGGCAGACATCACCTCATACATTAGTAAACGTTTAGCTATTGCAAAGGTCATCATCTGAATTTGATTCGATTTGGGTCATCGTCGACAGACTGACCAAATCTGCTAATATCATTCCCGTTAATGATAAATGCAAAAGAGTTATGTAAAAATAGTGTGCCTGTATCGAACATCTTTATCAAGATCCTCGCTTCGCATCGAATTTCTAGAGATTTGCTCAGAAATCATTGAGAACGAACCTTGATGAGAGTACTATGTACCACCCCAATCGAAGGGACGAGGTAAAGTAATGATACAAAGTAATATAAGTGCTGTTTTATGTTTGAATGATTGACCTTTGGCAATAAACCGTATAATCGCTTTCCTTTGGAAAGATTATCATTGATAATCATCGTATTAGGATCGAGATCGAATCTTGTTAGGATCAATATTAGAGCATCTGTAAGCAAAAGTTGAGATGAAGACACCCGACATACACCCATTGTGGGTTGGACATGTCTTTTAGAATTAAGTTTCCCTATGATGGCGAACCAAACCTTACAAAATACCCGACCCGCGAGATCTGAAATGATTGCTGAAATTAGGATCTGATTATTGACTGCCGGTAGTGGGCAAGAGGTTATGTGAATATGAAATGTAGATCTTGAAGTGCCTAATGGATAGCGAAGTTATGCCAAAATTTTTAACCTTGGAAAAATGAATTAATGATCTGACAAATCATGTGATATAAGTCCCCGTTGTATGGGACCATTGAGATGATGTAAAAGTTGGGATTGAAAGGCATATAAGCTGGATCTACCCTAGGACTTCAAGAGCTGCGTAAATTATGTTTCGTATATCGAACTTGATGGAATATCTATCAAGTGAAAATCTGATTTTTCTTAGTAAAGCTTAGATCGGCAAAAAGTTGCATTCATCAGAAACCCATGAACATCATGGATAGAGAAAGTAAGTCAACATTTAGCCTGATCTTATTCCCATAGTTATGTTTATTGAAACTCGCGTATTGTAATGAATTACACTTATGAGAAAAGATCGGATGTGGAGGAAATACCCACATGGCTTAAACTCTATAAGAAGCGAGTAGTAAGATGATCTTTGAGGACAAAGATCCTGTTTAGGGGTAAATGCTGTGACAATCCGTCAATTTATGGTTGGTATTTTATTTTCAAATATTGTTTGAAAACATTATTTTAATGTTATTTTATGAAATCACTTATTTTTGGGAAGTAATTTGGATTTACGTCTTGGAGTAGCATCGACTACGTCTAAACCGGAGGATTCAACGTTACGTGCTTACATTTACATACACTGTCTTTAGTGACAGTCCGACATTTCAGAAAATAAATTTGTCCATGAATATTATTTTGGAGTTTTAAATTTGTGTTGGTTCATAAACTCACAAATTTACGAGAAGAGATTAGGACTTACGATTTTATTTTAACGTCCTTTACGACTAAACCGGAAACCCTAGGATTACGTATTTACGTTTTCGAACACCGTTTTTGATGAAACAATTTTTATTGGATTCGTTTTGTGACGTTGATTCATAATTTATAAAAACGTTTTTTGTAAAACGACCCGAGGGCACGCAAATCGAGAAAACTAGAATCGAGGAGTACCCGTAAATAAATGGGGATGAGACAAGTGGGACACTTTCCCCACCCCCATCAAAACCGGCCACATTAAGTTACTTACACCATGAGGTGTCACAACCTCATAAACAAGTTTACACTTGTTACTTTGTGCTTACAAAGTAAGCAAGCTTACAACAAAAACCATCAAACCATACCACTTTCTCATTTCATCCATGCAATACCACACACAAATTCTCTCTTCTCCTCTCATGTATGCCGTCCCATTTCTCCCCTTAAACACCAATTTTGATCAAAATCAACCATGAAATCTTATGTTATATACACATATGTTGAAGCCCTTTTGAAACCCTATTGATTGGTGGTCCTTATAACATCTATGGAGGAGTTTTCTTGGTGTCTTGGGGCTAATTTTCCACAAAGAGTTTATGAAGATTGGTGTTCATGAAGATGGTCTTGGTGCATCACAAGTATCTCCATCAAAATCCATGTTTTGATCACAACCTACATCATCATGGTGGTATAAAGATTGTCCTCCTCATCTTCTTGTTATTTTGATTATGTAAACATGTATTTTATTTCCTATTGTATATGTATATGATGATTATATGATGATAAAAATGTTATGTGGGGATTTGGTGTTGATAAACATGCTTGAAAAGGTGAAAAACTATAAGAAACAAGGGTAAAATCTTGTTTAAAAATGTTGGCTGTATAAAATAGTAAAGAAACAGGTCATCAACTGATAAAATGATGAAGTAGAACTAATATACAGTAAGCTATATGTCTTGTACACATGTGAGAGTTGGCCATACAATGGAATCATTGTAATGAGTGAGATATGATCAAAACAAGTTTAAGGTACAAATCTGAGTTCACTGTTTTGGACGATTTTTAGAAAATACTTAGAAGATGATTCAACAGTAGCTATAGTAGAGTTAAATGGAGAACATATCATGTAGTTTATGTGATAAAAATTTGAGCTTCTATCTCCATACAGAAATCTAGATATGGCAGTTTTGGTGAAAGTGAAGATAAAAATCAGATTTTTGGAAATTAAAGTATAATACTATTATATAAGCACTCAAAATTTAATAGTATAAAATATAAATCAAAACCCACTAACTTATATAATATATTTATATAAATATGTACAATGGTAAATAAGTGGGCATTTTATAAAAATGGTAACTTGTTAAGTTTTATAAGTTATAAAACTATAAATATGATTTTTACGAATTTTTCGGCTAATACCGTAAAATTAACGTTTTTGTTAAATAAAAATTAGATGGTTGGACCCGTCTAACGTAAACTTTATAAAACTTATATACTGATATATAAACATGTATAACAAGTAAAAACCGATAAAACCCGAACTATAGGACATACGGACATTAACAAGCTAAGTAAACATATTGGACTAATAATTGGACTAAATAAGTCAAACCCTTATAAAAAGAACTTATTAAACTTAACCCATTTGGGCCCAACTTGAAAGTTTAAATACTGATAATATAAGTATGAAATGGATTAATACAAGTTAATAAACTTATAATAGGCTTATTGGACCTAAAACACGTAAATAGGTAAAACTAGAAAACTAGTATAAAAGTTATCGACACATAACACAAAAATGAGTAAATGAGAATATGTAAACCCACTTGATCATCGTATATATAAAATCATCATATGTATACGTAATTGTTATTTTTATAAAGTCATTGGACATGAGTCTAAGACGAGTATTATTTGTCTAGGTTTCGGTGATCGAAGCACGTACTGTACGTCCGAATTGCCGATAACCCGCCTTCCCACATCAACGTGAGTTCATAGCCTCACACTCTTTTAAATGTTTTATAAATGTTTTATAAACCCGCGAGGGAGATAACATGTTAGTTTTTATAAAATAGGACACCATTTGTCCCGATTGTTTGTTTATTGGTTTGGACCCGAATGATTGAATGACCCGATTGTATGACCCGATAAATGATTAAAGGACCCGATAGATGAAATAAAATGGATTATTAAAGTTAGGTTATGTCACTAAAAGTCCCATTAGCATGAATTTTGAACTACCGGGATTTGGTAGACGCTTGTGCATATAATAGTACTATTTGGGGACGATCACCCCAGTTCGCGCCTTGACGGTTGATCCCCGTCGTGCCACATTGATTGGTAAGCGAATTTATGTATGAGAGGATTTCCATAGCGTGACCTTTGTGACGACACGCTACTTTAGATGGGCAAATTGAGTATCGGGTTAGCTACCCGTTGTTGGTTTAGTAAGGTAACAATGTCATGCGGCTTATAATAATCCGACTAACGAAATACTACTAGACGCTCAGAATTACGACGTATTGCCTGACTAGCAATACAGGGTCATACTATTGATATTATGTTTGTATTTTGGTTTTCATAACCATACTCATATAACGGTTTTTATTTATCTTTATACAACGTCGTAAGACGTATTGTATGATGTTTTTACGACATTGGATCGTATAATGATTTTTAAGGCAAATGCCTATATTATGATTTTCGATAAAGATTTGTATAAAATGACTTTGGCTATTCTATGGCCTATTAAAATGGTTTGTACAAAATGATTTTCAGTAATAATCTTATACTGATATTATATTGATGGATTTTATTAAACTCTATGAATTCACTCGGCGTTATCGCTGACCTTTTCTTTTAACATGTTTTATCTTAGGTACTTGAAGGTAATTCTCGGGAAGACAACAAGAATTCATGGCACGCACCTAAATACTTATTTCCATTCAAATGCTTTGTAAAATCTGTATTAAATATAATGACTTGGGACCGATGTAACTTTGATATTTATGAATGGAAATGATTTATTATTAAACGACGTGATTTTTATGCGTTGTCTATGATGTGAGTAATGTGCTATCCCGTAACACCAACGAGTCTTCCGCTGTATTGAGTTGTATAAATTTGGGGGTGTTACATCATTTTTAACTGAAAATTCGTGAAAACCTAGTCTGCATGTTAATCTAGGGATAACAAGTGCTAAAACATAGTTTGTGCAACCTGTTTTATATATTTGAGGGTTTAAAATTGGATTTGTGGTCAATTAGATCAGCAATAGGTCATTTGTGCTCATATGTGTTCATCAGTTAACTCACTTAGGTTTAAAACAAGTTCAAAACTTGGAATCATTGCATGAAACCAGTTTGTTTGTGTTCACTTAAGTTTGTTTAAGCTGTTGTATGCATTTGGTGGAAATTAATAGGCTTATACTAGCTTAATTTTAGCTTTTATTCATCAGATATGCCTGTTTCATATCTGGATCATATCTAAGCACTTATTGAATTAACTGTACAAATTAGCTGGTTGAACTTGTGTTTTTCTGATTGATTGTGACTCCCTACAACTCACTGGTTGTAGGGGGTGCCCTTTTTGTCCAAAGAAACCTAGTAAAAATCTCTAAAACAACAAGTCAAATAGTCAAAGCAGTGGGAACCCTTTCCCACTGCTACTAGCCACTGCTAGTGTTGTTTGGTCAACAACTTATTTATAAGTCATTCTAGCTTATTCTATTGTGCAACAACTTATTATTTGTGATAGATATTATTATTTTAAGCTTATAAGTCAGTTTTGAAGTTTGCAGCTTTTGGTTTTAGCTTTTGACTAGAAAACGACTATTTTGTCTTTTTCAAAAACAGCTTATTTGTTGTCCTATTAATTCGTGATGATTAAACAAGAAAGAAAGGTAGAAGATAGATGAATTCTAGAGAGAGAAAGTAGTAAGAGAAAGTAGAGAGAATGATTGGAACTTTTGGAGGATTAGATTAGAGAGAGAAAAATAAAATGACCAACACCCTTCCTAACATGCTAGGAAGGGTATATATAGTCCACCCACATGCGGGCTTGCTTATGGACTATATTCTATTGGGCCGGGCTTTCCTTTTTGGCATTAGTTACTTACAAATGAACTTTAGCCTAAAGTTAAGCCCGTATAACACGACTAATCTACGACCTATTACAAGGTCTATTATACGATACATAATAAACATATGACCGAGCATTCTTGTTTGACTCAATATTTTGAGGCTAACAATCTCCCCTAATGAGAGGTCATTACCCTTTATGAGAGGTCATTACCCTTTGTCATTTGGAGATTGTAGAGATTACTAATCTCGCCATAAATGAGTCTCGAACGTGTAATAGTAGTCTTGTTTCTTCATGTTGTGATCTTTGAGCCTTTGTTGTTGTCTTTCGACTTTGTCTTTAATCTTGAGATCTTTAAATCATCCTTGACTTGTCTTTGCCATCTTGCAATCTTGTGTCTTCATCCACATACTCACACTTTTAATTGTTGAATATGTCTTTAGGCATGAGTATGAGGTTTTGAATCTTTGACTTTGCTGAGTACACCGTGACGCCACCTTCTCGAGACAAAACATAGACACGGACTGAATGGCTTTGACATTCGTCCTAAATCGGTAGCGTTTTACCTCCGGTCCGTGAAGACCGTTACACGATTGTAGAATATTGATAATCAATGAATCTATGAAGGGGTTTGTTGATTTCTAGAGAGAGAAAGTTAGAGAGAGAAAGTGAGAGAAACTATGTGAAATTTATTAATATGGAATCAAAGAAATGACAACAACCAACCCCTTTCCATGGTGGAAAGGGGTATTTATAGTTCCAAGTCATAAGTGGACTTGGGCCGGTCCATGACAAGCCCATGGACCGGTTCTTACTTAAGTTAATAAGCAAATAATAACTAGTTACTAACTACGAGCTATTACAACATAAATCATATTGTGGAGTGACCGATACTTCTAATATACGTTAAAACGTATTTCTAACAATCTCCCCCTAAGGGAGGTCACTCTACGTTACAAAGTTCTAAACCTAGCATACTATACTAAGTCTTCGTTCTTTAGCTCGTAGTCCTTTCTTCTTTTCTTTCTTTTGTTGTGAATATGTTGGTTTGATCTTTTTGGCTTTGACTTGAGAGCATTGTTCTTTGGCCTTTCACGTGCGATCTTTGCCTTTCTTGTGAACTTTGCCTCCTCGTGACTTCATGTTCCACACACTTACGTCTTTTTGTTGGATTCTTGAAAGCTTCAGAGTTTGATACAGCGGAAGACTTCATCTTGTACTTTCTTGAATTTTTGTTGCAAAAGACATAAGCATGTGGGAACGACTTTTACAGGTACACCGCAACACCACCGTCTTCACTGGTACACAGCAACGCCACCGTCTTCAACAGGTACTCAGCAACGCCACCGTCTTTAGCAGGTACACAGCAACGACACGAATAAAATGGCTTTGAACATTTTATTCTAATTCGGTAGCATTTTACCTCCGGTCGGTGAAGACCGTTGGACGATATTAGATATCGTACCCGTGATGGATAGTTTCAATTAAGTAACTTCCTGACAGGATTTCGCGGGTAAACCCGTTCTCTTTATTCGACCGTCCAAAGCTGACTGCGAACATAAAGAGTGAATCACTTGGATAAATTATCCTTGTGATTAAAAGCCGTCAATTCATGAAACCTGGAACAAGTGAATTTCAATTAAGATTTTCACCATCGTTGCTTTCCAGTTGTCACGAGCTCGATTCATAAAGAATCTTGCACGTTACCTACCAAGTGCTGTTTGATGTTGACACTAGAAGGATTTCCACTCGTCACTGTGGTCAATAAAGAGTCACTCTGAGTGTTCTAGCAAGATCATATAATAATGCGAAGAGGCCTGGAACGAGTTTAAGTTCAATTAAGAATTAAACCACTGTTACCTTCCAGTTTTTCACAAGATTGGTTCTAAAAGAACCGCACGTGTAACCTACCATGAGCTTGTTTGATGTTGGCTCAAGCAGGATTTCCATCTTCATTGTAATACTTACGTATTACTCGGATGTTCTGGCAATATTACAAGAATATTGCGTAGGACTCATGAAAATCTCTTACTTTTCACAGTGTGTGAGAAAGCAAGGAATAAATGGAAAGTGTCCTAATGAGACTTTTGATGATCTCTTGGCTCTAGACTCGATTGTGCGTTTTGATTTAGTGAGCGATGGCTGGAGAGGAGTGCCACCTTTTCAATACCAGTTTATTCGGAGTGAATAAACCAATAGATAACGTGTTGATCTCCGTGTGATTAAAACAAATACCTTTTGAGAGATATTTGAGTTAGCTGGGGAAGGGTTGTGCATTGCATCACTGGGTCCATGATGTCTTTCTTCAATACCGAGAATCATTAACAAAAATGACCTCAATAGCATATGTATTGACCCGGTTTCTGCCTAAAGTTGTAAGGAGGGCTTCTTTCTTTACACCCTTTATCTTTACATTTCTTTTTCATTCTTCAACCCCTTCAATGCTTACCAATACGTCATCACTAGCACCTTGTTGTGATTGTTCCAGTGCTAGCTTAAGTACTTGGTCGGCATTCAGCTACGTTCACATTCTTTCTCCATCTTTCCTAGGACTTCTAATTCTATCTAGGGAATTGTCCTTGGGAAGATTCCATCGGCTCTGATGAATCATTGGACTAAACCTATTCCTACCACCCTTTTGTCACCACATCCGTCGTGAATTAAGCGTGTTTTGGGAAGGAATTGCCACCATGAAAAATCATTGAAAATCACCTAAAGTACTTGTGATATTGAAATCAAAAGTTTTGTACCTTAGGTGTTTTGTTCATCAAAAACGCTCCCCCTTAACACGTGCTTTACACATATTAAGTTGGATAATCTTTAAGTCTTTTTCATCTTTTAGCCAAGTATCACTTACGTCTCCTTAATCCCATTTTCTCCCCTTATCCAAAATGTTAACCATTAATATTTGGGATATTGAATGGATTAACCGGTCTTTGGGTAAAAATGAAATCGATGTTTTGGCCATAGAACAAGTTATTGCTCCCCCTTAAGTTAATAAGGGATAGATGTAGTGCTTTGGTATAACATATTTTGAAAGATTTAGAATCTCGTGAGAAATTCTTGAAAAATTATCATACCTTAACACTACAGCAAGCCATACAAGCACATTATTCACAAATATACATATGCACAATTGAAAACCAATATAAAGTGACCTGAAATGTACAACCCATTAGATGGATCGTTGCAGTAGCTTGTGGTGCACTAAATACGGTCTTCCACCCACGAATCTTTCCAAGATCCTCATCAATCTACGTTCACGGAGCTTTTGATCGATCTTTTTGATCACATACTTTGCCATCTGCCAGTAACCCGGATGCCAATCCTCCGTCATCTCTGGCAAAGTCCCACCCGAGTTCAGATGCTCCAACTTATCTCTGATTTGTATAAGAGTTCCATCACTATACTTGTGAAGCTCACCCACCCTCATAAACTTCATCAAACCTCGACTGTTCAAGTAGAAAATGCCGGAATTCGGGACAGAAATGCCGGTATAAGGACATCTTTCTACATGTTGAGGTAGCACTTGATTCACAGGACGGGTTAAATTGAGCCTCCTCTGATAGCTTTCGACTCCCAACTGAAGATCCTCAACTCGTGACTTGATGACAACGCTTCGTGTGAACATACGAAGTGCTGTATTCAAAGCAATCAGGTCTTCACGAGGAATGTGAGTAAGTTGATCTCGGGTCATCAGAAGCAGCATATCTTCAATATCCTCAAGGCGAATGATGGAAAAATCTCCTTGCTGGATTTTGTATTCCCTGTCATCCTCCCTTTTCAAGCGAATCTCCGTCACATGATAGTAGCCGTTCTTGGCTTCAGTTTTCATTCCTAAGATGCTGGAGATACGGATGTCGGATCTAACATCGCTTCCAGAATTGACCAAGCAGCAACCCCTGTACGCCCTTCGGACTCGTTCGTCCCAATGAGATGCACCTATGACAGCATACATATCATAATTACGATTCATTTTTGGGACCCAGAGTCGATTTACCTTTTCCTCGATGAAGGGTATTGTCCCCCAGTTGGCAGCTTTCAGCAAAGTCAGGGATGTTGCGTACTTTGATGACCCCTTCATAAGATACTCAAGATCATTGGTGACGAAGAAGTCAAGAGTAATCTGATTATCTTGAGCATGATCCATTGGAGGTGGAGCTCTTTCTGTTTCATGAAGTCCAGGCCGTTGAACGGTTTTCAAAGCCTTCAGGATCTCATCGGCATAGTACTCGAGCTCCATTCGGGGTAATCGGGTTTTGGCACGCAGTCTCTTATCTTTCAGTGCTTTCTTCACCAAGGATGGAGTAACCGAAGTCTTATACTCATGAGCGAGAAATGCACATAAGTCAATCGGACTTCGGATACGGAGATACAGCACATCTTTGTCAGCATCTGTGATCGGATCATATTGTGCTGCTGCCGTGATCCAAGCTTGTGGTGGTGCAGACTCGTCTATCTCCAACGTGTCTTCCCAGGCACGAATGCTTGGTTCAGGAACCGTAGATTGTTGTGCTTGTTGTAGAGGAGTTGAAGTGCGAACATCTGTTGGTTCAGTTTCAGGCATGTCAGCAGTGTCTTGAACTGGAGAGTGTTGTGCAGCTTCGGGTTCCGTCACTGATTCTGCAATCACAGGAGGAACAACAGCAGAGCTAATGGGGTTAGTGGTAATAGGTACAGATACAGCGATAGAGATACCAGGAACCGATGACGCTGTAGTGGCATTCACATCGTGGCGCCACTTCGTTCGTCGTGATTCCGAGGATGTCGATTTGTCCTTCTGTGCTGCATCTTTTGTGGACTTGGTTCCAGTCTTAGTAGCAGTCTTCTTGGAGCTGGTAACCTTGTCTCCCTTGTTCGGTTGTTCACCCCCATCATCATCCTGATTGTCATCCCCGTTACTACCCCTAGCACTCTCCTGATTCTCATCACCACCATCATCGCCATCATCATCATCCTCATCCTCGTCATCATCCTCATCATCCTCATCATCCTCACCATCATCACCACCTTCGTCATCGTCTTTATCCTTTTCACCTTCTTCTTCTTCTTCTTCTTCCTCTTCTTCACCCGTACCCTCTTCTTCACTTTCTTCCCTTTCTTCGTCAGGTAAGATGTGATATGGTACCACACTTCCAAACGTCTTGAATAATCTATCATCCTCCATGATAGCATCATTCAGGGATTTATATAGAGCCCGTTGAATCCTCGACTTATCATACGACCCAAGTTCCACCATACGAGCCTTAAGGATCTTCTTCAATTCAAAATCCGTCAGGTCATAAGCAATCTTGTAGGCGGCTTCTAAAGGGTTGGATGATTTGACCATCAAGTTGTCAGCAGCAAGTGTCTTCAACTCATCGCGAAGTTTAGGCATTAGGGATTCAACGGATTCTTGCACTCTTTCTTTCACAGATGCTTCAAGTGCTTCTTTTTGTTCCTTATATTTATCCCTCATCGCTTGAAGTCTGGTAATACGAGCAGCATGCTTATCAGCCTCAGCCTGCTTAACCCGAGCAAGTTCCTCTGCATGAGCTTTACGTGTAGCTTCCATGTCTGCAGCGAACTTGGCAATCAACTCCTCTTGGGCTTGCCTAGATTCTTCTTCCCTCTGAGCTCGTCTTTGCAACTCTTGGCGAAGTTCATCCATTTCGCGTTTGTTGGTATCAAACATCTCGGCCATCACTAATGCCGCCATTGCAGATGTTGCAGAGCTGCTTTGGGTTGACCGGAGGGGCTCGGTTGTTACTGCTGTACTAGGGATGGGGATTATGGGTGGTGGAAGAAATGGTGTTGAAGCCGGTCGGGTTGGTAAAGGTTGTATGGGTGGAGGTTGAGTTGTTAAGGGTTGAGTTGACACCATGATCGTAGGAGCAACAGGTTCCTTTTCCACACTTGCTGAAATAGGGATTGATGGCTCCTTCGAAGTGGAATAGTGTTCCGGTGACCCAAACTCATCAACATCATGCGGTTCCTCGTACTCATCCTCGATATCTACCCTCGCACCTGAACCACTACCGCCTGTATCTTTCCTACTCCTTTTAATAGCAATCTTCATCATTTGTTGCTCGGATTTATCAAGAGTAGGATCAACAATATCTTCTTCATCACGTAGACGCATCAAATCCTTACCCTTTCCCTTCTTACCCTCTGACTTCTTCTTCTTTGGTTCGGGTTCAGGTAACGCAGCTGGTTGTTTGCGTTTACCTTTACTCTTAACCGTTGTGGATGAGTCTTCTCCAGTTTGAAGGTTTGCTTTCAGCCTCTGGATTTCTAATTGTAGTAGCTTGTAATCTGCAGAACCTTTGATTTTATCAGATAGAAGGTAATCAGGAACAGGACCCGGAATCACACCAATAGACGGTCCTTCATGCCTCAGATCTACAGTATCATCAGCTTCTTCAGTGTGATAGCGACCTCCTGCACGCCTATCAATAGTAGCATCAAGCTTCATAAAATAATTTATGATAAGCTTAATAAACCGAGGATAAGGAAAGAAGTTTGTCTTCAGCTTCTTGTTGTAGAAGAGTTGAAAGGTGAATTCTTCCCATATCAACAAAGCATAATCTGAATTCGCAGCTTTGTACATGCCATAGAAGAGGTTCATTATCGGACTTCGCAAAGCGTCATGTCCACTCGTTTTTGGTGTAAGGCATTTACTGAGAATACCCATCAAAGCTCTCCAGGGTTGTCCTACCTTAGCAGTAGTAAACTCAGATGCAACTCGTATTTCCGGACATCCAAGTGCGTCAAATAACTCCGCGAGTTCATCTTTATTAGGATCCCTTGAGAAAGACATGCCCTTGGGTGTATCCCGTATACCAAGAATCTTACGGAAGTCTGAAACGGTGAGTGTCTGCTGCTTGTTGTCGATGGTGAAGGTGATCTTGTTCGAAGTAATTTCCTTGGTAGCCTAAAATTCAAACATATACTCATAAGGCACCGAGGCTGTACTCCTAAGGGCGTTCTTGAAATGAGAGTTATCAAGAATGGCTATGGCGACCTTAAAACCATGGTGAGTGGATTTAGAGACTTGCTTCAGCCTATAGTTATTGGGTATAAACTTAAGGGTTCGGGCTTTAGCAATATCGGCTTCTCTGGATTCTTGGATTGCTTGTACCGTTGGATTAGTCATTGTATCTGCTTAAGATAAGACATGAAAGGTTGATGCACAAAAGCATATAGATATATATCATTCTTACTTCTAAGCATAACACATTTCATAAAACAACAAGTACATATATAGCATGCAAACAAGAATAATCAAACAACTCATCCGGAACTTTTCCTCATTCGGAACATTTTCATCCGGAACTTTTCCTCATTCGGAACTTCTCCTCATTCGGAACTTCTTCATCCGGAAGTTCTTCATTCGGAACTTCCTTCATCCGGAAGTTCCTTCATTCGGAACTTCCTTCATCCGGAAGTTCTTCATTCGGAACTTCCTTCATCCGGAAGTTCTTCATTCGGAACTTCCTTCATTCGGAAGTTCTTCATTCGGAACTTCCTTCATTCGGAAGTTCTTCATTCGGAACTTCCTTCATTCGGAAGTTCTTCATTCGGAACTTCCTTCATTCGGAAGTTCTTCATTCGGAACTTCTTTCATTCGGAAGTTCTTCATTCGGAACTTCCTTCATTCGGAAGTTCTTCATTCGGAACTTCCTTCATTCGGAAGTTCTTCATTCGGAACTTCCTCATTCGGAAGTCCTTCATTCGGAACTTCCTCATTCGGAAGTTTTTTCAGAAGAAATCCTTCATTCGGAAGTTTTAAGGCACGTTCATCCGGAACTTTTACAAACTAAACTCAGATGATTAATCTAGCGCGTTTGTGAGTTTCTAAGGCAAACTAAGGCAATATAAACATCATTTAATCTATTCCTAACAAAACCCACCATAAATCCCGTGTAAATTAACCCTAATTTTTTAATACCCCTAAATCTGATTAGATTGATTAATTGATCAGAATTATATGATGAATGGAATGAATTAGAAGTGTAAATGTTGATGTTTATACCTTAATTAGACGAATGAACAAGAAGCTAGATGGATTAAGCGAGTGAGTTGAGTTCTTGAGTGTGTGTGTAACAATGGCGGCAAATGAGTAGGAGAACAGTGATTTAGAAAATAGGGGGCGGGGTTTATTAGTTGACTAGGTCAAAAGTTTTGACAAGTTTAAACAACTAACACTTTAAGTCCCTCTATTTATCTTTCTTTTTCCTTGTTGTCTATGATTTTTCATTGTACTTATCCCTTGTTTAACTTACACACAATCTTAGCAAACGCATCTATTAGCATATCCTCAAAATCTAAAAGCCATGCCTATCACTTAGAACGAACACAAGTCGTTTTCTAAAGCAAAACCACTCAATTACCATGAAGCCCTTAATTTTCACAATCACTTTTGAAAATCAATTTTAATGACAAAGATGATTTTACTATTTTCTCCCCCTTAAACGATGACCCGTTTTCTATTTAAAGAGCTGTAGTCATTGTTTAAAGAGTCAAATAGTGATGAAAGCATTTCCAATTTCTCTTGAAAAATTTTTGATTCGTGGTTTTAATAAGATTTCTCTTATTTTAACAAATTAATGCACTGAGACGTACACAAATTCGTGTTAGACCAAGTTATAAAGTAAACTTGATCCCTTTGCATGATTTGGCTTGTAAATCACGCCCGAGAAAATTAATTCCCGTTCTGAGCCAACGTTTTCCAAGGAAATACGTGACTTTAATATGAAAACCGGGTTGCAGTCTGAAATAACTACAAGCCATAATGGGCATGTTTTAAAAATGTACAACTTTTATACGGACTCTATTTATGGCACCGTGTCAATATTGATCGACATTTCTAAGGCCGTAAATATTACCGTACTAAAAGACATGCCCGATTTAAAACGAAAAATATTTTTGGTTTTTCTTGGTTTTATATTTTTTATGGTTTTTCTAGGTTTTATATTTTTTATGGTTTTTCTTGGTTTTATATTTTTGTATTTTTCTTTTGTGGTTTATATATTTACGATAATATACATGATCACAACCAAAGGATACTCTGAATAGTTTACCACGACTATTCAGCTGATTCTTCTGCCAACTCTTTGAGAGTCGCTGGAGTGAATGATTTCATGCCAAGCTTGTCGATCAAAAACTCGATTCGTCCTCGATCTAAGGCTTTGGTGAACATATCCGCCAGCTGGTACTCAGTAGTGACAAAATACAGCTCGATCACTCCGTTCTCCACCTGCTCCTTGATGAAATGGTAGCGAATGTCTATGTGCTTGGCCCGGGAGTGTTGAACATAGTTGCAGCAAAGGGCAATGGCGCTCTTGTTGTCACAATACATCGGGATTTTGTTAAATCCAAGACCGTAGTCAGTTAATTGTGATCTCATCCAAAGGACTTGAGCACAACAACCGGACATGGCGATGTATTCAGCCTCCGTGCTTGATATTGCAGCGCTTTTCTGCCTTTTTGAAGACCAACTGATCAATCTATCTCCTAGGAGTTGCACAGATCCAGAAGTGCTACGCCTCGTATCTTGACATCCAGCATGATCGGCATCTACGTATGATATTAAAGCAATCGAGGAATCTTTCGGATACCATAGACCACGATGAAGTGTTCCTTTTAGATACCGAAAGATCCTTTTCACAACATGTAAGTGCTTTTCGGTAGGCCGAGCCTGATACCGGGCACACATGCATACAGCAAATTGCAAATCAGGCCTGCTAGCAGTCAGATAGAGAAGGGTGCCAATCATTCCACGGTAAAGTTTCGGATCAACAATAATCCCATCCCTATCTTCATCTAACTTGGATTTCTCCACCATTGGAGTGTCTACGGGGTCACAATTCTCAAAGTTATATTTCTTAAGAGATTCTAGAGCATATTTGGATTGATTAATAAAGATGCCTCTGGGATTCTGAGAAATCTGTAATCCTAAGAAAAATGAGATTTTTCCCATCATCGACATCTGAAAGCGTGTGGACATTATCTTCTCAAATTGTTTAGACAATTCTATGTTAGTGGCAGCAAAAATTATATCATCAACATAAATTTGTACCAGAAGCATGTCGTTGCCGTCTTTGAGAGTGAATAGAGTGGGGTCCACTTTGCCTTTGGAGAAGCCTTCCGACATGAGATATGTTGACAGGAGATCATACCACGCGCGTGGAGCTTGTTTCAACCCATAGAGAGCCTTCTTAAGCTTGTACACATGGTTAGGAGACTCCGTACTCACGAACCCATCCGGTTGACTAACATAAACCTCTTCCCTTAGTTCACCATTCAAAAATGCCGTCTTCACATCCATTTGATAGACGATCATGTTCATATGAGCAGCAAACGCAAGGAATAGTCTAATCGCCTCCAATCTAGCCACAGGAGCAAAAGATTCCTCAAAGTCTATACCCAAGGCTTGTTTATATCCTCTAGCGACCAATCTTGCTTTATTCTTCAATACCGAACCCATCTCATCAAGTTTAACCTTATAAACCCATAACAAAGTAAGGATGTTAACCTTGTCAGGGCAAGGAACCAATTCCCATACTTCTAGTCGTTTGAATTCATTGAGTTCCTCCTGCATAGCTTCCATCCAAGATGATTGGGTCATAGCCTGCTGCCAATTTTTGGGTTCAACTTCAGAGAGAAATGCATCAAAGTAACAATATAGTGCACTCTCTTGTAGTTGATGGCGTGTAGAGACTGGTCGATCTAGATCTCCAATAACATTCCTAATTGGGTGATCTTTTGTCCATTTAGTGCTATGGTTTTCAATCCTAGGTGGTCTGGAGTGAACAATAGATGGAGCTTCTTCTGAGGTAGATGCGGCTGAAGGGTTTTCAGGGATCGCTACACCAAAGAAAGGAAGCTCTTGCAAGTGAGCATATTCCAAGTCGTGATCAGTAGAATCCTCTTCCACATCATTAGGCACAAGTAGGGGTGATGATTCAGGTGTAGTTTGAGAATCACTTGGTGAAGGTGCATCCGGTTCAATGTGAATTGTAGATGCATTAGATAAAGGTTCGTTAACTTGAGCAACCACTTCAGGTATTGGAGCAATTACTACAGGTGCTGGAACTTCATCAGTCGGGGGATCGAAGAATTCATCAAACAACGGTTGAAACAGTTTATCCCACTCGGGCCTTGATGGTGGTAAAAATGATGTAGAAGTAGGATTGTTGGGAACTAATCCGGAACTTATAGCACCGGGTCCCATCTCATGAAGCGCGGGTTCAGAGCTGTGTTGCTCAGAAGCCATCGCTGTCAGCTCGTCGAAATCTGCGTCCATAGTTTCTACAATCTTGCCAAGACGACGGTTATAGATTCGGTATGCTCTTTTGGACGGTGAGTAACCAATGAAAATACCTATATCGGCTTTTGGTTGAAGCTTACCCAAGTTCTCACTATTGATGTTTGGATAACACAGAGCACCAAACACATGGAAGAATGAAACATCGGGTTTGCGGTCATGTAGAAGCTCATAAGGGGTTTTTCCATGGCGTTTCCGAATGATAGAACGGTTTTGGGTGAAACATGCAGTAGAAATAGCCTCTGCCCACAAGAACAATGGAGCGTTCGCATAAATAAGCATGGTCCTAGCAGCTTCCATAAGTGTACGATTCCGTCTTTCAACGACACCGTTTTGTTGTGGAGTGCGTGCAGCGGATGTTTCATGTGATATACCAACTCCTTCATAATAATCACGAAGAGTCTGGTTGACGAACTCTGTACCATTGTCTGTACGAATACGGCGGACAGTGGTATTCAAACGTACCTGAATGAACTTCAGAAAAGTGATGATAGCCTTCGGTGCTTCATCCTTTGTACGTAAAAATCTAACCCATGTAAACCTGGAAAAATCATCCACAATGACGAGAATGAATTTCTTACCGCTCACACTTTCAGTTCTCATCGGTCCACAAAGATCCATATGCAAAAGATGAAGTTTTTCTTGATTAGTGTCTTCAGCTTTGGGTTTGTAAGATTTCTTGGTGCTTTTCCCCCTTGAACACGCGGAACATAAATGGTCCTTGTGAAATTTAAGCTT
The DNA here is from genome assembly GCA_025667525.1 of Glebionis coronaria. NCBI lineage: Eukaryota > Viridiplantae > Streptophyta > Magnoliopsida > Asterales > Asteraceae > Glebionis > Glebionis coronaria. The sequence continues at coordinate 497,478,869 of CM046877.1, forward strand.
GGGAAGACCACGAACTAACTCGTTTTTAGCCAGATGATTAATAGCATCAAAATTAAGATGAGATAATCTGCGATGCCATAACCATGACTTGGTCTTAGAAGCTTTAGAGAGAAGACATACTGGAGAAGCGGCCATCATGTCTTGTAAGGACAAAGTGTAAAGATTTGCACCACGAGATCCCTTCAACAAATCTTTTCCTTCCAAGTTGCGGATGAAACAAGTGTGTTGTCGAAAAGCAACCTCAAGGTTGGAATCACAAAACTGTCCTACTGAGAATAAGTTATGACCAAGACCTTCAACATAGTATACCCTAGAAATCGTCACGTTTCCAATCTGATATTCACCATACCCCATAATCTTTGCTATATGATCATTCCCAAATTTAACCGTACCAAGAAACTTGTTGACGAAATTTCGGAGCATCGAGCGATTTCCGGTCATATGTTTTGAACAACCGGAGTCCAAATACCACAGGATGATTTGGACCACCTGAAAATATCACCACACAAAGACAATGTAGAGGTATCGGAATCTGAGTGTTCCTTGTTATTAGCAGGTACAGATTTAATAATCTTAGATTTGCTAACTCTAGGTTTCTTAGATTTCCTAGCCTTCTTCTTCTTAATTGGTGGTGTAGATTCTAATTGGCTCAAGTCCTGAGGTATTTCTACACTGATAGGCACTATAGTGGGGGCTGACCTAATTAAAGGGCGCTGTTTCCTTACTTGAGTGCGAGTGTTCCTAACTAAAGGACGCTCAGACCTAACCTCAATGGATGCATTCCTAGTTAAAGGGCACATTTTACCATCGAGTGTAAAGGTCCTACCAGTGGGACGCCATTGCCAGCCAACTTGGGCACGAGTTCTACCCGTTGGCTTCCATTCAAGACCATTCTTAATAGCATTCATTTCATTAACGTGATCAATCAGACACAAATCATGATGCTGGGAAAACATACATTCATTACAATTCCAACAATTTAAATCAGAATTCACGAATGGTTTAGGCTGCTGCACAGGCGCAGAGCTTTTAGTCTTAACATGATTTGTTTTATTTAAAACTGAACTAGCATTCCTATTGTGGACTTCTACTTTCTTCTTTGTGGCACTACTAGTGGAGGGCTTGATCTTAGCTTTCTTGAGTGGCGATCCTTTAGCCTTAGTAGTCTCTTTTAATCCTGTAGAAGGCAAATTGGGAACATTAGCAGCAGATTTTAAAGGTGTCTTACTTGATTGTGCCAATGACGGTTTCGCTCCTGGAGTCTTATTAAATGGAGTGACAGCAATGGGCCTATTATTAAGTAGTGCAGAACCTGGTGTACCTATGTATTGCAAATAAGCCAAGCAATATTGAACTCGCTTAACATATTCATGAGCCGAATAATAGTCGCTACATAAGGGATCTAAGGCATAAAGATCGTCTACAATATCCCTAAGAAGATCGACATGCTTAATGGCATTCCTCATATAATCATCATAGGTAAGCTGGTTTCTCTTATGAAGCGGATTCTTATAAAGCACTACTTTCTTGGTTGTTGGAGCACTAGTGGACGGTGCAGAGTCGGTAGCTAAGTTATCAACAACTTCTTGTCGGGTGAGAAGAAGTGTCTCCTTTAACTCAGCCAAAACCATATTTTTGTCTATGAGCAGGATGTTCAAGTCAGAGATTTCTTCGCACTTTTGGTTCAGTTGATCAACATAATATTGTTGCTGTGCCGCATTAAAAGCGAAGCGCTCTTCTAGTGAACCATAAAGAGCGGATAGTCCCTGCCTTGTCCGATCCATCTCCCCTAGAACAGTTGATAGTCTAATTTCTAAGACCTGGTTTTTTGACTCTGCGGCCTCTAGTTCCATTCTTAATGTTTCCTTTGATGATATCTCTCTCTTCAATCTCATGATTTCTTCCTCTAATGTCTTAACAATTGCAATCATCTTGTCACTATTCTCAACACCGTTTTCACAAACATTTGATATCAAAAGATTTTCATTTTGAGCTTGTTGTTTTAATTCTAAAGATATACAATGTTGTTCTAGTTGATTAAAGCGTTGAGAAAGTAAATTATAAGAATCTTGTAGCTTTAAAAACTCAGCGTTAGATTCGTGACAAGAATGATTATCTACCTCATTTACAGTTTCAGCAACATTTACAGAAATATCACAAACATCATCACAAATATCCTCACAAATATTCACAGCATCATAATTAATCACAGCGGATGTAAGCTCATTCGAATATTTAACATTTACAATAGTAAGCACATCACACGAGATTACTTCGGACAAGAATCGGTCATATTCGGTTGAAATCTTTTCCTTTTCAATTAGTTGCAGTTCGTAAGCGGTGTCCATTTCATAAAACACTTTTTGAACTTCACCAATTTCAAACTGAAGATTTTCCTTAAGAGATGCAAAACTTCTTTTTAGACTTTCGACAAACGGATTGATCTCAGTTTTAAACACCTCGTTCATGTGTTCGAAAGCCCATTCTCCGGCATTTAAGCCATTTGAAGTCGTACATTCCAAGATGACCTTGTCAAAGTTAGTAAAGTATCGGTTAATCTCTTGCAAGTTTAACCATACAGTGCTAACGGGTGGAAGATTCTTTGGAATTTCCTTAGGACCTTCCATGTTGACAAGTGTAGGAAATGTACTAGGGCTTTCTTCCTCTATCATGTAGGTTGGTGCTGTAATGAGATCTTTGTCCATATGGAAGCGAACTCTAAAATCAGTTTTAGCAAGCTCCTTATTCATTTTAAAATAATCACAATCGGGATATTTTGCTGAATTGTATGACCGATCCTCATCAACTAGAACCTTACTTGTTCGATCATTGGGAAAAACAATCGGGTCTAAAGCCAATCCTAATTGAGTTGCATTATAAAGTCTAGGACTATGTCTTAAAGCTTGTTTTGCATATCGTGGATTAGGGGGAAGGCCTTTTAGACGTGATAAGTTAAACTCTTTAAACGAAGCATCAAATAAGTGAACTAGTTGTGAAGCAGCGTATTGTCTTAATAGCAAGTAGTCTAGACTTCTAATCTTATTAGTAGCATTAATCTCCATTTCAGTCTTCTTAGATTCGAGTAATTCAAAATCAGTTTGAAGTTTTTGAAAATTAGTGACCACTAACTCCTTTTCTCTAAGTTCATTAGACAGATTTGCTCTTAAGTTTTCGATTTCTTGCAAGTGACCCATTTGTTTGTTTCTAAAGTGATCATATTCGAGATTTGTGAGAACACTAGACGAAGGCACTAGTTCCAAAGTTTGTACTTTCTCATTGCTTAAGGCAAGCTCATCAGACAAATTCTTATTCTTAGCTAAGGTTTCTAAGAGTGCAGCATTCATTTGGCTAAGTAATGTAGCAGGAACCATGACCAAATCTTGTTGAGCAGGAGTAGGCGTATGCGAACTGGGTCCCGGTTGTGATTCACTCAAAGTCTGGGAACTCACATTGATATTTCTATCATTGTTTGTCTCCTCATTTGAAAGACTCACCACCGAAGATTCATTCGAATCAGCACTCTCTTGCCCAACTTGATGTGGTTGAATACTAGCATCAGTGGCATTATCGGTGTTATTAATAAGTACCTCAGATTTCTTATCTGGCCCTAAGCCGGAGAAAGTTGCCATGAAAGCAGCCTTTGCAGTTTGAAAGTCATCACAGTCGGAATCATACGCATCAAGATCATCGGCTTGGTAAGCTGCATTCTGCGTAGTGACAACGTCTTGTTCAGCAATCCCTGGGTCAGCAAGAAATGCAAGCTCCTCTTCATCAAGTTCCCTTCCTTGCGCCTGAGCATTTACCAGATAGATCTTTTCTGCAAACCACTGTCCATCCCTTCTCCTCTTGGGTTTCTTACAATCCCTGGACATATGACCCTCTTCCTTGCAGTTGTAGCATGTGATCATTCTCAACTTGCCTGTATTAGCCCGTGGAGGATTATTGACCATTGGAGCAGGAGCAGGATTGGCGGTGCGAACATTGGTTGATGTGGAAGTTCTCCCCTGATATGGTTGAATTGGCTGAACCATTACCCTGCCATTCTCAATTGTAGCTTGTTGGCGAGAATTGGATGAATTCCTCAACTGATTGTTGGTAGGAGCTGATCCTCTGAATCCTCGTTTGCTTAAAGTTCTTGTGAGATAAGCAGACATAGTAGTTAGCACTTCAACTGGGTCAGCTCCTTGTTGGAATACAGGAACTGGGACTTCTTCATCATCACAATACAGTGCTTGATCTGGATGAGCTGCATAATCAGTATAAGGAAGACTCATTTGATCAGGGTAGCTTGTTGGATATGCTGCATTCTCTTGATAAGAAGAATATGATGGCTGAGCATAAGGTGCAACATTTGCTGGATGAAGTTGTGAAGCATACTGTGGTGAGGGTGCATTGAACCGATATTGTTGCTGATGTGAGGTGGGTGGTTGTGGTAGAATCGAGTATTGGGGAAAGGCTGGTGTCATGTAAGGTGATTGATGATAAGCTTGATGTCCCAAGATATAGGGTGTGTTGTTGTGAGACAAGCTTGGTTGATTCGCCATCAATGCTAAAGAATCTGGATGCATACCACGAGGAGAACGGTGCATAATCACATGCTTCTCATGCTGCTGAAGGAAGGCATAGATTTGATCTAAGTTGCACTTATGCAAATCCCGGGTTAACTTCACATCGGTAATATACTCACCCCATTCAGCTTGAGGTAGAGTATTCAAGAATTTGGTGTTAACCTGGAATGGTGCAATCACAAGATTGTATACATTCAGATCATTCATGAGTGTGGTGAATCTGAAGTAATAATCGTGGAGTGTTTCCCCTGGGTTGTAGGTGAATCTATCAAACAAATCATACAACTGACACTCCCTTTCTTGTTTGGTGAGAGACGTGCCTTGTAGCAACACCTTAAGACGTTCCCATAGATCCTTTGCCACCGTATACTGACTCACCATCCTATAGATGTCATGAGGAAGAGCTTGGAGAATTGTTTGAAGAGCTTTTTCATCTGCATCTGCAACAAGTTGTTGAGCTGGAGTAAGTTCTTCAAATTCTCGTGGTCTAGTCACGTTATCAACCGTAATGGTACCATAGTCGAGTGGACCATTCAAAATCGATTTGACCATAAGTCTTCCGTATGTCGGTTTTCCCTTTAGATATTGCATCATTCGACCTTGCCATGCCTCAAACACCTCTTTAATGAGCATCGGTGGACGGCTATCAGTTCCCGTTATGATTGATATATCCGTAAGAGATGTCATCTGAGGCATTACTGAATTTGGATTCATTTTGTTTTTCTTCAAAGAAACAGAGATTATCGGTTGATCGAGCAGTGAAGTAAAGCTTGTGAATTGTGTTGTGTTTTTGTTGTAAGAAACCAAGATTAAATCCTCTAAAAAATCGTCGAAAAAACAAGCAAAGTAACCCTTGATTCGGAACTTTTTGTTGATTCGGAAGTTTGATTCGGAAGATTACCTTGATTCGGAACTTTTTTGTTGATTCGGAAGATTACCTTGATTCGGAACTTTTGGGTTGATCCGGAACTTCTTGGTTCGGAAGTTCTTGATCCGGAACTTTGGCTTGATCCGGAACTTCTTGACTCGGAAGTTCTTGGTTCGGAACTTTGGTTTGATCCGGAACTTCTTGACTCGGAAGTTCTTGGTTCGGAAGTTTTGCTTGATCCGGAACTTCTTGACTCGGAAGTTTCTTGATCCGGAACTTCTTGGTTCGGAAGTTTCGCTGAACAAACAGAAACCCCCTCCGATGAACAGTCGAACAGTAAAAGTTAAGATTAAGCCCAGATTTTGACCAAATAACCCAAAAAGTTTTGTGCTTTCGACTAAAATAAGTAACAACTAATACTTATCCACTAATCCCAATCACAAAAACACCAAAAACACCAAGAATCAAGATGATTTTTCTTAAAGAACACTAATACAATCAAAAACTAAAAAAACCACACAAATCACCACCTTAAATCACCCCATAGCTCTTGATACCAAATGTAGAATATTGATAATCAATGAATCTATGAAGGGGTTTGTTGATTTCTAGAGAGAGAAAGTTAGAGAGAGAAAGTGAGAGAAACTATGTGAAATTTATTAATATGGAATCAAAGAAATGACAACAACCAACCCCTTTCCATGGTGGAAAGGGGTATTTATAGTTCCAAGTCATAAGTGGACTTGGGCCGGTCCATGACAAGCCCATGGACCGGTTCTTACTTAAGTTAATAAGCAAATAATAACTAGTTACTAACTACGAGCTATTACAACATAAATCATATTGTGGAGTGACCGATACTTCTAATATACGTTAAAACGTATTTCTACACGATATTAAATATCGTACTTGTGATGGGTAGATTCAATTAATAATCTCCTTGACATGGTTTCGCGGCTGTACTAGCCGTTCTCTTTACTCGACCGTCTCAAAGCAAGACTGCGAACATAAAGAGTGAATCAATTGGATAAATATCCGCTTGATTAAAGTCGTTAATTCAGATTCCTGGAACAAGTGTGATTCATAAAGAATCTTACCATTGTTTCTTTCCAGATGACACAAGCTTGATTCATAAGAATCTCACAAGTCACCTACCGTAACGCTGTTTGATGTTGACGCTAGAAGGATTTCCATTCGTCGTTGTGAATATTAATGAATACCACTCTCAATGTTCTGGCAAGACCATAAAGATATTGCGTAGAAACCTGAAACGAGTTTGAATCAATTCAGAATCAAACCACTGTTGCTTTTTAGTTCTACATATGTTTAATTCATAAAGAATCTCATATATGACCTACCGCAGTGCTGTTTGATGTTAACACTGGAAGGATTTCCACTCATCATTGTGAATACTGAGTAGTATCACTCTGAGTGTTCTAGAAATATCGCAAGGATATAGCGTAGGAATTTCTTATTCGTCATCCGTGTGCCCTAACGAGATTTTATTGATCTCTTGGCTCTAGACTCGATTTTTGCACTTTTAGTGGTCGGAGGCTGGAGCAGATGCCACCTATTCAATATCAACTATCTCGGAGTGAGAAAGTCAATAGAAGTCATGTTGATCTCAGTGACAATAAAACAAACTTCTTTTGAGAGAAGCCTGAGTAGCTAGGGAGGGGTTGTGCATTACATCACTGGGTCCATGATGAGTTGTCTTCATGATGTGTTGACCCGGTTTCTGCCTAAGTTGTATGGAGGGTGATAAGTGTGAAAACACTTATCCTTTTACCACTTATTTCCAATAATAACAAGACCAAAACGTGTATTTTATGTCGTAAAAGTCAGAATTATGCGTGGTTTGTGTTTTTATTGTGTTTCAGGATAAAAATATGAAAAAGGAAGAAAACATGGGCTATCACGGGCTTTTATCGAAGAAAAAGAGAAAAGACGAAGTCAAAAGATCAAGAGTGTAAAAAGAACGGAAGTACAAGGCCTATTCTGAAGATTTATCGAAGAAAAAGTCTAAAGACGGAAGTTTAATGAAGTCGAAGAACTCAAGTCAAATAGAAGAAGAAAATTATAAGACAAGTTCAATTTATATCGACAAATCCCGAGACGACGTCGAGAAAGACAAAGATTTTTAATCGAGTCGAGATGAAAAGAAAGATAAAGGAAGCAACACATGCACCTCCCCACCTCCTATATATACCCTCCTAATGACACATTAGGAGGGTGTTAGTTAATTTAGCTAGTTTCATTTTTTTCTTCTTTAGTTTTCATCTTAGAGAGAGAAAGTGTTTAACTTTCTCTCACTAGAACTTCATCCTTTCTTTCCTTTCATGTTTAAGCTTTGATTTAATCTTGTATTTCGAAATCTTTAATCTACAAGTTCAAGTTCAATTTTAGTCTTTTAATCTTAATCTTCTTCTACCTTTCTTTATTTTTGTGTTGTTTTTGATCCGTTATAATCTTTGATTTTGCTTAAATTTGATGTTTATGTGATTAAAAAGTTTATCTTTTTAATCCTATATAAGTTTTTATACTATTAAGCTTAAGGCTTGTTATGCTTTTTGGCTTATTTAGTATTTAGCTTATTTACTTTTTTAAGTTTTCTTAAAAAGTCTAGTGTTTTTAAAAGTTTGATTCATAAAGTTTGCTTATTTCGTGTCTTAAAATTTTTCAAATTTGTACTTATTGAGTTGGTTAAGTTTTTGTTAAGTGTTCTTTTTAGAAGTGCTTATTGGTTTTAGCTTATTGGATTCCATCCGAATATTTTGCCATTTCCATCACAATCATAGGGTTTCTATTATTCCGACGGTACATTCAGACGGGTTCTTTGTGATCGCAATAACCCTTAGGGTTTTACTTTGCGATCAAGTGTATTTCCCCCTTATTTCGATCGTGATTGCGATCGCTCATTGCGATCGTATATTGCGACGGGTCTTAAGGCTACATTGAGACGAAACGCTGCCAAATTTTCATTAGCCATATTCCGATAGAGAGTATCTTCTGATAGCTGTAATCTTACTTATTCCGATACTTTGAACATTCCGACAGAGTTGATTTCTTGTATTCCGATCCCTTGGATTCTGATACTAGACATTTAGATAGATTATTCCGACAGAAGTTACTTTCACTTATTCCGATGGTTTCATCTTTGATACATTCCGACAGTAACATTCAGATGACATTCCGATACAAACATTCCGATGGTTCAAGTTTTTCGTTTTACAAAGTTTTCAAGTTTTAAATTCATTAATTTTTAATTTCCAAACATTGCACGCTTCATATTTACTCAACGACATTTTCATATTTACTTTTAGTTTAAAATAGATAACCAAACCATTTCATTTTTCCACCAAGAACGACTGAGTCGCACTCTAAAATAGTAATCAATTCGAAAAGACTAGAACAACGAACTTTCATACGAGGCAATCCCTTGTATTAAATGGCGCCGCTGTCGGCTCTTTTCGTTAAGATTAACGGTTTTTAGTGAGAGACGCGTTGGATTTTGGGATCCGTTCACTTTTGAACGTTATTTTTCTTGCTTAAATTTTCAAAAATCCTAATAAATATAAAATTTTCAAAAATACAAAAAAAAAATATAAAAAATAAAAAACCAAAAATATTTCTTGTCTGTCTTTCTTTTCTTTTTGTAGGTGTGTATGCGTACCCGTGCTCGTAAGAAGAAAGCAGCTCAAGCCGAAGTCATTACTCCACCTATTGTCACCATGGACAATCAACCAATGATCGAGCTTTTGCATTCGCACGTAGAGGGCAACACCGATGCTATTGTCATACCCGAGATTGGAGGCAACAACTTTGAGATCAAATCCGGCTTCATTCAAATGGTCTCTGCTCAACCTTTCTTGGGACGTACACTTGATGATCCTCATGACCATATAAAGAGGTTCCTTCAACTCACTAATACGGTTAAGTATAATGGGGTTTCACAAGAGGTGATTGGCTTGCAACTTTTTCCTTTCTCCTTAGAGGGACAAGCCCGCCATTGGCTTGATAAGGAACCGCCACAAAGTATTCTTACGTGGACGGATTTAGAGACTAAATTCATCAACTACTTTTTCCCACCCTCACGTACTACCGCTTTGCGGAATGAAATCATTAACTTTGAACAAAAGTACGATGAGACATTTAGTGAATCTTGTGACCGTTTTAAGGAACTTTTAAGAAAGTGTCCACAACATGGTTTCATAAAAGTACATCAAATTAATACTTTTCACAATGGTTTAAGCATGAATGACCAAGATTCACTAAATAGTGCCTCGGGGGGTAATATTTTGGTTAAGTCTTCTAATGTCAGATGGTATATTATTGAGAATAAGTCTAGAGTGCAAACTAAGAGTGTTCAGACTAATGTGGCTAGTGCTAGTACTAGTGATGCCGACAAGAGAATTGATAAGCTTACTTCACTTGTTGAAACACTTGCTCTACAAACCGCTAACAATTCCAAAGCCATCAATGCGCAAGTTAATGCTTTGAGTCAGTCTTGTGAAATATGCGGGGGATCTCATTCATACACCGATTGTTCTTCCACTCATGACAATCCGGAAAATGTGTATGCCGTCAACGGTAACTTTTCTACGGGAGGCTATCAAGCACGTCCTCAAGGTGACCGCAACTTGCTCAGTTATCGTTCAAACAATTTCCTTTCACCACCCGGTTTCCCGCCTCAAAACCAAAACAACCTCAATCGCAACAATCAAAACCAACCTCGAGCTCCAAATCAATATCAAACCCAAAGAAACCCATATCCACCTCACGGAAACAATCAAATTCACCAACCACCCGCTTATCAACCACCTGCCTACCATGCTCTTCCTCCCACCCAACCCACCGCATTTAATCAAGAGGTTGACACTTACATGAGGACTAATGATGCGATAGTGCAGAATCTTCAGCGCCAACTCAGAACTTGAAAGGAGATATGGTGAAACAAGGGAATGATCTTCGAGCCGATATGCGAAACTCTTTGACCAGTCAAACGAATGACTTAAGGGATATGATGGCTAGTTTCTTCCAAAGTAATCAAGCCTCTGGTTCGGGTTCTCTTCCGAGTAACACCGTTGCTAATCCAAGAGGGGAGATGAAAGCAATCACCAGTCGAAGTGGAAAAGGTTTAAAGGAACCCGAGCTTCCTACATGTTACACCCCACCATCGCGGAATATGAGGCGCGACGTATGGATATCATCACAACATGGCGTGTCTATAGAGATAACTATATGAAATAAGAAATGTCATAAAATGGAGACACAAAGTCATGACAATATCTCATCAGACTCAGGAGTCTAGGTAAGTAGGTAACAGTCCTACCGCTTACCCAAGACAACCAAATAACATAACCAAACAAATATATGTGTGCCCCAGTATCACTTATTAAAAGAACAAATAAAAACTAAGAAGGAAACGGGGATTCTCCTTCTATATGCATTCCTAAGCTTCTCCAATCCTAGCCACTTATGTTCTCATGCTTAACCATAGTATCACCTGAAAGAGACACTAAAACACGTCAACATAAAGTTGGTGAGAGTCATAGGTTTAGACTCCAACGCTAAATCAATTACAAGCTGTGAATAACAACCATCAACACAATAACATATAGACAATGTGTTACAATTATGTATTAACAACTAGCATTCAAGATCAATCATTCCAAACCAAAATCCAAGGCTCCTACCTTGCCAAACAACATGGTACCATAGATGATCACACTATGTACCTATCCCAAGGCCACTTCCTTGTCAAACCACAAGGCCACTACCTTGTCAAACCACAAGGCCACTACCTTGTCAAACCACAATAACTGAGACGGTACGTGTCCCCCGATCCAAATCATAAACACAATCAAGAATCACATAGCAGTTAATCACATAATGTACACACAAGTCCATCACAACCATAAAAACATTCACAACAACAATTTATAAATAACACAACACAGTGTCTCTTCCATCCCATCTAGAAGTCAAAATCAATAGTAAACATGGGACTATGAAACTCACCTGATAGCTTCTCCACAAGTCCTCGCACTAGCAACAAGCTAACAAACCAAAAACACGAAATCAATACACGAACCAATCACTAAGATGGCTCATCAACCTATGATGGACATCTAGTCTATTCCCGTATAATTACCTCATTTTTAAGCTCTAATCACCCCATTACCCTTCCTTAACAAGTCCCTAACTTGCTTAAGTTTAATAGCTATCCCATTCATAATTTTACACAAAACAATCCCAGTTTTAGGTCTCAAAACTTTAAGTCAAACGTCCACTTAAACATACCCATGGTTTCTGTAAAAGGAATATTCACACTGTTATACATGTTAGCTAAAACCACCCACTTGCCCTAACCTTAATGCTACTGTTAAGGCCCAGATATATGTGTATATATTGCTACCTATCAAGAATTCACTAATTTTAAACGTATGAAAAGTTCATTACCATTAGAGGGTCTTAACCTAAACCAAAATCTTAGCCCAAGTGCAGATCCTTACTACAATATATAAACCATCTCTCATGTTCGTGAGAAGATCCCAATGCAACCCTAAGTACCCCAAACAAACCAAAACTTAAAAAGAAAACAGGCTGAATTCAAAACTATTTTGACCTCCGACTGTGGTAACCTGTTTTTGACCCACTTCCCCACCTCCAATTTAGTTCTCGTTTCTTGATTTAGAAAGACAACTCAATTACCTATCCAGGGCTAGTTTGATCGCATCTTGAATGTTCCTAGAACTCGAGATATGGTCAAAACAATAGACTCAAAATTCTGCCCAATTTTTAAAAACGGGTTTTAAACAAATTGATCTAATTAATCACCTATAACCCTTCTAATACAAGCCCTAGATTATATGATCATCATATTATGATTAATACATCATTAATCTACTGTTTTTATATAAACCCTAACCCTTAATCCATCATAAGAATGATTAATTAAACATAAAAACAATTTAATTAAAAAGGTTAATGAAGGTTTTTACCTTAAATCAATGGAAGATGAAGAAAACCTAATTTTTTTGAAGAACCCTAATTCTCCTCTATGAAACCCACGAATTTTTCTTTTTCTCCAGGGATTTATGTTTTTTTATTTATTAGATAACCTTATATAGTGTGTACATAAAATCCTAGTCCAAGTATAACACCCAAATTTACGCGTTTTACCGTAAAAGACGTAAAATATACACTTTTATAAAAAATCTCAAATTTTGAAATAAACTTTATAACTAAGTCCTAAATGACTTAAAACCATCCCAGAAAATATTCATATGGATAATTACCTCACCCGAGACCTCTAAATGCTAAACCGTAAATCCTAAAAAAAAATACTATTACTATAATACTTATACGTATACGTAAACACCACAATATCACCATTTTCATTTCACAGGAGCATAAGCTCCAGGATGAGTATGTCCTGGATTACCGGATTCATTCTCGTCCTGATCCACCATGAAAAATATGAACATGAAATAACCGTTCATCGATTTACTTATGAGTACTCTATACTCATAAACGACAACCACACCAACCTCGTTCACACAAAATAAACACGTAAACACACAATTCAAGTAAGCACGCATAAAATAACCTAAAAGTAAGACCAAGTGACAACCCAAAACCACGGTTGTCACATCACTCCCTCCTAATAGAAATCTCGTCCCGAGATTCACTCCCAAACTCAAACTTATTCTCAGCAAACAAACGAGGATGCATATCCCTGATAAAACCTTCACGTTCAAACGTGAACTCAGTTTACACGAAAATAATCTGAACCAACAACACATGAGCCTTAACCGTCCGTGAGGAAACTTATCAAAACCATAAAGTTATGTAACCAACCTAACTAAATATCGCAACTCATCAAACAAGAACTGTCTTGAAACCAAGTTAGGAGCCGTCACATAACTCAACAGGTTTAAAACTGTCACCCCGATTTCAGTCTTACTCATAAATACCATAAATCAAAACTCATCAAAATATAACCACGTATAATAAGGTATAAAGAACTCTCAAATTCCTTCCCAACTCATCTCTATGTTAACCCCCCAAGTGTTCATTACCGCAAAATACCCAAAACACGCGTTTAACCCATGTTGTCCGAAAATTAACCTTGAACTCAACACTTGTACAATTAATTCGACCAAGCTACTGACTTCCAATTACAAAACTTTCTGAATATTTGAAAAGTATGTTCCGAGTACATAATTTTAGGCTTTTGAATCACCCAAAAACCTTTAAAAACGAATAAGTTATGACCAAAACGATTTTTCTCAAAATCTGCCTAGGCATTAGCGACAGTTTCTGACAGTTAGCGACATATTTTGACAGTTTAGCGACAGTTTCTGCCTACTCCGATTTATACCAAAAAAAAAAGATTTTTAAACCCTAAAACCCCCCATTAATTACCAAAACTAGAACCTAATTTATTTTAATTCCAGAAAATTAAAACTCTATTAATTACATGATTTTAACATATTTCACTAAATAAGAACAAAATTTTTTAACTTAAGAACAATAACTTTAGGTGATCAAAACCAAAATATTTTAAAATAATCGAGTCATGCTTATATGTTAAAGAATTTATATTCCACCTTATTTGAAACATGATCCTGACACTTCCTTATTTCATCGACTACCAACAACTATTTGTTTTTTCAATTTGCAAGTTCTATTTTTTTTACCATGTATAACTCGAAACAAAAGACATCGTTACCCCAAAAAGAAATCTCCACCATCTCAAAATCCTTCACGCCAAAATTACCGTACAAACAAACACGTGAAATGAGGACCCGAGAAATGCGCTACAACAGAAGTTGAACATCTCAAAGAGTAACGAGCTAGCAACCATCCCTAGAATACAACCGGTAAGTAGAAAATAATTTTACATACATAGGCATAAGCGTACATACACTCAAATCCATCCAACATATACTATTCAAGCATATATTAACTCTCTTTCATGCAATCATACTTGAAAGTCCAGTGGTGTTGTGGCACATATATAATTATGTAGGCCTCCATAATTATACATGTTCCCTTTCACCAATGTACTCCCTCCTATGATGACACTTATAAGAAATTAATACTACACATAACACATAATCCAACAACTCACAAGCACATAACCACACAAGATAAGATCCAAAACCCCATGTATTAAAATAACATAGCCAATGCACGAAACACATAAACTCGTAGTCCAGCTGAACCAGCATAGAAAAAATTCAAAATGTATAAAGAACATGAAAACGTAATTAAGCGAAATCCAACAATGACTAGCGTATACGACCATGGTTCCACCCGCACTAATCAAAACTCGTAAAGAAAATAACATGTAGTTAAGTATGAACCATAGTAGTTCATAACCTAACAAATTCTGCGAAAATGATATTCAAACACATCAATTACTATAAAATGCACACATACTCCTATGACGCCTATATGCAGGGACCCTTAAGCTATAGACTAGGCTACACGACTAGACAACCTAATTCTCTATAACCATTGTCTCTGATACCATTCTGTCACACCCCACCATGGCGGAATATAGGGCGTGACGTATGGATATCATCACAACATGACGTGTCTATAGAGATAACTATATGAAATAAGAAATGTCATAAAATGGATACACAAAGTCATGACAATATCTCATCAGACTCAGGAGTCTAGGTAAGTAGGTAACAGTCCTACCGCTTACCCAAGACAACCAAATAACATAACCAAACAAATATATGTGTGCCTCAGTATCACTTATTAAAAGAACAAATAAAAACTAAGAAGGAAACGGGGATTCTCCTTCTATTTGCATTCCTAAGCTTCTCCAATCCTAGCCACTTATGTTCTCATGCTTAACCATAGTATCACCTGAAAGAGACACTAAAACACGTCAACATAAAGTTGGTGAGAGTCATAGGTTTAGACTCCAACGCTAAATCAATTACAAGCTGTGAATAACAACCATCAACACAATAACATATGGACAATGTGTTACAATTATGTATTAACAACTAGCATTCAAGATCAATCATTCCAAACCAAAATCCAAGGCTCCTACCTTGCCAAACAACATGGTACCATAGATGATCACACTATGTACCTATCCCAAGGCCACTACCTTGTCAAACCACAAGGCCACTACCTTGTCAAACCACAAGGCCACTACCTTGTCAAACCACAATAACTGAGACGGTACGTGTCCCCCGATCCAAATCATAAACACAATCAAGAATCACATAGCAGTTAATCACATAATGTACACACAAGTCCATCACAACCATAAAAACATGCACAGCAACAATTTATAAATAACACAACACAGTGTCTCTTCCATCCTATCTGGAAGTCAAAATAAGTAGTAAACATGGGACTATGAAACTCACCTGATAGCTTCTCCACAAGTCCTCGCACTAGCAACAAGCTAACAAACCAAAAACACGAAATCAATACACGAACCAATCACTAAGATGGCTCATCAACCTATGATAGACATCTAGTCTATTCCCGTATAATTACCTCATTGTTAAGCTCTAATCACCCCATTACCCTTCCTTAACAAGTCCTAACTTGGTTAAGTTTAATAGCTATCCCGTTCATAATTTTACACAAAACAGTCCTAGTTTTAGGTCTCAAAACATTAAGTCAAACGTCCACTTAAACATACCCATGGTTTCTGTAAAAGGAATATTCACACTTTTATACATGTTAGATAAAACCACCCACTTGCCCTAACCTTAAAGCTACTGTTAAGGCCCAGATATATGTGTATATATTGCTACCTATCCAGAATTCACTAATTTTAAACGTATGAAAAGTTCATTACCATTAGAGGGTCTTACCCTAAACCACAATCTTAGCCCAAGTTCAGATCCTTACTACAATATATAAACCATCTCTCATGTTCGTGAGAAGATCCCAATGCAACCCTAAGTACCCCAAACAACCCAAAACTTAAAAAGAAAACAGGCTGAATTCAAAACTGTTTTGACCTCCGACTGTTGTAACCTGTTTTTGACACACTTCCCGACCACCAATTTAGTTCTCGTTTCTTGATTTAGAAATCCAACTCAATTACCTATCCAGGGCTAGTTTGATCGCATCTTGAATGTTCCTAGAACTCGAGATATGATCAAAACAATAGACTCAAAATTCTGCCCAGTTTTTAAAAACGGGTTTTAAACAAATTGATCTAATTAATCACCTATAACCCTTCTAATACAAGCCCTAGATTATATGATCATCATATTATGATTAATACATCATTAATCTACTGTTTTTATATAAACCCTAACCCTTAATCCATCATAAGAATGATTAATTAAACATAAAAACAATTTAATTAAAAAGGTTAATGAAGGTTTTTACCTTAAATCAATGGAAGATGAAGAAAACCTAATTTTTTTGAAGAACCCTAATTCTCCTCTATGAAACCCACGAATTTTTCTTTTTCTCCAGGGATTTATGTTTTTTTTTATTTATTAGATAACCTTATATAGTGTGTACATAAAATCATAGTCCAAGTATAACACCCAACTTTCCTTTTTTTCCCTTTTTTCCCTTTTTCTCTTTCTTTGGTGCGTCTAAACCGACCCAAACACCCAATAAATTCGTTTTTTTTATTATTTAATATTATGTTAATAATATTACCTTAATTTTCCTTAATTTATTTCAGCTCTTAAAGCTTCCAAAACCTCAAAACCGTAAAACTAGTCAAATTTACGCGTTTTACCGTAAAAGACGTAAAATATACACTTTTATAAAAAATCTCAAATTTTGAAATAAACTTTATAACTAAGTCCTAAATGACTTAAAACCATCCCGAAAAATATTCATACGGATAATTACCTCACCCGAGACCTCTAAATGCTAAACCGTAAATCCTAAAAAAAAATACTATTACTATAATACTTATACGTATACGTAAACACCACAATATCACCATTTTCATTTCACAGTCACCACTTGTGAGCTCATGAACATGAAATAACCGTTCCTCGATTTACTTATGAGTACTCTATACTCATAAACGATAACCACACCAACCTCGTTCACACAAAATAAACACGTAAACACACAATTCAAGTGACAACCCAAAAGTAAGACCAAGTGACAACCCAAAACCACGATTGTCACACTACACCTACACTGGTGATTGTGACAAAGGAGAACGAGTCCCCTTCTCCAATTCCTCCACCTTCTACTTCTCCTATTCCTCCACCTTCTATTTCACCAATTCCTACACCTTCTACTTCCACCCCTCCACCACCCAAGGATGTGAGTGCGGATTCCATTCCAAAGCCTTCATCTCAACCCAATATACCTTATCCCTCAAGGTTGAGGAAAGAGAAGTTGAAGAACAAGGATGATATTCAGGTTTCTAACTTTCTTAAAATGTTTAAACAATTGAATTTCAACATCTCCTTTGCCGAGGCTCTCGCTCACATGCCGAAATATGCTAAAATGTTTAAAGATCTTCTCAGTGACAAAGAAAAACTCCTTGATATCGCTCAGACCCAACTTAACGAGAATTGCTCCGCAGTGCTCTTAAGGAAATTACCCACCAAACTTGGTGATCCGGGTCGTTTTCTCATTCCTTGCAACTTCCCCGGGGTAGAGAATTGTATGGCCCTAACCGATCTAGGTGCTAGTATAAACTTAATGCCATTAAGTGTTTGGAAACAATTATCTCTACCTGAGCTAGTCCCCACACGAATGACTTTGGAATTACCTAACCGTACGGTTGCTTATCCGGTGGGGATAGCCGAAGATTCGTCGGTGTCGAAAAATTCACCTTTCCGACGGATTTTGTTGTCGTTGACTACGAGATGGATCCTCGTGTTCCATTAATCGTTGGACGTCCATTCTTGAGGACCGGTCGCACTCTCATTGATGTAGCCGCGGGTGAATTAATCATGAGAGTTGGTGACGAGAAAATCGTCTTCAACATGGGTAAACTTTCTAAGCAGCCTTCTGAAAATGAAAGCGTTAATTTCATTGACGTTCTTGATGAGGCTTGTGAAGAGCATTTCAAAGACGCTTGTAAAGTGGTTCTTCTTCTCTACCCATTGTTGAGACCGTGGCCTCTATTGCTCCATCACTAACTCCATTTGGAGAAAGTGATTTCCTTTTCAAAGAATTTGAAGCAACTTTGGGAGACGTGGACTTAAAATATGACGATTCTCCCACCGATTGGGATGAAGACATTCGTACCATTGAGAAACTTCTCAATGAGGACCATATTTCTCCACCATCTCCTAAGGATATCTCTATCGATGATCCGAATTTGACTACGCCTTCCATCGAAAATCCTCCGGATTTAGAGCTTAAGGATCTACCGTCTCATCTCCAATACGTGTTCCTTGAAGACAATAAGAAGTCACCCGTCATCATCGCTAAGGATTTGAAAGAAGACGAAAAATCTCGACTTATCTCCGTGCTGAAGAATCATAAGAAAGCGATTGCTTGGAAAATCTCCGATATTCGTGGAATTGATCCTCACTTTTGCACACATAAAATTCTCATGAAGGACGACTTTAAACCCACTATTCAAAACCAAAGAAGGGTGAATCCCAAGATCCATGACGTTATCAAAAAAGAGGTTATCAAACTTCTTGATGCGGGAATGATCTACCCTATCTCGGATTCACCATGGGTTAGTCCGGTCCATTGTGTGCCTAAGAAAGGCGAAATCACCGTTGTGCCCAATGAAAACAACGAGTTGATTCCTACTCGTCTCGTTACAGGGTGGAGAGTTTGTATAGACTATCACAAACTCAATGATGCTACGAGAAAGGATCATTTTCCCCTTCCTTTTATGGATCAAATGCTTGAACGTCTAGCGTGTAATGACTATTATTGCTTCTTAGACGGTTTCTCCGGGTATTTTCAAATTCCCATCGATCCTAAAGACCAAGAGAAAACCACATTCACTTGTCCTTATGGAACATTTGCTTACAAAAGAATGCCTTTCGGCTTATGAAATGCTCCTGGGACTTTCCAAAGGTGTATGATGGCTATCTACCATGAGATGGTTGAAGAAACTATGGAAGTCTTCATGGATGATTTCTCGGTCTATGGTGATTCTTTCTCTTCTTTCCTTGCCAATTTGGAACGCATGCTTAAGCGGTGTGAAGACACTCGCTTTGTTCTAAATTGGAAAAATTGCCATTTCATGGTAAAAGAAGGCATTGTTCTTGGACATAAAATCTCCAAAGCCGGTCTTGAAGTCGACCGTGCTAAAGTCGATGTTATTGCTAAATTGCCTTCACCTTCAACCGTGAAGGGTGTGAGAAGTTTCCTTGGTCATGCGGGCTTCTATCGTCGATTCATTCAAGATTTTTCAAAAATCGCTCGCCCGATGACCTACCTCTTGGAAAAAGATACTCCGTTTATCTTTTCTAAGGAGTGTCTCGAATCTTTAAATCTTCTTAAGGACAAGCTAACTAAGGCATCGGTCTTGGTTACCCCTAATTGGGAGTTACCTTTTGAATTAATGTGTGATGCTAGCGACTTTGCTATTGGAGCTGTTTTGGGACAAAGAGTGAACAAACACTTCCAACCAATCCATTATGCTAGCAAGACAATGACGGGGGCTCAATTGCATTATACCACTACCGAAAAAGAGCTTTTAGCTGTAGTGTATGCTTTTGAAAAATTTTGCCCCTATCTTGTCCTTTCCACCACCAATGCCTATACCGACCATTCCGCGTTGAAGTACTTGTTAACTAAACAAGATTCTAAGCCAAGACTTCTTTGTTGGGTTTTTCTCCTTCAAGAATTTAAAATTGAAATTCGTGACAAGAAGGGAGCCGAAAACCTAGCCGCGGATCATCTAAGTAGACTTGAGGATCCTTATCAAGGGGATCATCCAAATCAAGAGATCAATTTCTCTTTTCCCCTTGAGGCCTTAATGTCTATCAATTCCAATCTTGATGACACCCCGTGGTTTGCGGACATTGCAAACTACTTAGCGGGTGGTATTCTCATCGAAGGGTTAACATCCCAACAAAAGAAGAAGTTCTTTAAAGATGTTAAGACTTACTTTTGGGATGACCCTTATCTCTTCAAACAATGTGCTGATCTGATTATTCGTCGGTGTGTTGATGGACCCGCAGCTTTAGACATTCTCGAAGCTTGCCATAAAGGACCCACTGGTGGTCATTTTGGTCCCAACTACACCGGGAAGAAAGTATTTGACTCGGGATTCTATTGGCCCACCATTTATCATGATGCTCATGAAATGGTTAAACATTGTGATGCTTGTCAACGCCAAGGCAAGATCACACATAAAGATGAGATGCCTCAAAATTCCATACAAGAATGTGAAATCTTTGATGTATGAGGCATCGACTTTATGGGGCCATTTCCATCATCTAAAGGGAACAAGTACATCCTTGTAGCCGTTGACTACGTTTCTAAATGGGTTGAAGCAAAGGCTCTCCCTACGAACGATGCGAGGGTGGTTGTGAACTTTCCGAAGCAGCTTTTTGCTCGATTCGGTGTTCCTCGTGCTATCATCAGTGACCGCGGGACTCATTTCTGCAATGATCAATTTGCACGAGTCATGGCTAAGTATGGTGTCAACCACCGTATTTCCACCGCTTATCATCCCCAAACAAATGGGCAAGCCGAGATTTCTAACCGTGGACTGAAGAGAATTTTAGAGAGAAATGTGGGAGAGCATCGTGCCTCGTGGACCGATAAGTTAGACGATGCTTTGTGGGCTTTCCGTACCGCATATAAGACGCCGATTGGTTGCACTCCATATCGTCTTGTGTACGGGAAAGCATGCCACCTCCCTATTGAGCTGGAACATAAGGCATACTGGGCCTTGAAGTGGGCGAATTTTGACATCAATAAAGCCGGTGATCTTCGGAAGATTCAACTCAACGAGCTCAATGAACTGAGGAATGAAGCTTATGAGAACTCATTGATCTACAAAGAGAAAACCAAGATCATTCATGATGCAAGGATTAAGAACTGAGAGTTCCACGTTGGTGATCAAGTTTTACTCTTTAACTCTCGGTTGAAGATCTTCTCGGGCAAGCTGAAGAGCCGTTGGTCTGGTCCATTCACCGTCGCCAAAGTTTTCCCCTATGGCACCATTGAGCTTTCTCAACCAAATGGTCCAAATTTTAAAGTGAATGGCCAACGCGTGAAGCTATACTTTGGTGTGGACATCTCTCATGAGATGATTCCATCCCTCACCACGTTTCCCTTGAATTAGTTCTGGGTCGAGTCAGGCTCGTGACTCGGTTAACAAAAACAAGCGCTTCTCGGGAGGCAACCCGTTGATCTATCCTTTACCGTTTTCATAATAAGTGTAGTGGGAGCCCCGTAGGTGTTTGTTGTCTTGTTTCTTATGATGTGTAGGGATTAAAGCTTCAAAGATCCATTCTCGATGAATTTTGACGAACCGTGATCCCGTGTACCCGTCTTCCCGGTTCTATCCTAAACTGTCGTGATTCAATATTTCATATCTTATATGTTCTCATTGAAATCACTATAGTTGTCCTTCCCTTAGCAAGATTTAAACAAAGTGCACAATGTCCTAAGTGTATGGGAGTTTACTCCCACATGCCTAAACATTGAGTACAATGTTTATATCAAGTGTAGGGGGGGGGGGGACTTCTATCGATGTAAGTGGTATTTTCCATGAATTTGTCCTCATTTTAACCGGAAAATTTGATTTTTCGACATTTTTCAAAATCTTTAATCTATTTTGGCCTATTAGTATAGTAGTATATTCCTTTGTTATCGTTATTTACTTTCCTTGCTAGAATAAATTTTTTAATAAAGTGGTTTTAAATTTTTCAACGTTGTGAATCTTTTGACTCAACCCGAGTTTACTTATCTAAGTTTACTCTAGCTAGTATCCTTAACGTATTTAAGTCAAGTTTTTCTAGGCTTTTATATAGGGAACTTTAAAACGTGAAAGTCTTAACTCTCACGGGTTAAGAACAAGAACTTTTCGCAAGTTCCTATAATTGATCCTAGAAAGTCGTTTATCAAGGGAACTTTAAAATGCGAATTCTAAACTTGAAAGAGTCTAAGAATTTGCAAGATCCTATAGATGACTTGAAAACCCAAAACTTTGATTTAATTGGCTAAGCATTCACGAGTCTCATTCCTTGAGATTTTAAATTATGGAGAACGAGAGATGATAGAGTTAATTATAAGTTTGGTATTCTTTCGTGAATTTATGTGAGTTGATTATGAGCTTTTTCTCCCATCGCTTGCTAATAAATTTATTTGCAATAAATAAGGTTGTACGATTTGAAAAGTTACTTAGCTTCTAGCACAAGATTTTTTAAAAGCTTCTCGGTATTAATTAGAGTTCATAGCCAAGGCATAACTTATTGAAGCGGGATGCGAAGATTGGTGAGTCCGAAAAGGTCCTAACAAGGCATGAGGGCTACATTTTGTTGCTAAAGATCCCAAGTGAAGTGAAGAACCATTTATCGAAAATCAATATGAAGGATCGAGACACACGACGAAAAGCAAATACTCCACTAAAGATCATGGAGAAGTCTATCCAAAAAGGCCCTAACAAGGTATGAGGATAAATAGATCCAAGTCCTAAAAGGAGGCGGATCGTTGTATATCAAAGTCCAAAATAAAGATTGGAGAAAAATGAAGAAGTCGTGGTCCAAGTATGAAGAATCTCTCAAAACATCAAGTGAAGAAATTCCTATTATGAAGAGAAGACCATAATTTCAAGAACGTCTCTCAAGATTTGAAGTATGAAGTCGCTGCCAAGTATCGGTCCGAGAAAGGTCTCAAATCGTGAACCGAGTTATGCCAAGATATGAACTTTATGAGGTCCCGAGAAGCAGTTTTAAAAGATTTTGTCCTTTAGCTAACTATTGATTAAATCGTCCTACTTTATTTTCGGCCTTAATAAACTATCAAAATAAGTCAAAAATGCATCCTTGTGATCATTCAAGACATCAATAAAATATAAGAGATACACCTAGGAATAAGGGAGTCTAAGTAAATAATTGGGCCACATGAGTTCGTGTTAGTTTGCTAACTTATAATAACAATGATCTCGCTTTTAAGATTGGTATGAGGAACGTGAAACTTGAGGATGATGAACATTCATGACAGCCAAGACCCCAATGTAAGTTTTTGATTTCTTTACTTGTTTTGTTCTTTTAGTTTCCTTAGTGTTTAGTATTTAATAAAGGCCAAGGTGGGTAATCTATGATGAAAAATGTAAACCGTGCTTCGAAATTAATGCATTGCATAAGGGCATTGCAATGGTCAAGTGTAGGGGATTTGATAAGTGTGAAAACACTTATCCTTTTACCACTTATTTCCAATAATAACAAGACCAAAACGTGTATTTTATGTCGTAAAAGTCGGAGTTATGCGTGGTTTGTGTTTTTATTGTGTTTCAGGATAAAAATATGAAAAAGGAAGAAAACATGGGCTATCACGGGCTTTTATCGAAGAAAAAGAGAAAAGACGAAGTCAAAAGATGAAGAGTGTAAAAAGAACGGAAGGCCAAGGCCTATTCTGAAGATTTATCGAAGAAAAAGTCTAAATACGAAAGTTTAATGAAGTCGAAGAACTCAAGTCTAATAGAAGAAGAAAATTATAAGACAAGTTCAATTTATATCGACAAATCCCGAGACGACGTCGAGAAAGAAAAAGATTTTAAATCGAGTCGAGACGAAAAGAAAGAGAAAGGAAGCAACACATGCACCTACCCACCTCCTATATATACCCTCCTAATGACACATTAGGAGGGTGTTAGTTAATTTAGCTAGTTTCATTTTTTTTTCTTCTTTAGTTTTCATTTTAGAGAGATAAAGTGTTTAACTTTCTCTCACTAGAACTTCATCTTTTCTTTCCTTTCATGTTTAAGCTTTGATTTAATCTTGTATTTCGAAATCTTTAATCTACAAGTTCAAGTTCAAGTTTAATCTTTTAATCTTAATCTTCTTCTACATTTCTTTATTTTTGGGTTGTTTATGATCCGTTATAATCTTTGATTTTGCTTAAATTTGATGTTTATGTGATTAAAAAGTTTATCTTTTTAATCCTATATAAGTTTTTATACGATTAAGCTTAAGGCTTGTTATGCTTTTTGGCTTATTTAGTATTTAGCTTATTTACTTCTTTAAGTTTTCTTAAAAAGTCTAGTGTTTTTAAAAGTTTGATTCATAAAGTTTGCTTATTTCGTGTCTTAAAAGTTTTCAAATTTGTGCTTATTGAGTTGGTTAAGTTTTTGTTAAGTGTTCTTTTTAGAAGTGCTTATTGGTTTTAGCTTATTGGATTCCATCCGAATATTTTGCCATTTCCATCACAATCATAGGGTTTCTATTATTCCGACGGTACATTCAGACGGGTTCTTTGTGATCGCAATAACCCTTAGGGTTTTACTTTGCGATCAAGTGTATTTCCCCCTTATTCCGATCGTGATTGCGATCGCTTATTGCGATCGTATATTGCGACAGGTCTTAAGGCTACATTGAGACGAAACGCTGCCAAATTTTCATTAGCTATATTCCGATAGAGAGTATATTCCGATAGCTGTAATCTTACTTATTCCGATACTTTGAACATTCCGACAGAGTTGATTTCTTGTATTCCGATACCTTGGATTCCGATACTAGACATTCAGATAGATTATTCCGATAGAAGTTACTTTCACTTATTCTGATGGTTTCATCTTTGATACATTCTGACAGTAACATTCAGATGACATTCTGACACAAACATTCCGATGGTTCAAGTTTTTCATTTTACAAAGTTTTCAAGTTTTAAATTCATTAATTTTTAATTTCCAAAAATTGCAACTTCATATTTACTCAATGACATTTTCATATTTACTTTTAGTTTAAAATAGATAACCAAACCATTTCATTTTTACACCAAGAACGACTGCGTCACACTCTTAACTAGTAATCAATTCGAAAAGACTAGAACAACGAACTTTCATACGAGGCAATCCCTTGCATTAAGGGCTTCTTTATTTACACCCTTTATCCTTACATTTCTTTTTCATTCTTCAACCCCTTCTGTAAAACCTCTGATTTTACCTTATTGACTTTGTCAACTGTAGTACTATTTATATTAGGAATTTATATAATTTCACTTTTATATGACTTATTAATTATCATATACCTATTGTCATACTACCTTTCATATTTATTTTATAGTTATATGAACCTTTAGTCATCTATTGACTACTCTGGCAACTGACTGGCCACTTGGTTGAATAATGAAATTCATCACCTCAGTACATATTTTGAGATAAACTGTAACCTTACTTAATTTATTTATTAAGTACTTGGATTATTTTTATATGTACATATTTACATATATCACCTAAAAGGAATAAATACCTAAACACTTTAAAAACAATGTACATTATTTTACATTGTCACTTATTTACTTTATTTAAGTAAAATAATTTTAGTGATGTATTTTATACACTTTCACTAAATTACCTACAAGCTTCAACAAAAATACCTACAACACAACAAATACCTATAATAATATACTAGGACTATTATTATCATACAACACTTGGCAAAATTTACCAAACCCTTTCCCATGCATATATAAAAACGTGTAGTTGTATGCATGCATGCACTACCATCATTTGCTATCTAACCTACTATGTAATCACACTTACTCCACTAAAACACTATCCTAAGCCATACTTTTACTTACATAAAGCATGCTTATACACTTACACACTCAAGCCTCATGCATTTTACTATGCCATGTAAGACTTTGTCCCCCTTTGACTTGTGCAAACCCACGGCTACAACACCAAAATGGGAAGGAAGTAAACTTTCTAGTTTAAGCATGTGCCAAATACTTGAAAGATCTTTCATATCTAACTTGTATCTCCTAGGATCTTGAGTACTAGGTACAAGATTCACCAAATACCTCTTCTCTTTCTTCTTAAGCCAAAACACACACACAAACACACAACACAAAACATTTTCAAATCTCACTTCACTCTCCCACTCCAAAACCTACGGCTAAACATCACTCTCCACCATTTTCAAACCTTCAAGTTTAACTACTACTCCTATACTATGTCTTCTACTACATAAAGATCAAGCATAAGTTCATCCTACAAGAAACCTTGATCCTTGAAGCAAGAACAAGAACCCTAGAAGCTTTGTGAAGCCCACGGCTTATTTTTGATCTCCTAGACCTCCATTGTTGAAAGCTTGTCACTTGTTTCTACTCATCCTCATATCATTTCTAAACCTATCTAAACAAGTAAGTCCAAGTTAAAACCTATCTTTTCTAATACATTACTTTCATACATATTAATGTGTACATGGTTATTCTTGGTAAAGTTAACATTTAAACAAGTATTGAAACCCTAAAAACCTAATGAAACTCACGGCTTGATTTTTGTTATAACATAAAATGATGTAAAAACTTGTCAACCTTTAAGAACACATCAACATGATCTTGTTTAACTTGAAAAACTATGAAAACCTAACCATGCATGAAATTGGACGTGAGTTATAAACTCATAATATTATTTTGGGTAATCTTGTAATGTTTAGATATAACTAGAAACACTAGATTTATGTTTTTAGGTGCCCAAAAATGTTAAGATCACTATTATGCCTCATAAGATTAGTTTAAGCTCACTACAATAATTTGCCTTAATAAATAATCATTTTTACTAAATAAATGTTTTTATAAAACTTTTAGTGTCAAAAATATTATTTTATAAAGTTTCATGTTGAAAAGATAAATCTATAATTGTTTTGTATTTAAATAATAGATCTACTAAATTTTTGGGTTAAATATAACAAGTATAAACTTTTGGGTTGGATTTATAAATTTATAAACTAGAAGTGATCTAAATAAATAAGTGTAGAAACTTATATTTCAAAAACATAAACTTTTGGATCACTTTTAATTATTGCCGAGAGTTTAGGGGTGCATTTTAAACATATCTGAAACTTAATAGTGTTAAAAAGGACTAAAAAGAGATTAATATAATATTAGGGTAAGTTGTGTAAACTTTAGAAAACCTAGGGATTATTTTAGACTCTAGCCGAGACTTAATATAAACATTAGGGACCAAATATGCCAAGATAGCAAACTTAATAAAGCCCTAAGTAACCCTAGGGACTAAACATGCCAATTGCCGAAACATATACAAGCCCTAGGGGGCAATAGTGTAACTTGTATTAGACTTAATTATAAACCGCAAGTTAGAGGACTAAAACTGCCAATATGTGAAACTTTAATAAGCCCTAATTTAAGCCGTATACTTTAGGGACTATTTTTGCCATTTATGGAAACTTAAAGAAACCCTAGTTACACGTGTAACTAGGGAGGGACCAAAACTGTAATTATTGAAAGATTTAGAAACCCTAGGGGTATAAAAGTAATTTAACCACGGGTATTTATTTAATTAAAAGGACTAAAACGTATTTTATACAAAGTATTACGAACCTTAAAATCCTATATATTTAAACCATTATTTAAAACGTAAAACTTAAATAAACGTAACAATTGTTATTTTTCCAAACTTATAATTTAATAAATATAAACTTTACGTAAACATGGAAATAAAATGTTATACATTTATAAACCTTATTTATATATTAAATATAAATAAAAAACGATTAACTTATAAAATAAATATTTAAATTATATTTATTTCCTATCACTTTAAATGTATATAAAACTATCCTATATAAATATTTAAAGTGTTTTATAAACAACGTAAGTACAAAATATTAATTAAATTAATTAATTAAATAAACCTTATTATTTATTTTATACTTAAAATAAATACTATTAGAACTTGTACAACGATAATGAAAATACAAGTATTGTAATAAAATGCTTAAAACCAGTTTAAGCATGTACAGATTTATTCTAGAACTTTTATTCATTATGTCATGCATTTACTGAGACCTTATAATTATTTAGGTCGTTGATTTTATCGTGAGCATCCTTATCAGATTTATCCACTGACTTATTGCTGTACTACTGAGGTGAGTTCATGGCCCCACTTTATATATTGACAAACTTTTAAACCTTTTAATGGGGAAGAAAACATGCAACATATTTTATTTTATGGACATGGATTGAACTGTGAAACTTTTGATTACATTGCCTATTGTAGATGAACCCGCATGACCCGTGCATCCGAAACTGTTAGAATTATTGAATTATTTGAATGTTATAAATAGATCTATTTGGGATTGACCGTCCCCATCTGGGTGAGTCATGCTCACTGTGCCTAGGCCAGGACAACAGATGTTTCACATGTCAGCACTTATTTTTGTTATGGGTGCTTTGATAAAGATAAGGCGAAGGGTCCTTATTTGTTAAGGACTTAACTGTCAAGTTTCAGTTTCGGGCAATATGGAAATGTAATTACTTTTAAGTATTGATGCTTTGTGCATTACTACTTCAGGGAATATTTAATGTCCAAACTCATTTTAATTAAACCTATGAATTCACCAACTTTATGTTGACTCTCTAAGCATGTTTTCTCAGGAAACTGAAGCAGGTATTGGTGTGCATGGATTCAAGTATCATGATAGGCTGCATTTATAGAGCTCATCTGGGGTTTTATAAATTGGGAATAATTCAAACTTTCAAACAATGTTAAAGACTACTGTAATACTATTTGCACTTTCAATCATGTAATAAATGTAAGGATAATCTTTTATCTGTTGCTCTATATTCTATCTGCTGTTGATCCACCTACGTGACACCCAAATATTATTTCCTAGGCGTTTGACTCAATTTGGGGGTGTCACAGAATGGTATCAGAGAGATAGTTATAGAGAATCAGAAAAAAATTAAAATAAATATAAAAATAAATTTTTTATATAATCTGAACTATAACTGCTTTAAAAATCTTTTGGGATTTTCGGGACTAGACTAGTTAAGCATATAGACTGTAGAGCATACATCGATTGTGTGATTGCCTGTGCATTGATTTTTAATGTCTGGTTGATTAATCTTATAAGTATTAACGTAACCTTTAGCACGGCGAGTGTTAAATAGCACTATTATATAATTTTAAATTATATTTCCCAAAACTTTTAACTTGAGTAAGTTTATACTTATATCAATTAAAACTATATTACTTTTAGATTTATCATGACTTCACCTACCGATACACCTGCTGCCGTATCTCCGACGACCGTCTTATGTGGATGGTTAACTGCTAGTGACTCCAGTGATAGTCACGTTTCTGCCGACGCCGCATCCATAGAGGCACTTATCTCTACTCCACCTGTTTCCCCCGATGGGGAAGAGGTCCAGCCTCCTACTGCTATACCACCTGTACCACTTGTGACTTCACTGCGGGAGCATGCACCCGAGTCTCTGTCACCTCGTAAGAGGAGGTATGAGGCACCTCTCGATTCCACTTATGAGATCGGTGAGGGTTCCCGGGCCAGACATGCTGACCCCGTCCAGGCCCAGATCACGGCACTGGCCGCACGCCAGGCCCAGGACGTAGCAGACATTCTTGCTCTGCTAGCGGCCGGACAGACTGAGCGCACTGTTCTACAGCAGCGCCAGGACCTTTTATCATGGACTGTGAGTTCGGAGGCACACGCTGCCCGAGGGGTGTGGTCGACTACTTACCATTCTCTCCAGTGGTTGCTGGATGAGAATGAGTTCCTACGTGAGCAGATCTACCTGCTCCAGAGCCAGCAGACGTACTTTCATACTGCCCTCTTGACCATGGAGGAGACTCTTGCCATATTCTTCGACCTCTAGGAGGTCCGTCATCAGGGGTGGATACAATGCCCGTGGGAACGGGAATGGACAGCAGGGGAACCACAACGCTACTGGAGGAAACAACAATGGACCCTAGAAGAGAGTTGTGTGCTATGAGTGTGGAGCACCAGGACACGTGAAACCAAGTTGCCCTAAGCGGGCCAACCAGAACAAGAACAGTGGAGGAGCTTCATCTAGAGTGTACGTGGTCGGCAATGCAAAAGCCAACCCTGATTCAAATGTCGTTACTGGTACGTTTCTATTGAACAATCATTATGCATATGTTTTGTTTGATACTGGAGCAGACCGAAGTTTTATATCCATTGAATTTAGTCAAGTACTAGAAGTTATCCCTACAAGCTTAGATCACCATTACTCCGTAGAATTAGCTGACGGTAAAACTGTAGATGCTGACACTATCATTAGAGGTTGCACCTTAAATCTTTCCAAACATCCGTTCAACATTGACCTTATCCCCGTAAACCTTGGTAGTTTTGATGTTATTATCGGCATGGACTGGTTAGCGAGATACTGCGCGGTCATTGTTTGTGACGAAAAGCTAGTCCGTATTCCATGGGGAAACGAAACTCTAATCATTCGAGGCGACGGTAACACCGACCTCGCTGACACTAGACTTAGTGTTATCTCTTGTACAAAAGTTCAGAAATATTTGTTGAGAGGATGTCCTATCTTCTTGGCCCATATTTCTCAAACAGATGAAGAAAGCAAGCCCGAGAAGAAGCAAATCAAGGACGTACCCATCGTTCGAGATTTTCCAAAGGTCTTTCCTGATGAGTTGCCAGGCTTACCACCGACCCGACAAGTGGAATTTCAAATTGATTTGGTTCCCGGAGCGGCACCTGTAGCTAAAGCTCCATACCGGTTGACACCATCAGAAATGAAAGAATTAGCTGAACAACTTCAAGAACTGTCTGACAAAGGATTCATACGACCCAGTTCGTCACCATGGGGAGCTCCTGTGCTATTTGTCAAGAAGAAAGATGGTTCTTTTCGAATGTGCATCGATTACAGAGAGCTGAATAAGTTAACTGTGAAGAATCGTTATCCGCTTCCTCGCATTGACGACCTATTTGACCAACTGCAAGGGTCAAGTGTGTATTCCAAGATTGACTTGAGATCTGGATACCATCAGCTACGAGTCAGGGAGGAAGATATTCCAAAAACAGCTTTCAGGACCCGTTACGGTCATTACGAATTCCAGGTTATGCCATTTGGGTTGACCAATGCACCAGCTATTTTCATGGACGTTATGAACCGTGTGTGCAGACCCTACCTGGATAAATTCGTGATAATCTTCATTGACGACATACTCATTTACTCCAAGAATGAACAGGAACATGGGGAACATCTTGCACAAGTACTAAAGGTGCTCAAGGAGGAGCAGCTCTATGCTAAGTTCTCCAAATGTGAATTCTGGATTCCTAGAGTGCAATTCCTTGGTCATGTCATCGATTGTGACGGTATCCACGTGGATCCAGCAAAGGTCGAATCTGTCAAGGATAGGGTATATCCTAAATCACCGACGGAGATCCGCCAATTTCTAGGCCTTGCCGGGTACTACCGTAGATTCATTGAAGATTTTTCCAAAACAGCCAAACCGATGACCAAACTCAGACAGAAGGGAATAAAGTTCGATTGGGGAGAGAAGGAAGAATCAGCCTTCCAACTGATCAAGCAGAAGTTATGCAGTGCACCCATACTAGCCTTGCTTGAAGGCAACGATGATTTCGTGGTATACTGTGATGCCTCACACAAGAGCTTAGGTGCAGTATTGATGCAGAGAATGAAAGTGATTGCCTACGCTTCAAGAAAACTGAAGAAGCATGAGAAGAATTACACCACTCACGATCTAGAACTTGGATCCGTACTTTTTGCTCTCAAAATCTGGAGACATTACCTATACGGAACAAAGTGCACGGTGCATACTGACCATAAAAGTTTGCAACACATATTGGATCAGAAGGAGTTGAACATGAGACAACGCCATTGGATTGAGTTACTGAGTGACTACGACTGCGAGATCAAATACCACCCGGGTAAAGCAAACGTGGTTGCTGATGCTTTAAGTCGTAAGGAAACGGACCCTCCTATGAGAGTTCGGGAATTAGTTATGACAATCAGTTTGGATCTACCCAAACAGATTTTGGAAGCTCAGACTCAAGCCCAATTGCCTGAAAACCTCGTGAAGGAAGATGTCGGGGGAATGCTCAGAACCGATCTTAGCAAGGAGAAGTTAGAACCTAGAGCAGACGGAACCCTATGACTTCACGGACGAAGTTGGTTACCTTGTTATGGAGATTTGAGGAACGTGATCATGCACGAATCTCATAAGTCTAAATATTCTATACATCCCGGATCTAAAAAGATGTATCAGGATATGAAGAAGTTATATTGGTGGCCGAATATGAAAGCCAACATTGCCACCTACGTTCAGAAATGTTTGACCTGTGCTCGTGTCAAAACTGAACACCAGACCATCAGGTTTACTTGTACAACCCAAGATACTGGAATGGAAGTGGGACAACATCACTATGGACTTTGTTACCAAACTCACAAAGTCATATCACGGTTACGATACTATCTGGGTAATCGTTGATCGACTCACCAACTCCGCTCATTTCCTGCCAATTAGGGAGAACGATTCCCTTGCAAAACTAGCAAAAATGTACGCGAAGGAGATTGTGACCAAACATGAAATACCAGTGTCGATAATCTGTGATCGAGATGGTAGGTTCACGTCAAACTTTTGGAGGGCTTTCCAACGAGCCTTAGGTACCAATTTGGATATGAGCACTGCTTATCATCCGCAGACTGATGGTCAAAGTGAACGAACCATCCAGACTCTAAAAGACATGCTACGAGCATGTGTGATTGATTTTGGAAATGGATGGCTTGACCATATTCCTTTAGTGGAATTCTCCTACAACAACAGTTATCATGCCAGTATTAAGGCTGCCCCTTTTGAAGCATTGTACGGTCGCAAATGCCGTTTGCCTGTGTGCTAGGCAGAAGTAGGTGAATTTCAGCTCAACTGGACCAGAGTTAATTCAGGAGACTACTGACAAGATTGTCCTCATCAAGCAGAGAATTCAAGCTGCTCGCGATCGACAAAAGAGCTAGGCGGACCTGAAACGCAAACCTATGCAATTTGAAGTAGGTGACCGTGTCATGCTCAAGGTATCACCTTGGAAGGGTGTTGTACGTTTTGGCAAATGTGGAAAATTTAATCCACGTTATGTTGGCCCTTTCAAAGTAATAGCCAGGATCGGGGAAGTAGCTTATCGTTTAGAGTTGCCCCAACAACTGAGTCGGGTACACTCTACCTTTCATGTTTCTAACCTGAAGAAGTGCTATGATGAAGAACCACTGGCTATGCCATTGGAGGGAGTTCAATTTGACAACAAACTCCAGTTTGTAGAAGAACTAGTGGAAATCATGGAGAAGACAGTTAAGAAGTTGAAGCGCAGTCGCATCCCGTTGGTCAAAGTACGTTGGAACTCTAGGAGAGGCCCTGAGTTCACTTGGGAACGAGAAGACTCGTTCAAGACCAAGTACCCACACTTGTTCACCTGACCAATAGCTTCATCTTAAGCTTTTAGGACAAAGCTAAAATAACAGGATGGTGCTGTAAAACCTTTGATTTTACCTTATTGACTTTGTCAACTGTAGTACTATTTATATTTGGAATTTATATAATTTCACTTTTATATGACTTATTAATTATCATATACCTATTGTCATACTACCTTTCATATTTATTTTATAGTTATATGAACCTTTAGTCATCTATTGACTACTCTGGCAACTGACTGACCACTTGGTTGAATAATGAAATTCATCAACTCAGTACATATTTTGAGATAAACTGTAACCTTACTTAATTTATTTATTAAGTACTTGGATTATTTTTATATGTACATATTTACATATATCACCTATGTAACACCCCCAAATTTATACAACTCAATACAACGGAAGACTCGTTGGTGTTACGGGATAGCACATTACTCACATCATAGACAACGCTTAAAATCGCGTCGTTTATTAATAAAGCATTTCTATTCATAAATATCAAAGTTACATCGGTCCCAAGTCATATTATTTCATACAAAGTTTTACAAAGTATTTGAATGGAAAATATTGTTTAAGTGCGGGCCATGAATTCTTGTCGTCTTCCCGAGAATTACCTTCAAGTACCTGAGATAAAACATGTTAAAAGAAAAGGTCAGCGATAACGCCGAGTGAATTCATAGAGTTTAATAAAATCCATCAATATAATATCAGTATAAAATTATTACTGAAAATCATTTTGTACAAATCATTTTAATAGGCCATAAAATAGCCAAAGTCATTTTATACAAATCTTCATCAAAATCATAATATAGGCGTTTGCCTTAAAAATCATTATACGAGCCAATGTCGTAAAAACATCATACAATACGTCTTATGACGTTGTATGAAAATAAAAACTGTTATATGAATATGGTTATGAAAACCAAAACACGAACATAATATCAATAGTATGACCCTGTATTGCTAGTCAGGCAATACATCGTAATTCGGTGCGTCTAGTAGTATTTCGTTAATTTGGATTATTATAAGCCGCATGACATTGTTACCTTACTAAACCAACAACGGGTAGCTAACCCGATTCTCAATTTGCCCATCTAAAATAGCGTGTCGTCACAAAGGTCACGCTATGGAAATCTTCTCATACATAATTCGCTTACCAATCAATGTGGCTCGACGGGGATCAACCGTCAAGGCGCGAATTGGGGTGATCATCCCCAAATAGTACTATTAAATGCATAAGCGTCTACCAAATCCCGGTAGTTCACAATTCATGCTAATGGGACTTTTAGTGACATAACCTAACTTTAATAATCCATTTAATTTCATCTATCGGGTCTTTTAATCATTTATCGGTTCATACAATCGGGTCATTCAATCATTCGGGTCCAAATCAATAAACGTACAATCGGGACAAATGGTGTCCTATTTTATAAAAACTAACATGTTATCTCCCTCGCGGGTTTATAAAACATTTATAAAAACATTTAAAAGAGTGCGAGGCTATGAACTCACGTTGATGTGGGAAGGCGGGTTATCGGCAATTCGGACGTACGGTACGTGCTTCAATCACGGAAACCTAGACAAATAATACTCGTCTTAGACTCATGTCCAATGACTTTATAAAAATAACAATTATGTATACATATGATGATTTTATATATATGATGATCAAGTGGGTTTATATATTCTCATTTACTCATTTTTGTGTTATGTGTCGATAACTTTCATACTAGTTTTCTAGTTTTACCTATTTACGTGTTTTAGGTCCAATAAGCCTATTAAAGTTTATTAACTTGTATTAATCCATTTCATACTTATATTATCAGTATTTAAACTTTCAAGTTGGGCCCAAATGGGTTAAGTCCAATAAGTTCTTTTTATAAGGGTTTAACTTATTTAGTCCAATTATTAGTCCAATATGTTTACTTAGCTCGTTAATGTCCGTATGTCATATAGTTCGGGTTTTATCGGTTTTTACTTGTTATACATGTTTATATATCAGTATATAAGTTTTATAAAGTTTACATTAGACGGGTCCAACCATCTAAGTTTTATTTAACAAAAACGTTAATTTTACGCTATTAGCCGAAAAAGTCGTAGAAATCATGTTTATAGTTTTATAACTTATAAAACTTAACAAGTTACCATTTATAAAATGTCCACTTATTTACCATTGTACATATTTATACAAATGTATTATATAAGTTAGTGGGTTTTAGTTTATATTTTATACTATTAAATTTTGAGTGCTTATATAATAGTATTATACTTTAATTTCCAAAATCTGATTTTTATTTTCATCTTCACCAAAACTGCCATATCTAGAGTTCTATATGGAGATAGAAGCTCAAATTTTTATCACATAAACTACATGATATTTGGTCCATTTAACTCTTCTATAGCTACTATTAAATCATCCTCCAAGCATTTTCTAAAAATCGTCCAAAACAGTAAACTCAGATTTGTACCCTAAACTTGTTTTGATCATATCTCACTCATTACAATGATTCCATTGCATGGCCAACTCTCACATGTGTACAAGACCCATAGATTACTGTAAATCCATTAATCTATGTCATTTTTAACAGTTCATCATTTGATTCTTTACTGTTTTATACAGCCAACAAATTTAAACAAGATTTAACCTTATTTCTTATAGTTTTTCATCTTTTTAAGCATGTTTATCAACAACAAACCCCCACACAACACTTTTAATCATCATTAATCATCATATACATATACATAAGTAAAATAAATACAAGATTACATAATAAAAAATAATAAGAGGATGAGGAGGACAATCTTTATACAACCAAGTTGATGTAGGTTGATCAAAACATGGATTTTGATGGAGAAACTTGTGGATAACCATGACCATCTTCAAGACCACCATGCTTCATGAACTCCTTGTGGAAAATCAGCCCCAAGACACCATGAAAACTCCTCCATGGATGTTAAAACTTGCACCAATCT
The DNA here is from genome assembly GCA_025667525.1 of Glebionis coronaria. Lineage (NCBI taxonomy): Eukaryota > Viridiplantae > Streptophyta > Magnoliopsida > Asterales > Asteraceae > Glebionis > Glebionis coronaria. Next base: position 497,515,640 of record CM046877.1, read on the forward strand.
TCCTCTTTTTGAATGGGGATTAACATATGTAAGTTATAACATATGTTTGTGGTTAAAATTGATCAAGTGAAGGTGGTTTGGAGGTGTATTTGGGACGTCCAAAATTGCTTAGAGAGAGAGAGAGAGTGTGTGTTTTTCATGGAAGAAAATGATACTAGTGGTTTGTGTTGGATGGTTTTGAGGTAGTTTTGGTTTGGTTATGCTTACAAACTAAGCTAAATGGACAAGTGTCCATAAAGGGTGTTTTACTAGCTTAAACTTGCCACCATTTGTATAGGGGTGGGCGAGTGTAAACTTGTCCCATCCCTATTAATTTACGGGTATTCTTCGATTCTAGTTTTCTCGATTTGCGTGCCCTCAGGTCGTTTTACGAAACACGTTTTTATAAATTATGAATCAACGGCACAAAACGAATCTAATAAAAATTGTCTCATCAAAAACGGAGTTCGAAAACGTAAATACGTAATCCTAAGGTTTCCGGTTTAGTCGTAAAGGACGTTAAAATAAAATCGTAAGTCCTAATCTCTTCTCGTAAATTTGTGAGTTTATGAACCAACACAAATTTAAACTCCAAAATAATATTCACGGATAAACCATTTTCTGAAATGTCGGACTGTCACCAAAAACGTTGTATGCAAACGTAAGCACGTAACGTAGAATCCTCCGGTTTAGACGTAATCGATGCTACCTCAAGACGTAAATCCAAATTTCTTCCCAAAAATAAGTGAGTCTATATTGTAACATTAAAATAATGTTTTCAAATAAATATTGAGAATAAAATATCAATCATAAATTGACGGATTGTCACAGCATTTACCCCTAAACAGGATCTTTGTCCTCAAAGATCATCTTACTACTCGCTTCTTATAGAGTTAAAGCCACGTGGGTATTTCCTCCACATTCGGTCTTTTCTCACAAGTGTAATCCATTACAATACGCGAGTTTCATCAAACATAACTACGGGAATAAGATCAGGCTTAATGTTGACTTACTTTCTCTATCCATGATGTTTACGAGTTTTTTATGAATGCAACTTTTCGCCGATCTAAACATTACTAAGAAGAATTCAGATTTTAACTTGATAGATACTTATCAAGTTCGATTTACGAAACATAATTCACGTAGTTCTTGAAGTCCTAGGGTAGATCCAGCTTATATGCCTTTCAAACCAATCTTTTACATCATCTCAATGGTCCCATACAACGGGGACTTATATCCCATGATTTGTCAGATCATGAATTCATTTTTCCAAGTTTAAAAATTGTGGCATAACTTCGCTACCCATTTGGCACTTCAAGATCTACATTTGATATTCACATAACCTCTTGCCCACTACCGGCTGTCAATAATCAGATCCTAATTTCAACAATCATTTCAGATCTCGCGGGTCGGGTATTTTGCAAGGTTAGGTTCGCCATCATAGGAAACCTTAAACCTAAAAGACATGTCCAACTCACAATGGGTGTATGTCGGGTGTCTTTATCTCAACTCCTGCTTACAGATGCTCTAATATTTAGATCCTAACAAGATTAGGTCTTGATCCTAATACGATAATTATCAATGGTAATCCTTCCAAAGGAAAGCGATTTTAGAGTCTATCACCAAAGGTCAATCATTCAATCATAAAACAACACTTATATTACTTTGTATCGTTACTTTACCTCGTCCCTTCGATTGGGGTGGTACATAGTACTCTCATCAAGGTTCGTTCTCAATGATTTCTGAGCAAATCTCTAGAAATTCGATGCGAAGCGAGGATCTTGATAAAGATGTTCGATACAGGCACACTATGTTTACATAACTTTTTTTTTCTTTGCATTTATCATTAACGGGAATGATATTAGTAGATTTGGTCAGTCTGTCGACGATGACCCAAATCGAATCAATTTCAGATGATGACATTTGCAATAGCTAGACGTTTACTAATGTTTGAGGCGATGTCTGCCTTCATAATTTGTCATTAGTACAACTTCTTTAGACAAAGATACTTTTAGTCATAAATGACATAAATAGAATACTTATACTTACAAATTCCAACATAACTATATCTCACAATCCTTCATATTTAGGCAACCACAAGTGGTCTTTTATACATTTAACGCCATTGGCTTCTCAAATCTGTGGGTTCACATTAGCCGCGAATCCCTTTTTATTATCTATTTTATCCTTTTTACACACATCGTTTATTTTAAATTGTTCGGCAATTTATTTTACACGTTCACTATTAAGAAATATATCCTAATTGATTCTTTATCCTTTCCTATATAATGTGTTAGCAATTACGTTCACTTTCCTGATGAAATAATTATCATAACCGTATTTATTTAAAATTATTTCTTTATATTTTCTAAGTTTTAGTTTCGTCTCAACTATCATCTTTATCTGTTTTACTCAATCCGACGTCTAAAGCGTCGGTAATTATTACATGTAAATTAACAATAATTATTTAATTTTTTTTTATGAAACGTAAACCTAAAAGTTTTAAATTTCTTAGTTCGACCAATTATATAAAATGTTCAAAATAAATTTGAGTTTAATTAACAAGATTTTCGTTGATTTATCGAAAATAATTAATAAGATTCGTAAATGTTCGAAAAACCTTTGTTTATACTTTGGTCAAAGTTTTCTTAGTTGAAAAGCAAAAATTGTCGTTTTAAGTTTTCAGGTTATGGTATAAATGGTTTTACTCAATCCTTCTTAAGTTATCTTGAGGTATACACAAACATTTACCCCTAAACAGAAGTTTAGTTAAATGGTTTGTGTATAAGGGAATAATCCCTTTAAAAATCCTTTGTTAAAACATTTGTCAAAACATATTTCCATTTCTTTTTGGTAAAATCCAAAGTCTTAAAAGGGCTCTTAATTTTTGAAGAGTCTATATGCATACATCTTACCATTATTAATCCAACGGTCATTTTATGTAAAGGATTAAGTTTTTAATCCCTAAGCGTTAATGGTTCTAATCTTTGAAAAGTCAATATAGCTTCCATTATCTATTAATCACACGGTTAAATCATGCAAAGAATTAAGTCTTAAGTCTTATGTTAAGTATTTAAGGTACATGTTTTCATTGTTCGGCCAATTCAGGGCAATCTATAAATAATTATTAACTCATTCTTATTATTATAAACAAACAAATGATCCTTAATGATCACGAGCATGAATTTATTAAATTACAGCCTTCACACGTGATTCACCAAATTTTATGAATGTTGTATGTGCATTGGTCAATCCAAACGACATCACATGAAACTCATAATGTTCATCACAAGTTCTGGATGTAGAGATTGGAATAGATAATCTCTTTCGCGGATACGAAGTGGATGATAACCATGCCGTGAATCAAATCTTTAAAACATACGCTAAAACCTTGTAAATGATCGAACAAATCTTCCATTTCGAGTTATGGATATCGTTTTCGATTGTCAATTTACTCAGTTCACAGTAATCTATAAATATAAGGAATGATAACACCATATCTCTTCAGGATGACAGGCTTGGTATAATAAAATCTTTCTCCGACAACTCTCTCAGTTGTACGGTAATTCCTTTAATTCAGATGGTGCTGACGTACAGTGCACAAGCCACAGGTGCAGCACCGGGAATATAATCAATACCAATTTCAACTTGCCTTAATGGCGAAAGTCTAGGTAATTCACCAACAAATACCTCCTAAAGTTTCAGATAAGATAAACATCTTTTAATAAATACATATTAGGTTCCTTCTAGATTATAATATCTATGACTAATTCACAACCATTTACGGTATAATTTCAAGTCAAAATGCGGGATATGGTCATCCATCAAGAATTATTTAGATCACTTTTGATAATCAACATTTTATCATTTAGGGGAATTCTACTCGAGTTCCCATCAATTAAGACAATGTCGTCATGTCATAATCAATCAATCCATTCTACTGGCACTATCAACTTTCCAGTTTCATTGCCGTCGATAAGATGTGAACTTCTCAAAAGACTGATAATAACTCATAATCCTTCACAATTTCAAGGATATCAGGAGACATAACTACCATAAAAAGAGTAAGGTCAACGCATAATCTATGCGAGAGAATTTCAAATCAGATACAGACGAAAACATTTAACGAATATGAACATATACCATGTTTTCATAATTTGAGTACGCATTCGAAAGCTCCTCGGATCGTTACCCAGATCATTCAAATGAAATCAAATCAAAAGAAATGATAAGAACGTCGATACATCCAGTCGGGTATCCACCCTCGGTAATCAGATACTTTTCCTAAGAATCTCACTACGGGAGAATTGGACAAGAAAGAATTGTCAGTTGTCAAATAAGACAATTTCCACAGATGAGTAAATTCGACTCAGAAGAATAGATGCTACATGCACATATGTAGGTGTCCCTAACATTATGTCCTTATTTTTCACTTCTTGCAGATCTCATAAATTTTAATCTTCCACAATCTTCAAAGAGAATTTAGTGTTTATTAATCAGTTTTATGGTGACTACTAATCAGCCTTGCATGGTCCATTCCAAATTGTATGTAGGCGCGCAACTATATACAATTTCAAGATTAACGATGCAATACTCAGTTCGTTAAAATTTTATCATCCTGTTTATAATAAAAACATTTTCATGCTTAATTTTTAAATAAGAATCAAAAATATATTTACAAAGATTTTCCTTGTTATGAAAACAATTAAGTTTTCCAAGGTGTTTTATAAACAACTTCATTTCGATAACAATTACTTATAAATCTCACTTTGAATAATCCCTATAGTGATGAAAATTAAATTTTCTCAAAGGATACCGTTTTAATTTTATAAAAACAATGTGTGATCTGCAAAGGAGTGATGAAGAGTGGTTCACCAAGAACTAACTATGATATGATGGGAAATGAGCTTAGCCAAATAATCAAGAGGTTCATGACCTCGATGGCACTCAGGAATACAAAGGGAATAATCCACAACGTAACTCAATTCAAGATGAGTAATTGTTCAATGGTTGCATCACTAATGCGAATACTAGGATGAAGCAATAAGAGATAGATAACATCGATACATGTAGAATTTAGCAATCAAAGGTAGTCTTTTCATTAATCACAAACAAGTCAAATTGTACCGTAACACATTACGTGTCACTATGTCATACAATTCTCAGAACTCATCCTACCAACTGATGTCTCAGTTAAGTTAGGGATTTTTAAAAGATACCACAATGAATACTAATCTACAAGAGTCATTAGGTGTTCCACGTGTCCCGGAAGATCTATCGGTCCCAATTAAGAAGAAGATTTCTTCAATTTATTTCTTGGACACTGGGCATCCTTGTTAATGAACAATGGCCTAGGAACAACACTTAACACGAATCAACAATCAATTAAAACCCTATAATTCAATCACATAACTTAACGACTTCCTCTTAACAATATCTTATTCCATACAAGTTAAATTTTATTTTATTCAAGTTTCAATCAAGTTATACTCAAGGCGATATGCTACCTCATTTTCCAATACTTTCAATCTTCATTCTTAGACCTTAAAAGGGCAATAAAAGCTCGATATGATCAACACTTAATATCCAATCCTATAGCTCTAACAACAACAATTATCAAATGAGTCACTAGTATGAAATGACTTGATCATTCAACTAGACTTCTCGGAAAGGTACTAGTGGCATGAGGCTTTTGGGTAATGGTTCCAATGACAGCCTCAAGTGCAACATTCACCCTTTCGATTTCAATTTAAGAATTGGATGACAACGAATCAGATGACATCTTTCTAGGTGGTAACGTTTTGTCAAACTCCAGTCTATAAGGAAAGATCGTCATGACATCGATATCAGATTTAATCTCGCCAATTCTTTTCCAATATCACAATCAACTGATATCTACATTTCTACAAATATCAACCATTTGTTGGGATCATAAATATCCACAACTTGGTTTAGATCTAGGATAGCCAGAATTCCTACGAGAATAGCTTTGATTAATTTACTAGGGGATTTAGGGTTTCTTGTGACAATCTACGTCGTATAAACACCTCGTATAAAAATCAAAATAATCATCAAACAATCATGTAATAAAATTACATCATATATATATAATCCAAGTTATATATATATATATTAAAATAACACTTCTCAGTCTTGGCCTTGTCGGTAACTCGGGAATTCTTCGGCACCGTTATAGTCAAAAGATTTTTAGACATTTTTAGAAAAATGTTTATAGTTAAAAGATTTTGAAAAGTTTTATTCAAAACCTTCATTTTAAAAATCTTTCGTTCTCTATAACGAGAGCTCTGGTACCAAACTGTAACACCCCCAAATTTATACAACTCAATACAGCGGAAGACTCGTTGGTGTTACGGGATAGCACATTACTCACATCATAGACAATGCTTAAAATCGCGTCGTTTATTAATAAAGCATTTCCATTCATAAATATCAAAGTTACATCGGTCCCAAGTCATATTATTTCATACAAAGTTTTACAAAGTATTTGAATGGAAAATATTGTTTAAGTGCGGGCCATGAATTCTTGTCGTCTTCCCGAGAATTACCTTCAAGTACCTGAGATAAAACATGTTAAAAGAAAAGGTCAGCGATAACGCCGAGTGAATTCATAGAGTTTAATAAAATCCATCAATATAATATCAGTATAAAATTATTACTGAAAATCATTTTGTACAAATCATTTTAATAGGCCATAAAATAGCCAAAGTCATTTTATACAAATCTTCATCAAAATCATAATATAGGCGTTTGCCTTAAAAATCATTATACGAGCCAATGTCGTAAAAACATCATACAATACGTCTTATGACGTTGTATGAAAATACAAACCGTTATATGAATATGGTTATGAAAACCAAAACACGAACATAATATCAATAGTATGACCCTGTATTGCTAGTCAGGCAATACATCGTAATTCGGTGCGTCTAGTAGTATTTCGTTAATTTGGATTATTATAAGCCGCATGACATTGTTACCTTACTAAACCAACAACGGGTAGCTAACCCGATTCTCAATTTGCCCATCTAAAGTAGCGTGTCGTCACAAAGGTCACGCTATGGAAATCTTCTCATACATAAATTCGCTTACCAATCAATGTGGCTCGACGGGGATCAACCGTCAAGGCGCGAATCGGGGTGATCGTCCCCAAATAGTACTATTAAATGCATAAGCGTCTACCAAATCCCGGTAGTTCACAATTCATGCTAATGGGACTTTTAGTGACATAACCTAACTTTAATAATCCATTTAATTTCATCTATCGGGTCCTTTAATCATTTATCGGTTCATACAATCGGGTCATTCAATCATTCGGGTCCAAATCAATAAACGAACAATCGGAACAAATGGTGTCCTATTTTATAAAAACTAACATGTTATCTCCCTCGCGGGTTTATAAAACATTTATAAAAACATTTAAAAGAGTGCGAGGCTATGAACTTACGTTGATGTGGGAAGGCGGGTTATCGGCAATTCGGACGTACGGTACGTGCTTCAATCACGGAAACCTAGACAAATATTACTCGTCTTAGACTCATGTCCAATGACTTTATAAAAATAACAATTATGTATACATATGATGATTTTATATATATGATGATCAAGTGGGTTTATATATTCTCATTTACTCATTTTTGTGTTATGTGTCGATAACTTTCATACTAGTTTTCTAGTTTTACCTATTTACGTGTTTTAGGTCCAATAAGCCTATTAAAGTTTATTAACTTGTATTAATCCATTTCATACTTATATTATCAGTATTTAAACTTTCAAGTTGGGCCCAAATGGGTTAAGTCCAATAAGTTCTTTTTATAAGGGTTTAACTTATTTAGTCCAATTATTAGTCCAATATGTTTACTTAGCTCGTTAATGTCCGTATGTCATATAGTTCGGGTTTTATCGGTTTTTACTTGTTATACATGTTTATATATCAGTATATAAGTTTTATAAAGTTTACATTAGACGGGTCCAACCATCTAAGTTTTATTTAACAAAAACGTTAATTTTACGGTATTAGCCGAAAAAGTCGTAGAAATCATGTTTATAGTTTTATAACTTATAAAACTTAACAAGTTACCATTTATAAAATGTCCACTTATTTACCATTGTACATATTTATACAAATGTATTATATAAGTTAGTGGGTTTTAGTTTATATTTTCTACTATTAAATTTTGAGTGCTTATATAATAGTATTATACTTTAATTTCTAAAATCTGATTTTTATTTTCATCTTCACCAAAACTGCCATATCTAGAGTTATATATGGAGATAGAAGGTCAAATTTTTATCACATAAACTACATGATATTTGGTCCATTTAACTCTTCTATAGCTACTGTTAAATCATCCTACAAGTATTTTCTAAAAATCGTCCAAAACAGTAAACTCAGATTTATACCCTAAACTTGTTTTGATCATATCTCACTCATTACAATGATTCCATTGCATGGCCAACTCTCACATGTGTACAAGACCCATAGATTACTGTAAATCCATTAATCTATGCCATTTTTATCAGTTCATCATTTGATTCTTTACTGTTTTATACAGCCAACAAATTTAAACAAGATTTAACCTTATTTCTTATAGTTTTTCATCTTTTTAAGCATGTTTATCAACAACAAACCCCCACACAACACTTTTAATCATCATTAATCATCATATACATATACATAAGTAAAATAAATACAAGATTACATAATCAAAAATAACAAGAGGATGAGGAGGACAATCTTTATACCACCAAGTTGATGTAGGTTGATCAAAACATGGATTTTGATGGAGAAACTTGTGGATAACCATGACCATCTTCAAGACCACCATGCTTCATGAACTCCTTGTGGAAAATCAGCCCCAAGACACCATGAAAACTCCTCCATGGATGTTAACACTTGCACCAATCTTCCTCTTTTTGAATGGGGATTAACATATGTAAGTTATAACATATGTTTGTGGTTAAAACTGATCAAGTGAAGGTGGTTTGGAGGTGTATTTGGGACGTCCAAAATTGCTTAGAGAGAGAGAGAGTGTGTGTTTTGCATGGAAGAAAATGATACTAGTGGTTTGTGTTGGATGGTTTTGAGGTGGTTTTGGTTTGGTTATGCTTACAAACTAAGCTAAATGGACAAGTGTCCATCAAGGGTGTTTTACTAGCTTAAACTTGCCACCATTTGTATAGGGGTGGGCAAGTGTAAACTTGTCCCATCTCTATTAATTTACGGGTACTCTTCGATTCTAGTTTCCTCGATTTGCGTGCCCTTGGGTCGTTTTACGAAAAACGTTTTTATAAATTATGAATCAACGGCACAAAACGAATCTAATAAAAATTGTCTCATCAAAAACGGAGTTCGAAAACGTAAATACGTAATCCTAAGGTTTCCGGTTTAGTCGTAAAGGACGTTAAAATAAAATCGTAAGTCCTAATCTCTTCTCGTAAATTTGTGAGTTTATGAACCAACACAAATTTAAACTCCAAAATAATATTCACGGATAAATTTATTTTTTGAAATGTCGGACTGTCACCAAAAACGGTGTATGCAAACGTAAGCACGTAACGTAGAATCCTCCGGTTTAGACGTAGTCGATGCTACCTCAAGACGTAAATCCAAATTTCTTCCCAAAAATAAGTGAGTTCATATTGTAACATTAAAATAATGTTTTCAAATAAATATTGAGAATAAAATATCAATCATAAATTGATGGATTGTCACAACCTAAAAGGAATAAATACCTAAACACTTTAAAAACAATGTACATTATTTTACATTGTCACTTATTTACTTTATTTAAGTAAAATAATTTTAGTGATGTATTTAATATACACTTTCACTAAATTACCTACAAGCTTCAACAAAAATACCTACAACACAACAAATACCTATAATAATATACTAGGACTATTATTATCATACAACACTTGGCAAAATTTACCAAACCCTTTCCCATGCATATATAAAAACGTGTAGTTGTATGCATGCATGCACTACCATCATTTTCTATCTAACCTACTATGTAATCATACTTACTCCACTAAAACATTATTCTAAGCCATACTTTTACTTACACAAAGCATGCTTATACACTTACACACTCAATCCTCATGCATTTTACTATGCCATGTAAGACTTTGTCCCCCTTTGACTTGTGCAAACCCACGACTACAACACCAAAATGGGAAGGAAGTAAACTTTCAAGTTTAAGCATGTGCAAAATACTTGAAAGATCTTTCATATCTAACTTGTATCTCCTAGGATCTTGAGTACTAGGTACAAGATTCACCAAATCCCTCTTCTCTTTCTTCTTAAGCCGAAACACACACACAAACACACAACATAAAACATTTTCAAATCTCACTTCACTCTCCCACTCCAAAACCTACGGCTAAACATCACTCTCCACCATTTTCAAACCTTCAAGTTTAACTACTACTCCTATACTATGTCTTCTACTACATAAAGATCAAGCATAAGCTCATCCTACAAGAAACCTTGATCCTTGAAGCAAGAACAAGAACCCTAGAAGCTTTGTGAAGCCCACGGCTTGTTTTTGATCTCCTAGACCTCCATTGTTGAAAGCTTGTCACTTGTTTCTACTCATCCTCATATCATTTCTAAACCTATCTAAACAAGTAAGTCCAAGTTAAAACCTATCTTTTCTAATACATTACTTTCATACATATTAATGTGTACATGGTTATTCTTGGTAAAGTTAACATTTAAACAAGTATTGAAACCCTAAAAACCTAATGAAACTCACGGCTTGATTTTCGTTATAACATAAAATGATGTAAAAACATGTCAACCTTTAAGAACACATCAACATGATCTTGTTTTACTTGAAAAACTATGAAAACCTAACCATGCATGAATTTAGACGTGAGTTATAAACTCATAATATTATTTTGGGTAATCTTGTAATGTTTAGATATAACTAGAAACATTAGATTTATGTTTTTAGGTGCCCAAAAATGTTAAGATCACTATTATGCCTCATAAGCTTAGTTTAAGCTCACTATAATAATTTGCCTTAATAAATAATCATTTTCACTAAATAATTGTTTTTATAAAACTTTTAGTGTCAAAAATATGATTTTATAAAGTTTCATGTTGAAAAGATAAATCTATAATTGTTTTGGATTTAAATAATAGATTTACTAAATTTTTGGGTTAAATATAACAAGTATAAACTTTTGGGTTGGATTTATAAGTTTATAAAGTAGAAGGGATCTAAATAAATAAGTGTAGAAACTTATATTTCAAAAACATAAACTTTTGGATCACTTTTAATTATTGCCGAGAGTTTAGGGGTGCGTTTTAAACATATCCAAAACTTAATAGTGTTAAAAAGGACTAAAAAGAGATTAATATAATATTAGGGTAAGTTGTGTAAACTTTAGAAAACCTAGGGATTATTTTGGACTCTAGCCGAGACTTAATATAAAAATTAGGGACCAAATATGCCAAGATAGCAAACTTAATAAAGCCCTAAGTTACCCTAGGGACTAAACATGCCAATTGCCGAAACATATACAAGCCCTAGGGGGCAATAGTGTAACTTGTATTAGACTTAATTATAAACCGCAAGTTAGAGGACTAAAACTGCCAATATGTGAAACTTTAATAAGCCCTAATTTAAGCCGTATACTTTAGGGACTATTTTTGCCATTTATGGAAACTTAAAGAAACCCTAGTTACATGTGTAACTAGGGAGGGACCAAAACTGTAATTATTGAAAGATTTAGAAACCCTAGGGGTATAAAAGTAATTTAACCACGGGTATTTATTTAATTAAAAGGACTAAAACGTATTTTATACAAAGTATTACGAACCTTAAAATCCTATATATTTAAACCATTATTTAAAACGTCAAACTTAAATAAACGTAAAAATTGTTATTTTTCCAAACTTATAATTTAATAAATATAAACTTTACGTAAACATGGATTTTAAATAAAATGTTATACATTTATAAACCTTATTTATATATTAAATATAAATTAAAAACGATTAACTTATAAAATAAATATATTAATTATATTTATTTCCTATCACTTTAAATGTATATAAAACTATCCTATATAAATATTTAAAGTGTTTTATAAACAACGTAAGTACAAAATATTAATTAAATGAATGAATTAATTAAACCTTATTATTTATTTTATACTTAAAATAAATACTATTAGAACTTGTACAACGATGAACAAAATACAAGTATTGTAATAAAATGCTTAAAACCAGTTTAAGCATGTACAGATTTATTCTGGAACTTTTATGCATTATGTTACGCATTTACTGAGACCTTATAATTATTTAGGTCGTTGATTTTATCGTGAGCATCCTTATCAGATTTATCCACTGACTTATTGTTGTACTACTGAGGTGAGTTCATGGCCCCACTTTATATATTGACAAACTTTTAAACCTTTTAATGGGGAAGAAAACATGCAACATATTTTATTTTATGGACATGGAATGAACTGTGAAACTTTTGATTACATTGCCTATTGTAGATGAACCCGCATGACCCGTGCATCCGAAACTGTTAGAATTATTGAATTACCTAAATTTTATAAATAGATCTATTTGGGATTGACCGTCCCCATCTGGGTGAGTCATGCTTACTGTGCCTAGGCCAGGACAACAGATGTTTCACATGTCAGCACTTATTTTTATTATGGGTGCTTTGATAAAGATAAGGCGAAGGGTCCTTATTTGTTAAGGACTTAACTGTCAAGTTTCAGTTTCGGGCAATATGGAAATGTAATTACTTTTAAGTATTGATGCTTTGTGCATTACTACTTCAGGGAATATTTAATGTCCAAACTCATTTTAATTAAACCTGTGAATTCACCAACTTTATGTTGACTCTCTAAGCATGTTTTCTCAGGAAACTGAAGCAGGTATTGGTGTGCATGGATTCAAGCATCATGATAGGCTGCATTTATAGAGCTCATCTCGGGTTTTATAAATTGGGAATAATTCAAACTTTCAAACAATGTTAAAGACTACTGTAATACTATTTGCACTTTCAATCATGTAATAAATGTAAGGATAATCTTTTATCTGTTGCTCTATATTCTGTCTGCTGTTGATCCACCTACGTGACACCCAAATATTATTTCCGCTGCGTTTGACTCAATTTGGGGGTGTCACACCTTCAATTCTTACCAAGACATCATTACTAGCACCTTGTTGTGATTGTTCCAGTGCTAGCATCAGTACTTAGTCGGCATTCAGCTACGTTCACATCCTACTCCATCTTTCCTAAGGACTTCTAATAATCTATTGGATTGTCGATGGGAAGATCCCTCCGGTTCTGGTTGGATCATAGGACTTAAACCTAACCACCCTTTTGACACCAATAACGTCGTGAATTAAAGATGTTGTGGGTATTTGATCGTAACCATGAAAACCACTTCAAATGTTTGTCGTTTCAGAAAAGCTCCCCCTTCACATGTGCAACGATAATCGAAAGTGTTTTGCACATGTAGGTAAGAGTTAAAGTGCTTGAGTCTTATATAAGATCACATTTTAATCACATTTTCTCCCCTACCTCTAATAGATAAAATCTTTTAATATTAGAGATACCAAATTTAATTAAAATATATTTTGAAAAATAGTCTTGAAAATCTCCGGGAGAAAGATGTGTTAATCTTTTGCATGAAGTTGAAATGCTCCCCCTCAAAAATTGATCCAATTGAATTGTCATTGTGAGGATTTGATCCACATTTCGCTTTTTGAGGATGGGAGTTGTTGAACACACAATTTTTGAAAGATTTTGAATAATCATTGAAAAATTCTTGAAAAATTGTGTTCAACGCTTTTTGAAAAATCCTATTTCTTTTTGGCGAAGAGGTTTTTCTAAAGCATAAACTTGAGTTCTTAGACTTTGAATGTCTTGACGAATCCACTCAAGTGTAAGAAGATCTCTCTTCTTTTGCTGAGGGTAAGGGCACTAAAGCGTACACTCCCCCGTGAATATAGAACCGGGTTTCAATCTGAAGGTGATTACAAGCCATTTTGTTGAGCGCAAAACGTTGGATGTTTTGTGACAAGCTCAACCCAAGATAGATTGCTCTACCCGTTGTTTGGAAATATTGTCAAAAATAGACATTTTCCTTTATTAAAAGTAGAAATGACATGTTTTGAAAAATATTTACAACTTTCATTCGAGCTTTATGTACACACCCGTGTCGTTATTGGGCGACATTTCTAGGCACGTCCATATTATCGATACTGAAAGACATCTCGAGAAGAATGTTTTTGGATTTTCAAAGATTTTTAATTTTGTGTTTTGCTTTTATATGTTTTATATTTTTGTATTTTGCTTTTTCAAAGATATTTACAAGTAGATGTTTGATTGATAAATCAAGCAGGCACCTTTGCCAGAATCTCCAGGTCTGCTGGAGTCAAACATCTCATACCAATTTGCCTAACGAGGTACTCAAACCTATGTTTCAACAGGGCTTTCGTAAACAAGTCGGCTAATTGGTAATCCGTTCCAACAAAGTATAGTTTAACGATACCTCTATCAACTTGTTCCTTTATGAAGTGGTATCGGACATCGATGTGCTTCGTGCAGGAATGATGTACCGGATTGCAGGAGATGGCTATGGCCGACTTTGAGTGACAGTACATAGGTACTTATCAAAGTGGAAGCCATAATCCATGAGTTGTGTTCTCATCCAAAGAACTTGAGCACAACACGCAGATAGAGACACATACTCCGTTTCGGCTGATGAAAGTGATGTGCAATCCTGCTTCTTGGAAGACCATCCCACAAGCTTATCTTGACCTATAAATTGTGCACCACCAGAAGTACTTTTTCGTGTATCAAGACATCCTACATGATCAGAATCTGAATAGGCCGTTAGAAAGAAACCGGTTTCCCTCGGATACCAGAGTCCCAAGTGAATGGTATTCTTGAGGTACCGAAAGATCCGTTTAACCTCCTTGAGGTGCTTTTCAGTGGGTCGTGCTTGATATCGTGCACAATAACACGTAGCATGTGAAATATCAGGTCTACTGTCAAGTACATGAGGGAACCGATCATGGAACGATATCTCGTTTGATCGATGGCATTTCCATCCAAGTCAGCATCTAGCGATGTGGTTGATAATGGTGTCCCAACGGGGTCACATGAAGTCATACCATGCTTTTTGATTATCTCTTGACAATACTTAGCTTGGTTTATAAAGATACCACTTGGGGATTGGTGAACTTATTCCTAGAAAGAATTTTAGTTCGCCCATCATTAACATTTCAAATTTGCTGTGCATGACTTTTTCAAACCATTTTGAAAGTTTTGGGTTTCGTGGTGAGGCTGCTTTTATACATAGTCTCATCGTCCAAAACGGGCTTTAAATGCATTAAATATCATCAAAAATGCCAAATATATGCTTGTGATTGTAGTGTTTTACCACACCTTTAGGAAAAGGAGGTAAATAGGGAAAGTATTAAATACGATGGTTTAGGAAAACCGTGTACAAATGACCCAAAGGTGAAAGTTCGTTTCCCAAGGAGGTATATGTGTGTGAATAACTCGTAATTGATTTGAGATTAATATTTGAAAGAAGGGGATGAGAAAATAGAATGACGAAGACGTGAAATTAATTACTACTACGACTAAACGTAAAACCGTAAAAAGTACAAAAATAAAATTTAATTCTAAAAATTCCCAAAAAATTACCAAAAATCAAATTAAATAAACTAAGAGTTTACCAATGATCAAAACTTTTTCAAACCTTTTAATTAATTAAATATTAATTTTTAAATGCTAATTAAAGCCCTAAAAATCAAATTAATTATCAAAAAGCCCAAATAAAGATTTTTCAATTGATAAACTTCTAAAATGATCTAAAAAGATTAAAAACTATTTTTATAAATTTTTAAACTAAGAAAAACTATTTAAAATGATTTAAAAACTATTAAAACTTAAAATAATTATAAAATTTAATCTAATGATGAAAAAATTAATATAAGAGTTGCAAAAATCCTATTTTAATATATTAAAGCTAAGAAAAATATAAAACGTGTAAAATTGTGAAATTTGAAATTTAATAATAAAATAATATTAAAAAAATATTAAAAATCCAAAAATTATAAAAAATTCTAAACACTTGCAAACTAGTCTGAAGGTCCAAAAGCTGATTTTGAGCTTATCACAACTTAAATAACAAACAGCTTATTCTTATTGGGCCAATAAGCCCATTAAGCAATAAGCCAATGCCATAAGCTTTGCTTAAACACACAACCTTCTTTTGAGATGCCTAAGAGATCTGTGAAAAGAAATTTTGAAAAAGCACACTCAATAAGCCAGAAATAAGCAAAGAACAATTTCACAAAAAGACAAAATAGTCGGGTTAGAGTTCTAGGTTGTTTCAGAAGATCTGGTTTGTTACAAAAGCTCACAAATAGCTTAACTAATAGTAATCAATTAAGAAAATCACAAAAAGCCAAGTAGAATAAGCTGCGTGAACCAATAAGCTGGCTGAAAAAGCCAAATAAGCTAGTTTCCTAGCAAAAGCTTAACCAAAAGACTTGTAACCTTCCAGACTTGTTATCAAGCTAAGAAAAATGAGTTTTATTACAAAATCCAAGTTGTTGCATGTACCAATAATCAGTTCTCAAAAATAAGCCAAATTGTGCTTATTTTACCAAAAGTCAAAGTACTCCAAAGATCACCAAATGATCAGGGATGTATTATGGGCTTGTTATAAGCAATTTTTGTGAAGAACTCAAGGAGGAGTCCTTGTGAATCAAGAGGTCAGTTGACCAATTGATGACAGATTTTGGCAAATAAGGCTTAATAAGCCAGTTAGCTTATAAGCCAAATACAAGGCACACCAAATAGCAAAATTCACTCACAAGCAGCATATAAACAAGATCCAAGCAACAAAACAACAAGGCATACACTAGAATTACAAATGAAAGCACAAAATGAGGTGGTCACTTTGCTGATGCAAATGACCACTTCAACCAACTTTGATAAGCCCTAGCTCCTTCAATAAGCCACCAAATTCAACAAACAGATAATGCACAGATAGCTTATCACCTAAACTATTCCCAAACCTGATTTCGGACCTTAAATCCAACAAACAAAGAAGTTATTGGATCTGATGTGTTTGACCAATTTTAAAACACTTTTTATCAGATTTTTACAAAACTACAAATCCCTTTTCCAAACTTTAAGAAACTTAACCAATGACTAAAACTTGCTTAATATGACTTGTTTAGACCTCCCAAACCCTAAGAACCAAGGGCACTAATACAAGGCTTTTGCCAGGTTATAAAAGAGTTATCGTCCGATCTTTTCGAATTGAGAAAGGAATTTATAGTGCGACTCAGTCGTTCTTGGTGGAATAAAAAGGTTGTCGTTGACTATAACTAATTAAAAATGAAAACTTAAAAATAATTGACAGATTAATAAAAGAATAAACTAATAAAGACTTAAACAAAATATAGATAAAAGCTGAAAAGATTAAACTAAAAATACTTTTAAAAATAAATGACGAAAGATTAAAACTCGACAAAAAGTAAAATTTGCAAACTTAAAAATATAACTAAGACAAGACAAGTTTAAAAATAAAACTAAGTAAAAATGCGGGAAAATGAAATTCAAAAACTGAGATAAAAAAAAAACACTATTCAGATCGCAATACGATCGCAACCAATGAACATGGTTGGATAGTACCCTGATCGTACTCTAGCAATCGTAGCCTAGATTGTAGTGTAGGGATCGCACTCAATGCGATGGAAAAAAGAACTGAGCCCCAGATCGCACTCAAGTTGTTGATCCCAAACTTAGATCGATTAGCTTTGTGTATACGAGATTAGATCAAGTATAACACGTAGAGAAACCTTTGTTATATGCTTTGTGAATCTAAGTGTTATGCGGAATTTAACACTTAAACAAGAACACAAGATGTAAACAAAACTTTCACTTTGATTATGAATGTCGAACTTGCTTACAATAAAAGATGTTTACGAATGAAAACTTATATAAAACTTGATATTGAACATTAACCTGAAGGCCTTCTTTTATAGACTAAGAAGCCTTGTACAATAAGCTACGTATCAACTATCCTAGGTAAAGATAAACATAAAAAATACATTGTCGTTTCTATCCTTACTAGAAGTATTCTAGAATATAATAAACGTGTAGCTTATATCTTCCATCAGTGCTTGTCTTCAATGTGTCAACGCTTGACTTTAACTTGTCAACGCTTGAGCTGTCAGCGCTTGCTTTGTTCCTGTCAACGCTTGTTTTGTTCTTGTCAGCGCTCAAGTGATCTGACCTTAATTTATTCCCAACAATCCTCCCCTAAGCTTGATATCCACTCTTATGATCAAGTTTCTGAATAAACATTAAGAACTTGGAGGAGTCTGACAAACCTTCTTATATTGGTAATGAATAAATCTGATCAAATTCTTTGCCACGTCACTTGAATAATCTATCTCCAGCTGAGTGTCCTTCATCTTTTCCAAAACAGCCTTGGATATGAAATACTGAGCATCCACAAGTAGATACTCAGCAAACTTTGTAGAACTCAAATGGTATACACCAGCTGCTGAATATAACCTCCATTGAAGACCACTGAGGTCATCTTCAAGATCCTTCCATATTTCAGGATCTTCCTCATTTGTCCCACACATTCTTTTGAATGTGGTCCAAAGTTTTATTCCATTAGCTGAAGTTGGTGCTTCAGCCTCATACTTGGTCTCTAGTAACCTCCAAAGGTCCACCAAGTCTTCTCTATCACAACTTGCAAATAAAGATATGAGAGTGGTAAAAGTGTGTACCTCCTTGCCAAATCATCCAATCTTCCAGAATCCACATTCATCCTCATCATAACTCACAATTGGATTCCTGGAATCTAATGGTAACACCTGCACCATATCTGAAGCTTCTAATGGGGAGAGCTTGAGGCTCTTTCTTATAACTGCTTCACTTGGATATAGTGGATTCATATCTTTTGGAAACTCAAGTTTAAATCCCTTCTTCACTGGCCTGGGAACTATCATAGCTTTCTTGATTTCCATCTCTTCTGCAAGTTGCTCCTTTCTTTCATCTGAAAGAAGTCTGAGAGTGTTTGCTTCCTGCACTCTCACCCAAATAGGATAAGCCCTATGTTCCAACTCATCAAATGTCAAAGCCTTCAACTTCTGATGTGTCCATCCAACTCCATGACATCTGAGCAACATAAAGTAGAGCTCTCTTCTATCCCTTTTTAACTCTGAGAGAATATTGCTTGCCTTGTGCTTCAAAATCACCTTACAATCCTTCTGAACTCTAAGAAGAAGCTCCAAACCCCATATTTGATCTGAAATGGTCAAGTCTGGATTATCCATGCAGATTTCTTCCCAAGAATTGTACATTTGAACCACCTCTGGCATGTCAAAGTCAACCTGCAATTTTAAGTCTCTCAACTTTTCTCTAGCAAGCTCATCACCATACTCAAGCCTTTCTGGTTCTATAATCATCACACTTTGTAGAATATTGATAACCTATGAATCTATGAAGTGGGTTGATGTTTTCTAGTGAGAGAAACTAGAGAGAGAAAGTGAGAGAAAATGTGTATGATTTTATTAATATGAAAGTGAAATGAGAACAACAACCAACCCCTTTCCATGGTGGAAAGGGGTATTTATACTCCAAGCTTACAATGGGCTTGGGCCGGTCCATGACAAGCCCATGGACCGGTTTCACTTAACTTAATAAGTAACTAGTAACTATTTGCTAACTACGAGCTATTACAACATAAATCATATTGTGGAGTGACCGATACTTCTAATATACGTTAAAACGTATTTCTAACAATCTCCCCCTAAGGGAGGTCACTCCACGTTACAAAGTCCTAAACCTAGCATACTATACAAAGTCTTCGTTCTTTAGCTCGTAGTCTTTTCTTCTTTTCTTTCTTTTGTTGTGAATATGTTGGTTTGATCTTTTTGGCTTTGACTTGAGAGCATTGTTCTTTGGCCTTTCACGTGCGATCTTTGCCTTTCTTGTGAATTTTGCCTCCTCGTGACTTCATGTTCCACACACATACGTCTTTTTGTTGAATTCTCGAAAGCTTCAGAGTTTGGTACAGCGGAAGACTTCATCTTGTACTTTCTTGAATTTTTGCTGAACTTTGTTGCAAAAGACATAAGCATGTGGGAACGACTTTTACAGGTACACCGCAACACCACCGTCTTCACTGGTACACAGCAACGCCACCGTCTTCAACAGGTACACAGCAACGCCACCGTCTTTAACAGGTACACAGCAACGACACGAATAAAATGGCTTTGAACATTTTATTCTAATTCGGTAGCATTTTACCTCCGGTCGGTGAAGACCGTTGGACGATATTAGATATCGTACCCGTGACGGATAGTTTCAATTAAGTAACTTCCTGACAGGATTTCGCGGGTAAACCCGTTCTCTTTATTCGACCGTCCAAAGCTGACTGCGAACATAAAGAGTGAATCACTTGGATAAATTATCCTTGTGATTTGAAGCCGTCAATTCATGAAACCTGGAACAAGTGAATTTCAATTAAGATTTTCACCATCGTTGCTTTCCAGTTGTCACGAGCTCAATTCATAAAGAATTTTGCACGTCACCTACCAAGTGCTGTTTGATGTTAACACTAGAAGGATTTCCACTCGTCACTGTGATCAATAAAGAGTCACTCTGAGTGTTCTGGCAAGATCATATGATAATGCGTAGAGGCCTGGAACGAGTTTAAGTTCAATTAAGAATTAAACCACTGTTTCCTTCCAGTTTTTCACAAGATTGGTTAAAAGAACTGCACGTGTAACCTACCATGAGCTTGTTTGATGTTGGCTCAAGCAGGATTTCCATCTTCATTGTAATACTTACATATTACTCGGATGTTCTGGCAATATTACGGGAATATTGCGTAGGACTCATGAAAATCTCTTACTTTTCACAGTGTGTGAGAAAGCAAGGAATAAATGGAAAGTGTCCTAATGAGACTTTTGATGATCTCTTGGCTCTAGACTCGATTGTGCGTTTTGATTTAGTGAGCGATGGCTGGAGAGGAGTGCCACCTTTTCAATACCAGTCTATTCGGAGTGAATAAACCAATAGATAATGTGTTGATCTCCGTGTGATTAAAACAAATACCTTTTGAGAGATATTTGAGTTAGCTGGGAAGGGTTGTGCATTGCATCACTGGGTCCATGATGTCTTTCTTCAATACCGAGAATCATTAGCAAAAATGACCTCAATAGCATATGTATTGACCCGGTTTCTGCCTAAAGTTGTAAGGAGGGCTTCTTTCTTTACACCCTTTATCTTTACAATTCTTTTTCATTCTTCAACCCCTTCAATGCTTACCAATACGTCATCACTAGCACCTTGTTGTGATTGCTCCAGTGCTAGCTTAAGTACTTGGTCGGCATTCAGCTACGTTCACATTCTTTCTCCATCTTTCCTAGGACTTCTAATTCTATCTAGGGAATTGTCCTTGGGAAGATTCCATCGGCTCTGATGAATCATTGGACTAAACCTATTCCTACCACCCTTTTGTCACCACATTCATCGTGAATTAAGCGTGTTTTGGGAAGGAATTGCCACCATGAAAAATCATTGAAAATCACATAAGGTACTTGTGATATTAAAATCAAAAGTTTTGTACCTTAGGTGTTTTGTTCATCAAAAACGCTCCCCCTTAACACGTGCTTAACACATATTAAGTTGGATTATCGTTAAGTCTTTTTCATCTTTTAGCCAAGTATCACTTAAGTCTCCTTAATCCCATTTTCTCCCCTTATCCAAAATGTTAACCATTAATATTTGGGATATTGAATGGATTAACCGGTCTTTGGGTAAAAATGAAATCGATGTTTGGCCATAGAACATGTTCATGCTCCCCCTTAAATTAATAAGGGATAGTTGTAGTGCTTTAGTATGATATATTTTGAAAGATTTAGAATCTCGTGAGAAATTCTTGAAAAATTATCATACCTTAACACTACATCAAGCCATTACAGCACAATATTCACAAATATACATATTCAAAATTGAAAACCAATATAAAGTGGACCTGAGATGTACGACCCATTAGATGGATCGTTGCAGTAGCTTGTGGTGCACTAAATATGGTCTACCACCCACGAATCTTTCCAAGCTCCTCATCAATCTACGTTCACGGAGCTTTTGATCGATCTTCTTGATCACATAATTCGCCATCTGCCTATAACCCTTATGCCAATCCTCGGTCATCTCTGGCAAAGTCCCACCCGAGTTCAGATGCTCCAACTTTCCTCTAACTTGTAGAAGAGTCCCATCACTGTACTTGTAAAGCTCTCCTACCCTCATAAACTTCATTAAACCTCGACTGTTCAAGTAGAAAATGCCGCAATTCGGAACAGAGATGCCGGTATAAGGACATCTTTCTACATGTTGAGGTAGAACTTGATTCACTGGACGGGTTAAGTTGAGCTTCCTTTGATAGCTTTCGACTCCCAACTGAAGATCTTCAACTCTTTTCTTGATAACAACGCTTCGTGTGAACATACGAAGTGCTGTATTCAAGGCAATGAGGTCTTCACGAGGAATATGTGTGAGTTGATCTCGGGTCATCAGAAGCAACATATCTTCAATATCCTCAAGGCGAATGATAGAGAAATCTCCCTGCTGGATTTTGTATTCTCTGTCATCCTCCCTTTTCAAACGAATCTCCGTCACATGATAGTAGCCATTCTTGGCTTCAGTTTTCAACCCTAAGATGCTGGAGATGCGGATATCGGATCGAACGTTACTCCCTGAGTTGACTAGACAGCAGCCCCTGTACGCCCTTCGAACTCGTTCGTCCCAGTGTGATGCACCTATGACAGCATACATATCATAATTATGATTTACCTTTGGGACCCTGAGTCGGTTTACCTTTTCCTCGATAAAGGGTATTGTCCCCCAGTTGGCAGCTTTCAGCAAGGTCAGGGATGTTGTGTACTTTGAGGACCCCTTCAGAAGATACACAAGATCATTGGTGACGAAGAAGTCAAGAGCAATCTGATTATCTTGAGAAGGATCCATTGGAGGTGGAGCTCTTTCTGATTCATGAAGTCCTGGCCGTTGAACGGTATTCAGAGCCTTCAGGATCTCATTGGCATAATACTCGAACTCCATTTGGGTCAACCGGGTTTTGGCGCGTAGTCTCTTATCCTTCAGTGCTTTCTTCACCAAAGATGGAGTAACCGAAGTCTTATACTCATGAGCAAGAAATGCACATAAGTCAATCGGACTGCGGATACGAAGATACAAAACATCTTTGTCAGCGTCGGTGATCGGATCATACTGCGCCGCTGCCGTGATCCAAGCCTGTGGTGGTGCAGTCTCGTCAATCTCCAACGTGTCTGCCCAGTCCCTTGTGCTTGGAACAATATATTGTGGGTTTTGTTGCAGAGGATTGGAGACGTGAACATCTGCTTGTTCTGTTTCAGGCATGTCGGCTGTGTCATGAACGGGTGAGTGTTGTGCAGCTTCAGGTTCGGTTACCGATTCTGCAATCACAGGAACAACAACAATAGAACTAACAGGGTTAGTGGTAACAGGTATGGATGCAACGATAAATGTACCAGGAATAGATGACCCTGTAGTGGCATTCACATCGTGGCGCCACTTCGATCGTCTGGATTCCGTGGAAGTAGATTTTTCCTTTGTTGCTGCATCTTTCTTGGACTTGGTGCCAGATTTAACAGGTTTCTTTGAGCTGGCACCCTTATCCCCTTTCTCAGGCTGTTTACCCCCATCAGCATCCTCATTATCATCCCCGTTGCTCCCTCGAACACTCTCCTCATTACCATCACCACCATCATCGCCATCATCATCATCGTCATCATCATCCTCATCATCATTATCATCATCCTTATCATTATCATCATCCTCATCATTCTGATCCTCATCATCCTCATCATCATCATCATTCTTGTCATCATCATCCTCATCATCATCATCATCCTTATTTTCTTCTTCTTCTTCTTCCTCTTCTCCACCAGTACCCTCTTCTTCTTCACTCTCTTCCCTTTCTTCCTCAGGGAGAATGTGGTAGGGTACCACACTTCCAAACGTCTTGAACAACCTATCATCCTCCATGATAGCGTCATTCAGGGATTTGAAGAGAGCCCGTTGAATCCTCGATTTATCAAACGATCCAAGTTCCCTCATTCGAGCTTTGAGGATCTTCTTAAGTTCAAAATCCGTCAAGTCATAAGCAATCTTGTAGGCGGCTTCTAAAGGATTGGATGATTTGATCATCAAGTTGTCAGCAGCAAGTGTCTTCAACTCATCACGCAGTTTAGGCATTAGGGATTCAACGGAGTCTTTCACTCTCTGCTCAATAGAAGCTTCAAGAGCTTCTTTTTGCTCTTTAAGGTCATCCTTAATAGCTTTAAGTCTCGTAATTCGTGCTTGATGCCTATCAGCTTTAGCCTTTTTAACCCGAGCAAGTTCTTCTGCATGAGCTTTACGTGTAAATTCCATATCTGCAGCGAACTTAGCAATCAACTCTTCTTGAGCTTTCTTAGATGCTTCTTCACTTTGAGCTCGTCTAAGTAACTCTTGGCGAAGTTCATCCATTTCTCTCTTGTGATTATCCACATGTTTATCCAACATTTCGGCCATCACCAATGCTGCCATTGCAGACGTTGCAGAGCTGCTCTGGGTTGATGGAATAGGCTCGGTTGTAACTGCGGTACTAAGGATGGGAGTTATTGGTGGTGGAAGAAATGGTGTTGAAACCGGTCTGGTTGGTACAAGTTGTTTTGGTGGAAGTTGAGTTGTTAACGGTTGAGTAGACTCTTTTTCAACACTTGCTGAAACAGGGGGGGTGGATGTCTCCTTCGAAGTAGAATACTTTTCAGGTGATCCAAACTCAAACACATCATCTGGTTCCACGTACTCTTCTTCAACATTTACCCGTGCACCCGAACCACTACCTCCAGTGTCTTTCCTACTCCTTTCCATAGCTATCTTCATCGCTTTTCTCTCAGCCTTGTTAAGAGCAGGATCATCAATATCTTCTTCATCGTGGAGAATTAACTCATCAGCCGTACCCTTTCCCTTCTTAACTGCAGTCTTCTTCTTTTTGGTTTTGGGTTCAGGTAAATCTGTTTGCTTCCGTTTACCTTTGCTCTTAACCGTGGTAGATGAGTCTTCACCTGCTAGAATACTTGCTCGTTGATTCTCAATTTCTGTTAGCAAGTTCTTGTAATCATCAGATGCAATAATCTCATCGGTCAGAAGATGACTGGGAATGGGACCAGGAATAACCGTATTCGAATGAGTCTCCTGCCTTAAGTCTACCAAATCATCATCATCCATCGTGTGGTGACGACTACCTACACGCTTGTTAATGGATGCATCGTTTTCCATAAAGTAATGTATGATCAACTTAATAAACCTAGGGTACTGGTAACTTTTAACCTTACCCTTTGTGTTTGTGAAGAGTTGAAAAGTAAACTCCTCCCACAGCAGTGATGCATAATCAATACCCATACCTTTAAACATACCATAAAACATCTTGATGATTGGTGGACGAACAGCATCAAACCCAGTTGTTTTGGGTGTTAAACATCGGCTTAGAATCCCAAAAATAGCTTTCCATGGTTGACCAACTTTGGCAGTAGTAAACTCAGACGGGGTTCGTATGTCAAGACATCCAATGGCAGTGAACATCTCCATGATCTGGTCCTTAGTCGGGTTGGCTGAGTATGATAGGTCTTTGAGTGTCGGCCGAAATCCAAAGATCTTCCTAAAGTCTGACACAGTAAGCGTCTGCTGCTTGTTGTCCAAGGAACAAGTGATTTTGTTCGACGTCCTCTCTTTGGTAGCCCAGAACTCGTAAAGGTATTCATAGGGCACTGAAGCACTTCTCCTTAGCGCATGCTTGAGATGAGATTTATCAAGCATGGTTGTACCTACCTTAAATCCATTATGGGTAGAGTGAGATACCTCCTTCAAACGAAAGTTGTTCGGAATAAACTTTAGAGTCTTGGCTTCGGCAATGGCGGTGGCTCTGGTGTGTTGTATTTGTTGTACTGTAGGGTTAGTCATCGTCTCTGCTTAAGATAAAACACAAAGGTTGAAACATACAAATATGAATATCAATATGACTTTAAACCTAAGCATAGAACATATGACCTAATCCCTTAAGCTTGTAAACCATTCAAACATCTTCTATACGGAATAATCATTCAATTCGGAATACTTGGTCTATGCTGAATATAAACCCTATGCGGAATGATAGGTCTATTCGGAACCTAAGGCCTATGCGGAATAAAAAGTCTATTCTGAATAAAAAAAGGCTATTCGGAACATTTATCCTATGCGGAAAAAAATCCCTATTCTGAATAAAATGTCTATTCGGAACATTGGGCCTATGCGGAATAAATTCCCTATTCGGAACATTGGGCCTATGCGGAATAAAATCCTATTCGGAACATTGGGCCTATGCGGAATAAATTCCCTATTCGGAACATTGGGCCTATGCGGAATAAAATCCTATTCGGAACATTGGGCCTATGCGGAATAAATTCCCTATTCGGAACATTGGGCCTATGCGGAATAAATACTCTATTCGGAAAGAACAGTCTATGCGGAATAAATTCTCTATTCGGAAAGAACTGTCTATGCGGAATAAAAATCCTATTCGGAAAGACTTGGCCTATGCGGAATATTCAGTCTATTCGGAAAAAGTTTCTCTATGCGGAATATTCATTCTATTCGGAAAGATTTCTCCTATGCGGAAAGATCATTCTATTCGGAAAAACTTCTCCTATGCGGAAAGACCTCCTATTCGGAATGTTTTTCAATACTTATATATATTCTAATTAAGCACAAAATCCGTTTGAATCAAGTGCTCTAAAGGCCAAAGCAGTTCAATTTGTTCTATTCCGAATGCAACCAAGGCAAAACCCCCAATTTAATTAACCCTAATTGAAGCAGAAACTGATTTCGATTGTTTTCAATTAAAAATAGTTAATTAACTTGTTTTGCATGAAAGATTAATCCGATTGAATACCTTTTGAAGATCTTGAACAAGAAGATTAATGAATTGATTCGTGTTTGTTTGATTTCGTGAGTGTTTGTGTGTTTATTTGTTAATGGCGGCAAAGAGATAGAGGAACAGTGAGATGAGAGAAAGAAGAAAACGGGGGGATGATTGACTAGGTCAAAAAAACTTTTTAGCAAGTTTGAAACATAGTCACATTTAACCCCTCACTTTTCTTTTCACTCCAATCAACATGCTTTTGTTTTTCCAAGTTTTAATACTTGTCATTTTGACCCTATCTTATGTTAAATTCCCGAGCCTTAGTGATCAACCTATCTTAACACACACACAAGTCTATTCATGACAAACTTATAAGCAACAACAAGACAAATGCCAAAGCAATCCAACCATTAACCATTAAGCTTTTTGAGTTTCCTTGAAAACTTTTGAAGATCTTTTTGATGTGAAAGATGATGTAACATTTTCTCCCCCTTAAACGATGACCCGTTTTCTATTTAAAGAGCTGTAGTCATTGTTTAACGAGGCACATGATGATGAAAAACATTTTCCAATTGATATCTTGAAAAGTTTGATTCGTGGTGTGAATAAGATTTCTCTTATTTTAACAAATTAATGCACTGAGACGTACACTAATTCGTGTTAGACCAAGTTGTAAAGTAAACTTGATCCCTTTGCATGATTTGGCTTGTAAATCACGCCCGAGAAAATTAATTCCCGTTCTGAGCCAACGTTTTCCAAAGAAATACGTGACTTTAATATAAAAACCGGGTTGCAGTCAGAAATAACTACAAGCCATAATGGGCATGTTTTAAAAATGTACAACTTTTATACGGACTCTATTTATGGCACCGTGTCAATATTGATCGACATTTCTAAGGCCGTAAATATTACCGTACTAAAAGACATGCCCGTTTTAAACGAAAAATATTTTTGGTTTTTCTTGATTTTATAATTTTTATGGTTTTTGTAGGTTTTATTTTTTTTATGGTTTTTCTTGTATTTATATTTTTGTATTTTTCTTTTGTGGTTTATATATTTACTATAATATACATGATCACGAACAAAGGATACTCTGAATAGTTTACCACGACTATTCAGCTAATTCTTCTGCCAATTCTTTGAGAGTCGTTGGAGTGAATGATTTCATGCCAAGCTTGTCGATCAAAAACTCGATTCGTCCTCAATCTAAGGCTTTGGTGAACATATCCGCCAGCTGGTACTCAGTAGTGACAAAATACAGCTCGATCACTCCGTTCTCCACCTGCTCCTTAATGAAATGGTAGCGAATGTCTATGTGCTTGGCCCGGGAGTGTTGAACATAGTTACAGCAAAGGGCAATGGCGCTCTTGTTGTCACAATACATCGGGATTTTGTTGAATCCTAAACCGTAGTCAGTTAATTGTGATCTCATCCAAAGGACTTGAGCACAACAACCGGACATGGCGATGTATTCAGCCTCCGTGCTTGATATTGCAGCGCTTTTCTGCCTTTTTGAAGACCAACTGATCAATCTATCTCCAAGGAGTTGCACAGATCCAGAAGTGCTACGCCTCGTGTCTTGACATCCAGCATGATCGGCATCTGCGTATGATATTAAAGCAATCGAGGAATCTTTCGGATACCATAGACCACGATGAAGTGTTCCTTTTAGATACCGAAAGATCCTTTTAACTACATGTAAGTGCTTTTCGGTAGGCCGAGCCTGATACCGGGCACACATGCATACAGCAAATTGCAAATCAGGCCTGCTAGCAGTCAGATATAGAAGGGTGCCGATCATCCCACGGTAAAGTTTTGGATCGACAATAGTCCCATTCCTATCTTCATCTAACTTAGATTTCTCCACCATTGGAGTGTCCACGGGGTCACAATTTTCAAAGTTATATTTCTTAAGAGATTCTAGAGCATATTTGGATTGACTAATAAAGATGCCTCTGGGATTTTGAGAAATCTGTAATCCTAAGAAAAATGAAATTTTTCCCATCATCGACATCTGAAAGCGTGTGGATATTATCTTCTCAAATTGATTAGACAATTCTATGTTAGTGGCAGCAAATATTATATCATCAACATAAATTTGTACCAGAAGCATGTCGTTGCCTTCCTTGAGAGTGAATAGAGTGGGGTCCACCTTGCCTTTGGAGAAGCCTTCCAAAATGAGATATGTTGACAGGAGATCATACCACGCGCGTGGAGCTTGTTTCAACCCATAGAGAGCCTTCTTAAGCTTGTACACATGATTAGGAAACTCCGTACTGACGAACCCATCCGGTTGACTAACATAGACTTCTTCCCTTAGTTCACCGTTCAAAAATGCCGTCTTCACATCCATTTGGTAGACGATCATGTTCATATGAGCAGCATACGCAAGGAATAGTCTAATCGCCTCCAATCTAGCCACAGGAGCAAAAGATTCTTCAAAGTCTATACCCAAGGCTTGTTTATATCCTCTAGCGACCAATCTAGCCTTATTCTTCAATACCGCACCCATCTCATCAAGTTTAACCTTATAAACCCATAACAAAGTGAGGATGTTAACCTTGTCAGGGAGAGGAACCAATTCCCATACTTCAAGTCGTTGGAATTCATTTAGTTCCTCCTGCATAGCTTCAATCCAAGATGATTGGGTCATAGCCTGCTGCCAATTTTTGGGTTCAACTTCAGAGAGAAATGCATCAAAGTAACAATAAAGTGCACTCTCTTGTAATTGATGGCGTGTAGAGACTGGTCGATCTAGATCTCCAATAACATTCCTAATTGGGTGATCTTTTGTCCATTTAGTGCTATGGTTTTCAATCCTAGGTGGTCTGGAGTGAACAATAGAAGGATCTTCTTCTGAGGTAGACGCGGCTGAAGGGTTTTCAGGGATCGCTACACCAAAGAAAGGAAGCTGTTGCAAATGAGCATATTCCAAGTCGTGATCAATAGAATCCTCTTCCACATCATTAGGCACAAGTAGGGGTGATGATTCAGGTGTAGTTTGAGAATCACTTGGTGAAGGTGCATCCGGTTCAATGTGAATTGTAGATGCATTAGATAAAGGTTCATTAGCTTGAGCAACCACTTCAGGTATTGGAGCAATTACTACAGGTGCTGGAACTTCATCAGTCGGGGGATCGAAGAATTCATCAAACAACGGTTGAAACAGTTTATCCCACTCGGGCCTTGATGGTGGTAAAAATGATGTAGAAGTAGGATTATTGGGAACTAATCCGGAACTAATAGCACCGGTTCCCATCTCATGAAGCGCGGGTTCAGAGCTGTGTTGCTCAGAAGCCATCGCTGTCAGCTCATCGAAATCTGCGTCCATAGTTTTTACAATCTTGCCAAGACGACAGTTATAGATTCGGTATGCTCTCTTGGACGGTGAGTAACCAATGAAAATACCTATATCGGCTTTTGGTTGAAGCTTACCCAAGTTCTCACTATTGATGTTTGGATAACAAAGAGCACCAAACACATGGAAAAATGAAACATCGGGTTTACGGTCATGTAGAAGCTCATAAGGTGTTTTTCCATGGCGTTTCCGAATGATAGAACGGTTTTGGGTGAAACATGCAGTAGATATAGCCTCTGCCCACAAGAACAATGGAGCGTTCGCGTAAATAAGCATGGTCCTAGCAGCTTCCATAAGTGTACGATTCCGTCTTTCAACGACACCGTTTTGTTGTGCAGTGCGTGCAGCGGATGTTTCATGTGAGATACCAACTCCTTCATAATAATCACGAAGAGTCTGGTTGACGAACTCTGTACCATTGTCTGTACGAATACGGCGGACAGTAGTATTCAAACGTACCTGAATGAATTTCAGAAAAGTGATGATAGCCTTCGGTGCTTCATCCTTTGTACGTAGAAATCTAACCCATGTAAACCTGGAAAAATCATCCACAATGACGAGAATGAATTTCTTACCGCTCACACTTTCAGTTCTCATTGGTCCACAAAGATCCATATGCAAAAGATGAAGTTTTTCTTGATTGGTGTCTTCAGCTTTGGGCTTGTAAGATTTCTTGGTGCTTTTCCCCCTTGAACACGCGGAACATAAATTGTCCTTGTGAAATTTAAGCTTTGGAAGACCACGAACTAATTCGTTTTTAGCCAGATGATTAATAGCATCAAAGTTAAGATGAGATAATCTGCGATGCCATAACCATGACTTGGTCTTAGATGCTTTAGAGAGAAGACTTACTGGAGAGGCAGCCATCATGTCTTGTAGAGACAACGTATAAAGATTTGCACCACGAGATCCCTTCAACAAATCTTTTCCTTCCAAGTTGCGGATGAAACAAGTGTGTTGTCGAAAAGCAACCTCTAGGTTGGAATCACAAAACTGTCCTACTGAGAATAAGTTATGACCAAGAC
This sequence comes from Glebionis coronaria, assembly GCA_025667525.1. Classification (NCBI taxonomy): domain Eukaryota; kingdom Viridiplantae; phylum Streptophyta; class Magnoliopsida; order Asterales; family Asteraceae; genus Glebionis; species Glebionis coronaria. Next base: position 497,547,032 of record CM046877.1, read on the forward strand.
CTTCTACATAGTATACCCTAGAAATTGTCACGTTTCCAATCTGATATTCACCATACCCCATAATCTTTGCTATATGATCATTCCCGAATTTAACCGTACCAAGAAACTTGCTGACGAAATTTCGGAGCTTCGAGCGATTTCCGGTCATATGTTTTGAACAACCGGAGTCCAAATACCACAGGATGATTTGGACCACCTGAAAATATCACCACACGAAGACAATGTAGAGGTATCGGAATCTGAGTGTTCCTTGTTATTAGCAGGTACAGATTTAATAATCTTAGATTTGCTAACTATAGGTTTCTTAGATTTCCTAGCCTTTTTCTTCCTAATTGGTAGTGTAGATTCTAGTTGGCTTAAATCCTGAGGTATTTCTTCACTGATAGGCACTATAGTGGGGGCTGACCTAATTAAAGGGCGCTGTTTCCATACTTGAGTGCGAGTGTTCCTAACTAAAGGACGCTCAGACCTAACCTCAATGGATGCATTCCTAGTTAAAGGGCACATTTTTCCATCTAATGTAAAGGTCCTACCAGTTGGACGCCATTTCCAGCCAACTTGGGCACGAGTTCTACCCGTTGGCTTCCATTCAAGACCATTCTTAATAGCATTCATTTCATTCACGTGATCAATCAGACACAAATCATGACGCTGGGAAAACATACATTCATTACAATTCCAACAATTCAAATCAGAATTCACGAATGGTTTAGGCTGCTGCACAGGCGCAGAGCTTTTAGTCTTAACATGATTCTTTTTATTTAAAACTGAACTAGCATTCCTATTGTGAACTTCTACTTTCTTCTTTTTGGCACTACTAGTGGGGGGCTTGATCTTATCTTTCTTGAGTGGCGATCCTTTAGCCTTAGTAGTCTCTTTTAATCCTGTAGAAGGCAAAGTGGGAATATTAGCAACAGATTTTAAAGGTGCCTTACTTGATTGTGCCAATGACGGTTTTGCTCCTGGAGTCTTATTAAATGGAGTTACAGCAATGGGCCTATTATTAAGTAGTACAGAACCTGGTGTACCTATGTATTGCAGATATGCCAAGCAATATTGAACTCGCTTAATATATTCATGAGCCGAATAATAGTCGCTACTTGAGGGATCTAAGGCATAAAGATCGTCTAAAATATCCCTAAGAAGATCGACATGCTTAATGGCATTCCTCATATAATCATCATAGGTAACTGGGTTTCTCTTATGAAGCGGGTTCTTATAAAGCACTACTGACTTGGTTGTTGGAGCAGTAGTGGACGGTGCAGAGTCGGTAGCTAAGTTATCAACAACTTCTTGTTGGGTGAGAAGAAGTGTCTCCTTTAACTCAGCCAAAACCATATTTTTGTCAATGAGCAGGATGTTCAAATCAGAGATTTCCTCGCACTTTTGGTTCAGTTGTTCAACATAAGATTGTTGCTGTGCCGCATTAAAAGCGAAGCGTTCTTCTAGTGAACCATAAAGAGCGGATAGTCCCTGTCTTGTCCGATCCATCTCCTCTAGAACAGACGAAAGTCTAATTTCTAAGACCTGGTTTTTAGACTCTGCAGCCTCTTGTTCCATTTTGAGTGTTTCATTTGATGACACATCTCTCTTCAATCTCATTATCTCTTCCTCTAATGTCTTAACAATTGCAATCATCTTGTCACTCGTCTCAACACCGTTTTCACAAACATTTGATATCAAAAGATTCTCATTTTGAGTTTGTTGTTTTAATTCTAAAGATATACAATGTTGTTCTAGTTGATTAAAGCGTTTTGAGAGTAAATTGTAAGAATCTTGTAGCTTCAAAAACTCAGCATTAGATTCGTGACAAGAATGATTATCTACCTCATTTACAGTATCAGCAACATTTACAGAAAGATCACAAACATCATCACAAATATCATTACAAATATTCACAGCATCACAATTAATCATAGCGGATGTAAGCTCATTCGAATAATTAACATTTACAGTGGTAAGCACATCACACGAGATTACTGCAGACAAGAATCGGTCATATTCGGTTAAAATCTTTTCTTTTTCAATTAGTTGTAGTTCGTAAGCGGTGTCCATTTCATAAAACACTTTTTGAACTTCACCAATTTCAAACACAAGATTTTCCTTAAGAGATGCAAAAATTCCTTTTAGACTTTCGACAAACGGATTGATCTCATTTTTAAACACCTCGTTCATATGTTCGAAAGCCCATTCTCCGGCGTTTAGGCCATTCGAAGTCGTACGTTCCAAAATGACCTTGTCAAAATTAGTAAAGTATTGATTAATCTCTTGCAAGTTTAACCATACAGTGCTAACAGGTGGAAGATCCTTTGGAATTTCCTTAGGACCTTCCATATTGACAAGTGTAGGAAAAGTACTAGGGTTTTCTTCATCTAATATGTAGGTTAGTGCTGTTATGAGATCTTTGTCCATATGGAAGCGAATTCTAAAATCCGTTTTTGCAAGCTCCTTATTCAATTTAAAATAATCACACTCGGGATATTTTGCAGAATTGTATGACCGATCCTCATCAACTAGATCCTTACTTGTTTGATCATTGGGAAAAACAATCGGGTCTAAAGCCAATCCTAATTGAGTTGCATTATAAAGTCTAGGACTATGTCTTAAAGCTTGTTTTGCATACCGTGGATTAGGGGGAAGGCCTTTTAGACGTGATAAGTTAAATTCTCTAAATGAAGCATCAAATAAGTGAACTAGTTGAGAAGCAGAGTATTGTCTTAAGAGCAAGTAATCTAGACTTCTAATCTTATTAGTAGCATTAATCTCCATTTCATTCTTCTTAGACTCGAGTGACTCAAAATCTGTTTGAAGTTTTTGAAAATTAGTGACCACTAATTCCTTTTCGCTAAGTTCTTTAGAAAGATTTGCTCTTAAGGTTTCGATTTCTTGCAAGTGACCCATTTGTTTGTTTCTAAAATGATCATATTCGAGATTAGTTAGAACACTAGACGAAGGCACTAATTCCAAGGTTTGAATTTTCTCGTTGCTTAAGGTAAGCTCATCAGACAAATTCTTATTCTTAGCTAAGGTTTCTAAGAGTGCAGCATTCATTTGGCTAAGTAATGCAGCAGGAACCATGACCAAATCTTGTTGAGCAGAAGTAGGCGTATGCGAAATAGGTCCCGGTTGTGATTCACTCAAAGTCTGGGGACTCACATTGATATTGCTATCATTGTTTGTCTCCTCATTTGAAAGACTCACCACCGAAGATTCATTCGAATCAGCACTCTCTTGCACAACTTGATGTAGTTGAATACTAGCATCAGTGGTATTAATAAGTACCTCAGATCTCTTTTCTGGCCCTAAGCTGGAGATAGTTGCCATGAGAGCAGCCTTTGCAGATTGTAAGTCATCACAGTCTGAGTCATACGCATCAAGATCATCAGCTTGGTATGCTGCATTCTGTGTGGTGACGACGTCTTGTTCAGCAATCCCTGGATCAGCAAGAAATGCAAGCTCCTCTTCATCAAGTTCCCTTCCTTGTGCCTGAGCATTTACCAGATAGATCTTTTCTGCAAACCATTGTCCATCCCTTCTCCTTTTGGGTTTCTTACAATCCCTGGACATGTGACCCTCTTCCTTGCAGTTGTAACATGTAATCATTCTCAACTTGCCCGTGGAATTAGCCCGTGGAGCAGGATTGGCCATTGGTGCCTGATTTACCGTGCGAGCATTGGTGGTTGATGTGGTAGGTCTCCCCTGATATGGTTGAATAGGCTGAACCATGACCATGCCATTCTCAATAGTAGCTTGTTGACGAGAATTAGATGAATTCCTCAACTGATTGTTGGTTGGAGCTGATCCTCTGTATCCTCGTTTGCTTAAAGTCCTTGTGAGATAAGCAGACATAGTGGTTAGCACTTCAACTGGGTCAGCTCCTTGTTGGAATACAGGAACGGGGACTTCCTCATCATCACAATACATTGCTTGATCTGGATGAGCTGCATAATCACTAGAAGGAATACTCATTTGATCAGGGTAGCTTGTTGGATATGCTGCATTCTCTTGATAAGAAGAATATGAAGGCTGAGCATAAGGTGCAATGTTTGCTGGTTGAAGTTGTGATGCATACTGTGGTGAAGGTGCATTAAACCGATATTGTTGCTGATGTGAGGTGGGTGGTTGTGGTAGAATCGAGTATTGGGGGAAGGTCGGTGTCATGTAAGGTGATGGATGATAGGCTTGATGTCCCAAGATATAAGGTGTGTTGTTGTGTGACAAGCTTGGTTGATTCGCCATCAAAGCTAAGGAATCTGGGTACATACCGCGAGGAGAACGGTGCATAATCACATGTTTCACATGCTGCTGAAGAAAAGCATAGATTTGATCTAAGTTGCACTTATGCAAATCCCGGGTTAACTTCACATCGGTAATATACTCACCCCATTCAGCTTGAGGTAAAGTATTCAAGAACTTGGTGTTAACCTGGAATGGAGCAATCACGAGATTGTATACATTCAGATCATTCATTAGAGTGGTGAATCTGAAGTAATAGTCGTGTAGCGTTTCCCCTGGGCTGTACGTGAATCTATCAAACAGATCATACAGCTGACACTCCCTTTCCTGTTTGGTGAGAGACGTACCTTGTAGCAACACCTTTAGACGTTCCCATAAATCTTTGGCAACCGTATATTGACTAACCATACGATAAATATCATGCGGAAGAGCTTGGAGAAGAGTCTGTAAAGCCTTTTCATCAGCATCAGCAATGAGTTGTTGTGCCGGTGTGAGTTCTTCATATTCTCTTGGTCGAGACACGTTATTTGCCACAATGGTACCATAGTCGAGTGGACCATTCAAAATCGATTTGACCATAAGCCTTCCGTATGTTGGTTTGCCCTTCAAGTATTGCATCATACGGCCCTGCCATGCCTCAAACACCTCTTTAATAAGCATCGGTGGACGACTATCAGTCCCCGTTATGATCGAGATATCCGTAAGAGATGTCATCTGAGGCATTAATGAACTTGGATTCATTGTGATCACTTAAAAGACTCAAAGATTATCGGTTGATCGAGCAGTGAAGAAAGGTTGAGAATTTGTGTTGTGTTGATTGTAATCAAGATTAAATCCACTAAAGATCGTCGAAAAAAACTCAAATACCCCTTGAACTTGCTTATACGGAATAACCCAAACTCAGACTAAACCCTATTCGAAATAATACCTATTCGGAATAATCCTATGCTGAAAACCCTTATACTAAATAACCCTTATGCGGAATAACCCTATTCTGAAAATGCCCTATTCGGAATAAACCTTATGCTGAATAAACCTTATGCGGAAAACTTTGCTATTCGGAATAATAGGCTATTCGGAAAATATTGGCTATTCGGAATGCTATTCGGAAAGTATGGCTATTCGGAAAGATGGGCTTATTCGGAAAGAATTGCTATTCGGAAAGATTTGCTATTCGGAAAGAATTTCCTATTCGGAAAGCTGCTATTCGGAAAGAATTGCTATTCGGAAAGTTGCTGCTATTCGGAAAAATCTTCTTATTCGGAAAGTCTATTCGGAAAAAATCCTGCTATTCTGAAAATTGTCCTATTCGGAATGTCTATTCGGAATAAACCTTCTATTCTGAAAAACTTCCTATTCGGAATCCCTATTCGGAATAAACTGGAAAAAATGTTTCCGAGACTTAAAAAACAGCTTTAAATCCGATTTTTGATCCAAAACCACAAAAAGTTTTATGATTTTTACCAAAATAAGCTAAACCCAATCCTTATCAATCAATCCCAATAACAAAAACACCAAAAACAACAAGATTCAAGATTGATTTTTTCTAAAGATCACTAATTGATTCAAAAACTAAAAAAGCAACACAATCCTTACCTTAAATCACCCCATAGCTCTTGATACCAAATGTAGAATATTGATAACCTATGAATCTATGAAGTGGGTTGATGTTTTCTAGTGAGAGAAACTAGAGAGAGAAAGTGAGAGAAAATGTGTATGATTTTATTAATATGAAAGTGAAATGAGAACAACAACCAACCCCTTTCCATGGTGGAAAGGGGTATTTATACTCCAAGCTTACAATGGGCTTGGGCCGGTCCATGACAAGCCCATGGACCGGTTTCACTTAACTTAATAAGTAACTAGTAACTATTTGCTAACTACGAGCTATTACAACATAAATCATATTGTGGAGTGACCGATACTTCTAATATACGTTAAAACGTATTTCTAACACACTTGAGTCTGAGCTAGCTCCATCACTTTCTTCTTCAGAAGTCACAACAAATGGTGACTTTTCCTTTTCACCTTGTTCCATCATTTGTTCAGCCAATCTTCTATCAAATTCAACTTGGGCTGCATCCTTTGGAACAATTTCCTCTACCAATTTACCCTTACCCTTATCTGATGGTGCAATGGTTGGTAAGGTAGATGGTAATACCTGAGTAGAAACTTCCTTGATGATAGATGATGACTGGAATACATCACCTTCATGTGCAGGTCTGTCAACGCCAAAATTTCCTCTATCAGCGCCCAAAATACTTCTATCAGCGTCCAAATTTGTCTTGTCAACGCTCAAATATTTTCCCTCAGCGCCTTGTGTAACCTCTCTCAACATAGCTGTAAATGATAAATTTAGATTGGTTGGAGAGATTAAGGACGTATCAAAACCTGTTTGTTCCTTCAAAGTTGTAAGGGCTTCAGCAACATCCATTGATTGACCATCTTGGCTGCCCTTATCACTCAGATTTCTTTGATCTTCCTCCCCTTTGGAAGACTCCTCCATACCCATCCTAGCATGAGCACTCTCCAAAACAACAATCCTCTCCCTCAATTGCTTGAGTTCAAGGCCTTGTGAGCTGACAATTTGTACTAAGTCTGCATTTTGCTTTTGCAAGCTAATGCAGACTGCCGTCAATTCCAAAAGAGTCATTGGTTCCAGTCTGCCCTCATCTGAAATGGGGATTTGTCCTCCCAAGTCAGGTTCATTGGGCAAGGATGAGGACTTAATTATGGTGGGAGTGCCTTGGCCAGCATCTAAGCCAGAACCAATAGTCCCAGCCTCATCCAGGTCACCAGCCACACTTGTGGTGGTGGTTCTCTCTGCTTCATGGCTAGGACCACCAGAGGAGAACACTCCAGTAGTCCTTTGGTGTTTTATCAACCTATATTCAGGTGGTGTGGAAGATGGTGTGGAAGAATGGGTAGATGTGGGTTGGTTAAGGGGTGTTTGGGATTGTGAAGGTTGTGTGTCAGCGTTAGAAATAGGCACATCAACGCCAACATTTGATGTGTCAGCGTCAAAGGGTTCTTGGTCAATTTGCATTTGTTCAGGTGAGTGCAAAGGTTCAGGAATGGATTCAAGTTGTGGTTGAGGGTCAATTTGAGGTTGGGGGTCTGGTTGGGGTTGTGATGCTGCAATAACAGCAAGCATGGCTGGGGTTAAAGGTAAGTCTCTATGAGGTGGTGAATCCATATTTGTAAAAATAGCTTTCTTTTGTTCAGGGATCTTATAAAAATCATTATGATCCCTTGAACAATAACCTTGAGCATCAAAAATCATTTGCAGAAAATGGGGATAAGCTAAAGTCATTTTTGTCCCCTTGTTTTTACACATCCCTTCAAAAATCATTTTAGAATAGTTATATTTTTGCCCTGTTGCAATGCACACAATAGCACTGGCAATGGATCTATTGATCTCATTGTGTGCAGTACATTTGGGACTCAAACATTGAAGGAGGATGTGGATGAGGTACTTCCAGGCTGGGGGAAATTCCTGCTTATGATACTTATTAAGAGTACCTTCATCAGGAATAGGATATCCCAAAGCCCTAAGCCCTTGTTCTATTTCATTTATGGGAAGGGTGACTATACCATCAGCATCATCAAGATGCAAGGCCTGGCGTACCAAGGCCGCAGTAACCACCCAAGACCTCCCATGAACAATAGAAGTTAATGTGGTCACTCCATTAACTGTTGAGGAACTGACAGTGTTCCAAAACTGCTTAATGTGTGTGACTGGAATGAGTGGTGCATGAGAAAGAGAATACCTTAATGGGGATGCGTTCAAATACGCCACCATTTGTGTGTATTGAGGAAACAAATCATTATCAGCAACAAGATAAGCAATCATGTTGTGTTGAGACTTGAATCCCAATTCCAATTCTGCTGAGTTAAACTTTGGTGCCATTGATGAAAGCTGTTAATTTGAAGTGTAGAAGATGAAGTTGATAAGAGAAAAGTGTTAGACAAGAATTATAGATACCCTGTTTAAAAAATAGGAGCCAAATTTATAGGAGATAAAGAATGCATGTGATTGGCCCAAAAATAGGCAAAGATTTTCAAAAACTAATCATGAAAATATTGAAAAAGTTATAAGTTATCTCATGCATTTAATGAAAGTAACAACTCCTAAAATTACGTCTTGAAAATATGTCAAAAAGTAACAACTGGGTAGGTCCCATTGAGTGTCAACGGTCAAAAATAACCTATCAACGCCCAACGGCTATAATCTTGTCAACGTTCGCCTAAAGCCATGTCAGCGTCCAATTTGGTCACAACAACGCTTGGAAAAATCTTGTCAGCGTCCAAAAATAAAATTGTTTTAAAAAGTGAAAAATGACCTTAACAAGTAATTTATCCTAGAGAAGATAACCAAAAGCTGATAATTATTATAGGGCGGCAAGCACTGTCCAGTTATGCACACTTGCATAAGCAAGATAGACATAACAGTCCTCTAGTGTCCCTTGCTAACCAAAACTCTTAACAACAAAGTTACCTTATAAAATCCTTGTTACTCCCAGGTAAATCCCATATCAAAATCATTCCCAAGACTCCCAACAGACCACAACCAATTCTAGGCCAAAAATATCTTGGCAACATGCAAAGTTGATATACTATGCATGCTACAGTGCCTCATGGTTTAGTAAAACTAACCCATACTCACCTGTGGACACAATCTAGAATTGTGATAAGAGTATCATATGGATACCCAAACATCCTAAAGGTTCCTAAAACCTCCCCTTAAACTATGATACAAAAAGTTTGCTAAAATCATGCAAGAACATAAAAAATTTATGTCAAGATAGGAATGAAACATTCCAACCATCATCCATAAATAAAAACTTGTCCAAATGCTTCTTCATTGATCCATAAGCAACTCTGTATCCAATGGTATACTGCTAACACCATCTGCACATTTAGATTAAAAACCACAAAACTAACATTGTTGCTGACAACGCCCCGATAAAACACAACAGCGTTGAAGGAAGCTTTGTCAGCGTTAGACAATTATATTGCTGACAACGTTGCAAAAACACTTATCAGTGTTAAAGCAACCTTTGTCAGTGTTAGAAAAAGATAGTGGAAAATCTAAATCATCAATAAGACCAATAATAATAATGCATCATCCTGTACATACTTTTACAAAAAGAATCCAAAACACATATTAAGTGAGATTAACCATTCCAATACTTGTTACCAAGTATTGAAATCTTCCAGTATCAAAAGGTTTATCTAATAAATCTGACACATTTTCCTCAGTGTCAACCCTATCTGGTTGTATTAAACCTTTCTCAAAGCAATCTCTTATAAAATGGTGTCTAATTTCTATGTGTTTAGTTTTAGAATGATGTACAGGATTCTTAATGATGCATAAAGTACTATTATTGTCAACAAATATCTTAGTATGCATGAAATTATACCCATAGTCCAACAGCTGGTTCTGAATCCACAACACTTGACCACAACATGCTGCTGCAGCCACATACTCTGCTTCAGTTGTAGAATTAGCCACCACTGTTTGTTTCTTGCATTGCCAAGATATTAACCTGCTCCCAAGAAACTGACATCCACCAGTTGTGGATTTTCTATCAAACTTATCACCTCCATAATCACTATCTGAATATGCAATCAGCTCCAATGGTGAATCCTTTGGGTACCACAAACCAAGATTAGGATAGCATCTTAGGTACCTAAAGATCCTCTTCACAGCATAAAGGTGACATTCTTTAGGAGTCACTTGATGGCGTGCACAAGCACACACAGCAAACATGATATCAGGTCTGGAAGCAGTAAGATACATCAAGGATCCAATCATGGATCTATAATGCCTGGCATCAACATCTTTCCCATCTCCAATATTTCCCCAAGGGTGTTCTCTATCCATAGGAGTAGTAGCCCTCTTTTCATGTGGAGAAAAGCCAAACTTCTTCAAGATCTCAGCAACATATTTGTCCTGGGAGATGAAGATACCATCCTCTTTCTGCTGAACTTGTAAACCAAGAAAGAAGTTCATCTCCCCCATAGCACTCATCTTGAATTTGTCTGTCATAAGCTTGGAGAAATCCTCACTCATCTTTGGATCAGTAGACCCAAAAATGATGTCATCAACATAGACCTGCACAAGCAACACATCTTTTCCTTTCTTCTTTGTAAATAGTGTCTGATCTATGGTGCCCCTCTTGAATCCATTGTCCACCAAATAGGTAGACAAAGTACCATACCATGCTCTAGGGGCTTGATGAAGACCATACATAGCCTTCTTGACTCTATACACTTTATTTGGATGCTCTGGATCTTCAAAACCAGGAGGCTGCATGACATATACTTCCTCAACAATGATGCCATACAAGAAAGCACTCTTCACATCCATTTGATAGACTGTGAAGCCCATGCATGAAGCATAGGCTAGAAAAATCCGAATAGCTTCAATCCTTGCAACTGGTGCAAAGACCTCCTCATAGTCTATCCCCTCTTCTTGTGTATAACCTTGAGCCACTAACCTTGCCTTGTTTCTGACCACAATACCTCTTTAATCTCTTTTGTTCCTGAGAACCCATCTTGTCCCTATAGGTCTGACATATCTAGGACAATCAACCAGCTCCCAAACATCCTGAATTGCAAATTGATGAAGCTCATCCTGCATTGCTTCCACCCAACATGGTTCTTTGAGAGCATCAAATATTTTCTTGGGTTCTTCTTGTGACAGAAAACATGCAAACAAACATGCTTGCACAAGAGGGGTATCAACCTTCTTGTGTATATTGGCAATAAATCCACCAAGTCCTTGATGAGATCTTCTTGTCTGAACTGGAGTCATAATATCACCAATGATCTGAGATGTGGGGTGATTCTTCATTGTGGAAGTGAGAACTCCTCCTTCAAAAAGTCTGGTGTCCTCAACTTCACGCTCCATGTTGCCTATATCTTCTTCATCAGACTCTCTTTGATCAACAGGAATCTCTTCATAAACATTGGAAGGTCCTCCTTGTTCAAAAGTGGAAGAGAAGAGATGTGCAAAGGTGTTGTCAACGTCTGAACCGTGTTTGTCAGCGCTTGGGCTAACAACGCTGGAACTGTTGTTGTCAACGTTTGAGCCATCAACGTCTGAATTGGTCTTGTCAGCGCTAGATTTGCCTTTCTCAGCGCCTGAAGAACCATGCATGTTTGTATCTGGTGGTATTTGGAGACCACCATTATCTTGTCCAGCAGCAGCAACAGCAGCAAAAGCATCTGTCCAAATGGGAATTGTGACATATTCAAATGTAGGAGATGCCTTTTCTGCTTGTGATCCAACCTTCTCATGAACCTGTGTACCTGAAACATTAACAACTTGTTCCTCCACAACATTTGAAGTTACCTTCACAATGTCTGGAACAGTGACAGGCATATAATTTAAAGTTTTAGACAAGGGTTCCAAATCAAACAACCAATTTAGACCACTCTCAGGATCACTAGGTTTATTCTCTAAGAACCTAACATGTACTCTCTCAACAATACGTTTGTCCTCTTTAAGATAAACCCTATAACCCTTGCTCTGGACTGAATACCCCATGAAATAGCCCTCATCACCTTTTGCACTAAATTTCCCTAAGGCATCACTAGTATCCAAGACTACTACATGACATCCAAAAGGTCTGAGAAAACCAATATTAGGTTTTCTTCCCCACAGTAACTCATAAGGTGTTTTGTTCTGAATTTTGTTGACCAATGCTCTATTTTGCACATAGCATGCTGTATTAACAGCTTCAGCCCAAAAGGCTATAGGAAAGTGAGCATCAGCCAACATTGTTCTGGCTGCTTCAATTAGGGTTCTATTTTTCCTTTCAGCAACCCCATTTTGTTATGGGGTTCTAGCAATACTGAATTGCCTAGTAATTCCTTTCCTGGCACAAAAATCATCTAGCTTCTTGTTCCTAAATTCTCCACCATTATCACTCCTAAGCATTTTAACCTCATTGCCAGACCTTTTCTCAATTTGAGTGATAAAATCAATAAGAACATCAGCTGTGTCACTCTTCATAGCTAGAAAGAATGTCCAAGTAAACCTAGAAAAGTCATCTGTGACAACAAAACAATATGACTTGCCATTCAAACTTTCTATATTTGTTGGACCAAAAAGGTCCATGTGAAGCATATGAAGAGGTCTGGAACTAGTATGCACCTGCTTGGACCTGAATGAGACCTTGTGCTGCTTGCCTTTAAGACATGCAACACAAGAGTGGTCATTGTGGAAGGCCTTCTCAGGCAAACCATCAACTAAACCAAGCCTCACAAGTCTATTTATAATTTTAAAATTTATGTGCCCTAGTCTCCTGTGCCACAAATTACTTTCATCTACTGAGGCCTTAACATAAAAACAAGACATATTTGTATTCACTTTAATCCCATTTAAATTCACATTATATATGTCCTTATGCCTAGGTGTTCTATATTCAATATATTTCTCATCAGGGATCTTAAAATCCTTGCTTAACACCAAACACTCAGTATCAGTAAAAAGAACCTTATTTTTGTTATCACAAACTTGTGATACACTAAACAGATTATAATCCAGTTCTTTTACCAGGAAGACGTTCTCAAAACGCAGATTATTGGTGAGAAGGGTTCCTTTGCCTGTAATGGTGCCGTAGCCCCCTCCAAAGTATACCTTATCACCATCTTTAATAGGAGTGAAGTTCGTCAGATAGTCTTCCTTTCCTGTCATGTGCCTTGAGCATCCACTATCCCAATATCCATAATCATTGATCTGCCTTTGAATGCCCTGCACATAAAGAAAACAAATTAGTTTTCTTTGGGAACCCAAGTCTCAGAAGACTTGGATTCATCTGGTTGTTCAATAAGAACAGACTTAGTTCTCACAACAACCCCATTCTCATCCTTTTTAGGATGGAATATCCAGTTAACCCCAATAGGTTTTGAAATGACCTTAGAAATGTAATTAAATCGATTGCAAGTCATTGAAATTCCATTATCATTAGGGTTTTTATATTTCTTGGGTCTCCATGTTAAGTTTGAAGAAGCTTTAGACCTCTTTCCTTGTGGCTGCAAATATTTAGGTCTGGTCACGTTTCTGTCAGTGTTGGATTTTATCCTGATCTTTTAAGCTACTAGGAATGATCATTGTTCATATGATTAACATAATCAAAGCGGAATTAGAACAACAATCATTAACAAGGTGTTTAGGCACAAAACATGAATTAAAACAATAGGGATGTTCATTATATTAATAACAAACATCCACTAGACGTGTATACATTGAATCCCACGTCTAGTGCACACACGCTTTTAGGTTTACATTGTGAATGAAAGTATATGAATAAAACCTAAGACCCTTGGTTCCTTTTATAGTGTAAGGATTAGGGTTTACAAGAGATAATGATGAATAAACAAGTAAATCTTCTATTTAAATAAACTTATGCAGAATATCTTTTGCATGTTTATCTAAATAGAAGCTTCCATAAGCTTCTTTGTCTACGTTTTGTCAATGCTTTAATTGCATGTAACAATGCTTACATTGTACATGACAACTCTTGAGCTATCAACGCCTAAATTGTACATGTCAACGCTTGATTAACTCTTGACAACGCTTGGACAATTTCTTCATGTTTTCTTCGTTTTTGAGTTTCTGCCACATCAACTTTTTGACCCAACAATCTTCCCCTAGTTGATAGTGGCAAAACTCTATGTGTATCTCTTGTAAGTTATACATGATCTTCAAGTTGCTTCCCCTCAAGTGTAGCACGTATTTCTTCCCCTTTTTGTCACATCAACAAGGAAGTAAACAATGTATGCAATGTTGAAGATTCTCCATATGTAGGCTCTGTGTAATGATCTTGAAGAACAATTAATATGATATTTTTGATGTAGAAGTAGAATAACCCAACCTTGTGTTCCATGTCTTGTACTATCCACGTGATGAAAAACTTATACAAATGACTAAATATAAGTAGACCTCGATCCCTTGTCAATATTCTCATCCTTTGTGAGACACTGAGCACGATAATGTAACTCCTTTTAGTGTTATGACAAGTCTTCATCACCAATTATGTAATGCACGAACAAGTTATCTTCAAACCAATGGTATCCCTCCATAATTTAAAGATATGATAAAACACAAACTCGCGAAAATCTTCTTCAATCATAAAACTTACCATAAGAATTCTTCCCCTTAAGCTAACACCTCTTCATGAAGAATCTTAATCTTCATATCATATGTAAAAGCACTAAGACGGATAACTCTTTTACAAGGCTACCCCGATTACATAATCAAATCCAATAAATTTCCTCACGAATTGTTGTCAACTCGCATTAAAACCATTAATCCCTTTCAAAATATCCGAGCCATAAATATCATCATGATATTCTAAATTAAAACGGAGATTCCATGTATCTTCGTGTGTATAATCCTCCTTTTTGTGTGCTTAAAACGTACCCATTTTCTCAAACAGCAGCGATTCTTTGTGGTATCCGAGATCCTCTTTTATCCAATATACCTGGAATGTGTATTGTCACATATCGGACAACACCTAACAGCGTTTGAAAACCATATCTCAGACAACACTGTCAACGCTGTCAGCGTTTGACTTATTCTGTCAGCGTCCATCCAATACTTCTCAGCGTCAAATTCAAAACCTCGTCAACGTTGGATTTTATCCTGTCAACGCTGAAATTACCCTTGTCAGCGTTGAACCTAGGGTTTGCTACAGGAACCCATTGCCTATTTGACCAGGTGTTTGTCTTTTGAAAAGGTCTTTGCCCATGAGTGTTAGACCTTCTAGAAAAGAATGGGGCAGGTCTAATCACTTGTGGACTTTGCTGCACACAAGGTTTGGGTCTGACAACGTTTGACTTCCTAACAACGTTGACTTTCTTCCTATCAGCGCTGAAATTGTTCCTATCAGCGCTGGCTTTGGGAGCGTTGACACACTTGTATGCCAAGTGTGAAAAGCTGCCACAAGTGTAACAGGCTTTATTAGACACACTCTTAGGTCTAGGAGAGAAGAAACCTGTTCCATGATTGTTAACTTGGCTCTTGGGTGACCTATTATTCCTATACATCTCTGCATATTTAATGGTAGGTCTTCTAACAGTGTTTGAGCCTAGGTCAACAGCTTTACCAGTGATTGGATGAGTAACCTTAATGGGTGGTGATTCATTGGGACTTTCACATAGCAAACCTCCCTTAACAAATAAAGTAGGGTTAGCTTTCTTCCACTCATTTAGGTCAGTCAGTTTTTGTTGATACTCTTCCACTGGAGTGACAACTCTTGGTGGAGGAATGAATTCCTCTTCTTGGCATTCTGGTATACCAGTCCAAGATAAATCCTTTCTAAGGACACCATAGAAGTCACCAGCTGGTGGTGGAACCAGAGAGTAATCATTCATCCCAATCCCAGTCATGTCCTTAGGATCCCTTTGTTTAGCTACACAGTCTCCTAGGGTTTGGGTGGCTCTATCAAATCTTTGAATCTTGAGGTCAACATTATCTTTATTCTTAATGGCCTCATCTAACTTAGCCTGTAGGTCTCTATTGACCTTTGTCATGATATTTCTAATATCCATACTACCCTCTAGCTCATGTTTTAAGATATTTATCTTATCTTTTAAGTCAAATTCCATTTTCTTGTATTCAGAAACGGTTTTCTCAGTTTCAGTAAGAGCTAGTTGGTAATTGGACAATTTACACCTTTTAATGCTCATATCATCTTTTAGTTTTAACACCTCTTTGTTAAGTCTATCAGTGTTTAACCTACAACCTTTGCTACAAAAAGCATCATCATATACCTCATTATCAGATGAAGAGGAGGAGTGTGCCATGAGAGCATATTCAACATGCTCTTCTTCTTCAATATCAACAACCAAAGCTTTGTCCTCTTCAGCATTCTTAGCCAGATAGCTCCAATCCCATCCTGTACCATCAATTCCTTGAACTGCAACCATGGCTTTGGAATTCTAAGCTTTAACAATCTGACTTGAGGGTTTACCAGCATCAGATCTTCTAGGAGATCTGCATTCCCTCATGAAGTGTCCCATACGATTACAGTTGTAGCATTCAACTTTGGATTTATCAAATCCAGCTGTGTCTTTAGCATTGAAGGTCATCTTCTTCTTGAACCTTCTATTCCACCTATTTGCTCTAATACTAGCAAGAGCCATGTTCCACTTGATGTCCATCTCTTCCAAGTGCTCATCACTTATCTGCTCAAGGTCCTCATATGTAATCACTGAACCATTGGGCAAAGAAGCAATGTAAGCACAAACAGTATCCAAATCCAAACCAGCAGGTTTAACTCTTGGGGAGTCATTCATGAATGTGTCAGCGTCTGAAAAGGAGACGTTGACAGGACTTGTTCCAGCGCTGACATATGATGATCCAATAACTGGATGCATATAAGAGTCCTTCTGATTGAATTGACCTTCACTATGAGAGAAGAAGGCCATGTTGCTGGTGGAAGATTTGCTTCCATGATCTGAAAGAGTTTCATCTTCCAACAGTCTTAGTTTGTTGTAGATGTCATCAAACGAGGAGCTCTTGTAAGTATTATTGGCAAGAATAGATCTTGCCTCAATCTTCCATGCCTCACCAAGACTTTTAAGAAAGGTAGCATTGGTGTCAACATCACCAACTTGTGTCCCCATGAAGGACAACTTGCTTGTGATGTCAAGCAATCTGCTTCTCACACTACTCAGTTTCTCATTGGGTTGAGCTTTGAAGACAGCATAATCATGCAGAAGTTGCTTTTTCTTTTCTTCTATAGTGTCTGCATTGCCACCATATGCAACTTCAAGTGCTTCCCAAAGATCCTTAGCAGATTCATAGCCTCTATATTTGTGCTGGTTTTCTTGTCCCAAAGAGACTTTTAGAATATTTAGGGCTTTCATGTCAACCCTTTTCTTTGCAATATCTTCAGCACCTACAGCTCTACCATCTCCAGGTTTTTCTTTCTTATCCTCTTCAGGGCATCCTTCAACAGCTGTTCTTTGACTAATGGCATCAAGAATCTTTTGAGCCTTATTGAATGAGTTTCCATATTCAATAATCTCCCAGAGTGTGTAGTCATAGATCCCCAGATATTGTTCAAAGTTGAACTTCCATAAGTCAAAGTGGGTTGCATCAAGCATGGGAATCTTGATGTTTGGTAAGGCTGAGGAGGAGGAGGTTATTGCTTCAGACATGATGTTGTTAAGGTTTTTGTGTTTTTAGGGTTTCTGAGAAAATTAGGGTTTTGGTGTTCGTGTATGGTTCTGGTGTTCTTCAAAGATCAAAAGTTCCTCAACATGCTCTGATACCACTTGTTGATCCCAAACTTAGATCGATTAGCTTTGTGTATACGAGATTAGATCATGTATAACACGTAGAGAAACCTTTGTTATATGCTTTGTGAATCTAAGTGTTATGCGGAATTTAACACTTAAACAAGAACACAAGATGTAAACAAAACTTTCACTTTGATTATGAATGTCGAACTTGCTTACAATGAAAGATGTTTACGAATGAAAACTTATATAAAACTTGATATTGAACATTAACCTAAAGGCCTTCTTTTATAGACTAAGAAGCCTTGTACAATAAGCTACGTATCAACTACTCTAGGTAAAGATAAACATAGAAAATACGTTGTCGTTTCTATCCTTACTAGAAGTATTCTAGAATATAATAAACGTGTAGCTTATATCTTCCATCAGTGCTTGTCTTCAATGTGTCAACGCTTGACTTTAACTTGTCAACGCTTGAGCTGTCAGCGCTTGCTTTGTTCCTGTCAACGCTTGTTTTGTTCTTGTCAGCGCTCAAGTGATCTGACCTTAATTTATTCCCAACACAAGTGATCGAAGCGAGTGATCGCACTCAAGTGATCTTGGTCAGCGATCGCAATGAGTGATCGTGACCAAGGATCGCAATGAGTGATCGTGACCAAGTAATCGTACTTGGTGATCTTAGCCTTGATCGCAACAATGGATCGCAAGTAGAAACCCTAGGGGTTTATGCGATCACACTTGTTGGATCGTACTGGGTAAACACGTAAGAACATTACGATGGAATACATTAAGCACATAAGCTAATCAAAATAAGCACTTTTAACAATAAGCAAATACCAAAACTTTATCAAAGCAACAATAAGATGAATACAATAAGCACAACTTTAAAGACTTTTCAAGACACAAAATAAGCAAACTTTAAAAAGACTAAATCTTCAAAGAAAACTTAAAGACAAATAAGCTAAACACAAAATAAGCCAATAAGATTGTCAAACTTATGGCTTATTCCATATGAAAACTTAAATTAAATCCAAAAGATAAACTTTTTAATAAATCAAACATATAACTTAAACAAAAGCTTGGAAATTTCGGATTAAAATTATATAAAAACTAAGAAAGGTAGAATAAGATTAAGATTTAAAACAAGAATTAAGCTATTGAAAGTAAAGTTTTGATTAAAACAAGAAAGAAAGGAAGATAAAAGATTAAGATCCTAATGAGAGAAACTGTCACTTTCTCTCCCAAAAATTACCTACAAAATGAAAGTGAAGACTACTCCTAAAACTAGCTAACTCCATCCTAATGTGTTTAGGAGGGTATTTATAGGGAAATGGGGAGGTGCATGTGTTGCCTCCTCTTTCTTTCTTCTCGGCTCTTCGTCTTTTAAGTTCTTCGATTTTTCTCGACGTCGTCTCGGGATTAATTGAACTCGTCTTATAAATTCTTCACTTATTTAGACTTGAGTTCTTTGACTTCATTAAACTTCCGTCTTTAGACTTTTTCTTCGATAAATCTTCAGAATAGGCCTTGGACTTCCGTTCTTTTTGCACTCTTGATCTTTTGACTTCGTCTTTTCTCGTTTTCTTTGATAAAAGCCCGTGAAAGCCCGTGTTTTCTTCCTTTTTCATCTTTTGGTCCTTAAACACAATAAAAATACAAACCACGCATAATTCCGACTTTTACGACATAAAATACACGTTTTGGTCTTGTTATTATTGGAAATAAGTGGGAAAAGGATAAGTGTTTTCACACTTATTAAATCCCCTATACTTGACCATTGCGATGCCCTCATGTAATGCATTAATTTTAAAAGCACGGTTTACATTTTCCATCATAAATAACCCACCTTGGCCTTTATTAATTACTAAACATTAAGGAAAATAAAAAGATAGAAACAAGTAATGAAATCAAAGACTTACATTGGGGTTTTAGCTGCCATGAACGTTTATCATCCTCAAGTTTCACGTTCCCCATACCAAGCTTAAAAACGAGATCATTGCTATTATAAGTTAGCAAACTAACACGAATTCATGTAGGCCAATTATTTACTTAGACTCCCTTATTTCTAGGTGTATCTCTTATATTTTAATTTTGTCTTGAATGATCATGAGGATGCATTGTTTGACTTATTTCGATAGTTATTTAGGCTGAAAATAAAGTGGGACGATTTAATCAATAGTTAGCTAAAGGAAAAAATCTTTTAAAACTGCTTCTCGGGACCTCTTAAAGTTCATATCTTGGCATAACTCGCTTCACGATTTGAGAACTTTCTCGGACCGATATTTGGCAGCGACTTCATACTTCGAATCTTGAGAGACGTTCATGAAATAATGGTCTTCTCTTCATTATAGGAATTTCTTCTCTTGAAGTTTTGAGAGATTCTTCATCTTTGGACCACGACTTCTTTATTTTTCTCCAATCTTTATTTTGGACTTTGATATACAACGATCCGCCTCCTTTTAGGACTTGGATCTATTTATCCTCATACCTTGCTAGGGTCTTTTTGGATAGATTTCTCCATGGTATTTAGGGGAGTATTTGCTTTTCGTCTTGTGTCTCGATCCTTCATATTGATTTTTGATAAATGATTCTTCACATCACTTTTGGATCTTTAGCAACAAAATGTAGCCCTCATGCCTTGTTAGGGCCTTTTCGGACTTGCCAATCTTCGCATCCCGCTTCAATAAGTTATGCCTTGGCTATGAACTCTAATTAATACCGAGCAACTTTTAAACGATCTTGGGCTAGAAGCTAAGTAACTTCTCAAATCGTACAACCTTATTTATTGCAGATAAATTTATTAGCATGCGATGGGAGAAGAAGCTCATAATTAACTCACATAAATTCACGAAAGAATACCAAACTTATAATTGACTGTATCATCTCTCGTTCTCCACAATTTAAAATCTCAAGGAATGAGACTCGTGGATGCTTAGCCAATTAAATCCAAGTCTTGGGTTTTCGAGTCATCTATAGGATCTTGCGAACTCTTAGACTTTTTCAAGTTTAGAATTCGCATTTTAAAGTTCCCTTGATAAACGACTCTCTAGGATCAATTATAGGAACTTGCGAAAAGTTCTTGTTCTTAACCCGTGAGAGTTAAGACTTTAGCGTTTTAAAGCTCCCTATATAAAAGCCTAGCAAAACTTGACTTAAACACGTTAAGGATACTAGCTAGAGTAAACTTAGATATGTAAACTCGGGTTGAGTCAAAATATTCACGACTTTGAAAAATTAAAACCACTTTATTAAAAAATTATTCTAGCAAAGAAAGTAAATAACAATAACAAAGGAAAAACTACTAGGCCAAAATAGATCAAAAATTCTGAAAAATGTCGAAAAATCAATTTTCTGGTTAAAATGAGGACAAATGCAAGGAAAAGACCACTTAACTTCGATAGAAGTCCCCCCTACACTTAATATAAACATTGTACTCAATGCTTAAGCATGTGGAAGTAACCTCCCCTACACTTAGGACATTGTGCACTCTGTTTAAATCTTGCTAAGGAAAGGACAACTAAAGTGATTCCTATTTTAATATTGAAGAATATAAAATAGAGAATCAAAAGAGTTTAGGATAGAACCGGGAAGACGGGAACACGGGATCACGGGTCGTCAAAAGTCATCAAGAATGGATCTTTGAAGGCTCGAATCCCTGCACATGATAAGAAAGAAGACAACAAACACATACTAGGGTCTCCCCCTACACTTATTATAAAAACAAGAGAAAAATGATATATACTGCGGGTTGCCTCCCGAGAAGCGCTTGTTTTTGTTAACCAAGTCGTGAGCCTGATTCGACCTTGATTAGCATTGGAAGAAGCTTGAAACACATCCACCGGGATCAAATACATGGTTCTCGTCCATCAAATAACACAAGCTTAAGGCGAACAAGGCAAGCCAAAGAAGATTAGGCAGGGTTCCATTAAGCAGTGATTGAGCACGGTGGTAGCAAGGGTGAGGTGCAAGTATATCGTCATAAGTTCCAAAGATTTTTCCTTTTATTTCGTCAGATGGATACTAAGATGGCTTAAAAAGTGCAATACCGGGGTCGAACACCTTTTCCTTTAGGGGAAAATAACACTCAGGCTCAGCAGACCTTGAAGAGGATCCGATCATAAATCTCGCAATCTCATCCTCAGACGGAGGATAGAGAGGAGTTAAGACATAAGTGCTACGGATATCGGTGTCTTCCGGCTTCTTCTCCTTTGAGACGGGTTTCTTCATATCCAAAGGAGGATAAATACCATAATCATCAAAGTCCAAAGGAGGAGCATCAGTCTCATTTGGGAAGTAAGTGTTAAGAAAAGTATCAAAGTCTTCCTCAAATGAGTAGTCATCCAAAGTAGGATTAAGCATGGTTAGCGGAGGATCTTCATCAAATGTAGGTGCAATGTCATCATGAGAAGAATCACTCGAGAGAGTATCAGCCACATCAAAATCATCACAAGTGGGCATGTCTGGATACCCAGAAGTAAAATCATCATAATCATCCCCATCAGAACTAGAATCATCATAGATTGGTGGGGGATCATAGATTGGTGGGGGATCGGAATTAGAAGGAGAATCATCCACATCATCTTGGAATAGTGGATTATCATAGCAAGAATCGTACAGAGGATTGTTGTAGACGACAAAATCATCGAGCATATTAATCATATTCGCTGATTCTCTTCCATTTGTTTTGGTTGTGATCTTGCCCATTTTAAACACTTGTGCATCATTCCCGACTCTTAAAATGAGCTCACCTTCAGCAACATCGACTAGTGCTTTTCTGGATCTCAAGAATGGCCGACCAAGTATTAACGGAATACGAGGGTCCATTTCATAATCAACAACAACAAAGTCGACCGGAAAAGTGAAGGTGCCAACTTTTACAAATACATCTTCGGCAATACCAACGGGGTAAGCGAGAGTGTGATTGGCTAGCTCAAGAGTCATCTTTGTTGGAGTAAGATCGGGTAATGATAACTTTTTCCAAACACTTAAAGGCATCAGATTTATACTTGCCCCGAGATCGGCTAAGGCAGTAAATTCTTCGGTTTGGTTAAAATTACATGGTAGCACAAAACGACCGGGATCTCCTAGTTTTTCTGTGTAGGATTGTAAATCTTGCTTATGTATTAGAGAGAGAAAGAGATAGAGAGATGGTGGATTTCACACAAAGCTAGAGAGAGAAAGTAATGTTTACTATGTGAAAAATAATGAAAACCACACCCCTCTCCATCAAAGGAGAGGGTTTATATACCCAAGCCTTGTGATGGGCTTGGGCTTACATTGTTGGGCCGGCCTACACAAGTTGTAGGCTAGGCTTGGCTTTGTATGTTTAATAAAGATGTCTAGACTACGAGCTACTACTAAGTATATTTTCGGAGTGACCGAATCTTCCTAAATACGTAAAAACGTATTTCTAACAATCTCCCCCTAAGGGAGGTCACTCCAAACAAGGGTGTTACCCGAGTTACAATAATAAAATAAACCTAGCATACTATGCTTGTCTTGAGCTCGTAGTCATCGTCTTTCTTTTCTTTTTCTTTTCTGGTGAACATGCTGATGTGATCTTTGATATCAGTCTTGAGCATTAATCTCTTGCCTTGATCTTGTGCATCCATCACTTGTGATCTTCGCCTCTTCGTGACCTCACGTCCCACATACTTATGCCTTAGTAATTCTTGAAAACTTCAGAGTTCGATACAGCGGAAGACTTAACTTTTAGGCTTTCTTGAATTAGATGAGGTATTAAGTGCATAAAGTATAAGCATGCGGGGACGACTTCTTCTCGGATTCCGCAACACCACCGTCTTCAAATGCCGCAACATAAGTAGACACGAACAAAATGGCTTTGAACATTTCATTCTAAATCGGTAGCATTTTACCTCCGGTCGGTGAAGACCGTTGGACGATATTAGATATCGTACCCGTGACGGATAGTTTCAATTAAGTAACTTCCTGACAGGATTTCGCGGGTAAACCCGTTCTCTTTATTCGACCGTCCAAAGCTGACTGCGAACATAAAGAGTGAATCATTTGGATAAAGATATCCGCATGATTTGAAGCCGTCAATTCATGTTCCTGGAACAAGTGAAATTCATTTAAGAACCGCACCATCGTTGCTTTCCAGTTGTCACGAGCTTGATTCGTATAGAATCTTGCAAGTTACCTACCAAGTGCTGTTTGAGGTTAACACTAGAAGGATTTCCACTCATCACTGTGAACACTAAGGTATCACTCTGAGTGTTCTGGCAAGATCACTAAGATATTGCGTAGAGGCCTGGAACGTGTTTAAATTCAGTTAAGAATTAAACAGCTGTTGCTTTCCAGTTATCACAAGTTTGATTCATAAAGAATCGCACAAGTCACCTACCATGAGCTTTTTGATATTCGCTCAAGAAGGATTTCCATCTTCATTGTAAATACTTTCGTATTACTCGGATGTTCAGGCAAGATCATGAAGATTTTGCGTAGGACTCTTAAGATCTTTCTTACTTTTCACAGTGTGTGAAGAAGCAAGGAAATATGAAAGTGTGTCCTAATGAGATATTTGATGATCTCAAATGGCTCTAGACTCGATCGTGCATTTTGGATTTTAGTGATCGGAGGCTGGAGAGGAGTGCCACCTTTTCAATACCAATTTATTCGGAGTGAATAAATCGATAGATAACGTGTTGATCTCCGTGTGATTAAAACAAATATCTTTTGAGAGATATCTGAGTTAGCTGGGATGGGTTGTGCATTGCATCACTGGGTCCATGATGTCTTATCTTCAATATCAAGCATCATTAAAAATGATCTCAATAGCATATGTATTGACCCGGTTTCTGCCTAAAGTTGTAAGGAGGGCTTCTTTCTTTACACCCTTTATCTTTACAATTCTTTTTCATTCTTCAACCCCTTCAATGCTTACCAATACGTCATAACTAGCACCTTGTTGTGATTGTTCCAGTGCTAGCTTAAGTACTTGGTCGGCATTCAGCTACGTTCACAATCTTTCCCCAACTTTCCTAAGGACTACTATTTCTAGCTATGGATTGTCCTTGGGAAGATTCCTCCGGTTCTGGAAGAATCATAGGACTTAACCTATCCTACCATCCTTATGTCACCACAAACTTCATCGTCGTGAAATAAATGGGTTTAGGGTAAGTATATGTCACCATGAAAATCCATTTTGCTCCCCCTTAACATATGCTACGATATTCGAAAACATTTCGCA
Organism: Glebionis coronaria; assembly: GCA_025667525.1. Classification (NCBI taxonomy): domain Eukaryota; kingdom Viridiplantae; phylum Streptophyta; class Magnoliopsida; order Asterales; family Asteraceae; genus Glebionis; species Glebionis coronaria. The sequence continues at coordinate 497,571,738 of CM046877.1, forward strand.
TATATAGAGATGAGCCAACACATTAAGTCAAACCATTTGTGATAATATCCCATATAAAATCACATTTTCTCCCCCATATTAAAAAAATTAACCCAATCGATGTTTTTAATATCAATTGATTTAATGAAGTTTTAACAAATGTTTTGGGAAGTAAAATGCGAGTCCGTTTTATCTTCATGACATCTATTTGTAACATGATCACATATTCACCATATTAGAAAAGAATTGACAAGGTTGGACCTGATAGATGAGAACATCATATGATAAAATCAAATGGTTCTTGGCAGCATATGTTGGTTTCCTCGTCACGTCTGAAGTCATCTCTTGACACCACATGTACGATTGGTATTGTTGTCTTGACACCAACTTGTGAACTTGACACGTTCGGCATCGAAGATTCTGAATGCTTGACAATTGCTCCCCCTCAATTGTTGACCCGTGTTCTATTGAAAGAGCTGTAGTCGTCGGTTGAGTAGTCACATCGTCGAGTATGTAGATACCAATTGTAGATTGCTATGGTTGTAGAGATGATAGCTTCATAAAAACAAGACTTCTCTTGTTTTAACAAATAAATGCACTGAAACGTACATTGATTTGTGTTAGACCAAGTTATAAAGTAAACTTGATCCCTTACAAGGTTTTAAAGTAAACCTTGCCCGAGAAAATTAATTCCCGTTGTGAGCCAAAGCTTTCATAAGAAATACTTGACTTTAATATGAAAACCGGGTTGCAGTCTGAAATAACTACAAGCCATTTGGGCATGTTTTATGAAATATTTACAACTTTTGTACGAACTCTATTTATGGCGCCGTGTCGATATTAATCAACATTTCTAAGGCCGTAAATATTATCGTACCAAAAGACATGCCTTTGAAAAATAAAGTAAAAATATTTTTCGATTTTTCTGAATTTTTCAATTTTTATGGTTTTTATATGGTTTTATATTTTTGTATTTTGCTTTTGTGGATGAAAATATAAACAATATATACAGATGATCACCAAGGATACGGAGAATAGTTTTACCACCACTATTCTTTCGCTTCATCTGCTAGTTCCTTAAGAGTCTCAGGCGAGAAGGTTCTCATTCCTAGCTTGTCGGCCAAAAATTCAATTCGAGCGCGATCTAAAGCCTTCGTGAAAATATCCGCCAATTGATACTCGGATCGGACAAAGTAAAGCTCGATTACTCCATTTTCCACTTGCTCCTTGATGAAGTGGTAGCGAATGTCAATATGCTTCGACCGGGAGAATTGAACGTTGTTGCAGCATAAGGCAATTGCACTCTTGTTGTCACAGTACATTGGAATCTTGTTGAACCCTAGACCATAGTCGGTTAATTGCGATCTCATCCAAAGAATTTGAGCACAGCAACCGGACATAGCTATGTATTCTGCTTCCGTACTTGAAATTGCAGCGCTTTTCTGCCTTTTCGATGCCCAACTGATTAATCGATCTCCTAATAGTTGCAAAGTTCCACTCGTGCTACGCCTTGTATCTTGACAACCCGCGTGATCCGCATCTGCATATGCCATTAGTGCAATAGAAGAGTCCTTCGAATACCAAAGTCCCCGATTAATGGTTCCTTTAAGATATCGAAAGATCCTTTTAACAGTAGCTAAGTGTAACTCAGTAGGCCTAGTTTGATACCTGGCACACATACATATAGCAAACTGAAGATCAGGTCGACTGGCTGTGATATACATAAGAGTTCCGATCATTCCACGATAAAGTGTCGGATCAACGGCAACTCCATGAGGATCTGCATCAAGCTTAGTTCGTTCCACCATTGGAGTATCCACGGGGTCGCAAGATTCCATCTTATACTTCTTAAGCGATTCAAGGGCATACTTGGATTGATTGATAAAGATGCCTCTGGGACTCTGAGATATCTGAAGACCTAAGAAGAATGATACCTTGCCCATCATTGACATCTTAAACTTGGAAGACATGAGTGTCCCAAACTCATCCGATAAGGTTTGGGTCGAGGCTGCAAATATAATATCATCAACATATATTTGTACCATAATCATATCTTTACCTCGTTTCTGAATGAACAGCGTGGGATCCACCTTGCCTTTAGTGAAGCCTTGCGTAATGAGGAATTGTGACAAAAGATCATACCATGCGCGAGGAGCTTGCTTCAACCCATAGAGAGCCTTCTTAAGCTTGTACACATGATTAGGATAATTAGGATTCACAAAACCATCCGGTTGTTGAACATAGACCTCTTCCTTGAGTTCACCATTAAGAAATGCCGTCTTCACATCCATCTGATAGACGACCATATTCATATGGGCTGCATAAGCGAGGAATAGTCTAATAGCTTCCAAACGGGCAACAGGTGCAAAGGATTCCATAAAGTCGATGCCCAATAATTGCTTGTATCCACGAGCTACTAGACGAGCTTTGTTCTTCAATATTCCGCCTAACTCATCGAGTTTCACCTTGTAAACCCATTTCAAAGTGAGTAACTGCACTTGATCCGGGCATGGGACAAGTTCCCAAACATCAAGACGTATGAATTCGTTAAGTTCTTCTTGCATAGCTTCTATCCAACAGGATTGAGTAAAAGCTTGTTGCCATGTCTTAGGTTCAACTTCAGTGAGAAAAGCATCAAAGTGACAAAACAGTGCACTTTCTTGTAACTGACTTCGTGTGGATACTGGACGATTAGGGTCACCAATAATAGAATCTATAGGATGATCCTTTGTCCACTTGCTGTCATGTTCACGAATCCGTGGATTAGAGTAAACTGTAGAAGGAGCTTCCTCTGAGGTGGACGACCTGACTTGATTAGGGTCGGGAATAGATACACCAAAGAATGGAAGTTCACGCATTTGAGCGAATTCCAAATCGTGATCATCGTCATCCTCTTCATCATCAATAGGCATGACATGGGTAGTTGTTACTTGTGTTGGTTGAGAATTACTCGTTGAAGGTATATCTTGACCCATTGTAGGTGCAGATGTGTCTGATTGTGCTTCGGTTGCTGGAGCGACAACTTCGTTTACCGGAGCTATTACCTCAGGTTCTGGAGCAACAATACTTGGAGGAGTAAAGAATTCATCAAAGAACGGTTGAAACAACATATCCCATTCATTCCTAGTAGGTGGTGTAAATGATGATGAAGTAGGGTTGTTTGGGACAAGACCAGAGCTAATGTTACTGGGTCCCATTTCATGAAGTGCGGGTTCAGAGCTGCTTTGCTCAGAAGCCATTGCTGTCAGCTCATCAAAATCAACATTCATAGTTTCGAGGATCTTGCGAGAGTTACGGTTGTAGATTCGGTATGCCTTCTTTGAGGGTGCGTAACCAATGAAAATACCAATATCAGCCTTTGGTTGAAGTTTTCCCAAATTGTCACCATCATTATTTGGATAGCAAAGAGAACCAAATACATGAAGATATGATAAATCTGGTACTTTTCCATGGAGAAGCTCATAAGGTGTTTTACCATGGCGTTTACGAATTAGTGACCGGTTTTGGGTGTACACTGCTGTAGATACTGCTTCTGCCCATAAAAACAATGGAGCCTTTGCGTAAATTAACATTGTTCGAGCAGCTTCCATAAGTGTGCGATTTCGCCTTTCAACGACACCGTTTTGTTGTGGAGTGCGTGCAACGGATGTTTCATGAGAAATGCCAACTTCTTCATAATAATCACGCAAAATTTGATTCACAAATTCGGTTCCATTATCTGTACGAATGCGTCGGACAGTAGTGTTGAGACGCACTTGAATCATCTTGAGAAATCCGATGATGAATTTAGGTGCCTCATTCTTTGCTTTAAGAAATTTCACCCATGTAAACCGAGAGTAATCATCGACAATGACGAGGATGTACTTTTTGCCACTAAGACTTTCAACACGCATTGGCCCACAAAGATCCATATGCAAAAGATAAAGTTTCTCTTGGTTGGTGTCTTCCGTCTTGGGTTTGTAAGATTTCTTAGTGCTTTTCCCCATTGTACACGCGGAACACAAATGATCCTTGTGAAATGATAGTTTAGGAAGACCACGAACAAGTTCGTTTTTGGCCAAGTGATTAATAGCGTCAAAGTTAAGATGAGATAACCGTCGATGCCATAACCAAGACTTAGTCTTCGATGCTTTGGAGAGAAGACATACGGGAGAAGCGGCCATCATGTCTTGTAGAGACAAAGTATACAAATTATTCCCTCGAGTACCTTTCAATAAATCAACCCCTTCCAAATTACGAATGAAGCAGGTATGCTCTCGAAAAGCAACTTCTAGGTTTGCATCACAAAATTGTCCCACAGAAAATAAGTTGTGACCGAGACCTTCCACATAATACACTCTTGAAATTATAACATTCCCAATATGATATTCACCATAACCCATTATCTTTGCAATATGATCATTTCCAAATCGAACCGTACCAAGAAACTTGCTGACGAAATTTCTGAGCTGAGAGCGATCTCCGGTCATATGCTTGGAGCAACCAGAGTCTAAATACCAGAGAACAATTTGGACCACCTGTTTTCAATCACAACAGTAGACAATGCATTGGAAACTATTGGTTCCGGAGTGTTAGCAGATACAGATATGTTATTATCAGAATTGCTAACATTTTTGTTATCCTTAGATTTCCTGCATTTTCTAATGTGAGTTTTAGCATTTACAGGTTTTACTGTTCCAATTTGCTGAGGTTTTGGAGTATTAGCGGGCACTACAGTGGGAGTAGACCTATTTAAAGGGCACTTTGTTCCTACAGTAGTGTTGGTGTTCCTAGTTAAAGGACACGCTTGTGTTTTGGTAGCCTTGGTACTCCTAGTTAAAGGGCACACTTTCTTCGCTTTAGTGGGAGTGATCCTAGTCAAAGGGCACGTATTTCCTACTACAGTGAAAGTTCTACCAGTGGGGCGCCACATCCAGCCAACTTGGGTTAACACTTTCCCAGTCGCTTTCCATTCTAATCCATTTTTCCGGGCATGCATCTCATTCACATGGTCAATAAGGCAAGAATCATGACGACTAGAAAACATACATTCATTGCAATTCCAATATTTCAAATTAGAATTCACACTAGGCTTAGAACGCTGCACAACCGCAGAGCCTTTAGGTTTAGCTACATGGTTCTTTTTATTCAAAACAGAAATAACATTCCTAGGATGGGCTTCTACTTTCTTCTTCACTTGACTACTAGTTGGGGGCAAGATCCTATCATTCTTCTTGTTTCTTTTAAGCTTAGATCTTTGAGCCTTAGTAGTGGTCCTTACTCCTGTAGAAGGCAACACGGGAATATTAGAAGCTGGTTTTGATTCCGCCTTATCTTTAGTGACCAAAGTTTGAGATTGTTTAGTCTTAGGGCCCTTGTTAAGTGGTGTGACGGCTATAAGGTTCCTTTTGATTGCACTAGAGGACGATACTGAGATAGTGGCTGCGTTATCCACAACATTCTTACCTTTTAGAGTTCGAAGTGTTTCCTTTAACTCAGCCAAGACCAGATTCTTATCACAAATTTGTTCCCTCAAATCAGATATTTCCACCGACTTTCGATTCAATTGTTCAATCAATGATTGATTCTGTGCAGCGGTATCAACACATGCGGGCTTTACTGAATCGAAGAGTCGTGTATTTTTCTGTTTTAAGTTATCAACTTTGGACAAAATCTTGGAAACTCGATTATCTAGATCAAGTTTAAAATTCTCAGCGGCCTCAAGTATGTTCACACAGTTATTCTCCTTAGATTTCTCTATGGCTATCGGCAAAGACTTAGCAACCTTGTCACTTGGCTGACGCTGTTTTGATTGTAAATTCAATCGAAAATTCATTTCAAAGTTTGCATCATCGATATTAACACCTTCGAATGACGTTTCAAAGATTTCTTGAATAAATTGTTGCTTGCATTCAAGCGAAATACAATGTGTTTGAATCTCATCAAAACGTTTTGAAAGCGAAGAATATGAATCTTGAAGCTTTAAAAATTCAGCGTCAGATTCGTGACAAGTACTATCTACCACATTATCCACAGATTCAACATTATGCACAATAGAATCATTATCAACACTTGTATTCACACAGACAGAAACTATATCATGAGACATCACTTGATTCAGAAGCAGATCATTTTGGCGTGAAACTCGTTCTATTTCAAGTAAACTGTTTTCATAAGCATCATCCATTTCATTGAAAACACGTTTAACTTCTTCTATTTCCAAATACAAATCTTGATCAAGATTACTAAGACAAGCTTTAACATTCTTTACAAACGGAACAATTTCATCTCGAAATGCAGCTCTAGTGTGCTCAAAGTTCCATTCACCTTCCGTTATGGCCGTGGCCGTCGTACGTTCCAAAATGACCTTGTCAAAATCGGCTAAGTGTTGGTGAACCGCATTTAAGTTAACGGATGCCTTACTTACCGGTGGAATTAACTTCGTTAAATCCTTTTTGACGAGTGTAGGAGACGTACTAGGAAGGTTTTCATTTGACAAACTTTGGGGCACAAGAACTGTTAATTCTGCTAATTCCTTTTGTAAGCGAATGCGTGTCTTTTTCGAAAATTGATCTTTGTTATGTTGATCATAATCAATTGTATGGAATTTTGAAAGCATTTTAGAATGAGTTTCATCCCCAAGTGATTGTGTCTCCTTAGTACTACGAACAAAAGGTGCTTCTTTCGATTTGCCAATTATGGTCATATCATAAAGACCGGGAATATATTCCTGAGCTTGTTTTGCATAACCAGGATTAGGTGGTAAATCTTGAAGACGCTTAAGTTCGAATTCTTTAAATGATTTAGTTAAAAGATGAACCTTTTCTGTGGAAGCGTATTGTTTTAAAAGCTGTTGTTCTTTGAATTTAAGAAGTTTGGTAGCATTAATTTCCGATTCAACCTTTTTAGACTCGAGAGTTTCGAAATCCATTTTAAGTTTCTGAAAATCATTGACAACCGACTCTTTTTCTTTTAATTCATTGGAAAGATTAGCTTTTAATGATTCTATTTCTTTCTAGTGTTCAATCTTTTCAAAATGAAATTGGTCAAATTCAGAACATGTTATTTTCTCTTCTTGAGGGACCATTTCAAAAGTTTTGACCTTTTCTTTATGCAACGCAAGCTCAGCAGTTAGGGTGGAATTCGTATCTACGGATTGTCTGAGGGCCATATGCATTTGATCAATAATATGTTTAGGCACCATGACCAAATCATGTTGAGCATAAGATTCCATACCCGTCGTAGCATTTGGTTGAGGTTCACTCAAATGTGTTGGATTGGGTACCACATCATTTGAGTTACTAGTCCCCGAATGCTGTTCGAGGTTGTCATTTTCATGCCCAACTTGATGTTGGTTATCATAAATATTATTAGATGTGGTTGGTACCTCACTGATGACATCAGAACCGTAGTGAGAGAGATTAGCAACGAGAGCAGCTTGGGCAGAGTGAATGTCATCACAATCCGAATCGTATGCATCAAGATCGTCCGCTTGATAAGCTGCATTAGAAGTGGAGACGACTGCGATGCCTTCAGTATCTGCTGCCCCTGGGTCTGCAAGAAATGCTAACTCCTCTGAATCCAAAATCTTCCCCTTAGACTGAGCATCAACCAAATACATCTTCTCACGAAACCATGCATCATCCCTCCTCCTTTTCGGCTGAGTGCATTCCCTCGCCATATGACCTTGTCCTCGGCAATTGTAGCAAGTCACAACCTTTTTAGGACCACTAGGACTTCCATTTCCATTAGCTTGAGAATTCACAGCTTGATTGTTCCCAGTCCTTGTAGGAGGTCCATATGAATTTTGCCTTCCCTGAATAGGTTGCACTGTCACTTGACCATCTTGAACAGTGGCTTGTTGTCGAGGATTTGATGAGGTGCGGAGCTGATTGTTTGTTGGTGGAAATCCTCTAGTTGCAACAAATTTTGACAAGTAGGCTGTGAGATGGTTTAGAACATCAGCTGGCGTATCATTTGGTGTAAAGACCGGTGCTTCAATTGGTGGAAGTTCATTAGAGTAGAAAGCTTGTGCTGGTTGTGCTTCAATTGGAAAATATCCTTGCTGAGGAGTATAGCCCAATGGAGAGGTGTTGGCTTGTGATGGTGATGTCTGATATGGTGGTTGCTGTGGAAAAGATTGTTGATGAACACCTTGTTGAAATGCTTGTTGTGGCATCACTAGTGGTGGATAAGATGGTTGCTGTGGTTGCTGATAGTTGTGTGGTGGTGTCTGCTGCAAGTATGATGGTTGCTGATAATTATAAGCCATGTTTTGTTGAGAAGCATACATTGCAAGTGGATCATGAACTTGAGGTGTAGACAACCGAGCCTCGATCACATGGCATTCGTGTTGTTGAAGAAAGGCTTGAAGTTGATCCACATTGGTGTTATGCAAGTCCTTAGCCAATTTAACATCCGTCACGTATTTTTTCCATTCTGAAGGAAGAGTGTTCAAATACTTGGTGTTCAAAAGAAAGGTAGGAATTGTCATGCCATAGATATTGAGCTTATTCAACAATAGGGTAAATCTCAGATAGTAATCATTGAGAGTCTCCCCTGGCACATAGGCAAACTTATCAAAAGTATCATAAAGCTTACACTCTCGTTCTTGTTTAGTTAACGAGGTGCCTTGCATTAGAACCCGAATTCTATCCCATAACTCTTTGGCAACTTTGTGTTTGCTGACGAGTTTGTAGACATCTGGAGGAAGGGCTTGGAGAATGATGTTTGTAGCATACTTATCACATTTATCTTGAATCTTCATATCTCCAGTCAACTCACCCGTTGTGCGAGGACGAGTAGTCGTACCTTCCGTCACTGTACCATAATCTAATGGTCCATTGAGCACCGATGCCCAAATGAGATGTCCATTCTCCTTGTTCAACATATAAAGTTCCATTCGGGAAGCCCATTCCTCATACATAGTCTTCACCAACATTGGTGGACGATTATCCGTACCCGAGAGGATGGACTTATCCGTAAGAGATCTGTACTCCATTTTAATAAGTTAAGATTTACAAACTTTGATCGATCAATGAAAGAAAGTAAATGTGTTTGTTGTTGTGAGTTGAAGTCGAGAAACAATGTTAAAATCCCCTAAAATATGTTCTCAATAAACCAAAAATTCCAAGTCAAAATTACACACGATTCGAAATTTTTTAAGGAATAATTTTGTTATCGGAATAGTGATCGGAATAGTGATCGGAATATCAGTCGGAATCTCCCAAATCGGAATAGCTTGATCGGAATGTACCTAATCTGAATACCAATCGGAATGAGTGATCGGAAAACCCAATCTGAATACCAATCGGAATGTACCAAATCTGAATACCAACCAATCGGAATGCCGATCTGAATGCCAATCGGAATGTCCAATCTGAATACCAACCAATCGGAATGCCGATCTGAATGCCAATCGGAATGCCCAATCTGAATATCAACCAATCGGAATGCCTATCTGAATGCCAATCGGAATGCCCAATCTGAATATCAACCAATCGGAATGCCGATCTGAATGCCAATCGGAATGCCCAATCTGAATATCAACCAATCGGAATGCCGATCTGAATGCGTAAACCCTTTCCGATTTGACCAGATCGGAATATTTTCCACTTTTCTCGGACAAAACTCAACCAATTCGTGATTTTAAGCCAAAAAATGATCAAAACACCCAAAAACTTTGTGTTTTTAGCCAAAGTAACTATACCAAATCCCTACCACAACTATGTAGAAGATTTGTATCAAGAAAAAACCATCAAAAACACAAAAAAAAATTTGGACGTGTGAAAATGGATCAAAAATGGCGTATGAATCAAGAACACAAACACATGAACAATACAATCATCCCATGGCTCTTGATACCATTTGTAGGATTGTAAATCTTGCTTATGTATTAGAGAGAGAAAGAGATAGAGAGATGGTGGATTTCACACAAAGCTAGAGAGAGAAAGTAATGTTTACTATGTGAAAAATAATGAAAACCACACCCCTCTCCATCAAAGGAGAGGGTTTATATACCCAAGCCTTGTGATGGGCTTGGGCTTACATTGTTGGGCCGGCCTACACAAGTTGTAGGCTAGGCTTGGCTTTGTATGTTTAATAAAGATGTCTAGACTACGAGCTACTACTAAGTATATTGTCGGAGTGACCGAATCTTCCTAAATACGTAAAAACGTATTTCTAACATTCTGGAAGTTCTTTAAGAAGGACGGCAGAACAGTTTTCATTCAATCGAGTATTAACAAACTCGGTCATCTTCTCCTTCTTATTAAGCAATTCTTTAAACATCTTGACAAATTTAGGCATTTGTGCAAGAGCTTAAACAAGGCTAAAGGTGATGTTTATGCCGGCAATCTTGTTCAAAAAGTTGGAAACTTGAACGTCATCCTTAGTAAGAATTCTAGACTTGTCTAAGCGGGATGGATAAGGAATGTTGGGTTTAGGTGGTGTAGGTGTAGCAGGTACAGGTTGAGGGTTGAGAAGTAGAAGGTTTAGAGGTGGTAGGTGGGGTTGGTGGAGGGTTTTGCTTGGGTACTTCTTCATTAAGAGGTGGAGACGGTAGTGGAGAACTAGTACTAGGTGTGGAAGCAGGAGTGATAAATGGAGATGGAGGAGGTGTAGATGGAGTAACGGGAGGAGGGGTAGAAGGTCCTACTAGAGTTTCTCCACTTCGGGTAGTAATAGCACTCACATTCGCTCTAGGGTTTGTTTCGGTGTTAGAAGGAAGAGCACCTTGTGGACGAAGGGTTTGTAACATTTGAGCAAATTTCCTATCCGTGGACTCTTGAATTTGTCTAGTAGATTCTTGCATTGCTAGCATGATTTTCTCATGTTCATTCAACTTCTGCAAAACCAAGTCCATTGGCGGAGGAGGTAAATTGAACCCTTGTTGTTGAAAACCTTGATTTGGGTATTGGTTATAAGGTGGAAAACCTTGAGGATTGAAACCTTGGTGTTGAAAGCCTTGGTTTTGCATCGGATAATTACCTTGGTTTCCATTTGAGCCCCCCACGTTGGCATTACCTTGAAAATTAGCTCTTGGCGGCCCTTGGTTGTTTTGGTTAGGTTGTGGTGGTCTTTGTTGAAAATCGGGTGGAGCCAAATAATTTTTCGAGTTGTAAGACAAGTGATTAACATCGACATTAGGCTTGAAATGAACTCTCTCGGTGTTGTTGTAAGCATACACTTCCCCGTGAGATTGATCATAAGCTTTATCACAGTTAGCATAAGAGTGTGGCCCACCACAAGTTTCATAAGTTATATTAAGAGCATGGGCATGTTGAGTGGGAGGGTTATCTCATAGAACAAGATGTTTTACTATAGAAGTAAGCTCCCTAATTTGAGTATTCACTTCACTCTCACTGGCACTAGCCATAGTAGCCCTAACACTCTTGGTTTGGACTTTGGCTTTGTTCTCAATGATATCCCATGCGGCATTAGAAGACTTAACCAAAATGTTACCCCCCCCCCCCCCCCCCCCCCCCGAGGCACTATTTAGTGAATCTTGGTCATTCATGCTTAAACCATTGTAAAAAGTGTTAAGTTGATGCACTTTTGTGAACCCATGTTGTGGACACTTTCTTAAAAGTTCCTTAAAACTGTCCCAAGATTCACTAAATGTCTCACCGTACTTTTGTTCAAAATTAATGATTTCATTCCGCAAAGCGGTAGTACGTGAGGGTGGGAAAAAGTAGTTGATGAATTGGTCTCTAAATCCTACCACGTAAGAATACTTTGTGGCGGTTCCTTATCAAGCCAATGTCGGGCTTGTCCCTCTAAGAAGAAAGGAAAAAGTTGCAAGCGAATGACCTCTTGTGAAACCCCATTAAATTTGATCGTATTAGTGAGTTGAAGAAACCTTTTGATATGGTCGTGAGGATCATCAAGTGTACGCCCCAAGAATGGTTGAGCATAGACCATTTGAATGAAACCGGATTTGAGCTCAAAATTGTTGGCTCCAATCTCGGGTATGACAATAGCATCGGTGTTGCCCTCAACGTGCGATTGCAAAAGCTCGATCATTGGTCGATTGTCCATGGTGACAATAGGTTGAGTAATGACTTCGGCTTGAGCTGCTTTCTTCTTACGAGCACGAGTACGCATACACACCTACAAAAAGAAAAGAAAAATAGACAAGAAATATTTTTGGTTTTTATGGTTTTTCTATTTTTTTGGATTTTTGAAATTTTTTAATTTTTATGGATTTTTGAAAATTTTTAAAGCAAGGAAAATAACGTTCAAAAGTGAACGGACCCCAAAATCCAACGCGTCTCTCACTAAAAACCGTTAGTCTTCACGAAAAGAGCCGGCAGCGGCGCCATTTAATACAAGGCTTTTGCCAGGTTATAAAAGAGTTATTGTCCGATCTTTTCGAATTGAGAAAGGAATTTATAGTGCGACTCAGTCGTTCATGGTGGAATAAAAAGGTTGTCGTTGACTATAACTAATTAAAAATGAAAACTTAAAAATAATTGACAGATTAATAAAAGAATAAACTAATAAAGACTTAAACGAAATATAGATAAAAGCTGAAAAGATTAAACTAAAAATACTTTTAAAAATAAATGACGAAAGATTAAAACTCGACAAAAAGTAAAATTTTCAAACTTAAAAATATAACTAAGACAAGACAAGTTTAAAAATAAAACTAAGTAAAAATGCGGGAAAATGAAATTCAAAAACTGAGATAAATAAAACAAAACACTATTCAGATCGCAATACGATCGCAACCAATGAACATGGTTGGATCGTACCCTGATCGTACTCTAGCAATCGTAGCCTAGATTGTAGTGTAGGGATCACACTCAATGCGATGGAAACAAGAAATGAGCCTCAGATCGCACTCAAGTGATCGAAGCGAGTGATCGCACTCAAGTGATCTTGGTCAGCGATCGCAATGAGTGATCGTGACCAAGGATCGCAATGAGTGATCGCACCCAAGAATCATACTTGGTGATCATAGCCTTGATCGCAACAATGGATCGCAAGTAGAAACCCTAGGGGTTTATGCGATCACACTTGTTGGATTGTACTGGGTAAACACTTAAGAACATTACGATGGAATACATTAAGCAAATAAGCTAAACAAAATAAGCACTTTTAACAATAAGCAAATACCAAAACTTTATCAAAGCAACAATAAGATGAATACAATAAGCACAACTTTAAAGACTTTTCAAGACACAAAATAAGCAAACTTTAAAAAGACTAAAACTTTAAAGAAAACTTAAAGACAAATAAGCTAAACACAAAATAAGCCAATAAGATTGTCAAACTTATGGCTTATTCCATATGAAAACTTAAATTAAACCCAAAAGATAAACTTTTTAATAAATCAAACATAAAACTTAAACAAAAGCTTGGAAATTTCGGATTAAAGTTATATAAAAACTAAGAAAGCTAGAATAAGATTAAGATTTAAAACAAGAATTAAGCTATTGAAAGTAAAGTTGTGATTAAAACAAGAAAGAAAGGAAGATAAAAGATTAAGATCCTAGTGAGAGAAACTGTCACTTTCTCTCCCAAAAATTACCTACAAAAATGAAAGTGAAGACTACTCCTAAAACTAGCTAACTCCCTCCTAATGTGTTTAGGAGGGTATTCATAGGGAAATGGGGAGGTGCATGTGTTGCCTCCTCTTTCTTTCTTCTCGGCTCTTCGTCTTTTAAGTTCTTCGACTTTTCTCGACGTCGTCTCGGGATTAATTGAACTCGTCTTATAAATTCTTCACTTATTTAGACTTGAGTTCTTTGACTTCATTAAACTTCCGTCTTTAGACTTTTTCTTCGATAAATCTTCAGAATAGGCCTTGAACTTCCGTTCTTTTTGCACTCTTGATCTTTTGACTTCTTCTTTTCTCGTTTTCTTCGATAAAAGCCCGTGAAAGCCCGTGTTTTCTTCCTTTTTCATCTTTTGGTCCTTAAACACAATAAAAATACAAACCACGCATAATTCCGACTTTTACGACATAAAATACATGTTTTGGTCTTGTTATTATTGGAAATAAGTGGTAAAAGGATAAGTGTTTTCACACTTATTAGGTACAAGGCCACAAGGCCTTATGAACCAGTAAACCCAAACAACCTTTTATAAGCCCTTTTTGAAAGCAACTTCTTAATTTTACAAACAACCTACTGATTTTAATGATCAAATAGCTACACTAGGTGACAACTAACATATACCAACCATAAAACATAAAGCACAAACACAAAATCACCAAATCACATAGCAAAACATAAAACAGTCAATATCATGTGATTTTTTAGAGGAATCTTAACAAGAGGTTATACCTATCCTCCACAACATCCTAGGAGGATCAACAATGCTCCTTGGACCTTGTTCAACAACTAGAACAAGACCAAGGTACTTCAACAAAGGAGATGAATGACTGCCTTGGTTGATGTTTCAAAGTAGAAACTCAAGGACTTGATTTCTTCAACACGATGATCAAACAGCCCAACCAAAGGCTCCAATCCCAACACAAGCTTGGTGTCAACAAGCTTGTAAGAGCTTATAGCTTTTGGTCAAGGATTAGTACAAGAAAAATAGCAAAATTAGAAACCACTTTTCAAGGTTATTTCAAACTTGAAAACCTTACCAAACATACACGTCCTTAAACCACAAGATTTAAGCACACTTATAAAACATAATGGAACTCAGAATTACCCTTAAACAACACCAACTTTCAAAAATATAAAAAGGAATTACAATTTTCTCAAAATACCAACTTTTATAAAATTCAAAAAGGAATTACAATGTTTAAAGGTAAAACTGGAACAAAGGCCTCACCACAGGTTGGGGGTCCTTTTATAGAGTACAAGGGATGATTCTAGAACTAGAAAATACATGAAACCCTAGCTAGGAATTCCCAAATTTGCCCTTGAGTACATTGAGTTGTTTAGCTGTCCAAAATGATCTTGAGCGTTCCTTTTAGCTTTGTAACCAAGCAAAGAGTGTCAGCTGTTGATTTGGACATGTGGCATTCCTTGGAGGTTAAGTTGTGATGTGATAGGTGGACGACTTGAATGGTGGGATCACATGGTGAGTGGAAATTAGGGTTTTGTGTGTGGGATGAGTTTCTGCATGTGTGAATCAAGCGTGGGTAAGGGTAATTGCAATTTACCCTTTGTTAAGTGGATGGTAAATCTGGGTGGGATGAATGGTGAATAATGGTAAGTTTGATCCGATTTTTGGGGGTGGAGTTGTTTGGCGCGTGTTTGTGGGATTTGAACTTTCAGAATGGCAGGAAGGGTCCTTGTGTTTTGGTTAAGTGTTTAAAACACGTTTTTCAGCCAACAAATCTCATTTCCTTTGTTAATAAACTTTCGAAGTTTATATTTTGGCCACAAAACTTTTGCAAAAGGTTTTCAAGGGTTATTTTTGCCACTTTTGCATATTTGAAGGACTGATTTTGGACATTCTTGATCTTCAAAGGTCTTCATTGTATCTTTGACTTCATGAGGGACCATATTTGACAATTTAGAACTGTTGAGGGACTAAACTTGCCATTTCTTCAAAGTTGAAGGACCATTTTGTAATTTTGACAAACTTAAGGGACCAAACTTGTAATTATGAATATACAAGGGTTTAAAGTGTCATTTCTTCATATTTTGAGGATCAATCTTGTATATCTTCAAATCTTCAAGGGTTAATCTTGGATAATTCATGAACTTGGGCCTGGTTCTTTGTACGACTTCGGTTCTCGTGTCCGTTTTTCCTTGTTTCTTATGATCTTTTGTCTTTTTCATGATATCCATACCTAATACACACAAGTCAACAAATACAAGCATATATATGTATTTTATGACATTTTAATGTATTTAAAGCCCGAAAAGAACGATGAGATCATGTACAAATGCCATCTCATCACTCCCCCATACTAAGCCATTGCCGTGCCCTCACGCAATGCTAGAATAGATAAGCATCACTAAAATTCAATTTTATTAACCTTTATTGAAAAGTAAAAGACTTGCAACAATACTATGAAGATGTGAAAAGACATAATGTATGATTTTCATCACGAATGTGACTTTAGGGTTAATGAATAGAAACAAGTAAATGTCCCATAGAGTAAATTTCGTCATCCTTGATTGTCATACATTCCATGCTAAGTGCAAAAACGAGATCATTGTTGGTACAAGTCACAATGCTAACACTACTCATACGTCCAAATTGTGTAATACTTTTTCTCCCCGTAATCCTAGTTATTATAAAAGAAAATGGGTTACTAGAATTTTTTAACTATTTGTCATGGATCACAAGTGATTCATATTGACTTATTTGAGTATTTATTAGTCCGAAAGCAAAGTAGCACGATTTAATCGATAGTTAGCCGAAGGACAAAATCTTTTAAAATGGCTTCTCGTGTATCTCCTTAAGTTCATATCTTGGCATAACTCGTTTCACGATTTAAGACTTTTCTCGGAACGATATTTGGCATGTACTTCATACTTCAAATCTTGGGAAGACGTTCTTGAAATTATGGTCTTCTCTTCATATTTTGGAATTTCTTCACTTGACTTTTTTGAGAGATTCTTCTTATTTGGACCACGACTTCGTCATTTTTCTTCAATCTTTATTTTGGACTTTGATATACAACGATCTGCCACCTTTTCGGACTTGGATATATTTATCCTCATACCTTGTAAAGGTCTTTTTGGATAGACTTTCTCCATGATCTTTAGGGGAGTAATTGCTTTTCGTCGTGTGTCTCGATCCTTCATATTGATTTTGGAATAATGATACTTCACATCATCTTGGATCTTTAGCAACAAAATAGAGCTCCTCATGCCTTGTTAGGGCCTTTTTGGATCTTCACCAATCTTCGCGTCCCGCTTCAATAAGTTATGCCTTGGCTATGAACTCTATTCAACCCCGAGCAACTTTTAAACGATCTTGTGGTAGAAGCTAAGTAACCTTTCAAATTGTACGACCTTACTTATTGCAATTTCTTTTTATGCATTGATCTTATGGGAGAAAAAGCCACAATTAAAAACATATGAGTTTTTGAAAGATCATTTTCATGTTCTACGTTTAGCATGATCACTTGTCTAACTCTATCATCTCTCGTTCTTCACTATTTAAAGACCTCTAATTAAAGAGACTCGTGAATACTTAGCCATGCAAGTCAAAATTAAGCCAAATTTGGAATAGCTTTCATTAAGACTATATCAAATCAAATTTTTGGGTTTTCAAGCCACCTATAGGATCTTGCACTTTCTTGGACTTTTTCAAGTTTAGAGAATGCATTTTATAGTTCCCTTGATAAGTGACTTTCTAGAATCATAGGAACTTGCGAAAAGTTCTTGTTCTTAACCCGAATGAGCTAAGACTTTCGCGTTTTAAAGTTCCCTATATAAAAATCTAGCAAAACTTGAATTGAGCGGGTTAAGTAATGTAAAGGGCTCCAAATGCCCATCAAGTCAAAAGTTAGCTCTTATTTTACCCATCGGAAAATATACGTTCATGTCTTAAAAACACTTATTAAAACTAAGAAATTTTTTAAAATTTGGCCATTTTTAGCCTTATTAGCAACAAAATAAAACAAAACGTTGAAAGTCGGAAAACGTGAGGGCGTAGCAAAGCAAGTATCTATTCACCCCCCATACTAAAATTAAACATTGTCCTCAATGTTTCGAGTCTAAAGGTGGAGCACTCCCATACTAGAGACGAAGAGTCGAATGTTTAGGATCTAGCATGGAAAGGGTGATCAATAATATATCTAAAGCCGTTTATGAATTATGCTAAAAGATAATTTTTAGAACAATAAAGGATATGTCATGGATTCGTGAAAAACTTCTTCAAGCAAACGATGGAGGCTCACGTAAACGAACACGAGAGTCTTCAATCGTAGATGATGATGATGATCTAGATAACACAATCACAAACAACCACGAGACAACGAGTTGGAAGGGCACAAATCCCCTCTTATTATTTATTAGAAAGCATAAAAAGATAAGCATGTGATCTCCCCCATGAGGTACCTCGTTTTTGATTACCGAGTCATGAGCTCGACTAGATCCCCTGAATGCTAATTATCATTGGGGAATGTGACTTGGTCAAGGTCAACCATTGAAGGAATTTCCCCACCAAAGTAGTGCTTAAGCCTATGTCCATTCACCTTAAAGTTAGGATCATCATTTTGAGCTAGCTCGATGGTCCCATAAGGAAACACTTGTGTAATGGTGAAAGGACCCGACCAACGAGATTTCAATTTTCCGGAAAATATCTTAATTCTAGAGTTAAAAAGTAACACTTGATCACCAACGTTAAAAACCTGGTTTTTAATCTTTGAATCATGAAACTTTTTAGTCTTTTCTTTGAAAATCAATGAATTTTCATAAGCATTATCTCTTAGTTCATCCAATTCATTCAATTGTATTTTCCGGTGATCTCCCGCGAGTCAAAGTTTGCATGCTTAAGGGCCCAATATGCCTTGTGCTCCAATTCAATGGGCAAATGACAATTCTTCCCATAGACTAACTTATAAGTAGTACAACCGATAGGTGTCTCATAAGCGGTCCTAAAGGCCCATAAAGCGTCATCGAGTTTGTCGGACCATGAAGCACGGTTTTCTCCATTCGACCTCTCTATTATCCTCTTCAAAGCTCGGTTCGAAACCTCGACTTGCCCACTCGTTTGTGGGTGATAAGTCGTAGAAAGACGACGAGTAACTCCATATTTCTTTAAGACCTTCTCGAATTGGTCATTACAAAAATGGGTTCCATGATCGCTTATAATAGCACGAGGGGTTCCGAACCGAGAGAATAGTTGCTTCAAAAACTTCACTACCACACGAGAATCATTAGTAGGTAAAGCCTTAGCTTCCACCCACTTAGAAAAATAGTCGACCGCGACGAGGATATACTTGTTACCATGAGACGATGGGAACGGCCCCATAAAGTGTATGCCCCACATGTCGAAAATTTCACACACTTGAATTATGTTTTGCGGCATTTCATCACGTTGAGACGATTTTCCTTGACGTTGGCACGAATCACACGACTTCACAAGTGCGTGTGAATCACGATAGATAGAAGGACAAAAGAAGCCGGCATCGAACACTTTCTTAGCCGTGAGATTAGCACCATGGTGACCACCTGTGGGTCCCTCGTGACAAGCTCTAAGGATGTTTCGGCACCAAAAACATAACGTCGAACGAGTTGATCCGCACAAACCCGAAAGAGATAAGGGTCGTCCCCAAAATAGAACTTGACGTCACGAAATAATTTTCGCTTTTGTTGTGTCGTCATACCCTTGATTATGAAATTGCCCGCATGGTAGTTTGCAATGTCGGCAAACCATGGGGTGGTGTCTTTAGAATTCACTACACTGAGAGTCTCGAGAGGAAATGTTTTGGTGATTTCCTTGTTCTAGAAAACATCTTTGTGAGGATCTTCTAGACGAGATAGATGATCGGCCGCTAGATTCTCGGCTCCTTTTTTGTCAAGCACGGTGACATTAAATTCTTTGAGGAGGATCATCCAACGAAGCAATCTCGGCTTAGCATCTTGCTTAGCTAAGAGATACTTGATAGCCGAATGGTCGGTATACACGATGCTTTTAGTTAAGACGAGATAAGGTCGGAATTCTCAAAAGCATAGACCACGGCAAGGAATTCCTTTTCCCTTGTGGTGTAATTTAATTGAGCCTCGGTCATCGTCTTACTAGCATAATGGATAGGATGGAAATGCTTTTCATAACGTTGCCCTAAGACGGCCCCTATAGCATAATCACTTGCATCGCACATGATTTCAAAGGGTAATTCCCAGTTAGGAGCAACAAGAATGGGAGCTTCGGTAAGTTTCCTTTTAAGAGTTTCGAAAGCTCTAACACAATCCTCATTGAAGTTAAAAGGAGCATCCTTCTCGATAAGGTGTGTCATAGGTCGAGAGATTTTCGAAAAGTATTTGATGAAACGACGATAAAAGCCCGCGTGGCCTAGGAAACTCCTAACTCCCTTAACGGTTTTGGGATGAGGTAACTTGGCGATGACATCTACCTTAGCTTTATCGACCTCAATCCCCGCTTTCGAGACCTTATGTCCTAAGACGATTCCTTGTTTACACATAAAATGACATTTTTCCCAATTGAGCACAAGATTGGTTTCTTTACAACGTTTTAACATTTGCTCGAGATTAGATAAACATGACGTGAACGAATTGCCAAACACCAAAAAGTCATCCATAAACACTTCCATCGACTTCTCGATCATATCGTGAAAAATAGCCATCATACACCGTTGGAACGTACCTGGTGCATTACAAAGTCCGAAAGGCATCCTACGATAAGCAAACGTTCCATAAGGACACGTAAACATAGTCTTCTCTTGATCACGAGGGTCGATAGGGATTTGAAAGTAACCGGAAAAACCATCTAAAAAGCAATAGAATTCATTTCCTGCAAGTCGCTCCAACATTTGATCCATGAAGGGCAAAGGAAAGTGGTCTTTACGAGTGGCGTCATTTAACTTTCGGTAGTCAATACACACCCTCCAACCGGTCACAACACGAGTGGGAATTAACTCGTTGTTTTCATTAGGCACAACGGTCATTCCTCCCTTTTTAGGGACACAATGGATTGGGCTCACCCATGGGCTATCGGAGATAGGATAAATCATTCCCGCGTCAAGGAGTTTTAGAACTTCCTTTTTGATGACATCGTGAATTTTGGGGTTTACCCTTCTTTGACTTTGAATTGCGGGTTTGTAGTCCTCCTCCATTAAAATCTTGTGAGTACAAAATTTTGGGTCAATACCCTTAATGTCGGAAATTTTCCACGCAATTGCCCCTTTATGAGCTTTAAGAACTTTTAAGAGCTCGGTTTTTTCATCATTAGCAAGACCTTTTGCAATAATAACCGGCAACTTGTCATCACCTTCCAAGAATGCGTATTCAAGGTGAGATGGAAGATCTTTCAATTCAAGGATAGGCGGTTCCTCGATTGAAGATTTTTGCTCAACACTCATAACTTCCATCGGCGGAAGAAATGGTGGAATAGAAGTATCATCACTAATAATCACCTCATCTTCATTGTCGATTTCATTTGAAGTAAAATCGCCTCCTTGGAATGGAGTGAGATTTGGTGTAGAATTAGCAAGAATTGGATCCAAAATAGTGGGATTGCCACTTGACGAGCTATCGGAAAAACCTAACACTTCTTGTGAAAACTCATCGCAAACCACATCAACTAAGTCAATGTGATTGATGGTAGCGATTGCATAAACATGAGAAGGTTTTGAGTTTTGAGTAGCGTTTATAACAAGTTCCTCTTCGTTGAATATCAAAGTGATAGTTCTTGCATGAACGTCGATAAGCGATCTCGAGGTGTCTAAAAATGAACGACCTAAAATTAGAGGAACTTGAGGATCCGCGGGGATGTCAACTACTATAAAATCAATGGGATAGTAGAACTTCCCCACTTTCACGAAAACATCCTCGGCTACTCCACATGCTAGAATCATAGAATGATCGGCCATCTCGATAGACATGTTCGAAGGAGTAAGAGTCGGAAGCGAAAGCGATTTCCAAATGGAAAATGACATCAAATTAATGCTCGCACCAAGATCGGCCAAGGCAAGGCATTCTTTCATATCTTGTATGTCACAAGGAATGAGAAACTTTCCAGGGTCACCAACTTTTTCCGGTATGCGGTTAAGATAAACCGAAGAACAATTAGAAAGCTTTGAAAGCTTTTCCTTATCGCTCATCATACTTTTAAAAGTTGAAGCGAAACGAGGCATATATAACAACGCGTCAGCTAAACTCACATCAAAATGCACTTGTTGAAACATTTTTATAAAAAGCTCGATTTGTTGTTTGTTACGTTCTTGTAATTTCTCTTTGTTTCGTCTCGAAGGGTAAGGTAAGGGTGGTGTAGGTTGGACATTAGGCAACGGCCTTGGAAACTCGGGTTCCATGATTGGTATTGGTTTAACCGTAGGTGTGGTATGAGCGGTACTTTGTGGGCTTGTGATATGCTCCTTTTCGACCATCACCTCGGGCTCTTTCTCGATTTCCTTCTCTGTAGAAGTACTTGGACGAGAGATTGGTTCTTTGAAAGTTTTACCACTTCGTGTAGTAATAACCTTCATTTCTCCCTTCGGGTTTGCAATGGTATCACTAGGATTGCTTCAAACATTTTTGCCATTCGGTCTTCAAATTTTGATTGCCTTAAATCCGCTTTTAACAACTCTTGCTTAATCTCATGTTGTCCTTGTTCCATCTTTTGTTGATTTTGTTGAAGACGTTGAATATTTCCTTCCATTTTATTAGCATGAGTTATAGTTCATTAGCAAGTTCGTTTTTAAGCTCGTTTTTCAACTCGGATCTTAAGCTAATCATCTCACGTTGCATATTATCAAACTTAGCATCATTTGCTTTAGCATAATCCAAAAATTCTCCTTGAAGATTTTTAGTGTGGGCATTTTGAAAACCTTGTGTAGTGTTTTGAAAATAACAGTTTTGGTTTTGATTAGCAACTTGTCCATTCCCACTTTGATAATTACCTTTGTTGTAGTTACGTGAATTGCCTTTATGACCACCATTTTGATTGTTGTTTCGATAGTTATTAGCATTTTGATTTGGTGGAGCTTGATTTGGGCGGGAACCTTGGCCGTTTTGGTTGTAAGTTCCCGTTGCTACGTAAGCACTCGAAGTGTTACCACCGGCGGTAATGCACTCGGAAAGATCATGAGCTCCACCACAAGACAAACAACTCTTATCAACCGCTTTAACCGAAGCGGAGTTCAAAGCATCTTGTGCTTTCCAATGAGTCATAAGATTTGAAAACCTATCGAAAAACCGATTTTCCTCATTAGCTTCATCATGTAAGGCATTAATGCTACGAGACGATGACGACGATGACGAACCCATATTGGCAAAACTCGGTGTGTTACGAGGGTTGTAAATCTTAGATCTATTCTCGACAATCTTTAAAGCTTCATTGGTCGTTTTGCACAAAAAATGACCACCCGTGGCGGCATTCAAATAATCTCGTTCATGATCATTAAGCCCATTATAAAAAGTATCAACTTGATGCAATTCCGAAAAATCATGGTGTGGACATTCATGTAACATTTCCTTAAATCGTTCCCATGCCATTGAAAAACTCTCATTATTTCGTTGTACAAATCTTGAAATCTCATTTTCCAAATGTGTTGTTTTAGATGGTGGAAAAAATTTGTTCACAAACTTAGAAACGAGATCACCCCATGTCAAAATCGAATTTGGCGGTTCTTTCTCAAGCCAAATTTTAGAGGGTCCATCTAACGAGTATGAAAACAACAGCATCTTAATGGCGTCATGTGGAACATCCTTAAACTTGCTAGTTGCGGTGAGACGATTAAAATTCCTTATGTGGTAATGCGGGTTGTCTTTTTCATGACCTCTAAACTTATTTGCTTGCAACATCGACATTAAACCCGTCTTAATCTCAAAATTCTCCACAAGGATAGCGGGAATCACACTGGCCTCTCCAAAACCCTCGGCAGGTGCTTGAAGCAACTCCATCATAGTACGATTAGCCATGACGAATTCTTGTTCTACAATAGGTTCAACAATTGGAGTTTTTTCTTCAATCAACGTCTCTTGATTTCCTTGATTTTGACGACGTTTACGAGCTCGTTTAGCTTGACTACGAGTTAGCATAAACTTCACGTAGAATGGGAGGTGAGCAAAGAAGATTCTTTTTGGGTGTTTTGTGAATTTTCAATTTTTTTGTGTTTTTGATTGTTTTTTATTTTTTCTTTTGGATTTTGGTGTATCTTTGTAGACAACAATCTACCAAATCTCTCCTCGAATCAAACTCTTGATTAAAGAAGCCTCAAAAGAATGAATACGACCACGTGGAGTGAACGCCTTCGAATGACTTTAAAACTTTGGTGAAACCCAAATTGTTCAAGAGGGTTTAATCACAAAGAAAACTAAGCAAATATATATGATACATAATAATACTTTGGGCGGAAAAACCCTCGATTAGCCTTGATAGGTGTGAAAACACCCATCCTTTTTACCACTTAATTAAAATAATAACCGAGCCAAAACGTGTATTTTATGTCATTTATGTCGGAATTATGCGTGGTTTTTGTTTTTGTTGTGATTTAGGACGAAAAAGTGAAAAGTGGAGAAAACACGGCATTCAAGGGCTTTTATCGAAGAAAAAGACGAAAGATGAAGTCGAAAGATCAAGAGTGGAAAAAGAACGGAAGTCCAAGACCAATTCTGAAGATTTATCGAAGAAAAAGTAAAAGGATGGAAGTTTACTAAAAAGACGAAGAACTCGAGTCTTATTTATAAAGAAAAATCAAGACGAGTTAAAGAAATCCCAAGACAAAGTCCAAGATTAACAAAAGATAAAGAAGAAAAGGACTTAAGTGTGCAATTAAGGCAAAGAGGAAAGAGGGAGGAAGCTTCCTAAGCTCCTCCCTAATCACCCCTATAAATAGATTAGGCCTAGTTCATTTTCATGTTGTTGGGTGGTTTGACAAAGCACCACTTCCACCATTTTTATTTCTTGTCATTTTAATTCTTGCACTTTAATCATTTGTTATACACTTTTAATCCATTTTAATTTTCAAGTGAGTTTTCAATTATTGTGCTTTAATCTTTACTTTTCTTGTCTTAATCTCTCATCTTCCTTTCTTGATTTTTGTTTGCTTTTGGTGCGATTTACATTTGATCCGTGTTGTTCATTCATGTTTTCGTGCTTATAAGTTCATCTTTTTATGATTTGATTTTAGAAGTTTGTTTATTTAAAGTTTTGATAAGTCGTTATTTATGCTTATTGAGTTCATCTCTCTTTGGATTCGTTCTAGTTTTGGTCATTAGCTTATTTCAATAGCTTATTTCCCTTGCTTAACTTTCGGATCAAAGAGTGTAATCGGAAAAGGGAAACCCTTTTCCGATCTGTTATTCCGACCATCATACCCTTTTCCCGATCACCCGATCGGAAAAGGGTTTTGCTTTTTCCGATTGTATTGGTTTTTTTTAATATTCCGATCATATGCATTCTAGTGTATTCCGATTGCTTCTATTGTCCACATTCCGATCTGGCCTCTTTAGTTAACATTCCGATCAGTCTTTCCTTCTCGTATTCCGATTTGGCTTGTTTTAATGTATTCCGATCGTTCCTTTTTTGTTCTTTCCGATTACAACATTCCGATCGGAATACATTCCGATCGGATCCTTATGGATTCCGATCAGGTGTATTCCGATGGATTGTTCTGTTTTGTTTTAGTATTAAGCTTGTTTGTTTTTCCGCCCTTTTTCTCGTTCTATATTTTGTTCATTTTAATGTCGTTTTGCATTTTTATTGTCAATTTACTTTTTGTTAAGTTTTAATTTTACGTCATTTAAGTTCTCGTCATTTACTTTCCAAGTTTTAAATATTGCATCGTTTACGTTTCAACTAGTTTTAGTTTTAATTACTCTCCCTTTATTTTTTAAGTCATGCACATTTATTTTATCAAAACCAAAAAAATATTGTTTTTACCAAGAACAACTGAGTCGCACAATTAACCGAAAATCAATTCGATTAGACATCGAGAAACGAATTTTTCAACTAGTAAAATCTTAAGTATTAAATGGCGCCGCTGCCGGCTCTTTTCGTGAAGATTAACTGTTTTTTGTGAGAGACGCATTGGCTTTTGGGATCCGTTCACTTGTGAACGTTATTTTTTCGAGTCAAAAATTTTCAAAAAAAAAAAAAAATAAATAAAATCCAAAAACATTTGAAAAATCTTAAAAAGCATTTCTTTTTCAAAGTTTTGCACCAAAAATATTCTTCTTGCTTATCTATCTTTCTCCATGGATTTTTAAGTCCATTGCGTCGGGTGTGGGAGACAACTGTACGGGAACGACTCTTGTCAATGGTGTACATGTGAGCGGTGCGGAAACGATATCGATAACACACAATTCGGATTTTGTCCCTTGTGCAACTCGACTAATTCATTCTTTTTGAACCCACATCCTGTTCCCCCGTGCATCTATTGTGGAAGCGATTCTCATTGGCATGTTTCGTGCCCGGTTAGATACCCGTATGGTCACGGGCAAGAACCGGGGTACAATTATGACATTGAAAATAGCTATCCACAAGACGCACCCAGTCTTTTTCCTCACCCGTTTTGCAACAACTATGGGGGGTCCTCACGAAAGTTTTCACTGTCCTACGGGGGATCACAATTACTATAATTATACCCCTTCCAGTTTTGACCAACCCCTGTAATACCCAATTGATCATCAGCCTCGTCACGGGATGAGTTACCAAGAACCAATTGACGATCTTGCTACAGTCCTTCAAGAACAAAGAAACGATCTTGCTGCAGCTTTTCAAGAACAAAGCAAATAGATTTTACACACGC
Organism: Glebionis coronaria; assembly: GCA_025667525.1. Classification (NCBI taxonomy): domain Eukaryota; kingdom Viridiplantae; phylum Streptophyta; class Magnoliopsida; order Asterales; family Asteraceae; genus Glebionis; species Glebionis coronaria. Next base: position 497,598,055 of record CM046877.1, read on the forward strand.
TGCAAACTTATATGGAGTCATTTTTACAGCAGTGAGATCAGACGAGTACTCATATCCCTGAGCTTATTATTGGCCCTTTAGGTAATGAGGAGAGAGATGACGATATGGAGGTTATTTTCGACGAGGAGGAATTTCTAAAGCAAAGTAAGACTTCTTCCCTTCCTCCTTTGTCTATTTCTATCACACCCGAGGAGCCCGTTGGCTCTCTCATCATGGAGGATGAGCATATTGACGTTATCTCGGCAACTGAATCGGACAAATTCCTAAAGTCTCGTGTCGAGGAACTTGTCGTCATCCCAAGTGAGCCCGCAGGTATTCCAGAAAATCTGTGTGATGTGCCGACTTTTGCGGAGCTTAAGGACGAGGTCGATTTGACAGTCATTGATCACATAATCACAAATCCACAAGCGCTAATTGATTTTCCCAACAAGAGTTCAACATGTGGTGAGTATGATGATTTCATCTTCGAGCCCGAGATTGCGGAAATTATCGACCGAGAGCTAGCTCTTTTGCCTCCGCTTCCACCTACAAGCGAGGTCGACTTTTCCAACATCGATGCCGAACTTGATGAGTTGGAACGTCTTATTTTTCATAATAATGACGAACCAACTCACATGCCCAAATATCCTATTCTCGAGGAGTTACCTAATCAACACTCCTCTTATGAGAATTATGTTTACCACATTCGTGAGGATTTAACTTATCAACAATCCCCACAAATGAATGATGGTTTCGTACTTGATCGTGGTCTTCTCAAACGAGTTTCTACACTCCTTCTCTACGATCATGAGGATAAATGCTTTGACCCGGGAGGTGACATGGACCATTCTATGATTGATACTTCTACGGCTTTGCCAATTGGTCTGCCTCCATTGTCTTTGGAGGATGACAATGTGATTCCCTTACCCACCCCACCTCCCGTCAATCTGGACTTCACTTGATTTTCTGGTATTGAGAGGACCTTTTTACCATTCAAGACTTATCCCCCCGCCTCTCCTTTGTTGATGTCAACCGGGAACGAGGACAAGGTCTTTGATCCCGGTATCACATTCGAGGCTTCCCTATGGACCATTTAATTCGGGGACGAGTCAGGCTCGTGACTCGGTTAATATAAACAAGCGCTTTTTGGGAGGCAACCCAATTATCTATCTATCTTTACCATAAGTGTAGGGGGAGCCCCGTTGGTGTTTCTTGTTCTCTTTCTTATCATGTGCAGGGATTAGAGCTTCAAAGACACACTCTTGATGACTTTTGACGAACCGTGATTCCGTGTTCCCTTCTTCCTGGTTCTATCCTAAACTCTTTTCGATTCACTATTTTATATTTCTCAATATTAAAATAGGAATCTCTTTAGTTGTCTCTTCCTTAGCAAGATTTAAACAAAGTGCACAATGTCCTAAGTGTAGGGGAGTTTACTCCCACATGCTTAAACATTGAGGACAATGTTTATATTAAGTGTAGGGGGACTTCTATCGAAGTTAAGTGGCCTTTTCCTTGTATTTGTCCTCATTTTAACTGGAAAATCGATTTTTCGACATTTTTCAAAATTTTTAATCTATTTTGGCCTAGTTGTAGTTCCCTTTATTTTTGCTATTTTTCTCTTATTTTAATAAAATGGTTTTAACAAGTTTAGTTATCTTAGATATATTAGGCCCGTTGTGAACTTTTTGACTCAACCCGAGTTTACTTATCCAAGTTCACTCTAGCTAGTATCCTTAACCGTGTAGACCTTAATTGGTTTATTGGGCTAAGCATCCACGAGTCTCATTCCTTGAGATTTTAAATTGTGGAGAACGAGAAATGATAGAGTTGGTTACAAGTTTGGTATTCTTTCATTAACTTATGTGAGTTAATTATGATCTTTTTCTCCCCTCGCTTGTAAATAAATAAATGCAATAAGTAAGGTCGTACGATTTGAAAAGTTACTTAGCTTCTAGCCCAAGATCGTTTAAAAGTTGCTCGGTAATGATAAGAGTTCATAGCCAAGGCATAACTTATGAAGCGGGGCGCGAAGATTGGCGTATCTGAAAAGGCCCTAACTAGGCATGAGGATTCCATTTTATTGCTGAAGATCCAAAGTGATGTGAAAAGCATTATTCCCAAAATCAATATGGAGGATCAAGACTCACGACGAAAAGCAATCAACTCCCATAAAGATCATGGAGAAGTCTATCCGAAAAGACCCTAACAAGGTATGAGGATAAATAGATCCAAGTCCGAAAAGGAGGCGGATCGTTGTATCTCAAAATCCCAATTAGAGATTGAAGAAATAATCATGAAGTCGTGGTCAACAAAGCTGGAGTACCCCTCAAAAGTCTCCAAGTGAAGAAACTCTATAACGAAGAGAAGACCATTATCTCAAAAACGTCTCTCGAAGATATTAAGTATGAAGTACATGCCAAATATCGGCCCGAGAAAGGTCTCAAATCGTGAACCAAGTTATGCCAAGATATGAACTTTTTGATATCCCGAGAAGCAGTTTTAAGAGATTTTGTCCTTTAGCTAACTATTGATCAAATCGTCCTACTTTGCTTTTAGCCTAAATAAATTATCAAAATAAGTCAACAATGCATCCTCGTGATCATTCAAGACATCAATAAAATATAAGAGATACTCGTAGAAATAAGGGAGTTTAAGTGATTAATTGAACCACATGAGTAAATGTTTGTTATGCTAACTTGTACTAACAATGATCTTGTTTTTAAGCTTGGCATGGGGAACGTGAAACTTGAGGGTGATGAACATTCATGACACACAAGCCCTAATGTAAGTCTTAGATTGCTTTACAAGTTTCTTCCTTGTTGCATCTTGTTATTTTCTATCTTTTTTATTTTTTTTCTTTTCCTTAGTTGTTTAATAAAGGCCAAGGTAGGTTGATTATGATGGAAAGTGTAAAACGTGCTTTGTAACTAGTGCATTGCATGAGGACATTGCAATGGTTAAGTTTAGGGGATTTGATAGGTGTGAAAACACCCATCCTTTTTACCACTTAATTACAATAATAACCGAGCCAAAACGTGTATTTTATGTCATTTATGTCGGAATTATGCGTGGTTTGTGTTTTTGTTGTGATTTAGGACGAAAAAGTAAAAAGTGGAGAAAACACGGCATTCAAGGGCTTTTATCGAAGAAAAAGACGAAAGATGAAGTCGAAAGATCAAGAGTGGAAAAAGAACGGAAGTCCAAGACCAATTCTGAAGATTTATCGAAGAAAAAGTCAAAGGATGGAAGTTTACTAAAAATCCGAAGAACTCGAGTCTTATTTATAAAGAAAAATCAAGACGAGTTAAAGAAATCCCAAGACAAAGTCCAAGATTAACAAAAGATAAAGAAGAAAAGGACTTAAGTGTGCAATTAAGGCAAAGAGGAAAGAGGGAATAAGCTTCCTAAGCTCCTCCCTAATCACCCCTATAAATAGATTAGGCCTAGTTCATTTTCATGTTGTTGGGTGGTTTGACAAACCACTACTTCCACCATTTTTATTTCTTGTCATTTTAATTCTTGCACTTTAATCATTTGTTATACACTTTTAATCCATTTTAATTTTCAAGTGAGTTTTCAATTATTGTGCTTTAATCTTTACTTTTCTTGTCTTAATCTCTCATCTTCCTTTCTTGATTTTTGTTTGCTTTTGGTGCGATTTACATTTGATCCGTGTTGTTCATTCATGTTTTCGTTCTTAAAAGTTCATATTTTTATGATTTGATTTTAAAAGTTTGTTTATTTAAAGTTTTGATAAGTCGTTATTTATGCTTATTGAGTTCATCTCTCTTTGGATTCGTTCTAGTTTTGGTCATTAGCTTATTTCAATAGCTTATTTCCCTTGCTTAACTTTCGGATCAAAGAGTGTAATCTGAAAAGGGAAACCCTTTTCCGATCTGTTATTCCGACCATCATACCCTTTTTCCGATCACCCAATCGGAAAAGGGTTTTGCTTTTTCCGATTGTATTGTTTTTTTTAATATTCCGATCATATGCATTCTAGTGTATTCCGATTGCTTCTATTGTCCACATTTCGATCTGGCCTCTTTAGTTAACATTCCGATCAGTCTTTCCTTCTCGTATTCCGATTTGGCTTGTTTTAATGTATTCCGATCGTTCCTTTTTTGTTCATTCCGATTACAACATTTCGATCGGAATACATTTCGATCGGATCCTTATGGATTCCGATCAGGTGTATTCCGATGGATTGTTTTGTTTTGTTTTAGTATTAAGCTTGTTTGTTTTTCCGCCCTTTTTCTCGTTCTAATTTTAGTTCATTTTAATGTCATTTTTCATTTTTATTGTCAATTTACTTTTTGTTAAGTTTTAATTTTACGTCATTTAAGTTCTCGTCATTTACTTTCCAAGTTTTAAATATTGCATCGTTTACGTTTCAACTAGTTTTAGTTTTAATTACTCGCCCTTTATTTTTTAAGTCTTGCACATTTATTTTATCAAAACCAAAAAAATATTGTTTTTACCAAGAACAACTGAGTCGCACAATTAACCGGAAATCAATTCGATTAGACACCGAGAAACGAATTTTTCAACTAGTAAAATCTTAAGTATTAAGCCTTCAATCTCAAAATACTCACAAGCAAGCGGGGAAACGAGGCGGCGCGAAGCACTTAAGAGCCTTTTTCCTTAGGGTATATTTTATAATACCCGCCTTATACCCACCTTATACCCACCTTATAGTTTGTATTTTTCAAAATCGAGCTTCACGAAAGTATTTATCTATTTTTGCCTTTTTCTTTTTGTTTGAGATTCGAATACAATAATTAGGAGATCAAATCCCAATTAAGGTTGTGTTTTCACACTTTTGGAGATATTTTGAATTGATTGTGATACTTAATACAATATATATAGTAATAATAATTTCACAAGAAAAACCAAAAAAACCGATAATACGTATTAGTAGATTTCTACTAATACAAATACTATTTATGGTTAATATTAAAAACAACAAGACAAATTAATCACGACACACCTCCCCGGCAGTGGCGCCAAAATGATTGTAGTGTTTTACCACACCTTTAGGAAAAGGAGGTAAATAGGGAAAGTATTAAATACGACGGTTTAGGAAAACCGTGTACAAATGACCCAAAGGTGAAAGTTAGTTTCCCAAGGAGGTATATGTGTATGAATAACTCGTAATTGATTTGAGATTAAATTTGAAAGAAGGGGATGAGAAAATAGAATGACGAAGACGTGAAATTAATTACTACTACGACTAAACGTAAAACCGTAAAAAGTACAAAAATAAAAATTAATTCTAAAAATTCCCAAAAAATTACAAAAATTCAAATTAAATAAACTAAGAGTTTACCAATGATCAAAACTTTTTCAAACCTTTTAATTAATTAAATATTAATTTTTAAATGCTAATTAAAGCCCTAAAAATCAAATTAATTATCAAAAAGCCCAAATAAAGATTTTTCAATTGATAAACCTCTAAAATGATCTATAAAGATTAAAAACTATTTTTATAAATTTTTAAACTAAGAAAAACTATTTAAAATGATTTAAAAACTATTAAAACTTAAAATAATTATAACAATTAATCTAATGATGATAAAAATAATCTAAGAGTTGCAAAAATCCTATTTTAATGTATTAAAGCTAAGAAAAATATAAAAAGTGTAAAAATGTGAAATTTGAAATTTAATAATAAAATAATATTAAAATAATATTAAAAATCCAAAAATTATTAAAAATTCTAAAAACTTGCAAACTAGTTTATTTTAACATAAATAATCAGAAAATGAAAGTGGAATTACCAAAATACCCCTAATGGGCCCCCAAATGGGCTAAAATAAAAACAGTCAACCTTAATGGGCTTTTGGGCCCAAAAAGTCAAACTAGGCCCAAATGACCTGAAAAAGCCCTATCTGATTCAAAATTTAATTCTAAGCACAAAAGTCTGAAGGCCCAAAAGCTGATTTTGAGCTTATCACAGCTTAAATAACAAACAACTTATTCTTATTGGGCGAATAAGCCCATTAAGCAATAAGCCAATGCCATAAGCTCTGCTTAAATACACAAACTTCTTTTGAGATGCCTAAGAGATCTGTGAAAAGAAATTTTGAAAAAGCACACTCAATAAGCCAGAAATAAGCAAAGAACAATTTCACTAAAAGACAAAATAGTCGGGTTAGAGTTCTAGGCTGTTTCAGAAGCTCTGGTTTGTTTCAAAAGCTCACAAATAGCTTAACTAAGAATAATCAATCGAGAAAATCACAAAAAGCCAAGTAAAATAAGCTGCGTGAACCAATAAGCTGGTTGAAAAAGCCAAATAAGCTAGTTTCCTAGCAAAAGCTTAACCAAAAGACTTGTAACCTTCCAGACTTGTTATTAAGCTAAGAAAAATGAGTTTTATTACAAAATCCAAGTTGTTGCATGTACCAATAAGCAGTTCTAAAAAATAAGCCAAATTGTGCTTATTTGACCAAAAGTCAAAGTACTCCAAAGTTCACCAAATGATCAGGGATGGATTATGGGCTTGTTATAAGCAATTTTTGTGAAAAACTCAAGGAGGAGTCCTTGTGAATCAAGAGGTCAGTTGACCAATTGATGACAGATTTTGGCAAATAAGGCTTAATAAGCCAGTTAGCTTATAAGCCAGATACAAGGCACACCAAATAGCAAAATTCACTCACAAGCAGCATATAAACAAGATCCAAGCAACAAAACAACAAGTCATACACTAGAATTACAAATGCAAGCACAAAATGAGGTGGTCACTTTGCTGATGCAAATGACCACTTCAGCCAACTTTGATAAGCCCTAGCTCCTTCAATAAGCCACCAAATTCAACAAACAGATAATACACAGATAACTTAGCACCTAAACTATTCCCAAACCTGATTTCAGACCTTAAATCCAACAAACAAAGAAGTTATTGGAACTAATGTGTTTGACCAATTTCAAAACACTTTTAATCAGATTTTTACAAAACTACAAATCCCTTTTCCAAACTTTAAGAAACTTAACCAATGACTAAACCTTGCTTAATATGACTTGTTTAGACCTCCCAAACCCTAAGAACCAAGGGCACAAGGCCACAAGGCCTTATGAACCAGTAAACCCAAACAGCCTTTTATAAGCCCTTTTTCAAAGCAACTTCTTAATTTAAAAAACAAACTACTGATTTTAGTGATCAAATAGCTACACTAGGTGACAACTAACAGACACCAACCATACACAAACACAAAATCACCAAATCACATAGCAAAACATAAAACAGTCAATATCATGTGATTTTTTAGAGGAATCTTAACAAGAGGTTATACCTATCCTCCACAACATCCTAGGAGGATCAGCAATGCTCCTTGGACCCTGTTCAACAACTAGAACAAGACCAAGGTACTTCAACAAAGGAGATGAATGACTGCCTTGGTTGATGTTTCAAAGTAGAAACTCAAGGACTTGATTTCTTCAACACAATGAACAAACAACCCAACCAAAGGCTCCAATCCCTTCACAAGCTTGGTGTCAACAAGCTTGTAAGACCTTATAGCTTTTGGTCAAGGATTAGTACAAGAAAAATAGCAAAATCAGAAACCACTTTTCAAGCTTATTTCAAACTGGAAAACCTTACCAAACATAAACGTCCTTAAACCACAAGATTTAAGCACACTTATAACATATAATGGAACTCAGAATTACCCTTAAACAACACCAACTTTCAAAAACATAAAAAGGAATTACAATTTTCTCAAAATACAAACTTTTATAAATTTCAAAAAGGAATTACAATGTTTAAAAGGTAAAACTGGAACAAAGGCCTCACCACAGGTTGGGGGTCCTTTTATAGAGTACAAGGGATGATTCTAGAACTAGAAAATACATGAAACCCTAGCTAGGAATTCCCAAATTTGCCCTTTAGTGCATTGAGTTGTTTAGCTGTCCAAAATGATCTTGAGCGTTCCTTCTAGCTTTGTAACCAAGCAAAGAGTGTCAACTGTTGATTTGGACACGTGGCATTCCTTGGAGGTTAAGTTGTGATGTGATAGGTGGACGGCTTGAATGGTGGGGTCACATGGTGAGTGGAAATTGGTGTTTTTTGTGTGGGATAAGTTTCTGCATGTGTGAATCAAGCGTGGGTAAGGGTTATTGCAATTTACCCTTTGTTAAGTGGATGGTAAATCTGGGTGGGATGAATGGTGAATAGTGGTAAGTTTGATCCGATTTTTGGGGGTGGAGTTGTTTGGCGCGTGTTTGTGGGATTTAAACTTTCAGAATGGCAGGAAGAGTCCTTGTGTTTTGTTAAGTGTTTAAAACACGTTTTTCAACCAACAAATCTCATTTACTTTGTTAATAAACTTTCAAAGTTTATATTTTGGCCACAAAACTTTTTTAAAAGGTTTTCAAGGGTTATTTTTGCCACTTTTGCATATTTGAAGGACTGATTTTGGACATTCTTGATCTTTAAAGGTCTTCATTGTATCTTTGACTTCATGAGGGACCATATTTGACAATTTAGAATTGTTGAGGGACTAAACTTGCCATTTCTTCAAAGTTGAAGGACCATTTTGTAATTTTGACAAACTTAAGGGACCAAACTTGTAATTATGAATATACAAGGGTTTTAAGTGTCATTTCTTCATATTTTTAGGATCGATCTTGTATATCTTCAAGTCTTCAAGGGTTAATCTTGGATAATTCATGAACTTGGGCCCGGTTCTTTGTACGGCTTCATTTCTCGTGTCCGTTTTTCCTTGTTTATTGTGATCTTTTGTCTTTTTCACGATATCCATACCTAAAACACACAAGTCAACAAATACAAGCATATATATATGGTATTTTATGACATTTTAATGTATTTAAAGCCTTAAAAGAACGATGAGATCATGTACAAATACCATCTCATCAGCTTGTGTTTGTTACTTGTGTATTTTAGGTACGGATACTGAGAAAATGACAAAAGATCACAAAGAAACAAGCAAAAACAAACACGGGAAACGAAGCCGCACAATGAATCAAGCCCTAGTGTTGATTTTCCAAGAATAACCCTTGAAGAATTGAAGATTGTACAAGAAGGGTCCTCCAATATTGAAGAATTGACACTTTAAACCCTTGTATATTCATAAATACAAGTTTGGTCCTTAAAGTTTGTCAAATTTACAAAAAAGTCCCTCTACTATGAAGAATTGGCAAGAATGTTCCCTAAAAAATGAATACTTGTCAATTCCAGTCCTCCAAGAAGTCAATCATACAAGTCAAGACCATAATCTTTGAAGAAAATACCAAAACAGCCCTTCAAGAATTAACAAATGGCAAGAAATACCCCTAAAAATAATTTGGAAAACTATTTGGGGCAAAAGTGTAAAAATTAAAACTTTCATAACAAAGGAAATATAAGTTTTGCTTATTAAACTTCAAGTGACAAGAAGGAATGAAACAAGGGGCTAAAGCTGGTAGACATCAAACTTACCTTAACCAGTGGCAGCTTGCCACGTGCCCCACTCACCTCCCATAACCAATCAAAACCCACCCTTCCTCCACCTCAGCCTTCCACTCACAACTAAATTAACTAATCTCTGATTAGTTTAATTTTAGGCACCTAACACAAGTTTAAAAACAAAATCATATCAAACCTTGCACTGTTTAACGTATGAACAAAATTGGGTTTTTCTTAATGGCTTGAAATTGAACCACCATATTATCCAGAATCACAATTAGGGTGGTCCTAATCATAAGCTAACCTCTAAAACCCTTGCCACATCACCCCATTGTCACATGTTAAACCCCTGCTATACCACCTTTGGAGAAAATGCCAAAAGCTGCCAGCCATCCAACGTCCAAGATTTTAGCTTTAAACTTAAGCTCCTTGTGAGCCTTTGATGCAATTCCAACAGCTCACACGTCACACAAACTGCCAAGATATAATCACATGTTCAAGCAAGTTCAAAATCGACAAGGGCACATTGGGAACTTTATACATTAGGGTTTATGTATTTTTCAGCTTTCATAGAACTCTTGTAGCCTATATAAGGCATAGGACCTCATACATTGAGGCTTGTTCTTGGTTTTTCCTTTGTTCACTTTTCTGTAAATCCTACTTTCAGTTATTGAAATGGAGTTTGAATTTGTGAAGAAATCCAAGTGCCAATCTAATTTCATGCTTGATTATGTTTAATGTTTATGAATCTTGAATCCTAAAACCTGTTTTTAAAGTTTGTGCAAGAAATTGCATATTTTTCCAAAATCTTGATATTTTGCTAAGTCTTTGGTACACATTTGGAATTTTCAGGCTATAAGTTGATCATAGCACCCTGATAAGAAGTTATCAAGTTGTTGTGAGGCTTGTATTTTGGGGATAATCAAAGAGTGGGTACAAAGGTTGCATCAATTAAGCTTTGTCACTTTTTTGATTTTTCATATTTTTGTTCTAACCTTGTTGAATCTTAGCAGCTTGTTTGTGGAAGCTTGTACCTTGTTTTGCTAGGCACATCAGCTCAAAAATTCGTGAGTGTGGATGTACATTCATGAGGTTTGAGTTCTTGAACCCAAAAATCTGTCAAAATACTTGAATTTTGTGATTTTGAGTTCTGCTATTGTTCTTGTTGTTTTTGTGGCTTAATCTTGCTTGATACTGCATAATATATATGTCATTGTGTTTGATTGGGCTTGGGTAACATTGAATCACACTTATACTTGTTTAAATCTTGGATTGAAAAAGATAAGGGGTGTTTGGGTTAACCTGTTTAAGTGCATAAGTTGGAATTGAGTTTCTGTTTGTTGGTTATTGATGATACTGCTTTTATACATAGTCTCATCGTCCAAATCGGGCTTAAAATGCATAAAATATCATTAAAACTGCCAAATATATGCTCGTGTTTGTTGCTTGTGTATTTTAGGTACGGATATTGAGGAAATGGCAAAAAGATCACAAGAATCAATCAAAAACGAACACGGGAAATGAAGCCGCACAATAAACCAGACCCGATCCATGAATTTCCAAAATGGTCCTTGAAGAATTGAAGATTGTCAACTTTAGTCCCTCATTTTTGAAGATTTGGCAAGATAAGACCTTGAAAAAATCATCATTGGCAAAAGAAGACCTCCATGTTTGAAGATTATGCAAGTTATGCCCTTGAAGAATCCAAATATGCATTAATGGTCCTTTATAAAAGTATTTGCAAGTTGTTGTGCCAATTTTGACAAGTTGATGAAAGTTGTAAACAAAGGAAAAGTGGTTTGTTGCTGATTATTGCAAAGTGAAAGAACATAGAACCTTGGGAGGCCATTTCTGCCAGACAGCACAATTACTCACCACCAATCAAACCTCCACATCACCCCACTACACCAATAGCAACCCACCACCTCACCTCCCCTCCCACGTCACCTTCCACTCACCAGGTTTATTTAAATAAACCTGGGTCAAACATGGTCAATTCCCTTAATTTCACACCAAACACGTTTTTTAAATAAAACTTTCCCCAAAATAGATTAAACCAACCTCCTAATCCCTTATAAACCCTAAGAACACCTAGGTCCAATTAAACTAATATCAAAGGGGTTTTTGTTTAGATGCTCCAGATCCTTGATTAACCTCACCCATTACCCATCCCACAACTAAAACGTGACCCAGACACACCCATGTGTCTTGTGGGACCTCCTCTGCAACGTCCCTTTCTTCCCCAAGTTCAAAACCCGACCAATTGAATGAATGAGATGGACTCGTTGGCCCCCAAGACCATTTGAATGTCCCAAGATGATCCTTTACAGCTGGCCATCACTCTCATCACATGGGAACACTTTTTGACCAAGATTCTTCAAGCAAAGACCAAGGGAATTTCTGGATTTTCATGTATTTAGGGTTTTAGTATCTAGATTGTTCTATCATTTTGTATAAATAGGAGACGCATGTGTCCCTATTCACTTGTTCCAGTTTTAGCTTTCAACACTTATAATTCCTTTTTATTAATATAAAAGTTGGTATTTGTGAGCAATTTAATTCCTTTTTATAGTTTATAAAAGTTTGGTGTGTGATTGAAAGCATTCTGAGTTCCATAAATATTTTGTAAACACTTTGTGTTTTTTGAGTTTTCAAAAGAGTTTAGAAAAGGTTTTAGATTTCAGAAATCCATGATTTCATGAAGTGAACGTGGATTGGATTTTGGATTTCTGATTTTGGACTTGTTTTAAAACGTGTTCATTGGGTTCAAGGTTGTTGGTATCAAAGGTTTATCAAAGATTTTTGAGGAAAAAAAAATCAGTTTTTACAATTTTTTTGTACTAAGTTTAACTGTATCAAAAGCCATAAGCTTGTATCTTATGGCATTTTGATACTTGGCTTTCCTGTTGGATTGTTGTGGTGTGCAGGAAACAAAAAGGAACCAAGCTTCCATTCCTATACATTTCTTGTCCAATTTTTGTACCAAGAGTTCTCCATACCAATAGCCAAGGTTTTGCTCAGGCCCCAACCTGAAGGAGATGGCTAAGCAGCCATTGTGGGACCTGGATGTGGGTCCCACAAGGTAACATCCTTGTTCCCTTGTTTTCAGTTCTCAAAAATTGTATGATCTATATGCTTTATGTGATTTTGTGAAAATTGCTTAAGTGTTGATTTATTTGTTTGGATATGCTCATTTGTGCCTAGGATGCATGTTAGAAGTGTTTGAGATCAGATTTGAGTAGATTTGCTTAGGGTTGCTTTGTTATTTTTTGGTTTTTAGACATTAAGGAGTGTTTGGGTTTGCTGTTTTAACTAGTTTAGGTGACTCTTTATTGGTTAAAAGCAGCTTTAACAAACCTTAACTAAGTAGTCTAGGTTGTACTGGTAGCTTGTTTTAGTTTTGATGAGGTAGTAAACAAGTTTGTATGCTAAATTTTTGGTATAAACAGTCAAAACCAGTAATCCACTTTTCTGTTTATTATTGAGTGAATTTTGCCTTGAATTCTTGTTCATTGTTAGATGATAGGGTAATCTAAGGCTTTCTATCAGTTTTATGTGATTAAGTTGGATTGTGTGCAAGTATTTAGCTGTTGAAATCTGTTTTTGTGCATGTAATCAATAGTTACTATTCATCAGAAACTATCTCCCTTAATCAGTAACTTTAAGGGCAATTTGTGGTTGATTTGTGTGAAAGACTTGAGTTTTTTCTTGTTTACTTGACTTCCCACAACCCAACTGGTTGTGGGAGTGCCCCCATTGCCCAAGAAAACCAATCCAACAAGCTTTCCTAAGCTCAAAGGTCACCAGACCTGATTTTTACACTAGCAGTGGGAAAAAAGGTTACCCCTGCTAGTGTTATTTTTAGTACTGCCAAGCTAAAAGACAAATCCAAGCAAATGTCACTATCAGAAACCTATGTTTTTTGTCTTTAGTGCACTTAAATAGGAATTAGTGTTTCAAATTTTTTTCATTAGTTTTCTTATTTAATTTTTGATTTTTCTGTTTAATTAGAATTTTTATTACTGTTCATTTGCTATTTTTTAGGTTTAATAGCTATTTTAATTACTTTTTATATTTCTGTTTTTGGCATTTAGTGGCAAAAATTATTATTTTTCAGATTTAAAAATTTTATTAGACTTAGAAAAACATTTTAAGATTTTTAGTTCAAAAAGTTTTTACTGTTCACTTTTTATTTATTTTTTAGAATTAATTTAGCTTAATTAGGGTTTTAATTGTTAACTGTTTTGTCTTCTAGTGAAAATTTTTATATTTTTCAAACTTTTTCATTTTTCTACTGTTCATTAGAGTAATTTAGGATTTTTAAAATTGTCAAATTATTTTTGGCATTATTTTATTATTTTTTATAATTATTTTAGTCTAAAAATAGTTTTTAGTGATTTAAAAATAGAAAAATAGTTTTTAAAATTTAGGAAAAATACTTTTTAGTCTTTAGATAATATAAGTAAGTTATTTATTCAATAAAATAATATTTTGGACATTTTGTTAATTATATTTAATTTTAGGGCTTTAATTAGCATTTAAAATTGAATATTTAATTAATAAAAGGTTTTAAAATATTTTTATTGGATTTTTATTCTTATTTATATTATTGTAGACTTATTTTAGCTTTTAATTAATTTTTAGGTTCAAAAGATTTTTAATTTTGTAGTTTTTACGGTTTTACGTGAACGATCTTTTCGTCTTAGCTCGATCCGTCTTCGTAACCGTCATTCTCTTCTCACCCCATCTCTATTTTTCTTTTTCTCAATATAATCACAAACACATTAATCAATTCATTACACAACGCACTTGCCTCCTCGAGAACGAACTCACTTCACTCTTATTTGGGTCATAACTTGTGGTTTTCCTAAACTACTCGTTAATACTTACCCTAATTGCCTTGTTTTCCTAAACAAGTGTGATTTTACAACTATCATTTTGGCGCCGCTGCCGAGGAGGCGTGTTATGTTTTTGATTTGAACAATTGTTGTTTTTATATAGCCATAATAATTATTTGTATTAGTAGCACTCTACTAATACGTATTATCAGTTTTTCGTTTTTGTGTGAATACTATTACTATAGTGTATACGTAGAAGAATAAATTCACAAGTACTCCAAATACGTGGGAAATCACAACCTTGACTTGGGAGGTCATTACCCAATCATTGTATTCGAATCTCAAACCAAAGAAAAAAAGGCAAAAATAGATAAATACTTTCGTGAAGCTCGATTTTGAAAAATACAAACTATAAGGTGGGTATAAGGCGGTTGTATTTCACGACCTAAAGGAAAAAGGCTCTTAAGTGCTTCGCGCCGCCTCTTTTCCTCCGCTTGCTTGTGAGTATTTGATTTTGAAAGCTAATCGAGGGTTTTGCCGCCCAAAGTATTACTAAGTATCATATATATTTTCTTGGTTTCATTTGATTAAACCCTCTTGAACGTTTTGGTGTTCCACCAACGTTCTAAAGTCATCGAAGGCGTTCACTTCACGTGATCGTTTTCATTCCTTGAGGCTTCTTTAATCGAGAGATTTGATTAAGGAGGATATTTGTAGATTTGTGTCTACTTAATACATTCCACAAGATCCAAAAAAGTAAAAACAATCAAAAACAACAAAAAAAAATTGAAAAAGTAAAAACACCAAAAAGAATCTTCTTTGCTCACCCTCTCGTTTTACGTGACGTTTATGCTAACTCGTAATCAAGCAAGACGTGCACGTAGACGAAAGAACAAAACTCCCACTCCAAACAATTCTAGTGAGGAGTCTCCTATTGACGAACCCATTGTATGAGAAGCACCAACCATGGCGAATCGAACTATGATGGAGTTTCTTCAAGCACCCACCGAGGGTTATGGAGAGGATATTGTGATTCCCGCTATCCTTGCGGAGAATTTTGAGGTGAAAACGGGTTTGCTGTCGATGATCCAAAAAAACAAATTCCGTGGTGATGAGAAGGACAATCCACACAACCATATCCGCCAATTCAGTCGTCTTACCGCCATTTGCAAATTTAAGGATGTCTCGAATGACTCGATTAAGATGATGCTTTTTCCGTATTCCTTAGCGGGGCCCGCTAAAATTTGGTTAGAGAAAGAGCCACCCAATTCTATATTGACGTGGAAGGATCTCGTTTCAAAATTCGTGAACCAATTTTTTCCGCCCTCTAAGACTACGCATTTGAAAAATGAGATTTCAAAATTTTCACAAGAATCAAATGAAAGTTTTTCAACGGCTTGGAATAGGTTTAAGGAAATGTTACATGAATGTCCTCATCACGGTTTTTTCGACATGCATCAAATCGACACGTTTTACAATGGACTTAATGATCATGAAAGAGATTATTTAAATGCCGCCGCGGGTGGTAATTTTTTGTGTAAAACGGTCGAGGAAGCTTTGGTCATAATTGAGAATAGGTCTAAGGTTTATAGCCCTCGTAACACACCGAGTGTTGCCAAATTGGGCTCATCATCGTCTCGTAGCATTAATGCCTTACATGATGAGGCAAATGAAGAAAATCGATTTTTTGATAGATTTTCTAACCTTATGTCTCATTGGAAAGCTCAAGAAGATTCAAATTCCGCTTCGGTTAAAGCGGTTTCTAAGAGTTGTTTGTCTTGTGGTGGAGCTCATGATCTTTCCGAGTGCATTACCGCGGATGGTAACACTTCGAGTGCTTATGTAGCAACGGGAACTTACAACCAAAACGGTCAAGGTTCCGCCAAAATCAAGTTCCACCAAACCAAAATGCTAGTAACTATCGAAACAACAACCAAGGTGGTAATTACCAAGGCAATTCACGCAACTACAACAAAGGGAATTATCAAAGTGGAAATGGGCAAATTTCAAACCAAAACCAAAACCGTGATTTT
This sequence comes from Glebionis coronaria, assembly GCA_025667525.1. Classification (NCBI taxonomy): domain Eukaryota; kingdom Viridiplantae; phylum Streptophyta; class Magnoliopsida; order Asterales; family Asteraceae; genus Glebionis; species Glebionis coronaria. The sequence continues at coordinate 497,614,311 of CM046877.1, forward strand.
CAAACTACCACACAAGGTTTTCAAAATGATCACACCAAAAATCTTCAAGGAGAATTTTTGAATTATGCAAAAGCAAACGATGCTAAGTTTGATAATATGCAACATGAAATGGTTAGCTTAAGATCTGAGTTAAAAAACGAGCTTAAAAACGAACTTGCTAATGAACTTAAGACTCATGCTAATAAAATGGAAGGAAATATCCAACGACTCCAACAAAATCAACAAAAAATGGAGCAAGGTCAACATGAGATTAAGCAAGGGTTGTTAAAAGCGGATGCTAGGAAATCTAAGTTTGAAGACCGAGTGGGAAAAATTTTTGAAGCTATCATGTGTAAACGTTCTTCTTCGGGTGGTCTTCCTAGTGATACCATCGTGAACCCGAAAGGAGAATTGAAGGTTATTACTACTCGTAGTGGTAAAACTTTCAAAGAACCCATTTCTCGTCCAAGTACTTCTATGGAGAAGAAAAAGAGAAAGAACCCGAGGTGGTGGTCGAAAAGGAGCAAATTCCAAGCCCACGAAGTACCGCTCAAACCACACCTACGGTTGAACCAATGCCAATCATGGAACTCGAGATTCCAAGGCCGATGCCTATGCCCCAACCCACACCACCCTTACCTTACCCTTCAAGACGAGACAAGGAAAAGGCAAAAGAACGAAATAATTATCAATTTGAACTTTTTATGAAAATGTTTCGTGACTTGCATTTTAATATAAGTTTTGCCGACGCCTTAGTCATGATGCCTCGATTTGCCGCGAACTTCAAAAGTATGTTGAATAACAAAGAGAAATTGCAAAAATCGTCTAGTTGTTCATCGGTTTTTCTTAGCCGCATACCTCAAAAAGTCGGTGATCCCGGCAAGTTTTTAATCCCATGTGCTATACAAGACATGGAAGAATGCTACGCCTTGGCCGATCTTGGTGCTAGTATTAGTTTAATGCCTCTTGAGATTTTTAAATCGCTCAATCTTCCCAATCTCACTCCTTCAAGAATGTCAATCGAGATGGCCGATCATTCTACGATTCTAGCTTGTGGAGTAGCCGAGGATGTCTTTGTGAAAGTTGGAAAGTTCTACTATCCCGTAGACTTTATTGTTGTTGACATTCCCATCGATCATAAAGTTCCTCTAATTTTAGGTCGATCATTTTTGGATACCTCGAGAGCACTTATCGATGTGCATGCTAGGAAAATCACTCTTCGTTTCAATGAGGAAGAACTCGTCATTAATGCAACTCAAAACTCCACACTTTCTCATGTGTATTCTATCACGCCTTTGTACAATGTCAATCCCAAACATTTGTAAAAGGATTTCAAAAAGAGTTTTAGAAGTTGTTGATAAAAATGAAGTTCCGTCCCCTCCGCCGGTGGAGGTTAAGAGTGTTAAGCCTACGATTCCAATGGTGAATGATTCTTCGGATGATGAATATGTTGATCCCGATGGGGAAGTTTTCTTTGTTGACAAACGTTTTGAGAACTTACCACCACCCTTACCAAAACGGTTTTCAAATGTGAGAATTTTTAGTGTGACTAACATTGCTTTAGAAACACCAAATATTTTTGACATAATTAAGTCGGGTTTTCATAAGGAGAGTTTAAAAGATTAAAAGGAAAAGATTTTAAATTGGATTTAAAAGATTTTTCTACAATTCTAACTCCGTCATCACCACGTGTATTGAGTACTACAAGCTCGTCTTCTCCTTTTGACGATGCTTTGTGTGGATTTAGTATGGGGGAAGCCCCTTTATGTTCCCTCCCCTTTCTCCACCTAGGACGAGATATTTGATCCCGGAATTGCTTATAAAGGGAAATCTCGGTCTTCCACCGATGCAATAAATGGAAAATCTTTCTATTTGATTGGTACGAGTCTACCTCGAGTAGCTCAATGTTTTTATGACTTACCCATTGTCCCACCCTTCTATTTCTTCTCATCTATTTTCTTAAAACCCTTTGGGTTTTTGTTGACACATGATGAAGTGGTGTTGATTTGTTTTTCCAATGAAAACGAGAACGCCATCTTCGACCCCGGTATTTTGCACCATCAAAGGACTTAGTCCTTAATACCGGTTGTTTTTGGGCCTTGTTTATCATGTAAGCCCCACCAAAAATTGACCATACCAAGATAATCCCTAAATGATCACATTTATGGGGATTCGAGTCGAGCTTTTGACTCGGTTATCAAAAACAAGGTGCCTCGTGGGGGAGACCCATGCTTATCCATGTACATATTATTGCTTTTTAGTTAACCTAATCTGAGAGGATTTGTGCCCTTCCAACCTTTGTTCCGTGATTGTTTGTGCATTGTGGTTTTTAGATCTTGATCTTCACGATTGGAGCCTCTCGTTTTCGTTTTATGGGAGCACTCGATCGTTTCCTTTGAAGACTTTCTCAATATCCAAATGATATATCCTTTGATGTTCTAACTTTAGGTTTTTAGCACACTTCATAAACGGCTATTAATTTATTGGTTACACCCTTTCCATGCTAGATTAGGCATTCGACTACGTCTCTAGTATGGGGGTGTTTGCACCCCTAGACTCGAAACATTGAGGACAATGTTTAACTTTAGTATGGGGGTGAATAGATACTTGCCTTGCCAAACCTTCACGCTTTCCAAAGTTTATCTTTTTGTTTATCGTTTTGTTGCAAAATAAGGCTAAAAATGGCCAAATTTTAAATTTTTTCTCTTGTTTTATAAGTGTTTGAAGACACGAATGTAGGTTTTCCGATGGCGAGAATAAGAGTAATTTTTTACTCGACTATGCGTGTTGAGCACTTAGCTTTGATTCCTTAACTACACATTAGGCTAAGTCTCTTAAATGAGGACGAGAAATGATAGAGTTAATTATAAGTTACTATGCTAAACGTAGAGTACTCGTATTCTTTCAAAAACTCATGTGTTCTCGTTGTTTTCTTATTCTCCCTTCGCATGTAAATATTTTTTGCTTAATAAATATTGACTTAGCGGTTTAGTTAGGATTGTTGGGTTTCTAGTCTTTTCTAGTAGCTCCCGTGTAATTAAATTGGGAAGACATTAAGGTATCGCCAGCGTCACGATTTTGAAGTATTGGCACCCTAATAATCAAAAGCTTCACCTAATAATAATAAGATTTCAAGTGCTCACCTAAATCTAGCAAACAATTTGAAGCCCCACAAGGCCGAAAAATCTATGCAAAATTGAAAGTGAATCAAGCCTTAATCTTCGAAGCTTTAAAGATCCAAAATTCGCCTTAGCGTGAGGATATACGTCTTTGGCTAATAAAACCACCGATGAGGCGGATAATAAAAGGAAAGGCAAGACCGAAGTCATAATAAAAGCTTCATGGTGAAGTTGAATAAAAGATGGAGGTAAACCAAAGATAATAAGGCCCTTCCGTTAGGGGGCGTATAAAAGTCTTGGTAATAAGTCTCATGTTCAAAACCATTATAAAACCGTGTTTATCGATTCTTCTTGTCAACTTAATTTTTTGACATCGTTGTCTATTAGGAGGGGTTATTGATTTGATGGTCTTAGTTACACCGTTAGGACTCTATTTTTAGACCTAAATCTCTATTATCGCATACGTCAACAATGTATCCTCGAGAAACATTCAAGACATAATAAAATATAAGAGATACAACTTAGGAATAATGGGAGGATAAGTATGTGATTAGGGCATATGAGTAGTGTTAGCATTACTAACTTATAATGACAATGATCTCGTTGCACGCTTGGCATGGAATTAGGGTGAAAATCGAGGACGATTAAATTATTTTTAACGAAGCATTCACGTGTTCTTATTCTATGAACCTAAACGTCCCATTTTGCGATGAAAATCATACATTATGTCTAAAACGCAAGTAGTAGTAATAGTGGTAGTGTAGCTAGTTTATCATTCAATAAAGTGAATAAAAATGAATTTTGGAGGTGCTACGATACTTTATTCTAGCATTGCGTGAGGGCACGGAAATGGTTTAGTATGGGGGAGTGATGAGACTACTTTTATACATAGTCTCATCGTCCAAATCGGGCTTAAAATGCATAAAATATCATTAAAACTGCCAAATATATGCTCGTGTTTGTTGCTTGTGTATTCTAGGTACGGATATTGAGGAAATGGCAAAAAGATCACAAGAATCAATTAAAAAACGAACACGGGAAATGAAGCCGCACAATGAATCGGACCCGATCCATGAATTTCCAAAATGGTCCTTGAAGAATTGAAGATTGTCAACTTTAGTCCCTCATTTTTGAAGATTTGGCAAGATAAGACCTTGAAGAAATCATCATTGGCAAAAGAAGACCTCCATGTTTGAAGATTATGCAAGTTATGCCCTTGAAGAATCCAAATATGCATTAATGGTCCTTTATAAAAGTATTTGCAAGTTGTTGTGCCAATTTTGACAAGTTGATGAAAGTTGTAAACAAAGGAAAAGTGGTTTGTTGCTGATTATTGCAAAGTGAAAGAACAAAGAACCTTGGGGGCCATTTCTGCCAGACAACACAATTACTCACCACCAATCAAACCTCCACATCACCCCACTCCACCAATAGCAACCCACCACCTCACCTCCCCTCCCACGTCACCTTCCACTCACCAGGTTTATTTAAATAAACCTGGGTCAAACATGGTCAATTCCCTTAATTTCCCACCAAACACGTTTTTTAAATAAAACTTTCCCCAAAATAGATTAAACCAACCTCCTAATCCCTTATAAACCCTAAGAACACCCAGGTCCAATTAAACTAATATCAAAGGATTTTTCGTTTAGATGCTCCAGATCATTGATTAACCTCACCCACTACCCATCCCATACCCAAAACGTGACCCAGACACACCCATGTGTCTTGTGGGACCTTCCCTGCAACGTCCCTTTCTTCCCCAAGTTCAAAACCCGACCAATTGAACGAATGAGATGGACTCCTTGGCCCCTAAGACCATTTGAACTTCCCAAGATGATCCTTTACAGCTGGCCATCACTCTCATCACATGGGAACACTTTTTGACCAAGATTCTTCAAGCAAAGACCAAGGGCATTTTTGGATTTTCATGTATTTAGGGTTTTAGTATCAAGATTGTTCTATCATTTTGTATAAATAGGAGACGTATGTGTCCCTATTCACTTGTTCCAGTTTTAGCTTTCAACACTTGTAATTCCTTTTTATTAATATAAAAGTTGGTATTTGTGAGCAATTTAATTCCTTTTTACAGTTTATAAAAGTTTGGTGTGTGATTGAAAGCATTCTGAGTTCCATAAATGTTTTGTAAACACTTTGTGTTTTTTGAGTTTTCAAAAGAGTTTAGAAAAGGTTTTAGATTTCAGAAATCCATGATTTCATGAAGTGAAAGTGGATTGGATTTTGGATTTCTGATTTTGGACTTGTTTTAAAACGTGTTCATTGGGTTCAAGGTTGTTGGTATCAAAGGTTTATCAAAGATTTTTGAGGAAAAAAATCAGTTTTTACCATTTTTTTTTACTAAGTTAAACTGTATCAAAAGCCATAAGCTTGTAGCTTATGGCATTTTGATACTTGGCTTTCCTGTTGGATTGTTGTGGTGTGCAGGAAACAAAAAGGAACCAAGCTTCCATTCCTATACATTTCTTGTCCAATTTTTGTACCAAGAGTTCTCCATACCAATAGCCAAGGTTCTGCTCAGGCCCCAGCCTGAAGGAGATGGCTAAGCAGCCATTGTGGGACCTGGATGTGGGTCCCACAAGGTAACATCCTTGTTCCCTTGTTTTCAGTTCTCAAAAATTGTATGATCTATATGCTTTATGTGATTTTGTGAAAATTGCTTAAGTGTTGATTTATTTGTTTGGATATGCTCATTTGTGCCTAGGATGCATGTTAGAAGTGTTTGAGATCAGATTTAAGTAGATTTGCTTAGGGTTGCTTTGTTAATTTTTGGTTTTTAGACATTAAGGAGTGTTTGGGTTTGTTGTTTTAACTAGTTTAGGTGACTCTTTATTGGTTAAAAGCAGCTTTAACAAACCTTAACTAAGTAGTCTAGGTTGTATTGGTAGCTTGTTTCAGTTTTGATGAGGTATTAAACAAGTTTGTATGCTAAATTTTTGGTATAAACAGTCAAAACCAGTAATCCACTTTTCTGTTTATTATTGAGTGAATTTTGCCTTGAATTCTTGTTCATTGTTAGATGATAGGGTAATCTAAGGCTTTCTATCAGTTTTATGTGATTAAGTTGGATTGTGTGCAAGTATTTAGCTGTTGAAATCCGTTTTTGTGCATGTAATCAATAGTTACTGTTCATCAGAAACTATCTCCCTTAATCAGTAACTTTAAGGTCAATTTGTGGTTGATTTGTGTGAAAGACTTGAGTTTTTTCTTGTTTACTTGACTTCCCACAACCCAACTGGTTGTGGGAGTGCCCCCATTGCCCAAGAAAACCAATCCAACAAGCTTTCCTAACCTCAAAGGTCACCAGACCTGATTTTACACTAGCAGTGGGAAAAAAGGTTACCCCTGCTAGTGTTATTTTTAGTACTGCCAAGCTAAAAGACAAATCCAAGCAAATGTCACTATCAGAAACCTATGTTTTTTGTCTTTAGTGCACTTAAATAGGAATCAGAGTTTCAAATTTGTTTCATTATTTTTCTTATTTAATTTTTGATTTTTCGGTTTAATTAGAATTTTTATTACTGTTCATTTGCTATTTTTTAGGTTTAATAGCTATTTTAATTACTTTTTATATTTCTGTTTTTGGCATTTAGTGGCAAAAATTATTATTTTTCAGATTTAAAAATTTTATTAGACTTAGAAAAACATTTTAAGATTTTTAGTTCAAAAAGTTTTTACTGTTCACTTTTTATTTATTTTTTAGAATTAATTTAGCTTAATTAGGGTTTTAATTGTTAACTGTTTTGTCTTCTAGTGAAAATTTTTATATTTTTCAAACTTTTTCATTTTTCTACTGTTCATTAGAGTAATTTAGGATTTTTAAAATTGTCAAATTATTTTTGGCATTATTTTATTATTTTTATAATTATTTTAGTCTAAAAATAGTTTTTAGTGATTTAAAAATAGAAAAATAGTTTTTAAAATTTAGGAAAAATACTTTTTAGTCTTTAGATAATATAAGTAAGTTATTTGTTCAATAAAATAATATTTTGGACATTTTATTAATTATATTTAATTTTAGGGCTTTAATTAGCATTTAAAATTGAATATTTAATTAATAAAAGGTTTTAAAATATTTCTATTGGATTTTTATTCTTACTTATATTATTTAAGACTTATTTTAGCTTTTAATTAATTTTTAGGTTCAAAAGATTTTTAATTTTGTAGTTTTTACGGTTTTACGTGAACGATCTTTTCGTCTTAGCTCGATCCGTCTTCGTAACCGTCATTCTCTTCTCATCCCATCTCTATTTTTCTTTTTCTCAATATAATCACAAACACATTAATCAATTCATTATACAACGCACTTGCCTCCTCGAGAACGAACTCACTTCATTTTAGGGTCATTTACACACGGTTTTCCTAAATCGTCGTGCTTACCCTATATTTTAGGTGCTTGTTTTTCCTAAAGAAAGTTACTTAATTTTACAACTATCAGTTATTTGAGTTTGTATCTGCTTAATACTTGGTTGTGTGCTCATATCTGCAAGTTTTCAGCTTTGAAACATCAAAACTAAGATTATGCTATAACTCACTTGATTTTGCTATTTTTGACCTAAGATTTTGGAAACACCTAGAGTGTATGCATGTTTAGGGCTAAAAAGTGTTTAGTCAAAGTTTGTGTAACCTTTTAAGAAGATTTAAGTGTTTGAAATTGGATTTATGGTCAAGTATATCAACAAAGTATAAAGTCTACATGTTCTTTGTTCATCAGTAACATTTTTAAGCTTGGATCTGGATCTAGACTTTGAATCAATGCATGAAACATGTTTATATTTGTTCATTTGAATTAATTATAGCTTGTGTATGCATTTTGTGAAGTTTGGCTGGCTTATTTTTGCTAAAAGTGCTTATTGAGTGAAAACTGCTTAATGTTCATGTCTGATGAACCTCCAAATCTAGCCCCTGCTAGTGTTAATATCAAACAGCTTATTCATAAGCCATTTTGGCTTATCCAGACTTGCAACAACCTATTTTTGTGATAGATCTTCCTTATTTGACCCATTGATTTGATCTGGAGCTTATTAGGGTTTGACTTTTAAGTTTGACTAGAAAACTCATCAAGTTGACTTTTACATAAGTGCTTAATTGCTTATTCTGTCTTATTGTTTGTGCTTATTGGAAAACTTTTTGATTATTTTGCTTAATTAAGTCATTTAAAACCTTTTGAAACTTGAATCAGCACTTGAGGTGGTCTAGAACTAAAAAATGACTATTTTGTCGTTTTGTGAAGAGAGTCTTGGCTTATTTTAGGCTTATTTCTTGTGATTTTTCAAATTTTCTTTTTACAGATCTCTTTAGTAACTCAAAAGAAGCTTGTGTGTCAAATTTTAGCTTATGGCATCAACTTATAGCTTAATGGGCCAAAAAGCCCATTAAGAATAAGCTGCTTTGAAATAAGCTAGACTAAACACATTTTCAACTTTTGGGCCTTCAGAGTTTTGTTCTTAAAATCAAATTTTAAGTCAGATAGGAAGTTTTGGGCTTATTTGGACAACATTTTTTCTTATTGGGCCATAAAAAGCCCATTAAGGGGTCTATTTGGACATTTAGCCCATTTTAAGGCCCAATAGGGATATTTTGTAATTTCAAGTCTATTTCTGTTTTATTTAGGTTAAAATAAACTAGTTTGCAACTTTTTAAAATTTTTTATAAATTTTGTATTTTTATTAATATTTTATTAATATTTTATTAATATTTTATTATTAAAAACTAAAATTTAGATTTTTACAATTTTTTCATTTTTCTTAGTTCAAATACATTAAGTTAGTAATTTTACAATTTTAGAATAATTTTATTGTCATTAGATTAATTTTTAGAACTATTTTAAGTTTTAATAATTTTTATTTGTTTTTAAATAGTTTTAATTAATTTTAAAATTTTCAAAAATAGTTTTAAATTTTGTTAAGTCATTTTAGAGGTTTACAAGTTAAAAAATCTCACTTTGGGCCTTTTCTTAATTAAATTGATTTTTTTGGGCTTTAATTAGCATTAAAAAATTACTATTTAATTAAATAAAAGGTTTGAGTGATTTTTGATTTTTTGTAAACTCTAATTACATTTTTTAGGATTTATTACAATTTTCTAGGAATTTTTTGGGTAATTTTTAATTTTGGTGCCTTTTTACGGTTTTACGTGCACGACTCATCGTCTTAGTTTAATTCATAATCGTAACTGTCATTCTCTTCTAATCTCTCTTCTATTTTTCTTTTCTCATAAATCATAATCACATCATTAATCATTTCTTACACAACACACTAGCCTCCTTGGGAAACGAACTTGAACTTATTTGGTCATTAGTGCTTGGTTTTCCTAAACCGACACTTAATACTTGTCCTATTTACTCTCTTTTCCTAAAGGGTAGTAAAATCACTACATCAAATTTTAGCGCCACTGCCGGGGAGGCGTGTTGTGTTTTGATTTGAACAATTGTTGTTTTTATATAGCCATATTATCTATTTGTATTAGTAGCACTCTACTAATACGTATTATCGGTTTTTGTTTTTTGTGTGAATACTATTACTATATTGTATACGTAGAATCATAAAGTCACAAGTACTCCAAAAGTGTGAAAACACAACCTTGATTGGGAGGTCATTACTCAATCATTGTATTCGAATCTCAAACAAGAAAGAAAAGGCAAAATAGATAAATACTTTCGTGAAGCTTAATTTTGAAAAACACAAACTATAAGGTGGGTATAAGGCGGGTATTATAAAATATACCCTAAGGAAAAAGGCTCTTAAGTGCTTCGCGTCGCCTCGTTTCCCCGCTTGCTTGTGCGTGTTTAGATAAAAAGGGCTAATCGAGGTTTGGCCAACCAAAGTATTATCTAAGTATCATATATATTTTCTTGGTTTCATTTGATTAAACCCTCTTGAACGTTTTGGTGTTCCACCAACATTCTAAAGTCATTGAAGGCGTTCACTTCACGTGATTGTTTTCATTCCTTGAGGCTTCTTTAATCAAGAGATTTGATTAAGGAGGAGATTTGTAGATTTTTGTCTACCTAATACAATCACAAAATAATATAAAAAGTAAAAACAATCAAAAACCACAAAAAAATTCGAAAATTTTAAAACACCAAAAAGAAGCTTCTTTGCTCATCCCCATGTTGTACGTGACGTTTATGCTTACTCGTAATCAAGCAAGACGTGTACGTAAACGAAAAACCGAAAGGAGTCCACACCTACTCCTAACCTTTCTAGTGAGGAGTCTCCTATTGACGAACCTATCGTAAAAGAAGAACCAACCATGGTGAATCGTACTATGATGGAGTTACTTCAAGCACCCACTGAGGGTTATGGAGAGGCTATTGTTATTCCCGCCATCCTTGCGGAGAATTTTTGAAGTGAAAACGGGTTTGTTGTCGATGATCCAAAACAACAAATTCCGTGGTGATGAAAAAGACAACCCGCACAACCATATCCGCCAATTCAATCGTCTTACCGCCACTTTCAAATTTAAGGATGTTGCTAATGATTCGACTAAGATGATGCTTTTTCCGTATTCCTTAGCGGGGCCCGCTAAAATTTGGTTGGAGAAAGAGCCACCCAATTCTATATTGACGTGGAAGGATCTCGTTTCTAAGTTTGTGAACCAATTTTTCCCGCCCTCTAAGACTACGCATTTAAAAAACGAGATTTCAAATTTTTCATAAGAATTTAATGAGAGTTTTTCAACGGCTTAGAATAGGTTTAAGGAAATGTTACATGAGTGTCCTCATCACGGTTTTCCAACTTGCATCAAATTGACACGTTTAACAATGGTTTAAATGATCATGAAAGGGATTATCTAAATGCCGCCGCGGGTGGTAATTTTTTGTGTGAAACGGTTGAGGAAGCGTTGTTGATAATTGAGAATAGATCTAAGGTGTATAGTCCTCGTAACACATCGAGTGTTCGTAAGGCTTCGTCATCGGCTTCACCTTCTTTGTCCAATACCATCGATGCTTGCCAAATTAAGGCGAACTTGGAAAACAAAATCTTTGATTAGCTTAAAGGACTTTTAGTTGAATCCAAAGTTGGTGAACAAAGTGCTCCCGCTACGGCTAAAGCGGTTGAGGTTTCATGTATGTATTGTGGTGGAGGTCATGATTTCTCCGAGTGCATTACCAACGGTGGTAACACTTCGAGTGCCTACAGTGCCACAGGAACTTACAACCAAAACGGTCAAGTTACCCGCTCTAATCAATTGACTCCACCGGGTTTTGCTCCTAATCAAAATGATAACAACAACTATCGAAACAATCAAGTTGGTTTCAAAAACAATTACAAAGGAAACAACTATGGGAATCAAGGGGCTAATAACAATCAAGTTTCAAACAAAAAAATGATTTTCAAAACAACAACAAGGGTTTGCAAACTTTGAAAGATCTTCCAAATGAATTTGTTGAATACGCAAATGGAAACGATGCTAGGTTTGATAATATTCAAAGAGAGATCATTAGCCTAAGATCCGAGTTTAAGAATGACTTGGAAAAGGAGTTGAAAAACGAGTTAGCAAATGAGCTTAAAATCCATACAAATAAAATGGAGGGAAATGTAACTAGGTTACAGCAAAACCAACAAAAAATGGAACAAGGGCAACATGAAATAAAACAAGAGATGATTAAGGCCGATAAGAGGCAATCTATGTTTGAGGATAAAATTTCATCTATGTGTTAGGCTATAATGTGCAAACCGTCTTTGAGTAGTCTTCCTAGCAATACAATATCGAACCCTAAGGGAGAGATGAAAGTGATTACCACACGAAGTGGTAAGACACTTAAGGAACCAGCTCCTCAACTAATTGCTCCTACGGAGGAGGCAATTGAGAAAGAACCCGAGGTGGTGGTCGAAAAGGAGCATGTCCCAATCTCACGAAGTACCGCTCATGCCACACCTACGGTTGACCCATTACCACATTTGGAACCCAAGATTCCAAAGGATATGCCTATGCCTCAACCCACACCACCTTTTCCCTATCCATCGAGACTTAGAAAGGAGAAACGTCAAGAGCGTGATAATTACCAATTTGAGCTTTTTATGAAAATGTTTCGTGACGTTCATTTTAATGTAAGTTTTGCCGATGCTTTGGTCATGATGCCTAGATTTGCCGCTAACTTCAAGAGTATGTTGAACAACAAGGAGAAATTGCAACAATTGTCTAGTTGTTCATCGGTTTATCTTAACCGCATACCTCAAAAAGTCGGTGATCCCGGTAAATTCTTGATTCCTTGAGCAATCCAAGATATGGAAGAATGCTATGCCTTGGCCGATCTTGGTGCTAGTATTAACTTGATGCCACTTGCAATCTTCAAGTCGCTCAATATTCCTAATCTTACTCCTTCACTAATGTCAATCGAGTTGGCCGATCATTCCACGATTCCTGCATGTGGATTGGCGGAAGACGTTTTTGTGAAAGTGGGAAAGTTCTATTATCCTGTAGACTTTATCGTTGTCGATATTCCCATGGATCCTTAAGTTCCCCTCATTTTAGGTCGTTCGTTTTTAGATACGTCTATGACTTTAATTAATGTGCATGCTAGAAAGATCACCTTACGTTTCAACGATCAGGAACTTGTTATAAACGCAACTCAAAATTCTCCAATTTCTCATGTTTATTCTGTTGCTACCATAAACCTCGTTGATATGATTGATGTTGTTTGCGAGGAATTTTCACAAGAAGTTCTAGGTTTTGGTGATGATGAAAATAGTGGCAATCCCACTATGCTTGATTCCATTCTTGATAACTCGACACCAACCTTCACTCCATTTGAAGGTTGTGGTTTTACGTTGGAAGAATTCGATGTTCCACGTACTTGTGACGAAGACCTCGACAACGATGAGGACTTCTCGATTATCAAGGATTTTCTTAACGCTTTCCCATTTCCTCCACCCGAGGAGGTTATGAGTATCGAGCCCAAATCTTCAATTGAGGAACCACCTATCCTCGAGTTGAAAGATTTAACTCCTCACCTTGAATATATATTTTTGGAGGAGGAAGACAAATTACCGGTTATTATTGCGAAAGATCTTCGAATGATGAAAAAACCGCACTTGTCGATGTTCTAAAGGATCGCAAAGGGACAATTGCGTGGAAGTTATCCGACATTAAGGGGATCGATCCCAAATTTTGTACCCACAAAATCTTAATGGAAGAAGATTACAAACCAACAATTCAATGTCAAAGGAGGGTGAACCCCAAAATTCACGACGTCATCAAAAAGGAAGTCCTAAAACTCCTTGACGTGGGAATGATTTACCCTATTTCCGATAGCCCTTGGGTGAGTCCTATTCATTGTGTCCCTAAGAAGGGAGGAATGACCGTTGTGCCAAACGATGCCAACGAGTTAATTCCAACTCGACTCGTGACCGGATGGAGAGTGTGCATCGACTATCGTAAGTTGAATGACGCCACTCGGAAAGACCATTTTCCCTAGCCCTTCATTGACCCAATGTTGGAGCGTCTTGCGGGAAACGATTTCTATTGCTTTTTAGATGGTTTTTCCAGTTACTTCCTAATCCCCATCGATCCTCGTGATCAAGAAAATACTACGTTTACGTGTCCATATTGAACGTTTGCCTATCGTAGAATGTCATTCGGACTTTGCAATGCACCGGGAACCTTTCAAAGGTGCATGATGGCTATTTTTCATGATATGATCGAGAAGACGATAGAAATCTTCATAGATGACTTTTCCGTGTTTGGTTGTTCGTTCACTTCGTGTTTGTCGAATCTTGAGAGAATGTTGAAACGTTGTGAGGATACCAACCTTGTGCTAAATTGGGAAAAATGTCATTTTATGGTTAAAAGTGGAATCGTCTTAGGGCACAAGGTTTCGAAAGCGGGGATTGAGGTAGATCAAGTTAAGGTAGACGTCATCGCCAAATTACCTCATCCCGAAACCGTTAAGGGAGTTAGGAGTTTCCTAGGCCACGCGGGCTTTTATCGTCGATTCATCAAGGATTTTTCAAAGATTTCTCGACCTATTACACATCTCCTCGAAAAAGATGCACCATTTGTCTTTAACGAAGAGTGTGTACGAGCCTTTGATATCCTTAAGAGGAAACTTACCGAAGCTCCCATTCTTGTTGCTCCCAATTGGAACCTCCCCTTTGAGCTCATGTGTGATGCTAGTGACTACGCTATTGGGGCTGTTTTGGGGCAACGTCATGATAAGCACTTCTTACCTATCCACTATGCAAGCAAGACGATGACCGAGGCTCAACTAAAATACACTACAACGGAGAAGGAATTCCTTGCCGTGGTGTATGCATTTGAGAAATTTTGACCTTATCTCGTCTTGACTAAGTGCATATTGTATACGGATCATTCGGCTATCAAGTATCTTATGGCTAAACAAGATGCAAAGCCGAGATTACTTCGTTGGATTCTCCTCCTACAAGAATTTGATCAAAAAATCCTTGACAAAAAGGAGCCGAGAATCTAGCGGCCGATCATCTTTCTCGTTTGGAAGATCCTCACCAAAGTGTTTATGAGCCAAAGGAAATCACCGAAATATTTTCTCTCGAGACACTTGGTGTAGTGAATTCTAAGCTTGATTCATCCACCCCATGGTTCACAGACATCGCAAATTACCATGCGGGCAACTTCATCATCAAGGGTATGTCGACTCAACAAAAACGAAAATTCTTTCGTGACGTCAAGTTCTATTTTTGGAACGACCCTTACTTGTTTCTAACTTGTGTGGATCAAATCATTCGACGTTGTGTCATTGGTACCGAAGCTTCTAACATCCTTAGAGCTTGTCACGAGGGACCCACGGGTGGTCACCACAGTGCTAATCTCACTGCTAAGAAGTTCTTTGATGCCGGTTTCTTTTGGCCTACTATTTACCGAGATGCACATGCACTTGTGAAGTCATGTGACTCATGCCAACGACAAGGAAAAGCCTCACAAAACGATGAAATGCCACAAAATATCATCCAAGTGTGTGAGATCTTTGACGTTTGGGGCATTGACTTTATGGGGCCGTTCCCATCTGTTAATGCAAGTGATGCCTAAAAACATTATTAGTGTTAACTAATCTTTCTTAGTTTTGATCACAACAAACTATACAACACATTTAGTGTAAAACACAAAACGAATTATTTAACTAACACTATCATCAAGGTAATAATCATATCACTAACCTTTCTTAATCATACTTAGTGATCATCAAAATGATTATCCTTATAACTCACTTTTGTTAATATGACAAAAGACTTTTTAATAAACTTTCTTTTTTAGAAAATGTTTTATTAAAATGGAAAATGAAAATTTGAAAATAGCATATTCCATATGCTATTAGAATATCCTTTGAAGGCTTCAAATACCTCAGATATTCCCACCCCACTAAAAGACAAAAAACGGAGCGTACTCTAGGGCGGTACCTTAAGTAGCTAGGCGGTTCCCTAGCGATATGGAACCGCCGGGCTAGATAAGGTATCGCGCCCAGATAGCCGTTATATATCCGTTATACTTTGTCTCCTTTAAATAGTGGGTCAAATCTCATTTTCCAACAAGCCTATTGGACGTTTTTCTCAGCCCCCTTTCTATTTTCTATAGCATAATCATTAGTAAATGATCACTTAAAGTGTTAAGGATGTTTACATATGATTATCCTCTTGATCCCCTCCTTTACCTTGTCCAATGAGAAGATCACTCACTCACTAGTGTTGTGATAAAGATGAATCTATGAGCTAGTCATATTCATCATGATACCCTTTTTGTTTTAGGTCAATCCATTGTATTTATGAATACTTGGACTAGTTGTGTTCATCCAATTTATTTGTGAATACTTGGATTTGTTGTGTACATCCATTGCATATGTGTTTGCTTGGTTTTGTGTTGTGTAAATCCAAGCTACATGTGTGTAGTTGGATAAGTCTAGTTGAGTTGTAATAGATTTGATTAGTAGTTCTCACTAAACTATAAAGTGATGTGGTTGTGTCTTGTGAGTTCTCACTAAACTTGAAAGTGATTAGTAGTTGTGTTGAGTGAAGTTCTCACTTAGCTTCAAAGTGAAGAGTCGTGAAGATTGGTTCTAGCTTTGGATTAGAACTCGACATCTAGCCTTGTGTCGTAAAATGGTGAAGTAGGCAACGCCGTGAAGATTGGTTCTACCTTAAGATTAGAACTCGACATCTAGCCTTGTGTCGTTAAATTGTGAAGTAGGCAACGTTGTGTAGATTGGTCCTAGCTAAAGATTAGGTCTCTACATTTAGCTTAGTGTCAGAAAATAATGTAAGCGACGATGTAAGGTTTTCTCCGCCAAGAAGGGAGCTTGTGGATATAGTGGAAATCTCGAGTAGGTGTACTCGAGGAGTGGAGTAGAAACGAGGATAGAGCCTCGTTGTCGAACCACTATAAATCTTAGTGTCTTCCCACTAGGTTGTCTCCTTCCTTATGTAAAACCTATAAATTTCAGGTTTTGACTATGTCAACATTGTATACGTCACCTCATGATATCTGTATATTTATTCTATCACCTTTGCATGAAATCCTTTGAACAATCATATGCATCACATGAGCATACATCATTTTAATCATCTGAACATGGAAACAACTATATCACAACCTTTTATTATGATTATGAGTATTTAATCATAAAGGCATGGCCCTATTTGTATGACTACATTTCAAAAGCATACTGGACAACAAACAATCTATTTTGAGGGACTTTTAAGTCACCTGAACATATGATCACTTGCATTCATCCCATTGATTTCTAAAAATCCAACATCATGATCACAATTAATAAATGACTACTTAAATATATAAATTCATAAGTTTTGAGTATTTATGTATGTCTTTTCTTACACAATAATTGACTTTAAGCTACGACGACAATTACTTTTATACATGAACATTACCTTAAATCATTTTATCCTTTTAATATACTTTTGTTATAATAAAAATCACCTAAACGACCATACTTTCACCAAGGATCCCAAAACTTAACCAAATAAATTAGGACTCAAAACTATTTCTACTATATCATACCTATAACCCTAGTAATTATACCATGATCTCAATATTCAAACCAAAACCAATCCTAGACACTACAATGTTTTATACACTTAACTAACTTATACTTAAGACAAAACTAAAAAATCTACAAACTCTACCTTGTTATTACCCCTAGCCGTGTATACAAACATCACCACACACACTTTCCCACCTTGTACAACACTACCTTAAATGAAATCACTATACAACTATTCTTGCCCCTTGGAGACCTAGTATGCGACGGCAAGAAAGACCCTAAGGGTCATATGTACATCAAGATCTCATTAAAGCTAAGTACTTCCTAGTACTTCCTAAATCCCCTAAATCTATGCATTTCCTCTTGCTTGCCGTGTCACATTCTAAGCCACAACTCTCATCTCTTCCTTAGATATTTATAAAACTAACATACATACATTCACCCCCATACTTAATATTTTCGGATCAAAGATACTCCTACATAGCACCTTGAGCTAACAAACTTCTTCATCTCATTTACTACACCATATCTTTGTACTTCAAGCATTGAAGGCTAGCATTCAAGACCCCTAGGTCTCGTCTAAGGCAAACCGACGCCAAAGTCACCTCATTTGTCACCTTCTTGATCAAACAAGTAAGTGTAGTCTACCTTAGACCTATTTCAATCCTCTTTACTTTTCATCTCATGGCATTCATGTAGGAACTTAGGAAACGAGCCTAGGTTGCCATGCATACGTAAAACCTCCATGAAATGCCTCTCAAGTAGCTTATGAGCCCACGGCTCATATGGTGGGTAGACTTTCGTGCCCCAAATCCTTAGCTATACCTTAATATGTTGAACACCTTGCTTAAAGCTCCTAGAAATAAGCTAGTAGTAATTTAGTGCCTTGAAAACAAACAATAAGCCCAATAGATGGACTAGTAGGCTCGGCTTATTAATAAGCCGTGTGTACTCTTGTATAAAAATCCCAAAAAGAAGATAAGTACTATAACCAACCTAGCATAATCTAGGGTAGAACATGTCTTTATAACCCCTCTTGGAATTAAGCCATAAAAATAAGCCGAATATTATGGGCCTCCATAAGCCCATGAAAACAAAAGCCGAACCCCAGAAGCTTTAGAATAAGCCCATAAGCCCTTAAACCGTAAGCTTAGGATAAGCTCTTAGAAAAATATAAAATTTAGTCAAGTCCTATAAGCCAACATAAGCCACCAAAATAAGCTGAGTATATATAAGCTCATACTAAGTTAAATTGGAAATGGAACATGTTATAAGCCCACTTCACATATAAGCCCTTTAATAAAATTATTTTAGGCCCAATAGTAATTTTTAGAACTTACTATGTTACCTTAAGTTTTTACTAAGCCAAAAATCAAGCCCATAACCCTTTTTACCCTAACCGGACCCAAATGGGCCGTATGAGCCCAACTAGAAAATATAGAGACTATTCGTGCCTTACTTGACAACTGGTGAAAGTTTAGTCCAAAATCATAAACTAGTAAACCTTGTGTAAACATATTCGTGACCATGATATAGTGCAAGGGTCATTTGTGTCGTTTTCAAAACTATAAGGTGTGTTAAATTCAAACCGTGAGCTAAAATTAACTACAAGGACCAATTGTGCCAGTTTTGAAACTTATATCAAGCCCTAACACATATTAAATAATTTCCGTGGTATATGGGGGGGTGTTTGATCATTTCCTCAAAGTTTTCCAAGCCCTAGGGGCGTTTTTATAAATAAAATTAACCAACAAGGACTAACGATGTAATACACTTAACGGACGAAATCTTAAAGTTACTGTTGTAAATTATTATACTTACAAGGACTTATTTGTATTTTTAAGAATTAATAAAACATTTCATTTGTTAAATAAATCACTATAGTTATTTACAAAACTCTACGTAATTTGACAAACCCCGTTAACCATTTTCTTTCGAAACCTTAATCTTAATAAATTGTAATTTATTTCCTTATAATAAATTAAATAAGATAAAATCCATTTATTTAATTTACGACCCCTCTTTCTCTAAAAAAATTAATATATATATATATATATATATTTTTAGAACTAAAAATATGTATATGCTTTCATTTCCCTATAAGAACAAACACTTGAACCGACGTAACAACTCATAAATTTGTGATCATGCATTTTCATATGCACCATTCATCATGCATTATTATTGTTGCATTCACTGAGGCATTTAAATTACTTAGGTAATTTCTCCAGTCCGTGACTATACTGTGCCAGTCATTCAGTGACATCATCCTCACTACCTCATTATCACTAAGGTGAGTTCATGGCCCCATCTTTACTGTTTTATAACTGGGGGAGAAAACATACAAAAACTATTTATATGCAAGCATGCACAGACAACCACAATTTATTGCCTATTGTTTGCCCTATTCCCGTGGACTGTAATAGTTAATAGTGTAGCGCGAAATGTATGGATAGATCTATTCGGGTATTGACAACACCCGGCCTGTCGTGATCAGCTGTCACGTGATGCTTAGGCCAAGCAGCAGGTTTATGTCATTGTCGGATTAAGGGAAACCTCATCAGGATAGACCCAAATGGGCATACTGAGAATCATGTCTAGCTTCTATTACAGGGCAGTAGGAACTACTATAGTGTTGGGCTGTGATGTCCTGCTATCATCGTGGTGTTTTGCATATTGATAATTTATTTATTTAATTAAACCTGTGAATTCACCAACTTCGTGTTGACCCCCACATTTTACTTTTATGTTTTCTCAGGAAAGTAAGTAGGTTCATGCATTGGATTCCAGCATCTTAGGAAGCATCATATTTACCATCGGGCTGGGATATTTACTTCTGTTTTATAATAAATGTGGTTTTTCAGACAAGATACTAAATGTGTACGATTAATTCATGTAATATGTTCCAAAATGACATTTATGATCATTGCTCTATATGCTATGTGCTATCGATCCACCCAAGTAACACCCCAATTACTATTCTGCTGCATTTGACCAACTTAGGGGTGTTACAGAAATGGTATCAGAGCACTTAGTTATAGAGAACCAGATCGTTAATAAAATTTTTTAAAATATAATATAAATTTTTTTAAACTGGACTATGACTGGAAAATTTAAATCAATAAAGTATAAAGCAAAAATTGATTTACGGGGAACCTATAAGTTAGGCATATAGCATTGTAGAGCATGCATATTATGTGAACTAACTTCACAATGATTTATACCCTCATGGTAAATAAATCACATAAGTATCCATCTATACTTTTGACAAACATGGTTAAAAGCTTTGAAACCACATCGCATATGCATCATAAAACTTTTTGAATTGTGTAAGCTAAAAACTTGCTCAACTTTAAAATGTTACTTTCAGATATCATGACGACGCCTACTATCGTGACTACTTTTGAGGAGCTTATGGTTCCTACCATCACACCTTTGTCACCGACATCAGTATTCGTTGGACCCGCATCTGACACTGAGTCCAGAGATGACCAGCCGGACGGAGTCATCATACTCACAGATTCACCTACTCCTTCACCACCTACCGTATCCCCTACTTCACCACTGCTTGTAGTACCTGCATCCCCTCCTAGAGAGGTGGACCATGTCGTACCTTCCTTACCACCCTTACCACCACCTTCTGTACCTCGCACTTACCCCTCTAGTGTTTTGCCACCTCGTAAGAGGAGACGTGACACTATCCCTGACTCGACCTTTGAGATTGGAGAGGGATCGGGAGCCGGGCAGGCTAGACATAACGCTCTTCAGGCACAGGTCGATGCACTTGCGGCCCGACAGGCGCAGGACACCGCCCTTATCCACTCCCTACTACAGGCGGACCAGCAGGGTCGCTCCGTGCTTCAGGAGAGACTTGACTCTCTCTACTGGGCCGTAGTCGGCGAGTCATACACCACCCAGGAGACCATACACTGGTTGTTGGATGAGGTAGCTTACCTCCGTTACCGCCTAGCTTCGCTAGAGAGTCATTCCTACGAGATCCGAGCCGCCATATACACGCAGGAGGACACCTTCAGGACCTTCGTGGATTTGGCAGATCTTCGTCACCAGGGGATCACTACAGAGACAGAGCAGTTACGGAGTACCGACACTGCACGTCAACATCAGCTACTCGAGACTATGAGATACACCCGAGAGACCCGGAGTGCCGTGATCCGCATGCAGGATGAGCGTACACCCGCACCACCAGCTGGACCATCTGCACCTGCAGGCAGCCTTACTAGTGTAGGCTAGATTTCATTTGTACATCATGACAAGCATTGAGTTGCATCTCAGCTCGCATGATTTATCTCTTTTGTACTTGTATTCCTTTCAGTTGTATTTGTAGCACCTAACCTTAGTAGGTAGGTTATCTTTGGTTGTATTACGAACATATGTACCACTATTTCAGACAGGTTTGCTATACCCCTGTCTTAGATCGGTTGTACTTGTACTATATTGTTGTTGCTAGAAATAGCATGTTATCATCCACTTGTTTGTTTACATTTATATTATTATGAACTCTTAACGGATTATCAAATTTGTTATGAATTCTATGCATAAACATTATCCATGAAGTTTAATATAACCATCTTGTTTATCAGCTAATAAATATCAATTTTTCTTATTAATATAGAAAAATGCCACCAAGACGCGTTCGCCCAAACCCCGCAGAAACACCTGCGACAACTATATCTGATGCACAACTCAGAGTACTGATTGAGCAAGGAATTACTGACGCCTTAGCTGCCAGGGAAAACCGCCCCAGCGGAACCCAAGGAGACAGTGAAAACTCCAATAACAGGAACCGCGGAGCTCGAGGATGTACTTACCCTGATTTCCTAAAATGCAAGCCCAGCTATTAGAAGGGCAAGGAAGGGGTAGTCGAGCTCATGCAATGGTTTGAGAGGACTGAGACAGTGTTCCGTATTAGTGATTGTACTGAGGAAAACAAGGTGAAATTCGCCACTTATACACTCTTGGAACTTGCACTCACGTGGTGGAACTCACAAGTTGCTACCCTCGGACACGATGGAGCCTATGGGATGACATGGACTGCATTGAAGGACAAGCTTACTATGAAATACTGTCCACGCAGTGAAATCAAAAAGCTGGAGGTTGAATTGTGGAACCTCAAATGCATCAACTTCAATATTACGGCTTACAACCAGAAGTTCCAGGAACTAACTTTGATGTGTACCCGTATGTACCCTAAAGTGCCGGATAAGATAGAGAAGTACGTTAGTGGACTTCCAGACTCTGTTCATGACAGTGTGCTTGCATCTCGACCTACTACAATCGAGAGTGCCATTGAGTTTACCATAGAATTAGTGGACAAACGTGGACGTGATCATTTGGTTAGACAAGCGGAGCACAAGAGGAAAGTCGATGAGAACTACCGTCATCATCCCCAGACTCAACAGCCCAAGAGGCAAAGTTTAGGTCAAGTCTGCAGTGTTGTTTCCTCAGGACCACCTCCATACGTGGGAAACAAACCAAAATGCTCAAAGTGTAACTTCCATCACTACTCCACTGTTGAATGCTAAAGACCAGAACAGGGCAACGCATATGCTCCGACCAATAGGAACAACTCCAGTGCCAACTATAAGCCCCACAACGGCAACAGGCAAAACTCCCGTGGAAGTGGATATCAAGGAAACCGCCAGCTCACTGGAAGTGGAAACATGACTCGTAAGGAGATCCGTTGCTATGGTTGTGGAGAGACCGGACATATCAGACCTGACTGCCCAAAGCGTGCAAGTAAGAACGAAAGCCAAGGCGGAGCATCCGCCAGAGTTTATGTCATAGGAGAAAACATGACCAACCCCGACTCCAATGTAGTTACTGGTACGTTTCTTCTGAATAATCGCTATGCAATATTTTATTTGATACGGGAGCCGATAGGAGTTTCGTATCCACAGAGTTTAGTAGCTTACTAGGCATCCTACCTACCCCATTAGACAACTGTTACAGAGTCGAATTAGCGGACGGAAAAATCATTGAAACTAATACTATCATAAGAGGCTGTACTTTAAACCTTCAGAATCACCCATTTGATATTCAATTAATACCCATAAAACTGAGTAGTTTTGATATCATTATTGGTATGGACTGGTTGGCAAGATATCATGTAACCATTGTGTGTGACGAGAAACTAGTCCGTATACCATGGGGAAACACATATCTAATTATCCGAGGAGACGGAAATTCGGATAAAACAGACACTAGGCTAAGTGTGATCTCGTGTACCAAAGCCCAGAAATATCTACTAAAAGGATGTCCTATCGTTTTAGCACATATTTCTAAGGCAGACAAAGAAGAAGAACCCGAGAAGAAACAAGTCCAGGATGTACCCATCATCCGTGATTATCCTGAAGTCTTTCCAGACGACTTGCCAGGATTACCTCCGCCTCGCCAAGTTGAATTTCAAATTGACTTAGTTCCGGGAGTTACACCTGTAGCTAAAGCACCCTACCGCTTAGCACCTACCGAGATGAAAGAACTCGCGAAACAACTCAAAGAACTGTCAGACAAAGGTTTTATCAGACCCAGTTCCTCACCTTGGGGAGCCCCAGTGTTATTTGTTAAAAAGAAAGACGGTTCTTTCCGAATGTGTATCGATTACAGAGAACTGAATAAGTTAACTGTGAAAAACCGTTACCCGTTACCACGAATCGACGACCTATTTGATCAGCTACAAGGATCAAGCGTGTACTCCAAGATCGACTTACGATCCGGGTATCACCAGTTGAAGGTCAGAGAGGAGGATATACCAAAGACAGCTTTCAGAACATGCTACGGTCATTATGAGTTCCAAGTCATGCCATTTGGACTGACCAATGCACCAGCCATATTCATGGATCTCATGAATCGAGTGTGCAGACCCTACCTGGATAAGTTCGTGATAGTGTTTATTGATGACATCCTCATCTATTCCAAAAATGAGCAGGAACACAGGGAACGTCTGGCCCAGGTACTAAAACTACTTAAGGAAGAAAAGCTGTACGCAAAATTTTCAAAGTGTGATTTTTGGATCCCAAAAGTGCACTTTCTCGGTCATGTGATTGATAACAAAGGAATCCAAGTTGACCCCGCGAACGTCGAATCCGTAAAGGATTGGGCATCTCCCACGTCACCGAAGGAAATTCGTCAATTCCTAGGTCTTGCCGGTTACTACCGACGATTTATCGAGGGATTTTCTAAGACTGCTAAATCAATGACCAAGCTTACCCAGAAGGGCATAAAATTTGTGTGGGGAGAAAAAGAAGAGGTTGCGTTCCAAACCATCAAACAAAAATTGTGCAGTTCACCTATTTTAGCCCTACCAAAAGGTAACGAAGACTTCGTTGTCTACTGTGACGCCTCGCACAAAGGTTTGGGAGCTGTGTTGATGCAGAGACAGAAAGTGATTGCTTATGCTTCAAGACAACTGAAGAAGCACGAGCAGAATTACTCCACCCATGATCTAGAACTTGGATCCGTAGTTTTCGCCTTAAAAATCTGGAGACACTACCTGTACGGGACCAAGTGCACAGTGCATAATGATCACAAGAGCTTGCAAGATATCCTAGACCAGAAGGAACCAAACATGAGGCAACGACGTTGGATAGAATTGCTCAGCGACTAAGACTGTGACATCAGATACCACCCAGGAAAAGCAAATGTAGTTGCAGATGCACTAAGCCGAAAAGGAACTGATCCTCCCATGAGAGTTCGAGCCTTGGTTATGACCATTAACTTGGACCTACCCAAACAAATATTAGAGGCTCAGCTCCAAGCACAAAAGCCTGAGAATATTGGAAGGGAAGACATAGGAGGAATGCTTAGGACTGACCTAAGCAAGGAAAAGTTAGAGGCTAGAACAGACGGAACATTGTGTTTACACGGAAGAAGCTGGCTGCCATGTTACGGAGACTTGAGGAACGTGATCATGCACGAATCTCATAAGTCCAAGTACTCCATACATCCCGGATCTGAAAATATGTTTCAAGACGTGAAGAAATTATACTGGTGGTCGAACATGAAAGCAGACATTGCCACCTACGTGAAGAAATGTCTGACTTGTGCTAGATTTAAAACAGAACATCAGCGACCATCGGGTTTGTTAGTCCAACCCGAAATACCAAAATGGAACTGGGAGAATATCACCATGGACTTCATTGCCAAACTTCCAACATCGTCCCACGGTTACGATACAATTTGGGTAATCGTTGACCGTCTCACAAAATCAGCTCACTTTTTACCTATCAGGGAAAATGATTCTCTGAGTAAGTTAGCCAAAACATAATTAAAGGAAGTTGTGACGAGACACGGGATACCAGTCTCAATCATCTACGATAGAGATGGCAGATTTACATCAAACTTCTGGAAAGCTTTTCAACGAGCTTTAGGAACAAACCTGGATATGAGTACCGCATACCATCCGCAGACCGACGGTCAGAGTGAACGGACAATCCAAACACTAGAAGACATGCTAAGAGCATGTGTGATCGACTTTGGAAAAGGATGGGTCGAACACATCCCATTAGTTGAATTCTCCTACTATAACAGCTACCATGCCAATATTAAGGCAGCACCATTTGAGGCCCTCTACGGCCGCAAATGTCGATCACCAGTATGCTGGGCAGAGGTAGGGGAATTTCAACTGACAGGACCGAA
Source organism: Glebionis coronaria (assembly GCA_025667525.1). NCBI lineage: Eukaryota > Viridiplantae > Streptophyta > Magnoliopsida > Asterales > Asteraceae > Glebionis > Glebionis coronaria. The sequence goes on from CM046877.1 coordinate 497,640,054, forward strand.
CTGATCCAAGAGACTACTGAGAAGATCACCCTCATCAAGCAGCAAATTCAGGCTGCCTAGGATAGACAAAAGAGTTATGCCGACAGGAAGCGTAAACCTATGGAGTTTGTTGTAGGTGATCGTGTTATGCTGAAGGTATCACCTTGGAAGGGTGTTGTACGGTTTGGGAAACGGGGGAAGTTAAATCCACGTTACGTAGGACCCTTCAAGGTGATTGCCAGAATTGGAGAGGTCGCCTATCGCTTAGAGTTGCCCCAGCATTTAAGTCGGGTACACCCTACGTTCCATGTCTCAAACTTGAAGAAGTGCTACGTAGATGAACCGTTAGCAATGCCATTGGAGGGAGTCCATTTTGACGACAGACTTCAATTTGTAGAAGAACCAGTGGAAGTCGTGGAGAGAGAAATTAAGAAGTTGAAACGAAGCCAAATTCTGTTAGTGAAAATACGATGGAACTCTAGGAAAGGTCCCGAGTTTACTTGGGAGCACGAAGACTCGTTTAGAGCTAAGTACCCACACCTTTTCACCTGAGCAGTAACGTTATCTTAAGCTTTGAGGACAAAGCTAAAATAACGGGTTTATGCTGTAAAACCTGTAAATTTCAGGTTTTGACTATGTCAACATTGTATACGTCACCTCATGATATCTATATATTTATTCTATCACCTTTGCATGAAATCCTTTGAACAATCATATGCATCACATGAGCATACATCATTTTAATCATCTGAACATGGAAACAACTATATCACAACCTTTTATTATGATTATGAGTATTTAATCATAAAGGCATGGCCCTATTTGTATGACTACATTTGAAAAGCATACCGGACAACAAACAATCTATTTTGAGGGACTTTTAAGTCACCTGAACATATGATCACTTGCATTCATCTCATTGATTTCTAAATATCCAACATCATGATCACAATTAATAAATGACTACTTAAATATATAAATTCATAAGTTTTGAGTATTATGTATGTGTTTTCTTACACAATAATTGACTTTAAGCTACGACGACAATTACTTTTATACATGAACATTACCTTAAATCATTTTATCCTTTTAATATACTTTTGTTCTAATAAAAATCACCTAAACGACCATACTTTCACCAAGGATCCCAAAACTTAACCAAACAAATTAGGACTCGAACCTATTTCTACTATATCATACCTAGAACCCTAGTAATTATATAAAGATCTCAATATTCAAACCAAAACCAATCCTAGACACTACAATGTTTTATACACTTAACTAACTTATACTTAAGACAAAACTCAAAAATCTACAAACTCTACCTTGTTATTACTCCTAGCCGTGTATACAAACATCACCACACACACTTTCCCACCTTGTACAACACTACCTTAAATGAAAACACTATACAACTATTCTTGCCCCTTGGAGACCTAGTATGCGACGGCAAGAAAGACCCTAAGGGTCATATGTACATCAAGATCTCATTTAAGCTAAGTACTTCCTAGTACTTCCTAAATCCCCTAAATCTATGCATTTCCTCTTGCTTGTCGTGTCACACTCCAAGCCACAACTCTCATCTCTTCCTTAGATATTTATAAAACTAACATACATACATTCACCCCCACACTTAATATTTTCGGATCAAAGATACTCCCACATAGCACCTTGAGCTAACAAACTTCTTCATCTCATTTACTACACCATATCTTTGTACTTCAAGCATTGAAGGCTAGCATTCAAGACCCCTAGGTCTCGTCTAAGGCAAACCGACGCCAAAGTCACCTCATTTGTCACCTTCTTGATCAAACAAGTAAGTGTAGTCTACCTTAGACCTATTTCAATCCTCTTTACTTTTCATCTCATGGCATGCATGTAGGAACTTAGGAAACGAGCCTAGGTTGCCATGCGTACGTAAAACCTCCATGAAATGCCTCTCAAGTAGCTTATGAGCCCACGGCTCATATGGTGGGTAGACTTTCGTGCCCCAAATCCTTAGCTATACCTTAATATGTTGAACACCTTGCTTAAAGCTCCTAGAAATAAGCTAGTAGTAATTTAGTGCCTTAAAAACAAACAATAAGCCCAATAGATGGACTAGTAGGCTCGGCTTATTAATAAGCCGTGTGTACTCTTGTATAAAAATCCCAAAAAGAAGATAAGTACTATAACTAACCTAGCATAATCTAGGGTAGAACATGTCTTGATAACCCCTCTTGGAATTAAGCCATAAAAGTAAGCCGAATATTATGGGCCTCCATAAGCCCATGAAAACATAAGCCGAACCCCAGAAGCTTTAGAATAAGCCCATAAGCCCTTAAACCGTAAGCTTAGGATAAGCTCTTAGAAAAATATAAAATTTAGTCAAGTCCTATAAGCCAACATAAGCCACCAAAATAAGCCGAGTATATATAAGCTCATACTAAGTTAAATTGGAAATGGAACATGTTATAAGCCCACTTCACATATAAGCCCTTTAATAAAATTATTTTAGGCCCAATAGTAATTTTTAGAACTTACTAAGTTACCTTAAGTTTTTACTAAGCCAAAAATCAAGCCCATAACCCTTTTTACCCTAACCGGAACCAAATGGGCCGTATGATCCCAACTAGAAAATATAGAGACTATTCGTTCCTTACTTGACAATTGGTGAAAGTTTAGTCCAAAATCATAAACTAGTAAACCTTGTGTAAACATATTCGTGACCATGATATAGTGCAAGGGTCATTTGTGTCGTTTTCAAAACTATAAGGTGTGTTAAATTCAAACCGTGAGCTAAAATTAACTACAAGGACCAATTGTGCCAGTTTTGAAACTTATATCAAGCCCTAACACATATTAAATAATTTCCGTGGTATATGGGGGTGTTTGGTCATTTCCTCAAAGTTTTCCAAGCCCTAGGGGCGTTTTTATAAATAAAATTAACCAACAAGGATTAACGATGTAATACACTTAACGGACGAAATCTTAAAGTTACTGTTGTAAATTATTATACTTACAAGGACTTATTTGTATTTTTAAGAATTTATAAAACATTTCATTTGTTAAATAAATCACTATAGTTATTTACAAAACTCTACGTAATTTGACAAACCCCGTTAACCATTTTCTTTCGAAACCTTAATCTTAATAAATTGTAATTTATTTCCTTATAATAAATTAAATAAGATAAAATCCATTTATTTAATTTACGACCCCTCTTTCTCTAAACAAATTAATATATATATATATATATATATATATATATATATATATATATATATATATATATATATATATATATATATATATATATATATATATATATATATATATATATATATATATATATATATATATATATATATATATATATATATATAGAACTAAAAATATGTATATGCTTTCATTTCACTATAAGAACAAACACTTGAACCGACGTAACAACTCATAAATTTGTGATCATGCATTTTCATATGCACCATTCATCATGCATTATTATTGTTGCATTCACTGTGGCATTTAAATTACTTAGGTAATTTCTCCAGTCCGTGACTATACTGTGCCAGTCATTCAGTGACATCATCCTCACTACCTCATTATCACTAAGGTGAGTTCATGGCCCCATCTTTACTGTTTTATAACTGGGGGAGAAAACATACAAAAACTATTTATATGCAAGCATGCACAGACAACAACAATTTATTGCCTATTGTTTGCCCCATTCCCGTGGACTGTAATAGTTAATAGTGTAGTGCGAAATGTATGGATAGATCTATTCGGGTATTGACAACACCCGGCCTGTCGTGATCAGCTGTCACGTGATGCTTAGGCCAAGAAGCAGGTTTATGTCATTGTCGGATTAAGGGAAACCTCATCAGGATAGACCCAAATGGGCGTACTGAGAATCATGTCTAGCTTCTATTACAGGGCAGTAGGAACTACTATAGCGTTGGGATGTGATGTCCTCTTATCATCGTGGTGTTTTGCATATTGATACTTTATTTATTTAATAAAACCTGTGAATTCACCAACTTCGTGTTGCCCCCCACATTTTACTTTTATGTTTTCTCAGGAAAGTAAGCAGGTTCATGCATTGGATTCCAGCATCTTAGGAAGCATCATATTTACCATCGGGATGGGATATTTACTTATGTTTTATAATAAATGTGGTTTTTCAGACAAGATACTAAATGTGTACGATTAATTCATGTAATATGTTCCAAAATGACATTTATGATCATTGCTCTAAATGCTATGTGCTATCGATCCACCCAAGTAACACCCCAATTACTATTCCGCTGCATTTGACCAACTTGGGGGTGTTACACCTTACTCTTTACTTATTTCATTATCATTACACTTACCTATTATCTTTGCTAGTGCATTTGAATTGAACCTAATCATTATGCAACTTAGCTTCAAGCAAAAGATTATTTTGATACAAACCAAATTGAAAGTAATTTTAATTTGGTTGCCAATCGAAGAGAAACTATTCAACCCCCCCTTCTAGTTTCTACAATTGGTATCAGAGCGATGGTCACTCAAGATCTTTAAAGTATATTGTACTTTGAAACTTGGATCGATCCATTGTCTCCTCTAATTAGAAAGTCAAGTTGTACTAAAGTTTCTCTTTGGTCAAAACTATGTTTTCTTTGAAAATAGGTCCTTTTAATTGGTAATATTGCATCCCACTTAAGATTAGTAGTCTTTATGCATTTTATATCTACTCTTGAAATGTATCTACTAGTTTGCATCTTGCTTTGTGTAGGTACTCATGAAGATCAATCACTTAATTGGTTGTGGATTGAGTTACTTGCACTTGTAGAAGACTCATCTTTATTGATCTTTAACATCTTTGAATGATGATACCAAGATGATTGGGAATGATAATAGTCCTTGAAGACTTAGTACTCATCATAGTCATTGTTGGGCATAGCATTGATTCCTTGATGGATTGCTCTTTGTGGCCAAGGTACGCTTTCGTTCTTCCACACGCCCTTTGATCATTCTTTTGATCATTACTTGACTATGTGCTTGTTCTTGGCATCCTTGCCTTGAAATTTGTTTGTGGTTTGTGATTCTTTTCTTTTATCCTCTCAAACCGTCATTGCTTGGATACTTGACTTACTATGGTGATGTAGAGTGAGCTAGTAGTAGCTTAAAGTATCAAGCATGATTTCTATGGTTTGCACCCATACGGTTAGTAGGCCCTTTGTGGGAGAGAAAGTGAATTAGTACCTTGCTCATATTTTGGTTTAGACTAAGACTATTATTGAAAGTGATCTTAGTCTATGCATGAATAATTGCTTTGTGTTTATTCATTACCAAAGCCGTTTAACGTTTTGCCGGAAAGGCACGTCTTAAACCACTATATATGACACAAGCTCTTCGTTACCTCTATTTGAAGATTGTCATTAATCCCTTGAGCATTGGTCCTAGTCTTGATTCACTTCCCTTGACTTCTCTCCACTTTGCCGTTTTGCTACGAGGTCGTTTGCCCGTTTCGGTTCTTTTCGATCTTGATTCAACTCGTAATCCTTCATTAAAACATATTGCCTAGTGTTTATGACGATCCAATGTTATTCTAAAAGGTTCATGATATATTTTTAAGTATCTTAGAAAAACTTGGTTTTTAAAATTTGGCGTTTTTCATTGATAAAAACTTGCCTCTGTATGCGGTTCTTTATCTCTGCGGCTCAAACCCGCGGTTCCTTATCGATAAGGTACCGCGGGCAGTAAAGTTTGTCAGAGCGCAAGTTTGATTATTTTATTCCTTTTCAAACCACTATCTCTCTCTCCCAAAAACACACAGCTGACGGGTTTCATCTTTTCCACCATTGTTGAAGCTTCAAACACCTTCAATCACTCAAATTAATTGATTCCAAGTTGTGGGTTTCACTCATCCTTCATCTAACATCAATTAATTGTAAGTATTTTCTTTCAATTTCATATATTTTGTTCTAGGGTTCATCCTTTCATAATTGGGGATTTTTAAAATTGAAATTGAATTAAAACCTTAATAGGAATGTCGGTTGACATGGTTATTTTACTATGATTCCTTAGGTTCATATTCATTAAGATTTCACTAAAACCCACTTATAGAACAAATCCGAATTTTGATTAATTATTTTGATTAAAAGATGGATTTGAGATGAACCCATGAACAAGTAGGTAATGACATTGTTAATGCTTACCTAAAAATCTTGTTTTGAAAAACCAATGTTCTAATCCATTGTTGATCTAACATAGATCATGTGTTCTTGGTTAATGATGGAATAGATGCATTGTGAACATGAGAATGATATGGATTCAATCCTTTGTTTGTCGAGAAATTGATATAACACATTATCATATTTTCGACTTTTGATTTTAATTTTTCATATGAGTGATTGGAAATATGTTTTTCTTGTTTGTATTTAGGTACTAATCATGCCTTCACAATATCAAAAAGATCATCAACTTACTAGACAATACATGCCAAACCTTTCCCAAACCTATGCTTCCCCTCAACTTCGAAACTCCTTTCCATCCCTTTCTACTCGTTGTTTCCATGAGGGTAGAGTCGTTGACAAGGAAATAACGGGTTATGACTATAGCCAATCTATGTTTGAACTTTCGGGGTTTGATTGCTTGCTCAACATAGAAGAAGATATTTACCCCTTATTCCTTCTTGAATTCTTTAGCACCTACTCCATGATTGAATACAATGGAGAAATTTTCATTCGTTTCGTGTTGAATGATCAATTGATTCAATACTCCCTCGAAAACTTTGCTGAAATTCTCGGTGTGCCATATGAAGGCACTTGTCGTTTTACGGATAAGTGGAGACTTGATGCTCTCTTGGAATCCTACGATAAACCTCCAAATGACATCACCGAAATTGATCTAGAGTTCATCCTTGACATCATTTCAAAAGAGCGTGATTGAAAAGTTGTGAGAAGCCTTCATTCAAATGTACGAAATGTGAATCGATATGAAGTGCTCTCTAGCGACCTTAAGGATTTTATGGTCCAATGGGAAAATATCCTTAGGGAGAATGTCTTTTGTCTTGGTGGAAACCGAGATCATATCCCGGCTTGTATGGTGCATATGTTGAGTTGCATCTTTACATCCACCAAGTACAATTTCGCATTCTATATCGCTCGACGAATCAATTATGCCCTTTCAAAGCCCAAAACAAACCTTCCCTATGCTATGCTTCTTACTCGCCTTTTCAAAAGGGTTGCTCATGATTTTTCCCACCTCGATCTTTCTCGCTTCTACCCGGTTCATCGGGTTACGTTACCTATTCAAGAGGCATATGCAAGAAAGACAAGAAGTGATCGAGGATCGCGAAAATCCGATCATCAAGAGATGGATGATGAGGACATGGACATGCCAACAAGTGATGGTGATGGCATAGGTACTAGTTCTCACTTCAACTCTTTGAGTAATTCCCACCCATCCTTAGACTCATTCGTGTATGGACTTGAAGGCTTAGCTCCCCCACCTCACTACTCCTCTAGTGAAGTACCGGAAGATCTCAACATGGAGCATCTCTACCGTGAAAATCTTAGGACTAGAGGTGAATTGCATGAACATCGGGTTGAGTCAAGGAAGGGATTCAAGTATTTGGGGAATATGATCAAGGGATTGGGCAAGAACAGAAGGTGAAAGCTTTGAAGTATTTCAAAGAATACATGTTGGTAAACATGTAATGTTGAACAATATTTTTTTTCTTGGATGTGTATTAACTTATGCTACATGTTTGGATTGTTTTTTATTTTGATCCTAAATATTGTTTATGCCATTATGTTTGTGATTTACATAGCTTTGTGCATGCCTTATGATAGTTAGCTTCTTAGATTTTGATCAGTAGTTAACTTTGGCTTGTGAATCCTTTGGTAAAAATCTGGGTTAACCAAAATTTGGGATGTGAAATTTTTGAAAGACCTCTGGTCGCGGTTCCATATCGACCCGCGGATCCTTATCGATAAGGAACCGCTGCCACTGTGTCCGATATAATCTTTTGCTTTACACTGTTTTCTTAAATCTGTGTAAAATTTGCATGATTTTTTTGCAAAAACCTGCATATTTCCTAAGCTAGGTTACCTAAATTCATTATTCACCTAAAATGATTTTAACCCATTACTAGTTTGGATCATCCCCTCACCCATTTAAACCCACCTTGTTAGTCATGTTCTTCACAAATCAAAACATCCTTCCCTAATCCTTAAACCATCCTTGTCAACCATGGTTTCTACAAAAACCTCAAACACCCCAAGGAAAACACTTAAGATTAGGATTAAGGTACCCAAGCCTAACTCATCACCCTTTCACACACCCAAAAATGAGATGGTTCCAATCCTTATTTCCTCATCACCTTCACCACCCTTGCACCATGCAAGACAACATCCACCCATGGTACTAACCACTCCATTGGTTCTACCTCCTCTTCATTCAACTCAATAATGAATGAGCTCTCTTCACCCTTCACTCCAAGTGCACCCTTAGATGTGACCACACAACCCCAACCAATCCAAAGCATTCCTTTTGTGAATGACTTTGATGACACCTTGGTGACTTCACCATTTACCCCTCCTAACTCACCAATTTCACAAACCTTGGAGAACATACCTCCACACTCACCTATTTCCCCTTTAGGGAACATGCCTCCACTCTCACCCACATCACCCTTGGAGAACATGCCTCCTCCACCTCCACCCAACTCAAACATTCTAATTTTGGGTGTTCCACTTTCCCTCCTTTTGGGTGATCCATACTATGGGTTTCAAGAAACTCATGGTCCTAATTGTCCATGTTGCCTCTACAACCACTACATCATCCATAACCTTAGGATATAAATGTTTGGACTACATAGGAGGATGCAAGAATTCTTGCTTGCCTTGTTCTCCATGCCTTCTCCTAGGAGATGAATGATGAAGTTTTCTAAATAAATGGTTTTCAAAAAAACCAAGCCAAAGAAGACTACTAATCTAGATCTAATGTTAAGCTAGCTCTGTAATAGTTAGTTGTCTTTCTATTCTAGTTGTCATTGTAGTTTCTTCCTTCATGTGTGTTTCATGATGTTGATCTATGGATTTAGCTTTATGTGTTTCTATCCCTATGTGCACATTAATCAACTTTAATTTGAAATTAAAATTGAACCTAAATCTATCACAACCTCTAAAAACTTGACTAAAATTAGTTCAAAATGATATTCAAATATTTTGTCACCCTTTGTCAAGACATTCTTTGTGAATGTGTTGCTTTATGCAACCCTAGCATAATTTGGTGCTAATAGAGGTAAAATTCCAAGATTTGCAACTTTTTGAAAAAGTCTTAGTTTTTCCCAAAACCGTGGAAAAACATGGTTTCATGTCCACTGGACGCGGCTCACTAGCCGGTCCCTTTAAGGTACCGCGGACAGAAATCAACTTTTGACGAATTTTTTGGTCAAAACTTTTAAAACCCTATACCCTGTCAAGATTCCTTGTTTACTCAAATTGACTAAACATTCCTTGACACTCCATTTTTTGTATTCAAATTCTTACCTTGATTACATTTTACTTATACCCCAACCTTGAGATTTCATTCTCACACCTTCCCAACCTTGAGAATTCATTCTCACACAACCTTGAGATTTCATTCTCACACCTTCCCAACCTTGAGATTTCATTCTCACACCCTCACAATGCCTAACTCCTCCATTCCTAACCTTGATATTTCTTAGTCACAACCCCACTCACCCAAAGCTTCCTCATCCAAGCTTTCAAAGAAACCGAAAATCTCGGTTCGACCTATTTAGGTTAAGAAGAATGAACCACCTTCCTCCAAACCACCCAAAAACCCTACCTTCTCTCCAATCAAGTATTGGAATGAGACTTATACCATTAACCCCATCACCGGAGCTAAAGAAAATGTTCCCCCACCACCTCAATCCTTCAATACCCCTCAACTCAATGATCTTTCAACCTTCCCAAACCTCACAAGGCATTGTGAAAACATTTCCAAACCCATTACCCCTCCACCACCAAACCCTAGGTTTGATGCCATACCCCCATCAACCGATTTTGTGTTGCATCATGGATCCTCGTGTGCTTGTTGTCGATTTCAACAAATTGAACTTGCTCATGTGTATGAGAACTTAAATTTTCTTGAATTCCTCCTCACTCGACCTCCTATTCAAGTTTTCGTTCCGGTGGACAAAACTTCGAATGATGCATCGTCGTCTTATGTTTCCAACTAAAGGACTAACTACTCTTGGAGTCTTTATTACTTTAGTTGCTTTAGAGTCTTTTATTTTCTAGCAATCTTGGAAAATTATCACTATTAGAATAGCTTATGCTTTGTGGTTTATTTTCCATATCTTTTGCTTTAGATACTCATATTGTGTGTATGACTATCTACTTTGTTGTGTCTTTTCTATTATATAACCTTTGTGTGTTATCCCTTTAGTTCTATTTTGAGTTGATCATGGTTAATTTTTACAATTGCTTATGGGTGATTCCATCAATTCTAAACTTTAACCCATTGGCAAGCTTATCATCTTCATTGGATTGAAGTTTGATAAAGTCAATTATTTTTGGACAAACTTAGCAAAATACTTGCTTATAATTTGAGATTTCTTCTCTCTCTCCCTCTCAAGTTACTTAGTAGGTAGTGATCATATATACATTGGTGTTTCTTTCCTTTCTACTAACCTTTGTGTAGCATGTCACCTTAGCTCATATACTTGGTGCCCCAAGCAAGGGGGAGCAACCACCAAGGGGGAGCTACTAGCAAAGTTCGATGTTCTTCAAAGACTTGTGCTAACCTTTTTTCTACGACAAAGGGGGAGAAATGATAGTGATAAACTCGTTAATAATTCGATATTTTGTGTTTCTACTTAAATGAGTTTATCGTTTGTCGTAATCAAAAAGGGGGAGATTGTTAATGCAAGTGATGCCTAAAAACATTATTAGTGTTAACTAATCTTTCTTAGTTTTGATCACAACAAACTATACAACACATTTAGTGTAAAACACAAAACGAATTATTTAACTAACACTATCATCAAGGTAATAATCATATCACTAACCTTTCTTAATCATACTTAGTGATCATCAAAATGATTATCCTTAAAACTCACTTTTGTTAATATGACAAAAGACTTTTTAATAAACTTTCTTTTTTAGAAAATGTTTTATTAAAATGGAAAATGAAAATTTGAAAATAGCATATTCCATATGCTATTAGAATATCCTTTGAAGGCTTCAAATACCTCAGATATTCCCACCCACTAAAAGACAAAAACAGAGCGTACTCTAGGGGCGGTACCTTAAGTAGCTAGGCGGTTCCCTAGCGATATGGAACCGCCGGGCTAGATAAGGTACCGCGCCCAGATAGCCGTTATATATCCGTTATACTTTGTCTCCTTTAAATAGTGGGTCAAATCTCATTTTCCAACAAGCCTCTTGGACGTTTTTCTCAGCCCCCTTTCTATTTTCTATAGCATAATCATTAGTAAATGATCACTTAAAGTGTTAAGGATGTTTACATATGATTATCCTCTTGATCCCCTCCTTTACCTTGTCCAATTAGAAGATCACTCACTCCCTAGTGTTTTAATAAAGATGAATCTATGAGCTAGTCATATTCATCATGATACCCTTTTTGTTTTAGGTCAATCCATTGTATTTATGAATACTTGGACTAGTTGTATTCATCCAAGTTATTTGTGAATACTTGGATTTGTTGTGTACATCCATTGCATATGTGTTTGCTTGGATTTGTGTTGTGTAAATCCAAAGCTACATGTGTGTAATTGGATAAGTCTAGTTGAGTTGTAATAGATTTGATTAGTAGTTCTCACTAACTATAAAGTGATGTGGTTGTGTCTTGTGAGTTCTCACTAAACTTGAAAGTGATTAGTAGTTGTGTTGTGTGAAGTTCTCACTTAACTTCAAAGTGAAGAGTCATGAAGATTGGTTCTAGCTTTGGACTAGAACTCGCCATCTAGCCTTGTGTCGTAAAATGGTGAAGTAGGCAACGTCGTGAAGATTGGTTCTTCCTTAAGATTAGAACTCGACATCTAGCCTTGTGTCGTTAAATTGTGAAGTAGGCAACGTTGTGTAGATTGGTCCTAGCTAAAGATTAGGTCTCGACATTTAGCTTAGTGTCGGAAAATAATGTAAGCGACGATGTAAGGTTTTCTCCGCCAAGAAGGGAGCTTGTGGATATAGTGGAAATCTCGAGTAGGTGTACTCGAGGAGTGGAGTAGAAACAAGGATAGAGCCTCGTTGTCAAACCACTATAAATCTTGGTGTCTTCCCACTAGGTTGTCTCCTTCCTTACTCTTTACTTATTTCATTATCATTACACTTACCTATTATCTTTGCTAGTGCATTTGAATTGAACCTAATCATTATGCAACTTAGCTTCAAGCAAAAGACAATTTTGATACAAACCAAATTGAAAGTAATTTTAATTTGGTTGCCAATCGAAGAGAAACTATTCAACCCCTCCTTCTAGTTTCTACACCATCATCTTGTGGTAATAAGTACATCCTTGTCGCCGTTGACTACCTATCTAAGTGGGTGGAAGCTAAGGCTTTGCCCACCAACAATGCTCGTGTGGTAGTCAAGTTTTTGAAAAGCTTGTTTTCTCGGTTTGGAACCCCTCGTGCGATCATAAGCGATCGTGGAACCCATTTTTGTAACGACCAATTCGAAAGGGTCTTAAGGAAATATGGATTTACACATCGGCTTTTTACGGATTATCAGCCACAAACGAGTGGGCAAGTCGAGGTTTCAAACCGAGCTTTGAAGAGGATCTTGGAGAGATCGATTGTGGAAAACCGACAATCTTGGTCAGATAAGTTAGACGATGCTTTATGGGCCTTTTGGACCGCTCATAAGACACCCATCGGGTGCACTCCTTATAAGCTTGTGTATGGGAATATTTGTCACTTGCCAATTGAACTTGAACGCAAAGCTTATTGTGCCCTTAAGCATTGTAATGATGATATGGAGACCGCGGGAAAACACGGGAAAATGCAATTAAATGAATTGGATGAGTTGAGAGACATTGCTTATGAAAATTCATTGATTTATAAAGAAAAACTAAAAGGTTTCATGACTCAAAAATTAAAAACCGGGTTTTTAACATTGGAGATCATGTGTTGCTTTTTAACTCTCGTTTGAAAATATTTTCCAGCAAGTTGAAATCCGTTGGTCCGGTCCATTCATCGTGACTCAAGTTTTTCCTTATGGGACCATCGAGCTAGCTCAAAATGATGGCCCCAATTTCAAGGTGAATGGACATAGGTTGAAGCACTACTTTGGCGGGGAAGTTCCATCCTTGAAATACCTCGACCAAATCACCTTCCCCAATGATAATTAGTATTGAGGGGATCGAGTCGAGCTCATGACTCGGTAATCAGAAACGAGGTGCCTCGTGGTGGAGTCCCATGCTTATCCTATGTAGATATTATCGCTTTCTAATGTAGTAACGTGTGGGGATTTGTGCCCTTCCAACCTTTGTTCCGTGGTTGTTTGTGATATGTGGTTATTAGATGATCATTATCTTCACGATTGGAGCCTCTCGTGTTCGTTTTATGGGAGCACTCGATCGTTTGCTTGGAAGAATTTCTCAATATCCATGATATATCCTTTTATGTCCTTGATACTACGCTTTTGCCCGTATCAAAATTAAAGTTCGTTATAGTGGTCTAATCGAATTGATAACTGGTTAACTATGCGACTCAGCTGTCTTTGGTGGAACAAATAATTGTGTCGTTGTAGTAAAATTAAAAGGTGCAAAACAATTAAAATAAATCTAAATCTAATATAAAATAAATGGCAAGAAATTAAAAGCGTGACGAGAATTTAAAAGGACACTTAAAGTAAATAACCCAAACTTAAAACTATCCTAAAGGCAAACTTAAAACGTAACTAAAACTTTAACTAAGACAAAAATAAATCTAAGGCAAGTAAACTTAAAGTGCAACTAAGGAAAAAGGCGGGAAAAGTAAAGCTTGAAAATTAAAAATTAAAAACAGAAACTAAAAAGAACCTGAAAACAGCTCATTCGAAATAATCCTTCGTTCGGAATAAATCACTCGTCCGGAATGTCACCTTCGTTCGGAATAATTTCTTCTTCACTCGGAATAATTACCAAAACACTTATCCAGAATAATTAATCAAAAGCCTTGATCCGGAACATTAGATGTTCCGAATGAATCACCCTGATCTGGAATATACTCTGAATGAAGACCTTGATCCGGAATGTTTGAAGTTCCGAATGAATCACCTTTATTCGGAATAATAAATGTTCCGGATGAACAAACTTTGGTTCGGAATGTTCCAGATGAACTCCTTCACTCGGAATAACTGGATCAACCCTTCACTCGGAATGTTCCGAATGAACACCTTCGTTCGGAATGTTCCGAATGATCCCTTGATACGGAATATGGTCTTGATTCGGAACTTTCACAGATTCGGAACTTCACTGATTCGGAATCTCCTGAACAAATACTTTGATTCGGAACAATCAACAAAATACCTTCACTCAGAATATTCCACTTATTCGGAATATGTCACTTATCCGGAATAATTAGAAGAATTCCTTGGTTCGGAATGGGATGTTGATCCGAAATGTGTTGTTGGTTCGGAAGATCACCTTGATCCGGAATATTCCTGGGAAACAGTAATAGTAGCGAAGAACAAGGAGAAACAAATAGATACGAATCTAATCAAAAACTAATCAAATCAACCAAAAGATTAAACAAGACTAATCAAATAACATCTACTAATCATAAACAAACAATTCCTAAACAATAAAACTAATAATACTAATCACAATAATCAAAACCCACTTTAATCAAATCAATAAAACATCAAAAACATAAACATGAACAATAAAGCATAAAGATTAAAGATTGACAAGAAAGGTAGATAGGAGATGAACAATAAAAGTAAAGATTGAGAATAATTAAAAGGAAACTTACTTGAAATTAAAGGTATTTAAGGTGCAAGACAATGTATTTAAATGACATGTAATTAAAGTGCAAGGTAATTAAAATGGAAGAACTAATTGTCACTATTAGCCAACCAGAACAAATGAAAGGAAATGAAAACTATTTATAGGAGGATTATGGAGGTGCTTAGGAAGCTTCCTCCCTTCTTTCTTCTTTCTTTAATTGCATCATTAAGTCCTTAATCTTCTTAGTGCTTCGACTTTAATGACTTTGTCTTGGGATTTCTTTAAACTCGTCTCGTAATTCTTCAATAAAATTAGACTTGAGTTCTTCGGCTTTTAGTAAACTTCCTTCTTTTGACTTTTTCTTTGATAAATCTTCAGAATTGGTCTTGGACTTCCGTTCTCTTTGCACTCTTGATTTCTTGACTTCGTCTTTTGTCTTTTTTCTTCGATAAAAGCTCGTGAATGCCCGTGTTTTCTCCCTTTTCCACAATTTCGTCCTAAATCACAACAAAAACACAAACCTCGCATAATTCCAACATTTACGACAAAAAATACACGTTTTGGCTCGGTTATTATTGTAGTTAAGTGGTAAAAAGGATGGGTGTTTACACACCTATCAAATCCCCTACACTTGACCATTGCAATGTCCTTATGCAATACATTAGTTACAAAGCACGATTACATTTTCCATCATAATCAATCCACGTTGGCCTTTATTAAAGAGATAGAAAATTATAAACCTACAAAGGAAGAAAGCAAGTAAAGAAATCAAAAACATACCTTAGGGTTTTGAAAATGTCATGAATGATCATCATCCTCAAGTTTTCACTTTCTCCAAACCAAGCTTAAAAACGAGATCATTGTTATTATAAGTTAGCAAACCAACACGAATTCATGTGGGCCAATTATTCACTAAGACTCCCTTATTCCTAGGTGTATCTCTTATATTTTATTTTTGTCTTGAATGATCAAGAGGATGCATTGTTGACTTATTTTGATAGTTATTTAGGCTGAAAATAAAGTGGGACGATTTAATCAATAGTTAGCTAAAGGACAAAATCTTTTAAAACTGCTTCTCGGGACCTCATAAAGTTCATATCTTGGCATAACTCGCTTCACGATTTGAGACCTTTCTCGGACCGATATTTGGCAGCGACTTCACACTTCAAATCTTGAGAGACGTTCATGAAATAATGGTCTTCTCTTCATAATAGGAATTTCTTCACTTGAAGTTTTGAGAGATTCTTCATACTTGGACCACGACTTCTTCATTTTTCTCCATTCTTTATTTGGGATATTGATATACAACGATCCGCCTCCTTTTTGGACTTGGATCTATTTATCCTCATACCTTGCTAGGGTCTTTTCGGATAGACTTCTCCATGATCTTTACGGGAGTATTTGCTTTTCGTCGTGTGTCTCGATCCTTCATATTGATCTTTGATAAATGATTCTTCACATCACTTTGGATCTTTAGCAACAAAATATAGCCCTCATGCCTTGTTAGGACCTTTTTGGACTGCCAATCTTCGCATCCCGCTTCAATAAGTATGCCTTGGCTATGAACTCTAATCCATACCGAGCAACTTTTAAATGATCTTGGGCTAGATGCTAAGTAACTTTTCAAATCGTATAACCTTATTTATTGCAGATAAATTTATTAGCAAGCGATGGGAGAAAGGCTTATAATTAACTCACATAAATTCACGAAAGAATACCAAACTTATAATTGACTATATCATCTCTCGTTCTCCACAGTTTAAAATCTCAAGGAATGAGACTCGTGGATGCTTAGCCTATTAAATCAAAGTTTTGGGTTTTCGAGTCGTCTATAGGATCTTGCAAACTCTTAGACTTTTTCAAGTTTAGAAATCGCATTTTAAAGTTCCCTTGATAAACGACTCTCTAGGATCAATTATAGGAACTTGCGAAAAGTCCTTGTTCTTAACCCGTGAGAGTTAAGACTTTCGCGTTTTATAGCTCCCTATATAAAAGCCTAGCAAAACTTGACTTAAACACGTTAAGGATACTAGCTAGAGTAAACTAAGATAACTAAACTCGGGTTGAGTCAAAAGATTCACAACGTTTGAAAATTAAAACCACTTTATTAAAATTTATTCTAATAAGGAAAGAAAATAACTATACAAAGGTAAAAACTAATAGGCCAAAATAGATCAAAAATTTTGAAAAATGTCGAAAAATTGATTTTCCGGTTAAAATGAGGACAAATACAAGGAAAAGACCACTTAACTTCGATAGAAGTCCCCCTTACACTTAATATAAACATTGTCCTCAATGTTTAAGCATGTGGGAGTAAACTCCCCTACACTTAGGACATTGTGCACGTTGTTTAAATCTTGCTAAGGAAAAGACAACTAAAGAGATTCCTATTTTAATATTAGAAAATATAAAATAGTGAATCGAAAAGAGTTTAGGATAAAACCGGGAAGACGGGAACACGGAATCACGGGTCGTCAAAAATCATCAAGAGTGGATCATTGAGCGCTCGAATCCCTGAATATTAGAAGAGAGGAAAAAGCAAACACCAACGGGTCTCCCCTACACTTATGATATAGATAGATAAAAGATAGATACAGGGTTGCCTCCCAAGAAGCGCTTGATTTTTGTTCACCGATTCGTGAGCCTGACTCGACCTTGATTAGAATAGGAAGAAGCATGAAACATATCCACCGGGATCAAATACATAGTTTTCGTCCATCAAATAGCACAAGCTTAAGGCGAACAAGGCAAGCCAAAGAAGAATAGGCAAGGTTCCCTTAAGCAAAGATGGAGCACGGTGGAAGCAAGGGTGAAGAGGTGTAAGCAGATTTCCATAAGTTCCAAAGATTTTTCCTTTTATTTCATCAGACGGATACTGAGATGGCTGAAGAATATCGATACCGGGGTCGAACACCTTTTCCTTTAGGGGAAAATAGCACTCAGGCTCAGCAGAATTTGAAGATGATCCGCGAAGAAAATGGACAACCTCGTCCTCAGAAGGTGGACAAAGAGGTGTCAAATCATACGTGTTGTGGATGTTGGTGTCGTCCGGTTCTTCTCCTTTGAAAGAATTTTCTTCAAATCCGAAGTAGGATTAAGACCATAACCATCAAAGTCTAAAGGAGGATCATCACTCTCATGAGGGAAGTAAGTATTAAGAACAGTAGAGAAGTCTTCCTCAAATGAGTAGTCATCCAAAGTAGGATTAAGCATGGTAGGCGGAGGATCTTCATCATGAGAAGAATCACTTGAAAGAGTATCGGCCTCATTAAAATCATCATAAGTGGGCATTTCGGGATACTCGGAGGTAAAATCATCATAATCATCTGAATCTGAGCTAGAATCATCATCATAAGCATCAAAGATCGGTGGATAATCATATATGGGTGAAGGTTCCGAATTGGAGAGAGAATCATCCACATCATCTTGAAAAAGTGGATTATCATTGCAAGAATCGAATAGAGGATTGTTGTAGATGACAAAATCATCAAGCACATTAATCATATTCGCGGATTCTCTTCCATAGGATTTGCTTGTAAGCTTCCCCATTTCAAAACCTTGTGCATCATCCCTGACTCTTAAGATGAGTTCACATTTATCCACATCAATTAACGTTCTACCGGTTCTCAAAAATGGGCGCCCAAGTATTAACGGAATACGAGGGTCCATTTCATAATCAACAACGACGAAGTCGACCGGAAAAGTGAATGTGCCAACTTTAATGAACACGTCTTCGGCAATACCAACGGGGTAAGCGAGAGTGCGATTGGCAAGCTCAAAAGTCATTTTGGTGGGTGTAAGGTCAGGCAATGATAACTTTTTCCAAACACTTAAAGGCATCAATTTTATACTGGCCCCGAGATCGGCTAAGGCAGTAAATTTGTCAGTTTGGTTAAAAGTACAAGGAAGCACAAAACGATCGAGATCTCCAAGTTTCTCCGGAAGTTCTTTAAGAATAACTTCAGAACAGTTTTCATTTAAGCGTATGTTGGCGAGCTCAACCATCTTCTCCTTCTTGTTAAGAAATTCCTTGAATGCTTTGACAAATTTCGGCATGTGGACAAGTGCTTCAACAAGGCTAATGTTGAAATTCATTTGAGAGATAATCTTCAAATAATTCGACACTTGAATGTCATCCTTGGTGTGGAGCTTGGCCTTGCCTAAGCGAGATGGATAAGGAATATTGGGTTTGGGTGGTTGAGGTGTTGAAGGGTGAGATGTTGAAGGGTTCTTCTTGGGTACATCGTCATGACGAGGCGGAGATGGTAGTGGTGTACTAATACTAGGTGTGGGAGGAGTAGGGATAAATGGTGGTGGAGGAGGT
This sequence comes from Glebionis coronaria, assembly GCA_025667525.1. Lineage (NCBI taxonomy): Eukaryota > Viridiplantae > Streptophyta > Magnoliopsida > Asterales > Asteraceae > Glebionis > Glebionis coronaria. The sequence goes on from CM046877.1 coordinate 497,659,285, forward strand.
GTAGATGATGGGGGCGGAATAGGTGGTCCTACTATGGTAACTCCACTACGGGTAGTAATAGCACTCACATTCGCTCGCGGATTAGTGACGGTGTTTGAAGGTAGAGAACTCGAAGTAGAGGGTTGAGTGGTGGGCAAGAAACTAGCCAGCATATTCTTTAAATCATTCGTTTGATTGCTGAAGGAGGATTGAATATTATCTCGAAGCTCGGATCTAATGTCATTCCCTTGCTTGGTGATACCTCCTTTCAAATTGATAATTTGTCTCTACAGATTCTTGATTTTCTCACCTTGGGTTCTCATCAACGCTTCAACATCTTGATTCATGGGTGGGGCTTGTTGAGCGGGTGGGTGATAAGGATTGAAAGCTCGAGGTGGAATTTGGTTGCTTCTAGTATAGTTGTTGTTGGGGTTTTGGTTTTGAGGAGAAAAACCGGGTGAAAGGTAGTTGTTTGATCGGTAACTTAGCAAATTTCTATCCCCTAGAGGTCGGGCTTGGTAATTTTCCGGTGAATAATTACCATAAGCCGCATACACGTTTTCCGGATTTCCTTGAGTAGAAGGACAATCAGTGTATGAGTGAGGACTGCTGCATGTTTCACAAGGATTGGCTACCGCTTTAACTTGTTGTTGGTTTGTAGCGAGGAGCAAGATATTTTTGTTCATTTCGGCCATCATGCGGGTGAATTCGGTCATGTCGGGGTTTGCTGAAGTAGAAGAAACATTGACTCTCGGGTTGTTCCTTGAAGAAGCGGAGGAATCCCAATTCTTGTGGTGAGTAGTCATGTTCTCAATAAGCTCTCTACACTCCTCGGGTCTCCTTTTCATAAATGTGCCACCGGCGGCTGCATTAATCGTATCACGATCTCGAAAAGTCAAACCGTTGTAGAAAGTATCAATTAAGGTTACAGGGAGCATGTTGTGGTTTAGACAACGATCAATCAAAACATTATATCTTTCCCAAGCATCAAAGAGAGATTCATCAGGTTCTTGCATGAAACCGCCGATTTGATTGCGAAGGCTCGTGACCATGGATGGTGGAAAGTAGCGCGACAAAAAGCGTTGAGTCATGTCATCCCAAGTATGAATGGAATTTATCGGGAGATGATCAAACCATTTCTCGGCGTGGTGTGATAAAGTATGTGGGAAGATTTGAAGGCGAAGAACATCCATAGTGGCACCGGGCAACTTCATGCTTTGAGTGATAGTAATGAATTTGTCGAGGTGTTTGTTGGCATCATCATCAGGCATTCCTTGAAAAGGATTTGTTTGCACTTGCTGGATCATGTGATGCTTCAACGAAAACTCCGGAGCCGTGATTTGCATCGGCGCAATCGGTCCTCCTCGTCCAAACATGGTAGGTTGACAAAGCTCCTCCATTGTCCGAAGATCGGTCTGTGGAAGAACATTGTTGTTGTTATTATTGAGGTCCGGTGGATTATTGTTGTTGTTCACACCTGCCATACCTAAATCTTCACGAGTCTTGGGCTCTTGATAATTAGAAGATCTAGTACGCATACACCTACAAAGGAAAAAGAAAACGATACCAAAGACAAAGAGAATATATATACACTATAAAGATAAAAATAAAATCTTTTTGGATTTTTGAAATTTTTTAATTTTTATGGATTTTTTAACAATTTTTAATTTTTATGGTTTTTTTGAAAAATTTTAAAACAAGAAAATAACGCTCACAAGTGAACGGATCCCAAAAACAACGCGTCTTTCACAGAAAACCGTTAATCTTTACGAGAAGAGCCGGCAGCGGCGCCATTTGATACTAGGATTTTGCCCGTATAAAAATTAAAGTTCGTTATAGTGGTCTAATCGAATTGATAACTGGTTAACTATGCGACTCACCTGTCTTTGGTGGAACAAATAATTGTGTCGTTGTAGTAAAATTAAAAGGTGCAAAACAATTAAAATAAATCTAAATCTAATATAAAATAAATGGCAAGAAATTAAAAGCGTGACGAGAATTTAAAAGGGCACTTAAAGTAAATAACGCAAACTTAAAACTATCCTAAAGGCAAACTTAAAACGCAAGTAAAATTTAACTAAGGCAAAAATAAACCTAAGGCAAGTAAACTTAAAGTGCAACTAAGGAAAAAGGCGGGAAAAGTAAAGCTTGAAAATTAAAAATTAAAAACAGAAACTAAAAAGAACCTGAAAACAGCTCACACTACTACAAAAAAGTCCATGGAGACTGGTCCAAAAAGGCAATAGAGACTTGTTTTGTAGGACGTCTCTATGTGGAGGATCTCCTCGCTCGAAACATAAAGAGACTAGTTTTGAAACCAGTCTCTATTAAAAGAATAGACACTGGTTATCTTCATAAAAACAAGTCTCTTTAGAGATTGGTCTCCATACTAATCTCTAGAAAGAAGTCTTTTTAAAAGCATCTAACCAGTCTTTTTATGGAGTAAAAACATGTGTTTTTTCTAAAAACGAGTCTCTTTTTAATTATTTTTTAAAAAAAAAATTAGAATTAATGTAAATACAAGAATTCTATAAAAAAAACTAAATTAAAGGACTTGAATTGTCATAAACAACAAATGTATATAAATAAAGACAACTTTATTAATTGGAAGGATTAAAATTGTGAAATACATATTTCGAATCAAATTTGTTTTTATTTAACTTGTCGCCACAATGTAAATCAAGCTCCAACAATCACGTTCAACTCTTTCTTATCCAACGGACGCTCGTTATTCCACGGTACCTACAAGTAATTTAATCAAATTAACACAATAAGTATTCGAGAGCTTAATCCGTGAACGACCTCTACATGCCAAAAACCACAAACCACAAAGAAAACTCCAAATAATCCACGTTACGCAAATCACGTTTTAACATATTTAATCACGATAATTAAATAGAACAAAACACAACCTAGAGTTCGATGTGAGCTATTTAATCACATATTTAAACGTATAATCATTTTTTTATAGTTATCGTGATAATTATTGTGTTCAACATATTTATTTAGGGGATATATTAGCTTCACCTTGATGTAGGCAATTAGATACACCAAGAACCTCATTAACACCACTTTGTAGCTTTAAATGGTATGTTGTGTAAATTAATACTCACTAGGAAATGACTTACAGTTTGTAGTTATTTTGAATCGTAGTATAAATTTGAAAGTAGCCATGGACAAAGGATCCAACGAAGTATAAAGGGACAAAAAAATATAAGAACCTCCTCTGTACACCAAGATGTCATATGTCAAACCTTCAATTATTTGTTTCGTATAATAAAAAGGCGTCATTAAAGCATATACTAAACAACTCGTTCCCAGCAGTAAGTTAAGCACAAAAAATTCAAAATACAAACGTACCTTGAATGTTACTAATATTCTTGAGCTCTTCTTGCGCCAACTGTAATTGAGTATTTGAGTGTTCGTCAGATTTCGTTGTCACTAGTATTTGACTATTGCTTTCAACATTCACGCGATTTAGCAGACCCAAACGCAACTTATGCCCCTGTCAGCAGACCCAAACGCTCATACTGCTTAGTTATTAGCATATCGAAACACCCCCTGCGTTGATAAACAAACACACCCTGCTGTGCTGCTATCGTAAATAACGCATGTCCAGAATGCTACTTTCTGCTGGTCCCAAAACACAGCCTTCTGCTGGTCCGAAACACATATTTCTGGTACACCAAATGCACCCACAGTGGAGTTTCTGCTATAACCAAACGCCCCTCTGCTGGTGGTTACGTCACCAGAAGAGCCCTCCCTTGTTGTGAGTACATATACCCGAAACAACCACACCACAAACGTGGTGATTTGATGGGGTGACGACCTGCTATAGATATAAAGGATCTTTATGGTGGTGATGGTGTTCCGGTTGTGATGCTATGACTGATGGTTGTGTTCGTGGGTGGCCTTGATGTGGCTACGTGGTCGCTGTGATGATTAAACAACGTGGTGCGGATTAAAATGGTGGCGGTGATGGTAGATCATGATGTCGACTACAAGGTTGTGGTTTTATAGTAGGTGGCGAATGGTTGTTATGGTGGCGAACTAGACCGTCGGATTTGATGGTATATGATGGTGATGATGGTTGTGGAGTGGTGTGAATCCGTAGATTGGTATAGATTTAATCCGATCTATTGATTATAGGTGATAGTGGCTGTTTTTTCGGTGGCCGGAAAAATGACCGGAAAAAGTGTAGGCGCCGGAAAAATGGCTAGGGTTATGTGTGTGTTTTTATTTAGGGTTAGAGTAATAAAAATGAGGTGAAATATTATGAATTTTTAATTTATATTAAAAACAAATGTATAGGTGGATATAGTTGAGGGCTAAAAGTGTAACTTATTTATTTACATTTCTCGTCATATTTGTTTAAACGTGGACTTCACTTAAATATTCTCATTTTTAATAAACGTTCGGTAACGCTCAAAAATGAATTTCAAAATATAATTTATTATTATTTAAAGTACGAAAAATTCTCGGGTGTTACATTAACCACAATCTATTAAAATAAAACAAGACTGGTTTTTTAAAAACCAATGTCTTAAAATGTGTAAAAACACTGCTTATTTATATAAAAATGGTGTCCATAAAACAAACACATAGAGACCTGTTGTTACGTAAAAACCAGTGTCTTTACTTTTATAAAAAAGACTGGTTGCATCTTAAAAATCGGTTTCTTTAGAATTCACATTATGGAGACTGGTTTTTTTCAAGAAAACCAGTTTCCATGCATTCCCTTCCCACCAGTTTTGGTCATAGAGACATGTTTTTTCATAACCAGTCTTTTTAAGAAGGTCTCTTTAGCGTTTTGTGTAGTAGTGTCATTCGGAATAATCCTTCGTTCGGAATAAATCACTCGTCCGGAATGTCAACTTCGTTCGGAATAATTTCTTCTTCACTCGGAATAATTACCAAAACACTTATCCGGAATAATTAATCAAAAGCCTTGATCCGGAACATTAGATGTTCCGAATGAATCACCCTGATCCGGAATATACTCTGAATGAAGACCTTGATCCGGAATATTTGAAGTTCCGAATGAATCACCTTTATTCGGAATAATAAATGATATGGATGAACAAACTTTGGTTCGGAATGTTCCGGATGAACTCCTTCACTCGGAATAACTGGAACAACCCTTCACTCGGAATGTTCCGAATGAACACCTTCGTTCGGAATGTTCCGAATGATCCCTTGATCCGGAATATGGTCTTGATTCAGAACTTTCACTAATTCGAAACTTCACTTATTCAGAATCTCCTGAACAAATGCTTTGATTCTGAACAATCAACAAAATACCTTCACTCGGAATATTCCACTTATTCGGAATATGTCACTTATCCGGAATAATTAGAAGAATTCCTTGGTTCGGAATGGGATGTTGATCCGGAATGTGTTGTTGGTTCGGAAGATCACCTTGATCCGGAATATTCCTGGGAAACAGTAATAGTAGCGAAGAACAAGGAGAAACAAATAGATACGAATCTAAACAAAAACTAATCAAATCAACCAAAAGATTAAACAAGACTAATCAAATAACATCTACTAATCATAAACAAACAATTCCTAAACAATAAAACTAACAATACTAATCACAATAATCAAAACCCACTTTAGTCAAATCAATAAAACATCAAAAGCATAAACATGAACAATAAAGCATAAAGATTAAAGATTGACAAGAAAGGTAGATAGGAGATGAACAATAAAAGTAAAGATTGACAATAATTAAAAGGAAACTTACTTGAAATTAAAGGTATTTAAGGTGCAAGACAATGTATTTAAATGACATTTAATTAAAGTGCAAGGTAATTAAAATGGAAGAACTAATTGTCACTATTAGCCAACCAGAACAAATGAAAGGAAATGAAAACTATTTATAGGAGGATTAGGGAGGTGCTTAGGAAGCTTCCTCCCTTCTTTCTTCTTTCTTTAATTGCATCATTAAGTCCTTAATCTTCTTAGTTCTTCGACTTTAATGACTTTGTCTCGGGATTTCTTTAAACTCGTCTTGTAGTTCTTCAATAAATTAGACTTGAGTTCTTCGGCTTTTAGTAAACTTCCGTCTTTTGACTTTTTCTTCGATAAATCTTCAGAATTGGTCTTGGACTTCTGTTCTCCTTGCACTCTTGATTTCTTGACTTCGTCTTTTGTCTTTTTTCTTCGATAAAAGCTCATGAATGCCCGTGTTTTCTCCCTTATCCACAATTTCGTCCTAAATCACAACAAAAACACAAACCTCGCATAATTCCGACATTTACGACATAAAATACACGTTTTGGCTCGGTTATTATTGTAGTTAAGTGGTAAAAAGGATGGGTGTTTACACACCTATCAGTCCTAACCTTAGGTATATAGCACACTTCATAAACGGATTTAAATTTAACGGTTACACCCTTTCCATGCTAGATTAAGCATTCGACTACGTCTCTAGTATGGGGGTTTCCAACCCTTAGATTCGAAACATTGAGGATAATGTTTAACTTTAGTATGGGGGGTTTGAATAGATACTTTCCTTGCCAAACCTTCAAGCTTCCCAAAGTTTGTCTTTTTGTTTATCGTTTTTGTTGCAAAATAAGGCTAAAAATGGCCAAATTTTAAAAATTTTCTCATGTTTTATAAGTGTTTGAAGACACGAATGTAGCTTTTCCGATGGCGAGAATAAGAGTAATTTTTGACTCGACCTGCGTGCTGAGCACTTAGCTTCGATTCCTTAACTTACATTAGGCTAAGTCTCTTAAATGAGGACGAGAAATGATAGAGTTAATTATAAGTTACTATGCTAAATGTAGAGTACTCGTATTATTCAAAAACTCATGTGTTCTCGTTGTTTGCTTATTCACCCTTCGCTTGTAAATATTTTTTTCTTAATAAATATTGACTTAGCGGTTTAGTCTTGATTGTTGGTTTCTAGTCTTTTCTAGTAGCTTCCATTAAATTAAATTGGGAAGACATTAAGGTATCGCCAGCGTCACGGTTTTGAAGTATTGGCAAGCCGAATAATCTAAAGCTTCTCCTAATAATAAGATCTCAAGTGCTCACCTAAATCAAGCAAACAATTTGAAGCTCACAAGGCCGCAAAATCTATGCGAAATTGAAAGTGAATCAAGCCTTAAACTTTGAAGCTTTAAAGATCCAAAATTCACTTTTAGCGTGAGGATATACGTCTTTGGCCATAATAAACACCTCATGGCGAGGTTAAATAAAAGGGAAGGCAAGACCGAAGTGATAATAAAAGCTTCATGGCGAAGTTGAATAAAAGATGGAGGTAAACCTATGATAATAAGGCCCATCCGGTAGGGGGCGTATAAAAGTCTTGGTAATAAGTCTCATGTTCAAAACCGTTATAAAACAGTCTTTATCGATCCTTCTTGTTGACTTAATTTTTTGACATCGTTGTCTATTAGGAGGGGTTATTAATTCGATGGTCTTGGTTGCACCGTTATGACTCTATTTTTAGACCTAAATCTCTATCATCGCATAAGTCAAACAATGTATCCTCGTGAAACATTCAAGACAAAATAAAATATAAGAGATACAACTTAGGAAAATGGGAGGATAAGTACGTGATGAGGGCATATGAGTAGTGTTAGCATTACTAACTTATAATGACAATGGTCTCGTTGCACGCTTAGCATGGAATTAGGATGAAAATCGAGGACGATGAAATTATTTCTAATGAAGCATTCACGTGTTCTTATTCTATGAACCTAAACATCCCATATTGCGATGAAAATCATACATTATGTCTAAAACTCAAGTAGTAGTAATAGTAGTAGTGTAGCTAGTTTATCATTCAATAAAACTGAATAAAAATGAATTTTGGAGGTGCTACGATACTTTATTCTAGAATTGCGTAAGGGCACGACAATGGTTTAGTATGGGGGAGTAATGAGACTTCTTTTATACATAGTCTCATCGTCCAAAACGGGCTTTAAATGCATTAAATATCATAAAAAATTACAAATATATGCTTGTGTTTGTTACTTGTATATTTTAGGTACGGATAATGAGAAAATGACAAAAGATCACAAAGAAACAAGCAAAAACGAACACGGGAAACGAAGCCGCACAATGAACCAAGCCCTAGTGTTGATTTTCCAAGAATAACCCTTGAAGAATTGAAGATTGTACAAGAAGGGTCCTCCAATATTGAAGAATTTACACTTTAAACCCTTGTATATTCATAATTACAAGTTTGGTCCTTAAAGTTTGTCAAATTTACAAAAGGGCCCTCTACTTTGAAGAATTGGCAAGAATGGTCCCTCGAAAATGAAGACTTGTCAATTTCAGTCCTCCAAGAAGTCAATCATACAAGTCAAGACCATAATCTTTGAAGAAAATTCCAAAACATCCCTTCAAGAATCGACAAATGGCAAGAAATACCCCTGAAACTACTTTGGAAAACTATCTGGGGCAAAAGTGTGAAAAGTAAAACTTTCATAACAAAGGAAATCTGAGTTTTGCTTATTAAACTTCCAGTGACAAGAAGGAATGAAACAAGGGTCTAAAGCTGGCAGACATCAAACTTACCTTAACCAGTGGCAGCTTGCCACGTGCCCCACTCACCTCCCACAACCAATCAAAACCCACCCTTCCTCCGCCTCAACCTTCCACTCACAACTAAATTAACTAATCTCTGATTAGTTTAATTTTAGGCGCCTAACACAAGTTTAAAAACAAAATCAGATCAAACCTTGCACTGTTTAACATATGAACAAAATTGGGTTTTTCGTAATGGCTTGAAATTAAACCACCATATTATCCAGATTCACAATTAGGGTGGTCCTAATCATAACCCAACCTCTAAAACCCTTGCCACATCACCCCATTATCACATGTTAAACTCCTGCTATACCACCTTTGGAGAAAATGCCAAAAGCTGCCAGCCATCCAACATCCAAGAGTTTAGCTTCAAACTTAAGCTCCTTGTGAGCCTATGATGCAGTTCCAACAGCTCACACCTCATACAAACTACCAAGATATCATCACATGTTCAAGCAAGTTCAAAATCGACAAGGGTACATTGGGAACTTTACACATTAGGGTTTACGTATTTTTCAGCTTTCATTGAACTCTTGTAGCCTATATAAGGCATAGGACCTCATACATTGAGGCTTGCTCTTGGTTTTTCCTTTGTTCACATTTCTGTAAATCCTAATTTCAGTTATTGAAATAGAGTTTTAATTTGTGAAAAAATCCAAGTGCCAATCTTATTTCATGCTTGTTTATGTTTAATATGAATCTTGAATCCTAAAACCTGTTTTTAAAGTTTGTGCAAGAAATTGCATATTTTTCTAAAATCTTGATATTCTGCTAAGTCTTTTGTACACCTTTGGAATTTTTGGGCTATAAGTTGATCACAGCACCCTGATAAGAAGTTATCAAGGTGTTGTGAGGCTTGTGGTTTGGGGATAATCAAATAGTGGGTACAAATGTTGCATCAATCAAGCTTTGTCACTTTTTTGCTTTTTCATATTTTTGTTCTAACCTTGTTGAATCTTAGCATCTTGTTTGTGGAAGCTTGTGCCTTGTTTTGTTAGGCACATTAGCTCAAAAATTCGTGAGTGTGGATGTACATTCATGAGTTTTGAGTTCTTGAACCCAAAAATATGTCAAAATACTTGAATTTTGTGATTTTGAGTTCTGCTATTGTTCTTGTTGTTTTTATGGCTTAATCTTGCTTGATACTGCATAATATATCTGTTATTGTGTTTGATTGGGCTTGGGTAACATTGAATCACACTTATACTTGTTTAAATCTTGGATTGAAAAAGATAAGGGGTGTTTGGGTTAACCTGTTTAAGTGCATAAGTTGGAATTGGGTTTGTGTTTGTTGGTTATTTGAGTTTGTATCTGCTTAATACTTGGTTGTGTGCTCATATCTGCAAGTTTTCAGCTTTATAACATCAAATTTAAGATTGTGCTATAACTCACTTGATTTTGATATTTTTGACCTAAGATTTTGGAAACACCTAGAGTGTATGCATGTTTAAGGCTAAAAAGTGTTTAATAAAAGTTTGTGTAACATGTTAAGAAGATTTGAGTGTTTGAAATTGGATTTGTGGTCAAGTATATTAGCAAAGTCTAAAGTCTGCATGTTCTTTGTTTATCAGTAACATTTTTAAGCTTGAATATGGATCTAGACTTTGAATCAATGCATGAAACCTGTTTATATTTGTTCATTTGAATTAATTATTGCTTGTGTATGCATTTGGTGAAGTTTGGCTGGGTTATTTTTGCTAAAAGTGCTTATTGAGTGAAAACTGCTTAATGTTCATGTCTAATGCATATCTGGTGATCTTTTGATTAAACTGTATTGATTGGCTGATTGAATTTGTGTTTTTGTTGTTGATATTGACTCCTTGTGATTAACTGATAAACTTGGGCGCCTTTGCTTAACTTGAATCCACAAAAAAGTCACATAAGACAAAAAGTCAATTTGGTCAAGCAGTGGAAACTTTTCCCACTGCTGAACCTCCAAAACTAGCCCCTGCTAGTGTTAAATATCAAACAGCTTATTCATAAGCCATTTTGGCTTATCCAGACTTGCAACAACTTATTTTTGTGATAGATCTTCCTTATTTGACCCATTGATTTGATATGAAGCTTATTAGGGTTTGACTTTTAAGTTTGACTAGAAAACTCATCAAGTTGACTTTTACATATGTGCTTAATTGCTTATTCTGTCTTATTGCTTGTGCTTATTGGAAAACTTTTTGATTATTTTGCTTAATTAAGTCATTAAAAACCTTTTGAAACTTGAATCAGCACTTGAGGTGTTCTAGAACCCAAAAACGACTATTTTGTCGTTTTGTGAAGAGAGTCTTGGCTTATTTCAGGCTTATTTCTTGTGCTTTTTCAAATTTTCTTTTTACAGATCTCTTTGGTAACTCAAAAGAAGCCTGTGTGTCAAATTTTAGCTTATGGCATCACCTTATAACTTAATGGGCCAAAAAGCCCATTAAGAATAAGCTGCTTTGAAATAAGCTAGCTTAAACACATTTTCAGCTTTTGGGCTTTCAGAGTTTTGTTCTTAAAATCAATATTTAACACAGATAGGAAGTTTTGGGCTTATTTGGACAACATTTTTTCTTATTGGGCCATAAAAATCCCATTAAGGGGTCTGTTTGGACATTTAGCCCATTTTAAGGCCCAATAGGGGTATTTTTGTAATTTCAAGTCTATTTCTGTTTTATTTAGGTTAAAATAAACTAGTTTGCAACTTTTTAGAATTTTTTATAAATTTTGGATTTTTATTAGTATTTTATTATTAAAAATTAAAATTTAGTTTTTACAAGTTTTTCATTTTTCTTAGTTCAAATACAATAAGTTAGGAATTTTACAGTTTTTAGAATAGTTTTATTGTCATTAGATTAATTTTTAGAATTATTTTAAGTTTTAATAGTTTTTATTTGTTTTTAAATAGTTTTAATTAATTTTAAAATTTTCAAAAAAAGTTTTAAATTTAGTTAAGTCATTTTAGAGGTATACAAGTTAAAAAATCTCATATTGGGATTGTTGCTAATTAAATTGATTTTTTTGGGCTTTAATTAGCATTAAAAAATTATTATTTAATTAAATAAAAGGTTTGAGTGATTTTTGATTTTTTGTAAACTCTAATTACATTTTTTAGGATTTATTTTAATTTTCTAAGAATTTTTAGGGTAATTTTTAATTTTGGTGCCTTTTTACGATTTTACGTGCACGAATCATCGTCTTAGTTTAATTCATAATCGTAACCGTCATTCTCTTCTATTCTCTCTTCTATTTTTCTTTTCTCATAAATCATAATCACATCATTAATCATTTCTTACTCAACACACTAGCCTCCTTGGGAAACGAACTTGAACTTAATTGTTCATCAGTGCTTGGTTTTCCTAAACCGACACTTAATACTTGCCCTATTTACTCTCTTTTCCTAAAGGGTAGTAAAATCACTACATCATTTGTAGACCCGAAAATAATGTCATCAACATAAATCTGCACAAGAAAAATGCCATCCCCATATTTATAAGTGAACAAACTTAGATCAATGGAAACTTTGAGAAACCTTTGGATACCAAAAATTTCGAGAGCTCATCGTACCACGCCCTTGGAGCTTGCTTGAGTCCATAAAGTGCTTTGTGGAGACGATACACCTTGTCAGGATAATGAGGATTAACGAATCCTTCCGGTTGCGTAACATAGACTTCTTCCTTCAAAGGACGATTCAGAAATGATGTCTTCACGTCCATTTGATAAACAGTGAATCCCTTATGTGCATCATAAGCAAGGAAAATCCTTACCGCTTCCATACGAGCAACTGGTGCAAATGATTCGTCAATATCAATTCCCTCTTTCTGGCCATACCCCTTAGCCACTAGCCTAGCTTTGTTCTTGATGATCGTGTTTTCTTCATCCATCTTGTTTTTCCAGATCCAACGAAGATTTAATTGAATCACATCGTATGGTCTGTCAACAAGTTCCTAGATTTTAAGTCTTTCAAATTTTTGAAGTTCTTCTGTCATCGATTCAATCCAAGCATGATCAGCCATGGCTTCTTTGATGTTTTTCGGTTCCGCTGTACTCACGGCGAGTGCAAACATACAAACATCGCCATCGGTGGCTAGTTGTCGTCTTGTACGAACAGACTGTGAAGGGTTTCCAATTACTTGATCCAAAGGATTATCTCGGGTCCAATGATGTGTTGAAGGATGTCGTTGGTAGAACGTATGCATATTTGACGGATCAACATGGCGAGTAGAAGACTCTCCAGTTTCGTGTACCGGTGTACCGAATGGATTGTGAAAATCGTCATTGTCAGATAATGCATCGTCTGCTTGATTTGTGTTCTATGGAGCAATGACAGTAGTTGTGGATGTTGTAGGATTGATTGTTGAAGTGATATTTTGAGGAGGGAAATCTGCAGCAACCCGTGTTGAAGTAGATGAAGTTGTATCCTTTTGTTGACGATGATCGGTATCATCATTCTTATCATGAGTGACAGCGGAAGACTTTGATACAATATGTTTCTCCCCTGTGAAATATTCATCAAACATTGGTCCATATAACATTTCCAACTTTTTAAGTGTCGTGTCCACTGTCATGTCTGCTCTAGGAACATATTTAGGAACCAGCTTTGAACTTGACGGTTCATTGCTGGGGTCTTGAGTTCCGAGTTCCGTGCGGTTGTGCACAGAAGTCTTTTTTCGTTGTGGATCGGGACTTAAACTATTTTGTTCAAGTGCCATTTCTTGCAATTCATCAAATGTGATATGAATAGTCTCGACTATCAATTTTGTTCTCTTGTTGTACACTCTGTATCCCTTAGACTGAGTTGCATATCCCACTAAAATGCATGCATCACCTTTCTCTTTCATCTTGTCCAGATTTTCACCATCTCGAATAATGTAACACGTACATCCGAAAACATGAAGGTGTTTGAGTGAAGGTTTGCGATCATTACTTATGTGATATGGTGTTTTTTCGTGTCTTGGGATAACTAAGGAACGATTTTGTGTGTAGCATGCGGTTGATACGGCTTTGGCCCAAAAGAATAATGGTAGTTTTGAAGCAGATAATAATGTTCGAGCAGCCTCAACTAAAGTACGGTTTCGTCTTTCAACAACACCGTTTTGTTCAGGTGTTCTAGCAATAGATGTTTCGTGTTCAATTCCTTCGGCTTCAAAGTACTTCTTCAGAGTTGAATTCAAGAATTTTGTGCCTCTGTCAGTACGTACCACTTTTACTTGAGCTTGAAGACCATGTTGTATCATCTTAAGGAAGTTAATGAGAACCTCAGGTGTTTCATCCTTGGACCGTAAGAAGAGGGTCCACGTGTACCTTGAGTAGTTATCGACAATTACCATAACATATTTCTTCCCATTGATGGTTCGAACACGCATTGGACCACACAGATCTATATGAAGAAGATCTAACCGTCCTTTAGAGCTTGGTGTAGTCTTTGTCTTGAAACTACTCCGTTTAGCTTTACAAAGCTCACAAGAAGAACAAAGATGATCTTTGATGAATTTTAAGTTAGGAAGGCCTCGCACAATATATTTCTTGGAAAGCAAGTTGATGGTATCAAAGTTAAGATGAGATAAACGTTGATGCCATAACCAAGCTTGAGTCCTTGAAGTTTTAGCCATGAAACAGATTGGTGTTGAAGATGTGGAGTCTTGTAGTGAAATAGTGTAGAGATCAGTACCCCGTGTTCCGGTAAGTAAGTCATTCCCATCATAATCACGAACAAAACATGTCTTCTTTCTAAAAGCAACCTCTAAATCTGCATCACAGAATTGACCAACCGAGAAAAGATTGTGATTGAGCCCTTCGACGTAGTAAACCATTTTGATAGTGATATTCCCCTGAACCAAGTCTCCATATCCTAGGATCGGTGCAAACTGATCATTTCTGAATCAGACCGTACCCATGAACTTCTCCACGAAGTTAATTAGAAGCTTGAGATTCCCCGTCATGTGCTTCGTGCATCCGGAGTCCAGTATGAAGAGAATTATTTCGATCACCTGCAGAAGAATTAGAACAAGATGGAGCATTTGCTAAATTGGATTCCAAGTTAGTTGTGATTTCCGATTCATTAGTTTCCCTAGTTTCATCACTTAGAGGCACACTAACGCACGTAGTCACATTTTATGTCGTAACCTTAGGCATCCATTGATATCCTGGAGGACATTGATTAGCAAACCACCATTTCCAAGACTTGCTAGCAGACTCATATAATTCCCTAATTCTACTTCTAGTGTTCTTAGTGGTGGAGTCTGATGCCATACTTTTCTCAGGGGGGGATTGCACCAGAATGGTTCACTTTGCGTTTTGGTTTTCTAGCACTAATAGGCATCGCAGTTTGCTTCTTAGTTCTAGTATCTACGCCTTTGACATTATTTGAAAGACACATATCATGATTAGCATTAGCACACTTTCCACATTTCACACAAACAAACTTAACATTCAAAGTATTTAAAGTCGAATCATTCAAATCGTCATTACACGTGATTATAGACGTTTTATTCTTAGAAACATTGAAAATCCTAGGGTGGTCTTCTACTGTCTTCATCTTCCCTTGACTTTTGCTTTGCCAAACCTTTTCATTCATGCGAGTGCTCTTAAGCTGAGGCTGGCTAACACTATCAGTGGGGACTACTCTTGTAGTAAAAGACACACGTCTATTAGTGTTTCTAGAAGTCTGATGTGATTGACTTTCTTTGTTGTGTGTGGGTTTAGTGGCCAAATCTATACATCCCTGGTTTAACCACATTTGTGTTCTTAATGCTTTGTGATCGAATATGTGTTTTGGGAGTGTTTTGTGGTGACCTATCCTTCCCATCCGTCTTGGGGGCAAACACAGGTTTTACAAATGCAGAATTCGAGAAAACATATGGTTTTCCCAAGATGGAGGGTCTAGTCACTTTTTGCGCATTGGGTTGTCTTACAACAGGTTTCTTAAGACTAGGTTCCACAATTTTCCCACCCATCTTAGCAACGAGTTTCTTCAACTCTTCTATCGCTATTTCCCTGTCTTGTAACTGAGCTATTAACCCTTTAATTTCCAAACTCTGTTCATTCATTTCTCGAAATGTTTTGGAAATTTTTTCTTGCAAGTTATTATCATGTGGAAAACTACCAACGTCTTTTTGCAAAGAAAGTTCAAGAGAATGACAATGTTTTTGAAGGAAATCAGTTTTGTGTTGAAGTAACTCAAAAGCCTTTTTATCAACATTTTCTTTACGTTTCGAAAGCTCAAGTTCAAGGCGCTCACATTCTTTGATTTTATCAAGATATTTGCATGCAACATCAGAATATTCATCGATATCAGCACAAGATTTAAGAGTAACACACAAAATATCTTTGGAGAGACATTCTTCTAAGAGTAGATCATATTCGTTTGAAAAATCTGATTTGTCATTTTGAAGTTCATCAATTTATTTTTCAAGAGACTCAACATATTTCAAATCATCAAACATTTCAGACCGAATCAAGTTTTCAAACTCAAGAACATGTTCTTTTATTATCTTCGTATTTGGTATTAAAAGTTCTTTCACAAGTACAGTTATGTCGTGAGGAATCTCTGTTTTCCACTTATCTTTTTAACGTTTTTCCCAATCGCTTTCAACAATTGAGTGAACATTATCAATATATTGTTTAAGAAAACTAAGTGTTTTTCTACTTTTGCTTATAGAAGCATCAAGAGGCAAATAGTTAATATATTTAAAAACATTCGTTTTCCTCTTAGTGGCAAAAGCTTTCTTCCATTGAATTTGTCTTTGTTTGCATTCTAAAAACAATTCCTCACGAGACTTCTGTTTTTGTGGAGTGAAAAGACCATAAAGACTGTTTTCATAAGCATAGTTATATGGTTTAACAAAATCTTTATTGACCGGTGATCTAGTCTCCTCATCCCAAAGGGACGTCTCTTCATTATCGAGGCTAGCTACTGGGCAATCATGATCGGTCCGTTCGGACTCATCAAGATATAAGTGAGAGTTAGCAACTTGAGCTTGTTCGAGGTGTAACACCCCAAAATGTGATATGCGGAAGCGGTGAAGCTCGGGGGCTGTTACGTCATTGTATCATAGTTCAAGGTAAAAATACCTCGTTGAATTTAAATAAAAGCATCAAAGTACAAAAGGTCTCGGTTTCAAAAGATAGCGTAGCGGAATGTAAAAGTTTTAAACATCAACAAGATAACAGTTCAAAAGCATAAGTAAATAAATGTCTGAAGATAGCCAAGATATGCATGCGGACTCCAAGTACTTCACACAGCAGATACAAATCATCATCAATTACCTGAGATAAATGCTAAATTGGGTCGACATAAAGTTGGTGAGAATATAGGTTTCAAGTAAAAATTCATAGTAATTTGATTTTCAGATTTCATTTCATGTACACATGCAACTATAGGAGGTATAGTGCCAAGTGTAGGATAAATTGGGTGTTCACAATATTTATGATAGCTAAGCTCGTGACATCGAAACTAATTATCCAGTACATACAATAGATTGTATATATAAATTTTCCCCCAATAGAGTACCTAGCCAAGATAACTCCGTTCACATAAATGGTATACACTCGTCCGGCGTCAGAATGCCCGAGTGGAGGTTGTCAAATATCTATCCATATCATAAGAGCTTACTCCAGCAGAGTAATTAACGATTCACGATAGTGGGGACTACAGCTAAAGCAACTTAAGCTATCTCATAAACAGTGTTGACAAAACATTCACAGAAATCTAGTTTTTACTTGCGTCCAGAAGCAAGCATCGAAAGCATTTATCACATCCCAAAACATTAAACATATAAAACAGTTTAATAGGGATTTATAAACTCACCTCAAGCAACGATTCAAACCGCACAAGTATGATCAAATAGTAGCGAGCAACTCTAGCAACAACCTAAATATAATAATGTAGTTTAGGCGCTAGCAAATAAGTCACAATAGTTCGTCACGTACGTTACTCATCAATTATATATATATATATATATATATATATATATATATATATATATATATATATATATATATATATATATATATATATATATATATATATTGCTTTGTAGTTAAAATCGTGACCTGTAGATATTATATCGTTATAAGCATTATAGTATATATATATACTTAGGCAAAAATATTTATTTTTGACTCGACGAAATTTCGACAGCCTTTCGGCGTAAATTGTAATTTACCCAAATTTATCTTAATAAATTTTCCAACACGATTTCTAACGAATATTCGGCAGCCTTTCTGCGTCACATAAAAATTTGCCATTTTTAGTAAGTACTCAAATCTCGTCCTAAAACCCCTAATTTCAACACTTTCTCAATCGCCAATGTTTCAACAAGTCATTTTCCCGCAATAGTATCAATTTCCACTTTCAACGCTCAAACTTTTAACTATGCACCAAGTATTCACATTTCGCGCTAATACCCTTTTACAAAACGAGTCCAACATTTATACATACCATTTAGTACCCATTTCGACACTTAAAACAACTCCGTTTAACTCGAAAACGTCGTTTCGACCACTTTAAAAATCTAGACAGCAAGCTAATTATAGTTTTTTTCACAAAAAATTAGTTTTCCGATAACGAAATTTAAACGACCATATCTTACTCATTTTAGCTCCGTTTTTAGCCCATAATATATCGAAACGAAGGTATTAGCTTATATTTTCATAATATCGTAGTAAATTAGTGTCAAAACAATTTTTACGACCCTCTATGCCTCTTATAAAAATCGGACAGATTGTATACTTTTCGTAAAAACTCGTTTTCGACCATTTTCAAGCGTACCCACTAGTAGTAACACTACTAGTTCCCTCCAATTATTCATAAACACACTCAAAATCAAAGATTTATCTTCAAGTCCACAAATCTAAAAATATATATTTTTATATTTTACAAGTCTTTCAATTAAAACATTTTCATGCATGGATCTAATAGATCCACACATAATTTTCAA
The DNA here is from genome assembly GCA_025667525.1 of Glebionis coronaria. Lineage (NCBI taxonomy): Eukaryota > Viridiplantae > Streptophyta > Magnoliopsida > Asterales > Asteraceae > Glebionis > Glebionis coronaria. The sequence continues at coordinate 497,677,728 of CM046877.1, forward strand.
AAATCTAAAATATTTCATGACCAAAAATAATTTTTATCTTTTTATTTCAAGAAAATAGTTGATGAGTAACATGCATGCATAGATCTACATAGATTATGCATGAAAAAGAAAGAATCAAAAAAGGTTCAAGAAATAACCTTGAGTAACGATTCTACGTAACCACGATAACCCGATCTACGCTCTAATCAACTAAAAATCAACAAAGCCCAACTTCTATAAAACTCAACCAAAAACTTCTCAAATCAACAAAGCAAGAAAACCCATTCTTCCTTATGCTTGTATAAACCCTAGGATGTATTTGTTTTGTGCTAAATGTTCTTAAAATGGAGCTTCAAGAAATCAACAATGGAGGATTTTGTGTGTGTGTTTGTGCCGTGTGTTTTTTAGAGAGAAAGAGAGTTGTGTGTTTTTCTTTTGAGTAAAGTGAATGAGTGAAAGTGAGGTGTGCTTTTCTTTTGAGTGAAGTGAATGAGTGAAAGTGAGGTGTGAGTTGAGGTAAATATGGGTAATAAGTTAAAAGAGTTTAGGGTGTGTAAGGTTTAAGCTTATTTTGGCAAAGAGTAAAACTTTTGTTATCACGCTGTTAAAAAGGTAAAAACTTTTGTTACCATAGTAAAAAATTTCAAATATTCCCACATGGGTAAATATTTGAAATTGTTTACTATGGTAACTAGTTAGAAGGTTTAAGGTAAAAAGGTTAGTTACTTTTAGGTAAATATCGAAAAGTATATAGTTAAGTTTTAAATTACGTAAAACTTAAAAATTTGACGAAATATATTAAATTTATGATTTTTCGACGAAAACTGATATTTTATGACTTATAAAGTATTTTATGCATGCTAACGACGGTTAAACGTAAAAACGACGTAAAATACGAAAACGCGATACGTTAATTAAATATTCACATAAAATACGATTTATTACTATAAATAGCAAAAATACTAAAATACGGGCATATAAACATATACAGAATAATTTAAATACGCTGTTCATGAAAATACGATCACGCTGTTAAAAACTAAACAGTTAAGCACATAATTCACAGATAACGAATAATCTCACGGATTATCGTCATTTCATTGACCGTCTCAGCATTTTGGTCAGATTCACAGAAAGTGTTCAGAATAATGACTGAGCACAGTGTCAAGTCATTACTCGTCATCAAACAGTTTTTCAGAAAACGCGGTATAACCTCCCGGTTCCAACACAGTTAAATCACATAGTTGACTAAATAAAAGTCAAAGGGTAAAATAGTCATTTTACAAAGTAGGAAAATTACCAGGTGTTAGATCATCCCCTTGATAGAGAAGCTTTGTCCTCAAAGCTTAGGAGTGTCACGGGTTCTAGAGTTGTCAAAGAGTTGCGGATATTTCTTGCGAAATTCATCCTCACGCTCCCAAGTGAATTCAGGTCCATGTTTAGAATTCCACCTCACCTTGATGATCGGAATACGACTCTGCTTCAATCGTTTGACCTCACGGTCCATGATTTCAACAGGTTCTTTGACAAATTGCATCTTGTCGTCGATTCGGAGTTCCTCCAACGGTATAACGAGTGTCTCATCAGAAAGGCACTTCTTCAAGTTCGACACATGAAAAGTGCTGTGCACACGGCTAAACGCTTGCGGTAGTTCGAGACGATAGGCTACGGTTCCAACCTTTGCCAGAATTTTGAAAGGTCCAATATAACGGGGGTTCAACTTTCCTCGCTTGCCAAAACGTACCACACCTTTCCAAGGCGATACTTTTAGCATCACTTTGTCTCCTACTTGAAATTTGAGAGGCTTACGTCGAACGTCAGCGTAACTCTTTTGATGATCACGGGCTGCTTGGATTCGGCTCTTGATTTGAACAATCTTCTCAGTTGTTTCACGAATGAGTTCAGGGCCAGTGAGTTGACTATCCCCAACCTCACTCCAACATACAGGCGAGCGACATTTACGACCATACAACGCTTCAAACGGTGCAACCTTAATATTGGTATGATAACTATTGTTGTAAGAGAATTTCACTAGAGGCAAATGTCTGTCCCATTGCTTCCCAAAGTCAAGCATGCAAGCACGCACCATGTCCTCCAGCGTTTGAATAGTTCTCTCACTCTGTCCGTCAGTCTGCGGGTGATAAGCAGTACTCATGTCAAATTACGTACCCAACGCTTTCTAAAGTGATCTCCAGAACTCTGAAGTAAATCTACCGTCTCTATCGGAAATTATCGAGATCGGTATCCCATGTTTTGCGACTACTTCCTTCAGGTAAAGTCTCGTAAGCTTATCCATTGAATCATCTTCCTTCATAGCCAAAAAGTGTGCAGATTTCGTAAGTCGATCCACAATTACCCAAATTGTGTCGTATCCGTTGGTCGTTTTAGGTAGCTTAGTTATGAAATCCATGGTTATGTTTTCCCACTTCCACATAGGAATTATAGGTTGAACCAACAATCCAGATGGTTTTTGGTGTTCTGTTTTCACTCTAGCGCAAGTCAGACACTTCCCTACATAGGTAGCGATTTCAGCTTTCAGATTTGGCCACCAATATAGTTTCTTCATATCCTGATACATTTTGTCAGATCTTGGGTGAATCGAATACTTATATTTATGCGACTCGTACATAATCACGTCCCTTAGTCCTCCAAACCGTGGTAACCAACTTCTACCATTCAGACATAGCGTTCCATTAGTGCTAGTCTCCAATTTCTTAGTGACCATTCCTCCTAATTTCTCACCTTCAACATGTTCAGGCTTAAGGGCTTCGGTTTGTGCTTCACGAATTTGCACAGGTAAGTTCTGATTGATAATCATAGCTAACGATCTAACTCTACGTGTCATCAGTTGTTCCTTTCTACTTAGCGCATCCGCCACTACATTGGCCTTCCCAGGGTGGTAGCGGATTTCACAGTCATAATCGCTGAGCAACTCGATCCATCGACGTTGTCTCATGTTCAGTTCCTTCTGGTCAAGAATATGTTGTAAACTCTTGTGATCGGTATAGACGACACACTTGGTTCCATACAAGTAGTGTCTCAACAATTTCAAGGCAAATACCACTGCTCCTAGCTCCAAGTCATGCGTAGTATAGTTTTTCTCATGCGTTTTCAATTGTCGTAACGCGTAGGCGATAACTTTCTTCCTCTGCATCAACACAGCTCCCAATCCTTTTGCTGATGCATCACAGTAGACCACAAAGTCTTCCGATCCTTCCGGTAACGATAAAATAGGCGCACTACACAACATTCGTTTCAACTTCTGGAATGCTAATTTCTCTTTATCTCCCTATTTGTATTTCACCTTATTTTGAGTCAACTTTGTCAATGGTTTCGCGATCTTCGAGAATCCCTCGATGAATCTTCGGTAATATCCGGTGAGTCCTAAGAATTGGCGAATTTCAGTCGGTGTCGTAGGAGCAGTCCACTCCCTAATTGACTCAATCTAGGATCAACATGAATCCTCTTGCTATCAATAACGTGACCTAGAAATTGTACTCTTGGCAACCAAAAATCACACTTCGAGAACTTAGCGTACAATTCCTCCTTCTTAAGCAATTCCAATATTATCTTAAGATGTTCCTCATGTTCCTTCTCATTCCTTGAGTAAATCAGTATGACATCGATGAACACAATGAAAAACTTGTCCAAATACGGTTTACACACCCGGTTCATGAGGTCCATAAACACAGCAGGTGCGTTTGTCAAACCGAATGGCATCACTTGGAACTCATAGTGTCCATACCTAGTCCTAAAAGCAGTCTTTGCAACATCTTCCTCACGGACTCTCAATTGGTGATAACTAAACCTAAGGTCAATCTTCGAGTAAACGCTCGATCCTTGCAACTGATCAAACAGATCATCGATCCTAGGTAACGGGTAACGGTTCTTGATGGTAAGTTTGTTCAACTCACGATAGTCGATACACATCCAAAAACTCCCATCCTTATTCTTTACAAATAAGACTGGAGCTCCCCAGGGTGAAGAACTCGGTCTTATGAATCCTTTATCAGTCAACTCTTGTAGTTGCGTCGCTAGTTCTTGCATTTCAGATGGTGCTAAACGGTAAGGCGCTCGAGCAACATGTGCAGCTCCCGGCATTAAATCGATCTGGAATTCAACTTGTCTGGCCGGCGGTAATCCAGGCAAATCTTCGGGAAAGACTTCCGGAAAATCCCGTACGATAGGTACATCTTCCAACCGTTTTTCTTCCGTCTGTTTTTCAGTAACACAGGCAAAAAATACGTGGCAACCTTTCAATAACAACTTCTGAGCCTTGACACGCGAGATAATGTTCAGTCGTGACTTCCCCTTTCCGTTACTTGTATCCCCTTGTACCTCCAAAACTTCATCACCGAATGGTAAACGAACGATCTTCTCGTCGCATACAATCGTAGCATGATATCTCGACAACCAATCCATTCCGATAATCACGTCAAAACTCCCTAACTCAACAGGCATAAGGTCTATTACGAAAGGATGACCTAGAATATTTAAAGTGCATCCACGAAGTATAGTGTCGGCTTCTATCAACTTCCCATTAGCTAACTCAATAGTGTACTTAGTGTCTAAGGGCGAAGGGGTCACATCAAGTAAAACACTAAAAACAGTCGACACAAAACTCCTATCGGCTCCAGTATCAAATAAAATAGAAGCATAACGACCATTTAGAAGAAACGTACCCGTCACGACGTCGGGGTTTTGTTGCGCTTCTCCTCCTCCTATCACATAGACCCTTCCACGAGCTTCCCCAGCTTTAGCAATATTTCCTTGGTCCTTATTCTTTTTCTTTGGGAACTCATTGCTGTAGTGTCCCTTTTGCTAACATTCAAAACAAGTGACGTTGGCTTTCGTGTTGGGCGGTGACTTACAGTCTCTAGCAATGTGTCCTGTTTTCTTGCAGTTGTGACATTGTACATTGCATTGTCCATTATGGTGACGCTTGCATCGATTGCACAAAGGTAACGTCCTATTGTACACTCCTTTTTCCCCAGTACCAGCAGTGTACGCCTTCACAGTTTCTTGCCTCTTATTCGGATAGTTCCCATGGTTGTTCCTTTGGTTATTCCCCCATTTTCTCTTGTTGTCCGCGGCATTTCCAGCATATAATCGAACAACTTGGTCCATCAGACTGTGAGCCATCCTTATAGCATCACTAACTTTTGTCGGTCTAGACGATGTCACATTCCCTTGAACTCTACCAGGTAAACCCCAAATGTAGCGCTCAACCTTCTTTTCTTCATCTGGAACCATTCCAGGACATAGCAAACACAACTCTTGGAACCTCCTAGTGTACGCACCAATGTCATTGTTCTTCACAGTCAGGTTTCACAGTTCAATTTCCATTTTCTGAATCTCATTACGAGGACAGTATTCCTTAGTTAACAACTTCTTAAGTTCCTCCCAACTCATTCCATACGCCTCCTCGGCTCCAACCGTCTGCACATGGGTGTTCCACCATGTCAACGCTCCAGCAGCTAAAGTACAAGTAGAATAAGTCACTCGGTTTTCAACAGTACATCCACTGATACGGAACACAGATTCCATCTTTTCAACCCAATGAGCTAATCCAACAGCTCCTTCAGTACCATGAAAATTCAAGGGGTCACAAAACTCCTAAAGTCCTTGTAGGTACACGGCTTAGGCGGTCGATTTTCAACATCGTTCGACGGTGCTTGGTTCACGTTGTTGTTAGCTTGAATGTTTGCCAATGCAGCGGTCACTCGTTGCGTAATCAGTTCTTCCAATTTTGCGTCAGTCATTCTGTTGCGTGTGTTCACCATTGTTTCTTTGCGTTAAGACAACAATGCAAATAAGGTTCAAACACGAATATACACGTTATATATTTCTTATGCTAAAATAAAATGTAGAATTTAACAGTACAACAACATAGAAAGGATAGTCACTGGTCAAAGTCATAAAGTTAAATTCCCATTCATAATTAAAATATCGAGTACATAGCCATAAAATAAGAGTTTGATTAAATACCAAAGATCAAAACAAAACCCAAAATAACACCGAAAATGGTGATTGGATTAGAATCAGACTATAGATGTAATCGAAATGATACGTGATAGTATGCGATGACATATCCTACAGCAACCAAAATGTGTATTAAAGCAGTTGTAGGGTATGCATGAAATAATCATGTATAGAAATTAAAGTATGCAAATCAGTGAAATGCATATGTATATAATACATATTACGTATTACATAATATATATTACATATTACTTATAGTGTTATCCTACGTAATACATTACATAGTACACATATGTATACAGAGTAACAAGTAGCCAAATCGGTTATAGTCTAGGCCTAAGATGCAAACCTAGTTTTATATAACCAAGGCTCTAATACCAAATCTGTAACTCCCAAAATGTGATATGAGGAAGCGGTGAAGCCCGGGGGTTGTTACGTCATTGTATCATAGTTCAACGTACAAGAGAACGACTCTAAATGAGAGGTTTTATAAAAATACCTCGTTGAATTTAAATAAAAGCATCAAAGTACAAAAGGTCTCGGTTTCAAAAGATAGCGTAGCGGAATATAAAAGTTTTAAACATCAACAAGATAACAGTTCAAAAGCATAAGTAAATAAATGTCCGAAGATAGCCAAGATATGCATGCGGACTCCAAGTACTTCACACAACAGATACAAATCATCATCAATTACCTGAGATAAATGCTAAATTGGGTCAACATAAAGTTGGTGAGAATATAGGTTTTAAGTAAAAATTCATAGTAATTTGATTTTCAGGTTTCATTTCATGTACACATGCAACTATAGGAGGTATAGTGCCAAGTTTAAGATAAATTGGGTGTTCACAATATTTATGATAGCTAAGCTCGTGACATCGAAACTAATGATCCAGTATATACAATAGATTGTATATATAAATTTTTCCCCAATAGAGTACCTAGCCAAGATAACTCTGTTCACACAAATGGTATACACTCGTCCAGCTTCAGAATGCCCGAGTGGAGGTTGTCAACCCTCAATAGATCTATCCATATCATAAGAGCTTACTCCAGCAGAGTAATTAACGATTCACGACAGTGGGGACTACGGCTAAAGCAACTTAAGCTATCTCATAAACAGTGTTCACAAAACGTTCACAGAAATCTAGTTTTTACTTGCGTCTAGAAGCAAGCATCGAAAGCATTTAACACATCCCAAAACATTAAACATATAAAACAGTTTAATAGGGATCTATAAACTCACCTCAAGCAACGATTCAAACCGCACAATTATGATCAAATAGTTGCGAGCAACTCTAGCTACAACCTAAATATAATACTGTAGTTTAGGCGCTAGCAAACAAGTCACCATAGTTCGTCACGTACGTTACTCATCGATCATATATATATATATTGCTTTGTAGTTAAAATCGTGACTTGTAGATATTATATCGTTATAAGCATTATAGTATATATATATACTTAGGCAAATATATTTATTTTTGACTCGACGAAATTTCGACAGCCTTTCGGCGTAAATTTTAATTTACCCAAATTTATCTTAATAAATTTTCCAACACGATTTCTAACGAAAATTCGGCAGCCTTTCAGCGTCACATAAAAATTTTCCATTTTTAGTAAAGTACTCAAATCTCGTCCTAAAACCCCTAATTTCGACACTTTCTCAATCGCCAATGTTTCAACAAGTCATTTTCCCGCAATAGTATCAATTTCCACTTTCAACGCTCAAACTTTTAACTATGCACCAAGTATTCACATTTCACGCTAATACCCTTTTACAAAACGAATCCAACATTTATACATACCATTTAGTACCCATTTCGACACTTAAAACAACTCTGTTTATCTCGAAAACGTCTTTCGACCACTTTAAAAATCTAGACAGCAAGCTAATTATAGTCTTTTTCACAAAAATTATGTTTTCCGACAACGCAATTTAAACGACCATATGTTACTCATTTTAGCTCCGTTTTTAGCCCATAATATATCGAAACGAAGGAATTAACTTATATTTTCATAATATCATAGTAAACTAGTGTCAAAACAATTTTTACGACCCTCTATGCCTCTTATAAAAATCGGACAGATTGTATACTTTTCGTAAAAACTCGTTTTCGACCATTTTCAAGCGTACCCACTAGTAGTAACACTACTAGTTCCCTCCAATTATTCATAAACACACTCAAAATCAAAGATTTATCTTCAAGTCCACAAATCTAAATATATACATTTTTATATTACAAGTCTTTCAATTAAAACATTTTCATGCATGGATCTAATAGATCCACACATAATTTTCATAGATCTAAAATATTTCATGACCAAAAATAATTTTTATCTTTTTATTTCAAGAAAATAGTTGATGAGTAACATGCATGCATAGATCTACATAGATTATGCATGAAAAAAAAAAGAATCAAAAAAGGTTCAAGAAATAACCTTTAGTAACGATTCTACGTAACCACGATAACCCGATCTACGCTCTAATCAACTAAAAATCAACAAAGCCCAACTTCTATAAAATTCAACCAAAAACTTCTCAAATCAAAAAACCAAGAAAACCCATTTTTCCTTATGCTTGTATAAACCCTAGGATGTATTTGTTTTGTGCTAAATGTTCTTAAAATGGAGCTTCAAGAAATCAACAATGGAGGATTTTGTGTGTGTGTTTGTGCCGTGTGTTTTTGAGAGAGAAAGAGAGTTGTGTGTTTTTCTTTTGAGTGAAGTTAATGAGTGAAAGTGAGGTGTGAGTTGAGGTAAATATGGGTAATAAGTTAAAAGAGTTTAGGGTGTCTAAGGTTTAAGCTTATTTTGGCAAAGAGTAAAACTTTGGTTATCTTGCATGTGGTGGAATTTTTGGCCGGTTATGGGGGGTCCCACATGGGAAAATATTTCAAAAATTTTACTATGGTAACTAGTTAGAAGGTTTAAGGTAAAAAGGTTAGTTAGTTTTATGTAAATATCGAAAAGTATATAGTTAAGTTTAAAATTACGTAAAACTTAAAAATTTGACGAAATATATTAAATTTATGATTTTTCGTCAAAAATTGATATTTTATGATTTATAAAGTATTTTATGCATGCTAACGACGGTTAAACGTAAAAACGACGTAAAATACGAAAACGCGATACGTTAATTAAATATTCACAGAAAATACGATTTATTACTATAAATAGCAAAAATACTAAAATACGGGCATATAAACATATACAGAATAATTTAAATACTTTGTTCATGAAAATACGATCACGCTGTTAAAAACTAAACAGTTAAGCACATAATTCATAGATAACAAATAATCTCACGGATTATCGTCATTTCATTGACCGTCTTAGCATTTTGGTCAGATTTACAGAAAGTGTTCAGAATAATGACTGAGCACAGTGTCAAGTCATTACTGGTCATCAAACAGTTTTTCAAAAAACGCGGGATAACCTCCCGGTTCCAACACAGTTAAATCACATAGTTGACTAAATAAAAAGTCAAAGGGTAAAATAGTCATTTTACAAAGTAGGAAAATTACCAGGTGTTACACGAGGTACTTGGGGGTGGAAAATCTAGGTTGACCTTTGAAAAACGACCGAGGTGCTATCATTCTAACGGTTTGAATAGAGTCATGCGTTTTATAAACAACTTTTTTCAAAAAATCGACTTGTTCTTCGAGATCCTTTACTTTTTCAGTATCTTTGCCTTGTCGATTTTTGAAATCTTGTTTTGATTTTTCAACCTCTGTTCAAGTTCATTAACTTTTGTTGTGGCAAGGTACGTTTTTTGACGTTCATCACTTAATAAGACATTAAATTGACGTTTTTCTTTTGTTAACAAAGCAAGAGCTTCGTTGTATTTATTTTCAAAATCGTCCTTTTTAACGTTGAGAACACGACTTTTGTACCCCTCAAGCTCTTTGGTCGTTTGAAGAAGCTCAGCCCTATAACTATCAATAGTCTCACTAGATTTTATAAGAGCGACTTTTCTTTCTTCAAAGTTTTGAGTGAGTGCTGAGTTTGCCTTATTTAATTGCTTTTGACTCTTTCTATTTTCATTGACATCTTTTTATAAACTAGCAATTAAATTAGCAAGCGCGATACGCTCCTCATCATCATACTCATTTGCATGTTGATCATCCTCAAACTCATTATTACACATGTTTGATGTATCGGGTGTGGTATTGCTATAAACCGTTTCCATCATACACGTGTCAGTAATTATTGTTAGTAGATCACTATGCTCATGTGTATCACCAAGCACATTATATTCATCATTATGTTGTACCTTATCAATTGGCTCGGTATCAAAGATAGGACCATTGTCATCTTCAGTGACATTAAGGACCTCATGAATCTTTGCCATGTATGAATAATGTGCCTCGAGTTCTTGTTCGGGGAGTTCATCATCTGTGTCGTCAAGCATTTCTCCTTCCTCAACTGATAACTTGATCCCAGCTTCCATTTTCTTGCATAGCAACATCTTTTCCTTATGATAACCATAATCTTTGACCCTCTTTTGCTGCCTGCATTCCCTAGCCAAATGCCCATAACCTCGGCAGTTAAAACATTGAATCCCAGTTTGTTGCACAACTTGAGTACCAACAGTTTCCCTATTTCCAACAACAGTAGCAACCCTCTGATTATCATACTTTGCGGGTTGTCGATGATACTTTGGAGGACTCTCAGCATGTCTTCGTGTGCCATACCTTGGAGGACTTTGAACATAGTTGTTCCTCGTGTTAGATGATGTTCTGAGGTTGTTGTTGGTAGGTTTGTAGATTTTCCTGTATTGTTTCATAATAAAAGCCATTTGTTGCTTGAATTCCCTATCCTTTTGAGCAAGTTCTTCATCACTGTCTTCTTTGGAGGATTGCTCAGGTGTGGGTGATGGTGCTCTTGCAACTTCTTTGCCTCGAGATCTTGTTGGAGCATGTGACTTAGATACAGTGGATGATCGTGGTGATGATGATGATTGAGTGGAGTAGGTCTTTGGAACACGAGAACGATAATCTGGGTAATGTTGAGTGGTAGACGCCAAAGCAAGTGGATTTGAAACATTTGCAACACGTTCAGCTCGAATTCATTTGCTTCATTTTGAAATTGTTTCAAAACATCAAAGAGCGTGTGATATGAAACTTCATCTAGATTTTTTTGTTGTTTCACCAAGGTGACAAACCGTGTCCACTTTGGTTGAAGTTGCTGTAGAAATTGGACATTGACTTGCATGGTGGAAACTTGCAAGTTGTTTCGGGTCATGTCATTCATCATTTTGTAGAATCGGGAGTAATAAGAATCAATTGATTCCCCATCCTTTGATGTAAACTTGCCAAAGTCACAAAACATCTTAGTTTTCATGTCTTTTTTGTTAAGTGATTCACCTTGTTGCAATCTTTCAATTGCCGTCCACATTTTTTAGCAGTAGAACAAGCATAAACCGTGGAATAAATATCATCTCCAATGCCACTGAGAATTAAGTAGATTGCTTCCTTTTCTGCATCAAACCAAGCACGGTTCTCTGGTGTGAGGTCATTTCTCTTTTCATCACGTTCATATGCAAGTTGTTCTTTAGTTGTGTCTGTGGCTGGTACTCCAGGAACTTGAATCCATGAGAGTTTATAGGGGCCATCAAAGATACATTGACTTAAAGCATCACCGTTAGGTTTTGTGTCAAGGTAATGTAGAAAACGGGATTGCCATTGATCATATCGACCCGACACAAGCATTGGTGGTCTCTCTTTGTTACCCGCCAACATTATGTTGTTGTTCGTCAATGATATTCGGAAGTAGAATCCATCTCAATATACTCTGAAATGATGAAGTGAATATGGATCTTAAGTAGATGTGTTGTGGTTTAAATTCCGAAAATTGTAATTTTTCTTCAGTCCGACAATAAATTCTCTAGTCCGACAAAACGGTAGACCAAAATATTTTGTAATCGCCAAATTTTGAAATCGAGCTAGAAATGTCCTAAAACTAGTATGGAAAAAATTTGAATTTACTTGACGGATAAATTTTAACTTTTTTTTTTAATTTTTTAATCTTCGTGTAAACGATATTCCGAAACTAGTCTAGATAGTGGCTAAGTCTAAAAAGTACTCGAACAAAATTTAGCTAAACATATCATCGGAATGTCCATCGGAATGTTCATCGGAATGTTGTCGGAATGTTTTATCGGAATACTGTCGGAATGTAGTGCTGTCGGAATATGAGCTGTCGGAATACCTATCGGAATCACTGTCGGAATAAGGCTGTCGGAATAAGGCTGTCAGAATCCCTGTCGAAATAACCTATCGGAATACACAATCGGAATAACGGTCGGAATATTAAAACCCTTTTCCGATGGAGTGCTATCGGAGTAACTGTCGGAAAATTAAACCCTATTCTGATGGAATTCTGTCAGAATTCTTGTACTTTTACGAAACTTTAGGTAAAAAATGAGATTTTTGACAAGAAATCTGTGATTTTAACCAACCAAAAGCAATCAAATCCCTACCACAACTATGTAGGAGATGTAAATCAAGATGTACAGCACGGAAAGCACAAGAAAAACTTGAATCCGAGATGATTATAGGATTAAATCACACGAACCAAGTATAATATCAACAACGAATCACAAAACTACCCCATGGCGATTGATACCAATTGTTGTCCCATTAATTCGTGATGATTAAACAAGAAAGAAAGGTAGAAGATAGATGAATTCGAGAGAGAGAAAGTAGTAAGAGAAAGTAGAGAGAATGGTTGGAAATTTTGGAGGATTAGATTAGAGAGAGAAAAATGAAATGACCAACACCCTTCCTAACATGCTAGGAAGGGTATATATAGTCCACCCACATGCGGGTTTGCTTACGAACTATATTCTATTGGGTAGGGCTTTCCTTTTGGGCTTTAGTTACTTATGAATGAACTTTAGCCTAAAGTTAAGCCAGTATAACACGACTAATCTACGATCTATTACAAAGTTCTATTATACGATACATAATAAACATATGACCGAGCATTCTTGTTTGACTCAATATTTTGAGGCTAACATTATTGCTTTTTCCAGCTTATAAAGTGTGCTTATTTGAAAACTTTTTGATTATTAAGCTTATTTAAGTGATTTAAAACCTTTGCAAGTTGAATCTGCTCTTGAAGTGGTCTAGAAATCGAAAACGACTATTTTGTCGTTTTGTGTAGAGAGCTTTGGCTTATTTCAGGCTTATTTCTTGAGCTTTTTCAAAAATTATTTTTAAAAACAACTTTATAATCTCATTAGAAGGGTGTGTGTCAAATTTTAGCTTATGGCATTAGCTTATGGCTTAATGGGCCAAAAAGCCCATTAAGAATAAGCTGTTTGCTTATTAAACTGTGATAAGCACTGATTCAGCTTTTGGGCCTTTAGAGTTTTGTGTTTAAAATTGAATTTTAAGCTAGACTGAAATTTTTCAGCTTATTTGGTTGACTTTTTGCTTATTGGGCCAAAAAGTCCATTTAACTTGGACTGTTTTGACTTTTGGCTCATTTGGAGGCTCAATAGGGGTATTTAAGTCATTTCACTTTCATTTTCTGTTTATTTAAGCTAAAATAAATTAGTTTGCAAGTTTTTAGATTTTTTTATAAATTTTGAATTTTTAATAGTATTTTAATATTTAATTTTAATTTTTAATCATTTTAAATAATGTTAATTAGTTTTAAATTTTTCAAAAAAAGTTTTTAGTTTAATTAAGTTATTTTAGAGGTTTACAAATTGAAAATTTTATTTTGGGCTTTTTATTAATTAAATTGTTTTTATGGCTTTAATTAGCATTAAAAAATTATTGTTTAATTAAAAAAAAGGTTTGAGTGAGTTTTGATTTTTGGTAAACTCAATTATCATTTTTAGGGATTTACTGTAATTTTCTAGGAATTTTTAGGGTAAATTTAAAAAATCGTCACGTTTTCCGGTTTTACATTCCCGTCATTCGTCTTAGTTTAATTTTATTTGTAACCGTCAACATTTTCTTTCTTAATATTAATCACAAACTTAATCAAGTCTTAACACACACACCAAGCCTCCTTGAGAACGAACTCACAAGGGTCATTTGTGCACGGTTTTCCTAAATCGTCGTACTTACCCTATTTGCTCTCGTTTTCCTAAACGAGTGTGAAATTACAACTATCATTTTGGCGCCGCTGCCAGAGAGGCGTGTTGTGTTTTGATTTGAACAAGTTTTGTTTTTATATTATCCATAAATAGTAATTGTGTGTTTTAGAACTCTAAGCACACGTATTATCGGTTTTCGTTTTTGTGTGAATATTATTACTATATTGTATACGTATCACAATAAATTCACAAGTACTCCAGAAGTGTGAAAACACAACCTTGATTTGGGATTTCATCACTCAATCATTGTATTCGAATCTCAAACAAGAAAGAAAAGGCAAAATAGATAATTACTTTCGTGAAGCTTGATTTTAATTAACACAAACTATAAGGTGGGTATAAGGCGGTTGTATTTCACGACCTAAGGGAAAAAGGCTCTTAAGTGCTTAGCGTCGCCTCATTTCCCCTGCTTGCTTGTGCGTGTTAAGAGAAAAAGGGCCAATCGAGGGTTTGCCAACCAAAGTATTATCTACGTATCTATATATTTTCCTGGTTTCAAAGATTAAACCCTCTTGAACGTTTTGGTTTTCCACCAACGTTCTAAAGTCATCGAAGGCGTTCACTTCACGTGATCGTTTTCATTCCTTGAGGCTCCTTTAATCGAGAGATTTGATTTGAGGAGAGATTTGTAGATTTCTGTCTACGTAATACATCACAAAAATCCAAAAAAGTAAAAAACAATCAAAAACACAATTTTTTTGGAAAAAGTAAAAACACCCAAAAGAATCTTTTCTCATCCCCACGTTGTACGTGACGTTTATGCAAACTCGTAACCAAGCAAGACGTGCACGTAAACGTAGAAACCGAATGGAAGGAACACCTTCTAGTGAAGAATCTCCTATTGACAAACCCATCGTACAACGGGAAGCTCCTATGGCTAATCGTACTATGATGGAGATGCTTCAAGCATCCACTGAGGGTTATGGAGAAGCGATTGTGATTCCCGTTATCCTTGCGGAGAATTTTGAAGTTAAGACGGGTTTGTTATCCATGATCTATGATGAGATGGCATTTATACAATCTCACCGTTCTTTTCGAGCTTTAAATTCATAAAAATGTCATAAAATACCATATATATGCTTGTGTTTGTTTACTTGTGTATTTTAGGTATGGATTTCGTGAAAAAGACAAAAGATCACAAGAAACAAGGAAAAACAGACACGAGAAACGAAGCCGTACAAAGAACCGGGCCCTAGTTCATGAATTATCCAACATTTACCCTTTAAGATTTGAAGATATACAAGATTGATCCTCAAACAATGAAGAAATGACACTTAAAACCCTTGTGAATTCATAATTACAAGTATGGTCCCTTAAGTTTGTCAAATTTGCAAAAAGGTCCTTCAACTTTGAAGAAATGGCAAGATTAGTCCCTCATCAAATCTAATTTGTCAATTATGGTCCCTCATAAAGCCACAGATACAATGAAGACCTTTGAAGATCAAGAATGTCCAAGATCAGTCCTTCAATTATGAAAACATGGCAAAAATAACCCTTTAAACCTTTTTGGAAAAGTTTTGTGCCAAAAGTATGAAGATAGAAAGTTTATTAAAGAAGGGAATTCATTTTTATGGGCTGAAATTCTTGTCATACACACTTTGCCAAAGAACAAGGACCAAGGCTGCCATTTCCAAACTTTGAATACACAAACACGCGCCAAACAAACACAATCCCCCATTTTCGGATCAAACATTGTTATTGTAGCACGTATGAACCCAGTTTTTAGCTCACTTAAAACAAAGGGTAATTTTCAATTACCCACACTCACGTGTGATTCACACAAGAAGAAACTCATACCAACCTTAAAACCCTCACTCCCACTCACCAAGAGGCCCCACACTCAACCTCGTCCACCTATCACATCACAACTTTCTCTCCAAGGCCTGCCATGTGTCAGGATCAACGGCCAAGACTCTTAGCTTCACCCCAAAGCTAAGATAAACGTCTCTGATCATTTTGGACAGCTCACATCAAAGAATCGTCTAGAAGACCTCAAGGATAATATTGGAATTTCACTTCTAGGGTTTGTGAATAGTGTTAGCATAGCATTTGCCTATAAAAGGAGACCTCAACCTGTGAGAGTCCCTTTGTTCTAGTTTTAGGCTATCAATCTTTGTAATTCCTTTTTAAGTTAATAAAATTTGATTTTCTGAAATTTGTGAAATCTCTTTTATGTTTATTAAAAGTTGGTGTTAGAATAGCCTAAATCTGAGTTCCACTTACATGTTTGAAGGTTTTTTAGGCAAGGTTTTAATCAATAAGACTTGTGTTTCAAAAATCAGAAAGTGCTTGATATTTGTTCATCAATTTGGTTTGTTCTTCTCAGCAGGTACTTGGAAGCTGGTACTTGTTCTGCTAGTACCTCAGCTCAAACAATCCAGGGCCTGGATGTAGGTCTTGGAGGATTGCATCCTTCTCCCTTTTCAATTTTCTCTTTATTTTCTGAATATTTGTGATTTTGTATGATCATTGTTGAATTTGTGTTTTTATGGATGAATATTGTTTATCTGTGCTTGTTTGATGTTATTGAGGTGTTGTTAACTTGATTTGTGGGTTGAATCTGTTATATCCTTTGAAAATTTGTCAAAACAGATTATTAAGGGGTGTTTGAGAAAACTGCATAAACAGGTTTTGTGGCTTGTTGAGTAGGTGTTTTGTGGCTTGTTGAGTAGGTGTTTTGTGTTGTTTTGTGTTGTTATTTGTTGATTCGAGGAGAGATTTGGTAGATTGTTGTCTACGAAGATACACCAAAATCCAAAAAAAAAATTAAAAACAATAAAAAACACAAAAAAATTGAAAATTCACAAAACACCCAAAAAGAATCTTCTTTGCTCACCTCCCATTCTTCGTGAAGTTTATGATCACTCATAATCAAGCAAAACGAGCTCGTAAACGTCTTCAAAAGCAAGCCAATCAAGAGACGTTGATTGAAGAACAACCTCCAATTGTTGAACCTATTGTAGAACAAGAAGTCGTCATGGCTAATCGTACTATGATGGAGTTGCTACAAGCACCCACCGAGGGTTTTGGAGAGGCCATTGTGATTCCCGCTATCCTAGCGGAGAATTTCGAGATTAAGACGGGTTTAATGTCGATGTTGCAAGCTAATAAGTTTAGAGGTCATGAGAAAGACAACCCGCATTACCACATAAGTAATTTTAATCGTCTCACCGCTACTAGCAAGTTTAAGGATGTTCCACATGACGCCATTAAAATGATGTTGTTTCCATACTCGTTAGATGGACCCGCTAAAATTTGGCTTGAGAAAGAACCGCCAAATTTGATTTTGACATGGGGTGATCTCGTTTCTAAGTTTGTGAACAAATTTTTTCCACCATCTAAGACAACACATTTGAAAAATGAGATTTCAAGATTTGTGCAAAGAAATAATGAGAGTTTTTCAATGGCATGGGAACGCTTTAAAGAAATGTTACATGAATGTCCACACCATGATTTTTCGGAATTGCATCAAATTGATACTTTTTATAATGGGCTTAATGATCATGAACGAGATTACTTGAATGCCGCCGCGGGTGGTAACGTTTTGTGCAAAACGACCGATAAGGCTTTAAAGATTATCGAGAATAGATCTAAGGTTTATATCCCTCGTAACACACTGAGTGTTGCCAATTTGGGTTCATCATCGTCGTCATCATCTCGTAGAATTAATGCCTTACATGATGAAGCTAATGAGGAAAATCTGTTTTTCGATAGATTTGCTAATCTTAGGACTCATTGGAAAGCTCAAGAAGCTTTGAATTCCACTTCGGTTAAAGCGGTTGCTAAGAGTTGTTTGTCTTGTGGTGGAGCTCATGATCTTTCCGAGTGCATTACCGCGGATGGTAACACTTCGAGTGCTTATGTAGCAACGGGAACTTATAACCAAAATGGCCAAGGTTCCCGCCCAAATCAAGCTCCACCAAATCAAACTGCTAATAACTATCGAAACAACAACCAAGGTGGTAATTATCAAGGCAATTCACGTAACTACAACAAAGGGAATTATCAAAGTGTGAATGGACAAGTCACTAATCAAAACCAAAACCGTGATTTTCAAAACACTATAGAAGGTTTTCAAAATGCTCACACTAAAAATCTTCAAGGAGAATTTTTGGATTATGCTAAAGCAAATGATGCTAAGTTTGATAACATGCAACGTGAGATGATTAGCTTAAGATCCGAGTTGAAAAACGAGCTTAAAAACGAACTTGCTAATGAACTTAAAACTCATGCTAATAAAATGGAAGGAAATGTTCAACGTCTTCAACAAAATCAACAAAAGATGGAACAAGGACAACATGAGATTAAGCAAGAATTGTTAAAAGCGGATGCTAGGAAATCAAAATTTGAGGACCGAATGGCAAAAATGTATGAAGCAATCATGTGTAAACCCTCTTCCTCGAGTGGTCTTCCTAGTGATACCATTGCAAACCCGAAGGGAGAAATGAAGGTTATTACTACACGTAGTGGTAAAACTTTCAAGGAACCAATCTCTCGTCCAAGTACTTCTACGAAGAAGGAAATCGAGAAAGAACCCGAGGTGATGGTCGAAAAGGAGCACATTACAATCCCACGAAGTACCGCTCAAACCACACCTACGGTTGAACCAATACCAATTGTGGAACCCGAGATTCTAAGGCCGTTGCCTAATGTCCAACCCACACCACCCTTACCTTACCCTTCGAGACGAAACAAAGAGAAATTGCAAGAACGTAACAAACAACAAATCGAGCTTTTTATAAAAATGTTTCAACAAGTTCATTTTGATGTGAGTTTAGCCGACGCGTTGTTATATATGCCTCGTTTCACTTCCACTTTTAAAAGTATGATGAGCGATAAGGAAAAGCTTTCAAAGCTTGCTAATTGTTCTTCGATTTATCTTAACCACATACCGGAAAAAGTTGGTGACCCCGGAAAGTTTCTCATTTCTTGTGACATACAAGAATTGAAAGAATGCCTCGCCTTGGCCAATCTTGGCGCGAGCATTTATTTGATGCCATTTTCCATTTGGAAATCGCTTTCGCTTCCGGCTCTTATTCCTTCGAACATGTCTATCGAGATGACCGATCATTCTACGATTTTAGCATGTGGAGTAGCCGAAGATGTTTTCATGAAAGTGGGGAAGTTCTACTATCCCGTTGATTTTATAGTAGTTGACATCCCCGCGGATCCTCAAGTTCCTCTAATTTTGTGACAATCCGTCAATTTATGGTCAATATTTTATTCTCAATATTTATTTGAAAATATTATTTCATGAACTCACTTATTTTTGGGAAGAAATTTGGATTTACGTCTTGGAGTAGCATCGACTACGTCTAAACCGGAGGATTCAACGTTACGTGCTTACGTTTACATACACCGTCTTTGGTGGCAGTCCGACATTTCAGAAAATAAATTTGTCCATGAATATTATTTTGGAGTTCTAAATTTGTGTTGGTTCATAAACTCACAAATTTACGAGAAGAGATTAGGACTTATGATTTTATTTTAACGTCCTTTACGACTAAACCGGAAACCCTAGGATTACGTATTTACGTTTTCGAACTCCGTTTTTGATGAAACAATTTTTATTAGATTCGTTTTGTGCCGTTGATTCATAAATTATAAAAACGTTTTTCGTAAAACGACCCGCGGGCACGCAAATCGAGGAAAATAGAATCGAGGAGTACCCGTAATTAAATGGGGATGAGACAAGTGGGACACTTGCCCCACCCCCACAAACCCATGGCTACACTAGACACCACATCACAAGATGTGGCAAACATATAGCTTAAAACTTACACATGTAAGTTAAGCTTACAAAGTAAGCTTTCACTACACCAAAAACTAGCACTTGACAAAACCACTCACACAAACCATTGTTCTCATTTTCCAACATGCAAACCACACAACTCTCCTCCCTCTCTCTCTATAAATTCGTCCACTTCCACCCTAAACACCCTCATTTGATCAATTTAAACCACAAAATCATGTGTTATTCACACATATGTTGAAGCCCTTTTGAAGCTCTATGGATTGGTGGTGATTATAACATGTAAAAAGGAGTTTTCAAGGGAGTTTGGGGCTGATTTCTCAAGGAGTTTTCATGAAGAACAAGGGATGATTTTTGGAGGAATCTACAAATACTTGGTGATCCTAGAAGTGGTGTTGATATCTCATAAGACTGGTTACCCAAAACCATGTCTTGTTCCAAAAGCTCATCATTTCATCACTTTGGTGGTATAAAGATTGTCCTCCTCATCCTCTTCTTATTTTTGATTATGTAAACTTGTATTTCTTTTACTTATGTATATGTATATGATGCTGAATGATGATTAAAAATATTTTGTGGGGATTTGGTGTTGATAAACATGCTTAAAAAGATGGACAAACTACATGTAAAATGGGTAAATCTTGTTTAAATGGTAGGCTGTATAAAAACAGTAAAGAACCACATGTTAGACTGATAAAATGATGAAGTAGAGTCCATTTACAGTAAGCTATAGGTCTTGTACACATGTGAGAGTTGGCCATGCAATGGAATCATTGTAATGAGTGAGATATGATCAAAACAAGTTTAAAGTACAAATCTGAGTTCACTGTTTTGGACGATTTTTAGAAAATACATAGAAGATGATTCAACAGTAGCTATAGAAAAGTTAAATGGAGCACATATCATGTAGTTTATGTGATAAAAATTTTAGCTTCTATCTCCATATAGAACTCTAGATATGGCAGTTTTGGTGAAGAGGAAAATAAAAATCAGATTTTGGAAATTAAAGTATAATACTATTATATAAGCACTCAAAATTATATTGTATAAAATGTAAAACTAAAACCCACTAACTCATGAATTTTATTTATATAAATATGTTAAAGGTTAAATAAATGGATAAATTATAAAAATGGTAGTGGAATAATATTTATAAGATATAAAAACTATAAACTTGATTTTACGACTTTTTCGGCTATTACCGTAAAATTAACGTTTTTGTTAAATAAAACTTAGACAGTTGGACCCGTCTAATGTGAACTTTATAAAACTCATATACTGATATATAAACATATAGAACAAGTAAAAACCGATAAAACCCGAACTATATAACATACGGACATTAACGGGCTAAATTAACGTTATTGGACTAACAATACAACAAAAATGGACTAAAACACTTATAAACTTATTATTGGGCTTAACCCATTTGGGACCAACTTGTAAAGTTCAAGTACTGATAATATAAGTACAAAATGGATTAAAATAAGTTAAATAACTTATAATAAGCTTATTGGACTTAAGACACGTAAATGGGTCAAACTAGTAAACTAATATAAAAGTTATCAACATATAACACTAAAATGAGTAAACGAGAATATGTAAACCCACTTGATCAACATATATATATATAATCATCATATGTATACATAATGGTTATTTTTATAAAGTCATTGGACATGAGTCTAAGACAAGTATTATTTGTCTAGGTTTCCGTGATTGAAGCACGTACCGTACGTCCGAATTGCCGATAACCCGCCTTCCCATATCAACGTGAGTTCATAGCCTCGCACTCTTTTAAATGTTTTTATGAAATGTTTTATAAACCCGCGAGGGAGATAACATGTTAGTTTTTATAAAACAGGACACCATTTGTCCCGAATGTTTGTTTATTGATTTTGGACCCGAATGATTGAATGACCCGATTGTATGACCCGATAAATGATTAAAGGACCCGATAGATGAAATAAAAATGGATTATTAAAGTTAGGTTATGTCACTAAAAGTTCCATTAGCATGAATTGTGAACTACCGGGATTTGGTAGACGCTTATGCATTTAATAGTACTATTTGGGGACGATCACCCCAGTTCGCGCCTTGACGGTTGATCCCCGTCGTGCCACATTGATTGGTAAGCGAATTTATGTATGAGAAGATTTCCATAGCGTCACCTTTGTGACGACACGCTACTTTAGATGGGCAAAATTGGTATCGGGTTAGCTACCCGTTGTTGGTTTAGTAAGGTAACAATGTCATGCGGCTTATAATAATCCAAAACTAACGAAATACTACTAGACGCTCAGAATTACGACGTATTGCCTGACTAGCAATACAGGGTCATACTATTGATATTATGTTTGTGTTTTGGTTTTCATAACCATATTCATATAACGGTTTTTGTTTTCATACAACGTCATAAGACGTATTGTATGATGTTTTTACGACATTGGCTCGTATAATAATTTTTAAGGCAAATGCCTATATTATGATTTTCGATAAGAATTTGTATAAAATGACTTTGGCTATTTTATGGCCTATTACAAAGATTTGTATAAAATGATTTTGGCTATTTTACGGCCTATTACAATGATTTGTACGAATTGATTTTTGGTACTAATTTTATACCAAAGTTATATTGATGGAATTTATTAAACTCTATGAATTCACTCGGCGTTATCGCTGACCTTTTTCTTTTAACATGTTTTATCTCAGGTACTTGAAGAATTCTCGGGAAGACGACAAGAATTCATGGCCCGCACTTAAACAATATTTTCCATTCAAATATTTTGTAAAACATTGTATGAAATAATATGACTTGGGACCGATGTAACTTTGATATTTATGAATGGAAATGATTTATTATTAAACGACGCGATTTTTATGCGTTGTCTATGATGTGAGTAATGTGCTATCCCGTAACACCAACTAGTCTTCCGCTGTACTGAGTTGTATAAATTTGGGGGTGTTACAGTTTGGTACCAGAGCTCTCGTTATAGAGAACGAAAGATTTTTAAAATTTAGGTTTTGAATAAAACTTTTCAAAATCTTTTAACTATAAACATTTTTCTAAAAATGTCTAAAAATCTTTTGACTATAACGGTGCCGAAGAATTCCCGAGTTACCGACAAGGCCAAGACTGAGAAGTGTTATTTTAATATATATATAACTTGGATTATATATATATACATATGATGTAATTTTATTACATGATTGTTTGATGAATATTTTTATTTTTATACGAGGTATTTATACGACGTAGATTGTCACAAGTAACCCTAAATCCCCTAGTAAATTAATCGAAGTTATTCTCGTAGGAATTTTAGCTATCCTAGATCTAAACCAAGTTGTGGATATCTATGATCCCAACAAAATGGTTGATATTCGTAGAAATGTAGATATTAGTTGATTGTGATATTGAAAAAGAATTGGCGAGATTAAATCTGATATCGATGCCATGACGATCTTTCCTTATAGAGTGGAGTTTGAAAAAACGTTACCACCTAGAAAGATGTCATCTGATTCGCTGTCATCCAATTCTTAAATTTGAAATCGAAAGGGTGAACGTTGCACTTGAGGCTGTCATTGGAACCATTACCCAAAAGCCTCATGCCAATAATACCTTTCCGAGAAGTCTAGTTGAATGATCAAGTCATTTCACACTAGTGACTCATTTGATAATTGTTGTTGTAAGAGATATAGGATTGGAAATTAAGTGTTGATCATATCGAGCTTTTATTGCCCTTTTCAAGGCCGAAGAATAAGATTGAAAGTATTGGAGAATGAAGTAGGATATCGACTTGAGTATAAAATTAGTTGAAACTTAGATAAAGTAAAATTTAACCCATATGGAATATGAGATTATTAATAGAAGTCGTTAAGTTTTGTGATTGAATTATAAGGTTTTAATTGATTGTTGATTCGTGTTAAGGGTTGTTCCTAGGCCATTTTCCACTGACGAGGATGCCCAGTGTCCAAGAAATGAATTGAAGAAATCTTCTTCTGAATTGAGACCGATGGATCTTCTAGGACATATGGAACACCTAATGACTCTTGTAGATTAGTATTCATTGTGGTATCTTTTAAAAATCCCTAACTTAACTGAGATATCAGTTGGTAGGATGAGTTCTGAGAATTGTATGACATAGTGACACGTAATGTGTTATGGTACAATTTGACTTGTTTGTGATTAATGGAAAGAATACCTTTGATTGCTAAATTCTACATGTATCGACGTTATCTATCTTTTCTTGCTTGTCTCTAATGCTCACATTAGTGACGCAACCATTGAACAAGTACTCATCTTGATTTGAGTTACGTTGTGGATTAATCTTTTTGAGTGCCATCAAGGTCATGAACCTCATGATTATTTGGTTAAGCTCATTTCCTATCATATCGTAGTTAATTCTTGGTGAACAAGCTTTCATCACTCTTTTGCAGATCATTCATTGTTTTTATAAGATAAAACAGTATCATTTGAGGAAATTGAATTTTCATCACAATAAGGATTATTCAAAGTGAGACTTATAAGTGATTGTTATCGAAATGAAATTGTTTATAAAACACCTTGGAAAACTGAATTGTTTTCATAACAAGGAAAATCTTTGTAAATTTATTTTTGATTCTTATTTAATTTTTAAGCATGAAAATGTTTTTATTATAAACATGATGATAAAAGTTTGACGAACTGAGTATTGCATCGTTAATCTTGAAATTGTATATAGTTACGCGCCTACATACAATTTAGAATGGACCATGCAAGACTGACTAGTAGTCACCATAAAACTAATGAATAAACACTACATTTTCTTTGAGGATTGTGAAAGATTTAATTTTAATGAGATCTGCAAGAAGTGAAAAATAAGGACATAATGTTAGAGACATCTACATATGTGCCTGTAGCATCTATTCTTCTGAGTCGAATTTACTCATCTGTGGAAATTGTCTTATTTGACAATTGACAATTCTTTCTTGTCCAATTCTCCCGTAGTGAGATTCTTAGGAAAAGTATCTGATTACCAAGTGTTGATACCCGACTGGATGTATTGACGTTCTTATCATTTCTTTTGATTTGATTTCATTGGAATGACCTGGGTAACGATCCGAGGAGCTTTCGAATGCATACTCAAATTATGAAAACATGGGATATATTCATATTCGTTAAATGTTTTCGTCTGTATCTGATTTGAAATTCTCTCGCATAGATTATGCGTTGACCTTACTCTTTTAATAGTAGTTGTGTCTCCATATCCTTGAATTTGTGAAGGATTATGAGTTATTATCAGTCTTTTGAGAAGTTCACATCTTATCAACGATAATGAAACTAGAAAGTTAATAATGCCAGTAGAATGGATTGATTGATTAAGACAGGACGACATTGTCTTAATTGATGGAAACACGAGTAGAATTCCCCGAAATGATAAGATGTTGATTATCAAAAGTGATCTAAATAATTCTTGATGGATGACCATATCTTACTTTTAGACTTGAAATTATACCATGAATGGTTGTGAACTAGTTATAGATATTGTAATCTAGAATAACTTAATATGAATTTATTAAAATATGTTTATGTTATCTGAAACTTTAGGAGGTATTTATTGGTGAATTACCTAAACTTTCGCCATTAAGGCAAGTTGAAATTGGTATTGATTATATTTCCGGTGTTGCACTTGTGGCTTGTGCACTGTACGTCAGCACCATCTAAATTAAAGGAATTACCGTACAACTGAGAGAGTTGTCGGAGAAAGATTTTATTATACCAAGCCTGTCATCCTGAAGAGCTATGGTGTTATCATTCCTTATATTTATAGGTTACTGTGAACTGAGTAAATTGACAATCGAAAACGATATCCATAACTCGAAATGCAAGATTTGTTCGATCATTTACAAGGTTTTTGATCCTTAGCATGGTTATCATCAACTTCGCATCTGCGAAAAGGATTATCTATTTCAATCACTACATCCGGTACTTGTAATGAACGTTATGAGTTTCACGTGATGTCGTTTGGATTGACAATGCACATGTAGTATTCATAAATTTGGTGAATCATGTGTGTAGGCTGTAATTTGATAAATTCATGCTCGTGATCATTAAGGACCATTTGTTTGTTTATAAGAATAAGAATGAGTTAAGTTTGCCCTGAATTGGCCGAACAACGAAAACTTGTACCTTGAATACATAACATGAGATTAAAGACTTAAACCTTTACATGATTTAACCGTGTGATTAATAGATAATGGAATATATATTGACTCTTTAAAAATTAAGAGCCCTTTTAAGAATTTGGATTATTACTAAAAAGAAAGTGCAAATATGTTTTGATAAATATTTTAACAAAGGATTTTTAAGGGATTATTCCCTTATACCCAGAACATTTAACTAAACTCCTGTTTAGGGGTAAATGTTCGTGTATACTTCTAGACAACCTAAGAAGAATTGAGGAAAACATTTAAATCATGACTTGAAATTTTAAACGACACTTTTTGCTTTTCAACTAAGAAAATTTTGACAAAAGTATAAACCAAAGATTTTTCGAACAATTACGGATCTTATTAAATATTTTGGATAAATCAACAAAAATTTTGCTAATTAAATTCAAATTTATTGTTGAACATTTTATATAATTGGCCGAACTAAGAAATCTAAAATCTTTACGTTTACATTTCATGAAAATTGAATATTTAATATTTAATTAGTTGTAATAATTATCGACGCTTTAGACGTCGGATTGAGTAAAACGGATAAAAATAATAGTGGAAACGAGACTAGAACTTAGAAAATATAAAGAAAGAAATTTAAATAAATACGGACATGATAATTATATCATCAGGAAAGGATAAAGAATCAATTACGATGTATTTCTTAATAATGAATGTGCAAAATAAATTGCCGAACAATTTAAATATGAACGATGTTTGTAAAAAGGATAATATAGATAATAAAAAGTGGTTCGCGGCTAATGTGAACCATTAGAATTGAGAAGCCGATAACATTAAATATTTTAAAGGCCACTTGTGGTTGTATAAATATGGAGATTGTGAGATATAGTTATGTTGGAATTTGTAAGTATAAGTATTCTATTTATGTCATTTATGACTAAAAGTATCTTTGTCTGAAGAAGTTGTACTGATGGCAATTATGAAGGCAGACGTCGCCTCATACATTAGTAAACGTCTAGCTATTGCAAAGGTCATCATCTGAATTTGATTCGATTTGGGTCATCATCGACAGACTGACCAAATCTGCTAATATCATTCCCGTTAATGATAAATGCAAAAGAGTTATGTAAACATAGTATGCCTGTATCGAACATCTATATCAAAGATCCTCGCTTCGCATCGAATTTCTAGAGATTTGCTCAGAAATCATTGAGAACGAACCTTGATAAGAGTACTATATACCACCCCAAATCGAAGGGACGAGGTAAAGTAACGATACAAAGTAATATAAGTGTTGTTTTATGTTTGAATGATTGACCTTTGGTAATAGACCGTATAATCGTTTTCCTTTGAAGAGATTATCATTGATAATCATCGTGTTAGGATTGAGATCGAATCTTGTTAGGATCTAGATATTAGAGCATCTGTAAGCAAGAGTTGAGATGAAGACATCCGACATACACCCATTGTGAATTGGACATGTCTTTTAGGTTTAAGGTTTCCTATGATGGCGAACCTAACCTTACAAAATACCCGACCCACGATACCTGAAATGATTGTTGAAATTAGGATCTGATTATTGATTGCCGGTAGTGGGCAAGAGGTTATGTGAATATGAAATGTAGATCTTAAAGTGCCAAATGGGTAGCGAAGTTATGCCACAATTTTTAACCTCGGAAAAATGAATTCATGATCTGACAAATCATGGGATATAAGTCCCCGTTGTATGGGACCATTGAGATGATGTAAAAGTTGGGATTGAAAGGCATATAAGCTGGATCTACCCTAGGACTTCAAGAACTGCGTGAATTATGTTTCGTAAATCGAACTTGATGGAATATCTATCAAGTGAAAATCTGATTGTTCTTAGTAAAGCTTAGATCAGCGAAAAGTTGCATTCATCAGAAACCCGTGAACATCATGGATAGAGAAAGTAAGTCAACATTTAGCCTGATCTTATTCCCGTAGTTATGTTTGATGAAACTCGCGTATTATAATGGATTACACTTGTGAGAAAAGACCGAATGTGGAGGAAATACCCACATGGCTTTAACTCTATAAGAAGCGAGTAGTAAGGTAAGATGATCTTTGAGGACAAAGATCCTGTTTAGGGGTAAATGCTGTGACAATCCGTCAATTTATGGTCAATATTTTATTCTCAATATTTATTTGAAAATATTATTTCATGAACTCACTTATTTTTGGGAAGAAATTTGGATTTACGTCTTGGAGTAGCATCGACTACGTCTAAACCGGAGGATTCAACGTTACGTGCTTACGTTTACATACACCGTCTTTGGTGGCAGTCCGACATTTCAGAAAATAAATTTGTCCATGAATATTATTTTGGAGTTCTAAATTTGTGTTGGTTCATAAACTCACAAATTTACGAGAAGAGATTAGGACTTATGATTTTATTTTAACGTCCTTTACGACTAAACCGGAAACCCTAGGATTACGTATTTACGTTTTCGAACTCCGTTTTTGATGAAACAATTTTTATTAGATTCGTTTTTTGCCGTTGATTCATAAATTATAAAAACGTTTTTCGTAAAACGACCCGAGGGCACGCAAATCGAGGAAAATAGAATCAAGGAGTACCCGTAATTAAATGGGGATGAGACAAGTGGGACACTTGCCCCACCCCCACAAACCCATGGCTACACTAGACACCAAATCACAAGATGTGGCAAACATATAGCTTAAAACTTACACATGTAAGTTAAGCTTACAAAGTAAGCTTTCACTACACCAAAAACTAGCACTTGACAAAACCACTCACACAAACCATTGTTCTCATTTTCCAACATGCAAACCACACAACTCTCCTCCCTCTCTCTCTAGAAATTCGTCCACTTCCACCCTAAACACCCTCATTTGATCAATTTAAACCACAAAATCATGTGTTATTCACACATATGTTGAAGCCCTTTTGAAGCTCTATGGATTGGTGGTGATTATAACATGTAAAAAGGAGTTTTCAAGGGAGTTTGGGGCTGATTTCTCAAGGAGTTTTCATGAAGAACAAGGGATGATTTTTGGAGGAATCTACAAATACTTGGTGATCCTAGAAGTGGTGTTGATATCTCATAAGACTGGTTACCCAAAACCATGTCTTGTTCATCCAAAAGCTCATCATTTCATCACTTTGGTGGTATAAAGATTGTCCTCCTCATCCTCTTGTTATTTTTGATTATGTAAACTTGTATTTCTTTTACTTATGTATATGTATATGATGATGAATGATGATTAAAAATATATTGTGGGGATTTGGTGTTGATAAACATGCTTAAAAAGATGGACAAACTACATGTAAAATGGGTAAATCTTGTTTAAATGGTAGGCTGTATAAAAACAGTAAAGAACCACATGTTAGACTGATAAAATGATGAAGTAGAATCCATTTACAGTAAGCTATAGGTCTTGTACACATGTGAGAGTTTGCCATGCAATGGAATCATTGTAATGAGTGAGATATGATCAAAACAAGTTTAAAGTACAAATCTGAGTTCACTGTTTTGGACGATTTTTAGAAAATACATAGAAGATGATTCAACAGTAGCTATAGAAAAGTTAAATGGAGCACATATCATGTAGTTTATGTGATAAAAATTTGAGCTTCTATCTCCATATAGAACTCTAGATATGGCAGTTTTGGTGAAGAGGAAAATAAAAATCAGATTTTGGAAATTAAAGTATAATACTATTATATAAGCACTCAAAATTATATTGTATAAAATGTAAAACTAAAACCCACTAACTCATGAATTTTATTTATATAAATATGTTAAAGGTTAAATAAATGGATAAATTATAAAAATGGTAGTGGAATAATATTTATAAGATATAAAAACTATAAACTTGATTTTACGACTTTTTCGGCTATTACCGTAAAATTAACGTTTTTGTTAAATAAAACTTAGACGGTTGGACCCGTCTAATGTGAACTTTATAAAACTCATATACTGATATATAAACATATAGAACAAGTAAAAACCGATAAAACCCGAACTATATAACATACGGACATTAACGGGCTAAATTAACGTTATTGGACTAACAATACAACAAAAATGGACTAAAACACTTATAAACTTATTATTGGGCTTAACCCATTTGGGACCAACTTGTAAAGTTTAAGTACTGATAATATAAGTACAAAATGGATTAAAATAAGTTAAATAACTTATAATAAGCTTATTGGACTTAAGACACGTAAATGGGTCAAACTAGTAAACTAATATAAAAGTTATCAACATATAACACTAAAATGAGTAAACGAGAATATGTAAACCCACTTGATCAACATATATATATATAATCATCATATGTATACATAATGGTTATTTTTATAAAGTCATTGGACATGAGTCTAAGACAAGTATTATTTGTCTAGGTTTCCGTGATTGAAGCACGTACCGTACGTCCGAATTGCCGATAACCCGCCTTCCCATATCAACGTGAGTTCATAGCCTCGCACTCTTTTAAATGTTTTTATGAAATGTTTTATAAACCCGCGAGGGAGATAACATGTTAGTTTTTATAAAACAGGACACCATTTGTCCCGAATGTTTGTTTATTGATTTTGGACCCGAATGATTGAATGACCCGATTGTATGACCCGATAAATGATTAAAGGACCCGATAGATGAAATAAAAATGGATTATTAAAGTTAGGTTATGTCACTAAAAGTCCCATTAGCATGAATTGTGAACTACCGGGATTTGGTAGATGCTTATGCATTTAATAGTACTATTTGGGGACGATCACCCCAGTTCGCGCCTTGACGGTTGATCCCCGTCGTGCCACATTGATTGGTAAGCGAATTTATGTATGAGAAGATTTCCATAGCGTCACCTTTGTGACGACACGCTACTTTAGATGGGCAAAATTGGTATCGGGTTAGCTACCCGTTGTTGGTTTAGTAAGGTAACAATGTCATGCGGCTTATAATAATCCAAAACTAACGAAATACTACTAGACGCTCAGAATTACGACGTATTGCCTGACTAGCAATACAGGGTCATACTATTGATATTATGTTTGTGTTTTGGTTTTCATAACCATATTCATATAACGGTTTTTGTTTTCATACAACGTCATAAGACGTATTGTATGATGTTTTTACGACATTGGCTCGTATAATAATTTTTAAGGCAAATGCCTATATTATGATTTTCGATAAGAATTTGTATAAAATGACTTTGGCTATTTTATGGCCTATTACAAAGATTTGTATAAAATGATTTTGGCTATTTTACGGCCTATTACAATGATTTGTACGAATTGATTTTTGGTACTAATTTTATACCAAAGTTATATTGATGGAATTTATTAAACTCTATGAATTCACTCGGCGTTATCGCTGACCTTTTTCTTTTAACATGTTTTATCTCAGGTACTTGAAGGTAATTCTCGGGAAGACGACAAGAATTCATGGCCCGCACTTAAACAATATTTTCCATTCAAATATTTTGTAAAACTTTGTATGAAATAATATGACTTGGGACCGATGTAACTTTGATATTTATGAATGGAAATGATTTATTATTAAACGACGCGATTTTTATGCGTTGTCTATGATGTGAGTAATGTGCTATCCCGTAACACCAACTAGTCTTCCGCTGTACTGAGTTGTATAAATTTCGGGGTGTTACAAATTTTAGGTCGTCCATTGTTAGACACCTTGAGATCGCTTATCGACGTTCATGCAAGAACTATCACTTTGAGATTCAACGAAGAGGAACTTGTTATAAACGCTAATCGAAACTCAAAACCTTCTCATGTTTATGCAATCGCTACCATCAATCACATTGACTTAGTTGATGGGGTTTGCGATGAGTTTTCACAAGAAGTGTTCGGTTTTTCTGATAGCTCGTCAAGTGGCAATCCCACTATTTTGGATCCGATTCTTGCTAATTCTACACCAAATCTCACTCCATTCCAAGGAGGCGATTTTACTTCAAATGAAATCGACAATGAAGATGAGGTGTTGATTAGTGATGATACTTCTATTCCACCATTTCTTCCACCGATGGAAGTTATGAGTGTTGAACCAAAATCTTCAATCGAGGAACCACCTATCCTTGAATTGAAGGATCTTCCTTCTCACCTTGAATACGCATTCTTGGAAGGTGATGACAAGTTTCCGGTTATTATTGCAAGAGGTCTTTCTAATGATGAAAAAACCGAGCTCTTGAAAGTTCTTAAAGCTCATAAAGGGGCAATTGCGTGGAAAATTTCCGACATTAAGGGTATTGACCCAAAATTTTGTACTCACAAGATTTTAATGGAGGAGGACTACAAACCCGAAATTCAAAGTCAAAGAAGGGAGATTCCCAAAATTCACGATGTCATTAAAAAGGAAGTCTTAAAACTCCTTGACGCGGGAATGATTTATCCTATCTCTGATAGCCCATGGGTGAGCCCAATTCATTGTGTCCCTAAAAAGGGAAGAATGACCGTTGTGCCTAATGAAAACAACGAGTTAATTCCCACTCATGTTGTGACCGGTTGGAGGGTGTGTATTGACTACCGAAGGTTAAATGATGCTACTCGTAAAGACCACTTTCCTTTGCCCTTCATGGATCAAATGTTGGAGCGAGTCGCGGGAAATGAATTCTATTGCTTTTTAGATGGTTTTTCCGGTTACTTTCAAATCCCTATCGGCCCTCGTGATCAAGAGAAGACTACGTTTACGTGTCCTTATGGAACGTTTGCTTATCGTAGGATGCCTTTCGGACTTTGTAATGCACCAGGTACGTTTCAACGGTGTATGATGGCAATTTTTCACGATATGATCGAGAAGTCGATGGAACTGTTTATGGATGACTTTTCGGTGTTTGGCAATTCGTTCACGTCATGTTTATCTAATCTCGAAAAAATGTTAAAACGTTGTGAAGAAACCAATCTTGTGCTTAATTGGGAAAAATGTCATTTTATGTGTAAACAAGGAATAGTCTTAGGACATAAGGTCTCGAAAGCGGGGATTGAGGTCGATAAAGCTAAGGTAGACGTCATCGCCAAGTTACCTCATCCCAAAACCGTTAAGGGAGTTAGGAGTTTCCTAGGCCACGCGGGCTTTTATCGTCGTTTCATCAAAGACTTTTCGAAAATCTCTCGACCTATGACACACCTTCTCGAGAAGGATGCTCCTTTTAACTTCAATGAGGATTGTGTTAGAGCTATCGAAACTCTTAAAAGGAAACTTACCGAAGCTCCCATTCTTGTTGCTCCTAATTGGGAATTACCCTTTGAAATCATGTGCGATGCAAGTGATTATGCTATAGGGGCCGTCTTAGGGAAACGTTATGAAAAGCATTTCCGTCCTATCCATTATGCTAGTAAGACGATGACCGAGGCTCAATTAAAGTACACCACAACGGAAAAGGAATTCCTTGCCGTGGTATATGCTTTTGAGAAATTCCGACCTTATCTCGTCTTGACTAAAAGCATTGTGTATACCGACCATTCGGCTATCAAGTATCTCTTAGCTAAGCAAGATGCTAAGCCGAGATTGCTTCGTTGCATGCTCCTCCTCCAATAATTTGATGTCACCGTGCTTGACAAAAAAGGAGCCGAGAATCTAGCGGCCGATCATCTCTCTCGTCTAGAAGATCCTCACAAAGATGTCTTCGAGAACAAGGAAATCACCGAAACATTTCCTCTCGAGACTCTCAGTGTAGTGAATTCTAAAAACACCACCCCATGGTTTGCCGACATTGCAAATTACCATGCGGGGAATTTCATAATCAAGGGTATGACGACACAACAAAAGCGAAAATTCTTTCGTGACGTCAAGTTCTATTTTTGGGACGACCCTTATCTCTTTCGGGTTTGTGCGGATCAACTCGTTCGACGTTGTGTTTTTGGTGCCGAAGCTTCTAATATCCTTAGAGCTTGTCACGAGGGACCCACGGGTGGTCACCACGGTGCTGATCTCACGGTTAAGAAAGTGTTCGATGCCGGCTTCTTTTGGCCTTCTATCTATCGTGATGCACACGCACTTGTGAAGTCGTGTGATTCGTGCCAACGTCAAGGAAAATCGTCTCAACGTGATGAAATGCCACAAAACATAATTCAAGTGTGTGAGATTTTCGACATTTGGGGCATAGACTTTATGGGGCCGTTCCCATCGTCTCATGGTAACAAGTATATCCTCGTCGCGGTGGACTACCTTTCTAAGTGGGTGGAAGCTAAGGCTTTACCTACTATTGATGCTCGTGTGGTAGTGAAGTTTTTGAAGCAACTATTCTCTCGGTTCGGAACCCCTCGTGCTATTATAAGCGATCGTGGAACCCATTTTTGTAATGACCAATTCGATAAGGTCTTAAAGAAATATGGAGTTACTCATCGTCTTTCTACGGCTTATCACCTGCAAACGAGTGGGCAAGTCGAGGTTTCAAACCGAGCTTTGAAGAGGATTTTAGAGAGGTCGATTGGAGAAAACCGTGCTTCATGGTCCGACAAACTCGATGACGCTTTATGGGCCTTTAGGACCGCTTATAAGACACCTATCGGTTGCACTCCTTATAAGTTAGTCTATGGGAAGAATTGTCATTTGCCCATTGAATTGGAGCACAAGGCATATTGTGCCCTTAAGCATGCAAACTTTAACTTAAAGACCGCGGGAGATCACCGGAAAATACAATTGAATGAATTGGATGAATTAAGAGACAATGCTTATGAAAATTCATTGATTTTCAAAGAAAAGACTAAAAAGTTTCATGATGCAAAGATTAAAAACCGGGTTTTTAACGTTGGTGATCAAGTGTTACTTTTTAACTCTAGACTTAAGATATTTTCCGGGAAATTGAAATCTCGTTGGTCGGGTCCTTTCACCGTTACACAAGTATTTCCTTATGGGACCATCGAGCTAGCTCAAGATGATGGTCCTAACTTCAAGGTGAATGGACATAGGCTTAAGCACTACTTTGGTGGGGAAATTCCTTCAATGGTTGACCTAGACCAAGTCACCTTCCCCAATGATAATTAGCATTGAGGGGATCGAGTCGAGCTCATGACTCGGTAATAAAAAACGAGGTGCCTCGTGGGGGAGATCCCATGCTTATCCTTTTATGCTTTATAATAAATTAAATGGGACTTGTACCCTTCCAACTCGTTGTCTCGTGGTTGTTTGTGATTGTGTTATCTAGATCATCATCATCATCTACGATTGAAGACTCTCGTGTTCGTTTACGTGAGCCTCCATCGTTTGCTTGAAGAAGTTTTTCACGAATCCATGACATATCCTTTATTGTTCTAACATTTATCTTTTAGCATACTTAATAAACGGCTTTATATATATTGTTGATCACCCTTTCCATGCTAGATCCTAAGCATTCGATTCTTCGTCTCTAGTATGGGGGTGCTCCAACTTTAGACTCGAAACATTGAGGACAATGTTTACTTTTAGTATTGGGGGGGGGGGGTGAATAGGTACTTGCTTTGCTACGCCCTCACGCTTTCCAACTTTCAATGTTTTGTTTTTGTTGCAAATAAGGCAAAAATGGCCAAATTTTAAATTTTTTCTTAGTTTTCATAAGTGTTTTTGAGACACGATTGTATATTTTCCTATGGGTAGAATAAGAGCTAATTTTTGACTTGATGGGAATTTGGAGCCATTTACATTCCTTAACCCGCTCAATTCAAGTTTTGCTAGACTTTTATATAGGGAGCTTTAAAACGCGAAAGTCTTAGCTCATTCGAGTTAAGAAAAAGAACTTTTCGCAAGTTCCTATAATTGATCCTAGAAAGTCACTTATCAAGGGAACTATAAAATGAATTCTCTAAACTTGAAAAAGTCCAAGAAAGTGCAAGATCCTATAGGTGGCTTGAAAGTCACTTACATGGCTAAGTATTCACGAGTCTCTTTAATTAGAGGTCTTTATATAGTAAAGAACGATAGATGATAGAGTTAGACAAGTGATCATGCTAAACGTAGAACATGAAAATGTTCTTTCAAAAACTCATATGTTTTTAATTGTGGCTTTTTCTTCCCATAAGATCAATGCATTAGGAATAAAAATAATTGCAATAAGTAAGGTCGTACGATTTGAAAGGTTACTTAGCCTCTAGCGCAAGATCGTTTAAAAGTTGCTCGGGGTTGAATAGAGTTCATAGCCAAGGCATAACTTATTGAAGCGGGACGCGAAGATTGGTGAAAATCCAAAAAGGCCCTAACAAGGAATGAGGAGCTCTATTTTGTTGCTAAAGATCCAAGATGATGTGAAGTATCATTATTCCTAAATCAATATGAAGGATTAGGGCTGAGCACGGTAGACCCAAAACCGACCTGGACCGGAAAACCGGACCGAACCGAACCGGACCGAGCAATTTCGGTCCGGTCCTCGGTCCATGGTTTTGGACGAATTCGGTCCTCGGTCCGGTCGGTCTGGTCCGGTCCGGTTCGGTCTTACTAAAATTACGTCAAATATGTCTAATAGGGCCGGACCGGATCGATGACCGAATCGGACTGGACCAACCCAGACCGGACCGGACTATTTCGGTTCGGTCTCAGTCCGGGGTTTCGGACCATTTCGGTCCTCGGTCCGGTCCGGTCTTGGCCGGTCAGGTCCGGTCCCAGACCGATGCTCAGCCCTATGAAGGATCGAGACACACGACGAAAAGCAATTACTCCCCTAAAGATCATGGAGAAAGTCTATCCAAAAAGACCCTAACAAGGTATGAGGATAAATATATCCAAGTCCGAAAAGGAGGCGGATCATTGTATATCAAAGTCCAAAATAAGGATTGAAGAAAAATGATGAAGTCGTGGTCCAAATATGAAGAATCTCTCAAAAACGTCAAGTGAAGAAATTCCAAATATATGACGAGAAGACCATAATTTCAAGAACGTCTTCCCAAGATTTGAAGTATGAAGTACATGCCAAATATCGGTCCGAGAAAGGTCTCAAATCGTGAAACGAGTTATGCCAAGATATGAACTTAAGGAGATACACGAGAAGCCGTTTTAAAAGATTTTGTCCTTCGGCTAACTATCGATTAAATCGTGCTACTTTGCTTTCGGACTAATAACTACTCAAATAAGTCAATATGAATCACTTGTGATCCATGACAAACTGTTAAAAAATGCTAGTAACCCATTTCCTTTTATAATAACTAGGATTGCGGGGAGAGAAAGTATTACACAATTTGGACGTATGAGTAGTGTTAGCATTGTGACTTGTACCAACAATGATCTCGTTTTTGCACTTAGCATGTAATGTATGACATTTAAGGATGACAAAATTTACTCTAAGGGACATTTACTTGTTTCTATTCTTTGACCCTAAAAGTCACTTTCGTGATGAAAATCATACATTACGTCTTTACACATCTTCGTAGTATTATTGCAAGTCTTTTACTCTTCAATAAGGGTTAATAAAATTGAATTTTGGTGATGCTTAGATACTTTATTCTGGCATTGCATGAGGGCACGACAATGGCTTAGTATGGGGGAGTGATGAGATGGCATTTATACATGATCTCATCGTTCTTTTCGGGCTTTAAATGCATAAAAATATCATAAAATACCATATATATGCTTGTGTTTGTTTACTTGTGTATTTTAGGTATAGATTTCGTTAAAAAGACAAAAGATCACAAGAAACAAGGAAAAATGGACACGAGAAATGAAGCCGTACAAAGAACCGGGCCCTAGTTCATGAATTATCCAACATTTACCCTTGAAGATTTGAAGATATGCAAGATTGATCCTCAAACAATGAAGAAATGACACTTAAAACCCTTGTGAATTCAGAATTACAAGTATGGTCCCTTAAGTTTGTCAAATTTGCAAAAAGGTCCTTCAACTTTGAAGAAATGGCAAGATTAGTCCCTCATCAAATCTAATTTATCAATTATGGTCCCTCATAAAGCCAAAGATATAATGAAGACCTTTGAAGATCAAGAATGTCCAAGATCAGTCCTTCAATTATGAAAACATGGCAAAAATAACCCTTTAATCCTTTTTGGAAAAGTTTTGTGCCAAAAGTGTGAAGATAGAAAGTTTATTAAAGAAGGGAATTCGTTTTTATGGGCTGAAATTCTTGTCATACACACTTTACCAAAGAACAAGGACCAAGGCTGCCATTTCCAAACTTTGAATACATAAACACGCGCCAAACAAACACAATCCCCCATTTTCGGATCAAACATTGTTACTGTAGCACGTATGAACCCAGTTTTTACCTCACTTAAAACAAAGGGTAATTTTCAATTACCCACACCCACGTGTGATTCACACAAGCAGAAACTCATCCCAACCTTAAAACCCTCACT
The DNA here is from genome assembly GCA_025667525.1 of Glebionis coronaria. Lineage (NCBI taxonomy): Eukaryota > Viridiplantae > Streptophyta > Magnoliopsida > Asterales > Asteraceae > Glebionis > Glebionis coronaria. The sequence goes on from CM046877.1 coordinate 497,715,996, forward strand.
CCCACTCACCAAGAGGCCCCACACTCAACCTCGTCAACCTATCACATCACAACTTTCTCTCCAAGGCCTGCCACGTGTTAGGATCAACGGCCAAGACTCTTAGCTTCACCCCAAAGCTAAGATAAACGTCTCTGATCATTTTGGACAGCTCACATCAAAGAATCGTCTAGAAGACCTCAAGGATAATATTGGAATTTCACTTCTAGGGTTTGTGAATAGTGTTAGCATAGCATTTGCTTATAAAAGGAGACCTCAACCTGTGAGAGTCCCTTTGTTCCAGTTTTAGGCTATCAATCTTTGTAATTCCTTTTTAAGTTAATAAAATTTGATTTTCTGAAATTTGTGAAATCTCTTTTATGTTTATTAAAAGTTGGTGTTAGAATAGCCTAAATTTGAGTTCCACTTACATGTTTGAAGGTTTTTGAGGCAAGGTTTTAATCAATAAGACTTGTGTTTCAAAAATCAGAAAGTGCTTGATATTTGTTCATCACTTTGGTTTGTTCTTCTTAGCAGGTACTTGGAAGCTGGTACTTGTTCTGCTAGTACCTCAGCTCAAACAATCCAGGGCCTGGATGTAGGTCTTGGAGGTTTGCATCCTTCTCCCTTTTCAATTTTCTCTTTATTTTCTGAATATTTGTGATTTTGTATGATCATTGTTGAATCTGTGTTTTTTATGGATGAATCTGGTTTATCTGTGCTTGTTTGATGTTATTGAGGTGTTGTTAACTTGATTTGTGGGTTGAATCTGTTATATCCTTTGAATATTTGTCAAAACGGATTATTAAGGGGTGTTTGGGTTAACTACATAAACAGGTTTTGTGGCTTGTTGAGTAGGTGTTTTGTGTTGTTATCTGTTGGTATCTGTTTACCTGGTTTACTTGGTCACTTATTTGCAGGTTTTGTGGTTTGAAACAACCAAATCCATAAAAGGGCTATAAAATCTTTGTTACTTGATAAAATTGGATATAGTTTAAGGGACATCGAGATCTAATCATAGACTAGGGTTAACAAGTGATTAAACTTAGTTAATAACATCAGGGAAAGAGATTTGGATGCTTGAAATTGGATCTGTGGTCAATTAGATCAGCAAAAGTTTCTACATATTCTACTTGTGCTTATCAGTAACTGTTGGTGCTTGAATCTGCTTATTTACTTTGATCCTTTGCTTGAAACAAGTTTCTTTGTGCTTATTGGACTTTATTATAGCTTGTGTATGCATTTGGTTCAATTTGGCTGGCTTATTCATGCTAAAACTGCTTATTTGTTCATAACTGCTTATTTCCAAGGTCTGTGCAATATCTGTGGACTGTTTGCTTATTCTGGGCTTATTGTGTGAACCAATTTGTGATTTCTTTGTTGATATTGACTCCTTGTGATTCACTGATCACAAGGGTGCCCTTGTTTCCATTTGAATCCAACTGGATCTCTCTTAAAAGCTTGGTCAAATAGTCAAAGCAGTGGGAACTCCTTTCCCCTGCTGCTAGCCACTTGTTCTGCTTATTTTAACCAGAAACAACTTGGATTTTGTAATAGGTGCTCATTATTTGACCCATTTGTTCATACTGGAGCATTTGGTGGGTTGACTTTAGGGTTTGACTAGAAAACCAACTTAATTGACTTTTTCATAAGTGCTTATTGGTTCATTCTGGCTTATTGGCTTATTTGTGCCAAAACACATTAAGTCTACCCAACTGGTAGGCTTTGATTCACAAGTTTTTCACTCAAACTTTGACCAGCAGGGTGAAGACATAGTCTAAACACTTCATTAAGTCTGTCAACGACCATTTTGTTCCTGTCAGCGTGTGAATTTCACTTATCAGCGTTTGACTTTTAGTCAAACTTGGTCACAAAGCTTATTGAATCTTTTTTGCTTATCGGTACATGCAACAACTTAGTTTTTGTAATAGAACTCATTTTTATCAGCTTAATATCAAGTCTGGAAGGTTACAAGTCTTTTGGTTAAGCTTTTGCTAGGAAACTAGCTTATTTGGATTTTTCAGAGTGCTTATTGGTTCTCACATCTTATTCTACTTGACTTTTTGTGATTTTCTTGATTGATTATTCTTTGTTAAGTTATTTGTGAGCTTTTGCAAAAAACTAGAGCTTCTGAGGTGCCCTAAATCTCAAACCCGACTATTTTGTCGTTTTGTGGATTTGTACTTTGCTTATTTCTGGCTTATTGAGTGTGCTTTTTCAAAATTTCTTTTTACAGATCTCTTTAGTATCCCAAAAGAAGGTTTTGTGTCAAATTTGAGCTTATGGCATTAGCTTATTGCTTAATGGGTTAAAAAGCCCAATAAGGATAAGCTGTTTGCTTTATAAGCTGTGATAAGCTCACTTTTAGCTTTTGGGCCTTTAGAGTTTTGTATTTAGAATTAAATTTTGAGTCAGATTGGGCTTTTCCAAGTCAATTAGGCCAAGTTTGACTTTTTGGGCTAAAAAGCCCATTAGTGTTGATTGTTTTTTGTTTTGGCCCATTTGAGGGCCCAATAGAGGCATTCTGGTCATTTCACTTTCATTTTCTGTTTACTTAGGTTAAAATAAACCAGTTTGCAAGTTTTTAGAATTTTTTATAATTTTTTGATTATTAATATTATTTTAATATTATTTTATTATTATTTTTCAAATTTCACATTTTTCAACTTTTTATATTTTTCTTTGCTTAAATACATTAAAATAGGATTTTTGCAACTCTTAGATTAATTTTATCACTTTTAGATTAATTTTTATAATTATTTTAAGTTTTAATAGTTTTTAAATCATTTTAAATAGTTTTTGTTAGTTTAAAAAATTTCTAAAAATAGTTTTTTATCTTTTTAGGACATTTTAGAGGTTTACCAATTGAAAAATCTTTATTTGGGCTTTTTGATAATTAATTTGATTTTTAGGGCTTTAATTTGCATTTAAAAATTAAATATTTAAGTAATTAAAAGGTTTGAAAAAGTTTTGATCGTTGGTAAACTCTTAGTTTATTTATTTTGATTTTTGGTGAATTTTTGGTAGTTTTTAGAATTAATTTTTATTTTAGCTCATTTTACGGTTTTACATTAAGTCGTAGTAGTAATTAATTTCACGTCTTCGTCATCCTCTTTTCTCATCCCCTTCTTTCAAATATTAATCTCAAACCTTGCTACATTTTAGTCACACACATATACCTCCTTGGGAAACGAACTTTCACTTCACTTAGGGTCATTTGAACACGGTTTTCCTAAACCGTCGTATTTAATACTTTCCCTATTTTGGTACTCTTTTCCTAAAGGGTATACAAAAACTCTACAATCAATCTAAAATAACAAGTTTCGTGGTGACGAAAAGGACAACCCTCACAACCATATCCGCCAATTCAATCGTCTTACTGTCACTTGCAAGTTTAAGGACGTCTCGAATGACTCGATTAAGATGATGCTATTTCAGTATTCCTTAGCGGGGCCTGCTAAAATTTGGTTAGAGAAAGAGCCACCCAATTCTATATTGACGTGGAAGGATCTCGTTTCGAAGTTCGTGAACCAATTTTTCCCGCCCTCTAAGACTACGCATTTGAAAAATGAGATTTCAAAGTTTTCACAAGAGTATAATGAGAGTTTTTCAATGGCTTGGAATCGATTTAAGGAAATGTTGCATGAATGTCCTCATCACGGTTTTTTCGACTTGCATCAAATTGACACGTTTAACAATGGCTTGAACGATCATGAGCGTGATTATCTTAATGCCGCCGCGGGTGGTAATTTTTTGTATAAAACGTTCAAGGAAGCATTGTTGATCATTGAGAATAGGTCTAAGGTCTATAGCCCTCGTAGCACATCGAGTGCTAGCAAGGCTTCTCTTCACCATCATTGTCACATACCATCGATGCTTGCCAAATAGAGGCAAATTTGGAGAGCAAAATTTTTGATAAGCTTAAAGGATTGTTAATTGAGTTTAAAGTTGGTGAACAACCTAATCCCGCTACGGCTAAAGTGGTTGAGGTTTCTTGTATGTATTGTGGTGGAGGTCGTGATTTCTCCAAGTGCATTACCAACGGTGGTAACACTTCGAGTGCCTACGCGGCCACGGGAACTTATAACCAAAACGGTCAAGTTACCCGCTTTAATCAATTGACTCCACCGGGTTTTGCACCAAATCAAAATGCTAACAATTATCGAAACAATCAAGGTGGTTACCAAGGAAATCAGAAGAACAACTATAAGGGTAACAACAACAATTTTGGGAATCAAGGGACTAGCAATCAAGTGCAAAATCAAAATCAAAATCGTGATTTCCAAAATGTTAATCAAGGGCTTTCAAATGCATTTTCAAAATACATTACGATGTTCGTTTGCAAGTCTTAAATTTATATTACAAGGTTTAGACAAAACAAGGGACTAGAAGACAAACACGGGCAAGTATACCCTTTCGTTCGTAATATAGCTTTGTAGTGGTAAGCCAGGATCGTTCGCTGAGACTTAGTTTTGTTTTGGTAATCAAGATAATAATTGAAGAAATAAATAGTTGAAGTTATATCAATATTAACAAGTATGAATAGTATGGGATAGCTCGTATAAGTTCGTGATGATGATAATAATGATCGAGATATGTTTATGTAGGTAAAGCGTGATAATCCTTTTTCGTCAAAACGACGTTTACACAATTTACTTGGGTTGATTCAAGATTTATGTTTATTTAAGCGACTAAGCTCAAAACAAGTTGCCAACAAGTTAAATATTTTATCAAGTTTCTAAGCGGATTTCTCCAACCAAAGATTCATGACCATAGACAAGTTCTAGAAAACTTATTATAACAATTTTCGTTTCTCAACGCCAAACTATCTTAACAAATAAACTTAGATAAAATATAGTTTGTAGAACTAGGAGGTAAAATGGTTCTACAACATTAGCTTGAAATCATTTATAAAGGATCATATCATCGCATCATCACTAATTATAGTCACATACCCATATAGTCACAAATAGCTTAGCCTAACATAGTACTCAAAGTAACAATTGGAAAAGAGTAAGAGAACATCATACTTAGATTGGATTGAATAAACGAGTACACAAGTGTCACGATTGTATCGTTCCTCCAAGAATCAAAGAGTGGAATACTCTCGTTACAAGTATCTCCCAAAAGTGGATAATACTAAAAATTTACTAAGAGAGCTAAAATACTCGAGCTATGGAGTATTGAGAGAGAGAGGTGTGTGTAAAATGAGTGGAAATGGCCTCCATTTATAGTGCTGTCTGGGGTCAAATGTGCGCCGCACTTCTCCGAAAGTGCGCCGCACTTTGGAGACGAGAATGTGCGCCGCACTTCTATGTTTGTGCACCGCACTTCTGTGTTTGTGCGTCACACTTCTGGGCGATTCAGAATCTTCTTTTAATAACTTTGGCTTTTTTGCATATTGAGGCCCCTTCTTTGTATATCTTCACTTTGATCCTTCAAACTTTATATCTGCATATAAAACACAACATATTAAGTATCAGAAGCTCTTATTTATACTACAAAGTGGCATTATAATGATAGGTTGAATATGTATAATTAGGTCGTTATCAAATTCCTCCACACTTAGCTATTGCTTGCGCTCAAGCAATAAAAGCGAGAAAACAAATTCAATTTTAAAAATGCATTTAGGTGTTGTGAAGTATGATAGGAAAATGATTTAATTTTTATGAATAGCAAAAGCAAATGAAAAAATAATTTCAGCACCTCACATGGATAGTGTTTAGATTTTAAGTTCACACAAATGTCACTCACAAAAGGGTAAATGTAAGGTAACACTCAGTTAGCTCGGTCATAAAATAGATAGCTACCATAGGCTTGTAGAAGACACATAAACATAACCGTTGCGACGTGAGCACCAGATAAATTTTCAAAGAAGCAAAACGTGATAAATGATGTGGGTGTAGGATAAAAAAGTATATGCCTTTGTCAAAGTCATAGAACAAACTATACTAGAATACTTGACTATTTTTTTCTTTTCTTTTTCATACATATTTTTTTAAAAGAGATTACATCATAAATTTTATAACTTGACAAGTGGTTAGGCATAAAATATAAGGATATTGGCACAATGGATAATATAACATATGCGTACGAGTGCCACATATTTTAGTAAGCCAGTTTAGCTTTACTAAAATGATATACGGGTGATTTTATTTTGCTTCCTTTCAAAAACATCTATAAATTAACCTCACTGCGGTTTAGTAAATGATGATCAAGCACAAATTCTGAAGCATACTAGATTATCGGCTTTCACACAAAATAGAGAAATATAAGGCTAAGTTTTTCTCACATATTTGGGAAATGGATTTTGTGCTAAATTATAATGTCAATCAATGAGATTTTTGCTTTGCTAAAAACTTATTTATTAACAAAACATATATATTTTTATTATTTTTCAAAAAGATTTTCATGTGGAGATATTTATTTTATTTTTTCTATTTGTCACCTCTTCCACACTTAAGTTGAACATCGTCCTCGAGGTAATAACTGATAAAATATTAAAAATAGGAAAAATGCAAAGGGAAACGAGAACTTCCCGAGGCTTAGTAGAAAATTGCGGGACTTCGAGAGATGAATCCAACTTAGAGCTCTAATTTGCTATTTTACTACATGCTATGAAACAAAACAAAACACATGCAATATATACAAGGACGATTTTATTTATTTACAGGTCCTCCTCCACACTTAAGTTAAAAGGTGGGTATAACATACGGATTGCCTTCCGAATAGCACTAAGTTTAGAGTCTTCAGCCAGACTCGGCTACTCAGATCTATTTTAAGAAGAAAGGAATTTCTTCTCCTTCGATTTCATTTCAGTATTCTTCTTCATGGTAGAGTTTAAGTCTATGTCCATTTACTATAAAGGTGCTATTATTTTGACTGTATAAATCAACATATCTGGATGGATATTGGTGTTTTACTAGATAGGGTCCAGTCTATCTCGAAGTAAGCTTAAGCTGCTTGAATTTATATTTCGAGATAAAGAGAAGTACTTTTTCTCCTTTTTTGAATTCTTTTCTTTGTCGTAATTTACGATCATGACAAACTTTCGTTCTTTATATAATCGCGAACTTTCATAAGCGTGATGTCGAAATTCATCTAACTCGTGAAGTTGAAAGTTACGTTTTTCTCCGGATGCAATAAGATCTGGGTTGCAGTTTTTAAGTGCCCAATATGCACGGTGTTTAATTTCTATTGGCAAATGGCATGTTTTTCCATACAACAGTTTGTATGGTGTTGTTCTAGTTGGTGTTTTGAATGCGGTACGAAAGGCCTATAGAGCATCTTCTAAATTTTTAGACCAACAAGCAGGGTTTTTTGAACGGTCTTTTCAAGTATACGTTTGAGAGCTCTATTAGTGTTTTCAACTTGGCCACTCGTTTGAGGGTGGTAAGATGTGGAAAATCGGTGGTTCACTCCATATCTTTTCATAATATTTTCCATGAGTTTGTTACAGAAATGATTTCCTCTGTCGCTAATTAGTGCTTTTGGCATTCCAAAACCACATAATAATTTCTTTAAGAATGAGATAACAACTCTTGCATCGTTTGTTTGTAAAGCTTGAGCTTCGGCCCATTTCAATACATAGTCGACGGTGACTAAAATGTATTCACATTTGTAAGATTTAGGAAATGGTCCCATGAAGTCTATACCCCACACGTCAAATATTTCGCAGACTTGGATGTTATTTAGAGGCATTTCATCTCTTTTAGAAATATTTCCAGTCCTTTGACATGCTTCACATAGTCGTACTAAGGTATGAGCTTCACGAATAATTGTTAGCCAATAAAAGCAAGCGTCGAACACTTTTTTAGCGGTGGTGTTCGCGGCGTAATGTCCTCCGGTCGGTCCGTAGGTGACATTCATCGAGAATTTTTCTAGATTAGAATCCGGAAATACAACGTCAGATTATTCTATCGGAACATATTCTAAATAAGTAAGGATCGTCCCAAAAGTATTTTTTTAGTTCAAAGAAAAATCTTTTCTTTTGTTGATGTGTCATTCCCTTTCGTAAAATACCTACAACTAAATAGTTTGCAAAGTCTGCGAACCATGGTGTGTTGTTAGTACTTACTTGCATTATATGCTCATCGAGAAAATCATCGATTTCATGATCGCTAGAATCATCATTCACTATGCGAGAGAAATGATCGGCAACAACATTTTCAGCTCCTTTTTATCTTTAATTTCCAAATCAAATTCTTGTAAAAGCAATATCCATCGTAATAGACGAGGTTTGGCATCTTTCTTTTTAAACAAGTATTTTAAAGCTGAGTGATCGGTGTAAACTATTGTTTTTGACAATACGAGGTATGATCGAAATTTGTCAAACGCGTAAACTACAGCCATGAGTTCTTTTTCCATAATTGTATAATTTTGTTGGGTTGCGTTAAGAGTATTTACTTGCAAAATAGATGGGATGAAACTGTTTACCATCTTTTTGTCCAAGGACGGCTCCAAGGGCATGTTCACTTGCATCACACATAAGCACAAATGGAAGGTTCCAATTGGGGCTTGTAATAATGGGTGTGCATGTAAGTTTTTCTTTAAGTATTTTGAATGCTAAAAAACATTCGTTGTTAAAATCGAACGTTCTTTCTTTCTCTAGAAGTTGAGTTAATGGTCTTGCGATTTTTGCTAAGTCTTTGATAAATCGTCGGTAAAAACCGACATGACCTAAGAAACTTAATGCCTTTAACATTAGTAGGTGGTGGGAGTTTTGCGATCACGTCTATTTTTGCTTTGTCAACTTCAAGGCTGGCTCCAGACACTTTGTGTCCAAGCAGAATTCCTTTTTTAACCATAAAGTAACATTTTTCCCAGTTTAGCACAAGATTAGCTTCTTCGCATCGTGCTAACATTTTATCGAGATTGTTTAGACATGTGCCGAAAGAATTTCCAAGGATGGAGAAATTGTCCATGAAGACTTCGGCTGATTCTTCAATCATATCGTGAAAGATTGCAATCATACACCTCTGAAAAGTAGCAGGTGCATTGCATAGGCCAAAAGGCATGCGCCTATAAGGCGTAAGTTCCAAATGGACAAGTAAACGTAGTTTTCTCTTGATCCATAAGGTTGATTGGGACTTGAAAGTATCCAGAAAAACCATCGAGGAAACAAAAGTATTAATTTCCTGCGAGTCTTTCTTACATTTGATCCATAAAGGGTAAAGGAAAATGATCTTTCGCGGTTGCATCATTTAGTTTTTGATAATCAATACAAACTCTCCATCCGGTGATGGTTCGTGTTGGTACTAATTCGTTGTTTTCGTTAGTTACTATAGTGATACCTCCCTTTTTAGGTACACAATGAATAGGACTAACCCATGGGCTATCGGCGATTGGGTAGATTATTCTAGAGTCTAAGAGTTTAAGGATTTCTTTTTTAACAACATCTTTCATGTTGGGATTTAATCTTCGTTGTTTTTCAACAACTGGTTTCTTGTTATCCAAAAGTTGGATTTTGTGTTTGCAGAATGATGGACATATGCCAGGAATGTCAGAAGTTTTCCAAGAAAATGCTTGTTTATGTTTCTTGAGAATGTCAATTAGATCGTCTTTGTGTTCTTCCGAAAGTTGGGATGAAATAATTACAGGGAGTAATTTTTCTTCGTGAAGAAACGCATATTCCAGATGTTCAGGAAGAGGTTTAAGTTCTAAATCTATAGGAGGTTCTTTGACAGATTTCTTAACTTTGAAACCGGTTTCGAAAGTTACGGTTTCAAATGGGGTTTCGATTTCTTCTTCGATTTTTTCGATTGGTTCATCATCGGTATGGTCGGCTATGAAGGCATCAAATTTAGCAAAAAGATCTTCTTCGAGGATGGTTCCTTCGAGAGAATGCAAAATTTCGCTTCCTTCATCAAGAAGAGCGTCGAAATCGGTTTCAACGATTTCTTCAATGACATTGATACTAAAACAAGTATCGTCATTAGAGTACGAGTGTTTCATTGCTTCGTCGATAGAAAAAGAGATTCTATCTTCCCCAATTACAAGGTTGAATTGTTTTTATTTTACTCTAATTATAGCATCAGCTGTGTGTAAGAAAGGTCTACCAAGGATACGTGGTACCTTGCTATCTTCTTCCATTTATAAGATTACAAAGTCAACAGGAAAAACAAATTTTCTGACTTCTATGAACATGTTTTCAGCTATCGCCATTAGGTATTGAAAAGAACGGTCCGCGAGTCGAACGCTCATTTTTGTGGGTTTTAAAACGTTTTTAGAGAGTTTAGCATACATAGAGTATGGCATGGGGTTGATACTTGCGCCAAGATCGGCCAAGGCGTTGCAAGAGTATGAGTGAGGAAAAGTACATGGGATTAGGAAACTTCCAGGATCTCCTAGTTTTGGTGGTACTTTGTTTTGGACAATGGCAGAACATTCATCGTTTAGAAAAGTTGAAGAAACTTCTTCAAACTTATGCTTGCTCTTGATAAGTTCTTTGATAAATTTGCCATAATTTGGCATTCCAGCCAGAACATCGACTAAAGGCACGTTAAATCGAACTTCTTGTATTAAGTAGAGGAATTTACCATACTTAGCTTGCATCTTTTTCTTGCGTAAGCGTTGTGGATATGGTACTTTTGGTTTATATGGTTTGGGTGTTAGATTTTCAGTTGGTTTGTTGTGTGTTGGTTGGGCTTCATCCTCATTATCACTATCGAATGAAATTTTGATTGGTGCAACTTGAGTAGGTGATTCGTAAGATAAACCGCTCCGTGTGAATACGACATTCACATGCTCGTTACGAGCTTGTGGGGGTTGATATTTGTTGTTGTTCTTGGGATTTGGGTTGGTGTTGCTTGGTAAAGAACCAGAAGCGTGATTCGATTGTTTATCGGCCAAACGATCAAATTTAGCTTCAAGGTTTTGAATGGAAGCTTGGTGGTTTTTGGTTGTGGTTTCGAACTTGGTTTTGAAGTCAGTGAATGTTTCTCGAACAAAAATGTTGGTTATTCTTTGAGATTCTATAAAGTTGTCGATTTTGGTTTCAAGGTTGTTTTTGTCTTTGGTTTGAGTGGGTTTCTTTTCGTCTCGATCATAACTTGGTTTATCATTTGATCTCCAATTATCCCGGTCATGATTACGATAATCTTTATTAAATCGAGTTCGACGAAAGGTCTTCATGAAGTTGGCTTCTTCTTCCTTCGTCATGGGTGTGTCATCGTCATCACATTCACTAGAAGGATGGTTTCCTCCACAGTGTTTGCAGGTTTTGTGTTTTATATCTTCAACTTTAAGAGACATGGAATCCACTCGAGCCATAATTTTCTCGGTTGGGTTGTTGCTTCCTTCGGCAAAAGCTACGGTTTTTCGTGGGTTTTTGTTTTTGTGATTTTTGGAACAATCAAGCTTAAGTAGGACTTTGTCATCCAATAATTGGTAAGCTTGGTTAGGGGTTTTGTAAAGGAAAATTTCGCTCGCTGCGGCGTTCAATGCATCTTGGGTAGCATCGTCAAGACCATGATAGAAAATCTTGATTATTCCTTCTTTTTTAAGTCCATGACCATGGCAGTTTATGAGTAGTTCTTTCATTCTTAACCATGCGTCAGTGAGAGTTTCTCGATCTTGTTGAGAAAAGCTTCGGATTTCTCCGAGGAGTTTTTCAAATAGGACATGAGGAAAGAATCGGCTAAGGAAAGAATTTCTAAGACCTTCCCATGTTCAAATGGTTCATTCGTTAAGTTCATCGAGCCATGACTTGGCTTCTCCAGTCAGGGATATGGAAACATCATGAGTTGGACGGCTTCGGATTGTCCTTCTCCATAGTTGAACATTTTACAAATTCCTCTAAATTCGTGGACGTGTTTGTGAGGATCGGTTTTGATTCTACCATCAAATTGGTTATTTTTAACAAGGGTTAAGTGGTTCCCTTTGATTGCAAAATCGTTTGCAATTTCAGGTAAAACGATTGCGGAGCCAGGAGTTGGTGCGACAACTCTATCTGCTGACCATATTGGTTCATCATCGGTGTTCGACATTGGATCGTAAGGGTTTATGAGTTTGGTGAGGATTTGTGAAAGATTTTCAAAAGGTTGGTTGATTATGCGAGGTTGAGTTTGCTCGTATCTCCTAGCTAAAGGAACACGACGATGAAGTCTACATAGCTTTCGGTTAAGAGTACGTTCAGGTTCAGGTAACGGTGATATCGGTGGTGTTTCGGATGAACGGGTGTGCATCCAACAAGGTTTTTGCTGTTTTCAGTGAAAATGTGCGGCGCACTTTTGGGTTTGTGCGGCGCACTTTGGTTCGCTACAGGAAGTGCGGCGCACTTTTTGGTTTGTGCTGCGTACTTTCTGTACTGCAGAAAATTTTTTTGATTTAAAATGAGTAGCAATGGTTAAATTTCTTCAAGGATTATACGAATTTGGTTACAAAACAGGATTATAAGTCCCCGGCAGCAGCGCCAAAATCTTGATGTTCGTTTGCAAGTCTTAAATTTATATTACAAGGTTTAGACAAAACAAGGGACTAGAAGACAAACACGGGCTAGTATACCCTTTCGTTCGTAATATAGCTTTGTAGTGGTAAGCCAGGATCGTTCGCTGAGACTTAGTTTCGTTTTGGTAATCAAGATAAAAATTGAAGAAATAAATAGTTGAAGTAATATCAATAATAACAAGTATGAATAATATGGGATAGCTCGTATAAGTTCGTGATGATGATAATAATGATCGAGATATGTTTATGTAGGTAAAGCGTGATAATCCTTTTTTGTCAAAATGGCGTTTACACAATTTACTTGGGTTGATTCAAGACTTATGTTTATTTAAGCGACTAAGCTCAAAACAAGTGGCCAACAAGTTCAATATTTTATGAAGTTTCTAAGCGGATTTCTCCAACCGAAGATTCATGACCATAGACAAGTTCTAGAAGACTTATTATAACAATTTATGTTTCTCAACGCCAAACTATCGTAACAAATCAACTTAGATAAAATATGGTTTGTAAAACTAGGAGGTAAAATGGTTCTACAACATTAGCTAGAAATCATTTATAAAGGATCATATCATAGCATCATCACTAATTATAGTCACATACCCATATAGTCACAAATAGCTTAGCCTAACATAGTAATCAAAGTAACAATTGGAAAAGAGTAAGAGAACATCATAGTTAGATTGGATTGAATAAACGAGTACACAAGTGTCACGATTGTATCGTTCCTCCAAGAATCGAAGAGTGGAATACTCTCGTTACAAGTATCTCCCAAAAGTGGATAATACTAAAAATTTACTAAGAGAGCTAAAATACTCGAGCTATGGAGTATTGAGAGAGAGAGGTGTGTGTAAAACGAGTGGAAATGGCCTCTATTTATAGTGCTGTCTGGGGTCAAATGTGCGCCGCACTTCTCCGAAAGTGCGCCGTACTTTGGAGACGAGAATGTGCGCCGCACTTCTATGTTTGTGCGCCACACTTCTGTGTTTGTGCGCCGCACTTCTGGGCGATTCAGAATCTTCTTTTAATAACTTTGGCTTTATTGCATATTGAGCCCCTTCTTTTATATCTTCACTTTGCTCCTTCAAACTTTATATCTGCTTATAAAACGCAACATATTAAGTATCGGAAGCTCTTATTTATACTTCAAAGTGTTGATCCCAAACTAAGATCTTAAACCTTAGCTTGTTTAAGGGTTGTGATAGTGAGAATAGATTCAATGTAACACTAGAGAAACTTCGCAATACAAAGTAACTAAACAAGATGCGGAATGTAGTATTTAGCACAAGAACAAATGTTTAAAGAAAACGTTAAACTTTAATATATCATAGATATACGAATACCCAATAGTGGTATTAGGGTTACATAAACCTTAAAGTATGAAATGAAAGCTAACAGAGAAAGACACACTTTGCATGATAACCTAGTGGGTCTTTTTATAGTACAAGGACTCACGTACAAGATCACTACTAACAAACTTGGAAAGTATCTCGGAGTAGTAACTGAAATGCGTTATAATCTCTTCCATGTTTATCTCTAGCAGCAGGGTCTTTGACTTCAGCAGGGGAACCAATCCCCCTGCCTTTGTTATTTACCAGGGGGAACTTACTCTAGCAGAGGAAACTCTGACCAACTAGCAGGGGTAACTAATACACTTATATTTATTCCCAACAATCCTCCCCTAAACTCGTGCTTTCGCCTAAAGACAAGTTTCTGAATAAATACTAGTTGATGAGGATGCTTACAAAGTTCCTGGCCAAATTGACTGTTCATCATCCTTACCAAATCATAAGCAACATGTGCTTTAGCATCTACAATCAAATCAGCCTGTGCCAGTTTCTTCAAGGTCTCTTGAGTGAAAGGATAATAACGACGATTAAGCAAATAAACACTTACACCTTCCATGACTATCTCATAAACCCCAGAATTGGTAAACAACTTCCAATACAACAAATTTCCCCCATTTACTGCATCAAATATGGGATCAAACATTTCATGTTCATACATCCTATGCATGCATTCCCAGATCACCCAAGCCTTCTCTACACCATCCACAGTAGGAGGATTTGTAGCAAAGGTCTTCTTCAAAAGCTTTCATAGATCTTCCAAGTCTTCACTAACTAAAGTTTGAAACATCAGATCTAGGCTCAAAAATGTTTGTGCTGTATTGTCAGCTCTTGTAAGCTTCCACCAAGTCATCCCCTTGTGTTAATAAACAGCATATTACACTATGGCAAATTTCTTCTCAAACTCACTAGGTGAGATTTCATCATTTTCTTGCACAACCAGCTGCTTATCTATTTCTTTATTTGAGGGATCTAAGTTTCCTTGGTAACTATACCAACCTTTTCCATCCTCTTGAGTCTTTTGGCTGCTCTCTGTGCATTGAGTACTGATCTATCAAATGTTGGAAAACTTACACCTGATTGTGATGATGCACCTGCTTGAGATGATGCACTTGCTTATGTTGTTTCCACTATTGTTCCTTCAACCTTTCTTTTTCTGGATTCCCTAGCTCTTTGTAACATCTCATTTTGCTTCCTGAGATACTCAACTTCTTCGGGAGTATTTATACCTATGAAGTCATCCACATTTGTCTCTCTTATAACTGGTCTGACTACCTTCTCTATCTCCTCAAAAGTCATGTCTTTGAAGTGACCATCAGTCCAGTTCTTGTGCCTTTTAAGCATAACTTTGTAGTGTGCCAGCCTCCCCTTTGCAGACCTCAAATATTTTTCCTTCTAAATCTGATTTGCCCTTCTTTCCAGATATTCATTTTGATACTTGTACACTGAACAAATCAATTCATACCTGTCTTCCAAAGGAGCATTTACCAACTCCTTTTCCCATTGATCTAGAAATTCTTGAACATGAGGCACCCTTTCATCTAAATCCCTATGAATGATTTCAATCTGCTTAAGCATCTCTTTGGGCCTCATCTGTTGCATTCTCTGATCCTGTATGTGAAGCTCCTCTTGTTGAAGTTTGAGAGCTACCTGTTCATCATATTCTTCTTGAGCCCTTTTCTGTTCAGGCGTTCTGTGCTTGCATTTTCTCTTGGACTGTTCAACCATGATCCCCTTTCCCTTGTCTTTTGGATCCACTGCTGGTGCTGGTTTTGCTTTAGGTGCAGGTTCTCCAATTCGAATTCCCTTCTGAGCTGGTTGCCTTTTGTTCTTCCTAACAAATGTTTGAGTAATAGGTTTAGCAGGGGAAAAACTTACAGCTGGGGGATCAGTTTTAGCAGGGGTAACTTTTGAAGCAAGGGCTTCTTCTTGATTGCCCATGGTCAAAAATGTTTGGGCAATCTCTTTTGTAGCACTCCCCTTATTACTTCCTTTTTCAGCACTTCCTTTCTCAGTTCCTTTCTCAGCACTTGCCACCTTTTCTTGTTCTAGATCCTGCCCACCAGGATATGCATACCACTGAGTAGATTCATCTGTGTTAGGAACTTCCTCCCCTTCGGAAGCATCCTTATATGTAGATATGATAAGCTTAGGATTTCTCCTCCCCTCCAGTGTAGCAAGTCTGGTTTCCAAATTATCGATAACCAGACCTTGCTTTTTGACAGTTTGTACAAGTTGTGCATTTTGCTCTTTCAAGCTAATGTACATATTCGTCAATTCCAAGATGGACAATGGTTGCATGTTTCTCTCAACCCTAGAAGGGGATTGCTCCCCTCTTTGGGTACCACTGAGTGAGGGAGAGGACTTACTTATTGTGTCACTATCTTGGTCATCCCTTGAGGATGAGGCAGTAGTAGCAGCCAAACCCTCAGTATGCTTCAACCTTTTGGAGGCTCTCCTCTATGCAACTTTTGAAGATTCACCAGGAAAGGGAGACCTGGCAAACCTGGATTTGGTTCTCCTTTCATGTTGTGGATCGGCAGGGGGTAGAGTGCTGGCAGGGGAATCAGATGGTTTGTGTGTGGCTACTTTTGTTTTAGCTGCTTCTTGTCTGATTTGTTTCATCATGATGGGAGTGAGTGGAACAACCCTGCCAGAAAATTGTGGAGCTAGTGCAGCAAGTGTGGTAAATAGTTTGGTAGAGTGTTTGGTGGCTGAAAAATAACGTTTGTTTTTTATAGGACCATGTTTACTCATATTCAGCAAAAGTTGGGTAAACCTTGGGTACATACAAAATTTAGAATTGCTTGTGACATTTTTGACCATTCCTTTGAAAATCATTTGAGAAAAAACAGTACTTTCTCCCTGTTGCTAAGCATATCAGGGCAGAAGCAACTTCACTTCCAAATTCATTAATAGCAGTGGTTTTAGGTGACAAACATTGTAAAATTGTATGAATCAAATATTTCCAATGTGGGGCAAACTGACCTTTAGCAAACTTACATTTTTGATCATCAGAAAGAGTGTACCCCAATTCTTCAAGACCCTCAAAAATTTCAGCATCAGGTAGGTTGGCAGTCCCATCCTCATCATCCAAAATAAGCTTGTCTCTAATGGAGGCAAGTGTAATCACCTTGGGATGGCCATCTACTATGCTTTGAATTGTTACCTCTCCATCCACTGTTTTGGTCCTTGATTTAGACCAAAACTCTTGGATGTTTGAGGTGTAAATCCTGGGATTGATAAGAAGAGCTACTCTAAAATACGAAGATTTTAGAAAAGCCACCAGTGAATTCTACTGTTCATCATGTAAAAGAGCAATTTGATTGTGATTAGCGTCAATTTTGGGAGACATGATAATTATTGAAAACGTTTGAAGGTTTATAGTTGTGAAAGTTAGGTGGGATTTGGTCGAGGGAGAGAGGTAAACCTGCTGGTTAAGGGAATTAAGTTTATATAGGCGAATTGAAGAACTGTGATTGGACCAAATTTTCAAATTGTAAAAATATTAGAGATAAATCTTGATAAGAAAGTAATTTATTTGAATTAATAAAGAGAAGATTACCAATCATCGAAGAAAGCTCCTTAAATATCTTTTGAAAAGAATAAAATATTCCCTAACCAAAAATTTAGCAAGCAGGCCCAACGGCTATAAGTAGGGTAACGTCATTGTCGGTCAACGGTCAAACAGGGGGATGTTGAACAAGCATGGGTATAAAAAGTTGAAAGCAGGGGAAACTTTCCTAGGAATATTTGATTAATCATGAAGAGATCAATGCTAAATAGCTCTACTCTAATGCACACCCTTTTAAACACAAGGTAGATACACAGAAACTCAAGAGTCCTCCATTCAGCAAAGTTCTAAACACAAAGAGTTAACACATAAGTAACCATACACCTGGTCAATCCAAGAAAATAAGCATACCCTAGTCACCATCCCTACCATTCCTTACTTATGGTTAGTTAGTCTTGGCAATATGTACTAAACATCTAAATTTAGACAACAAGCTAGTGAATGAAGAAGTTTAAGTACACATTGCAGTGCCTCAAGGTTTCAGAATTCTAACAGGCTTTGCAGCAAGTCTTCATTATTCTGAACCCCTACTCACCAGTGGATATGATATAGAATCATATATGAGTATCCAAAGGATACCCTAAGTCCTAAAGGTGTGACCTAACCTCCCCTTAAACATAGAGCATATACCTGATCCTCCCATTAGTGTAGTATGCACCATTTGCATCTCTGCATTGTTAGTCTAAAACCATATATAACCACATTAAAACGAACAAACCCATCCTAAGAGAAAACCTCTTGGTGGGGAAAAAATTCCTTAGCAGGGGAATGTACCCCAGCAGTGGAATCATTGTTCAAAAGCAGTGGAATGAGGAATAATGGAAAAAGTGATTAACATATGTACAACAACAGCAATAAAGTAATCCTAAATATACAAGACAAATTAGACATCAATTTTTAGGGAGAAACCATTCCAATACTTGCAACCAAGTACTGAAACCTCCCCACTTTAAAAGCTTTTGTCAAAAGATCAGCAACATTAAGTTCCGTATCAATTGCCTCTGGGACAATCAACCCTCTTTCAAAACAATCTCTAATAAAATGATGTCTTATTTCAATATGTTTGGTCTTGCTATGAAAAACATGATTTTTAATAATGCAAATGGTGATGTTATTGTCAATAAATATCTTGGTTTTAAGAAAATTGTACCCATAGTCAAGCAGCTAGTTCTGAACCCAAAGAACTTGTCCACAGCGTGCAGCAGCTGCTACATATTCAGCTCTAGTTGTGGATGTGGCCGGAATAGTCTGCTTTTTACACTGCCAAGATATAAGCCTGCTTCCCAAAAACTGACATCCACCTGTTGTAGACTTCCTATCATTGTTGTCACCAGCATAATCACTATCTGAATAGGATATCAGCTCAAATGGTGACTCCTTGGGATACCAAAGTCCTAAAGTTGGATGGCATTTCAGATACCTAAAATTCCTCTTTATAACCAATAAATGACACTATGTGGGTGCCACTTGGTATTTGGCACATAAGCAAACTGCAAACATAATGTCAGGTCTTGAAGTTATAAGGTACATGAGAGATCCAATCATGGACCTATAATTCCTGACATTAATAGGCTTCCCTGGGCCAACTTTTCCCCAAGGATTCTCCTTATCCATTGGAGTGGAGACTTTCTTTCCTTCACACTTTCCAAACTTCTTCACAATTTCAGTCACATACTTGTCTTGTGAGATGAAGATCCCATCTTTCCTCTGCTGACTTGTAAACCCAAAAAGAAGTTGAGTTCACCCATGGCACTCATTTGGAATTTGTCCTGCATCAACTTGGCAAACTCTTTGCTAAGCATGGAGTTTGTGGATCCAAAGATGATGTCATCCACATAAACTTGTACCAAAAGAAAGTCACCCTTTTGTTTCTTGATAAACAGGGTCTGGTCAATTTTCCCCCTGTTGAAGCCATTATCCAACAGGTATTTAAAAAGATTTCCATACCAGGCCCTAGGAGCTTGGTGAAGTCCATACATAGCCTTTTTCACCTTGTACACTTTGTCTGGGTGCTCTGGGTCTTCAAACCCTAGAGGTTGCATAACATAGACTTCTTCATCAATGGTGCCATATAAAAAGGCACTCTTAACATCCATTTGGTATACTGTGAAGTCCATGAACTAAGCATAAGCCAGAAACAATCTAATGGCTTCAATCCTGGCTACTGGAGCACAGACTTCCTCATAATCAATGCCTTCATCCTATGTATATCCGTGTGCCATCAGTCTTGCTTTGTTTTTGACTACAATACCCCTCTCATCCTTTTTGTTCTTGAGCACCCACTTTGTCCCAATAGGCCTTGCCCATTTTGGACAATCTACCAGAATCCAAACTTCTTGAATGTCAAACTATAAGAGTTCCTCTTGCATAGCTTCAACCCAACTTGGATCATTTAAAGCCTGAAAAATCTTCTTTGGCTCTTCTTGTGACAAAAATGCAGTAAACAGACAACATTGCATGTTATCATGATTAAACTTCATAGTGATGTTTGCAATGAAGCTGTGTTCCTTTGCTGAATACCTTGTATGTATAGGATCTTCAGGATCACCTATGATTTGTGATAGGGGTGATCTTTATTGATTCTGTAGGTAGGGCATGCTCATGATTACTTCTGTTTCATCCTCTTCCAAATTAGAATTGATGGGGCTATCTTAATTGGGAAAGAACTCCTCAAATGAGCTTTCAAATGATACTGCATGACCTAGGATGGATGCTGAGGAGCTGAATGCAACTCTGAATAACTTAGACCTCTATTCCTAATTATTCTGCTTCCACTGCTGGACATGAGTGGACCACCAGATATAGGTGAAGATGAGGAAATGGGTGGGGATTCTCTTTCTTCATCATTAACATCATTAACAGCTGGATCCTTGTTAGCAGGGGAAGCATTTGATCGAGCAGGGGTCTCCTGGATTCCAATGCTTTCAGCCATTCCACTACTTTCAGAAGTTGACTTAGCAGGGGAAGAGATTGCTTGTTCTTTCCTTTGAGATGTATCATCTTCTTCACCTGTTTTAGGAGCAGCATCAGTGGGAAACAGTGAGGGTACAACCATTGGAAATTGATCACCAAATTCTATGATCTCCCATAGAACATAGTGTTCCATCTTAAGGTATTGTTAAATTCTGAACTCCCATAGTTCAAAGTTTTCAGGGTCCAGAATGGGTAGTTTGAGAGCGTTGTTGTTGGTTGAGGATGAATCTGAAGACATGGTTGATGTTAGTTGTGAGAGATGTTTTGTTCTTGGTTTAATCAAAGTTTCTCAACAAGCCCTGATACCACTTGTTGATCCCAAACTCAGATCTTAAACCTTATCTTGTTTAAGGGTTGTGATAGAGAGAATAGATTCAATCTAACACTAGAAAAACTTTGCAATACAAAGTAACTAAACAAGATGCGGAATGTAGTGTTTAACACAAGAACAAATGTTTAAAGAAAACGTTAAACTTTAATATATCATAGATATACGAATACCCAATAGTGGTATTAGAGTTACAAAAACCTTAAAGTATGAAATGAAAGCTTACAGAGAAAGACACACTTTGCATGATAACCTAGTGGGTCCTTTTATAGTACAAGGACTCACGTACAAGATCACTACTAACAAACTTGGAAAGTATCTCGGAGTAGTAACTGAAACGCGTTATAATCTCTTCCAAGTTTATCTCTAGCAGCAAGGTCTTTTACTTCAGCAGGGAAACCAATCCCCCTGCCTTTGTTATTTACCAGGGGAAACTTACTCTAGCAGGGGAAACTCTGACCAACTAGCAGGGGTAACTAATACACTTATATTTATTCCCAACACAAAGTGGCATTATAATGATAGGTTGAATATCTATAATTAGGTCGTTATCACATTCCAACGGAGATTTTGAACTATTTCAAGGCTAATGATGATAGGTACACGAACATGGCAAATGATGTTAGTAACCTAAGGAATAAGTTTGAAACTCAAAGTAACAAATTGGAAGGAAAGGTGGTTAGGCTCCAACAAAACCAACAAAAAATGGAACAAGTTCAACATAAGATTGAACAAACCTTACTTAGGTTGGAGAAAAATGCAAAAGCCGAGAAAGAGCAAGATAGGGAGGAACATAAAAAGAAGGAAATAGACTTTTAGATGCTATCATGATGAGTAGAGCCTCTACTTCGGGTGGTCTTCCTAGTAACACCGTGTCAAACCCGAAGGGAGAGATGAAAGTGATTACCACACGTAGTGGTAAGACCTTTAAGTAACCGAATCCTCAACCAATTACTCCTACGGTGGAGGAAATTGAGGAAGAACCCGAGGTGGTGGTCGAAAAGGAGCATATCCCAATCCCACAAAGTACCGCTCAAACCACACCTACGGTTAACCCTTTACCATCATTGGAACCTGAGATTCCAAAGGCTATGCCTAAGTCCCACCCCACACCACCCTTACCTTACCCATCGAGACTTCGTAAGGAGAAATTGTAAGAGCGTGACAATTTCCAATTTGAGCTTTTTATTAAGATGTTTCGTGATATTCATTTTAACATATGTTTTGCCGACGTTTTGATCATGATGCCTTGATTTTCCCAACTTTAAGAGTATGTTAAACAAGGAGAAATTGCAACAATTGTCTAGATGTTCATCAGTTTATCGTAACCGCATACCTCAAAAAGTCGGTGATCCCGTTAAATTTTTGATTCCATGTGGTATTCAAGATATGGAAGAATGCTATGCCTTGGCCGATCTTGGTGCTAGTATTAATTTGATGCCTCTTGCAATCTTCAAGTTGCTCAGTCATCCTAATCATACTCCTTCAAGAATGTCTATCGAAATGGCCGATCATTCTACGATTCCCGCATGTGGATTGGCCGAAGACGTTTTTGTGAAAGTGGGAAAGTTCTATTATCTGGTAGACTTTATAGTAGTCGATATTCCCACGGATCCTCGAGTTCCTCTTATTTTAGGTCATTCGTTTTTGGATACGTCAATGGCGTTGATTGATGTGCATGCTAGGAAAATCACCTTACGTTTCAACGACGAGGAACTTGTTATAAACACAACTTAAAACTCTCAACTTTCTCATGTTTATTCCGTCGCGACTATAAACCATATTGATATGATCGATGTCGTTTGCGAGGAATTCTCACAACAATTTTTAGGTTTTGGTGATGAAGAAAATAGTGGCAATCGCACTATGCTCGATCCTATTCTTGATAACTAGACACCATCCTTCACTCCATCTGAAGGTGGTGAGTTTACTCTGGAAGAGTTTGATGTACCTTGAACTTGTAACGAAGACCTCGACAACGATGAGTACTTCTAGATTATCAAGGATTTTCTTAACGATTTCCCATTTCCTCCGCCGGTGGAGGTTATGAGTATCAAACCCAAATCTTCAATCGAGGAACCACCAATCCTCGAGTTGAAAGATCTTCCTACTCATCTTGAATACATATTCTTCAAAGGAGACGATAAGTTTCCGGTTATTATTCGAAGTATCTTTCGGATGATGAAAAAACCGCACTTATCGATGTCTTGAAGGACCACAAAGGGGCAATTGCGTGGAAATTATCTGACATTAAGGGGATCGACCCTAAATTTTGTACCCACAAAATCTTAATGGAGGAAGACTACAAGACCGCAATCCAATGTCAAAGGAGGGTGAACCCCAAAATTGACGACGTCATTAAAAAGAAGGTCCTTAAACTCCTTGACGCGGGAATGATTTACCCTATTTCGATAGCCCTTGGGTTAGTCCCATTCATTATGTCCCTAAAAAAGGAGGAATTAACGTTGTGCCAAACGATGACAACGAGTTAATTCCAACTCGAATCGTGACCAGTTGGAGGGTGTGTATTTACTATCGTAAGTTAAATGACGTCACTCGTAAAGACCATTTTCCCTTGCCCTTCATGGATCAAATGTTGGAGCGTCTTGCGGGAAACGATTTCTATTGCTTTTTAGATGCTTTTTCCGGTTACTTCCAAATCCCCATCGATCCTCGTGATCAAGAAAAAACTACGTTTACGTGTCCGTATGGAAAGTTTTCCTATCGTAGAATGCCATTCGGACTTTGCAAATCACCGGGAACCTTCCAACGGTGTATGATGGCTATTTTTCATGACATGATCGAGAAGATGATGGAAGTCTTTATGGATGACTTTTCCGTGTCTAGTAGTTCGTTCACTTCGTGCTTAGGAAATTTGAAACATATGTTGAAACGTTGTGAGGAAACCAACCTTGTGCTCAAATGGGAAAAATGTCATTTTATGGTTAATGAAGGAATCGTCTTAGGGCACAAGGTTTCGAAAGCGGGGATTAAGGTAGACAAAGCTAAGATAGACGCCATCGCCAAATTACCTCATCCCAAAACCGTTAAGGAAGTTAGGAGTTTCCTAGGCCATGCGGGCTTTTATCGTCGATTCATCAAGGATTTTTCAAAGATATCTCGACCCATTACACACCTCCTCAAAAGAGATGCTCCTTTTGTCTTTAACGAAGATTGTGTACGAGCCTTTGAAATCCTTAAGAGGAAACTTACCGAAGCTCCCATCCTTGTTGCTTCCAATTGGAACCTCCCCTTTGAACTAATGTGTGATGCAAGTGATTACGCTATTGGGGCCGTTTTGGGGCAACATCATGAAAAGCACTTCTTGCCTATCCACTATGCTAGCAAGAGGATGACCGAGGCTCAACTTAAGTACACTACAACGGAAAAGGAATTCCTTTCCGTGGTGTATGCATTTGAGAAATTCCGACCTTACCTCGTCTTGACCAAATGCATAGTGTATACGGACCATTTGAAATCAAGTACCTCTTGGCTAAGAAAGATGCAAAGCCGAGTTTGCTTCGTTGGATTCTCCTCCTACAAGAATTTGATGTCACAATACTTGACAAAAAAGGAGCCGAGAATCTAGCGACCGATCATCTTTCTCGCTTGGAAGATCCTCACCAAAGTGTGTACGAGAATAAGGAAATCACCGAAACATTTCCTCTCGAGACACCTCGTGTAGTGAATTCTAAAAGAGACTCTTCCACCCCATGGTTTGCGGACATCACAAATTACCATGCGGGCAACTTCATCATTAAGGGTATGACGACTCAACAAAAACGAAAATTCTTTCGTGACGTCAAGTTATACTTTTGGAACGATCCTTACCTATTTCGGACTTCTGTGGATCCAATTATTCGACGTTATGTTTTTGGCACCGAAGCTTCTAATATCCTTAGAGCTTGTCACGAGGGACCCACGGGTGGTCACCATGGTGCTAATATCACGACAAAGAAGGTCTTTGATGCCGCCTTCTTTTGGCCTACTATTTACCGAGATGCACATGCACTTGTCAAGTCATGTGACTCATGCCAACGTCAAGGAAAAGCCTCACAAAATGATGAAATGCCACAAAATATCATCCTAGTGTGTGAGATCTTTGACGTTTGGGGAGTTGATTTTATGGGGCCGTTCCCATCATCTCGTGGTAATAAGTACATCCTTGTCGTCGTTGACTACCTACAAGTGGGTGGATGTGACAACCCAAACCCGTGGTCATTATTTAATTATATTTTTACGTATATTTTGAAATTTTTGACGAGATTGATTGTTATGATGATCGGTGATTTGATTTGGATGAATGTTGGAAGTAATATTTTTACGTTTTGACGAGTTACGAGGATTTTTTAGTAATGACGATGTCAACGGATGCCCGAAATTTTAAGTTTTATTTTAGACATGTCGATGTTTAATATTTTGACGTTTTTATTTTTAATGTCGTATTAAGTCGTACCGGGACTATATAATATCATATTTTGTGTGCGTTTTAAGTTTTGATAAGTATTTTTATAAAACCCAAGACCCGTAAATATTTTTGAAATTGACTAATAGTCATTTCCTGCTTTTTAAACAAGTAATTGCATTTTGGTCCACAAGAATCACAATTGGCAAAAAATACCCTAAACTTTTCCCATATAAAAGGAAAATTTAAAACACCAAAACACATACACAATCCACTAACTCACAAAAATCTTTCTCCCTCCTCTCTCCCTTATTATTTCCGTCACCCCCACCACCCTAAAACCCTTGATTTTTCAAAATCAAGCTTGAATCCATTAAAACTAATCAAAGACCCATCTTTATCTTTTGATTCTCATCATTTTGGTATGAAAATCTCTTACATGCATAAACTTTTTATTAAAACCCATTTTTGATGAAAACTATGTATGTTTGATCTTAAATATATGTTGTATGTAGGTGTTTATGGTGTTATATATTATTTTAATTGGTTGCCTGTTGAAATTTTGAGTTGGGTTTTATTTGATTTGATCATCTAGGATGATATAGTATGTTAGGATTGAAAGTAGTAATATTTGGATGATTATAGTTGTAAAAATGATGTTAAAATGGGTAAAAATTTGGTTTTGAGTGGTTTTTAAAGATGTATTTTTGACCAGCAGCTAAAAGTTAATTTTTGAAAAATATAAGTTTGAGTATGATATGAACTAACTAGATATTGTTGTATAGGATTTCATAAGCTTCGATTTGGTATAAAGTAGAGCTTCTAGCTCCAAACGAGCGAAAAGTTATGATAGTTTGATTTTTCGTGTACCGGGAGACGAGTTTCGGCACAATATAATTGTTGTCGATATTTGGATCGAATCTCGGGGACTATAAGAAGGATTTTAAAATAGGTCAAGGACTGATGTAAAGTGATAAACATTATGATGTTAAGTCTATTTTCAAATTTGAGTGTCGGTTTTGTAAACGGAGTCATTTATATAGGTTAAAAAGACTATATGAGTTGTTGACGTAAAACTGTCCGGTTTTTGTAGTTCGAAGATGAGTCAGTCTGGGAACTTTAAGAGTAAAATATTTTAACCAACTTTTGGGAGGTCTTTTTATATATAGTAAGTGAAGTTTCTGATTAGTATCGTAAGCTATTGACGTGTTTAAGTAAGGAAAACAATCTGGACGATTATTAGATATATATCGACAGTTTTTGAAAGAATAAAAATATAAAAGTGTACGTAAGAAGGAATTTTTAACTTGAGTATGGTGTGAGTTTGATTTTGACTTTGAGATATTTATTCCAATTTATTAAGTATGAAATATTATTTGGATATATTATTAAAGGCACGCGTTTTATTTTGATAGATTGTGAATTTCGTGTTCGCCGGGCATCATCGATCGTTGAAAGTCGTCATACTACTGTTAATACTTCAGGTGAGTCTGTAGCCTCGCTTTCTACTTTTTTTAATGATTTTAAAACCCGCGAGGGGGATACATGCTATTGAAGTAAAATGAACACATGTCATGAGCAATTGTTGGACCCGAATGTTGCCTTTGTTGCCTTTGTTGATTTGAATTGTATAAGTACCTAAATTGCAAAAGTCCCTAAATTCATGAGCCGTTTACTATCTTCTGACTTGATGTTGTGAGTTGGGAATAGCCGCTTATTCTAATAATAGTACTATTGGGTTGACGACCCTATATGAGACCAGGGCTTTACGCTGAGTAACCTTTGGGAAGGATAATTTTACGAGAATGAGAATGTGGTATACTTTCAATTGATACCCTAGTAGAGGCACTGGAATTCTTATAGTCATGCTGGCATTTGGCGTGGGTGACTAAGTTAAGGGGTCGGTGTCATGAGCTTAATACAATTCATTATCTATTGCTATAAGATGGAATGCATGATTAATAGATTGTATGGCCACAATGCTATTAAACAATTGTGATTGATTTTTATGATGTGTTCTAATATGTTTTGTTAAACTTATAGACTTGCTCAACCGTTGTGTTGATGATTTTAAGCATGTATTTCACGTACTTGAAGTTGTTGAATTGCGAAGCTTGCTGGAGAAGGATTGTGGGATTGCTTTTGTAGTAATTTGGTCTAAAACAGATTTCTTACCCGATTGTCATAAATTTATAGTATATGGTCCAGTATTTTGGTAAAAAAAAATTCGATTGGTTAAGATCTTTGGGGAACCTAAACGCTACTCTGATATTTTTAAACTGATTTTTACTTGGGATTGAAGGTTTTAGACATTTATTTAAATTATTTCCTTATTATATTCCTAAATATACTGTTGTAAGGTCATATAAAGAGTATTGTAAAATGAAGTTTGAGAATAGCACCCAATGGTGTATTTTCGCTGCGCAATGTAATTTGGGGGTGTTATAGATTGGTAACCAGAGCTTTTTAGTTATAGCGAATTAGGTCGATTTTTGAAAATGTCCTAAACTATAACTTTGGTGTCAAAAGTGTTTTATAAAAGCAACGCAACTTCTCTGCAAGGCTCCGATAAGATTATTTATTTTGTTATGTTTTGTTATTATAGATGTATCCCTCAAAACTGTTCTGAATTCCTGAGTATTTATTAAGTAAATATTACGATAAGGTATTGGTATTAATGAAAGGACGCAGAGTGCTTTCATCATAATTTCATTGTTTATGAGTATTGTATAATTATCATTTGCATTGCATTGCATACATATATATTTGGCATACGTAAATTTTTTGCATTCGCATAGTTATGCATTGCATATATATTTTTGAATAATGACCTTATGTACCTTTGAATTTTCTATAATTGCAGAAAATGTCCGACATACCACTTAACAACAATAGGCGGGGATATGCTGTAGGTCAACGGGGTATGCAATGTCAGCAAGGATGTAATCATAAGAATTCAGGTGGATTGTTAGATTATGAGGATGATACGGACGATAAGAAAAATGTTGTAGAATCTAATAGTGATAATTATAGGACTGAGAGTGAAGTTGGAAGAACTGAGGTTAGAACTGAAGTAAGAAGTTATGGAACTGATTTTAAGAAATATCAGGAAGAGAGAGATAGGTTTCGCAGGTTAAGTGAATATGTAGCTCACCTTGGGCCGTATCTTGGACCGTATTGGAAGTTCCAGGACAGTGAGAAGTATGCTGATTCGCATTATTTGATAGATCCGCCGTGTCAAGGAGCGCATTTGAGATATGGATTTGAGGAGCCGCCGTGCTTTGATCCAAAATGGAGGTGCTGCAAGTTAGGACCGGATGAAGATGAAGCAGGGACGAGCCAAGTTGGAGAAAATGATGTGCCAAGTCCTATGGAGTGATGGAGTGATGGATCTTTGTTGTATTTCAGTTTATGTATTATTGTGTTGTATTTGGATTCTTTAGATGTTATGAGGTAGTATTGTGATGGATTATTGTTGTTGTTTAGGAAGATAAGGGTAAGTGACTGTAGTGACAAGATTTTGTTGGGATTTTCTTGGATTTATGGATGAAATCTACTATTACCATTTAGTATCTTGATGTGTCTTTGTTATCTTCTCTTTTGTGAGATGATTGTAGAATTGAGGTAGTATTGTGTTGTTGGCGCATGTAGTATTCATAATATATCTTGATGAAAATATCCTTCTTTCTATCTCGATGTGTATACTTATCATGTTTCTTAAATATGTGATAACAGTAGAAAGAGTTGAGTGGGATATGTTTCTGTCATTAGTGGGGATTCCACGTGACTGAGTTTCTTGAAATATGTCTCCAGAGTTAACAACCTATAGGGTAGATTATAGGATTATGGAAATAGTTGTTAGATTGTTTGAAGCTGATAGTGCTGCGAGGAGACGAGGTGCTGAGACTGAAGATGCTGCTGTTCCAGTTGAAGATGTTGTTGTTCCAGTTGAAGATGCTACTGTTCCAGTTGGAGTGGCTGCTGCTATTCTGCAAGATTTAAAAGGATGTCTATGTGTTAGATTCCTAGGAATGAGAAGAGATGCAGTGAAGAGTGTCGTACATATATTAATGGTAATTGGAAATATACAACTACATGGACAAGTTCGAGTAACTGATGGATGTTTTGATATATCAATAGTCATTTGGGAATGTTCAACTAAACGAAAAGAGATAGTAATTTAAAGATTGATCCAGGTTCGAAATTAAGTGTGGCAGAAAAGGATAAAAGGAAGGGTATTGTTGCGAATGACAATAAGGAATAGGAATTTATTTCCTCTAACAAAAGGTAAACTTGGAATTTAACAGCCTAAGATAAGAAGAGATAGTATTCATGCGGTTACTATAAATCGAGTAAGCAGGAGGAATTATAATGTGTAGAACACATATATTTTATACCACTTAAGTAGTTATCTATTTACTTGTCGTAAGTACGGATTAGCTGGAGATCGGGCTGCTGAAGGAATAACAAGGAGTGTAGTATAGAAATTAGTATTTCTGTGGTAATGAAATGTTTTCACTTCGGTATAGGAGATTGAATAAAGGAATTATTCAGATAATGGAAAATCAATATGAAAGGAATGTTGCTGATATTACAGCCTATATTTTGGAAATGCTAATAAGAATTGAGATTTAGATGTTGTAATTTGCATATTCTTATCTGATAATCAATGAGTTAAGATTTCATTGGAATCCTAAAGGTGTTATTGATGGTGTATTGAAATTCTGAAGGTGTTATTGAGGATATATTGAGATTTGAAGATGTTAGATTTTAGTTGACCTGAGGACGAGAAATCAACGAGAATTAGCAATTGGTTGAAGTGAGAAATTAACCGATGGAAGGATTGTTAATAACTATATATATATATATATATATATATATATATATATATATATATATATATATATATATATATATATATATATATATATATATATATATATATATATATATATATATATATATATATATATATATATATATATATATATATATATATATATATATATATATATATATATATATATATATATATATATATATATATATATATGTATATATATAGAGATAGGATCAAGAGAAAACTTCATCTCGGTAGAAAACCTAGAAAACCACTTTATAACCGTTGGATCAAGTCATCATATCCTCCTTTTTTCTGTCCCAAACTACAGGGACCTTTTTGTAACTTCGTTCTTTCTTTAAGGGGTGATTTTATAAATTCACTCTTTTTTCCGGTACCATATAAAAGGCGTAATTTTTTCATTTTTTCTTTTCTTTTTCTATATTTCTCTCTCTGACCTTACGATCCAAATCTATGATCCACAAAGTTTTCTTTTGACTAAGTAGAGTAAACATGACGTTTTATCCGATGCACGTGATCTTCTCGTCTTAGTTTCTCCAATCGAAGATCAAGGTAAATTTTTTAACTGATGTCAGTTACAGTCCTATTAGTTTTAATCTTCTCGTCTTAGTTTGTTAGTGTTTATTTGCGCAGATTTTCATTCATTACGAGTTAATGTGTTGTTTACTAAAGTGTGATTGGTAACCATCTTCGTTGTTCATAGATATAGATATTGACTATAAGAGTTAATTATTGTTTATAAAATTGCACACAAGCTGCTTAAGAAAATATCCGAATGAAATTTTATAACCTTGATGCACTAATTTATAGTGTAATACATCTATTTTTCATCTTTTACTATTTAGAGTATTAAATTGAATGATTGTTAGTAATTTTAGTGATTTTAGGATTAAATGAAACAATTCTTAACTGGTGGTTTAAACTATTGGTCGCATTGTGTTAAATAGGAATGCTAAGAGAAGGAAGTTGTTCCATATAGCTAAAAACTTCGATTTTTTGAATGAGAAAAGTAGTGAAAGTATATCTAATTTGCCTAAGAGGAGTGCTTTTGGGAGATAGGAAGCGGTGACTGTTTCTTAACATACAACAATGATCACGGGGTAGGAATTGTAAACCATGTTGGTTAAACTAGACTAGTGATCCGGTTACTGTCTCTTCATACTTGTAATCCTTTGTAGCTTCTTGTTTGTTTCTAGCTCCTTGCTGGTTTTAATAAAATCGCCGTTAAAAAAACATCAATGATCACGGGGTTTGTTGTAGGCACCACTGACATTGTGTGAGTTGTAAAGTATATGATGCATATAACAATCTGGAATAATACGTGAAGAAGAGTTGCATAAGAGGATGAAAGTTTTATTGTTAGATCATTGCTTTGCATAGGAGGATACTAGTTTAGGTTAGTAACTTTACAATTTTTTTAAGCTGAACAAAGCATAAAAACAGTTGCTGCTTAATAAGTGTTAGGGAGACTTGGGACTGCATGAAATGCCGAGTATGCATCTACATAACCTTAAATATAATCTGGTAGTTTGAAAGAGTCAAATCATGAAAGGCCGTCTGGTAGTTTGAAAGAGTCAAATCATGATGGACCCATTATCCATCTTTGTAACCTAAAATAGAATCTGGTAGTCTAAAAAGGGTAATTCTTTACTGTAGCGCTTACCCCAAACACTTGTACAGAAATTCTGCATTTTGTACCACAAATTTTTATGCAGTGATTACTGATAGTTTGACCATTTTTCTATCCATTCCTTCAATTTGTATCAAAATGAAGGAAAGACATCTGTTTTATGGGTGAGTGGGAAAGCCTCTATGTGGTAAAAAAATCAATAAACATAAGCTTGTTGGTTGATTATGTGTTTCAAAATGAACGAAAGACATCTGTTTCTTTTATCTCTTATTATCATATTCGTTGGAGAAAAAATAATAAACATAAGCTTTAAGTTGGAGCTATTCAGGGATGCTACCCCAAGAGAGACCCCATGTCATATTTTTTTCCCACTTGACATACCATGTCACTGCACCAGCATATAGTAGGTTGTAGGCCATTTTATTTTGCATGTCTTATTTTACTAAATCGTGTTGTTATATCACTTTAAAATGTTTGAGTGGCCTTGTGATCCTACTTATATATGTACATATATATACATATGGTGAAAGTTTACGACGTTGTTAACGTTCTCAAAGTGAAAAGAAACATGAAAAATATACATAATAGCATATGCATTTTTGGTCCACAAGATATTCGATGAGCTGCCAATAATACTTCAGTCCAGGTTTTGTTTCTTTGAACATATAATACTATCCGTCATCATGCAAATAATCTGTTATCTAATATTGTTTTAATTGTATATATTTGAACAGGGTAGTGCTGCAGATGCTGCCATGTGTGGGATGCTGGAAATAACTAAAAACCACGGCTTAAAGAGATCGGGTATAAGTACTTTTACAGGTGCATGTTTCTCAGCCCTTAGGTTCTGGATGCATGTTTTGGATTATGTTTTAATTGTGTGTCAAATAATCATTTTTTATTGATCTTGAAAATGAAATTTTGAACACAGGTTCATGATGAAGTAATACTTAAAAGGCCAACAGGGTCAGCCCGTCAAAAGCCTTTTTATGGCAAAGCAACCTCTTAGTTGATTTCATAGTTGATGCTAAATTCGCCAAAAACTAGTACTCAGCCAAGTAGAAATGAAAGTAAATAGCATGTTTTGGATTATGATATCATTATATATTAGCATGTAGTGATAATGCCCTTCATGGAAGTTAAAGAACTACGTGATGCCATAATTGTTAACTAACAGATTCCCTGGATTAGATAGTTTGATGCCTTAATTTATACAACGTGATGCACTTATACCCTTGGACCTATATCGGTTTAATTAAGGATAAAGTATGAGTAAAGTTCTTTTTTTTAATGTACATTCTCAAGTACAATTACCATCACGTTGTTTATGGTCAAGAAGGTACCTGATCTTCCATATTTCCTTTACCATTGTATAAATTCAAAATCTGGTATCCCGATTTAAAGTGTGTTTTTGTATGAGAAATTTAGTTCGATTTCTTAATTCTTGGTGGCATAACGCAAATGAATGCTTTTGACATATCAGGTGCAAAGCGCCTCGTTCCCACATGTCTTGGTGATGATGATGATGATCAGTGAATTGAGGATGACTTTACAGTTTGATACCTAGCGACGTTTCTAGTGTTAATTTATGTATTGAGCAACATACAGGCGAGTAAAATGCTTGGTAACTATCTGCGTTTTAATTAATTATGTCTCGTTCATTTTCATGCTAGAAATTCTATGCCCAGAGTATCATCACCCTGCTTCTCAAAGAGGATGAAGTAAACACTATGTCTCCTCCATACACAACTCATATACATCAATATCAGGTGGTCGTTCTTGATCCTGATAGTAGACGTGCGACATCCGACACACAAAGTGCTTCAATAGATCATGAGTGTTCATTAATATACGAGATTTGTCAACACTAAAAAACAACTAGTTACAGGGTCATGGGGGTCTTTAATTGAATCGGAAGTAATGGTGGCACGTCAAATCCAGGATATGTTATCGTAATGCCCCCTTGGAAATGAATGTGACCTGGTTTGCAGGACTTATCAATCTTGTGGCAGATTGTTGTTTGTTTTCAGAATTTCAGTATTGTTAGCCTAAGCAAAAGAAAGTGTGATTCTGGTTATGTATGAATAAGTGAATATTAGCCTAGTTAGTTTTGGAGTTTGGGTCATTTCCAATCATTTTAAATATAACAATTGCACCATGTTCTTTGTTAATATGTTCTTTGAAACAAGATGTTTATTTAGTGTCGTAGTTTCTTTGATGTGAGATTAAAATACAACATTCCACAACATAGATCTATTTTTATTCATTTTGTTAACTGTTAACATTTATGTTTTAAAGAAATTTTATAGATCATTAACGTCCATGTCAAAGAGTTCCCTTTAAACTATACAACCCAAATGCCGTTAATTCATACACACGGATGCCCTTAAAACAGTCGGATGCTATATAATGAAACAAATAGATGCCTTAAACTAAAATACAATCGTATATCGTATAATGTATGAATAAAACTTAACATAACATATATATATGACACAAAGCAGATCCTTTCCAAAATTTGTATTTCAATATTCAACATTATATGCTTATCCATTGTTGGGACTTCGGTGTTGAATTTTCACATCTGGTTGCAAAAACCTGGTACACTGCCTACCTGCAGCCACTGCAACAACTGCTGGAAACCTGGTGCCACCTTCTCCATCACCGGTGATGATATCCTTTCTCCTTTTCCCATTGTCATCATATCATTTCTCCTTTTCCACCATATCCGCTACCTCCATACCCACCTGAACCCCTATAAAAGCTACCACCATAGAACATGGAACCACCACCACAACGTGACAGGTTGTCATATCAAGGATCACTGACCGCTCGTTTTGGCTCGGCCCTCTTAGTCTCCACCTAATATAAAATGACATCAATCCTACTTTATTATAAAATGAAATGTAAGCTATAGGGTTATTCCTTGTAAATTAACTTACTCGTGTGCCTCTAAGTTCGTGTAGTTGACCATCAACGAAGAACTTGTCCACAACTTCTTCAGTATCAAATGTAATGGAAGTAGTAGTATTATGTATAATGTGTTTCTCAGACTGTGTATGACTGGTGGATGCTATTTATGTCGACGTTCTTCAACTTTCAACTGATTCCACATGACCTTTGAGCGTAAGCATCTCTCGCAGCCTACACCATTATTCATTCATTGAATGTATTAGAAAATAGTTACTTTAGAGAACTAGATCATATATGTCATAGTCCATGTAGGTATCATGTAAAGGTAGAAGGTTTTATATACATTTTTTACGTCTAAACTATTGGTATATAGAGTGAAAAGAGCACTACTGTACCTCATTCATCTCTGCCCGGCGTTTTGCATCTCCAGCCATTTGATTAAGTTCAATGTGGTTGTTGTGTTCAACAAACTGCACTTCTAGCGGGTCCAGTCCGTGTAGTGTCCTTTGTGCTTGAGCCCATTTAAGCTCATGGTCTTCCTTCCCAAAGTTATTTTTCTTGGTGAAAACAACCTGCAGGAAACAAAAATATATAAGTACTTAACTAAACACTAGTGACTTGTATCAAAACCGTCAGCACTCTACCCACTTATAGCGTATCTGATGAAGAACTTGATGAGATCAAGTGGGATATAGAATACAACGTTGTAAAGCCATATTACCCTAGCCCAACCCCATCTGATCCCTTCAATTGCAGCAAAACTCTGGTTTGCATAAACAACAATTAACGTTGCAATGTGATATGAAATGGAAAGGAACATCAACCATTTATTTACGTAAATTTAAAACAAGATTAATAAACTGAAAAAGATTGGCTGCAAATTATAAAGTCCACATACCAGTTGAGCAATCAAGAAAGCGATGAAAAGTAAAGCTCCTGGACGTTCTGTATAGGACCAACTTTTGAGCTGGAGTACAATCGGCCAGTTTACCTTCTTTGAAACAGAGAGCTACAGACATGTAAAAAATTCTATAAACAAATATAAGGTTGAAAACAGAATATACACCTCCATAAGTTTTCCAAACAGCTATAAATCCTACGAGATTCCAAGTTTCATATTTAAAAAAATAAATAATTCCATATAAGGTCGAAAAAGTTGAACTTAAATTGAAACTTAAATTGTCGAAAGTCACCTAAAGTGCATCTATGAATAGACTCTTAGATCACTTTATCAGAAGGTTTAGATCATTGCAAGATTAAAATAAAGAGATTTTTCAGCCATTTTATACATTCGAAGATGTCTCATGTTTCATAAATATTATGCATATTGTGATGAGATTGATTAAGTCTACTTATAAAAAACTTGTACATTCTAATTTTTGCAGATTTTGTAAGTGTCAGTTATTGTGTTGATTCCAATTACACCGATCCAAGTCAATACGACATTGATCCCAGATGACAAATTGTTATCTAACAACCAACAGTGCCAAGAGATTGGGACCCTAGAACAAAATGGCACGACATATGATCATGCTCGATTCTTTAATACAAAGTATGGAATGAAATGGTGTTATGATTTTCCAACAAAAAAAGGGCCAGAATTATCTAATAAGGAACGCATTCCCTTTAGAAGATGTAAATGTGTCGCCTACTGATGTTTCAATTGGATTACACCAATAGGGTGAGTTAACTCCTCACAAACAGCTAAGGTTGAAGGGAATTTTCATTGCAAGATTCACATCATTGACATATGTTTCATATCAGAATATACCAAGATTAAGCTCGTGTTTGAGTTAAAATTTCCTACAAAATATGATTGCCACTCTATAGTTGCCTCATTGTAATCAAACGTAAATGATTTTACACGTTAATCTACTTAAGCTACAACCTATCTTAAATCATAAGCTAAGATTGACTAATAGATCTCATATATGCACTAATAATACACAACTGATGTCCTAATCTCATTAAGTTGCTGTGTTTCTAGACTTCCAGTCCTACAGCTAAATCAACGTGCTGCAAAGGTTTAGTGAGAAAGCTCACATCAAGGTCTATATGAATAAAAAACCAGCAACACTATTATGTATGTCAATTTCCTTTTTTTTCAAAATTTTCGTCTAAAAAAATGAGTGGGGTGGCAGATCCTATTTGATCTAAACCGAAACAAAACTTATGCAATTAACCAAGTCATCAACGTAAACGGATGCGCTAATACATTCTTAAACACATGCCCTAGTAGCTCAGTTTTCAATTGGATATCTTTTTAAACGAATTATAGATCGAGATGTCAGATTTCCACTAGTGCTTATTATCACTCCATTCATATTGAATAGAACTGTAAAATCGATAACTATTTTTATAATAGCTCTTTTTACAAAGGTCACTACACCTTAAAGATATCGCATAGAAGGAAACGTACAACTTTTCATGGTGCATGGGGTGTATAATGCTTACCATCTTAACTATTTACAGGGTAACACCACCAGTCGCTGAAGTGGCAGTGATGAAACTATAGAATCATCATGGCACCTTGCTCATATTGGTGACCGCACATAAACATGGAATAGTGGTTCTCATGTCTCAACTTCCTATGATGGAGGAAATATAAATAAATTCGTTTCAATTGACCGACTCTTTGGACTCAAAATGGTTATTATTTTCTATAAAGTTTGAGATGCCTAGTCTCTTCAGAAGCGCCTAGATGTGGTAATTCAACCCATTCACATACGAATGGGTTGATTCGGGCTATGTTTTGATCTTTAAAGGGTCCTATGGGTAACAACTAACAAGAAGTAGCTTTAAGACACGGGGTCGAATGGATTGTAAGTCATCTAAATTGTCGTACTTCGTTTCCCGGGACGGGCGGCTCCCTCTTTCATAACAGTCTAGTTATCTTAATAAAATTTGACATGAAGTTTTTGGGTCAACATGGCATTACCGATGCAAACAGATGCACTAATACATTCTTAAGCACATGCCCTAATACATTTTCAAAATGACGCCCTAATACAGTTTTAAACTGATGCACTAATACAATCTTAACCTCATTCCCTAATACAGCCTAAAATCGATGCCCTAATACAGTCTAAAATCGATGCCCTATTACAGTCTAAAATCGATGCCCTATTACATTCTTAAACACATGCCTTAATTTTTTTAATTGTTTCACTAATCACACAAACAAACAAATGCTCTAACTAAATATAATGATCTTATCATACTAAGAGATGCAATAGCACATTTTTTTAACAATGACACAAAAAAGATATTCTAACATTTCACTTGATGCCGTAATTATGCGCATAGACCCAACTTCACACAATTATGCCTTAATTTCACTAACACCACACTACATAATCTTCATTTTATTAACACACATTCAAATTGATACAACAACCATTCTAATATACATCAAATAGACACCTTAATCTCTATACATACACATTCAATAAATAACACACACAAATAAATACAGTCTATTACTTTTAAACCTCCAAATCATTACAAATTCCCTAGTTATATACAAAATTCACAATAACTCATAATTTATAAAATATTACTCAGAAAATAATAACACATCATATATCATAATTCAAAAGAATTATTTTGTAAGAACTTACAGTTGGGTTTTGAATAATAAAGATGATTATGATGATGGTGGCGGAGATGGTGGCGACAGAGATGGTGTTGGATAAGATGGTGGAGACGGAGATGGTGTCGGAAGAGATGGTTGCAGCATATATGGTGGCGGTGGAGACTATGTCGTAGAAGATGGTGGCGACGGAGATGTGTCGGAGGAGATGGTGGCGACGTACAAGGTGACGGATTAGATGGAGAGCGAAGAGATGGTGGTGATGGAGATTGTGGTCTGTGTATCTTCGACGACTACTATTTCTAATTCTATTTCTTTTCTTTTGTTACCCTTAAGTTTGACACTTTTGTAAAATCTACCCTCCATTTTTAGATGTTGCAAAAGATACCTTGTACTTTTGTTTTCTAAGTTTTCTACGAATCGAAGGTTTTCTCTAGAACCCATCCCTATATATATATATATATATATATATATATATATATATATATATATATATATATATATATATATATATATATATATATATATATATATATATATATATATATATATATATATATATATATATATATATATATATATATATATATATATATATATATATATATATATATATATATATATATATATATATATATATATATATATATATATATATATATATATATATATATATATATATATATATATATATATATATATATATATATATATATATATATGTATATATATATATATGTATATATATATATATATATATATATATATATATATATATATATATATATATATATATATATATATATATATATATATATATATATATATATATATATATATATATATATATATATATATATATATATATATATATATATATATATTAAGTGAATATTTTTTGAACATATGAAATTAAGAGGTATCGCGCAATTAACTGAAGTAGAGTTGTGAGAAAGTTAACCGGGATAAGGATGAATGTCATAGAAGGTTGAAAGAATTAAATTGGAATGCTGTTGAGCATTGAGTACTGATTTCAGGAAGTAATCAATGGAATTTCTATTTAAAGATTTTATTTGGTCAATGATGAGAAGGTAGGTAAGAGGAAACAGTAATAGATCGAATTTTCTGTGCGCTTTACCAGTAGTAGTCGAAAGGGAATGAGAAGATGAGTTAGTATTTAAGGGTATTTTGTGATTATTCTGCGGAATGGTAGAGTTCACTGTCTTGGGAAAAAGAATCTTTGTGTTAGCTTAGTGATGGGAGTTATGTAATCTGATTGTATATTTTGTTATATGGCATTGTCAAGAAGTTGAGGATGGTAATATGATCAATTGTAAGGGTTGGCAGATGAGACAATAAGGATAAATCTGACTTGACTGGAAGGGTAAGTCATCAGAGACGTAATAATGGAAGTAAGGAAAGAAGCTGGATGTTTTGGGAATAAGATGATTGCTATGAGGATGAACAAACTGAGTACCAGAAATCAGTATCCATTACTGATGAGTGATGTTTTGTTTGATGGATATTAAGGAAGGAAAGGAAAGTATTTAATAACAATTGAAAAATTGTTAGGGAAAGAGGAATGGTGTGTGAAATTCTTTGGATATGAATTTTAGCTGGAGTTAATATAGACGTTTTAGAATGTGCGATCTATGGCTGAAGTGATTGTGAAAGTCTTGACTTGATTGAAACGATTGAGGCTTTGTCGATACCGACGAAACCGACTGAAGCTTGTCAATTACTTTGTGTAAGCTGAGTATTATCGGAGGTTTATCGAAAGGTTTTCACTGATTGCTGAACCATTGATAAAGCTGACAAACAAGAAATAAATGTGTGAAATCTACTCATGCATCTAAGTTGTAGTTTTGAGATCTGATTTTTGTAGTTGAGGAAGTTGTTTATGAATGCTGAGGATAGATTGAAGTTCTCTGTCTGTATAGTTAGTATTGAAGGAATCTGAAGGAATTATAGAGCTGCGGTGATGATATTTTGATAATATCAAATGGAATGGGAAAGTAATAGTAGTGTGTTGACTTGAATAAATAAATATAACGGGATTTATCTGATCATGAGTTTCGACGATGTGGTATTTATTTTGGGATTGTAAAGTAAATAAAGACTTACTTATAAATGCCATTCGAGAATTTCAAAAGAAAGGAGTTAAGGATTACCTAGTGATGACTAGGAAATAATAATCAGTAAATTGTAGATGAGATATGTTATAGTTCTGTATTACGAAGTGTGTTCCAGATTATGAAGGATGAGTGTGGATACTTTCACTATCAACTTGTAACACCCCATTTTGATAATGGAATGTCACGCGTAATTATGACGTGTCATCAACGCATACAAGGATAAATGTATAAAACATTACATGACCATAGGGATAACCGGAATCAAACATCGGTTCCAAAACATAAGCCCAAAACATAATAAAGCAAAAGAAATGAATGAAAGACTAAACAAGCATAAGTATATGAAGGCAAAAAGGAAAAGAAGTCTCTAGCAGCCTCCATTCTATGCACGTCCTCCAAATGCTCAAGTCTTTCCTAGGGTACCTGCCGTTTTGGGACATGGAAAGGAAAGTAACGGCTGAGGAAAACGCTCAGTGCACGGATATAGACATAGTATGTTCATAAAACTGGTTTTATAGTTTGAAAAGCCTTATGTTTATCTTATGAAAACTGTTTAACATATTTTACCATTAGCCAATAGAGGTCATGAAAATCCACCGTGCATGAATACTTGGAGGGGTGACCTCATCATGCAAAATTAGAGGGCTGCCTCTAATTTAATATACTGGTTCTGGGTAGGAGTGATCAGCTCCTTGTGAAGGATGCAAGGCACACACCACATTCACCATGAAATCCTGACTGAAACATGTAACTAGGATGCACCCATACGCCCCACATGATAAATATAATATAAATGGCCAAAAGCTTAAGGGACGCCACGAGCAATCACTCCGCCGTGGTGAAGTCATAACATCAGTGCCTCTAATGTTATGGTTATGGTACCTCCATAACTAGGTGAAACTGGTCATGCATGTATATGGCTATAGGTATTCTAAATTAAACATAAACAATTCAAACACATACTGATACTACGGGAAAACATTTGGCTGCATACGAGGAAATCCTAATAAGGAAAGAATGTCCATACTGAAAGGACGGGAATCCGTACCTTATGTCCAGTGAACGAAGGAGATGAACTGAGAGGAATCCTACTTCCGAATCACTAATGCTACATGAATACATACATGAATAAGTATCTGCTTACTACATACGTAACTGGTTTATGTCATGTCTTAGCTTATTTTATATGTTCTTATCATGTTTTACTGTTTTAAGCCTTAAACTGTGTTGATCTTATATTCTGTTTACTCTGATTAAGTATTTCTGGTATTTCATGTATTATTATACTTACTGTGTAATAATAAGTAACATTCCAAAAATAGTAGGTTTCCTAAAATAGAAAGTTACCAAAAATAGAAAGTTTCCAAAAATAGAAAGTTTCCAAAGATAGAAGTTTACCAAAAATAGAAAGTTTCCAAAAATAGAAAGTTTCCAAAAATAGAAAGTTTCCAAAAATAGAAAGTTTCCAAAAATAGAAAGTTTCCAAAAAATAGAATTACTGCTTAAAATAGATAATTTTCTAAAAATAGAAAGTTTCCATAAATAGATTAGCTGCCTTAATTAAATAAGTTTCCATAAATAGATTAGCTGCCTGAAGTAAATAAGTTACTAAAAATAGAACGTTTCCATAAATAGATTAGCTGCCTTATTTAATTAAGTTTCTAAAAATAGAATGTTTCCATAATTAGAAATAAGCTGGTTAAATAAGCTAAGTGTATAAGCCTAAGTGTTTTCATGATTATTTTCTAAGTCATATAATATAATGTATAGTTTAATAATTATTTCATGTAATTAAAATAAACTATAGGTTAAAATATTTGATTAAGTATATCATGTTTTTAATTAAATAAAGTTAAATACTTAGGTTAAAACATGTATTATTATTTATTAATAATATAACCTAAGTCATGTTAATTAATTAATTATAACCATGGTTTTTAAATAATTAATTAATTATAAGTCTAAAATATAAAAATATTTAGGTTAATACTTTCATGATTTTAATAATTAAAATAACCTAAGTCATGTTATTAAATTAATCATGTCATGTTTATTAATTTAATTTTAACATAAGCTTATAAAAAAAATCTTAACATACACCGTGAATCGGATCTTGACTAAGAACCATGAACCGGACATGAGATCGACACCATACCCCGAACCACTTCGGGGTTCCCCTTGTCTTGTTACTGCCGTGGGACCCACACCAACGAACCGGGACCATATGGTCTCGGTGGTGGTCGAGTAGCCAAACCGAGACCCCTTAGGGTTCGGTTTAGGCGCGGCCAAGAACAAACACCCCTTAAACAACCCTTTTGATTTAATCCAAACCCAAATTCATGTTGGATCTATGATTTAATTATGTTTTATAAAAAAACATAACATGTTCTTAATTATTAAAAAGATTAAATCAAAAGAAAAGGGGTAAAATAATTACCGAATGCGTGGATCTAAATAATGATGAACAAACACGAACACTAGCAACAAATCCAATATCAAAGATCAATAAACACCCTCTTGGTGTGTTGTATGGGTGGCGGCCAAAAGAGGGAGAAGGAAGAGAATTAGGGTTTTTGATGTTTTCCTGTAAAGTGAAAAATGACATGTTTTTCCCTAGTTTTTCTTGTTTAGTAAAAATTGATGGGCTAAGCCCATTATTCCTCCCTAATTTCGTGGTAATGGGGCCCACATGGGGTAACCCGATCATTTTCCGTGTCTAATTAATCAATGTGTTCTTGTGTTCGTGTTTTACGTGTTTGTTCGTGTTTATTTGTGTTCGCGTTTTGTGTGTTCTCGTTAAATAATTACCGTGACCTAATATATTTATTTACGCTCGTATTAAATATATATATGTAATTAATAATAGTTCGTGATTTAATTACGTTCGTGATTTCATGATCTCATGTTCGTGATTAATTAATGTCAAATAATTATTGCGTGTTCGTGCGTAGTAAATATTTATCGTGTACTAACACGTACGTAATACGTAATATCCTAACACGTAATCGTAATCACGCTATAGTAGGAAATTTTTAATCTAGTACGTACGATCTTAAGGGTACTATTCATGATAAAAGCATGCGGGTTATACAACTCTTCCCCCCCAAAAAGAATAATTCGTCCCCGAATTATAGATAACCTAACTGAAAGAGAAACATACCCGAATCAAACTGAGAGGGTATGTAAGATAAATGAACGTGTACGTTTCCTGGCAGAAGGAACGTGGAACGTGACATGTCTTGAAAGGACATGGAACATGATGTGACTGAAAGGACATATCTAGTTGATAAGAGAAAAACGGATAAAAGTCCGGATGAACTTGTCCATTCCCAAGTGGCCTCCCTCTTGGAACGGTTCCTTCAGAAGATCCTGACACTAATGATAAATCTTGGTCCTCCTGACCTTGAATTGAAATACGAAGAAATTCTTGGTTATCAACGGAAGGTAGATCCCCTAAATTCGATCGAGGAAAATAAGAGTTAACGTGCAAGGGTAACTGAAACGTTACGATGCAAGACAATCTGACTTAACTGATAATTAGAAACGATGCGCGAGACATAAATAAACGTAGTACGTGAAAAATTTCGAACGTGATACGTGAAAAATTTTGAAAGTGCTACGTGGAGATATGGTGAGTGTAGTATGAGTAAACATATCGTGATCCATGATACGTGTAACATATCTTGATCCTGATATGAGGAACGTGGAATGAACATGACATGTGAAACAGATCGTGAACATAGAATATAATGGCGGTAACGCCAAACGCTACAAGGTGAGACGTGGAATATGACGTGAAACGTCTATCTGATGATGGAGAGTTATACTAAACTTGGGTCTGGTCTCTCAAGTTCTTGCAAAACTTCCCAGAACAAAATGAACGTAAAATCGTAAGCCCAGATACGATCATGAACGTGAATAGTGTCATGAACGCGAGCGCGAAAGCAAGTTGTGGAATCAGAATTAAGACGTGAAGT
Organism: Glebionis coronaria; assembly: GCA_025667525.1. Taxonomy (NCBI): domain Eukaryota; kingdom Viridiplantae; phylum Streptophyta; class Magnoliopsida; order Asterales; family Asteraceae; genus Glebionis; species Glebionis coronaria. The sequence goes on from CM046877.1 coordinate 497,760,150, forward strand.
AATTTAGGAGTACAATTGTGAATCTTTGTCTGACCCGGTAGCTGCGGGATTACCAAGTGGTCGGATGAGCCTTGGCTGGAACATGTCCGATCAATCTGTTGGTTCTACAATCCTTACAGATGTAAAGATTCTGCAGACTTGATCAAACTGTTTGCAATAACCCAGATAGCATCATGCTTCTTCTGAGTTTGCGTTAATCTAGTAACCAAAATCCGTGGAGATCTTGTCACATTTCAATTCACAATTTCAGATTATGAAAACATCCCAGTTTGTTGGTGTCCTATCTTAACCTGTTGGTATGTCAGTTACCTAGATATGAACGTAACTGTATCTTGCTTCGTAGAACTTGATACATAGAAGTTTGCGAAATTCTGAATCTCTGAATCTAGACTTCTCCTAGCGTAGGATTTTCTAGAACACCTAATGTAATGTAGGGTTCTCTCCTTTACGCATAAGCTGAGTCATGGTAAGATTAACCATAGAAACCCATGTGATTCAGTGTGTCACTGTAATCAAATAGAATTGATATTGGAAAAATTTCCAGGGTATAATTTCTCTTGTCATAGAATTTGCAACATAGTGCAGATATGGTCTTCCTGTTCTTCTCTAGGCTTAGAGGAAATCAGGTTATCCTCAATGAAAACACTGATGAATTTGTTATGAATTCATGGAAACTCATTCTTATAATGCCGTTGGAGCATTGATGAGACTAAAAATTCTAAATCTAGCATGACCGAGTCGTGTACGAATAGCAGTCATGGACATGTCCTGCTCTTTCACTCGTCACTGTTGGCAGCATGATCATGAGTTCGATCTTTGAAAAGTGATTAAGACTATATGGTTGATTGGACATGTCGTCAATACGTGGAGGAGAATAACGGTCATGAATGGTGATTTGTTTAAAAATCGACGGTAGTCGACACATAATCTTATGTTACCGTCCTTCTCCTTGGAGGTTCTTCTGGAGTGTAAGGGACAATTTTTAAATAATCCGTTGGTTATGCGTAAAAGAACTTCAGTAGTCGTGTCTTACAGACATCTAGAAAATTTTAGCAATCAGGGCTAACACGGCACGTGCTTGGAAAGCATATATAATTTGTATAGATTTTCCTGATGGAAAATCAAGCTGAATGTATTCAAGAGTCTGAACATTACTGTACATAATTATGAATCGTAGCATGGTGTGTTATTCATAGTCCATAATTAGGATAAAATTCATCTCGTGTATGTCCGAGGAAATGCGTTAGCATCTTGGATCTCATCATTAAGCTGAAGGTAAACCTTTGTATACGTGGGAATACGAAAGGCGTCCTTCATGGTCATGAATATGATTTATGGTTACAAGAATGAAAGTGACATCGGCAACGTGACAGTTCTCACTGATGCGCCGATAATGGTATTGAAATTCTTGTGGCCTGATTAATACATGACACAACAAAATGGATATACCCTTGGAGGGTACCCTGAATTTCTTAGAAATGTTCCATAGTTGGACGTGAGTCATGTGTCTTGACTCGTTTCTTGGAACTATAAGCATGACATATGTCTTGACTGGTGTCTTGACATGTGTCTTCAGAAAGTATACGTGAGACATGTGTCTTGACTGATGTCTTGACATGTGCCTTCAGAAAGTATACGTGAGACATGTGTCTTGACTGATGTCTTGACATGTGTCTCGAGACGTAATTCAATAGAACTACAATATTAGGTTATTATGCCAGACTTGGCGGATTGGTTGGACTACTGATCCTTTGTATGTCTGATCACGTCCGCGACCGGAGCCTCAGTTGCGATTTCTAGGATAGTTTTGTAATAGTAGTGGTTACTATCGTCTTGTCTGTCAGTTCCATGACGGTCATTCTCATGACCGTGATGCATGTAACTATTCAGTTGAGTGGCCGGCTGGTACCGGTTTGCACTCTTATGGCTGAAATGACAGCCGAAAGACGTTGACATGTAACTAAGAATTAGGGATAAAGATTGATGGAAATCGTCTGATGGTGAAGCATCTTCTCGTCCAATTGCTTTGCTCTGACGCCTTTGTCTTCATCTCGTAGTATCTTCAGGTTGTGAACAGCATCCGCATCTCGTAGCGTCTCCAAACGTCAGCAGCATCAACCTTTAGTAACATCTCCAAGTTATGAGCGGCATCAACAATCTTGTAGAATATCAGCAATTGAAAATACGCATGAGGTGATTCAGAATCGACTAGCGAATACTCGTGAAGTATTGCAAGTGAAATACACATGGATTAAGGTACATGTAATACACATGAAATACGGTACGTGGAGTACACGTGGAATGCACATGAAATGATCGGCATAGGGTCGATCATTTATCATGATTTAAGGAAAGTATATCGGTTAAACGGTTAGGAAAACCATCATGATAACCTGGCAATGCCAGTATATATACCTCTTTTTTGTTGCATAGAGAAATGTTAAAGTGTGGTTACACAAAATTCAAGATGATTTGCCTGAAAGCATGATTAGTGAAAACCAACCATGACTATCATGAAAGCACAATTTACATGAATTCCAACAGTGTCTTGCATGGAAGCAAAGATAACAAAAGAGACGTAAGACATAATCACGTGAAGACCAAGTCATTAAGAAGAACATGGAACAACTCAATGTGAAGGAGTGTATAACATAATCAGCATGAAACCGAAGTTAACCATGACAGTGTGACAGCATACTTGACATAAAAACATAATAAATTATGAAGGGACATGAAATTTTTTTTTTTTGCCAATAAATCATGAGAAAAATTTTATGCATGAAAAACAGTGCATGAATGCGTAATGTAGTTTATAAAAACCTTTATATGTGCGAGGGGACGCCTATGGGTCGGTCCCAAAACAAAAGACATGGCGAGGGGACGCCTATGGGTCGGTCCCAAAGTTAAAAGTTTCGATAAAGCACATGCGACTAAATAGGGCCAGTCCTGTACCAACCATTACTTAGTCACAATCCCTGCAACAATGATACATGAAACATAAATAAATGAAATTTATCTGTCAAAACTTATCAGAAAAATTTTTATGTGACTAATTATGAACTACTGGGGTTCAGTCCACATAGTCACAGTTCACGAGGAACATTATGCATGAAACAACGACACATAACTAAATATGAATGACGGTTGTCCATCCATATTAGTAAAACAATATCGATGAAAACATCAAGGTTAAAACCTCAAGGTGCTGAAAACATCATGGTTAAAACAACAATGCGCTGAAAACATCAATACGTGGAATAACAAACGTTTGGCTTAGGAAGCTCCTAGTGACTACCCACTAGTCACATGTCAAGTTTTAGAGTATACAGGTCGAAGCCTTGGCTCTGATACCATAATTGTAACACCCCATTTTGATAATGGAATGTCACGCGTAATTATGGCGTGTCATCAAAGCATACAAGGATAAATGTATAAAACATCACATGACCATAGGGATAACCGGAATCAAACATCGGTTCCCAAACTTAAGCCCAAAACATAATACAGCAAAAGAAATGAATGGAAGACTAAACAAGCATAAGTATATGAAGGCAAAAAGGAAAAGAAGTCTCTAGCAGCTTCCATTCTATGCACGTCCTCCAAATGCTCAAGTCTTTCCTAGGGTACCTGCCTTTTTGGGACATGGAAAGGAAAGTAACGGCTGAGCAAAACGCTCAGTGCACGGATATAGACATATATGAATGACTAAGCATAATAAAGACTTAATAGCAGCGGAAATGTATAAGTCCTAGAAAACCTGGAACATGTTCATAAAACTGGTTTTATAGTTTGAAAAGCCTTATGTTTATCTTATGAAAACTGTTTAACATATTTTACCATTAGCCAATATAGGTCATGAAAATCCACCGTGCATGAATACTTGGAGGGGTGACCTCATCATGCAAATTAGAGGGGCTGCCTCTAATTTAATATACTGGTTCTGGGTAGGAGGGATCAGCTCCTTGTGAAGGATGCAAGGCACACACCACATTCACCATGAAATCCTGACTGAAACATGTAACTAGGATGCACCCATACGCCCCACATGATAAATATAATATAAATGGCCAAAAGATTAAGGGACGCCACGAGCAATCACTCCGCCGTGGTGAAGTCATAACATCAGTGCCTCTAATGTTATGGTTATGGTACCTCCATAACTAGGTGAAACTGGTCATGCATGTATATGGCTATAGGTATTCTAAATTAAACATAAGCAATTCAAACACATACTTATACTACGAGAAAACATTTGGCTGCATACGGGGAAATCCTAATAAGGAAAGAATGTCCATACTGAAAGGACGGAAATCCGTACCTTATGTCCAGTGAACGAAGGAGATGAACTGAGAGGAATCCTACTTCCGAATCACTAATGCTACATGAATACATACATGAATAAGTATCTGCTTACTACATACGTAACTGGTTTATGTCATGTCTTAGCTTATTTTATATGTTCTTATCATGTTTTACTGTTTTAAGCCTTAAACTATGTTTATCTTATATTCTGTTTACTCTGATTAAGTATTTCTGGTATTTCATGTATTATTATACTTACTGTGTAATAATAAGTAACTTTCCAAAAATAGCAGGTTTCCTAAAATAGTAGGTTTCCTAAAATAGAAAGTTTCCAAAAATAGAAAGTTTCCAAAAATAGAAAGTTTCCAAAGATAGAAAGTTACCAAAAATAGAAAGTTTCCAAAAATAGGAAGTTTCCAAAAATAGAAAGTTTCCAAAAAATAGAATTACTGCTTAAAATATATAAGTTTCTAAAAATAGAAAGTTTCCATAAATAGATTAGCTGCCTTAATTAAATAAGTTTCCATAAATAGATTAGCTGCCTGAAGTAAGTAAGTTACTAAAAATAGAACTTTTCCATAAATAGATTAACTGCCTTATTTAATTAAGTTTCTAAAAATAGAAAGTTTCCATAATTAGAAATAAGCTGGTTAAATAAGCTAAGTGTATAAGCCTAAGTGTTTTCATGATTATTTTCTAAGTCATATAATATAATGTATAGTTTAATAATTATTTCATGTAATTAAAATACACTATAGGTTAAAATATTTGATTAAGTATATCATGTTTTTAATTAAATAAAGTTAAATACTTAGGTTAAAACATGTATTATTATTTATTAATAATATAACCTAAATCATGTTAATTAATTAATTATAACCATGGTTTTTAAATAATTAATTAATTATAAGTCTAAAATATACAAATACTTAGGTTAATACTTTCATGATTTTAATAATTAAAATAACCTAAGTCATGTTATTAAATTAATCATGTCATGTTTATTAATTTAATTTTAACATAAGCTTATAAAAAATAATAATAATCTTAACATACACCGTGAACCGGATCTTGACTAAGAACCATGAACCGAACATGAGATCGACACCATACCCCGAACTACTTCGGGGTTCCCCTTGTCTTGTTGCTGCCGTGGGACCCACACCAACCAACCGGGACCATATGGTCTCGGTGGTAGTCGAGTAGCCAAACCGAGACCCCTTTGGGTTCGGTTTAGGCGCGACCAAGAATTAACACCCCTTAAACAACCTTTTGATTTAATCTAAACCCAAATTCATGTTGGATCTATGATTTAATTAGGTTTTATAAAAAAACATAACATGTTCTTAATTATTAAAAAGATTAAATCAAAAGAAAAGGGTTAAAATAATTATCGAATGCGTGGATCTAAATAATGATGAACAAACACGAACACTAGCAACAAATCCAAGATCAAATATCAATAAACATCCTCTTGGTGTGTTGTATGGGTGGCGGCCAAAAGAGGGAGAAGGAAGAGAATTAGGGTTTTTGATGTTTTCCTGTAAAGTGAAAAATGACATGTTTTTCCCTAGTTTTTCTTGTTTAGTAAAAATTGATGGGCTAAGCCCATTATTCCTCCCTAATTTCGTGGTAAGGGGGCCCACATGGGGTAACCCGATCATTTTCCGTGTCTAATTAATCAGTGTGTTCTCGTGTTCGTGTTTTACGTGTTTGTTCGTGTTTATTTGTGTTCGCGTTTTGTGTGTTCTCGTTAAATAATTACCGTGACTTAATATATTTATTTACGCTCGTATTAAATATATATATGTAATTAATAATAGTTCGTGATTTAATTACGTTCGTGATTTCATGATCGCATGTTCGTGATTAATTAATGTCAAATAATTATTGCGTGTTCGTGCGTAGTAAATATTTATCGTGTACTAACACGTACGTAATACGTAATATCCTAACACGTAATTGTAATCATGCTATAATAGGAAAGTTTTAATCTAGTACGTACGATCTTAAGGGTAATATTCATGATAAAAGCATGCGGGTTTTACACAACTAGTGAGTATTTAGTAAGGAGGAGAAGGAAAAAGGGTTTATAAAATTTCTAAAGTAATTGAGAATTGACTCTTGAGTCTCGAGATTTTTGGAATATTGGTAACAACAAGCAGAATGGATAGAGTGGAAAGAAAGTTAGAATCGAATTCATAAACTAATGGAAAAGGAATGCCAAAGAAACAAGATCAACAGATTGTCGGAAATCTTGAAATAGAACAATAGTAGAAATGAGAGAGTCGACATGTATGTTTTTGTGGAACAAAAACGGTTATCGTAATTATCTAATTCTCCTTCCATTAGATCAGATAATGTGTTAAGAATGCAAGGACCAGTGGTCAATGAATTTTGCAGATCAAAGAGAATTTAGTTATTCTAAGTGTGCTGAGAGTGTCGCATGTAGTATTGAAGGAATTTCACAAGTTGAAGTATTGATACAGTTTGGTTGGAATGAGATGTATTACGATTTCAGGAAGTGTATAATGGTCAGATTTGAATATATGATACTAACGGAGTTGTCTAAACAATATATGATATCAGGAAGATGTAATGATGTACTGTGGAAGGTACACTAATTCAGTATAGTGATTGTTAGAATGAATGAAAGTGGAAGATGAGCATAGGAGGTATATAAGTGACTAGTCAGAGTTAATGATAATCTTATTGTGTTTAGTTTAGTGTAACCTCGAGACATAGTGTCAGTATTTTTGAATATTGGAAATCGCTGTAAGAAGGAATGAGCATTGAATAAGGTTTGAACATGATATATGTAACCTAGAGATTGAGATTGCCTTTTGAGTATTAGAGATCTTCACAGAAAGTGAGAAGAATCGAGTCAATAAAGAATATTGCGTATTTTCGGAAAGAGATTCCATCATCAATAGAAATTTAGTGAAAACGGACAGAGTGAAAGGATAATTTGAACGATGGCAATTGAATTTGTGTTGATGTGAATGAAACCTAGTGAAGATGAAATCTTTATGCGATGATAAATGCACATCTTAATTTGAGAACTTACATAATCATGGGTCAAGTTATCAGAGTATTGAAGCAGGAATGAAACTGAGAAAGTAATGTAGAAGGAGTATGAATGATGAAAGAATATTATCATATTAGAAGGTGAAATTTGGAAGTTGAAGTGTAGTAATATTCGGTTGTATGGTGATATCATAAGAATGGAGTTGAATTGGTGTGAAAGACGTGAGTATCTCTTGAGGATAAGAGGTCACGTTGACTCTAGAAGTGAGGAAGTGTGAGTATGAGGCGGGTTGAGCGCCGGGACGTCGCTCTCTTTTAGGAGGGTAGGATGTGACAACCCAAACCCGTGGTCATTATTTAATTATATTTTTACGTATATTTTTGAAATTTTTGACGAGATTGATTGTTATGATGATCGGTGATTTGATTTGGATGAATGTTGGAAGTTATATTTTTACGTTTTGACGAGTTGCTAGGATTTTTAGTAATGACGATATCAACGGATGCCCAAAATTTTACGTTTTATTTTAGACATGTCGATGTTTAATATTTTGACGTTTTTATTTTTAATGTCGTATTAAGTCGTGTCGGGACTATTAATATCATATTTTGTGTGCGTTTTAAGTTTTGAGAAGTATTTTTATGAAACCCGAGACCCGTAAATATTTTCGAAATTGACTAATAGTCATTTCCCGCTTTTTAAACAAGTAATTGCATTTTGGTCCACAAGTATCACAATTGGCAAAAACTACCCTAAACGTTTCCCATACAAAAGGAAAATTTAAAATACAAAAACACATACACAATCCGCTAACTCACAAAATCTTTCTCCCTCCTCTCTCCCTTATTATTTCCGTCACCCCCACCACCCTAAAACCCTTGATTTTTCAAAATCAAGCTTAAATCCATTAAAACTAATCAAAGACCCATCTTTATCTTTTGATTCTCATCATTTTGGTATGAAAATCTCTTACATGCATAAACTTTTTATAAAAACCCATTTTTGATGAAAACTATATATGTTTGATCTTAAATATATGTTGTATGTAGGTGTTTATGGTGTTATATATTATTTTAATTGGTTGCCTGTTGAAATTTTGAGTTGGGTTTTATTTGATTTGATCATCTAGGATGATATAGTATGTTAGGATTGAAAGTAGTAATATTTGGATGATTATAGTTGTAAAAATGATTTTAAAATGGGTGAAAATTTTGATTTTGAGTGGTTTTTAAAGATGTATTTTTGACCAGCAGCTAAAAGTTAATTTTTGAAAAATATAAGTTTGAGTATGATATGAACTAACTAGATATTGTTGTATAGGATTTCATAAGCGTCGATTTGGTATAAAGTAGAGCTTCTAGCTCCAAACGAGCGAAAAGTTATGATAGTTTGATTTTTCGTGTACCGGGAGACGAGTATCGGCACAATATATAATTGTTGTCGATATTTGGATCGAATATCGGGGATTATAAAAAGGAATTTAAAATGGGTCAAGGACTGATGTAAAGTGATAAACATTATAATGTTAAGTCTATTTTAAAATTTGAGTGTCGGTTTTGTAAACGGAGTCATTTATATAGGTTAAAAAGACTATATGAGTTGTTGACATAAAACAGTCCGGTTTTTGTAGTTCGAAGATGAGTCGGGCAGGGAACTTTAAAAGTTAAATCTTTTAACCAACTTTTGGGAGGTCTTTCTATATTTAGTAAGTGAAGTTTCTGATTAGTATCGTAAGCTATTGAAGTGTTTAAGTAAGGAAAACTTTTTGGACGATAATAGATATATATCGATAGTTTTTGAAAGAATAAAAATATAAAAGTGTACGTAAGAAGGAATTATTAAATTGAGTATGGTGTGAGTTTGATTTTGACTTTGAGATATTTATTCCATTTTATTAAGTATGAAATATTACTTGGATGTATTGTTAAAGGCACACGTTTTATTTTGATAGATTGTGAATTTCGTGTTCGCCGGGCATCATCGATCGTTGAAAGTCGTCATACTACTGTTAATACTTCAGGTGAGTCTATAGCCTCGCTTCCTACTTGTTTTAATGATTTTAAAACCCACGAGGGGGATACATGCTATTTAAAGTAAAATGAACACATGTCATGCGTAATTGTTGGACCCGAATGTTGCCTTTGTTGATTTGAATTGTATAAGTACCTAAATTGCAAAAGTCACTAAATTCATGAGCTGTTAACTATCTTCTGACTTGATGTTGTGAGTTAGGAGTAGCCGCTTATTCTAATGATAGTACTATTGGGCTGACGACCCTATCTGAGACCAGGGCTTTACGCTGTGTAACCTCTAGGAAGGATAACTTTACGAGAATGAGAATGTGGTATACTTGCAATTGATACCCTAGTAGGGGCACTGGAATTCTTATAGTCATGCTGGCATTTGGCGTGGGTGACTAAGTTAAGGGGTCGGTGTCATGAGCTTAATACAATTCATTAGCTATTGCTATAAGATGGAATGCCTGATTAATATATTGTATGGCCACAATGCTATTAAACAATTGTGATTGATTTTTATGATGTGTTCAAATATGTTTTGTTAAACCGATAGACTTGCTCAACCGTTGTGTTGATGATTTTAAGCATGTATTTCAGGTACCTGAAGTTGTTGAATTGCGGAGCTTGCTGGAGAAGGATTACAGGATTGCTTTTGTAGTAATTTGGTCTAAAACATATTTCTTTCCCGATTGTCATAAATTTATAGTATATGGTCCAGTATTTTGGTAAAAAGTTTATCGATTGGTTAAGATCTTTGGGGAACCTAAACGCTACTCTGATATATTTAAACTGATTTTTACATGGGATTGAAGGTTTTAGACATTGATTTAAATTATTTCCTTATTATATTCATAAATATACTGTTGTAAGGTCATATACAGAGTATTGTAAAATGAAGTTTGAGAATAGCCCCCAATTATGTATTTCCGCTGCGCAATGTAATTTGGGGGTGTTATAGTGGAAGCTAAGGCTTTGCCCACGAACGATGCTCGTGTAGTTGTCAAGTTTTTGAAGCAACTATTCTCTCGGTTTGGAACCCCTCGTGCTATCATAAGCGATCGTGTAACCCATTTTTGTAATGACCAATTTGAAAGGGTTCTTAAGAAATATGGGGTTACACATCGGCTTTCTACGACTTATCACCCGCAAACGAGTGGGCAAGTCGAGGTTTCAAACCGAGCGTTGAAGAGGATCTTGTAGAGATCGATAGGACAGAACCGACAATCATGGTCGGATAAGTTAGACGATGCTTTATGGGCCTTTCGTACCGCTCATAAGATGCCCATTAGGTGCACTCCTTACAAGGTTGTGTATGGGAAGAATTGCCACTTACCAATTGAACTCGAACACAAAGCTTATTGGGCCCTAAAGCATTGTAATGATGACTATGAGACCGCGGGAAAACACCAGAAAATGCAATTAAATGAATTGGATGAATTGAGGGATATTGCTTATGAAAATTCATTGATTTACAAAGAGAAAACCAAAAAGTTTTACGATTCTAAAATTAAAAACCGGGTTTTTAACATTGGGGATCAAGTGTTGCTTTTTAACTCAAGATTGAAAATATTTTCCGGCAAGTTGAAATCCCGTTGGTCCGGACCATTCACCATTATCCAAGTGTTTCCTTATGAGACCATAGAGCTAGCTCAAAATGATGGTCCTGACTTTAAGGTGAATGGTCATAGGTTGAAGCACTACTTTGGTGGGGAAGTTCCTTCTCTAAACTACCTCGACCAAGTCACCTTCCCCAATGATAATTAGTATTGAGGGGATCAAGTCGAGCTAATGACTCGGTAACCAAAAATGAGGTGCCTCGTGGGGGAGTCCCATGCTTATCCATGTACATATTATCACTTTCTAATGTAGCTTATGTGAGGGGATTTGTGCCCTTTCAACCTTTGTTCCATGGTTGTTTGTGAATTGTGGTTTTTAGATGATCATTATCTTCACGATTGGAGCCTCTCGTGTTCGTTTTACGTGAGCACTCGATCGTTTGCTTTGAAGAATTTATTGATATCCATATGATATATCCTTGATTGTTCTAAGCTTAGGTTTTTAGCACACTACATAAACGGCTATTGATTTAATGGTTCCACCCTTTCCATGCTAGATTAGGCATTCGACTGCGTCTCTAGTATGGGGTATTCTACCCTTAGACTCGAAACATTGAGGACAATGTTTAACTTTAGTATGGGGGGGGGGGGGGGTGAATAGATACTTGTCTTGCCAAACCTTCACACTTTCTAAAGTTTATCTTTTTGTTTATCGTTTTATTGCAAAATAAGGTTAAAAATGGCCAAAATTTTAAATTTTTCTCATGTTTCATAAGTGTTTGAAGACACGAATGTAGATTTTCTGATGGCGAGAATAAGTGTAATTTTTGACTCGACCGTGCGTGTTGAGTACTTAGCTTCGATTCCGTAACTTATATTAAACTAAGTCTCTTAAATAATGACGAGAAATGATAGATTTAATTATAAGTTACTATGGTAAACGTAGAGTACTCGTATTCTTTCAAAAACTCATGTGTTCTAATTGTTTGCTTATTCTCCCTTCGCTTGTATATATATTTTGCTAATAAGTATTGGCTTAGCGGTTTAGTCTTAATTGTTGCTTTCTAGTCTTTTCTAGTAGCTTCCATGTAATTAAACTGGGAAAATATTAAGGTATCGCCAGCGTTACGGTTTTGAAGTATTGGCAACCTGAATAATCGAAAGCTTCACCCAATAATAAGATTTCAAGTGCTCACCTAAATCAAGCAAAAATTTGAAGCTCACAAGGCCGAAAAATCTATACGAAAATTGAAAGTGATTAAGCCTTAATCTTTGAAGCTTTAAAGATCCAAAATTCGCTTTAGCGTGAGGATATACGTCTTTGGCCATAATAAACACCTCATGGCGAGGTTAAATAAAAGGCAAGGCAAGACCGAAGTCATAATAAAAGCTCCATGGTGGAGTTGAATAAAAGATGGAGGTAAACCTATGATAATAAGGCTCATCCGTTAGGGGGCGTATATAACTCTTGGTAATAAGTCTCATGTTCAAAACCGTTATACAACCGTGTTTATCGATCCTTATTGTTGACTTAATTATTAGGGGGGTTATTAATTTGATGGTCTTGGTTCCACCGTTATGACTCTATTTTTGGACCTTAATCTCTATCATTGCATAAGTCAAAATGTATCCTCGTGAACATTCAAGACAAAAATAAAATATAAGAGATACCAAATAGGATTAAGGGAGTCTAAGTACGTAATTAGGGCGTATAAGTAGTGTTGGCATTACTAACTTATAATGACAATGATCTCGTTACACGCTTGGCATGGAATTGGGTGAAAATCGAGGAAGACGAAATTATTTCTAACGAAGCATTCACGTGTTCTTGTTCTATGAACCTAAACGTCCCATTTTGCGATGAAAATCATACATTATGTCTAAAGCGCAAGTAGTAGCAAGTAGTAGTAGTATAGTAAGTTTACATTTCAATAAAAGTGAATAAAAATGAATTTTGGAGGTGCTACAATAATTTATTCTAGCATTGCGTGAGGGCACGGCAATGGTTAGTATGGGGGAGTGATGAGACTGCTTTTATACATAGTCTCATCGTCCAAATCGGTCTTAAAATGGTTAAAATATCATAAAAAGTGCCAAATATATGCTTGTGTTTGTTCAATGTGTATTTTAGGTACGGATATTGAGAAAATGACAAAAGATCACAAGAAACAAGCAAAAACGAACACGGGAAACGAAGCCGCACAATGAACCGGACCCTAGAGTTGATTTTCCAAGAAAAGTCCTTGAAGAATTGAAGATTGTACAAGAAGGGTCCTTCATTATTGAAGAATTGACACTTTAAACCCTTGTATATTCATAGTTACAAGTTTGGTCCCTAAAATTTGTCAAATTTACAAAAAAGGACCCTCAACTTTGAAAAATTGGCAAGAATTGTCCCTCAAATTTGAAGACTTGTCACTTTTAGTCCTCCACGAAGACAAGAATACAAGTGAAGACCTTGAAGATTGAAGACATGCTAAAAATAGCCCTTCAAATATCAAGATATTACAAAACAAGTCCTTTGAAAAACCCTTTGAAAAGTTTTTGTGGTCAAAGTATGAAAAACAAAACTTATTTTACAAAGGGACATCTGTTTTGCATGTTTAAACCACAAATGAAATAAGGAAGAAAGAAGAAGGGTTAAAACTGGCAAGACAACCTAAGACACCTAGACCTATCCATGTGTGCCACGTGCCCCACTCACCAAAATCCACCAATCACAACACACCAAGCTACCAACTCACCTATCCACTCACAACCGGTTATAACTAATTATTAGTTAGTTACTAACCTTGGCGCCTAACAACTTTTCAAACATAAACCAAGATTAAAACACCAACTATTCACCTCAAGAAAATTTTTGGGTTTTTCTTAACCACTAACAATTATAACCTAATCTGCTCCAGAATCAAGATTAAGGTTACACTAAACAAAACCCAACTCTTAAACCTGCCACCTCATCACCCCATATGTCACATCAACCACCCCTGCTACACTTTGGGGAAGAAGACAAAAGCTTGCCAGCAAATCAACGTCCCATACTTCCGCTTACATCTTAAGCACATTTTGGACCCCTTGGATCAACTTTTCACCACTGGCATCACATGTTCTTCAACAAACGTCCACATTCAGTCAAAGGTTATTCAAAATTCAAGGGAATTATGGGAACTTCAAGCAGCTAGGGTTTTAGTTATTTTTAGCTTTCTAGAACTATTGTGAGCCTATATGAAGGCCTTAGGTTTCATACATTAAAGTTGTTCTTGGTTTTCTTTGGTCAAAAGTCTGTAAAGCATTTGTTCAAGTGAAATAAAAAATGTATGAACTTTGTGACGAATTCCAAGCACCAATTTACTTAATTGTTAGTGTTTGATGTTTTAAGATTGTGATTTTGAAGTTTCAAAGTTTGGGTTAAAGTTTTATGCAAGTTGTTCAAAGTTTTCAAAAATCTGATTTTTTTCTAAGTATTTGGTACAAACACTTGAGATTTTTGGGCCTTGGATTGGTCATAGCACCTTGATAAGAATCTTATCAATGTGTATTGAGATTTAGGCTTGGGGATATTCAAGGAGTCGGGTACAAAGCTTGAACTAATCTGTTCCATTTTCCATTGTTTTATATATAATCTGTTTACTCTTAACTTTGTTCTTCTTAGCAGCTTATTGGAAGCGTGTGTCTTGTTTAGCTAGACACATAAGCTCAAACAATCCGTGAGTGTGGATGTGCATTCATGAGGTTTGAACCTTTTCTCCCAAAAATCTGTTGAAAAGTGGTACTAAGTGATTCTGGTTATCTGCTGTTGTAATGTGTGTTCTTATGCATGAATCTTGCTTATTTGGTCATTGTGATGTTGTTATGATGCTAGTTTAAGGATTATATGGTCATTTACACATTCTGCTTTGATAAAATCTTGATTTAGTGTTTTAAAGGACTGTTTGGGACTACTGTTTTATGGTTTTGATGTGAGTTTGAGTAAGTGTTAAGGGTTGTTTTGAGTTTGTAACTGATATTGAGGTGTATGTGAGTATATATTTGCAAGTCTTATGTTTTTAAACTCTAAATCTGAATCTTGGTCTATCTAGCTTGTTTTAGGTCATTTTTGACTGAAAATTTGTGAAAACCTAGTCTACATGTTAATATAGGGATAACAAGTGCTAAAACATAGTTTGTGCAACCTGTTTTATATATTTGAGGGTTTAAAATTGGATTTGTGGTCAATTAGATCAGCAATAGGTCATTTGTGCTCATCTGCGTTCATCAGTTAGCTCACTTAGGTTTAAAACAAGTTCAAATCTTGGAATCATTGCATGAAACCAGTTTGTTTGTGTCCACTTGAGTTTATTTAAGCTGTTTTATGCATTTGGTGGAATTTGGTAGGCTTATTCTAGCTTAATTTTAGGTTTTATTCATCAGATATGCCTGTTTCATATCTGGATCATATCTGGCCACTTATTGAATTAACTATACAAATTGGCTGGTTGAACTTGTGTTTTCTGCTTGATTGTGACTCCCTACAACTCACTGGTTGTAAGGGTGCCCTTTTTGTTCAAATAAACCTAGTAAAACTCTCTAAAACAACAAGTCAAATAGTCAAAGCAGTGGGAACCCTTTCCCACTACTACTAGCCACTACTAGTGTTGTTTGGTCAACAGCTTATTTATAAGTCCTTTTAGCTTATTCTATTGTGCAACAACTTATTTTTTGTGATAGATCTTATTATTTTAAGCTTATAAGTCAGTTTTGAAGTTTGCAGCTTTTGGTTTTAGCTTTTGACTAGAAAACGACTATTTTGTGTTTTTCAAAAACAGCTTATTGCTTTTTCCAGCTTATTGAGTGTGCTTATTTGAAAACTTTTTGATAATTAAGCTTATTTAAGTGATTTAAAACCTTTTGCAAGTTGAACAGCTCTTGAAGTGGTCAAGAACTCGAAAACGACTATTGTGTCATTCTGTGTAGAGAGCTTTGGCTTATTTCAGGTTTATTTCTTGAGCTTTTTCAAAAATTCTTTTTACAAACAGCTTTATAATCTCATTAGAAGGATGTGTGTCAAATTTTAGCTTATGGCATTAGCTTATGGCTTAATGGGCCAAAAAGCCCATTAAGAATAAGCTGTTTGCTTATTAAGCTGTGATAAGCACTGATTCAGCTTTTGGGCCTTTAGAGTTTTGTGTTTAAAAATGAATTTTAAGCTAGACTGGAACTTTTCAGCTTATTTGGTTGACTTTTTGCTTATTGGGCCAAAAATTCCATTTAACTTGGACTGTTTTGACTTTTGGCCCATTTGGAGGCCCAATAGGGGTAATTAGGTCATTTAACTTTCATTTTTTGTTTACTTAAGTTAAAATAAATTAGTTTGCAAGTTTTTAGAATTTTTTATAAATTTTGAATTTTTAATATTATTTTAATATTTAATTGAAAAACTTATTTTGGGCTTTTTATTAATTAAATTGATTTTTAGGGCTTAATTAGCATTAAAAAATTATTATTTAATTAAATAAAAGGCTTGAGTGAGTTTTGATTTTTGGTAAACTCTATTAGCATTTTTAGGGATTTATTGTAATTTTCTAGGAATTTTTAGGATAAATTTTAAAAATCGTCACGTTTTACGGTTTTACATTCACGTAACCGTCATCATTTTCTTTCTCATTTCTTTCTTAATATTAATCACAAACTTAATCAAGTCTTAACACACATACCAAGCCTCCTTGAGAACGAACTCACAAGGGTCATTTCTGCACGGTTTTCCTAAATCATCGTACTTACCCTATTTGCCCTTGTTTTCCTACACGAGTGTGAAATTACAACTATCAACAACGTATGATTTCATTTCTATTTTATTTCTATCTTACGTTATGTGCTTTTTCCTTTTCAATAACGTAATTAAAATTTCATTCCTTTTTTAAACCTAAGATTTTGATTCGCAGTCGATACCAATTATTCTCCAAATTTTTAATGTATTATAAAATAAAATCACTTAATATACACACTGTAAAGCGAACACATGACTAAATAGTTTAGGTCAATCTACTTTCAAGATTCCATAACATCTACTATAATTTATTTGTAGTTTTCATTACATATTATTTTTTTGCAAATATTCGGGACTAAACTAACTTGTACAAAATTACATGCGATTTTCGCAAAATCACATTTAATTTTGAGACAAACCACATGTAAGTTCGTATAAAATCACATTTTTTAACTATCAAAAGTTAAACATTTCTAACTGTAAAAAATAAAACATCTAATTATCGAAAAAAGTTTCAACACGTTAATGCCAGATTATCTCATTTATGGCTTCTGATTTACATGTGATTTTGTTCGAATCACATGTAATTCTGCTTGAATTGCATGTGACTGGGTGATAATTACATGTGATTTTACTTGCGTTACATGTGATTCAAGCATTTTAAAACATTAGCTTCTTATAACAAACCTACTTTAAATGAATCACATATGATTTTGTTTGAATCACATGTAGTTCTGTCAATATATTAAAATGTGTGTTGTCATTCATGTAAAATATATAAAACAAATTGGCTTCTCGATTACATGTAATTTTGTTTGAATCGCATGTAATTATGCTTGAATTACATGTGATTGGATGATAATTACATGGGATCTTACTTGCGTTGCATGTGATTAAAGTATTTTGAAACTTTAACTTCTTCTAACAAACATACTTTATATTAATCACATGTGATTTTGTTTGAATATATATATATATATATATCCATCAGGTGTTTCATTATGCTCATATACAGTTGATCTTGGTGTTTTTCATACTTGTACATCAAGAAATAGATACACATGAAATTTGTCCACAAAATAACGACTCAACCACATGTGATTAGACATAATCACATGTAATATCTATTTAATAATAACAAAACAATTTCATACCAAAATCACACGTAATTCACCAAAACTACATGTGATTTTTGTTTGTTTATAACAATTCAACTTCATATCAAAATCACTAAGTAACTCGACCAAATCACATGTAACTAAACCAAATCACAAAGAATCACATGTGATTCACCATGACGAGATTTGATTCAAGCATGTGATCCAAGCATTTCAGATTCTTAACTTCTTATAACAAACCCACTTTAGATGAATCACATGTGATTTTGTTTTAATCTCATGTGATTTTATTTGAATCACATGTAACTTTGTCATTATATAAAAATGTTTTGTTGTCATTCATGTAAAATATAGAGAACAAATTACATTCTGAATACATGTGTTTTTGTCTGAATTACATGTTATTTTGTCTGAATCACATGTAATTTTGCTTTAATTACATGTGATTCGCTAATAATTACATGTGATTTTGCTTGCATTACATATGATTCTAATAAATAATCTCACAACACTAATAATTCATACTTTCAGGTAACAAACTTAATAATCTAACATTATCATTTCTAGATAAAAACTGAATCACAAGAAAAAATTATACTTGATTTATATTTTTTCATAAAAAACACAACAAAATATAATACCATACAAACAACATACCAATCACAGTGAGAATCACATGTGATTTATATTCTTAGCATCTAGATCTGCAACTTTTTTTAAAACAACTTTGTTCATTCAAGTCCCTTATCATGTCCAAGAACTTCTTTTGTTCGCATCTACCACGTAAAAATCATCATCATTAATGCTTTCAACAACTTCATTGCTCAATATCATTTTCCAACGAGATAGATTGTTTTCCGACGAGGTTGTTATTTTCTGGCGAGTTTTCTTATGATTCCGACACGTTTTGTTGTGATTCCAACGAGGTATGTGGTTTAAAATGATTCGTGGTAGTGGTTAAGGTCTCCATCGTTGTTTCTTGATTTCAGGCGAGATTCCTTATTGATTCTGGCGATGGGTTGTGATTTCTGACGAGAGTTTGGTGGGAGGTAGGTTGTGTGTGTTTTCTAGAGAGATAGAGTTTTTTAGTAAATGAGAGATAGGAGGTGTTTTTATGGTTTTATATATGGTTGGGCTTTTGATATTAGCCATTAGATGAAAAAAATATGGATGGTCATGATGTGTTCCTTTATTCTTTGATGAAGCATCATTCTACCATGATCTCATCTCTTAATTAACCTCAAGAAAGAATCAGCTCTTTTCTTACTCTCATTAAACTCGACAAACTAACTAACGTAAACAAAACCAAAGCGTGTTTCACACGTTAAGATCAAACCGACATATTCCCATCTCATCCGACGGCCCATATTAAAACTTCAAACAAGTTCGATCCTTATAAATAGTAACTCTAATTATCAGGATCTTTCATCTTCGTCCCAAAATCAAAACATTCCCTCTCAAATAAAGTCTCAAACATTGGCATCTTCAACCACCGCCAAGATTTTTATAAATTCAATAGTGCCAACTAGTAACATAGAAAAAGACTTATTTTGCTGATTTTGACGAGCATCTTCAACCACTGCCAAGATTTTTAGAAATTCGATTTTGGAGACAAGAAACGTAGAAAAAGACTTCTTTTGCTGATTTTGACGAGTATTGGAGGCGTGGTATTGATTTTCAAGATCAAGAACTCAACAAAATACCATGACATCTGCTGTTGATATTCGTCAACCGATTATTCCACAACGCGAAACAAAAAGACGAGTGACGGCGAGTCGTTGATGACATAACAAATCCATTCAATTGAGTGAATGCTGGGACGACTGATGATGTCTCCAAGAAACATAGAAAGGCTCCATCAGTTGCTAGTGAGATCGCTACCATAAAACACAAAGATCATATCATCATCTATGATACAGATGATGATGAACCTGACAAGATTAACGAGCTTGCTCACGTTGAATACGTGAACAAAGCAAATACCATGACATCTGATGTTGATCATCGGCAACCGATTATTGCACAACGCGAAACAAAAAGACGTCGAGACCTCGATGGTATGACTGATGATATCTCCAAGAAACATAAAAAGGCTCCATCAGTTGCTAGTGAGATCGCTATCATAGAAAACATTGATCATATCATCATCTATGATACTCATGATGATGAACCTGACAAGATCAAATTCGATGTAAAGCTTCTGTGTAAACAACGTTGATCGTTGAATTGGCATAATTACCATCCCTATCACATCATAAAACCTTGAAACCTTTATTGTGAACTCTGAAATATCCGATGGATGGGCATGCTGTTTGAGAATAAATGAAAAAGTTAAAGTAACGCTTAGCGAATTAAAAACAATGTAAAATTATAATAGAGTGAATAAAAAATAAATTAATGGTTGTCCGATAAGAAGAAATAAAACTTAATAAGGTATCCACTATTACAAAGTACATAATTAAAAAGACTGCATTTAAAAGGGTAATATTATGATGAAACAAACATGAACAACACTATAAAGCCTTCCTCGTGAACGTGACGCCTCAAAGCATATGCTATACTTGTTCATGGAACCATGCCTACTCCCATCCCATGTGTCTAAATTAAACATTAGAATAGAGCTTGTAATTAGTTTACCAAAGTATTCACACATTTAAAATTGATAAATTACTTGTTAGCCAGACCACTCAACTCTTGGGTCTGAATTAATAGATAAAAAAAAGTGTTACCTTTCACTTGTGCTACTGGTTAACGCACAATATGGGTCAAAATATTTTTCATTCATGGTCATCGCTAACCTATTTGTGCCAATGAAACCTAAAAGAAAAACATGAAGACACTTGCGTTAAAAAAATTGAGACCAAGCTAACAAAAATCAGATAGCAAATGATACCTTTGTTGTCATTTTTCGTCTCACTGAGTCGTAACCAATATCCCAAACTACAGAGCAAGTTAAAAGTTATCCATTGAGGCGGTACCCAAATAGTCCTATTTAAAACATTGAAATTACTTCAATTCAAATCCAACTACGTGATTACATTTGAAAGAAAAACAAAGATGTATAAAGGATATACCATGGAAAAATGTATAATAAAGTCTCTTGTGTAGTATTTGAACAGATTGTACACCAAATACCTGGATAGCCACATGAATGATATTAGCAAGTGAAGCAAGTGAAGGCAGGAGCTATAAGAAAATTATAGTTTTCAGTAAGACTCATACGCCGTGTCTAATATGAGTTTACTAAGAAGTGTTGATCCCGAACTTAGATCTATTTAGCTTTGTGTTATCGATATTGAATCAAGTATAACACGTAAGAAACTTTGTATTTATAAAAATCTAAGAGTTATGCGGAATTAACACTTAGAATGAAGAACAAAGCAAAACACAATGTTTACCAAACTTTCACTTGTATTGATTAATCGATGCGTACAATGAAAGTGTAAAAACTTATATCAAACATAAACCCTAAGTCCTCCTTTTATAACATAAGGACTATTGTACAATAAACAAACTTATCAACTATTCTAGGAAGATATATCAAGATAAATATAGAAAATCCAATATACAATGCATATCTTCCTATTATAACAAAACGTGTTGACTAAGTATTCTTTCAGCGCTTGATTTACTCTTGTCAGTGCTCATTCTGTCAGCGCTTGATTTACTCTTGTCAGAGGTTGAAATCCCTTTGTCAGAGACATAGTGATGTAACTATTTTTATTCCCAACAATCCTAAACTTGATACTTATATTAATGTTCAAGTTTCTGAATAAAACAAAATATGAAGAGGATTCTTGTAAGACTTATACACACGCCTAACCAAACACGAATAACATGATGAAGATTAAACCAAAAAAGAAAGATTAGATTAAGATGAAGAAAAGAAATACAAAGTGTTGGTGATTTCCTAGTGAGAGAAACAAAACATACCTTTCTCTCTCTAAAACTATATTATGGAAAAGCACACACACAAATGAGGTTTAGGAGGCCTTTTATACTAAGTAACAAATGTTTAGGAGGCCTTCCTCATTTGTGTGTTCGGGACTAAATCCCGTTACATAAACAATAATAACTAAAAACTCTCGACATCATTAAATAACTTTTTCACGAGTTTCGCAATGATATATTATATGACCATCACTTTAATTACTTCTAGCAATCTCCCCCTAAGGGGTGGTCATGTAATATGTGAATTCACTTCTTTTTTGTTGCAGACTTTGAAGCTCGATATCTTAAGAGTTCCTTCATAGTTCCTTTCATGACTTGTGATCTTGGATCTTTGATCTTTGCCTTGACTTGATCCTGAAAATTTGTCAGCTTGTGTTCTTGTGTCTTTCCCCACATACTCATGTTCTGTGTTGACTTGAAAGCTTGTTAACAATCTCTCTTGATCATCAGAGTAGCGGAAGTCTTTGTCTTTAGATGTTCTTGAGCTTTCTTCATTTATATGAGCATGTGGTCTTGAATTACGACTCTTGAAGTTACTCCACCGTTTGCATTCCTCCGGTTTCCCGTTATATAGTAAGAATAATGTACCTGTGACTAGGTAAGTTCAAAGAACTTCCTTGATAGGGTTTCCAGCTGTGGTAGCCGTTCTCAATACTTGAATATATCGAAAGATAATTCATATTAAGGAGTGAATCATGTAGTTCCATTCTGCTGATTAAGTCGTCAATTCAATTTCCTGGAACAAGTTTGAATCAATTAAGAATCAAACCATCGTTGCTTTCCAGTTGACACAAGTTTGATTCATATAGAATCGCACAAGTTACCTACCGCAGTGCTGTTTGATGATGACACTGGAAGGATTTCCATTCGTCACTGTAAATACTGAAAAGTATTACTTTGAATGTTCTGGAAAGATCATAAAGATATTGCGTCGAGACCTGGAACGAGTTTGAATCAATTAAGAATCAAACCACTGTTGCTTTTCAGTTAGCATATGTTCAATTCAAAGTGAATCGTACATATGACCTACCGCAGTGCTGTTTGATGTTAACACTAGAAGGATTTCCATTCATCACTGTGAATACTAGAGAGTATCACTCTAAAAGTTCTAGCAATACCACAAGGATAGAGCGTAGGACTCTTTAAATTATCACTTGTGTTCTAATGATGAACAATAGTTGATATATGGAATAAGTGTCCTTATGAGATTTTCTGATGAATCTCGTTGGCTCTAGACTCTATAAGTGCACGTTTATTTGGTGATCAGAGGCTGGAGCAGACTGCCACCTTTTCAATATCTACTATCTCGGAGTGAGAAAGTTGATAGAAATGAGTTGAACTCCATGAAAATAAAACAAACTTCTTTTGAGAGAAGCTTGAGTAGGCTGGGAAGGGTTGTGCTTTGCATCACTGGGTCCATGATGCTTTGTCTTCAATACCAGAAATCATCAACGTGATTCTGATAGTAGATGTATTGACCCGGTTTCTGCCTAAGTCGTATGGAGGGATTCTTTCTTTACACCCTTTATCCTTACATTTCTTTTTCATTCTTCAACCCCTTCAATGCTTACCAAGACGTCATAACTAGCACCTTGTTGTGATTGTTCCAGTGCTAGCTTAAGTCATTAGTCGGCATTTTTCCGTATACTCAACTACTCCATCTTTCCTAAGGACATCTAAATTCTAATGGATTGTCCCTGGGAAGATTCCTCCGGTTCTGGTTGGATCATAGGACGAATACCTAACCACCTTTTGACACCAATACCGTCGTGAATTAATGTGTTGAAGGTATAGATATCACCAATACCGTCGTGAATTAATGTGTTGAAGGTATATATATCGTAACCAGAAAAACCTTCTAAATCACCAAAAACACTTATAACAAAGATCTTATCCAAGAATGAAACATTTTGGTCACATTTTAATCACTATTCTCCCCCTTAAAAATTGCATTTGATTGAAATTTTTGTGAAACTAGTGATGAAACATGGAGAGAATAATGTGACATGAAAATTTGGAACAAATGTTTATGAAATCATTATACTCCCCCTCAAAAAGAGATTCTAATTGAATAGAGGAGTATATGAGCACATTGTTTTGAAATACTTTGAAAAATTATGCTGAAAAGTTCGAGAAAATTGTGTTCATGAGCTTAAAACTTTGAATATTTGGATAAAAGCTCATGACTGAGAAAAACGAATTTCTCGTTGTTGAGAATAAGTCTAAGACTTTCCTTTATTTATGGACCGGGTTATAGTCTGACATGAGACTATGAGCCATTATGAGAAGAAAATAGAAAAAGACATGTTTTGAAAACATTTGAACTCTCATTCGAACTTTATGTACGTACCCGTGTCGTTATTGAACAACATTTCTAAGTACGTCCATATTATCGATGCTGAGAGACATGTCGAAGAAGAATATTTTAGGTATTTTTGAAAGATTTTCTCATTTTTTATTTTGTTTTTATAGGTTTTATATTTTTGTATTTTGATTTTCTGATAGATATATACAAGGTTACTGTGAATGTGCAAGACGTTCAAGTTCATCTGGAGTGAAACTACGCATACCAAGTCGACGAACCAAGAATTCAAATCTGTCTTGAGAAAGAGCTTTGGTGAAGATGTCAGCTAGTTGGTAGTTCGTATTGACAAAATACAGTTCGATCGTTCCTCTTTCCACATGCTGTTTTATGAAATGGAATCGAACAGCTATGTGCTTGGTCTTGGAGTGTTGGATCGGGTTGCAGGATATGGCTATGGCTGATTGTGAATCACAATAAATAGGAACTTGGTTAAAGTGAAAGCCATAATCCGTGAGTTGTGTTCTCATCCAAAGGACTTGCGCACTACACACGGATAGAGACACATATTCTGCTTTCGCGGTGGAGAACGTCGTACAGTCTTATTTTCTAGAGGACCAGCTCACTAGCTTCTCGCCTAAGAATTGTGCTCCACCGGAAGTGCTCTTGAATGTGTCATGACACCCTGCATGGTCGGAATCTAAAAAACCAGTGAGATTAAAACCTGAATCCTTAGTATACCAGAGACCCATGTGAATGGTTCCCCAGAGATAACGAAAGATCCTTTTAAACTCCTTGAGGTGCTTCTCGGTTGGCTTAGCCTGGTACCGAGCACATAAACAAGTAGCATGCACAATGTCCGGTCTGCTTGAGGTTAAGTACATAAGGGACCCGATCATACTTTGGTATTTTATAGCATCTACAAATGTCCCTTTCTTATCCAAATCAAGCTTGTGTTTAGTGTCCACTGGAGTACCAATAGGATCACAGTTATCCATACCAAATTTTGTTAGAATCTCAAGCACATACTTAGACTGATTTATGAAAATACCACGGGGGGATTGGTGAACTTGGAGACTAAGGAAAAATGTCATTTCCCCCATCATGGACATTTCAAATCGACTTTTCATAAGGTCAGCAAATAATATGGAATATTTTTGGTTAGTAGAACCAAATATAATATCTTCTACATAGACCTGAGCCACCAAGATGTCGTTGCCGTAGTGCTTGATAAACAAGGTTGGATCAATGTGTGACACCCCCAAATTGAGTGAAAACGCAGCGGAAATAATATTTGGGTGTCACGTAGGTGGATCAACAGTAGACAAAATATAGAGCAACATATAAAAGATTATCCTTACATTTATTACATGATTGAAAGTGCAAATAGTATTAAAATAGTCTTTAACATTGTTCGCAAGTTTGAATTATTCCCAATTTATAAAACCCCAGATGAGCTCTATAAATGCAGCCTATCATGATGCTTTACTCCATGCACACCAATACCTGCTTCAGTTTCCTGAGAAAAACATGTATAGAGAGTCAACATAAAGTTGGTGAATTCACAGGTTTAATTAAAATAAGTTTGGACATTAAATATTCACTAAAGTAGTAATGCACAAAGCATCAGTACTTAAAAGTAACTACATTCCCATATTGCCCGAAACTGAAACTTGACAGTTAAGTCCTTAACAAATAAGGAGCCTTCGCCTTATCATTATCAAAGGCACCCATAACAAAAATAAGTGCTGACATGTGAAACATCTGTTGTCCTGGCCTAGGCACAGTGAGCATGACTCACCCAGATGGGGACGGTCAATCCCAAATAGATCTATCTATAACAGTCAGGTAATTCAATAATTCTAACAGTTTCGGATGTACGGGTCATGCGGGTTCATCTACAATAGGCAATGTAATCAAAAGTTTCACAGTTCGATCCATGTCCATGAAATAAAATATGTTGCATGTACTCTTCCCCATAAAAAGGTTTAAAAGTTTGTCAATATATAAAGTGGCGTCATGAACTCACCTCAGTAGTACAACAATAAGTCAGTGGATAAATATGATAATGATGCTCACGATACAATCAAGACCTAAATAATTATAAGGTCTCAGTAAATGCATATCATAATGCATAAAAGTTCCAGAATAAATCTGTACATGCTTAAACTGGTTCTAAGCATTTTATTACAATATTTGTATTTTGTTCATCGTTGTACAAGTTCTAATAGTATTTATTTTAAGTATAAAATAAATAATAAGGTTTAATTAATTAATTCATTTAATTAATATTTTGTACTTACGTTGTTTATAAAACACTTTAAATATATATAAAGAATGATTTTATATACATTTAAAGCAATAGGAAATAAATGTAATTAATATATTTATTTTATAAGTTAATCGTTTTTAATTTATATTTAATATATAAATAAGGTTTATAAACGTATAACATTTTATTTAAAATTCATGTTTACGTAGTGTTTATAATTATTAAATTATAAGTTTGGAAAAATAAAAATTGTTACATTTATTTAGGCTTTACGTTTTAAATAACGGTTTAAATATATAGGATTTTAAGGTTCGTAATACTTTGTATAAAATACGTTTTAGTCCTTTTAATTAAATAAATACCCGCGGTTAAATTACTTTTATACCCTTAGGGTTTCTAAATCTTTCAAATAATTACAATTTTGGTCCCTCCCTAGTTACACGTGTAACTAGGGTTTCTTTAAGTTTCAATAAATGGCAAAAATAGTCCCTAAAGTATACGACTCATATTAGGGCTTATTAAAGTTTCACAACTTGGCAGTTTTAATCCTCTAACTTTCGGTTAATATTTAAGTTTAATACAAGTTTCACAAATGCCCCCTAGGGCTTGTATAAGTTTCGGCAAATGGCAGGAATAGTCCCTAGGGTTACTTAGGGCTTAAATAAGTTTGCTATCTTGGCATATTTGGTCCCTGAGGCTTATACTAAGTCTCGGCTAGAGTCCAAAGTGATCCCTAGGTTTTCTAAAGTTTACACAACTTACCCTAACATTATATTAATCCCTTTTTAGTCCTTTTTAACACCTTTAAGTTTCGGATATGTTCAAAACACACCCCTAAACTCTCGGCAATATTTATGAGTGGTCCAAAAGTTTATGTTTTTGAAATATAAGTTTCTACACTTGTTTATTTTGATCCCTTTTATTTTATAAATTTATAAATCCAACCCGAAAGTTTATACTTGTTATATTTAATCCAAAAATTAGTAGATCTATTATTTAAATCAAAAACTTCTTAGATTTATTATTTTAATCCAAAACAATTATAGATCTATAATTTCAACATAAAAAATTATATTTTGACACTAAAAGTTTTATAAAAACATTTATTTAGTGAAATTGATTATTTATCTAGGCAACTTATTATAGTGAGCTTAAAACTAATCTTATGAGGCATAATAGTGATCTTAACATTTTAGGGCACCTAAAAACATAAATCTAGTGTTTCTAGTTATATCTAAACATTACAAGATTACCCAAAATAATATTATGAGCTTATAACTCACGTCCAAAATTCATGAATGGTTAGGTTTTCATGGTTTTTCAAGTTTAACAAGATCATGGTGATGTGTTCTTCATGGTTTACAAGTTTTTACATCATTTTATGTTATAACAAAAATCAAGCCGTGAGTCACCTTAGGTTTTTAGGGTTTCATTATTTGTTTAAATGTTAACTTTACCAAGAATAACCATGTACACATTAATATGTATGAAAGTAATGTATTAGAAAGATAGGTTTTAACTTGGACTTACTTGTTTAGATAGGTTTAAGAGTGATATCAGGATGAGTAGAAACAAGTGACAAGCTTTCAACAATGGAGGTCTTGGAGACCAAAAACAAGCTGTGGCTTTACTAGGCTTCTAGGGTTCTTGTTCTTGCTTCAAGGATCAAGGTTTATTGTAGGATGAGCTTATGCTTGATCTTTATGTAGTAGAATACATGGTATAGGAGTAGTAGATAAATTTTAAGGTTTGAAAATGGTGGACAATGGTGTCTAGCCGTAGGTTTTGGAGTGAGAGAGTGAAGGTGAGATTTGCAAGTGAATTATGTTATGTGTTTGTGTGCTACGGTTTAAGAAGAAAGAAGAGATCAAAGGAGGATCTTAGTACTTGGTACTATGTATCTTTACTTAGATACACATAGATTTTTGTTGCATATGGTTATTTCTACACATGCCTAATTTGGAAGTCTTCCTTTCTTTCTTTTCTTGTGTGTAGCCGTGGGTTTTCACAAAGTCAAAAGGGGACAAGAACTTACATGGTATAGTAAGATGCATGAGGGTTTGAGTGTGTAAGTGGGTTATGTAAGAAAAGTATGCTTAGGCATGTAATTGTGTAATTAAAGCATGGTTATGCATGCATTAGTATAGGGTGTTAGTGGAGTGGTATGATTACACTAGATTACTTATAAGCTAGTTAATCAAATGATGGTAGTGTCTGCATGCATACATATACACGTTTTAGATATGCATGGGGAAAGATTTTTGGTAAATTTTGCCAAGTGTTGTATGATAATAATAGTCCTTGTATATTATTGTAGGTATTTGTTGTGTTGTAGGTATTTTTGTTGAAGCTTTTAGGTAATTTAGTGAAAGTGTATATTAAATACATCACTAAAATTATTTTACTTAAATAAAGTAAATAAGTGACACTATAAAATAGTGTACATTGTTTTTAAAGTGTTTAGGTATTTATTCCTTTTAGGTAATATATGTAAATATGTACATATAAAAATAATCCAAGTACTTAACAAATAAATTAAGTGAGGTTACAGTTTATCTCAAAATATGTACTGAGGTGATGAGTTTATTATTCAATCAAGTGGCCAGTCAGTTGCCAGAGTAGTCAATAAATGACTAAAGGTTCATATAAATGTAAAATAAATATGAAAGGTAGTATGACAAAAGGTATATGATAATTAATAAGTCATATAAAAGTGAAATTATATAAATTCCAAATATAAATAGTACAACAGTTGACAAAGTCAATAAGGTAAAATCAGAGGTTTTACAGCACCATCCCGTTATTTTATCTTTGTCCTCAAAGCTTAAGATGAAGCTATTTGTCAGGTGAACAAGTGTGGGTACATGGTCTTGAACGAGTCTTCTCGTTCCCAAGTGAACTCAGGGCCTCTCCTAGAGTTCCAACGTACTTTGACCAACGGGATGCGACTGCGTTTCAATCTCTTAACTGTCCTCTCCATGATTTCCACTGGTTCTTCTACGAACTAGAGTTTGTCGTCAAATTGAACTCCCTCCAATGGCATAGCCAGTGGTTCTTCAGCATAGCACTTCTTCAGGTTAGAAACATGAAAGGTAGAGTGTACCCGACTCAGTTGCTGGGGCAACTCTAAACGATAAGCTACTTCCCCGATCCTGGCTATTACTTTGAAAGGGCCAACATAACGTGAATTCAGTTTTCCACGTTTGCCAAAACGTACAACACCCTTCCAAGGTGATACCTTGAGCATGACACGGTCACCTACTTCAAATTGCATAGGTTTTAACCAGTTATCCCGGATCAACCAGTTATTCCGGATCAACCAGTTATTCCGGATCAACCAGTTATTCCGGATCAACCAAGTTATTCTGGATCAACCAAGTTATTCCGGATAAAGAAACTAAAAAAAAAGATTCTAACATAACAGGAAACAGGACTCACACCCTCGACTCAAAACCTTTCGACTAAACAACACCGACTCACATCAACCTCGACATAACCTAACAGAACCCTCGACACATTAAACCCAACCCAAAACCACAAACGAACACAAACAACACCCTCGTTCAAAACTAACACTCTCGACCAACCATTAAACACACCCTCAGACTCCTCAGACTCGACCCTCGGACTCACCCTCGACACAAAAACAGACTCGATCCTCAAACCCACACCAACTCTACTCCACAAAACTCACAAACCTAGACTCCAACTCAAACACCCCCTCGAAAACCATTTTTTGAATTACGACTCAAACTAACGACACCCTCACCAACACCTCTCGTTTCACACAACAACTCATCAAACTCACCCTCGTTTCACCATTTTGACTCGAATCACCCAGACGCGACATCCACACAACATCCTTGAATTCAAAACCATACAACTCTACAGATCTCAGTGACAACAAACCTTCATCGATCCAAACACCAAAACTAACGCACACGAAGATAAATACAACCCTACCTGAGACCACATACGTGATCTTGAAGCCGTTTTTCTTCATCTTGACTTTTAATTCAATTAGGTTCGTATCAAAAGATTGGATAGATTCTTGCTTGATTTATATACGGTGGGGTTTTGATGAGTAGATCAGGGTCGATAAATTGAAGATTGGTGGCTGTTTGATATAGAAGAAACAGACGAGACGATTTTGGTGGCTATTGAGTTGTTTAAGATTGGTATAAAGACAATTTGGGGGCGGAATAAACAAAGAGTGAGATTAGTTTTTCCCTTTTTTGTTAAGTTTGAAAGAGAGAGAGACGCAGGAGTCTTTGGTGGGAGAGAGAAAAGACTGAGAAGTTTCTGTTGAGTATAAAGATGGGGGGCGGAGGTTTCAACACAGTAAGGATAATTTTTGTTGAGAGATTTAATAAGGAGAGTTTTAGTTAGGGTTGTTGACTAAATTGGGTTTTTTATATAATTTTCAGGCGGAGGTTACAAGGTGTGGTGTTTTATATTTCTTTTTAATGTTTCTCGAAGTTTACACGTGTGTGGTGACAGGCTGGTGGGTGGATTACTTGATTTGTGTGGCAACGTTTTATCTTTTACACGTTTATTTAAATTTAATTGGTGGTGATATGATTTTTCTTTGTGTGTGGATGGGGGAAGAAATAATATAAGATTAGGTTAAAGTAGAAGTGTGGGGTTTTATATCTTTAACTGTTAGGTTAAGTTCTGGGCCGGATTGGGTCAATTTTGGGCCAGATTGTGTCTTGGACCGAATAGTGGATTCATTAAAACCATTGGCACAAACTTACTATATCAAAGATTAATTTTATTTTGTATATTTGTCAACTTGGTTTTGGTACATCGTGTTAAGGCGGATATTTCGAAAGAAACAAAGTGGTAAAATATTTGACGGGCCAATCATTATATTTATCGTAGCTTGGATTGGTCTCCGGTTTATTTTATCAACGTTTGAGCCGACAACAATTTTTGAGCCGAGAAAAGAGTTACATCATCACTCGAGGATTTTTTAAGAGTTATTTACGGATCTTTCGTTTCTTCCCGTATTGTTACATTCCGAAAACAACGACATCCACATCATTTTTCATCGATATTCAATGGCTTCGTTCGATTCAACATGTCAAAAGGGAGAAGCGCATAAAATGCAAGAAAAAGTTAGTGATAATGGCATCACTTCATTTCAAATGCTTCAGTGTCATCTAGTTACTCTTTCACGGATTCAAGGAGGGAGCGAATTTGTGACAATCTTTGGTCAAGATCGTCATATATTCATGGAATCGATGTTCAACATCTTGACCCAACTAGCAGAGCAACTCCACAATAACGACTTTAATCACTCTGCATCGGCACTTGCATATAAGGCTCTTGTGACACAACCCACGCCTTTCCTCCAATTCAATATCGTCAAGCTTGAAAGTTCATTGATTTGTGTAACACCCCCAATTTCATGTCATAGCAGCGGAAGGGTCATTGGGTGTTACTATCATGGTTCAACCTCAATATCATAGAAAACGCCTCAAAATGAGTCGTTTTAACAAAACATACGTCCATTCATTTGTTTAAAGATAAAACAGTTTACACACGGTCCCAAATAGTTTTAAGTTTACACAACCAACCAAATGATAAAAGTTTCTTAGAATAGACATAGTTTAGAAAAGTGGGCCAAAACATTTAAATTAAGCAAGCTGCACGAAACCGCCTTCCTTGAGTGCCTTCTTCATGGACCTGAGATAAGACATGCTATAAAGTCAACAAAAATGTTGAGTGAATCTATAGAGTTTAAATTTAAATAAACGAACACAAGTATTCTGAATAAACCTTCCGTGGTTGACAATCATGTGGATCAGACATAATTATCGTTGTTATTTCTATTTGCCTCGTGAAATTGAACGTTGACATATATATTTCAGCCCAACACACCTAGCCAAGTGCGTATATTTCTCTTATACAATTGCATCCGATGTTTCATTACTGGTGCATCACAACACCACGCGAGAGCTACTCGCGACCGGACTGGGTGTCACCCCGATAGATCTATCCCATAGTATTAGCGTTCCTTTCGATTAACAATTCACGATTCATGGGTCTTTTAAGGCTAAAACAAACTTACATAACAACTTTCATCTAAGCATACAATCGGGTCCTTTGTGTTCAATTTTTAAAAGAAAGAGGGTTTACCACAACTTCTCGTTGTACCCTTCGTTTATCAATAAATGTTTTTCCAATAATAAGGGTTTCCACAACTTCTCGTCGTACCCCTTTTATTTTAGTAAAACAAGCATGTTATCCCCCTCGCGGGTTTTATAAAACAAGTAAACATGTAAAGCGAGGCTATAGACTCACCTTGATACGATAGTAGTGACGTGACGATCGCCGACGATTTGTGATGCCCTTTTAAACACGAAGACCGCAACCTACCAAATAAGGCGCGTTCGTTAATAAACGACTCAAGTATATATAATACTTAAATAATACGAAAGTCAATTTCAAATGACCATGAAAATCCCGAAAAATTAAGAAAATATAAGTGTACTTCTATACCCTTTTGTTCAACACTTATTCTTTTAAACGCTTACACACTTGACATTGACCCGTCGTATGACGCCAAGTCAACGCAAGTCAAACCTTCATTTTACTTCCCTCGGACCAGTAGCTAAGTCATTTATATAATGACTTAACACTCGAGTAAGTCACTATGTCCAATAGTGAATACTCAACTCACGCCATACAAGTATTGAACTACGTGTCCAAAATACCACTCAGCATATACACTCCAAATGTACACACCAATCTAACCTATCTAGACATGCCCGATTTCGACGAAACTTGGTGACAAACTCACACATAATATGAATAAGACTCAGTTTAAATTTCATTCAAAAATATTACTTCTAAGACCTTCTGCCCGACACACCTTCGTGTTGCAAAAACCGGACAGTTTTACGCCTTTGACTTGTAAAACCATTTTGACTTATCTAAACTATTCCGTTTGCAAAACCGACACTCGGGTTTGAAAATAGACTCATGACCTGAGGTTTATCAACTTACAACAGCCCTTGAACATTTTTAAAACTCATTTTATAGTCCCCGAGATTCGTTCCAAATATCGACAACAATTTTCGGATTGTGCCGATACCCGTCTCCCGGTACACAAATACTAAAAGTAGCATAACTTTTCGCTCGTAATGAGTTAGAAGCTCTACTTTAGCTCTAATCGAAGCTAACGAAATTCTCTACGACCCTATCTTGTTAGTTTACCAAGTTTACCACAGTAACAATTTCAAAAACGGACTTAAAGTTACTGCCTAAAATAGCCTATCTAAAAATCATACCAAAACAATTTTTCGACCCATTCCAACAATTCCTATGGTCCTAATATGATCGTAATATCATAATAACACATCTAATTAACTCATAACACCCTCAAATTTAATCTTACAAAAATAAAATATATAAAAATCTTACATGCAACCATAACCCACTATGAATATTATATTATTAACACCATATATCACCATAAAAATGGATCAAACTTGATGTTCATCATCAAAAATCAAAAATAAAATTTAGTGAATGCATGTAGAAGAAAATTATACCAATAGAAAGCTTATGAAATTTCCAAGATGGGTCTTGTTTTAGATTTGGATGAATCAAAGTGGATCAAAAATTTTTGAAGGGTATTTGGTTTGGGGTTGGACGGCAAAATGGAAGAAAGAGAGAGAGATTAATTTTTTTTTTGAAAGTAAAAAGTGTGTGTGAATGTGTGTTTGTTTTTTTTAAATTTTAATTAGTTAGTGGGGTGAGGACCAAAGTGCAATTTGGCAAAACTTTTGGCCCAAGAGTGCAAGTAAATAGTTTACAAGGTAGGAAATGTAAATTGTACATTTTTAAAAATATTTACGGGGCTCGGGTTTCGTAAAAATACTTTTCGAAAGTTAAAACGCTTCATAAAAATAATAATAAAGCTTCGACACGACTTAAAACGAAATTAAATCGAAAACGTCGAAAATATACAATATCGAGACAAACGATAATAAAATGTAAATTTTTGGGCATCCGTCGGTATCGCGATCACTAATAGTTCTCGTCACTCGTTAAAACGTAAAATACGAAAAATAAAGATTAAATATAATAAAAATCATTTCCATGATTATTTGAGAATATAATATCGATACCTAACATATTCCTTGTCGGTTTTCATCTAATCGACATTCTTACGCTAGTTTCAAGTCATAACCTTCTCGGTTAGTCGATAAATTAAAATTCTCATTAAAGTAAACACGTAATACGTAATAGTCGAGATTAAAATAACGACCTGAAATTGACGGGTTGTCACATCATCCCCACCAAATTAGGATCTTCGCCCTCGAAGATCAACTTGCGTTCTTGCCCGATCGCTTGTTGAAATCAAAGAGATGAGGGTAATTCTTCCACATTTGGTCTTCTCGTTCCCAAGTAAACTCCGGTCCTCTCCGAGAGTTCCATCGAACTTTGACGATAGGTATTCGGCTTTGCTTCAGTTGCTTGACCTCGCGATCCATGATCTCGACCGGTTCTTCAATAAAATGCAACTTTTTATCAACCTTAACCTCGTCTAACGGTATAATGAGTTCTTCATCGGATAAACACTTTTTCAGATTCGACACGTGAAAAGTGTTATGAATCCCATACAGTTCTTGTGGTAGTTCAAGTTGGTATGCCACGGGTCCTACTCTAGATGTAACCTTGAATGGTCCGATATAACGAGGACTTAACTTCCCACGTTTTCCAAATTGTACAACACCTTTCCATGGTGATACCTTTAGCATAACCTTATCTCCCACGTTAAACTCCAATGGTTTTCTTCTCACATCCGCATAACTCTTCTGTCGGCTTCGAGCAAACAACAACCTATTCTTGATTTGCACAATCATATCCGTCGTCTCCCTAATCAAATCTAGTCCAGTGAGTTGGGCATCACCAACCTCACTCCAGCTAACGGGTGATCTACATTTTCTCCCATACAGTGCTTCAAAAGGTGCAGCTTTAATACTCGCGTGATAACTGTTATTGTACGAGAATTCGGCCAAATGTAAGTGCTTATCCCAGCTACTTCCAAAGTCTATCACACAAGCACGTAGCATATCCTCCAAAGTTTGGATTGTTCTTTCGCTTTGCCCATCAGTTTGCGGATGATAGGCTGTGCTCATATCCAAATTGGTTCCTAATGACTTTTGAAGTGATCTCCAAAATCCAGAAGCAAAACGACTATCTCTATCGGAAATGATTGAAATAGGAACACCATGCTTGCACACGATTTCCTTTAGATAAATATCGGCGAGTTTCTCCAAACCGAACCTCTCGTTGATTGGAATAAAATGAGCGGATTTCGTTAAACGATCGATAATAACCCAAATTGCATCGAACCCAGACGGTGTCCTTGGGAGTTTTGTGATGAAGTCCATCGTAATTCGCTCCCATTTCCAGACTGGAATTTCAGGTTGGACAAGTAATCCTGACGGTTTCTGATATTCAGCTTTCACTTTTGCACATGTTAAGCATTTCGCGACGTATGTTGCAATATCAGCTTTCATATTCGGCCACCAGTATAACTTTTTCAAGTCTTGGTACATTTTGTCCGATCCAGGATGAATAGAATACTTGGACTTATGAGATTCTAACATAATCAAGTCTCTCAGTCCACCGAAGAATGGTAACCAAATTCGACCTCTCAAACATCTGATACCATCGGGTCGCGTCTCAAATGTTTCACCGTCTCCTCTAAATCTTTCGGCAGCAATATTTTCCTTCTTGCATGCTTCAACTTGTGCGTTCCGAATCTGCTCAGGTAAGTTATTATGAACTGTCACCACCAAAGCACGCACTCGAATCGGTTTCTCCCTTTCCTTTCGACTTAACGCGTCAGCTACCACGTTCGCCTTTCCCGGATGATAACGGATTTCGCAGTCGTAATCACTCAATAGTTCAACCCATCGACGTTGCCGCATATTCAGCTCCTTTTGATCCAATATGTATTGTAGGCTTTTATGATCAGTGAATACTGTACACTTCGTACCATACAGATAATGTCTCCAAAGTCGCAAAGCGAAAACCACAGCGCCCAATTCCAAGTCATGGGTAGTGTAGTTCTCCTCATTCTTCCTTAATTGTCTAGAGGCATATGCGATCACCTTTTCACGTTGCATGAGAACAGCACCATATCCTTTGAGAGATGCATCGCAATAAACAACAAAATCTTCACTTCCTTCAGGTAACGATAAAATCGGCGCACTACAGAGTTTCATCTTCAGGGTTTGGAAAGCTTCTTCTTCATCATCGCCCCACACATACGGTTTATTCTTCTGAGTCAGCTTCGTTAATGGTTTCGATATCAATGAGAATCCTTCAATAAACCTTCGGTAATAGCCAGCCAAACCTAGAAATTGACGCACTTCAGTTGGAGTAGTCGGAGCACTCCAATTCTTGATGGCTTCGATCTTTGCAGGATCAACATGTACTCCACTTTTATCAACCACGTGTCCGAGAAATTGTACAGAATTAAGCCAAAAATCACACTTTGAGAACTTAGCGTATAACTTTTCATTCTTCAACAAGTTCAAGATAATCCTTAAGTGTTCGGCATGCTCTTCATTGCTCTTGGAGTAGATTAGAATATCATCTATGAAAATGATCACGAATTTATCAAGATACGGCTTACAAATGCGATTCATTAAATCCATGAATACAGCAGGTGCGTTAGTAAAACCAAAAGGCATAACCAGAAACTCATAATGACCATAACGAGTTCTAAACGCCGTAATAGGAATATCTCCCTCACGTATGCGAAGTTGATGGTAACCAGAACGAAGATCAATCTTGGAGAAAACACGAGAACCTTGAAGTTGATCGAATAAATCATCAATTCTTGGAAGCGGATAACGATTCTTGATCGTTAGCTTATTCAGCTCTCGGTAATCAATGCACATACGAAACGAACCATCTTTCTTCTTAACGAATAAGACAGGAGCTCCCCAAGGTGACGAACTCGGTCGTATAAAACCTTTATCAGATAGCTCTTGTAATTGCACAGATAACTCCTTCAGCTCGGATGGGGCTAAACGATATGGCGCACGAGCCACGGGTGCAGCACCAGGAATTAGATCAATTTGGAATTCTACTTGCCTTGGAGGAGGAAGTCCAGGCAAATCTTCCGGAAACACTTCAGGAAAGTCACGGATAACAGGTACATCTTCAGCACGTTTCTCCTTCGATTCTTTCTCCACTACTTTAGCTAGGAATAACTCACAGCCTCTTTCGATATACTTACGAGCCTTAATGCACGAAACGATTTTTAGTCGTGAACTACGATGATCACCTTCGATAACCATGGTCTTGTCGTCTAAAGGAATCCTAACTTTCTTTTCTCCACACAAGATAGACGCGTTATACTTGGATAGCCAATCCATTCCGATAATAATATCAAAACATCCCAATTCGACATTCATCAAGTCTATTTTAAAAATACGGTTCAAGAGATTAAGAGAACATCCTAGGAGCGCACGATTGGTACTCACTAATTTACCATCAGCTAGTTCTACCTCATAACTCGCGTCTAATTCGACCGGTTTGATATCAATTAAGGTACTAAAACTTGTAGACACAAATCTTTTGTCCGCACCAGAATCAAATAAAGCGGTAGCATAACGGTTGTTCAGTAAAAACGTACCAGTGACAACTTTCGGGTTTTGCTTTGCTTCGGCTTCTCCCAATTGATAAACTTTTCCTTGGTTATCTCCACCACGTGCATTCTTTGGAGGTTGAGGGCATTGGTTCCTCATGTGACCTTTACCTTGGCAATTATAGCACGTCACTCCCTTCTTTCCTGGTCCCCAACAGTCTTCAGTTTTGTGACCTAACTTGTTGCACTTTCCACACTTAGCACATTCACCAGTATGAGACTTCTTGCAGCGTTGACATCTGGTTCCTTTATCAGCAGTTGCAGCTTCAGTCATCGCATTAGCGTTACCCCTCCTTCGGTTTTGATTTCTGTTGTGAGATTGACGGTTATCACCACGATCATCATTGTCATTTTCAGCTCTTCTTTTGTTGCCTTCAGAAACACCATCAGCCTTGTCTTGGATGGTTTGACCCATTAGTTGGTAGGCCATACGAACAGCTTCATCAATATTGGCAGGTTTAGATGAGGTCACATCCCCACGGATGTTGGTCGGTAAGCCTCGAATATACTGCTCTACCTTCAAGTATTCTGGGTTAACTTTGTTCGGACAAAGTAGAGCAAGTTCATGGAATCTGTTTGTGTATCCATCGATGTCGGTACCCTTCAGTCTCAGCTGATATAATTCCTGTTCTAACCTTTGAAATACACTCCTTGGACAGAATTCCTCAGTCATCCACCCTCTTACTTCCACTAAATCGAAACACGGATTCTAATTTCTCAAACCATTGCATTAACCCAACAGCGCCTTCAGTACCCTTAAAAGTTGGAGGTTTGCATTTCATGAACGAGGTATAATTGCACTTCTTGTTTTCAGGAATCACTGGTCTATCAGCATCACCAGTTCCAGCACCAGTATTGCCAGCCCAAGTAGTGCCAGTTCCAGTAGCGCCAGCTCCAGTAGCGCCAGCTCCAATAGCGCCAGCTCCAGTGTTGCCAGCTCCAGTATCGCCAGCTCCACTAGATCCACCAGCTCCACCGGATCCACCAGCTCCACCGGATCCACCAGCTCCACCAGATCCACTAGCTCCACCAGATCCACCGGCTCCATTATTCAAGTTTGCCATAAATGCATTCATAGATATCTGAAATTGATCAGCTACTATAGCACGTAACTGAGTCTCAGTCAACTGTTTTGGCGGCATAATCCTGTTACACAATTCACATCAAAATGAGTATTCATTCAACGCTTGTGATAACAAAACATGAATAACACAGAATAAGAATAGATAGATGAAAAGAAACAAGAAAGGATGATAGAATAAGGAATAGAATTTAGACAAGGAACGAAGATTTACGAGGAATGAGTAAAAAGACAGGGATTTCTATTGTGACAATCAGCGTCGTTTGTAAATCACGTATTAGTATTATAATAATCAAATAATAGACATTTATAAATAAATAAATGTAATCCATTATGCTTTAAGCATAATTAATAATTAAATATGTATAACATATATATATACTTTGCTTGTTCTCGTCCATTGGCAACTCGGAGGTTTCGCTTGCAGATGTTATAGTCAAAAGATTTCAAAATTTTTATTTTTGGAAAATCTTTTCGTTCTCTATAACTTGAGCTCTGATACCAATCTGTAACACCCCCAATTTCATTTCATAGCAGCGGAAGGGTCATTGGGTGTTACTATCATGGTTCAACCTCAATATCATACAAAACGCCTCAAAATGAGTCGTTTTAACAAAACATACGTCCATTCATTTGTTTAAAGATAAAACAGTTTACACACGGTCCCAAATAGTTTTAAGTTTACACAACCAACCAAATGATAAAAGTTTCTTAGAATAGACATAGTTTAGAAAAGTGGGCCAAAACATTTAAATTAAGCAAGCTGCACGAAACCGCCTTCCTTGAGTGCCTTCTTCATGGACCTGAGATAAGACATGCTATAAAGTCAACAAAAATGTTGAGTGAATCTATAGAGTTTAAATTTAAATAAACGAACACAAGTATTCTGAATAAACCTTCCGTGGTTGACAATCATGTGGATCAGACATAATTATCGTTGTTATTTCTATTTGCCTCGTGAAATTGAACGTTAACATATATATTTCAGCCCAACACACCTAGCCAAGTGCGTATATTTCTCTTATACAATTGCATCCGATGTTTCATTACTGGTGCATCACAACACCACGCGAGAGCTACTCGCGACCGGACTGGGTGTCACACCGATAGATCTATCCCATAGTATTAGCGTTCCTTTCGATTAACAATTCACGATTCATGGGTCTTTTAAGGCTAAAACAAACTTACATAACAACTTTCATCTAAGCATACAATCGGGTCCTTTGTGTTCAATTTTTAAAAGAAAGAGGGTTTACCACAACTTCTCGTTGTACCCTTCGTTTATCAATAAATGTTTTTCCAATAATAAGGGTTTCCACAACTTCTCGTCGTACCCCTTTTATTTTAGTAAAACAAGCATGTTATCCCCCTCGCGGGTTTTATAAAACAAGTAAACATGTAAAGCGAGGCTATAGACTCACCTTGATACGATAGTAGTGACGTGACGATCGCCGACGATTTGTGATGCCCTTTTAAACACGAAGACCGCAACCTACCAAATAAGGCGCGTTCGTTAATAAACGACTCAAGTATATATAATACTTAAATAATACGAAAGTCAATATCAAATGACCATGAAAATCCCGAAAAATTAAGAAAATATAAGTGTACTTCTATACCCTTTTGTTCAACACTTATTCTTTTAAACGCTTACACACTTGACATTGACCCGTCGTATGACGCCAAGTCAACGCAAGTCAAACCTTCATTTTACTTCCCTCGGACCAGTAGCTAAGTCATTTATATAATGACTTAACACTCGAGTAAGTCACTATGTCCAATAGTGAATACTCAACTCACGCCATACAAGTATTGAACTACGTGTCCAAAATACCACTCAGCATATACACTCCAAATGTACACACCAATCTAACCTATCTAGACATGCCCGATTTCGACGAAACTTGGTGACAAACTCACACATAATATGAATAAGACTCAGTTTAAATTTCATTCAAAAATATTACTTCTAAGACCTTCTGCCAGACACACCTTCGTGTTGCAAAAACCGGACAGTTTTACGCCTTTGACTTGTAAAACCATTTTGACTTATCTAAACTATTCCGTTTGCAAAGCCGACACTCGGGTTTGAAAATAGACTCATGACCTGAGGTTTATCAACTTACAACAGCCCTTGAACATTTTTAAAACTCATTTTATAGTCCCCGAGATTCGTTCCAAATATCGACAACAATTTTCGGATTGTGCCGATACCCGTCTCCCGGTACACAAATACTAAAAGTAGCATAACTTTTCGCTCGTAATGAGTTAGAAGCTCTACTTTAGCTCAAATCGAAGCTAACGAAATTCTCTACGACCCTATCTTATTAGTTTACCAAGTTTACCACAGTAACAATTTCAAAAACGGACTTAAAGTTACTGCCTAAAATAGCCTATCTAAAAATCATACCAAAACAATTTTTCGACCCATTCCAACAATTCCTATGGTCCTAATATGATCCTAATATCATAATAACACATCTAATTAACTCATAACACCCTCAAATTTAATCTTACAAAAATAAAATATATAAAAATCTTACATGCAACCATAACCCACTATGAATATTATATTATTAACACCATATATCACCATAAAAATGGATCAAACTGTTCATCATCAAAAATCAAAAATAAAATTTAGTGAATGCATGTAGAAGAAAATTATACCAATAGAAAGCTTATGAAATTTCCAAGATGGGTCTTGTTTTAGATTTGGATGAATCAAAGTGGATCAAAAATTTTTGAAGGGTATTTGGTTTGGGGTTGGACGGCAAAATGGAAGAAAGAGAGAGAGATTGATTTTTTTTTGAAAGTAAAAAGTGTGTGTGAATGTGTGTTTGTTTTTTTTAAATTTTAATTAGTTAGTGGGGTGAGGACCAAAGTGCAATTTGGCAAAACTTTTGGCCCAAGAGTGCAAGTAAATAGTTTACAAGGTAGGAAATGTAAATTGTACATTTTTAAAAATATTTACGGGGCTCGGGTTTCGTAAAAATACTTTTCGAAAGTTAAAACGCTTCATAAAAATAATAATAAAGCTTCGACACGACTTAAAACGAAATTAAATCGAAAACGTCGAAAATATACAATATCGAGACAATCGATAATAAAACGTAAATTTTTTGGCATCCGTCGGTATCGCGATCACTAATAGTTCTCGTCACTCGTTAAAACGTAAAATACGAAAAATAAAGATTAAATATAATAAAAATCATTTCCATGATTATTTGAGAATATAATATCGATACCTAACATATTCCTTGTCGGTTTTCATCTAATCGACATTCTTACGCTAGTTTCAAGTCATAACCTTCTCGGTTAGTCGATAAATTAAAATTCTCATTAAAGTAAACACGTAATACGTAATAGTCGAGATTAAAATAACGACCTGAAATTGACGGGTTGTCACAATTTGCCAATCATTTCTTCGAGATACACATACCGAGCTTCGAGTTTTCCGTGATACAATATTAAAACTCATGACATCGGTCTCGTCTTCGATTTATGAAAGATCTTGACTTCAGCAAGCGTGTGATAATGGACTACAAGAATCTATGACTCAAATGCAAGAGGAGAATGGTCATACGGTTGACAACTTGGAGCCTAACGATGACAAGAGCACGGAATCAAGAGGACAACATGATACCAGTGGCACGTCAGGGAATGTTCACGAGATCTCTCTTGATGACACCTTACCCGTTTATGACGAAGAGCCTGCAAACATGGTACAATGTAATGTTGTTTATGATGTATATGTTGATGATATGCCGCATATTGAGCGTTCTGAACCTAATTATGACAAACATGGGATGGAAAAGAGTGATAGCAATACCACTTCTGATTCATCCGATGTAAGTCATAATGGGGGAGAGATTGTTCAGAATGCTATAGTACATCATGATAAATGCTTCATAACTGCTTCGTTAACTGATTCTGACCAGATTAAAGAGCTCGAAACGATCGTAGCTCAGCAATCAAAAGATCTTGAGGATGCCAAACTTGATTTTTCTAAGAAAACGGACAAATTTGAAGCATACTTTGAAAAACTTAAAAAGTCTAACGTTGTTCTTGAAAGAAAATTGGATCAAAAAGTTTTAGATTCTAAAGCTGAAAAGGATAATCTTTTGAAACAAATTCAGTTACTAGAGTTTAAATTGGCATCCCAAGATGAAATTCTCAAAGAAAATGAGACCTTAAAAGCTCAAGTTCAGGAAAAGGTTTTTGCTATAGCTGCGTTGAAAAACGAATTAAGGAAAAATAGAGGACCTAGTGTGGACACTAAGCTTGAAAAACAATCAATCTTGGGGAAACCGCCTACAAATCAGTTCGTCAGACAACCGACTGTCAGACAACCTACTGCATTTAGATCCGAGCGACCACAATCCTCGAGACCGCGGTTTGCCTCCCAAGTTGATTTGGTTCATTTTCCTAGACCAGTCACTCCAGCAACTAGGCCCAATGTGTTTAAAACAGCCTTGGCAAGACCTAATCACATGATTGCCTCTAGTTTCCCTAAAAATACCAAGACCACGTCTAGAACTAGTTCAAATGACGTTTGCCATAAATCTGGTCTTAGGGAAGCTAAGCAAAAGACACATGTAAGAGATAGCAATGTCAAACCTAGTCACATGCCTTCTAGATTACCCAACACTGCTAACCGTAGCATGTCATCTCCTAGGAGCATCGATCAATCATCTAGGAATTACTCGGACATTAAATATGCTACTTGTAAAACATGCAGAAAATGTGTCTTTACGGCAAATCATGATTCTTGTGTCAAGAAATTACTTGATGAGGTGAACTCCCGTGCTAGACTTAAAACCCAGTGGATAGCTAAAATCAAACCCTTTGGTAAAGTTTGGCGCCCCACTGGTAGAAATTTCACTCTTGTAGGAAACGAGTGCCCTTTAACTAGGATAGTCTCCGATTCTAGTAAGACTACTAGGGAGGAAATGATAAAGATGATACTTCACTTAAGCCTAAACTTAGGGTTTTCTATACAAGGAAACGTTTGCCAGCTAAGATAAGTGAATCATCTACTCAGGTCGCCTCTGACACAAGTAAAGCCAACTGTGAACCCCCATGTGCTTCTATAATTGATATCGCTAACCCACGTCAAAGCATGCAAATTCCTAATGAGAATGCAGGTACCAAAGTATATGTTCCAAAAGAACGAAGCGGTCCAATCGTTGTATACCGTTCAACTAAGGACACTCTTAGAGTTTGGTTGCTGAAGATGCAGATATCAGAGAAACAAGTGTCTCAGGGGATTCATGGTTAAGCTTACCTCCGAGGACTTATAGTCACATCACAGACTGTAACTCAATCTTCAAAGAAAGGAAGGTTTTTCGCTGATGATAAACTTATCCTCATTAACGAGAAATTAAATTTT
Source organism: Glebionis coronaria (assembly GCA_025667525.1). NCBI lineage: Eukaryota > Viridiplantae > Streptophyta > Magnoliopsida > Asterales > Asteraceae > Glebionis > Glebionis coronaria. Next base: position 497,804,599 of record CM046877.1, read on the forward strand.
CTCGGACACGAGCTTACGTTAAAACCATTCAAAGTTTTTAAGCTCGTGTATATGGCTTATCGTTAAATATCAGACGATAACCCGTGCCTCAAATAAAGGAAAGTTTATCGCCGATGGTAAACTTATCCTCATTAACGAGAATTAAAGTTTTCTCGGACACGAGCTTACGTTTAAACAATTCAAAGGTTTTAAGCTCGTGAACATGACTTATAGTTAAATGTCAGACTTTAACTCGAACTTAAAATAAAGGAAAGATTATCTTTTTTGATAACTTATCCTCTTAACGAGAAATTCACCTTTCTCGGTCATGAGCTTTTATTAAAACATTCGATGTTTTAAGCTCAGAAAGGAAAGTGTATCTTTTAAATAAGAGAACTTTTCCTCATAACGAGAAATTAACCTTTCTCAGTCATGAGCTTTCCGTTAAAACAGTCATATTTTTCAAGCTCATGAAAACGACTTCTAAGTAAATGTCAGCTTAGGACTCGTCCTTCAGATAAAAGAAAAGTTTATCGCCGATTGTAACTTATCCTTACAACGAGAAGTTTACAACTTCTCGGACTTGAGCTTTCCTAAGATATTCCAAATCTTAAGCTCAAGTAATTGGTTTTCAAAACGTTGAACACAATTTTCAAGAATTTCTCAAAAGGTTTTTCTAAATCTTTCAAAATTGTGTGTGTGACAATCCGTTAAATTATAGTTTATATTTTATTCTGAATTGTTATTTAAAAACATTATTTTAATGTTATATTATGAACTCACTTATTTTTGGTAAGAAACATGGGTTTACGTCTTGAATTAGCATCGACTACGTCTAAACCGGAGGATTCTACGTTACGTGCTTACGTTTACATACACCGTTTTGGTGACAGTCCGACATTTCAGAAAATAAATTTGTCCGTGAATCTTATTTTGAAATTTTAAAATTGTGTTGGTTCATAAACTCACAAATTTACGAGAAGAGATTAGGACTTACGATTATAATTTAACGTCCTTTACGACTAAACTGGAAACCTTAGGATTACGTATTTACGTTTTTGAACTCCGTTTTTGATGAGACAATTTTTTTAGATTCGTTTTGTGCCGTTGATTCATAATTTATAAAAACGTTTTTCGTAAAACGACCCGAGGGCACGTAAATCGAGGAAACTAGAATCGAGGAATACCCGTAAATTAGTGGGATGAGACAAAACAAGTTTTTCCCCACCCCACTAACATGGGATGGCCAAAACCATGACACAACACCATGAGGTGTCAAGTTTGTAGCTTACAAGCTACACTTGTTAGCCTAAGCTTAACAAGTAAGCTATCAAACCAACAAAACCATCTAACACAAACCATTTCTTCATTTACACATGCAAAACCACTCATACTATCCTCCCACTCTCCCTCAGTTCGTCCAACAATCATAAACAACAACCCTCATTTGATCTATTTTAGCCATAACATCATGTGTTACTCATACACATGATGATGCTCCTTTGAAGCCTTGAAGATTAGAGGTGATTCTAACATCCAAGGAGGTGATTTGGTGATGTCCAAGGGCTGATTTCTACAAGAACTCTACAAATATTAGTGATCTTGAAGTTGATATTGGTATATCACAAGTTTTGCCATCAAAATCCAAGCCTTGTTCATCAACCTCATCTTTTCATCACTATGGTGGTATAAGGATCATTCTTCCCATCCTTCTTGTTATTTTGATTATGTAATCATGTATTTTCTTTCCTATTGTATATGTATATGATGAATATATGATGATAAAAGTATTGTGTGGGGATTTGGTGTTGATAAATATGGTTAAAAAGATGGAAAACCATAAGTAACAAGGTTAAAATCTTGCTAAATATGATGGCTGTATAAAAACAGTAAGTAACCAAATGTTAAACTGATAAAATGGTAAAGTAGAATCAATATACAGTAAGTATTAGGTGTTATACACATGTGAGAGTTGACCATACAATGGAATCATAAAAATGAGTGAGATATGATCAAAACAAGTTTAGAGTGCAAATCTGCCTATACTGTTTTGAACGAATTTATTAAAATACTTAGAGGTTGATTCATCAGTATCTATAAAGGAATAAAATGAAGAACATATCATTTAGTTTCTGTGATAAAAATTTGGGGTTCTATCTCCATGTAGAACTCTAGATATGATCATTTTAGTAAACTAGATTTTTAGGACTGATTTTGTGAAATTAATGTTTAATATTATTATATAAGCACTCAAATAAATATAGTATAAAATGTGAATTAAAACCCACTAACTTATATATTTCATTTATATAAAAATGCATAAGGATAAATAAATGGACATTATTTAAAAATGGTAGTTTGGTAAGTTTTATAAGTTATAAAAACTATATACTAAGTTTTACGTCTTTTCAGCTAAAACCGAAAGATAAACGTTTTTGTTAAATAAAACTTAGACGGTTGGACCCGTCTAATGTAAACTTTTATAAACTCACATACTGATATATAAACATATATAACAAATAAAAACCGATAAAACCCGAGCTTTACAACATACAGACATTAACGGGCCAAAGTAGCCTTAATGGACAATAAACCCGACTAATTTGGTAAAACACTTATAAACTTATTTATTGGGCTTAACCCATTTGGACCCAACATATAAAGTATAATACTGATAATAAAAGTATAATTGAGCTAATGAATAGTATTGGGCTTATAATAGGCCCATTGGGCTTCAAAATGTAAACAAGTTGAACTAGTGTAACTAGTCTTGAAAATTACCAACACATAAACACTATAATGAATGAGTAAAGATGTATAAACCCACTTGATCATCATCATATATATAAAATCATCATATGTATACCTAATTATTATTTTGATAAAGTCATTGTACAAAAGTCTAAGACGTTTATTATTTGTCTAGGTTTCCGTGATTGAAGCACGTACCGTACATCCGAATTGCCGATAACCGCCTTTCCCAATCAACGTGAGTTCATAGCCTCGCACTCTTTTAAATGTTTTTATGAAATGTTTTATAAACCCGCGAGGGAGATAACATGTTAGTTTTGATAAAATAGGACACCATTTGTCCCGATTGTTTGTTTATTGATTTGGACCCGAATGATTGTATGACCCGATGAATGATTATATGACCCGATGTATGAGATAAAATGGATTATTAAAGTTAGATTATGTCACTGAAATTCCCATTAGCATGAATTGTGAACTACCGGGATTTGGTAGACGCTTATGCATATAATAGTACTATTTGGGGACGATCACCCCAGTTCGCGCCTTGATGGTTGATCTCCGTCGTGCCACATTGATTGGTAAGTGAATTTATGTATGAGAAGATTTACACAAGCGTGATTATTGTGACGACACGCTAATTTAGATGGGCAACTGAGTTTCGGGTTAGCTACCCGTTGTTTGTTGTAGTAAGGTAACAATGTCATGCGGCTTATAATAATCCAAATAACGAAATACTGCTATACGCACTGAATTACGATATATTGCCTAACTAGCAATACGGGGTCTTATTATTGATATTATGTTCGTGTTTTGGTTTACATAACCATATTCATATAACGGTTTTTATTTGACTTTATACAACGTTATAAAACGTATTGTATGATGTTTTTACGACAATGGTTCGTATAATGAGTTTTAAGGCAAACGCCTATATTATGATTTTTGATAAGAATTTGTATAAAATGACTTTGGCTATTTTATGGCCTATTACAAAGATTTGTACAAAATGATTTTCGGTAATAATTTTATACCGATGTTATATTGATGGATTTTATTAAAATCTATGAATTCACTCGGTGTTATCGCTGACCTTTTCTTTTAACATGTTTTATCTCAGGTACTTGAAGGTAATTCTCGGGAAGACAACTAGAATTCATGGCCCACACTTAATTAATAAATTTCCATTCAAATTCGTTGAAAAATTATATGAAATAATATGACTTGGGACCTATGTAAATATGATATTTATGAATGGAAATGCTTTATTATTAAACGAAGCGATTTTTAAGAGTTCTCTTTGATGTTAGTAATGTGCTATCCCGTAACACCAACGAGTCTTCCGCTGTATTGAATTGTGTAAATTTGGTGTTGTTAAAGTGTGTTCAAATATGTTTTGATAAAAAGAGCATGTCTTCTAGAATCGATAATATTTACGATCCTAGAAATGTCGTTCAATAATGACACGGGGTTGTAAATAAAGTTCGAGCAGAAGTTTAAAAGACTTAAAACATGCTCAAAATGGTTTGCTATTATTTCCGATAGTAACCCGCTTTTCACATTGAAGTCAAGCATTTCACCGGAACGCTTTGACTTCAAAATCCGAAGTTATCAACTCCACAATCCGAAGTTTGTTGCAATTGATATCTACATACTATACTATGCGACTACTCAAACGACGACTACATCTCTTTAAGTAGAACACGGGTCAACAATTCAGGGGGAGCAATTGTCAAGCGTTCAGACTCTTCGATGCCCAAAGTGCCAATGTTCACAAGATGGTGTCAAGACAATGATATCAAATTTTCCATGTGGTGTAAAGGAGAAGATAATTTCAGAAGTTACGAGGAAGACCAACATTCGTGAACAAGAACCATGTGCTTCTTTCATATGATGTTCTCCATCATTCAGGTCCAACCTCGTAAATTGCTAATCTTGTGAATACATTATCATATATGATCTTTGCACGTGATAAATACCTTACACTTGTGTTTAAAAGGTATTTAATTTACGTTTCAAGTGCACCCTTATTAATTTGAGGGGGGGCTTGTTAATTTCACGAAGATAAATGGATTTAATCGGATTTGCATTTTTCTTCCCAAATTTTTCTTAAAACATCATTAAATCAATTGATATTAAAAACATCGATTGGATTAATAATTTTAATATGAGGGAGAAAATGTGATTTTAATATGACTCAATGGTTTGACTTAATGCGCTGGCTCATCCCGACATGTGCGAAATGTTTTCAAATATCGTGGCATATGTTAAGGGGGAGCAAAATGGATTTGGATATCAAATTGGATTTCATAACCCATACCCTATCTATTTCACGACGGTGACAATTGTGGTGACATAAGGATGGTAGGATAGGTTATAGTCCAATTATTCTTCTAGAACCGGAGGAATCTTCCCAAGGACATTCCATAGCTAGAAATAGAAGTCCTTAGGAAAGACGGAGAAAGATTGTGAACGCAGCTGAATGCCGACCAAGTACTTAAGTTAGCACTGGAACAATAACAACAAGGTGCTAGTTATGACGTATTGGTAAGCATTGAAGGAGTTGAAGAATGAAAAAGAATTGTAAAGATAAAGGGTGGAAAGAAAGAAGTCCTCCTTACAACTTAGGCAGAAACCGGGTCAACTCATATGCTATTGAGATCATTTTAATGATGCTCGATATTGAAGATAGACATCATGGACCCAGTGATGCAAGGTACAACCCATCCCAGCTAACTCAGATATCTCTCAAAAGATATTTGTTTTAATCACTCGGAGACAACACGTTATCTATCGATTTATTCACTCCGAATAAATTGGTATTGAAAAGTTGGCACTCCTCTCCAGCCTCCGATCACTAAAATCCAAAATGCACAATCGAGTCTAGAGCCATTTGAGATCATCAAATATCTCATTAGGACACATTTTCATTATTCCTTGCTTGTTCACACAATGTGAAAAGTAAGAAAGATATTAAGAGTCCTACGCAAAATCTTCATGATCTTGCCTGAACATCCGAGTAATACAAAAGTATTTACAATGAAGATGGAAATCCTTCTTGAGCGAACATCAAAAAGCTCATGGTAGGTAACTTGTGCGATTCTTTATGAATCAAACATGTGATAACTAGAAAGCAACAGTTTTTTAATTCTTAATTGAATTTAAACACGTTCCAGGCCTCTACGCAATATCCTAGTGATCTTGCCAGAACACTCAGAGTGATACCTTAGCGTTCACAGTGATGAGTGGAAATCCTTCTAGTGTTAACCTCAAACAACACTTGGTAGGTAACTTGCAAGATTCTATATGAATCAAGCTCGTGACAACTGGAAAGCAACGATGGTGCGGTTCTTAATTGAACTTCACTTGTTCTAGGAACATGAATTGACGGCTTCAAATCATGCAGATAATATTATCCAAATGATTCACTCTTTACGTTCGCAGTCAGCTTTGGACGGTCGAGTAAAGAGAACGGGTTTACCCGCGAAATCTTTTCAAGGAGGTTCTTTACTAAAACTACCTGCCACAAGTACGATATTTAATATCGTCCAACGGTCTTCACTGACCGGAGGTAAAATGCTACCAAATTAGAATGAAATGTTCAAGGCCATTTCATCCGTGTATATGGTTTGTTGCTAACTGTCTTATGCAGCGTAACAAGAAGGTGGCATTGCGGTGTACAATCCAGAAGAAGTCGTCACCACATGCTTATACTACATACAATTAGTACTTCAACAAATTCAAGAAAGTCTGAAGGTCAAGTCTTCCGCTGTATCAAACTCTGAAGCTTTCAAGAATTTAAAGGTATAAGTATGTAGAACATGAAGTCACGAAGAGGCGAATGTCACAAGTGATGAATGCACAAGGTCAAGGCAAGAAAACATGCTCAAGACTTAAGTCAAAGATCACATCAAGCATATTCACAAGAACAAGATCGAAGACTCAAGCATAGATGCTAGGTTTAAGATTTTGTAAAAAGATGTGACCTCCCTTAGGGGAGTTTGTTGGAAATACGTTTTTCCCAATAAAGTCTCGGTCACATCTTAGTTAGCATAGATCACGAGATATAGAATATTTAGAACTTTGTTTCTTGGAGCGACCTCCCTTAGGGGGAGATTGTTGGAAATACGTTTTTACGTATTTATGAAGGATCGGTCGCTCCAACGATATACTAATGTAATGGGCTCGTGATCTAGTTATTATCATATAGTCCATATAGCCCACATGTAGGGTGGGCTATATATATACCCCTCCAAGCATGTTAGGAGGGGTTGGTGGTTACATTTCATTCATAATTCCATTTCTCTTTCTCTCTCTACTCTTCTCTTTTCTCTCCTTTCTCTCTCTACACCCTCATCTCCCTCATCTATCTTTATTAATATCTTTTATATTAATCAAATCAATCCATCTAATCAATACAATCCATCATGTAGAATAAGCCAAGATTTACGTAGACCTTCAATAGGTTTGCGTTTCAGGTCTGCGTAGCTCTTTTGTCGATCGCAAGAAGCTTGAATTCTCTGCTTGATGAGGACGATCTTGTCTGTAGTCTCCTGGATTAACTCTGGTCCGGTGAGCTGAAATTTACCTACTTCTGCCCAGCACACAGGCGAACGGCATTTGCGACCGTACATTGCTTCAAAAGGGGCAACCTTAATACTGGCATGATAACTGTTGTTGTAGGAGAATTCCACTAAAGGAATGTGGTCAACCCATCCATTTCCAAAATCAATCACACATGCTTGTAGCATGTCCTCTAGAGTCTGGATGGTTCATTCACTTTGACCATCAGTCTGTGGATGATAAGCAGTGCTCATATCCAAATTGGTACCTAAGGCTCGTTGGAAAGCCTTCCAAAAGTTTGACGTGAACCTACCATCTCGATCACAGATTATCGACACTGGTATTCCATCTTTGGTCACATCTCCTTCAGGTACGTCTTTGCTAGTTTTGCAAGGGAATCGTTCTCCCTAATTGGCAGGAAATGCGGACTTGGTGAGTCGATCGACGATTACCCAGATAGTATCGTAACCGTGAGATGACTTTGGGAGTTTGGAAACAAAGTCCATAGTGATGTTGTCCCACTTCCATTCCGCTATCTTGGGTTGTACAAGGGGATCGATATTGTCCGGTCTAGGTACTAACTCCCATACATCAAGACGGATGAACTGATTGAGTTCTTCTTGCATAGACTCAATCCATGATGCATCGATTATTGCTTCTTTCACACTTGCTGGTTCCATTGTGCTGACAGATAGTGCATAGATACACATATCACCATCGGTACGTAGCTGATTTCGTGTTGAGACTGGTCGTGAGAGATTTCCAATCACTTGAACCAAAGGATGATTCTTAGTCCATTTGTATTCATGTGGAAGTGTATGAGAAACTTGATGCGAGCTCGACGGATCCACATATGGTGTTGACGACTGAGTAGTACTTGTGGAAGCCACAAATGGATTAACAAACTCATGTTCGTTGAGCATCGCATTGTTTGCATTTTCAGCAACTATTTCATTCTGAAGATGAACATGATTAGGAATTGGCTGAGATTGTTGTTGAGTTGTGTCAGCAGTTGGAGAAGTGGTTGGAATGTTTGGAGTCAATATGGTTGAGGTTGACGTAGATGGTGCAAAAACGGATTCCGTTGGTGTAGATGCAAGTGGTTGTTCTGGAACTACCGTAGCAGGTGCAGCCGGGGCATTTTGAGGAACACCAAATGACGAGGAACACCATATATTCCATCATAGATTGGCCCAAATAAAACTTCCAAGTCACGTTCCGAAGGTTGTAACAATGAGATTGCAGACGGTGCAAATTGAAGCGCGATACCTGAACTTACGTGTCCAGAAGTCTGACCTTGAAGCTCGGGATGTGAACTTCTATGTTGAGAGGCCATACCCGAGAGTTCATCAAAGGTAACATTCATAGTCTCCATTACCTTTCTTGTCCTTAGATTATAAACCCTGTAAGCATAAGCAGTTGAAGAATAACCAATGAAAAAGCCAATATCACCTTTAGGTTCAAGTTTACCGATATCTTCACGATCATTCTTCGGATAACATAAAGCACCGAAGACATGTAAAAAAGAAATATCCGGTTTTCTTCCATTAATGATCTCATAAGGTGTTTTGTTGAAACGGGTGTGAATAATGGAGCGGTTTTGAGTATAACATGTAGTTGCTATAACGTCAGCCCAAAGGAATAACGGTGCACTGGAGGAGAGAAGCATCGTCCGAGCAGCTTCAACTAACGTACGATTCCCCCGTTCCATAACTCCATTCTGCTCTAGAGTTCTTACAGCCAAAGTTTTATGAGAAATCCCAACTTCGTCCAAATAAGCTTTCAGTTTCTAATTGGTGAATTATGTGTCGTTATCCGTTCTTACAATGATAACAGGGGCTTGAAGTAGCACTGATGTTTTCTTCAAGAAATTAATAATTACATCGGGGGCTTCATCTTTCGAAGAAAGAAAATGAACCCATGTGTAACGAGAATAATCATCCACAATCACAAGGACATACCGCTTTACATTAATGCTTTTGATTCTCATTGGGCCACACAAACATATGAAGGAGATGAAACCTATTTGTCGAATTTGGAACAGGTTTGGGTTTGTGAGGCTTCTTCTTGCTTTTACCTTTCTCACATGATGGACAAAGATGGTCTTTAGTATATTTGAACTTTGGAAGACCGGTAACGAGATCATCTTTTGCAAGTTGTGTGATGGCATCGAAATTGAGATGAGATAACCTTTGATGCCATAACCATGACTTTGTTGAAGTGGCTCGGGCCACGAGGCAAATTGGAGATGCAGCAGACATTTGAAAAAGATCAATGGTGTAAAGGTTGATGGTTCGATTTCTTTTCAGCAGATCAATTCCTTCAAGATCCCTAACAAAGCATGTATGACTTCTGAAAGCAACCTCCAAGTCTGAATCACAAAATTGCCCAACCGAGAACAAATTATGTCCCAAGCCATCAACAAAAGAGACTCTGGTGATGATTATATTTCCCCAATGAAGATCACCATAGCCTAGAATTGCAGCAACATGATCATTTCCAAATCGGACAGTTCCCATGAATGGCCAAACAAAGTTCTTTAGAAGGCTTCGATTCCCAGTCATATGTTTGGAACAACTCGAGTCCACGCACCAGAGACAAATTTCAACAGCCTGCCAATTATAAGAGAAGAAAATATTTTGGCAACCGATGAAATAGGTTCCTGTAGGGTTAGATGATAATTAAGCCTTATCACATACCGACATTTCACTGTCAGTATGAGAACTACTAGTGTCGAGAATTTTGCCACTACAGTCAAACTTTCTACTAGGCAACCATTTAGAGGTGAATCTAGGGTTACTAGCCTTAGCAAGACTTTCTGTGGACCCTACGTGCGTACTTTTTGGAACATACCTCTTAGCCTTAGGAGTGTTATGTTTTTCACTCATGGAAAGCTTGTCAATTCGGGTGTATCCACCATAATTCAAACCATTCATAGTCAAACCACAATCATCATGACAAAAAGTAAAGAAACATTTATTACATTTAGCACAAATAACTTAAGATTTTTCATTCCGAATAGCAAGTTTAAAGTCATTACATTCAGAAGAATTAAGTTTCTGATTATGAATAAAAGAAGGTAAATTCCTGCGGTGTTCTTCTACTTCCACATTATTATCCTTGGGACGACTACTTCTAGAGGCAAAAGGGACCCTATCATTTCTTGTATTACTCGTAGGCTATGGCCTTCTGCTCTTAGTGTAGTTGTTCATTCCTGTAGAAAAAGACACACGCTTGTTAGAATTAGCATTTTTTAAATCAGTGACTTGTGGTTGAGCGATAGTGGTCGGTTTTGTCCTAACGCTTGCTTTACGTTGGTTGCTAGGCACAGAGATATCCTAGTTTGAGAGGAAGGTCTAACGCGAAACATTCCTGGGGAAATAACAACAGCTTTTATTCCAACAGCCTTGGGAAACGGTGTTACAGTAATGCGAGTGGGTCCCGAGGTTGCTGGTTTCTGAATCATCGTATCCCCAATCGAGCTAGGTTCAGAAGTCTTATCTTTTAACAAGGCCTTTAACTTACAGTTCTCATAGATTTTATCAATAAGTTGCTGATAGACAGACTTACTTTGTTCAACATCCCGCTTATATGAAACAACAACAGATTCTACATCTGCAATCTTAGCCTTAAGCTTCTGAGCATTTCCATCACTGGCACTTTCTAACCCTAAAGAGGCCAAATTCTTTTCCTTAATCCCTCCTAACTGAGCCTGCAACTGTGCGATAGTTTGTTGCATTTCGTTGTAACCTTTTTCATACGAAATCTTGTCATATTTGCATTCGTCACATTTTTTGACAAATTTATTCCAAAGATCGGTAAATTCTTTGTCCTTTTTAATGAAATAGGATTCCATTTTCTCTTTCATAAGATCAAGATCAGTTTGGAGGTTTTCATTGTGCGACACAGAGGTACCTAACTCAACAGGGCTACTATCAATACTATCACGAGCTTTAGAGAGGCGTTCAAGACCGTTTTCCAAAACTTTGATTTTATCAAGAGATTCATCAGCTTCCTTCGCCAAAGATTTAAAGTCTTCAACAATGTTTTCAAATTCTTTTAGAAAAGCGTTTTCCAAATTGCCTAACCGAGCATCGACTTGATTAATAATCGGATTAATATCGTTTTGAAGAATTTTCTAAACCTCAATCTGAATAGGTGATTTAAAATTTCCTCTAGTGATTTTAGAATTAACAACACGTTTAAGGATGACAAAGTTATATTTAAGCTCGTTTAGAAATCGGCGTGTGATACTCGGTTTGGGAGGGTCATCAGATAATTCCTCACTTGGGAGCAAAAGCATTTCAGTACTCGTTTTAGACCGAACAAAAACAGTTGGAGGATTAACTTTTGGATAATAATGTGACAATCCGTTAATTTATGGTTGATATTATTTTCTCAAGTATTATTTAAACATTATTTTAATGTTATAATATGAACTCACTTATTTTTGGGAAGAAATTTGGATTTTACGTCTTGAAGTAGCATCGACTACGTCTAAACCAGAGGATTCTACGTTACGTGCTTACGTTTACATACACCGTTTTGGTGACAGTCCGACATTTCAGAAAATTAATTTATCCGTGAATATCATTTTGGGATTTTAAATTTGTGGTGGTTCATAAACTCACAAATTTATGAGAAGAGATTAGGACTTACGATTATAATTTAACGTCCTTTACGACTAAACCGGAAACCTTAGGATTACGTATTTACGTTTTCGAACTCCGTTTTTTATGAGACAATTTTTATTAGATTTGTTTTGTGCCGTTGATTCATAATTTATAAAAATGTTTTTCGTAAAACGACCCGAGGGCACGTAAATCGAGGAAACTAGAATCAAGTAGTACCCGTAAATTAATGGGGATGAGACAAGTTTACACTTGCCCACCCCCATAACAAGTGGCGGCAAGCCTTAGCCAACACACTTCATGTGTGTCAACTTGATATTAAATTAAGGACACATGTCCTAGATTTACCTCAAAAGCATTATACAACTAAAACCACTAAAACTAAACACCTAGTTTCATTTATTCAACTCATGCAAATCTCACAACTCTCTCATCTCTCTCTCTTCCTTGATTCCGTCCCAACTCCACACAAAACACCCCATCTTGATCAATTTTTACCACAATATCATGTGTTATTCATACACATGATGAAGGACTCTTGAAGCTCTATTGATTGGTGGTCATTTTAACATCCAAGGAGAAGTTTTGTTGGTGTCTTGGGGCTGATTTTCCACAAGATGTTCATGAAGATAGGTGATCTTAAAGTTGATATTGGTATATCACAAGTTTTGCCATCAAAATCCAAGCCTTGTTCATCAACCTCATCTTTTCATCACTATGGTGGTATAAGGATCATTCTTCCTATCCTTCTTGTTATTTTGATTATGTAATCTTGTATTTTCTTTTACTTATGTATATGTATATTATGATGAATGATGATTAAAAATATTATGTGGGGATTTGGTGTTGATAGATTTGATTAAAAAGATAAGAATCTATATGAAAAAGTGTTAAAATCATGATGTAAGGACTAGGCTGTATAAAACAGTGAAGAAACTTATGATAAACTGTTAAAATGGCATAGATTATTAAAGAAACAGTAAGGTATATGATTTTTACACATGTGGTGAGTTGGCCATGCAATGGAATCATTAGGATGAGTGAGATATGATCAAAACAATATTAGAGTACAAATCTGCATAGACTGTTTTGGACGATTTTTATAAAATACTTAGATGTTGATTCAACAGTAGCCATAGAAGAGTTAAATGGATCACATATCATGTAGTTTATGCCATAAGAGTTTGGGCTTCTATCTCCATATAGAACTCTAGATATGGTTGTTTTGGTGAACAAGAAATTTAAAATCAGATTTGTATAATAAAAACTTATATAAAATAAGCACTCACTTATATATTTATAAAATATATACACATGAAAACCCACTAACAATTAATAGTAATTATAAATAATAATTTCATATCTTATGATATAAAATAAGACATTTTTAAAAATTACAAGTATAAAATATTTTCCAAGTTATACAACTATATACATAAGTTTTACGTCTTTTTGTCTAAAACCGATAGATTAAGGTTTTCGTCAAATAAAACTTAGACGGTCGGACCCGTCTAATGTAACATTTTTGTAACTTATCTACTGATGTATAAGTACACATGATAAGTAAAAACCGATAAAACCCAAACTTTATAAGATATGGACATTAACGGGCTAAGTTAGCATTATTGGACTATAAACCCAACTAGTTTGTAAAACACTTATAAATTTACTTATTGGGATTAACCCACTTGGGCCCAACATGTAAAGTATAATATAGATATTAAAAGTATAATTGGGCTAATAAAATGTATTGGGCTTGTAATGGGCCTATTGGGTCTCAAAATGTAAATAAGTTGAACTAGTATAACTAGTCTAGAAATTTATCAACACATAACATTATAATGGTGAACAAGGATATAAAATCCCACATGATCATCATCATACGTATAATATCATCATATATATATATATATATATATATATATATATATATATATATATATATATATATATATATATATATATATATATATATATATATATATATATATATATATATATATATAGTTATTGTTTTTATAAAGTCATTGGACAAAAGTCTAAGACGAGTATTATTTGTCTAGGTTTCCGTGATTGAAGCACGTACCGTACATCCGAATAGCTGATAACCCGCTTTCCACATGAACGTGAGTTCATAGCCTCGCACTCTTTTAAATGTTTTATGAAATATTTTATAAACCCGCGAGGGAGATAACATGTTAGTTTTGATAAAATAGGACACCATTTGTCCCGATTGTTTGTTTATTGATTGGACCCGAATGATTGTATGACCCGATGAATGATTAAATGACCCGATAGATGAAATGAAATGGATTATTAAAGTTAGGTTATGTCACTAAAAGTCCCATTAGCATGAATTGTGAACTACCGGGATTTGGTAGACGCTTATGCATATAATAGTACTATTTGGGGACGATCACCCCAGTTCGCGCCTTGACGGTTGATCCCCGCCGTGCCACATTGATTGGTAAGCGAATTTATGTATGAGAAGATTTACACAAGCGTGATTATTGTGACGACACGCTAATTTAGATGGGCAAATGAGTTTCGGGTTAGCTACCCGTTGTTTGTTGTAGTAAGGTAACAATGTCATGCGGCTTATAATAATCCAAATAACGAAAATACTGCTATAAGCATTGAATTACAATATATTGCCTGACTAGCAATACAAGGTCTATTTATTGATATTATGTTCGTGTTTTGGTTTTACATAACCATATCCATATAACGGTTTTTATTTAACTTTATACAACGTTATAAAACGTATTGTATGATGTTTTTAACGACAATGGTTCGTATAATGATTTTGAAGGCGAAAGCCTATATTATGATTTTGACAAGGATTTGTATAAAATATTTTTGGCCTATTACAAAGATTTGTACAAAATGATTTTCGGTAATAATTTTATACCGATGTTATATTGATGGATTTAATTAAAACTCTATGAATTCACTCGCCGTTTTCGCTGACCTTTTCTTTTAAAATGTTTTATCTCAGGTACTTGAAGGTATTTCTCGGGAAGACAACAAGAATTCATGGCCCGCACTTAAATAACAATTTCCATTCAAATCTTTTGTAAAATTATATGAAATGACTATGACTTGGGACCTATGTAAATTTGACATTCATGAATGGAAATGCTTTATTAATAAATGACGCGATTTTTAAGCGTTGTCTATGATGTGAGTAATGTGCTATCCCGTAACACCAACGAGTCTTCCGTTGTATTGAATTGTGTAAATTTAGGGGTGTTACAGTTTGGTACCAGAGCTCTCGTTATAGAGAACAAAAGATTTTTAAAACTAAGGTTTTGAATAAAACATTTCAAAATCTTTTAACTGTAAACATTTTTCTAAAAATGTCTAAAAATCTTTTGACTATAACGGTGCCGAAGAATTCCCGAGTTACCGACAAGGCCAGACTGAGAAGTGTTATTTTAATATATATATATATATATATATATATATATATATATATATATATATATATATATATATATATATATATATATATATATATATATATATATATATATATATATATATATATATATATATATATATATATATATATATATATATATATATATATATGATGTAATTTGATTACATGATTGTTTGATGATTATTTTAATATTTATACGAGGTATTTATACGACGTAGATTGTCACAAGGAACCCTAAATCCCCTAGTAAATTAATCTAAGCTATTTCCGTAGGAATCCTAGCTATTCCAGATCTAAACCAAGTTGTGGATATTTATGATCCCAACAAATGGTTGATATTCGTAGAAATATAGATATTAGTTGATTGTGATATTGAAGAAGAATTGGCAAGATTAAATCTGATATCGATGTCATGACGATCTTTCCTTATAGAGTGGAGTTTGACAAAACGTTATCACCTAGAAAGATGTCATCTGATTCGTTCTCATCCAATTCTTAAATTGAAATCGAAAGGGTGAATGTTGCACTTGAGGCTGTCACTGGAACAATTACCCAAAAGCCTCATGCCACAAGTACCTTTCTGAGAAGTCTAATTGAATGTATGAGTCATTTCATACTAGTGACTTATTTGATAACTATTGATGAAGGAGCTATAGGATTGGAAATTAAGTGTTGTTCATATCGAGCTTTTATTCCCCTTTTAAGGTTTAAAAAGAAAGTTGAAGTATTGAGAAATGAGGTAGGATATCGAATTGAGTATAAAATTGGTTTAAACTTGAATAAAGTAAAATTTAACTTGTATGGAATAAGAAATTTTTAAGAGGAAGTTGTTGAGTCCTGTGATTGAATTATAAGGTTTTAAATGATCGTTAGTTTCGTGTTAAGGGTTGTTCCTAGACCATTGTCCAATGATGAGGATGCCCAGTGTCCAATAAATAAATTGAAGAAATATTCTTCTGAATTGGGACCGATGGATCTTCCGGGACACCTAATGACTCTTGTAGATTAGTATTCATTGTGGTATCTTTTAAAAATCCATAACTCAACTCAGACATCAGTTGGTAGGATGAGTTTTTGGAATTATATGACATAGTGACACGTAATGTGTTACGGTACAATTTTGACTTGTTTGTGATTGATGAAAAGACTACCTTTGATTGCTAAATCCTACATGTATCGGTGTTATCTATCTTCTATTGCTTCATCCTAATGTTCGCATTAGTGATGCAGCCATTGAACAAGTACTCATCTCGATTTGAGTTACTATTGGATTATTCTTTTTGAGTGCCATCGAGGTCATGATCCTCATGATTATTTGGATAAAGCTCATTTCCTATTATATTGTAGTTAGTTCTTGGTGAACAACTCTTCATCACTCTTTTGCAGATCACTCATTGTTTTTATAAGATAAAACAATATCCTTTGAGAAAATTGAATTTTCATCACTATATGGATTATTTAAAGTGAGACTTATAAATAATCGTTATCGAAATTAAGTTCTTTATAAAACACTCTGGAAAACTTATTTGTTTTCATAACAAAGAAAATCTTAGTAAATTTATTTTTGATTCTTATTTAAGAATTAAGCATGAAAATGTTTTTATTATAAACATGATGATAAAATTTTGACGAACTGAGTATTGCATCGTTAATATTGAAATTGTATATAGTTGCACGCCTACATACAATTTGGAAGGGACCATGCAAGGCTGATTAGTAGTCACCATGAAATTATTAATAAACACTAAATTTTCATTGAAGATTGTGAAGGATTAAATTTTATGAGATCTGCAAGAAGTGAAAAATAGGGACATAGTGTTAGGGACACCTACATATGTGTCTGTAGCATCTATTCTTCTAAGTCGAATTTACTCATCTGTGGAAATTGTCTTAATTGACAATTGATATTCTCTTTCTTGTCTAATTCTCCCGTGGTGAGATTCTTTGGAAAAGTATCTGATTACCGAGTGTTGATACCCGATTGGATGTATCAACGTTACTATAATTCCTTTTGATTAGATTTCATTTGAATGACTTGGGTAACGATCCGAGGAGCTTTCGAATGCGTACTCAAATTATGAAAACATGGGATATATTCATATTCGTAAATGTTTTCGTCTGTATCTGATTTGAAATTCTCTCGCGTAGATTATGCGTTGACCTTACTCTTTTAATGGTAGTTGTGTCTCCATATATCCTTGAATTTGTGAAGGATTATGAGTTATTATTAGTCTTTTGAGAAGTTCACATCTTATCGACGGCAATAAAACTGGAAAGTTGATAGTGCCAATAGAATAGATTGATTGATTACGACATGACGACATTGTCTTAATTAATGGGAACTCGAGTAGAAATCCCCTAAATGATAAGATGTTGATTATCAAAAGTGATCTAAATAATTCTTGATGAATGACCATATCCTGCATTTAGACTTGAGATTATACCGTGAATGGTTGTGAATTAGTCATAGATATTATAATCTAAAAAGAACTTAAAATAAATGTATTAAAAGATGTTTCTGTTATCTGAAACTTTAGGAGGTATTTATTGGTGAATTACCTAGACTTTCGCCATTAAGGCTAGTTGAAATTGGTATTGATTATATTCCCAGTGCTGCACCCATGGCGTGTGCACTGTACGTCAGCACCATCTGAATTAAAGGAATTACCGTACAACTGAGAGAGTTGTCGGATAAAGCTTTTATTCTACCGAGCTCGTCATTATGAAGAGCTATGGTGTTATCATTCCTTATATTTATTGAATTACCGTGAACTAAGTAAATTGATGATCGAAATCTATATCCACTACCCAAGATGATAGATTTGTTCTATAATTTACGAGGTTCTAGCGTATGTTTTAAGAAATTGATCCTTGACATGGTTATCATCAACTTCGCGTCCGCGAAAAAGATTATCTATTCCAATCACTACATCCAGAACTTGTAATAAACATTATAAGTTTCACGTGATGACGTTTGGATTAACTAATACACATGTAGCATTCATAAATTGGGTGAATCACCTGTGTAGGCTATAAATTGATAAATTCATGCTTGTGATCATTAAGGACCATCTGTTTGTTTATAAGAATAAGAATGAGTTAATAATTATTTGTAGAATGCCTTGAGTCGGCCGAGTAGTGAAAATTTGTACCTTGAATAATTAATATGTGATTAAAGACTAAATCCTCTACATTATTTGACCGTGTGATTAATAGAAAATGGAATATATTGACTTTTCAAAAATTGGAACCATTAAGGCTTTGGGTATTACCAAAAAGAAAATAGAAATATGTTTTGACAAATGTTTTAACAAAGGATTTTTAAGGGATTATTTCCATACACAAATCATTTAACTAAACTCCTGTTTAGGGGTAAATGTTTGTGTATACCTTAAGACAACTTAAGAGGGGTTGAGGAAACCATTTAAACCATGACTTGAAATTTGAAACGACATTTTTTTCTTTTCAACTAAGAAAATTTTCACCAAAGTATAACCAAAGATTTTTCAAACATTTACGAATCTTATTAATTATTTTCGATAAATCTGCAAAAATCGTGTTAATTAAATTCAAATTTGTTTTGAACATTTTATTATAATTGGTCAAACTAAGAAATTTAAACTTTTAACGTTTACGTTTCATAAAAACTTAATATTTATAGTTAATTTACGTGTAATAATTATCGACGCTTTAAAACGTCGGATTGAGCAAAACTGACAAAAATGATAGTTCAGACGAAACTAAAATTTAGAAAATGTGAAGAAAGAATTTCTGAGTGAATCGTGGTCATGATAATTATTTCATCAGGAAAGGTGAATGTAAATACTGACACATTATGTAGAAAGTATAAAGAATCAATTAGGATGTGTTCCTTAATAATGAATGTGCAAAATAAATTGCCGAACAATTTAAAAATAACTAATGTTTGTAAGAAGGATAATATAAATAATAAAAGGGGTTCGCGGCTAATGTGAACCATTAGATTTGAGAAGCCTATGACGTTAAATGTTTTAAAGGCCACTTGTGGTTGCCCAAATATGGAGATTTAGAGATTTAGTTATGTTGGAATCTCGTAAGTATAAGTATTCTATTCATGACATTTCTGACTAAATGTATCTTTATCTGAAGAAGTTGTACTGATGCAATTTATGAAGGCAAATATCGCCTCATACATTAGTAAACGTCTAACTATTGCAAAGGTCATCATCTGAATTTGATTCGATTTGGGTCATCGTCGACAGACTGACGAAATATGCTAATATCATTCTCGTTAATGATAAATTTTTGATGAAGAAATTGACTCTTTTGTATTTAAATGAGTTGTGTAAACATAGTGTGCCTCTATCAATCATCTCTATCAAGATCCTCACTTCGCATCGAATTTCTAGAGATTTGCTCAGAAGTCATTGGGAACGAACGTTGATGAGAGTACTGTTTACCACCCCAATCGAAGGGACGAGGTAAAGTAACTATACAAAATACGAGAAGTGTTGTTTTATGCTTGAATGATTGACCTTTGGTAATGAACCGTATAATCGTTTTCCTTTGGAAAGACTATCATTGATAATTATCGTATTAGGATCGAGACCGAATCTTGTTAGGATCTAAATATAAGAGCATCTGTAAGCAGGAGTTGGGATGAAGACACCCGACATACACCCATCGTAAGTTGGACATGTCTTTTAGTTTTAAGGTTTCTTATGATGACAAACCTAACCTTACAAAATACCCGACCCGCGAGACCTAAAATGATTGATGAAATTAGGATTTGATTATTGACTGCCAGTGGTGGGCAGGAGGTTATGTGAATATGAAATGTAGATCCTGAAGTGCAGAATGGGTAGAGAAGTTATGCCAAAAAATTTAACCTTGGAAAAATGAATTAATGATCTGAAAGATCATGGGAAGTAAGTCCCCGTTGTATGGGACCATTGAGATGATATAAACGATTGGTTTGAAAGGCATATAAGCTGGATCTACACTAGGACTTCAAGAGATGCGTGAATTATGTTTCGTATATCGAACCTGATAAAATGTCTATCAAGTGAAAATCTGATTTCTTCTTGATGAAGTTTAGATCGGCGAAAAGTTGCATTCATAAAAAGCCCGTGAAAATCATGGATAGAGAAAGTAAGTCAACATTAAGCCTGATCTTATTCCCATAGTTATGTTTGACGAAACTCGCGTATTGTAATGAGTTACACTTGTGAGAAAAGACCGAATGTGGAGGAAATACCCACATGGCTTTAACTCTATAAGAAGCGAGTAGTAAGATAAGATGATCTTTGAGGACAAAGATCTTGTTTAGGGGTAAATGCTGTGACAATCCGTCAATTTATGGTTGATATTTTATTTTCAAGTATTATTTAAAAACATTATTTTAATGTTATAATATGAACTCACTTATTTTTGGGAAGAAATTTGGATTTTACGTCTTGAAGTAGCATCGACTACGTCTAAACCGGAGGATTCTACGTTACGTGCTTACGTTTACATACACCGTTTTGGTGACAGTCCGACATTTCAGAAAATAAATTTATCCGTGAATATCATTTTGGGATTTTAAATTTGTGTTGGTTCATAAACTCACAAATTTACGAGAAGAGATTAGGACTTACGATTATAATTTAACGTCCTTTACGACTAAACCGGAAACCTTAGGATTACGTATTTACGTTTTCGAACTCCGTTTTTGATGAGACAATTTTTATTAGATTCGTTTTGTGCCGTTGATTCATAATTTATAAAAACGTTTTTCGTAAAACGACCCGAGGGCACGTAAATCGAGGAAACTAGAATCAAGGAGTACCCGTAAATTAATGGGGATGAGACAAGTTTATACTTGCCCAGCCCCATAACAAGTGGCGGCAAGCCTTAGCCAACACACTTCATGTGTGTCAACTTGATATTAAATCAAGGACACATGTCCTAGATTTACTTCAAAACCATTATACAACTAAAACCACTAAAACTAAACACCTAGTTTCATTTATTCAACTCATGCAAATCTCACAACTCTCTCATCTCTCTCTCTTCCTTGATTCCGTCCCAACTCCACACAAAACACCCCATCTTGATCAATTTTTACCACAATATCATGTGTTATTCATACACATGATGAAGGACTCTTGAAGCTCTATTGATTGGTGGTCATTTTAACATCCAAGGAGAAGTTTTGTTGGTGTCTTGGGGCTGATTTTCCACAAGATATTCATGAAGATAGGTGATCTTAAAGTTGATATTGGTATATCATAAGTTTTGCCATCAAAATCCAAGCCTTGTTCATCAACCTCATCTTTTTATCACTATGGTGGTATAAGGATCATTCTTCCTATCCTCCTTGTTATTTTGATTATGTAATCTTGTATTTTCTTTTACTAATGTATATGTATATGATGATGAATGATGATTAAAAATATTATGTGGGGATTTGGTGTTGATAGATTTGATTAAAAAGATAAGAATCTACATGAAAAAGTGTTAAAATCATGATGTAAGGACTAGGCTGTATAAAACAGTGAAGAAACTTATGATAAACTATTAAAATGGCATAGATTATTAAAGAAACAGTAAGATATATGATTTTTACACATGTGATGAGTTGGCCATGCAATGGAATCATTAGGATGAGTGAGATATTATCAAAACAATATTAGAGTACAAATTTGCATAGACTGTTTTGGACGATTTTTATAAAATACTTAGAAGCTGATTCAACAGTAGCCATACAAGAGTTAAATGGAACACATATCATGTAGTTTATGCGATAAAAATTTGGGCTTCTATCTCCATATAGAACTCTAGATATGGCTGTTTTGGTGAACATGAAATTTAAAATCAGATTTGTATAATAAAAACTTATATAAAATAAGCACTCACTTATATATTTATAAAATATATACACATAAAAACCACTAACAATTAGTAGTAATTATAAATAAGATTTTCATATTTTATGATATAAAATAAGACATTTTTATAAATTACAAGTATAAAATATTTTCCAAGTTATACAACTATATACATAAGTTTTACGTCTTTCCGGCTAAAACCGATAGATTAACGTTTTCGTCAAATAAAACTTAGACGGTCGGACCCGTCTAATGTAACATTTTTATAAGTTATCTACTGATTTATAATTACACATGATAAGTAAAAACCGATAAAACCCGAACTTTATAAGATATGGACATTAACGGGCTAAGTTAGCATTATTGGACTATAAACCCGACTAGTAAGTAAAACACTTATAAATTTACTTATTGGGCTTAACCCACTTGGGCCCAACATGTAAAGTATAATACTGATACTAAAAGTATAATTGGGCTAATAAAATGTATTGGGCTTGTAATGGGCCTATTGGGCCTCAAAATGTAAATAAGTTGAACTAGTATAACTAGTCTAGAAATTTATCAACACATAACATTATAATGTTGAACAAGGATATAAAATCCCACATGATCATCATCATACGTATAATATCATCCTATATATATACATAGTTATTCTTTGTTAGAAATACGTTTTAACGTATATTAGAAGTGTCGGTCGCTCCACAATATGATTTATGTTGTAATAGCTCGTAGTTAGTAATTAGTTATTATTTGCTTATTAACTTAAGTAAGAACCGGTCCATGGGCTTGTCATGGACCGGCCCAAGCCCAATGTTTGGCTTGGACTATAAATACCCCTTTCCACTAAGGAAAGGGGTTGGTTGTTGTTTTCATTCACACTTTTCATATTAATAAAATCTTCCATATATTTCTCTCACTTTCTCTCTCTAGTTTCTCTCACTAGAAAAACATCAACCCACTTCATAGATTCATAGGTTATCAATTTCTACATTTGGTATCAAGAGCTATGGGGTGATTTAAGGTAAGGATTGTGTTACTTTTTTAGTTTTTAAATCTATTAGTGATCTTTAGGAAAAATCAATCTTGAATCTTGTTATTTTTGGTGTTTTTGTTATTGGGATTGATTGATAAGGATTGGGTTTAGCTTATTTTGGTAAAAATCATAAAACTTTTTGTGGTTTTGGATCAAAAATCGGGGTAAAAAGCTTCTTTTTAAGTCTCGGATACAATTTCTTCCAGTTTTTTCCGAATAGGATTCCGAATAGGAGGATTTTCAGCATAGACAGTTTATTTCGAATAGGATTCCGAATAGGAGGAGTTTCCGAATAGAAGAAATTGTTCCGAATAGAGAATTTTTTCCGAATAGAAGGTTTTTCCGAATAGAGAAGTTTTTTCCGAATAAGAGATCTTTCCGAATAGAAGATTTTTCCGAATAGCCAATCTTTCCGCATAGACACCAATTTTCCGAATAGCCAACTTTTCCGAATAGACACCATTTTTCCGAATAGGCAAAATTAGGAAATATTCCGAATAGACCAGTTTTTCCGAATAAGCCAAATTGCCAAAATATTCCGAATTGAAGAAAACATTCCGAATAGGGGTTTTTCCGCATAAGGGTTATTCTGCATAGGGTTTATTCCAAATAGGGTATTTTTCAGCATAGGATTATTCCGAATAGGCATTATTCCGAATAAGGGTTTATTCTGAGTTTGGGTTATTCCGTATAAGCAAGTTCAAGGGGTATTTGAGTTTTTTTCGACGATCTTTAGTGGATTTAATCTTGAGTTCAACCAACACAACACAAATTCTCAACCTTTCTTCACTGATCGATCAAACGATAATCTTTGAGTCTGTTAAGTGATCACAATGAATCCAAGTTCATTAATGCCTCAGATGACATCTCTTACGGATATCTCGATCATAACGGGGACTGATAGTCGTCCACCGATTCTTATTAAAGAGGTGTTTGAGGCATGGCAAGGTCGAATGATGCAATATCTAAAGGGGAAACCAACATACGGAAGGCTTATGGTCAAATCGATTTTGAATGGTCCACTCGACTATGGCACCATTACGGTTGACAACGTGACAAGACCACGAGAATTTGAAGAACTCACTCCAGCTCAACAACTTGTTGCAGATGCAGATGAAAAAGCTCTTCAAACAATTCTTCAAGCTCTTCCCCATGATATTTATAGGATGGTAAGCAAGTATACGGTAGCAAAAGACTTATGGGAACGTCTTAAGGTGTTGCTACAAGGTACATCTCTCACAAAACAGGAAAGGGAATGTCAGTTGTATGACCTGTTTGATAGATTCACCTACAACCCAGGGGAAACACTTCACGATTATTACTTTAGATTCACCACACTCATGAATGATCTGAATGTATACAATCTTGAGATTGCTCCATTCCAGGTTAACACCAAATTTTTGAATACTCTACCTCAAGCTGAATGGGGTGAGTATATTACCGATGTCAAGTTAACCAGGGATCTGCACAAGTGCAATTTGGATCAAATATATGCCTTCCTTCAGCAGCATGAGAAGCATGTGATTATGCACCGTTCTCCTCGAGGTATGTATCCAGATTCCTTAGCTTTGATGGCGAATCAACCAAGTTTGTCACACAACAACACACCCTATATCTTGGGACATCAAGCCTATCATGCATCACCTTACATGACACCAACTTTTCCCCAATACTCGATCTTACCACAACCCCCCACCTCACATCAGCAACAATATCGGTTCAGTGCACCCACATCACAGTATGGTTCACAACTTCATCCAGCAAATGTTGCACCTTATGCTCAGCCTTCATATTCGTCTTATCAAGAGAATGCAGCATTTCAAACAAGCTACCCTGATCAAATGAGTATTCCTTCTACTGATTATGCAGCTCATCCAGATCAAGCATTGTATTGTGATGATGAAGAAGTCCCTGTTCCTGTTTTCCAACAAGGAGCTGACCCAGTTGAAGTGCTAACTACTATGTCTGCATATCTCACAAGAACTTTAAGCAAACGAGGATTCAGAGGATCAGCTCCTACCAACAATCAGTTGAGGAATTCATCCAATTCTCGCCAACAAGCTACAATTGAGAATGGCAGGGTCATGGTTCAGCCAATTCAACCATATCAGGGGAGATCTTCCACTTCAACCAATGCTCGCACAATCACTCCTGCTCCTGCTCCAATGGTTAACAATCCTCCACGGGCTAATACAGGCAAATTGAGAATGATTACCTGCTACAACTGCAAAGAAGAGGGTCATATGTCCAGGGATTGTAAGAAACCCAAGAGGAAAAGGGATGGACAGTGGTTTGCAGAAAAGATCTATCTGGTAAATGCTCAGGCGCAAGGAAGGGAACTGGATGAAGAGGAGCTTGCATTTCTTGCTGACCCAGGGATTGCTGAACAAGACGTCGTCACTACGCAGAATGCCGCTTACCAAGCTGATGATCTTGATGCGTATGATTCCGACTGTGACGACTTTCAAACTGCAAAGGCTGCTTTCATGGCAACATTCTCCAGCTTAGGGCCAGATAAGAAATCTGAGGTACTTATTAATAACACTGATAATGCCACTGATGCTAGTATTCAACCACATCAAGTTGGGCAAGAGAGTGCTAATTCGAATGAATCTTCGGTGGTGAGTCTTTCAAACGAGGAGACAAACAATGATAGCAATATCAATGTGAGTCCCCAGACTTTGAGTGAATCACAACCGGGAACCAGTTCGCATATGCCTACTCCTGCTCAACAAGATTTGGTCATGGTTCCTGCTACACTACTTAGCCAAATGAATGCTGCACTCTTAGAAACCTTAGCTAAGAATAAGAATTTGTCTGATGAGCTTGCCTTAAGCAATGAGAAAGTACAAACTTTGGAATTAGTGCCTTCGTCTAGTGTTCTCACAAATCTCGAATATGATCATTTTAGAAACAAACAAATGAGTCACTTGCAAGAAATCGAAAACTTAAGAGCAAATCTGTCTAGTGAACTTAAAGAAAAGGAGTTAGTGGTCACTAATTTTCAAAAACTTCAAACTGATTTTGAATTACTCGAATCTAAGAAGACTGAAATGGAGATTAATGCTACTAATAAGATTAGAAGTCTAGACTACTTGCTGTTAAGACAATATGCTGCTTCACAACTAGTTCACTTATTTGATGCTTCATTTAGAGAATTTAACTTATCACGTCTAAAAGGCCTTCCCCCTAATCCACGGTATGCAAAACAAGCTTTAAGACATAGTCCTAGACTTTATAATGCAACTCAATTAGGATTGGCGTTAGACCCGATTGTTTTTCCCAATGATCGAACAAGTAAGGATCTAGTTGATGAGGATCGGTCATACAATTCTGCAAAATATCCCGAGTGTGATTATTTTAAAATGAATAAGGAGCTTGCTAAAACTGATTTTAGAGTTCGATTCCATATGGATAAAGATCTCATCACAGCACCGACCTACATGTTAGAGGAAGAACGCCCTAGTACATTTCCTACACTTGTTAACATGGAGGATCCTAAGGAAATTCCAAAGAATCTTCCACCGGTTAGCACTGTATGGTTAAACTTGAAAGAGATTAACCGATACTTTACTACCTTTGACAAGGTCATTTTGGAATGTACGACTTCAAATGGCTTAAACGCCGGAGAATGGGCTTTCGAACACATGAACGAGGTGTTTAAGACTAAGATCAATCCGTTTGTCGAAAGTCTAAAAGAAAGTTTTGCATCTCTTAAGGAAAATCTTCAGTTTGAAATTGGGGAAGTTCAAAAAGTGTTTTATGAAATGGACACCGCTTACGAACTGCAACTAATTGAAAAGGAAAAGATTTTAACCGAATATGACCGATTCTTGTCTGAAGTAATCTCGTGTGATGTGCTTACCACTGTAAATGTTAATTATTCGAATGAGCTTACATCCACTATGATTAATTGTGATGCTGTGAATATTTGTGAGGATATTTGTGATATTTCTGTAAATGTTGCTGAAACTGTAAATGAGGTAGATAATCATTCTTGTCACGAATCTAACGCTGAGTTTTTAAAGCTACAAGATTCTTATAATTTACTTTCTCAACGCTTTAATCAACTAGAACAACATTGTATATCTTTAGAATTAAAACAACAAGCTCAAAATGAAAATCTTTTGATATCAAATGTTTGTGAAAACGGTGTTGAGACAAGTGACAAGATGATTGCAATTGTTAAGACATTAGAGGAAGAAATCATGAGATTAAAGAGAGAGATATCATCAAAGGAAACATTAAGAATGGAACTAGAGGCCGCAGAGTCTAAAAACCAAGTCTTAGAAATTAGACTATCAACTGTTCTAGGGGAGATGGATCGGACAAGGCAGGGACTATCCGCTCTTTATGGTTCACTAGAAGATCGATTCGCTTTTAATGCGACACAGCAACAATATTATATTGAACAACTGAACCAAAAGTGCGAAGAAATCTCTGACTTGAACATCCTGCTCATAGACAAAAATATGGTTTTGGCTGAGTTAAAGGAGACACTTCTTCTCACCCGACAAGAAGTTGCTGATAACTTAGCTACCGACTCTGCACCGTCCACTAGTGCTCCAACAACCAAGAAAGTAGTGCTTTATAAGAATCCGCTTCATAAGAGAAACCCGGCTGTATACGATGATTATATGAGGAATGCCATTAAGCATGTCGATCTTCTTAGGGATATTTTAGACGATCTTTATGCCTTAGATCCCTCAAGTAGCGACTATTATTCGGCTCATGAATATGTTAAGCGAGTTCAATATTGCTTGGCTTATTTACAATACATAGGTACACCAGGTTCAGCACTACTTAACAATAGGCCCATTGCTGTTACTCCATTTAATAAGACTCCAGGAGCGAAACCGTCATTGGCACAATCAAGTAAGACACCTTTAAAATCTGCTGCTAATGTTCCCAATTTGCCTTCTACAGGATTAAAAGAGACTACTAAGGCTAAAGGATCGCCACTCAAGAAAGCTAAGATCAAGCCCGCCACTAGTAGTGCCACAAAGAAGAAAGTAGAAGTCCACAATAGGAATGCTAGTTCAGTTTTAAATAAAACGAATCATGTTAAGACTAAAAGCTCTGCGCCTGTGCAGCAGCCTAAACCATTCGTGAATTCTGATTTAAATTGCTGGAATTGTAATGAATGTATGTTTTCACAGCGTCATGATTTGTGTCTGATTGATCACGTTAATGAAATGAATGCTATTAAGAATGGTCTTGAATGGAAGCCAACGGGTAGAACTCGTGCCCAAGTTGGCTGGCAATGGCGTCCCACTGGTAGGACCTTTACTCTCGATGGTAAAATGTGCCCTTTAACTAGGAATGCATCCATTGAGGATAGGTCTGAGCGTCCTTTAGTTAGGAACACTCGCACTCAAGTAAGGAAACAGCGCCCTTTAATTAGGTCTGCCCCCACTATAGTGCCTATCAGTGTAGAAATACCTCAGGATTTGAGCCAATTAGAATCTACACCACCAATTAAGAAGAAGGCTAGGAAATCTAAGAAACCTAGAGTTAGCAAATCTAAGATTAATAAATCTGTACCTGCTAATAACAAGGAACACTCAGATTCCGATACCTCTACATTGTCTTTGTGTGGTGATATTTTCAGGTGGTCCAAATCATCCTGTGGTATTTGGACTCCGGTTGTTCAAAACATATGACCGGAAATCGCTCGATGCTCCGAAATTTCGTCAGCAAGTTTCTTGGTACGGTTAAATTTGGGAATGATCATATAGCAAAGATTATGGGGTATGGTGAATATCAGATTGGAAACGTGACGATTTCTAGGGTATACTATGTTGAAGGTCTTGGTCATAACTTATTCTCAGTAGGACAGTTTTGTGATTCCAACCTTGAGGTTGCTTTTCGACAACACACTTGTTTCATCCGCAACTTGGAAGGAAAAGATTTGTTGAAGGGATCTCGTGGTGCAAATCTTTACACTTTGTCCTTACAAGACATGATGGCCGCTTCTCCAGTATGTCTTCTCTCTAAAGCTTCTAAGACCAAGTCATGGTTATGGCATCGCAGATTATCTCATCTTAATTTTGATGCTATTAATCATCTGGCTAAAAACGAGTTAGTTCGTGGTCTTCCCAAGCTTAAATTTCACAAGGATCATTTATGTTCCGCGTGCTCAAGGGGGAAAAGCACCAAGAAATCTTACAAACCCAAAGCTGAAGACACTAATCAAGAAAAACTTCATCTTTTGCATATGGATCTTTGTGGACCGATGAGAACTGAAAGTGTGAGCGGTAAGAAATTCATTCTCGTCATTGTGGATGATTTCTCAAGGTTTACATGGGTTAGATTTCTACGTACAAAGGATGAAGCTCCGAAAGCTATCATCACTTTTCTGAAGTTCATTCAGGTACGTTTGAATACCACTGTCCGCCGTATTCGTACAGACAATGGTACAGAGTTCGTCAACCAGACTCTTCGTGATTATTATGAAGGAGTTGGTATATCACATGAAACATCCGCTGCACGCACTCCACAACAAAACGGTGTCGTTGAAAGACGAAATCGCACACTTATGGAAGCTGCTAGGACCATGCTTATTTATGCGAACGCTCCATTGTTCTTGTGGGCAGAGGCTATTTCTACTGCATGTTTCACCCAAAACCGTTCAATCATTCGGAAACGCCATGGAAAAACACCTTATGAGCTTCTACATGACCGCAAACCCGATGTTTCATTTTTCCATGTGTTTGGTGCTTTGTGTTATCCAAATATCAATAGTGAGAACTTGGGTAAGCTTCAACCAAAAGCCGACATAGGTATTTTCATTGGTTACTCACCGTCCAAAAGAGCATACCGAATCTATAACCGTCGTCTTGGCAAGATTGTAGAAACTATGGACGCTGATTTCGACGAGCTGACAGCGATGGCTTCTGAGCAACACAGCTCTGAACCCGCGCTTCATGAGATGGGACCCGGTGCTATAAGTTCCGGATTAGTTCCCAACAATCCTACTTCTACATCATTTTTACCACCATCAAGGCCCGAGTGGGATAAACTGTTTCAACCGTTGTTTGATGAATTCTTCGATCCCCCGACTGATGAAGTTCCAGTACCTGTAGTAATTGCTCCAATACCTGAAGTGGTTGCTCAAGTTAATGAACCTTTATCTAATGCATCTACAATTCAAGTTGAACCTGATGCACCTTCACCAAGTGATTCACAAACTACACCTGAATCATCACCCCTACTTGTGCCTAATGATGTAGAAGAGGATACTACTGATCACGACTTGGAATATGCTCACTTGCAAGAGCTTCCTTTCTTTGGTGTTGCGATCCCTGAAAACCCTTCAGCCGCCTCTACCTCAGAAGAAGCTCCATCTATTGTTCACTCCAGACCACCTAGGATTGAAAACCATAGCACTAAATGGACAAAAGATCACCCAATTAGGAATGTTATTGGAGATCTAGACCGACCAGTCTCTACACGCCATCAACTACAAGAGAGTGCACTATATTGTTACTTTGATGCATTTCTCTCTGAAGTTGAACCCAAAAATTGGCAGCAGGCTATGACCCAATCATCTTGGATTGAAGCTATGCAGGAGGAACTCAATGAATTCAAACGACTTGAAGTATGGGAATTGGTTCCTCGCCCTGACAAGGTTAACATCCTTACTTTGTTATGGGTTTATAAGGTTAAACTTGATGAGATGGGTTCGGTATTAAAGAACAAAGCAAGATTGGTCGCTAGAGGATATAAACAAGCCTTGGGTATAGACTTTGAGGAATCTTTTGCTCCTGTGGCTAGATTGGAGGCGATTAGACTATTCCTGGCGTTTGCTGCTCATATGAACATGATCGTCTATCAAATGGATGTGAAGACGGCATTTTTGAACGGTGAACTTAGGGAAGAAGTTTATGTTAGTCAACCGGATGGGTTCGTCAGCACGGAGTCTCCTAACCATGTGTACAAGCTTAAGAAGGCTCTTTATGGGTTGAAACAAGCTCCACGCGCGTGGTATGATCTCCTGTCAACATATCTCATGTCGGAAGGCTTCTCCAAAGGCAAAGTGGACCCCACTCTATTCACTCTCAAAGACGGCAACGACATGCTTCTGGTACAAATTTATGTTGATGATATAATTTTTGCTGCCACTAACATAGAATTGTCTAAACAATTTGAGAAGATAATGTCCACACGCTTTCAGATGTCGATGATGGGAAAAATTTCATTTTTCTTAGGATTACAGATTTCTCAGAATCCCAGAGGCATCTTTATAAATCAATCCAAATATGCTCTAGAATCACTTAAGAAATATAACTTTGAGAATTGTGACCCCGTAGACACTCCAATGGTTGAGAAAACCAAGTTAGATGAAGATAGGGATGGGATTATTGTCGATCCGAAACTTTACCGTGGAATGATTGGCACCCTTCTCTATCTGACTGCTAGCAGGCCTGATTTGCAATTTGCTGTATGCATGTGTGCCCGGTATCAGGCTCGGCCTACCGAAAAGCACTTACATGTAGTTAAAAGGATCTTTCGGTATCTAAAAGGAACACTTCATCGTGGTCTATGGTATCCAAAAGATTCCTCGATTGCTTTAATATCATACGCAGATGCCGATCATGCTGGATGTCAAGATACGAGGCGTAGCACTTCTGGATCTGTGCAACTCTTAGGAGATAGATTGATCAGTTGGTCTTCAAAAAGGCAGAAAAGCGCTGCAATTTCTAGCACGGAGGCTGAATACATCGCCATGTCCGGTTGTTGTGCTCAAGTCCTTTGGATGAGATCACAATTAACTGACTACGGTCTTGGATTTAACAAAATTCCGATGTATTGTGACAACAAGAGCGCCATTGCCCTTTGCTGCAACTATGTTCAACACTCCCGGGCCAAGCACATAGACATTCGCTACCATTTCATCAAAGAGCAGGTGGAGAACGGAGTGATCGAGCTGTATTTTGTCACTACTGAGTACCAGCTGGCGGATATGTTCACCAAAGCCTTAGATCGAGGACGAATCGAGTTTTTGATCGACAAGCTTGGCATGAAATCATTCACTCCAGCGACTCTCAAAGAGTTGGCAGAAGAATCAGCTGAATAGTCTTGGTAAACTATTCAGAGTATCCTTTGGTTGTGATCATGTATATTATCGTAAATATATAAACCACAAAAAGAAAATACAAAAAATATAAAACCAAGAAAAACCATAAAAAATATAAAACCAACAAAAACCATAAAAAATATAAAACCTAGAAAAACCATAAAAAATATAAAACCAAGAAAAACCAAAAATATTTTTCGTTTTTAAAACGGGCATGTCTTTTAGTACGGTAATATTTACGGCCTTAGAAATGTCGATCAATATTGACACGGTGCCATAAATAGAGTCCGTATAAAAGTTGTACATTTTTTGAAAACATGCCCATTATGGCTTGTAGTTATTTCAGACTGCAACCCGGTTTTCATATTAAAGTCACGTATTTCCTTGGAAAACGTTGGCTCAGAACGGGAATTAATTTTCTCGGGCGTGATTTACAAGCCAAATCATGCAAAGGGATCAAGTTTACTTTACAACTTGGTCTAACACGAATTTGTGTACGTCTCAGTGCATTAATTTGTTAAAATAAGAGAAATCTTATTGACACCACGAATCAAACTTTTTCAAGAAATAAATTGGGAAATGTTTTTCATCATCATGTGCCTCGTTAAACAATGACTACAGCTCTTTAAATAGAAAACGGGTCATCGTTTAAGGGGGAGAAAATGTTTCATCATCTTTTACATCAAAAAGATCTTCAAAAGTTTTCAAGGAAACTCACAAAGCTTAATGGTTAATGGTTGGATTGCTTTGGCATTTGTAGTGTTGTTGCTTATAAGTTTGTCGTGGATAGTCTTGTGCTTGTGTTAAGTTAAGTTAATCACTAAGGATCGACTAGTTAACATAAGATAGGGTCAAAATGGCTAGTATCAAAACTTGGTAACCAAAACAAAATGATTGAATGTAGCAAAAAGAAGAATTGAGGGGGCAAAGTTGACAACATGTCTAACTTATGGAAAATTTGACCTAGTCAAAACTTCCCCCCCGTTTCTCTTATTCCCTCACTATTCACAATCACTGTTTCTGTTTACTCTTGCCGCCATTGATAAACCTTCCACAAACAAACACACGAACTCAAATCAATCATCTGAAATCAATACATCTTCTAGATCCGATCTTCACAAAAGGTATTAAATCGGCTTAATTTTTCATTAGCATCAAGTTAATTAACTGCTTAATTGGAAGATCAAAACGAATCAATTTACTGTTTAAATTAGGGTTAATTATTTGGGGGTTTTGCCTGGAGATGATTCGGAATAGGTTTAATTGCATAAATTTGGCCTTTAGAACGCTTGAATCAATCGATTGCATGCCCAATTAGAAAAAACGTCACTGAGTGTAACTTTCCGAATAGAACAGTCTTTTCCGCATAGGGTAAACATTCCGCATAAGGCAAAAAGTTCCACATAGGGCAAAAGTTCCGCATAGGGCAAAAAAAATTCCGAATAGGGCAAAAATTCCGAATAGGGCAAAAATTCCGAATAGGGCAAAAATTCCGAATAGGGCAAAAATTCCGAATAGGGCAAAAATTCCGAATAGGGAAAACTTCCGAATAGGGCAAATGTTCCGAATAGGGATAAAGTTCCGAATAGGGCAAATGTTCCGAATAGGGATAAAGTTCCGAATAGGGATAAATGTTCCGAATAGGGATAAAGTTCCGAATAGGAAAATGTTCCGAATAGGAAAATGTTCCGAATAGGAAAATGTTCCGAATAGGATAATGTTCCGAATAGATATTCCGAGGAAGGACTTTTTCCGCATGACCCAAATGTTCCGAATGGAGGAATTTATTCCGCATAGCCCGAATGTTCCGCATAGCCCAAATGTTCCGCATAGGGAATTTATTCAGCATAGGTTAAAAGTTCCGAATAGTCTTTTTATTCAGAATAGGGAAGTTTTTCCGCATAGGCCTATTATTCCGAATGGTGTGATTATTCCGAATAAGAAGATGTTTGAATGATTTCAATGCTTAAGGGATTATGTCATATGTACAATGCTTAGGTTTAAAGTTATAATGATATTTATATTTGTCAAAATCAACCGTTGTGTTTTATCTTAAGCAGAGACGATGACTAACCCTACTGTACAACAACTACAAGACGACAGAGCTGCCGCCATTGCTGAAGCCAAAACTCTTAAGTTTGTTCCAAACAACTACCGTCTGAAGGAGGTATCTCACTCTACCCATAATGGCTTTAAGGTAGCTACAGCCATGCTTGATAAATCTCACTTCAAGTATGCGCTAAGGAGAAGTGCTTCGGTGCCCTATGACTACCTTTACGAGTTCTGGGCTACCAAAGAGAGGACGTCGAACAAGATCACTTTTTCCTTGGACAACAAGCAGCAGACGCTTACTGTGTCAGACTTCAGGAAGATCTTTGGCTTTCGACCGATTCTCAAAGGTCTAGCAGCATACTCTCCCAACCCAACCAAGGACCAGATGATGGAGATGTTCACTGCTATTGGATGTCTTGACATTCGAACCCCGTCTGAGTTTACTACTGCCAAAATTGGTCAACCATGGAAAGCTATCTTTGGGATCCTTAGCCGATGCTTGACACCCAAGACAACTGGGTATGATGCTGTTCGTCCACCGATCATCAAAATGTTTTATGGTATGTTCAAAGGTATGGGTATTGATTATGCATCACTGCTGTGGGAGGAGTTTACTTTTCAACTCTTCACTAACACTAAGGGTAAAATCAAAACTTACCAGTACCCTAGGTTTATTAAGTTGATCATACATTACTTTATGGAAAACGATGCATCCATTAACAAGCTTGCAGGTAGTCGTCACCACATGATAGATGATGATGATTTGGTAGACTTAAGGCAGGAGACTCATTCGAATACGGTTATTCCTGGTCCCATTCCCAGTCATCTTCTAACCGATGAGATTATTGCATCCGATGCCTACACGAACTTGCTCACGGAAATTGAGAAACAACGAGCAAGCCTTCTAGCAGGTGAAGACTCATCTACTACGGTTAAAAGCAAAGGTAAAAGGAAGCAAGCAGATTTACCTGAGCCCAAAACCAAGAAGAAGAAGACAGAGGGTAAGAAGGGAAAGGGTAAGGACTTGATGCGTCTGCGTGACGAAGAAAATATTGCTGATCCTGATATTGAGAAAACTGAGAAACAAATGATGAAGACAGCCATTCAAAGGAGCAGGAAAGATACTGGTGGTAGTGGTTCAGGTGTAAGAATAGACGTTGAGGATGAGTATATTGAACCTCATGATGTTGATGAGTTTGGGTCACCTGAAAATTATTCCACTTCGAAGGAGCAATCAATCCCTGTTTCTACACCACCTCCTCCACCTACTCAACCTTTAACAACTCAACCTCCACCAACTCAACCCTTACCAACCAAACAGGTTTCTACACCACTTCCTCCACCACCACCAAAGCCCATCCTTAGCACCGCAGTCACAACCGAGCCTATTCCATCAACATCTACAACATCTGCAACATCTGCAATGGCAGCAATAGTGTTGGGCGAGATGTTGGATAAACATGTGGATGCTCACAAGAGAGAAATGAATGAACTTCGCCAAGAGTTAAATAAAAGAGCTCAAAGTGAAGAAGCATCAAGGAAAGCTCAAGAAGAGTTGATTGCCAAGTTCGCTGCAGACATGGAAGCTACACGTAAAGCTCATGCAGAGGAACTTGCTCAGGTAAAAAGGGATGAAGCTAATAGGCATAAAGCACGAATTGCAAGACTTAAAGCTATTAAGGATGACCTTAAAGAGCAAAACGACGCTCTTGAAGCTACTATTGAGCAGAAAGTAAAAGACTCAGTTGAATCCTTAATGCCTAAACTGCGTGATGACTTGAAGACGCTTGCTGCTGATAACTTGATGATCAAGTCATCCAATCCTTCAGAAGCCGCCTACAAGATCGCATATGACTTGACGGATTTTGAACTGAAGAAGATCCTTAAGGCTCGAATGAAGGAACTTGGTTCGTTTGATAAATCAAGGAAACAACGAGCTCTCTTCAAATCCCTGAATGACGCTATCATGGAGGATGATAGGTTGTTCAAGACGTTTGGAAGTGTGGTACCCTACCACATTCTCCCTGAAGAAGAACGGGAAGAGAGTGAGGAAGACGAGGGTACTGGTGGAGAGGAGGAAGAAGAAGAAGAAGATAAGAACGAGGAGGAGGATGAGGATGAGAATAATGATGAGGATGATGAGAATGATGAGGATGATGATAATGATAAGGATGATGAAGATGATGATGAGGATGATGAGGATGATGATGATGAGGATGGAGATGATGATAATGATGGTAATGATGGTGGTGATGGTCACCAGGAGAGTGTTAAGGGGAGCAATGCGGACAAAGGTGAACAGAGTGAGAAAGGGGATAAAGGCGCCAGCTCAAAGAAAGTGGTTAAGTCTGGCACCAAGTCAAAGAAGGATGCAGCACCAAAGGAGAAGTCTACATCCACGGAATCCAGACGATCGAAGTGGCGCCATGACGTGAATGCCACTACAGGGTCATTTATTCCTGGTACATTTATCCATAAATCAATACATGTTACCACTAACCCCGTTAGTTCTTGTGTTGTTACTCCTGTGATTGCAGAATCGGTTACAGAACCAGAAGCTGCTCAACACTCACCCATCCATGACACTGCTGAAATGCCTGAATCTGAAGCAGATGTTCACATCTCGACTCCTCTGCAACAAAACCCACAATCCACTGTTCCTGAACCAAGCACAAGGAACTGGGAGGACACGTTGGAAATCGACGAGACTGCTCCACCACAGGCTTGGATCATGACAGCGGCGCAGTATGATCCGATCACCGACGCCGACAAAGATGTCTTGTACCTTCGTATCCGAAGTCCGATTGACTTATGTGCATTTCTTGCTCATGAGTATAAGACTTCGGTTACTCCATCATTGGTGAAGAAAGTACTGAAGGATAAAAGACTTCGCGCCAAAACCCGGTTGCCCCAAATGGAGTTCGAATATTATGCCGAGGAGATCCTAAAGGCTCTGAATACCGTTCAACGGCCAGGTCTTCATGAATCAGAAAGAGCTCCACCTCCAATGGATCAAGATAATCAGATTGCTCTTGACTTCTTTGTCACCAATGATCTGGTGTATCTACTGAAGGGGTCATCAAAGTACGCAACATCCCTGACATTGCTGAAAGCTGCCAACTGGGGGACAATACCCTTCATCGAGGAAAAGGTAAACCGACTCTGGGTCCCTAAGATAAATCGTAATTATGATATGTATGCTGTCATAGGTGCATCTCATTGGGACGAACGAGTCAGAAGGGCGTACAGGTGTTGCTGCTTAGTCAATTCTGGACGCTCAGTTAGATCCGATATCCGCATCTCCAGCATTTTAGGGATGAAAACAGAAGCCAAGAATGGCTACTATCATGTGACGGAGATTCGCTTGAAAAGGGAGGATGACAGGGAATACAGAATCCAGCAGGGAGATTTTTCCATCATTCGCCTTGAGGATATCGAAGATATGCTGCTTCTGATGACCAGAGATCAACTGACACATATTCCTCGTGAAGACCTGATTGCGTTGAATACAGCACTTCGCATGTTCACACGAAGCGTTGTCATCAAAACACGAGTTGAAGATCTTCAATTGGGAGTCGAAAGCTATCAGAGGAAGCTCAATTTAACCCGTCCTGTGAACCAAGTGTTACCTCAACATGTAGCAAGATGTCCCTATACCGGCATTTCTGTTCCGAATTCCGGCATCTTCTACTTGAACAGTCGAGGATTGATGAAGTTTATGAGGGTGGGGGAGCTCCACAAGTATAGTGATGGGACTCTTATACAAGTCAGAGACAAGTTGGAGCATCTGAACTCGGGTGGGACTTTGCCAGAAATGACGGAGGATTGGCATCCAGGTTACCGGCAGATGGCGAAGTATGTCATCAAGAAGATCGATCAGAAGCTCCGTGAACGTAGATTGATGAGGAGCTTGGAAAGATTTGTGGGTGGTAGACCATATGGAGTGCACTACAGGACACTGCAACGATCCATCTGAAGGGTCGTACATTTCAGGTCACTCTATATTGGTATTATTTGTGAATATGTATATTTGTGAATAATGTGCATTAATGGCTTGTTGTAGTGTTAAAGTATGATAATTTTTCAAGAATTTCTCACGAGATTCTAAATCTTTCAAAATATATCATATTAAAGCACTACAACTACCCCTTATTAACTTAAGGGGGAGCAATCAGTTGTTCTATGGCCAAACAACAATTTCATTTTTACCCAAAGACCGGTTAATCCATTCAATATCCCAAATATTAATGGTTAACATTTTGGATAAGGGGAGAAAATGGGATTAAGGAGACGTAAATGATACTTGGCTAAAAGATGAAAAAGACTTAAAGATTATCCAACTTAATATGTGGAAAGCACGTGTTAAGGGGGAGCGTTTTTGATGAACAAAACACCTAAGGTACAAAACTTTTGATTTCAATATCACAAGTACTTTAGGTGATTTTCAATGATTTTTCATGGTGGCAATTCCTTCCCAAAACACGCTTAATTCACGACGGATGTGGTGACAAAAGGGTGGTAGGAATAGGATTAGTCCAATGATTCATCAGAGCCGATGGAATCTTCCCAAGGACAATTCCCTAGTTAGAATTAGAAGTCCTAGGAAAGATGGAGAAAGAATGTGAACGTAGCTGAATGCCGACCAAGTACTTAAGCTAGCACTGGAACAATCACAACAAGGTGCTAGTGATGACGTATTGGTAAGCATTGAAGGGGTTGAAGAATGAAAAAGAAATGTAAAGATAAAGGGTGTAAAGAAAGAAGCCCTCCTTACAACTTTAGGCAGAAACCGGGTCAATACATATGCTATTGAGGTCATTTTTGCTAATGATTCTCGGTATTGAAGAAAGACATCATGGACCCAGTGATGCAATGCACAACCCTTCCCCAGCTAACTCAAATATCTCTCAAAAGGTATTTGTTTTAATCACACGGAGATCAACACGTTATCTATTGGTTTATTCAC
This sequence comes from Glebionis coronaria, assembly GCA_025667525.1. Classification (NCBI taxonomy): domain Eukaryota; kingdom Viridiplantae; phylum Streptophyta; class Magnoliopsida; order Asterales; family Asteraceae; genus Glebionis; species Glebionis coronaria. The sequence goes on from CM046877.1 coordinate 497,843,952, forward strand.
TCCGAATAGACTGGTATTGAAAAGGTGGCACTCCTCTCCAGCCATCGCTCACTAAATCAAAACGCACAATCGAGTCTAGAGCCAAGAGATCATCAAAAGTCTCATTAGGACACTTTCCATTTATTCCTTGCTTTCTCACACACTGTGAAAAGTAAGAGATTTTCATGAGTCCTACGCAGTATTCCTGTAATATTGCCAGAACATCCGAGTAGTACGCAAGTATTACAATGAAGATGGAAATCCTGCTTGAGCCAACATCAAACAAGCTCATGGTAGGTTACACGTGCGGTTCTTTTAGAACCAATCTTGTGAAAAACTGGAAGGTAACAGTGGTTTAATTCTTAATTGAACTTAAACTCGTTCCAGGCCTCTTCGCATTATCATAAGATCTTGCCAGAACACTCAGAGTGACTCTTTATTGACCACAGTGACGAGTGGAAATCCTTCTAGTGTCAACATCAAACAGCACTTGGTAGGTAACGTGCAAGATTCTTTATGAATTGAGCTCGTGACAACTGGAAAGCAACGATGGTGAAAATCTTAATTGAAATTCACTTGTTCCAGGTTTCATGAATTGACGGCTTTTTAATCACAAGGATAATTTATCCAAGTGATTCACTCTTTATGTTCGCAGTCAGCTTTGGACGGTCGAATAAAGAGAACGGGTTCACCCGCGAAATCCTGTCAGGAAGTTACTTAATTGAAACTATCCGTCACGGGTACGATATCTAATATCGTCCAACGGTCTTCACCGACCGGAGGTAAAATGCTACCGAATTAGAATAAAATGTTCAAAGCCATTTTATTCGTGTCGTTGCTGTGTACCTGCTAAAGACGGTGGCGTTGCTGTGTACCTGTTAAAGACGGTGGCGTTGCTGTGTACCTGTTGAAGACGGTGGCGTTGCTGAGTACCAGTAAAGACGGTGGTGTTGCGGTGTACCTGGAAAAGTCGTCTCCACATGCTTATGTCTTTTGCAACAAAGTTCAGCAAAAATTCAAGAAAGTACAAGATGAAGTCTTCCGCTGTACCAAACTCTGAAGCTTTCGAGAATTCAACAGAAAAGACGTAAGTGTGTGGAACATGAAGTCACGAGGAGGCAAAGTTCACAAGAAAGGCAAAGATCGCACGTGAAAGGCCAAAGAACAATGCTCTCAAGTCAAAGCCAAAAAGATCAAATCAACATATTCACAACAAAAGAAAGAAAAGAAGAAAAGACTACGAGCTAAAGAACGAAGACTTAGTATAGTATGTTAGGTTTAGAACTTTGTAACGTGGAGTGACCTCCCTTAGGGGGAGATTGTTAGAAATACGTTTTAACGTATATTAGAAGTGTCGGTCGCTCCACAATATGATTTATGTTGTAATAGCTCGTAGTTAGTAATTAGTTATTATTTGCTTATTAACTTAAGTAAGAACCGGTCCATGGGCTTGTCATGGACCGGCCCAAGCCCAATGTTTGGCTTGGACTATAAATACCCCTTTCCACTAAGGAAAGGGGTTGGTTGTTGTTTTCATTCACACTTTTCATATTAATAAAATCTTCCATATATTTCTCTCACTTTCTCTCTCTAGTTTCTCTCACTAGAAAAACATCAACCCACTTCATAGATTCATAGGTTATCAATTTCTACATTCTTTTTATAAAGTCATTGGACAAAAGTCAAATACCAGTATTATTTGTCTAGGTTTCCGTGATTGAAGCATGTACCGTACATCCGAATTACCGATAACCCGCTTTCCCACATCAACGCGAGTTCATAGCCTCACACTCTTATAAATGTTTTTATGAAATGTTTTAGAAACCCGCGAGGGAGATAACATGTTAGTTTTGATAAAATAGGACACCATTTGTCCCGATTGTTTGTGTATTGATTGGACCCGTATGATTGTATGACCCGATGAATGATTAAATGACCCGATAGATGAAATGAAATGGATTATTAAAGTTAGGTTATGTCAATAAAAGTCCCATTAGCATGAATTGTGAACTATCGGGATTTGGTAGACGCTTATGCATATAATAGTACTATTTGGGGACGATCACCCCAGTTCGCGCCTTGACAGTTGATCCCCGTCGTGCCACATTGATTGGTAAGAGAATTTATGTATGAGAAGATTTACACAAGCGTGATTATTGTGACGACACGCTAATTTAGAGGGCAAATGAGTTTCGGGTTAGCTACCCGTTGTTTGTTGTAGTAAGGTAACAATGTCATGCGGCTTATAATAATCCAAATAACGAAAATACTGCTATAAGCATTGAATTATAATATATTGCTTGACTAGCAATACAGGGTCTATTTATTGATATTATGTTCGTGTTTTGGTTTTACATAACCATATCCATATAACGGTTTTTATTTAACTTTATACAATGTTATAAAACGTATTGTATGATGTTTTTAACAACAATGGTTCGTATAATGATTTTGAAGGCGAAAGCCTATATTATGATTTTGACAAGGATTTGTATAAAATGTTTTTGGCCTATTACAAAGATTTGTACAAAATTATTTTCGGTAATAATTTTATACCGATGTTATATTGATGGATTTAATTAAAACTCAATGAATTCACTCGGCGTTTTCGCTGACCTTTTCTTTTAACATGTTTTATCTCAGGTACTTGAAGGTAATTCTCGGGAAGACAACAAGAATTCATGGCCCGCACTTAAATAACAATTTCCATTCAAATCTTTTGTAAAATTGTATGAAATGACTATGACTTGGGACCTATGTAAATTTGACATTCATGAATGGAAATGCTTTATTAATAAATGACGCGATTTTTAAGTGTTGTCTATGATGTGAGTAATGTGCTATCCCGTAACACCAACGAGTCTTCCGTTGTATTGAATTGTGTAAATTTGGGGGTATTACAAATAAACAGGTGCCACTTCTTTATCAAGCTTTTTCATTTTTAAACGAGTTTCTACTTCAAGTTCAGTAGTTTCCTTGGAATCATGCACACTAGGAGGATCATGCTCATCAGACAAGAGCCCACTACCATTATATAAGGTTTCATTAGTGGCCTGAACTTGCTTAAGATATCCGGAAAGCAGGAAGAGGACAGCCTAAAGCCAATTTGTATCGAGTGTAATTTATCTCATTCACTTTTGGTGAGAGCATATTTATCGTCTGCATAGTTTGGCCACGTTTTGCTAAAAGGTTGTCTAATTCTTTAATCCTATCCTAAGCTTTGCAAAAATCCTCAAGAAGCACATCTTCTCGAATTTTGAAATCATGTTTCATCTTTTTTCGTTCTTCTTTTAAATCCAAAATAATAGATTTTTCAGTTGAAAGCTGTTTATTAACAAAAGTGATTTCATCATTCAATTCGCTTATCTTTTTAGCACTACTTAAATGTAAGACATTTAATTTCTTAGTTATGCATTTTTCTTGATAAAACGATGTAGCATGAGCTTGTTCAAGTTCTTTAATTTTAGCCTGATGAATTTCAAAACTTTTCTCCCGTTCCTTATATCCCGCAAGCTCAGTGGTCAATTTGGCATTAGTTTCTCTAAAATTATTATTAACCACCGTAGCATGGTCGACATCCTTAGCAAGCTTATCAAATAGAGATTTATAATACACATGTGTCTCATCAGAAAGGGTTGTAGGCTTCGCAACTTGATCCACACTAAGGTCCACACTGGGCTCATTCGAAATAATATTACTATTATTCGTTCGATCCCCGCGTGTCTCGATGTAGGGTTCAAGCATCTCAGTATACTCCTCCTCCTGATTAGACGTATTATATATATCATTATCATCAAAACATGGATGTACCTCAGAGGGACCGTCTGAATCATAAATGGGAGCTCTGTCAACTTGCATTCCTGAGGTAGATGCTTGTTGTAAGTTTTACATCAAGATGTAGTTGGCATTCACCTCTTCTTCCTTGTCATATCCTGTAGCAGAAGCCATAAGATCAAATTCCTCAGCTTGAAGTGGAATCACTGCCTCTTCTTTTTGTGTTATGAGAAGATGAGTCTGAAGATAAGCAACATCCCTCTTCTTTTTGGCTGTGCAATCTCGAGCATAATGACCAAATCCCCTGCAGTTGTAGCACTGAACCTGACGATTGTTGTTTCCATTTCCCGTACCAGTACTCTCAGCCCTTGCAGCCACAATGTTTCCCATCTGATTACCAACCGCTGGCACAACTATTAACCTATTATGATTACCCACATTTGCAACATTCGGATTTTGACCACGGATTTGTCCATACTGATTTCCTGCATTCCCAACATTCTGACCATATTGTTTCCCCGTGTTCCCAGCAGCTACCAATTGGCGATCTTGATTCGCATTCATGAAAGGTTGAGCAATCTGCCTATTTCTAGTGTTCGAGGAGATTCTCTGATCGTTGTTGGTGGGGTTAATGGTAAATTTGATTGCCTTTGCGAGAAGGGCAAGACCAGCATTAATCGCATGAGTAGGATCGGTGATGTCATCAAAACAGGCAATGGGTTGTTGTAAGTAATTCAAAGCAGCAGGAGGTTGATATCCATAAGAGGTGATTTTTTGTGGCATGAAGTTACTTGATGAGGGTTGATGGTAGGGTGCCATGGGATATGACATAGATGACAGAGAGTTTGCCATAAAAGCCAATGGATCTTGTGTCTTGGCACGTCGTTTCGCCCTAAATTAGTTAGCTTCATCTTGATTTATCTTCAAATAATCATATACTTGAGTGTAGTCCACGACATGAAGATCCTTGGTTTGATTGACAAGAGTGACATATCGTGACCATTCAGAAGGAAGATTATCAAGGAATTTGATGTTTGCAGCAATTTGTGCAGGTTCATGTTTGTTTCTTCTAGGATGATTCATGAGGGTTGAAAACCGATGATAGTAAGGTTAAATTTGTTCCCCTTCAGTAGACGTAAATTTATCCCATTCAAGAAGCAACTTGTTTCCTTTTCTTGTAAACCTATTTCACTCCCCTTCATCATTTTCTGAATCCTAAGCCACATCTCGTGTGCGGTTTCACAACTATCGACCCAGCAGCATAAACATCTTCAGGAAGTCCCATGAGAATGACTTGAATTGCTTGATCATCGGCATCGAGTTGTTTGGATTCAGCTTCAGTTATTTCTTCATCCGTTTGCTCATGACTAGAGTCAGCCACTGGGTTAGCATTCGTAGGATCCCCAGGCACAAGAATTGTTCTTCTAACATACGGACCTTTTTGAATCGAGTTGAAAATAAACTTGCCCAAAGATTTAAATTTTGCATAACTAAGGAGACGACTAGCCCATGTAGTGTAGTTATCCTTGGTAAGCATGGGTGGACGATTCTCAGTACCCGCAGCATAAATATCTTGTTGAGAGGTCATCAAAGAAGTCGTGTGATAAACAGGATCTCAATTCGTAGAAAGCAGAGTGATGTTGTAAAAAAATGAAATTGATTAAATCCCCTAAGAATGTGATCTCGAGAAGCCAAAAAAAAATCCAAGATAAACAAAAAAACTCACAAATTCGAAATTTTTAAGACACTTTTTCTGAAAAATTTAGCAAGAATTTTCGGACAAATTCTCAAGTTGATCTTCGGAATACAGAAATATGGGGACTTCGTAATCTAGACCAAAAAAACTTACTTCGGAATGATGACCCTTGGTAACTTCGCAATATCCAACTTAAACAGCAACTTCGCAATCTAGATGTTACCCACTTCGCAATCCAAACCAAGAAGAAACTTCAGAATCTTAATCTGTGTTCACTACGGAATAATGAAGAAAGACTACTTCAAAATAATTTTGAAGGACCACTTCGTAATAATTCTAGATGACCACTTCGGAATAATTGCAAATAAGAACTTTGGAATAAGTCTTGAATTGCACTTCGTAAATACAGATGTGGTACACTTCGGAATACTGATGTGGTACACTTCGAAATGTTGATGTGATTCACTTCGGAATATTAGAACTTGAGAACTTCGGAACTGGTGATGTTATTCACTTCGGAATATTCACTATATTTTCACTTCGGAGTCTTGAAATAAATAGCAACTTTGGAATGTTTGGGCTTTTGCACTTCGGAATGTGGAACTTTTACACTTTGGAATACCTAAAGAAATCCACTTCGGAAAAACAGAAACCCTCTTGGTTACTTCGGAATATATCAATTATTCCGAAGTAAGCATGATCTGCCTGACTTTTTCGTGATCCAATTTAACAGGTATTCGATATATACCCCGAAAATCACCCAAAAACACCAAAACTTTTGCGATTTTGATCAAACAAAGTAACCCAAATTACTAATACAATTATGTAGTCGATCTGGTTACAACCTTTAACCACCAAAACGCAAACAATTTCAAGATTCAATATTGAAACCACCTAAAAACCACGAAAATAAATCAACTAAAACAACACCCAAGAGCTATCCACCAATCCCTTGGCGAATGATACCACTTGTAAGACTTATACACACGACTAACCAAACACGAATAACATGATGAAGATTAAACAAAAAAAGAAAGATTAGATTAAGATGAAGAAAAGAAATACAAAGTGTTGGTGATTTCCTAGTGAGAGAAACAAAACACACCTTTCTCTCTCTAAAACTATATTATGGAAAAGCACACACACAAATGTGGTTTAGGAGGCCTTTTATACTAAGTAACAAAAGTTTAGGAGGCCTTCCTCATTTGTGTGTTCGGGACTAAATCCCGTTACATAAACAATAATAACTAAAAACTCTCGACATCATTAAATAACATTTTTCACGAGCTTCGCAACGATATATTATATGACCATCACTTTAATTACTTCTAACAATTCTTATAAATAAAAACCTACTCCTGAATATGAGAATATATAAATCTCATAAAGTCCATGCTAACATCACTAGTGTAGTCAACTTCAAGTCTGGTGGTGATCAATTTCTTCAAAGTCTTGTGAAAATGGATACTTCACATCTATCAGCAAGAACTCCACAAACTTTGTAGTACTTAAATAAAACACCCCAGCAGCTGAACACAAATGTCACTTGAAGCTACTCAAATCATCCAGATCCAACCATTTTGGATCAGCATCATCATGGGCAAACATTCTTCTGAATGTTGTCCAAATCTTTATTCCATTCAAGGAGGAAGGAGCTTCTTCCTCATACTTCTCCTTTAGAAAACTCCAAAGATTTTCTACATCCTCCCTATCTAGGCTGGCAAATAAAGAAATAAATGAAGTAAAAATATGAACCTTTCCACCAGCCCTGGTAATCATCCAAAAACTAATAGAATCCTCCTCATACTTGATGATAGGATTCTTGAAGTCAAGAGGCACAACAACAGTCATATCTGATGCCTCCAAAGGAAAAAGCACCATGTTTCTCTTCAACACAACATGATGTGGATTCAACTGATCAAGATTTTCAAATTTAAGTTTAAATCCCTTCTTCCTTGGTTTTGGTACAATGGAAGCTTTCTCAATCTGCAAAGCTTCCTCAATCTCTTCATGTCTTTACATAGAAAGCATCCTAAAGATATTATCCTCACAAACACGTTCCCAAATAGGAAAAGCATAGTACTCCAACTGATCAAAAGAAAGCTTCTTCAATTTAGCATACGTCCATCCTGTTTGATGACACCTAAGAAGCATATAATAAAGCTCTCTTCTATCCCTTTTTCTCTCATAAAGTACCCTATTTTCTCTATGCTTCAAAATGATATTGCAATCACTTTGAACTCTCAACAGAATCTCCAAACCCCATATCTTCTCTAACAAAGTCATGTATGGATTTTCTGTAACCTTCTCTTCCCATTTGAAATACATGGAAACAACCTCAGGCATATCAAAATCTACCTGCATCTTCATCTGTTTGAGCTTTTCCATAGCTAGCTCATCATTGTCACCATATTCCAATCTTTCTGGGTCTTCTTCCAAAATATTAGACCCATGATAACTCTCCTCCTCTTCATCATCAGATTCATTCTTCTCATCACCTTCATATTTTAATGAGAGAATCTGTGCTTCAATACTACCCTTCTTGAGCCCCTTCCTTTCTTGCTCTTGCAGTTGATGAACAACCATTTCATCAAATTGTTTCTAGGATACATCTTTTGGGACATCTTCTACTACTAACATAGCTTTACCCTTATCTAATGGATCAATAGAGGGCAAAGTAGAAGACTGTACCTGAGTGGAAGGCTCCTGAATCATGAGTTGTGGTTGGGATACACCAATCATACTTGGAATCCTATCAGCGGTTGAACTAGGCGTGTTAGCGTCCAAATTGCCTTTGTCAGCGGTTGACAATCCACTAGCTTAAATCATCATCTTAGTGAAAGTCTGCTTCATGGGAGTGATTAAAAAGGGAGTAGCTTGTTTCTTCATTCCTGACAATGCTTCAACTATCTCCTTAGTCCTATACGAACCTTGGGACCCCTTATCACTAAGATTAGGTTCATTCTTCCCTTTGGAAAAATCATCTTCAGAGGACAAAACCATGGCTCTCCTTCTCCTTGAGCCAACAGCTTCCAAAACACCTATCCTCTCCCCCAATTTCCTGAGTTCAAGGTCTTGATCTGTAACTTTTTTTACAAGTTCTGCATTAGACTTTTGCAAGCCTAAGCAGATAGCCGTCAATTCCAAATTATTTAATGGTTGCAGACTGTCCTCCTCCATAATTGGGATTTGACTCCCAAAGATGGATTCATCAGGCATGGTTCTCTCAGTTGTATGACTAGGACCACCAGAGAGGAAGACTCTAGTGACCCTTTGGCATTTCTCCATTCTATAATCACTAGGTTCAGAAGATGAAGTGGATTGGTGAATGTGTGTTTTTGGTGGTGAGGTGACAGCGAGTGAAATGGATGTGTTAGTGGCTGAAACACGAGTGTCAGCGGCTGAAGGGTCAATGTTCATAGGATCATCTTGGTGAGGTGAAGGTGGTTTTTATTCTTTGGCAGGTTCAGGTTCTGGGTGAGGTTGAGGGTTGTTGGCTGCCTGAATAACAGCCAACATAGGAGGTGTCAAAGGTCAAGGTCTGAATGGTCGAGTATTTATGGACATAAATGTTTTTGCTTTCTGAGTAGGAATCTTATAAAAACCATCATGATCCCTATCACAATAACCTTGGTACTCAAAAACCATTTGTAAAAATCTATGGTAAGCAAGAGTCATCTTATTACCCTTATTTTTCAACATGCCCTCAAAAATCATATGGGAAAAAATATATTTTTGCCCTGTGGACAAACAAACAAGAATACAACCAAAAGAATGATTGATTTCGTTGAAAGAAGTACACTTGGGACTAAGACATTGCAAGAGGACATGTAACAAGAACTTTCATGATGGGGGAAATTGTTGTTTAGAATATTTATTAATTTTTCCCTTAGGGGAAAATTCATAACCCAACCCTCGAAGTCCCTCTTCTAACTGTTCTTGGGGAAGGGTAGTCACACCATCAGCATCATCAAGCCTTACGGCTTGACGAATGCCTCAAGAACAAGAAGTTCCAACAATTCTTAAAAAGAAAAGCCTTCATTATTTCTAACTCCTTCTCACCGGTGGACACAATCTAGAATTTTGATAAGAGCACTCTAAAAGTACCCAAATACCTAAAGGTTTCCTAAACCTCCCCTTAAACTTACATAGATTATAAATAATGATCATGAATTTTTATTTCAAGATAGGAATACAAATATTCCAACCATCATAAATAAAAGTTCTTCAACATAAGAAGTCCATAAGCAACTTTGTATCCTATTGCACAATGCTCATAAATGTCGTCATGATTAGATCAAAAACCACAAAAACTAACATGGGCTGACAACGGCCAAAATCCTCTTGTCAGCGGATAAAATGCCTTTGTCAGCGTTAGAAAATATAGTGAAAAATTTAATACTTTTACATGAGATAATAACTATGCATAGCCTGTACATTTTATACAATAATCTCAAAAACACATAATTTATGGATTGATCATTCCAATACTTGTTACCAAGTACTGGAACCTCGCAACATCAAAAGGTTTAGTTAATAAATCAGCCACATTTTCTTCTGTGTCCACTCTATCTAGATGTATTAAACCTTTTTCAAAAAAATCCCTTATAAAATGATGCCTTATTTCTATGTGTTTAGTTTTAAAATGATATACATGATTTTTAATAATGCATAAAGTACGATTAATATCTACAAAAATCTTAGTATTATAAAATTGTACCCATAATCTAAAAGCTGATTTTGAATCCATAGCACTTGTGCACAACATGTAGCAGCTGCTACATACTCAGCCTCAGTTTTTGAATTGGCTACCATAGTTTGCTTCTTGCATTTCCAAGATATAAGCCTGCTCCCAAGAAATTGGCATCCACCAGTTGTGGATTTCCTATCATTTTTGTCTCCTCCATAGTCACTGTCTGAATATCCTATGAGTTCCAATGGAGAATCTTTAGGGTACCATAATCCCAAAGTGGGTTAGCACCTACGATACCTAAAGATCCTTTTGACAGCATGAAGATGACACTCTTTGGGAGTCACTTGATGACGTGCACATGCATACACAACAAACATGATATCACGTCTAGAGGCAGTAAGATACATCAATGACCCAATCATTGACCTATAGTGCCTGACATCAACATCCTTTCCATCTCCAATCTTTCCCCAGGGATGTTCCCTATCCATGGGTGTGCTAGCCCGTTTTTCATAAGGGGAAAAACCAAATTTCTTCAAAATTTTAGCTACATATTTGTCTTGTGAGATGAAGATACCTGTTTATTTTTGTTGAACTTGAAGACCTAGAAAGAAGTTCATCTCTCCCATAACACTCATTTGAAATTTATCAGTCATTATCTTGGAGAAGTTAGCACTCATCCTTTGGTTAGAAGAACCAAAGATAATATCATCAACATAGACCTGCACAAGAATGAAATCCTTCCCTTCATGTTTTGTGAACAATGTTTGATCTATGGTGCCCTTTTGAAACCATTTCCCACCAAGTATGTGGAAAGTGTACGATACCAAGCTCTAGGGGCCTGATGAAGACCATACATGGCCTTTTTAACTTTATAAACCTTGTCTGGATGCTCTAAATCTTCAAAACCAGGAGGCTGCATGATGAGATGGCATTTATACATGATCTCATCGTTCTTTTCGGGATTTAAATTCATAAAATGTCATAAAAATACCATATATATGCTTGTGTTTGTTTACTTGTGTATTTTAGGTATGGATATCATGAAAAAGACAAAAGATCACAAGTTACAAGGAAAAACGGACACGAGAAACAAAGCTGTACAAAGAGCCGGGCCCTAATCATGGAAAACTCAACAAATACCCTTGAAGACTTGAAGACAAACAAGATTGATCCTCATTTATTGAAGAAATGACACTTAAAACCCTTGTATATTAATAATTACAAGTTTGGTCCCTTAAGTTTGTCAAAATTACACAAAAGGTCCTTCAACTTTGAAGAAATGGCAAGATTAGTCCCTCAACAATTCCAAATTGTCAATTATGGTCCCTCATCAAGCCAAAGATACATTGAAGACCTTTGAAGATAAAAAATGTCCAAGATCAGTCCTTCAAATATGCAAAAGTTCCAAAATTAACCCTTGATACACCTTTTGGAAAGTTTTGTGGAAAAAATGACAAGTTGTGAAAAGTTCTTACAAAGGATTTGGACGCTGATAGAGTTTTAAACACAAAAGACAAGAGAAAGAAAGGAAAAGGACCAAGTTTGCCAAGTTTATAAGTTTAAATCCCTAAACACGCGCCAAACACCTTTCTCCCTAAGAAAACGGATCAAACGTGTCACTATTCACACGTATGAACCCAGTTTTAACTTTTTACCAACAAAGGGGTTTTTACAATTACCTTTACCAAAACACAATTAACCTTCACACGAATCCATCCCATGCTTAAACTCACACTCCCACTCACCCAAAGGACCCCACCATTCAAACCGTTTCACTCATCACATGAGTACTTGCCCTCCAAGTCATGCCACGTGTTAAGATCAACATCCAAGGATCATTGCTTCATATCAAAGGTGAAATGAACGTCCAAGATTAATTTGAACAGCTCATTCCATCAAAACGTCTAGAAGGACTTAGGGCATTTAGGGAATTTCACTTCTAGGATTTGTGAATAGTGCTAGCCAGGCATTTGCCTATAAAAGGAGACCTCAACATGTGAGAGTCCCTTTGTTCCAGTTTTAGGCTATTATCTTTGTAATTCCTTTTTAAGTTTAAATAAAATTTGAATTTCTGAAATTTTGAAATCTCTTTTTGATTTAATTAAAAGTTTGGTGTTTGAGTAGCCTAATTCTGAGTTCCATTTGTTTGATTAGACCTTCCTTAACCTTGTGGTTAAGGCACGTCTAGGTTTGAAAGGTTTTCAAGGTTCAAAAGCCTTGAAGTCCTTGTTTCTGAATTTGGCTTATATTTGTGTACTAACCCTTAGCCTTAAGCCTTGAGTTCTTTCAAGCTTGTTGACACCAAGCCTGAGAAGGATTCTAAGCCTTTGGTTGAGTTTGTTTGTTGCTTGTGTTGAAGACATATCATAATCAAAGCCTTGTTCTGCTTTGAACATCAGCAGGCTTTGATCATCTTTGTTGAAGTACCTTGGTCTTGTTCTAGTTGTTGAACTAGGTCCAAGGAGCATAGCTAGCCTTCCTAGGATGTTGTGGAAGGCAGGTATAATCAATTAGTTAAGATTCCCCTAAAAATTTCATGTTTATGGATGTTTTGAATTTGGTGCTTTGATTTTAAGTATTGGTGTTTGTGCTGGTGATTTTTGAGTTTGATTGTGTTAGTTGCTATTGTTTAAGTGTTTTTGATCATTAAAATCAGTAGGTTATTAGTTAAAATCACAAGTTTCTTTGTTAAGTGGTAGATTAAGGAGTGTTTGGGTCTACTGCTTGAATTGGGATTGTGGTTTGCTAAGTGCTTGTGTTGTGGTTGCAAGTGTTTGAATCTGTTTATTAGGTGCATATGTTCATGTGTTTGCAGGTTTGAGGGTTTTGAACACATAGATTCTTAATTTGGCTATAAAATCTTAAATACTTGGTAAAATTGGCTAGGATTTTGAGGACACCTAGATCTAAGCATAGGCTAGGGCTAACAAGTGCTAAATCATAGTTAATCACACCAGGGAAGAAGGATTTGAGGCTTGAAATTGGATCAAGTGTCAAGTATATCAGCAAACTTGTTTCTGCATATGTTCATTGTTCATCAGTAACTTCTAGTGCTTTGATCTTGTTATTTACTTTTATTAGTGTTTGATTCTTGTAGCTTTGTGATTGTTCTTAGTTTATATAGCTTGTGTATGCATCCTGTTAATTTTGGTTGGCTTATTGTGGCTAAATCTGCTTATTAAGTGCTTAACTGCTTATTTCCATATCTGGTGCATATCTGGTGACTTTTTGGCTTATTGTGGCTTATTGTGTGAACCATTTTGTGATTTTATTGTTGCTATTGACTACTTGTGATTCACTGATCACAAGGGTGCCTTTGTTTCCAATTGAATCAAACCAGAACTCTCATATAAGCTTGGTCAAATAGTCAAAGCAGTGGGAACTCCTTTCCCCTGCTAGTTGCCACTGATAGTATAAAACTAGTGTCAGCTTATCAATAAGCTATAATAGCTTATTCCAACCTGCAACAACTTTGTTTTTGTAATAGGTTCTCATATTTTGACCCATTTGTTCATACTGGAGCATTTGGGTGGTTGACTTTAGGGTTTGACTAGAAAACCAACTCCTTTGACTTTTACATAAGTTCATTTGTGCTTATTCTGGCTTATTGGTTGTGCTTATTGGATTTTTGTTGATTGATTTTGCTTATTGAGTCCATTTGAAAGCTTTTGCAAGTTGAATCAAGTCCTGAGGTGCCCTAAATCTCTAAAACGACTATTTTGTCTTTTAGTGAAATTTTTCTTTTCTTATTTCTGGCTTATTGAGTGAGCTTTTTCAAAAAATTCTTTTTACAGATCTCTTAAGCATCCTAAAAGAAGGTTGTGTGTCAAATTAGAGCTTATGGCATTAGTTTATGGCTTAATGGGCTGAAAAGCCCAATAAGAATAAGCTGAGTGTTAAATAAGCTGTGATAAGCTCATTTTCAGCTTTTGGGCCTTTAGAGTTTTGTTCTTAGAATTGAATTTTAAGTCAGATAGGGCTTGTCCAAGTCTATTGGGCCAAGTTTGACTTTTTGGGCCCAAAAGCCCAATTTGGTTGACTGTTTTTGGTTTTGGCCCATTTGAGGGCCCAATAGGAGTATTTTGGTAATTTCACTTTGATTTTCTGATTATTTAGGTTAAAATAAACTAGTTTGCAAGTTTTTAGAATTTTTTATAATTTTTAGATTTTTAATATTATTTTATTATTATTTTTAAAATTTCACTTTTTCCAACTTTTTACATTTTTCTTAGGTTTAATACATTACAATGAGAATTTAGCAACTTTTAGAATAATTTTATCTCTTTTAGATTAATTTTTATAATTATTTTAAGTTTTAATAGTTTTTAAATCATTTTAAATAGTTTTTATTAGTTTAAAAATTTCTAAAAATAGTTTTTAATCTTTTTAGGTCATTTTTGAGGTTTACCAATTGAAAAATCTTTATTTGGGCTTTTTGATAATTTATTTGATTTTTAGGGCTTTAATTAGCATTTAAAAATTGAATATTTAATTATTTAAAAGGTTTGAAAAAGTTTTGATCATTGGTAAACTCTTAGTTTATTATTTTTGATTTTTGGTAAATTTTTGGTAATTTTTAGAATTTATTTTTATTTTTGTGGTTTTTAAGGTTCTACGTTTTAACTTTCTAGTAGTTATTTTTTGTTGATTTTTATTTTTACGTCTTCGTCATTTTCTTTTCTCATCCCCTTCTAAACCAATAATTAATCACAAACATTTAACAAATTTCTCACACACATATACCTCCTTGGGAAACGAACTTTCATACCATTAAGGGTCATTAGTGTTGATTTTCCTTAATCATCACTCGATACTTACCGCTCATTTACGCTCTTTTGTTTTCCTAAACAAGAGGTGTAATTTACTACAATCACTTTGGCGTCGCTGTCGGGGAGGTGTGTCGTGATTAATTTGCATTGTTTTTTTAATATTAACCAAATAGTATTTGTATTAGTAGAACTCTACTAATACGTATTATCGGTTTTCTTGGTTTTTCTTGTACAAATATTATTACTATATTGTATTAAGTATCACAATAAATTCACAATAACTCCAAAAGTGTGAAAACACAACCTTAATTGGGATTTCATCACTCAATTATTGTATTCGAATCTCAAACAAAAAGAAAAGGCAAAAATAGATAAATACTTTCGTGAAGCTCGATTTTGAAAAATACAAACTATAAGGTGGGTATAAGGCGGGTATTATAAAATATACCCTAAGGAAAAAGGCTCTTAAGTGCTTCGCGCCGCCTCGTTTCCCCGCTTGCTTGTGAGTATTTTGAGATTGAAGGCTAATCGTGGGTTTTGCCGCCCAAAGTATTATTACGTATAATATATTTGCTTGGTTTCTTTGTGATTAAAACCTCTTGAACAATTTGGTTTTCACCAAAGTTCTAAAGTCATTCGAAGGCGTTCACTCCACGTGATCGTTTTCATTCCTTTGAGGCTTCTTTAATCAAGAGTTTGATTCGAGGAGAGATTTTGTAGATTGTTGTCTACGAAGATACAACAAAATCCAAAAAATTAAATATCATCAAAAACACAAAAAAATTGAAAATCCACAAAACACCCAAAAAAGAATCTTCTTTGCTCACCTCCCATTCTTCGTGAAGTTTATGATCACTCGTAATCAAGCAAAACGAGCTCGTAAACGACTTCAAAAGCAAGCCAATCAAGAGACGTTGATTGTAGAAGAACCTCCAATTGTTGAACCTATTGTAGAACAAGAAGTCGTCATGGCTAATCGTACTATGATGGAGTTGCTACAAGCACCCACCGAGGGTTTTGGAGAGGCTATTGTGATTCCCGCCATCCTTGCGGAGAATTTCGAGATTAAGACGGGTTTAATGTCAATGTTGCAAGCAAATAAGTTTAGAGGTCACGAGAAAGACAACCCACATTACCACATTAGGAATTTTAACCGTCTCACCGCCACTAGCAAGTTTAAGGATGTTCCACATGACGCCATTAAGATGATGTTGTTTCCATACTCGTTAGATGGACCCGCTAAAATTTGGCTCGAGAAAGAACCGCAAAATTCAATTTTGACATGGGCCGATCTCGTTTCTAAGTTTGTGAACAAGTTTTTTCCACCATCTAAAACAACACACTTGAAAAATGAGATTTCACGATTTGTGCAAAGAAATAATGAAAGTTTTTCAATGGAATGGGAACGATTTAAAGAAATGTTACATGAATTTCCACACCATGATTTTACGGAATTACATCAAGTTGATAATTTTTATAATGGGCTTAATGATCATGAACGAGATTATTTGAATGCCGACGCAGGTGGTACTTTTTTGTGCAGGACGACAAATGAGCCTTTACAAATCATCGAGAATAGATTTAAGGTTTATAACCCTCGTAACACACCGAGTGTTGCCAATTTGGGTTCGTCATCATAGTCACAATCGTCTCGTAGCATTAATGCCTTACATGATGAAGCTAATGAGGAAAATCGGTTTTTTGATAGATTTGCTAATGTTATGTCCCATTGGAAGGCTCAAGAAGCTTCCAATTCCGCTTCGGTTAAAGCGGTTGCTAAGAGTTGTTTATCTTGTGGGGGAGCTCATGATCTTTCCGAGTGCATTACCGCGGATGGTAACACTTCGAGTGCTTATGTAGCAACGGGAACTTACAACCAAAACGGCCAAGGTTCCCGCCAAAATTAAGCTCCACCAAATCAAAATGCTAATAACTATCGAAACAACAACCAAGGTAATTACCAAGGCAATTCACGCAATTACAACAAAGGGAATTATCAAAGTGGAAATGGTCAAATTTCTAATCAAAACCAAAACCGTGATTTTCAAAACACTACACAAGGTTTTCAAAATGCTCACACTAAAAATTTGCAAGGAGAATTTTTGGATTATACTAAAGCAAATGATGCTAAATTTGATAACATTCAACGTGAGATGATTAGCTTAAGATCCGAGTTGAAAAACGAGCTAAAAAATGAACTTGCTAATGAACTAAAAACTCATGCAAACAAAATGGAAGGAAATGTCCAACGTCTTCAACAAAACCAACAAAAGATGGAATTAGGACAACATGAGATTAAGCAAGAGTTATTAAAAGCGGATGCTAGGCAATCAAAATTTGAGGACCGAATGGCTAAGATGTTTGAAACAATCATGTGTAAACCCTCTTCCTCGGGTGGTCTTCCTAGTGATACCATTGCAAACCCAAAGGGAGAAATGAAGGTTATTACTACACGAAGTGGTAAAACTTTCAAGGAACCAATCTCTCGTCCAAGTACTTCTACGGAGAAGGAAATCGAGAAAGAACCCGAGGTGATGGTCGAAAAGGAGCACATTACAATCCCACGAAGTACCGCTCATACCACACCTACGGTTGAACCAATACCAATTGTGGAACCCGAGTTTCCAAGGCCGTTGCCTAATGACCAACCCACACCACCTTTACCCTACCCTTCGAGACGAAACAAAGAGAAATTGCAAGAACGTAAAAAACAACAAATCGAGCTTTTTATAAAAATGTTTCAACAAGTACATTTTGATGTGAGTTTAGCCGACGCGTTGTTATATATGCCTCGTTTCGCTTCCACTTTTAAAAGTATGATGAGCGATAAGGAAAATCTTTCAAAGCTTGCTAATTGTTCTTCGGTTTATCTTTACCACATACCGGAAAAAGTTGGTGATCCCGGAAAATTTCTCATTCCTTGTGACATACAAGATATGAAAGAATTCCTCGCCTTGGCCGAACTTGGTGCAAGCATTAATTTGATGCCATTTTCCATTTGGAAATCGCTTTTGCTTCCGGCTCTCATTCCTTCGAACATGTCCATCGAGATGGCCGATCATTCTACGATTATGGCATGTGGAGTAGCCGAAGATGTTTTCGTGAAAGTGGGGAAGTTCTAATATCCCGTTGATTTTATAGTAGTTGACATCCCCGCGGATCCTCAAGTTCCTCTAATTTTAGGTCGTTCATTTTTAGATACTTCGAGATCGCTTATCGATGTTCATGCAAGAACTATCACTTTGAGATTCAACGAAGAGGAACTTGTTATAAACGCTACTCAAAACTCGAAACCTTCTCATGTTTATGCAATCGCTACCATCAATCACATTGACATCGTTGATGTGGTTTGCGATGAGTTTTCACAAGAAGTGTTAGGTTTTTCCGATAGCTCGTCAAGTGGCAATCCCACTATTTTGGATCCAATTCTTGCTAATTCCACACCAAATCTCACTCCATTCCAAGGAGGCGATCTCACTTCAAATGAAATCGACAATGAAGATGAGGTTTTGATTAGTGATGATACTTCTATTTCACCATTTCTTTCGCCGATGGAAGTTATGAGTGTTGAACCAAAATCTTCAATCGAGGAACCACCTATCCTTGAATTGAAAGATCTTCCTTCTCACCTTGAATACGCATTCTTAGAAGGTGATGACAAGTTGCCGGTTATTATTGCAAAAGGTCTTGCTAATAATGAAAAAACCGAGCTCTTGAAAGTTCTTAAGGCTCATAACGGGGTATTGACCCAAAATTTTGTACTCACAAGATTTTAATGGAGGAGGACTACAAACCCGCAATTCAAAGTCAAAGAAGGGTGAATCCCAAAATTCACGATGTCATTAAAAAGGAGGTCCTTAAACTCCTTGACGCGGGAATGATTTATCCTATATCCGTGATAGGTGTGTAAACACCCATCTTTTCTACCACTTAATTACAATAATAACCGGACCAAAACGTGTATTTTACGTCTTTTATGTCGGAATTATGCGTGGTTTGTGTTTTTGTTGTGATTTAGGACGAAAAGGTGAAAAGTGGAGAAAACACGGGAATTCACGGGCATTTACGGACTTTTATTGAAGAAAAGGATGAAAGACGAAGTCAAGAAGTCAAAAGTGGATAAAGAACGGAAGTCCAAGGCCAATTCTGAAGATTTATCGAAGAAAAAGTCAAAAGACGAAAGTTTACTTAAAGCCGAGGAACTCAAGTCTTATTTATCGAAGAATTAAAAGACGAGTCCAAAGAAATCCCGAGCCAAAAGTCGTTAAAGCCCAAGATTAAAGAAGATTTGAAGGCTTAAGGACTAATGGCGCAATTAACAAAAAGATTAAAGAAGAGGAGGGACCTAAGCATGCAATTAAGGAAGAAAGGAAGGAGAGAGGAAGCTTCCTCTAACCTCTCCCCTAATCACTTATAAATACTCTCATTTTCATTTCATTTAGTTTTGTTGACTAATCGTGACAATTAGTTCTTCCATCTTTATTTTATGCACATTTAATTACTTGCACATTTAATTACTTGTCTTGCACTTTTAATTACCTTTAATTTTCAAGTAAGTGTTTCTTTAATTTCTTGCACCTTTACTTTATCTTGTTAATCTTCTTCTTCTACCTTTCTTTAATCTTTGATTTACACGCGTTTTTATCTTGTTGATTTGTTTAAAGATTTCATTTTTATGCTTTTGATTGTTTTAAATCTTTTGTTTTCATAGCTTATTTTGTTTATTTTCAAGTTTATATAGTTTTTATAAAAGTTAATTTTATATAAAAGTTGTTTTTCTTAAAGTTTATCTTTTTCGTGTCTTAAAAGTTTTTAACTTTCAGTTTTATAGCTTATTTTTACACGGTTTTAGCTAAGTTTTTCGTCTAGTGCTTATTAGGATTATAGCTTATTTACTTAGCTTATTTTTAGTTTTCTTTTCTGTATTCCGATTGGGGTCCAATCGGAAAGGGGTTTTACATTCAGATTGGTTCAATCTGAAAAAGGGTTTCATTATTCCGATTGGAGGGTGTTTTGGTATTCCGATCAGAACAGGTAAGTGGTTATTCCGATTGGTGTGCAAGTGACAACATTCCGATTGGTTCTTCACTCCTCATTCCGATTGAGGTGCATGTTTGGTATTCCGATTGGAAATAGTGACAGTATTCCGATCAAAGGATCCGAGCATCATTCCGACCAGCATCTAGCCATATTCCGATCAGAGGTTGGTCTACATTCCGATTGGGGTTTTCTGAATATTCCGATTGGAGGTAAGTGACAATATTCCGATTGGTCTTCTTCTTGATATTCCGATCAGGTGTAAATTGACATTCCGATAGGTTTGGTTTTGATATTCCGATCGGTGTGATCGGAATATATTCCGACTGGGGTGATTTTCCATACTTTTTCTTGTTTAATTTTTAGCTTATGTTTTTGATACTTGTCTAACTTTAATTTCCGTCACGCTTTAATTTTAGTCATTTAAATTAATTTACTTTTCAAAAAGCTTTTAAATATCACACCTTCTTTTAATTAGACTTAGATTTATTTTCTCGCACTTTACTAATACTTGCCCTTTACTTTAACGACATTTACTTTTAAGTCTTTGCACATTTAAATTTAAAAACAAACCAAAAATATTTGTTTCCACCAAAATAAAACTGAGTCACATAGAGAACTAAGATCAATTCGATTAGACAGGAACACATCAACGAACTTAATTATAAATTTTTATACAGGGTGTCAAAAGCCTTGTATTAAATGGCGCCGCTGCCGGCTCTTTTCGTTAAGATCAATAGTTTTCTGTGAGAGACACGTTGCTTTTTGGGATCCGTTCACTTGTGAACGTTATTTTTCTTGCATAAAAATTGATAAAAAACCATAAAAATTAAAAATTTCAAAAATCCAAAAAGATTTTATCTTTCTTGTGTATATATATTGTTTTTGTGTTTGGTTTTGTTTTCTTTTGCATTTTCAGGTGTATGCGTACTAGATCTTCCAATTATCAAGAGCCCGAGCCTCAAGAAGATTTAGATATGGCAGGTGTTAACAACAATAATCAACCACCGCACCTCAACAATAACAACAATGCTCTTCCACAGCCCGATCTTCGGACCATGGAGGAACTTTGTCAACCAACCATGTTTGGACGAGGAGGACCGATTGCGCCGATGCAAATCAACGCTCCTGAGTTTTCGTTGAAGCACCACATGATTCAGCAAGTACAAACAAACCCATTTAGAGGATTGCCTGATGATGATGCCAACAAACACCTCGACAAGTTCATTACTATCACCCAGAGCATGAAGTTGGCTGGTGCCACAATGGATGAACTTCGCCTACAACTCTTTCCACATACTCTATTACATCATGCCGAGAAATGGTTTGATCGTCTCCCGAAGAATTCTATTCACACTTGGGATGACATGACTCAACGCTTTTTGTCGCGCTACTTTCCACCATCCATGGTCACAAGCCTTCGCAATCAGATCAGCGGTTTCATGCAAGATCCCGATGAATCTCTTTTTGACGCTTGGGAGCGATATAATGTCTTGATCGACCGTTGTCCAAACCACAACATGCTTCCGGTCACCTTGATCGATACTTTCTACAACGGATTGACTTTTCGAGATCGTGATACGATTAATGCAGCCGCCGGTGGCACATTCATGAAAAGGAGACCCGAGGAGTGTAGAGAGTTAATTGAGAACATGACTACTCACCACAAGAACTGGGATTCCTCTGCATTTTCTAGGAACAACCCGAGAGTCAATGTTTCTTCAACCTCCGCAAACCCTGAGATGACCGAACTCACCCGCATGATGACTGAAATGAGCAAAAGTATTACGCTTCTCGCTTCAAACCAACAACAACAACAAGTTAAAGCGGTTGCTAATCATTGTGAAACATGTGGCGGTCCTCACTCATACACCGATTGTCCTTCGACACAAGGAAATCCGGAAAATGTGTATGCAGCTCATGGTAATTATTCACCGGAAAATTACCAAGCTCGACCTCAAGGGGATAGAAATCTGCTGAGCTACCGATCCAACAATTACCTTTCACCCGGTTTTTCTCCTCAAAACCAAAACCCCGCCAACAACTACACTAGAAGCAACCAAATCCCACCAAGAGCTTCTAATCCTTATCACCCACCCGCCCAACAAACCCCACCCATTAATCCCGATGTTGAGGCCATCATGAGAACCCAAGGTGAGCAAATCAAGAACTGCCCACATTCGACGATTTTGATGAGGCTGATACTCTCTCGAGCGATTCTTCACATGATGAAGATCCCCCGCCATCACTCGATCCTACTTTGGACGATTACTCATTCGAGGAAGATTTCTCTGAATTTCTCAACACATACTTCCCTCATGAGAGTGATGCTCCTCCTTTGGACTTTGAAGATTATCGTCTTGATCCTACTTTGGATTTGAAGAGCATTTTGTCAAAGGAGAAGAAACCGGTTGACACCGAAATCCGTTGCACATATGATTTGACACCTCTTTGTCCCACTTCTGAGGACGAGGTTGTGCTTCTTTGCGGATCTTCTTCCCACTCGGCTGAGCCTGAGTGCTATTTTCCCCTAAAGGAAAAGGTGTTCGACCCCGGTATTGAAGTCTTTAAGCCATCTCAGTATCCACCTGATGAAATAAAAGGAAATATCTTTGGAAATTTTGAAGACATGCTTGCTCCACTTCAACTTTGCTTCCACCGTGCTCCATCACTGCTTAAGGGAACCTTGCCATTTCTCTTTTGGCTTGCCTTGTTCGCCTTAAGCTCGTTCTTATTGATGGATGAAAACTATGTCTTTGATCCTGGTGGATTTGTTTCATGCTACTTCCGTTGATGATCAAGGTCGAGTCAGGCTCACGACTCGGTTAACAAAAACCAAGCGCTTCTTGGGAGGCAACCCATGTATCTATCTTTTCGCTTTTCTTACCATAAGTGTAGGGGGGACCCTTTGGATTGCTATTTCCTCTCCTCACTTCTTAATCAGGGATTCGAGCTTCAATGATCCACTCTTGATGATTCTTGACGACCCGTAATTCCGTGTTCTACTTTATCCCGGTTCTATCCTAAAATCTTTTCGATTTACTATTTTATATTTTCTCAATATTAAAATAGGAATCTCTTTAGTGGTCTTTTCCTTAGCGAGATTTAAACAACGTGCACAATGTCCTAAGTGTAGGGGAGTTTACTCCCACATGCTTAAACATTGAGGACAATGTTTATCTTAAGTGTAGGGGGGACTTCTATCGAAGTTAAGTGGCCTTTTCCTTGTTCTTGTCCTCATTTTAACCGGAAAATCAATTTTTCGACATTTTTTCAAAATTTTTGATCTATTTTGGCCTATTAGTTGTTATCTTTGTATAGTTATTTTCTTCCTTTGCTAGAATAAATGTTTAATAAGTGGTTTTAATTTTCAAACGTTGTGAATCTTTTGACTCAATTCGAGTTTACTCTAGCTAGTATCCTTAACATGTTTAAGTCAAGTTTTGCTAGGCTTTTATATAGGGAGCTATAAAACGCGAAAGTCTTAACTCTCACGGGTTATAAACAAGAACTTTTTGCAAGTTCCTATAATTGATCCTAGAGAGTCGTTTATCAAGGGAACTTTAAGATGCGACTTCTAAACTTGAAAGAGTCTAAGAATTTGCAAGATCCTATAGGCGACTCGAAAACCCAAAACTTTGATTTAATAGGCTAAGCATCCACGAGTCTCATTCCTTGAGATTTTAAACTGTGGAGAACGAGAGATGATAGAGCCAATTATAAGTCGGTATTCTTTCGTGAATTTATGTGAGTTAATTATGAGCCTATTCTCCCATCGCTTGCTAATAATTTATTTGCTAATAAATAAGGTTGTACGATTTGAAAAGTTACTTAGCTTCTAGCCCCAGATCGTTTAAAAGTTGCTCCGTAATGACGAGAGTTCATAGCCAAGGCATAACTTATGAAGCGGGGTGCGAAGATTGGCGAGTCCGAAAAGGCCCTAACAAGGCATGAGGGCTATGTTTTGTTGCTAAAGATCCAAAGGTGATGTGAAGAATCATTTATCGAAAATCAATATGAAGGATCGAGACAAACGACGAAAAGCAAAAACTCCCAAAAAGTCATGGAGAAGTGTATCCGAAAAGACCCTAACAAGGTATGAGGATAAATAGATCCAAGTCAATAAAGGAGGCGGATCGTTGTATATCAAAATCCAAAATAAAGATTGGAGAAAAATGAAGAAGTCGTGGTCCATATATGAAGAATCTCTCAAAAATTCCAAGTGAAGAAATTCCAATTATGAGGAGAAGACCATTATTTCATGAACGTCTCTCAAGATTTGAAGTATGAAGTCGCTGCCAAATATCGGCCCGAGAAAGGTCTCAAATCGCGAACCAAGTTATGCCAAGATATGAACTTTTTGATATCCCGAGAAGCAGTTTTAAAAGATTTGGTCCTTTAGCTAACTATTGATTAAATCATGCACCTTATTTTCAGACTAATAATTATCTAAATAAGTCGAACAATGCATCCTCGTGATCATTCAAGACAAATAATAAAATATAAGAGATACCCATAGGAATAAGGGAGTCTAAGTGAATAATTGGCCCACATGAGTTCGTGTTAGTTTACTAACTTATAATAACAATGATCTCGTTTTTAAGCTTGGTTTGGAGAAAGTGAAAAGTTGAGGATGATGATTATTCATGACATTTTCAAAACCCAAGGTATGCTTTTAATTTCTTTGCTTTGCATTTTTATAATTTTCTATCTCCTTAATAAAGGCCAATGTGGATTGATTATGATGAAAAGTGTAAACATGCTTTGTAACTAATGCATTGCATGAGGACATTGCAATGGTCAAGTGTAGGGGATTTGATAGGTGTGTAAACACCCATCTTTTCTACCACTTAATTACAATAATAACCGGACCAAAACGTGTATTTTACGTCTTTTATGTCGGAATTATGCGTGGTTTGTGTTTTTGTTGTGATTTAGGACGAAAAGGTGAAAAGTGGAGAAAACACGGGAATTCACGGGCATTTACGGACTTTTATTGAAGAAAAGGATGAAAGACGAAGTCAAGAAGTCAAAAGTGGATAAAGAACGGAAGTCCAAGACCAATTCTGAAGATTTATCGAAGAAAAAGTCAAAAGACGAAAGTTTACTTAAAGCCGAGGAACTCAAGTCTTATTTATCGAAGAATTAAAAGACGAGTCCAAAGAAATCCCGAGCCAAAATTCGTTAAAGCCCAAGATTAAAGAAGATTTGAAGGCTTAAGGACTAATGGCGCAATTAACAAAAAGATTAAAGAAGAGGAGGGACCTAAGCATGCAATTAAGGAAGAAAGGAAGGAGAGAGGAAGCTTCCTCTAACCTCTCCCCTAATCACTTATAAATACTCTCATTTTCATTTCATTTAGTTTTGTTGACTAATCGTGACAATTAGTTCTTCCATCTTTATTTTATGCACATTTAATTACTTGCACATTTAATTACTTGTCTTGCACTTTTAATTACCTTTAATTTTCAAGTAAGTGTTTCTTTAATTTCTTGCACCTTTACTTTATCTTGTTAATCTTCTTCTTCTACCTTTCTTTAATCTTTGATTTACACGCGTTTTTATCTTGTTGATTTGTTTAAAGATTTCATTTTTATGCTTTTGATTGTTTTAAATCTTTTGTTTTCATAGCTTATTTTGTTTATTTTCAAGTTTATATAGTTTTTATAAAAGTTAATTTTATATAAAAGTTGTTTTTCTTAAAGTTTATCTTTTTCGTGTCTTAAAAGTTTTTAACTTTCAGTTTTATAGCTTATTTTTACACGGTTTTAGCTAAGTTTTTCGTCTAGTGCTTATTAGGATTATAGCTTATTTACTTAGCTTATTTTTAGTTTTCTTTTCTGTATTCCGATTGGGGTCCAATCGGAAAGGGGTTTTACATTCAGATTGGTTCAATCTGAAAAAGGGTTTCATTATTCCGATTGGAGGGTGTTTTGGTATTCCGATCAGAACAGGTAAGTGGTTATTCCGATTGGTGTGCAAGTGACAACATTCCGATTGGTTATTCACTCCTCATTCCGATTGAGGTGCATGTTTGGTATTCCGATTGGAAATAGTGACAGTATTCCGATCAAAGGATCCGAGCATCATTCCGACCAGCATCTAGCCATATTCCGATCAGAGGTTGGTCTACATTCCGATTGGGGTTTTCTGAATATTCCGATTGGAGGTAAGTGACAATATTCCGATTGGTCTTCTTCTTGATATTCCGATCAGGTGTAAATTGACATTCCGATAGGTTTGGTTTTGATATTCCGATCGGTGTGATCGGAATATATTCCGACTGGGGTGATTTTCCATACTTTTTCTTGTTTAATTTTTAGCTTATGTTTTTGATACTTGTCTAACTTTAATTTCCGTCACGCTTTAATTTTAGTCATTTAAATTAATTTACTTTTCAAAAAGCTTTTAAATATCACACCTTCTTTTAATTAGACTTAGATTTATTTTCTCGCACTTTACTAATACTTGCCCTTTACTTTAACGACATTTACTTTTAAGTCTTTGCACATTTAAATTTAAAAACCAACCAAAAATATTTGTTTCCACCAAAATAAAACTGAGTCACATAGAGAACTAAGATCAATTCGATTAGACAGGAACACATCAACGAACTTAATTATAAATTTTTATACAGGGTGTCAAAAGCCTTGTATTAATCCGATAGCCCATGGGTGAGCCCAATCCATTGTGTCCCTAAAAAGGGAGGAATGACCGTTGTGCCCAATGAAAACAACGAGTTAATTCCCACTCGTGTTGTGACCGGTTGGAGGGTGTGTATTGACTACCGAAAGTTAATGACGCCACTCGTAAAGACCACTTTCCTTTGCCCTTCATGGATCAAATGTTGGAGCGACTTGCGGGAAATGAATTCTATTGCTTTTTAGATGGTTTTTCCGGTTACTTTCAAATCCCTATCGACCATCGTGATCAAGAGAAGACTACTTTTACGTGTCCTTATGGAACGTTCGCTTATCGTAGGATGCCTTTCGGACTTTGTAATGCACCCGGTACGTTTCAACGATGTATGATGGCGATTTTTCACGATATGATCGAGAAGTCGATGGAAGTGTTTATGGATGACTTCTCGGTGTTTGGCAATTCATTCACGTCATGTTTATCTAATCTCGAGCAAATGTTAAAACATTGTGAAGGAACCAATCTTGTGCTTAATTGGGAAAAATGTCATTTTATGTGTAAACAAGGAATCGTCTTAGGACATAAGGTGTCGAAGGCGGGGATTGAGGTCGATAAAGCTAAGGTAGACGTCATCGCCAAGTTACCTCATCCCAAAACCGTTAAGGGAGTTAGGAGTTTCCTAGGCCACGCGGGCTTTTATCGTCGTTTCATCAAGGACTTTTCGAAAATTTCTCGACCTATGACACACCTTTTCGAGAAGGATGCTCCTTTTAACTTCAGTGAGGATAGTGTTAAGGCTTTCGAAACTCTCAAAAGGAAACTTACCGAAGCTCTCATTCTTGTTGCTCCTAATTGGGAATTACCCTTTGAAATCATGTGCGATGCAAGTGATTATGCTATAGGGGCCGTCTTAGGGCAACGTTATGACAATAATTTTCGTCCTATCCACTATGCTAGTAAGACGATGACCGAGGCTCAATTAAAGTACACCACAACGGAAAAGGAATTCCTTGCTGTGGTCTATGCTTTTGAGAAATTCCGACCTTATCTCGTCTTAACTAAAAGCATCGTGTATACCGACCATTCGGCTATCAAGTATCTCTTAGCTAAGCAAGATGATAAGCCGAGATTGCTTCGTTGGATGATCCTCCTCCAAGAATTTGATGTCACCGTGCTTGACAAAAAAGGAGCCGAGAATCTAGCGGCCGATCATCTCTCTCGTCTAGAAGATCCTCACAAAGATGTTTTCGAGAACAAGGAAATCACCGAAACATTTCCTCTTGAGACTCTCGGTGTAGTGAATTCAAAAGACACCACCCCATGGTTTGCCGACATTTCAAATTACCATGCGGGCAATTTCATAATCAAGGGTATGCCGACACAACAAAAACGAAAATTCTTTCGTGACGTCAAGTTCTATTTTTGGGACGACCCTTATCTCTTTCGGATTTGTGCGGATCAACTCGTTCGACGTTGTGTGTTTGGTGCCGAAGCTTCTAATATCCTTAGAGCTTGTCGCGAGGGACCCACGGGAGGTCACCACGGTGCTAAGCTCACGGCGAAGAAAGTGTTCGATGCCGGTTTGTTTTGGCCTTCTATCTATCGTGATGCACACGCACTTGTGAAGTCGTGTGATTCGTGCCAACGCCAAGGAAAATCATCCCAACGTGATCAAATGCCACAAAACATAATTCAAGTGTGTGAGATTTTCGACATATGGGGAATAGACTTTATGGGTCCGTTCCCATCGTCTCATGGCAACAAATATATCCTCGTCGCGGTAGACTACTGATTGTAGTAAATTACACCTCTTGTTTAGGAAAACAAAATTAGGAAAAGGAGGGTAAATAGTGAAAAGTATTGAACAAATGACTTTAGGAAAAATCAAGTGTTAATGACCCTTAATGGTATGAAAGTTCGTTTCCCAAGGAGGTATATGTGTTGTGAAAAACTTGTAAAAGTTTGTGATTAATGATTGGTTTAGAAGGGGATTAGAAAAGAAGATGACGAAGACGTAAAAATAAAAATTAACAAAAATCACTACTAGAAAGTTAAAACGTAGAACCTTAAAAATCACAAAAATAAAAATAAATTCTAAAAATTACCAAAAATCAAAAATAATAAACTAAGAGTTTACCAATGATCAAAACTTTTTCAAACCTTTTAAATAATTAAATATTCATTTTTTAAATGCTAATTAAAGCCCTAAAAATCAAATAAATTATCAAAAAGCCCAAATAAAGATTTTTCAATTGGTAAACCTTTAAAATGAACTAAAAAGATTAAAAACTATTTTTAGAAATTTTAAAACTAATAAAAAATATTTAAAATGAATTAAAAACTATTAAAACTTAAAATAATTATAAAAATTAATCTAAAAGGGATAAAATTATTCTAAAAGTTGCTAAATTCCTATTTTAATGTAATTAACCTAAGAAAAATGTAAAAAGTTGGAAAATGTGATATTTTAAAAATAATATTAAAAATCCAAAAATTATAAAAAATTGTAAAAACTTGCAAACTAGTTTATTTTAACCTAAATAATCAGAAAATCAAAGTGAAATTACCAAAATACCCCTAATGGGCCCTCAAATGGGCCAAATCCAAAAACAGTCAACCTAAATGGGCTTTTGGGCCCAAAAAGTCAAACTTGGCCCAATTGACTTGGAAAAGCCCTATCTGACTTAAAATTCAATTCTAAGAACAAAACTCTAAAGGCCCAAAAGCTGAATGTGAGCTTATCACAGCTTATTGAACACAAAGCTTATTCTTATTGGGCTTTTCAGCCCATTAAGCCATAAGCTAATGCCATAAGCTCTAATTTGACACACAACCCTCTTTTAGGATGCTTAAGAGATCTGTCAAAAGAAATTTCCAATAAGCTCACTTAATAAGCCAGAAAATAGAAAAGCAAAAATCCACAAAACGACAAAATAGTCGTTTTTGAGAAATAATGCACCTCAGGACTTGATTCAACTTGCAAAAGCTTTCAAATGGAATCAATAAGCAAAATCAATCAACAAAAATCCAATAAGCACAACCAATAAGCCAGAATAAGCACAAATGAACTTATGTAAAAGTCAAAGGAGTTGGTTTTCTAGTCAAACCTTAAAGTCATCCACCCAAATGCTCCAGTATGAACAAATGGGTCAAAATATGAGCACCTATTACAAAAAAAAAGTTGTTGCAGGTTGGAATAAGCTATTATAGCTTATTGATAAGCTGACACCAAATTTACACTAGCAGTGGCAACCAGCAGGGGAAAGGAGTTCCCACTGCTTTGACTAATTGACCAAGCTTATTTGAGAGTTCTGGTTTGATTCAATTGGAAACAAAGGCACCCTTGTGATCAGTGAATCACAAGGAGTCAATAGAAACAATAAAATCACAAATTGGTTCACTCAATAAGCCACAATAAGCCAAACAGTTACCAGATATGCACAAGATAGGGAAATAAGCAGTTAAGCACTTAATAAGCAGATTTAACCACAATAAGCCAACCAAACTTAACAGGATGCATACACAAGATATATAAACTAAGAATAAACACAAAGCAACAAGAATCAAACACTGAATCAAAGTAGATAGCAAGATCAAAGCACTTAAAGTTACTGATGAACAATGAACATATGCAGAAACAAGTTTTGCTGATATACTTGACACTTGATCCAATTTTAAGCCTCAAATCCTTCTACCCTGGTGTGATTAACTATGATTTAGCACTTGTTAGCCCTAGCCTATGCTTAGATCTAGGTGTCCTCAAAATCCTAGTCAATTTTACCAAGTTTTAAAGATTTTATAGCCAAATCAAGAATCAATGTGTTCAAAACCTCAAAACCTGCAAACAGATGAACAATATCACCCAAACAACAAATACAATACTTGCTAACAACACACAAGCACTTAACAAGCCACAAATCCAACTTATGCAGTAATCCCAAACACCCTTTTAAAACTTGATTTCACAAATTTTCAAAGGCTTATGAAGATTCAAACCACAAATCAGATCACTAACACCTCAATAACATCAAACCAGACCAAATCAACAATAATCAACAACAATAACACAGATTCAAGCATAAATCCACAAAAATCACAAATAATCAGAAACTTAAAGAGAAAATGAAAAGGGAAGAAGATGCAAACCTCCAAGACCTACATCCAGGCCCTGGATTGTTTGAGCTTAGGTACTAGCAGAACAAGTACCAGCTTCCAAGCTGCTAAGATGAACAAACCACAAAGTGAGATCAAAATAATGCCAACTTTTTGGTTTTTGATACACAAGCTTTATCACTTAAAACCTTGCCTCAAAAACCTTCAAAAAAGATAATGGAACTCAGATTTTAGCTTCTCAAACACCAAACTTTTATAAATAACAGATTAGAACTCAAAATTTTAAGAAATTCAAACTTTATTTCATAAAAAGGAATTACAAAGATTAAAAGCTAAAATCTGGAACAAAGGGACTCTCACATGTTGAGGTCTCCTTTTATAGGCAAATGCCTGGCTAAACACTATTCATAAACCCTAGAACTAAATTCCCTATTATGCCCTTGAGTCTTCTAGACATTTTCTGATTTTGAGCTGTCCAAATTGATCCAGGCTGTTCATTTTAGCTTTGTGATGAAGCAATGAATCATAGCTGTTGATTTGGACACGTCACATAACTTAGAGGCCAAGTTGCATTCTGATTGGTGGAAAGGGAATTGGGGGTGGGGTCCTTTGTGAGTGGGAGTGAGGGTTTTTGGTGTGGGATGTGTTTAAGGTGAGGTGAATCAAACGTGTGCCAAGGTAATTGCAAATTACCCTTTGTTTTAAGTGATGTAATTCTGGGTGGTAAAAGGTGAATAGTAACACCTTTTGATCCAAAATTGGGGGAATGGAATGTGTTTGGCGCATTTTTGAAGTTTGAATGTTTCAGTGCACAAGAATGGTCCTTGTTCTTTGGGATTTTTGGTAAACTAAGTCTTTCAGCCTAAAAACGTATTTCCCTTTGTATTAACTTTCAACACTTGTCACTTTTGGCATAAAACTTTGGAAAAAGGATTTCAAGGGTTATTTTTGACATTTTTAGATAATTCAAGGGCTGATCTTGGACATTGTTGATCTTCAAAGGTCTTCAATACATCTTTAACTCCATGAGAGACCATAATTGACAATTTGAAATTGTTGAGGGACTAATCTTGCCATTTCTTCAAAGTTGAAGGACCTTTTGTGTAATTTTGACAAACTTAAGGGACCAAACTTGTAATTATGAATATACAAGGGTTTTAAGTGTCATTTCTTCAATAATTGAGGATCAATCTTGTTTGTCTTCTAGTCTTCAAGGGTATTTGTTGAGAATTCCATGATTAGGGCCCGGTTCTTTGTACGGCTTCGTTTCTCGTGTCCGTTTTTCCTTGTAACTTGTGATCTTTTGTATTTTTCACGATATCCATACCTAAAATACACAAGTAAACAAACACAAGCATATATATGGTATTTTATGACATTTTTATGCATTTAAAGCCCGAAAAGAACGATGAGATCATGTATAAATGCCATCTCATCACTCCCCCATACTAAGCCATTGCCGTGCCCTCACGCAATGCTAGAATAAAGTATCAAAGCATCACCAAAGTTCAATTTTATTAACCTTTATTGAAAAGTAAAAGACTTGCAACGTACTACGAAGATGTATAAAGACATAATGTATGATTTTCATCACGAAAAGTGACTTTTAGGGTCAAAGAATAAAAACAAGTAAATGTCCCTTAGAGTAAACTTCGTCATCCTTGATTGTCATACATTCCATGCTAAGTTCAAAAACAAGATCATTATTGGTAAAAGTCACAATGCTAACACTACTCATACGTCCAAATTGTGTAATACTTTTTCTCCCCTCAATCCTAGTTATTATTAAAGGAAATGGGTTACTAGCATTTTTTATCTATTTGTCATGGATCACAAGTGATTCATATTTACTTATTTGAGTAGTTATTAGTCCGAAAGCAAAGTAGCACGATTTGATCAATAGTTAGCCGAAGGACAAAATCTTTTAAAACGGCTTCTCGTGTATCTCCTTAAGTTCATATCTTGGCATAACTCGTTTCACGATTTGAGACCTTTCTCGTACCGATATTTGGCATGTACTTCATACTTCAAATCTTGGGAAGACGTTCTTGAAATTATGGTCTTCTCTTCATATATTTGGAATTTCTTCACTTGACGTTTTTGAGAGATTCTTCATATTGGACCACGACTTCATCATTTTTCTTCAATCTTTACTTTGGATTTTGATATACAACGACCCGCCTCCTTTTCGGACTTGGATATATTTATCCTCATACCTTGTTAGGGTCTTTTTGGATAGACTTTCTCCATGATCTTTAGGGGAGTAATTGCTTCTCGTCGTGTGTCTCGATCCTTCATATTGATTTAGGAATAATGATACTTCACATCATCTTTGGATCTTTAGCAAAAATAGAGCTCCTCATGCCTTGTTAGGGCCTTTTTGGATAATCGCCAATCTTCGCGTCCCGCTTCAATAAGTTATGCCTTGGCTATGAACTCTATTCAACCCCGAGCAACTTTTAAACGATCTTGCGCTAGAGGCTAAGTAACCTTTCAAATCGTACGACCTTACTTATTGCAATTATGATTTATTCCTAATGCATTGATCTTATGGGAAGAAAAAGCCACAATTAAAAACATATGAGTTTTTGAAAGAACATTTTTATGTTCTACCTTTAGCATGATCACTTGTCTAACTCTATCATTTCTCGTTCTTCACTATATAAAGACCTCTAATGAAAGAGACTCGTGAATACTTAGCCATGCAAGTCAATATTAGGCCAAATTTGGATTAGCTTTCATTAAGACTATATCAAATCAAAGTTTTGGGTTTTCAAGCCACCTATAGGATCATGCACTTTCTTGGACTTTTTCAAGCTTAGAGAATGCGTTTTAAAGTTCCCTTGATAAGTGACTCTCTAGAATAAGTTATAGGAACTTGCGAAAAGTTCTTGTTCTTAACCCGAATGAATTAAGACTTTCGCGTTTTAAAGCTCCCTATATAAAAGTCTAGCAAAACTTGAATTGAGCGGGTTAAGGAATGTAAATGGCTCCAAATGCCCATCAAGTCAAAAATTAACTCTTATTCTACCCAACGGAAAATATACATTCGTGTCTTAGAAACACTTATTAACACTAAGAAAAATTTTAAAATTTGGCCATTTTTAGCCTTATTAGCAAAACAAAACATTGAAAATTGGAAAGCGTGAGGGCGTAGCAAAGCAAGTACCTATTCACCCCCATACTAAAAGTAAACATTGTCCTCAATGTTTCGAGTCTAAAGGTGGAGCACCCCCATACTAGAGACGAAGAGTCGAATGCTTAGGATCTAGCATGGAAAGGGTGATCAACAATATATCTAAAGCGGTTTATTAAGTATGCTAAAAGATAATTGTTAGAACAATAAAGGATATGTCATGGATTCGTGAAAAACTTCTTCAAACGAACGATGGAGGCTCACGTAAACGAACACGAGAGTCTTCAATCGTAGATGATGATGATGATCTAGATAACACAATCACAAACAACCACGAGACAACGAGTTGAAAGGGTACAAGTCCCCTTATTAGTGAACAGTGAGCATAAAAGATAAGCATGGGATCTCCCCCACGAGGCACCTCGTTTTTGATTACCGAGTCATGAGCTCGACTCGATCCCCTAAAATGTGAACATTTAGGGAAAATCATGGTATGGTCAATTTTTTGTGGGGCTTACATGATAAACAAGGCCCAAAAACAACCGGTATAAAGGACTAAGTCCTTAAATGATGCAAAATACCGGGATCGAAGATGGCGTTCTCGTTTTCATTGGAAAAACAAATCAACGCCACTTCAACATGTGCCATAAACTCAAAGAGTTTGAAGAAAAGAGATGAGAAGTAGAAGGGTGGGACAATTGGTAAGACAAACTTTTGAGCTACTCGAGGTAGACTCGCACCAAGCAAATAGAAAGATTTTCCATTTATTGCATCGGTGGAAGACCGAGATTTCCCTTTACATGAAATTCCGGGATCGAATATCTCGTCCTCGGTGGACAAGGATGAGGGAACATAAGGGGCTTCCCCCATACTAGAACCACACAAAGCATCGTCAAAAGGAGTAGACGAGCTTGTAGCACTCAAAACATGTGGTGATGACGGAGTTAGATTTTTAGAAAAATCAATTAAATCACATTTAAAATCTTTTCTTTTTTTGTCTTTTAAACTCTCCTTATGAAAACCCTTTTTGATTATGTCGAAAATATTTGGTGTATCTAAGACGATGTTAGTCACACTAAAAATTCTCACATTTTGAAATCGTTTTGGTTTTGGTGGTGGCAAGTTCTCAAAACGTTTATCGATGAAGAAAACTTCTCCATCGGGGTCTACATATTCATCATCCGAAAGATCTTCCGTAGAAACCGGCAACTTATCAACACTTTTCAAGAATGAATGTTCGAGGTGAGGCGAAGGATTTTTCGATTCAAGTATTGACGGTTTCTTCTTTGTAGGCTTTACACTCATGACCTCCACCAGCGGAGGAAATGGTAAATTGTTTTTGGTGACATTTCCTAAAACTCTTGGTGAAAATTCTTTGCAAACGACGTTGGTTGAATCACCATGGTTTAAAGTTGCAATAGAATAGACATGAGAAAGATTGGAGTTTTGTGTTGCATTGATGACAAGTTATTCCTCATTGAAACGAAGGGTGATTTTTCGAGCATGAACATCGATAAGTGCTCTTGATGTATCCAAAAATGAACGACCCAAAATGAGAGGAAATTTTCGATCGATAGGAATGTCTACAACGATAAAGTCAATGGGATAGTAAAACTTTCCGACTTTAACGAAAACGTCATCGGCTACTCCACATGCTAAAATCGTAGAATGATCGGCCATCTCGATAGACATGTTCGAAGGAGTAAGAGCCGGAAGCGAAAGCGATTTGAAAATCTCGAGAGGCATTAAATAAATACTAGCACCAAGATCGGCCAAGGCGTAGCATTCCTCCATATCTTGAATTCCACACGGAATCAAATTTACCGGGATCACCGACTTTTTGTGGTATGCGGCTAAGAAAAACAGATGAACAACTAGACGATTGTTGTAACTTCTCTTTGTTGTTACGCATACTTTTGAAGTTTGCGGAAAATCGAGGCATCATGATAAGAGCGTCGGCAAAACTTATGCTAAAATGTAGATCACGAAACATTTTCATAAATAGCTCAAATTGATAATTGTTCCGTTCTTGTGCTTTCTCTTTGTTTCGTCTCGAAGGGTAGGGTAAAGGTGGTGTGGGTTGGTCATTAGGCAACGGCCTTGGAAACTCGGGTTCCACAATTGGTATTGGTTCAACCGTAGGTGTGGTATGAGCGGTACTTCGTGGGATTGTAATATGCTCCTTTTCGACCATCACCTCGGGTTCTTTCTCGATTTCCTTCTCTGTAGAAGTACTTGGACGAGAGATTGGTTCCTTGAAAGTTTTACCACTTCGTGTAGTAATAACCTTCATTTCTCTCTTCGGGTTTGCAATGGTATCACTAGGAAGACCACCCGAGGAAGAAGGTTTACACATGATTGCTTCAAACATCTTAGCCATTCGGTCCTCAAATTTTGATTGCCTAGCATCCGCTTTTAATAACTCTTGCTTAATCTCATGTTGTCCTAATTCCATCTTTTGTTGATTTTGTTGTAGACGTTGGACATTTCCTTCCATTTTGTTGGCATGAGTTTTAAGTTCATTAGCAAGTTCATTTTTTAGCTCGTTTTTCAACTCGGATCTTAAGCTAATCATCTCACGTTGCATGTTATCAAATTTAGCATCATTTGCTTTAGCATAATCCAAAAATTCTCCTTGCAAATTTTTAGTGTGAGCATTTTGAAAACCTTGTGTAGTGTTTTGAAAATCACGGTTTTGGTTTTGATTAGAAATTTGTCCATTCCCACTTTGATAATTCCCCTTGTTGTAATTGCGTGAATTGCCTTGGTAATTACCTTGGTTGTTGTTCCGATAATTGTTAACATTTTGATTTGGTGGAGCTTGATTTTGGCGGGAACCTTGACTGTTTTGGTTGTAAGTTCCTGTTGCTACATAAGCACTCGAAGTGTTACCATCTGCGGTAATGCACTCGGAAAGATCATGAGCTCCCCCACATGACAAACAACTCTTAGCAACCGCTTTAACCGAAGCGGAATTGGAAGCTTCTTGAGCCTTCCAATGGGACATAAGATTAGCTAATCTATAAAAAAAACGATTTTCCTCATTAGCTTCATCATGTAAGGCATTAATGCTACGAGACGATTGTGACGAAGATGACGAACCCATATTGGCAACACTCGGTGTGTTACGAGGGTTATAAACCTTAGATCTATTTTCAATGATTTGTAAAGACTCATTTGTCGTCTTGCACAAAATATTACCACCCGCGGCGGCGTTCAAATAATCTCGTTCATGATCATTAAGCCCATTATAAAAAGTATCCACTTGATGCAATTCCGTAAAATCATGGTGTGGACAGTCATGTAACATTTCTTTAAATCGTTCCAATGCCATTGAAAAACTTTCATTATTTTTTTGCACAAATCGTGAAATCTCATTTTTCAAGTGTGTTGTTTTAGATGGTGGAAAAAACTTGTTCACAAACTTAGAAACGAGATCGGCCCATGTCAAAATCGAATTTGGCGGTTCTTTCTCGAGCCAAATTTTTGCGGGTCCATCCAACGAGTATGGAAACAACATCATCTTAATGGCGTCATGTGGAACATCCTTAAACTTGCTAGTAGCGGTGAGACGGTTAAAATTCCTAATATGGTAATGCGGGTTGTCTTTCTCGTGACCTCTAAACTTATTTGCTTGCAACATTGACATTAAACCCGTCTTAATCTCGAAATTCTCCGCAAGGATGGCGGGAATCACAATAGCCTCTCCAAAACCCTCGGTGGGTG
This sequence comes from Glebionis coronaria, assembly GCA_025667525.1. Lineage (NCBI taxonomy): Eukaryota > Viridiplantae > Streptophyta > Magnoliopsida > Asterales > Asteraceae > Glebionis > Glebionis coronaria. The sequence continues at coordinate 497,881,517 of CM046877.1, forward strand.
CTTGTAGCAACTCCATCATAGTACGATTAGCCATGACGACTTCTTGTTCTACAATAGGTTCAACAATTGGAGGTTCTTAAACAATCAACGTCTCTTGATTGGCTTGCTTTTGAAGTCGTTTACGAGCTCGTTTTGCTTGATTACGAGTGATCATAAACTTCATGAAGAATGGGAGGTGAGCAAAGAAGATTCTTTTTGGGTGTTTTGTGGATTTTCAATTTTTTTGTGTTTTTGATGATATTTAATTTTTTTTTGATTTTGGTGTATCTTCGTAGACAACAATCTACAAAATCTCTCCTCGAATCAAACTCTTGATTAAAGAAGCCTCAAAGGAGTGAAAACGATCACGTGGAGTGAACGCCTTCGAATGACTTTAGAACTTTGGTGAAAACCAAATTGTTCAAGAGGTTTTAATCACAAAGAAAACAAGAAAATATATTATACGTAATAATACTTTGGGCGGCAAAACCCTCGATTAGCCTTCAATCTCAAAATACTCACAAGCAAGCGGGGAAGCGAGGCGGCGCGAAGCACTTAAGAGCCTTTTTCCTTAGGGTATATATTATAATACCCGCCTTATACCCACCTTATAGTTTGTATCTTTCAAAATCGAGCTTCACGAAAGTATTTATCTATTTTTGCCTTTTTCTTTTTGTTTGAGATTCGAATACAATAATTGAGTGATGAAATCCCAATTAAGGTTGTGTTTTCACACTTTTGGAGATATTGTGAATTTATTGTGATACTTAATACAATATAGTAATAATATTTGTACAAGAAAAACCAAGAAAACCGATAATACGTATTAGTAGAGTTCTACTAATACAAATACTATTTCTGGTTAATATTAAAAACAACAATGCAAATTAATCACGACACACCTCCCCGGCAGCGGCGCCAAAATGATTGTAGTAAATTACACCTCTTGTTTAGGAAAACAAAATTAGGAAAAGGAGGGTAAATAGTGAAAAGTATTGAACAAATGACTTTAGGAAAAATCAAGTGTTAATGACCCTTAATGGTATGAAAGTTCGTTTCCCAAGGAGGTATATGTGTTGTGAAAAACTTGTAAAAGTTTGTGATTAATGATTGGTTTAGAAGGGGATTAGAAAAGAAGATGACGAAGACGTAAAAATAAAAATTAACAAAAATCACTACTAGAAAGTTAAAACGTAGAACCTTAAAAATCACAAAAATAAAAATAAATTCTAAAAATTACCAAAAATTCACCAAAAATCAAAAATAATAAACTAAGAGTTTACCAATGATCAAAACTTTTTCAAGCCTTTTAAATAATTAAATATTCAATTTTTAAATGCTAATTAAAGCCCTAAAAATCAAATAAATTATCAAAAAGCCCAAATAAAGATTTTTCAATTGTTAAACCTTTAAAATGAACTAAAAAGATTAAAAACTATTTTTAGAAATTTTAAAACTAATAAAAAATATTTAAAATGAATTAAAAACTATTAAAACTTAAAATAATTATAAAAATTAATCTAAAAGGGATAAAATTATTCTAAAAGTTGCTAAATTCCTATTTTAATGTAATTAACCTAAGAAAAATGTAAAAAGTTGGAAAATGTGAAATTTTAAAAATAATAATAAAATAATAATAAAATAATATTAAAAGGGTTTTGCTAACCACCACCCTCTGGGTGTTTTTTAAACATTCTATAATTAAAAATTTTACAATTAATGAACTTCAAATGTACCATATTTAACATAGTTAATATTGATATATACCATATTAAAACTTACTTACCTTAATTACAAGTGTTAGAATCATGCATTTATGGAAATAATTAGTTCATATTTGGAATTGTTTTTATTTATGGAAGTTTAAAAAACACCCATAGGGTGTTTGTTAGCAAAACCCATATTAAAAATCCAAAAATTATAAAAAATTCTAAAAACTTGCAAACTAGTTTATTTTAACCTAAATAATCAGAAAATGAAAGTGAAATTACCAAAATACCCCTAATGGGCCCTCAAATGGGCCAAATCCAAAAACAGTCAACCTAAATGGGCTTTTGGGCCCAAAAAGTCAAACTTGGCCCAATTGACTTGGAAAAGCCCTATCTGACTTATAATTCAATTCTAAGAACAAAACTCTAAAGGCCCAAAAGCTGAATGTGAGCTTATCATAGCTTATTGAACACAAAGCTTATTCTTATTGGGCTTTTCAGCCCATTAAGCCATAAGCTAATGCCATAAGCTCTAATTTGACACACAACCCTCTTTTAGGATGCTTAAGAGATCTGTCAAAAGAAATTTCCAATAAGCTCACTTAATAAGCCAGAAAATAGAAAAGCAAAAATCCACAAAACAACAAAATAGTCGTTTTTGAGAAATAATGCACCTCAGGACTTGATTCAACTTGCAAAAGCTTTCAAATGGAGTCAATAAGCAAAATCAATCAACAAAAATCCAATAAGCACAACCAATAAGCCAGAATAAGCACAAATGAACTTATGTAAAAGTCAAAGGAGTTGGTTTTCTAGTCAAACCTTAAAGTCAACCACCCAAATGCTCCAGTATGAACAAATGGGTCAAAATATGAGCACCTATTACAAAAACAAAGTTGTTGCAGGTTGGAATAAGCTATTATAGCTTATTGATAAGCTGACACCAAATTTACACTAGCAGTGGCAACTAGCAGGGGAAAGGAGTTCCCACTGCTTTGACTAATTGACCAAGCTTATTTGAGAGTTCTGGTTTGATTCAATTGGAAACAAAGGCACCCTTGTGATCAGTGAATCACAAGGAGTCAATAGCAACAATAAAATCACAAATTGGTTCACTCAATAAGCCACAATAAGCCAAACAGTTACCAGATATGAACCAGATAGGGAAATAAGCAGTTAAGCACTTAATAAGCAGATTTAACCACAATAAGCCAACCAAACTGAACAGGATGCATACACAAGCTATATAAACTAAGAATAAACACAAAGCAACAAGAATAAAACACTGAATCAAAGTAGATAGCAAGATCAAAGCAATTAAAGTTACTGATGAACAATGAACATATGCAGAAACAAGTTTTGCTGATATACTTAACACTTGATCCAATTTCAAGCCTCAAATCCTTCTACCCTGGTGTGATTAACTATGATTTAGCACTTGTTAGCCCTAGCCTATGCTTAGATCTAGGTGTCCTCAAAATCCTAGCCAATTTTACCAAGTTTTAAAGATTTTATAGCCAAATCAAGAATCAATGTGTTCAAAACCTCAAAACCTGCAAACAGATGAACAATATCACCCAAACAACAGACACCAATACTTGCTAACAACACACAAGCACTTAACAAGCCACAAATCCAACTTATGCAGTAATCCCAAACACCCTTTTAAAACTTGATTTCACAAATTTTCAAAGGCTTATGAAGATTCAAACCACAAATCAGATCACTAACACCTCAATAACATCAAACCAGACCAAATCAACAATAATCAACCACAATAACACAGATTCAAGCATAAATCCACAAAAATCGCAAATAATCAGAAACTTAAAGAGAAAATGAAAAGGGAAGAAGATGCAAACCTCCAAGACCTACATCCAGGCCCTGGATTGTTTGAGCTTAGGTACTAGCAGAACAAGTACCAGCTTCCAAGCTGCTAAGATGAACAAACCACAAAGTGAGATCAAAATAATGCCAACTTTTTGATTTTTGATGCACAAGCTTTATCACATAAAACCTTGCCTCAAAAACCTTTAAAAAAGATAATGGAACTCAGATTTTAGCTTCTCAAACACCAAACTTTTATAAATAACAGATTAGAACTCAAAATTTTATGAAATTCAAACTTTATTTCATAAAAAGGAATTACAAAGATTAAAAGTTAAAATCTGGAACAAAGGGACTCTCACATGTTGAGGTCTCCTTTTATAGGCAAATGCCTGGCTAAACACTATTCACAAACCCTAGAACTGAATTCCCTATTATGCCCTTGAGTCTTCTAGACGTTTTCTGATTTTGAGCTGTCCAAATTGATCCAGGCTGTTCATTTTAGCTTTGTGATGAAGCAATGAATCATAGCTGTTGATTTGGACACGTCACATAACTTGGAGGCTAAGTTGCATTCTGATTGGTGGAAAGGGAATTGGGGGTGGGGTCCTTTGTGAGTGGGAGTGAGGGTTTTTGGTTTGGGATGTGTTTAAGGTGAGGTGAATCAAACGTGTGCCAAGGTAATTGCAAATTACCCTTTGTTTTAAGTGATGTAATTCTGGGTGGTAAAAGGTGAATAGTAACACCTTTTGATCCGAAATTGGGGGAATGGAATGTGTTTGGCGCATTTTTGAAGTTTGAATGTTTCAGTGCACAAGAATGGTCCTTGTTCTTTGGGATTTTTGGTAAACTAAGTCTTTCAGCCTAAAAAACGTATTTCCCTTTGTATTAACTTTCATCACTTGTCACTTTTGGCACAAAACTTTGGAAAAAGGATTTCAAGGGTTATTTTTGACATTTTTGGATAATTCAAGGGCTGATCTTGGACATTGTTGATCTTCAAAGGTCTTCAATACATCTTTAACTCCATGAGGGACCATAATTGACAATTTGAAATTGTTGAGGGACTAATCTTGCCATTTCTTCAAAGTTGAAGGACCTTTTGTGTATTTTTGACAAACTTAAGGGACCAAACTTGTAATTATGAATATACAAGGGTTTTAAGTGTCATTTCTTCAATAATTGAGGATCAATCTTGTTTGTCTTCTAGTTTTCAAGGGTATTTGTTGAGAATTCCATGATTAGGGCCCGGTTCTTTGTACGGCTTCGTTTCTCGTGTCCGTTTTTCCTTGTAACTTGTGATCTTTTGTATTTTTCACGATATCCATACCTAAAATACACAAGTAAACAAACACAAGCATATATATGGTATTTTATGACATTTTTATGCATTTAAAGCCCAAAAAGAACAATGAGATCATGTATAAATGCCATCTCATCAACTACCTTTCTAAGTGGGTGGAAGCTAAGGCTTTGCCTACTAATGATGCTCGTGTGGTAGTGAAGTTTTTGAAGCAACTATTCTCTCAGTTCGGGACCCCTCGTGCTATTATAAGCGATCGTGGAACCTATTTTTGTAATGACCAATTCGAAAAGGTTCTAAAGAAATATGGAGTTACTCATCGTCTATCTACGGCTTATCACCCGCAAACGAGTGGGCAAGTCGAGGTTTCGAACCGAGCTTTGAAGAGGATTTTAGAAAGGTCAATTGGAGAAAACCGTGCTTCATGGTCCGACAAACTCGATGACGCTTTATGGGCCTTTAGGACCGCTTATAAGACACCTATCGGTTGCACTCCTTATAAGTTAGTCTATGGGAAGAATTGTCATTTGCCTATTGAGTTGGAGCACAAGGCATATTGTGCCCTTAAGCATGCAAATTTTGACTTGAAGACCGCGGGAGATCACCGGAAAATATAATTGAATGAATTGGATGAATTAAGGGATAATGATTATGAAAATTCATTAATTTTTAAAGAAAAGACTAAAAAGTTTCATGATTCAAAGATTAAAAACCGGGTTTTTAACGTTGGTGATCAAGTGTTGCTTTTTAACTCTCGTCTTAAGATATTTTCCGGGAAATTGAAATCTCGTTGGTCGGGTCCGTTCACCATTACACAAGTGTTTCCATATGGGACCATTGAGCTAGCTCAAGATGATGGTCCTAATTTCAAGGTGAATGGACATAGGCTTAAGCACTACTTTGGTGGGGAAATTCCTTCAATGGTTGCCCTCGACCAAGTCACCTTCCCCAATGATAATTAGCATTGATGGGATCGAGTCGAGCTCATGACTCGGTAATCAAAAACGAGGTGCCTCGTGGGGGAGATCCCATGCTTATCCTTTATGCTTACTATTCACTAATTAGGGGACTTGTACCCTTTCAACTCGTTGTCTCGTGGTTGTTTGTGATTGTGTTATCTAGATCATCATCATCATCTACGATTGAAGACTCTCGTGTTCGTTTACGTGAGCCTCCATCGTTCGTTTGAAGAAGTTTTTCACGAATCCATGACATATCCTTTATTGTTCTAACAATTATCTTTTAGCATACTTAATAAACGGCTTTAGATATATTGTTGATCACCCTTTCCATGCTAGATCCTAAGCATTCGACTCTTCGTCTCTAGTATGGGGGTGCTCCACCTTTAGACTCGAAACATCGAGGACAATGTTTACTTTTAGTATGGGGGGTGAATAGGTACTTGCTTTGCTACGCCCTCACGCTTTCCAACTTTCAATGTTTTGTTGTTAATAAGGTTAAAAATGGCCAAATTTTAAAATTTTCTTAGTTTTTCATAAGTGTTTTTAAGACACGAATGTATATTTTCCGTTGGGTAGAATAAGAGTTAATTTTTGACTTGATGGGCATTTGAAGCAATTTACATTCCTTAACCCGCTCAATTCAAGTTTTGCTAGACTTTTATATAGGGAGCTTTAAAACGCGAAAGTCTTAACTCATTCGGGTTAAGAACAAGAACTTTTCGCAAGTTCCTATAATTGATCCTAGAAAGTCACTTATCAAGGGAACTTTAAAACGCATTCTCTAAACTTGAAAAAGTCCAAGAAAGTGCAAGATCCTATAGGTGGCTTGAAAACCCAAAACTTTGATTTGATATAGTCTTAATGAAAGCTAATCCAAATTTGGCTTAATTTTGACTTGCATGGCTAAGTATTCACGAGTCTCTTTAATTAGAGGTCTTTATATAGTAAAGAACGAGAAATGATAGAGTTAGACAAGTGATCATGCTAAACATAGAACATGAAAATGTTCTTTCAAAAACTCATATGTTTTTAATTGTGGCTTTTTCTTCCCATAAGATCAATGCATTAGGAATAAATCATAATTGCAATAAGTAAGGTCGTACGATTTGAAAGGTTACTTAGCCTCTAGCGCAAGATCGTTTAAAAGTTGCTCGGGGCTGAATAGAGTTCATAGCCAAGGCATAACTTATTGAAGCGGGACGCGAAGATTGGCGATTATCCAAAAAGGCCCTAACAAGGCATGAGGAGCTCTATTTTTGCTAAAGATCCAAAGATGATGTGAAGTATCATTATTCCTAAATCAATATGAAGGATCGAGACACACGACGAAAAGCAATTACTCCCCTAAAGATCATGGAGAAAGTCTATCCAAAAAGACCCTAACAAGGTATGAGGATAAATATATCCAAGTCCGAAAAGGAGGCGGATCGTTGTATATCAAAATCCAAAGTAAAGATTGAAGAAAAATGATGAAGTCATGGTCCAATATTAAGAATCTCTCAAAAATGTCAAGTGAAGAAATTCCAAATATATGAAGAGAAGACCATAATTTCAAGAACGTCTTCCCAAGATTTGAAGTAGGAAGTACATGCCAAATATCGGTCCGAGAAAGGTCTCAAATCGTGAAACGAGTTATGCCAAGATATGAACTTAAGGAGATACACGAGAAGCCGTTTTAAAAGATTTTGTCCTTCAGCTAACTATTGATCAAATCGTGCTACTTTGCTTTCGGACTAATAACTAATCAAATAAGTCAATATGAATCACTTGTGATCCATGACAAATAGATAAAAAATGTTAGTAACCCATTTTCTTTTATAATAACTAGGATTGCGGGGAGAAAAAGTATTACACAATTTGGACGTATGAGTAGTGTTAGCATTGTGACTTGTACCAACAATGATATCGTTTTTGCACTTAGCATGGAATGTATGACAATCAAGGATGACGAAGTTTACTCTAAGGGACATTTACTTGTTTCTATTCTTTGACCCTAAAAGTCACTTTTTGTGATGAAAATCATACATTATGTCTTTACACATTATTGTAGTATGTTGCAAGTCTTTTACTCTTCAATAAAGGTTAATAAAATTGAACTTTGGTGATGCTTTGATACTTTATTCTAGCATTGCGTGAGGGCACGGCAATGGCTTAGTATGGGGGAGTGATGAGATGGCATTTATACATGATCTCATCGTTCTTTTCGGGCTTTAAATGCATAACATGTCATAAAAATACCATATATATGCTTGTGTTTGTTTACTTGTGTATTATAGGTATGTATATCGTGAAAAAGACAAAAGATCACAAGTTACAAGGAAAAACGGACACGAGAAACAAAGCCGTACAAAGAACCGGGCCCTAATCATGGAAAACTCAACAAATACCCTTGAAGACTTGAAGACAAACAAGATTGCTCCTCATTTATTGAAGAAATGACACATAAAACCCTTGTATATTAATAATTACAAGTTAGGTCCCTTAAGTTTGTCAAAATTACACAAAAGGTCCTTCAACTTTGAAGAAATGGCAAGATTAGTCCCTCAACAATTCCAAATTGTCAATTATGGTCCCTCATCAAGCCAAAGATACAGTGAAGACCTTTGAAGATAAAAAATGTCCAAGATCAGTCCTTCAAATATGCAAAAGTTCCAAAATTAACCCTTGATACACCTTTTGGAAATTTTTGTGCAAAAAATGACAAGTTGTGAAAAGTTGTTACAAAGGATTTGGACGCTTATAGAGTTTTAAACACAAAAGACAAGAGAAAGAAAGGAAAAGGACCAAGTTTGCCAAGTTTATAAGTTTAAATCCCTAAACACGCGCCAAACACCTTTCTCCTTAAGAAAACGGATCAAACGTGTCACTATTCACACGTATGAACCCAGTTTTAACTTTTTACCAACAAAGGGGTTTTTACAATTACCTTTACCAAAACACAATTAACCTTCACACGAATCCATCCCATGCTTAAACTCACACTCCCACTCACCCAAAGGACCCCACCATTCAAACCGTTTCACTCATCACATGAGTACTTGCCCTCCAAGTCATGCCACGTGTTAAGATCAACAGCCAAGGATCATTGCTTCATATCAAAGCTGAAATGAACGTCCAAGATGAATTTGAACAGCTCATTCCATCAAAACGTCTAGAAGGACTTAGGGCATTTAGGGAATTTCACTTCTAGGGTTTGTGAATAGTTCTAGCCAGGCATTTGCCTATAAAAGGAGACCTCAACATGTGAGAGTCCCTTTGTTCCAGTTTTAGGCTATTATCTTTGTAATTCCTTTTTAAGTTTAAATAAAATTTGAATTTCTGAAATTTTGAAATCTCTTTTTGATTTAATTAAAAGTTTGGTGTTTGAGTAGCCTAATTCTGAGTTCCATTTGTTTGATTAGACCTTCCTCAACCTTGTGGTTAAGGCACGTCTAGGTTTGTAAGGTTTTCAAGGTTCAAAAGCCTTGAAGTCCTTGTTTCTGAATTTGGCTTATATTTGTGTACTAACCCTTAGCCTTAAGCCTTGAGTTCTTTTAAGCTTGTTGACACCAAGCCTGAGAAGGATTCTAAGCCTTTGGTTGAGTTTGTTTGTTGCTTGTGTTGAAGACATATCATAATCAAAGCCTTGTTCTGCTTTGAACATCAGCAGGCTTTGATCATCTTTGTTGAAGTACCTTGGTCTTGTTCTAGTTGTTGAACAAGGTCCAAGGAGCATAGCTGGCCTTCCTAGGATGTTGTGGAAGGCAGGTATAATCTCTTGGTTAAGATTTCCCTAAAAATTTCATGTTTATGGTTGTTTTGAATTTGGTGCTTTGATTTTGAGTATTGGTGTTTGTGCTGGTGATTTTTGAGTTTGATTGTGTTAGTTGCTATTGTTTAAGTGTTTTTGATCATTAAAATCAGTAGGTTATTAGTTAAAATCACAAGTTTCTTTGTTAAGTGGTAGATTAAGGAGTGTTTGGGTCTACTGCTTGAATTGGGATTGTGGTTTGCTAAGTGCTTGTGTTGTGGTTGCAAGTGTTTGAATCTGTTTATTAGGTGCATATGTTCATCTGTTTGCAGGTTTGAGGGTGTTGAACACATAGATTCTTAATTTGGCTATAAAATCTTAAATACTTGGTAAAATTGGCTAGGATTTTGAGGACACCTAGATCTAAGCATAGGCTAGGGCTAACAAGTGCTAAATCATAGTTAATCACACCAGGGAAGAAGGATTTGAGGCTTGAAATTGGATCAAGTGTCAAGTATATAAGCAAACTTGTTTCTGCATATGTTCATTGTTCATCAGTAACTTCTAGTGCTTTGATCTTGTTATTTACTTTGATTCAGTGTTTGATTCTTGTTGCTTTGTGATTGTTCTTAGTTTATATAGCTTGTGTATGCATCCTGTTAAGTTTGGTTGGCTTATTGTGGCTAAATCTGCTTATTAAGTGCTTAACTGCTTATTTCCATATCTGGTGCATATCTGGTGACTTTTTGGCTTATTGTGGCTTATTGTGTGAACCATTTTGTGATTTTATTGTTGCTATTGACTCCTTGTGATTCACTGATCACAAGGGTGCCTTTGTTTCCAATTGAATCAAACCAGAACTCTCATATAAGCTTGGTCAAATAGTCAAAGCAGTGGGAACTCCTTTCCCCTGCTAGTTGCCACTGATAGTGTAAAACTGGTGTCAGCTTATCAATAAGTTATAATAGCTTATTCCAACCTTCAACAACTTTGTTTTTGTAATAGGTGCTCATATTTTGACCCATTTGTTCATACTGGAGCATTTGGGTGGTTGACTTTTGGGTTTGACTAGAAAACCAACTCCTTTGACTTTTACATAAGTTCATTTCTGCTTATTCTGGCTTATTGGTTGTGCTTATTGGATTTTTGTTGATTGATTTTGCTTATTGAGTCCATTTGAAAGCTTTTGCAAGTTGAATCAAGTCCTGAGGTACCCTAAATCTCTAAAACGACTATTTTGTCTTTTAGTGAAATTTTTCTTTGCTTATTTCTGGCTTATTGAGTGAGCTTTTTCAAAAAAATCTTTTTACAGATCTCTTAAGCATCCCAAAAGAAGGTTGTGTGTCAAATTAGAGCTTATGGCATTAGCTTATGGCTTAATGGGCTGAAAAGCCCAATAAGAATAAGCTGAGTGTTAAATAAGCTGTGATAAGCTCATTTTCAGCTTTTGGGCCTTTAGAGTTTTGTTCTTAGAATTGAATTTTAAGTCAGATAGAGCTTTTCCAAGTCAATTGGGCCAAGTTTGACTGTTTTTGGTTTTGGCCCATTTGAGGGCCCAATAGGGGTATTTTGGTAATTTCACTTTGATTTTCTGATTATTTAGGTTAAAATAAACTAGTTGGCAAGTTTTTAGAATTTTTTATAATTTTTAGATTTTTAATATTATTTTATTATTATTTTTAAAATTTCACTTTTTCCAACTTTTTGCATTTTTCTTAGGTTTAATACATTACAATAAGAATTTAGCAACTTTTAGAATAATTTTATCTCTTTTAGATTAATTTTTATAATTATTTTAAGTTTTAATAGTTTTTAAATCATTTTAAATAGTTTTTATTAGTTTAAAAATTTCTAAAAATATTTTTTAATCTTTTTAGGTCATTTTTGAGGTTTACCAGTTGAAAAATCTTTATTTGGGCTTTTTGATAATTTATTTGATTTTTAGGGCTTTAATTAGCATTTAAAAATTGAATATTTAATTATTTAAAAGGTTTGAAAAAGTTTTGATCATTGGTAAACTCTTAGTTTATTATTTTTGATTTTTGGTAAATTTTTGGTAATTTTTAGAATTTATTTTTATTTTTGTGTTTTTTAAGGTTCTACGTTTTAACTTTCTAGTAGTGATTTTTTGTTGATTTTTATTTTTACGTCTTCGTCATTTTCTTTTGTCATCCCCTTCTAAACCAATCATTAATCACAAACATTTAACAAATTTCTCACACACATATACCTCCTTGGGAAACGAACTTTCATACCATTAAGGGTCATTAGTGTTGATTTTCCTAAATCATCACTCGATACTTACCGCTCATTACGCTCTTTTGTTTTCCTAAACAAGAGGTGTCATTTACTACAATCACTGCATAACATGCACTTCCTCTTTAATTGTGCCATACAAGAAAGCACTCTTCACATCCATCTGGTAGACTGTGAAACTAATGCAAGAATCATAGGCTAGGAAAATCCTTATTGCTTCAATTCTGGCGACATGTGCAAACACGTCTTCACAGTAAATGCCTTCTTCTTGTGTATAACCTTGAGCAACCAGTTTTGCCTTGTTCCTAATCAAAATACCTCTTTCATCTCTCTTGTTTCTTAGAACCCAACGTGCTCCAATATGTCTCACATGCTTGGGGCAATCCACATGCTCACAAACATCATGACTTGCAAACTGGTGAAACTCATCCTGCATTGCTTTAACCCAGCTTGGTTCTTAGAGAGCATCAAAAAATTATCTTTGGCTTATTCGGTGATAGAAAGCAAGAAAACAAACACTCTTGAACAAAAGGGGTATCATCCTTTTTGTGAATGTTTGAAATGACTCCTCCTTTAGGATTCCTTGCCCTTCTTGTTTGAACTGGTGAATTGATGGGACCAATGATTTGTGTAGGAGGGTGAGCTTTGGACACCTTTGTAAGAATTCCTCCCCCAAACAATGTGTTGTCATGTACTTTAGATTCCAAAGTACCATGATCCTCACCGTCAATAGTTTCATACTCACTCGAACTATGAAGCACATTGTCAGCGTTTAAACTTATAACGCTGACATCTTCATTGAGTGTGGAACTTTCACCAAGTTCAGACATATTATTGTCAACGGATGAAAGCAATGTGTCAGCGTTTGAATTTGGTGTGTCAGCGGCTGAACTACTTTTGTCAGCGGATGAAACACTTTCACGGACTTTTTCTCCTTGTTGCTTTCTCTCCACTTCCTTTTCAGCAGCAGATGCCTGAATCAATTCTTCACTCCAAATGGTAAATTCCACAAAAGAAAGTGTAACACCCCCAAATTTATACAATTCAATACAGCGGAAGACTCGTTGGTGTTACGGGATAGCACATTACTCACATCATAGACAACGCTTTAAAAATCACGTCGTTTAATAATAAAGCATTGCCATTCATAAATATCAAATTTACATAGGTCCCAACTCATAGTATTTCATACAAGTTTTACAAAGCATTTGAATGGAAATTTGTTATTTAAGTGCGGGCCATGAATTCTTGTCGTCTTCCCGAGAATTACCTTCAAGTACCTGCGATAAAACATGTTAAAAGAAAAGGTCAGTGAAAACGCCGTGAATTCATAGAGTTTAATAAAACAATTAATATATCACCGGTATATATTTATTACCGAAAATCATTTTGTACAAATCATTGTAGTAGGCCATAAAATAGGCCAAAAACATTTTATACAAATCCTTGTCAAAATCATAATATAGGCTTAGCCTTCAAAACCATTATACGAACCAATGTCGTAAAAACATCATACAATACGTTTTATAACGTTGTATAGATTAAATAAAAATCGTTATATGAATATGGTTATATAAAACCAAAACACGATCATAATATCCATAATAAGACCCCGTATTGCTAGTCAGGCAATATATCGTAATTCAGTGCGTATAGCAGTATTTTGTTATTTGGATTATTATAAGCCGCATGACATTGTTACCTTACTACAACAAACAACGGGTAGCTAGCCCAAAACTCAATTTTCCGATCTAAGTTAGCGTGTCGTCACAAAAATCACGCTATGGAAATATTCTCATACATAAATTCGCTTACCAATCAATGTGGCACGACGGGGATCAACCGTCAAGGCGCGAACTGGGGTGATCATCCCCAAATAGTAATATTATATGCACAAGCGTCTACCAAATCCCGGTAGTTCACAATTCATGCTAATGGGACTTTTAGTGACATAACCTAACTTTAATAATCCATTTTACTTCATACATCGGGTCATAATCATTCATCGGGTCATACAATCATTCGGGTCCAAATCAACAAACAAACAATCGGGACAAATGGTGTCCTATTTTATCAAAACTAACATGTTATCTACCTTGCGGGTTTATAAAACATTTCATAAAAACATTTAAAAAAGTGTGAGGCTATGAACTCACGTTGATGTGGGAAAGCGGGTTATCGGCAATTCGGATGTACGGTACGTGCTTCAATCACGGAAACCTAGACAAATAATACTCGTCTTAGACTCTTGTCCAATGAATTTATCAAAATAACAATTATGTATACATATGATGATTTTATATATATATGATGATGATCAAGTAAGTTTACACATTCTCATTTACTCATTTTAGTATTGGTAACTTTTATACTAGTTTACTAGTTTTACTTATTTACATATTTTAGGCCAAATAAGCCTATTATAAGCCCAATACCTTATATTAGTCCATTTTACACTTTTATATCAGTGTTAAACTTTACATGTTAGGCCCAAGTGGGTTAAGCCCAATAAGTAAGTTTATAAGTGTTTTACCAAACTAGTCGGGTTAATAGTCCAATAAGGCTAACTTAGCCCGTTAATGTCCATATGTTATATAGTTAGGGTTTTATCGGTTTTTACTTGTATTAAGTACTTATATATCAGTATATGACTTTTAAAAAGTTTACATTAGACGGGTCCGACCGTCTAAGTTTTAATTGACGAAAAACGTTAATTGTACGGTATTAGCCGAAAATACGTAAAAATCATGTTTACAGTTTTTATAACTTATAAAACTTACCAAAATACCATTTTTTTAAAACGTCCATTTATTTATCCTTATAAATATTTATATAAATGTAATATATAAGTTAGTGGGTTTTAATTTCACATTTTATACTATATTATTTGAGTGTTTATATAATAGTATTAAACTTTAATTTCACAAAATCTGATTTTTAGTTTCACTTTCACCATTTTTATCATATCTTGAGTTATATAATGAGATAGAAGCTCATTTTTGGGTGACATAAACTTCATATTATGTGATACAAATAACTTAGTGATAGCTACTGCTCAATCCATGTCTAAGTATCCTTAACAGTCCCTACAAAACAGAGTATTCAGATTGGTAAACTAATTTTGTTTTGATCATATCTCACTCATTTTGATGATTCCATTGTATGGCCAACTCTCACATGTGTATGAAAACTAATACTTACTGTAAATCGATTCCACCATGCAAATTTATCAGTTTATCATTTGGTTACTTACTGTTTTTATACAGCCATCATTTTAAGCAAGATTTTAACTTTGTTACCTATGGTTTTTCATCTTTTTAACCATATTTATCAACACTTGATCCCCACACTATATTTTTATCATCATTCATCATCATATACATATACATAAATAAAAAAAATACAATATTACATAATCAAAATAACAAAAGGATAGGAAGAACAATCTTTATACCACCAATATTAAGTAGTTTATGATCAAGGCTTGGATTTTTGATGGCAAAACTTGTGATAGATCAACACCAATCTTCAAGACCACAAATACTTGTAAACTTTATATAGAAATCAGCCATTGGACATCACCAAATCACCTCCTTGGATGTTAGAATCACCTCCAATCTTCAAGGCTTCAAAGGAGCATCATCATGTGTATGAATAACACATGGTTTGTGGTTAAAATTGATCAAATGGGGTATTTTTAGAGAGAGAGTGGACGAAAATGGGGAGAGAGTTGAGAGAGATTTAGGTGGTTTGCATGAGATGAAAATGGAGGAATGGTTTGTGTTGGATGGTTTTTTGTTCGTGTAGCTTACTTTGTAAGCTTTAACTAACAAGTGTAAACTTGTTAGTTAAAAGTTTGACACATCACAATGTGTGGTGTCCTTGTTTTGGCCGTCCCTTTTGAGTGGGGTGGGAAAAAACTTGTTTTGTCTCATCCCACTAATTTACGGGTATTCCTCAATTCTAGTTTCCTCGAGTTGCGTGCCCTCGGGTCGTTTTACGAAAAACGTTTTTATAAATTATGAATCAACGACACAAAAAAAATTTAATAAAAATTGTCTCATTAGAAACGGAGTTCAAAAACGTAAATACGTATTCCTAAGGTTTCCGGTTTAGTCGTAAAGGACGTTAAATTATTCACGTAAGTCCTAATCTCTTCTTGTAAATTTGTGAGTTTATGAACCAACACAAATTTAAAAATCCCAAGATAATATTCACGGATAAATTTATTTCCTGAAGTGTCGGACTGTCATCAAAACGGTGTATGTAAACGTAAGCACGTAACGTATAATCCTCCGGTTTAGACATAGTCGATGCTACTTCAAGACGTAAACCCAAATTTCTTCCAAAATAAGTGAGTTCATAATATAACATTAAAAATAATGTTTTTAAATAATACTTGAGAATAAAATATCAACCATAAATAGGATCTTTGTCCTCAAAGATCAATTTATCTTACTACTCGCTTCTTATAGAGTTAGAGCCATGTGGGTATTTCCTCCACATTCGGTCTTTTCTCACAAGTGTAATTCATCACAACACGCGAGTTTCATCAAACATAACTACGGGAATAAGATCAGGCTTAATGTTGACTTACTTTCTCTATCCATGATGTTCACGGGTTTTTGATGAATGCAACTTTTCGCCGATCTAAACTTCATTAAGGAATAGTTAGATTTTCACTTGATAGACATTTTATCAAGTTCGATATACGAAACATAGTTCACGCAGCACTTGAAGTCCTAGGGTAGATCCAGCTTATATGCCTTTCAAACCATCCTTTATATTATCACAATAGTCCCATAAAACGGGGACGTATTTCCCATGATCTTTCAGATCATCAATTCATTTTTCCAAGGTGAAATTTTTTTGGCATAACTTCGCTACCCATTCGGCACTTCAAGATCTACATTTTCATATCCACATAACATCCTGCCTACTACCGGCAGTCAATAATCAGATTCTAATTTCAACAATAATTTCAAGTCTCGTGGGTCGGGTATTTTGTAAGGTTAGGTTTGTCATCATAGGCAACCTTAAACCTAAAGACATGTCCAACTCACAATGGGTGTATGTCGGGTGTCTTCATCCCAACTCCTGCTTACGGATGCTCTCATATTTAGATCTTAACAAGATTCGATCTTGATCCTAATACGATAATTATCAATGATAATCTCTCCAAAGGAAAATGATTATACGGTTCATTACCAAAGTTCAATCATTCAAGCATAAAACAGCACTTATAGTATTTTGTATCATTACTTTACCTCGTCCCTTTGATTGGGGTGGTAAACAGTACTCTCATAAAGATTCGTTCTCAATGACTTCTGAGCAAATCTCTAGAAATTCGATGCGAAGCGAGGATCTTGATAGAGATGATAGATACAGGCACACTGTGTTTACGCAACTCCTTTAAATACAAAGAGTCAATTTCTTCATCGAGAATCTATCATTAATAGGAATGATACTAGCAGATTTGGTCAGTCTGTCGACGATGACCCAAATCAAATCGAATTTAGATGACGACCTTTGCAATAGTTAGACGTTTACTAATGTATGAGGCGATATCTGCCTTCATAATTTGCCATTAGTACAACTTCTTCAGATAAGGATACAATTAGTCAGAAGTAACATGAATAGAATACTTAATCTTATGAGATTCCAACATAACTAAATCTCAAAATTTCCATATTTAGGCAACCACAAGCGGCCTTTTATACATTTAACGCCATTGGCTTCTCAATTCTAATGGTTCACATTAGCCGCGAACCCCTTTTATTAGCTATATTATCCTTTTTACAAGCATCGGCTATATTTTAAATTGTTCGGCTATTTATTTTGCACAATCATTATTAAGGAACACATCCTAATTAGTTCTTTATCCTTTTTACCTAATGCGTCAGTATTTACATTCATCTTTCCTGATGAAATAATTATCATGTCCACAATTTACTCAGAAATTATTTCTTCATATTTTCTAAGTTTTAGTTTCGTCTCAACTATCATTTTTATTACTTTTGCTCAATCCGACGTTTAAAGCGTCGATAAATATTACAAGTAATCAAATAATAAATATTTAATTTTTATGAAACGTAAACGTTAAAATTTTAAAATTCTTAGTTCGACCAATTATATTAAAATGTTCAAAATAAATTTGAATTTAATTAACAAGATTTTTGTTGATTTATTGAAAATACTTAATAAGATCCGTAAATGTTCGAAAAATCTTTGTTTATAGTTTGGTCAAAATTTTCTTGGTTGTAAAGCAAAAACTATCGTTTCAAATCTCAAGTCTTGGTTTAAATGGTTTCCTCAATCCTTCTTAGGTTTTCTTGGGGTATACACAAACATTTACCCCTAAACAGGAGTTTAGTTAAATGATTTGGGTATAAGGGAATAATCCCTTAAAAATCCTTTGTTAAAACATTTGTCAGAACATAATTGCACTTTTCTTTTTGGTATATCCCAAAGCTTTAATGGCTCTAATCTTTGAAGAGTCAATATATTCCATTATCTATTAATAACACGGTCAATTAATATAAAGGATTAAGTCTTTATTCACATGTTAAATATTCAAGGTACAGGTTTTCACTACTCGGCCGACTCAGGGCATTCTACAAATAATTATTAACTCATTCTTATTCTTATAAACAAACAAATAGTCCTTTATGATCACAAGCATGAATTTATCAAATTACAGCCTACACACGTGATTCACCAAATTTATGAATGCTACGTGTGCATTGGTCAATCCAAACAACGCAACATGAAACTCATAATGCTCATTACAAGTTCTGAATGTAGTGATTGGAATAGATAATCTTCTTTGCGGTCGCGAAGTTGATGATAACAATGCCGTGGATCAAATTTTGAATATACGCTAGAACCTTGTAAATGATCGAACAAATCTATCATCTTGGGTAGTGGATATAGATTTTTAATCGTCAATTTACCTAGTTCACGGTAATCAACAAATATAAGGAATACAAACACCATAGCTCTTCATGATGACGAGCTTGGTAGAATAAAACCTTTCTCCGACAACTCTCTCAGTTGCACGGTAATTCTTTTAATCCAGATGGTGCTGACGTACAGTGCACACGCCACAGGTGCAGCACCAGGAATATAATCAATACCAAATTCAACTTGCCTTAATGGCGAAAGACTAGGTAATTTACCAGCAAATACCTCTTAAAGTTTCAGATAACAGAAACATCTTTTAATACATTTACTTTAAGTTCTTTCTAGATTATAATATCTATGACTAAGTCACAACCATTCACGGTATAATTTCAAGTCTAAATGCAGGATATGGTCATCCATCAAGAATTATTTAGATCACTTTTGATAATCAACATCTTATCATTTAGGGGAATTCTACTCGAGTTCCCATCAATTAAGACAATGTCGTCATGTCATAATCAATCAATCTATTCCACTGGCACTATCAACTTTTCAAGTTTCATTACCGTTGATAAGATGTGAACTTCTCAAATGACTAATAATAACTCATAATCCTTTCACAAATTCAAGGATATCAGGAGACATAACTAACCTTAAAAGAGTAAGGTCAACGCATAATCTACGCGAGAGAATTTCAAATCAGATACAGATGAAAACATTTAATGAATATGAATATATCCCATGTTTTCATAATTTGAGTAAGCATTCGAAAGCTCCTCGGGTCGTTACCCAGGTCATTCAAATGAAATCTAATCAAAAGAAATGATAGGAACATCGATACATCCAGTCTAGTATCTGTTGTCCCTAATATTATGATTGTAATACACGAATTAAAGAAAGAAAGGTAGATATGAGAAGATTTCTAGAGAGAGAAAGTAGTGAGAGAAAGTAGAGAGAAAATGGTTGGTGAAACTTGTGGAATATTAGATTAGAGAAAATGAAATGACCAACACCCTTCCTAACATGCTAGGAAGGGTTTATATAGCCTTTGCTTACATGTAGCTTAATGGGCTATATGATCATGGGCCGGCCTTTCCTTTTGGGCTTTGGTTACTTATTAATGAACCTTAGCTTAAAGTTAAGCCCGTAATAACACGACTAATATACTACCTATTACAACATTCTAAATATACGATACATAATAAACATATGACCGAGCATTCTTGTTTGGCTCAATATTTTGAGGCTAACAATATCCCCCAATGAGAGGTCATAAACCTTGGTCATTTAGGAATTTTGTAGATATTACTAATCTCGCCATAAATGACTCTTGAACGTGTAACCGTAGCCTTGTTCCTTCATGCTGTGATCTTTGAGCCTTTGTCATTGTCTTTCGACTTTGTCTTTAAGCTTGAGATCTTCAAATCATCCTTGACTTGTCTTTGCCATCTTGCGATCTTGTGTCTTCATCCACATGCTCACACTATTAATTGTTGAATATGTCTTTAGGCATGAGTATGTGGTTTCTGAATCATTGACTTTGCTGTGTACACCGTGACGCCACCTTCTCGAGACAAAACATAGACACGGACTGAATGGCTTTGACATTCGTCCTAAATCGGTAGCGTTTTACCTCCGGTCGGTGAAGACCGTTATACGATATTAAATATCGTACCTGTGATCAGGTAGATTCAATTAAGAATCTCCTTGACAGGGTTTCGCGGCTGTACTAGCCGTTCTCTTTACTCGACCGTCTCAAAGCAAGACTGCGAACATAAAGAGTGAATCAATTGGATAGATATCCGTTTGATTAAAGTCGTCAATTCAAATTCCTGGAAAAAGTTTGATTCTTAACGAATCTTACCATTGTTGCTTTCCAGTTGACACAAGTTTCATTCATAAGAATCTCACAAGTCACCTACCGTAGCGCTGTTTGAGGTTGACGCTAGAAGGATTTCCATTCGTCACTGTGAATATTAATAAATATCACTCTGAATGTTCTGGCAAGACCATAAAGATATTGCGTAGAAACCTGAAACGAGTTTGAATCAATTCAGAATCAAACCACTGTTTCTTTTCAGTTTTACATATGTTCAATTCATAAAGAATCTTGCATATGACCTACCGCAGTGCTGTTTGACGTTAACACTAGAAGGATTTCCACTCATCATTGTGAATACTAAGTAGTATCACTCTGAGTGTTCTAGCAATATCGCAAGGATATAGCGTAGGACTCTCTTGATCTTCATCCGTGTGTCCTAACGAGATTTGATGATCTCTTGGCTCTAGACTCTATTTGTGCACTTTTAGTGGTCGGAGGCTGGAGCAGATGCCACCTATTCAATATCAACTATCTCGGAGTGAGAAAGTCAATAGAAGTCGTGTTGATCTCCGTGACAATAAAACAAACTTCTTTTGAGAGAAGCCTGAGTAGATAGGAAAGGGTTGTGCTTCACATCACTGGGTCCTTGATGAGTTTGTCTTCATGATGAGTTGACCCGGTTTCTGCCTAAGTTGTATGGAGGGCTTCTTTCTTTAGACCCTTTATCCTTACATTTCTTTTTCATTCTTCAACCCCTTCAATGCTTACCAAGACATCATTAATAGCACCTTGTTGTGATTGTTCCAGTGCTATCATCAGTACTTAGTCGGCATTCAGCTACGTTCACATTTACTCCATCTTTCCTAAGGACTTCTAATAATCTATTGGATTGTCCATGGGAAGATCCCTCCGGTTCTGGTTGGGATCATAGGACTTAAACCTAACCATCCTTTTGACACCAATAACGTCGTGAATTAAAGATGTTGTGGGTATTTGATCGTAACCATGAAAACCACTTTAAATTCTAACAAAGTGTTTGAAAAATATTTAACACCTTGCTAGTTTTGTCGTTTTAGAAAAGCTCCCCCTTCACATGTGCATTAAAAATGCGAAAGAATTTAAGTAGACATTTTGCACATGTGGGTAAGAGTTAAAGTTCTTGAGTCTTATATTAGATCACATTTTAATCACATTTTCTCCCCTATCTCTAATATATAAAATCTTTTGATATTAGAGATACCAAATTTGATTAAAATATATTTTGAAAAATAGTATTGAAATCTCCGGGAGAAAGATGTGTTAATCTTTTCCATGAAGTTAAAATGCCCCCCTCAAAAATTGATCCAATTGAATTGTCATTATGAGGATATGATCCACATTTCGCTTTTTGAGGATGGGAGTTGTTGAACACACAATTTTTGAAAGATTTTGAATATCATTGAAAAATTCTTGAAAAAATTGTGTTCAACGCTTTTTGGAAAATCAATTCTTTTTGTCGAAAGGTTTTTCTAAAGCATAAACTTGAGTTCATAGACTTTGAATGTCTTGACGAATCCACTCATGTGTAAGAAGATTTCTCTTCTTTTGCTTAGGGTAAGAGCACGAAATCGTACACTCCCCCGTGAATATAGATCCGGGTTGCAATCTGAAAGTGATTACAAACCATTGTGTTGAGCTCAAAACGTTGAATGTTTTGTGACTAGCTCAACCCGTGATAGATTGCTCTACCCGTTGTTTGGAAATATTGTCCAAAATAGACAATTTCCTTTATTAAAAGAAGAAATGACATGTTTTGAAAAATATTTACAACTTTCATTCGAGCTTTATGTACACACTCGTGTGGTTATTGAGCAACATTTCTAGGCACGTCCATATTATCGATACTGAAAGACATGTCGAGAAGAATATTTTTGTATTTTGGAAGATTTTTAATTTTGTGTTTTGCTTTTATGTGTTTTATATTTTTGTATTTTGCTTTTTTCAAAGATATTTACAAGTTGATGTTTGATAGATAAATCAAGCAGGCACCTTTGCCAGAATCTCTAGGTCTGCTGGAGTCAAACATCTCATACCAATTTGCCTAACGAGGTACTCAAACCTATCTTTCGACAGAGCTTTCGTAAACAAGTCGGCTAATTGGTAATCCGTTCCAACAAAGTATAAATCAACGATACCTCTTTCAACTTGTTCCTTTATGAAGTGGTATCTGACATCGATGTGCTTCGTACGGGAATGCTGTACCGGGTTGCAGGAGATTGCTATGGCAGACTTTGAGTCACAGTACATAGGTACTTTATCAAAGTGGAAGCCATAATCCGTGAGTTGTGTTCTCATCCAAAGAACTTGAGCACAACACGCAGATAGAGACACATACTCCGCTTCGGCTGATGAAAGTGACGTGTAATCCTGCTTCTTGGAAGACCATCCCACAAGCTTATCTTGTCCTAGAAATTGTGCACCACCAGAAGTACTTTTTCGTGTATCAAGACACCCTGCATGATCAGAATCTGAATAGGCCGTTAGAAAGAAACCGGTTTCCCTCGGATACCAGAGTCCCAAATGAATGGTGTTCTTGAGGTACCGAAAGATCCGTTTAACCTCCTTGAGGTGCTTTTCAGTGGGTCGTGCTTGATAACGTGCACAATAACACGTAGCATGTGAAATATGAGGTCTGCTTGCTGTCAAGTACATGAGGGACCCGATCATGGAACGATATCTCGTTTGATCTATGGGTAATCCCTCCAAAGTCAGCATCTAGCGATGTGGTTGATAATGGTGTCCCAACGGGGTCACATGAAGTCATACCATGCTTTTTGATTATCTCTTGACAATACTTAGCTTGGTTTATAAAGATACCACTTGGGGATTGGTGAACTTGAATTCCTAGAAAGAATTTTAGTTCGCCCATCATTGACATTTCAAATTTGCTGTGCATTACTTTTCAAACCATTTTGAAAGTTTTGGGTTTGTAGACCCGAAAATAATGTCATCAACATAAATTTGCACAAGCAAAATGTCATCCCCATATTTATAAGTGAACAAAGTTAGATCAATGAAACCTTTTGAGAAACCTTTGGATACCAGAAATTTCGAGAGCTCGTCGTACCACGCCCTTGGAGCTTGCTTGAGTCCATATAGTTCCTTGTGGAGACGATACACCTTGTCAGGATAATGAGGATTGACGAATCCTTCCGGCTGCGTGACATAGACTTCTTCCTTCAAAGGACCGTTAAGAAATGCTGTCTTTACGTCCATTTGATAGACAGTGAATCCCTTATGTGCAGCATAAGCAAGAAAAATCCTGACTGCTTCCATTCGAGCTACTGGTGCAAATGATTCTTCAAAATCAATTCCCTCTTTCTGGCCATACCCCTTAGCCACTAGCCTAGCTTTGTTCTTGATGATCGTGTTTTCTTCATCCATCTTGTTTTTCCAGATCCAACAAAGATTTAATGGAGTCACATCGTATGGTCTGTCAACAAGTTCCCAGACTTTAAGTCTTTCAAATTGTTGAAGTTCATCCGTCATCGATTCAATCCAAGCATGATCAGCCATGGCTTCTTTGATGTTTTTCGGTTCAGCAGTACTTACGGCGAGTGCGAACATACAAACATCACCATCGGTGGATAGTTGTCGTCTTGTACGTATAGGCTGTGAAGGGTTTCCAATTACGTGAACCAAAGGATGATCTCGGGTCCAATGATGTGTTGAAGGATGTCGTTGATAGAACGTATGCATATTTGACGGATCAACATGGCGAGTAGAAGACTCTCCAGTTTCGTGTACCGGTGTACCGAATGGGTTGATAAATTCGTTTTCATCAGATAATACATCGTCTGCTTGATGTGTGTTCTCTGGAGCAATGACAGTAGTTGTGGATGTTGTAGGATCGATTGTTAATGTGATATTATGAGGAGGTAAATCTGCAACAACCCGTGTTGAAGTAGATGAAGTTGTATCCTTTTGTTGACGATGAACGGTATCATCATTCTTATCATGAGTGACAGCGGAAGACTTCGATGCAACTTGTTTCTCCCCCGTGAAATATTCATCATACATTGGTCCATATAACATTTCCAACTCTTCAAGTGTCGTGTCCACTGTCATATCTGCTCTAGGAACATGTTCGGGAACCAGCTTTGAACTTGACGGTTTATTGCTGTGGTCTTGAGTTCCGAGTTTCGTGCGGTTGTGAACGGAAGTCGTTTGTCTTTGTGGATCGGGACTTAAACTGTTTTGTTCAAGTGCCATTTCTTGCAATTCATCAAATCTGATATGAATAGTCTCGACTATCAGTTTTGTTCTCTTGTTGTACACTCTGTATCCCTTAGACTGAGTTGCATATCCCACTAAAATGCATGCATCACCTTTCTCTTTCATCTTGTCCATATTTTCACCATCTCGAATAATGTAACACGTACATCCAAAAACGTGAAGGTGTTTGAGTGAAGGTTTGTGATCATTAATTATGTGATATGGTGTCTTTTCGTGTCTTGGGATAACTAAGGAGCGGTTTTGTGTGTAGCATGCGGTTGACACGGCTTAGGCCCAAAAGTATAGTGGAAGTTTTGAAGCGGATAATAATGTTCGAGCAGCCTCAACTAAAGTACGGTTACGTCTTTCAACAACGCCGTTTTGTTCGGGTGTTCGAGCAATAGATGTTTCATGTTCAATTCCTTCAGCTTCAAAATAGTTTATCAGTTTTGAATTCAAAAATTCAGTACCTCTGTCAGTACGAACCACTTTAACTTGAGCTTGAAGACCACGTTGTATCACTTTAAGGAAGCTGATGAGAACATCGGGTGTTTCATCCTTGGACCTCAAGAAGTGAGTCCATGTGTACCTTGAGTAGTCATCGACAATTACCATAACGTATTTCTTCCCATTGATACTTTGAACACGCATGGGACCACACAAATCTATATGAAGAAGATCTAACCGTCCTTTAGAGCTTGGTGTAGTCTTTGTCTTGAAACTACTCCGTTTAGCTTTACAAAGCTCACAAGAAGAACAAAGATGATCTTTGATGAATTTCAAGTTAGGAAGGCCTCGCACAATATCTTTCTTGGAAAGCAAGTTGATGGTATCGAAGTTAAGATGAGATAAACGTTGATGCCATAACCAAGCTTGAGTCGTTGAAGCTTTAGCCATGAAACAGATTGGAGTTGAAGATGTGGAGTCTTGTAGTGAAATAGTGTAGAGATCAGTACCCCGTGTTCCGGTAAGTAAGTCATTTCCATCATAATCACAAACAAAACATGTCTTCTTTCTAAAAGCAACCTCCAAATCCGCATCACAGAATTGACCAACCGAGAAAAGATTGTGATTGAGCCCTTCGACGTAGTAAACCCTTTTCATAGTGATATTCCCCTGAACCAAGTCTCCATATCCTAGGATCGGTGCAAATTGATCATTTCCGAATCGGACCGTACCCAAGAACTTCTCCACGAAGTTAATTAGAAGCTTGAGATTCCCTGTCATGTGCTTCGTGCATCCGAAGTCAATTATGAAGAGAATTATTTCGATCACCTGCAGAAGAATTAGAACACGATGGAGCATTTGCTAAATTGGATTCCATGTTAGTTGTGATTTCCGATTCATTAGTTTCCCTAGTTTCATCACTTAGAGGCACACTAACGCTCGTAGTCACATTTTCTGTCCTAACCTTAGGCATCCATTTATATCCTGGAGGACATTGATTAGCAAACCACCATTTCCAAGGCTTGCTAGCAGACTCATATAATTCCCTAATTCTGCTTCTAGAGTTCTTAGTGGTGGAGTCTGATGCAATACTTTTCTTAGGGGGGGGGGTTGCACCAGAATGGTTCACTTTGCGTTTGGGTTTTCTAGCACTAATAGGCATCACAGTTTGCTTCTTAGTTCTAGTTTCTACGCCTTTGGCATTATTCGAAACACACATAGAATGATTAGCATTAGCACACTTTCCACATTTCACATAAACAAACTTAACTTTCATAGCATTCAAAGTCGAATCATTCAAATCATCATTACACGCGATTACAGCCGTTTTATTCTTAGAAACAGTGAAAATCCTAGGGTGGTATTCTACTTCCTTCATCTTCCCTTGACTTTTGTTTTGCCAGACCTTTTCATTCATACGAGTGCTCTTAAGCTGGGGCCGGCTAACACTAGCAGTGGGGACTACTCCTGTAGTAAAAGACACACGTCTATTAGTGTTTCTAGAAGTCTGAGGTGATTGACTTTCTTTGTTTTGTGTGGGTTTAGTGGTCAATCTATACATCCCTGGTTTAACCACATTTGTGTTCTTAATGCTTTGTGATCGAATATGTGTTTTGGGAGTGTTTTGTGGTAACCTATCCTTCCCATCCGTCTTGGGGGCAAACGCAGGTTTTGCAAACGCAGAATTAGAGAAAACAGATGGTTTTCCCAAGACAGAGGGTCTAGTCACTTTTTGAGCATTGGGTTGTCTTACAACAGGTTTCTTAACACTAGGTTACACAATCTTCCCACCCATCTTAGCAACGAGTTTCTGCAACTCTGCTATCGCTCTGTCCCTATCTTGTAACTGAGCTTTCAACCATTTAATTTCCAAATTCTGTTCGTTCATTTCTCGAAACGTTTGGGAAAGTTTTTCTTGCAATTTATTATTATGTGGAAAACTACCAACGTCTTTTTGCAAAGAAAGTTCAAGAGAATGACAATGTTTTTGAAGGAAATCAGTTTTGTGTTGAAGTAACTCAAAAGCCTTTTTATCAACATTTTCTTTATGTTTCGAAAGCTCAAGTTCAAGACGCTCACACTCTTTGATTTTATCAAGATATTTGCATGCAACATCAGAATATTCATCGATATCAGCACAAGATTGAAGAGTAACACACAAAATATCTTTGGAGAGACATTCTTCTAAGAGTAGATCATATTCGTTTGAAAATTCTGATTTGTCATTTTGAAGGTCATCAATTTCTTTTTCAAGAGACTCAGCATATTTCAAATCATCAAACATTTCAGACTGAATTAAATTTTCAAACTCAAGAACATGTTCTTTTATTATCTTCGTATTTGGTATTAAAAGTTCTTTCACAAGCACAGTTATGTCGTGAGGAATCTCGGTTTTCCACTTATCCTTTTGACGTTTCTCCCAATCGCTTTCAACAATTGATTGAACATTATTAACGTGGTGTTTAAGAAAACCAAGTATTTTTCTACTTTTGCTTTTAGAAGCATCTAGAGGCAAATAGTTAATATATTTAAAAACATTAGTTTTCCTCTTAGTGGCAAAAGCTTTTTTCCATTGAATTCTTTTTTGTTTGCATTCTAAAAATAATTCCTCACGAGACTTCTTTTTTTGTGGAGTGAAAAGACCATAAAGACTGTTTTCATAAGCATAGTTATATGGTTTCACAAAATCTTTATTGACCGGTGATCTACTCTCCTCATCCCAAAGGGACGTTTCTTCACTATCGATGTTAGCTACTGGGCAGTCATTATCAGTCCATTCGGACTCATCAAGATATAAGTGAGGGTTCGCAGCTTGAGCTTGTTCGAGGTACTTGGGGGTGGCAAAGCTAGGTTGACCCTTGAAAAACGACCGAGGTGCTATCATTCTTACGGTTTGAATAGAGTCATTTGTATTATAAACAACTTTTTTCAAAAAATCGACTTGTTCTACGAGATCCTTTACTTTTTCAGTATCTTTGCTTTGTCTATTTTTGAAATCTTGTTTTAATGTTTCAACCTCTTGTTTCTTCTCGTCAAGAATTTTAGCAGAATCGGTGGTGTTCATAGAAAACCTCTGTTCAAGTTCATTAACTTTTGTTGTGGCAAGGTACGTTTTTTGACGTTCATCACTTAATAAAACATTAAATTGACGTTTTTCTTTAGTTAACAAAGCAAGAGCTTCATTATATTTATTTTCAAAATCGTCCTTTTTAACGTTGATGACACGACTTTTGTACCCCTGAAGCTCGTTGGTCTTTTGAAGAAGCTCAACCCTATAACTATCAATAGTCTCACTAGTTTTTATAAGAGCGGCTTTGCATTCTTCAAAGTTTTGAGTGAGCGCTGCGTTTGCCTTCTTTAATTGCTTTTGATTCTTTCTATTTTCATTGACATCTTTTTGTAAACTAGCAATTAAATTAGCAAGCGCGACACGCTCCTCGTCATCATACTCATTTGCATGTTGATCATCCTCAAACTCATTATTGCACATGTCTGATGAAACGGGTGTGGTATTTCTATCAACCGTTTCCATCATACACGTGTCAGTAATTGTTGTTGGAAGTTCACTATGCTCATGTGTATCACAAAACACATTATATTCATCAGCATGTTGTACCTTATCAATTGGCTCAGTATCAAAGATAGGACCATTGTCATCCTCAGTGACGTTAAGGACCTCATGAATCTTTGCCATGTATGAATAATGTGCCTCGAGTTCTTGGTCGGAGATTTCATCATCTGTGTCGTCAAGCATTTCGCCTTCCTCAGCTGATAACTTGATTCCAGCTTCCATTTTCTTGCACAACAGCATCTTTTCCTTATGATAACCATAATCTTTAACCCTCTTTGGCTGCCTGCATTCCCTAGCCAAATGCCCAAAACCTCTGCAGTTATAACAATGAATCCCACTTTGTTGCACAACTTAAGTACCAACAGTTTCTCTATTTCCAACAACAGTAGCCACCCTCTGATTATCATACTTAGGTTGTCGATCATACTTTGGAGGACTCTCAGCACGTCTTCGTGTGTCATACCTTGGAGGACTCTGTGCATGGGTGTTCCTCGAGTTTGAAGATGTTCGAAGGTTGTTGTTGGTGGGTTTGTAGATTTTCTTATATTTCTTCATAACGAAAGCCATTTGTTGCTTAAATTCCCTATCCTTTTGAGCTATTTCTTCATCACTGTCTTCTTCGGATGATTGCTCAGGTGTGGGTGATGGTGCTCTTGCAACTTCTTTGCCTCGGGATCATGTTGGGACATGTGACTTGGAGACAATGGATGATTGTGGTGATGATGATTGAGTAGAGTAGGTCTTTGAAGTACGGGAGTGATAATCTGGGTAATGTTGAGTGGTAGACACCAAAGCAAGTGGATTGGAAATCTTTGCAACACGTTCAGCTTGAAGTTCACTTGCCTCATTTTGAAATTGTTTCAAGATGTCAAAGAGCTTGTGATATGAAACTTTGTCTAACTTTTGTTGTTGTTTCACCAAGGTGACAAACCGTGTCCACTCTGGTTGAAGTTGCTGTAAAAATTGGACATTGACTTGCATGGTGGAAACTTGCAAGTTGTTTCGGGTCATATCATTCATCATCTTGTAGAATCGGGAGTAATAAGAATCAATTGATTCCCCATCCTTTGATGTAAACTTGCCAAAGTTCCAAAACATCTTAGTTTTCACATCTTGTTTGTTAAGTGATTCACCTTGTTGCAATCTTTCAATGGCCGTCCACATTTCTTGAGCAGTAGGACATGCGTCAACCGTAGAGTAAATTTCATCTCCAATTCCACTGAGAATTAAGTAGATTGCTTCCTTCTCTGCATCAAACCACGCACGGTTCTCTGGGGTGAGGTCGGTCCTCTTTTCATCACGTTCATATGCGGGTTGTGCGGCACTTGTGTCTGTGGCTGGTACTGCAGGAACTTGAATCCGTGAGAGTTTATAGGGTCCTTCCAAGATACATTGCCTTAAAGCATCACCGTTAGGTTTTGTGTCAAGGTAACGTATAAAACGGGATTGCCATTGATCATATCGACCCGACACAAGCATTGGTGGTCTTTCTTTGTTACCTGCCACCATTATGTTGTTGTTCGTCACACGATATTCAGCGGTAGAATCCATCTCAAAGTTCTCTGAAATGATGAATCGAATGTGGTTCTTAAGTAGTTGTGTTGTGATTGTTTGGTTGTTGAAATTCCGAAAATTGCGATTTTTTTTTCTCAGCCCGACAATAAATTCCTCAGTCCAACAAAACGGTAGACCTAAAAAATTTGTAATCACCAAATTTTGAAATTGAGCTAGAAATGTCCTAAAACTAGTATGGAAAAAATTTGATTTTACTTGACCTAAAAGTTTTTTTAATCTTCGTGTAAACTACGTTCCTAAACTAGTCTAGATGGTGGCTAAGTTTAGAAAATACTCAAACAAAATTTAGCAAAAACATGTCATCGGAATCACTTCGTCGGAATGTCTAATCGGAATGTGTAATCGGAATGTCTAATCGGAATGTCTAATCGGAATCCCTTCGTCGGAATGTCTAATCGGAATGGTGATCGGAACGACCTTGTCACTATAGCAAATCGAAATGATGGTCAGAAAGAGCTTGTCGGAATACCAAATCGGAATGATGATCGGAAAGACCTTGTCGGAATACCAAATCGGAATGATGATCAGAAAGAGCTGGTCGGAATGTTGTTGAATAACCCTTGATCGGAAAGTCAAATCGGAATACTGATCGGAATGTTAAAACCATTTTCCGATGTGAGTGATCGAAATCACTAATCCCTTTTCCGATTGCACTGATCGGAATATATCCCACTTTCTCGGACAAAACTCAACAAATACGTGATTTTAAGCCAAAAAATGATCAAAATACCCAAAAATTTTGTGCTTTTAGCCAAAGTAAATATACCAAATCACTACTACAACTATGTAGAAGATGTAGATGAAGAAGTAGAGCACGGAAAACACAAAAAAAATTTGAATCTGAGATGATTTATGGATTAAATCATTCGAATCAAATATAATAACAACAACCAATCACAAATACTACCCCATGGCGATTGATACCAATTGTTGTCCCTAATATTATGATTGTAATACACGAATTAAAGAAAGAAAGGTAGATATGAGAAGAATTCTAGAGAGAGAAAGTAGTGAGAGAAAGTAGAGAGAAAATGGTTGGTGAAACTTGTGTAATATTAGATTAGAGAAAATGAAATGACCAACACCCTTCCTAACATGCTAGGAAGGGTTTATATAGCCTTTGCTTACATGTAGCTTAATGGGCTATATGATCATGGGCCGGGCTTTCCTTTTGGGCTTTGGTTACTTATTAATTAACCTTAGCTTAAAGTTAAGCCCGTAATAACACGACTAATATACTACCTATTACAACGTTCTAAATATACGATACATAATAAACATATGACCGAGCATTCTTGTTTGGCTCAATATTTTGAGGCTAACAGTATCTATACTCGATAATCAGATACTTTTCCAAAGAATCTCACCACGGGAGAATTGGACAAGAAGGGAATACAATTTGTCAAATAAGACAATTTCCACAGATGAGTGAATTCGACTCAGAATAATAAATAGTACGGGCACATATGTAGGTGTCCCTAACAATATGTCCCTATTTTCACTTCTTGCAGATCTCATAAATTTTTAATCTTTTCATAACTTCAAAGAAAATTTAGTGTTTATTAATAATTTCATGGTGACTACTAATCAACCTTGCATGGTCACTACCAAATTGTATGTAGGCGCGCAACTATATACAATTTCAAGATTAACGATGCAATACCCAGTTCGTCAAAATTTTATCATCATGTTTATAATAAAAACATTTTCATGCTTAATTCTTAAATAAGAATCAAAAATAAATTTACAAAGATTTTCTTTGTTATGAAAACAATTAAGTTTTCCAAGGTGTTTTATAAACAACTTCATTTCGATAACAATCACTTATAAATCTCACTTTGAATAATCCTTATAGAGATGAAAATTCAATTTTTTCTCAAGGGATACTGTTTTATCTTTATTAAAACAATGAGTGATCTGCAAAAGAGTGATGAAAAGTTGTTCACCAAGAACTAACTACAATATGCTAGGAAATGAGTTGTAGCCAAATAATCATGAGGTTCATGACCTCTTTGGCACTCAAAAGAATAATCCACAACGTAACTCAATTCGAGATGAGTACTTGTTCAATGGTTGCATCACTAATGCGAACGTTAGGAGGAAGCAAGAAAAGATAGATAACATCGATACATGTAGGATTTAGCAATCAAAGGTAGTCTTTTCATTAATCACAAACAAGTCAAAATTGTACTGTAACACATTATGTGTCACTATGTCATACAATTCCAAGAACTCATCCTACCAACTGATGTCTCAGTTAAGTTAGTGATTTTTAAAGGATACCACAATGAATACTAATCTACAAGAGTCATTAGGCGTTCCACCTGTCCCAAAAGATCCATCGGTCCCAATTTAGAAGAAGATTTCTTCAATTTATTTATTGGACACTGGGCATCCTCGTCATTGGACAATGGCCTAGGAACAACCCTTAACACGAACCTACAATCAATTAAAACCTTATAATTCAATCACATGACTTAACGACTTCCTCTTAACAATTTCATATTCCATACGAGTTAAATTTTTACTTTATTCGGTTTCAATCAACTTATACTCAATGCGACATCCTACCTCATTTTCCAATGCTTTCAACTTTATTCTTAGGCCTTTAAAGGGCAATAAAAGCTCGATATCAACAACGCTTAATTTCCAATCCTATTAGCTCTTACAACAATAGTTATCAAAGGAGCCACTAGTATGAAATGACTCCCACATTCAATTAGACTTCTCGGAAAGGTACTAGTGGCATGAGGCTTTTGGGTAATGGTTCCAATGACAGCCACAAGTGCAACATTCACTCTTTCGATTTCAATTTAAGAATTGGATGACAACGAATCAGATGACATCTTTCTAGGTGGTAACGTTTTGTCAAACTCCACTCTATAAGGAAAGATCGTCATGACATCGATATCAAATTTAATCTTGCCAATTATTCTTTAATATCACAATCAACTAATATCTTCATTTCTACGAATATCAACCATTTTGTTGGGATCATAAATATCCGCAACTTGGTTTAGATCTAGAATAGCTAGAATTCCTACAGGAATAGCTTCGATTATTTTGCTAGGGGAATTAGGGTTCCTTGTGACAATCTACGTCGTATAAATACCTCGTATAAATATAGAAATAATCATCAAACAATCATGTAACCAAATTACATTATATGTATATATATAATCCAAGTTATATATATATTAAAATAATACTTCTCAGTCTGGCCTTGTCGGTAACTCGGGAATACTTCGGCACCGTTATAGTCAAAAGATTTTTAGACAAATGTTTATAGTTAAAAGATTTTGAAATGTTTTATTCAAAA
This sequence comes from Glebionis coronaria, assembly GCA_025667525.1. Taxonomy (NCBI): domain Eukaryota; kingdom Viridiplantae; phylum Streptophyta; class Magnoliopsida; order Asterales; family Asteraceae; genus Glebionis; species Glebionis coronaria. Next base: position 497,915,174 of record CM046877.1, read on the forward strand.
CCTTGGTTTTAAAAATCTTGCGTTCTCTATAACGAGAGCTCTGGTACCAAACTGTAACACCCTCAAATTTACACAATTCAATACAGGGAAGACTCGTTGGTGTTACGGGATAGCACATTACTCACATCATAGACAATGCTTTAAAAATCGCGTCGTTTAATAATAAAGCATTTCCATTCATAAATATCAAATTTACATAGGTCCCAAGTCATAGTATTTCATACAAGTTTTACAAAGCATTTGAATGGAAATTTGTTATTTAAGTGCGGGCCATGAATTCTTGTCGTCTTCCCGAGAATTACCTTCAAGTACCTGAGATAAAACATGTTAAAAGAAAAGGTCAGCAAAAATGTCGAGTGAATTCATAGAGTTTAATAAAACCATTAATATATCATTGATATATATTTATTACCGAAAATCATTTTGTACAAATTCTTGTAGTAGGCCATAAAATAGGCCAAAAACATTTTATACAATCCTTGTCAAAATCATAATATAGGCTTAGCCTTCAAAACCATTATACGAACCAATGTCGTAAAAACATCATACAATACGTTTTATAACGTTGTATAGATTAAATAGAAACCGTTATATGAATACGGTTATATAAAACCAAAACACGATCATAATATCAATAATAAGACCCCGTATTGCTAGTCAGGCAATATATCGTAATTCAGTGCGTATAGCAGTATTTCTTTATTTGGATTATTGTAAGCCGCATGACATTGTTACCCTACTACAACAAACAACGGGTAGCTAGCCTGAAACTCAATTTTCCCATCTAAGTTAGCGTGTCTTCACAAAAATCACGCTTTGGAAATCTTCTCATACATAAATTCGCTTACTGTTAGCCTCAAAATATTGAGTCAAACAAGAATGCTCGGTCATATGTTTATTATGTATCGTAAATTAGAACGTTGTAATAGGTAGTAGATTAGTCGTGTATTACGGGCTTAACTTTAAGCTAAGGTTGATTCATAAGTAACCAAAGCCCAAAAGGAAAGCCCGACCCATGATTATATAACCCATTAAGCTACATGTAAGCAAAGGCTATATAAACCCTTTGTAGCATGTTAGGAAGGGTGTTGGTTCATTTCATTTTCTTCTAATCTAATATTTCACAAGTTTCTCCAACCATTTCTCTCTACTTTCTCTCTCTAAAATTCATCTCATATCTACCTTTCTTTCTTCCTAAATTCGTATTATATCATCATATATTAGGGACAACAATTGGTATCAATCACCATAGGGTAGTTTTGTGATTGGTTGTTGTGTTTTCACTTGATTTATTTGATTTGATCCTTATTTCTTCCAGAATTCAAGATTTTTTTTGTGTTTGTTTGTGATTCCGAGTCGTATACCTTCTTCAATAGTGTTGTAGTGATTTTGGTATCTTGGTTTTGGTTAAAAACACAAACTTTCTTGGATCAAACGTTCAAAAATTCTTGGTTTTTCATCATTCTGGAATTCTAGCAATGCTATCCATCGGAAAGTACAAGTGTTTGTGGTTTGATCGCAATAACCTTTTGGTTCTACTTTGCGATCACTTGATTCCGATACCTTATTCCGATGAGACATTCCGACCGTACATTGCGATCTGGGATTCCGACGGTTTCAAGGGATCTTTGAGTCGTTACTCTGCCAAATTTTTTTCAGCCATATTCCGATCTGAACATTCCGACGGTACATTGCGATCTGGGATTCCGACAGGTATACATTGCGATCTAAGCATTCAGACAGAAGGACATTCCGATCTAAACATTCCGACAATGCATTGCGATCTAAGCCATATTCCGATCTAAACATTCTGACAGTGCATTGCGATCTAAGCATTCCGACAGCCAACATTCTGATGGACATTCCGATGACATGTTTAGCTAAATTTTGTTTGAGTTAAAATTTTTCCGTCAAGTAAATTCAAATTTTTTCCATACTAGTTTTAGGACATTTCTAGCTCAATTTCAAAATTTGGCGATACAAAATTTTTTGGTCTACCGTTTTGTCGGACTGAGGAATTTATTGTCGGACTGAGAAAAAAATATCATTTTTCGGAATTTCAACAACAACTCAATCACATCATATCTACTTAAGATCCATATTCACTTCATCATTTCAAAGAATTTTGAGATGGATTCTACTGTAGAATATCGTGTGACGAACAACAACATAATGGTGGCGGGTAACAAAGAGAGACCACCAATGCTTGTGGCCGGTCGATATGCTCAATGGCAATCACGTTTTCTTCGTTATCTTGATACAAGACCTAATGGTGATGCATTGAGGCAATGTATTAACAATGGACCATATGTTTTCTCCGATATCACTGTTCCTCATACACCAGCCACTGACACTACCACAGAAGTACCCGCAACCACAAGAAAAGAAACGTTATCTGATCTTACACCAGAGAAGCGTGCTTGGTATGATGCAAAAAAAGAAGCGATCTATATGATTCTAAGTGGAATTGGAGATGATATTTATTCCACGGTTGATGCATGCCCTACGACACAAGAAATGTGGACGGCTATTGAACGCTTGCAACAAGGAGAATCATTCAACAAGCAAGATGTTAAAACAAACTTGTTTTGGAATTTGGGTAAGTTTACTGCATTGGATGGAGAATCAATTGAGTCTTATTATTCACGATTCTACAAGATGATGAACGACATGACAAGAAACAACCTGGAGGTCTCCATCATGCAAGTCAATGTGCAATTTCTTCAGCAACTTCAACCATAGTGGACACGTTTTGTTACTTTGGTGAAACAACAGAAGCAGTTAGACAAGGTAAACTATCACACTCTCTTTGATATCTTGAAACAATTTCAGCATGAGGCAAATGAAATTCGAGCTGAACAAGTTGCAAAGACGGCTAATCCACTTGCTCTAGTGTCTACCACTCAAGATCATCGATCTCGTACTCCAAAGTCATATTCCATTCAATCATCCTCCCCACGATATTCCACATCATCCAAGTCTTCATTATCCACAAGATCGCGCGGCAAAGAACCAAGAGCACCATCACCGCCATCTGAGTCATCATCTGAAGAGGATAGTGATGAAGATCAAACTCAGAAGAATCGGGAAATGAAACAACAAATTGCTTTCATTATGAAGACTTACAAGAAAATCTTCAAACCCACAAACAACAATCTTCGAACATCATCCAACACAAAGAACCAATATGTTGAGAACCCTTCAAGGTATGAAACACGTCGGCGTGGTGAAATTCCTTCTAGGTATGATCCACATAATCCAACACATGTTGAGGGTTCTGCAAGGTATGATCGACAAACTGCCAAGTATGATACTCAGAGTATTGCTGCTGCTACTGGGAATAGGGAAACTGTTGGAACGCAAGTGTTTCAACAAATTGGGATTCAGTGTTATAATTTCCAAGCTTATGGGCATATGGCAAAGGAATGCAGAAAGCCGAAATGGGTTAGGGACTCCAGCTATCATAAAGAGAAGATGTTGTTATGCAAGAAGATGGAAGCAGGGGTCAAATTGTCGGCTGAGGAAGGAGCAATGATTGATGATACTGATGATGAAGCCTCCGACCAAGAATTAGAAGCACATTACTCGTACATGGCAAAGGTTGACGAAGTTCTGAACGTCACTGAAGATGACAATGGACCTATCTTTGACACTGAGCCACTCGATAAGGTACACACCACTGATGAATATAATGTGTTTGGTGATACTCATGAGCATAGTGAGCTACCCAATGCCATTAATGACACATGTATGACGGAAAAGGTTGATAGCAATACCACACCCGATTCATCAGACATGTGCAATAATGAGTTTGAGGATGATCAACATGCAAATGAGTATGATGATGAGGAGCGTGTCGCACTTGCTAATTTAATTTCCAGTTTACAAAAAGATGTCAATGAAACTAGAAAAAGTCAAAAGCAATTATAGAAGGCAAACGCAGCGCTCACTCAAAATTTTGAAGAATGCAAAGCCGTACTAATTACATCTAGTGAGACCATTGAACACTATAAAGATGAGATTCTTCAGAAAACCAAAGAACTTGAGGGGTACAAGGGTAGTTCGTTAAAAAGTCAAAAGGACGATCTTGAAAAGAAATACAACGAAACTCTTGAGTTATTAACCAAAGAGAAACGTCAATTTAATGTTTTGTTAATGGATGAACATCAAAAAACGTACCTTGCTACCACCAAAGTTAACGAACTTGAACAACGGCTCTCGATGGATAACACCGAGTCTATTAAAATTCTTGATGTTAAGAAACAAGAGGTTGAAACATTAAAAAAAGATTTCAAAAGTCGACATGAAAAAGATAATGAAAAAGTAACGAAACTAGAAAAACAAGTCGAATTTTTGAAGAAAGATGTTTATAAAACGCACGACTCTATTCAAACCGTAAGAATGTTAGCACCTCCGTTTATGTTTAAGGGTCAAGCTAGCTTTGCAAGTCCTGATTATCTTGCCCAAGCTCAAGCTGCGAACCCGCGCATTTATATGGATCAGTCCGAATGGACCGATCCTGAATATCCTCTTGGTTATGATGAGACATGCCTTTGGTAAGAGGAGAGTAGATCACCGGTCAATAAAGAGTTTGTGAAACCATACAATTATGCTTATGAGAATAGTCTATATGGTCTTTTCACTACACAAAAACAAAAGTCTCGTGAGGAATTGTTTTTAGAATGAAAATAAAGAAGAATTCAATGGAAGAAAGCTTTTGCTACTAAGAAAACAAGCGTTTCTAAGTTCATCAACTACTTGCCTCTTGATGCTTCTAAAAGCAAGAGTAGGCAGACATTTGGGTTTCTACAACATTACATTGATAATATTAAATACATTGTTGACAATGAATGGAAACAACGAGAAAATGACGAGTGGAAGAAACCAATTCCTCAAGATATAACTGTGCTTATCAAACAAATCTTAATACCGATCACGACCACATTAAAAGAAAATATGCTTGAATTTGAAAGATTAATTCGGTCTGAAATGTTTGATGATTTAAAATATGTTGAGTCTATTGAGAAAGAAATTGACGATCTTCAAATGGAAAAGTCCGTTTTTCTGATGAATATGATTTACTCTTAGAAGAATGTCTCTCCAAAGATATTTTGTGTGTTACTCTTCAATCTTGTGCTGATATCGATGAATATTCTGATGTTGCATGCAAATATCTTGATAAGATCAAAGAATGTGAACGTCTTGAAATTGAGCTTTCAAAACATAAAGAAAATGTTGATTAAAAGGCTTTTGAGTTACTTCAACACAAAACTGATTTCCTTCAATAACATTTTCATTCTCTTGAACTTGCTTTGCAAAAAGACGTTGGTAGTTTTCCACATGATAATAAATTGCAAGAAAAACTTTCCCAAACGTTTCGAGAAATGAATGAACAGAATTTGGAAATTAAAGGGTTGAAAGCTCAGTTACAAGACAGGGACAGAGCGATAGCAGAGTTGCAGAAATTCGTTGCTAAGATGGGTGGGAAAGTTTGTTGGGAATAAAATATGGGTCAGTTCACTAGACGCTGATAAGAAGAATGTCAACGCTGATAAGAAGACATTGGACGCTGACAGCCAAGCGTTGACATTGAAGAAGTCAACGCTGATAGCCTTGAAGATTGACACTGATGGAATATCTTCATACTTATCTTGTTTATTTGTTTCTTTATTTATGTATGGTAAAGATAAGCACAACATTGTATTTTCTATTATTATCTTTACCTAGAATAGTTGATTCATAGCTTATTGTACAAGACTTCTTGTTCTATAAAAGAAGGTCTTTTAGGTTAAAGTCATATATCAGTTTTCATAGTATTCGCAAGTTAAACCTTTCATTGTAATCAACACGATTATTCTAATACAAGTGAAAGTTTGTTTAACATCATTGTGTTTTAGATCAAGTGTTAATTCCGCATAACACTTTGTTACTTTACTCATAAGCAAAGGTTTCTCTACGTGTAGTACTTGATCTAATCTCGTATACACAAAGCTTATCGATCTAAGTTTGGGATCATCAATTGGTATCAGAGCCTAAGGCTCTTGATATCTAGGTCCGACGAGGTGTTCGTGTATGGTGAAGAAGAAAAATTCGTATTGAATTTTTCTGGACGTTTTTGTGTGCGCAGCAGTATTCAGAAGGTCATAACTTTTGATTGAACCGTTGGATCGTCACGAAATTTTAGATGTGTGTTCTACATACATAGATCTAAACATCCACCGGAGGGATTGTCGAGTTTTATCCCCAGGCAAAAGTTATTAAGCGTCGAAGTTGGCTGATGGAAAATTTTCAGTTTTCTGCTTTCACATGAAATCATGAACTAGGGTTTCTTCAAACCCTAGATCTACATAAAAAGCAGAATTTTGTGAGTTTGGTGGCTGTTAATCCAGGATCTATGGTTAATCTACAAACCCTAAGTTAGGGTTTCGATGTTTAACTTTCAAAACCCTAGATCTGGACGTATGATAGCAGCAGTTTTAATAATCATCTGATTTATGGTTGTTCGCTGTGAGAAAAAGATGATCGGCCAAAGAAGAAGTAAATATTACTCTTCTGTTCACACGAAGCAAGGGTTCTTATTGGTCTATACATTTGCATTTACACGGCAAATAGACAAAACCCTAATTTGTTATATAAACTTTCATTCTCTACATGCTAGTGTATTATATCTCCATGAGCCTCTTGTTTCTATTGGTTTAAACAGAATGCATTCACACGGTTTGAGCTTTTTAATTGGCAATTTAAGTTTGCATATACACGGTTCAAATAAGGATTCCTATTGGTGGAAAATATTGTGTTCACACGATATAATATCTCGCAGCAAAAGAGAACACAGCCAAGGAGGATTGACGTGAGTTTTTAAATAAGGTGCAAGGGCTGATAAAACAAAGACGCTGACGTATGGAGGGATGCTTTGTTTTAATACTCACGTGGGATTGCAAAAGGAGGTGTCAGTGGTTGAATTCAAGAATAGACGCTGACGTTCGTATTTTGGACGCTGACGAGTATAGTGCAACGTTGATAAGAATTTGACGCTGACAAGAGTAAAGAATGAACGCTGACAAGATTTTAGGTTGGCGCTGACGTTTGTAATTTAGGCGCTGACAGGAAGGGTTTCGACGCTGACAAGGAATAAGTCAACACTGTTAGGTTGACAGTGTTGTCCGATATATGTACTTCAACGCTGACACGTATTGTCCGATATCGGACAATACATCTGACCAAGATATTGGACAGAAGAGATATTGGACAACACATGGATAGCTGCTGTTTGAGAAAACTGGTATGTTTTTAGCACATAAAAAGGAGGATTATACACACAAAGGTACATGGAATCTCCGTTTTAATTTAGAATATCATGATGATATTTATGGCTCGGATATATTTAGATGGATTAATGATTTTAACGCGAGTTAGCAATTATTCGTGGGATTTGATGGATATTTTAAACTATGTAATCGGGATAGCCTTGCGAAAGAGTTATCCACAATGGACTTTTACATATGGTATGAAGATGTTATTTCATTCAAATTCGTCATGAAGAGGTGTTAGCTTAAGGGGAAGAATTCTTATGGGAAGTTTGATGATTGAAGAAGATTTTCGCAAGTTTGTGTTTCATCATATTGTTAAAGTGGTGGACATCAGCCATTTACTTTAACAATAACTTGTTCGTGCTTTACATGGATGGTGATGAAGACTTGTCATAACACTTAAAGGAGTTACATTATCGTGCTCAGTGTCTCACATAGGATGAGAATATTGACAAGGGATCGAGGTCTACTTATATTTTTTCTCAATTTGGTATAAGTTCTTCATCACATGGTTAAACAAGACATGGAACATAAGATTGGGTTATCTACTTCAACATCAAGAATACTTTATTTATTTTTCTTCAGGATCATTACATAGAGCTACTTTTGGAGAATCTTCAAGATTGCATACTTTCACATATTCCCTATTGATGTGTCAAAAAGGGGAAGAATATGTGCTATACTTAAGGGGAAGCTTCTTGGAGATCATGTACTACATACAAAGGATTCATGCTTAAGAGATGTGTTTTGACATCATCAACTAGGGGAAGATTGTTGGGTCGAATTATTGAGTTGATAAGTCAAAACACAACAAAATAAGAAGACAAGGGCTAAAAAGTACAAGTTGCAAAAGAACAAGCCGTTGGAGTCTTTTTATTACTTTAGCTTTCTTTGTAAGCTATGTTTTCTAGTATATAAAGAAAACATAGGACGTAGGTTTTAATACAATATCTTTCATTCACAATGTAAACCTAAAGTGTGTGTCGCACTAGACGTGGGATTCAATGTATACACGTCTAGTGGATGTTTGTTATTAATATAATGAACATCCCATTTGTTTTAATTCGTGTCTTTTGTGCCTAAACACCTTGTCATGATCATTGTTCTTTTCCGCTATGTTATCATATGAACGATGATCAACCTAGATATAATGGTTCTTAATCATTGAGCCCAACGATTATAGGGATCCTCAATTGGTATCAGAGCATCCATGTTTGGACGCTGACACATCCAGCGATTATAGGGATGTTTGTTATTAATAGATATAATGGTTCTTAAACATTGGGCGCTGATACAGGTTTGGACGCTGACACATCCAGCGCTGATAAAGGTAATCGTGGCGCTGATAGGAGCAACTTGGACGCTGACAAAGTTGCAGGTGGTGTTGATGTATTCCAGCCATCAACAATCATCAAAGATGTGTCCACACAGGTTTCTTCTTCTACTTTACCAATTATTGATCCAAAAGACAAAGGTAAAGGTATTTTGATTGAAGAAGATGTTCCAAAGAAAGATGCAGCACAAATAGCATTTGATGAACAGTTGGCTGCACAACTTGTGGAAAGAGATTTGAAGAGGAGTAGAAGATCACCATTTGTTGTTTCTGAGAGTGAGGAAGAAAGTGGTGATGATAAAGAAGGTGATAGCTCAGATTCAAGTATTCAAATTATTGAAGATCCAGAAAGGCTTGAATATGGGGATGAGCTAGCAAAGGAAAGGTTGAGTGAGTTGAAGAATCAGATTGATTGGGACCTACCAGAAATCACCAGAATGTACCATGCTTGGGAAGACAAGGTTATGGACAACCCAGGTATGAGTTTATCAGATCAAATTTGGGGGTTAGAAGTTCTTCTTAGGGTACAAGCTGACATAAAGGTGATTATGAGGTTTAATGCACAAGAGGTCAAGACCTGGCTCAAAAGGGATAGAAGGCAGTTGTATTATAAGTTGCTTAGATGTCACCAGCCTAATTGGACATCAAAGAAGTTGCTGGCCTTATCTTTTGAGGAGCTAGAGTATAGGGCACATCCTATTTGGAGGAAGGTGCAAGAACAGAATGTCTACCAGTTTCTTTCAGAAGAAAGAAAACAAGAGCTTGCAGAGGAGATGCAAATTCAAAAGGAAATAAGGATTGCTCAAAGACCAGTGAAGAAAGGAGATCCTTTCCAATTTCCTAAAGACATGGATGTGTATTTTCCAACTGAAGGTGTTATAAGGAAGCATCTCAAGCTTTCTCCATTGGAAGCTTCAGATTTGGTAAATGTAGTACCTCTAGATGACAGAAATCCAATCATCAGTTTTGATGAAGATGAGTGTGGATTTTGGAAGATTGGCAGATTTGGAAAGGAGGTACATACTTTCACTTCAGTTATTTCTATTTTTGCAAGCATAGACAGGGAAGACTTGGTGCATCTATGGAGATTAATAGAGGCCAAGTATACTGCTGAAGCACCTACTTCAGCAAATGGAATAAGATTTTGGAACACATTTATGACTTTGTGTGGTCCAAAAGAAGCAGATCCTGCCATTTGGAAGGATCTTGAAGAAGATCTCAGTAATCTTCATTGGAGGCTATATTCTACTTGTGGTGTATTTCATATGAGCTCTACAAAGTTTTCAGAGTATTTACTTGTGGATGCTGACTATTACTTGTCCAAAGAAGTGTTGGAGAAGATGCTAGAGACACCCTTGGAGATAGATTATACTAGTGACGTGGCCAAGGACTTGATCAGATATGTTTATCACCAACATAAGAAGTTTTTGCAAGATTCCTCCTAAGTCTTTAGTTTTTATTCAGAAACTTGATCATTGGAATGGATATCAAGTTTAGGGGAGGATTGTTGGGAATAAAATATGGGTCAGTTCACTAGACGCTGATAAGAAGAATGTCAACGCTGATAAGAAGACATTGGACGCTGACAGCCAAGCGTTGACATTGAAGAAGTCAACGCTGATAGCCTTGAAGATTGACACTGATGGAATATCTTCATACTTATCTTGTTTATTTGTTTCTTTATTTATGTATGGTAAAGATAAGCACAACATTGTATTTTCTATTATTATCTTTACCTAGAATAGTTGATTCATAGCTTATTGTACAAGACTTCTTGTTCTATAAAAGAAGGTCTTTTAGGTTAAAGTCATATATCAGTTTTCATAGTATTCGCAAGTTAAACCTTTCATTGTAATCAACACGATTATTCTAATACAAGTGAAAGTTTGTTTAACATCATTGTGTTTTAGATCAAGTGTTAATTCCGCATAACACTTTGTTACTTTACTCATAAGCAAAGGTTTCTCTACGTGTAGTACTTGATCTAATCTCGTATACACAAAGCTTAATCGATCTAAGTTTGGGATCAACAAAGTTGTGGAACCTAGCGTCAAGAAACCTGTTGTTAGACAACCCAATGCCTCTAAAGAGAATAGATCCTCTATCTTGGGAAAACCATCTGCTCTATCAAATTCCTCGTTTGCAAAACCTGTGTTTGCCCCCAAGATGGATGGAAAGGAAAGGTTACCACATAATCAACCCATAAGAAATGTCATAGCACCAAGCGTTAAGCACAATAATGTATTTAAACCAGGGATGTATAGATTGGCCACTAAACCTACACAAAACAAAGAAAGTCAATCACCTCAGACTTCTAGAAACACTAATAGACGTGTGTCTTTTACTATAGGAGTAATCCCCACTGATAGTGTTAGCCGGCCTCAGCTTAAGAGCACTCGCATGAATGAAAAGGTTTGGCAAAACAAATGTCAAGGGAAGATGAAGACAGTAGAAGACCACCCTAGGATTTTTAATGTTTCTAAGAATAAAACGTCTGTAATCGCGTGTAATGACGATTTGAATGATTCGACTTTGAAAATGCTTTGAATGTTAAGTTTGTTTGCGTGAAATGAGGAAAGTGTGCTAATGCTAATCATGCTATGTGTGTTTCGAATAATGTTGTGACAGTCTAACATTTTCAGGTAGTGAATTATTTTCTCGTATAATATTTTGAAACTTATTTTTGTGTTGGTTGATGAACTCACAATTTACGGATTTAAATTTGGGCTTACGTGCATAATTTAGCGTCCTTTACGATTAAACCGGAAACCTTAGGATTACGTATTTACGTTTTTAAACTCCATTTTTTATGAGACAATTTTTATTGGATTCGTTTTGTGTCGTTGATTCATAATTTATAAAAACGTTTTTCGTGAAACGACCCGAGGGCACGCAAATCGAGGAAACTAAAATCGAGGGATACCCGTAAATTAGTGAGGTGGGACAAAATACATTATCTCACCCCACTACACATGGGACGGCTCACACATGACACCACATCAAAGATGTGGCATCATGTTAACTTATAACTTACAAGTGTAAGTTAAGCTTACACTTTAAGCTACCATTAACTCAAAACCAACAACTAGCTTCACAAACAACCATTCACACATGCAAAATAATCTCAAAATCCTCTCAACCACATCACCATTACCGTCCATTTTAAAGAACAAACACCCCCTTTTTGATCTTTTCTAGCCACAAAATACTTGTTATCTAGCTCTATCATGGAGTTACCTTGAAGCCTTGATCAATTGGAGGCCATTTTAACAACAAAGGAGGTGATTTGCTTGTGTCCTAGGGCTGATTTCTCAACTTATATTCTTGGTGTTTGATGATCTTGGAGTTACATTTGGTGTTCATCAAGTTCTTGTCTTCCAAAAACAAGATATACTCTTGGTTGGTAAAGAAGATCATCCTCTCCATTTTCTCTTGTTATTTTTGTAAAGATCAAATGTATTTTATTTCTTGTTTTATATGTATATGATGAATATATGATGATAAAAATGTTGTGTGGGGATCAAGTGTTGATAAATATGCTTAAAAAGGTTAATAACCATAAGAAACAAGGCTAAAATCATGATTAATTTGTTGGCTGTATAAAAACAGTATGTAACTAAAACTTGAGCTGATAAAATTGCATGGTAGAATCCATTTACAGTAAGTACAATATGTCATACACATGTGAGAGTTGGCCATGCAATGGAATCATTAAAATGAGTGAGATATGATCAAAACAAGATGAGTGTGCTAATCTGAATAAGCTGTTTTGTAGGGATTGTTAAGGATAGATAAACTTAAAATGAGCAGTAGCTATAACTAAGTTAATTGTAGCACATAATATGAAGTTCATGCCATCCAAAATTAGCTTCTAATTCATTGTAGAACTCTAGATATGATAAAAATGGTGAAGATGAAAATAAAAATCAGATTTTGAAGAATTAATGTTTATTACTATTATATAAGCACTCAAAATTATATTGTATAAAATGTAAAATTAAAACCCACTAACTTATGAATTTCATTTATATAAATATGTATAAAGTTTAATAAATGGATAAATTATAAAAATGGTAGTGGAATAATATTTATAAGTTATAAAAACTATAAACTTGATTTTTACGACTTTTTCGGCTATTACCGTAAAATTAACGTTTTTCGCCAATTAAAAGTTAGACGATCAAACCCGTCTAATGTAAAGTTTTTAAAAGTCATATACTGATATATAAGTATCTAATACAAGTAAAAACCGATAAAACCCGAACTATAGGACATACGAACATTAACGAGCTAAGTAAGCACATTTGACTAATAATTGGACTAAATAAGTTAAACACTTATAAAAAGTACTTATTGGGCTTAACCCATTTGGGCCCAACATGTAAAGTGTAAATACTGATAATATAAGTATAAAATGAAATAATAAAAATTAAAGAACTTATAATAAGCTTATTGGACTTAAAATAGGTAAAAAGGTAAAACTAGTAAACTAGTAAAAAGTTACTAATACATAAGCACTAAAATGAGTAAACAAGGATGTATAAACCCACTTGATCATCATCATATGTACAAAATCATCATATGTATATTGTTATTTTGATAAAAGTCATTGGACAAAAGTCTAAGACCGACTATTATTTATATAGGTTTCCGTGACCGAAGCACGCCCGTAGCCGATAATCCGCCTTTCATTATCAACGTGAGTTCATAGCCTCGCACTCTTTTAAATGTTTTATAAAATGATTTGTAAACCCGCGAGGGAGATAACATGCTAGATTTTTGATAAAAATAGAACACAAGTAGTCCCGATGGTATGCTTAATGATATGGACCCGAATGATGCTATGACCCTATAAACGAGACAAAAAGGATTATTAGTAGTTAGGTTATGTCACTTAAAGTCCCATTAGCATGAATTATGAACTACCAGGATTTGGTAGACGCTTATGCATTTGATAGTACTATTTGGGGACGATCACCCCAGTTCGCGCCTTGACGGTTGATCCCCGTCGTACCACATTGATGGGTAAGCGAATTTATGTATGAGAAGATTTCATAGCGTGATTTTTGTGACGACACGCTAACTTAGATGGGCAAATTGTTTGTCGGGATCGCGGCCCGTTCTTTTCATAGTAAGGTAACAATGTCATGCGGCTATAATAATCCATAATGTAATCCAATAACGACGCTAATAACGATAATAATATTACCTATAATGGTAATATTGAGGCTACGGTCTCATGGACGGTTTAAGATGTATGCTTGATTTATATATTGCCTGACTAGCAATACGAGGACTTACTTCCGATATTATACTTGTGTTCTGATTTTAACGATTGTTTTATATAACGGTTTTTATTAAACTCTATGAATTCACTCGGCATTCGCTGATATGATTTTTGCACGTTTTTATCTCAGGTGCTTGAAGGTAATTCGGATGGAGATCGACTCTGATGGCCCACTTAATATTAAAAATGTTCATTCGATCTATGTTTTGTAAACTAAATGACCTGTATAATTTGGGACCTGTTGTACACTTTAAAACTTTTTATCGAATGAATGTATGTTGAACCTTGTACAACCATTTTTATGTGTTGTCTATGATTGGAGTTATTGTGCTATCCCGTAACACTCTGAAAGACCCTTCCGCTGTACCGATACGAAAATTGAGAGTGTTACAGTTTGGTACCAGAGCTCACGTTATAGAGAACAAAAGATTTTAAAAACCAAGGTTTTGAACAAAACTTTTCAAAATCTTTTAACAATGAACATTTGAGAAAAAATTTGAAAAATCTTTTGACTATAACGGTGCCAGAGATCTCCGACGTTACCAACAAGCCCTATTGAGAAGATATATATTTTGATATATATAATTTAATTTATATATATGTATATATCGTGATTTTAGTATGTAATTGTTTAACTAGTATGTTATCCTAATACGAGATATATATATAAATGCAGATTGTCATGGCTGACCCTAATATTCCTGTAGAGAACCATGGTATTCCTGAACCTAATGTAGATGATGATCCTTATTTAGACTTAGTAGATTATGATATGAATGATGAGGAGGAACCATTTAAGGATCCCGAGCCCGTGATAGGACTAGGAGATCAGATTGCCCCTCAGGTTGATATGGTAGAAAATGAGATTGATAATGTTGTTATTGAGAATGATGAGGAGATTGGGTTAGATAATTTAGATGATGAGATTGACAACGAGGATGTCGAGGAGGATGTAGGTATAGACGTTGAGGTCGATGATGATGAGGAAGCCGAGCTTATTTATCCTTATGATGTTCCAGAGGGCGAGCCTTTACCCCCACCAGTTTATTTGTGTGATTCTGAGGTTGAAATGTCTGAATCGTCTGAATCTGATTCTGAATCAGAGGAGGATGAGGATGACAATGCACCTGACGATATTGATGGTGTTGCTACTCGTAGACGTGTGATAGGAGAGTCGTCTAGTGCTCGAGAGGCTACTTATATTGATGGTCTTGCACCATGGGCCTTAAGACGTGATCTAGATGCTTCCCGTGTTAAGAGTAGTATGACAGAGATTGCATTAGGTGTTGTTCAGACTCAAGTTGCTTATTTGGAGTCGAAGACTAAGGTTGGTGAGAAAGAGCGGGAATTGCTTAGTTTGGATTTGACTGATGTAGAGCGTGGTTTGAATGAGGCTTTTAAGAGGTTATCAGTGTTAGAAAGTGGCGAGTTTGCTGCAATGAAGAAAAAGGTGAATTCTATGGAGATTCAGTTGAATGTAGCTCGTGCGATGCTTGAGAAAGCTGAGAAGGAGTTGAATATATCTGTGGGTTGAAATAGTAGATTTTATGCTGACATGGTTGAAAGAGGAGTGATCCGTAAGCGCCCAGCTGAAGATGTGTCTAGTGATCGTCCGACGAAGATATAGAAGACGATGGATGATGGACCATATGGAGGGTCTCAGTAGACTAGTCTGTATTTAGTAGTGACCTTTGTATCTTTTGTAATTTTGTAGCTTTGACTGAACCGACTTGTTAGTAGTAGACTTGGCACGAATTTTGAGTATATATAGTGCTAGAACTTTGATATGGGATGTAACTACGACAATGCTTTTGTTTCAAATCGAATGAAATATGTATCTTGTCTTGAATTCCATATTATGCCTTATTTGTATCTTGATTATGAATTCAATCCATATTATATGAATCCTTTGTTGGGTGAATGCTTAATACTTTGAAATTGTGAAATTATAGAACTATGCCGCCCAAGAAGGTTGTATCTGAGGATGATGTACGTAGGATTATTACGGAGCAAGTTACCGCATCTATGACTGAATTTATGGCAAATGCTAGAAATGAAGCTGGCGGTAGTAGAGCTGGCGGTAGTGGAGCTGGCGATAGTGGAGCTGGCGGTAGTGGAGCTGGCGGTAGTGGAATTGGCGGTACTAATGTGAATGTGAATGCTAATAATGTGAATGCTAATGCTGGAGGAAATGTAGGAGGACTTGGAACTAATGCACCTGAAGTTGGTGGCTGTACTTATGTGACGTTCATGAAGTGTGAACCTCTACCTTTTAATGGAACTGAAGGTGCTGTAGGATTAAGCCAGCGGATTGAGAAGATTGAGTCGGTGTTTCGGATTAGTAAGTGTAAGGAGGAAGGTAAGGTGACTTTTGCTATGACTACTCTTAAAGGTCGTGCGTTGACTTGGTGGAACGGGAGAATTGCTTTCATGGGTCTTGATGCTGCTAATGCTACTCCTTGGGCTGAAATTAAGAAGTGGATGACTTTGGAGTTTTATCCTCGTAGTGTGATCATTAGGTTAGAACAAGAGTTGATTCATTTGAGAATGAAAGGTGTGGACATTGATAGTTATACAAACCGATTCCATGAGTTGGCCTTGCTATGTCCTCGATTGGTTGAACCCGAAGAGATCCAGATTAAGAAATATATTAAAGGTTGACCAGGAATATCCGGGGGGACGTGACATCATCGTAACCACTGACCATTGATGATACTGTTCGAATGACTTACCAACTCATTGGACAGATAATTCAGGATAGGGAAGATGAACCTCGTGTTGGTGAGAAAAGAAAGGGAGACGGTGATCGTGTAGATAGAGGTGATAATAGGAAGAATTTCAATCGCCGTCAGAACCATAGAAAGGGGAATGCAAATGCTCTTACCAACAACACACCGCACAACGATGATAGATGTCCTAAGTGTGGCAACAAGAGGCATGCTGGCGACTGCTGGAAGTGCCGAAATTGCGGAAAGCTTGGACACAAGGTTGAAAGGTGTAAGAAGGGAACCATTTGCATCAACTGTAATGAGGAAGGTCATAGGAAATCGGAATTCCCCAAGTTGAAAGTGATTGTATGATTGTTGAGTTTTTGTATACCCTTTAGGAAAAGAGCAACAAATAGGGTAAGCACGACGATTTAGGAAAACCGTGTGTAAATGACCCTAAAATGAGTTCGTTCTCAAGGAGGCTTAGTGTGTGTGTATTGAAATGATTATCCTTGTGATTATACTTTTGAGAAAGAAAAAATAGAAATGAGATTAGAAGAGAATGACGGTTACGATGACGTATTATAATAAGACGAAAAGGTCGATCACGTAAAACCGTAAAAAGCACCAAATTAAAAATCTTAACCTAAAAATTCCTAAAAATTACCAAAAATCCACAATAATATTCTAAGAGTTTACAAAAAATCCAAACTTTCCAAAACCTTTTAATTAATTAGATAATGACTTTTTAATGCTAATTAAAGCCCTAAAAATCAAAATTAATTATTAAAAAGTCCCAAACAAGATTTAAAAGTTTGTAAACCTCAAAAATAACCTAATTAAGCTAAAAAATATTTTTTTTAAAATTTTAAAACCAAATAAAACTATTTTTAAACAATTTAAAACTATTAAAATCAATTAAAACTTAAATTAATTCTCGAAAATAATTGAAAAGCCCTAAAAATATTTGGAAAGTTAAAAAATTCCTAATTAAGTGTCTACAATCTAGGAAAAATGTAAAAACTTAAAAAATCAGACTTTTAATTTTAATAATAAAATAATATTAAAATATTCAAAAAAATTCAAATTTATAAAAAAATTCTAAAAAATTACCAAAAATCTAGAATAATGTAACTAGGACAGAAATGCAATCAAAAGTTTCCAAAACCTTTTTAATAATTTTATATTAAATTCCAAAGTTGGTTAAAAACCCTAAAATCATATCAAATCAAAAATTAGCTAAAATTAAAACTTTAATGGCTGTAAACCTCAAAAATAAAGTTAAAAACCTAAAAACTATTTTTCCAGATTTTTAAAATACTTTTTCCTATTTTTTTTTTTACTTTCTAAAATTTAAACTTGAAATAATCCTAGTAAATTAATTAAACACGTGAAAAATAAATTTTTTGAACCAAAAAGTCCTAAACCTAAATAAGAACAAAGGAAAAATGCTAAGTGGTAAAAATCTAAAGAGAATAAGCTGAAATTAGCTTATAACTAAGCTGCTAAGTAAATAAGCTACAAACAAACACTCTTTAAATAATTAAGAGTCCAAGTGATAACCAGTCAAAGACCCTAGGGAAACTGGTTATCACATTGGAGTGTAAGAGGAGTGGCGCAGGTTCGAGTCCTGGCCACGTCCTTTTTACAAAAACTTTTTTTTTTAAACCTTAGAAACTCAAAAACAGTAACTTTAACTCAATCTAAAACAAACTCTTAATAAAAAATAAGCTAGAATCAAACTATAGAATCAAAAGAATTTCCCATTTAGGCTGCTTGATGAACACAAAGTAAAAAAAACGTATCTTCACTTGTGAAGATAGAACAAGAGGACTTGTTCAATGAGATTTGTTGGTGTTTGATGGACAATGGGGGCACCCCTACACTCAGTTTGAGTGTAGTGTGTCAAATATAGCACAAAAAACACAAGCACTTAACAAAAATCAAGAAATCATGGCATAAGAATGTTACTGATCTAGCATGCATAAGTGAAATCCTTCTTTGCTGATCTACTTGACCAATAATCCAAATTCAAACGCCTAGATCTATTAATTAGGTTTATGTAAGTATGTTTAAACAGTTGATTACCCTAGATTATCATGGCATCTAGGTTATCACAAATCCGCAGCTCAAAATATCAACAATCCAAGGATTTATAGGCAAGTGAAAGATTCAAGTGTTCAAAGGCTTAAAACTGGTAGATAACCACTCCAATACCCTTCCTAAACAATAACTATCATAAAGCAGAGACAAACTCCAAACCAAAACTCAACAAGCATCAGATCCAAACACTACTTAAAATTTGTGAAAAAGAAATTTTCAAAGGAAATGTTTGCAAATCAAGACAATAAGCATTTCTATCAGTCTAAACATGCATATAAATCTAAATTGAGCTTAAATAAACAAGTAAAACCAGTTTTCAAACAGCTTCACAACAAATCCAAATAAGCACAGTCCTAAGCTAAATATGAGGGTTCAAGGTTTATACCTTGTGGGACCCACATCCAGGCCCCACTATGGCAGCAAAGCCATCTCCCATCAGCTTATAGCTGGGCTATTGGCTTATAGAACAAGTATGCTAGTAGAGAGATGCTGGTGGTGGTCACAAGATACACACACACCCTATATGACTTCACAATGTTTGAGTGATTATAACCCTGCTAAGAGAAAAGGAAAAGACTGTGTAAAAGCTAAAGGCTAACCCCTAGCTTATGGATGAAGCTAGAAGTGAGCTTGAGCTTAGGTTAGAACTATGATAAGCTCAACAGTGGACCAAACAATGGCTGTCTAAAATTGGGTACCCACTATACCAGAACAAGCCATGGTATCATGGACATACACAACCTCAAACACCACTAAACTAACATTTTCCATCACCATTTTATCAGATTCTTATGACAATTTAGGGTGTATGAAAAACTTGAAAAGAAAACAGAAAACTTGGAAAACTTTGATTAACTTGCTAAAAACTTAAAACCAAACTGAGCAATGATAACTTAATCAGATGAAAAATAAATTGGGACTAGCTTTCTTCACATAACACTTAACCAACTTTTATTCATAAAAGGGGCATTACAAGGATGTGAACAAGGAAAGCAAGAACAATGAAAATGTAAGACCTAAGACCCTTTATATAGAGGGTGCACATGCTACTTTGATAAAAAAAAAATAAACCCTAATTCTAGTGCTTGATTTGCCAGAAATGCCCTTGAAGATTTTTGAATTTTCGTCCCATGTGAATTTATCTTGTCTGCTTGTGGTGAAATCAACGTTGCAAAAATGATCCAAGGGGTGTGAATGATGCGTGGATATGAAGCTATGACTTGGTCGTTGATCCTCTGGCCTGGTTTTGTTTGGACGTGCAAGGTGGGGTGATGGCATGTGGGGAAAGGTTCTAGGTGAGAGTGACAGGAGAGTTTAGTGAGGCAAAAGGTTTATCCCCACCCTAATCTTAAATCTGCACAAGTTTGAGGTGTAATTTCAAGTAATTAAGGGTTTTGATGATTAGGGTTTATGTAAGGATGAACATATACAGTGGTGTTTTTGATGTGTTTAAAGGTTAAGTATGTTTAAAAAACGTGTTTCCCCCACAAATTTACTGATTTAAATAAAATCAGTTATTTAAAAAATAATGGAAGGTGACATGGAGGTTTAGGGCGTGGTGATTGGTTGATTTGTGTGAGTGGGTGACGTGTAAGGCAGGGAGTGGTGGAGGAGATAATGGTTGTCTGGTCAGTTATGGCCCCTTAATTTCCTTGTTTTGTTCAATTTGTATTATCAGCCCAAAGTTTGCTTTCCCTTTGTTAATAACTTTGATGAAGTTGTCAAAATTGGCACATCATGTTTTTAAACTTAAAACAAGGACTTCTTTTGTAATTTCTTCATTCTTCAAGGGCTTAACTTGTCATGTATTCATTCTTCAAGGTTTTGACTTGTTTGTTGACTTCTTGGAGGACCAATATTGACAATTTAGTTTTGTTGAGGGACTAAATTTGCCAATTCTTCAAAGTTAAGGGTCCTTTTTGTAATTTTGACAAACTTTAGGGACCAAACTTGTAATTATGAAGATAAAGGGCATAAAGTGTCAATTCTTCCATATTGGAGGACCCTTATTCATATGTCTTCAAGTCTTCAAGGGTTTTCTTGGAAAATTCTTCATTAGGGCGTGGTTCATTGTGCGGCTTCGTTTCCCGTGTTCGTTTTTGCATAATGCTTGTGATCTTTTGTCATTTTCTCAATATCCGTACCTAAAATACACAAGCAACAAACACAAGCATATATTTGGGTATTTTGATGATATTTAATGCATTTTAAGCCCATTTTGGACGATGAGACTATGTATAAAAGCAGTCTCATCACTCCCCCATACTAAACCATTGTCGTGCCCTCACGCAATGCTAGAATAAAGTATCTTAGCATCTCCAAAATTCATTTTTATTCACTTTTATTGAATGATAAACTAGCTACACTACTACTATTACTACTACTTGCGTTTTAGACATAATGTATGATTTTCATCGCAAAATGGACGTTTATGTTCATAGAATAAGAACACGTGAATGCTTCGTTAGAAATAATTTCATCGTCCTCGATTTTCACCCCAATTCCATGCCAAGCGTGCAACGAGATCATTGTCATTATAAGTTAGTAATGCTAACACTACTCATATTCCCTAATCATGTACTTATCCTACCAATTTCCTAGGTTGTATCTCTTATATTTTATTTTGTCTTGAATGTTTCACGAGGATACATTGTTTGACTTATGCGATGATAGAGATTTAGGTCTAAAAATAGAGTCCTAACGGTGTAACCAAGACCATCAAATCAATAACCCCTCCTAATAGACAACAATGTCAAAAAATTAAGTCAACAAGAAGGATCGATAAACACGGTTTGATAACGGTTTTGAACATGAGACTTATTACCAAGACTTTTATACGCCCCCTAACGGAAGGGCCTCATTATCTTTGGTTTACCTCCATCTTTTATTCAACTTCGCCATGAAGCTTTTATTATGACTCGGGTCTTGCCTTGCCTTTTATTATCCGCCTCATCGGTGGTTTTATTAGCCAAAGACGTATATCCTCACGCTAAGGAGAATTTTGGATCTTTAAAGCTTCGAAGATTAAGGCTTGATTCACTTTCAATTTTTGCATAGATTTTTCGGCCTTGTGGGGCTTCAAATTGTTTGCTTGATTTAAGTGAGCACTTGAAATCTTATTATTGGGTGAAGCTTTCGATTATTAGGGTGCCAATACTTCAAAACCGTGACGCTGGCGATACCTTAATGTCTTCCCAATTTAATTACACGGAAGCTACTAGAAAAGACTAGAAACCCAACAATCCCAACTAAACCGCTAAGTCAATATTTATTAAGCAAGAAATATTTACATGCGAAGGGAGAATAAGCAAACAACGAGAACACATGAGTTTTTGAAAGAATACGAGTACTCTACGTTTAGCATAGTAACTTTTAATTAACCCTATCATTTCTCGTCCTCATTTAAGAGAGTTAGCCTAATGTAAAGTTAAGGAATCAAAGCTAAGTGCTCAACACGCACGGTCGAGTCAAAAATTACTCTTATTCTCGCCATCGGAAAATCTACATTCGTGTCTTCAAACACATATAAAACATGAGAAAAATTTTAAAATTTGGCCATTTTTGCCTTATTTTGCAACAAAACGATAAACAAAAAGATAAACTTTGGAATGCGTGAAGGTTTGGCAAGGCAAGTATCTATTCACCCCCCATACTAAAGTTAAACATTGTCCTCAATGTTTCGAGTCTAGGGGTGCAAACACCCCCATACTAGAGACGTAGTCGAATGCCTAATCTAGCATGGAACGGGTGTAACCGTTAAATTTAAAGCCGTTTATGAAGTGTGCTATAAACTTAAGGTTAGAACAATCAAGGATATATCATAGATATTGAGAAAGTCTTCAAAGCAAACGATCGAGTGCTCCCATAAAACGAACACGAGAGGCTCCAATCGTGAAGATCATGATCATCTAAAGTCCACAATTCACAAACAACCACGGAACAAAGGTTGGAAGGGCACAAATCCCCACACGTTAACTACATTAGAAAGAGATAATATATACATAGGATAAGCATGGGACTCCCCCACGAGGCACCTCGTTTTTGATTACCGAGTCATGAGCTCGACTCGATCCCCTCAATACTAATTATCAATGGGGAAGGTGACTTGGTCGAGATAGTTCAAGGATGGAACTTCCCCGCCAAAGTAGTGCATCAACCTATGTCCATTCACCTTGAAGTTAGGACCATCATCTTGAGCTAGCTCGATGGTCCCATACGGAAACACTTGAGTCACGGTGAATGGACCGGACCAACGGGATTTCAACTTACCGGAAAAGATTTTCAAGCGAGAATTAAAAAGCAACACTTGATCCCCAATGTTAAAAACCCGGTTTTTAATTTTAGAATCATGCAAATTTTTAGTTTTTTCTTTATAAATCAATGAATTTTCATAAGCAATGTCCCTCAATTCATCTAATTCATTCAATTGCATTTTCTGGTGTTTTCCCGCGGTCTCCATGTCATCATTACAATTCTTTAGGGCCCAATAAGCCTTGTGTTCTAATTCGATAGGCAAATGACAATTCTTTCCATACACAAGCTTATAGGGAGTGCACCCAATGGGCGTGTTATGAGCGGTCCTAAAGGCCCATAAAGCATCGTCCAACTTATCCGACCAAGTTTGTCGGTTTTCCCCAACGGATCTCTCCAAGATCCTCTTCAAAGCTCAGTTTGAAACCTCGACTTGCCCACTCGTTTGTGGGTGATAAGCCGTAGAAAGCCGATGTGTAACCCCATATTTCCTTAGGACCCTTTCAAATTGGTCGTTACAAAAATGGGTTCCACGATCGCTTATGATCGCATGAGGGGTTCCAAACCGAGAAAACAATTGCTTCAAAAACTTGACTACCACACGAGCATCATTAGTGGGCAAGGCTTTGGCCTCCACCCACTTAGATAGGTAGTCAACCGCAACGAGATTGTACTTATTACCACGAGATGATGGGAACGGCCCCATAAAGTCTATACCCCAAACGTCAAAGATCTCACATACTTGGATGATGTTTTGTGGCATTTCATCTTTTTGTGAGGCTTTTCCTTGTCGTTGGCATGAATCACATGACTTCACAAGATCTTGTGCATCTCGGTAAATAGTAGGCCAAAAGAAGCCGGCATCAAACACCTTCTTAGCCGTGAGATTAGCACCTTGGTGACCACCCGTGGGTCCCTCATGGCAAGCTCTAAGGATGTTAGAAGCTTCGGTGCCAAATACACAACGTAGGATGATTTGATCCGCACAAGTTCGAAACAAGTAAGGGTCGTTCCAAAAGTAGTACTTGACGTCACGAAAGAATTTTCGTTTTTCTTGAGTCGTCATACCCTTGATGATGAAGTTACCCGCATGGTAATTTGCAAAATCCCCAAACCATGGGGTGGAAGAATCAAGCTTAGAATTCACTACACCAAGTGTCTCGAGCGGAAATGTTTCGGTGATTTCCTTGGGCTCGTAAACACTTTGGTGAGGATCTTCCAAACGAGAAAGATGATCGGCCGCTAGATTCTCGGCTCCTTTTTTGTCAACGATTTTGTGATCAAATTCTTGAAGGAGGAGAATCCAACGAAGTAATCTAGGCTTAGCATCTTGCTTTTCCATGAGATACTTAATAGCCGAATGATCCGTATACACTATGCATTTTGTCAAGACGAGATAAGGTCGAAATTTTTTAAATGCATACACCACGGCAAGGAATTCCTTTTCCGTTGTAGTGTATTTTAGTTGAGCCTCGGTCATCGTCTTGCTAGCATAGTGAATAGGCAAGAAGTGCTTATCATGACGTTGCCCCAATACGGCCCCAATAGCGTAATCACTAGCATCACACATGAGCTCAAAGGGGAGGTTCCAATTGGGAGCAACAAGAATGGGAGCTTCGGTAAGTTTCCTCTTAAGGATTTCAAAGGCTCGTACACAATCTTCGTCAAAGACAAAACGTGCCTCTTTTTCAAGAAGATGTGTAATGGGTCGAGAAATCTTCGAAAAATCCTTGATGAATCGACGATAAAAGCCCGCGTGGCCTAGGAAACTCCTAACTCCCTTAACGGTTTTGGGATGAGGTAATTTGGCGATGACGTCTACCGTAGCTTGATCTACCTCAATCCCTGCTTCGAGACCTTGTGCCCTAAGACGATTCCACTCTTAACCATAAAATGATACTTTTCCCAATTGAGCACAAGATTGGTTTCCTCAAACGTTTCAACATTCTCTCAAGGTTCGACAAACACGAAGTGAACGAATTACAAAACACGGAAAAGTCATCCATGAAGACTTCCATCGTCTTCTCGATCATGTCATGAAAAATAGCCATCATGCACCGTTGAAAGGTTCCCGGTGCATTGCAAAGTCCGAATGGCATTCTACGATAGGCAAACGTTCCATAAGGACACGTAAACGTAGTTTTTTCTTGATCACGAGGATCGATGGGAATTTGGAAGTAACCGGAAAAACCATCTAAAAAGCAGTAGAAATCGTTTCCCGCAAGACGCTCCAACATTTGGTCCATGAAGGGCAAGGGAAAATAGTCTTTTCGAGTGGCTTCATTCAACTTACGATAGTCAATGCACACTCTCCATCCGGTCACGAGTGTAGTGGGAATTAACTCATTGGCATCGTTTGGCACAACGATCATTCCTCCCTTCTTAGGGACACAATGAATAGGACTCACCCAAGGGCTATCGGAAATAGGGTAAATCATTCCCGCGTCAAGGAGTTTAAGGACCTCCTTTTTGATGACGCCGTGAATTTTAGGGTTCACCCTTCTTTGACATTGGATTGCGGGCTTGTAATCCTCCTCCATTAAGATTTTGTGGGTACAAAACTTGGGATCAATTCCCTTAATGTCGGATAACTTCCACGCAATTGCCCCTTTGTGATCCTTTAGAACATCGACAAGTACGGTTTTTTCATCATTCGAAAGTTCCTTCGCAATAATAACCGGTAACTTGTCGTCCTCCTCCAAATAGACATATTCGAGGTGAGGAGGTAAATCTTTCAACTCGAGGATAGGTGGTTCCCCAAGTGAAGATTTGGGCTCGATACTCATAACCTCCTCGGGTGGAGGAAATGGGAAATCGTTAAGAAAATCCTTGATAATCGAGAAGTCCTCATCGTTGTCGAGGTCTTCGTTACAAGTACGTGGAACATCGAATTCTTCCAACGTAAAACCACCACCTTCAAATGGAGTGAAGGTTGGTGTCGAATTATCAAGAATTGGATCTAACATAGTGGGATTGCCACTAGTTTCAACATCACCAAACCCTAGAACTTCTTGTGAAAATTCCTCGCAAACCACGTCTATCATATCAACGAGGTTTATGGTAGCAACGGAATAAACATGAGGAAGTTGAGAATTTTGAGTCGCGTTTATAACAAGTTCCTCGTCGTTGAAACGTAAGGTGATCTTTCTAGCATGCACATCAATTAAAGCCATAGACGTATCTAAAAACGAACGACCTAAAATGAGAGGAACTTGAGGATCCGTGGGGATATCAACAACGATAAAGTCTACGGGATAGTAGAACTTCCCCACTTTCACAAAAACGTCTTCCGCCAATCCACATGCACGAATCATGGAATGGTCGGCCATCTCGATAGACATTTGTGAAGGAGTAAGATTAGGAAGATTGAGCGACTCGAAGATTGCAAGCGGCATCAAGTTAATGCTAGCACCAAGATCGGCCAAGGCATAGCATTCTTCCATATCTTGAATTGCACAAGGGATCAAAAATTTACCGGGATCACCGACTTTTTGAGGTATGCGATTAAGATAAACCGACGAACAACTAGACAATTGGTGCAATTTCTCATTGTTGTTCAACATACTCTTAAAGTTAGCGGCAAATCGAGGCATCATGACCAAAGCATCGGCGAAACTCACATTAAGGTGCAAATCATGAAACATTTTCATTAAAAGCTCAAATTGATAATTATCGCGCTCTTGTCGTTTCTCCTTCCTAAGTCTCGATTGGTAAGGTAAGGGTGGTGTGGGTTGGGGCATAGGCATAGCCTTTGGAATCTCGGGTTCCAATGTTGGTAAAGGGTCGACCGTAGGTGTGGCATGAGCGGTACTTTATGGGCTTGAGATATGCTCCTTTTCGAGCACCACCTCGGGTTCTTCCTCAATTTCCTCCACCGTTGGAGTAATTGGTTGAGGAGTCGGTTCTTTAAGTGTCTTACCACTTCGTGTGGTAATCACTTTCATCTCTCCCTTCGGGTTTGATATGTTACTAGGTAAACTACCCGAAGTAGAGGCTTTGTTCCCCATGACCGCTTCTAAAATAGCATTAAGCTTAACATCTTGACTAGCGGCTTTTTGGTCAATCCTTTGTTCAAGCCTAGCATGACTTTGCTCAATTTTATTGTTTTGACCTCTAACTTGATTAGCAAAATCATTTTTCAACTCATTTCTCATGTTAACATTTTCCTTAACAAAATTAGCTAACTCCTTGGTGCTTTTAGCCGTGTCCCTAGCTTGACTAGCCAATTGCTCTTGAATGTTTTCCAAAATCTTATCATTTGCCGTAGCGTAATTCAAAAAGTCCATTGGAAGTTCTTTTGTGTAAACATTTTGAAGACCTTGACTTGTGTTTTGAAAATTACGGTTTTGGTTTTGATTTTGCAATTGGCTACTACGTCCTTGATTCCCATAATTGTTATTACTCTTGTAATTGTTTCTTTGATTGTTTTGGTAACCAACTTGATTGTTTCGATAATTGTTAGCATTTTGATTTGGTGGAAAACCCGGTGGAGTCAATTGATTAGTGCGGGGAACTTGACCGTTTTGGTTATAAGTTCTCGCGGCCGCGTAGGCACTCGAAGTGTTACCACCGTTGGTAATGCACTCGGAGTAATCGTGAGCTCCACCACAATACATACAAGAAACCTCAACCGCTTTAGCCGTAGCGGGAGTGGGTTGTTCACCAACTTTAAACTCAATTAACAATCCTTTAAGCTTATCAAAAATCTTGTTCTCCAAATTAACCTCGATTTGGCAAGCATCAACGGTATGTGACAATGAAGGCGAAGGTGAAGATGAAGTCTTACGAACACTCGACGTGCTACGAGGACTATAAACCTTAGACCTATTCTCAATGATTAACAATGCTTCCTCGACCGTCTTACACAAAAAATTACCACCCGCGGCGGCATTAAGATAATCACGCTCATGATCGTTCAAGCCATTATAAAACGTGTCAATTTGATGCAAGTCGGAAAAACCATGATGAGGACATTCGTGCAACATTTCCTTAAACCTATTCCAAGCCGTCGAAAAACTCTCATTATACTCTTGTGAAAACATTGAAATCTCGTTTTTCAAATGCGTAGTCTTAGAGGGCGGAAAAAATTGGTTCACGAATTTTGAAACGAGATCCTTCCACGTCAATATAGAATTGGGTGGCTCTTTCTCTAACCAAATTTTTGCGGGTCCCGCTAAGGAATACGTAAAAAGCATCATCTTAATCGAGTCATTAGAGACGTCCTTAAACTTGCAAGTGGCAGTAAGAAGATTAAATTGGCGAATGTGGTTATGAGGGTTGTCCTTTTCGTCACCTCGAAACTTGTTGTTTTGAATCATGGACAACAAACCCGTCTTAACCTCAAAATTCTCCGCAAGGATAGCGGGAATCACAATAGCTTCTCCATAACCCTCGGTGGGTGCTTGAAGCAACTCCATCATAGTTCGATTAGCCATGGGTGCTTCTTTCTCTATGATGGGTTCGACAATAGGAGATTCTTCACTAGAAGATGTTTGGTTTCCTTCCTTTTGACGACGTTTACGTGCACGTCTTGCTTTGGAGCGAGTTTGCATAAACGTCACGTACAACGAGAGGGTGAGCAAAGAAGATTCTTTTTGGTGTTTTTACTTTTTCAATTTTTTTGTGGTTTTTGATTGTTTTTACTTTTTTTTTTGGATTTTGTGGAATGTATTAAGTAGACACAAATCTACAAATCTCCTCCTTAATCAAATCTCTCGATTAAAGAAGCCTCAAGGAATGAAAACGATCACGTGAAGTGAACGCCTTCGATGACTTTAGAACGTTGGTGGAACACCAAAACGTTCAAGATGGTTTAATCAATTGAAACCAAGAAAATATATATGATACTTAGTAATACTTTGGGCGGCAAAACCCTCGATTAGCTCTCAAAATCAAATACTCACAAGAAAGCGGGGAAACGAGGCGGTGCGAAGCACTTAAGAGCCTTTTTCCTTAGGATATATTTTATAATATCCGCCTTATACCCACCTTATAGTTTGTATTTACAAAATCGAGCTTCTCGAAAGTATTTATCTATTTTTGCCTTTTTTCTTTGGTTTGAGATTCGAATACAATGATTGGGTAATGACCTCCCAAGTCGAGGTTGTGATTTCTCACGTATTTGGAGTACTTGTGAATTTATTGTTCTACGTATACAATATAGTAATAGTATTCACACAAAAAACGAAAACCGATAATACGTATTAGTAGAGTGCTACTAATACAAATACTTTTATGGCTATATATAAAAACAACAATTTCCAAATCAAAACACAACACGCCTCCCCGGCAGCGGCGCCAAAATGATTGTTGAGTTTTTGTATACCCTTTAGGAAAAGAGCAACAAATAGGGTAAGCACGACGATTTAGGAAAACCGTGTGTAAATGACCCTAAAATGAGTTCGTTCTCAAGGAGGCTTAGTGTGTGTGTATTGAAATGATTATCTTTGTGATTATACTTTTGAGAAAGAAAAAATAGAAATGAGATTAGAAGAGAATGACGGTTACGATGACGTATTACAATAAGACGAAAAGGTCGATCACGTAAAACCGTAAAAAGCACCAAATTAAAAATCTTAACCTAAAAATTCCTAAAAATTACCAAAAATCCACAATAATATTCTAAGAGTATACAAAAAATCCAAACTTGCCAAAACCTTTTAATTAATTAGATAATGACTTTTTAATGCTAATTAAAGCCCTAAAAATCAAAATTAATTGTTAAAAAGTCCCAAACAAGATTTAAAAGTATGTAAACCTCAAAAATAACCTAATTAAGCTAAAAAAATATTTTTTTAAATATTAAAACCAAATAAAACTATTTTTAAACAATTAAAAACTATTAAAATCAATTAAAACTTAAATTAATTCTAGAAAATAATTGAAAAGCCCTAAAAATATTTGGAAAGTTACAAAATTCCTAATTAAGTGTCTACAATCTAGGAAAAATGTAAAAACTTAAAAAATCAGACTTTTAATTTTTAATAATAAAATAATATTCAAATATTCAAAAAAATTCAAAGTTTACAAAAAAATTCTAAAAAATTACCAAAAATATAGAATAATGTAACTAGGACAGAAATGCAATCAAAAGTTTCCAAAACCTTTTTAATAATTTTATATTAAATTCCAAAGTTGGTTAAAAACCCTAAAATCATATAAAATAAAAAATTAGCTAAAATGAAAACTTTAATGGATGTAAACCTCAAAAATATAGTTAAAAACCTAAAAACTATTTTTCCAGATTTTTAAAATACTTTTTCCTATTTTTTTACTTTCTAAAATTTAAGCTTGAAATAATCCTAGTAAATTAATTAAACACGTGAAAAATAAATTTTTTTAACCAAAAAGTCCTAAACCCAAATAAGAACAAAGGCAAAATGCTAAGTGGTAAAAATCTAAAGAGAATAAGCTGAAATCAGCTTATAACTAAGTTGCTAAGTTAAATAAGCTACAAACAAACACTCTTTAAATAATTAAGAGTCCAAGTGATAACCAGTCAAAGACCCTAGGGCAACTGGTTATCACGTTGGAGTGTGAGAGGAGTGGCGCAGGTTCGAGTCCTGGCCACGTCCTTTTTACAAAATTATTTTTTTTTAAACCATAGAAACTCAAAAACAGTAACTTTAACTCAATCTAAAACAAACTCTTAATAAGAAATAAGCTAGAATCAAACTATAGAATCAAAAGAATTTCCCAGTTAGGCTGCTTGATGAACACAAAGTAAAAAAAAACGTATCTTCACTTGTGAAGATAGAACAATAGGACTTGTTAAATGAGATTTGTAGGTGTTTGATGGACAATGAGGGCACCCCTACATTCAGTTTGAGTGTAGGGAGTCAAATATAGCACAAAAAACACAAGCACTTAACAAAAATCAAGAAATCATGGCATAAGAATGTTACTGATCTAGCATGCATAAGTGAAATCCTTCTTTGCTGATCTACTTGACCAATAATCCAAATTCAAATGCCTAGAACTATTAATTAGGTTTATGTAAGTATGTTTAAACAGTTGATTACCCTAGATTATCATGGCATCTAGGTTATCACAAATCCACAACTCAAAATATCAACAATCCAAGGATTTATAGGCAAGTGAAAGATTCAAGTGTTCAAAGGCTTAAAACTGATAGATAACCACTCCAATACCCTTCCTAAACAATAACTATTATAAAGCAGAGACAAACTCCAAACCAAAACTCAACAAGCATCAGATCCAAACACTACTTAAAATTTGTGAAAAATAAATTTTCAAAGGAAATGTTTGCAAATGAAGACAATAAGCATTTCTATCAGTCTAAACATGCATATCAATCTAAATTGAGCTTAAATAAACAAGTAAAACCAGTTTTCAAACAGCTTCACAACAAATCCAAATAAGCACAGTCCTAAGCTAAATATGAGGGTTCAAGGTTTATACCTTGTGGGACCCACATCCAGGCCCCACTATGGCAGCAAAGCCATCTCCCATCAACTTATAGCTGGGCTATTGGCTTATAAAACAAGTATGCTAGTAGATAGATGCTGGTGGTGGTCACAAGATACACACACACCCTATATGACTTCACAATGTTTGAGTGATAATAACCCTGCTAAGAGAAAAGGAAAAGACTGTGTAAAAGCTAAAGGCTAACCCCTAGCTTATGGATGAAGCTAGAAGTGAGCTTGAGCTTAGGTTAGAACTATGATAAGCTCAACAGTGGACCAAATAATGGCTGTCTAAAATTGGGTACCCACTATACCAGAACAAGCTATGGTATCATGGACATACACAACCTCAAACACCACTAAACTAACATATTCCATCACCATTTTATCAGATTCTTATGAAAATTTAGGGTTTATGAAAAACTTGAAAAGAAAACAGAAAACTTGGAAAACTTTGATTAACTTGCTAAAAACTTAAAACCAAACTGAGCAATGATAACTTAATCAGATGAAAAATAAATTGGGACTAACTTTCTTCACATAACACTTAACCAACTTTTATTCATAAAAGGGGCATTACAAGGATGTGAACAAGGAAAGCAAGAACAATGAAAATGTAAGACCTAAGACCCTTTATATAGAGGGTGCACATGCTACTTTGATAAAAAAAAATAAACCATAATTCTAGTGCTTGATTTGCCAGAAATACCCTTGAAGATTTTTGAATTTTCGTCCCATGTGAACTTCTCTTGTCTGCTTGTGGTGAAATCAACGTTGCAAAAATGATCCAAGGGGTGTGAATGATGCGTGGATATGAAGCTATGTCTTGGTCGTTGATCCTCTGGCCTGGTTTTGTTTGGACGTGCAAGGTGGGGTGATGGCATGTGGGGAAAGGTTCTAGGTGAGAGTGACAGGAGAGTTTAGTGAGGCAAAAGGTTTATCCCCACCCTAATCTTAAATCTACACAAGTTTGAGGTGTAATTTCAAGTAATTAAGGGTTTTGATGATTAGGGTTTATGTGAGGATGAACATAAACAGTGGTGTTTTTGATGTGTTTAAAGGTTAAGTATGTTTAAAAAACGTGTTTCCCCCACAAATTTACTGATTTAAATAAAATCAGTTATTTAAAAAATAATGGAAGGTGACATGGAGGTTTAGGGCGTGGTGATTGGTTGATTTGTGTGAGTGGGTGACGTGTAAGGCAGGGAGTGGTGGAGGAGAGAATGGTTGTCTGGTCAGTTATGGCCCCTTAATTTCCTTGTTTTGTTCAATTTGTATTATCAGCCCAAAGTTTGCTTTCCCTTTGTTAATAACTTTGATGAAGTTGTCAAAATTGGCACATCAGGTTTTCAAACTTAAAACAAGGACTTCTTTTGTAATTTCTTCATTCTTCAAGGGCTTAACTTGTCATGTCTTCATTCTTCAAGGTTTTGGCTTGTTTGTTGACTTCTTGGAGGACCAATATTGACAATTTAGTTTTGTTGAGGGACTAAATTTGCCAATTCTTCAAAGTTAAGGGTCCTTTTTGTAATTTTGACAAACTTTAGGGACCAAACTTGTAATTATGAAGATACAAGGGTATAAAGTGTCAATTCTTCCATATTGGAGGACCCTTATTCATATTTCTTCAAGTCTTCAAGGGTTTTCTTGGAAAATTCTTCATTAGGGCTTGGTTCATTGTGCGGCTTCGTTTCCCGTGTTCGTTTTTGCATAATTCTTGTGATCTTTTGTCATTTTCTCAATATCCATACCTAAAATACACAAGCAACAAACACAAGCCTATATTTGGGTATTTTGATGATATTTAATGCATTTTAAGCCCATTTTGGACGATGAGACTATGTATAAAAGCAGTCTCATCATTGTACCTGGAAGAAACCCCCAGGGTGGTATCTATCAACTTGGAACAATTGAGGTGAAGAAAGAGGATCCGAATGTCGTTACCTGTACGTTTTTACTCAACAATCATTATGCTGTTGCTTTATTTGATTCGGGTGCTGATAGGAGCTTTGTATCCACTAAATTTAGTGCCCTTATTGACATTGAACCTGTTGAGATAAATACCAGTTACGAGGTGGAATTGGCTAATGGTAAATTAGTGAAAACTAATAAGCTATTAGAAGGATGCTCTCTAAATCTCTTGAACTATTCCTTTCCGATTGATTTGATATTGATAGAATTAGGTAGTTTTGATATTATTATTGGTATGGATTGGTTGTCGTTGAATAATTCTACTATTTTATGTGGAGAGAAGAAGGTTAAGATTCCTCTTAGGAATAGGAAGTTAGTAATTGATGGTAATCGAGGTGAATCCCGTTTGAAAATCGTTTCATGTATTTACGTCCAAAAGTACATCAGGATCGGTTGTGAGTTATTCTTAGCTCAAGTAACCGGGAACGAGTCTAGGGAGAAACGATTGGAAGATGTACCTATTATTTGTTAATTTCCTGAGGTTTTTCCTAAAGATTTACCCGGACTTCCACCGATAAGGCAAGTAGAGTTTCGAATCGATTTAATTCCTGGTGCTACACCGGTGGCACGTGCGCCTTACCGATTAGCCCCTTTTGAATTAAAGGAGTTATCTGAGCAACTTAAGGAGTTGTCTGATAAAGGTTTTATTCGACCGAGCTCGTCGCCTTGGGGAGCTCCAGTCTTGTTCGTTAAGAAGAAGGATGGATCTTTCCGTATGTGCATTGATTATAGGGAACTGAATAAGTTGACAATTAAAAATCGATATCCCTTACCTAGGATTGATGATTTGTTTGATCAACTACAAGGATCTAGTGTGTATTCTAAGATAGATTTGCGGTCAGGATATCACCAACTTCGCGTCCGTGAAGAAGATATTCCTATAACTGCATTTAGAACTCGTTATGGACACTATGAATTTCAAGTAATGCCATTTGGGTTAACTAACGCACCTGCGGTTTTCATGGATTTAATGAATCGAGTGTGCAAGCCCTACTTGGATAAATTTGTGATTGTGTTTATTGACGATATTCTAATCTATTCTAAGAATGAAGATGAACATAGAGAACATTTAAGGATTGTTTTAAATTTGTTGAAGGATGAAAAGTTGTATGCTAAGTTTTCGAAATGTGATTTCTGGTTAGATTCTGTGCAATTTCTTGGTCATGTGATTAACAAAGATGGAATTCATGTTGATCCTGCAAAGGTTGAAGCCATTAAGAATTGGTCTGCACCGACAACGCCAACGGAAGTGCGACAGTTCTTAGGATTGGCTGGCTAGTATAGGCGATTCATTAAAGAATTTTCTTTGATAGCTAAACCCTTGACTAAGCTTACCCAGAAGAATAAACCTTTCGTTTGGGGAAGTGATGAAGATAGAGCATTTCATACATTGAAGCAAAAATTATGTAGTGCGCCAATCTTATCATTACC
The DNA here is from genome assembly GCA_025667525.1 of Glebionis coronaria. NCBI lineage: Eukaryota > Viridiplantae > Streptophyta > Magnoliopsida > Asterales > Asteraceae > Glebionis > Glebionis coronaria. Next base: position 497,949,997 of record CM046877.1, read on the forward strand.
CGACGGGAGTGAAGATTTTGTAGTATATTGTGATGTATCTCTTAGAGGCTATGAAGCTGTTTTGATGCAGCGAGAGAAAGTGATAGCTTATGCTTCTAGGAAATTAAGGAAGAATGAGGAGAATTATACTACTCATGATCTGAGTTAGGAGTTGTAGTCTTTGCTCTTAGGTTGTGGAGACATTATCTGTATGGCACCAAGTGTACGGTATTCACCGATCACAAAAGCCTACAGTATATTCTCGATCAGAAGGAATTGAACATGAGGCAACGAAGATGGATAGAGTTGTTAAGTGATTATGATTGTGATATAAAATATCACCCAGGAAAAGCCAATGTTGTTGCCAATGCATTAAGTAGGAAAGATAGAGAGCCTATTAGGGTACGTTCTCTAGTCTTGACCGTGCACAAAAAAATTGCCTGAGCAAATTAGAAATGCGCAAATAGAAGCTTGTAAGAAGGAAAATTTTGTTAATGAAGGGTTCCGAGGAGAAGGAGATCCTTTAGAGGTTAGAGCTGATGGAGTGAAATGCTTAAGAGGTCGTATGTGGATACCTAAGTTTGGAGGCTTAAGAGACTTGATTATGTTAGAATCCCAATCTAAGTATTCCATTCATCCGGGATCTGATAAGATGTACCATGATTTGAAGAAGTTGTACTGGTGGCCGAATATGAAAGCTGACATAGCTATGTATGTTCTTCAATGCTTGACTTGTGCTAGAGTTAAAGCTGAACATCAAAAGCCATCAGGACTACTTCAACAGCCAAAGATTCCTGAATGGAAGTGGGAGCGAATTACAATGGACTTTATCACCAAGCTTCCTAGAACATCATCTGGAAACAACTCGATTTGGGTTATTGTCGACAGACTGACCAAATCAGCACACTTCATTCCGGTTAAAAACCTAATGAAACAAGACGTGCCTTAAACACAAGGTTAAGGAAGGTCTAATCAAACAAATGGAACTCAGAATTAGGCTACTCAAACACCAAACTTTTAATTAAATCTAAAAGAGATTTCAAAATTTCAGAAATTCAAATTTTATTTAAACTTAAAAAGAAATTACAAATATAATAGCCTAAAACTGGAACAAAGGGACTCTCACATGTTGAGGTCTCCTTTTATAGGCAAATGCCTGGCTAGCACTATTCACAAACCCTAGATGTGAATTTCCCTAAATGCCCTAAGTCCTTGAGTGAGTTTGTTGTTGATGAGCTGTCCAAAGTGATCCCAAACGTTCATTTTAGCTTTGTGATCAAGCAAAGAGTCTCAGCTGTTGATCTTAACACGTGGCATGACTTGGAGGGCAAGTACTCATGTGATGGGTGAAACGGTTTGAATGGTGGGGTCCCTTGGGTGAGTGGGAGTGTGAGTTTAAGCATGGGATGGATTCGTGTGAAGGTTAATTGTGTTTTGGTAAAGGTAATTGTAAAAACCCCCTTGTTGGTGAAAAGTAAAAACTGGGTTCATACGTGTGAACAGTGACACGTTTGATCCGTTTTCTTAGGGAAAAAGATGTTTGGCGCGTGTTTAGGGATTTAAACTTATAAACTTGGCAGCCTTGGTCCTTTTTCTTTCTTTCTCTTGTCTTTTGTGTTTAAAACTCTATCAGCGTCCAAATCCTTTGTAACAACTTTTCACAACTTGTCATTTTATGCACAAAACTTTCCAAAAAGTGTATCAAGGGTTAATTTTGGAACTTTTGCATATTTGAAGGACTGATCTTGGACATTTTTTATCTCCAAAGGTCTTCAATGTATCTTTGGCTTGATGAGGGACCATAATTGACAAATTGGAATTGTTGAGGGACTAATCTTGCCATTTCTTCAAAGTTGAGGGACCTTTTGTATAATTTTGACAAACTTAAGGGACCAAACTTGTAATTGTTAATATACAAGGGTTTTAAGTGTCTTTTCTTCAATAAATGAGGATCAATCTTGTTTGTCTTCAAGTCTTCAAGGGTATTTGTTGAATTTTCCATGATTAGGGCCCGGTTCTTTGTACGGCTTCGTTTCTCGTGTCCGTTTTTCCTTGTAACTTGTGATCTTTTGTCTTTTTCACGATATCCATACCTAAAATACACAAGTAAACAAACACAAGCATATATATGGTATTTTATGACATTTTTATGCATTTAAAGCCCGAAAAGAACGATGAGATCATGTATAAATGCCATCTCATCAATGATTTTTGCATGTTTTTATCTCAGGTGCTTGAAAATCCGGATGGAGATCGACTCTGATGGCCCACTTAATATTAAAAATGTTCATTCGATCTATGTTTTGTAAACTAAATGACCTGTATAATTTAGGACCTGTTGTACACTTTAAAACTTTTTATCGAATGAATGTATGTTGAACCTTGTACAACCATTTTTATGTGTTGTCTATGATTGGAGTTATTGTGCTATCCCGTAACACTCTGAAAGACCCTTTCGCTGTACCGATACGAAATTTGAGAGTGTTACAAATGTCAAAGGCGTAGATACTAGAACTAAAAGCAAACTGCGATGCCTATTAGTGCTAGAAAACCCAAACGCAAAGTGAACCATTCTGGTGCAACCTCCAATAAGAAAAGTAATGCATCAGACACCACCACTAAGAACCCTAGAAGCAAAATTAAGGAATTATATGATTCTGCTAGCAAGTATTGGAAATGGTGGGTTGCTAATCAATGTCCTCCAGGATATAAATGGATGCCTAAAGCTAGGACAGAAAATGTGACAACGAGTGTTAGTATGCCTTTAAATGTTGCTAAGGACACTAATGATTCTACTATCACAACTACTGTGGTATCCAATTTAGCAAATGCTCCATCGTGTTCTAACTCTTCTGCAGGTGATACAAATATTTCTCTTCATAATGGACTCCGGATGCACGAAGCACATGACGGGGAATCTCAAGCTTCTAATTAACTTCGTAGAGAAGTTCCTGGGTACGGTCCGATTCGGAAATGATCAATTTGCACCGATCCTAGGATATGGAGATTTGGTTCAGGGTAATATCACGATAAAAAGGGTATACTACGTCGAAGGGCTCAATCACAATCTTTTCTCTGTTGGTCAATTCTGTGATGCGGATTTGGAGGTTGCTTTGACATGTTTTGTTCGTGATTATGATGGGAATGACTTACTTACTGGTACACGGGGTACTGATCTTTACACAATTTCACTTCAAGACACAACTTCATCAACTCCAATTTGCTTCATGGCTAAAGCTTCAACGACTCAGGCATGGTTATGGCATCAACGTTTATCTCATCTTAATTTTGATACCATCAACTTGCTTTCCAAAAAAGATATTGTGAGAGGCCTTCCAAGTTTGAAATTCATCAAAGATCATCTTTGTTCTTCTTGTGAGCTTTGTAAAGCTAAACGAAGTAGCTTCAAAACAAAGACCACACCAAGCTCTAAAGGACGGTTAAATCTTCTCTATATGGATCTATGTGGTCCCATGTGTGTTCAAAGTATTAATGGGAAGAAATATATTCTGGTAATTATCGATGATTACTCAAGGTACACATGGACTCACTTCTTGAGGTCCAAGGATGAAACACCCGAAGTTCTCATCAGCTTCCTTAAACTGATACAACGTGGTCTTCAAGCTCAAGTTAAAGTGGTTCGTACTGACAGAGGTACAGAATTTTTGAATTCAAATCTGAGAAACTATTTTGAAGCCGAAGGAATTGAACATGAAACATCTATTGCTCGAACACCCGAACAAAACGACGTTGTTGAAAGACAAAACCGTACTCTAGTTGAGGCTGCTCGAACATTATTATCCGCTTTAAAACTACCACTATATTTTTAGGCCGAAGCCGTGTCAACTGCATGCTACACACAAAACCGCTCCTTAATTGTCCCAAGACACGAAAAGACACCATATCACATAATTCATGATCGAAAACCTTCACTTAAACACCTTCACGTTTTTGGATGTACGTGCTACATTATTCGAGATGGTGAAAATCTGGACAAGATGAAAGAGAAAGGTTATGCATGCATTCTAGTGGGATATGCAACTCAGTCTGAGGGACATAGAGTGTACAACAAGAGAACAAAATTGATAGTCGAGACTATTCATGTCATATTTGATGAATTACAAGAGATGGCACTTGAACAAAACAGTTTAAGTCCCGATCGACAACGGCAAACGACTTCCGTTCACAACCGTACGGAACTCGGAACTCAAGACCACAGCAATGAACCGTCAAGTTCAAAGCTGGGTCCTGAAAATTTTCCTAGAGCAGATATGACAGTGGACACGACACTTGAAGAGTTGGAAATGTTATATGGACCAATGTATGATGAATATTTCATGGGGGAGAAACAAGTTTTATCAAAGTCTTCCGCTGTCACTCATGATAAGAATGATGATACCGATCATCGTCTACAAAAGGATACAACTTCATCTACTTCAACACCGGTTGCTACAGATTTACCTCCTAAGAATATCACTTTAACAATCAATCCTACAATATCCACAACTATTGTCATTGCTCCAGAGAACACAAATCAAGTAGACGATGCATTATCTGACGAAGACGAATTTATCAACCCATTCGGTACACAGGTACACGAAACTAGAGAGTCTTCTACTCGCCATGTTGATCCGTCAAATATGCATACGTTCTATCAACGACATCCTTCAACACATCATTGGACCCGAGATCATCCTTTGGTTCATGTAATTGGAAACCCTTCACAGCCCGTTCGCACAAGACGACAGCTCAACACCGATGGCGATGTTTGTATGTTCGTACTCGCCGTGAGTTCAGCTGAACCGAAAAACATCAAAGAAGCTATGGCTGATCATGCTTGGATTTAATCGATGACGGATGAACTTCAACAATTTGAAAGACTTAAAGTCTGGGAACTTGTTTACAGACCATACGATGTGATTCCCTTAAATCTTCGTTAGATCTGGAAAAACAAGATGGATGAAGAAAACACGATCATCAAGAAAAAAGCTAGGCTAGTGGCTAAAGGGTATGGAGAGAAAGAGGGTATTGATTTTGAAGAATAATTTGCACCAGTAGCTCGAATGGAAGCAGTCAAGATTTTTCTTGCTTATGCTGCACATAAGGGATTCATTGTCTACCAAATGGACGTAAAGACGGCGTTTCTTAACGATCCTTTGAAGGAAGAAGTCTATGTCACGCAGCCAGAAGGATTCTTCAATCCTCATTATCCTGACAAGGTGTATCGTCTCCACAAAGCGCTATATGGACTCAAGCATGCTCCAAGGGCGTGGTACGACGAGCTCTCGAAATTTCTGGTATCCAAAGGTTTCTCAAAAGGTTCCATTGATCTAACTCTGTTCACTTATAAATATGTGGATGACATTTTGCTTGTGCAGATTTATGTTGATGACATTATTTTCGGGTCTACAAACCCAAAACTTTCAAAATGGTTTGAAAAAGTAATGCACAACAGATTTGAAATGTCTATGATGGGCGAACTAAAATTCTTTCTAGGAATTCAAGTTCACCAATTCCCAAGTGGTATCTTCATTAACCAAGCTAAGTATTGTCAAGAGATAATCAAAAAGCATGGTATGACTTCATGTGACCCCGTCGGGACACCATTATCAACCACATCGCTAGATGCTGACTTGGAGGGATTACCCATAGATCAAACGAGATATCGTTCCATGATCGGGTCCCTCATGTACTTGACAGCAAGCAGACCTGATATTCATCATGCTACATGCTATTGTGCACGATATCAAGCACGACCCACTGAAAAGCACCTCAAGGAGGTTAAACGGATCTTTCGGTACCTTAAGAATACCATTCACATGGGACTCTAGTATCTGAGGGAAACCGGTTTCTTTCTAACGGCCTATTCAGATTCTGACCATGCAGGGTGTCTTGATACACGTAAAAGTACTTCTGGTGGTGCACAATTTCTAGGACAAGATAAGCTTGTGGGATGGTCTTCCAAGAAGCAGGATTGCACGTCACTTTCATCAGCCGAAGCGGAGTATGTGTCTCTATCTGCGTATTGTGCTCAAGTTCTTTGGATGAGAACACAACTCATGGATTATGGCTTCCACTTTGATAAAGTAACTATGTACTGTGACTCAAAGTCCACCATAGCCATCTCCTGCAATCCGGTACAACATTCCCGCACGAAGCACATTGATGTCAGATATCACTTCATTAAGGAACAAGTTGAAAAGGGTATTGTTGAATTATACTTTGTTGGAACTGATTACCAATTAGCTGACATGTTTACAAAAGCTCTTTCGAAAGAGTGGTTTGCGTATCTAGTTAGGCAAATTGGTATGAGATGTTTGACTCCAGCAGAACTGGAGATTCTAGCAAAGAAGCCTGCTTGATTTATCTATCAAACATCTACTTGTAAATATTAATGAAAAAGCAAAATACAAAAATATAAAACATATAAAAACAAAACACAAAATTAAAAATCTTTCAAAATCCAAAAATATTCTTCTCGACATGTCTTTCAGTATCGATAATATGGACGTGCCTAGAAATGTCGCTCAATAACGACACGGGTGTGTACATAAAGCTCGAATGAAAGTTGTAAATATTTTTCAAAACATGTCATTTCTTCTTTTAATAAAGGAAATTGTCTATTTTGGACAATATTTCCAAACAACTGGTAGAGCAATCTATCACGGGTTGAGCTTGTCACAAAACATTCCATGTTTTGAGCTCAACACAATGGCTTGTAATCACTTTCAGATTGCAACCCGGATCGATATTCACGGGGGAGTGTACGATTTAGTGCCCTTACCCTCAGCAAAAGAAGAGAAATCTTCTTACACTTGAGTGGATTCGTCAAGACATTCAAAGTCTATGAACTCAAGTTTATACTTTAGAAAAACCTCTTCGACAAAAAGAAATAGGATTTTTCAAAAAGTGTTGAACACAATTTTTTCAAGAATTTTTCAATGATTATTCAAAATCTTTCAAAAATTGTCTGTTCAACAACTCCCATCCTCAAAAAGAGAAATGTGGATCACATCCTCACAATGACAATTCAATTGGATCAATTTTTGAGGGGGAGCATTTTAACTTCATGCAAAAGATTAACACATCTTTCTCCCGGAGATTTTCACGACTATTTTTCAAAATATATTTTAATCAAATTTGGTATCTCTAATATCAAACGATTTAATATATTAGAGATAGGGGAGAAAATGTGATTAAAATATGATCTTATATAAGACTCAAGCACTTTAACTCTTATCTACATGTGCCAAACACTTTCGATTATCGATGCACATGTGAAGGGGGAGCATTTCTGAAACGACAAAACTAGCAAGGTGTTAAATGTTTTTCAAACACTTTGTTAGAATTTAAAGTGGTTTTCATGGTTATGATCAAATACCCACAACATCTTTAATTCATGACATTATTGGTGTCAAAAGGCTGGTTAGGTTTAACTCCTATGATCCAACCAGAACTGGAGGGATCTTCCCAGTGACAATCCAATAGATTATTAGAAGTCCTTAGGAAAGATGGAGTAGAATGTGAACGTAGCTGAATGCAGACTAAGTAATGATGCTAGCACTGGAACAATCACAACAAGGTGCTAGTAATGATGTCTTGGTAAGCATTAAAGGGGTTGAAGAATGAGAAAGAAATGTAAGGATAAAGGGTGTAAAGAAAGAAGCCCTCCATACAACTTAGGCAGAAACCGGGTTAACTCATCATGAAGACAAACTCATCATGGACCCAGTGATGTGAAGCACAACCCTTTCCTAGCTACTCAGATTTCTCTCAAAAGAAGTTTGTTTTATTGTCACGGAGGTCAACACGATTTCTATTGACTTTCTCACTCCGATATAGTTGATATTGAATAGGTGGCATCTGCTCCAGCCTCCGACCACTAAAAGTGCACAAATAGAGTCTAGAGCCAAGAGATCAATCAAATCTCGTTAGGACACACGGATCAAGATCAAGAGAGTCCTACGCTATATCCTTGTGATATTGCTAGAACACTCAGAGTGATACTACTTAGTATTCACAATGATGAGTGGAAATTCTTCCAGTGTTAACATCAAACAGCACTGCGGTAGGTCATATGCAAGATTTTTTATGAATTGAACATGTGTAAAACTGAAAAGAAACAGTGGTTTGATTCTGAATTAATTCAAACTCGTTTCAGGTTTCTACGCAATATCTTTATGGTCTTGCTAGAACACTCAGAGTGATACTACTTAGTATTCACAATGATGAGTGGAAATCCTTCCAGTGTTAACATCAAACAGCACTGTGGTAGGTCATATGTAAGATTCTTTATGAATTGAACATGTGTAAAACTGAAAAGCAACAGTGGTTTGATTCTGAATTGATTCAAACTCGTTTCAGGTTTCTACGCAATATCTTTATGGTCTTGCCAGAACACTCAGAGTGATATTTATTAATATTCACAGTGACGAAGGGAAATCCTTCTAGCGTCAACATCAAACAGCGCTACGGTAGGTGACTTGCGAGATTCTTTATGGATCAAACTTGTGTCAACTGGAAAGCAACAATGGTAAGATTCTTAATGAATCAAACTTGTTCCAGGAATTTGAATTGACGACTTTAATCAAGCGGATATCTATCCAATTGATTCACTCTTTATGTTCGCAGTCTTGCTTTGAGACGGTCGAGTAAAGAGAACGTCTAGTGCAGCCGCGAAACCCTGTCAAGGAAATTCTTAATTGAGTCTACCTAATCACAAGTACGGTATTTAATATCGTATAACGATCTTCACCGACCGGAGGTAAAACGCTATCGATTTAGGAAGAATGTCAAAGCCATTCAGTCCGTGTCTATGTTTTGTCTCGATAAGGTGGCGTCACGGTGTACTCAGCAAAGTCAAAGATTCATAACCACATATTCATGCCCAAAGACTTATCCAACAATTGATAGTGTGAGCATGTGGATAAAGACACAAGATCGCAAGATGGCAATGACAAGTCAAGGATGATTTGAAGATCTCAAGACGAAAAGACAAAGTCGAAAGACAACGACAAAGGCTCAAAGATCACAGCATGAAGGAACAAAACTACTGTTACACGTTCAAGGCTCATTTATGATGAGATTCGTAATCTCCATTGATCTCCAAATATCAAAAGGGTATGACCTCTCATTGGGGGAGATTGTTAACCTCAAAATATTGAGTCAAACAAGAATGCTCGGTCATATGTTTATTATGTATCATAAATTAGAATGTTGTAATAGGTAGTAGATTAGTCGTGTATTATGGGCTTAACTTTAAGCTAAGGTTCATTCATAAGTAACCAAAGCCCAAAAGGAAAGCCCGAACCATGATCATATAGCCCATTAAGCTACATGTAAGCAAAGGCTATATAAACCCTTCCTAGCATGTTAGGAAGGGTGTTGGTTCATTTCATTTTCTTCTAATCTAATATTTCACAAGTTTCTCCAACCATTTCTCTCTACTTTCTCTCACTACTTTCTCTCTCTAAAATTAATCTCATATCTACCTTTCTTTCTTCATTAATTCGTATTATATCATCATATATTAGGGACAAAACTTACCAATCAATATGGCACGACGGGGATCATCCGTCAAGGCGCGAACTGGGGTGATCATCCCCAAATAGTACTATTGTATGCACAAGCGTCTACCAAATCCCGGTAGTTCACAATTCATGCTAATGGGACTTTTAGTGACATAACCTAACTTTAATAATCCATTTTAGTTCATACATCGTGTGGATTTGCTATTTACTAATCTGGTAGTCTAGGTGGGTGGTGGAAGGTGGAAGCCATGGATGAGTTGAGAGAAAGAGAGGTTGTGTGTGAAAGGTTAAGAAAATGTGTATTGAAATGAAAAGAAACAAATGAAACACAATCAACACCCCTCCTTGGAATCCTTCGAGGGGTATATATAGTCACACACGACCCTTAAACTATACATTGTTCCTAGTCTAGTCTAAGTGTGTGTGACTATGATAACTAATGGGAATTCTTAAATGTCGTCACATAAAGTGAATTTACAACAATCTTCCCCCATGGGACGACGTGTAGAATTCCTTACAATATGTTTCCTAACAAGTACATAATGATTAAGAACAAAAGCTTTCATGAAGCGTCCAATGCTGATGATGTCTTCTGAGGCCTTTGACTTCAAGTCTTCACTTCAAAACGACTCATCTTTAAAGTAACTTGTAGTAGAAATACTGTAACGGCACGAGCTAAGTAATCCATATACTTCTGTTTAAGGAGAAGCTTCTGAATTAACTTCTCCCTAACTCATGCCACATAAACTTGATGTAGAAGCTTTTAAATAGCTTCCCCCTAAACTGACAATCCTCATAAGCAACTTCGAAGCTTTCAATAAAGCTTAGAATGATTAAGCAAACAACGGAATTTAAAAAGCAAACCCCATCATATAACATGATAATGTTGCTATGAGGGATTGAAAGTAAGGGGCACACCAAGTAGATCAACAACGTCTCTTCTCACGCTTGAATAATTCTTCTGAATTTTTCTTCCCCCTGAGAGTTCAAGTTATGCATACTAGAAAGAATCAAGACATTTCTTCCCCCACATAGTTGAAGAAAATAAATCATTCCCAAGTATGAAGCTCAAATACTGAAGTAGACACTTTATCCTATTCATGAAGTTGACATCATAACACCAGAGTCAGTTAAGTCCCAGAAATGCACATATCTTCTTCTGGAGATGCACCATAGTCAATTAAGTCCCGGAAGTGCATATCTCTCCATATAGGATAATGATGATGATTAATTGCAACATCAAAACAATTAAACATTGAATCAGTAGTGTACCGTTTAGAGATTGATAACGCCACGAGTTAAAACACTGATTTTCTCTGCGGTTATGACAAATGTCATCCCGGAATGTCTTCAAATCAAAAGAAGGTATGAAGTTCATCACGTGTACTCGTTGTGCGTTCAATGTGTCTTCTTCCCCCTTGATGGTTTTGAAACTTGGAACCATCAACAAATCGTACGCACATATACCTGAAATCTCGTGAGAATAATAAATAAGATGAATTATATATTTTGTAAGAAGCAGCTGCTGATCGAAAATCTCTACTCATAAACTCTCCATGGCCATCTTTACCAACCCCTTGTAGGCAATTTGAATTGACCACTGATAGAATGAACCGGATACATCAAACGTGAAACTGAATAAGAATCCCTCGATCTTGTGACTTAAGCTTGCACAATTGTTGAATGAGGAACGGTGGAGAAATCTCTAAGTACCCAATGCATCACTGAAGAAGTCTATAAGCACAACACCTCTTGAAATTATCCACGTCGACTATGCGCGTGACACTGAGTACAACAATGTAACCCCTTTAAGTGATAGTTATCCGAGTCATCAACCAACCAACCCGAACCCGGAAACTAGATAACCAAGTCGTCATTCTAAGATTAAGCACGAGCAAGTTATCTTTTAAAGATAAAATAAACACACGCCTTCGAAAAATCCGTCTTCAACTTCACATAATTAATACCCGATCAAACAAATCCGTAGCCACTAAAAAATTTCCAAATTTTTCTTGGTCTCGCCAAATAACATTTGTCACGTCATTTTTGTCACTTTTTGTCTCGTCATATTTTGTCACGACACTAAGTCATATCATTGTGTCTCGTCTTTTTGTCACAACTCACTATCCAAATTTGTAGTCCAAAAAATTAGTAAAATCACAGCCATTTATACTAAATGTTATACAACATCTAGTCATAGTTAACTTTATATATTACACACAATACAAAATTGTTGTAATATACCAAACTTGGCTCAACATCACGTTACATTAACATTTGGTAGTCAATTCATTTTGTTATAAAAACAAAACATGAATGTTAGCCCACAAAACAGACGCAACCCATATTGCAATAGCTGGTCCGATGAATGGATGAGTGAATACAAGGCCCAGCAGATGCTAAACCCGGTCCAACAACTAGGAATGCTCAGGTTATATAGTAGCCACATAACCATAATCTCATACAAACCTAACCTAATCTCACACATCATTGTTTCATCCGCCCCCATAAGCTATTTTCTCTCCCATTCAAAACATAGAAAAGTTCGTCACCCAAACTCATCTCATCCCCTCCACATCGTAACATATGTTGATCCCAAACTTAGATCGATTTAACTTTGTGTTAACGAGATTAAATCAAGTTTAACACGTAGAGAAACATTGTTGTATTGAACAATCTAAGTGTTATACGGAATTTAACACTTAGAACAAAGAACAAAACAAAGTAAAGCAAACTTTCACTTTGATTAATAATATCAATGAATGATTACAATGAAAGTGTTGTGAAATATGTGGAAGAGGTGTATATGAGATGTGTATTATGTCTAACACTAAGGCCTCCTTTTATAGGTTTAAGGAGCCTTGTACAAAAAGCTAAGATCAACTATTTTAGGAAGAGACATAAGATAAACATACTCAAATAACTTATTGACTAAATCTTTTAAACATTTAAGAATATATTCTGAATTCTTATCTTCATATTTTGTCCACCAGCTTGAAGAATTCATCATTGGCATATTTAGTAGTTGTCTTTGTGTTAAGATTCTTCTTGTCAGCGCCTTGATAATTCTTATCTACGTCTCATCTGTCAACGCCTCGTTTACTCTTGTCAGCGTCCATGTTCCTCTTGTCAGCGTCTAGGGACTTGGTCAATTTTATTCCCAACAATCCTCCCCTAAAATTGATATCTACTCTAGTAATCAAGTTTCTGAATAAAATAAAACACACAAAGAGGATTCTTACAATCATGCTCTATCCTTCAATTTGAGTATGAATAAACCTCAAAATGTCAACACTCAAACTAAGCTTCTTTATAACTTTTGTCACTTAAATTTAATTACTCCTCCCCTTTTTAAGACTCCTCTCCAAGATTAGTATCAAAGGACGATACCATGAATATCCTCCATAGCTTCATACCAGCTTCCAAAACAACAAGTCTATCAGTTCAAAAACAGTGATCCTTGACAATTTGTACCAGTTCTATATTTTGCTTTTGCAAGCTAATACAGATTTTCGTCAATTCTATTAATGTCAAAGGTTTCATACTGTCCTCATCCATATTCGAGAAATGAATCCTCAATATTGATTCATAGGACATGGGGATGGACTTACTGATGATAAGACTGACTTGACCTGCATTAAAGCTAGTGCCAATAGTCTCAGCCATCTCCATAACACTATATACATTGTGAAAGTGATCTCTGCTGCTACTAGATGTGAATCACTATACACCCTTTTGAATTGTGCAAGAGTGCTCTAAGAGTACCCAAAAACCTAGAGGTTTAACTCCCCTTAACAGAAGCATACAAATCATTATATGTGAAGACGCAAAATTTAAGAATATATTCAGACTGTGAAACTGCGAATGGCTCTGATACCACTTGTTGATCTCAAACTTAGATCGATTTAGCTTTGTGTTAACGAGATTAAATCAAGTTTAAAACGTAGAGAAACTTTGTTGTATTGAACAATCTAAGTGTTATGCGGAATTTAACACTTAGAACAAAGAACAAAACAAAGTAAAGCAAACTTTCACTTTGATTAATAATATCAATGAATGATTACAATGAAAGTGTTGTGAAATATGTGGAAGAGGTGTATACGAGATGTGTATTATGTCTAACCCTAAGGCCTCCTTTTATAGGTTTAAGGAGCCTTGTACAAAAAGCTAAGATTAACTATTTTAGGAAGAGACATAAGATAAACATACTCAAATAACTTATTGACTAAATCTTTTAAACATTTAAGAATATATTCTGAATTCTTTTCTTCATATTTTGTCCTCCAGCTTGAAGAATTCATCATTGGCATATTTAGTCCTTGTCTTTGTGTTAAGATTCTTCTTGTCAGCGCCTTGATAATTCTTATCAACGTCTCATATGTCAACGCCTCGTTTACTCTTGTCAGCGTCCAAGTTCCTCTTGTCAGCGTCTAGGGACTTGGTCAATTTTATTCCCAACAGACATTGGATTGCGGGCTTGTAATCCTCCTCCATTAAGATTTTGTGGGTACAAAATTTGGGATCGATCCCCTTAATGTCGGATAACTTCCACGCAATTGCCCCTTTGTGATCCTTTAGAACATCGACAAGTGCAGTTTTTTCATCATCCAAAAGTTCTTTCGCAATAATAACCGACAACTTATCGTCCTCCTCCAAAAAGACATACTTGAGATGAGGAGGTAAATCTTTCAACTAGAGGATAGGTGGTTCCTCAATTGAAGATTTGGCTCGATACTCATAACCTCCTCGGGTGGAGGAAATGGGAAATCGTTAAGAAAATCTTTGATAATCGAGAAGTCCTCATCATTGTCGAGGCTTCGTTACAAGTACGTGGAACATCAAATTCTTCCAACGTAAAACCACCACCTTCAAATGGAGTGAAGGTTGGTGTCGAATTATAAAGAATGGGATTTAACATAGTGGGATTGCCACTATTTTCATCATCACCAAAACCTAGAACTTCTTGTGAAAATTCCTCGCAAACAACGTCAATCATATCAACGAGGTTTATGGTTGCAACGGAATAAACATGAAAAATTTGAGAGTTTTGAGTTGCGTTTATAACAAGTTCCTCGTCGTTGAAACGTAAGGTGATCTTTCTAACATGCACATCAATCAAAGCCATAGACGTATCTAAAAACGAACGACCTAAAATGAGAGGAACTTGAGGATCCGTGGGAATATCGACAACGATAAAGTCTACTGGATAATAGAACTTTCCCACGTTCACAAAAAGGTCTTCCGCCAATCCACATGCGGGAATCGCGGAATGGTCGGCCAACTCGATAGACATTAGTGAAAGAGTAAGATTAGGAAGATTGAGCGACTTGAAGATTGCAAGTGGCATCAAGTTAATACTAGCACCAAGATCGGCCAAGGCATAGCATTCTTCCATATCTTGGATTGCACAAGGAATCAAGAATTTACCGGGATCACTGACTTTTTGAGGTATGCAATTAAGATAAACCGATGTACAACTAGAAAATTGATGCAATTTCTCCTTGTTGTTCAACATACTCTTAAAGTTAGCGGCAAATCGAGGCATCATGACCAAAGCATCGGAGAAACTCACATTAAAGTGCAAATCACGAAACATTTTCAAAAAAGCTCAAATTGGTAATTGTCGCGCTCTTGACGTTTCTCCTTTCTAAGTCTCGATGGATAGGGCAAGGTGGTATGGGTTGAGGCATATGCATAGCCTTTGGAATCTCGGGTTCCAAATGTGGCAATGGGTCAACCGTAGGTGTGGCATGAGCGGTACTTCGTGGGATTTGGATATGCTTCTTTTCGACCACAACCTCGGGTTCTTCCTCAATTTCCTCCACCGTTGGAGCAATTGGTTGAGGAGTCGGTTCCTTAAGTGTCTTACCACTTCGTGTGGTAATCACTTTCATCTCTCCCTTCGGGTTTGATATGGTGTTACTAGGAAGACTACTCGAAGACGGTTTGCACATAATTGCCTCAAACATAGATGAAATTTTATCCTCAAACATGGATTGCCTCTTCTCGGCCTTAATCATTTCTTGCTTAATTTCATGTTGCCCTTGTTCCATTTTTTGTTGGTTTTGTTGTAACCTAGTTACATTTCCTTCCATTTTGTTTGTATGGATTCCATTAGCGTATTCAACAAATTCATTTGGAAGTTCTTTCAAAGTTTGCAAACTCTTGTTGTTTGAAACTTGATTATCAGCCCCTTGATTCCCATAGTTTCCTTTGTGATTCTTTTTGAAACCAACTTGATTGTTTCGATAGTTGTTGTTAGCATTTTGATTTGAAGCAAAACCCGGTGGAGTCAATTGATTAGAGCGGGTAACTTGACCGTTTTGGTTGTAAGTTCCCATGGCCGCGTAGGCACTCGAAGTGTTACCACCGTTGGTAATGCACTCGGAGAAATCATGACCTCCACCACAATACATACATGAAGCCTCAACCGCTTTAGCCGTAGCGGGAGCACTTTGTTCTCCAACTTTAAATTCAAGTAAAAGTCTTTTAAGCTTATCAAAGATTTTGTTTTCCAAGTTCGCCTCAATTTGGCAAGCATCGATGGTATTAGACAAAGAAGGTGAAGCCGAAGACGAAGCCTTACGAACACTCGACGTGCTACGAGGACTATACACCTTATATCTATTCTCAATTATCACCAAAGCTTCCTCAACCGTTTTACACAAAAAATTACCACCCGCGGCGGCATTTTGATAATCCCTTTCATGGTCATTAAGTCCATTGTAAAACGTGTCAATTTGATGCAAGTCGGAAAAACTGTGATGAGGACACTCATGTAACATTTCCTTAAACCTATTCCAAGCCTTTGAAAACTCTCATTAAATTCTTGTGAAAATTTTGAAATCTTGTTTTTCAAATGCGTAGTCTTAGAGGGCGGAAAAATAGGTTCACAAATTTTGAAACGAGATCCTTCCACGTCAATATAGAATTGGGTGGCTCTTTCTCTAACCAAATTTTTGCGGGCCCCGCTAAGGAATACGGAAAAAAACATCATCTTAATCGAGTCATTAGCAACATCCTTAAATTTGCAAGTGGCGGTAAGACGATTGAATTGGCGGATATGGTTGTTCGGGTTGTCCTTTTCATCACCACAGAATTTGTTGTTTTGGATCATCGACAACAAACCCGTTTTCACTTCAAAATTCTCCGCAAGGATAGCGGGAATTACAATAGCCTCTCCATAACCCTCGGTGGGTGCTTGAAGTAACTCCATCATAGTTCGATTCTCCATGGTTGGTTCCTCTCTTACGATAGGTTCGTCAATAGGAGACTCTTCACTAGAAAGATTAGGAGTAGGTGTTGACTCCTTTCGGTTTCTTCGTTTACGTGCACGTCTTGCTTGGTTGCGGATTTGCATAAACGTCACGTACAACGAGGGGATGAGAAAAGAAGATTCTTTTTGTTGTTTTGTATTTTTCTAATTTTTTTGTGGTTTTTGATTGTTTTTACTTTTTTTGGATTTTTGTGATTGTACTAAGTAGACCAAAATCTACAAATCTCCTCCTTAATCAAATCTCTTGACTAAAGAAGCCTCAAGGAATGAAAACGATCACGTGAAGTGAACGCCTTCGATGACTTTAGAACGTTGGTGGAACACCAAAACGTTCAAGAGGGTTTAATCAAATGAAACCAAGAAAGTATATATGATACTTAATAATACTTTGGGCGGAAAAACCCTCGATTAGCTTTCAATCTCAAAATACTCACAAGCAAGCGGGGAAACGAGGCGGCGCGAAGCACTTAAGATCCTTTTTCCTTAGGGTATATTTTATAATACCCGCCCTATACCCACCTTATAGTTTGTATTTTTCAAAATCGAGCTTCACGAAAGTATTTATCTATTTTTTCCTTTTCTTTCTTGTTTGAGATTAGAATACAATGATTGGGTAATGACCTCCCAAGTCAAGGTTGTGTTTTCACACTTTTGGAGTACTTGTGAATTTATTGTTCTACGTATACAATATATTAATAATATTCACACAAAAAACGAAAAACCGATAATACGTATTAGTAGAGTGCTACTAATACAAATAGATATTATGGCTATATATAAAAACAACAATTGCCAAATCAAAACATAACACGCCTCCCCGGCAGCGGCGCCAAAATGATAGCTGGAGTTTTTACACACTTTTGCTTTAGGAAAAACAAAAGGGTAATTAGGGTAAGTATTAACAAGTGATTTAGGAAAACCACAAGTTATGACCCAAAGTGGGGATCGTTCTCAAGGAGGCTAGTGCATTGTGTTAAGAGATGATTAATGATGTGATTATGATTATGAGAAAAGAAAATAGAAATGAGATTAGAATAGAATGACGATTAGAATAGAATGACACGTAAAACCGTAAAAAGTGACAAAATTAAAAATTTACTCTAAAAATTCCTAGAAAATTGCAATAAATCCTAAATAATGTAATTAGAGTTTACAAAAAATCAAAAATCACTCAAACCTTTTATTTAATTAAATAATAATTTTTAAATGCTAATTAAAGCCCAAAAATCAAGTTTAATTAACAAAAAACCCAAAATGATATTTTTTCAATTGTAAACCTCAAAAATGAACTAACTTAATTTAAAACTATTTTTGAAAACTTTAAAACTTATAAAAACTATTTTAAAACAATTAAAAACTATTTAAACTTAAAATAATTATAAAAATTAATATAATGACAATAAAAATATTCTAAAAGTTGTAAAATTCCTAACTTAATGTATTTAACCTAAGAAAAATATAAAAACTTGAAAAATCTAAATTTTAATTTTTAATAATAAAATAATAATAAAATAATATTAAAAAACCAAAATTTATAAAAAATTCTAAAAACATGCAAACTAGTTTCATTTAACCTAAATAACACAGAAATGAAGTTGAAATTACAAAAATACCCCTATTGGGCCTTCAAATGGGCCAAAGTCCAAAACAGACCGTTATTGGGCCAAAATAAGGCCAATAAGAAAAATGTTTATAAAAATGGCCCAAAAGCTCTTTTTTGACTCAAAATTTGATTCTGAATACAATTTTCCAAAGGCCCAAAAGCTGAAAATGCCCTTAAGTTAGCTTATTTAGCCACAACTTATTCTTAATGGGCTTTTTAGCCCATTAAGCTATAAGCTGATGCCATAAGCTAAAATTAAACACATAAGATTCTTTTGAGTAACCCAAGAGTTCTGTAAAAAGAAATTTGAAATAAGCACAAGGAATATGCCTGAAAAAGCAATAAGCTATCTTCACAAAACGACAAAATAGTCGTTTTCGAGTTCTAGGCCACCCCAAGAGCTGATTTAAGTTTCAAAAGCTTTTAAATGACTTAACTAAGCTTAATCAACAAAAGGTTTTCAAATAAGTTCACTCAATAAGCTGAAATAAGCAAACAAGCACTTAATTAAAAGTCAACTATATGAGTTTTCTAGCAAAAAGTCAAAGTCAAAGTCTGATAAGCTCCAGTTCAAACAAATGGGTCAAATGATGAAGATTGATCACAAAAAGTAAGTTGTTGCATGTCTAGATAAGCCAATATGGATTATTAATAAGCTAACTGAAAATTAACACTAGCAGGGGCTAGTTTTGGTGTCTGAGCAGTGGAAACTTTTTCCACTGCTTGACTTGTTTGACTATTTGTCTTTAGTGACTTTTTTGTGGATTCAAGTTTCATAAAGGCACCCAAATGATCAGTGGATCATAAGGAGTCAATAACAACAAAGAAATCACAATCACAATCAGCCAATTAGTACAGTTAATGCAATTAAGCACCAGATATAGCCCAGACATGAACAAATAAGCAGTTATGGTTCAATAAGCACTTATAGCACAATTCAGCCAGCCAAACTGAACCAAATGCATACACAAGCTTTAATAAACTTAAATGAACAAGTTTAAACAGGTTTCATGCAATGATTGAAAGTCTAGATCAAGATTCAAGCACAAAAAGTTACTGATGAACTATGAACATGCAGTTATGAACACTTGCTGATGTATTTGACCACCAAGCCAAATTCAAACCCCCAAATCTTGTTAACAGGTTATATTAACTATGTTTAAACACTTTTTAGCCCTAAGCATGTATACACTCTAGGTGTTTCCAAAGTCTTAGGTCAAAATAAGTCAAAACAAGCAAATTATAGCACAATCTTTGATTTGGTGTTTCAAAGTTGAAAACTTGCAGCAAATGGCACACAAACAAGTATTTAGCAGATACAAAGCACAAACACCAACTTCCAACCACAGAATAACAAATTATGATCTCAAACAGGTAATCCCAAACACCCTTTTATATTTTCAAATCACAATTTTCAAATCAAAAGTGTATTCCAAGGTTACCCAAGCCCAAATCAACACAATAACAGATGTAATATGCATATTTTAGGAAGATTAAGCCACAAATATCACAAGAACACAAGCAACACACAAATATCACAAATATCCAACTTTTAATCAGATTTTGAGATTAAGGGTGCAAACCTCATGGATGTACATCCACACCCACGAATTTTGAGCTTATGTGCTAGCAAGAACAAGCACAAGCTTCCACAATAAAGCCTGCTAAGATTCAACAAAGTTAGAAGCAGAAGTTATCAAAACAGAAAAGTGAAAATCCTTGATTAATGCAACCTTAGTTCCCCACACTTGATTATCCCCAAGTTATAAGCTTCACCACACCTTGATAACACAATATCAGGATGCTATGATCAGCTTTATAGCCCAAGAATTCCAAGGTTTGAACTAGAATTAGCAAAATATCAACATTAATGGAAAATGTGCAAACTTTTGCACACTCCTTTGAAAATAAGTTTTAGGATTCAAGAACAGTTAACATCAAACAATAATAAACAGATAATAAGGTTGTCACTTGATTTTTATTCACCAAATTCAAACACATTTCATTAAACTGAATATATGATTTACAGATTTGTGAACAATGGAAAATTCAAGAGCAGGGCTCAAAGTGAAACCCTAAGGCCTTTATATAGGCTACAAACTACTTGTTAAGAAGCTAAAAAAAATAAACCCTAAAGCTGTGAAGTCCCCAATTTGCCCTTTGAAGTTTGAACTTTGGATAATCATGTGACTTGTTCTTGGCAGGTTGTGGAGGTGGCATGTGTTGGAATTGTGATCAAAGGCTTGTAACAAGCTTAAAAAGAAAGCTTCAATGTGGATGGTTGGATTCCTATCCAAATTTTGGCAGTACGCACAAGAGTGTAACAGGGGAATCTCATGTGGGGTTGATGGGTGATGTGACAAGTGATTTTAAGGTTGGGATAGGTTTAAAGGATCATTAATCACTAATCTGGAGCAGTTGATGGCTTAATTATAAGTAATTAACAAAACCCTAAATCGTGTTCATGGTGGAATAGTGCCATGTTTAATCTGGATTTGTGTTTAAAAAATATGTTAGGCGCCACTTTTAACTAATCAGTTATGATTAGTTAAATAAAGGGTGAGTGGGATGTGAGGTGGCACCAGGGAGAGCTCCTATTGGTGGGCTTTTGATAGTGGGGCATGTGTCTTCCTCCCATAGGTCTAGGTTTCTTTTGTTGTCTGCCCCATTTAACCCCTTTACTTCCATTCTCTTGTCATTTGCAAATAAACTTGAAAGAATCCATTTTCCTTTGTAATTGAAGTTTTCCACTTCACACTTTTGCCCCAAAAAGTTTTGTAAAGTGATTTCAGGGGTATTTCTTGCCATTTCTTGATTCTTGAAGGACTGATTGGGCATTTTCTTCATAGATAATGGTCTTGACTTGTCTTGTTGACTTCTTGGAGGACTGAATTTGACCAATCATGATTAATGAGGGACCATTTTAGCCATTTCTTCAAAGTCAAGGGTCCTTTTGGTAATTTTGACATTTTTAAAGGACCAAACTTGTAATTTCTTGTAACTTGAAGTCCTTCTTGGTATGTTTGACTTTGAGGAGGATTAATATTGACATTTTAGTTTTGTTGAGAGACTAAAATTGCCAATTCTTCAAAGTGGAGGGCCCTTTTTGCAATATTGACAAACTGTAGGGACCAATCTTGTAATTATGAGGATACAAGGGTATAAAGTGTCAATTATTCAATATTGGAGGACCCTTCTTCATAAATCTTCAAATCTTCAAGGGTATTTCTTCGAAAATTCTTCATTAAGGCTTGGTTCAATGTGCGGCTTCGTTTCCCGTGTTCGTTTTTGTATGATTCTTGTGATCTTTTGTCTTTTTCTCAATATCCGTACCTAAAATACACAAGCAACAAACACAAGCATATATTTGGCCAATTTCATGATATTTATGCATTTAAAGCCCTTTTTGGACGATGAGACTATGTATAAAAGCAGTCTCATCAATGTGTCAATATCTATATTCACCTTCCCTGATGGGATAATTATTATGACCGTGTTTATTCAAAATTTCTTTCTTCATATTTTCTAAGTTTTAGTTTCGTCTCAACTATCATCTTTATTAGTTTTGCTCAATCTGACGTTTAAAGCGTCGATAAATATTACTTGTAATTAAATAATCAATATTTAATTTTTATGAAACGTAAAGGTAGAAAGTTTTGGATTTCTCAGTTTGTCCAGTTATAGAAAAATGTTCAAAATAAATTTTAATTTAATTAACACAATTTTTGTTGATTTACCGAAAATAATTAATAAGATTCGTAAATGTTCGAAAATCTTTGTTTATACTTTGGTCAAAATTTTCTTAGTTTTAAAAGAAAAAATTGTCGTTTCAAATTCCAAGTCATGGTTTAAATGGTTTCCTCAATCTCTCTTAGGTTGTCTTGAGGTATACACAAACATTTACCCCTAAAGGAGTTTAGTTACATGATTTAGGTATAAGGGAATAATTTCTTAAATATCCTTTGATAAATTATTTGTCAAAACATATTTCCACTTACCTTTTGGTAAAACTCAAAGCCTTAATGGCTCTAATCTTTGAAAAGTCAATTTAGATACCATTATCTATTAATCACATGGTCAAATAATATAAGGGATTAAGCCTTTAATCACATGTTAAATATTCAAGGTACAT
The DNA here is from genome assembly GCA_025667525.1 of Glebionis coronaria. Taxonomy (NCBI): domain Eukaryota; kingdom Viridiplantae; phylum Streptophyta; class Magnoliopsida; order Asterales; family Asteraceae; genus Glebionis; species Glebionis coronaria. Next base: position 497,972,517 of record CM046877.1, read on the forward strand.
GTTTTCATTGCTCGGTCAATTCAGGGCAGTGTATAATTGATTATTAACTCCTTCCTATTCTTATAAATAAACAGATGGTCCTTAATGATCACAAGCATGAGTTTATCAAATTACAACCTACACACATGATTCACCAAATTTATTGATGCTACATGTGCATTGGTCAATCCAAACGACATCACGTGAAACTCATAATGTTCATTACAAGTTCTGGATGTAGTGATTGGAATAGATAAACTTCTTCGCGGACGCGAAGTTGATGATAACCATGTCGTGGATCAAATTTTTAGAACATACACTAGAACCTTGTAAATGATCGAACAAATCTATCATCTTGGGTATTAGATATAGATTTTGGTCGTCAATTTACCTAGTTTACGGTAATAAACTAATATAAAGAATAATAACACCGTAGCTCTTCATGATGACGAGCTTGGTAGAATAAAAGCCTTCTCCGACAACTCTCTCAGTTGTACGGTAATTCTTTTAATTCATGTGGTGCTGAAGTATAGTGCACATGCCACAGGTGCAACACCGGGAATATAATCAATACCAAATTCAACTTACCTTAATGGCGAAAGTCTAGGTAATTCACCAGCAAATACCTCCTAAAGTTTCAGATAATAGTAACATCTTTTAATAAATTTACTTTAAGTTCTTTCTAGATTACAAGATCTATGACTAGTTCATATGCATTCATGGTATAATTTCAAGTCTAAATGCAGGATATGGTCATCCATCAAGAATTATTTAGATCACTTTTGATAATAAACATCTTATCTTTTAGGGGAATTCTACTCGAGTTCCCATCAATTAAGACAATGACATCATGTCATAATCAATCAATCCATTCTACTGGCATATGAACTTTCCAGTTTCATTACAGTTAATAAGATGTGAAATTCTCAAAAGACTAATAATAACTCATAATCCTTCACAAATTCAAGGATATCAGGAGACATAACTAACCTTAAAAGAGTAAGGTCAATGCAAAATCTACGCGAGAGAATTCCAAATTCAGATACAGACGAAAACACTAACGAAAATGAATATATCCCATGTTTTCATGATTTGAGTACGCATTCGAAAGCTCCTCGGATCGTTACCCAGGTCATTCAAATGAAATCAAATCAAAAGATATGATAGGAACGTCGATACACCTAGTCGGGTATTAATACTCGATTAGATACTTTTCCAAAAAATCTTACCACGGGAGAAGTGGACAAAAAGGGAATATCAATTGTCAAATAAGTCAATTTCCACAGATGAGTAAATTCGATTCAGAAGGATAAATGGTGCGGGCACATATGTAGGCGTCCCTAACAATATGTCCCAATTTTGCACTTCTTGCAGATTTTGTAATATTCAATCTTTCATAATTACAAAGAAAATGTACTGTTTATTAACAATTTCATGGTGACTACTAATCAACCTTGCATGGTCCCTTCCAAATTGTATGTAGGCGCGCAACTATATACAATTTTAAGATTAACGATGCAATACTCAGTTCGTCAAAACTTTGTCATCATGTTTAAAATATACATATTCATGCTTAATTCTGGAATAAGAATCAAAATGAATTTACAGAGATGTTCTTTGATATAAAAACAATTATGTTTTCCAAAGTGTTTCATAAACAACTTTATTTCGATAACGATTACTCATAAATCTCACTTTGAATAATTCATATGGTGATGAAAATTCAATTTTTATCAAGGAATACTGTTTTAACTTATAAAAACAATGAGTGATCTGCAAAAGAGTGATGAAAAGTTGTTCACCAAGAACTAACCACAATATATCAGGAAATGAGGTTAGCCAGTTAATCATGAGGTTCATGCCATCGATGACGCTCAAAAAGAATAATCCACAACGTAACTCAAGTCGAGATGAGTAATTGTTGAATGGTTGCATCACTAATGCGAACATTAGGATGAAGCAATAAAGGATAGATAACATCGATACATGTAGGATTTAGCAATCAAAGGTAGTCTTTTCATTAATCACAAACAAGTCAAAATTGTACCGTAACACATTATGTGTCACTATGTCATACAATTCCAAGAACTCATCCTACTAACTGATGTCTCAGTTAAGTTAGGGATTTTTAAAAGATACCACAATGAATACTAATCTACAAGAGTCATTAGGTGTTCCATCTGTCCCGGAAGATCCATCGGTCCCAATTTCAGAAGAAGATTTCTTGGACACTGGGCATCCTCGTCATTGGACAATGGCCTACGAACAACCCTTAACACGAACCAACAATCAATCAAAACCTTATAATTCAATTACAGAATTTAACGACTTCCTCTTAACAATCCCATATTCCATACGAGTTGAATTTTTACTTTATTCAAGTTTCAATTAATCTTATACTCAATGCGACATACTACCTCATTCTCCAATACTTTCAACCTTATTCTTAGACCTTGAAAGGGAAATAAAAGCTCGATATGAACAACACTTAATTTCCAATCCTATATCTCTTACAACAATAGTTATCAAATGAGTCACTAGTATGAAATGACTCATACATTCAATTACACTTCTCGGAAAGGTACTAGTGGCATGAGGCTTTTGGGTAATGGTTCCAATGACTGCCTCAAGTGCAACATTCACCCTTTCGATTTCAAATTTAAGAATTGGGTGACACCGAATCAGATGACATCTTTCTAGGTGGTAAGGTTTTGTGAAACTCCACTCTATAAGGAAAGATCGTCATGACATCGATATCAGATTTAATCTTGGCAATTCTTTTTCAATATCATAATCAACTAATATCAACATTTCTACGAATATCAACCATTTTGTTGGGATCATAAATATCCACAACTTGGTTTAGATCTGGAATAGCTAGAATTCCTATGGGAATAGTTTCGATTGATTTGCTAGGGGAGTTAGGGTTTCTTGTGACAATCTACGTCATATAAATACCTCGTGTAAGTATTAAATAATCATCAACAATCATCTAATCAAATTACAACATATATATATAATCCAAATTATATATATATATTAAAATAACACTTCTCAGTCTGGCCTTGTCGGTAACTCGGGAATTCTTCGGCACCGTTATAGTCAAAAGATTTTTTGACATTTTGTGAAAAATGTTTATAGTTAAAAGATTTTGAAATGTTTTATTCAAAACCTTGGTTTTAAGAATCTTTCGTTCTCTATAACGAGAGCTCTGGTACCAAACTGTAACACCCCCAAATATTCATACTTTAGTTCAGCGGAAGAGTCGTTGGTGTTATGGGATAGCACATTACTCAAATCATAGACAACGCATAAAAATCGCGTCGTTTAATAATAAAGTATTTTCCATTCATAAATATTAAATTTACATAGGTCCCAAGTCATAGTACTTTATACAATTTTAACAAAACATTTGAAAGGAAATTTGTTATTTAAGTGCGGGCCATAAATTCTTGTCGTCTTCCCGAGAATTACCTTCAAGTACCTGAGATAAAACATGTTAAAAGAAAAGGTCAGCGAAAACGCTGAGTGAATTCATAGAGTTTAATAAAATCCATTAATATATCATCGGTATAAAATTATTACTGAAAATCATTTTGTACAATTCTTTGTCGTAGGCCATAAAGTAAGCCAAAAACATTTTATTCAACTCTTTGTTGTAAATCATACTATAGGCTTTTGCCTTCAAAACCATTATACAAACCAATGTCGTAAAAACATCATACAATACGTCGTATAACGTTGTATAGAGTTAAATAAAAACCGTTATATGAATATGGTTATGTAAAACCAAAACACGAACATAATATCAATAATAAGACCTCGTATTGCTAGTCAGGCAATATATTGTAATTCAATGTGTATAGCAGTATTTTCGTTATTGGATTATTATAAGCCGCACGACATTGCTACCTTACTATAACAAACAACGGGTAGCTAACCCGATACTCATTTTCCCATCTAAAACAGCGTGTCGTCACAATAATCACGCTTGTATAAATCTTCTCATACATAAATTCGCTTACCAATAAATGTGGCACGATGGGGATCAACCGTCAAGGCGCGAACTGGGGTGATCTTCCCCAAATAGTACTATTATATGCATAAGCGTCTACAAAATCCCGGTAGTTCACAATTCATGCTAATGGGACTTTTAGTGACATAACCTAACTTTAATAATCCATTTTTGTTAAATTAATCGGGTCATATAATCATTCGTCGGGTCATATAATCATTCGGGTCCAAATCAATAAGCAAACAATCAGGACAACTGGTGTCCTATTTTATCAAAACTAACATGCTATCTCCCTCGCGGGTTTATAAAACATTTCATAAAAACATTTAAATAGTGCGAGGATATGAACTCACGTTGATTGGGAAAGGCAGTTATCGGCGATTCGGATGTACGGTACGTGCTTCAATCACGGAAACCTAGACAATCAATACTCGTCTTAGACTCTTGTCCAATGACTTTATAAAAAAATGGCTATGTATATATATGATGCTTTTAGAAATATGATGATGATCAAGTGGGATTGTACATCTTTATTTACTCATTATAGTGTCATGTGTTGGTAAATTTTCATACTAGTTTCACTAGTTTAACTTCTTTACTTGTCAAGGCCGAATAAGCCCATTATAAGCCCATTACCTTATATTAGTCCATTTTACACTTTTAATATCAGTCTTATACTTACATGTTAGGCCCAAGTGGGTTAATCCCAAGGAGTAAGCTCATAAGTGTTTAGCCAAATTAGTTGGGTTAATAGTCCAATAAGGCTAATTTGGCCCGTTAATGTTCATATGTTATGTTAGGACCATTGTAATAGTTATATGTAATAGGTAGACTAGGAGGTATGTAGTTCCTCCTGGTCCTAGTCGTAGTAGGAGCAAGTCCTGCTCCTGGTCCTAGTCGAAGTCAAACTTTATTATTTACTTAATATTCTGTTAGGATATGCATGAGATATGTTAGGAAAGGATATGCATATCAGTTTTACACGTTTTCTTTAATGATGTATTAGGGTTTCCTTGTAGTATAAAAGGAACCTTAGGCAGAAGGGTTAGACACACCTTCACAGAACGTAGTTCTAGTCTTTATCAATATTAGAAATCCTTAGAAAGGATCAAGTCTTTATAGTTATTCTGTTTCTCTTGTTTATATTTATATTCTACATTCATATTGTGTATAGAGTCTCTTTGTGATTTGACTTGTGATTACAGAAGTCATTCACCGGTCCTGACAGGCTGCAAGATCTACATCTAGTAGACCCAACAAGTGGTATCAGAGCCTGGGAGGGTCTCTATACAAGCAGAATCAAGTTCTCTTATTACTAACAATCTGTTTATCATGTCTGCCTCAACTTCTACTCAAACAGGAGAAGAAGGCACTCCTAAAATTGTGCAACCTCAGCAGATCCTGGCTACGGTCTCCAACACGAATGGAAAATTCCCTCTTCTGAAGAAGGGTGAATATGATAACTAGGCAATGAAGATGGAATGGTGGATCACCAACACTGATCAAGATCTTTGGAAGATCATTCTGAATGGAAACAGCAGGAAGCTTACTGGACGAGACAAGAACGGTAATATTACTCTTCTTGACCCTAAATCTCATGAGGAAATCATCGCTATTCAGAAGGAGGTAAAAGCAAAAACAATTTTGCTTCAATCTCTTCCTGAAGATCACATGGGTGACTTCTACCATTTGGATGATGCCAGAGAGATCTGGAATGGCATTAAAGAAAGGTTCGGCGGGAATGAGGAGTCAAAGAAAATGCGAAGGTCCATGCTGAGAGATGAATTTACCGAATTCAAAATCTCAGAAACTGAAGGTCTAAATCAAGGGTATGATAGGTTCCAGAAGATCTTGAGCCAATTGAACCAACTACGGTCAAAACCTGATGATGGTGACATTAATGCAAGGTTTCTTAAAGCCTTACCCTACTCATGGAACCAGGTGGTGATCTCTCTCAAAGCCAAAGGTGGGCTTGACTATCTCACCTTTGATGATTTGTTTCATAGGCTCAGAACATTCGAACCTCATGTGAGAGGATATCCGAGTGACTCTTTTCCCACCCCTGCTAATTCAGCCTTTGTGAGCTCTATGGCATCTAGTCCCATGTCATATGCAAGTAGCCCGAGCAATACTGTCTCTCCCCAGCATACTATTCAGCATACTGGTCCCATGTCATATGCATCTAGTACCATGTCTTCTGCTCCTGATCCTGCTGCCAAGTCTGGTAGTATGGTAGAAGCTGTTCTTCATTCTTTTGTGGCTGATGTTACTGCTGAACAACAACTTGCTTTTGATGACTTCAAACAGATCGATAAACTTGATCTGGATGAGATAGATCTTAAATGGCAGATGGCCATGCTTACTCTTAGGGTTCACAAGTTTGAGAAGAAAGCAGGAAGGAAATTTAATTACAACCCTCGGGAGCCAGCAAGATTCGACAGAAGCAAGGTACGGTGCTATAACTGCTAGCAACAGGGTCACTTTGCAAGAGAGTGCCCTAGCAAGAATGATCAGGAGAAGAGCAGGTACTCCGCTTTCAAGGTTCAGGAGGTTAAAGATGACAGGAAGGCATTGGTATCTGTTGACTCTATGGTCAACTGGAATGATCATCAGGCTTCTACTCTGGAATCAGCGGAATCCTCGACTGATGTGTTGGCAATGATTGTTGGGAATCTCTCTGATGCAGAAGAAGCAGAAGAGTTTGCTCTTATGGGCATCTCACCTCAGGTACAACATTGTCCTCTTGGTTGTCATGATAAATACACAGAATTGTTGTCCCAATTTAATGAAGTAAATGATCAAAATGATAAGTATTTTTTAGAGGTACAAGCCTATAAAGCTTCATTAAACACATTGGAACAACAAAAGAAGTGGTTACAAGATACACAACGTGCGTATGAGGATAAAATCAGGATACTAAGCATTGATTTAGAAAACACTACAAATATGCTTAAATATACAGAATCTGAAAGAGATGCTAGTATCAAAGAAAAAGAGGAGATGCAAGCTAAATTAGATGCTACAATGTTAAGATTTGACAAATGGCAAAAGGCACCTAAAAATCTTTCAAAATTAATTGATAGTAGCATGTCTGGCAGAACTAAAAGAGGCTTAGGATTTGAAAAATATATTGATTCTGAAGATGTATTTGATTTATCTTTCTCAAGTGTCTTTGATGCCGACAAAGAGGATGAGGGCAAACCTAGTTACAATAGGTTTAAACCAGCAGCAGAAATGCATGCTGTCCCTCCTCCTCTTACTGGAACTTTTATGCCCACCTCATGGCGTAATGACTCGGATGGATCACAGATGCTTGAGTCCCCAACTAGTTCTACTAATACTAATGACTTTGTCTCATGTACTTTCAGTGACAAAGCCGGTGACTCTGCATCTAATGGTTCAAGTGAAGAGTCAAGACCTACGAGTTCCAAGTCGAATGAACATGCTGCTACTAGTGCTAGGAAGTGTGAAGAAAAAGTTGCTGTCAAGTCAAGTGTGTCTGGTCCTTGTTTATTGAGTCCCAGGAAGAATGTTTTTCCTAGAAATGTGTGTAATAAAGTAGGCAGTATGAAACAGTCTCATTCTAATAAAAGGTCTTTCAAAACATGTTTTGTTTGTGGCAGTTCCTTTCATTTAATTAAAGATTGTGATTATTATGACACACATGCATCTGTTAATCATGCTTTACTTGCTCCTGGTTCACCAGGAGCTGCTTCATATGCTTCTAGAAGACTTAATCCTAGCGCTCCAATGTTTAATACTTCTAGAGTATCCTCTCCTTTCGCGTCTGATTATTGGAGAGATAATGGGTTCCAACCAACCAGTAATTTCTTTCCAAATTTTAATCCAATCTATCCGCATAATTTAGACCACACGTATCTTGGTTTGGGCACTTTGGGAACTGTTGTTAAGCCCTCAGCAGGTTGTTCTTAGTCAAATAATAATACCCATATGATGCATAGGCAACCAAGGAACAATAGTGGATCTCATCAATCTTCTTGGCATTCTTCTAATGATCCACAAGGCAGGCTCAAACCTGAAAAGGTTTGGGTCCCCTTAAGACACTAACTTTTGCATTGTTATTATCTTGTTGTTGTAGGTTACTCCATACCAGGATCCTAGTCTAGGCATTGTTGATAGTGGTTGCTCCAGGAGCATGACTGGTAATAAAAGCCTTCTCTCTAACTTTGTACCATTTTATGAAGGCAAGGTCTATTTTGGTGGAGGTGAAGGCAGAATCACTGGCAAAGGAACGATAAAGACTTCAAATCTAAATTTTGAGCAGGTCTACTATGTGGAAGCACTTCAACACTTCAACTTGATATCGGTCTCTCAGATTTGTGACAAGAAGCAGTTTGTACTCTTCACCGATACTGATGCACTTGTGCTTTCCAAAGATTTTCAGCTTCCGGATGACTCACAAGTTCTACTCAGAATTCCTAGAAGACACAATCTATATAGTATCAAGTTGAATGAAGTCAACCCTACTGGTCAACTAGCATGTCTGGTTGCAAAAGCCTCAGAAGATGAAGCCACTAAATGGCATCGAAGGATGGGACATGTGAACTTCAAGACCATTCACAAACTTGCGAATATGAATCTGGTCTCTGGTTTACCTCCCAAGACGTTTCGAAATGATATAAATTGTATTGCCTGCAGCAAAGGCAAACAACACAAAGCATCCTTCAAGGCCATTACTGCTTTAAGTCTTATTACTGAACCATTGCAGCTTCTACACATGGACTTATTTGGTCCTACTTCCATCAGAAGCATTGACCACAAGCAATTTTGTTTGGTGGTGACTGATGGTTATAGCAGGTTTGCGTGGGTGTTCTTCATGGCTGCCAAAAGTGAGACCTACTCAATTCTTCGAGATTTTTTTACCTTGATAGAGAATCAGTTGTCCAAGAAAGTTAAAGGTATTTGATGCGATAATGGAACTGAGTTTAAAAATAGAGACCTCATCGCACTTTGCAATGCTAAGGGCATCAAAAGAGATTATAGTGCTGCTAGGACTCCTCAACAGAATGGTGTGGCAGAAAGAAAGAACCAGACACTAATAGAAGCAGCAAGAACTATGCTTGCCGATTCCAAGCTTCCGACCATGTTCTGGACAGAAGCTGTTAATACTGCAAGTTATGTTTTGAATAGGGTGTCTATTACCAATCCACACAAGAAAACACCTTATGAGCTGCTCACGGGCAAAGTTCCAAATATTGCTCATTTGAAGCCTTTTGGGTGTCCAGTCACCATTCTGAATACTAGTGACTATTTGGGGAAGTTTGATGGCAAGGCTGATGAAGGATATATTATGGGATATTCAGCTCATTCTCGGGCGTATCGTGTCTACAATCTTCAAGCCAAACGGATAATTGAAACTATTAATCTCAGGTATTTTGAGGAGAAGACAAACATACAAGGAACAGGTCCAGAATGGTATTTTGATCTTGATTATCTTAGTGATTCCTTAGGATATTTTCGTTTCAAAACTAACCATGATGCAGGACCACAAGTGTTTGCAACTTCAAGTACTGGTGTTCCTTCTAGTCTTTCTGATTCAGATGATGAGGATGACATTTTTGTGGTTCCATCCTATTCCACCACGGTTTCTCCTACTCCTCCTAGTGATGCAACTCCATTGGATGTACAGGATTCCCAAGCAGCTCTTGATACTCTTCTCAAGCAACAACAAGAAGCTACTAAAGCAGCGGCTCAAGGTAGTTTTGAGTTTCCCTTGGTTGAGCCTACTGACAAAGTTGCTCCTGGTACTCCAGCTTCTGCTTCTAGTGCTAGTCACTCAACTACTGGTACTCCGGCTAGTGAGTCTGCTTCCAATACACGTTTCTCCAGTTCTTCTGATTTGGGGAACCATGAAAAGAAGTCTTCTACCAAGCTGGATGATATACATAAACAACCGGTAGACGGGATTTTCCAAAATGCTTCATATGATGCTGATTTTGTTGGTGATCTCAATAACTTGGCACCAGAAGTGGAGGTTTCTTCCAATCCAGTCTTGCAATCCCATAAAGACCATCCTACCACTCAAATTATTGGAGATCCTGGTTCTACCGTCAAGACACGCAGAATGCAGCAGAAGGCCTCGTCTGATCATCATGCTCTTGTGGGCTATATTGAGGATCAAAAGCGTAATAATCATACGGACTTTCAACACTGTTTGTTTGCTTGTTTTCTTTCACAGGTTGAACCTAGGTCTGTTTCTCATGCTCTTGAGGATCAAAGTTGGGTGGAGGCTATGCAGGAGGAAATGCAGCAATTCTTGTTTCAGAATGTTTGGGTTCTGGTTGACTTACCAGATGGGAAGACAGCTATCAATACCAAATGGATTCTCAAAAACAAGAAGGATTCACGGGGAATTGTTGTCAGGAATAAAGCTAGACTTGTCGCACAAGGACACACTCAAATTGAGGGCATTGATTATTGTGACAATCCGTCAATTTACGATTGATATTTTATTCTCAAATATTATTTGAAAATATTATTTTAATGATACAATATGAACTCACATATTTTTGGGAAGAAATTTGGATTTACGTCTTGGAGTAGCATTAACTACGTCTAAACCGGAGGATTCAACGTTACGTGCTTACGTTTACATACACCGTCTTTGGTGACAGTCCGACATTTCAGAAAATAAATTTATTTGAGAATATTATTTTGGAGTTTTAAATTTGTGTTGGTTCATAAACTCACAAATTTACGAGAAGAGACTAGGACTTACGATTTTATTTTAACGTCCTTTATGACTAAACCGGAAACCTTAGGATTACGTATTTACGTTTTCGAACTCCGTTTTTGATGAAACAATTTTTATTGGATTCGTTTTGTGACGGTGATTCATAATTTATAAAAACGTTTTTCGTAAAACGACCCGAGGGCACGCAAATCGAGGAAACTAGAATCGAGGAGTACCCGTAAATAAATGGGGATGAGACAAGTGGGACACTTGTCCCACCCCCATCAAAACCGGCTATACTACAACAAATACCACTTTGGTGGCAAGATTTCACTAGTGTATCTTACACATGTCTAAGCTTACAATGTAAGCTTTCCACCAAACCAAAAACCACTAGCACACAAACTAGCTACTCATTTCCACTCATGCAAAACACCTACTCTCTCTCTCTAAGCCATTTTTGGCCGTCCCATATAGCCTCCAAAACACCACCAATTGATCCAAATTTAACCAAGAACATATGTTATAATTAACATATGTTAATCCCCATTCAAAAAGATGAAGATTGGTGCAACTTATAACATCCATGGAGGAGTTTTCATGGTGTCGTGAGGCTTATTTTCCACAAGGAGTTGATGAAGATTGGAGTTCTTGAAGATGGTATTGGCTAAGCACAAGTTTCTCCATCAAAAAAAACCATGCCAAACTCATAACCTACATCAAGTTGGTGGTATAAAGATTGTCCTCCTCAACTTCTTGTTATTTTGATTATGTAAACATGTATTTTATTTCCTATTGTATATATTTATGATGATTATATGATGATAAAAATGTTATGTGGGGATTTGTTGTTGATAAACATGATTAAAAAGGTGAAAAACCATATGAAACAAGGTTAAAATCTTGTTTAAATTACATGGCTGTATAAAACAGTAAAGAAGTAAGTCATGAACTGATAAAATGATAAAGTAGGATGGATTTACAGTAAGCTATGGGTCTTGTACACATGTGAGAGTTGGCCATGCAATGGAATCAAAATAATGAGTGAGATATGATCAAAACAAGTTTAGGGTATAAATCTGAAGTTACTGTTTTGGACGATTTTTAGAAAATACTTAAAGTATGATTCAACAGTAGCTATAGAAGAGTTAAATGTAGCAAATATCATGTAGTTTATGTGATAAAACTTTGAGCTTCTATCTCCATGTAGAACTCAAGATATGGCATTTTTGGTGAAGATGAAGTTAAAAATCAGATTTTTGGAAATTAAAGAATAATACTATTATATAAGCACTCACATTTTAATATATAAAATGTAAATAAAAACCCACTAACTTATAAAACTTATTTATATAAATATATAAAAGGTATAATAAGTGTATAAATGAAGAAAATGGAAACTTGTTAAGTTTTATAAGTTATAAAACTATAAACATGATTTTTACTACTTTTTCGGCTATTGCCGTAAAATTAACGTTTTTATTAAATAAAACTTAAATGGTTGGACCCGTCTAATGAAAACTTTATAAAACTTATATACTGATATATAGACATGTATAACAAGTAAAAACCGATAAAACCCGAACTATAAGAAATACGGACGTTAATGGACTAAATTAACGATATTGGACTAATAATACTACAAAAATGGACTAGAACACTTATAAACTTATTAATGGACTTAACCCATTTAGGCCCAACTTGGAAAATATACATACTGATAATATAGGTACAAATGGATTAAAATAAGTTAAATAACTTATAATAAGCTTGTTAGACTTAAGACACGTAAATGGGTAAAACTAGTAAACTAGTATAAAAGCTATCGACATATAACTCTAAAATGAGTAAACGAGAATATGTAAACCCACTTGATCATCATATATATAATCATCATATATATACATAATTGATATTTTTATAAAGTCATTGGACAAACGTCTAAGACCGATTATTATTTATCTAGGTTTCCGTGATTGAAGCACGTACCGTACGTCCGAGTTGCCGATAACCCGCCTTCCCATATCAATGTGAGTTCATAGCCTCGCACTCTTTTAAATGTTTTATAAATGCTTTATAAACCAGCGAGGGAGATAACATGTTAGTTTTTATAAATGTTTGGACACCATTTGTCCCGATTGTTTGTTTATTGATTTTGGACCCGAATAATTAAATGACCCGATTGTATGACCCGATAAATGATTAATGGACCCGATAGATGAAATTAAATGGATTATTAAAGTTAGGTTATGTCACTAAAAGTCCCATTAGCATGAATTGTGAACTACCGGGAGTTGGTAGACGCTTATGCATTTAATAGTACTATTTGGGGACGATCACCCTAGTTCGCGCCTTGACGGTTGATCCCCGTCGTGCCACATTGATTGGTAAGCGTATTAATGTATGAGAAGATTTCCAATAGCGTGACCTTTGTGACGACACGCTACTTTAGATGGGCAAAATTGGTATCGGGTTAGCTACCCGTTGTTGGTTTAGTAAGGTAACAATGTCATGCGGCTTATAATAATCCGAATTAACGAAATACTAATAGACGCTCCGAATTACGATGTATTGCCTGACTAGCAATACAGGGTCATACTATTGATATTATGTTTGTATTTTATGGTTTTCATAACCATACTCATATAACGGTTTTATTTTCATACAACGTCGTAAGACGTATTGTATGATGATTTTACGACATTGGCTCGTATTATAATTTTTAAGGCAAATGCCTATATTATGATTTTCGATAAGGATTTGTATAAAATGATTTTTGGCTATTTTACGGCCTATTACAATGATTTGTATGAATTGATTTTTGGTGCTAACTTTATACCAAAGTTATATTGATGGAATTTACTAAACTCTATGAATTCACTCGGCGTTATCGCTGACCTTTTCTTTTAACATGTCTTATCTCAGGTACTTGAAGGTAATTCTCGGGAAGACAACAAGAATTCATGGCCCGCACTTAAAACAATATTTTCCATTCAAACACTTTGTAAAACTTTTGTATGAAATGTAATGACTTGGGACCGATGTAACTTTGATGTTTATGAATGGAAATGCTTTATAAATAAACGAAGCGATTTTTATGCGTTGTCTATGATGTGAGTAATGTGCTATCCCGTAACACCAACTAGTCTTCCGCTGTACTGAGTTGTATAAATTTGGGGGTGTTACAGTTTCGTACCAGAGCTCTCTTTATAGAGAACGAAAGATTTTTAAAAAACCAAGGTTTTGAATAAAACATTTCAAAATCTTTTAACTATAAACATTTTTCTAAAAAAAAAATGTCTAAAAATCTTTTGACTATAACGGTGCCGAAGAATTCCCGAGTTACCGACAAGGTCAAGACTGAGAAGTGTTATTTTAATATATATATAACTTGGATTATATATATATGATGTAATTTGATTACATGATTGTTTGATGATTATTTTAATATTTATACGAGGTATTTATACGACGTCGATTGTCACAAGAAACCCTAAATCCCCTAGTAAATTAATCGAAGCTATTCTCGTAGGAATTCTAGCTATCCTAGATCTAAACCAAGTTGCGGATATTTATGATCCCAACAAATGGTTGATATTCGTAGAAATGTAGATATTAGTTGATTGTGATATGAAAAAGAATTGGCAAGATTTAACTGATATCGATGTTATGACGATCTTTTCTTATAGAGTGGAGTTTGACAAAACGTTACCACCTAGAAAGATGTCATCTGATTCGTGTCACCCAATTCTTAAATTGAAATCGAAAGGGTGAATGTTGCATTTGAGGCTGTTATTGGAACCATTACCCAAAAGCCTCATGCCACTAATACCTTTCCGAGAAGTCTAGTTGAATGATCAAGTCATTTCATATTAATGACTCATTTGATAATTGTTGTTGTAAGAGCTAATAGGATTGGAAATTAAGTGTTGATTCATATTGAGATCGTATCGCCTTTACAAGGCCGAAGAATAAGATTGAAAGTATTGGAGAATGAAGTAGGATATCGACTTGAGTATAAAATTGGTTGAAACTTGAATAAAGTAAAACTTAACTTGTATGGAATATGAGATTGATAAGAGGAAATCATTAAGTCATGTGATTGAATTATAAGGTTTTAATTGATTGTAGGTATGTGTTAAGGGTTGTTCCTAGGCCATTGTCCACTAATGAGGATGCCCAGTGCCCAAGAAATAAATTGAAGAAATCTTCTTCTGAATTGAGATCGATGGATCTTCTGGGACATGTGGAACACCTAATGACTCTTGTAGATTAGTATTCATTGTGGTATCTTTTAAGAATCCCTAACTTAACTGAGATATCAGTTGGTAGGATGAGTTCTGAGAATTGTATGACATAGTGACACGTAATGTGTTACGGTACAATTTTGACTTGTTTGTGATTAATAAAAAGACTACCTTTGATTGCTAAATTCTACATGTATCGATGTTATCTATCTTTTCTTACTTCATCCTAATGTTCGCATTAGTGATGCAACCATTGAACAAGTACTCATCTTGATTTGGGTAACGTTGTGAATCATTCTTCGTGAGTGCCATCGAGATCATGAACCTCATGATTATTTGGCTAAAGCTCATTTCCTATCATATCGTAGTTAATTCTTGGTGAACAAGCTTTCATCGCTCTTTTGCAGATCACTCATTGTTTTTATAAGACAAAACTGTGTCCATTGAGAAAAACCGAATTTTCATCACTGAAAGGATTATTTAAAATGAGATTTATAAGTGACTGTGATCGAAAGGAAATTGTTTATAAAACATCTTGGAAAAACCTAATTGTTTTCATAACAAAGAAAATCTTTGTAAATTTATTCTTGATTCTTATTTAAGAATTAAGCATGAAAATGTTTTTATTATAAACATGATGATAAAATTTTGACGAACTGAGTATTGCATCGTTAATCTTGAAATTGTATATAGTTGCGCGCCTACATACAATTTGGAATGGACTATGCAAGACTGATAAGTAGTCAACATAAAACTAATGAATGAACAGTACATTTTCTTTGAAGATTGTGAAAGATTAAAAATTTATGAGATCTGCAAGAAGTGTAAAATAAGGACATAATGTTAGAAACATCTACATATGTGCCTGTAGCATCTATTCTTCTGAGTCGAATTTACTCATCTGTGGAAATTGTCTTAATTAACAATTGACAATTCTTACTTGTCCAATTCTCCTGTAGTAAGATTCTTAGGAAAAGTACCTGATTACCGAGTGTTGATACCCGACTGGATGTATCGACGTTCTTATCATTTCTTTTGATTTGATTTCATTTGAATGACCTGGGTAACGATCCGAGGAGCTTTCGAATGCGTACTCAAATCATGAAAACATGGGATATATTCATATTCGTTAAATGTTTTCGTCTGAATCTGATTTGAAATTCTCTCGCGTAGATTATGCGTTGACTTTACTCTTTAGATGGTAGTTGTGTCTCCATATATCCTTGAATTTGTGAAGGATTATGAATCATTATTAGTCTTTTGAGAAGTTCACATCTTATCGACGGCAATAAAACTGAAAAGTTGGTAATGCCAGTAGAATGGATCGATTGATTATGACATGACGATATTGTCTTAATTGATGGGAACTCGAGTAGAATTCCCTAAATGATAAGATGTTGATTATCAAAAGTGAACTAAATAATTCTTGGTGGATGACCATATCCTGCATTTAGACTTGAAATTATACCGTGAATGGTTGTGAACTAGTTATAGATATTATAATCTAGAAAGAAGTTAATATGAATTTATTAAAAGATGTTTATGTTATCTAAAACTTTAGTAAGTATTTGTTGATGAATTACCTAGACTTTTGCCATTAAGGCAAGTTGAAACTGGAATTGATTATATTCTCGGTGCTGCACTTATGGCTTGTGCACTATACGTCAGCACCATCTGAATTTAAGGAATTACCGTACAACTGAGAAAGTTGTCAGAGAAAGATATTATTATACCAAGCCTGTCATCCTGAAGAGCTATGGTGTTATCTTTCCTTATATTTATAGATTACTGTGACTAAGTAAATTGACATTCGAAAACGATATCCATAACTCGAAATGGAAGATTTGTTCGATCATTTACAAGGTTCTAGTGCATGTTTTAAAGATTTGATCCACGACATGGTTATTATCAACTTCGCATCTGCGAAAGAGATTATCTATTCCAATCATCACATCCCGAAATTGTGATGAACGTTATGAGTTTCACGTGATGTCGTTTGGATTGGCAATGCACATGTAGTATTCATAAATTTGGTGAATCACGTGTGTAGGCTGTATTTTGATAAATTCATGCTTGTGATCATTAAGAACTATTTGTTTATTTATAAGAATAGAAAGGAGTTAATAATTAATTATAGATTGCCCTGAATTGGCCGAACAGTGAAAACCTGTACCTTGAATAATTAACACGTGATTAAAGACTTAATCCTTTACATAAAATGACCGTTGGATTAATAATGGTAAGATGTATGCATATAGACTCTTCAAAAATTAAGAGCCCTTTTAAGACTTTGGATTTTACCAAAAAGAAAATGGAAATATGTTTTGACGAATGTTTTAACAAAGGATTTTTGAAGGGATTATTCCCTTATACACAAACCATTTAACTACACTTCTGTTTAGGGGTAAATGTTTGTGTGTACTTCTAGACAACTTAAGAGGAATTGAGGAAACTATATAAAACATGACTTGAAATTTGAAACAATAATTTACGCTTTTCAAACTAAAGAAATTTTGACCAAAGTATAAACAAAGATTTTTCAAACATTTATGAATCTTATTAATTATTTTCGATAAATCAACCAAAAATCTTGTTAATTAAACTCAAATTTATTTTGAACATTCTATATAATTGGTCGAACTAAGAAATTTAAAACTTTTATGTTTACATTTCATAAAAATTGAATATTTAATATTTAATTAATTATGATAATTATCGACGCTTTAGACGACGGATTGAGTAAAACGGATAAAAATGATAGATGAGACGAAACTAAAACATAGAAGATATGAAGAAGGAATTTTCAATAAATACGGTTGTGATATTTATTTCATCAGGAAGGTAAACGTAATTACTAACGCATAATATAGAAAGAATATTTGAGTGAATTGTGAACATGATAATTATATCATCATGAGAGGTGAATATAGATACCGACATATCATATAGAAAGTATAAAGATTCAATTAAGATATATTTCTTAATAATGAAGGTGCAACATAAGTTGCCGAACGATATAAAAATAAACGATGTTTGTAAGAAGGATAATATAGATACTAAAAGAGGTTCGCGGCTAATGTGAACCATTAAAAATTGAGAAGCCAATAGCGTTAAATATTTTAAAAACCACTTATGGTTGCCTAAATATGGAGGATTGTGAGATATAGTTATGTTGGAATTTGTAAGTATAAGTATTCTATTTATGTCATTTATAACTAGAAGAATCTTTGTCTGACGAAGTTGTACTAATGACAAATTATGAAGGCAGACATCGCCTCATACATTAGTAAACGTCTAGCTATTGCAAAGGTCATCATCTGAATTTGATTCGATTTGGGTCATCATCGACAGACTGACCAGATCTGCTAATATCATTCCCGTTAATGATAAATGCAAAAGAGTTATGTAAACATAGTGTGCCTGTATCGAACATCTTTATCAAGATCCTCGCTTCGCATCAAATTTCTAGAGATTTGCTGAGAAATCATTGAGAACGAACCTTGATGAGAGTACTATGTACCACCCCAAATCGAAGGGACGAGGTAAAGTAACGATACAGAGTAATATAAGTGTTGTTTTATGTTTGAATGAATGACCTTTGGTAATAGACCGTATAATTGTTTTCCTTTGGAGGATTATCATTGATAATTATCGTATTAGGATCGAGATCGAATCTTGTTAGGATCTGAATCTTAGAGCATTTGTAAGCAGGAGTTGAGATGAAGACATCTGACATACACCCATAGTGAGTTGGACATGTCTCTTAGGTTTAAGGTTTCCTATGATGGCGAACCTATCCTTGCAAAATACCCGACCCGCGAGATCTGAAATGATTGTTGAAATTAGGATTTGATTATTGACAGCCGGTAGTAGGCAAGAGGTTATGTGAATGTGAAATGTAGATCTTGAAGTGCCAAATGGGTAGCAAAGTTATGCCACAATTTTTAAACTTGGAAAAATGAATTCATGATCTGACGAATCATGGGATATAAGTCCCCGTTGTTTGGGACCATTGAGATAATGTAAAAGTTGGGATTGAAAGGCATATAAGCTGGATCTACCCTAGGACTTCAAAGACTGCGTGAATTATGTTTCGTAAATCGAACTTGATGGAATATCTATCAAGTGAGAATCTGATTGTTTCTTAGTAGAGCTTAGATCGGCGAAAAGTTGCATTCATCAAAAACCCGTGAAAATCATGGATAGAGAAAGTAAGTCAACATTAAGCCTGATCTTATTCCCGTAGTTATGTTTGATGAAACTCGCGTATTATAATGAATTGCACTTGTGAGAAAAGACCGAATGTGGAGGAAATACCCACATGGCTTTAACTCTATAAGAAGCGAGTAGTAAGGTAAGATGATCTTTGAGGACAAAGATCCTGTTTAGGGGTAAATGCTGTGACAATCCGTCAATTTACGATTGATATTTTATTCTCAAATATTATTTGAAAATATTATTTTAATGATACAATATGAACTCACATATTTTTGGGAAGAAATTTGGATTTACGTCTTGGAGTAGCATTAACTACGTCTAAACCGGAGGATTCAACGTTACGTGCTTACGTTTACATACACCGTCTTTGGTGACAGTCCGACATTTCAGAAAATAAATTTATCTGAGAATATTATTTTGGAGTTTTAAATTTGTGTTGGTTCATAAACTCACAAATTTACGAGAAGAGACTAGGACTTACGATTTTATTTTAACGTCCTTTACGACTAAACCGGAAACCTTAGGATTACGTATTTACGTTTTCGAACTCCGTTTTTGATGAAACAATTTTTATTGGATTCGTTTTGTGACGGTGATTCATAATTTATAAAAACGTTTTTCGTAAAACGACCCGAGGGCACGCAAATCGAGGAAACTAGAATCGAGGAGTACCCGTAAATAAATGGGGATGAGACAAGTGGGACACTTGTCCCACCCCCATCAAAACCGGCTATACTACAACAAATACCACTTTGGTGGCAAGATTTCACTAGTGTATCTTACACATGTCTAAGCTTACAATGTAAGCTTTCCACCAAACCAAAAACCACTAGCACACAAACTAGCTACTCATTTCCACTCATGCAAAACACCTACTCTCTCCCTCTAAGCCATTTTTGGCCGTCCCATATAGCCTCCAAAACACCACCAATTGATCCAAATTTAACCAAGAACATATGTTATAATTAACATATGTTAATCCCCATTCAAAAAGATGAAGATTGGTGCAACTTATAACATCCATGGAGGAGTTTTCATGGTGTCATGAGGCTGATTTTCCACAAGGAGTTGATGAAGATTGGAGTTCTTGAAGATGGTATTGGCTAAGCACAAGTTTCTCCATCAAAAAAAACCATGCCAAACTCATAACCTACATCAAGTTGGTGGTATAAAGATTGTCCTCCTCAACTTCTTGTTATTTTGATTATGTAAACATGTATTTTATTTCCTATTGTATATATTTATGATGATTATATGATGATAAAAATGTTATGTGGGGATTTGTTGTTGATAAACATGATTAAAAAGGTGAAAAACCATATGAAACAAGGTTAAAATCTTGTTTAAATTACATGGCTGTATAAAACAGTAAAGAAGTAAGTCATGAACTGATAAAATGATAAAGTAGGATGGATTTACAGTAAGCTATGGGTCTTGTACACATGTGAGAGTTGGCCATGCAATGGAATCAAAATAATGAGTGAGATATGATCAAAACAAGTTTAGGGTATAAATCTGAAGTTACTGTTTTGGACGATTTTTAGAAAATACTTAAAGTATGATTCAACAGTAGTTATAGAAGAGTTAAATGTAGCAAATATCATGTAGTTTATTTGATAAAACTTTGAGCTTCTATCTCCATGTAGAACTCAAGATATGGCATTTTTGGTGAAGATGAAGTTAAAAATCAGATTTTTGGAAATTAAAGAATAATACTATTATATAAGCACTCACATTTTAATATATAAAATGTAAATAAAAACCCACTAACTTATAAAACTTATTTATATAAATATATAAAAGGTATAATAAGTGTATAAATGAAGAAAATGGAAACTTGTTAAGTTTTATAAGTTATAAAACTATAAACATGATTTTTACTACTTTTTCAGCTATTGCCGTAAAATTAACGTTTTTATTAAATAAAACTTAAATGGTTGGACCCGTCTAATGAAAACTTTATAAAACTTATATACTCATATATAGACATGTATAACAAGTAAAAACCGATAAAACCCGAACTATAAGAAATACGGACGTTAATGGACTAAATTTACGATATTGGACTAATAATACTACAAAAATGGACTAGAACACTTATAAACTTATTAATGGACTTAACCCATTTAGGCCCAACTTGGAAAATATACATACTGATAATATAGGTACAAATGGATTAAAATAAGTTAAATAACTTATAATAAGCTTGTTAGACTTAAGACACGTAAATGGGTAAAACTAGTAAACTAGTATAAAAGCTATCGACATATAACTCTAAAATGAGTAAACGAGAATATGTAAACCCACTTGATCATCATATATATAATCATCATATGTATACATAATTGATATTTTTATAAAGTCATTGGACAAACGTCTAAGACCGATTATTATTTATCTAGGTTTCCGTGATTGAAGCACGTACCGTACGTCCGAGTTGCCGATAACCCGCCTTCCCATATCAACGTGAGTTCATAGCCTCGCACTCTTTTAAATGTTTTATAAATGCTTTATAAACCAGCGAGGGAGATAACATGTTAGTTTTTATAAAAGTTTGGACACCATTTGTCCCGATTGTTTGTTTATTGATTTTGGACCCGAATAATTAAATGACCCGATTGTATGACCCGATAAATGATTAATGGACCCGATAGATGAAATTAAATGGATTATTAAAGTTAGGTTATGTCACTAAAAGTCCAATTAGCATGAATTGTGAACTACCGGGAGTTGGTAGACGCTTATGCATTTAATAGTACTATTTGGGGACGATCACCCCAGTTCGCGCCTTGACGGTTGATCCCCGTCGTGCCACATTGATTGGTAAGCGAATTAATGTATGAGAAGATTTCCAATAGCGTGACCTTTGTGACGACACGCTACTTTAGATGGGCAAAATTGGTATCGGGTTAGCTACCCGTTGTTGGTTTAGTAAGGTAACAATGTCATGCGGCTTATAATAATCCGAATTAACGAGATACTAATAGACGCTCCGAATTACGATGTATTGCCTGACTAGCAATACAGGGTCATACTATTGATATTATGTTTGTATTTTATGGTTTTCATAACCATACTCATATAACGGTTTTATTTTCATACAACGTCGTAAGACGTATTGTATGATGATTTTACGACATTGGCTCGTATTATAATTTTTAAGGCAAATGCCTATATTATGATTTTCGATAAGGATTTGTATAAAATGATTTTTGGCTATTTTACGGCCTATTACAATGATTTGTATGAATTGATTTTTGGTGCTAACTTTATACCAAAGTTATATTGATGGAATTTACTAAACTCTATGAATTCACTCGGCGTTATCGCTGACCTTTTCTTTTAACATGTCTTATCTCAGGTACTTGAAGGTAATTCTCGGGAAGACAACAAGAATTCATGGCCCGCACTTAAAACAATATTTTCCATTCAAACACTTTGTAAAACTTTTGTATGAAATGTAATGACTTGGGACCGATGTAACTTTGATGTTTATGAATGGAAATGCTTTATAAATAAACGACGCGATTTTTATGCGTTGTCTATGATGTGAGTAATGTGCTATCCCGTAACACCAACTAGTCTTCCGCTGTACTGAGTTGTATAAATTTGGGGGTGTTACAATTATACTGAAGTCTTTGCGCCTGTTGCCAGGATCGAGGCCATTCGTCTGTTTTTGGCCTTTGCTTCGTATGTTGGCTTTACGGTGTTCCAGATGGATGTCAAGAGTGCATTTCTCTATGGAAAAATTGACGAGGAAGTGTATGTTACTCAACCTAAGGGGTTTGTTGATCCACTTCATCCCAAGAAAGTCTACAAGGTGGTCAAGGCTCTTTATGGGTTACATCAGGCTCCTAGAGCTTGGTATGAGCGACTCTCCACTTTCTTGTTAAAGAATGGCTATAGAAGAGGTACTATTGACAAAACACTATTTCGTCGGCGGAATTCCAAGGATATTATCCTTGTTCAGGTCTATGTGGACGACATTATCTTTGGTTCTACAAAGAAGGAGTGGTGTGATGAGTTTGAACACTTGATGAAAGGAGAATTTCAGATGAGTGCCATGGGAGAACTGTCATTTTTCCTTGGTCTTCAGGTCAAGCAACAATCGGATGGGATTTTCATCAGTCAAGACAAATATGTTCATGAGATTCTTCAGAAGTTTAACATGGATCCTCTTAGACCAGCAGCAACTCCTTATGAAGTTGGTAAAATCAAACTTAAGAATGAGCCAGATACACCGGTAAATGTTCATATGTACAGGTCTATGATTGGCTCTCTCATGTATTTGACTGCATCACGTCCGGACATTATGTTTGCAGTAAGTGCTTGTTCTAGACACCAGGTGACTCCAACGGTTTCGAACTTAAATGCAGTGAAGAAGATTTTCAAGCATATCAAGGCTCAACCTAAATTGGGTCTATGGTATCCTAGAGAATCTCTCTTTATTCTTGAAGCATACAGTGATAGTGATTATGCTGGTGCTAATAATGATAGGAAGTCTACTACTGGTGGTTGTCAATTTTTGGGTCGTCGGCTTATTTCATGGCAATGTAAGAAACAGACAATCGTAGCTACTTCTTCAACAGAAGCTGAATATGTAGCTGCTGCTAGTTGCTGTGGTCAAGTTTTATGGATCCAAAATCAGATGTTGGACTATGGGTTCAATTTTATGAATACCAAAATTTTTATTGACAATCAAAGCACTATTTGCATTGTGAAGAATCCTGTATTTCATCAGCGGACGAAGCATATTGAGATTCGGCATCATTTTATACGCGATGCAAATGAGAAGAAGCTGATACAGGTTCGTAAAGTTCATACGGATGACAATGTTGCTGATTTGCTGACTAAAGCTTTTGATGGTCCTCGGTTTAACCACTTGGTGGTTCATATTGGGATGGTCAATCCGTGAGGTCTAGGATTGAGGGGAGGCAAGGCCTAAGGGGAGGGTTTGTGTACATATTAGGTCAGTCTAACGTATTCATAGTATTTAACAACATAATTTCTTGGTTATGGTGGTGTGTGGTGCTTCTGATGGAGGATTTTTGCTCTCTTCTGGTGGATATGGCCTTATATGACTGGCTTCTGGTCCACCTTGGTCAGCTTCTAGTTATGCTTGGTTGTCTTCTGGTGGTTTGAACTCTTTCCATGTCTAGTGGTGTTTGGCTATTGGTACTGGTACTGGTCTGGCTACTGTTCATTCCTTTTGTCCTTTGTTAATCACGTTTTGCTCCTGGTCTGACTATTGTGTACTTTGACTTTTGGTCAACGCTCCCAATACTGGTATTTACAAGTTTAATTCAGCAAATAAATTGGGGGTAAGTTATTATGTTAAAAAGGGCAAGTGGTTAGTATGCCATTATGGCTTAATTTGAAAGGGCAACCCCCCATTAATAGGGGTCAATGAACAGTTACTACTTTCTTCCTATATGGTCAACATACACCCTTGACTCACTCATTACAATTAAAACACACACAAAAACCGCTTCTACTCTTTACATCCCAATCCAAATCCTTCTTCCATCCATTCATCAAGATCCATGGCTGCTCTTGCTTACGAACCTGCTCATAATCGTGTTGCTTATCTGGGTGATGGTCCAAATCGTGAACATTTTGCTGATATCTTGGAGTTTATTGAAGCTTCAAACTTAAGGTTTGCATTTACTGTTTGTCCTACCATATATGATAGTGTGGTACGTCAATTTTGGGCGTCTGCTGAGCTTGTGAATGTGGCTGGACGTCCACGAGCACTCCATGCTACCATAGATGGACGTGCTTATGTGGTAACTGAGGCGTCTATTCGCTCTTCTCTTCATCTTCAGGATGAGGGGGGTGTTGTATCACTTCCCAATTCGGAAGTATTAGAGGGTATGGCTGCCATAGGTTATGAACATGGGGGGAAGTTTAACTTCCAAAAGAATAGGTTTTCCCCTCAGTGGAATCTTCTGGTTCACTATTTAATCCATTGTATGAGTCCCAAGTCGGGGAGTTGGGATGCGTTCCCTACTCCTTTGGCTACTGGTCTTATATGTTTAGCCCATGGTAGAGTGTTTAATTTTTCTCATTATCTATTTGAGGGGATGGCTAGTAATTTGTCGACTGCTGGTTCGAGGAAGAAATTTCTTATGTACCCTAGGTTTCTTCAACAAATACTGCTTTCATTCCACGTGATAGGGCTGAGCATGTGCCATCTAAACTTACAGCGAAAGTGTATTACAATATGATGAATGGGTTTCCTGGGGATTGGAGGCCCCTGACTGAAGCCATGATGGGGTTGGCTCAGGGTCCTATGGGTCAGGAGGAGGAGGCTCCTGAGTTGGTTGTGTTAGATGATGACCCCATGGAGGAGGAGGAGGCTCCTACTGGTGGTGCCACTCCTGTGGTAGAGGAGGAGCTAGTTGAGGAAGTGGTGGTTGAAAAACAATCCCCTTCCAAGGCTGGTCCTTCCTCCGTTCCACATCAGTCTCCATTTGTGGAGACTCCACCTCCTAGCCCTGCCCCACACTCGACTGATATCCCGTTTGATGATAGTTCTCCACAGGTTGACCCACATGTTGCTTCGGGCTCCCGTGATGCTTTCCCTGATCCAAGTTCTCTTGGTGGGCAGGCGGAGGAGCCTACTACACTGACATCTTTGCTAGATCTTATGCACAGGTACCATGAGAGGATGATTTGTTTGGAAGCTGACTTGAACCAACATCGGAAGCTCACAAGGGAGTTTGTTCTTCCTCTGGCCGATCGTATAAAGGTATTGGAGAATCAACAATGTCGTCGCAAGAAGCATGTGGTTCTTTCAGATTCTGAGGATGAGGGTGCGGAGAATGTTGAGGATGGCTTGACGTTGCTGGCAAAGGCTGCCTTTGCTGATAAAGTTTATGATGATCTGCCCGGTCCTCCAATGTCCTCTAATGTTCCTTCTCCTAGTGCTATTCCCCCTTCTATGGGTAGTGATTCTGCTGCTGCTGCTGGTACTCATGCTGGTCCCTCTCATGATCCGAAGGGAAAAGCCCCAATGACTGATTCTCCATCTCCCACTCGCAAGCGCACTCGTCGACAGATTGAAGAAGAAAGACTTGGTGAAGAGGCTGCTCGTCGGGTTCAGGCTGAGATTGATGAGGAGGATAGGGTTGCTGAGGAAGAGCTTCGAGAGCGAAGGCGTGCGCAAATTCAGCATGATGCTATGCACTGGACTGATGGTGAATGGATGCAAGTGTTGACTGTTCTAACTCGGGATTATGCTCAGTTTAAAGATATGTTGGGTGATGATGTTGATGAACACAATTGTATTCCGCGTGCTATGGTGATGATGCGTAAGCACCAGTTGGCTCTTGCTGAAGAACTAAAGAAACAGCGAAGGAACAGACCTCTATCTCGGACTGAGCAGCGCCAGCAGATGCAACGTTATGTAAAATATCAATCTGCTGCTCATTTCAATGCTCTGTGGTCTTGGGCTCGGGTGAGAGCTCTGACATTTGATGAGCTTAAGGTCCTTTATGAGAAGATGGTGAAGCGTCAGAGCCAACCCATTCCGGAAAGATTTATTTACCATCCTCGTGGTGTGACTGCTTCTATGCCTGCTGATTCTACTGGTCCTTCGTCTGTACCCACTCCTGGTTCTGATGGTAGTCCTTCTGGTTCTATTGCTACTTCTGTTGGTCCTTCTACTACACCCTTGGTTGCTCCTATTGGTTCTACTGCTGGTCCTACTACTACCATCTTTGTTACTACCACCACCACTCATGCTTCCACCACCACACCTGTTCCTACTACCACCACCCATGTTCCTGCAAGCACTTTTGTTGATCCCACCATACCTACTACTGCTACATCTGATGTGCCATCTTCATCACCACAAGTTCCTGCAACACAACCTAATCCTACTTCTGATGCAGCTCCTAGTGGTTCTTTGGGTGGACATGTTCATGAGTCTACTTTTACTGCTTCTCCTGCTGTTGCTGAAGTTAAGGTGAAGGTTGAATCAACTCCTTCGGCTCCCACGCCTCGACGTTCCACTTGCCAGAAACTTGCTCGTCGTGTTCGCCGTGGTAAATCAGTTCCTTTTGAGAAGTGTGATCCTGAGAACTTAATTGATGCAGCTTCAGGTAGCGATTCTGACTTACCTTTGGGCAATGGAAGCATTACGGGTTATACGGTGGAGAGGTCTACAACACTTCCTGGTGGCGTCTCCCATCGGATTACTTTGAGTGATGGGACTGTGCGATTGGTCACAGGTTTGCAGGGTGTGTTATCGTGGGTTGACCGTATGGATCTTATGGCGTTGTTTGGGCTTGTTGATTCTAGTATGCCGTTTAACCCCATGGCGGTGTCTTCCTGGCCTGGTATCCGTCTCTGGGCCGATCTCAAGCTGATGTTGGACCCTCCTCCATCTGCTACTGCTTTGGGCATATGGAAGGATCAAATGCAATGGGAGATTCTTCGCTGGAAGCTATATGCTGGATGTGGAGTTCATGTGTTGGAATTAGAATCTGGTCATGTGGTGTTTATGCTGACGGATGTTGTGTATCCTTTGACTATTTCTTCCATGGAAGCAATGTTGGCAAGTCACTTGCAGATTTCTACTGCTCCTTCTGGGAATGAGTCGAGTATGGCCACATCTTTGGTAGAGGGTATTCAAGCACGGTTGCTAGCGGATAAGAAGGCAGCCTCTGGTATGTAAGGTGACTGGGTTGTAAGTGTTTATACTTTGAATTTTTGTTCTTATTTTGATTCTTTTCACCAATATGTACAGTGATTGGTGAATTTTATTCATTATAGTTAAAAAAATAAAAATAAAAATAAAAATAAAAATACAAACAAGCTATTAAAAAAATACTTTTTATATAATATCTGCTTATACTTTAACACAGTTTAGCTTTTATACTTGTCCATAATATCCCTTGGTTGTTTCAAGATGTGGTTCCTGGTTTGAGTTTGTTCTGGTACTTGGTTTCACTTGGTGTTGGACGTGGTCCACACAACAAATGGTTCTCAACTTACCATGTCTCATAGACAAGAAAAAGTTGATTCACCTTGAGGGTACGGCTCCTGGTGCGATTCTCAAATCCGTTGATGGTTGCCAGGTTACCCAAAACTGGATGGTTTTCACTTGCCATAGTCTTGGACTGAAAAGTGGCTAATCCAAGGGGGTACGGCTCTTGGTAAAGATCTTATCAAATCCGTTGATAGCTATAATAGCTTGCTTAAAGCTATAGGGTGTTCAACTCACCGATGCTTCATTGCTAAGAGTTGGCGAGTCCAGAGGGGTACGGCTTCTGGTAAAGACGCATCAAATCCGTTGACGGCTGTGATGGTTTGCCTAAAATCATCAGGGTACTCCCACTCACCATTGATTCACGTTCTAAGAGTTGGGCTGGGTTCTAGTCTCCCAGGGTGATGCTTATTCCACCATAATGACTAGCTAGCCCAAGAGCGAGCAGCTACTTGGTAACGGCTCATCAAATCTGCTCATGTTGCTGACAAGATTCAACCTGATGCTGATTTGTTACAAGCTTTGGAGAAGCTTCTAGTGCTTCATGCGGCTGTTCTTCTGATTCTTATCTTGTTGATGCTGCTATTTGTTTTGCTGATACAATCCTCGGGCTTTCTTTGCACGTTTTCCGGGAAACTTGAACTCAACAGGTCAAATTTAAGTTTAGGGGAGGATTGTCAGGACCATTGTAATAGTTATATGTAATAGGTAGACTAGGAGGTATGTAGTTCCTCCTGGTCCTAGTCGTAGTAGGAGCAAGTCCTGCTCCTGGTCCTAGTCGAAGTCAAACTTTATTATTTACTTAATATTCTGTTAGGATATGCATGAGATATGTTAGGAAATGATATGCATATCAGTTTTACACGTTTTCTTTAATGATGTATTAGGGTTTCCTTGTAGTATAAAAGGAACCTTAGGAAGAAGGGTTAGACACACCTTCACAGAACGTAGTTCTAGTCTTTATCAATATTAGAAATCCTTAGAAAGGATCAAGTCTTTATAGTTATTCTGTTTCTCTTGTTTATATTTATATTCTACATTCATATTGTGTATAGAGTCTCTTTGTGATTTGACTTGTGATTACAGAAGTCATTCACCGGTCCTGACAGGCTGCAAGATCTACATCTAGTAGACCCAACATGTTATAAAGCTCGAGTTTTATCGGTTTTTACTTGTATTATGTACTTATATATCAGTATATGAGTTATAACAAGTTTACGTTAGACGGGTCCGACCATCTAAGTTTTAATTGACGAAAACGTTAATTTTACCGTTTTAGCCGAAAAGACGTAAAAATCATGTTTATAGTTTTATAACTTATAAAACTTATAAAATTGACATTTTTATAAAATGTATCATTTATTTATTAATGTACATACTTATATAAATGTAATATATAAGTTAGTGGGTTTTAAGTTTACATTTTATATATTATTTACTTGTGTGCTAATATTATACTATATACTTTTATTTCACAAAATTTTATTTTTACTCTCACTTTCACCATTTTTACCATATCTTGAGTTCTACAAGGAGATAGAAGCTCATTTTTGGATGAAATAAACTTCATATTATGTGATACAATTAACTTAGTTTTAGCTACTGCTCAAACTAAGTCTAAGTGTCCCTAACAGTTCTCACAAAACAGACTATTCAGATTGGTACATCAATTTTGTTTTGATCATATCTCATTCATTATAATGATTCCATTGCATGGCCAACTCTCACATATGTACAAGTCTTAATACTTACTGTATATTAATTTATGTATACCATTTTATCAGTTTAACATATGGTTGTTTACTGTTTTTATACAGCCTACTAAATTAAGTAAGATTTACCACTTTAACATGTAGTTTTCATCTTTTTATCCAAGTTTATCAACACATGATCCCCACACAATATTTTTATCATCATATATCATCATATACATATATATTAGGAAAGAAAATAAATTTTACATTTACAAAAATAACAATGATAATGAGAAGGATGATCTTGTTTACCAACCAAGATAATAACTTGACTTTGGATGACAACACCTTGAGGTACACCAAAACTATCTTCAAGATCATCAATCACCAAGAACTTTTGTTGAAAAATCAGTCCTAGGAAACAATAAAATCACCTCCTTAGATGTTAAAATGACCACCAATCAATAAAGCTTCAAAGGTTCTTCATCATATGTGTAGATAACACCAAATATTGTGGTTAAAAATTGATCAAAGGGGTGTTTTGGTGATGATTTTGGACGGAAAAATGAGAGAGAAAGAGAGGAGTTGGTGGTTTGCATGAGATAAAATGAGATAATGGTTTGGTGCTAGTGGTTTTGATATGTTGGTAGCTTATTTACTTAAGCAAGCCAAGTGTAACAACTTGTTTAATACAAGTTGACACCTAAGGGTGTGTGGTGGCTTATGTTTAGTCGTCCCATGAGTGGGGTGAGGCATGTGTAAACTTGTCTCATCCCACTAATTTACGGATATTCCTCGATTCTAGTTTCCTCGATTTGCGTGCCCTCGGGTCGTTTTACGAAAAACATTTTTATAAATTATGAATCAACAGCACGAAACGAATCTAATAAAAATTGTCTCATCAAAAACAAAGTTCAAAAACGTAAATACGTAATCCTAGGGTTTCCGGTTTAGTCGAAAAGGACGTTAAATTATTCACGTAATCTCTAATTTCTTCTCGTAAATTTGTGAGTTTATGAACCAACACAAATTTAAAATCCCAAAATAATATTCACGGATAAATTGATTTCCTGAAATGTCGGAATGTCACCAAAACGGTGTATGTAAACATAAGCACGTAACGTAGAATCCTCTGGTTTAGACGTAGTCGATGCTACTTCAAGACGTAAACCCAAATTTCTTCCCATAAATGAGTGAGTTCATAATATAACATTAAAATAATGTTTTTAAATAATATTTGAGGATAAAATATCAACCATAAATTGACGGATTGTCACACTAATTGCATGACGAGGTCACCCCTCCAAGTATTCATGCAGGTTGTTGACCTCATGACCTATATTGGCTTTTGGTATATTAAACTATTACATATTTTCATAAGTAAACATAAGCTATATTTTCAAAATATAAAACCAGATTATAAACATGTACCAGGTTTTCCAGGACTTACTCATTTCGGCTGCTATTCATGCTTTACATTTCTGTCCTATATTATTTCATTCATGTTGTGTCATATATCCGTTCACTAAGCGTATTGCTCAGCCGTTACTTTCTTTCTGTGTCCCAAAACGGCAGGTACCCAAGGTTAGACTGGAGCATTTGGAGGACATGCATAGGATGGGAGCTACCTTAGACTTCTTCTCCTCTTGCCTTCATATATTTATGCTTGTTTAGTATAACACCCCCAACAAATGCTATGCGCAGCGGAACTACAACATTTGGGTGCTACGTAGTTATCATCACACATAAGCTATATTAAACGACTCAAAGAGACGTAAAAGTTTAAACATAAATTTAAACATTATTAAAATAATACAAGTCTACAGTTTTCCAAATCCCAAGATAATACTAAACAGAGTGTGCGTTAGGTCCCCACTGAATCTCAACCCAAAAGTACATTTTTGCTCACATGACAGAAAAATAACAGAGTTTTAAGTTAAATAAGGGTGGAAGAACAAGTAGACCGCCAAGCCACAACAACTTCCATCCTCGCATGCTCTGCTGCTATCAATCTTGGTTACCTAAAACACATGCTTAAAACTGTCAACACAAAGGTTGAGCGAACCTATAGGTTTATCAAATCATAAGTTGAACATAAGTACTAAAAACCAATCATGATCATTCAATAGCATTGTCGCGCAAACAATCTATTATTCAAGGATATGACAATTGTGTTTAAGCTCATGACACTAATCCGTTAACTCAATCACCCGTGTATTAATTACCGGCGTGATTCAGATGAAACCAGTGCCCCTACTAAAGGCATCAGTTGCAATTATACCTTATCTCTTATCACAAATTATCCGTCCGTAGGGGGTATCAACGTACTAGCCCTCGTCTCGGATAGGGTAGTCAACCCCATAGTACTATCACTTTGTATAAGCGGCTATTTCCCCCTTCGCAAGGGCAAGACAATAGTTAATAGTTCATGAAATTAGGGCCTTTTGCAACTAGGTACTCAACACAAATTCAAGGCAACATTCGGTTCCAACAATCATTCATGACTTATGTTCATTTTCATTTAAATAACATGTATCCCCCTCGCGGGTAAAAACATTTGAAATAAGTAAAGAGCGAGGCTATAGACTCACCTTGCGTAGTAGTAGTAGTTCTAGCGAAGACGTAACGAGAAACGTCACCGACGACGTGGATGCCCGGGAAAATCAAACACTTGACCTAAAAGTCAAAGTACGAAAACCAAATCAATACACCGCGTACATAATTGTACTAACACACGCATATGCAACACACTCAATGCTTATGAAAACTCACGCCAAAATCAAACAAGTAGTTGTTACTAGACTTATACCACTTACCTACGTAATTAAAGTTACTATCCATTTTACGATTATGCCGATACTTACCAAAAGTATGGGCGGTTTTCCTAGACTTATACCCTTTTATAAAATTTGGGAAAATTCTCAAAAATACCTTAAGACCTGTAGAAAACCCATTTTTAATCACCTTAAAAGTTTTCGCTTTAACGACCCGTTGCTCAACACATTACTAAGCCTACGTTTTTCGGACTGATTTTGCACATTGACCAAGTTGGACTTGTTTGACCCATTTAAAATGTACCATTGACCCATTTGACACCTAAGTCTTATAATAGACTAAAATATGCAGGTTTGAGACAAAAAATCAACCTTTAACCATTTACCAAACTAAACCTATGATCCCCGGGATTTGACCCAAAACCAAACACAAATTCGGATTGTGTTGGTTCTCATCTCCCGGTACACGTATTTTCAAAGTAACATAACTTTTGACTCGTTTGGAGTCGTAAGCTCTACCTTATACCGAAACGAAGCTAAGACAAAGCTCTACAACTACATCCTAACCAAAAGACCTGTTTACAAAATAATTTTTATGAAAACACTTCGAACATTCTGCCAAAAATCAACTATCCCAAAATCAATCCTACACTCGTTTCCAACCCATTTTATCGGCACTAGACCTCAACCTAAACACTCCTAACCATACCCAATCATAATAATAAGTCCTAAACTACCTAATTATCAAACCCATCTCAAAACCTAAACACAAATTCAAGCATGCAATATGTTTAACTCATTCAAAAACACCAAAATCAACATTATAAACACAACCCATGACACATTTCATCAAACACCATGAACACCCAAAAACCCCCAAAAATTCGTGGGTTTTGGGGCTGTATAAAACCAAAATAATAAATCCCCATCTTGTTTTATAGATTATTTAACATTACCCAATCACCAATTAAACGAATTAATGATTTAATTACATCAAAACATGTTTTTGAAAAACCTTTGATTCTTGGAAAATTTGTGTTATTGCATGTTGGATTTAATTATGTAAAAACACTTACAATGATTAATTGAGAGGTGGTCTAAGCTTGGATTTAATCAAAATAAGTTGGAAAAATTTTGGTGGTGGTGGAGTGGTGGAAGCCGACGGCTAAGAGAGGGTGGGGAGGAAGGAGTGGAATTTTTAAAATGAATTTTGTTGTGTGTGTGTTAATTTTCTTCCTTTTGTAAATATGGAGGGACTAAAATTGACAACTTAACTATCTTTTGGCCTCATAATTAAACGACACAACTTAGTAGCGGGGGTTGACTAGTAGTTGGTTTTGAAAATTTACGGGATGTCGGGATTTGTAAAAATTACTTTCCAAAGGTTATAACGCACACAAAACGAATATTCATATGGTTTCGACTCGACTTAACACGTAATAAAAATAAAATCTCGAAAAGCTCAAATATCGATCAATCAATAACAAAAGATAAGTTTTGGGCATCCGTCGGTATCGTAGTCGTCATCGGTTCTTCTTAAATCGTCAAATGTTAAAATTACGACCGTAAACGTTGGTTTCAACTTAAATCGTCAAATATATAGCAAATGAAATTTCTTAAAAATTTCAAAAATATTCATAAAATAGGGTTAAATAAATAACGTTGGGCTCGGGATATCACATCCTCAAGTGAGTCGCAACTTAAGAGAGATGCTCATACTGAACAGCTCTTGAGACAATAACTTAGCATCATACGGTACTTTCACTGGTATCACATCCTCCCCTCCCTAAGGGAGCGACGTCCCGGCGCTCTCCGGTTCGTATACTCGCATTTCGTACTACTAGAAAGATGGGGGTAGTTCTTACTAAATAGGTAATCACGTTCCGTTGTGGACTTCGGTTCACGTCTCGGGTTTCATCACACCTTCACAATGAGTATTATACCATGCTTCAATCTCTTAACATCTCGATCCATGGTCTCCAATTCAATTTCCCGATTTCTTCCTACGGTTATCAACACATCTCTTCTCCCAGCCTCTCGCGGTCAACAAGTGATTCTTAGTCTACACCATCTCTTCCATAGCCTCTCGAATCCTTCCAAGTCCATTAAACTGACTTTTCCTTACTTCATTCTATCCAACTGGCGATCTACATTTTCATCCACAAAACGCTTCCACTGGTGCATCTTCCACACTAGCACGGTAAATGTTGTTGTACAAGAATTCTATCAAGGACACATGTCGATCTCAACTACTACCAAGATCAAACACACACACTCGGAGCATGTCTTCCAACGTTCGAATTGTCCTTTCACTTGTCCATCATCTCATAAAAACAATTACTCACAAAATAAAATCGCACGGGTCACACCTAACCCCATCGAAAACGTTCAGAATATACAAGACGAAGTAATTAATACTAGTCATACAAAATCACCTTAAGCGTAATATTACGTACATACAAACCTAGTTCGTCAAAACGAATTCATCGATACAAAAATCATCCGACGCATACATAACTCTCTCGAAAACATCACAATCCAATCAAACACGAAAGCCATAATAAAACACATACAACCACATTACGACATGCTTGCAACATAGCCAAACCATGCCAAATCAATCTGTTCAATCAAGTTAACCCACGCTTGCTAATCAGCCGAGCCATGATAAAATAAGAATATTTGACATGATTCTCGGATGAGTCCAGTCAAAAGAAAATTGCAAGTTAAAGAAGGTTCACGAGCTTGCTAGCTATGGATGCATATCCATAAGGAAAGAAAAATGCATACATATGTCATCGCAGGGCGCTCACCCATAGATTTATACACAAAAGATTTTACAAGAACACCATCTCACTTCTGTCTCAAACGTGGTCAAAATCTCAATAAGCATCATCGTTCACAGTAAAAAAAAATATTACATGGCACGTGTTCTCCATGATCGGACTTCATTGGACAATGTCATCTCAAGTTCCCACAACTTACGATCACTCGACTAGATCACTTACCACATAAATACATAAAAGGCAAGGGTTTACCACAAAAACATCAACTATGTTTATCCATCGTTTAACCATCGATAATCAAGGATGGTTGAGTCAAGCAAAGAGGATTCCTCACTTAAATAAATGAAGACGACAATGGAATTGTCTTCCAACTACAGATGCACAGTTGGTAAACTTCAACAGTTTATCGCGTGTCGTTAAACATATCAAAAGAATGAGAAAAGAAAATAAATAAGGTACGATACGTTTGATGTAGGAGAAGTCTTCGTCATTCCCCTCAGAGTCACTTGAACTCTGATTTCCTCTACTTTGGCAGTCTTCTATTCTTGTTTAAAATTTCTTCTCAGTATCAGTACGAGTCCCTTTGGTATTTCATCAACACCCTAACGATTCTGATAAATTTCACACGTTACACGCAACACATTTCCAAAATTACTCGGTCACAGTGACTTACTAAGTCAACGCCAAACAAAAAGAAAAGATTTCAAAGAACACAAGAAAGTTCAAAAATTTTCTTTAAGAATCAAAGAAATTACAACTACTTGCAAAAATGATCCACCATTTTAAAAAGAAACGTTCTCATCCAAACGTTTATCAAAACACTACAAGTTTCAAGATGACCAATTTGTTTGACACGATAGTGCCCTTCCTAAACTATGCATAATTAGCTAGATCATGCATACTTAAGGATCAAGCAACAACAACCAACAAAACAAGACTCTTCCCGGATTATGCATAGTTAGCTAAGCTGTGCATAATTGAGGATCGAGTGACGACACAAACATTATTATTACACACAAAATATGACTACGAAAGTTTTCGACCTAATCTTCAAAATAATTAGATCATTTGAAATGGAATCTGAAATGGGAAAATATTGTTACTATCGTTTTAAGAAACACATCAAACATTTTTCGTCCACTTTGGAAACATACTTGTACTTTTCCTGTTTGTGAGAAAATAAATAAATAATTAAATAAAGAAATCGACACCCTTTGCATTTGGTTCACCAAAACATTTCACACACATACTTATTTTCAAAATAGACTACTCACAAAATAACGGTAAGGTGGTTCATGATTAAAGATCATTGCAAGCACAACAATTAATAAAATCAAAAATCAATGAGATCGAACGAGGTAAACGAGTAATATAATTTCCAACTATAATTAACTATATTAGAGATGAAGATACTTCAAACATATGACAAAAGTCTTGGGATAACAACAGCGATCTACGAATACATGGAGTAAAAAAAATTGAATATCAGCACAAGCGTCAAAAATAAAACAACAATCATAATTCCCATCGTCTCGAGTTGCACACACATTCCACCAAGGGTATACGGGGAGAGAAGAATAATCACTTGGTTAAATAGAAACAATTTCACCAGGAAGATCGAGTTCTTTCACCTCTACAATTTGATAAAGCGGCTTCGCCTCCTCGCTTTTGTTCAATATAAATAAATAACCAATTTAATGAAGATTTATAGCATCATCCAAGGAAATACATAATTTTAGGTTCCATTAACCGTAAGAAGAAAAGTCACAACGTCCATGAACAGGACAAAATATACCGGGTGACATACCCTCATCATCAAGTCCTAGCAAAATAGTAGTTTTAAAATAAATATAATAATAATGGTTTCATATCATGGAAAATATTAAAAGGAACAATCCCATTACTACCCAAGTTCATATATAGACTCGCAAAATCAAAGAAGGGATGTCGTACGATCGAACCATCGTGACTCGAAACATTATATATACATCTTTATTAAATAATATACAAGTAGGCGTGTGTTGTATAATCCAGTTGCGTATAATAATTAGCGTTACCTTGTACATTGTAAAACCGAACATTTACACATTTTTAATTTGTGTTACACCATTAAAGAATTTATACTTTTCATTTTCCAATCTTTACAAAGTTTTTATTTCTAGAAAAAAAATTACAGTTGCAAGAAAATTTCTAACATTAGTTGATTCGGTGACTCGGTTATTATAACTGGTAAAATCATTAGTTTTGAAAATCTCGATACTCGCGTCAAAATCTCAATAATCTTTATATCTTAAGTACCAAAAACGTTTATAGTAAGAATTCTCAAAGTTTTACGTTATTACGACCTATCTTATTACGTATATAGAAATATCCATCATGACTCAAACTAGTCCAATTAACTCCTAAAATCAACCTTTGACTATTTATTATACACATGTCTTCCTTAGAATTTGTATGCTATATTTTATTCACGCGACTCGAGCCAGGCGTCAAAGACGTTTCACGCAGTATTATCTTGGATAAATTACTGATTTTAGTCGAGACTTGAATCTCAAAAATAATAACAATATAATAATATAATAATTAATCAGAAATGCTTATTTCAATAATTCTAAAATGTAGAAAATTCAACCTTTAATCCTTAGCCCATTATCAAACTGTTTTTAACATTAACACATCTCGCAGCGGAATAAAACAAAAGATTTTTCAAACGATTTTAAACAAGCATCATCGAATTATGCATAGTGATTCTCTATAACGACAATTAAATAAACAAATGATTCCCAATGACGTTCCATCAATATTTAATAATTTGTTTCAAGCGTTAGAATTTTTCACTTATAGTGTATATTCCGATTTTATCCCATTTTATTCACTACAACAAGTAATGCATTCTAGTTTACACCAATGCATACGTAAACATAACCTTATGTTTAAAATAAAACCGATTTTACAAAGTTTTTAGCTCCAAAATACATGACCAATTCTTCTACTCATGTTTTATATTACAAGATACGCCAAAAGTTTGCTACATTGACCCGAAAATTAATTCATACTAAATCCAAGTTACATATACTCAACAGTCATATCGTAAATTTTATTATAAACTCCTTTTTCAAATTATATTAAAATAATTCTTAACAAATCCATCACTAGCTTCTAGTATCAAATTATTAATATATAAAAAAAAGGATTTTACGAGTAATACAAATTACTTATTACGATTTACCAACCAAGGTTGAAGGAAAAACAATTTCACTTTGTCCATTTCTTCTCTACACTTATTTTTACTTGTTACAAGACACCTCATAAGTCATTTTTATCCAAAAGTTTCATCCGCCAAGTATTAAATATGTAAAACACTTTATGTTTAAACCATTCAATCAACAAAGTTTTATGCTTATTTAACTCACACAAATGCCTGACCTCGTCATGTATAATATCGAATTCAAAATAATGAAACAACAAAAACAAAATGAAATAAACGAAGCGAAAATACGTATGTCAACTAAGTGTTGTTATCGGTCTCGGATGAGTCTCGAAATCGTACACCACAAAATTAACACAAATCAACCAAATTCTAAGTTATCGCGATTGATCACAACGCTAGTCTAATTTTAAAATGTATATTTAAATTCAAGTAGGATTATAAAAACGATTAAATGGCGATACGCCTTAACCATGTTTTATAAAATACACATGTGATTCGTCGTTACGATGTATGCATCGTTGATTATACTTCGTCTATATAATAGTTACACCAACCAATATATCAAACCCATAAGGAATAAAGGAAATAAAGTAATACGTAAGTAAATTACGTTTCAAAAGAAAATGTCCAAAATGACACATCACGGTGCGATAACGACAATCAAGATCAATCTAGTCAATATACAATATGTTACGAAGAATTATTTACGTATCTAGAGTATCAAACGAGGTTCATATTCGGTTATCCGAACAATAAATTAATTATCAAGATTGATAATTTGCGGTGAGGCCGAATTCTCAACAAAACCGCATTATAACATGTATGATAATCACTCAAGGACCATTGCTTCACGTGCAATGCTTTTAAATACCATAGTATATACATACTTATACATACAACCATTCCTACATACACGTAGGATTACAACACGGTGTTGCCATGTAATGCAATGTAGCCCGTTATGCCATATACATGCAACATATACGATAATCTTTACAGGAATTTGCAAATTACGATGATAAGTACTCAACGTACAAAACAATATATCTCAATATATATCAAAGTATTTACTTACTAAATACTAGGGAATTCATATCAATTTTGAGGGATACATCTAAAATATAAAGCAATACTAAAGAATTCTTACCGGAGCCATGTAGGATAGTTGTGTGCTTGGACAATTTCTTACGACACCAAAAGTTATAGTTTAGGATTTTTCAAAATGACCTAGTTCTCTATAACTCATGGCTCTGATACCAATCTATAACACCCCCAACAAATGCTATGCGCAGCGGAACTACAACATTTGGGTGCTACGTAGTTATCATCACACATAAGCTATATTAAACGACTCAAAGAGACGTAAAAGTTTAAACATAAATTTAAACATTATTAAAATCATACAAGTCTACAGTTTTCCAAATCCCAAGATAATACTAAACAGAGTGTGCGTTAGGTCCCCACTGAATCTCAACCCAAAAGTACATTTTTGCTCACATGACAGAAAAATAACAGAGTTTTAAGTTAAATAAGGGTGGAAAAACAAGTAGACCGACAAGCCACAACAACTTCCATCCTCGCATGCTCCGCTGCTATCAATCTTGGTTACCTGAAACACATGCTTAAAACTGTCAACACAAAGGTTGAGCGAATCTATAGGTTTATCAAATCATAAGTTGAACATAAGTACTAAAAACCAATCATGATCATTCAATAGCATTGTCGCGCAAACAATCTATTATTCAAGGATATGACAATTGTGTTTAAGCTCATTACACTAATCCGTTAACTCAATCACCCGCGTAATAATTACCGGCGTGATTCAGATGAAACCAGTGCCCCTACTAAAGGCATCAGTTGCAATTATACCTTATCTCTTATCACAAATTATCCGTCCGCAGGGGGTATCAACGTACTAGCCCTCGTCTCGGATAGGGTAGTCAACCCCATAGTACTATCACTTTGTATAAGCGGCTATTTCCCCCTTCGCAAGGGCATGACAATAGTTAATAGTTCATGAAATTAGGGCCTTTTGCAACTAGGTACTCAACACAATTTCAAGGCAACATTCGGGTCCAACAATCATTCATCACTTATGTTCATTTTCATTTAAATAGCATGTATCCCCCTCGCGGGTAAAAACATTTGAAATAAGTAAAGAGCGAGGCTATAGACTCACCTCGTGTAGTAGTAGTAGTTCTAGCGAAGACGTAACGAGAAACGTCACCGACGACGTGGATGCCCGGGAAAATCAAACACTTGACCTAAAAGTCAAAGTACGAAAACCAAATCAATACACCGCGTACATAATTGTACTAACACACGCATATGAAACACACTCAATGCTTATGAAAACTCACGCCAAAATCAAACAAGTAGTTGTTACTAGACTTATACCACTTACCTACGTAATTAAAGTTACTATCCATTTTACGATTATGCCGATACTTACCAAAAGTATGGGCGGTTTTCCTAGACTTATACCCTTTTATAAAATTTGGGAAAATTCTCAAAAATACCTTAAGACCTGTAGAAAACCCATTTTTAATCCCCTTAAAAGTTTTCGCTTTAACGACCCGTTGCTCAACACATTACTAAGCCTACGTTTTTCGGACTGATTTTGCACATTGACCAAGTTGGACTTGTTTGACCCATTTAAAATGTACCATTGACCCATTTGACACCTAAGTCTTATAATAGACTAAAATATGCAGGTTTGAGACCAAAAATCAACCTTTAACCATTTACCAAACTAAACCTATGGTCCCCGGGATTTGACCCAAAACCAAACACAAATTCGGATTGTGTTGGTTCTCATCTCCCGGTACACGTATTTTCAAAGTAACATAACTTTTGACTCGTTTGGAGTCGTAAGCTCCACCTTATACCGAAACGAAGCTAAGACAAAGATCTACAACAACATCCTAACCACAAGACCTGTTTACAAAATAATTTTTATGAAAACACTTCGAACATTCTGCCTAAAATCAACTATCCCAAAATCAATCCTACACTCGTTTCCAACCCATTTTATCGGCACTAGACCTCAACCTAAACACTCCTAACCATACCCAATCATAATAATCAGTCCTAAACTACCTAATTATCAAACCCATCTCAAAACCTAGACACAAATTCAAGCATGCAATATGTTTAACTCATTCAAAAACACCAAAATCAACATTATAAACACAACCCATGACACATTTCATCAAACACCATGAACACCCAAAAACCCCCAAAAATTCGTGGGTTTTGGGGCTGTATAAAACCAAAATAATAAATCCCCATCTTGTTTTATAGATTATTTAACATTACCCAATCACCAATTAAACGAATTAATGATTTAATTACATCAAAACATGTTTTTGAAAAAACTTTGATTCTTGGAAAATTTGTGTTATTGCATGTTGGATTTAATTATGTAAAAACACTTACAATTATTAATTGAGAGGTGGTCTAAGCTTGGATTTAATCAAAACAAGTTGGAAAAATTTTGGTGGTGGTGGAGTGGTGGAAGCCGACGGCTAAGAGAGGGTGGGGAGGAAGGAGTGGAATGTTTAAAATGAATTTTGTTGTGTGTGTGTTAATTTTCTTCCTTTTGTAAAGATGGAGGGACAAAAATTGACAACTTAACTATCTTTTGGCCTCATAATTAAACGACACAACTTAGTAGCAGGGATTGACTAGTAGTTGGTTTTGAAAATTTACGGGATGTCGGGATTTGTAAAAATTACTTTCCAAAGGTTATAACGTACACAAAACGAATATTCATATGGTTTCGACTCGACTTAACATGTAATAAAAATAAAATCTCGAAAAGCTCAAATATCGATCAATCGATAACAAAAGATAAGTTTTGGGCATCCGTCGGTATCGTAATGGTCATCGGTTCTTCTTAAATCGTCAAATGTTAAAATTACGACCGTAAACGTTGGTTTCAACTTAAATCGTCAAATATATAGCAAATAAAATTTCTTAAAAATTTCAAAAATATTCATAAAATAGGGTTAAATAAATAACGTTGGGCTCGGGATATCACATCCTCAAGTGAGTCGCAACTTAAGAGAGATGCTCATACTGAACAGCTCTTGAGACAATAACTTAGCATCATACGGTACTTTCACTGGTATCACATTTAGCCTTCCTTTTGTCATTTATTTTATTTATGTTTTGGGCTTATGTTTGGGAACCAATGTTTGATTCTGATTATCTCTTTGGTCATGTATGTTTATGACATATTTCCTTGCATGCTTTGATGACACGTCATAATTATCCTGTGATATTCCATTTATCAAAATGAGGTGTTACAATTATGATATCAGAGATCAAGGTTTCGACCTGTAGGCTCTCAACTTGACCTGTGACTAGTGGGTAGTCACCAGGATCTTCCCAAGACGACATCTGACATTCCACGCATTGATATTTTCAGAACCTCGTTGTTTACAACCATGATGTTTTCCTCGAAGTTGTTTTACTAATATGGATTGAACAACCGTCATCCATACTTAGTACATGTCATTGTATTATGCATAATGTTTTCTTTTGAATTTTGACTAGTATGAACTGAACCACAGTAGTTCATACTTAGTCACACATTTTCTGTTATGTTTAGACAGTCGGTTTGCATTCATTCATTTCATGTATTCACTTCATGCATTCATCTCATTGTCGCGGGTATTTTGACTAAGTAATGGTTAGTAAAGGACTAGCCCTATTTAGTCGCATGTGCTTTTATCGAAACTTGTGTCTGTTTAGTGGACCGACCCATTGGCGTCCACAGTTGCCCTTTTGTTTTGTGAACCAACCCATAGGCGTTCACCCATGTATATATCATCATATTATAAACCATGCATTTTCAAATTTTTTCATGCATTCTAAACTACTTCATGCTTCATAAACTATTCATGCATATTCTATGTTCACTGCATACTTTATTAGACTTATCATTTATGTTGCATTGTTTGCATGGTGAAACGACTCTTAGACGTCCACACTATTAATTTTAAAAATTTATTTCCTTACAGTCATAACTTTTTCACGTTCCCTCATTCATTGTTACGATTTATGTCAATTATGCCGCCATGCTATCATGGTTAACTTTGTTTCATGCTTATTATGTTTTCATACTCCTCTATGTTAATTTTGTCTCATAGTTCCTCATGTTGTTTACCTCTTCATGCTAGACACGGATGGATTATATTTAATCATGTCCTCATGATAGCCATGGTTGGTTTTCATTGATCACGTTTTCATAATGGTAATCATTCGATACCATATAATCGTGTTTTGTGCCTCTTATACAACTAGAATTATGTCTACGCTAAAATAGCTAGGCTATTTCGTGTCCATTGACCATGTCAGATGGTTGATACCGTATCGATCACCTCATGTGAATCCCATGTGTACTCCATGTACATGTTCCATGTTTACTCCAGGTACCATACTCTAGACATATTTCAGTTACCGCACTCCATGTGGGGTACTAATCCATTTTCAGTTTTCTTAGACTTTTTTTTCTTCACACCGATGTTGCTTAAAAGATGATACGGCTCTCAGCTTGGAGATTTTACAAAACAAGGACGAAGGCGATAGATCGGAGCAACCTGACTAGAATTATACTTAAACCACCAGATGTACTGTTTCATTCCATCTTCTTACCTTTTCAGACTGTATGTCACATGATTATTCAGTGCCCTTTTCCAGCATATGAGCGGGAACCGGTACCAGCCGGCCACTCAGCTGAAAAGTTACATGAATCACAGTCATGATAATGACCGTCGTTTAACTGACAGTCAAAGAGGTATTGACAACTACCGTGACAGAAAATAATCTGACAATAACGATATAACTCCGGTTACATACATGATCAGAAATACAAAGGGTTAGCAGTCCAACCGATCCGC
Source organism: Glebionis coronaria (assembly GCA_025667525.1). Classification (NCBI taxonomy): domain Eukaryota; kingdom Viridiplantae; phylum Streptophyta; class Magnoliopsida; order Asterales; family Asteraceae; genus Glebionis; species Glebionis coronaria. The sequence continues at coordinate 498,017,033 of CM046877.1, forward strand.
CAAATTCTGGCATGATGACCTAAGATTTTAAATTTCATTGTTTCACATCTCGTTACTCATGTCAAGGCATCCATCAAGACACATGTCTCACGTGTATTTTCTGAAGACACGATTCAGGACACATGACTCACGTTTATCATCTGAAACAACCATACGTAATTCAGAATACCCTCCAAGGGGTATACCATTATGTTGTGCCATGAATGAGTCAGGCCATAATAATTTCAGCCTCATCACCGGAGTGTTGTTCACATTTGAACATGCAGTGTTCATTCTGCGGGAGGCAGGTGAAGCACACTCAGTAGGAACCTGCACCGTTTTACCTCATATGTTACCATGTCACTTTCATTTCTTAGTCTCATATTTCATATATCCATGATCATAAAGACATCATTCGTATCATCCGTGTGTACGAACTCATTCATTTCAGTATGACTGTAAAACCCGCATGCTTTTACCATGAATAGTACCCTTAGGATCGTACGTACTAGATTAAAACTTTCCTAATATAGCATGATTACGATTACGTGTTAGGATTTTATGTATTACGTACGTGTTAGAACACGATAAGTATTTACTACGCACGAGCACATATTAATTATTTTACAATAATTAATCACGAACATGCGATCATGAAATCATGAACGTAATTAAAACACGAACTATTATTAATTATGTATATATATTTATTACGAGCGTAAATAAATATATTAGATCACGATAATTACGTAACGAGAACACATAAAACGCGAACACAAATAATCACGAACGAATAACTTAACATCAAGACACGGAAAAAGGTACGGGTAGCCCTTGTGGGGCCCCCTACCCGCGGCTACAAGGAACAAATGGGCCAAGCCCATTTGTAATTTTTACTAAAGGGGTTAAATCATTTTTACACTACTCATTTTTACATTACAGAAGATTTTAGCAAAAACCTAAAACCCTCTCTTTTCTTCTTTTTGGCCGCCACCCTCAAAACACCACAAGGAGGTGTTTGTTGATCTTGGATCTTGGAATATTAGTTGGTGATCATGTTTGCTCATCGTCCTTTTGATCCACGAATTCGGTAAATCCTTTTTAAACCTTTTTCTTTTGATTTGATCTTTTATAAATCAAGAACATGTTATGTTTTTACAAAAACCTAATTAAAATCATGGATCTAACATGAATTGGGGTTTAATAAAATCAAAAGTAATGTTTTAAGGGGTGTTTGTTTTGGCCGCAGCCTACACCGAACCCAAGGGGGGTTTCGGTTTGGCCATCCGACCACCACCGAGACCATATGGTCCCGGTTGGTTGGTGTGGGTCCCACGGCAGCATCAAGACACGGGGTACCCCGATTTGGTTTGGGGTACGGTGTCGATTTCATGTCCGGTTCATGGTTTTTAGTCTAGATCCGGTTCATGGTGTATGTTTAGTTTTTTTTTTATGATCTTATGTTAAAAATTAAATTAATAAAATGACATGATTAATTTAATAACATGACTTAGGTTATTTTAATTATTAATAATCATGAAATTAATTAACCTAAGTATTTTTATATTTTAGACTTATAAATAATTAATTATTTAAAAACCATGGATATAATTAATTAATTAACATGACTTAGGTTATATTATTAATAAATAATAATACATGTATTAACCTAAGTATTTAACTTTAATTAATTAAAAACATGTTATACTTTAATTAAATATTTTTACCTATAGTTTAATTTAATTACATGAAATAATTATTAAACTATACATTATATCATATGACTTAGGAAATAATCATGAAAACACTAAGGCTTATATACTTAGCTTATTTAACTAGCTTATTTCTAATTATGGAAACTTTCTATTTTTAGAAACTTAATTAATAAGGCAGCTAATCTATTTATGGAAACCTTCTATTTTTAGAAACTTATTTATTTCAGGCAGCTAATCTATTTATGGAAACTTGTTTAATTAAGGCAGCTAATCTATTTATGGAAACTTTCTATTTTTTTAGAAACTTATCTATTTTAAGCATTAATTCTATTTTTGGAAACTTTCTATTTTTGGAAACTTTCTATTTTTTTTTATACTTTCTATTTTTGGAAACTTTCTATTTTTGGAAACTTTCTATTTTAGGAAACCTGCTATTTTTTGGAAAGTTACTTATTATTACACAGTAAGTATAATAATACATGAAATACAAGAAATACTTAATCAGATTAAACAGAATATAAGATAAACACAGTTTAAGGCTTTAAACAGTAAAACATGGTAAGAACACACAAAATAACCTAAGACATGACATAAAAACCAGCTACGTATTTAGTAAGCAGATACTTATTCATGTATGTATTTATGTAACACTAGTGATTCAGAAGTAGGATTCCTCTCAGTTCATCTTCTTCGTTCACTGGACATAAGGTACGGATTCCCGTCCTTTCAGTATGGACATTCTTTCCATATTAGGATTCCCCGTATGCAGCCAACTGTTTTCCCGTAGTATAAGTTATGTGTTTGATTGATTATGTTTAATTAAGAATACCTATAGCCAAATACATGCATAACCAGTTTCACCTAGTTATGGAGGTACCATAACCATAAAATTAGAGGCACTGATGTTATGACTTCACCACGGCGGAGTGATTGCTCATGGCGTCCCTTCAGCTTTTGGCCATTTATATTATATTTATCATGTGGGGCGTATGGGTGCATCCTAGTTACATGTTTTCAGTCAGGATTTCATGGTGAATGTGGTGTGTGCCTTGCATCCTTCACAAGGAGCTGATCCCTCCTATCCAAAAACCAGTATATTAAATTAGAGGCAGCCCCTCTAATTTGCATGATGAGGTCACCCCTCCAAGTATTCATGCATGGTGGATTTTCATGACCTATATTGGCTAATGGTAAAATAAGATAACAGTTTTTACAAGATAAACATAAGACTTTTTAAACTATAAAACCAGTTTTATCAAGACTTAACCAGGTTACTCAGGACTTAGTTTTCTTTCGCTGTTATATGTTATATGCTTATCCTATTCATGCTTTATTGTACATCCGTGCACTGAGCGTATTTGCTCAGCCGTTTTCCTTTTCTATGTTCCCGAAACGGCAGGTACTCAGGGACGCTCGTAGACACTAAGAGTACGTGCATATGGACTGGAAGCTGTCTAGCCTTCTTTACTTTATGCATTTCCTTTCTTATGATACATTTGCTTTGGACATTGTTTAGTCCTTTCCTTTACTATACTATGTTTGTGTGTGATGAGCTTTACTTTTGGACTACCGATGTTTGATTCCGGTATTTTCGTTTTATGGTCAAGTAATGTTTAGACATTTTTCCTTGTATGCTTTGGTGACACGCCATAATTGTATGTGACATTTCCATTTCCAAAATGGGGTGTTACAATTATGGTATCAGAGCCAAGGCTTCGACCTCTAGGCTCTCAAATATGACCTGTGATTAGTGGGTAGTCACTACGGTCTTCCTAGAACTGATAGTTGTTTTCATGCATTCATCATTTTTTAAGCATACATATACATGTCATTGTCGCAGATTTTTGACTAAGTAATGGTTGGTACAGGACTGGCCCTATTTAGTCGCATGTGTTTTATCGAAACTTTTAGATTTGGGACCGACCCACAGTCGTCCCCTCGCTATGTCTTTTGTTTTGGGTGAACTGACCAGAGGCGTTCACTATCGAGCATACAAAAGTTTTCATAAAACTGCATCATGCATTCATACACAAAATTTTCTTGCATAAAATTTTCTCGTGAAATTTTGGTATAAATTTTTTCATGTATATATATATTTTATGTTTTGATCTGTTTAATCATATGTTTTATGTTATACTGTCAGATGGTTCTCACACGTGAACAGGAGCAGCTTAATGCTGCAATTCAGGCTGTTATGCAAGCTTTGCTTCCTCAACTGAGGAATGACATCAGGGCTGAAGTTCAAGCTGCCAACAATCAGTAGCATAATCAGGCACCTCCTCCTTCTCATCCAGTGACATTAGCAGTATGGCTGGAGAGATTCAACAAGCTCCGCCCTCGAGCTTTTGAGAAGACAGATAGCCCCAGCGATGCTGAAAGCTGGTTGGCTCACATCCAGAAGATTTTCAATGCTATGGGTTGTGACCCCGCATACAAGGCGAGGTTGGCATGCTATCGGTTCGAAGGCGATGTACTCAATTGGTGGTTAGAATTGATGCAGTCTGAAGGTGGTGACGAGTGGGTTGCTGGTTCGACTTGGGCTCAGTTCTAGGACAGGGTGATGGATCAGTTCTTTCCCAAGGCTGAGCAGGACAAGCTCAAGAGAGAGTACCATGGGATCCGACAGAGAGCTGGGGAGAATAGCAACGAGTTTATGCAGCGCTTTCTTCGCTTAGCTGGTTTCCTTGGTGCGGCAGCAGGTACTCCTGAAGAGCAGGCACATCACTTTAGATGGGCTCTTCGCACATCGGTCGAAAACAATCTGGTGTGTGCTACGTTCAACAATGTAGCACAAGTGGCCGATGCAGCATGTAAACTGGAGATGCTGCAGGAGAGAGATGAGTTCGGGGAAGCTGAAAGACCCGACAAGAGGTAAACATTCGTATTCAAGCGATGATCAATCCGTATACTTTCCATATATGTCAATTATTCATCTCTTTAAATGTATCTTCCAGGCAGAAAACTAGGGACCGGTCTCAGCCGGCTACTCAGCAGCAGCCTCATCAGCCCAAGGGAAACGGTCAGACTAACGACCGTTCTTCTACGGATAGGCGTGGCGGTAATGATAATTACCGTAACAACGTTCGGCACTCCAACAGCAGCAGGTCCTAATACTTACGCAATTTCCTTATGATTTCATGTTATAAACTCATATTCTGACACTTTAGCAAAACTTCTACCAGGAACCATGGAAACGGTAGGGACAAGAACCAGAGAGGTTCGCAGCCTAGCCGTCCAGCTATCACTGGTATTCAATCTTACGATTATCCGCTTTGTCCTTTGTACCCAATTATCATGTCTTATGAAAAATGTTTTATCAGGTTCCCAACCAGCCAGAGCACCTGCTGGAGGATTCACTCATCCTATTTGCTCTACTTGCCACCGTAGGCACCCAGGACCATGTCGCTGTAATACTGATGCGTGCTTCAAGTGTGGTCTTCCTGGCCATATTATGAAGGATTGCCGTAAGGGCGAGATGGAGGGTACATCGGGACATGCTGATACCAAGCCGCCTCCTACTACCGGGCGTGTCTACACGACATCTCGAGACCATGCCAACAAGTCTACAGGTACCATCACTGTAATCTTGTATATGTATGGTCAAGCTGCATGTGTTCTTTTCGATACGGGTGCTACTCACTCGGTTATTTCTACTGCTTATGCTAAGAACATTAGGATGCTCCCCATGCCATTAGAAAATAGGCTTAATATTTCCACGCCTTTGTGAGACTCTGTATTAATCACCCATGTATACAAGAGTCTTCCCCTAGAATTTGACGATAAGGTTCGACCTGTTGACGCACTTCCGCTGGACATGAATGACTTCGACATGATTTTGGGCATGGATTGGCTATCCAAACATCATGCTACCATAGACTGCCATTCATATCGAGTTATCTTCGGTGATGTTAATGCACCAGAGTACATTCATAATGGGTTCATACCCGGACGGTCTGTGCAAATCATATCTACCCTGTAAGCGCGTGCACTACTGTCACATGGCTGCGAGGGTTACCTAGCTACGGTTCACGACATGGATGCTGAATCCCCATCAATTCAGGATCAACCTATAGTGTCGGAATTCCAAGATGTTTTTCTAGCAGAACTTCCGGGCATACCACCTGCACGAGAAGTGGAATTCAGTATCAAGCTTATTCTAGGAGCTGAACCAATCTCCACAGCTCCTTATCGCATGGCTCCCATAGAGCTGAAGGAGATGAAGGATCAACTACAAGAACTTCTTGAACGAGGTTTCATTCGACCGAGCGCATCTCCATGGGGCGCACCGGTCTTGTTTGTTAAGAAGAAGGACGGCAGTATGCGTCTTTGTATAGACTATCGCGAGCTTAACAAGATTACCATTCAGAATAGATATCCACTTCCACGAATTGACGATATGTTTGACCAACACCAAGGGGTCAAACACTTCTCCAAGATCGATCTTAGGTCAGGCTATCATCAGCTACGAGTCAAGGAGCAGGACATCGCTAAGACTGCCTTTCGTACCCGTTAAGGCCACTTCGAGTTTGTAGTTATGCCATTTGACCTAACAAATGCTCCAGCAGTGTTCATGGATTTGATGAACAGAATCTTCTATGAATTTCTGGACAAGTTCGTCATTGTCTTCATCGATGACATCCTGATTTTCCCAAAGTCCAAGGAGGAACACGAAGACCATCTTCGTACAGTACTACAGATTCTTCGCCAGAAGCAGCTGTATGCTAAATTCTCCAAGTGTGAGTTCTGGTTAGACAAGGTGGCATTCTTAGGTCACATTGTATCAGCAGAAGGAATCACTATGGATCCAGCGAAGGTTGAGGCCATTACTAAGTGGCCAAGGCCGACATCAGCGACGGAAGTCCGCAGTTTCTTAGGCTTAGCTGGCTATTACCGTAGGTTCGTGGAGAACTTTTCCCGCCTAGCACTACCATTGACCAAACTGATACGGAAAGGGGTGAAATTCGTCTGGACTGAATATTGAGAGAAGAGCTTTAAAGACCTGAAGCAGAAGCTAGTATCTGCACCTATTCTTACTCTACCATCTGGTACGGGTGGATTTCAAATCTATAGCGATGCATCGGGGAAGGGACTTGGCTGTGTTCTCATGCAACATGGGAAAGTGATCGCGTACGCTTCACGGCAGCTTAAGCCTTATGAAGAAAACTACCCCACGCATGACCTGGAACTTGCTGCAGTCGTGTTTGCATTGAAGATATGGAGGCACTACTTATATGGAGAATCATGTGACATTTTCACGGACCACAAGAGCTTGAAGTATATCTTCACTCAGCGTGAATTGAACATGAGGCAGAGGAGATGGTTAGAGCTGTTGAAGGATTATGACCTTAATCTACAGTATCATCCCGGAAAGGCAAATGTAGTAGCAGATGCTCTTAGCAGGAAGTCCGGAATGATCAACGGCATTAAAATCGAAGAGGAAATCATCAGAGACTTGGAGCAACTAGACATCGAGATCATGGTACGTGGACAGCACGGTTACTGGGCTAATCTTAGAGTAGAACCCGAGTTACTCTCTAAGATCAAGGAAGCTCAGAAGGATGACGGAGAAATCTGGGCGATAGTACAGAATTTGGAGAAGCAGACGGAATTCAGAGTAGATGCAGATGGTATCGTATGGCAGGGCACGAGACTTTGTGTTCCTGATGACCAAGAACTCCGGGAAGCTTTGTTAGGTGAAGCTCATAGCTCCCCATTCTCTATACATCCTGGTTCGACTAAGATGTACCATGACATCAAGCAGTACTTTTGGTGGAGTGGTATGAAACAGGATGTGGCCACTTACGTCTCCAAATGTCTTACCTGCCAGCAGGTTAAGATCGAGCATCAGCAATCTGGCGGTCTCCTTCAACCGTTATATATTCCAGAGTGGAAGTGGGACAAAATCACCATGGATTTTGTTACTGGTCTTCCGCCTACCAAGAGGAAGCACGATGCAATTTGGGTTATCGTTGATTGACTTACCAAATCAGCTCATTTCTTACCGATCCGCAAGGAAGATCCGGTAAGTAAACTCGCAGATACGTACAGAAGAGAGATCGTGAGACTCCACGGTGCACCATCCAGCATCGTCTCAGACAGAGATCCTCGATTCACTTCGCGCTTTTGGAAAAGTCTACAGAAAGCTTGGGGTACACAACTTAAGCTTAGCACGGCTTTTCATCCTCAAACGTACGGACAATCGGAGCGAACTATTCAGACATTAGAAGATATGTTGAGGTCATGTGTGTTGGAATGGAAGGGTGATTGGGACGATTACATCTGTTTTGTGGAGTTTGCATACAACAACAGTTGGCACGCAAGTATCATGTGTGATCCATTTGAGATGTTGTATGGCAGAAAGTGTCGCGCTCCAATCTGCTGGGATCAGGTTGGCGAGCGAACACTTGAAGGACTAGAAATCATAGAGATGACCAATGAGAAGATCGCAGTAGCTAAGCAGAAAATTCAGGAAGCACGGTCACGTCAAAAGAGTTATGCCGATAAGCATCGTAGGGACATACATTTTAACGTAGGAGATCACGTCTTCCTTAAGGTTTCGCCGGCACGTGGTGTTAGACGCTTCAGGATTAAAGGGGAGCTCAGTCCTTGTTTCATCGGACCGTTTGATATCATTGAACGAGTCGGTGAAGTATCTTACCGATTGGCGTTACCTCTGCAGCTTTCGCATGTGCACAACGTGTTTCATGTGTCCTTACTCAGAGTGTACCAGTATCATCCCCTTCACATGGTTCAGTATCCACTGGAACAGATACGTGAAGATCTCACTTTTATAGAAGAACCCGAACGAGTTCTTGACAGACAAGAACGAGTCATGAGAAAGAAGACGATTCCATTCGTCAAAATCCTATGGAGAGATCATACCGAGCGGGAAGCCACTTGGGAAACAGAGGAGTCTATCCGGGCTTCTTACCCTCATTTCATATTTTGAATTCGGGTATGTTCTTCTTTTCCAGTTTACTTTATCTATAATTCGGGGACGAATTATTCTTTTTAGGGGGGGAGAGTTGTAAAACCCGCATGTTTTTACCATGAATAGTACCCTTAGGATCGTACGTACTAGATTAAAACTTTCCTAATATAGCATGATTACGATTACGTGTTAGGATTTTATGTATTACGTAAGTGTTAGAATACGATAAGTATTTACTACGCACGAGCACATATTAATTATTTGACAATAATTAATCACGAACATGCGATCATGAAATCATGAACGTAATTAAAACACGAACTATTATTAATTACGTACATATATTTATTACGAGCGTAAATAAATATATTAGATCACGATAATTACGTAACGAGAACACATAAAACGCGAACACAAATAATCACGAACGAATAACTTAACATCGAGACACGGAAAAAGGTACGGGTACCCCATGTCGGGCCCCCTACCCGCGGCTACAAGGAACAAATGGGCCAAGCCCATTGGTAATTTTTACTAAAGGGGTTAAATGATTTTTACATTACTCATTTTTACATTTACAGAAGATTTTAGCAAAAACCTAAAACCCTATCTTTTCTTATTTTTGGCCGCCACCCTCAAAACACCACAAGGAGGTGTTTGTTGATCTTGGATCTTGGAATATTAGTTGGTGATCGTGTTTGTTCTTCGTCCTTTTGATCCACGAATTCGGTAAATCCTTTTTAAACCTTTTTCTTTTGATTTGATCTTTTATAAATCAAGAACATGTTATGTTTTTACAAAAACCTAATTAAAATCATGGATCTAACATGAATTGGGGTTTAATAAAATCAAAAGTAATGTTTTAAGGGGTGTTTGTTTTGGCTGCAGCCTACACCGAACCCAAGGGGGGTTTCGGTTTGGCCATCCGACCACCACCGAGACCATATGGTCCCGGTTGGTTGGTGTGGGTCTCACGGCAACATCAAGACACGGGGTACCCCGATTTGGTTCGGGGTACGGTGTCGATTTCATGTCCGGTTCATGGTTTTTAGTCTAGATCCGGTTCATGGTGTATGTTTAGTTTTTTTTTTATGATCTTATGTTAAAAAATTAAATTAATAAAATGACATGATTAATTTAATAACATGACTTAGGTTATTTTAATTATTAATAATCATGAAATTAATTAACCTAAGTATTTTTATATTTTAGACTTATAATTAATTAATTATTTAAAAACCATGGATATAATTAACTAATTAACATGACTTAGGTTATATTATTAATAAATAATAATACATGTATTAACCTAAGTATTTAACTTTATTTAATTAAAAACATGTTATACTTTAATTAAATATTTTAACCTATAGTTTAATTTAATTACATGAAATAATTATAAAACTATACATTATATCATATGACTTAGGAAATAATCATGAAAACACTTAGGCTTATATACTTAGCTTATTTAACCAGCTTATTTCTAATTATGGAAACTTTCTATTTTTAGAAACTTAATAAAATAAGGCAGCTAATCTATTTATGGAAACCTTCTATTTTTAGAAACTTATTTATTTCAGGCAGCTAATCTATTTATGGAAACTTATTTAATTAAGGCAGCTAATCTATTTATGGAAACTTTCTATTTTTTTAGAAACTTATCTATTTTAAGCAGTAATTCTATTTTTGGAAACTTTCTATTTTTGGAAACTTTCTATTTTTGGAAACTTTCTATTTTTGGAAACTTTCTATTTTTTTTATACTTTCTATTTTTGGAAACTTTCTATTTTTGGAAACTTTCTATTTTTGGAAACTTTCTATTTTAGGAAACCTGCTATTTTTTGGAAAGTTACTTATTATTACACAGTAAGTATAATAATACATGAAATACCAGAAATACTTAATCAGATTAAACAGAATATAAGATAAACACAGTTTAAGGCTTTAAACAGTAAAACATGGTAAGAACACACAAAATAAGCTAAGACATGACATAAAAACCAGCTACGTATTTAGTAAGCAGATACTTATTCATGTATGTATTTATATAGCACTAGTGATTCGGAAGTAGGATTCCTCTCAGTTCATCTTCTTCGTTCACTAGACATAAGGTACGGATTCCCGTCCTTTCATTATGGACATTCTTTCCATATTAGGATTCCCCGTATGCAGCCAACTGTTTTCCCGTAGTATAAGTTATGTGTTTGATTGCTTATGTTTAATTAAGAATACCTATATCCATATACATGCATGACCAGTTTCACCTAGTTATGGAGGTACCATAACCATAACATTAGAGGCACTGATGTTATGACTTCACCACGGCGGAGTGATTGCTCGTGGCGTCCCTTCAGCTTTTGGCCATTTATATTATATTTATCATGTGGGGCGTATGGGTACATCCTAGTTACATGTTTTCAGTCAGGATTTCATGGTGAATGTGGTGTGTGCCTTGCATCCTTCACAAGGAGCTGATCCCTCCTAGCCAAAAACCAGTATATTAAATTAGAGGCAGCCCCTCTTATTTGCATGATGAGGTCACCCCTCCAAGTATTCATGCACGGTGGATTTTCATGACCTATATTGGCTAATGGTAAAATAAGATAACAGTTTTTACAAGATAAACATAAGACATTTCAAACTATAAAACTAGTTTTATCAAGACTTAACCAGGTTACTCGGGACTTAGTTTTCTTCCGTTGTTATATGTTATATGCTTATCCTATTCATGCTTTATTGTACATCCGTGCACTGTGCGTATTTGCTCAGCCGTTTTCCTTTTCTATGTTCCCGAAATGGCAGGTACTCAGGGACGCTCGTAGACACTAAGAGTACGTGCATATGGTCTGGAAGTTGTCTAGCCTTCTTTACTTTATGCATTTCCTTTCTTATGATACATTTGCTTTGGACATTGTTTAGTCCTTTCCTTTATTATACTATGTTTGTGTGTGATGAGCTTTACTTTTGGACTACCTATGTTTGATTCCGGTATTTTCCTTTTATGGTCAAGTAATGTTTAGACATTTTTCCTTGTATGCTTTGATGACACGCCATAATTGTATGTGACATTTCCATTTCCAAAATGGGGTGTTACAATGACGATAAGATCCTATATGCTAACGCACTTCCGTCGGACAGATGTGAGTAGATATGATTTTCGTTTAATGACTGTGAACAACAACCCACGTTGCGATGGACCGCCATTCATATCAGATTATGTACAGCGATGTTCAGGATCCTGAATACATTTAACATGGTTTTCCATCAGGAAAATCTGTACAACTTTTCCTGATTCACAAGCACGTGTGTTGTTAGCCATGGCTGCGAAGATTTTCTAGCTATCATTTATGACACGACTAATGAAGTTCCTTTTATTCATAACCAGCCGATTATTCCAGAATATTCCCATATAAATTCCAGAAGAACCTTCAAGGAGAAGGACGGTAACATGAGATTATGTGTCGACCAATGTCGATGTAAAAAAATCACCATTCATGACCGTTATTTCCCTCCACGTATTGACGAAATTTACGATCGACCACAGAGTGCTAAGCACTTTTCCAAGAACAATTTACCATCATGCTGACAACAGTGGCGAGTGAAGGAGCATGACATTTCCATGACTGCTTTTCGCACACGATTTGGTCATGCTAAATTCATGATTTTGTTTAGTCTCATGAATGCTCCAGTATCATCATGGATATGATGGATGGAGTTTCCCCGGAACTCACAAATGAAATTATTATGGTTTTATCATTTACAATCCGATATTCTCTAAGTCTATAGAAGAGCACTAAGACCATATTTGCACTATGTTGCAAATTCTATGGCAGTAGAAATTTCACTCTGAAAATTTTCGTGGTTGATTTCAGTAACACGCTGAATCACATTGATTCTCACGGTTAACCTTACCATGACTCAGCATACGCGAAGAGGGGAGAACCCTACACTAAATTAGGTGTTCCAAGGGATCCTACGCCAAAAGAAGTCTAAACTACAAAGACTCTCGGTGTTCCAAATTTCTATGTATCCAGTTTCTATGAAGCAACATACAGTTAAGTTCATATCTAAGTACCTGCCATACCGGTAGGTTAAGAGAGAACACCAACAGGTAAGGAGTTTCTTCCACCCTTGGAAATTTTGAAACGGAGAAGGGATAAGACCTCCATGGAATTGTTACCAGACTATCACAAGCTCAGAAGAAGCGTGATGCTATCTGGATTGTTTTCAACCGTTTGACCAAGTATGCAAAATCCTTGTTGTACCCATAATTATTCACTTCACCATGATTGATTATAAGAAATAAAGAAGAAAGATAGAAGATTTCTAGAGAGTGAAAGTATTGAGAGAAAGTATAGAGAGATGTGATTAACTAGGAGAAATTAGATTTAGAAAAATGATAACTTTCCCACCCTCCTAACATGCTAAGAGGGTGCTTATATAGTCCACCCACATGCGGGCTTTCTAATGGACTATATATGTTTTGGGTCGGGCTTAAATAAATGCTTAGTACCTTGAATGAGGACTTTTAAGCTAACCATCAAGGCTGTAATGTCATGACTATTTTAACTAACTATAACAATGTTCTAATAAATATTACAATATAAACCTATGACCGAACATTCTTGTTTGACTCAATATCTTGAGGCTAACAATCTCCCCCAATGTGAGGTCATTCCTCTTCGATATTTGGAGATCAATAGAGATTACGAATTTCGTCATAAATGAGTCTTGAACGTGTAGTATGTGATAACCCGAAACCGAGGTCATTGCTTAATCTTATTTTACGATTATTTTTGAAATTTTCGATGAGTTTGAATGATATTTATTTTTGGAGGTTTAAGTTTAAACCGATGTTGGAAGGTTTATATTTTATATTTAATAAGTATAAGGAGTATTAGCAAGTGTGATGTCGATGGATGCCAAATATTTTATGTTTTATTGTCGGTTGTTCGATGTTTATCATTTTTGATGTTTTCTTTTAAATGATGTGTTAAGTCGAGTCGGGAGTTGATATTATTATATTTGAGGTACGTTTTAAATTTTTAAAAGTATCTTTATGAAACCCGAGCCCCGTAAATATTTTCAAAATTGACTAATAGTTACTTCCCGCTTTTTAGCTAACTATTTTCATTTTGAGCCATAACTATTGCAAAATTACAACATTGGTCCCTCAACCACCATATATAATCTAAAATTTCACACACACGACACTCATAATCCACTAACACAAAAATTGTTTTTCTCTCTCTCTTCTTTTCTTTCTTTGTCGTGACCTTCAACCCACCAAAACACCCACTTTGATCAATTTTTGCTCCATTTTTACAATGATCTAAGCTAAAAGAACACAAGACCCATCCTTTATTTTTACAAGGAGATAATTTTGGTATAAGATTTATGTACATGCAAGTGTTTTATTTTTTTCAAGTTGGTAGGTGAGAATTATGCTCATGCATGTTGTTTTTGGCATGATCAAGAGATGTTCTTGCTAAAGGTTTTGTTAAAAACTTGATTTTGATTTGAAGGTTTTGATTTTTATGATGATTCGAATGTTATAGTTGATATATGTTAGTGTTAGGGTTATGGGATGATCATATCTATGGTTGGTTTTGGTTAAAAATGTGATTTTATACAAGTTTTTGAAAGGCATTTTACAACAGTAGGTAAACTATAATTTAGGGAATTTTATGTTGTGATAATGGATTAACTTATAGCCTAGGGTTGTAGATAATTCGATTAGCTTCGATTTGATATAAAGTAGACCTTCTAGCTCCAAACGAGCGCGAAGTTACGATATTTGATTATTCGTGTACCGGGAGACGAGTATCGGCACTACATATAGTTGTTGTCGATATTTGGATCAAATATCGGGGACTATAAATTGAATTTTGAAATGAGTCTGTAGAACAATGATAATCTTTATGAATCAAGAGGGTTGATGTTTTTTTTTTTCTTGAGAGAGAAAGTTAGAGAGAGAAGTGAAAGAAACTTGTATTATGTAAAGTAAGAAATAAACAACCAACACCTCTTTCCATGGTGGAAAGAGGTTTAAATACCCCAAGTCCTTAATGGACTTGGGCTTCCGGCCCATGAACATGCTCATGGGTCGGGCTATTTAATAAATGAGACTAAACATAACTACGAGCCTATAACTACATTGTTGGAGTGACCGAGACTTTCTAAATGCGTAAAACGTATTTCCAACAATCTCCCCCAAAGGGAGGTCACTCCAAATTTACAAAGTCCTAATCTAGCATGTTAGATCTTGTTCTTGAGCTCGTAGTCTTCTTTTCTTTCTTTTTCTTTTCTTTTGTGAATATGTGTTGTATGATATCAGCCTTTTGCTTTGAACATGTTCTTTTGGCCTTTCACGTGCAGTCTTTATTTTTCTTGTGAGGTTCGCCTCTTTGTGACTTCATGTCCCACACACTTATCCTTTGTTGAATTCTTGAAAGTTTTAGAGTCGATACAGCGGAAGACTTTTAGGTCATACTTTCTTGAATTTGCTGGAGTATTTGATGCTGAAGGAATAAGCATGTGAGGACGTCTTCAACAGGTACACCGCAACGCCACCGTCTTCAGCTGGTACACAGCAACGCCACCGTCTTCAACAGGTACACAGCAACGCCACCGTCTTTAACAGGTACACAGCAATGACACGAATAAAATGGCTTTGACATTTTATTCTAATTCGGTAGCATTTTACCTCCGGTCGGTGAAGACCGTTGGACGATATTAGATATCGTACCCGTGACGGATAGTTTCATTTAAGTAACTTCCTGACAGGATTTCGCGGGTAAACCCGTTCTCTTTATTCGACCGTCCAAAGCTGACTGCGAACATAAGGAGTGAATCATTTGGATTAAAAATCCTTATGATTGAAACCGTCAATTCATGAAACCTGGAACAAGTGAATTTCAATTAATATATTCACCATCGTTGCTTTCCAGTTGTCACAAACTTGATTTAAATTTGAATCTTGCTTGTTACCTACCAAGTGCTGTTTGATTTTAACACTAGAAGGATTTCCACTCGTCACTGTGAACACTAAAGAGTGTCACTCTGAGTGTTCTGGCAAGATCATACGATAATGCGTAGAGGCCTGGAACGAGTTTAAGTTCAATTAAGAATTAAACTACTGTTTCTTTCCAGTTGTCACAAGATTAGTTCGTAAAGAACCGCACGTGTCACCTACCATGAGCTTGTTTGATGTTGGCTCAAGCAGGATTTCCATCTTCACTGTAATACTTGCGTATCACTCGGATGTTCTGGCAATATTGCAAGAATACTACGTAGGACTCATAAAAGATCTCTTACTTTTCACAGTGTGTGAAGAGGCAAGGAATAAATGGAAAGTGTCCTAATGAGACTTTTGATGATCTCGTGGCTCTAGAATCGATAGTGCGTTTTGATTTAGTGATCGATGGCTGGAGAGGAGTGCCACCTATTCAATATCATTCTATTCGGAGTGAATAAACCAATAGATAACGTGTTGAACTCCGTGTGATTAAAACAAATACCTTTTGAGAGATATTTGAGTTAGCTGGGGAGGGTTGTGCATTGCATCACTGGGTCCATGATGGCTTTCTTCAATATCCAGAATCATTAACTAATGATCTCAATAGCATATGTATTGACCCGGTTTCTGCCTAAAGTTGTAAGGAGGGCTTCTTTCTTTACACCCTTTATCTTTACAATTCTTTTCCATTCTTCAACCCCTTTAATGCTTACCAATACGTCATAACTAGCACCTTGTTGTGATTGTTCCAGTGCTATCTTAAGTACTTGGTCGGCATTCAGCTACGTTCGCATTCATTCTCCATCTTTCCTAGGACTTCTAGTTCTATCTAGGGAGTTGTCCTTGGGAAGATTGCATCGGTTCTGATGAATCATTGGACTAATACCTATACCTACCACCCTTTTGTCACCACTTTCGTCGTGAGTTAAGTGTGTTTTTGGTTGATATAGTCATCATGAAAAATCCTTGAAAATCACTTAAGGCACTTGTGATATAAAAATCAAAGATTTTGTACCTTAAGTGTTTTGATCATCAAAAACGCTCCCCTTAACTTGTGCATTACACATGTTAAGTTGGTTTATCTTTTAAGTCTTTTTCATTGTTTTAGCCAAATATCATCAAGTCTACTTAATCCTATTTTCTCCCCTTTCTAAAATGTTATCCATCAATATTTTGGATATTAATGGATTAACCGGTCTTTGGGTAATAAAATGAAATTAGATGTTGGCCAAAGAACATATTCATGCTCCCCCTCAAATTAATGAGGGTAAGTTGTAGTGCTTGAGTATGATTTGTTTGAAAGATTTAGAATCCCGAGATAAGTTATTGAAAAATATCATACTTTTACACTACAACAAGCCACAAAAGCTGATAAAGTAAAAATATAACATATTCACAATAAGATACATATGGAATTGACCTGTAATGAGACGAACCAAAATTAATTGGTTCGTTTTGTGAGCCGATGGTGAGCTCCATATGGTCGTCCACCGACGAATCGTTCTATGCTTCGTAGCAACCGGCGCTTCCTTAGCACTTCCTCAATCTTCCTGATTGCGTACGAAGATCCCTTTCTGCACTGGGTTGTCCACGTGTATGTGACTGCAAGAAGAGGTAAGTTGGCATTGAGAACCGACAAATCATCTCGAACATTCTTTAGCGTTCCATCACTGAATTTGTGCAGTTCTGAGAATCGCATATATTGCATGACGCCAGTCGCGTTCAGATAAAAAATTCCTGCTTCCGGCTTGGTAGTCCCCATGCTTACACACTACCTAACTCATGATTAGGATACTCTGAATTGACGAATCCATTCGGCTGGCTTACATAGACATCTTCCCTTAATTCACCATTGAGAAATGCCGTCTTAACATCCATTTGGTAGACGATCATATTCATGTGAGCAGCATAAGAAAGGAATAGTCTAATTGCCTCCAATCATGCAACAGGAGCAAAGGATTCTTCAAAATCGATACCCAAAGCTTGTTTGTAACCTCTAGCGACCAATCTAGCTTTGTTTTTCACCACACTACCTAACTCATCGAGCTTAACCTTGTATACCCACAACAGTGTCAAGATTTCAACGTTGCTGGGTAACGGAACTAATTCCCACACTTCAAGACGTTGGAATTCATTAAGTTCCTCTTGCATGGCTTCAATCCATGATGATTTGGTCATGGCTTGTTGCCAGTTTTTAGGTTCAGTGTCTGAAAGAAATGCATCAAAATAGCAATATAATGCATGTTCTTGGAGTTGATGGCGTGTTAAGACTGGTCGATCGATGTCACCAATAATATTGCGGATTGGGTGATCCTTTGTCCATTTAGTGTTGTGAGTTTCAATCCGTGGTGGTCGGGAGTGAACGATTGCAGGAGCTTCCTCTGAGGTAGACGCACCGGTAGGGTCATCACGTATATGTGAACCAAAGAAGGGAAGCTCTTGTAAGTGAGCATATTCCAGATCGTGATCATATAGTTCCTCTTCAACATCATTAGGAACGAGTGGGGGTGATGATTCAGGTGTTTTTTGAGAATTGGTGGGGGATGGGACATCATGTTCAAGAGTAACAGTAGATGCCTCGGATAGATTTCCATTATCTTGAGCAACAACTACGGGAATCGGAGCTACTGCTGCAGTTGCTGGAGAATCATTACTCTGTGGATCGAAGAATTCATCAAACATAGGTTGAAATAATTTATCCCACTCGGACCTTGTTGGTGGTAAAAATGATGGAGAAGTAGGATTGTTGGGAGTTAATCCGGAACTGATTGTACCGGTTCCCATCTCGTGTAATGCGGGTTCAGAGCTGTGTTGCTCAGAAGCCATCGCTGTCAGCTCATCAAAATCGACATCCAAAGTTTCTACAATCTTGCCAAGACGACGGTTATAAATCCGGTAAGCTTTCTTTGTAGGCGAGTATCCAATGAAAATTCCAATATCAGACTTCGGTTGAAGTTTTCCCAGATTCTCACTATTTGTATTTGGATAGCAAAGTGCACCAAACACATGAAGATAGGAAATATCATGTTTGTGTCCATGAAGAAGCTCATATGGAGTTTTACCATGACGTTTGCGAATGATGGAGCGGTTTTGGGTATAACATGCGGTTGCCACTGCTTCTGCCCATAAGAATAAAGGAGCATTCACATAAATCAACATAGTTCAAGCAGCTTACATCAGTGTACGGTTACGTCTTTCAACGACACCATTTTGTTGTGGAGTGCGAGCCACAGATGTTTCATGAGAGATACCAACCTTTTCATATTAATTTCGAAGAGTCTGATTAACGAACTCAGTGCCGTTATCAGTCCGAATGCGGCGAACAGTAGCATTACGACGTACTTGGATCATCTTTAAGAAAGTAATGATATACTCTGGTGCTTGATCCTTTGATGCTTAAAACTTTACCCATGTAAACCTTGAGAAATCATCCACGATAACGAGGATGTATTTTCTACCACTCACACTAGCTGTACGCATTAGCCCGCAAAGATCCATGTGCAAAAGATATAGTGGTTCTTGGTTGGTGTCTTCTGCTTTAGGTTTGTAAGATTTCTTGGTGCTTTTCCCCAATGAACACGCGGAACATAAATGATCCTTGTCGAACTTAAGTTTTGGAAGACCACGAACAAGTTCGTTTCTAGCCAAATGGTTTATAGCATCAAAGTTAAGATGAGATAACCGTCGATGCCACAACCATGACTTGGTCTTAGATGCTTTGGAGAGTAGGCAAACAGGAGAGGCGGCCATCATGTTTTGAATAGACAAAGTGTAGAGATTATCCCCTCGAGAACCCTTTAACAAATCATTTCCTGCAAGATCGCGAATGAAGCAAGTATGTTGTCGAAAGGCCACTTCAAGGTTAGAATCGCAGAATTGTCCTACTGAAAATAGATTGTGACCAAGTCCCTCCACATAATAAACCCTTGAAATCGTGACATTCACAATTTGGTATTCACCATAACCCATAATCTTTGCAATATGGTCGTTGCCGAATTTTACCGTTCCTAGAAACTTGCTGACGAAATTTTTGAGCATCGAGCGGTCTCCAGTCATATGTTTGGAGCACCCCGAGTCCAAATACCAAAGAATAATTTGGACGACCTGAAAATTTTACCAAACACAGACGATGTATCGGATTCTAATTGTTCTTCTGAGTTAGCAGGTACAGATACAGTTATCTTAGATTTTTCCATTTTCTTACTAGTGGTTGGCTTAGATTCTAGTTGTCTAGTATTCTGAGGTACTTTTTGACTGGGGACATTACCACTGGTAGGCACAGTAGTGGGGGCAGACCTAGTTAAAGGGCGCTTTTTCCATTTCTTAGTGCTAGTGTTCCTATTTAAAGGACGCTTAGACCTAACTTCCGTGGATGTGATCCTAGTTAAAGGACACTTAGTTCCATTTGCAGTAAAGGTCCTACCAGTGGGTTTCCATTGCCACCCAACTTGGGTAAATTTCTTCCCTGTTGAAGTCCATTCAAGATTGTTCTTAATAGCATGCATTTCATTCACGTGATCAATAAGGCATAAATCATGATGCTGAGAAAACATGCATTCATTACAATTCCAACATTTCGCATTAGAATTCACATTTTGCTTAGGTTTCCAATCATAAAGAGGACGTTTTGTCTTAGCTACATGATTCTTTTTATTTAAAACTGAAATAACGTTCCTAGGGTGCACTTCTACTTTCTTCTTCTCAGTCCTATTATTGGAAGGCTTGATCCTATCTTGCTTTCCTCGAGATCCTTTAGCCTTAGTGGACACAGTTACTCCTGTAGACGCCAAGGGAACATTAGTTACGGATTTTAAGGGTGCCTTACTTGATGGTGCCAATGACGGTTTTGCTCCTGGAGTCTTATTGAATGGAGTTACAACAATGGGTCGATTAGTAAGTAGTGCAGAACCCGGTTTTCCTATGTATTGCAAATATGCTAAGCAATATTGAACACACTTAATATATTCATGAGCTGAATAGTAGTAACTGCTTGAGAGATCTAACGCATACAAATCATCTAAAATATCCCTAACCAGATCTACATGCTTAGTTGCATTCCTCATATAATCATCGTAGGTAACCGGGTTTTTCTTATGGAGCGGGTTCTTATAAAGCACTACTGACTTGGTTGTTGGAGCACTAGAGGACGGTGCAGAGTTGGTAGCTAAGTTATTAACAACTTCTTGTCGGGTGAGAAGAAGTGTCTCCTTTAACTCGGCCAAAACCATGTTTTTGTCTATGAGCTGAATTTTTAGGTCAGAGGTTTCCTCACATTTCTTATTCAGTTTGTCAATTAAAGACTTTCGCTCTGTCGCATTAAATGCAAGGTGTTCTTCTATTGAACCAGAAATTTGTGAGTCTGCCTGCCTTACTTGTTCACGCTCTCCTAGTATAGAATTAATTCTATTTTCTAGGACATGATTCTTAGCTTCTGCAGCCTCTAGTTCCGTTTTTGTTTCTAGTAATTCTCTCTTAAGTCTCATCATCTCTTCTTCTAAATTCTGAACCATCTGAATCATCTTGTCACTTGTCTCAACGGAGTTTCCACCATCATTTAGTATTGAAAGAGTTTCATTTTTATATTGATTCTCAATTTCAAGAGATATAGAATGTTGTTGAAGCTCGTTAAAACTTTTTGAGAGTGTATTATACGAATCTTGAAACTTTAAAAATTCAGCGTTGGATTCATGACAAGAATGATTTTCTACAGTATTTACATGTTCAACAGTATTCACAGATTCATGCACATCATCACAAATATTCACAGTAGATGAAATTTCATGAGTATATTCAATAGTAACAACTTGCATCACTTCGAGAGACAACATATGTTCTAAAAAGCGGTCATATTCTGATAAAATCTTTTCCTTTTCAATTAAGTGTTGTTCATAAGCATCATCCATTTGATTAAAAACTTTTTGAACTTCACCAATTTCAAAGCTTAAATTACACGCTAGATCATACACTCCTTGTTTAATATGGTCCACAAACGGAACGATCGCTTCTTCAAACACCGTTTTCGTGTGTTCGAACGCCCATTCTCCAGCGGTTTGAGCCGTTGAAGTCGTACATTCCAAGATGACCTTGTCAAAATCGGTAAGGTATTGCCCAATCTCTTCCAAGCTGAGCTTTACCGTACTAACCGGGGGAAGATTCTTAGGAATTTCCTTTGGTTTGTCCGAGTTGACAAGTGTAGGAATTATACTAAGGCATTCTCTAGTTGGCAAGAAAGTGGATGTTTGGAGAGTTCTCTTTTTCATATTAAAACGAATTCTAAGATCTATTGTGGCATTTTTTGCATTCATTGAAGCATAATCATATTCAGGATATGTAGAAAGTAATTTTAACTGCTTTTCATCATATGGTGTCATAGAATCACTTGAGAACACTATTGGATCTAATACCAATCCTAACTTTGTTGCATCATAAAGTCGTGGGTTGTAGTTAAGCGCTTGCTTTGCATACCCCGGGTTAGGTGGTAAGTCTATAAGACGCGATAGATTGAACTATTTAAATGATGCATGAAACAAGTGTACTAGATGTGAAGCGGCATATTGTTTTAAAAGCTTAATTTCCGTTTCTTTTATTCTCTCAGACGTCTTAATTTCCATTTCAAGCTGTTTGGACTCAAGAATTTCAAAATCCGTTTGAAGTTGTTGAAAATTAGTAACGACTGACTCTTTTTCTTTAAGCTCATTCGAAAGATTTGCTCTTAAACTTTCAATTTCTAGCAGATTGTCCATTTGAACATTCCTAAACCTATCAAATTCAGGATTGGTTAAGGTAGTGGACACAGGAGTCATTTCCAAGGTTTTAACCTTGTCCATATGCAAAGCAAGCTCGGCAGATAAAGTCTGATTAGCATTCATGGTTTCAAGGATCGTACTATTCATTCTGCTAAGCAAAGATGCCGGGACACTAACCAAATCAGGTTGAGCAGAGGAATTAATAGTCGTAAGAGCTCCCGGTTGTGGTTCACTCAAAGTCTGAGGACTTGCAATGTTATTGCTATCATTGTTTGTCTCGTCGATTGAGTTACTAACCACCGGAGGCTGTTCCGAATAGTCAGACATTTGCTCAACTTGATAAGGTACAATACTAGTATCTGTAGCAGTAGTTGGTACCTCCGAAATGGTATCAGTTCCATAGAGTGAAAGGTTTGCCATAAGAGCTGCTTTGGCGGTGTTAAGATCATCACAATCTGAGTCATATGCATCTAAATCATCACATTGATATACAACATTGTTGGTGATGACTGTTGTGAGACCATCAGTTTCCGCTACTCCCGAATCTGCAAGGAATGCCAATTCTTCGTCATCAAGCTCACGACCTTGGGCTTGAGCATTCACCAGGTAAATCTTCTCCTTAAACCATGTGTCTTCCCTTCTCCTCTTAGGCTGCTTGCATTCTCGGGCCATGTGCCCTTCCCCTTTGCAGTTGTAGCAAATAACCACCTTAATTTTACCAGTGTTGTTAGCCCTTGTAGCAGTAGTATTGGATGAACGTGCACCAGCAGTAGACAAATTTGATCTCCCTTGAAGTGGTTGCACCATGACCCTTCCGTCCTGAATTGTTGCCTGTTGTCTAGAGTTAGACGAGTTCCTTAACTGATTGTTAGTTGTTGCTGAACCTCAGTAACCTCTTTTGTTCAAAGTTTGACTTAAATATACAAACATCAGAGCAAGGATTTCAGTAGGGCTATCTCCTTGTCTAAATTCAGGGACAGGGATGTCTTCTTCACAGTATAATGCTGATGCTGGTTGAGCAACAAACTGATTGGTTGGAGCACTTACTTGATGTGAGTAATGATGTTGAGGACCCTCGAGTTGTGGATAGGTACTAGCAAGGTTGGTGGGAGGTTGATACGGTGAATACTGGTGTGAAGCATAAGGTGATGGGTGTGAATCTCCTTGTGATGATGATGTTGCTGGTTGGTGATAAGATGTTGGCGGCGGTGGCAGAATCGAGTACTGTGGAAAACTTGGTGTTTGATACACAGGTTGATATGAAGATTTGTGTCCTAAAGCAAGTTGAGAGTTGTGGTATGACAGTGTAGGATGGTTTGCGAATAATGCCATTGGTTCATGATAAGGTCCTTGAGAAATTCGGTTTTGGATCACATGCTTCTCATGTTGTTGTAAGAAAGCATAGAGTTGATCTAAATTGGACTTGTGTAGATCACGAATCATTTTGACATCAGTCACATATTGACTCCATTCAGGGGGTAGTGTGTTCAAACACTTGGTGTTTAACTGAAACTGTTCAATCCTTAGATTATAGACATTCATGTCATTCATCAAAGTGGTAAAACGCTAGTAAAAATCATGAAGAGTCTCCCCTGGAATGTATTGGAATCTATCAAACAAATCATATAGTTGACATTCTCGTTCTTGCTTAGTGAGAGATGTCCCTTGTAGCAAAACCGCAAGTCGATCCCAAAGATCCTTGGCCACTTTATGTTCACTCACCATTCTGAAGATATCGGGTGGAAGGGCTTGAAGAATTGTCTGAACAGCCCTTTCATCGGCATCTGCAATTAGTTTGTTGGCATCGGTTAACTCATGATACTTCCTTGGCCTTGTCACATTGTTGACGGTAACCTCTCCCCAATCTAATAGACCTTTGTCAATTGATTCTAGCATAAGTCGACCACTTTGTTTGCCCATGATGTACGTTCTCATGCGACTTTGCCATGATTCAAATAAATCTTTGATGAGCAAAGGCGGGCGAGTATCGGTACCCGAAATGATCGATATATCGGTGAGTGAAGTCATAGTTGGCATAAATGAATGTGAATTCATTTTGTGATCCCTTGAAAAAAGATTATCAAAGATGATCGAACAATGAAATAAGGTTATGAGTTTTTTGTGTTGTTAACTAAAAGATATTGTTATCTTGTTGTAGTGTTTGCTTTTGAACTTTTCCAAATTACCTATTAAATGCCAAATAGAAGAAAATCCACTGAGTATCTAAAACAAGTTCTGTCGCAATGTTCCTTCTGTCGGAATACCTAGATCGGAAAGTCTTACTATCGGAATGTTTAGATCGTAATGCAAAGCTATCGAAATGATTCAGATCGCAAAGCTCAGATCGCAATGTAACCTTGTCGGAATGATGATGGTATCGGAATGCCTAGATCGCAATGCAAAGTTGTCGAAATGCTCAGATCGCAAAGCCTATCGGAATGCTCAGATCGCAAAAGCTATCGGAATGATTCAGATCGCAAAGTAGCTGACAAAATTTAAGTAGAGTAACGACTTAAAAACCTTCCTTATACCCGTCGGAATCTCAGATCGCAAAGTACGATCAGAATGCCAGATCGGAATAAGTAATAAAATCTAACTATCGCAATGTAGAACCAAACCCTTTCCGATGGTAAGGTTATTGCGATGGAAGCCCACGTTCAACTTGTACTTTCCGATGGATGTTTCTGCTAGAATTTCGGAATGAAGAATACAAACTTTTTTGCACTTTTGATCCAAGAAAGCTGATGTTTTAATGAAAACCAAGATACCAAGAACACTTTTAAGCACGAATCCCTAAGTTACACTACTTTAAACTACGATCGAACACAAAATTTTTTTTGAAGATTTCGGCAAAAACAAACCTATACTCTATGAATTGTTTAGAAAACAATACGCAACACAAAAACAAACCTATGTTTCATCCCATGCTCTTGATACCAATTGTAGAACAATGATAATCTTTATGAATCAAGAGGGTTGATGTTTTTTTTTCTAGAGAGAGAAAGTTAGAGAGAGAAGTGAAAGAAACTTGTATTATGTAATGTAAGAAATAAACAACCAACACCTCTTTCCATGGTGGAAAGAGGTTTAAATACCCCAAGTCCTTAATGGACTTGGGCTTCCGGCCCATGAACATGCTCATGGGTCGGGCTATTTAATAAATGAGACTAAACATAACTACGAGCCTATAACTACATTGTTGGAGTGACCGAGACTTTCTAAATGCGTAAAACGTATTTCCAACATAGTCACATACTGATAATGAAGTGTAAACCCTAGAGGATGAGTTTATTTTCAAACCCATGTGTCTGTTTTGTAAACGGAGACGTTTAAAGAAGTTAAAACGGTTGTATGAATTATTAACGTAAATCTGTCCGGATTTTGTAGTTTGAAGATGAGTCGCGTATATAACTTTAAAAGTAATTTCATTTGAATGTTGGAGGATTTCTATATATAGTAAGTTAGTTTCTCGAGTCGTTTTATAAACGTTTTACGAGTCTTAAAAAGGGTAAATAAGCTAGTACATGTAGTATGTGCCGGCGGATTTTGTTAAAAGTGTAGAATGGTAAAGTAAATATATAGAAGAGTGTAATAGAGTTATTTGTATCGTTTTCTCTTGAGTTTGTCATTATTTTATGAGTTTGAGTTTGATGTTGTTATGTATGATTTATCTCTCGAGTCATTATTGATAGGTGTGAAAACACCCATCCTTTTACCACTTAATTACAATAATAACCAAGCCAAAACGGGTATTTTGTGTCGTAAATGTCGGAATTATGCGTGGTTTGTGTTTTTGTTGTGATTTAGGATCAGAATGTGAAATGGGAGGAAAACACGGGCTTTCACGGGCTTTTATCGAAGAAAAAGACAAAAGACGAAGTCAAGAGATCAAGAGTGCAAAAAGAACGGAAGTCCAAGGCCTATTCTGAAGGTTTATCGAAGAAAAAGTCTAAAGACGGAAGTTTAATAAAGCCGAAGAACTCATGTCTAATTTATGAAGAAATTACAAGATGAGTTCAATTAATCCCGAGACAAAGTCGATAAAGTCGAAGAACTTAAAAGACGAAAAGACGAGACAAGAAAGAAAGAAAGGAGGAAGCTTCCAACCTTCCTCCCCTCCTTCTCCCTATAAATAGTTTCCATTTCATTTCATTTTATTTGTTGGCTAGAGTGACAAACTAGTTCTTCCATTTTAATTATTTGCACTTTAATTACTTGCACCTTTAGTTACCTTGTCTTGCACCTTTAATTTTCAAGTAAGTTTACTTTTATGTTAATTGAATCTTTACTTTTATTTGTTAATCTCTCATCTACCTTTCTTGTTTAATCTTAATCTTAATCTTTATGTTTATGTTCTTTAATTTTTATTGATTTGATTAAGTGGGTTTTGATTATTTTGGTTATGATTGTTAGTTTTATTGATTTGTTTTGATTGGTTATTGTTAGTTAATCATTATTGGTTAGTTTGGTTAAATCTTTTGGTTTATTTTGGTTAGATTTGTTTAAATTCGTAGCTATCTTTTCTTTCCTTGTTCTTCGTCATCATTCTGTTTCCCAGATTCTGAACTAGCACTTTCTGTCTATTATTCCGAATGAGTTCTTTTTATTCCGAATGAACCCTTTTCTTCACTTATTCCGAACGAACGTTTCTTTGGTTTATTCCGCATCAACTAGTTATTCCGAATGAAGCTTTTATTCCGCATCAGATTTTTATTCCGAATGAGTATTTCTTTCTTATTATTCCGAATGAGCATTTTACTTTGATTATTCCGAATGAAGGTTTTAGCTTAATTATTCCGGATGAGTTCTATATTCCGAATGAGCTAGTTATAATCCGGATGAACCAACATTCCTGATCAAGCATTATATTCCGGACGAAGCATTTATTCCGCATGAGTGATTATTCCGGATGAAGCCAATATTCCGGATGAACCCTTTATTCCGGATGAGCAATTATTCCGAATGAGGGGGAATATCCCGGATGAAGCCAATATTCCAGATGAATGACTTATTCCGGATGAAGCTGTTTTATTCCAGATGAGGAACTTATTTCGGATGAAGTTGTTTATTCCGAATGAAGGATTTATTCCGAATGAGTGTTTTCCAGTTTTTGTGATTTTATACATTTAGTTTTAAGCTTTATTTTTCCCGCCTTTTTACTTAGTCGCACTTTTACTTGCCTTCCCTTTAGTTTGAGTTTAAGTTTGTCTTATTTACTTTTAAGTTTGCCTTTTTATTTCTCGTCATTTACTTTTCGCCAAGTTTTTATCTTTTATTATTTCTTTTTACCGTCTTTATTTTTATTTTTTCAAGTCTTAATTTTTAATTAGCTTACTACACCAAACAATTCCCTTTTCGTTACCAAGAACGACTAAGTCACACTTTGAACCGGAAATCAATTCGAGAAGATCGGTTTAACGAACTTTTTCTACTAGCAAAACATTAGTTATTAAAATGGCGCCGCTGCCGGGGAAGGCAATCTGTCCGGATTTTATAAACGGGTGAACCATTTGTCTGTTTGGTAAACGAAGATGTTTAAAGAAGTTAAAACGGTTGTATGATTTATTAACGTAAATCTGTCCGGATTTTGTAGTTTGAAGATGAGTCGGGTATATAACTTTAAAAGTAATTTCATTTGAATGTTGGAGGACTTTCTATATATAGTAAGTTAGTTTCTCGAGTCGTTTTATAAACATTTTACGAGTCTAAAAGGGGTAAATACGCTAGTACATGTAGTATGTGCCGGCGGATTTTGTTAAAAGTGTAGAATGGTAAAGTAAATATATAGAAGAGTGTAATAGAGTTATTTGTATCGTTTTCTCTTGAGTTTATCATGATTTTATGAGTTTGAGTTTGATGTTGTTATGTATGATTTATCTCTCGAGTCATTATTAACGAGCGCGCCTTATTTGATAGGTAGCGGTTCACGTGTTTGATAGACATCCTCTATCATCGACGATCATCTCGCTAGATCCCTTATACTAAGGTGAGTCTGTAGCCTCGCTTTTCATGCTAGCTACTAAATGTTTTATTACCCGCGAGGGGGATACATGCTATTTGAAAATAAATGAACACAAGTCATGAGTAATTGTTGGACCCGAATGTTGCCTTAGTTGTTCACATTATATTGAGTACCTTGTTGCTAAAGACCCTAAATTCATGAACCGTTAACTATATTCTGACTTGATGTTGTGATTCGGGAGTAGCCGCTTATTCTAATGATAGTTGATGAGACTGAAATTATACATAGTCTCATCGTCCAAATCGGGCTTAAAACGCTTAAAATATCATCAAAATACCCCAAATATATGCTTGTGTTTGTTCATTGTGTATTTTAGGTACGGATATCGTGAATTCACCAAAAGATAACAAGAATCAAGCAAAAACGAACACAGGAAACGAAGCCGCACAAAGAACCGGGCCTGAATTGTGATTTTCCTATCAAGTCCTTGAAGTTTGAAGAATTGACAAGATTGGTCCCTCAACTATTGAAGTCTTGTCACTTAATACCCTTATAAATCTCAAAAATTATAATAGGGTCCCTTAAGTTTCAAGAATATATCATTTATACCCTTGAATTATGGCCAAAATACATATATAGTCCTTGAATTAAAGTTTGTAAATTATTTAGGCCAAAAATGACAAGAGGTGCATAGTTATTTATAAAGGGGAATGAAAATTTTTTAGCTGCTAAATTAAAAAGACAAGGGAAAGGAAAAGCAGGGACCAAAACTGTCCAGACAATGAAACCTCCACCATCCACTCCCAGGCCGCCACCTCACCCCACTTATTCCTACAACCAATCCCATTTCACCCTCCCTACACGTCACCCTCCACCCAACTGATTAAATTTATTAAATCAGTTTTAAATACTCCTTCCCTCCTTAAACACGAATTTAAAAAACTAATCCCCTAAACCAGATTAAAACTCACCTATTTAACACCCCATAAACCCTAAAACACCCAGGTCAAATTAACACAAAATCAAAGGGATTTTAGCCCCAAACCTCCAGAAATATAATTAACATTACCCTCACCTTGACCCACCTCTGAAACCTAGCTCACATGTGACCCTGGACCCCACACGTCATTCCCCTGCTCATGGTTTGTTCAAAAATAGCAAAAAACGAATCCTCCAGTCATCCAACGATTCCCATTGCACTTCTTGGTCCCAAAGGAATGTATAAACGGCCAAGGATCAACTTCAAGTAGTTGTCAATCACATGGAACCAAAAATTGACCAAGATTCAAATGCAGTCAAAGGGAAAAACTGGACTTTCAGCAAGATTAGGGTTTAGGTTTTTTCATCTCTGTAATATTTTATTCAAGGTTCTAGTTTCTTCTATTGAGTAGTATAAAAACGGAATGTGCCTGTACATTCACTTTTGTTCCAACTTTTGTATTATTTTTTATGAAATTAATAGTTAAAGTATTTTATTAAGTTTGCAAAAGTTGAGTTCCAGTTACTGTTTATTCTAGTTTAAATTTAATTTTGATGCAAGTTAGTTTAAGGGTTCATAAGGTTTTCAGTTTTCAAAAAGGCATTTTCAGAAAATATACGTTTTTAAGAATTCTTGAAGAAGGTTTTTCAAAGGTGTGAAATCAGTATTATAATGAAGTGATAGTGGATTTATAACACTTGTTTCAATTTGAATAACTTTTTGTCAAGGGTTTTGGTGGTTCCAAATTTCAGGTTTTTCAAAGGTTTTCAGAAAATCTTATTTTTCATTTTTCTTATATATTTCACTGTAGAAAAAGCTACTAGCCAAAAAGCTTGTAGACTTTGCTACTTGAAGTTTGTTTTGTGGTCTTGTGGTTGTGTGCGTGAAAAAAACAAGCTCCCATCCATCTTTCCTGTTTCTAGGACTTGAAGATATTGGTTAAGGCTTTGGGTCACTTGTGATTCCACCAGAAAGCCCCGTCTACACCTCCTATAAGCTCATAATAGCTCTCTTACAATTCATTTGGAAGGCAGTCAGCCAATGTAAGGCTTTGAACCCCATGTGAACAAGTTTTGAGTTTTTTCTATGAGTCTTGCGTGATTTGTGGGATTAACTGTTGTGTGATAGTACTAAGTGTGCCCTGTTCTTATTTTATGATTATATGCATGTTAGAGTAAGTTTAGATCAATTTGGAAGTATTTGTGTTGAATCTGTTTGTTATAAGCTTGTTTTTCATCATTAAAGGGGTGTTGGGGTTGAGGGGTTTGGCAGTTTAAAGTGACATTAAATCTGTTAAAAACTAGTCCAACATACTCACTTTGGTTAAGTTAGGTAAAGATAAGGGAGGTTTTTAGTTTGGTTAAGTTTTAAAAAGAAGTTTGCTTGATAAACCTTGGGTAAAAATAGCTAAAAATCAGTAAAACCTTTTACTGCCTTGTTTTAATGAGATTTGTGACTTGAATCTTTGTAGATTGTTAGACTAGGTGTATGTCTAGGGCTTAGACCTGGTTTGGTATATACTGTGAGTGAATTGGGTGAGTTTTGGTCAACCAAAACTCACCAAATTGCACATGAGATCAGCAAGCACCCTTCAGACCTACTTTCTGATTAATAGTCACTGGTCTTGACCCATTGTTGTGATTTTTGTGTGATACCTGGTGTTTTTCTTGTATTATTGACTCCCCACAACCCAACTGGTTGTGGGGATGCCTCTGGTTCCCAAAAATACCTAGCAACAAGCTCTCAATCATCAAAACAGTCACCAGACCTGAAAACTTGTGAAGTCAGTGGGAACAAAGTTCCCACTGCTAGTGGAAAAGTTTCCACTGCTTAGCTATAAGACAAAAGGTTTCCAAATGTCACTATCAGATTTTGGAGTTTTTGTCTCTAGTGGACTTATTTAAGAATTTTTCTTTGATTTTAGTTGTTTTATTTTTCTTATTTAATTTCTGATTTTTCCATTTAGCTTATTTTCCTGTTACTGTTCATTTAGTATTTTTTAGATTTAATTGCATTTTAAAATAGTTTTTAATTAACTGTTTTTGTCTTTTAGTGTAAAAACTTAATATTTTTCAGTTTTAAAAATTTTCTTAGATTAAGAAAAGTATTTTAAGATTTTTAGTTTAAAAATATTTTACTGTTCATTTTTTCTAATAATTTTTAGATTTTATTTAAGTTTAATTAGGGTTTAATTAAAATTTGTTTTGTGTTTTAGTGAAAAATTTTACTTTTTTCAAACTTTTTCATTTTTCTACTGTTCATTAGTATAATTTAGGATTTTTAAAATAGTCAAATTATTTTTAGCATTATTTTAATATTTTTAATCATTATTTTAGTTTAAAAATAGTTTTTTGTGTTTTAAAAATAGAAAAATAGTTTTGAAAATTTAGGAAAAATACTTTTTAGTCTTTAAATAATATAAGGGAGTTATTTGTTCAATAAAATAATATTTTGGGCTTTTTCTTAATTATATTTAATTTTAGGGCTTTAATTAGCATTTAAAATTGAATATTTAATTAATAAAAGGTTTTAAAATTTATTTATTGGATTTTTATTCTTATTTATATTATTTTAGACTTAGTTTTAATTTTTACTTAGTTTTTGGGTTTAATTTTTAATTTTGTCACGTTTTACGTATTTACGTTCGCGTTTTACGTTAATTCGTCGTAGTGTAATCTAATCGTAGCTCGTCTTTAATTTTTCTCTCTTAAACCAAAAACGTCATTAATCCAAACTCTTTATTTTATAAAATTGGCACTTAATCCTCACACCTCCTTCGAGAACGAACCCGCATTTATTCGGTTTTACGTTTTTCCTAAAGCGTCAGACTTAATACTTGCCGCTCATACACGTTTTTCCTAAAACGTGTACGATTTTACTACTATAAATTTTTGGCGCCGCTACCGGGGAGGTGTTTTAAGTGTGACATTATTAGTATCGTGTTTGTGTGAGTAGTGCATTTTTACTTTTCAATTTTTGGAAAGCGTAAATATCGTACATACTCATTTTTGTTATTTTTCCTTATTATATTATAGTATCCAAATTAAACGTGTTTAATTTTCCTAAATTAAACACACAACAATCTTTTACTATATTGTAGATATCCCATTATCGTTTTCGCTTTTTTTGTGAATATATTACTATATTGTATCTACGTAGAACAATAAATATACAAGTACTCCAAAAGCGTGAAAACGCAACCTTGATTCAGGATTTCATCACTCGATCATTGTATTCGAATCTAAAGCAAAAGTTTAAAGGCAAAATAGATAAATACTTTTGTGAGGCTTAATTTCAATTAACACAAACTATAAGGTGGGTATAAGGCGGTTGTATTTCACGACCTAAGGGAAAAAAGCTCTTAAGTGCTTAGCGCCGCCTCGTTTCCCCCGCTTGCTTGTGCGTGTTTTGAGAAAGAGGGCCAATCGAGGGTTTGCCGCCCAAGTATTATCTACGTATACTATATTTGCTTGTTTTCTAGATTAAACCCTCTTGAACGTTTTGGTGTTCCACCAACGTTCTAAAGTCATCGAAGGCGTTCACTCCACGTGATCGTTTTCATTCTTTGAGGCTTCTTTAATCGAGAAATCGATTCGAGGAGAGATTTGTAGATTTGAGTCTACGTAATACACAAAAATCCAAAAAAATTTAAAAACAATCAAAAACCAAAAAAAAATTAAAAAATCGAAAAACCCCAAAAAGAATCTTCTTTGCTACCACCCATTCTACGCTTAGTGCATGCGCACTCGATCGAATGATTATTCTAATTCTAGCGACGCTTCGAATCACGCAATCATAATCGAAGGAATCGACGACGTAGACAAGATTTAGAAACCGACGTTCATAATATCGTTGTTGAAGAAACCTTAGACGAGATGGCCGACAATCGTTCGATGATGGAATTGCTCCAAGCGCCCCCCGAGGGTTATGGAGACGCGATCATAATTCCCGCTATCGAAGCAGAGAATTCTGAGATTAAGATCGGAATGCTTTCGTTAATCCAAACTACGAAGTTTTGAGGTCGTGAAGCCGATAATACTCAGGACCACATTCGGAATTTTGATCGTCTTTTAGCCACGAGCAAGTTTAAGAACGCCGACGCTGATGTCGTCAAGCTTATGATTTTTCCGTACTCGCTCGATGGTGCCGCCAAGGATTGGTACGAGAATGAGCCACCTAATTCGATAATTACGTGGAAGGATCTCGTTTCAAAATTCGTTAATCATTTTTTCCCACCGTCTAAGACGACATTTTTCAAAAATGAAATTACGAGATTTGAGCAAAAACCGAATGAATCTTTTAGAGACGCGTGGGATCGTTTTAAGGAATTGCTTAGGAAATGTCCTCACCATGGATTTTCCGAGTTGCACCAAATCGATACGTTTTACAACGGTCTTATTTTTCAAGAACAAGATTCGTTGAATTCCGCCGCCGGTGGCAACTGTTGATCCCAAACTCAGATCTTAAACCTTAATAGCTTGTTTAAGGGTTGTGATATAAAGAATAAATTCAATCTAACACTAGAGAAACTTTGCAAGGCAAAGTAACTAAACAAGATGCGGAATATAGTTTTTAGTACAAGAACAATATGATTAAAGCAAACGTTGAACTTTAATATATCAATGATATACGAATACCCTATAATGGTATTAGGGTTTACAAAACCTTAAAGTATGAAAATGAAAGATAATAGAGAAAGACACACTTTGCATGTTAACCTAGTGATTCCTTTTATAAGCATAAGGACTCACGTACAAGATCACTACTAACAAACTTGGAAAGTATTAAGGAGTAGTAACAGAAACGCGTAAAGATCTATTCCAAGTTTATCTCTGAGGAGTAGTAACAGAAACGCGTAAAGATCTATTCCAAGTTTATCTCTGACGGCAAGGCCTTTGACTTCAGTATGGGAACCAATCCCCCTGCCTTTGTTATTTGGCAGTGGGAACTAACTCTAGCAGGGGAACGAATAACCAACTAGCAGGGGTAACAAGTATACATAAGTTTATTCCCAACAATCCTCCCCTAAACTTGTGCTTTCCCCTAAAGACAAGTTTCTGAATAAATCCTAGTTGATGAGGGTGCTTACAAACTTTCTGGCCAAATCTGACTATGCATCATCCTTACCAGATCATAAGCAACAGGCGTTTTAGCATCTACAATCAAGTTAGCCTGTGCTAGTTTCTTCAAGGTCTTCTGAGTGAAAGGATAATAACGATGATTGATCAAGTACACACTTACTCTTTCCATTACTACCTCATATACCCCAGAATTGGTAAAGAGCTTCCAATACAACAAATTTCCTTTATTTACTCCATCAAATATAGGATCAAATAACTCATGCTCATACATCCTATGAATGCACTCCCAGATTACCCAATCCTTCTCCACACCATCCATGGTAGGAGGTTTTGCAGCAAAAGTCTTTTTCAAAATTTTCCACAGATCTTCTAAGTCCTCACTATCCATGGTTTGAAACATGACATCTAGACTTAGAAATGTCTGTGTTGTATTGTCAGCTCTTGTAAGCTTCCACCAAGTCCTCCCTTTATGTTCATAAACAGCATACTCTATTATAGCAAACTTCTTTCCAAGTTCACTAGGTGAGATATCATCATTTTCCTACAAAATTAGCTGTTTATCAATTTCTTCATTTGAAGGATGTTAAGACTCCTTAGTAACTGTGCCAACTTTCTCCATTCTCTTGAGTCTTTTGGCTGCTCTTTGTACATTAAGTACAGACTTCTCAATTTCTAGAAAACTTTCACCTGCTTGATGTAATACCCCTGCTTGTGATGATGCACCTGCTTGGGATGATGCACCTGCTTGTGTAGTTTCCAAAGTTGTTCCTTCAGCCTTTCTTTTCCTGGATTCCCTAACTTTCTGTAACACTTCACTTTGTCTCCTAAGATACTCAGCTTCCTCAGGAGAGTTCATAGTCATAAAGTCTTCCACATCATATTCTCTAAAACGGGTCTGACTGCTCTTTTTATAGCTTCAAAACTCAAATCTGTAAAGTCCCCATCCATACACTTCTTATGTCTCTTGAGCAAAACTTTGTAGTGTTCAAGTCTCCCTTTCTCAGAACTCAAATATTTCTCTCTCTGAATTTTATTTGCCCTCCTTTCCAGATATTCAGTTTGATATTTGTAAACAAGGCAAGTCAACTCATACCTGTCTTCCAAGGGAGCATTTATTAACTCCTTATCCCATTGATCTAGAAACTCTTCAACATGAGGCACCCTGTCATCCAACTCCCTATGCATAATTTCAACCTGCTTGAGCATTTCTTTAGGCCTCATCTTTTGCATTCTTTGATCCTGCATATCAATCTCCTCTTGTTGTAGCCTGAGAGCTACTTGTGCATCATGTGCTTCTTGAGCCCTTTGTTGTTCAGGAGTTCTATGCTTGTATTTTCTCTTGGGCTGTTCAACCATGATCCCTTTTCCTTTGTCTTTTGGATCCACTGCTGGTGCTGGTTTAACTTTAGATGCAGGTTCTTTGATTGTAATTCCCTTCTGAGCTGGTTGCTTTCTATTCTTTCTAACAAAAGTTTGATTAATAGGCTTAGCAGGGGAATGACTTACAGCAGTGGGATCAACAATGGCAGGGGAAACTTTTGAAGCAGGGGCTTCTTTTCGATGGCCCATAGTTATCAATGTTTGAGCAATCTCTTTAGTTGCACTCCCCTTATCACTTCCCTTGTCAGCACTTCCTTTCTCAATCCCTTTCTCAGCACTTGCTATCTTTCCTTGTACACCACCAGGATATGAATAATACTGAGTAGACTCTTCTGTATTGGGAACTTCCTCCCCTTTGGAAGCATCCTCATCTGTGGATTTGATAAGTCTGGGCTTTCTCCTCCCCTCAAATGTGGCAAGTCTGGTTTCCAAGTTATTGATAACCAGACCTTGCTTTTTGACATTTTGTACAAGTTAATAAGTTAGTAAACACTTATCCTTTTGCCACTAAAATCAAGGAAAAACAAGACCTAATCATGTGTTTTATATCGTAAATATCGGAATTACGCGTGGTTTTGTGATTTTTTGTTTAAATAGGTACAAATGATCAAAAGTAAAGAAAACACGGGATTTCACGGTCAAATGTCGAAGAAAAGTCCAAGAAAGAGACAAAGACAATGTCAAAGACCAAAAGCGTGCCATGATCACGGAAACCGGCAAAGTCGACACGGGTTTGAAAATAATTTCAAGAAAGCCGAAATCAAGCTCGTTTTAGTGGATTAAATATTTTCGAAGATATTCGAGCTTAGTGGGTCCCACATTTTGGAATTGGGCCCAAAAGCCCAATACGGAGTATTAGTTACTTACTTTTGGAATACAAGCCCAATTAGGCCCAAAATTGTGTTATTAAGAAACGGATTGGAATTGGGTTAAAGACCATTCAAATGTAAACAAGAAACAAACGGATGGAAAGTTTGCTTCATATCTGGTCAAACCTAGCTCACACACAATAAACCATATTACCCAAATCCCACGTGTCCTACTACCCAGTCAACCCTTATCTCACCCTAATTCATGTTTTTAATAAACAGTTATCCCAAACGTTTAACCCCCCATTTCACTTATTCAGTCAACACCAATCAACCCACACATTTAACCCCCCCTACACGTGTAACTTTACTTCACCCCACCTATTATTATTATTAAACAATATTTATTAAACCTCCTCACCCCTTGATTTCGATAAAAACAAGAACAAGTGAAAACCCACTTTCACTGTTCCCACTTCTCTTTCTCTCCCACTTTTCTCTCATAGTCACCACCTCCCACAAACCCTAATTCTTACCCATCAAAAATTAACCATAAAAAATAGGGGTTTTAACATATTGGGTTAATTCACACTAATCCAATTAAATCCCCATGGTTTTCGGGGTATATCACTATTGTGGTCCTCTCCCATATCACTTATGTGGCCTATTCTTGGCATGTGATTGGTTTTCACACCTCACCACCAAAACCCATCCAATAAGAGGCCTCCACATCATCATAGAAGAAACACAAACTCTCCATGTTGGCAATCTGTGGCTCAAGACTTATTCTCAGCCGTTGATCATTGAAGAAAAAGAGAGAGAAGAAATGAAGGGCTAGGATTGAAGAACTTGGGCACCAAGGTTTGAGGGTTTTCCCTATAAAACCCCCCCTTTTTTACATGTAATCATACTTTTCTTTATTTTTAATTTTTCAGTAAAATTAGATTTAGGATTTAATCTTGTAATTTTTTTAATTCCAGTTTTGTAATTTTTGATTATTAATTAATGAAAAGTAGTTTAAATTATTTTCGTCTCTTAATTTATGTTTCTGTCAATTTTATTACTGTTTGGTTGCTTACAAGTTTTTTTATAATCTGCTTAATATTTTTTATATTACTGTTATTCGAAGTTTATAAAAAAAATTAAAAAAAATTAAAAAATAAAGGAAAGTGAAAAAGTATTTTCCCTACTGGAAAATCAAAAGGTACTACTCTTTTGGAATTGTTCTTGTTTGGTACTGTTGGTTCGAGAGCATATTTTGGGTTCGAAAATTGATGTAAGTTGGTGGTGCTTGAATCGGTTTAACCAAAAGGGAGCTCAGCGCTCACCCTTCGGCTCAACGGTTTTCGACATCAGGTTCCTTTTAATTTTCTTTAGTTTTTATAAGTTTTTAGTTCTAAATTTTCTTTTACTTGATTTTCAGTTATTCGGATGCTTATGTTTATCTGATTTACATGTTTATGTTTATTTAGTTTGATTAAATTTACTTATGTTTGTTATAGTTTTAATCTACTTTTTGTTTGGATAATTTTCGGATCTACATAGTTTGGTTTAATTGAAGTAGTTAATCTGCTTTTGTTTGGTTTATTTAGTTGGTTTTGGATCTGCGTAAGTGTTTTCTGCTTGTTTCGGTTTAATCTGCTTTTGTAGTATGTTTAGTGTATGAAATTGGTTTGGTTTAAGCTGTAGGTTTATATTTGCTTAATCGGTTTTTAGCTTTAGCTTTTCTGATTTGTTTTGCTTATTTTAACTTGCTTATTTCATGCTTAATTTGGTATGTTGCTTATTTTTTATGTCCTGATTTATTGTTGTGTAACAAAACATTTCCATTGATCTGTTGAGAAAAACTAAAAAAAAGTATAGTAAAAAAAAATCTGGTCTGCTGGGTATCGAACCCCAGACCTCTCGCTAAACCGTCCAACGCCCTTACTACTTGATCTAGTACTACTTTTGAATTTAATTCTGCTTTATTAGATTAATATAGGACTTTTAAGTTTTGGAAGTTTCATTTAAATTAGTTTAATTCAAGTTTTAGTTTAATTAAATTTTAATATAAAAGTTTTATTTAAAAGTTTCATTTATTCTGTTTTTATAAAAAAATAAAAAGACTAAAAAAATATTTTGATTTTATTTTAAATAGTTTTTAAATTTAGTTATAAAATTAGTTTTTTATATATTATAGTTTTGTTTTAAAAAAATAGTTTTTTACTTTTATAAATTTAAAATTTGTTTTCATTTTATTTTAAAAATAGTTTCATTAAAAAGTCTTTATTAAAATTTAGATTTAAGTTTTAAAATTAGTTTTCAATTAAAATTAGTTTAAATTAGGTTTTTAAAATTAGATTTAATAATTTCTAGATTTATTTAAATTTGAAATAGTTTAAAATAGTTTTTATTATTAAATAGATTTTAATTAAATAGTTTTAGTTTAAAATTCCTAAAGTTTTATTTACCAAAAACAAAATTATGTCGAAACGTTAATTGGAAATCAAATTCGAGTCGATCCGTGGAACGAAAATTAATTCATACAAAATACCCAATTTCAAAATGGCGCCGCTGCCGCTTCGCTCGTACGATTGACGATTTTTCGTGAAGACGTTTGGATTTTGGGATCCGTTCACCTTGAACGTTACTTTTCTTGTTAACAAAATCAAAAACATAAAAATACAAAAAAAAATTATTAAAAAATCACAAAAGCAATTTCTTTCCTAAGAATTGCACCAAAAAAAATTAAAAAATCAAAAAGTAATACTTTTTCCTAAAAGTATTACACCAAAAATATTACGTATTAGTATTATCTTTTAGTTCGATTTCTTTCGATTTTTCTTGTGAATATATATTTTTCTAAAAAATACACAAAGATTTTTCTTTTGCTATAGTATATTACGTAGCACAATAAATTTACCTACTTTTCAAATAAGCCTTAGTTGGGATTTCATCACCTAACTATTGTAGTCGAATCCTAACCGAAATAAAAGGGCAAAATAGATAAATACTAGTAAGACGTTTGAACTCGATATATACAAACTATTAGGTGGGGTATAAGGCGACGCGCTATAAAAGGCCGTCTAAGGAAAAAGGTTTTTAAGTGCTTTGTGCCATCTCGTTTCCCCGCTTGCTTGTGCGTATATTGAGAGGGACGACCAATTATTGGTTTGCCGAATCAATTAGTACTTAAGTATATATTTTTGTAGTTTTTTTACTATTCCTCCTCGAGAGGGAAAATCCTTTTCCTCTCAAAGTCGACCGAGCTCACCTACCTCATTCCAAAGTTTTAATTGTATGCGCACTCGCGCGCGTACATACATACCGAGTGGTGTACCAAATTCTTCCAATTCTTCCAAAAAGAAGAAGAAGAAGAAAAACAAAAAAACCGTAATTCAAGCCGATCCCGAGAATCGTGCTTTCGACATTACAATGGAAACGGATAACCGACCTATGCTCGAGATTTTGCAATCTCACGTTGAAGGAAACGACGACGCTATCGTTGTCCCCACAATTGGAGCAAATAATTTTGAACTCAAATCGGATTTAATTAAAATGGTTTCCGCTATCCCATTTTTGGGTCGTTCCCAAGATGACCCCCATGATCATATCAAGAGATTTCTCCAATTAGCTAATACCGTCAAATACAATGGGGTGCCACAAGAGGCCGTTCGCCTACAACTTTTTCCTTTTTCCCTCGAGGGACAAGCCCGGATTTGGCTTGATAAGGAACCACCCCAAAGTATTACAACATAGATCGACTTAGAGACCAAGTTCATTAATTACTTTTTCCCACCATCACGGACCACGGCTTTAAGGAATGAAATCATTACTTTTGAGCAAAAATATGGGGAAACTTTTAGTGAGTCTTGGGATCGATTTAAAGAGCTTTTAAGAAAATGTCCACAACACGGTTTCACTAAAGTGCATCAAATAAATACATTTTACAATGGTTTAACTCTAAATGACCAAGACTCACTTAATAGTGCCGCGGGGGGCAATATTCTTGTGAAAACCATGAACGAGGCTTGGGCTATTATTGAGAACAAGGCAAATGTGCAAACTAAGAGTGTTCGGACTACAATAGCTAGTGCTAGTGATAATGAGGTGACTAATCAAATTAAGGAGCTTACTTCAATTGTGAAACACCTTGCTCTAAAAACCGACGCCCTCACTACACATGTGAATGCCGTGAAAGAAAATAGTGAAACGTGTGAGACTTGTGGTGGACCATATTCATATTTCAATTGTGACAAGGTTTACAATAACCAACAACAACAAGTTTGTGCTTTTAATGCTAATGAAAGGGTTCCATTTAAACCTAATGTTGATGTTAACCATTTGTCCTACAAGAGTACTAATTATTTGGCTCCCCCGGGTTTTGTAGCACCTCAAAGACCACCCCCACCCGCCCAAAATACCCAATACCAAAATAGGAACCAAGGTCCTCAAATGGGTAATTTTCAAGGGAATGCAAATCAAGGGAATTTTAATGGTCAAAATCAAGGGTTTCAAAACAATAACCAAGGTTTTTATAATAACAACGGTTTTCAATCTCAAATTAAAAATCAAGGTTTTCCTAATCAAGGGTTTAATCAAATGAACATGAAAAATCCTCAAATGGACTTGGTTCTACAAAAATTGACCGAACATGAGAAAATCATGAAAGCTATGCAAGAATCTACTAGACAAATGCAAGAGTCCAACGATAAGAGATTTTTGACTATGTTGCAAACCCTTAGACCCTAAGGAGCCTTACCATCCAATACCGAGATAAACCCTCGTGCTAATGTGAGTGCTCTAAATACTCGAAGTGGAGCCACTTTAGTGGGACCTTCCATCTCTTCGCCAATAAAGGAGAGACAAGGCCCGGAGGTCATAATGAGTAATCCTACTCCCCCTCCGGTGATTCCCCCAACTACCACTCCTAGTACTAGTCCTCCATTGCCCAAAGAAGCGAGTCCTTCTCCTTCTTCTTCTCCTTCTCCTTCTCCTTCTCCAAAGGTTGTTCAAGAAGCGAGTCCTTCTCCTTCTCAACCTTCATCATCTAAGCCTAATGTTCCTTATCCTTCTAGATTGAACAAGGCTAAAGTGCTCACCAAATATGACGTTCATGTCTCTAACTTTCTGAAGATGATCTCCAACGTCAATGTTAACGTTAGCCTTATTGAAGCACTTGCTCAAATGCCAAAATTTGTCAAGATGTTCAAGGATTTGCTCAATAAGAAGGAAAAATGGTTGAGCTCGTTAACACCCGTTTAAATGAGAATTGTTCCGCGATTCTTCTCAAAGAGCTCCCCGAAAAGCTAGGAGATCCCAAACGATTCGTGTTACCTTGCTCGTTTCCTCAAATCGACGATTGTATAGCTTTAGCGGATCTCGGTGCTAGCATCAATCTTATGCCACTCTCGGTTTGGAAACACCTTTCATTACCCGACCTTATACCAACTCGTATGACTTTAGAATTAGCTAATCGAACTCTCGCATACCCCGTTGGTATTGCCGAAGAGGTTTTTGTTCGAGTTGGTACATTCACTTTACCCGTGGACTTTGTCGTCTTCGACTATGAGATGGATCCTCGTATTCCGTTAATACTTGGTAGACCAGTCTTACGATCCGGTAGAGCCTTAGTTGATGTAGCCGAAGGGGAATTAATTCTTAGGGTTGGGAATGATCAACAAGTGTTTAAAATGGGGAAAATGGTTAATAAAACAAATGAAAAAGAATCGGTCAATATGATTGATGTGCTTAATTTTGATAATGAAGAAAGTTTTATCAATCCTTTTGAAACCAAAAAGTTTAATATCAATGATTTTGTGGTATATTCAAATCCACTTTTTGAAACTTCAAATAATAATCCACTTTTTGAAGACAATGAGGATTTTAGTGATGTCTCTTCCTTAAGTGATCATTCCACTTCGGATTTTGAGGATGCCCCAATCTATGATACCGATAGTGAGGACACTTCTTCAAGTGCTCACTTTCCTTTTGACCTTAAGGAGACACCTTTAGAGCCTCCTATCTTTGATACCCCAATTTACGATGACTATGATGACGAAACTTCTTTAAGTGATCTCATTTCTTTGGGTTTTGACGAGACACCTAGTGAGCCTAATGATCCTATCCTCTCTATGAGTGACTCTCCTATTCTTGAGTCTCCCTTTGACTCTTATATTCCTAATTTGGGGGTTACAACATTTGAGGAGGATCCTCCACCTTTAGAAGTCGCCCCTATTTTAGAGAATATTCCATTTGAGGAGGATTTAGATAACTTTCTAAACTCCTATTTTCCTCACGAGGATGAGTTTTCCTATGACTCCGATGATACTTATGTTTTCAAATCGAAGTTCGGAAGAGGACGAATCCCCCATTTCGGATCAAAATGACATTTTGAGCTTAAATGTCAACACCTCTTGCTATTTTCCCGTTAAGGAATCGGTGTTTGATCCCGGTATAAAGACTTTCATGCTATTACTCCCTTATCCCCATAACATTTTTCCTCGTGAGATATTTTTGCCTAAGGATACTCCACTTTTCGTTGACTTGCGTACCACCTCGGGGTTTATTTCCTTTTGTGATGGAAATTATGTGTTTGACCGGGGTGGATTCTCATGGGTATGCCTTATATGATTTTGTTTCGCCTCTATCATGGAGAGATTTTCCTCTCTTGGAAATCTCGCTTTTCCATGATTTTCCCATTTGAATGATGACATTCGGGAATTCGAGTCGAGCTAGAGACTCGTGATGAAAAATCAAGCATCGTTTAACTAGGTTAGATTTTTACTCTTTTTCACCCATTTTCACCAATAAGTGTAGGGGGAGCCAAATAGGTTGTTTGTGTTGTGATGTTGTGTGCAGGGACATGTACTTTAATGATCCACTTTTGGTACTTTTGACGAGACCCGTGTTCCCGCGTTCCCGTGTACCCGGTTCTATCAAAACTATTGTGATTCATACATGTATATAAATAAAACGAATAAATGTAATCACTTTAGTTGTCCCTTCCTTAGCTCGATTTTAAACAACATACTCAATGTCCTAAGTGTAGGGGAGTTTATTATCCCACATGCTTAAACATTGAGGACAATGTTTATATTAAGTGTAGGGGGGACTTCCATCGAATTTTAGTGGACTTTTCCATGAATTTGACCCCATTTTAACCGGAAAAGTTTAAAAAAATTTCAACGTTTTTCTAATTTTTGATCTATTTTGGCCTAGTAGTATTTTTATTTATTTTCTTTCCTTTTATCATCGCATCTTATATTTTCTATTTCAAGAATAAAGTCAAAATAAATAAATAAAAAAATGGTTTTAACAAGTTTAGATATCTTTGATATATTAGGCCCGTCGTGAATATTTTGACTCAACCCGAGTTTACTTATCCAAGTTTACTCTAGCTAGTATCCTTAACCATATGGACCTTAATTGGTTTATTAGGCTAAGCATCCACGAGTCTCATTCTTTGAGATTTTAAATTCTGGAGAACGAGAGATGATAGAGTTAATTATAAGTTTGGTATTCTTTCATTAACTTATGTGAGTTAGTTATGAGCTTTTTCTCCCATCGCTTGTTAATAAATATATTTGCAATAAATAAGGTTGTATGATTTGAAAAGTTACTTAGCTTCTAGCACAAGATTGTTTAAAAGTTGCTCGGTATTAATTAGAGTTCATAGCCAAGGCATAACTTATTGAAGCGGGACGCGAAGATTGGCTTATCCAAAAAGGCCCTAACAAGGCATGAGGATACCCGAGTCCAAAAAGGCCCTAACAAGGCATGAGGATTCACTTTTTTGCTAAAGATCCTAAGAGATTGTGAAGATCATTAATCCAAATCAATATGATGGATCAAGACACACGACGAGAAGCAATTACTCCCCTAAAGATCATGGAGAAATCTATCCAAAAAGACCCTTACAAGGTATGAGGATAAATAGATCCAAGACCGAAAAGGAGGCGGATCGT
The DNA here is from genome assembly GCA_025667525.1 of Glebionis coronaria. NCBI lineage: Eukaryota > Viridiplantae > Streptophyta > Magnoliopsida > Asterales > Asteraceae > Glebionis > Glebionis coronaria. The sequence continues at coordinate 498,061,585 of CM046877.1, forward strand.
TGTATATCAAAAATCCTAAATAAAGAAGAGGATAAATGAAGAAGTCGTGGTCAACATTTGAAGCATCTTTCACTCCTAATGAAGATGTATCCCAAAATGAAGAGAAGACCATAATTTCAAGATCGTCTCTCAAGATTTGAAGTTTGAAGTACAAGCCAAATATCGGTCCGAGAAAGGTCTCAAATCGTGAAACGAGTTATGCCAAGATATGAACTTTATGAGGTTTCGAGAAGCAGTTTTAAAAGATTTTGTCCTTTAGCTAACTATTGATTAAATCGTCCCACTTTATTTTCGGCCTTAATAAATTATCGAAATAAGTCAAAAATGCATACTCGTGATCATTCAAGACAAAAATAAAATACAAGAGATACACCGTAGGAATAAGGGGGTCTAAGTGATTAATTAAACCACATGAGTAAGTGTTAGTTATGCTAACTTATGGTAAACAATGATCTCGTTTTTAAGCTTGGTATGGGGAACGTGAAACTTGAGGGTGATTAATATTCATGACACCAAAGACCTAATTCAAGTCTTAGATTTCTTTACGAGTTTCTTCCATCGAATAATTTCCAAGTTAATAAATGGTTATAACTTTTGTCTCCTTTTAAGTTTTTATCTTTTCATCGTAGTAGTAGTGGTAATAGTAATTAAGGCCGAGATGGGTTATTAATGAGAAAAATGTAACTTTATGCTTTACAATAATGCATTGCATGGGGTCATTGCAATGGTCAACTGTAGGGGATTTAATAAGTGTGTAAACACTTATCCTTTTGCCACTAAAATCAAGGAAAAACAAGACCTAATCATGTGTTTTATATCGTAAATATCGGAATTACGCGTGGTTTTGTGATTTTGTGTTTAAATAGGTACAAATGATCAAAAGGAAAGAAAACACGGGATTTCACGGTCAAATGTCGAAGAAAAGTCCAAGAAAGAGACAAAGACAATGTCAAAGACCAAAAGTGTGCCATGATCACGGAAACCGGCAAAGTCGACACGGGTTTGAAAATAATTTCAAGAAAGCCGAAATCAAGCTCGTTTTAGTGGATTAAATATTTACGAAGATATTCGAGCTTAGTGGGTCCCACATTTTGGAATTGGGCCCAAAAGTCCATTAAGGAGTATTAGTTACTTACTTTTGGAATACAAGCCCAATTAGGCCCAAAATTGTGTTATTAAGAAACTGATTGGAATTGGGCTAAAGCCCATTCAAATGTAAACAAGAAACAAACGGATGGAAAGTTTGCTTCATATCTTGTCAACCATAGCTCACACACAATAAACCATATTACCCAAATCCCACGTGTCCCACTACCCAGTCAACCCTAATCTCACCCCAATTCATGTTTTTTAATAAACAGTTATCCCAAACGTTTAACCCCCCATTTCACTTATTCAGTCAACACCAATCAACCCACACATTTAACCCCCCCCCCCCTACACGTGTAACTTTACTTCACCCCACCATTTATTATTATTAAACAATATTTATTAAACCTCCTCACCCCTTGATTTCGATAAAAACAAGAACAAGTGAAAACACACTTTCACTGTTCCCACTTCTCTTTCTCTCCCACTTTTCTCTCATAGTCACCACCTCCCACAAACCCTAATTCTTACCCATCAAAAATTAACCATAAAAAATAGGGGTTTTTACATATTGGGTTAATTCACACTAATCCAATTAAATCCCCATGGTTTTCGGGGTATAGCACTATTGTGGTCCTCTCCCATATCACTGACGTGCCCTATTCTTGGCATGTGATTGGTTTTCACACCTCACCACCAAAAACCATCCAATAAGAGGCCTCCACATCATCATAGAAGAAACACAAACTCTCCATGTTGGCAATCTGTGGCTCAAGACTTATTCTCAGCCGTTGATCATTGAAGAAAAAGAGAGAGAAGAAATGAAGGGCTAGGATTGAAGAACTTGGGCACCAAGGTTTGAGGGTTTTCCCTATAAAACCCCCCTTTTTCACATGTAATCATACTATTCTTTCTTTTTAATTTTTCAATAAATTTAGATTTAGGATTTAACTTGTAATTTTTTTAATTCGAGTTTTGTAATTTTTTATTATTAATTAATGAAAAGTAGTTTAAATTATTTTCGTCTCTTAATTTTATTACTGTTTGGTTGCTTACAATTTTTTTTATAATCTGCTTAATATTTTTTATATTACTGTTATTCGAAGTTTATAAAAAAAAATTAATAAAAAAAAATAAAGGAAAGTGAAAAAGTATTTTCCCTACTGGAAAATCAAAAGGTACTACTCTGTTGGAATTGTTCTTGTTTGGTACTGTTGGTTCGAGAGCTTATTTTGGGTTCGAAAATTGATGTAAGTTGGTGGTGCTTGTATCGGTTTAACCAAAAGGGAGCTCAGTGCTCACCCTTCGGCTCAACGGTTTTCGACATCAGGTTCCTTTTAATTCTCTTTAGTTTTTATAAGTTTTTAGTTTTAAATTTGCTTTTATTTGATTTTCAGTTATTCGGATGCTTATGTTTATCTGATTTACATGTTTATGCTTATTTAGTTTGATTAAATTTACTTATGTTTGTTATAGTCTTAATCTACTTTTTGTTTGGATAATTTTCGGATCTGCTTAGTTTGGTTTAATTGAAGTAGTTAATATGCTTTTGTTTGGTTTATTTAGTTGGTGTTGGATTTGCGTAAGTGTTTGATGGTTGTAAAATTAGATACTTGCTTTAGGAAAAACAAGCAACTAAAATAGGGTAAGTGTGCACGACGATTTAGGAAAACCGTGTGTGAATGACCCTAAAAGTGAGTTCGTTCTCTCGAGGAGGCACGTGTGTTGTGTAATGAATGATTGATTTTGTTTTTGATTATTAATGAGAAGAAAAGAAGAGAAAATGACGAAGACGAAAAAAAATAGAAAAATAAGGCGAAAACACTATTAGAAAGTTACGACGTAGAAACGTAAAAAGCACAAAATTTAAAATTTTAACCTAAAAATTCCTAAAAATTACTAAAAATCCACAATAAAATTCTAAGAGTTTACAAAAAATCCAAACTTGCCAAAACCTTTTAATTAATTTAATAATGACTTTTTAATGCTAATTAAAGCCCTAAAAATCACTTTTAAATATTAAAAATCCCTAAACAAGATTTAATAGTTTGTAAACCTCAAAAATGACCTAATTAAGCTAAAAACTATTTTTAAAAATTTTAAAACCAAATTAAACTATTTTTAAACTCCTAAAAACTATTAAAATCTATTAAATCTTAAATTAATTCTAAAAATTAATTGAAAAGCCTAAAAATTAATTGGAAAGTGACAAAGGTCCTATTTTAATGTCTAGAATCTTGGAAAAATAAAAAAAAGTTAAAAATAAAACTTTGAATTTTAATGAATAAAATAATAATAAAATATTCTAAAAAATTAAAAGTTCTTAAATAAATTCCAAAAAATTCTCAAAAATCCTAAATATTCAAGAAAATGTAAATTAGAGCTCCTAAAACCTTTTAGTTAATTTTATATTAATTTTTAAAGTTGTCTAAAAACCCTAAAATTAATTAAAATTAAAAATTAAAGTTTTTGAAAACTTTTTGATATGTAAACCTCAAAAATACAAGTTTTTGTATTTTTTTATTACTGTTCACTATTTTTTATTGACTTTCTAAATTTAAAACTAAAAATAATCCTAGAAATTAATTAAATAATGTGAAAAATAAAACTTTTAAACAGAAAAATCCTAAAACCTATAAATGTCCTAGGAAAAATCAATTAAGCTAAAAACACTTAATAAATAAGCTAAGAAAAATCAAATAAGCTACGGCTTATTAAAATAAGCCCAAACCAAAGTCAAGTTAAATACTTAATGAAATGAGAGCTTGACGTAAAAAGTCATCTAGATCAATGGTAGAACACGTTACTCCTGAGCTGCAGGTCGCGTGTTCGAGCCCGTTGCGGGTGCACTTTTTATAAAATTTTTTTTTTTTTTTTTAAAACTTGATTCCAGTAACTTTAATGAACACAAAAACACAAAAACAAACTAATTTAATCAAGATTAAGCCTGGAATATGAGCAAAACGTGCCCAGGTCTGCTTTGTGGACTGATGAACAAGTGAACAACCAAGAGGACTTGGTTTTTGCTTTGTTTGTGGTGATTTTGGATAAACAAGGCACCCCTACACTCTTTCTGAGTGTAGGGAGTCAATATAACACAAAAGATCACAACACTTAGCCAGGATTCATACACAACAAGCACACAAGGGCAATTTAAAGTTGCTGATAAAAAATGCTAGGTCTGGGGACTGTTTTACTTGATTACTTGCATTCAAATGAGTTTCAAACCCCAAGATTAAGCATACACATGCACCAAGTATTGCACAATCCACATATAATCCTCTAACAACCTAGATCTCAACAGGTTTCAAAAGATTCAAGTACACATTCAAGGAAAATCAAGCATAAAATGGCATATGCAAATTTTTAGCTAACTTTAACTTTTTACTCAACAAACATGCTTCAAATCTTGGCCAAACTGATGACTAACTAGCATACAACTAAATGCAACCCTAACAAACCTATCTAACACCTTTTTAAAATACTTCAATGATTTTTAACCTTGCTAAAACCTGAATCCAAACACCCCTTTATATTCTGAAATTCAACTTTTTTCAAACAAACTCTATCCAAACCTATTTCAAACTGATTTATAAGGCATCCAACATGCATAACACACAAAGATAACACAATCCAAACCTGATTAACACATAACTTAGCAACTTTCATGCAAATCTCATAAAACACTTATGAAACTGAAAAATAAAAAGGAAGAAGGATTTTTACCCAAGAACCCTACATCCAGGGTTCTTTGTGGATGTAAATCCACCTCCTACCAACTGGGGTTGGTGCTGATCCTTTAACAGCAACAATCCTTCAACCTGCCAAAGAAAAATCAAAAGAAAACAAGAAAATATCCAATATTCTGTTTTCACTTTTTCTTTCTTAAAAACCTTACACAAACTTTCAATCCTTATCAAACACGTTTTAAAACAATTCAAACTCACAAATCACCTTCCTTTTCCACTTTCACTTCCAAGGAAGGAGATTTGAAAGATTTGAAAAAAATTTAAAAACCTTCAAAAACTTTTGAAAATCAAACACACTTTGTGTATAATGACAAATGGAACTCAGACTTTTCTCTCTCACTTAGTACCAACTTTTTAAAAACCAAAAGGAATTACACTTGTATTATGAACAAACACCAAACTTTGCATTTAATAAAAACGGGTTACATAAACTTGAGAAAGAAAATCTGGAACAAGGGGATACCACACATTTGGTCCTCCTTATATACTACTGAAAAGAAAAGTCTAGAAACACAAAACCCTAATATATGAAAGTCCTATAATGCCCTTGGAGTCTTTCTTCAAAAATCAGTCAAAGAGGTGAACATGTGATCTTGTACTGTCTTGGTGATGTCCAGCTGTGATGAATGATCTTGGGACGTCCATTTGTCCTTGGGGGTCAAGGAGTTGCATCCTAAGCGTCCATCTTGTCTCTTCTAGGGTTTTGGGGTGAATAGGACGTTGCAGGGGAGGTCCACAAGACACATGGGGTTGTCTAGTGAGGGGGGTTTTGGTTGGGATGGAATGAGAGTGACCTTAATTAAGGTTCTGGAGGGTATTAGCTATTTCCCCTTTGTTTTGAAGGTGATTGTGACTGGGGTGGGTTAGGGTTTATAAGGGGATTAGGGGAGTTTTAATCTGAAAAGAGGATTAAGTTTTTCAAATGTTTTGTTTGCCACCAAAACTTTACTGATTAAATTAAATCAGTTATTTAAAAAGATTAGTGGAAGATGACATGGAGTGAGGATGGAACGTGATTGGTGGGAGGGTTGAGTGGGGTGACGTGTCGTGTGGTGAGTGGAAGGTTTAAGTTTCAATGTCTGGCCCATATACCCCCCCAAGTTTCATTCTTTGTTCAATTTGTAATAAACAGCAACAACGCCCAATTTCCCTTTATCAACTTTGGAGGACTTGTCATAAATGGCACAAAATGTTTCAAAACTTTTAACAAGGGCTCCTTTTGTATTTTCTTCATTTCCCAAGGGCTGATCTTGTATAGTCTTCAAACTTTAGGGACCCTATTGAATATTTGAGGGGTATAAAATGTAAATCTTCAAAAGTTGAGGGACCAAAGTTGCCAATCTTCAATTCTTCAAGGGTATTTTTGGAAATTCAAAACTTGGGCCCGGTTCATTGTGCGACTTCGTTTCCCGTGTTCGTTTTTGATTGATTCTTGTGATCTTTTGCCAATTCCTCAATATCCGTACCTAAAAATACACAAGTAACAAACACGAGCATATATTTGGCATATTTTATGATATTTTATGCATTTTAAGGCCGATTTGGACGATGAGACCATGTATAAAAGCAGTCTCATCACTCCCCCATACTAAACCATTGCCGTGCCCTCACGCAATGCTAGAATAAAGTATCAAAGCATCTCCAAAATTCATTTTATTCACTTTTATTGAAATGATAAACTAGCTACATAACACAATTACTACTACTTGCGTTTTAGACATAATGTATGATTCTCATCGCAAAATGGGACGTTTAGGTTCATAGAATAAGAACATGTGAATGCTTCGTTAGAAATAATTTCGTCGTCCTCGATTTTCACCTTAATTCCATGCCAAGCGTGCAACGAGATCATTGTTATTATAAGTTAGCAACACGATCACTTCTCATGAGTGTTAATTACGAACCTAAACTCCCTTATTCCTAATTGGTATCTCTTATATTTTATTATGTCTTAATGATCACGAGGATACATCATTGACTTATGCGTGAATAGAGATTAAGTCTAAAAATAGAGTCTTAACGGTGTAACCAAAATCATCAAATCAATAATTCATCCTAATAGACAACGATGTCAAAAAATTAAGTCAACAAGAAGGATCGATAAACACGGTTTTATAACGGTTTTGAACATGAGACTTATTACCAAGACTTTTATACGCCCCCTAACGGAAGGGTCTTATTATCTTTGGTTTACCTCCATCTTTTATTCAACTTCACCATGAAGCTTTTATTATGACTTCGGTCTTGCCTTGCCTTTTATTATCCGCCTCATCGGTGGTTTTATTAGCCAAAGACGTATATCCTCACGCTAAAGCAAATTTTGGATCTTTAAAGCTTCGAAGATTAAGGCTTGATTCACTTTCAATTTGGGCATAGATTTTTCGGCCTTGTGAGCTTCAAATTTTTGCTTAATTTAGGTGAGCACTTGAAATCTTATTATTAGGTGAAGCTTTCGATTATTCGGGTGCCAATACTTCAAAACCGTGACGCTGGCTATACCTTAATGTTTTCCCAATTTAATTACATGGAAGCTACTAAAACAAATTAGAAACCAACAATAGTGACTAAACCGCCAAATCAATATTTATTAACAATTTATTATGCAAAAGCGTTGGGAGAATAAGCTAATAATTACTACACATAAGATCATGACGATTACGAGACTTATAAATAACTCTATCATTTCTCGTCCTCATTTAAGAGACTTAGCCTAAAAAGTTAAGGAATCGAAGCTAAGTGCTCAACACGCACGGTCGAGTCAAAAATTACTCTTATTCTCACCATCGGAAAACCTACATTCGTGTCTTAAACACTTATGAAAAACAAGAAGATTTTTAAAATTTGGCCATTTTTAGCCTTATTTTGCATAAAAATGATAACAAAAAGATGAATATTGGATTGCGTGTTGACGTAGGCAAGGTGAAGTATCTACTCACCCCCCATACTAAAACTAAACATTGTCCTCAATGTTACGAGTCTAGGGGTACAAACACCCCCATACTAGAGACGTAGTCGAATGCTTAATCTCGAGCATGGAAAGGGTAAAACGAATAACCTAAAAGCCGTTTATGAATTATGCTATTAAGATAAACGTTAGAACATAAAAGGATATCATCGGATATCGGAATCTCCAAAGGCAACGATCGAAGCTCAAGTGATCCATAAAACGAACACGAGAGGCTTCAATGATGACGATGAACCTAATAGATCACAATCACAAACAACCACGAAACAAAGGTTGGAAGAGCACAAGTCCCCTCGTTACGTTAACTAAGAAAGCAATAATATGTACATGGATAAGCATGAGAATCCCCCACGAGGCACCTTGTTTTTGATAACCGAGTCAAAAGCTCGACTCGAATCCCCATAAATGTGATCATTTAGGGATAATCATGGTTCGGTCATTTTTGGCGGGACTTACATGTAATCAAGGCCCAAAAGCAACCGTGTATAAAGGCAAAACCTCTATACCGGGATCGAAGATCGTGTCTTCGTTTTCGGATGATAAACGAAACAACACGACTTTCAACATCATCGTCCCAAAGGGACACAAGAAAATAGCATAAGAAGAGAAGGGTGGGACAATGGTTGGGCATAAAAATCGAGTTACTCGAGGTAAACTCTCACCGTAAGTGTAGAAAGAATTTCTAGTGACTACTTCGGTAAAAGACCGAGATTTTATCTTAAACGTGATACCAGGGTCAAAAATCTCGTCGTCGGTGGAGAAGTGTGAGGGAACAAATGGGGCTTCCCCCATACTAGATCCACACAAAACGTCGTCAAAAGAAGTAGACGCGTTTGTAGCAAGCTCAATTAAGCGAGGTGATGACGGAGTTAACTTTGGAAAAAATTTCAAATCAATTGTAAAATCATTCCTTTTTTCATTTTTTAACTTATTGTTACGAAAACCCAAGTTGATTAAATTGAAAATATTTGGTGTTTCTAAAACAATTCTAGGCACACTTAAAATTTCCACATTTATCTTAAAGGCGGGAGGAGGATTTGAATTTTTAAAACTTGAATCGATTAATAAAACATCCCCCTCCGGGCTAACGCAACGGTCCTCATCAAACTCAAAAATAGAAGGCGGATCATCAAGTATACGTTTGATCTCGGAAAAATCACCGTCGGGATCAAAAACATCTTCTCTTCCTCGTGGAAGAGGTTGGGAAATCAAGTCGTCGATAATCGAGTCGCTAGCTTCAACCGTCGTGAAACTAGGAATGGAAGGCTCTTCGATTGAAGATTTTGCCTTTGTCGTTTCGACCTCGACATCGAAAAACGTATCGATGTGAGGAAGACCATCGGCGGACTTCTCACATGATAAATCCAAAATCTCACTCGGTGTGGGATTAGGAGTAAAAGGCTCGTCTCGTGACGATTTTGCCTTGACGGTTTCAACCTTGTCCTTCGAAGGGATCGAACGTGTGTTCTCGAACATTTTAGCAAAATTACTAACACGTCCCTTCGGAATTAATTTCCGTTCATCTTGTAAAAACGAGGGTTTAACGATTTCCTTTAAAACCTTTTCACATTTTTCTTTTTTAAAATCATTTAATGGAATTTCTTTGTCAAAATTAAGTGTATATTGATTTAGAAAATCCTCAATAATTTCATCCTCATTAGAAAAATTGGGTTTAGAAGGTACAAGATTTAAATATCCCAAGTATCCTACGAGTTTTTCCTTTGGTTTACTTTCAAAAACATTTTTCAAAACTTCGTTGGATGACGTTTTTGTTTCCTCAACGTTTTTGTAAGACGACGAAGGTTGCACGACTCTAAAATTCGAGAGATAGGGATCAATACGAGACGTACGAGTCTTAGGAGTCGAAATAACTTGAACCTCTCCCTCGAGATTAGGATTGGTGACGTTCGATGAAGAACTCGACTCGTATGAAGCTACTTTTTTCTCTAAGGTCTCAATCGTTGAAAGAAGTTCATTTTGCTTAATAGTGTAAGCCTCCACAACTTTATCAATACCTTTATTCCATCTCTCGTCAAGTAGGTCAGATAAACGTTCTTGTTCTTTAAAAGCGGCATCATATTCGTTTTCCAACTCGGTTATCATGGAGGCCATTTCCTTTAAGTAAAATTCCTTTTGAGTTTCCAATTGTTTTTCGTGATGTTCCTTAAGATTCGCAACTTGTTCTTGAATCATCGTTAAGTTTGCATTATTACGTCTCACATAGTCATAAAAAGCGTTTTGATTCATTTCATCATTTTGATTTTGATCACAATTAAAAGACGAATCATATGACGAGTAGAACGAAGACGATGGGTGATCTTGGTCGTAAGATTGAAAATTATCACCATGACCACGTGGAGCGGAGTTATAGATATAACCCTCTCGACCTCCAATAACCTTACAATTAAAACAATTGGCACCATCGGGCGGGCCTCCACAATATTGACACGAATAATATCCACCATCATACGACATGATGCAACGAGAAAGTCGTTTCGAGAATTAAACGATATAGAGGTTGAAAGAAGAGAATTATGAAAATAGAGGAAAAAATCGAAGAATCTTTTTGTGTTTTTGGTTTTTTAAATTTTTTTTTTTTAATTTTGGTGTATTACGTAGAAATTAATCTACAAAAATTATCCACTAATCAAAGGTCTCGATTAATGAATCCAAGAAGAATGAAGGTAATTACGTGAAGTAAAAACCCTCGTCGACTTTGAAACGTTGGCGGAACGCCAAAACGTTTCGAGGTTCAATAATTAAAACTCACAAAAATAGATTAATAATACTTGATTTGGCAAACCCCTAATTAATCGTCACTTTCAAAATACGCACAAGCGAGCGGAGAAAACGAGGTGGCGCGAAGCACTTAAGAGCCTTTTTTCCTTAGGTCGTGAAATACAACCGCCTTATACCCACCTTATAGTTTATATTTATCGAGATTAAACCAATTAAGAGTATTTATCTATTTTGCCTTTGATTTTTCGTTTGAGATTCGAATACAATGATCGAGTGATGAAATCCCGAGTCAAGGTTGCGTTTTCACGCTTTTGGATAATTATTGTGTTTTAATTGTTCTACGTAAATACAATATATTATTCACAAGAAAACGAGAAAACGATTTTGTGTTAATAGAGTTCTATTTAACACGATTTATTTGTATGGCTAATAGTATAGAAAAATAAAAATAAGTATTTACGATAAAAACGTAAACACTCAAATAAACACGATAAATAAATATGGCTAAACACACCTCCCCGGCAGCGGCGCCAAAATGATGGTTGTAAAATTAGATACTTGCTTTAGGAAAAACAAGCAACTAAAATAGGGTAAGCGTGCACGACGATTTAGGAAAACCGTGTGTGAATGACCCTAAAAGTGAGTTCGTTCTCTCGAGGAGGCACGTGTGTTGTGTAATGAATGATTGATTTTGTTTTTGATTATTAATGAGAAGAAAAGAAGAGAAAATGACGAAGACGAAAAAAATAGAAAAATAAGGCGAAAACACTACTAGAAAGTTACGACGTAGAAACGTAAAAAGCACAAAATTTAAAATTTTAACCTAAAAATTCCTAAAAATTACTAAAAATCCACAATAAAATTCTAAGAGTTTACAAAAAATCCAAACTTTCCAAAACCTTTTAATTAATTTAATAATGACTTTTTAATGCTAATTAAAGCCCTAAAAATCACTTTTAAATATTAAAAAGCCCTAAACAAGATTTAATAGTTTGTAACCCTCAAAAATGACCTAATTAAGCTAAAAACTATTTTTAAAATTTTTAAAACCAAATTAAACTATTTTTAAACTCCTAAAAACTATTAAAATCTATTAAATCTTAAATTAATTCTAAAAATTAATTGAAAAGCCTAAAAATTAATTGGAAAGTGACAAAGGTCCTATTTTAATGTCTAGAATCTAGGAAAAATAAAAAAAAGTTAAAAATAAAACTTTGAATTTTAATGAATAAAATAATAATAAAATATTCTAAAAAATTAAAAGTTCTTAAATAAATTCTAAAAATTCTCAAAAATCCTAAATATTCTAACTAAGAAGAAAATGTAAATTAGAGCTCCTAAAACCTTTTAGTTAATTTTATATTAATTTTTAAAGTTGTCTAAAAACCCTAAAATTAATTAAAATTAAAAATTAAAGTTTTTGAAAACTTTTTGATATGTAAACCTCAAAAATACAAATTAAAACCTAAAAACTATTTTTTATTATTTTTTTATTACTGTTCACTATTTTTTATTGACTTTCTAAATTTAAAACTAAAAATAATCCTAGAAATTAATTAAATAATGTGAAAAATAAAACTTTTAAACAGAAAAATCCTAAAACCTATAAATGTCCTAGGAAAAATCAATTAAGCTAAAAACACTTAATAAATAAGCTAAGAAAAATCAAATAAGCTACGACTTATTAAAATAAGCCCAAACCAAAGTCAAGTTAAATACTTAATGAAATGAGAGCTTGACGTAAAAAGTCATCTAGATCAATGGTAGAACACGTTACTCCTGAGCTGCAGGTCGCGTGTTCGAGCCCGTTGCGGGTGCACTTTTTATAAAAAAATTTTTTTTTTTTTTTTTAAAACTTGATTCCAGTAACTTTAATGAACAAAAAAAACACAAAAACAAACTAATTTAATCAAGATTAAGCCTGGAATATGAGCAAAACGTGCCCAGGTCTGCTTTGTGGACTGATGAACAAGTGAACAACCAAGAGGACTTGGTTTTTGCTTTGTTTGTGGTGATTTTGGATAAACAAGGCACACCTACACTCTTTCTGAGTGTAGGGAGTCAATATAACACAAAAGATCACAACACTTAGCCAGGATTCATACACAACAAGCACACAAGGGCAATTTAAAGTTGCTGATAAAAAATGCTAGGTCTGGGGACTGTTTTACTTGATTACTTGCATTCAAATGAGTTTCAAACCCCAAGATTAAGCATACACATGCACCAAGTATTGCACAATCCACATATAATCCTCTAACAACCTAGATCTCAACAGGTTTCAAAAGATTCAAGTACACATTCAAGGAAAATCAAGCATAAAATGGCATATGCAGATTTTTAGCTAACTTTCACTTTTTACTCAACAAACATGCTTCAAATCTTGGCCAAACTGATGACTAACTAGCATACAACTAAATGCAACCCTAACAAACCTATCTAACACCTTTTTAAAATACTTCAATGATTTTTAACCTTGCTAAAACCTGAATCCAAACACCCCTTTATATTCTGAAATTCAACTTTTTTCAAACAAACTCTATCCAAACCTATTTCAAACTGATTTATAAGGCATCCAACATGCATAACACACAAAGATAACACAATCCAAACCTGATTAACACATAACTTAGCAACTTTCATGCAAATCTCATAAAACACTTATGAAACTGAAAAATAAAAAGGAAGAAGGATTTTTACCCAAGAACCCTACATCCAGGGTTCTTTGTGGATGTAAATCCACCTCCTACCAACTGGGGTTGGTGCTGATCCTTTAACAGCAACAATCCTTCAACCTGCCAAAGAAAAATCAAAAGAAAACAAGAAAATATCCAATATTCTGTTTTCACTTTTTCTTTCTTAAAAACCTTACACAAACTTTCAATCCTTATCAAACACGTTTTAAAACACTTCAAACTCACAAATCACCTGCCTTTTCCACTTTCACTTCCAAGGAAGGAGATTTGAAAGATTTGAACAAAATTTAAAAACCTTCAAAAACTTTTGAAAATCAAACACACTTTGTGTATAATGACAAATGGAACTCAGACTTTTCTCTCTCACTTAGTACCAACTTTTTAAAAACCAAAAGGAATTACACTTGTATTATGAACAAACACCAAACTTTGCATTTAATAAAAACGGGTTACATAAACTTGAGAAAGAAAATCTAGAACAAGGGGATACCACACATATGGTCCTCCTTATATACTACTGAAAAGAAAAGTCTAGAAACACAAAACCCTAATATATGAAAGTCCTATAATGCCCTTGGAGTCTTTCTTCAAAAATCAGTCAAAGAGGTGAACATGTGATCTTGTACTGTCTTGGTGATGTCCAGCTGTGATGAATGATCTTGGGACGTCCATTTGTCCTTGGGGGTCAAGGAGTTGCATCCTAAGCGTCCATCATGTCTCTTCTAGGGTTTTGGGGTGAATAGGACGTTGCAGGGGAGGTCCACAAGATACATGGGGTTGTCTAGTGAGGGGGGTTTTGGTTGGGATGGAATGAGAGTGACCTTAATTAAGGTTCTGGAGGGTATTAGCTATTTCCCCTTTGTTTTGAAGGTGATTGTGACTGGGGTGGGTTAGGGTTTATAAGGGGATTAGGGGAGTTTTAATCTGAAAAGAGGATTAAGTTTTTCAAATGTTTTGTTTGCCACCAAAACTTTACTGATTAAATTAAATCAGTTATTTAAAAAGATTAGTGGAAGATGACATGGAGTGAGGATGGAACGTGATTGGTGGGAGGGTTGAGTGGGGTGACGTGTCCTGTGGTGAGTGGAAGGTTTAAGTTTCAATGTCTGGCCCATATACCCCCCCAAGTTTCATTCTTTGTTCAATTTGTAATAAACATCAACAACGCCCAATTTCCCTTTATCAACTTTGGAGGACTTGTCATAAATGGCACAAAATGTTTCAAAACTTTTAACAAGGGCTCCTTTTGTATTTTCTTCATTTCCCAAGGGCTGATCTTGTATAGTCTTCAAACTTTAGGGACCCTATTGAATATTTGAGGGGTATAAAATGTAAATCTTCAAAAGTTGAGGGACCAAAGTTGCCAATCTTCAATTCTTCATGGGTATTTTTGGAAATTCAAAACTTGGGCCCGGTTCATTGTGCGACTTCATTTCCCGTGTTCGTTTTTGATTGATTCTTGTGATCTTTTGCCAATTCCTCAATATCCGTACCTAAAAATACACAAGTAACAAACACGAGCATATATTTGGCATATTTTATGATATTTTATGCATTTTAAGGCCGATTTGGACGATGAGACCATGTATAAAAGCAGTCTCATCAGTGTTTTCTGCTTGTTTCGGTTTAATCTGCTTTTGTAGTATGTTTAGTGTATGAAATTGGTTTTGTTTAAGCTGTAGGTTTATATTTGCTTAATCAGTTTTTAGCTTTAGCTTTTCTGATTTGTTTTGCTTATTTTAACTTGCTTATTTCATGCTTAATTTGGTATGTTGCTTATTTTTTATGTCCTGATTTATTGCTGTGTAACAAAACATTTCCATTGATCTATTGAGAAAAACTAAAAAAAAAATATAGCAAAAAAAAATCTGGTCTGCTGGGTATCGAACCCCAGACCTCTCGCTAAACCGTCCAACGCCCTTACCACTTGATCCAGTACTACTTTTGAATTTAATTCTGCTTTATTAGATTAATATAGGACTTTTAAGTTTTGGCAGTTTCATTTAAATTAGTTTAATTCAAGTTTTAGTTTAATTAAATTTTAATATAAAAGTTTTATTTAAGAGTTTCATTTATTCTATTTTTATAAAAAAATAAAAAGACTAAAAAAATATTTTGATTTAATTTTAAATAGTTTTTAAATTTAGTTATAAAATTAGTTTTTTTTATATATTATAGTTTTCTTTAAAAAAATAGTTTATTACTTTTATAAATTTAAAATTTGTTTTCATTTTATTTTAAAAATAGTTTCATTAAAAAGTCTTTATTAAAATTTAGATTTAAGTTTTAAAATTAGTTTTCAATTAAAATTAGTTTAAATTAGGTTTTTAAAATTAGATTTAATAATTTCTAGATTTATTTAAATTTGAAATAGTTTAAAATAGTTTTTATTATTAAATAGATTTTAATTAAATAGTTTTAGTTTAAAATTCCTAAAGTTTTATTTACCAAAAACAAAGTTAAGTCGAAACTTTAATTGGAAATCAAATTCGAGTCGATCCGTGGAACGAAAATTAATTCATACAAAATACCCAAGTTCACAAGTTGTGCATTCTACCTTTTCAAGCTCATGCACATTTTCGTCTATTCCAAAAAGGTCATAGGTTGCATGCTGCTCTGAACCCTAGAAGGGGATTTCTCCCCTTTTTGGATATCATTGGGTGAGGGAGAGGACTTACTGATGGTGTCACTCTCGTGCTCACCCCTTGAGGATGAAACAGTAGTGGCAGCCAAACCCTCAGTTTGATCCAAACCCTTAGAGGCTCTCCTCTCTGCTACTTGTGAAGATTCACCAGGCAAGGGAGACCTGGCAAACCTGGATTTAGATCGCTTTTCATGTTGTGGATCAGCAGGGGGTAGAGTACTGGCAGGGTGTAGTTTCTTGGCAGGGGAATCAGAAGGTTTGTGTTTAGCTGTTTTTGTCTTGGCTTCTTCCTGTCTGATTTGTTTCATCATAATTGAAGTGAGTGGAATGGACCTGCCAGAAAATTGTGGAGATGGTGCAAGAAGTGTGGTGAATAGTTTGGTAGTGTGCTTGGTTGCTGAAAAGTAGTTTTTGTGTTTGATTGGACCATGTTCACTCATATTCAGCAGAAGTTCTATAAACCTTGGGTACATACAAAATTTTGAATTGCTTGAAACATTTTTAACCATTCCTTTGAAAATCATTTGAGAAAAACAACACTTCCTCCATGTTGCTAAGTAGATCAGGGCAAAAGCCATCTCACTACCAAATTCATTGAAAGCAGTGGTTTTTGGTGACAAACATTGTAAAATTGTATGAATCAAATATTTCCAATATAGGGCAAACTGACCTTTAGCAAACTTACATTTTTAGTCTTTAGAAAGAGTGTACCCCAATTTAACAAGACCCTCAAAGATGTCAGCCTCAGATAGGTTGGTTATCCCAGCCTAATAATCAAGAAGAAGGTTATCTCTGATGGAGGCAAGTGTAATCACCTTGGGATGACCATCTACAGTGCTTTGAATTGTAACCTCTCCATTCACTATTTTGGTCATGGATTTTGACCAAAACTGCTGAATGTGTGAGGTGTAAATCCTAGGGTTGATAAGAAGGGCCACTCTAAAATACAAGGATTTTAGAAAGGCCACAGCATCAACAAACTCTGCTGGTTCATCATGTAATAAAGCGATTTGATAATGATTAGCATCAATTTTGAGAGACATGATAAAGGTTGAAAATGTTTGAAGGTTTATAATGGTGAGAGTTAGGCGGGATTTAGTCGAGGGAGAGAGATGGACCTGCTTGTGAAGGGAATTAAGTTTTTATAGGCGAATTGAAGAGCTGTGATTGGACCAAATTTTCAAATTGCAAAAATATCAAAGATAAATCTTGATAAAAAAGTAATTTATTTGAAATAATAAAGTAAAGATTACCAATCAGCGAAGAAAGCGCCTTAAATATCTTTTAAAAACAATAAAATATTCCCTAACAAAAATTTTTGCAAGCAGGCCCAACGACTATGAACAGGGTAACGGTATTGTCGGTCAACGGTCAAACAGGAGGAATGTTGTTAAAGCAGGGGAAGCAAAAGGTGAAAACAGGGGAAACTTTCCTAGGGGTATTAGACTAATCATGGAGAGACCAATGCTAACTAGCTCTGCTCTAATGCACACACTTGTATACACAAGATAGATACATAGAAACTCAAGAGTCCTCAATTCAGCAAAGGTCTAAGCACAAAAAGTCAACACATAAGTCATCCTACACCTGGTCAACCCAAGAAAATATGCATACCCTAGTCACCATCCCTACCTTTTCCCTTACCTATGGTCAGTTAGTCTTGGAAATGTGTACCACACATCTGTACCTAAACAGCAAACTGTTTTGATAGAGAAGTGCAAGTACCCATTACAGTGCCTCAAGGTTTCAGAATTCTGACAAGCTTTGCAGCAAGCCTTCATCACCCCTGAACCCTTACTCACCAATGGATATGATCTAAGATCATATGTGAGCATCCTAAGGATACCTTGAGTCCTAAAGGTGTGACCTAACCTCCCCTCAAACATAGAGCATATACCTGATTCACCAATGAGAGTAGTATGCACCATTTGGATCTCTGCATTGTTAGTCTAAAACCACATATAACCACTTTTAAAAAGAACACACCGTTTTAAAGATAAAAACTCTCTTAGCAGGGGAAAGAACCCCCAGCAGGGGGATCTGTGTTCAAAAGCAGCGGAATAAAAAATGATGGAAAAATTGACTAACAGTTATACAACAACAGTAATAAAGCAACCCTGAATATACATGACATAATAGACATTAATTTTTACGGAGTAACCATTCCAATACCTGCAACTAGGTACTGAAATCTCCCTACTTCAAAAGCTTTTGTTAAAAGATCAGAAACATTAAGTTCTGTATCAATTTTCTCAGGGATAATTAGTCCTTTTTCAAAACAATCTCTAATGAAGTGATGTCTTATTTCAATATGTTTAGTATTGCTATGAAAAATAGGGTTCCTAATAATGCAAATGGTGTTGTTGTTGTCAATAAATATCTTGGTTTTAAGAAAGTTATACCCATAATCAAGCAGTTGATTCTGAACCCAAAGTACTTGACCACAACATGCAGCAGCTGCTACATACTCAGCTTCAGTTGTTGATGTGGCCATAATAGTCTGCTTCTTACATTGCCAAGATATAAGTATGGTTCCCAAAAATTGGCATCCACCTGTTGTAGACTTCCTATCATTGTTGTCACCAGCATAGTCACTATCTGAGTAAGATATCAACTCAAATGGTGACTCTTTGGGATACCAAAGTCCTAAGGTTGGATGGCACTTTAAATACCTAAAAATTCTTTTTACAGCAAATAAATGACACTCTGTTGGTGCCACCTGGTATCTTGCACATAAGCAGACTGCAAACATGATGTCAGGTCTTGAAGCTATGAGATACATGAGAGACCCAATCATAGACCTGTAGTTCCTGACATCTATAAGCTTTCCAGGACCATCTTTTCCCCATGGATGATCCTTTTCCATAGGTGTGGACACCTTCTTTCCCTCAGACATGCCAAACTTCTTCACAATCTCATCCACATATTTGTCTTGGGAGATAAATATCCCATCTTTCCTTTGCTGAACTTGTAACCCCAAAAAGAAGTTTAGTTCTCCCATGGCACTCATTTGAAATTTATCCTGCATCAACTTGGCAAACTCTTTGCTAAGCATAGAGTTTGTGGACCCAAAGATGATATCATCAACATAGACTTGTACCAATAGGAGGTCACCCTTTTGTTTCTTGATAAACAGGGTCTGATCAATCTTCCCCCTGTTGAAGCCATTATCCAATAGATATTTAGATAGAGTTCCATACCAGGCCCTGGGAGCTTGGTGGAGGCCATACATAGCCTTTTTCACCTTGTATACCTTGTCTGGATGTTCTGGGTCTTCAAAACCTGGAGGTTGCATAACATAGACTTTTTCATCAATGGTACCATACAAGAAGGCACTTTTTACATCCATTTGGAAAACAGTAAAGTCCATAAATGAAGCATAAGCAAGGAATAATCTAATGGCTTCAATCCTGGCAACTGGAGCAAATACTTCTTCATAGTCAATGTCTTCTTCCTGTGTATATCCTTGTGCCACCAGTCTTTCTTTGTTCCTGACAACTATACCCCTTTCATCCTTTTTGTTCCTGAGTACCCATTTTATCCCAATGGGCCTTGCCCATTTTGGACAATCTACTAGAATCCAAACCTCTTGAATGTCAAACTGTAAGAGCTCCTCTTGCATGGCTTCAACCCAGCTTGGATCATTTAAAGCCTGAAAAATCTTCTTTGGCTCTTCTTGTGACAAAAATGCAGTAAACAGACAACACTGCATGTTGTCATGATTAAACTTCATGGTGATGTTAGCAATGAAGTTGTGATCCTTTACTGTATACCTTGTATGTCTAGGGGCTTCAGGATCACCAATGATTTGAGAGATAGGGTGATCCTTATTAATTCTGTAGGTAGGCTGCATGATTACTTCTGTTTCATCTTCTTCCAAATCAGAATTGATGGGGCTATTTTGATTGGGAAAGAAGTCCTCAAAAGAACTTCCAAAAGATACAGCATGACCTAGGGATGGGTGCTGATGAGCTGAATGTAGCTCTGAGTAACTTGGACCTCCACTCTTAATTATTCTGCTTCCACTGCTGGATATAAGAGGACCATTAGATATGGGTGTAGATGAAGAAATGAGTGGGGATTCTCTTTCTTCATCATTAATATCATTAGCAGCAGGATCCTTTGTGACAGGGGAAGCAATTGATCTAGCAGGGGAATCCTGGATTCCACTGCTTTTAGCCATTCCGCTGCTTTCAGAAAGTGACATAGCAGGGGAAGAGGTTGTCTGTTCTTTTCCTAGAGAAGGAACATCTTCTTCACCAGTGTTTGAAGTAGTTTCGATAGGAAATAGTGAGGGTACATTTATGTACCTCTATGGTGACTTCTCTACACCGATTGGTTCTTGTGTACCTGAAATGTTAGTATTCTGTAGTGCAACAGGTACATAATTCATAGATTTTGAAAGAACCTCTATATCAAAGAACCAATCAGGACCGGTTTGAACATCTTCAGGCTTGTCTTCATGAAAATCCACATGAAGATTTTCTGTGATTTTTCTTGTCTTCTTGTTGAAGACGCTATATCCCTTGCTGTTTAATGAATAACCCACAAAATATCCATCATCTCCCTTTTCACAGAACTTGCCTAGATTGTCAATAGTGTTCAAGATGATCACATGACATCCAAAAGGTCTAAAGAAGTCAATTAAAGGAGGTCTTCCATTGAACAGCTGATAAGGGGTCTTGTTGTGTGCCTTAACCACCAAGGCCCTGTTTTGTACATCACAAGCAATGGATACAGCCCAGCCTAAAAGATAACTGGAAGTTTGGAATCAGACATCATAGTTCTTGCTTCTTCAATGAGTGTCCTATTCCTTCTTTTTGCAACTCCATTCTGTTGAGGTGTTCTTGCAATGCTGAATTCGCTCTTGATTCCTTTGTTTATGCAGATAGTGTTGGGTCAAAAAGTTGATGTGGCAGAAACTCAAAAACGAAGAAAACATGAAGAAATTGTCCAAGCGTTGTCAAGAGTTAATCAAGCGTTGATAAGAGCAAATTAGGCGTTGTTAGCTCAAGAGTTGTCATGTACAATCTAAGCATTGTTACATGCAATTCAAGCATTGACAAAACTTAGACAAAGAAGCTTATGGAAGCTTCTATTTAGATAAACATGCAAAGATATTCTGCATAAGTTTATTTAAATAGAAGATTTACTTGTTTATTCATTCTTATCTCTTGTAAACCCTAATCCTTACACTATAAAAGGAACCAATGGTTGTTAGGTTTTTCATTCAATTATTCACAATGTAAACCTAAAGTGTCTTCGTGTTCTAGGCGTGGGATTCAATGTATACACGCCTAGAGGTTACTTGTAATCGTTTAGTGCAAGTAATCGTTTGGAATAAAGTAATCGTTGGAAGTAAACACCTTGTTCATGTGTCTTGTTCAATTCCGCTATGTTTATCATATGAACGAGATGCATATCCTAGTAAGCTTAATTGATCCGTGAATAATGGTTTCCACAATTGGTATCAGAGCCTCGTGGCTCGTGATGCTAGGACCAACAAGTTGTTCGTGTATGGTGAAAAGAAGAAAAATCCGTCTAGGGTTTTTCTGGATGTTTTTTTGTGCGCAGCAGTATTCAGAAGGTCATATCTTTTGATTGAACCGTTGGATCGTCGCGAAATTTTATATGTGTGTTCTACATACATGTATCTAAACATCCACCGGAGGGATTGTCTAGTTTTATCCCCAGGCAAAAGTTATTAGGCGTCAAAGTTGGCTGATGAGTGATTTTCAGATTTTCTGGCTTACATAAAATCATGATTTAGGGTTTTTCTACAAACCCTAGATCATTCTTAAACATAAAAAGAAGATGTTTGCTATCTCTACTTGCTTTGGTGAGTCAATCCATGGATTGATGATGAACCCTCGTAGAGATATATGCTTCAAGAGTGCTATTCGGATCATGTTTATGCTTCATATTCATAAAGCTAATAATTTTAGTTTTATTTTCTAGGGTTTCCTCAAAACCCTAGATCCATAAGATCAACATGAAGAATTCAACATGGGTGTTTTTCACAACGTGCTTATCTGCCAGGCGTGTGATGCAGGATAATATGACATACGTTTGGGTTTGGATCTGCTGTTCAAAACGTGTGGAAAAAGAGTCCTATTTTATCTCCCATACTCATGAAGTAATCATTGCTGATATTTAGGACATACACAAATCATCCGTATGTGCTAAACATTTGAAAGTGCAAACATCACGTCAATTATATACTTTCCTTATTTATAGGGATTGTATTTATCCCATAATATTGTTACTGATTTGGAGATATCATCAAAAAGAAAAACACGTGGGAAGCAGCTACAATATTGGAGTCAAAGATTCTTGCGTAATATAAGGAGATGTTTTTGGAAAATACATGCGATACTTCATGTTTATTAATTTGGACGTGGTATTTTATTTCCATAAATTGATTTATAACAGACGTAAGAAGATATGCAGATTTCTTTATCATCAGGCGTGGTTTTGTGATCAATATGGGCCAAAGAAACGTGCAGCTTGAAATTCACGTGAGGACTGATGGGATGAATATTCTTGGGCTTGAGTTTTATACTTAAAGCCTAAATATGACTACTCTTAAGTATTACTTGGTTACTGTTGAAGATTGTTGCCCTAAGTGACGTCAGCAGAAGAGACGCTGACAAGTGTGACATTGACGCTGATGAGTGTACGTTTGACGCTGACAGAATAAGTCAACGCTGATAAAGTTGACAGTGTTGTCCGATATATGAACTTCAACGCTGATAGGTATTGTCCGATATTGGACAATACATCTGCCAAAGATATTGGACAGAAGAGGATATTGGACAACACAATGAAGGCTGCTGTTTGAGAAAATTGGTACGTTTTAAGCACACAAAAAGGAGTAATTACACACGAAGATACATGGAATCTCTGTTTTTATTCAGAATATCATGGTGATATTTATGGCTCGGATATTTTTAAACGGAATTAATGGTTTTAATACGAGTTGACTGTTGGATTGTTGGGAATAAATTATGGGTCAGTTCACTAGACGCTGATAAGAAGAATTCAAGCGCTGATAAGATGACATTGGACGCTGACAGCCAAGCGTTGACATTTGTAGAAATCAACGCTTACAGCCTTGAAGATTAACACTGATGGAATATATCTTCATACGAATCTTTTTTTTTATTTGTTTCTTTATTTGTGTATGGTAAAGATAAGCTCGACATTGTATTTTCCATTATTATCTTTACCTAGAATAGTTGATTCGTAGCTTATTGTACAAGACTTCTTAATCTATAAAAGAAGATCTTTTAGGTTAATGTTAATCATCAGTTATCATAAGTTTTCACAAGTTAAACCTCTTTCATTGTAATCAAGTTCGATCATTCTAATACAAGTGAAAGTTTGTTTAACATCTTTGTGTTTTAGATTAAGTGTTAATTCCGCATAACACTTAGTTACTTTATTCATAAGCAAAGGTTTCTCTACGTGTATTACTTGATCTAATCTCGTATACACAAAGCTTAATCGATCTAAGTTTGGGATCAACAAGTGGTATCAGAGCTTGTTGAGAAACTTTTGATCTTTAAGTAACGCAAGAACCCTAAAACACCAAAAACCCTAAAAACCCTAAATTTCTCAAAACCCTAAAAACATCATGTCTGGCACAGATCAACCTCCTGCTCCATTTTTGCTACAAAACAACACCACAAACCCTAGTATCAAAATTCCCATGTTTGATGCCAGGAACTTCGAGCTTTGGAAGTCGAATTTTGAGCAATATGTAGCCATCCATGACTACACTCTTTGGGAGATTGTTGAATATGGGAACACATTCAACAAAGCTCAAAAGATTACTAATGCTATTGCTGCAAGGGTAGCTGTTCCTAATTGTCCTGAAGCTGATAAGAAGGAAAAGCCTGAAGATGGAAGAGCTGTATCTGCTGAAGATATAGCCAAGAAAAGGGTGGACATGAAAATCCTGAACATCATGAAACACGCCTTAGGTCATGAGAATCAGCACAAGTACAAACGCTTTGAGTCTGCAAAAGAGCTTTGGGAAGCTCTTGAAGTAGCACATGGTGGCAATGCTGACACAAAAGAAGAAAAGAAGAAGCAACTGATGCATGAGTATGCTGTCTTTAAGGCTCAACCCAATGAGAATCTCAGCAGTGTGAGAAGTAGACTGCTTGACATTACAAGTCAACTTTCCTTCATGGGAACACAGATTGATGACCCTGACTTGAATGCTACTTTTCTCAAAAGCCTTGGTGATGTATGGAAGATTGAGGCAAGATCCATTCTTGTCAATAACACCCACAAGACCTCCAGGTTTGATGACATCTTCAACAAACTAAGACTGTTGGAGAATGAATGGCTTTTGGAGAGTGATAATAAATCTTCCAGTAGCAACATGGCCTTCTTCTCACAAAGTGAAGGCCAATTTGATTCCATGAACTCCTATGGACATCCAGTCACTGGATCTCAATGTGTCAACGCTGGATCACAGTCTGTCAGCGCTGGATCATATCCTGTCAACGCTTCATACTCAAGCGTTGACAATCACAACTTTGGCGCTGATAGAATTAAACCTGCTGGTTTAGATCTAGATACTGTGTGTGCATTCATTGCTTCTTTGCCCAGTGATTCAAGGATTACATATGAAGATCTTGAGCAGATAAGTGATGAGCAATTGGAAGAGATGGACATCAAGTGGACTATGGCTCTTGTAAGTTTAAGAGCAAACAGGTTTAATAAAAGGTTCAAGAAGAAGATGACCTTTGATGCTAAGGACGTCGCTGGATTTGACAAATCCAAAGTTGAGTGCTACAATTGTCATCGGATGGGGCACTTTATGAGGGAATGTAGATCTCCAAGAAGATCTGATGCTGGTAAGCCTTCAAGCCAAATGGTTAAGAGCCAAGATTCCAAGGCCATGGTTATTGTTCAACAAATTGATGGTGTTGGAGGATGGGACTGGAGCTGGAACTTTTTGGCTAAGGATGAGGAAGAGGACAGAGCCTTGGTTGCTGAAGTTAAAGAAGAGCATGTTGAATATGCTCACATGGCACACTCCTCCTCTTCATCAGATAATGAGGTATATGATGATGCTTTCTGTTCTAAGGGTTGTCGTTTAAATACTGAAAAACTAAATCAAGAGATAGTAAAATTATTAGATGAGGCAAGTGCTGAAAGATGCAAAGTATCTAATTATCAAATTGCTCTCACCCAAACAGAAAAGACAGTAGCTGAGTATAAGAAAATGGAGTTTGATTTAAAGGATAAAATAAATATCTTAAAACATGAGTTACATCAAAGTAAAGATATTCAAGATATCACAAACAGGGTTAATATTGATTTGATAGCTAAGTTAGATGAGGCTAACAAAAATAAAGATAATGTGAGTCTTAAAATCCAGAGATTTGATAAGGCCACACAATCCCTAGGAGAGTGTGTTAGTAAACAAAGAGACTCTAAGGACATGAGTGGGATTGGGATGAAATATTATACTGGTGTTCCACCACCAGCTGGGGATTTCTATGGTGTCCAATCAAAGGACTTATCTTGGACTGGCTTGCCAGAACTCCAAGAGAAGGAATTCATTCCTCCACCTAGAGTGACTTCCCCAGTTGAAGAATACAAACAAAAACTGACTGACCTAGATGAGTGGAAGAAAGCTAACCACACTTTGTTTGTTAAGGGAGGGTTGTTGTGTGAAAGTCCAAATGAGCCCACACCAATCACGAGCCATGATCCTACACCTATTAAAATCACACACCCAACCACTGGCAAAGCTGTTGACCTTGGCCCACAAACTGTTAGAAAACCTAGTGTTAAGTATGTAGAGATGTATAGGAATACTAGGTCACCAAAAAGCTAAGTTAGTAACCATGGAACAGGCTTCTTTGCTTCTAGACCTAAGACTATGTCTAGAAAAGCTTGTTACTCGTGTGGTAGCTTTTCACATTTGGCATACAAATGTGTCAACGCTTCCAATGTCAACGCTGATAGGAATCATTTCAGCGCTGACAAAAGTCAACATAGGTCAAACACTGTCAGACCCAATACCTTTGTGAACAAAAGTTCACAAGTTGTTAGACCAGCCCCATTCTTTTCTAGAGGGTCTAACACACATGGCCTAAGACCTTTCCAAAAGTCAAACACTTGGTCCAATAGGCAATGGGTTCCTGTAGCAAACCCTAGGTTTAACGCTGATAAAGGCAATCGGGGCGCTGACAAGAACAATTTCAGCGCTGACAGACACACTGCCAAACCTAGGTATTTGCAACCACAGGGAAATGGGTCTAAAGCTTCTACTAGCTTAACCTGGAGACCAAAACAAGACCAAAACCCTAATTCTACTGGTCTTTCTATGACATGCAACAGGTTTCATTATATTTCAAAGGTCATGTCAAGACCAATTGGGGTTAACTGGGCATTTCATCCAAAAAGGGATGAAAATGGGGTTGTTATGAGAACCAAGTCTGTTCTTGTTGAACAACCAGATGAATCCAAGTCTTCCAAGGCTTGGGTTCCCAAAGAAAACTAATGTGTTTTCTTTATGTGCAGGGCATTCAGAAGAAGATCAATGATTATGGATATTGGGATAGTAGATGCTCAAGGCACATGACAGGAAAGGAAGACTATCTGACAAACTTCACTCCTATTCAAGATGGTGATAAGGTATACTTTGGAGGGGGCTATGGCACCATCACAGGAAAAGGAACCCTTATTACCAATAATCTACGTTTTGAGAATGTCTTCCTGGTAAAAGAACTGGATTATAATTTGTTTAGTGTATCACAAGTGTGTGATAACAAAAATAAGGTTCTTTTCACAGATACTGAGTGCTTGGTGTTAAGCAAAGATTACAAGCTCCCTGAGGAGAAATACATATAATTTAGAACACCAAGGCATAAAGACATATATAATGTGAATCTTAATGGAATTAAGATGAATAATAGAATGATGTCATGTTTTTATGCTAAAGCTTTAGTAGATGAAAGTAATCTTTGGCACAGGAGATTAGGGCACATAAACTTTAAAAATATCAATAGATTTGTGAGGCTTGGTTTAGTTGATGGTTTGCCTGAAAAGGCTTTCCACAATGACCACTCTTGTGTTGCATGTCTTAAGGGCAAGCAGCACAAGGTCTCATTCAAATCTAAACAGGTGCACTCTAGTTCTAAACCACTTCACTTATTGCATATGGACCTCTTTGGTCCAACTAATATAGAGAGTTTGAAGGGTAAATCATATTGTTTTGTCATCACTGATGATTTTTCCAAGTTTACATGGACTTTCTTTTTAGCCAATAAAAGTGAAACTGCCCAAAGTTTGATTAATTTCATTACCCAGATTGAGAAGAAGAATGGTAATGAGGTCAAAATTCTTAGAAGTGACAATGGGGGTGAGTTTAGAAATCAGTTGTTAGATGATTTTTGTGCCAAGAAAGGGATTACTAGGCAGTTTAGCATAGCTAGAACTCCACAGCAAAATGGGGTTGCTGAAAGGAAGAATAGAACCCTAATTGAAGCAGCCAGAACCATGTTGGCTGATGCCCACTTTCCTATAGCCTTTTGGGCTGAAGCTGTTAACACAGCTTGTTATGTTCAAAATAGGGCATTGGTCAACAAAATACATAATAAGACACCTTATGAGTTACTTTGGGGAAGGAAGCCAAATATTGGCTTTCTCAAGCCTTTTGGTTGTCATGTAGTTGTTTTAGAAACTAGTGATGCCCTAGGTAAATTTGATGCAAAAGGTGATGAAGGCTACTTCATGGGTTATTCAGTGCAGAGCAAAGGATATAGGGTTTACATTAAAAAGGAAAAACGTATACTTGAAAAAGTACATGTTAGGTTTTTAGAGAGTAAACCTAGTGATCCTGAAAGTGGTCCAAATTGGTTGTTTGACTTGGAACCTTTATCTAGAGCTTTAAATTATATTCCTGTTACTAATCCAGACATTGTGAAGGTAACTTCAAGTGTTTTGGAAAAGAGAATTGGTAATGTTTCAGGTATACAGGTTGCTAAGAAGGATGGACCACCAGCAGTTGAGTCATCTCCCACACAAGAATATGTTACACTTCCTATATGGACAGATGAGTATTATGCTGCTGCTGCTGCTAGAAAAGATAATGGTGGTTTCCAAATACCACCAAATACAAACATGCATGGTTCTTCAGGCGCTGACAAAGGCAAATCAAGCGCTGACAAGAGCAATTCAGACGTTGATGGCTCAGACGTTGACAACAACAGTTCAAGCGTTGTTAGCCCAAGCGCTGACAAACAAGGTTCAGACGTTGATGACACCTTTGCACATCTTTTCTCTTCCAATTTTGAACAAGGTGGACCTTCCAATGTCCATGAAGAGATTCCTGTTGATCAAAGAGAGTCTGATGAAGAAGATATTGGCAACATGGAGCGTGAAGTTGAGGACACCAGACTTTTTGAAGGAGGAGTTCTCACTTCCACAATGAAGAATCACCCCCCATCTCAGATCATTGGTGATGTTATGACTCCAGTTCAGACAAGAAGATCCCATCAAAATCTTGGTGGATTTATTGCCAATATACACAAGAAGGTTGATACCCCTCTTGTACAAGCATGTTTGTTTGCATGTATTCTGTCACAAGAAGAACCCAAGAAGATTTTTGATGCTCTCAAAGAACCTAGTTGGGTGGAAGCAATGCAGGATGAGCTTCACCAATTTGCTATACAGGATGTTTGGGAGCTGGTTGATTGTCCTAGATATGTGAGACCAATTGGGACAAGATGGGTTCTAAGGAACAAGAAAGATGAAAGGGGTATTGTGGTCAGAAACAAGGCACGTTTGGTAGCTCAGGGATATACACAAGAGGAAGGTATAGATTATGAAGAGGTCTTTGCTCCTGTTGCAAGAATTGAAGCTATAAGAATTTTCCTAGCTTATGCCTCTTGTATGAACTTCACTATTTATCAAATGGATGTGAAGAGTGCTTTCCTCTATGGAACAATTGTTGAGGAGGTATATGTTATGCAACCTCCTGGTTTTGAAGATCCTGAGAATCCAGACAAGGTTTATAGAGTGAAGAAAGCTATGTATGGACTTCATCAGGCCCCAAGAGCATGGTATGGTACATTGTCCACCTACTTGGTGGAAAATGGTTTTAAAAGGGGCACCATAGATCAGACATTGTTCACAAAGAAGAAAGGTAAGGATTTCTTACTTGTCCAGGTCTATGTTGATGATATCATTTTTGGATCCACTAATCAAAAGATGAGTGAAGACTTTTCCAAGCTTATGACAGATAAATTCAAGATGAGTGCAATGGGTGAGATGAACTTCTTTCTAGGCTTACAAGTTCAGCAGAAAGAAGATGGCATCTTCATCTCCCAAGACAAATATGTAGCTGAAATCTTGAAGAAATATGGTTTTTCTCCACATGAAAAGAGTGCTTCCACTCCTATGGATAGGGAACACCCTTGGGGAAAAATTGGAGCTAGAAAGGATGTGGATGTTAGGCACTATAGATCAATGATTGGTTCATTGATGTATCTTACAGCCTCAAGACCTGACATCATGTTTGCTGTGTGTGCTTGTGCACGCCATCAAGTGACTCCCAAAGAATGTCACCTTTTTGCTGTGAAAAGAATTTTTAGGTACCTAAGATGTTATCCAGATCTTGGCTTATGGTACCCAAAAGATTCTCCATTGGAGCTTATTGCATATTCAGACAGTGACTATGGTGGTGACAAGTTTGATAGGAAATCCACAACTGGTGGATGTCAATTTCTTGGGAGTAGATTGATATCTTGACAATGCAAGAAACAAACAGTGGTGGCAAACTCTACAACTGAAGCATAATATGTTGCTGCAGCTGCTTGTTGTGGACAAGTCTTATGGATTCAGAACCAGCTGTTGGATTATGGGTATAATTTCATGCATACCAAGATTTTTGTAGACAATAACAGTACTTTATGCATTATTAAAAATCCTGTACATCATTCTAAAACCAAACACATAGAAATTAGACATCATTTTATAAGAGATTGCTTTGCGAAAGGTTTAATACAACCAGATAGGGTAGCCGCAGAAGATAATGTGGCTGATTTATTAACTAAACCTTTTGATACTGGAAGATTTCAATATTTGGTAACAAATATTGGAATGGTTAATCTCACTTAATATGTGTTTTGGAACCTTTTTGTAAAAGTATGTACAGGATAATGCATTGTTATTGGTCTTTGTGATGATTTAGATTTTTCCACTTTATTTTTCTAACACTGACAAAGGTAAATGTAACGCTCACAAGTGTTATTTTGCCGTTGTTAGAGA
This sequence comes from Glebionis coronaria, assembly GCA_025667525.1. NCBI lineage: Eukaryota > Viridiplantae > Streptophyta > Magnoliopsida > Asterales > Asteraceae > Glebionis > Glebionis coronaria. Next base: position 498,091,765 of record CM046877.1, read on the forward strand.
TATTATTGTCTAACGCTGACAAGAGTTCCTTCAACGCTGATAAGTGTTGTCGGGGCGCTGTCAGCAACAAATGTTAGTTTTGTGGTTTTCAATCTAAATGTGTAGGTGGTGGTAGCTTTATGCCATTGGATACAGAGTTGCTTATGGATCTTTGAAGAGCTATTTGGACATGTTTTTGTTTATGGATGATGGTTGGAATATTTATATTCCTATCTTGACATAAATTTTTAATGTTCATATATATTTTGAGAAACTCATGTATCATAGTTTAAGGGGAGGTTTAAGGAACCTTTAGGACTTTTGGGTATTCTTATAATACTCTCATCACAATTCTAGATTGTGTCCACAGGTGAGTATGGGTTAGTTTTACTAAACCATGAGGCACTGTAGCATGCAAAGTTGACAAACTATGCATGATGCCAAGACATTTTTGGCCTAGAATTGGTTGTGGTCTGATGGGAGACTTGGGAATAGTTTTGTTATGGGTTTACCTGGGAGTTACAAAGAATTTTATGAAATAACTTTGTTGGTAAGTATTTTGGTTAGCAAGGGACACTTGAGGACATTTGTGTCTATCTTGCTTAAGCAAGTGTGCATAAGTGGACAGTGCTTGCCGCCCAGTAATTATTATCAACTTGCAAGATATTTCCCTTAGGATAAATTACTTTGTTAAGGTCTTTTTCTTTTTAAATATTTTTATTTTTAGACGCTGACAAGTTTTTCTCCAAACGCTGTTACGTGCAATCGTGACGCTGACAAGGCTTTAGGCAAACGCTGACAAGAAAATATAGCCGTTGGGCGTTGATGGGCTATTTTTGACCGTTGACACCTAGTGGGCCCTACCCAGTTGTTATTTTTGACTAATCTTTGGCCGTAATTTTGGGGAGTTGTTACTTTTAATTAATGCATGAGATAAGTTATATTTGATTCAATATTTTCATCATTACTCTTTGAATATAACTTCCTCATTTTTTACCAATCCAAATCATGCATCTCTCCTATAAATTTGGCTAAACTTTTTGTTTTGGGTATTCATATTTTCTTGTCTAACATTTTTCTCCTAGATTTTTCCCATATCACATAACCTAAACAGCTTTAAACATGGCACCAAAGTTCAACTCAAACAATCTGACATTGGAGTTCAAGAGCCAACATAATATGGTAGCTTACTTGGCCGCTGATAATAATTTGTTCCCTCAGTATTCCCAAATGGTGGCATTTTTAAATGCATCCTCAATAAGGTATGTACTTTCTCATGAACCACTAGTCCCTGTCGCACACATTAGACAGTTTTGGAATAATGTCAGTTCCACAACAGCTAATGGAGTGACCACATTAACATCTACTGTTCATGGAAGAACATGGGTGGTCACTGAAGCCTTGGTTCGCTAAGCTTTGCGTCTTGATGATGCTGATGGTGTGACTACCCTTTCCATTGCAACAATAGAACAAGGTCTTAGGGAATTGGGTTATCCTATTCCTGCTGGTAAAACTTTAAATAAATATCATAAGCAGGAATTTCCCTCGGATTGGAAATATTTGATACATGTCCTTCTTCAATGCTTAAGTCCAAAATGTACTACTTTTAATGAAATAAACAGGTCCATTGCAAGTGCTTTGGTTTGTATGTCACGTGGGCTTAAGTATAATTTTTCAAAAATGATTTCTGAAGGGATGTGTAAAAATAAGGGAAGTAAAATGACTTTGGCTTACCCAAGATTTTTGCAAATGGTGTTTGATTTACAAGAATATTGTACTAGGGATCATGACACTTTTTATGAGATCCCTAAGCAAAAGAAAACCATTATTGACAAGATGAGCTCCACAAACAGATCTATACCTCTCACCCAAGCCATGCTTGAAGTAATTCAGGCTGCTCAACCACAACCAGACCCTGCACCTCAACTTGCGCCTATCCTTGAACCATTACCTTCACCTGACCACATGGACGTTGACCAACCCAATGTCAACGCTGACACTCAAAATGTTGGCGCTGACACAGCCAATCCCAACGCTGATGACATCCCTGAACAATCCCAAACACCCCTTAACCAACCAACACCCACACAATCTATCTCATCTTCCACCCCATTACAATCTAGGTTGAATAAACGCCAACGGACTACTGGAGTGTTCTCCTCTAGTGGTCCTCGCCTTGTTGCAGAGAGAACCACCTCCACAAGTGTGGTTGGTGACATGGATGAGGCTGGGGCTATTGGCACAAGCTTAGATGCTGGTCAAGACAGTCCCAACATCATTAAGACCTCATCCATGCCCTATGATTCTATTTTGGGAGGTCAAATCCCCATTCTAGCTGAGGGTAGATTGGAACCTATGACATTGAATGAATTGACGGCTGCTGTCATTAGCTTGCAAAAGCAAAATGTCAGCCTTGTACAAATTGTCAATAATCAGGGCCGTGAACTCCAAGTATTGAGGGAGCGGGTAACTGTTTTGGAGAATCCAAGTAGCAGGAGTAGAATGGAGGAATCTTCCAAAGGGGAGGATGAAGAGGATGAGCTGATTCATACAGCCAGTGAGAAGAGTTCACAATTTAGTGAATCTTTAAATGTTGCTGAAGCACTCACCAACTTGAAGAAGCACCAAATTATTGATACATCCAAGGTAACTCCATTGAACTTGGAAGGATCTTTCACAGCAACAATGGGCGCTGATACAGGTTTGAACGCTGACACATCCAGCGCTGACAAAGGTAATCGGGGCGCTGATAAAGGTAACTTGAACGCTGACAAATTTGCAGGTGGTGTTGATGTATTCCAGTCATCAGCAATCATCAAAGATGTGTCCACACAGGTTTCTTCTTCTACCTTACCGATTATTGATCCAAAAGACAAGGGTAAGGGGATTATGGTTGAAGAAGATGTTCCAAAGAAAGATGCAGCACAAATTGCATTTGATGAACAGTTGGCTGCACAACTTTTGGAAAAAGATTTGAAGAGGAGTGGTAGATCACCATTTGTTGCCACTTCTGAGAGTGAGGAAGAGAGTGGTGATGAAAAAGAAGGAGATAGCTCAGATTCAAGTGTTCAAATTATTGAAGATCCAGAAAGACTTGAATATGGGGATGAGTTGGCAAGAGAAAGATTGAGTGATTTGAAGAAGCAGATTGATTTTGACCTTCCAGAAATCACCAGAATGTTCCATGCTTGGGAAGATAAGGTAATGGACAACCCAGGAATGAGTTTGTCAGATCAAATTTGGGGGTTGGAAATTCTTCTCAGGGTACAAGATGATATAAAGGTGATTTTGAGGTATAATGCACAAGAGGTCAAGACTTGGCTTAAAAGAGATAGAAGGCAGTTGTATTACAAGTTGCTTAGATGCCATCAACCTAGATGGACATACAAGAAGTTGCTGGCTTTATCTTTTGAGGAGCTAGAGTATAGGGCACATCCTATTTGGAGGAATGTGCAAGAACATAATGTCTTACAGTTTCTTTCAGAAGAAAGGAAACAAGAGCTTGCTGAGGAAATGCAGATTGAAAAGGAGATGAGGATTGCTCAAAGACCAGTGAAGAAAGGAGATCCTCTCCAACTTCCCAAAGATATGGATGTGTATTATCCAACTGAAACTGTCATAAGGAAGCATCTCAAGCTTTCTCCATTGGAAGCTTCAGATTTGGTTAATGTAGTACCTCTAGATGACAGAAATCCAATCATAAGTTTTGATGAAGATGAGTGTGGATTTTGGAAGATTGGCAGGTTTGGGAAGAAGGTACACACTTTCACTTCAATTATTTCTATCTTTGCAAGCATAGACAGAGAAGACTTGGTGCATCTATGGAGATTAATAGAGGCCAAGTATACAGCTGAAGCACCTACTTCAGCAAATGGAATAAGACTATGGCACACATTTTTGACTTTGTGTGGTCCAAGGGAAGCAGATCCTGCCATATGGAAGGATCTTGAAGATGACCTCAGTAATCTTCATTGGAGGCTTTATTCTACTTGTGGTGTGTTTCATTTGAGCTCTACAAAGTTTTCAGAGTATCTACTTGTGGATGCTAACTATTTCTTGTCCAAAGAAGTATTGGAGAAGATGAAGGAGACACCCTTGGAGATTGATTATACTAGTGACGTGGCCAAAGACTTGATTAGATATGTTTATCACCAACATAAGAAGTTTTTGTAAGATTCCTCCTAAGCCTTAAGTTTTTATTCAGAAACTTGATCATTGGAATAGATATCAAGTTTAGGGGAGGATTGTTGGGAATAAATTATGGGTCAGTTCACTAGACGCTGATAAGAAGAATTGAAGCGCTGATAAGATGACATTGGACGCTGACAGCCAAGCGTTGACATTTGTAGAAATCAACGCTGACAGCCTTGAAGATTAACACTGATGGAATATATCTTCATACGAATCTTTTTGTTTATTTGTTTCTTTATTTGTGTATGGTAAAGATAAGCTCGACATTGTATTTTCCATTATTATCTTTACCTAGAATAGTTTATTCGTAGCTTATTGTACAAGACTTCTTAATCTATAAAAGAAGATCTTTTAGGTTAATGTTAATCATCATTTATCATAAGTTTTCACAAGTTAAACCTCTTTCATTGTAATCAAGTTCGATCATTCTAATACAAGTGAAAGTTTGTTTAACATCTTTGTGTTTTAGATTAAGTGTTAATTCCGCATAACACTTAGTTACTTTATTCATAAGCAAAGGTTTCTCTACGTGTATTACTTGATCTAATCTCGTATACACAAAGCTTAATCGATCTAAGTTTGGGATCAACATTGACAACAATTCGTGAGGAAATTTATTGGATTTGATTATGTAATCGAGGTAGCCTTGTAAAAGAGTTATCCATCCAACAACTTTTACATATGATATGAAGAATAAGTTTCGTCATGAAGAGGTGTTGGCTTAAGGGGAAGAATTCTTATGGTAAGTTTGATGATTGAAGAAGATTTTAGCGAGTTTGTGTTCTATCATATCTTAAAGTCATGGATACCATACATTGACTTTAAAGGTAACTTGTTCGTGCTTTACATGGTTGGTGATGAAGACTTGTCATAACACTTGAAGGAGTTACATTATCGTGCTCAGTGTCTCACAAAGGATGAGAATATTGACAAGGGATCGAGGTCTACTTATATTTAGTCATTGGTATAAGTTTTTCATCACATGGATAGTACAAGACATGGAACACAAGGTTGGGTTATTCTACTTCTACATCAAAAATATTGTATTAATTTTTCTTCAAGATCATTACACAGAGTCTACATTTGGAGAATCTTCAAAGATTGCATACATTGTTTACTTCCTTGTTGATGTGACAAAAAGGGGAAGAAATACGTGCTACACTTGAGGGGAAGCAATTTGAAGATCATGTACAACTTACAAGAGATACACATAGAGTTTTGCCACCATCAACTAGGGGAAGATTGTTGGGTCAAAAAGTTGATGTGGCAGAAACTCAAAAACGAAGAAAACATGAAGAAATTGTCCAAGCGTTGTCAAGAGTTAATCAAGCGTTGATAAGAGCAAATTAGGCGTTGTTAGCTCAAGAGTTGTCATGTACAATCTAAGCATTGTTACATGAAATTCAAGCATTGATAAAACGTAGACAAAGAAGCTTATGGAAGCTTCTATTTAGATAAACATGCAAAGATATTCTGAATAAGTTTATTTAAATAGAAGATTTACTTGTTTATTCATTCTTATCTCTTGTAAACCCTAATCCTTACACTATAAAAGGAACCAAGGGTTATTAGGTTTTTCATTCAATTATTCACAATGTAAACCTAAAGTGTCTTCGTGTTCTAGGCGTGGGATTCAATGTATACACGCCTAGAGGTTACTTGTAATCGTTTAGTGCAAGTAATCGTTTGGAATAAAGTAATCATTGGAAGTAAACACCTTGTTCATGTGTCTTGTTAAATTCCGCTATGTTTATCATATGAACGAGATGCATATCCTAGTAAGCTTAATCGATCCGTGAATAATGGTTTCCACAGATAGAGTCCAGTTTCTGATTTCTGAACTCACTACCATTATCTGATCTATGGTCACTACCTTCATGCTTTTTGATAGTTCAATCTGATTGATGAACCCAATGAGTACATCAGCTGTGTCACTCTTTTCAAATAGAAAGAATGTCCATGTGAACCTTGAAAAATCATCAGTAATCACTAGGCAGTACTATTTCTTCTTTATGCTTGTGTTGGAAATACGTTTTACGTATTTATGAAGGATCGGTCGCTCCAACGATAATTATGTAATGGGCTCGTGATCCACTTAGTAAAGTATAGTCCATATAGCCCACATGTAGGGTGGGCTATATATATACCCCTCCTAGCATGTTAGGAGGGGTTTGGTTAATTCATTCATTCACACTTAATCATTTATCTAATCACTTTCTCTCTCTACTTTTCTTCCCTCTCCTTTCTCTCTCTACACCTAACCTCCTTCTTCCCCATCTCTTCCACCAAATCCATAGATCTAATCCATCATTTACCAAATCCTTAGAATTAGTAGGCCTTCAATTGGTATCAAGAGCCATGGTTGAATCTTAGGATTTGCTTATTTTTTTTATCTTTTGATTTGGTGGTAAAAATCCTTTCTTTTCTAATTTTCTATCCATCTTTTCATCATTCGATCTATTTTTTATCAATTTTTTTTATAAATTTTATCTATTTTTATTTTTTATCAGTTTTATTTTTTTTTCGTGTGTTTTTACAATCACTTTTTATCAGTTTTATCAGTTTTTCGTGTGTCTTTACAATCATTTTTTTATCAGTTTTACAGTTTTTTATTATTATCAGTTCTATCAATTTTTTAAATCATCTAGTTTTATCAAATTTTTTAAAATAATCAAGTTTTTTTTTTTTTTAATCATTTTTTATCAGTCATTTTTTTAATCAATTTTTTTAATCAGTCTTCTTTTTCATTTTTGTCCATTGGTCCAAACTGTCTAAAATCATCGATCTGTCTACTGTCCAAACATATCCTTAGAATGTTATCAGTTCTCGGATCAGATCTCCGTCTTTCCGCATAGGTTTTCCAAATGGTCATTTTTTTTTCCGAATGGTCATTTTTTCCGAATAGTCGTTTTTTCCGCATAAACAAAACTTTCCGAATAACCAAAACTTTCCGAATAGACCAAACTTTCCGAATAGACCAAACTTTCCGAATAAACCAAACTTTCCGAATAGACCAAAAGTTCCGAATAGACAAAAAAGTTCCGAATAGCCAAAAAAGTTCCGAATAGCCAAAAAAGTTCCGAATAGACAAAAAAGTTCCGAATAGACTTTCCGCATAAGAAAAAGTTCCGCATAGAAAAAGTTCCGAATAGAAGTTCCGCATAGAAAAAGTTCCGAATAGGACTCGTCACAAACACACCCCTCTCTGACTCACTCTATTCGGAATAGGCTGACTGACTAAATTCAATAGGACTCTCGAACACACAAAAACAAGACTCCACAGAATCTCTTCCCTTCGTCACTGTCACACCCACAAACAAAACCCTCTCGATTCAACACTTCAACCCTCATACCCTCATACCCTCGTCTCATCTCACACCTACGACCAACTCTCATCTCTCGGACAAATAAACACTCCACCCACGCATACAGACTCGACAAAACCCACTCATAGACAACAACCTCGACTCAAAAACCCACACGAACCAAACAATCACCCCTCACTCTCTCGACCCTCGCCCAATACAACCCAAACCAAACTCACTCAGACTCGAAAAGAACTTACCCTTACCCCCACATCCCTCAGAAATCTACAAACTCGACAACTTTCTCAGACTCACTCCCTCACAACTCTCGACCTCTCACCCTCGACTTCCCCTCGTCCCACTCACCCTCACCCTCGAAACAACCCAACAAAACAGACTCCTTTTTTATCAAGATTAAACCTTTTTCACTCGATTTCAGACCAAACCAAAAGACTCGAAACAACGACACCTCTTCCGATCTCCGTCTCACCAAACATCCTCGATCAAGACTAGATTTTTTTTCGACAAGAAAGACACGACAGTAGAAAGAAGACAGACTCAATTAAATAAACATGCAATAAAATTAAGTGACCTACCCGAGACCTCAATCAAAGAGATCTTGACGACGTGGAACTGAGAAGAAGATAATCAAGGGATTGTTTTGAGATTGGAGGCGGAGATTTAAGATAAAATTGAGGAGTTTTGATTGAGGCTGCGTTTTTGGTTAACTGTGTGAGGAGAGAGAGATTTAGTTTTGGGAAGATTGGAAAGCGACGGTTGTGATATTTGTGAGAGAGATTAGCGTGTTTTGAGGCAGAGGGAGGGCGGATTTAACAAGGAAACTGGGGTGGGGCGGTGGAATCATTCTTATTGGGCCACGTGTTGCCAGACGGAGAAACCAAGAAACAAAGTGTCCAGCCACGTTTTTATATCCGTTTTTTAATATATCCATTTATTTTTTAAACAACAACTCATATCACGTTTTTATTTTTATTTCTCCACTCTTATTTTCCATTTTAAAATATTACACTTTTTAATTTTTAGTTAAATTAATCCTTTTTTCTTTTAAAATATCACATTTTATTTTAAAAAAATATCACATTTTATTTTTTTTTGTATTTTTGTCACTTTTATAATTTTATTTTGTCACTCTTATATTTTTAGCATTTTGGTTAGTAATTTTTTTGGCAAATCGTGTTAAGCGGGTATATTTTTTTTTTTTTTTAAAAGTTATCGTGAAAAATTTTTGACGGGTTATCGTGACGAGTTATAGTGACGGGTTAAAAGTTTTGTGGCCGGATATAAAGACAGACGTGACGAGTCCAAGTGACGAGCTTCATTTATACCATCCATCGAGGAATTTTAAGTATTATTTACGGGTCTTTCGTTTTAATCGATCTTTAATGGATTCGTTCGATTCGACATGTAAAAAGGGAGAGTTGTATTTAAGGCAAAACGAAGTTAAGAAAAGTGGCATCACCTCCTTTCAACTACTCCAGTCTCATCTTGTCACTCTTTCGGGGATTCAAGGAGGGAGCGAATTTGTGACAATCTTTGGACAAGATCGTCATATATTCATCGACTCCATTTTTACCGCTTTGACCCAACTCGCCGAGCAACTAAACCATGGAAACTTTAATCACTCTGCATCGGTACTTGCGTATAAGGCTCTTGTGACACACCTCACGCCTTTCCTCCAATTTAATATCATCAAGCCTGAAAGTTCAATGATTTGCCAATCGTTTCTTCGAGATACACATACCGAGCTTCGAGTTTTCCGTGATACGATTTTGAAACTCATGTCATCGGTCTCGTCTTCGATTTATGAAAGATCTCGACTTCAGCAAGGGTATGATAATGGAGTGCAAGACTCTTCGATGCAAGAGAACACTGATCATACGGTTGAAAACTTGGAGCCTAACGATGCCAAGAGCACAGAATCAGGAGGACAACATGATGCCAGTGGCACGTCAGGGAATGTTCACGAGATTTCTCTTGATGACACCTTACCCATTTATGACGCAGAGCCTGCAAACATGGTACAATGTAATGTGGTTTATGATGTATATGCTGATGATATGCCGCATATTGAGAATTCTGAACCTAATTATGACAAACATGGGATGGAAACGAGTGATAGCAATACCACTTCTGATTCATCCGATGTAAGTCATAATGGGGGAGAGATTATTCAGAATGCTAAACTTCATGATAATTATCCTATAACTGCTTCATTGACTGCTTCTGATTCCAAGATTAAAGAGCTCGAAACGATCGTAGCTCGGCAATCAAAAGATCTTGAGGATGCCAAAGTTAAATTTTCTAAGAAAACGGACAAATTTGAAACATACTTTGAAAAACTTGAAAAGTCAAACGTTGTTCTTGAAAGAAAATTGGATCAAACTGTTCTAGATTCTAAAGCTGAAAAAGATAATTTTTTGAAACAAATTCAACTGCTTGAATCTAAGTTGGCATCCCAAGATAACTTGCTCAAAGAGAATGAGACTTTAAAGGCCCAAGTACAGGAAAAGGTCTTTGCTATAGCCGCGTTGAAAAACGAGTTAAGGAAAACTAGAGGACCTAGTGTGGACACTAAGCTTGAAAAACCATCAATCTTGGGGAAACCGCCTACAAATCAGTTCGTCAGACAACCGATTGTCAGACAACCTACTGCATTTAGATCCGAGCGACCACAATCCTCGAGACCGCGGTTTGCCTCCCAAGTTGATTTGGTTCATTTTATTAGACCAGTCACTCCAGCAACTAGGCCCAATGTGATCACTCCAGCTTTAGCAAGACCAAATCATATGATTGCCTCTAGTTTCCCTAAAAATACCAAGACCACGTCTAGAACTAGTTCAAATGACGTTTGCCATAAATCTGGTCAAAGGGAAGCTATTCAAAAGACACATGTAAGAGATAGCAATGTCCAACCTAGTCAGATGCCTTCTAGATTACCCAACACTGCTAACCGTAGCATGCCATCTTCTAGGAGCATCGATCAATCATCTAGGAATTATTCAGACATTAAATATGCTACTTGTAAAACATGTAGAAAATGTGTCTTTACGGCAAATCATGATGCTTGTGTCAAGAAATTACTTGATGAGGTGAACTCCCGTGCTAGAATTAAGTCCCAGTGGATAGCTAAAATCAAACCCTTTGGTAAAGTTTGGCGCCCCACTGGTAGAACTTTTACTCTTGTAGGAAACGAGTGCCCTTTAACTAGGATAGTCTCTATTTCTACGAAGACTACTAGGGAGGAAATTGCAAAGGATGATACATCACTTAAGCCTGAACTTAAGATTTTCTATAAAAGGAAACGTTTGCCAACTAAGACAAGTGAATCATCCCCTCAGGCCACCTCTGACACAAGTAAAGCCAACTGTGAACCCCCACGTGCTTCAAAAATAGATATCTCTAACCCATGCAAAAGTATACAAACTCCTAATGAGAATGCAGGTACCAAAGTTGATGTTCCAAAAGAACGAAGCGGTCCAATCGTTGTGTACCGTTCAACTAAGGACACTCTTAGAGTTTGGTTGCTGAAGAAGCAGATATCAGAGAAACAAATGTCTCAGGGGATTCATGGTTAAGCTCATGCAAAAAGACTTACAGTCAAATAACAGACTGTAACTCGATCTCAAAAGACAGGAAAGTTCATCCCGATGATGACTTATCCTAAAAACGAGAAATTCATTTTTCTCGGGCATGAGCTTATATCGAAAACATTCAAAGTTTTTAAGCTCATGCACAAGGACTTACAGTCACATAACAGACTGTAACTCTCTCATCAAAGAAAGGAAAGTTTATCGCCGATGGTAAACTTATCCTAAAAACGAGAAATTCATTTTTCTCGGGCATGAGCTTATATCAAAAACATTCCAAGTTTTTAAGCTCATGCATTAAGGCTCATCATTAAATATCAGATGATGACCCGAACTTCAAAGAAAGGAAAGTTTATCGCCGATGATAAACTTATCCTAACAACGAGAAATTAAGTTTTCTCGGGCATGAGCTAATATTAAAAACATTCGAAGTTTTTAAGCTCATGCACAATGACTTACAGTTAAATGTCAGACTGTAACTCGAACTTAAAATAAAGGAAAGATTATCTTTTATGATAACTTATCCTCTTAACGAGAAATTCACCATTTCTCGGTCATGAGCTTGTATTAAAACATTCGAAGTTTTAAGCTCAGAAAGGAAAGTGTATCTTTTAAATAAGAGAACTTTTCCTCATAACGAGAAATTAACCTTTCTCGGTCATGAGCTTTCCGTTAAAACAGTCAAAGTTTTCAAGCTCATGAAAACGACTTCTAAGTAAATGTCAGCTTAGGACTCGTTCTTCAGATAAAAGGAAAGTTTATCGCCGATGATAAACTTATCCTTAACAACGAGAAGTTTACAACTTCTCGGACTTGAGCTCGTTTTATAAGATATTCAACATCTTAAGTTCAAGTAATTGGTTTTCAAAACTTTGAACACAATTTTTCGAGAATTTCTCAAAAGGTTTTTCTAAATCTTTCAAAATTGTGTGTTCAAAAATGTTTTGATAAAAAGAGCATGTCTTCTGGAATCGATAATATTTACGAACCTAGAAATGTCATTCAATAATGACACGGGGTTGTAAATAAAGTTCGAGCAGAAGTTCAAACTTTTAAAACAATGCTCAAAATGGTTTGCTATTATTTCAGATAGCAACCCGCTTTTCATAATCAAGTCAAGCATTTCACCGGAAAGCTTTGACTCAAGAACGGGAATTAATTTTCTCGGGGACGTGACGAGGTGACCAACATTCGTGAACAAGAACCATGTGCTTCTTTCATATGCTGTTCTCCATTATTCAGGTCCAACCTCGTACATTGCTAATCTTGTGAATTCATTATCATATATTGATCGTTGCACGTGTTAAATACCTTACACTTGTGTTTAAAAGGTATTTAATTTACGTTTCAAGTACACCCTCATTAATTTGAGGGGGAGCTTGTGTAATTCATGAAGATAATTGGATTTACATTTCTCTTCCCAAATTTTCTTAAAAGGCTATTAAATCAATTGATATTAAAAACATCGATTGGGTTAATATTTTTAATATGGGGGAGAAAATGTGATTTAATATGGGATATGATCAATCACAAATGGTTTGACTTAACGTGTTAGCTCATCCCGACATGTGCGAAATGTTTTCGAATATCGTAGCATATGTTAAGGGGGAGCAAAATGGATTTGCACTTCAAAATGGATTTCATGGTGACATACACTTACCCAAAACATCTCTTTTCACGACGATGAAGATTGTGGTGACATAAGGATGGTAGGATAGGTTAAAGTCCTATGATTTCTCTAAAACCGGAGGAATCTTCCCAAGGACATTCCATAGCTAGAAATAGTAGTCCTTAGGAAAGATGGAGAAAGATTATGAACGTAGCTGAATGCCGACCAAGTACTTAAGTTAGCACTGGAACAATCACAACAAGGTGCTAGTGATGACGTATTGGTAAGCATTGAAGGGGTTGAAGAATGAAAAAGAATTGTAAAGATAAAGGGTGTAAAGAAAGAAGCCCTTCTTACAACCTTAGGCAGAAACCGGGTCAATTCATATGCTATTGAGATCATTCTTAATGATTCTTGATATTGAAGAAAGACATCATGGACCCAGTGATGCAATGCACAACCCTTCCCAGCTAACTCAAATATCTCTCAAAAGGTATTTGTTTTAATCACACGGAGATCAACACATTATCTACTGGTTTATTCACTCCGATTAAATTGGTATTGAAAAGGTGGCACTCCTCTCCAGCCTCCGATCACTAAAAATCCAAAATGCACGATCGAGTCTAGAGCCATTTGAGATCATCAAATATCTCATTAGGACACACTTTCATTATTCCTTGCTTGTTCACACAATGTGAAAAGTAAGAAAGATCTTAAAGAGTCCTACGCAAAATCTTCATGATCTTGCCTGAACATCCGAGTAATACGAAAGTATTTACAATGAAGATGGAAATCCTTCTTGAGCGAATATCAAAAAGCTCATGGTAGGTGACTTGTGCGATTCTTTATGAATCAAACTTGTGATAACTGGAAAGCAACAGTGGTTTAATTCTTAAATGAATTTAAACACGTTCCAGGCCTCTACGCATTATCATATGATCTTGCCAGAACACTCAGAGTGACTCTTTATTGATCACAGTGACGAGTGGAAATCCTTCTAGTGTTAACATCAAACAGCACTTGGTAGGTAACTTGCAAGATTCTTTATGAATCAAGCTAGTGACAACTGGAAAGCAACGATGGTGCGGTTCTTAATTGAACTTCACTTGTTCCAGGAACATGAATTGACGGCTTCAAATCATGCGGATAATATTATCCAAATGATTCACTCTTTACGTTCGCAGTCAGCTTTGGACGGTCGAGTAAAGAGAACGGGTTTACCCGCGAAATCTTGTCAAGGAGGTTCTTTATTGAAACTACCTGTCACAAGTACGATATTTAATATCGTCCAACGGTCTTCACCGACCGGAGGTAAAATGCTACCGAATTAGAATGAAATGTTCAAGGCCATTTCATCCGTGTATATGGTTTGTTGCTAACTGTCTTATGCAGCGTAACAAAAAGGTGGCATTGCGGTATACAATCCAGAAGAAGTCGTCACCACATGCTTATACTACATACAATTAGTACTTCAACATATTCAAGAAAGCCCGAAGGTCAAGTCTTCCGTTGTATCAAACTCTGAAGCTTTCAAGAATTTAAAGGTATAAGTATGTGGAACATGAAGTCACGAAGAGGCAAATTTCACAAGTGATGAATGCACAAGGTCAAGGCAAGGAAACATGCTCAAGACTAAAGTCAAAGATCACATCAAGCATATTCACAAGAACAAGATCGAAGACTCAAGCATAGTATGCTAGGTTTAAGATTTTGTAAAATGATGTGACCTCCCTTAGGGGGAGATTGTTGGAAATGTGTTTTCCCAAAGAAAGTCTCGGTCACATCATTATTAGCATAGATCACGAGCTATAGAATATTTAGAACCTTGTAACTTGGAGCGACCTCCCTTAGGGGGAGATTGTTGGAAATACGTTTTACGTATTTATGAAGGATCGGTCGCTCCAACGATAATTATGTAATGGGCTCGTGATCCACTTAGTAAAGTATAGTCCATATAGCCCACATGTAGGGTGGGCTATATATATACCCCTCCTAGCATGTTAGGAGGGGTTTGGTTAATTCATTCATTCACACTTAATCATTTATCTAATCACTTTCTCTCTCTACTTTTCTTCCCTCTCCTTTCTCTCTCTACACCTAATCTCCTTCTTCCCCATCTCTTCCACCAAATCCATAGATCTAATCCATCATTTACCAAATCCTTAGAATTAGTAGGCCTTCAGCTTGCCACAGAAGTAGGAACAAAAAGATCCATATGTAGTAGTTCCAATGGCTTGGTAGTGGACATACTTGTTTTTGATTTGCAAGATGCTCTGTGTTGCTTCCCTTTCAGACAGGAAGCACAAGTATGATCATTGACAAAGGACTTGGAAGGAAGACCATGAACCATATTATATTTCACCAGTTTGTTCATGTTCTTGAAATTAAGATGACCAAGTCTTCTATGCCATTTCTTACACTCATCAACTGAGGCTTTGGCAATGAAACAGGTTTCATTGTCTTGAAGAGAGATGTCTTTGAGATCAATTGTGTATATGTTCTTTTGTCTTGGTGTTCTGAGTAGAATAGGAGTGTCTGGTGGTAAGACAAACTCCTTTCCTAACACCAGGCATTCAGTGTCAGTAAACAAGACAAAATTCTTGTTATCAGTCATCTGTGACACACTGAATAGATTGTACTTGAGTTCTTTCACCAAGTAGACATTATCAAAGGTCATCCCATTGGTGACAATAGTTCCTTTTTCTGTTATTGTTCCATGCCCATCTCCAAAAGAAACACCATCATTGTCATGTAGGGTAACAAAGTTAGACAGATAAGATTTTTGTCCAGTCATGCTTCTTGAGCATCCACTATCCCAATATGCTCTATCATCCCTTGTCTTCTTTGTCACCTGCAAAAAGAAAAACAAATTAGTTTTTCTTGGGGACCCAAGCCATTACAGACTTGGATCTACTTCGTGTATCAATGTAGGATAGCTTATCAAAAACTAGAGATACACCATTAGACTGAGCACACCTTTTGGGTACCCAAACCCAACAAGCTGAGGCTTTCACAGCTTTTCCCCATCTACCCATGTTCCTAGAAGGAAAAACTTTGCTAGCAGGGGATACCCCAGGTTTAGCAGGGGAATCCCTATGCTTAGCAGAGGGAACCCATCTTTTGTTTTGTCCTCTATTTATGTGTTGGTAAGGTCCAGGGCCAGATCTATATGCATTATGAGGTGTTGGGTTGGTCATGGAAGTGCTGGGCTTGGTATGAGCATCATTCACCTTTCTTAGAGCAGGGACAACATATTTGTCAGTAACCCTATTTCTCAAGGCAGGGGCAACATACTTGGCAGGGGAAAAGGATTTTGCCCCTGCATTTAGAAGAATGGCTTTAGGTCGCATATCCTTTAAAGGATTTGCAGCCACAACTTCCATTGGTGCCTGACATTCTTGATAAGTGTGATCAAAACTGCCACATGTAAAGCAGGGCTTTGTATTTATCACAAAGTCTTCTCCTAATTGGTGAGACTTTTGGTCATTCCAATTTCTTTGATTACCTCTTACAGGCCTGTACATACCAGCATATTTAACGGTGGACTTAGGAGACTGTGATCCGTTTTTAGATTTGGGTGAACTACTCTTAGAACTAGAATCACTACCAAAAAGTCCACCTATTGAAAATAGAACAGGGTTATCAATTTTACATTGTTTTAAAGCAATCTGTTCCTTTTCAAAGTCCCTAATAATACTAGTTTTCACTAGTGGCTCTTCAGTATCAAGACTATTAGGTATGTAAGCACTCAAGTCAAACTCAATATCATCGTGTTTTTGAAAACAAGAGAGACCAGTCCAAGACAAGTCTTTTCTAGGAAAAGGTGCATGAATATTGGCAGGAGGTGGTGGTATGGTAGCATGCTCATTTTTAATCTCAAACCCTGTTTTGTCCCTAGGAGATTGACCAATTTCAACTGCTTTAATTAAATCTTTGGAAGCTTTTCCAAATTTTTCAATAGTTTCATCATCAATCTTTTTGTTAGATTTAAAAACTTCAAGTTCAGCAGTCAACTCCTTAATGGAGTTATTGTTTTCCTTAGAATCTCTTTCTAGAATCACAATGTGATCCCTATAATCACTTTCTCTTTGTTTAAACTCTCTTATGGTGGACTCTAACTGTTCTAAAGCACGTCTATATTTATCAAGGTCATTGTCACAATTAATATAGTCAGCTTTTACCTTTATGATTTGATCATTCAATGACTCAGTATTTTTCCTACAAGCTTTAGTGCAATATGAATCATCGTATGCGTGATTGTCTGAGCTGGAACTTGACATGGCCATAAGTGCAAAATCTTCCTCTTTTTCCTCAGCAACCAATGCTTGATTTCTTTCCACATTCTCTGTCATGGCACTCCAATCCCATCCACCTGCTCCATCTATCCCCTGCATGGCTACCATGGCTTTAGCACCAGAATCATCATCTCTGGTTTCCTTCCTATAGCTGTTCCCAGTCTTAGGTCCTCTGCATTCCCTAGCAAAATGACCCTTCTTGCCACAGTTGTAACATTCGAACTTTGTTTTGTCAAACACAGCCACATCAGAGGGATTGATTCAGATCTTCTTCCGATACTTCTTGTAAAACCTGTTGGCTCTCATGCTAAGTAGAGCCAAGTTTCACTTGATATCCATCTCCTCCAGTCCTTGCTTACTGATTTGACTTAGATCTTCGTGCAACACAGTAGATCCTTGTGGCCCTTGGGATGATATAAAAGCACAAGCAGTGTCAAGACTGAATGTAGCTGGCCTTTCTTCATCATAAGATGATCCAGACCTGGTAGCAGGGGAATAAGCAGCAGGGCCTACTTCGATTCCACTACTTTTGGAGATTCCACTGCTTTGCAATATGAATGCCATGTTAGCAAGGGAATCAGTAGATCCACTTGAGTTGGTGGGAATCGTTCCTTTTGACTTCATCTCATTGACAACAGGTTCAAAAACTTTCAAGTTATTGTATATGTCATCAATGTTCTTGTTATCCAAGTCATCCTTATTCTGCCAGATTGCCTTGTAGACAAACCATTCTTTCTGGAGGTTGTTAAGGAACCTGGTATTCACCTGTTCTCTTGTCACTTCAATATCAAAGAATTCCAATTGGGCCACCATATCTTGAAGCCTATTGTAAATAGTGCCAATTGATTCATCACCAATTGCTTTGAAAGAAGCAAAATCATCAAGCATCTGATTCTTCTTCTTCTTCTTTGTGGCTTCATTTCCTCCAAAAGTTGTGCCTATGGCTTCCCATAGTTCCTTAGTTCTTTTGTACTTTCTGAATCTTAGTTGATGTCTATCAAGTAGAGCCAACAGCAATGAGCTGTGAGCTCTGACATCATGCCTTCTGGCCAGTATTTCCTTATCACAAAGAGCAACAGATTTCTTATTGTCCTTACCTTTGGAACTTTCACCTTTCTCTTCTTCCTTGCCCTCTTCAACCGCCACCATTTTGTTGAATTGATCACCAAACTCTATGATCTCCCAGAGAACATAGTGTTCCATTTTGAGGTATTGTTGGATTCTGAATTCCCATAATTCAAAGTTTTCAGGATCCAACATGGGTAATTTGAGGTTATTGTGGTTGTTGCTGTTTGAGGAAGAGTCTGAAGACATGGTTGGTATGAGGGTTTTGTTCTTGGTTTAGACAAAGTTTCTCAACAAGCTCTGATACCACTTGTTGATCCCAAACTCAGATCTTAAACCTTAATAGCTTGTTTAAGGGTTGTGATAGAAAGAATAAATTCAATCTAACACTAGAGAAACTTTTCAAGGCAAAGTAACTAAACAAGATGCAGAATATAGTGTTTAGTACAAGAACAATATGATTAAAGCAAACGTTGAACTTTAATATATCAATGATATACGAATACCCTATAATTGTATTAGGGTTTACAAAACCTTAAAGTATGAAAATGAAAGATAATAGAGAAAGACACACTTTGCATGCTAACCTAGTGAGTCCTTTTATAAGCATAAGGACTCACGTACAAGATCACTACTAACAAACTTGGAAAGTATTAAGGAGTAGTAACAGAAACGCGTAAAGATCTATTCCAAGTTTATCTCTGACGGAAGGGCCTTTGACTTCAGCAGGGGAACCAATCCCCTGCCTTTGTTATTTGGCAGGGGGAACTAACTCTAGCAGGGGAACGAATAACCAACTAGCAGGGGTAACAAGTATACATAAATTTATTCCCAACAGCAACTTTTTGTGTAAAACTCCGAAAGACGCTTTGATGATTATCGAAAATCGATCCAAGGTTTACCAACTTCGCAACGCACCGAGTGTTTCCAATGTCGCCAATGTTAGTAGTTCTAATCGCGACATTTAGAGAGTTGATGCGAAAGTCGATAAGTTGACAAATGTGTTTACGTCTTTTCTCATTGAGATGCAAAAGAAAGACGCTCCCGCTACGGTGAAAGCGGTTGAGGTTTGTGTACGTTTTGTGGTGGACCTCATAACTATTACGAGTGTGCGGCTACGGATGGCCAAATGTCGAATGTGAGTGCGTTAAATGGAAACAACAATTTTCAAAATCAAAAAACGCGAGTCCATCACAACAAGGAAATTATAACCAAGGCAACAATTTTAATCAAAACCGAAACAATTTTAAAGGAAACAATCAACAAGGAAATTTTTCGAATCAAGGAGGTTATAATCAAGGTCGTAATTTGAACTGGCAAAACCGAGATAAAAACAACAACCAAAACTCGAGTTTTCAAAAAAACGCTAATCAAGGAAACAATTTTTTGAATGGTAATCAAGGAAATTTTCAAAGAAGTAATCAAAACCAAGGGAACTTTAATGCTAATCAAAATAGTTCGTCAAACGATTTTCAAGAATATATGAAAACGAATGAGGCTAATATGAGACGATTAGAGGGACAAATTGGTACTTTGAAAAACGAATTTTCCAACACTTTGAAAGGTCAAAATAATAAAATTGAACATGGTCAAAGTGAGATTAAAAAGATGTTTTCGGCAATCATGAGCAATCAAGCGAGTTCGTCTTTGAGTACGTTACCTAGTAACACCGTACCCAATCCGAAGGAACAATGTAAAGCCGCCTCGTCTATTGGAAAAGGTCGTGTGATTACCCCTGACCTTGATGGATTTAGAGTTGTTTCTTCCTCTCGACCCTCGACTTCTAGGACGCCTTCATGTTCTAAAGTCGAGGGGTTAAACGTGGTGACCAAGGAAAAGAGTGCACACCCTCGTGTACCTCAAATTCCATCCATGGTTCAAAAAGAGAGCTTAGTCGACCTCACCAAAGTAACCCTTGAAGAAACATGTGCATCGATCCTTCTTAGAAAACCTAAAAGGCGTATGCCAAGAAAGGAAGAGGATCCGGGCCAATTTCTATTACCTTGTGATTTTTTCGAGATTGGGGGATGTTTAGCCCTTGCCGATTTAGGTGCTAGCATCAACCTTATGCCTCATTCACTTTGGAAATCAATGAGATTGCCTAGACTTACCCCCACGAACATGACTATCGAGCTAGCAAATTGTACGCCTTTAATACCAATTGGAATAGCCGAGGATGTCTATGTTAAAATTGGAAAGTTTGTTTTTCCCGCGGATTTTGTTATATCCGATTACGAGTGTGACCCTAAATGTCCCATTACTTTAGGCCGACCATTTTTATCAACGGCTCGAACCGTAATCGACTTTCACCAGGGGAGACTTACTATGAGATATGGGGAGGATAAAATGGACTTTTTTACGAGTAAATCCCAAGTGTCTTATGATAATTAAAAAACCGAGGTTTCAAAACCCAATGTTTCAAATTCTAATGATTTCAAAATGTTAACTTTAGCGGAAACTATGAGGCTTAATGCATGTTTTGAAAGAATTAAGAAAAACAGTTTTAAAGATGATGATTTTAATGATAAAGAATACGTGTGCCTAATTCAAAATGGGATGCGTAAATTTATGGATAAAAAATCACTTTGGGATATATTTAGTGAAACAAGTGAAACACCAATTCTGAAGGGTGACATTAGTGCCATCACGACAAAGACCAATATGGGCTCGTCTTCACCACCTTCGAAGGACCATGACTTTGAGGCCCATACTTCTAAACCCATTGAAGTGCCTCCCAATCCTATCCCCAAATCCATTAAGGCTAAGGAAGTGGCCCAACCCAATGCAATCTCACCCATCATAGAAATGTCACCTAAGCATAGCCCAAGGGCTTGTAAGACCGGTTGCGACTCTCGAGAAATCCACTCGAGAACTTGCTCACATCGACACTTTCTTTGATGGCGATGGTGATTTTACCGAGATCGAGCATATACTTGCTAATCCGCCATCCATCTTCGATGATTTACCCTTTGATAAATCTTCAAATGAAGAGGACGATCTCATGTCGGAAATTTCTTATGATGATGAGAATGACGACACTTTCACAACGTACTCGAATTCAGTATACGAACCTATTTTTCATCATAATCCCATTTTTGATGATGAATTCGAGAACGTTGACGACCATATCATCGATCCTCCTTCGTTTCACGATTGTGATGATGAAGAATTCTTTAAGGAGGTCGATGAATTTCTCGCTATAGACACAAGTCCCATTCTCGAGGAGTTACCTTATAAACACTCCTCATTTGAGAATGACGTTTACCACATTCGTGAGGATCTAAGTTACCAACGATCCCCACAAAAGAATGATGGTTTCATGCTTGATCGCGATCTCTTCGAGAGAGTTTCTAAAATCATCAAAGATGGGAATGACAAACCGTGGTTTGACAAGCCTATCTATGACAAAGAAATCGATGAGATCGACGTTCATGAAGATGACGAGTATGTAGACCCCGAGGGGGCGGTGTTCTTTATTGATCGATGTTTTGAGAACTTATATAATCCACCACCCCCTAACCGCGACTTAAATGTGAGGATTTTTAGCGCGACTAATTTTGAATTTGACACGCCAAATATTTTCGACATTATCAAATCGGGTTTTCATAAAAAGTTTTTAAACGATGAAAAAGGAAAGGATTTTAAAAATGTTTTAAAAGATTTTTCTACAAGTTTAACTCCGTCATCACCGCGTTTTATGAGTGCTACCACCTCATCTACTCCTTTTGACGATGGTTGGTGTGGATCTAGTGTGGGGGAAGTCCCAAATGTTCCCTCACATTTCTCCACCAAGGACGAGATTTACGATCCCGGAATTGCTTGTAAAGGGAATTCTCGGTCTTCCACCGATGCAATAAATGGAAATCATATCTATTTGCTTGGTGTGAGTCTACCTCGAGTAGCTCATTTTGTTGACTTACCCATTGCCCCACCTTTCTACTTCTTATCTCTTTTATTCTACCCCTTTGGGGTTTTGCTATCGGTTGAAGTAGCGTTGTTTCGTCTTTCATCCGAAAACGAAGACGCTATCTTTGACCCCGGTATACGTGTATGGGGTTTTTAAAGTAATCCATGTACTTTTGGGCATTGTTTATCATGTAAGCCCCACCAAAAATGACTAAACCATGATTATCCCTAAATGATCACATTTATGGGGATTCGAGTAGAGCTTTTGACTCGGTTATCAAAAACAAGGTGCCTTATGGGGGAATCTCATGCCTATCCTTTTTATCATTTTTGTTTTATTTTTCTAATTAGTGTAATGTGAGGGGACTTGTGCTCTTCCGACCTTTGTTCCGTGGTTGTTTGTGATTGTGATTCATTAGGTTCATCGTCATCATCGAAGCCTCTCGTGTTCGTTTTATGGATCACTCGAGCTTCGATCGTTGCCTTTGGAGATTCCAATATCCGATGATATCCTTTTATGTTCTAACGTTTATCTTATTAGCGTAATTCATAAACGGTTTTTAGGTTATTCGTTTTACCCTTTCCATGCTCGAGATTAAGCATTCGACTTCGTCTCTAGTATGGGGGTGTTTTCACCCCTAGACTCGAAACATTGAGGACAATGTTTAGTTTTAGTATGGGGGGTGAGTAGATACTTTACCTTGCTCACGTCACCACGCAATCCAAATTTCATCTTTTTGTTCTCGTTTTATGCAAAATAAGGCTAAAAGTGGGCAAATTTTAAATTTTTTCTTATTTTTCATAAGTGTTTAAGACACGAATGTAGGTTTTCCGATGGTGAGAATAAGAGTAATTTTTGACTCGACCGTGCGTGTTGAGCATTTAGCTTCGATTCCTTAACTTTTTACGCCAAGTCTCTTAAATGAGGACGAGAAATGATAGAGTTATTTATAAGTCTCGTAATCGTCACTATCTCATGTGTAGTAATTATTAGCTTATTCTCCCCACACTTTTGATAATATTGTTAATAAATATTGATTTAGCGGTTTAGTCACTATTGTTGGTTTCTAATTTGTTTTAGTAGCTTCCATGTAATTAAATTGGGAAAACATTAAGGTATCGCCAGTGTCACGGTTTTGAAGTATTGGCACCCGAATAATCAAAAGCTTCACCTAATAATAAGATTTCAAGTGCTCACCTAAATTAAGAAAAAATTTGAAGCTCACAAGGCCAAAAAATCTATGCCCAAATTGAAAGTGAATTATGCCTTAATATTTGAAGCTTTAAAGATCTAAAATTCACGTTAGCGTGAGGATATACGTCTTTGGCCATAATATAACCACCGATGATGGCGGATAATAAAAGGCAAGGCAAGACCGAAGTCATAATAAAAGCTCCATGGCGGAGTTGAATAAAATATGGAGGTAAACCTATGATAATAAGGCCCTTCCGTTAGGGGCGTATAAAAGTGTTGGTAATAAGTCTCATGTTCAAAACTGTTATAAAACCGTGTTTATCGATCCTTCTTGTTGACTTAATTTTTTGACATCGTTGTCTATTAGGATGAATTATTAATTTTATGATTTTGGTTACACCGTTAAGACTCTATTTTTAGACTTAATCTCTATTCACGCATAAGTCAATGATGTATCCTCGTGATCATTAAGACAAAATAAAATATAAGAGATACCAAGTAGGAATAAGGGAGTTTAGGTTCGTAATTAACACTCACGAGATTTGATTGTGTTGCTAACTTATAATAACAATGATCTCGTTACACGCTTAGCATGGAATTGGGTGAAAATAGAGGACGACGAAATTATTTCTAACGAAGCATTCACGTGTTCTTGTTCTATGATCCTAAAAGTCACTTAATCGTGATGAAAATAATACATTATGTCTAAAACACGTATAGTAGTTTATTTAAGTTTACGTCTTCAATAAATGTCATCATAAAATGAATTTTGGAAGTGCTATGATACTTAATTCTAGCATTGCGTGGGGACACGGAAATGGGTTAGTATGGGGGAGTGATGAGACTGTAATTATACATAGTCTCATCGTCCAAATCGGGCTTAAAACGCTTAAAATATCATCAAAATACCCAAATATATGCTTGTGTTTGTTCATTGTGTATTTTAGGTACGGATATCGTGAATTCACCAAAAGATTACAAGAATCAAGCAAAAACGAACACGGGAAAAGAAGCCGCACAAACAACCGGGCTCGAATTATGATTTTCCTATCAAGTCCTTGAAGTTTGAAGAATTGGCAAGATTGGTCCCTCAACTATTGAAGACTTGTCACTTAATACCCTTATAAATCTCAAAAATTATAATAGGGTCCCTTAAGTTTCAAGAATATATCATTTATACCCTTGAAGTATGGCCAAAATACATATATAGTACTTGAATCAAAGTTTGTAAATTATTTGGGCCAAAAATGACAAGAGGTGCATAGTTATTTATAAAGGGGAATGAAAATTTTTGAGCTGCTAAATTAAAAAGACAAGGGAAAGGAAAAGAAGGGACCAAAACTGTCTAGACAATGAAACCTCCACCATCCACTCCCAGGCCGCCACCTCACCCCACTTATTCCTACAACCAATCCTATTTCACCCTCCCTACACGTCACCCTCCACCCAACTGATTAAATTTATTAAATCAGTTTTAAATACTCCTTCCCTCCTTAAACATGAATTTAATTAACTAATCCCCTAAACCAGATTAAAACCCACCTATTTAACACCCCATAAACCCTAAAACACCCACGTCAAATTAACACAAAATCAAAGGGGTTTTGGCCCCAAACCTCCAGAACTATAATTAACATTACCCTCACCTTAACCCACCTCTGAAACCTAGCTCACATGTGACCCTGGACCTCACACGTCCTTCCCCTGCTCATGGTTTGTTCAAAAATAGCAAAAAATGAATCCTCCAGTCATCCAACGATTCCCATTGCACTTCTTGGTCCCAAAGGAATGTATAAACGGCCAAGGATCAACTTCAAGTAGCTGTCAATCACATGGAACCAAAAATTGAACAAGATTCAAATGCAGTAAAAGGGCAAAACTGAACTTTCAGCAAGATTAGGGTTTAGGTTTTTTCATCTCTGTAATATTTTATTCAAGGTTCTAGTTTCTTCTATTGAGTAGTATAAAAAGGGAATGTGCCTGTACATTCACTTTTGTTCCAACTTTTGTATTATTTTTTATGAAATTAATACTTAAAGTATTTTATTAAGTGTGCAAAAGTTGAGTTCCAGTTACTTTTTATTCTAGTTTAAATTTAATTTTGATGCAAGTTAGTTTAAGGGTTCATAAGGTTTTCAGTTTTCAAAAAGGCATTTTCAGAAAATATACGTTTTTAAGAATTCTTGAAGAAGGTTTTTCAAAGGTGTAAAATCAGTATTATAATGAAGTGATAGTAGATTTATAACACTTGTTTCAATTTGAATAACTTTTTGTCAAGGGTTTTGGTGGTTCCAAATTTCAGGTTTTTCAAAGGTTTTCAGAAAATCTTATTTTTCATTTTTCTTATATATTTCTCTGTAGCAAAAGCTAAAAGCCAAAAAGCTTGTAGACTTTGCTACTTGAAGTTTGTTTTGTGGTCTTGTGGTTGTGTGTAGGAACAAAACAAGATCCCATCCATCTTTCCTATTTCTGGGACTTGAAGATATTGGTTAAGGCTTTGGGTCACTTGTGATTCCACCGGCAAGCCCCCTCTACACCTCCTATAAGCTCATAATAGCTCTCTTACAATTCATTTGGAAGACAGTCATCCAATGTAAGGCTTTGAACCCCATGTGAACAAGTTTTGAGTTTTTTCTATGAGTCTTGTGTGATTTGTGGGATTAACTATTGTGTGATAGTACTAAGTGTGCCCTGTTCTTATTTTATGATTATATGCATGTTAGAGTAAGTTTAGATCAATTTGGAAGTATTTGTGTTGAATCTGTTTGTTATAAGCTTGTTTTTCATCATTAAAGGGGTGTTTGGGTTGAGGGGTTTGGCAGTTTAAAGTGACATTAAATCTGTTAAAAACTAGTCCAACATACTCACTTTGGTTAAGTTAGGTAAAGATAAGGGAGGTTTTTAGTTTGGTTAAGTTTTAAAAAGAAGTTTGCTTGATAAACCTTGGGTAAAAATAGCTAAAAATCAGTAAAACCTTTTACTGCATTGTTTTCTTGAGATTTGTGACTTGAATCTTTGTAGATTGTTAGACTAGGTGTATGTCTAGGGCTTAGACCTGGTTTGGTATATATTAGTGAATTGGGTGAGTTTTGGTCAACAAAAGCTCACCAAATTGCACAAGAGATCAGCAAGCACCCTTCAGACCCACTTTCTGATTAACAGTCACTGGTCTTGACCCATTGTTGTGATTTTTGTGTGCTACCTGGTGTTTTTCTTGTATTATTGACTCCCCACAACCCAACTGCTTGTGGGGGTGCCTTTGGTTCCCAAAAATACCTAGCAACAAGCTCTCAATCATCAAAATAGTCACCAGACCTGAAAACTTGTGAAGTTAGTGGGAACAAAGTTCCCACTGCTAGTGGAAAGTTTCCACTGCTTAGCTATAAGACAAAAGGTTTCCAAATGTCACTATCAGGTTTGAAGTTTTTGTCTCTAGTGGACTTATTTAAGAATTTTTCTTTGATTTTAGTTTTCTTATTTTTCTTATTTAATTTTTTATTTTTCCATTTAGCTTATTTTCTTGTTACTGTTCATTTAGTATTTTTTAGATTTAATTGCATTTTAAAATAGTTTTTAATTAACTGTTTTTGTCTTTTAGTGTAAAAAACTTAATATTTTTCAGTTTTAAAAATTTTCTTAGATTAAGGTAAGTATTTTAAGATTTTTAGTTTAAAAATTTTTACTGTTCATTTTTTTAATAATTTTTAGATTTTATTTACGTTTAATTAGGGTTTAATTAAAATCTGTTTTGTCTTTTAGTGAAAAATTTTACCTTTTTCAAACTTTTTCATTTTCTACTGTTCATTAGTATAATTTAGGATTTTTAAAATAGTCAAATTATTTTTAGCATTATTTTAGTTTAAAAATAGTTTTTAGTGTTTTAAAAACAGAAAAATAGTTTTGAAAATTTAGGAAAAATACTTTTTAGTCTTTAAATATTATAAGTGAGTTATTTGTTAAATAAAATAATATTTTGGGCTTTTTCTTAATTATATTTAATTTTAGGACTTTAATTAGCATTTAAAATTGAATATTTAATTAATACAAGGTTTTAAAATTTATTTATTAGATTTTTATTCTTATTTATATTATTTTAGACTTAGTTTTAATTTTTAATTAATTTTAAGGTTTAATTTTTAATTTTGTCACGTTTTACGTATTTACGTTCGCGTTTTACGTTAATTCGTCGTAGTGTAATCGTAATCGTAGCTCGTCTTTAATTTTTGTCTCTTAAACCAAAAACGTCACTAATCCAAACTCTTGATTTTATATAATTGGCACTTAATCCACACACCTCCTTCGAGAACGAACCGCATTTATTCGGTTTTACGTTTTTCCTAAAGCGTCAGACTTAATACTTACCGCTCATACGCGTTTTTTCCTAAAACGTGTACGATTTTACTACTATCAATAGTACTATTGGGTTGACCACCCTATCTGAGACCAGTGCATTACGCTGAGTAACCTCTGGGAAATATAATTTACGGGAATAAGAATGTGGTATTCTAGCAACTGATACCCTAGAGGGGCAATGGTTTTATTCTAGTCATGCCGGCATTTGGCGTGGGTGACTATTTCGTTAAGGGGTCGGTGTCATGAACTTAAATACAATGTTATTGCCTTGAATATAGATTGTGTGTACGACAATTCTATAAATGATTATGATTGATTTTCTTCTTGTGTTCAAATGTGATTTGATAAACCTATAGACTCGCTCAACCTTATTGTTGACTCGTTTTAGCATGTGTTTTAGGTCATAGGAAGTGATGGAAGGCGGAGCTTTGCTGTGGAGGTTGTGGATGGGCTTTTGGAAAAATGTTGGTCTAAAAACAATTTCTATCCTTTAACTGTTGAACAATTTGTTATATGTCTGTGTACTGTACTACACTTGTTGGTTGTTGGTCGAGATCCATGGGGACTAAACGCTTTACTCTGGTGTCGTTTAGTACATTATGGGATAAAATTATGTTTTAGACCTATTATGAAAATCTTGTTTATATTTTACGTATAAACGTCTCTCTTTTGAGTGGTTCAATATACCTTGTGTGATGATGCTTGTGTCTAGCACCCAATTGTGTATTTCTGCTGCGCAATGTAAATTGGGGGTGTTTGAGATTGGTAATCAGAGCTACAAGTTATAGAGAACTGAGTCGATTTTGAAAATTGTCCTAAACTATAACTTTGGTGTCGAAAGTATTTATTCTTCAAAATCACACAACTCCTCTACAACGCTCCGGTAAGATCACTTTTAGTTTTTTTTCTATTATAGATGTATCACTCATAACTGAAATGATTTCCCAAGTACTTATTAGGTAAATAGTACGATATTGTATTGGAATTATTGAAAGTACGCTGAGTGCTTGTCAGTATCATATTTTTTTGTGAGCATTGCATAAGCATCATTTGCATTGTGTTGCATAACATGGATTACGTATAACATTTGCATAAGCATTGGATACTAATTTTTGTTTTGTTAACAATGACCTTAAGTATCCTTGAACCCTTATAATTGTAGAAAATGGCTGGTTTACCTCGTGGGGATGGATGGATTGATATGACTAATGTATTAGACGGTGAGGAAGTAGATAACTTTGGTGCTAGTGACGATGAGGAGCCTTATGAGTATTTAGATGATGGAATTGCTCCTACTGCAGTTGAACAGACCGAGCCTGAAGTGATTCAAGGTAGCTATGTTTCAAGAGTCGATGTTGTGCCACAGACTGTTCCAGACTGTCAGCGACCTATTGTACATTCTTTGACGCCTACTTGTGATACTTATATGAGCAGTTTGCCTGGGACTGCATTTTCTAGGGGTGATGTTCCTGTTGAGTCGAGTAGTGCTGCTTGTGCTTGATCTATTCGTGATGGCATACCTAAGGTTTATTGTCCAGGTCCTAGGTCTTATGTTGATATTTTCTAGTTTCTCAAGAAGTTTGATAGGTCTTTGTTTGAAAGGTATTTAGTTGAAACCCGTGTGATTAGGAGGTTTGAGCAGAATGAGAAGAGGTTTGACAGGTTTGTTAGTAGTGTGAAGAGATAAGAGTTTGTTAGAGCAAGGGAAATGGATGAAGTTGTTAGGTTAAGATCTATGGTGTTGAATTTGAGTGGGCAAATTGAAAGGTTACGTGGGGAGGAAAAAAGGAATGCAAGGTTAAATGCATGGGGTTTGCCTATGAGATCTTTTCCTAGTCGAGGTGTAGTGATTCGTGATGTGCCAAGTCAAGTTGAAGCTCAGGTGTTGGTGAAGCTTAGTGAAGGAGGAAGTCGAAAGGGAGAGGAAAAAGTAGAGGAAGATTATGAGGAAGACGATAGTAGCAGTGATGATGAACCAAAGTACAAGAAGCTGCGGGAATCAGATGTTTAGTTCTTTTATGTTGTTTTTATTAGCCTTGTTGTAATAGAACTTATGTAGACTGGTACTGTAGTTTATGATGAAACTTAATGACTTTAAGTTTGTCGTGATGAAGGGTTGTAGTGACATTACTTGTCACAATTTTGTGGAAATTTTCCAACGCAATCCAAATTACCTTCATGACTTATGATTTGTCTTATTAGTTCTTTTGTGAATTGGTTAATGATTCATTTTGAACTGTGTAGTTGGTGCATGTAGTATCCATGTTACATCTTGATAGAGAAATCCTTCTTCTTATCTTGATATGAATACTTACTTGTTCTTTTTCTTCTGTGTCATCACAGGGAGGAAGGAGTTGGGAGGCATTTTTCTGACTTTACTAAATTGTTGTTTGGTTAGTTTCCTAAAAGCATGCCGCCTAAATTGACGACTACTACTGTTAATACCATGATTGAGCAAGCTATTGTTAGAGCTCTGGAAGCTGAACGTGCTGCGAGGAACCAAGAGACTGAGAATAGGAATGCTTCTATTCAGGTTGGAGGGAATGTTAAAAATCCAGTTGCAGGTAATACTGATGAACCAGCGGGAGGAAATGCTGTGGGACAAGTTAGAGGTAATGATGTTGTTTAGCAGATTCAGAAGGAATGTTCTTATGCTAGTTTCATGAAATGTGGACCTACCCAATTTCGTGGTACTGGTGGTGCTTTGGAATTAAGGAGGTGGATTGAGAAGATTGAAAGTACTTTTGAAATCAGTGGATGTTCAGAAGCTAGTAAAGTGAAATTTGCTGCAGCTACTTTTCAGGATGATGCATTAAGCTGGTGGAATAGTCAGGTAGCTATTGTGGGATTGGTTGAAGCTAATGCTAGAACATGGACTGTGACCAAGGGACTGCTAACTGCTAAGTTTTGTCCTGAGGAAGAGTTAGGTCAGTTGGAGGATGAGTTGAGGCATTTGGTGCTGAGAAATAATTATATTGTGGCTTATACAAGGAGATTCTCTGATTTATGTTTGTTCTGTCCTGATGCTTTTACTGATGACCGTAAGAAGATGAAGCAGTATATCAGAGGTTTATCTAGTAATATCAAGGGAGAGACTACTTCGTCGAAACCCAAGTCATTTGATAAAGCTGTTCAGATGGCTCATGCTTTAATAGAGGTAAAGCTGCAAGATTGAAAGGATAGTATTGCTGAAGGGAATAAGAGAAAGTGGGAAGCAACACACTCAAACCAAGGGCAGAATCGTGGTGGTTATCGCAACAACAATAACCAAGGACCGAATAGGAAACAACAATACAATTTGAGAAGGAATGATGGTGTTCGTGCTGCAACATGAACTCAAGGTAACAAGGTGAATCCGAAGTGTGGTCGGTGTAATCTGTATCACGTTGGAAATTGTCCACCTGCTTGCAACAAGTGTGGGAAGGCTAGACATAAGATGGCAGATTGTAGAAACAAGGGTGTGGCCATTGGAGCCAATGCTGTTAAGGTAGTTAACTGTTCTGGATGTGGAGGCCGTGGACATAACCAAAGGAACTGTCCAAGGGTTGGCATACGACAGGGAGGCAATGTTGCTGCTGTTGCTGATGGGACTGCTGCTCCAGCCTATGTCGTGGGAGATGCTGACAAACCTCAAGGGCCGAATGTGGTGACTGGTACGTTCTTACTTGATGCTTGTTATGCTAGTGTGTTATTAGATTCTGGATCCGATAGAAGTTTCGTAGATGTTAGATTCAGTCAGCTATTGGATAGAGAACCAGTGAGATTGACAACTAGTTATAAGGTGGAGTTAGCTGATGGTAAGGTTGTAAGCACTAGTTCTATACTGAAAGGTTGTTCCTTGAAGTTAGGTAATTATGTGTTTATTATTGATTTGATGCCTATAGAATTAGGATCATTTGACGTGATTGTTGGAATGGACTGGTTAGTTGGTAATGGTGCAGTGATTGTTTGTGGAGAAAGATTAGTCCAAATACCGCTAAGGAATAGGGTATTGACTGTGAAAGGTGATGAATGTACTTCTCGTTTGAGAGTTGTTTCTTGTTTGAAGATGATGAGGTATATAGAAGCAGGTTGTGATGTGTTTCTTTCACATATAAGTAATGATGGTGTGAATGAAAGGAAATTGGAGGATGTGCCTGTGATTAGAGAGTATCCTGAGGTTTTCCCTAAAGATTTGCCAGGATTACCTGTGACAATCCGTCAATTTATGGTCAATATTTATTTGAAAATATTATTTTATGAACTCACTTATTTTTGGGAAGAAATTTGGATTTACGTCTTAAAGTAGCATCGACTACGTCTAAACCGGAGGATTCAACGTTACGTGCTTACGTTTACATACACCGTCTTTGGTGACAGTCCGACATTTCAGAAAATAAATTTGTCCATGAATATTATTTTGGAGTTTTAAATTTGTGTTGGTTCATAAACTCACAAATTTACGAGAAGAGATTAGGACTTACGATTTTATTTTAACGTCCTTTACGACTAAACCGGAAACCCTAGGATTACGTATTTACGTTTTCGAACTCCGTTTTTGATGAGACAATTTTTATTGGATTCGTTTTGTGACGTTGATTCATAATATATAAAAACGTTTTTCGTAAAACGACCCGAGGGCACGCAAATCGAGGAAACTAGAATCGAGGAATACCCGTAAATTAGTGGGATGAGACAAGTTTACACTTGCCCCACCCCACTAACATGGGACGGCCAAACCATGGACTCAACACCCTTAGGTGTCAAGCCTTAAACAAGTAGCAACTTAAAGCTTACACTTGTAAGCTAAGCTTACAAGTTAAGCTACCTTACAACAAAACCACTCCACCATAACCATTTGCATCCATTTACAACATGCAAACAACTACACATTTCTCTCTCACTCTCCCTAATGTGCCGTCCACTTTTCTCCCACAAACACCATTTTGATCAAAAATTAACCATGGAATCCTATGTTATTTCAACATATGTTGAAGCCCTCTTGAAGCTCTCTTGAATGGTGGTGATTATAACATCCATGGAGGAGTTTTCATAGTGTCTTGAGGCTGATTTTCCACAAGGTATACATGAAGAATGGTGGTCTTGAAGGTGGTCTTGGCTATGCACAAGTTTCTCCATCCAAATCCATGTCAAACTCATAACCTACATCAACTTGGTGGTATAAAGATTGTCCTCCTCATCTTCTTGTTATTTTGATTATGTAAACATGTATTTTATTTTCTCTTGTATACGTTTATGATGATTATATGATGATAAAAATGTTATGTGGGGATTTGTTGTTGATAATCATGGATAAAAAGATGAAAAACTATAAGTAAAAATGGGTAAATCTTGTTTAAATGATAGGCTGTATAAAAACAGTAAAGAACCATATGGTAAACTGATAAAATGATGAATTAGAATGGATTTACAGTAAGCTATGGGTCTTGTACGTATGTGAGAGTTGGCCATGCAATGAAATCATTGTAATGAGTGAGATATTATCAAAACAAGTTTAAGGTACAAATCTGAGTTCACTGTTTCGGACGATTTTTAGAAAATACATAGAAGATGATTCAACAGTAGCTATAGAAGAGTTAAATGTAGCACATATCATGTAGTTTATGTGATAAAAATTTGAGCTTCTATCTCCATATAGAACTCAAGATATGGCAGTTTTGGTGAAAGTGAAAATAAAAATCAGATTTTGGAAATTAAAGTATAATACTATTATATAAGCACTCAAAATTATATTGTATAAAATGTAAAGTTAAAACCCACTAACCTATGGATTTTATTTATATAAATATGTTAAAGGTTAAATAAGTGGACATTTTATAAAAATGGTAACTTGTTATGTCTTATAAGATATAAAACTATAAACATGATATTTACGACTTTTTCGACTATTGCCGTAAAATTAACGTTTTTGTTAAATAAAACTTAGACGACCAAACCCGTCTAATGTAAAGTTTATAAAAGTCAT
Source organism: Glebionis coronaria (assembly GCA_025667525.1). Classification (NCBI taxonomy): domain Eukaryota; kingdom Viridiplantae; phylum Streptophyta; class Magnoliopsida; order Asterales; family Asteraceae; genus Glebionis; species Glebionis coronaria. The sequence continues at coordinate 498,125,236 of CM046877.1, forward strand.
ATAATGATATATAAGTATCTAATACAAGTAAAAACCGATAAAACCCGAACTATAAGAAATACGGACATTTACGAGCTAATTAAGCATATTGGACTAATAATTGGACTAAATAAGATAAAAACTTGTAAAAAGAACTTATTGGGCTTAACCCATTTGGGCCCAACATGAAAATTATACATACTGATAATATAGGTATAAAAGGGATTAAAACAAGTTAAAGAACTTATAATAAGCATATAGGACTTAAAACGTGTAAATAAGTAAAACTAGTAAACTAGTATAAAAGTTATCGACATATAACACTAAAATGAGTAAACGAGAATATGTAAACCCACTTGATCATCATATATATATAATCATCATATGTATACATAATTGATATTTTATAAAGTCATTGGACAAACGTCTAAGACCGAGTATTATTTGTCTAGGTTTCCGTGATTGAAGCACGTACCGTACGTCCGAATTGCCGATAACTCGCCTTCCCACATCAACGTGAGTTCATAGCCTCGCACTCTTTTAAATGTTTTTTATAAATGTTTTATAAACTCGCGAGGGAGATAACATGTTAGTTTTTATAAAATAGGACACCATTTGTCCCGATTGTTTGTTTATTGATTTTGGACCCGAATGATTGAATGACCCGATTGTATGACCAGATAAATGATTATAGGACCCGATAAATGAAATTAAATGGATTATTAAAGTTAGGTTATGTCACTAAAAGTCCCATTAGCATGAATTGTGAACTACCGGGATTTGGTAGACGCTTATGCATTTAATAGTACTATTTGGGGACGATCACCCCAGTTCGCGCCTTGACGGTTGATCCCCGTCGTGCCACATTGATTGGTAAGTGAATTTATGTATGAGAAGATTTCCATAGCGTGACCTTTGTGACGACACGCTACTTTAGATGGGCAAAATTGGTATCGGGTTAGCTACCCGTTGTTGGTTTAGTAAGGTAACAATGTCATGCGGCTTATAATAATCCAAAACTAACGAAATACTACTAGACGCTCCGAATTACGATGTATTGCCTGACTAGCAATACAGGGTCATACTATTGATATTATGCTTGTGTTTTGGTTTTCATAACCATATTCATATAACGGTTTTTATTTTCATGCAACGTCATAAGACGTATTGTATGATGTTTTTACGACATTGGCTCGTATAATGATTTTTAAGGCAAACGCCTATATTGTGATTTTGATGAAGATTTGTATAAAATGACTTTGGCTATTTTATGGCCTATTAAAATGATTTGTACAAAATGATTTTCAGTAATAATTTTATACTGATATTATATTGATGGATTTCATTAAACTCTATGAATTCACTCGGCGTTATCGCTGACCTTTTCTTTTAACATGTTTTATCTCAGGTACTTGAAGGTAATTCTCGGGAAGACGACAAGAATTCATGGCCCGCACTTAAACAATATTTTTCCATTCAAATACTTTGTAAAACTTTGTATGAATTATAATGACTTGGGACCTATGTAAACTTGATATTTATGAATGGAAATGCTTTTATTATTATACGACGCGATTTTTATGCGTTGTCTATGATGTGAGTAATGTGCTATCCCGTAACACCAACTAGTCTTCCGCTGTATTGAGTTGTATAAATTTGGGGGTGTTACAGTTTGGTATCAGAGCTCTCGTTATAGAGAACGAAAGATTTTTAAAACCAAGGTTTTGAATAAAACATTTCAAAATCTTTTAACTAAAAACATTTTTCACAAAATGTCTAAAAATCTTTTGACTATAACGGTGCCGAAGAATTCCCGAGTTACCGACAAGGCCAAGACTAAGAAGTGTTATTTTAATATATATATATATATATATATATATATAACTTGGATTATATATATATGATGTAATTTTATTACATGATTGTTTTATGATTATTTTGATTTTTATACGAGGTATTTATACGACGTCGATTGTCACAAGAAACCGTAAATCCCCTAGTAAATTAATCGAAGCTATTCTCGTAGGAATTCTAGCTATCCTAGATCTAAACCAAGTTGTGGATATTTATGATCCCAACAAATGGTTGATATTCGTAGAAATGTAGATATTAGTTGATTGCGATATTGAAAAAGGATTGGCGAGATTAAATCTGATATCGATGTCATGACGATCTTTTCTTATAGAGTGGAGTTTGACAAAACGTTACCACCTAGAAATATGTCATCTGATTCGTTGTCATCCAATTCCTAAATTGAAATCGAAAGGGTGAATGTTGCACTTGAGGCTGTCATTGGAACCATTACCCAAAAGCCTCATGCCACTAATACCTTTCCGAGAAGTCTAATTGACTGATCGCGTCATCTCATACTATTGACTCATTTGATAATTATTGATAAAGGAGTTATAGGATTGGAAATTAAGTGTTATTCATATCGAGCTTTTATTGCCCTATTAAGGTCTAAGAATATGATTGGAAGTATTGGAGAATGAGGTAGGATATCAAATTGAGTATAAAATTGGTTGAAACTTGAATAAAGTAAAACTTAACCTGTATGGAATATAAGATTGTTAAGAGAAAGTCATTAAGTTCTGTGATTGAATTATAAGGTTTTAATTGATTGATAGTTTATGTTAAAGGTTGTTCCTAGGCCATTGTCCAATGACGAGGATGCCCAGTGTCCAATAAATAAATTGAAGAAATCTTCTTCTGAATTGAGACCGATGGATCTTCCGGGATATGTGGAACACCTAATGACTCTTGTAGATTAGTATTCATTGTGGTATCTTTTAAAAATAATCCCTAACTTAACTGTGACATCATTTGGTAGGATGAGTTCTGAGAATTGTATGACATAGTAACACGTAATGTGTTACGGTACAATTTGACTTGTTTGTGATTAATGAAAAGACTACCTTTGATTGCTAAATTCTACATGTATCGATGTTATCTATCCTTTATTGCTTCATCCTAATGTTCGCATTAGTGATGTAACCATTGAACGAGTACTCATCTTGATTTGAGTTACGTTGTGGATTATTCTTTTTGAGTGCCATAGGGATCATGAACCTCATGATTATTTGGCTAAGGCTCATTTCCTATCTCACTATAGTTAGTTCTTGATGAACAACTCTTCATCACTCTTTTGCAGATCACTCATTGTTTTTAAAAGATAAAACAGTATCATTTGAGGAAATTAAATTTTCATCACTATAAGGATTATTCCAAGTGAGAAATTATAATTGATTGTTATCGAAATGAAGTCGTTTATGAAACACCTTGGAAAACTTAATTGTTTTCATAACAAAGAAAATCTTTGTAAATATATTTTTTATTCTTATTTAAGAATTAAGCATGAAAATGTTTTTATTATAAACATGATGATAAAATTTTGACGAACTGAGTATTGCATTGTTAATCTTGAAATTGTATATAGTTGCGCGCCTACATACAATTTGGAATGGACTATGCAAGACTGATTAGTAGTCACCATAAAACTGATAAATAAACACTACATTTTCTTTGAAGATTGTGAAAGATTAAAATTATATGAGATCTGCAAGAAGTGAAAAATAAGGACATAATGTTAGGGACACCTACATATGTGCGTGTAACACCTATTCTTCTGAGTCGAATATACTCATCTGTGGAAATTGTCTTATTTGACAATTGACAATTCTTTCTTGTCCAATTCTCCCGTAGTGAGATTCTTAGGAAAAAGTATTTGATTACCGAGTGTTGATACCCGACTGGATGTATCGACGTTCTTATCATTTCTTTTGATTTGATTTCATTTGAATGACCTGGGTAACGATCCGAGGAGCTTTCGAATGCGTACTCAAATTATGAAAACATGGGATATATTCATATTCATTAAGTGTTTTCGTTTGTATCTGATTTGAAATTCTCTCGCGTAGATTATGCGTTGACCTTACTCTTTTAAAGGTTGGTTGTGTCTCCATATATCCTTGAATTTGTGAAGGATTATGAATTATTATTAATCTTTTGAGAAGTACACATCTTATCGACGGCAATAAAACTGAAAAAGTTGATAGTGCCCGTAGAATGGATTGATTGATTATGACATGACGACATTGTCTTAATTGATGGGAACTAGAGTAGAATTTCCCTAAAAGATAAGATGTTGACTATCGAAAGTGATTTAAATAATTCTTGACGGATGACCATATCCTGTATTTAGACTTGAAATTATACTATGAATGGTTGTGAATTAGTTATAGATATTGTAATCTAGAAGAACCTAATATGAATTTATTAAAAGATGTTATGTTATTTGAAACTTTAGTAAGTATTTGTTGATGAATTACCTAGACTTTTGCCATTAAGGCAAGTTGAAATTGGTATTGATCATATTCCCGGTGCTGCACCTGTGGCTTGTGCACTGTACGTCAGCACCATCTGAATTTAAGGAATTACCGTACAACTGAGAGAGTTGTCGGAGAAAGATTTTATTATACCAATCCTGTCATCCTGAAGAGCTATGGTGTTATCATTCCTTATATTTATAGATTACTGTGACTGAGTAAATTGACAATCGAAAACGATATCCATAACTCGAAATGGAAGATTTGTTCGATAATTTACAAGGTATTAGTGTATGTTTTAAAGATTTGATCCACGTCATAGTTATCATCAACTTCGCATCTGCGAAAAAAAAAAAAAAAAAAGATTATGTATTCCAATCACTACATCCGGTACTTGTAATAAACATTATGAGTTTCACGTGGTGACGTTTGGATTGACTAATACACATGTAGCATTCATAAATTTGGTGAATCACGTGTGTAGGTTGTAATTTGATAAATTCATGCTTAAGATCATTAAGGACCATTTATTTGTTTATACGAATAAGAATGAGTTAATAATTATTTATAGATTGCCCAAAATTGGCCGAATAATTAAAACCTGTATCTTAAATATTTAACATAAGACTTAAGACTTAATTCTTTACATGATTTAACCGTGTGATTAATAGATAACGGAAGCTATATTGACTTTTCAAAGATTAGAACCATTAACGCTTAGGGATTAAAAACTTAATCCTTTACATAAAATGACCGTTGGATTAATAATGGTAAGATGTATGCATATAGACTCTTCAAAAATTAAGAGCCCTTTTAAGACTTTGGATTTTACCAAAAAGAAATGGAAATATGTTTTGACAAATGTTTTAACAAAGGATTTTAAGGGATTATTCCCTTATACCCAGAACATTTAACTAAACTCCTGTTTAGGGGTAAATGTTCGTGTATATTGCTAGACAACCTAAGAAGAATTGAGGAAACTATATTACTTATTACTTGAAATTTGAAACGATAATTTTTGCTTTTCAACTAAGAAAACTTTGACCAAAATATAACCAAAGATTTTTCAAACATTTACGAATCTTATTAATTATTTTCGATAAATCAGCAAAAATCTTGTTAATTAAATTCAAATTTATTTTGAACATTTTATATAATTGGTTGAACTAAGAAATTTAAAACGTTTACGCTTCATAAAAATTAACTAATAATTATTTAATTAATCATAATAATTATCGATGCTTTAGACGACGGATTGAGTAAAACGGATAAAAATGATAGATGAGACGAAACTGAAACTTAGAAAATATGAAGAAAAGTGAACATAATTACTGACGCATAATATAGAAAGAATATCTGAGTGAATTGTGGACATGATAAATATATCATCATGAGAAGTGAATATAGATACCGACGCATTATGTAGAAAATATAAAGAACCAATTAGGATGTGTTCCTTAATAATGAAGGTGCAAAATAAATTACCAAACAATATAAAAATAAACGATGTTTGTGAAAAGAATAATATAAATAATAAAAAGTGGTTCGCGGCTAATGTGAACCATTAAAATTGAGAAGCCGATAGCGTTAAATATTTAAAAGACCACTTATGGTTGCCTAAATATGGAGATTGTGAGATATAGTATGTTAGAATTTGTAAGTATAAGTATTCTATTTATGTCATTTATGACTAAAAGTATCTTTGTCTAAAGAAGTTGTACTAATGACAATTATGAAGGCAGACATCGCCTCATACAGTAGTAAACGTCTAGCTATTGCAAAGGTCATCATCTGAATTTGATTCGATTTGGTTCATCGTCGACAGACTGGCCAAATCTGCTAATATCGTTCCCGTTAATGATAAATGCAAAAGAGTTATGTAAACATAGTGTGCATGTATCGAACATCTATATCAAGATCCTCGCTTCGCATCGAATTTCTAGAGATTTGCTCAGAAGTCGTTGGGAACGAACCTTGATGAGAGTACTGTTTACCACCCCAAATCGAAGGGACGAGGTAAAGTAACGATACAAAGTAATATAAGTGATGTTTTATGTTTGAATGATTGACCTTTGGTAATAGACCGTATAATCGTTTTCCTTTGGAGAGATTATCTTTGATAATCATCGTGTTAGGATTGAGATCGGATCTTGTTAAGATTTAGAAATTAGAGCATCTGTAAGCAGGAGTTGAAATAAAGACACCCGACATACACCCATTGTGAGATGGACATGTCTTTAGGGTTTAAGGTTTCTTATGATGGCGAACCTAACCTTACAGAATACCCGACCCGCAATATTTGAAATGATTGTTGAAATTAGGATATGATTATTGACTGCTGGTAGTAGGCAAGAGGTTATGTGAATATGAAATGTAGATCTTGAAGTGCCAAATGGGTAGCGAAGTTATGCCACAATTTTTTTTTTACCTTGGAAAAATGAATTCATGATCTGACAAATCATGGGATATAAGTCCCCGTTGTATGGGACCATTGAGATGATGTAAAAGTTGGGATTGAAAGGCATATAAGCTAGATCTACCCTAGGACTTCAAAGACTGCGTGAATTATGTTTCATAAATCGAACTTGATGGAATATCTATCAAGTGAAAATCTGATTGTTCTTAGTAAAGCTTAGATCGGCAAAAAGTTGTATTCATCAGAAACCCGTGAACATCATGGATAGAGAAAGTAAGTCAACATTTAGCCTGATCTTATTCCCGTAGTTATGTTTGATGAAACTCGCGTATTATAATGAATTACACTTGTGAGAAAAGACCTAATGTGGAGGAAATACCCACATGGCTTTAACTCTATAAGAAGCGAGTAGTAAGGTAAGATGATCTTTGAGGACAAAGATCCTGTTTAGGGGTAAATGCTGTGACAATCCGTCAATTTATGGTCAATATTTTATTCTCAATATTTATTTGAAAATATTATGTAGAATCTTGATAACCTATGAATCTATGAAGTGGGTTGATGTTTTCTAGAGAGAGAAACTAGAGAGAGAAAGTGAGAGAAAACTATGTGTCTTTTTATTCAAGTGAAAACAAGAAATGAACAACAACCAACCCCTTTCCAAGGAGGAAAGGGGTATTTATACTTCCAAGCCACTAATGGACTTGGGCCGGCCCATGACAAGCCCATGGGCCGGTTCTTACTTAACTAAATAAGTAACTATTAACTACGAGCTATTACAACATTAATAATATTGTGGAGTGACCGATACTTCTAATATACGTAAAAACGTATTTCTAACAATCTCCCCCTAAGGGAGGTCACTCCACGTTACAAAGTTCTAAACCTAGCATACTATACTAAGTCTTCGTTCTTTAGCTCGTAGTCTTTTTTTTTTTTTTTTTTTTTGTTGTGAATATGTTGGTTTGATCTTTTAGGATTTGGCTTGAGAGCATTGTTCTTTTGACCAATCACGTGCGATCTTTGCCTTCTTGTGAATTTTGCCTCCTCGTGACTCCATGTTCCACACACTTATGTCTTTTTGTTGAATTCTCGAAAGCTTCAGAGTTTGGTACAGCGGAAGACTTCATCTTGTGCTTTCTTGAATTTTTGCTGAACCTTGATGCAGAAAAACATAAGCATGTGGGAACGACTTCTACAGGTACACCGCAACACCATCGTCTTTAACTGGTACACAGCAACACCACCGTCTTCAACAGGTACACAGCAACGCCACCGTCTTTAACAGGTACACAGCAACGACTCGAATAAAATGGCTTTGACATTTTATTCTAATTCGGTAGCATTTTACCTCCCGTCGGTGAAGACCGTTGGACGATATTAGATATCGTACCCGTGACGGATAGTTTCAATTAAGTAACTTCCTGACAGGATTTCGCGGGTAAACCCGTTCTCTTTATTCGACCGTCCTAAGCTGACTGCGAACATACAGAGTGAATCACTTGGATAAATTATCCTTGTGATTTGAAGCCGTCAATTCATGAAACCTGGAACAAGTGAATTTCAATTAAGATTTTCACCATCGTTGCTTTCCAGTTATCACGAGCTCAATTCATAAAGAATCTTGCACGTCACCTACCAAGTGCTGTTTGATGTTAACACTAGAAGGATTTCCACTCGTCACTGTGATCAATAAAGAGTCACTCTGAGTGTTCTGGCAAGATCGTATGATAATGCGTAGAGGCCTGGAACGAGTTTAAGTTCAATTAAGAATTAAACCACTGTTTCTTTCCAGTTTTTCACAAGATTGGTTCTAAAAGAACCGCACGTGTAACCTACCATGAGCTTGTTTGATGTTGGCTCAAGCAGGATTTCCATCTTGATTGTAATACTTGCGTATTACTCGGATGTTATGGCAATATTACAGGAATACTGCGTAGGACTCATGAAAATCTCTTACTTTTCACAGTGTGTGAGAAAGCAAGGAATAAATGGAAAGTGTCCTAATGAGACTTTTGATGATCTCTTGGCTCTAGACTCGATAGTGCATTTTGATTTAGTGAGCGATGGCTGGAGAGGAGTGCCACCTTTTCAATACCAGTCTATTCGGAGTGAATAAACCAATAGATAACGTGTTGATCTCCGTGTGATTAAAACAAATACCTTTTGAGAGATATTTGAGTTAGCTGGGAAGGGTTGTGCATTGCATCACTGGGTCCATGATGTCTTTCTTCAATATCGAGAATCATTAACAAAAATGACCTCAATAGCATATGTATTGACCCGGTTTATGCCTAAAGTTGTAAGGAGGGCTTCTTTCTTTACACCCTTTATCTTTACAATTCTTTTTCATTCTTCAACCCCTTCAATGCTTACCAATACGTCATCACTAGCACCTTGTTGTGATTGTTCCAGTGCTAGCTTACGTACTTGGTCGGCATTCAGCTACGTTCACAATCTTTCTCCAACTTTCCTAGGACTTCTAATTCTATCTAGGGAATTGTCCTTTGGAAGATTCCATCAGCTCTGATGAATCATTGGACTAAACCTATTCCTACCACCCTTTTGTCACCACATTCGTCGTGAATTAAGCGTGTTTTGGGAAAGTATAGTCACCATGAAAAATCATTGAAAATAACCTAAAGTACTTGTGATATTGTCATCAAAAGTTTTGTACCTTAGGTGTTTTGTTCATCAAAAATGCTCCCCCTTAACACGTGCTTTACACATATTAAGTTGGATAATCGTTAAGTCTTTTTAATCTTTTAGCCAAGTATCATTTAAATCTCCTTAATCCCATTTTCTCCCCTTATCCAAAATGTTAACCATTAATATTTGGGATATTGAATGGATTAACCGGTCTTTGGGTAAAAAATGAAATCGATGTTTGGCCATAGAACATGTTAATGCTCCCCCTTAAGTTAATAAGGGATAGTTGTAGTGCTTTAGTATGATATATTTTGAAAGATTTAGAATCTCGTGAGAAATTCTTGAAAAATTATCATACCTTAACACTACATCAAGACGTACAAGCACAATATTCACAAATATACATATTCACAATTGAAAACCAATATAAAGTGGACCTGAAATGTACGACCCATTAGATGGATCGTTGCAGTAGCTTGTGGTGCACTAAATATGGTCTACCACCAACGAATCTTTCCAAGCTCCTCATCAATCTACGTTCACGGAGCTTTTGATCAATTTTCTTGATCACATACTTCGCCATTTGCCGATAACCCTGATGCCAATCCTCAGTCATCTCTGGTAAAGTCCCACCCGAATTAAGATGCTCCAACTTTCCTCTGACGTATAGGAGAGTCCCATCACTGTACTTATAAAGCTCACCCACCCTCATAAACTTCATTAACCCTCGACTGTTCAAGTAGAAAATGCCGCAATTCGGGACAGAAATGCCGGTATAGGGACATCTATCTACATGTTGAGGTAACACTTGATTCACTGGACGGGTTAGGTTAAGCTTCCTTTGGTAGCTTTCGACTCCCAACTGAAGATCTTCAACTCGTTTCTTGATAACAACGCTTCGTGTGAACATACGAAGTGCTGTATTCAAGGCAATGATGTCTTCACGAGGAATATGTGTGAGTTGATCACGGGTCATCATAAGCAACATATCTTCGATATCCTCAAGGCGAATGATAGAAAAATCTCCCTGCTGGATTTTGTATTCTCTGTCATCCTCCCTTTTCAGACGAATCTCCGTCACATGATAATAGCCATTCTTGGCTTCAGTTTTCAGCCCTAAAATGTTGTAGATGCGAATATCGGATCTAACATTGCTTCCTGAATTGGCTAAGCAGCAACCCCTGTACGCCCTTCGGACTCGTTCGTCCCAATGAGATGCACCTATAACAGCATACATATCATAATTACGATTTATCTTTGGGACCCAGAGTCGGTTTACCTTTTCCTCGATAAAGGGTATTGTCCCCCAGTTGGCAGCTTTCAGCAAGGTCAGGGAGGTTGCGTACTTTGATGAACCCTTGAGGAGATAAACAAGATCATTGGTGACGAAGAAGTCAAGAGCAATCTGATTATCTTGAGAAGGATCAAGTGGAGGTGGAGCTCTTTCTGATTCATGGAGGCCTGGCCTTTGAACGGTGTTAAGAGCTTTCAGGACCTCGTCAGCATAATATTCGAACTCCATTCGGGTTAACCTGGTTTTGGCGCGAATTCTCTTATCCTTCAGCGCTCTCTTCACCAAAGACGGAGTAACCGAAGTCTTATACTCATGAGCCAGAAATGCACATAAGTCAATCGGACTGCGGATACGGAGATATAAAACATCTCTGTCAGCGTCTGTGATCGGATCATATTACGCCGCTGCCGTGATCCAAGCCTGTGGCGGTGCAGTCTCGTCAATCTCCAACGTGTCTGCCCAGTCCCGTGTGCTTGATTCAGGAACAGTAGACTGTGGTTCTTGTTGTAGAGGAGTAGAAACGTGAACATCTGTTGGTTCTGATTCAGGCATCTCGGCGGTGTCATGAACGGGCGAGTGTTGTGCAGCTTCAGGTTCAGTTACCGACTCTGCAATCACAGGAGCAACAACAACAGAACTAACAGGGTTAGTGGTAACAGGTATAGATACAGCGATAGATGTACCGGGAATCGATGACGCCGTAGTAGCATTCACATCATGGCGCCACTTGGATCGTCTTGATTCCGTTGAGGTGGATTTCTCTTTATCCGCAGCATCTTTCTTAGACTTGGTTCCAGACTTAGCAGGTTTCTTTGTGCTGGCAACCTTATCCCCCTTTTCAGGTTGTTTACCCCCATCATCATCCTCATCGCTATCCTCGTTGCTCCCCTTAGCACTCTCCTCATTACCATCACCACCATCATCACCATCATCATCATCATCATCATCCTCATCATCATCACCATCATCGTCATCGTCATCATCCTTTTCTTCTTCTTCTTCTTCTTCTCCACCTTCTTCTTCACCAGTACCCTCTTCTTCTTCACTTTCTTCCCTTTCTTCCTCAGGCAGAATGTGGTATGGTACCACACTTCCAAACGTTTTAAATAACCTATCATCCTCCATGATAGCGTCATTCAGGGATTTGTAAAGAGCCCGTTGAATCCTAGATTTATCAAAAGATCCAAGTTCCCTCATACGAGCTTTGAGGATCTTCTTTAATTCAAAATCCGTCAAGTCATAAGCAATTTTGTAGGCGGATTCAGAAGGATTGGATGACTTGATCATCAAGTTGTCAGCCGCGAGTGTCTTCAACTCATCACGCAGTTTAGGCATAATGGATTCAACGGATTCTTTCACTCTCTCTTCAACAGAAGCTTCAAGTGCTTCTTTTTGCTCCTTGTATTTATCCCTCATCGCTTGAAGTCTCGTGATACGTGCAGCATGCTTATCAGCCTCAGCCTGCTTAACCTGAGCTAGTTCTTCTGCATGAGCTTTTCGTGTCAACTCCATCTCTGCAGCGAACTTAGCAAGCATCTCTTCTTGGGCTTTCTTAGATGCTTCTTCACTTTGAGCTCCTCTATGTAGCTCTTGGCGAAGTTCATCCATCTCTCTTTTGTGATTATCCGTATGTTTATCCAACATTTCTTCCATTACAAATGCAGCCATTGTAGACGATGCAGAGCTGCTCTGGGTTGGTTGAAGAGGCTCGGTTGTGACCACAGTACAGAGAATGGGAGTTAGTGGAGGTGGAAGAAATGGTGTTGAAACCGGTCGGGTTGGTAAGGGTTGTATTGGTGGAGGTTGAGTTACTAAAGGTTGAGTAGGTACCATGATTGTAGGAGCACCGGACTCCTTTTCAACACTTGCTGAAACGGGGATGGATGTCTCCTTCGAAGTAGAATACCGTTCAGGTGATCCAAACTCATAAACATCCTCTGGCTCCTCGTACTCTTCTTCAATATTCATCTGTGCGCCCGAACCACTACCGCCCGTATCTCTCCTACTCCTTTCAATAGCTATCTTCATTGCTTTTCTCTCAGCCTTGTTAAGAGTAGGATCATCAACATCTTCTTCGTCGTGAAGAACTAACTCATCAACCGTACCCTTTCCCTTCTTAGCCTCAATCTTCTTCTTCTTGGTTTCGGGTTCAGGTAAAGCAGCTGATTTCTTGCGTTTACCTTTACTCTTGACCGTAGTAGACGAATCTTCTCCAGTCTGAAGGCTTGCTTTTAGCTTCTTGATTTCTAGCAGCAGTAGCTTGTAATCAGCAGAACCTTTAATTTTATCCGTCAGAAGATAATCGGGAATAGGACGAGGAATCACACCACCAGATGGTCCTTCATGCCTTAGATCTACAGTGTGATCAGCCTCTTCAGTGTGATAACGGCTTGCTGCACGCCTATCAATAGTAACATCATTCTTCATACAATAATTAATGATAAGCTTGATAAACCGAGGGTAAGGAAAGAAGTTATTCTTCAGCTTCTTGTTTTGGAAGAGTTGAAAGGTGAATTCTTCCCACAACAATAATGCATAATCTGCATTTGCGCCTTTATACATTCCATGGAAGATGTTCATAATAGGACTGCGCAAAGCATCATGCCCACTTGTTTTCGGTGTAAGACATCTACTGAGAATACCCAACATTGCTCTCCAAGGTTGTCCTACTTTAGCAGTGGTAAACTCAGACGTAACTCGTATGTCAGGACATCCAAGAGCATCGAACATGTCCATGAGTTCGTCTTTAGTAGGATCCCTCGAAAATGCCATACCTTTGGGTGTATCCCGAATGCCAAATATCTTACGGAAGTCTGAAACATTAAGTGTCTGCTGCTTGTTGTCGAGAGTGAAGGTGATCTTGTTTGAAGTGCTTTCCTTGGTAGCCCAGAACTCATACATGTAATCATAAGGCACCGAGGCAGTACTTCTTAAAGCATTCTTGAAATGAGATTGATCAAGGATTGCTATGGCGACTTTAAATCCATGGTGAGTGGATTTTGAAACTGGCTTCAGCCGGTAGTTGTTTGGTATGAACTTGAGTGTTCGTGCTTCGGCAATTGCGGCTGCTCGAGAGTCTTGGATTGCTTGTACTGTTGGATTAGTCATCGTATCTGCTTAAGATAAGACATGAAAGGTTGATGCACAAAAATATATAGATATGTATCATTATTACTTCTAAGCATAACACATTTCATAACATACTTCAACAAGTACTTATAACAGGCAAACACTATTAATAAAACAACTCTTCATCCGGAATTTTCCTTCATTCGGAACTCTTCATTCGGAAGTCCTTCATTCGGAACTTCTTCATTCGGAAGTTCTTCATTCGGAAGTTCTTCATTCGGAACTTCTTCATTCAGAACTTCTTCATTCGGAAATTCTTCATTCGGAACTTCTTCATTCGGAACTTCTTCATTCGGAACTTCTTCATTCGGAACTTCTTCATTCGGAACTTCGTCATTCGGAAGTTCTTCATTCGGAAGTTCTTCATTCGGAACTTCTTCATTCGGAAGTTCTTCATTCGGAACTTCTTTCATTCGGAAGTCCTTCATTCGGTTCATTCGGAAGTCCTTCATTCGGAACTTCCTTCATTCGGAAGTTCACTCGGAACTCCTTCATTCGGAAGTCCTTCATTCGGAACTTCTTTCATTCGGAAGTTTTTCATTCGGAACTTCTTTCATTCGGAAGTCCTTCATTCGGAACTTCCTTCATTCGGAAGTTCGTCCGGATCTTCCTTCATTCGGAAGTTCGTTCGGAACTTCCTTCATTCGGAAGTTCATCCGGAACTTCCTTCATTCGGAAGTTCGTTCGGAACTTCCTTCATTCGGAAGTTCGTTCGGAACTTCCTTCATTCGGAAGTTTGTTCAGAACATTCCTTCATTCGGAAGTTGTTATCCATGTTCATCCGGAACTTTACAAACGTAGCCTATTAGTGATTAATCTAGTCGCGTTTGTGAGTTCTAAGGCAATCTAAGGCAACACAACATCTATCTAAGAACATTCCGAGTATAACCCACATAAAACCCCTAATTAATCGATCCCTAATTAGGCATATGAACCCTAATTTGATAAAGTTCATTACCTGAATCAATTAACTTGATTAAATGATGAATTATGGTGAATTATAAACTAAAGATTAATGTTATTACCTTTTAGAATGAATGAAAACGGATTGAGTTGATTAACACGCGAGTTTAAAAGCTTGTGTGTGTGTTTGTATATGTTTTAATGCCGGCAGAGAAACAGTGAAACAGTGAAGAAGAATAATAAGGGGACGGGGGGGCTTTGTTTTTGACTTAGGTCAAAATTTTGCAATTTTCCCAAGTTGTCACTTAAGTCCCTACAATTTTCACTCCTTTTCCCTTTGTATTCCTTATCATTCATTTTTTCCTAACATTGTTAAATTTCGCCAACACAACTTAATCATCGCAACCTATTAGCAAAACTCCAAGATCTTAAAGCAATTCCTATCACATTGAACAAGCTCAAGTCGTTTTCTAAAGCAAGACCACTGATGAGACTGCTTTTATACATAGTCTCATCGTCCAAATTGGGCTTAAAATGCATTAAATATCATTAAAATACCCAAATATATGCTTGTGTTTGTTGCTTGTGTATTTTAGGTACGGATATTGAGAAAACGACAAAGGATCACAAGAATCAGTCAAAAACGAACACGGGAAACGAAGCCGCACGATGAACCAAGCCCTCTTGATCTTTTCACAAGTGAAGAAAACTACACTTGTGTGTTCATCAGAAAGTTGTGCTTATCTGAGCACGTTTTTGGTTCTATTTAGCTTAATCATTGGTAATTTGGGATTGTGATTATGTTCTAGTAAGTAACAAAGTGATTGGATTGTGTTTTAAAAGTAAAAAAAAAAAAATTTGGCAAAAAGTTCACCCTGCCTGGACTCGAACACGTGACCTTACGTTCCAAGGAGTAGCGTGCTTACCAGTGATCCAGATGATTTTTTTTTGTTTACACTTCATTTCATTAATTATTTAAGGTGTTTGGTTTTTGAGCTTATTTAAGTTAACAGCTTATAAATAAGCATTTTCCAGCTTATTCCTTGGAGGATTTATTTGTTTAGCATTTTTCTTAGGATTATATTAGGGTTATTGATTTTTTTGAGCAAACAGTTCATTTTTCCCATTATTATTTTATTTATTAGGAATATTTTAAGTTTAATTTTTAGAAAGTCTTTTAAAAATAGTAAAAAGTGATTTAAAAATCTGGAAAAATAATTTTTAGGTTTTTAATCAAACTTTTGAGGTTTACAGCTTATTAGGTTTTCAACTTAGCTTATTTTTAATTTTATATGATTTTAGGTCTTTTAAGCAACTTTAAAATTTAATATAAAATTATTAAATAAGTTTCAGAAAATTTGGTTTGCATTTTTGTTTTAGTTACATTATTTAGGATTTTTGGTAATTTTTTAGAATTTATTTACAAACTTTTTATTTTTTTTAATATTTTATTATTATTTTATTATTAAAATTTGAAGTTTTATTTTTTCTTGTTTTTACATTTTTCCTAGGTTAAGGACATTAAATTAGGAGTTTTGTTTCTTTCCAAATATTTTTTAGACTTTTCAATTAATTTCTAGAATTAATTTAAGATTTAATTCATTTTAATAGTTTTTAAGTGTTTAAAAATAGTTTAATTTTGTTTTAAAATTTTTAAAAATAGTTTTTAGCTTAATTAGGATATTTTTGAGGTTTACAAACTATAAAATCTTGTTTAGGGCTTTTTAATAATTAAAAGTGATTTTTAGGGCTTTAATTAGCATTAAAAAGTCATTATTTAATTAATTTAAAAGGTTTTAGCAAGTTTGGATTTTTTGTAAACTCTTAGAATATTATTGGGGATTTTTAGGAATTTTTAGGTTAAAATTTTAATTTTAGCACTATTTACGGTTTTACGTTTACGCCTTTTTCGTCGTAGTTTAATTCATTTTCGTAACCGTCTTTCTCTTCTAATCCCATTTCTTTCTCAATCAATATAATCACAAACATTAATCAACTCTTAACACAACGCACTTGCCTTCTCGAGAACGAACTCACTTACTTGGGGTCATTCACACACGGTTTTCCTAAATCGTCGTGCACTTGCCCTACTTTGTGCATCCTTTTCCTAAAGGTGTACAAAAATACTACATCATTTTGGCGCCGCTGCCGGGGAGGCGTGTTGTGTTTTGGTTGAACCATTGTTGTTTTTATATATAGCCATAAAGTAATTGTATTAGTAGCACTCTACTAATACGTATTATCGGTTTTTCGTTTTTTATGAATATTATTACTATATTGTATACGTAAAACAATAAATTTACAAGTACTCCAAATACGTGAGCAATCACAACCTTGACTCGGGATTTCATCACTCGATCATTGTATTCGAATCTCAAACCAAAGAAAAAGGCAAAAATAGATAAATACTTTCGAGAAGCTCGATTTTGAGAAATACAAACTATAAGGTGGGTATAAGGCAGTTGTATTTCACGACCTAAAGGAAAAAGGCTCTTAAGTGCTTCGCGCCGCCTCGTTTCCTCCGCTTGCTTGTGCGTATATTTTGAAAGCTAATCGAGGGTTTTGCCGCCCAAAGTATTACTAAGTATCATATATATTTTCTTGGTTTCATTTGATAAAACACTCTTGAACGATTTGGCGTTCCACCATCGTTCTAAAGTCATCGAAGGCGTTCACTTCACGTGTTCGTTTTCATTCCTTGAGGCTTCTTTAATCGAGAGATTTGATTAAGGAGGAGATTTGTAGATTTGTGTCTACTAATACATTCCAAAAATCCAAAAAAAATTAAAACAATCAAAAGCCACAAAAAAATTGAAAAAGTAAAAACACCAAAAAGAATCTTCTTTGCTCGCCTTCCCGTTGTATGTGACGTTTATGCAAACTCGCTCTAAAGCAAGACGTGCTCGTAAACGAAGAAACAAATCACTCACTCCTACTAGTGAGGAGTCTCCTATTGACGAACCCATTGTAGTGAAAGAAGCACCCATGGCTAATCGAACTATGATGGAGTTGCTTCAAGCACCCACCGAGGGTTATGGAGAAGCGATTGTGATTCCCGCTATCCTTGCGGAGAATTTTGAGGTTAAGACGGGTTTGTTGTCCATGATTCAAAACAACAAGTTTCGAGGGGACGAAAAGGACAACCCTCATAACCACATTCGCCAATTTAATCGTCTCACCGCCACATGCAAGTTTAAGGATGTTTCAAACGACTCGATTAAGATGATGCTTTTTCCGTATTCCTTAGTGGGGCCCGCAAAAATTTGGTTAGAGAAAGAGCCACCAAATTCTATATTGACGTGGAAGGATCTCGTTTCAAAATTCGTGAACCAATTTTTTCCGCCCTCTAAGACTACGCACTTGAAAAACAAGATTTCAAAGTTTTCGCAAGAGTATAATGAGAGTTTTTCAACGGCTTGGAATAGGTTTAAGGAAATGTTGCACGAATGTCCTCATCATGGTTTTTCCGACTTGCATCAAATAGACACGTTTTACAATGGCTTGAACGATCATGAGCGTGATTATCTTAATGCCGCCGCGGGTGGTAATTTTTTTTGTAAGACGGTCGAGGAAGCATTGTTAATCATTGAGAATAGGTCTAAGGTGTATAGTCCTCGTAGCACGTCGAGTGTTCGTAAGGCTTCGTCTTCGTCTTCGCCTTCATTGTCACACACCGTTGATGCTTGCCAAGTCGAGGCTAATTTGGAGAACAACATTTTTGATATAGTGAAAGGATTGTTAGTTGAGTTTAAAGTTGGTGAACAACCCGCTCCCGCTATGATTAAAGCGGTTGAGGTTTCTTGTATGTATTGTGGTGGAGCTCACGATTATTCCGAGTGCATTACCAACGGTGGTAACACTTCGAGTGCCTTCGCGGCCGCGGGAACTTATAACCAAAACGGTCAAGTTCCTCGCACTAATCAATTGACTCCACCGGGTTTTTCACCAAATCAAAATGCTAACAATTATCGAAACAATCAAGTTGGTTACCAAAGCAATCAAAGGAACAATTTTAAGGGTAATAACAACTATGGGAATCAAGGGAGTAGTAGTATCCAATTGCAAAATCAAAATCAAAACCGTAATTTTCAAAACACGAGTCAAGGTCTTCAAAATGCTTACACTAAAGAACTTCCAATGGACTTTGTGAATTACGCCACAGCAAATGATAAGATTTTGGAAAACATTCAAGAGCAATTGGCTAATCAAGCTAGGGACACGGCTAAGAACGCAAAGGAGTTAGCTAATTTTGTTAAGGAAAATCTAGCCATGAGAAATGAATTGAAAAATGATTTTGCTAACCAAATTCGAGGTCAAAACAACAAGATAGAGCAAAGTCATGCTAGGCTTGAACAAAGAATTGACCAAAAAGCCGCTAGCCAAGATTTGAAGTTTAATAGTCAAGATGCTAAGCTTAATGCCATTTTAGAAGCCGTCATAGGGAACAAAGCCTCTACTTCGAGTAGTTTGCCTAGTAACACCGTTTCAAACCCGAAGGGAGAGATGAAAGTGATTACCACACGAAGTGGTATGACACTTAAAGAACCGACTCCTCAACCAATTACTCCAACGGTGGAGGAAATTGAGGAAGAACCCGAGGTGGTGGTCGAAAAGGAGCATATTTCAATCCCACAAAGTACCGCTCATGCCACACCTACGGTTGACCCATCACCCATATTGGAACCCGAGATTCCAAAGACTATGCCTATGCCCAACCCACACCACCCTTGCCTTACCCATCAAGACTTAGGAAGGAGAAACGACAAGAGCGCGACAATTATCAATTTGAGCTTTTTATGAAAATGTTTCGTGATTTGCACTTTAATGTGAGTTTCGCCGATGCTTTGGTCATGATGCCTCGATTTGCCGCTAACTTTAAGAGTATGTTGAACAACAAGGAGAAATTACACCAAATGTCTAGTTGTTCGTCGGTTTATCTTAATCGCATACCTCAAAAAGTCGGTGATCCCGGTAAATTTTTGATCCCTTGTGCCATTCAAGATATGGAAGAATGATATGCCTTGGCCGATCTTGGTGCTAGCATTAACTTGATGCCACTTGCAATCTTCAAGTCGCTCAATCTTCCTAATCTTACTCCTTCACGAATGTCTATTGAGTTGGCCGACCATTCCACGATTCTTGCATGTGGTTTGGCGGAAGACGTTTTTGTGAAAGTGGGGAAGTTCTACTATCCCGTAGACTTTATCGTTGTTGATATCCCCACGGATCCTCAAGTTCCTCTTATTTTAGGTCGTTCGTTTTTAGATACGTCTATGGCTTTAATTGATGTGCATGCTAGAAAGATCACCTTACGTTTCAACGACGAGGAACTTGTTATAAACGCAACTCAAAATTCTCAACTTTCTCATGTTTATTTTGTTGCTACCATAAACCTTGTTGATATGATCGACGTGGTTTGCGAGGAATTTTCACAAGAAGTTTTAGGGTTTGGTGATGAAGAAACTAGTGGCAATCCCAATATGTTAGATCCAATTCTTGATAATTCGACACCAACCTTCACTCCTTTCGAAGGTGGTGGTTTTACGTTGGAAGAATTCGATGTTCCACGTACTTGTGACGAAGACCTCGACAACGATGAGGACTTCTCGATTATCAAGGATTTTCTCAACGATTTCCCATTTCCTCCACCCGAGGAGGTTATGAGTATCGAGCCCAAATCTTCACTTGAGGAACCACCTATTCTCGAGTTGAAAGATTTACCTCCTCACCTCGAATATGTCTATTTGGAGGAGGACGACAAGTTGCCGGTTATTATTGCGAAGGAACTTTCGGATGATGAAAAAACCGCACTTGTCGATGTTCTTAAGGATCACAAAGGGGCGATTGCGTGGAAGTTATCCGACATTAAGGGAATCGATCCCAAGTTTTGTACCCACAAAATCTTAATGGAGGAGGATTTCAAGCCAACAATCCAAAGTCAAAGGAGGGTGAACCCCAAAATTCACGACGTCATCAAAAAGGAGGTCCTTAAACTCCTTGACGCGGGAATGATTTACCCTATTTCCGATAGCCCTTGGGTGAGTCCTATTCATTGTGTCCCTAAAAAGGGAGGGATGACCGTTGTGCCAAACGATGCCAACGAGTTGATTCCCACTAGACTCGTGACCGGATGGAGAGTGTGCATTGACTATCGTAAGTTGAATGAAGCCACTCGAAAAGACCATTTTCCCTTGCCCTTCATGGACCAAATGTTGGAGCGTCTTGCGGGAAACGATTTCTATTGCTTTTTAGATGGTTTTTCCGGTTACTTCCAAATTCCCATCGATCCTCGTGATCAAGAAAAAACTACGTTTACGTGTCCATATGGAACGTTTGCCTATCGTAGAATGCCATTCGGACTTTGCAATGCACCGGGAACTTTTCAACGATGCATGATGGCTATTTTTCATGATATGATCGAGAAAACGATGGAAGTCTTCATGGATGACTTTTCCGTGTTTGGTGATTCCTTCACTTCGTGTTTGTCAAACCTTGAGAGAATGTTAAAACGTTGTGAGGAAACCAACCTTGTGCTCAATTAGGAAAAGTGTCATTTTATGGTTAAGAGTAGAATCGTCTTAGGGCACAAGGTCTCGAAAGCGGGGATTGAGGTAGATCAAGCTAAGGTAGACGTCATCGCCAAATTACCTCATCCCAAAACCGTTAAGGGAGTTAGGAGTTTCCTAGGCCACGCGGGCTTTTATCGACGATTCATCAAGGATTTCTCGAAGATTTCTCGACCCATTACACATCTTCTTGAAAAAGAAGCACGTTTTGTCTTTGACGAAGATTGTGTACGAGCCTTTGAGATCCTTAAGAGGAAACTTACCGAAGCTCCCATTCTTGTTGCTCCCAATTGGAACCTCCCCTTTGAACTTATGTGTGATGCAAGTGATTACGCTATTGGGGCCGTTTTGGGGAAACGTCATGATAAGCACTTCTTGCCTATCCACTATGCTAGCAAGACGATGACCGAGGCTCAACTTAAATACACTACAACGGAAAAGGAATTCCTTGCCGTGGTGTATGCATTTGAGAAATTCCGACCTTATCTCGTCTTGACGAAATGCATAGTGTATACGGACCATTCGGCTATCAAGTATCTCATGGGAAAGCAAGATGCTAAGCCGAGATTACTTCGTTGGATTCTCCTCCTTCAAGAATTTGATCACAAAATCGTTGACAAAAAGGGAGCCGAGAATCTAGCGGCCGATCATCTCTCTCGTTTGGAAGATCCTCACCAAAGTGTTTACGAGCCCAAGGAAATCACCGAAACATTTCCGCTCGAGACACTTGGTGTAGTGAATTCTAAGCTTGATTCTTCCACCCCATGGTTTGCGGATTTTGCAAATTACCATGCGGGTAACTTTATCATTAAGGGTATGACGACTCAAGAAAAACAAAAATTCTTTCGTGATGTCAAGTTCTATTTTTGGAACGACCCTTACTTGTTTCGAACTTGTGCGGATCAAATCATCCGACGTTGTGTATTTGGCACCGAAGCTTCTAACATCCTTAGAGCTTGCCATGAGGGACCCACGGGTGGTCACCACGGTGCTAATCTCACAGCTAAGAAGGTGTTTGATGCCGGCTTCTTTTGGCCTACTATTTACCGAGATGCACAAATTCTTGTAAAGTCTTGTGATGCATGCCAAAGACAAGGAAAAGCCTCACAAAAAGATGAAATGCCACAAAATATCATTCAAGTATGTGAGATCTTTGACGTTTGGGGCATAGACTTTATGGGGCCGTTCCCATCATCTCGTGGTAATAAGTACATTCTCGTTGCGGTTGACTACCTTTCTAAGTGGGTGGAGGCAAAGGCATTGCCCACCAATGATGCTCGTGTGGTAGTTAAGTTCTTGAAAAGTTTGTTTGCTAGGTTTGGAACCCCTCGTGCTATCATAAGCGATCGTGGAACCCATTTTTGTAACGACCAATTTGAAAGGGTTTTAAGGAAATATAGGGTTACACATCGTCTTTCTACGGCTTATCACCCACAAACGAGTGGGCAAGTCGAGGTTTCAAACCGAGCGTTCAAGAGGATCTTGGAGAGATCCGTAGGGGAAAACCGATAATCTTGGTCGGATAAGTTAGACGATGCTTTATGGGCCTTTAGGACCGCTCATAAGACACCCATTGGGTGCACTCCCTATAAGCTTGTGTATGGAAAGAATTGTCATTTGCCTATCGAGTTAGAACACAAGGCTTATTGGGCCCTAAAGCATTGTAACGATGACATGGAGACCGCGGGAAAACACCGGAAAATGCAATTAAATGAATTGGATGAATTAAGGGATATTGCTTATGAAAATTCATTAATTTATAAAGAGAAAACTAAAAAGTTGCATGATTCTAAAATTAAAAACCGGGTTTTTAACACTGGGGATCAAGTTTTACTTTTTAATTCAAGATTGAAAATATTTTCCGGTAAATTGAAATCCCGTTGGTCCGGTCCATTCACCGTGACTCAAGTGTTTCCGTATGGGACCATCGAGCTAGCTCAAGATGATGGTCCTAACTTCAAGGTGAATGGACATAGGTTGAAGCACTACTTTGGCGGGGAAGTTCCATCCTTGAACTACCTCGACCAAGTCACTTTCCCCAATGATAATTAGTGTTGAGGGGATCGAGTCGAGCTCATGACTCGGTAATCAAAAACGAGGTGCCTCGTGGGGGAGTCCCATGCTTATCCTATGTACATATTATCGCTTTCTAATGTAGCTTACGTGTGGGGATTTGTGCCCTTCCAACCTTTGTTCCGGGGTTGTTTGTGCATTGTGGTTTTTAGATCATGATCTTCACAATTGGAGCCTCTCGTGTTCGTTTTATGGGAGCACTCGATCGTTTGCTTTGGAGACATTTCTCAATATCCATGATATATCCTTTTGATGTTCTAACCATAGGTTTTTAGCACACTTCATAAACGGCTTTAAATTTAATGGTTACACCCCTTCCATGCTAGATTAGGCATTCGACTACGTCTCTAGTATGGGGGTGTTTGCACCCCTAGACTCGAAACATTGAGGACAATGTTTAACTTTAGTATGGGGGGGTGAATAGATACTTGCCTTGCCAAACCTTCACGCTTTCCAAAGTTTATGTTTTGTTTATCATTTTGTTGCAAAATAAGGCTAAAAATGGCTAAATTTGAAAATTTTTCTCATGTTTTATAAGTGTTTGAAGACACGAATGTAGATTTTCTGATGGCGAGAATAAGAGTAATTTTTTACTCGACCGTGCGTGTTGAGCACTTAGCTTTGATTCCTTAACTACACATTAGGCTAAGTCTCTTAAATGAGGACGAGAAATGATAGAGTTAATTATAAGTTACTATGCTAAACGTAGAGTACTCGTATTCTTTCAAAAACTCATGTGTTCTCGTTATTTGCTTATTCTCCCTTCGCTTGTAAATATTTTTTGCTTAATAAATATTGACTTAGCGGTTTAGTTAGGATTGTTGGGTTTCTAGTCTTTTCTAGTAGCTTCCGTGTAATTAAATTGGGAAGACATTAAGGTATCGCCAGCGTCACGGTTTTGAAGTATTGGCACCCCAATAATCGAAAGCTTCACCTAATAATAAGATTTCAAGTGCTCACCTAAATTAAGCAAAAATTTGAAGCTCACAAGGCCGAAAAATCTATGCCCAAATTGAAAGTGAATCAAGCCTTAATCATCGAAGCTTTAAAGATCCAAAATTCGCTTTAGCGTGAGGATATACGTCTTTGGCTAATAAAACCACCGATGAGGCGGATAATAAAAGGCAAGGCAAGACCGAAGTCATAATAAAAGCTCCATGGCGGAGTTGAATAAAAGATGGAGGTAAACCAAAGATAATAAGGCCCTTCCGTTAGGGGGCGTATAAAAGTCTTGGTAATAAGTCTCATGTTCAAAACCGTTATAAAACCGTGTTTATCGATTCTTCTTGTCAACTTAATTTTTTAACATCGTTGTCTATTAGGAGGGGTTATTTATTTGATGGTCTTAGTTACACCGTTAAGACTCTATTTTTAGACCTAAATCTCTATTATCGCATAAGTCAAACAATGTATCCTCGTGAAACATTTAAGACATCATAAAATATAAGAGATACAACTTAGGAATAATGGGAGGATAAGTACGTGATTAGGGCATATGAGTAGTGTTAGCATTACTAACTTATAATGACAATGATCTCGTTGCACGCTTGGCATGGAATTAGAGTGAAAATCGAGGACGACGAAATTATTTCTAACGAAGCATTCACGTGTTCTTATTCTATGAACCTAAACGTCCCATTTTGCGATGAAAATCATACATTATGTCTATAACACAAGTAGTAGTAGTAGTATAGCTAGATTATCTTTCAATAAAGTGAATAAAAATGAATTTTGGAGATGCTTTGATACTTTATTCTAGCATTGCGTGAGAGCACGGCAATGGTTTAGTATGGGGGAGTGATGAGACTGCTTTTATACATAGTCTCATCGTCCAAATTGGGCTTAAAATGCATTAAATATCATTAAAATACCCAAATATATGCTTGTGTATTTTAGGTACGGATATTGAGAAAACGACAAAGGATCACAAGAATCAGTCAAAAACGAACACGGGAAACGAAGCCGCACGATGAACCAAGCCCTCTTGGCCTTTTCACAAGTGAAGAAAACTACACTTGTGTGTTCATCAGAAAGTTTTGCTTATCTGAGCACGTTTTTGGTTCTATTTAGCTTAATCTTTGGTAATTTGGGATTGTGATTGTGTTCTAGTAAGTAACAAAGTGATTGGATTGTGTTTTAAAAGTAAAAAAAAAAGAAAAAAATTTGGTAAAAAGTTCACCCTGCCTGGACTCGAACACGGGACCTTGCGTTCCAAGGAGTAGCATGCTTACCAGTGATCCAGATGACTTTTTATGTTTACACTTCATTTCATTAATTATTTAAGGTGTTTGGTTTTTGAGCTTATTTAAGTTAACAGCTTATAAATAAGCATTTTCCAGCTTATTACTTGGAGGATTTATTTGTTTAGCATTTTTCTTAGGATTATATTAGGGTTATTGATTTTTCTGAGCAAACAGTTCATTTTTCCCATTATTATTTTATTTATTAGGAATATTTTAAGTTTAATTTTTATAAAGTCTTTTAAAAATAGTAAAAAGTGATTTAAAAATCTGGAAAAATAATTTTTAGGTTTTTAATCAAACTTTTGAGGTTTACAGCTTATTAGGTTTTCAACTTAGCTTATTTTTAATTTTATAGGATTTTAGGTTTTTTAAGCAACTTTAAAATTTAATATAAAATTATTAAACAGGTTTCAGAAAATTTGGTTTGCATTTTTGTTTTAGTTACATTATTTAGGATTTTTGGTAACTTTTTAGAATTTATTTACAAACTTTTTATTTTTTTTAATATTTTAATATTATTTTATTATTAAAATTTGAAGTTTTGTTTTTTCTTGTTTTTACATTTTCCCTAGGTTAAGGACATTAAATTAGGAGTTTTCTCACTTTTCAAATATTTTTTAGACTTTTCAATTAATTTCTAGAATTAATTTAAGATTTAATTCATTTTAATAGTTTTTAAGTGTTTAAAAATAGTTTAATTTGGTTTTAAAATTTTTAAAAATAGTTTTTAGCTTAATTAGGATATTTTTAAGGTTTACAAACTATAAAATCTTGTTTAGGGCTTTTTAATAATTAAAAGTGATTTTTAGGGCTTTAATTAGCATTAAAAAGTCATTATTTAATTAATTAAAAGGTTTTAGCAAGTTTGGATTTTTTGTAAACTCTTAGAATATTATTGGGGATTTTTAGGAATTTTTAGGAATTTTTAGGTTAAAATTTTAATTTTAGCACTATTTACGGTTTTACGTTTACGCCTTTTTCGTCGTAGTTCAATTCATTTTTGTAACCGTCTTTCTCTTCTAATCCCATTTCTTTCTCAATCAATATAATCACAAACATTAATCAACTCTTAACACAATGCACTTGCCTCCTCGAGAACGAACTCACTTACTTGGGGTCATTCACACACGGTTTTCCTAAATCGTCGTGCACTTGCCCTACTTTGTGCATCCTTTTCCTAAAGGTGTACAAAAATACTACATCAACCACTCATAAACCATTTGTCCGATTAATTTTCCACAAACACTTTTGAAAAATCGTTTTGATGACAAAGATGAGTTAATATTTTCTCCCCCTTAAACGATGACCCGTTTTCTATTTAAAGAGCTGTAGTCATTGTTTAAAGAGTCAAATATTGATGAAAGCATTTCCAATTAGTATCTTGAAAAAGATTGATTCGTGGTGGCAATAAGATTTCTCTTATTTTGACAAATTAATGCACTGAGACGTACACAAATTCGTGTTAGACCAAGTTGTAAAGTAAACTTGATCCCTTTGCATGATTTAGCTTGTAAATCATGCCCGAGAATATTAATTACCGTTGTGAGCCAACGTTTTCCAAGGAAATACGTGACTTTAATATGAAAACCGGGTTGCAGTCTGAAATAACTACAAGCCATAATGGGCATGTTTTAAAAATGTACAACTTTTATACGGACTCTATTTATGGCACCGTGTCAATATTGATCGACATTTCTAAGGCCGTAAATATTACCGTACTAAAAGACATGCCCGATTTAAAAACAAAAAATATTTTTGGTTTTTCTTGATTTTATAATTTTTATGGTTTTTCTAGGTTTTATATTTTTTATGGATTTTCTTGGTTTTATATTTTTGTACGATAATATACATGATCACGAACAAAGGATACGCCTGAATAGTTTACCACCACTATTCAGCTGATTCTTCTGCCAATTCTTTGAGAGTCGCTGGAGTGAATGATTTCATGCCAAGCTTGTCGATCAAAAACTCGATTCGTCCTCGATCTAAGGCTTTGGTGAACATATCTGCCAGCTGATACTCAGTAGTGACAAAATACAGCTCGATCACTCCGTTCTCCACGTTCTCCTTAATGAAATGGTAGCGAATGTCTATGTGCTTGGCCCGGGAGTGTTGAACATAGTTGCAGCAAAGGGCAATGGCGCTCTTGTTGTCACAATACATCGGGATTTTGTTGAATCCCAAACCGTAGTCAGTTAATTCTGATCTCATCCAAAGGACTTGAGCACAACAACCGGACATGGCGATGTATTCAGCCTCCGTGCTAGAAATTACAACGCTTTTCTGCCTTTTTGAAGACCAACTGATCAATCTATCTCCAAGGAGTTGCACAGATCCAGAAGTGCTACACCTCGTGTCTTGACACCCTGCATGATTGGCATCTGCGTATGATATTAAAGCAATAGAGGAATCTTTCGGATACCATAGACCACGATGAAGTGTTCCTTTGAGATACCGAAAGATCCTTTTAACAACATGTAGGTGCTTTTCGGTAGGCCGAGCCTGATACCGGGCACACATGCATAAGGCAAATTGCAAATCAGGCCTGCTAGCAGTCAGATAGAGAAGGGTGCCGATCATCCCACGGTAAAGTTTTGGATCGACAATAGTCCCATTCCTATCTTCATCTAACTTGTATTTCTCCACCATTGGAGTGTCCACGGGGTCACAATTTTCAAAGTTATATTTCTTTAAAGATTCTAGAGCATATTTGGATTGATTAATAAAGATGCCTCTGGGATTCTGAGAAATCTGTAATCCTAAGAAAAATGAAATTTTTCCCATCATTGACATCTGAAAGCGTGTGGACATTATCTTCTCAAAGCGTTGTGACAATTCTATGTTAGAGGCAGCAAATATTATATCATCAACATAAATTTGTACCAGAAGCATGTCGTTGTCCTCCTTGAGAGTGAATAGAGTGGGGTCCACCTTGCCTTTGGAGAAGCCTTCCGAGAGGAGATATGTTGAAAGGAGATCATACCATGCGCGTGGAGCTTGTTTCAACCCATAGAGAGCCTTCTTAAGCTTGTACACATGATTAGGAAACTCCGTGCTAACGAACCCATACGGCTGACTAACATAGACTTCTTCCCTTTGTTCACCGTTAAAAAATGTCGTCTTCACATCCATTTGATAGACGATCATGTTCATATGAGCAGCATACGCAAGGAATAGTCTAATAGCCTCCAATCTTGCAAAAGGAGCAAAAGATTCTTCAAAGTCTATACCCAAGGCTTGTTTATATCCTCTAGCAACCAATCTAGCCTTATTCTTTAATACTGCACCCATCTCATCGAGTTTAACCTTATAAACCCATAACAAAGTAAGGATGTTAACCTTGTCAGGGAGAGGAAATAATTCCCATACTTCAAGTATTTGGAATTCATTTAGTTCCTCCTGCATGGCTTCAATCCAAGATGATTGAGCCATAGCATGTTGCCAATTTTTAGGTTCAACTTCGGAGAGAAATGCATCAAAGTAGAAATAGAGTGCACTCTCTTGTAATTGATGGCGTGTAGAGACTGGTCGATCGAGATTACCAATGACATTCCTAATTGGGTGATCTTTTGTCCATTTGGTGCTATGTTTTTCAATCCTAGGTGGTCTGGAGTGAACAATTGAAGGAGCTTCTTCTGAGGTAGACGCGGCTGAAGGGTTTTCAGGTATCGCTACACCAAAGAAAGGAAGCTCTTGCAGGTGAGCATATTCCAAATCGTGATCAATAGAATCCTCTTCCACATCATTAGGCACAAGTAGGGGTGACGATTCAGGTGTAGTTTGAGAATCACTTGGTAAAGGTGCATCCGGTTCAATGTTAATTGAAGATGCATTAGATAAAGCTTCATTTGCTTGAGCAACAACTTCAGGGATTAGAGCTATCACTACAGGTGCTGGAACTTCATCATTTGGGGGATCAAAGAATTCATCAAACAACGGTTGAAACAGTTTATCCCACTCGGGCCTTGTTGGTGGTAAAAATTATGTAGAAGTAGGAATATTGGGAACTAATCCGGAACTAATAGCACCGGTTCCCATCTCATGAAGTGCGGGTTCAGAGCTGCGTTGCTCAGAAGCCATCGCTGTCAGCTCATCGAAATCTGCATCCATAGTTTCTACGATCTTACCAAGACGACGGTTGTAAATTCGGTATGCTTTCTTGGAGGGTGAGTAACCAATGAAAATACCTATATCGGCTTTCGGTTGAAGCTTGCCCAAGTTCTCACTATTAATGTTTGGATAACAAAGAGCACCAAACACATGAAAAAATGAAACATCGGGTTTACGGTCATGTAGAAGCTCGTAAGGTGTTTTTCCATGGCGTTTCCGAATGATAGAACGGTTTTGGGTGAAACATGCAGTAGATATGGCTTCTGCCCACAAGAACAATAGAGCGTTCGCATAAATTAGCATAGTCCTAGCAGCTTCCATAAGCGTACGATTCCGTCTTTCAACGACACCGTTTTGTTGTGGAGTGCGTGCAGCGGATGTTTCATGTGAGATACCAACTCCTTCATAGTAATCACGAAGAGTCTGGTTGACGAACTCTGTTCCATTATCTGTACGAATACGGTGGACAATAGTATTCAAACGTACCTGAATGAATTTCAGAAAAGTGATGATAGCCTTCGGTGCTTCATCCTTTGTACGTAGAAATCTAACCCATGTAAACCTGGAGAAATCATCCACAATAACCAGAATGAATTTCTTACCGCTCACACTTTCAGTTCTCATTGGCCCACAAAGATCCATATGCAAAAGATGAAGTTTTTCTCGATTGGTGTCTTCAGCTTTGGGCTTGTATGATTTCTTGGTACTTTTCCCCCTTGAACACGCGGAACATAAATGGTCCTTGTGAAATTTGAGCTTTGGAAGACCACGAACTAATTCGTTTTTAGCCAGATGATTAATAGCATCAATGTTAAGATGAGATAATCTGCGATGCCATAACCATGACTTGGTCTTAGATGCTTTAGAGAGAAGACATATTGGAGAGGCGGCCATCATGTCTTGTAGGGACAACGTATAAAGATTTGCACCACGAGATCCCTTCAACAAGTCTTTTCCTTCCAAGTTGCAGATGAAACAAGTGTGTTGTCGAAAAGCAACCTCTAGGTTGGAATCACAAAACTGTCCTACTGAAAATAAGTTATGACCAAGACCTTCTACATAGTATACCCTTGAAATCGTAACGTTTCCAATCTGATATTCACCATACCTCATTATCTTTGCAATATGATCATTTCCGAATTTAACCGTTCCAAGAAACTTGCTGACGAAATTTCGGAGCATCGAGCGATCTCCGGTCATATGCTTTGAACAACCGGAGTCCAAATACCAGAGGATGATTTGGACCACCTGAAAATATCACCACACGAAGACAATGTAGAGGTATCGGAATCTGAATGTTCCTTGTTATTAGCAGGTACAGATTTAATAATCTTAGATTTGCTAACTATAGGTTTCTTAGATTTCCTAGCCTTCTTCTTCCTAGTTGGTGGTGTAGATTCTAGTTGGCTTAAATCCTGTGGTATTTCTTCACTGATAGGCACTATAGTGGGAGCTGACCTAATTAAAGGGCGCTGTTTCCATACTTGAGTGCTAGTGTGCCTAACTAAAGGACGCTCAGACCTAACCTCAATGGATGCATTCCTAGTTAAAGGGCACATTTTTCCATCTAATGTAAAGGTCCTACCAGTGGGACGCCATTGCCAGCCAACTTGGGCACGAGTTCTACCCGTTGGCTTCCATTCAAGATCATTCCTAATGGCATTCATTTCATTCACATGATCAATAAGACACAAATCATGACGTTGGGAAAACATACATTCATTACAATTCCAACATTTCAAATCAGAATTCACAAATGGTTTAGGCTTCTGCACAGGCGTAGAGCTTTTAGTCTTAACATGATTCTTTTTATTTAAAACTGAACTAACATTCCTATGGTGAGCTTCTACTTTCTTCTTGTTGGTACTACTAGTAGAGGGCTTGATCTTATCTTTCTTGAGTGGCGATCCTTTAGCCTTAGTAGACTCTTTTACTCCTGTAGAAGGCAAAGTGGGAATATTAGCAACAGATTTTAAAGGTGCCTTACTTGATGGTGCCAATGACGGTTTTGCTCCTGGGGTCTTATTGAATGGAGTTACAGCAATGGGTCTATTAGTGAGTAGTGCAGAACCTGGTTTACCTATGTATTGCAAATATGCTAAGCAATATTGAACTCGCTTAATATATTCATGAGCTGAATAATAGTAGCTACTTGAGGGATCTAAGGCATAAAGATCGTCTAAAATATCCCTAACAAGATCTACATGCTTAATGGCATTCCTCATATAATCATCGTAGGTAACCAGGTTTCTCTTATGAAGCGGGATCTTATAAAGCACTACTGACTTGGTTGTTGGAGCACTAGCGGACGGTGCAGAGTTGGTAGCTAAGTTATTAACAGCTTCTTGTTGGGTGAGAAGAAGTGTCTCCTTTAACTCGGCCAAAACCATGTTTTTATCAATGAGCAGGATGTTTAAGTCAGAGATTTCCTCACATTTTTGGTTCAATTGTTCAACATAAGATTGTTGCTGTGCCGCATTAAAAGCGAAGCGTTCTTCTAGTGAACCATAAAGTTTGGACATTCCCTGTCTTGCACGATCCATCTCCCCTAGAATAGACGAAAGTCTAATTTCTAAGTCCTGGTTTTTAGACTCTGCAGCCTCTAGTTCCAATTTTAGTGTTTCATTTTATGACACATCTCTCTTCAATCTCATAATCTCTTCCTCTAATGCCTTAACTATTGCAATCATCTTGTCACTCGTCTCAACACCGTTTTCACAACTATTTGTTATCAAAAGATCCTCATTTTGAATTTGTTGTTTTAATTCTAAAGATATACAATGTTGTTCTAGTTGATTAAAGCGTTTTGAAAGTAAATTGTAAGAATCTTGTAGCTTTAAAAACTCAGCGTTAGATTCGTGACAAGAATGATTATCTACCTCATTTACAGTATCAGCAACATTTACAGAGAGATCACACACATCATCACATATATTCACAGCATCACAGTTAATCATAGCGGATGTAGTTCGTAATTAACATTTACAGTAGTAAGCACATCACACGAAATTACTTGGGACAAGAATCGGTCATATTCAGATAAAATCTTTTCCTTTTCAATTAGTTGTAGTTCGTAAGCGGTGTCCATTTCATAAAACACTTTTTGAACTTCTCCAATTTCAAACTCAAGATTTTCTTTAAGAGATGCAAAACTTCCTTTTAGACTTTCGACAGATGGATTGATCTCATTCTTAAACACCTCGTTCATGTGTTCGAAAGCCCATTCTCCGGCGTTTAGGCCATTTGAAGTCGTACATTCCAAAATGACCTTGTCAAAATTAGTAAAGTATTGATTAATCTCTTGCAAGTTTAACCATACAGTGCTAACAGGTGGAAGATCCTTTGGAATTTCCTTAGGACCTTCCATGTTGACAAGTGTAGGAAATGTACTAGGGTTTCCTTCATTTAACATGTAGGTTGGTGCCGTAATGAGATCTTTGTCCATATGGAAGCGAATTCTAAAATCCGTTTTAGCAAGCTCCTGATTCATTTTAAAATAATCACAATCGGGATATTTTGCAGAGTTGTATGACCGATTCTCATCAACTAGATCCTTATTGGTGCGATCATCAAAAATATCAATCGGGTCTAAAACCAATCCTAATTGGGTTGCATTATAAAGTCTAGGACTATGGATTAAAGCTTGTTTTGCATACCGTGGATTAGGGGGAAGGCCTTTTTGACGCGATAAGTTAAATTCTCTAAACGAAGCATCAAATAAGTGAACTAGTTGAGAGGCAGCGTATTGTCTTAAAAGAAAATAATCTAGACTTCTAATCTTATTAGCCGCATTAATTTCCACTTCATTCTTCTTAGACTCTAGTAATTCAAAATCCGTTTGATGTTTTTGAAAATTAGTGACCGCTAATTCTTTTTCTTTAAGTTCGTTAGAAAGATCTGCTCTTAAGGTTTCAATTTCCTGCAAATGACCCATTTGTTTGTTTCGAAAATGATCATACTCGGGATTTGTTAGAACACTAGACGAAGGCACTAATTCCAAGGTTTGAACTTTCTCGTTGCTTAAGGCTAGCTCATCAGACAAATTCTTATTCTTAGCTAAGGTTTCTGAGAGTGCAGCATTCATTTGGCTAAGTAATGTAGCAGGAACCATAACCAAATCTTGTTGAGCAGGAGTATGCGTATGTGAAATAACTCCCGGTTGTGTTTCACTCAAAGTCTGGGGACTCACATTGATATTACTATCATTGATTGTCTCCTCATTTGAAAGACTCAGCACCGAAGACTCATTCGAATCAGCACTCTCTTGTACAACTTGATGTGGTTGAATACTAGCATCAGTGGTATTATCAGTGGTATTAATAAGTACCTCAGATCTCTTTTCTGGCCCTAGGCTAGAGATAGTTGCCATAAGAGCTGCCTGTGCAGATTGAAGTTTATCGCAGTCTGAATCATAAGCATCAAGATCATTTGCTTGGTATGCTGCATTTTGTGTAGCGACAACGTCTTGTTCAGCAATCCCTGGATCAGCAAGAAATGCAAGCTCCTCTTCATCAAGTTCCCTTCCTTGTGCCTGAGCATTCACCAGATAAATCTTTTCTGCAAACCATTGACCATCCCTTCTCCTCTTGGGTTTCTTACAATCCCTGGACATGTGACCTTCTTCCTTGCAGTTGTAGCATGTAATCATTCTCAACTTGCCTGTGGAACTAGCCCGTGGAGGAGTGTTGACCATTGGAGCAGGATTGACCGTGCGTGCATTGGTGGTTGATGTAGTAGGTCTCCCCTGATAAGGTTGAATAGGTTGAACCATTACCCTGCCATTCTCAATAGTAGCTTGTTGGCGAGAATTGGATGAATTCCTCAACTGATTTTTAGTTGGAGCTGATCCTCTAAATCCTCGTTTGCTTAATGTCCTTGTGAGATAAGCAGACATAGTGGTTAACACTTCAACTGGGTCAGCTCCTTGTTTGAATACAGGAATGGGGACTTCCTCATCATCACAATACATTGCTTGGTCTTGTTGAGCTGCATAATCACTAGAAGGAATACTCATGTGATCAGAGTAGCTTGATGGATATGCTGCATTCTCTTGATAAGAAGAATATGAAGGCTGAGTATAAGGTGCAATGCTTGCTGGGTGAGGTTGTGAACCATATTGTGATGAAGGTGCATTAAACCGATATTGTTGCTAATGTGAGGTGGGTGGTTGCAGTAGAATCGAGTATTGGGGGAAGGTTGGTATCATGTAAGGTGATGGATGATAGGCTTGATGTCCCAAGATATAAGGAGTGTTGTTGTGTGACAAGCTTGGTTGATTCGCCATCAAAGCTAAGGAATCAGGGTACAAACCTCGAGGCGAACGGTGCATGATCACATGTTTCTCATGCTGCTGAAGAAAAGCATAGAGTTGATCCAAATTTCACTTATGCAAATCCCTGGTTAACTTAACATCGGTAATATACTCACCCCATTCAGCTTGAGGTAAAGTATTCAAAAATTTGGTGTTAACCTGGAATGGAGCAATCACGAGATTGTTTACATTCAGATCATTCATGAGAGTAGTGAATCTGAAGTAATAGTCGTGAAGCGTTTCCCCTGGGTTGTACGTGAATCTATCAAACAGATCATACAACTGACATTCCCTTTCCTGTTTGGTAAGAGAGGTACCTTGTAGTAACACCTTTAGACATTCCCATAAATCCTTTGCCACCATATACTGACTTACCATTCGATAGATGTCATGTGGAAGAGCTTGGAGAATGGTTTGAAGAGCCTTTTCGTCTGCATCGGCAACAAGTTGTTGAGCTGGTGTAAGTTCTTCAAACTCCCTTGGTCGAGTCACATTGTTAACCACGATGGTTCCATAGTCAAGTGGACCATTTAAAATTGACTTAACCATAAGCCTCCCATATACCGGTTTTCCCTTAAGGTAAGACATCATCCGGCCTTGCCATGCTTCAAAAACTACTTTGATGAGCATTGGAGGGCGATTATCCGTTCCCGTAATGACGGAAATATCCGTAAGGGATGTCATCTGAGGCATTACTGAATTCGGATTCATTTTGTTCACTTCAAAGAGACAAAGATTATCGGTTGATCGAGCAGTGAAGTTAAGCTTGTGAATTGTGTTGAGTTTTTGTTGTAAGAAACCAAGATTAAATCCTCTAAAAATATCGTCGAAAAAACAAGTAAAATATCCCTTGATTCGGAACTTTTGTTGATTCGGAAGTGTTGATTCGGAAGATTTTGGCTTGGAATACCTTGATTCGGAACTTTTGGTTCGGAAGATTTGATCCGGAACTTTTTCCTTGATCCGGAACTTTTACCTTGATCCGGAACTTTCCTTGATCCGGAACTTTCCCTTGATCCGGAACTTTTTCCTTGATCCGGAACTTTCCTTGATCCGGAACTTTCCCTTGATCCGGAACTTTTTCCTTGATCCGGAACTTTCCTTGATCCGGAACTTTCCTTGATCCGGAACTTTTGGTTCGGAACTTCTTGATCCGGAACTTTCCTTGATCCAGAACTTTTGGTTCGGAACTTTTTGGTCCGGAACTTTTGTTGATCCGGAACTTTTTGATCCGGATGTTTTTGGTTCGGAACTTGACTGGGTAAACAGAAACTTGTTTCGTGATGAACAGTCGATCAAAAAATGAAGATTAAACCCAGATTTTTACCAAATAACCCAAAAAGTTTTGTGATTTCAACAATAACAAGTAAAAACTAATACTTATCTACTAATCCCAATCACAAAAACACCAAAAACTCCAAGAATCAAGATGGATCTTCTTAAAGAACACTAATACAATCAAAAACTAAAAAACAACACAAATCATTACCTTAAATCACCCCATAGCTCTTGATACCAAATGTAGAATCTTGATAACCTATGAATCTATGAAGTGGGTTGATGTTTTCTAGAGAGAGAAACTAGAGAGAGAAAGTGAGAGAAAACTATGTGTCTTTTTATTCAAGTGAAAACAAGAAATGAACAACAACCAACCCCTTTCCAAGGAGGAAAGGGGTATTTATACTTCCAAGCCACTAATGGACTTGGGCCGGCCCATGACAAGCCCATGGGCCGGTTCTTACTTAACTAAATAAGTAACTATTAACTATGAGCTATTACAACATTAATAATATTGTGGAGTGACCGATACTTCTAATATACGTAAAAACGTATTTCTAACATATTATTTTATGAACTCACTTATTTTTGGGAAGAAATTTGGATTTACGTCTTAAAGTAGCATCGACTACGTCTAAACCGGAGGATTCAACGTTACGTGCTTACGTTTACATACACCGTCTTTGGTGACAGTCCGACATTTCAGAAAATAAATTTGTCCATGAATATTATTTTGGAGTTTTAAATTTGTGTTGGTTCATAAACTCACAAATTTACGAGAAGAGAATAGGACTTACGATTTTATTTTAACGTCTTTTACGACTAAACCGGAAACCCTAGGATTACGTATTTACGTTTTCGAACTCCGTTTTTGATGAGACAATTTTTATTGGATTCGTTTTGTGACGTTGATTCATAATTTATAAAAACGTTTTTCGTAAAACGACCCGAGGGCACGCAAATCGAGGAAACTAGAATCGAGGAATACCCGTAAATTAGTGGGATGAGACAAGTTTACACTTGCCCCGCCCCACTAACATGGGACGGCCAAACCATGGACTCAACACCCTTAGGTGTCAAGCCTTAAACAAGTAGCAACTTAAAGCTTACACTTGTAAGCTAAGCTTACAAGTTAAGCTACCTTACAACAAAACCACTCCACCATAACCATTTGCATCCATTTACAACATGCAAACAACTACACATTTCTCTCTCACTCTCCCTAATGTGCCGTCCACTTTTCTCCCACAAACACCATTTTGATCAAAAATTAACCATGGAATCCTATGTTATTTCAACATATGTTGAAGCCCTCTTGAAGCTCTCTTGAATGGTGGTGATTATAACACCCATGGAGGAGTTTTCATAGTGTCTTGAGGCTGATTTTACACAAGGTATACATGAAGAATGGTGGTCTTGAAGATGGTCTTGTCTATGCACAAGTTTCTCCATCCAAATCCATGTCAAACTCATAACCTACATCAACTTGGTGGTATAAAGATTGTCCTCCTCATCTTCTTGTTATTTTGATTATGTAAACAAAATTTGATATGATGATAAAAATTTTATGTGGGGATTTGTTGTTGATAATCATGGATAAAAAGATGAAAAACTATAAGTAAAAATGGGTAAATCGTGTTTAAATGATAGGCTGTATAAAAACAGTAAAGAACCATATGGTAAACTGATAAAATGATGAAGTAGAATGGATTTACAGTAAGCTATGGGTCTTGTACACATGTGAGAGTTGGCCATGCAATGGAATCATTGTAATGAGTGAGATATGATCAAAACAAGTTTAAGGTACAAATCTGAGTTCACTGTTTTGGACGATTTTTAGAAAATACTTAGAAGATGATTCAACAGTAGCTATAGAAGAGTTAAATGTAGCACCTATCATGTAGTTTATGTGATAAAAATTTGAGCTGCTATCTCCATATAGAACTCAAGATATGGCAGTTTTGGTAAAAGTGAAAATAAAAATCAGATTTTGGAAATTAAAGTATAATACTATTATATAAGCACTCAAAATTATATTGTATAAAATATAAAGTTAAAACCCACTAACTTATGGATTTTATTTATATAAATATGTTAAAGGTTAAATAAGTGGACATTTTATAAAAATGGTAACTTGTTATGTCTTATAAGATATAAAACTATAAACATGATATTTACGACTTTTTCGACTATTGCCGTAAAATTAACGTTTTTGTTAAATAAAACTTAGACGACCAAACCCGTCTAATGTAAAGTTTATAAAAGTCATATACTGAAATGTAAGTATCTAATACAAGTAAAAACCGATAAAACCCGTACTATAAGAAATACGGACATTTACGAGCTAATTAAGCATATTGGACTAATAATTGGACTAAATAAGATAAAAACTTGTAAAAAGAACTTATTGGGCTTAACCCATTTGGGCCCAACATGGAAAGTATACATACTGATAATATAGGTATAAAAGGGATTAAAACAAGTTAAAGAACTTATAATAAGCATATAGGACTTAAAACGTGTAAATAAGTAAAACTAGTAAACTAGTATAAAAGTTATCGACATATAACACTAAAATGAGTAAACGAGAATATGTAAACCCACTTGATCATCATATATATATAATCATCATATGTATACATAATTGATATTTTATAAAGTCATTGGACAAACGTCTAAGACCGAGTATTATTTGTCTAGGTTTCCCGTGATTGAAGCACGTACCGTACGTCCGAATTGCCGATAACCCCCCTTCCCACATCAACGTGAGTTCATAGCCTCGCACTCTTTTAAATGTTTTTTATAAATATTTTATAAACTCGCGAGGGAGATAACATGTTAGTTTTTATAAAATAGGACACCATTTGTCCCGATTGTTTGTTTATTGATTTTGGACCCGAATGATTGAATGACCCGATTGTATGACCCGATAAATGATTAAAGGACCCGATAGATGAAATTAAATGGATTATTAAAGTTAGGTTATGTCACTAAAAGTCCCATTAGCATGAATTGTGAACTACCGGGATTTGGTAGACGCTTATGCATTTAATAGTACTATTTGGGGACGATCACCCCAGTTCGCGCCTTGACGGTTGATCCCCGTCGTGCCACATTGATTGGTAAGCGAATTTATGTATGAGAAGATTTCCATAGCGTGACCTTTGTGACGACACGCTACTTTAGATGGGCAAAAGTGTGTATCGGGTTAGCTACCCGTTGTTGGTTTAGTAAGGTAACAATGTCATGCGGCTTATAATAATCCATAACTAACGAAATACTACTAGACGCTCCGAATTACGATGTATTGCCTGACTAGCAATACAGGGTCATACTATTGATATTATGCTTGTGTTTTGGTTTTCATAACCATATTCATATGACGGTTTTTATTTTCATGCAACGTCATAAGACGTATTGTATGATGTTTTTACGACATTGGCTCGTATAATGATTTTTAAGGCAAACGCCTATATTGTGATTTTGATGAAGATTTGTATAAAATGACTTTGGCTATTTTATGGCCTATTAAAATGATTTGTACAAAATGATTTTCAGTAATAATTTTATACTGATATTATATTGATGGATTTTATTAAACTCTATGAATTCACTCGGCGTTATCGCTGACCTTTTCTTTTAACATGTTTTATCTCAGGTACTTGAAGGTAATTCTCGGGAAGACGACAAGAATTCATGGCCCGCACTTAAACAATATTTTTCCATTCAAATACTTTGTAAAACTTTGTATGAAATATAATGACTTGGGACCTATGTAAACTTGATATTTATGAATGGAAATGCTTTTATTATTATACGACGCGATTTTTATGCGTTGTCTATGATGTGAGTAATGTGCTATCCCGTAACACCAACTAGTCTTCCGCTGTATTGAGTTGTATAAATTTGGGGGTGTTACATTACCGCCGCATCATGAAGTGGAGTTTCGTATTGATTTAGTGCCGGGAGCTGTGCCTGTTGCTCGTGCACCGTATCGTTTAGCTCCATCTGAGATGAAAGAATTATCTGATCAATTGAAGGAATTGATGGATAAGGGATCTATTAGACCGAGTTCGTCGTCGTGGGGTGCTCTTATTTTGTTTGTTAGGAAGAAAGATGGTTCTTTTAGAATGTGTATTGATTATCGAGAGCTTAACAAATTGACTGTCAAGAATCGATATCCATTGCCGAGGATTCATGATTTGTTTGATCAGTTGCAAGGCTCAAGTGTATACTCGAAGATCAATTTGAGGTCTGGGTATCATCAACTGAGAGTTAGGGAAGAAGATATTCCTATAACAGCTTTCCGTACTCGATATGGACATTTTGAATTTCAAGTGATGCCTTTTGGGTTAACGAATGCGCCTGTCGTATTTATGGATCTGATGAATCTTGTATGTAAGCCGTATTTGGATGAGTTTGTTATCGTATTCATTGATGATATTCTCATTTACTCCAAGAGTGAAGAAGAACATGAGAAGCATTTGAGGATAATTTTGCAATTGTTGAAGAAAGAGAAGTTGTATGCGAAGTTCTCTAAGTGTGATTTTTGGTTGAAATCAGTACAATTTCTAGGGCACGTGATTGATGGTGAAGGTGTTCCTGTGGATCCTGCAAAGATTGAAGCAATCAAAGATTAGTTGGTACCCACGACGCCGACTGAAGTTCACCAATTTCTGGGTCTAGCTGGGTATTATAGAAGGTTTATCGAGAAGTTTTCACTAATTGCTAATCCGTTGACCAAGATTATTGAAAAGAATCGAGTGTTTGAATGGGGATTGGAAGAGGAATCTGCATTTAGTACGTTGAAGGTTAAGTTATGTTCTGCTCCGATATTGTCTTTGCAAGAAGGATCTGAGGATTTTGTAGTGTACTGTGACGCGTCTCATAAAGGATTTGGAGCTGTGTTGATGCAAAGGGAGAAAGTAATAGCATATGCATCGAGACAATTGAGGAAGCATGAAGAAAATTACACTACTCATGATTTAGAACTTGGGGCTGTGATTTTTGCTTTGATGTTGTGGAGACACTACTTGTATGGAACCAAGTGTGTGGTTTTCACTGATCATAAGAGTCTGTAATATATTTTGGACCAAAAGGAATTGAATATGAGGCAAAGGAGATGGGTTGAGTTGCTGAGTGATTATGACTGTGAGATTTGTTACCATCCTGGTAAAGCGAATGTGGTAGCTGATGCACTTAGTAGAAAAGAAAGAGATAAGTCTATAAGAGTTAGAGCTTTGACAATGGTGGAAAGTGTTGATTTGACAGAAGCGATATTGAAAGCCCAAGCTAATGGTTTGAAGGAAGAGAATGTTGAGGCAGAAATTTGGGTAGAATGTTGAAACCATTGTTTGAAGTAAGGTCAAATGGATTAAGGTATTTTTAGAATAGGATTTGGTTACCATTGTGTTCGTTCGAGGAATGTTCTTTAGGAGTGCGAGATTTAGTGATGAATGAATCTCATAAGTCGAAGTATTCAATACATCCTGGATCGGACAAGATGTATCAAGATCTTAAGAAAGGTTATTGGTGGCCGAATATGAAGGCAGATATAGCGCAGTATGTTAATAAGTGTTTAACTTGTGCGAAAGTGAAGGCTGAACATAAGAAACCATCTGGATTATTAGTGCAACCTGAGATTCCTGAGTGGAAATGGGAGAAGATTACTATGGATTTTGTGACAGGTTTGCCAAAGACTGCTAATGGTTGTGATATGGTATGGGTAATTGTAGATAGATTGACTAAGTCTACTCACTTTTTGCCAATGAAGAAAACGGATAGTATGGAGAGGTTAACAACAGTGTACGTAAAGGAGATTGTTTGTCGACATGGTGTATCTTTGTCGATAATTTCTGATCGTGATAGTAGGTTTACTTCAGAATTTTGGAAATCTTTGAAGAAAGCGATGGGAACGGAGTTATGTTTGAGTATAGCATATCATCCGGAAACTGATGGACAAAGTGAGAGAACGATTCAAACGTTAGAGGATATGCTTCGTGCGTGTGTGATTGACTTTGGAAATGGTTGGGATAAGCATTTGCCATTGGTTGAATTTTCGTATAATAACAGTTATGATGCTAGTATTAAAGCCGCACCATTTGCAGCTTTGTATGGACGTAAGTGTAGATCACCAGTGTGTTAGAGTGAGGTAGGAGAAAGTCAATAGACTAGGCCTGAAATGATATTTGAGACGACTGAGAAGATTGTGCAAATTAAGAAGCGTTTGTTATCTGCCAGAAGTAGATAAAAGAGTTATGCTGATAACAGAAGGGAACCATTGGAATTCTAAGTAGGAGACATGGTTATGCTGAAGGTATCTCCATGGAAAGGAGTGATTCATTTTGGAAAGATAGGAAAGTTGAGCCCGAGATATATTGGACCATTTAAGATTATCCAAAGGATTGGATTGGTTTCTTATAAGTTAGAGTTGCCTGATGAACTTAAGGCTATTCATAATACTTTTCATGTGTCTAATCTGAAGAAGTGTTTAGCTGAAAGGGCCATTGGAGGAAATTCAACTTGATGATAAGTTTCATTTTATAGAGGAACCTGTAGAGATTATGGATAAGGAAGTTAAGAAATTAAAGCATAGTAAAATTCCGATTGTGAAGGTGAGATGGAACTCTAGATGTGGACCAGAGTTTACCTGGGAACATGAGGATTTCTTTAAGGATAAGTATCCTTATTTGTTTAGGAAGGATTATGCGCCACGGATGTCGCTTCTTTTAAGAAGGAGGGGATGTGATAACCCGAAACCGAGGTCATTGCTTAATCTTCTTTTACGATTATTTTTGAAATTTTTGATGAGTTTGAATGATATTTATTTTTGGAGGTTTAAGTTTAAACCGATGTTGGAAGGTTTATATTTTATATTTAATAAGTATAAGGAGTATTGGAAAGCGTGATGTTGATGGATGCCAAATATTTTACGTTTTATTGTCGGTGTTCGATGTTTGTCATTTGTGATGTTTTCTTTTAATTGACGTGTTAAGTCGAGTCGGGAGTCGATATTATTATATTTGAGGTACGTTTTAAATTTTTAAAAGTATCTTTATGAAACCCGAGCCCCGTAAATATTTTCAAAATTGACTAATAGTTATTTCTCGCTTTTTAGCTAACTATTGCCATTTTGAGCCATAACTATTGCAAAATTACAACATTGGTCCCTCAACCACCATATATAAGCTAAAATTTCACACACACAACACTCATAATCCACTAACTCAAAAATTGTTTTTCTCTCTCTCTTCTTTTCTTTCTTTGTCGTGACCTTCAACCCACCAAAACACCCACTTTGATCAATTTTTGCTCCATTTTTACAATGATCTAAGTTAAAAGAACACAAGACCCATCCTTATTATTGCAAGGAGATCATTTTGGTATAAGATTTATGTACATGCAAGAGTTTTATTTTTTTTTAAAGTTGGTAGGTGATAATTATGCTCATGCATGTTGTTTTTGGCATGATCAAGAGATGTTCTTGCTAAACGTTTTGTTAAAAACTTGATTTTGATTTGAAGGTTTTGATTTTTATGATGATTCTAGTGTTATAGTTGATATATGTTAGTGTTAGGGTTATGGGATGATCATATCTATGGTTGGTTTTTGTTAAAAATGTGATTTTATACAAGTTTTTGAAAGGCATTTTACAACAGTAGGTAAACTGTAATTTCGGGAAGTTTAT
This sequence comes from Glebionis coronaria, assembly GCA_025667525.1. NCBI lineage: Eukaryota > Viridiplantae > Streptophyta > Magnoliopsida > Asterales > Asteraceae > Glebionis > Glebionis coronaria. Next base: position 498,169,199 of record CM046877.1, read on the forward strand.
ATTGTGATAATGGTTTAACTTATTGCCTAGGGTTGTAGATAATTTGATTAGCTTCGATTTGATATAAAGTAGAGCTTCTAGCTCCAAACGAGCGCGAAGTTATGATGGTTTGATTATTTGTGAACCGGGAGACGAGTATCAACACTATATATAGTTGTTGTCGATATTTGGATCGAATCTCGGGGACTATAAATTGAAGTTTGAACTGAGTCACATACTTATAATGAAGTGTAAACCCTAGAGGATGAGTTTATTTTCAAACCCATGTGTCGGTTTTGTAAACGGAGTCGTTTAAAGAAGTTAAAACGGTTTTATGAATTATTAACGTAAATCTATCCGGATTTTGTAGTTTGAAGATGAGTCGGGTAAAGAACTTTAAAAGTAATTTCATTTGATAAACTTGTTGGAGGAATTTATATATATAGTAAGTTAGTTTCTCGAGTCGTTTTATAAACGTTTGACGAGTCTAAATGGGTAAATAAGCTAGTACATGTAGTATGTGCCGGCGGATTTTGTTAAAAGTGTATAATGGTAAAGTAAATATATAGAAGAGTGTAATAGAGTTGTTTGTATCGTTTTCTCTTGAGTTTATCATGATTTTATGAGTTTGAGTTTGATGTTGTTATGTATGATTTATTTCTCGAGTCATTATTAACGAAAGCGCCTTATTTGATAGGTAGCGGTTCACGTGTTTGAAAGGCATCTTCTATCATCGACGATCATCTCGATAGATCTCTTATACTAAGGTGAGTCTGTAGCCTCGCTTTTCATGCTAGCTACTAAATGTTTTATTACCCGGGAGGGGGATACATGCTATTTGAAAATAAATGAACACAAGTCATGAGTAATTGTTGGACCCGAATGTTGCCTAAGTTGTTTACATTGTATTGAGTACCTTGTTGCTAAAGACTCTAAATTCATGAACCGTTAACTATATTCTGACTTGATGTTGTGAGTCGGGAATAGCCGCTTATTCTAATGATAGTACTATTGGGTTGACCACCCTATTTGAGACCAGGGCATTACGCTCAGTAACCTCTGGGAAGGATAATTTACGGGAATAAGAATGTGGTATTCTAGCAACTGATACCCTAGAGGGGCAATGGTTTTATTCTAGTCATGTCGGCATTTAGTGTGGGTGACTATTTGGTTAAGGGGTCGGTGTCATGAGCTTAAATACAATGTTATTGCCTTGAATATAGATTATGTGTACGACAATTCTATAAATGATTATGATTGATTTTCTCCTTGTGTTCAAATGTGATTTGATAAACCTATAGACTCGGTCAACATTATTGTTGACTCGTTTTAGCATGTGTTTCAGGTAATAGGAAGTGATGGAAGGCGGAGCTTTTCTGTGGAGGTTGTGGATAGGCTTTTGGAAGAATGTTGGTCTAAAAACTATTTCTATCCTTTAACTGTTGAACAATTTGTTATATGTCTATATATTGTACTAAACTTGTTGGTTGTTGGTCGAGATCCATGGGGACTAAACGCTTTACTCTGGTGTCGTTTTAGTACATTATGGGATGAAATTATGTTTTAGACCTATTATGAAAATCTTGTTTATATTTTACGTGTAAACGTCTCTCTTTTGAGTCGTTCAATATACCTTGTGTGATGATGCTTGTGTCTAGCACCCAATTATGTATTTCCGCTGCGCAATGTAAATTGGGGGTGTTAGATAATATTAGTCTTGTCCCTTCATGCTGTGGCCTTTGTCATTGTCTTTCGACTTTGTATTTTATCTTGAGATCTTTAAATCATTCTTGACTTGTCCTTGCCATCTTGCGATCTTGTGTCTTTATCCACATGCTCATACTTCACATCATCTTGAAAGCTTGCTAACAATCTCCTTTGAATAGAGGTCATTCCATCTGGCGCGAGATGATAAAGAGAGAGCTTCGTCTATCGATGAACAGCGGATTGACGGCCCTTCATCTTTCTGAATCGAGACCCGGCCCGGCTCGCGTCGTTCCAACAACCGGCGGGGAGCACCTCAGTATACGATCGCGTACAGTAACTGGGAGTCCTATTACACCTAAGGCCAACTTCAATTCACCAAACCAAGGTTCATCTCGTGTAGTGATTGTGGACTCGTACAAGGATATTGAGTAGACGGTTGATGTATCAGACTCGACCCTATAATTGTTAAGGAAGATTTTGATTATCAGAGTTGCAGAATTTTTAGCTTTCTTGATTGTTGAATGTCTTTGGGCATGAGTATGTGGTTTTGAATCTTTGACTTTGCTGAGTGCATCGTAACGCCACCTTCTCAAGACAAAACTGAGACAAGGACAGGATGGCTTTGACATTCGTCCTAAATCGGTAGCGTTTTACCTCCGGTCGGTGAAGATCGTTACACGATATTAAATATCGTACCTGTGATTAGGTAGATTCAATTAAGAACCTCCTTGACAAGGTTTCGCGGTTGTACTAGCCGTTCTCTTTACTCGACCATCTCAAAGCAAGACTACGAACATAAAGAGTGAATCAATTAGATAAATATTCGCTTGATTAAAGTCGTCAATTCAAATTCCTGGAACAAGTTTAATTCATTAAGAATCTTACCATTCTTGCTTTCCAGTTGACACAAGCTTGATTCATAAGAATCTCGCAAGTTACCTACCGTAGCGCTGTTTAATGTTGACGCTAGAAGGATTTACATTCGTCATTATGAATATTAATAAATATCACTTTGAATGTTCTGGCAAGACCATAAAGATATTGCGTAGAAACCTAAAACGAGTTTGAATCGATAAAGAAACAAACCACTGTTGCTTTTCAGTTTTACATATGTTCAATTCATAAAGAATCTTACACATGACCTACCGCAGTGTTGTTGGATGTTAACACTGGAAGGATTTCCACTCATCATTGTGAATACTAGGTAGTATCACTCTAAGTGTTCTAGCAATATCGCAAGGATATAGCGTAGGACTCTCTTGATCTTCATCCATGTATCCTAACAAGATTTGATTGATCTCTTGGCTCTAGACTCGATTTGTGCACTTTAGTGGTCGGAGGTTGGAGTAGATGCCACCTATTCAATATCAACTATCTCGGAGTGAGAAAGTCGATAGAAGTTGTGTTGATCTCCGTGACAATAAAACAAACTTCTTTTGAGAGAAGCCTGAGTCAGCTGGGGAGGGGTTGTGCATTACATCATTGGGTCCATGATGTGTTGTTTTCATGATGTGTTCACCCGGTTTCTGCCTAAGTTGTATGGAGGGCTAATTTTTTTTCACTCTTTATCCTTACATTTCTTTTTCATTCTTCAACCCCTTCAATGCTTACCAAGACATATTTACTAGCACCTTGTTGTGATTGTTCCAGTGCTAGCATCAGTACTTAGTCGGCATTCAACTACGTTCACATTCTACTCCATCTTTCCTAAGGACTTCTAATAATCTATTAGATTGTCCCTGGGAAGATCCCTCCGATTCTGGTTGGATCATAGCACTTAAACCTAACCACCCTTTTTACACCAATAACGTCGTGAATTAAAGATGTTGTGGAACCATGAGTGCTTGAGTCTTTAGATCACATTTTAATCATATTCTCCCCTATCTCTAATATATAAGATCGTTTGATATTAGAGATACCAAATTTGATTAAAATATATTTTGAAAAATAGTCTTGAAAATCTTCGGGAGAATATCATTGAAGAAGTCTTGATCCACATTAAACTTTTGAGGATAGGAGTTGTTAAACACACAATTTTTGAAAGATTTTGAATATCATTGAAGAATTCTTGAAAAAATTGTGTTCAACGCTTTTCGAAAACCATTTCTTTTTTGCGACATGGTATTTCTAAAGCATAAACTTTAGTTCATAGACTTTTAATGTCTTGACAAATACACTCAAGTGTAAGAAGATTTAACTTCTTTTGCTGAGGGTAAGTGATGAGACTGCTTTTATACATGGTCTCATCGTCCAAATTGGGCTTAAAATGCATAAAATATCATTAAAACTGCCAAATATATGCTTGTGTTTGTTACTTGTGTATTTTAGGTACGAATATTGAGGAAATGGCAAAAGATCACAAGAATCATTCAAAAACGAACACGGGAAACGAAGCCGGACAATGAACCGGGCCCAAGTTTTGAATTTCCAAAAATACCCTTGAAGAATTGAAGATTGGCAACTTTAGTCCCTCAATTTTTGAAGACTTGACAAGTTAAGACCTTGAAGAAATCAAGTTATGCAAGAATGGTCCTCAAAGTTTGAAGACATTACAAGTTTAGCCCTTGGAAATAGAAGAAATTTCATTTGAAGTCCTTGTTTGAAGCTTATAAAGCTTTTGTGCCAAAATTGCCAAATCACCAAACTTGTTATAAAGGGAATTACAAGTTTGTTGCTATTTAATACAAGATGAAGAAAGAAGGAACCTTGAGGGGCCATAACTGCCAAGACAACCAAACCCATTCCACCATTCAGCTCCTTACACGTCACTAAACCCACCCATTTACCCAAACCCTTACCCATTACCCAACCAAACTCGTACAAAACACAACCAGTTTATTAAATACTGGGTAAAACCCCAGTCAACCCTTTCCCACTTTCCCTCCCTAACACTTTTTTTTAAATCTTTTTTACCCAAAATGGATTAAACACACCCACTAATTACCCATAAACCCTATTTAATCCCAAGTCCAATTAATTTCAAATCAAAGGGTTTCTTGTTGAATCTTTCCAGATTATTAATTGGTCACTTTGTCACTTAATCCCACATCCCAAATCACCACAAGACACACCAATGTGTCTTGTGGGACCCTCCCCTGCCCCGTCCCTTTCCCTAAAAACCCTACACCCGACCAAACCAACGACCCAGCTTAAATCCTTTGACCCCAAGCACAAGTTAATGGCCAAGATCAAATCTCAACAGCTGGACATCACCAAGACTTTTAAGAAATCACATGGCACATTTTTGACCAATTTTTGAAGATTCGTCCAAGGACATTTTAGGGCTTTAAGGCATTAGGGTATAAGCATTTCTAGATAGTTCTATCTTTTTGTATAAATAGAGGTCGCATGTGACCTCTATCACTTGTTCCAGATTTTCTTTCTCAAAATTTATGTAATCCATTTTTAAGTAATGCAAAGTTTGGTGTTTTCATATGTTGAATTATAATTCCTTTTGATTATTAAAAGAGTTGGTTCTAAGTGAGAAGAGAAAATCTGAGTTCCATTTTTTACTTTGTGAGTTAAAGTTTCCAAAGAAAGGGAAATTTTCTGTTTTCTAAAAATTTGTTCCTATTGATTCTGAAATTCACACACAAACTAAGTGAAAGTGGATGTGTATGTGTGAATTCCAGTTCTGATTAGTGTTTGTTTAGAGTCAAAGTTCCAAAAGTTTTTGAAAAGGTTTGAAAAGTTTCAAAAAAAAAAATCAGATTATTGTTTTGTGTTTTGATTCTCAGCAGGTTTCATTCATTGTTTGTTGTTCAAGGTTCAGCATAGACCCGGGTCTATTGGAGGTGATATACAGTCACTGTTGGGCCTGGATTTAGGCCCAACAAGGTAACAACCTTGTCCTTGTTTAGTTTCATAAAATTTCAGTTTTTATGTGATTTATGCAAGAAAGTGTTTAAGTGTTGTTTAATGGCTTGATTTAAGTTTATTTGGTATAATATGAATGTTAAGAGTAGTTTAGATCAGTTTGGTAAGAGTTTGATGTGATTTTCTTTGAAAAATTTACTTTTCTGATTTTTAAGGGATGTTTGGATCTGTTATTTATTTGAGATTTGGTGAAAGATTTTTGAAAATAACTGGTTTAAACCACTTCTTTGGATACTGGTAGGTTATATGATAGGTTAGTTTTCAATTTGGAGGAGTTTTAAACAAGTTTGCTTGGTAAAAAATTGAGAAATAGCATAAAATCAGTAAGCCTTATTTCTGCCGATTTTTGTTGGAATTTGTGCATCAGGTTTGGTTAATTGTTAGATAATAGGTTGTTCTAGGGTTTGTAATCAGTTTCTTTCCATGTTATTGATTTGTATGCAAGTTAAGAGGCTTTGAAAATCGTTTTTGTGCATGTAAATTGTGTCTACTGTTCATCAGAAACATTTTGCCCAGATCAGGAACTTAATTGGCTTATTTGGTGCTTAATTTGTGAAGTGATTGCTAGTTTTTTGTGTTTACTCAGACTCCCCACAACCCAATTAGTGTGGGGGTTCCTTGTGGTCCAAAGAACAAGCTCACAAAGGGCTTTCCTAAGCTCTTGGTCAACTGACAAGCAATATTACACTAGCAGTGGGAACAAACTTCCCACTGGTAGTTCATTTGTTTGTACTGCTAAGCAACAAGACAAAACCCCAAACATGTCACTATCAGTTTTCTTTGTTTTTTTTGTCTTTAGTGCCCTAAATTGGGAATTAGACCTTCAAACCAATTTTGTTATTTTTCTAATTTAATTTAGGATTTTTCTGTTAATTTATTTTTTAGGTTACTGTTCATTTAGTATTTTTTAGATTAATTAGCTACTTTTATTACTTTTTAATATTCTATTTTTGGAATTTAGTGGTAAAAATTATTATTTTTCACTTTTAACAATTTTCCTAGACTTAAAATAATATTTTAAGGTTTTTGGTATAAAAATATATACTGTTCATCTTTTTATTAATTTTTAGAACTAATTTAAGTTAATTAGGGTTTTAATTAAACTAGTTTTGTCTTTTAGTGGTAAAATTAATATTTTTCTAACTTTTTCATTTTTCTACTGTTCATTAGAGTAATTTAGGATTTTTAAAATTGGTAAATCATTTTTAGCATTATTTTATTATTTTTTATAGTTATTTTGGTCTAAAAATAGTTTTTAGTAATTTAAAAATAGATAAATAGTTTTGAAAAATTAGAAAAAATACTTTTTAGTCTTTAGATAATATAAGTAAGTTATTTGTTCAATAAAATCATATTTTGGACATTTTGATTAATTATATTTAATTTTAGGGCTTTAATTAGCATTTAAAATTGAATATTTAATTAATAAAAGGTTTTAAAATATTTTTATTGAATTTTTATTCTTATTTATATTATTTTAGACTACTTTATCTTTTAATTAATTTTTAGGTTTCAAAATTTTTTAATTTTGTAGTTTTTTACGGTTTTACGTGAACGCGTTTTCGTCTTAGCTCGATCCGTCTTCGTAACCGTCTCTTTCTTTCTTATCTCATTTCTTTCTTTTCTTATAACAATAAAATCACAATCATTAATCAACTCATTACACAACACACGTGCCTCCTCGAGAACGAACTCACTTTACTTTTAGGGTCATTCACACACGGTTTTCCTAAAGCTCGTTGCACGCTTACCCTATTTTGTTGCTCTTTTTCCTAAAAGGGTATACAAATCACTACATCAACTTTTGGCGCCGCTGCCGGGGAGGCGTGTTGTGTTTTGATTGAACATTGTTGGTTTTTTTATACTAGCCATAAATAGTATTTGTATTAGTAGCACTCTACTAATACGTATTATCGTTTTTCGGTTTTTGTGTGAATATTATTACTATATTGTATACGTAGAACAATAAATTCACAAGTACTCCAAATACGTGAGAAATCACAACCTTGACTTGGGAGGTCATTACCCAATCATTGTATTCGAATCTCAAACCAAAGAAAAAAGGCAAAAATAGATAAATACTTTCGTGAAGCTTAATCTTGATAATACAAACTATAAGGTGGGTATAAGGCGGTTGTATTTCACGACCTAAAGGAAAAAGGCTCTTAAGTGCTTTTCCTCCGCTTGCTTGTGCGTATTTGATTTTGAGAGTGAATCGAGGGTTTTGCCGCCCAAAGTATTACTACATATCATATATATTTTCTTGGTTTCTATTGATTAAACCCTCTTGAACGATTTGGTGTTCCACCATCGTTCTAAAGTCATCGAAGGCGTTCACTCCACGTGATCGTTTTCATTCCTTGAGGCTTCTTTAATCGAGAGATTTGATTAAGGTGGAGATTTGTAGATTTGTGTCTACCTAATACATTCCAAATCCAAAAAAAGTAAAAACAATCAAAAACCACAAAAAAAAATTGAAAAAGTAAAAACACCAAAAAGAATCTTCTTTGCTCGCCCTCTCGTTGTACGTGACGTTTATGCAAACTCGCTCCAAAGCAAGACGTGCTCCTAAACGAAGAAACAAAACTCCCACTCCAACTCATTCTAGTGAGGAGTCTCCTATTGACGAACCCATTGTACGAGAAGCACCAACCATGGCGAATCGAACTATGATGGAGTTACTTCAAGCACCCACCGAGGGTTATGGAGAAGCTATTGTGATTCCCGCAATCCTTGCGGAGAATTTTGAGGTGAAAACGGGTTTGTTGTCGATGATCCAAAACAACAAATTCCGTGGTGATGAGAAGGACAATCCACACAACCATATCCGCCAATTCAATCGCCTTACCGCCACGTGCAAATTTAAGGATGTCTCGAATGACTCGATTAAGATGATGCTTTTTCCGTATTCCTTAGCGGGGCCCGCTAAAATTTGGTTAGAGAAAGAGCCACCCAATTCTATATTGACGTGGAAGGATCTCGTTTCAAAATTTGTGAACCAATTTTTTCCGCCCTCTAAGACTACGCATTTGAAAAATGAGATTTCTAAATTTTCACAAGAATCAAATGAAAGTTTTTCAACGGCTTGGAATAGGTTTAAGGAGATGTTGCACGAATGTCCTCATCATGGTTTTTCCGACTTACACCAAATAGATACGTTTTACAATGGACTTAAATATCATGAAAGAGATTATTTAAATGCCACCGCGGGTGGTAATTTTTTGTGTAAAACGGTTGAAGAAGCTTTGGTCATAATTGAGAATAGGTCTAAGGTTTATAGCCCTCGTAACACACCGAGTGTTGCCAAATTGGGCTCATCATCGTCTCGTAGTATCAATGCCTTACAAGATGAAGCGAATGAGAAAAATCGGTTTTTCGATAGGTTTTCGACCCTTATGTCCCATTGGAAAGCTCAAGAAGCTTCGAATTCCGCTTCGGTTAAAGCGGTTTCTAAGAGTTGTTTTTCGTGTGATGGAGCTCATGATCTTTCCGAGTGCATTACCGCGGATGGTAACACTTCGAGTGCCTATGTAGCCACGGGAACTTATAACCAAATCGGTCAAGGTTCCCGCCAAAATCAAGCTCCACCAAATCAAAATGCTAATAATTATCGAAACAACAACCAAGGTGGAAATTACCAAGGAAATCAAAGGAATTATAACAAGGGTAATTATCAAAGTGGAAATGGGCAAATTTCTAATCAAAACCAAAACCGTGATTTTGAAACTACTTCACAAGGTTTTCAAAATGATCACACCAAAAATTTTCAAGGAGAGTTTTTGAATTATGCTAAGGCTAATGATGCTAAGTTTGACAATATGCAACGTGAAATGGTTAGCTTAAGATCCGAGTTGAAAAACGAGCTAAAAATGAACTTGCTAAAGAACTTAAAACTCATGCTAATAAAATGGAAGGAAATGTCACACGTCTCCAACAAAATCAACAAAAAATGGAGCAAGGTCAACATGAGATTAAGCAAGAGTTGTTAAAAGCGGATGCTAGGCAATCTAAGTTCGAAGACCGTATGGCTAAGATGTTTGAAGCTATCATGTGTAAGCCCTATTCTTCGGGTGGTCTTCCTAGTGATACCATCGTGAACCCGAAAGGAGAGTTGAAGGTTATTACTACTCGTAGTGGTAAAACTTTCAAAGAACCCATTTCTCGTCCAAGTACTTCTATGGAGAAGGAAAAAGAGAAAGAACCCGAGGTTGTGGTTGAAAAGGAGCACATTACAAGCCCACGAAGTACCGCTCAAACCACACCTACGGTTGAACCCACACCAATCATGGAACCCGAGATTCCAAGGCCGATGCCTATACCTATGCCCCAACCCACACCACCTTTACCCTACCCTTCAAGACGAGACAAGGAAAAGGCACAAGAACGAAATAATTATCAATTTGAACTTTTTATGAAAATGTTTCGTGACTTGCATTTTAATATAAGTTTTGTCGACGCCTTAGTCATGATGCCTCGATTTGCCGCGAACTTCAAAAGTATGTTGAATAACAAAGAGAAATTGTTAAAATCGTCTAGTTGTTCATCGGTTTTTCTAAGCCGCATACCTCAAAAATTCGGTGACCCTAGAAAGTTGTTAATCCCATGTGCAATACAAGACATGGAAGAATGCTACGCCTTGGCCGATCTTGGTGCTAGTATTAATTTGATGCCTCTTGAGATTTTTAAATCGCTCAATCTTCCAAATCTCACTCCTTCAAGAATGTCAATCGAGATGGCCGATCATTCTACGATTCTAGCTTGTGGAGTTGCCGAGGACGTCTTTGTAAAAGTTGGAAAGTTCTACTATCCTGTAGACTTTATTGTTGTTGATATTCCCATCGATCCTAAAGTTCCGTTAATTTTAGGTCGATCCTTTTTGGATACCTCGAGAGCACTTATCGATGTGCATGCAAGAAAAATCACTCTTCGTTTCAATGAAGAAGAACTCGTCATTAATGCAACCCAAAACTCCACTCTTTCTCATGTGTATTCTATCACATCTTTGTATAATGTCAATCCCATCAAAAACATTTGCAAAAAGATTTCCAATAGAGTTTTAGGAGTTGTTGAGAAAAATGAAGTTCCGTCCCCTCCGCCGGTGGAGGTTAAGAGTGTTAAGCCTACGATTCCAATCTCGAGTGACTTTTCGGATGATGAATATGTAGACCCCGATGGGGAGGTTTTCTTTGTTGACAAAAGATTTGAAAACTTACCACCACCTTTACCAAAAAGGTTTCAAAATGTGAGAATTTTTAGTGTGACTAACATTGCTTTAGAAACACCGAATATTTTTAACATAATTAAATCGGGTTTTCACAAGGAGAGTTTAAAAGATGAAAAAGGAAAAAATTTTGAATTAAATTTAAAAGATTTTTCTACAACTCTAACTCCGTCATCACCACGTGTATTGAGTGCTACAAGCTCGTCTTCTCCTTTTGACGATGCTTTGTGTGGACTTAGTGTGGGGGAATCCCCTTATGTTCCCTTCCCTTTCTCCACCGAGGACGAGATATTTGATCCTGGAATTGCTTATATAGGGAAATCTCGGTCTTCCACCGATGCAATAAATGGAAAATCTTTTCATTTGATTGGTGCGAGTCTACCTCGAGTAGCTCAATGTTTCTATGACTTACCCATTGTCCCACCCTTCTATTTCTTCTCTCCTATTTTCTTGAAACTCTTTGAGTTTTTGTTAACTCATGATGAAGTGGCGTTGTTTTGTTTTTCCAATGAAAACGAGAACGCCATCTTCGATCCCGGTATTTTGCACCATTGAAGGACTTAGTCCTTAATACCGGTTGTTTTTGGGCCTTGTTTATCATGTAAGCCCCACCAAAAATTGACCATACCATGATTATCCCTAAATGATCACATTTATGGGGATTCGAGTCGAGCTTTTGACTCGGTTATCAAAAACAAGGTGCCTCGTGGGGGAGACCCATGCTTATCCATGTACATATTTTTTCTTTCTAATGTAGTTTAATGTGAGGGGATTTGTGCCCTTCCAACCTTTGTTCCGTGGTTGTTTGTTCATTGTGGTTTTTAGATCATGATCTTCACGATTGGAGCCTCTCGTGTTCGTTTTATGGGAGCACTCGATCGTTTGCTTTGAAGACATTTCTCAATATCCAAATGATATATCCTTTGATGTTCTAACCTTAGTTTTTTAGCACACTTCATAAACGGCTATTAATTTATGGTTACACCCTTTCCATGCTAGATTGGGCATTCGACTACGTCTCTAGTATGGGGGTATTTGCACCCCCTAGACTCGAAACATTGAGGACAATGTTTAACTTTAGTATGGGGGGGGTGAATAGATACTTGCCTTGCCAAACCTTCACGCTTTCCAAAGTTTATCTTTTTGTTATCGTTTTATTGCAAAATAAGGCTAAAAATTGCCAAATTTTAATTTTTTCTCATGCTTTATAAGTGTTTAAAGACACGAATGTAGATTTTCCGATGGCGAGAATAAGAGTAATTTTTGACTCGACCGTGCGTGTTGAGCACTTAGCTTTGATTCCTTAACTACACATTAGGCTAAGTCTCTTAAATGAGGACGAAAAATGATAGAGTTAATTATAAGTTACTATGCTAAACGTAGAGTACTCGTATTCTTTCAAAAACTCATGTGTTCTCGTTGTTTGCTTATTCTCCCTTCGCTTGTAAATATTTTTTGCTTAATAAATATTGACTTAGCGGTTTAGTTAGGATTGTTGGGTTTCTAGTCTTTTCTAGTAGCTTCCGTGTAATTAAATTGGGAAGACATTAAGGTATCGCCAGCGTCACGGTTTTGAAGTATTGGCACCCCAATAATCGAAAGCTTCACCTAATAATAAGATTTCAAGTTCTCACCTAAATCTAGCAAACAATTTGAAGCCCCACAAGGCCGAAAAATCTATGCAAAATTGAAAGTGAATCAAGCCTTAATCTTCGAAGCTTTAAAGATCCAAAATTCGCTTTAGCATGAGGATATACGTCTTTGGCTAATAAAACCACCGATGAGGAGGATAATAAAAGGCAAGGCAAGACCGAAGTCATAATAAAAGCTTCATGGCGAAGTTGAATACAAGATGGAGGTAAACCAAAGATAATAAGGCCCTTCCGTTAGGGGGCGTATAAAAGTCTTGGTAATAAGTCTCATGTTCAAAACCGTTATAAAACCATGTTTATCGATTCTTCTTGTCAACTTAATTTCTTAACATCGTTGTCTATTAGGAGGGGTTATTGATTTGATAGTCTTAGTTACATCGTTAGGACTCTATTTTTAGACCTAAATCTCTATTATCGCATAAGTCAATGATGTATCCTCGTGATCATTAAGACAAAATAAAATATAAGAGATACAACTTAGGAATAATGGGAGGATAAGTACGTGATTAGGGCATATGAGTAGTGTTAGCATTACTAACTTATAATGACAATGATCTCGTTGCACACTTGGCATGGAATTGGAGTGAAAATCGAGGACGATGAAATTATTTCTAACGAAGCATTCATGTGTTCTTATTCTATGAACCTAAACGTCCCATTTTGCGATGAAAATCATACATTATGTCTAAAACATAAGTAGTAGTAATAGTAGTAATATAGCTAGTTTATCATTTCAATAAAGTGAATAAAATTGAATTTTGGAGGTGCTATGATACTTAATTCTAGCATTGCGTGAGGGCACGGCAATGGTTTAGTATGGGGGAGTGATGAGACTGCTTTTATACATGGTCTCATCGTCCAAATCGGGCTTAAAATGCATAAAATATCATTAAAACTGCCAAATATATGCTTGTGTTTGTTACATGTGTATTTTAGGTACGAATATTGAGTAAATGGCAAAAGATCACAAGAATCATTCAAAAACGAACACGGGAAACGAAGCCGCACAATGAACCGGGCCCAAGTTTTGAATTTCCAAAAATACCCTTGAAGAATTAAAGATTGGCAACTTTAGTCCCTCAATTTTTGAAGACTTGACAAGTTAAGACCTTGAAGAAATCAAGTTATGCAAGAATGGTCCTCAAAGTTTGAAGACATTACAAGTTTAGCCCTTGGAAATAGAAGAAATTTCATTTGAAGTCCTTGTTTCAAGCTTATAAAGCTTTTGTGCCAAAATTGCCAAATCACCAAACTTGTTATAAAGGGAATTACAAGTTTGTTGCTATTTAATACAAGATGAAGAAAGAAGGAACCTTGAGGGGCCATAACTGCCAAGACAACCAAACCCATTCCACCATTCAGCTCCTTACACGTCACTAAACCCACCCATTTACCCAAACCCTTACCCATTACCCAACCAAACCCGTACAAAACCCAACCAGTTTATTAAATACTGGGTCAAACCCCAGTCAACCCTTTCCCACTTTCCCTCCCTAACACTTTTTTTTAAATCTTTTTTACCCAAAATGGATTAAACACACCCACTAATTACCCATAAACCCTATTTAATCCCAGGTCCAATTAATTTCAAATCAAAGGGTTTCTTGTTGAATCTTTCTAGATTATTAATTGGTCACTTTGTCACTTAATCCCACATCCCAAATCACCACAAGACACACCCATGTGTCTTGTGGGACCCTCCCCTGCCCTGTCCCTTTCCCTCAAAACCCTACACCCGACCAAACCAATGACCCAGCTTAAATCCTTTGACCCCAAGCACAAGTTAATGGCCAAGATCAAATCTCAACAGCTGGACATCACCAAGACTTTCCAGAAATCACATGGCACATTTTTGACCAATTTTTGAAGATTCGTCCAAGGGCATTTTAGGGCTTTAAGGCATTAGGGTTTAAGCATTTCTAGATAGTTCTATCTTTTTGTATAAATAGAGGTCGCATGTGACCTCTATCACTTGTTCCAGATTTTCTTTCTCAAAATTTATGTAATCCATTTTTAAGTAATGCAAAGTTTGGTGTTTTCATATGTTGAATTATAATTCCTTTTGATTATTAAAAGAGTTGGTTCTAAGTGAGAAGAGAAAATCTGAGTTCCATTTTTTACTTTGTGAGTTAAAGTTTCCAAAGAAAGGGAAATTTTCTATTTTCTAAAAATTTGTTCCTATTGATTCTGAAATTCACACACATACTAAGTGAAAGTGGATGTGTATGTGTGAATTCCAGTTCTGATTAGTGTTTGTTTAGAGTCAAAGTTCCAAAAGTTTTTGAAAAGGTTTGAAAAGTTTCAAAAAAAAAATCAGATTATTGTTTTGTGTTTTGATTCTCAGCAGGTTTCATTCATTGTTTGTTGTTCAAGGTTCAGCATAGACCCGGGTCTATTGGAGGTGACATACATTCACTGTTGGGCCTGGATGTAGGCCCAACAAGGTAACAACCTTGTCCTTGTTTAGTTTCATAAAATTTTAGTTTTTATGTGATTTATGCAAGAAAGTGTTTAAGTGTTGTTTAATGGCTTGATTTAAGTTTATTTGGTATAATATGAATGTTAAGAGTAGTTTAGATCAGTTTGGTAAGAGTTTGATGTGATTTGCTTTGAAAAAATTACTTTTCTGATTTTTAAGGGGTGTTTGGATCTGTTATTTATTTGAGATTTGGTGAAAGATTTTTGAAAATAACTGGTTTAAACCACTTCTTTGGATACTGGTAGGTTATATGATAGGTTAGTTTTCAATTTGGAGGAGTTTTAAACAAGTTTGCTTGGTAAAAAATTGAGAAATAGCATAAAATCAGTAAGCCTTATTTCTGCCGATTTTTGTTGGAATTTGTGCATCAGGTTTGGTTAATTGTTAGATAATAGGTTGTTCTAGGGTTTGTAATCAGTTTCTTTCCATGTTATTGATTTGTATGCAAGTTAAGAGGCTTTGAAAATCGTTTTTGTGCATGTAAATTGTGTCTACTGTTCATCAGAAACATTTTGCCCAGATCAGAAACTTAATTGGCTTATTTAGTGCTTAATTTGTGAAGTGATTGCTAGTTTTTTGTGTTTACTCAGACTCCCCACAACCCAATTGGTGTGGGGGTGCCTTGTGGTCCAAAGAACAAGCTCACAAAGGGCTTTCCTAAGCTTTTGGTCAACTGACCAGCAATATTACACTAGCAGTGGGAACAAACTTCCCACTGGTAGTTCATTTGTTTGTACTGCTAAGCAACAAGATAAAACCCCAAACATGTCACTATCAGTTTTCTTTGTTTTTTTGTCTTTAGTGCCCTAAATTGGGAATTAGACCTTCAAACCAATTTTTTTATTTTTCTAATTTAATTTAGGATTTTTCTGTTTATTTATTTTTTAGGTTACTATTCATTTAGTAATTTTTAGATTAATTAGCTACTTTTATTACTTTTTAATATTCTGTTTTTGGAATTTAGTGGTAAAAATTATTATTTTTCACTTTTAACAATTTTCCTAGACTTAGAATAATATTTTAAGGTTTTTGGTATAAAAATATTTTACTGTTCATCTTTTTATTAATTTTTAGAATTAATTTAAATTAATTAGAGTTTTAATTAAACTAGTTTTGTCTTTTAGTGGTATAATTAATATTTTCTAACTTTTTCATTTTTCTACTGTTCATTAGAGTAATTTAGGATTTTTAAAATTGGTAAATCATTTTTAGCATTATTTTATTATTTTTTATAATTATTTTGGTCTAAAAATAGTTTTTAGTAATTTAAAAATAGATAAATAGTTTTGAAAAATTAGAAAAAATACTTTTTAGTCTTTAGATATTATAAGTAAGTTATTTGTTCAATAAAATCATATTTTGGACATTTTGATTAATTATATTTAATTTTAGGGCTTTAATTAACATTTAAAATTGAATATTTAATTAATAAAAGGTTTTAAAATATTTTTATTGGATTTTTATTCTTATTTATATTATTTTAGACTACTTTTAGCTTTTAATTAATTTTTAGGTTTCAAAATTTTTTAATTTTGTAGTTTTTTACAGTTTTACGTGAACGCGTTTTCGTCTTAGCTCGATCCGTCTTCGTAACCGTCTTTTTCTTTCTTATCTCATTTCTTTCTTTTCTTATAACAATAAAATCACAATCATTAATCAACTCATTACAAAACACACGTGCCTCCTCGAGAATGAACTCACTTTACTTTTAGGGTCATTCACACACGGTTTTCCTAAATCTCGTTGCACGCTTACCCTATTTTGTTGCTCTTTTTCCTAAAAGGTTATACAAATCACTACATCAGTAAGCGCACTAAATCGTACACTCCCTCGTGAATACCGATCCGGGTTGCAATCTAAAAGTGATTACAAGCCATTGTGTTGAGCTAAAAACGTTGAATGTTTTGTGACAAGCTCAACCCAAGATAGATTGCTCTACCCGTTGTTGGAAAAATTGTCCAAAATAGACATTTTCCTATATAAAAAGTAAAAATGACATGTTTTGAAAAATATTTACAACTTTCATTCGAGCTTTATGTACAAACCCGTGTCGTTATTGAGCAACATTTCTAGGTACGTCCATATTATCGATACTGAAAGACATGTCGAGAAACATATTTTTGGTATTTTGAAAGATTTTTAATTTTGTATTTTTCTTTTTCATTAATATTTACATGTAGATGTTTGATAGATGAATCAAGAAGGCTTCTTTGCCAGAATCTCCAGTTCTGCTGGAGTCAAAGATCTCATACCAATTTGCCTAACTAGATACGCAAACCTCTCTTTCGAAAGAGCTTTTGTAAACAAGTCAGCTAATTGGTAATCAGTTCCAACAAAGTATAATTCAACGATACCCCTTTCAACTTATTCCTTAACGAAGTGATATCTGACATCAATGTGCTTCGTGCGGGAATGCTGTACGGGATTGCAGGAGATGGCTATGGCGGACTTTGAGTCACAGTACATAGGTACTTTATCAAAGTTGAAGCCATAATCCGTGAGTTGTGTTCTCATCCAAAGAACTTGAGCACAACACCCAGATAGAGACACATACTCCGCTTCGGCTGATGACAGTGACGTGCAATCATGCTTCTTGGAATACCGTCCCACGAGCTTATCTTGACCTAGAAATTGTGCACCACCAGAAGTACTTTTACGTGTATCAAGACACCCTGCATGATCAAAATCTGAATAGGCCGTTAGAAAGAAACTGGTTTCCCTCGGATACCAGAGTCCCATGTGAATCGTGTTCTGGTACCGAAAGACTCGTTTAACCTCCTTGAGGTGCTTTTTAGTGGGTTGTGCTTGATATCGTGCGCAATAACACGTAGCATGTGATATATCTGGTCGGCTTGCTGTTATGTACATGAGGGAGCCGATCATGGAACGATATCTCGTTTGATCTATGGCATCTCCATCCAAATCAGCATCTAGGGATGTGGTTGATAATGGTGTCCCAACTGGGTAACATGAGGTCATACCATGCTTTTTGATTATCTCTTGACAATACTTAGCTTGGTTGATAAAGATACCACTTAGGGATTGGTGAACTTGAATTCCTAAAAAGAATTTTAGTTCGCCCATCATGGACATTTCAAATTTGTTGTGCATTACTTTCTCAAACTATTTTGAAAGTTTTGGGTTTGTAGACCCAAAAATAATGTCATCAACATAAATCTGCACAAGCAAAATGTCATCCCCATATTTATAAGTGAACAAAGTTATATCAATGGAACCTTTTGAGAAACCTTTGGATACCAGAAATTTCGAGAGCTCGTCGTACCACGCCCTTGGAGCTTGATTGAGTCCATAAAGTGCTTTGTGGAGACGATACACCTTATAAGGATAATGAGGATTGACGAATCCGTCCGGCTGTGTGACATAGACTTCTTCCTTCAAAAGACCGTTAAGAAACGTCGTGTTTACTTCCATTTGATAAACGATGAATCCCTTATGTGCAGCATAAGCAAGGAAAATCCTGACAGCTTCCATACGAGATACTGGTGCAAATGATTCTTCAAAATCAATACCCTCTTTCTGGCCGTACCCTTTAGGCACTAGCCTAGATTTATTCTTGATAATCATGTTCTCTTCATCCATCCTGTTTTTCCAGATCCATTGAAGATTTAATGGTATTACATCGTATGGTCTGTCAACAAGTTCCCAGACTTTAAGTCTTTCAAATTGTTGAAGTTCATCCGTCATCGATTCAATCCAAGCGTGATCTGCCAAGACTTCTTTGATATTTGTTGGTTCAGCTGTACTCACAGCGAGTGCGAACATACAAACATCACCATCGGTTTCAAGTTGTCGTCTTGTACGAACGGGCTGTGAAGGGTTTCCAATTACTTGAACCAAATAATGATCTTAGGTCCAATGATGTGTTGAAGGATGTCGTTGATAGAACGTATGCATATCTGACGGATCAACATGGCGAGTAGAAGACTCTCCGGTTTCGTGTACCGGTGTACCGAATGGGTTGATAAAGTCGTCTTCGTCATTTAATGCATAGTCTGCTTGACTTGTGTTCTCTGGAGCAATGGCAGTAGTTGTGGATGTTGTAGGAGCGGTTGTTGATATGATATTCTGAGGAGGTAAATATGCAGCAACCCGTGTTGAAGTAGATAAAGGTGTATCCTTTTGTTGACGATGAGCGGCATCATCATTCTTATCATGAGTGGCAACGGAAGACTTTGATACAACATGTTTCTCCCCCGTGAAATATTCAACATACATTGGTCCATATAACATTTCCAACTCTTCAATTGTCGTGTTGACTGTCATATCTGCCCTTGGAACATTTCCTTGAACCAGCTTTAAACTTGACGGTTCATTGTTGTGGTCTTGAGTTCCGAGTTCCGTGCGGTTGTGAACGGAAGTATTTTGTCATTGTGGATCGAGACTTAAAATGTTTTGTTCAAGTGCCATTTCTTGTAATTCATCAAATCTGATATGAATAGTCTCGACTATCAATTTTGTTCTCTTGTTGTAAACTCTATATCCCTTATACTGAGTTGCATAGCCCACTAGAATACATGCATCACCTTTCTCTTTCATCTTATCCAAATTTTCACCATCTCGTATAATGTAACAAGTACATCCAAAAACGTGAAGGTGTTTGATTGAAGGTTTTCGATCATGAATTATGTGATATGGTGTCTTTTCGTGTCTCGGGATAATTAAGGATCGGTTTTGTGTGTAGCATGCGGTTGACACGGCTTCGGCCCAAAAGTATAATGGTAGTTACGAAGCGGATAATAATATTCGAGCTGCCTCAACCAAAGTACGGTTTCGTCTTTCAACAACACCGTTTTGTTCGGGTGTTCGAGCAATAGATGTTTCATGTTCAATTCCTTCAGCTTCAAAATAGTTTCTCAGAATTAAATTCAAAAATATTGTGCCTCTATCAGTACGAATCACTTTTATTTAAGCTTGAAGACCACTTTGTATCAGTTTTAGGAAGTTGATGAGAACTTAGGGTGTTTCATCCTTGGACCTCAAGAAGTGAGTCCATGTGTACCTTGAGTAATCAACGACAGTTACCATAACATATTTCTTTCCATTGATACTATGAACACGTATGGGACCACACAAATCGATATGAAGAAGATCTAACCGTCCTTTAGAGCTTGGTGTAGTCTTTGTCTTAAAACTATTTAGTTTATCTTTACAAAGCTCACAAGAAGAAAAAATATGACCTTTGATGAATTTCAAGCTTGGAAGGCCTCTCACAATATCTTTCTTGGAAAAAAAAGTTGATGGTATCAAAGTTGAGGTGAGATAGACGTTGATACCATAACCATGCCTGAGTAGTTGAAGCTTTAGCCATAAAGCAAATGGAGTTGTAGAAGTTGTGTCTTGAAGTGAAATAGTGTAGAGATCAGTACCCCGTGTACCGGTAAGTAAGTCATTCCCATCATAATCACGAACAAAACATGTCTTCTTTCTGAAAGCAACCCCGAAATCTGCATCATAGAATTAACCAACCGAGAAAATATTGTGATTAAGCCCTACGACGTAGTATACCATTTTTATCGTTATATTTCCCTGAACCAAATCTCCATATCCTAGGATCGGTGCAAATTGATCATTTCCGAATCGGACCGTACCCAGGAACTTCTCCACGAAGTTAATTAGAAGCTTGAGATTCCCCGTCATGTTCTTCGTGCATCCGGAGTCCATTATGAAGAGAATTATTTGTATCACCTACAGAAGAGTTAGAACACGAAAGAGCATTTGCTAAATTGGATACCACGGTAGTTGTGATTGTAGAATCATTAGTGTCCTTAGCAACAATTAAAGGCATACTAACACTCGTTTTCACATTTTTGTCCTAACTTTAGGCATCCATTTATATCCTGGAGGACATTGATTAGCAAACCACCATTTCCAAGACGTGCTAGCAGACTCATATAATTCCTTAATTCTGCTTCTAGGGTTCTTAGTGGTGGAGTCTGATGCAATACTTTGCTTAGTATGGGTTGCACCAGAATGGTTTACTTTGCGTTTGGGTTCACTAGCACTAATAGGCATCACAACTTGCTTCTTAGTTCTAGTATCTACGCCTTTGACATTATTCATAGCACACATAGAATGATTAGCATTAGCACATTTTCCACATTTGACACAAACAAATTTAACATTCAAAGCATTCAAATCGTCATTACACGCGATTATAGACTTTTTATTCTTAAAAACATTCAAATTCCTAGGGTGTTCTTCTACTTCCTTCATCTTACCTTGACTCTTGTGTTTCCAGACCTTATCATTCACTTGAGTGTGCTTAAGCTGAGGCCGGCTAACACTAGCAGTGGAGACTACTCCTGTAGTAGAAGACACACGAGTATTAGTGTTTCTAGAAGTCTGAGGGGATTGACTAACTTTGTTTGTGGGTTTAGTGGTCATTCTATACATCCCTGGTTTAATCACATTATTGTGCTTAACGCTTGGTGTTATAGTATTCCTTATGGGTTGAGTATGTGGTAACCTTTCCTTTCCATCCATCTTGGGGGCAAACACAGGTTTTGCAAACGAAGAATTTGAGAAAGCAGATGGTTTTCCAAAGATAGAGGATCTATTCACTTTAGAGGCATTGGGTTTTCTAACAACGGGTTTCTTAACGCTAGGTTCCACAACTTTCCCACCCATCTTAGCAACGAGTTTCTTCAACTCTACTATTGCTATGTCTTTTTCTTGTAACTGAGCTTTCATATCTGAAATATGAAGACTTTTTTCGTTTAGTAATCGAGATGACTCAGATAATTTTACTTCCAAAGGTGTATCATTTGAAAAGCTGCCAACTTTCTTTTGCAAAGAAAGTTCAAGTGAGTGACAATGTTTTTAAAGATAATCATATCTATGTTGAAGTAACGAAAACTCTTTTTGGTCAACTTTATTTGAAAGCTCAGTTTCAAGACGTTCACACTCTTTGACTTGATCAAGATATTTGCATGCCACATCGTAATATTCATCAATATCAGCACAAGATGTAACATAAAAACACATAATATCTTTTGAGAGACATTCGTGTAAGAGTAGATCATATGCTGTAGAAAACTCGTCTCTTTCAGGTTGATGGTCGTTCACTTCTTGTTCAAGAGATTCCACATATTTCAAATCATCAAATATTTCTTGCTTAATTAATGTTTCAAATTCCAAAATATGTTTTTGCGTTCTTTCCGCAAGCGGAATCAAAATACTTTTCACAAGCACAGTTATATCGTGAGGAATTTCTTTGTCTCCTTTCGAAAGTTCACGTTTTTTCCAGTCATCATCAACAACTTTTTTGAAATTTTCAATGTTACTCTTGAGAATACTAAGTGCTTGATTACTCTTGCTTACAGAAGCTTTATATGGCAAGTACTCAATAAATTTTGAAACATTAGTTTTCTTTGTGGCAAAAGCTTGTCTCCATTTAATTCTTATTTGTAACACCCCCAAATTTACACAATTCAGTACAGCGGAAGAGTCGTTGGTGTTACGGGATAGCACATTACTCACATTATAGACAACGCTTAAAAATCGCGTCGTCTAATAATAAAGCATTTTCCATTCATAAATATCAAATTTACATAGGTCCCAAGTCATAGTATTTCATAGAATTTTACAAAACATTTGAATGGAAATTGTTATTTAACTGCGGGCCATAAATTCTTGTCGTCTTCCCTAGAATTACCTTCAAGTACCTGAGATAAAACATGTTAAAAGAAAAGGTCAGTGAAAACGCCGAGTGAATTCATATAGTTTAATGGAATCCATTAATATATCATCGATATAAATGATCATCATCAAAAATCATTTTATACAATTCTTTGTCGGAGGCCATAAAATAAGCCAAAACATTTTATACAAATCTTTGTTGTAAATCATAATATAGGCTTTTGCCTTTAAAACCATTATACGAACCAATGTCGTAAAAACATCATAAAATACGTTTTACAACGTTGTGTAGAGTTAAATAAAAACCGTGATATGAATATGGTTATGTAAAACCAAAACACGAACATAATATCAATAATAAGACCCCGTATTGCTAGTCAGGCAATATATCGTAATTCAATGCGTATAGCAGTATTTTCGTTATTGGATTATTATAAGCCGCATGACATTGCTACCTTACTATAACAAACAACGGGTAGCTAAGCCGAAACTCAATTTTCCCATCAAAGTTAGCGTGTCGTCACAAAAATCACGCTATGGAAATCTTCTCATACATAAATTCGCTTACCAATCAATGTCGCACGACGGGGATCAACCGTCAAGGCGCGAACTAGGGTGATCGTCCCCAAATAGTACTATTATATGCATAAGCGTCTACCAAATCCCGTTAGTTCATAATTCATGCTAATGGGACTTTTAGTGACATAACCTAACTTTAATAATCCATTTCATTTCATTTATCGGGTCATACAATCATTCATCAGGTCATATAATCATTCGGGTCCAAATCAATAAAAAAACAATCGGGACAACTGGTGTCCTATTTTATTAAAACTAACATGTTATCTCCCTCGCGGGTTTATAAAACATTTCCTAAAAACATTTAAAATAGTGCGAGGCTATGAACTCACGTTGATTGGGAAAGGCGGTTATCGGCGATTCGGATGTATGGTACGTGCTTCAATAACGGAAACCTGGACAAATAATACTTGTATTAGACTCTTGTCCAATGACTTTATAAAAATAATAACTATGTATATATATGATGATTTTATAAATATGATGATGATCAAGTGGGATTGTAAATCTTTATTTACTCATTATAGTGTCATGTATTGGTAAATTTTTATCCTAGTTTCTCTAGTTTAACTTCTTCATATGTTAAGGCCCAATAAGTCCATGATAAGCCCATTACATTTTGTTAGTCCAATTACACTCTTAATATCAGTCCTATAGTTACATGTTGGGCCCAAGTCGGTTAAGCCCAATAAGTAAGTTCATAAGTGTTTAGCCAAATTAGTTGGATTAATAGTCCAATAAGGTTAATTTGGCCCGTTAATGTCCGTATGTTATAAAGCTCGGGTTTTATCGGTTTTTACTTGTTATATGTACTTATATATCAGTATATGAGTTATAAAAAGTTTACATTAGACGGGTCCGACCATCTAAGTTTTAATTGACGAAAACGTTAATTTTACGGTTTTAGCCGAAAAGACGTAAAAATGATGTTTATTGTTTATAACTTATAAAACTTATCAAATTACCATTTTTATAAAATGTCCCATTTATTTATTATCTTACATACTTATAAAAATGTAATATATAAGTTAGTCGGTTTTAATTTACATTTTATACTATATTTATTTGAGTGCTATTATAATAATATTATACTTTAATTTCACAAATCTGATTTTTAGTTTCACTTTCACTATTTTTATCATATCTTGAGTTCTACAAAGAGATAGAATCTCATTTTTGGATGAAACAAACTTCATATTATGTGCTACAAATAACTTAGCTTTAGATACTTCTCAATCCAAGTCTAAGTGTCTCTAACAGTCCTCACAAAACAGACTATTCAGATTGGTACATCAATTTTGTTTTGATCATATCTCACTCATTATAATGATTCCATTGCATGGCCAACTCTCACATGTGTAAAAGTCCTAATACTTACTTTACATTGATTCAACTATACCATTTTATCAGTTTAACATAAAGTTCTTTACTGTTTTTATACAGCCAACTATTTTAAGCATGATTTAACCATTTTTACATAAAGTTATCAATCTTTTTATCCAAGTTTATCAACACATGATCCCCACATAATATTTTTATCATCATATATCATCATATACATATACATTAGGAAAAAAAATACATGATTACATATTCAAAATAACAAAAGGATAGGAAGAACACTCTCTATACCACCAAAGTGATGAAAAGTGGGGATTGATGATGAACAAGACTTGGTTTTGGGTAACCAATCTTATGAGATATCAACACCACTTCTAGGATCACCAAATATTTGTATACTTCTCCAAAAATCAGCCCTTGATCTTCATGGAAAGTCCTTGCTAGTTGTTAAAATCATCTCCAATCAACAAGTCTTCAACTAAGCTTCAACATATGTTGATCATAGCTTAAGTTCATGGTTAAATTTTGAGGATGATGGTGATTTATGGTGGGGATGGGATGGAATATAGAGAGAGAAAGGAGAGAGTTGTGTGTTTTTGAGAGTGGTTTGCATGTTATGAAAGGAAGTTGTTAGTTTAACTTGGTGGTTTTGTTAAGTTGTAAGTAGCTAGGACAAGTGTCCTAGCTTACTTAGTAACCTTTGACACATAAGGTGTGTGGTGTTAGCTAGTTAGCCGTCCCATGTGTGGGGTGAGGCAAAACTTGTTTTGTCTCATCCCACTAATTTACGGGTATTCCTCAATTCTAGTTTCCTCGATTTACGTGCCCTCAGGTCCTTTTACGAAAAACGTTTTTATAAATTATGAATAAACGACACAAAACGAATCTAATAAAAATTGTCTCATCAAAAACGGAGTTCAAAAACGTAAATACGTAAACCTGGTTTCCGGTTTAGTCGTAAAGGACGTCAAATTATTCACGTAAATCCTAATCTCTTCTCGTAAATTTGTGAGTTTATGAACTAACACAAATTTAAATTCCCAAAATAATATTCAAGAATAAATTTATTTCCTGAAATGTGGGACTGTCACCAAAAACGATGTATGTAAACGTAAGCACGTAACGTAGAATCCTCCGGTTTAGACGTAGTCGATGCTACTTCAAGACGTAAATCCAAATTTCTTCCCATAAATGAGTGAGTTCATAATATAACATTAAAATAATGTTTTTAAATAATACTTGAGAATAAAAATATCAACCATAAATTGACGGATTGTCACATTATTTGTTCACATTCGAAAAATATTTGCTCACGAGTCTTCTGTGTTTGCGGATTGAAAAGAGCATACAAACTGTTTTCAGAAGCATAATTATATGGTTTAACAAATTCTTTATTAACTTTTGGTCTACTCTCATCTTCCAAATCGTTTATCTCTTCACTATCGGGTCTAACAACAAGACAATCAAGATCGGTCCATTGGGACTCATCAAGATATAAGTGCTGACTCTCAGATTGAGCTTGCTTAAGGTACTTAGGATTTGCAAAACTAGGTCTATCCTTGACGAACGAACGAGGTGACAACATTCTCATGGTTTGAATTGATTGATTAGTTTTGTAAACAATTTTCTTGTAAAAATCAATTTGAGTTTCAAGTTTCACCATTTTGTCGATGTCATTCGCTTGTTTAGTTTTGAAATCCTTTTCCATCTTTTCAACCACAAATTTCTTTTCATTAACAAGTTTAGTTTTACCCTCTTGAAGAAAACCATTTACTTGAGTTAGCTCATTGACTTTAGTGGTAGCAAGATACGTTTTATGACATTCAGTACTCAAAGAGGTGTTATAATTACGTTTCTCTTGTTCTAGAAGGTTAAGAGTTTCGTTATATTTCAGTTGATAATCGTCCTTTTTTACGTTAATTAAACACCCTTTGTACCCCTCAATCTCATTGGTCTTTTGAAGAAGTTGAGCTCTATAGCAGAATAAAATAATAATAAAATAATATTAAAAATCCAAAATTTATAAAAAATTCTAAAAACTTGCAAACTAGTTTAATTTAACCTAATTAACACAGAAATGAAGTTGAAATTACCTAAATACCCCTAATGGGCCTCTAAATGGGCCAAAGTCCAAAACAGACCCTTATTGGGCCAAAATAAGCCCAATAAGAAAAATGTCTATAAAAATGGCCCAAAAGCTCCTATAATTTGATTCTGAACACAATTTTCCAAAGGCCCAAAAGCTGAAAATGCCCTTAAGTTAGCTTATTTCACCACAGCTTATTCTTAATGGGCTTTTTGGCCCATTAAGCTAAAAGCTGATTCCATAAGCTAAAATTAAACACACAAGCTTCTTTTGAGTTACCTAAGAGTTCTGTAAAAAGAAATTTTAAATAAGCACAAGGAATAAGCCTGAAAAAGCAATAAGCTATCTTCACAAAACGACAAAATAGTCGTTTTCGAGTTCTAGGCTACCCCAAGAGCTGATTCAAGTTTCAAAAGCTTTTAATTGACTTAACTAAGCTTAATCAACAAAAATTATTCAAATAACTTCACTCAATAAGCTGAAATAAGCAAATAAGCACTTAATTAAAAGTCAACTTTATGAGTTTTCTAGCAAAAAGTCAAAGTCAAAGTCTGATAAGCTCTAGTTCAAACAAATGGGTCAAATGATGAAGATTGATCACAAAAAGTAAGTTTTTGCAGGTCTAGATAAGCCAATATGGCTTATTAATAATCTAACTAAAAATTAACACTGTCAGGGGCTAGTTTTGGTGTCTGAGTAGTGAAACTTTTTCCACTGCTTGACTTGTTTGACTATTTGTCTTTAGTGACTTTTTTGTGGATTCAAGTTTCACAAAGGCACCCAAATGATCAGTGGATCATAAGGAGTCAATAACAACAAATAAATCACAATCACAATCAGCCAATTAGTACAGTTAATTCAATTAAGCACCAGATATAGCCCAGACATGAACAAATAAGCAGTTATGGTTCAATAAGCACTTATAGCACAATTCAGCCAGCCAAACTTAACCAAATGCATACACAAGCTATAATAAACTTAAATGAACAAGTCTAAACAAGTTTCATGCAATTATTGAAAGTCTAGATCAAGATTCAAGCACAAAAAGTTACTGATGAACTATGAACATGCAGTTATGAACACTTGCTGATGTATTTGACCACCAAGCCAAATTCAAACCCCCAAATCTTGTTAACAAGTTATATTAACTATTTTTAAACACTTTTTATCCCTAAGAATGCATACACTCTAGGTGTTTCCAAAGTCTTAGGTCAAAACAAGCAAATTATAGCACAATCTTTGATTTGGTGTTTCAAAGTTGAAAACTTGCAGCAAATGGCACACAAACAAGTATTTAGCAGATACAAAGCACAAACACAAACTTCCAACCACAGAATAACAAACTATGATCTCAAAGAGGTAATCCCAAACACCCTTTTATATTTTCAAATCACAATTTTCAAATCAAAAGTGTATTCCAAGGTTACCCAAGCCCAAATCAACACAATAACAGATGTAATATGCAGATTTTAGCAAGATTAAGCCACAAATATCACAAGAACACAAGCAACACACAAATATCACAAATATCCAAATTTTTATCAGATTTTGAGATTAAGGGTGCAAACCTCATGGATGTACATCCACACCCACGAATTTTGAGCTTATGTGCTAGCAAGAACAAGCACAAGCTTCTACAATAAAGCCTGCTAAGATTCAACAAAGTTAGAAGCACAAGTTATCAAAACAGAAAAGTGAAAATCCTTGATTAATGCAACCTTAGTTGCCCACACTTGATTATCCCCAAGTTATAAGCTTCACCACACCTTGATAACACAATATCAGGATGCTATGATCAGCTTTATAGTCCAAGAATTCCAAGGTTTGAACTAGACTTAGCAAAATATCAAGATTAATGGAAAATGTGCAAACATTTGCACACTCCTTTAAAAATAAGTTTTAGGATTCAAGAATAGTTAACATCAAACAATAATAAACAGATAATAAGGTTGGCACTTGATTTTTCTTTACCAAATTCAAACACATTTCATTAAACTGAATATATGATTTACAGATTTGTGTACAATGGAAAATTCAAGAGCAGGGCTCAAAGTGAAACCCTAAGGCCTTTATATAGGCTACAAACTACTTGCTAAGAAGCTAAAAAACGTATACCCTAAAGCTGTGAAGTCCCCAATTTACCCTTTGAAGTTTGAACTTTGGAGAATCATGTGACTTGTTCTTGGCAGGTTGTGGAGGTGGCATGTGTTGGAATTGTGATCAAAGGCTTGTAACAAGCTTAAAAAGTAAGCTTCAATGTGGATGGTTGGATTGCTGTCCAAATTTTGGCAGTATGCACAAGAGTGTAGCAGGGGAATCTCATGTGGGGTTGATGGGTGATGTGGCAAGTGATTTTAAGGTTGGGATAGGTTTAAAGGATCATTAATCACTAATCTGGAGCAGTTGATGGCTTAATTATAAGTAATTCACAAAACCCCAAATCGTGTTCTTGGTGGAATAGTGTCATGTTTAATCTGGATTTGTGTTTAAAAAATATGTTAGGCGCCACTTTTAACTAATCAGTTGTGATTAGTTAAATAAAGGGTGAGTGGGATGTGAGGTGGCACCAGGGAGAGCTCCTATTGGTGGGTTTTTGATAGTGGGGCACGTGTCTTCCTCCCATAGGTCTAGCTTTCTTTTGTTGTCTGCCACATTTAACCCCTTTACTTCCATTCTCTTGTCATTTAAAAATAAACTTGAAAGAATCTGTTTTCCTTTGTAATTGAAGTTTCCAACTTCACACTTTTGCCCCAAAAAGTTTTGTAAAGTGATTTCAGGGGTATTTCTTGCCATTTCTTGATTCTTGAAGGACTGATTTGGCATTTTCTTCATAGATAATGGTCTTGACTTGTCTTGTTGACTTCTTGGAGGACTGAATTTGACAAATCATGATTAATTAGGGACCATTTTTGCCATTTCTTCAAAGTCAAGGGTCCTTTTGGTAATTTTGAGATTTTTAAAGGACCAAACTTGTAATTTCTTGTAACTTGAAGTCCTTCATGGTATGTTTGACTTTGAGGAGGATTACTATTGACATTTTAGTTTTGTTGACGGACTAAAATTGCCAATTCTTCAAAGTGGAGGGCCCTTTTGCAATATTGACAAACTTTAGGGACCAATCTTGTAATTATGAGGATACAAGGGTATAAAGTGTCAATTCTTCAATATTGGAGGACCCTTCTTCATAAATCTTCAAATCTTCAAGGGTATTTCTTGGAAAATTCTTCATTAGGGTTTGGTTCAATGTGCGGCTTCGTTTCCCGTGTTCGTTTTTGTATGATTCTTGTGATCTTTTGTCATTTTCTCAATTCCGTACCTAAAATACACAAGCAACAAACACAAGCATATATTTGGCCAATTTCATGATATTTTATGCATTTAAAGCCCTTTTTGGACGATGAGACTATGTATAAAAGCAGTCTCATCACTCCCCCATACTAAACCATTGTCGTGCCCTCACGCAATGCTAGAATAAAGTATCGTAGCACCTCCAAAATTCATTTTTATTCACTTTTATTGAATAATAAACTAGCTACACTACTACTATTACTACTACTTGCGTTTTAGACATAATGTATGATTTTCATCGCAAAATGGGACGTTTAGGTTCATAGAATAAGAACACGTGAATGCTTCGTTAGAAATAATTTCATCGTCCTCGATTTTCACCCCAATTCCATGCCAAGCATGCAACGAGATCATTGTCATTATAAGTTAGTAATGCTAACAATACTCATATGCCCTAATCACGTACTTATCCTCCCATTTTCCTAAGTTGTATCTCTTATATTTTATTTTGTCTTGAATGTTTCACGAGGACACATTGTTTGACTTATGCGATAATAGATATTTAGGTCTAAAGATAGAGTCCTAACGGTGTGACCAAGACCATCAAATCAATACCCCTCCTAATAGACAACGATGTCAAAAAGTTAAGTCAACAAGAAGGATTGATGAACACGGTTTTATAACGGTTTTGAACATGAGACTTATTACCAAGACTTTTATACGCCCCCTATCGGAAGGGCCTTATTATCATAGGCTTACCTCCATCTTTTATTGAACTTCGCCATGAAGCTTTTATTATGACTTCGGTCTTGCCTTGCCTTTTATTATCCACCTCATCGGTGGTTTTATTAGCCAAAGACGTATATCCTCACGCTAAGGCGAATTTTGGACCTTTAAAGATTCAAAGATTAAGGTTTGATTCACTTCCAATTTTGCATAGATTTTTCGGCCTTGTGGGCTTCAAATTGTTTTCTTGATTTAGGTGAGCACTTGAAATCTTATTATTGAAATCTTGAAATTTGGCCATTTTTAGCCTTATTTTGCAACAAAACGATAAAAAAAAGATAAACTTTGGAAAGCGTGAAGGTTTGGCAAGGCAAGTATCTATTCACCCCCCCCCCCAATACTAAAGTTAAACATTGTCCTCAATGTTTCGAGTCTAGGGGTGCAAACACCCCCATACTAGAGACGTAGTCGAATGCCTAATCTAGCATGGAAAGGGTGTAACCATTAAAATTTAAAGCCGTTTATGAAGTGTGCTATAAACCTAAGGTTAGAACATCAAAGGATATATCATAGATATTGAGAAAGTCTTCAAAGCAAACGATCGAGTGCTCCCATAAAACGAACACGAGAGGCTCCAATCGTGAAGATCATGATCATCTAAAAACCACATTTCACAAACAACCACGGAACAAAGGTTGGAAGGGCACAAATCCCCTCACGTTACTACATTAGAAAGCGATAATATGTACATAGGATAAGCATGGGAATCCCCCACGAGGCACCTCGTTTTTGATTACCGAGTCATGAGCTCGACTCGATCCCCTCAATATTAATTATCATTGGGGAAGGTGATTTGGTCGAGGTAGTTCAAGGATGGAACTTCCCCGCCAAAGTAGTGCTTCAACCTATGTCCATTCACCTTGAAATTGGGGCCATCATTTTGAGCTAGCTCTATGGTCCCATATGGAAAAACTTGAGTCACGGTGAATGGACCGGACCAACGGGATTTCAACTTACCAGAAAAGATTTTCAAACGAGAATTAAAAAGCAAAATTTTATCCACAATGTTAAAACCCCGGTTTTAAGTTTTTGAATCATGCAACTTTTTAATCTTTTCTTTATAAATCAATGAATTTTCATAAGCAATATCCCTTAATTCATTCATATCATTTAATTGCATTTTCAGGTGTTTTCCCGCGGTCTCGATATCATCATTACAATGCTTTAGGGCCCAATAAGCCTTGTGTTCGAGTTCAATTGGCAAGTGAAAATTCTTCCCATACACTAGCTTATAAGGAGTGCACCCAATGGGCGTCTTATGAGCGGTCCTAAAAGCCCATAAAGCATCGTCCAACTTATCCGACCAAGATTGTCGGTTTTCCCCAATGGATCTCTCCAAGATCCTCTTCAACGCTCGGTTTGAAACCTCGACTTTCCCGCTCGTTTGTGGGTGATAATTCGTAGAAAGCCGATGCGTAACCCCATATTTCCTTAGGACCCTTTCGAATTGGTCGTTACAAAAATGGGTTCGACGATCGCTTATGATCGCACGAGGGGTTCCAAACCGAGAAAACAAGCTTTTCAAAAACTTGACTACCACACGAGCATCATTGGTGGGCAAAGCCTTAGCTTCCACCCACTTAGATAGGTAGTCAACCGCGGCAAGGATGTACTTATTGCCACGAGATGATGGGAACGGTCCCATAAAGTCAATGCCCCAAACGTCAAAGATCTCACACACTTGGATGATATTTTGTAGCATTTGATCTATTTGTGAGGCTTTTCCTTGTCGTTGGCATGAGTCACACGACTTCACAGGTTCATGTGCATCTCAGTAAATAGTAGGCCAAAAGAAAACGGCATCAAAGACCGTCTTAGCCGTGAGATTAGCACCGTGGTGACCACCCGTGGGTCCCTCGTGAAAAGCTCTAAGGATGTTAGAAGCTTCGGTTTTACACAACGTCGGATGATTTGATCCGCACAAGTTCAAAACAAGTAAGGGTCGTTCCAAAAATTGAACTTGACGTCACGAAAGAATTTTCGTTTTTCTTGAGTCGTCATACCCTTGATGATGAAGTTTCCCGCATGGTAATTTGCGATGTTCGCAAACCATGGGTGGAAGAATCAAGCTTAGAATTCACGACACCAAGTGTCTCGAGCGAAAATGTTTCGGTGATTTCCTTGGGCTCGTAAACACTTTGGTGAGGATTTTCCAAACGAGAAAGATGATCGGCTCCTTTTTTTCAACAATTTTGTGATCAAATTCTTGAAGGAGGAGAATCCAACGAAGTAATCTCGGCTTTGCATCTTGTTTAGCCATAAGATACTTGATAGCCGAATGATCCGTATACACTATGCATTTCGTCAAGACGAGATAAGGTCAAAATTTCTCAAATGCATACACCACGGCAAGGAATTCCTTCTCCGTTGTAGTGTATTTTAGTTGAGCCTCGGTCATCGTCTTGCTAGCATAGTGAATAGGCAAGAAGTGTTTTTCATGACGTTGCCCCAATACGGCCCTAATAGCATAGTCACTAGCATCACACATGAGCTCAAAGGGGAGGTTCCAATTTGGAGCAACAAGAATGGGAGCTTCGGTAAGTTTCCTCTTAAGGATTTCAAAGGCTCGTACACAATCTTCGTCAAAGACAAACGTGCATGTTTTTCAAGGAGATGTGTAATAGGTCGAGAGATCTTTGAAAAATCCTTGATGAATCGACGATAAAAGCCGTGTGGCCTAGGAAACTCCTAACTCCCTTAATGGTTTTGGGATGAGGTAATTTGGCGATGACGTCTACCTTAGCTTGATCTACCTCAATCCCCGCTTTCAAAACCTTGTGCCCTAAGACGATTCCACTTTTAACCATAAAATGACATTTTTCCCAATTAAGCACAAGGTTGGTTTCCTCACAACGCTTCAACATTCTCTCAAGATTCGACAAACACGAAGTGAACGAACTACCAAACACGGAAAAGTCATCCATGAAGACTTCCGTCGTCTTCTCGATCATATCATGAAAAATAGCCATCATGCACCTTTGAAAGGTTCCCGATGCATTGCAATGTCCGAATGGCATTCTACGATAGGCAAACGTTCCATATGGACATGTAAACGTAGTTTTTTCTTGATCACGAGGATCGATGGGGATTTGGAAGTAACTGGAAAAACCATCTAAAAAGCAATAGAAATCGTTTCCCGCAAGAAGCTCCAACATTTGGTCCATGAAGGGCAAGGGAAAATGGTCTTTTCGAGTGGCTTCATTCAATTTACGATAGTCAATTCACACTCTCCATCCGGTCACGAGTCTAGTGGGAATTAACTCGTTGGCATCGTTTGGCACAACGGTCATTCCTCTCTTTTTAGGGACACAATGAATAGGACTCACCCAAGGGTTATCGGAAATAGGGTAAATCATTCCCGCGTCAAGGAGTTTTAGGACTTCCTTTTGATGACGTCATAAATTTTGGGGTTCACCCTCCTTTGACAATGGATTGTGGGCTTGTAATCCTCCTCCATTAAGATTTTGTGGGTACAAAATTTGGGATCGATCCCCTTAATGTCGGATAACTTCCACGCAATTGCCCCTTTGTGATCCTTTAGAACATCGACAAGTGCGGTTTTTTCATCATCCAAAAGTTCTTTCGCAATAATAACCGGCAACTTATCGTCCTCCTCCAAAAAGACATACTCGAGATGAGGAGGTAAATCTTTCAACTCGAGGATAGGTGGTTCCTCAATTGAAGATTTTGGCTCGATACTCATAACCTCCTCGGGTGGAGGAAATGGGAAATCGTTAAGAAAATCCTTGATAATCTAGAAGTCCTCATCATTGTCGAGGTCTTCGTTACAAGTACGTGGAACATCGAATTCTTCCAACGTAAAACCACCACCTTCAAATGGAGTGAAGGTTGGTGTCGAGTTATCAAGAATGGGATCTAACATAGTGGGATTGCCACTATTTTCATCATCACCAAAACCTTGAACTTCTTGTGAAAATTCCTCGCAAACAACGTCAATCATATCAACGAGGTTTATGGTTGCAACGGAATAAACATGAGAAATTTGAGAGTTTTGAGTTGCGTTTATAACAAGTTCCTCGTCGTTGAAACGTAAGGTGATCTTTCTAGCATGCACATCAATCAAATCCATAGACGTATCTAAAAACGAACGACCTAAAATGAGAGGAACTTGAGGATCCATGGGAATATCGACAACGATAAAGTCTAACGGATAATAGAACTTTCCCACTTTCACAAAAACGTCTTCCGCTAATCCACATGCGGGAATCGTGGAATGGTCGGCCAACTCGATAGACATTAGTGAAGGAGTAAGATTAGGAAGATTGAGCGACTTGAAGATTGCAAGTGGCATCAAGTTAATACTAGCACCAAGATCGGCCAAGGCATAACATTCTTCCATATCTTGGATTGCACAAGGAATCAAGAATTTACCGGGATCATCGACTTTTTGAGGTATGCGATTAAGATAAACCGATAAACAACTAGACAATTGATGCAATTTCTCCTTGTTGTTCAACATACTCTTAAAGTTAGCGAAAAATCGAGGCATCATGACCAAAGCATCGGCGAAACTCACATTAAAGTGCAAATCACGAAAGATTTTCATAAAAAGCTCAAATTGGTAATTGTCACGCTCTTAACGTTTCTCCTTTCTATGTCTCGATGGATAGGGCAAAGGTGGTGTGGGTTGAGGCATAGGCATACCCTTTGGAATCTCGGGTTCCAAATGTGGTAATGGGTCAACCGTAGGTGTGGCATGAGCGATACTTCGTGGGATTTGGACATGCTCCTTTTCGACCACCACCTCGGGTTCTTCCTCAATTGGATCCTCCGTAGGAGCAATTGGTTGAGGAGTCGGTTCCTTGAGTGTCTTACCACTATGTGTGGTAATAACTTTCATCTCTCCCTTAGGGTTTGATATGGTGTTACCAGGAAGACTACTCGAAGACGGTTTGCACATAATTGCCTCAAACATAGATGAAATTTTATCCTCAAACATGGATTGCCTCTTCTCGGCCTTAATCGTTTCTTGCTTAATTTCATGTTTCCCTTGTTCCATTTTTTGTTGGTTT
Source organism: Glebionis coronaria (assembly GCA_025667525.1). Taxonomy (NCBI): domain Eukaryota; kingdom Viridiplantae; phylum Streptophyta; class Magnoliopsida; order Asterales; family Asteraceae; genus Glebionis; species Glebionis coronaria. The sequence goes on from CM046877.1 coordinate 498,204,885, forward strand.
TGTTGTAACCTAGTTACATTTCCTTCCGTTTTGTTTGTATGGATTTTAAGCTCATTTTCTAACTCATTTTTCAACTCTTTCTTCAAGTCGTTCTTAAACTCGGATCTTAGGCTAATGATTTCTCTTTGAATGTTGTCAAACCTAGCATCGTTTCCATTAGCGTATTCAACAAATTCATTTGGAAGATCTTTCAAAGTTTGCAAACTCTTGTTGTTGTTTTGAAAATCACTTTGATTTTTGTTTGAAACTTGATTATTAGCCCCTTGATTCCCATAGTTTCCTTTGTAATTGTTTTTGAAACCAACTTGATTGTTTCGATAGTTGTCGTTAGCATTTTGATTTGAAGCAAAACCCGGTAGAGTAAATTGATTAGAGCGGGTAACTTGATCGTTTTGGTTATATGTTCCCATGGCCGCTTAGGCACTCGAAGTGTTACCACCGTTGGTAATGCACTCGGAGAAATCATGACCTCCACCACAATACATACATGAAGCCTCAACCGCTTTAGTCGTAGTGGGAGCACTTTGTTCTCCAACTTTGAATTCAATTAATAGTCCTTTAAGCTTATCAAAGATTTTGTTTTCCAAGTTCGCCTCAATTTGTCAAGCATCGATGGTATTAGACAAAGAAGGTGAAGCCGAAGACGAAGCCTTACGAACACTCGACGTGCTACGAGGACTATACACCTTAGATCTATTTTCAATTATCACCAAAGCTTCCTCAACCGTTTTACACAAAAATTTACCACCCGCGGCGGCATTTAGATAATCCCTTTCATGGTCATTAAGTCCATTGTAAAACGTGTCAATTTGATGCAAGTCGGAAAAACCGTGATGAGGACATTCATGTAAGATTTCCTTAAAGCTATTCCAAGCCGTTGAAAAACTCATTAAATTCTTGTGAAAATTTTGAAATCTCGTTTTTCAAATGCGTAGTCTTAGAGGGCGAAAAAAATTGGTTCACAAATTTTGAAACGAGATCCTTCCACGTCAATATAGAATTGGGTGGCTCTTTCTCTAACCAAATTTAAGCGGGCCCCGCTAAGGAATACGGAAAAAGCGTCATCTTAATCGAGTCATTAGCAACATCCTTAAATTTGCAAGTGGCGGTAAGACGATTGAATTGGCGGATATGGTTGTGCGGGTTGTCCTTTTCATCACCACGGAATTTGTTGTTTTGGATCATCGACAACAAACCTGTTTTCACTTCAAAATTCTCCGCAAGGATAGCGGGAATTACAATAGCCTCTCTATGACCCTCGGTGGGTGCTTGAAGTAACTCCATCATAGTTCGATTCTCCATGGTTGGTTCCTCTCTTACACTGGGTTAATCAATAGGAGACTCCTCACTAGAAAGATTAGGAGTAGGTGTTGACTCCTTTCGGTTTCTTCGTTTACGTGCACGTCTTGCTTGGTTGCGGGTTTGCATAAACGTCACGTACAGCGAGGGGATGAGCAAAGAAGATTCATTTTGGTGTTTTGTATTTTTCCAATTTTTTTGTGGTTTTTGATTGTTTTTACTTTTTTTGGATTTTTGTGATTGTATTAAGTAGACCAAAATCTACAAATCTCCTCCTTAATCAAATCTCTTGATTAAAGAAGCCTCAAGGAATGAAAACGATCACGTGAAGTGAACGCCTTCGATGACTTTAGAACGTTGGTGGAACACCAAAACGTTCAAGAGGGTTTAATCAAATGAAACCAAGAAAGTATATATGATACTTAATAATACTTTGGGCGGCAAAACCCTCGATTAGATTTCAATCTCAAAATACTCACAAGAAAGCGGGGAAACGAGGCGGCGCGAAGCACTTAAGAGCCTTTTTCCTTAGGGTATATTTTATAATACCCGCCTTATACCCACCTTATAGTTTGTATTTTTCAAAATCGAGCTTCACGAAAGTATTTATCTATTTTTGCCTTTTCTTTCTTGTTTGAGATTCGAATACAATGATTGGGTAATGACCTCCCAAGTCAAGGTTGTGTTTTCACACTTTTGGAGTAATTGTGAATTTATTGTTCTACGTATACAATATATTAACAATATTCACACAAAAAACGAAAAACCGATAATACGTATTAGTAGAGTGCTACTAATACAAATAGATATTATGGCTATATATAAAAATAACAATTGCCAAATCAAAACACAACACGCCTCCCCGGCAGCGGCGCCAAAATGATAGTTGGAGTTTTTACACACCTTTGCTTTAGGAAAAACAAAAGGGTAATTAGGGTAAGTATTAACAAGTGATTTAGGAAAACCACAAGTTATGACCCAAAGTGGGGATCGTTCTCAAGGAGGCTAGTGCGTTGTGTTAAGAGATGATTAATGATGTGATTATGATTATGAGAAAAGAAAATAGAAATGAGATTAGAAGAGAATGACGGTTACAATAACGAATTAAACTAAGACGAAATGTCTTACACGTAAAACCGTAAAAAGTGACAAAATTAAAAATTTACTCTAAAAATTCCTAGAAAATTGAAATAAATCCTAAATAATGTAATTAGAGTTTACAAAAAATCAAAAATCACTCAAACCTTTTATTTAATTAAATAATAATTTTTTAATGCTAATTAAACCCCAAAAAATCAATTTTAATTAACAAAAATCCCAAAATGAGATTTTTTCAATTGTAAACCTCTAAAATGACCTAACTTAATTTAAAACTATTTTTGAAAATTTTAAAACTAATAAAAACTATTTTGAAACAATTAAAAACTATTTAAACTTAAAATAATTATAAAAATTAATCTAATGAAAATAAAAATATTCTAAAAGTTGTAAATTCCTAACTTAATATATTTAACCTAAGAAAAATATAAAAACTTGAAAAATCTGAATTTTAATTTTTAATAATAAAATAATAATAAAATAATATTAAAAATCCAAAATTTATAAAAAATTCTAAAAACTTGCAAACTAGTTTAATTTAACCTAATTAACACAGAAATGAAGTTGAAATTACCTAAATACCCTAATGGGCCTCCAAATGGACCAAAGTCCAAAACAGACCCTTATTGGGCCAAAATAAGGCCAATAAGAAAAATGTTTATAAAAATGGCCCAAAAGCTCCTATCTGACCTAAAATTTGATTCTGAACACAATTTTCCAAAAGCACAAAAGCTGAAAATGCCCTTAAGTTAGCTTATTTCACCATAGCTTATTCTTAATGGGCTTTTTAGCCCATTAAGCTATAAGCTGATGCCATAAGCTAAATTTAAACACACAAGCTTCTTTTGAGTTACCTAAGAGTTCTGTAAAAAGAAATTTGAAATAAGCACAAGGAATAATCCTGAAAAAGCAATAAGTTATCTTCACAAAATGACAAAATAGTCGTGTTCGAGTTCTAGGCCACCCCAAGAGCTGATTCAAGTTTCAAAAGCTTTTAAATGACTTAACTAAGCTTAATCAACAAAAAGTATTCAAATAAGTTCACTCAATAAGCTGAGATAAGCAAATAAGCAATCAATTAAAAGTCAACTTTATGAGTTTTCTAGCAAAAAGTCAAAGTCAAAGTCTTATAAGGTCCAGTTCAAACAAATGGGTCAAATGATGAAGATTGATCACAAAAAGTAAGTTGTTGCAGGTCTAGATAAGCCAATATGGCTTATTAATAAGCTAAATGAAAATTAACACTAGCAGGGGCTAGTTTTGGTGTCTGAGCAGTGGAAACTTTTTCCATTGCTTGACTTGTTTGACTATTTGTCTTTAGTGACTTTTTTGTGGATTCAAGTTTCACAAAGGCACCCAAATGATCAGTGGATCATAAGGAGTCAATAACAACAAATAAATCACAATCACAATCAGCCAGTTAGTACAGTTAATTCAATTAAGCACTAGATATAGCCCAGACATGAACAAATAAGCAATTATGGTTCAATAAGCACTTATAGCACAATTCAACCAGCCAAACTTAACCAAATGCATACACAAGCTATAATAAACTTATATGAACAAGTCTAAACAGGTTTCATGCAATGATTCGAAGTCTAGATCAAGATTCAAGCACAAAAAGTTACTAATGAACTATGAACATGCAGTTATGAACACTTGCTGATGTATTTGACCACCAAGCTAAATTCAAACCCCCAAATCTTGTTAACAGGTTATATTAACTATGTTTAAACACTTTTTAGCCCTAAGCATGCATACACTCTAGGTGTTTCCAAAGTCTTAGGTCAAAATCAGTCAAAACAAGCAAATTATAGCATAATCTTTGATTTGGTGTTTCAAAGTTGAAAACTTGCAGCAAATGGCACACAAACAAGTATTTAGCAGATACAAAGCACAAACACAAACTTTCAACCACAGTTTAACAACCTATGATCTCAAACAGGTAATCCCAAACACCTTTTATATTTTCAATTTCAAATCAAAAGTGTATTCCAAGGTTACCCAAGCCCAAATCAACACAATACAAGATGTAATATGCAGATTTTAGCAAGATTAAGCCACAAATATCACAAGAACACAAGCAACACACAAATATCACAAATATCCAACTTTTTATGAGATTTTGAGATTAAGGGTGCAAACCTCATGGATGTACATCCACACCCACGAATTTTGAGCTTATGTGCTAGCAAGAACAAGCACAAGCTTCCACAATAAAGCCTGCTAAGATTCAACAAACTTAGAAGAACAAGTTACCAAAACAGAAAAATGAAAATCCTTGATTAATGAAACCTTAGTTCACCACACTTGATTATCCCTAAGTTATAAGCTTCACCACACCTTGATAACACAATATCAGGATGCTATGATCAGCTTTATAGCCCAGAAATCCAAGGTTTGAACTAGACTTAGCAAAATATCAAGATTAATGGAAAATGTGCAAACTTTTGCACACTCCTTTGATAATAAGTTTTAGGATTCAAGAACAGTTAACATCAAACAATAATAAACAGATAATAAGGTTGGCACTTGATTTTTCTTCACCAAATTCAAACACATTTCATTAAACTGAATATATGATTTACAGATTTGTGAACAATGGAAAATTCAAGAGCACGGCTCAAAGTGAAACCCTAAGGCCTTTATATAGGCTACAAACTACTTGCTAAGAAGCTAAAAAACGTAAACCCTAAAGCTATGAAGTCCCCAATTTTCCCTTTGAAGTTTGAACTATGGAGAATCATGTGACTTGTTCTTGGCAGGTTGTGGAGGTGGCATGTGTTGGAATTGTGATCAAAGGCTTGTAACAAGCTTAAAAAGTAAGCTTCAATGTGGATGGTTGGATTGCTGTCCAAATTTTGGCAGTATGCACAAGAGTGTAGCAGGGGAATCTCATGTGGGGTTGATGGGTGATGTGGCAAGTGATTTTAAGGTTGGGATAGGTTTAGAGGATTATTAATCACTAATCTGGAGCAGTTGATGGCTTAATTATAAGTAATTAACAAAACCCCAAATCGTGTTCTTGGTGGAATAGTGCCATGTTTAATCTGGATTTGTGTTTAAAAAATATGTTAGGCGCCACTTTTAACTAATATTGGTTAAATAAAGGGCGAGTGGGATGTGAGGTGGCACCAGGGAAAGCTCCTATTGGTGGGTTTTTGATAGTGGGGCACGTGTCTTCCTCCCATAGGTCTAGGTTTCTTTTGTTGTCTGCCACATTTAACCCCTTTACTTCCGTTCTCTTGTCATTTGCAAATAAACTTGAAAGAATCCGTTTTCCTTTGTAATTGAAGTTTCCAACTTCACACTTTTGCCCCCAAAAGTTTTGTAAAGTGATTTCAGGGGTATTTCTTGCCATTTGTTGATTCTTGAAGGACTGATTTGGCATTTTCTTCATAGATAATGGTCTTGACTTGACTTCTTGGAGGACTGAATTTGACAAATCATGATTAATGAGGGACCATTTTTGCCATTTCTTCAAAGTCAAGGGTCATTTTGGTAATTTTGATATTTTTAAAGGACCAAACTTGTAATTTCTTGTAACTTGAAGTCCTTCTTGGTATTTTTGACTTTGAGGAGGATTAATATTGACATTTTAGTTTTGTTGAGGGACAAAAATTGCCAATTCTTCAAAGTGGAGGGCCCTTTTTGCAATATTGACAAACTTTAGGGACCAATCTTGTAATTATGAGGATACAAGGGTATTAAGTGTCAATTCTTCAATATTGAAGGACCCTTCTTCATAAATCTTCAAATCTTCAAGGGTATTTCTTGGAAAATTTTTCATTAGGGCTTGGTTCAATGTGCGACTTCGTTTCCCGTGTTCGTTTTTGTGTGATTCTTGTGATCTTTTGTCATTTTCTTAATATCCGTACCTAAAATACACAAGCAACAAACACAAACATATATTTGGCCGATTTCATGATATTCTATGCATTTTAATTCCCTTTTTGGACGATAAGACTATGTATAAAAGTAGTCTCATCAACGCTTCTCATCATCATCATACTCATTTGCATGTTGATCATCCTCATACTCATTATTGCACATGTCTGATGAATCGTGTGTGGTATTGCTATAAATCGTTTCCATCATAAATGTGTCATTAATGGCTTTGGGTAGCTCACAATGCTCATGAATATTACCAAACACATTATATTCCTCTTCAGTGTGTACCTTATCGATTGGCTCAGTATCAAAGATAGGACCGTTGTCATCTTCAGTGACATTGAGAACTTCTTCAACCTTTGCCATGTATGATTATTGTGCTTCAAGTTCTTGGTCGGAGGCTTCATCATCAGTGTCATCAAGCATTGCTCCTTCCTCAGCCGACAGTTTAACCCTAGCTTACATCTTCTTGCAAAGCAATATATTTTCCTTATGATAACCAGAATCCCTAACTCGTTTTGGCTTTCTGCATTCCTTTTCCATATGCCCATAACCTTGACAATTAAATCACTGAATCCCACTTTGTTGAACCACTGGAGTACCAACAGTTTCCCTATTTCCAGCAACAGTAGCAATCCTCTGAGTATCATACTTAGCAGTTTGTCGATCATACCGTGTAGAACCCTCAACATGTGTTGGATTACGTCGATCATACCTAGGAGGACTTTCATCACGTTGGCGTGTGTCATACCTTCGAGGACTCTCAACATATTGGTTCCTGGTGTTAGATGATGTTCGAAGATTGTTGTTGGTGGGTTTGAAGATTTTCTTGTAGGTCTTCATAATGAAAGCAATTTGTTGTTTCATCTCCCTATCCTTCTGAGCTAGATCTTTATCACTGTCCTCTTCAGATGATGGCTCAGGTGATGGTGATGGTGCTCTTGGTTCTTTGTCTCGTGATCTTGTGGAAGCTGAATACTTAGATGAAGTGGAGTATCTTGGTGAAGAGGATGTAGTGGTAGACACCAAAGCAAGTGGATTAGCAGTCTTTGCTATCCTTTCAGCTCGAAGTTCATTCGCCTCATTCTGAAATTGTTTCAAAATATCAAAGTGCGTATGATAGTTTACCTCGTCTAACTTACTCTGTTGTTTCACCAAAGTTACAACCGTGTCCACTCTGGTCGAAGTTGTTGTAGAAATTGCACATTGACTTGCATGGTGGAGACTTGCAAATTGTTTCTTGTCATGTCATTCATCATCTTGTAGAATCTTGAGTAATATGAATCAATTGATTCCCCATCCAATGAAGTAAACTTACCAAAGTTCCAGAACAAGTTAGTTTTGACATCTTGCTTGTTAAGTGATTCTCCTTGTTTCAAGCGTTCAATGGGAAACCACATTTCTTTTGCAGTAGAGCATGCATCAACCGTTGAGTAAATATCATCCCCAATCCCACTGAGAATCAAATAGATTGCTTCTTTCTCTGCATCAATCCAAGCACGTTTCTCTTTCTAAGTGTTCTCATATGTTTCCTCAATTGTTTGCTCATCGAAACCGGTCGTCGAGTCGGTTGCTGGATTTGCAGGAATAGTTATTGTAGTGAGAGTATAGGGTCCTTCTGTAACACCCCCAAATATTCCTACTTTAGTTCAGCGGAAGAGTCGTTGGTGTTACGGGATAGCACATTACTCAAATCATAGACAACGCTTAAAAATCGGTGTCGTTTGATAATAAAGCATTTTCCATTCATAAATATCAAATTACATAGGTCCCAAGTCATAGTATTTCATACAATTTTTACAAAACATTTGAATGGAAATATTTATTTAAGTGCGGGTCATGAATTCTTGTTGTCTTCCCGAGAATTACCTTCAAGTACCTGAGATAAAACATGTTAAAAGAAAAGGTCAGCGAAAACGCTGAGTGAATTCATAGAGTTTAATGAAATCCATTAATATATCATCGGTATAAAATTATTACCGAAAATAATTTTGTACAATTCTTTATCGTAGGCCATAAAATAAGCCAAAAACATTTTATACAAATCTTTGTTATAAATCATACTATAGGCTTTTTCCTTCAAAACCATTATACGAACCAATGTCGTAAAAACATCATACAATACGTTTTATAACGTTGTATAAAGTTAAATAAAAACCGTTATATGAATATGGTTATGTAAAACCAAAACACGAACATATTATCAATATTAAGACCCCGTAATGCTAGTCAGGCAATATATTGTATTTCGATGCGTATAGCAGTATTTTCGTTATTGGATTATTATAAGCCACATGACATTGCTACCTTACTATAACAAACAACGGGTAGCTAACCCGAAACTCATTTTTCCATCTAAAACAACGTGTCGTCACAATAATCACCCTTATATTAATCTTCTCATACATAAATTCGTTTACCAATCAATGTGGCACGACGGGGATCAACCGTCAAGGCGCGAACTGGGGTGATCGTCCCCAAATAGTACTATTATATGCATAAGCGTCTACCAAATCCCGGTAGTTCACAATTCATGCTAATGGGACTTTTAGTGACATAACCTAACTTTAATAATCCATTTCATTTCATTTATCGGGTCATATAATCAATCGGGTTCAAATCTATAAACAAACAATCGGGACAACTGGGGTCCTATTTTATTAAAACTAACATGTTATCTCCCTCGCGGGTTTATAAAGAGTGTGAGACTATGAACTCACATTGATTGGGAAAGGTGGTTATCGGCGATTTGGATGTACGGTACGTGCTTCAATCACGGAAACCTAGACAAATAATACTCGTCTTACACTCTTGTCCAATGAATTTATAAAAACAATGGCTATGTATATATATTATGATATCATGGGTATGATGATGATCATGTGGGAGTTTATATCTTCATTCAATCATTATGGTGTTATGTGTTAGTCAAATATTTGACTAGTTACACTAGTTTAACTTCTTCACATGTTAAGGCCCAATAAGCCCATGATAAGCCCACTACATTTTATTAGTCCAATTACACTTTTAACATCATCCCTATACTCACATGTTGGGCCCAAGTGGGTTAAGCCCAATGAGTAAGTCCATTAGTGTTTAGCCAAATTAGTTAGGTTAATAGTCCAATAAGGCTAATTTGGCCCGTTAATGTCCATATGTTATAAAGCTCGGGTTTTATCGGTTTTTACTTGTTATATAAGTTTATACATCAGTATGTGAGTTTATAAAAAGTTTACATTAGACGGGTCCGACCGTCTATGTTTTATTTGACAAAAACGTTAATCTTTCGGTTTTAGCCGAAAAGACGTAAAACTTATGTATATAGTTTTTATAACATGGAAAACATTTATACTTGTAAATTAAATAAAATGTATCATTTTAATATATTAATATACAACTCTCATTTATAATTATTATTAGTAACTAGTGCGTTTTTATATATGTATATTTTATAAGTACATAGTTTGAGTGCTTATATTATATACTTTTTATTTTATAAATCTGATCCTAAATATTAAGTCCACTAAAATGTCCATACCTAGAGTTCTATAAGGAGATAGAACCCCAAATTTTTGTATCAGAAACTACATGATATGTGCTCCATTTAACTCTTTTATAGCTACTGATGAATCTGCCTCTAAGTATTTTAATAAATTCGTCCAAAACAGTCTATGCAGATTTGCACTCAAATTTTGTTTTGATCATATCTCACTCATTAAAATGATTCCATTGCATAGCCAACTCTCACATATGTACAAGACACATACCTTATTGTATATTAATTTTACAATTCATTTTAACAAGTTATCATCTAGCTCTTTACTGTTTTATACAGCCTACATATTTAACTATGATTTTAACATCCTTTCAAGTAGATTTTAATCTTTTTAATCAAATCTATCAACACCAAATCCCCACATAATATTTTGATCATCATTCATCATCATATACATATACATAAATGAATAAAATACAAGATTACATATTCAAAATAACAAGAGGATAGGAAGAACAATCTCTATACCACTAAAGTGATGAAATGATGAGGTTGATGATGAACAAAACTTGGTTTTGGGTAACCAATCTTATGAGATATCAACACCACTTCTAGGATCACCAAATATTTGTATACTTCTCCAAAAATCAGCCCTTGATCTTCATGAAAACTTCTTCGTAGATGCTAGTATCACCTCCAATCAACAAGACTTCAATAGGTCTTCAACATATGTAGATTGTAGCCTTTGTTTATGGTAAATTTTTTATGGTGATGGTGTGGTGGTGCTATGGTGGACGGCCAAGAAAGGGGAGAGAAGAGAGAGATGGAAACTTTCTAGTTGTTTCATGTATGTGAAGAGCGGAAATTAAGTTTGATGGTTTTAAATCAAACTTAAGTGGTTTATGAGACAAGTGTCCCTAGACCTTGTTAAGTTTTGACACCAAGGTGGTATGTTGTATACTTTTGGCCGTCCCATGTGGGGGTGGGGCAAGATTTATCTTGTCTCATCCCCATTTAATTACGGGTACTCCTTGATTCTAGCTTCCTCGATTTGCGTTCCCTCGGGTCGTTTTACGAAAAAAAAATTCATAAATTATTAACCAACGGCACAAAACGAATCTAATAAAAATTGTCTCATCAAAAACGGAGTTTAAAAACGTAAATACGTAAACCTAGGGTTTCCGGTTTAGTCGTAAAGGACGTTAAATTGTGATTGTAAGTCCTAATCTCTTCACGTAAATTTGTGAGTTTATGAACCAACACAAATTTAAATTCCAAAATAATATTTATGGATAAATTTATTTCCTGAAATGTCGGACTGTCACCAAAACGGTCTATGTAAACGTAAGCACGTAACGTAGAGTCCTCCGGTTTAGACGTAGTCGATGCTACTTCAAGAATTAAACCCAAATTTCTTCACATAAATGAGTGAGTTCATAATATAATATTAAAATAATGTTTTTAAATAATACATGAGAATAAAATATCAACCATAAATTGATGGATTGTCACAACATTTACCCCTAAACAGGATCTTTGTCCTCAAAGATCAATTTATCTTACTACTCGCTTCTTATAGAGTTAAAGCCACGTGGGTATTTCCTCCACTTTGGGTCTTTTCTCACAAGTGTAATTCATTACAATACGCGAGTTTCATCAAATATAACTACGGGAATACGATCAGGCTTAATGTTGATTTACTTTCTCTATCCATGATGTTCACGAGTTTTCGATGAATGAAACTTTTCACCGATCTAAACTTCATCAAGAAGTAATTAGATTTTCACTTGATAGATATTTTATCAAGTTTGATATATGAACATAATTCACGCAGCCCTTGAAGTCCTAGGGTAGATCCAGCTTATGCCTTTCAAACAAACTCTTTACATTATCTCAATGGCCCATACAACGGGGACTCATTTCCCATGATCTTTCAGATCGTCAGTTCATTTTTCCAAGGTGAATATTTTTGGGCATAACTTCGCTACCCATCCTGCACTTCAAGATCTACATTTCATATTCACATAACCTCATGCCCACTACTGGCAGTCAATAATCAAATCCTAATTTCAACAATCATTTCAGGTTTCACGAGTCGGGTATTTTTTAAGGTTAGGTTTGTCATCATAGGCAACCATAAACCTAAAAGACATGTCCAACTCACAATGGGTGTATGTCGGATGTCTTCATCCCAACTCCTTCTTACAGATGCTCTCATATTTAGATCCTCACAAGATTCGATCTCGATCCTAATACGATAATTATCAATGATAATCTCCCCAAAGTAAAACGATTATATGGTTTATTACCAAAGGTCAATCATTCAAGAATAAAACAACACTTCTAGTGTTTTGTATCGTTACTTTACCTCGTTACTTCGATTTGGGGTGGTAAACAGTACTCTTATCAAGGTGTGTTCCCAATTACTTCTGAGCAATTCTCTAGAAATTCGTAAGCGAGGATCTTGATAGAGATGATCGATACACGCACACTATGTTTACGCAACTCCTTTAAATACAAACAGTCAATTTTTTTTTTCGAGAGTTTATCATTAACGGGAATGATATTTGTAGATTTGGTCAGTCTGTCGACGATGAGCCAAATCGAATCAAATTTAGATGATGACCTTTTGCAATAGTTAGACGTTTACTAATGTATGAGGCGATGGTTGCCTTCATAATTTGCCATCAGTACAAATTTTTCAGATATAGATACATTAACTCCGAAATGACATGAATAGAACACTTAATCTTATGAGATTCCAACATAATAAATCTCAAAATCCTCCATATTTAGGCAACCACAAGTGGCCTTTAAAACATTTAACGCCATCGGCTTCTCAATTCTAATGGTTCACATTAGCCGCGAACCCCTTTTATTATCTATATTATCCTTTTTACAAGCATCGGCTATTTTTTAAATGCTCGGCAATTTATTTTTGCACAGTCATTACTAAGGAATACATCCTAGTTGATTCTTTATCCTTTCTACAAAACGTGTCAGTATCTACATTCACCTTTCCTGATGATATAATTATCATGACCATATTCTTTCAATATTTCTTTCTTCATATTTTCTAAGTTTTAGTTTCGTCTCAACTATTATTTTTATCAGTTTTGCTCAATCCGACGTTAAAGCGTCGATAATTATTACTCGTAATTAAAAAAATATTTAATTTTTATGAAACGTAAACCTAACAAGTTTTAGATTTCTCAATTCGTCTAGTTATAGAAAAAGTTCAAAATAAATTTGAATTTAGTTAACACGATTTTTGTTGATTTATCGAAAATAACTAATAAGATCCGTAAATGTACGAAAAATCTTTGGTTATACTTTGGTCAAAAAAATTTTAGTTGAAAGAAAAAATTTTCGTTTCAAATTCCAAGTCTTGGTTTAAACAGTTTCCTGAATCCCTCTTAGGTTGTCTTGAGGTATACACAAACATTTACCCCTAAAGCAGTTTAGTTAAATGATTTAGGTATGAGGGAATAATCCGTTAAAAATTCTTTTGATAAAACATTTGTCAAAACATTTTTGCACTTTCTTTTTGGTAAACCCCAAAGCCTTAATGGCTCTAATCTTCGAAGAGTCAATATATATATATATATCTTACCATCATTAATTACACGGTCATTTTTATGTAAAGGATTAAGCCTTAAATCACATGTTAAATATTCAAGGTACAGGTTTTTACTGCTCGGCCAATGCAGGGTAGTCTACAAATGATTACTAACTCCTTCCTATTCTTAGAAACAAACAGATGGTCCTTAATGATCACGAGCATGAATTTATCAAATTACAGTCTACACACGTGATTCACCAAATTTATGGATGCTACATGTGTATTAGCCAATCCAAACAACAAAAAATGAAACTCATAATGTTCATTACGAGTCCCGGATGTAGTGATTGGAATAGATAATCTTCTTCGCGGACGCGAAGTTGATGGTAACCATGTCGTGGATCAAATCTTTAAAACATACGCCAGAACCTTGTAAATGATCGAACAAATCTATCATCTTGGGTAAAGGATATCGATTTCGATCGTCAATTTACTTAGTTTACGGTAATCAATAAACATAAGGGATGATAACACCATAGCACTTCATAATGACGAGCTTGGTAGAATAAAAGCTTTCTCCGATAACTCTCTCAGTTGTACAGTAACACTTTCGATTCAGATGGTGCTGAAGTACAGTGCACACGCCAGGGTTGCAGCATCGGGAATATAATCAATACCAAATCCAACTTGCCTTAATGGCGAAAGTCTAGGTAATTCACCAGAAAATACCTCCTAAAGTTTCAGATAATAGAAACATCTTTTAATAAATTTACTTTAAGTTCTTTCAAGATTACAAGATCTATGATCAGTGTTGGGAATCTAAGTTTCTTAGATTCCCTGTATCATAGATTTAAACACAAATTAAGCTGTTAGATAGTCACTTGCCTGTGCCTAGGAGGCAGGCAAGTATCGCAAGACTCACAGAGATCCAAGTCTATGTGAGCAACCTCAGAGGAGACCATGTCAGAGACATTGTTAAGGAAGTCGAAGATTACTTGAAGACATACTCATTGGCTGTGATGGATAACAGCCAAGATGTATCAGGGACTCTGAGGGGGTTTGAGGGTTAACAGGGGTGGCAATACCCTGTTAACACTCAGCACACTTTGGTCATGCCATTTGTGTGTACGAGACTATGAAGAAAAGGGAAACTGTGTCAAGCTTTGTTTCCCTAAAGCATTGTGGCAGACTACCAAGAATAGAAGAGCATCTTGTGACAGATGTCTAAAAAGTGAATGTCTTGTGTAGTCACCATCAACTAGTACTTAGTTCAACCTCGTATCACTAAAAATAGGATGTGTAGCCAAGCATTAATGTTCAACACTTTGAGAATATTCACACATTAATGCTTATAACTTATTGAATCAAACATCTGTGATTGTATTCATAAGTTAGGTTATTTAGTTGTTCAAAGTGTGCACAACACATTGTCATCAAACGGTGTTATCCATAACACTTGTAATTCTTTGTTATACAATAATAAGTATTACGTTTGAAAAGTATTTACTTGTGTTGATTAGTTAAGTTAAGTGTTTCTAGCATTGATTAGGGACTTTCAATTGGTATTAGAGTGGTGTTTGATATTATAACCTTCAAGAAACATCGTTCTAAGTTTTATAATCAAGATCCACCATGCCAGAAACAACCAATCCACCACCATCGTCTTTTGGGAACAACAACAACAATGCACCACCAACTTTACCTAGACTCACTCCTCCACCTCCTAATAAAGATGATCTACCTCAACTTCTTGACTCAAGAGGTGGATCACATGTCACCAGCGTACCAGTCTTTGATGAAGAAGATTTTTCTAGTTGGAAGAGTCAATTCCTCGTGTATCTCGATGGACTTGAACCATTTCTTCTAAAAATTCTAGAAAATGGTCCTTATGTTCCCATGGCGCTTACCTCTACTGATGATAACCCTCTTCCCAAACCTCTCAAACAATGGACTCCAGCTGATAGGAAATTGGCAAACCAAGATAAACGTCTCAAAAGCATCATCATATCCTGTCTTCCCAAACACATCATGAAGTCTGTCATTCAGTGTCCCACAGCCAAACAAATGTGGACAGACCTTATCCTTGGTCATGAAGGACCCTCTGAAACCAGAGAAACCAAGATTCAGGCACTCAGAATTTAGTTCAATGCTTTCAAGGCACTTGAAGGTGAAAAGGTTCAACAAACATATACAAGGCTGAAGATTCTTCTCAATGACCTTGCTATGAATGATGTCACCAGCTGAGATTAATGCCACATTTGTCAACAGCCTTCCAAGAAAATGGTTGAGTATGAATCAGACTCAGAGAGCCAATAACTCGGTCAAGAATGACACCTTAGCTCAGCTTTATGAAAAGTACAATTATGAAGAAGGGCTGATTGATACTATATACAAATCAGAGACAGAAATATTTGTAGTTCAAGGAGCAACTTCCAAAGCCTTGATCTCTACCCCACACCCTCATGACAACGACTTTGATGTTGAAAAAGACACACGCAACAGCCAAGAGTTCTTGACAGACCTTAATGCTGAATTTCATGAAAGAGCCTTGCTATCCAATCAAATAAGATTCTACCAAAGATCAGGGAGAATAGGATCAGCTAGCAAACAAACCGACAGATCAAAAGAAACTTGTTTTGCCTGTGGAAAACTTGGACACTTCCAAAAAGACTGTCCTTCCACCAAGACATCCTCACCTTCCTATCCATCATCTTCCACCAAACCTTTGAAGTTCAAATCACAACACAACAACTCATTTCACCAATTCAACTCATTAGACAATGAGAAGAAGGATTACAAGAACAAGTATAAGGCGCTTAAAGCTGAGTTAGAACAGATGAATTTGAAGATTGAAGCTCTGTCTAAGAAGAAAGGAGGTGATAAAAAGACAGAGAAAGGGTTGGTAGCTGAAGCATATGATTGGAATGATGAGCCGCTGACTTCAGATGAGGAAGATACTACTAGAGTCAGGGCTTTCATGGCTATAGCTGAGGATGAACCAGCTGTTGGGAAAGGTGATGCAAGATCAGGACAATGGGTTGACATCACAATGAAAAAGGTACACATGCTTTTATCTATGTCTGATAGTGATGAACGCAAACATGTCCTTGATTACACCATTGTTGATTTGCACTTTGTTGAGGGACAAAGAAAGAACTTGCTTGGTATGTTTCACTCTGTTAAAAATGAACTGTTAAATGCTAAATCTGAATGTGAAAATCTCAAATGGGTTAATTCAGAAAAAATATACCTTCAAAATGAAGTCAATAGGTTAACCTTGAAGAATAGTGCCTTAAATGATCAAGTATCTGAATTAAACAAGGTTATTGAAAAAATGGTTTTACAGTATGCTCACTATAGATCAATTGCTTAGTGATGAACTGCCTGCTGATATTAAAAGGGATGTCTCTGCTAAAAAAAATAAGCTGAAAATTCTCACTAAACCCAAAGAGATTGTTTTTAAATCTATAGAGATAATTCATATGTCAGATCCCATTTTGACTGATGACCCTGTCTCTGAAGATGTGGCTGAATTACCACCATTACCCAAACTCTCGGGAGTTGAACCTAGCAGTTCCTCTAGAGGAGCTAAGGGTGAACTTAAAACAGATGTTGAGAAACCACCAGCTAAAATATTTTATGTACCTGCAAAACAATCTGTTAAGCAAGTTGCATTTAAGCCTGTCTCAACAAAATCTGTGAACAAAGTTGATTCCTCAACTGAAGAACGCATGTTGTCATTGATGAAAGAAGTAGAACTCTTAAAACAACACATTAAGCCTTCCACTGAATGCTCTACTTCTCGTGAACCTAAGTCTGTTCTAGGTGAACCCAAGGGTGAAAGGTTAGTCAAACCTTATTGCAGTATCTATAAAAACTCTCATCACATGACCTTAAACCATGATAGGCAAATGGTTGTTAAGAGAGCTCAGACACCTTCTGGGGAAAGACAACAGGGTTCTAAGATACAACTAGGGAACTACAGACCTTATCCTCCCTGTAAATTCTATGGATTCACATATCATCACTCAGATGAGTGTGGTGACTTCCCAGGTTGTGATATATGTGGAAGTTTCACCCATGAGACAGCTAATTGTCCTTCCCATCACCAAAAGTTCTACAGGAACTCAAGAGTTGCTAATCAGCAATTCAGGGAACCCACTGGAAAGTGGGTTCACCATAGGAACTAACTTGTTTCTATGTATCTGTGTAGAAACATCTTATGGAATCGGTATGGTATCTAGACAGTGGTTGTCCTAGACACATGACAGGGATTCGACAATACCTACACAGGTACTCAAAGGAGCTAGGTCCTAAAGTGGTGTTTGGGGATAATTATTCAGGCGACATAGAGGGATACGGCTTAGTGAACTGCAATGGGATAACTTTTACAAGGGTTGCATATGTGAATGGTCTTAAACACAATCTCATTAGCATCAGCCAATTGTGTGATGCTGACTACAAGGTTTTGTTTACTAAGACTCAGGGAACCATATTCAACAAGAACAATGATGTAGTGCTTATTGCACCAAGAAGGAGAGATGTATATGTCATCAACATGGTTGTGTGCTCTGAAGACAGCTCTAATTGTTTTCTAGCTAAAGCCTCTGAAAGTGTCAATTGCTTGTGGCACAAAAGACTGTCTCATCTCAACTTCAAGAACATCAACAAGATATCCATACTAGACCTAGTTGTTGGTCTACCTTCAGTGATGTTTTCTAAAGACAAGACTTGTTCAGCCTGTGTCAAGGGAAAGCATCACAGGTCTTCTTTTAAGACCAGGCAATCATTTTCTATTGACAAGTGCTTACATCTCCTTCACATGGATTTGTTTGGACTTGTCAAACCTCAGACCATTAATCACAACAAATACACCTTGGTCATAGTTGATGAGTTTTCAAGGTATACATGGGTTTTCTTCCTCAGAAGGAAAAGTGATGCAGCTGATACCATCATGTCCTTCATCAGACAGGTTGAAAATATGAATGATGTTAGAGTCAAAGCTCTAAGAAGTAATAATGGTATTGAATTCAAGAATCATCAACTTGAATCTTTTTGTGATGAAAAGGGAATATCACAAAACTTCTCTTCAGCTGGCACCCCTGAACAAAATGGTGTGGCTGAAAGAAGAAATAGGATTTTGATTGAAGCAGCCAGAACCATGATAAATGGTGCAGCTTTACCAAAGCAATTTTGGGGAGAAGCTGTTCACACTGCCTGCTATACCCATTGCAATTATTTTTATTCCTAATGCATTGATCTTATGGGAGAAAAGGCCACAATTAAAAACATACGAGGTTTTGAAAGAACATTTTCATGTTCTACGTTTAGCATGATCACTTGTCTAACTCTATCATTTCGCGTTCTTCACTATTTAAAGACCTCTAACTAAAGAGACTCGTTAATACTTAGCCATGTAAGTCAAAATTAAGCCAAATTTGGATTAGCTTTCATCAAGACTATATCAAATCAAAGTTTTGGGTTTTTAAGCCACATATAGGATCTTGCACTTTCTTGGACTTTTTCAAGTTTAGAGAATGCATTTTATAGTTCCCTTGATAAGTGACTTTCTAGGATCAATTATAGGAACTTGCGAAAAGTTCTTGTTCTTAACCCGAATGAGCTAAGACTTTCGCGTTTTAAAGTTCCTATATAAAATTCTAGCAAAACTTGAATTGTGCGGGTTAAGGAATGTAAAGGGCTCCAAATGCCCATCAAGTAAAAAATTAGCTCTTATTCTACCCATCGGAAAATATACATTCGTGTCTTAAAAACACTTATTAAAACTAAGAAAATTTTTAAAATTTGGCCATTTTTAGCCTTATTAGCAACAAAACGTTGAAAGGTTGGAACACGTGAGGGCGTAGAAAAGCAAGTATCTATTCACCCCCCCCCCCCCCCATACTAAAATTAAACATTTTCCTCAATGTTTTGAGTCTAAAGGTGGAGTACCCCCATACTAGAGACGAAGAGTTGAATGCTTAGGATCTAGCATGGAAAGGGTGGTCAACAATATATCTAAATCCGTTTATTAATTATACTAAAAGATAATTGTTAGAACAATAAAGGATATGTCATGGATTCGTGAAAAACATCTTCAAGAAAACGATGGAGGCTCACGTAAACGAACACGAGAGTCTTCAATCGTAGCGATGATGATGATCTAGATAACACAATCACAAACAACCTCGAGACAACGAGTTGGAAGGGTACAAATCCCCTCTCATTATTTATTAAGAAGCATAAAAAGGATAAGCATGGGATCTCCCCCACGAGGCACCTCGTTTTTGATTACCGAGTCATGAGCTCGACTCGATCCCCTCAATGCTAATTATCATTGGGGAAAGTGACTTGGTCGAGGTCATCCAATGAAGGAACTTCCCCACCAAAGTAGTGCTTAAGCCTATGTCCATTCACCTTAAAGTTAGGACCATCATCTTGAGCTAGCTCGATGGTCCCATAAGGAAACACTTGTGTAATGGTGAAAGGACCCGACCAACGAGATTTCAATTTCTCGGAAAATATCTTTAATCGAGAGTTAAAAAGTAACACTTGATCACCAACGTTAAAAACCCGGTTTTTAATCTTTGCATCATGAAACTTTTTACTCTTTTCTTTGAAAATCAATGAATTTTCATAAGCATTATCTCTTAGTTCATCCAATTCATTTAATTGTATTTTTTGGTGATCCCCCGCGGTCTTCAAGTCAAAATTAGCATGCTTAAGGGCCCAATATGCCTTATGCTCCAATTCAATGGGAAAATGACAATTCTTCCCATAGACTAACTTCTAAGGAGTACAACCGATAGGTGTCTTATAAGCGGTCCTAAAGGCCCATAAAGCGTCATCGAGTTTGTCGGATCATGAAGCACGGTTTTCTACAATCGGCCTCTCTAAAATCCTCTTCAAATCTCGGTTTGTAACCTCGACTTGCCCACTCATTTGCGGGTGATAAGCCGTAGAAAGACGATGAGTAACTCCATATTTCTTTAAGACCTTCTCGAATTGGTCATTAAGAAAATGGGTTCCACGATCGCTTATAATAGCACGAGGGGTTCCAAACCGAGAGAATAGTTGCTTCAAAAACTTCACTACCACACGAGCATCATTAGTAGGTAAAGCCTTAGCTTCTACCCACTTAGAAAGGTAGTCGACGGCGATGAGGATATACTTGTTACCAGAGACGATGGGAACGGATCCATAAAGTCTATGCCCCAAATGTCGAAAATCTCACACACTTGAATTATATTTTGCAGCATTTCATCACGTTGAGACGATTTTCCTTGACGTTGGCACGAATCACACGACTTCACAAGTGCGTGTGCATCACGATAGATAGAAGGCCAAAAGAAGCCGGCATCGAACACTTTCTTAGCCGTTAGATTAGCACCATGGTGACCACCCGTGGGTCCCTCGTGACAAGCTCTAAGGATATTAGAAGCTTCGGCACCAAAAATACAACGTCGAACGAGTTGATCCGCACAAACCCGAAAGAGATAAGGGTCATCCCAAAAATAGACCTTGATGTCACGAAAGAATTTTCTCTTTTGTTATGTCGTCATACCCTTGATTATGAAATTGCCCGCATGGTAATTTGCAATATCGACAAACCATGGGGTGGTGTCTTTAGAATTCACTACACCGAGAGTCTCGAGAGGAAATGTTTTGGTGATTTCCTTGTTCTTGAAAACATCTTTGTGAGGATCTTCTAGACGAGAGAGATGATCGGCCGCTAGATTCTCGGCTCCTTTTTTGTCAAGCACGGTGACATCAAATTCTTGGAGGAGGAGCATCCAACGAAGAAATCTTGGCTTAGCATCTTGCTTAGCTAAGAGATACTTGATAGCCGAATGGTCGGTATACACGATACTTTTAGTTAAGATGAGATAAGGTCGGAATTTCTCAAAAGCATAAACCACGACAAGGAATTCCTTTTCCGTTGTGGTATACTTTAATTGAGCCTCGGTCATCGTCTTACTAGCATAATGGATAGGACGGAAATGATTTTCATAACGTTTCCCTAAGACGGCCCCTATAGCATAATCACTTGCATCGCACATGATTTCAAAGGGTAATTCCCAATTAGGAGTAACAAGAATGGGAGCTTCGGTAAGTTTCCTTTTGAGAGTTTCGAAAACTCTAACACAATCCTCATTGAAATTAAAAGGAGCATCCTTCTCGAGAAGGTGTGTCATAGGTCGAGAGATTTTTGAAAAGTCTTAGATGAAACGAAAATAAAAGCCCGCGTGACCTAGGAAACGCCTAACTCCCTTCACGGTTTTGGGATGAGGTAACTTGGCGATGACGTCTACCTTAGCTTTATCGACCTCAATCCCCGCTGCCGAGACCTTATGTCCTAAGACGATTCCTTGTTTACACATAAAATGACATTTTTCCCAATTAAGCACAAGATTGGTTTCTTCACAATGTTTTAACATTTGCTCGAGATTAGATAAACACGATGTGAACGAATTGCCAAACACCGAAAAGTCATCCATAAACACTTCCATCGACTTTTCGATCATATCGTGAAAAATAGCCATCATACATCGTTGAAACGTACCCGGTGCATTGCAAATTCCGAAAGGCATCCTACGATAAGAAAACGTTCCATAAGGACACGTGAACGTAGTTTTCTCTTGATCACGAGGGTCAATAGGGATTTGATAGTAACCGAAAAACCATCTAAAAAGCAATAGAATTCATTTCCCGCGAGTCGCTCCAACATTTGATCCATGAAGGGCAAAGGAAAGTGGTCTTTACGAGTGGTGTCATTTAACTTTCGGTAATCAATACACACCCTCCAACCGGTCACAAGACGAGTGGGAATTAACTCGTTGTTTTCATTGGGTACAACGGTCATTCCTCCTATTTTAGGGACACAATGGATTGGGCTCACCCATGGGCTATCGGAGATAGGATAAATCATTCCCGCGTCAAGGAGTTTTAAAAATTCCTTTTTTATGACATCGTGAATTTTGGGGTTTACCCTTATTTGACTTTGAATTGTAGGTTTGTAGTCCTCCTCCATTAAAATCTTGTGAGTACAAAATTTTGGGTCAATACCCTTAATGTCGGAAATTTTCCATGCAATTTCCTCTTTATGAGCTCTAAGACCTTTCAAAAGCATGGTTTTTTCATCATTAGCAACACCTTTTGCAATAATAACCGGCACTTTGTCATCACCTTCCAAGAATGCGTATTCAAGGTGAGATGGAAGATCTTCAATTCAAGGATAGGCGGTTCCTCGATTGAAGATTTTTGCTCAACACTCATAACTTCCATCGGCGGAAGAAATGGTGGAATAGAAGTATCATCACTAATAATCACCTCATCTTCATTGTCGATTTCATTTGAATTAAAATCGCCTCCTTGGAATGAAGTGAGATTTGGTGTAGAATTAGCAAGAATCGGATCCAAAATAGTGGGATTGCCACTTGACGAACTATCAGAAAAACCTAACACTTCTTGTGAAAACTCACCGCAAACCACATCAACTAAGTCGATGTGATTGATGGTAGCGATTGCATAAACATGAGAAGGTGTCGAGTTTTGAGTAGCGTTTATTGTTGGAAATTCACTTTATGTGATGACATTTAAGAATTCCCACTAGTTATCATAGTCACACACGCTTAGACTAGACCAGGAAACAGTGTATAGTTTAGGTGCGGTGTGTGAATATATATACCCCTCCAAGGCTTCCAAGGAGGGGTGTTGCTTCTGTTTCATTTGTGTTTCTTTTCATTTTAATACACCTTTTCTTATTTTCACACACAACCTTCTCTCTCAACTCATCCATGGCTGCCACCTTCCACCACCCACCTAGACCACCGTATTACTAAAAAGCAAATCCGCAATTGGCATCAGAGCTGACGGTTCAATCCTTGGATCGAGGCGTGTTTTTATTGTCCGATTATGGTGGTCTAAATTTTTTTTGGGTTCAGATCTGTTATAATCTTTTTGTTACGGTTCTTGTTTATTATTCAATCATCATGACGTTTTGTCAATACTATTTTGTCACACTGTCTCCAATGATAACTTTCATGGTATAATGGTTTCATCAGTTTTGATATGTTGTCATGTCGGTTTCATAGATGTTCACGGTCCACTTGACATCATGGTCTTAACATTTTCTCAAGTCAAAAGTCAAACTAGCCTGGTATCCACAGTTTACGAGATCTATGTTTTCAAGATCTTGATTGCTTTAAGATCTTTTTTACATGTTTTTTTTCCTGGTAATTTTATGAAGATGAAGATTACTCAGATCCAGAAAAACTTAGATCCAGAAAAAAAAACAGAAAAGGTACTTTTGGATAAGATTTTTCAGATGGCACATTCCGACGCATGCATTCCGATGCTTGCATTCCGATGGCTCTTTAGATCGCATGGATTGCGATGGGTTTTTTTGACACATTCCGATGGGTTCGACCTATCTATTGCGATGGGACTCATTCCGTTGAGTCACATTGCGATGGGTGGTTTGACCTATCGCAATGGCATATTAAGACGTTATGCTGCCAAATTTTTTTGAAACATTCCGATGGTCAATTAATAGAAATATTGCGATGAAATGTTTTGAAAATATTGCGATGACTAATTTTTCATTGCGATGGGTTTTAATTAAGTTATTGCGATGGAGAACTATAAAATCATTGCGATGGCTTCAATTTTTGGACTTTAGGATGTTGTTTAAAAGAAAAACATGGTGACAAGTTTAACAAAAACAACATGTCTTGACCTTGACCGAACCAA
Organism: Glebionis coronaria; assembly: GCA_025667525.1. Taxonomy (NCBI): domain Eukaryota; kingdom Viridiplantae; phylum Streptophyta; class Magnoliopsida; order Asterales; family Asteraceae; genus Glebionis; species Glebionis coronaria. The sequence continues at coordinate 498,228,983 of CM046877.1, forward strand.
TATCAACACACCACCCTTATAACTCCACAACACCAAAAGTCTATCCTATGCCCATCGTCATTTAATACCATCTAGACTCGACCCTATAACATAAACATAATATGATCTCAGATTCACTTTTCGTGGGTAGACATGCATGCCAAGATCAATTAAGATCTATACCCATGAATTTATATCTCATCATAGATCTATATCGAAGGATAGCCCTCTTTTGATATACGAAGTTAATGAATGATGTATAACAATTTTTTTATAATCAATACATTATTTCGATTAAAACAACCCCTCAAAACCAACATGCAAACCTACCTGAGACCTTAATTAAAAGGATCTTGATGCATTGATCTTGGTTTATTCGTGCGTATTATCATCGGTACAAAAGGTTGTAATCAGGTTGTGTTCTTTTTTAAAAGGGTTCGTGCCATCAGCAATCGTAGATTGAAATGGGTTACGAGTTTGTGATGATTGTTGTGAGTTTTTTTTTGTATCTTGGTTTTTTTCTAGATAAGAAAGGACAAGGGGGCGGATGAATCTAGATAATATGTGATTAGGGTTAAGTTGTGAGTGAGATTAGGGTTGGACCCTTTTTATATCCCAACATTACTTCTTGACATTTGATGGACCGGGTTTTTTTTTGCAAAAAAAGATGGTGGGCCGAATGTGGTGATAATAAACTTTGTGTTGTTTGTGGGACTGATCACAAAACGAATATAGTCAAATTTAGTAGGCTTTTGCATTTGGCTTTTGGTTGGCTGTGTTTGATTATGGGTTGCAAAAGATGGGCCGAGTACCATAATTTATATGGTACAAATTTTATGTCAAATTTTATTTTGAATAAAGTTTTGTGTATTATGATATACTTTGGATACTATCGGGACAAAAGTGACGTGACAATGTGCCGAGACAAAAATGACGAGACAAATGTGACAAAATTTATTTGACGAAACCAAGAAAAATTTGGCGAATTTTTAGTGGCTACGGACTTGTTTGATCGGGTATTAATTATGTGAAGTTGAAGATGGATTTTTCGAAGGCGTGTATTTATTTTATCTTCAAAGATAACTTGCTCTTGCTTAATCTTAGAATGAAGACTTGTTTATCTGGTTTCCGGGTTCGGGGTGGTTGGTTGATGACTCGGATAACTATCACTTAAAGGGGTTACATTTTTGTACTCAGTGTCACGCGCTTAGTCGACGTGGATAATTTCAAGAGGTGTTGTGCTTATAGTCTTCTTCAGTGATGCATTGGGTACTTAGAGATTTCTCCACCGTTCCTCATTCAACAATTGTGCAAGCTTAAGTCACAAGATCGAAGGATTCTTATTCAGTTTCACGTTTGATGTATCCGGTTCATTCTATCAGTGGTCACTTCAAATTGCTTACAAGGGGGTTGGTAAAGATGGCCATGGAGAGTTTATGAGTAGAGAATTTTGATGAGCAGCTGATTCTCACAAAATATGTAATTCATCTTATTTATTATTCTCACGAGATTTCAGGTACATGTGCGTACGATTTATTGCTGGTTCCGAATTTCGAAACCATCAAGGGGAAGAAGAAGACACATTGAATGCACAACGAATACACGTGATGAACTTCATACCTTCTTTTGATTAGAAGACATTCCGGGATGACATTTGTCATAACCGCAGAGAAAATCAGTGTTTTAACTCGTGGCGTTATCAATCTCTAAATGGTACACTACTGATTCGATGTTTAATTGTTTCGTTGTTGCAATTATTCATCATCATTATCCTATATGGAGAGATATGCACTTCTGGGACTTAATTGACTCTGGTGCATCTCCGGAAGAAGATATGTGCATTTCCGGGACATAATTGACTCTGGTGTTACGATGTCAACTTCGTGAATGGGATAAAGTGTCCACTTCAGTATTTGAGCTTCATACATGGGATTGGTTTATTTTCTTCAACTATGTGGGGGAAGAAATGTCTTGATTCTTTCTAGTATGCATAACTTGAACTCTCAGGGGGAAGAAAAATTCAGAAGAATTATTCAAGCGTGAGAAGAGAAGTTGTTGATCTACTTGGTGTGCCCAAACTTTCAATCCCTCTTAGCAACGTTATCATGTTATATGATGGGGTTTGCTTGTTAAATTCCGTTGTGCGCTTAATCATTCTAAGCTTTATTGAAAGCTTTGAAGTTTCTTACGAGGATTGTCGGTTTAGGGGGAAGCTATTTAAAAGCTTCTACATAAATTTTATATGGCATGAATTAGGGGGAAGTTAATTCAGAAGCTTCTCTTTAACCAGAAGTATATGGATTACTTAGCTCGTGTCGTTACAGTATTTCTACTACAAGTTACTTTAAAGATGAGTCGTTTTGAAGTGAAGACTTGAAGTCAAAGGCCTCAGAAGACATCATCAGCTTTGGACGCTTCATGAAAGCTTTTGTTCTTATTCATTATGTACTTGTTAGGAAAAATATTGTAAGGAATTCTACACATCGTCCCATGGGGGAAGATTGTTGGAAATTAACTTTATGTGACGACATTTAAAAATTCCCATTAGTTATCATAGTCACACACGCTTAGACTAGACCAGGAAATAGTGTATAGTTTAGGTGTGGTGTGTGACTATATATACCCCTCCAAGGCTTCCAAGGAGGGGTGTTGCTTGTGTTTCATTCGTCTTTCTTTTCATTTTAATACACCTTTTCTTATTTTCACACACAACCTTCTCTCTCAACTCATCCATGGCTGCCACCTTCCACCACCCACCTAGACCACCGGATTACTAAAAAGAAATTCCACATTTATAACAAGTTCTTATTCGTGGAATCTCAAAGTAATAGTTCTTGCATGAACGTCGATAAGCGATCTCGAGGTGTCTAAAAATGGACGACCTAAAATTAGAGGAACTTGAGGATCCGCGGGGATGTCAACCACTATAAAATCAACGGGATAGTAGAACTTCCCCACTTTCACGAAAACATCCTCAGCTCTCCACATGCTAAAATCATAGAATGATCGGCCATCTCGATAGACATGTTCGAAGGAGTAAGAGCCAGAAGCGAAAGCGATTTCCAAATGGAAAATGGCATCAAATTAATGCTCGTACCAAGATCGCCCAAGGCGAGGCATTCTTTCATATCTTGTATATCACAAGGAATGAGAAACTTTCCGGGGTCACCAACTTTTTCCGGTATGCGGTGAAGATAAACCGAAGAACAATTAGCAAGCTTTGAAAGCTTTTCCTTATCATTCATCATACTTTTAAAAGTGGAACCGAAACGAGGCATATATAACAACGCGTCGGCTAAACTTACATCAAAATGAACTTGTTGAAACATTTTTATAAAAAGCTCGATTTGTTGTTTGTTATGTTCTTGCAATTTCTCTTCGTTTCGTCTCAAAGGGTAAGGTAAGGGTGGTGTGGGTTGGACATTAGGCAACGGCCTTGGAATCTCGGGTTCCATGATTGGTATTGGTTCAACCGTAGGTGTGGTATGAGCGATACTTCGTGGGCTTCTGATATTCTTCTTTTTGACCATCACCTCGGGCTCTTTCTCGATTTCCTTCTCCGTTAAAGTACTTGGACGAGAGATTGGTTCATTGAAAGTTTTACCACTACGTGTAGTAATAACCTTCATTTCTCCCTTCGGGTTTGCAATGGTATCACTAGGAAGACCACCCGAGGAAGAGGGTTTACACATGATTGCTTCAAACATTTTTGCCATTCGGTCTTCAAATTTTGATTGCCTAGCATCCACTTTTAACAATTCTTGCTTAATCTCATGTTGTCCTTGTTCCATCTTTTGTTGATTTTGTTGAAGACGTTGAACATTTCCTTCCATTTTATTAGCATGAGTCTTAAGTTCATTAGCAAGTTCGTTTTTAAGCTCGTTTTTCAACTCGGATATTAAGCTAATCATCTCACGTTGCATGTTATCAAACTTAGCATCGTTTGCTTTTGCATAATCCAAAAATTCTCCATTAAGATTTTTAGTGTGAGCATTTTGAAAACCTTGTGTAGTGTTTTGAAAATCACGGTTTTGGTTTTGATTTGAAACTTGTCCATTCCCACTTTGATAATTCCCCTTGTTGTATTTACGTGAATTGCTTTGATAACCACCATTTTGATTGTTGTTTCGATAGTTATTAGCATTTTGATTTGGTGGAGCTTGATTTGGGCGGGAACCTTGGTCGTTTTGGTTGTATGTTCCCGTTGCTACGTAAGCACTCGAAGTGTTACCACCGGCGGTAATGCACTCGGAAAGATCATGAGCTCCACCAAAAGATAAACAACTCTTTTCAACCGCTTTAACCGATGCGGAATTCAAAGCATCTTGTGCTTTCCAATGAGTCATAAGATTCGAAAACCTATCGAAAAACCGATTTTCCTCATTAGCTTCATCATGTAAGGCATTAATGTGACGAGACAATGACGACGATGACGAACCCATATTGGCAACACTCGATGTGTTACGAGGGTTATAAACCTTAGATCTATTCTCGATAATCTTTAAAGCTTCATCGGTCGTTTTGCACAAAAAATTACCACCCGATGCGGCATTCAAATAATCTCGTTCATGATCATTAAGCCCATTATAAAAAGTATCTATTTGATGCAATTCCGAAAAATCATGGTGTGGACATTCATGTAACATTTCCTTAAATCGTTCCCATGCCATTGAAAAACTCTCATTACTTCGTTGTGTAAACCTTGAAATCTCATTTTTCAAATGTGTTGTTTTAGATGGTGGAAAAAATTGGTTCACAAACTTAGAGACGAGATCACCCCATGTCAAAATCGAATTTGGCCGTTCTTTCTCGAGCCAAATTTTAGCAGGTCCATCTAACGAATATGGAAACAACATCATCTTAATGGCGTCATGTAGAACATCCTTAAACTTGCTTGTTGCGGTGAGACGATTAAAACTCCTTATGTGGTAATGCGGGTTGTCTTTTTCATGACCTCTAAACTTATTTGCTTGCAACATCGACATTAAACCCGTCTTAATCTCGAAATTCTCCGCAAGGATGGCGGGAATAACAATAGCTTCTCCAAAACCCTCGGTGGGTGCTTGAAGCAACTCCATCATAGTAAGATTAGCCATGGCGACTATTGGTTCTACAATGGGTTCAACAATTGGAGTTTGTTCTACAATCAAAGGCTCTTGATTTCCTTGACTTTGACGACGTTTACGAGCTCGTTTTGCTTGATTACGAGTTAGAATAAACTTGACGAAGAACGGGAGGTGAGCAAAGAAGATTCTTTTTTGGGAGTTTTGTGGATTTTCAATTTTTTTGTGTTTTTGATTGTTTTTAATTTTTTTTGGATTTTGTGTATCTTTGTAGACAACAATCTACCAAATCTCTCCTCGAATCAAACTCTTGATTAAAGAAGCCTCAAAAGAATGAAAACGATCACGTGGAGTGAACGCCTTCGAATGACTTTAGAACTTTGGTGAAAACCAAATTGTTCAAGAGGGTTTAATCACAAAGAAAACCAAGCAAATATATATGATACGTAATAATACTTTGGGCGGCAAAACCCTCGATTATCCTTCAATCTCAAAATACTCACAAGCAAGCGGGGAAATGAGGCGGTGCGAAGCACTTAAGAGCCTTTTTCCTTAGGGTATATTTTATAATACCTGCCTTATACCCACCTTATAGTTTGTATTTTTCAAAATCGGGCTTCACGAAAGTATTTCTATTTTTGCCTTTTTCTTTTTGTTTGAGATTCGAATACAATAATTAGGAGATCAAATCCCAATTAAGGTTGTGTTTTCACACTTTTGGAGATATTTTGTATTTGTTGTGATACTTAATACAATATAATAATAATAATTTCACAAGAAAAACGAAAAAAAAACGATAATACGTATTAGTAGAGTTCTACTAATACAAATACTATTTATGGTTAATATTAAAAACAAAATGACAAATTAATCACGACACACCTCCCCGGCAGCGACGCCAAAATGATTGTGGTAAAATACGACCTTTTAGGAAAAAGGCGTAAAAGCGGAAAGTATTAAGTGTTGATTTAGGAAAATCAAACATTAATGACCCAATTAAGTTCGTTTCCCAAGGAGGTATATGTGTGTGAATAATTCGTAATTGGTTTGAGATTAATATTTGAAAGAAGGGGATGAGAAAATAGAATGACGAAGACGTGAAAATTATTACTACGACGACTAAAATTAAAACCGTAAAAAGAGCAAAAAAAAAATTAATTCTAAAAATTCCCAAAAAATTACCAAAAATCAAATTAAATAAACTAAGAGCTTACAGATGATCAAAACTTTTTCAAACCTTTTAATTAATTAAATATTAATTTTTAAATGCTACTTAAAGCCCTAAAAATAAAAATAATTATTAAAAAGCCCAAATAAAGATTTTTCACTTTGTAAACCTCTAAAATGACCAAATAAGACTAAAAACTATTTTTATGAATTTTTAAACTAATTAAAACTATTTAAAATGATTAAAAACTATTAAAAACATAAAATAATTATAGAAATTAGAAAATGATGATAAAATTAATCTAAGAGTTGCAAAAATCCTATTTTAATGTATTAATCCTAAGAAAAATATAAAAAGTGCAAAAATGTGAAATTTGAAATTTAATAATAAAATAATATAAAAATAATATAAAAAATCCAAAAATTCTAAAAAATTCTAAAAACTTGCAAACTAGTATATTTTAACCTAAGTAATCAGAAAGTGAAAGTGAAATGACCAAATTACCCCTATTGGGCCCCCAAATGGGCTAAAAACCAAAACAGTCAACCTTAATGGGCTAAAAGGGCCCAAAAAGTCAAACTAGGCCAAAATGACCTGAAAAAGCCCTATCTGACTCAAATTTTAATTCTAAACACAAAAGTCTGAAGGCCCAAAAGCTGGTTTTGAGCTTATCACAGCTTAAAAGGTCAACAGCTTATTCTTATTGGGCCAATAAGCCCATTGAGCAATAAGCCAATGCCATAAGCTCAGATTAGCCACACAACCTTCTTTTGAGATGCCTAAGAGATCTGTGAAAATAAATTTTAAAAAAGCACACTCAATAAGCCAGAAATAAGCAAAGTAGAATTTCACTAAAAGACAAAATAGTCGACTTAGAGTTCTAGACCACCTCAGACCTTCTAATAAGTTGCAAAAGACTCTAAATGACTTAACTAAGACAAATCAACAAATAAAAGTTCAATAAGCCAAGCCAAATAATCACAATAAGTTGATAAGCACTTATTTAAAAGTCAAAGTTCTTGGTTTTCTAGTCAAACCTCAAAGTCAACCCCTCAAATGCTCCAGAATGAACAAATGGGTCAAATAAGTAACACCTATTACAAAATTAAAGTTGTTGCAGGTTAAAATAAGCTAGAATAGCTTATTGATAAGCTATCCCAAAACTAACACAAGCAGTGGCTAGCAGCAGGGGAAAGGAGTTCCCACTGCTTTGACTATTTGACTTGCTTTTTTAGAGAGATCCTGTTGGACTCAAATGGAAACAAGGGCACCCTTGTGATCAGTGAATCACAAGGAGTCTAAATCAACAAAGAAATCACAATTTGGTTCACTAAATAAGCACAAAATAAGCAAACAGTTCACAGATATGCCACAGACCTTGAAAATAAGCAGTTATGAACAAATAAGCAGATTAAGCATGAATAAGCCAGCCAAATTGAACCAAATGCATACACAAGCTATAATAAAGTCCAATAAGCAATAATAAACTTGTTTCAAGAAATGGATCAAAGTAAATAAGCAGATTCAAGCACCAAAAGTTACTGATTAGCAAAAGTGATTATCAAAAATCCTTTTGCTGATCTATTTGACCACCAATCCAATTTCAAGCCTTCAAATCCCCTTCCCTGATTAAGTTAACCAAAATTTAGCACTTGTTAACCCTAGTCTACCCTTAGATCTAGGTGTCCTCAAAATTTTAGCCAAAATACCCAAGTTAAACAGATTTTATAGCCTTTTGATTGATTTGGTTGTTTCAAGCCACAAAACATGCAGATAATGAACACTTTGCACCAGATAAACAGATACCAAACCAATAGAACCAATAAACAACAACCTAGTTGCCTTAAATCACTTTGAATCAGTTAACCCAAACACCCCTTTGGAATCTGATTTCTCAATCTTCCAAAGGATTGTTATGATTTAACCTTCCAAACAAGATCTAATCAACCCTAACAACACTTATTCAACCTCATAAACTTAAATCAATCACAAAAACACAGATCCACAATAAATCATGCAAAAATCACCAAATATTCAATAAAATTCAGAAAAATGAAAAGGGAAAAGAGATGCAAACCTCCAAGACTTACATTCAAGCCTTGGAATGTTTGAGCTGAGGTGCTAGCAAGAACAAGCACCAGCTTCCAAAGCTGCTAAGATGAACAAACAGAAAAGTGAGCAATAAACAGATTATAACCTTGATTTTGAAAACAAGTGTTCTAAACCTTAAAACCTTTTCTCAAAACCAACAAAACATGTATATGGAACTCAGATTTCAGCTATTCAATCACCTAACTTTTATAAAACATAAAAGAGAACTCACAATTTTCAGAAACTCAAATTTTATTTAAATAAAAATGAATTACAAAGAAATGGCTAAAATCTGGAACAAAGGGGCTCTCACTGGTTGAGGCCTCCTTTTATAGACGAATACAAGGTATGAATAGGCAAAAACCCTAGACTATGAAATCCCAAAAGTGCCCTTGAAATCTTCTAGACGTATATGTTGTTTGAGCTGTCCAAATGAATTAGAGACCTTCATTTTAGGTTTGGAGTTAAGCAATGAGTGTTAGCTGTTGATTTGGCCACGTGGCAATCCTTGGAGAGGAAGGAATGATATGATTGGGTAACGGGTTGAATGGTGGGGACCATTGGTGAGTGGGATTGAGGGTTTTTTGTGTGGGATAGGTTTTCAAGTGTGTGAATCAAACGTGGGACTGGGTAATTTAAATTAACCCTTTGTTTTAAGTGGAGTGGTAACTGGGTTCATCATGGTAAACAAAAAACATTTTGATCCGTTTTTTGTGGGATAAAAGTGTTTGGCGCGTGTTATTGGGTTTGAACTTTGGGTAATGACAATATGAGTCCTTGTGTTTTGGTGAAAGTTGTATTAAACGTTTTTCAGCCCAAAACTTGGTTTTCTTTTGTTAATAAAGTTATAAACTTTATACTTTGGCCACAAAACTTTGGTAAAAGGGTTTCAATGGTTGTTTTTGCCATTTTTGCATAGTTTGAGGACTGATCTTGGACATTCTTGATCTTCAAAGGTCTTTAATGTATCTTTGACTTCATGAGGGACCATTATTGATAATTTAGATTTGTTGAGGGACTAAACTTGCCAATTCTTCAAAGTTGAAGGACCATTTTGTAATTTTGACAAACTCAAGGGACCAAACTTGTAATTATGAATATACAAGGGTATTAAGTGTCATTTCTTCATAAATTGAGGATCAATCTTGTACATCTTCAAGTCTTCAAGGGTTTTTCTTTGAGAAATCCATAAATAGGGCCCGGTTCATTGTACGGCTTCGTTCCTCGTGTCCGTTTTTCCTTGTTTCTTGTGATCTTTTGTCTTTTTTACGATATCCATACCTAAAACACACAAGTAAACAAATACAAGCATATATATGGTATATTAATGACATTTTATGCGTTTAAAGCCCGAAAAGAACGATGAGATCATGTATAAATGCCATCTCATCACTCGTAACCCTGTGAAATTTTCGAAGACAAAACTTACTCTCGGAACAATCTTATAAACCCTATTACGAAAGTTAAACTTTCGAAAGAAACAAGTAAACCCTTTATCGAAAGTGTTTCTCTGACAATTTTAAATCGAGACGAACCTAACCTTTATCAAACTGTATCCTAAAATCAATCCAAACGCCCTAAAAACTTGTGATTTTAACAAGAATAACTAACCTAAATCCCTACCACAACTATGTAGGTGATTTAAATCAAGATTTAGAGCCCGAAAAACACTAAATTAAATTCAATTTGTGATGATTTGAGATTAAATCACACAAATCAAATCAATAACAACAACCAATCACTAATCTACCCCGTGGCGATTGATACCAATTGTTGTACCCATAATTATTCACTTCACCATGATTGATTATTAGAAATAAAGAATAAATATAGAAGATTTCTAGAGAGAGAAAGTAGTGAGAGAAAGTAGAGAGAGATGTGATTAACTAGGAGAAATTAGATTAAGAAAAATGATAACTTTCCCACCCTCCTAACATGCTAGGAGGGTGCTTATATAGTCCATCGACATGCGGGCTTTCTAATGGACAATATATAATTTGGGCCGGGTTTGAATAAATGCTTAGTACCTTGAAAGAGGCCTTTTAAGCTAACCTTCAAGCCCGTAATGTCATGACTATTTTAACTAACTATTACAACGTTCTAATAAATATTACAATATAAACCTATGACCGAACATTCTTGTTTAACTCAATATTTTGAGGCTAACAATCCTTTCATCCGTAAGGATTTCACAGCTAGCAGATTATCAGACATTTCCAGCCAAAGATCCCACGACCGCTGGGCACTCTCTCAGCTATCAGTTCTAATGATGACTCGTGTACGCTTACATCGTTACATTCTCATCCTTGTTTAATTTTATGTTTTGCTTTCGCATTTACGTTCATGACACTATTCACGTTCATGAACATATTCTAGCTTACGATTTGAGTCTCACTTTTGTTGTAGAAAGTTTACAACAAGCTTTGGAGACCTGCCTCGAGTTAATAAACTTTTCATCTTCACGGTGGCGCTCCACGTCACATTCCACATCTTACCTCTTAGCGGTTGGCGTTACCGCCTCAGTTATTCCATATTCACGATATGTTTCACGTGTCATGTTCATTCCACGTTACTCATATCACGTTAACAATATGTTGTACCTGTCACATCCACTATTGTTTGCCATGTTACATTTACCATATCTCCACATATCACGTTCACAATTGCTCACGTATCATGTTCACAATTATTCACGTATTACGTTTCAGTATATCTCATACATCCTTACTAAGATGTTTCTTATGCCATTATTCTAGATTATGTCGCATCGTAATGTTTTATTGTCCTTACACGTTATTCTTAGCCATTGATCAGACTCATGAGAACACATCTCACGTTGTTGAACCATAAACTTTATGTATCATCAAGACAGGGACATGAAGATCAAGATTTTTATTCTCGCCAAGATAAGTTAGAAGATCGTTCCGAGTGGGAATCCACTTGGAAACGGACGAGTCCATCTGGATTCTTATCCTCTTTTCGGTCTGTGAGTTAGATATATTCATTCTAGTACGTCACATCTCATGTCCTTCCCAGTCATGTCACGTTCCATGTTTTTTCCGTTCATGCCACGTTCCTCGAGTTTTCCATTCATATCACGTCCACGTCCTTTAAAATTTCTCATATCTCTAATTCGAGGACGAATGATCCTTTTTAGAGGGGAAGAATTGTAAAATCCGATCCCCATCACGACCCTAATTCGAGGAAGAAATATTCTTTTAGAGGGAAGAGTTGTAAAGCCCACTTTAAAAGATATTAGCTCATTAAATGCACGAAAACATGGATTTATTAAACTTCATAATTTTAAATTACACGACAAGAAATCATGAACATTTTATACAAGTATTACGTATAATTGAGTATTAAAAATATGATAAGTATTTACGCATAATACTTAAGTACATGACAAGAATAAAACACGACATGTAAAACACGAACACACTCAATAAATATTTAAACATGAAAAACGAAAACATTGTATTTGTGTGAGTGATAGGTGTGAAAACACCCATCCTTTTTACCACTTAATTACAATAATAACCGAGCCAAAACGTGTATTTTATGTCATTTATGTCGGAATTATGCGTGGTTTGTGTTTTTGTTGTGATTTAGGACGAAAAGGTGAAAAGTGGAGAAAACACGGCATTCACGGGCTTTTATCGAAGAAAAAGACGAAAGTTGAAGTCGAAAGATCAAGAGTGGAAAAAGAACGGAAGTCCAAGACCAATTCTGAAGATTTATCGAAGAAAAAGTCAAAAGACGGAAGTTTACTAAAAGCCGAAGAACTCGAATCTTATTTATGAAGAAAATTCAAGACGAGTTCAAAGAAATCCCGAGACAAAGTCATTAAGTCCAAGATTAACAAACAATTAAGAAGAAAAGGACTAAAGTGTGCAATTAAGGAAAAGAGGAAAGAGGGAGGAAGCTTCCTAAGCTCCTCCCTAATCACCCCTATATATAGATTAGGCTAGTTTCATTTTCAAGTTGTTGGTGGTTTGACAAACCACTCTTCCACCATTTTCATTTCTTGTTAATTACTTTCTTGCATTTTAATTTCTTGTTATGCACTTTTAATTTCTTCAATTCAAGTAAGTCTTTTAATTTTGGAATCTTTTCTTTTAATCAAGTTCTTATTTTTAATCATCTTCTTCTACCTTTCTTATTTTGCTTATCGTTGATTCATGTTCATCCTTGATCTTATTTCATCTTAATGCTTATTTGATTTAAAGTTTTCTTAAAAGTATTTGTCTTTTTAAAAGTTTGATTTAAAAAGTTTGCTTATTTAAAGTTTTGATAAGTTGTTGTTTGTGCTTATTAAGTCCATTTCGATTTAGATTCGTTCTAGTTTTAAGTTTGAGCTTATTCCAATAGCTTATAGCTTGCTTATTTCGAATCCCACTTATATCGGAAAGGGTAAACCCCTTTTCGATCGCTGCTTTCCGACCAACCGCCTTATTCCGATCTATAGATCGGAAAAGGGTTTTAGAAGATTCTGATCTAGAGTTTTCTTGATATTCCGATTGGGTCTTTTTGCTTATTCCGATTTTGGCTGTTTTGTCACATTCCGATCTGTACCATTTTACCACATTCCGATTGTTTGCATTTTATGATATTCCGATTAGTGGCCTTGGATTCCGATCTGGGAGATCTTTGGATATTCTGATTGTGAAGTTTGTTTATGTATTCCGATTAGTTTTTCTTAGATATTCCGATTAGTATTTTCTACCATTATTCCGATTGCATCCCCTACATTCTGATCACTTCCCTTCTCTACATTCCGATTAGCGTCTTTCCGATGGGATACATTCTGATCGGATTTCGATTGGATTCTGATCGGGTGTATTCCGATTGGATGTTTTGTTTTATTTTAACATTTTGTTTTGGTAAAGTGTCAATTTTACTCGTTTTGTTTTTAGTATATTTTAATTTCGTCTTGCATTTTTATTTGATCGTTAATTTACTTTTCGCTAAGTTTTAATTTTACGTCATTTAAATTCTTGTCATTTACTTTTAAAGTTTTAAACATTGCACCGTTCACGTTTCACTTAGTTGTAGTTTTAATTAACCGTCATTTATTTTTAAGTCTTGCACATTTATTTTACCAAAACCAAAAATATTGTTTTCACCAAGAACAACTGAGTTGCACAATTAACCAGAGATCAATTCGAGAAGATACCGAGAAAACAAACTTTCAACTAGTAAAATCTATAACATTAAAATGGCGCCGCTACCGTCTCTTTTCGTGAGGATTAAAGGTTTTTTGTGAGAGACGCGTTGGCTTTTGGGATCCGTTCACTTGTGAACGTTATTTTTCGTATCTAAAATTTTCAAAAAATCCAAAAACATTTGAAAAATCTTTAAAAGCATTTCTTTTTCAAAGTTGTTGCACCAAAAATATTCTTCTTGCTCATCTATCTTTCTTTATGGATTCTTATGTCCATTGCGTCGGGTGTGGGAGACGATTGTACGGGAACGACTCTTGTCAATGGTGTACATGTGAACGGTGTGGAAACGATATCGACAACACACAATTCGGATTTTGTCCTTTGTGCAACTCGACTAATTCGTCCTTTTTGAACCCACCTCCTGTTCCCCCATGCATCTATTGTGGAAGCGATTTTCATTGGCATGTTTCGTGCCCGGTTCAATACCCGTATGGTCACGGGCAAGAACCGGGGTACAATTATGACTATGATAATAGCTATCCACAAGACGCACCCAGTCTTTCTCCTCAACCGTTTTGCAACAACTGTGGGGGTCCTCACGATACTTCTTATTGTCAACCAATGAATTATTATGAGCAAAATCCGTGTCATCTGTTTTCTTCACCAACGGATTATTATGAACCAAACCCGGTTTCTAATTCTTCTCAACCGATGAACTACTATGAGCCACAACCATGCTATAATTCAGGTTTTCAACACTTTGAGCCCCCACATCACACCCTCAATCATCAATCCTCTCAGCAAATTAGTCTTGACCAACAACTCACTTCTTGGAACCTTATTCTAGAAGGTCTAGCTCAACTCCGAGCTGACTTACATCAGGAAAGGAAAACGTTGCTTGATGTGGACGAAACCTTGAAATCCACCGACACATTTTTGAGCCAATTTAGTCGTTTTCCCTTCTTTTCTACAACAAAATGTTTAATTACAGCGTGGGATAGAATTGGTGAAATTGAACATACTCGGGGCGATGAACAACAAAAGTTGCTGCATGAGCTTCTTAATGATGTGGAGGTTATCAAGGAAGAGTTAGCCGACTACGTCACTCCTAACTGGACTCGTCCCATCTATTATGATGACGACGACAACGATGATGTCTACACGTTCAACCAATATTCTGAAGTTGCTGCTCCTACTCTCGATGTTCCTACTGCATCTAAGGATCTAGATTCGTCGAATGAGCTTAGTGATGTTGGTCTCGACAAGGTATTGGATGATGAGGTTTGTGATTCACCTGCTATGGAGCCTGCGGACGACGTTGCTCTTACGGAAGAGGTCGATCCTAAGGATGACGATTTTTCTCCAAGCTATGAGAATTTCACTTTTGAAATTTCTCAATCTCCACCGGGAGATGCGGGCGATGACGATTTATTCTCTCCGGCTTACGAGAAGTTCACCGATGAACATGATCTTGTGGATAAGGTGGAAGACGTGCTTCTTCGCGATATATTACGGAAAGTTCATCTTCTTATTGCTCAAATCGAAGAGTTGACTTCTCCTTCTCTTTCCAAGTCTTTACCTCCATCTATTCCTCCCGTTGAAGATAATGACCCATTGCTGGAAGAAATCGATATCCACTCCATCCCTCCAGGTATTGATGATTCTGACACGGAGGGGGACATTATTTTTGATAATTTGCTGCAGGAAGATATAGACCCAAGTCCCCCTCCCGAGCACCTTTCATCTTCCCCATTAGCCACTATCACGGAGGATGAGTGCTTTGACCCGGGAGGTGACATTGATTATGCTATGATTGATAACAATACGGCTTTGCCGCTTGCTCAGCATCCATTGTCTTTCGGGGAGGACAATGTGCTTACTTTACCCACCCCACCTCCCGTGGACCTTGATTTCACATACTTTTCGTATGTTGAAAGGACCTTTCTCCCTTTCAAGACTTATTCCCCCGCCTCTCCTTTGTTGATGTCAACCGGAAACGAGGACAAGGTCTTTGATCTCGGTATCAAATTCGAGGCTTCCCCATGGACCATTTAATTCGGGGACGAGTCAAGCTCGTGACTCGGTTAATATAAACAAGCGCTTTTTGGGAGGCAACCCAATTATCTATCTATTTTCACCATAAGTGTAGGGGGAACCCCGTGGTGTTTCTTGTTTTCTTTCTTATCATATGCAGGGATTAGAGCTTCAAAGACACACTCTTGATGACTTTTAACGACCGTGATTCCGTGTTCCCGTTTTCCTGGTTCTATCCTAAACTTTCTTCGATTCACTATTTTATATTTCTCAATATTAAAATAGGAATCTCTTTAGTTGTCTCTTCCTTAGCGAGATTTAAACAACGTGCACAATGTCCTAAGTGTAGGGGAGTTTACTTCCACATGCTTAAACATTGAGGACAATGTTTATCTTAAGTGTAGGGGAACTTCTATCGAAGTTAAGTGGCCTTTTCCTTGTATTTGTCTTCATTTTAACCGGAAAATTTGGTTTTTCGACATTTTTCAAAATTATTGATCTATTTTGGCCTATTAGTTTTTACTTTTGTATAGTTATTTTCTTCCCTTATTAGAATAAATTTTAATAAAGTGGTTTCAATTTTCAAACGTGGTGAATCTTTTGACTCAATCCGAGTTTACTTATCTAAGTTACTCTAGCTAGTATCCTTAACGTGTTTAAGTCAAGTTTTGCTAGGCTTTTATATAGGGAGCTATAAAATGCGAAAGTCTTAACTCTCACGGGTTAAGAACAAGAACTTTTCGCAAGTTCCTATAATTGATCCTAGAGAGTCGTTTATCAAGGGAACTTTAAAATGCGATTTCTAAACTTGAAAGAGTCTAAGAATTTACAAGATCCTATAGGCGACTCGAAAACCCAAAACTTTGTTTTGTAGGCTAAGCATCCACGAGTCTCATTCCTTGAGATTTTAAACTGGGGAGAACGAGAGATGATAGAGCCAATTATAAGTTCGGTATTATTTCGTGAATTTATGTGAGTTAATTATAAGCCTATTCTCCCATCGCTTGCTAATAAATTTATCTGCAATAAATAAGGTTGTACGATTTGAAAAGTTACTTAGCTTCTAGCCCAAGATCGTTTAAAAGTTGCTCGGTATGGATTAGAGTTCATAGCCAAGGCATAACTTATTGAAGCGGAATGCGAAGATTGGCGAGTCCGAAAAGGCCCTAACAAGGCATGAGGGCTACATTTTGTTGCTAAAGATAAAAAAAGTGATGTGAAGAATCATTTTATCAAAAATCAATATGAAGGATCGAGACACACGACGAAAAGCAAAATCTCCCCAAAAGTCATGGAGAAGTGTATCCGAAAAGACCCTAGCAAGGTATGAGGATAAATAGATCCAAGTCATAAAAGGAGGCGGATCGTTGTATATCAAAGTCCAAAATAAAGATTGGAGAAAAATGAAGAAGTCGTGGTCCAAGTATGAATCTCTCAAAACTTCAAGTGAAGAAATTCCATTATGAAGAGAAGACCATAATTTCATGAACGTCTCTCAAGGTTTGAAGTATGAAGTCGCTGCCAAATATCGGTCCGAGAAAGGTCTCAAATCACGAAGCGAGTTATGCCAAGACATGAACTTTATGAGGTCCCGAGAAGCAGTTTTAAAAGATTTTGTCCTTTAGCTAACTATTGATTAAATCGTTCACTTTATTTTCAGACTAAATTACTATCAAAATAAGTCAAAAATGCATCCTTGTGATCATTCAAGACAACAATAAAATATAAGAGATACCCCTAGGAATAAGGGAGTCTAAGTGAATAATTGGCCCGCATGAGTTCGTGTTAGTTTACTAACTTATAATAACAATGATCTCGTTTCTAAGCTTGGTTTGGAGAAAGTGAAAACTTGAGGATGATGATCATTCACGACCTTTCCAAAACCCAAGGTATGTTTTTGATTTCTTTACTTTGAATGTTTATAGTATTATATCTTTTTAATAAAGGCCAAGGTGGATTGATTTTGACGAAAAATGCAAACATGCTTTGTAACTAATCCATTGCATGAGGACATTGCAATGGTCAAGTGTAGGGGATTTGATAGGTGTGAAAACACCCATCCTTTTTACCACTTAATTACAATAATAACCGAGCCAAAACGTGTATTTTATGTCATTTATGTCGGAATTATGCGTGGTGTGTGTTTTTGTTGTGATTTAGGACGAAAAGGTGAAAAGTGGAGAAAACACGGCATTCACGGGCTTTTATCGAAGAAAAAGACGAAAGTTGAAGTCGAAAGATCAAGAGTGGAAAAAGAACGGAAGTCCAAGACCAGTTCTGAAGATTTATCGAAGAAAAAGTCAAAAGACGGAAGTTTACTAAAAGCCGAAGAACTCGAGTCTTATTTATGAAGAAAATTCAAGACCAGTTCAAAGAAATCCCGAGACAAAGTCATTAAGTCCAAGATTAACAAAAAATTAAGAAGAAAAGTACTAAAGTGTGCAATTAAGGAAAAGAGGAAAGAGGGAGGAAGCTTCCTAAGCTCCTCCCTAATCACCCCTATATATAGATTAGGCTAGTTTCATTTTCAAGTTGTTGGTGGTTTAACAAACCACTCTTCCACCATTTTCATTTCTTGTTAATTACTTTCTTGCATTTTAATTTCTTGTTATGCACTTTTAATTTCTTCAATTCAAGTAAGTCTTTTAAATTTGGAATCTTTTCTTTTAATCAAGTTCTTATTTTTAATCATCTTCTTCTACCTTTCTTATTTTGCTTATCGTTGATTCATATTCATCCTTGATCTTATTTCATCTTAATGCTTATTTGATTTAAAGTTTTCTTAAAAGTATTTGTCTTTTTAAAAGTTTGATTTAAAAAGTTTGCTTATTTAAAGTTTTGATAAGTTGTTGTTTGTGCTTATTAAGTCCATTTCGATTTAGATTCGTTCTAGTTTTAAGTTTGAGCTTATTCCAATAGCTTATAGCTTGCTTATTTCGATCCCACTTATATCGGAAAAGGTAAACCCCTTTCCGATCGCTGCTTTCCGACCAGCCGCCTTTTTCCGATCTATAGATCGGAAAAGGGTTTTAGAAGATTCCGATCTAGAGTTTTCTTGATATTCCGATTGGGTCTTTTTGCTTATTCCGATTTTGGATGTTTTGTCACATTCCGATCTGTACCATTTTACCACATTCCGATTGTTTGCATTTTATGATATTCCGATTAGTGGCCTTGGATTCCGATCTGGGAGATCTTTGGATATTCTGATTGTGAAGTTTGTTTATGTATTCCGATTAGTTTTTCTTAGATATTCCGATTAGTATTTTCTACCATTATTCCGATTGCACCCCCCACATTCCGATCACTTCCCTTCTCTACATTCCGATTAGCGTCTTTCCGATGGGATACATTCCGATCGGATTCCGATTGGATTCCGATCGGGTGTATTCCGATTGGATGTTTTGTTTTATTTTAACATTTTGTTTTGGTAAAGTGTCAATTTTACTCGTTTTGTTTTTAGTATATTTTAATTTCGTCTTGCATTTCTATTTGATCGTTAATTTACTTTTCGCTAAGTTTTAATTTTACGTCATTTAACCTCTTGTCATTTACTTTTAAAGTTTTAAATATTGCACCGTTTACGTTTCACTTAGTTGTAGTTTTAATTACCCGTCATTTATTTTTAAGTCTTGCACATTTATTTTACCAAAACCAAAAATATTGTTTTCTCCAAGAACAACTGAGTCGCACAATTAACCATAGATCAATTCAAGAAGATACCTAGAAAACGAACTTTCAACTAGTAAAATCTATAACATTAGTGAGTTGGGCTGGCGTGTAAAACAAAAGAAGGGAAAAGGGCCTTTGGCCCGTCCCATGTAGATATTTGTATACAGGAAGCAAACATTATTACATTTACCATTTTACAAAGAAAACAACAGTAAATCCTACACCATACTAGGTGCCGCCAAACAAGGAAGGAAAAAAAAGAAACCTTTGATATTTGATTTTGGATTCGGGTTTGTGGATTGCTCATCATTTATCTTTAACACAAATGGTATCACCATTCTTTTTATTCTCCTTTAGGTTATTGTTAATTAAACATGAAACCCTTAATTTAAAATCTTATGAACATGTATGAATCAATACAAAACCTGAAAGGGTGTCGGGCTGTGGGTTTGTTTGTCACGCAAACTGAGACACTGGGGTCTCGGTGGCTTATTCTGCCCACCAGTCGCAACCCCAATGGGTGTGGTGGTGTTTTTGTTATGTCAGCCGCAAGCAACAAGGCCCCAACGAGGAGGACCTTATGCAGTCAGTGGGAAACTGAGATCCTTGGGCTCTCAGTGGGTAGCTTGTGCACGATAGGGGGAACCCCTGGCTAGCCAGTGGGAACCCCTAGTCAGTCAGTGGCAACTGGGCAGCAGGCTAGGCTGCTGGCCGCCGGCAGCAGCCACCCATCCACCGGCTGTGGTGGTGCTTGGTATTTGGTTTTGGGTTTAGGAACACTTAAGGGGGGTGTTTGGCTAAGTAAATAAAAACAAGAATTTATTTTATTTAATTAGTTAATTAAATCATGTTAATTACATTAGTAATATGCAAGACTTAGGATATAGTTTTAATTGAATAAAACCATGGTTTATGTATGTACATTGTTATTTAATTGAAACTTAGGATACAATCATATTGACATAACAATTCATGTGCATTAAATTAATTAAAACTTAGCTTGATTAATTTATATCATTCTTGAGGTAAAGTTTATTAATATAGCATGACATATTATTAACTATTAAAACCATGAATTTCATTAATAATTTATAAATACCTTAACCTATAGTACTACTTAATAAAATTTAGTAATAATTATCATGACGTATGAATAAGCACTAGCTTATATTTTTGACTTATTCATCCACCTTATTTCTATTTATGGAAACTTTCTATTTCAGGAAACTTACTATTTTTAGAAAGTTACTTATTATTACACTACTAGTATAATAATACAAGAATACAAGACAATTCATAAACAGAATACATAAAATCCATGAATAATACATTATATCATTTAAAACAGTAAAACACGACAAGAACATATAAAACAAGCTAGAACATATAATAACCAGTAACATGCTCAGTAATCAGACAACTTATACATGTCCCTTATTTATGTAGCTTTAGTAAAATCGGGCTAGGACTTTCCATCCTTTCCATTTCAATGTTCACTGGACACAAGGTACGGATTTCCCGTCCTTTAGTAAGGACACTGTCTTCTTTTATTAGGATTTCCCGTATGCAGCCAACTATTTTCCTAGTAGTTACAGATTTAAATGCTTATGTTTTATTAGTTACCTTAGCCATATACATGCATGCTAGTTTCACCTAGTTATGGAGGTACCATAACCATAACACTGGAGGCACTAGTTTATGACTTCACCACGGCGAAGTGATAGATCGTGGAGTCCCTTTCAGTTTATTTGGCATTTATTATTATTATATTATCATGTGGGGCGTATGGGTGCATCCTAGTTACAGTTTTAGTCAGGATTTCATGGTGAATGTGGTGTATGCCTTGCATCCTTCACAAGGAGCTGATCCCACCTACCCATACCATATTAATTAGAGGTATCCCCTCTAATTGCATCACGAGGTCATCCCTCCAAGTATTCATGCACGTTGTTGACCTCATGACCTATATTGCTTTTGGTATATTAAACTATTAAAGATTTTAATAAGTAAACATAAGCTATATTTTCAAAATATAAAACAAGATTATAAACATGTTCCAGGTTTTCCAGGACTTATTCATATCCACTGCTATTCATGCTTTACATTTTTGTCCTATATTATGTCATTCATGCTGTGTCATATATCCATTCACTGAGTGTATTTCTCAGTCGTTACATTCTTTCCGTGTCCCAAAACGGCAGGTACCCAAGGTTAGATTGGAGCATTTGGAGGACATGCATAGGATGGGAGCTACCTTAGACTTCTTCTCCTCTTGCCTTCATATATTTATGTTTGTTTAGTCTTCCTTTAGTCATTTATTTTATTAATGTTTTGGGCTTATGTTTGGGAACCGGTGTTTGATTCCGATTATTCCTTTGGTCATGTATGTTTATGACATATTTCCTTGCATGCTTTGATGACACACCATAATTATCCTATGATATTCCATTTATCAAAATGGGGTGTTACAATTATGGTATTAGAGACGGTGAATACATGTATGGTATATATATACATATATATATATATATATATATATATATATATATATATATATATATATATATATATATATATATATATATATATATATATATATATATATATATATATATATAGAGAGAGAGAGAGAGAGAGAGAGAGATCAAATAAAAAGACTTTTTTGGTAAGAAGGATAAGAAGGATTTTCAGCCATTGATATAAAATCAATGGATGAGATTAAACCACAATCCTAACTAACTAACTAACTAACTAACCATTTACATATGATTTTTAAAAAGTTTTTCAAAAATTCTAAAAAAATTCCAGTAGATCGGGTATGTTGGTGCAAAAAACTTTTGTGAAAAAAGGTTTTTTAATTTAAAGATTTTTACGTTTTTTAATGCACAAAAACAAACTTTTGATGCACAAAAATGATAATTTTTAAGCTTTTTATGTTTTTTTGTGCATCAAGAGTTCATCTTTATACCCAACTTCTTTTTACTTTTTGCTTTAAAATTTGATGCCAGATCAAACTAAAACAACTTGAAAATTTTGTGCATGAAAAAAATTTTGTACACAAAATTTCACCTTTTTGTGCATCAAATTTCATTTTTTGTGCATTAAAAAAATTAAAAAAACTCAAAATTAAGAAAACTTTCTTCACAACTTTTTTATGCACCAACATATCCGATATTATGAATTTTTTCAGAATTTTTCGAGAACTTTTTTAAAATCATATTTAGATGGTTAGTTAGTTAGTTAGTTAGAAATATGGATTGATCTCATCCATTGATTTTAAATCAATGGCTGAAAATCCTTCTTATACTTCTCACAAAAAAAATCTTTTTATTTTAACTCTCCCCATATATATATATATATATATATATATATATATATATATATATATATATATATATATATATATATATATATATATATATATATATATATATATATATATATATATATATATATATATATATATATATATATATATATATATATATATATATATATATATATATATATATATATATATATATATATATATATATATATATATATACATATACTAGTGGCAAAACCCGTCCGATGGACGGGTATGATTTTTGATTGTCGTTTTACTTTTTTGGTATATATTTGTTTGAAATATTTGATTGACAAGTATGATTTATGATTGTTTTTTACTTGCTAAATTTTGTTTGTAATATTCGTTAGGCGTGCTTGTTATATAATTATCGTTACATTAAGTAAAAAACATATTCTCATATTTATTGATTAGATTAAGAGTACAAATAATGTAAACTAAATGTGTATTCTTTACCAAAAAAATGCTCGTGAAATATAAAATGTAAGAATATATTTGACGCTCAAAAGTATAATAAACTCATAATAGGTATAGGTATCCTTCGATTGCAACATAAAAATCCTTGCAACCTTTTGTAATCACACATTGTTGAAGTATCTTGATTGTTTGTTGTCTGCTAATCATCAATAGCTTCACTGTTGATAGTTTGCAAAACAAACATAAAATCTCATGAAATTGATGATGTAAATATAGTACTTAAAAACTATGTTATGTGGATGAGTCGGTTTTAAATTTCTTAAATCTCACATGCAACCCGACCGGATTAAAAAATCAGTTTATTAGGTTCGAGTGGTATTCTAATCGGATTATGTCGAGTGATTCAAATTGTCGGATATTACAAAAGAGCTTTTTGTTTCATTTTAATCATTATAATATCTTCATCTTAATGCTCTTTTTTTCTTGATTTATCATAAGATAATAAAACATCATTGTTAGTTTTAAGTTGCAACTTGATGTAATAAAATTTATCACCTCTTAGGCATCTCACAAAGTAACACTACCACAAGATATATGTATTCACATGCATTAAAAAGACACGAATTTTTTTTTTTGAACGACAATTTTTACAACTCACACTAAGACTTGAACCCACAACCTTTAGGTTAGAAGGCCACCACCGCTAGACCAAGAGACCTTTGGTAAAAAAAAGACACGAAATTGGGAAACAGATAACCATATGGTACAGTAAATTAAGACTTAGTTGAGTTGATTTTAATAACATATATAAATAATTGGTCACCTGATATTATGGAGGGTCGATAACCATATGGTACAGTAAATTAAGACTTAGCTGAGTTGATTTTAATAGCATATATAAATACTTGGTCACCCGATGTTATGGAGGGTCCCACTCCAATATCTCTTGAACTCATGCATATACACACGTAACACGATACTATTGTAAAATATGGCCGATCACGGTCCAAACACCATACCAAATCGACCAAGACCAGATCAAACAAAAATGATCGTCATTTCGGGTCGGTTTGATTTGATCTTCTGTCACATCCAACAAAAACAAAACATAATAACAGATTTTACGTACTAACCGGTTTGGTCTATGGTCTATTTTCATTAACACAAACATATACTCATATCATAATCACTAATGCACACACATCTTTAAAACTGAAACCTTTTGAGTAATTTTTAATTTCATCTTAAACAATACAAAACATAGACTATAAAACCTGAAAGACGATGTCAAAACATTTGTGTTGGATTATGGACGAGTATGATTTATAATTATCATTTCTAGTTTTTTATTTTAGCTAAATATTAGTGTTAAAAAATGTGTATTCTACAAAGATTTTTTTACTATAGTACCATCATTTGTTAATCGTGAGATTTGTAATAACTTTTTTTAGTGAAAAATGTAATTGTCTCTTCGGTTATCGGGAGTCCTCCGGTCCATATCATACTGAAATATCAACTCCTGCCGACATTCATCGTTTTCTTACGTGACGGGTCTGTAAGAATATTGGTGCGATATAAAAAATCGGTTTTAATGGGTAGTCTATTAAGTGTGCTTCCACATCACAATCTTCTTTTTAGGATATCATAATATGAATAATTTGTTCATATGATTTGATGCTTTTTAAATAATCTTTTTCAGTGGGTATTTTATTAGTGTCTACACCTTTCAATTGGTCTTTACGATTAACATCTCCAAGAATCTGCAACCATTGTGCTTAACAACTCAAAAATGCAGAATTAATTTATCCGAACGTCCAATTTTAGAAACGTAAGTGTACCAAGTGTCTCCAACAACATTTTATCTTTCTTATACAAACATATATGATTATCTTTCTCTTCCCTACCTAATTAAGGGATGTTTGGGATTGATTATTTAAAATAGATTATTTGTTTTCAAAATGAATAATCAAATACTCAACGGTTATAAAACGTGGTTTTAAAAAATAATGTTTGGATTTGATCATATTGTTTGAAATCGCAATAATCTGATTATCATGTTTTTTTAGTGTTTATCAAATCAGATTATTTATTTAGTTAATAAGTAAAATAGCTCATTTTAACTTTTCTATCATTTTGAAAATGAAATAAGAAACTCTTTACTTACTTTTTAAAAACTCCCTTTTGAAAGCTTCTAAACACAAATAATCACTTTTTTCATTTACTATCAAAACACTCATTTTAGCTTATCTCCATTTTGAAAATGAAATAAGTAGATAATCTAGTTCCAAACGCAATCCCAAATACCCACTAAGTAACCCGGGGTGTTTGTATAACGTTGAAGCAGTAGCAAATAACCCACATTCCAGCAAAAACAATGTTTCGTTACTAAGGATAACTTTCTTCATGTAAACCAAAAGCCTCTTGCCAAGTATCAATAATATCATAATCTTTTCTTTCTTTGTTAGTTGCGATAAGTAGTATTCCACTATCATATTTCAAAGGTCACCGATAGCCTTGCGCATTCCGGGTATTTTGGTGTAACCGTAACCAGATATAGTCAAACCTGGTTTGACCGGTTAGTCCCAAAAACCGGTAGAGTTTCAAGTATATAAAACCGAAACTGGTACTAACCGGTTCAGTTCAGTTAGTAACCGGTTAATGTCAAAAAATCGGTTACAAACCGGTTTTTTTCCTTCACTGTGTAACAGCTTACAAAGTTAGAATATCATAGTGCAGCATACATAGTCTACCAAAATTATTGTATGCATCATTTATGGCACAAACAAATACGTCTATCTAATGGCACATATTGATTCAAGGATTTGAATACTTATATATCTCATTTTGGTTATTGAAGGTAATGACATAGATACATATACTGCAGCATATCATAATGTACCAAAGAAGGACATATTGTGCATTCCTTAACTGCTGCAATGTACCAAAACAGGCCATATATGTTGATTGCTAATATTTTGGTTGCTAAGATTTTGCATCAGTTTGACCCATAACCCGAACGCATCATAAGCTTTGTTGCAGCACCAGCAAGTTTACCCAAACACCCCTAACTCATCACGCGTATATGAGAAGGATGCATATATTGGTGATCAACATACATTGTCGAGCCTTCTTAATTCTCCGTGATGTTTACATGTAATAGTACTGAATGAAGTTTACAAAGAAGAATATGTCTACTGATAATGTAAGTTTATAAAATTAAGAGCCGTGCATACTGCGTAGTTCACACATTAAGCGCCTAATGTTGGCATGCTAATGTAACCTGTTGTTTGTTGTGCACAGGATAAACTCAATAGCCCGACCCGATAACACCCATGCTTATAAACATTAAGCCTGCTTATAGAAAAATGATTCCAAACACCTCTTAAACTGAATATTGTTTCTATATATCAAGAATGTTGAGATATGAAGCAACACCTGTCATCATTAGGATGTTTCAAGCGCAACAGCAGGAAACTAAGCTGCGAGTAGCATACCTAAAACTTGGCATTGCAATAAATAGGTATGTTTTTCATTAACTAACGGTAAAGGGGTGTTTGGCATTTCAGTTTATAATGATTATGTAATATGACCAGAAATATCAGATTCAAATCAAACATCGTCAGATGTCTCGAGAAAGAGTAGAAGCACTAACATTTATTGCTATTGATAAAACTGATTAGGAGTTGGTTCACCTCATCTGCGTTTTTTCTACGAGCAAAATGAGAACCTTCAGCTAAGTATGTGATTTCCAGCTCAGGCGCATATTTCTTGACCTCCCTAGTCTTCAAATATTCATCCACTACTGGAAACTCAAAAACGTCATCTTTACAAAATTTTCTAGACTATTTATATTAATTTTATATTTTAAAGTTATAAATGATGTGTTGGAAATACGTTTTTACGTATTTAGAAAGGATCGGTCACTCCAATAATATATTCAAGTAATAGGCTCGTGATCCAGTTTGTAAACAGTATAGTCCATATAGCCCACATGTAGGGTGGGCTATATATATACCCCCTCCTAGCATGTTAGGAGCGGTGGCTCTTTCATTTTCATACTTTTCATTTAATAAAAATCACTTTCTCTCTCTACTTTTGTTTCCTCTCCTCTTTCTCTCTCTATCTCTTCATCTTCTTCACCCTCCATCTCCATCTTATCAATAGATAATTCATAACTTACCAAATCCTAAGAAAACGTAGACCTTCAATTGGTATCAGAGCCATGGTTAAATCTTAGGATTTGCATATTTTTTATCTTTTGATTTGGTGATAAAAATCTTTTCTTTCTAAAATCTTTTCTAATCTTTTTGGTGTTGATTTTTTTGATGTTACGTATTGTTTAGATCAACCTTTTTAAAACAATCATCAGTATTTTCTATAATCTTTTATTAATTTTTTGTTAGTTTTTTCATATCAGTTTTTTTTAGATCAGTTTTTAAATTTTTATTAGTTTTTCTTTTATCAGTTTTCTTTTTTCTGGGGTTATATCAACCTTTGTCCAAATGTCAATAGTCTATCGATTTTTGTCACACTTGGTCCAAACTATCTGTCAACCGTAAATCTCTCCAATCAGGTTGTTATAATTTGTCCAATTCATAGCCAATTTATCAATCAGTTTTCTATAAATATCTATTTTTTCTTATAATTAGTTTTTTTTATTATCAATTTTTATAACTAATTATTAAAATATGGGATTTTTGAGATCTTCAGATCTGGTATAAGATTTTTTCCGAGTGAACAGAATATTCCGAACGAAAGTGTTTATTCCGGATAAACCAATTATTCCGGATAAGCAACTTATTCCGAACGAGTGGGTTATTCTGGATCAACTAGTTATTCCGGATAAAGCATTTATTCCGGATCAACCAGTTTATTCCGGATCAATCAACATTCCGGATCAACCAGTTTATTCCGGGTCAATCAACATTCTGAATCAACCAGTTTATTCCGGATCAACCAGTTTAATCTGGATCAATCAACATTCCGGATCAACCAGTTTATTCCGGATCAATAAAAAAAGGGGGAGATTCAAACATAACGGACACCACTCGAACACCCTCTCTCGAACCAAAATCAAACTCCCCCACACCCTCGAACCTATCCTTACCCTCGATTCTAAACATGACTCGATTAACTTGACTCAAACTTACAACACACCCTCACACCCTCTCGACTCACACACCCACCCTAATCCTCACAGCTAATCCTCGACAACAAGAAAGATTCAACACTCGAACAAACTAGAACAGCCTCAACCAATTTGACTCTTTCGACTTTCAACCCAAGACTCGATCCAAAAACAGCCTCTCACAAACAATCAGACTCGATTCACAAACAAACACTCAAAACAATCAAACGTGACTCGACACCAAATCTTTACCCACAACCCACACTACACCCACCCAAGACTCAACACCCTCGCCTATCGTAACACCACTCTCGACTCCCCCAAACAATCAGACTCGACTCACAAACACACACTCAAAACCCAACACCCGTCTCTCTCTTAAACACCACTCGCACTCACAAACACATACACAAAGACACCCACAAACACTCAAACCCCACAAACAAACAAATTTAGTACCTACCCGAGACCTTATTTACAGATCTTGAAGATTGAACCTTGCTGCACTTGATTTCAGTCAATGAAAGGGGATCGTATGTTTAAATCGGTTGATCGGTTGACTGTTTGAGATAGAGGATACGATCTTTATCTGAAAAGATATGAGTTTTTGAATTGATTGGTTGAGAAGAGTCATTGTGACGGAGGAAACAAGATTAGAGTTGAGGAGAGAGAGAGATAAACGACTTTGGTGACAGGTTTTTTATTGGGATAGCGTTTTTATATAGGTTTTAGGGGGACGGAGAATACAAGAAGTGGAGGCACACGTGGCTTGTTTTTGTTAAATGGGTTATCACATTTGTTTTTTTTTTGTTTCTTTGAATATTAGTAAATATTTTCAATAAATTTGAATATATAGTTACGAACTTGCTCGAATTTGTTTGAGGTTTGTTTACTTTTTCGTTAAAGTAAACGTGAGTGAATTGGCTTACTCGGGAAAAATATTTACATCAAATTTGGTGTTATTTATAATCACTCATTCGATTTGGTGTCATTTGAAATTTACTCGGGTATATATCTCATTTGATGTCATTTGATGACATAGTCGAATTTCTATTTCCTCTTTCACCGGTATAATCGATGGTATCGGGTTGATTTAATTGGGTATCACCGTCAGTGTTTGTGGATAGTTTTTAGAAAAATAACACCATACAATCAAGAAATTCAAGAGTTTTTTAGGTTACTCGTTGGTTTGGCAACGCGCATTTCATTTCTAAGTTTCTTCTTGAATTGTGATATCCCGAAATCAACCACGACCACAAAATTATTGTGTCCTATCTAGGATCCAAGAAAATTTCATCGTTATTCAATGGATTCGTTCGATTCGACATGTCAAACGGGAGAAGCGCATAAAATGCAAGACAAAGTTTGTGATAATGGAATCACTTCTTTTCAAATGCTTCAATATCATCTAGTTACTCTTTCACGGATTCAAGGAGGGAGCGAATTTGTGACAATCTTTGGTCAAGATCGTCATATATTCATGGAATCGATGTACACCATCTTGACCCAACTAGCAGAGCAACTTCACAATAAAGACTTTAATCACTCTGCATCGGCACTTGCATATAAGGCTCTTGTGACACAACTCACGCCTTTCCTCCAATTCAATATCATCAAGCCTGAAAGTTCAGTGATTTGCCAATCATTTCTTCGAGATACACATACCGAGCTTCGCGGTTTCCGTGATACAATTTTGAAACTCATGACATCGGTCTCGTCTTCGATTTATCAAAGATCACAACTTCAGCAAGCGTATGATAATGGAGTGCAAGAATCAATGACGCAGATGCAAGAGAAGAATGGTCATACGGTTGAAAACTTGGAGCATAACGATGGTAAGAGCACGGAATCAGGAGGACAACATGATACCAGTGGCACGTCAGGGTATGTTCACGAGATCACTTTTGATGACACCTTACCCGTTTATGACAACGATCCTGCAAACATGGTACAATGTAATGTTGTTTATGATGTATATGCTGATGCCATGCCGCATATTGAGCATTCTGAACCTAATTATGACAAACATGGGATGGAAAAGAGTGATAGAAATACCACTTCTTATTCATCCGATGTGAGTCATAATGGGGGAGAAAGTGTTCAAAATGCTAAACATCATGATAATTATCTTTTGACTGCTTCATTGACTGCTTTTGATTCTAAGATTAGAGAGCTCGAAACGATTGTAGCTCAACAATCAAAAGATCTTGAGGATGCCAAACTTGAATTTTCTAAGAAAATGAACAAATTTGAAACATACTTCGAAAAACTTGAAAAGTCAAACGTTGTTCTAGAAAGAAAATTGGATCAAAAAGTTTTAGATTCTAAAGCTGAAAAAGGAAAATCTTTTGAAACAAATTCAGTTACTAGAGTCTAAATTGGCATCCCAAGATAGATTGCTCAAAGAAAATGAAACGTTAAAGGCTCAAGTTCAGGAAAAGGTCTTTGCTATGGTTGCGTTGAAAAACGAATTACGGAAAAATAGAGGACCTAGTGTGGACACTAAGCTTGAAAAACCATAAATCTTGGGGAAACCGCCTATAAATCAGTTCGTCAGACAGTCGATTGTCAGACAACCTACTACATTTAGATCTGAGCGACCACAATCCTCGAGACCGCAGTTTGCCTCCCAAGTTGATTTGGTTCATTAACCTAGACCAGTCACTCCAGCAACTAGGCCCAATGTGTTCAAAACAGCCTTGGCAAGACCTAATCACATGATTGCCTCTAGTTTCCCTAAAAATACCAAGACCGCGTCTAGAACTAGTTCAAATGACGTTTGCCATAAACCTGGTCTTAGGGAAGCTAAGCAAAAGACACATGTAAGAGATAGCAATGTCAAACCTAGTCACATGCCTTCTAGATTACCCAACACTGCTAACCGTAGCATGTCATCTCCTAGGAGCATCGATCAACCATCTAGGAATTACTCGGACATTAAATATGCTACTTGTAAAACATGTAGAAAATGTGTCTTTACGGCAAATCATGATTCTTGTGTCAAGAAATTACTTAATGAGGTGAACTCCCGTGCTAGACTTAAAACCTAGTGGATAGCTAAAATCAAACCCTTTGGTAAAGTTTGGCGCCCCACCGGTAGAAATTTCACTCTTGTAGGAAACGAGTGCCCTTTAACTAGGATAGTCTCCGATTCTACTAAGGCTACTAGGGAGGAAATTGATAAAGATGATACTTCACTTAAGCCTAAACTTAGGGTTTTCTATAAAAGGAAACGTTTGCCAGCTAAGATAAGTGAATCATCTACTCATGTCGCCTCTGACACAAGTAAAGCCAACTGTGAACCCCCATGTGCTTCTATAATTGATATCGCTAACCCACGTCAAAGCATGCAAATTCCTAATGAGAATGCAGGTACCAAAGTTGATGTTCCAAAAGAACGAAGCGGTCCAATCGTTGTATACCGTTCAACTAAGGACACTCTTAAAGTTTGGTTGCTGAAGAAGCAGATATCGGAGAAACAAGTGTCTCAGGGGATTCATGGTTAAGCTTACCTCCGAGGCTTACAGTCAAATCACAGTCTGTGACCCGTTCTTCAAAGAAAGGAAAGTTTATCGCCGATGATAAATTTATCCTAACAACGAGAAATTAAGTTTTCTCGGGCATGAGCTAATATTAAAAACATTCAACGTTTTTAAGCTCATGCACAAAGGCTCATCGTTAAATGTCAGACGATGACCCGATCTTCATAGAAAGGAAATTTTATCGCCGATGATAAACTTATCCTCACAAACGAGAAATTAATTTTTCTCGGGCATGAGCTAATATTAAAAACATTCGACGTTTTTTAAACTCATGCACAATGACTTACAGTTAAATATCAGACTGTAACTCGGATTTCAATTTAGGAAAGCTTATCTTTAAAGATAGCTTATCCTCGTAACGAGAAATTAACCTTTCTCGATCATGAGCTTGTATTAAAACATTCGAAGTTTTAAGCTCAGAAAGGAAAGTGTATCTTTTAAAGAAGAGAACTTTTCCTCATAACGAGAAATTAACATTTCTCGGTCATAAGCTTTTCGTTAAAACAGTCAAAGTTTTCAAGCTCATGAAAACGACATCTAAGTAAATGTCAGCTTAGGACTCGTCCTTCAGATAAAAGGAAAGTTTATCGCCGATGGTAACTTATCCTTACAACGAGAAGTTTACAACTTCTCGGACTTGAGCTTTCCTAAGATATTCAACATTCTTAAGCTCAAGTAATTGTTTTTTCAAAACTTAGAACACAATTTTTCAAGAATTTCTCAAAAGATTTTTCTAAATCTTTCAAAATTGTGTGTTCAAAATTTTTTGATAACAAGAGCATGTCTTCTGGAATCGATTATATTTACGAACCTAGAAATGTCATTCAATAATGACACGGGGTTGTAAATAAAGTTCGAGCAGAAGTTTAAAAGATTTAAAACATGCTCCATATGGTTTGCTATTATTTCCAATAGTAACCCGCTTTTCACATTGAAGTCAAGCATTTCGCCAAAAAGCTTTGACTTCAGAATCCAAAGTTATCAACTCCACAATCCGAAGTTCGTTGCAATTGATATCTACATCCTCGACGATGCGACTACTCAAACGGCGACTACAGCTCTTTCAATAGAACACGGGTCAACAATTGAGGGGGAGCAATTGTCCAGCATTCAGAATCTTTGATGTCGAAAGTGCCAAGTTCACATGTTGGTGTCAAGACAACGATATCAATCGTACACATGGAGTCAAGAGATAACTTCAGACATGATGAGGCGACCAACATTCGTGAACAAGAACCATGTGCTTCTTTCATATGATGTTCTCCATCATTCAGGTCCAACCTCATAAAACTGCTACTCTTGTGAATACATTATCATATATGATCTTTGCACGTGATAAATACCTTACACTTGTGTTTAAAAGGTATTTTATTTATGTTTCAAGTACACCCTCATTAATTTGAGGGGGAGCTTGTGTAATTCATGAAGATAATTGGATTTGCATTTTTTCTTCTCAAATTTTCTTAAAATCCTATTAAATCAATTGATATTAAAAACATCGATTGGGTTAATATTTTTAATATGGGGGAGAAAATGTGATTTAATATGGGAAATGATTAATCACAAATGGTTTGACTTAAAGTACTAGCTCATCCCGACATGTGCGAAATGTTTTCGGATATCGTGGCATATGTTAAGGGGGAGCAAAATGGATTTGCACTTCAAAATGGATTTCATGGTGACATACACTTACCCAAAACATCTCTATTTACGATGATGAAGATTGTGGTGACATAAGGATGGTAGGATAGGTTAAAGTCCAATGATTCCTCTAGAACCGGAGGAATCTTCCTAAGGACATTCCATAGCTAGAAATAGTAGTCCTTAGGAAAGATGGAGAAAGATTGTGAACGTAGTTGAATGCCGACCAAGTACTTAAGTTAGCACTGGAACAATCACAACAAGGTGCTAGTGATGACGTATTGGTAAGCATTGAAGGGGCTGAAGAATGAAAAAGAATTGTAAAGATAAAGGGTGTAAAGAAAGAAGCCCTCCTTACAACTTAGGTAGAAACCGGGTCAATACATATGCTATTAAGATCATTGTTTAATGATTCTTGATATTGAAGACAGACATCATGGACCCAGTGATGCAAGGCACAACCCATCCTAGCTAACTCAGATATCTCTTAAAAGATATTTGTTTTAATCACACGGAGACAACACATTATCTATTAATTTATTCATTCCGAATAAATTGGTACTGAAATGGTGGCACTCCTCTCCTGCCTCCGATCACTAAAAATCCAAAATGCACGATTGAGTCTAGAGCCATTTGAGATCATCAAATATCTCATTATGACACACTTTCATATTTCCTTGCTTCTTCACACACTGTGAAAAGTAAGAAAGATCTTAAGAGTCCTACGCAAAATCTTCATGATCTTGCCTGAACATCCGAGTAATACAAAAGTATTTACAATGAAGATGGAAATCCTTCTTGAGCGAATATCAAAAAGCTCATGGTAGGTGACTTGTGCGATTCTTTATGAATCAAACTTGTGATAACTGGAAAGCAACAGTGGTTTAATTCTTAAATGAATTTAAACACGTTCCAGGCCTCTACGCAATATCTTAGTGATCTTGCCGGAACACTCAGAGTGATACCTTAGTGTTCACAGTGATGAGTGGAAATCCTTCTAGTGTTAACCTCAAACAGCACTTGGTAGGTGACTTGCAAGATTCTATACGAATCAAGCTCGTGACAACTTGAAAGCAACGATGGTGCGGTTCTTAATTGAATTTCACTTGTTCCAGGAACATGAATTGACGGCTTCAAATCATGCGGATATTATTATCTAAATGACTCACTATTTATGTTCGTAGTCAGCCTTGGACGGTCGAATAAAGAGAACGGGTTTACCCACGAAATCTTGTCAAGGAGGTTCTTTATTGAAACTACCTGCCACAAGTACGATATTTAATATCGTCCAACGGTCTTCACCGACCGGAGGTAAAATGCTACCGAATTAGAATGAAATGTTCAAGGCCATTTCATCCGTGTATATGTTTTGTTGCTAACTATCTTATGCAGCGTAACAAGAAGGTGGCATTGCGGTGCACAATCCAAAAGAAGTCGTCACCACATGCTTATACTACATACACTTAGTACTTCAACGAATTCAAGAAAGTCTGAAGGTCAAGTCTTCCGCTGTATCAAACTCTGAAGCTTTCAAGAATTTAAAAGTATAAGTATGTGGAACATGAAGTCACGAAGAGGCAAATATCACAAGTGAAGAATACACAAGGTCAAGGCAAGGAAACATGCTCAAGACTAAAGTCAAAGATCACATCAAGCATATTCAAAAGAACAAGATCAAAAACTCAAGCATAGATGCTAGGTTTAAGATTTTGTAAAATGGTTTGACCTCCCTTAGGGGGAGATTGTTGGAAATATGTTTTTCCAAGGAAAGTCTCGGTCACATCATTCTGAGCACAGATCACGAGCTATAGACTATTTAGGACATTGTAACTTGGAGTGACCTCCCTTAGGGGGAGATTGTTGGAAATACATTTTTACGTATTTAGAAAGGATCGGTCACTCTAATAATATATTCAAGTAATAGGCTCGTGATCCAGTTTGTAAACAGTATAGTCCATATAGCCCACATGTAGGGTGGGCTATATATATACCCCCTCCTAGCATGTTAGGAGGGGTGGATCTTTCATTTTCATACTTTTCATTTAATAAAAATCACTTTCTCTCTCTACTTTTCTTTCCTCTCCTCTTTCTCTCTCTATCTCTTCATCTTCTTCACCCTCCATCTCCATCTTATCAATAGATAATTCATAACTTACCAAATCCTAAGAAAACGTAGACCTTCATGATGGTAACGGAAAACAACAGCAAGTGTTTCCTGATGTTAGTTATGATCGGGTGAGAAACATACGCCAATTTCTAGGCAAACCCATTCCATTATCACCAATTAGAACTATTACTCAGCCCATCCCTGTGCCATGCAATATGACAGTGATATGCGTGTAAAAGTAGTGGAATGCGATACAAGCTAGAGAAGCCTCAACTTCCACTTATCAAATTTAAAAACATGCATAAAGCATAACTAAAACACGTCGTGATCTTTAAGTTTAATGAGAGAACTTGACCTTATTAGTGCTTGTAGAAAGATTAAGTGGAAGTAGGAAGTTGCTCAAATCGTGCAAGTCTTTGAAGGCTGTAGATAAGTTGAGCTAATTCAAGGCGCCTTTATCAAATGACAAAAGGTGAAAACTGTAAGTATCAAAGGGTTGGTCTTTATGTCTATCTGAAAGAATGTTGCGCTACTCACTAATAGTGGAATCAGTTAGTCGATCGCCATGGTCCAGTTCGTTAGTTATACTGCCACTATCTGAATCATTTTCATATTCAAAGTTAGAAACTTGAAACTTTTTTGTCTCCATCCGCAAGACACCTTTCACAGTCACCGATACAAATAGTTTCATGAACAAATACAATGAACTTATTCATTGTAGCATTATAGTAAACTTGATAAAATCAGCTTTATCATGTTCGTATTTGTTTTGCAGGCTTATACCTAATCATTGACCTTTCATTCAAGCACATCCTTGGGTGAAAATCCCTACAAATTGAATTTGCATCCTTAATTTAAAAACATACCTTTCAGTTTCGGCTGACTTACAACCTAATTTGACCTGTTTTATGTTTCTGTTTCTAAATTTTAGCATATATTCACATTCAAACAATCACAAATCGATTCAAAACTTCGGCACAAGTGCATCCGAACCTCTATTCTAAACACCCTATCACTGCAATGCTGTATATCCCACTCACATAAAAAAACTAAAATGTATATCCAAACACACTGCCAAAAAGACTTATTTATTTGTATAAAGGTTACCTTTTTGATTTCCCATCATCAATAAGTGTGTTACAAGTCATGGTATTGGGCTTAACTCCTTGTGAGACCGGATCTTGTTGAATTTTTTCCACCTGTTGGTTGAAAGGCACTGCTTCCGCTTGTTTATCAGCAAGTTTAAACTATATAGGATAAGACCACCAACAGGTCAGCTACATAATCTACATATATTAATATCAGGTAGCTTTAATACCCTGGATAATAACAATAAAGACATTGTAGGCGATTCGACTTGTGTTTATAAATGCGAATATTTGGATAAGTAATTACAGTGCTTGGATTCTGACTTTTCTAGTAATTTTAAAGGTTCACACGCTCACACCAACCCCAATAAAAGTAATTGTTATCAGCTAAAATGAGTTACGCATGCGTTTAAGAGGGTGTTTGGGACTTCGATTCTATCATAATTATATTAAAACTATATTAAAAATTTACTTTCCATGTTAGGGTTATAGCATCTTATATATTAACTTCTCCATATGCATAATACCAACTATTCATAATCGAATTAAGCAGCATACAGTTTCATCACCACTTGTTGCTCGACTTAGTCGCGATCGTCCAATAGTTAAAGAAGTCGCACTATAGCAACCTTTAGTCAATGAAGATATAAAGTTACAATCTTGTTGAACTTTGTATCTAAATTTAAAATCTCCCAATGCCTGACTCAAGTTTGCTTTAAATCTGAAAGAGTATCTTCAGAAATGCATAAGCTCTGGCAACATTCATATGATCGTGACAACTACTGGATTCTCTTCTTGCACTTTGCTTCTTACATCTCAAAGGGATCGACTCACTCAAAGTGGAATCCCGTGTGTGATGTTCTCGCTGGACATTATGCGCTCTGACTTTGTTCAGCGTAACAGATGTAGGATGAACTTCTCCAATCTGACCATTTGCCAAAACCCTTCAATTAGTAAAACCCGGTTTAGATATATTAAACATGTGTTTAGTTTTTACAGTTAAGTTCGTGATTATAAAATCACGTGTATATATGACAATAAACAGGTTACATATTGAGGTCAAAGTGGGCCATTGTTAGTAGGGCAAGGTGACCAGAATTCAATGAATGGAAAATGATACATAAGCTCGTGACACACATGATAATTGTTAAAGCAATGTATGGTGTTAGCACAACTTATAAGCCCGTAATAAACGAATAAGCCACTATTTCACTTTGTGATCTTATAGCTTATTAACATGAGTTTACGAACTCTGATATTTCATTAGCTTATAAGTTGAAAAAGTGAGCCAAGCAACTGTGATAACAAAAAGTAAGTTTACCTTGGAACATAGAACATATGTATGTCAAGCTACTCCGGGTATGCAACGTTTAACCAATTTGGACGAATTTAGCAGACAAATGTAACATGCCACACATGAGAGAACTCCCATCCCAGCATCCAAGTATTAATTTCACCAATATTTGCAAATATGGAACCGAACCACGGCATCTTCAAGGGTTCAGATGACAACCATAAAAACATGAAAAAATCAGTGACACATATATAACTACCAGTTCTGTATAGATAAAACCCAAGTATGATCTGAAAAAATATTAAATGGAAGAATCGCCAGATTGTTATAACTTGAAATTCTTAGTAAGCTTGTTGTAGAGTGCCTTGCAAAGAAGCTATTAAAGTACCTGGACAATACATATCCATTTAAAAGTAAAAATGTCATTGTAGCTTCACCCTCAGGCTGGAAAGACAGCTTTAATCAACTGAACTGAAATCAGTTCAAGATATTATCATGATATACGGTGTATGAAGGATAACTTTTCCTGCATAGCATAAGACGATGCAAAAGCTGCTGTAACGAAGGCAGTTTCTCTAGTGGGTCTTTCCATCCCTTGTTTTGCTATAAGGGTACCTTGACAAATCAAGTTTCCAAAATTTGTTCTTGAATTTCAATCAAAACATCAGCCAGTGTAGCAATAATCTGTGTTGCCCAAATGAATATGATACAATTATCAAATTAATTCATCCAAAAAATTTTTTAGAAAAACGTAATGTGCATTAGGAAAGTTAAAAAACTTAGTAAGAAGTGGCATGATTGTCTCCTAATTAGGAGAAATTTTTACCTTTGAATGAGTGGTAATCCCTGTAGAGGACTCATAAGGGTCAAGAAACTAAAAAGAGGAAGAGAAATTAGTGTTGTTGATAAATTTAAAGCCCTATCGACATCACTTTGTCAATAAGCCCAAAGTCATAAAGACAGAACATTAAAATTTTTATGGTGAAGTATCATAAATATACAAAGTTAATGCCAAAACACCAATAAATTAAAAGTGTAAATACAATGTTCATAAACCGTATACCTTAGGGGTAAACCCTTTATGTGATCCTTCCCCTTTGACAGAACAAATTCGAACTCAAAAAAGTGGGGAGTAACAATGCATATGTATTTGGTTCTTTGATGAGACTGCTTTTATACATAGTCTCATCGTCCAAAAAGGAAATTGCATAAAATATCATCAAAATACCCAAATATATGCTTGTGTTTGTTACTTGTGTATTTTAGGTACGGATATTGAGGAAATGACAAAAGATCACAAGGATCATGAAAAAACGAACACGGGAAACGAAGCCGCACAATGAACCGGACCCAAGTGATGATTTTCCAAGAATAAACCTTGAAGATTTGAAGATTATACAAGTGGGTCCTCCAATATTAAAGAATTGACACTTTAAACCCTTGTATATTCATAATTACAAGTTTGGTCCTTGAAGTTTGTCAAAATTGCAAAAAGGACCCTCCACTTTGAAGAATTGGCAAGTTTAGTCCCTCATCAAAACTAAATTGTCAATATTGGTCCTCCTTATATTCAAACATACCATAAATACCTTCAAAGTTTAAAAATATGCAAGATCAGTCCTTTAAATATCAAAGAAATACAAAACAAGTCCTTGTGAAAAGTTTTGTGGCCAAAATGAAGTTTTGAAACTTCATTAACAAAGGGAAAACGAATTTGGCTGTTTAAATGGCAAGTGAAAAGAGAAAGAGAGATGGAGGGCTAAAGCTGGCAGACAAGCAAAGTTACCTTAACCAACAACACCTCAACACGTGTCCCACTCACTTGAAACAACCAATCACACCTCACCCTGCTTCCACCTCAGCTTTCCACTTCTAACCAATTTAACTAATCTCTGATTAGTTAATTCTTTGGCGCCTTAACACATGTTTAAACAACAAAACAGATCAAACCCCATTGTTCTTCATGTTCATACGAAAATTAGGTATTTCTTAACCACTTTGAATTAAACCCTAATACTATCCAGATTAATGATTAAGGGTTTAGTTAACACAACCCAACTCATATACTTGACACCTCACCACCCAACAGCCCCACACATGATTCCCTTGCTACACTTTGGGAGAAGAAGACAAATTTTGCCAGCCATCCAACGACCAAGCTTCTAGCTTCAAACCTAAGCTTACTTTTGAGCCTTTGATGCTACCTCACCACTGCCAACTCACACAAACAGCCAAGAATCCGTCACATGTTCAAGAATTTTCAAAATCACCAAGGGCAATTATGGAAGTTTACCACTTAGGGTTTTACTTTATTTTCAGTATCTTAGGACTTCTTGTAGCCTATATAAAGCCTTAGTATCACCACATTAGTTCTTGTTCTCAGTTTTACTTTGTCAAGCCTTGTAAAGCCATTTTCTGAAATTTATAAGATTGTGGTATTGTTTTGTGATTGAAAACTGAGTTCCATTGATTATTATTGTGTTAAGTAGTTGTATTGTCACGTTTTTGTACTTAAACAAAACCTTGAACAAGTCCAAGATGGCCTATAAGCCTGTGAGTCCCTTTGTTCTTGCTTGGGTCAAGAATTTGGCGTATCCTTTGGTGAGTATTGTTCATTGAGGTGTTTCTTTAAGTGACATAAGTCACATATCAACTAGCTTGAGCAATATTAGAGGTTGGTTATACGTTTTTATAACAAAAATCAGTCAAGTGGTTTGCTATGTGCTTTTGGTTCAACAACTTGTAGATTGAACTTAAGGGTGATCATAGCCTCCTAATCTTGGTTGATTAAGGGGTGGTGAGGCCTTAAGGAAAGGTACAAGGCTTGTGAGAGCCTAAGTTTTGCAAAGACTTGGTCTTTTGTCACCTTATTTACTCTATTTGTGCTAATCTAAGCTCAAGCCTTTGGCTAGGCTTGTTTGTTGTTCTTAGCAGGGGGAAGCTGGTGCTTGTTCTTGCTAGCACCTCAGCTCTTTGACTCCAAGGTGTGGATGTACATCTTGGAGGTTTGTAATCTCAAATTTTCATCTTTCTGATTAATATTTGATATTTATGTGATTTTGTGATTTTGCTGGTATAAATGTGTTTTTATGCCTGAAAATTGGTTCTTGATTCACTTGTGGTATGTTATGATGCTAAACTGGGCTTAAGTCAATCTTGAGAAGACTTTTACTTTGTTAAAATTGAGTTTAAAAGGTTAAAAGGGTATTTAGGATTGACTGTTGGTTCAAGTTTATGTGATTTAGAGTTGGTATTTGAGTGTTATTTGAGTTGTTATTTGAGTTGTTATCTGTTATGGAGGTTATTATGGTCTGATATATGCAAAAATTGTGCCTTGAAACACTTAATCAAATATTTGGCTATAAAATCTTGAATATTTGTTGTTTTGCTCTGGAATCTTGTGCACACCTTGTTTTCATGTTAACCTAGGGCTAACAAGTGTTAAATCATTGTTAATACAACCTATGTGATAGATCTGAGGCCTTAAATTTGGATTTTGTCTCAAGTATATCAGCAAACTTTGTTCTTGTGTTCATCATTGTTCATCAGTAACTGAATGTGCTTGGATCTTGTTCATTTGTTGGATTTGTTGGATGAAATGTGTTAATCTGTGTTACTTTAAGTCATATTGAGCTTGTGTATGCATTTGGTGGCTTGTGGTTAGCTTATACTAGCTTAAAAGTAGCTTATAACTACCATATCTGCTTATTACTTGTCTGGAACACATCTGAGCAAAGATTGAATTAACTGCACTGATTGGCTGGGTGATTTTGTGATTATTTGCTTGTTATTGACTCCTTGTGATTCACTGATCACAAGGGTGCCTTGATTGTTCAAAAAGACCAAGTAAAACTGTCTAAAAATCCAAGTCAAAAAGTCAAGGCAGTGGGAACTCCTTTCCCCTGTTTCTAGCCACTACTAGTTATATTTGGTGTTCAGCTTATTAATAAGTCATTCTGGCTTATTCCAATGTGCAACAACTTATTTTTTGTAATAGGTCTTAATTATTTGAGCTTTTAAGTGAATCTGGAAGTTTACAGCTCTTGGTTTTAAGTTTTTACTAGAAAACGACTATTTTGTCTTTTTCAAAATCAGCTTATTGCTTATTTCAGCTTATTGGGTGTGCTTATTGGAAAACTTTTTGTTGATTAAGCTTAGTTAAGCCATTTGTAACGTTTTGCAACTTGAATCAGCTCTTGAAATAGTCTAGAACTCAAAAACGACTATTTTGTCGTTTTGTGAAGAGGGCTTTGGCTTATTTCAGGCTTATTCCTTGAGCTTATTTCAAA
Source organism: Glebionis coronaria (assembly GCA_025667525.1). Classification (NCBI taxonomy): domain Eukaryota; kingdom Viridiplantae; phylum Streptophyta; class Magnoliopsida; order Asterales; family Asteraceae; genus Glebionis; species Glebionis coronaria. The sequence continues at coordinate 498,271,010 of CM046877.1, forward strand.
TTTCTTTTTGCAAATAGCTTAACTAGGACAAGATAAGGACGTGGGTAAAATCTTAGCTTATGGCATCAGCTTATAGCTCAATGGGCCAAAAAGCCCATTAAGAATAAGCTGTTTTGAAATAAGCTAGCTTAAGCTCATTTTCAGCTTTTGGGTCTTTGGAAAATTGTGTTTAAAATCAAATTTTGAGTCAGACTGGAAGTTTTGGGCTTATTTGGTTGACTTTTTCTTATTGGGCCCAAATTAAGCCCATTAAGGGACTGTTTTGTCTTTTAGCCCATTTCTAGGCCCACTAGGGGTATTTTGTAATTTCAACTTCATTTCTATGTTTATTAGGTTAAAATAAGCTAGTTTGCAACTTTTTAGAATTCTTTATAAATTTTGGGTTTTTAATATTATTTTATTATTATATTATTATTAAAAATTAAAATTTAGATTTTTCAAGTTTTTATATTTTTCTTAGGTTAAATATATTAAATTAGGAATTTTACAAATTTTAGAATATTTTTATTGTCATTAGATTAATTTTTAGAATTATTTTAAGTTTAAATAGTTTTTAATTGTTTTTAAATAGTTTTTATTAATTTTAAAATTTTCAAAAACAGTTTTAAATTTATTTTAGTCATTTTAGAGGTTTAAAATTGAAAAAATCTCATTTTGGGCTTTTTGTTAATTAAATTGATTTTTTGGGCTTTAATTAGCCTTAAAAAATTATTATTTAATTATATAAAAGGTTTGAGTGATTTTTGATTTTTTGTAAACTCTATTTACATTATTTAGGATTTATTGAAATTTTTTTTAGGAATTTTTAGGGTAAACTTTTAATTTTGTCACTTTTTACGGTTTTACGCGTACGACTAATCGTCTTAGTTTAATCCGTCATCGTAACCGTCATTCTCTTTTAATCCCATTTCTATTTTCTTTTCTCATCAATATAATCACAAAGGTAATCATCTCTCTACAAAACACACTTGACTCCTTGGGAAACGAACTTGAACCACATTGGTCATTAGCGCTTGGTTTTCCTAAACCGACACTTAATATTTTCCCTATTTTGCTCTCTTTTCCTAAAGAGTGGTAAAAACTCCTACATCAATTTTGTGCCGCTGCCGGGGAGGCGTGTTGTGTTTTGATTTTGCAATTGTTGTTTTTATATATAGCCATAATAGTATTTGTATTAGTAGCACTCTACTAATACGTATTATCGGTTTTCGTTTTTTGTGTAAATATTATTAATATATTGTATACGTAGAACAATAAATTCACAAGTACTCAAAAATTGTGAAAACACAACCTTGACTTGGGAGGTCATTACCCAATCATTGTATTCGAATCTCAAACAAGAAAGAAAAGGCAAAAAATAGATAAATACTTTCGTGAAGCTCGATTTTGAAAAATACAAACTATAAGGTGGGTATATGGCGGGTATTATAAAATATACCCTAAGGAAAAAGGCTCTTAAGTGCTTCGCGCCGCCTCGTTTCCCCGCTTGCTTGTGAGTATTTTGAGATTGAAAGATAATCGAGGGTTTTGCCGCCCAAAGTATTATTAAGTATCATATATACTTTCTTGGTTTTATTTGACTAAACCATCTTGAACGTTTTGGTGTTCCACCATCGTTCTAAAGTCATCGAAGGCGTTCAGTTCACGTGATCGTTTTCATTCCTTGAGGCTTGTTTAATCAAGAGATTTGATTAAGGATGAGATTTGTAGATTTTGACCTACTTAATAAAATCACAAAAATCCAAAAAATAGTAAAAACAATCAAAAACCACAAAAAAATTGGAAAAATACAAAACACCAAAAAGATTCTTCTTTGCTCATCCCCACGTTGTACGTGACGTTTATGCAAAATCGTAATCAAGAAAGACGTGCACATAAACGTCGTAATCGAAAGGAAAACACACCAACACCTTCTAGTGAAGAGACTCCAAGTGAGGAACCTATTGTAGAACAATAAGCTATCATGGCTAACCGTACTATGATGGAGTTGCTTCAAGCACCCACCGAGGGTTTTGGAGAGGCCATTGTGATTCCCGCCATCCTTGCGGAGAACTTCGAGAACAAGACGGGTTTAATGTCTATGCTTCAATCCAACAAGTTTCGCGGACATGAAAAAGACAACCCACATTATCACATTAGGCAATTTAATCGTCTCACCGCGACAAGCAAGTTTAAGGATGTACCCCACGATGCCATTAAGATGATGTTGTTTCCATACTCGTTAGATGGACCCGCCAAGATATGGCTCGAGAAAGAACCCCCAAATTCGATTTTGACGTGGGGTGATCTCATTTCTAAGTTTGTGAATCAATTTTTTCCACCATCTAAAACAACACATTTGAAAAACGAGATTTCACGATTTACTCAAAGGTCTAATGAGAGTTTTTCAATGGCTTGGGAAAGGTATAAAGAAATGTTACATGAATGTCCACACCATGATTTTTACGAATTGCATCAAGTTGACACTTTTTATAATGGGCTTAATGATCATGAACGAGATTACTTAAATGCCACCGCGGGTGATAATTTTTTGTGCAAAACGACCGATGAGGCTTTGAAACTCATTGAGAATAAGTCTAAAGTTTATAGCCCTTGTAACACACCGAGTGCTGCCACTATGGGTTCGTCATCGTCGTCTCGTAACATGAGTGCCTTGCAAGATGAAGCAAATGAGGAGAATCGGTTTTTCAATAGGTTTTCGACTCTTATGACTCATTGGAAAGCACAAGATGCTTTGAATTCCGCATCGGTTAAGGCGGTTTCCAAGAGTTGTATTTCGTGTGGTGGAGCTCATGATTTTTCCGAGTGCATTACCGCGGATGGTAACACTTCGAATGCTTACATAGCCACGGGAACTTACAATCAAAACGGTCAAGGTTCCCGCCAAAATCAAGCTCCACAAATTCAAAATGCTAACAAGTATCGAAACAATCAAAATGGCGCTTATCAAGGAAATCAACGTAACTTCAACAAGGGTAATTATCAAAGTGGAAATGGGCAAATTTCAAACCAAAACCAAAACCGTGATTTTCAAACAACCACACAAGGTTTTCAAAATGATCACACCAAAAATCTTCAAGGAGAATTTTTGAATTATGTTAAAGCAAACGATGCTAAGTTTGATAATATGCAACGTGAAATGGTTAGCTTAAGATCCGAGTTGAAAAACGAGCTTAAAACGAACATGCTAATGAACTTAAGACTCATTCTAATAAAATGTAAGGAAATGTTCAACGTCTCCAACAAAATCAACAAAAAATGAAGCAAGGTCAACATGAAATTAAGCAAGAGTTGTTAAAAGCGGATGATAGGCAATCTAAGTTTGAAGATCGAATGGGAAATATGTTTGAAGCTATCATGTGTAAACCTTCTTCTTCGGTCGGTCTTCCTAGTGATACCATCGTAAACCCGAAAGGAGAATTGAAGGTTATTACTACTCGTAGTGGTAAAACTTTCAAAGAACCCATTTCTCGTCCAAGTACTTCTACGGAGAAGGAAATAGAGAAAGAACCCGAGGTGGTGGTAGAAAAGGAGCAAATTCCAAGCCCACGAAGTACCGCTCAAACCACACCTACGGTTGAACCAATACCAATAGTGGAACCCGAGATTCCAAGGCTGTTGCCTATGCCCCAACCCAACCCACACCACCCTTACCTTACCCTTCAAGACGAAACAAGGAAAAGGCACAAGAACGAAATAATTATCAATTTGAACTTTTTATGAAAATGTTTCGTGACTTGCATTTTAATATAAGTTTTGCCGACGCCTTGGTCATGATGCCTCGATTTGCCGCAAACTTCAAAAGTGTGTTGAATAACAAAGAGGAATTGCAAAAGTCGTCTAGTTGTTCTTCGGTTTTTCTTAGCCGCATACCTCAAAAAGTAGGTGATCCCGGTAAATTTTTAATCCCATGTGCAATACAAGATATGGAGGAATGCTACGCCGTGGCCAATCTTGGTGCTAGTATAAATTTGATGCCTCTTGAGATTTTTAAGTCGCTCAATCTTCCTAATATCACTCCTTCAAGAATGTCAATCGAGATGGCCGATCATTCTACGATTCTAGCTTGTGGAGTAGCCGAGGACGTCTTCTTGAAAGTTGGAAAGTTTTACTATCCCGTGGACTTTATCGTTTTTGACACTTATCGATGTGCATTGCTAGGAAAATCACTCTACGTTTCAATAAGGAAGAACTCGTCATAAATGCAACTCAAAACTCTACACTTTCTCATGTGTATTCTATCACGTCTTTGAACAATGTTAATCCCATCAAAAACATTTGCAAAAAAGTTTCGAAAAGAGTTTTAGGAGTTGATGATAAAAATGATTTTCTGTCCGCTCCGCCGGTGGTGGTTAAGAGTGTTAAGCCTACGTCCCAAATCACGAATGATTCTTCGGATGATGAATATGTTGACCCCGATGGGGAAGTTTTCTTTGTCGACAAACGTTTTGAGAACTTACCACCACCAAAACCAAAACGATTTTCAAATGTAAGAATTTTTAGTGTGACTAACATTGTTTTAGAAACACCAAATATTTTTGACATAATCAAGTCGGTTTTTCATAAAGAGAGTTTAAAAGATGAAAAAGGAAAAAAAATTGAATTGGATTTAAAAGATTTTTCTACAATGCTAACTCCGTCATCACCTCGTGTTTTGAGTGCTACAAGCTCGTCTTCTCCTTTTGACGATGCTTTGTGTGGATCAAGTGTGGGTGAATCCCCTTATGTTCCCTTCCCTTTCTCCACCGAGGACGAGATATTTGATGCCGGAATTGCTTATAAAGGGAAATCTCGGTCTTCCACCGATGCAATAAATGGAAAATCTTTCTATTTGATTGGTGCGAGTCTACCTCGAGTAGCTCATGGTTTTTGTGACTTACCCATTGTCCCACCCTTCTATTTCTTCTCATCTATTTTCTTTAAAACCTTTGGGTTTGTGTTGGCACATGATGAAGTGGCGTTGATTTGTTTATCCAATGAAAACAAGAACGCCATCTTCGATCCCGATATTTTGCATCATCAAAGGACTTAGTCCTTAGTACCGGTTGTTTTTGGGCCTTGTTTATCATGTAAGCCCCACCAAAAATTGACCATACCATGATTATCCCTAAATGATCACATTTATGGGGGATTCGAGTCGAGCTTTTGACTCGGTTATCAAAAACAAGGTGCCTCGTGGGGGAGACCCATGCTTATCCATGTACATATTATCTTACTACTTTATAAAAGATTTAAGTCTTTTTCTATTTTTAGAAGTCTTAAAATTTTCAGCCTTAAACATTTCTTAATTAGGAAATTTAAAAACTTGTTACATACACTTAAACAAAAGTTACATTTGCTATTAAATGTATTAATAAATTTATAAAAGTGTAACACCCTACTTATTATTCAGTAACGTCACCATTAAAAATTCAGTTACACAATATTAAGGCCCATAGTAAGTGCCCATGTAGTAACCAGACCTATAATAACTCCCACACATATACCTGAAAACTAAAATAAAACACACACTCCATCTGCTACATCTTTCTGTCTCTCCTGAACGCAACACAAATAGAAGCGCAAAATGCGTGAAAAGGCATCCACGAAGGTCGAGACTATCACCACCACTAGAATGGGACTTGTTGGTGGTTTAGGCGGTTTGAGTGTGACTTGGTTGTGCGTTGTTTTCTTACAGTGATTGTTTTGTAACAAAACAATATTTGTTCGTCGCAAAATATAGTCACAAGGTACCCGCTGCTGCATTGCGCGGGCACCCTGCTATTGCTTTCTAATTAGTTTAACGTGAGGGGATTTGTGCCCTTCCAACCTTTGTTCCATGGTTGTTTGTGAATTGTGGACTTTAGATGATCATTATCTTCACGATTAGAGCCTCTCGTGTTCGTTTTATGGGAGTACTCGATCGTTTGCTTTGAAGACTTTCTCAATAGCCATGATATATCCTTTGATGTTCTAACCTTAGGTTTATAGCAAACTTCATAAACGGCTTTAAATTTAATGGTTACACCCTTTCCATGCTAGATTAAACATTCGACTACGTCTCTAGTATGGGGGTTTTCCAACCCTTAGACTCGAAACATTGAGGACAATGTTTAACTTTAATATGGGGGTGAATAGATACTTGCCTTGCCAAACCTTCAGCTTTCCAAAGTTTATCTTTTTGTTTACCGTTTTGCTGCAAAATAAGGCTAAAAATGGCCAAATTTTAAAATTTTTCTCATATTTTATAAGTGTTTGAAGACACGAATGTAGATTTTTCGATGGCGAGAATAAGAGTAATTTTTTACTCGACCGTGTGTGTTGGCACTTAGCTTCGATTCCTTTACTTTTTATTAGGCTAAGTCTCTTAAATGAGGACGAGAAATGATAGAGTTAATTATAAGTTACTATGCTAAACGTAGAGTACTCGTATTCTTTCAAAAACTCATGTGTTCTCGTTGTTTGCTTATTCTCCCTTCGCTTGTAAATATTTTTTTCTTAATAAATATTGAATTAGCGGTTTAGTCTTGATTGTTGGTTTCTAGTCTTTTCTGGTAGCTTCTATGTAATTAAACTGGGAAGACATTAAGGTATCGCCAGCGTCACGGTTTTGAAGTATTGGCAACCCGAATAATAGAAAGCTTCACCCAATAATAAGATTTCAAGTGCTCACCTAAATCTAGCAAACAATTTGAAGCTCACAAGGCCGAAAAATCTATGCAAAATTAAAAGTGAATCAAGCCTTAATCTTTGAAGCTTTAAAGATCCAAAATTCGCCTTAGCGTGAGGATATACGTCTTTGGCCATAATAAAACCACCAATGAGGCGGATAATAAAAGGCAAGGCAATACCGAAGTCATAATAAAAGCTTCATGGCGAAGTTGAATAAAAGATGGAGGTAAACCTATGATAATAAGGCCCTTCCGTTAGGGGGCGTATAAAAGTCTTGGTAATAAGTCTCATGTTCAAAACCGTTACAAAACTGTGTTTATCGATCCTTCTTGTTGACTTAATTTTTTGACATCGTTGTCTATTAGGAGGGGTTATTAATTTGATGGTCTTAGTTACACGTTGGGACTCTATTTTTAGACCTAAATCTCTATTATCGCATAAGTCAAACAATGTATCCTCGTGAAACATTCAAGACAAAATAAAATATAAGAGATACAACTTAGGAAAATGGGAGGATAAGTACGTGATTAGGGCATATGAGTAGTGTTAGCATTACTAACTTATAATGACAATTATCTCGTTGCACGCTTGGCATGGAATTGGGGTGAAAATCAAGGACGATGAAATTATTTCAAACGAAGCATTCACGTGTTCTTGTTCTATGAACCTAAACGTCCCATTTTGCGATGAAAATCATACATTATGTCTAAAACGCAAGTAGAAATAATAGTAGTAGTGTAGCTAGTTTATCATTCAATAAAGTGAATAAAATGAATTTTGGAGGTGTTACGATACTTTATTCTAGCATTGCGTGAGGGCACGACAATGACCTAGTATGGGGGAGTGATGAGACTGCTTTTATACATAGTCTCATCGTCCAAAAAGGGCTTTAAATGCATAAAATATCATCAAAATACCCAAATATATGCTTGTGTTTGTTACTTGTGTATTTTAGGTACGGATATTGAGGAAATGACAAAAGATCACAAGGATCATGCAAAAACAAACACGGGAAACGAAGCCGCACAATGAACCGGACCCAAGTGATGATTTTCCAAGAATAAACCTTGAAGATTTGAAGATTATACAAGAAGGGTCCTCCAATATTGAAAAATTGACACTTTAAACCCTTGTATATTCATAATTACAAGTTTGGTCCTTGAAGTTTGTCAAAATTGCAAAAAGGACCCTCCACTTTGAAGAATTGGCAAGTTTAGCCCCTCATCAAAACTAAATTGTCAATATTGGTCCTCCTTATATGCAAACATACCATGAAGACCTTCAAAGTTCAAAAATGTACAAGATCTGTCCTTCAAATATCAAATCAATACAAAACAAGTTCTTGTGAAAAGTTTTGTGGCCAAAATGAAGTTTTGAAACTTCATTAACAAAGGGAAACGAATTTAGCTGTTTAAATGGCAAGTGAAAATAGAAAGAGAGATGGAGGGCTAAAGCTGGCAGACAAGCAAAGTTACCTTAACCAACAACACCTCAACACGTGTCCCACTCACTTGAAACAACCAATCACACCTCACCCTGCTTCCACCTCAGCTTTCTACTTCTAACCAATTTAACTAATCTCTGATTAGTTAATTCTTTGGCGCCTTAACACATGTTTAAACAACAAAACAGATCAAACCCCATTGTTCTTCATGTTCATATGAAAATTGGGTATTCCTTAACCACTTTGAATTAAACCCTAATACTGATTAATGATTAAGGGTTTAGTTAACACACCCCAACTCATAAACTTGACACCTCACCACCCAACAGCCCCACACATGATTCCCTTGCTACACTTTGGGAGAAGAAGACAAATTTTGCCAGCCATTCAACGACCAAGCTTCTAGCTTCAAACCTAAGCTTACTTTTGAGCCTTTGATGCTACCTCACCACTGCCAACTCACACAAACAGCCAAGAATCCGTCAGATGTTCAAGAATTTTCAAAATCACCAAGGGAAATTCTGGTAGTTTACCACTTAGGGTTTTACTTTATTTTCAGTATCTTAGGACTTCTTGTAGCCTATATAAAGCCTTAGTATCACCACATTAGTTCTTGTTCTCAGTTTTACTTTGTCAAGCCTTGTAAAGCCATTTTCTGAAATTTATAAGATTATGGTATTGTTTTGTGATTGAAAACTGAGTTCCATTGATTGTTATTGTGTTAAGTAGTTGTATTGTCACGTTTTTGTACTTAAACAAAACCTTGAACAAGTCCAAGATAGCCTATAAGCCTGTGAGTCCCTTTGTTCTTGCTTGGGTCAAGAATTTGGCATGTGCTTTGGTGAGGATTGTTCATTGAGGTGTTTCTTTCAGTGACATAAGTCACAAATCAACTAGCTTGAGCAATATTGGAGGTTGGTTATACGTTTATATAACAAAAATCAGTCAAGTGGTTTGCTAAGTGCTTTTGGTTCAACAGCTTGTAGATTGAACTTAAGGGTGATCATAGCCTCCTAATCTTGGTTGATTAAGGAGTGGTGAGGCCTTAAGGAAAGGTACAAGGCTTGTGAGAGCCTAAGTGTTGCAAAGACTTGGTCTTTTGTCACCTTATTTACTCTATTTGTGCTAATCTAAGCTCAAGCCTTTGGCTAGGCTTGTTTGTTGTTCTTAGCAGGAGGAAGCTGGTGCTTATTCTTGCTAGCATCTCAGCTCTTTGATTCCAAGGTGTAGATGTACATCTTGGAGGTTTGTAATCTCAAATTTTCATCTTTCTGGTTAATATTTGATATTTATGTGATTTTGTGATTTTGTTGGTATAAATGGGTTTTTATGCCTGAAAATTGGTTCTTGAATCACTTGTGGTATGTTATGATGCTAGACTGGGCTTAATTCAATCTTGAGAAGACTGTTGGTTCAAGTTTATGTGATTTAGAGTTGGTATCTGAGTGTTATTTGAGTTGTTATCTGTTATGGAGGTTATTGTGGTCTGATATATGCAAAAATTGTACCCTGAAACACTTAATCAAACATTTGGCTATAAAATCTTGAATATTTGTTGTTTTGCTCTGAAATCTTGTGCACACCTAGTTTTTATGTTAACCTAGGGCTAACAAGAGTTAAATCATTGTTAATACAACCTATGTGATAGATCTGAGGACTTGAATTTGGATTTTGTGTCAAGTAGATCAGCAAACTTTGTTCTTGTGTTCATCATTGTTCATCAGTAACTGAATGTGCTTGGATCTTGTTCATTTGTTGGATTTGTTGGATGAAATGTGTTAATCTGTGTTACTTTAAGTCATATTGAGCTTGTTTATGCATTTGGTGGCTTGTGGTTAGCTTATACTAGCTTAAAAGTAGCTTAAAACTACCAGATCTGCTTATTACTTGTCTGGAACACATCTGAGCAAAGATTGAATTAACTACACTAACTGGCTGGGTGATTTTGTGATTATTTGCTTGTTATTGACTCCTTGTGATTCACTGATCACAAGGGTGCCTTGATTGTCCAAAAAGACCAAGTAAAACTCTCTAAAAATCCAAGTCAAAAAGTCAAGGAAGTGGAAACTCCTTTCCCCTGTTTCTAGCCACTACTAGTTATATTTGGTGTTCAGCTTATTAATAAGTCATTCTGGCTTATTCCAATGTGCAACAACTTATTTTTTGTAATAGGTCTTAATATTTTGAGCTTATAAGTGAATCTGGAAGTTTACAGCTTTTGGTTTTAAGTTTTTACTAGAAAACGACTATTTTGTCTTTTTCAAAATCAGCTTATTGCTTATTTCAGCTTATTGAGTGTGCTTATTGGAAAACTTTTTGTTGATTAAGCTTACTTAAGCCATTTGTAACTTATTGCAACTTGAATCAGCTCTTGAAATAGTCTAGAACTCAAAAACGACTATTTTGTCATTTTGAAAAGAGGGCTTTGGCTTATTTCAGGCTTATTCCTTGAGCTTATTTCAAGTTTCTTTTTGCAAATAGCTTAATTAGGACAAAAGAAGGACGTGGGTAAAATCTTAGCTTATGGCATCAGCTTATAGCTTAATGGGCCAAAAAGCCCATTAAGAATAAGCTGTTTTGAAATAAGCTAGCTTAAGCTCATTTTCAGCTTTTGGGCCTTTAGAAAATTATGTTTAAAATCAAATTTTGAGTCAGACTGGAAGTTTTGGGCTTATTTGGTTGACTTTTTCTTATTGGGCCCAAATTAAGCCCATTAAGAGACTGTTTTGTCTTTTAGCCCATTTCTAGGCCCATTAGGGGTATTTTTGTAATTTCAACTTCATCTGTGTTTATTAGGTTAAAATAAGCTAGATTGCAACTTTTTAGAATTTTTTTATAAATTTTGGATTTTTAATATTATTTTATTATTATTTTATTATTAAAAAATAAAATTTAGATTTTTCAAGTTTTTATATTTTTCATAGGTTAAATACATTAAGTTAGGAATTTTACAATTTTTATAATATTTTTAGCGTCATCAGATTAATTTTTAGAATTATTTTAAGTTTAAATAGTTTTTAATTGTTTTTAAATAGTTTTTATTAATATTAGAAATTTCAAAAATAGTTTTAAATTTAGTTTAGTCATTTTAGAGGGTTTTTAATTGTTTTTAAATAGTTTTTATTAATATTAGAAATTTCAAAAATAGTTTTAAATTTAGTTTAGTCATTTTAGAGGTTTACAATTGAAAAAATCTCATTTTGGGCTTTTTGTTAATTAAATTGAATTTTTGGGCTTTAATTAGCATTAAAAATTATTATTTAATTAAATAAAAGGTTTGAGTGATTTTTGATTTTTTGTAACCTCTATTTACATTATTTAGGATTTGTTGCAAATTTTTTTAGGAATTTTTATTGTAAATTTTTAATTTTGTCACTTTTTACGGTTTTACGTGTACGACTAATCATCTTAGTTTAATCCGTCATCGTAACCGTCATTCTCTTCTAATCTCATTTCTATTTTCTTTTCTCATCAATATAATCACAAAGTTAATCATCTCTCTACACAACACACTTGCCTCCTTAGGAAACGAACTTGAACCACATTGGTCATTAGCGCGTGGTTTTCCTAAACCGACACTTAATACTTTCCCTATTTTGCTCTCTTTTCCTAAAGAGTGGTAAAAACTCCTACATCATTCTTCCATTTGGTGAATACACTTTGAGGCACTCTGCATACCAAAACTCAGAATAACAATACTCACATACTTGATCACAGTCTCCGAAATTTAGATACAAAGAAGAGCCTAAAACAATACTGGATCTGCGAAATACAAATGAACGATACTTTAATAGTTTAATGTATTAAAAAGTGTATACGTGTGAATTAAGTACCTTGTGAAGATGTTTTTACTATGCATCCAAAAAGAAATTTATAAATCATCAAAAACAAACCTGTATTTTTTATTCGAATGATTGTTTTAAGGTTTTGACGCATCAGGCATGTAGGATTTTGATTGTTTTAGGGTTTCAAAGAAAATCGTTGAGATGTGCGTTTAAGCTGATACATCACAGTTTGGGTTTTTGTATATTCGGTACATAATTAAAAAACTGGTTTTGCTTTTGTTTGTATAATTACATTGTTTGTAAATCTCAATCACAAAAAGTAGATAGCTTCCCTGGTTTAGGTGTTTGTGTCTGGCCTTCTTGGCCTGAGTTCGAATCGTGTGAGTGCCATGTTTTGTTAAAAATAGATTTTCGAAAAAAATTAATTTCGAAAAATAAATATTAAATAATTAATTCCGAAAATTATGAAAAAATTTGATGAAATGAGTGCTTATGTGGCATTTCCCTCCTGTTATATATAATGTAAAGATATATATATAATTATTTTATTGGTTATTAATCCGAGTATGATAAGCGATATTAAGAGTGCACATGTGTTTTCATATTATCCAACTAAAAGATAGTTATAATACATACAAAACAAATACATGTGCATTATTATAGGATATATGTTCATAGTGACCGACGACAATGAAATTCATGTATTTCTACCTAATAAACTAACCCGATGAATATACATGTGTATTTTAAGAGTAAAAAGATGGTTCTCGCAGTTCTGTACATTTATTTGGTTCTGAAAATAACCTCACCCTATATATATATATATATATATATATATATATATATATATATATATATAGAGGGGCGTTATTGTGAGTACCACCCTTAAGATAAAAACAATAAGAACCATTTTAGACCGTAAGATCAAAGTTTATAGATGATGATTAAAATTAAAAAGTAAATGGCAAATTTGTAAATATTATACAACATAAAGGGTATTCATGTGTCAGTTTTAAACATAATATATTTAAAAAAAAACAAAAACAAATCATTCTTATTAATAAAAAAAATTGCGTACCCCCAATCTTGTTTCTCCATCGTTCATATCAAAATCAAACCACCGGATTTCATGCTTCTCAATTAAAAGTGAAATCACTAGCCCCCAATAATCGCTTTATACACTATCCCATCCACAATTGTATATAAATGTAGGGTTCTAATCAGTCTATTCTAAGGTCAATTGTTTTGTGGCAAATCAATTGAAAACCAAAGAATATGTGGATATTCTGAATGGTAAGTGATACATTGTTTGTGTATTTTGATTTTATCATATGATGCATATATTTTCTTAGTTTGTAAAGATATGTTTTTGATTTTTTTTGTTTGATTGAATGCTTATTTAGTTAGAAGAAGCGGAATGATGGGATTGATTTTATAGATTTATTATCGACAGAATAGGATGACGAAGGAGTTGGTATGTATCATCAAAAAATCAACTGTTAAGTGAATTAATAATACATTTTTATTGTTGCATTAGTAATTATTGTGTATTGTAGAGTTTTTGATGGTGAGGATGACACACTGGTGAAAAAATGGATGTTGATGCTGCTTCAAATAAAGATGCTAAAAAACAATCAGGACCTAGTGATTAACTAAAATCTGGTAACTTAACATATAATAAAGGGAAATAATTTTATGTCTTCTATTATTCCCGGTTATTGATAGCTTTTAATGGACTTAAAGGTGTTTGATTTATTTATGTGTCAGCTGGAGAAAAGTTACAGAAAATATTGAGTGCGCCATATGAAAAGTTGAAGAAGAAATGAGCTGTAAAATGTTATTAATCATTTTACTGAAGGTGTAATATATATTTTTCTACGTTTATGTAAAGTTCTAATATTCGAGTACTTTTCGTTTCAGCTCCTGATAAACGTGTAGTGGGTAAGAGTGCGGAGTCATTGGGATATGAGAAAGGGAAAAGGAAGCTTGCTGATGTTGAAGATGCATCAGCAAAGGGTAATCCATATTTGAGTACGTTTGGTTTTACAAATACAATTTAGGTTTAAATGATACTCATGTGTTTTGTATGTGTGTCAGTAATAAAAAAATGGAGTGTATAATGCTGGAGAGGACTCCGATGATGACATTGTTTCTAACAAACCTACAAAGATGAATAAAGGGAATAAGAAAAGAGAAAAGCAAGATACTGCAAATGACAAAAAGGTATGTCAAGTTTGTGTGTGTTAGATAGATTGTATGTGGCATATATTGTAGGGTGTGTCACGTAATGTTTAGTGATTAATTGTTATGATTATTTACCTTTGGGAAAACAAGTAAGAAACGTAGATTAAGATTTGATGCGAAAAAGGGAAATGGGAGGGAAATGGATGATGATATAAAGGGATATGTTAAAGTAAGTTATATGTCGAATTAAAATTGGTGTGTCGTACTAATATTGGCATGTCAAATAGAACAGTATTGGTATATAGTTAGTGAGTCGCGTATATAGGTACTTTATGGTGAACATAAATTTATATGACTAACTGTATAACATTATATTTGTAAAAGCCTATCCAAACATAGACGTTTTTTTACAGTGTGTGCCAAACAGAAAAGCTAGACAGTGTGTGTGACACATACGTTGTGTGCCATATATAAGTAGGGTGTGTCACATAGACAGTGGCGGTCACGAAATATTGTGTCAATGTGCCACAAGGATAGGGTGTGCCATATAGAGTTAGTGTGCCATATAGTTAGTGTGTCATATTGACAGAGTGTGCCATAAATAAAGGGTGTGCCCAACACCATCTTTTGTCAGGATGTGCCATATAGAGAGTGTGTGCCATGGATTTCATTCAGAAAATGTTGTAGTAAATTGAGGATATTAAAAAAACAATGAAAATAATAGCAATGGATAATCAAATAAGTATAACAAAATAATCATCAAAATGGTGGTGAAATTTACAAATAATTCATACAAAAATGCTGAACAAATAATTCACAAGAAAGAAATACCGAGCGTTTCAGTCTAAAAATCAGATGATTAAAAAACATGAGGGGAGCAGCAACCGAAACTTATGGTTACTTGGTTCTTTAAAATCTGGGTACCCAAATTGGGGTCTAATTACGTTGAAATTTGATGTGTAATTATTACAATTTTTTCTTGTACTCTTTGCAGCTACCTTATTCGACTTTGAAATTTTGTAATCGATGATAAATTTATTAATTGAAAATGTAAGTGTTGTTGCTGCCAATGTACTTAACTTCAAAATAACCTAATAGAAACTATGCAATGCATGTTTGTTAATCGTTCCATAATGTGTTAAGAAAACAAGAAACCAAAACAACGGCGGCAAAGTGCGGCACCCCTACTAGTTCATAAAAAACCCCGATAACCAATCCGCCAGAATTTCCTTTAGATCTATTTTCTTATAAATATGGAAAAATGAAAATTACTATAATACCCTTAAAGACAAAAAAAGCTGTTTTAATTTTCTTTTAAATGAAAAGTACACATGGCACAATACGATTGGTTCTTATTGTTTTTATCTTAAGCTTGGTACTTACATGAACGCAAATCTATATATATATATATATATATATATATATATATATATATATATATATATATATATATATATATATATATATATATATATATATATATTTGCGTTCATGTAAGTACCAAGCTTAAGATAAAAACAATAAGAACCAATCGTATTGTGCCATGTGTACTTTTCATTTAAAAGAAAATTAAAACAGCTTTTTTTATCTTTAAGGGTATTATAGTAATTTTCATTTTTCCATATTTATAAGAAAATAGATCTAAAGGAAATTCTGGCGGATTGGTTATCGGGGTTTTTTATGAACTAGTAGGGGTGCCGCACTTTGCCGTCGTTGTTTTGGTTTCTTGTTTTCTTAACACATTATGGAACGATTAACAAACATGCATTGCATAGTTGCTATTAGGTTATTTTGAAGTTAAGTACATTGGCAGCAACAACACTTACATTTTCAATTAATAAATGTATCATCGATTACAAAATTTCAAAGTCGAATAAGGTAGCTGCAAAGAGTACTAGAAAAAATTGTAATAATTACACATCAAATTTCAACGTAATTAGACCCCAATTTGGGTACCCAGATTTTAAAGAACCAAGTAACCATAAGTTTCGGTTGCTGCTCCCCTCATGTTTTTTAATCATCTGATTTTTAGACTGAAACGCTCGGTATTTCTTTCTTGTGAAGTGCAAGTGTTGTGGCATCAGAACCTGCGTAATCTTCAGTTGCACCCTTACATTTTGATTCCATTAAGTGTTAATCCATCACTACCTACTATGAAAGGATAAAACTTTCAAAGTCAAGTTGTTAAAGTGTAAGAAAATTACCAAATAAATTATTCTTTAACAGGTACATATGCTCTAGCTTTTAACATCAATAGCGTTAAAAAAAGAGTATATACCTCGTTTTTGGAATTTTCACTCATACTTAACGGGCGACACAATCTTTAAGTGTTGTATATTGTCGTATCATACGGAATTTTGATCTTGTACCTTATGTCTACACTGTTTTCTAAACCTAAGGCGGTCTATAATTATTTCTTACCTCTTAATATTGGAGGAACATTATGTGCATTCTACTGCTTGAATTTGAACAATCCAGTGAGCTACCAATCCTTAATGCCCTCGCAATTGAAATCTTCGACTATTTCGGTGATGCTCAACTTGTTTATCGATACTTTTTTTTCTTAGTCGGTCTGATTCTGCAGCTCCTCTTGTGAAGTTAACAGCCTGTACAGACATAGAATTAGGTGCTTTCATTAAATCCATATCAAGTATCACTATATAGCATATACCTAAAATCAGCAGCCAAATGCTTCGATTTGACAAAAAATCCAGCCTTTGAAAACCCGTTTTTAACTTAAAAACAGCAAAGCAAACATATCAATTGCAAGTTTTAACATCCTAAAACGAAGTCGTAATATAATATCACACATGACACACTTAAATGATCCGACACACACTAACAGTATATCAGACACTACCATTTATCACAGGCACTAACTATATGACAACTACTGTCTATGTGACACACACTATTTATACATGGCACACACTCTCTATATGGCACATTCTGTCAAAAGGACATTAGATTGTTGAAACTAATAACATTCACACATCTACCATACCATATGCTCTTTGGTTTGATGAGATTTTTCTGATCACATTAATGCACTTTATCTTTATAGAATATAAAAAAAAATACAATCACATAAATCCATTCACATAATATCCAAATGAAGCTTTTCAAATCACATGGAATCCGTATAATAGAACATACAAATCCTACCTCATTGATACACATTGATAAGTGTGAAAACACTCATCATTTATAACCTAAAAACCACTTAAAACACGACCAAGAATATCAATTTATACTTTAAAATATCAGAAGTACGCGTGTATTCTTGTGTTTGTGTATTTTCAGGCAAAATAGATACATTCAGAACAAATACGTGTTCAAGGGTTTTATTCGAAGAAAAGACGAAGAGAAAGACATAATAATCAATGAAGGACCATAGTTTCCAACTTCGTGAAAATTGAGAATCAAATGTGTGAAGTCTTGAAGATTAAAGGATTAAACTTGCAAGTGCTAAAAGTGGAACTTGAGGGACTCAAAATAGAAGATCAAGTTTTCTTTTATAAACAACTATCCCTGTATTATCTTATCATCACCAAAAAGATAGAACAAAGAAAAGGAAAAGAAAAGGAAGAGGCGATGGGTTCTATGTCTTCATTTTCCAGTCGGATTCACAAAGACTCAAGAGAAGATCAAAATAGAAAAAATGTTCATCATTCTATTTCTTACAAGATCAGGCTAAGGAATTATATTAACATCAATTCAAGAGTAAAGCCCCAATTTTCATTATCAAGTGAAGAACTCTAAAGCACACGTGGAAGGACGCGATTGGTTCATCCACGTCACCAGACTTCCTCAACAACTCACCCTTGTCTATAAATACTGCTATTTTTCTCATTTGTAAAGGGGAGTGTAATTAGACTAGGAGTAGTTGTAGGAGTAGTTAGTTGAATTTACACACAGTAGCTTCTCAAGTTAGCTGTTAGTTAATTATGTTAAGAATTCCGTTTCTAGTTGTAACAAACATTATTTTTCACCATTAATAAAATCAAGCTTTCATTCTATCACGTTACGTTTCCATCTATCCTTACTTAGCTTATGTTCTGTTATAAGCTTCTCAAAGCTTATGAATTGTTGCCGAGATAAGTAAAGTAGTAAGATCTCACACAGTTAGGAAAGTTAGTTAGTAAAATCAGTTTGATTTTTAGTTAAGTTATTATTTCTATTGGAATCATTCAGCCATTAATGGACTTTCGATCTTCATTTTTGTTCTTCTCATCTATCTCATTTTCAAATGTTATTCAATATTTACAATTTGATAGGTCTCCTTGTTTAGAATTTGAGTGAGTACTGTGACTCGAAGTATCGAATGTGATTTCAACATTTTCAAACCTTTTTGTTTTCATTTGATTTTAATCAGCTTTTGCATCATACGTCCATAAGCTCATAGGAGCTTATGGTAATTTTATGATTAGTCAAGTAGAGTAATGTAGGTATAGTATAGATATCAGGTTAAACCGATTCAATTATATTAGTAGTATAGTGATAGTGTTAATTCAGCAAGTTTCCAATAGAGATCAAAGTTTGCAATATTCAGTTCAAAAAAGAGAAGTTCGTGTTTCTTTTCATGCATATATGCAGGTTTAATATTGATCGTAATTCAGCGAGTAGTATACTGTTCAGAGATCGAGTTTTCCAGAGTCGCAACTCAGAAGGTGATGTTTGGTTTTGCTGATAAGAGGAAGCAGTCGATAGATTTACTTGCACAAACTTATTATGATTTTGTCCGTAGCCTGGTGGATTTCGATTAGTTGCTAGTTCATATCCGCAGTCGGAGTATAGCTTCACTTCGTCGACATCAAAGGACTGGCTTCGGATGCAGGTATACATTCTTTTAGTTTTCTGCAATTGTGTAGTATGAACTGCTTGTTGTATTTTGTAGTGTAATTGTAGTTTAATCTTACTTGAATTAGTTCTCTGAATTACTTGTGCTTTATCTGTTTTGATATTGTGTTTTCTTATTTCATATTATAGCTTATGAATTTTGTTCATCTTCCATTAAGTTGTGTTTGGATTTACTGAATTCTTGCAGCCTAGGTGTGATTAGATGTAGAACAGTAGTGATAGAGTAGCATAAATCTGTTTTATCTTCTTATATTCATTACTTACTTAGCTGTTTTCATTGTGTGATCTTAAGTCGCATTTGAAGCTTATCAATTGCTATTCAACTGAGTTAACTAGTGTTTCAAATAGTATCTTTTAGGAAGATTTTGAACCAAATTAGTGTAATATTGATTTGATCTAGCTGTACTTGCAGTCTGTAAGTATGGGCTGTTTATAGTTGATTTTATTCTTTTCGAGGAGAACAATTTAGGAGCGTGGTCTTCATTAAAGTTAGATTAGATTTAGGCTAATTTTTCATGATCTAGCTGGACAGATTTTAATAAAAGCAAGTAGGTGCAGTTCTTGTTTGGACTTTTAATAAATTAGTTAGAATAATAAAGTAGAGCATACATCTGTTAACTATATTAGGATTGGTGTATTTTACATTAGGAAATCAAAATAAGTAAAAAGATTGTTAACGTGAAGTGAATCTAGGTTTGAATTTGTAGCTGTGATTCGATATAGAGTAGGAATACGTTATCAATAACATGTAACCCTTTTTAAAGAATATTAAAAAGTAGGCGCCAAGAATTGAACTAGCGACCTATAGCATACTTTTCCAAAGTCTTACCACTAGAACATAACATCTTTCTTGTAGTAGATCTATATTTCATTTCTTTTGATAAGTTCCACTTAAATGAGCTGTATGATTAACTTTTAGTAGTTTGTTAATTGTTTAGTTTGAAATAATTGTTTTTCTTAATTGTTTTTAGTTTAAAAATAGAATAGTATTATAATAATAATTGTAGAATATTATATTACTTTAAATTTTCTTTTTACGTGCCAAGTAGTATTAATTGCAAAATTTCATTATGTGAACAAAAACGATAAAGTCGAATCGCTAAAACCTGATTTCAGTTCGAATCGGTACCGAGAGAAACGAATCGATATTCGAAACCCATAATATATTAAGAAAGAAATTCATGGGCTCAGAACAATACATACATACTACTTTGAGTTTGTTGTATTTTCGTGCCTTTTGAATATTTGTTCAGCATTTTTGTATGAATTATTTGTAAATTTCACCACCATTTTGAAGATTATTTTTTTATACTTATTTGATTATCCATTGCTATTATTTTCATTGTTTTTTTAATATCCTCAATTTACTACAACATTTTCTGAATGAAATCCATGGCACACACTCTCTATATGGCACATCCTGACAAAAGATGGTGTTGGGCACACCCTTTATTTATGGCACACTCTGTCAATATGACACACTAACTATATGGCACACTAACTCTATATGGCACACCCTATCCTTGTGGCACACTGACACAATATTTCGTGACAGCCACTGTCTATGTGACACACCCTACTTATATATGGCACACAACGTATGTGTCACACACACTGTCTAGCTTTTCTGTTTGGCACACACTGTAAAAAAAAACGTCTATGTTTGGATAGGCTTTTACAAATATAATGTTATACAGTTAGTCATCTAAATTTATGTTCACCATAAAGTACCTATATACGCGACTCACTAACTATATACCAATACTGTTCTATTTGACATGCCAATATTAGTACGACACACCAATTTTAATTCGACATATAACTTACTTTAGCATATCCCTTTATATCATCATCCATTTCCCTCCCATTTCCCTTTTTCGCATCAAATCTTAATCCACGTTTCTTACTTGTTTTCCGAAAGGTAAATAATCATAACAATTAATCACTAAACATTACGTGACACGCCCTACAATATATGCCACATACAATCTATCTAACACACACAAACTTGACATACCTTTTTGTCATTTGCAGTATCTTGCTTTTCTCTTTTCTTATTCCCTTTATTCATCTTTGTAGGTTTGTTAGAAACAATGTCATCATCGGAGTCCTCTCCAGCATTATACGCTCCATTTTTTTATTACTGACACACATACAAAACACATGAGTATCATTTAAACCTAAATTGTATTTGTAAAACCAAACGTACTCAAATATGGATTACCCTTTGCTGATGCATCTTCAACATCAGCAAGCTTCCTTTTCCCTTTCTCATATCCCAATGACTCCGCACTCTTACCCACTACACGTTTATCAGGAGCTGAAACGAAAAGTACTCGAATATTAGAACTTTACATAAACGTAGAAAAATATATATTACACCTTCAGTAAAATGATTAATAACATTTTACAGCTCATTTCTTCTTCAACTTTTCATATGGCGCACTCAATATTTTCTGTAACTTTTCTCCAGCTGACACATAAATAAATCAAACACCTTTAAGTCCATTAAAAGCTATCAATAACCGGGAATAATAGAAGACATAAAATTATTTCCCTTTATTATATGTTAAGTTACCATATTTTAGTTAATCACTAGGTCCTGATTGTTTTTTAGCATCTTTATTTGAAGCAGCATCAACATCCATTTTTTCACTAGTGTGTCATCCTCACCATCAAAAAATCTACAATACACAATAAATACTAATGCAACAATAAAAATGTATTATTAATTCACTTAACAGTTGATTTTTTGATGATACATACCAACTCCTTCGTCATCCTATTCTGTCGATAATAAATCTATAAAATCAATCCCATCATTCCGCTTCTTCTAACTAAATAAGCATTCAATCAAACAAAAAAAATCAAAAAATATCTTTACAAACTAAGAAAATATATGCATCATATGATAAAATCAAAATACACAAACAATGTATCACTTACCATTCAGAATATCCACATATTCTTTGGTTTTCAATTGATTTGCCACAAAACAATTGACCTTAGAATAGACCGATTAGAACCCTACATTTATATACAATTGTGGATGGGATAGTGTATAAAGCGATTATTGGGGGCTAGTGATTTCACTTTTAATTGAAAAGCATGAAATCCGGTGGTTTGATTTTGATATGAACGATGGAGAAACAAGATTAGGGGTACGCAATTTTTTTTATTAATAAGAATGATTTGTTTTTGTTTTTTTTAAATATATTATGTTTAAAACTGACACATGAATACCCTTTATGTTGTATAATATTTACAAATTTGCCATTTACTTTTTAATTTTAATCATCATCTATAAACTTTGATCTTACGGTCTAAAATGGTTCTTATTGTTTTTATCTTAAGGGTGGTACTCACAATAACGCCCCTCTATATATATATATATATATATATATATATATATATATATATATATATATATATATATATATATATATATATATATATATATATATATATATATATATATATATATATATATATATATATATATATATATATATATATATATATATATATATATATATATATATATATATATATATATATATATATATATATATATATATATATATATATATATATATATATATATATATATATATATAGGGTGAGGTTATTTTCAGAACCAAATAAATGTACAGAACTGCGAGAACCACCTTTTTACTCTTAAAATGCACATGTATATATATCGGGTTAGTTTATTAGGTAGAAATACATGATATTTAATTGTCGTAGATCACCAAGAACATATATGCACATGTATTTGTTTTGTATGTATGATAACTATCTTTTTGTTGGATAATAAGAAAACACATGTGCACTTTTCATATCGCTCATCATACTCGGATATATAACCAACAAAACAACTATTAAATGTTAATTTAAACATAATAATGAAAATACATATGCATTGTTAAGAGTATTAAGGTGGTTCTCGCAGTTCTGTACATTTATTTGGTTCTGAAAATAACCTTTCACTATATATATATATATATATATATATATATATATATATATATATATATATATATATATATATATATATATATATATATATATATATATATATATACATATATATATATATATATATATATATATATATATATATATATATATATATATATATATATATATATATATATATATATATATATATATATATATATATATATATATATATATGTACTAATTAAAGAAGATTTCGGCTGCGTTTGGTCATTTGGGTTTGGACCAGTTTAGGCTGAAATATATTTTAGTAACATAGTTTGGTATACTTACTTTAGTATAACGCGCTGCATTGGTTGCCAAAAACAAAGGCCACATCCAGCCATGGGTTTTGACTATCCTTAGCAATATATTACATTTTTCAAATAAAAAAAAATCTAAACCACATGTTACGTTTGATATATCTATTTGTTGTCATTTTATTATTTAAATATAATAAATTTTAATTAAATTAATTGATAAAAATAATATATTAAAAAAATAATTACTTTTCTCTCTTTTATTTACTATCAAACATTTTCCAAATCTAAACTCAAATTGAATCCTACTTACAAACCAAACGGGCCTTTGGTCTTTGATTATAAACCTAAGAGCAATTTAATTACATAGTAGCTAAAAGTAGTTCGACCAATGAACTATGTTAAGAGTTTGAATCGTATCTTCGGTTGTTTCATACTCTTGGCTAGTCAACCTACAAATTAAAATTTAAAGGTTGTCATATAGTAACACAATAAATTTGATAGTAGTAATAGGTATTAGGCATGCTTGTACGCAAATTAAGATTTAATTAACAAAATACATTACTTTGTATCGTATACGATCCTTCAATGTAACATAGCCAAATAGTTAAATATAATTAATCTGATATTAGTACAACTTTATTATAAACGGTTATTGTTCAAGAAAAGTCAACCATTGACGTTTGACAATCAAAACGAAGAATAGAAAATGGCAATTTATTAATCTGATTTTTATTTTTTATTATTTTTCAAGAATTTTAAAGATAATGAAATTATATTATTAATAAAACGTGTCATTAACCATTATTGACCAAGAAAAAGTCAGCCTTGACTTTTAACAATCAAATTAGTACAATAAATTTTTATGAGACGGAATTTTGTACTCTGTAATATGAAAGGCCTTAACCCTTATAAACTATTGCAACAACAATATAAACTTGTATTCTAATTCAAGAGAATGTGGGGATAACTTCTTGTTATTTCATTTTCTTTATTATAATTGACCCAGGGAACTAACTGCAGACCTCATATACTGTCCAAACTCATAGACATAAACAGATGAAAATAACTTATATATGAAGCTGACTACATGAGCGAACCAATCAGCAAGCAACCACTGACCCATGAGTAGATTACCATATTTACCTTGCTGATACCTGCATCTCCGCGTTTCTAGTATCCAGAACCCTGTGGGTTTTGCAACACCAATTCCATCAAAAGATTACCAGTCCCATTAAACCTATAATCAAATTGAAAATTAGAGTTATAATTTATTTATCCCACATTAAAAAATGAGCAGTGTGACTTCAGTTTGGTACTTCGATGATATATAATAGTACAAACCTTTAATAGTGTATGCTGAAATAGTCTCAGTTGCCTTCTCGTTATAAGTTTTTCCCATAAGCTATTCCAAAAACTTATAATGCATATAAATGTGTCCTTCAAAGTGTTTCTGCAAGACACTAATCACAACTTTAACATCTCTGGAATATATTATATAAGTAAATAATCATCAAATGTTGTATTAAAGAGTCATTCAAAATATGTTGTAGGAGGTCACTTGTACCACTTATAGTTTCTATAACTCACTGGAAAGTCTTGTCGAGTTATTTCTTCAACAGCAAGCGTGGTCATTTCAAGCATCCAATTTTCAGGATTATGCTCATTGGGCATCTTTTTAATTCTACTTTTACTCTATACACCAAAAAAGATAAATGTATTTAGTGACAGCTTTCACTAATTTCTACAAAAAGGATCGAAATTTCGATCTGTGACGTATTTGTGCTAACTTGCCATATACGTGTCTGTTGAGACATAAAAACTATGGTGCAAGAAAAAACATACGGTAATATGTGATGTTCCATTCTGTGGATAAATAAAATCACGCCACATGGATTGGCAGATTTGATCAATAGCAATGTTCGACCGTGTTAATATTGTAGATAGTAGCTTCTGATGTGAAATTAACACACTGTAATACGTAGTTTACCTTAGTTATGGAATGTTCAAATTGTGTGAGGAAAAAATAGCTGCAACTTGTTGCTATCTAAGAGAGACAAAAGAAAACGATTTATTGTCTTTTCTTGTTCCAGGTCCTCGTATCTTTTGGCTCTGGATGTCCACGCTATGTATGTCTGCGTAAGTTGTTGATGGTCGTTAGCACATAATACATGAAGTGGATCAGCATACTTCGGAAGCGAGTCCTGAAATTGTTTTTTCTCTGTTACTATCTATAATAATATCAAAATATAAGAGCGACATCCTTAATAATAGTCACTATTCTCGTGCCTGCATTATTGTGCTTGAATCTGCATTTGACCCTTGAAGTATGGAGAATAGCTGAAGTTCTGTTATGATCATACCTTTGCGTGTCTGTACCCTCAGTTCTCTTTGCAACTTCCTTCTTTCAATAATCTTATCCTTCGTCCTCGCTTTCTTTCTTCTCTTCTTCCGATGGGTTTTCATCAGGCTATGATTCTTCTGTTGGTTTCTCGTCAAGTTTTTCTTATTCTTTAGGCTTCTCATCTTTCGGTTCAGGTTCAAGAGTTGGTTCTATCTCAGGGTGGTACTATTATTAGGCTTCTCTAATATCTTACCTCCTTCCATCATTTGTGATATTATAGCTTTACTTGAGCTTGCTTTAGTTTCCACTATTCCCATTCCTGCATATTGAATGTATAGCTTATTAAGACCATCCCTTCTTTATAGTATAAAACTACAGCAAAGCAACTCAAACCTGGTCAATAGTCATAATATCTGGTGAGAGACCACCAAATGCGACACATTAAAACAATAAATATCTTATATACTGTGACACCATCCATGCACATATTTTGAATGCAATAATGTCATATATAATCACCCTTACACAATGTTATGTTTAGGCGACAGATTAAGCTTAGTCACTTATAAAATGGTTATTTACAAGTTTTTATATATCTCAAACGGGTCAAATGGTTAAAAAGATCAAACATGACTTTAGTCTCTAATCAAGCTAATTTTCATAGCAATAATTAACTGACAGTTTATTCTCTAATGCAACTAATTAAAAAGCTAATAAATGTCGATAATGGCTATTCTTTCTCTGCTTGCCTTGCCAATTTAGAACGTATGTTTAAGCAATGTGAAGACACTCGCCTTGTTCTAAATTGGGAAAAATGCCATTTCATGGTAAAAGAGGGCATCGTGCTAGGACACAAAATCTCCAAAGCCGGTCTTGAAGTAGACCGTGCTAAAGTCGATGTTATTGCAAAATTGCCTCCACCGTCAACCATGAAGGGTGTGAGAAGTTTCCTCGGTCATGCGGGCTTCTATCGTCGATTCATCCAAGATTTTTCTAAAATCGCTCGCCCGATGACCCACCTCTTGGAAAAAGATACTCCTTTCATCTTTTCCAAAGAGTGTCTTGAAGCCTTCAATCTTCTCAAGGATAAGCTAACTAAGGCACC
Organism: Glebionis coronaria; assembly: GCA_025667525.1. NCBI lineage: Eukaryota > Viridiplantae > Streptophyta > Magnoliopsida > Asterales > Asteraceae > Glebionis > Glebionis coronaria. The sequence goes on from CM046877.1 coordinate 498,297,642, forward strand.
GGTCTTGGTTACCCCTAATTGGGAGCTACCTTTTGAGTTGATGTGTGATGCTAACGACTTTGCTATTGGAGCGGTTTTGGGCCAACGAGTGAACAAACACTTCCAACCAATCCATTATGCTAGCAAGACAATGACAGGGGCTCAATTGCATTATACCACTACCGAAAAGAGCTTTTAGCTGTAGTGTATGCTTTTGAAAAATTTCGCCCCTATCTTGTCCTTTCTACCACCATCGTGTATACCGATCATTCCGCGTTGAAGTACTTGATGACTAAGCAAGATTCTAAGCCAAGACTTCTTCGTTGGGTTTTGCTCCTTCAAGAATTCAACATTGAAATTCGTGACAAAAAGGGAGCTGAAAACCTAGCCGCGGATCATCTCAGTAGACTTGAGGATCCTTATCAAGGGGATCATCCGAACAAAGAGATCAATGACTCTTTTCCCCTTGAGGCCTTAATGTCTATCAATTCTAATCTCGATGACACCCCGTGGTTTGCGGACATTGCAAACTACTTAGCAGGTGGGATTCTCAAGGAAGGGCTCACGTCCCAACAAAAGAAAAAGTTCTTTAAGGATATTGAACATTATTTCTGGGACGACCCTTACCTTTTCAAAAAATGTGCTGATCTGATTATTCTTCGATGTGTTGATGGGCCGGCAGCGGTACAAATCCTTGATGCTTGCCATAGAGGACCCACCGGTGGTCACTTTGGTCCCAATTACACCGCGAAGAAAGTATTCGACTCTGGATTCTATTGGCTCACCATTTATCGTGACGCTCACGATATGGTTAAATATTGTGATGCTTGCCAAAGACAAGGCAAGATCACACATAAAGATGAGATGCCTCAAAATTTCATACAGGAATGTGAAATCTTTGATGTATAGGGCATCGACTTTATGGGGCCATTTCCATCATCTAAAGGGAACAAGTACATCCTCGTCGCCGTTGACTATGTTTCTAAATGGGTTGAAGTCAAGGCTCTACCTACGAACGATGCGAGGGTGGTTGTGAACTTTTTGAAGCAGCTCTTTGCTCGATTCAGCGTTCCTCGTGCTATTATCAGTGACCGCGGGACTCATTTTTGCAATGATCAGTTTGCAAGAGTCATGGCTAAGTATGGTGTCAATCACCGTCTTTCCACCGCCTATCATCCCCAAACCAACGGTCAAGCCGAGATATCCAATCGTGGATTGAAGCGAATTTTGGAGCGTACTATGGGAGAGAATCGCGCCGCGTCGGCCGATAAGTTAGATGATGCTCTGTGGGCTTTCCGTACTGCTTATAAGACCCCGATCGGTTGTACACCTTATCGTCTTGTGTACGGGAAAGCATGCCACCTCCCTATCGAGTTGGAACACAAGGCGTACTGGGCCTTGAAGTGGGTTAACTTCGACATCAACAAAGCCGGTGATCATCGCAAGATTGAACTCAACGAGCTAAATGAACTGAGGAATGAAGCTTATGAGAACTCGCTGATCTACAAAGAGAAGACGAAGATCATTCACGATGCTAGAATTAAGAACCGAGAGTTCCACATTGGTGATCAAGTCTTACTTTTTAACTCTCGGTTGAAGATCTTCTCTGGCAAGTTGAAGAGCAGCTGGTCTGGTCCATTCACCGTCGCCAAAGTCTTTCCATATGGGACCATTGAGCTTTCACAGCCATATGGGCCCAATTTCAAGGTGAATGGCCAGCGTTTGAAGCTGTACTTTGGTGAGGACATCTCTCATGAGATGATTCCATCCCTCACCACGTTTCCCATGAACTAAATTTGGGTCGAGTCAGGCTCGTGACTCGGTTATCAAAAACAAGCGCTTCTCGGGAGGCAACCTGTGATCTATCCTTTACTGCTTTCATAATAAGTGTAGGGGGAGCCCCGTATGTGTTTGTTGTCTTGTTTCTTGTGTTGTACAGGGATTAAAGCTTCAACGATCCACTCTTGATGACTTTTGACGAACCATGATACCGTGTTCCCATCTTCCCGGTTCTATCCTAAACTCTTGTGATTCAATATTTCATATCTTCTATGTTCACACTAAATTCACTATAGTTGTCCTTTCCTTAGCAAGATTTAAACAAAGTGCACAATGTCCTAAGTGTAGGGGAGTTTACTCCCACATGCTTAAACATTGAGGACAATGTTTATATCAAGTGTAGGGTGGACTTCTATCGAAGTAAGTGGTCTTTTCCTTGCATTTGTCCTCATTTTAACTGGAAAATTTGATTTTTCGACATTTTTCAAAATTTTTAATCTATTTTGGCCTAGTTGTATAGTTGTATTTTCCTTTGCTATGTTTATTTTCTTTCCTTGCTAGAATTAATTTTCAATAAAGTGGTTTTAAATTTTTCTTAGTCGTGAACATTTTGACTCAACCCGAGTTTACTTATCTAAGTTTACTCTAGCTAGTATCCTTAACTTGTTTAAGTCAAGTTTTGCTAGGCCTTTATATAGGGAGCTATAAAACGCGAAAGTCTTAACTCTCACGGGTTAAGAACAAGAACTTTTCGCAAGTTCCTATAATTGATCCTAGAGAGTTGTTTATCAAGGGAACTTTAAAATGCGATTTCTAAAACTTGAAAAAGTCTAAGAATTTGCAAGATCCTATAGATGACTCGAAACCCTAAAACTTTGATTTAATAGGCTAAGTATCCACGAGTCTCATTCCTTGAGATTTTAAACTGTGGAGGACGAGAGATGATAGAGTCAATTATAAGTTTGGTATTCTTTCGTGAATTTATGTGAGTTAATTATAAGCCTATTCTCCCATCGCTTGTTAATAAATTTATCTACAATAAATAAGGTTGTACGATTTGAAAAGTTACTTAGCTTCTAGCCCAAGATCGTTTAAAAGTTGCTCGGTATGGATTAGAGTTCATAGCCAAGGCATAACTTATTGAAGCGGGATGCGAAGATTCGCGAGTCCGAAAAGGCCCTAACAAGGCATGAGGGCTACATTTTGTTGCTAAAGATCTAAAAGTGATGTGAAGAATCATTTATCGAAAATCAATATGAAGGATTGAGACACACGACGAAAAGCAAAAACTCCCCAAAAGATCATGGAGAAGTCTATCCAAAAAGGCCCTAACAAGGTATGAGGATAAATAGATCCAAGTTCTAAAAGGATGCGGATCGTTGTATATCAAAGTACAAAATAAAGATTGGAGAAAAATGAAGAAGTCGTGGTCCGAAGATGAAGAATCTCTCAAAACTTCAAGTGAAGAAATTCCTATTATGAAGAGAAGACCATAATTTCAAGAACGTCTCTCAAAGATTTGAAGTATGAAGTCGCTGCCAAATATCGGTCCGAGAAAGGTCTCAAATCTTGAAGCGAGTTATGCCAAGATATGAACTTTATGAGGTCCCGAGAAGCAGTTTTAAAAGATTTTGTCCTTTAGCTAACTATTGATTAAATCGTTCACTTTATTTTCGGCCTAACTAACTATCGAAATAAGTCAAACAATGCATCCTCGTGATCATTCAAGACAAAAATAAAATATAAGAGATACACCTAGGAATAAGGGAGTCTAAGTAAATAATTAACCCACATGAATTCGTGTTAGTCTGCTAACTTATAATAACAATGATCTCGTTTTTAAGCTTGGTATGGGGAACGTGAAACTTGAGGATGATAAACATTCATGGCTGCCAAAACCCAATGTAAGTCTTTGATTTCTTTACTTGTTTTTATCTTTTTTTGTTTAGCATTTAATAAAGGCCAAGGTGGGTTATTTATAATGGATAATGTAAACCTTGATTCAAAATTAATGCATTGCATGAGGGCATTGCAATGGTCAAGTGTAGGGGATTTAATAAGTGTGAAAACACTTATCCTTTTACCACTTATTTCCAATAATAACAAGACCAAAACGTGTAATTTATGTCGTAAAAGTCGGAATTATGCGTGGTTTGTGTTTTTATTGTGTTTTAGGACCAAATGATGAAAAAGGAAGAAAACACGGGCTTTCACGGGCTTTTATCGAAGAAAACGGGAAAAGACGAAGTCAAAAGATCAAGAGTGCAAAAAGAACGGAAGTCCAAGGCCTATTCTGAAGATTTATCGAAGAAAAAGTCTAAAGACGGAAGTTTAATGAAGTCGAAGAACTCAAGTCTAAATTAAAGAAGAAAATTATCAAGACAAGTTCAAATCCCGAGACGATGTCGAGAAAAGACAAAGAATTAAATCGAGTCGAGGAGACGTGAAGAAAGAAAGAAAGAAGAGGCAACACATGCACTCCTTCCCATTTTTCCCTATAAATACCCTCCTAATACACATTAGGAGGGTGGTTAGTTTTTTTAGTTTTTAGTTTTCCTTTTTCACTTTTCTTTCTAGTTTTAGAGAGAGAAAGTTCTCAACTTTCTCTCACTAAGTTTTCATCTTTCTTTCTTTTAATCTTTCAAGATTAAACATTTGTGTATTGTTGATTTCATTAATCAAGTTCTAGTTAAGCTTTTAATCTTTCATCTCTTTCTACCTTTCTTGATTTTAGTTAACTTTTGGTGCAAAATACATTTGATCCGTGTTGTTCTTAATGTTTTTGTACTTAAAAAGTTAATCTTTTTGTTCCTACATAAGCTTTCATTAGTTTAAGCTTTAAGATTCTTGTTCTTATTGGCTTATTCGCTTCTTTTAGCTTATTTACTTTTAAAAGTTTTCTTAAAAAGTTCATCTTTTTATAGTCTGATTTAAAAGTTTGTTTATTTTAAGTTTAGATAAGTTGTTATTAGTGTTTATTTAGTCTTTTTCACATTAGATTCGCTCAAGTTTGGTGATTAGCTTATCGAAATAGCTTATTACTTGCTTATTTTTCGAATCAAGAGGGTAATCGGAAAAGGTATTAACCCTTTTCCGATTGTAGTATTCCGACCACCACCCCCCCCCCTTTTATTCCGATCGTATGATCGGAAAAGGGTTTTGGGTCATTCCGATTTGCACCTTAATATTCCGATCGTGTTGATCGGAATAGGGATTACATTATTCCGATTTGGCTTGTTTTGGCTCATTCCGATTATATGATTTTTGCTATATTCCGATTTGTGATTTGTGGATATTCCGATTGGGCTTATTCCCATTATTCCGATTGAGTCTTGTTGCATATTCTGATTAATGCTTTCCCAGTATTCCGATTTGTTTCGTTTCCAACATTCCGATCAGACTTCTTTCCGATAGCATATTCCGATCAGTCTCCCTTTTGCATATTCCGATGGTTTTAGTTCTTGTTTTTTATAAAGTTTCCAAGTGTTAGTTTTATTAAGTGATCTAGTAATTTTCCTAATCTTGTCTCTAAGTTTTCAAGCACTTATTTTTAACTCGTTATTTTTAGTTTAACTTTTAAACTTCGACTTTACTCAACGACACTTACTTATTTGCTATTAGTTTAAAATAGATAATCAATCAAAACCATTTATATTTCCACCAAGAACAATTGAGTCGCACTTTGAACTAATAGTCAATTCGAAAAGATCGGACGATAAGATTTTATACTTGGGGTAAAAGCCTTGTATTAAATGGCGCCGTTGTCGGCTCTTTTTGTTAAGATTAAAGGTTTTTAGTGAGAAACGCATTGGATTTTGGGATCCGTTCTTCTTTCAACGTTATTTTCCTTGCTTTAAAATTTTCAAAAATCCTAAAAAATATAAAATCTTCAAAATACAAAAAAATTGAAAAACCATAAAAACCAAAAATATTTCCTTTCTATATTTCCTAATCCTTTTGTAGGTGTGCATGCGTACTCGTGCTCGTAAGAAGAGAGTAGCTCAAGCCGAAGTCATTACTCGACCAATTGTCACCATGGACAATCAACCAATGATCGAGCTTTTGCAATCGCACGTCGAAGGCAACACCGATGCAATTGTCATTCCTGAGATTGGAGCCAACAACTTTGAACTCAAATCTGGCTTTATACAAATGGTCTCTGCTCAACCCTTCTTGGGCCGCTCACTTGATGATCCTCATGACCACATTAAAAGGTTTCTTCAGCTTACCAATACGGTTAAGTACAATGGGGTATCACAAGAAGTGATTCGCTTGCAACTTTTTCCTTTCTCTTTAGAGGGGCAAGCCCGTAATTGGCTTGATAAGGAACCGCCACAAAGTATTCTTACGTGGACGGATTTAGAGACCAAGTTTATCAACTACTTTTTCCCACCCTCACGTACTACCGCTTTGCGGAATGAAATTATTACCTTTGAACAAAAGTACGGTGAGTCTTTTAGTGAATCTTGGGACCGTTTTAAGGAACTTTTAAGAAAGTGTCCACAACATGGTTTAACAAAAGTACATCAAATCAATACTTTTTACAATGGTTTAAGCATGAATGACCAAGATTCACTAACAGTGCTTCGGGGGGTAATATTTTGGTTAAATCTTCTAATGCTGCTTGGGATATTATTGAGAACAAATCTAGAGTGCAAACCAAGAGTGTTAGAACTAATGTAGCAAGTGCTAGTACTAGTGATGCCGACAAAAGAATTGATAAGCTTACTTCGCTTGTGGAATCGCTTGCTTTACAAACTGCCAACAATGCCAAACAATTGAATGCCCAAGCTAACGTTTTGAGCCAATCTTGTGATATATGCAGGGGGATCTCACTCATAGACCGATTGTCCTTCGACTCATGACAATCCGTAAAATGTGTATGCCGCCAACGGTACCTATGCTACAGGAAGCTATCAATCACGTCCTCAAGGTGACCGCAACTTGCTCAGCTATCGCTCAAACAACTTTCTTTCACCTCCCGGTTTTCCCCCACAAAACCCAAACAACCTTAATCGCAACAATCAAAACCAACCACGTGCTCTAACTCTATATCAAAACCAAAGAAACTCATATCCACCTCAAAGAAACAACCAAGTTTACCAACAACCTGCTTATCAATCACCCGCCTACCATGCTCCTCCTCTCAACCAACCAACAGCCTTACACCAAGATGTTGAAACCTACATGAGGACGAACGATGTGATCGTGCAAAATCTTCAGCGGGAAATGGCCAACATGAAAGTAGATATGGTGAAGCAAGGAAATGATCTTCGGGCTGATATGTGAAACACTTTGGCAAGTCAAAAGAATGACTTGAGGAATATGATGGCTAGTTTCTTCCCTAGTAATCAAGCCTCTGGATCGGGTTCTCTTCCGAGTAACATCGTTGCTAATCCAAGAGGGGAGATGAAAGCAATCACCACTCGCAGTGGAAAAGGTTTAAAGGAACCCGAGCTTCCTACACCTACACCGGTGATTGTGACAAAGGAAAACGAGTCTCCTTCTCCGAATCCTCCATCTTCGATTCCTCCAACTTCTACTTCTCCAATTCCACCACCTTCTACTTCTACCCCTCCACCACCCAAGGATGTGAGTGCGAATTCTATCCCAAAGCCTTCATCTCAACCCAATATACCTTATCCTTCGAGGTTGAGGAAAGAGAATTTGAAGAACAAGGATGATATTCAAGTTTCGAACTTTCTTAAAATGTTCAAAGAACTGAATTTCAATATCTCCTTTGCTGAGGCTCTCGCTCACATGCCCAAATATGTGAAAATGTTTAAAGATCTTCTCAGTGATAAGGAGAAACTTCTCGATATTGCTCAGACCCAACTTAATGAGAACTGCTCCGCAGTGCTCTTAAGGAAATTGCCCACCAAACTTGGTGATCCGGGTCGTTTCTTGATTCCTTGCAACTTCCCGGGAGTAGAGAATTGCATGGCCCTAGCCGATCTAGGTGCCAGTATTAGCTTAATGCCATTAAGTGTTTGGAAGCAATTATCTCTCCCCGAGCTAGTCCCCACACGAATGACTTTGGAATTAGCCAACCGTACGGTTGCTTATCCTGTGGGGATAGCCGAAGACGTCTTCGTTGGCGTTGACAAATTCACCTTCCCGGCGGATTTTGTTGTCGTTGACTACGAGATGGACCCCCGTGTTCCATTGATCGTTGGACGTCCATTCTTGAGGACCGGTCGCACTCTCATTGATGTAGCCGCAAGCAAATTAATCATGAGAGTTGGTGACGATAAAATCGTCTTCAACATGGGTAAACTTTCTAAGCAGCCTTCGGAAAACGAGAGTGTTAATTTCATTGATGTTCTTGATGAGGCTTGTGAAGAACATTTCAAAGACGCTTGTAAAAGTGGTTCTTCTTCTCTACCCAATGTTGAGACCGTGGCCTCAATTGCTCCGTCATTGACTCCTTTTGGAGAAAGTGACTTAGATGATTTTGAAGCTAGCTTGGGTCCTCTCAATCTTAAGTATGATGGTTCTCCCACCGATTGGGATGAAGACATTCGTACCATTGAGAAACTTCTCAATGAGGACCAAACTTCTCCACCATCTCCTAAGGATATCTCTACCGATGATCCGAAGTTGACTACGCCGTCCATCGAAAATCCTCCGGATTTAGATCTTAAGGATCTTCCGTCTCATCTCGAGTACGTTTTCCTTGAAGACAACAAGACGTTACCGGTCATCATCGCTAAGGACTTGAAAGAAGAAGAAAAATCCCGACTTATCGCCGTGCTGAAGAATCACAAGAAAGCGATTGCTTGGAAGATCTCCGATATTCGTGGAATTGATCCTCACTTCTGCACACACAAAATTCTCATGGAGGACGACTTCAAACCCACTATTCTAAGCCAAAGAAGGGTGAATCCTAAGATCCATGACGTAATCAAAAAAGAGGTTATCAAACTTCTTGATGCGGGAATGATCTATCCTATCTCGGATTCACCGTAGGTTAGTCCCGTCCATTGTGTGCCTAAGAAAGGCGGAATCACCGTTGTTCCTAATGAAAACAACGAGTTGATTCCTACTCGTCTCGTTACAGGGTGGAGAGTTTGTATAGACTACCGCAAACTCAATGATGCTACGAGAAAGGATCATTTTCCCCTTCCTTTCATGGACCAAATGCTTGAACATCTAGCGGGTAATGACTATTACTGCTTTTTGGACGGTTTCTCCGGGTATTTTCAAATTCCCATGGATCCCAAAGACCAAGAGAAAACCACATTTACTTGTCCTTACGGAACATTTGCTTATAAAAGAATGCATTTCGGCTTATGCAATGCTCCTGGAACTTTCCAAAGGTGTATGATGGCTATCTTCCATGACATGGTTGAAGAAACTATGGAAGTCTTCATGGATGATTTCTCGGTTTATGGCGATTCTTTCTCTGCTTGCCTTGTTAATTTAGAAAGTATGCTTAAGCGGTGTGAAGACACTCGCCTTGTTCTAAATTGGGAAAAATGCCATTTCATGGTAAAAGAGGGCATCGTGCTAGGACACAAAATCTCCAAAGCCGGTCTTGAAGTAGACCGTGCTAAAGTCGATGTTATTGCAAAATTGCCTCCACCGTCAACCGTGAAGGGTGTGAGAAGTTTCCTCGGTCATGCGGGCTTCTATCGTCGATTCATCCAAGATTTTTCTAAAATCGCTCGCCCGATGACCCACCTCTTGGAAAAAGATACTCCTTTCATCTTTTCCAAAGAGTGTCTTGAAGCCTTCAATCTTCTCAAGGATAAGCTAACTAAGGCACCGGTCTTGGTTACCCCTAATTGGGAGCTACCTTTTGAGTTGATGTGTGATGCTAGCGACTTTGCTATTGGAGCGGTTTTGGGCCAACGAGTGAACAAACACTTCCAACCATTCCATTATGCTAGCAAGACAATGACAGGGGCTCAATTGCATTATACAACTACCAAAAAAGAGCTTTTAGCTGTAGTGTATGCTTTTGAAAAAATTCGCCCCTATCTTGTCCTTTCTACCACCATCGTGTATACCGATCATTCCGCGTTGAAGTACTTGATGACTAAGCAAGATTCTAAGCCAAGACTTCTTCGTTGGGTTTTGCTCCTTCAAGAATTCAACATTGAAATTTGTGACAAAAAGGGAGCTGAAAACCTAGCCACGGATCATCTCAGTAGACTTGAGGATCCTTATCAAGGGGATCATCCGAACAAAGAGATCAATGACTCTTTTCCCCTTGAGTCCTTAATGTCTATCAATTCTAATCTCGATGACACCCCGTGGTTTGCGGACATTGCAAACTACTTAGCAGGTGAGATTCTCAAGGAAGGGCTCACGTCCCAACAAAATAAAAAGTTCTTTAAGGATATTGAACATTATTTCTGGGACGACCCTTACCTTTTCAAGCAATGTGCTGATCTGATTATTCATCGATGTGTTGATGGGCCGGCAGCGGTACAAATCCTTGATGCTTGCCATAAAGGACCCAACGGTGGTCACTTTGGTCCCAATTACACCGCGAAGAAAGTATTTAACTCTGGATTCTATTGGCCCACCATTTATCGTGACGCTCACGATATGGTTAAACATTATGATGCTTGCCAAAGACAAGGCAAGATCACACATAAAGATGAGATGCCTCAAAATTTCATACAGGAATGTGAAATCTTTGATGTATGGGGCATCGACTTTATGGGCCCATTTCCATCATCTAAAGGGAACAAGTACATCCTCGTCGCCGTTGACTACGTTTCTAAATGGTTTGAATCCAAGGCTCTACCTACAAACGATGCGAGGGTGGTTGTGAACTTTTTGAAGCAGCTCTTTGCTCGATTCGGCGTTCCTCGTGCTATTATCAGTGACCGCGGGACTCATTTTTGCAATGATCAATTTGCAAGAGTCATGGCAAAGTACGGTGTCAATCACCGTCTTTCCACCGCCTATCATCCCCAAACCAACAGTCAAGCAGAGATATCCAATCGTGGATTGAAGCGAATTTTGGAGCGTACTGTGGGAGAGCATCGCGCCGCGTGGGCCGATAAGTTAGATGATGCTTTGTGGGCATTCCGTACTGCTTATAAGACCCCGATCGGTTGTACACCTTATCGTCTTGTGTACGGGAAAGCATGCCACCTCCCTATCGAGCTGGAACACAAGGCGTACTGGGCCTTGAAGTGGGCTAACTTCGACATCAACAAAGCCGGTGATCATCACAAGATTCAACTCAACGAGCTAAATGAACTGAGGAATGAAGCTTATGAGAACTCGCTGATCTACAAAGAGAAGACCAAGATCATTCACGATGCTAGAATTAAGAACCGAGAATTCCACGTTGGTGATCAAGTCTTACTTTTTAACTCTCGGTTGAAGATCTTCTCTAGCAAGTTGAAGAGCCGCTGGTCTGGTCCATTCACCGTCGCCAAAGTCTTTCCATATGGGACCATTGAGCTTTCACAGCCAAATGGGCCCAATTTCAAGGTGAATGGACACCGTTTGAAGCTGTACTTTGGTGAGGACATCTCTCATGAGATGATTCCATCCCTCACCACGTTTCCCATGAACTAAATTTGGGTCGAGTCAGGCTCGTGACTCGGTTATCAAAAACAAGCGCTTCTCGGGAGGCAACCCGTGATCTATCTTTTACTGCTTTCATAATAAGTGTAGGGGAGCCCCGTATGTGTTTGTTGTCTTGTTTCTTGTGCTGTGCAGGGATTAAAGCTTTAACGATCCACTCTTGATGACTTATAACGAACCGTGATACCGTGTTCCCATCTTCCCGGTTCTATCCTAAACTCTTGTGATTCAATATTTCATATCTTATATGTTCACATTGAATTCACTATAGTTGTCCTTTCCTTAGCAAGATTTAAACAAAGTGCACAATGTCCTAAGTGTAGGGGAGTTTACTCCCACATGCTTAAACATTGAGGACAATGTTTATATCAAGTGTAGGGGGGACTTCTATCGAAGTAAGTGGTGTTTTCCTTGCATTTGTCCTCATTTTAACCGGAAAATTTGATTTTTCGACATTTTTCAAAATTTTTAATCTATTTTGGCCTAGTTGTATAGTTGTATTTTCCTTTGCTATGTTTATTTTCTTTCCTTGCTAGAATTAATTTTCAATAAAGTGCTTTTAAATTTTTCTTAGTCGTGAACATTTTGACTCAACCCGAGTTTACTTATCTAAGTTTACTCTAGCTAGTATCCTTAACGTGTTTAAGTCAAGTTTTGCTAGGCCTTTATATAGGGAGCTATAAAACGCGAAAGTCTTAACTCTCACGGGTTAAGAACAAGAACTTTTCGCAAGTTCCTATAATTGATCCTAGAGAGTTGTTTATCAAGGGAACTTTAAAATGCGATTTCTAAAACTTGAAAAAGTCTAAGAATTTGCAAGATCCTATAGATGACTCGAAAACCCAAAACTTTGATTTAATAGGCTAAGCATCCACGAGTCTCATTCCTTGAGATTTTAAACTGTGGAGGACGAGAGATGATAGAGTCAATTATAAGTTTGGTATTCTTTCGTGAATTTATGTGAGTTAATTATAAGCCTATTCTCCCATCGCTTGTTAATAAATTTATGTGCAATAAATAAGGTTGTACGATTTGAAAAGTTACTTAGCTTCTAGCCCAAGATCGTTTAAAAGTTGCTCGGTATGGATTAGAGTTCATAGCCAAGGCATAACTTATTGAAGCGGGATGCGAAGATTGGTGAGTTCGAAAAGGCCCTAACAAGGCATGAGGGCTACATTTTGTTGCTAAAGATCCAAAAGTGATGTGAAGAATCATTTTTCGAAAATCAATATTAAGGATTGAGACACACGACGAAAAGCAAAAACTCCCCAAAAGATCATGGAGAAGTCTATCAAAAAAGGCCCTAACAAGGTATGAGGATAAATAGATCCAAGTCCTAAAAGGAGGCGGATCGTTGTATATCAAAGTCCAAAATAAAGATTGGAGAAAAATGAAGAAGTCGTGGTCCAAAGATGAAGAATCTCTCAAAACTTCAAGTGAAGAAATTCCTATTATGAAGAGAAGACCATAATTTCAAGAACGTCTCTCAAAGATTTGAAGTATGCAGTCGCTGCCAAATATCGGTCCGAGAAAGGTCTCAAATCATGAAGCGAGTTATGCCAAGATATGAACTTTATGAGGTCCCGAGAAGCAGTTTTAAAAGATTTTGTCCTTTAGCTAACTATTGATTAAATCGTTCACTTTATTTTCGGCCTAACTAACTATCGAAATAAGTCAAACAATGCATCCTCGTGATCATTCAATACAAAAATAAAATATAAGAGATACACCTAGGAATAAGGGAGTCTAAGTAAATAATTAGCCCACATGAATTCGTGTTAGTCTGCTAACTTATAATAACAATGATCTTGTTTTTAAGCTTGGTATGGGGAACGTGAAACTTGAGGATGATAAATGTTCATGGCTGCCAAAACCCAATGTAAGTCTTTGATTTCTTTACTTGTTTTTATCTTTTTATTTTTAGCATTTAATAAAGGCCAAGGTGGGTTATTTATAATGGAGAATGTAAACCGTGCTTCAAAATTAATGCATTGCATGAGGGCATTGCAATGGTCAAGTGTAGGGGATTTAATAAGTGTGAAAATACTTATCCTTTTACCACTTATTTCCAATAATAACAAGACCAAAACGTGTAATTTATGTCGTAAAAGTCGGAATTATGCGTGGTTTGTGTTTTTATTGTGTTTTAAGACCAAATGATGAAAAAGGAAGAAAACACGGGCTTTCACGGGCTTTTATCGAAGAAAACGGGAAAAGACGAAGTCAAAAGATCAAGAGTGCAAAAAGAACGGAAGTCCAAGGCCTATTCTGAAGATTTATCGAAGAAAAAGTCTAAAGACGGAAGTTTAATGAAGTCGAAGAACTCAAGTCTAAATTAAAGAAGAAAATTATCAAGACAAGTTCAAATCCCGAGACGACGTCGAGAAAAGACAAAGAATTAAATCGAGTCAAGAAGACGTGAAGAAAGAAAGAAAGAAGAGGCAACACATGCACTCCTTCCCATTTTTCCCTATAAATACCCTCCTAATACACATTAGGAGGGTGGTTAGTTTTTTTAGTTTTTAGTTTTCATTTTTCACTTTTCTTTCTAGTTTTAGAGAGAGAAAGTTCTCAACTTTCTCTCACTAAGTTTTCATCTTTCTTTCTTTTAATCTTTCAAGATTAAACATTTGTGTACTGTTGATTTCATTAATCAAGTTCTAGTTAAGCTTTTAATCTTTCATCTCTTTCTACCTTTCTTGATTTTAGTTAACTTTTGGTGCAAAATACATTTGATCCGTGTTGTTTTTAATGTTTTTGTGCTTAAAAAGTTAATCTTTTTGTTCCTACATAAGCTTTCATTCGATTAAGCTTTAAGATTCTTGTGCTTATTGGCTTATTCGCTTCTTTTAGCTTATTTACTTTTAAAAGTTTTCTTAAAAAGTTCATCTTTTTATAGTTTGATTTAAAAGTTTGTTTATTGTAAGTTTAGATAAGTTGTTAGTAGTGTTTATTTAGTCTTTTTCACATTAGATTCGCTCAAGTTTGGTGATTAGCTTATCGAAATAGCTTATTACTTGCTTATTTTTCGAATCAAGAGGGTAATCAGAAAAGGTATTAACCCTTTTCCGATTGTAGTATTCCGACCACCACCCCCCTTTTATTCCGATCGTATGATCGGAAAAGGGTTTTGGGTCATTCCGATTTGCACCTTAATATTCCGATCGTGTTGATCGGAATAGGGTTTACATTATTCCGATTTAGCTTGTTTTGGCTCATTCCGATTATATGATTTTTGCTATATTCCGATTTGTGATTTGTGGATATTCCGATTGGGCTTATTCCCATTATTCCGATTGAGTCTTGTTGCATATTCCGATTAGTGCTTTCCCAGTATTCCGATTTGTTTCGTTTCCAACATTTCGATCAGACTTCTTTCCGATATCATATTCCGATCATTCTCCCTTTTGCATATTCCCATGGTTTTAGTTCTTGTTTTTTATAAAGTTTCCAAGTGTTAGTTTTATTAAGTGATCTAGTAATTTTCCTAATCTTGTCTCTAAGTTTTCAAGCACTTATTTTTAACTCGTTATTTTTAGTTTAATTTTTAAACTTCGACTTTATTCAATGACACTTACTTATTTGCTATTAGTTTAAAATAGATAATCAATCAAAACCATTTATATTTCCACCAAGAACAATTGAGTCGCACTTTGAACTAATAGTCAATTCTAAAAGATCGGACGATAAGATTTTATACTTGGGGTAAAAGCCTTGTATTAGGAATGCAGTTAATAACTCCTGTAAGCACTTTTCTCTCATTTGAGACATTTCCTACCGGCATACTTAAACAAATCCTCTAAAAATAAATTCCATTCAATTAATTGTATGAAGAACCAAGTTAGGCAAACTGAGAATATAAATCTAATTTATAATAATTACCAAATCGACATATAAAAATAGGATTACCTTACACGAATCATATTATTGATTAAATTAAATGATGAATAACCTACATACGTATTTGATAAGACAAACATGGGATCCATTCATTCCAATAACAACTCATTTACACCGTTAGATGGATTGATATAAACGATGATATATTCATTGGGATATGGATTGACAAAAGTAATTGATTGGCATGTGGATCGGAAAGTTATTGAGTGGAATAAGGTTTACTGGATATGACTCGTGAATTTCTTATCCTATTTGATATTGATGGGGATACAGAGGCATTCAACTCTAGGGGTTTGTAGTGATGTGATTTTATGGAAAAGTAAATAATGAAATTCGGTATACTAATGGGTGGAAAAATAAGTCATATGATTTACACGTGTCATTCTTTTAGAATTTTGAAGTTATGACAATGTTTCACCATCTTTCTTATATAAGGGTTTCTGATCTGATATATATATATATATATATATATATATATATATATATATATATATATATATATATATATACACTAGCGTCGTAACCCGCCTAACGGGCGGAGTCGTTTCATAAATGTATATATATATATATATATATATATATATATATATATATATATATATATATATATATATATATATATATATATATATATATATATATATATATATATATATATATATATATATATATATATATATATATATATATATATATATATATATATGTGTGTATATATATATATATATACACTAGCGTCGTAACCCGCCTAACGGGCGGAGTCGTTTCATAAATGTGTTTTTGGTACTACCCTTTTCGACTAATTATTGTTTTTGTTAATAAGAAACCAACATTTGATAGTTATTGGCCATTGCTCATCCAACAATGGTTTCCGTTCATAAATTTTGTTTTAATATTCCTAGAAGGGTTCTTTCAATAATTTATTTTTATAATCGTGTTTGTATATTAATTTTATTTAATTGTATTGGTGTAACACGCCCAGTGCGGGTGCGTTTTGTAATTTTTTTCTAAAAGTAAGTTTGTGTCTGAGTTATATTTCGTTAGAGTACTTTTTTAGATTAGTACGTCCATCGCAACTGTATATGGCCAGGTCGGGTACATAGTTTAATCACTTAATGTGTCTATCCGAATAGTCTAAGTTAACCTAGTAACAACTTTTTTCATCTAAATTTTGAAGATGCAATGTATGCATTGATTATGACTAAAAAAACTGTTAGTAAAAACATAATTCAAATTTCTCATAAAAACGATTTAGTTGGTTTGGACAATAAACTTTGGTCAATTTTTGGGTCATTATTCTATATACTAAGTGGGCGTTTGGGATTGCGTTTGCAACCATATTATCTTCTTATTTCATTTTGAAAATGGAGATAAGATAAATTGAGGTTTGGATAATAAAAGGAGAAAAATGATTATTTTTGTTTAAAAGCTTACAAAATGAAGTTTTGAAAAAGTAAGTGGGGAGCTACTTATTTCATTTTCAAAATGGAGTTTTAAAAAAATAAGCTTCCAAAATGGGGTTTTGAAAAAATTAAGTTTATTTTATTCATTTTACTTATCAAATAATCAAATTTGCCAACCACTCAAAAAACTGATTATCTGATTCTTGCGATCTCAAACAGGATAATCAAATCTAAACACTATTTTCTAGAATGACGTTTTCAAAATGATGATTATCTGATTATTCATTTTCAAAATAAATAATTTGTTTTAAATAAGCAATTCCAAACACCTAAGAGGCATCATGTAAGGCAACAAAAAAATTTCGGGTTGGCTTAGAGGAGGCAAAATGGGCGGGAGGGCACGGGCGACGGGCAAAGCGGGTGGCGGACTAAACATGGGGAAAGCTAAATGGGGGCGTGTAAAATGGCGCGGGCAAAACGGGCGGGCTAAACGGGCGCATGCTAAAACGAAAAAAAAAACATAGAAACAAACAATAATAATAATACTTGTTTTAAAGTCGGGGATAAAAAATAAATTTAAAAGATTCGCCGAGTAGCTTAATTACTATTTTTTACATACGCCCATTAAACCCATTTAGTGTCTTCCATGTGCGCTTTTTTTAGCCTATCAATAATAATGAATGAGCAAATAGTGTCACATCTTTTTTGCATAAGTATAAAAAAATGCTAAACACACAACTTTGCCACCGACAAAAAGAGTAAAAATCTATTTTGAGTTCTTAGGTTTATAATCTTTTATGTTACGAATATACGATGCGAGTATTATTTTCTTTTTTTCTTTTTTGAACCAACCAGACACAACAAAAATCTAAGTGAAATATCAATGATGTTAAGAGTTTTATAGTAATATTTTGTAACTTTAGAGTCACACGATATGCATGTCTATAAAAACTTGTTATGCATCTCATCTGAAAGAAGTTGTGAACAAATTTTACGGAATTTTGCACCAAACGTTTATAGAATCCAATCCTAAGACTCACTTTTACAAAAGCTAAATCAAAAGCCAAGCCAAGTCTCATTTCCTATGTGTCAATAATATCAACAAAATCAAAAGTACATATACGTTGTAAGACCGTCACCATAAATTGAAATCACATAAATGGTAGTGCCATCTTCTAAAGACATTAACAATGAGTAATCCTAAAGAGCTTATATTCTTAAAAATATCGAATATTCCGTTAACAAAATAAGTGAAAAAAATATTTGCCCCTCATGAATTAGTTGGCCAAAAGGTCGGAAATCATGGTTAATAAAAGCGCTCAATCAAAAAAATACATGTGTGGGCTACAAATCACCGCAACGCACGAGGATACACTCATTCGTTTTGTAGCTTAAGAGGTATCATGTATGCATTTGATCCATGTGACTCCTTTAAATTGTCACTTATCCTCCGTAAAAACCTAACAAAAGTTATTGAGAAAGTAGTAAAGCTTAATATGTATCCATGTTTACAAAATCTATACTCACATATCCATCAAGTTATAGTGACCATGTATAAAAAAGTAATGGGTCAAGGTAGTCCATTAAACATTATGCGTTGATTTATGTACCTTAATATTTAGAGGCGTGTTAAGTAACAAGTTGCTTATAATATATAGTTACAGTATTAGAATAATCGATCTAAAGGGTAACTTGCACTACCTGATCATTTTTTCATGGCCTTCCATGGACATAAATATATAGTTATGACCCAAGGACCATTGCCTTTTACCTTCACAAAGTTTGATTAAGCCATATTTACATGGTCAAGCATGATCATCTAGTACATAAGGGTGGTAGTTTGACTAAGTGAGTTGAACTATAAGCCATATTATATACCCTCTCAACGTATGTGTTCATTTTGTTAGAGAAAAGAACTTGTCTACTGCATATTAGGATACTTGAATAGGCATGCTATTCGAAACATTTTTGGTTAGTTCTCTAATTTTATTTTACATGTCACGAACACGCAACGACGTTGTTGCCATATGCTTACTTGCGTTTGCAAGTGCAGGTTTTGCGTACTTGCATATATAGTGTTTAGAAAATGAGTATTATTTGGTTTACTTGTAGATTGCAGTACTTATGACGTTACTTCGCACTGTATCATATCACTCTGAAAATTCTCACCCTTGACGCCCATAATGGAAGCCAGCAATTAAGCCACTTAATTGCCAGAATCACCTTAGGACTTTTCCAGCTAATTACATAAACATTGTTGTTTAGCTTAAGTTTGTCAAAAGTAATTTTTAATTAACTATAATTAGATTACGACAATCCAAATACATTCAAACAATAAGCCTACTTACAATCTCCAAGACTTTCAGGCACGCCCGACAACTTTGTGTCACTGGCACTCATGTGGAGTACCTTTTTTCAGTTTTGCTAATAAGCAAATAGAGAGAGATTTTAATGGATAAATGAGTATGAACCAAAAATACCTTTCCAAAATAGTTATTAATTTGTTATAATAAGCAACTCCGTTATGCATTGCACAATGTCATCATCTGGCAGGGTGACACAAAGAAGACATGTAGTCACATGGAGTAGATTGCTTAATAACCTGAAGGTAGGTTTGTGTTAGATTCCAGTCCTTTTTGTTTCTGTCAATTTCCAGATCTTTAGTTGTTCTTAACGACTTCTAGATATGACAGACACAAGTGTGTGCTATCTTGTTACTGGCTTTGTAGATGTGCTTCTTTGAATCCCTAAAACTCAGCCATTTTGGAGTATGTCATACATTTAATTGAATGTGAATTGGTGGAAATTGGTGCCTTATATAAACATATATACGAAGTAGATGGGAGTGTACTTACAGGAAGCACTTCTACTAAATTCTCAGGATCTTTATCCAAATCCAAAATCAAAAATGTGACCAATCGTTTCTTGTTCAAAAGGTCATTAACACACCGTTCCCCATATGTCTTCACTATATGCAATATATACTGATGTAAATTATAGTTTCCCCCATACAGTTCTAGACATCAGTGACCAATTTTTAACCAATAAGCACAAACACGATACCCCAGTGTTATATAAAGGAAAACTATGCAGCTGGAACAACATTATGTAACGATGCACAGTTAATCCTATGCATGACCAAAACCACCAATCCAAGTATGTTCACATGTTGTCCTCATCCAAAATCTTCATAATCTGAATATAAAAATAAAGTCGAATTTATTAGATATAAAAGCTGCAAAGTCGATAATATAGATACTAAAAGTCTTTTCATTGAGATAGCACGATTACCTACAATATTTTCAGTCAGTCTGACAATATATGTGTGTAATAAAGCGTGCTTAAAACACTTCCAGCATGCCAATTCTAACTCACACTGATTATTTTACGCATTCTCACCAAGCACGTTTCAAACTGCTACCCACACGCCAACACAACCCATCTATTTCCTCCTTCCAAGTTTCAACATGTCATGCTTCCTCCTGTTTATAACTTTTTATTAGGTTTCACATTCAGCCTATTTTATTTCTAAATTAAATGCACGAGTTACTAAAAATGCCATTATTTATCAGGTATCAAAAAATTTATTCAAATTTATATCGTTAAGCTGATAAATAACACACACAAACTGACCTTTCAGAACCAATATCTTTTTCGTATTCTAAAACTTAATTATTATAAGTGCCATAGAAATTATCCACAAAATAGAAGTTTTAGAAAAATTACCATAAGCAATAGGCTGACCAGTAGGGTCAATAAAAATAGATGCAATTGGATCCTTATGTCCTTTATACTCGAGATAACAGGTTGTTAGGTAAGGTTTGATATCTTTGAACCTTGGAAGCGGCCTTTGTAGAAACATCCCAGCTTGCAACAATGTTTGCCGTTAAACACTCCAAGATCTGGACAATCAATGAGGTATCTTAATAGAAATGTAGTTGAATCAAACAACATATAAAAGCTATTAAAACCAGCATATAAAAGCTTATGAAATATTTGCTATCCAAATACTAAGTTCTAAATTCTGTATGCAGACATCCCTGCCTTTCTTTGATTTCTAAACCACATATAGATTGTGTAAAAATTAGCATCTAAAAGGTGTAAAACTCAGGGCATTTAAAAGCTGCAAATCAACATTTATAAGATATAAAAAGTAACATATAAACTTAAATCACAGTCATTGAGAGTCTGGTTCAACGTTTAGCGCTCATCCTAGTGTTGTTGATATCTCAGCTAGCACAAAATAGAGAAAAAAAGTTGAAGTCATGCCAGCACAAGCACATACATCTAATCTTCTAATTATTGAACGTTTTCCATCTGTAATGACTTGTACTACCATAAATAGTTTGTGTAAAAATTAGTGATGTAACATTCTTCGGGGACAAAGAAAGATGAAAGATATATGAAGTAAGTGATGTAAGCACCTGGCCAAAGTTACCCTTCCAATTGCTTTAAGGCCTTGCTTCCCAACTGGTTCAAAGACTGCATTACTCTCATCTCAAGTTAAGCTGTCAAAGGATTTCTTCATAATCCTTCTGTCATTAACAAGGGAGTGAAAAAGTGGAAATTTGTTGAAAATTATTTTTTATGAAATGCTATTGATGTTTGTTATATCTTAGCAGGGAAGTATTGGAAGCTAGTGCACTCCTTTGCACTTAAGCTCATACACTCCAAGGTGTGGATGTGCACCTTGGAGGTAAGTTTCTTACCTATTTTCATATAAGCTAAAAGTTTGTGAAATTGACTTGTGAAGTAAATGTTTAAGATTTAGTTGATAATACTTGCTTTTCTGTGCTTATATTAGATTTGATGCATGATTTGTATGCTAGTTTAAAGATTTGAGTGAATCTTGCGTGATAATTCTTTGGTAAAATCTGTATGTTCAACAGTTTTTAAGTAGTGTTTGGTTTTGGTGATTAATTAATTACTAAGTAGAAGTTTTGGTGTATGCGAGTTAGTATATGTCCAAGAAGTGTTTTTGAGAATAAACCTGCAAAATTTTCACCTTAAAACTCTAAAATCAATCTTTTGGGTTCAAAATGGTCAAATCTTGTTGTTTTGGTCTGCTATGCTTGGATAACCTAGATGCCATGTATAACTAGGGATAAAAAGTGTAAAAATGTCATTATCTTAACCTGATTAGTAGATTTAGGGGTTTGAATTTGGGATTTTGGTCAAGTGCATCAGCAATAGAATCAAACAGTCTCTTTGTCCATATCAGTAACCTATTTGTGCCATGATTTTGTGATTTCTGTGTTTAAGCTTGTGTTTTTATTGTTGATTTGACTTCCCATAACCTAACTGGTTGTGGGAGTGCCATTGTTGTCCAAAGAAACCAAGTAACAAAGCCTCAAAGACCAAATCAAGTATCTAAGGTTTTTGCACTAACAGTGGGAACTCCTTTCCCACTGCCTTCACAAAAACACTTGCCACTGCTAGTGTTAACCTTTTCAGCTTATTATTAAGCCATTTCAGCTTATCTAAACGTGCTATAACTTTGTTTTGGTAATCAATCTTGCTTATTTAACCTATTTGACTATTCTGTGGTTTTTAGGTCTTGACTTTTAGGTTTGACTAGAAAACGAACTAGTTTACTTTTTAACAAGTGCTTATTTGCTTTTTTCCAGCTTATTCTGTGTGCTTATTTGTAATCTTTTTGGTCATTAAGCTTAGTTTGGTCATTACAAACGTTTTGCAAGTTAAATCAGCTACTAAGGTGGTCTAGATCACAAATATGACTATTTTGTCGTTTTGTGAATAAGCTTTTGAGTTGTTTCTGGCTTATTTAGTTAGCTTATTTGCAATTTCTTTTTACAAATCGTTTTATAATCCCAAAAGAATGATGTGTATCAAGTTTCAGCTTATGGCACAAGCCTATAGCTTAATGGGCCAAAAAGCCCATTAAGAATAAGCTTTGTGTTTAATAAGATGTGATAAGCTACGTTTTAGCTTTTGGGCTTTTGAAATATTTTGTTTAAAATAAAATTTCAAACTTTACTGGAAGTTTTAGGCTCATTTGGTGGACTTAGTTTTGTTGGGCCTAAAAGCCCATTAAGTTGGACTGTTTTGTCTTTTAGCCCATTTTAAGGCCCATTAGGGGTATTTGGGTAATTTCACTTGCATTTTCTGTTTAATTAGCTTAAAATAAACTAGTTTGCAACTTTTTAGAATTTTTTATAAATTTTGGATTTTTATTAATATTTTATTATTATTTTATTATTAAAAATTAAAATTTAGATTTTTCAAAGTTTTTCATTTTTCTTAGATCACATACATTAAGTTAGGAATTTTACAATTTTTAGATTAGTTTTATTGTCATTAGATTAATTTTTAGAATTATATTAAGTTTTAATAGTTTTTAATTTTTTAAATAGTTTTAATTAATTTTAAAATTTTCAAAAATACTTATAAATTTACTTAAGTCATTTTAGAGGTTTACAAGTTAAAAAATATCATTTTAGGCTTTTTATTAATTAATTTGATTTTTTTGGGATTTAATTAGCATTAAAAAATTATTATTTAATTAAATAAAAGGTTTGAGTGATTTTAGATTTTTGTAAACTCTAATTACATTTTTTAATATTTATTGCAATTTTCTAGGTATTTTTAGGGTAAATTTTTAATTTTGTCACTTTTTACGATTTTACGTGCACGACTTTTCGTCTTAGTTTAATTCATATTCGTAACCGTCATTCTCTTCTAATCTCTTTTCTTCTTTTCATTTCTCATCAATATAATCACAAACCATTAATCATCTCTTAACACAACGCACTTGCCTCCTTGGGAAGCGAACTTGAACTTAATTGGTCATTAGTGCTTGGTTTTCCTAAACCGACACTTAATACTTTCCCTATTTACCTCATTTTCCTAAAGGTGTGTAAAATCACTACAACAATAATTCTCTTAGGTTGATCACCCCTATACTTAATAATAGCATCGTAGTCAGTTTTACTTCTAGGGCCCGCTTCAAATACTATACCACCGACACAGTTGGATAAAGGAGGTTCATAACCATGCAACTACCCATGTTATACAGCTTAATCTTGAAGTCAGGAACGTCGTTTTCCATGCACTTATCACGCGCGGTTCTAAACAGCTGTGCCAATTCACTATGTTCATCAAGAATCTCAATCAACTGTTGTGCAATGGTAGGGTCAAGCCCAATGTCCTCCAATCCTCCGAAGAGTCTCATCCTGTTAGCAACTTCATGTTCGGTATAATAAATGTACAATTATAAGAAACGCAAGTGCTGACCTTCTTCTGGACACAAAGATCCAATTTGGTGGTATATTTGACCCGAAACTTTAAAGACATAAGGTCCACTACCTTTGTTAACTGAGTGATAGATATTAGCTCCGAAGGACATCATGGCAAACATTTGACTGTAAGCGCGAATATGGTCCATAAAATGCTTATTTGCAAACAACTGTTGAAGAATGTTGGGTGGAGGGCGTGTCTGTTGCATATAAATTGTATATGAATTTCCTTTCAAGCGTTCTCCAAACCAAAACAGACAACCACAATGCTGGCAACGCTGGTCACAGTTACCAATATCGATTTAATCTAGAGAACTGGTTGTACTAAACATAGCGCAAAAAGTAAGAATCAACAGCTGAATTAAAACTGTGCAAGATTAAAGAATATCAAAAATAAAGTTGTGCAGGATAAAAGAATATCACAAACCTTGAATCTGTGCGTTACTTGAATCAAACTATTTTCTACAGTTTATGCCTCGACTAACCCCAACCCGCCAAGCCTATTAGAATTTCCAAATTCTAAATGTACAGGAAATCATGCAAAGTTATGCAAAGATAATTATGGTAAATATATCAAAACAATGGAAACTTACCGTGCAAGATATTCACAAAACGGGAGACTGCTGCAGCAACATCATTATAATTCTCAGCAGATGCAGTAACTTACAATCTATGTACATATGCATACAGGTGAAAAGACAGGCATACGGGTGTGTTGGGTAAAGGTTCAAGATGGGTTTGATTCAGATATAGTGACTTTTGTACGGGTCAAGATGCTCCTGGTTGAGATTAAACCATTAAGGCTTTTTTTCCTGGTTGGGGAGTATACATTTTGACACTACTTTTATTAGAGTGCCATTCCATTTTAAAGCACTTGTTGCAGGAAACGTTGAGGCTCAAAGTGTTCAAGCCAGCTACCATTAATTAAACATAAAAAATTATATATCGGCATGGGATGATTTCTACAACTCACTGTTGTATTTATTATGTAGTATTGGTTCCAAATTTCAAGGTTACTCATTAGATACTCGTACCTAGGGGTGTTGAAAAAGTTGACCCGACCCGAACCCGAATAAGCCTATTCGGGTCGAGTCACTCAGGTCCAAAAACGTATTCGGGTCAATTCGGGTTGACCCGAATTGACCCGAGTTCTAATTAGCCTCGGGTTCGGGTTTATATTTTTTAGCCTTGACCCGACCCGACTTGACCCGAACCCGACCAACCTGAGTTTTCTAACACATTTTACATTGAAATATACTTAAATAAGCCAATTTTTAGTTTTTTTACTTATACTCGGGTTGAACCGAACCCGAGTTGACCCGACCCGACCTGAATTGACCCGACCCGAATTGACCCGAACCCGACTGACCCGAGTTGTAATTAGGATCGGGTTCGGGTATGATTTTTTTGAGTCTTGACCCGACTTGACCCGACCCGACTTGACCCAAACCCGGTTGACCCGACCCGATTCCCACCCCTACTCGTACCAGATACTGTTCTAGTTAGAAATCAGTATGGGTAAGTAAGTGTTGGGTGTCAGATCCTTTTCCTTTATCTCATGTATCAGCAATTTGTATCCACAAATGTTTGTACCTTTAAGAGGTACTGACTATTCCATGTCAGAAACTCTTCACTTTCAAACGTAATACGAGAAAATGATAAAATAATCAACCTGAAAACTCAATGTCAAACACTGCTAATTAAACGAATTCAAACTTGATCAAGTTTTTAGATTGTGGACAAACCTCTATGACACTTTTACCATGAAAGTATGATAATTGCCTATTCCAAAGCCCATGGACCTCAATGCGTGTTTCAGGCCCATGCAGACTTGGCTCATCTGAGTGCATACCTCTTGTCACCGTCTGATTACACCACCTTCTACCATATCTAACAAATGATTCTTTCTATGGTGAGTAATTCGGTAGAACAAAGAATAAACTCCTGAAAAGTAAATGCAGCCGGGTCAAAAACTGGTTCAACTTACTCTTCAACTAGGGCTACTAAAGGTGCATTAAGGTTGGTAGAAAACACCAAGAATTGTAGACAATTAAGAGCAGCTGACCAGTTCCTTGAACCATTTGACATGTTTCTTTTAAAGCTATTTGATAATAAAATAGTAAATCACGATGCACTTACTTTGCGGAAAAACCTTGCTTATTTAGTTGTAAGCTCGTAATCAAGTTAAGTCTTTCCTGAGTTGTTTCTTTTCTCTCTCCATGATGTTTAGCACCAATAGCAGAAGGTTTAGTCTGCTAATACCAATGAAGATCTGTCAAGACGAAAAAATAATATAGGTATGACATGTATATCTTTATGCTACTAACAAAAAAAAACATAAAGGGAGCAAAGTACCCTATAAACGGTTTTGCGATTTTGGCTATAACCGTATGTAACCAATTGTTAGAATAATGGGAATCATGGATAATATTCGTTCATCAAGTATCAGCTGACCGGGCTAATTGGTACATTACCGTCGGGAGTTAAACGAATGTGTCTGTTTTGAAAATGTTGTGGAATTGTACTATTTTCCGTATCCTCGTTAACATCCACAACCGCATGTCCAAAAAAATAAAATTAGCACAAATATCTTACTGCGTCAATAATACCTTGGTTGGAGATACTTACGAATGTTTTGAGGCACGTCATATCTGCTAACAGCCGGACTGGCAACTACCGATGTCATTGAATGAACGCACCCATTTTGAGGACTTTAACAAACCATACTATTTTCCGACTACTTTTTAACACTTGCTACCACATGTCTAACACAACTAAAATGAGCATAAACATTTGGGTGAATCGATATTAATTAATACGTTTGAAAATACGTACAGTTGCTTAGAGTTGATTCGGCCAGGATATTCATAACAATAGATGGACCAGCTGCCGTCGTTGCCACTACAACAACAGCTCCTTGATAACAAATGATTAAAAGTACAAATTGTACAATATAAGTCAACAAAAAATATCACACATACGGGCTCCATTTCCTAACAGTAATTAATTAAAAGTTAGACTAAAGTCAACATAATCACGATAAGAAAGGGAAATTTATATGAAGATGACGCTAACTACCCTGTCATCCCTAATTTTCATGCCGTTTAGTTCTCTGGGTAACCTTCCAGCAACATGTATAGTTCCGCTAGGTTCTCTTCTACAGAAATTGGAGGCGCAACATTTATAGAAGCAATAAATGCAGTCGTCAATATAATGCAAAATTTATCTTCATCTTTACACTTATGTCTACAAAGAGACATATAGCTCAATAAGAACTTGAAAATAGTAATCTAAATGCGAATAACAACACATAGCATACCAATTTACTCAGCTACATATTCAGCTCCTGATATATACCTTGGGCTCATTTCTGCTCATCCAAGTGGGGTGGAGCAGAGCTGATTTAAGTAGGTGCCAACAAAATCAACATAAAGATTAATGGTTCTTCATCTTTAGAGTTTGACGCAGTGGCCCGGGTACTATTGCATCTTCATATACATGGTAAGTCATGATTACATGTACATGACCGCATTAAGTATGAATAGACACGTTAAACATGGTAACGGTGATGTTCATAAGAGTGTAGTGACTAATAGATTCTTAGGTTATTAAAAAAAAGAGCACACAAAATAAGTAGAGTGCAATGATGGGTCGTTTCCAAAATCATTAGTTAATGAGAATTAAGTGCATAATGTGCAGAAAAACAACTAACCTATTCCATAGCCCGCACTCGATTTTTTGCTATTGTTATGTGCTCAAAGCGTTGACCATGTCAATGCTGCTCAAATACAGACCCGGTTGTAGAAACCTCCTTTACGTTCTTCTCAAGAACCTAACTACAGAGAATACAAATGGGACAAAGGGATGATTAAGTGCCAATCAACCTATTTAACGTCATGTAAATAAACAATAATAGGTGGTAGTTGGTTACATGCTTTCAAAATCCCAAATTTAGCAAGATTCATACCTGCAAGCTTTCTGCAACTTCACGGTCATATAAAGTCGAGTCCCTAGAACTTTCAGGGGTAGACTTAGAGAGATACTTTGGTCTCAGCTAGTGTTGATTTGTACACAAGGACCCTAAATCGACTGTAGAAGAAGACTCAATCATAGACCCCTTGTTTCTCTTGACGGAAAACCTTGAAGATGGGTTACAAATATCCGCATCTTCATGCATATCTCTTCTTCCAAGGAGGCAAAGTACCACCGAAGCAAGCATGTGTCTCATGTTACGGGATTCTTTGGACTGTGTTACAGATGACCCATTGACCCATTATTTGCCAATCTTAACACCTCTATGCGGCACTATGTCCTAACAGGATGAGGCAAACCTATATGGTTAACTGGGAATGCACATCCACATATTTTCCTCGTTTCATAACCAAAAAATATAACATACCTTTATTAGTCTCTCTAATAATCCTGAAGCCGAAAGCAATAGAACATGTTCCCACTTTTCAAATCTTATTCAACTGTCAGACAACATCACACATTAAAACTACCTACTGATTTGACCAGGCATATGATGAACTTACAAAACTAATGAAAAAATAGGTAACAATGGCCACGTCTAGCCATGTGACCAAAAAAGATAAATCTTCTTGGTTTGATTAAGTACAATTGGATGTAAGAAACAAATCAACAAAACCATACAAAACAGAATAGAAGTTACAACATTTTTAACTTATTAAATCAACAGAAACAAATATTAGACATAATTATTTACTTACAGTAAAGCAAGTGACTAAAAAGACAGAAGAAATTAAGAAAGTGGATTATGTCCAATCGTCCATAGGGTGTGGATTCAACTACAAGTGGGATTGATTCTCTTTTGGAAAGGGGTTAATGAAATTGTTGATATATTGTCGTCGGGATGATTCATGGCCGATTGCAATGATATTGCTTCACAAAAAGCAGCCAAGGGGCTACGGATAGAACCAATATGTAAATGAGAATAAGAAAAAGAGATCCATCAGACTGATGTGAGCCATCTAATGGATTTCACTAACATACCATGTTAGATCGGTTTGTTTAAACATACCAGATCAGATCAGTTGATACAAAATACATTTATTAGGACAATTGTTCCATCATTAGGGTTTCAAGAAAAAAAGAGGCATGGGTTTTTGTTGTTTTAGGGATACAAACAATATCAGGGGTTTGGAAAAAAGGAGACCCTGTTATCTTCATGGGGATTGGATTGTATAAAGATTGCCTAAATAACGGGAAAAATGGCTTAGGGTTTACAGGTATTAGGATTGAAATTGGATAAAACATCAAATATGAAAGATCGATTGTTTTTATTGTGGTTTTTTAAGAGAAAAAAGGATTAGGGTTTACAAGTATTAGGATTGAAGCTGGGTCAAACCACAAAGATGAAAGATCGATTGTCACTGGGTCAAACAACAAACATGAAAGATCGATTGTTTTTATTGTTCATATTGTGTTTTTCAAAGATGAAAGAAACATGAAAGATCGATTGTTTTTATTGTTCATATTGTGTTTTTCAAAGATGAAAGATCGATTGTTTCAATTGTGTTTTTTGGATTAAGATTAAACATCCTGTTGTTTAGGGAAGAAGGATGAGGTGTGTGTGTGTTTTTTCACCATGTGGGGAAAAAATGAAAAATAAAAGTGTATACTATTATTTATACACGCGGTTTCAAAACGCGATTTTTATAAAATTGCGTTTTCAAAAATCGTGGCCAGCCCAAATATGATGAAAATTAGGCAAGTGGTGAGTTTTTTTAGGGAAATCTCAAATCCTATTGGTTTAAAGATGTGACTGTGATATGACTGGATTAAAAAGTGTGGTTCAAATCATAATTATACCTATATAATATATATATATATATATATATATATATATATATATATATATATATATATATATATATATATATATATATATATATATATATATATATATATATATATATATATATATATATATATATATATATATATATATATATATATATATATATATATATATATATATATATATATATATATATATATATATAGAGAGAGAGAGAGAGAGAGAGAGAGAGAGAGAGAGAGAGAGAGAGAGAGAGAGAGAGAAAGAGAGAAAGATATATGTGTGTGTGTGTATGTGTGTCTGTGTGTGTGTGTACGAAAACGTTAAAACGTATCAGAATATACAAGACCGCTTAAAATGTATTGAACGTAAACAAACTCATAAAACAAATGAAAGTGTCTGAAAACAGACAAAACGTACAAAAAACTTGAAAAAAACAAAAATACGTTTGATAACGTATAAAAACATTCAAAACGAATAAAAATGTTCAGAAACGTACAAAACCAATAAAAATGAATAAGATGTTCAAAAAAGGTAAAAATGAATAAAAGCGTAACAAACGTAAAAAACAGTATAATAAGTACAAACATGTATACAAATTAAAATGAATTAAAAAATAGTAATAAAAAACTAATAACAGAAGATCAGAATAAAAAACACTTATTAATTACTTATGTCATTTCTACCATCAAAACCGTAAATTAACAGTTTCAGCAACAAAGTTAGTGGCCAGTAGAATAAACCCGATACAATGCATAATAAAATAAATGAATAATTTCATATTTACCCAATCTAAATATCAAAATTTTATATATACCCAAAACACAAGTTTTTTGAGCGCAAATACAATGCTTTTAAAGCATATGTTGGGAAAATATAGAATTATGGGTTTAAAATAGAGGTGGGAAAATGACCCACATTTAAAAATATTTAAGCAACTAGACACACATTTAACCAATGATCTAGATGGGTCAAAAAAGTTTCTTCTTAAAGTTATAAATGAGTTTACTTAGGTCTCCTCATATATCTACATGGGTCTAGATGGGGCCCCCTTAATATTACTAATGGGTAACCCAATAGGTCTATTAAGATAAAAAGTGTTTTTTTTTCAAGTTTTTTCACAGGTTTGTCAGTTTTTCACGTTTTCTAAGTTTTTCATATTTTTGTTAGTTTTTTACATTTTTTCGGTTTTTGTCGTGTTTTTTAATATTTTTGTCGGGTTCTTCACTTTTTCACTTTTTTTTTACCTTTTTTATTTTTTGTCGGTTTATTCACGGTTTTTTAAAGGTTTTCCACCTTTTTGTCAGGGTTTTCACCTTTTTCACGATTTTGTCTGTTTTTCACGGTTTTGTCAGTTTTTTAACGGTTTTGTCGGCTGTTTTCACATTTTTGTCGGCTTTTCACGGTTTTGTCACTTATTTCACGGTATTATCGATTTTTCACGTTTTTGTCAGTTCTTTTACGTCTTCGCCCATATTTCATGGTGTGTCATTTTTCATGTTTTTCAGTATTGTCACGCTTTTGTTAGTTGTTTCACGATTTTGTTAGTTTTTCATGTTTTTTTAGTTTTTTTTTGCCATTTATTCACGCTTTTCCAGCTTTTTTTATTGATTTGTCAGTTTTTCACTTCTTTGTCCGTTTTTCAAGTTTTTGTTAGATTTTCAGGTTTTTGTCGGTTATTTCATGTTTTTGTCAGTTTTTTCACGTTTTGTCGTTTTTGTCAATTCTTCACGATTTTGTAAGTAATTTCATGTTTTTGTTCGTTTCATAAGTATTTTTTGCGTTTTTGTTAGCATTTTTGCATATTCGCCAGTTTTTTACGGTTTTGTTGGGTTTCCACGTATTTGTTTTTATTTTTTGTTCTTGTCAGTTTTTTTTCACGTGAAAACTGACAAAAACATGAAAAGACTGTCGAAAACTTAAATGAACGGGCAACAACATAAAAAAACAAAGAAACCATGAAAAAACTGACAAAAGCGTGAAAACAAGTGAGAATGTGAAAAATGTAAACAAAAGGTGAAAAGATGGGCAAAATCGGACAAAAGCATAAAAAACTGATAAAATTCTGAAAACTGAGAAAATGTGAAATAATTGAAAAATGGGTGAAAAACTAACAAAGAGTGAAAAACGTGAAAAAACACGAAAAAACCAACAAACCCGTGAAAGAACGGTGGAAAAACCGACAAAACGGTGTAAAACAGAAAAACCGTGAAAATGTGAAAAAAACGACAATACGTGTAAAAACTGACAAAAACGTGAAAAATAACAAAATCGCGAAAAAGCCGAGAAAACGGACGAAAACGTGAAAAAACCGATAAAACAGACAAAAACGTCAAAAAATCTGACAAAAGCGTGAAAAACTGAAAAAAGCGTGAAAACTGGCAAAAACGTGAAATACGTGAAAAAACACAAAAACATGAAAAACAACAAAAACGTGAAAAGGCAAACAAAAACATGAAAAAACTGCCAAGAGCGTGTAAAACTGATAAAAGTGTGAGAAACTGTGAAAACTGACAAAAGCGTGAAAACTATGAAAAACCGACAAAGCGTGAAAAAACTTAGAAAATCGCGAAAAATGACAAAACCATGAAAAACTAGACAAACCCGTAAAGTTGACAAAGTGGTGAAAAAAATGACAAAAACGTAAAAAAATAACAAAAGCGTGAAAAACTGACAAAACTATGAAAGAAGTGATAAAAACGTGAAAAACCAACAAAATCGTGAAAAAATAAGAAAATTATGAAAAACTGACAAAAGTGTGAGAAAACGAACAAAAAACGTGAAAACCCTAAGAAGTCGTTAAAATACTGACAAAAGCGTGAAAAATCATTAAAAAAACTGACAAAAGCGTGAAAAACTATGAAAAAACTGAAAAAAAACGTGAAAAACCGACAAAATGTGGAAAAAAAAATTGACAAAACGTGAAAAAAAACTGAGAAAATCGTGAAAACTAACAAAACCGTGAAATTTTTTGAAAAAACTAATAGAAGCGTGAAACACTCTGAAAAAAACTGACAAAAGCGTGAAAAAACGTACAAAACGTGAAAAAACTAAGAAAAACGTGAAAAAACTAAGAAAATCGTGAATAAATGACAAAAGCATGAAAAACTAGACAACCCCGTGAAAAAAATAACAAAAGCATGAAAATACTGACAAAACCGTGAAAAAAACTAACAAAACCGTGAAAACTGACAATACCATAAAAGAAATGACAAAAACGTGAAAACTAACAAAATCATGAAAAAAAAAATTAGAAAATCATGAAAATCTAACATAAGCGTGAGAAAACTGTCATTATATATTAGACTCTATTTACGCATCTGTATAAATAGACATTCCATTATATATAAATAGACATTCCATTATATATAAATAGAGTCTAAAAAATTAGAAAATCATGAAAATCTAACATAAGCGTAAATAGAGTCTAAATCATGAAAATCACACAAACCGACCATTCCATTATATGTAAATAGACACAAACCGACATTCTCATACCGACATTATTCTATATAAGTATTGGCGACTTCATTATCTTCCTTCAAAAACAATCGCAGCTTTTTTGCGACAAGAAAAAGGTTTTTTCTTTTTATTTTAACGAGTATTCGATAGTAACAATCGCATCTTTTTGTACGTGGTATTAAGTTTCAAGACGGAAGATATCATGACTGTTGATCATCGACCCATTATTGCACAATCCAAAAGAAAGAGACATCGAGCCCTTGATGACCACATTGCAAATCCATACAAGAAACAAAAAGATTACGTAATCATCCTTCACAAAGACAATGAGCTTGCTCGGGTTAACGAAAGAAAAAGAGGTCGAGCCCTTGATGACCACATTGCAAATCCATACAAGAAACCAAAACATCACCTAATCATCGATGTTGATGAAATCATCGATCTTGATGAAATCATCGATATTAACGACAAGAACAATGAGCTTGCTCAGGTTGGTATCATCGATATTGATGAACCTGACAAGAATGACGAGCTTGCTCAGGTTCAATACGTGGAAGACATATACATGATCTATAAGGAAAGGGAGAACGAAGGAAGTTTTAGGGATTGCATAAATTTCCAACCTTATATCGATGCTAAAAGGCGAGCTCGCTTGCTCGACTGGATGATAGAACTTCACTACAAGAATGGCTTCATGCCAGAGACTCTTTATCTCGCTATCAATATGGTTGACAGATATCTAGCCGTCGCCACTATTGCCAAAACTGAACTTCAATTGGTTTTCATATGTGCATTGCTTATAGCTTCCAAGTATGAGGAGGAAATATGTCGGCGGCTACGGGTTGAAGATATGATTGCTATATCATATAGTCTATACTCAAGAAAGCAAATTCTTGTTATGGAAAAGGCTATTCTTAGTAGTTTAAATTGGTATCTTTCTGTACCAACGTATTATGTGTTTGCCGTTTGGTATGCTAAAGCCTCACTTCCATCTGACAAAAGGATGGAGGATACGGTGTTCTTTTTCATTGATCTAGGTTTGATGGACTATCCAGTTACCATTACATATAGCCCTTCAAAGCTTGCTGCATCAGCTGTGTATGCTGCTAGGTGCACGCTTAATAAGACGCCTGCTTGGACTGAAACACTCAAACATTACACCGGATATTGTGAAGATCAACTAAGGGATTGTGCAAAGAGTTTGATGAGCTTTCATGCTCATGCAAGTGAAGGTAAGCTAAAAGCAGTGTACAATAAGTATGTAAATCCTGACAGGAGTGCGGTGTCTCTTTACCCTCCAGCGAGCTGTTGTTAGCAAATCGTAACAAGGTTATGTGGAGATAGGTTGGTCGATTGATCAGATCTGGGAGTCTGTTACTGTATGTGGTTCATTGATACAGATTTGTTATTTGCATAGGTTTCTTATGTCTTTTTTTAACAGATTTCTTATTTGCCTATGAAATGGTATAAAGTTATGATTTTTACTCCGCTCAATTCTCCCATATGACCCATACATACATCACTGACCCTTTATCTTTCTTTCCTGTTTCAGTGTTTTATTAAAATTTCAAACAAACACACTTCCTTCAAAACTGAAACGATAGTACATTAAAATGTTTTTCCCCAAACATAACTTAATCCGAATCATAGATTCGCATACCCATTAAGAAACATAAATAAAAAAAATATATAATTTTACATATCATTATATTGGTAAAAAGTAAAAACACAAGACGGTCAAGTAAAACTTGAATCCAGGCATATAACATGTATGCTATATAGTTAATCTTGTTGAAAGACACAACTTTGGTCGCATTAATACTGTGAGGTTTTTCCATGACGTAGAGTCTTTGACTCGATGGCCCAACCGAGATACCTCCTTGACCGTTTCTGAACCATCCCTGAGGCCACCACCAAGATGAATACCACACCAACAATGTGTTTTACTAGATTGCCTCTGTTTTATGCGCTTGCCTGATGCAGCATCTATTTTACAACAAAAACTCCCATGCTGCAATACATAAATCCTTTCCGATTAAGAACGCACAATAACAAGTTACATGAAGGAAAAACAAGTTATGCTCCGTTTTCCCTTCAAATTTCTTCTTTTAAGTGTTCTGGTAGGCTGAGGGGCTGTTTTTACCTAAGAAGTCTCAAATATTGTATAAAAAACTTTACAAAAATAACAACACCCAATACCGCCCGAACAGGGTTGGGGTATAAAAACCTTTACAAGATCGAAATATTAGCAGTTATTATACGTGTTGATGCAAAAGTTGGTTGATCCTTGCTAGACCCGAATTAGGCTTAATTCGGGTTGGCTGGGCTCCGGCTCCTGCACCAAGTGAATCGTCTGGTTGGGATCCTGCACACTAAACAACACGCGTTAAGCTTACCGTGGGAAGGTTTCCCACGATTAGACTCCGGCGTGAGAGTAAGTAATCGGTTTAGGGTTATATGTGAGTTTAGAGTATAAGTCGTAATACCTTTGTGGAACCCTTGGGGGTTCCTTTTATAGGCAGTGAAACCCTAGTGGGCTTTCACTGATCCTTCGGCCCCAAGGAAGAGATAAGCACCAGAATTAGAATGATTGTTATCTTCTAATTCTGGTAGTGAATATCCTCTCCTTATTGGGGTAAAGATATTCCTAGACAGAATATTATTCTGTCTAACCCTATGTCGGCCGTGTCGGGCGTACCGGGCCGTGGGCCGCACACATGTGTGTGGTTACTGTTCACTCAAGCCCATAAACCTGACTGACATTATCCCACCCATCTGTGATGGGCCGGATACGGGTAGTACCCTTGGGCCGGGTCCATGACCCGGCTGGGGACTATACGTCATCATGTCCCCCCAGTCTAGTTGTTACAACCGTAGGTGGAACCTCTAGACTACAAAGATGCTCCCGGACGTACCAAGGAAACCATAGCAAAGGACCCTTTTGTTCAAGAATTTATGTTGGCCGCACGTGGCAACCTGACTTAAGAAGTTATCTTACCACTACTTCATCCATACATAGCAGCCGAGACAAATTAAATATATCATTAAATGTCAAGTCTTACGTAAGAGCCGCATAACCCGACATGAACAACTGTTCATCTGACTTGTTTAACTGACAAAAGTGCAGACAGTCAGAACCTTGAGCAGTGCAAACGTGTGGGTCAGATATGACCCGTGGGTCCCACCTGACGTTTCACTTGCCACTTGCCCCCTAGCCACACGATTAAGAATAGTGGCAGACACGTGTCACACATCCAACAGGCTGTGACCCACGAGGCAACCCTATAAATAAGCCACCCCTACGGCTGTGTGAAACACACAGTTCATAACCTCCATTTCTGCCATTAAAGCTTTTCTCTTAGCTTGAACCAAGTACGCACGGATCCCTTCACACGCAGGTTAGAATACCACGTCCTTACACTCTTTTTTAGTAATGGCTCATAGAAACAGCCCTACCATCGGATCCGTACTAAATGTCATGACCCAAGACCAATTAAACCATTTTTGTACAAATTACTTCATCCCTACCAACCTACACCCCTCACTTCCTGGCGCCAGAGACCTCATAACTGAGGCTCCAGCGGGTAAGATAGGCCTTTATACTCGCCTGTTTGACGCGGCTAATTACCGCATCCCTTTCACCCACTTTCTCGTAGATCTGCTAGGATATTATAATGTACACATTAGTCAGCTCCACTGCATAGGTGCCTGTAAGATTAGCCAATTCGAGATTCTTTGCCGTGCTAGGAGAATCCCCCCAACCGTAGAGTTATTTAGGTTGTTTTATGTAACACCCCCACAATTGCTATGCGCAGCGGAACTACAACAATGGGTGCTACACAGTATTCATTGCACACAAGGTATATCAAACGACGCTAAAAAGACGTCAACTTAAAACTTGAATTTAAAATTGTTAGATGATACATGTCCACAGTTTTTCCAACCCCAATTTGGTACAACAGAGTTAAGCGTTTTCGGTCCCCATGAATCTCAACCCAAAAATTTCAGTTTACAACAACATGACATTAAACTTAAAAATTGTTTAAGTAGAAAAGGAGGGAAAAACAAGCGGACTCCAAGCCATACACACAACATCCATCCCATGCATGCTCCATTCTACACCTCAGCGGTTACCTGAAACACATGCCAAAAATTTGGTCAACGAAAACGTTGAGTGGAATTCATAGGTTTTACAATCCATTTGAACGTATATATAATAAAAACCATTCGTGATCATTTATAGTCTTGTCGATCAAACAAACTATAATCAGGATACTGACAATTGTGTTTAAGCTCATGACACTAATCCGTTAACTCAATCACCCGCGTAATAATTACCGGCGTGATTCAGATGAAACCAGTGCCCCTTCTAAAGGCATCAGTTGCAATTATACCTTATTTCTCATACAAAATAATCTACCGCAGAACTTACTAAAAGTACAGCTTCTCGGCTAGCATTGGGTCGTTAACCCCGTAGTACTACAAATTGCATAAGCGGCTATTTCCCCCTACTCGGGGGCAGGACAATAGTTAATAGTTCATGATTTTAGGGACTTTTGCAACTTTGGTACTCAACACAATTTCTAAGGCAACTTTCGGGTCTAACAATCATTCATGATATACGTTCCTTTTAAAAACTAGCATGCATTTCCCTCGCGGGTAAAACAATTTGAAATAAATATAAGCGAGGCTATAAATTCACACCTTATATCTTAAGTAGTCGGTAGTTCGAGGGATGATCACTGACGACGAAACGGATGCCCGGTTAAATCAACACCTATCACAAATAACGCGTAATGAGTAATCTCATTTAAATACTTACGGTACTGTATAAAATACATATATACTAGTCACTTAGGACAAGTATAACTCACGCCAAAAACAAAATAACAAGTATCACTCATTTTATACCATTCGTTCTCATTATCTACGCTATCCATTTTTACTCGTTCTCGCCGGTACTTGACTAAAGTACGGGCTGTTTTACCATGTTTAACCACACTTATAAAATTTGACAAAATTCTCAAAAATCCTAAAAGACCTGTAGATAACATGTTTTTAAGCCCAATAAAAGTTTTTACTTTTACGACTCGTTACTCGACGCTTTTCCAAAACTACATTTTACGGGCTGAAATTGCACTTCGACCACTTTTGACCTCTTTGACCTATATGAAAAGTACCTTTGACTTCTTTGACACCTAAGTCAACATATAGACTCATTTTTACAGGTTTGGGACCAAATTTTGACCCTTGACCATTTACCAATTCATACTTGTGACCCTCGGGATTTGACTAAAACTTTGCACAAATTCGGATTATGAAAGTCCTCGTCTCCCGGTACCCGATCTTTAAAATGTCATAACTTTTAGCTCGTTTTGAGTCACGGGCTCTACCTTATACCAAATTAAAGACAAGAAGACCCTCTATCACTACATTTAGTTTTCAAGACCTGGAAGAAAAAATAATTTTTATGAAATGGACCTAAAGTTTCTGCCTAAAAATGACCATACCAAAAACACACTTAGACTCGATTCCAAACCTTCTAACCACCACTAAACATCATCCTAAGCCTCCCTAAACATATCCAAACACCAATAATCAGTCCTACCCCTATTGATCAACCAATCTCAAAATCAAAAATCAAAGAAATTAAACATGCAATCGCTAACACCTATGTATAACATCACTAAACACCTAACCAAACACTAGGAAAAGCTCAAATTTCAACAACCACCATGGCTCCCCAAACACCCCTTGTGCCGTGGGGTTTGGGTGCCCCAATCACCACAACCAAATTGATTTTGGTGGGTTTTCTTGGTGTTTATACTTCCATAACTCATAAATTAAACATGCATTACAACATTTAGCCACAAAAACGAATTTGGATCATCATGAAAAATTTTGGAAAATTTATGTTAGTGCATGTGGGATTTGAGCACATAGAAATGTAGGGAATGACCAAATTAGATGTGGTCTAACCTTGGTTTTTATGAAAATCAAGTGAAAAATTTTTTTGATGGATTTCTTGGTGGTTTTGGGGTGTCCGTCGGCTTTGGAGACAAGAGAGGGAGAGAGAGTTTAATTTTTGGGTGATGTGTTCTATGTGTTTGTGTGTGTGTCCATTTTGGGCTTTTTGGTGGATTGGGAGGGACCTAAATGGTAAATTTTGCTTTCTTTTGGCCTTAAGTTGAAAACGTCCTCAAAACTTTGCGGGTTCGACCCATTTGTCAATTTTGAAAATTTTACGGGAGTCGGAAATCTTCCCGAACGCTCCAAAATATTTTTGGGATACTTTAAATGTACTCGGAAGGCTATAAAACTCACCCGACTCAACTTAACACGAACCGTAAATAAAATTCTCGAAAAATTACATTATCGATAAATCGTCAAAAATTATATAAAATTGGGCATCCCTCGGGATCGTAATCGTCATCGTCCTTCTTAAATCGTCAAACGTAAAAATTATAACCTCGAACATCGGCTTTAACCAAAATACTTATAAATATAGAAATTAAAATTTATTAAAAATTTCAAAAATTAGCGTAATTTAGGGTAACGTTAATGACCTCGATTCTAGGGTGTCACATCCACCCCTTCTTAAAGAGAGCGACGTCCCGGCGCTCGCCTCTTCTTGTACTCACATTTCGTTCTACTGGAACAGATGAGGATACCTTTTCTTGAAAAAGTCCTCACGTTCCCAAGTGTATTCCGGTCCACGCTTAGAATTCCATCGGACCTTCACAATAGGAATCCTACTACGCTTCAACCGCTTGACCTCTCGGTCCATAATTTCAACAGGTTCTTCCACAAAGTGCATTTTGTCGTCTAGTCGAATCTCGTCTAAAGGAATCACCAATTCCTTGTCCGCCAAACTCTTCTTCAGGTTCGATACGTGAAACGTGTCATGAATAGCACTAAGTTCGGTCGGCAATTCTAACTTGTACGCTACTGGTCCAATTCGTTCAACGATCTTAAACGGTCCAATATACCTCGGACTCAACTTTCCTTTCTTCCCAAAACGAATTACACCCTTCCACGGCGATACCTTGAGCATAACCATATCTCCAACTTCGAACTCCAACGGTTTCCTTCGGTTATCGGCATAACTCTTCTGTCGGCTTCTCGCAGCAAGTAGTCGGTTCTTGATCTGCACGATCTTCTCTGTCGTTTCTAAAACCATTTCGGGTCCAGTCAATTGACTTTCCCCTACTTCACTCCAACACACAGGCGATCTACACTTCCTTCCATACAATGCTTCGAACGGTGCCGCTTTGATACTCGCATGATAACTATTATTGTACGAAAATTCCACCAGAGGCAAGTGGCGTTCCCAACTTCCTCCAAAATCAATCACGCATGCTTGGAGCATGTCCTCCATCGTTTGAATCGTTCGTTCACTCTGGCCGTCAGTTTCCGGGTGATAAGCCGTGCTTAAACTCAGTTCAGTGCCCATCGCACGTTGAAGCGATTTCCAAAATTCCGACGCAAATCTACTATCGCGATCCGAAATGATCGATAACGGCACTCCATGTCTACAGACGATCTCCTTCACGTACACGCTGGCGAGTTTTTCCATGCTGTCCATCTTCTTCATAGGTAAGAAATGAGCAGATTTCGTTAACCTGTCCACAATTACCCATATCATATCACATCCACTAGGAGTTCTAGGTAAACCCGTCACGAAATCCATAGCGATTTTCTCCCATTTCCATTCTGGGATTTCCGGTTGTACCAACAATCCAGATGGTTTCTTATGTTCTGCTTGAACCTTCGCGCAAGTCAAACACTTACTGACGTAACGAGCAATATCCGCTTTCATATTCGGCCACCAATAAACTTTCTTCAGGTCGTGATACATTTTATCCGATCCAGGATGTATCGAATACTTCGACTTATGCGACTCATTCATAACCAATTCTCGAACTCCAGGCTTTCCTTCCTCAGATGAACACAATGGTAACCAAATCCGATTCTCAAAATATCTCAGTCCGTCTGACCTAATCACGAAAAGAGGTTTCAACATTCGTCCCAAATTCTCGGCTTCAACATTCCCTTTCATTAATCCTCTCTCCTGAGCCTTCAGTATAGTTTCGGTTAAGTCAACGCTCTCACTCATCACTAACGCTCTAACCCTCAAAGGTTTCTCCCGTTCCTTCCTACTCAGTGCATCCGCTACAACATTCGCCTTCCCAGGGTGGTAGCGAATTTCGCAGTCATAATCACTTAGTAGTTCAACCCATCGTCTTTGTCGCATATTCAACTCCTTTTGATCTAAAATGTGCTGCAAACTCTTGTGGTCAGTGAATACAACACACTTTGTCCCATACAGATAGTGTCTCCACAATTTCAACGCAAAAACTACCGCTCCTAATTCCAAATCGTGCGTCGTGTAGTTCTCCTCATTTTTCCTTAATTGCCTCGACGCGTAAGCTATCACCTTTTCACGTTGCATTAATACCGCTCCAAAACCCTTACGAGACGCATCACAATACACTACGAAGTCTTCAGTTCCTT
The DNA here is from genome assembly GCA_025667525.1 of Glebionis coronaria. Lineage (NCBI taxonomy): Eukaryota > Viridiplantae > Streptophyta > Magnoliopsida > Asterales > Asteraceae > Glebionis > Glebionis coronaria. The sequence goes on from CM046877.1 coordinate 498,339,308, forward strand.
CAGGCAATGATAAAATCAGTGCGGAACATAACTTATCCTTGAGCGTTTTGAAAGCAAGTTCTTCCTCAATTCCCCATTCATACACCCTATTCTTTTCGGTAAGCCTTGTCAATGGTTTTGCAATCAACGAAAATCCTTCAATAAACCTTCGATAATACCCCGCTAAACCCAGAAATTGTCGAACTTCAGTCGGCGTCGTCGGTGCTGACCATTCCCTAATTGCTTCGACCTTAGCAGGATCTACACAAACTCCCTTACTATCAATCACATGACCTAGAAACTGCACTGATTCCAACCAAAACTCACACTTAGAGAATTTTGCATACAGCTTCTCCTTCCTTAACAACTCCAAAATCTTTCTTAGGTGCTTCTCGTGCTCCTCCTTACTCTTAGAGTAAATAAGTATATCGTCGATGAAAACAATAACAAACTTATCTAGATACGGCTTGCACACGCGATTCATAAGGTCCATGAATACAGCAGGCGCGTTCGTCAACCCAAACGGCATCACTCGAAATTCAAAGTGTCCATACCGCGTACGAAAGGCAGTTACAGGAATATCTTCCTCTCTTACACGCAGTTGATGATACCCTGATCTTAAATCGATCTTTGAGTATACACTGGAACCTTGCAATTGATCGAACAAATCATCAATCCTCGGCAATGGGTACTGATTCTTAACCGTCAGCTTATTGAGTTCCCTATAGTCTATACACATCCGGAACGAACCATCTTTCTTCTTTACGAACAACACTGGCGCTCCCCAAGGTGATGAGCTCGGCCTAATAAATCCTTTGTCCATCAATTCCTTCAATTGGTCCGCTAACTCCTTTAACTCAGATGGTGCTAAGCAATAAGGTGCACGTGCAACCGGCGCAGCTCCTGGCACTAAATCAATTCGAAACTCGACCTCACGGGTAGGCGGTAAACCTGGCAACTCGTCTGGAAAAACGTCTGGATACTCGCAAATAACTGGTACCTCTTCAATCCTCGCCTCTATATCACCATCACTCGAAACTTGTGCCAAAAACACATCGCATCCGCTCTCTACGTACTTCATCATTTTCAAACACGAAATCACCTTCAAACGAGAAGTGCATTCGTCTCCCTTTACCGTCAAAACTCTATTCCTCAACGGAATCTGAACTAATCTCTCGCCACAGACGATCATAGCACTGTGCGCCATTAGCCAATCCATTCCCACAATCACGTCAAACGATCCTAGCTCTATAGGCATCAAGTCGATTTTAAAAGCGTAATTTCCTACTTCAAGGTACACCCTCTCAGTATAGAATTCGTACTAACAATTTTTCCATCGGCTAACTCAACATTATAACTAGTCGCTAACAACACCGGTTCTCTATCAATATGACGACTAAATTTAATATCTACAAAACTCTTGTCGGAGCCAGAATCAAACAAAATACTAGCATAACAAGCGTCTAGTAAAAACGTACCGGTGACCACATTGGGACCCTGTGGTTTATCAGCCGTTCCCACTTGATAAACAGCAGCCGCATTATTACCTCCCCGCCTGTTTCCTGCCTTCGGGCAATTCGCTTGCACATGACCCCTTTCTCCACAACTATAACATCCCCTCATCCTAATAGCATTAGCCCCAATGGCTACTCCTCCCGTTCGACAACCAGATGTCCTATGACCTGCCTTCCCACACTTGCCGCATGCAGGCGGGCAATTTCCAACATGATACAAGTTGCACTTACCATAATGGGGGTTCACTTTCACACCTCTAGGGTTCGTCACTGCCCTCATCCCTTCATTCCTTCTCTGATTAAACTGCTGATTACGGTTCGGCCCATGGTTGTTTCGATTTCCACCTCGGTTCTGGCCTTGGGATTGGTTACTTTGTGCCGCTTCCCATTTCCTTTTGTTGCCTTCAGCAATGTAGTTCTGCTTGTCCTGAAGCTTGACGTCCATCAAAGCGTGTGCCATTTGAACCGCTTCATCAAACGTTCCAGGTTTTGACGAAGTTGTTTCACCTTTAATATTGCTGGATAAACCCTTAATATACTGCTTCATTTTCTTGGCATCATTGGCAAAAATATCCGGGCACAAAAGACTTAATTCATTGAATCTCCTGGTGTAAGCAGCTATATCGTTGTTCTTCAAGGTCAAATGCCTCAACTCGTCCTCCAATTGCCCCAATTCCTCCTCTGGGCAAAACTTCTTAGTCAACAAAGCTTTTGTCGCATTCCACGTCCTTGCATTCGCTACAGCCAATCCAACCGTAGCTACCTGGGTATTCCACCAACTTAACGCATCATCAAGAAACGTAGCCGCTGCAAACTTCACTTTATCCGCTTCTGCACAACCACTGATTTCAAACGTACTTTCAACCTTTTCCAACCATCGTCTAAGTTCTAAAGCTCCACCCGTTCCACGGAACTGCGTGGGACCGCACTTCATAAAGCTAGAATAGGTACACACTCTCGGGGCTTGCTGTCTCCCCGCGTTCCTTCCTGGATCCTGATTTCTCCCAGCTCGGTCCGCTTCCAACGCATTTGCTATAGCTTCCTGAATCATGGTGTTAACACGATCGGCGGTCAATTTTGGAGGCATGGTGTTATCGAATATCTCTTTCTGCAAGACAAGAAAAATAGAAAAACAATGCAAGTATACATATCAAGTTTCCCAGACATAATATACATACAACGACACATCACTGCGGAGTTACTAATATTCATCAATTCACATCACAAAAGATCAAATTTAAGACATATCACAGATCATGAAAGGTAACGTAGATTGTATTGATAATTAACCAAAATCGTGACAAGTATTGCCACTACAATCGTTCACCACAAAACGTCAAGTACTTGAGTTTCTCGTCGTAATACCATCATACAAAAAGTCTAAAACAGTTCTATTACAATGATCAAAGAAAATACAAAACAAGTAACTAGGCATGTGGTGATCCACACTGCCTCTTGGATGGCGGCTCGTCGTCGTCTTCCTCAGTTTCCTCACCACTATCGTCCTCATCCACATCATCCACTTTTCTCTTTCCTTTTTCATCCGGCTCACATTCCATTTCCTTTTTCGTCCCTGATGTGGATCCACACTCAATCGCTACCTGACTTCCCACCGTAACACAAGCACCTCTAGTAGGCGGCTGAATCATGAAGTCGTTCGCCTCCATCTCCAAATCGTCCACGAATCTCCAATCCGGGGGCAATGAATCCCTCACACGATGCTCCCAACTCTGCATCCTCGACAACCTCATCTGATCTTCCCTCACACGGTCAAGACTAGCACTTAAATTTGCAACCATTGATTTTAAACTGTTGATGTCACTTTTATTCACATTCCCATCATACTCAACTCTTGCAGTCCTTTCCAACAGTCTTTGGTGTTCCCTTTCAGTCTTATCAAACTTCTTAATCACCCTAGTCTCAACTACAAACCGCTCATACATCAACCTTTCCATCCTACTCAAACGACCTGCGGGATCCCAGTAGTGTCTCGGTCTCGGAAAGTAGACCCTTGCAATATTCTCATGAATCGATGGCGACTTGGATGATTTACTGGACTCTCCACTGCTCCCATCACTTACTCTAACCAATCCTGGCACTGTTCTCAAATAATCCTTACAATTGTCCATCGGGCGATTAAAGGGTTGCTGCTCATAACGACCGGTCGGTGGTACTTCATAACCCTTCGGCGAATTCGGAGATTGAAACAAATCGGGTTCGGTCTGGCCTACGGCATCCTCGGGAATGCCATCATCCATTAGCTCCTCGGGTTCTTCTTCGGAATCCTCACTCTCGTCACTACTCATGCTGAAATTATCCACCTCACTTTCGTCATTGTCGTTTTCCGGCCCTATTTCGTCTTCTGGAGGGATCCATCCATTATCATTGTTCTGCGGGTTCGGAGGAAACGGTCCCCCTTCGTGACCTACGACGTAATCGTTTCCGTTATCATTAGGCGGTACCTCGGCCATTCCTGCAATAACAGCGAATTTCGGAGGGTACATAAGTAATTATACAATAATTATAAATACATGCATGCAAATGCAATGCAAAGGTGGTACATATGCCCGAAATATAATAATATGATGCTCATGCATGATTAATACAAAAATTACGATGTCGGATATTTCACGCAAAATTCAACGTCTACATATAGTAATTCCATACTTACGTAATAATTACCCACATATATACTTTACTCAAAAGTATACGTCAAATGCCATAAATACAACAATAAATCTTACCGGAGCCATGCAGGATAGTTGTGTGTGCTTGGACCCTTTCTTACGACACCAAAAGTTATAGTTTAGGATTTTCAAAAACGACCTAGTTCTCTATAACTCGTGGCTCTGATTACCAATCTGTAACACCCCCACAATTGCTATGCGCAGCGGAACTACAACAATGGGTGCTACACAGTATTCATTGCACACAAGGTATATCAAACGACGCTAAAAAGACGTCAACTTAAAACTTGAATTTAAAATTGTTAGATGATACATGTCCACGGTTTTTCCAACCCCAATTTGGTACAACAGAGTTAAGCGTTTTCGGTCCCCATGAATCTCAACCCAAAAATTTCAGTTTACAACAACATGACATTAAACTTAAAAATTGTTTAAGTAGAAAAGGAGGGAAAAACAAGCGGACTCCAAGCCATACACACAACATCCATCCCATGCATGCTCCATTCTACACCTCAGCGGTTACCTGAAACACATGCCAAAAATTTGGTCAACGAAAACGTTGAGTGGAATTCATAGGTTTTACAATCCATTTGAACGTATATATAATAAAAACCATTCGTGATCATTTATAGTCTTGTCGATCAAACGAACTATAATCAGGATACTGACAATTGTGTTTAAGCTCATGACACTAATCCGTTAACTCAATCACCCGCGTAATAATTACCGGCGTGATTCAGATGAAACCAGTGCCCCTTCTAAAGGCATCAGTTGCAATTATACCTTATTTCTCATACAAAATAATCTACCGCAGAACTTACTAAAAGTACAGCTTCTCGGCTAGCATTGGGTCGTTAACCCCGTAGTACTACAAATTGCATAAGCGGCTATTTCCCCCTACTCGAGGGCAGGACAATAGTTAATAGTTCATGATTTTAGGGACTTTTGCAACTTTGGTACTCAACACAATTTCTAAGGCAACTTTCGGGTCTAACAATCATTCATGATATACGTTCCTTTTAAAAACTAGCATGCATTTCCCTCGCGGGTAAAAAAATTTGAAATAAATATAAGCGAGGCTATAAATTCACACCTTATATCTTAAGTAGTCGGTAGTTCGAGGGATGATCACTGACGACGAAACGGATGCCCGGTTAAATCAACACCTATCACAAATAACGCGGAATGAGTAATCTCATTTAAATACTTACGGTACTGTATAAAATACATATATACTAGTCACTTAGGACAAGTATAACTCACGCCAAAAACAAAATAACAAGTATCACTCATTTTATACCATTCGTTCTCATTATCTACGCTATCCATTTTTACTCGTTCTCGCCGGTACTTGACTAAAGTACGGGCTGTTTTACCATGTTTAACCACACTTATAAAATTTGACAAAATTCTCAAAAATCCTATAAGACCTGTAGATAACATGTTTTTAAGCCCAATAAAAGTTTTTACTTTTACGACTCGTTACTCGACGCTTTTCCAAAACTACATTTTACGGGCTGAAATTGCACTTCGACCACTTTTGACCTCTTTGACCTATATGAAAAGTACCTTTGACTTCTTTGACACCTAAGTCAACATATAGACTCATTTTTACAGGTTTGGGACCAAATTTTGACCCTTGACCATTTACCAATTCATACTTGTGACCCTCGGGATTTGACTAAAACTTTGCACAAATTCAGATTATGAAAGTCCTCGTCTCCCGGTACCCGATCTTTAAAATGTCATAACTTTTAGCTCGTTTTGAGTCACGGGCTCTACCTTATACCAAATTAAAGACAAGAAGACCCTCTATCACTCAATTTAGTTTTCAAGACCTGGAAGAAAAAATAATTTTTATGAAATGGACCTAAAGTTTCTGCCTAAAAATGACCATACCAAAAACACACTTAGACTCGATTCCAAACCTTCTAACCACCACTAAACATCATCCTAAGCCTCCCTAAACATATCCAAACACCAATAATCAGTCCTACCCCTATTGATCAACCAATCTCAAAATCAAAAATCAAAGAAATTAAACATGCAATCGCTAACACCTATGTATAACATCACTAAACACCTAACCAAACACTAGGAAAAGCTCAAATTTCAACAACCACCATGGCTCCCCAAACACCCCTTGTGCCGTGGGGTTTGGGTGCCCCAATCACCACAACCAAATTGATTTTGGTGGGTTTTCTTGGTGTTTATACTTCCATAACTCATAAATTAAACATGCATTACAACATTTAGCCACAAAAACGAATTTGGATCATCATGAAAAATTTTGGAAAATTTATGTTAGTGCATGTGGGATTTGAGCACATAGAAATGTAGGGAATGACCAAATTAGATGTGGTCTAACCTTGGTTTTTATGAAAATCAAGTGAAAAATTTTTTTGATGGATTTCTTGGTGGTTTTGGGGTGTCCGTCGGCTTTGGAGACAAGAGAGGGAGAGAGAGTTTAATTTTTGGGTGATGTGTTCTATGTGTTTGTGTGTGTGTCCATTTTGGGCTTTTTGGTGGATTGGGAGGGACCTAAATGGTAAATTTTGCTTTCTTTTGGCCTTAAGTTGAAAACGTCCTCAAAACTTTGCGGGTTCGACCCATTTGTCAATTTTGAAAATTTTACGGGAGTCGGAAATCTTCCCGAACGCTCCAAAATATTTTTGGGATACTTTAAATGTACTCGGAAGGCTATAAAACTCACCCGACTCAACTTAACACGAACCGTAAATAAAATTCTCGAAAAATTACATTATCGATAAATCGTCAAAAATTATATAAAATTGGGCATCCCTCGGGATCGTAATCGTCATCGTCCTTCTTAAATCGTCAAACGTAAAAATTATAACCTCGAACATCGGCTTTAACCAAAATACTTATAAATATAGAAATTAAAATTTATTAAAAATTTCAAAAATTAGCGTAATTTAGGGTAACGTTAATGACCTCGATTCTAGGGTGTCACATTTTATACCCCCAACTTAGTGAACGGTTGGGTATCTTTCAAGAAACGAGCCTCCAACAGTCCACAATCACACAACAAACCAATGGATTCACTGAAAAATTGGTATGATCATTACTTTTTCATTGACGCAGTGGTATGGCCGGGTGATTATGTCATTAGAACCAGAATTCCGCACGACCCCAAGCCGCACACCATTACATACAATCCTCGTCACTCCCAAGATTTAGATCTAAATAGGACTGGATTCCACAGAAACCTACCCGAATCATTCCTATGCTTGCTAGGAATTAGCCGCAATTACTTTGGTCCTTCCAATAGGTATCCCGTTTTTTGGAGAAGGCAGGGCGAAGGTAGGCTAATCATCCGTACGCCAAGAAGAATGTATACATGTGTTTGCATAATAACTAACATTTGTTGTTTTGTGCTGTACAGAAATGAACTTTTTTGGACTGTTGCGCCAGGGCGATCCAAGGCTTGTGCCGGAAGGTCTCCGTCCTCTTCGTGAAAATGAACAACCCCTTCTCGAGCACACCCAACCAGTGACGGTTGCCTTGGAAGCCGTGCCTGATCCCCATTCTGACGAGGAGCATGGAGACAACGGCGGTGGTAACAACCAGATGAACCAAGGAGGGGCCGGGCCCTCCTCACCACATAGAGAACAACAGGGAGACAATATTGAACAAACCGACTCCAGCATTCGCCGACTGATGGGCGATGATGATGATGAAGTGCAACAATATGTCAACCTGGAAGAAGAGGAGGAGGCCGAGGAGGAGATTGCTGAACTAACAACGCAGCCCATCACCAGGCGTACCCGGAAGAGGGGGAACCGTGCGAGAGGGACTGCCTCGGTCGAGATTGGTGAACACAATGCTCCCGCCAAGAGGCTTCGAGAAGACCACCCCATGTATCAATCTGTTGGGAGTGCTACCCAGGGTTCCGAGGCTAACCGGGCCGCTCATGTCGATCCCGTCACCCAAATTGCCCCAACCGCCTCCGAAGTAGCAAGAAGCAATATGTAAGAAACCATCTCAATATGCAAGAATTTCCCCTTCCCTTTTTTTTTGTAAGCAATACTTAAGATATTTCGTAATACTTGTGTCGCAGGGACAACCAGGCTGGTGCCGCGCCTCCTTCTGACACCCAAGTGGATAAGGGGAAAGGAAAAGCTGTCGAAGAAAACCCCACGGCCCCCACAAGGTCCGGCCCTGTTTTTGATGATGGTTCACCCCTAGCTTCCCAAGACTTCCCCACGTCCGGCGCTCCCCAACCTTTTAACCCTGTATGGACTATTACCACGGCGTCGCGATTGAGGAATGCTGACGAGTGCCGGGAGTACCTCAATAACTGCATACCACCAAGCTTGGTGCAAGAGGTAAACTCGCTCAGTCATGCGGATTTGGCGGATGAGTATAATGGCACGCTGGTACATCAAATGGCGATGGGAACCTCAATGAGGGTTAGGTTTGAAGCTGCGCTTGGGCATGTTGACTCTCTCAAGAGGAAAGTTGGACGGAGAGAAAAAATGATTGAAGATAATGAAGCCCTGATTGCTGACCTCCAATCCCAACTAGTGAATGCCGAGGCGACCATCAAAAAACAGTCAGCCCGCGCGAGTGAATACGATCAGCAAGTAACCCACCTTGAGTCTCAACTAGATGCTGCAAACACCAAGGTACATATCCGTGCCGCGCCACCCATATTAAAAAATGAATGTGCTAACACGTTTTTCCCTATAGGTAACCACGGCGGAAGCTTCTGCCCACTCTTACTCCAGCCAAGTAGATGTTCTGAACCAGAAACTAGAGGACGCGCACCTGGCCGTCCAAAACATGGAAAAAGTGCAGACAGACCTTGCTGAGGAGAGGGCCGTCATCCAAGAACTGAAAGAAGCAGTTGCCCAAAAAGAATTGATGATTGATGCCCTGACCGCTGAGCGTGACAACGTACTATGCCCCCAACCGCTAACAGCCATTGCCGGCCTAGGTGGATGGTTGGGCATGGAGCACGCCTAGCCGTTATGAAGGTGCTAGAGGCCCCATCCTTTGTACAACATTTCGCCAACCTTGTATCTGATGGTATTGACCACGGACGACACGAAGGAATGGTTGAGGCTGCTGAGCTGATCACGAAAGGGGGAGCCATCGCCCGTCATACCTTCTTTAAACCCGAAGCTGCCAGCAAGATGACTGCCTCCGATGCAAGATCTACATTACCCATTCCTGGATGAGCTGGAGGCCACCAAAGATGCCCCAAACACTGAAATCATGGAAAAGCTCAGTCTTAGCACGCCTTCCAATGCTTCCTTTCCTCTAACCCTTCCTATATACGAGGACGTAACCAGGGTCGTGCTTGACGAGGAACCCTTAGGTGTGGTGTTGGAAAGAACTGCGGCTCAAGCCCAGAAGCGGGGAGAAAGTGATGAATGGTTGCCGAGTCTGATCGAAGAGCAAGCAGAAATGGGTAGGTTTCTCCCCTCTATTTAGGATGCTCCTTTTTCATGATCAAACACTTGTTTTGTAATCTATGAATATGTATTGTTTCTATTCGTCCGTGCATGTACACGGCTAACAATATTTGTGTTTTATAAGTCCGTGAGTAACCACGGCAATTTTGATATGTATGGAAACCTGTGTATTTTACTTGTGTTTGAAATATTGTAGATCAATACTGCATGATATATCACGTCTTACACACAAAGAAAATGCATACAAGTCTATAATTTACTAGACATGCGACGTGCGTCTTTGTTTATGCGGAGCACCATGTGGCTATAGCATATGAAACTTACCCCAACGTCTTGTGAGTAAGGTGTCTAGTAAGGATACGTGATCCGTGCGGCTGGGGTTGCATCCCTCTAACGCGGCAAGTTGAATTAGTAGGTTCACTTAATCCTCTTACCCCACCTGGAGGCGTATGGTACATGTACAGTAATTTGAGAGAATGCATACGAATGAAACATGGCATATTATAATACAAGTAAAATTCATACGGCTAACAAAAAATCTAACAAAGAAGGAAAAATGGTTTGCACGAAACAGGTCGTGGAGCTAGCTAGGCACCACGGCATTTTATTAGAACGTTTACACTTTTGTTTGAGTAATGACGACAAGTCCTAAAAAAAACAAGAAAGGAAACTTAAACAATCATAAGAAGAACAAACAAAACAAATAACCCGCATGGTTCTTTATTAAGACCGCCTATAGCGAAGTACCCATGCGGAAGCCGTAGCTTTCAAAGATAGCACCTTTTGAGATTGGAAATGTTCCATGTGCGCTCTAGGTCGCGGCCATCCATGTCACGTAACTTGTACGCGCCTCGTCGCAAGGTTTCAGTAACCTCATACGGTCCTTCCCATTTAGGGCCCAGTTTTCCTGTATTCTCCACTCGACTCGCTTCGTTAGCACGATAGACGTAGTCTCCCGGTCGAAAAGAAACACCCTTGACCTTGGCGTCATAATAAGCCTTCATCTTAGCCTTGGACTTAGCCTCATTCATGGCTGCTATTTCCCTTTTCTCTTCCAACAGATCCAGGTTGATTCTCAGCTGTTCATCATTTGTGACGACATTAACCTCCGCCGTGCGGATGGTAGGCATCCCTATTTCTGCTGGTATAACGGCTTCAGTGCCGTAAGCCAATGCAAACGGAGTATCTCCGTTGGCAGTTTTTATCATGGTTCTATGTGCCCATAGCACGTGTGACAACTCATCGACCCATTTGCCCTGTCGTTCATCCAGCCGCGCCTTGATTCCATTCCCCAAGCTCCTATTTGCTCGTTCGACAAGGCCGTTCGTTTGTGGATGCTTAACAGACGCGAAGCGCCGTTTGATGTTCAATGATGCACACCAGTCTTTGAATGGGTTGTCCGTGAACTGCTTGCCGTTGTCCGATATAATTTCTCCTGGTAGACCGAAACGGCATACGATGTGTTCCCACACAAACTTCTTGACCTGCTTACCTGTGATAGACTTGACTGCCTTGGCTTCTATCCATCGTGTGAAGTAGTCCATTGCAACAATCAAGAATTTAACCCCTCCCGCAGCTACGGGAAATGGTCCTGCAATGTCAATTCCCCACTTGTAAAATGGCCATGGGGACGTGATAGGTGTAAGCTCCTGCTGCGGGTGTCGCGGTACTGGCCTATGCACTTGGCAATCATTGCACCTGCGAATCATGTAGCGCGCGTCTCTGTGCATAGTGGGCCAATAGTATCCTGTTCGTAAGGCTCGGGTACCACGGATCGTGGGCCTGCATGCATGCCGCACAACCCTTCGTGTATGTCACTGATGACGTAAGCCGCCTGGCGTGGTCCAACACACCGCAGCCACGGCTGCAAGAAAGAGCGTTTGTAAAGGATGCCTTCTCGGAGTTCGAAATGTTGTGACTTCCTTTTAACGCGCCTTGCTGTTTTTTCCTCGTCTGGAAGGGTTTCATTAGTCAAATAGTTGATGATTGGGGTCATCCACGTAGGTCCCTCCTCCTCAACTATAGCGGCCACTTCCCCTTCCGTGATAGATTTCTCCTTGAGTATTTCCACCAAAACCTGTTTAGACAAGTGGGCGAAGCTCGTGGATGCGATCTTGCTGAGAGCGTCCGCTTTCTTGTTCTCGCCCCTTGGCACCTGCTTGATGGAAAACTTACTGAAAGTTGTGATTAACGACTTGACTTTTTCCAAATACCTGACCATGTTGTCCTCCTTAGCCACATACCCACCTATAATATGGTTCGCGACAAGCCGTGAGTCCACGTAGGCCTCAAGGTTGCGGACTCCCATTCTAGCGGTGATTTTTAAACAAGCAATTAATGCTTCATATTCCGCTTCGTTATTGGTGGCCGTGAACTCAAAACGGAGGGCGTATGTGAATTCCATTCCTTCTGGATTTGTGAGGATGAGACCTGCCCCGGACCCGTCTGTGCATGAGGATCCGTCCGTGAATAGCACCCAAGGTTCTGCTGGGACCTCGTCTTGCTTAATGATTGGTTCTTCCTCATCCGGCTTCTCGATCAAGAAATCTGCCAAGATCTGGCCTTTAACCGCCGTCCTCGGTCTATAAGATATATTGTGCCCCCCCCCCCCCCCCCCCAATAGGATGCTCCATTTCTCCAGCCTCCCTGCCACGTCTGGCCTAGAGATAACCTGCTTGATTGGCTGATCCGTAATCACTACAATTGGGTGCGCCTGAAAGTACCGGCGCAACCGCTTTGTAGCAAATACTAGTGCTAACACCAATTTTTCCATGGAGGAATAATTCAGCTCCGCCCCTTGTAGTGTTATACTTATAAAGTAGACCGGAGTTTGTATTGTATCTCTATCCGTCATCAGTACCGCGCTTATTGCGCCATGAGTAGCTGAGAGATACATAACGAGTTCCTCCTTTGGCCGGGGAGCTACTAGCATGGGTAGAGATGCGAGGTGCTGCTTGAGTTGGCAAAAAGCTTCCTCAGCTTCCTTCGTCCAACGGAAGTCTCCCTTTCTAATACACTTCTTGAGTGTCTTAAATAGGGGTAATGACTTTTCTGCGGATTTAGATAGGAATCCTCAGCCCGGCTAACTTCCCATTCAGGGACTGCACCTCCTTCCGTGTCTGCGGGGACGGTAGTCGTATCACTGCGTCCGTCTTCTCTGGACAAGGTTTGATGCCGTTTGGGTCAATCAAATATCCCAGGAACATTCCTTCTGTTGCACCAAACGTACATTTCTTTGGATTTAACTTCATGTTAATCCTTCTCAGCGTGTCGAATGTCTCCTGGACATCCCGGAGAAGTGCCTCCTCCGTGTGGCTTTTTATCACCAAGTCATCAACATATACTTCCAAGTTGCGTCCTATTTGTGATTCGAAAGCTTTATCCACCAACCGCTGATACGTAGCGCCGGCGTTCTTCAATCCGAACGGCATTTTCGTATAGCAATATACGCCCTGGCTCGTGTGGAACGCCGTTTTTTCTGCATCTTCCTCCGCCATCTGGATTTGGTGATACCCTTTATATGCATCCAAGAAGCATTTGAAAGGATATCCACACAAGGACTCCACCTTCCAGTCGATTTCTGGTAATGGGTAACAGTCCTGTGGGCAGGCCTTGTTCAGATCCGTGAAATCCACACACATGCGCCAACTTCCGTCATGTTTCTTGACCATGACCGGATTAGATAACCACTCGTGGTAGTATACCTCGCGCATGATGCCTGCGTCCACTAGCTTACGCACTTCCTCCAGTATCACTTGGCTGCGCTCGGGCACTTGGCCGCGCTTCTTTTGCTTGATGGGTTGGTACCCTTGGCGGATCTGGAGCTTATGCTCTGCTATCGCACGTGGCACACCCGTCATATGTTTTGGCTCCCATGCGAATATGTCCAGGTTTGCACTTAAAAGAGAGCACATGGCCCTTTTACCGCTATCCGAGAGCGCCCCTCCTATGGATACCTCCTGTTCCGGATAGTCAGGGTGAATGGCCACCTTCCAATTGGGTGGTGGTGCCCCATCCTTGGGTGGGATAGGTGGGGTCGGTGTTGTCACGGTGTGACACTCGGATGTTGGTACGACTGTGTTGTAAATAGTAACGATTCCCCCCTCAACGGGGAATTTGATCATTCCGTGTGCCGTAGAGGGTACTGCCCGGATAGCCAAAATGCCTGGTCTGCCTATGATTCCATTATAGGGAGAGTGTGAACGTATCACCATGAAGTTCATCCACGTCGTAGTGGAATGTTCCTCATTCCCAATGGTGACAAGCAAACGCAATTGCCCTATCGGCCAGATGGTGTCTCCACTAAAGCCAGTAAGCGGCGACGTGGCTGGTACTAATTGGCTTCTTATTTCTGGACATAACTGCACAAAGCAGTGTTCATACAGTACCTCTGCTGACGACCCTCCATCCACATACATGCGACGAACATTGTGTGTTCTAATGCTTATCTCAATAGTGAGAGGCGCATCAATCACATCGCTTGCCGTGATGGGAGGGAATGATATTTCCCTGCCGCGTGAAAATTTTTGGCCAATTTTTTTGTCTCGTGCGGCGCTGTCTGGATTGGATCATGTATATGGTAGAAGGCTTGTCCTTTTGGGGATCCTTCTTGTCATACTTCTTGTTGTTGTCTTTTCCATCTTTCCAATCCTTAACTAGGTGCTTGAGTTTGCCTGATTTGATTAGCGACTCAATATGCTTCTTGAGCTGGATACACTCCTCCGTGCCGTGTCCTTTGTCATTATGGAACTCGCAAAAGCGACTTCCTTGCCGACGTTCCGGGGGAGTGGTCATTGGGGGAGGCCTTGGAAAGTTCGCCCCTTCAGTCAACAAGATCTCCGGGTAGGACATCTTTAGGGGGGTGAACTTGTCGTCCGACCGTCCGCCTTTGCTTTGGCTCTTATAGTCTGAGCCCTTATTGTTCTGGTTGCCTTGACCGCCCGACTGTCTCCGGGACTGGTCATTTGACCGGTACCCATTTCCTCGGGATGGGTAGGCCGTGGCAACAACTGTTTCTCCCTCTATGAAATTTCTGACCCTTTCCATGAGGTCATCATATCTCTCTGGGCGCTTGTCGTTGAGACGCCTGATCAGTTCTCTGTCTGTTATGGCGTGCATGTAGTCAGAGATTTTCAGGAGCTCTGGCATGGTTCTTGTGCGTGTGCACTCATCATTGAAGCGCTCAGTGAAGGCTTCTGTGGACTCCCCCGGCCGTTGCTTAACGGTTGCCAATGAGACCGGATCCCTATTATACTTCTTCCTTTGAGTATAATTGTTCTCGAACGCAGTGCGTAATTCCGTGAAACTATTAATGCTCCGTGGGGGGAGCGCCTCGAACCAGTCACGGGCGTTTCCAATCAAGGTCGAATTGAACATTTGGCACCATATAGGCATGGGCCATCGCTCAATTTTAGCCTGAGTGTCGAATATTTTGAGGTGATCCACAGGATCACCGGACCCATCATAAGTCTTGATGCACGCCGGCATGCGACGTTTGGTGTCCTCAGAATAGTTCCGTATGCGGAGGGTGAACGGATCTTCCCTGGGATCCGCCCATGGCCGTGTGAGCCTAGGATCATCCCATGGTTCACACCATGGACGCGAGAGGTCCTCTGCTTCCGTATCCCGATAGTAAGGGCCACCATAATACTCCTCATTGTTTGGTGGTGGAGGTGTGCGCCTGGGCCGGTGGCGCTTGGGCGGATGGTCATCTGAGTCCTCCCCAGACGGATCTGGGGACGGCGGTGGTGCCCCGCCTTTTGAATAGGGACCACTTTTCTGAGACGAACCAGGAGCCTTTCTCCCCGTGTTCATTCTATCCCACACACTTGGGCGGCGTGTGGTTCTGGTCAGCTCTCGATCTGGCCGCTCGGGTGAGCCATCCGACCTTTCTCCATCTTGAGACTGCGTTAATTCTTGCATAAGGCGATCTCCTATGCGCTCAAACACATTCCGGGGTTGAGGGTTTTCCTCAAAGGTTCCCTGCTCCTGAGGCCGAGTCCTCCTTTTTCTCCGGTTTTGGGAAGGGGTGGATGGTCCACTGTCACCAAAGTTGAGCCTGGCTTGGAGGTTCCTCCCCAGACTCAATCTTGATGCGATCCCTGGGACGATCCTTTCGAAGTTCTGAGTGAGAACTCGAGTAAGATCCTCCTCACTGAGTGGTAGGGCTTCCACTTCTTCCTCCGTCGAAGGTCTGTGTGGTTCCTTGTTAGGAGGGTCTGGCGCACTCCCTGGATCAGGGTTGTCCAGGGTTGAAGTAGGCGGGGGTGTCACCGAGATCGTGCTCGTCACCCCCGCAGGTTGAAAACCGCTACGGTTACCCAGCCCGCCTGCGAGGCGGTTAGGTGATTGGTTGGGGATGAGAATCCCTTCCCCTTGGGACTTCCGGTTCCCAGGATTCACATTCCTGGGGTTAGTTGGCGGATGTCCCTTCGTCATTGGAGATTTGAGATGAGGTTTTGTTCTAGCTTAGTGTTACTGGTCCCACGGATGGCGCCAACTTGTTGATGCAAAAGTTGGTTGATCCTTGCTAGACCCGAATTAGGCTTAATTCGGGTTGGCTGGGCTCCGGCTCCTGCACCAAGTGAATCGTCTGGTTGGGATCCTGCACACTAAACAACACGCGTTAAGCTTACCGTGGGAAGGTTTCCCACGATTAGACTCCGGCGTGAGAGTAAGTAATCGGTTTAGGGTTATATGTGAGTTTAGAGTATAAGTCGTAATACCTTTGTGGAACCCTTGGGGGTTCCTTTTATAGGCAGTGAAACCCTAGTGGGCTTTCACTGATCCTTCGGCCCCAAGGAAGAGATAAGCACCAGAATTAGAATGATTGTTATCTTCTAATTCTGGTAGTGAATATCCTCTCCTTATTGGGGTAAAGATATTCCTAGACAGAATATTATTCTGTCTAACCCTATGTCGGCCGTGTCGGGCGTACCGGGCCGTGGGCCGCACACATGTGTGCGGTTACTGTTCACTCAAGCCCATAAGCCTGACTGACATTATCCCACCCATCTGTGATGGGCCGGATACGGGTAGTACCCTTGGGCCGGGTCCATGACCCGGCTGGGGACTATACGTCATCAATACGCTCTCCTGTCAGCATAGTGTTAAAGCATTGAGTTAATTACTTTTTGGATCTAGGGTGTCAAGTAGGCTAATGACATACTGCTAACAGATCTTATCTAATAAAGGAGTAGTATTTTTACTTCTTTTTAACTGAATAAACGCATTATTGTGGCTAGACATAATTTCATCCAAAATAATTTAATTCACTAGCAGAGCCATAAGTTAGAAAAGGAACATCTTTCATACAAACCTGTGAGTTACAAATACAACTGGTCGATCTCCGATGCCTGCTTCAATTAGCTTTTCCAATAACATGGAGCTAACTTCCTGCAGAATCCAGATGAATTTTTGAATGTTAAGCGCCACCATAATAATATGCCAATTAAAGACATAGATGATGCTAAAACTCATCTACACGCTAAATATTCTAGTAACCGGAAAGAGCATTTAAGTCTCAAATGCTGAACAATCTTTAAATCTTTCAAAAGTTGTATTAGCTAGAGTAAATGACAATAATTGGGTGAGATAAAGTTGCCATACCACTATATTAGATGGTCATTTAATATGCGCCATGAACAGCTGATCAACATAAATCACAATATCAATAAGAAACTTTAATCAGATCTGCCAACTAAATGCAAAGGAAGCAAGGGAATGGGTCCTATACGTATAAAAGCATGTGTTTAGAAGTTTCCAGTACTCGTGTTATAAGCATGATGTTTCTAAAAATTATAAATAGTAACTTGGCAAAGAAGCATAACGAGATTACTTAATTTATATCCGTTAATCAATCACAACACTCACTGATCAAACTCTATTCAGATGTCCTATCCTACGAAAGAAACAAGCTCTAGAAATATTGGGAAAATTGGAAGATCAACAGGTAGGAGGCATACATCATAACAAAGGGGAACATGATTATACACAACAAGAGCTTAGAAAGATGTTAATAGTATAAAACCACAGGTCAAAACTGTTATGATCCCACATCGGCCATGAATGGGAATGGTTGATGGTTTATAATGTCCAGGTGTCCCCTCCTCAAACAAGCTAGCTTTTTGAGTGAATTCTACACTTGGTACTTATAAACCGATTACGAAATGCTTTCAAAAGTATATTTATAAAAGAAGCATTTTGTTTTGATCGAAAACCTGAAGATTTGGAAAGCCTTGAAAAACAAACAGGCCATACCCCACCTGCATCCAATTCATCGCAATTCATCTAAGCTGGGTCTAAGTCTTTTCCTATTTTTATATTGGGTGGCCACCCTGTATGTATTTGATCTCAATCATGCCCAATTTGCATACAGTTCATGCAAGACGACACTCTAACTGAAAGTGCGTCACAGAATACAAATTTTGAGGCCCAAAAAATAAAGCTAAATTGATTGTAGAATTCAAAGAAATCGAAAGTAAAAATAAAACTGTATGAGGCAATAATGCATCTTCATTTATATAGCAACCAATGTCTTGAAATAGAATCATCGTTAATTATACAGAGCTACAAACTAAGGACTACACTTTTGAATACTCCATTCCGATTCGGTTCAACCCTCATAAATCATAATTCAAAGGCTTTGCAAGGACGGCGGTAAATCAGTCTCAAGCCAGCTATATCTACTGTTTTTAAACTACGCCTCCATAAACTGAAAAGATGTTTCTATGTGTTTCCTTGATGCATGTGTGATCTGTCGATTGCGATAATATTGTAACGTATAAAAGATATACGGAGTATCCTTTAATACTTAATAGCAGTAATTCCCAAAATGATTTTGCTCTGGCTGTGCACACCAGCAAACAAAGGTTCCATTTTGAAGTAACATGAGGTAGTATTTCTAAGGATGACAAGTCAAAGATCATGTAAAACGAAAGAATTAGCATATTGCACTGAAGCCCAAATAACCAACTGTAATTATATGCGAGCGTATAACTTGTTAAGGTGTATGATGACAATGACTACTCTAGACAATCAACATCTTGGGAGGACATTAGTAGGTTCTTGGTTATACATTTTACAACATTAGTAAAGCTTAATGAGTAATAGTCACACATTTTCTAGCATCTCCTTAAACATCCCACGCCTAAAATGTGTTACTTACTCAAATCTTCCATAGAACTGGGACATTCCAGTTACTACCAATACTAACGCAGCATCTAACCCTAAACAACAGTTCACCAAGGATGGCTACTAAACTAGCAAACTAGCGCTCATTCAACGTTAATATAAGCATACTACGTTCAGCGTTTATCCAATCCCGTCTTCCACGAGGTATGAAGGTGAGATGTGGACAGTCTTACCCCTACCCGAAGGTAGAGAGTCCGGACTCACAGGAAGTGAGGATCAAACCCGTGACCTCTGTCTCCGGAAGAAAGGGTTTTCCTATAAGCCAAAAAGTGCCAAAAATGCTCTTTTTTTATTAAGGACGTTGAGAAAAGTACACAACCCTAAGACGATTACTATAACCTACATTTTCGAACACAACGTACACCTAAACAGACACAATGATACTAAATAAAAAAACACAAACCATTATACCTAACTGGATTGACTAAGTTGAGCAAAATAAATAAACCGCATTCGGCCGTCCAAGCACCATCCCGCACACATTCTCATCCGCAATCAAATACGCCAACGCCCTCGCCACCGCAACTCCCCCACCCGCTCCCACAATCGCGGCAACTATATCCGCCAACAACGCGGCTACTCTAACTTCAAACCCTAACCTCACCTCGTAGTTCCCCAACACCAAGCTCAACGACTTCCACAACACTGTACACGCCACTCCTGTCTCCTTCATCCTGTGAACCACTCTCCTAACCGACTCCTTTGACCGGTCAACTCCTTTGATGACGTCATCGTATTGTGAGATGACGTAAGCGGTTCGGATACCAGCAGCGGTGATTCCGGAGGCAGTTAATCAATGTATCCTTTTGAAATACCGCTTGCTATCGTTTTAAAATTTCATATATTTTTATTTCGGGGGTGTTTGTTATAGCTTATACACTGGGCTTATAAGTTTATTAGGTTAATAAGCTAAAATCAAATGTTTGGTTAAGCTTATCTAAGTGGACTTATAAGTTTATATAAGGGAGGTTTGATAAGCCAAATAATTGTGGCTTATATAAGGGTAGGTGGGTTTTTATAACAATATTATATAAAAAAAAATTATACCCTCATTTAATAATTTATCATTTTTATTTTTATATATTTTTTTGTCATTTTACCTTTATAATTATATAAGTTAAACCAAACACTTAAAAACGGCTTATAAGCTTATTATATATAACATATATATAAGCCCAAATCATAAGCTTAACCAAACAACCCTTTCGTATTGTATTTGTTTTATGTATTTTGTATTAATGGAATGAGTTAAGTTTATTTAAATAATATGTAAAATAAAATAAAAGTTATAGAAGTGGGTCAAAGTGGTGAGATGAGGAATGTTAAGAGTAAAGGAGTATTTTGAGGTGGAAGTGTTGACGTGGGAGCTGGTGGGACTAAAACGGCGAGAAAACGTGTGTTACCACACCTATTGTTAGGAGTGGTCACAAGAGGGTTCGGTTAATTGGGCGATTTTAACTATTCATCGCGGGGACAAGTAATTAAATTTTCTACGTGAAATCGAACAGTACTAAACGGGTAACCGGACATACCGTTTTCCGAAATGAGTGGCCAGCCGTGGTTCCGGTCAAAGTTAACCATTTTATAAGTTTAATCGAGTTTTACTTTATAAATAATAACATGTTACATAACAATTCAACATTTATAGATTATGATCACATTAACAAAATTATACATATAAATGTTTAGAAATATCGATATTAAGAGCGAAATTGTTTGTACAATAAGAATAGTATATGCTAATACAATTAATACATGTACTATTTTTGAAAATTTAGTTAAAAGCGGTTCAGTTAACCACGTAAATAAACGTACGAAGATGTATAAAACGGATGAAAACATATAAAAAGTTCGGAACGGATAAAAAGTCCAAAAACAAATGAAAACGTTCCAAAAAGGATGAAAACACGCCAAACGCAGAAGAATGGTATAAAACGTATAAAAATTTAAAAAAGAACAACGTAATAAAAAAAATATAATTAAAAATAAATAAAATAAATAACAAAAAACTAAATATATATAACAAGGTAGGCAAACCCGCGCTTCGCTGCGGTGCACCGAGTTTTAGCCTTAACATCAATCTGCAATTTGTACTACCCACTTGTGCACCTTTAGCATTGCCACCAATATCACCATCTTACTGATTCTTTTCGTTAGAATTTACATACTGAGTTCATTTCATCAGCAACTAAAAAACATTTTTCAGATGCAAAATACATCAACATGATCATGTCACCTACTATAAAAGAAACTGAAAATAGACTATAGCCTTACAGTTTACAACTTTAATTTTACCAATGAATTACATCATATGTATCGAAGCTAAGTTTACTGTTTGTTTACGGTAACTAGTATACATTTAGTTATGTACCAATACAGTAATATGTCGTACATGGATAGAAAATAAAAAATAAACAAACACCATCGTTCACATCTAAAATGGCAATAGAAAAACAAAATTAGCAGGCCAGATAAAGATCATGCGCACCTGATTTTGGGTATTCCGTACACCCAGGATTTCGGTCACGTTTTCGGCAAGCAGAGACTTGGCGACTCTTAATTCACACTGTAGATGACGCATCCACAAATCTGGATACAATTGCATGTGTATTATAATTCTTATCACCCAAAACACGATCCAAAGACAGTTTGCATAACAGGTTAACAGGTATTCATAAAGGAAAATAAGGAAAATAGCCTTCTGTTTTGTATTAACCTCTTAAAATAAAACCTCTTATCTTTGTTTTAACATGATCCATGGTGTCAACACATGGCATCGAAAACCCATTTACAACATCAGCATTAAAACCAAATAAAACCGAACTAATTAAAAACCAAAACAAATTCTGAATTTATAGATTTTCAACATTAGCAAGTCGACCCAAAACCTGATTTAAATAACATAGCAAACTCATTAATTAGAAGCAAAATCTTTGTTTCGGCACTAATAAGAGGGCGATAAAATTTCTACTAAAATGCAAATCCAAATACCTCCCCTACGTACCAAGACAATTTAATGTTTGATCGCCGAATCAAGATTAGGTTTCTAACAAAATGTGTAGTATTACAAAAAAAAGGTGCTACAAATGAGCCATTCTATGATAAATATGCAAAAGTTAAAGTTATTCTTACCGTGAATGACTTCACCAAATCCGAAAAATGATTATTTTAAGAACATCGGTCTGGTATAAAAGCCCTGAAAAATCAAATAAATTTTTTTATATCATAGCATATAGAAACAGAACCAAAAAGATAAAGTGAAGTTAATAAAAAAACACACACTATTTTATTCAAAGCTTTTATGATGCCCAGATTAGAGATACATCAGAATTTTCACATGTAAATTGTATTTAAAGGGGGTCAGTTCCAACTCGTCCAAACACATTAAAGGTTCACCTACTTGGCTATATAAAATAGGAACTCCGTTTATCATAAGGACTTAACTGATTCATCATATACTAATAGAAATGAGCCTACGATAACTAAAAAGGAACTACTTATCTCAAGCTTGTGAGAGGAATTCTAATATCCCCTTTCTACATAAATACTAATGGTGGACATGGTGAAAGAGAGTGAGGAATAACATCAGCTGATGCAAATACGTCGTCTATTGTACTTTGTACATAGAAAGAACGAAGCACTCTTCATTCCGGTCCGACCTGTAGAAATTGAGATAGTAAATGAGACTAAGAAGAATAGTCCATGACTATGAAAAATGATGATTCTATCTATGTCTAAAGGTAAGTAAGTGCTTAAAAAGCTAAAACTAAACACTGAAAAGTAAGAAAGCCAACCTACGAAAACATTTTAACAAACACATGATATGCAACATTAAGAAATATCTTCTTCCATTAAATCAACACATGATCTAATTACGGATACATAACCATTTGAATCCCAAACTCTGCTCTTGTATATAAAAATTAAAAATTAATACAGGAAAGAAAGAAAAATCATCTTCTTGAGATTGATTGAAAGAAACATTCTGTCTGTCTGTCTGTGTATGTGATGACTGATGAGATGAAGAGGAGATAAAGATGATAAAAGATATTGTCACGTATAATTACAAAATTCACGTCCCGCCAAAAAAAATGAGAAATTATTATTATCGATTCGATTGGATTTCATTTCATAGTTTGGAATAGGTTGAGAAAATAAATACAGTATATGTCAAATGGGTATTTTTATATGGGTTAAATGGTTTTTATTATTGGACAATAGTCTTTCAATAGTCTAAAAAAAATTAGATCTTCGAATTTTTGACCTTCTTCTCTGTTTTTCTCGGTTCTTGTCAGAAAATTTACGTTTCGTCAATAAATTTACATTTTTGTCAGTAAATTTACGTTCTTGTCACTTAATTTACGTTTTCGTTGGTATTTTTACGTTTTCGTCAGTAAATTTACGTTTTCGTCACTAAATTTACGTTTTCATCCATAAATTCACGTTTTCGTCCAAAAATTTACGTTTTCGTAAAAAATTTACGTTTTCGTCAGTAAATTCACGTTTTCGTCTGTAAATGTAAAACCCGCATGAAAATACACGAAAATACCAATTAACTAAAAACTTTATACTTAATTAATGCACGACAAGTATCATGTACATTAAATAAATGACGACAAGTATTTACTTATAATTAAATATTACATGACAAGATTTAACACGAACTTAAATTACAAATACACGACACACGAAATTCAAGAAAACACAAAACATATATAAGTGACCCAATCATACCTCTATATTGAGTTTCATTGACTGATTGTCCATTGAGATCAGGTCCTAAGTTTTTAGGGGGTACCATTAGTGTTTTTACTAAAGCACAATTGATATCATACTTCTTCAGCAGATCCTTGACATATTTTTCTTGATTGATGGAGATGCCTTGGTCAGATTGTTTTATCTGAAGACCAAGGAAGTATGTGAGTTCTCCCATCATACTCATCTCAAACTTTAGACGTTTTTCTTTGTTTTTTTCGGTTTTCGTCAGAAAATTTACGTTTCGTCAATAAATTTACATTTTTGTCAATAAACTTACGTTTTTTGCCAGTTAATTTACATTTTCGTCAGTATTTTTACGTTTTCGTCAGTAAATTTACGTTTTCGTCAGTATATTTACGTTTTCATTAGTATTTTACGTTTTCGTCAAAAAATGTACGTTTTCGTCCAAATATTTACGTTTTCGTAAAAAATTTACGTTTTCGACAGTAAATTCACGTTTTCGTCTGTAAATGTAAAACCCGCATGAAAATATACGAAAATACCAATTAACTAAATTTTTATATTTAATTAATGCACGGCAAGTATCATGTACATTAAATAAATGACGACAAGTATTTACTTATAATTAAATATTACACAACAAGATTTAACACGAACTTAAATTACAAATACACGACACACGAAATTCAAGAAAACACGAAACATATATAATAAGGGGTGTTTTGGCCGGTTTTAAAAGAAAGAAAAGGGCCGATGGCCCGACCCACTATTAAATTACGGCAACATGGTTTACTTTTCACATTTCATTTCATTTCAAAGTTACAAAAAATATAAAAGAATTAGGGTTTGCGTATGTGTGTTGGCCGTCGGCAGAAAGAGACAAAAAAGGGGAGAAAAACAATGGTTTAATCTTTGATTGTTCGTGTGTTGCTAGTATTTGTTTATCCTTGACTCGTATACATATTCGGTAACCTCAAAACCTTTATCTTCCTTATTATTTTTTAATCATTGAATTCGAAGGTAAATCAAGAAAAGAAATAAACATGTTGATGAGTTAAACGAGGTTAAGATTCAGGTTTTGTTGTGGGTTAGTCACGGAAACCGAGAACCCTTGCCAAGGGGTGCTCTCGATGGACCTTTTGAACCCACAACCGCCGGCCTAAAGGGCTCGGTGGCGTGGACTATACTACGAGCCGCAACCAAAAAGGGTGCAGCGGTGGGAAGGTTGTACAGGCAGCAGCAATCGAGACCTTAAGGTCTCGGTAGGGAGCTGTTGAAGTCGGGGGTGTTGCGGCTGGGGCGGTGGCAACCGTGTCCTGGCAGCGGCAACCCATTAGCCACGATGGGAACCGGATAGGGGATAGCCGCAAGCCTTTAAGGCTGCGTCAGGGGTGTTTGTTTGTTCGTGCAACCGAGACCTCATAGTCTCGGTAGGCTTTGTGTTGGGGATTGGGTAACGTAAGTCACAAAGGGTTTGTTTGGTTGTCTCGGCTTATTTTAAAACTCGGGCTTATTAAAGTTTAAATTATTAATACATTGTATTATTTTGACATAGACTTATTTAATTGGCTTATTAATAATACAATTTATTTAAATGGACATGTTGGTAATATTAACCAATTATAATACATGAGGTTTTATTAATTACTAGTAATAATTAAGGTATAAAACATGGTATATTGTTAATTAATAATTATTTATAAACTTTAGCATATGAAGGTTAATTACTAAAATGGACATATTAATATGATAATTATAATTTACCAAGAATTATTATAATTTGCTTATTTGATATACATATTAAATAATGACTTATAAAACTAGCTTATTTGATGGACAAGATGTATTACTTATGTATACTATTTTTTGAAACTTACTAAATATGGAAACTTACCATTTTGGAAACTTACTAAATATGGAAACTTACTATTTTTGGAAACTTACTAATTATGGAAATTTACTATTTTTTTAAACATGCTATTTATGGGAAGTTACTAATAATGGAAATACCAAGTATAATAACACAAGGAACATGAAATACACTAATCAAAAATACATGAACGTAACACATTAAAGGGAAGATAATAAGTGTGAAAACACTTATCCTTTTACCACTTAACTATAATAATAACCAAGCCAAAACGTGTATTTTATGTCGTAAATGTCGGAATTATGCGTGGTTTGTGTTTTTGTTATGATTTAGGACCAAAATGTGAAAAGGGAAGAAAACATGGGCTTTCACGGACTTTTATCGAAGAAAAAGACAAAAGACGAAGTCAAAAGATCAAGAGTGCAAAAAGAACGGAACTCCAAGGCCTATTCTGAAGATGTATCGAAGAAAAAGTCTAAAGACAGGAGTTTAATGAAGTCGAAGAACTCAAGTCTAATAAATGAAGAAATTATAAGACGAGTTCAAATAATCCCGAGACAAAGTCGAAAAAGTCGAAGAATTTATAAAGACGAAAAGACGAGAAAAGGAAGAAAAGATCAACACATGTTAATCCTCCCTATACATACCCTCCTAATGTGTCATTAGGAGGTGTTGGCTATTTGACACATAGTTCTTCCATTTAATTACATGCACTTTCATATTGTCATTTACTTAATTGTCATTTAAATTCTTGCCTTTAATTTCAAGTAAGTTTAATTTTGTGTTGTTGAAAATTTAATTTTAATCAAGTTTTAATTAATCTCTCATTCTACCTTTCTTGTTTTGCTTAATCTTTATGCTTATTATCTTATTGTCATGCTTATTTGATTGCTTGTTATTTTTTATGTGTTTGATTGTGTTAGCTTATTGATTTTATAGCTTATTTTGTGCTTTTCTTAAATTTAATTAAGTTTTTTTAAAAGTTATTTTATAAAAAGTTGATTTTAAATATTTTTATTATTTAGTGTTTTTAAAAGTTTTTAAATTTTGGCTTATTTGCTTTTTCTTAAATTTGTTTTGGTTAAACTTTTAGATAAGTACTTAATTGGTTTTAGCTTATTTTTAGTTTTGCTTATTTTTGATCTAATCCGGATTATTGTCTAAACCCTAGTTTCCCTCACTAGGTCAGGATTCCTTTCCCGAATTAAGTATTGTTTCTAGCTTTTCCGAATTAAGTGTAAGACCAGATTCCGAAATAGGTGGGTGACAACCCTATTCCGAGTTACGTCTGACATCACATTCCGAATTAGTTGGGTGATGGTGCATTCCGAATTAGTTTCTTCTATCTAGTATTCCGAAATACTTCCATAACGGATTCCGAACTAAGTCCTTAACTCCTCTTTCCGAATTAGGTTGTTTACCATTAATCCGAATTAGTTCGTGAGCTTGGATTCCGAACTGTGTATAGAAATTGTATTCCGAATTAGGTGAAGATTCTGCATTCCGAACTAGGTCTTGAACACTGTATTCCGAACTACTTTGGAATCACATATTCCGAACTAGAAGCACGGATTCCGAATTAGGTGAGAATTCTGCATTCCGAGTTATATGTGTGACAGACGTTCCGAACAAGGTAATGCATGGTATTCCGAACTAAGTGGATTCCGAACTAGGTAAGGTATTTGTGTTTTCCAGCGTATGTTTTGATTCTTGTTTATTGTTTTTATTTTTAAACTTTTAATTTTCACGCCATTTTTCTTAATTGTCATTTTTGTGACACGCCCAAATCAGGTTTGCAGCGGAATAGTAATTGGGTGTCAGTAAGTGGATCACAGAACAAATGGCATACAAAGCATTGATCATAATTACATGATTTGAAATACAATTGATACAAATATGGTCTTAGTACAATCAGTTGAAGTGTTAAATATCAGTTGTTACAAATATCCCAGTGAAAACAGATCCCCCAATTATTATGATGCTCCTAAATGATGCTCAGTCCATGCTCAAATAATCCAGCTAAATTTCCTGAGAAAAACATGCTTAAAACAGTCAAC
Source organism: Glebionis coronaria (assembly GCA_025667525.1). Lineage (NCBI taxonomy): Eukaryota > Viridiplantae > Streptophyta > Magnoliopsida > Asterales > Asteraceae > Glebionis > Glebionis coronaria. The sequence continues at coordinate 498,366,767 of CM046877.1, forward strand.
ATAAAGTTAGTGAATTCATAGAGTTTTGTAAAATCATAGTTCAGGACAGTAAATTGTCCTACATAGTGTTGCACAAAGTTTGATATAAAAATCAAGTGTAGGATCTCAAATATCCCATATAGTATTTCACAAGGTTTGATAATAATCAAGTTCAGGTATATCAGTATGTTCCATGTATTAATGTACCAAATAATAAAAGGTCAAGTTTAGAATCGCAAACATCACATACATAGTATCGCACAAAGCCAAATACTATAAGGTAATTACATTCCCATATTGCCCGAAACTGAGACTTGACAGTTAAGTCCTCGACAGATGAGGACCCTTCGCCTTATCATTATCACGGCACCCATAACAAAAATAAGTTCTTAAATGTGAAACATCTGTTGTCCCGGCCGAGGCACAGTGAGCATGACTCACCCAGATGGGGACGGTCAATCCCAAATAGATCTATTTATGACATTCAGGCAATTCAAAAATTCTAACAGTTTCGGATGCACGGGTCATGCGGGGTCATCTACAATAGGCAATCGTAATTAAGGGTAACAGTTTAGTTTGCGTTTCCTCGATCAACAGTTTATTAAATATAAGACATCAAAATCATATAGTCAAAACAAGTTATAGCATGTCTCCCCCTCGCGGGTTAGTAAAAACATAAATAGTAGTGAAAGGCGAGGCTATGAACTCACCTGAATAGCGGTGTCCGATAATATCACAGATAGTCCAAATAGTATGCTCACGATACAGTTAATTACCTAAGAAATAAATTAGGTCTCAGTATATGTACAAATATAATGCACATATAAATGCAGTTGATGAAAATGCATGATCACGGATTTAATAAGTTGTTATCGTTTTCAGTGTTAAACTTATTGTAAGTTATCGTAACATGTACACTTTTAATTTAATAAAGTGTATTTACCCTGTTCGAATTGTAACAGTTCAAATGAATAAAATGATTTATTTAATTAGGACTTGTATAAATTTAATGTTTCATAAACGTCCTTCAAGTTCCGATTGTACACAATTAGTCCTCCATGTTTCACGACTTATAATATAGCCCTTATAGTTTATTATATTAAATAATATTAATAAAACTTAAGTTAAATTGCAAACGAGTCCTTGATTTTAATATAGTTACCAAAACAGCCCCTAGGGCTTGCTAAACTTTCATAAAATGGCAATATTAGTCCTTGTGCTTCAAGTGTTTTATGTTATAAATCTTGATTTTTGAAACTTAATTACGGGTTCGTTACTTAGCCATAAAACAAACGGGGAACATATTTGTATTCTCGGACACACCATCTAAAAGTTTCGTTCTTTAAGTTTTGCTTGAAAACGGCTCTAAAATGGGTAAAAACGGGTTAGATAGGTGTGAAAACACCCATCCTTTTACCACTTAATTCTGGCTAAAACGAGACCAAAACACGTGTTTAATATCATTTGTTTGGAATTATGCGTGGTTTTTGTGTTTAATGTGTTTTCAGAGCCAACCGGATGAATATTGAAGAAGACATGGGATTGCACGGGTTTTATCGAAGAAAAAGACTCAAGACGAAGTCTATTGTCCAAGAGATGCAAAAGATTTGAAGTCATTGTGCCTATTTGAAGATTTATCGAAGAATAGAGCCAAAGATGGAAGATTCATATATGCCGAAGAACTCGAGACTATTAAACAAAAGATTATAAGACGAGTTGGAATTATTCACCGACACTTCTCAAAATCCGAAGTCGGAAACGTTTATTTAAAGAAACGTGAAGGCTAAAGAAGGAAGAAGAAAAGAAGCCCAAACAAAAGCCCATTCACAAAGCCCACATCACACGCCTATATATATGATTCTACTTCACAAATTTAGAACACTTAGTTAGACTTAGTTAGTTTTTCATTTTTCCTAGTTTTAGAGAGAGAAAGTTCCCAACTTTCTCTCACTAAACTTTTTCTTTGTTTTCATCTTTTAAATTTAAGCTTTCTTTAATCTTTGTACTTGGGATTTCATTAATCTTATTCAAGTTAAGCTTTTAAGTTCTTTAATCTTCTTCTACCTTTCTTAGTTTGCCTAAATCCTTGGTCCGATTGTTTCTTCTCATACGGTTTGGATTATTGGATGAGTTCGTGATCAAAAGTTAATCTTTCTTGTTCCCTTTTAAGGTCTTACGTGAATAGGCTATAAGCTCTCCATGCTTATTGGCCTATTTCTTGTTTAACCTTATTGTTTTCGGATTTCATCAATGTTTTAGTCGTCTAAAAGTTCCTTTCATAAAGTTTAACGTTTTAGGTTTTCTAAAGTTGTCAAATTTAAGCTTTTGGAGTCGTTTAAGTTTTGGATTACTTAGCTTATTGATTTGCTTATTGAGTTTTTAAGTTGCCACCAATTTCGGAATTACATTCCTTCCATCGCAATATCAGGGTTTTTACATATTCCGACAGTTTTTCTGATTTGTATCGCAATAACCCAAGTGTGGGTTCTACTTTGCCATAGGTTGGTAATTCCCCCTTATTCCGATCTGGATTGCGATCGCTTATTGCGATCGCACACTCCGACGGGACTAAGGTCCTTTTTTTTAGTCGAAACTCTGGCCAATTTTTATTTACCACATTTCGATAGTAAGTCATTGCAACAGAAGTGTTTACGATATTCCGATCAGACATTCCGATCTAGAACATTCCGATAGAACTGCATTTCGATAGACCATATTCCGATAGCTTGCAGCTTTGTATTCCGATGGATTGTTTTGACACTTATTCCGATGGAACATTCCGATCTGGGATTCTGATGGACCTGTTTTAATTGTATTCCGATAGACAAAGAGTTTTGACATTCCGATAGCTTAAGGTTTTTAGTTCCAAAGTTTTTAGCAAAGTTTTTAAGTGTTAGTTTAATTGAGTTTTCCAAGTATTTTTCTAATCCTTTCCTTAAGTTTTCAAGTTGGTATTTTTAACTCGCCAATTTAGTTTAATCTTTCAAAGCATTTACTATTCGACACTTACTTATTAGTCATTAGTTTAAAATAGATAAACAAACCAACAACTTTTTATTAACCAAGAACAAATCATTCCACTTAGAGCCGAGATCAATTCGAGGAGATACCGAGAAACGAACTTTCAACTAGCAAAATCACAGGTATTAAATGGTGCCGCTGCCGGCTCTTCTCGTTAAGATCAACAGTTTTTTGTGAGAACTTGGATTTTGGGATCCGTTCCCCGTGAACGTTACTTTTTCATAAAAATTTTCAAAAATAAAAAAAAAAATATAAAAAATTTTCAAAAATACAAAAAAAATTAAAAAACATAAAAACCAAAAATATTTTTGCTTTGTTTTTGCCTTGTTAGTTCTTTTGCAGGTGCATGCGTACACGATCAACGTCTTATCAAGAGCCCGAGCCTCTCGAAGACTTAGACATGGCCGGTGTACAAAACAACAACAATAACCCACCTCAAAACATTAATAATAACAATAACAATCCACCTTTCAACAACAATAATAACAACAACAATGAGCCTCTACCGGATAATCGCCTGATGATTGAACTTCTACAAGCACATGTAGACGGCAACAATGATCCAATTGTCATACCCGCGTTTGCAGCCAACAACTTTGAGCTCAAATCTGGCTTTATCCAGATGGTCTCCGCTCAACCATTCTTGGGGCGTACCATTGATGATCCACATGACCACATCAAGAGATTCTTGCAACTCACCAATACGGTCAAATTCAATGGTGTTCCACAAGAGGTAATCCGTTTGCAACTTTTTCCCTTTTCTTTAGAGGGACAAGCCCGGCATTGGCTTGCTAAGGAACCGCCACAGAGTATTCTTACGTGGACGGATTTGGAGACCAAGTTTATCAACTACTTTTTCCCACCCTCTCGTACTACCTCTTTGCGGAATGAAATTATCAATTTTGAACAAAAGTACGATGAGTCGTTTAGTGAATCTTGGGACCGTTTCAAAGACCTTTTGAGAAAATGCCCACAACATGGTTTTACCAAAGTGCACCAAATTAATACTTTTTATAATGGTTTAAACATGAATGACCAAGATTCACTAAACAGTGCCTCGGGGGGTAATCTTTTGGCTAAGACTTCCAATGCTTCTTGGGATATCATTGAGAATAAGTCTCGTGTGCAAACCAAGAGTGTTCAGACCAATGTCGCTAGTGCTAGTACTAGTGACAGCGACAAGCGACTTGACAAAACCACTGCGCTTCTTGAATCGCTTGCTACCCAAACCGCCAGCAACACCAATAGCATCAACGCTAAAAACGCTAAAGACGCTCAAGTCAATGCTGTTAGCCAACCATGTGAGATATGCGGGGGTACTCACTCGTACACCACTTGTACCGCCACACAAGACTACCCTTCTGAGAATGTGAATGCAGCATACGATACCTATCCTCAACCCGCTTATCAAGCTCGTCCTCAAGGTGACCACAACCTGCTTAGCTACCGCTCAAACAACTATCTCTCACCACCCGGTTTTACTCCTAACAACCCAAACCAACAAAACCTCAACCGCCCTGCTCAACAACAACAACCATCTCGTGGACCATACATACCACCTCGCAAACAACAACATCCACCTCAACGAAACAACCAAGTTTACCAGCAACCTGCTTATCAACCACCCGCATACAATGCTCCTCCCAACTAACCCACCGCTTTACACCAAGAAGTGGAAACCTACATGAGGACTAACGATGTGATCGTGGGAAATCTTCAGCGGGAAGTGCTCAACTTGAAAGCAGACCTGGTGAAACAAGGGAACGATCTGAGAGCTGATATGAGAAACACTTTGGATAGTCAAACGAATGACTTAAAGAATATGATGGCTAGTTTCTTCCAAGGTAATCAACCCTCTTCTTCGGGTCCTCTTCCAAGTAACACCGTTGCGAATCCAAGAGGGGAGATGAAAGCAATCACCACTGCAGTGGCAAAGGTACCAAGGAACCCGAGCTTCCTATACCTCCACCGGTGATTGTGACTAAGGAGCACGAGTCACCTGCTCCTATTCCTCAACCTTCTGCTTCCCCAATTTCTCCACCTCTTACTTCTACCCCTCCTCCACCCAAGGATGTGAGTGATCCCTCGATCCCAAAGCCTTCCTCTTCTTCCGATATACCTTATCCCTCAAGGTTGAGGAAAGAGAAGCTCAAAAGCAAGGACGATATTCAGGTTTCGAACTTTCTAAAAATGTTTAAACAATTAAATTTTAACATCTCCTTTGCTAAGGCTCTCGCTCACATGCCTAAGTACGCGAAAATGTTCAAAGATCTTCTTAGCGACAAGGAGAAGCTTCTTGATATTGCTAACACCCAACTTAATGAGAATTGTTCTGCAGTGCTCTTAAGGAAATTGCCAACCAAGCTTGGTGATCCGGGTCGTTTCTTAATCCCTTGTAACTTCCCGGGAGTAGAGAATTGCATGGCTCTAGCCGATCTAGGTGCCAGTATTAATCTAATGCCTCTAAGCGTTTGGAAGCAATTATCTCTCCCTGAGCTAGTCCCCACCAAAATGACTTTGGAATTAGCTAACCGTACGGTTGCTTATCCAGTGGGGATAGCCGAAGACGTCTTTGTAGGAGTCGACAAATTCACTTTTCCTGCCGATTTCGTCGTAGTCGACTACGAGATGGACCCTCGTGTGCCATTAATTGTTGGTCGTCCATTCCTGAGGACCGGTCGCACTCTCATCGATGTTGAAGCCGGTGAGCTTATCATGAGAGTGGGTGACGATAAAATTGTCTTCAACATGGGAAAGTTGTCTAAACAACCTTATTCATACGAGAGTGTTAATTGTATTGACGTTCTTGATGAGGCTTGTGAAGAACACTTTATTGATGCTTGTAAAAATATTCCTACCTCTCTTCCCAATGTTGAGACCGTTTCCTCTATTGATTCATCACTGTCTCTATTTGGAGAAAGTGATTTCTTTTGGAAAGATCTTGAAGCCACCATGGGAGATGTGAACTTAACAAATGACGATTCTCCCACCGATTGGGATGACGACATGCGTTTCTTTTAAAACCTTCTCAAAGAAGACAATCTTTCTCCACCATCTCCCACGGTTATTGCTATCGATGCTCCGACTTTGAAAACGCCTCCCATCGAAAATCCTCCAGATTTAGAACTTAAGGAGTTGCCACCCCATCTCGAGTACGTGTTCCTTGAAGAAAACAAGAAGTCGCCTGTCATCATCGTGAAGGACTTGAAAGAAGAAGAAAAATCTCGCCTCACCGCCGTGCTTAAAGATCATAAGAAGGCAATCGCTTGGAAAATTTCCGATATCCGCGGAATTGATCCGAACTTTTGTAGTAACAAGATTCTCATGGAAGATGACTTTAAACCCGCAATCCAGAGCCAAAGAAGGGTTAATCCTTGAATTCATGACGTCATCAAACAAGAGGTAATCAAACTTCTAGATGCCGGCTTGATCTACCCTATTTCGGATTCGCCGTGGGTAAGTCCCGTCCATTGTGTGCCCAAGAAGGGCGGAATAACCGTTGTTTCCAATGAACACAACGAGTTGATTCCCCCTCGTCTCGTTACTGGGTGGAGAGTTTGTATTGATTATCGCAAGCTCAATGATGCCACGAGAAAAGATCACTTTCCTCTTCCTTTCATGGATCAAATGCTCGAGCGTCTTGCGGGTAATGACTATTACTGCTTCTTAGACAGTTTCTCCGGGTATTTTCAAATTCCCATCGATCCTAAGGACCAAGAAAAGACCACATTCACTTGTCCCTATGGAACATGTGCTTACAAACGCATGCCTTTTGATTTATGTAATGCTCCTGGGACGTTCCAAAGGTGTATGATGGCTATCTTCCATGACATGGTAGAAGACACTATGGAAGTATTCATGGATGATTTCTCGGTTTATGACGATTCTTTCTCTGCTTGCCTTGCCAATTTAGAACGTATGCTTAAGCGGTGTGAAGACACTCGCCTTGTTCTTAATTGGGAAAAATGCCATTTCATGGTAAAAGAGGGCATCGTGCTAGGACAGAAGATCTGCAAAGCCGGTCTTGAAGTAGACCGTGCTAAAGTCGATGTTATCGCTAAGTTGCCTCCACCTTCAACCGTGAAGGGTGTGAGAAGTTTTCTCGGTCATGCGGGCTTTTACCGTCGATTCATCAAAGATTTTTCTCAAATCACTCGCCCGATGACCCACCTCTTGGAAAAAGATACTCCTTTTATCTTTTCCAACGAGTGTCTTGAAGCCTTCAACTCGCTTAAGGATAAGCTAACTAAGGCACCCGTCTTGGTTACCCCTAATTGGGAGCTTCCCTTTGAGTTGATGTGCGATGCTAGTGACTATGCTATTGGTGCGGTTTTGGGCCAAAGAGTGAACAAACACTTCCAACCGATCCATTACGCTAGCAAGACAATGACTGGGGCTCAATTGCATTACACGACAACAGAAAAAGAGCTTTTAGTTGTTGTCTATGCTTTTGAAAAGTTCTGCCCCTATCTTGTCCTTTCTACCACAATCGTTTACACCGATCATTCCGTGTTGAAGTACTTGTTCACCAAACAAGATTCTAAACCAAGACTTCTTCGCTGGGTTTTGCTACTCCAAGAATTTAAAATCGAAATTCGCGATAAAAAGGAGCTGAAAACCTAGCTGCGGATCATCTCAGTAGACTTGAGGATCCTTACCAAGGGGATCATCCGAACAAAGAAATCAATGATTCTTTTCCCTTGGAGACCTTAATGTCTATCAACTCGACTGCTGATGAAACCCCGTGGTTTGCGGACATTGCAAACTACTTGGCGGGTGGAATTCTCGTTGACGGGTTAACATCCCAGAAAAAGAAGAAGTTCTTTAACGATATTAAGACTTACTTTTGGGATGACCCGTATCTATTCAAGCAATGTGCTGACTTGATTATTCGCCGATGTGTTGATGGACCGGCAGCTTTAGAAATCCTTGATGCTTGCCACAAAGGACCCACCGGTGGTCACTTTGGTCCCAACTGCACCGCCAAAAAAGTGTTTGAATCGGGATTTTATTGGCCCACCATCTATCGTGACGCTCACGAGATGGTTAAACATTGTGATGCTTGCCAAAAACAAGGCAAGATCACACATAAAGACGAGATGCCTCAGAATTTCATTCAAGAATGTGAAATCTTTGATGTTTGGGGGATCGACTTTATGGGGACATTCCCTTCTTCTAAAGGAAACAAATAGATCCTTGTAGCCGTTAACTACGTCTCCAAATGGGTTGAAGCCAAAGCTTTACCCACTAATGACGCATGGGTGGTTTGTAACTTTTTGAAATCGCTATTCGCTAGATTCGGTGTGCCTCGTGCCATTATTAGTGATCGCGGGACTCATTTTTGCAACGACCAATTTGCTAGAGTCATGGCTAAGTATGGTGTAATTCATCGTCTTTCCACCGCCTACCACCCACAAACTAATGGCCAGGCTGAAATATCCAACCGAGGATTAAAGCGAATTCTTGAAAGAACCGTGGGAGAGCATCGTGCCTCATGGGCTGATAAACTTGATGATGCTTTGTGGGCTTTTCGTACCGCATACAAGACTCCGATTGGTTGTACACCATATCGTCTCGTGTACGGGAAATCATGCCACCTCCCCATTGAGTTGGAGCACAAGGCTTACTGGGCCTTGAAGTGGGCTAATTTTGATATCAACAAAGCCGATGACCTACGCAAGATCCAACTCAATGAGCTGAATGAACTCCGTAATGAGGCTTATGAAAATTCTTTGATCTATAAGGAGAAGACTAAGCTCATTCATGACTCTAAGATTAAGAATCGAGAGTTCCAAGTTGGAGACAAAGTTTTACTCTTTAACTCTCGGTTGAAAATCTTTTCGGGCAAGCTAAAATCTCGTTGGTCCGGCCCATTCACCATTGCCCAAATTTTTCCATATGGTACTCTCGAGCTCGCTCAACCTAATGGACCAAATTTTAAGGTGAATGGCCAACGAGTGAAGTTGTACTTTGGTGAGGACATCTCTCATGAGATGATTCCATCCCTCACCACGTTCCCCATGAACTAATTTTGGGTCGAGTCAGGCTCGTGACTCGGTTATCAAAAACAAGCGCTCCTCGGGAGGCAGCGGAGTATCTATCCTTTGCTGTTTTAACCTCCTAAGTGTAGGAGGACCTATATAGGTGCTTTGTGTTTGTGTGTGATGTGATTACAGGGATGAATGCACTTTTGGAACCTTTGAAGAACCGTGCTCCCGTGTTATCCGAAATCCGGTTCTATCTCTCACCTACCGTGATTCAATTTTCTTCATACTCACATTTGAAATTGATCACTTTAGTCGTCTCTTCCTTAACTTGATTTAACCAACGTGCACAATGTCATAAGTGTAGGGGAGACTTTTCCCACATACTTAAACATTGAGGACAATGTTTATCTTAAGTGTAGGGGGGGACTTCTATCGAAGTTTTAAGTGGACTTTTCCATGAAAATGCCTTCATTTAACCGGAAAATCATCTTTTTCAATATTTTTCAAATTTTTAATTAACTTTGGCCATTTAGTCGTAATTTTTAAATTTTTATCATTGCTTTCATATGTATATACCCCGCAATAAAGTCAAAAATATTAATAAAGTGGTGTAGCTAGTTTAGAAGTCTTTGACATATTAGGCCCGTTGCGATTATTTTGACTCAACCCGAATAGACTTATCTAAGTTTATTCTAGCTAGTATCCTTAACCATGTAGACCTTAATTGGTTTATTAGGCTAAGCATCCACGAGTCTCATTACTTGAGATTTTAAATTGTGGAGAACGAGAAACGATAGAGTCAATTATAAGTCGGTATTCTTGCACAAGCTCACTTGGTGTAATTATTTGCCTATTCTCCCATCACTTGCTAATATATTATCTGCAATAAGTAAGGTCGTACGATTTGAAAAGTTACTTAGCTTCTAGCCCAAGATCGTTTAAAAGTTGCTCGGCAATGATAAGAGTTCATAGCCAAGGCATAACTTATGAAGCGGGGCGCGAAGATTGGCGAGTCCGAAAAGGCCCTAACAAGGCATGAGGATTCCATTTTATTGCTGAAGATCCAAAAGTGATGTGAAAAGCATTATTCCCAAAATCAATATGAAGGATCAAGACTCACGACGAAAAGCAATCAACTCCCATAAAGATCATGGAGAAGTCTATCCGAAAAGACCCTAACAAGGTATGAGGATAAATAGATTCAAGTCCGAAAAGGAGGCGGATCGTTGTATCTCAAAATCCCAATTAGAGATTGAAGAATAATCATGAAGTCGTGGTCAACAAAGTTGGAGTACCCCTCAAAAGTCTCCAAGTGAAGAAACTCTATAACGAAGAGAAGACCATTATCTCAAGAACGTCTCTCAAGATATGAAGTATGAAGTACATGCCAAATATCGGCCCGAGAAAGGTCTCAAATCGTGAACCGAGTTATGCCAAGATATGAACTTTTTGATATCCCGAGAAGCAGTTTTAAGAGATTTTGTCCTTTAGCTAACTATTGATCAAATCGTCCTACTTTGCTTTCAGCATAAATAAACTATCGAAATAAGTCCAAAAATGCATCTTCATGATCATTCTAAGACAAAAATAAAATATAAGAGATACACCTAGGAATAAGGGAGTTTAAGCATATAATTAAGCCATGTGTGTAAGTGTTTGAATTGCTAACTTATAATAACAATGATCTTGTTTTTAAGCTTAGTTTGGGGAACGTGAAACTTGAGGGTGATAAATCTTCGCATCACCGAAGCCCTAATGTAAGTCCTTGATCTCTTTGCAAGTTATTTCCATCCTTTTGTTTTGATTTCTCTTAATACTATAATTTTGGTTTAGTAGTATAATTAATAAGGCCAAGGTTGATTGATTATGAGAAAAGTGTAAATTTGCTTTATCGCTAAGCATTGCATAAGGGCATGGCTATGGTTAAGTGTAGGGGATTTGATAGGTGTGAAAACACCCATCCTTTTACCACTTAATTCTGGCTAAAACGAGACCAAAACACGTGTTTAATATCATTTGTTTGGAATTATGCGTGGTTTTTGTGTTTAATGTGTTTTCAGAGCCAACCGGATGAATATTGAAGAAGACATGGGATTGCATGGGTTTTATCGAAGAAAAAGACTCAAGACGAAGTCTATTGTCCAAGAGATGCAAAAGATTTGAAGTCATTGTGCCTATTTGAAGATTTATCGAAGAATAGAGCCAAAGATGGAAGATTCATATATGCCGAAGAACTCGAGTCTATTAAACAAAAGATTATAAGACGAGTTGGAATTATTCACCGACACTTCTCAAAATCCGAAGTCGGAAACGTTTATTTAAAGAAACGTGAAGGCTAAAGAAGGAAGAAGAAAAGAAGCCCAAACAAAAGCCCATTCACAAAGCCCACATCACACGCCTATATATATGATTCTACTTCACAAATTTAGAACACTTAGGTAGACTTAGTTAGTTTTTCATTTTTCCTAGTTTTAGAGAGAGAAAGTTCCCAACTTTCTCTCACTAAAATTTTTCTTTGTTTTCATCTTTTAAATTTAAGCTTTCTTTAATCTTTGTACTTGGGATTTCATTAATCTTATTCAAGTTAAGCTTTTAAGTTCTTTAATCTTCTTCTACCTTTCTTAGTTTGCCTAAATCTTTGGTCCGACTGTTTCTTCTCATACGGTTTGGATTATTGGATGAGTTCGTGATCAAAAGTTAATCTTGCTTGTTCCCTTTTAAGGTCTTACGCGAATAGGCTATAAGCTCTCCATGCTTATTGGCCTATTTCTTGTTTAAGCTTATTGTTTTCGGATTTCATCAATGTTTTAGCCGTCTAAAAGTTCCTTTCATAAAGTTTAAGGTTTTACGTTTTCAAAAGTTGTCAAATTTAAGCTTTTGGAGTCGTTTAAGTTTTGGATTACTTAGCTTATTGATTTGCTTATTGAGTTTTTAAGTTGCCACCAATTTCGGAATTACATTCCTTCCATCGCAATATCAGGGTTTTTACATATTCCGACTGTTTTTCTGATTTGTATCGCAATAACCCAAGTGTGGGTTCTACTTTGCGATAGGTTGGTAATTCCCCCTTATTCCGATCTGGATTGCGATCGCTTATTGCGATCGCACATTCCGACGGGACTAAGGTCCTTTTTTTTAGTCGAAACTCTGGCCAATTTTTATTTACCACATTCCGATAGTAAGTCATTGCGACAGAAGTGTTTACGATATTCCGATCAGACATTCCGATCTAGAACATTCCGATAGAACTGCATTTCGATAGACCATATTCCGATAGCTTGCAGCTTTGTATTCCGATGGATTGTTTTGACACTTATTCCGATGGAACATTCCGATCTGGGATTCCGATGGACTTGTTTTAATTGTATTTCGATAGACAAAGAGTTTTGACATTCCGATAGCTTAAGGTTTTTAGTTCCAAAGTTTTTAGCAAAGTTTTTAAGTGTTAGTTTAATTGAGTTTTCCAAGTATTTTTCTAATCCTTTCCTTAAGTTTTCAAGCTGGTATTTTTAACTCGCCAATTTAGTTTAATCTTTCAAAGCATTTACTATTCGACACTTACTTATTAGTCATTAGTTTAAAATAGATAAACAAACCAACAACTTTTTATTAACCAAGAACAAATCATTCCACTTAGAGCCGAGATTAATTCGAGGAGATACCGAGAAACGAACTTTTAACTAGCAAAATCACAGGTTTTAGGGTTCAAAGACAGCGGGTCAGAATGTTCAAATTTTCATCAGCTTTTAAAGTGTGCGAGGCAGATTTTTAAAGGGCTGTAACTTATTCGTTACTTGACCGTTTTTAGTGTTCTTGGTGTCTACAGAAAGTTAGTCAGGAGATCTACAATATCCTAGTTGGTGTCGGGTTCCAGATCTAATTCTAACTCGCTCAAAAACGCAACCAAAGTCGGCTGGTCAGCCTACATGTACATGCTGTCAGCTTTTTATCCAAGTGCTGACAGCTTTTAGTGTTCAAACGCAGGTTTTCAAAGTCAGTTTTCCGATTCGTTATAGCTCCGTTTTAGGTGATTCAAGAGGTTGTGGAAAGCTGGCTAGGTGATCTATGAAATGCCCCCATATACAAATCTATACTCGTGGTCCTACTGGGACTAAACGGGGTCTAAAGTAGGCTGGTCGGGATGGTTTTACACATAAAATATCGCTCATGTTATATTTGTTTAGCATAGCAAACGTGTTCCGTTTTCGCTCAAATTTGGCATGGATACTAACTAAGGGATAAGTTAAGACCTACTACATTCGTTTTTAGCCCAGCTCGTATTTTTAGTGTGCGTTTCCCTATGGCGCGTTCTAACATCAGGAGGTTGTGTTGATCTATATATGTTATGTTCGGCTTGTTTCGGTAAGTGATTTCTTACTCGTTTCTTAACCATTTTATGTGATTCGAGTTGGGTTATTATCTCGGGACTATGGGGTACGTTCTGCCCCCATAAAACTCGTGGGCACTCGATCCTAGGTGGTTCGTTTAGGGTCTTAAACATTAAGATTTAGGCTAGTTATTTACAATTTGGTTGCTAACGCATTTTGTTTCTGTATAGGTAAAACGACTCCCCCCCTCCTAATTTGTCTAACCCAGCCGTCAACTTTTATGTAAGCATTTACATGTAATACTCATTTCACTACCTTTTGTTTCTGCTTTTAAACTAACGTAAGAAAAGGGTAACAAGAAACCAACAGTACCATTACTTAACACAAATATGTGTTTTTATTTTTCTATACGTAACTTACAAATCATACATTTCATCCCCATTCTTAGTATGTAAACACAGTTTTTAAGTGATGGCGGATTTCTTGTTTTTAACTTAACTCCAGCACAATTACTATGGATGAATGAATGCATTCGTATGACGAGAAAATGAAAATAATAGGACAAGGATTTTGTGAACTCACGAATGCATTGATGGAAGCCCGAACGCATGATTCGAACTCCGGGACCTGTTGGTGTCGTTTGAAGACCATAGCTCGTCCTTAGTTCGAACCCCGGTGAAAACTAATCCCGAAACTAAACTCTAACATACCCGTGTACATTCATCATTGATGTGTTCTTTTTGGATCTAGACGGATGTCCTTGTATATATATGTATGTAATTTGTATGAGTATGGAAAAGCAATTGTTTACTTGCACCATGAAAGTGAAATGGAGAAAGATGAAAGTGTTTGTGGGTTTATGTAGACGAGAGAGATAGATGTATCCAAATCCAAGATAAGATTGGAGAAGATTTGGCTTAGATATGCTAGTATCTCATAAGTATCAAAAAGATTTGTTTTGATTTGGTTTCGATTTTGTTATATATTTAGCTATATAGAACGTGTAGAATAGAAAGGGATCCAAGGGAAAGCTTAGGTTGATAATGTAGTCATATCTAAGTTTTACTTTAGTTTATTTGGTATAAATACACGAATTAGGGTAGTTATGTACTTAAAACTCGACTAAAGGTTTTCCATGGTCTTTTTAATGTGTCGACTTAGTATAATTTGTAATATTTGTTTGACTTTAAAAAAGTCGTGGTTAAATGTCCTAATGATTCGCGTTTGAAAATTAATTTGCGTAGTTTCAAGTTTGTCTCGGTATGTAATCTTTTAAATAGTCATTATAAATATAATTTAATTATGAATCTAGTTATAAGTTGTATTTTAAATGTGACGATATTCATTATAGTGTGGTTAAGGTAAAAGTGTTTATATAATAGATATTAAAATACTCCACTATTTTTATATACTAAAATGATGATTTTTGTACGTAATAAGTCTTGTGATGATATATTGTAAGGGTGATCCGTAAAAATATTATATAATGAACGATAATAATAATAAAGTCGGTAATGTGTCAAAAGCCCAAATTTTGGGGTTTTACAGCACCTACCCGTTATTTTAGCTTTGTCCTCAAAGCTTAAGATGAAGTTACTCGTCCAGGGAACAAGTGAGGACACTTTTTCTTGAACGTGTAATCTTGTGAACTTAAGTTTCGACTCATAGGTGATATTTAGGATGTAGTTATTGATCGTATGCTTCCGATGAGTACATTCTAATAAGGTAACTTGTCTTTTATGTTTTGATAATTTACACATTTGGTCCTTTTATTTTTGTAATGTGACCCTTAGGGCACAATTAGTTTTTCCAATGAAAATAACTTAGGGCTCAAAATATGTTTCAAAACTGGCAAAATCAACCTCTAGGGTTTTTAATCCGTGTTAAATCAACTAGGGATTCTTTCAAGTTTGTTAATGTCTACGTTTAGCCCTTAAGAATTAGTAAAAGGTTCATTAATTCATATTCGAGTTCTAATAAGTTTAGAGGTTGGATAAAATAGGACAAGTTTGTTTTAAGTCTTGGTTTTTATTTACATGGGCTTCCCGATATACTTATATCCTACAGAGAGCAAACATCAGTTTGACTCCAAAGCTTCACTCAGCGAAATGGCTAAGATTATTGTTGATATTGATTGGGTAAGAAGTTGCAAATAATCTGCTTCATTTGTGGCTGAGCTGGGTCATAAGTTGCGTAGAGAAGAAGTACTTCAAATGATGGAAATCAAAGAAGAGACCAAGAATAAAGAAGTGTGCATCCCTGGTGAGATGCTGAAAGGGTCATGCATCTACTGTTGGTGGTTCAAAATTTGGAAGTCATTCATTTCAAGGCTTGTTAGACAATGGTATTGTCAAACTAACTGGATCCGAAGAGGAAGAAGATTGTCCAAAAGTATGGGACATCAATTATCTCTTTCTGGAGGGTGACAAACATAACCCTACAAACTACACTCGTGGTGAGTTGGGCACGTCTTTTATGCTTGGGTTTGTTTTCCTCGTCGATTTGAGAAATGTGAGCTTAGAAGATAAGGCATCCTCTTATCAAGTATTTCCGGGCTTCGATACAAGAAATGACACTAAGTCTAGTGTCGATAAAGTCTGTGTTACCGTCGCCTCGAATGATCGAGGTTTCATTTCCTCGTGGCAGATGAAACAGCTTTATTTTCTCTGTGACACCCCAAAGGGGTCAATTGAAACGGAAGTCGGCACCCCAAAAAGGGTTTAAAATGCAGCGGAAAAGGACACCCCCAAATGGGGTCGAATGCAGCGGAAGTGGTATTTGGGTTAAGGATAAGCCAAAAGTCAAGAGCAAAATGCTTTGATCTAAGAGAGATGAACACGAATCTTTCTATGTTTCTGGGTGAGGATGTAATGACATCAGATATAAGTTAATTTAAGGATAAGATATTATTGGAGGAAGTCGCGAGTCAAAAAGGATTACATTCCATAATTGGATAAACAAAATAACATCAGTTATGAGTCATGTCGAATATATTTAAGCTCATGTGATTATAAATTTCTATTTACATCGATAAGCGTCCTCATCCATGTAAGGTAAATTTCATAACTCCATTCGGTGACCTATGATTTCTTTATTCAAACGAAAAAGCGTCCTAATTCATTTTAATAAGGATTTCATAGCCCACCTTACCTAAATATGTCCGGCAAGGCTTATTATTTAGAATAAATATAATATCTAAGATAATAGATATTATTAAGATACTTTACAGCCCGTTTGCTTATAACCTTCGTCTTCAGATGTCCCATAACATCTTAATACGAAATTATAAATAAACTTCTGGTCCGGTGGCTTAAGATTTCACTCTTAGACGTCACATAACGTCTTGAGAGGTAATCATCATTAACTTAGGATCAAAAGACTCAGGTCTCATATGTAATATATAGGATCATAAGTACCTTGATTTTAGGTTCCACCGCATCATTTAAAGATGCAAACTTATCCAAATAATACCACGTGAAAATACTATAAGCAAACGTGTATAAGTCGTTAATAAGTCGTGGTCCGTAGATATACGTACAAAATTATAAGCGTGAGAAAATAAATGTTGACGCGCGATAACGTGCGCAAGAATACGTACCAAACAAGGAACTCATATATACAACTTAATGATATATTACAATCATAAGTATAGGCATTGTATCATATAGTTCCTTCTAGTAAGGTATATATACATATATACACATAACAGCAAGTTCAAACATCTAATAAAATGTAGTACACGGGATAATGCTCCCTAGTCTGTTTTTAAATATTCCAGTATGTACGGTTGTTGTAATCCGTTCTTATTATGTGGCCAGTCAGTTTTCCAAGTAGTCAAAATAGACTAACCGGTTTATAGTTATCAATTAATTATAAGCAATAATCAGCGTATATGAAATGATTAGCGTATAAGCTTAAGCTTGATACAAAATCAATCATGGAGGATTTTAAAAATCTTAGTATAAGATTTTCAAGATTTATTTGGATTTCATTATAATACCAACTCATTTTTAGGCAATCCATTTATGTTACTGTATTTTAACTAAATACATCGTTGTACAAGTATTAATAACCTCCATTTAAATTTGTTATTGATAATATCATTTAAGTAAAAGTATTTTACTCACCATTGTTGTATTTTACTTTTATATTCTACGTACATTAAATTTCATAATCTTTATGAACAGTTATAAAAGTAATAACACTTTATTACATTTAATTTAATGTCCCCAAAGTTTTCGCAAATTAAATAATAACCCTTTGTTTACAAGTTTCAGAAAGTGATGGTTCTAGTCCATTTAGTTTAGGATTCACTCAAGTTTTAATACATTAAATGAAATAAGGGGTCTAGGGTTTGCTTAAGTTTCAGTTATTGGCAAAACAAGTCCCTCCTTGTTTAGGTGTACACTTTTTGGTTCTTAACAGTTTTAGTCCTTAGGGTTTAGTAAGTCACGAAAGACATTTATTACTCCCTACACTTTCAAATATTTACAATATTATTCCTTGTAATTACTGTTTTATCAAAATAGGTTTCAATGTCACGGTTTTAATCCATGAGTTTAATGAATTGACATTTTTAGTCCAAAAGTTTTTATGAGATATATTTTTGGTATCAAAACTTTGTTTAAGTATAAAATCACTAAGTGGGCTTATTAAATGTGCCAAAAGAGCTAATGGGCTTCCCAAACCCTTATTGACCTTACAAGATCCATTAACAATTTTTGTGAGTTAAGGATTTCTTAATGGGCCTAATTACATTTTTAGATCCATTAATATTACAAGTTTTACTACATAGGTCCATAGGACAATAAATGGGCCTAATGGGCTTCCTAATGGACCTAAACATATTTTAGTCAATTAATAATACTTAACCATTTATCTATGTGTGAAGTTTATGAAACCTTACAAGCTTATTACTGGTTTGTAAAGATTAAGTCTAGATCTCTAAATAGAGAGTAAAAACCTACGGTATGTTTTATTTCCGGGTTTCAAGTGAAATCCAAGTTGGTTACAAATTTGTATATTAATTATAAGCTTCACAGTATTTTAGGATAAAGTCTAATCTTGTTTTATGTTTACATTTAATTTACGAGGTACCAAAAATTAAGATTTAGGGTTTATTATGAGTTCACAAGTTTATTATAAGTTCTAAAATGAATCAGATAGCCCAAGCTATATTTCTCTTCCATGTGTTTTCATTATGAAATCTAGGTTTAAAAAGTAAATTTTTAAAGTCCATACATAAGATCTAGGTTTTTACAAGTTTGTTATAAGTTCAACCGGATTTAATCAAGATCTAAAAAAAAATCATATTTTAGATTTTTCCCAAGATATATAAAAGTCTAGTTAAGTTTACCAAAGACGTGGTAAGGATTTTTAAAGATACATTAAGATTTCTAAAAAAAATCTAATTTAAACTTTTCCAAAATTTAATTAAGTTCTTCCAAAGTACAATTATTCAAGAAAAGATTTCCAAAATCCTTTTATTTTATTATTTGTTTCTTTGCTAAGTTATATATATAAATATATTCCAAATCTTCCAAGATTTTCCAAAATCTATTTTTAGATTTTACAAGATTTCCAAAATCTATTTTAGATTATACAAGATTTCCAAAATCTATTTTAGATTATACAAGATTTTCCAAAATCTATTTTAGATTTTCCAAGATTTTTCCAAGATTTTCTAAAATCTATTTTAGATTTTACAAGATTTATAAAAATCTATTAAGATTTACCAGGATTTATAAAATCTAATTTATATCGTCAAAAGATTTCCATTTTCATATTTCCAGGGGTTTGTTATGTATTATGTTGTTTGTGTTTATAATGCATTGTTCGGGCCATCATACTTCAGAAGCCATTCTATAAACGTTTGAGGAGCGAGGGCACTTTAAGTCGTAAACCCAACCACTCAGTCAAAACGAAATATCGAGATGGAACATCTTTAGTATAAAGCTCCCTACTAACATGACATGTTTATAAGTTTCATTAAATACGTTAAGTATTTTAATACTTTAATATCTTCATAACGATATTAAACAGTCGTAATACATAAAGTACGTAAATGGTTAGCATCTAGTACTACCATAAATATAGATGAATAGGATAATAAATTGCACTTAAATCATATAGTTATGCATGCTCTCTATGCTAAATGCTCTCTAAGTATGTCCCGTCAAAAACCCAGTTTTTGAAATCTAAGTTTTTGAAATTTTAATCCGGTTATAGTTCAGTTAATAAAATAGAAAAACAATTTTATTTTTGATCCGATTCTCTATAACCATTCGCTCTGATACCATTCTGTGACACCCCCAAATCAGGTTTGCAGCGGAATAGTAATTGGGTGTCAGTAAGTGGATCACAGAACAAATGACATACAAAGCATTGATCATAATTACATGATTTAAAATACAACTGATACAAATATGGTTTTAGTACAATCAGTTGAAGTGTTAAATATCAGTTGTTACAAATATCCCAGTGAAAACAGATCCCCCAATTATTATGATGCTCCTAAATGATGCTCAGTCCATGCTCAAATAATCCAGCTAAATTTCCCGAGAAAAACATGCTTAAAACAGTCAACATAAAGTTGGTGAATTCATAGAGTTTTGTAAAATCATAGTTCAGGACAGTAAGTTGTCCTACATAGTGTTGCGCAAAGTTTGATATAAAAATCAAGTGTAGGATCTCAAATATCCCATATAGTATTTCATAAGGTTTGATAATAATCAAGTTCAAGTATATCAGTATGTTCCATGTATTAATGTACCAAATAATAAAAGGTCAAGTTTAGAATGGCAAACATCACATACATAGTATCGCACAAAGCCAAATACTATAAGGTTATTACATTCCCATATTGCCCGAAACTGAGACTTGACAGTTAAGTCCTCGACAGATGAGGACCCTTCGCCTTATCATTATCACGGCACCCATAACAAAAATAAGTTCTTAAATGTGAAACATCTGTTGTCCCGGCCGAGGCACAGTGAGCATGACTCACCCAGATGGGGACGGTCAATCCCAAATAGATCTATTTATAACATTCAGGCAATTCAAAAATTCTAACAGTTTCGGATGCACGGGTCATGCGGGTTCATCTACAATAGGCAATCGTAATTAAGGGTAACAGTTCAGTTTGCGTTTCCTCGATCAACAGTTTATTAAATATAAGACATCAAAATCATATAGTCAAAACAAGTTATAGCATGTCTCCCCCTCGCCGGTTAGTAAAAACATAAATAGTAGTGAAAGGCGAGGCTATGAACTCACCTGAATAGCGGTGTCCGGATAATATCACAGATAGTCCAAATAGTATGCTCACGATACAGTTAATTACCTAAGAAATAAATTAGGTCTCAGTATATGTACAAATATAATGCACATATAAATGCAGTTGATGAAAATGCATGATCACGGATTTAATAAGTTGTTATCGTTTTCAGTGTTGAACTTATTGTAAGTTATCGTAACATGTACACTTTTAATTTAATAAAGTGTATTTACCCCGTTCGAATTGTAACAGTTCAAATGAATAAAATGATTTATTTAATTAGGACTTGTATAAATTTAATGTTTCATAAACGTCCTTCAAGTTCCGATTGTACACAATTAGTCCTCCATGTTTCACGACTTATAATATAGCCCTTATAGTTTATTATATTAAATAATATTAATAAAACTTAAGTTAAATTGCACACGAGTCCTTGATTTTAATATAGTTACCAAAACAGCCCCGAGGGCTTGCTAAACTTTCATAAAATGGCAATATTAGTCCTTGTGCTTCAAGTGTTTTATGTTAGAAATCTTGATTTTTGAAACTTAATTACGGGTTCGTTACTTAGCCATAAAACAAACGGGGAACATATTTGTATTCTCGGACACACCGTCTAAAAGTTTCGTTCTTTAAGTTTTGCTTGAAAACGGCTCTAAAATGGGTAAAAACGGGTTCTAAGACAGCGGGTCAGAATGTTCAAATTTTCATCAGCGTTTAAAGTGTGCGAGGCAGATTTTTAAAGGGCTGTAACCTATTCGTTACTTGACCGTTTTTAGTGTTCTTGGTGTCTACGGAAAGTTAGTCAGGAGATCTACAATATCGTAGTTGGTGTCGGGTTCCAGATCTAATTCTAACTCGCTCAAAAACGCAACCAAAGTCGGCTGGTCAGCCTACATGTACATGCTGTCAGCTTTTTATCCAAGTGCTGACAGCTTTTAGTGTTCAAAGGCAGGTTTTCAAAGTCAGTTTCCCGATTCGTTATAGCTCCGTTTTAGGTGATTCAAGAGGCTGTGGAAAGCTGGCTAGGTGATCTATGAAATGCCCCCATATACAGACCTATACTGGGGGTCCTACTGGGACTAAATGGGGTCTAAAGTAGGCTGGTCGGGATGGTTTTACACATAAAATATCGCTCATGTTATATTTGTTTAGCATAGCAAACGTGTTCCGTTTTCGCTCAAATTTGGCATGGATACTAACTAAGGGATAAATTAAGACCTACTACATTCGTTTTTAGCCCAGCTCGTATTTTTAGTGTGCGTTTCCCTATGGCGCGTTCTAACATCAGGAGGTTGTGTTGATCTATATATGTTATGTTCGGCTTGTTTCGGTAAGTGATTTCTTACTCGTTTCTTAACCATTTTATGTGATTCGAGTTGGGTTATTATCTCGGGACTATGGGGTACGTTCTGCCCCCATAAAACTCGTGGGCACTCGATCCTAGGTGGTTCGTTTAGGGTCTTAAACATTAAGATTTAGGCTAGTTATTTACAATTTGGTTGCTAACGCATTTTGTTTCTGTTTAGGTAAAACGACTCCCCCCCTCCTAATTTGTCTAACCCAGCCGTCAACTTTTACGTAAGCATTTACATGTAATACTCATTTCACTACCTTTTGTTTCTGCTTTTAAACTAACGTAAGAAAAGGGTAACAAGAAACCAACAGTACCATTACTTAACACAAATATGTGTTTTTTTTTTCTATACGTAACTTACAAATCATACATTTCATCCCCATTCTTAGTATGTAAACACAGTTTTTAAGTGATGGCGGATTTCTTGTTTTTAACTTAACTCAAGCACAATTACTATGGATGAATGAATGCATTCGTATGACGAGAAAATGAAATAATAGGACAAGGATTTTGTGAACTCGCGAATGCATGGATGGAAGCCCGAACGCATGATTCGAACTCCGGGACCTGTTGGTGTCGTTTGAAGACCATAGCTCGTCCTTAGTTCGAACCCCGGTGAAAACTAATCCCGAAACTAAACTCTAACATACCCGTGTACATTCATCATTGATGTGTTATTTTTGGATCTAGACGGATGTCCTTGTATATATATGTATGTGATTTGTATGAGTATGGAAAAGCAATTGTTTACTTGCACCATGAAAGTGAAATGGAGAAAGATGAAAGTGTTTGTGGGTTTATGTAGACGAGAGAGATAGATGTATCCAAATCCAAGATAAGATTGGAGAAGATTTGGCTTAGATATGCTAGGATCTCATAAGTATCAAAAAGATTTGTTTTGATTTGGTTTCGATTTTGTTATATATTTAGCTATATAGAACGTGTAGAATAGAAAGGGATCCAAGGGAAAGCTTAGGTTGATAATGTAGTCATATCTAAGTTTTACTTTAGTTTATTTGGTATAAATACACGAATTAGGGTAGTTATGTACTTAAAACTCGACTAAAGGTTTTCCATGGTCTTTTCAATGTGTCGACTTAGTATAATTTGTAATATTTGTTTGACTTTAAACAAGTCGTGGTTAAATGTCCTAATGATTCGCGTTTGAAAATTAATTTGCATAGTTTCAAGTTTGTCTCGGTATGTAATCTTTTAAATAGTCATTATAAATATAATTTAATTATGAATCTAGTTATAAGTTGTATTTTAAATGTGACGATATTCATTATAGTGTGGTTAAGGTAAAAGTGTTTATATAATAGATATTAAAATACTCCACTATTTTTATATACTAAAATGATGATTTTTGTACGTAATAAGTCTTGTGATGATATATTGTAAGGGTGATCCGTAAAAATATTATATAATGAACGATAATAATAATAAAGTCGGTAATGTGTCAAAAGCCCAAATTTTGGGGTTTTACAATTTTAATATTGTTTTAATTTATTTTAATTTTTCAAGTTTACATTTTTATTTGATTGTCAAATTTACTTTTCGTCAAGCTTTAATTTTACGTCATTTAATTAAATTACTTTTAAGAGTCTTTATTTTTCACCATTTACGTTTTAATCATTTTAGCTTTAATTACCTTTCATTTACTTTAAAGTTTTGCAATTTCATTTTAAACAACGACCAAAAATATTTGTTTTCCACCAAAAGACGACTGAGTCGCACGTTAACCAGTAATCAATTCGAATAGAATCGAGAACAATTCAACTTAGTAAAATTCAGTTATTAAAATGGCGCCGCTGCCGGCTCTTTTCGTGAAGATTAACGGTTTTCTGTGAGAGACGCGTTGGATTTTGGGATCCGTTCACCCGTGAACGTTATTTTTCTTGCTCAAAAATTTTCAAAAATCCATAAAAATTAAAAATTTTCAAAAATCCAAAAACACTAAAAAACTCATAAAAAGTAATTCTTTTTCAATGTTTTACACCAAAAAGATTTTATTTTTCCAAGTACATATATATTCTCTATTTCTTTGGTATCTTTTTCTTTTTTCTTTTGCAGGTGTATGTGTACTAGATCTTCATCTTATTCTGAGCCCAAGACTCTTGAAGATTTAGATATGGCTGGTGTGCACAACAATAATAATCCACCTCACCCCAACATGAATAACAACAATCTTCCTCAACCAGACCTTCGAACGATGGAGGAGCTTTGTCAACCAACAATGAATGGACGCGGAGGACCGATTGCGCCGATGCAAATCACGGCTCCAGAGTTTTCGTTGAAGCATCACATGATCCAACAAGTTCAAAACACTTGTCCATTTCGCGGATTGCCGGATGATGATGCCAACAAACATCTCGACAAATTCATTACTGTTACTCAAAGCATGAATTTGCCCGGTGTTACTATGGATTTTCTTCGCCTTCATCTATTTCGACACACTTTATCCCACCATGCCGAAAAATGGTTTGACCGTCTTCCTAAGAATTCAATTCATACATGGGATGAGATGACTCAACGATTTTTGTCGCGCTACTTTCCACCATCCATGGTCACGAGCCTTCGGAATCAAATCAGTGGATTTACTCAAGAGCCTGATGAATCACTTTTCGATGCTTGGGAACGCTATAATGTTTTGATCGATCGATGTCCTAATCACAATATGCTCCCCGTCACTCTGATTGATACTTTCGACAACGGTTTAACTTTTCGTGATCGTGATACGATTAATGCAGCCGCCGGTGGCACATTTATGAAAAGAAGACCTGTCGATTTGTAAATCTATGCTTATGTTTTTAGAGAGAGAAAGAGATAGAAAGATGGTGGATTTCACACTTCTAGAGAGAGAAAGTTAAGAACAACTATGTGTAAAATAATGAAAACCACACCCTCTCCATCAAAGGAGAGGGTTTATATACCCAAGCCTTGTAATGGGCTTGGGCTTACACTTTTGGGCCGGCCTACACATGTTGTAGGCTAGGCTTGGACTTGTTTGATAAGTAAAGAAGATTAACTAAACTACGAGCTATAACATGGACTATTGTTGGAGTGACCGATCCTTCTTAATACGTAAAACGTATTTCCAACAATCTCCCCCTAAGGGAGGTCACTCCAAACAAGGGCGTTACCCGAGTTACAATAATGAAATAAACCTAGCATACTATGCTTGTCTTGAGCTCGTAGTCTTCGTCTTTCTTTTTCTTTTTCTTTTCTGGTGAACATGCTGATGTGATCTTTGATATCAATCTTGAGCATTAATCTCTTGCCTTGATCTCGTGCATCCATCACTTGTGATCTTCGCCTCTTTGTGACACCATGTCCCACATACTTATACCTTCGTAATTCTTGAAAGCTTCAGAGTTTGATACAGCGGAAGACTTAACTTTTAGGCTTTCTTGAATTAAATGAGATATTAAGTGCATAAAGTATAAGCATGCGGGGACGACTTCTTCTTGGATTCCGCAACGCCACCGTCTTCAAATGCCGCAACATAAGTAGACACGAACGAAATGGCTTTGAACATTTCATTCTAATTTGGTAGCATTTTACCTCCGGTCGGTGAAGACCGTTGGACGATATTAGATATCGTACCTGTGACGGATAGTTTCAATTAAGTAACTTCCTGACAGGATTTCACGGGTAAACCCGTTCTCTTTACTCGACCGTCCAAAGCTGACTGCGAACGTAAAGAGTGAATCATTTGGATAAAATTATCCGCATGATTTGAAGCCGTCAATTCATGTTCCTGGAACAAGTGAAATTCAATTAAGAACCGCACCATCGTTGCTTTCCAGTTGTCACTAGCTTGATTCGTATAGAATCTTGCAAGTTACCTACCAAGTGCTGTTTGAGGTTAACACTAGAAGGATTTCCACTCATCACTGTGAACACTAAGGTATCACTCTGAGTGTTCTGGCAAGATCACTAAGATATTGCGTAGAGGCCTGGAACGTGTTTAAATTCAGTTAAGAATTAAACAGCTTTTGCTTTCCAGTTATCACAAGTTTGATTCATAAAGAATCGCACAAGTCACCTACCATGAGTTTTTTGATATTCGCTCAAGAAGGATTTCCATCTTCATTGTAAATACTTTCGTATTACTCGGATGTTTAGGCAAGATCATGAAGATTTTGCGTAGGACTCTTAAAATCTTTCTTACTTTTCACAGTGTGTGAAGAAGCAAGGAAATATGAAAGTGTGTCCTAATGAGATATTTGATGATCTCAAATGGCTTTAGACTCGATCGTGCATTTTGGATTTTTAGTGATCGGAGGCTGGAGAGGAGTGCCACCTTTTCAATACCAATTTATTCGGAGTGAATAAATCAATAGATAACGTGTTGTCTCCGTGTGATTAAAACAAATACCTTTTGAGAGATATCTGAGTTAGCTGGGATGGGTTGTGCATTGCATCACTGGGTCCATGATGTCTTATCTTCAATATCAAGCATCATTAAAAATGATCTCAATAGCATATGTATTGACCCGGTTTCTGCCTAAGTTGTAAGGAGGGCTTCTTTCTTTACACCCTTTATCTTTACAATTCTTTTTCATTCTTCAACCCCTTCAATGCTTACCAATACGTCATAACTAGCACCTTGTTGTGATTGTTCCAGTGCTAACTTAAGTACTTGGTCAGCATTCAGCTACGTTCACAATCTTTCTCCATCTTTTCTAAGGACTACTATTTCTAGCTATGGAATGTCCTTGGGAAGATTCCTCCGGTTCTAGAAGAATCATAGGACTTAACCTATCCTACCATCCTTATGTCACCACAATCTTCATCGTCGTGAAATAAATGGGTTTTGGGTAAGTATATGTCACCATGAAAATCCATTTTGATATAGCAAATCCGTTTTGCTCCCCCTTAACATATGCCACGATATTCGAAAACATTTCGCACATGTCGGGATAAGCCAGCACTTTAAGTCAAACCATTTGTGATAATATCCCATATTAAATCACATTTTCTCCCCCATATTAAAAATATTAACCCAATCGATGTTTTTAATATCAATTGATTTAATGAAGTTTTAACAAAGGTTTTAGGAAGAAAAATGCAAGTCCGTTTTATCTTCATGATATCAAACGCATGAGATATGATACTGATTTGTAACATGATCACATATTCACCATATTAGAAAAGAATTAACAAGGTTGGACCTGATGGATGATAACATCATATGATAAGATCAAATGGTTCTTGTCAGCATATGTTGGTCGCCTCGTCTCGTCTGAAGTCATCTCTTGACACCACGTGTACGATTGGTATTGTTGTCTTGACACCAACTTGTGAACTTGGCACGTTCGGCATCGAAGATTCTGAATGCTTGACAATTGCTCCCCCTCAATTGTTGACCCGTTTTCTATTGAAAGAGCTGTAGTCGTCGGTTGAGTAGTCGCATCGTCGAGTATGTAGATACCAATTGTAGATAGCATGGTTGTAGAGATGATAGCTTCATAAAAACAAGACTTCTCTTGTTTTAACAAATAAATGCACTGAAACGTACATATATTTGTGTTAGACCAAGTTATAAAGTAAACTTGATCCCTTACAAGGTTTTAAAGTAAACCTTGCCCGAGAAAATTAATTCCCGTTGTGAGCCAAAGCTTTCATAAGAAATACTTGACTTTAATGTGAAAACCGGGTTGCAGTCTGAAATAACTACAAGCCATTTAGGCATGTTTTATGAAATATTTACAACTTTTGTACGAACTCTATTTATGGCGCCGTGTCGATATTAATCAACATTTCTAAAGCCGTAAATATTATCGTACCAAAAGACATGCCTTTGAAAAATAAAGTAAAAATATTTTTGGATTTTAATGAATTTTTCAATTTTTATGGTTTTTATATGGTTTTATATTTTTGTATTTTGCTTTTGTGGATAAAAATATAAACAATATATACAGATGATCACCACGGATACAGAGAATAGTTTTACCAAGACTATTCTTTCGCTTCATCTGCTAGTTCCTTAAGAGTCTCAGGCGAGAAGGTTCTCATTCCTAGCTTGTCGGCCAAAAATTCAATTCGAGCGCGATCTAAAGCCTTCGTGAAAATATCCGCCAATTGATACTTAGATCGGACAAAGTAAAGCTCGATTACTCCATTTTCCACTTGCTCCTTGATGAAGTGGTAGCGAATGTCAATATGCTTCGACCGGGAGAATTGAACGTTGTTGCAGCATAAGGCAATTGCACTCTTGTTGTCACAGTACATCGGAATCTTGTTGAAACCTAGACCATAGTCGGTTAATTGCGATCTCATCCAAAGAATTTGAGCACAGCAACCGGACATAGCTATGTATTCTGCTTCCGTACTTGAAATTGCAGCGCTTTTCTGCCTTTTCGATGCCCAACTGATTAGTCGATCTCCTAATAGTTGCAAGGTTCCACTCGTGCTACGCCTTGTATCTTGACAACCCGCATGATCCGCATCTGCATATGCCATTAGTGCAATAGAAGAGTCCTTCGAATACCAAAGTCCCCGATTAATGGTTCCTTTAAGATATCGAAAGATCCTTTTAACAGTAGCTAAATGTAACTCAGTAGGCCTAGTTTGATACCTGGCACACATACATATAGCAAACTGAAGATCAGGTCGACTGGCTGTGATATACAGAAGAGTACCGATCATTCCATGATAAAGTGTCGGATCAACGGCAACTCCATGTGGATCTGCATCAAGCTTAGTTTTCTCCACCATTGGAGTGTCCACGGGGTCGCAAGATTCCATCTTATATTTCTTAAGCGATTCAAGGGCATATTTGGATTGATTAATAAAGATGCCTCTGGGACTCTGAGATATCTGAAGACCTAAGAAGAATGATACCTTGCCCATCATTGACATCTTAAACTTGGAAGACATGAGTGTCCTAAACTCATCCGATAAGGTTTGGGTCGAGGCTGCAAATATAATATCATCAACATATATTTGTACCATAATCATATCTTTACCTCGTTTCTGAATGAACAACGTGGGATCCACCTTGCCTTTTGCGAAGCCTTGAGTAATGAGGAATTGTGACAATAGATCATACCATGCGCGTGGAGCTTGTTTCAACCCATAGAGAGCCTTCTTAAGCTTGTACACATGATTAGGATAATTAGGATTCACAAAACCATCCGGCTGTTGAACATAGACTTCTTCCTTGATTTCACCATTAAGAAATGCCGTCTTCACATCCATCTGATAGACGATCATATTCATATGGGCTGCATAAGCGAGGAATAGTCTAATAGCTTCCAAACGGGCAACAGGTGCAAAGGATTCCATAAAGTCGACGCCCAATAATTGCTTGTATCCACGAGCTACTAGTCGAGCTTTGTTTTTCAATATTCCGCCTAACTCATCGAGTTTCACCTTGTAAACCCATTTCAAAGTGAGTAACTGCACTTGATCCGGACATGGGACAAGTTCCCATACGTCAAGACGTATAAACTCATTAAGTTCTTCTTGCATAGCTTCTATCCAACATGATTGAGTAAAAGCTTCTTTCCATGTCTTAGGTTCAACTTCAGTGAGAAAAGCATCAAAGTGACAAAACATTGCACTTTCTTGTAACTGACTTCGTGTGGATACCGGACGATTAGGGTCACCAATAATAGAATCTATAGGATGATCCTTTGTCCACTTGCTGTCATGTTCACGAATCCGTGGATTGGAGTAAACTGTAGAAGGAGCTTCCTCTGAGGTGGACGACCCGGCTTGATTAGGGTCGGGAATAGATACACCAAAGAATGGAAGTTCACGCATTTGAGCGAATTCCAAATCGTGATCATCATCATCCTCTTCATCATCAATAGGCATGACATGGGTAGTTGAAACATGTGTTGGTTGAGAATTACTTGTTGAAGGTATATCTTGACCAATTGTTGGTGCAGATGTATCTGATTGAGCAACGGTTGTTGGAGCGACAACTTCGGTTACCGGAGCTATTACTTCAGGTTCTGGAGCAACAATACTTGGAGGAGTAAAGAATTCATCAAAGAACGGTTGAAACAACGTATCCCATTCCTTCCTAGTAGGTGGTGTAAATGATGATGAAGTAGGGTTGTTTGGGACAAGACCAGAACTAATATTACTGGGTCCCATTTCATGAAGTGCGGGTTCAGAGCTGCTTTGCTCAGAAGCCATTGCTGTCAGCTCATCAAAATCAACATTCATAGTTTCAAGGATTTTGCGAGAGTTACGGTTGTAGATTCGGAATGCCTTCTTTGCGGGGGCGTAACCAATGAAAATACCAATATCAGCCTTTGGTTGAAGTTTTCCCAAATTGTCACCATCATTATTTGGATAGCAAAGAGAACCAAATACATGAAGATATGATAAATCTGGTACTTTTCCATGGAGAAGCTCATAAGGTGTTTTACCATGGCGTTTACGAATTAGTGACCGGTTTTGGGTGTACACTGCTGTAGATACTGCTTCTGCCCATAAAAACAATGGAGCCTTTGCGTAAATTAACATCGTTCGAGCAGCTTCCATAAGTGTGCGATTTCGCCTTTCAACGACACCGTTTTGCTGTGGAGTGCGAGCAACGGATGTTTCATGAGAAATGCCAACTTCTTCATAATAATCACGCAAAATTTGATTCACAAATTCGGTTCCATTATCTGTACGAATGCGTCGGACAGTAGTGTTGAGTCGCACTTGAATCATCTTGAGAAATCTGATGATGAATTTAGGTGCTTCATTTTTTGCTTTAAGAAATTTCACCCATGTAAACCGAGAGTAATCATCGACAATGACGAGGATGTACTTTTTGCCACTAAGACTTTCAACACGCATTGGCCCACAAAGATCCATATGCAATAGATAAAGTTTCTCTTGGTTGGTGTCTTCAGTCTTGGGTTTGTAAGACTTCTTAGTGCTTTTCCCCATTGTACACGCGGAACACAAATGATCCTTGTGAAATGATAGTTTAGGAAGACCACGAACAAGTTCGTTTTTCGCCAAGTGATTAATAGCGTCAAAGTTAAGATGAGATAACCGTCGATGCCATAACCATGACTTAGTCTTCGATGCTTTGGAGAGAAGACATACGGGAGAAGCGGCCATCATGTCTTGTAGAGACAAAGTATACAAATTATTCCCTCGAGTACCTTTCAATAAATCAACCCCTTCCAAATTACGAATGAAGCAGGTATGCTCTCGAAAAGCAACTTCTAGGTTTGCATCACAAAATTGTCCCACAGAAAATAAGTTGTGACCAAGACCTTCCACGTAATACACTCTTGAAATTATAACATTCCCAATATGATATTCACCATAACCCATTATCTTTGCAATATGATCATTTCCAAATCGAACCGTACCAAGAAACTTGCTGACGAAATTTCTGAGCTGAGAGCGATCTCCGGTCATATGCTTGGAGCAACCAGAGTCCAAATACCAGAGAACAATTTGGACCACCTGTTTTCAATCACAACAGTAGACAATGCATTGGAAACTATTGGTTCCGGAGTGTTAGCAGATACAGATATGTTATTATCAGAATTGCTAACATTTTTGTTATCCTTAGATTTCCTGCATTTTCTAATGTGAGTTTTAGCATTTACAGGTTTTACTGTTCCAATTTTCTGAGGTTTTGGAGTATTAGTGGGCACTACAGTGGGAGTAGACCTATTTAAAGGGCACTTTGTTCCTATAGTAGTGTTGGTGTTCCTAGTTAAAGGACACGCTTGTGTTTTGGTAGCCTTGGTACTCCTAGTTAAAGGGCATGCTTTCTTCGCTGTAGTGGGAGTGATCCTAGTCAAAGGGCACATATTTCCTACTATAGTGAAAGTTCTACCAGTGGGGCGCCACATCCAGCCAACTTGGGTTAACACTTTCCCAGTCGGTTTCCATTCTAATCCATTTTTCCGGGCATGCATCTCATTCACATGGTCAATAAGGCAAGAATCATGACGACTAGAAAACATACATTCATTGCAATTCCAACATTTTAAATTAGAATTCACAGTAGGCTTAGAACGCTGCACAACCGCAGAGCCTTTAGGTTTAGCTACATGATTCTTTTTATTCAAAACAGAAATAACATTCCTAGGATGGGCTTCTACTTTCTTCTTCACTTGACTACTAGATGGGGGCAAGATCCTATCATTCTTCTTGTTTCTTTTAAGCTTAGATCTTTGAGCCTTAGTAGTGGTGCTTACTCCTGTAGAAGGCAACACGGGAATATTAGAAGCTGGTTTTGATTCCGCCTTATCTTTAGTGACCAAAGTTTGAGATGGTTTAGTCCTAGGGCCCTTGTTAAGTGGTGTGACGGCAATAAGGTTTCTTTTGATTGCACTAGAGGACGATGCTGAGATAGTGGCTGCGTTATCCACAACATTCTTACCTTTTAGAGTACGAAGTGTTTCCTTTAACTCAGCCAAGACCAGATTTTTATCACAAATTTGTTCCCTCAAATCAGATATTTCCACTGACTTTCGATTCAATTGATCAATCAACGATTGATTCTGTGCAGTGGTATCAACACATGCTGGCTGTACTGAATCGAAAAGTCGTGTATTTTTCTGTTTTAAGTTATCAACTTTGGACAACATCTTGGAAACTCGATTATCTAGATCAAGTTTAAAATTCTCAGCGGCCTCAAGTACGTTCACACAGTTAAGCTCCTTAGATTTCTCTAATTCTATCGGCAAAGAGTTAGCAACTTTGTCACTCGGCTGACGCTGTTTTGATTGTAAATTCAATCGAAAATTCTTTTCAAAATGTGCATCATCGATATTAACACCTTCGAATGACGTTTCAAAGATTTCTTGAATAAATTGTTGCTTGCATTCAAGCGAAATACAATGTGTTTGAATCTCATCAAAACGTTTTGAAAGCGAAGAATATGAATCTTGAAGCTTTAAAAATTCAGCGTCAGATTCGTGACAAGTACTATCTACCACAGTATCCACAGATTCAACATTATGCACAATAGAATCATTATCAACACTTGTATTCACACAGACAGAAACTATATCATGAGACATCACTTGATTCAGAAGCAGATCATTATGGCGTGAAACTCGTTCTATTTCAAGTAAACTATTTTCATAAGCATCTTCCATTTCATTGAAAACACGTCTAACTTCTTCTATTTCCAAAAACAAATCTTGATCAATAGTACGAAGGCAAGCTTTAACATTGTTTACAAACGGAACAATTTCATCTCGAAACGCAGCTCTAGTGTGCTCAAAGTTCCATTCACCTTCCGTTATGGCCGTGGCCGTCGTACGTTCCAAAATGACCTTGTCAAAATTGGCTAAGTGTTGGTGAACCGTATTTAAGTTAACGGACGCCTTACTTACTGGTGGAATTAACTTCGTTAAATCCTTTTTGACGAGTGTAGGAGACGTACTAGGAAGGTTTTCACTTGACAAACTTTGGGGCACAAGAACTGTTAATTCTGCTAATTCCTTTTGTAAGCGAATGCGTGTCTTTTTCGAAAATTGATCTTTGTTATGTTTATCATAATCAATTGTATGGAATTTTGAAAGCATTTTAGAATGAGTTTCATCCCCAAGTGATTGTGTCTCCTCAGTACTACGAACAAAAGGTGCTTCTTTCGATTTTCCAATTATGGTCATATCATAAAGTCCGGGAATATATTCCTGAGCTTGTTTTGCATAACCGGGATTAGGTGGTAAATCTTGAAGACGCTTAAGTTCGAATTCTTTAAATGATTTAGTTAAAAGATGAACCTTTTCTGTGGAAGCGTATTGTTTTAAAAGCTGTTGTTCTTTAAATTTAAGAAGTTTGGTAGCATTAATTTCCGATTCAACCTTTTTAGACTCGAGAGTTTCGAAATCCATTTTAAGTTTCTGAAAATCATTGACAACCGACTCTTTTGCTTTTAATTCATTGGAAAGATTAGCTTTTAATGATTCTATTTCTTTCAAGTGTTCAATCTTTTCAAAACGAAATTGGTCAAATTCAGAACATGTTATTTTCTCTTCTTGAGGGACCATTTCAAAAGTTTTGACCTTTTCTTTATGCAACGCAAGCTCAGCAGTTAGGGTGGAATTGGTATCTACGGATTGTCTGAGGGCCATATGCATTTGATCAATAATATGTTTAGGCACCATTACCAAATCATGTTGAGCATAAGATTCCATACCCGTCGTAGCATTTGGTTGAGGTTCACTCAAATGTGTATAATTGGATACTACAGCATTTGAGTTACTAGTTCCCGAATGCTGTTCGAGGTTGTCATTTTCATGCCCAACTTGATGTTGGTTATCATCAATATTATTAGATGTGGTTGGTACCTCACTGATGACATCAGAACCGTAGTGAGAGAGATTAGCAACAAGATCTTGGGCAGAGTGAATGTCATCACAATCAGAATCATATGCGTCAAGGTCATCTGCTTGATAAGCTGCATTAGAAGTAGAAACGACTGCAATGCCTTCAGTATCTGCTGCCCCTGGGTCTGCAAGAAATGCTAACTCCTCTGAATCCAAAATCTTCCCCTTAGACTGAGCATCAACCAAATACATCTTCTCATGAAACCATGCATCATCCCTTCTCCTTTTCGGCTGAGTGCATTCCCTAGCCATATGACCTTGTCCTCGGCAATTGTAGCAAGTCACAACCTTCTTAGGACCCATAGGACTCCCATTTCCACTAGCTTGAGCATTCACAGCTTGATTGTTCCCAGTCCTTGTAGGAGGTCCATATGAATTTTGCCTTCCCTGAATAGGTTGCACCGTCACTTGACCATCTTGAACAGTGGCTTGTTGTCGAGGATTTGAAGAGGTGCGGAGCTGATTGTTTGTTGGTGGAAATCCTCTAGTAGCAACAAGTTTTGACAAGTAAGCAGTGAGATGGTTTAGAACATCAGCTGGCGTATCATTTGGAGTAAAGACCGGTGCTTGGATTGGTGGAAGTTCATTAGAGTAAAAAGCCTGTGCTGATTGTGCTTCTATTGGAAAATATCCTTGCTGAGGAGTATAGCCCATTGGAGAAGTGTTGGCTTGTGATGGTGATGTCTGATATGGTGGTTGCTGTGGAAAAGATTGTTGATGAACACTTTGTTGATATTCTTGTTGTGGCATCATTGGTGGTTGATAAGATGGTTGCTGTGGTTGCTGATAGATGTGTGGTGGTGGCTGCTGCAAGTATGATGGTTGTTGATAAGTATAAGCCATGTTTTGTTGAGAAGCATACATTGCAAGGGGATCATGAACTTGAGGTGTAGACAACCGAGCCTCGATCACATGACATTCGTGTTGTTGAAGAAAAGCTTGAAGTTGATCCACATTGGTGTTATGCAAGTCCTTAGCCAATTTAACATCCGTCACGTATTTTTTCCATTCTGGAGGAAGAGTGTTCAAATACTTGGTGTTCAATTGAAAGGTAGGAATTGCCATGCCATAGATATTAAGCTCATTCAACAATAGGGTAAATCTCAGATAGTAATCATTGAGAGTCTCCCCTGGCACATAGGCAAACTTATCAAAAGTATCATAAAGCTTACACTCTCGTTCTTGTTTAGTTAACGAGGTGCCTTGCATGAGAACACGAATTCTATCCCATAACTCTTTGGCAACTTTATGTTTGCTGACGAGTTTGTAGACATCTGGAGGAAGAGCTTGGAGAATGATATTTGTAGCATACTTATCACATTTATCTTGAATCTTCATATCTCCAGTCAACTCACCCGTTGTGCGAGGACGAGTGGTCGTACCTTCCGTCACAGTACCATAATCTAATGGTCCATTGAGCACCGATGCCCAAATTAGATGTCCATTCTCCTTGTTCAACATATAAAGTTCCATTCGGGAAGCCCATTCCTCATACATAGTCTTCACCAACATTGGTGGACGATTATCCGTACCCGAGAGGATGGACTTATCCGTAAGAGATGTATACTCCATTTCAATAAGTTAAGATTTACAAAGTTGATCGAACAATGAAATAAAGTTAAGTATTTTTGTGTTGTTGTGAGTTAAAACCGAGAAACAATGTTAAAATCCCCTAAAATATGTTCTCGATAAACCAAAAATTCCAAGTCAAAATTACACACATCGAAATTTTTTTATGGAAAAAAATTGTGATTATCGGAATGCCAGATCGGAATGTCAGATCGTAATACCAGATCGGAATGTCAGATCGTAATACCAGATCGGAATGTCAGATCGTAATACCAGATCGGAATGTCAGATCGTAATACCAGATCAGAATGTCAGATCGTAAAACCAGATCGGAATATAGCCCTGTCGAAATGTTGTTGGTATCGGAATGTTCAGATCGCAAAAGCCCTATCGGAATGTTCAGATCGCAAAGTGGCTGGCAAAATTCGAGCAGAGTAACGACTTAAAATACTTCCTTATCCCCGTCGGAATCTCAGATCGCAAAGTACGATCGGAATGCCAGATCGGAATAAGTAATAAAAATACAGCGATCGCAATGTAGAACCAAACCCTTTCCGATGGTAAGGTTATTGCGATGGAAGCCCAAGTACAATTTGTACTTTCCGATGGATGTTTTCTGCTAGAATTTCGGAATGAAGAACACACCCTTTTTTGCACTTTTGATCCAAGAAAGATGATGTTTTAGCGAAAACCAAGATACCAAGAACACTTTTAAGCACAAATTCCTATGTTGCACTACTTGATACTACGATCAAAGCAAAAAATTTTGAAGATTTCGGCAAAACACACTTATACAATACGAATTGTTTAGAAAACAATACGCAACACAAACACAAACCTATATTTCATCCCAAGCTCTGATACCATTTGTCGATTTGTAAATCTATGCTTATGTTTTTAGAGAGAGAAAGAGATAGAAAGATGGTGGATTTCACACTTCTAGAGAGAGAAAGTTAAGAACAACTATGTGTAAAATAATGAAAACCACACCCTCTCCATCAAAGGAGAGGGTTTATATACCCAAGCCTTGTAATGGGCTTGGGCTTACACTTTTGGGCCGGCCTACACATGTTGTAGGCTAGGCTTGGACTTGTTTGATAAGTAAAGAAGATTAACTAAACTACGAGCTATAACATGGACTATTGTTGGAGTGACCGATCCTTCTTAATACGTAAAACGTATTTCCAACAAGACCCGAGGAGTGTAGAGAGCTTATAGAGAACATGACCACTCATCACAAAAATTGGGATTCATCCGCATCTTCAAAGAATAACCCGAGAGTCAATGTTTCTTCTACTTTATCACACACCGAGATGACCGAATTCACCCGCATGATGGCCGAAATGAACAAAAGTATCCAACTCTTGGCTATAAATCAACAACAACAAGTTAAAGCTGTAGCACTTTCTTGTGAGATCTGCGACGGTCCTCATTCATACACTGATTGTGCTTCTACTCATGACAATCCGGAAAACGTGTATGCGGCTCATGGTAACTATTCAACGGAAAGCTATCAAGCCCGACCTCAAGGTAATCGTAACTTGCTAAGTTACCGTTCCACCAACTTTCTTTCACCCGTTTTTTCTCCTCAAAACCACAACCCCAACAACTAAAATAGAAGCAATCCAAACCCACCTCGAGCTTCTAATCCTTATAACCCACCCGCTCAACAAGCACCACCCATTAATCAAGATGTTGAAACTTTCATGAGGACCCAAGGAGAGCTAGTTAAGAATCTTCAAAGCCAAATCATCAACTTGAAAGGAGATATCACTAAGCAAGGGAATGATATTAGAACCGAGCTTCGACTTGATATGCAAACCTCCTTCCGCAATCAAACGAATGATTTGAAGAATATGATGGCTACTTTCTTTCAAAGTACTCAACCCTCTACTTCGGGCTCTCTTCCTTCCAATACCGCCACCAACCCAAGAGCGAATGTGAGTGCTATTACTACACGTAGTGGAGCAACCTTAGTAGGACCATCTATCCCTTCCCCAGTTACTCCATCTACACTACTCCACTACCATTTATCCCTCCTACTCCCACGCCTAGTATTAGTTCTCCATTACCGTCTCCACCTCTTACTAGAGAAGTACCCAAGAAACACCCTTCACCAACCCCACCTTCCACCTGTAAACCTTCAACATCTCAACCTTTACCTGCTACACCTACACCACCTAAACTCAACATCCCTTATCCTTCTCGGTTAGACAAGAGCAAATTGCTTACTAAATAGGATGCTCAAATCACTTATTTTATGAAGATGATCTCCCAAATGAATTTCAACATTAGCCTCGTTGAATCACTTGTCCAAATGTCAAAATTTGTGAAAGCATTCAAGGAATTGCTTAATAAGAAGGAGAAGATGGCTGAGTTTGTCAATACTCGATTGAATGAAAACTGTTCTGCAGTCCTTCTTAAAGAACTTCCGGAAAAACTTGGAGATCCCGGTCGTTTTGTGCTACCATGTACTTTTAACCAAACGGAAGAATTTACTGCCTTAGCCGATCTCGGGGCAAGTATTAATCTGATGCCTTTAAGTGTTTGGAAAAATTGATCATTACCCGATCTTACACCAACAAAGATGACTCTTGAGCTAGCAAATCACACTCTCGCTTACCCCGTTGGTATTGCCGAAGATGTTTTTATTAAAGTGGGTACCTTCACTTTTTTGATCGATTTTGTTGTTGTTGATTATGAAATGGACCCTCGTATTCCGTTAATACTTTGACGGCCATTCTTACGAACCAGAAAAACTTTAATCGATGTTGTCGAAGGTGAACTTATTCTAAGGGTCGGGAATGATGCACAAGTCTTTAAGATGGGGAAGATCACAAACAAATCCAATGGAAGAGAATCAGCGAATATGATTAATGTGCTTGATGATTTTGTCGTCTACAACAATCCTCTTTTTGATTCTTGCTATGATAATCCACTTTTCCAAGATGACGTGGATGATTCTCTCTCCAATTTGGATGCCCCACCAATTCATGAGTCTCCACCAATTTATGATGACTATGATGATAATTCTAGTTCCGATGTGGATGATTATGATGATTATACTTCAGAGTATAAAGACATGCCAACATATGATGATTTTGATGATGTTGATACTCTTTCGAGTGATTCTTCACATGATGACCTTGTTCCTATTTTTGATGAAGATCCTCCACCAGACACTCTTGATACTTTGGATAATTACTCATTTGAGGAAGATTTTGCCACTTTCCTTAATACATACTTCTCCAATGAGAATGATTCTCCTCCTTTGGACTTTGACTTTGGTCTTTATCCTCCTTCGAATATTAAGAAACCCGTTTCAAAGGAGAAGAAGCCGGAAGACACCGATATCCGCAGTACCTATGTCTTGACACCTCTCTATCCACCTTCTGAGGATGAGATCGTGAGATTTATGAGCGGATCCTCTTCAAATTCTACTGAGCCTGAGTGTTATTTTCCCCTAAAGGAAAAGGTGTTCGATCCCGGTATTGCAATTTTTAAGCCATCTCAGTATCCATCTGATGAAATAAAAGGAAAGATTTTTGGAAACCATAGAGATATGCTTGTGCTGCATCATACTGTCTACCACGGTGCTGAATCTTTTCTTAAGGGAACCTTGCCTACTCTTCTTTGGCTTGCCTTGTTCGCCTTAAGCTTGTGCTACTTGATGGATGAAAACCATGTATTTGATCCCAGTGGATGTTCTTCAAGCTTCTTACCATGCTAATCAAGGTCGAGTCAGGCTCACGACTCGGTTAACAAAAACAAGCGCTTACCGGGAGGCAACCCGAGTATCTATCCTTTTTCTTTTGTTTTTATAATAAGTGTAGGGGAGACCCTAGTATGTGTTTGTTCTTTTCTTTCTTATCATGTGCAGGGATTCGAGCTTTCAAAGACCCATTCTTGATGACTTTTGACGACCCGTGATCCCGTATACCCGTCTTCCTGGTTCTATCCTAAACTGTCGTGATTAAATATTTCATATCTTATATGTTCACATTGAAATCACTATAGTTGTCCTTTCCTTAGCAAGATTTAAACAACGTGCACAATGTCTTAAGTGTAGGGGAGTTTACTCCCACATGCTTAAACATTGAGGACAATGTTTATATCAAGTGTAGGGGGACTCCTATCGAAGTAAGTGGGCTTTTCCTTGTATTTGTCCTCATTTTAACCGAAAAATTGATTTTTCGACATTTTTCAAAAATTTTGATCTATTTTGGCCTAGTAGTTTTACCTTTGTTATAGTTATTTGTTTCTTTGCTAGAATAAATTTTAATAAAGTGGTTTTAATTTTTAAACGTTGTGAATCATTTGACTCAACCCGAGTTTACTTATCTAAGTTTACTCTAGCTATTATCCTTAACGTGTTTAAGTCAAGTTTTGCTAGGCTTTTATATAGGGAACTTTAAAACGCGAAAGTCTTAACTCTTACGGGTTAAGAACAAGAACTTTTCGCAAGTTCCTATAATTGATCCTAGAAAGTCGTTTATCAAGGGAACTTTAAAATGCGAATACTAAAACTTGAAATAGTCTAAGAGTTTGCAAGATCCTATAGATGACTTGAAAACCCCAAACTTTGATTTAATTGGCTAAGCATCCACGAGTCTCATTCCTTGAGATTTTAAATTGTGGAGAATGAGAGATGATAGAGTCAATTATAAGTTTGGTATTCTTTCATGAATTTATGTGGATTATAAGCTTTTTCTCCCATCACTTGTTAATAAATATATTTGCAATAAATAAGGTTGTACGATTTGAAAATTTACTTAGCTTCTAGCACAAGATCGTTTAAAAGTTGCTCGGTATTGATTAGAATTCATAGCCAAGGCATAACTTATTGAAGAGGGATGCGAAGATTGGCGAGTTCGAAAAGGCCCTAACAAGGCATGAGGGCTACATTTTGTTGCTAAAGATCCCAAGTGATGTGAAGAATCATTTATCAAAAATCAATATGAAGGATCGAGACACACGACGAAAAGCAAATACTCCCCTAAAGATAATGGAGAAGTCTATCCAAAAAGGCCCTAACAAGGTATGAGGATAAATAGATCCAAGTCCTAAAAGGAGACGGATCATTATATATCAAAATCCCAAATAAAGATTGAAGAAAAATAAAGAAGTCGTGGTTCAAATATGAAGAATCTCTCAAAAAGTTCAAGTGAAGAAATTCCTATTATCAAGAGAAGACCATTATTTCATGAATGTCTCTCAAGATTTGAAGTATTAAGTCAATGCCAAATATCGGTCCGAGAAAGGTCTCAAATCGTGAAGCGAGTTATGCCAAGATATGAACTTTATGAGGTCCCGAGAAGTAGTTTTAAAAGATTTTGTCCTTTAGCTAACTATTGATTAAATCGTCCCACTTTATTTTCAGCCTAAATAGCTTTCGAACTAAGTCAACAATGCATCCTCGTGATCATTCAAGACAACAATAAAATATAAGAGATACACCTAGGAATAAGGGAGTCTAAGTAAATAATTGGGCCACATGATTTGTGTTAGTTTGCTAACTTATAATAACAATGATCTCGTTTTTAAGTTTGGTATGGGAAACGTGAAACTTGAGGGTGATAAACATTCATGACATTCCAAAACCCTAAGGTAAGTCTTTGATCTTTTTACTTGTCTTGTGTTTAATAAAGGCCAAGGTGTATTAATTAGGATGGAAAATGTAACACTTGCTTTGTAACTAATGCATTGCATGAGGGCATTGCAATGGTCAAGTGTAGGGGATTTAATAAGTGTGAAAACACT
Source organism: Glebionis coronaria (assembly GCA_025667525.1). Classification (NCBI taxonomy): domain Eukaryota; kingdom Viridiplantae; phylum Streptophyta; class Magnoliopsida; order Asterales; family Asteraceae; genus Glebionis; species Glebionis coronaria. The sequence goes on from CM046877.1 coordinate 498,408,364, forward strand.
TATACTTTTACCACTTAACTATAATAATAACCAAGCCAAAACGTGTATTTTATGTCGTAAATATCGGAATTACGCGTGGTTTGTGTTTTTGTTGTGATTTAGGACCAAAATGTGATAAGGGAAGAAAACATGGGCTTTCACGGACTTTTATCGAAGAAAAAGACAAAAGACGAAGTCAAAAGATCAAGAGTGCAAAAAGAACGGAAGTCCAAGGCCTATTTTGAAGATTTATCGAAGAAAAAGTCTAAAGACGGAAGTTTAATGAAGTCGAAGAACTCAAGTCTAATAAATGAAGAAATTATAAGACGAGTTCAAATAATCCCGAGACAAAGAAGAAGTTATAAAGACGAAAAGACGAGAAAAGGAAGAAAAGATCAACACATGTTAATCCTCCCTATAAGTACCCTCCTAATGTGTCATTAGGAGGTGTTGGCTATTTGACACATAGTTCTTCCATTTAATTACATGCACTTTCATATTGTCATTTACTTAATTGTCATTTAAATTCTTGCCTTTTATTTCAAGTAAGTTTAATTTTGTATTGTTGAATCTTTAATTTTAATCAAGTTTTAATTAATCTCTCATTCTACCTTTCTTGTTTTGCTTAATATTTATGCTTATTATCTTATTGTCATGCTTATTTTATTGCTTGTTATGTTTTTATGTGTTTGATTGTGTTAGCTTATTAATTTTATAGCTTATTTTGTGCTTTTCTTAAATTTAATTAAGTGTTTTTAAAAGTTATTTTATAAAAAGTTGATTTTAAATATTTTTATTATTTAGTGTTTTTAAAATTTTTTAAATTTTGGCTTATTTGCTTTTTCTTAAATTTGTTTTGGTTAAACTTTTAGATAAGTGCTTAATTGGTTTTAGCTTATTTTTAGTTTTGCTTATTTTTGATCTAATCCGGATTATTGTCTAAACCCTAGTTTCCCTCTCTAGGTCAGGATTCCTTTCCCGAATTAAGTATTGTTTCTAGCTTTTCCGAATTAAGTGTAAGACCAGATTCTGAAATAGGTGGGTGACAACCCTATTTCGAGTTACGTCTGACATCACATTCCGAATTAGTTGGGTGATGGTGCATTTCGAATGAGTTTCTTGTATCTAGTATTCCGAACTACTTGCATAACGGATTTCGAACTAAGTCCTTAACTCCTCTTTCCGAATTAGGTTGTTTACCATTAATCCGAATTAGGTTGTGAGCTTGGATTCCGAACTGTGTATAGAAATTGTAGTCTGAATTAGGTGAGGATTCTGCATTCCGAACTAGGCCTTGAACACTGTATTCCGAACTACTTTGGAATCACATATTCCGAACTAGGTGAAGCACGGATTCCGAATTAGGTGAGAATTCTGCATTCCGAGTTATATGTGTGACAGACATTCCGAACTAGGTAATGCATGGTATTCCGGACTAAGTGGATTCCGAACTAGGTAAGGTATTTGTGTTTTCCAACGTATGTTTTGATTCTTGTTTATTGTTTTTATTTTTAAACTTTTAATTTTCCCGCCATTTTTCTTAAGTGTCATTTTAATATTGTTTTACTTTATTTTAATTTTTCAAGTTTACATTTTTATTAGATTGTCATATTTACTTTTCGTCAAGTTTTAATTTTACGTCATTTAATTAAATTACTTTTAAAAGTCTTTATTTTTCACCATTTACGTTTTAATCATTTTAGCTTTAATTACCTTTCATTTACTTTAAAGTTTTGCAATTTCATTTTAAACAACGACAAAAAATATTTGTTTTCCACCAAAAGACGACTGAGTCGCACGTTAACTAGTAATAAATTCGAATAGAATCGAGAACAATTAAACTTAGTAAAATTCAGTTATTAGAAGACAAGATAAAACATGAACAAGTAATCCATACAAGAACAAGCAACTCATACACGTCATTTTTCATGTAGCTTACGTGAAGTCGGAGTAATACGTTTTTTCGTTGTTCATTTATTTTGCTGATTTACTGGATATAAGGTACGGATATTCCGTCCTTCAGTAAGGACATCTTTTAATGCATGATTAGGATTCCCCGTTTGCTATGCCATCGATTTTCCCCAAGTTTTCAAGTCTTAAAACTTTTCATGATTTGCCATGCTGTTATTTTAAATTGCCCGAGCTATATACATGCATGAACATGATTTACATGTACACCTAGTTACGGAGGTACCGTAACCATGACACGTAAGGCACCAGTGTCATGACTCCTCCGCGATGGGAGTGATTTCTCGAGGCATCCCTTCGCGTTTCATGTTGGCCATTATTATTATTATTATGTCAGGCTATAAATGGATCCTAGTTTTCATGTTTACAGGTTTACAAGTACAGGGTGCTTGGTTAGTGTGTGCTCTACACTCCATCACATTGGAGCTGATCCCTCGACCCATATTATGATTTATTAGAGGTCACCTCTCTAATAGCATGACAAGGCCACCCCTCTATGTATTCATGCACGTTGATAACATGTTATGACTTATATGAGCTCGTGGGCATTTAATTTATATTGCATACATAGAAACAAGACTTTTCGTATATCCTTCATGTTATAAGTTATCTTCCAGGTTTTCCAGGACATACACAAATTCCGCTGCATTTCATTGTCTTTTACGCATATTTCAGTTATTCTTATCATGTCATTATATCCGTCCACTGAGCTTATTGCTCAGCCGTATTTTCTTTCCATGTCCCAAACGGCAGGTACCCAAGGACAGACTTGAGCATTTGAGAGTACGTGCATAGGATGAAAGCTACCTTAGACTTCTTTCCTTTTTGCATTTTAAATACTTATGCTTGGTTGGACATTGTTTAGTCCTTTTTCTACATTCTTTACTTTATGCATGTGTGAGCTTATGTTTCGGAGCCTATGTTTGATTCCGGATTTCCTATTTGGTCATTTATGTTTTTAAGACATATTACCTTGTTATGCTTTGATGACACGCCATAATTATGACATAACCGCCACCTTGTCAAAGTGGGTCGTTACAATTATGGTATCAGAACCAAGGCTTCGACCTGTAGACTCTTAATAACCGTTTTTTAGTATAGTCGTTTTTCCTCGAATCGACTCGAATTGAACTCCAATTTTATCGTAAAGATTAATTGTTCTTGGTTAATAGTACTTGTTTGGAATATATTTCTAATTAAACTTAAAAAATTTGGAATATAATTTTAGGCTAAAGAATATATAAAAATAAAAGTACGAGTAGTTCACATAAAATTATTCTAAAATGCAATAAAATTATACTACAATTTAAAATCTAAATTAAACTAATTAAATCTAAGATTCGACAAAACTATATTAAAAAATAAAAATATTAATTAATCTAAATGCAAAATTAATCTAAATGCAGGCACGTAATAACAAGTAAAAATGACAAAAAAATGAAATCACAAAGATAAACTTAAAAATAAAGCGTAAAGCTTTAACCTTTTTATCTTATTAATCTTTTATATGATAAAGCTTGAAGCTTTATATACTAATAAGCTTAATAATCACAAAAGGTGTAAACTTTATACTAAAAGTAAGCTTATCTAAGTGAAAACTAATTTTTAAACCTGTAAATCTAATTTTTTTTTAAAAACAATAATAATATTTAAAACTAATTAAAAACGATTTTTATAAAAGAGATATTATTTTGAAACAATTTAAACTATATCGATCTAATTAATTAAACTAATGATTAAGCTAGATAATTAAAAAGGGAAGAACTTTAGTACCCGTGGTCCAAAGAAAAACGCTCTAAACAAAACATCAACATAATCAACAAAGTATGGCCCGTAAAGTACACGGCCTCACAAAAGCAACAAAATACGACCCGTAAAGTACACGGCCAACCAAATCAAATTTAATCTAAAGCGTAACCCGGCCCGTAAGGTACACGGCCTCTCAAATCAATCTCGAACCAAATCTATTAAACCATAAGCTCTTTACTAAACGTGATGAATCGATTCGCCAAGATCGCAATAACACAAGAGGTTAGGTTAATAAGCAACGATTAATATTATTAAGAAGATTCAAACAAAACTAATAGATCTAGAATATTATTTTAGTTTTATAAAAATATATTAATTTTTAAACTTAAAACTTATAGATCTAAACTAATTTGTATAAAAAATTAATAGATCTAAACTATTTTTTAGGTTTTATGAAAATACTTTAATTTTTAAGCTACAAACTAATAGATCTACAATATTAAAAAGTAAATCTAATGATAACAATAAATTTAACTAAATCAATTAACTACTTGCAATTAATAAAAGATGTACACTAAATATTATAAAAGTACTAATTAAAAGCTAGCTTATTAATAAGTTGTAAGCCTAAGCTTAGAACTTATGTGATTTAAAAAGCTTAAAAGCTAATTAAATAAATTCACCAACAATAAGCTAGATCTAGGAAAACAAGCCCACAATAAGCTTGAAATAAAATGAATTCTTTCAAGCTTTAATATAAATCTAACTTATTTGGAAAAAGTTATAAAAACTAGTCCCAAATAATAAGCTAGCTTATTGAAAGAAAATAAAACTAAGAAAGGTAGAATGAGATTAAGCAAAAAGAGATAAGCAATAAGCTAAAACCTGAATTTTATTAAAATTAGAAGAGTACAAAACTTGAAATAAAATTACATCTATGTGAGGAAAATACAATAAAAACTTTGAGAGAAAAAATTAAACTAAAAACTATCTAACAAGAAAATACAATGAGATGGGAATGTATAAATAGGCAGCCAACTTGGAGGGTAGAATAGTCATTTCGCCATCTTTATTTTCTTGTTAATATCGCCCAAGGGGCCAGCTGTCCTTGGACTCTCTTGTTATTATCGAAAGTTCCTTGTTTGTATCGACGAGTGGCTGACAGTTGTGAGACTCTTGGATCATGCGCTTCATTAATGCCTGGCACACGCCTCAGCGATCTCGTTTTCATCGAAAGGACACGTGTCACCATTTCATTGGCCAGCCGCTCTGCGTCATCTAACTCCTCTGCCACCTCGTACTGACGTGGCGACGCCGCCGCCATGTGTCATCCTCTGAGTGGTCAGCCACCACTGCAACATGCCATGTCTGTGTCGCCACTGACACCTCTACACCTCGTACTGACATGTCAGCGCCACCTCGTACCTGTGAAATATAATATAGTCAGTGCCACGTGACGTACTGGCATTGGCCAGCCGCCGCCACGTGTCCGCTGACGTCAGCTGGCCTGGATCAGGTCTGAACCGAGTCCGGTCTGGTCTGGCTCGGATTCGGTCTGGACCGACTTGCCACGTGGACCACTCAGAGAGTGCCACGTGGCAGTGGACAAATAATTTCCACCAAACACCATCCACAGGACTCGAACCCGAGTCTCGCGTGCCAAACCTTAAGGTCCAAGGGTTTGCCAGTAGAGCTGGCAGCCCTTTAAGTTTACTACTGCCAGTTTTATTACTTGACCCCTTTCTGTCTTTGACCCTAGCGATTTTGACCTCCCCAATTGACTAGTTTACATTTATTATTAATAATAATAATAATAATAATAATAATAATAAAAATAATACGAGAATTATTTTAGTTTTATAAAAACTTTATTTTATTATTTATTAATAATAATATTCGGAATTTTATTTTATTAATATTATTTATTTATTAAAAACTTATTTATTTAATTTAAAAACTAATTGAACTTAAAAAATTAATAGAAAACAAGCCGTGAGGAGTTACGATGTGAGGTCAGGATCGTTGGCTTCATAATTTTGTGCTCTTTCCATTATCATGCTTGTTTTGCCTTTTCTTGACCTTGTGTTTTGTCCTTTTATTCAATAAATGACCGTAGAATCCCGTGTTTTCTCTCCTTTTGATCTTTTGTACCTATTTCACAACAAAAACACAAACCACGCATAATTCCGACATTTACAATATCAATTACACGTTTTGGTCTCGTTTTACATTGTTTTAAGTGGTAAAAAGATAAGTGTTTACACACTTATTAAATCCTCTAAACTTGACCATTGCAATGTCATCATGCAATGCATTAAATTAAGGCAAACGTTTATATTTTTCTCATAATTAATCGATCTTGGCCTTTATTACTACTTCTACTTCTACAACAAAAAAACTTAAAAGGATAAAAGATTAAAGCTTTATAAAGGATAAAACAATTTCCACTTATTCATTTATTTTTGAAATTGTTTGATGGAAATAACTTGAAAGAAATCTAAGACTTAAATTAGGGCTTTTGGTGTCATGAATATTTATCACGCTCAAGTTTCACGTTCCCCATACCAAGCGTAAAAACTAGATCATTGTAATTACAAGTTAGTAAAGATAACACTTACTCATGTGGTTTAATTATTCACTTAGACCCCCTTATTCCTACGGTGTATCTCTTGTATTTTATTTTTGTCTTGAATGATAACGAGGATGCATTTTTTACTTATTTCGATAATTTATTAAGGCTGAAAATAAAGTAGGACGATTTAATCAATAATTAGCTAAAGGACAAAATCTTTTAAAACGGCTTCTCGAAATCTCGTAAAGTTCATATCTTGGCATAACTCGTTTCACGATTTGAGATCTTTCTCGGACCGATATTTGGCATTGACTTCAAACTTCAAATCTTGGGAGACAATCTTGAAATTATGGTATTCTCTTCATTTTGGCATACATCTTCATTTGGAGTGAGAGATGCTTCAAACGTTGACCACGACTTCTTAATTTATCCTTGTCTTTATTTAGGATTTTGATATACAACGATCCGCATCCTTTTCGGACTTGGATCTATTTATCCTCATACCTTGTTAGGGTCATTTTGGATAGACTTCTCCATGATCTTTATGGGAGTAATTTCTTCTCGTCGTGTGTCTTGATCCTTCATATTGATTTGGATTAATGATCTTCACATCATCTTAGGATCTTTAGCAAAAAAGTGAATCCTCATGCCTTGTGAGAGCCTTTTTAGACTCGGATATCCTCATGCCTTGTTAGGGCCTTTTTTGATATGCCAATCTTCGCGTCCCGCTTCAATAAGTTATGCCTTGGCTATGAACTCTAATTAATCCCGAGCAACTTTTAAAGGATTTTGGGCTAGAAGCTAAGTAATTTTTCAAATCGTACGACCTTATTTTTTAACAAGTGATGGGAGAAAAAGCTTATAATTAACTCTCATAAGTTCATGAAAGAATACGTAACTTATAATTGACTCTATCATTTCTCGTTCTCCACAATTTATAATCTCAAGTAACGAGACTCGTAGATGCTTAGCCTAATAAACCAATTAAGGTCTATATGGTTAAGGATAATAGCTAGAGTAAACTCAAATAAGTAAACTGGGTTGAGTCAAAATATTCACGACTGGCCTAATATATCAAAGACGTCTAAACTTGTTAAAACCTTACTTGTTAAAACCATTTTTTTATTTGTATTTTTTTCTTTTTTTTTCTTTTTCATTTTTTTTTACTTTATTCAAGAAACGAAAATATACAATATAACGATGAGAAAATATAAGAAAAATAAAGACTATCACTACTACTTGGCAAAAATTGATAATTTTTTTGAAAAATGTCGAAAAATTAAAATTTTCCGATTATTATGAGGACATTTTAATGGAAAAGCCCACTTACACATCGATAGAAGTCTCCCCTACACTTAATATAAACATTGTCCTTAATGTTTAAGCATGTGGAAGTAAACTCCCCTACACTTAGGACACTGTGCACGTTGTTTAAATCGAGCTAAGGAAGAGACAACTAAACTGATCAATATTTCACGTTTTATTTATATACAAAATTGAATCACAATAGCAAAAACAAATCGAAGATAACCGGGTACACAGGAACACGGGATCACGGTTCTTCTCAAAAGGCACCAAAAGTGGATCTTGATAGCACAAACCCCTACGCAACACATCACAAACAACCTACATGGCTCCCCTACACTTATTATGGAAAAGGCGAAAAGGTGGAAATGGGTGAAATCTTGGAAAAGCCAAGATTTCCAAGGGATGAAAATCTCACCATGATAAAGGGTGAAACATACTCACTTAAGGAATACCCCAAGAAAATCCACCCGGGTCAAACACATAATTTCCATTACGAAAGGAAATAAACCTCAAGGTGGTAAAATCACACAAGTTTAAGACAAGTGGAGTACCCTTAGTGAAAAGTCTCCTGTAAGGAAGGGTAAGGTGATTTGGCAATGAAAGTACAAGAGTCTCTATTCCGGGATCAAACACCGGTTCCTTAACGAGAAAATAGCAAGAGGTGTTGACATTAAAGCTCAAAATTTCATCATAATCCAAAGTGGGAAAGTCATCCTCTTCCAAACTCGATGTGAAAACATAAGTATCATCGGAGTCATAGGAAAACTCATCCTCGTGATGAAAATAGGTATTTAGAAAGATATCTAAATCATCCTCAAATGGAATATCCTCTAAAGTAGCAATGATCTCTAAGAGTGGGGGATCCTCCTCAAAAGTCATGACTTCTAAAATTGGGGCATAGAAGTCAAAAGGAGTCTCCACAATAGAAAAATCACTCATAGAGATATGAGGTGCATTAAGGTCACGAGGTGGTTCATCAAAAGTAATGAGATCACTTAAAGAAGTTTCATCATCGTAATCATCAAAGATTGGTGGATCAAAAGTGGGTGGGTCAAAAGGTGGGTTGTCTAAACCGAAGATAATGTGATCACTTAAAGAAGTGTCATCACTATAAGTATTATAACACCCCATTTGTTAAGATGGAATGCTATAGTAAAATATGGCGTGTCATCAAAGCATGCAAGGTAAATGTCTAAACATTCATGACCATAAATAAAAATACCAGAATCAAACATCGGTAGTCTAAGTAACTCACACACAAGCAATATTAAGTACTGTAAATGAAAGACTAAACAATGTCCAAATGAAGTAAAGTATGAGAAAGTAGGAATAAATGCATAAGGTAAAAGAGGCTGGATAGATTCCATCTGAATGCACATACTCTGGAGATCCTACTTACGACCTTGGGTACTTGCCGTTTGGGAACATGGAAATGGAAAAAAGCTGAGCAAAATGCTCAGTGCACGGATATATAGCATAACATAAAGACGTAAAGGAATGAAAGAATATAAAGCATGAATTACAGCGAAAATGAGTAAGTCATGGGAAACCTAGATGTATGTCATGTTTACTGGTTTTAGTTCTGAAAACATAGCTTATGTTACTTATGAAAATCTGTATTAGTTTAATATACCAAAAGCCAATATAGGTCATGAGGTAAAGAACGTGCATGAATACTTGGAGGGGTGACCTCGTCATGCAAATTAGTGGGGATGCCTCTATATAATTGGTAATGGGTAGGAGGGACCAGCTCCTTGTGAAAGATGCAAGGCACACACCACATTCACCATGAAATCCTGATTGAAACTGAACCTAGGATGCACCCATACGTCCCACATGATAATAATAATATAATAATAGCCAAATAACTAAAAGGGACGCCACAAGCTATCACTCCGCCGTGGTGAAATCATAACACTAGTGCCTCTAGTGTTATGGTTATGGTACCTCCATAACTAGGTGAAACTGGTCATGCATGTATATGGCTAAGGTAACTAATAAAACATAAGCATTTAATCTGTAACTACTAGGGAAAACAGTTGGCTGCATACAGGGAAATCCTAATAAAGGAAGAGATTGTCTTTACTGAAGGACGAGAAATCTGTACCTTGTGTCCAGTAGAAGCTAACGGAAATGCTGAAGAACCTACTCCTCCTTGACGGGTAATACTACATAAGAATGGAAACCTGTATGAGTTGTCTGAACTACATGTGTTTTACGGGTTCTGTGTGTTATTAGCTTGTTATACTTGTTAAGTCATGTATTAGTGTTTTACTGTGTTATTTGTAGTTATACTGATGTTTTGTTGTTTATTATTCATGTATTATGGTATTATAGTACTTGTATCGTAATACTATGTAACTTTCTAAAAATAGAAGGTTTCCATAAATAGTAAGTTTCTAAAAATAGAAAGTTTCCAAAAATAGTAAATCTCCATAAATAGAAATAAGCTGAATTATAATGTCAAGTAAAGTTTATTTAGTATAATACAAGTCATGGTTTAAAGGTTATAGCTTATTAATTAAATAACTTGGTTAGTTAATTAAACTATACGTTATAAGAATTTAATTAAAAATACATGTTTTAATTGAATTAAGCTAAGTAAAATACTTTAGGTTATACATGAAATATTAATTTTAATATTTAACCCAAGTCATGAATTTATTTAACTTAAATAATCTAGAAATAATTTAATTAAACATATTTTCTGATTTTAATATTTTCCCGAAACCCGAACCCGTGTTTTAAAATTAACCCGAGCCCGGACCCGTGGTCACATATAGCCGAGCCAAACAGCCCTACCAGTGGCTAGACCGGCTAGCCGGTTGCCACTGGTGGCTCTCGGTTCCCACTGTCGAGCCACGACATCCACTACCGAGCCCGGTTTACACTGGTTATTACCGGTTCAACACTGGTTCCCCCTGTCTTGTTGTTCGGTTCCCAATGTTAGCACAACTGCCCCACCGAGACCCTATTGGTCTCGGTTGGCACTCGATCTACACCCAAACCATAGGGGTCCCTTGCCTTCGTTCGAGCACAACCCGACCAAGCCGAGACCCCTTGTGGTCTCGGTGGTGGTGATGACAGCAAGCCGAGAGCCCCTGGGCTCTCGGTGGTTTCTTGGCCAAACCAAAACCCGAACCAAACACCCCCTTATTTCATGTTTTTAATTAATCCCACATGTTTCTTGATCTTTTTAAAGATTAATAAAATAATAATCATGAAGTCATAAAAGAATTAAAAAGAAAAGGATTGTTTGATTATACCGAACTCGTGGAAGAAAAGGTTATTATCACGATCACGTACACACAAAAATCAATAAGCAAAAATCGTCCGGATCGTTCGGATCGTCCTTGTTGGTGATCTATGGCCAACAGCAAGAGAGGACAAAGGGAGGCAAGGGTGAACTTTTCTGTAACCTAAAATTATGATGAAACTTTCTTGGAGTTTTGTTTAACATAGGTTTAATTTGGGTCATGGGCCAAGCCCATCTTTCTCCTTTCTCTTGTCTTAGCTGCGGCGTAAAGGGAGCCCACGGGGAAACCCGTAGCTTTTCCCGAGTTAAATTATTTACGTGATCGTTCATGTTTAATTATCGTGCATTTTATATGCCGTGATCGTAATACATTTATAATATATACGTAAGTACGTGTTATTATATATCGTGACTCGTGAATTATATTATAAATGGAAAGTTCTAATTTTATCGTATTTTGGTGTATGTACTGTTCATGTGTACTATTCGTGGTATTTTAATGCGGGTTTTACAACTCTCTCCCTCTAAAAGAACAATTCGTCCTCGAATTGGAGAAAACATAAACTGAAAGAAACATACCCGAATCAGAACTAGAAATGAGGGCAAGAAGCCCTAGACTCCTCCGTCTCCCAAGTGGCTTCCCGCTCAGGATGATCCCTCCAGAGGATTTTGACGAAAGGGATCGTCTTCCTCCGCATGACACGATCTTGTCATTCAAGAACTCTCTCGGGTTCTTCGACATATGAAAGATCCTCTCGAATCTGATCAAGCGGATACTGGACAACATGAACTGGATGATAGTTGTATCCTCTGAGTAAGGACACATGGAACACGTTGTGAACGTGTGATAGCTGAGGTGGTAACGCTAAACGATATGACACTTCACCAATGCGTTCTATGATGTCGAACGGTCCGATGAAGCAAGGACTGAGCTTCCCTCTGATTCCAAAATGTTTAACTCCTAGTGCAGGTGATACCTTGAGGAAAACGTGATCACCTACATTGAATGAGACATCTCTACGACGTTTATCAACATAGCTCTTCTAACGAGCACGAGCTTCCTGATGCTTCGCCTTGGCGACGGCGACCTTCTCATTAGTCACCTCAATCATCTCTGGTGTTCGCCCACCTGATCCTAGCAGATTGGGGCGTGAGACTTCCTACCATACAACATCTCAAAAGGAGCACACTTGATGCTAGCGTGCCAGCTGTTGTTGTATGCAAATTCCACTAGAAATATATAATCATCCCAGCTCCCTGACCACTCTAGAGCACACGCCCGCAGCATGTCCTCCAATGTCTGAATGGTACGTTCCGACTGTCTGTCGGTCTGAGGATGAAAGGCAGTGTTGAGCTTAAGTCTGAATGCCCCAAGCTTTCTGCAGACGCTGCCAGAAACGTGATGTGAAACGGGGATCTCTGTCAGAGATGATTTCTGATGGAGTACCATGCAGTCTCATGATCTCCTTCTAAAAAGTGTTTGCTAATTTGCTGACTGGATGCTCCTTGCGGATCGGCAGAAAATGAGCAGATTTAGTCAATCTATCAACAAATAACCCAAATAGCGTCGTTCTTCCTCTGAGTCACAGGAAGACCAGTAACAAAATCCATGGCTATTTTGTCCCACTTCCATGCTGGAATATCTAGTGGTTGTAGTAAACCACTAGCTCGCTGGTGTTCGATCTTAACTTGCTGGCAGATCATGCATTTAGAAACGAAGGTGGCAACATCCTGCTTCATACCACTCCACCAAAAATATTGCTTGATGTCGTGGTACATCTTGGTAGAACCAGGATGTATGGTAAATGGAGAGCTGTGAGCTTCTGTCAGCACAGCTTCCCTGAGTGTAGAGTCATCAAGAACCACTAGTCTAGTGCCCTGCCATAAGATACCGTCATTATCAACAGGAAACTCCGTCTGCTGATCGAGGTTCTAAATGATAGCCCAAATTTCACCATCGTCCTTCTGAGCTTCCTTGATCCTAGAATGTAAGTCTGGTTCCACTCTAAGATTCGCCCAGTAACCGTGCTGTCCACGTACACAAAACTCAATATCAGTCATCTCTAGGTCACATATTATCTCCTTTGCAATCCAGATGCCAGCAATCATACCCGACCTTCTGCTTAGAGCATCTGTCACCACATTCGCCTTACCAGGATGGTACTGAATGTTGGTGTTGTAGTCCTTCAATAGCTCTAACCATCTCCTCTGTCTCATGTTCAGTTCCTTCTGGGTGAAGATGTACTTGAGACTCTTGTGATTGGTGAATATGCCACATGATTCACCATACAAATAATGTCTCCAGGTCTTCAACGCGAAAACAACTGCTACAAGCTCCAAATCGGAGTAGGATAGTTTTCTTCATAAGGTTTCAGCTGCCATGATGCGTATGCAATAACCTTCCCATGTTGCATGATAACGCAGCCTAAACCCTTGCCTGAAGCGTCGCTATGTATCTGAAATCCACCTGAGCCAGATGGGAGAGTAAGAATAGGTGCAGTCACTAACTTCTGCTTAAGATCTTCAAAACTCTTCTCTCGTTCTTCCGTCCAGACGAATTTCTCTCCTTTCCTCACCAGCTTAGTCAAAGGTAAGGCTAACCATGAAAAGTTCTCTACAAACCTGTGGTAGTAGCCAGCTAAACCCAGAAAACTTCTTACCTCTGTTGCAGATGTAGGTCTCGGCTATTTGGTGATAGATTTAACCCTTGCAGGATCCATGGTGATCCCATCTGCAGATACAATATGGCCCAGAAATGCCACCTTGCTTAACCAGAACTCACACTTGGAGAACTTGGCATACAACTGCTTATGACGAAGAATCTGCAAGACTATACGAAGGTGTTCCTCGTGTTCCTCCTTGGATTTGGAGAAAATCAGGATGTCATCAATGAACACGATAACGAACTTGTCCCGAAACTCATGGAAGACAAGGTTCATGTAAAACCCGTATTTAAAATCCTCGAACAATAATTTCACGCAGTCTCAGAATTAAGTAAACGATACATAGATTATTAATTACTCATAATAATAAAATACTATTTATTCAAGTATTACGTAATAGATATTTATTCAGAAAATAAATGTTATAAGTCATGAGTAAACATGAAAATTTAATCACGAACATCGAGTTAAATACTTGTAACAAGAAAAATGAAAGTATACATGTACTAAGTTTGGGCCGCGGTTTTTATTAATAAAAAAGAAGGATGTGGGCTTTAGGCCCGGCCCATTAAGAATTTATCTAACAATCATGTCCATAACTTTAGTTTTGAGAAAGGAATCTATTATAATTTGGTGAATTGCTCAAAATGTTACGTGTATATAAACAACCAAATCAATGTATTAAAAGCAGTCACGAGATATTTTCGTTTTAATGGTAGAATTGGTCAATGAAACAATCACCTCCCAAAATCTTAGTCTCATTTAATTACTATTATCCCTGGCCATTTAAACATTACGTTACGTCTTTTCCTCCTATACATATGTGTAATATCTATTTTACTATACATCCTCCTCAGAACCATTGAATAACGAGAAGTCATGGAGTTTTGATCATCGATATTCGTTTGAGTATGTGTTCCTTTCGAAAGGGGGCTATATATTATGATTAGTTACATCACGAGGTAGTGTTCGTGTCCGCGACCGAATGGTCTGCTGTTTCGTACACACGTGCGTTCGATGATGATGATGTACAGGTCCGTACAGGTTCAAGTTTGATTTAGTGTTGCTGCTTGTTTCCAGTTTTTCCTTCAAATGGTGCGTCGTCTAGCTCGAAGGAGATAAATCGAGTTCATGACTCGGTTGTATCTCGTGAGGCATCATTTAAGGGATGGATTCTCATCATCGGATCCTAAAGGTTCGAATAGTTCGTTTTTATTCTATTAGCAGGAGATGTACAGTCTGACTCGATATAAGTTTGGGCTGAGTTTCATTTGTTACATCTTTGAGACGTGTGTTATGATTTTGAGCTCACCTCATTCATGCTGATTCAACAAGTCGTTCGTGGCAGTGTTCCTTTATAGTTCGTGGTTGGGCAGAATCGTGTTTCAATTTTTGGGAGTGATCGAGTTAAGGTCGATCATGTCATGCATGAGAATGCTTTTCGGGTCCGTTCGTTGGTAGAAATAGTTTGTAGACGTCATATACGGTGCGGGTGTCGACTTTCGGTTGCATTTCACTGAAGTCTAGTTGGTGTCCGTTCTCATCTCGATGTCTCTCGTTTGGCCAGAAGATAATTATACTAGAACCGTAATATATGTCCATCGTACGTTTGAAGTCACTTCGCTTATGTCCTTATCGTTTTCATAGAACCATATGGACGTGAATATGTAAAACATTAACATCCAGGTGGTAAGAAACATGCAAATTCTTAAAGATATTTTAAGTCCAATTTAAATATAGTAAATTATGCTTAAAGGAGTTTGTTTTGTTTTTTTTCACATTTGATATATACATATTTATCATACTTATGCTAATAAAAGAAAAATAAAAGAAAAAAATAACTTTAATACCTTATAGTAATATATGGTTCATATATTATTAGAATTTTACTAAATGTCAATGGAGCTTTAATAGTAAAGTGTAATCATGTTATAAACTAAGTGAAGAAAGACACGATAAATCATGAACAAGTAACCGAACAAGTAACTTATACACGTCATTATTATGTAGCTTACGTGAAGTCGGAGTAGGATTTTCCATCTTTTCATCT
This sequence comes from Glebionis coronaria, assembly GCA_025667525.1. NCBI lineage: Eukaryota > Viridiplantae > Streptophyta > Magnoliopsida > Asterales > Asteraceae > Glebionis > Glebionis coronaria. Next base: position 498,423,909 of record CM046877.1, read on the forward strand.
TTCCTCGTTTACTGGAAATAAGGTACGGATTTCCCGTCCTTCAGTAAGGACTTTCTTCTATGCATCATTAGGATTCCCAGTCTGCAGCCAAATGTTTTCCCCGGTATATGTTATAAATTAGCAGATATTATTTTATTAACTAAGATATTGCCTGAGCCTTATATACAAGCATGACCATTTAGTTGTACTAGTTACGGAGGTACCGTAACCATGACACTTGAGGCACCGGTGTCATGACTCACCTGTAGGAGAGTGATATCCTGCAGCGTCCCATTCAGCTCATCTTGGCCATTTTATCAGTATTATTAGTGGGGTGTATGGATGCATCCTAGGCTTATTAGTTTACATTTATCAGGTGAATGTGGTGTGTGCTCTACATCATTCACATTGGAGCTGATCCCTCCACCCAGCAGAGTAATTAGAGATCACCCCTCTACAGCATGACGAGGTCACCCTCCAGTTATTCATGCAACAGTTGTTACAGCACATGACCTATATAAGCTCTTGGCAATTAAAATACACTAAATGTATGTTTTCATATTTAACAGATAACAGATAACAGTTCAGCTTTATTATTTATTAATCAGACTTATCAGATTTTGTACAGTTCTCATCATACTCCACATATCAGTCTTTCAGTTTTAGTAATTATTAATTATTTCTAGTTCAGTATATTCTTATCATGCATTATATCCGTTCACTGAGCGTTATGCTCAGCCGTAGTTGTTTCATGTCCTAACGGCAGGTACACCAGGATACTCTTAAGATTCTGAGAGCATGTGCATTGGATGGAAGCAGTCTAGACTTCTATACTTTATGCACTTCATCTTTTTATATTGCCGTTGGACATTGTTCAGTCCTTTCTTTCAGTATTTTTATTTTTCATGTTTTGAGCTTACGTTGGATTATCGATGTTTGATTCCGGTATTTCTGTTATGGTCAGTTAATGTTTTAGGACATTTACCTTCTGCTTTGATGACACGCCATAAATACACGTAACGGTCCACTTATCCAAGTTGGGTGTTACAATTATCGTATCAGAGCTATAGGTTTGACCTGTAGGCTCTAAAACTTGACCTGTGACTAGTGGTAGTCACCAGGAACTTCCCAGATCTTGGCGTTGTTATGTTTCATGTTTCTCATGCATTTATCAGTCAGTTATCAATCGGTTTTCTTATAGTTTTTGACTAAGTAAAAGGTTGGTACAGAAGTGGCCATATTTAGTCGCATGTGCTTTTTAGCGAATTTTTGTTTTTGTGAAATGACCATAGGCGTTCACCCTTTCCCGTTCAGATTTTGTATAGATGAACTGACCATAGGCGTTCATCCTTACTCATGTCAGATTCATGTTTTCAGTCGAATATTACTTGGTGAACCTGCCCATATACGTTCACCAATGTTCAGATCAAATTTCATACTTGTCAGTCGAATGATGTCTTGTGAACCGATCCATAGTTGTTCACCTTTGTCATATCATGACATTTCATAAAATATTGACAAATATGAATTGGACTACAACCAACCATATTTAGTCCCAGATTGTACATTTCTATACATGATAGTTCTCAGAAAATTTTGACAAGTATGGATTGAAACAAAATCGCCCATACTTAGTCACATGCGTCCTACTATGAATATTGTGGATTAAACCATAACTATCCACATCAGTTGATGTTAAACCTCAGTTGATTATTCTTCTATGTTATTTGTATTAGTCAAGTTATACTCTCACGTGAATGTCGTTTTCATGCTGACTAAGTTCACGTCTCCTTATGAGGATTATTTTTTCAATAAGGTGATGATGTCTTCATGCTAACATACAGAAGGGGTTACAGTAAAAATCCTGTTTTCATAATATTCATGTTTGATCTTCATCAGTCATGTCTTCATGCTGGCCATTGTTGAAATTCCGTTTAATCATATTCTTGAAACTCTATACAACCAGCTATAAGTCCATGCAGGAAGTACCAGGCTGTCATGTTACTCATTTCAGTTCTGTTTACTACCGTTTAAAGAAATTCATTTCTTTGATCATGTCAAACAAGTGACACCAGTATCGATCATCCCATAAAATTTCCACCAGTGCAACGTACTGTATTCCATCTGTACCCCCATGTACAGTGTCTTAGTTATACTCCATGTACAGTATTTCATGTGTACTTCACGTATAGTGTCTAAGATATGCTCCATATACAGTATTCATTTTGTACTTCATGTACGGTAGTCTAGGTGTACTCCAGGTACCATACTCCATGGATATTGCTAATCGATCCTCAAGCATCTCAGGAGTTTCCACTTGTCGATATTCTACCAGATGCTGATGTTGCTCGTTAGTTGAAGATTTTACCAGATGCTAATGTAGCTAACACTTTGAAGACCTCACAAATGCTGATGCTGCTGATACTTTGGAGATTTCTCAAGATGTTGATGCTGTTTATACTATAAAGACTCTGTAGAGCAAGGAAGAAAACTATAAATTTGAAATTCTAACAAAACTTCAACCATCAGACACCACCATTCCATTCCATACTTTTACCTTCTTAGCTAGGTGGCACACTTCACTCAACTAACCTTTCATTCAGAAGAATGGGAACTGGAACCCAGCCGACCACTCAGCAGAATAGTTACATGAATCACGATCATGAAAATGACCGTCATAATTGACAGACAAAGCAGTAGTGACAACCACCATGCTTATAATTAAACAGTCATTAACCATCAAAACTCCAGTACGGACGTGACCAGAAATACAGAGGTCGGTAATCTAACCGGTCCGCCAATCCTAGCAGTTTCCAAAATTTTTCAGCCTTGTCCAAATTCGTCCACTAAAACACATGGCAAGACATCAGTCAAGACATAGGTCTCAGGTATCATTTCGGAAGACACATACCAGGACACCAGTCGTGGTACACGTCGTACGAATATTTTCTCAAAATACGAGTTAGAACTCATAACTCTAGTATGTTTCTAAACCAGACCCTCAGTAATTCAGGGTACCCTTCAGAAAGGGGTATACCCGTTCTATTATGCCACACATGAATCAGATCATTAAAAGTTCAGTCAATACGACTAGAGTATTATTCAGATTAGATACGTAGTGTTCATTCTATGAGGTTACAAATGAACACAATCAGTGAAAGTTGTCATGTTAACTTCACGTGATCATATGTCAACTTTATCTTAAATCAGGTAGTACCTACCTCCCAGCCAGAAAAGACTCCACGGTATCACCCATATTTATAAGGTTTTTCCGTCCAGTTGAAGACAAGATCCGTATTACTAACTCCCAAAGATAGCAATGTTATTTTCTGCCATAAAATCAGTACAAGTTGTTATGCTTTACAGCAAGTGACTTATCATTCCAAAGCTACTAAGACCTTTATAGCTATCAGATATAAATCCACTTCTGAAGTTCCTTAAATTCATGATCAGCAGATTATTCCAGAGTTTTGCTGATAAAAATTTCAGAGGGTTTTCCCATAAATTCCTTCCTAGCTACAAGACAGGGTTTAACATAGAGCTTGTCTCATGTACATAACCTGTTTTTAGAACTCCTTGTCGCCGCGCTTCAGCTGAGTTTAAAAGAGTTGCAACATTTGCTGCAATAATTACAGAATGAGGCTTTATTCGCCCTAGCGCACCACCAGGAAGTGCACCGTTTATGTCTATCAAGAAGAAGGTCGGTATCATGAAATCATGTATCGACCACCGAAAATTTGACAAGATCACTATTCATAAACGATATTCATTCCATGAATAGAAGGTTTACCTGACTTGCTACGATGTCTAAAATATTTTCCAAAACAATTCACGACCATATCACCATCAGTGGTGAGAGAAAGAACATGAGGTTTTCCATACTGCTGTTGCACACGTTATAGTCTCACTAAAAATTTTGATTTATACTTCTGAGCTTCCTAATGCTCCAGCTATAGTATGAAATTTATGAATAAATTTTTTATGACTTCCCAAAAAAATCGTCAGTATATTCATTGATCACTTTCTGATCTACTAAATCCCAAAGAAGAACGCGAGATCGTCTTCTTACGGACATGCAGATCCTTAGATAGGAGAAAATTATATGAGCAGTTTTCCTAACGTATATCGCAGATGAACATGGTTGCATTTCCGAGCCACCCTATTTCAGCAGAAAGAAATTTCAAACAGTCCTGCGAAGATGAAGGCCATCACGAGATGGTCAAGATTGACGCATGTGACTAAAGTACAAAGTTTTCTAGAACTCAGTTGACTGATACCGCAGAAATTGCGGACAGTTCCCACGATTAGCCTTCCATGGCTAAGCTTACGCATAAAGGAGAGGACCTATAATAAAATTTTGTATCACATAAGATCCTACGCTAGGAGAGATCTATTTTACCCAGACTCAAAATTCTTTCATGACTATTCACCCAGATTCCACCAGAACGTACCATAATCTCAGGCAGAATTTTGATAGAAGCAGTATAACACAACTGATGCAGCTATGTTCATATCTAGATGCCTGACATACCACATGTTCAAGATAGGACACCGACATTCTAATGAGTTATTACAACCATTAGAAATTTCTGAACAGAAATGAGATAAGATTCCATGGAGGTTACTATCAGTTACCACAGACTTAGACGAAGTATGATACTATCTAATTCATTGTCGACCAGTCCACACAGCCTACACGTTTTCTTTCATCCGAAATGATTACGCAGTAGCAGATCTGTAGGAAATTCAGCAATAGATCGTACGATTTCAAGGTATTCCATCAACCATCATATCAGATGGAATTCATGTTCACGATCATGTTCGCCTTCATGTTCATATTCATGTTTACGTTCACTTTCACTTTTACGTCTCACATACACATAATGATACTATTTTAGTCCATAGTTGGTGTTATCTCATGATTTAAGTTCACGCTCGCATTCATGACATTGTTCACGTTCAGGTTCGTGTTCCATCTCGCGATACACGCTTCACAGCTTGTTACTGAATACGGTTACCGAAAGCTTAAGAAACCAGACTCAAGTTTAGTACAGCGTTTCCATACTCAGGCAAACATTTCACGTATCGAGCCGTATCGTCGGGCATTCTTTCTTCAGTCATCATATGTTCATGATATGTCCTAGCATCACGTTCACAGTATGTTTCATGTATCATCGTACACAATATATTCCATGCCTAGCATTCCTCATATATTCGTGAACCACATTCACAATTGCTCACGTAGCACGTTCATAATTGTTCACGTAATTCGTCCCTATATATTTTCAACAACTTGCTTAGAGATATAAATGTTATCTTTCAGGATATTTATACGTACCGTTTCATGTATCCACATGCTATAGCTGGTGCATTCTATCAGATTTAGAAAATCCATCTTAAGTATGGAACCAGAAACTATTTCAGCATCGTCATGACAGGGGCATCAGGACCAAGATTTTCATTGTGTTTAGACCTTTGAAGGAATCTTTTCGAGCGGGAAGCCACTTGAGACGGAGGATTCCATCCGGACCTCTCACCCCTTTTCCTTCATCCAATTAAGTTCTTTTAGTCATGTCATGTTTCATGTTCACTTCGGTCATATCACGTTATACCTTTCAGCAGCAGTAAGTTCTAAATTAAGGACGAATGGTCTTTCAGCTTATATGTCTTTTCAGCCTTCATGCTCTTTCAGCATATATGTCCTTTCAGCTTTTAGAACTTCACCGGCTTATTACCTTTAATTCGAGGACGAATTTCTCCTTTTTAGAGGGGAGGAATTGTAAAACCACGACATAATCGCATCCTTAATTCGAGGACGAATTATTTTTTAGAGGGGAAGAATTGTAAAACCCGTATTTAAAATCCTCGAACAATAATTCTGAAGGATCTAAGTTTTCTAAGGATTAGGCATGTATGGATTAATCTATTGAGATGGAAGGGAAATGGGAAGAACTTAGAGAGAGAAAGAAGAGAGAGAAAGGAAAGAGTTGAAAGAAAGATGGAAAATGTGAATAATGAAAATGTAAGTGTTCAACAACCCCCCCTAACATGCTAGGAGGGGGGTTTATATAGCCCACCCTACATGTGGGCTATATGGGCTATATTGGATCACGAGCCCAATATCATTGGAGTGACCGATCCTTTCTAAATACGTAAAAACGTATTTCCAACAATCTCCCCCAAAGGGAGGTCACTCCAAGTTACAATGTCCTAAATAGTCTATAGCTCGTGATCTATGCTAATAATGAAGTGACCGAGACTTTCCTTGGAAAAACGTATTTCCAACAATCTCCCCAAAGGGAGGTCACACCATTTTACAAAATCTTAAACCTAGCATACTATGCTTGAGTCTTCGATCTTGTTCTTGTAAATATGCTTGATGTGATCTTTGACTTCAACCTTGAGCATGTTTCCTTGCCTTGATCTTGTGCATTCATCACTTGTGATATTCGCCTCTTCGTGACTTCATGTTCCACATACTTATACCTTTATAATTCTTGAAAGCTTCAGAGTTTGATACAGCAGAAGACTTGACCTTCAGACTATCTTGAATTCGTTGAAGTACTGAGTGTATGTAGTATAAGCATGTGGTGACGACTTCTTCTGGATTGTACACCGCAATGCCACCTTCTTGTTACGCTGCATAAGACAGTTAGCAACAAACAATATACATGGATGAAATGGCCTTGAACATTTCATTCTAATTCGGTAGCATTTTACCTCCGGTCGGTGAAGACCGTTGGACGATATTAAATATCGTACTTGTGGCAGGTAGTTTCAATAAAGAACCTCCTTGACAAGATTTCGCGGGTAAACCCGTTCTCTTTACTCGACCGTCCAAAGCTGACTGCGAACGTAAAGAGTGAATCCTTTGGATAATATTATCCGCGTGATTTGAAGCCGTCAATTCATGTTCCTGGAACAAGTGAAGTTCAATTAAGAACCGCACCATCGTTGCTTTTCAGTTGTCACGAGCTTGATTCGTATAGATCTTGCAAGTTACCTACCAAGTGCTGTTTGAGGTTAACACTAGAAGGATTTCCACTCATCACTGTGAACACTAAGGTATCACTCTGAGTGTTCTGGCAAGATCACTAAGATATTGCGTAGAGGCCTGGAATGTGTTTAAATTCAATTAAGAATTAAACCACTGTTGCTTTCCAGTTATCACAAGTTTGATTCATAAAGAGTCGCACAAGTCACCTACCATGAGCTTTTTGATATTCGCTCAAGAAGGATTTCCATCTTCATTGTAAATATTTTCGTATTACTCGGATGTTCAGGAAAGATCATGAAGATTTTGCGTAGGACTCTTAAGATCTTTCTTACTTTTTCACAGTGTGTGAAGAAGCAAGGAAATATGAAAGTGTGTCCTAATGAGATATTTGATGATCTCAAATGGCTCTAGACTCGATCGTGCATTTTGGATTTTTAGTGATCGGAGGCTGGAGAGGAGTGCCACCATTTCAATATCAATTTATTCAGAGTGAATAAATCAATAGATAACGTGTTGTCTCCGTGTGATTAAAACAAATATCTTTTGAGAGATATCTGAGTTAGCTGGGATGGGTTGTGCATTGCATCACTGGGTCCATGATGTCTATCTTCAATATCAAGAATCATTAAAAATGATCTCAATAGCATATGTATTGACCCGGTTTCTACCTAAGTTGTAAGGAGGGCTTCTTTCTTTACACCCTTTATCTTTACAATTCTTTTTCATTCTTCAACCCCTTCAATGCTTACCAATACGTCATCACTAGCACCTTGTTGTGATTGTTCCAGTGCTAACTTAAGTACTTGGTCGGCATTCAGCTACGTTCACAATCTTTCTCCATCTTTCCTAAGGACTACTATTTCTAGCTATGGAATGTCCTTGGGAAGATTTCTCCGGTTCTAGAGGAATCATTGGACTTTAACCTATCCTACCATCCTTATGTCACCACAATCTTCACCGTCGTGAATAGAGATGTTTTGGGTAAGTGTATGTCACCATGAAATCCATTTTGAAGTGTCAATCCATTTTGCTCCCCCTTAACATATGCCACGATATCCGAAAACATTTCGCACATGTCGGGATGAGCTAGCCCGTTAAGTCAAACCATTTGTGATTAATCATTTCCCATATTAAATCACATTTTCTCCCCCATATTAAAAATATGAACCCAATCGATGTTTTTAATATCAGTTGATTTAATAGCATTTTAAGAAAATTTGGGAAGAAAAATGCAAATCCAATTATCTTCATGAATTACACAAGCTCCCCCTCAAATTAATGAGGGTGTGCTGAAACGTAAATTAAATACCTTTTAAACACAAGTGTAAGGTATTTATCACGTGCAAAGATCATATATAATAATGAATTCACAAGATTAACAATTTACGAGGTAGGACCTGAATGATGGAGAACATCATATGAAAGATTCACATGGTTCTTGTTCACGAATGTTGGTCACCTCGTCACGTCTGAAGTTATCTCTTGACTCCATGTGTATGATTGATATCGTTGTCTTGACACCAATATGTGAACTTGGCACTCTCGGCATCAAGGATTCTGAATGCTGGGCAATTGCTCCCCCTCAATTGTTGACCCGTGTTCTATTGAAAGAGCTGTAGTCGCCGTTTGAGTAGTCGCATCGTCAAGTATGTAGATATCAATTGTAAATTGCTACGGTTGGTGGAGATGATAACTTCATAAAAACAAGACTTCTCTTGTTTTAACAAATAAATGCACTGAATCGTACATATATCCGTGTTAGATTGTGTTATAAAGTAAACACAATCCCTTACATGGTTGTAAAGTAAACCATGCCCGAGAAAATTAATTCCCGTTGTTGAGTCAAAGCTTTCCGGTGAAAGGCTTGACTTTAATATGAAAAGTGGGTTACTATCTGAAATAATAGAAAACCATTTTGAGCATGTTTTAAAACATTTGAACTTCTGCTCGAACATTATTTACAACCCCGTGTCATTATTGAATGACATTTCTAGTATCGTAAATATTATCGATTCCAGAAGACATGCTCTTTTTATCAAAACATTTTTGAACACACAATTTTAAAAGATTTAGAAAACCCTTTTGAAAAATTCTTGAAAAATTGTGTTCATAGTTTTGAAAAACAATTACTTGAGCTTAAGATGTTGAATATCTTAAAAGCGAGCTCAAGTCCGAGAAGTTGTGAACTTCCCGTTGTTAAGGATAAGTTACCATCGGCGATAAACTGTCCTTTTATCTGAAGGACGAGTCCTAAGCTGACATTTACTTAGAAGTCGTTTTCATGAGCTTGAAAACTTTGACTGTTTTAACGGAAAGCTCATGACCGAGAAAGGTTAATTTCTCGTTATGAGGAAAATTTCTCTTATTTAAAAGATACACTTTCCTTTCTGAGCTTAAAACCTGGAATGTTTTAATACAAGCTCATGACCGAGAAAATTTAATTTCCCGTTACGAGGATAAGCTATCTTTAAAGATAAGCTTTCCTAAAACTGAAGTCCGAGTTACAGTCTGATATTTAACTGTAAGTCATTGTGCATGAGCTTAAAAACTTCGAATGTTTTTAATATTAGCTCATGCCCGAGAAAAATTAATTTCTCGTTATAAGGATAAGGTTATCATCGGCGATAAACTTTCCTTTCTTTGAGGTCCGGAGCATAATCTGAAATGTGATTATACGCCATTGTGCATGAGCTTAAAAACTTGGAATGTTTTTAATATAAGCTCATGCCCGAGAAAAATTACTTTCTCGTTGTGAGGATAAGTTTATCATCGGCGATAAACTTTCCTTTATTTGAAGAACGGGTCATCATCTGATATTTAATGAAGAGCCTTATACACGAGCTTAAAAACTTTGAATGGTTTTAGGATAAGCTCGTGTCCAAGAAAACTTAATTTCTTGTTAAGAGGGTAAGTTATCATTGCGTAGATAAACTTCCCTGTCTCTGAAGTCCGGGTCATCGTCTGTCATTTAACGAGGAGGCATAGTGCATGAGCTTAAAAACTTGGAATGTTTTAATATAAGCTCATGCCCGAGAAAAATGAATTTCTCGTTGTTAGGATAAGTTTACCATCGGCGATAAACTTTCCTTTCTTTAAAGATCGAGTTATAGTCTGTGATGTGACTATAAGTCCTAATACATTGTAAGCTTAACTGCAAATCCCCTGAGACAATTGTTTCTTAGATATCAGCTTCTTCAGCAACCAAACTCTGAGAGTGTCCTTAATTGAATGGTATACAACGATTGGAACGCTGTGTGCTTGTTGAATGTTAACTTTGGTACCTGCATTCTCATTAGAAAGTTGGATACTTGTATGTGGATTAGCGATATCTATTGTAGAACCATGTGGGGGTTCACAGTCGGCCTTACTTGTGCCTGAGGTGACCTGAGGAGATGATTCACTTGTCTTAGTTGGCAAACATTTCCTTTTATAGAAAACCTTAAGTTCAGGCTTAAGTGATGTGTCATCCTCTTCAATTTCCTCCCTAGTAGTCTTAGTAGAATCGGAGACTATCCTAGTTAAAGGGCACTCGTTTTCTACAAGAATGAAAGTTCTACCAGTGGGGCGCCACATTTTACCAACGGGTTTGATTTTAGCTACCCACTGGGATTTAAGTCTAGCACGGGAGTTCACCTCATTAAGTAATTTTTTGATACAAGAATCATGATTGGCTTTAAAGACACATTTCCTACATGTTTTACAAGTAGCATATTTAACGTCCGAGTAAGATCTAGAATTCCTAGATGATTTATTGATGCTCCTAGGATGTGACATGCTATGGTTAGCAGTGTTGGGTAAACTAGGAGGCATCTGACTAGGTTTGAAATTCCTATCTCTTACTTGTGTCTTTTGCTTAGCTTCCGTTAGACCAAATGTATGGCGAACGTCATTTGAACTAGTTTGAGACGTGTTCTTTGGACTATGTCTAGGGAGACTATAGGCAATCATGTGATTAGGTCTTGCAGAAGCTGTTTTAGTCACATTGGGCCTAGATAGTGGCGTGACTGGTCTAGAAAGATGAACCATATCAACTTGGGAGGCAAACCGCGGTCTCGAGGATTTTGATCGCTCGGATCTAAATGCAGTCGGTTGTCGAACGAACTGATTTGTAGGCGGTTTCCCCAAGATTGATGGTTTTTCAAGCTTAGTGTCCACACTAGTTCCTTTATTTTTTCTCAATTCGTTTTTCAATGCAGCTATAGCAAAGACCTTTTCCTGAACTTGAGCCTTTAAAGTCTCATTCTCTTTGAGCAATTCATCTTGGGATGCCAACTTAGATTCAAGCAACTGAATTTGTTTCAAAAGGTTATCCTTTTCAGCTTTAGAATCTAGAACTGTTTGATCCAATTTTCGTTCAAGAACAACGTTTGACTTTTCAAGTTTTTCAAAATATGTTTCAAATTTCTCCGTTTTCTTCGAAAATTCAATTTTGGCATCCTCAAGATCTTTTAATTGTTGAGCTACAATCGTTTCGAGCTCTCTAATCTTGGAATCAGAAGCAGTTAATGAAGCAATTATAAGACAATTATCATGATGTTTAGCATTTTGAACACTTTCTCCCCCATTATGACTCACATCAGATGAATCAGAAGTGGTATTTCTATCACTCTTTTCCATCCCATGTTTGTCATAGTTAGGTTCAGAATGCTCAATATGCGGTATTTCATCAGCATATACATCATCAACATTACATTGTACCATGTCCGCAGGCTCTTCGTCATTAACGGGTAAGGTGTCATCAAAAGAGATCTTGTGAACATTGCCTGACGTGCCACTGGTATCATGTTGTCCTCCTGATTCCGTGCTCTTGCCATCGTTAGACTCCAAGTTGTCAACCGTATGACCATTCTCCTCTTGCATCTGCATCATAGATTCTTGCACTCCATTATCATGCACTTGCTGAAGTCTGGATCTTTCATAAATCGAAGACGTAACCGATGTCATAAATTTCAACAGTTTATCACGGAAATCTTTAACATCATTCTGTGTGTATTGAAAAAATAACCGGCATATCCCTGAATTGTCAGACTTGATGATATTGAATTGGAGGAAAGGCGTGAGTTGTGTCACAAGAGCCTGATATGCAGTTGCTGATGCAGAGTGATTAAAGTCTTCTTTGTGAAGTTGCTCAGCTAGGTGGTTCAAGTTGAGAAATAGTGAATCGATGAATGTATAATGATGTTGACCAAAGAGTGTCACAAATTCGCTTCCTCCTTGAACCCATGCAATAGTCCTAAGATGTGACTGAAGTAGTCGACATGAAATTATACCACTTTCTCTAGCTGTGTCTTGCATGTGATGCAAGTCTCCCTCTTGAAATTTCGAATTCAAAGACTCCATTGAAAATTCGATGACAAATAATTGTAGATGTGGTTGTTTTCGGAATTTAACAACTCGTGAAGAAACTTAGAAATGAAAATTCTCGATATGACAACACCAACAAAAAAATCTGTAAAAACCTCTTAAAAATCCTCGAGTGATGATATACCTCTTTACTCGGCTCAAAAATTTTTGTCGGCTCAAACGTTGATAAAATAAACCCGACCAAAAATTCGTAGCCACTAAAAATAATTCCCGACACTTTGACTCGTCACTTTCGTCTTCAAATCCGGCCACAAAAATTTTTAACCCGTCAAAGATATTTCCACTTTGATACTTTCAAAAAATACCCGCCTCAACACAATTTATCAAATCCAAATAAATCAATCGACAAAATAAAGTTAACAAAAATTCATAAAATAAAATAAAATAAAATAAAATAAAAATAAAAAATCTGATAAAAATTAACTTATATCAATTGGATTTGTAAAGTGATATGTTGTAAAGTTAACTTATATCAATCTGATAAAAATTTAAAAAAAAATATCTGATATGTATCGATTTTTTAAAGAATCTTAAATTTGGATTTGTCAAAGGGTGATTAAGTCCCCACGTGTTGGCCAGCCTCAAACGTGGCAAGTGAGCTGTTAATATGGTGTCTTTGTTTTCTCCGTCCCTTAAATATCTGCTCCTACCCTTGACTTTCGTTATACACACCTCAAAATACTCTCTCTCTTTGGTTTATTCGCCACCCAACTTAACCTATTTTCTCTCAACCTTCAATCTCTAAACTTTCAGCAAACACAAATAATCAATTTCATCTTCTTACAAACGTTGCAACTAAATACCAATCACTAGTTTCCTTTGATACAAGATCGAATGAAAAAACCCCAAACCTATTTGATCCGGTCGTACAAGATCGGATTAACAGAAACCTAATGCCAACCACATTCAAATATCAAACATCGATCCTATAACCAAAGAAGGGTATGGCTTCTAGATCAACAAGTTGGTCTCAGGTAGGTTTTTTAACTTTGGTTTAATGTTTGGATCGATGAGAGTTTTGTTTGAACTAAGATCTTTGAGTCAAGTGGTTGTGTGTGAGTGAGTTTGTTGTGTCGAGTCTGTGTAGGTGGGATAGGTGACGGTGAGTTTAATTGAGACGAAGTGATAGACTAGATTTGATGGATTTGTTTGGAGAAAGAAAAAAAATGGGTGTTGAGTCGAGTCGTGTTGTATCAGTGATGGTTGGAGTAGTTATGTTGTTATTGTGTTTGAGTCCAGTTGGCCTGTTTTGATCAGAGTCAAGTGCTTGTTGAATGTCTGTTGGTGATGAGATAGGAGGGTTTAGATGGTCGAGAGAGAAGAGTGATGTGTTGGTGTCGTGTGGGGTTGGTTTGGCTGTTGTGTATTTTTTGAGTGGTTTGCGTCTTTGGGTCTTGTTTGGTTTGTTGAGTCTAAGTGAGTGTGGAAGTCGAGAGTTTGAGAGTGTGATCGACGGTGTGTTCGAGAGTTTGAGGGTATGAGAGTTTGAGAGTGTGATTGAGTCTGGTATGGTGAGGCTGGTGTGAGAGTCGAGAGTGTGGGTGAGGGTCGAGAGTCGTTTAGAGTCTTGAGTTGTATCGAGTGTTGGTCGAGAGTCTAGGTGTTGGTTCGAAGGTGTTGGTTGTGATATGTCTAGAGTTTTGTGGGTCTGATCAGAGTTTTAAGTCGAGGGTAAGGGTGAGTCCGATGAGGGTCCTTTTGAGTCCGATCGTAATTCTAAATTTTTAAGTCCATCGCAGTCATATCAAGATACCATCACAGTCACAACAACACACCTATCACAGTCTGATCGAACTAAGATCGCACCCCAATCGCGCTTCGATCGCACCCCGATCGCAGCTAGTGGAGATCGTAGTGGAGATCGTAGTGGTGATCGTAACTTTGGATCGCAAGTTGAAACCCCCGGGGTTTATGCGATCACAAAAGATCCCGATCGTAGCCGAAAATATGTGAAGGATCGCAACGAGGAAACCAGATTGAGACCAGATATTTGATAAAGATTATGATGGATAGCAACAAGAAAAAAATGCGCCCAGAAAAAGTTGAAAAGAAATAAAAAAATAAAAAAATAAAAAAAATAAAAAAGTAAAACTGAATCAGATATAGCTATTAATATAAATGAGACAAAAGATTATAGAAACGGAAAAAATAAAAGAAAAATGATATTAAAATTGGAAAAGTGATATTTAAAATTCAAAAAAATGATAGAAAGAAAAAAAATGAGACATGATTTTTATCAATTGATAACCACGCAACACCAAAAACAAAGAGAAACGAGAAAATTTTTTAGAAAGAAAGGATTTTTTATGACCAAATCAATAGATAAAAAAAAATACCTCAATCCGAAGAATCAACCAAGCTCTTGATACCAATTGAAGGATCTAAGTTTTCTAAGGATTAGGCATGTATGGATTAATCTATTGATATGGAAGGGAAATGGGAAGAACTTAGAGAGAGAAAGAAGAGAGAGAAAGGAGAGAGTTGAAAGAAAGATGGAAAATGTGAATAATGAAAATGTAAGTGTTCAACAACCCCCCCTAACATGCTAGGAGGGGGGTTTATATAGCCCACCCTACATGTGGGCTATATGGGCTATATTGGATCACGAGCCCAATATCATTGGAGTGACCGATCCTTTCTAAATACGTAAAAACGTATTTCCAACAAATCCACGCAGTCTCAGAATTAAGTAAACGATACACAGATTATTAATTACTCAGAATAATAAAATACTCTTTATCCAAGTATTACGTAATAAATATTTATTCAGAAAATAAATGTTATAAGTCATGAGTAAACATGAAAATTTAATCACGCACATCGAGTTAAATACTTGTAACAAGAAAAACGAAAGTATATGATGTGATCGTGATAGTATAGTGATAATTAGATACGTTATAGGGTAAATTAGTAAATTACCTTTAGGAAAAAGTAATAAACTAAAATTACCAAAGACGAATTCAATTAAACACGTGATGAACCAAGTTCGTTGTACACGATGATCTTATGAATTTGAGACATTTTCGTTTTGAATTGGACAATCGATTTGAATTGATTTTCGGATTTTAAACTAAAATTAATTTCTACAAATTTAAAACTATATTTTATCCTAAAGTGCATGAATCGTAAACCCCCAAATTTATAAAATCTAAACACAATTACTTAAAATTTAAAACTATTTAAAAACCTATTAAGAACTTATCTATTTAATTAAAATTAATTTTACACTAATTAAAACTCTATTTGAACTTTTTAAACTAATTAAATCTATTGAAAATAACTTTTAAACCAAATCTATTTTTAAAACTATTTTTATTTAAATCTAAAATAATAAAAATCTAATTTTTTAAAAAAAACTAATTAATAAAAACATTTTTATTTTTATTTTGTTCTTATTTGTTTGTAAAACTTATAAAAGAAAAATAAACTTAAACAAATGTTAAGCAAATCGTATAGAGATTAATTCCAATCTGTCAAGTACTACAATACGATATTAATTAAACTAATGGAAATTAAACTCAAAAGAGCTCTTAGCTCAGATGGTAATCACATTGGTTGTGCATCCGAGAGGTCTCGGGTTCGAATCCACAGGAGTGGATTTATTTTTTTGATTATTTATTTTGAGTCCAGATTTTGGAGTATAGCTTATTTTTATCACAGACAACCAAACAAGTTGTTTGGATCTGCTACAGTAATGTTAAGACAAATAAGAAGAAATGAAATATCAGTCAAGTAACAGATGAAACTAACAATTAAAATAACTAAATCATCTTAGCAAATAACCAACTCAAATCCACTATGTGAGTAATAAATCTAGCTTCTAACTTCAGATTTTAACTAGCAGGCAATTAAAATTTTAATAACCAAACAAATCAGACATTTATCCAATCAGTTTCAAACTAAACAGAAAGATCATATTAATCTAAACAACATTCTTCAACTGAGCATTAACAGTTCTAAATTCCAAACACTAGCACGAAACGAACAAAAATTCAAACAAACGGATCCACCTAGTTCACTACAAAGACTGATAACAGAATAAGTCCAATACATAATCAAAACGATTAAAATGAAACTAGGAAGCACAAATAACTAATGAAACTAATGCAGTAACATAAAATCAAAAGCTCAATTAATATAGCTAAACCTCCATATCAGTATTATGCAAACACAGATAATCTAAAAAAACAAACTCTCCAACATTTCAACTACAAACAACCAGCAATCTCAACATACAATTCAGAAAAACTGGTAACGGCATCAGATTAAGCTCTAACACAAACTACTTATCCATACAAAATAAGCAGTCACAAGAGTTTTATCAAAATCAAACGGCAGCAGACTATAGAATGAGTAACAAAAATACATAACAGATTCAACTCAGCAGTCTAAACAAAATACCTCAAACAATTAACCTAAGCACTCAAACATTTAACAAGATTACTCTAAAAACATGAAAAATAAAATAGAAGAGCACCTTTTGTAGATCCCATTGATCAGAAGGTTAGCGTTGTGCTACCTTTGAACCGAAAACGACATCACCAATGACCATTGAACGAACCACCATGACCATCATTCGAACTTCATCAACAATAATATCCGGACCAACATATATATTTTTATCCAACTTTCCAGTGGGAAAGTTTTCCCCAAATTTTATCTTAATATATTTACTCAAACTATTATTTAGCTTGAACAATTATACTCAATATTATCCAAACATAGGTCAACGAAAGGAATTAATTGCAATAAACTTAAACAGAAATTAAATTGAAACCATTAAAGCTCAAAATAACTTTTCATTAATATCGAAAACAGATTACAATATTCGGAAAAGAAAAATTACAATTTAACTCCTACACCTAGTTTAGCATAATAACATTAAAGATAAAGATTGGGATAATCGAATTACAGAAAATAGGGGGTTTTTATAGCCATCCCAAAGGCTTCTTGGAGAGCATATTCAAATCTTTAATCAGCATATTCGAATCTTTAATCAGCATATTCCATCTCTTATTCTCTTTTATTCGTTGATTTCGCCCATGGATTGCCAGCTTGTCACTAATTTGGTGAGGTGGAGGGATTTAATTGGAGGATATGGATGGATGATGTATCAAAACCAATCATAAGCTGCCACATTTCCATGCTCTTCCACTCTTCACATCCGAAAATATGGGGGATTTATTCCCCATATGTGTGAATCACTCGTGTGCCAAAAAGGCCCAATTTATTTTAGTGATTTATTGAGTTAGGTTTTAGATGAACAGTGGTGACTGGTAATTTTTGGGGTGAAAGAGAAAGAAACATAGAGAGTATCGAAACTATTTTTTTATTGTGTGTGAGAAAGTGAAATATAAATGGGTAAAAGAAAACGTGTGGTGGTGAATAAGTCAATTGACTGAGTGTAAGTTAAATACACTTCACAAATCGTTTGTTAAATGTAGCAAAACCCTAAGCCCAAATTGACTTAAATTCGTCCCAATGTAAATACTTGGGCTTTGGTTTGGGCCAGTAAACTCATTCGTCTCAAATTTGGCCAGTTTGGGCTTTAAATAGACTTTGAATGATTTTTCCATCCGTTTCTAAAAACATATGGGCCATATGGGCTTGTAATCCAAAGGTGATGAATACTCGATTCCTTAATTGGGCTTTTGGGCCCATTTATCATAAGTGGGACCCACAAAGCCCATATGTCCTTCATCAAGATAAAATCCGCTAAAAACGAGCTTGGCTTTGGCATTGTTGATCTTTTCTTCAAATTCGTGTCGTTCTTGCCGGTTTGCGTGATCTTGATACCTACACACATCAAACAACAAAACAAGCATATACAAGGCAATATTCATGATATTTATGCATTTATTGGTTGTTTTAAGATACAAATGATATGAGTAAAATCACTCATATCAAACTCCCCCTTGCTAAGCAATTGCCGTGTCCTCACGCAATGATAAAATAAAACACTATCTACACCATTATTCAACTTTGACAATTTATTTTGCAAAGACATAATGTATTGCTTTCATTAATCGAAAAATAACTTTAAGGATCATAAAACTCAAATAGATTCATCGTCCTCGACTTTTCACTTTTCCATGCCAAGTGCAAAAACAAGATCATTGTCAATCATAAGCCCTAAAATTAAACCAACTCATACAAGTAATTTGTGTTAAACTTAATCTCCTATTATTCCTAATTGTATCTCTAGATTTTATTTGTCATTCACCCAAAGGCTCATTTCACTTATTTGATATTAGTCCAAAAAGGAAGGCAAAAACGGTGTAAACTCAACACTCAAAACCTAACCTCGACTTTAAAAACCGTTGTCACTAAAGAAAGCCCACATCAAGGATAACTTAACACGATTTGAGGGATAAATCCCCGGACCCGAAATTTGGCTAATATGGCTACTTAAAAGCAACAATAAAACCTCCAAAGTCAATTATGACCTTATTAAATGGAGTTAGCAACAATCACATCATAACACCTTGTGGCTCTTTAAGATTCAATTGTGCTCCTTATTTAAAATCCACACCCTAAGGCTCCTTGGACAAAAATAAGGGAATTGACATCACCATCCCACCTTATGGCTCATGATGATGAAGCAATTTTTATTCAACACGTCCCCTTGCCATACACCCTAAGGCTCTAATGACAAGGTTAGTGCTACATGACTCCCACCCGAAGGCTCCTAGAGAACATGTTTTTATTTATTCTTCTTTATTAATATGATATGTATAGTAAGCCAAATTTCCGCAATCCCATGATCAAAAGTCCATAACGCTGACACCCTTAATGTGTTCTCACTTTAATTACAAGGGAAGAAAAAGAAGGAGTTACGAGTTAAGATATCAAGCCTAAACTGCTAAAAACTTCATTTATTAAGCAATTATTATTCAAGTGTGGAAAGTAAATACGAGGAGATTAAATCAAACACAAAAATACTTGCACAAAGAAGAGTTAATTTTAGAAACTTATGATTGAACTCTATCATCTCTTGTCTCCATATTGTAAAATTCCAAAATATGAAATCAATGGATACTTAGCCTATTTAATCAAAGTTTTGGGTTTTCAAGTCATCTATAGGATCTTGCATCTTCTTATACTTTTTCAAGTTTTAGAATTTGCGTTTTAAAGTTCCCTTGATAAACGACTTTCTAGGATCAATTATAGGAACTTGCGAAAAGTTCTTGTTCTTAACTCGTATGAGTTAAGACTTTCGCGTTTTAAAGCTCCCTATATAAAAGCCTAGCAAAACTTGATTCAAACACGTTAAGGAAAAGCTAAGGTAAAAACCGAGTCGAGTCAAAAACTATTTTTATTTTCACCAACGGAAAGCCTACATTCGTGTCAAAACCACTTACTTTATTTATTAAAACTTAAAAATAACACTAAAAATTTAAAAATTTTATGAAAAATGAGAAAAACAATTACATTTAGACACGACAAAATAAATAGCAAGCGATTATATCGATTGACTCCCCCCATGCTAAAACCAAACATTGTCCTCAATGTTTCTTAGCTCAAGAGTAACACCCCCTTGCTAAACACGAAGATTCTAATGCAAAATCCTAACATGGAAAGAGCACGCAAATCTATAAGCCGTTTATTAATTATGCCTCAAGATAAAACGTTAGTCGATAAAAATCGAAGGATAAAGAGTGTGCCCCTTTTTGGCATTCAAAGAATGGAAAATCAAGTGGACCGGCAAAAACCGAACACGAGAGTCTTCAATGATAAGGGTCATACCTAAGATTCACAACACAACACGAGCACGAGCTTGAAAGATCAAGCCTTATTAGTGGTTAGAAAATAGAAAGAAGATGGAATGTATGGGACTCCCCCACAAGGCACCTCGTTTTTGTTCACCGAGTCATGAGCTCGACTCGATCCCCGCATTCATTGGTCCTTAGGGAAAGTTTGAAGATCCGGGACAACCTCCGTAGGTATGTCCCCTCCAAAGTAATGTTTCACACGATGACCATTCACCTTAAAGTTAGGCCCGTCTTTTTGATCTAGCTCAACGGTGCCATAAGGGAAAACTTGTGCAATGGTGAATGGTTCAGACCAACGGGATTTAAGCTTGCCCGAGAAAATCTTAAGTCTAGAGTTGAATAAGAGGACTTGATCACCAACATTGAAAATGCGGTTTTTGATCTTAGAGTCATGAATCCTCTTAGTCTTCTCTTTATAGATCAAAGAATTTTCATAAGCTTGATCCCTTAATTCACTTAGTTCATTTAATTGAACCTTGCGATGATCACCCGCGGTCCTCAAATCAAAGTTACAATGCTTAAGAGCCCAATATGCCTTATGTTCGAGTTCAATTGGCAAGTGGCATGCTTTTCCGTAGACCAACCTAAATGGTGTACAACCAATTGGTGTCTTGTAAGCCGTACGGAAAGCCCACAATGCATCGTCCAATTTATCTGACCATGAAGTACGATTTTCTCCAATAGAACGCTCCAAAATCCTTTTAAGAGCTCGGTTTGAAACCTCCACTTGACCACTCGTTTGAGGGTGATAAGCCGTCGAAAGCCGATGAGTGACACCATATTTCTTTAGAACTTTTTCAAATTGTTCATTACAAAAATGGGTCCCACGATCACTTATAATAGCCCGCGGAGTTCCAAACCTAGCGAAAAGTTGTTTCAAAAATTTCACAACAACTCGAGCATCATTCGTAGGTAAAGCCTTAGCTTCAAACCATTTAGACAAATAGTCCACGGCTACGAGAATGTATTTATTTCCTTTCTAAGATGGAAATGGCCCCATAAAATCGATCCCCCACATGTCAAAGATTTCACAAACTTGGATAATGTTTTGAGGCATTTCATCCCTTTGTGAGTTCTTTCCTTGACGTTGACAAGCATCACAAGTCTTGATCAAGACTTGGGCATCACGATATATGGAAGGCCAAAAGAAGCCGGCATCAAAGACTTTCTTCGCGGTGGCATTGGCACCATGATGTCCCCCGGTGGGTCCTTCATGACAAGATTTAAGGATATCTTGAGCTTCTTTGCCAAAAACGTACCTACGAATCACTTGATCCGCGCACACACGAATCAAATAGGGGTCGTCCCAAAAGTAATAGGATACATCCTTGAAAAACTTTCGTTTTTGTTGGGACGACATACCCTTGATCACAAACTTCCCCGTATGGTAATTTGCGATGTCCGCAAACCATGGGGTACTATCATCACCACGAAAAGCAATCATACCAAGCGTCTCGAGAGGAAATGTTTCATTGATTTCCTTGTTCTCTCGATCGCTTTGGTGAGGATTTCTCAAGTCGAGATAAATGATCGGCCGCGAGATTCTCGGCTCCTTTTTGTCTAGAATTTTGACATTAAATTCTTGAAGGAGGAGAATCCACCGGAGCAACCTCGGCTAGCATCTTGTTTATTAAGAATATATTTGATATCCGAGTGGTCCGTATACACTATGGTTTGAGACAAGACGAGATATGGTGTAACACCCCATTTTGATAAATGGAATGTCACGCGTAATTATGGCGTGTCATCAAAGCATGCAAGGTAATATGTACTAAACATACATGACCATAGGGAAAACCGGAATCAAACATCGGTTCCAAAACATAAGCCCAAAACATAAGATAAGGAATCTAAGGTAGCTCCCATCCTATGCGTGTCCTCCAAATGCTCCAGTCAGTCCTTGAGTACCTGCCATTTTGGGACAAGGAAAGGAAAGTTAACGGCTGAGCAAAACGCTCAGTGCACGGATATAGACATAGTATGAATGACTAAAACATGATAGAGACTTAATAGCAGCGGAAATGTATAAGTCCTGGAAAACCTGGAACATGTTCATAAAATTGGTTTTATAGTTTGAAAAGCCGTATGTTTATCTTATGAAAACTGTTTGACATATTTTACCATTAGCCAATATAGGTCATGAAAATCCACCGTGCATGAATACTTGGAGGGGTGACCTCATCATGCAAATTAGAGGGGCTGCCTCTAATTTAATATACTGGTTTTGGGTAGGAGGGATCAGCTCCTTGTGAAGGATGCAAGGCACACACCACATTCACCATGAAATCGTAACTGAAAACATGTAACTAGGATGCACCCATACGCCCCACATGATAAATATAATATAAATGGCCAAAAGCTGAAGGGACGCCACGAGCAATCACTCCGCCGTGGTGAAGTCATAACACCAGTGCCTCTAATGTTATGGTTATGGTACCTCCATAACTAGGTGAAACTGGTCATGCATGTATATGGCTATAGGTATTCTAAATTAACATAAGCAATTCAAACACATAACTTATACTACGGGAAAACATTTGGCTGCATACGGGGAATCCTAATAAGGAAAGAATGTCCATACTTAAAGGAAGAGAATCCGTACCTTATGTCCAGTGAACGAAGAAGACGAACTGAGAGGAATCCTACTTCCATATCACTAATGCTACATGAATACATACGTGAATAAGTATCTGACTACTAAATACGTAACTGGTTTATATCATGTCTTAGCTTATTTTATATGTTCATATCATGTTTTACTGTTTAAAGTCTTTAACTGTGTTTATCTTATATTCTATCTATTCTGATTAAGTATTTCTGGTATTTCATGTATTATTATACTTACTGTGTAATAATAAGTAACTTTCCAAAAATAGCAAGTTTCCTAAAATAGAAAGTTTCCAAAAATAGAAAGTTTCCAAAAATAGAAAGTTACCAAAAATAGAAAGTTTCCAAAAATAGAAAGTTTCCAAAAATAGAAAGTTTCCAAAAATAGAATTACTGCTTAAAATAGATAAGTTTCTAAAAATAGAAAGTTTCCATAAATAGATTAGCTGCCTTATTTAAATAAGTTTCCATAAATAGATTAGCTGCCTGAAATAAATAAGTTTCTAAAAATAGAACGTTTCCATTAATATATTAGCTGCCTTATTTAAATAAGTTTCTAAAAATAGAAGTTTCCATAATTAGAAATAAGCTGGTTAAATAAGCTAAGTATATAAGCCTAAGTGTTTTCATGATTATTTTCTAAGTCATATGATATAATGTATAGTTTATTAATTATTTCATGTAATTAAAATAAACTATAGGTTAAAATATTTAATTAAAGTATAACATGTTTTTAATTAAATAAAGTTAAATACTTAGGTTAAAACATGTATTATTATTTATTAATAATATAACCTAAGTCATGTTAATTAATTAATTATAACCATGATTTTTAAATAATTAATTAATTATAAGTCTTAAAAATATAAAATACTTAGGTTAATAATTTCATGATTTTAATAATTAATATAACCTAAGTCATGTTAATGAGTTAATTATGACCATGGTTTTTAAATAATTAATTAATTATAAGTCTTAAAAATGTAAAATACTTAGGTTAATAATTTCATGATTTTAATAATTAATATAACCTAAGTCATGTTATTAAATTAATCATGTCATCTTATTAATTTAATTTTAAATAAGATCATAAAAAAAATAAAAAACCTTAACATACACCGTGAACCGGATCTTGACTAAGAACCATGAACCGGACACGAAATCGACACCATACCCCGAACCAAATCGGGGTCACCCTTGTCTTGTTGCTGCCGTGGGACCCACACCAACCAACCGGGGCCATATGGTCTCGGTGGTGGTCAAATGGCCAAACCGAGACCCTCTCGGGTTCGGTTTAGGCACGGCCAAGAACAAACACCCCTTAAACATCCCTTTTTGATTTATACCAAAACCAGTTTCATGTTAGATCTATGATTTAATTATGTTTTTAAGAAAAACATATCATGTTCTTAATTATTAAAAAGATTAAATCAAAAGAAAAAGGGTTTAAAAGAATTACCGAATGCGTGGATCTAAAGAACGATGAACAAACACGAACACTAGCAATAATTCCAAGATCAAAGATCAAATCACACCCCTTTGGTGTGTTTGAGGGTGGCGGCCAAAAAGAGAAAAAGAAGGATGAGGAGAAGTTTTTAGGTTTTCTGTAAAATTCTCTGTAAAGAAAAATGAGTAGTGTTCTTTTCCTAATTCCTTGTTTTAGTAAAAATTGATGGGCTAAGCCCATCCTCCCTCCCTAATTTCGTGGTATGGGGCCCACATGGGGTAACCCATACATTTCCTGAGTCTAAATATTATAGTGTGTTCTCGTGTTCGTAATTTACGTGTTTTAATTAGTTATCGATCGTGACTTAATATATTTATTCGTGTTCGTAATAAATATATATGCGTAATTAATATTAGCTCGTGATTAAATTACGTTCATGATTTCATGATCGCATGTTCGTGATTAATTATTGTTTAAATAATTATTGCGTGTTCGTGCGTAATAAATACTAATCGTGTTCTAACACGTACGTAATACGTAAAATCCTAACACGTAAACGTAATCGTACTATAAAAGGAAAGTTTTAATCTAGTACGTACGATCTTAAGGGTACTATTCATGGTAAAAGCATGCGGGTTTTACAACTCTTCCCCCCTAAAAAGAATAATTCGTCCCCGAATTATAGATAACGTAACTTTAAGAGAAACATACCCGAACCAAACTGAGAGGGTATGTAAGATTAATGAACGTACAAGTGACATGGTAGAAGGAACGTGGAACGTGACATGTCTTGAAAGGATATGGAACGTGACGTGACTGAAAGGACATATCTAATTGATGAGAGAAAACGAATAAAAGTCCGGATGAACTTGTCCGTTTCCAAGTGGCCTCCCTCTTGGAACGGTTCCTTCAGAAGATCTTGACACAAATGATAAATCTTGGTCCTCCTGACCTTGACTTGGAATACGAAGAAATTCTTGGTTATCAACGGAAGGTAGATCCCCTAAATTCGATCGAGGAAAATAAGAGTTAACGTGCTAGGGTAACTGAAACGTTACGATGCAAGACAATCTGACCTAACTGATAATTAGAAACGATGCGCGAGACATAAAGAAACGTAGTACGTGAAAATTTTTGATCGTGATACGTGAAAAATTTTGAACGTGCTACGTGGAGATATGGCGAGTGTAGTATGAGTAAACATATCGTGATCCATGATACGTGTAACATATCTTGATCATGATATGAGGAACGTGGAATGAACATGACATCTGAAACATATCATGATCATAGAATACAATGGCGGTAACGCCAAACACTACAAGGTGAGACGTGGAATATGACGTGAAACGTCTATCTGAGGATAGGGAGTTATACCAAACTTGGGTCTGGTCTCTCAAGTTCTTGTAAAACTTCCCAGAATGAGAAAAAAAATGAACGTAAAATCGTAAGCCAAGATACGATCATGAACGTGAATAGTGTCATGAACACGAGCGTGAAAGCAAGTCGTGAACTTAGAACAAGGATAATATTTCGTTTTTATAGTTCGTTTTTCTCGACTCAATCCGAATTGATATAACGTTTTCTAGCAAAGACTTAATTGTTTTTGGTTAACAAAAGATTATTTTGGTATTTATAACTACTTGGCACAAAGCAAGTAAAAAGGTAAAAATATCTATATTACTACGTATATGTACTATACTAAAAAAAACGTAGCTAGTACAACATGTAAAGCACAATGTTCAAGTAGTTAACAAAATTAACAACTAGCACATTTATAACAAATTTAACTAAAAGCAATTTGCACTAACATGCTGAAATATCTAAAGTAGACTAACAATTACAATCCTACACTGTCCAAACTAATGTTCATGAATAAAACTGGGCCCAAAGGTGAAAAGCCCATCATCCTATCTAAAACTAACGAGCTACAATTTTAAGACGTTTAAAGTACAGCTAACTCTAATTTGAACTAATATATTGAACTCTATTTTGTAAACATTGAAAACAGATCAAAACTTCAAATGAATGAACTAATTCCAAACATTAATGCAATAAGATTGACATTTTTTTTATCTTCACTAGAATTCACTAGTCTAAAAATATCAGTCATCCATTTTCACCTATTAAATTGTACGAGGCTAATATTTGACTCCGTAAGTGACATCTACTCTTCCTTACTAGCATTAAAACTACTTAGCTTCAAACTAGATACTGATTGAATCAAATTCATATTAAACTATCCTTGTGCAAAACACCAGTTAATGACCTACTACTAGAATTATTTTAGGCTGTTTATGCAATCTAAATTTCTGAAAAGTAAACATATCCTACAGATTTTACTTATCTAAAATTATTGAATTAACGCACAACTCTAAAGCAAATAACGAGCATGAATGAACTAATCAATCATTCAGAATGTAATAAAACATATACTCAACTTCGGATAACAAGCAATTTAAACACGAAGTGCAAACAAGGATCTGTTCTAATCAAGATTAAGCTATCAGATCACTAAACATACAGAAAGTAAAAATGATACTTCCCTGCATCCTGGCCAGCCCGCTGATGTCGAAGCACGGCGCTGAGCCGGTTTAAGAAAACGCTTAACCTCCACACGATTCCTACTGAAACTGACGAATTAAGTCTACCAATAACGGAATCTGCATAAACTTCAAATTACACCTGCAAAATCAAACTAAACGAGCAAACAAAACAAGACTTTTCGATTCTTGAACCTGCAAATTATTTTGAGAAACGAAATTCTATATTAACAATATAAGCAGAATAACAAAAGTTTCGAAAGACCGTAAGGATTATGTGTAAAAGAACTTTGAAACAAAAACTTATAATATGTGAACTAATCACGAACTAAAAAAATAAGATGTTGTCAGTTTTTTTTATTAAGTTGCACTATCATTAAAAACTAATCAGTACTCTAGTATGAATCATTGACAATTACGAAGATTTTAACTAGAACTAACAACTAGACAACTGAATTTGATAGCACGTTAACTAATAAAAAAACTGATCACTTAAGAAATTTGAAAAATCATGATTTAGTAACGAAAGAATGAACAGTTAAAACAAAACGGAAACTTAAACTGAAATCATTGACGAAAAAGAAATCTTATTTCAACTGCTAAACTGAAAAGCTCATTATAAGTTTTTATAAGCTCAAAAAAAACTGATAAGCTTTTGACTACTGAAATCTCACCAAAAATCTACAAGATCAAATTTTGTAGAGCTAAGACTCATATTACAAGCTTTGGAAGCTTATGATTTCAAACGCTATCCAATTACCACTAATAGAATATCTCAATAGACTACAAACTAAGGAGTGATCATTCAGATCTTATGAAACAGAACTTATTACTAGAGTAGAGAAGATTAAAACTGGAACTTGATAAACTTTCATTAATGGAGGTAAAGAAAAACGGTTACAACTGAAAAACGAATCAGTTACAAAATTTTAACAGAAAACTGAAAGAAAATTTGAACTATCTAACTAATTACACCTAACTACTATGTGAAACTACACCTAGTCTAACCAATTCAAGTGAAGCCTTCGTCTTCATCTCTTATTTATAGTCGTCGAGTGGGGGAAGTGACGTGTCTTGTCCAATAAGCAATGGACACGTGGAAAATACGAGGTTGAATTCATCCATCTTCATCTTCATCCCATTTGGGGGTTTCTTCGTCTTTTAATCTTGATCAAATTAACTGATACCATCTTGTAGAGAATAGAAAGAGGATCATTATTGTAGTTTGATCTTCGCCTGAAACCCTATGTATCGTTCTTGAATATGAGTTGCAGGTTTGGTGGAAAGAGATAAAAAAACGACTGTGGATTTTCTCTCTCTTATTTGTGTTTGAGGAAGACGCAAATTGTGTGGAGGTTTGACCGAATATTGGTCAATGACCAAGTAAATACTAACTTTCCACTATATTTGCCATTTGGTCCCTTCTCTTTCATTTCTTTTCAAAATGTATATAAACTTGGAAATCAAGTTTCTTTTCATCCTTCGTCTTGTAGAAAATTGCAAACTAAGCCCTCGATCTTTGAAAACTTGGCAAATAAAGTCCTTGAATCATCTTTTCGTCTTTTTCTTCGTCTTTTGTGATATAAATCCCTTGAAAACGCATCTTTGTTCCAAAATGTATCTTTTAACCTGAAAAACACCTGAAACACAAATACACGCATAATTCTGATATTTTAAAGTTAAAATAATGTATTTGACTGTGTTTTGAGTGGTTTTTGGATCATTATTGATGAGTGTTTTCACACTTATCAACTCCCCTCCACTTGACCATTGCCATGACCTCATGCAATGCAGCATTTCAAAGCACCAAGTTACACTTTTCTCATAATTAACCAACCTTGGCCATTTTATGATTTAATAAACTATACTATGCTATATGATGAATGATTTTGAATATTTACAATGCAATGCAAAGAAAACAATTTTATTTTTATATTTTTTATTTTTATTGAAATGGTTTTGATGGAAATAACTCATAAAGAAATCAATGACTTAGATTAGGGCTTTGGTACCATGGACACTTATCACCCTCAAGTTTCACTTTCCCCATACCAAGCTTAAAAATGGGATCATTGCATTCACAAGTAAAAAGTGCATCAACTTATTCATGACAATTAAATGTGGAACCGGTTATTATTTGAGCAAATTGCTTGTGGGCAAATTTGTCATTTATTCAAGTGTGAAGTATAAGAAGTGTAAAATCCAAAAATAAGGAAGCACGGTTTTAATCCTAAGTAATCCTCTCATCCATTACTTAAAAAACCGCTCACAATTAATACAAGTCTGTTTCAAGAGTAATAAGTCATTCGCCTTATGTGTAAGATCCTCATGTCATGCGTTCATAAGTAGCTACACACTCGCTAAGGAAAGAAAAATAAAACTCACGCAATAATTTACATCCGCCATCTTTTTGAGACTTTGGATCTTCAACCCCGCAACCCGTCAAGGTAATATTGGATTGGAGCAATCTATTGAATCCCCGCAACCCGTCAAGGTAATATTGGAACTCAATAGTCACTATAATTAACACCACACTGCCCCTCTTGGGAGTCTTGTATTATTTTTTTTTCTTTTCTTTTTCTTTTTTTTTTCTAGCCACTCATATTTTTTCATAAGCCGCTCTTATTTTTCTTTATTCCTCACTAAGAAATTTGAAAAGAATAAAAGGAAAAACACCCGCTAAATATTGAGCATGACATAAGTCTAGTACACATAAAACGTTCTAACTTAGAATCTTAAGACGTACTTATATCAACCATAAATGATTAGTCAAAAATGCATAAGAGATTACAAACCGATTAAAACCGTTCTTGATTATTTATTAACAATTATATACATGCGAAGAAAGTAGAGGTAAAGAAGAGAAGGGTTTAACCACAAGTAATTATCATGAAGTTTATCTAGCCCTTTACACTTGCTTCAACTCTATCATTTCCCATTCTCCACAAATTTAAAATCTCAAAGAATGAGATTGGTGGATGCTTAGCCTAATAGACCAATGAAGGACTACATGGTTAAGGATACTAGCTAGAGAATGCTAAAATAAGCAAACTCGTGTTGAGTCAAAATATCCATGGCGGGCCTAATATGTCAAAGAAGTCTAAACTTGTTAAAACCATGTTTTATTATATATTTTTTTCTTTTTATATTTTTGATGAAAAATAAAAGAAGAAATATATACAATGCAAATGTGTTATGCAAATGAAAAATGCAAAAATTATGAATGCATATTTTTGGTGGCCAAAGTAGATTAAAAATTTGAAAAATGTTGAAAAATCAATTTTCCCAATTATCATGAAGTACAAGGCAATGATCTAGGTAAGGTCAATTCGATAGAAGTCTCCCCTACACTTAAGATAAACATTGTCCTCAATGTTTAAGAGTATTGAGTGAACTCCCCTACACTTATTACATTGATTACTTTGCTTAACTCGAGCTAAGGAAGAGACAACTAAAGGCTATTCATTTTAAGCACAAGGGTTTAATATCACGATAGCAAAAACTAATCGAAGTGAACCAGATACACGGGCCTCCTCCATAAGCTCCAAGCATGAAATGAGAGAGAGCAACCCTTGAAACAAACACGAAAAGACGAAGAAAGGCACCCCTCCACTTCAACTCTACTATAACATCCTTTTAATTAAACCTAACCTATTGAAAATCTACTCTACGTTTGCTAACCTAGTTATTCAATGCTCGAGTTTTTTTAACCCTAAGTCGCTAGCTCGACTCGGCCCTGAATTAAATTGTCCTTGGGGAAACCATCATGGAGAGTAAAGGATATCACTTTGAAGCACATCTCACATGATACACTCAAACTTAGCACGTTGCAATTTACTATAAAATTTACAAAATCCGCCTCGATAAATGGAACGGTCCAACGTGTCTCAAGTTTGTCCAACATACGAAATCTCTAAAATAGGAAGCACCCCAGGATCAAATACAAAGTTTCCATCTCGACAAGTGAACAAATCCAAAGTAGGTAGCATCACCAAAGTAAGCTCATACAAGAAGCGCATATCAATCGAAGGCACACTCTTAAGTGAAGTAGATGAAAACCAAGGTGTCTCAAATTTATGTATCCCAGGATCAAAAACCTTTCCCTTCATGGGAAAATAAGGAGATGAGCTCGTGTCAACCATATAAGATTCCCCCTTAGTGATCATAGCATCATGAGAATATGAAGGTGTAGGTATCAAAACATTCATAACTATTATGTCCATATTGGGCTCATCATCATCATCAAAAGGTGGGTAATCTTCCATAGAAGGCATAGCGAAAGGAGGATAAAAATTAATAGTGTCTTGTGGAGATGGTGTAGGCTCTATGTTCCCAAAAAGCATGTTCTCAATAAGACGAATATCCTCTTCCCAATTAGAAGAAAATGTATCAACCACAATATCATCTCTCTTAAGATAATCTTCAATTTGTTTATTTATCAATTCATCTTCACTAAGCAATCTTTCAGTCTTTAGAACCTCCTCATTCTCATCAATGATAGACCCCTCCTCATCACTATAGTAATCATAGATTGGTTTGTCAAAGATTGGTAACTCCTTAAAACTCAAGGAAGTGTGATCATCAAAAAATGGAGATTCACAAGTGGAAAACTCATTATTACTATAATCATCATATATTGGTGTATCACAAAGAGAAGGTTCATCATCACTAAAATCCTCATTGGTTTCTTCATCATGATGGAAAAGTGGGTTATCAAATGATGTTTCAAAAAGAGGATTCGAATGCATCACAAAATCACTTAGAGGAATAGGTGAAGGAGTCATAGAAGACATGGATTCATCATCAAATGTAAAGGACTCATCACTATCATAAGGATCATCAAAGGTTTCATCACAAGAATCATAAGGTGTGAGAGGAGAAGGATCCATATTCCCTATAGGAGCAAACTCTTCATCCAAATTAGCAATGTTATCTTGACAAGACAGGTCATCAGATGATATCTCATAAGATGCTTCACTAGAATCACATTCATCATCCTCTATTTGTGGCAAGTCTTGCACAAACTCTTCCTCAATCTCATTATCCCTTTCTTTAAACAATTCATCAAGATCAAAGTCACCAAAATCACTAGTAGTAGCATGAAGGTCAATATGTGATAAAATCTCAATGTGATCATGAGGAGAAGAGGTATCAACACAAAGCTCATCATATGGTTCATTGGAAACACACTCAAGCTCTCTTTGGATTGGGATAAGGTTCTCAACACTAGAAAAGGTTAATTCATCCAAATCGGTGTTTGTATTAGTGCTAAGAGGCTCGTCCCCCATGGTGAAAGAGTCGGTGGGTTCCACGTGAGGTAAAGGTGATGAAGGTGTGTCATCATTTAGTGTCATACAAATCGAAGATTCCTCATCATCTTCATCTAATAAGCATTGTTTAAGCAAACGAGCACGATTAGAAATGAATTGTTCTTCACATGATTTACAATCTCCATCACTAATAGGATCATCCTCATTATCAACTCTCAAAGACGGCTCAACATCACATGGTAAAGCTCCTTGAGTTAGATAAGGTTGTACAAAGAGAATTTGTCTTTGACAATTTTCCTCAAAACATTCAAGTACTCTCCTTCCCATCTCTTGAAGTCTCCTCTCAAAAGATTCATGAAATTGAGAGACATTTTGCATATTCTCTTGGTTAAACCCTTGATTATACCCTTGATTATGAAAAGTTTCTTGATTATAGCCTTGAAAATTATCATTGTTTTGAAAACCTTCATAATTGGAAAATCCTTGGTTTTGGTATGGCTCATTAAAGGTTTGATCATGAAATGATGGTGGATTTTGTGATGAAAAACCGGAATATCCCATATAGTCATTACAAGTATGGTCCATTGGAAAGTTAGGTTGAAAATTAGGGTTCTCGGTTCCATTATAAGCATATCCCTCCCCATAATATCCATTGTTTTGATCACATAAATAAGTATCGTGTCGACCACCACAAGTTGAACAAGGCGAATAATTAGCGTTGGCGGATCGTTGTTGCAAAATCTCTAACATGGAACGAGTATCCATGTTTAGCAAGGTGGCCGAATGTATATACAAGTATAATGACGTTTAAAAGCTTCCTCGGGGAAGGAAGTAATACACCAAAGGTGGTATGTTTACACGTGTGCGAGTACACGTGTAAGTAAACACGAGGAATGAGGGAGTAGCCCTCGGTCGACTTTTGAGAGAGAAGAGATTATCTCCCTCGAGGTTCGATATGAAGTATCCACAAGAAAGTATATATATAATTACTACTTGGGTGCAAGACCTCCAATCAAGCCTTCCTTCTTAGAATACGCACTAGTGAACGGGGGGTTAGGTGGCGCGAAGCACTTAAGTACCTATTGACCCTTAGATGGCATTTTATAGCACATCGCCTTTCTATTCACTTTGTAGTTTGTATTCTTCGAATTATTGCCAATTGGAAGTATTTATCTATTCTTTCTTAACTAAATTGGATCGATACGCGTGTCAAGGACCGGAACGCCCCTCAACACGGTGTATTGCCTCGGCAATACTTATGGAGAATATGTATGTTGGTTGTTCTTATACGTATACGTATTTACATATAATAATATATAGAAAATATTTTTGTATTTATTTGATTTTTTAAGAAAAATACTATATGTACGTAAAAACGATGAAAATCGATATAATATATATTTTTTGGTGTAATCTTTTAGGAAAAATATTACTTTTTGGATTTTTTATTTTTTTGGTTCAATTCTTTAGGAAAAGAATTGATTTTGTGGTTTTTTTATTTTTATATTTTTATCTTTTTGATTTTTTTTATCTTTTTGATTTATAATACGTAAAAATAACGTTCACAAAGTGAACGGATCCCAAAATCCAATCGTCTCACTCGAAATCGTTAATCTTCACGAACAGAACCGGCAGCGGCGCCATTTAATATTTCGTTTTTATAGTTCGTTTTTCTTGACTCAATCCGAATTGATATAACGTTTTCTAGCAAAGACTTAATTGTTTTTGGTTAACAAAAGATTATTTTGGTATTTATAACTACTTGGCACAAAGCAAGTAAAAAGGTAAAAATATCTATATTACTACGTATATGTACTATACTAAAAAAAACGTAGCTAGTACAACATGTAAAGCACAATGTTCAAGTAGTTAACAAATTTAACAACTAGCACATTTATAACAAATTTAACTAAAAGCAATTTGCACTAACATGATGAAATATCTAAAGTAGACTAACAATTACAATCCTACACTGTCCAAACAAATGTTCATGAATAAAACTGGGCCCAAAAGTGAAAAGCCCATCATCCTATCTAAAACTAACGAGCTACACTTTTAAGACGTTTAAAGTACAGCTAACTCTAATTTGAACTAATATATTGAACTCTATTTCGTAAACATTGAAAACAGATCAAAACTTCAAATGAATGAACTAATTCCAAACATTAATGCAATAAGATTGACATTTTTTTTATCTTCACTGGAATTCACTAGTCTAAAAATATCAGTCATCCATTTTCACCTATTAAATTGTACGAGGCTAATATTTGACTCCGTAAGTGACATCTACTCTTCCTTACTAGCATTAAAACTACTTAGCTTCAAACTAGATACTGATTGAATCAAATTCATATTAAACTATCCTTGTGCAAAACACCAGTTAATGACCTACTACTAGAATTATTTTAGGCTGTTTATGCAATCTAAATTTCTGAAAAGTAAACATATCCTACAGATTTTACTTATCTAAAATTATTGAATTAACGCACAACTCTAAAGCAAATAACGAGCATCAATGAACTAATCAATCATTCAGAATGTAATAAAACAGATACTCATCTTCGGATAACAAGCAATTTAAACACGAAGTGCAAACAATGATCTGTTCTAATCAAGATTAAGCTATCAGATCACTAAACATACAGAAAGTAAAAATGATACTTCCCTGCATCCTGGCCAGCCCGCTGATGTCGAAGCACGGCGCTGAGCCGGCTTAAGAAAACGCTTAACCTCCACACGATTCCTACTGAAACTGACGAATTAAGTCTACCAATAACGGAATCTGCATAAACTTCAAATTACACCTGCAAAATCAAACTAAACGAGCAAACAAAACAAGACTTTTCGATTCTTGAACCTGCAAATTATCTTGAGAAACGAAATTCTATACTAACAATATAAGCAGAATAACAAAAGTTTCGAAAGACCGTAAGGATTATGTGTAAAAGAACTTTGAAACAAAAACTTATAATATGTGAACTAATCACGAACTAAAAAAATAAGATGTTGTCAGTTTTTTTTATTAAGTTGCACTATCATTAAAAACTAATCAGTACTCTAGTATGAATCATTGACAATTACGAAGATTTTAACTAGAACTAACAACTAGACAACTGAATTCGATAGCACGTTAACTAACAAAAAAACTGATCACTTAAGAAATTTGAAAAATCATGATTTAGTAACGAAAGAATGAACAGTTAAAACAAAACGGAAACTTAAACAGAAATCATTGACGAAAAAGAAATCTTGTTTCAACTGCTAAACTGAAAAGCTCATTATAAGTTTTTATAAGCTCAAAAAAAACTGATAAGCTTTTGACTACTGAAATCTCACCAAAAATCTACAAGATCAAATTTTGTAGAGCTAAGACTCATATTACAAGCTTTAGAAGCTTATGATTTCAAACGCTATCCAATTACCACTAATAGAATATCTCAATAGACTACAAACTAAGGAGTGATCATTCAGATCTTATGAAACAGAACTTATTACTAGAGTAGAAAAGATTAAAACTGAAACTTGATAAACTTTCATTAATGGAGGTAAAGAAAAACGGTTACAACTGAAAAACGAATCAGTTACAAAATTTTAACAGAAAACTGAAAGAAAATTTGAACTATTTAACTAATTACACCTAACTACTATGTGAAACTACACCTAGTCTAACCAATTCAAGTGAAGCCTTCGTCTTCATCTCTTATTTATAGCCGTCGAGTGGGGGAAGTGACGTGTCTTGTCCAATAAGCAATGGACACGTGGAAAATACGAGGTTGAATTCATCCATCTTCATCTTCATCCCATTTGGGGGTTTCTTCGTCTTTTAATCTTGATCAAATTAACTGATACCATCTTGTAGAGAATAGAAAGAGGATCATTATTGTAGTTTTGATCTTCGCCTGAAACCCTATGTATCGTTCTTGAATATGAGTTGCAGGTTTGGTGGAAAGAGATAAGAAACGACTGTGGATTTTCTCTCTCTTATTTGTGTTTATGGAAGACACAAATTGTGTGGAGGTTTGACTGAATATTGGTCAATGACCAAGTAAATACTAACTTTCCACTATATTTGCCATTTGGTCCCTTCTCTTTCATTTCTTTTCAAAATGTCTATAAACTTTGAAATCAAGTTTCTTTTCATCCTTCGTCTTGTATAAAATTGCAAACTAAGCCCTCGATCTTTGAAAACTTGGCAAATAAAGTCCTTGAATCATCTTTTCGTCTTTTTCTTCGTCTTTTGTGATATAAATCCCTTGAAAACGCATCTTTGTTCCAAAATGTATCTTTTAACCTGAAAAACACCTGAAACACAAATACACGCATAATTCTGATATTTTAAAGTTAAAATAATGTATTTGACTATGTTTTGAGTGGTTTTTGGATCATTATTGATGAGTGTTTTCACACTTATCAAAGGACGTGAAGTAAATAAGGAGCACAATTGCAAATCTTTGTCTGACCCGATAGCTGAGGGATTACCAAGTGGCCGGATGAGCCTTGGCGTGGAATGTGTCTGATAAATCTGTTGGTTTCGAAATCCGTACGGATGTATGGATTCTGCAGACTTGATCAAACTATTGACAATAACCCAGATAGCATCATGCTTCTTCTGAGTTTGCTGTAATCTGGTAACTAAAATCCATGGGGATCTTGTCCCTTTTCGATTCACAATTTTAGATGATGAAAACATCCCAGTCTGTTGGTGTCCTATCTTAACCTGTTTGTATGACATGTATGAAGATATGAACGTAACTGTATCTTGCTTCATCGAACTTGATACATAGGAGCTTGCGAAACTCTGAGTCTGAATCTAAACTTCTCTTAGCGTAGGATTTTCAATAACACCTAATGTAATGTAGGGTTATCTCCTTTACGCATAAGCTGAGTCATGGTAAGATTAACCGTAGAAAGCCATGTGATTCAGCGTGTCACTGTAATCAAACAGAATTGATATTGGAAAAAAAGTTCCAGGGTAAACTTTCTCTTGTCATAGAATTTGCAACATAGTGCAGATATGGTCTTCATGTTCTTCTCTAGGCTTAGAGGAAATTAGGTTATCCTCAATGAAAACACTGATGAATTTGCTATGAGTTCATGGAAACTCATTCATATAATGCCGTTGGAGCATTGATGAGACTAATTCAATCATAAATCTAGCTTGACCGAGTCGTGTACGAATAGCAGTCATGGACATGTCCTGCTCTTTCACTCGTCACTGTTGGCAGCATGATCATGTGTTCGATCTTGGAAAAGTGATTAACACTATAAGGTCGATTGGACATGTTGTCAATACGTGGAGGAGAATAACGGTCATGAATGGTGATTTGTTTAAATCGACGGTAGTCGACACATAAAACCCCTCATATTTGAATTCCCTTGAAAATTTCCCCTTTGTGGAGCTTGGTTCCTAGGTTGGTATTGGGTATTTTGGGCGGGTGGGGTTGGTCTTTGAGGAGCTACAAACCTGGGGGAGCCAAATAGTTAGTACTCTTATAAGACAAATGGTTAACATCAACGTTCGGTTTAAAGTGAACCCTCTCATTTTCACTAGGGTTATAAGCATAGACTTCTTGTTGTTGATTATAAACCGTATCACAATTATATTACGAATGTGGTCCACCACAAGTCTCACAAGTCTCACGTAAAGCATGTACATGTCTAGTGGGAGGGTTATCAACTCTTAAAGCAAGTTTTGTCACAATTGATGTAAGCTCTTTAATTTGATTATTAACCTCACTATCACTAGCACTTTCCATAGTAGCCCTTACACTCTTGGTTTGAACTTTAGCCTTGTTTTCAATTATATTCCAAGCATCGTTAATTTATTTCACCAAAATATTTCCCCCAAAGCACTATTTAGTAAGTCTTGGTCATTCAAAGTCAATCCATTGTAAAAAGTATTAATTTGATGAACTTTTGTAAAACCATGTTGAGGACACCTTCTTAAAAGTTCCTTAAATCGATACCAAGACTCACTAAAAGTTTCCCCATATTTTTCTCAAAAGTGATTATGTCATTCCTTAAGGCGGTGGTACGAGATGGTGGGAAAAAGTAGTTAATGAACTTTGTTTCTAAATCCGCCCATGTAAGAATACTTTGGGGTGGTTCCTTATCAAGACAAATCCGGGATTGTCCATCGAGGGAAAAAGGAAAGAGCAACAAATGTATTGCCTCTTGAGTCACCCTATTGTATTTCACCGTATTTGTCAAATGTATGAATCTCTTAATATGGTCGTGAGGGTCATCTTGGGAACGGCCCAAAAATGGTGTAGCGGAAACCATTTGAATAAAACCCGTTTTAATTTTAAAATTATTTGCTCCAATCTCGGGCACCACAATCGCGTCATCATTGCCCTCCACGTGGGATTGCAAGATCTCAATCATCGCTCGATTATCCATTGCCATCGTATTTTCGAAAGCTCAATTCTCGGGATCGGCTTGAGAGACGGTCTTTTTGTTCTTCTTCTTCTTTTTGGAAGAATTAGAAGTATTTGGTACACCACTCGGTATGAGTGCACGCGCGCGAGTGCACATACAACTAAACCCGAGGAATGAGGTAGGAGACCTCAGTCGACTTTGAAAGGGAAAAGATTATCCCTCTCGAGGTTCAATATGAAAAAGCTACAAAAAATATATACGTAATACTACTTGGGTGGCAAAACCCTCGATTAACCTTCCTTCTCAAAATACTCACAAGTGAACGGGAGGAATGAGGTGGCGCGAAGCACTTAAGTACCTAGCTTCTCTTAGACGGCCTTTTATAGCACGTCGCCTATCTATTCACCGTATAGTTCATATTTTTTTCGAATTCTTGCTTATCGAAAGTATTTATCTATTTTTTCCTTTTATTTTGTTAGATCGATACACGTATATGTAACCGGAACACCTCCAAATACGGGGTATTGCAAGCAATACTTATGGCATATTATTTATTAAGGTTCTTATACGTAATATCTATAGTAAAAAAAATCTTTTTGTATTTTTATTTTAAAAAATATATTCACAATAAAAGACAAGAGAAATCGAAATAGGAAAAATAATAAAAATACTTAATATTTTTGGTGTAATACTTTAGGAAAAGTATTATTTTTTTATTTTTTTATTTTTTTGTTGCAATACTTAGGAAAGAGTATGCTTTCAATGATTTTTTTATTTTTTTGTATTTTTATATTTTTGATTTTTTATATATTCATTATTTTTTTCAACAAGAAAAATAACGTTCAAAATTGAACGGATCCCAAAATCTAAATCGACTCACGAAAAATCGTCAATTGTAACGATATCGAAGCGGCAGCGGTGCCATTTTAATAACCGTTTTTTAGTATAGGCGTTTTTCCTCGAATCGAAATCCAATTTTATCGTAGAGATTAATTGTTCTTGCTTAATAGTACTTGTTTGAAATCTATATCTAATTAAACTTAAAAAAATTGGGAATATAATTTTAGGCTAAGGAATATATAAAAATAAAAGCGCAAGTAGTTCACATAAAATTATTCTAAAATACAATAAAATTATATTACAATTTAAAATCTAGATTAAACTAATTAAATCTAAGATGCGACAAAACTATATTAAAATTAAAAATATTAATTAATCTAAATGCAAAATTAATCTAAATGCAAGCACGTAATAACAAGTAAAAATGACAAAAATGAAATCACAAAGATAAACTTAAAAATAAAGCGTAAAACTTTAACCTTTTTAACTTATTAATCTTTTAGATGATAAATCTTGAAGCTTTATATACTAATAAGCTTAATAATCACAAAAGGTGTAAACTTTATACTAAAAGTAAGCTTATCTAAATGAAACTAATTTTAAACCTTTAAATCTGTTTTTTAAAACAATAATAATATTTAAAACTAATTAAAAACGATTTTTATAAAAGAGATATTATTTTGAAAACAATTTAAACTATATCGATCTAATTAATTAAACTAAAATGATTAAGCTAGATAATTAAAAAGGGAAGAACTTTAGTACCCGTGGTCCGAAGAAAAACTCTCTAAACAAAACATCAACATAATCAACAAAGTATGGCCCGTAAAGTACACGACCTCCCAAAAGCAACAAAATACGGCCCATAAAGTACACGGCCAACCAAATCAAACTTAATCTAATGCGTAAACCGGCCCGTAAGGTACACGACCTCTCAAATCAATCTCGAACCAAATCTATTAAACCATAAGCTCTTTACTAAACGTGATGAATCGATTCGCCAAGATCACAATGACACAAGAGGTTAGGTTAATAAGCAACAATTAATATTTAATAAAGAAGATTCAAACAAAACTAATAGATCTAGAATATTATTTTAGTTTTATAAAAATATATGAATTTTTAAACTTAAAACTTATAGATCTAAACTAATTTGTATAAAAAACTAATAGATCTAAACTACTTTTTAGGTTTTATGAAAATACTTTAATTTTTAAGCTACAAACTAATAGATCTACAATATTAAAAAGTAAATCTAATGATAAAAATAAATTTAACTAAATCAATTAACTACTTACAATTAATAAAAGATGTAAACTAAATATTATAAAAGTACTAATTAAAAGCTAGCTTATTAATAAGTTGTAAGCCTAAGCTTTGAGCATCTACAATGCTAGCTTTTACAAAAGCTTTTAACATTAATTGCATTAAATGCATAATACATCAAATGTCCAAAGGTTTTGTCAATGACTTGAGAAGTATTAAGTCTTTCTTAAAAAGTTTTCTAAAAACCTTTCATGCAATGCTAAAAAGCTTTTCACAAAGCTTTTCAAAATCATAAAAAGTCATCCACAACTTGAGCCATTGTGGATGCTCTTAGAACTTATGTGATTTAAAAAGCTTAAAAGCTAATTAAATAAATTCACCAACAATAAACTAGATCTAGGAAAATAAGCCACAATAAGCTTGAAATAAAACGAATTATTTCGAGCTTTAATATAAATCTAACTTATTTGGAAAAAGTTATAAAAACTAGTCCCAAATAATAAGCTAGATTATTGAAAGAAAATAAAACTAAGCAAGGTAGAATGAGATTAAGCAAAAAGAGATAAGCAATAAGCTAAAACTTGAATTTTATTAAAATTAGAAGAGTACAAAACTTGAAATAAAATTACATCTATGTGAGGAAAATACAATAAAAACTTTGAGAGAAAATATTAAACTAAAAACTATCTAACAAGAAAATACAATAAGATGGGAATGTATAAATAGGCAGCCAACTTGGAGGGTATAATAGTCATTCGCCCTCTTTCATTTCTTGTTAATATTGCCCAAGGGGCCAGCTGTCCTTAGATTCTCTTGTTATTATCGAAAGTTCCTTGTTTGTATCGACGAGTGGCTGACAGCTGTTACACTCTTGGATCATGCGCTTCATTAA
Organism: Glebionis coronaria; assembly: GCA_025667525.1. Classification (NCBI taxonomy): domain Eukaryota; kingdom Viridiplantae; phylum Streptophyta; class Magnoliopsida; order Asterales; family Asteraceae; genus Glebionis; species Glebionis coronaria. The sequence continues at coordinate 498,465,264 of CM046877.1, forward strand.
TGCTTGGCACACGCCTCAGCGACCTCGTTTTCATCGAAAGGACATGTGTCACCATTTCATTGGCCAGCCGCTCTGCGTCATCTAACTCCTCTGCCACCTCGTACTGACGTGGCGGCGCCACCGCCACGTGCCGTCCTCTGAGTGGTCAGCCGCCACTGCAACCTACCATGTCTACGTCGCCACTGACACCTCTGCACCTCGTACTGACATGTCAACTGACATGTCCATGCCACCTCGTACCTGCGAAACAGAATATAGTCAGTGCCACGTGGCGCGCTGGCATTGGCCAGTCGCCGCCACGTGTCCGCTGACGTCAGCTAGTTTGGATCGGGTCTGAACCGGGTCTGGTCTGGTCTGGCTCGGATCCGGTCTGGACCGGCTTGCCACGTGGACCACTCAGAGAATGCCACGTGGCAGTGGACAAATAATTTCCACCAAACGCTAGCCACAGGACTCGAACCCGAGTCTCGCCTGCCAAACCTTAAGGTCCAAGGGCTTGCCAGTGGAGCTGGCAGCCCTTTAAGTTTACTACTGCCATTTTTATTACTTGACCCCTTTCTGTCTTTGACCCTGGCGATTTTGACCTCCTCAATTGACTAGTTTACATTTAATAATAATAATAATAATAATAATAATAATAATAATAATATCAGATCAGATCCCCTCCTTCACCTACTGTGGGCGATCCCCTCCTTCACCTTCACCATTTCCGATCCACCATATCACTGATTTTCCATCTTCTATAACTGATTTTCTGTCATAATCATCTCGTTCTTCATACTAATAATAATAATCTAACGTTTCTTCATCTTTCACGATCCACTATATCATCCATCTTTACCACAATCCACCATATCTTGATTCATTTTTACCAATATTATCACGATTCGCCATTTCCAGTCTTTATTTCATATCTTTCATTGATTGTTTATTTAAATTCTTGTTATCACGTTTCTTTCTACCATCATCATCTCGTGTTACCGATTTTCGCTTTTCCATTTCCGAGACGAGTTTTTACTGGGTGGTGTTGGTTTGTTACTGAGGTGGGTCGCGGAACAGTAGGGCTACGTGTTGTAGGGGCTTTCGTGGTGTTGGTTGGTTTGTTACAGAGGTGGTGTTGGTTTGTTACAGCGGTTGTGGGGCTTTGGGTGGGTATTTTTGTTTCAGTTGCTGCTGTGTTGTAGGGCTACGTGTGGGACCATAGGTCGTAGTGGGGTTGTTCTTGGGCTGCTGCGTTTGGGTTCATAGGCCGAAGTGGGGTTGGTTTAGGGTTGTTGTGGTTGTTTCTGTGTAGGGTTACTGTTGTGGGTTTCGTCTCAGTTTCAGTTTCGGGTTTCGTTTCAGTGACGATACTGTTCAGTGTTGAGGTTTGTGGCATCAAGGGTTGTTCGCCTGTAGCATTAGGGTGGGGTTTCGTTAGCGCGTGGTGAGTTTGTTAGCGGGACAGTAGGTTGTTTGGCAGTGGCTCGTTTCAGATTGGGGTTTTTGAGTGGTTGGTTGTGAGTGTTGGTTTTGAGTATTAAAACCTGCAAATATCCTACAGGGGTGGTATTACAGGGTGATTTGCGGCATTTGGTTTGTTCATTTACTTGTTGTTCGTTTGGTGGTTGTTTTGGGGTTGTGTTGTGGGGTTTGCGCGTTCTATTGGTTGTTTTGTGTTGGGTTTTATTGTGTTGTTTATGGGTGATTCGCTTAGAATTTCTTGCCCTTTGCAAGGGGGAGAAGGGTGTGGAGCTGGTAGAGGTGGGCGGGGGCATTCTAAAAAGTATTTTATCGACCACTTGGGTACTCGCCATTTTAAGACGGATGTGTTGAAGGGAGTTTACAAAGCGCGTATCGCGAATGATTTTTCCTTGTTTTTGGCCCTTGCTTTGCATCAAGCAGGGATTTGGCTTTGTGGTGAGTGTCTTTGTACGCATACTTTTGATAAGAATTGTAGACACATGGATGGTGTTGTGGTTGAGTCTCCAGATTTTGAGGATTGTGCGATTCAGGGGATTGTTTTGCCGGTTTGTTCGCCTAGTGTGGATGTTGATGTTGATCGAGATCAGGTTTCGTTGTCAGGTTCTGGGCCTCCTACAGATTGTGACGAGGGTTCTGTTAGAACTGGCTTAGGGGTGGGTTCACTTTGTTTAGATGTTGACCTCCTTGACCGTTTCTTTTTTACGCGCATACACACGGTAAAGTGCATCCCGTCTAAGTTGAGGCTTGGTTTTGCTAGGATTTTTCTTAGTGCTCTTGACAAAGTTTTATCTAGCCCAAGTGATATTGCAGCGTGGGTGGAACTTCTCATCTTACCGGGTTGTATTTTGGCGGTGTTCGTACCGTCTTGCAGGGCTCAGCGGCGATCTGGTGAGAGGGAGCGTGGTCAGTTTGTTAGTATTTCTAGTGCCATTGCTCGGTGGAGGGATCCTGGGGAGAGGATTGGTTTGATTAGAGATCGTTTAGGTGGTCTTTCCTTTTCTTCGTGTAGGTACTTGAGGTCGAAAGATGCTATGGCGGCTAATATTTCTCAGTGCAAGCGTAAGTTGAGTGATGGCCACTTTTCAGCGGCTATTAAGGTCCTCACTTCTTCGGGTGTTGCCCCTGATTCTCCTGACACCCTGGGGGATTTGGAGGCTAAGCATCCCTTTGCTTCTCCTCCTGTTGTGCCTTCTTCTTCCTGTGGGGTGGACACGCTTTTTGTTCGCAAGGATCTGGTATTGAACCGGATTCGAAGTTTTCCCAAAGGTACTTCTTGTGGTCGAGATGGACTTAGAGCTCAACATTTTTTAGATGTTTTGGGAGGAGCAGCTTCTGCTGTGGCTGATGATCTTTGGTTTCTATCACTGGTGTGGTTAATCTGTTTCTTTCTGGTAAGTGTCCTAGTCTGCTTTGTGAGTTTATTGCCAGTTCCCCTTTGACTCCGCTTGTTAAGCCTGGAGGGGGCATTCGGCCTATTGCTATTGGTACTGTATGGAGGAGGCTTGTCTCTAAGGTTGCATCTTCTTCTGTTGGGGAATCGATGACCTCTTATCTGCATGATTTTCAGTTTGGTGTGGGGGTGCCAGGTGGGTGTGAGGCGGTTCTTCATTCTGTCAGCAGGTTTGTGGAGGAGAGAGGGGATGAGGTCGGACTTTCTATGCTTTTGGTGGATTTTCAGAATGCCTTTAATCTCGTTGATAGGAGCACCATTATTCATGAAGTTCGGCTGAGGTGTCCGGCTATCTCGCCTTGGGTGGAGTTTTGCTATTCTCGGCCAGCTCGGCTTTATTATGGGGATTCTATTCTTTGGTCTTCTCAGGGGGTTCAGCAGGGTGATCCATTGGGTCCCTTATTATTCTCTCTTGCTCTGCATCCACTTGTTCATGATATTCATCAGGCGTGTGAGCTCTCCCTTCATGCATGGTACCTTGATGACGGCACTATTATTGGTGATACTCTTATGGTTGCTAAGGCTTTGGATATTATTAGTGTGGAGGGACCGGCTCGTGGGCTACATCTTAATGTTGATAAGTCTGAGCTTTTCTGGCCGGTGGAGGATCCTCGGGGGTTGGTAGATGGCCTCTTCCCTGCTTCTATTTCTCGTCCGAGGTCTGGTGTCAAGCTTCTTGGTGGCTCTATTAGTCGTGATTCAGGTTTTGCTGGTAATTTTGTTGCGCGTCGGGTTTCTAAGGCTATTTCTTTGTTAGAGGCTATTAGGGGGCTTGATGACCCGCAATGTGAACTTCTTCTCCTTCGTTATTGTGCTGGTGTTTCTAAGTTGGTGTATGCTTTGAGGACTTGCCCCCTGGGTTTCTTGAGGGTGTTTTGTCACAGTTTGATCAGGCCTTACGCGCGTCTTTGGAGTTGATTGTTACGGGTTCAGGGCCTGGGTTTGGTGATTTGCAGTGGCGTCTTGCTACTCTTCCTATCAGTATTGGTGGCCTAGGGGTTTTATGTGCTGAGGATGTCAGGTGCTTTGCCTTTATTGCTTTTCGTTTACAGTCTGGTGATTTGCAGGATCAGATTTTGGCGAGGTCTGGGATTGTTTCGCCGGGCCCTATTTTTCAGTCTGCTCTTGATGCTTTCTCGACTTGTTGTGGTGTCGATCCTCTCTCTATCACCACTAGCTCTCCTGTCCCCCAGTTTATGAAGTCTTTGGCAAAGAGTTACTTTGGTTTCATTGATGGTTGTTTGACGTCGCGTTTAGGGTTGAGTCATCGTCAGGAGGCACTTCTCAGCTGTGTGCGTGCTCCTCATGCACAAGATTACCTCTTCACTATTCCGATTGATGGGCTGGGTCAGCGGATGAACCAGAGACAGTTTCGTGCGGTATTGTGTTATCGTTTGTCGATTCCTTTATTTCCCGATGGTTCTTTGTGCTCGGGTTGTCATGTACATCGGATGGATCTGTGGGGTGATCATGCTGTTCATTGCGCTAGTGATTTGGGGGTTAAGTTTCGGCACAATCTTGTTCGTGATGTGTTGTTTGATATTTGTTCTAAGGTTGGTGTGTCGGTGAGGAAAGAAGCTGATATGGGTTTTGTTTCTGATGGTGGGCGTGATCTTCGGCCAGCAGATTTATTACTACACAATTGGTCCCAGGGCAAAGATGCGTGTTTAGATGTTACAGGGGTTTCTCCGTTTGCAGGGACGGGGTTGGATTCGTGGGTTCCTGGGAGTGCTTTGCAGTCGGCTGTTCAGAAGAAGAAGAGGAAGTATTCTTCTATTTGTGCTGAGCATGGTTACTCGTTTATTCCATTCGCCTTCTCGACTTTTGGGGAGTTTGAGGAGGAGGCGATGGGTACTCTCTCGCGTCTTAAGCGGTTAGCTGGTTGTCATTCTAATGACGCGAGGAGTGGCGGTTTTTTGATGTCTAGGCTTAGTTTTTGTATTCAAAAAGGGGTGGGCGCGCAGCTTGTTTCACGGCTCCCTTCCAATTTTGTGTGATTAATAAAATTGGAATTTCGATAAAAAAAAAATAATAATAATAATAATAATAATAATAATAATAATAATAATAAGCATCGTCACAATTTGGTACGTGATACTCATGCGGTATCGTGTGCTGGCATCGTTGGGATTAAGCATCGTCACAATTTGGTACGTGATATTCTTGCTGATATATGTTACCGTTCAGGGATATCTGTCGAAAAGGAAGTTAATATTGGATTAGATGGAGGACTTGATAAGGCCTTACGTCCGGCAGATATTTTGTTTTATTCTTGGGAGGGGGGTAAAGATGTGTGCGTTGATCTGACTGGTTCTTCTCTTTTAACTCGTACGGGGATGAATGACTTTGTTCCTGGCCGAGCTGTGATTGATGCTGCACAGCGTAAACGTTGCAAGTATTTGGCTAAGTGTGCAGCTCTCGGATATGGGTTTCTTCCTTTCTCCTTTTCTTCTTTAGGGGAGTTACACGAAGATGCAGTTGCGTTGCTGAAGCGGATCCAGAGATTTTCTAAGGCTCAAGACATTGGAGCGCGCGCTGATGTACATATTTTCCATAGAATAGGTTTTACCATTGCTAAAGGGGTAGGAGCGCAGATAGTATCTCGACTCCCATCCAATTTGTTGTAAATCCCTTTTTGTTTCTAATAAAGTGATGGTTTAATAATAAAAAAAATAAATAAATAAAAATAATAATAATAATAATAATAATAATAATAATAATAATAATAATAATAATAATAATAATAATAATAAAGTGATGTTTATAAATAATAATAATAATAATAATAATAATACGAAAATTATTTTATTTTATAAAGACTTTATTTTATTATTTATTAATAATAATATTCGGAGTCTTATTTTATTAATATTATTTATTTATTAAAAACTTATTTATTTAATTTAAAAACTAACTAAACTTAAAAAATTAATAGAGAACAAACCGTGAGGAGTTTACGATGTGAGGTCGGGATCGTTGGCTTCGTAATTTTGTGCTCTTTCCATTGTCGTGCTCGTTTTGCCTTTTATTGACCTTGTCCTTTGTCCTTTTCTTCAATAAATGACCGTAGAATCCCGTGTTGTCTCTCATTTTGATCTTTTGTAACTATTTCACAACAAAAACACAAACCACGCATAATTCTGACATCTACGATATCAATTACACGTTTTGGTCTTGTTTTACGTTGTTTTAAGTGGTAAAAAGATAAGTGTTTACACACTTATTAACTCTAAAACTTGACATGTGACTATGAACTTCCTAAACCGACGTTTGTCATATTCCATGTATAAATATTTTTAGAATTTTGTTGGTTCTTATTCATGATATTTTTCTCTTGATTTTTTTACTAGTATGGATTGAACCATAGTCATCCATACCTAGTCACATGTCGTTGTTTTATTGATGATGTTTTCTCTTGAATTTTGACTAGTATGGATTTAATCATAGTCGTTCATACTTAGTCCCATATCTATTCCTTTTTGAATTTTGACTAGTATGGATTGAACCATAGTCGTCCATACTTAGTCACATGTTGTCAGTCTTTACTCATAATGTTTTCCTTTTTGAAATTTGACTAGTATGGATTGAACCATAGTCGTCCATACATAGTCACATGTTGTCAGTCTTTACTCTTGATGTATTCCCTTGAATTTTGACTAGTATGGGTTGAACCATAGTCGTCCATACTTAGTCACACGTTTATGTCTTTTTAAAATTTTGACTAGTTCGGGTTGAACCATAGTCGTCCACACTAGTCAATGTTAAATATATGTTGGTTATGCTTTTATGTCTCTTTATGTCGATTATGTTTTCATACTTTCGTGTTGATTCGTTTTCATGCTGATTATGTTTTCATGCTTCCTTATGTTGATTATGTTTTAGTGTTTCTTCATGTTAATTATGCTTTCATGCTAGAAATTGATGAATTTCATTTAGTCATGCTTTCATGATAGTCATTATTGGTTTGCAGTAATCATGCTTTCATGTTGGTCATTGTTGAGTTTCGTTTAATCATGCTTTTGTGCTTCTTTATGCAACTGGAATTATGTATACGATGGAATTGCTAGGCTATTACATTGTCCTCTTTAGTTAGGTTTTCTAACCGTTTAATCATTTACCTTCCTTTGATCATGTCAGATGGTTGACACCCGTGCCGGTCATCTCATGTGCATTCCATGTGTACTCCATGTATCGTGTTCCATGTGTACTCCATGTACCGTATTCCATGTGTACTCCATGTACCGTGTTCCATGTGTATTACCCTTACCGTACTCCGTGTGTATTCGTTAGTCAATTCACGATCATCTTAGGCGTATCCCACTTACCGATGTTGCTCAAGTGTTGATGCTGCTCGCAGCTTGGAGATCAGAGACAAGGACGAAGGCGATAGATCAGAACGACCAGACAAGAAATATACTTCATCCACCAGACGTTACCATTCCATTCTATGTCTTTACCTCTCAGTTACATGTCGCTCAGTTGTCTTTTCAGGCATAAGAGTGGGAACCGGTACCAGCCGGCCACTCAGCTGAATAGTTACATGAATCACGGTTAGAATAATGGCCGTCATGGAACTAACAGGCAAAGCGATAATGAAAACTACCGTGACAACAACTACTCTGGCAATAACAACATAAACTCCGGTAACGGACGTGACCAGAAATACAAAGGGCCATTAGTCCAACTGATCCGCCAATTCCAGTATTATAACCAAAATTTTCAACTTTATTCGTTTGACATCTCAAGACACATGTCAAGCCACCAGTCAAGACACATGTCACGCATATATTTTCTCAAGACACGAGTCAAGACACATGACTCACGTATATCATCTGAACCAGGCCCTCAGTAATTCAGGGTACCCTCCAAGGGGTATACCCATCCTGTGGTGCCACGTATGGATCAGGCCACTAAAATTCAGGTACCATCACTGGAGTAGTGTTCATGTTTGGAAATGCAGTGTTCGTTCAGTGTGAGACGGTCGAAACACATTTAGTGAGATCTGCCACGTTTACTTCATGTATTGACATGGCACCTTCATTTCTTGATCATACTACGTATATCCACGCCCATGAAAGACTCCGTTCGTATCACCAATGTGTATAAAGGCTTTCCTTTCAGTTTCACGACCAGATCCGTTATACTAACGCACTTTCCTTAGACATGTGCGAGTTCGATATGACTCTGGGTATGGACTGGTTAGCAGCACATCGCGCTATGAATGATTTCCATTCATATCGGGTCATATTCGGCGATATCCAAACTCCAGAATACATTCACAAAGGTTTCCTACCAGGGAAATCTGTGCAAATAATTTCTACCTTAAAAGCACGTGCTTTATTAGCTCATGGTTGCGAAGGTTTCTTAGCTGCCATTCATGACACTGCTGCTGAAGTTCAGTCCCTCCATGATCAACCGATTGTTTTAGAGTTCCCAGATGTATTTATAAAAGAACTTACAGGTATACCGCCTACACGAGAGGTTGAGTTTAGAATTGAGCTTGTTCCGAGAGCAAAACCTGTCTCCAAAATCCTTATCGCATGGCTCCCATTGAGTTAAAGGAGTTGAAGGATCAGCTGCAAGAGTTGTTGGAACGAGGTTTTATTCGCCCGAGTGTATCACCATGGGGTGCACCGGTTCTGTTTGTCAAAAAGAAGGACGGTAGCATAAGATTATGTATCGACTACCGTGAATTTGACAAGATCACCATTCGTGATCGTTATCCCCTTCCACGTACTGATGACTTGTTCGATCAACTAAAGTGTGTTAAGCACTTTTCGAAGATCGATTTACAATCAGGCTACCATCAGTTGCGAGTGAAGAGCAGGATATTTCCAAGACTACTTTCCGCACACGAAATGGTCACTATGAATTCGCGGTTATGCCTTTTGGTCTCACGAATGCTCCAGTAGTTTTATGGACTTGATGAATCGAGTTTTCCATGAATTCTAAGACAAGTTCGTTATTGTTTTCATCGATGACATCCTGATCTTATCTAAGTCTAGAGAAGAGAATGGGGATCGTCTTCACACGGTACTACAGATTCTTCGACAGGAGAAATTGTATGCTAAGTTTCCCAAATGTGAGTTCTCGTTGAGTAAAGTGGAAACTCTGGGCCACATTGTTTCAGCTGAAGGGATTACCATGGATCCGACAAAGGTGGAGGCTATCACCAAATGGTCAAGACCGACGTTTGTAATTGAAGTACGTGGTTTTCTGGATTTAGTTAGTTACTACCGCAGAATTTTTGAAAGTCTCTTACGGTTAGTTTTACCATGACTAAGCTTACGCGTAAGGGAGAGAATCCTAAACTAGATTATGTGTTCCAGAGGATCCCACGCTAAGAGAGGTCTTATTGACCAAGAATAATAGCTTTCCAATTTCTATTCATCTAGGTTCTATAAAATGTATCATGATCCCAAGCCACATTTTGGTGGAAGCGGTATGAAACAAGATGTAGTTGTGTTTGTATCTAAGTGTCTGATCTGCCAGCAAGTTAAGATCGAACACAAGCATGATAGTGGTTTACTACAACCATTAGAATTTCTTGAATGGACGTGGGACAAGATCTCCATGGATTTTATCATTGGACTACCACAGACTCAGAAGAGACATGATGCTATCTGGGTTGTTGTCGATAGTTTGACCAAGTCTGCTCATTTTCTTCCTATCCATAAGGATTACTCAGTCAGCGGGTTAGCAGAAATCTTTCAGCAAGAGATCGTACGATTACACGGTACTCCATCAGATATCATATCAGATAGAGATCCATGGTTCACTTCTCGCTTCTTGAAGGGTTTGCAGAAAGCTTGGGGGACCAGGCTCAAACTTAGCACAACATTCCATCCTCAGATGGATGGTCAATCCAAGCATATGATTCAGACTTTAGAAGACATGTTACGTTCTTGTGCTTTAGAGTGGTCAGGGAATTGGGATGACTACATATGTTTGGTAGAGTTCTCTTACAACAACAGTTGGCATGCTAGTATCAAGTGTGCTCCATTCGAGATGTTGTACGGCAGGAAATGTCGTGCTCCGACCTGCTGGGATTAGGTTGGTGAACATATTATTGAGGGTCCAGAGATGATTGAGGTGACCAATCAGAAGGTCGCCATTGCCAAGGAGAAGCTGAAGGAAGATTGTGCTCGTCAGAAGAGTTATGTTGACAAACATCGCAGATTACTAGAATTCCAGCCTGGTGACCATGTGTTTCTGAAATTATCACCCACGCGTGGAGTCAAGCGCTTTGGTATTAAGGGCAAGATCAGTCCTCGTTTCATCGGACCATTCGAGATCCTCGATCGGTTCGGTGCGGTTTCGTATCGGTTGGCGTTACCTCCTCAAGTATCGCATGTTCACAACGTGTTCCACGTGTCTTTCTCATAGGTTACAATTATCATCATCCGCACGTTGTTTCGTATCCACTCGATCAGATTCGTGAGGATCTATCCTACGTCGAGGAACCAAAAGCTATTCTAGATCGTCAGGATCGGGTCATGAGGAACAAGACGATCCCTTCGTCAAGATCCTTTGGAGGGACCATCCCAAGCGAGAAGCCACTTGAGAAACGGATGAGTCGATCCAGACTTCTTACCCTCATTTTCTTCCATGATCCGGGTATGTTTTTTCAGTCTTTTCGTATTCCTTATTCGAGGACAAATTATAATTTTAGAGGGGAAGAGTTGTAAAACCCGCATAAAAATACACGAAAATACCAATTAACTAAAAACTTTATGTTTATTTAATGCACGACAAGTATCATGTACATTAAATAAATGACGACAAGTATTTACTTACAATTAAATATTACATGCCAAGATTTAACACGAAATTAAATTACAAATACACGACACACATAATTCAAGAAAACACAAAACATATATAATAAGGGGTGTTTTGTCCGGTTTTAAAAGAAAGAAAAGGGCCTATGGCCTGACCCATTATTAAATTACAACAAGAGGGTTTACTTTTCACATTGATTTCATTTCAAAGTTACAAAAAAATAAAAGAATTAGGGTTTATGTATGTGTGTTGGCCGCCGACAGAAAGAGACAAAAAGGGGAGAAAACAAGGGTTTAACCTTTGATTGTTCGTGTGTTGCTAATGTATGTTTATCATTGATTCGTATGCATATTCGGTAACCTTAAAACCTTTATCTTTCTTATTTTTTTTTAATCATTTAATTTTGAAGGTAAATCAAGAAAAGAAATAAACATGTTGATGAGTAAAACGAGGTTAAGATTTGGTTTTGTTGTGCGTTAGTCACGGAAACCGAGAACCCTTGCCAAAGGGTGCTCTCGGTGGACCTTTTGAACCCACAGTCGTCGGCCTAAAGGGCTCGGTGGCGTGGACTATACTACCAGCCGCAACAAAAAGGGTGTAGGGGTGGGAAGGTTGTACATGCAGCAGCAAACGAGACCTTAAGGTCTCGGTGAGGAGCTGTTGAAGCCAGGGGTGCTGTGGCTGGGGCGGTGGCAACCGTGGCCTGGCAGCGGCAACCCACCAGCCACGATGGGAACCAGATAGGGGACAACCACAAGCCTTTAAGGCTACGGCAGGGGTGTTTGTTTGTTCGTGCAACCGAGACCTCATGGTCTCGATGGGCTTTGTGTTGGGGCTCGGGTAACGTAAGTCACAAAAGGTGCGTTTGGTTGTCTCGGCTTATTAAAGTTTAAATTATTAATAAATTGTATTATTTTGACATATCTATATCTATATACCCTATAAAGGCTGTATGCCAATTGTTGAATGTTGAAAGTTGAAAATACTAACAAATATGGTAATGTTGAAAAAATTAATCTCTTGAATGTGGATGTTGAAAATTGTAAAAATGTAAAAGCTGTAAACGTGTTCTTAATAAACTTATATAGAAATAGAGCAATTCAACATGGAAAGTATTCAATTATGTTCCATCATAATGACAATAATCATTATTTTTGTTAAGTAATACCATCATTCTTCCTCTACACTCTTCCCTAATCAGTTACAATTCGAGCCTCTCTCCCATAATGATTTAAACCAATCAATCTCTAACACCAATTAGAAAACATACAAACAAAAAACCTATGTATTTTATCGTCTCTTCATCCTCTACTTCTGCAATTCTTTATTCTCCGTTTACATGTTGTAATCTGAATATTAGTTGAACTGATTTATTTCTTACATTTGTTTTGTAGGCTCCGCATGTTAATCTACAAGGATTTGTAACTTTGATGCGACCCAATAATTTATGTAAGTTTCGATTGTATTGAATTCCATTTGATTTATGTTGTTGTCGATTATTTTTAACTTCAGTTGAATTCTTCATATACTCCGTATGTGTTAATGACCATCAACCTCGGTGTTACAGCCTGTGTTTATAATTTGAATAGTCGTTAAGCAATCAATGGAGTTAATTAGATTCACTGACTACCTATTAAGATTAAGGAGTACGTACGCAGTGATTCAACCGTTTGATATATGTCATAGTGACTTGATGACCTTTTAAATGAAAACATAAAACCACATTCACCAATAACATGGTTATCAATGCTTTTTCGACGTCTAACTTGTAGTTGTATCTGCTCCATGCTTTACTTGGTAGTTGGTACCACCAACAGTATAACATATAAGCTATGAATTGGCTGTTTTTATTTGTTTTAGAGATTGATGTAATATTAATTCATTCCATTTACATATGACAACTGTTTTACTATAAACCATGAAGGAAACTGCAAACAAAAGCAATAAAGAACGAAGGATTTTTTATGTATCATCTCTTTACCTAATTTCTTATCCCGAAGTGTTTGACCAAATTTACAACCAATCCAGGTACGATGCATTATCTGCATATTGCCAGTCAAAGATGGAAATTATTCTTCTTGCTAGTGACCTTGCAAGGCGATTAAAAGTACTCTTCGTCCACGAAAGTTAGGTTTCCAAGCATTTGAGCATTCCAATAAACTGGTCGGTTAATTTATTTGCGAGATTTAAACACAATGAATATATGTAGTTTGATGTAACCCGTTTGATAAGCATCTCTATATAAATAATGATAATAATATTTTTTTAACAGAGAATGATGAAAATAGTAATGATGATTTTACAAACAGAAAGATGGAGCCAAGATGACTAAATTCGCACCAATATATTCTGCCATTACAAATTACGTTATAGCTACGGGGTGGCGGTGCCCCCCATAGCTAGACTAAAAGACGAGTTTTTAGTGTATATTTCTATAATATAGAACGTTTTTTTTTTAAATGCCTTCACTGGAACTCATATTGCCTCTTACTCACACACTAAATTCCAAGAATAAACACTGTAAAATCTAAAACTCATCAATTTTTACGTTTTAATACTCGATTTTTTATTCGGTTCGTAGTTTTTTCGCCTTATTATGGTGGATTTTTTTTAGCCCCAACTATAAAAAATTTTGAACCGAATGTGATAGTTCATACAAGTAAGCAAGGTAAGCGTTATTGTAAATATTTGTTGACTTGAATCTTAAGGTTAAAATATTACTTCAAATAAACTCTACATGCTTAATACTTTATATACTAATGAGAAAGGGAGCACTGACTTGTCATTTTCACCACGCGCTTCAACATGTGGACCTGCTTCAACACTTGGACAGTTGAATTTCGGTGGCCAAAAGAACGATCTAGGACTTACGACCAATCTTGCCATTATATTACTGGGAAAGATCAGAAAATGTACCAAGACAAAGGAAAGTCAGATCCATCATTACACTAATTTCTATGATATTACTGGGAAAGATCAGAAAATGTACCAAGACAAAGGAGTAGTAGTTAAACTTTAAACCCATAATTTTTGTGATTATATTTATTTTGAGATCTCTTTTATTTCTATGTCATCATTTTCAGTTCAATATTATAACATTGGAAAGTCTTTGATTTAATAGTACCTATTATTCATATCTTATTGTTATGTAAAATAGGAAAAGACATAAAGAACATCCAACTTGAGGCATCTGCATGTGAAACATCACTGGATGTAATTGGTGCGACTGGAACACGAGTGTTGCAGCAGGCGGTAGTATTTGGGTTTGGCTCCACGCAAGTCTTATCTCAAAACTATCACTTACTATGTAGTGATGTATAAAAAAGAGCATGAGGCCTATAGAAGGAGTTCCAATCTCACAATTCATCATAGAAAATATCACTACATGTAAGACTCGCTAAGATTCAAGTTACAAGATAAGTGTAGCAGCAAATAGTTAATCATATATTAATTTCCACAAATATATCGGATGATCCTTAACTTTGATACATATGGTCATCATACAAAATATCACAACTCACAAGACTCGGGGAGAAATTTTACAGAAAATGGAAATCATTGATCTCACAACACTTAACACAATATCCCACATGGTTAATTGTCTATCATTTGGAAGATTTCCGTCGGTATGTACATCCAAGGTTCTAAATAGCGTAAGTTGATAAGTGTGAAAACACTCATCAATAATGATCCAAATACCACTCAAAACACAGTCAAATACATTATATTAAACTGTTAATTATCAGAATTACGCGTGTATTTGGTGTTTGTGTATTTTCAGGTAATATGGGTACATTTGAGACAAACACGAGCTTTCAAGGATTAATTTGATAAAAAGATGAAGAAAAGGACGAAAGAGCTTCTAAGGACTTTATTTGCCAATATTATCAAAGATCGAGGGCTTAGCTTGCAACTTTCTACAAGACAAAGGATGAAAGGGAATTTACTTAAAAGGGTTTTATAACCATTTGGCAAGAGATGAAAAAGAAAAGGACCAAATAGCAAATTTTGGAAAGATTAGTATTTACTTATCCTTGGTCCATTGACCAGACTCGGTCAAAACAACACAAAACACATCAAACGCGTCTTCTCCATCTTCAAGAGAGAGAAATGAGACGGATATATCTTTCCACCTCCTCAAACCTGCAATCAATTATCAATGACGATCAAGAAGGATTCAGCCAAAGTGTTTAACTACAAAAATGCTCCTTTTAATCTCCTCTACAAGATGATATGGATGAATTTGATCAAGAAGGAAGAACGAAGAAAGCCCCAATTTTGAAGATGATGAAGAACGAGAGTAAACCTCGTATTAAACACGTGTCAATTGCTCATTGGAGCGAACACGTCACCTCACCATCTCTTGGCGGCTATAAATAGAAGAGAAGAGCTCATTTTTCAGCGGTTAGCTTAGGAGTAGTTTTACACACAGTAGATTAGTTTTTAGGAATAGATAGTTAGTCTATTGGAACTATTTCGGTTATTCTGTTATAGCATTCTTGTTTTCGGTTAATATAGTTGTAACAAATTCTTTGAGTTCTTCCATTAATGAAAGTTCTATTCATCTTTAAGCTTTTTGTTACCGTATTAAAATTCTTACTCTTGTTCTCCAAATACTCCATTTTTCTTATATAAGCTCTTCGAAGCTTATAACTTTTTCTTTCTCTATCTTTACTGCTTATTTTTACTGTTCATCGAGAGTTCAAATTCATTGATTAGACTGATTAAAAGAACTGTTCACGTAATTGAGCAATTCATGTAGTTGTTAATCTGTTAAGATGTCAGCTTGTTCACTTGTTCACGTAGATAATACATTTTAGCGCCAATAGTAAGTTTGGATCAAAATAGATCAGTTTGTGCACGTTTTTGTTTGGATATTCAGTTTTAAGTTTGCAGTTTGTTTTGATTTGCTGGTGCAACCAATTGAATTTCAGCGTGTTGGAAGTTTCAGATAATCAGTTTAGTTTAGACGTTTGGAGTTGATGCTGATTAAATAAGCTGTTACGAATTTACACTGATATTTCAGTTAGAATATAGGACTTCAGGATTAATCTTTTAGCGTAACCTGTTAATAAGTTCATAAGCTCATAGCTTATGAGCTTTAACCAGTTATCTTGTTAGTTTGATATATTGTGCAGGAATCAGCAGTCGTGCTTCAGTTTGTAGGAACAAGTGTGTAGCAGATAGTGGTGTTCGAATAAGCGAGCTCAGCGCTCCGCTTCTCCTACAACGGAGGCCTTGATATATTTGGTTAAGCACATATTAGTTTTTTCTGAATTAATAGCTTAATCTGCAATTCGTACGTTTGTGGTATAAAATTTTGCTTACGTTTTACTTGAGTTCAGTTGTTAAATGTTGTTCGATACTTGTTTGTGAGTAGGTTATTGATTTGCCCAATTTAGCTTTGTAAACTTCTCTTTCCATTTGGTTATTGAGTGTTTGGTTTAGTCAGATTAGGTAAAATTAGAGATATGATTTTTCAGTATTTGGTAAAGTAGAATTGAGTAAATGAAATCTATATAAGAAAGGTTTTATAAATAAAGTGTAGTCAAAGTGTTTGAAGAATTTAGCTAGCTAAAATAGCCATGAGTAATAAAATAGTCACTGTAACTATCTGTTTCAATTCTGCATTAGTTTAGTGCTTGTCCAGTTTTAGCCCTCCATTGTTATTTACTTCGCTACAAAAATAGTCCTTTTCCGTTAGTTGTTAGAAAAGTTAGTCTATTTTGTTAGAATTTGTTGCGAATTAAGTCCTTAACCTGTTAAGTCTATTGGATCTATTCATAGTAACTCGTTAGTCCAGTTCTGTTAAGTTTAGTTAGGCTAAAAAAAATCAAAAAGATAAAAATACAAAAAAAATAAAAAATCACACAAGTCAATTCTTTTCCTAAAGAATTGAACCAAAAAAAATAAAAAATCCAAAAAGTAATCTTTTTCCTAAAAGATTACACCCAAAAATATATATTATATCGATTTTTATCGGTTTTTACGTAGATATAGTATTTTTCTTAAAAAAATCAAATAACTACAAAAATATTTTTTATATATTATTATATGTAAATAAGTATACGTATAAAAACAACCAAGTTACCTATCTCCATAAGTATTGCCGAGGCATTACACCGTGTTGAGGGGCGTTCCGGTCCTTGACACGCGTATCGATAAAATTTAATTAAGCAAGAATAGATAAATACTTCCAATTGGCAATAATTCGAAGAATACAAACTACAAAGTGAATAGATAGGCGACGTGCTATAAAATGCCGTCTAAGGGTCAATAGGTACTTAAGTGCTTCGCGCCACCTAACCCCCCGTTCACTAGTGCGTATTCTAAGAAGGAAGGCTTAATTGGAGGTCTTGCACCCAAGTAGTAATTATATATATACTTTCTTGTGGATATTTCATATCGAAACTCGAAGAGGATAATCTTATTCTTTTCAAAGTCGACCGAGGGCTACTCCTTCATTCCTCGTGTTTACTTACACGTGTACTCGCACACGTGTAAACATACCACCTTTGGTGTATTACTTCCTTTCCCGAGGAAGCTTTTAAACGTCATTATACTTGTATATACATTCGGCCACCTTGTTACACATGGATACTCGTTCCATGTTGGAGATTTTGCAACAACGATCCGCCAACGCTAATTATTCGCCTTGTTCGACTTGTGGAGGTCCACACGATACTTATTTATGTGATCAAAATAATAGTTATTATGGGGAGGGATATGCTTATAATGGAACCGAGAACCCTAATTTTCAACCTAACACTCAAATGGACTACACTTGTAATGACTATATGGGATATTCCGGTTTTTCATCACAACCTCCACCATCATTTCATGATCAAACCTTTAATGTGCCATACCAAAACCAAGGATTTTCCAATTATGGAGGTTTTCAAAATGAAGGAAATTTTCAAGGCTACAATCATGACAATTTTCATAATCAAGACTCTTTTCAAACCTATAATTCACCTAATTATGGAAATCCACCTCCACCATATTCTTCGACTTTTTCATGTGAGTTTTGTGGAAACGCACACCATTATGGTTATGATTGTAGACCGAAGGATCCGCCATCCTATGTCCTTGATACTGTCGAGTTTTATTCTTCACTTGACAAAATGAACAAGTTGAACGATGACTTTTATAAGATGCTTGATAGTATGCAAGACACGAGCCTTGAGGAAATGAAATACGCATGCCCGTTGTTCGAGGAAAAAATTAAGTTTTTTGAGAAAGTGGAAATTATGACTTGGCATATTTATGACAAGGAGATCGGTGCAATGTGTCGTGAATCGTTGAAAAAAGGTTTTTGTCGCCTCAAGGAAAATTTTGATAACTTCCTCTTTCAGATTGCTACAAAGGAAAAAGAAGAACAATTTATTGCTAATCGTGCTCGGTTGCTTAAACAATGCTTATTAGATGAAGATTATGAGGAACCTTCGATTTGCATGACACTTAATGATGACACACCTTCATCACCTTTACCTCACGTGGAACCCACCGACTCTTTAACCATGGGGGACGAGCTTCTTAGCACTAATACAAACACCGATTTGGATGAATTAACCTTTTCTAGTGTTGAGAACCTTATCCCAATCCAAAGAGAGCTTGAGGGTGTTTCCATTGAACCATGTGATGAGCTTTGTGTTGATACCTATTCTCCTCATGATCACATTGAGATTTTATCACATATTGACCTTCATGCTACTACTAGTGATTTTGGTGATTTCGATCTTGATGAATTGTTTAAAGAAAGGGATAATGAGATTGAGGAAGAGTTTGAGGAAGACTTGACACAAATAGAGGATGAAAATTGTGATTCTAGTGACTCTTCTTATGCTATATCATCCGATGATTTGTCTTGTCAAGATAACATTCCTAATTTGGATGAAGAGTTTGCTCCTATAGCAAAAGTGGATCCTTCTCCTCTACCACCTTATGATTCTTGTGATGAAACCTTTGATGATCCTTATGATAGTGATGAGTCTTTTACTTCTGATGATGATGACTCCATTTCTTCTATGACTCCTTCACCTATTCCTCTAAGTGATTTTGTGATACATTCAAATCCTCTTTTTGAGACATGTTTTGATAATCCACTTTTTGAGGATTGTGAAGAACCTAATAATGAGTCTATAGAGGAAGAACCCTTGATTGATATTACTTCACTGGTTTTTGAGGATACACCTATTGATTTTCATGAGCATATCATCCCTTTGAGTGATTCTCTCATTAATACACTCCTTTTGAGCCTTATGTTCCCACCCTCCCACCCTTGAAGTTGGTTATTGATGAAGATCCTTTCCTCTTAGAGATTGATACTTTTTCATCTGAGGCACCTTTAGAACTCAAAACCTTTGATATGGACTCTTTTAGGGAGATTGATGCCACCATAGAGGATACTCTTGCACATTTTGATATAGAGGTCAATGATAGTGTTTCTAATTTGGAAGAGGAGGTTCGTCTTATTACTACATTGCTTTTTGGGAACATAGAGACCACACCTCCTCCACAAGACACTATTAATTTTGATCCTCCTTTCGCTATGCCTTCTATGGAAGATTACCCACCTTTTGATGATGATGATGAGCCCAATATGGACATAATAGTTATGAATGTTTTGATACCTACACCTTCATATTCTCATGATGCTTCGATCACTAAGGGGGAATCTTATATGGTTGATATGAGCTCATCTTCTTATTTTCCCATGAAGGGAAAGGTTTTTGATCCTGGGATACGTATGTTTGGGAAAAATTGGTTTTCATCTACTCCACTTAAGAGTGTGCCTTCGATTGATATGGACTTCTTGTATGAGCTTACTTTGGTGATGCTACCTATTTTGGAGTTGTTCACTTGTCGAGATGGAAACTTTGTATTTGATCCTGGGGTGCTTCCTATTTGAGAGATTTCGTATGTTGGACAAACTTGAGACACGTTGGACCGTTCCATTTATCGAGGCAGATTTGGTAAATCTTATAGTAAATGGCAACGTGCTAAGTTTGAGTGTATCATGTGAGATGTGCTTCAAAGTGGATATTCGTTATTCTCCATGATGGTTTCCCCAAGGACAACTTAATTCGGGGCCGAGTCGAGCTAGCGACTTAGGGTTAAAAAAACTCAAGCATTGAATAACTAGGTTAGAAAACGTAGAGTAGATTTTCAATAGGTTAGGTTTAATTAAAAGGATGTTATAGTAGAGTTGAAGTGGAGGGGTGCCTTTCTTCGTCTTTTTGTGTTTGTTTCAAGGGTTGCTCTCTCACATTTCATGCTTGGAGCTTATGGAGGAGGCCCGTGTATCTGGTTCACTTCGATTAGTTTTTGCTATTGTGATATTCAAAACATTTGTGCTTAAAATGGATACCCTTTAGTTGTCTTTTCCTTAACTTGGGTTAAGCAAAGTAATCAATGTCATAAGTGTAGGGGAGTTCACTCCAATGCTCTTAAACATTGAGGACAATGTTTATCTTAAGTGTAGGGGAGACTTCTATCGAAGTGACCTTACCTAGACCATTGCCTTAACTTCATGATAATTGGGAAAACTAATTTTTTGATCATTTTTCAAATTTTTGATCTACTTTGGCCACCAAAAATATGCATTCATAATTTTTGCATCAATCATTTTTCATTCGCATAACACATTTGCATTGTATATATCTTTTCTTTTATGTTTCATCAAAAATATATAAAAAGGAGAAAAAAATATAATAAAACATGGTTTTAACAAGTTTAGATTTCTTTGACATATTAGGCCCGCCATGGATATTTTGACTCAACCCGAGTTTGCTTATTTTAGCACTCTCTAGCTAGTATCCTTAACCATGTAGTCCTTCATTGGTCTATTAGGCTAAGCTTCCACCAATTTCATTCTTTGAAATTTTAAATTTGTGGAGAATGGGAAATGATAGAGTTGAAGCAAGTGTAAAAGGGCTAGATAGACTTCATGGCAATTACTTGTGGCTAAACCCTTCTCTTCTCTACCTCTATTTCTTCGCATGTATATAATTGTTAATAAATAATCAAGTACGGTTTTAATTGGTTTGTAATCTCTTATGCATTTTTGGCTAATCATTTATGGTTGATATGAGTACGTCTTAAGATTCTAAGTTAGCACGTTTTATGTGTACTAGACTTATGTCATGCTCCATATTTAGCGGGTGTTTTTCCTTTTCTTCTTTTCAAATTTCTTTGTGAGGAATAAAGAAAAATAAGAGCGGCTTATGAAAAAAAAATGAGTGGCTAGAAAAAAAAAATAAAAAAATAAAAATAAAAAATAAAAAATAAAAAATAATGCAAGACTCCCAAGAGGGGCAGTGTGGTGTTAATTATAGTGACTATTGAGTTCCAATATTACCTTGACGGGTTGCGGGGATTCAATAGATTGCTCCAATCCAATATTACCTTGACGGGTTGCGGGGTTGAAGATCCAAAATCTCAAAAAGATGCGGATGTAAATTATTGCGTGAGTTTTATTTTTCTTTCCTTAGCAAGTGTGTAGTTACTTATGAAAGCATGACATGAGGATTTTACACATAAGGCGAATGACTTATTACTCTTAATACGGACTTATATTAATTGTGAGTGGTTTTTCAAGTAATGGATGAGAAGATTACTTAGGATTAAAACCGTGCTTCCTTATTTTTGGATTTTGCACTTCTTATACTTCACACTTGAATAATGACAAATTTGCCCACAAGCAATTTGCTCAATTAATAACTGGATCCACATTTAATTGTCATGAATAAGTTGATGCACTTTTTACTTGTGAATGCAATGATTCCATTTATAAGCTTGGTATGGGGAAAGTGAAACTTGAGGGTGATAAATGTCCATGGTACCCAAGCCCTAATCTAAGCCATTGAATTCTTTATGAGTTATTTCCATCAAAACCATTTCAATAAAAATCAAAAATATATAAATAGAATTGTTTTCTTTGCATTGCATTGTAAATATTCAAAACCATTCATCATGTAGCATAGCATAGTTTATTAAATCATATAATGGCCAAGGTTGGTTAATTATGAGAAAAGTGTAACTTGGTGCTTTAAAATGCTGCATTGCATGAGGACATGGCAATGGTCAAGTGGAGGGGAGTTGATAAGTGTGAAAACACTCATCAATAATGATCCAAATACCACTCAAAACACAGTCAAATACATTATATTAAACTGTTAATTATCAGAATTACGCGTGTATTTGGTGTTTGTGTATTTTCAGGTAATATGGGTACATTTGAGACAAACACGAGCTTTCAAGGATTAATTTGATAAAAAGATGAAGAAAAGGACGAAAGAGCTTCTAAGGACTTTATTTGCCAATATTATCAAAGATCGAGGGCTTAGCTTGCAACTTTCTACAAGACAAAGGATGAAAGGGAATTTACTTAAAAGGGTTTTATAACCATTTGGCAAGAGATGAAAAAGAAAAAGACCAAATAGCAAATTTTGGAAAGATTAGTATTTACTTATCCTTGGTCCATTGACCAGACTCGGTCAAAACAACACAAAACACATCAAACGCGTCTTCTCCATCTTCAAGAGAGAGAAATGAGACGGATATATCTTTCCACCTCCTCAAACCTGCAATCAATTATCAATGACGATCAAGAAGGATTCAGCCAAAGTGTTTAACTACAAAAATGCTCCTTTTAATCTCCTCTACAAGATGATATGGATGAATTTGATCAAGAAGGAAGAACGAAGAAAGCCCCAATTTTGAAGATGATGAAGAACGAGAGTAAACCTCGTATTAAACACGTGTCAATTGCTCATTGGAGCGAACACGTCACCTCACCATCTCTTGGCGGCTATAAATAGAAGAGAAGAGCTCATTTTTCAGCGGTTAGCTTAGGAGTAGTTTTACACACAGTAGATTAGTTTTTAGGAATAGATAGTTAATCTATTGGAACTATTTCGGTTATTCTGTTATAGCATTCTTGTTTTCGGTTAATTTAGTTGTAACAAATTCTTTGAGTTCTTCCATTAATGAAAGTTCTATTCATCTTTAAGCTTTTTGTTACCGTATTAAAATTCTTACTCTTGTTCTCCAAATACTCCATTTTTCTTATATAAGCTCTTCGAAGCTTATAACTTTTTCTTTCTCTATCTTTACTGCTTATTTTTACTGTTCATCGAGAGTTCAAATTCATTGATTAGACTGATTAAAAGAACTGTTCACGTAATTGAGCAATTCATGTAGTTGTTAATCTGTTAAGATGTCAGCTTGTTCACTTGTTCACGTAGATAATACAGTTTAGCGCCAATAGTAAGTTTGGATCAAAATAGATCAGTTTGTGCACGTTTTTGTTTGGATATTCAGTTTTGCAGGATGACAAGTTTGCAGTTTGTTTTGATTTGCTGGTGCAACCAATTGAATTTCAGCGTGTTGGAAGTTTCAGATAATCAGTTTAGTTTAGACGTTTGGAGTTGATGCTGATTAAATAAGCTGTTACGAATTTACACTGATATTTCAGTTAGAATATAGGACTTCAGGATTAATCTTTTAGCGTAACCTGTTAATAAGTTCATAAGCTCATAGCTTATGAGCTTTAACCAGTTATCTTGTTAGTTTGATATATTGTGCAGGAATCAGCAGTCGTGCTTCAGTTTGTAGGAACAAGTGTGTAGCAGATAGTGGTGTTCGAATAAGCGAGCTCAGCGCTCCGCTTCTCCTACAACGGAGGCCTTGATATATTTGGTTAAGCACATATTAGTTTTTTCTGAATTAATAGCTTAATCTGCAATTCGTACGTTTGTGGTATAAAATTTTGCTTACGTTTTACTTGAGTTCAGTTGTTAAATGTTGTTCGATACTTGTTTGTGAGTAGGTTATTGATTTGCCCAATTTAGCTTTGTAAACTTCTCTTTCCATTTGGTTATTGAGTGTTTGGTTTAGTCAGATTAGGTAAAATTAGAGATATGATTTTTCAGTATTTGGTAAAGTAGAATTGAGTAAATGAAATCTATATAAGTAAGGTTTTATAAATAAAGTGTAGTCAAAGTGTTTGAAGAAATTAGCTAGCTAAAATAGCCATGAGTAATAAACTAGTCACTGTAACTATCTGTTTCAATTCTGCATTAGTTTAGTGCTTGTCCAGTTTTAGCCCTCCATTGTTATTTACTTCGCTACAAAAATAGTCCTTTTCCGTTAGTTGTTAGAAAAGTTAGTCTATTTTGTTAGAATTTGTTGCGAATTAAGTCCTTAACCTGTTAAGTCTATTGGATCTATTCATAGTAACTCGTTAGTCCAGTTCTGTTAAGTTTAGTTAGGCTAATTAGATTGTCATTGGGCTTCACAATTATTTTGTTGGGCTTTGGATTAAATTGTAGTCCAATCTCATTTGTTAACAGATGTGACTTTGTTTACTTTTGGACTTATAGATTTAGGAATAGATTTAGTATTAATAATAGGTTTTATAAAATTAACTTTTAGATTTAAATTTTGTATTTTGCATTTTAAATTTGTAGAATAAATTTGTATTTTCAAGTTTTAAATTTCATGCATTTAAATGTTGTAATTGCAATATGTTTTAGAGTAGTACATATACGTAGTATTATAGCTATTTTTACCTTTTTGAATGCTTTGTGCAAATTAGAAATAGATACCAAACAAATTTGTATAACCAAAAACAATTAAGTCTTTGCTAGAAAACGTTATATCAATTCGAATCGAGCTGAGAAGACAACTACACTAAAAAACGAAATATTATAAGGCGTGGCGTGGCGGTTAGGCCAAGCTCCAAGCTTTTGTGGATAAGACGAAGTTTTTGCGTCTTTAAGGCGTGAGTTAAAGCGGCACAAAATATAAAATTCTTTTTATATTTATATAGTTTTTATAGGCATCGAGATTTAAAAAAACGTTGTAGTACATAATGAATAAGGTTAAACAACTACTTTTACATGAAATCTTCTTCATTTAAAAAAAATAAAAAAATTCGGAGTTGAATAAAAAAAACTCGCCAAGCCTGACGCCTTTGCCCGCCATATCGCGCCTTTTCACGCCTTTTCTCACGTCACGCCTAGAACACACGCCATGATCTATATCGTAACGGCGAGGCCACGCCTCACGCCTTGACGACGCCTTTGCGCAATGGTGGTGCGCCTTTTAGAACCTTGTGTACATGTACGGATACTCACTTATATTGTACGGTTTGCAATTTCATTTTGATCTTTTCACATTATAATTTGAACGTTACACAAAACACTTAGCATAAAATCGCATACCGTTAATTAACAGTACAATTTCCGCCGCTATGCACGGGTACTCGTCTAGTACTTATTTAATTGGCTTATTAATAATACAATTTATTTAAATGTACATGTTGCTAATATTAACCAATTATAATATATGAGGTTTTATTAATTAATAATTAAGGTATAAAACATGGTATATTGTTAATTAATAATTATTTGTAAACTTTAGCATATGAAGATTAATTACTAAAATGGACATATTAATATGATAATTATAATTTACCAAGACTTATTATAATTTTCTTATTTGATATACATATTAAATCATGACTTATAAAACTAGCTTATTTGATGGACAAGATGTATTTTTTATGTATATTAAATTAGCTTTACTAAATATGGAAACTTACTATTTTTGGAAACTTACTAAATGTGGAAACTTACTATTTTTGGAAACTTACTAAATATAGAAACTTACCATTTTAGAAACTTATTAAATATGGAAACGTACTATTTTTGGTAACTTACTAACTACGGAAATTTACTATTTTTTGAAACATGTTATTTATGAAAAGTTACTAATAATTGAAATACCAAGTATAATAACACAAGGAACATGAAATACACTGATCAAGAATACATGAACGTAACACATTAAAGAGAAGACAAGATAAAACATGAACAAGTAATCCATACAAGAACAAGCAACTCATACACGTCATTTGTCATGTAGCTTACGTGAAGTCGGAGTAGTACATCTTTTCGCTGTTCATCTCTTTTGTTGATTTACTGGACATAAGGTACGAATATTCCGTCCTTTAGAAAGGACATCTTTCTATGCCTGATTAGGATTCCCCGTTTGCTATGCCATCTGTGTTTCCCAAGTTTTCAAGTCTTAAAACATTTCATGATTTGCCATGCTGTCAATTTAAATTGCCCGAGCTATATACATGCATGACCATGATTTACATGTCCACCTAGTTATGGAGGTACCGTAACCATAACACATGAGGCACCAGTGTCATGACTCCTCCGCGATAGGAGTGATTTCTCACGGCGTCCCTTCACGTTTCATGTTGGTCATTATTATTATTATCATGTGGGGCGTATGAATGCATCCTAGTTTTCATGTTTATAGGTTTACAAGTACATGGTGATTGGTTAGTGTGTGCTCTACACTCCATCACATTTGAGTTGATCCCTCCACCCAGGTTATGATTTATTAGAGGTCACCCCTCTAATAGCATGACGAGGTCACCCCTCTATGTATTCATGCACGTTGATAACATGTTATGACTTATATGAGCTCGTGGGAATTTAATTTATATTGCATACATAAAAACAAGACTTTTCAGATATCCTTCATGTTATAAATTATCTTCCAGGTTTTCCAGGACATACACAAATTCCGCTGCATTTCATGTCTTTTACTCATATTTCGGTTATTTTTATCATGTCATTATATCCGTCCACTAAGCGTATTGCTCAGTCATATTTTCTTTCCATGTTCCAAACGGCAGGTACCCGAGGACAGACTTAAGCATTTGAGAGTACGTGCATTAGATGGAAGCTACCTTAGACTTCTTTCCTTTTTGCATTTTAAATACATATGCTTGGTTGGATATTGTTTAGTCCTTTTTCTACATTCGTTACTTTATGCACGTGTGAGCTTATGTTTAGGAGCCGATGATTGATTCCGGATTTCTATTTGGTCATTTAAGTTTTTAAGACACATTACCTTGTTATGCTTTGATGACACGCCATAATTATGACATAACGGCCACCTTGTCAAAGTGGGTCGTTACAGTAAATTTACGTTCTCGTTAGTAATTTTACGTTTTCGTAAGTAAATTTACGTTTTTATCAGAAAGTTTTCTGACAAAAACTAAGTTTACAGACGAAAACATAAATTTGTTGACGAAAACGTAAATTTATTGACGAAAACGTAAATTTAGAGAGGAAAACGTAAATTTACTGAAGAAAACGTAAATTTACTGACGAAACGTAAATTTTCGGACGAAAACGTAAATTTACTGATGAAAACGTAAATTTACTGACGAAAACGTATAATTAGTGATGAAAACGTAAAATTACTGATGTAAACATATAAATATTAACGAAAACGTAAAATTATTGACGAAAATGTAATTTTGCAGATGAAAACGTAAATTTACTGACGAAAACGTATAAATATTGGTGAAAACGTATAAATACTGATGAAAACGTAAAATTACTGATGAAAACAGAAATTTTCTGACGAAAACGGAAATTTACTAACGAAAACGTAAAATTACTGATGAAAACGTAAAATTATTGACGAAAACATAAATTTACTCACGAAAACGTAAAATTACTAACGAAAAAGTAAATTTACTGACGCAAACGTAAATTTACTGACGGAAAACGTAAATTTACTGACGAAAACGTAAATTTACTGACGAAAACATAAATTTTCTGACGAAAACGTAAAAATATTGATTAAAACGTAAAAAAAGCTGATGAAAACGTAAAATCGGTGAAAAACCTAAACAACTGACCAAAACGTAAAAATCGAACTAATAGAGATAAAAACGTTTTAAAAATGTTAAAAGATAGGAAAGTATTGTAAGTTAGCGGGGTGACTCGACTCAAATCGCTTGACCCCTAACCCGTTAGACCCATTATTAAATAATGACCTATTTGACCCATATCCCATTTGACTTATAACGTATGACCCAAAACAAACAAACCTATCCCATTTGGCACATCTAGTTACCATAAACAGTAATAAGTAATAATATTAAACCACATACTACTATTTAAGAAACACTTGTGACAATATTTATGTCGTTTTCATCATTAACGTAAACAAAACCAAAGCGTGTCTCACACGTTAAGATAAAACCGACATATATCCGACGGCCTATATTAAGATAAAACCGACATATATCCAACCCTTAGAGACCCCGACGATCCTCCGGTGCCCTCACTTGACTCAGATTTTGACTTCTTAGAGGGTCGAGATTTTCCCGTGAGTCGAGGACGTTCATCAGGACCGAATATTTCAGTGTGATCATCCGGTGCCACGGCTTTTGCACCTGCAAACTTCCGGTGTTCTTTGAGGATCTTCCACGCGTGACCGTAAATAAATCTTTTTCCATTAAAAGATGCTTGATATTCATCTTTTGCAGCTTGGTAAACATCCTCATCATTCATCCCACTCCTACGGTCTACTCCTGCGTACATCGCTTGAAACTTTTGGCAATCCGGATGCATCCGACCCCATTTTCTGGTAATCATGTTTTTTGTACGGTGCATACCGGTTGTTTGACTGTTGAAATCTCGAACAATGTTATTCCATAAACATTCCTCATTTTGGTCGCTCCCAATATCGACATTTTCAGAAACAGCAAACCAACATGTGGCTAGTAATTCTTCTTCTTCTTTAGTCCAACGAACCAGTGCCTGAGTCGGAGCCTCAACAAATGCGATGTCATCCTCATCGGCATCTAAATCAACAGCTTGTGATCTTTTTGCTTTGGTTTTTTTGGTTTTGCCATTTTTGGTTGGTGTTCGTGAGGCCGGAACTTTGAATTGTGTTTCGGGAACATTTTGTTGGCTCTGAAACTGGCTTTGAAACTGTGCTTGTTGAAGGTAGTACTGTTGTTGGTGGTAAATTTGCTCGGGGGTCATTTGAGGGAAATAGTTTGAAAGAATAGGAGGGTACGAGAATTGGGAGCCGGATGGAAATTGAAACCCGGATAGAAGTTGAGAGCCGGATGGAAGTTGAGAGCCGGATGGAAATTGAGAGCCGGATGGAAATTGAGAGAAGCCGGATTGAAATTGTGGGGTGCCGGATTGAAATTGTGCGAAGCCGGGAGACGTTGATACGGAGGTTTGTGAGTTTGGTGTAGACGGGGTTGACCATGGTGTCGAAAGGTTGCTAGTGTTGAGAAGCCCGGTCAAGTAAAACTTGAACGTATCCAATTAGGCTTAGGCGTATAACATGTACAGTTAATCTTGTTGCAATACACAACTTTACAACTTTACATTCAGATCATGATATCGGTTATCATGGTTATACGAATTCAGATAGGGCTGAGCATATCGGACCATTGACCTGACCGGACCGGACCGAAAAACCGGGCCAACTGGACCGGACTGAACGGACCAGACCGAAGACCAAATCGGACCAACCTGGGCCATACTGTACCATTTCAATCCGGTCTTCGGTCTCGCGTTTTGAACAATTACGGTCTTTGGACCGTGATCACCCCTAAATTCGGGTATCATATGTTGTGGTTCACGTCTACCCAAATGAGAACATCAAGAAATGAATGAAAATGCTGGCAAAAAAATAACCTGCAACCCACCCGTATAAATATTTGTACTATCTTAGTATGCTGATGAAAATGCATAACTATTTAATGAAATAAAATGGTATACCAAAGGTCTGGATCATCAATTTACAATGTGGTTAGAAACCGTAAAACCCAATAAAATGACTGCTAACGACTTTGGAATCTATTTGTTTCTTCTGTTATTTGCTATATACAACAACCTCCCATCAATAACAGCATCTTTCGGTAACTCTGAATCCAGTTTACAGGCAACTGGTCATACGTATTTAATCATCAGCTTCTAGGCTTAGGGCTTGCTGCATTTTGTGTCATGCTAATTTTAAAAGTTACACTTACACCGTGTCTTCATTGGTATGCTGCTCTAAGTTTATGCAGAAACTGCAAAGTTTCACTGTAAGAGGGATCAGTTCGGCTTATAGGTTTGCACGAATTAATATGATCCGTTGATTCCAGCACCTGCCAAAGTCAAAAATCAGCGGGAGCATTTACAGGTAATTTTGCTTCTAAGTAGACTGTTCCAAGTCAGCGTATAATAGAACCCTTTCTACGCCAGTCAGAACTGAATAATTTTACAGCTTAGAAGTATTATGCCAAACCCTATTGTGGTAAAAAAAAAAAAAAAACTGTTGGCAAAATTGGAACTATAAAATTTCGAAAAATTAGTTTGTTGATATAGGTCTTGTTGCCAGACGGGAGTAAGAATAAGGTAATCTATCTAGTCTTAAGTAGTTATGTTCATATTTGAAAACTTACAACAAGTTCGCCAAATCCAGGATATGCTGATTCAATAGGAACTATTTCCATTCGAAAAGCCCATCCTCCATATCCTTCAACTATTGGAGTTACTTTAGTCTGAAACACATTTATTGGTCATAAGATTCTTAAACACGCTTGAATAGAAAGTGATTAAATTAATGGTACTACCTCGCAAAAACTGAGAACATCAAGAGATCCTTGTTTATGTAGGTCGTGAATGAAATCATTAAGCTCCACTAATCTTGTAGACCCACTTCTCAATTCTCCTATCTGCCAAAAATTTTTGCATAATTTATTAAATAAAAAGCTGAATGGTCACACTATCACAGTAGCCATAAAAATCTCATACAAGTTTTTCTTAATTGGTCTCCCGCTCTTTAATAATATTTATGGGGAAGGGAAAGTAAGCCTACAATTGATGGAGAACAAATAAAAACAAAGGAGCTTACCGATGGTGCAGGGCGGAACACATAACCCATTCGCCAGGGCATATCTGCTAGTTTGCTACCAAAATGTGGGCAACTGTAGAACACCTAGAATGACAAAGACAAGCGCTAGTAAACATTAAACAAAAGTACGCGACGGGTAAAGTTTGCCTGTAAAAACTTTTTATCCATTTTTAGTTTTCTAGATAAAAATATAGGTCAAGTATGATTACAAAAATAATATTATGGCGATCAAGTGTAATAATCTAATTCTTTCACAAATAATGGATTTAAGAAGTTTCATAAGTTATAAATAAACTTTGAACAACCAGCTTTAAATTTGACCCATTAGAGATACAGTCAAAAAACAAAACCCAAATCGACCCAGTCATATGTAAATGTGTCTAAATACATATTTCTAATTGAATGAAACATTAATAATTTCACTTCACAGAAACATACCACACCAACAGTGTTTTTGACTAGATTGCCTCTGTTTTCTGCGCTTGCCTGATGCAGCATCTGTTTTACAACCAAACCCCCCATGCTGCAATACATAAATCCTTTCAGATTAAGAACACACAATAAAAAGTTACATGAAGGAGAAAGAAGTAATAAAGTTATGCTCTGTTTTCCCTTCAAATTTCTTCTTTTTAAGTGTTCTGGTAGGCTGAGGGGCTGTTTTTACCTAAGAAGCCTCAAATCTTGTATAAAAAACTTTACAGCAACAACGATACCCAACCCCGCCCGAGCAGGGTATGTGGGAATAAAAAACTTTACAAGATCAAAATATTAGCATTTATTATACGCTCTCCTATCAGCATGGTGTTAAAAGCATTGGGTTAATTACTTTTTGGATCTAGGGTGTCAAGTAGGCTAATGACATACTGCTAACTAGAGGTGGCAAAGCATGTCCACATGTCTAAAATTGGGCTATTTGGACCCCTTTTTTGTACTAATGGACTAAATGGGTATTGACTTTTATTTTAGTTGGACTATTTGGACAACACAAAAGCATTGGGTTAAATAAATGATTATGGACAATATGTGATGGATATTTTTTGTCAATCAATTAATATTGAGTCTATTTGTTTCTCTTTTAATGTAGTCCATTTGACCCCAAGTCCATTTGGTCCAATGTCCATTTGGCCCAAATCCATTTGGTCCAAATATTAAAAATTGCCCATTTAGTCCGCGTCCATGGACTAACGTCCATTTGGCCCATTGCCCATACCCGTCCTACCCACCCATTTAGCCACCCCTACTGCTAACAGATCTTATCTGATACAGGAGTAGTAACTTTACTTCTTGAATAAAGGCATTATTGTGGATACACTTAATTTCATCCATGATAATCTAATTCACCAGCAGAGCCATTGAGCATTAGTTAGAAAAAATTACATCTTTCATACAAACCTGTGAGTTACAAATACAACTGGTCGATCTCCAATGCCTGCTTCAATTAACTTTTCCAATAACATGGAGCTAACTTCCTGCAGAATCCAGATGAAGTTTTGAATGTTAAGCACCACCATTATAATATGCCAATTAAAGACACAGATGATGCCAAAACTCATCTACACGCTAAATGTTCCAGTAACTGGAAAGAGCATTTAAATCTCATTTGCTGACAATTCTTTAAATCTTTTAAATAACACTATTTATTATTAAATATGCACGTATAGAACTATGAAGTGTGCAACTAATAAAATCATTTATCCAATGCAAGTGGAAGATCACAGACCTGGAGAGGTAAACTTGATCCAGACCACTGTGTAAGATTAGTCTGCAAATAATAATATTATTAGAAAGCCAGTTACGATCATATTTGACACAGGAAGTATAATCGAATTGGACACAATGAGTATAACACATTTTTAACCCACATCTAATCATCTAGGATCACAAACCTTGTACTTAAGACTAAACAAACGAGCATGAGGGAAGTCGCCAGAAAGCCATTCTCCAGGCCAAAAAGTTCCTTGTTTTCCTGCCTCTTCATCAATCTTTTCCACAAGGCCAGATTTAGATGACGACTTGCACTCAGATAATCGCCACGTCTTAAAGGGTCCACCACGCAGGCCATGAACAAAAATAACATCAAGTGAGGGATCATTAGAGTGACTCTCTGGTACATTGTTAGCTTCAGAGATGACGTCATCACTATGATCAGTTTGGTTTTCCTTTTTTGTTGATGCAAGCTTTCCTTTAGCAGGAATTTCCCAGTGAGGCATTGCCGGGTTAATCAAAAAGATCATTTCAGTAAAACGAGCACATTTATGATCTTTTTTTGAGCCATCAGCCTTGTCATCGTCATTGCAAAAGGCATTTAACAACGTTGCTCTAGCATAGCTTTGAGTTTTGGGGTCGTTGTTTCCCGGGATCTTTCCACTTGCACAATCTTCAAGCCAATTACACAAATCTTCATCATCCCGTATCAACTTTTTTACTTTTGGATTGACAGAGAGCAAGGTCAATAATCGAGCCGCATGTCTTCGAACGTGAGCTGCAGGTGGCACGCGGACACTAGACGGGTCACGGGCATCAGGAGCAGAGGACTCGCCACGAACAGCTACAGTGTTATCCCTTGTTTCCATGTCTCTTGATGCATCATACGCTTCAATTGCTGCTAATTTCTCATAATCGTCTTTTAGTAAAAAGCGACGCAACAACGAGATTACACCATAATCAACTATTTTGTTTTGACAAAGTGAATCATCACTGCAAATCTCTGTCATAGCCTTGATCCCCTTCAGAGTTGCCAGTGCAGAATCCACAGCATTTATTTTAGGCATGGTGTCTTTTTTCATATTTTTATAAGGTCCAATAAAGGGTTCAAGGGAAAGAAAATCTGCCAAAGAAGACAACCCACCATTAACAGAATCTGTTCCTAGCTGATTTACAGCCAGATTAACCACAGCACTACCCAGCTGATTGACACTTTGTGCGCCAAAAACTACATTTGACTGGTCGATTTGAGTCTGCAAGAATCAAGTAAATTGTCATAAAAAAGAGTCAATATGATACCTAACTAGAGGTGACAATCTCACCTATATATATGGAAGTAGGTCAATTTGGATTAAATTTAATCGATAAAAAAATACCTAAAATGTGAAATGTTGTAACGGGTCAAAAGTCGCTAAACATGTATCCAAAAGTTATCCTAAGTTTATTTATTTATTGACAACTATATTATAAATTTATATATACAGTTTTGTAATCATGGTTATTACAATAATATTTAAAAATAAAAATAAAACAATGGACCAAAAACTTGTTGGCAGCTTGGTCCAACCCGTTTCAACCAAGTAAGAAAACACTTGTTCTGACCCAATACTATATTGTACAGTTACTCCACCAAACCATATAAACTTAACAAGATATGAAATGAACAACGAATTACAAACCTTCACTTTATCCTTAGGCTGAGCACTCTCTTTAAGAGATATCTTTCTGGATTTCAGAATGTCAGAAAGCATGATAGCTAACCAACCTTGAGAAATTGGTACAGTGGATGGCCCATAATCATCACAGATACGAGAAAGATTTTTTATCGCAGAAGACCTGATAGCATCAGATGAAGTCTCCCTAAATACCCACGAAAGTAGAATGGAAGACCATTTTTGTCCCTCCTCAAGGGACATATGCAAATCCCCTGAACAAAGTGATTCTAGACCTTTCGCCAGTGCTTCTTGTACAGACTCGTAATCCATTGTGCGCTTAGCAGTTTCCCTGAGTAAATGAAGACCTTTTTCCATAACGGCCTTTTGAGCCAGGGGACTCCTCTCGATAGATAGTAAAAATGCAGATAAAGCGACACGAGTCAGCGAGATATCATCCGCTTTGCTTGCTTGTGAAACGGTCTTCAGGAGGGTAGAACTCCAATTGGAAATAAAATCATTTGTAGGAACATTTTGATCTTCTAACAATAACCGAGCAACTAAACTCCCGTGCCATTTTACAGATCTTTCAGGGGCCACCAAAGCTGACATGATAGCATGACCGTCTCGGTCAAGTTCTTGGATATGAGATCTGTTTGCATCTGATGCCATTGCCCAATTTGCTAAAGCCCATGCAGCGAAGGGAACGGCGACATGTTGGGAATGCAAATCATCCCACAATCCAGGAATGACAGCTGGAGATCTGTTATCTAATTTATTAAATGGAAGGATTCTAGGGGTGGCCTTATAAGATTCCTCCAACTCCGTTGACCTGTTACTCCTAGAGAAACCCACAACTGTAGTGCCTCCAAGAACCTTAATTCCAATTCCCTTCAAACCAGTTCCACCATCATCATCGTCCTGACTATCAGGTGGCTCATCCATTTGCATGCCACCTTCTTCAACAACCTGAAGTGCGGCAGCGATATCCCGCATTGTAGCTGTGCCAGAGAGCATGGGTTTAAGCTTGATCTTGTCAACATTGTCACAATTGGAAGTGACGATATCCATTATTGCTGCAACTAGCATGCTTTTACCTTTTGATGGATCAGAATTATCAAAGGAGCTGCGCCTCGGTTGCTGCTTTCACGAAAATGCTATATCAATACGACAAAAAAATTATTTTGGATAACTTATACACAGAATGAATTTCGAAAAATCTTAACTTTCAAGACAAGCTGTAATTAACGTACTTAGATAAGTAGCTTTTGTAGGGTGCAGAAGTAACAAGACCATTACCTAGAATTCAAGTTGTACTAGCTAAAGTAAATGAGAGTAATTAGGTGAGATGAAGTTGCCATACTACTATACTAGATGGTCATTTAATATGCGCCATGACCAGCTGATCAACATAAATCACAATATCAATAAGAAACTTTAATCAGATCTGCCAACTAAATGCAAAGGAAGTATGGGAATGGGTCCTATACGTGTAAAAGCCTGTGTTAAGCACTTTCCAGTACACATGTTTAAAGCATGATGTTTCTAAAAATTATAAATAGTAACTTAACAAAGAAGCATAACAAGATTACTTAATTTATATCCATTAATCAATCACACTGATCAAACTCTATTCAGATGTCCTATCCTACGAAAGAAACAAGCTCTAGAAATATTGGGAAAATTGGAAGATCCAGGTAGTAGGCATACTTCATAACAAAGGGGAACATGATTAAAGAAATATCCTTTCATACTGTAGTAAAGAAATATCCTTTCATACTGTAAGTCCCAAAGTTGAACACATTCTCACCCAGACTTTTTTAGTGTAATGTAGTAAAGAAATATCCTTTCATACTGTAAGTCCCAAAATGATTAAATGATTTTGCTCTGGCTGTGCACACCAGCAAACAAAGGTTCAAATTTGAAGTAATAAGGGGGTGCTTGGTTGAGGGGTATAAGCCATAAGTAATGGGAAAGAGAATGAAAAATGATGCTTGATTATTTAGAAAGTGATTAATCATTCCTTAGTACTGGACTATACTCCATTACCCATAATTTTGGGGGTAAACAATTTTCATTACCCTCTTTCTTTCTTTCTTCCCTAACTACAGCAGTTACGAAATATACATCCATATACATTTTTTCAGACAATTCAATCTCATTACAATGATAATTTAGTGTTTATTTTCATGACTCACTAGATCAGATTGTTTGTTGTCAAAGGTGTATCCTTCACGTCATCTATAATTTTGTTTTATAAAATCTAACTATGACAATGAAGGTCATTAACAATTGTGTTTCCAAATTTGTTGTTAGGTTATCCATTTTTTTTATTTATGATTCTTCTTGTTAGATGATCAGTTTTCGACTTTTCTTACTGTGATTTATATTACAGTACATACCAAGCAACACTAATCACATAAAGAATACTAAGGAATGCTAATTATATTCCTTAGTATTCCTTTTGCCTTTGCCATTACCATTCCCTAATATGAACCAAGCTAACTGTAGTGATGTGCGACCATATAACTTAGTAAGGTGTATGATGATAATGACTATTCTAGAAAATCAATATTTAGGACATTAGTAGGTTTCTGGTCACAGTTAGTAAAGCTTAATGAGTAATCGTTACACATTTTCTAGCATCTCCTTAAATATTATATGTGTCACAAAGATCTTCCATAGTACGGACATTCCAGTAACTACCAATACCAACACACGCACCATCTAAGGAAGGACAAACAACAATTCCCCAAGGATAGCTACTTGACCAGCAACATAGCGCAAGCACTCGAGGGTGGCCTAGTGGCAAAAGGGTTTGTGACTATCACTCTAAAATGTGTGAGGTCTCAAGTTCAATTCTATGTGCAAACAACTTTAAGGTGGCCACGTCAACCTCCTCCTGAAAAGGGAGGGCTTTAATTCGTTAAAGTCTGTGTGGCGGTGGTTTCAAACACCGTGGATTAGTCGGCCATACTATCGGAAACCATGGTTAACCAAAAAAAATTAGCAAAATAAATAAACCATTATTATACCTTTTTGGATTGACCGGGTTGAGCAAAATAAATAAACCTCAACAAATTCGGAACCGCATTGGGCCGTCCAAGCACCATCCCGCACACATTCTCATCCGCAATCAAATACGCCAACGCTCTGGCCGCCTCCCCTCCCCCACCCCCATTCATCCCCACACTTTCCAACAACCAATCCACCACAACTCCCCCACCCGCTCCCACAATCGCCGCTCTCCTACCCTCATTCGCGGCAACTATATCCGCCAACAACGCGGCTACCCTAACTTCAAACCCTAACCTCACCTCATAATTCCCCAACACCGAACTCAACGACTTCCACAACACTGTACACGCCACTCCCGTCTCTTTCATCCTGTGAACCACTCTCCTAACAGACTCCTTAGACCGGTCAACTGTCTGATTGATGACGTCATCGTGTTGCGAGACGACGTAAGCGGTTAGGATACCGGCAGCGGTGATTCCGGAGGCAGTTAGGGCGTATCTATAGGAGTGTTTAAAAGGGGATAGGGATGAAGGTGTGAGACGGTGGAGGGCAGGAAGTGGGGTGGGTGGGGGTGGGAGGGGGTGTGGTGGAGTGGTGGTGGTGGTGGGAGATGTGGAGTGGTTGTTGAATTGGCGGGAAAAGTAGGGGAGGTGACGGCGGAGACGGTGGAGACGATGGTGGTTGATGATGGTGATACGACGGAGCATTATTTATAGTGAGAGGGTTTTGTGACGGAAATGTGACAGCATGGGTGGGTGATATTATATAAGCCATTTTAGTGTTTGGCTTATATATCATAAGCCATTTTATGGCTTATATATCATAAGTTTATAAGCCCAAATTTAGTGTTTGGTTTAGCTCATCAAAATTAATAAGTTAAATGACAAAAAAGTCCATGAGTATTAAATGATGTAGTTATTAAATGTGGGGTATAAAGGTCTTTTTATATGTTATTGTTATGTAAGCCCACCTTTTGTTATAAAAGCCTCACTTTTATGGCTTACCAAAACACCCACATATAAGCTTATAAGCCCACTTATATAAGCTTAACCAAACACTTGGTTTTGGCTTATAAGCTTATATAAGCTAATAAGCTTATAAGCCCACTATATAAGCTAAACCAAACACCCTCTTGTTGTAACGAGTCGCTTTTTGTTCAAGGCACAATACTTTCTCTTTGTCAATATCTTACAACTCAGATGAAGTGATTAACTCTAAAATGTTGTACATCTTTTTTACTCAAAAATTATTATTATACACTTCGAAAATAATACTTTTTGACTAAAAACTTATTTTTACAGGTAATGGAGTAAATTTTTTTTTTCATTTAATTTATTTAATGCATTAAATGCTAAATATATTTAACAAGTAAATTTATATAAAGATTTTGTGTATGCAAAGTTATTTTATAAACTTTTTGAAAACCTTTTTTAAAAACTTTTAATTCAATGGTAAAAATCTTCTTCAAAAACTTTTTAAAATAATAAAAAATTATGTATAGATTTTCTCCTTTGAAAATGCTTTTAGAAAAATAAATATGTGTAATTAATACTCCTTTCGTCCCAAATTAATTTTCTCAAACAAAAAACACTATATTTTTGCAGAATCACTATGACTTTATTCTTTTTTTTTTCTACTTTTGAAAAATAACACTCGTACCTTTATGTAATTAATTAAAACTTTATGTATACCATTACCACTAGTATAATATGATAAACTTGATACATTACTTATATCTATTTTTGAAAAGAAATTATAATTTTAGGACAAACAAAAGTGCTATAAAGAACTATAAATTTATAAATTTGGGACAGAGGGAATACTAATTTTAATTAATAATATATTTGTCTTAAAGTTATTGTCCTTTTTTTTTCTTTTTCGTCTGTTTTATAATTATTGTTTAATTCTAAAAATAATAGTTGGCTTGTTTAAGTTTATTATGTTATTTTTAGTTTAGATTGATATTTACAAAAATAAAAATTAGTTAATTGTCAAAAAGTAAAATTGTGTCTTTTAAATTTTCGTAAAAATCAAACCTGTAATTAATACATTCTTTTTAATATGTGGATTTCTTGTCTGTGGATAATAATTGTGGACGAAAAGAGTAAAAAATTATTTTTACCTTAATAGTTAATAAAAAAAATAGTGTTAGTAATTAATGTATTTTTTTATTATAAAAATAAGATAATAGTTATAAATAGTATCTAAAAATAAAAACTAAAAGAAGAGTTATTTTGGATATCATATTTTTCCTTGGATATGAATGGACGTATGGATGAGATTAAATATATTTTATTTTTATTTACTTTTTGTAATTTAAATATCTTCTAAACCTTTAAGTGTTAAACTAAAATAATTATACCATCGCGACGAGAGTTTAATTATCTTTCTACCAATATGCACTATGATATACTTTCGAAGAAAAAAACATTTCATTTTCTTTTTCATCTTTTAAAATTTACGTAAAAATATCATATATGATAATATTGTTTCATCATATATGATAACAATGTTAAATCATATATAATATTGATTTATATCATATATGATAGGTTATATCATATATAATACTGGTGTTACATCATATATGATATTAGTATCATATATGATAATTTTGAAAACGTGAAAAAATGAAGAAAAAAATTGTCGAAAGTATATCATATAGCATATTTATAGAAAGATAATTAAATGCTCTTTATAATGGTATGTTTTTTTCGCATAATGATTAATGGTTTAAGAGATATTAATGTTTGAAAAAAAAGATAAAAATATATTTTATATTTAATTTTATCCATTGAATTAAAATGGATATGAAATGTGAGATTAGCCCTTAATATCTAAATAAAATTTTATTATTCAAATGAATTTAAATCAAAAACTAAATATTTTTTACACACATAATAAATAAGAAAGTAAACATTCTCACAAAAAGTGTTCAATAAGTATGTATAATTAGTACTAGTTTTAAATAATAAAAAGTAATTTTTACCCTATAGTTAATAAACATATTTGGTGTTAGTAATTTTTTTTTTAAACGGTAAATGTTAGTGGTTAGTGGGTCGAGTCGTGCAATGACATCCAAGCGGAAGATTGTCTTTTTCGAGTCCTCGCCTAGTTATTTTATACTCCTTATCCGCTTCGTCTGAAAGGCTCTTGACAGATCTTGAACCCAAAACCTCCAGGAATCCTTCCCCAAAATATTTGGTGTTAGTAATTAATACACTTTTTTATTATAAGAAGGATAAAGTAACCAATGACTAAGGCCCCGTTTAGTTTTTATTGTAATTGAAACTTATAAAAGAAACTATAATGCGAAGGAATTGTAATTTGAATTTTTTAAATATGTCATGTGTTTGGTTAGGAGGATGTA
The DNA here is from genome assembly GCA_025667525.1 of Glebionis coronaria. Taxonomy (NCBI): domain Eukaryota; kingdom Viridiplantae; phylum Streptophyta; class Magnoliopsida; order Asterales; family Asteraceae; genus Glebionis; species Glebionis coronaria. The sequence goes on from CM046877.1 coordinate 498,505,447, forward strand.
ATGTAATTAATTACAAATTTATTTAATAATTTTGTTTTGTTTGGAAATTGTAATTTTAAATTTACCAAATTAACCATTGAATTTACAAAAGTAAAGATAGATGAAAAATAGAGTGGAGGTTATTTATTATAAAACCCCAGCATAATCGTATCCTTAATTCGAGGACGAATTATTTTTTTTAGAGGGGAAGAATCGTAAAACCCGTATTTAAAACCTTAGAATATTAAATACGCGAAGTCTCAGCTTTAACGTAAATTAAACGTTAACATAAAATACGCAGCCTCGGTTCATTGAATATATTACAAACAATAATTATTCAGAAAATAATTATTAAGTTTCAGAAATTAAGTTTTAGAAAATATTACGTGTGCATTATTTATGATACATAAAAGAGTTATTACGTTCAAGAATTAAAACACGGGAAATAATTTCGAATTAAAACACGAGAAATAATTACGAATACACGTGAATAAAAACGTTAAATCGAAAAAAAACAAATGGAAACCACAATAATACTTGGGCTGGCGGTTTGTTTAAAAAAATGAAACCTTGGTCCTTGAGCCCAGCTTGTTGTGAAAACAAAACACAGGAAACAAAGTACCATCTTTTCATTTTAGCAAAAACACAAAATAGAATGGGAACTAGGGTTCTTTTGGGTGCCGCTAGTTAAAACAACAGCAAGGAAAATAAAAGGGGTGTGATCTTTTATATCATCACGGTTTAGGTGTTCATAGCCTCTCACATCATGCGTATAGGTAAATCGTTTTTCCTCTAAAACCCTTGTTAATCACGAAAATTGTAACACCCCAAAATGTGATATGCGGAAGCGGTGAAGCTCGGGGGCTGTTACGTCATTGTATCATAGTTCAAGGTACAAGAGAACGACTCTAAATGAGACGTTTTTTAAAAATACCTCGTTGAATTTAAATTAAAAGCATCACAGTACAAAGGTCTCAGTTTCAAAAGATAGTGCAGCGGAATGTAAAAGTTTTTAAACATCAACGAGATAATAGTTCAAAAACATAAGTAAATAAATGTCCGAAGATAGCCATGAAATGCATGCGGACTCCAAGTACTTCACACAGCAGGTACAACGCATCATCAATTACCTGAGATAAACGCTAAATTGGGTCAACATAAAGTTGGTGAGAATATAGGTTTCAAGTAAAAATTCATAGTCATTCAATTTCAGATTTCATTTCAAGTACACGTGCAACTATAGGAGATATAGTGCCAAGTGTAGGATAAATTGGGTGTTCACAATATTTATGATAGCGCTAAGCTCGTGACATCGAAACTAGTGATCCAGTGCATACAATAGATTGCATACATAATTTTGCCCCAATAGAGTACCTAGCCAAGATAACTCCGTTCATACAAATGGTACACACTCGTCCGGCGTCAGAATGCCTGAGTGGAGGTTGTCAACCCTCAATAGATCTATCCGTAACATAAGAGCTTACTCCAGCAGAGTAACTAACGATTCACGATAGTGGGGACTATGGCTAAAGCAACTTAAGCTATCTCATAAATAGTGTTCACAAAGCGTTCACAGAAATCAAGTTTTACTTGCGTCCAGAAGCAAGTCATCAAAGCATTTATCACATCCCAAAACATTAAACATACAAAAATAGTTTAATAGGGATCTATAAACTCACCTCAAGCAACGATTCAAACCGCACAAGTATGATCAAATAGTAGCGAGCAACTCTAGCAACAACCTAAATATAATACTATAGTTTAGGCGCTAGCAAATAAGTCACATTAGTTCGTCACGTACGTTACTCATCAATCAAGTATATATTTTGTTGTTAAAATCGTGACTTGTAAATGTTATATCGTTATAAACATTATAGTATATATATACTTAGGCAAAAATATTTATTTTTGACTCGACGAAATTTCGACAGCCTTTCGGCGTAAATTTTAATTTACCAAAATTTATCTTAACAAATTTTCCTACGTGAATTCTAACGAAAATTCGGCAGCCTTTCGGCGTCACATAAAAATTTGCCATTTTTAGTAAGTACTCAAATCTCGTCCTAAAACCCCTATTTTCAACAATTTCTCAATCGCCAACAATTCAACAATTCATTTTTCACAATCGTAACAATTTCCACTTCCAACGTTCAACTTTCAATAGTACAACAAGTATTCACATTTCGAGCTAATACGCTTTTACAAAACAAGTCCAACATTCATACATACCATTTAGTAACCATTTCGACACTTAAAACAACTCCGTTTAACTCGAAAATGTCGTTTCGACCACTTTAAAAATCTGGACAGCAACCACTTATAGTGTTGTTCTCCAAAAATTAAGTTTTTCGACAACGAAATTTAAACGACCACAACTTACTCATTTTAGCTCCATTTTTAGCCCATAATATATCGAAACGAAGGTATTAACTTATACTCGCATAATATCGTAGTAAACTAGTGTCAAAACAATTTTTTTTACGACTCTCTACGCCTCTTACAAAAGTCGGACAGATTGTACGTTTTCCGTAAAAACTCATTTTCGACCGTTTTCGAGCGTAACCACTAGTAGTAACACTACTAGTTTCTTCTAATTTTTCATATACAACAACAAAATCAAAGATTTTTCTTCAAGTTTACAAATCCAAAATATATATACTTATATTTATCACAAATCTTTTAATTATCCCTTTTTCATGTATGGATCTAATAGATCCACACTTAATTTCCACAAATCTTGAAATATTTCATGACCAAAAATAGTTTTCATCATTTTATTTCATAAAAATACTTGATGAGTAACATGCATGCATAGATCTACAAAGATCATGCATGGAAAAATGAAAAGATGAAAAGGTTTAAGAAATGACCTTGTGTAACGATTCTACGTAATCACAACGATCCGATCTACAATAATACCCACTAATAATCAACAAGAACTTCTACCCTAAATCTTCAACCCAAAAACTACTCAAATCGTCAAACCAAGAAAATCCATTCTTCTATATGCTTATACAAGCTCTAGGGTGTATTTGTTTTGTGTTGAATCTTGGTAAAATGAAGCTTTTCAAAAATCAACAATGGTGGAAATGGAGAGTGTGTTTGTGCCGTGTGTTTAGAGAGAGAGAGAGGAGTTGTGTGTGTTTTTGGTTGAGTGAAGTGAAGTAAATAAGTGTGAAGTGATTTTGAGTTAAGGTGGTAATAAGTTAAAATGTGTAGGAGTAGTGTAAGTTAAGCTTAATTTGGCAAAGAGTGAAAATATGGTGTATCTTGCATGTGGTGAAGGTTTGGCCGGTTATGGGGGGTCCCAAATGGGGGTAAATTATTCAAATTTTTTACTATGGTAATTAGTTAAAAGGTTTAAGGTAAAAAGGTTAGTTAGTTTTAGGTAAATATCAAAAAGTATATGGTTAAGTTAAAAATTACGTAAAACTTAAAAATTTGACGAAATATATTAAATTTACGATTTTTCGACGAAAACTGACATTTTATAATTGGTAAAGTATTTTATGCACGCTAACGACGGGTAAACGTAAAAACGACGTAAAATACGAAAACGCGATACGTTAATTAAATATTCACAGTAAATACGATTTATTACTATAAATAGCAAAAATATTAAAATACAGGCATATATAAACATATACAGAAATATTTAAATACGCTGCTCAAGAAAATACGATCCCGCTGTTAAAAACTAAACAGTTAAGCACATAATTCACAGATAACGAATAATCTCATGGATTATCGTCAATTCATTGACCGTCTCAGCACTTTGGTCAGGTTCACAGAAATGTTCAGAATAATGACTGAGCTCAGTGTCAGGCCATTACTTGTCAGCAAACAGTTTTTCAGAAAACGCGGGATAACCTCCCGGTTCCAACACAGTTAAATCACATAGTTGACTAAATAAAAAGTCAAAGGGTAAAATAGTCATATTACAAAGTAGGGAAAATTACCAGGTGTTACATCATCCCCTTGATAGAGAAGCTTTGTCCTCAAAGCTTAGGAGTGTCACGGTTTCTAGAATTGTCAAAGAGTTGCGGATATTTCTTGCGAAATTGATCCTCACGCTCCCAAGTGAATTCAGGTCCACGTTTAGAATTCCACCTCACCTTGATGATTGGAATACGACTCTGTTTCAATCGTTTGACCTCACGGTCCATGATTTCAACAGGTTCTTCGACAAATTGCATCTTGTCGTCGATTCAGAGTTCCTCTAATGGTATAACGAGTGTCTCATCAGAAAGGCACTTCTTCAAGTTCGACACATGAAAAGTGTTGTGCACGCGGCTCAACGCTTGCGGTAATTCGAGACGATAGGCTACAGTTCCAACCTTTGCCAGAATTTTGAAAGGTCCAATATAATGGGGGTTCACCTTTCCTCGCTTGGCAAAACGTACCACACCTTTCCAAGGCGATACTTTTAGCATCACTTTGTCTCCCACTTGAAATTCGAGAGGCTTACGTCGAACGTCAGCGTAACTCTTTTGACGATCACTGGCTGCTTGAATTCGGCTCTTGATTTGAACAATCTTCTCAGTCGTTTCACGGATGAGTTCAGGGCCAGTGAGTTGACTATCCCCAACCTCACTCCAACACACAGGCGAGCGACATTTACGACCATACAACGCTTCAAACGGTGCAGCCTTAATACTGGTATGATAACTATTGTTGTAAGAGAATTCTACTAGAGGCAGATGTCTGTCCCATTGCTTTCCAAAGTCAAGCACACAAGCACGCAACATGTCCTCCAGCGTTTGAATAGTTCTCTCACTCTGTCCGTCAGTCTGCGGGTGATAAGCAGTACTCATGTCCAATTGCGTACCCAACGCTTTTTGAAGTGATTTCCAGAATTCTGAAGTAAATCTACCATCTCTATCAGAAATTATCGAGATCGGTATCCTATGTTTTGCGACTATTTCCTTCAGATAAAGTCTCATAAGCTTATCCATTGAATCATCTTCCTTCATAGCTAAAAAGTGTGCAGATTTCGTAAGTCGATCCACAATTACCCAAATTGTGTCGTATCCGTATGTCGTTTTAGGTAGCTTAGTTATGAAGTCCATGGTTATATTTTCCCACTTCCACATAGGAATTATAGGTTGAACCAACAATCCAGATGGTTTTTGGTGTTCTGTTTTCACTCTAGCACAAGTCAGGCACTTCCCTACATACGTAGCAATTTCAGCTTTCATATTTGGCCACCAATATAGCTTCTCCATATCCTGATACATTTTGTCAAATCCTGGGTGAATCGAATACTTAGATTTATGCGACTCGTGCATAATCACGTCCCTTATTCCTCCAAACCGTGGTAACCAACTTCTACCATTCAGACATAGCGTTCCATTATTGCTAGTCTCCAATTTCGTTGTAACCATTCCTCCTAGTTTCTCATCTTCAACATGTTCAGGCTTAAGAGCTTTGGTTTGTGCTTCACGAATTTGCACAGGTAAGTTCGGATTGATAACCATAGCTAACGATCTAACTCTACGTGTCATCAGTTGTTCCTTTCTACTTAGCGCATCCGCCACTACATTGGCCTTCCCAGGGTGGTAACGGATTTCACAGTCATAATCGCTGAGCAACTCGATCCATCGACGTTGTCTCATGTTCAGTTCCTTCTGATCAAGAATATGTTGTAAACTCTTGTGATCGGTATAGACGACACACTTGGTTCCATACAAGTAGTGTCTCCACAATTTCAAGGCAAATACCACCGCTCCTAGCTCCAAGTCGTGCGTAGTATAGTTTTTCTCATGCGTTTTCAGTTGTCGTGACGCGTAGGCGATAACTTTCTTCCTCTGCATCAACACAGCTCCCAATCCTTTTGCTGATGCATCACAATAGACCACAAAGTCTTCCGATCCTTCTGGTAACGATAGAATAGGCTCACTACACAACATTTGTTTCAACTTCTGGAATGCTAATTCCTCCTTATCTCCCCATTCGTATTTCACCTTCTTTTGAGTCAACTTCGTCAATGGTTTCGCGATCTTCGAGAATCCCTCGATGAATCTTCGGTAATATCCGGCGAGTCCTAAGAATTAGCGAATTTTAGTCGGTGTCGTAGGAGCAGTCCACTCCCTAATTGATTCAATCTTAGCAGGATCAACATGAATCCCCTTGCTATCTATAATGTGACCTAGAAATTGTACTCTTGGCAACCAAAAATCACACTTCGAGAACTTAGCGTACAATTCCTCCTTCTTAAGCAATTCCAATATTATCTTAAGATGTTCCTCATGTTCCTTCTCATTCCTTGAGTAAATCAGTATGTCATCGATGAACACAATGACAAACTTGTCCAAATACGGTTTACACACCCGGTTCATGAGGTCCATAAACACAGCAGGTGCGTTTGTCAAACCGAACGGCATCACTTGGAACTCATAGTGTCCATACCTAGTCCTAAAAGCAGTCTTTGCAACTTCTTCCTCACGGACTCTCAATTGGTGATAACCAGACCTAAGGTCAATCTTCGAGTAAACGCTCGATCCTTGCAACTGATCAAACAGATCATCGATCCTAGGTAACGGGTAACGGTTCTTGATGGTAAGTTTGTTCAACTCACGATAGTCGATACACATCCGAAAACTCCCATCCTTCTTCTTTACAAATAAGACTGGAGCTCCCCAGGGTGAAGAACTCGGTCTTATGAATCCTTTATCAGTCAACTCTTGTAGTTGCGTCGCTAGTTCTTGCAATTCCGACGGTGCTAAACGGTAAGGCGCTCGAGCAATAGGTGCAGCTCCCGGTATTAAATCGATCTGGAATTCAACTTGTCTAGCCGGCGGTAATCCAGGCAAATCTTCAGGAAAGACTTCCGGAAAATCCCGTACGATAGGTACATCTTCCCACCGTTTTTCTTCCATCTGCTTTTCAGTAACACAGGCTAAAAATACGTGGCAACCTTCCGACAACAACTTCTGAGCCTTGACACGCGAGATAATGTTCAGTCGTGACTTCTCTTTTCCGTCACTTGTATCCCCTTGTATATCCAAAACTTTATCACCAAATGGTAAACGAACGATCTTCTCGTCACATACAATCGTAGCATGATATCTCGACATCCAATCCATTCCGACAATCACGTCAAAACTCCCTAACTCAACAGGCATAAGGTCTATCACGAAAGGATGACCTAGAAGATTTAAAGTGCATCCACGAAGTATAGTGTCGGATTCTATCAACTTCCCATTAGCTAACTCGATAGTGTACTTAGTGTCTAAGGGTGAAGGGGTCACATCAAGTAAAACACTAAAAGCAGTCGACACAAAACTCCTATCGGCTCCAGTATCAAATAAAATAGAAGCATAACGACCATTGAGAAGAAACGTACCCGTCACGACGTCGGGGTTTTGTTGCGCTTCTCCTCCTCCTATCACATAGACCCTTCCACGAGCTTCCCCAGCTTTAGCAATCTTTCCTTGGTCCTTGTTCTTTTTCTTTGGGCACTCATTGCTGTAGTGTCCCTTTTGCTGACATTCAAAGCAAGTGACGTTGGCTTTCGTGTTGGGTGGTGACTTACAATCTCTAGCAATGTGTCCAGTTTTCTTGCAGTTGTGACACTGTACATTGCATTGTCCATTATGGTGACGCTTGCATCGATTGCACAGAGGTAACGTCCCATTGTACACTCCCTTTTCCCCAGTACCAGCAGTGTACGCTTTCACAGTGTCTTGCCTCTTATTCGGGTAGTTCCCATGGTTGTTCCTTTGGTTATTACCCCATTTTCTCTTGTTGTCCGCGGTATTCCCAGCATTTTCTCGAACAACTTGGTCCATCAGACTGTGAGCCATCCTTATAGCATCACTAACTTTTGTCGGTCCAGACGATGTCACATTTCCTTGAACTCTACCCGGTAAACCCTAGATATAGCGCTCAACCTTCTTCTCTTCATCCGGAACCATTCCAGGACATAGCAAACACAATTCTTGAAACCTCCTAGTGTACGTCCCAATGTCATTGTTCTTCACAGTCAAGTTCCACAGTTCGATTTCCATTTTCTGAATCTCATTACGAGGACAGTACTCCTTAGTCAACAACTTCTTAAGTTCCTCCCAACTCATTCCATACGCCTCCTCGGCTCCAGCCGTTTGCACATGTGTGTTCCACCATGTCAACGCTCCAGCAGCTAAAGTACAAGTAGAATAAGTTACTTGGTTTTCAACAGCACATCCACTAACACGGAACACAGCTTCCATCTTTTCAACCCAACGAGCTAATCCGACTGCTCCTTCAGTACCATTAAAAGTCAAAGGGTCACAGCTTCTAAAGTCCTTGTAAGTACACGGCTTAGGCGGTCGATTGTCAACATTGTTCGGTGGTACTTCGTTCACGTTGTTGTTAGCTTGAACGTTTGCCAGTGCACCAGTCACTCGTTGCGTAATCAGTGCTTCCAATTGAGCGTCAGTCATTCTGTTACGTGTGTTCACCATTGTTTCTATGCGTTAAGACAACAATGCAATTAAGGTTCTGTTGGAAATACGTTTTACGTATTAGAAAGGATCGGTCACTCCAACAATAGTCTACGTTATAGCTCGTAGTTTAGTTATTTACATTTATCAAACAAAGCCCAAAACCGAGCCCATGGATTGTATGGGTCGACGGCCTAATGTAAACCCAAGCCCATCTCATGGGCTTGGGTATATAAACCCTCTCCTTTGATGGAGAGGGTGGTGTGGTTTCATAATTTACACATAGTAAAACATTGGTTTCTCTCTAAGTGTGTGTGTAATCCACCATCTCTCTATCTCTTTCTCTCTCTAAAAACATAAGTATAGATTTACAAATCTACAAATGGTATCAAGAGCTTGGGATGAAATATAGGTTTGTTTTTGTGTAGCGTTTTGTTTTCTAAACATTTCGTAGTGTGTTGGTTTGTTTTTGCCGAAACTTCAAATTTTTTTGGTGTTTGATCGTAGTCTTAAGTAGTGTGACATAGGGATTCGTGTTTAAAGGATTCTTGGTATCTTGGTTTTCTTTAAAACATCATCTTTCTTGGATCAAAATTGCAAAAAAGTTGAGTGTTCTTCATTCCGAAATTCAAGCAGTAACATCCATCGGAAAGGACAGGTGAAAAGTGAGCTTCCATCGCAATAACCATAACCATCGGAAAGGGTTTTGGTTCTACATTGCGATACGTGGATTTCTTTACTTATTCCGATCTGGGCATTCCGATCGTACTTTGCGATCTGGGATTCCGACGGGTATAAGGAAGTTTTGTTAAGTCGTTACTCTGCTTAAATTTTGTCAGCTACTTTGCGATCTGGGTATTGCGATCTAAGTATTCCGATAGGCTTTGCGATCTGAGTATTCCGATAGGCTTTGCGATCTGGTCATTACGATCTAAATCATTCTGATAAGGCATTGCGATCTGAATCTTTACGATAGGTCATTGCGATCTGGACATTAAGATAGTGTGACATTCAGATCTAGCATTCCGATCTAGACATTCCGACAATCCAAAAATTATTTCATAAAGTGTGTAATTTTGACTTGGAATTTTTGGTTTATCGAGAACATATTTTAGGGGATTTTTAACATTGTTTCTCGTTTTTAACTCACAACAACACAAAAATACTTAACCTTATTTCATTGATCGATCAACTTTGTAAATCTTAACTTATTGAAATGGAGTACACATCTCTTACGGATAAGTCCATCCTCTCGGGTACGGATAACCGTCCACCAATGTTGGTGAAGACTATGTATGAGGAATGGGCTTCCCGAATGGAACTTTATATGTTGAACAAGGAGAATGGACATCTAATTTGGGCATCGGTGCTCAATGGACCATTAGATTATGGTACTGTGACGGAAGGTACGACCACTCGTCCTCGCACAACGGGTGAGTTGACTGGAGATATGAAGATTCAAGATAAATGTGATAAGTATGCTACAAACATCATTCTCCAAGCTCTTCCTCCAGATGTCTACAAACTCGTCAGCAAACATAAAGTTGCCAAAGAGTTATGGGATAGAATTCGTGTTCTAATGCAAGGCACCTCGTTAACTAAACAAGAACGAGAGTGTAAGCTTTATGATACTTTTGATAAGTTTGCCTATGTGCCAGGGGAGACTCTCAATGACTACTATCTGAGATTTACCCTATTGTTGAATGAGCTAAATATCTATGGCATGGCAATTCCTACCTTTCAATTGAACACCAAGTATTTGAACACTCTTCCTCCAGAATGAAAAAAATACGTGACGGATGTTAAATTGGCTAAGGACTTGCATAACACCAATGTGGATCAACTTCAAGCTTTTCTTCAACAACACGAATGCCATGTGATCGAGGCTCGGTTGTCTACACCTCAAGTTCATGATCCACTTGCAATGTATGCTTCTCAACAAAACATGGCTTATACTTATCAACAACCATCATACTTGCACCAGCCACCACCACACATCTATCAGCAATCACAACAACCATCTTATCAACCACCAATGATGCCACAACAAGAATATAACCAAAGTGTTCATCAACAATCTTTTCAACAGCAACCACCATATCAAACATCACCATCACAAGCCAACACTTCTCCATTGGGCTATACTCCTCAGCAAGGATATTTTCCAATAGAAGCACAACCAACACAAGCTTTCTACTCTAATGAACTTCCACCAATCCAAGCACCGGTCTTTACTCCAAATGATACGCCAACTGATGTTCTAAACCATCTCACCGCCTACTTGTCAAAACTTGTTGCAACTAGAGGATTTCCACCAACAAACAATCAGCTCCGCACCTCATCAAATCCTCGACAACAAGCCACTGTTCAAGATGGTCAAGTGACGGTGCAACCTATTCAGGGAAGGCAAAATTCATATGGACCTCCTATAAGGACTGGGAACAATCAAGCTATGAATTCTCAAGCTAGTGGAAATGGGAGCCCCATTGGTCCTAAAAAGGTTGTGACATGCTACAATTGCCGAGGACAAGGTCATATGGCTAGGGAATGCACATAGCCGAAAAGGAGAAGGGATGATGCATGGTTTCGTGAGAAGATGTATTTGGTTGATGCTCAGTCTAAGGGGAAGATTTTGGATTCAGAGGAGTTGGCATTTCTGGCAGACCCAGGGGCAGCAGATACTGAAGGCATTGCAGTCGTTTCCACTTATAATGCAGCTTATCAAGCAGATGATCTTGACGCATATGATTCGGATTGTGATGACATTCACTCTGCCCAAGCTGCTCTCGTTGCTAATCTCTCTCACTACGGTTCTGATGTCATCAGTGAGGTACCAACCACATCTAATAATATTGATGATAACCAACATCAAGTTGGGCATGAAAATGACAACCTCGAACAGCATTCGGGAACTAGTAATTCAAATGACGAGGTACCCAAACCTACACATTTGAGTGAACCTCAACCAAATGCTACGACGGGTATGGAATCTTATGCTCCACATGAGTTGGTCATGGTGCCTAAACATATTATTGATCAAATGCATATGGCCCTCAGACAATCCGTAGATACGAATTCCACCCTAACTGCTGAGCTTGCATTGCATAAAGAAAAGGTCAAAACTTTTGAAATGGTCCCTCAAGAAGAGAAAATAACATGTTCTGAATTTGACCAATTTCGTTTTGAAAAGATTGAACACTTGAAAGAAATAGAATTATTAAAAGCTAATCTTTCCAATGAATTAAAAGAAAAAGAGTCGGTTGTCAATGATTTTTAGAAACTTAAAATGGATTTCGAAACTCTCGAGTCTAAAAAGGTTGAATCAGAAATTAATGCTACCAAACTTCTTAAATTCAAGGAACAACAGCTTTTAAAACAATACGCTTCCACAGAAAAGGTTCATCTTTTAACTAAATCATTAAAAGAACTCGAACTTAAGCGTCTTCAAGATTTACCACCTAATCCAGGTTATGCAAAACAAGCTCAGGAATATATTCCCGGTCTTTATGATATGACCATAATAGGCAAATCGAAAGAAGCACCTTATGTTCGTAGTACTGAGGAGACACAATCACTTGCGGATGAAGCTCATTCTAAAATGCTTTCAAAATTCCATACAGTTGATTATGATCAACATAACAAAGATCAATTTTCGAAAAAGACATGCATTCGCTTACAAAAGGAATTAGCAGAATTAACAGTTCTTGTGCCCCAAAGTTTGTCAAATGAAAACCTTCCTAGTACGTCTCCTACACTTGTCAAAAAGGATTTAACGAAGTTAATTCCATCGGTAAGTAAGGCGTCCGTTAACTTAAATACGGTTCACCAACACTTAGCCGATTTTGACAAGGTCATTTTGGAACGTACGACGGTCACGGCTATAACGGAAGGTGAATGGAACTTTGAGCACACTAGAGCTGTGTTTTGAGATGAAATTGTTCTGTTTGTAGACAATGTTAAAGCTTGTCTTCGTAATATTGATCAAGATTTGTTTATGGAAATAGAAGAAGTTAGACGTGTTTTCAATGAAATGGAAGATGCTTATGAAAACAGTTTACTTGAAATAGAACGGGTTTCACGCCAAAATGATTTGCTTCTGAAGCAAGTGATGTCTCATGATATAGTTTCTGTCTGTGTGAATAACAGGGGTGATAATGATTCTATTGTGCATAATGTTGAATATGTGGATAATGTGGTAGATAGTACTTGTCACGAGTCTAACGCTGAATTTTTAAAGCTTCAAGATTCATATTCTTCTCTTTCAAAACGTTTTAATGAGATTCAAACACATTGTATTTCGCTTGAATGCAAGCAACAATTTATTCAAGAAATCTTTGAAACGTCATTCGAAGGTGTTAATATCGATGATGCAAACTTTGAAAAGAATTTTCGACTGAATTTACAATCAAAACAGCGTCAGCCAAGTGACAAAGTTGCTAAATCTTTGCCGATAGAAATAGAGAAATCTAAGGAGCTTAACTGTGTGAACGTACTTGAGGCCGCTGAGAATTTTAAACTTGATCTAGATAATCGAGTTTCCAAGATTTTGTCCAAAGTTGATAACTTAAAACAGAAAAATACACAACTCTTCGATTCAGTACAGCCCGCATGTGTTGATACCACTGCACATAATCAATCATTGATTGAACAATTGAATCGAAAGTCGATGGAAATATCTGATTTGAGGGAACAAATTTGTGATAAGAATCTGGTATTGGCTGAGTTAAAGGAAACACTTCGTACTCTAAAAGGTAAGAATGTTGTGGATAACGCAGCTACTGTCTCAGCATCGTCCTCTAGTGCAATCAAAAGGAACCTAATAGCCGTCACACCACTTAACAAGGGCCCTAGGACTAAACCATCTCAAACTTTGGTCACTAAAGATAAGGCGGAATCAAAACCAGCTTCTAATATTCCTGTGTTGCCTTCTACATGAGTAAGCACCACTACTAAGGCTCAAAGATCTAAGCTTAAAAGAAACAAGAAGAATGATAGGATCTTGCCCCCATCTAGTAGTCAAGTGAAGAAGAAAGTAGAAGCCCATCCTAGGAATGTTATTTCTGTTTTGAATAAAAAGAATCATGTAGCTAAACCTAAAGGCTCTGCGGTTGTGCAGCGTTCTAAGCCTGCTGTGAATTCTAATTTGAAATGTTGGAATTGCAATGAATGTATGTTTTCTAGTCGTCATGATTCTTGCCTTATTGACCATGTGAATGAGATGTATGCCCGGAAAAATGGATTAGAATGGAAACCGATTGGGAAAGTGTTAACCCAAGTTGGTTGGATGTGGCGCCCCAATGGTAGAACTTTCACTATAGTAGGAAATACGTGCCCTTTGACTAGGATCACTCCCACTAAAGCAAAGAAAGCGTGCCCTTTAACTAGGAGTACCAAGGCTACCAAAACACAAGCGTGTCCTTTAACTAGGAACACCGACACTATTGTAGGAACCAAGTGCCCTTTAAATAGGCCTACTCCCACTGTAGTGCCTGCGAATAATCCAAAACCTAAGAAAGTTGGAACAGTAAAACCTGTTAGTGCTAAAACTCAGAATAGAAAACGCAGGAAAACTAAGGGTCTCAAAAATGTTAGCAATTCTGATTATTCTATATCTGTCTCTGCTAACACTCCGGAACCAATAGTTTCCAATGCATTGTCTACTGTTGTTATTAAAAACAGGTGGTCCAAATTGTTCTCTGGTATTTGGACTCTGGTTGCTCCAAGCATATGACCGGAGATCGCTCTCAGCTCAGAAATTTCGTCAGCAAGTTTCTTGGTACGGTTCGATTTGGAAATGATCATATTGCAAAGATAATGGGTTATGGTGAATATCATATTGGGAATGTTATAATTTCAAGAGTGTATTACGTGGAAGGTCTTGGTCACAACTTATTTTCTGTGGGACAATTTTGTGATGCAAACCTAGAAGTTGCTTTTCGAGAGCATACCTGCTTCATTCGTAATTTGGAAGGGGTTGATTTATTGAAAGGTACCCGAGGGAATAATTTGTATACTTTTTCTCTACAAGACATGATGGCCGCCTCTCCCGTATGTCTTCTCTCCAAAGCATCAAAGACTAAGTCATGGTTATGGCATCGACGGTTATCTCATCTTAACTTTGACGCTATTAATCACTTGGCGAAAACGAACTTGTTCGTGGTCTTCCTAAACTATCATTTCACAAGGATCATTTGTGTTCCGCGTGTACAATGGGGAAAAGCACTAAGAAGTCTTACAAACCCAAGACTGAAGACACCAACCAAGAGAAACTTTATCTGTTGCATATGGATCTTTGTGGGCCAATGCGTGTTGAAAGTCTTAGTGGCAAAAAGTACATCCTCGTCATTGTCGATGATTACTCTCGGTTTACATGGGTGAAATTTCTTAAAGCAAAAAATGAAGCACCTAAATTCATCATCAGATTTCTCAAGATGATTCAAGTGCGTCTCAACATTACTGTCCGACGCATTCGTACAGATAATGGAACCGAATTTGTGAATCAAATCTTGCGTGATTATTATGAAGAAGTTGGCAAATCTCATGAAACATCCGTTGCATGCACTCCACAACAAAACGGTGTCGTTGAAAGGCGAAATCGCACACTTATGGAAGCTGCTCGAACGATGTTAATTTACGCAAAGGCTCCATTGTTTTTATGGGCAGAAGCAGTATCAACAGCAGTGTACACCCAAAACCGGTCACTAATTCGTAAACACCATGGTAAAACACCTTATGAGCTTCTCCATGGAAAAGTACCAGATTTATCCTATCTTCATGTATTTGGTTCTCTTTGCTATCCAAATAATGATGGTGACAATTTGGGAAAACTTCAACCAAAGGCTGATATTGGTATTTTCATTGGTTACGCACCCGCAAAGAAGGCATACCGAATCTACAACCGTAACTCTCGCAAGATCCTCGAAACTATGAATGTTGATTTTGACGAGCTGACAGCAATGGCTTCTGAGCAAAGCAGCTCTGAACCCGCACTTCATGAAATGGGACCCAGTAACATTAGTTCTGGTCTTGTCCCAAACAACCCTACTTCATCATCATTTACCCCACCTTCTAGGACTGAATGGGATACGTTGTTTCAACCGTTCTTTGATGAATTCTTTACTCCTCCAAGTATTGTTGCTCCAGAACCTGAGGTAATAGCTCCGGTAACCGAAGTTGTCGCTCCAGCAACCGTTGCACAATCAGACACATCTGCACCTACAATTGGTCAAGATATACCTTCAACGAGTAATTCTCAACCAACACATGTAACAACTACCCACGTCATGCCTATTGATGATGAAGAGGATGATGATGATCACGATTTGGAATTCGCTCAAATGCGTGAACTTCCATTCTTTGGTGTACCAATTCCCGACCCAAATCAAGCCGGGTCGTCCACCTCAGAGGAAGCTCCTTCTACAGTTTACTCCAATCCACGGATTCGTGAACATGACAGCAAGTGGACAAAGGATCATCCTATAGATTCTATTATTGGTGACCCTAATCGTCCGGTATCCACACGAAGTCAGTTACAAGAAAGTGCAATGTTTTGTCACTTTGATGCTTTTCTCACTGAAGTTGAACCTAAGACATGGAAAGAAGCTTTTACTCAATCCTGTTGGATAGAAGCTATGCAAGAAGAACTTAATGAGTTTATACGTCTTGAAGTATGGGAACTTGTCCTATGCCCGGATCAAGTGCAATTACTCACTTTGAAATGGGTTTACAAGGTGAAACTCGATGAGTTAGGCGGAATATTGAAGAACAAAGCTCGACTAGTAGCTCGTGGATACAAGCAATTATTGGGCATCGACTTTATGGAATCCTTTGCACCTGTTGCCCGTTTGGAAGCTATTAGACTATTCCTCGCTTATGCAGCCCATATGAATATGATCGTCTATCAGATGGATGTGAAGACGGCATTTCTTAATGGTGAAATCAAGGAAGAAGTCTATGTTCAACAGCCAGATGGTTTTGTGAATCCTAATTATCCTAATCATGTGTACAAGCTTAAGAAGGCTCTCTATGGGTTGAAGCAAGCTCCACACGCATGGTATGATCTATTGTCACAATTCCTCATTACTCAAGGCTTCGCAAAAGGCAAGGTGGATCCAACGCTGTTCATTCAGAAACGAGGTAAAGATATGATTATGGTACAAATATATGTTGATGATATTATATTTGCAGCCTCGACCCAAACCTTATCGGATGAGTTTGGGACACTCATGTCTTCCAAGTTTAAGATGTCAATGATGGGCAAGGTATCATTCTTCTTAGGTCTTCAGATATCTCAGAGTCCCAGAGGCATCTTTATTAATCAATCCAAATATGCCCTTGAATCGCTTAAGAAATATAAGATGGAATCTTGCGACCCCGTGGACACTCCAATGGTGGAGAAATCTAAGCTTGATGCAGATCCACATGGAGTTGCCGTTGATCCGACACTTTATCGTGAAATGATCGGTACTCTTCTGTATATCACAGCCAGTAGACCTGATCTTCAGTTTGCTATATGTATGTGTGCCAGGTATCAAACTAGGCCTACTGAGTTACACTTAGCTACTGTTAAAAGGATCTTTCGATATCTTAAAGGAACCATTAATCGGGGACTTTGGTATTCGAAGGACTCTTCTATTGCACTAATGGCATATGCAGATGCGGATCACGCGGGTTGTCAAGATACAAGGCGTAGCACGAGTGGAACTTTGCAACTATTAGGAGATCGACTAATCAGTTGGGCATCGAAAAGGCAGAAAAGCGCTGCAATTTCAAGTACGGAAGCAGAATACATAGCTATGTCCGGTTGCTGTGCTCAAATTCTTTGGATGCGATCGCAATTAACCGAATATGGTCTAGGTTTCAACAAGATTCCGATGTACTATGACAACAAGAGTGCAATTGCCTTATGCTGCAACAATGTTCAATTCTCCAGGTCGAAGCATATTGACATTCGCTACCACTTCATCAAGGAGCAAGTGGAAAATGGAGTAATCGAGCTTTACTTTGTTCGATCTGAGTATCAATTGGCGGATATTTTCACGAAGGCTTTAGATCGCGCTCGAATTGAATTTTTGGCCGACAAGCTAGGAATGAGAACTTTCTCGCCTGGGACTCTAAAGGAACTGGCAGATGAAGCGAAAGAATAGTGGTGGTAAAACTATTCTCCGTATCCTTGGTGATCATTTGTATATATTGTTTATATTTTTATCCACAAAAGCAAAATACAAAAATATAAAACCATATAAAATCCATAAAAATTGAAAAATCTAGAAAAATCCAAAAATATTTTTACTTTATTTTTTTAAAGGCATGTCTTTTGGTACGATAATATTTACGGCCTTAGAAATGTTGATTAATATCGACACGGCGCCATAAATAGAGTTCGTACAAAAGCTGTAAATATTTCATAAAACATGCCTAAATGGCTTGTAGTTATTTCTGACTGCAACCCGGTTTTCATATTAAAGTCAAGTATTTCTTATGAAAGCTTTGGCTCACAACGGGAATTAATTTTCTCGGGCAAGGTTTACTTTAAAACCTTGTAAGGGATCAAGTTTACTTTATAACTTGGTCTAACACAAATATATGTACGTTTTAGTGCATTTATTTGTTAAACAAGAGAAGTCTTGTTTTTATGAAGCTATCATCTCTACAACCATAGCAATCTACAATTGGTATCTACATACTCGACGATGCGACTACTCAACCGACGACTACAGCTCTTTCAATAGAACACGGGTCAACAATTGAGGGGGAGCAATTGTCAAGCATTCAGAATCTTCGACGCCGAACATGCCAAGTTCACAAGTTGGTGTCAAGACAACAATACCAATCGTACACGTGGTGTCAAGAGATGACTTCAGACGTGACGAGACGACCAACATATGCTGACAAGAACCATTTGATCTTATCATATGATGTTCTCATCAATCAGGTCCAACCTTGTCAATTCTTTTTAATATGGTGAATATGTGATCATGTTACAAATCGATATCATATCTCATACATTTGGTATCATGAAGATAAATGGACTTGCATTTTTCTTTCCAAAACCTTTGTTAAAATTTCATTAAATCAATTGATATTAAAAACATCGATTGGGTTAATATTTTTAATATGGGGGAGAAACAATACTGGCTCATCCCGACATATGCGATATGTTTTCGAATATCGTGGCATATGTTAAGGGGGAGCAAAATGGATTTGCATATCAAAAATGGATTTCATGGTGATTTATACTTACCCAAAACCCATTTATTTCATGACGATGAAGATTGTGGTGACATAAGGATGGTAGGATAGGTTAAGTCCAATGATTCTTCCAGAACCAGAGGAATCTTCCCAAGGACATTCCATAGCTAGAAATAGTAGTCCTTAGGAAAGTTGGAGAAAGATTGTGAACGTAGCTGAATGCCGACCAAGTACTTAAGTTAGCACTGGAACAATCACAACAAGGTGCTAGTTATGACGTATTGGTAAGCATTGAAGGGGTTGAAGAATGAAAAAAGAATTGTAAAGATAAAGGGTGTAAAGAAAGAAGCCCTCCTTACAACTTTAGGCAGAAACCGGGTCAACACATATGCTATTGAGATCATTTTAATGATGCTCGATATTGAAGATAGACATCATGGACCCAGTGATGCAATGCACAACCCATCCCAGCTAACTCAGATATCTCCTAAAAGATATTTGTTTTAATCACACGGAGACAACACGTTATCTATTGATTTATTCACTCCGAACAAATTGGTATTGAAAAGGTGGCACTCCTCTCCAGCCTCCGATCACTAAAATCCAAAATGCACGATCGAGTCTAGAGACATTTGAGATCATCAAATATCTCATTAGGACACACTTTCATATTTCCTTGCTTCTTCACACACTGTGAAAAGTAAGAAAGATTTTAAGAGTCCTACGCAAAATCTTCATGATCTTGCCTGAACATCCGAGTAATACGAAAGTATTTACAATGAAGATGGAAATCCTTCTTGAGCGAATATCAAAAAGCTCATGGTAGGTGACTTGTGCGATTCTTTATGAATCAAACTTGTGATAACTGGAAAGCAACAGCTGTTTAATTCGTAACTGAATTTAAGCACGTTCCAGGCCTCTACGCAATATCTTAGTGATCTTGCCAGAACACTCAGAGTGATACCTTAGTGTTCACAGTGATGAGTGGAAATCCTTCTAGTGTTAACCTCAAACAGCACTTGGTAGGTAACTTGCAAGATTCTGTACGAATCAAGCTCGTGACAACTGGAAAGCAACGATGGTGCGATTCTAAATTGAATTTCACTTGTTCCAGGAACATGAATTGACGGCTTCAAATCATGCGGATACTTTTATCCAAATGATTCACTCTTTACGTTCGCAGTCAGCTTTGGACGGTCGAGTAAAGAGAACGGATTTACCCGCGAAATCCTGTCAGGAAGTTACATAATTGAAACTATCCGTCACGGGTACGATATCTAATATCGTCCAACGGTCTTCACCGACCGGAGGTAAAATGCTACCGAATTAGAATGAAATGTTCAAAGCCATTTCGTTCGTGTCTACCTATGTTGCGGCATTTGAAGACGGTGGCGTTGCGGGATCCAAGAAGAAGTCGTCCCCGCATGCTTATACTTTATGCACTTAATATCTCATCTAATTAAAGAAAGCCTAAAAGTTAAGTCTTCCGCTGTTTCAAACTCTGAAGCTTTCAAGAATTACGAAGGTATAAGTATGTGGGACGTGAGGTCACGAAGAGGCGAAGGTCACAAGTGATGGATGCACGAGATCAAGGCAAGAGATTGATGCTCAAAGATTGATATCAAAGATCACATCAGCATGTTCACCAGAAAAGAAAAAGAAAAAAGAAAGACGAAGACTACGAGCTCAAGACAAGCATAGTATGCTAGGTTTATTTTATTATTGTAACTTGGGTAACGCCCTTGTTTGGAGTGACCTCCCTTAGGGGGAGATTGTTGGAAATACGTTTTACGTATTAGAAAGGATCGGTCACTCCAACAATAGTCTACGTTATAGCTCGTAGTTTAGTTATTTACATTTATCAAACAAAGCCCAAAACCGAGCCCATGGATTGTATGGGCCGGCGGCCTAATGTAAACCCAAGCCCATCTCATGGGCTTGGGTATATAAACCCTCTCCTTTGATGGAGAGGGTGGTGTGGTTTCATAATTTACACATAGTAAAACATTGGTTTCTCTCTAAGTGTGTGTGTAATCCACCATCTCTCTATCTCTTTCTCTCTCTAAAAACATAAGTATAGATTTACAAATCTACATGTTCAAGCATGAATATACACGTTATATATTTCATATGCTAAAATAGAATGCAGAATTTAACAGTACAACAAACATAAAAAGGATAGTCACTGGTCAAGGTCATAAAGTTAAATTCCCATCCATAATCAAAATATCAAGTACATAGTCATAAAATAAGAGTATGATTACATCTAGTCTACTCCAACTAACCGAGTACTACTCTAGTTTAGTGGATACAATACCCAAAAGATAAAGATGTCAATCTACTCTAGAATTGAGCACAATAACGGTGAATCTCTAAGTGCGATGACGACGATCACACTCAGCACATCTCGGTGAATCACTCCTCGGGTCTCCATCTGCAGCTCGGTCTCCTCCACGAACTGACTCCAACTCACGCCTCAACCTAGCAACCTCCTCAAGTGTGGTATCCAACAAGTCACGGGTATCCTCGTTATCCTCTAACAATCCAAAAACCGCATCCTCAAGTAGACGAAAACGAACAGCATCTGAATCCCTAGCACATCCCTATCATAATAACACATGACCTAGGTCTAGAGAGCTCTCCAACATGATGAGTAAGTGGTGTAGAAACAGCAGTAGCAGCTCGAATCTCATGAGTAGGCGATGCCTCAGGTGTAGTGTGTGAATCAGACATACGGATCTTCTTCTGTGGGCATGGTGAATCAGAATCGGACAAAGCTCGAGATCTAACACCGGATGGTCCAGCTCCATCAGCAGGTGGTACAGTATCATCTGAATCAGTATAAACCTCAGCTGGTGGCGTACCCCATAAAGCTTCCCTCTCATCTCTAAACCGCTGACAGGGAACAGTAGGCTTCTTCCTCAAGGACGTCTTCCTAATCTCACTCCTCCTACTAGGCTCAACTCTCTCAGGTACAACAGTCAAAGCATCAACCCTACTATCATTATCAGCCTCAGCACCCTCGCTATCACTACTAGCCACAACCATCCTAACGTCAGTATCACTCTCACTCTCATCATCCATGTCCTCATCATCCTCACGATCTACCTCATATCCATCCATATCATCATCACCCTCACGATCTACCTCAACACCATCCATATCATCCTCATGACCTACCTCATGTCTATCCATATCCTCATCACCCTCGTGATCTACCTCAATACCATCCACGTCATCCTCATCATCCTCATCGTCCTCACTACCACTAACCCACTCGATCAAAGTACGATGCACAACATGTGGCATCCCATCAACAACATCAGAAGTATCAGACAACACATCAGGCTCACCCTCATCATCCTCCTCCGGATCCTCGTCAGGGTCATACTCCGCACCTTCCTTCTCAGGATCAGCCTCCTCTGGGTCATTCTCCGGCTCAACATGATCTAGTACCATCTCAATCTCGTCTTCCCACTCTTTGTCGGTAGAGTCGGGCTGGTAAGAAACAGTAGATGACGACATAACCTGCAACAACCAAAATGCGTATTAAAGCAGTTGTAGGGTATGCATGAAATAATTATGTATAGAAATTAAAGTATGCAAATCAACGAAATGCATATGTATATAATACATATTACGTATTACATAATATATATTACATATTACTTATAGTGTTATCCTACGTAATACATTACGTAGTACACATATATATACAGAGTAACAAGTAGCCACATCGGTTATAGTCTAGGCCTAAGATGCAAACCTAGTTCTCTATAACCAAGGCTCTGATTACCAATTCTGTAACACCCCAAAATGTGATATGCGAAAGCGGTGAAGCTCGGGGGCTGTTACGTCATTGTATCATAGTTCAAGGTACAAGAGAACGACTCTAAATGAGACGTTTTATAAAAATACCTCGTTGAATTTAAATTAAAAGCATCACAGTACAAAGGTCTCAGTTTCAAAAGATAGTGCAGCGGAATGTAAAAGTTTTTAAACATCAACGAGATAATAGTTCAAAAGCATAAGTAAATAAATGTCCGAAGATAGCCATGAAATGCATGCGGACTCCAAGTACTTCACACAGCAGGTACAACACATCATCAATTACCTGAGATAAATGCTAAATTGGGTCAACATAAAGTTGGTGAGAATATAGGTTTCAAGTAAAAATTCATAGTCATTCAATTTCAGATTTCATTTCAAGTACACGTGCAACTATAGGAGATATAGTGCCAAGTGTAGGATAAGTTGGGTGTTCACAATATTTATGATAGCGCTAAGCTCGTGACATCGAAACTAGTGATCCAGTGCATACAATAGATTGCATACATAATTTTGCCCCAATAGAGTACCTAGCCAAGATAACTCCGTTCATACAAATGGTACAAACTCGTCCGGCGTCAGAATGCCCGAGTGGAGGTTGTCAACCCTCAATAGATCTATCCGTAACATAAGAGCTTACTCCAGCAGAGTAACTAACGATTCACGATAGTGGGGACTATGGCTAAAGCAACTTAAGCTATCTCATAAATAGTGTTCACAAAGCGTTCATAGAAATCAAGTTTTACTTGCGTCCAGAAGCAAGTCATCAAAGCATTTATCACATCCCAAAACATTAAACATACAAAAATAGTTTAATAGGGATCTATAAACTCACCTCAAGCAACGATTCAAACCGTACAAGTATGATCAAATAGTAGCGAGCAACTCTAGCAACAACCTAAATATAATACTATAGTTTAGGCGCTAGCAAATAAGTCACATTAGTTCGTCACGTACGTTACTCATCAATCAAGTATATATTTTGTTGTTAAAATCGTGACTTGTAAATGTTATATCGTTATAAACATTATAGTATATATATACTTAGGCAAATATATTTATTTTTGACTCGACGAAATTTCGACAGCCTTTCGGCGTAAATTTTAATTTACCAAAATTTATCTTAACAAATTTTCCTACGTGAATTCTAACGAAAATTCGGCAGCCTTTCGGCGTCACATAAAAATTTTCCATTTTTAGTAAGTACTCAAATCTCGTCCTAAAATCCCTATTTTCAACAATTTCTCAATCGCCAACAATTCAACAATTCATTTTTCACAATCGTAACAATTTCCACTTCCAACGTTCAACTTTCAATAGTACAACAAGTATTCACATTTCGAGCTAATACGCTTTTACAAAACCAGTCCAACATTCATACATACCATTTAGTAACCATTTCGACACTTAAAACAACTCCGTTTAACTCGAAAATGTCGTTTCGACCACTTTAAAAATCTGGACAGCAACCACTTATAGTGTTGTTCTCCAAAAATTAAGTTTTCCGACCACGAAATTTAAACGACCACAACTTACTCATTTTAGCTCCGTTTTTAGCCCATAATATATCGAAACGAAGGTATTAACTTATACTCTCATAATATCGTAGTAAACCTAGTGTCAAAACAATTTTTACGACTCTCTACGCCTCTTATAAAAGTCGGACAGATTGTACGTTTTCCGTAAAAACTCATTTTCGACCGTTTTCGAGCGTAACCACTAGTAGTAATACTACTAGTTTCTTCTAATTTTTCATATACAACAACAAAATCAAAGATTTTTCAAGTTTACAAATCCAAAATATATATACTTATATTTTTCACAAATCTTTTAATTATCCCATTTTCATGTATGGATCTAATAGATCCACACTTAATTTCCACAAATCTTGAAATATTTCATGACAAAAAATAGTTTTCATCATTTTATTTCATAAAAATACTTGATGAGTAACATGCATGCATAGATCTACAAAGATCATGCATGGAAAAATGAAAAGATGAAAAGGGTTAAGAAATGACCTTGTGTAACGATTCTACGTAATCACAACGATCCGATCTACAATAATACCCACTAATAATCAACAAGAACTTCTACCCTAAATCTTCAACCCAAAAACTACTCAAATCGTCAAACCAAGAAAATCCATTCTTCTATATGCTTATACAAGCTCTAGGGTGTATTTGTTTTGTGTTGAATCTTGGTAAAATGAAGCTTTTCAAAAATCAACAATGGTGGAAATGGAGAGTGTGTTTGTGCCGTGTGTTTAGAGAGAGAGAGAGGAGTTGTGTGTGTTTTTGGTTGAGTGAAGTGAAGTAAATAAGTGTGAAGTGATTTTGAGTTAAGGTGGTAATAAGTTAAAATGTGTAGGAGTAGTGTAAGTTAAGCTTAATTTGGCAAAGAGTGAAAATATGGTGTATCTTGCATGTGGTGAAGGTTTGGCCGGTTATGGGGGGTCCCAAATGGGGGTAAATTATTCAAATTTTTTACTATGGTAATTAGTTAAAAGGTTTAAGGTAAAAAGGTTAGTTAGTTTTAGGTAAATATCAAAAAGTATATGGTTAAGTTAAAAATTACGTAAAACTTAAAAATTTGACGAAATATATTAAATTTACGATTTTTCGACGAAAACTGACATTTTATAATTGGTAAAGTATTTTATGCACGCTAACGACGGGTAAACGTAAAAACGACGTAAAATACGAAAACGCGATACGTTAATTAAATATTCACAGTAAATACGATTAATACTATAAATAGCAAAAATATTAAAATACAGGCATATATAAACATATACAGAAATATTTAAATACGCTGCTCAAGAAAATACGATCACGCTGTTAAAAACTAAACAGTTAAGCACATAATTCACAGATAACGAATAATCTCATGGATTATCGTCAATTCATTGACCGTCTCAGCACTTTGGTCAGGTTCACAGAAAATGTTCAGAACAATGACTGAGCTCAGTGTCAGGCCATTACTTGTCAGCAAACAGTTTTTCAGATACGCGGGATAACCTCCCGGTTCCAACACAGTTAAATCACATAGTTGACTAAATAAAAAGTCAAAGGGTAAAATAGTCATTTTACAAAGTAGGGAAAATTACCAGGTGTTATAAAAATCATGTGATCTATTTCATAGAACTTGTGTTTTGAAAAGGTAAACAAGATTTAAAGCTTAATCAAATCGTGGGTGCTAGTGTTTCACAGAAACCGAGACACTTGGTGTGTCTCGGTGTGGCTACTGGTTGGGCCAAACGTGACCCGCAAGGGCAGTTTAGTTTGGTGTGTGTGACGGCAACAACTATGAACCACGAGGTGGGGGGTTTAGTGCACAGCCGAGACCACTAAGGGTCTCGGTGGTCCATTTTGATTGCCCAGCCTCGAACCACAAGCCCATCAGGGTGGTTCGGTTTGTTAATAGTAAGAAACAGGGGTGTTTGGTTGTTAACCGCACAGTCAAAATGGTTCAGGGGTGTTTGGGACTGCGAGCAGTGGGAACCACTGCTTTAGCAGTGGGAACCATAACAAAAACAGGGGGAACAAAATTAGGACAGTGGGAAATATGTATAGACAGTGGGAACTCATGGGGCAGGATTGGTTGCTGAGTGGGTGACGGCAGAAAAGGGGGACCACGTTTTGGGCTGTGGTGGACCTGGTTTGGCTAACCCGAGACATGGGTGTCTCGGGGAAGGTTTTTAGCACGGGTTTCGGGGTTACAAGTTATAACAACCTGTTAACCATAAGATTCAAGCTAACAAGAGAGTGATCCGGAGGTCGGGGAGGATAAAAGAAGTGTTTAGACATTTTTAGAGAGAGAAAGATAAACTTGAATTGAGTGTGTGTATTTAGAGAGAGAGAAAGTGAAATACACAAATGTAAAAACCTCACCCCTCCATGGAAGTATGGAGGGGTATATATAGGCTAGACAAGGAGTGACTATGACAACTTAGCAAAAGTAGTCCCTCCATGTTTTGCCCATATGAAACTAATGTAATTCCGTAAATGGCGCTCACATTTTAGGGCTAACAATCTTCCCCCAATGTGGAGACATACGGAATTACTTACAATGTTCCTAACAAGTAAAAATAAAACAAAATAAAGTCTTCCAATGCGCTTCCAATGTTGAGGATGTCTTTTAATTCTTCTTGTCTTCATAACTTGTACATCTGCTTGAATCCTCTTTGTCTTTGCTTGTTGTGGAACAATTGTAATATGCATGATTTGGATTAACTTCCCCCCAATTCATGCAGCATGTATTTAAAAAACTTTCTTCATAGACTTCTTTTTGACGAAGTTTTTGAATTAGCTTCCCCCAAACCAATATATGTATCTTAAGCAGATTCTGACACTTTGATGTAGTTTTAACAATCTTCTAGCTCATCGGTTTAAGTTCACAGCGGAAATTTGTAGAAGAACCACACCAGATAATACTGCTTCTATACTGTTTCATGTCGTTTAGGTTTTGGTGATAATCCGTTTGGGGTAACATGCAGGAAATCAGCAACAATTCTTCTCACGCCTGCAGAATACTTCATAAAAAATCATATAAAGTGAGTAGATACCATTCCATGTACACAACTTCCCCCTGGAAGTTGATCCGATTACTTCAAAGTACACGATCTTCCCCCATGATGATTTCGAACTCTCAGAAGCATCATTATCGTGGACGTCCATATACTCGAGAAGTTCTTAGTCTTAAGCAAATGTCTTGAAAAGTTTTGAAAGTCATTGAGAAACTTTGAAAATTTTTGCTTAGACTATGAAGTACCATTGTCGTTGTGAGGCTCATAAATATCCCGTGAGAATTGATTGCTGATTCCATCTTTCTCTGTCTAACTTACCAACCTCGAATTCATTCGGCTATATGTTGTGACCACATGTGAAGTAAACCCGATATTCCAAACTTAAAACTGAAGTACAATCCCCCAAATTTGTTACTTAAGCTTGCACTTATGTCGATTGAAGAACGGTGCAGAAACAAGTCTCTTATACCTCTTGAAGTTATCCACACGAGCAACTGCTTGTGACACCCAAAAATGATAGTAATCCATGTCGTCGACCATCCACCCCTTGACAGTGGAAACTAGATAATTCAAGTCTCAATCATAAATTTTATCGCCAAAGCAAGTCATCAATCGATAGATAGGGTTTGAAGAAAAGGGGTAGAAAAATAGAAGGAAGGCTCGATGATGAAATAAGTAGACGCCTTCATGAAATCCCACTTCAACTTCAAATAAAGAATACCAAATCCACTTCGTGATCACTTGTCTTTGTAGAATCAAAACTAGCCGTTGTCGTTAAAGTGAATCTTATATCGGATTGTTTTAGCGTTAAGTGTTTTGTTTGCTTTGGTGTTGTGTTAGAATGTCGTTATCTAGAACAAATGATAAAATATCATTAAAGGATAATTTGTCTAGATAACTTGTCATTGAAGCTCAACGTCAGTCGAAAATATTAGGTTTAAAACCTATAATTTTCTTTGTCGTTAAAGCACTTTCGAGCGTAACACGGCGAATATCCGGCATCAAAAATAATGTCTTCATAGCCCAAATAATACTCCGATTATCAACAACTCGAGCTATACCAAAGTATATCCATCCTACTTCATATATTATCACTTTCGGATAAAAGCCCAACATTAATCTCGTTAATCACAATGACACGTGGTAATATGGTAGTCCACTAAAAACTACTATACTCGGCCAACTCGTTGGGTCTTGATATAAGTTAGCTCACCTAAAGATTAGGTAACAAAATAACTTGTTAACCCTAACCTGATATCAAAGTTTCTCCGCCCCCAAATAACCACTCTCTCTCAAAGTTCATCAATCACCCATCTCTCAGCAAATCAAACGAAGCAAACCCAATAATGACCTTCAATCACCATTACAATCTTATAAATCAAACCCAATTACCCTACATCTCACGCAGTCATTATCACACTCTAGATTACTTCGCCTCATCTCATCAACTTCATATCAGTCACAAAAAAAATCATCTCAATCTTCATATGATCTTAAATTGCCTCACATCGTACAAAGCACCAAGAACCACATATAGCACGAATCATTTGTTACACAAAGCATGACAAATCTGATTATATAAATGAATCTCAAACACTTTTTGTATTCATATTGAATGGTTCTCAAACATTTGAAGACCTTTGTTTAAGTACATCGTCATTCAAAGATTCAAGAGTGTAGAGTTCGTCTAAGATCTGTGATGGGTCTCGGGTAAGATGATGTTTTGGTTAAGCTTGCTTTATGTAGGTTAAAAAACCGAAAATATTGAGTCAAACAAGAATGCTCGGTCATATGTTTATTATGTATCGTATATTAGAACGTTGTAATAGGTGGTAGGTTAGTCGTGGATTACGGGCTTAACTTTAAGCTAAGGTTCATTCATAAGTAACCAAAGCCCAAAAGGAAAGCCCGACCCATTATCATATAGCCCATTATGCCACATATAGGCAAGGATATATAAACCTCTCACTGCATGTAAGGAGAGGTTGGTTGTCTCATTTTCTCTAATTCTTCTAATCTAATATTCACCAAGTTTTCACATACTTCTCTCTCTTTTCTCTTTCTAGTTTCTCTCTCTAGAATTCATCTATTTTCTACCTTTCTTTCTTGTTTGATCATCACGTAATCTATGGGACAACAATTGGTATCAGAGCTAACCGGGGGTGTTTTGTGTTTGTGTTTGCTTTTTTTGGTGTTCGTGGCTTTTAGCAGCTCTTTTATGCTTATTCTTTAAGCTGTTTGGTCACATAGTTTTTGGGCATGCTTATCAGTCATAAAGTCATATTTTATGGATCCGGTCTTGCTAAATCGTAGTCCAAAATGTATAAATGTCCTCAAAGCTGTCCAATATCGTACAAAAGTCTTGTATTTTTTAATGATGTTTGGTGGTTTTTCTCTTTCTATCTCTTTTATTCTATTATCTAAGTTTATCAGTTCTAAAAATCACCAGATCATTTTTTTGGGAAAAGGACAAATATGGATCTGATCCATTTTTCAGGTTTACCAAATAGTTGGTCAAAACCCTCTTTAGATGGCCATAGTGCGATGAGGCTTTACAATGGCATCTTACGATCGCATTGATTGTGATGGCTGGGTTGCGATGGAGTCATTACGATGACTCATTGCAATGGGCTAATGCGATGGGTCATTACGATGGCTCGTTGCGATGGCTCGTTGCGATGGGTACATTGCGATGACTCAACATGTTGCGATGGGACTGCGATGGATAGTATTAATGACCATTGCGATGGGATTTTGAGACTGAAAAGATTGAGATGGTAACTCAGATAGAAAGAACATTTGAGAAAAACATTGTGATATCTTGACCAAACCAGAAAGATACCGAGACCATAAAAGTCTTTTAACCCGACTCAACCAACAAACCCCAACACGTCTAATCCTAATCCCATCGTCACTTAGAATCCACCATCACATCTAACCAGACTTAAAAAAAAAGAGTTAAAATTTTCCCGTCAAGTAGATTCAAATTTTTTCCATACTAGTTTTAGGATATTTCTAGCTCGATTTCAAAATTTGGTGATTACAACTTTTTTAGGGCTACCGTTTTGTCGGACTGAGGAATTTATTGTCGGACTGAGAAAAAATCGAAATTTTTGGAATTTCAACAACAACACAATCACAACACAACTACTTAAGATCCACATTCAGTTCATCACTTAAGAGAATATTGAGATGGATTCTACTGCAGAATATCGTGTGACGAACAACAACATCATGGTGGTGGGTAACACAGAGAGACCACCAATGCTTGTGGTCGGTCGATATGCTCAATGGCAATCACGTTTTCTTCGCTATCTTGATACAAGACCTAATGGTGATGCATTGAGGCAATGTATTAACAATGGACCATATGTTTTCTCCGATATCACTGTTCCTCATACACCAGCCACATACACTATTCCAGAAATACCCGCAACCACAAGAAAAGAAACGTTATCTGATCTTACACCAGAGAAGCATGCTTGGTATAATGCAGAAAAAGAAGCGATCTATATGATTCTAAGTGAAATTGGAGATGATATTTATTCCACGGTTGATGCATGTCCTACGGCACAAGAAATGTGGAGGGCTATTGAACGTTTGCAACAAGGAGAATCACTCAACAAGCAAGATGTTAAAACAAACTTGTTTTAGAACTTTGGTAAGTTTACTGCATTAGATGGAGAATCAATTAAGTCTTATTATTCACGATTCTACAAGATGATGAACGATATGACAAGAAACAACTTGGAGGTCTCCACCATGCAAGTCAATGTACAATTTCTTCAGCAACTTCAACCAGAGTGGACACGTTTTGTTACTTTGGTGAAACAACAGAAGCAATTAGACAAGGTAAACTATGACACTCTCTTTGATATCTTGAAACAATTTGAGCATGAGGCAAATGAAATTCGAGCTGAACGAGTTGCAAAGACGGCTAATCCACTTGCTCTAGTGTCGACCACTCAAGATCATCGATCTTGTACTCCAAAGTCATACTCTCTTCAATCATCCTCACCACGATATTCCACATCATCCAAGTCTTCATCCTCCACAAGATCACGCGGCAAAGAACCAAGAGCACCATCACCACCATCTGAGTCATCATCTGAAGAGGATAGTGATGAAGACCAAGCTCAGAAGAATCAGGAAATGAAACAACAAATTGCTTTCATTATGAAGACCTACCAGAAAATCTTCAAACCCACCAACAACAATCTTCGAACATCATCCAACACAAAGAACCAATATGTTGAGAATCCTCCAAGGTATGACATACGTCGACGTGCTGAAAGTCCTTCTAGGTATGATCGACGTAATCTAACGCATGTTGAGGGTTCTGCAAGGTATGGTCGACAAACTGCCAAGTATGATACTCAAAGGATTGGCGCTGCTACTGGGAATAGGGAAACTGTTGGAACGCAAGTGATTCAACAAAGTGGGATTCAGTGTTATAATTGCCAAGGTTATGAGCATATGGCAAAGGAATGCAGAAAGCCGAAACGGGTTAGGGACTCTAGCTATCATAAAGAGAAGATGTTGTTATGCAAGAAGATGGAAGCAGGGGTCAAATTTTCGGCTGAGGAAGAAGAAATGCTTGATGATACTGATGATGAAGCCTTCGACCAAGAATTAGAAGCACATTACTCGTACATGGCAAAGGTTGACGAAGTTCTCAACGTCACTGAAGATGACAATGGCCCTATCTTTGACACTGAGCCACTCGATAAGGTACACACCACTGATGAATATAATGTGTTTGGTGATATTCATGAGCATAGTGAGCTACCCAATGCCATTAATGACACATGTATGACGGAAAAGGTTAATAGCAATACCACACCCGATTCATCAGACATGTGCAATAATGAGTTTGAGGATGATCAACATGCAAATGAGTATGATGATGAGGAGGCGCTTTCTACTTTAATTGCTAGTTTACAAAAGTATGTCAATGAAACTAGAAAAAGTCAAAAGCAATTAAAGAAGGCAAACGCAGCGCTCACTTAAAATTTTGAAGAATGCAAAGCCGCACTAATTACATCTAGTGAGACCATTGAACGCTATAAAGATGAGCTTCTTCAGAAAACCAAAGAGCTTGAGGGTTACAAGGGTAGCGCATTAGAAAGTCAAAAGGACGATCTTGAAAAGAAATACAACGACACTCTTGAGTTATTAACCAAAGAGAAACGTCAATTTAATGTTTTATTAATGGATGAACGTAAAAAACGTACCTTGCTACCACCAAAGTTAACGAACTTGAACAACGGCTTTTGATGGATAACACCGAGTCTGCTAAAATTCTTGATGTTAAGAAACAAGAGGTTGAAACGTTAAAACAAGATTTCAAAAGTCGACATGAAAAAGATACTGAAAAAGTAACGGAACTAGAAAAACAAGTCGAATTTTTGATGAAAGTTGTTTATAAAATGCATGACTCTATTCATACACGGAGATGTCACAAGGGTGGATCGATAGCATATAGTCTATAGACCATAAGATAAAATTTAGTTAAATCAGATTACATGTTTATTTAAATAAATAAATAAAAATTGTCTTAAACGAGACAGTAGGTGATTGTTTTTGTTTC
This sequence comes from Glebionis coronaria, assembly GCA_025667525.1. NCBI lineage: Eukaryota > Viridiplantae > Streptophyta > Magnoliopsida > Asterales > Asteraceae > Glebionis > Glebionis coronaria. Next base: position 498,537,986 of record CM046877.1, read on the forward strand.
CCAAATAGAACCCTTGACGAGTCCTATGATGCAGACTTCTAAGATATTGGAGAACATGCACACACCACGTACTAACTTCATCTTCCTATGCAAAACATACTAACGGGTCTACATAAAGTTGGTGAATTTATAGATTTTAACAATTAATTAGTTTGGACATACAATAATCATAGAAGTAATAATGCACAAAGCATTCTTACTGAAATGTAATTAACATTTGTTTATTATTAGAAACTGAAGCTTAACCCCGTAGTCCTCAACAGTCGAGGACGTAGTGTCTTACAAAAAGACACCCATTCCAGTTCCAACATGGTATACGTCTGTTGTCCCGGCCAAGGCACAGTGAGCATGACTCACCCAGACGGGGATGGTCAATCCCTAATATATTTATATATAACATTTGGGCGATTTACAACAATTTAACAGTTTCAATAGTAAACAATCATAATCCAGTTTATACAATCCAGTTATGTCCAATATATGTTTGCATATTTTCTTTCCCAAAAGGGAAAGTTTTATCAAATTTTAAATGGGGATGTAAACTCACCTGGGAGTAGGCAATTTCTTGTTTAACACGGGTATCCAAATAAAGCTCACACCAAAGTTATGCCTAATCAGGTAATACAGTCTTAATAGATAATACAAAGAACATATAGGTATGCTTATACGGATTTTATTCAGTTCATTCATACTATGGTATTTATCTAAATAACCATAGTTCAAGTAGCATCAATATTCATTTAACTCATTTATATAAGTTTCATTTCTAAGTTCACATCACATGTTTAACTATAAATATTAGTTAGCATACATGTATTTATAGTAATCATTCATTTTTACAATTAAGTTTTACATTTAAGTAAACATAAAAGAAAATGTTTCACTTTATTAATCTATGTTTATAGTACTTGTACCAATAACATCCCGTTAAATTTTATAACCACGTTCTATATTAAAGCAAACATGAGGGGTTTTACATATAATATATTTACGTAGTAACATTTAATTTAATTAACGTTCACATAATTATTATTTCTTAAAAGTATATGAGTACATGTATTAACAATACATATTCATAATTGTTCATACAATTATTTTCTAAAGCAAATATATATATTAAAAAAATAATATTTTATTTAACTTTAAGGTTTCCATAAATTATTTTATAATCTATAAAATAGTTTAATCTTAAGGATTTATACCTTAATTCTCATGGTCTAAGTATTTTATTTATGTTTTATTATAATTAAAAATAGATTTTAGGGTTAGGGCTTGTAAATGTTTCGGAATGTGGCAAAACTAGTCCCTCCATATTTTAAAACAAATAAACTTTCAAATTTTTCATATTTAGTACCTAGGGCTTGTTATAGTATTGGCTTATGGTAGATTTGGTCCCTCTAGTATTATCTAGGTTTTGTAACTCTACTAAAATGACAAAACAGCCCCTAGGGCTTCTTTAAGTTTCAGACTATTGCCAAAATGATCCTTAGGGTTTTAGAATGACAAAATAACTTTTAATAACTTCCCAAAATGGTCCCTAGGGTTTAAGTTGCCACGGAAAATAATTATTAAACCCTAGACTTTTGGATATTTACATTTTCAGTCCTTGTGCTTACTAGTTTATTAAAATAAGTTTCATAAGTTAGGTTTTAGTCCTTAAGCTTCATAATTTGTCATTTTCATCCAAAAAGTTTTTATAAGACATATATTATTATAAAAACTTTTTATTTTAACATCTAACTTTATATAGGCTCATTAAATGGGCTAAACATCTAGTGGGCTATTTTAGTGGGCTTAAATATATTTCAAGTCCACTAATTTGTTTAAATGGGCCCTTAAATCATCTATTGGGCTTAATACATTTTTAAGTCCTTTAATTAGTTAAATGGGCCTAATTGTGATCTTAAGTCCATTTAAGTTGCTATAATTTATAAAATGGGCTTATTGGGTCCATTAACATTTCATGGACTTAATTAGTCCATTAACATTAATTTACATTTTATGTATATTTTTACTTAGGATATTCTTATAAGCTTATTATGAGCTTATTAATATTTAGTTTTCCAATCTAAATAAATAAAACTTACATTTTGTTTTATGTTTTATTCCAAATTAGATCTAGGTGTGTTATAAGGTTATAAATAGGTCATAAGCCCTAGTAGGAGCTTATATCCCACGGCTAATATTGGTTATAGCTTATTAAGATAAGTCAAGTCTTATTTTAAGGTTGCATGTAGTTTATTATGTGTTACAAAATTAGATCTAACTATGTACACATCAAGAAAATAAGTCACTAGTTCAAAATAAGATCTCAACTATGTCTAGACCTAAAAATCAAACATAGATCTATGTACCCTCATCTATAGCTCACGGCTACATTTGTAGATCTTGGTATTTCCAAGATATCCCTTTAACTAGTTTTTAAATCTTGTAATTATTTAGAAAAACACATTATGATTATCTAGGTTACATGCATGTTTTCAAGGCTACCATCATTCCAAGAAACAATATATACCCTACGGCTATATTGTTCCCTCTCAATATTCCCATTAGATCTACTAGCTTATTTCATGTATACCATGTTAAGTTTAACACTTATCATTAGATCTAAGTTTTTATAAGCATGCATGTACATCTAACCCATTCTAGGGCCATATGTAACCCACGGCTATATATTCACATAAGTTACTTTGTTGATTTTTAATAGCTCTTTTAACATGTAACATTTCATGTTCCACTATTTAAAACTTAGTAGACAAATCATATGGCCTTTACTCATTCTAGCTGTGACCTTTAAGGTCATGGCTTTCATGATTTTTAGATTTCACAAGTTCTTTCCATGAGATCTATGGTTATTAGTTAACCAAAGTCCCATAAACAAGATTTGTAACCCATGCCATATTTAGATTTATAAAAGATTTCATATGGTTCTTAAATCTAGTTTAACACATAACACATAAGTCATAAGTTTCTTATTAAAAAGATTTTGAATCATGATCATAGGTTGTATAAATATGCAGTGACCCATAAGGGTCATAGCCTTACCAAATCTTGATTTTTAACATGTTATTCACTTGTGTTTATAGGTGTATGAAGATGCATGCATGAAGAAATGAAAGATTATGATGTAACACCCCCAATTTCGGGTCATAGCAGTGGAAGGGTCATTGGGTGTTACTGTCATGGTCCAACCTCAATATCATAGAAAACGCCTCAAAATTAGTCGTTTTAATAAAACATACGTCCATTCATCTGTTTAAAGATAAAACAGTCCACACACGGTCCCAAATAGTTTTAAGGTTTACACAACCAACCAAATGATAAAAGTTTCCTTGAATGAACATAGTTTAGAAAAGCGGGCCAAAACATTTTTAATTAAGCAAGCTGCACGAAACCGCCTTCCTTGAGTGCCTTCTTCATGGACCTGAGATAAAACATGCTATAAAGTCAACAAAAATGCTGAGTGAATCTATAGAGTTTAAATTAAATAAACGAACACAAGTATTCTGAATAAACCTTCCGTGGTTGACAATCATGTGGATCAGACATAATTATCGTTGTTATTTCATAAGTCTCGTGACATTGAACGTTAACATATATTATTTCAGCCCAACACACCTAGCTAAGTGCGTATATTTCTCTTATACAATTGCATCCGATGTTTCATTACTGGTGCATCACAACACCACGCGATAGCTAGTCGCGACCAGACTAGGTGTCACCCCGATAGATCTATCCATAGTATTAGCGTTCCTTTCGATTAACAATTCACGATTCATGGGTCTTTTGAGGCTAAACAAACTTGTATAACAACTTTCATCTAAGCATACAATCGGGTCCTTTGTGTTCAATTTTAAAAGAAAGAGGGTTTACCACAACTTCTCGTTGTACCCTTCATTTATAATAAATGCTTTTCCAATAATAAGGGTTTCCACAACTTCTCGTCGTACCCCTTTTATTTTAATAAAACAAGCATGCTATCCCCCTCGCGGGTTTTATAAAACAAGTAAACATGTCAAAGTGAGGCTATAGACTCACCTTGGTACGATAGTAGTAATGTGACGATCGCTGATGATTTGTGATGCCCGTTAAACACGAAGACCGCAACCTACCAAATAAGGCGCGTTCGTTAATAAACGACTCAAGTATAAATAATACTTAAAAAATACGAAAGTCAATTTCATATAACCATGAAAATCCCAAAATATTAAAAATATAAGTGTACTTCTATACCCTTTTATTCAACACTATTCTTTTAAACACTTGCACTCTCGACATTGACCCGTCATAAGACGCCAAGTCAACGCAAGTCAAACCATCCTTTTACTTCCCTCGGACCAGTAACTAAGTCATTTATATAATGATTTAATACTTGAGTAAGTCACCATGTCCAATAGTGAATACTCAACTCACGCCATACAAGTATTGAACTACGTGTCCAAAATACCAATCATCATGTACACTCCAAATGTACACACCAATCTAACCTATCTAGACTTGTCCGATTTCGACGAAACTTGGTGACAAACTCACACATAATATGAATAAGACTCGTATTAAGTTTCATTCAAAAATATTACTTCTAAGACCTTCTTCCCGACACATCTTTGTGTTACAAAAACCGGACAGTTTTACGCCTTTGACTTGTAAAACTATTTTGACTTATTTAAAAAATTCCGTTTGCAAAACCGACACTCGGTTTTGAAAATAGACTCATTGTAAAACCCGCATGCTTTTACCATGAATAGTACCCTTAAGATCGTACGTACTAGATTAAAACTTTCCTAATATAGCATGATTATGATTACGTGTTAGGATTTTACGTATTACGTACGTGTTAGAACACGATAAGTATTTACTACGCACGAGCACGTAATAATTATTTGACAATAATTAATCACGAACATGCGATCATGAAATCATGAACGTAATTAAGACACGAACTATTATTAATTATGTATATATATTTATTACGAGCGTAATTAAATATATTAGATCACGATATTTACGTAACGAGAACACTTAAAACGCGAACACAAATAATCACGAACGTATAACTTAACATCGAGACACGGAAAAAGGTATGGGTACCCCAAGTGGGCCCCCCTACCCGCGGCTACAAGGGACAAATGGGCCAAGCCCATTTGTCAAATTTTACTAAAAGGGTTAAAGGATTTTTCACTACTCATTTTTACAATTACAGAAGATTTTAGCAAAAACCTAAAACCCTCCTTTCTTTTTCTTTTTTGGCCGCCACCCTAAGAACACCACAAGGAGGTGTTTGTTGATCTTGGATCTTGGAATATTAGTTGGTGATCGTGTTTGTTCTTCGTCCTTTTGATCCACAAATTCGGTAAATACTTTTTAAACCTTTTCTTTTGATTTGAATCTTTTAATAAATCAAGAACATGTTATGTTTTTTACAAAAACCTAATTAACATCATGGATCTAACATGAATTTGGATTTAATAAAATCAAAAGTATGGTTTTAAGGGGTGTTTGTTTTAGCCGCGGCCTACACCGAACCCAAGGGGGGTTTCGGTTCGGCCATCCGACCACCATCGAGACCATAAGGCCCCGATTGGTGGGTGTGGATCCCACGACAGCATCAAGACACGGGGTACCCCGAGTTGGTTCGGGGTACGGTGTCGATTTCATGTCCGGTTCATGGTTTTGATTCTAGATCCGGTTCATGGTGTATGTTTAGTTTTTTTATGTTTTATGATCTTATGCTAAAATTAAATTAATAAAATGACATGATTAATTTAATAACATGACTTAGGTTATTTTAATTATTAATAATCATGAAATTAATTAACCTAAGTATTTTTATATTTTAGACTTATAATTAATTAATTATTTAAAAAAACCATGATTATAATTAATTAATTAATAATAAGTGTGTAAACACTTATCCTTTTGCCACTAAAATCAAGGAAAAACAAGACCTAATCATGTGTTTTACATCTTAAATGTCGAAATTACGCGTGGTTTTGTGTTTTTGTGTTCAAATAGGTATAAATGATCAAAAGAAGAGAAAAAACGGGGTTTCACGATCAAATGTTGAAAAAAAGTCCAAAAAGAGTCGAAGACAAAGTCAAAAGACCAAAAGTGTGCCCTAGTTCACGAAAACCGGCTAAACCAACACGGTTTTGAAGAAATGATCAACAAAGCCAAATTTGAGCTCGAATTCTAGTGGATTTAATCTTTTAAAGCCAAGTGGGTCCCACATTCGGGTTAATGGGCTCAATAGTCCAGTTGGAAGTTAAAAAGTTGCTTGATAAAAATTACAAGCCCAAAAGCCCATTTACTAGTTCAAATTCGATTAAAGGCCAAATTGGGCCAAGCCCACACCAAGGAATAAAATGGAACGGATGAAATCTTAATTTGGCTTGGTCAAATTAACAACACCAACTGGTCAACTCCCCATTTACCCTACCCTCTTTTTCTATCCCCCTCACACGTGTGTTTTAAATTACCCCACACCCCAATACACGAATTAAATAAAAACCTTTTACCCACCTTCCCATTTATTTTCGATATTAACAAGAAAGTTACTTCTCTCACCCACTCTTCCTTCTCTCCAAACCAGACGCACCAATTTTCCCACAAACCCTAAATTTTACCCATCAAAAATTAACCATAAAAAATAGGGGTTTTTACATATCCGTTTAATTCAACCTATAAGGATTAAATCCCCCCAATTTTCGCAGCAAACACTCAAGGATATGATCCTCTCTCTCCAACGTGGCCTCCTTTGATTGGGTATGACACCTCACCACAAACCCCTCAACCAATCTCTATCATCCACCTCATCCTAAACTAGCACAACAAACACAGAATCGCCAGCCTGGCAATCCGTGTGATGCAAGAGTAATCCTCCACCGCGAGATTGAAGGAATTAAAGAGAGAGAAGAAGAATGATTGAATCAACGGTTCAGATTGGATGCTTACAAGAGAAGCTATCAAGAGGGTTTGTTGGGGTTCCCTATAAAAACCCCTCTCATAATGTAATTTGAGACGTGCTTTTCTTTAGTTTAATTTTTTATTTTCTGAAAATTAGATTTAGGGTTTGATGTAATTTCTTTTAAAGTATTGTACTCCAAGTTTTAATTAATGAAATTTAAGTTTTCTGTTTAATTGTGTCTCGTTTTTAATTACTACATATTCATCTTGAGTTTATTTTTGAGAAAATAATCATTAAATTAATAAGGAAGCAATAATTTCCCCTACTGGGAAATTATATATAGAAATTAGTTTGATCGGTTACTATTGAAAAAGAGATGATGATGATGATGTTTTCTGGGTGATAACGGTGGTGTTCGATTGTTACGGTTCAATAGGGGGTACAGCGCCCACCTACTTCTCAACGGAAAACTCCATTAGGTTCGATTTCTTGTTTCTATTTTATTTATGTTTGCTTAGTAATCTGCTTGTGTCTGTTTAAGTTTCAGTTTGTATAAATAGTTTGGAATTTATATCTGTTTTATTTGCGTGTTAGGTTTATTTGATTTCTGCTTAAATTTCATTAAGTTTGTGTATGCTTAATTAGTTTATCAGTTTTGCTTTAATAAGTTTTGAGGTTTATCTGTTTGGTTAGGGCTGATTATATCTGCTAGGTTCATTGATGTTTGCTCGAGTCTATTTAAACTAGTTCATTTGGATTGTTATTATTTTGTTTAAGTTTGTTTATATTTCATTTTTGTGTTTCGGTTTGGGTAAGAGTGTTAGTGGATTTAAGTTGCTTAGGTTATTTGATTAATTTTACTTTGTTTAGATTATTTTTACTGTTTAGTTTCATAGGGATTTTGGATCTGCTTATTAGTAATCTGAGTTAGGGTATTGAGTAGCTTTTATCTGCTTGTTTTTAGGTGCTTATTGATCAGTAGCTTATTTGTTATCAGCTCTAGTTTTATCATTTTTATTTGTGTGCTTATTTGCTTTCTGCTTGTCTGCTTATTTTTTATTCATCTGTCATAGTTTTTTTTGGTTCCTGCTTATCTGTATTTAGCTTATTTTTGGTTTGTAATCTTATTTTTGTAACTGCATAAGCCTCAGACTCAATTAGTCTGAGGTTTTACTGTCCAAAATAAAAGTGCCATAAAAAATATATAGCAAAAATATTAGGTCTTGGTGGGAATCGAACCCAGGACCCTTCGTTCACAAGTCATAGCCCTACCATCTCTGCTGGACTCTTTCTTGTGTTAGTTTACACGTTTTTCAATTAATATAGGATCTCTTTAATTGGCAGTTTTAATTAATTAGGTAATTAAATTTGATATAAAAGTTTTATTTAGTTTAAATTAAATTTAATTAATCAATTTATTTGAATTTCTTTTTTATTCAGTTTTTATAAAAATACAAAAAGACAAAAATAATATTTTATTTACTTTCTTTAAAGTTTAAATTAGTTCACTTTGTTTTAAAATCGTTTTTATAAAATTCCATTTAAAAGTTAAATTAGTTTTTTAAGTTTTATATTTTTAATTAGTTTAAATTAATTTTATATTCAAGTTAAGTTTTATATTTTCAACTAGTTTTAAATTAGTTTTTAAATTTAATTAGTTTTAAAATAGCTTTATTTAAATTAGATTTTAATGTTAAATAGTTTTTAATTAGTTAAAAACACAAAAAGTTATCTTTACCAAAAACAAGTTAAGTCGATACGTTAAACCGGAAATCAAATTCGAGTCGAGTCGAGGAAAACGAACTTTAATTGATACAAGAATCCTAGTTTCAAATTGGCGCCGCTGCCGCTTCGCTCGTACGATTGACGATTTTTCGTGAAGACGTTTGGATTTTGGGACCCGTTCTCTTTGAACGTTAATTTTCTTACACAAAAAATCAAAAATCTAAAAAAAAATCAAAAATTTAAAAATACAAAAAAAAATTAAAAAATCACAAAAGCAATTTCTTTCCTAAGAATTGCACCAAAAAAATTTAAAAAAAAATACAAAAGTAATACTTTTTCCTAAAAGTATTACACCAAAAATATTACGTATTAGTGTAATTTTTAGTTCGATTTCTTTCGATTTTCCTTGTGAATATATATTTTTCTAAAAAAAATACAAAAAGAATTTTCTTTTACTATAATATATTACGTAGCACAATAAAATTACCTACTTTTCAAATAAGCCTTAGTTGGGATTTCATCACCTAACTATTGTAGTCGCATCCATAACCAAAAAAAAAGGGCAAAATAGATAAATACTAGTAAGACGTTTGAACTCGACATATACAAACTATAGGTGAGTATAAGGCGACGCGCTATAAAAGGCCGTCTAAGGAAAAAGGTTTTTAAGTGCTTTGTGCCACCTCGTTTCCCCGCTTGCTTGTACGTATATTGAGAGGGACGACCGGTTATTGGTTTGCCAACTCAAGTAGTATTTACGTATATATTTTTGTAGCTTTTTCACATTGCTCCTCGAGAGAGAAAATCCTTTTCCTCTCAAAGTCGACCGAGGTCACCTACCTCATTCCAAAGTTTTAATTGTATGCGCACTCGCGCGCGTACATACATACCGAGTGGTGTACCAAATACTTCTAATTCTTCCAAAAAGAAGAAGAAGAAGAAAAACAAAAAGACCGTCATTCAAGCCGATCCCGAGAATCGAGCTTTCGACATAACGATGGCAACGGATAATCGACCAATGATTAAGATTCTACAATCTCACGTTGAAGGAAACGATGACGCGATTGTGGTGCCGAATATTGGAGCTAATCATTTCGAACTTAAATCGGGTTTTATTCAAATGGTTTCCGCTACACCATTTTTAGGCCGTACTAATGATGACCCACACGCTCATATCAAACGTTTCATCCAATTAGCTAATACCGTCAAATACAATGGGGTGCCACAAGAGGCCGTTCGCCTACAACTTTTTCCTTTTTCCCTCGAGGGACAAGCCCGGATTTGGCTTGATAAGGAACCACCCCAAAGTATTACCACATGGATCGACTTAGAGACCAAGTTCATTAACTACTTTTTCCCACCATCATGGACCACTTCTTTAAGAAATGAGATCATCACATTTGAACAAAAATATGGGGAAACATTTAGTGAGTCTTGGGGTCGTTTTAAAGATCTTTTGAGAAAATGTCCACAACACGGTTTCACTAAAGTACATCAAATCAACACGTTTTATAATGGTTTAACTTTAAACGACCAAGAGTCACTTAATAGTGCCGCGGGGGGCAATATTCTTGTGAAAACCATGAACGAGGCTTGGGCCATTATTGAGAACAAGGCAAAAGTGCAAACAAAGAGTGTTAGGGCCACTATGGCAAGTGCTAGTTCTAGTGAGAGTGACAAAAGAATCGATAAACTTACTTCGCTTGTTGAAACACTCGCTCTAAAAACCGACGCCCTCACTACACATGTGCATGCCGTGAAAGAAAAAAGTGAAACGTGTGAGACTTGTGGTGGACCACATTCATACTTTAATTGTGACAAGGTTTACAATAATCAACAAGAAGTTTATGCTTATAATAACAATGAAAATGATCGGATTCATTTCAAACCAAATGTTGATGTTAACCATTTGTCTTACAAGTCTAATAACTATTTGGCTCCCCCGGGTTTTGTAGCACCACAAAGACCACCCCCACTCGCCCAAAATAGGAACCAAGGTCCTCAACGGGGTAATTTTCAAGGAAATTCTAATCAACGGGGTTTTAATCAAAATCAAGGGAATTTTCAAGGGCAAAACCAAGGGTTAAATAATCAAGGATTTAATAACCAAAGTTTTCAAAAATAAGGATTTAATCAAGGTTCTAATCAATATCAAAACCAAGTTTTTCCTAATCAAGGTTATAATCAAATGAACATGCATAATCCTCAAATGGACTTGGTTTTACAAAAATTATCCGACGATGAACAAATGACGAGAGAGATGCAAGAATCGACCGATAAGAAATTTTTGACTATGATTCAAACCTTTCGTCCCCAAGGTGCCCTCCCTTCGAACACCGTGACCAATCCTAGGGCTAATGTTAATTCTATCACTACTAGGAGCGATAAGACCACCGTAGAACCTTCCCCACCTAACCAAGGACCCGAGATACCTTCTTCTTCGACACAACCTCCTTCTTCTTCCACTTGTGACATACCTCCCGTTATGCATTCGTCTACACCTTATGTTCCACCGATACCCAAATTTTCGACCACACCTTCGGTTCCCAAACCGGTTCCTTCACCTTCTATTTCTATTCCTCCTCCTCCACCAAAGGATGTGAGTGAGCAATCCACTCCAAAGCCTTCATCTCAACCCAATATACCTTATCCCTCAAGGTTGCGGAAAGAGAAATTGAAGAATAAGGATGATATTCAAGTTTCGAACTTCCTAAAAATGTTCAAACAATTGAATTTTAATATCACCTTTGCCGAGGCGCTCGCTCACATGCCTAAGTACGCTAAGATGTTTAAAGATATTTTAAGTGATAAGGAAAAGTTGCTTGATATCGCCAATACCCAATTGAATGAGAATTGTTCCGCGGTTCTTTTGAGAAAATTACCGGTTAAGTTAGGAGATCCCGGTCGATTCCTTATTCCTTGTAATTTTCCGGGTGTTGAGAATTGTATGGCCTTGGCGGATCTCGGAGCAAGTATCAATCTTATGCCATTGTCCGTGTGGAAACAATTATCTTTACCCGAGCTAGTCCCCACTCGTATGACATTGGAATTAGCTAACCGTACGGTTGCTTATCCGGTGGGTATAGCCGAGGATGTTTTTGTAGGAGTCGACAAATTCACTTTTCCCGCCGATTTCGTCGTAGTCGACTATGAAATGGATCCCCGTGTTCCCTTAATTGTGGGACGACCCTTCTTGAGAACCAGGCGTACATTAATTGATGTAGCCGCGGGTGAACTTATCATGAGGGTCGGGGATGACAAAATCGTCTTTAACATGGGTAAACTTTCCAAACTTCCCGATGAGCCCGAATCCGTGAGTTACATCGATGTGCTCGACGAAGCATGCAAAGAACATTTTCACGAGGCTTGTAAGAGCGGGATTTCTCCTTTACCTCATGTTGAGACCATAGCTTCTATTGCTCCTTCATTGACTCCATTTGGAGAAAGTGACTTAGATGATTTTGAAGCTAACTTGGGTCCTCTCGATATTAAGTATGATAATTCTCCCACCAATTGGGATGAAGACATTCGTACCATTGAGAGACTTCTCAATGAGGACAATATTTCTCCACCTACTCCTAAGGAAGTTACAAACGATGATCCTACTTTGACTAAACCTTCCATTGATAATCCGCCGGATTTAGAGCTTAAAGATTTACCGTCTCATTTAGAGTACGTTTTCTTAGAGGAGGATAATAAGTTGCCCGTCATTATTGCTAAGGACTTAAAAGAAGATGAAAAATCCCGACTTATCTATGTGCTTAAGAATCATAAGAAAGCAATTGCGTGGAAAATCTCCGACATTCGCGGAATTGATCCTAATTTTTGTACTCATAAAATTCTCATGGAAGATGACTTTAAACCCACAATCCAAAATCAAAGAAGGGTTAATCCAAAAATTCATGAAGTCATTAAGAAAGAAGTTATCAAACTTCTCGATGCCGGAATGATTTACCCTATCTCGGATTCGCCATGGGTTAGTCCCGTCCATTGTGTGCCTAAGAAAGGCGGAATCACCGTTGTTCCCAACGAAAACAACGAGTTGATTCCTACTCGACTCGTAACGGGATGGCGAGTTTGCATCGATTATCGTAAGCTCAATGATGCCACTCGTAAGGATCATTTCCCTCTTCCTTTCATGGATCAAATGCTCGAGCGTTTAGCGGGTAATGATTTCTATTGCTTCTTAGATGGCTTTTCCGGATATTTTCAAATCCCTATCGATCCAAAAGACCAAGAGAAAACCACATTCACTTGTCCCTATGGAACATTTGCTTACAAAAGAATGCCTTTCGGCTTATGCAATGCTCCCGGGACTTTCCAAAGGTGTATGATGGCGATATTTCATGACATGGTTGAAGAAACTATGGAAGTCTTTATGGACGATTTCTCGGTCTATGGTGATTCTTTCTCTTCTTGCCTTGCTAATTTAGAACGTATGCTCCAACGGTGTGAAGACACTCGTCTCGTTCTTAATTGGGAAAAATGCCATTTCATGGTAAAAGAAGGCATCGTCCTCGGTCATAAAATTTCCAAAGCCGGTATCGAAGTCGACCGTGCTAAAGTTGACGTCATTGCTAAGTTACCTCCACCTACCACCGTCAAAGGAGTTAGAAGTTTTTTAGGCCATGCGGGATTTTATCGACGTTTCATCCAAGATTTCTCGAAAATAGCTCGTCCAATGACTCATCTCTTAGAAAAGGATGCTCCTTTCATCTTCTCTCAAGAATGTCTCGACTCTTTCGAACTTCTTAAAGGTAAATTAACTAAGGCACCGGTCTTAGTCTCTCCAAATTGGGAGTTACCTTTCGAGCTCATGTGCGATGCTAGTGATTTCGCGGTAGTAGCGGTTTTAGGTCAACGAGTTAACAAACATTTCCAACCCATTCATTATGCTAGTAAGACAATGACGTGGGCTCAATTGCATTATACCACTACCAAAAAAGAGCTTTTAGCCGTAGTGTATGCTTTTGAGAAATTCCGCCCCTATCTTGTGCTTTCCACCACCATCGTTTACACCGACCATTCCGCCTTGAAATACTTGTTGACCAAGCAAGATGCTAAACCGAGACTCCTTCGTTGGGTTTTGCTCCTACAAGAATTTAAAATCAAAATTCGTGATAAAAAAGGAGCGGAAAACCTAGCCGCGGATCACCTTAGTAGACTTGAGGATCCTTATCAAGTGGAATCTCCAAATCAAGAGATTAATGAATCCTTTCCCCTTGAGACCTTAATGTCTATTAATTCCAATCTTGATGATACCCCATGGTTTGCGGACATTGCAAACTATTTGGCGGGTGGTGTTCTTATCGAAGGGTTATCGTCCCAACAAAAGAAAAAATTCTTCAAGGACGTTAAAACGTACTATTGGGACGACCCTTATCTTTTCAAGCAATGTGCGGATTTAATCATTCGAAGATGTGTTGATGGGCCGACGGCTTTACAAATCCTTGAAGCTTGCCATAAAGGACCCACCGGTGGTCACTTTGGTCCTAATTACACCGCTAAAAAAGTCTTCGGTTCCGGATTCTATTGGCCCTCCATTTATCATGATGCACATGAAATGGTTAAACATTGTGATGCTTGCCAAAGACAAGGCAAGATCACACATAAAGATGAGATGCCTCAAAATTTCATCCAAGAATGTGAAATCTTTGACGTATGGGGCATCGACTTTATGGGGCCGTTTCCATCATCGAAGGGAAACAAGTACATCCTCGTAGCCGTTGACTACGTATCAAAATGGGTTGAAGCAAAGGCTTTACCTACTAACGATGCGAGGGTGGTTGTTAACTTCTTGAAACAATTGTTTGCTCGATTCGGTGTGCCTCGTGCTATTATTAGTGATCGCAGGACTCATTTTTGCAATGATCAATTTGCACGAGTCATGGTTAAGTATGGTGTCAATCACCGACTTTCCACCGCGTATCATCGACAAACTAATGGACAAGCCGAGGTTTCTAACCGTGGTCTTAAGAGAATCTTAGAGCGAACCGTGGGAGAGCATCGTGCCTCATGGGCCGATAAATTAGATGATGCTTTGTGGGCTTTCCGTACCGCTTATAAGACACCTATAGGTTGTACTCCTTATCGCCTTGTGTACGGAAAGGCGTGCCACCTTCCCATTGAGTTGGAGCATAAGGCTTATTGGGCCTTGAAATGGGCTAATTTTGACATAAACAAAGCCGGTGATCATAGGAAAATCCAACTCAATGAACTTAATGAACTTAGGAATGAGGCTTATGAAAATTCATTAATCTACAAAGAGAAGACTAAGCTCATTCATGACTCCAAGATTAAAAACCGAGAGTTCCATGTTGGTGATCAAATTTTACTCTTTAACTCTCGGTTGAAAATCTTTTCGGGTAAACTTAAGAGCCGTTGGTCCGGTCCATTCACCGTGGCCCAAGTCTTCCCTTATGGCACCATTGAGTTATCCCAACCAAATGGGCCCAACTTTAAGGTGAATGGCCAACGGGTTAAGTTGTACTATGGAGAGGACATCTCTCACGAGATGATTCCATCCCTCTCCACATTTCCCTTGAATTAATTCGGGAAATCGAGTCGAGCTAGAGACTCGTGATAAATAAATCAAGCA
The DNA here is from genome assembly GCA_025667525.1 of Glebionis coronaria. Taxonomy (NCBI): domain Eukaryota; kingdom Viridiplantae; phylum Streptophyta; class Magnoliopsida; order Asterales; family Asteraceae; genus Glebionis; species Glebionis coronaria. Next base: position 498,553,216 of record CM046877.1, read on the forward strand.
TCGTATAACTAGGTTAGATTTTTACCTTTACCATCCTTTCCACCCTTTTTCACCTTCATCCATGTCCACCAATAAGTGTGGGGGGGGGGGGGGGGGGAGCCAAGTAGGTTGTTTGTGTGTTGTGATGATTGTGTGCAGGGACATGTGCTTTGATGATCCACTTTTGGCACTTTTGACGAGACCCGTGATCCCGTGTTCCCGTGTACCCGGTTCTATCAACACTATTGTGATTCATACTTGTATATAAATAAAACGAATAAATGTAATCACTTTAGTTGTCCCTTCCTTAGCTCGATTTTAAACAACGTACTCAATGTCCTAAGTGTAGGGGAGTTTATTCACCCACATGCTTAAACATTGAGGACAATGTTTATATTAAGTGTAGGGGGACTTCTATCGAATTTTAGTGGGGTTTTCCATGAATTTGACCCCATTTAACCGGAAAATTTAAAAATTTTTCAACGTTTTTCAAATTTTTGATCTATTTTGGCCTAAGTAGTATTTTTCATTTATGTTTTTCCTTTTATCATCACATCGTAATAATTTCCATTTCAAGAATAAAGTCAAAAATGAATAAATAAATAAAATGGTTTTAACAAGTTTAGATATCTTTGATATATTAGGCCCGTCGTGAATATTTTGACTCAACCCGAGTTTACTTATCCAAGTTTACTCTAGCTAGTATCCTTAACCATATGGACCTTAATTGGTTTATTAGGCTAAGCATCCACGAGTCTCATTCCTTGAGATTTTAAATTGTGGAGAACAAGAGATGATAGAGTTAATTATAAGTTTGGTATTCTTTCATTAACTTATGTGAGTTAGTTATGAGCTTTTTCTCCCATCGCTTGTTAATAAATATATTTGCAATAAATAAGGTTGAACGATTTGAAAAGTTACTTAGCTTCTAGCACAAGATCGTTTAAAAGTTGCTCGGTATTAATTAGAGTTCATAGCCAACGCATAACTTATTGAAGCGGGACGCGAAGATTGGCTTATCCAAAAAGGCCCTAACAAGGCATGAGGATACCCGAGTCCAAAAAGGCCCTCACAAGGCATGAGGATTCACTTTTTGCTAAAGATCCTAAGAGATTGTGAAGATCATTAATCCAAATCAATATGACGGATCAAGACACACGACGAGAAGCAATTACTCCCCTAAAGATCATGGAGAAGTCTATCCAAAAAGACCCTAACAAGGTATGAGGATAAATAGATCCAAGTCCGCAAAGGAGGCGGATCGTTGTATATCAAAATCCTAAATAAAGAAGAGGATAAATGAAGAAGTCGTGGTCAACGTTTGAAGCATCTTTCACTCCTTATGAAGATGTATACCAAAATGAAGAGAAGACCATAATTTCAAGATCGTCTCTCAAGATTTGAAGTTTGAAGTACAAGCCAAATATCGGTCCGAGAAAGGTCTCAAATCGTGAAACGAGTTATGCCAAGATATGAACTTTTTGAGGTTTCGAGAAGCAGTTTTAAAAGATTTTGTCCTTTAGCTAACTATTGATTAAATTGTCCCACTTTATTTTCGGCCTTAACAAATTATCGAAATAAGTCAAAAATGCATCCTCGTGATCATTCAAGACAAAAATAAAATACAAGAGATACACCGTAGGAATAAGGGGGTCTAAGTGATTAACTAAACCACATGAGTAAGTGTTAGTTGTGCTAACTTATGGTAAACAATGATCTCGTTTTTAAGCTTGGTATGAGGAACGTGAAACTTGAGGGTGATTAATATTCATGTCACCAAAGCCCTAATTCAAGTCTTAGATTTCTTTATAAGTTTCTTCCATCAAATAATTTCCAAGTTAATAAATGATTATAACTTTTGTCTCTTTCTTAAGTTTTATCTTTTCGTCATAGTATTAGTAGTAATAGTAATAAAGGCCGAGATGGATTAATTATGAGAAAAATGTAACTTAATGCTTTAAAACTATGCATTGCATGGGGTCATTGCAATGGTCAAGTGTAGGGGGTTTAATAAGTGTGTAAACACTTATCCTTTTGCCACTAAAATCAAGGAAAAACAAGACCTAATCATGTGTTGTACATCTTAAATGTCAGAATTACGCGTGGTTTTGTGTTTTTGTGTTAAAATAGGTACAAATGATCCAAAGAAGAGAAAACACGGGATTTCACGGTCAAATGTTGAAGAAAAGTCCAAAAAGAGTCGAAGACAAAGTCAAAAGACCAAAAGTGTGTCCTAGTTCACGAAAACCGGCTAAACCAACACGGTTTTGAAGAAATGATCAACAAAGCCAAATTTGAGCTTGAATTCTAGTGGATTTAATCTTTTCAAGCCAAGTGGGTCCCACATTCGGGTTAATGGGCTCAATAGTCCATTTGGAAGTTAAAAAGTTGCTTGATAAAAATTACAAGCCCAAAAGCCCATTTACTAGTTCAAATTCGGATTAAAGGCCAAATTGGGCCAACACACCAAGAAATAAAATGGAACGGATGAAATCTTAATTTGGCTTGGTCAAATTAACAACACCAACTGGTCAACTCCCCATTTACCCTACCCCTTTTTCTATCCCCCTCACACGTGTGTTTTAAATTACCCCACACCCCAATACACGAATTAAATAAAAACCTTTTACCCACCTTCCCATTTATTTTCGATATTAACAAGAAAGTTACTTCTCTCACCCACTCTTCCTTCTCTCCAAACCAGACGCACCAATTTTCCCACAAACCCTAAATTTTACCCATAAAAAATTAACCATAAAAAATAGGGGTTTTTACATATCCGTTTAATTCAACCTATAAGGATTAAATCCCCCTAATTTTCGCAGCAAACACTCAAGGAGATGATCCTCTCTCTCCAACGTGGCCTCCTTTGATTGGGTATGACACCTCACCACAAACCCCTCAACCAATCTCTATCATCCACCTCATCCTAAACTAGCACAACAAACACAGAATCGCTAGCCTGGCAATCCGTGTGATGCAAGATTAATCCTCCACCGCAAGATTGAAGGAATTAAAGAGAGAGAAGAAGAATGATCGAATCAACGGTTCAGATTGGATGCTTACAAGAGAAGCTATCAAGAGGGTTTGTTGGGGTTCCCTATAAAAACCTCTCTCATCATGTAATTTGAGACGTGCTTTTCTTTAGTTTAATTTTTATTTTCTGAAAATTAGATTTAGGGTTTGATGTAATTTCTTTTAAAGTATTGTACTCCAAGTTTTAATTAATGAAATTTAAGTTTTCTGTTTAATTGTGTCTCGTTTTTAATTACTACATATTCATCTTGAGTTTATTTTTGAGAAAATAATCATTAAATTAATAAGGAAGCAATAATTTCCCCTACTGGGAAATTATATATAGAAATTAGTTTGATCGGTTACTATTGAAAAAGAGATGATGATGATGATGTTTTCTGGGTGATAACGGTGGTCTTCGATTGTTACGGTTCAATAGGGGGTACAGTGCCCACCTACTTCTCAACGGAAAACTCCATTAGGTTCGATTTCTTGTTTCTATTTTATTTATGTTTACTTAGTAATCTGCTTGTGTCTGTTTAAGTTTCAGTTTGTTTAAATAGTTTGGAATTTATATCTGTTTTATTTGCGTGTTAGGTTTATTTGATTTCTGCTTAAATTTCATTAAGTTTGTGTATGCTTAATTAGTTTATCAGTTTTGCTTTAATAAGTTTTGAGGTTTATCTGTTTGGTTAGGGCTGATTATATCTGCTAGGTTCATTGATGTTTGCTCGAGTCTATTTAAACTAGTTCATTTGGATTGTTATTATTTTGTTTAAGTTTGTTTATATTTCATTTTTGTGTTTCGGTTTGGGTAAGAGTGTTAGTGGATTTAAGTTGCTTAGGTTATTTGATTAATTTTACTTTGTTTAGATTATTTTTACTGTTTAGTTTCATAGGGCTTTTGGATCTGCTTATTAGTAATCTGAGTTAGGGTATTGAGTAGCTTTTATCTGCTTGTTTTTAGGTGCTTATTGATCAGTAGCTTATTTGTTATCAGCTCTAGTTTTATCATTTTTATTTGTGTGCTTATTTGCTTTCTGCTTGTCTGCTTATTTTCTATTCATCTGTCATAGTTTTTTTTGGTTCCTGCTTATCTGTATTCAGCTTATTTTTGGTTTGTAATCTTATTTTTATAACTGCATAAGCCTCAGACTCAATTAGTCTGAGGTTTTACTGTCCAAAATAAAAGTGTCATAAAAAATATAATAGCAAAAATATAGGTCCTGGTGGGAATCGAACCCAGGACCCTTCGTTCACAAGTCATACAGCCCTACCATCTCTGCTGGACTCTTTCTTGTGTTAGTTTACACGTTTTTCAATTAATATAGGATCTCTTTAATTGGCAGTTTTAATTAATTAGGTAATTAAATTTGATATAAAAGTTTTATTTAGTTTAAATTAAAGTTTAATTAATCAATTTATTTGAATTTCGTTTTTATTCAGTTTTTATAATAATACAAAAAGACAAAAATAATATTTTATTTACTTTCTTTAAAGTTTAAATTAGTTCACTTTGTTTTATAATCGTATTTATAAAATTCCATTTAAAAGTTAAATTAGTTTTAAGTTTTATATTTTTAATTAGTTTAAATTAATTTTATATTCAAGTTAAGTTTTATATTTTCAACTAGTTTTAAATTAGTTTTTAAATTTAATTAGTTTTAAAATAGTTTTATTTAAATTAGATTTTAATGTTAAATAGTTTTTAATTAGTTAAAAACACAAAAAGTTATCTTTACCAAAAACAAGTTAAGTCGATACGTTAAACCGGAAATCAAATTCGAGTCGAGTCGAGGAAAACGAACTTTAATTGATACAAGAATCCTAGTTTCAATTAACATGAATTAGGTTATATTATTAATAAATAATAATACATGTTTTAACCTAAGTATTTAACTTTATTTAATTAAAACATGTTATACTTTAATAAAATATTTTAACATATAGTTTAATTTCATTACATGAAATAATTATTAAACTATACATTATATCATATGACTTAGAAAATAATCATGAAAACACTTAGGCTTATATACTTAGCTTATTTAACCAGCTTATTTATAATTATGGAAACTTTCTATTTTTAGAAACTTTATTAAATAAGGCAGCTAATCTATTTATGGAAACCTTCTATTTTTAGAAACTTATTTATTTCAGACAGCTAATCTATTTAAGGAAACTTATTTAATTAAGGCAGCTGATCTATTTATGGAAACTTTCTATTTTTAGAAACTTATCTGATTTAAGCAGTAATTCTATTTTTGGAAACTTTCTATTTTTGGTAACTTTCTATTTTTGGAAACTTTCTATTTTTGGAAACTTTCTATTTTTGGAAACTTTCTATTTTTGGAAACTTTCTATTTTAGGAAACCTGCTATTTTTGGAAAGTTACTTATTATTACACAGTAAGTATAATAATGCATGAAATACCAGAAATACTTAATCAGATTAAACAGAATATAAGATAAACACAGTTTAAGGCTTTAAAACAGTAAAACATGGTAAGAACATATAAAATAAGCTAAGACATGACATAAAACCAGCTACGTATTTAGTGAGCAGATACTTATTCATGTATATATTTATGTAGCACTAGTGGTACGGAAGTAGGATCCCTCTCAGTTCATCTTCTTCGTTCACTGGACATAAGGTACGGATTCCCGTCCTTTCAGTATGGACATTCTTTCCTTATTAGGATTTCCCGTATGCAGCCAAATGTTTTCCCGTAGTATAAGTTATGTGTTTGATTTGCTTATGTTTAATTAAGAATACCTATAACCATATACATGCATGACCAGTTTCACCTAGTTATGGAGGTACCATAACCATAACATTAGAGGCACTGATGTTATGACTTCACCACGGCGGAGTGATTGCTCGTGGCGTCCCTTCAGCTTTTGGCCATTTATATTATATTTATCATGTGGGGCGTATGGGTGCATCCTAGTTACATGTTTTCAGTCAGGATTTCATGGTGAATGTGGTGTGTGCCTTGCATCCTTCACAAGGAGCTGATCCCTCCTACCCAAAAACCAGTATATTAAATTAGAGGCAGCCCCTCTAATTTGCATGATGAGGTCACCCCTCCAAGTATTCATGCACGGTGGATTTTCATGACCTATATTGGCTAATGGTAAAATATGAAAAACAGTTTTTACAAGATAAACACAAGACTTTTCAAACTATAAAACCAGTTTTATCAAGACTTAACCAGGTTACTCGGGACTTAGTTTTCTTCCGCTGTTATATGTTATATGCTTATCCTATTTATGCTTTATTGTACATCCGTGCACTGAGCGTATTTGCTCAGTCGTTTTCCTTTTCTATGTTCCCAAAACGGCAGGTACTCAGGGACGCTCGTAGACATTAAGAGTACGTGCATATGGACTGGAAGCTTTCTAGCCTTCTTTACTTTATGCATTTCCTTTCTTATGATACATTTGCTATGGACATTGTTTAGTCCTTTCCTTTACTATACTATGTTTGTGTGTGATGAGCTTTACATTTGGACTACCGATGTTTGATTCCGGTATTTTCTTTTTATGGTCAAGTAATGTTTAGACATTTTTCCTTGTATGCTTTGATGACACGCCATAATTGCATGTGACATTTCCATTATCAAAATGGGGTGTTACAATTATGGTATCAGAGCGAAGGCTTCGACCTGTAGGCTCTCAAATATGACCTGTGATTAGTGGGTAGTCACTACGGTCTTCCTAGAACTGCCAGCTGTTTTCATGCATTCATCATTTTAAGCATACATATACATGTCATTCTCACAGATTTTTGACTAAGTAATGGTTGGTACAGGACTGTCCCTATTTAGTCGCATGTGTTATATCGAAACTTTTAGATTTGGGACCGACCCATAGGCGTCCCCTCGTCATGTCTTTTGTTTTGGGTGAACTGACCAGAGGCGTTCACTCTCGAGCATACAAAAGTTTTCATAAAACTGCATCATGCATTCTACACAAAATTTTCTTGCATAAAATTTTTCTCGTGAAATTTTAGTATAAATTTTTTTCATGTATATATATATATTATGTTTTGATCTGTTTAATCATATGTTTATGTTATACTGTCAGATGGTTCTCACACGCGAATAGGAGCAGCTCAATGCTGCAATTCAGGCTGCCATGCAAGCTTTGCTTCCTCAACTGAGGAATGACATCAGGGCTGAAGTTCAAGCTGCCAACAATCAGCAGCATAATCAGGCACCTTCTCCTCCTCCTCCAGTGACATTAGCAGTATGGCTGGAGAGATTCAACAAGCTCCGCCCTCGAGCTTTTGAGAAGACAGATAGCCCCAGCGATGCTGAAAGCTGGTTGGCTCACATCAAGAAGATTTTCAATGCTATGGGCTGTGACCCCGCTTACAAGGCAAGGTTGGCATGCTATCGATTCGAAGGCGATGTGCTAAACTGGTGGTTAGCATTGATGCAGTCTGAAGGTGGTGACGAGTGGGTTGCTGGTTTGACTTGGGCTCAGTTTAAGGACAGGGTGATGGAGCAGTTCTTTCCCAAGGCTGAGCAGGACAAGCTCAAGAGAGAGTACCATGGGATCCGACAGAGAGCTGGGGAGAATAGCAACGAGTTTATGCAGCGCTTTCTTCGCTTAGCTGGTTTCCTTGGTGCGGTAGCAGGTACTCCTGAAGAGCAGGCACACCACTTTAGGTGGGCTCTTCGCACATCGGTCACGAACAATATGGTGTGTGCTACATTCAACATTGTAGCACAAGTGGCCGATGCAGCACGTAAGCTGGAGATGCTGCAAGAGAGAGATGAGTTCGGGGAAGCTGAAAGACCCGACAAGAGGTAAACATTCGTATTCAAGCGGTGATCAATCCGTATACTTTCCATATGTCAATTATTCATCTCTTTAAATGTATCTTCCAGGCAGAAAACTGGGGACCGGTCTCAGCCGGCTACTCAGCAGCAGCCTCATCAGCCCAAGGGAAACGGTCAGACTAACGACCGTTCTGTTATGGATAGGCGTGGGGGTAATGACAATTACCGTAACAACGCGGGGCACTCCAACAGCAGCATGTCCTAATACTTACGCATTTCCTTATGATTTCATGTTATAACCCATATTCTGACACTTTAGCAAAACTTCTACCAGGAACCATGGAAACGGTAGGGACCAGAACCAGAGAGGTTCGCAGCCTAGCCGTCCAGCTATCACTGGTTCCCAGCCAGCCAGAGCACCTGCTGGAGGATTCACTCATCCTCTTTTCTCTACTTGCCACCGTACGCACCCAGGACCATGTCGCTGTAATACTGATGCGTGCTTCAAGTGTGGTCTTCCTGGCCATATTATGAAGGATTGGTGTAAGGGCGAGATGGAGGGTACATCGGGACATGCTGATACCAAGCCGCCTCCTACTACCGGGCGTGTCTACATGACATCTCGAGACCAGGCTAACAAGTCTACAGGTACCATCACTGGAATCTTGTATATGTATGGTCAAGCTGCATGTGTTCTTTTCGATACGGGTGCTACTCACTCGGTTATTTCTACTGCTTATGCTAAGAACATTAGGATGCTCCCCATGCCACTAGAAAATAGGCTTACTATTTCCACGCCTTTGAGGGACTCTGTATTAATCACCCATGTATACAAGCGTCTTCCCCTAGAATTTGACGATAAGGTTCGACCTGTTGACGCACTTCCGCTGGACATGAATGACTTCGACATGATTTTGGGCATGGATTGGCTGTCCAAGCATCATGCTACCATAGACTGCCATTCATATCGAGTTATCTTCGGTAATGTTAATGCACCATAGTACATTCATAATGGGTTCTTACCCGGACGGTCTGTACAAGTCATAACTACCCTGCAAGCGTGTGCACTACTGTCACATGGCTGCGAGGGTTATCTAGCTACGGTTCACGACATGGATGCTGAATCTTCATCAATTCAGGATCAACCTATAGTGTCGGAATTCCAAGATGTTTTTCCAACAGAACTTCCGGGCATACCACCTGCACGAGAAGTGGAATTTAGTATCGAGCTTATTCCAGGAGCTGAACCAATCTCCAAAGCTCCTTATCGCATGGCTCCCATAGAGCTGAAGGAGCTGAAGGATCAACTGCAAGAAATTCTTGAACGAGGTTTCATTCGACCGAGCGCATCTCCATGGGGCGCACCGGTCTTGTTTGTTAAGAAGAAGGACGGCAGTATGCGTCTTTGTATAGACTATCGCGAGCTCAACAACATTACCATTCGGAATAGATATCCACTGCCACGCATTGGCGATCTGTTTGACCAACTCTAAGGGGCCAAACACTTCTCCAAGATTGATCTTAGGTCAGGCTATCATCAGCTACGGGTCAAGGAGCAGGATCGCTAAGACTGCCTTTCGTACCCGTTATGGCCACTACGAGTTTGTAGTTATGCCATTTGGTCTGACAAATGCTCCAGCAGTGTTCATGGATTTGATGAACAGAATCTTCCATGAATTTCTGGACAAGTTCGTCATTGTCTTCATCGATGACATCCTGATTTTCTCAAAGTCCAAGGAGGAACACGAAGACCATCTTCGTACAGTACTACAGATTCTTCGCCAGAATCAGCTGTATGCTAAATTCTCCAAGTGTGAGTTCTGGTTAGACAAGGTGGCATTCTTAGGCCACATTGTATCAGCAGAAGGAAACACTATGGATCAAGCGAAGGTTGAGGCCATTACTAAGTGGCCAAGGCCGACATCAGCGACAGAAGTCCGCAGTTTCTTAGACTTAGCTTGCTATTACCGTAGGTTCGTGGAGAACTTTTCCCGCCTAGCACTACCATTGACCAAACTGATGCGGAAAGGGGAGAAATTCGTCTTGACTGAAGATTGAGAGAAGAGCTTTGAAGACCTGAAGCAGAAGCTAGTATCTGCACCTATTCTTACTCTACCATCTGGTACGGGTGGATTTCAAATCTACAGCGATGCATCAGGGAAGGGACTTGGCTGTATTCTCATGCAACATGGGAAAGTGATCGCGTACGCTTCACGACAGCTTAAGCCTTATGAAGAAAATTACCCCACGCATGACCTGGAACTTTCTGTAGTCGTGTTTGCATTGAAGATATGGAGGCACTACTTATATGGAGAATCATGTGACATTTTCACGGACCACAAGAGCTTGAAGTATATCTTCACTCAGCGTGAATTGAACATGAGGCAAAGGAGATGGTTAGAGCTGTTGAAGGATTATGACATTAATCTATAGTATCATCCCGGAAAGGCAAATGTAGTAGCAGATGCTCTTAGCAGGAAGTCCGGAATGATCAACTGCATTAAAATCAAGGAGGAAATCATCAGAGACTTGAAGCGACTTGACATCGAGATCATGGTACGTGGACAACACGGTTACTGGGCTAATCTTAGAGTAGAACCCGAGTTACTCTCTAAGATCAAGGAAGCTCAGAAGGATGACGGAGAAATTTGGGCGATAGTACAGAAATTGGAGAAGCAGACGGAATTCAGAGTAGATGCAGATGGTATCGTATGGCAGGGCACGAGACTTTGTGTTCCTGATGACCAAGAACTCCGGGAAGCTTTGTTAGCTGAAGCTCATAGCTCCCCATTCTCTATACATCCTGGTTCGACTAAGATGTACCATGACATCAAGCAGTACTTTTGGTGGAGTGGTATGAAACAGGATGTGGCCACTTACGTCTCCAAATGTCTTACCTGCCAGCAGGTTAAGATCGAGCATCAGCGATCTGGCGGTCTCCTTCAACCGTTAGATATTCCAGAGTGGAAGTGGGACAAAATCACCATGGATTTTGTTACTGGTCTTCCGCCTACCAAGAGGAAGCACGATGCAATTTGGGTTATCGTTGATCGACTTACCAAATCAGCTCATTTTTACCGATCCGCAAGGAAGATCCGGTAAGTAAACTCGCAGATACGTACAGAAGAGAGATGATGAGACTCCACGGTGCACCATCCAGCATCGTCTCAGACAGAGATCCTTGATTCACTTCGCGCTTTTGAAAAAGTCTACAGAAAGCTTAGGGTACACAACTTAAGCTTAGCACGGCTTTTCATCCTCAAACGGACGGACAGTCGGAGCGAACCATTCAGACATTGGAGGATATGTTGAGGTCATGTGCGTTGGAATGGACGGGTGATTGGGACGATTACATCTGTTTGGTGCAGTTTGAATACAACAACAGTTGGCACGCAAGTATCAAGTGTGCTCCATTTGAGATGTTGTATGGCAGAAAGTGTCGCGCCCCAATCTGCTGGGATCAGGTTGGCGAGCGAACACTTGAAGGACCAGAAATCATAGAGATGACCAATGAGAAGATCGCAGTAGCTAAGCAGAAAATTCAGGAAGCACAGTCACGTCAGAAGAGTTACGCCGATAAGCATCGTAGGGACATACACTTTAATGTAGGATATCACGTCTTCCTTAAGGTTTCGCCGGCACGTAGTGTTAGACGCTTCGGGATTAAAGGGAAGCTCAGTCCTCGTTTCATCGGACCGTTTTATATCATTGAACGAGTCGGTGAAGTATCTTACCGATTGGCGTTACCTTCGTAGCTTTCGCATATGCACAATGTGTTTCATGTGTCTTTACTCAGAGGGTACCAGTATCATCCCTTCACATGGTTCAGTATCCACTGGAACAGATACGTGAAGATCTCAATTTTATAGAAGAACCCGAACGAGTTCTTGACAGACAAGAACGAGTCATGAGAAAGAAGACGATTCCTTTCGTCAAAATTCTATGGAGGGATCATACCGAGCGGGAAGCCACTTGGGAAACAAAGGAGTCTATCCGGGCTTCTTACCCTCATTTCATATTTTGAATTCGGGTATGTTCTTCTTTTCCAGTTTACTTTATCTATAATTCGGGGACGAATTATTCTTTTTAGGGGGGAAGAGTTGTAAAACCCGCATGCTTTTACCATGAATAGTACCCTTAAGATCGTACGTACTATATTAAAACTTTCCTAATATAGCATGATTACGATTACGTGTTAGGATTTTATGTATTACGTACGTGTTAGAACACGATAAGTATTTACTACGCACGAGCACGTAATAATTATTTGACAATAATTAATCACAAACATGCGATCATGAAATCATGAACGTAATTAAGACACGAACTATTATTAATTACGTATATATATTTATTACGAGCGTAATTAAATATATTAGATCACGATATTTACATAACGAGAACACTTAAAACGCGAACACAAATAATCACGAACGTATAACTTAACATCGAGACACGGAAAAAGGTACGGGTACCCCAAGTGGGGCCCCCTACCCGCGGCTACAAGGGACAAATGGGCCAAGCCCATTTGTCAAATTTTACTAAAAGGGTTAAAGGATTTTTCACTACTCATTTTTACAATTACAAAAGATTTTAGCAAAAACCTAAAACCCTCCTTCCTTTTTCTTTTTTGGCCGCCACCCTAAGAACACCACAAGGAGGTGTTTGTTGATCTTGGATCTTGGAATATTAGTTGGTGATCGTGTTTGTTCTTCGTCCTTTTGATCCACGAATTCGGTAAATACTTTTTAAACCTTTTCTTTTGATTTGAATCTTTTAATAAATCAAGAACATGTTATGTTTTTTACAAAAACCTAATTAACATCATGGATCTAACATGAATTTGGATTTAATAAAATCAAAAGTATGGTTTTAAGGGGTGTTTGTTTTAGCCGCGGCCTACACCGAACCCAAGGGGGGTTTTGGTTTGGCCATCCGACCACCATCGAGACCATAAGGTCCCGATTGGTGGGTGTGGGTCCCACGGCAGCATCAAGACACGGGGTACCCCGAGTTGGTTCGGGGTACGGTGTCGATTTCATGTCCGGTTCATGGTTTTGATTCTAGATCCGGTTCATGGTGTATGTTTAGTTTTTTTATGTTTTATGATCTTATATTAAAATTAAATTAATAAAATGACATGATTAATTTAATAACATGACTTAGGTTATTTTAATTATTAATAATCATAAAATTAATTAACCTAAGTATTTTTATATTTTAGACTTATAATTAATTAATTATTTAAAAAACCATGATTATAATTAATTAATTAACATGACTTAGGTTATATTATTAATAAATAATAATACATGTTTTAACCTAAGTATTTAACTTTATTTAATTAAAACATGTTATACTTTAATTAAATATTTTAACCTATAGTTTAATTTAATTACATGAAATAATTATTAAACTATACATTATATCATATGACTTAGAAAATAATCATGAAAACACTTAGGCTTATATACTTAGCTTATATAACCAACTTATTTCTAATTATGGAAACTTTCTATTTTGGAAACTTAATTAAATAAGGCAGCTAATCTACGTATGGAAACTAATGTTAGAGATTTTTCTAGTTGAAAAGTTCGTTTCTCGGAATCTTCTCGAATTGATCACGGTTCAAAGTGTGCGACTCTGTCACACCCCCAAATTCACTGCAGCGGAAGACTTGCTTTGGGGACTTGTGACTTCATGAGTATTCGAGAGCTTGATCCGAGAACGACCTCTACATGCCAAAAACCACAAAGAAGACTCCAAATAATCCACATAGTCAAGTACCTGAAATACATGCTTAAAAATGTCAACATAAAGTTGGTGAGTTCATAAGTTTGTTTTAAAACGTTTATGAAAAATTAGAGTTTTACCGACCACTGCACCTTGCAGTAAAATATAAGAGTTTAAAAATCACAGTTTCTGTTAAATAAACTTTCTTTGATAATTCCAAAGTTTATTAATAAAAATCAAAGTTTATTGATAAAAACAGAGTTTACTGTTAAAAGCAGAGTTTACTGATAGTAAATATGGCTTACTGATAACAACAGAGTTTTCTAGAAATAAATAGAGTTTTATGATAAAACAGAGTTCACAGATAATAGTTAGCGTATTCTGATAAAAACAAAGCTCACTGATAAATAATAAAGTTTTCTAATAGAATAAAATTGTTTAATGAACCACAAGATTTTCCAAACTCTTAGTGACAATATAACAAATACAAAGCCACTAAATAAAATAAGGCATTTATTGTTGTCTAAGCTCATGACACCGAAGCGTTAACAACACCGGTAGTATAATCATATAATGCAGCCCCTACGGATGCCTAACCCACGACATCCGTCCAAAGACTCAAATGAAACTGTGCCCGCTTGTCCTCTGTTGGACCAAGCCGGACAGGGGCGTCAACCCCGATAGATCTATCCATAACATTCGCGCTTTCGTCCGGTCATCCGGCCGAAATTAACGGTTCATGACAATGGGCCAAAGTAATTGGGTTAAAGCGGGACTTAGACCAATACATAAACGAGTATATGCACTTGTGTTCATTCTTGCAGCCATTGTCTCTACCCGAGAACCAGTGAAAAAGCAGTTAAAGTTTTGGGCTACGAAACCCACAATAGAAATTTTGGTATCAACATTCATAAGTACTACGTATAACAATTAATGGAGTTGACCACTCAGCACGTAACAGTTAAACCAGTTTAAGGATAGTTTATAACCAACCAAATAAGCTTAAAATTATCTTATGACAATCAAGACATTTATAAACAGATAAACAGTTATTGACAACCAAACAAGTTTATAAGTAGTTTCTGACCAAGCATGTACCTCCCCCAAAGAGCAATTATAAAACACTTATAATTCGATTTAAAACAAGAAAATGTGGGGTATGAACTCACCTCGACGTAGTAGCGCGAACAATAGTGATGCTAATAATGCGCTCCGCACAAACGGAAATTGATACGGCTCGGTCATGGTGTTGTGGTTTAACTAATCGGCTAAATGCAATAACATTATTTGAGTTCTCGATACATATGTACATCAACACGACCCGTTGATAAAATATTTAAGTTCCAAGTATAATAGTTTGGTGGTTGGTTAAATAAATTAAATAACTTAGACAATATGGTTCGACACATTTAAAGAAAAATCATCACTTAATTAATAATTGTCACTTTTATGTAAAAAGTATAACTTTATCAGTTTATCAATACAATAGTTACCATCTATTTTATCGGTTTACAAATATAATATTATATATTTATTTTATTGGTTTACAAAATATAACGGTATTTATTTGTTTTATCAGTTTATAAATTTAATAGTACTTATTAGTTTTATTGATTTAAAAATATAATGATAGTTTGTAGCGAACAAAATCTAAAGTATAGAATCTTATAGAAATTTTGACATGACCTACTCGTTTATACAACGTTTTCTATATTTAATAATTCTCAATATTTTCTATTTTTCAAACCATCTAAAAACACTAGTCGCGTTTTAACGTATATCCAACTAGAATAAATAAATCACTATAATTAAATAAAAATCATACACAACCTATGTGTTGTATATCAAAAGCAAAACTCCCTAAGTAATCTATTTAAACACACATCCAAACGTCTAATTATATTTATAGTTCTCGTAATAACGATAGTGTTCAACATATTTATTTAACCAATAAATATATATACCACCATTTTAATCCGCTTTAATACTTAATAAAATTAGATATGTTATTAGCCGATCCTAAACCACAACGAACCATGAACTCAAATCGTGCCCGACACCTTAAACTCTCGACGACCTGCGTCCGAATGCACTCGAACACTAAAAATCAGCAAACCCAAACGCACCATTAACCCTGCTGTTAATCCCAAACGCTCCCCCTAAAGCCGACTGTTAACCCCAACTGCTCCCCTACAGTACTAAAATCAGCAACAACACCTCTTGTGGGGTTTCTAACCGAACCAAGCACTCCCGTACTGTTGTTTACACAGCGAACCAAACACACTTGCTGCTGATACGCAGCAAACCAAACGCACTTGCTGCTGGTACGCAGCGAACAAAATGAACCCTTAAGGCTGTTTATACAGCGAACCGAAGCATCCCTACTGCTACAAATCAACACGCCCTTGCTGATGTTTAACAAACCAAACACTCTTGCTACTGTTAAACAGCAGACCCGACACTCACTGCTGTTGTTAGGCACTCCCTGCTAACTCCAAACACGCCCCTTAACGAGGTTTTCTGCCTGATACAAACACACTTGCGTGGTGTTCTTTTTGCTGAACCAACACGCCCACCTTTGCTGTAATCCCAACGCCCCCTGAGGACGATTCTACAGCAGATCCGTACACCCTCGTGGTGTTTTATCTCGAGCCAAACACACCCGTAGTGGTTTTTCTACCATACCATGCACACATACACCCGTGGCGTTGTTAGAACTTGGATCGGGCATAAAACCACTTCTAGCGGGCTGAATACCAACTAAAGCTAACACCCTTTTAAATATCCGAACAAACACCACGTATGTGATTCGTTCGTGGTGTACCAATAGCGAACGAACAGTCCCTTGTGGTGGTTCTACCCACGCCAAACGCACCCTAATATTCGTTTAAGCAAAACCCGTGGTTGACGACGGATCTAAAATAAAAGTTGACGGCTGGTGCAGGTTGGGCTGCTGGTGGCGTCGTGATGTGGTCAGGGCCATGTGGTGATGCCAGTTATTGTAGAGTCGTGATGGTGGAGTCGGTAAAATCTGGTGGCGGTGTCTAACATAGACCCGACGGATCTTATGCAGATTTGAGGATGACTGGGTGGTGATGGTCCGAGGTGGCCTGGTGGAGGGACATGATGGGTAGATCGTGGCTGGTGATTATGTGGTTAACCACCACGATGGTGGTGGTTCGTGTATTAAGTGGTGGCGACGGGGTGGCTGTGATGAATGGTGGAGTCGTTTTGGTCGATCTACGGTGGATCTATGATAAAGGTGTTGTGGATGGCAGTAGAGATCAATGGTAGTGGTGTAGCAGGTGGCGGCCGACGGTGGTTTTCAGTGGCCGGAAAAGTTGCGGCTGCTGTTGGAGAGAGTGTGTTTTAGGGTTAGGTTTATTATATGAAAAATGAATGATGAAACCCTAATTGGCTTATTTATATATACTTTCAAGGTTTATAGAAATATAGCAAATGTGTAATAGATTAAGGTATATGTTGAAAATTTTACTGTAGGGACTAAAACAGTAACTTTTGTTATAATTTTCGTTAATTACTAGTTCGAGGCTCGTTTATGATAGTTACCGGGAGATTCAAGACCCGAAATTTTCGCCATTGCGTTCCAAATGATTTTTCCTATAAAAATGAGCGTTCACTTGACCATTGTTTAATAATATTTCGTAAACTCTTAAAAAAATTGTTGATTATTTATCTAGTATCACGGTCGAACTTAAATTTAACGAAAAAAACGAATTTCACTTAAATGTTCTCATTTCTAATAAACGTTAAAAATATTAAATAATTTAATACATTGTTTATTGAATATCTCTGAATAATTGAATATAAATTTAATTTGTATCGCGTCAATTCTCAAATTTTACGAAATCTTTTACAGTATGTAGTCCCGTTTCCGAATCAAATAACTTTGATATCTCTCAAAAACGAATTTCGATTAATAAATAATATAATTTATTATTATTTAAAGTCTGGAAGATTCCCGGTTGTCACAGTACATCCGTGTTATTTAGAGTTCGTCCTCGAACTCAATCGTTGATACCCTAATAAAAGTGTAGAGAAAAGGATTTTGAAGTTCTACCCCGTTGTTATATCGAATATACTTAGATCTACTCACATATAATTATGTCCGAACTTTTAAAATCGTGTTACCCACCAATAGTTACTTAGGTAAACAATAGATAGAAGTGGAATATATTTGAGCAGTTTTACACGTCAAACTGACAAATCGGCCATCGTTCATAGAACAATAAAAGGAAGACATTCGAAGAGAAGAGTCTAGAAAAATTGTCAGTTCTTAAAAGTCTACAAGTGTTCACCACCACCAGCCCGTTATATATTCAGAAAAGATTCACGTAACAATTCGTGAATCAAACGAAGCCTAAATAATTACTCTTCAAAACGTCGTCATGATACGATAACAAGACGAAATATGATGAATTCGTATGGACGAATCCTGAGTCAAAAGAAATACACTCCAAACTCGAATATTAAATCAATACCATAAATATACAGGGTCACGTCGGATATCCTTAAGCCCACTCATTTATAATCTCATATTTGCATACAGAAGCGTCCTAATCTATGCAAATATGTCATTATAAACTTATGGTTCGGTGATTTATGATTTCTTTATTCAAATGCAAAGGCGTCCCAATCCATTTTAATAAAGACTTCATAAATCATCTTACTTAAGTGTCACCGGCAAAATACCCAACTCAAAATCGTTAAAATCTCTAAACGATATTATCCAAAATTACCAAAAGCAAAGAGCATGAGTTGACAATAAGTCATTTTCCATAAGTAGACGTTTCGAAAGTACCATATCGAATAACATAAGTGTCGTTAGGCGATAAAGCGATCGTAGATATATATCAAGTAAAGAAACTCACAGTTATAAGTAGGATAATTATATGGTACTCGGTTCTAAATAAGCAATTATCCAATCACACAAGTCTTTCCTATCCTCGAGGGAGACTCATCAAACACTAAGCTTAGTAATAACTTATCATAACCCAACCTCGAAACTCACTCACAAAGAATGGCCTCGGGTTTTGTTATTAATTATTACACATCTCAACTTTCGATGACTCAGCTCGACTCCGAAAATACAACACATTCCCAATTAACACGTAAGACTGCGAGTCTTACCCACCCCGAGGTAATTCATCAAAAATCATAGGCTGTGTAACGTCATATACTTAAATTCCATCTCGCACTCAATCAAACATGAGGCTCACCTAGGCACAGTTAAGTATTGTTACACCTCTCAACCTTTTTAATGAATTAGCTCGAACCTAGGGATTACCCACGACCAATCGTCAACCAAAATTCATATAATGTCCCTAAGTTTTGTTATAAACGATCTGCGGGACCATTGTGTAACACACACTGCCCGATAAATGTTTTATCATTCATATATAAAAATATATTATATGTCTGAGTGTACAAATCAAGCAATCGAACTCATCTAAACAAGTAATAACATGGCAGGCAACAAAGCAGTATCAAACATGCATTGCAAATATTCATATAGCAGCGTAATAAGTATGATGTGATGAGTGTTACTACTAATTAAAACTGAGAGCCGGTTATAGTCTAGAGTTACTAATGCAACCTAGTTCTCTATAACCAAGGCTCTGATACCAATCTGTCACACCCCCAAATTCACTGCAGCGGAAGACTTACTTTGGGGACTTGTGACTTCATGAGTATTCGAGAGCTTGATCCGAGAACGACCTCTACATGCCAAAAACCACAAAGAAGACTCCAAATAATCCACATAGTCAAGTACCTGAAATACATGCTTAAAAATGTCAACATAAAGTTGGTGAGTTCATAAGTTTGTTTTAAAATGTTTATGAAAAATTAGAGTTTTACCGACCACTGCACCTTGCAGTAAAATATAAGAGTTTAAAAATCACAGTTTCTGTTAAATAAACTTTCTTTGATAATTCCAAAGTTTATTAATAAAAATCAAAGTTTATTGATAAAAACAGAGTTTACTGTTAAAAGCAGAGTTTACTGATAGTAAATATGGCTTACTGATAACAACAGAGTTTTCTAGAAATAAATAGAGTTTTATGATAAAACAGAGTTCACAGATAATAGTTAGCGTATTCTGATAAAAACAAAGCTCACTGATAAATAATAAAGTTTTCTAATAGAATAAAATTGTTTAATGAACCACAAGATTTTCCAAACTCTTAGTGACAATATAACAAATACAAAGCCACTAAATAAAATAAGGCATTTATTGTTGTCTAAGCTCATGACACCGAAGCGTTAACAACACCGGTAGTATAATCATATAATGCAGCCCCTACGGATGCCTAACCCACGACATCCGTCCAAAGACTCAAATGAAACTGTGCCCGCTTGTCCTCTGTTGGACCAAGCCGGACAGGGGCGTCAACCCCGATAGATCTATCCATAACATTCGCGCTTTCGTCCGGTCATCCGGCCGAAATTAACGGTTCATGACAATGGGCCAAAGTAATTGGGTTAAAGCGGGACTTAGACCAATACATAAACGAGTATATGCACTTGTGTTCATTCTTGCAGCCATTGTCTCTACCCGAGAACCAGTGAAAAAGCAGTTAAAGTTTTGGGCTACGAAACCCACAATAGAAATTTTGGTATCAACATTCATAAGTACTACGTATAACAATTAATGGAGTTGACCACTCAGCACGTAACAGTTAAACCAGTTTAAGGATAGTTTATAACCAACCAAATAAGCTTAAAATTATCTTATGACAATCAAGACATTTATAAACAGATAAACAGTTATTGACAACCAAACAAGTTTATAAGTAGTTTCTGACCAAGCATGTACCTCCCCCAAAGAGCAATTATAAAACACTTATAATTCGATTTAAAACAAGAAAATGTGGGGTATGAACTCACCTCGACGTAGTAGCGCGAACAATAGTGATGCTAATAATGCGCTCCGCACAAACGGAAATTGATACGGCTCGGTCATGGTGTTGTGGTTTAACTAATCGGCTAAATGCAATAACATTATTTGAGTTCTCGATACATATGTACATCAACACGACCCGTTGATAAAATATTTAAGTTCCAAGTATAATAGTTTGGTGGTTGGTTAAATAAATTAAATAACTTAGACAATATGGTTCGACACATTTAAAGAAAAATCATCACTTAATTAATAATTGTCACTTTTATGTAAAAAGTATAACTTTATCAGTTTATCAATACAATAGTTACCATCTATTTTATCGGTTTACAAATATAATATTATATATTTATTTTATTGGTTTACAAAATATAACGGTATTTATTTGTTTTATCAGTTTATAAATTTAATAGTACTTATTAGTTTTATTGATTTAAAAATATAATGATAGTTTGTAGCGAACAAAATCTAAAGTATAGAATCTTATAGAAATTTTGACATGACCTACTCGTTTATACAACGTTTTTTATATTTAATAATTCTCAATATTTTCTATTTTTCAAACCATCTAAAAACACTAGTCGCGTTTTAACGTATATCCAACTAGAATAAATAAATCACTATAATTAAATAAAAATCATACACAACCTATGTGTTGTATATCAAAAGCAAAACTCCCTAAGTAATCTATTTAAACGCACATCCAAACGTCTAATTATATTTATAGTTCTCGTAATAACGATAGTGTTCAACATATTTATTTAACCAATAAATATATATACCACCATTTTAATCCGCTTTAATACTTAATAAAATTAGATATGTTATTAGCCGATCCTAAACCACAACGAACCATGAACTCAAATCGTGCCCGACACCTTAAACTCTCGACGACCTGCGTCCGAATGCACTCGAACACTACAAATCAGCAAACCCAAACGCACCATTAACCCTGCTGTTAATCCCAAACGCTCCCCCTAAAGCCGGCTGTTAACCCCAACTGCTCCCCTACAGTACTAAAATCAGCAACAACACCTCTTGTGGGGTTTCTAACCGAACCAAGCACTCCCGTACTGTTGTTTACACAGCGAACCAAACACACTTGCTGCTGATACGCAGCAAACCAAACGCACTTGCTGCTGGTACGCAGCGAACAAAATGAACCCTTAAGGCTGTTTATACAGCGAACCGAAGCATCCCTACTGCTACAAATCAACACGCCCTTGCTGATGTTTAACAAACCAAACACTCCTGCTACTGTTAAACAGCAGACCCGACACTCACTGCTGTTGTTAGGCACTCCCTGCTAACTCCAAACACGCCCCTTAACGAGGTTTTCTGCCTGATACAAACACACTTGCGTGGTGTTCTTTTTGCTGAACCAACACGCCCACCTTTGCTGTAATCCCAACGCCCCCTGAGGACGATTTTACAGCAGATCCGTACACCCTCGTGGTGTTTTATCTCGAGCCAAACACACCCGTAGTGGTTTTTCTGCCATACCATGCACACATACACCCGTGGCGTTGTTAGAACTTGGATCGGGCATAAAACCACTTCTAGCGGGCTGAATACCAACTAAAGCTAACACCCTTTTAAATATCCGAACAAACACCACGTATGTGATTCGTTCGTGGTGTACCAATAGCGAACGAACAGTCCCTTGTGGTGGTTCTACCCACGCCAAACGCACCCTAATATTCGTTTAAGCAAAACCCGTGGTTGACGACGGATCTAAAATAAAAGTTGACGGCTGGTGCAGGTTGGGCTGCTAGTGGCGTCGTGATGTGGTCAGGGCCATGTGGTGATGCCAGTTATTGTAGAGTCGTGATGGTGGAGTCGGTAAAATCTGGTGGCGGTGTCTAACATAGACCCGACGGATCTTATGCAGATTTGAGGATGACTGGGTGGTGATGGTCCGAGGTGGCCTGGTGGAGGGACATGATAGGTAGATCGTGGCTGGTGATTATGTGGTTAACCACCACGATGGTGGTGGTTCGTGTATTAAGTGGTGGCGACGGGGTGGCTGTGATGAATGGTGGAGTCGTTTTGGTCGATCTACGGTGGATCTATGATAAAGGTGTTGTGGATGGCAGTAGAGATCAATGGTAGTGGTGTAGCAGGTGGCGGCCGACGGTGGTTTTCAGTGGCCGGAAAAGTGGCGGCTGCTGTTGGAGAGAGTGTGTGTTTTAGGGTTAGGTTTATTATATGAAAAATGAATGATGAAACCCTAATTGGCTTATTTATATATACTTTCAAGGTTTATAGAAATATAGCAAATGTGTAATAGATTAAGGTATATGTTGAAAATTTTACTGTAGGGACTAAAACAGTAACTTTTGTTATAATTTTCGTTAATTACTAGTTCGAGGCTCGTTTATGATAGTTACCGGGAGATTCAAGACCCGAAATTTTCGCCATTGCGTTCCAAATGATTTTTCCTATAAAAATGAGCGTTCACTTGACCATTGTTTAATAATATTTCGTAAACTCTTAAAAAAATTGTTGATTATTTATCTAGTATCACGGTCGAACTTAAATTTAACGAAAAAAACGAATTTCACTTAAATGTTCTCATTTCTAATAAACGTTAAAAATATTAAATAATTTAATACATTGTTTATTGAATATCTCTGAATAATTGAATATAAATTTAATTCGTATCGCGTCAATTCTCAAATTTTACGAAATCTTTTACAGTATGTAGTCCCGTTTCCGAATCAAATAACTTTGATATCTCTCAAAAACGAATTTCGATTAATAAATAATATAATTTATTATTATTTAAAGTCTGGAAGATTCCCGGTTGTCACAGACTCAGTTGTTCTTGGTGAAAAGAAAGAATAGGTCGTTG
This sequence comes from Glebionis coronaria, assembly GCA_025667525.1. Lineage (NCBI taxonomy): Eukaryota > Viridiplantae > Streptophyta > Magnoliopsida > Asterales > Asteraceae > Glebionis > Glebionis coronaria. The sequence continues at coordinate 498,576,508 of CM046877.1, forward strand.
AGTATCTAAAAAAATGCAAACTTTAACGTAAATAACAAAATAATAAAAGCGATAAACTAATTAAAACTTATATAAAAGACTTTAAAAGAAATTAAGATTAAAGCTTGAAAAGTTTAAACTAAAAATAAGACTTTAAAAGAAATTAAGTAAATGACGAAAATATAAAAACTTTAAAAGTAAATGACGAGAAATTAAAACGTGATAAAAATGTAGACTTGAAAATAAAATACTTTAAAAATTAAACTAAGACAAATAAGTAAAAATAAAGCTAAGTAAAAATAAGACAAAACAATTAAAATAAAGCTAAGTAAAAATGGCGGGAAAAATAAGTTTAAAAATAAAATTGGACAAAAATGACATAATTTCGCAATTAATAGAAAATATGAATTAATTTCGCAAGAATTGCAAAATCATGCAACAATGTCGCAATGCACAATGTCGCAATGCACAATGTCGCAATGCACAATGTCGCAATGCACAATGTCGCAATGCACAATGTCGCAATTATGGACAATTGCAAAATCGAATCAGCTCAATTTCGCAACTTTATGAAAAGTTCCAAAATCGAATCAGACAAAAGTACAATTTCGCAACTTATGAAAAGTTCAATTTCGCAACTTTATGAAAAGTTCCAAAATCGAGTCAGACAAAAGTACAATTTCGCAACTTATGAAAAGTTCAATTTCGCAACTTTATGAAAAGTTCCAAAATCGAATCAGACGAAAGTACAATTTCGCAACTTATGAAAAGTTCAATTTCGCAACTTTATGAAAAGTTCCAAAATCGAATCAGACGTTCCTAAAAAATAGGAACCAGATGTATGACGAAAATAAGCAACTTTTTAGCACTTTTTCAAGGACAATAAGCTAAGAACAACTCTAATAAGCTATCAATAAGCTAGAGAGAAGGTTAAAACTCATAAAAACATCAAAAGAAACACACGGAAATTAAAAGATCTGAACTTCATGTAAAAACTTGATGAAAAAGATTATGAAAACAATAACGTGATTAACAAGAAAGATTAAAAAGATTAAATTTAAAACAAGATTAAGCGTAAAAGTAAAGATTCAATTAAAAAAAAGAAAGGAAGATGAAAGATTAAAGTTCTAGTGAGAGAAACTGTCACTTTCTCTCTCTAAAACTAAACTACTCCTACTCCTAAAACTAAAACTAACCAACCCTCCTAAATGAGTTTAGGAGGGTATTTATAGGAAAATGGGGAGGTGCATGTGTAGCCTCCTCTTTCTTTCTTTCTTCACGTCTTCTCGTTTTTTAAGTTCTTCGACTTTATCGACTTTGTCTCGGGATTAATTAAACTCGTCTTATAATTTCTTTATTTATTAGACTCGAGTTCTTCGGCTTTATTAAACTTCCGTCTTTAGACTTGTTCTTCGATAAATCTTCAGAATAGGCCTTGGACTTCCGTTCTTTTTGCACTCTTGATCTTTTGACTTCGTCTTTTGTCGTTTTCTTCTATAAAAGCCTGTGAATGCCCGTGTTTTCTCCACTTTTCACCTTTTCGTCCTAAATCACAACAAAAACACAAACCACGCATAATTCTGACATTTACGACATAAAATACACGTTTTGGCTTGGTTATTATTGTAATTAAGTGGTAAAAAGATGGGTGTTTTCACACCTATCAAATCCCCTACACTTGACCATTGCAATGTCCTCATGCAATGCATTAGTTACAAAGCTCGATTACATTTTTCATCATAATCAATCCACGTTGGCCTTTATTAAAGAGATAGAAAACTATAAACATTCAAAGTAAAGAAATAAAAAACATACCTTAGGGTTTTGGAAATGTCATGAATGATCATCATCCTTAAGTTTTCACTTTCTCCAAACCAAGCTTAAAAACGAGATCATTGTTATTATAAGTTAGCAAACTACCACGAACTCATGTGGGCCAATTATTCACTTAGACTCCCTTATTCCTATGTGTATCTCTTATATTTTATTGTTGTCTTGAATGATCACGAGGATGCATTGTTTGACTTATTTCGATAGTTATTTAGGCTGAAAATAAAGTGAACGATTTAATCAATAGTTAGCTAAAGGACAGAATCTTTTAAAACTGCTTCTCGGGACCTCAAAAAGTTCATGTCTTGGCATAACTCGCTTCGCGATTTGAGACCTTTCTCAGACCGATATTTGGCAGCGACTTCATACTTCAAATCTTGAGAGACGTTCATGAAATAATGGTCTTCTCTTCATAATAGGAATTTCTTCACTTGAAATTTTGAGAGATTCTTCATATATGGACCACGACTTCTTCATTTTTCTCCAATCATTACTTTGGACTTTGATATACAATGATCCGCCTCCTTTTAGGACTTGGATCTATTTATCCTCATACCTTGCTAGGGTCTTTTCGGATAAACTTCTCCATGACTTTTGGGGAGTATTTGCTTTTCGTCGTGTGTCTCGATCCTTCATATTGATTTTCGATAAATGATTCTTCACATCCCTTGGGATCTTTAGCAACAAAATGTAGCCCTCATGCCTTGTTAGGGCCTTTTCGGACTCGCCAATCTTCGCATCCCGCTTCAATAAGTTATGCCTTGGCTATGAACTCTAATCCATACCGAGCAACTTTTAAACGATCTTGGGCTAGAAGCTAAGTAACTTTTCAAATCGTACAACCTTATTTATTGCAGATAAATTTATTAGCAAGCGATGGGAGAATAGGCTTATAATTAACTCACATAAATTCACGAAAGAATACCAAACTTATAATTGACTCTATCATCTCTCGTTCTCCACAATTTAAAATCTCAAGGAATGAGACTCGTGGATGCTTAGCCTATTAAATCAATGTTTTGAGCTTTCGAGTCGCCTATAGGATCTTGCAAATTCTTAGACTTTTTCAAGTTTAGAAATCGCATTTTAAAGTTCCCTTGATAAACGACTCTCTAGGATCAATTATAGGAACTTGCGAAAAGTTCTTGTTCTTAACCCGTGAGAGTTAAGACTTTCGCGTTTTATAGCTCCCTATATAAAAGCCTTGCAAAACTTGACTTAAACGCGTTAAGGATGCTAGCTAGAGTAAACTTAGACAAGTAAACTCGGGTTGAGTCAAAAGATTCACAACGTTTGAAAATTAAAACCACTTTATTAAAAATTTATTCTAATAAGGAAAGAAAATAACTATACAAAGGTAAAAACAACTATACTACTAGGCCAAAATAGATTAAAAATTTTGAAAAATGTCGAAAAATCAAATTTCCGGTTAAAATGAGGACAAATACAAGGAAAAGGCCACTTAACTTCGATAGAAGTCCCCCCTACACTTAATATAAACATTGTCCTCAATGTTTAAGCATGTGGGAGTAAACTCCCCTACACTTAGGACATTGTGCACTTTGTGTAAATCTCGCTAAGAAAGGGACAACTAAAGAGATTCCTATTTTAATATTGAGAAATATAAAATAGTGAATCGAAAAGAGTTTAGGATAAAACCGGGAAGAAGGGAACACGGAATCACGGTTCGTCAAAAGTCATCAAGAGTGTGTCTTTGAAGCTCTAATCCCTGCACATGATAAGAAAGAAAGTAAGAAACACCACGGGGCTCCCCCTACACTTATGGTGAAAATAGATAGATAATTGGGTTGCCTCCCAAAAAGCGCTTGTTTTTGTTAACCGAGTCACGAGCCTGACTCTTCCCCGAATTAAATGGTCCATGGGGAAGCCTCGAATGCAATACCGGGATGAAAGACCTTGTCCTCGTTCCCGGTTGACATCAACAAAGGAGAGGCGGGGGGATAAGTCTTGAATGGGAGAAAGGTCCTTTCAACATACATAAAGTATGTGAAATCAAGATCCACGGGAGGTGGGGTGGGTAAAGTAAGCACATTGTCCTCCCCCAAAGACAATGGATGCTGAGCAAACGGCAAAGCTGGAATGTTATCAATCATAGCATAATCAATGTCACCTCCCGGGTCAAAGCACTCATCCTCCGTAATAGTGGCTAAAGAGGAGGATGAAAGGTGCTCGGGAGGGGGACTTGGGTCAATACTTTCAAGTAGCAAATTATCAAAAATAATATCCCCTTCCATGTCATCGTCATCAATACCTGGAGGCATGGAGTGAATGTCGATTTCTTCCAGCAATGGGTCATTATCTTCAACGGGAGGGATAGATGGAGGCAAAGACTCGGAAAGAGAAGGAGAAGTCAACGCTTCGATTTGAGCAATAAGAAGGTGCACTTTCCGTAATCTATCGCGAAGAATCACGTCTTCCACCTCATCCAAAAGATCATGTTTATCGATGAACTTCTCGTAAACCAGAGAGAATAAATCGTCATCACCCGCATCTCCCGGTGGAGATTGAGAAATTTCAAAAGTGAATTTCTCATAGCTTGGAGAAAGATCAACATCATTAGGATCGACCTCGTCCGTAAGAGCAACGTCGTCCTCAAGCTCCATAGCAGCCGGTATGTCACAAACCTCATCATCAAACAATTTATCAAGACCAAACTCACTAAGCTTACTCAATGTATCACAATCCTTAGACACGTTTGAGATATTGAGAGGAGGGATGAAAATTGCACTAGGACATTGAGCAGTAAGGTCATTCCAAGAAATAGTAGGCTCATCGTCATCATCAGCATAATAGTATGGATACACCAGGGGAGGAGTATAAGTCTCGATATTCGATATTTGCCCCTGTCGTTGATCCTCTTGACATTTCTCGATGATCTTGTTGCAAGCTTCTTGAATTTGTTGACTTTGCTTAACAAGAGTGTCCCATTGGTCGTGGGGGCTCAAATGTTCGAAGGAAGGTTGATGATCGATGGGGTATTGTGGGGGTTGAAAATGTTGAAAACCTGAATTATAGCATGGTTGTGGCTCATAGTAGTTCATCGGTTGAGAAGAATTAGAAACCGGGTTTGGTTCATAATAATCCATTGGTGAAGAAAACTGAGGACACGGATTTTGCTCATAATAATTCATAGGTTGACAATAATAGGTATCGTGAGGACCCCCAAAGTTGTTGCAAAATGGGTAAGGAGAAAGATCGGGTGCGTCTTGTAGATAGCTATTATCATTGTCATAATTGTACCCCGGTTCTTTCCCGTGATCATACGGGTATCGAACCGGGCACGACACATGCCAATGAGAATCGCTTCCACAATAGATGCACGGGGAAAGAGTAGGTGGGTTCAAAAAGGACGAATTAGTCGAGTTGCACAAAGGACAAAATCCGCATATGAATTGTGTATTGTTGATATCGTTGCCACACCGCTCACATGTACACCATTGACATGAGTCGTTCCCGTACAATCGTCTCCCGCACCCAACGCAATAGACATAAGAATCCATTAAGAAAAATAGATGAGCAAGAAGAATATTTTTTGTGCAAAACTTTGAAAAAGAAATGCCGTTTATGATTTTTCAAATGTTTTTGGATTTTAGAAAATTTTTGGACTCGAAAAATAACGTTCACAAGTGAACGGGTCCCAAAAGCCAACGCGTCTCTCACAAAAAACCGTAAATCCTCACGAAAAGAGCCGGCAGCTGCGCCATTTTAATGTTAGAGATTTTTCTAGTTGAAAAGTTCGTTTCTCGGAATCTTCTCGAATTGATCACGGTTCAAAGTGTGCGACTCAGTTGTTCTTGGTGAAAAGAAAGAATAGGTCGTTGAGTATCTAAAAAAATGCAAACTTTAACATAAATAACAAAATAATAAAAGCGATAAACTAATTAAAACTTAAATAAAAGACTTTAAAAGAAATTAAGATAAAAGCTTGAAAAGTTTAAACTAAAAATAAGACTTTAAAAGAAATTAAGTAAATGACGAAAATATAAAAACTTTAAAAGTAAATGACGAGAAATTAAAACGTGATAAAAATGTAGACTTGAAAATAAAATACTTTAATAATTAAACTAAGACAAATAAGTAAAAATAAAGCTAAGTAAAAATAAGACAAAACAATTAAAATAAAGCTAAGTAAAAATGGCGAGAAAAATAAGTTTAAAAATAAAATTGGACAAAAATGACATAATTTCGCAATTAATAAAAAATATGAATTAATTTCGCAATAATTGCAAAATCATGCAACAATGTCGCAATGCACAATGTCGCAATGCACAATGTCGCAATGCACAATGTCGCAATGCACAATGTCGCAATTATGGACAATTGCAAAATCGAATCAGCTCAATTTCGCAACTTTATGAAAAGTTCCAAAATCGAATCAGACAAAAGTACAATTTCGCAACTTATGAAAAGTTCAATTTCGCAACTTTATGAAAAGTTCCAAAATCGAATCAGACAAAAGTACAATTTCGCAACTTATGAAAAGTTCAATTTCACAACTTTATGAAAAGTTCCAAAATCGAATCAGACGAAAGTACAATTTCGCAACTTATGAAAAGTTCAATTTCGCAACTTTATGAAAAGTTCCAAAATCGAATCAGACGTTCCTAAAAAATAGGAACCAGATGTATGACGAAAATAAGCAACTTTTTAGCACTTTTTCAAGGACAATAAGCTAAGAACAACTCCAATAAGCTATCAATAAGCTAGAGAGAAGGTTAAAACTCATAAAAACATCAAAAGAAACACACGAAAATTAAAAGATTTGAACTTCATGTAAAAACTTGATGAAAAAGATTATGAAAACAATAACGTGATTAACAAGAAAGATTAAAAAGATTAAATTTAAAACAAGATTAAGCGTAAAAGTAAAGATTCAATTAAAAACAAGAAAGGAAGATGAAAGATTAAAGTTCTAGTGAGAGAAACTGTCACTTTCTCTCTCTAAAACTAAACTACTCCTACTCCTAAAACTAAAACTAACCAACCCTCCTAAATGAGTTTAGGAGGGTATTTATAGGAAAATGGGGAGGTGCATGTGTAGCCTCCTCTTTCTTTCTTTCTTCACGTCTTCTCGTTTTTTAAGTTCTTCGACTTTATCGACTTTGTCTCGGGATTAATTAAACTCGTCTTATAATTTCTTTATTTATTAGACTCGAGTTCTTCGGCTTTATTAAACTTCCGTCTTTAGACTTGTTCTTCGATAAATCTTCAGAATAGGCCTTGGACTTACGTTCTTTTTGCACTCTTGATCTCTTGACTTCGTCTTTTGTCGTTTTCTTCTATAAAAGCCTGTGAATGCCCGTGTTTTCTCCACTTTTCACCTTTTCGTCCTAAATCACAACAAAAACACAAACCACGCATAATTCCGACATTTACGACATAAAATACACGTTTTGGCTTGGTTATTATTGTAATTAAGTGGTAAAAAGATGGGTGTTTTCACACCTATAAAAAACCTTCTATTTTTAGAAACTTATTTATTTCAGGCAGCTAATCTATTAATGGAAACTTATTTAATTAAGGCAGCTGATCTATTTATGGAAACTTTCTATTTTTAGAAACTTATCTATTTTAAGCAGTAATTCTATTTTTGGAAACTTTCTATTTTTGGAAACTTTCTATTTTTGGAAACTTTCTATTTTTGGAAACTTTCTATTTTTGGTAACTTTCTATTTTAAAAAACTTTCTATTTTTGGAAACTTTCTATTTTTGGAAACTTTCTATTTTTGGAAACTTTCTATTTTAGGAAACCTGCTATTTTTGGAAAGTTACTTATTATTACACAGTAAGTATAATAATGCATGAAATACCAGAAATACTTAATCAGATTAAATAGAATATAAGATAAACACAGTTTAAGGCTTTAAAACAGTAAAACATGGTAAGAACATATAAAATAAGCTAAGACATGACATAAAACCAGCTACATATTTAGTGAGCAGATACTTATTCATGTATGTATTTATGTAGCACTAGTGGTACGGAAGTAGGATTCCTCTCAGTTCATCTTCTTCGTTCACTGGACATAAGGTACGGATTCCCGTCCTTTCAGTATGGACATTCTTTCCTTATTAGGATTCCCCGTATGCAGCCAAATGTTTTCCCGTAGTATAAGTTATGTGTTTGATTTGCTTATGTTTAATTAAGAATACCTATAGCCATATACATGCATGACCAGTTTCACCTAGTTATGGAGGTACCATAACCATAACATTAGAGGCACTGATGTTATGACTTCACCACGGCGGAGTGATTGCTCGTGGCGTCCCTTAAGCTTTTGGCCATTTATATTATATTTATCATGTGGGGCGTATGGGTGCATCCTAGTTACATGTTTTCAGTCAGGATTTCATGGTGAATGTGGTGTGTGCCTTGCATCCTTCACAAGGAGCTGATCCCTCCTACCCAAAAACCAGTATATTAAATTAGAGGCAGCCCCTCTAATTTGCATGATGAGGTCACCCCTCCAAGTATTCATGCACGGTGGATTTTCATGACCTATATTGGCTAATGGTAAAATATGACAAACAGTTTTTACAAGATAAACATAAGACTTTTCAAACTATAAAACCAGTTTTATCAAGACTTAACAAGGTTACTCGGGACTTAGTTTTCTTCCGCTGTTATATGTTATATGATGCTTTATTGTACATCCGTGCACTGAGCGTATTTGCTCAGCCGTTTTCCTTTTCTATGTTCCCAAAACGGCAGGTACTCAGGGACGCTCATAGACATTAAGAGTACGTGCATATGGACTGGAAGCTTTCTAGCCTTCTTTACTTTATGCATTTCCTTTCTTATGATACATTTTCTATGGACATTGTTTAGTCCTTTCCTTTACTATACTATGTTTGTGTGTGATGAGCTTTACATTTGGACTACCGATGTTTGATTCCGGTATTTTCCTTTTATGGTCAAGTAATGTTTAGACATTTTTCCTTGTATGCTTTGATGACACGCCATAATTGCATGTGACATTTCCATTATCAAAATGGGGTGTTACACTCATGACCTGAGGTTTAGCAACTTACAACAGTCCTTGAACATTTTTAAAACTCATTCTATAGTCCCCGAGATTCGATCCAAATATCGACAACAATTTTTGGATTGTGCCGATACTCGTCTCCCAGTACACGAATACTAAAACTAGCATAACTTTTCGCTCGTAATGAGTTAGAAGCTCATTCAAGCGGCAAAACGAGCGTCTTGAAGATTACTACAACAATATCACATCATCCCATTTCATAATCAGACCTAAGACTTTCAAAAATACCCTTTTACCTACTAGTCTAAAATGACTAGTTAAAACTTATATCAAATCAATATTTCAACCCATTCCAACAATTTCTATACTCCTAATATCATCCTAATATCATCCTAACACATCCATCTAACTCCTAACACCCTAGAATGATCATCCAAAAATTAACCCACTCAAAATAAATAACATGCAACAACATCCCACTATGAATATAAAAATATTAACACATGTTTCACCATAAAAATGGATCAAACAACATGTTCTTCATCAAAAATTAAAAAGAAAAATTTAGTGGATGCATGTTGGAAAAATTTATACCAAATTGAAGCTTGTTGAATTTCCAAGATGGGTCTTCTTTTATATTTGAATGAATCAAAGTAGAAAGTGATTTTTGAGGGTGGCTATGGTGATGGTGGTGGACGGCAAACACAAGAGGAAGAGAGAGGGTGGGTGATTTTCTTATTAAATGAGTTTTTAAATAAAAACTAGTTAGTGGAATTTGTTAAAATAGTCCAAGGTTTGGGTAGTTTTTGTCAAAAAGGCATTCCTTTGGGTTAAAATGTAAATATTCACTTAAGTAGCGGGAAATGTCAAGAAGTAAATTTTGAAAATATTTACGGGGCTCGGGTTTCGTAAAAATACTTTTTGAAAGTTAAAACGCTTGAAAATATAATAACAAAGCTTCGACACGACTTAAAACGTAATTAAATCGAAAACATCGAAATTAAATATCGAGACATTCGATAATGAAACGTAAAATTTTGGGCATCCGTCGGTATCGCGATCACTAATAGTTATCGTCATTCGTTAAAACGTGAAACACGAGAAATAAAGATTAAATATAATAAAAATCATTTTTATGATTATTTGAGAATATAATATCGATACCTAACATATTCCTTGTCGGTTTTCATCTAATCGACATTTTTACACTAGTTTCAAGTCATAACCTTCTCGGTTAGTCGATAAATTTTAAATTCTCATTAAAGTAAACACGTAATACGTAATAGTCGAGATTAAAATAACGACCTGAAGTTGACGGATTGTCACATCATCCCCACCAAATTAGGATCTTCGCCCTCGAAGATCAACTTGCGTTCTTGCCCGATCGCTTGTTGAAATCAAAGAGATGAGGGTAATTCTTCCACATTTGGTCTTCTCGTTCCCAAGTATACTCCGGTCCTCTCCGAGAGTTCCATCGAACTTTGACAATAGGTATTCGGCTTTGCTTCAGTTGCTTGACTTCACGATCCATGATCTCGACTGGTTCTTCAATAAAGTGCAACTTTTTATCAACCTTAACCTCGTCTAACGGTATAATGAGTTCTTCATCGGATAAACACTTCTTCAGATATGAATCCCATACAGTTCTTGTGGTAGTTCAAGTTGGTATGCCACGGGTCCTACTCTGGATGAAACCTTGAATGGTCCGATATAATGAGGACTCAACTTCCCACGTTTTCCAGATCGTACAACACCTTTCCATGGTGATACCTTTAGCATAACCTTATCTCCCACGTTAAACTCCAATGGTTTTCTTCTCACATCCGCATAACTCTTCTGTCGGCTTCGAGCAGACAACAACCTATTCTTGATTTGCACAATCATATCCATCGTCTCTCTAATCAAATCTGGTCCAGTGAGTTGGGCATCACCAACCTCACTCCAGCTAACGGGTGATCTACATTTTCTCCCATAAAGTGCTTCAAAAGGTGCAGCTTTAATACTCGCGTGATAACTGTTATTGTACGAGAATTCGGCCAAATGTAAGTGCTTATCCCAGCTACTTCCAAAGTCTATCACACAAGCACGTAGCATATCCTCCAAAGTTTGGATTTTTCTTTCGCTTTGCCCATCAGTTTGTGGATGATAGGCTGTGCTCATATCCAAATTGGTTCCTAATGACTTTTGAAGTGATCTCCAAAATCCAGAAGCAAAACGACTATCTCTATCGGAAATGATTGAAATAGGAACACCATGCTTGCACACGATTTCCTTCAAATAAATATCGGCGAGTTTCTCCAAGCCGAACCTCTCGTTGATTGGAATAAAATGAGCGAATTTAGTTAAACGATCGACAATAACCCAAATTGCATCGAACCCAGAAGGTGTCCTTGGGAGTTTTGTGATGAAGTCCATCGTAATTCGCTCCCATTTCCAGATTGGAATTTCAGTTTGGACAAGTAATCCTGACGGCTTCTGATATTCAGCTTTCACTTTTGCACATGTTAAGCATTTCGCGACGTATGTTGCAATATCAGCTTTCATATTCGGCCACCAGTATAACTTTTTCAAGTCTTGGTACATTTTGTCCGATCCAGGATGAATAGAATACTTGGACTTATAAGATTCTAACATAATCAAGTCTCTCAGTCCGTCATATAATGGTAACCAGATTCAACCTCTCAAACATTTGATACCATCGGCTCGCGTCTCAAATGTTTCACCGTCTCCTCTAAATCTTTCGGCTGCAATATTTTCCTTCTTGCACGCTTCGATTTGTGCGTTTCGAATCTGCTCAGGTAAGTCATTATGAACTGTCACTACCAAAGCACGCACTCGAATCGGTTTCTCCCTTTCCTTTCGACTTAACGCGTCAGCTACCACGTTCGCCTTTCCTGGATGATAACGAATTTTGCAGTCATAATCACTCAAGAGTTCAACCCATCGACGTTGCCTCATATTCAGCTCCTTTTGATCCAATATGTATTGTAGGCTTTTATGATCAGTGAATACTGTACACTTCGTGCCATACAGATAATATCTCCAAAGTCGCAGAGCAAAAACCACAGCACCCAATTCTAAGTCATGGGTTGTGTAGTTCTCCTCGTTCTTCCTTAATTGTCTAGAGGCATATGCGATCACCTTTTCACGTTGCATTAGAACAACACCGTATCCTCGAAGAGATGCATCGCAATAAACAACAAAGTCTTCACTTCCTTCAGGTAACGATAAAATCGGCGCACTACAGAGTTTCATCTTCAGGGTTTGGAAAGCATCCTCTTCATCATCGCCCCACACATACGGTTTATTCTTCTGAGTCAGCTTAGTTAATGGTTTCAATATCAAAGAGAATCCTTCAATAAACCTTCGGTAGTAACCAGCCAAACCTAGAAATTGTCGCACTTCAGTTGGAGTAGTCGGAGCACTCCAATTCTTGATGGCTTCGATCATTGCAGGATCAACATGTACTCCACTTTTATCAATCACATGTCCGAGAAATTGTACAATATTAAGCCAAAAATCACACTTTGAGAATTTAGCGTACAACTTTTCGTTCTTCAACAAGTTCAAGATAATCCTTAAGTGTTCGGCATGCTCTTCATTGCTCTTGGAGTAGATTAGAATATCATCTATGAAAACGATCACGGATTTATCAAGATACGGCTTACAAATGCGATTCATTAAGTCCATGAATATGGCAGGTGCATTAGTCAAACCAAAAGGCATAACCAGAAACTCATAATGACCATAACGAGTTCTAAACGCCGTAATAGGAATATCTTCCTCACGTATGAGAAGTTGATGGTAACTAGAACGAAGATCAATCTTGGAGAAAACAAGAGAACCTTGAAGTTGATCAAATAAATCGTCAATTCTTGGAAGCGGATAACGATTCTTGATCGTTAGCTTATTCAGCTCTCGGTAATCAATACACATACGAAACGAACCATCCTTCTTCTTAACGAATAAGACAGGATCTCCCCAAGGTGACGAACTCGGTCTTACAAAACCTTTATCAGATAGCTCTTGCAATTGCACAGATAACTCCTTCAGCTCGGATGGGGCTAAACGATATGGCGCACGAGCCACGGGTGCAGCACCAGGAATTAAGTCAATTTGGAATTCTACTTGCCTTAGAGGCGGAAGTCCAGGCAAATCTTCCGGAAACACTTCAGGAAAGTCACGGATGACAGGTTCATCTTCGGCACGTTTCTCCTTCGATTCCTTCTCCAATACTTTAGCTAGGAATAACTCACAACCTCTTTCGATATACTTACGAGCCTTAATGTACGAAACGATTTTTAGTCGTGAATTACGTTGATCACCTTCGATAACCATGGTCTTGTCATCCAAGGGAATCCTAACTTTCTTTTCTCCACACAAGATAGACGTGTTATACTTGGATAGCCAATCCATTCCGATAATAATATCAAAACTTCCCAATTCGACAATCATCAAGTCTATTTTGAAAATACGGTTCAGAAGATTAAGAGAACATCCTAGGAGCGCACGATTGGTACTCACTAATTTACCATCAGCTAGTTCTACCTCATAACTCGCGTCTAATTCAACCAGTTTGATATCAATTAAGGCACTAAAACTCGTAGACACAAAGCTTTTGTCCGCACCAGAATCAAATAAAGCTGTAGCGTAACGTTTGTTCAGTAAAAACGTACCAGTGACAACTTTCGGGTTTTGCTTCGCTCCGGCTTCACCCAACTGATAAGCTTTTCCCTGGTTATCTACTCCACGTGCATTCTTTGGAGGTTGAGGGAATTGGTTCCTCATGTGTCCTTTACCTTGGCAGTTAAAACACGTCACTCCCTTCTTTCCTGGTCCCCAACAGTCTTCAGTCTTGTGACCTAACTTGTTGCACTTCCCACACTTAGCACACTCACCAGTATGAGACTTCTTGCAGCGTTGACATCTGGTTCCCTTATCAGCAGATGAAGTTTTAGTCATCGCATTAGCATTACCCCTCCTTCGGTTTTGATTCCTATTGTGAGATTGACGGTTATCACCACGATCATCACTATCATTTTCAGCTCTTCTTTTGTTACCTTCAGAAACACCATCAGCCTTGTCTTGGATGATTTGACCCATTAGTTGGTAGGCCATACGAACAACTTCATCAATATTGGCAGGTTTAGATGAGGTCACATCACCACGGATGTTGGTAGGTAAGCCTCGAATATACTGCTCTACCTTCAAGTATTCTGGGTTAACTTTGTTTGGACAAAGTAGAGCAAGTTCATGGAATCTATTTGTGTATCCATCGATGTCAGTACCCTTCAGTCTCAGCTGGTATAGTTCCTGTTCTAACCTCTGAATAACACTCCTTGGACAGAATTCCTCAGTCATCCACCTTCTTACCTCAACCCAAGGTGTAGCATAAGCAGCATCCATACCCATTGATGCCATTCTCCCATTCCACCAAGTTAATGCTCGCCCTTGAAGAGTAGCATAGGCAAACATAACCTTGTCTCCTTCCTCACTTCCACTAAATCGAAACACGGATTCCAATTTTTCAAACCATTTCATTAACCCAACAGCACCTTCAGTACCCTTAAAACTTGGAGGTTTGCATTTCATGAACGAGGTATCATTATACTTCTTGTTTTCAGGAATCACTAGTCTATCAGCATCACCAGTTCCAGCTCCAGCATTGCCAGCTCCAGTATTACCAGCTCCAGTATTACCAACTCCAGTAGCGCCAGCTCCAGTATTACCAGCTCCAATATTGCCAGCTCCAGTATTGCCAGCTCTAGTATCGCCAGCTCCACCAGATCCACCGGATCCACCAGCTCCACCAGATCCACCAGATCCACCAGATCCACCAGCTCCACCAGATCCACCGGCTCCATAATTCATATTTGCCATAAATGCATTCATAGAGACCTGAAATTGATCAGCTACTATAGCACGTAACTGAGTCTCAGTCAATTGTTTTGGCGGCATGATCCTGTTACACAATTCACATCAAAATGAGTATTCATTCAACGCTTGTGATAACAAAACATGAATAACACAAAATAAGAATAGATAGATGAATAGAAACAAGAATGGATGATAGAATAAAAAAAATAGAATTTGGACAAGGAATGAAGATTCACGAGGAATGAGTCAAAAGACAGGGATTTCTATTGTGACAATCAGCGTCGTTTGTAAATTACGTATTAGTATTATAATAATCAAATAATAAACATTTATAAATAAATAAATGTAATCCATTATGCTTTAAGCATAAATAATAATTAAATATTTATAACATATATATACTTTTCTTATTCTCGTCCATTGGCAACTCGGATGTTTCGCTTGCAGATGTTATAGTCAAAAGATTTCAAAATTTTATTTTTGGAAAATCTTTTCGTTCTCTATAACTTGAGCTCTGATGCCAATCTGTAACACCCCCAATTTCGGGTCATAGCAGCGGAAGGGTCATTGGGTGTTACTGTCATGGTCCAACCTCAATATCATAGAAAACGCCTAATGTTATGACTTCACCATAACCATAACCATAACATTAGAGGCACTGATGTTATGACTTCACCACGGCGGAGTGATTGCTCGTGGTGTTCCTTCAGCTTTTGGCCATTTATATTATATTTATCATGTGGGGCGTATGGAGCATCCTAGTTACATGTTTTCAGTCAGGATTTCATGGTGAATGTGGTGTGTGCCTTGCATCCTTCACAAGGAGCTGATCCCTCCTACCAAAAAACCAGTATATTAAATTAGAGGCAGCCCCTCTAATTTGCATGATGAGGTCACCCCTCCAAGTATTCATGCACAGTGGATTTTCATGACCTATATTAGCTAATGGTAAAATATGACAAACAGTTTTTACAAGATAAACATAAGACTTTTCAAACTATAAAACCAGTTTTATCAAGACTTAACCAGGTTACTCGGGACTTAGTTTTCTTCTGCTGTTATATGTTATATGCTTATCCTATTCATGCTTTATTGTACATCCGTGCACTGAGCGTATTTGCTCAGCCGTTTTCCTTTTCTATGTTCCCAAAACGGCAGGTACTCAGGGACGCTCGTAGACATTAAGAGTACGTGCATATGGACTGGAGGCTTTCTAGCCTTCTTTACTTTATGCATTTCCTTTCTTATGATACATTTGCTATGGACATTGTTTAGTCCTTTCCTTTACTATACTATGTTTGTGTGTGATGAGCTTTACATTTGGACTACCGATGTTTGATTCCGGTATTTTTCTTTTATGGACAAGTAATGTTTAGACATTTTTCCTTGTATGCTTTGATGACACGCCATAATTGCATGTGACATTTCCATTATCAAAATGGGGTGTTACACTCATGACCTGAGGTTTAGCATATTACAACAGTCCTTGAACATTTTTAAAACTCATTCTATAGTCCCCGAGATTCGATCCAAATATCGACAACAATTTTCGGATTGTGCCGATACTTGTCTCCCGGTACACGAATACTAAAACTAGCATAACTTTTCGCTCGTAATGAGTTAGAAGCTCATTCAAGCGGCAAAACGAGCGTCTTGAAGATTACTACAACAATATCACATCATCCCATTTCATAATCAGACCTAAGACTTCCAAAAATATCCTTTTACCTACTGGTCTAAAATGACTAGTTAAAACTCATATCAAATCAATATTTCAACCCATTCCAACAATTTCTATACTCCTAATATCATCCTAATATCATCCTAACACATCCATCTAAATCCTAACACCCTAGAATGATCATCCAAAAATTAACCCACTCAAAATAAATAACATGCAACAACATCCCACTATGAATATAATAATATTAACACATGTTTCACCATAAAAATGGATCAAACAACATGTTCTTCATCAAAAATTAAAAAGAAAAATTTAGTGGATGCATGTTGGAAAAATTTATACCAAATTGAAGCTTGTTGAATTTCCAAGATGGGTCTTCTTTTAGATTTGAATGAATCAAAGTAGAAAGTGATTTTTGAGGGTGGCTATGGTGATGGTGGTGGACGGCAAACACAAGAGGAAGAGAGAGGGTGGGTGATTTTTTTATTAAATGACTTTTTAAATAAAAACTAGTTAGTGGAATTTGTTTAAATAGTCCAAGGTTTGGGTAGTTTTTGTCAAAAATGCATTCCTTTGGGTTAAAATGTAAATATTCACTTAAGTAGCGGGAAATATCAAGAAGTAAATTTTGAAAATATTTACGGGGCTCGGGTTTCGTAAAAATACTTTTCGAAAGTTAAAACGCTTGAAAATATAATAACAAAGCTTCGACACGACTTAAAACGCAATTAAATCGAAAACATCGAAAATATTAAATATCGAGACATTCGATAATGAAACGTAAATTTTTGGGCATCCGTCGGTATCGCGATCACTTATAGTTATCGTCATTCGTTAAAACGTAAAACACGAGAAATAAAGATTAAATATAATAAAAATCATTTTTATGATTATTTGAGAATATAATATCGATAACTAACATATTCCTTGTCGGTTTTCATCTAATCGACATTTTTACGCTAGTTTCAAGTCATAACCTTCTCGGTTAGTCGATAAATTTTAACTTCTCATTAAAGTAAACACGTAATACGTAATAGTCGAGATTAAAATAACGACCTGAAATTGACGGATTGTCACATATGATGTGTATACCTCTCTTGCCTAAAAGTACCAAAGAGGATCTAGATGAACAAGGAGATATAAGATCTACTCAAGTTGATGGAGAAAAACCCTAACACAAACCAAGCCGTGACCTATAAGGATTTGGCTAGGGCTTGTTTGTAGTGATTCCAAAAGAATGATGCCACCAAATGATTTGTAACCAAGATGGGACAAAGATTTAGTTGATTTAATGAATCAACTTTGGACTTTTGTGGCTTATGGCCGAAATGTTTGAGAGAGAAAGGAGTAGAGAGAAGTGAGTTGCATGTATGAGAGATGGTGATGTGTGTGTTTCGTCTTAAAAATGAGAGAGGGAAAGAGAATGCAAAAGGCATGAGTGCCTTGGTAAGGACATTTGTGCCAAGTGTAAGCTCTTCCCTTTCCAAGACAACCCTTCTTCTTCCACATATGCATGTGTGTGTATCGTGTAAGGATATCCAAAGAAAAGGTGGGCTTGTGTGGGATTGAGTTGGGCTAGGGCATAAGGAATACATAACTTTGGGCTAGCCCAAGAAAGTTTAGGAATACCTAAACTTATGCATACACATATACATGGCCACATATACATGGTGTAGCTAGATTTTCTAGTTTTTGGTTAAGTGTTGGGTATTTCCAATATTATGGATACATCTTACTTCTTGCTATCCATAGTTTTATGTGCAAGGTTCACATTATGAATCTTATTTCACAAGTGGGGATGTACAAGTATATGTACATGTTTAGACAAATTCACACATAACCCATAGAAATGTACACATGAGTTTGTGTTCTAGGATTATTGGGTGGAAATCTATTACATAAAATCATGGTAAAATCATGGATTTTACAGTAGCACCCCGTTATTTTAGCTTTGTCCTCAAAGCTACTAAAAACATAGTTATCTTCTAAGTAAGAGATGTTCTAAGTACATGATTTGTTTCAGGTTCTCTCTCAGGTACGGATGGCGGCACGAACGCGGAGTGGTCTACACCTAGGTTATTCTTATACGCCTAATCTGGCATTTATGGAAGCTTCCGTCATTATAGGTGAACATAAGAGAATGTAAAGAGATCTTTATCTGAATCGCACTATACATCCGATTGGGCAGTAAAGGAGACTGCTGCTGTGGATGGACAGGCGAGGAAGGCAAAGAGATCTTTATCCGGATCGCACTATACATCCGATTGAGCAGTAAAGGAGACTGCTGCTGTGGATGGACAAGCGAGGAATGCAAAGAGATCTTTATCCGGATCGCACTATACATCCGATTGAGCAGTAAAGGAGACTGCTGCTGTGGATGGACATGCGAGGAATGCAAAGAGATCTTTATCCGGATCGCACTATACATCCGATTGAGTAGTAAAGGAGACTGCTGCTGTGGATGGACAGGCGAGGAATGCAAAGAGATCTTTATCCAGATCGCACTATACATCCGATTGAGCAGTAAAGGAGACTGCTGCTGTGGATGGACATGCGAGGAATGCAAAGAGATCTTTATCCGGATCGCACTATACATCCGATTGAGTAGTAAAGGAGACTGCTGCTGTGGATGGACAAGCGAGGAATGCAAAGAGATCTTTATCCGAACCGCACTATACATCCGATTGAGCAGTAAAGGAGACTGCTGCTATTGATGGACAGGCGAGGAATGCAAAGAGATCTTTATCCGGATCGCACTATACATCCGATTGAGCAGTAAAGGAGACTGCTGCTGTGGATGGATAGGTGCGGGCTTCCCAAAGGGTGTTGTAGTCCTACTTTTCCCGAATCTAGGAGGGGACCATTAGCGCTGTAAATTTGGTTAGGAGGGCAAATCCATTGCAAATGGCCTCTGATATGAGGAGGACGCGTCAGCTTGTTTCATCCGCTGGGGAATCCGGGGACGCACTAATTCTACATCCTGTTCATGGGTGAGATACAAGTTATATCTCCATACCCGCGGATGTAAAACTTGGGGGTTGAAGGTAAAACAAACATGTTTAACTTTAATCCTTCATATATTAACAGCTTTAAGAAAAGACTTACGATCTTTACCTCTAGGTAGCGAGGTACAAACATTAGTTAATGGTACTAAAGTTTCTACCCAACAAGGAGGTTAAGACTGTTGTCGATAGTCTTTGCGTAAGAGGTTGCAAGGAATCTGCTTCCTTTGCCGCGAGACTGAGTGAGAGGGGCGCAGAAAAGAAGTACCTCAAATGGTGGAAATAAAAGAAGATGCCATGAATAAAGAAGCGTGCGCCTTGCAGGGTGTCGCAACATGGGTCATGCATTCATTATTACTGGTTCAAAATTTTGTATAAATTTTGACTTCTAAAGAGTGGAATTTCTCATCTCCCAACGTCTAGTGGGTGATGGTATTGTCGAACTAATTGGACCTGAAGAGAAAAGAGGAATGTCCAAAAGCATAGGACATTCATTATCTCCTTACGGAGGATGCCGAACATGGCCCTACAAAGTACACCCACTGTGAGCTGGGTGTGCCTTTCAGGTTTTAGGGTTGTCTAGGTGGCGGAAGTAACCCTACAAAATACACCCATTGTGGTTTGGGTGTGTCTTTCAGGGTTAGGCAGGGAAGAAACAGTTTAGGGAAACGGGTCACTCCCGGACCAAATGTTCTTTAGCCCGTTGGTGCTAGAGATGACACTAAATCTAGTTTTAACTATACCGGGGTTATGGCTCCCTAGTATAATCAAGGTTTCATCTCACCAAGGTGCACAAACCCAGTTTTGGCCATAAAGGATAATCGCATGTTACTTGCTAGTCAATTTGTGCCATGAACGACATTAAAGTAATCAAGGCTTTCTAGGATCTGATTGGTGTAAAACGGCTGATTCGGAAAGTTTTTAAGGAACAACCTCGGATGAGGGTGTTTAACTGTCATAACTTTTCCGTCGACTATCCCACAGTATAATAGGAGCCTAGAACTATCGGAGGGATTTCCATTACCTTACTAAATTTAGCAATTGTAGTGCTTTGGCCTACACATGAATCAGACAAGATAGATGTATATCATTTGTTTAGTAAGAACGTACCAGGTACGATGTTGGAGCCTGGGTTTGTTGGGGCATTGCTAGCCATGTACACTTGCGAAGGAATTCCCTTGTCGTCCTTCTTCTGATTGGCCCTCTTGGGACAATCAGGTCTCACGTGCCCAGGGGTTCAACACTCGTAACATACCACGGCTTTCTTCGGCCCGCTACTGCTTCAACCAGTGGGGTTTCGGTTTCTCGGTTGCCCACTTCCACTCCCTCGTAAATTAGACTTGCCCTTGTTGCGGTTTCCAGGATTGGTGTTGGGTCGACCTGGGGTGGCAACATTAGTTGGGCAATCGCGAGAAAAATGGCCTTGTTGGCCACACTTGTAGCATCCTCGACATTGTCCTCCAGCAACATGATGGTAGTTGCACTTCGAACACTTGGGCTTTGTCCCTGAGTAGTTCTTGGCGCGGGTTGTGGGAGTAGTGTCATCTGCTTGCCTAACGTTTTGCTTTTTGAAAGGCTGTTGGTGCTGGCTACGAGAGTTTTCTTCGGATTTCCTCTTGTTGTCTACTTGTCTCTCAGATAGATTGCGGGTTCGTTTGTTGATCAACTCAGTTGCAATTTCCATGGCACCTTCCACAGTGGTGGGTCGTGAAGCTAGCACACTTTCATGAATGTTGTCAGGGAGCCCACTGACATACCTTTCAATCTTGTCACTCCTTAAAGGAAACATTCTGGTGCACATCAAGCTTAACTCTTGAAATCTTTGGTTGTACCGAATGACATCATTGTTCTTACACTTGAGATCTCACAACTCGACTTCCAACTTCTTCATTTCTCCTCTGGGACAGTACTTCTCGGTCATTCTTTCCTTGAGGTTGGCCCAAGTGAGGGTATAAGCCGCGGCATGTCCAAGGGTGGTGACCACAGAGTTCCACCAAGTAAGGGCGCTATCGAGTAGAGTGCATGTAGCATACTTAACTCTTTTCTCGTAAGCACAATCGCTGATACGGAAAACTGTCTCTAGTCTTTCAAACCATTGCATTAGTTCAACAACTCCTTCTTTTCCTCGGTAGTATGAGGGTTTGCATTTCAAGAAGTCGGGGTACGAGCAACCCCTGTTGAAGTTGTTTCTGCGTATGTTGGGGTTTGGGTCATCGCCTACGTTAGCTTCTCTGGCTGTCATGGCTGTCGAAATGCCTTCACCAATCATCTTCCGGAGTTGAGCAGCGGTAACATTATGAGTAGCATCAGGTACTTTGGTATTAGCGGTATTGGAGACAGTTGCATTATTGGGGTTCGATTGGGAAATCACCATTTGTCTATAATCATACACAAAATGAGATTATTAATTCAATCGTTAGTGCAGTTTTTATATTATTTGCAAGAGAATGATTTCATGCATAAAATTCGTAACAAATTTGGATAACCTGTCAGGATTTCATAATATAATACGTTACACAACAGATATAACATAAGAGAGTGATTTCATGTAAAGTTCCGTAGGGACTTTTAAACATTCGTCAAGCATATCATATCCGGAACAAGGTTAGGCTAGCCTTGCTCCGGGTAGTGGTATACATTGTCTTAAGTACATCATATCCAAAATACATGCCCAAAGAAAAGGAAAGATAAGGTACGGGATTACATCACCAAAAGCGGAAAAAGAGATAAAAGTACAAAGGCCCTATGTCATGATAGCCGGGATGCAACCTGTGAGCTTATCATGATGTACAAGAAGTCTAGTACGTCTATGCTAATTCTGCCTGGATGGTCAACTAGATGATGCCGGGACTGACGGTGCGGATGAAGCTGGTAGGGCTGCAGAATTCCTCCTGGTGTTCCACAAAGTCCGAACTGTCGTTCGGGTCTTCTTGACCGTACGGAGTGCAGACAGCAGCTGGTTCTGGAGCCTATCGACAACCCCTCGGAGGTAAGCCATCTCCCCAGTAACCCCATCATGCCGGACGGTGGCGAGATCAAAGAGGATGGATAATGATTGTTCCTGAGTGGCAAGGGCGGCATAGGTCTGATACTGCAGACCTTCCACGATCTGAGAGCGCTGATGGAGGTGGTAGCTCTCATCCAATAACCATTTTAGCGCCTCGTCCATTCTTGCCTGGATGCCCTTAGCGGTTTGGGAATCTCCCCTTCCAGTGCGGAAAAGAGTGTCAATACGCTCATAGATGACGGCATGGCTCTGTTGACTGACTGTCAACTGGCTGCGGAGGTCGGACATCTCTCGCTCATGGCGTGCGGCCAATGCGGAGATCTGGGCCTGGACGGAATCGACACGTCCTGCCTCGGAGCCTTCCTCGGTCTCATAAGTGGAGACAGGTGCGGGTCCGGAGAAATAGCCGGATGAAAAGGACAAAGGCATGGAAGATGGCATGCTAGAAGGGGCACGATCCTCCTCCATAGAGGTTGGGGCCAGTGTGGCTGATGCTGAGATAAAAAATGGGCCCTCTGGGAGTACAACTTCAGTGGCTGGATCATCCTCTAAATCCGAGGCTGACAACCACCCACACTGCGTCGATCGTGGGGATGAACAAACAACTGGAGTAGGAGCTACTCTGGGTGGAAGAGTCGTAGATGCGGTAGGCGGAGTCATGATGCTCTGAAATAGTATTATTTTAAGTTTGAAGTGAGTATAAGCTTACAAACAAAGAACAATATTATTTAGATTACATGCTTTATGAAATATACCCCCTTTTAAACAATTATTAGAATGTTTTAAGGTTACAAATATTTATACTTATACATATATATGTACTATCATGTAAGTAGTTCATTTATCAGTTAGTAAGTGTATAGTTTAGTTTAACATTACTCATATTCGCATTTCAGTATTTTACCATATAGTGTAAAATTTTTAAGTTTAGCACGTCTATCATATAGCAACACCCTAATAAGCAGTATTAATAATTAGGTGTAGTAACATGTATATATATACAATTAGTTCACATAGCATAAAATGCCCTAAGATCTATATGCTTAACTAAGACGGTCCCAAGGTAAAATCCCCAAAAAGAGTTTTATAAGTTATAGTCCAGTTTTTAAATAAAAGAAAAATCATTTTAATTTTATTTTATTTAAAAATTATCTGGTTCTCTATAACTAATGCTCGGATACCATTCTCTGTGACACCCCGGGTAGGGACAGAATATGCGGAAACATCCACGGAGATGTCACAAGGGTGGATCGATAGCATATAATCCATAGAGCATAAGATAAAATTTAGTTAAATCAGATTACATGTTTATTTAAATAAATAAATAAAAATTTTCTTAAACGAGACAGTAGGTGATTGTTTTTGTTTCCCAAATAGAACCCTTGACGAGTTCTGTGATGCAGACTTCTAAGATATTGGAGACCATGCACACACCACGTACTAACTCATCTTCCTGTGCAAAACATACTAACGGGCCAACATAAAGTTGGTGAATTAACAGATTTTAACAATTAATTAGTTTGGACATACAATAATCATAGAAGTAACAATGCACAAAGCATTCTTACTAAAATGTAAATAACATTTGTTTATTATTAGAAACTGAAGCTTAACCCCGTAGTCCTCAACAGATGAGGACGTAGTGTCTTACAAAAAGACACCTATTCCAGTTCCAACATGGTATACGTCTATTGTCCCGGCCAAGGCACAGTGAGCATGACTCACCCAGACGGGGATGGTCAATCCGTAATAGATCTATTTATAACATTTGGGTGATTTACAACAATTTAACAGTTTCAATAGTAAGCAATCATAATCCAATTTATACAATCCAGTTATGTCCAATATATGTTTGCATTATTTCTTTCCCAAAAGGGAAAGCTTTATCAAAGTTTAAATGGGACTGTAAACTCACCTGGGAGTAGGCAATTTCTTGTTTAACACGAGTATCCAAATAAAGCTCACACCAAAGTTATGACACCCCGGGTAGGGACAGAATATGCGGAAACATCCACGGAGATGTCACAAGGGTGGATCGATAGCATATAGTCGATAGAGCATAAGATAAAATTTAGTTAAATCAGATTACATGTTTATTTAAATAAATAAATAAAAATTGTCTTAAACGAGACAGTAGGTGATTGTTTTTGTTTCCCAAATAGAACCCTTGACGAGTCCTATGATGCAGACTTCTAAGATATTGGAGACCATGCACACACCACGTACTAACTTCATATTCCTGTGCAAAACATACTAACGGGTCAACATAAAGTTGGTGAATTTACAGATTTTAATAATTAATTAGTTTGGACATACAATAATCATAGAAGTAATAATGCACAAAGCATTCTTACTAAAATGTAAATAACATTTGTTTATTATTAGAAACTGAAGCTTAACCCCGTAGTCCTCAACAGATTAGGACGTAGTGTCTTACAAAAAGACACCCATTCCAGTTCCAACATGGTATACGTCTGTTGTCCCGGCCAAGGCACAGTGAGCATGACTCGCCCAGACGGGGATGGTCAATCCCTAATAGATCTATTTATAACATTTGGGCGATTTACAACAATTTAACAGTTTCAATAGTAAGCAATCATAATCCAGTTTATACAATCCAGTTATGTCCAATATATGTTTGCATATTTTCTTTCCCAAAAGGGAAAGGTTTATCAAAGTTTAAATGGGGCTGTAAACTCACCTGGGAGTAGGCAATTTCTTGTTTAACACGGGTATCCAAATAAAGCTCACACCAAAGTTATGCCTAATCAGATAGTACAGTCTTAATAGATAGTACAAAGAACATATAGGTATGCTTATACGGATTTTATTCAGTTCATTCATACTATGGTATTTATCTAAATAACCATAGTTCAAGTAGCATAAATATTCATTTAACTTGTTTATATAAGTTTCATTTCTAAGTTCACATCACATGTTTAACTATAAATATTAGTTAGCATACATGTATTTATAGTAATCATTCAATTTGACAATTAAGTTTTACATTTAAGTAAACATAAAAGAAAATTTTTCCCTTAAAATATTAATCTATGTTTATAGTACTTGTACCAATAACATCACGTTAAATTTTATAACCACGTTCTATATTAAAGTAAACATAAGGGGTTTTACTTATAATATATTTACGTAGTAACATTTAATTTAATTAACTTTCACATAATTATTATTTCTTAAAAGTATATGAGTACATGTATTAACAATACATATTCATAATTGTTCATACAACTATTTTCTAAAGTAAATATAAATATTTAAAAAAAAATATTATTTTATTTAACTTTAAGGTTTCCATAAATTATTTTATAATCTATAAAATAGTTTAATCTTAAGGATTTATACCTTAATTCTCATGGTCTAAGTATTTTAATTATGTTTTATTATAATTAAAAATAGATTTTAGGGTTAGGGCTTGGAAATGTTTCGGAATGTGGCAAAACTAGTCCCTCCATATTTTAAAACAAATAAACTTTCGGATTTTTCATATTTAGTACCTAGGGCTTGTTATAGTTTCGGCTTATGGTAGATTTGGTCCCTCTAGTATTATCTAGGTTTTGTAACTCTACTAAAATGTCAAAACAGCCCCTAGGGCTTCTTTAAGTTTCGGACTATTGCCAAAATGATCCTTAGGGTTTTAGAATGACAAAATAACTTTTAATAACTTCCCAAAATGGTCCCTAGGGTTTAAGTTGCCACGGAAAATAATTATTAAACCCTAGACTTTTGGATATTTACATTTTCAGTCCTTGTGCTTACTAGTTTATTAAAATAAGTTTCATAAGCTAGGTTTTAGTCCTTAAGCTTCATAATTTGTCATTTTCATCCAAAAAGTTTTCATAAGACATATTTTATTATAAAAACTTTTTATTTTAACATCTAACTTTATATGGGCTCATTAAATGGGCTAAACATCTAATGGGCTATTTTAGTGGGCTTAAATATATTTCAAGTCCACTAATTTGTTTAAATGGGCCCTTAAATCATCTATTGGGCTTAATACATTTTTAAGTCCTTTAATTAGTTAAATGGGCTTAATTGTGATCTTAAGTCCATTTAAGTTGCTATAATTTATAAAATGGGCTTATTGGGTCCATTAACATTTCATGGACTTAATTAGTCCATTAACATTAATTTACATTTTATGTATATTTTTACTTAGGATATTCTCATAAGCTTATTATGAGCTTATTAATATTTCGTTTTCCAATCTAAATAAATAAAACTTACATTTTGTTTTATGTGTTATTCCAAATTAGATCTAAGTGTGTTATAAGGTTATAAGTAGGTCATAAGCCCTAGTAGGAGCTTATATCCCACGGCTAATATTGGTTATAGCTTATTAAGATAAGTCAAGTCTTATTTTAAGGTTGCATGTAGTTTATTATGTGTTACAAAATTAGATCTAACTATGTACACATCAAGAAAATAAGTCACTAGTTCAAAATGAGATCTCAACTATGTCTAAACCTAAAAATCAAACATAGATCTATGTACCCTCATCTATAGCTCACGGCTACATTTGTAGATCTTGGTATTTCCAAGATATCCCTTTAACTAGTTTTTAAATCTTGTAATTATTTACAAAAACACATTATGATTATCTAGGTTACATGCATGTTTTCAGGGCTACCATCATTCCAAGAAACAATATCTACCCCACGGATATATTGTTCCCTCTCAATATTCCCATTAGATCTACTAGCTTATTTCATGTATACCATGTTAAGTTTAACACTTATCATTAGATCTAGGTTTTTATAAGCATGCATGTACATCTAACCCATTCTAGGGCCATATGTAACCCACGGCTATATATTCACATAAGTTACTTTGATGATTTATAATAGCTCTTTTAACATGTAACATTTCATGTTCCACTATTTAAAACTTAGTAGACAAATCATATGGCTTTTACTCATTCTAGCCGTGACCTTTAAGGTCATGGCTTTCATGATTTTTAGATTTCACAAGTTCTTTCCATGAGATCTTTGGTTATTAGTTAACCAAAGTCCCATAAACAAGATTTGTAACCCATGCCATATTTAGATTTATAAAAGATTTCATATGGTTCTTAAATCTAGTTTAACACATAACACATAACACATAACACATAAGTCATAAGTTTCTTATTAAAAGATTTTGAATCATGATCATAGGTTGTATAAATATGCCGTGACCCATAAGGGTCATAGCCTTACCAAATCTTGATTTTTAACATGTTATTCACTTGTGTTTATAGGTGTATGAAGATGTATGCATGAAGAAATGAAAGATTATGATGTGTATACCTCTCTTGCCTAAAATTACCAAAGAGGATCTAGATGAACAAGGAGATATAAGATCTACTCAAGTTGATGGAGAAAAACCCTAACACAAACCAAGCCGTGACCTATAAGGATTTGGTTAGGGCTTGTTTGTAGTGATTCCAAAAGAATGATGCCACCAAATGATTTGTAATCAAGATGGGACAAAGATTTAGTTGATTTAATGAATAAAATTTGGATTTTTGTGGCTTATGGCCGAAATGTTTGAGAGAGAAAGGAGTAGAGAGAAGTGAGTTTCATGTATGAGAGATGGGGATGTGTGTGTTTTGGCTTAAAGATGAGAGAGGGAAAGAGAACGCAAAAGGTATGATTGCCTTGGTAAGGACATTTGTGCAAAGTGTAAGCTCTTCCCTTTCTAAGACAACCCTTATTCTTCCACATATGCATGTGTGTGTGTCGTGTAAGGATATCCAAAGAAAGGGTGGGCTTGTGTGGGCTTGAGTTGGGCTAGGGCATAAGGAATACATAACTTTGGGCTAGCCCAAGAAAGTTTAGGAATACCTAAACTTATGCATACACATATACATGGCCACATATACATGGTGTAGCTAGATTTTCTAATTTTTGGTTAAGTGTTGGGTATTTCCAATATTATGGATACATCTTACTTCTTGCTATCCCTAGTTTTATGTGCAAGGTTCACATTATGAATCTTATTTCACAAGTGGGGATGTACAAGTATATGTACATGTTTAGACAAATTCACACATAACCCATAGAAATGTACACATGAGTTTGTGTTCTAGGATTATTGGGTTGAAATCTATTACATAAAATCATGGTAAAATCATGGTTCTCTGTGACACCCCGGGTAGGGACAGAATATGCGGAAACATCCACGGAGATGTCACAAGGGTGGATCGATAGCATATAGTCCATAGAGCATAAGATAAAATTTAGTTAAATCAGATTACATGTTTATTTAAATAAATAAATAAATAAAAATTGTCTTAAATGAGACAGTAGGTGATTGATTTTGTTTCCCAAATAGAACCCTTGACGAGTCCTATGATGCAGACTTCTAAGATATTGGAGACCATGCACACACCACGTACTAACTTCATCTTCCTGTGCAAAACATACTAACGGGTCAACAAAAAGTTGGTGAATTTACAGATTTTAACAATTAATTAGTTTGGACATACAATAATCATAGAAGTAATAGTGCACAAAGCATTCTTACTAAATGTAAATAACATTTGTTTAACCCCGTAGTCCTCAACAGATGAGGACGTAGTGTCTTACAAAAAGACACCCATTCCAGTTCCAACATGGTATACGTCTGTTGTCCCGGCCAAGGCACAGTGAGCATGACTCACCCAGACGGGGATGGTCAATCCCTAATAGATCTATTTATAACATTTGGGCGATTTACAACAATTTAACAATTTCAATAGTAAGCAATCATAATCTAGTTTATACAATCCAGTTATGTCCAATATATGTTTGCATATTTTCTTTCCCAAAAGGGAAAGTTTTATCAAAGTTTAAATGGGGCTGTAAACTCACCTGGGAGTAGGAAATTTCTTGTTTAACACGGGTATCCAAATAAAGCTCACACCAAAGTTATGCCTAATCAGATAGTACAGTCTTAATAGATAGTACAAAGAACATATAGATATGCTTATATGGATTTTATTCAGTTCATTCATACTATGGTATTTATCTAAATAACCATAGTTCAAGTAGCATCAATATTCATTTAACTTATTTATATAAGTTTCATTTCTAAGTTCACATCACATGTTTAACTACAAATATTAGTTAGCATACATGTATTTATAGTAATAATTCAATTTGACAATTAAGTTTTACATTTAAGTAAACATAAAAGAAAATGTTTCACTTTGTAGGATCGATGTTTTCTAAGGATTTATCATTGTGTGGATTATCTATTGAATGGATGATAAATGAGAAACTTAGAGAGAGAAAGAAGAGAGTGAAAGGAGAGGATGAAGAAGAAAAGATGAAATGTGATTAATGAATGTGTAAGTGAACCAACAACCCCTCCTAACATGCTAGGAGGGGGGTTTATATAGCCCACCCTACATGTGGGCTATATGGTCTATATTGGATCACGAGCCCAATATCGTTGGAGTGACCGATCCTTTCTAAATACGTAAAAACGTATTTCCAACAATCTCCCCCAAAGGGAGGTCACTCCAAGTTACAATGTCCTAAATAGTCTAAAGCTCGTGATCTATGCTAATAATGATGTGACCGAGACTTTCCTTGGAAAAACGTATTTCCAACAATCTCCCCCAAAGGGAGGTCACACCATTTTACAAAATCTTAAACCTAGCATACTATGCTTGAGTCTTCGATCTTGTTCTTGTGAATATGCTGATGAGATCTTTGACTTTAGTCTTGAGCATGTTCTCTTGCCTTGACCTTGTGCATTCATCACTTGTGATATTCGCCTCTTCGTGACTTCATGTTCCACATACTTATACCTTTATAATTCTTGAAAGCTTCAGAGTTTGATACAGCGGAAGACTTGACCTTCAGACTTTCTTGAATTCGTTGAAGTACTGAGTGTATGCAGTATAAGCATGTGGGGACGACTTCTTCTTGGATTCCGCAACGCCACCGTCTTCAAATGCCGCAACATAAGTAGACACGAAAGAAATGGCTTTGAACATTTCATTCTAAATCGGTAGCATTTTACCTCCGGTCGGTGAAGACCGTTGGACGATATTAGATATCGTACCCGTGACGGATAGTTTCAATTAAGTAACTTCCTGACAGGATTTCGCGGGTAAACCCGTTCTCTTTATTCGACCGTCCAAAGCTGACTGCGAACATAAAGAGTGAATCATTTGGATAATAATATCCGCATGATTTGAAGCCGTCAATTCATGTTCCTAGAACAAGTGAAATTCAATTAAGAACCGCACCATCGTTGCTTTCCAGTTGTCACGAGCTTGATTCGTATAGAATCTTGCAAGTTACCTACCAAGTGCTGTTTGAGGTTAACACTAGAAGGATTTCCACTCATCACCGTGAACACAAAGGTATCACTCTGAGTGTTCTGGCAAGATCACTGAGATATTGCGTAGAGGCCTGGAACGTGTTTAAATTCAGTTAAGAATTAAATAGCCGTTGCTTTCCAGTTATCACAAGTTTGATTCATAAAGAATCGCACAAGTCACCTACCATGAGCTTTTTGATATTCGCTCAAGAAGGATTTCCATCTTCATTGTAAATACTTTCGTATTACTCGGATGTTCAGGCAAGATCATGAAGATTTTGCGTAGGACTCTTAAGATCTTTCTTACTTTTCACAGTGTATGAAGAAGCAAGGAATTATGAAAGTGTGTCCTAATGAGATATTTAATGATCTCAAATGGCTCTAGACTCGATCGTGCACTTTGGATTTTAGTGATCGGAGGCTGGAGAGGAGTGCCACCTTTTCAATACCAATTTATTCGGAGTGAATAAATCAATAGATAACGTGTTGTCTCCGTGTGATTAAAACAAATATCTTTTAAGAGATATCTGAGTTAGCTGGGATGGGTTGTGCTTTGCATCACTGGGTCCATGATGTCTGTCTTCAATATCAAGAATCATTAACCAATGATCTTAATAGCATATGTATTGACCCGGTTTCTGCCTAAGTTGTAAGGAGGGCTTCTTTCTTTACACCCTTTATCTTTACAATTCTTTTTCATTCTTCAACCTCTTCAATGCTTACCAATACGTCATCACTAGCACCTTGTTGTGATTGTTCCAGTGCTAACTTAAGTACTTGGTCGGCATTCAGCTACGTTCACAATCTTTCTCCATCTTTCCTAAGGACTACTATTTCTAGCTATGGAATGTCCTTGGGAAGATTCCTCCGGTTCTAGAGGAATCATTGGACTTTAACTTATCCTACCATCCTTATGTCACCACAATCTTCACCGTCGTGAATAGAGATGTTTTGGGTAAGTGTATGTCACCATGAAATCCATTTTGATAGTGCAAATCCATTTTGCTCCCCCTTAACATATGCCACGATATCCGAAAACATTTCGCACATGTCGGGATGAGCTAGCACGTTAAGTCAAACCATTTGTGATTAATCATTTCCCATATTAAATCACATTTTCTCCCCCATATTAAAAATATTAACCCAATCGATGTTTTTAATATCAATTGATTTAATAGCATTTTAAGAAAATTTTGGGAAGAAAAATGCAAAGCCAATTATCTTCATGAACAACATAAGCTCCCCCTCAAATTAATGAGGGTGTACTTGAAACGTAAATTAAATACCTTTTAAACACAAGTGTAAGGTATTTATCACGTGCAAAGATCATATATGATAATGTATTCACAAGATTAGCAATTTATGAGGTTGGACCTGAATAACGGAGAACATCATATGAAAGAAGCACATGGTTCTTGTTCACGAATGTTGGTCGCCTCATCATGTCTGAAGTTATCTCTTTACTCCATGTGTACGATTGATATCTTTGTCTTGACACCAACATGTGAACTTGGCACTTTTAGCGTCAAAGATTCTGATTGCTGGACAATTGCTCCCCCTCAATTGCTGACCCGTGTTCTATTGAAAGAGCTGTAGTCGCCGTTTGAGTAGTCGCATCGTCGAGTATGTAGATATTAATTGTAAATTGCTACGGTTGGTAGAGATGATAACTTCATAAAAACAAGATTTCTCTTGTTTTAACAAATAAATGCACTGACACGTACATATATCCGTGTTAGATTGTGTTATAAAGTAAACACAATCCCTTACATGGTTGTAAAGTAAACCATGCCCGAGAAAATGAATTCCCGTTGTTGAGTCAAAGCTTTCCGGTGAAATGTTTGACTTGATTATGAAAAGCGGGTTACTATCTGAAATAATAGCAAACCATTTTGAGCATGTTTTAAACATTTGAACTTCTGCTCGAACTTTATTTACAACCCCGTGTCATTATTGAATGACATTTCTAGTATCGTAAATATTATCGATTCCAGAAGACATACTCTTTTTATCAAAACATTTTTTGAACACACAATTTTGAAAGATTTAGAAAAACCTTTTTGAGAAATTCTCGAAAAATTGTGTTCAACGTTTTGAAAACCAATTACTTGAGCTTAAGATGTTGAATATCTTACCAAACGAGCTCAAGTCCGAGAAGTTGTAAACTTCCCGTTGCTAAGGATAAGTTTATCATCGACGATAAACTTTCCTTTTAATTGAAGAACGAGTCCTAAGCTGACATTTACTTAGAAATCGTGTTCATGAGCTTGAAAACTTTGAATGTTTTAATGGAAAGCTCTTGACCGAGAAATATGAATTTCTCGTTATGAGGAAAAGTTCTCTTATTTAAAAGATACACTTTCCTTTCTGAGCTTAAAACTTGGAATGTTTTAACACAAGCTCATGACCGAGAAAGGTGAATTTCTCGTTAAGAGGATAAGTTATCATAAAAGATAATCTTTCCTTTATTTGAAGTTCGAGTTACAGTCTGACATTTAACTGTAAGTCATTGTGCATGAGCTTAAAAACTTCGAATGTTTTTAATATAAGCTCATGCCCGAGAAAAAATTAATTTCTCGTTTTGAGGATAAGTTTATCATCGGCGATAAACTTTCCTTAATTTGAAGATCGGGTCATCATCTGACATTTAATGAAGAGCCTTATACACGAGCTTAAAACCTTTGAATGGTTTTAGGATAAGCTCGTGTCCAAGAAAACTTAATTTCTCGTTAAAAGGGTAAGTTATCGTTGCGTAGATAAACTTCCCTGTCTCTGAAGTCCGGGTCATCGTCTGTCATTTAACGAGGAGCCATTTACACGAGCTTAAAACTTTTGAATAGTTTTAATGGAAGCTCGTGTCCGAGAAGATTTAATTTCTCGTTTTGAGGGTAAGTTATCATTGCGTAGATAACTTCCCTTTCTTTGAAGTTCGGGTTACAGACTGTAATCTGACTGTAAGCCATTGTGCATGAGCTTAAAAAACTTGGAATGTTTTTGATATAAGCTCATGCCCGAGAACCCATGCAATAGTCCTAAGATGTGACTGAAGTAGTCGACATGACATTATACTACTTTCTCTAGCTGTGTCTTGCATGTGATGCAAGTCTCCCTCTTGAAATTTCGAATTCAAAGACTCCATTGAAAAAATGATCGTGATTGTAGTTGTATACGGAATCTTACAATTCGTGAAGAAATTTCGAAAGATCCGTAAATAACCTTTTAAAAATCCACGATAGATGAGATCACACTTTTCTCGGCTCAAAAATTGTTGTCGGCTAAAACGTTGAAAAAATAAACCCGATCAAAAATTCGTAGCTACTAACAATAATTCCCGTCACTTTGACTCGTCACTTTCGTCTTCAAATCCGGCCACAATTTTTTTTTTTTTTAACCCGTCAAAGATATTTCCACTTTTTATTTTTTCAAAATACCCGCCTCAAAACGATGTACCAAAAACTAATATATAAAATTAACTTAACTAAATTAAAATTAACTTTAAAATTAAAAAAAATTAGCTTAATAAAAATAATGAAAAAACTAAAAATAGAAATGAAAGTATAGAAAAAAGAAATAAAAAAATCTGAGAATCGTTTTAAAAAAAAAACGACAGTTTTGATTTGTAAAAAAAATAAAAAAATATCCCCACGTGGCTACTTTCCCTAAAACGTGGCAGATGATAGGCTTGGTTAACTTTGTTTTCTCCGTCCCTTAAATAACTGCTCCTACCCTTGACATTCGTTATACACTCCTAAAAATTCTCTCTCTCTTTGGTCAAGAAACTCTCACCATCCGTCACTTCTATCTTTATTTTCTCTCAAAAAAAAATAATCACTCTTAAATCCTCTCAAACACATCGCCTCCCAAATGATCCTTCACCTTTGTTAACTAATCTCACACAGCTGATCCTTTCACATACAACAGAATATTAAAACTCCTTATAAACTCACTTATGTTTGAATCTAAAGAAGCCCCTGACGAATTTGAATGAGAAACGACTTCAAGATCACTAAAATGATCTCGGGTAGGTTTACTTTTTAATTTTAATTGTGTGTTTGGATCGATGATGTTTTTTTTTTAAAAAAAAAACAGAGAACAGAGATCTAGATTAAAAAGAGTCGGATTTGTGTTTGAACGAGAGTCTGTTTTGTTGGTGTTGGAGTCTGATTCGGTTTAGGTGATGTTTGGAGTCGAGGGTGTGAGTCGAGAGTGTTAGAGTGTGAGTCGAGAGTGGGTGGGTGATGTTTGTGTAAGATGAGTCGTGTTGGTTGGAGTGATATTCGAGGGTGTATGTTCGAAGGTGTTGAGGTCGAGAGGTCTGTGAGGTCCGAGTCGAAAGGTTTTGGTCGAGTCAGGTTTTACGAGAGGGTGTGGTGTTCGGATTTATGTGGTCTAGACGGGAGAGGTTGGGCTAAGGTGTGAGTGATGTGCAAGGGTCGAGGGAATAAGGTGAGGGTGAGTGGTCAGAGGGTCGAGGGAATAAGGTTAGGGAGTCGAGAGTTTGAGTCTGTTGTGTGGGTCGAGGGTGAGTCGTGATTTTTATGTTGTCGAGTCTAGGTTCGAGTCCTGTTGGTTTGGTCAAAACGAGTCTAGGTAAGTTATAGTTCCATCGCAATATGTTTCATCTTCATAGCAATATCAACCACACCCACCATCGCAATATTTAAAGAACTCACCATCACAATGTTTATCATTCTATCGCAATGTCTAGTGTTTCATCGCAAAACAGTTAACTTTCCATCGCAATATAAAAAATACTCGCCATCGGAATGTGTTTAAAAAATTTGGGCAGAGTTCTGTCTCAATGAACCTTGATCCCGTCGCAATCACGATCGCAAAGTGCTATCGTAATCAACGTCGGAATAAGGGAATCTGAAAACAAAGTGATCGCAAAGTAGAACCCGAGGGTTATTGCGATCGATATGGACAAACCTGGTGACGTTATGATCGGAATAAGGCGACTTTCTATCGGAATATGAGAAAATGATGCATCAGAATGTTAAACCCTTTTGAGACAGAAACAGAGACAATAACTGATTGGAACAAACTAAAAAAAATTTGTAAAATAAGGACAAAATAAAATCGTGACCGAATTCAAAAATAGACAAAACAGGAACTTTTCATAGAAAATTGATAAGAATAGATAAAGATATGGATTAAAAATTTGAAAGTGGAGAAAAATGAAAGAAACTTTTTGGACGAAAGATCCGATAAAACTTTTATCAAAGATTACTAAATTAAAGGATAAAACGAGACAAAGAATAACAAAGTGGATAAAAATAGACGAAAGAAAGAAAAAAAATATGTAAAGGAAAGAAATTTTACCACCAAATCAATAAATAAAACGAGCTAATCCGAAGAATCAACCATGCTCTTGATACCAATTGTAGGATCTTAGTTTTCTAAGGATTATACAATGTGTGGATTATCTATTGAATGATGATAAATGGAAGAACTTTAGAGAGAGAAAGAAGAGAGAGAAAGGAGAGAGTTAAGAGAAAGATGGAAATGTGATTAATGAAAGAGTAAGTGAACCAACAACCCCTCCTAACATGCTAGGAGGGGGGTTTATATAGCCCACCCTACATGTGGGCTATATGGGCTATATTGGATCACGAGCCCAATATCGTTGGAGTGACCGATCCTTTCTAAATACGTAAAAACGTATTTCCAACAATCTCCCCCAAAGGGAGGTCACTCCAAGTTACAATGTCCTAAATAGTCTAAAGCTCGTGATCTATGCTAATAATGATGTGACCGAGACTTTCCTTGGAAAAACGTATTTCCAACACACTTAAAATATTAATCTATGTTTATAGTACTTGTACCAATAACATCCCGTTAAATTTTATAACCACGTTCTATATTAAAGTAAACATAAGGGGTTTTACTTATAATATATTTACGTAGTAACATTTAATTTAATTAACGTTCACATAATTATTATTTCTTAAAAGTATATGAGTACATGTATTAACAATACATATTCATAATTGTTCATACAATTATTTTCTAAAGTAAATATAAATATTAAAAAAAATATTATTTTATTTAACTTTAAGGTTTCCATAAATTATTTTATAATCTATAAAATAGTTTAATCTTAAGGATTTATACCTTAATTCTCATGGTCTAAGTATTTTAATTATGTTTTATAATAATTAAAAATAGATTTTAGGGTTAGGGCTTGGAAATGTTTCGGAATGTGGCAAAACTAGTCCCTCCATATTTTAAAACAAATAAACTTTCGGATTTTTCATATTTAGTACCTAGGGCTTGTTATAGTTTCGGCTTATGGTAGATTTGGTCCCTCTAGTATTGTCTCGGTCTTGTAACTCTAGTTAAATGACAAAACAGCCCCTAGGGCTTCTTTAATTTCGGACTATTGTCAAAATGATCCTTAGGGTTTTAGAATGACAAAATAACTTTTAATAACTTCCCAAAATGGTCCCTAGAGTTTAAGTTGCCACGAAAAATAATTATTAAACCCTAGACTTTTGGATATTCACATTTTCAGTCCTTGTGCTGACTAGTTTATTAAAATAAGTTTCATAAGTTAGGTTTTTGTCCTTAAGCTTCATAAATTTTCATTTTCATCCAAAAAGTTTTTATAAGACATATTTTATTATAAAAACTTTTTATTTTAACATCTAACTTTATATGGGCTCATTAAATGGGCTAAACATCTAATGGGCTATTTTAGTGGGCTTAAATATATTTCAAGTCCACTAATTTGTTTAAATGGGCCCTTAAATCATCTATTGGGCTTAATACATTTTTAAGTCCTTTAATTAGTTAAATGGGCCTAATTGTGATCTTAAGTCCATTTAAGTTGCAATAATTTATAAAACGGGCTTATTGGGTCCATTAACATTTCATGGACTTAATTAGTCCATTAACATTAATTTACATTTTATGTATATTTTTACTTAGGATATTCTCATAAGCTTATTATGAGCTTATTAATATTTAGTTTTCCAATCTAAATAAATAAAACTTACATTTTGTTTTATGTGTTATTCCAAATTAGATCTAGGTGTGTTATAAGGTTATAAGTAGGTCATAAGCCCTAGTAGGAGCTTATATCCCATGGCTAATATTGGTTATAGCTTATTAAGATAAGTCAAGTCTTATTTTAAGGTTGCATGTAGTTTATTATGTGTTACAAAATTAGATCTAACTATGTACACATCAAGAAAATAAGTCACTATATCAAAATGAGATCTCAACTATGTCTAGACCTAAAAATCAAACATAGATCTATGTACCCTCATCTATAGCTCATGGCTACATTTGTAGATCTTGGTATTTCCAAGATATCCCTTTAACTAGTTTTTAAATCTTGTAATTATTTACAAAAACACATTATGATTATCTAGGTTACATGCATGTTTTCAAGGCTACCATCATTCCAAGAAACAATATATACCCCACGGCTATTGTTCCCTCTAAATATTCCTATTAGATCTACTAGCTTATTTTATGTATACCATGTTAAGTTTAACACTTATCATTAGATCTAGGTTTTTATAAGCATGCATGTACATCTAACCCATTCTAGGACCATATGTAACCCACGGCTATATATTCACATAAGTTACTTTGATGATCTTTAATAGCTCTTTTAACATGTAACATTTCATGTTCCACTATTTAAAACTTACTAGACAAATCATATGGCCTTTACTCATTCTAGCCGTGACCTTTAAGGTCATGGCTTTCATGATTTTTAGATTTCACAAGTTCTTTCCATGAGATCTATGGTTATTAGTTAACCAAAGTCCCATAAACAAGATTTGTAACCCATGCCCTATTTAGATTTATAAAAGATTTCATATGGTTCTTAAATCTAGTTTAACACATAACACATAAGTCATAAGTTTCTTATTAAAAAGATTTTGAATCATGATCATTGGTTGTATAAATATGCCGTGACCTATAATGTGTTGATCCCAAACTTAGATCGATTTAGCTTTGTGTTAACGAGATTAAATCAAGTTTAACACGTAGAGAAACTTTGTTGTATTGAACAAACTAAGTGTTATGCGGAATTTAACACTTAGAACAAAGAACAAAACAAACTAAACAAAACTTTCACTTGATTGATAATATCAATGAATGAGTACAATGAAAGTGTTATGAGATATGTAGATAAGGTGTGTGAAAAAGATATGTCTTATGTCTAACCCTAAGGCCTCCTTTTATAGGTTTAAGGAGCCTTGTACAAAAAGACAAGATCAACTATTTTAGGAAAAGACATAAGATAAACATAACTTATTGACTAAATCTTTTTTTAAACATTAAGAATATATTCTGAATTCTTATCTTAATATTTTGTCCACCAGCTTGAAGAATTTATCATTGGCAGATTTAGTCCTTGTCTTTGTCTTAAGATTCTTCTTGTCAATGCCTTGATAATTCTTATCAGCGTCTCACCTGTCAGCGCCTCGTTTACTTTTGTCAGCGTCCAATTTCCTCTTGTCAGCATTCCAGTGACTTAGCTAATTTTATTCCCAACAATCCTCCCCTAAACTTGATATCTACTCTAGTAATCAAGTTTCTGAATAAAATAAAACATATAGAGAGGATTCTTACAAACATGCTCTATCCTTCAATTTGAGTATGAATAAACCTCAAAATGTCAACACTCAAACTTGATCTTAATCATCTTCTACAATACATCTTATAACAGTAAGCTTCTTTATAACTTTTGTCACATAAATTCAATTACTCCTCCCCTTTTTAAGACTCCTCTCCAAGATTAGTATCAAAGGACGATACCATGAATATCCTCCATAGCTTCATATCAGCTTCCAAAACAACAAGTCTATCAGTTCAAAACAATGATCCTTGACAATTTGTACCAGTTCTATTTTTTGCTTTTGCAAGCTAATACAGATTTTCGTCAATTCCATTAATGTCAAAGGTTTCATATTGTCCTCATCCACATTCGGGAAATGAATCCTCAATGTTGATTCATAGGACATGGGGATGGACTTACTGATGATAAGACTGACTTGACCTGCATTAAAGCTAGTGCCAATAGTCTCAGCCATCTCCATAACACTATACACCCTTGTGAAAGTGATCTCTGCTGCTACTAAATGTCAATCACTAGGAAAAACATCTCAATGATCATTAGACTTCCAGATATCCAAAAATTTGAAAAATGAAAGGGTGATGAAACATTTTGGGTCTACAAAGAAGTTTATAAATGACACCAGCTAAGATGTCATAACATAAAATAGACTTGAGAATATAGAAAACTTTAGTTAGAACATAAACAAAGGTAATAATCCTAAGGAAATTAACTAGACTCTAATAAGCAAGAGTGACAAACACTGTTCATGCATACACACATGCAAAAAGCATGATAGACACACATGAACTCAAGAGTCCTTTGTTCACAAATGCCCCAAAGAAAAAGTTAACTCATATAAAACCTTTGCAACTCCCCACATAACCCAAAAATATATCTACCCCAAGTCACCCATACGACCACACCCAATTCTAAGTCAAAAAGTCTTGGCAGCATGCATGTTTAAATAAAAACGTGCATGCTACAGTGCCTCACGAATTAGAAAACTAAATCGTACTCACCAGTGGACACAATCTAGAACTGTGCAAGAGTGCTCTAAGAGTACCCAAAAACCTCGAGGTTTACCTCCCCTTAACAGAAGCATACACATCATTATATGTGAAGCAACAAAATTTTATTTCAAGATAGGAATGTAAACATTCCAACCATCATAAATAAATTTTGCAACTTTGTATCCATCCAAATGCAGCTCCATTTTCCTGCATAGTTAGACAAAAACCACAAAAACACACACCAAAAGAGGCTACCCTTTCCCACAACAATGGGTAGAGATAACATGTTAGTGGATAAAAATAATAACGGTGGAAAGACCAAAAATGCATGTTCTGTAACACCCCATTTTGGAAATGGAAATATCATAGTAATTATGGCGTGTCATCAAAGCATACAAGGTAAAATGTCTAAACATTACTTGACCATATAAAGGAAAACACCGGAATCAAACATCGGTAGTCCAAAAGTAAAGCTCATCACACACAAACATAGTATAGTAAAGGAAGAGGACTAAACAATGTCCAAAGCATAAGTATCATAAAGAAAGGAAATGCATAATGTAAAGAAGGCTAGACAGCTTCCAGTCCATATGCACGTACTCTTAGTGTCTACGAGCGTCCCTGAGTACCTGTCGTTTTGGGAACATAGAAAAGGAAAACGGCTGAGCAATACGCTCAGTGCACGGATGTACAATAAAGCATGAATAGGATAAGCATATAACATAATAACAGCGGAAGAAAACTAAGTCCCGAGTAACCTGGCTAAGTCTTAATAAAACTGGTTTTATAGTTTGAAAGTCTTATGTTTATCTTATAAAAACTGTTTGTCATATTTTACCACTAGCCAATACAGGTCATGAAAATCCACCGTGCATGAATAATTAGAGGGGTGACCTCATCATGCAAATTAGAGGGGCTGCCTCTAATTTAATATACTGGTTTTATGGGTAGGAGGGATCAACTCCTTGTGAAGGATGCAAGGCACACACCACATTCACCATGTAATCCTAAATAAAAACGTGTAACTAGGATGCACCCATACGCCCTACATGATAAATATAAATAAATGGCCAAAAGCTGAAGGGACGTCACGAGCAATCACTCCGCCGTGGTGAAGTCATAACATCAGTGCCTCTAATGTTATGGTTATGGTACCTCCATAACTAGGTGAAACTGGTCATGCATGTATATGGCTATAGGTAATCATATTTAAACATAAGCAATCAAACTCATACTTATACTACGGGAAAACAGTTGGCTGCATACGGGGAAATCCTAATAAGGAAAGAATGTCCATACTGAAAGGACGGGAATCCGTACCTTATGTCCAGTGAACGAGAACAACGAACTGCGAGAATCCTACTTCCGAAACACTAGTGCTACATAAATACGTACATGAAATAAGTATCTGCTTACTAAATACATAACTGGTTTTATGTCATGTCTTAGCTTATTTTATATGTTCTTACTATGTTTTACTGTTTAAAGCCTTAAAATGTATTAAATCTTATATTCTGTTCATTCTGATTAAGTATTTCTGGTATTTCATGTGTTATTATACTTACTGTATAATAATAAGTAACTTTCCAAAAATAGCAGGTTTCCTAAAATAGAAAGTTTCCAAAAATAGAAAGTTTCCAAAAATAGAAAGTTTCCAAAAATAGAAAGTTTCAAAAAATAGAAAGTTTCCAAAAATAGAAAGTTTCCAAAATAGATTTACCGCTTAAAATAGATAAGTTTTTAAAAATAGAAAGTTTCCATAAATAGATTAGCTGCCTTAATTAAATAAGTTTCCATAAATAGATTAGCTGCCTTAAATAAATAAGTTTCTAAAAATAGCTGGTTTCCATAAATAAATTAGCTGCCTTATTTAATTAAGTTTCTAAAAATAGAAAGTTTCCATAATTAGAAATAAGCTGGTTAAATAAGCTAAGTAAATAAGCCTAAGTGTTTTCATGATTATTTTCTAAGTCATATGATATATTGTATAGTTTAATAATTATTTCATGTAATTTAATTAAACTATAGGTTATAATATTTAATTAAAGTATAACATGTTTTAATTAAATATATTAAATACTTAGGTTAAAATGTGTATTATTAAATATTAATAATATAACCTAAGTCATGTTAATTAATTTATTATATCCATGGTTTTTAAAATAATTAATTAATTATAAGTCTTAAATATTAATACTTAGGTTAAAATAATTTCATGATCATTTATAATTAATTAACCTAAGTCATGTTATTAAATTAATTACATCATTATTAATTTAATTTTAACATAAGTTCATAACATAAAAAATAACTAACATAACCATGATCCGGATCTAAGCTTAAAAACATGAACCGGACATGAATTGACACCGTACCCCGAACCACATCGGGGTACCCCTTGCTGCCGTGGGACCCACACGCACCAACCAAGACCATATGGTCTTGGTGGTGGTCGGCTAAGCAAACCGAAACCCCCTTGGGGTCGGTTGCAGCCTGCGGCCAAAACAAAACACCCCTTAAATCGACCCTTTGATTTAATTAATCATCAAAACATGTTAGATCTATGTTTAATTAATGTGTTTTTATAAAAACATCACGTGTTCATAATTAATAAAAAGATTAATTTAAAAGAAAAGGTTTAAAAAGGTTTTACCGTATTCGTGGATCAAGAGGTTGAAGAACAAACACGAACAAACAACAAATCTTCAAGATCCAAGATCACTGAATCACCTTGTATGGTGATGTGTAGGTGGCGGCACAAAGAACAAGGGAGAAAGGGTTTTTAGGTTTTTCTTAAAAATCTTCTGTAACTTAATTTGAGTAGTGAAAACTAATTATAACCCCCTTTTAGTAAAATTGACAATGGGCTTGGCCCATTGCCCTTATTTGGCCGTGGGTAGGGACCCCCCTTGGGGTTCCCGTACCTCTTTTCGTGTCTCGTTATTTAGTCACTCGTTTGTGTTTATTTATGTTCGTGTTTTAAATGTTCTCGTTACGTAAATACCATAATCTAATATATTTAATTACGCTCGTAATAAATATATATACGTAATTAATAATAGCTCGTGTTTTAATTAC
This sequence comes from Glebionis coronaria, assembly GCA_025667525.1. Taxonomy (NCBI): domain Eukaryota; kingdom Viridiplantae; phylum Streptophyta; class Magnoliopsida; order Asterales; family Asteraceae; genus Glebionis; species Glebionis coronaria. Next base: position 498,619,875 of record CM046877.1, read on the forward strand.
GTTCGTGATTTCGTGATCGCATGTTCGTGATTAATTATTGCTAAATAATTATTACGTGATCGTTCATATAAAAAATACTTATCGTGTTCTAACACGTACGTAATACGTAAACTCCTAACACGTAATCGTAATCATGCTATATTAGGAAAGTTTTTAACTAGTACGTACGATCCTAAGGGTACTATGCATGGTAAAAGCATGCGGGTTTTACAACTCTTCCCCCCTAAAAAGAATAATTCGTCCCCGAATTATAGATAAAGTAAACTGGAAAAGAAAAACATACCCGAATTCAAAATATGAAATGAGGGTAAGAAGCCCGGATAGACTCCTCCGTTTCCCAAGTGGCTTCCCGCTCGGTATGATCCCTCCATAGAATTTTGACGAATGGAATCGTCTTCTTTCTCATGACTCGTTCTTGTCTGTCAAGAACTCGTTCGGGTTCTTCTATAAAAGTAAGATCTTCACGTATCTGTTCCAGTGGATACTGAAGCATGTGAAGGGGATGATATTGGTACCCTCTGATTAAGGACACATGAAACACATTGTGCACGTGCGAAAGCTACGGAGGTAACGCCAATCGGTAAGATACTTCACCGACTCGTTCAATGATATCAAACGGACCGATGAAACGAGGACTGAGCTTCCCTTTAATCCCGAAGCGTCTAACACCACGTGCCGGCGAAACCTTAAGGAAGACGTGATCTCCTACGTTAAAGTGTAAATCCCTACGATGCTTATCGGCGTAACTCTTTTGACGTGACCGTGCCTCCTTAATTTTCTGCCTAACTACTGCGATCTTCTCATTTGTCATCTCAATGATTTCCGGTCCTTCGAGTGTTCGCTCGCCAACCTGATCCCAGCAGATTGGGGCGCGACACTTTCTGCCATACAACATCTCAAATGGGGCACATTTGATGCTTGCGTGCCAGCTGTTGTTGTATGCAAACTCCACCAAGCAGATGTATTCGTCCCAATCACCCGTCAATTCCAGCGCACATGACCTCAACATATCCTCCAGTGTCTGAATGGTTCGCTCCGATTGTCCGTCCGTTTGAGGATGAAAAGCCGTGCTAAGCTTAAGTTGTGTACCCCAAGCTTTCTGCAGACTTTTCCAAAAGCGCGAAGTGAATCGAGGATCTCTGTCTGAGACGATGCTGGATGGTGCACCGTGGAGTCTCATGATCTCTCGTCTGTACGTATCTGCGAGTTTACTTACCGGATCTTCCTTGCGGATCGGTAAGAAATGAGCTGATTTGGTAAGTCGATCAACGATAACCCAAATCGCATCATGCTTCCTTTTGGTAGGCGGAAGACCGGTAACAAAATCCATGGTGATTTTGTCCCACTTCCACTCTGGAATATCTAACGGTTGAAGGAGACCGCCAGATCGCTGATGCTCAATCTTAACCTGCTGGCAAGTAAGACATTTGGAGACGTAAGTGGCCACATCCTGTTTCATACCACTCCACCAAAAGTACTGCTTGATGTCATGGTACATTTTAGTCGAACCAGGATGTATCGAGAATGGGGAGCTATGAGCTTCAGCTAGCAAAGCTTCCCGGAGTTCTTGGTCGTCAGGAACACAAAGTCTAGTGCCCTGCCATACGATACCATCTGCATCTACTCTGAATTCTGTCTGCTTCTCCAAATTCTGTATTATCGCCCAGATCTCTCCGTCATCCTTCTGAGCTTCCTTGATCTTAGATAGTAACTCGGGTTCTACTCTAAGATTAGCCCAGTAGCTGTGCTGTCCACGTACCATGATCTCGATGTCTAGTCGCTCCAAGTCTCTGATGACTTCCTCTTCGATTTTAATGTCGTTGATCATTACGGACTTCCTGCTAAGAGCATCTGGCACTACATTTGCCTTTCCGGGATGATACTGTAGATTAATGTCATAATCCTTCAACAGCTCTAACCATCACCTTTGCCTCATGTTCAATTCACGCTGAGTGAAGATATACTTCAAGCTCTTATGGTCCGTGAAAATGTCACATGATTCTCCATATAAGTAGTGCCTCCATATCTTCAATGCAAACACGACTGCAGCAAGTTCCAGATCGTGCGTGGGGTAATTCTCTTCGTAAGGCTTAAGCTGCCGTGAAGCGTACGCGATCACTTTCCCATGTTGCATGAGAACACAGCCAAGTCCCTTCCCCGATGCATCGTTGTAGATTTGAAATCCACCCGTACCAGATGGTAGAGTAAGAATAGGTGCAGATACTAACTTCTGCTTCAGGTCTTCAAAGCTCTTCTCTCGATCTTCAGTCCAGACGAATTTCTCCCCTTTCCACATCAGTTTGGTCAATGGTAGTGCTAGGCGGGAAAAGTTCTCCACGAACCTACGGTAATAGCCAGCTAGGCCTAAGAAACTGCGGACCTCCGTCGCTGATGTTGGCCTTGGCCACTTAGTAATGGCCTCAACCTTCGCTGGATCCATAGTGATTCCTTCTGCTGATACAATGTGACCTAAGAATGCCACCTTGTCTAACCAGAACTCACACTTGGAGAATTTAGCATACAGCTGCTTCTGGCGAAGAATCTGTAGTACTGTACGAAGATGGTCTTCGTGTTCCTCCTTGGACTTTGAGAAAATCAGGATCTCATTGATGAATACAATGACGAACTTGTCCAGAAATTCATGGAAGATTCTGTTCGTCAGATCCATGAACACTGCTGGAGCATTTGTTAGGCCAAATGGCATAACCACAAACTCGTAGTGGCCATAGTGGGTACGAAAAGCAGTCTTAGCGATAACCTGCTCCTTGACCCGTAGCTGATGATAGCCTGACCTAAGATCGATCTTGGAGAAGTGTTTGGCCCGTTGGAGTTGGTCAAACAGATCGTCAATGCGTGGCAGTGGATACCTATTCCGAATGGTAATCTTGTTGAGCTCACGATAGTCTATGCAAAGACGCATACTGCCGTCCTTCTTCTTAACAAACAAGACCGGTGCGCCCCATGGAGATGCGCTCGGTCGAATGAAACCTCGGTCAAGAAGTTCTTGCAGTTGATCCTTCAGCTCCTTCAGATCTATAGGAGCCATGTGATAAGGAGCCTTGGAGATTGGTTCAGCTCCTAGAACCAGTTCGATACTGAATTCCACTTCTCGTGCAGGTGGTATGCCCGGAAGTTCTGCTGGAAACACGTCTTGGAATTCCGACACTATTGGTTGATCCTGAATCGATGGAGATTCAACATCCATGTCGTGAACCGTAGCTAGATAACCCTCGCAGCCATGTGACAGTAGTGCACGCTCTTGCAGGGTGGATATGACTTGTACAGACCGTCCGGGTATGAACCCATTATGAATGAACTTTGGTGCATTGACATCATCGAAGATAACTCGATATGAATGGCAGTCTATGGTAGCATGATACTTGGATAGCCAATCCATGCCCAAAATCACGTCGAAGTCATTCATGTCCAGCGGAAGTGCGTCGACAGGTCGAACCTTATCATCAAATTCTAGGGGAAGACTCTTGTATACATGGGTGATTAATACAGAGTCCCTCAAAGGCGTGGAAATAGTAAGCCTATTTTCTAGTGGCAAGGGAGGCATCCTAATGTTCTTAGCATAAGCAGTAGAAATAACCGAGTGAGTAGCACCCGTATCGAAAAGAACACATGCAGCGCGACCATACATATACAAGATTCTAGTGATGGTACCTGTAGACTTGTTGTCATGGTCTCGAGATGTCGTGTAGACACGCCCGGCAGCAGGAGGCGGCTTGGTATCAGCATGTCCCGATGTACCCTCCATCTCGCCCTTTCGGCAATCCTTCATAATATGGCCAGGAAGACCACACTTGAAGCACGCATCAGTATTACGGCGACATGGTCCTGGGTGCCTACGGTGGCAAGTAGGGCAAAGAGGATGAGTGTATCCTCCAGCAGGTGCTCTGGCTGGCTGAGGACCTGATAAAAACATTTTACATGAGACATAATAGTTGGGTACAAAGGACGAAGCGGTTACTCGTAAGATTGAATACAAGTGATAGCTGGACGGTTAGGCTGCGAACCTCTCTAGTTCTGGTCCCTACCGTTTCCATGGTTCCTGGTAGAAGTTTGCTAAAGTGTCAGAATATGAGTTATAACATAAAACATAAGGAATTTCGTAAGTATTAGGACCTGCTGTTACTGGATTGCCCGGCGTTGTTACGGTAATTGTCATTACCGCCACGCCTATCCGTAGCAGAACGGTCGTTAGTCTGACCGTTTCCCTTGGGCTGGTGAGGCTGCTGCTGAGTAGCCGGCTGAGACCGGTCCCTAGTTTTCTGCCTGGAAGATACAGTTAAAGAGATGAATAATTGACATATGGAAAGTATACGGATTGGTCACCGCTTGAATACGATGGTTTACCTCTTGTCGGGTCTTTCTGCTTCCCCGAACTCATCCCTCTCCTACAACATCTCCAGTTTCCGTGCTGCATCGGCCACTTGTGCTACAGTATTGAACGTAGCACACCCCAGATTTTTTGCGACCCATGTGCGAAGAGCCCATCTGAAGTGATGTGCCTGCTCTTCAGGAGTACCTGCTGCCGCACCAAGGAAACCAGTCAAGCGAATAAAGTGCTGCATAAACTCGTTGCTATTCTCCCCAGCTCTCTGACGGATCCCATGGTACTCTCTCTTGAGCTTGTCTTGCTCAGCCTTGGGAAAGAACTGCTCCATCACCCTGTCCTTGAACTAAGCCCAAGTCAAACCAGCAACCCACTCATCACCACCTTCAGATTGCATCAAAGCTAACCACCAGTTGAGTACATCGCCTTCGAACCGATAGCATGCCAACCTTGCCTTGTATGCGGGATCACAGCCCATAGCGTTGAAAATCTTCTCGATGTGAGCCAACCAGCTTTCAACATCGCTAGGGCTATATGTCTTCTCAAAAGCTCGAGGGCAGAGCTTGTTGAATCTCTCCAGCCATACTGCTAATGTCACTGGAGGAGGAGGAGGAGGTGGCTGATTGTATTGCTGATTGTTGGCAGCTTGAACTTCAACCCGAATGTCATTCCTCAGTTGAGGAAGCAAGGCTTGCATGGCAGCCTGAATTGCAGCATTGAGCTGCTCCTGTTCGCGTGTGAGAACCATCTGACAGTATAACATAAAACATATGATTAAACAATTCAAAACATAAAATATAAATATATACATGAAAAAAAATAAAAATTTTATACTAAAATTTCATGAGAAAAATTTTATGCAAGAAATTTTTTTGTATGAATGCATGATGCAGTTTTATGAAAACTTTGTATGCTCGAGAGTGAACGCCTCTGGTCAGCTCACCCAAAACAAAAGACATAGCGAGGGGACGCCTATGGGTTGGTCCGAAATCTAAAAGTTTCGATAAAACACATGCGACTAAATAGGGCCAGTCCTGTACCAACCATTACTTAGTCAAAAACCCTGTAACAATGACATGTATATGTATGCTTAAAAATGATGAATGCATGAAAACAACTGTCAGTTCTAGGAAGACCGTAGTGACTACCCACTAATCACAGGTCATATTTGAGAGCCTACAGGTCGAAGCCTTGGCTCTGATACCATAACTGTAACACCCCATTTTGGAAATGGAAATATCACAGTAATTATGGCGTGTCATCAAAGCATACAAGGTAAAATGTCTAAACATTACTTGACCATATAAAGGAAAACACCGGAATCAAACATCGGTAGTCCAAAAGTAAAGCTCATCACACACAAACATAGTATAATAAAGGAAAAGGACTAAACAATGTCCAAAGCATAAGTATCATAAAGAAAGGAAATGCATAATGTAAAGAAGGCTAGACAGCTTCCAGTCCATATGCACGTACTCTTAGTGACTACGAGCGTCCCTGAGTACCTGCCGTTTGGGGAACATAGAAAAGGAAAACGGCTGAGCAATACGCTCAGTGCACGGATGTACAATAAAGCATGAATAGGATAAGCATATAACATAATAACATCGGAAGAAAACTAAGTCCCGAGTAACCTGGTTAAGTGTTAATAAAACTGGTTTTATAGTTTGAAAGTCTTATGTTTATCTTATAAAAACTGTTTGTCATATTTTACCACTAGCCAATATAGGTCATGAAAATCCACCGTGCATGAATAATTGGAGGGGTGACTTCATCATGCAAATTAGAGGGGCTGCCTCTAATTTAATATACTGGTTTTATGGGTAGGAGGGATCAGCTCCTTGTGAAGGATGAAAGGCACACACCACATTCACCATGTAATCCTCAATAAAAACGTGTAACTAGGATGCACCCATACGCCCCACATGATAAATATAAATAAATGGCCAAAAGCTGAAGGGACGTCACGAGCAATCACTCCGCCGTGGTGAAGTCATAACATCAGTGCCTCTAATGTTATGGTTATGGTACCTCCATAACTAGGTGAAACTGGTCATGCATGTATATGGCTATAGGTAATCATATTTAAACATAAGCAATCAAACTCATACTTATACTACGGGAAAACAGTTGGCTGCATACGGGGAAATTCTAATAAGGAAAGAATGTCCATACTGAAAGGACGGGAATCCGTACCTTATGTCCAGTGAACGAGAACAACGAACTACGAGAATCCTACTTCCGAAACACTAGTGCTACATAAATACGTACATGAAATAAGTATCTGCTTACTAAATACATAACTGGTTTTATGTCATGTCTTAGCTTATTTTATATGTTCTTACTATGTTTTACTGTTTAAAGCCTTAAACTGTATTAAATCTTATATTCTGTTCATTCTGATTAAGTATTTCTGGTATTTCATGTGTTATTATACTTACTATGTAATAATAAGTAACTTTCCAAAAATAGCAGGTTTCCTAAAATAGAAAGTTTCCAAATATAGAAAGATTCCAAAAATAGAAAGTTTCCAAAAATAGAAAGTTTCCAAAAATAGAAAGTTTCTAAAAATAGAAAGTTTCTAAAATTAGAAAGTTTCCAAAAATAGATTTATCGCTTAAAATAGGTAAGTTTCTAAAAATAGAAAGTTTCCATAAATAGATTAGCTTCCTTAATTAAATAAGTTTCCCTAAATACATTATCTGCCTTAAATAAATAAGTTTCTAAAAATAGCTGGTTTCCATAAATAAATTAGCTGCCTTATTTAATTAAGTTTCTAAAAATAGAAAGTTTCCATAATTAGAAATAAGCTGGTTAAATAAGCTAAGTAAATAAGCCTAAGTGTTTTCAAGATTATTTTCTAAGTCATATGATATATTGTATAGTTTAATAATTATTTCATGTAATTTAATTAAACTATAGGTTATAATATTTAATTAAAGTATAACATGTTTTAATTAAATATATTAAATACTTAGGTTAAAATATGTATTATTAAATATTAATAATATAACCTAAGTCATGTTAATTAATTAATTATATCCATGGTTTTTAAAATAATTAATTAATTATAAGTCTTAAATATTAATACTTAGGTTAAAATAATTTCATGATCATTTATAATTAATTAACCTAAGTCATGTTATTAAATTAATTACATCATTATAATTTAATTTTAACATAAGTTCATAACATAAAAAAAAACTAACATAACCATGATCCGGATCTAAGCTTAAAAACATGAACCGGACATGAATCGACACCGTACCCCGAACCACATCGGGGTACCCCTTGCTGCCGTGGTACCCACACGCACCAACCAGGACCATATGGTCTTGGTGGTGGTCAGCTAAGCAAACCGAAACCCCCTTGGGGTCGGTTGCAGCCTGCGGCCAAAACAAAACACCCCTTAAATCGACCCTTTGATTTAATTAATCATCAAAACATGTTAGATCTATGTTTAATTAATGTGTTTTTATAAAAACATTACGTGTTCATAATTAATAAAAAGATTAATTTAAAAGAAAAGGTTTAAAAAGGTTTTACCGTATTCGTGGATCAAGAGGTTGAAGAACAAACACGAACAAACAACAAATCTTCAAGATCCAAGATCACTGAATCACCTTGTATGGTGATGTGTAGGTGGCGGCACAAAGAACAAGGGAGAAAGGGTTTTTAGGTTTTTCTTAAAAATCTTCTGTAACTTAATTTGAGTAGTGAAAACTAATTATAACCCCCTTTTAGTAAAATTGACAATGGGCTTGGCCCATTGCCCTTATTTGGCCGCGGTAGGGACCCCCCCATGGGGTTCCCGTACCTCTTTTCGTGTCTCGTTATTTAGTCACTCGTTTGTGTTTATTTATGTTCAAGTTTTAAATGTTCTCGTTACGTAAATACCATAATCTAATATATTTAATTACGCTCGTAATAAATATATATACGTAATTAATAATAGCTCGTGTTTTAATTACGTTCGTGATTTCGTGATCGCATGTACGTGATTAATTATTGCTAAATAATTATTACGTGATCGTTCATATAAAATACTTATCGTGTTATAACACGTACGTAATACGTAAAATCCTAACACGTAATCGTAATCATGCTATATTAGGAAAGTTTTTAACTAGTACGTACGATCCTAAGGGTACTATGCATGGTAAAAGCATGCGGGTTTTACATGTTCCTTGAGCATCTACTATCCCAATATCCTTGATCATTAACCTGCTTTTGGATAGTCTGCTCAAAAAGAAAACAAATTAGTTTTCTTTGGAGATCCAAGCCTTGTCAGACTTGGATCTGTCTAGTTGTTCAACTAGAGTGGTCTTATTCTTTGCCACAAATCCCTGTTCATCCCTTTGTGACCTAAACACCCAATTTGTTTCAATGAGTCTAGTAATGACCTTCTCAAGATATTTAAGTCTATTGCAACTCATTGAAATACCATTAAAATTAGAGTTTTGCTCTTGTTTAGGTTTCCAAGTTAAGTAGGATGATGCTTCAGACCCTTGACCCTTATTAACCAAGTATCTTTGTTTATATGGTCTAAAATAAGGTCTCATACCAAACTTGGAGCTGTCAGCGCTGCATTTGTGCCTGTCAGCGTTGAACTTGTTCCTGTCAGCGCTGAATTTTTTCTTGTCAGCGCTGAATTTGTTCTTGTCAGCGCTGAATTTTTTCTTGTCAGCGCTGAATTTGTTCCTATCAGCGCCCAAATTAGGGTTTGTTACAGGAACATACTGCATGTTTGACCAAGTGTTGGTCATTTGAAAGGGCCTTTGTCCATTGGTATTAGCTGCCTTAGAGAAGAAAGGAGCTGGTCTAGTAGCCTGTAGTCTAGTGTGGACAAAAGGTCTATGGTTGACATTGGATGACCTATTGTCAACGAATGAATTGTATTCACTGACACAATTATAGGCCAAATGTGAGAAGCTCCCACATGAGTAACAAGCCTTTTTGGACACAAACTTAGGCTTAGACTGATAAAACCCTGTCCCATTAACACTTTCTTGGCTTCTGAATGACCTAGGTTTCCTATACATTTCAACGTATTTAACACTAGGTTGCTTCTTAATTGGGGAGCCAAGATTAACAGCTTTTCCAGTGATGGGATTGGTCACAATGATAGGTGTAGATGCTACTGGACTCTCAATGGGTGTAGGCACATATGGACTCTCACTAAGCATCCCACCCTTAATAAACAAAGTGGGGTTGGCCTTCTTCCACTCTTCTAGGTCAATAACCTTTTCTTGATATTCCTCAACTGGGGAAAGAACTCTAGGTGGAGGAATAAATTCCTCTTCTTGGAGTTCTGGAATACGAGTCCAAGAGAGATCCTTTCTATGGACACCATAGAAGTCCCCAACAGGTGGTGGAACAGCCACATATAATCCAATCCCAGACATATCCCTAGAATCCCTTTGTTTATTAACACATTCACCTAGGGTTTGTGTGGCCTTATCAAATCTCTGAATTTTAAGGCCAACATTATCCTTATTCTTAATGGCCTCATCTAACTTAGCCTGTAACTCACCATTGACTCTCTCCATGATGTTTCTAATATCCATACTAGCATTTAACTCATGTTTTAAGATATTTATTTTATCTTTTAAGTCAAATTCCATTTTCTTGTACTCAGAAACTGTCTTCTCAGTTTGAGTGAGAGCAATTTGATAGTTAGACAACTTGCATCTCTCAGTACTCACATCATCTAGTAACCTTAACACCTCTTTGTTAAGTTTTTCAGTATTTAACCTACAAGAAGAGTTATCACATACCTCACTATCAGAACATGAAGATGAATTGGAACTTGTGGAATTTGAAGTAGACGTGGCCTTAACTGAAAACATCATCAGATTCTTCTTCACCTTCTTCCTTAGCCTAGTTTACCTCACGATATTGGATTTCGTTCTTCAAATCAAAGTTTCTCAACAAGCTCTGATACCACTTGTTGATCCCAAACTTAGATCTATTTAGCTTTGTGTTAACGAGATTAAATCAACTTTAACACGTAGAGAAACATTGTTGTATTGAACAAACTAAGTGTTATGCGGAATTTAACACTTAGAACAAAGAACAAAACAAAGTAAACAAAACTTTCACTTGATTGATAATATCAATGAATGATTACAATGAAAGTGTTATGAGATATATGGAAGAGGTGTGTGAAAAAGATATGTCTTATGTCTAACCCTAAGGCCTCCTTTTATAGGTTTAAGGAGCCTTGTACATAAAGATAAGATCAACTATTTTAGGAAAAGACATAAGATAAACATAACTTATTGACTAAATCTTTTTTTAAACATTAAGAATATATTCTGAATTCTTATCTTAATATTTTGTCCACCAGCTTGAAGAATTCATCATTGGCAGATTTAGTCCTTGTCTTTGTCTTAAGATTCTTCTTGTCAACGCCTTGATAATTCTTATCAGCGTCTCACCTGTCAGCGCCTCGTTTACTCTTGTGAGCGTCCAATTTCCTCTTGTCAGCATTCCAGTGACTTAGCTAATTTTATTCCCAACATAATGGTCATAGATTTATCAAACTCTGATCTTTAACATGTTATTTACTTGTGTGTATAGATGTATGATGATGCATGCATGAAGAAATGGAAGGACAAGTAGTGTATACCTTTCTTTCTTAAAAGTTACCAATGAAGATCTAGATGAACAAGAAGATTAGAGATCTAATCAAGAAGATGATGGAAACCCTAACTATAACCAAGTCGTGACCTTTAAGGTTTCGGCTAGGGCTTGCAATAGTGATTCCAAAGATGATGATGCTACCAAATGATTAATAGTTATTATGGGACAAGAATTTAGTAGATTTAATGAACAACTTTGGATTGTTATGGCTTAATGCCGAATGATTTAAGAGAGAAAGATGAAGAGAGAATGAGATTTGGTTTGCATGAGAGGATGAGAGAATGTATGTGTGTGTTTCGGCTTAAAGGGGAGAGAGAAGGGTGAGGGCAAAAGGCATGATTGCCTTGGTAAGAACCATTGTGCCATGTGTTGGCTTTTCCAAAACCAAGACAACCCTTCTTCTTCCACATATGGGGTGTCGTGTCTAGCTAGCCAAAAAGGGGGGTAATGGGCTTTGGCTTGGGCTCATGTTGGGCTAGTGCCTAAGGAGTATAGTCTTGGGCTAGTTCAAGGAGGTTAAAACATGTTTGTGGTATACACACTTGCACACATACACGGCTACATATACCATGTAGTTTGTTTTTCGAACTTTGATTTAGTGTTGTGTGTATAGCCAAGTATTGATTTTTACATTTTTATCATTTGTTCTCCTAGTCTTAAGTACAAGGTTTGAGCTATGTAGCTTATTTACAACAAGTATGATTGTAAAGGTATAAGTACCTAAATGAACAAGTTCACACTCAACCTATAGGAATATACATATGAGTATGTGTTCTAGGATTACTAGGTGCAACTTCATTACATAAAATCATGGTAAAATCATGGATTTTACAACACCACCCCGTTATTTTAGCTTTGTACTCAAAGCTACTAAAAACCTAGTTATCTTCTAAGTAAGGGATGTTGTAAGTACATGATTTGTCTCAGGTTCTCTCTCAGGTACGGATGGTGGTACTAACGCGAAGTGGTCTACACCTAGGTTATTCTTATACGCCTAATCTGGCATTTATGGAAACTTCCGTCATTATAGGTGAACATAAGAGAATGTAAAGAGATCTTTATCCGAATCGCACTATACATCCGATTGGGCAGTAAAGGAGACTGCTGCTATATGATAAAGATCTCTTTGCCTTCCTCGCCTGTCCATCCACAGCAGCAGTCTCCTTTACTGCTCAATCAGATGTATAGTGCGATCCGGATAAAGATCTCTTTGCATTCCTCGCCTGTCCATCCAGAGCAGCAGTCTCCTTTATTGCTCAATCGGATGTATAGTACGATCCGGATAAAGATCTCATTGCAATCCTCGCCTGTCCATCCACAACAGCAGTCTCCTTTACTGCTCAATCGGATGTATAATGCGATCTGGATAAAGATCTCTTTGCATTCCTCGCCTGTCCATCCACAGCAGCAGTCTCCTTTACTGCTCAATCAAATGTATAGTGCGATCCAGATAAAGATCTCTTTGCATTCCTCGCCTGTCTACTATAAAATCCATGATTTTACCATGATTTTATGTAATAGATTTCCACCCAATAATCCTAGAACACAAACTCATGTGTACATTTCTATGGGTTATGTGTGAATTTGTCTAAACATGTACATATACTTGTACATCCCCACTTGTGAAATAAGATTCATAATGTGAACCTTGCACATAAAACTAGGGATAGCAAGAAGTAAGATGTATCCATAATATTGGAAATACCCAACACTTAACCAAAAATTAGAAAATCTAGCTACACCATGTATATGTGGCCGTGTATATGTGTATGCATAAGTTTAGGTATTCCTAAACTTTCTTGGGCTAGCCCAAAGTTATGTATTCCTTATGCCCTAGCCCAACTCAAGCCCACACAAGCCCACCCTTTCTTTGGATATCCTTACACGACACACACACATGCATATGTGGAAGAAGAAGGGTTGTCTTGGAAAGGGAAGAGCTTACACTTGACACAAATGTCCTTACCAAGGCAATCATGCCTTTTGCATTCTCTTTCCCTCTCTCATCTTTAAGCCGAAACACACACATCCCCATCTCTCATACATGCAACTCACTTCTCTCTACTCCTTTCTCTCTCAAACATTTCGGCTGTTGATCCCAAACTTAGATCGATTAGCTTTGTGTATACGAGATTAGATCAAGTAATACACGTAGAGAAACCTTTGTATATGCTTTATGTATCTAAGTGTTATGCGGAATTTAACACTTAAACAAGAACACACAAGATGTAAACAAACTTTCACTTTGATTATGAATGTCGAACTTGCTTACAATGAAAGATGTTTACGAATGAAAACTTATATAAAACTTGATATCAAACATTAACCTAAAGGCCTTCTTTTATAGATACAAGAAGCCTTGTACAATAATCTACGTATCAACTATTCTAGGTAAAGATAAATATAGAAAATACATTGTCGTTTCTATCCTTACTAGAAGTATTCTAGAATATAATAAACGTGTAGATTATATCTTCCATCAGTGCTTGTCTTCAATGTGTCAACGCTTGACTTTAACTTGTCAACGCTTGAGCTGTCAGCGCTTGTATTGTTCTTGTCAACGCTTGAGCTGTCAGCGCTTGTATTGTTCTTGTCAGCGCTCAAGTGATCTGGCCTTAATTTATTCCCAACAATCCTCCCCTAAACTTGATATCCACTCTTATGATCAAGTTTCTGAATAAGCATTAAGGACTAGGAGGAGTCTGACAAACCTTCTCATATTGATAATGAATAAATCTGATCAAATCTTTTGCCACGTCACTTGAATAATCTATTTCCAGCTGAGTGTCCTTCATCTTTTCCAAAACAGCCTTGGATATGAAATACTGAGCATCCACAAGTAGATACTCAGCAAACTTTGTAGAACTCAAATGGTATACACCAGCATCTGAATATAACCTCCATTGAAGACCACTGAGGTCATCTTCAAGATCCTTCCATATTGCAGGATCCTCATCTTTTGGTCCACACATTCTTTTGAATGTGGTCCAAAGTTTTATTCCATTAGCTGAAGTTGGTGCTTCAGCCTCATACTTGGTCTCAAGTAACCTCCAAAGGTCCACCAAGTCTTCTCTATCACAACTTGCAAACAAAGATATGCGAGTGGTAAAAGTGTGTACCTCCTTGCCAAATCTGCCAATCTTCCAGAACCCACATTCCTCTTCTTCATAGCTCACAATTGGGTTCCTGTAATCTAATGGTAACACTTGCACCATATCTGAAGCTTCTAATGGAGAGAGCTTGAGGCTCTTTCTTATAACTGCTTCACTTAGATATAGTGGATCCATATCTTTTGGAAACTCAAATCTAATTCCCTTTTTCACTGGCCTGGGAACTATCATAGCTTTCTTGATTTCGATTTCTTCTGCAAGTTGCTCCTTTCTTTCATCTGAAAGAAGTCTGAGAGTGTTTGCTTCCTGCACTCTCACCCAAATGGGATAAGCCCTATGTTCCAACTCATCAAATGTCAAAGCCTTCAACTTCTGATGTGTCCATCCAACTCCATGACATCTGAGCAACATAAAGTAGAGCTCCCTTCTATCCCTTTTCAACTCTGAGAGAATATTGCTTGCCTTGTGTTTCAAAATTACCTTACAATCCTTCTGAACTCTAAGAAGAAGCTCCAAACCCCATATTTGATCTGAAATGGTCAAGTCTGGATTATCCATGTAGCTTTCTTCCCAAGAATTGTACATTTGAACCACCTCTGGCATGTCAAAGTCAACCTGCAATTTCAATTCTCTCAACTTTTCTTTAGCCAACTCATCTCCATACTCAAGCCTTTCAGGTTCTATAATCATTACACTTGAGTCTGAGCTAGCTCCATCACTTTCTTCTTCAGAAGTCACAACAAATGGTGACTTCTCCTTCTCATCTTGTTCCATGATTTGTTCAGCCAATCTTCTATCAAATTCAACTTGAGCTGCATCTTTTGGAACAATCTCTTCTACCATTTTACCCTTACCCTTATCTGATGGTGCAATGGTTGGTAAGGTAGATGGTAATACTTGAGTAGAAACCTCCTTGATGATAGATGATGACTGGGATACATCACCTTCATGTGCAGGTCTGTCAACGCCCAAATTTATCCTATCAGCGCCCAAAATACTTCTATCAGCGTCCAAATTTGCCTTGTCAACGCTCAAATATTTTCCCTCAGCGCCTTGTGTAACCTCTCTCAACATAGCTGTAAATGATAAATTTAAATTGGTGGGAGAGACTAAGGACGTATCAAAACCTGTTTGTTTCTTCAAAGTTGTAAGGGCTTCAGCAACATCCATTGATTGACCATCCTGGCTGCCCTTATCACTCAGATTTATTTGATCTTCCTCCCCTTTGGAAGACTCCTCCATACCCCTCCTAGCACGATCACTTTCCAAAACAACAATCCTCTCCCTCAATTGCTTGAGTTCAAGGCCTTGTGAGCTGACAATTTGTACTAAGTCTGCATTTTGCTTTTGCACCCAGTAACCACCCAAGATCTCCCATGAACAATAGAAGTCAATGTGGTCACTCCATTAACTGTTGAGGAACTAACAGTGTTCCAAAACTGCTTAATGTGTGTGACTAGAATGAGTGGTGCATGAGAAAGAGCATACCTTAATGGGGATGCGTTCAAATACGCCACCATTTGTGTATATTGAGGAAACAAATCATCATCAGCGTCAAGATAAGCAATCATGTTGTGTTGTGATCTGAACCCCAATGCCAATTCTGCTGAGTTAAACTTTGGTGCCATTGATGAAAGCTGTTAATTTTAAGTGAAGAAGATGAAGTTGATAAGAGAAAAGTGTTAGACAAGAATTATAGATACCCTGTTTAAAATAGGAGCCAAATTTATAGGAGAGAAAGAATGCATGTGATTGGCCCAAAAATAGGCAAAGATTTTCAAAAATCAATCATGAAAATATTGAAAAAGTGATAAGTTATCTCATGCATTAAATGAAAGTAACAACTCCTAAAATTACGGCTTGAAAATATGTCAAAAAGTAACATCTGGGTAGGTCCCATTGAGTGTCAACAGTAAAAAATAACCTATCAACGCTCAACGGCTATAATCTTGTCAACGTTTGCCTAAAGCCATGTCAGCGTCCAATTTGGTCACAACAACGCTTGGAAAAATCTTGTCAGCGTCCAAAAATAAAAATATTTTAAAAAGTGAAAAATGACCTTAACAAGTAATTTATCCTAGAGAAGATAACCAAAAGCTGATAACTATCATAGGGCGGCAAGCACTGTCCAGTTATGCACACTTGCATAAGCAAGATAGACATAACAGTCCTCTAGTGTCCCTTGCTAACCAAAATTCTTAACAACAAAGTGACCTTATAAAATCCTTGTTACTCCCAGGTAAATCCCATATCAAAATCATTCCCAAGTCTCCCAACAGACCACAACCAATTCTAGGCCAAAAATGTCTTGGCAGCATGCAAAGTTGATATACTATGCATGCTACAGTGCCTCATGATTTAGTAAAACTAACTCATACTCACCTGTGGACACAATCTAGAATTGTGATAAGAGTATCATATGGATACCCAAACATCCTAAAGGTTCCTAAAACCTCCCCTTAAACTATGATACAAAAAGTTTGCTAAAATCATGCATGAACATAAAAAATTTATGTCAAGATAGGAATGAAACATTCCAACCATCATCCATAAATAAAAACTTGTCCAAATGCTTCTCCATTGATCCATAAGCAACTCTGTATCCAATGGTATACTGCTAACATCATCTGCACATTTAGATTGAAAACCACAAAAATAACATTGTTGCTGACAACGCCCCGATAACACATGACAGCGTTGAGGGAAGCTTTGTCAGCGTTAGACAATTATATTGCTGAAAACGTTGCAAAAACACTTATCAGCATTCAAGCAACCTTTGTCAGTGTTAGAAAAATATAGTGGAAAATCTAAATCATCAATAAGACTAATAATAATAATGCATCATCCTGTACATACTTTTACAAAAAGAATCCAAAACACATATTAGGTGAGATTAACCATTCCAATACTTGTTACCAAGTATTGAAATCTCCCAGCATCAAAAGGTTTAGTTAATAAATCTGACACATTTTCCTCAGTGTCAACCCTATCTGGTTGTATTAAACCTTTCTCAAAGCAATCTCTTATAAAATGGCGTCTAGTTTCTATGTGTTTAGTTTTAGAATGATGTACAGGATTCTTAATGATGCATAAAGTACTATTATTGTCAAAAAATATCTTAGTATGCATGAAATTATACCCATAGTCCAACAGCTGGTTCTGAATCCACAACACTTGACCACAACATGCTGCTACAGCCACATACTCTGCTTCAGTTGTAGAATTAGCCCACTGTTTGTTTCTTGCATTGCCAAGATATTAACCTACTCCCAAGAAACTGACATCCACCAGTTGTAGATTTCCTATCAAACTTATCACCTCCATAATCACTATCTGAATATGCAATCAGCTCCAATGGTGAATCCTTTGGGTACCACAAACCAAGACTAGGATAACATCTTAGGTACCTAAAGATCCTCTTCACAGCATAAAGGTGACATTCTTTGGGAGTCACTTGATGGCGTGCACAAGCACACACAACAAACATAATGTCAGGTCTGGAGGCAGTAAGATACATCAAGGATCCAATCATGGATCTATAATGCCTGACATCAACATCTTTCCCATCTCCAATCTTTCCCCAAGGGTGTTCTCTATCCATAGGAGTAGTAGCCCTCTTTTCATGTGGAGAAAAGCCAAACTTCTTCAAGATCTCAGCAACATATTTGTCCTGGGAGATGAAGATACCATCTTCTTTCTGCTGAACTTGTAAACCAAGAAAGAAGTTCATCTCCCCCATAGCACTCATCTTGAATTTGTCTGTCATAAGCTTGGAGAAATCCTCACTCATCTTTGGATCAGTAGACCCAAAAATGATATCATCAACATAAACCTGCACAAGCAACACATCCTTGCCTTTCTTCTTTGTAAATAGTGTCTGATCTATGGTGCCCCTCTTGAATCCATTGTCCACCAAATAGGTAGACAAAGTACCATACCATGCTCTAGGGGCTTGATGAAGGCCATACATAGCCTTTTTGACTCTATACACTTTATCTGGATGCTCTGGATCCTCAAAACCAGGAGGTTGCATTACATATACTTCCTCAACAATGGTGCCATACAAGAAAGCACTCTTGACATCCATTTGATAGACGGTGAAGCCCATGCAAGAGGCATAGGATAGAAAAATCCTAATAGCTTCAATCCTTGCAACTGGTGCAAAGACCTCCTCATAGTCTATCCCCTCCTCTTGTGTATAACCTTGAGCCACTAACCTTGCCTTGTTTCTGACCACAATGCCTCTTTCATCTCTTTTGTTCCTGAGAACCCATCTTGTCCCTATAGGTCTGACATATCTAGGACAATCAACCAACTCCCAAACATCCTGAATTGCAAATTGGTGAAGCTCATTCTGCATTGCTTCCACCCAACTTGGTTCTTTGAGAGCATCAAATATTTTCTTGGGTTCTTCTTGTGACAGAAAACATGCAAACAAACATGCTTGAACAAGAGGGGTATCAACCTTCTTGTGTATATTGGCAATAAACCCACCAAGACCTTGATGAGATCTTCTAGTCTGAACTGGAGTCATAATATCACCAATGATCTGAGATGTGGGGTGATTCTTCATTGTGGAAGTGAGAACCCCTCCTTCAAAAAGTCTGGTGTCCTCAACCTCACGCTCTATATTGTCAATATCTTCTTCATCAGACTCTCTTTGATCAACGCGAACTTCTTCAAGAATATTGGAAGGTCCACCTTGTTCAAAACTGGAAGAGAAAAGATGCCCATTAGTGTTGTCAACGTCTGAACCTTGTTTGTCAGCGCTTGGGCTAACAACGCTTGAAATGTTGTTGTCAACGTCTGAGCCATCAACGTCTGAATTGGTCTTGTCAGCGCTAGATTTGCCTTTGTCAGCGCCTGAAGGACCATGCATGTTTGTATCTGGTGGTATTTGTAAACCACCATTATCTTGTCCAGCAGCAGCAGCAGCAACAAAAGCATCTGTCCAAATGGGAATTGTGACATATTTAAATGTAGGAGATGCCTTTTCTGCTTGTGATCCAACCCTCTCATTAACTTGTGTACCTGAAACATTAACAACTTGTTCCTCCACAACATTTGAGGTTACCTTCACAATGTCTGGATTAGTGACAGGCATATAATTTAAAGTTCTAGATAAGGGTTCCAAATCAAACAACCAATTAGGACCACTTTCAGGATCACTAGGTTTATTCTCTAAGAACCTAACATGTACTCTCTCAACTATACGTTTGTCCTACTTAAGATAAACCCTATAACCCTTGCTCTGGACTGAATACCCCATGAAGTAGCCCTCATCACCTTTTGCACTAAATTTCCCTAAGGCATCACTAGTATCCAACACTACTACATGACAACCAAAAGGTCTGAGAAAACCAATATTAGGTTTTCTACCCCAAAGTAACTCATAAGGTGTTTTGTTCTGAATTTTGTTAACCAATGCTCTATTTTGCACATAGCATGCTGTATTAACAGCCTCAGCCCAAAAGACTATTGGAAAGTGAGCATCAGCCAACATTGTTCTGGCTGCTTCAATTAGGGTTCTATTTTTCCTCTCAGCAACCCCATTTTGTTATGGGGTTCTAGCAATACTAAATTGCCTAGTAATTCCTTTCCTGGCACAGAAATCATCTAACTTCTTGTTCCTAAATTCTCCACCATTATCACTCCTAAGCATTTTAACCTCATTTCTAGACCTTTTCTCAATCTGAGTGATAAAATCAATAAGAACATCAGCTGTGTCACTCTTCATAGCTAGAAAGAATGTCCAAGTAAATCTAGAGAAGTCATCAGTGACAACAAAGAAATACGACTTACCATTCAAACTTTCTATATTTGTTGGACCAAAGAGGTCCATGTGAAGCATATGAAGAGGTCTGGAACTAGTATGCACCTGTTTGGACTTGAATGAGACCTTGTGCTGCTTGCCTTTAAGACATGCAACACAAGAGTGGTCATTGTGGAAGGCCTTCTCAGGCAAACCATCAACTAAACCAAGCCTCACAACTCTATTTATATTTTTAAAATTTATGTGCCCTAGTATCCTGTGCCACAAATTACTCTCATCTACTGAGGCCTTAGCATAAAAACAAGACATATTGGTATTCATTTTAATCCCATTTAAATTCACATTATATATGTCCTTATGCCTAGGTGTTCTATACTCAATATATTTCTCATCAAGGATCTTAAAATCCTTGCTTAACACCAAGCACTCAGTATCAGTGAAAAGAACTTTATTTTTGTTATCACAAACTTGTGATACACTAAACAAATTGTAATCAAGTTCTTTTACCAGGAAGACGTTCTCAAAACGCAGATTATTGGTGAGAAGGGTTCCTTTGCCTGTGATAGTACCATATCCACCTCCAAAGTATACCTTATCACCATCTTTAATAGGGGTGAAATTCGTCAGATAGTCTTCCTTCCCTGTCATGTGCCTTGAGCATCCACTATCCCAATATCCATAATCATTGATCTGTCTTTGAATGCCCTGCACATAAAGAAAACGAATTAGTTTTCTTTGGGAACCCAAGTCTCAGAAGACTTGGATTCATCTGGTTGTTCAATAAGAACATACTTAGTTCTCACAACAACCCCATTCTCATCCTTTTTAGGATGAAATACCCAGTTAACCCCAATAGGTTTTTGAAATGTGGTATAATGCAAGTTCGTTTTCTCAGTTCTTAACCAATAGAAAGTCCAATCAATATCAGATTTATTATTGTTCTTGGTTGTTCAAGCTTGCTTGGTAATCTATTGCTAATTCAAACAACACTATTTAAAAATGAAAAATATTAAACTATGTATATGTAAAACAGATTGCAATTACCACGTTTTTATTCAAGTAAAGTCTAAAATGCAAAATATAAAACTAAAAGGACTGAAATTGTAATTTCTATGAAAGTAAAATGCTCAAAATGAAAATTCTAAAAGTTATAAGGACTAAAAATGCAAAACAGTAAACTATAGGGATCAAAAATGCAAAATCAATAACAAACTAACTAAAATTGTAACAAATCAACAAACTTCTAACTGAAAACTAACAACTTTCAAATGTAAAGGACTAAATTTTGCAAATACCACAAAATTAGGAAGTTTAGCTAGGTATAGAAACTGATTAAACTTCTAGGGACCTAAGTGTAATTTTTAAAAACTTTTAAACAAAAACGGGACACAATGAAGATTAAGCTCGTTTGAGCTTATTACTCAACCAAATCAGCTGAAACAACTTGCAAAACTCTTAAAATCCAATTAAGACTACGTGTGTTCAAGGAGATAAGCTAAAAGTCAAAAATAAGCAAATGAGTGCTTATTGATAAGCACAAAATAAGCTACAGCTTATTCCAATCAGTCACAACTTGATTTTTGTGATGAAACTGATTAAGCACTTGATTTAAAGAACGGGAAATCAAACTAGAAACATTTTCATCCAGAAATGAATTAGAAATCTGAAATAAGCTCTTTTGAGCTTATGTTGACCAAGTTTGACCAACTTTTTGGAAAAAGCTCAAAACTTCAAAAATCAATATTCAATACTTTCTAACTGGATTTGTGAAAGAAAATAACAACTTTGATGAAGTGGATTTTGAGAACTAAGAAAACAGTCACCTCTTTATCTCAGAGAATGACAAATGCTCAGGCTTGAACTAAAAAGCTTATTCCTAGCTTATAAGCTAATACTGTAGAATTTCCTCTTAGAGTCTAAAAGTCTATGATATAAGCTAGAACTAGAAACAAATTTGAGGAAATTTTATCAAGTAATGAATGAGAAATCAGCAATTGAAAAAGGCAAGTTTTTAAAGAACAAAGCTGAATAAAGGATGACCCAAACTATTCTATTGCCATTTGCCTTTTTGACTTTATGTTTGACTTGTAAATGACTTAAAACCAATTGTTATCAACTAAGGACTGGAAATCAACTTCTAAACACCAAATCTCAACACTTGAAAACTGATTTTAAGCTACTCCCAAACACACCTTTATCAGATATGAACCAAATTTTACAAAGACTTTTAAAGCACTGGATTGAACTGATTAAAAAGCTATAGCAAACTAGTTTTAATAGACTAAATGCAAAGTATTCAAGCTGAGAACAAACAATAACCAAGGCTAGAACTCAATTAAGCTAGTAAGCTAAAAAGTGACTGAAATTATGCAGAAACTACAACTCAGAACACAAGAATGCAAGATTAATGCTACAAACACACTAAGTTCAATCAAACAACAGCAACTAACAATTATATCATATAGCCATCAAATTTATACTAGGAAATTTAGCATGCAAAGACTTGTTAAGTGGAACAAAAACAAGAATTTCAAAACCTATTGTAGAAATCCTTTGAGAAGAAGAGGAGCGCTGAGCTCTCTTGCACTAGTGATAACCACCACCTATCACTAGTATTCAACAAAAATCTACCAACAATCAACTGCAAATCATCAAACTGCTTGTAATCTTCAAATGAACAATGGAAAGAACAAATCTTGATTAAACAGCTATCAATCTCCACAAATGTCAGTTATGATCTATAGTTGATCATAACAAACATCAAACAGCAACAACACAATCCAATTGAAGCAAGATCAAACTGGAATTTGAAGAACAGAATTTGGCGGGAAAAGGAAATTTGAATTTTATTGAATGAATTCAGTTATAAAGGTTGTTACAAGCTACTAACTAACTAACTGACTCAAGAGTTTGTCAGACTCTTGAGTAGTTAGGGTAAAAGTGAGAGAAAAAGGAAAGGGAAATTGAACTATGTGTTTTTACAAAATTAGGCTACACTGAAAAATGAGGACTAGTCTAGGTATTTATAGGCAAGAATTTAGAGTTTGTTGGAGTTGGTGACGTGTCAGAACCAGTAATAACTTGCCACGTGGAAAAATTCTGCATTTGGCACTTGAAGGTGATGAACAGATTTGGGTGTTTTTGATTTACTGGATGATTTGTTAATTGGATTGCACCATTGAATTCCTCTCTTCAAAACGAGCAAGTTTGGTGTTTTGATCTTCTCATGAAACGGCTTCAATCTCAATCCCGATTCTGGAAATTTTCTTTGTGAAGAAGATGACACGTGTCATCTTTTTATTGGTTGAGGGAGAGAGTTGTGGATTGAACTGTTGAGATTTGGTGTAATAAATGAAAGGCGGCAGTAGTGGATGACGTGGTGATCCATGTATATTATTTCCTTGCTTCTGATTGGTTTAGAGCTATGGCACTTGGATTAAACTTGCATTTCTTTCCAAAGTTGGCAGATTTGGTCCCTATACTTGGCAGATTCTTATTTCAAGCTAGGATCTTCATTCCTTTGTCATTTTTGGTCCTTTAACTTCCATAACTTGTACAAAATGGTCCTTTGACTGAGTTGACTTGATAGTTGACCAGGTTTGACTTGAATCTTGACTTTTCATAATTTGCACTTTAAGTCCTTCAACTTTCATAACTTGTCAAGATAGGTCCTTGAACTTCAAAGTCTTGTCACTTTTGATCCTCTTTTGTCTTTTTCATCAATTTAAGCTTGGTTTTTCCTTGTTTGCTTGAAAATGTATCTTCTTACCTACAAAAGTGTACACAAACACAAACATACCACATAATACTGTTTTTGCCAAATAATTGGGTATTTTGCTTCATGTTTTAGGGTTATTTGTTGATAAAAGGATATGAGTTTAAGCTCATATCAAATTCCCCTACACTTGAGCATTGTCATGTCCTCATGCAATATTATATTTCAAGGCTTAAAAATTACATTTCCCTCATAATTAATCCACCTTGGCCATATGAGATGCATCTACACTACTCTAAACTAGATGATGCATGATTTTGACTTTTAATAATGCAATGAATCAAAATACAATTCTATCTATATCTTTTTGATTTTTCTTGAAATGGTTTTGATGGAAATAACTCATAAAGAATTCAATGACTTGGATTAGGGCTTAGATACCATGGATACTTATCACCCTCAAGTTTCACTTTCCCCATACCAAGCTTAAAAATGGGATCATTGCATTCACAAGTAAAAAGTGCATCAACTTATTCATGACAATTAAATGTGGAACCGGTTATTATTTGAGCAAATTGCTTATGGGCAAATTTATCATTATTCAAGTGTGAAGTATAAGAAGTGTAAAATCCAAAAATAAGGAAGCACGGTTTTAATCCTAAGTAATCTTCTCATCCATTACTTGAAAAACCGCTCACAATTAATACAAGTCCGTTTCAAGAATAATAAGTCATTCGCCTTATGTGTAAAATCCTCATGTCATGCTTTCATAAGTAGCTACACACTCGCTAAGGAAAGAAAAATAAAACTCACGCAATAATTTACATCCGCATCTTTTTGAGATTTTGGATCTTCAACCCCGCAACCCGTCAAGGTAATATTGGATTGGAGCAATCTATTGAATCCCCGCAACCCGTCAAGGTAATATTGGAACTCAATAGTCACTATAATTAACACCACACTGCCCCTCTTGGGAGTCTTGTATTATTTTTTTTCTTTTTCTTTTTCTTTTTTTTCTAGCCACTCATTTTTTTTCATAAGCCGCTCTTATTTTTCTTTATTCCTCACAAAGAAATTTGAAAAGAATAAAAAGAAAAACACCCGCTAAATATGGAGCATGACATAAGTCTAGTACACATAAAACGTGCTAACTTAGAATCTTAAGACGTACTCATATCAACCATGAATGATTAGTCAAAAATGCATAAGAGATTACAAACCAATTAAAACCGTACTTGATTATTTATTAACAATTATATACAAGCGAAGAAAATAGAGGTCAAGAAGAGAAGGGTTAAGCCACAAGTAATTGCCATGAAGTCTATCTAGCCCTTTTACACTTGCTTCAACTCTATCATTTCCCATTCTCCACAAATTTAAAATTTCAAAGAATGAAATTGGTGGAAGCTTAGCCTAATAGACCAATGAAGGACTACATGGTTAAGGATACTAGCTAGAGAGTGCTAAGATAAGCAAACTCGGGTTGAGTCAAAATATCCATGGCGGGCCTAATATGTCAAAGAAATCTAAACTTGTTAAAACCATGTTTTATTATATTTTTTCCTTTTT
This sequence comes from Glebionis coronaria, assembly GCA_025667525.1. NCBI lineage: Eukaryota > Viridiplantae > Streptophyta > Magnoliopsida > Asterales > Asteraceae > Glebionis > Glebionis coronaria. The sequence goes on from CM046877.1 coordinate 498,645,029, forward strand.
ATATATTTTTGATGAAAAATAAAAGAAGAAATATACAATGCAAGTGTGTTATGCAAATGAAAAATGATAGATGCAAAAATTATGAATGCATATTTTTGTGGCCAAAGTAGATCAAAAATTTGAAAAATGTTGAAAAATCAAATTTCCCAATTATCATGAAAGACAATGACAAGCTCTAGGTAAGGTCACTTCGATAGAAGACCCCCTACACTTAAGCTAAACATTGTCCTCAATGTTTAAGAGCATGGAAGTATATAAACTTCCCCTACACTTATGACAATGAATAGACTTTGCTTAACCCAAGTTAAGGAAAGGACTACTATTAGTGAAATCATGTTTAAGCACAAGGTGTCAATGAAAAATCACTAAAGTAACGAAGTGAACCGGATACAAGGGCCTCCTCCATAAGCTCCAAAGCATGAAATGAGTGAGCAACCCTACAAACAAGCAATGAAGACAAAAGAAGGTCTCCCCTACACTTATCTCCAAATCTATGCCTTTATTTCTAACCTACAACACTCTAAACCTAGTTATACGATGCTTGAGTTAATGAGTCTCTAGCTCGACTCGTCCCTCAATGAATTAATTCATGGGGAAAATGGGGACCTCTTGGACCATTTCAATGGAAATGTCCTCCCCAAAGTAATGTTTAACACGGTGACTATTCACTTTAAAATTTGGACCATCGGGTTGGGACAACTCAAGAGTTCCATATGGAAACACTTGAGCAATAGTGAATGGACCGGACCATCTCGACTTAAGCTTGCCCGCAAAAAGCTTCAATCTTGAGTTAAAGAGGAGAACCGGCTCTCCAACTTTGAACTCACGATTCTTGATCTTAGCATCATGCAATTTCTTAGTCTTTTCCTTGTATAGCAAAGAATTCTCATAGGCATTGGCTCTCAACTCATCCATCTCATTGATTTGATCTTTCCTATGTGAACCGGCTTGGTTTAAATCAAAGTTAGCCCACTTGAGAGCCCAAGATGCCTTATGTTCTAACTCAAATGGAAGGTGGCACGCTTTTCCATAGACAAGCCTATAAGGAGTACAACCAATTGGTGTCTTAAAGGCCGTCCTAAACGCCCACAAAGCATCATCAAGCTTATCCGACCAAGAAGCTCTATGCTCTCCCACCGTTCTCTCTAAAATTCTCTTTAAACCACGATTAGTGACCTCGGTTTGACCATTTGTTTGAGGGTGATACGCGGTAGAAAGTCTATGATTCACTCCATATTTCTTCATAACTCTCGTGAATTGATCATTACAAAAGTGAGTACCACGATCACTTATGATGGCCCGAGGTACACCAAATCTAGCAAACAATTGTTTCAAAAACTTTACAACCACTCTAGCATCATTAGTAGGTAAGGCTTTAGCCTCCACCCACTTGGACACATAATCCACCGCCACAAGTATATACTTGTTTCCCTTAGAGGATGGAAAAGGTCCCATGAAATCTATTCCCCATACATCAAATATCTCACACTCTTGGATAAAATTTTGTGGCATCTCATCACGTTGTGTAATTTTTCCTTGTCTTTGACAAACATCACAAAATTTCACCATCTCTTGAGCATCCTTGTAAATGGAAGGCCAATAGTAACCCGAATCAAAGACTTTCTTGGCGGTGTAGTTAGGCCCAAAATGTCCACCCGTAGGTCCTTTATGACATGCCTCTAAGATTTTAAATGCCTCGGGCCCATCTACACACCGTCTAATGATTTGGTCCGCACATTGCCTAAAAAGATATGGATCATCCCAAAAATAATACTTAATTTCCTTAAGAAACTTTTTCTTTTGTTGGTAAGTAAGACCCTCAATAAGCACATTGCCCACAAGATAGTTTGCAATATCCGCAAACCAAGGTGTGGCATCCTCTTGGGAAGAGATAGACATGAGCTCCTCTAGTGGAAAGGATTCATTGATTTCTTGATGTGGGAAATCTCCTTGAAAAGGATGCTCAAGTCTACTCAAATGATCCGCCGCTAAATTCTCGGCCCCTTTCTTATCACGAATTTCTATCTTAAACTCTTGAAGCAACAAAACCCATCTCAAAAGCCTAGGCTTAGCATCTTGTTTTGTCATAAGATACTTGAGAGCGGAGTGATCCGAATACACTATGGTCTTGGAAAGCACAAGGTATGGTCTAAACTTCTCAAAAGCATATACTATAGCAAGCAACTCTTTTTCCGTGGTAGTGTAATGAAGTTGTGCACCGGTCATGGTTTTACTCGCATAGTGTATAGGTTGAAAATGCTTATTAACTCTTTGTCCTAAGACGGCCCCCACCGCATAATCACTAGTGTCACACATAAGCTCAAAAGGTAATTCCCAATTTGGAGAAACCAAAACGGGAGCCTTTGTCAATTTTTCCTTAAGGGTTTCAAAAGAGTCTAAACAAGCTTGGTCAAAAATGAAAGGAGCCTCTTTCGCCAAGAGATGAGTCATCGGTCTAGCTATCTTAGAGAAATCTTGTATAAAGCGCCTATAAAAGCCCGCATGACCTAAGAAACTCCTCACACCTTTAACCGAGGTGGGTGGGGGAATCTTAGCAATCACATCAATTTTAGCTCGATCAACTTCTAATCCCTTATTGGATATCTTGTGTCCTAAAACAATCCCCTCTTTCACCATAAAGTGACATTTCTCCCAATTAAGCACCAAACGTGTTTCCTCACAACGCTTAAGCATTCTCTCAAGATTGGTGAGACAAGAGCTAAAGGAGTTCCCAAATACGGAAAAGTCATCCATAAAAACCTCCATGGTTTGCTCTATCATGTCATGGAAAATCGCCATCATGCACCTTTGAAACGTCCCCGGTGCATTACATAGGCCAAAAGGCATCCTCTTGTAAGCAAATGTACCGTATGGACAAGTGAATGTGGTCTTTTCTTGATCCTTAGGGTCAATGGGTATTTGAAAATAACCCGAAAAGCCATCAAGAAAACAATAGTACTCATTTCCCGCTAAGCGTTCAAGCATTTGATCCATAAAGGGAAGCGGGAAATGGTCTTTCCTAGTTGCCTCATTGAGTTTTCTATAATCAATGCAAACTCTCCAACCGGTTACAAGTCTCGTGGGAATAAGCTCATTGTTCTCATTAGGCACCATGGTGATTCCACCCTTCTTTGGAACACAATGAACCGGGCTAACCCATGGAGAGTCGGAAATGGGGTAAATCATACCCGCATCTAAGAGTTTAATCACTTCCTTCTTAATAACCTCATGAATTTTTGGGTTAACTCTCCTTTGGTTTTGAATGGCGGGTTTATAATCATCCTCCATAAGGATTTTGTGAGTACAAAAATGTGGATCAATTCCCCTTATGTCGGATATTTTCCATGCTAAAGCTTTCTTATGTTTCTTAAGGACTTCAATAAGTTGCTCCTTCTCATCCTCTTTCAATTCCTTAGCAATAATCACCGGTAATTGGTCTTTTCCTTCTAAGAAAGCATATTCTAAGTGGGATGGAAGTTCCTTAAGTTCAATGGGAGGTGGACTCTCTATGGAAGGTTTTACTATGGAAGGTTCCTCAATGGTAATCTCTTGTGGAATAGGAGAAGGAATAGGGTCCTCATTGAGCAACTTTTGGATCGTAAGAATATCTTCTTCCCAATTAATGGGAGAATCATCATCACCAAGAAAGTTAGACTCAAATTCCTCCAAGAGGAAATCACTCTCTCCAAAAGGTGTTAAAGAGGGAGCAATTGAGGCCACGGTTTCAACATGTGGAATCTCATCACTAGCATTCTTACAAGTATCATGAAAGTGTTCATTACACACTTCATCTAGCACATCCACAATGTTAATAGTCTCGCAAGGTCTAGACTCCTTAACCTCTTTTCTATCACAAACTTTCCCTAACTTAAACACCACTTTCTCATCCTCTACTCTCATAATTAATTCTCCTTCCGCCACATCTATCAAGGTACGACCCGTTCTCAAAAACGGTCTACCAACAATCAAAGGCACTCTAGGATCCATGTCATAATCGACCACTACAAAGTCGGCCGGAAAAGTAAACTTATCCACACCTACAAACACATCTTCCGCTATACCTACGGGGTGAGCTATGGTTCGGTTGGCTAGTTCAAGAGTCATCCTAGTGGGAGTGAGCTCGGGAAGAGATAATTGTTTCCAAACCGATAAAGGCATGAGATTTATGCTCTCCCCTCAAGCCATGCAATTTTCAACACCGGGAAAATTACAAGGTATCAAGAAGCGCCCCGGATCTCCAAGTTTGGTTGGTAAGGTTTTAAGTAACACCGCGGAACAATGTTCATTAAGTGATGTGTTGGGCAAATCAACCAATTTTTCTTTGTTTGAAAGCAAATCCTTGAACATCTTAGCAAACTTTGGCATATAAGCAAGAGCTTCCGCAAAGGATATGTTGATATTGAGTTGCTTGAACATCCTTAAGAAATTGGAGACTTGTATGTCATCTTTGTTCTTTAACTTGTCCTTTTTCAACCTTGAAGGGTATGGAAGAGTGGGTTTTGGTGTAGGTGGAATAGGTGTTGTGGTGGAAGATTTGTCTTTGTTAGCCTCTTCATTGGGAAGTGTGGAAGGTAAAGGAGAAGTATGAGGTGGTTGAGAAGGTGTGTTTGAGTGAATAGGAGCACTTTGAGGAGGTGGAGTAGAAGTAGAAGGCTTAGCACAAGTAGGAGCACAAGTAGGTTGAACAATAGTAGGTTTAGGAGGTGAAGGATCCTTTGTTGTTGTACCACTCCTTGTTGTAATAGCATTAACATTGGCTCTAGGGTTTGTTTGTGTGTTGGAAGGTAAAGCCCCTTGTGGTCTTTGAGTTACCGCCATTAAAACCTTATTGAATTGGTCATTGATTTTCTTTTCTATAGCTTGGAATTTCCTTTCATTCTCTTGATTCATCTTTTGCAAAAGATCCATTGTGTTTAACTCTTGTGGCACATAACCTTGAAAACCTTGAGGTTGGAAAGGTAAAGGTTGGGAGTTAAATCCTTGATTTGGTGGATAAAAGGTATTTGGTTGAGGTTGAAATTGATTGGGTGCCTTGTAATTATTTCCTTGGTATGGTTGTCTTTGCCCTTGATTCGTTGCTAAAATTTGAGGAGGATTTTGTGGAATTTGGGTGGGTGGTTGGGGTGGGAAGCCGGGTGGAGTAAGGTAATTTTGGGATTTGTAAGAAAGGTTATTTGGATTGATGTTAGGCTTGAAGTGTTCATGGTGTTCCTCTTGATAAGCATAGCATTCCCCTTGATACCCTTGCACCTTATCACATTGTTCATAAGAGTGGGGGCCTCCACAAGTAACACAAGAAATGGTGATGGCATTCACATTGTTTGAGGAATTGTTCAATGTCATGCTCTTAAAATCTTGAAACATGCCTTGAGTAATTTCTTCTCCTTGTTTGACTTGTTGAAGGATCTCTTGAAGAAGTTGTATTTCACAAGGAGTTTGAGAAGTGTTTTGGATGACATGAACCTTTTCTTCAAATGGATTGTTTGTTTGAACCATTGCCTTAGTCTCAATAATGTTCAAAGCCTCGTGGTATGTCTTGAAAAGAATACTCCCTCCCGCGGAAGCATTTAGTGAATCTTGGTGGTGAGGTTTAAGGACATTATAGAAGGTATTGATTTGGCTTAGATCATCCATTCCATGGTTAGGGCATCGCCTCAACAACTCACTATACTCTTCCCAAGCATCACCAAAGGATTGACTAGGTTTTTGTGTAAAGCCCATAATCAAATTCCTCAAAGCCATAGTCTTTTGTGGAGGAAAGAATTTGTTCAAAAACTTAGTGGTAAAATCATCCCATGTTGTGATACTATCGGGTGGTTGGGTGTCTAACCAATGCTTAGCACTCCCATCTAAGGAAAATGACACTAACATCAATCTAATGACCTCATGTGGAACCCCATTATGCTTAATGGTATTGCAAAGTGAAAGGAATCTCTTAAGGTGAGCATGGGGATCCTCATTTTGTTTTCTAAAGAAAGGTGATGAAGAAACCATATTGATCATAGATGTATGTAGCTCAAATGTGTTAGCGGGAAAGTCGGGAATCTTAATGGCACTAACATATCCATGAATGTTGGATTGCATACGTTCATACAAAGTACGATTATCAATAGCCATGGCTTCTTGTGGTGGTGACAAAGCACGATTCTCGTGATCGGCTTGGTGGACGGTGGTGGTCTTACTCTTTCTCTTTTTCTTCCTTTTCGGAGGAAGAGGTTGTACACCAATCGGTATTTGTGCACGCCCGCGAGTGAGCATGCAACTCAATACGAGGAATGAGAGAGAAGCTCTCGTGTGACTTTGAAGAGAAATGGATTATCCTCTTCGAGTTTCAATAGTAAATATCCACAAGAAAATAACAATATATGTATTACTACTTTGGGTGCAAGACCCTCAATGAAGCCTTCCTTCTTAGAATACTCCCAAGTGAACGGGGGGTTAGGTGGCGCGAAGCACTTAAGTACCTATTGACCCTTAGATGGCATTTTATAGCACATCGCCTTTCTATTCACTTAAATGTTCGTATTCTTCGAATTGTTGCTTATTGAGAGTATTTATCTATTCTTGCTTTATTTTGTTTGATCGATACGCGTGTCAAGGATCGGAACGCCCCTCAACACGGTGTATTGCCTCGGCAATACTTATGGAAGATATGTAGATTGATTATTCTTATACGTATACGTATTTACTTATAATAATATATGGAAAATATTTTTGTATTTATGAGTTTTTTAAAGGAAAATACTATATGTACATAAAATCCGTGAGAATCCAATAATATATATTTTTGGGTGCAATCTCTTAGGAAAAAGATTGCTTTTTTGGATTTTTTAATTTTTTTGGTCAATTCTTTAGGAAAAGAATTGTTTTGTTAATTTTTTAGTTTTTATATATTTTTATATTTTTGATTTTTTTATTTGTTTTTGATTTATGATACGTAAAAAATAACGTTCACAAAATGAACGGATCCCAAAAGCCAATGAAAACCGTCAATCGATAGTCTCTCGTGTAGTCAAAGAACCGGCAGCGGCGCCATTTGAAATGTGGTATAATGCAAGTTCGTTTTCTCAGTTCTTAACCAATAGAAAGTCCAATCAATATCAGATTTATTATTGTTCTTGGTTGTTCAAGCTTGCTTGGTAATCTATTGCTAATTCAAACAACACTATTTAAAAATGAAAAATATTAAACTATGTATATGTAAAACAGATTGCAATTACCACATTTTTATTCAAGTAAAGTCTAAAATGCAAAATATAAAACTAAAAGGACTGAAATTGTAATTTCTATGAAAGTAAAATGCTCAAAATGAAAATTCTAAAAGTTATAAGGACTAAAAATGCAAAACAGTAAACTATAGGGATCAAAAATGCAAAATCAATAACAAACTAACTAAAATTGTAACAAATCAACAAACTTCTAACTGAAAACTAACAACTTTCAAATGTAAAGGACTAAATTTTGCAAATACCACAAAATTAGGAAGTTTAGCTAGGTATAGAAACTGATTAAACTTCTAGGGACCTAAGTGTAATTTTTAAAAACTTTTAAACAAAAACGGGACACAATGAAGATTAAGCTCGTTTGAGCTTATTACTCAACCAAATCAGCTGAAACAACTTGCAAAACTCTTAAAATCCAATTAAGACTACGTGTGTTCAAGGAGATAAGCTAAAAGTCAAAAATAAGCAAATGAGTGCTTATTGATAAGCACAAAATAAGCTACAGCTTATTCCAATCAGTCACAACTTGATTTTTGTGATGAAACTGATTAAGCACTTGATTTAAAGAACGGGAAATCAAACTAGAAACATTTTCATCCAGAAATGAATTAGAAATCTGAAATAAGCTCTTTTGAGCTTATGTTGACCAAGTTTGACCAACTTTTTGGAAAAAGCTCAAAACTTCAAAAATCAATATTCAATACTTTCTAACTGGATTTGTGAAAGAAAATAACAACTTTGATGAAGTGGATTTTGAGAACTAAGAAAACAGTCACCTCTTTATCTCAGAGAATGACAAATGCTCAGGCTTGAACTAAAAAGCTTATTCCTAGCTTATAAGCTAATACTGTAGAATTTCCTCTTAGAGTCTAAAAGTCTATGATATAAGCTAGAACTAGAAACAAATTTGAGGAAATTTTATCAAGTAATGAATGAGAAATCAGCAATTGAAAAAGGCAAGTTTTTAAAGAACAAAGCTGAATAAAGGATGACCCAAACTATTCTATTGCCATTTGCCTTTTTGACTTTATGTTTGACTTGTAAATGACTTAAAACCAATTGTTATCAACTAAGGACTGGAAATCAACTTCTAAACACCAAATCTCAACACTTGAAAACTGATTTTAAGCTACTCCCAAACACACCTTTATCAGATATGAACCAAATTTTACAAAGACTTTTAAAGCACTGGATTGAACTAATTAAAAAGCTATAGCAAACTAGTTTTAATAGACTAAATGCAAAGTATTCAAGCTGAGAACAAACAATAACCAAGGCTAGAACTCAATTAAGCTAGTAAGCTAAAAAGTGACTGAAATTATGCAGAAACTACAACTCAGAACACAAGAATGCAAGATTAATGCTACAAACACACTAAGTTCAATCAAACAACAGCAACTAACAATTATATCATATAGCCATCAAATTTATACTAGGAAATTTAGCATGCAAAGACTTGTTAAGTGGAACAAAAACAAGAATTTCAAAACCTATTGTAGAAATCCTTTGAGAAGAAGAGGAGCGCTGAGCTCTCTTGCACTAGTGATAACCACCACCTATCACTAGTATTCAACAAAAATCTACCAACAATCAACTGCAAATCATCAAACTGCTTGTAATCTTCAAATGAACAATGGAAAGAACAAATCTTGATTAAACAGCTATCAATCTCCACAAATGTCAGTTATGATCTATAGTTGATCATAACAAACATCAAACAGCAACAACACAATCCAATTGAAGCAAGATCAAACTGGAATTTGAAGAACAGAATTTGGCGGGAAAAGGAAATTTGAATTTTATTGAATGAATTCAGTTATAAAGGTTGTTACAAGCTACTAACTAACTAACTGACTCAAGAGTTTGTCAGACTCTTGAGTAGTTAGGGTAAAAGTGAGAGAAAAAGGAAAGGGAAATTGAACTATGTGTTTTTACAAAATTAGGCTACACTGAAAAATGAGGACTAGTCTAGGTATTTATAGGCAAGAATTTAGAGTTTGTTGGAGTTGGTGACGTGTCAGAACCAGTAATAACTTGCCACGTGGAAAAATTCTGCATTTGGCACTTGAAGGTGATGAACAGATTTGGGTGTTTTTGATTTACTGGATGATTTGTTAATTGGATTGCACCATTGAATTCCTCTCTTCAAAACGAGCAAGTTTGGTGTTTTGATCTTCTCATGAAACGGCTTCAATCTCAATCCCGATTCTGGAAATTTTCTTTGTGAAGAAGATGACACGTGTCATCTTTTTATTGGTTGAGGGAGAGAGTTGTGGATTGAACTGTTGAGATTTGGTGTAATAAATGAAAGGCGGCAGTAGTGGATGACGTGGTGATCCATGTATATTATTTCCTTGCTTCTGATTGGTTTAGAGCTATGGCACTTGGATTAAACTTGCATTTCTTTCCAAAGTTGGCAGATTTGGTCCCTATACTTGGCAGATTCTTATTTCAAGCTAGGATCTTCATTCCTTTGTCATTTTTGGTCCTTTAACTTCCATAACTTGTACAAAATGGTCCTTTGACTGAGTTGACTTGATAGTTGACCAGGTTTGACTTGAATCTTGACTTTTCATAATTTGCACTTTAAGTCCTTCAACTTTCATAACTTGTCAAGATAGGTCCTTGAACTTCAAAGTCTTGTCACTTTTGATCCTCTTTTGTCTTTTTCATCAATTTAAGCTTGGTTTTTCCTTGTTTGCTTGAAAATGTATCTTCTTACCTACAAAAGTGTACACAAACACAAACATACCACATAATACTGTTTTTGCCAAATAATTGGGTATTTTGCTTCATGTTTTAGGGTTATTTGTTGATAAAAGGATATGAGTTTAAGCTCATATCAGTTTTTTAATGACATTTGATATGTAATTAAATCTATTGCAAGTCATTGAAATCCCATTTTCATTAGGGTTTTGATCTTTCTTGGGTCTCCATGTTAAGCTTGAAGAAGCTTTAGACCCCTTACCTTGTGGCTGCAAATATTTAGGTCTGGTCACGTTTCTGTCAGCGTTAGAATTTGTCCTGTCAATGCTGAAATTACCCTTGTCAGCGTTGAACCTAGGGTTTGCTACAAGAACCCATTGCCTATTTGACCAGGTGTTTGTCTTTTGAAATGGTCTTTGTCCATGAGTGTTAGACCTTCTAGAAAAGAATGGGGCAGGTCTAATCACTTGTGGACTTTGCTGCACACAATTTTTGGGTCTGACAACGTTTGACTTTCTAACAACGTTGACTTTCTTCCTGTCAGCGCTGAACTTGTTCCTGTCAGCGCTGGCTTTGGGAGCGTTGACACACTTGTATGCCAAATGTGAAAAGCTACCACAAGTGTAACAGGCTTTCTTAGACACAACCTTAGGTCTAGAAGAGAAGAAACCTGTTCCATGATTGCTAACTTGGCTCTTGGGTGACCTATTATTCCTATACATCTCTGCATATTTAATGGTAGGTCTTCTAACAGTGTTTGAGCCTAGGTCAACAGCTTTACCAGTGATTGGGTGAGTAACCTTAATGGGTGGTGATTCATTGGGACTTTCACATAGCAAACCTCCCTTAACAAATAAAGTAGGGTTAGCTTTCTTCCACTCATTTAGGTCAGCCAATTTTTGTTGATACTCTTCAACTGGAGTGACAACTCTTGGTGGAGGAATGAATTCCTCTTCTTGGCATTCTGGTATACCAGTCCAAGACAAGTCCTTTCTAAGGACACCATATAAGTCACCAGCTGGTGGTGGAACCAGAGAGTAATCATTCATCCCAATCCCAGTCATGTCCTTAGGATCCCTCTGTTTAGCTACACAGTCTCCTAGGGTTTGGGTGGCTCTATTAAATCTTTGAATCTTGAGGTCAACATTATCTGCATTCTTAATGGCCTCATCTAACTTAGCCTGTAGATCTCTATTAACCTTTGTCATGATGTTTCTAACATCCATACTACCCTCTAACTCATGTTTTAAGATATTGATCTTATCTTTTAAGTCAAATTCCATTTTCTTGTATTCAGAAACGGTTTTCTCAGTTTCAGTAAGAGCTAGTTGGTAATTAGACAATTTACACCTTTCAGTACTCATATCATCTTTTAGTTTTAACACCTCTTTGTTAAGTCTTTCAGTGTTTAACCTACAACCTTTGCTACAAAAAGCATCATCATTGATGACGTATAGTCCCCAACCGGGTCATGAGCCCGGCCCACGGGTACTACCCGTATCCGGTCCATCACAGATGGGTGGATAAATGTCATTCAGGCTTATGGGCTTGAGTGAACAGTAACCGCACATGTGTGCGGCCCACGGCCCAGTGCGGCCGACATAAGATTAGACTGAATCATATTCTGTCTGGAGTATCTTTATCCCAATAAGAGAGGATATTCACTGCCAAGATTAGAAGATAACAATCATTCTAAATTCTAGTGATTATCTCTTCCTTTGGGCCGAAGCATCAGTGGAAGCCCACTAGGGTTTCACTGCCTATAAAAGGAACCCCCAAGGGTTCCACAAAGGTATTACGACTTGTACTCTAAACTCACATAAACCCTAAATCGATTACTTACTCTCACGCCGGAGTCTAATCGTGGGAAACATTCCCACGGTAAGCCTAACGCGTGTTGTTTAGTGTGCAGGATCCCAACCAAAAGATTCACTTGGTGCAGGAGCCGGAGCCCAGCCAACCCGAATCAAGCCTAATTTGGGTCTAGCAAGGATCAACCAACTTTTGCATCAACAAGTTGGCGCCATCCGTGGGACCCATAACACTAAGCTAGAACAAAACCTCATCTCAAATTCCAATGACGAAAGGGCATCAGCAAGCCAATCCCAGGAATGTGAATCCTGGAAACCGGAAGTCCCAAGGGGAAGGGATACTCATCCCCACCCAATCACCTAGCCGCCTTGCAGGCAGATCGGGCAACCGTAGCGGCTTCCAGCCCTTGGGGGTAACGAGCACGATCTCCACAACGCCCCCACCTACCTCAACCCTGGACAATCCGGACCCAGGGAGTGCGCCCAACCCTCCTAACAAGGAGCCGCGCAGACCATCGGTAGAGGAAGAGCTAGAGGCCCTACCACTCAACGAGGAGGATCTTACGCGAGTTCTCACACAGAACTTCGATAGGATCGTCCCGGGAATCGCATCGAGGTTGAATCTGGGGAGGAACCTCCAATCGAGGCTCAACTTTGGCGACACCGGACCAATCACCTCCTCCCAAATTCAGAGAAAAAGGAGAGCTCGACCTCAGGAACAGGGCACCTTTGAGGAAATTCCTCAACCCCGGAACGTGTTTGAACGCATAGGGGATCGCCTCGTACAGGAACTAGTGCAATCGCGAGAAGGAGAAAGGTCGGATGGTTCACCCGAACGGCCAGATCGAGAGCTGGCCAGAACCGCACGCCGCCCGAGTGTGTGGGACAGAATGAACACTAGGAGAAAGGCTCCTGGTTCGTCTCAAAAAAAGTAGTCCCTATTCAAAAGATGGGGCACCACCACCGTCCCCAGATCCGTCTGGGGAGGACTCAGATGACCATCCGCCTAAGCGCCGCCGGCCTAGGCGCACCCCTCCACCACCAAACAATGAGGAGTATTATGGTGGCCCTTACTATCGAGATACGGAAGCAGAGGATCTCTCGCGTCCATGGTGTGAACCATGGGATGACCCTAGGCTCACCCGGCCATGGGCGGATCCCAGGGAAGACCCGTTCACCCTCCGCATATGGAACTATTCTGAGGACATCAAACGTTGCATGCCGGCGTGTATCAAGACTTACGATGGGTCCGGTGATCCTGTGGATCACCTCAAAATATTTGATACACAGGCTAAAATTGAGCGATGGCCCATGCCCATATGGTGCCAAATGTTCAATTCAACCTTGATCGGAAATGCCCGCGACTGGTTTGAGGCACTCCCTCCACGGAGCATTGATAGTTTCACGGAACTACGCACTGCCTTTGAGAATAATTATACTCAAAGGAAGAAGTATAATAGAGATCCGGTCTCATTGGCAACTGTCAAGCAACGGCCGGGGGAGTCCACAGAAGCCTTCACTGAACGCTTCAATGATGAGTGCACGCGCACGAGAACCATGCCGGAGCTCCTGAAGATCTCTGACTACATGCACGCCATAACAGACAGAGAATTGATCAGGCGCCTCAATGACAAGCGTCCAGAGAGATATGATGACCTCATGGAAAGGGTCAGAAATTTCATAGAGCGAGAAACAGCTGTTGACGCGGCCTACCCATCCCGAGGAAATGGGTACCGGTCAAATGACCAGTCCCGGAGACAGTCGGGCGGTCAAGATAATCAGAACAATAACAAGGGCTCAGACTATAAGAGCCAAAGCAAAGGCGGACGGTCGGACGATAAGTTCACCCCCCTAAAGATGTCCTACCGGGAGGTCTTGCTGACTGAAGGGGCGAACTTTCCAAGGCCTCCCCCAATGACCACTCCCCCGGAACGTCGGCAAGGAAGTTGCTTCTGCGAGTTCCATAATGACAAAGGACACGGCACGGAGGAGTGCATCCAGCTCAAGAAGCATATTGAGTCGCTGATCAAATCAGGCAAACTCAAGCACCTAGTTAAGGATTGGAAGGACGGAAAAGACAAAAACAAGAAGTATGATAAGAAGGATCCCCAAAAGGACAAGCCTTCGACCATATACATGATCCAATCCAGACAGCGCCGCACGAGGCAAAAAGTTGGCCAAAAATTTTCACGCGGCAGGGAAATCTCATTCCCTCCCATCACAGCAAGCGATGTGATTGATGCACCTCTCACTATTGAGATAAGCATTGGAACACACAACGTTCGTCGCATGTATGTGGATGGAGGATCGTCAACAGAGGTACTGTATGAACACTGTTTTGTGCAGTTATGCCCAGAAATAAGAAGCCAATTAGTACCGGCCACGTCGCCGCTTACTAGCTTCAGTGGAGACACTATCTGGCCGATAGGGCAATTGTGTTTACTTGTCACCATTGGGAATGAGGAACATTCCACTACGACATGGATGAACTTCATGGTGATACGCTCACACTCTCCTTATAATGGGATCATAGGCAGACCAGGCATTTTGGCTATCCGGGCAGTACCCTCTACGACACACGGAATGATCAAATTCCCCGTTGAGGGGGGAATTGTTACTATTTACAACACAGTCATACCAACATCCGAGTGTCATACCGTGACAACACTGGCTCCACCTGTTCCACCCAAGGATGGATCACCACCTCCCAATTGGAAGGTAGCAATTCACCCCGACTATCCGGAACAGGAGGTATCCATAGGAGGGGCGCTCTCGGATAGCGGCAAAAGGGCCATGTGCTCTCTCTTGAGTGAAAACCTAGATATATTTGCATGGGAGCCAAAGCATATGACAGGCGTGCCACGCACGATAGCAGAACATAAGCTCCAGATCCGCCAAGGGTACCAACCGGTTAAGCAAAAGAAGCGCGGCCAGGAGCCCGAGCGCAGCCAAGTGATACTGGAGGAGGTACGGAAACTAGTGGACGCAGGCATCATGCGCGAGGTATACTACCACGAGTGGCTATCTAATCCGGTCATGGTCAAGAAACATGACGGAAGTTGGCGCATGTGTGTGGATTTCACGGATCTAAACAAGGCCTGCCCACAGGACTGTTACCCGTTACCAGAAATCGACTGGAAGGTGGAGTCCTTGTGTGGATATCCTTTCAAATGCTTCTTGGATGCATATAAAGGGTATCACCAAATCCAGATGGCGGAGGAGGATGCAGAAAAAACGGCGTTCCATACGAGCCAGGGCGTATATTGCTATACGAAAATGCCGTTTGGATTGAAGAACGCCGGCGCTACATATCAGCGGTTGGTGGATAAAGCTTTTGAATTACAAATAGGACGCAACCTGGAAGTATATGTTGATGACTTGGTGATAAAAAGTCACACGGAGGAGGCACTTATCCGGGATGTCCAAGAGACATTTGACACGCTGAGAAGGATTAACATGAAGTTAAATCTAAAGAAATGTACGTTTGGAGCAACTGAGGGAATGTTCCTGGGATATTTGATTGACCCAAATGGCATCAAACCTTGCCCAGAGAAGACGGATGCAGTGATACGACTACCGTCCCTTCAGACACGGAAGGAGGTACAGTCCATGAATGGGAAGTTAGCCGGGCTAAATAGATTCCTATCTAAATCCGCAGAGAAGTCATTACCCTTATTTAAGACACTCAAGAAGTGTATTAGAAAGGGAGACTTCCGTTGGACGAAGGAAGCCGAGGAAGCTTTCGGCCAACTCAAGCAGCATCTCGCATCTCTCCCTATGCTAGTAGCTCCCCGGCCAAAGGAGGAACTCATTATGTATCTCTCAGCTACTCATGGCGCAATAAGCGCGGTACTTATGACGGATAGAGATACAATACAAACTCCGGTCTACTTTATAAGTAGAACACTACAAGGGGCGGAGTTGAATTATTCCTCCATGGAAAAATTGGTGTTAGCACTAGTATTTGCTACAAAGCGGTTGCGCCGGTACTTTCAGGCGCACCCAATTGTGGTTATTACTGATCAGCCAATCAAGCAGGTTATTTCTAGACCGGACGTGGCAGGGAGGCTAGAAAAATGGAGCATCCTATTGGGGGGGGCATAATATATCTTACAGACCAAGGACGGCTGTTAAAGGCCAGATCTTGGCAGATTTCCTGATCGAGAAGCAGGATGAGGAAGAGCCAATCATTAAGCAAGAGGAGATCCCAACGGAACCTTGGGTGCTATTCACAGACGGATCCTCGTGTACAGACGGGTCCGGGGCAGGTCTCATCCTCACAAATCCAGAAGGAATGGAATTCACGTACGCCCTCCGTTTTGAGTTCACGACCACCAACAACGAAGCGGAATATGAAGCATTAATTGCGGGTTTAAAAATCGCCGCTAGAATGGGAGTCCGCAACCTTGAGGCCTACGTGGACTCACGGCTTGTCGCGAACCATATTCTAGGTGGGTATGTGGCTAAGGAGGAAAACATGGTCAGGTACTTGGAAAAGGTCAAGTCGTTAATCGCGACTTTCAGTAAGTTTTCCATCAAGCAGGTGCCAAGGGGCGAGAACAAGAAAGCGGACGCTCTTAGCAAGATCGCGTCCATGAGCTTCGCTCACTTGTCTAAACAAGTTTTGGTGGAAATACTTAAGGAGAAATCTATAACGGAAGGGGAGGTTGCCGCTATAGTTGAAGAGGAGGGACCTACGTGGATGACCCCAATCATCAACTATTTGACTAATGAGACCCTTCCAGACGAGGAAAAAGCAGCAAGGCGCATTAAAAGGAAGTCGCAACATTTTGAACTTCGAGAAGGCATCCTTTACAAGCGCTCTTTCTTGCAGCCGTGGCTGCGGTGTGTTGGACCACGACAGGCAGCTTACGTAATCAGTGACATACACGAAGGGTTGTGCGGCATGCATGCAGGCCCACGATCCGTGGTAGCTAGAGCCTTACGAACAGGTTATTATTGGCCTACCATGCACAGAGACGCGCGCGATATGATTCGCAAGTGTAATGATTGCCAAGTGCATAGGCCAGTACCGCGGCACCCGCAGCAGGAGCTTACACCTATCACGTCCCCATGGCCATTTTATAAGTGGGGAATCGACATTGCAGGACCATTTCCTGTAGCTGCGAGGGGGTTAAATTCTTGATTGTTGCAATGGACTACTTCACACGATGGATAGAAGCCAAGGCAGTCAAGTCTATCACAGGTAAGCAGGTCAAGAAGTTTGTGTGGGAACACATTGTGTGCCGTTTTGGTCTACCAGGAGAAATCATCTCGGACAACAGCAAGCAGTTCACGGACAACCCATTCAAAGATTGGTGTGCATCATTGAACATCAAACGGCGCTTCGCGTCTGTTAAGCATCCACAAACAAACGGCCTTGTCGAACGAGCAAATAGGAGCTTGGGGAATGGAATCAAGGCGCGTCTGGATGAACGAAGTGGCAAATGGGTCGATGAGTTATCACATGTGCTATGGGCGCATAGAACCATGATCAAAACAGCCAACGGAGATACTCCATTTGCATTGGCTTACGGCACTGAAGCCGTTATACCAGCAGAAATAGGGATGCCTACCATCCGCACGGCGGAGGTTAATGTCGTCACAAACGATGAACAACTGCGAATCAACCTGGATCTGTTGGAAGAAAAAAGGGAAATAGCAGCCATCAATGAGGCTAAGTCCAAGGCTAAGATGAAGGCTTATTATGACGCCAAGGTCAAGGGTGTTTCTTTTCGACCGGGAGACTACGTCTATCGTGCTAACGAAGCGAGTCGAGTGGAGAATACAGGAAAACTGGGCCCTAAATGGGAAGGACCGTATGAAGTCACTGAAACCTTGGGACGAGGCGCGTACAAGTTACGTGACATGGATGGCCGCGACCTAGAGCGCACATGGAACATCTCCAATCTCAAAAGGTGCTATCTTTGAAAGCTACGGCTTCCGCATGGGTACTTCGCTATAGGCGGTCTTAATAAAGAACCATGCGGTTTATTTGTTTTTTGTTTTTCTTATGTTTGTTTAGTTTCCTTTCTTGTTTTTTAGGACTTGTCGTCATTATTCAAACAAAAGTGTAAACGTTCTAATAAAATGCCGTGGTGCCTAGCTAGCTCCACGGCCTGTTTCGTGCAAATCATTTTCCTTTCTTTGTTAGATTCTTTGTTAGTCGTATGAATTTTACTTGTATTATAATATGCCATGTTTCATTCGTATGCATTCTTTCAAATTACCGTACATGTACTATACGCCTCCAGGCGGGGTAAGAGGATTAAGTGAACCTACTAATTCAACTTGCCGCGTAAGAGGGATGCAACCCCAGCCGCACGGATCATGTATCCTTACTAGACGCCTTACTCACAAGACGTTGTGATAAGTTTTTTGTGCACCGTACCCACACGATACTCTGCATAGTAAAGACGCACGTCGCATGTCTAGTAAATTATAGACTTGTATGTATTTTCCTTTTTTCTTTATGTGTACGACGTGATACATCACGCGGCATTGAAATACAATGAAATACACAAGTTTCAAAATTAACAATAAACAAAATGGCCGTGGTGGTCACAGACTTCTAAATAAAAGGACAAGTTATTACATATATGTCTTAGCCGTGTACATACACGGACGAATATAATCACAAGTGTTTACAACATATAAGTTACAAGGGGGGGAGGAATTCTCCTAGATCCTTCTTCCCTTCCTCAATTAAAGCACGAAGGGCCTCCCCACGAGCATCTTTCCCGTCCTGAACTTTCACTGAAAGAGCATCTAGAGCTTCTCCAAGCGGCTTCTCACCTGACATGGCTTTGGATACGGAATCATAAGTAGCCAACGTCAAGGGAATTGGATCAGCACTCAGCCGGGACATTATTGTTTCGTTTGGAGCATCTTTCATGGCTTCAAGCTCGTCCAGGAGGGGGTGTTGGAGGTCTGCCAAGGCATCCATAGACGCAGTCATCTTACCCGCTGCGGAGGGGTTGTGATACGGATGTTGTGTGATATCCTCATCTTTTGTGATCATCTCCGCAGCTTTGACCAGGCCTTCATGCCTACCACGGTCGATCCCATCGGATACGACCCCAGCAAATGCCTGCAGTAGGTGTGGAGCGTTCAGGGCCCCACTTACGGCAAGCCGCAGTCCTTGCCCGATAATCCACCTACGACCGGCTGTAGCGGTTAGTAGGGGGGCATACTCTCTCCGCGCAGCTTACAACCACCTTGCTCAACTCTTCATCAGCTAAGGCAACTTGATTTTCAAGATTGGTTTGGGCCTGCGTCAATTCCTCCTTCAGTGCGTCACGCTCCTGGGCAATGCTGAATGATTGCACGGTCACCCTCATTATCAGATGAAGAGGAGGAGTGTGCCATGAGAGCATATTCAACATGCTCTTCTTCTTCAATATCAGCAACCAAAGCTTTATCCTCTTCAGCATTCTTAGCCAGATAGCTCCAATCCCATCCTGTACCATCAATTCCTTGAACTACAACCATGGCTTTGGAATCCTGAGCTTTAACAACCTGAATTGAGGGTTTACCAGCATCAGATCTTCTAGGAGATCTGCATTCCCTCGTGAAGTGCCCCATACGATGACAGTTGTAGCATTCAACTTTGGATTTATCAAATCCAGCTGTGTCTTTAGCATTGAAGGTCATCTTCTTTTTAAACCTTCTATTCCACCTATTTGCTCTTATACTAGCAAGAGCCATGTTCCACTTGATGTCCATCTCTTCCAAGTGCTCATCACTTATCTGCTCAAGGTCCTCATATGTAATCACTGAACCATTGGGCAAAGAAGCAATGTAAGCACAAACAGTATCCAAATCCAAACCAGCAGGTTTAACTCTTGGGGAGTCATTCTTGAATGTGTCAGCGTCTGAATAGGAGATGTTGACAGGACTTGTTCCAGCGCTGACATATGATGATCCAGTAACTGGATGCATATAAGAGTCCTTCTGATTGAATTGACCTTCACTATGAGAGAAGAAGGCCATGTTGCTGGTGGTAGATTTGCTTCCATGCTCTAAAAGAGTTTCATCTTCCAACAGTCTTAGTTTGTTGTAGATGTCATCAAACTTGGAGCTCTTGTAAGTATTGTTGGCAAGAATAGATCTTGCCTCAATCTTCCATGCCTCACCAAGACTTTTAAGAAAGGTAGCATTGGTGTCAACATCACCAACTTGTGTCCCCATGAAGGACAACTTGCTTGTGATGTCAAGCAATCTGCTTCTCACACTACTCAGTTTCTCATTGGGTTGAGCTTTGAAGACAACATAATCATGCAGAAGTTGCTTTTTCTTTTCTTCCTTAGTATCTGCATTGCCACCATATGCAACTTCAAGAGCTTCCCAAAGATCCTTAGCAGATTCATAGCCTCTATATTTATGCTGGTTTTCTTGTCCCAAAGAGACTTTCAGAATATTTAGGGCTTTCATGTCAACCCTTTTCTTTGTAATATCTTCAGCACCTACAGCTCTACCATCTCCAGGTTTTTCTTTCTTATCCTCTTCAGGGCATCCTTCAACAGCTGTTCTTTGACTAATGGCATCAAGAATCTTTTGAGCCTTATTGAATGAGTTTCCATATTCAATAATCTCCCAGAGTGTGTAGTCATAGATCCCTAGATATTGTTCAAAGTTGAACTTCCATAAGTCAAAGTTGGTTGCATCAAGCATGGGAATCTTGATGTTTGGTAAGGCTGAGGAGGAGGAGGTTATTTCTTCAGACATGATGTTGTTAGGGTTTTGGTGTTTTTAAGGTTTCTGAGAAAATTAGGGTTTTCGTGTTCGTGTATGGTGTTCTTTAAAGATCAAAAGTTCCTCAACAAGCTCTGATACCACTTGTTGATCCCAAACTTAGATCGATTAGATTTGTGTATACGAGATTAGATCAAGTAATACACGTAGAGAAACCTTTGTATATGCTTTATGTATCTAAGTGTTATGCGGAATTTAACACTTAAACAAGAACACACAAGATGTAAACAAACTTTCACTTTGATTATGAATGTCGAACTTGCTTACAATGAAAGATGTTTACAAATGAAAACTTATATAAAACTTGATATCAAACATTAACCTAAAGGCCTTCTTTTATAGATACAAGAAGCCTTGTACAATAATCTACGTATCAACTATTCTAGGTAAAGATAAATATAGAAAATACATTGTCGTTTCTATCCTTACTAGAAGTATTCTAGAATATAATAAACGTGTAGATTATATCTTCCATCAGTGCTTGTCTTCAATGTGTCAACGCTTGACTTTAACTTGTCAACGCTTGAGCTGTCAGCGCTTGTATTGTTCTTGTCAACGCTTGAGCTGTCAGCGCTTGTATTGTTCTTGTCAGCGCTCAAGTGATCTGGCCTTAATTTATTCCCAACATCGGCCATAAGCCACAAAAATCCAAAGTTGATTCATTAAATCAACTAAATCTTTGTCCCATCTTGATTACAAATCATTTGGTGGCATCATTCTTTTGGAATCACTACAAACAAGCCCTAGCCAAATCCTTATAGGTCACAGCTTGGTTTGTGTTAGGGTTTTTCTCCATCAACTTGAGTAGATCTTATATCTCCTTGTTCATCTAGATCCTCTTTGGTACTTTTAGGCAAGAGAGGTATACACATCATAATATTTCATTTCTTCATGCATGCATCTTCATACACCTATAAACACAAGTGAATAACATGTTAAAAAATCAAGATTTGGTAAGGCTATGACCGTTTTGGGTCACGGCATATTTATACAACCTATGATCATGATTCAAAATCTTTTTAATAAGAAACTTATGACTTATGTGTTATGTGTTAAACTAGATTTAAGAACCATATGAAATCTTTTATAAATCTAAATATGGCATGGGTTACAAATCTTGTTTATGGGACTTTGGTTAACTAATAACCATAGATCTCATGGAAAGAACTTGTGAAATCTAAAAATCATGAAAGCCATGACCTTAAAGGTCACTACTAGAATGAGTAAAGGCCATATGATTTGTCTACTAAGTTTTAAATAGTGGAACATGAAATGTTACATGTTAAAAGAGCTATAAAAAATTCATCAAAGTAACTTATGTGAATATATAGCCGTGGGTTACATATGGCCCTAGAATGGGTTAGATGTACATGCATGCTTATAAAAACCTAGATCTAATGATAAGTGTTAAACTTAACATGGTATACATGAAATAAGCTAGTAGATCTAATGGGAATATTGAGAGGGAACAATATAGCCGTGGGGTATATATTGTTTCTTGGAATGATGGTAGCCTTGAAAACATGCATGTAACCTAGATAATCATAATGTGTTTTTGTAAATAATTACAAGATTTAAAAACTAGTTAAAGGGATATCTTGGAAATACAGAGATCTACAAATGTAGCCGTGAGCTATAGATGAGGGTACATTGATCTATGTTTGATTTTTAGGTCTAGACATAGTTGAGATCTCATTTTGAACTAGTGACTTATTTTCTTGATGTGTACATAGTTAGATCTAATTTTGTAACACATAATAAACTACATGCAACCTTAAAATGAGACTTCACTTATCTTAATAAGCTATAACCAATATTAGCCGTGGGATATAAGCTCCTACTAGGGCCTATGACCTACTTATAACCTTATAACACACCTAGATCTAATTTGGAATAACACATAAAACAAAATGTAAGTTTTATCTATTTAGATTGGAAAAGTAAATATTAATAAGCTCATAATAAGCGTATTAGAATATCCTAAGTAAAAATATACATAAAATGTAAATTAATGTTAATGGACTAATTAAGTCCATGAAATGTTAATGGACCCAATAAGCCCATTTTATAAATTATAGCAACTTAAATGGACTTAAGATCACAATTAGCCCATTTAACTAATTAAAGGACTTAAAAATGTATTAAGCCCAATAGATGATTTAAGGGCCCATTTAAACAAATTAGTGGACTTGAAATATATTTAAGCCCACTAAAATAGCCCATTAGATGTTTAGCCCATTTAATGAGCCCATATAAAGTTAGATGTTAAAATAAAAAGTTTTTATAATAAAATATGTCTTATAAAAACTTTTTGGATGAAAATGACAAATTATGAAGCTTAAGGACTAAAACCTAACTTATGAAACTTATTTTAATAAACTAGTAAGCACAAGGACTGAAAATGTAAATATCCAAAATTATAGGGTTTAATAATTATTTTCTGTGGCAACTTAAACCCTAAGGACCATTTTGGGAAGTTATTAAAAGTTATTTTGTCAGTCTAAAACCCTAAGGATCATTTTGGCAATAGTCCGAAACTTAAAGAAGCCCTAGGGGCTGTTTTGTCATTTTAGTAGAGTTACAAAACCTAGATAATACTAGAGGGACCAAATCTACCATAAGCCGAGACTATAACAAGCCCTAGGTACTAAATATGAAAAATCCGAAAGTTTATTTGTTTTAAAATATGGAGGGACTAGTTTTGCCACATTCCGAAACATTTCCAAGCCCTAACCCTAAAATCTATTTTTAATTATAATAAAACATAATTAAAATACTTAGACCATGAGAATTAAGGTATAAATCCTTAAGATTAAACTATTTTATAGATTATAAAATAATTTATGGAAACCTTAAAGTTAAATAAAATAATATTTTTTTAATATTTATATTTACTTTAGAAAATAATTGTATGAACAATTATGAATATGTATTGTTAATACATGTACTCATATACTTTTAAGAAATAATAATTATGTGAACGTTAATTAAATTAAATGTTACTACGTAAATATATTATAAGTAAAACCCCTTATGTTTACTTTAATATAGAACGTGGTTATAAAATTTAACGGGATGTTATTGGTACAGGTACTATAAACATAGATTAATATTTTAAGTGAAACATTTTCTTTTATGTTTACTTAAATGTAAAAGTTAATTGTCAAATTGAATGATTATTATAAATACATGTATGCTAACTAATATTTATAGTTAAACATGTGATGTGAACTTAGAAATGAAACTTATATAAATAAGTTAAATGAATATTGATGCTACTTGAACTATGGTTATATAGATAAATACCATAGTATGAATGAACTGAATAAAATCCGTATAAGCATACCTATATGTTCTTTGTACTATCTATTAAGACTGTACTATCTGATTAAGCATAACTTTGGTGTGAGCTTTATTTGGATACCCGTGTTAAACAAGAAATTGCCTACTCCCAGGTGAGTTTACAGCCCCATTTAAACTTTGATAAAACTTTCCCTTTTGGGAAAGAAAATATGCAAACATATATTAGACATAACTGGATTGTATAAACTGGATTATGATTGCTTACTATTGAAACTGTTAAATTGTTGTAAATCGCCCAAATGTTATAAATAGATCTATTAGGGATTGACCATCCCCGTCTGGGTGAGTCATGCTCATTGTACCTTGGTCGGGACAACAGACGTATACCATGTTGGAACTGGAATGGGTGTCTTTTTGTAAGACACTCCATCCTCATCTGTTGAGGACTACGGGGTTAAGCTTCAGTTTCTAATAATAAACAAATGTTATTTACATTTTAGTAAGAATGCTTTGTGCATTATTACTTCTATGATTATTGTATGTCCAAACTAATTAATTGTTAAAATCTGTAAATTCACCAACTTTATGTTGACCCGTTAGTATGTTTTGCACAGGAAGATGAAGTTAGTACGTGGTGTGTGCATGGTCTCCAATATCTTAGAAGTCTGCATCATAGGACTCGTCAAGGGTTCTATTTGGGAAACAAAAACAATCACCTACTGTCTCGTTTAAGACAATTTTTATTTATTTATTTAAATAAACATGTAATCTGATTTAACTAAATTTTATCATATGCTGTATGGACTATATGCTATCGATCCACCCTTGTGACATCTCCGTGTATGTTTCTGAATATTCTGTCCCTACCCGGGGTGTCATAGAGAATGGTATCAGAGCATTAGTTATAGAGAACCTGATTAATCTTAAATAAAATAAAAAGAAAATGATTTTTCTTTTATTTAAAAACTGGACTATAACTTATAAAACTCTTTTGGGGGATTTTACCTTGGGACCGTCTTAGTTAAGCATATAGATCTTAGGGCATTTTATGCTATGTGAACTAATTGTATATATATACATGTTACTACATCTAATTATTAATATTGCTTAGTAGGGTGTTGCTATATGATAGACGTGCTTATTAATCAGTATCCTTTACTGCTCAATCGGATGTATAGTGCGATCCAGATAAAGATATCTTTGCATTCCTCGCATGACCATCCACAACAGCAGTCTTCTTTACTGCTCAATCGGATGTATAGTGCGATCCGGATAAGATCTCTTTGCATTCCTCTCCTGTCCATCCACAGTAGCAATCTCCTTTACTGCTCAATCGGATGTATAGTGTGATCCGGATAAAGATCTCTTTGCATTCCTCGCCTGTCCATCCACAGCAGCAGTCTCCTTTACTGCTCAATCGGATGTATAGTGCGATCCAGATAAAGATCTCTTTGCATTCCTCGCCTGTCCATCCACAACAGCAGTCTCCTTTACTCCTCAATCGGATGTATAGTGTGATCCAAATAAAGATCTCTTTGCATTCCTCGCCTATCCATCCACAGAAGCAGTCTCCTTTACTGCCCAATCAGATGTATAGTGCGATTCGGATAAAGATCTCTTTACATTCTCTTCTGTTTACCTATAATGACGAAAGCTTCCATAAATGCCAGATTAGGCGTATAAGAATAACCTAGGTGTAGACCACTTCGCGTTAGTACCACCATCCGTACCTGAGAGAGAACCTGAGACAAAACATGTACTTAGAACATCCCTTACTTAGAAGATAACTAGGTTTTTAGTAGCTTTGAGGACAAAGCTAAAATAACGGGGTGGTGCTGTAAAATCCATGATTTTACCATGATTTTATGTAATGAAGTTGCACCCACTAATCCTAGAACACATACTCATATGTATATTCCTATAGGTTGAGTGTGAACTTGTTCATTTAGGTACTTATACCTTTACAATCACACTTGTTGTAAATAAGCTACATAGCTCAAACCTTGTACTTAAGACTAGGAGAAAAAATGATAAAAATGTAAAAATCAATACTTAGCTATACACACAACACTAAATCAAAGTTGGAAAAACAAACTACATGGTATATGTAGCCGTGTATGTGTACAAGTGTGTATACCACAAACATGTTTTAACCTCCTTGAACTAGCCCAAGACTATACTCCTTAGGCACTAGCCCAACATGAGCCCAAGGCAAAGCCCATTACCCCCCCTTTTTGGCTAGCTAGACATGGCACCCCATATGTGGAAGAAGAAGGGTTGTCTTGGTTTTGGAAAAGCCAACACATGGCACAATGGTTCTTACCAAGGCAATCATGCCTTTTGCCCTCACCCTTCTCTCTCCCCTTTAAGCCGAGACACACACATACATTCTCTCAACCTCTCATGCAAACCAAATCTCATTTTCTCTTCATCTTTCTCTCCCAAATCATTCGGCATTAAGCCATAACAATCCAAAGTTTTTCATTAAATCTACTAAATTCTTGTCCCATATTAACTATTAATCATTTGGTAGCATCATCATCTTTGGAATCACTATAACAAGCCCTAGCCGAAACCTTAAAGGTCACGGCTTGGTTATAGTTAGGGTTTGCATCATCTTCTTGATTAGATCTCTAATCTTCTTATTCATCTAGATCTTCATTGGTAACTTTTAAGAAAGAAAGGCATAACTTTGGTGTGAGCTTTATTTGGATACCCGTGTGAAACAAGAAATTGCCTACTCCCAAGTGAGTTTACATCCCCATTTAAACTTTGATAAAACTTTCCCTTTTGGGAAAGAAAATATGCAAACATATATTGGACATAACTGGATTGTATAAACTGGATTATGATTGCTTACTATTGAAACTGTTAAATTGTTGTAAATCACCCAAATGTTATAAATAGATCTATTAGGGATTGACCATCCCCGTATGGGTGAGTCATGCTCAATGTGCCTTGGCCGGGACAACAGACGTATACCATGTTGGAACTGGAATGGGTGTCTTTTTGTAAGACACTACGTCCTCATCTGTTGAGGACTACGGGGTTAAGCTTCAGTTTCTAATAATAAACAAATGTTATTTACATTTTAGTAAGAATGCATTGTGCATTATTACTTCTATGATTATTGTATGTCCAAACTAATTAATTGTTAAAACCTGTAAATTCACCAACTTTATGTTGACCCGTTAGTATGTTTTGCACAAGAATATGATGTTAGTACGTGGTGTGTGAATGGTCTCCAGCATCTTAGTAATCTGCATTGTAGGACTCGTCCGGGGTTCTATTTGGGAAACTCAAACAAACACTCTTCTAATGTTTAAGACAATTTTTATTTATTTGTTTAAATAAACATGTAATATGTTTAGACTAACTCTTTATCTTATGCTCTATGGACTATATGCTATCGATCCACCCTTGTGACATCTCCGTGGATATTTTCCGCATATCTTGACCCTACCCGGGGAGTCACAGAGAATGGTATTGTCTAAACATGTACATATACTTGTACATCCCCACTTGTGAAATAAGATTCATAATGTGAACCTTGCACATAAAACTAAGGATAACAAGAAGTAAGATGTATCCATAATATTGGAATTACCCAACACTTAACCAAAAATTAGAAAATCTAGCTACACCATGTATATGTGGCCGTGTATATGTGTATACATAAGTTTAGGTATTCCTAAACATTCTTGGGCTAGCCCAAAGTTATGTATTTCTTATGCCCTAGCCCAACTCAAGCCCACACAAGCCCACCCTTTCTTTGGATATCCTTACACGACACACACATGCATATGTGGAAGAAGAAGGGTTGTCTTGGAAAGGGAAGAGCTTACACTTTGCACAAATGTCCTTACCAAGGCAATCATGCCTTTTGCATTCTCTTTCCCTCTCTCATCTTTAAGCCGAAACACACACATCCCCATCTCTCATACATGCAACTCACTTCTCTCTACTCCTTTCTCTCTTAAACATTTCGGCCATAAGTCACAAAAATCCAAATTTGATTCATAAATCAACTAAATATTTGTCCCATCTTGATTACAAATCATTTGGTGGTATCATTCTTTTGGAATCACTACAAACAAGCCTTAGCCAAATCCTTATAGGTCACGACTTGGTTTGTGTTAGGGTTTTTCTCCATCAACTTGAGTAGATCTTATATCTCCTTGTTCATCTAGATCCTCTTTGGTACTTTTAGGAAAGAGAGGTATACACATCATAATCTTTCATTTCTTCATGCATGCATCTTCATACACCTATAAACAAAAGTGAATAACATGTTAAAAATCAAGATTTGGTAAGGCTATGACCCTTATGGGTCACGGCATATTTATACAACCTATGATCATGATTCAAAATCTTTTTAATAAGAAACTTATGACTTATGTGTTATGTGTTAAACTAGATTTAAGAACCATATGAAATCTTTTATAAATCTAAATATGGCATGGGTTACAAATCTTGTTTATAGGACTTTGGTTAACTAATAACCATAGATCTCATGGAAAGAACTTGTGAAATCTAAAAATCATGAAAGCCATGACCTTAAAGGTCACGGCTAGAATGAGTAAAGGCCATATGATTTGTCTACTAAGTTTAAAATAGTGGAACATGAAATGTTACATGTTAAAAGAGCTATTAAAAATCATCAAAGTAACTTATGTGAATATATAGCCGTGGGTTACATATGGCCCTAGAATGGGTTAGATGTACATGCATGCTTATAAAAACCTAGATCTAATGATAAGTGTTAAACTTAACATGGTATACATGAAATAAGCTAGTTGATCTAATGGGAATATTGAGAGGGAACAATATAGCTGTGGGGTATATATTTTTTCTTGGAATGACGGTATCCTTGAAAACACGCATGTAACCTAGATAATCATAATGTGTTTTTGTAAATAATTACAAGATATAAAAACTAGTTAAAGGGATATATTGGAAATACCAAGATCTACAAATGTAGCCGTGAGCTATAGATGAGGGTACATAGATCTATGTTTGATTTTTAGGTCTAGACATAGTTGAGATCTCATTTTGAACTAGTGACTTATTTTCTTGATGTGTACATAGTTAGATCTAATTTTGTAACACATAATAAACTACATGCAACCTTAAAATGAGACTTGACTTATCTTAATAAGCTATAACCAATATTAGCCGTGGGACCGTAAGAATGATAGCACCTCCGTCTATGAATAAGGGTCGAGCTAGCTTTGCAAGTCCTGATTATCTTGCCCAAGCTCAAGCTGCGAACCCGCGCCTTTATATGTATGAGTCCGAATGGACCGATCCTGAATATCCTCTTGGTTATGATGAGACATCCCTTTGGGAAGAAGAGAGTAGATCACCGGTCAATAAAGAGTTTGTAAAACCATACAATTGTGCTTATGAGAATAGTCTATATGGTCTTTTCACTACACAAAAATAAAAGTCTCGTGAGGAATTGTTTTTAGAATGCAAACAAAGAAGAATTCAATGGAAGAAAGCTTTTGCTACTAAAAAACAAACGTTTCTAAGTTCAACTGATTTTGACTTTTCTGAAAGTTCATGATTTTCACAAAACTCATGTTCTGGCCGCGGTTCCTTATCTATGGCGGCGTTTCCATAGTGATAAGGAACCGCCCCATGCAATCTGGGACCGCGTACAGTGGGTGATTTTTGTGAAAATCTGACTTGTTTAGGTTCACTAGTTGAGGCTTCATTTGAGTTAAAACCTAGACCAAGTCTTTCCTTAGAATGAACTTGTTTGTTTAGCATATCATCAAGAGCATTGGTACCTTTCATGAACTTTTCCAATTTAATGGAGGTGCTCTTGAGATCTTCATTCTCTAATCTAAGTTTCTCACAACTTAAGCAACCTAAATCAACTTCTTTATTTTTTTCAAGTATTGCCAATTTCTCCCTAAGTTCATTGATCTCATTTTCAAGCTTAGTTTTGGTTGATTTTAAGGTTTTATTCTTTTCTATGAATTTAAGACTAAGTTTGTGTAAACTATCATATTTGCCTTCAAATTCAATATCATCAAAAGTGGAGCTATCATTGCTATAATATTCGGTTTTGGAATGTACCTCTTTAGAAGTGTGAGCCATAAGACATTTCTCCTCTTTGGGGTTGTCATCGTTATCTTCACCGCTATCGCTCCAAGAGCCACTAACGAACGCCGTGTGATTCTTATCGCGAGAGGGCTTTGGACAATCACCAATGAAGTGATTTGGATCACCACATCTGTGACAATCCGTCAATTTATGGTTTATATTTTATTCTCAAATATTATTTAAAAACATTATTTTAATGTTATATTATGAACTCACTTATTTTTGGGAAGAAATTTGGATTTACGTCTTGAAGTAGCATCGACTACGTCTAAACCGGAGGATTCTACGTTACGTGCTTACGTTTACATACACCGTTTTGGTGACAGTCCGACATTTCAGGAAATAAATTTATCCGTGAATATTATTTTGGAATTTTAAATTTGTGTTGGTTCATAAACATACAAATTTACGAGAAGAGATTAGGACTTACGATTATAATTTAACGTCCTTTACGACTAAACCGGAAACCTTAGGATTATGTATTTACGTTTTTGAACTCCGTTTTTGATGAGACAATTTTTATTAGATTCGTTTTGTGCCGTTGATTCATAATTTATAAAAACGTTTTTCGTAAAATGACCCGAGGGCACGTAAATCGAAGAAACTAGAATCGAGGAGTACCCGTAAATTAATAGGGATGGGACAAGTTTACACTTTCCCACCCCTATACAAATGGGACGACCAAGAATGCTACACCACATCAATGATGTGTCAAAGCTTCCATGTGAAGCTAGTACACATGTATAACTTTACATAAAACCACCAAAACCATTTCTCTTATACCATTTACACACAAAACACACATGCAATACCACTCTCATCCTCTCCTCTCATCTCTCTCTAAAAATTTGTCCCATATGCACCATAAACACCCATTTTGATCTTGATTTAACCATGAAATCCTATGTTATTCATACATATGATGATGCCCTCTTGAAGCTCTATTGATTGGTGGTGATTTTAACATCCAAGGAGAAGATTTGGTGATTTTCAAGGGCTGATTTCTACATGAAATTTACAAGTATTGGTGGCCACGAAGATTGGTGTTGATCTATCACAAGTTCTTCCATCAAAATCCAAGCCTTGATCATAAACTACACAACCTTGGTGGTATAAAGATTGTTCTTTCCATCCTCTTGTTATTTTGATTATGTAATCATGTATTTTATCTCTTATTGTATATGTATATGATGAATATATGATGATAAAAATGTTGTGTGGGGATCAAGTGTTGATAAATATGATTAAAGAGATGAAAAACCATAGGTAACAAGGTTAAAATCATGCTTAAAATGATGGCTGTATAAAAACAGTAAGTAACCAGATGTGAAACTGATAAAATTGTAAAGTGGAATCAATATAAAGTAAGTATTAGGTGTTATACACATGTGAGAGTTGTCCATGCAATGGAATCATCAAAATGAGTAAGATATGATCAAAACAAGTTTAGAGTGCAAATCTGCCTACACTGTTTTGGACGAATTTATTAAAATATTTAGAGGTTGATTCATCAGTAGCTATAAAGAAA
Organism: Glebionis coronaria; assembly: GCA_025667525.1. NCBI lineage: Eukaryota > Viridiplantae > Streptophyta > Magnoliopsida > Asterales > Asteraceae > Glebionis > Glebionis coronaria. Next base: position 498,676,468 of record CM046877.1, read on the forward strand.
CAAAATGAAGCACATATCATGTAGTTTCTGTGATAAACATTTGAGGTCCGATATCATTATAGAACTCTAGATATGGACATTTTAGTGAACTTAAAATTTAAGACTGATTTTGTGAAATTAAAGTTTAATATTATTATATAAGCACTCAAATAAATATAGTATAAAACGTGAATTAAAACCCACTAACTTATATATTTCATTTATATAAATATTCATAAGGATAAATAAATATACATTATATAAAAATGGTAGTTTGGTAAGTTTTATAAGTTATAGAAACTATAAACATGATTTTTACGTCTTTTCGGCTAGTACCGTAAAATTAACGTTTTTCGTCAATTAAAACTTAGACGATCGGACCCGTCTAATGTGAACTTTTTAAAAGTCATATACTGATATATAAGTACTTAATACAAGTAAAACCGATAAAACCCGAACTATATAACATATGGACATTAACGGGCTAAGTTAGCATTATTGGACTAATAATCCAACTAAATGGACTAAACACTTATAAATGTACTTATTGGGCTTAAACCACTTGGGCCCAACATGTAAATTATAATACTGATAATAAAAGTATAAAATGGATTAATACAAGTTAATGGACTTATAATAGGCTTATTGGACCTAAAACATGTCAATAGGTAAAACTAGTAAACTAGTATAAAAGTTATCAACACATAACACTAAAATGAGTAAATGAGAATGTATAAACCCACTTGATCATCATCATATATATAAAATCATCATATGTATACATAATTGTTATTTTTATAAAGTCATTGGACAAGAGTCTAAGACGAGTATTATTTGTCTAGGTTTCCGTGATTGAGGCACGTACCGTACATCTGAATTGCCGATAACCCGCTTTCCCACATCAACGTGAGTTCATAGCCTCACACTCTTTTAAATGATTTTATGAAATGTTTTATAAACCCGCGAGGGAGATAACATGTTAGTTTTTATGAATTAGGACACTAGTTGTCCCGATTGCCTGTTTATTGATTTGGACCCGAATGATTGTATGACCCGATGAATGATTAAATGACCCGATAGATGAAATGAAATGGATTATTAAAGTTAGGTTATGTCACTAAAAGTCCCATTAGCATGAATTGTGAACTACCGGGAGTTGGTAGACGCTTATGCATATAATAGTAATATTTGGGGACGATCACCCCAGTTCGCGCCTTGACGGTTGATCCTCGTCGTGCCGCATTGATTGGTAAGCGAATTTATGTATGAGAAGATTTACACAAGCGTGATTATTGTGACGACATGCTAACTTAGATGGGCAAATTGAGTTTCGGGCTAGCTACCCGTTGTTTGTTGTAGTAAGGTAACAATGTCATGCGGCTTATAATAATCCAAATAACTAAATACTGCTATACGCACTAAATTACGATATGTTGCCTGACTAGCAATACGGGGTCTTACTATTGATATTATGTTCGTGTTTTGTTTTTTCATAACCATATTCATATAACGATTTTTATTTAAATCTATACAACGTTACAAAACGTATTGTATGATGTTTTTACGACATTGGTTCGTATAATGATTTTGAAGGCAAAAGCCTATATTATGATTTTTGATAAGGATTTGTATAAAATGACTTTGGCTATTTTATGGCCTATTACAAAGATTTGTATAAAATGACTTTCGATAATAATTATATACCGATGATATATTAACGGTTTTATTAAACTCTATGAATTCACTCGGCGTTTTCGCTGACCTTTTCTTTTAACATGTTTTATCTCAGGTACTTGAAGGTAATTCTCGGGAAGACAACAAGAATTCATGGCCCGCACTTAAATAATAATTTCCATTCAAATGCTTTGTAAAACTTGTATGAAATACAATGACTTGGGACCTATGGAAATTTGATATTTATGAATGGAAATGCTTTATTATTAAACGACGCAATTTTTAAGCGTTGTCTATGATGTGAGTAATGTGCTATCCCGTAACACCAACGAGTCTTCCGCTGTATTGTAATTTGGGGGGTGTTACTGTTTGGTATCAGAGCTCTCGTTATAGAGAACGAAAGATTTTTAAAACCAAGGTTTTGAATAAAACATTTCAAAATCTTTTAACTATAAACATTTTTCTAAAAATGTCAAAAAATCTTTTGACTATAACGGTGCCGAAGAATTCCCAATTTACCGACAAGGCCAGACTGAGAAGTGTTATTTTAATATATATATATATATATATATATATATATATATATATATATATATATATATATATATATATATATATATATATATATATATATATATATATATATATATATATATATATATATATATATATATATATATATATATATATATATATATATATATATATATATATATATATATATATATATATATATATATATATATATATATATATATATATATATATATATATATATATATATATATATATATATAACTTAGATTATATATATATGTTGTAATTTGATTACATGATTGTTTGATGATTATTTTAATACGTATACGAGGAATTTATACGACGTAGATTGTCACAAGGAACCCTAAATCCCCTAGTAAATTAATCGAAGCTATTCCCGTAGGAATTCTAGCTATTCTTGATCTAAACCAAGTTGCGGATATTTATGATCCCAACAAAATGGTTAATATTCGTAGAAATTTTGATATTAGTTGATTGTGATATTAAAGAAGAATTGGCGAGATTATATCTGATATCGATGTCATGACGATCTTTCCTTATAGAGTGGAGTTTGATAAAACCTTACCACCTGGAAAGTTGTCATCTGATTCGGTGTCACCCAATTCTTAAATTTAAGAATCGAAAGGGTGAATGTTGCACTTGATGTAACACCCCCAAATTTATACAACTCAGTACCGCGGAAGACTCGTTGGTGTTACGGGATAGCACATTACTCACATCATAGACAACGCATAAAAATTACGTCGTTTATTAATAAAAGCATTTCCATTCATAAACATTAAAGTTACATCGGTCCCAAGTCATATTATTTCATACAAAGTTTTACAAAGTATTTGAATGGAAAATATAGTTTAAGTGCGGGCCATGAATTCTTGTTGTCTTCCCGAGAATTACCTTCAAGTACCTGAGATAAAACATGTTAAAAGAAAAGGTCAGCGATAACGCCGAGTGAATTCATAGAGTTTAATAAATTCCATCAATATAACTTTGGTATAATATTAGTACCAAAAATCAATTTGTACAAATCATTGTAATAGGCCGTAAAATAGCCAAAAATCATTTTATACAAATCTTTGTAAAAGGACATAAAATAGCCAAAGTCATTTTATACAAATCCTTATCGAAAATCATAATATAGGCATTTGCCTTAAAAATCATTGTACGAGCCAATGTCGTAAAAACATCATACAATACGTCTTATGACGTTGTATAAAATCAAATAAAAACCGTTATATGAATATGGTTATGAAAACCAAAACACAAACATAATATCAATAGTATGACCCTGTATTGCTAGTCAGGCAATACATCGTAATTCGGAGCGTCTATTAGTATTTTGTAAATTTTGGATTATTATAAGCCGCATGACATTGTTACCTTACTAAACCAACAACGGGTAGCTAACCCGATACCAATTTTGCCCATCTAAAGTAGCGTGTCGTCACAAAGGTCACGCTATGGAAATCTTCTCATACATAAATTCGCTTACCAATCAATGTGGCACGACGGGGATCAACCGTCAAGGCGCGAACTGGGGTGATCGCCCCCAAATAGTACTATTAAATGCATAAGCGTCTACCAACTCCCGGTAGTTCACAATTCATGCTAATGGGACTTTTAGTGACATAAACTAACTTTTATAATCCATTTTATTTCATCTATCGGGTCCATTAATCATTTATCGGGTCATACAATCGGGTCACTCGATCATTCGGGTCCAAAATCAATAAACAAACAATCGGGACAAACGGTGTCCTATTTTATAAAAACTAACATGTTATCTCCCTCGCGGGTTTATAAAACATTTATAAAAACATTTAAAAGAGTGCGAGGCTATGAACTCACGTTGATATGGGAAGGCGGGTTATCGGCAATTCGGTCGTACGGTACGTGCTTCAATCACGAAAACCTACATAAATAATACTCGGTCTTAGACGTTTGTCCAATGACTTTATAAAAATAACAACTATGTACACATATGATGATTATATATATATATGATGATCAAGTGGGTTTACATATTCTCGTTTACTTATTTTTAGTATTATATGTCGATAGCTTTTATACTAGCTTACTAGTTTTACCCATTTACGTGTTTCAGGTCCAATAAGCCTATTATAAGTTATTTAACTTATTTTAATCTATTTTGTACTTATATTATCATTACTTAAACTTCACAAGTTGGGCCCAAATGGGTTAAGCCCAATAATAAGTTTATAAGTGTTTTAGTCCATTTTTGTTGTATTGTTAGTCCAATAACGTTAATTTAGTCCGTTAACGTCCGTATATCCTATAGTTCGGGTTTTATCGGTTTTTATTTGTTATACATGTTTATATATCAGTATATAAGTTTTATAAAGTTTACATTAGACGGGTCCAACCATCTAAGTTTTATTTAACAAAAACGTTAATTTTTACGGCAATAGCCGAAAAAGTCGTAAAAATCATGTTTATAGTTTTATAATTTATAAAACTTAACAAGTTACCATTTTTATAGTTTATACACTTATTCCACCTTTTACATATTTATATAAATAGAATCCATAAGTTAGTGGGTTTTAATTTATATTTTATACATTAAAATTTTGAGTGCTTATATAATAGTATTATTCTTTAATTTCCAAAAATCTGATTTTTATCTTTACTTTCACCAAAACTGTCATATCTTGAGTTCTACATGGAGATAGAAGCTCGAATTTTTATCACATAAACTACATGATATGTGCTACATTTAACTCTTCTATAGCTACTGTTGAATCATCTTCTAAATATTTTCGAAAAATCGTCCAAAACAGTAACCTCAGATTTATACCTTAAACTTGTTTTGATCATATCTCACTCATTATTTTGATTCCATTGCATGGCCAACTCTCACATGTGTACAAGACCCATAGCTTACTGTAAATGGATTCTACTTCATCATTTTATCAGTCCATGACCTGTTTATTTACTGTTTTATACAGCCAACAAATTTAACCAAGATTTTAACCTTGTTTCTTATGGTTTTTCACCTTTTTAATCATGTTTATCAACACCAAATCCCCACATAACATTTTTATCATCATATAATCATCATATACATATACAGAAGGAAATAAAATACATGTTTACATAATCAAAATAACAAGAAAATGAGGAGGACAATCTTTATACCACCAAGTTGATGTAGGTTGTGATTTGGACATGGTTTTTGATGGAGAAGCTTGTGAATAACCATGACCATCTTCAAGACCACCATTCTTCATATACTCCTTGTGGAAAATCAACCCTACTACTCCATAAAAACTCCTCCTTGGATGTTATAAGGACCACCATTCAAGAGAGCTTCAAGAGGACATCAACATGTGTATGAATAACATGAGATTTCATGGATGAAATTGATCAAAAGTGGTGTTTTTGTGATGGATATGGACGGCCAAAAATGGAGGGTGAGAGAATTTTGAGGATGGTTTTGCATGTGTGAATGAAGCAAATGGTATGGGATGAGTAGTTTTGTCAAGTGGAAGCTTAATGTTTAAGCTTAATGTGACAAGTGTAGCTACTTAGCTTACACTTGAAACCAAATATGGTGTATTGGCTAAGTTAGGCCGGTTTTGGAGTGGGGTGGGACAAGTGTCCCACTTGTCTCATCCCCATTTATTTACGGGTACTCCTCGATTCTAGTTTCCTCGATTTGCGTGCCCTCGGGTCGTTTTACGAAAAACGTTTTTATAAATTATGAATCAACGTCACAAAACGAATCTAATAAAAATTGTCTCATCAAAAACGGAGTTCAAAAACGTAAATACGTAATCCTAAGGTTTCCTGGTTTAGTCGTAAAGGACGTTAAAATAAAATCGTAAGTCCTAATCTTTTCTCGTAAATTTGTGAGTTTATGAACTAACACAAATTTAAAACTCCAAAATAATATTCGTGGATAAATTTATTTTTCTGAAATGTCGGACTGTCACTAAGGACGGTGTATGTAAACGTAAGCACGTAACGTTGAATCCTCCGGTTTAGACGTAGTCGATGCTACTCCAAGACGTAAATCCAAATTTCTTCCCAAAAATATATGAGTTCATATTGTAACATTAAAATAATGTTTTTAAATAATATTCGAGAATAAAATATCAACCATAAATTGACGGATTGTCACAGCATTTACCCCTAAACAGGATCTTTGTCCTCAAAGATCATCTTACTACTCGCTTCTTATAGAGTTAAAGCCATGTGGGTATTTCCTCCACATTCGGTCTTTTCTCACAAGTGCAATTCATTACAATACGCGAGTTTCATCAAACGTAACTACGGGAATAAGATCAGGCTTAATGTTGACTTACTTTCTCTATCCATGATGTTCACGGGTTTTTTATGAATGCAACTTTTCGCCGATCTAAGCTTTACTAAGAAGAATTCAGATTTTCACTTGATATATATTCCATCAAGTTCGATTTATGAAATATAATTCACGCGGTTCTTGAAGTCCTAGGGTAGATCCAGCTTATATGCCTTTCAAACCAATCTTTCACATCATCTCAATGGTCCCATACAACTGGGACTTATATCCCATGATTTGTCAGATCATGAATTCATTTTTCCAAGTTTAAAAATTGTGGCATAACTTCGCTACCCATTTGGCACTTCAAGATCTACATTTCACATTCACATAACCTCTTGCCCACTACCGGCAGTCAATAATCAAATCCTAATTTCAACAATCATTTCAGATCTCGTGGGTCGGGTATTTTGCAAGGATAGGTTCACCATCATAGGAAACCTTAAACCTAAAAGACATGTCCAACTCACAATGGATGTATGTCGGGTGTCTTCATCTCAACTCCTGCTCACAGATGCTCTAATTTCTAAATCTTAACAAGATTCAATCTCGATCCTAATACGATGATTATCAATGATAATCTTTCCAAAGGAAAACGATAATACGGTTCATTACCAAAGGTCAATCATTTAAACATAAAACAACGCTTATAGTATTTTGTATCGTTACTTTACCTCGTCCCTTCGATTGGGGTGGTACATAGTACTCTCATCAAGGTTCGTTCTCAATGACTTCTGAGAAAATCTCTAGAAATTCGATGCGAAGCGAGGATCTTGATATATAGATGATCGATACAGGCACACTATGTTTACATAACTCTTTTGCATTTATCATTAACGGGAATGATATTAGCAGATTTGGTCAGTCTGTCGACGATGACCCAAATCGAATCAAATTCAGATGATGACCTTTGCAATAGCTAGACGTTTACTAATGTATGAGGCGATGTCTGCCTTCATAATTGCCATCAGTACAACTTCTTCAGACAAAGATACTTTTAGTCATCAATGACATAAATAGAATACTTATACTTACAAATTCCAACAAAACTATATCTCACAATCTTCCATATTTGGACAATCACAAGTGGTCTCTTATAAATACTTAACGCTATCGGCTTCTCAATTCTAATGGTCCACATTATCCGCGAACCACTTCTATTATCTATATTATCCTTTTTACAAGTATTGTTTATTTTAAATTGTTCGGTAATTTATTTTGCACATTCATTATTAAGGAACATGTCCTAACTGGTTTTTTTTTTACATAATGCATCGGTATCTATATTCACTTCTCATGATGATATAATTATCATGTCCATAATTCACTCAGGTATTCTTTATATATTATGCGTCAGTAATTTACGTTCACCTTCCTGATGAAATAAATATCATAACCGTATTTATTCAAAATTGTTTCTTCATATCTTGTATGTTTCAGTTTCGTCTTTATTATCATTTTTATCCGTTTTACTCAATCCGTCGTCTAAAACGTCGATAATTATTATAATTAATTAAATAATTATTAGTTAATTTTTATGAAGCGTAAACGTAAAAGTTTTAAATTTCTTAGTTCGACCAATTATATAAAATGTTCAAAAATAAATTTGAATTTAATTAACACGATTTTTGTTGATTTATCGAAAATATTTAATAAAATTCGTAAATGTTCGAAAAACCTTTGTTTATACTTTGGTCAATGTTTTCTTAGTTGAAAAGCAAAAATTTTCGTTTCAAATTCCAAGTTAAGGTTTAAATGATTTCCTCAATCCTTCTTAAGTTATCTTGAGGTATACACAAACATTTACCCCTAAACAGAAGTTTAGTTAAATGGTTTGTGTATAAGGGAATAGTCCCTTATAAATCCTTTGTTAAAATATTCGTCAAAACATATTTCCATTTCTTTTTGGTAAAATCCAAAGTCTTAAAAGGGCTCTTAATTTTTGAAGAGTCAATTTATATTCCATTATCTATTAATCACATAGTCAAATAATGTAAAGGTTTAAGTTTTAAGTCTTATGTTAAATATTCAAGGTACATGTTTTAATTGTTCGGCCAATTCAGGGCAATCTATAATTAATTGATAATTCATTGCTATTCTTATAAACAAACAAATAGTCCTTAATGATCACGAGCATGAATTTATCAAATTACAGCCTACACACGTGATTCACCAATTTTTATGAATACTACATGTGTATTAGTCAATCCAATCGTCACCACGTGAAACTCATAGCGTTCATTACAAGTACCGGATGTAGTGATTTGAATAGATAATCTTTTTCGCGGACGCGAATTTGATGATAACTATGCCGTGAATCAAACCTTTAGAACATACGCTAGAACCTTGTAAATGATCGAACAAATCTTCCATTTCGAGTTATGGATATCGTTTTCGATTGTCAATTTACTCAGTTCACAGTAATCTATAAATATAAGGAAAGATAACACCATAGCTCTTCAAGATGACAGGCTTGGTATAATAAAAATCTTTCTCCGACAACTCTCTCAGTTGTACGGTAATTCCTTAAATTCAGATGGTGCTGACGTACAGTGCACAAGCCACAGGTGCAGCACCGAGAATATAATCAAATACCAAATTCTACTTGCCTTAATGGCGAAAGTCTTGGTAATCCACCAACAAATATTCAAATAACAGAATTATCTTTTAATAATTTCATATTAGATTCTTTCTAGATTATAATATCTATAACTAGTTCACAATCATTTACGGTATAATCTCAAGTCTAAATGCAGGATATGGTCATCTATCAAGAATTATTTAAATCACTTTTGATAATCAACATCTTATCATTTAGGGGGATTCTATTCGAGTTCCCATCAATTAAGACAATGTCGTCAAGTCATAATCAATCAATCCATTCTACTTGGAATTATCAACTTTCCAGTTTCATTACCGTTGATAAGATGTGAACTTCTCAAAAGACTGATAATAACTCATAATCCTTCACTAATTCAAGGATATAAGGAGACACAACTATCATCTAAAGAGTAAGGTTAACGCATAATCTATGCGGGAGAATTTCAAATCAGATACGGACGAAAACATTTAGCGAATATGAAATATTCCATGTTTTCATAATTTGAGTACGCATTCGAAAGCTCCTCGGATCGTTACCCAGGTCATTCAAATGAAATCCGATCATAATAAATGATAAGAACGTCAATACATCCAGTCGGGTATCAACATTAGGTAATCAGATACTTTTCCTAAGAATTTCACTACGGGAGAATTAGACAAGAAAGAATTGTCAATTGTCAAATAAGACAATTTCCACAGATGAGTAAATTCGACTCAGAAGAATAAATAGTACGGGCACATATGTAGGTGTCCCTAACACTATGTCCCTATTTTTCACTTCTTGCAGATCTCATTAAAATTTAATCTTTCACAATCCTCAAAGAAAATGTAGTGTTTATTCATTAGTTTTATGGTGACTACTAATCAGTCTTGCATAGTCCATTCCAAATTGTATGTAGGCGCGCAACTATATACAATTTCAAGATTAACGATGCAATACTCAGTTCGTCAAAATTTTATCATCATGTTTATAATAAAAACATTTTCATGCTTAATTCTTAAATAAGAATCGAAAATATATTTACTAAGATTTTCTTTGTTATGAAAACAGTTAAGTTTTCCAAGGTACTTTATAAACAACTTCATTTCGATAATGATTACTCATAAATCTCACTTTAAATAATCCATATAGTGATGAAAATCCAATTTTCCTCAAGGGATACTGTTTTAGCTTTATAAAAACAATGAGTGATCTGCAGAAAAGTGATGAAGAGTTGTTCACCAAGAACTTAACTATAATATGATAGGGAATGAGCTTAGCCAAATAATCATGAAGTTCATGACCTCGATGGCACTCAAAAGAATAATCCTCAACGTAACTCAAATCGAGATGAGTACTTGTTCAATGGTTGCATCACTAATGCGAACACTAGGATGAAGCAAGAAAAGATAGATAACATCGATATATGTAGAATTTAGCAATCAAAGGTAGTCTTTTCACTAATCACAAACAAGTCAAAATTGTACCGTAACACATTACATGTCACTATGTCATACAATTCTCAAAACTCATCCTACCAACTGATATCTCAGTTAAGTTAGGGATTTTTAGAAGATACCACAATGAATACTAATCTACAAGAGTCATTAGGTATCCCACCTGTCCCGGAAGATCCATCGGTCCCAATTTAGAAGAAGATTTCTTCAATTTATTTCTTGGACACTAGGCATCCTCGTTAGTGGACAATGGTCTAGGAACAACCCTTAACACAAAACCTACAATCAATTAAAAACTTATAATTCAATCACAAAACTTAACGACTTATATTAACAATCTCATATTCCATACAGGTTAAATTTTACTTTATTCAAGTTTTCAATCAACTTATACTCAATTCGATATCCTACCTCATTATCCAATACTTACAACCTTATTCTTCGGCCTTGTAAAGGCAATACAATCTCAATATGAATCAACACTTAATTTCCAATCCTATTAGCTCTCACAACAACAATTATCAAATGAGTCATTAATACGAAATGACTTGATCATTCAACTAGACTTCTCGGAAAGGTATTAGTGGCATGAGGCTTTTGGGTAATGGTTCCAATAACAGCCTCAAGTGCAACATTCACCCTTTCGATTTCAATTTAAGAATTGGATGACAACGAATCAGATGACATCTTTCTAGGTGGTAATGTTTTGTCAAACTCCACTCTATAAGAAAGATCGTCATGACATCGATATCAGATTTAATCTCGCCAATTCTTCTTTCAATTTCACAATCAACTAATATCTACATTTCTACGAGTATCAACCATTTGCTGGGATCATAATTATCCACAACTTGGTTTAGATCTAGGATAACTAGAATTCCTACGAGAATAGCTTCGATTAATTTACTAGGAGAGTTAGGGTTTCTTGTGACAATCTACGTCGTATAAATACCTCGTAAAAAATCAAAATAATCATCAAACAATCATGTAATAAAATTACATCATATATATATATAATCCAAGTTATATATATATTAAAATAACACTTCTCAGTCTTGGCCTTGTCGGTAACTCGGGAATTCTTCGGCACCGTTATAGTCAAAAGATTTTTAGACATTTTTAGAAAAATGTTTATAGTTAAAAGATTTTGAAAAGTTTTATTCAAAACCTTAGTTTTAAAAATCTTTCGTTCTCTATAACGAGAGCTCTGGTACCAAACTGTAACACCCCCAAATTTATACAACTCAGTACAGCGGAAGACTCGTTGGTGTTACGGGATAGCACATTACTCACATCATAGACAACACATAAAAATTACGTCGTTTATTAATAAAAGCATTTCCATTCATAAACATTAAAGTTACATCGGTCCCAAGTCATATTATTTCATACAAAGTTTTACAAAGTATTTGAATGGAAAATATAGTTTAAATGCGGGCCATGAATTCTTGTTGTCTTCCCGAGAATTACCTTCAAGTACCTGAGATAAAACATGTTAAAAGAAAAGGTCAGCGATAACGCCGAGTGAATTCATAGAGTTTAATAAATTCCATCAATATAACTTTGGTATAAAATTAGTACCAAAAATCAATTTGTACAAATCATTGTAATAGGCCGTAAAATAGCCAAAAATCATTTTATACAAATCTTTGTAATAGGCCATAAAATAGCCAAAGTCATTTTTTACAAATCTGTTGGATTGTAACACACGACTTATAATGATATAGAAAAGTAGATGAAGATTAAACCAAAAAAGAAAGATTAGATTAGATGAAGGAAAAGAGAAAAACAAAAAGGTGTGAATTCCTAGTGAGAGAAACACACACGTTTCTCTCTCTACAAAACAAATGAAATGGAAAAACACATACACAAATGAGGCTTAGGAGGCCTTTTATACTAAGTAGTAAGTGTTTAGGAGGCCTTCCTCATTTGTGTGTTCGGGACTAATTCCCGTTACATAAACATTAATAACTAAGAACGCTCGACACCGTTGAATAGTATTTTTCACGAGCTTCGCAACGGTATATTATATGACCATCACTTTAAATACGGCTAACAATCTCCCCCTAAGGGGTGGTCATGTAATATGTGACTTCACTTCGTTGGTGTTGCAGACTTTGAAGCTCGTTGTCTTGAGAGTTCTTTCATAGTTCCTTTCATGACTTGTGATCTTGGATCTTTGATCTTTGCCTTGACTTGATCTTGTAACTTTTCCAGCTTGTGTTCTTGTGTCTTTACCCACATACTCATGTTTTGAGTTGACATGAAAGCTTGTTAACAATCTCCCTTGATCATCAGAGTAGCGGAAGTCTTTGTCTTTAGATGTTCTTGAGCTTTCTTCAATAATCCTGAATATGTGGCCTTGAATTGCGACTCTTGAGATAACGCCACCGTTTGCATTCCACCGGTTTCCCGTTATACAGTACGAATACAGTACCTGTGATCAGGTAAGTTCAAAGAACTTCCTTGACAGGATTTCTAGCTGTGGTAGCCGTTCTCAATACTTGAATATATCGAAAGATAATTCAAAGTAAGGAGTGAATCATGCAGTTCCATTCTGCTGATTAAGTCGTCAATTCACTTTCCTGGAACAAGTCTGAATCAATTAAGAATCAAACCATCGTTGCTTTCCAGTTGACACAAGTTTGATTCATATAGAATCGCACAAGTTACCTACCGCAGTGCTGTTTGATGATGACACTGGAAGGATTTCCATTCGTCACTGTAAATACTGAAAAGTATTACTCTGAATGTTCTGGCAAGATCATAAAGATATTGCGTCGAGACCTGGAACGAGTTTGAATCAATTAAGAATCAAACCACCGTTGCTTTCCAGTTAACATATGTTTAATTCAAGTGAATCTTACATATGACCTACCGCAGTGCTGTTTGATGTTAACACTGGAAGGATTTCCATTCATCACTGTGAATACTAAAGAGTATCACTCTGAACGTTCTAGCAATACCACAAGGATAGAGCGTAGGACTCTGTAAATCATCGCTTGTGTTCTAATGATGAACAACAATTGATCTATGGAATAAGTGTCCTAATGAGATTTTTGATGAATCTCGTTGGCTCTAGACTCTATAAGTGCATGTTTATTTGGTAATCGGAGGCTGGAGCAGACTGCCACCTATTCAATATCTACTATCTCGGAGTGAGAAAGTCGATAGAAATGAGTTGAACTCCGTGACAATAAAACAAACTTCTTTTGAGAGAAGCTTGAGTAGGCTGGGAAGGGTTGTGCATTGCATCACTGGGTCCATGATGCTTTGTCTTCAATACCAGAAATCATCAACATGATTCTGATAGTAGATGTATTGACCCGGTTTCTGCCTAAGTTGTATGGAGGGCTTCTTTCTTTACACCCTTTATCCTTACATTTCTTTTTCATTCTTCAACCCCTTCAATGCTTACCAAGACGTCATAACTAGCACCTTGTTGTGATTGTTCCAGTGCTAGCTTAAGTCATTAGTCGGCATTATTCCCGTACACTCAACTACTCCATCTTTCCTAAGGACTTCTATTTTCTAATGGATTGTCCCTGGGAAGATCCCTCCGGTTCTGGTTGGATCATAGAACGAGTACCTAACCACCTTTTGACACCAATACCTTCGTGAATTTATTGTCTTGAGGGGTATAGATATCGTAACCAGAAAAATCAATTGAAAATGCAGTCAAGGTGTTGATGAAATCAATGTTTACACCTTAAGAGTTTTCTGTATCACCAAAAACGCTCCCCCTACATATGTGCATCATAAAAGGAAAGGTTTTTGCACATATTAGGAAGAGAAAGCACTTACATCAAAGATATTATCCAAGACAACACATTTTAATCACTATTCTCCCCCTCAAAAATTGCATGAAATTGAAATTTTTGTGAAATTAGTGATGAAACATGGAGAGAATAATGTGTCATGAAATTTTGGAACAAATGTTTATGAAATCATTATACTCCCCCTTGAAAAGAGATTCTATTTAAATAGGGGAGTATATGAGCACATTGTTTTGAAATACCTTGAAAAATTGTGCTCAAAAGTCCGTGAAAATTGGGTTCATGAGCTTAAAACTTTGAATGTTTTGATAAAAGCTCATGACCGAGAAAAGCGAATTTCTCGTTGTTGAGGATAAGTCAACGACTTTCCTTTCTTTTGGGGACCGGGTTATAGTCTGACATGTGACTATAAGCCATTATGAGAAGAAAAATAGAAAAGACATGTTTTGAAAACATTTGAACTCTCATTCGAACTTTATGTACGTACCCGTGTCGTTATTGAACAACATTTCTAAGCACGCCCATATTATCGATGCTGAGAGACATGTCGGAGAAGAATATTTTTGGAATTTTTTGAAAGGTTTTCTCATTTTTTATTTTGTTTTTATAGGTTTTATATTTTTGTATTTTGATTTTCTGATAAATATATACAAGATTACTGCGAATGTGCAAGACGTTCAAGTTCATCAGGTGTGAAACTACGCATACCAAGTCGACGAACCAAGAATTCAAATCTGTCTTGAGAAAGAGCTTTGGTGAAGATGTCGGCTAGTTGGTAGTCCGTCTTGACAAAGAACAGTTCGATCGTTCCTTTTTCCACATGCTCCTTTATGAAATGGAATCGGACAGCTATGTGCTTGGTCTTGGAGTGTTGGACCGGGTTGCAGGATATGACTATGGCTGATTGTGAATCACAATAAATAGGGACTTTGTTAAAGAAAAAGCCATAATCCGTGAGTTGTGTTCTCATCCAAAGGACTTGAGCACTACACACGGATAGAGACACATATTCTGCTTCCGCGGTTGACAACGCCGTACAGTCTTGTTTCCTTGATGACCAGCTCACTAGCTTCTCGCCTAAGAATTGTGCTCCACCGGAAGTGCTCTTGAATGTATCCTGACACCCTGCATGATCGGCATCTGAAAAACCAGTGAGATTAAAACCAGAATCCTTCGTATACCAGAGACCCATGTTAATGGTTCCCCGGAGATAACGAAAGATCCTTTTAACCTCCTTGAGGTGCTTCTCGGTTGGCTGAGCCTGGTACCGAGCACATAAACAAGTAGCATGCACAATGTCCGGTCTGCTTGAGGTTAAGTACATAAGGGACCCGATCATACTTCAGTATTTTGTAGCATCTACAAATGTCCCTTTCTTATCCAAATCAAGCTTGTGTTTAGTGTCCATTGGAGTACCAATAGGATCACAGTTATCCATACCAAATTTCGTTAGAATCTCAAGCACATACTTGGACTGATTTATGAAAATACCACGGGGGGATTGGTGAACTTGGAGACCAAGAAAGAACGTCATTTCCCCCATCATGGACATTTCGAATCGACTTTTCATAAGGTCGGCAAATAATATGGAATATTTTGGGTTAGTAGAACCAAATATAATATCATCTACATAGACCTGAGCCACCAAGATATCGTTTCCGTAGTGCTTGATAAACAACGTTGGATCAATGGTTCCTTTGCTGAAGTGATTTTGTAGAAGAAATGATGATAATTCGTCGTACCATGCCCTCGGTGCTTGTTTCAAACCATAAATTGCCTTTTTCAACTTGTAGACATGGCTTGGATGTTCGGTATTGATGAAACCTTCAGGTTGACATACATACACATCTTCTTTTAACGGCCCATGCAAGAAAGCCGTCTTCACGTCCATTTGATACACAGTGAACGATTTGTGTGCAGCATATGCCAAGAAAATCCTAATAGCTTCCATCCGAGCAACCGGGGCGAAGGATTCAGCGAAATCAATTCCCTCCTGCTGTTTATAACCTCTCACAACTAACCGAGTCTTGTTCCTAATGACCGTTTGCTCCTCATCCATCTTGTTTTTGAATAACCATTTCAGGGTAAGCGGATCGATATTGTCCGGTCGAGGTACTAACTCCCATACATCAAGCCGGATGAACTGATTGAGTTCTTCTTGCATAGACTCAATCCATGATGCATCGGTCATTGCTTCTTTCACACTTGCTGGTTCCATTGTGCTGACTGATAGTGCATAGATACACATATCACCATCGGTACGCAGCTGATTTCGTGTTGAGACCGGTCGTGAGAGATTTCCAATCACTTGAACTAAAGGATGATTCTTAGTCCATTTGTGTTCATGTGGAAGTGTATGAGAAACTTGATGCGAGCTCGACGGATCCACATATGGTGTTGAAGGCTGAGTAGTACTTGTGGAAGCCGCAAATGGATTAACAAACTCATGTTCGTTGAGCATCGCATTGTTTGCATTTTCAGCAACTATTTCATTCTGAAGATGAACATGAGTAGGAATTTGCTGAGAATGTTGTTGAGTTGCGTCAGCAATCGGAGAAGTGGTTGGAATGTTTTGAGGTACTATGGTTGAGGTTGACGTAGATGGTGCAGAAGTAGATGCCGATGGTGTAGATGCAGTCGGAGGTTCTTGAACTACCGTAGCAGGTGCAGCCGGGGCATTTTGAGGAACACCAAATGACGAAGGACCCTCCATATATTCATCATAAATAGGCCCAAATAAAACTTCCAAGTCACGTTCCGAAGGTTGTAACGATGAGATTGCTGACGGCGCAAATTGAAGCGCGAGTCCTGAACTTACGTGTCCAGAAGTCTGACCTTGAAGCTCGGGATGTGAGCTTCTATGCTGAGAGGCCATACCCGAGAGTTCATCAAAGGTAACGTTCATAGTCTCCATTACCTTTCTTGTCCTTCGATTATAAACCCTGTAAGCACAAGCAGTTGAAGAATAACCAATGAAAAAGCCAATATCACCTTTAGGTTCAAGTTTACCGATATCTTCACGATCATTCTTCGGATAACATAATGCACCGAAGACATGTAAAAATGAAATATCCGGTTTTCTTCCATTAATGATCTCATAAGGTGTTTTGTTGAAACGGGTGTGAATAATGGAGCGGTTTTGAGTATAACATGCAGTTGCTATAGCGTCGGCCCAAAGGAATAACGGTGCACTAGAGGAGAGAAGCATCGTTCGAGCAGCTTCAACTAACGTACGATTCCTCCGTTCCACAACTCCATTCTGCTCTGGGGTCCTTACAGCCGAAGTTTGATGAGAAATCCCAACTTCGTCAAAATAAGCTTTCAATTTCTGATTTGTGAATTCTGTACCGTTATCCGTTCTCACAATAATGACAGGGGCTTGCAGTAGAACTGATGTTTTCTTCAAGAAGTTAATAATTACATCAGGGGTTTCATCTTTTGAAGCAAGAAAATGAACCCATGTGTAGCGAGAATAGTCATCCACAATGACAAGGACATACCGCTTTCCATTAATACTTTTGATTCTCATTGGGCCACACAAATCCATATGTAGGAGATGTAACCTATTCGTTGAGTTGGGAACAGGTTTGGGTTTGTGAGGCTTCTCTTACTTTTACCTTGCTCACATGAAGGACAAAGATGGTCTTTTGTATATTTGAACTTTGGAAGACCGGTAACGAGATCATCTTTCGCGAGATGGGTGATGGCATCGAAATTGAGATGAGATAACCTTTGATGCCATAACCACGACTTTGTTGATGTGGCTCGGGCCATGAGACAAATTGGAGAAGCAGCAGACATTTGAAAAAGATCAATGGTATAAAGGTTGGTGGTACGATTTCCTTTCAACAGATCAATTCCTTCAAGATCTCTTACAAAACATGTATGACTTCTGAAAGCGACCTCCAAGTCTGAATCACAAAATTGCCCAACCGAGAACAAGTTATGTCCCAAGCCATCAACAAAAGAGACTCTGGTGATGATTATATTTCCCCAATGAAGATCACCATAGCCTAGAATTGCTGCAACATGATCATTTCCAAATCGAACAGTTCCCATGAAACGCCATACAAAGTTCTTGAGAAGGCTTCGATTCCCAGTCATATGTTTGGAACAGCCCGAGTCCACGCACCAGAGACAAATTTCAACAGCCTGCCAATGATAAGAGAAACAGATATTTTGGCAACCGATGAAATAGGTTCCTGTAGGGTTAGAAGATAATTAAGCCGTATCACATACCGACGTTTCACTGTCAGTATGAGATCTACTAGTGTTGATAATTTTGCCACTACAGTCAAAATTTCTACCAGTAGGCAACCATTTAGAGGTGAGTCTAGGGCTACTAGGCTTAGCAAGACTTTCTGTGGACCCTACATGCGTACTTTTTGGAACATACATCTTAGCCTTAGGAGTGCGTTGTTGTTCACTGACTGACAGCTTGTCAATTTGAGTGTAACCACCATAATTCAAACCATTCATAGTCAAACCACAAGCATCATGACTAAAAGTAAAGAAACATTTATTACATTTAGCACAAATAACTTCAGATTTTTCATTCCGAATAGCAAGCTTAAAGTCATTACATTCAGATGAATTAGGTTTCTGATTATGATTAAAAAGCGGTAAATTCCTAGGGTGTTCTTCTACTTCCATATTATTGATCTTGGGGCGACTACTTCTAGAGGCAAAAGGGACCCTATCATTCCTTGTATTGCTCGTAGGCTGTGGCCTTCTGCTCTTAGTGTAGTTGTTTATTCCTGTAGAAGAAGACACGCGTCTATTAGAATTAGCACTTTTTAGATCAATAACTTGTGGTTGAGTTATAGTGATCGGTTTTGTCCTAACGCTTGCTTTACGTTGTATGCTAGGCACAGAGGGAGAACTAACACGAAACATTCCTGGGGCAATCACAGCAGTTTTCGTTCCAGCAACCTTGGGAAAAGGTGTCACAGCAATACGAGTGGGTCCCGAGGATGCTGGTTTCTGGATCATCGTATCCACAATCGAGCTAGGTTCAGAAGTCTTATCTTTTAACAAGGCCTTTAACTTACAGTTCTCACAGATTTTATCAATAAGTTTCTGATAGACAGACTTACTTTGTTCAACAGCCCGCTTATATGAAACAACAACAGATTCTAAATCTACAATCTTAGCCTTAAGCTTCTGAACATTACCACCACTAGCACTCTCTAACCCTGATGAGGCCAAATTTGTTTCCGAAACCCCTCCTAACTGAGCCTGCAACCTTATGATAGTTTGTTGCATTTCATTTTGAGCTTTTTCATACGAAATCTTGTCATATTTGCATTCATCACATTTTTTGACAAATTTATTCCAAAGATCGGTGAATTCTTTATCCTTTTTAATGACATAAGATTCCATTTTCTCTTTCATATGATCAAGCTCAGTTTGGAGGTTCTCATTATGCGACATAGAGGTACCTAACTCAACAGGGCTACTATCAATACAATCACGAGCTTTAGAGAGGCGTCCAAGATCGTTTTCCAAAACTTTAATTTTATCAAGAGATTCATCAGCTTCCTTCGTCAATGATTTAAAGTCTTCAACAAAGTTAGCTAATTCTTTTAGAAAAGCGTTTTCCAAATTTCCTAACCGAGCATCAACTTGATTAATAATTGGATTAATATCGTTTTGAAGAATTTTTTGAACCTCAATCTGAACAGGTGATGTAAAATTACCTCCAGTTATTTTTGAATTAACAACACGTTTAAGGATGACAAAGTTATCTTTAAGCTCGTTTAGAAATCGGCGAGTGATACTCGGTTTAGGAGGGTCATCAGATAATTCCTCACTTGGTAGCAAAAGCATTTCAGTACTCGTTTTAGACCGAACAAAAACAGTTGGAGGATTAACTTTCGGATAATAAACGGGTATCACTTCTTTATCAAGCTTTTTCATTCTTAAACGAGACTCTACAGCAAGTTCAGTAGTTTCCTCGGAATCATGCACAATAGGAGGATCATGCTCATCAGACAATAGCACACTACCATTATATAAAGTTTCATTAGTGGCCTGAACTTGCTTAAGGTATCCTGGATTAGGGGGAAGAGGACAACCTAAAGCCATTTTGTATCGAGTGTAATTTATCTCATTCACTTTTGGTGCGAGCATATTTATCGTCTGCATAGTTTGGCCACGTTTTACTAAAAGGTTGTCTAATTCTCTAATCCTATCCTGCGCTTTGCAAAAATCCTCAAGAAGCCCATCTTCTCGAATTTTGAAATCATGTTTTAGCTGTTTTCGTTCTTCTTTTAATTCCACAATAATAGACTTTTCAGTTGAAAGCTGTTTATTAAGAGAAGTGATTTCATCATTCAATTCGCTTATCTTTTTAGCACTACTTAAGTGTAAGGCATTTAATTTCTTAGTGGTGCATTTTTCTTGATAAACCGATGTAGCATGAGCTTGTTCAAGTTCCTTGATTTTAGCATGATGAATCTCAAAACTTTTCTCCCGTTCCTTATATCCCGCAAGCTCAGTGGTCAATTTGGCATTAGTTTCTCTAAACTTATTATTAACCACCGTAGCATGATCTACATCCTTAGCGAGCTTATCAAATAGAGATTTATAATACGCATGTGTCTCATCAGGAAGGGTTGTAGGCTGAGCAACTTGATCCACACTAAGGTCCACACTAGGCTCATTCGAAATAATATTACTATTATTCGTTTGGTCCTCGTGTGTCTCAATATAGGGCTCAAGCATCTCAGTATACTCTTCCTCCTGATTAGACATATTATATATATCATTATCATTAAAACTTGGGTGTACCTCAGAGGGACCGTCTGCATCATAGACGGGAGCTCTGTCATCATGCATGCCTGAGGTTGATGCTTGCTGTAAGTTTGCCATCAGGATGTAGTTGGCATTCACCTCTTCTTCCTCGTCATATTCTGCAGCAGAAGCCATAAGATCAAATTCCTCAGCTTGAAGTGGGATTCCTGCCTCTTCTTTTTGTGCTATGAGAAGCTGAGTCTGAAGATAAGCAGCATCCCTCTTCTTTTTGGCTGTGCAATCTCGAGCATAATGACCAAATCCCCTGCAGTTGTAGCACTGAACCTGACGATTGTTGTTTCCATTTCCCGTACAAGTATTCTCAGCCCTTGCAGCCACAATGTTTCCCATCTGGTTACCAACCGCTGGCACAACTATTAACCCATTCTGATTACCCGCATTCGGAACACCCGGATTTGGACCACGGTTTTGCCCATACTGATTTCCTGCGTTGCCAACGGTCTGCCCAGCATTCTGACCATATTGTTAAAACTGAGTCCCCGTGTTTCCAGCAACTACCAATTGGCGATCTTGATTCGCATTCATGAAAGGTTGAGCAATCTGCCTATTTCTAGTATTCGAGGAGATTCTCTGATTGTTGTTGGTGGGGTTAATGGTGAATTTGAATGCCTTTGCAAGAAGGGCAAGACCAGTATTAATAGCATGGGTAGGATCAGTAATGTCATCAAAACAGGCAATGGGTTGTTGTAAGTAATTCATAGCAGCAGGGTGTTGATATCCATAAGCGGTGAGTTGTTGTTGTTGTTGTTGTGGCAGGAAGTTACTTGATGAGGGTTGATGGTAGGGTACCATGGGATATGACATAGATGATGGAGAGTTTGCCATAAAAGCCAATGGATCTTGTGTCTTGGCACGTCTTTCTGCCCTAACTTCGTTAGCTTCATCTTGATTCATCTTCAAATAGTCATAAACTTGAGTGTAGTCCACGACATGAAGATCCTTGGTTTGATTGACAAGAGTGACATATCGTGACCATTCAGAAGGAAGATTATCAATAAATTTGATGTTGGCAGCAATTTGTGCAGGTTCATGTTTGTTTCTTCTAAGATGGTTCATGAGGGTTGAAAACCGATGATAATAAGGTTCAATTTGTTCCCCTTCAGTAGACGTAAATTTCTCCCATTCACGAAGCAACTTAGTTTCCTTTTCTTGTAAACCGATTTCACTGCCCTTCATCATTTTCTGAATCCTAAGCCACATCTCGTGTGCGGTTTCACAACTATCGACAGCAGCATAAACATCTTCAGGAAGTCCCATAAGAATGACTTGAATTGCTTGATCATCAGCGTCGAGTTGTTTGGATTCAGCTTCAGTTAATTCTTCATCTGTTTGCTCATGACTTGAATCAGCTACTGGGTTAGCATTCGTAGGGTCCCCAGGCACAATAATTGTTCTTCTAACATACGGACCCTTTTGAATCGAGTTGACAATCAACTTTCCCAGAGGTTTACATTTTGCATAACGAAGGAGACGACTAGCCCATGTAGTGTAGTTCTCCTTGGTAAGCATGGGTGGACGATTCTCAATACCCGCAGCATAGATATCTTGTTGAGACGTCATCGTAGAAGTCGTGTGAACAACAGGATCTCAATTCGTAGAAAGCGTGTGGTGATGTTCAAATTCCGAAACTTCCGTTTTTTTTTTTTTTTTTTTTTCTTTTTTCTCAGTCCGACAATAAATTCCTCAGTCCGACAAAACGGTAAGCTGAAAAAATTTTGTATCGCCAAATTTTGAAATTGAGTTCGAGAAAGCCAAAAACTAGTAGGGAAAAAATTTGATTCTACTTGACCTAAAAATTTTAACTCACGTGCTTTGTACTTTCCGATGGAGAAACTTGCAAGAAATTCGGAAAGATGAACAAACAAGAAATTTATCAACTTTTGATCCAAAAACTTGAGTTTTAGCCAAAACCAAGATGCCTAAATCACTACTATACGATTTAAAGAACGTATACGACTTAGACACACAACCAAACACGAATGTTTTTGATGTTTTGGCGAAAAACAATCAAAATCACACGAAATGCTTCAATACGAATCCCTTGGCGAATGATACCACTTGTTGGATTGTAACACACGACTTATAATGATATAGAAAAGTAGATGAAGATTAAACCAAAAAAGAAAGATTAGATTAGATGAAGGAAAAGAGAAAAACAAAAAGGTGTGAATTCCTAGTGAGAGAAACACACACGTTTCTCTCTCTACAAAACAAATGAAATGGAAAAACACATACACAAATGAGGCTTAGGAGGCCTTTTATACTAAGTAGTAAGTGTTTAGGAGGCCTTCCTCATTTGTGTGTTCGGGACTAATTCCCGTTACATAAACATTAATAACTAAGAACGCTCGACACCGTTGAATAGTATTTTTCACGAGCTTCGCAACGGTATATTATATGACCATCACTTTAAATACGGCTAACAAAATCCTTATCGAAAATCATAATATAGGCATTTGCCTTAAAAATCATTGTACGAGCCAATGTCGTAAAAACATCATACAATACGTCTTATGACGTTGTATAAAATCAAATAAAAACCGTTATATGAATATGGTTATGAAAACCAAAACACAAACATAATATCAATAGTATGACCCTGTATTGCTAGTCAGGCAATACATCGTAATTCGGAGCGTCTATTAGTATTTTGTAAATTTTGGATTATTATAAGCCGCATGACATTGTTACCTTACTAAACCAACAACGGGTAGCTAACCCGATACCAATTTTGCCCATCTAAAGTAGCGTGTCGTCACAAAGGTCACGCTATGGAAATTTTCTCATACATAAATTCGCTTACCAATCAATGTGGCACGACGGGGATCAACCGTCAAGGCGCGAACTGGGGTGATCGTCCCCAAATAGTACTATTAAATGCATAAGCGTCTACCAACTACCGGTAGTTCACAATTCATGCTAATGGGACTTTTAGTGACATAACCTGACTTTAATAATCCATTTTATTTCATCTATCGGGTCCATTCATCATTTATCGGGTCATACAATCGGGTCATTCAATCATTCGGGTCAAAAATCAATAAACAAACAATCGGGACAAATGGTGTCCTATTTTATAAAAACTAACATGTTATCTCCCTCGCGGGTTTATAAAACATTTATAAAAACATTTAAAAGAGTGCGAGGCTATGAACTCACGTTGATATGGGAAGGCGGGTTATCGGCAATTCGGTCGTACGGTACGTGCTTCAATCACGGAAACCTAGACAAATAATACTCGGTCTTAGACGTTTGTCCAATGACTTTATAAAAATAACAACTATGTACACATATGATGATTATATATATATGATGATCAAGTGGGTTTACATATTCTCGTTTACTCATTTTTAGTATTATATGTCGATAGCTTTTATACTAGCTTACTAGTTTTACCCATTTACGTGTTTCAGGTCCAATAAGCCTATTATAAGTTATTTAACTTATTTTAATCTATTTTGTACTTATATTATCAGTACTTAAACTTCACAAGTTGGGCCCAAATGGGTTAATCCCAATAATAAGTTTATAAGTGTTTTAGTCCATTTTTGTTGTATTGTTAGTCCAATAACGTTAATTTAGTCCGTTAACGTCCGTATGTCCTATAGTTCGGGTTTTATCGGTTTTTATTTGTTATACATGTTTATATATCAGTATATAAGTTTTATAAAGTTTACATTAGACGGGTCCAACCATCTAAGGTTTATTTAACAAAAACGTTAATTTTTACGGAAATAGCCGAAAAAGTCGTAAAAATCATGTTTATAGTTTTATAATTTATAAAACTTAACAAGTTACCATTTTTATAATTTATACACTTATTCCACCTTTTACATATTTATATAAATAGAATCCATAAGTTAGTGGGTTTTAATTTATATTTTATACATTAAAATTTTGAGTGCTTATATAATAGTATTATTCTTTAATTTCCAAAAATCTGATTTTTATCTTCACTTTCACCAAAACTGCCATATCTTGAGTTCTACATGGAGATAGAAGCTCAAATTTTTATCACATAAACTACATGATATGTGCTACATTTAACGCTACTATAGCTACTGTTGAATCATCTTCTAAATATTTTCTAAAAATCGTCCAAAACAGTAACCTCAGATTTATACCTTAAACTTGTTTTGATCATATCTCACTCATTATTTTGATTCCATTGCATGGCCAACTCTCACATGTGTACAAGACCCATAGCTTACTTTAAATGGATTCTACTTCATCATTTTATCAGTCCATGACCTGTTTATTTACTGTTTTATACAGCCAACAAATTTAACCAAGATTTTAACCTTGTTTCTTATGGTTTTTCACCTTTTTAATCATGTTTATCAACACCAAATCCCCACATAACATTTTTATCATCATATAATCATCATATACATATACAATAGGAAATAAAATACATGTTTACATAATCAAAATAACAAGAAAATGAGGAGGACAATCTTTATACCACCAAGTTGATGTAGGTTGTGATTTGGACATGGTTTTTGATGGAGAAGCTTGTGAATAACCATGACCATCTTCAAGACCACCATTCTTCATATACTCCTTGTGGAAAATCAGCCCTACTACACCATAAAAACTCCTCCTTGGATGTTATAAGGACCACCATTCAAGAGAGCTTCAAGAGGACATCAACATGTGTATGAATAACATGAGATTTCATGGATGAAATTGATCAAAAGTGGTGTTTTTGTGATGGATATGGACGGCCAAAAATGGAGGGTGAGAGAATTTTGAGGATGGTTTTGCATGTGTGAATGAAGCAAATGGTATGGGATGAGTAGTTTTGTCAAGTGGAAGCTTAATGTTTAAGCTTAATGTGACAAGTGTAGCTACTTAGCTTACACTTGACACCAAATATGGTGTATTGGCTAAGTTAGGCCGGTTTTGGAGTGGGGTGGGACAAGTGTCCCACTTGTCTCATCCCCATTTATTTACGGGTACTCCTCGATTCTAGTTTCCTCGATTTGCGTGCCCTCGGGTCGTTTTACGAAAAACGTTTTTATAAATTATGAATCAACGTCACAAAACGAATCTAATAAAAATTGTCTCATCAAAAACGGAGTTCAAAAACGTAAATACGTAATCCTAAGGTTTCCTGGTTTAGTTGTAAAGGACGTTAAAATAAAATCGTAAGTCCTATTCGTTTCTCGTAAATTTGTGAGTTTATGAACTAACACAAATTTAAAACTCCAAAATAATATTCGTGGATAAATTTATTTTTCTGAAATGTCGGACTGTCACTAAGGACGGTGTATGTAAACATAAGCACGTAACGTTGAATCCTCCGGTTTAGACGTAGTCGATGCTACTCCAAGACGTAAATCCAAATTTCTTCCCAAAAATATGTGAGTTCATATTGTAACATTAAAATAATGTTTTTAAATAATATTCGAGAATAAAATATCAACCATAAATTGACGGATTGTCACACTTGAGGCTGTCATTAGAACCATTACCCAAAAGCCTCATGCCACTAGTACCTTTCCGAGAAGTCTAATTGAATGTATGAGTCATTTCATACTAGTGACTTATTTGATAACTATTGTTGTAAGAGTTATAGTATTGGAAATTAAGTGTTGATCATATCAAGCTTTCATTGCCCTATTAAGGTCTAAGAATGAAGATTGAAAGTATTGTAAAATGAGGTAGGATATCGCATTAAGTATAAGTTGGTTGAAACTTGAATGAAGTAAAATTTAACTCGTAAGGAATATAAGATTGTTAAGAGGAAGTCGTTAAGTCCTGTGATTGAATTATAAGGTTTTAATTGATTGTTGATTCGTGTTAAGTGTTGTTCCTAGGCCACTGTCCAATGATGAGGATGCTCAGTGTCCAATAAATAAATTGAAGAAATCTTCTTCTGAATTGGGACCGATGGATCTTCTGGGACATGTGGAACACCTAATGACTCTTGTAGATTAGTATTCGT
This sequence comes from Glebionis coronaria, assembly GCA_025667525.1. NCBI lineage: Eukaryota > Viridiplantae > Streptophyta > Magnoliopsida > Asterales > Asteraceae > Glebionis > Glebionis coronaria. The sequence continues at coordinate 498,703,577 of CM046877.1, forward strand.
TGTGGTATCTTTTAAAAATCCCTAACTAAACTGAGACATCAGTTGGTAGGATGAGTTCTTTGAATTGTATGACATAGTGACACTTAATATGTTACGGTACAATTTTGACTTGTTTGTGATTAATGAAAAGACTACCATTGATTGCAAAATCCTACATGTATCAATGTTATCTATCTTTTATTGTTTCATCCTAATGCTCGCATTAGTGATGCAACCATTGAACAAGTACTCATCTCGAATTGAGTTACGTTGTGGATTATTCTCTTTGTATTCCTGAGTGCCATCGAGGTCATGAACCTAATGATTAATTGTCTAAGCTCATTTCCTATTATATTGTAGTTAGTTCTTGGTGAACAAGATTTCATCACTCTTTTGCAGATCACTCATTGTTTTTATAAGATAAAACAGTATCCCTTGAGAAAAATCGAATTTTCATCAATATAAGGATTATTCAAAGTGAGATTTATAAGTAACCGTTATTGAAATAAAGTTGTTTATGAAACGCTTTGGAAAACTTAACTGCTTTTATAACAAAGAAAATCTTTGTAAATTTATTCTTGATTCTTATTTAAGAATTAAGCATGAAAATGTTTTTATTATAAACATGATGATAAAATTTTGACGAACAGAGTATTGCATCGTTAATCTTGAAATTGTATATAGTTGCGCGCCTACATACAATTTGGAAGTGACCATGCAAGGCTGATTAGTAGTCACCATGAAATTGTTAATAAACATTATATTTTCTTTGAAGTTGTGAAAGATTAAATTTTATGAGATCTGCAAGAAGTGCAAATTAAGGACATATTGTTAGGGATACCTACATATGTGCCCGTACCATTTATTCTTCTGAGTGGAATTTACTCATGTGTGGAAATTGTCTTATTTGACAATTGATATTCCTTTCTTGTCCAATTCTCTCGTAGTGAGATTCTTAGGAAAAGTATCTGATTACTGAGTGTTGATACCCGACTGGATGTATCGACGTTCCTATCATTTCTTTTGATTTGATTTCATTTGAATGACCTGGGTAACGATTCGAGGAGCTTTCGAATGCGTACTCAAATTATGAAAACATGGGATATATTCATATTCGTTAAATGTTCTCGTCTGTATCTGATTTGAAATTCTCTCCCGTAGATTATGCGTTGACCTTACTCTTTTAAGGTTAGTTATGTCTCCAGATATCCTTGAACTTGTGAAGGATTATGAGTTATTATTAGTCTTTTGAGAAGTTCACATCTTATCAACGACAATAAAACTGAAAAGTTGGTAGTGCCATTAGAATGGATTAATTAATTATGACATGACGACATTGTCTTAATTGATGGGAACTCGAATAGAATTCCCCTAAAAGATAAGACTTGAAATTATACCGTGAATGGTTGTAATTAGTCATAGATATTATAATCTAGAAAGAACTTAAAGAAAATTTATTAAAAGATGTTTCCGTTATCTGAAACTTTAGGAGGTATTTGTTGGTGAATTACCTAGACTTTCGCCCTTAAGGCAAGCTGAATTTGGTATTGATTATATTCCCGGTGCTGCACCTGTGACATGTGCACTGTACATCAGCACCATCTGAATCGAAAGAATTACCGTACAACTGAGAGAGTTGTCGGAGTAAGATTTTATTCTACCGAGCTTGTCATAATGAAGAGCTATGGTGTTATCATTCCCTATATTTGTTGAGTTACCATGAACTAGGTAAATTGATGACAAAAATCTATATCCACTACCCAAGATGATAGATTTGTTCAATCATTTACAAGGTTCTAGCGTATATTCAAAAATTTTGATCCTCGGCATGGTTATCATCAACTTCGCGCCCGCGAAAACGATTATCTATTCCAATCACTACATCCAGAACTTGTAATGAACATTATGAGTTTCACGTGATGTCGTTTGGATTGACCAATGCACATGTAGCATCCATAAATTTGGTGAATCACGTGTGTAGGCTGTAATTTGATAAATTCATGCTTGTGATAATTAAGGACCATATGTTTGTTTATAAGAATAAGAATGAGTTAATAATTATTTATACATTGCCCTGAATTGGCCGAACAATGAAAACTTGTACCTTGAATATTTAACATGTGAAAAAAAGCTTAATCCTTTACATTATTTGACCATGTGATTAATAAGATAATGGAATCTATAATGACCTTTCAAAGATTAGATCCATTAAGGCTTTGGGTTTTACTAAAAAAAATGGAAATATGTTTTGACAGATATTTTATCAAAGAAATTTTAAGGGATTATTTCCTTATACCCAAAACATTTAACTAAACTCATGTTTAGGGGTAAATGTTTGTGTATACCTTAACACAACCTAAGAAGGATTGAGGAAACCATTTAAACCATGACTTGAAATTTGAAACGATAATTTTGGCTTTTCAACTAAGAAAATTTTGACCAAAGTATAACAACAGATTTTTCGAACATTTACGAATCTTATTAATTATTTTTGATAAATCAACTAAAATCTTGTTAATTAAATTCAAATTTATTTTTGAACATTCTTACATAATTGGTCGAACTAAGAAATTTAAAATTTTTACGCTTATGTTTCATAAAAACTCAATATTTATTATTTAATTACTAGTAATATTTATCGACGCTTTAAAACGACGGATTGAGCAAAACTGATAAAAATAATAGTTGAGACGAGACTAAAACTTAGAAAATATGAAGAAAGAATTTTTGAATAAATACGGTCCTGATAATTATTTCATCAGGAAAAGTGAATGTAGATACTGACACATTATATAGAAAGGATAAAGAATCAATTAGGATGTGTTCCTTAATAATGATTGTGCAAAATAAATTTGTTGATCAATTTAAAATATAGCCGATGCTTGTAAAAAGGATAATATAGATAATAAAAAGGGATTCAAGACTAATATGAATCATTAGAATTGAGAAGCCGATAGCGTTAAATGATTAAAAGGCCACTTGTGGTTGTCTAAATATGGAGTATTGTGAGATATAGTCATGTTGGAATCTCATAAGATTAAGTATTCTAGTCCTGCCGTTTCTGATTTAATGTATCTTTGTCTGAAGAAGTTGTACTGATGGAAAATTTTGAAGGCAGACATCGCCTCATACATTAATAAACGTCTAACTATTGCAAAGGTCATCATCTGAATTTTATTCGGTTTGGGTCATCGTCGACAGACTGACCAAATCTGCTAATATCATTCCTGTTAATGATAGATTCTCGATGAAGAAATTGACTTTTTGTATTTAAAGGAGTTGTGTAAACATGGTGTGCCTGTATCAATCATCCCTATCAAGATCCTCGCTTCGCATCGAATTTCTAGAGATTTGCTCAGAAGTCATTGGGAACGAACCTTGATGAGAGTACTGTTTACCACCCCAATCGAAGGGACGAGGTAAAGTAATGATACAAAACACTAGAAGTGTTTTTTATGCTTGAATGATTAACCTTTGATAATAGACCGTATAATCGCTTTCCTTTGGAGAGATTATCATTGATAATTATCGTATTAGAATCGAGATCGAATCTTTAGGATCTAAATGTTAGAGCATCTGTAAGCAGGAGTTTGGATGAAGACACCCGACATACACTCATTGTGTGTTGGACATGTCTTTTAGGTTTAAGGTTCCTATGATGACAACCTAACCTTACAAAATACTCGACCCGCGAGACCTGAAATGATTGTTGAAATTAGGATCTGATTATTGACTACCGTTAGTGGGCAGGAGGTTATGTGAATATGAAATGTAGATCTTGAAGTGCCATATGGATAGCGAAGTTATGCCAAAAATTTTAACCATGGAAAAATGAATTGACGATCTGGAAGATCATGGGATATAAGTCCCCGTTGTTTGGACCATAGAGATGATGTAAAAGATGGTATGAAAGGCATATAAGCTGGATCTACCCTAGGACTTCAAGTGCTGCGTGAATTATGTTTCGTATATCGAAATTGATAAAATGTCTATCAAGTGAAAATCTGATTGTTTCTTAGTAAAGTTTAGATCGGCGAAAAGTTGCATTCATCAGAAACCCATGAACATCATGGATAGAGAAAGTAAGTCAACATTTAGCCTGATCTTATTCCCGTAGTTATGTTTGATGAAACCCGCGTATTGTAATGGATTACACTTGTGAGAAAAGACCAAATGTGGAGGAAATACCCACATGGCTTTAGCTCTACAAGAAGCGAGTAGTAATATAAGATGATCTTTGAGGACAAAGATCCTGTTTAGGGGTAAATGTTGTGACAATCCGTCAATTTATGGTTTATATTTTATTCTCAAATATTATTTAAAAACATTATTTTAATGTTATATTATGAACTCACTTATTTTTGGGAAAAATTTTGGATTTACGTCTTGAAGTAGCATCGACTACGTCTAAACCGGAGGATTCTACGTTACGTGCTTACGTTTACATACACCGTTTTGGTGACAGTCCGACATTTCAGGAATAAATTTATCCGTGAATATTATTTTGGAATTTTAAATTTGTGTTGGTTCATAAACTAACAAATTTACGAGAAGAGCTTAGGACTTACGATTATACTTTAACGTCCTTTACGACTAAACCGGAAACCTTAGGATTACGTATTTACGTTTTTGAACTCCGTTTTTGATGAGACAATTTTTATTAGATTCATTTTGTGCCGTTGATTCATAACTTATAAAAATGTTTTTCATAAAATGACCCGAGGGCACGTAAATCGAGGAAACTAGAATCGAGGAGTACCCATAAATTAATAGGGATGGGACAAGTTTACACTTGCCCACCCCTATACAAATGGGACGGCCAAGAATGCTACACCACATCAATGATGTGTCAAAGCTTCCATGTGAAGCTAGTACACATGTATAACTTTACATAAAACCACCAAAACCATTTCTCTTATACCATTTACACACAAAACACACATGCAATACCACTCTCATCCTCTCCTCTCCTCTCTCTCTAAAAATTCGTCCCATATGCACCATAAACACCCATTTTGATCTTGATTTAACCATGAAATCCTATGTTATTCATACATATGATGATGCCTTCTTGAAGCTCTATTGATTGGTGGTGATTTTAACATCCAAGGAGAAGATTTGGTGATGTTCAAAGGCTGATTTCTACATGAAATTTAAAAGTATTGGTGGCCACGAAGATTGGTGTTGATCTATCACAAGTTTTTCCATCAAAATCCAAGCCTTGATCATAAACTACACAACCTTGGTGGTATAAAGATTGTTCTTTCCATCCTCTTGTTATTTTGATTATGTAATCATGTATTTTATTTCTTATTGTATATGTATATGATGAATATATGATGTTAAAAATGTTGTGTGGGGATCAAGTGTTGATAAATATGATTAAAGAGATGAAAAACCATAGGTAACAAGGTTAAAATCATGCTTAAAATGATGGCTGTATAAAAACAGTAAGTAACCAAATATTAAACTGATAAAATGGTAAAGTGGAATCAATATATAGTAAGTATTATGTGTTATACACATGTGAGAGTTGGCCATGCAATGGAATCATCAAAATGAGTGAGATATGATCAAAACAAGTTTAGAGTGCAAATCTGCCTACACTGTTTTGGACGAATTTATTAAAATATTTAGAGGCTGATTCATCAGTAGCTATACGGGAATAAAATGATGCACATATCATTTAGTTTCTGTGATAAAAATTTGAGGTCCTATCTCATTATAGAACTCTAGATATGGACATTTTAGTGAACTTAAAATTTAAGACTGATTTTGTGAAATTAAAGTTTAATATTATTATATAAGCAATCAAATAAACATAGTATAAAATGTGAATTAAAACTCACTAACTTATATATTTCATTTATATAAATATGAATAAGGATAAATAAATGTACATTATATAAAAATGGTAGTTTGGTAAGTTTTATAAGTTATAAAAACTATAAACATGATTTTTACGTCTTTTCGGCTAGTCCCGTAAAATTTACATTTTTCGTCAATTAAAACTTAGACGATCGGAACCATCTAATGTAAACTTTTTAAAAGTCATATACTGATATATATAAGTACTTAATACAAGTAAAACCGATAAAAACCGAACTATATAACATATGGACATTAACGGGCTAAGTTAGCATTATTGGACTAATAATCCAACTAAATGGACTAAACACTTATAAATTTACTTACTGGGCTTAACCCACTTGGGCCCAACATGTGAAGTATAATACTGATAATAAAAGTATAAAATGGATTAATACAAGTTAATGGACTTATAATAGGCTTATTGGACCTAAAACATGTAAATAGGTAAAACTAGTAAACTAGTATAAAAGTTATCAACACATAACACTAAAACGAGTAAATGAGAATGTATAAACCCACTTGATCATCATAATATATATAAAATCATCATATGTATACATAATTTTTATTTTTTTAAAGTCATTAGACAAGAGTCTAAGACGAGTATTATTTGTCTAGGTTTCCGTGATTGAAGCACGTACCGTACATCCGAATTGCCGATAACCCGCTTTCCCACATCAACGTGAGTTCATAGCCTCACACTCTTTTAAATGATTTTATGAAATGTTTTATAAACCCGCGAGGGAGATAACATGTTAGTTTTTATGAATTAGGACACTAGTTGTCCCGATTGTCTGTTTATTGATTTGGACCCGAATGATTGTATGACCTGATGAATGATTAAATGACCCGATAGATGAAATGAAATGGATTATTAAAGTTAGGTTATGTCACTAAAAGTCCCATTAGCATGAATTGTGATCTACCGGGATTTGGTAGACGCTTATGCATATAATAGTACTATTTGGGGACGATCACCCCAGTTCGCGCCTTGACGGTTGATCCCCGTCGTGCCACATTGATTGGTAAGCGAATTTATGTATGAGAAGATTTACACAAGCGTGATTATTGTGACAACACACTAACTTAGATGGGCAAATTGAGTTTCGGGCTAGCTACCCGTTGTTTGTTGTAATAAGGTAACAATGTCATGCGGCTTATAATAATCCAAATAACGAAATACTGCTATACGCACTAAATTACGATATATTGCCTGACTAGCAATACGGGGTCTTACTATTGATATTATGTTCGTGTTTTGGTTTTTCATAACCATATTCATATAACAATTTTTATTTAACTCTATACAACGTTACAAAACGTATTGTATGATGTTTTTACGACATTGGTTCGTATAATGATTTTGAAGGCAAAAGCCTATATTATGATTTTTGATAAGGATTTGTATAAAATGACTTTGGCTATTTTATGGCCTATTACAAAGATTATTATAAAATGACTTCCGATAATAATTATATACCGATGATATATTAACGGTTTTATTAAACTCTATGAATTCACTCGGCGTTTTCGTTGACCTTTTCTTTTAACATGTTTTATCTCAGGTACTTGAAGGTAATTCTCGGGAAGACAACAAGAATTCATGGCCCGCACTTAAATAATAATTTCCATTCAAATGATTTGTAAAACTTGTATGAAATACAATGACTGGGGACCTATGTAAATTTGATATTTATGAATGGAAATACTTTATTAATAAACGACACGATTTTTAAGCGTTGTCTATGATGTGAGTAATGTGTTATCCCGTAACACCAACGAGTCTTCCGTTGTATTGAATTTTGTAAATTTGGGGGGTGTTACAACATCTAAAGCAATTCCTGTCACCTTTTTCGTTCTTGAGAAACCGAGTCTTTGAGAATGGTTTCTTGTCATTGTTAGGTTGCCTAACGTGTTGACCTCGTCTCTTGAAGAACTTCTTGAAATCTCTCACCGCCAATGCATACTCCTCGTCATCGCTATCCGAGGAACTATCATGGTCACTTTGTGCCTTCTTGGCTTTAAGTGCAAGAGATTTTCTTTCACTCTTGGTTTTCACTAATTCCAAGTCCTTCAAAATTATCATCTCATGAACCTTCAAGTTGCCTATGAGTTCATCGAGTGATAAAGTTGAGAGATCTTTCGACTCTTCAATCGCCGTGACTTTTGCTCTCCACTTTGGATGTAAAGCCCTTAGAAACTTCCTAACATTGTTCTTGCAAGAAAAACCTTCATCAAGTGCTTTTAGACTAGTAATAATGGTGTTAAACCTAGCAAATGCACTATCAATAGTTTCATCTTCTAAGATGACAAATTGTTCATATTGTTGGACAAGAAGATCGATTTTGCTTTCTTTGACTTGGCTATTACCTTGGTGGGTTACTAAAAGAGTGTTCCAAATATCTTTAGCGGTTTCACACATAAAAATTCTTTCATACTCTTTCTTAGGCAAAAAGCATTATAAATCACCATTTTAGCCTCATTATTTTTTGAAATTTTCTTTTTAGTGTCGTCATTAGCTTTGTCAAAAGTGACCAATTCTTTTGTTTTAGAAACTTCGTTAAATTGATAAGGTAAAAAATCACCATTGGTAATAACATGCCAAAGATCTAAATCTTTTGATTTCACATAAGCAATCTATTTTTCCAATAAATAAAACTATCGGTTTCAAAAAGTGGTGGTCTTTGCATAGATTGCCCTTCTAGGTATTTGTTGGAATCCATAGATCGATTCAAGTTTTAAAATACAATATACTTTAAAAATTCTTGAGCAACCTCGCTCTGATACCAATTGTAGAAACTAGAAGGGGGGGGGGGGGTTAAATAGTTTCTTATAATTACTTGTTAAAATGTGGTTTTCAAAAATCCTTTTTCAAAAAACTTAGGCTTGAGGAAATATGTGAAATCTTCTTATGCACAATATGAACAATGATAGTGTAACTAAACTAATACTAACAAAAATATATGCACAAAGAATAAAGAATGTAAAGAGTTAAGGGTAAAGAAAGATCAAACCAAACACCAAGGATTTACAGTGTTCGGCAACGAAGCTCACTCCTCGTTCCTACTCCACTCCTCGAGTACTCCTTACTCGAGAGTTCACTACACAACAAGCTCCTTATGGTGGAGAAAACCGTACACGTCGCTTAACCAATTTCTGACTCTAAGCTAAAAGTCGAGCCCTAATCGTAGCTAGGACCAATCTACACAACTATACTTAGTACATACACAACTTCCAAATAGACACAACTACTTGGATCTTCACAACTATGACACAACTACAAATGTATAAAATTAGATCTTCAATGGATCTTTGGTGGTGGACTCAACACTTCACAAGGATAGTGTTCTTCTCTTTGCACTTGGAGATGAAGGGATGGAAGAACAAGATTCAATTCTTAAACAAGTAGTAATCAAACAAATGATCAAAGATTTGAGTGATTAAAGAAGAGTGTTTGAATCTGGAAATAGATGTGCAAAAGAGGTGAATTGAAAAGCTGAGAATGGTCCACTATTTATAGGACAAAGGGCCAACGGCTATATCTGCCCGCGGTTCCTTATCTTAGCCCGCGGTACCTTATCGATAAGGAACCTCCTAGGAGCTAAGGAACTGCTGGACTAGACTCCGCTCCCATTTTGTCATTTAGTGGTGGAGGTCATATCTAGTTTAAAAAATATCCTGATAGAATATTCCTAACCAAATAAGAATATGCCATTTTCAAATTTTCAAATAATTAATTTAATAAAACATTTTCTTAAAAAGAAAGTTTAATAAAAACTTGTCACACTTAATAAAAAGTGAGTTTTAAGAAAAGATTAAATCACTTGATCACTTGATTAAGGTTAGTACTTGTTTATCCATACCTTAAGTGAAAATGGGTAAAATGAAAAATACTTGAACTCAAGAATTCGTTTTTCGTTGTTTTCGTAAATGCTTGTTTTTACATATTGTCGTAATCAAAACTAAGCGAGACCAAAAAATGCAAGTAACGTTTTTAGGCATTATTGCATTAACAATCTCCCCCTTTTTGATTCTGACAATACATAAACTCAATCACACAAAAAACCAGATTTTCGAAGACGAGTTTATTCATTTCTCCCCCTTTGTCGAAGCAAAAAGGTTGCACAAGTCGGTGTAGAAGAGACGGACTTTGCAAAGACTCCCCCTTGGTGCTTACTCCCCTAGCTTAGGGCACCGAGGAATCGAGATATGGTGACAAGCTACATAGAAGGGTTAGTTGAATAAAAGAAACAACCAACAAGATATAGCAATAGCTCACAAAATAAAAGAGAAGAAAACAAAAAGACAAAGATCCAAGATAGGTTACTTAAAAAAACATCATACAAAGATGTATGGAAAAATAAACAAGCCAAAAGCTAATCCTAGTTATTCTAGAATTCTAAGATTTGCTTGAATTTGGTGTCTTGTGGATAAGCAACCAATTTTTATATGAAAGACAAGGTAATGGCGGAGGGTGGTGGTGGTGGCTTGTTGGAGATCTCATAATCATAGTGAAGAGGAGGCTTGATTAAGAGACTCTTGATGTAGCTCAACTCCTTATAGATGTGTTCCATAGCAAGATGTTGATATTGATAACAATGACAATATGTTCCATGGTGCATGACATTATCATGAGAAGGAGGAAGAACACTAAAGGGTGGTGGTGGAAGAATAGATGTTCCACAATCAACATTCTTGGTAGGAGAGATGTGATTAAGAGTGTTCTTGGGTGAGTTTGGATTGTAATGGTTTTTGGGTGAGTTGGGATTGAAAGCAATTGGAGAAAATGGAGGAAATTCAAGGCTTTCATTGGGAGAGTAAGACATTTTGAGGTGTGAAGTATGGCAAAATGCTTATGGTTTAAATAGAGAAGGCTTAGGGTATTTTTGGGGTGGTCAAAGGGTTTGAAACAAAGATTCTCAAAAATATTGGAGCAAATATGGAGTTTCAGACAAAAACCCGAAAAAGGAAGGCACTGTAGGCGGTTCCTTATCAAGGCTGGCGGTACCTTATCAATAAGGCACCACGGTTCACATATGGAACCGCCTGAAGAGGCTGTGTTTGGTGTTTGGAGGAAGATTTTCAACAAATCTTATTTTTCTAGTCTAACTTATCATAGGGATATGCTTAAAAGCAAAGATAGACAAAGAAAACATATGCAAACTTACCAAATAGAGATTTGACCAAAATACATGGATTAAAAAAATCGATGTAGGAGGTGTGTAAGACAAGACCTTAAGTCATGACACAATGATCCTCCATGATTCTATCTTGTTCTTGCTATGTTTGAGAGAATCATACATATGAATTATGTAACTCTAGATTAATAGGGAGAATCTATGAAAAATCGTTTTTAGAATGAATTAACAATGTCAAACGTATTTCTCAACCATTTTCGAAAGAGACTTTGAGAATTTTGAAAAGGAGAAGAGAGGGTTTTTCAAAAAGAGTTTGGAAGACTTAATGACTCAAAGTGGTAAAAGAAAACACACAAAAAGAAAAGAAATTAAGGAAGATGTTCTATTAATCCTAGACCTAGACGAGGGTAATTAAAAGGTTCCCTCTTAAGTGGCTTAGTGAAGATGTCGGCTAAGTTGTCTTCGGAGGGTACCTTATCAATTGAAATGTTCCCCTTTTGAACATTATCCCTAAGGAAATGGTGTCGAATTTCTATGTGTTTGGTTCGCGAGTGTTGCACGAGATTCTTGCTAAGGTCTATAGCACCTTTATTATCGCACATGATGGGAACATCCTCAAGAGAAATCCTGTAATCAACAAGCGCTTGCTTCATCCATATAGAGCTTGTTGGCATGCTTTTCCGGCACTCACATACTCGGCTTCCGTGGTGGATATTGCAAGAGCGGTTTGTTTCTTGGAGAACCAAGAAGTTAAACAACAACCCATGAAGGTACAAACTCCACTAGTTCTTTTTCGGTCCACATAGTCTCCCGCATGATCCGAGTCCGCGTAGACGATGGTTTCTACGCTGTTCCCTTTAGGATACCATAATCCTAAATGTATAGTGCCTTTAATGTATCGGAAGATACGCTTAACCGCTTCGAGGTGAGAGGTTTTGGGAGCCTCTTGGAAGCGAGCACAAAGGCAAACACTAAACATGATATCCGGTCGACTTGCCGTTAGGTACAACAAACTACCAATCATACCTCTATATTTGGTGTTGTCTACCGACTCACAATCATCATCTACGGTGAGTTTAGTATCCGAGGCCATAGGGGTCTTCATTGGTCTAGATTCTTCTAATCCAAATTTCTTTAGCATTTCTTTAGCGTACTTAGATTGACTAAAGAAAATACCATCGTCCATTTGTTTAATTTGGATTCCTAAAAAGAAGTTAAGTTCTCCCATCATACTCATTTCAAACTCATCATGCATGATTTTGGCAAAGTCATCACACAATTCTTGACAAGTTGAGCCAAATATAATGTCATCAACATATATTTGTACGATTATGAGGTGAGGACCTTTCTTCTTTGTAAAGAGCGTATTGTCTACCATCCCCATGGTACACTCATGTTTAACAAAAAAACGCTTTAAGTCTATCATACCAAGCTTTGGGTGCTTGTTTGAGACCATAAAGTGCCTTCTTAAGCTTGTAAACATGATCTGGTTTCTCAAAATCAATGAAGCCGGGAGGTTGAGCCACATATACCTCCTCATTGATCAAACCGTTAAGAAATGCACTCTTTACATCCATTTGTTGAAGCTTAAAGTCTAAGGCACAAGCGTAGGCTAAAAGGATTCTAATGGATTCTAATCTAGCTACCGGTGCATATGTCTCGTCATAATCAATCCCTTCTTGTTGATTATAGCCTTGTGCTACAAGTCTAGCTTTGTTACGAGACACAACACCATTCTCATCTAACTTATTCCTATATACCCATTTGGTTCCTATAATGGTAGAACTTCTAGGTGGAGGAACAAGTTCCCAAACATCATTGGCAACGAATTGATTCAATTCTTCTTGCATCACAATGACCCAACTCTCGTACATCAAAGCTTCTTTAACATTCTTTGGTTCAATCAAGGAGACGAAACAAAAGAAGTTTCTTTGGTTTTGGACTTGAGATCTTAGGGTCCTTTGATTTAAGTAACCAATGAAATTATTGAGAGTATGATCCCTAGACTCCTTAATGTTTACTTCCTTTTCAACACTAAGGTCTTCAACTCCTATTTTTCTAACCTCTTTGGCTTTTACTACTTCTAATTCATCCAAGTCATCATCAACCAATGGTGGTGTCTTGGGTGAGGGAGGGGTTTCATCAAAGGTTACATTGAGTGATTCTTCAATAACCCCCGAGGTTCTATTTAGGACAATTTAGGCTTTGCTAGTTTGGGAATAACCTAAAAGGATACCTTCGTAAGACTTTGGGTCAAACTTGGTAAGGTAGTCTTTGGTGTTGAGGATAAAGCACTTGCTTCCAAACACCCTAAAGTATTCCAAGGAGGGTTTCTTACCTTTAAGAATCTCATAGGGGGTCTTTCCTAGGAAAGGTCGAATAAGAATTCGGTTGAGAATATAAGTCGATGTGTCCACGACATTGCATCAAATCTTTTGAGGCAAAGATTGCTCGTTTAGCATCGTCCTACTCATCTCTTGGAGAGTCCTATTCTTCCTTTCAACTAGCCCATTTGATTTTGGAGTGCAAGGAGCCGAGAAGTTATGGGTAATACCATGAGCTTCACAAAAGGCACCAAATTGCACTTCATTATCAAATTCCCTACCATGATCCGTCCTAATAGAGACAATTGGACATCCTAGTTGATTTTGAATTCTTCGACTAAAGATTTCGAAATGATCGAAAGCTTCTATTGGGAATAAATTAAGGCCAGGTCACTTGAGCGCTGACAAGAACAAAACAAGCGTTGACAAGAACAAAACAAGCGCTGACAGCTCAAGCGTTGACAAGTTAAAGTCAAGCGTTGACACATTGAAGACAAGCACTGATGGAAGATATAATCTACACGTTTATTATATTCTAGAATACTTCTAGTAAGGATAGAAACGACAATGTATTTTCTATATTTATCTTTACCTAGAATAGCTGATACGTAGATTATTGTACAAGGCTTCTTATGTCTATAAAAGAAGACCTTTAGGTTAATGTTTGATATAAGTTTCACATAAGTTTTCATTCGTAAACATCTTTCTTTGTAAGCAAGTTTGATATTGATAATCAAAGTGAAAGTTTGTTTACATCTTGTGTGTTCTTGTTTAAGTGTTAAATTTCGCATAACACTTAGATTCATAAAGCATATACAAAGGTTTCTCTACATGTATTACTTGATCTAATCTCGTATACATAAAGCTAATCGATCTAAGTTTGGGATCAACAAGTGGTATCAGAGCTTGTTGAGGAACCTTTGATCTTAAAGAACACCAGAACCCTAAAATCACCAAAACCCTAACAACATCATGTCTGAAGCAATAACCTCCTCCTCCTCAGCCTTACCAAACATCAAGATTCCCATGCTTGATGCAACCAACTTTGACTTATGGAAGTTCAACTTTTAACAATATCTGGGGATCTATGACTACACACTCTATGAGATTATTGAATATGGAAACACATTCAATAAAGCTCAAAAGATTCTTGATGCCATTACTCAAAGATCAGCTGTTGAAGGATGCCCTGAAGAGGATAAGAAAGAAAAACCTGGAGATGGTAGAGCTGTAGCTGCTGATGACATTGCAAAGAAAAGGGTTGACATGAAAGCCCTAAATATTCTGAAAGTCTCTTTGGGACAAGAAAACCAGCATAAATATAGAGGCTATCAATCTGCTAAGGATCTTTGGGAAGCTCTTGAAGTTGCATATGGTGGCAATGCAGACACTAAGGAAGAAAAGAAAAAGCAACTTCTGCATGATTATGCTGTCTTCAAAGTTCAACCCAATGAGAAACTGAGTAGTGTGAGAAGCAGATTGCTTGACATTACAAGCAAGTTGTCCTTCATGGGGACACAAGTTGGTGATGTTGACATCAATGCTACCTTTCTTAAAAGTCTTGGTGAGGCATGGAAGATTGAGGCAAGATCTATTCTTGCCAACAATACTTACAAGAGCTCCTCGTTTGATGACATCTACAACAAACTAAGACTGTTGGAAGATGAAACTCTTTTAGAGCATGGAAGCAAATCTACCACCAGCAACATGGCCTTCTTCTCTCATAGTGAAGGTCAATTCAATCAGAAGGACTCTTATATGCATCCAGTTACTGGATCATCATATGTCAGCGCTGGAACAAGTCCTGTCAACGTCTCCTATTCAGACGCTGACACATTCAAGAATGACTCCCCAAGAGTTAAACCTGCTGGTTTGGATTTGGATACTGTTTGTGCTTACATTGCTTCTTTGCCCAATGGTTCAGTGATTACATATGAGGACCTTGAGCAGATAAGTGATGAGCACTTGGAAGAGATGGACATCAAGTGGAACATGGCTCTTGCTAGTATAAGAGCAAATAGGTGGAACAGAAGGTTCAAAAAGAAGATGAACTTCAATGCTAAAGACACAGCTGGATTTGATAAATCCAAAGTTGAATGCTACAACTGTCATCGTATGGGGCACTTCATGAGGGAATGCAGATCTCCTAGAAGATCTGATGCTGGTAAACCCTCAAGTCAGGTTGTTAAAGCTCAGGATTCCAAAGCTATGGTTGCAGTACAAGGAATTGATGGTATAGGATGGGATTGGAGCTATCTGGCTAAGAATGCTTAAGAGGATAAAGCTTTGGTTGCTGATATTGAAGAAGAAGCGCATGTTGAATATGCTCTCATGGCACACTCCTCCTCTTCATCTGATAATGAGGTATATGATGATGCTTTTTGTAGCAAAGGTTGTAGGTTAAATACTGAAAGACTTAACAAAGAGGTGTTAAAACTAAAAGATGATATGAGTACTGAAAGATGTAAATTGTCTAATTACCAACTAGCTCTTACTGAAACTGAGAAAATCGTTTCTGAATACAAGAAAATGGAATTTGACTTAAAAGATAAGATCAATATCTTAAAACATGAGTTAGAGGGTAGTATGGATATTAGAAACATCATGAAAAAGGTTAATGGTGAATTACAGGCTAAGTTAGATGAGGCCATTAAGAATAAAGATAATGTTAGCCTCAAAATTCAAAGATTTGATAGAGCCACCCAAACCCTAGGAGACTGTGTAGCTAAACAAAGGGATCCTAAGGACATGACTGGGATTGGGATGAATGATTACTCTTTGGTTCCACCACCAACTGGTGACTTCTATGGTGTCCAACGAAGGGACTTATCTTGGACTGGTTTACCAGAGCTCCAAGAGGAGGAATTCATTCCTCCACCAAGAGTTGTCACTCCAGTGGAAGAGTATCAACAAAAATTGACTTACCTAAATGAGTGGAAGAAAGCTAACCCTACTTTATTTGTTAAGGGAGGTTTGCTATGTGAAAGTCCCAATGAATCACCACCCATTAAGGTTACTAACCCAATCACTGGTAAAGCTGTTGACCTAGGCTCAAACACTGTTAGAAGACCTACCATTAAATATGCAGAGATGTATAGGAATAATAGGTCACCCAAGAGCCAAGTTAGCAATCATGGAACAGGTTTCTTCTCTTCTAGACCTAAGGTTGTGTCTAAGAAAGCCTGTTACACTTGTGGTAGATTTTCACATTTGGCTTACAAGTGTGTCAACGCTCCCAAATACAGCGCTGACATGAACAATTTCAGCGCTGTCAGGAACAAAGTCAACGTTGTTAGAAAGTCAAACGTTGTCAGACCCAAACCTTGTGTGCAGCAAAGTCCACAAGTGATTAGACCTGCCCCATTCTTTTCTAGAAGGTCTAACACTCATGGACAAAGACCATTTCAAAAGACAAACACCTGGTCAAATAGGCAATGGGTTTCTGTAGCAAACCCTAGGTTCAACGCTGACAAGGGTAATTTCAACGTTGACAGGACAAATTCTAACGCTGACAGAAACGTAACCAGACCTAAATATTTGCAGCCACAAGGTAAGGGGTCTAAAGCTTCTTCAAGCTTAACATGGAGACCTAAGAAAGATCAAAACCCTAATGATAATGGGATTTCAATGACTTGCAATAGATTTAATTACATTTCAAAGGTCATTACAAAACCTATTGGAGTTAACTAGGTATCTCATCCTAAAAAGGATGAGAATGGGGTTGTTGTGAGAACTAAGTCTGTTCTTATTGAACAACCAGATGAATCCAAGTCTTTTGAGACTTGGGTTCCCAAAGAAAATTAATTTATTTTCTTTATGTGCAGGGCATTCAAAGACAGATCAATGATTATGGATATTGGGATAGTGGATGCTCAAGGCACATGACAGGGAAGGAAGACTATCTGACGAATTTCACTCCTATTAAAGATGGTGATAAGGTATACTTTGGAGGTGGATATGGAACTATCACAGGCAAAGGAACCCTTCTCACCAATAATCTACGTTTTGAGAAGATTGAGGCAAGATCTATTCTTGCCAACAATACTTACAAGAGCTCCTCGTTTGATGACATCTACAACAAACTAAGACTGTTGGAAGATGAAACTCTTTTAGAGCATGGAAGCAAATCTACCACCAGCAACATGGCCTTCTTCTCTCATAGTGAAGGTCAATTCAATCAGAAGGACTCTTATATGCATCCAGTTACTGGATCATCATATGTCAGCGCTGGAACAAGTCCTGTCAACGTCTCCTATTCAGACGCTGACACATTCAAGAATGACTCCCCAAGAGTTAAACCTGCTGGTTTGGATTTGGATACTGTTTGTGCTTACATTGCTTCTTTGCCCAATGGTTCAGTGATTACATATGAGGACCTTGAGCAGATAAGTGATGAGCACTTGGAAGAGATGGACATCAAGTGGAACATGGCTCTTGCTAGTATAAGAGCAAATAGGTGGAACAGAAGGTTCAAAAAGAAGATGACCTTCAATGCTAAAGACACGGCTGGATTTGATAAATCCAAAGTTGATTGCTACAACTGTCATCGTATGGGGCACTTCATGAGGGAATGCAGATCTCCTAGAAGATCTGATGCTGGTAAACCCTCAAGTCAGGTTGTTAAAGCTCAGGATTCCAAAGCTATGGTTGCAGTACAAGGAATTGATGGTATAGGATGGGATTGGAGCTATCTGGCTAAGAATGCTGAAGAGGATAAAGCTTTGGTTGCTGATATTGAAGAAGAAGCGCATGTTGAATATGCTCTCATGGCACACTCCTCCTCTTCATCTGATAATGAGGTATATGATGATGCTTTTTGTAGCAAAGGTTGTAGGTTAAATACTGAAAGACTTAACAAAGAGGTGTTAAAACTAAAAGATGATATGAGTACTGAAAGATGTAAATTGTCTAATTACCAACTAGCTCTTACTGAAACTGAGAAAATCGTTTCTGAATACAAGAAAATGGAATTTGACTTAAAAGATAAGATCAATATCTTAAAACATAAGTTAGAGGGTAGTATGGATATTAGAAACATCATGAAAAAGGTTAATGGTGAATTACAGGCTAAGTTAGATGAGGCCATTAAGAATAAAGATAATGTTAGCCTCAAAATTCAAAGATTTGATAGAGCCACCCAAACCCTAGGAGACTGTGTAGCTAAACAAAGGGATCCTAAGGACATGACTGGGATTGGGATGAATGATTACTCTTTGGTTCCACCACCAGCTGGTGACTTCTATGGTGTCCAACGAAGGGACTTATCTTGGACTGGTTTACCAGAGCTCCAAGAGGAGGAATTCATTCCTCCACCAAGAGTTGTCACTCCAGTGGAAGAGTATCAACAAAAATTGACTTACCTAAATGAGTGGAAGAAAGCTAACCCTACTTTATTTGTTAAGGGAGGTTTGCTATGTGAAAGTCCCAATGAATCACCACCCATTAAGGTTACTAACCCAATCACTGGTAAAGCTGTTGACCTAGGCTCAAACATTGTTAGAAGACCTACCATTAAATATGCAGAGATGTATAGGAATAATAGGTCACCCAAGAGCCAAGTTAGCAATCATGGAACAGGTTTCTTCTCTTCTAGACCTAAGGTTGTGTCTAAGAAAGCCTGTTACACTTGTGGTAGCTTTTCACATTTGGCTTACAAGTGTGTCAACGCTCCCAAATACAGCGCTGACATGAACAATTTCAGCGCTGTCAGGAACAAAGTCAACGTTGTTAGAAAGTCAAACGTTGTCAGAGCCAAACCTTGTGTGCAGCAAAGTCCACAAGTGATTAGACCTGCCCCATTCTTTTCTAGAAGGTCTAACACTCATGGACAAAGACCATTTCAAAAGACAAACACCTGGTCAAATAGGCAATGGGTTTCTGTAGCAAACCCTAGGTTCAACGCTGACAAGGGTAATTTCAGCGTTGACAGGACAAATTCTAACGCTGACAGAAACGTAACCAGACCTAAATATTTGCAGCCACAAGGTAAGGGGTCTAAAGCTTCTTCAAGCTTAACATGGAGACCCAAGAAAGATCAAAACCCTAATGATAATGGGATTTCAATGACTTGCAATAGATTTAATTACATTTCAAAGGTCATTACAAAACCTATTGGAGTTAACTAGGTATTTCATCCTAAAAAGGATGAGAATGGGGTTGTTGTGAGAACTAAGTCTGTTCTTATTGAACAACCAGATGAATCCAAGTCTTTTAAGACTTGGGTTCCCAAAGAAAACTAATTTATTTTCTTTATGTGCAGGGCATTCAAAGACAGATCAATGATTATGGATATTGGGATAGTGGATGCTCAAGGCACATGACAGGGAAGGAAGACTATCTGACGAATTTCACTCCTATTAAAGATGGTGATAAGGTATACTTTGGAGGTGGATATGGAACTATCACAGGCAAAGGAACCCTTCTCACCAATAATCTATGTTTTGAGAACGTCTTCCTGGTAAAAGAACTTGATTACAACTTGTTTAGTGTATCACAGGTTTGTGATAACAAAAATAAAGTTCTTTTTACTGATACTGAGTGTTTGGTGTTAAGTAAGGATTTTAAGATCCCTGATGAGAAATATATTGAGTATAGAACACCTAGGCATAAGGACATATATAATGTGAATTTAAATGGGATTAAAATGAATACCAATATGTCTTGTTTTTATGCTAAGGCCTCAGTAGATGAGAGTAATTTGTGGCACAGGAGACTAGGGCACATAAATTTTAAAAATATAAATAGACTTGTGAGACTTGGTTTAGTTGATGGTTTGCCTGAGAAGGCCTTCCACAATGACCACTCTTGTGTTGCATGTCTTAAAGGCAAGCAGCACAAGGTATCATTCAAGTCCAAACAGGTGCATACTAGTTCCAGACCTCTTCATATGCTTCACATGGACCTCTTTGGTCCAACCAATATAGAAAGTTTGAATGGTAAGTCATATTGCTTTGTTATCACAGATGACTTTTCTAGGTTTACTTGGACATTCTTTCTAGCTATGAAGAGTGACACAGCTGATGTTCTTATTGATTTTATCACTCAGATTGAGAAGAGGTCTGGCAATGAGGTTAAAATGCTTAGGAGTGATAATGGTGGAGAATTTAGGAACAAGAAGCTAGATTATTTCTGTGCCAGGAAAGGAATTACTAGGCAATTTAGCATTGCTAGAACCCCACAACAAAATGGGGTTGCTGAGAGGAAAAATAGAACCCTAATTGAAGCAGCCAGAACAATGTTGGCTGATG
Source organism: Glebionis coronaria (assembly GCA_025667525.1). Taxonomy (NCBI): domain Eukaryota; kingdom Viridiplantae; phylum Streptophyta; class Magnoliopsida; order Asterales; family Asteraceae; genus Glebionis; species Glebionis coronaria. Next base: position 498,724,136 of record CM046877.1, read on the forward strand.
CTCACTTTCCAATAGCCTTTTGGGCTGAGGCTGTTAATACAGCATGCTATGTGCAAAATAGAGCATTGGTTAACAAAATTCAGAACAAAACACCTTATGAGTTACTTTGGGGAAGAAAACCTAATATTGGTTTTCTCAGACCTTTTGGCTGTCATGTAGTAGTTTTGGATACTAGTGATGCCTTAGGGAAATTTAGTGCAAAAGGTGATGAGGGTTACTTCATGGGGTATTCAGTCCAGAGCAAGGGTTATAGGGTTTATCTTAAAGAGGACAAACGCATAGTTGAAAGAGTACATGTTAGGTTCTTAGAGAATAAACCTAGTGATCCTGAAAGTGGTCCTAATTGGTTGTTTGATTTGGAACCCTTATCTAGAACTTTAAATTATATGCCTGTCACTAATCCAGACATTGTGAAGGTAACTTCAAATGTTGTGGAGGAACAAGTTGTTGATGTTTCAGGTACACAGGTTCATGAGAAGGTTGGATCACAAGCAGAAAAGGCATCTCCTACAATAGAATATGTCACAATTCCCATTTGGACAGATGCTTTTGCTGCTGCTGCTGCTGCTGAACAAGATAATGGTGGTTTCCAAATACCACCAGATACAAACATGCATGGTCCTTCAGGCGCTGACAAAGGCAAATCTAGCGCTGACAAGACCAATTCAGACGTTGATGGCTCAGACGTTGACAACAACATTTCAAGCGCTGTTAGCCCAGACGCTGACAACCAAGATTCAGACGTTGACAATACTTATGGGCATCTTTTCTCTTCCAGTTTTGAACAAGGTGGACCTTCCAATATTCTTGAAGAATTTCACATTGATCAAAGAGAGTCTGATGAAGAAGATATTGGCAACATGGAGCGTGAGGTTGAGGACACCAGACTTTTTGAAGGAGGAGTTCTCACCTCCACAATGAAGAATCACCCCCCATCCCAGATCATTGGTGATATTATGACTCCAGTTCAAACTAGAAGATCTCATCAAGGTCTTGGTGGGTTTATTGCCAATATACACAAGAAGGTTGATACCCCTCTTGTGCAAGCATGTTTGTTTGCCTGTTTTCTGTCACAAGAAGAACCCAAGAAAATATTTGATGCTCTCAAAGAACCAAGTTGGGTGGAAGCAATGCAGGATAAGCTTCACCAATTTGTAATTCAGGATGTTTGGGAGATGGTTGATTGTCCTAGATATGTCAGACCTATAGGGACAAGATGGGTTCTCAGGAACAAATGAGATGAAAGAGGCATTGTGGTCAGAAACAAGGCAAGGTTAGTGGCTCAAGGTTATACACAAGAGGAGGGGATAGACTATGAGGAGGTCTTTGCACCAGTTTCAAGGATTGAAGCTATTAGGATTTTTCTAAGCCTATGCCTCCTGCATGGGCTTCACAGTCTATCAAATGGATGTCAAGAGTGCTTTTCTCTATGGCACCATTGTTGAGGAAGTGTATTTAATGCAACCTCCTGGTTTTGAGGATCCAAAGCATCCAGATAAAGTGTATAGAGTCAAAAAGGCTATGTATGGCCTTCATCAAGCCCCTAGAGCATGGTATGGTACTCTGTCTACCTATTTGGTGGACAATGGATTCAAGAGGGGCACCATAGATCAGACACTGTTTACAAAGAAGAAAGGCAAGGATGTGTTGCTTGTGCAGGTCTATGTTGATGATATCATTTTTGGGTCTACTGATCCAAAGATGAGTGAGGATTTCTCCAAGCTTATGACAGCCAAATTCAAGATGAGTGCTATGGGGGAGATGAACTTCTTTCTTGGTTTACAAGTTCAGTAGAAAGAAGATGGTATCTTCATCTCCCAGGACAAGTATGTGGCTGAAATCTTGAAGAAGTTTGGCTTTTCTCCACATGAAAAGAGGGCTACTACTCCTATGGATAGAGAACACCCTTGGGGAAAGATTGGAGATGGGAAAGATGTTGATGTCAAGCACTATAGATCCATGATTGGATCCTTGATGTATCTTACTGCCTCCAGACCTGATATTATGTTTGCTGTGTGTGCTTGTGCACGTCATCAAGTGACTCCCAAAGAATGTCACCTTTATGCTGTGAAGAGGATCTTTAGGTACCTAAGATGCTATCCTAGTCTTGGTTTGTGGTACCCAAAGGATTCACCATTGGAGCTGATTGCATATTCAGATAGTGATTATGGGGGTGATAAATTTGATAGAAAATCCACAACTGGTGGATGTCAGTTTCTTGGGAGCAGGTTGATATCTTGGCAATGCAAGAAACAAACAGTGGTGGCTAATTCTACAACTGAAGCAGAGTATGTGGCTGCAGCTGCATGTTGTGGCCAAGTTTTGTGGATTTAGAACCAGCTGTTGGACTATGGGTATAATTTCATGCATACTAAGATATTTGTTGACAATAATAGTACTTTATGCATCATTAAGAATCCTGTACATCATTCTAAAACTAAACACATAGAAATTAGACACCATTTTATAAGAGATTGCTTTGAGAAAGGTTTAATACAACCAGATAGGGTTGACACTGAGGAAAATGTGTCAGAATTAATAACTAAACCTTTTGATGCTGGGAGATTTCAATACTTGGTAACAAGTATTGGAATTGTCAATCTCACATAATATGTGTTTTGGATTCTTTTTGTAAAAGTATGTACAGGATGATGCATTATTATTGTTGGTCTTATTGATGATTTAGATTTTCCACTATATTTTTCTAACACTGACAAAGGTTGCTTGAACGCTGATAATTGTTTTTGCAACGTTGTCAGCAATATAATTGTCTAACGCTGACAAAGCTTCCCTAAACGCTGTCATGTGTTATCGGGGCGTTGTCAGCAACAATGTTAGTTTTGTGGTTTTCAATCTAAATGTGCAGATGGTGTTAGCAGTATACCATTGGATACAGAGTTGCTTATGGATCAATGGAGAAGCATTTGGACAAGTTTTTATTTATGGATGATGGTTGGAATGTTTCATTCCTATCTTGACATAAATTTTTTATGTTCATGCATGATTTTAGCAAACTTTTTGTATCATAGTTTAAGGGGAGGTTTTAGGAACCTTTAGGATGTTTGGGTATCCATATGATACTCTTATCACAATTATAGATTGTGTCCACATGTGAGTATGAGTTAGTTTTACTAAATCATGAGGCACTATAGCATGCATAGTATATCAACTTTGAATGCTGCCAAGACATTTTTGGCCTAGAATTGGTTGTGGTCTGTTGGGAGACTTGGGAATGATTTTGATATGGGATTTACCTGGGAGTAACAAGGATTTTATAAGGTAACTTGGTTGTTAAGAGTTTTGGTTAGCAAGGGATACTAGAGGACTGTTATGTCTATCTTGCTTATGCAAGTGTGCATAACTGGACAGTGCTTGCCGCCCTATAATAATTATCAGCTTTTGGTTATCTTCTCTCGGATAAATTACTTGTTAAGGTCATTTTTCACTTTTTTAAAATATTTTTATTTTTGGACGCTGACAAGAATTTTCCAAGCGTTGTTGTGACCAAATTGGACGCTGACATGGCTATAGGCAAACGTTGACAAGATTATAGCCGTTGGGCGTTGATAGGTTATTTTTGACCGTTGACTCTCAATGGGACCTACCCAGTTGTTACTTTTTGACATATTTTCAAGCCGTAATTTTAGGAGTTGTTACTTTCATTTAATGCATGAGATAACTTATAACGTTTTCAATATTTTCATGATTGATTTTTGAAAATCTTTGCCTATTTTTGGGCCAATCACATGCATTCTTTTTCTCCTATAAATTTGGATCCTATTTTAAACAGGGTATCTATAATTCTTGTCTAACACTTTTCTCTTGTCAGCTTCATCTTCTTCACTTAAAATTAACAGCTTTCATCAATGGAACCAAAGTTTAAACCAACAGAATTGGAATTGGGGTTCAGATCACAACACAATATGATTGCTTATCTTGACGCTGATGATGCTCTGTTTCCCCAATACACACAAATGGTGGCGTATTTGAACGCATCCCCATTAAGGTATGCTCTTTCTCATGCACCACTCATTCCAGTCACACACATTAAGCAGTTTTGGAACACTGTTAGTTCCTCAACAGTTAATGGAGTGACCACATTGACTTCTATTGTTCATGGGAGATCTTGGGTGGTTACTGAGGCCTTGGTACGCCAAGCCTTGCATCTTGATGATGCTGATGGTATAGCCACCCTTCCCATAAATGAAATAGAACAAGGGCTTAGGGCTTTGGGATATCCTTTTCCTGATGAAGGTACTCTTAATAAGTATCATAAGCAGGAATTTCCCCCAGCCTGGAAGTACCTCATACATGTCCTCCTTCAATGTTTGAGTCCCAAATGTACTGCACACAATGAGATCAATAGATCCATTGCCAGTGCTATTGTGTGCATTGCAACAGGGCAAAAATATAACTATTCTAAAATGATTTTTGAGGGGATGTGTAAAAACAAGGGGACAAAAATGACTTTAGCTTATCCCCGTTTTATGCAAATGGTTTTTGATGATCAAGGTTACTGCTCGAGGGATCACAATGATTTTTATAAGATCCCTGAGCAAAAGAAAGCTATTTTTATGAAGATGGACTCTCCACCCCATAGAGACCTACCTTTAACCCAAGCCATGCTTGTTGTTATTGCAGCAGCACAACCCCAACCAGACCCCTAACCTCAAATTGACCCTCAACCACAACTTGAACCCATTCCTGAACCTTTACCTTCACCTGAACAAATGCAAATTGACTCAGAATCCTTCAACGCTGACACACTCAATGTTGGCGTTGATGTGCCTATTTCCAACGCTGACACACAACCTTCACAATCCCAAACACCCCTTAACCAACCCACATCTACCCATTCTTCCACACCATCTTCCACACCCCCTGAATATAGGTTGATGAAACGCCAAATGACTACTGGAGTGTTCTCCTCTGGTGGTCCTAGCCATGAAGCAGAGAGAACCACCACCACAAGTGTGGCTGATGACCTGGATGAGGCTGGGACTATTGGTTCTGGCTTAGATGCTGGCCAAGGCAGTCCCACCATAATTAAGTTCTCATCCATGCCCAATGAATCTAACTTGGGAGGTCAAATCCCCATTTCAAAAGAGGGCAGACTGGAACCAATGACTCTTTTGGAATTGACGGCAGTCTGCATAAGCTTGCAAAAGCAAAATGCAGACTTAGTACAAGTAGTCAGCTCACAAGGCCTTGAACTCAAGCAATTGAGGGAGAGGATTGTTGTTTTGGAAAGTGATCGTGCTAGGAGGGGTATGGAGGAATCTTCCAAAGGGGAGGAAGATCAAATAAATCTGAGTGATAAGGGCAGCCAGGATGGTCAATCAATGGATGATGCTGAGGCCCTTACAACTTTGAAGAAACAAACAGCTTTTGATACGTCCTTAGTCTCTCCCACCAACTTAAATTTATCATTTACAGCTATGTTGAGAGAGGTTACACAAGGCGCTGAGGGAAGATATTTGAGCGTTGACAAGGAAAATTTGGACGCTGATAGAAGTATTTTGGGCGCTGATAGAACAAATTTTAGCGTTGACAGACTTGCACATGAAGGTGATGTATCCCAGTCATCATCTATCATCAAGGAGGTTTCTACTCAGGTATTACCATCTACCTTACCAACCATTGCACCATCAGATAAGGGTAAGGGTAAAATGGTAGAAGAGAGTGTTCCAAAGGATGCAGCTCAAGTTGAGTTTGATAGAAGATTAGCTGCACAAATTATGGAACAAGATGAACAGGAAAAGTCACCATTTGTTGTGACTTCAGAAGAAGAAAGTGATGGAGCTAGCTCAGACTCAAGTGTGATGATTATAGAACCAGAAAGGCTTGAGTATGGTGATGAGTTTGCTAGGGAAAAGTTGAGAGAATTGAAATTGCAGGTTGACTTTGACATGCCAGAGGTGGTTCAAATGTATCATGCTTGGGAAGACAGATGTATGGAGAATCCAGACTTGACCATTTCAGATCAAATATGGGGTTTGGAGCTTCTTCTTAGAGTTCAGAAGGATTGCTAGGTAATTTTGAAACATAAGGCAAGCAATATTCTCTCAGAGTTGAAAAGGGATAGAAGGGAGCTCTACTTTATGTTGCTCAGATGTCATGGAGTTGGATGGACATATCAGAAGTTGAAAGCTTTGACATTTGATGAGTTGGAAAACAGGGCTTATCCCATTTGGGTGAGAGTGCAGGAAGCAAACACTCTCAGACTTCTTTCAGATGAAAGAAAGGAAGAACTTACAGAAGAAATGGAAATCAAGAAAGCTATGATGGTTCCCAGGCCAGTAAAGAAGGGAATTTCATTTGAGTTTCCAAAAGATATGGATCCACTATATCCAAGTGAAGCAGTTATAAGAAAGAGCCTCAAGCTCTCCCCATTAGAAGCTTCAGATATGGTGCAAGTGTTACCATTAGATTCCAGGAACCCAATTGTGAGCTATGAGGAAGATGAATGTGGGTTCTGGAAGATTGGCAGATTTGGCAAGGAGGTACACACTTTTACCACTCTCATATCTTTGTTTGCAAGATGTGATAGAGAAGACTTGGTGGACCTTTGGAGGTTGCTGGAGACCAAGTATGAGGCTGAAGCACCAACTTCAGCTAATGGAATAAAACTTTGGACCACATTCAAAAGAATGTGTGGACCAAAAGATGAGGATCCTGCAATTTGGAAGGATCTTGAAGATGACCTCAGTGGTCTTCAATGGAGGTTATATTCAGCTGCTGGTATATACCATTTGAGCTCTACAAAGTTTGCTGAGTATTTGCTTGTAGATGCTCAGTATTTCATATCCAAGGATATTTTGGAAAAGATGAAGGATACTCAGCTGGAAATAGATTATTCAAGTGACGTGGCAAAAGATTTGATCAGATTTATTCATTACCAATATGAGAAGGTTTGTAAGATTCCTCCTAGTCCTTAATGCTTATTCAGAAACTTGATCATAAGAGTGGATATCAAGTTTAGGGGAGGATTGTTGGGAATAAATTAAGGCCAGATCACTTGAGCGCTGACAAGAACAAAACAAGCGTTGACAAGAACAAAACAAGCGCTGACAGCTCAAGCGTTGACAAGTTAAAGTCAAGCGTTGACACATTGAAGACAAGCACTGATGGAAGATATAATCTACATGTTTATTATATTCTAGAATACTTCTAGTAAGGATAGAAATGACAATGTATTTTCTATATTTATCTTTACCTAGAATAGCTGATACGTAGATTATTGTACAAGGCTTCTTATGTCTATAAAAGAAGACCTTTAGGTTAATGTTTGATATAAGTTTCACATAAGTTTTCATTCGTAAACATATTTCATTGTAAGCAAGTTTGATATTGATAATCAAAGTGAAAGTTTGTTTACATCTTGTGTGTTCTTGTTTAAGTGTTAAATTCCGCATAACACTTAGATTCATAAAGCATATACAAAGGTTTCTCTACGTGTATTACTTGATCTAATCTCGTATACACAAAGCTAATCGATCTAAGTTTGGGATCAACAGCTTCATTCTTAGATGCCAAAAATCTAGTCCATGTCAATCTAGAATAGTCATCAACTATAACTAGGGTATAAAGGTTACCTCCATAACTCTGTATGGCGGAAGGTCCAAAAAGATCCATATGTAGGAGCTCTAAGCACCGAGAGGTCGAAACCAAATTCTTGGCTTTGTGACTTGAGTGAACTTGCTTTCCAACTTTGCAAGCATCACAAAAGTGACTATCAAACTTCATCTTGGGGAGGTGTATTACCAACTCCTTAGAGACTAAAGATTGAATTAAACGCATATTAGCGTGACCTAATCTCCTACGCCAAAGAGTAGAACTATCATCTATAGTCGCAAGACATATGTTGTATTTTGACTTCTTATTAACCTTCATGACATAAAGCCCATGCTTTCTAACACCTTTTCCAATTACTTTTCCATCTTTTACGATTTCACTGTCATGTTCCGAAAAGATGACCTTACACTTATTGTCACAAATTTGACCTATACTTAAAAGGTTAAACCCTAAGTTATCTACGTGCTCAACATTTTCAATGGTCATAGAGTCAAGAGAAACCGTACCTTTGCCAATAATATTACCACGTAGACTACTTGAAAATGTGACGTTACCTCCATCATATGATTTGTAGTGCGAGAACAAACTTCGATTACTCGTCATGTGTTTAGAACATCCACTATCCTTAATCCACTCGTCGGGCTCTAAATCAATTCCTAAGCATATCTAGGTAACAGCACACAAGATCAAACATTTGGTCCCCAATATCTCATGGGTCCAAAATTGTTAGTTCCAAACATCCCATTCATTTGGTTGGGATGCATGAATGAAGGAGGGGTTCACCATGGAGAACCAAATGGAGGAGGGTAGTAATTCATATAACCATTTTGTTGTTCGTTATTTCTCTTGGGTGTATTTGATCTAGGTTTAGAGTTATGATCATTTCTTCTAGGTGTTGGGGTTTTACTTCTAGATCGTGAATTGTTTTGATTATCTCTTCTAGGCATTGTCGTTCTACTTCTAGGCTTAGACTCATTCCGTATTCTAGGTGGATTAGAAGATGGTATTGATAAACTTCTATTTCCCATGAGAGGTTTACTTAATGGCTTGTAGAACTTATCAATAGCATTGTCGTCTAGTATGGGTAATTTTACCTTATTAACAATAAGATGCTTTGGTTTTTCACCTGATTTTGACTTTTCAGAAAGTTCATGATTTTCACAAAAACTCATGTTCTGGCCGCGGTTCCTTATCTATGGCGGCAGTTCCATAGCGATAAGGAACCGCCCCATACAATCTGGGACCGCGTACAGTGGGTGATTTTTGTGAAAATCTGACTTGTTTAGGTTCACTAGTTGAGGCTTCATTTGAGTTAAAACCTAGCCCAAGTCTCTCCTTAGAATGAACTTGTTTGTTTAACATATCATCAAGAGCATTGGTACCTTTCATGAACTTTTCCAATTTAATGGAGGTGCTCTTGAGATATTCATTCTCTAATCTAAGTTTCTCACAACTTAAGCAACCTAAATCAAATTCAAGTATTGCCAATTTCTCCCTAAGTTCATTGATCTCATTTTCAAGCTTAGTTTTGGTTGATTTTAAGGTTTTATTCTTTTCTATGAATTTAAGACTAAGTTTGTGTAAACTATCATATTTGCCTTCAAATTCAATATCATCAAAAGTGGAGCTATCATTGCTATAATATTTGGTTTTGGAATGTACCTCTTTAGAAGTGTGAGCCATAAGACATTTCTCCTCTTTGGGGTTGTCATCGTCATCTTCACCGCTATCGCTCCAAGAGCCACTAACGAACGCCGTGTGATTCTTATCGCGAGAGGGCTTTGGACAATCACCAATGAAGGGATTTAGATCACCACATCTAAAGCAATTCCTATCACCTTTTTCGTTCTTGACAAACCGAGTCTTTGAGAATGGTTTCTTGTCATTGTTGGGTTGCCTATCGTGTTGACCTCGTCTCTTGAAGAACTTCTTGAAATCTCTCACCGCCAATGCATACTCCTCGTCATCGCTATCCGAGGAACTATCATGGTCACTTTGTGCCTTCTTGGCTTTAAGTGCAAGAGATTTTCTTTCACTCTTGGTTTTCACTAATTCCGAGTCCTTCAAAATTATCATCTCATGAACCTTCAAGTTGCCTATGAGTTCATCGAGTGATAAAGTTGAGAGATCTTCGACTCTTCAATCGCCGTGACTTTTGCTCTCCACTTTGGATGTAAAGCCCTTAGAAACTTCCAAACATTGTTCTTGCTAGAAAAACCTTCATCAAGTGATTTTAGACTAGTAATAATGGTGTTAAACCTAGCAAATGCACTATCAATAGTTTCATCTTCTAAGATAACAAATTGTTCATATTGTTGGACAAGAAGATCGATTTTTCTTTCTTTGACTTGGCTATTACCTTGGTGGGTTACTAAAAGAGTGTTCCAAATATCTTTAGCGGTTTCACACATAAAAATTATTTCATACTCTTTCTTAGGGAAAGCATTATAAATCACCATTTTAGCCTCATTATTTTTTGAAAGTTTCTTTTTAGTGTCGTCATTAGCTTTGTCAAAAGTGACCAATTCTTTTGTTTTAGAAACTTCATTAAATTGATAAGGTAAAAAATCACCATTGGTAATAACATGCCAAAGATCTAAATCTTTTGATTTCACATAAGTTTCAAATCTATTTTTCCAATAAATAAAACTATTGGTTTCAAAAAGTGGTGGTCTTTGCACAGATTGCCCTTCTAGGTATTTGTTGGAATCCATAGATCGATTCAAGTTTTAAAATACAATATAATTTAAAAATTCTTGAGCAACCTCGCTCTGATACCAATTGTAGAAACTAGAAGGGGGGGGGTTGAATAGTTTCTTATAATTACTTGTTAAAATGTGGTTTTCAAAAATCCTTTTTCAAAAAACTTAGGCTTGAGGAAATATGTGAAATCTTCTTATGCAAAATATGAACAATGATAGTGTAACTAAACTAATACTAACAAAAATATATGCACAAAGAATAAAGAATGTAAAGAGTTAAGGGTAAAGAAAGATTAAACCGAACACCAAGGATTTATAGTGGTTCGGCAACGAAGCTCACTCCTCGTTCCTACTCCACTCCTCGAGTACTCCTTACTCGAGAGTTCACTACACAACAAGCTCCTTATGGTGGAGAAAACCGTACACGTCGCTTAACCAATTTCCGACTCTAAGCTAAAAGTCGAGCCCTAATCGTAGATAGGACCAATCTACACAACTATACTTAGTACATACACAACTTCCAAATAGACACAACTACTTGGATCTTCACAGCTATGACACAACTACAAATGTATAAAATTAGATCTTCAATGGATCTTTGGTGGTGGACTCAACACTTCACAAGGATAGTGTTCTTCTCTTTGCACTTGGAGAGGAAGGGATGGAAGAACAAGATTCACTTCTTAAACAAGTAGTCATCAAACAAATGATCAAAGATTTGAGTGATTAAAGAAGAGTGTTTAAATCTGGAAATAGATGTGCAAAAGAGGTGAATTGAAAAGCTGAGAATGGTCCACTATTTATAGGACAAAGGGCCAACAGCTATATCTGCCCGCGGTTCCTTATCTTAGCCCGCGGTACCTTATCGATAAGGAACTGCCTAGGAGCTAAGGAACCGCTGGACTAGACTCCGCTCCCTTTTTGTCCTTTAGTGGTGGAGGTCATATCTGGTTTAAAAAATATCCTGATAGAATATTCCTAACCAAATAAGAATATGCCATTTTCAAATTTTCAAATAATTAATTTAATAAAACATTTTCTTAAAAAGAAAGTTTAATAAAAACTTGTCACACTTAATAAAAAGTGAGTTTTAAGAAAAGATTAAATCACTTGATCACTTGATTAAGGTTAGTACTTGTTTATCCATACCTTAAGTGAAAATGGGTAAAATGAAAAATACTTGAACTCAAGAATTTGTTTTTCGTTGTTTTCGTAAATGATTGTTTTTACATATTGTCGTAATCAAAACTAAGCGAGACCGAAAAATGCAAGTAACGTTTTTAGGCATTATTGCATTAACAGTTTGTTTGTGTGAAATGTGGAAAGTGTGCTAACGCTAATCATGCTATGTGTGTTTCAAATAATGTCAAAGGCGTAGATACTAGAACTAAGAAGCAAACTGCGATGCCTATTAGTGCTAGAAAACCTAAACGCAAAGTGAACCATTCTGGTGTAACCCTCCTTGAGAAAAGTATTGCATCGGACTCCATCACTAATACCACTAGAAGCAGAATTAGGGAATTATATGAGTCTGTTAGCAAGTCGTGGAAATGGTTGTTTGCTAATCAATGTCCTCTAGGATATAAATGGATGCCTAAAGTTAGGACAAAAAATGTGACAACGAGTGTTTGTATGCCTTTACATGTTGCTAAGGACACTAATGATTCTGAAATCACAACTAATGTGGTATCCAATTTAGCAATTGCTTCATCGTGTTCTAACTCTTCTACAGGTGATACAAATAATTCTCTTCATACTAGACTCCAGATGCACGAAGCACATGACGGAGAATCTCAAGCTTCTAATTAACTTCGTGGAGAAGTTCCTGGGTACGGTCCGATTCAGAAATGATCAATTTGCATCGATCCTAGGATATGGAGATTTGGTTCAAGGGAATATCCGATAAAAAGGGTATACTACGTCAAAGGGCTCAATCACAATCTTTTCTCGGTTGGTCAATTCTGTTATGCAGATTTGGAAGTTGCTTTCAGAAAGAAGACATGTTTTGTTCGTGATTATGATGGGAATGATTTACTCACCGATTCACGGAGTACTGATCTTTACACAATTTCACTACAAGACACAACTTCATCAACTCCAATTTGCTTCATGGCTAAAGCTTCAACGACTCAGGCATGGTTATGGCATCAACGTCTTTCTCATCTAAACTTTGATACCATCAACTTCCTTTCCAAGAAAGATATTGTGAGAGGCCTTCCAAGTTTGAAATTCATCAAAGATCATCTTTGTTCTTCTTGTGAGCTTTATAAAGCTAAACGCAGTAGCTTTAAGACAAAGACTACACCAAGCTCTAATGGACGGTTAGATCTTCTTCATATAGATTTGTGTGGTCCCATGCGTGTTCATAGTATCAATGGGAAGAAATATGTTATGGTAATTGTCGATGATTACTCAAGGTACACATGGACTCACTTCTTGAGGTCCAAGGATGAAACATCTGAGATTCTTATTAACTTCCTTAAGTTGATACAACGTGGTCTTCAAGCTCAAGTAAAAGTGGTACGTACTGACAAAGGCACAAAATTCTTGAATTAAACTCTAAAGAATTATTTTGAAGCCGAAGGGATTGAACATGAAACATCTATTGCTCGAACACCCGAACAAAACGGTGTTGTTGAAAGACGAAACCGTACTTTAGTTGAGGCTGCTAGAACTCTATTATCCGCTTCAAAACTACCATTACACTTTTGGGCCGAATCCGTGTCAACTACATGTTACACACAAAACCGATCCTTAATTATCCCAAGACACGAAAAGATACCATATCACATAATTCATGATCGAAAACCTTCACTAAAACACCTTCATGTTTTTGGATGTACGTGCTACATTATTCGAGATGGTGAAAATCTAGACAAGATGAAAGAGAAAGGTGATGCATGCATTCTAGTAGGATATGCAACTCAGTCTAAGGGATATAGAGTGTACAACAAGAGAACAAAATTGATAGTCGAGACTATTCATATCAGATTTGATGAATTACAAGAAATGGCACTTGAACAAAATAGTTTAAGTCCTGATCCACAACGAAAAAAGACTTCTGTGCACAACCGCACGGAACTCAGAACTCAAGACCACAACAATGAACCGTCAAGTTCAAAGTTGGTTCCTGAACATGTTCCTAGAGCAGATATGACAGTGGACACGACACTTGAAGAGTTGGAAATGTTATATGGACCAATGTATGATGGATATTTCACTGGGGAGAAACATGTTGTATCGAAGTCTTCCGATGTCACTCATGATAAGGATGATGATACCGATCATCGTCAACAAAAGGATACAACTTTATCTACTTCAACACGGGTTGCTGCAGATTTATCTACTCAGAATATCACATCAACAACCGCTCCTACAACATCAACAACTACTATCATTGCTCCAGAGAACACAAATCAAGCAGACAATGCATTATCTGACGAAGACGAATTTATCAACCCATTAGGTACACCGGTACACGAAAATGGAGAGTCTTATACTCGCCATGTTGATCCGTCAAATATGCACACATTCTACCAATGACATCCTTCAACACATCATTGGACCCGAGATCATCCTTTGGTTCAAGTAATTGGAACCCTTCACAGCCTGTTCTTACAAGACGACAGCTTAACACCGATGGCGATGTTTGTATGTTCGCACTTGCCATGAGTTCAGCTGAACCGAAAAACATCAAAGAAGCCATGGCTGATCATGCTTGGATTGAATCGATGACGGATGAACTTCAAAAATTTGAAAGACTTAAAGTCTGGGAACTTGTTGACATACCATACGATTTAATACCATTAAATCTTCGATGGATCTGGAAAAACAAGATGGATGAAGAGAACACGATCATCAATAATAAATCTAGGCTAGTGGCTAAAGGGTATGGTCAGAAAGAGGGTATTGATTTTGAAGAATCATTTGCACCAGTAGCTCGTTTGGAAGCGGTCAAGATTTTCCTTGCTTATGTTGCACATAAGGGATTCATTGTCTATCAAATGGACGTAAAGACGGCGTTTCTTAACGGTCCTTTGAAGGAAGAAGTCTATGTCACGCAGCCAGAAGGAATTTTCAATCCTCATTATCCTGACAAGGTGTATCGTCTCCACAAAGCACTTTATGGAGTCAAGCAAGCTCCAAGGGCGTGGTACGACGAGCTCTCAAAATTTCTGGTATCCAAAGGTTTCTCAAAAGGTTCCATTGATCTAACTCTGTTCACTTATAAATATGGGGATGACATTTTGCTTGTGCAGATTTATGTTGATGACATGATTTTCGGGTCTTCAAACCCAAAACTTTTAAAATCGTTTGAAAAAGTAATGCACATCAAATTTGAAATGTCTATGATGGGCGAACTAAAATTCTTTCTAGGAATTCAAGTTCAGCAATCCCCAAGTGGTATATTTATAAACCAAGCTAAGTATTGTCAAGAGATAATCAAAAAGCATGGTATGACTGCATGTGACCTCGTTGGGACACCATTATCAACCACATCCCTAGATGCTGATTTGGAGGGAGATACCATAGATCAAACAAAATATCATTCAATGATCGGCTCCCTCATGTACTTAACAGCAAGCCGACCAGATATATCACATGCTACGTGTTATTGTGCACGATATCAAGCACGACCTACTAAAAAGCACCTCAAGGAGGTTAAACGGATCTTTCGGTACCTCAAGAATACCATTCATTTGGGACTCTGGTATCCGAGGGAAACCGGTTTCTTTCTAACGGCCTATTCAGATTCTGATCATGCAGGGTGTCTTGATACACGTAAAAGTACTTCTGGTGGTGCACAATTTCTAGGTCAAGATAAGTTTGTGGGATGGTCTTCCAAGAAGCAGGATTACACATCATTTTCATCAGCCGAAGCGGAGTATGTGTCTCTATCTGCGTGTTGTGCTCAAGTTCTATGGATGAGAACACAACTCACTGATTATGGCTTCCACTTTGATAAAGTACCTATGTACTGTGACTCAAAGTCCGCCATAGCCATCTCTTGTAATCCGGTACAGCATTCCCGCACGAAGCACACTGATGACAGATATCACTTCATTAAGGAACAAGTTGAAAAGGGTATTGTTGAACTATACTTTGTTGGAACTGATTACCAATTAGCTGACTTGTTTACAAAAGCTCTTTCGAAAGAGAGGTTTGCGTATCTAGTTAGGCAAATTGGTATGAGATGTTTGACTCCAGCAGAACTGGAGATTCTGGCAAAGAAGCCTGCTTGATTCATCTATCAAATATCTACTTGTAAATATTTTTGAAAAGGCAAAATAAAAAAATAAAAAACACATAAAAGCAAAACATAAAATAAAAAATCTTTCAAAAAACTAAAAAGATTCTTCTCGACATGTCTTTCAGTATCGATAATATGGACATACTAGAAATGTCGCTCAATAACGACACGGGTGTGTACATAAAGCTCGAATGAAAGTTTTATATATTTTTCAAAACATGTCATTTCTTTTAATAAAGGAAATTGTCTATTTTGGAAAATATTTCCAAACAACGGGTAGAGCAATCTATCTTGGGTTGAGCTTGTCCCAAAACATTCAAAGTTTTGAGCTCAACACAATGGCTTGTAATCACTTTTAGATTGCAACCTGGTTCTATATTCACGGGGGAGTGTACGCTTTAGTGCCCTTACCCTCAGCAAAAGAAGAGAAATCTTCTTACACTTGAGTGGATTCGTCAATACATTCAATGTCTATGAACTCAAGTTTATGCTTTAGAAAAACCTCTTCGCCAAAAATAAATAGGTTTTTCAAAAAGCGTTGAACACAATTTTTTCAAGAATTTCTCAATGATTATTCAAAATCTTTCAAAAATTGTGTGTTCAACAACTCCCATCCTCAAAAAGCGAAATGTGGATCAAATCCTCACAATGACAATTCAATTGGATCAATTTTTGAGGGGGAGCATTTTAACTTCATGCAAAAGATTGACACATCTTTCTCCCAGAGATTTTCAAGACTATATTTCAAAATATATTTTAATCAAATTTGGTATCTCTAATATCAAAAGATTTTATATATTAGAGATAGGGGGAGAAAATGTGATTAAAATGTGATCTTATATAAGACTCAAGCACTTTAACTCTTACCTACATGTGCAAAACATTTTCGATCATCGATGCACGTGTAAAGGGGGATCATTTCTGAAACAACAAAACTATCAAGGTGAGAATTGTTTTTCAAACACTTTGTTAGACTTTTTAAAGTGGTTTCATGGTTACGATCAAATACCCACAACATCTTTAATTCATGACGTTATTGGTGTCAAAAGGGTGGTTAGGTTTAAGTCCTATGATCCAACCAGAACCGGAGGGATCTTCCCAGGGACAATCCAATAGATTATTAGAAGTCCTTAGGAAAGATGGAGTAGAATGTGAACGTAGCTGAATGCCGACTAAGTACTGATGCTAGCACTGGAACAATCACAACAAGCTGCTCGTAATGATGTCTTGGTAAGCATTGAAGGGGTTGAAGAATGAAAAATAAATGTAAGGATAAAGGGTGTAAAGAAAGAAGCCCTCTATACAACTTAGGCAGAAAACGGGTCAACACATCATGAAGACAACTCATCATGGACCCAGTGATGTGAAGCACAACCCTTTCCTAGCTACTCAGGCTTCTCTCAAAAGAAGTTTGTTTTATTGTCACTGAGAACAACATGACTTCTATTAGCTTTCTCATTCCGAGATAGTTGATATTGAATAGGTGGCATCTGCTCCAGCCTCCGACCACTACAAGTGCACAAATCGAGTCTAGAGCCAAGAGATCAATCATATCTCGTTAGGACACACGGATGACGAACAAGAGAGTCCTATGCCATATGCTTGTGATATTGCTAGAACACTCAGAGTGATACTACTTAGTATTCACAATGATGAGTGGAAATCCTTCCAGTGTTAACATCAAGCAGCACTACGGTAGGTCATATATAAGATTCTTTATGAATTAAACATATGTAGAACTGAAAAGCAACAGTGGTTTGATTCTGAATTGATTCAAACTTGTTTCAGGTTTCTACGCAATATCTTTATGGTCTTGCCAGAACATTCAGAGTGATATTCACAGTGACGAATGGAAATCCTTCTAGCGTCAACATCAAACAGCGCTACGGTAGGTGACTTGTGAGATTCTTATGAATCAAGCTTGTGTCAACTGGAAAGCAACAATGGTAAGATTCATTACGAAGCACACTTGTTCCAGGAATTTGAATTGACGACTTTAATCAAATGGATATATATCCAATTGATTCACTCTTTATGTTCGCAGTCTTGCTTTGAGACGGTCGAGTAAAGAGAACGGTTAGTACAGCCGCGAAACCCTGTCAAGGAGATTCTTAACTGAATCTACCTATCACAGGTACGGTATTTAATATCGTATAACGGTCTTCACCGACCGGAGGTAAAACGCTACCGATTTAGGACGAATGTCAAAGCCATTCAGTCCGTGTCTATGTTTTGTCTCAAGAAGGTGGCGTCACGGTGTACTCAGCAAAGTCAAAGATTCAAAACCATATACTCATGCTAAAAGACATATTCAACAATTAATAGCGTGAGCATGTGGATGAAGACAAGTCAAGGATAATTTCAAGATCTCAAGATCAAAAGACAAAGTCGAAAGACAATGACAAAGGCTCAAAGATCACAGCATGAAGGAAAAAGACTACTATTACACGTTCAAGACTCATTTTTGGTGATATTAGTAATCTCTATGAATCTCCAAATGACAAAGGGTAATGACCTCTCATAAAGGATAATGACCTCACATTGGGGGAGATTGTTAGCCTCAAAATATTGAGTCAAACAAGAATGCTCGGTCATATGTTTATTATGTATCATGTATTAGAACGTTGTAATAGGTGGTAGGTTAGTCATGGATTACGAGCTTAACTTTAAGCTAAGGTTCATTCATAAGTAACCAAAGCCCAAAAGGAAAGCCCGGCCCATTATCATATAGCCCATTATGCCACATGTAGGCAAGGCTATATAAACCTCTCCTTGCATGTAAGGAGAGGTTGGTTGTCTCATTTTCTCTAATTCTTCTAATCTAATATTCACCAAGTTTTCACAAACTTCTGTCTCTTCTCTCTCTCTAGTTTCTCTCTCTAGTTTCTCTCTCTAGAATTCATCTATTTTCTACCTTTCTTTCTTGTTTGATCATCACTTAATCTATGGGACAACACAACCGCGAAAAACTATTAGAGTAATTAAATCATCTTAAAAGGAGTTTCATAAATAAACAAATTAAATGGTTGATTTTTATTAATTTAATTAGTAAAAAAATAATTAAATTGATATTGTTTTATCCTTTTTGATTACTTTAAAACGTGTGATTTAATTAACGATTATTTTCAAAGAAACAAATTTAGAAATCTTTCTAATTTAGGAAACTTTCTAATTATAACGAGTTACTATTTATAGGAAATACAAGGTTATACATTGTATAGTAATCAGGAAGACACAGTACATTAAATCAGTAATATTAACGAACAGTCAGAACTTATCAGATTATGTACAAATAATACAAGTATAAAATAAATTAAATTATGAACAGATAAGAATCAGAAATAGTAAACAGTAATCAGACAACTTATTACGCGTCCGTTATTTATGTAGTAACCGTGAAGTCGGGAGTAGATCTTTCAGCTTTCATTCTTATTTCATTACTGGACACGAGGTACAGATTCTCCGTTCTTTCAGTAAGGACTTCCTTTCTATGCATGATTAGGATTTCCCGTCTTCAGCCAAATTTTTTCCCTAGTATACGTTTTATATTATCAATAATTATTTTAATAATAAAGATATTGCCTGAGCTTTATATACAAGCATGACCAGTTCATTACTAGTTATGGAGGTACCGTAACCATGGCACTAGAGGCACCGGTGTCGTGACTCACATGCAGGAGAGTGATTTCCTGCATCGTCCCACTCAGCTCAGCTTGGCCATTTTGTTAGTATTATTAGTGGGGTGTATGGATGCATCCTAGGCTTATAAGTTTACAGTTATCAGATGAATGTGGTGTATGCTCTACATCCTTCACACTAGAGCTGATCCCTCTACCCAGCACAGTATTTAGAGGTCACCCCTCTACAACATTTAGAGGTCACGCCTCTACAGCATGATGAGGTCACCCCTCCAGTTATTCATGGACCGTTGATTACAGCACATGACCTATATAAGCTCTCGGCAATTAAAATACAGTAAATGCATGTTTTCAGATTTAACAGATAGCAGTTCAACTTTATTATTTCTAAATCAGACTTTACAGATTATACACAGATTTCCGCTGCAACTTTACGTGTCACTCTTACAGCTTCTGTATTTTAACACGTGCTTCATTTAAGTAATTCCTTATCATGCTTTATATCCGTTCACTGGGCGTTATGCTCAGCCGTAGATCTTTCATGTTTTAATGGCAGGTACACCAGGATGCTCTTAGGATTCTGAGAGCATGTGCATTTGGATGGAAGCTATACAGACTTCTTACTTTATGCACTTCTTACATTATTCTGCTTATTTGGACATTTTTTAGTCCTTTTCCTTCAGTATTTACTTTTCATGTTTTGAACTTATGTTTGGATTACCGATGTTTGATTCCGGTATTTCCTTTATGGTCAGTTAATGTTTTTAGGACATTTACCGTATGCTTTGATGACACGCCATAAATACACGTAACGACCCACTTAGCCAAGTGAGGTGTTACAATTATGGTATCAGAGCTATAGGTTCGACCTGTAGGCTCTAAAACTTGACCTGTGACTAGTGGGTAGTCACCAGGAACTTTCCAGATTTTGGCGTTGTTATCTTTCATGTTTCTCATGCATTTATCAGTCAGTTTTCTTCAGTTATCAGTCGGTTTTCTTAAAGTTTTTTACTAAGAAAAAGGTTGGTACAGAACTGACCATATTTAGTCGCATGTGATTTTTTGCGAATTTTGTTTTGGTGAACCGACCCATAGGCGTTCTCCCTTGTCCGTTCAGATTTTGTATTGGTAAACCGACCATATGCGTTTACCCTTACTCATGAAAAATTCATGTTTTCAGTCAAGTATTACTTGGTGAACTAGCCATAAAAGTTCACCATTGTTCAGGTCAAATTTCATGTTATTTAGTCGAAGGTTGTTTTGTGAACCGATTCATAGTTGTTCACCTTTGTCATATCAGGACATTTCATAAAGTCGGACAAGTATGGACTGGACTACAGCCAACCATATTTAGTCCTAGATTATAAATTTCTATACATGACAATTCTCAAACAATTTTGACAAGCATGGATCGAACTAGAATTGCACATACTTAGTAATATATTTTGTTCCTTGAATTATGTGGATTGAACCATAGCCATCCACATCAATTGATGTTAAACCTCAGTTGATCATACTTTTATAGTCTTTATAACAATCCAGTTCGCACAATCTCCAGTTGATGTCGCTTCCATGCTATTTCAGTTTCATGTCTTCGTACGAGGGTTTTATGTTCAGCAGAATGATAAATGTCTCCATGCTAAGACACAAAAAGAATTTCAGTAAAACCGTTTTCATGATAAATCATGATTGGCCTTTATTGATCATGCTTCATGCTGACCAATGTTGGGACTTCGATTATATCATACTTTTCAGCCTCGATACAACCAGCAGTAAGTCGACGCAGGAATTGTCAGCCTATCATGTTACTTATTTCAGATCAGTTTACTACCGTTTAAATCAAATTATTTGCTTGATCATGTCAGACAAGCGACACCAGTATCGATCATCCCATAAAATCTCCACTAGTGCCATGTATAGTATTCCATATGTACCCCATGTACAGTGTCTCAGTTATACTCCATGTATAGTAATTCATGTGTACTCCACGTACAGTGTCTTAGATATGCTCCATGTGTAGTATTCATTTTGTACTTCATGTACAGTAGTCCAGGTGTACACCAGTGATAACTAGATTTTTACTCGTTTAAATTGTTCTTCGTTTCCATTCGAATTGATTACTGGTTTAAGTGTGACTCAGTCGTTTTTGGTGAAAAAGAAATAGATTGGTCGTTGTTGTAAAAAAAAATTACAAAACTTTAAAGTTAAAGTCAAGTTAAATAAAGCTATAAATGATTAAAAAGTGTTGGTCCCTTGCAATTAGTACTATACTTAAGTAAACTAAGTATAGTCCTAACCCATGGTTAAGTAATGCAATAAACTTAATACAAGTAAGTAAATAACACAATGTTTTCAACATTTAACTCTTAGCTTTATTAAAGAATTATAACCTATTGTATATGAAGCTACAATAGGGATTGAATAGACAATGTGTGGTTTTGTGATCTCCTCACTAACAAGCTAGTCCAATCCTAACGATTGCTAAGCTTGACGATTCTATCAATAGGAGTTTATAACTCAAGTGTATGATCGTGTTTGGAGGAGAGAAAACTTGTTTGTGAATGTCTAAAGCATTTACTGCACAAAACTTCATTTTCTCTCCTTTACAAGCATCCTATTTATAAAAGGAAAGTGGGTAGAAGACAATAATTGCCCATGTGCAATTCTTGTCTTATTGGTACAGTGTAGTATCTTGTCATAACCTATTCTAAGTAGTAAGACGTAAGTCCTTTACACATGTCAGTACCCCATCTATCCCAAAAGGGTAAGTCATGCTAATTGTGTGATGTACTTCATCTTGTCACAATTCAACTTATCCCGCCTTTTCTTCAGTCTTGGAGAATGCTTGTTTTCTTCAGGGAGATCATATGGGGTTCAGTGAGTCTATTGCCACAACTCACTGAACCCATCACCTTCTTCTTTGTCATAGAAGACATTCGTTGAGCTTCGCCTCTCTGAATGCTTGAGTCTTCCTTTTAGACTCAGTCTAGGAACTCGAAGGAAACTCACTGAGTGAATGTTCACTCAGTGACCTTGTTATGTTCAATGTTAATTGTAAAACCCGTATTTAAAAATCTGAATATTTAAATACGCAGTTTAAGTTTAATAAACTATATAAGTATTAATTTTAGACAGAGTTATAAACGCAGAAATTAAATACGCTATCCCAGTTTATTTAAATACTATAAATATTACAGTTTATTCAGGAAATAATTATTAAGTTTCAGAAAATATTACGTATGTATGGTTATTATACAGAAATAATTAAACGTAATTACGCAGCCTCGGTTTTATTTAAAACGTTACGTAGTTAATTATTTCAGAAAAATAATTAATAGTAATTAGTCAAGTATTATGTAAGTAACAATTATTCAGCATTATGTATGTATTTATTTTCAGTATAATGAATAAATACGTGACGGGTTTTAAAAATGATCACGCAAGTTAAATGTGTATAAACGAAACAAAACGAAAACGAGAAATAGTATAGATGGGCTGTTTTGTCCGTTGGATCAAACGAAAACAAGAAAAGGGTTTGGGCTTGAGCCCAACCCATTGCCAAAGAATAAACAGTCGGGGGTCATTCCCCTATTGTGTGTAACAGTAAACAAAAAAAAAAGATAGGGTTTCTGCTTTTTGGAGAACCGCCGGCGAAGGAAGAAAAAAAAAAGAAAAAGAAAAAGAAAAAGAAGTCGGGTCTTTTGTGCCCACCTCGATTCCAATGTTCAGGTCTTCGAGTTAATCATGATATCGTGGTAATCTTTCTGATTCCTTTCTTTTCTGATCACGAATCCAAAACCTTAAAATCAAGAAAGTAATTTTTTTTTAAGTAATTAACAAGCTTGGTTTCTGGGTTTGTGAAATCACGAAAAACCGAGAGCCAGTGCTCTCGGTGTGTTGCTGCTCGACCCAGCCGAGACCACAGCAGGTCTCGGTGGTGTTTC
The DNA here is from genome assembly GCA_025667525.1 of Glebionis coronaria. NCBI lineage: Eukaryota > Viridiplantae > Streptophyta > Magnoliopsida > Asterales > Asteraceae > Glebionis > Glebionis coronaria. Next base: position 498,747,246 of record CM046877.1, read on the forward strand.
TTTTGCTCAGCCACGAACAAACCCCAACAAGGGTGTCGGGTTTGCTTGTGTAGGAAAAACCGAGACCCTAGGGTCTCGGTGTGTTTTGTTTTCGGGACCAGCCGCGACCCTCAAGGGGTGCGCTGGTGGTTTCTGTGGTGACTGCAGCGACCAAGAGAGTCAACAAGGGTGCGTTTGGGGGTATAATCAGTAAGGGGGGCGTTTGGGATTGTCAAACAGTGGGAAACCAAAGGAGGGCAGTGGGAACTATATGAAACGGGGGAAACCAAAAGAAGGCAGTGGGAACTCTTTAACCAGAAAATAAAAAGGATTTTAGTTTGAGATTAGGGACAGTTTTGGTGACAATAAATTTTGTCGCAAAATCTGGCCGTTACGTGTATTTATGGCGTGTCATCAAAGCATGCAAGGTAATGTATTAAACATTAACTGACCAAACGGAAATACCGGAATCAAACATCGGTAGTCCAACATAAGCCCAAAATATAAAGATTAAGTACTGAAAGGAAAAAGGACGAAACAGTGTCCAAACAACCAAAGTAAAGTAACGTAATGTGTGCATAAAAATAAAGGAGTCTGGATAGCTCCCATCCCAATGCACGTACTCTCTTAGAAGTCCTAAGATCGTCCCTGTGTACCTGCCGTTAGAACATGAAAGGAACTACGGCTGAGCATGACGCTCAGTGGACGGATATAGCATGAATATGAAGTTACTAAAATGAAACATATGATAAAATACTGGAGCTGTAAGACTGATAAGTAAAGTTGCAGCGGAAATCTGTGTATAATCTATAAAGCCTGATTTATAAATAATAAAGTTGAACTGTTATCTGTTAAATCTGAAAACATGCATTTACTGTAATTTAATTGCCAGAGCTTATATAGGTCATGTGCTGTAACAACGTTGCATGAATAACTGGATGGGTGACCTCGTCATGCTGTAGAGGGGTGACCTCTAAATAACTGTGCTGGGTGGAGGGATCAACTCCAATGTGAAGGATGTAGAGCACACACCACATTCACCCTGATAACTTGTAACACATATAAGCCTAGGATGCATCCATACGCCCCACTAATAATACTGATAAAATGGCCAAGCTGAGCTGAGTGGGACGATGCAAGATATCACTCTCCTGCATGTGAGTCACGACACCGGTGCCTCTAGTGCCGTGGTTACGGTACCTCCGTAACTAGTACATAAACTAATCATGCTTATATATAACGCTCAGGCAATTTATTTAGTTATTAATATGATTACTGAAAAACTTAAACATATACTGGGGAAAAACATTTGGCTGAAGACGGGAAATCCTAATCATGCATAGAAAGGAAGTCCTTACTGAAAGGACAGAAAATCCGTACCTCGTGTCCAGTACTGAAATAAGACTGAAAGCTGACGGATCGAATCTGACTTCACGGATACTACATAAACTCTTTAACCAGAAAATAAAAAGGATTTTAGTTTGAGATTAGCGACAGTTTTGGTGACAATAAATTTTGTCGCAAAATCTGGTTTTTGACAGTTTTTAAAATCCAGATTTAGCGACACTTCTTAGTGACTCAGATTTTCTGTCACTAATTTCATCTAGACAGATTTTTACATGTATTGTTTAATTGTTTAGTGCGACCGAAAAGGGGTATCTCGATAGGCTCGGGACTATAATTAAAATGATAAAAACGACAACTTAGTTATACCTTATTTAATTCACTTTTATAAATAAATATTTTAAATGAATTATTTAGTAAATTAATTTGTTCATACTAAACTAGTTTTATAAATATTTAAAAGGGTATAATTTTATTAAATGAATTAAATTATTTTTGGAAACCTTCTTAATTAGGAAACTTTCTATTTTAGCAGGTTACCAAATATAGAATCAGTATAGACGTCAGAACGCGTTTTATACCATAATTAATAGTAGAACGACAATACGTTAATTAGAAATATTAGAACACTCAGATTTACCAGTTTATGCACATACAGTATATCAAGAATAGAATAAGTTAAAATTTGAACAGTTAAGAATCAGAAACAGGAAACAGTAATCAGATAACTTATTACGCGTTCGTTATTTATGTAGTAACCGTGAAGTCGGAGTAGATCTTTCAGCTTTCGTTCTTATTTCTTTACTGGACACGAGGTACGGATTTTCCGTCCTTTTAGTAAGGACTTCCTTTCCTATGCATGATTAGGATTCCCCGTCTGCAGCCAAATGTTTTCCCCAGTATATGTTTAAGCTTATCAGTAATCATGTTAATAATAAAATAAATTGCCTGAGCATTATATACAAGCATGCTTAGTTTATATACTAGTTACGGAGGTACCGTAACCACGGTACTAGAGGCACCGGTGCCGTGACTCACATGCAGGAGAGGGATATCCTGCATCGTCCTACTCAGCTCAGCTTGGCCATTTTATCAGTATTATTGGTGGGGCGTATGGATGCATCCTAGGCTACAGTTTACAGTTTAGCAGGTGAATGTGGTGTGTGCTCTACATCCTTCACATTGGAGCTGATCCCTCCACCCAGCACAGTTATTTAGAGGTCACCCCTCTACAGCATGACGAGGTCACCCCTCCAGTTATTCATGCAACGTTGTTACAGCACATGACCTATATAAGCTCTGGCAATTAAAATACAGTAAATGCATGTTTCAGTTTTATCAGATAACAGTTCAGCTTTATTATTTTATAAATCAGGCTTTACAGATTATACACAGATTTCCGCTGCAACTTTACTTATCAGTCTTACAGCTCCAGTATTTTACCATCTGTTTCATTTCAGTAGTTCCTTATCATGCTTTATATCCGTTCACTGAGCGTTATGCTCAGCCGTAGTTCCTTTCATGTTCTAACGGCAGGTACACCAGGACGCTTTTAGGATTCTAAGGGCATGTGCATTTGGATGGAAGCTATCCAGACTTCGTACTTTATGCATTTATTACATTTTTCGCTTATTTGGACAATGTTTAGTCCTTTCATTCAGTATTTTATTTTTCATGTTTTGGGCTTATGTTTGGATTTGCCGATGTTTGATTCCGGTATCTCCTTTATGGTCAGTTAATGTTTTAGGACATTTACCTTATGCTTTGATGACACGCCATAAATACACGTAACGGTCCATTTATCCAAGTGGGGTGTTACAATTATGGTATCAGAGACAGGTTCGACCTGTAGGCTCTAAAAACTTGACATGTGACTAGTGGGTAGTCACCAGGAACTTCCTAGATTTTGGCGTTGTTATCTTTCATGTTTTTCATGGATTATTCAGTCAGTTTTCTTCATTTATCAGTCAGTTTTCTTAAAGTTTTGACTAAGTAAAAGGTTGGTACATAACTAGCCATATTTAGTCGCATGTGCTTTTCTGCGAATTTTGTTTTGGTGAACCGACCCATAGGCGTTCACCCTTGCCCGTTCAGATTTTGTATTGATGAACTGAACCTAGGCATTCATCCTTATTCATGTCAGATTCATGTTGTCAGTCAAGTAATTCTTGGTGTACCAGCCATAAACGTTCACCATTGATCAGGTCAAATTTCATGCTATTCAGTCGAAGGTTGTTTTGTGAACCGATTCATAGATGTTCACCTTGTCATATCAGGACATTTAATAAATTTAGACAAGTATGAATTGGACTACAGCCAACCATATTTAGTCCTAGATTATAAATTTCTATACATGACAGTTCTCAAAAAAAAAAAAAAAACTTGACCAGTATGGATCGAACCATAATAGCCCATACTTAGTCTCATGTTTTCTTCTTTGGATTCTTAGGATTGAACCATAGCTATCCACATCAGTTAATGTTAAACCTCAGTTGATTATTCTCCTATGTTATTTGTATCAGTCAAGTTTATACTTTCACGAGAATGTCTTTTCATGCTGACTAAGTTCATGTCTCCTTATGAGGATTATGTTTTCAGCAAGGTGATAGTGTTTTCACCCTAAAATACAAAAGGATTACAGTATCATCCTATTTCATGATAAATCATGTTCTGGTTTTCATCAATCATGTCTTATACTGGACATTGATAAAACTCCGTTTTATCATACTTTTCAGCCTCTATACAACCGGCATTAAGTCAACGCAGGAATTGTCAACCTATCATGTTATTTATTTCAGATCAGTTTACTACCGTTTAAATCAATTTATTTCCTAGATCACGTCAGACAAGCGACACCAGTATCGGCCATCCAATAAAATTCCCACCAGTGCCATGAACAGTAATCTATATGGACCCTCTGTATAGTGCCTCAGTTATGCTCCTTGTACAGTGATACATGTGTATTCCACGTACAATGTCTCGATATGCTTCATGTGCAATATTCATTTTGTACTTCATGTACAGTAGTCCAGGTGTACACCAGGTACCCTACTCCAAGGATATTGCTAATCGATCCTCAATCATCTCGGGCGTTTCCACTTGTCGATATTTTACCAGGTGCTGATGCTGCCCGTGAGTTGAAGATTTTACCAGATGCTGATGCTGCGAACACTTTGAAGACCTCACGATCGCTGATGCTGCTGATACGTTGGAGATTTCCCAAGATGCTGTTTCCGTTCATATCATGAAGACTCCGCAGAGCAAGGACGAAAATTATAAATTTGAACTTTATGTCAAGACAAAATTTCAACCATCAGACACTACCATTCCATTTCATACTTTTACCTTCTCAGTTAGATGTCACACTCTACTCAGCCAACCGTATATTCAAAGAGTGGGAACCGGAACTCAGCCGGCCACTCAGCAGAATAGTTACATGAATCAGGGTCATGATAATGATCGTCATAAATTGACAGACAAAGCAGTAGTGACAACCACCGTGCTTATAAGTAATCAATCAGTAACCATCAGAACTCCGGAACGGACGTGACCAGAAATACAGAGGTCAGTAGTCTAACCGGTCCGCCAACCCTAGCAGTTACTAGAAATTCTTAATCTCATTCAGACTCACCCATTAAAATACATGTTCAGACAACAGTCAAGACGTAGGTCCCAAGTATCATTTCGGAAGACACATGTCAGGACACCAGTCATAGTACACGTTGTACGAATCTTTTCTCAGAATACGAACCATAACTCATAACTCCAGTATGTTCCTGAATCAGGCCCTCGGTAATTCAGGGTACCCTTCAGAAAGGGGTATACCCGTTCTATTATGCCACGCATGAATCAGATCATAAAAATTTCAGTCACCACCACTAGAGTATTATTCAAGTTAAACACATAGTATTCATTATGTGAGATTACAGACGAACACATTCACTGAAAAGTCACCATGTTTACTTCATGTGTTCTTATGTCAGCTTTATCTCAAATCAGGTAGTTACCTGCCTCTCAGCCATAAAGGACTCAACAGTATCACCATGTTTATTAAAGTCTTATTTGGTGTTAACGACGAGATCCGTCTTACTAAATCCCAAATATATTCATTATACTTGCTACCAGAAAAATCAGTACAATTTATTTCTGCCTTACAAGCGCGTGACTTATCAGTCCATAGCTACGAAGATTCTCCAGCCACCAGTTATAATCCACTTCTTAAATTCTTTAAATTCATGATCAGCAGATTATACTAGAGTTTCCAGATGTCATTCAAGAAAGTTTTTCAAGAAAGTTCTTCCTTACCACGAGCAAGAGTTTAACATCGAGCTTGTCTCAAGAACAGAACCTGTTTTCAAAACTCTTAATTGCAGGGTTTTAGCTACGTTAAAAGAGTTGCAGCAATTGCTGCAAGAGTTACCAAAACTAGGCTTTATTCGCCCTAGCACACCATCGAAAAATTTATCAGATCACCATTCTTAATCGATATTCATTCCACGAATAGAAAGTTTAATTAACCTACTACGAGGTGTTTTAAACATTCTCCCAGAAAAATTCAAGATCATGCCACCATCAGTGGTGAGGGAAGAACATGATGTTCTTCAGACCGTTGTTGCACATATTATAGCCACTCTAAAAATTTTAAATTGTACTTCTGAGCTTCCTAATGCTCCAGCTATAGTATGAAAATTTATGAATAAATTTTTCTTGATTTCTCAGACAAAATCGTCAGTATATTCATTGATTACATTCTGATCTGCTAAATTCTAGATAAGAACACGAGAATCATCTTCTTACATTTGTACAGAATCTTCGATAGGAGAAAATTTTATATACAAGCTTCCAGATGAAGATTCCATTGAACAAGTGGCATTTCTGAGCCATTCTACCTTAACAGGAAGAAATTTCAAACAATGCTGCGCAGGTGAAGGCCATCACCTGATGTTCCCGACCGACGCCGGTGGACGAAGTACAATTTTCTAGAACTCAATTGACTGCTACCGCAGAAATTGCTGACAGTTTCCACCAGAAATTTTTCTATGGCTGCCTAATCAGATTTCCACCAGAAGGTCCCATAATCCCATCATACATTGATGCAGCTATGTTCGTATTTAATGCCTGACATACCTCAGGTTCAAGATAGAACACCGACGTGCTATTACTACCAGTAGAAATTCCAGATCCGAAAGGAGACAAGACTCCATGGAGATTGTTATCAGCTTACCATAGACTCAGAGAAAGCATGATACTATCTAAGTTATCATCAACCATGTAATCAGCCTGCGCGTCTCTTTCATCCGAAAGGATCACGTAGTAGCAGATCTGCAGAAAACGTTAAAATCTGCAGAAAATGTTAAAATTCAGCAGTAAATCGTACGAATTCAAGGCACTCCTTTGACCATCATATCAGACAGGATTCATGTTCACGATAAAGTGTATGTTCACGCCCACTTTAAATTCATGTTTATTTTCACTTTCACGTTTACGTCGCATTCGCGGTATGATGCTGTTTCAGTTCATCTTTATGCTATCTCATAATTTAAGCTCACGTATGTGTTCATAACATTGTTCACGTTCAAGTTCGTGTGCCAATTCACGATACACGTTTCTCAGTTTATTACTGAATACGGTTATAGAAAGCTTGAGAAACCAGACTCAAGTTTAGCACATCTATTCCATAACCAGGCAGACGTTACACACCTCAGGCCGTATCGCTTGGCATTCTTTCCTCAGTCAGCATACGTTCATGATATATTCTAGTATCACGTTTACAGTATGATTCGCTTATCATATTCTAATTCCATACCAGCGCCCCTCATATAATTATGAACCACGTTCACAATTGCTCACTTAGCACGTTCACAATTGTTCACGTAGTTTGTCCCTATATATATTCTCAACAGCTTGCTCAGAGAGAGAAATGTTATCTTTTCAGGATAATTGTACGTACCGTTTCATGTATACTACATGCTATAGTTTATTCATTCAGGTTCAGAAAATCCATCTTAAGTATGGAACCTGAAAGTATTCAGCATCATCAGGAAAGGGTCATCAGGACCAAGATTTTTTTATTATGTTTAGACCTTTGAAGGAATCGTTTCGAGCGGGAGGCCACTCGAAACAGAGGAGTCCATCCGGACCTCTCGTCCCCTTTCCTTCAATAAATCCAGTTAAGTTCTTTCAGTCATGTCACGTTCCATGTTCTCTTCAGCTATGTCACGTTACATGATAATTTCAGTCATGTCAGGTTTATACCTATCAGCAGCATTATGTCTTAATTAGAAGACAATTCATCCTTCAGCTTAATTGTCTTTTCAGTCTACGTGTTCTTTCAGTTCTTATAACTTCATCAGCTTATTACCTTTAATTCGAGGACGAATTTCTCCTTTTTAGAGGGGAAGAATTGTAAAACCCAGTATAGTCGTATCTTTAATTCGGGGACGAATTATTGTTTTTAGAGGGGAAGAATTGTAAAACCCGTATTTAAAAATCAGAATATTTAAATACGCAGTTTAAGTTTAATAAACTATATAAGTATTAATTTTAGACAGAGTTATAAACGCAGATTTTAAATACGCTATCCCAGTTTATTTAAATACTATAAATATTACAGTTTATTCAGGAAATAATTATTAAGTTTCAGAAAATATTACGTATGTATGGTTATTATACAGAAATAATTAAACGTAATTACGCAGCCTCGGTTTTATTTAAAACGTTACGTAGTTAATTATTTCAGAAAAATAATTAATAGTAATTAGTCAAGTATTATGTAAGTAACAATTATTCAGCATTATGTATGTATTTATTTTCAGTATAATGAATAAATACGTGACGGGTTTTAAAAACGATCACGCAAGTTAAATGTGTATAAACGAAACAAAACGAAAACTAGAAATAGTATAGATGGGCTGTTTTGTCCGTTGGATCAAACGAAAACAAGAAAAGGGTTTGGGCTTGAGCCCAACCCATTGCCAAAGAATAAACAGTCGGGGGTCATTCCCCTATTGTGTGTAACAGTAAACAAAAAAAAAGATAGGGTTTCTGCTTTTTGGAGAACCGCCGGCGAAGGAAGAAAAAAAAAAGAAAAAGAAAAAGAAGTCGGGTCTTTTGTGCCCACCTCGATTCCAATGTTCAGGTCTTCGAGTTAATCATGATATCGTGGTAATCTTTCTGATTCCTTTCTTTTCTGATCACGAATCCAAAACCTTAAAATCAAGAAAGTAATTTTTTTTAAGTAATTAACAAGCTTGGTTTCTGGGTTTGTGAAATCACGAAAAACCGAGAGCCAGTGCTCTCGGTGTGTTGCTGCTCGACCCAGCCGAGACCACAGCAGGTCTCGGTGGTGTTTCTTTTGCTCAGCCACGAACAAACCCCAACAGGGGTGTCGGGTTTGCTTGTGTAGGAAAAACCGAGACCCTAGGGTCTCGGTGTGTTTTGTTTTCGGTACCAGCCGCGACCCTCAAGGGGTGCGCTGGTGGTTTCTATGGTGACTGCAGCGACCAAGAGAGTCAACAAGGGTGCGTTTGGGGGTATAATCAGTAAGGGGGGCGTTTGGGATTGTCAAACAGTGGGAAACCAAAGGAGGGCAGTGGGAACTATATGAAACGGGGGAAACCAAAAGAAGGCAGTGGGAACACTTTAACCAGAAAATAAAAAGGATTTTAGTTTGAGATTAGCGACAGTTTTGGTGACAATAAATTTTGTCGCAAAATCTGGTTTTTGACAGTTTTTAAAATCCAGATTTAGCGACACTTCTTAGTGACTCAGATTTTCTGTCACTAATTTCATCTAGACAGATTTTTACATGTATTTTTTAATTGTTTAGTGCGACCGAAAAGGGGTATCTCGATAGGCTTGGGACTATAATTAAAATGATAAAAACGACAACTTAGTTATACCTTATTTAATTCACTTTTATAAATAAATATTTTAAATGAATTATTTAGTAAATTAATTTGTTCATACTAAACTAGTTTTATAAATATTTAAAAGGGTATAATTTTATTAAGTGAATTAAATTATTTTTGGAAACCTTCTTAATTAGGAAACTTTCTATTTTAGCAGGTTACCAAATATAGAATCAGTATAGACGTCAGAACGCGTTTTATACCATAATTAATAGTAGAACGACAATACGTTAATTAGAAATATTAGAACACTCAGATTTACCAGTTTATGCACATACAGTATATCAAGAATAGAATAAGTTAAAATTTGAACAGTTAAGAATCAGAAACAGGAAACAGTAATCAGATAACTTATTACGCGTTCGTTATTTATGTAGTAACCGTGAAGTCGGAGTAGATCTTTCAGCTTTCGTTCTTATTTCTTTACTGGACACGAGGTACGGATTTTCCGTCCTTTTAGTAAGGACTTCCTTTCCTATGCATGATTAGGATGCCTCGTCTGCAGCCAAATGTTTTCCCCAGTATATGTTTAAGCTTATCAGTAATCATGTTAATAATAAAATAAATTGCCTGAGCATTATATACAAGCATGCTTAGTTTATATACTAGTTACGGAGGTACCGTAACCACGGTACTAGAGGCACCGGTGCCGTGACTCACATGCAGGAGAGGGATATCCTGCATCGTCCTACTCAGCTCAGCTTGGCCATTTTATCAGTATTATTGGTGGGGCGTATGGATGCATCCTAGGCTACAGTTTACAGTTTAGCAGGTGAATGTGGTGTGTGCTCTACATCCTTCACATTGGAGCTGATCCCTCCACCCAGCACAGTTATTTAGAGGTCACCCCTCTACAGCATGACGAGGTCACCCCTCCAGTTATTCATGCAACGTTGTTACAGCACATGACCTATATAAGCTCTGGCAATTAAAATACAGTAAATGCATGTTTCAGTTTTATCAGATAACAGTTCAGCTTTATTATTTTATAAATCAGGCTTTACAGATTATACACAGATTTCCGCTGCAACTTTACTTATCAGTCTTACAGCTCCAGTATTTTACCATCTGTTTCATTTCAGTAGTTCCTTATCATGCTTTATATCCGTTCACTGAGCGTTATGCTCAGCCGTAGTTCCTTTCATGTTCTAATGGCAGGTACACCAGGACGCTTTTAGGATTCTAAGGGCATGTGCATTTGGATGGAAGCTATCCAGACTTCGTACTTTATGCATTTATTACATTTTCCGCTTATTTGGACAATGTTTAGTCCTTTCATTCAGTATTTTATTTTTCATGTTTTGGGCTTATGTTTGGATTTGCCGATGTTTGATTCCGGTATCTCCTTTATGGTCAGTTAATGTTTTAGGACATTTACCTTATGCTTTGATGACACGCCATAAATACACGTAACGGTCCATTTATCCAAGTGGGGTGTTACATTAATAATTCACTTAGGCTGATTGTTATTCAAATCCTTCAAGGAGGTCATTAGGTACTAAATTGACCTAACAATCTCCCCCTATTTGGATATAAAATTTGCCTAAGTGAAATTGTTATAAGTGAGCAAAGAGGCTTCTTCTTACTACAAACTATTCTCCCTGATGAAAAGACTTAATATAACAAAGTACTTCATTTTCATTCATCATTACATAAGACTGAATAGTCTGATACAAGAAACATAAAAAACAAAAGATTACAGTTATTCAGGAATCCATTGCTTCCCTCTTCACCCTTGATGACTTTAACACCTTTTCTTTGTCAGGCCTCCTAGCAATTATCTCCATGAGCTTCTCACCAAATCTTTTATTCTCATCAGTCTGAATTTGTCCAGCCATCACAAGAAAGATGAGAACACTCTCAGTGGTGCATTTCTCTATGTCACTCATTCTTTGAAATGCTTGATCCCAAAATACATCAATGAAGAAGATACCCCACTCAGGTTACTCTATAACCTTATTGTTCACAAAGGGGACATTTTTAAGGAGAGTACGATTGCATTCTAACCCAGAGATCTTAGTCTCAGCTTCAAGCTCAACTCTTTTTCTCTTTCTTCCATGGGCTTTGGTAGGATCATGTTCAGATAAAGGAAGATCTTCAGTGATTCCCAATTATTCCTTCATTTGATTCAACCTCTCATATCTCTTACTGAGAGAGTTGAGTATCTTAGGGACACACTTGTTTGTTTTAGTCCTGAAAATTCTTCCCATTTCGTCCCACTCACTGAGACCGAAATCACCAAATGAAAATTTCTTCATGACTTCAAAGTTCCTCTCATCATTGTTTCTATAAACAGATACTGAGACTGGTGTGGTATGAGGAATGATCTGAAGATTAGTGATTGGTTCAGGCTTTCTTCTTTGGGTGACGACTTTGGTGTATTGGTCATACAACTTCTTGAGTTGTGTGGTTCTTTGTTTTTGCTTTAATACCATTTCATCCTGAATGGCCTTGAGTTCCTCCTCCTGCTTCTGAATAAACTCCTCTCCCCCTTTCTTTCTCAACAAGACCTTAGGGTTACCACCCACTTCTTTTACAAAATCAGTGGACACCTTCAAGATCTCAGCCTTTGTTGCTTCATTAGCCTTAGCCGACTCCATTCTATCTAGATACACATGGATTTGATCAGGAGTCATTTGGTACATTATTCCATTTATCTCATATGGTACCAAGACCAAGGCATCAGGGTCGGGCCTTACTTCCCTTGAAGCCTTTACAAGTTTCTTTAGAGGTGTAAGGGTTTCATCAGCTATACCTTTGCCCCTATCTGACTTAGATACTGAGGGCTCAGGGTTAGGAGGAATTGAGTTTAAGGGTTGGGGTTGTGCTAGTCTTTCCTGCTCCCCCTCAGTGTGAGAGGGAGGTTCATTCCATGTTAACATCATTGGTGGCACATTCTCCCCCTAAAAAGTTGAAGGATCAGCCTGACTAATCCCAACTTTTGCCCTTTGTGAGGATCCTGAGGTGGGGGAAGATCCCTTAAAAGCTTGAAACATCTCAGTCACCATCTCCTTCATGGACTGAGTATCTGCTTTGATAGTTCGAACATCTAACTGAATAAGGGATTGAGTGTTTTCAATGGTGGTGATCCTTGTCCTGAGCCTAGGAATATCAGCTTCTTTCAGGGATTTGGAGATGTCAGAGAGATTGGTGGCATTAGCCATGTATCCTTGTGCAGCTCTTGACAATCTAAACTCTGCTTCAGCATCCATATGAACATCCTCATAGATGGCATCGCATTTCCCTTTCACCACATCCAAGTCAGACTTGAGAGAGTCTAACCTAGTGAAAACCTCAGTGAGCCTGTCCACCTTCAGGAACTCAAGTAATTGACCAACTCTGGAATTGGACTCAGTGGTGCTAGTGATCAGTTTATCCAGAGTTGTCTTTAAGGACACATTTGCCTCTACCGTTGGAAGAGCATGGTTAAGGAAGTTGATGAGCTTCTTTTCCTGATTCTCATGACTGTTGTTAACAGAGCTGATGAATTCCATTTGATTATCTACCTGAATTCTCATCTTCTCCTCAGCCACATCAAACCTATCACCATATGTCCTGAACTCATCAAGGAGTTCATGAGCCTTTGAAGCCAAATTTTCATGAGCCTGAGTTACCTCAGCCTGTAAGGCTTTCAAAGCTACCTCATCTAGAACCACAGTCTGAGTCCCCAATGTTAAGGTGTCAAGTTTTGCCTCATGGGAGGGATTTTTCGGTGCCTCAGGGGAGGGCTCCTTTTGTTCGGATGCCTCAGGGGAGGGCTTTTGTTGAGCCTCAGGGGAGGGCTGTATGTCTGCGAACAAGGGAGGGGACTGTGGCTTCTGGTCTGATTGAGGAGGGGCCTGAGTTTCAGGTTCTTCCCCAGTCTCAATCATTTCGTCGTCGTCACTGAACCCTTGGAGTAACTCATCAGACTTCTCAAGTAAACTTATAAAATCTCCAAAGTTCAGTGACCCCTTAGGTTTATCCAGCTCCCCTTCAAAAGAAGGTTTGCCTTTGTTGTCGTCACTCCCTGCCCCAAATCCTGAGGCTTGGGATTTAGCCAACTGATACTCAGGGGCAGTTTGTTATTGATCAATGGTGGAGGTAGGATCTCTATCAGCATGGTGTTTTACCCGTGGGCGTCCCTCTGGGTCTTTGGGATCAAGATTGGTTCCCTCAGGCAAAGACTTTTGTTTTAGTGTGCCTTCATCGGGTGTTGTGGAAGTGAGATTCCTATCAGCGGGGTGTTTTACTCGTGGGCGTCCCTCTGAGTCTAAGGAATCAAGTTTTGGGTCCTCAGGCAAAGACTTTTTAGCTAGTGTGCCTTCATTGGACTTGGTAGAAGTTATAGGCCTATCAGCGAGGTGTGTTACCCGTAGGCGTCTCTCTGAGTCTTTGTCCTTAGGTTTGACCTCAGGCAAAGGTTGTGATTTACGAATTCCCTCATCGGTCTGAGTGGAAGGCAGTCCCGTAGAAGAAGGTTATTTGTTTCCTTCTCCATCAAGAGGACCAGTAGTTTGGCCCGTCGACCTTGATTGTGATGTATTTGTTTCCTTCTTTCCCTTGGGGTATTTGAAGCTTGGTCTTAACAAGGGTAGTCTTTTTAGCCTTGGCCTTTTTGGGTCGTGCCTCGGAAGCCTCAGGTCCCTGTGCCTTTGTTGGTTTAGTCTTTGGCACAGTCTGAGTCTTCTTGTTCCCCTTCTTTGGTAAGAAGGGAATGGGAGACACGGACGATTCAAGACTGATCACCTCAGTCATGTGAGCCATCAATGCAATGGGGTTGACTTCAGATGGGTTCTTTGAAAAGTTTGTGGAACTCAGGATTGGAGTAGAAAAAACATTGAATTTTTCCTAAGTGTTAAGGGAACCCAGTAATCGTTCTAAGGCGCATGGTATGAATCTTGGGTAAGAAACATATTTTTGCCTTGACTCCTTTATGAGCCTGGTTACGAGATCATTATAAACAATCTCTCCTATGTCAATATTCAGTCCATTAATAAGACTGTAGATTAGCATCTGCTGAGTAGAATTAACTTGCTCAGTAGATGAGTAGTTCCCACCGATCACCTGAATCACAAAAGTGACCAGGATCCTCCAAGCCATGGGGAAAGCAATTTTTATCAATGGGGTTTTAGTCACAAGTAACTCAGGGACCCCGATTTCTTTTAGTCCTTTTTTAACTGACTCCATGTCAAGATGTGCAACATACTTTCCATTGTTATAATCAAGTCCACTGCTTTGACAAAATGTTTTGAAGTCTAAAATCAATGGCGTCTTCGCATTGTTTGTAGTGAACATGATGACACAGTTCTTATGTGACTTGATCTCAGACCCCTGAGATCCTTCAGGCCCTTGGGTAGGGGTTACAACCACAGCCGTATACCAGAACTCCCTGAGATATTCATGGTAGAAGACTGAGGGGGTTTTTGTAAAAGCATCAACCCAATCACAGTTTTTCAAAAATTTGCAAATTGGTTTGTAGGCTGATACACTACTAGGGTAATTGAAATTTCTCTCATAGTTGTTTCCAGCAAAATGGACACCCTCATTGGTGAGATGTTCAGCCTGAGGGGCATATTTGATAACCTTAGACATTGCCATTAAAGATAGCTTTTAAAGATTTGAAAAAGGACAATGGCAATTTGTGGAAATCAAATCAGGACTTGTTTCTTGTTATAATACAACAAGATTCACCAAGTGACCCAATGAGAACTTTTGCCTTATAAAAAGGATCAAGAGTTATAAACAATAGGTAACTTTGACTTCTTGTGCTATATAACAATAAAACGAGTAATCAATGTGATCGCCTTGTGTACAAGAAACCTTTTCTGGAAATTAGTTTGTCTTTGAGAGAAAATTTTGTCAGAGTAAAATTGCAAGTTCTTTGTGTGTGTGTTTGTTGTGGTTGTGGGGTATTTATAGGCTCGGATGTGAAGAATATTTTTATTTGCTATAATTTCTTTTCACATCCGCATTTAATGAAAGCGTACAAGTGGTCCCCCTATTTTCTTGGAAACTATTCCATTACTGCAAAGATAACGCTTTTTCAGAGATGACGTGGGGTCACGTGCATTTGAAAGGACGTTTTTACAACGGATTTTGCTAGAAAAAAGGGTAAGCATTTAATACTTAGTGGGATACTTGTCATGAGTGACCCTTTGACTGGTTTATGACAATTTATTGAAGGAATATATGTTCCTTATTTAATATTGTGACTCACCAACCTAGGACATTAAGTAACTAAATCCTTAGAGCATTTAGTTACACCATTTAATGTACCTCAGTGTCAAAGGGAGGACAATAAGATATACTTACTCAGAGTGAAGATAAAGAATATACATTATACTGAATCCAATGTCATCAGGGAGACTGATTAATCAATATTCAGCATACCAAGTTCAGCTTTCAGTCTAGTGAACGTTGGTTCATCCAAAGGTTTGGTGAAAATATCAGCTAGCTGATATTCAGTGGGGATGAAGTGTAATTCAATATCTCCTTTTAAGATGTGATCCTTGAGGAAGTGATATCTTATGTCAATGTGTTTAGTCCTTGAATGTAGGACCGGAATATTTGAAATGGCAATTGCACTGGTGTTGTCACAAAAGATAGGGACTACTTTGTATTCCACATTATAGTCCCTGAGTTGACTTTTCATCCAAAGGATGTTTGCACAATAACCAGCAGCTGCCACGTATTCAGCCTCAGGAGAGGACATTGCGACTGACTGCTGTTTCTTTGCACTCCAAATACTAGTTTTCCACCAAGGAATTGACATGCACCTGAGGTACTTTTTCTATCCATGTTGCAGCCAGCATAGTCTGAGTCTGAGTATCCTTTAAGATCGAAGCCTGAACAATGAGGATACCATAGACCTAGTGATGGAGTACCCTTCAGGTACCTGAAGATTCGTTTAACAGTAGTAAGATGTGATTCTTTGGGATCGGCCTCATATCTTGCACATAAGATTGTTGAGAACTGAATATCAGGCCTGGTTGTAGTTAGGTACATTAATGATCCAATCATTCCCCTGAATAAGGTTTGATTGACTCGTTTACCAGCAAGATCAGGACCTAAGTTGTTGGGGGGAACCATGGGAGTCTTTACTGAAGCACACTCAAAGATATCATTCTTAAGTATTTCTCTGGTGTATTTTTCTTGACAGACTGAGATCCCCTTGTCCCCCTGTTTGATTTGTAGTCCAAGAAAATATGTTAATTCACCCATCATACTCATTTCAAATTTCTTTGTAATAAGTTTTTCAAACTTTCTACAAAGATCATAGTTAGTAGATCCGTATATGATGTCATCAACATATATCTGAACTAGTAGAACATCCTCCTTGGTTCTGAAGATAAACAAGGTGTTATCTATCTTCCCCCTAACAAATTTGTTCATTATCAGGAATGTAGAGAGAGTTTCATACCATGCCCTTGGTGCTTGTTTCAGTCCATAAAGGGCCTTGTCAAGTTTACAAACATGGTTTGGGAACTCAGAACTCTCAAAACCAGGAGACTGAGTAACATAAACTTCTTCAGTGATCTTTCCATTCAGGAAGGCACTTTTTACATCCATTTGGAAAATTTGAAGTTCATGTAGGTAGCATAGGCAAGGAAGATCCTGATGGCTTCCATTCTTGCTACAGGGGCGAAGGTTTCCTCATAGTCGATCCCTTCAAGTTGACCACACCCCTGAACAACCAGCCTAGCTTTGTTTTTGATGACAATTACATCTTCATCAGTCTTGATTTTAAATACCCATTTTGTACCAAGAGTTGATTTCCCTTTAGGGAGAGGAACTAGTTTCCACACTTTGTTCCTGAGGAATTGGTTGAGCTCTTCTTGCATGGCCTCAACCCACCGTGGATGTGTCAGGGCCTCTGAAACCTTCTTTGGTTCAATTTTAGAGAGAAAGTCTGCAAACAGACATTCATGGGCTAAGGCAGCAGAGAGTTTAGCAGCCTGACTACGTGTGAGCATCCCCTCAGATACATCACCAATTATGTTTACAAGATCTATGTGTTGTTGTCTTGACCATCTGTCCTAAGGACTTGGATTAGAGCTTGTTGATGGTTGGTGATTATCAAGGACCAGAGATTCAGTACACTGTACTGGGACATCACCTCCTTCTGAAGGATTTTCAGTAATAGGGTATTCAATATTTTCATCACTTGTACCTTCAGTGTTCTCATAGATGGGTGAACCGTTTGATTCATTAGCTTGAGAAGTGATAACTTCAGGGACATGTTGGGATGTGATTAAATTATCAATTGACCTATTATGAGGTGATATATGGAAGAAAATATCAGCATCAGTTTGATACTGTTTTGAGGGACAATGTTCATACTCATCAGGAGGATATCTTGATGAGTCATTGATCCATATTTCTTCCATTGATTGATTTGTGAAGTTAATGGCATCCATACTTTCATCAAAGGTGACATGAAATGACTCCTCAATCTGTTGTCTCCTTGTGTTAAAGACCCTGAAGGCTTTGGAGACAAAAGAGTATCCAAGAAAGTATCCATCATCAGCTTTGGCATAAAATTTACCAAGATGGTCCTTTTGATTGTGAATGAACACAGGACAACCAAACACATGAAAGTAGCTGATATCTGGAATCCTTTCCCTGAATATTTCATAAGGAGTCTTATCATGTCTTTTGACAATGATACATCTGTTCTGAGTATAGCAAGCTATTTTTACAGCCTCAGTTAAGAAGTGTTTTGAAAGATTGGATCCATTAAGCATGGTTCGAGCAGCTTCGATGAGAGTTATATTCTTCCTTTCAGCCACACCATTTTGTTTAGGTGTGTAAGGAGAAGAGAAGTTCTGAGAAATTCCTTTCTCATCACAAAAAACTCTCAAGCTCTTGGTTCCTGAATTATGTTCCATTATCAGTTCGTATTTGTTTAACTTTAGTATCATTTTGATTTTCTAATTGCCTGATAAAAGACATTATGAATTCAGGAGCTTGACTTTTCTTTTTCAGGAAGTATACCCAAGTGTATCTAGAATATTCATCAACAATCACAAGAGTGTATTTCTCATGATTTATAGACATTGGACTGACTGGTCCAAACAAGTCCATATGAAGAAGATGAAGACACTTCCTGATAGAAAAATTTTGTTTTGGCTTAAAAGAAGCTCTCTTGTGTTTACCTTTTTCACAGCCTGAACAAGGTTTTTCTTTTGCATACACAAGAGAAGGTAAGCCAAGAACTTTGTTTTGTTTTGCAAGTTTGTTCATATCTTTGAAATTTAGATGTGACAGTCTCTTATGCCAAAGCCAATTGACAGAGTCTGAGGCTTTAGCAAAGAAACATGCTCCTGAGTTTGTTACAGATGATATGTCTAGGACATATACATCATTTCTTCTTGGAGCAGTCAACACAATTTCTTTGTTAGCATTAAATATTGTACCTTGCTTATCATCAAACTGAACGATGTACTTAGCATCACACAGTTGGCTGATACTGATGAGATTGTACTTCAGACCGTTTACAAACGCCACTTTTGAGAAAACTATTCCACCACATTTAATTGTACCATATCCCTCAGTAACACAAGATGAATTATCACCAAATACTACCTTAGGACCTGGTTGCTCCACGTATTTGTGCAGATAACTTTTGACCCCTGTCATACTTCTTGAACACCCACTGTCTAAGGACCAGACAGGCTCCTTGAAGTGTTTCTGCATAAATAACGAGGTGGATTAGTTTCTCTTGTGTGCCTACTTTTTAGTAGGCCCTTTGGCTCGAAGAGCCTGACGTCTTTCACCCCGTTTGAAGTACTCAAACTCAGCATGGTCTGAGGTAGAATGAACATTGCTTCCACATGTTTTGCAGCTTAGTCCAACTGAGGATTCAGTACTTTGAGATGACTCAGCTATCATTCCTCTTCTAACCATGATGATTCTATTGTGTCCTGAGGTAGTGTGATCATTGCTTCCACAAATCTCACACTCAGGATAGTATACACAATCATCAGGTCTATGATCGGGAATCCCACAATGTGTACAAGGTGGGTAAGGCTTAGCCTTGGATTTTCTGGGCCCATAGTTGTAAGGCTGAGCATTGTATCTTTTAGCATTTTTAATAGAAGCAATGTGCATCTCATGATCTGCTGTCATGTGATCTTCACTTTTACATTTCATGCAATAGAGGACTCTATAGCAGTCGTCAGTGGTGTGATTTGTATAGTGATATAGCTCACAAGTAGGTTTCTTTGTTTTAACTTTCTTGGAAGACTCAGGTTCAGTTTTGTTACTTGTTGATGATTCAGGCTGTGAGGACACAGATGTTTCACCCTGAGTTTTAGAGGCTGAGTTCAGCTTCTCTTCCATGAAAAGTTGGAATAATCTACTTAACTCCTATTGATTTACAATAGGAGTAAAGTTGACTGAATGTTTAGGAGTCCTTGAAGGAGATATAGGTTTGGTTATCTTTTCAGTGACAATTCCTGACTCAGTGTGATCTGGTATCATGTTTGAGTCAGGCTTTGTTTGTTCAATACAACCTAACCCAGCTCTTCCTCTAGAGTGTTCTTGATAAGACAATGGAATTAGTTCAGAACATGGACTTGCTCCTTGAAGGTTTTTCAATGGAGGTAGAGGAGTCTGAATGTTTTCAGCGACACTAGATGTTTCAGTGTTACTGACTTTATCAGTCTCTTCATTCAGACCAAGTTTTTCATTAATAGCCTGAGATTCAGGAATTAATATTTTTCTAGTGTCAAAGTTAGGCAAAACACTCTCAGGATTTGATCTCTCAACCCAGTCTTTTGACTTAGGAATCATTTCATGATCAAACCCAACTGAAGCAGGGAGAAATGCCTTTTCACTCATTTCCTTAGTTGGTGTCTTTTCAGTGAGTTTTCGTGCCCCAAGAATTTTCTTCTTTTGAGCAGGTATTTGACTGTTTATACATTGAGAAGCTAAGGTAGAGCTATTTGTCCATTTCTCATTGATTCGTTTTTCTTCCTTAAGTTGTTCTTGAAGAGCATGATTGATTTTAGTGAGTTCAGTGTTCTGAAGTTGACAGCTTACTGCTTCAAGTTTAGCTTGTTTTAGAACTAATAAATCATCTCTATATTTGTTTAATTCAAAAACAAGTTTATTATATTTTGACAAAAGTTTCAATCTCTGCTCTTCAACAAACGATAGATCAATGTTAATATACTTAAGGAATTTTTGCCAATCATATTCTTCATCCATAGAGAGAAGCATGTTTACCTTTCTCATGGTGATATCAACCCATTCTCCATTTCGAGCATGATTCTTTCCAACTGATAATTCATCATCAGTTAGAGCCATTAACACTTGATACCTAACTTCCTCCTCTTCTGAGGACAAATCTTCATCATCCCAATCAAAAGTTTCAGCTACTAGACCTTTGGCTTTGTTTTGAGCAGGCTTTTGAGTCTGAGCAATAGTAGGTTCAGCTTCCAAGAGTGCATGTTTAGCTTTTACCTTTTTATACTCAGACCTATAGTCCTTCTTAATTTTCTTACTATTCTGAAAACTTTGATTAATTGGAGAAGCCTGAATTAGTTTTGGTGTAAACGTGGGTTGAAAATTGTCATTCCCTGATGAAAAACTTTGATTTTTATAAGAGGCCAAAGGGGTTTTTGAAAGACAATATTTAGCAAAATGCCCAGTTTTACCACATCGATAGCAATCCACTCCCCCAGTAGATTGGTTACCAGCAAATCTAGTTCTTTTGATATAACGTTTGGTATTTGCCAACATGGCCCTTTCATGATATTCACTGTTCAAATCTCTTATGTATTCAGTACTAGATCTTTCATCCACCTCATCATCTGAGGTTTCCTGAAAATTATGAACAATTGCGTTTGAGTAAAAAGCAGTTGAAATGAGGCAATTATCAATTTGAGTGGGTTTGGCTTAGGTGTCTGTTATTAAGGCCTTCTTGGACTCAGGATATCTTCTATTTATCAGATTATCTTCATAGATGAATCTCCCATAAATATCTGCAAGATCCTGAGTCTGTATGTGATTAGCATTTCTCAGTCCTTGAGAAAAACCAAGCCATTTTTCAGGGAGACTGTTCACAAAACCAACATTGATTTCATGCTTAGACAGTTTCACCCCGTCATTCCTTAGCTCATTGAGCAAGGTTTTATACCTGGTGTAAGTCTGAGGAAGTGTTTCAGATGTTTTTGCCCTGAAAGTGTTATATTCTAACTTCAGGTCCATAATCCTATTTTCCTTTGTGTCAGATGGTCCTTCGAAACTATGAACAAGATATGTCCAAGTCTCTTTGGCCGTCTCACACTCAATGACAGCCTCCATAATATCGTCAAGAAGACAAGATATTATGATGCTTTTAAGACGTTGGTCTTGATTGACCACTCTCCTTTCATCGTCAGACCATTGGTTTTCAGGTTTGTCATCACCAGTTGCTGTTTTTGGTTTGAATGGACCATCCTTAATACAAGTTATGTAATAAGGTTCCATTCCCATCAAATAACATATCATTCTTCTCTTCCATTTGTTAAATCTTTCAACTTCTAACTTAGGAGCATTAACAGAGTAACTCGCTCCTTTTTTGTTAACGAGTTGAGGTACATTACTTTCAGCCATAATGGATCATGGTTTTAAAAACTTTGAGACGGTGGTTAAAAGTTTTATAATCCTACCGCTCTGATACCACTTGTTGGTCCCTTGGAATTAGTACTATACTTAAGTAAACTAAGTATAGTCCTAACCCATGGTTAAGTAATGCAATAAACTTAATACAAGTAAGTAAATAGCACAATGTTTTCAACGTTTAACTCTTAGCTTTACTAAAGAATTATACCCTATTGTATACGAAGCTACAATAGGGATTGAATAGACAATGTGTGGTTTTGTGATCTCCTCACTAACAAGCTAGTCCAATCCTAACGATTGATAAGCTTGATGATTCTATCAACAGGAGTTTATAACTCAAGTGTATGATCGTGTTTGGAGGAGAGAAAACTTGTTTGTGAATTTCTAAAGCATTTACTGCACAAAACTTCATTTTCTCTCCTTTACAAGCATCCTATTTATAAAAGGAAAGTGGGTAGAAGACAATAATTGCCCATGTGCAATTATTGTCTTATTGGTACAGTGTAGTATCTTGTCTTAACCAATTCTAAGTAGTAAGACGTAAGTCCTTTACACATGTCAGTACCCCATCTACCCCAAAAGGGTAAGTCACGCTAATTGTGTGATGTACTTCATCTTGTCACAATTCAACTTATCCCGCCTTTTCTTCAGTCTTGGAGAATGCTTGTTTTCTTCAGGGAGATCGTATGGGGTTCAGTGAGTCTATTGCCACAACTCACTGAACCCATCACCTTCTTCTTTGTCATAGAAGACATTCGTTGAGCTTCGCCTCTCTGAATGCTTGAGTCTTCCTTTTAGACTCTGTCTAGGAACTCGAAGGCAACTCACTGAGTGACTGTTCACTCAGTGACCTCGTTATGTTCAAGGTTAATAATTCACTTAGGCTGATTGTTATTCAAATCCTTCAGGGAGGTCATTAGGTACTGAATTGACCTAACAAAAAGTAAATGACGAGAAATTAAAACAAATAACTAATAATAAAGGAGCGAAACAAATAATAAAACGTAAATTAAAGCAAAACAATTAATAAAAATAAAACTAAAAGAAGAAATTAACTTTCGACTAAAAAATAAAATTAACCTAATGAAAAAGGAGAGAATAAAACTAAAATGGTACTTTAAAGCTAAACAAGGCAAAACCTAAAGCGGGTACTAAATAAAAGATAAAACTTGAACTTTACGAAAAAATATTAATTTTAAAATTAGATGAAAAATTCAACTAAAAATACGTAACTTTCAGAAATAAAAACGGAACAACTTTCAGATAAAACTAAACAATTACGAAACAATACTAAAAACTAACCAAGCAAGCAGCCTAACAGCTGGAAGCAGCCAGCCAGGCAGCTTAATTTGGCGCCAAAATTGCCAACAGGCAGGTTGGCATGTTAATTTCTTCGCAATTGATACAATAATCTTCGCAATATGTGGTTTTTTCGGAATATGATTTCTTCGCAATATCTTATTCTTCGGAATAATACTTTTTCAAAACTGTTTATTTTTTCGGAATAAATCTTTTCAGAACTTTCTTCGGAATAAATCTTTTCAGAACTTTCTTCTGAAAATTGATTTTTTCGAAACTTTTTGTTTTCAGATTTTTTTCGGAATAAATGATTTTCAGACTTTTTACTTTTTCAGAAAAAATAAGATTTCAGAGAAATGGCATATATTCTGAAAAGCAATAATTTTAGGAAAAATGACAAATTTAGAGAAAACTTCGGAATAATAAACCCTAATCCAAAAAACTGAAAAATCAGATAGACAGATACAGTAACATTAAAAATTCACGAAATAAGCTAAAAATAAGCATAAATCAAATAAGCAATTAACTAAAACTTAATCTAAAACACTTTTAAGAAAAGCTAATTAAACCACAAATTAAAAACTTGAAAAACACTAATAAAACTAAAAATTAAAAATCAACTTTTTATAAAATAAACTAATAAAACACTTAATTAAAATCAAATCAAACACACAATAAGCTATCAAATCAATAAGCTAACACAATCAAAAACATAAAAACGTAACAAACAATCAAATAAGAATAACAATAAGCACATAAATATAAAGATTACATAAAAACAAGAAAGGTAGAATGAGAGATTAATAAAAACTTGATTAAAATAAGATTCAACAATTAAAAGTAAAGATAAAACTTACAAATTTAAGGTGCAAGACAAGGTAATTAAATGACAATTAAGTAAATGACATTAAGAAAAGTGAAAGTAATTAAAGGTGGAAGACTAGTTTGTCAAGTTAGCCAACACCTCCTAATGACACATTAGGAGGGTATTTATAGGAGGATTAGTAAGTGTTGATCTTTTCTTCCTTTTCTCGTCTTTTCGTCTTTATAGATTCTTCGACTTTCTCGACTTTGTCTCGGGATTATTTGAACTCGTCTTATAATTTCTTCATTTATTAGACTTGAGTTCTTCGACTTCATTAAACTTCCGTCTTTAAACTTTTTCTTCGATAAATCTTCAGAATAGGCCTTGGACTTCCGTTCTTTTTGCACTCTTGATCTTTTGACTTCGTCTTTTGTCTTTCTCTTCGATAAAAGCCCGTGTGTTTTCTTCCCATTTCACATTTTGGTCCTAAATCACAACAAAAACACAAACCACGCATAATTCCAACATTTACGACATAAAATACACGTTTTGGCTTGGTTATTATTATAATTAAGTGGTAAAAGGATAAGTGTTTTCACACTTATTAAATCTCCTACACTTGACCATTGCAATGTCCTCATGCAATGCATTAATTACAAAGCAAGTTTTACATTTTCCATCACAATCAATCCACATTGGCCTTTATTAAAGAGACATAATATTTAAAGGAAGAAAACAAGTAAAAAGATCAAAAACTCACCTTGGGGTTTTGGAATGTCATGAATGATTATCACCCTCAAGTTTCACGTTCCTCATACCAAGCTTAAAAACGAGATCATTGTTATTATAAGTTAGCAAACTAACACAAACTCATGTGGCCCAATTATTCACTTAGACTCCCTTATTCCTAGGTGTATCTCTTATATTTTATTGTTGTCTTGAATGATCACGAGGATGCATTGTTGACTTTTTTGATAGTTTATTTAGGCCAAAAATAAAGTAGGACGATTTAATCAATATTTAGCTAAAGGACAAAATCTTTTAAAACTGCTTCTCGGGACCTCATAAAGTTCATATCTTGGCATAACTCGCTTCACGATTTGAGACATTTCTCGGAGATATTTGGCAGCAACTTCATACTTCAAATCACGAGAGACGTTCATGAAGTAATGATCTTCTCTTCACAATAGGAATTTCTTCACTTGAACTTTTTGAGAGATCCTTCATATTTGTACCACAACTTCTTTATTTTTCTCCAATCTTTATTTGGGATTTTGATACACAATGATCCGCCTCCTTTTAGGACTTGGATCTATTTATCCTCATACCTTGTTAGTGTTTTTTTTGATAGACTTCTCCATGATCTTTTGGGATTTTTTGCTTTTCGTCATGTGTCTCGATCCTTCATATTGATTTTTGATAAATGATTCTTCACATCACTTGGGATCTTTAGCAACAAAATGTAGCCCTCATGTCTTGTTAGGACCTTTTCAGACTCGCCAATCTTCGCATCCCGCTTCAATAAGTTATGCCTTGGCTATGAACTCTAACTAATACCGAGCAACTTTTAAACGATGTTGTGCTAGAAGCTAAGTAACTTTTCAAATCGTACAACCTTATTTATTGCAATTCAATTTATTAACAAGCGATGGGAGAAAAAGCTTATAATCAACTCACATAAATTCACGAAAGAATACCAAACTTATAATTGACTCTATCATCTATCGTTCTCCATAATTTAGAATCTCAAGGAATGAGACTCGTGGATGCTTAGCCTATTAAATCAAAGTTTTGGGTTTTCAAGTCATTTATAGGATCTTGCAACTTCTTAGACTTTTTCAAGTTTAGAATTCGCGTTTTAAAGTTCCCTTGATAAACGACTTTCTAGGATCAATTATAGGAACTTGCGGAAAGTTCTTGTTCTTAACCCGTAAGAGTTAAGACTTTCGCGTTTTAAAGCTCCCTATATAAAAGCCTAGCAAAACTTGACTTAAACACGTTAAGGATACTAGCTAGAGTAAACTTAGATAAGTAAACTCGGGTTGAGTCAAAAGATTCACAACGTTTGAAAATTAAAACCACTTTATTAAACTTTATTCTAGCAAAGAAAGAAAATAACTATAACAAAGGTAAATACAACTAGGCCAAAATAGATCAAAAATTTTGAAAAATGTCGAAAAATCAATTTTCCGGTTAAAATGAGGACAAATACAAGGAAAAGCCCACTTAACTTCGATAGAAATCCCCCCTACACTTAATATAAACATTGTCCTCAATGTTTAAGCATGTGGAAGTAAACTCCCCTACACTTAGGACATTATGCACATTGTTTAAATCTTGCTAAGGAAGAGACAACTAAAGTGATTCCTATTTTAATATTGAATATAAAATAGAGAATCAAAAGAGTTTTAGGATAGAACCGAGAAGAGGGGTATACGGAATCACGGGTCGTCAAAAGTCATCAAGAATGGATCTTTGAAAGCTCGAATCCATGTACATGATAAGAAAGAAAACAAAAAACACATACTAGGGTCTCCCCCTACACTTATTATAAAAAACAGATAAAAAGGATAGATACTGCGGGTTGCCTCCCGAGAAGCGCTTGTTTTTGTTAACCGAGTCGTGAGCCTGACTCGACCTTGATTAGCATACGAAGAAGCTTGAAACATATCCATCGGGATCAAATACATGGTTTTCGTCCATCAAATAGCACAAGATTAAGGCGAACAAGGCAAGCCAAAGAAGAGTAGGCAAGGTTACCTTAAGCAAAGATGGAGCACGGTGGTAGCAAGGGTGAAGAGGTGCAAGCATATCTCCAAAAGTTACAAAAATATTTCCTTTTATTTCATCAGATGGATACTGAGATGGCTTGAAAAGTCCAATACCGGGATCGAACACCTTTTCCATTAGGGGAAAATAACACTCAGGCTCAGTAGACCTTGAAGAAGATCCGCTCATAAATCGGACAATCTCATCCTCAAAAGGTGGATAGAGAGGTGTCAAAACATAAGTACTACGGATGTTGGTGTCTTCCCATTTCTTCTCCTTTGAAACGGGTTTCTTCATATCCAAAGGAGGATAAAGACCATAATCATCAAAGTCCAAAGGAGGAGAATCACTCTCATTTGGAAAGTAAGTGTTGAGAAAAGTAGCAAAATCTTCCTTAAATGGTAGTCATCCAAAGTAGGATCAAGCATTGTTGGTAGAGGATCTTCATCAAAAGTAGGAGTAAGGTCATCATGAGAAGAATCACTCGAGAGAGTATCGGCATCATCAAATTCATCATAAGTTGGCATGTCTGGATACTCTGAAACAAAATTATCATAATCATCCCATCGGAACTAGAATCATCATCATAAGCATCATAGATCGGTGGAGAATCATAAATTGGTGGAGGATCAAAATTGGAGAGAGAATCATCCACATCATCTTGGAAAAGTGGATTATCATATCAAGAATCGTAAACAGGATTATTGTAGACGACAAAATCATCAAGCACATTAATCATATTCGTTGATTCTCTTCCATTTGATTTGTTTGTGATTATCCCCATTGTAAATACTTGTGCATCATTCCCGACCCTTAAGATTAGCTCACCTTCGGTGACATCGAGTAAGGCTTTTCCGGTTCTCAAGAATGGCCGACCAAGTATTAATGGAATACGAGGGTCCATTTCATAATCAACAACAACAAGGTCGACCGGAAAAGTGAAGGTACCAACTTTAACAAACACATCTTCGGCAATACAAACGGGGTAAGCGAGAGTGCGATTTGCTAGCTTAAGAGTCATCTTTGTTGGTGTAAGGTCGGGTAATGATAACTTTTTCCAAACGCTTAAAGGCATCAGATTTATACTTGCCCCGAGATCGGCTAAGGCAGTAAATTCTTCGGTTTGGTTAAAAGTACATGGTAGCACAAAACGACCGGGATCTCCAAGTTTTTTCGGAAGTTCTTTAAGAAGGATTGCAGAACAATTCTCATTCAATCGAGTATTAACAAACTCAGCCATCTTCTCCTTCTTATTGAGCAATTCCTTGAACATTTTAACAAATGTAGGCATTTGGGCTAGAGCTTCAACAAGGCTAAAGGTGATGGTCACTCCCGAAATCTTCTTCAAATATTTCGACACTTGAATGTCATCCTTGGTGAGAAATTTGCCTTTGTCTAAGCGAGAAGGATAAGGGATGTTGGGTTTATAGGTGGAAGGTGGGGTTGGTGAAGGGTGTTTCTTGGGTACTTCAGTAAGAGGTGGAGACTGTAATTGATAACTAATACTAGGCGTGGGAGTAGGAGGAATAAATGCTTGTGGAGGAGGTGTAGATGGAGTAACTGGGGGAGGGATAGATGGTCCTACTAAGGTTGCTCCACTACGTGTAGTAATAGCACTCACATTCGCTCTGGGGTTGGTGACGGTATTTGAAGGAAGAGAGCTCGAGGTAGAGGGTTGGGTACTTGGAAAGAAACTAGCCATCATATTCTTCAAATCATTCGTTTGATTGCTGAAGGAGGTTTGCATATCATGTCGAAGCTCGGTTCTAATATCATTACCTTGCTTAGTGATATCTCCTTTCAAGTTGATGATTTGGCTTTGCCGATTCTTAATTTGCTCTCCTTTGGTCCTCATGAAAGTTTCAACATCTTGATTAATGGGTGGTGCTTGTTGAGCGGGTGGGTGACAAGGATTAGAAGCTCGAGGTGGGTTTGGGTTGCTTCTATTGTAGTTGTTGGGGTTGTGGTTTTGAGGAGAAAAACCGGGTGAGAGAAAGTTGTTAGAACGGTAACTTAGCAAGTTACGATCACCTTGAGGTCGGGCTTGGTAATTTTCCGTTGAATAGTTACTATAAGCCGCATACACGTTTTCTGGATTGTCATGAGTAGAAGGACAATCAGTGTATGAATGAGGACCGCCACAAGTCTCACAAGAAAGTGCTACAGCTTTAACTTGTTGTTGTTGATCTGTAGCCAAAAGTTGCATATTCTTGCTCATTTCGACCATTGCGCGGGTCAATTCGGTGATATCAGGGTTTGAAGAAGTAGAAGAAACATTGACTCTCGGGTTTGATCTTGAAGATGCGGATGAATCCCAATTTTTGTGGTGAGTAGTCATGTTCTCTATAAGCTCTCTACACTCCTCAAGTTTCTTTTCTTAAATGTGCCACCGACGGCTGCATTAATCGTATCACGATCACGAAAAGTTAAACCGTTGTAGAAAGTATCAATTAAGGTGACGGGGAGCATGTTGTGGTTTGGACATCGATTGATCAAAACATTATATCGTTCCCAAGCATCAAAAATTGATTCATCGGGTTCTTGAGTAAATCCACTAATTGTGTTAGCCCTATATTTTATATAGTCGAACAAGAATGTAATAGGTCATCTTAGTCGTTATTGGTCTTGTATAGTAATAGGTTAGTCGGGAAAAGCGGGCTTGGACTTTAAGCTAATATTGTCTTTGTTAGGGGCTATATGCCCAAGTGAATCCCAAGCCCGGCCCAAGATGAAGCCCACAAAGGCCTTAGAGCCGTGGCATATATAACCCTCTTCCACATGTGGAAGAGGGTGTTGGTTCATGTCATAAAACACCTAGTTTTAGTGTAAACCTTCCACTTCTCTCTACCCTCTCTCTCTCTCTCTCTCTCTCTACTTTTATACTATTTCTCTCTCTAAATCTTGTGTTATGGATTGAATGGGAACAACATTTGGTATCAAGAGCCTATAGTGGATAGGTCATTGAAGGTTCGTGTGTTGTGTTCTTGATTTTTTCGTGCCTATTTTGATCCAAAAACTCACGTACCAAAAAAATTTCTTGTGTTTTTATGGTTTATTCTTGATACAAATCATCTACATACTATTGGTAGTGATTTGGTATTGTTATTTTGGTTAATAACACAAAATTTTTGGGTGCTTGATTCATTTTTAGGCTAAAAATCACGAATTTGTTGTGCATTGTACTGTCCGAGTAAAGTGGTAACCATAGTACGATCTGTGTATTGTGATCGCATAAACCTGGGGTTTCTACTTGCGATCCAATAGAACGATCCCATAATACGATCACTCACTGCGATCACGGACCTCGATCACTCACTGCGATCACAGGCCACGATCTGAGTACGATCGTTAGGTACGATCACACGAGTGCGATACGAGTACGATCATTGGGTACGATCACACGAGTGCGATCCGAGTACGATCGTTGGGTACGATCGTTGGGTACGATCAAGGAGTACGATCGTTGGGTGCGATCAAGGAGTACGATCGTTGAGTACGATCAAGGAGTATGATCGTTGGGTGCGATCAAGGAGTACGATCGTTGGGTACGATCAAGGAGTACGATCGTTGGGTGCGATCAAAGAGTACGATCTAAGAGTACGATCTGAGAGTGCGATGGGTATTGCGTTGGACATATGAATTTTGTTTGAGCAATTTTTAGACTTAGCCACTATCTAGACTAGTTTCGGAACATAGTTTACACGAAGATTAAAAAAAAAAGAAAAAAAAAAGAGTTAAAAAATTTTAGGTCAAGTAAATTCAAATTTTTTCCCTACTAGTTTTTGGCTATTTCTTACTCAATTTCAAAATTTGGCGATACAAATTTTTTTGGCTTACCGTTTTGTCGGACTGAGGAATTTATTGTCGGACTGGGAATTTTTTTTTTTGGAACTTTCTAAATTTTAACCACAATCAAATCACAACAAATCCACTAAGATCTGCAATTTATTCACAAGTATTCACCATGTCTAACAACAACATCAACATTGCAACTGCTAATCAAATTCGTTTGGAACAAGGTGGCAACAGTAATCCACCTGTGCTCACTGCCGGTTGTTACGTTCAATGGAGATCTCGTTTTCTCAGATTTCTCGACGGAAAAGAAAACCGAACTGCTCTTCATCACTGCCTCGAGAATCCACCTCCAGATTTTGAATTCAGACCAATTACCACACAGGCAGAGGATGGTACTTCATCAACTATACGAGCTATGGAGGATTTTGACACATGTTCTGCTGAGAAAAAGAAACTCCTCCAAGCTAAAGCTGATGCTGTAAACTTCATACTCATTGGAATTGATAACGATATCTATTCCACAGTTGATGCATGTCCTAATGCTATGGAAATGTGGAATGCAATTCATCGACTGAAGCAAGGTGAGTCGATCAATGTCCAAGATCTCGAGACTAATCTACTTTGGGAGTTTGGAAAATTCACATCTGAAGATGGTGAATCCATTGACTCATATTACTCGAGATTCTACAAAATGATGAATGAGCTTGTCAGAAATTAGTGCACCATCTCCAATCATCATGCCAATGTTCAGTTTCTACTTCAAATCAAACCGGAATGGCAAAGGTTTGTGACCTTGGTTAAACAAAGGGTAGATATCAAGATCATCTCCTATCACAAACTTTATGATATCTTGAAACAACATCAGAATTAAGTGAATGAACTAAGGGTTGAAAAGGCAGAACGGTCTACAAGTTCTATTGCTTTTGTGGCTGCTACTTCAACAAAACCCGTTCCCCGTCAACAACCACCTACTCATTCCTCAAAGTCATCAAGCTCATCCACCAAACCTCTAGCTATTGCTAAACACAAAGCAAAAGCAATTGTCCCCACTCCCCCTCCAAAGTATGACACCGAGTCAGATGGAGACAGTGATGATGAACAAACTTCAAGGGATAAGAAGATTGAGGAACTCATGTCTTTACTCACCACAACTTATAAGAAGATCTACAAACCTACAAACAACAACCTCAGATCATCATCCAATGCTAGATATAAGGAAGTTGATCATGCACCTAGGTATGATCGTGATGCTAGGTATGATAATCAGAGGATGTTGAATCAAGTTGGGGCTAGAGAAACTGTAGGCACTCCGGTTGTGCAGAAGACTGGGATTCAATGCTTCAACTGCAAGGGATTTGGGCACATGGATTGGGAATGTAAGAAACCAAAACGGGTTAAGGATTCGGGATATCACAAGGAAAAGATGCTGCTGTGTAAGAAAGAAGAAGCATGAATTCCACTCACAGCAGATGAAGTTGACTGGCGTGCTGACACTGATGATGAAGCCGATGATCAAGAGTTGGAGGCACATTATGTGTACATGGAAAAGATTCAAGAAGTGATCCCAGAGACTGATGATACTTCTGGACCCATCTATGATTCTGAGCCACTTGAAAAGGTACCATCACATGATAACTATAATGTGTTTGCTAATGAACGACGTCATCCTGAGCAACCCGAAAGCATCAATGACACATATGTAATGGACACGGAGGATAGCAATATCTCTACGGATTCACAACATATGTGTAATGATGACGGAAAAGCTGTTCAGGATACTGACTCGGATGAGGACCGTGATTTGCTTGCGTCTATTATTGATTCTTTAAAACATGAAACTGAGGAAAACAAAGAGGCTAATAAACGTTTGAAGCAAGCAAACACATCCTTAGCCGAGGAGATAGACAAGCTTAAAGAGTGTGATTATGTAAAAGAAGCTGATCGACGGGTTGCGATAGCTAATGGTTTGGTATATGAACGTAAGGTGCTCAATGAACAATATTGTTCTGAAGTAACACACGAAATTCATATGTCAAAACAAAAGATATTGGACCTTGAAGAACAACTGTTGCTACATAAACTCCAAATTACTGAATTAGAGTCGGTTAACAAAGAACAAAATGAGCTTTATAAAACTCTTGAAGAAAAGGATATTGAAAAAATTCTTGCTTTGGAAAAGAGTGTCGACACGTTAAACAACATTGTTTACAAACCGGGTCAGTCTATTCAAACTATGAATATGCTCAATAGAAATATGAAAACGAGTTTTGTCAAGCCTGAATATCTCAAGAAAGTTCAAAGTACCAAGCCTGCTCTATATGATATCGGTTGTTATGTTGATAATCTTGCTCTTATGCTTTCCCGTGACTACGACGAAATCATTCGTCAACAAGAATAAAGTCGATCAAACTTAAGTGATTTAATAAACCTTTCTGATTCTGATAATTATATTAAGTTTGTTCCTCAAAAAGAACTTTCCAAAGAACAAAAGATGTACAATAGTGTTCCACCACCAAGTGATGAACCCCAAAAGAAAGTTTCTTTAAAAAGGAGTTTCAAAAAGCAATCAATTTTGTTAGAAAAACAAATTTCGGATGAAAAACGTAAATGGGATGAGAAAAGCAAAAGTGTTCAGCAATTTGAGTTTATAAAACAAGGGGTTTTAAATTTGTACAAAGGTGTCGTCGACTATGAAAAAGTTTCTAGGGATACCATTTGGAATATTAAACCTAACCCACAAGTAGAAGTCTTCATTCAACAATGCATTGTTCCAACAATTGATGATCTTTCAAAAAATGTGGAAATGTTTTATAATGCTCTCACTGAGGAAATGTTAACTGATTTAAGCTATGTCAAATCTCTTGAAGATGAAGTTGACTTTCTTCAAATTAAATTAAAGACACAAGAACACCAACTTTCTAACGAAATTGATCGACTTTCTAAGGAATACTTTTATGCTGACCATATGAATGCTATACTTGGTGTGTATACCGATCTTGATCAATATTGTCATGTAGCATGTCTAGTGTCAGAATCGGATGCGAAATGTCGCAATCTTGAAGTAGAGCTTTCGAAACAAATTCAGTCATATAACAAACTTTCGAAAAGTTTTTCTCAACTTGAGAAACACTCCATTTCTCTTGAACTTGCTTTACAAAAAGGTGAAAAATCTCATAATCATAAAAAGTGTCAAGAATTGTCAGCTTCTTCGTTTCGTCTACTAAATGAAAAAGATTTCGAAATAAATGATTTGAAAGCTCAGCTAAAAGAAAGGGACATAGCCATAAGTGAGTTACAGAAACTCATTGAGAAAATGAAAGGAAAGTCTATTTTGGGTAAACCATCCGCCGTTCGTCAACCGAATGCGGTTAAATGCCCCAAATCATCTATTTTGGGACAATCCCCACAGACTTCGCCTAAGATAGGAAATGATAAGAGTAGCAATGTGATAGCACCTGGAATGTATAAGATGAATACTAAGCCCACTCAAACTGGAACATCGCGGTTACCTGAGAATATTAGGAAAACTAATCAACGTGTGTTTTCTTCTACATGAGTAATCCCCACTACTAGCGTTAGCGGACCACAACTTAAGAGCAACAGAATGCAAGATAAGGTCATGCCTAACAATAGTCAAGGAAAGAAGTTGGAAGTAGAAGACCATCGTAGGAATTTTAAGTTTTCTAAGAATAAAACGTCTGTAACTGCATGTAATGACAGTTTAAATGCTAAGACCTCGAATGTTTTAACACCCCCAAATTTACACGCAGCGGAATACATCTTTGGGTGCTAAACAATGATACAACAACACATAATTTATAAAGAACGACTCGAAAAGAGACGTTTTAGATTTATCGTTCCTAAAACATTTGTCAGAGTGGCGTAGTCCCAAGTAATCGTTACCAAAAGATAAGTTAAAACAACATACTGGTTTGTTTTAAAAATGGAACGATAAATAAATCAAAGAGTTTGAACAACAAAAGCAGTGCACAACTTCATTCCCCGTGACCTCCAAGCTTCCACTTCTTGATTACCTGAAATACATGTGAGTAAAACAATCAGCAAAAATGCCGAGTGAATGTATAGGTTTATGTAATCAATTTGAACACAAGCAAAGATTATAAGTTTGTGGCATGCTTATAAGCATCAAATAATAATTTGCATCAACAATAATAATTGTATATAGCATAAATTACAATAAGCTCATGGAACCGAGCCCTTAGACACTCCCATATCAGTCTAATAAGACGAGAGATTTATTAATTGTCGGTTACCTCCAGATTATTGGTACATTGCCGTATACCTGACTTCTCAATACAATATGCTCAAACAGTGTGGAGGTCGGGCCTAATCTTCTATGACAAGTCCACAAAAACTGAACCGGGGCGGCTTCCCCCATAGATCTATTAATTGTACTAGCGGTTAACCCATCATAGGTTAATTAACGGTCCATAATTGAGGTTTTAACAAAGGCAATCACTTAATGCAATTTAAAGGCAACCACGGGTCCATTCATAGAGGGACAAAGCATACCATAAAAATCTTGTGTTCTAAGTTTATAAAAACATGTATTCCCCCTCGCGGGTTTAAAATCATTTAATAACTAGTATAAAGCGAGGCTATAGACTCACGTTGATAATGAAAGACGGATTATCGGCTACGGGCGTGCTTCGGTCACGGAAACCTATATAAATAATAATCGGTCTTAGACTCTTGTCTAATGACTTTAATCAAAATAACAATATACATATGATGATTTTGTACATATGATGATGATCAAGTGGGTTTATATATCCTTGTTTACTCATTTTAGTGTTTACGTATTGGTAACTTTTTACTAGTTTACTAGTTTTACCTACTTACCTATTTTAAGTCCAATAAGCTTAGTATAAGTTCTTTAACTTGTTTTAATCCATTTTATACCTATATTATCAGTATCTATACTTTCCATGTTGGGCCCAAATGGGTTAAGCCCAATAAGTTCTTTTTACAAGTATTTATCTTATTTAGTCCAATTATTAGTCCAATACGCTTAGTTAGCTCGTTAATGTCCGTATGTCCTATAGTTCGGGTTTTATCAGTTTTTACTTGTATTAGTTACTTATATATCAGTATATGACTTTTAAAAACTTTACATTAGACGGGTTTGATCGTCTAAGTTTTATTTGGCGAAAAATGTTAATTGTACGGTAATAGCCGTAAAAGTCGTAAAAATCAAGTTTATAGTTTTTATTACTTATAAGTATTATTCCACTACCATTTATATAATTTATCCATTTAATTAACCTTTTTACATATTTATATAAATAAGTTTTATAAGTTAGTGGGTTTTTATTTTACATTTTATACAATAAAATTTGAGTGCTTATATAATAATAATAAACATTAATTCTCAAAATCTGATTTTTATTTTAATGTTCACCATTTTTATCATATCTAGAGTTCTACAATGAATTAGAAGCTCATTTTTGGGTGGCATGATCTTCATATTATGTGCTACATTTAACTCAGTTATAGCTACTGCTCATTTTAAGTTTATCTAGCCTTAACAGTCCCTACAAAACAGCTTATTCAGATTAGCACTCTCATCTTGTTTTGATCATATCTCACTCATTATAATGATTCCATTGCATGGACAACTCTCACATGTGTATAACATCTTGTACTTACTGTAAATGGATCATACCATGCAATTTTATCAGTTCAAGTTTTAGTTATATACTGTTTTTATACAGCCAACTAAATAAGCATGATTTTAGCCTCATTTCTTATAGTTATTAACCTTTTTAAGCATATTTATCAACACTTGATCCCCACACAACATTTTTATCATCATATATACATCATATACATATACAATAATAAAGAAAATACATTTGTTCTTTACAAAAATAACAAGAGAAAATGGAGAGGATGATCTTCTTTACCAACCAAGTGTATTTCTTGTTTTTGGAAGACAAGAACTTGATGAACACCACAAGTAACTCCAAGACCATCAAACGCCAAGAACAATAGTTGAGAAATCAGCCCTAGGACACAAGCAAATCACCTCCAATGTTGTTAATATGGCCACCAAATGATCAAGGCTTCAAGATAACTCCATGATAGAGCTAGTTAACATGTATTTCATGGCTAGAAAACATCAAAAGGGGTGTTTGTAGCTTCAATATGGATGGCAATGGTGAAGGTTTTTGAGAGAGTTTGAGGTTGTTTTGCATGTATGGAAAGATGGTATGTGTGAAGTGGTGGAATGGTTTGATGGTTTTAGCTAGGAATGGCTTAAAGTGTAAGCTTAGTCTTACACTTGTAAGTACTTAGCTAACATGATGCCACATCCTTAGATGTGGTGTCATGTGCTATCCCATGTTAGCTAGTGGGGTGGGACAATGTATTTTGTCCCATCTCACTAGTTTACGGGTATTCCTCGATTCTAGTTTTCTCGATTTGCGTGCCCTCGAGTCGTTTTACGAAAAACGTTTTTATTAATTATGAATCAACGACACAAAATGAATCCAATAAAAATTGTCTCATCAAAAACGGAGTTCAAAAACGTAAATACGTAATCCTAAGGTTTCCGGTTTAGTCGTAAGGGACGCTAAATTATGCACGTAAGCCCAAATTTAAATCCATAAATTGTGAGTTCATCAACCAACACAAAAATAAGTTTCAAAATATTATACGATATAAAATTTTTGGCATCCGTCGGTATCGCGATCACTAGTAGTCCTCGTTGCTCGTCAAAATATTAAAATATAATATTTAATATCGGTTTCAACTTAAACCGTTAAACATAATAATATTTAACGTTATAAAATACTTCAAAATAATTGAAAATAGAATTAAATTATGACCTTATTTTTACGGTTTTTACATCCTCACCACCTTAAGGGAGCGACGTCCCGGCGCTCAACTCGCCTCACTTTCGCCAATGCGCATTAAAGTCTCAATAAACATCGTCGTTGAAAGTCAAAAAGATATTACATAATATGTGTTCTACATGATCGGACGTCATCGGATGATGCCGTCTCAAGTTCTCACAACTTACGATCATTTGACTAGATCCCACACCATATAAGTACATAAAAGAAAAGGTCGAACACAAACATCGAGTATAGATCTCCACCGTTAATCATCGAGAAAACCTTGAACGAACCCTTGATAATAACCACTTGATCTCAAGAGTCTTTCCACTTGCGGTGTCGGCTTCAACATACTCCTCGAGGTTGTAACGAATTTATTAACTCCATTCATTTAGAGATTCGGTCCTCAATCATTCCACTAGTACACGCATAAATCCTGGTGATACTTATCGTTTCTTCTTATACACTGCTTCCCGAGATTCATTTTAAACTCAAAATAAAATAGTGATCTTCAGTACGAGGAACAGAACGAGATAAAATTAAATTCAATAAACGCATAAACGGACAAGATGTGGTAAAATGATTTAAGGTTGACGATCGACGAGGGATCTCGACTTACGTAACCATAAAACATAATAATTCGCAATACTAGAAAAATGAGAGCGAAGAATGAATTAAATATTAACAATAAAGTAACATTTGTCACAATTATCCGTCCCGGATGTGTATTACCTTAAAACTTAGTTGAGGTACCTTCTTGATAAAGATGATATATTAAAAATAGAAGTTAAATAGCTTCATAATTTATTTTGGTTGTCTTAAGAAACTTTGAAAGAATGACATGAATTTTATAAATTAAACTCATATTGTTGGTTATAATTAGAAGATATAATTTCCAAATTAAATCATTATTAGAAATATAAATTAAACCGGTAATTTCATTACATTTAAAGTAAAGTAAGATAAGTCAATTAGTTCAAAAGGTAGAAAAAAATTTTTTTTTTTTTAAACATTAGTTTTAGTTATACAGAATATGATGTAATAATTTGACCTTTTACTTGTGATGGTTAATTTGATAACTGAAAATCATTAGAAAATGTAGACAAATTCCATAAAAAATTTTATAATACTTTGTAGAAATACATAAAGGTGTTTATTATTTCAAAATAACATGGGATATATTCGGGTTTCGAAATGTGACAAGATAACAAACGAATACGAATGAAAATAATAGTCAACAATTAATACGAAATCAATGGTACAAAAGAGAACGAAGCAATGTCGTATGAATTCTTAAAGAGAATAATAAAATAAAGGCGTCGATGGTAAGACGATAAGAAATAATAGATTAAACAAGTTGTCAATTTTGTTAGTGTCGTCGATGGTTCACCAATATCAGCTCGTTAACTTAGCGGTGGTCGATACATGATCGGAAATAAAATCCATACAAAAATTTTAATAAAATAAAATTCCTAATAATCACTTGTAATTAAAACAAATCAAATGAACGATGTTAGTGTTTAAAGAGAGAAGTCAAAGCACGGTTCACAAGAGTGGATTTCGAGACAAACGAGAGTGACAGACGTCATCCCGGATATACGGAAATCACTCTAGTGATAATTCATTATTCACGTGCGGAGACATTACAAAGATCTACCCAGTCGCATAAAGAAGATTGGACGAGAAGGAAGGATAAAACATTGAGACTTTCAAGTCATTTATCAACAGTCAGTAATTAGACGAACGGTCAAAAGAAATCAGTTATAAGACAAAATGAAGTAACAAGTGGAAAAACAATTGTCGAGTAAAAACGTATTCGTAAACGCGTAATTCGTTTAAGAAAAGGTAAGAAAACGTATGCGGATGCATAGAAATTGCGCCACTTGCATAAATTATAAAGGTTTTCAAAACTTCTTTTCACTTTATTTTATTTTGTTTATCTTTATCATAATTACAAGTAAAAAGTTCTTTATTATCAAGATTTTTAAGTTGACTACTATTCAGCCTAGCATGGCTCCTTCTAAATTAGACATAGGTGATCAGGCCATGTATAATTTAGGAATAGCAATGTAGTGCTCAGTTTCGTCGAAAAGTATTACGTTTCTTATGTTTATATATAAACCATGCTATTTGTAAAATGGAATTTAAAAATAGTTTATAAATTTATAGGATACAAGTAATTTGTGAAATACTCTGATTGTAGGTAAATTTAGATACTTGCTTTAGGAAAAACAAGCAACTAAAAATAGCGGTAAGTATTAACGAGTGATTTAGGAAAACCACAAGTAATGACCCTTAATCAAATAAAATGAGAGAGAAAGTTCGTTTCCCAAGGAGGTATATGTGTGTGAATTAACTTGTAGTTATTTGAGATTAATATTGAGAAGAATGGGGATGAGAAAATGAAAGACGGTTACGTTAAAATTAAACTACGACGTAAAAGACGTAAAGTCGTGAAAAACTACCCAAATTAAAAATTATTATACTAAGACCAAAAATAAAATCAATAATTAAAAAGACTAAAAGGAAGTCTAAATCAATATAAATAAAGATAAAAATCCAACAAAGATATTTTAAAACCTTTTATTAATTAAATATTTAATTTTAAATGCTAATTAAAGCCCTAAAATTAAATATAACTAATTCAAATGTCTAAAATATGATTTTATTGAATAATCACTTAACTTATATTATTAGAAGACTAAAAAGTAATTTTCCAAAAATTAAAAGCTATTAAAACTATTTTTAAAACTCTAAAAATGATTTAAAATGATTAAAATTTAATTAAACTTAAAATAATTATAAAAATAAATCTAAAAGCTATAAAAATATTCTAAAAATGGAAATAGTCCTAATTAATGATAAGGAACCTAGGAAAAATGGAAAATAAAGAAAAATAAAATTTTGATTTTTAACTAATAAAATAATATTAAAATATTACTAAAAATAAAAATTTAATAAAATTAATTCTAAAAAATTTATAAAAATCCTAAATAGTATAACTAAGAGAAAAACACTAATTAAAGCTCCTAAACCTTTTTTAATAATTTTATAAAAATGTTTAAAGTTTATAAAAAACCTTAAAATAATATAAAATTAAAAATTAAAATTTTTAGAACCAAAACTAAATGTAAACCTCAAATTATATATTAAAAAGCTAAAAACTATTTTTCCTAAAAATAAAAACTATTTTTGCTATTTTTTATTGAATTAATAAAAACCGGGTATTAATTAAATCCTAGAAAATAATTAAATAAACGGAAAAATATAAAACTTAGCTAGAAAAGTCACAAATCTGAATAAGGTCCTAGGAAAAATTGAAATAAGCAAAAACACAAAGTTAATAAGCTGAAAAGAGGAAAACAAGCCACGGCTTATTTATTAAGCTAGAAAGACAAAACAGGTTAAATAATTAACCTTTGCACCCTTAGTCAGTAAAAGACCCAAGGGCGCAATGGTTAAGGATGATGTGTGTGAGTGTGGTGACCAGGGTTCGAGTCTTAGCAACCCCCTTTTTGCACGTTTTTTTTTTTTTTTTTTTTTTTTTGCTTTTCAAACCAACAGTGACACTCTAAATAAGCTATAAACTCAAATCCAATTCACTTTTTAGCTCAGGATCAACAAGTTATGATCCAAAATTGTGCCAGACTTGAACTTGAATACTGGTTAACAAATGCAAATGCACACTTGTGCACTTTGGATGCCAAGAGGAGCTTGGCAGGTGGATTAATGGTGGTGTTTTATGGACAATTGGGGCACCCTTGTGCTTATTTAAGCACAAGGAGTCAACAAGACCAAGAAATAAGCACTTAGCAATCAATACAAGCAAAACAGATGCACACCCAAGCCAATGCAAGTCCCTGAGGTCTTTCCTTAGGTCTGGTGGAATTTTGAGCAGATTATATGCACTCTAGTGAGATTCAAACCTCCAAATTAAGCACACAAACTCAAAAAATGATGCACAACCATATTCAAACTCTCAATAACCCTATATCTTAACAGGATTCAAGAATCAAGCACAATTTATCATGAAAAATCAAGCAGTTTATGGTTTATGCAGATTTCTATCTTACTTATCCTTTTTAACTCACCAAACTTGTTACCACTTGATCCAAACTGACCTATAACTACCTAATAAACTTAACTCAACTTATTTAAATACTTCTAACACCTTTTAATAACCAAATCAAAAACTTTTACCCTGCTAAAACTGATATCCAAACACCCTATTAAATCTGAAAATCAAACTTTATCATACCAAGACCTTATGCAACCTATTCAATCTGATCCAAATAGCTTGTATCATGCATATAAACACATTTAGAACACAAATCAAGCACTTAAACACACAATATCATCAAATCAAACAAGATCATATAGGCTACACTTTTCTGAAATCTTACAAAGGTAAAAGAAATTTACCTAAGGACCCTTACATCCAAGGGTCCTTGTGGTTGCTTAACCACCTCCCTACCAACACGGGTTGGTGCAGATCCTTTAACAAATCAGCAACCTTCAATACCTGCTTAAATCAAAACAAAACAAGAACACACAAAAACAAGTAATAATATATATTTCTGAATTTTTCCTTCTTTCTTAAAACCTTACCAAAACTTTTAAAACCTCTTAAAACGTTTTCAAATAACCCTTAAATCACCAATAACATGAACTTCTTAATACCAAAAACCTTGAAACAGATTTTTCCAAAAAAATCTCAATTTTCAGAAACCTTCAAGTAATTTTGGAAATCAAAATTTACTTAACCAAATAAAGAATGGAACTCAGAATCAAGCTTTCACACTTCACACAACTTTTAAAAACAATAAAAAGGCATTACACTTGAATAAATCAAAAACCAAACTTTTATTTCTTTAAAAAGGAATTACAAGGAGAAAAGCTTGAAACTGGAACAAGGGAATCCACAAGTCGGATTCTCTTTATATAGTGCTCATAGAATGATCTAGAACCATAAAATTATAAACCCTAATACAAGAAAATCTCTAAAATACCCCTAAACCTTCTAGACGAATTTTGGTGATTGAGCTGGCCAAATTCGATCCTAGCTGTTTATTTTGCTTTGGGAGGAAGTAATAAACCTCTATCGTTGATTTGGGACACGTATTATGCTTGGGGACCAAGGTGGGTTGTGATTGGAGGAAAGGGGAATTGGGGGTTGGGGTCCACAGTGGTGGGATTGGGTATTTTGTGCGTGGGAAGGGTTTCTGTGTGTGGGAATTACACGTGTGCTAAAGTAATTGGGTTTTACCCAAGGTTAAATCGGGGTAAGTTCTGGGTGTGTAAAAGATGAACAGTAATTTCCTTTGATCCGAAATTGGGGGAAGTAAATTGTTAGGCGCCTTTTTTTGGTTTAAACGTTTCCACTTGACACTTTTGGCCCTTATCTTTTGTTACTTTTGGCATAAAAGGTTTTTCAGCCCTAAAACTGATTTCTCTTTGTTAATAAGTTTCCATCTTTGGCATTTTTGGCACATATCTTTTCCAAAGCTTTTCAAAGGACCATTTTTGCCATTTTGAGTATTTTCAAGGGCTGATCTTGGACAATGATGATCTTCAAAGGTCTTCAATGTGTCTTTCTCTTCATGAGGGACCATTTTTGGCAATTTGAAATTGTTGAGGGACTAATCTTGCCATTTCTTCAAAGTTGAAGGACCTTTTTGCAATTTTGACAAACTTAAGGGACCAAAGTTGTAATTATTAATATACAAGGGTTTTAAGTGTCATTTCTTCATTCTTGGAGGATCAATCTTGTTTTGTCTTCAAGTCTTCAAGGGTATTTGATGAGAATTCCATGATTAGGGCCCGGTTCTTTGTACGGCTTCGTTTCTCGTGTCCGTTTTTCCTTGATTCTTGTGATCTTTTGTCTTTTTCACGATATCCATACCTAAATCACACAAGTAAACAAACACAAGCATATATATGGTATTTTATGACATTTTTATGCATTTAAAGCCCGAAAAGAACGATGAGATCATGTATAAATGCCATCTCATCACTCCCCCATACTAAGCCATTGTCGTGCCCTCACGCAATGCTAGAATAAAGTATCTAAGCATCACCAAAGTTCAATTTTATTATCCTTTATTGAAGAGTAAAAGACTTGCAACATACTACGATGATGTGTAAAGACATAATGTATGATTTTCATCACCAAAATGTGACTTTTAGGGTCAAAGAATAGAAACAAGTTAATGTCCCTTAGAGTAAACTTCGTCATCCTTGATTGTCATACATTCCATGCTAAGTGCAAAAACAAGATCATTGTTGGTACAAGTCATAATGCTAACACTACTCATACGTCCAAATTGTGTAATACTTTTTCTCCCCGCAATCCTAGTTATTATAAAAGGAAATGGGTTACTAGCATTTTTTATCTATTTGTCATGGATCACAAGTGATTCATATTGACTTATTTGAGTAGTTATTAGTCCGAAAGCAAAGTAGCACGATTTGATCAATAGTTAGCCGAAGGACAAAATCTTTTAAAACGGCTTCTCGTGTATCTCCTTAAGTTCATATCTTGGCATAACTCGTTTCAAGATTTGAGACCTTTCTCGGACCGATATTTGGCATGTACTTCATACTTCAAATCTTGGGAAGACGTTCTTGAAATAATGGTCTTCTCTTCTTATTTGGAATTTCTTCACTTGACGTTTTTGAGAGATTCTTCATATA
The DNA here is from genome assembly GCA_025667525.1 of Glebionis coronaria. Classification (NCBI taxonomy): domain Eukaryota; kingdom Viridiplantae; phylum Streptophyta; class Magnoliopsida; order Asterales; family Asteraceae; genus Glebionis; species Glebionis coronaria. Next base: position 498,791,291 of record CM046877.1, read on the forward strand.
GGACCACGACTTCATCATTTTTCTTCAATCTTTTCTTTGGATTTTGATATACAACGATCCGCCTCCTTTTCGGACTTGGATATATTTATCCTCATACCTTGTTAGGGTCTTTTTGGATAGACTTTCTCCATTCTTTAGGGGAGTAATAGCTTCTCGTCGTGTGTCTCGATCCTTCATATTGATTTAGGAATAATGATACTTCACATCATCTTTGGATCTTTAGCAAAAATAGAGCTCCTCATGCCTTGTTAGGGCCTTTTTGGATAATCGCCAATCTTCGCGTCCCGCTTCAATAAGTTATGCCTTGGCTATGAACTCTATTCAACCCCGAGCAACTTTTAAACGATCTTGCGCTAGAGGCTAAGTAACCTTTCAAATCGTACGACCTTACTTATTGCAATTATGATTTATTCCTAATGCATTGATCTTATGGGAAGAAAAAGCCACAATTAAAAACATATGAGTTTTTGAAAGAACATTTTCATGTTCTACGTTTAGCATGATCACTTGTCTAACTCTATCATTTCTTGTTCTTCACTATATAAAGACCTCTAATTAAAGAGACTCGTGAATACTTAGCCATGCAAGTCAAAATTAAGCCAAATTTGGATTAGCTTTCATTAAGACTATATCAAATCAAAGTTTTGGGTTTTCAAGCCACCTATAGGATCTTGCACTTTCTTGGACTTTTTCAAGTTTTTAGAGAATGCGTTTTATAGTTCCCTTGATAAGTGACTTTCTAGAATCAATTATAGGAACTTGCGAAAAGTTCTTGTTCTTAACCCGAATGAATTAAGACTTTCGCGTTTTAAAGCTCCCTATATAAAAGTCTAGCAAAACTTGAATTGAGCGGGTTAAGGAATGTAAATGGCTCCAAATGCCCATCAAGTCAAAAATTAACTCTTATTCTACCCATCGGAAAATATACATTCGTGTCTTAAAAACACTTATTAAAACTAAGAAAAATTTTAAAATTTGGCCATTTTTAGCCTTATTAGCAAAACAAAACATTGAAAGTTGGAGAACGTGAGGGCGTAGCAAAGCAAGTACCTATTCACCCCCCCATACTAAAAGTAAACATTGTCCTCAATGTTTCGAGTCTAAAGGTGGAGCACCCCCATACTAGAGACGAAGAATCGAATGCTTAGGATCTAGCATGGAAAGGGTGATCAACAATATATCTAAAGCCGTTTATTAATTATGCTAAAAGATAATTGTTAGAACAATAAAGGATATGTCATGGAATCGTGAAAAACTTCTTCAAACGAACAATGGAGGCTCACGTAAACGAACACGAGAGTCTTCAATCGTAGATGATGATGATGATGATCTAGATAACACAATCACAAACAACCACGAGACAACGAGTTGGAAGGGTACAAGTCCCCTTATTAGTGAATAATAAGCCTAAAGGATAAGCATGGGATCTCCCCCACGAGGCACCTCGTTTTTGATTACCGAGTCATGAGCTCGACTCGATTCCCTTAAAATGTGAACATTTAGGGAAATTCATGGTGTGGTCAATTTTTGGTGGGGCTTACATGATAAACAAGGCCCAAAAAGCAACCGGTAAAAAGGACTAAGTCCTTAGATGATGCAAAATACCGGGGTCGAAAATGGCGTTCTCGTTTCCATTGGAAAAACAAATTAATGCCACTTCAACATGTGCCATAAACTCAAAGAGTTTGAAGAAAATAGATGAGAAGTAGAAGGGTGAGACAATTGGTAAGACAAACGTTTGAGCTACTCGAGGTAGACTCGCACCAAGCAAATAGATATAGTTTCCATTTATTGCATCGGTGGAAGAACGAGATTTCCCTATACATGAAATTCCGGGATCAAATATCTCGTCCTCGGTGGACAAGGATGAGGGAACATAAGGGGCTTCCCCCATACTAGAACCACACAAAACATCGTCAAAAGGAGTAGACGAGTTTGTAGCACTCAAATCACGTGGTGATGATGGAGTTAGATTTGTAGAAAAATCAATTAAATCACATTTAAGATCATTTCCTTTGTTATCTTTTAAACTCTCCTTATGAAAACCCTTTTTGATTATGTCGAAAATATTCGGTGTTTCTAAGACGATGTTAGTCACACTAAAAATTCTCACATTTTGAAACCGTTTTGGTTTTGGTGGTGGCAAGTTCTCAAAACGTTTATCGACGAAGAAAACCTCCCCATCGGGGTCAACATATTCATCATCCGAAAGATCTTCCGTAGAAACCGGCAACTTATCAATACTTTTCAAGAATGAATGTTCGAGATGAGGCGAAGGATTTTTCGATTCAAGTATTGACGGTTTCTTCTTTGTAGGCTTAATACTCATAACCTCCACCGGCGGAGGAAATGGTAAATTGCTTTTGGCGACATTCCCTAAAACTCTTGGTGAAAATTCTTTGCAAACGACATTGGTCGAGTCACCATGGTTTAAAGTTGCAATAGAATAGACATGAGAAAGATTGGAGTTTTGTGTTGCATTTATGACAAGTTCTTCTTCATTGAAACGAAGGGTGATTTTTCGAGCATGAACATCGATAAGTGCTCTTGATGTATCCAAAAATGAACGACCCAAAATGAGAGGAACTTTTCGATCGATGGGAATGTCTACAACGATAAAGTCAACGGGATAGTAAAACTTTCCGACTTTAACGAAAACGTCCTCGGCTACTCCACATGCCATGATCGTAGAATGATCGGCCATCTCGATGGACATGTTTGAAGGAGTAAGAGCCGGAAGCGAAAGCGATTTGAAAATCTCGAGAGGCATCAAATTAATACTAGCGCCAAGATCGGCCAAGGCGTAGCATTCCTCCTTATCTTGTATAGCACACGGAATCAAAAATTTACCGGGATCACCGACTTTTTGTGGTATGCGGCTTAGAAAAACCGATGAACAACTAGACGTTTGTTGTAACTTCTCTTTGTTGTTAAGCATACTTTTGAAGTTTGCGGCGAATCGAGGCATCATGATTAAAGCATCGGCAAAACTTATGTTAAAGTGCAAATCACGAAACATTTTCATAAATAGCTCAAATTGATAATTGTTCCTTTCTTGTGCTTTCTCTTTGTTTCGTCTCGAAGGGTACGGTAAAGGTGGTGTGGGTTGGTCATTAGGCAACGGCCTTGGAAACTCGGGTTCCACAATTGGTATTGGTTCAACCGTAGGTGTGGTTTGAGCGGTACTTCGTGGGATTGTAATATGCTCCTTTTCGACCATCACCTCGGGTTCTTTCTCGATTTCCTTCTCCTTAGAAGTACTTGGACGAGAGATTGGTTCCTTGAAAGTTTTACCACTTCGTGTGGCAACAACCTTCAATTCTCCCCTCGGGTTGTTAATGGTATCACTAGGAAGACCACCCGAAGAAGAGGGCTTACACATGATTGCTTCAAACATCTTAGCCATTCGGTCCTCAAATTTTGATTGCCTAGCATCCGCTTTCAATAACTCTTGCTTAATCTCATGTTGTCCTAATTCCATCTTTTGTTGGTTTTGTTGAAGACGTTGGACATTTCCTTCCATTTTGTTTGCATGAGTTTTAAGTTCATTAGCAAGTTCATTTTTAAGCTCGTTTTTCAACTCGGACCATAAGCTAATCATCTCACGTTGCATATTATCAAATTTAGCATCATTTGCTTTTGCATAATCCAAAAATTCTCCTTGCAAATTTTTCGTGTGAGCATTTTGAAAACCTTGTGTAGTGTTTTGAAAATCACGGTTTTGGTTTTGATTAGAGATTTGTCCATTCCCACTTTGATAATTCCCTTTGTTGTAATTGCGTGTGTTGCCTTGGTAATTACCTTGGTTGTTGTTTCGATAATTGTTAACATTTTGATTTGGTGGAGCTTGATTTTGGCGGGAACCTTGGCCGTTTTGGTTGAAAGTTCCCGTTGCTACATAAGCACTCGAAGTGTTACCATCCGCGGTAATGCACTCGGAAAGATCATGAGCTCCCCCACAAGATAAACAACTCTTAGCAACCGCTTTAACCGAAGCGGAATTGGAAGCTTCTTGAGCCTTCCAATGGGACATTAGATTAGCAAATCTATCAAAAAACCGATTTTCCTCATTAGCTTCATCATGTAAGGCGTTAATGCTACGAGACGATTGTGACGAAGATGACGAACCCATATTGGCAACACTCGGTGTGTCACGAGGGCTATAAACCTTAGATCGATTTTCAATGATTTGTAAAGCCTCATTTGTCGTCTTGCACAAAAAATTACCACCCGCGGCGGCATTCAAATAATCTCGTTCATGATCATTAAGCCCATTATAAAAGGTATCAATTTGATGCAATTCCGAAAAATCATGGTGAGGACATTCATGTAACATTTCTTTAAATCGTTCCCATGCCATTGAAAAACTTTCATTGTTACGTTACACAAATCGTGAAATCTCATTTTTTAAGTGTGTTGTTTTAGATGGTGGAAAAAACTTGTTCACAAACTTAGAAACGAGATCGGCCCATGTCAAAATCGAATTTGGCGGTTCTTTCTCGAGCCAAATTTTTGCGGGTCCATCCAACGAATATGGAAACAACATCATCTTAATGGCGTCATGTGGAACATCTTTGAATTTGCTAGTGGCGGTGAGACGGTTGAAATTCCTAATGTGGTAATGCGGGTTGTCTTTCTCATGACCTCGAAACTTATTTGCTTGCAACATCGACATTAAACCCGTCTTAATCTCGAAATTCTCCGCAAGGATGGCGGGAATAACAATAGCCTCTCCAAAACCCTCGGTGGGTGCTTGTAGCAACTCCATCATAGTACGATTAGCCATGACGACTTCTTGTTCTACAATAGGTTCAACAATTGGAGGTTCTTCAACAATCAACGATCCTTGATTTGCTTGCTTTTGAAGTCGTTTGCGAGCTCGTTTAGCTTGATTACGAGTGATCATAAACTTCTCGAAGAATGGGAGGTGAGCAAAGAAGATTCTTTTTGGTTGTTTTGTGGATTTTCAATTTTTTTGTGTTTTTGATGATATTTAATTTTTTTGGATTTTGGTGTATCTTCGTAGACAATAATCTACAAAATCTCTCATCGAATCAAACTCTTGATTAAAGAAGCCTCAAAGGAATGAAAACGATCACGTGGAGTGAACGCCTTCGAATGACTTTAGAACTTTGGTGAAAACCAAATTGTTCACGAGGGTTTAATCACAAAGAAAACCAAGCAAATATAGTATACGTATTAATACTTTGGGCGGCAAAACCCTCGATTAGCCTTCAATCTCAAAATACTCACAAGCAAGCGGGGAAACGAGGCGGCGCGAAGCACTTAAGAGCCTTTTTCCTTAGGGTATATTTTATAATACCCGCCTTATACCCACCTTATAGTTTGTATCTTTCAAAATCGAGCTTCACGAAAGTATTTATCTATTTTTGCCTTTTCTTTTTGTTTGAGATTCGAATACAATAATTAGGAGATCAAATCCCAATTAAGGTTGTGTTTTCACACTTTTGGAGATATTGTATATTGGTTGTGATACTTAATACAATATATTAATAATATTTCTACAAGAAAAACCAAGAAAACCGATAATACGTGTTAAGGGAGTTCCACTTAACACAAATACTATTATGGATAATATCAAAAACAAAAGCTTCCATATTAAAGCACAACACACCTCCCCGGCAGCGGCGCCAAAATTGATTGTAGGTAAATTTAGATACTTGCTTTAGGAAAAACAAGCAACTAAAAATAGCGGTAAGTATTAACGAGTGATTTAGGAAAACCACAAGTAATGACCCTTAATCAAATAAAATGAGAGAGAAAGTTCGTTTCCCAAGGAGGTATATGTGTGTGAATTAACTTGTAGTTATTTGAGATTAATATTGAGAAGAATGGGGATGAGAAAATGAAAGACGGTTACGTTAAAATTAAACTACGACGTAAAAGACGTAAAGTCGTGAAAAACTACCCAAATTAAAAATTATTATACTAAGACCAAAAATAAAATCAATAATTAAAAAGACTAAAAGGAAGTCTAAAATAATATAAATAAAGATAAAAATCCAACAAAGATATTTTAAAACCTTTTATTAATTAAATATTTAATTTTAAATGCTAATTAAAGCCCTAAAATTAAATATAACTAATTCAAATGTCTAAAATATGATTTTATTGAATAATCACTTAACTTATATTATTAGAAGACTAAAAAGTAATTTTCCAAAAATTAAAAGCTATTAAAACTATTTTTAAAACTCTAAAAATGATTTAAAATGATTAAAATTTAATTAAACTTAAAATAATTATAAAAATAAATCTAAAAGCTATAAAAATATTCTAAAAATGGAAATAGTCCTAATTAATGATAAGGAACCTAGGAAAAATGGAAAATAAAGAAAAATAAAATTTTGATTTTTAACTAATAAAATAATATTAAAATATTACTAAAAATAAAAATTTAATAAAATTAATTCTAAAAAATTTATAAAAATCCTAAATAATATAACTAAAAGAAAAACACTAATTAAAGCTCCTAAACCTTTTTTAATAATTTTATAAAAATGTTTAAAGTTTATAAAAAACCATAAAATAATATAAAATTAAAAATTAAAATTTTTAGAACCAAAACTAAATGTAAACCTCAAATTATATATTAAAAAGCTAAAAACTATTTTTCCTAAAAATAAAAACTATTTTTGCTATTTTTTATTGAATTAATAAAAACCGGGTATTAATTAAATCCTAGAAAATAATTAAATAAACGGAAAAATATAAAACTTAGCTAGAAAAGTCACAAATCTGAATAAGGTCCTAGGAAAAATTGAAATAAGCAAAAACACAAAGTTAATAAGCTGAAAAGAGGAAAACAAGCCACGGCTTATTTATTAAGCTAGAAAGACAAAACAGGTTAAATAATTAACCTTTGCACCCTTAGTCAGTAAAAGACCCAAGGGCGCAATGGTTAAGGATGATGTGTGTGAGTGTGGTGACCAGGGTTCGAGTCTTAGCAACCCCCTTTTTGCACGTTTTTTTTTTTTTTTTTTTGCTTTTCAAACCAACAGTGACACTCTAAATAAGCTATAAACTCAAATCCAATTCACTTTTTAGCTCAGGATCAACAAGTTAGGATCCAAAATTGTGCCAGACTTGAACTTGAATACTGGTTAACAAATGCAAATGCACACTTGTGCACTTTGGATGCCAAGAGGAGCTTGGCAGGTGGATTAATGGTGGTGTTTTGTGGACAATTGGGGCACCCTTGTGCTTATTTAAGCACAAGGAGTCAACAAGACCAAGAAATAAGCACTTAGCAATCAATACAAGCAAAACAGATGCACACCCAAGCCAATGCAAGTCCCTGAGGTCTTTCCTTAGGTCTGGTGGAATTTTGAGCAGATTATATGCACTCTAGTGAGATTCAAACCTCCAAATTAAGCACACAAACTCAAAAAATGATGCACAACCATATTCAAACTCTCAATAACCCTATATCTTAACAGGATTCAAGAATCAAGCACAATTTATCATGAAAAATCAAGCAGTTTATGGTTTATGCAGATTTCTATCTTACTTATCCTTTTTAACTCACCAAACTTGTTACCACTTGATCCAAACTGACCTATAACTACCTAATAAACTTAACTCAACTTATTTAAATACTTCTAACACCTTTTAATAACCAAATCAAAAACTTTTACCCTGCTAAAACTGATATCCAAACACCCTATTAAATCTGAAAATCAAACTTTATCATACCAAGACCTTATGCAACCTATTCAATCTGATCCAAATAGCTTGTATCATGCATATAAACACATTTAGAACACAAATCAAGCACTTAAACACACAATATCATCAAATCAAACAAGATCATATAGGCTACAGTTTTCTGAAATCTTACAAAGGTAAAAGAAATTTACCTAAGGACCCTTACATCCAAGGGTCCTTGTGGTTGCTTAACCACCTCCCTACCAACACGGGTTGGTGCAGATCCTTTAACAAATCAGCAACCTTCAATACCTGCTTAAATCAAAACAAAACAAGAACACACAAAAACAAGTAATAATATATATTTCTGAATTTTTCCTTCTTTCTTAAAACCTTACCAAAACTTTTAAAACCTCTTAAAACGTTTTCAAATAACCCTTAAATCACCAATAACATGAACTTCTTAATACCAAAAACCTTGAAACAGATTTTTCCAAAAAAATCTCAATTTTCAGAAACCTTCAAGTAATTTTGGAAATCAAAATTTACTTAACCAAATAAAGAATGGAACTCAGAATCAAGCTTTCACACTTCACACAACTTTTAAAAACAATAAAAAGGCATTACACTTGAATAAATCAAAAACCAAACTTTTATTTCTTTAAAAAGGAATTACAAGGAGAAAAGCTTGAAACTGGAACAAGGGAATCCACAAGTCGGATTCTCTTTATATAGTGCTCATAGAATGATCTAGAACCATTAAATTATAAACCGTAATACAAGAAAATCTCTAAAATACCCCTAAACCTTCTAGACGAATTTTGGTGATTGAGCTGGCCAAATTCGATCCTGGCTGTTTATTTTGCTTTGGGAGGAAGTAATAAACCTCTATCGTTGATTTGGGATACGTATTATGCTTGGGGACCAAGGTGGGTTGTGATTGGAGGAAAGGGGAATTGGGGGTTGGGGTCCACAGTGGTGGGATTGGGTATTTTGTGCGTGGGAAGGGTTTCTGTGTGTGGGAATTACACGTGTGCTAAAGTAATTGGGTTTTACCCAAGGTTAAATCGGGGTAAGTTCTGGGTGTGTAAAAGATGAACAGTAATTTCCTTTGATCCGAAATTGGGGGAAGTAAATTGTTAGGCGCCTTTTTTTGGTTTAAACGTTTCCACTTGACACTTTTGGCCCTTATCTTTTGTTACTTTTGGCATAAAAGGTTTTTCAGCCCTAAAACTGATTTCTCTTTGTTAATAAGTTTCCATCTTTGGCATTTTTGGCACATATCTTTTCCAAAGCTTTTCAAAGGACCATTTTTGCCATTTTGAGTATTTTCAAGGGCTGATCTTGGACAATGATGATCTTCAAAGGTCTTCAATGTGTCTTTCTCTTCATGAGGGACCATTTTTGGCAATTTGAAATTGTTGAGGGACTAATCTTGCCATTTCTTCAAAGTTGAAGGACCTTTTTGCAATTTTGACAAACTTAAGGGACCAAACTTGTAATTATTAATATACAAGGGTTTTAAGTGTCATTTCTTCATTCTTGGAGGATCAATCTTGTTTTGTCTTCAAGTCTTCAAGGGTATTTGATGAGAATTCCATGATTAGGGCCCGGTTCTTTGTACGGCTTCGTTTCTCGTGTCCGTTTTTCCTTGATTCTTGTGATCTTTTGTCTTTTTCACGATATCCATACCTAAAATACACAAGTAAACAAACACAAGCATATATATGGTATTTTATGACATTTTTATGCATTTAAAGCCCGAAAAGAACGATGAGATCATGTATAAATGCCATCTCATCATACTCAATAAGCAACTTTTAATGTTACGAAAAGTATTTTATAAGACCAAAGTAAAAACAATTGGTGAAAATAATCGTAAAACAATATCAGATTTATTTATAAGGTGACATTATGACAACATATAAAGTAGCCAAAGGTTTACAAAAAGTGGCAAATAGTAGCTCATAAAACAACCAATGAAATGGTTACAAGTTGTTAAGTTTTCAAAGGGTTATAAGGTTTAGACGAAAACGTCATGAGATACGCGATAAGAATGTTAACGAAGAATGTGAAGACAAAACTTCAAAACTCAACCCAAGTCAGTGGAAGGTTAGAAGAAAACGAAAATAAAATAACATCGAATGACAAATGAGTCATATATATTAAAAGAATAAAACAATCCACATGCGTATTCTATGTAAGATACTCGACACAAAATGCTTTTAAGAAAGTATGTTATTCGTTTTTAAATTACACCATTAATTCGGTAATTGCTAATCCTGTACTGTTTTTATTTTTAAATATTTTCACATGCAACTAGTATTCGTTAGTTGTAAAATAACATTTGTTAAAATTTTACGATCTCAAATGAAATCAAAACAGCTTAGAAACATTTAAAACTCATGTTCTGAATTTTCTATCAGATTTAACTTTTAAATATGAGCCGATTAATTGACCCGATAAACGACATCTCCAAGACTCAGAGTCTAAAGCATTTTGATGCAAAACGAGGTTTCAGACGACTTTCTAGTTTTACCCGAGACCTGAAAACCAATGTAAAATGACCAAAATACCCCTGCAAGTTCTGTGTAGGTTTGACTATTTTATTTTAAAACACAGGTTTTACTTTTAAGTTTTGACCTGTTTGTACTGCCCCTACAGTTTCTGGATAAAGTGTATTTTTTCGACACTTCTTAACGACTCAAAATATATACATATATACACACATGTCTTGTGGATTTCACAACAACGAAAAATAAATCTCGTAATGAGCATCAAATAAAAATATAGTATAATGAATGACATAAGATGCTTCAAGGTATTCAACACGAAATTTAGGAAGCAAAACGGTGAATGACGTTCGTAATTTAAGTTTCAAAATGCAATGTAGGCAAATCTCCTTGGTGCCACGATTGTCAAAAACACAAAACATAACAAGAAAAGAATGGAACATTAACATGCTACACTCCGGGAGCGAGAAGGTTAATGAAAAACAAATGATACAATTTTATATAAGTAAAATCGTATTCCAATTCTAGTGCCATAATCTAGACGATGATTTATAAAATAACGATGACGTTACCGAGATATAAGTGAACAATACACTTCGGAGTCGATACATATAAATGTCGACGAATTAAATCTTCGCATGTCGTGTAAAACGATAATAAAAATCAACAAAATATTATGAAAAACCATGGTATTATTCAACACTATTTTAAGAAATGTTTCAAAATGTATGACTCACACGATAGCGGTTAGTTTATTCCAAGGACACATTGAACTACACAATGGTCTAGAGACTACGTTTCAAGACGTCCAAGCACAAATAGCCGGAAGACGATTTGGATATCTACGTAGATATCTCAAAGGGTTAAATAATGAAAGTAACGCGCGCAGATGAAGGTATATAAGGTCATAATATAAAATTTTTGCAATAAAAGCAATTTAAATACTTCAAAAATATATACAGAAAGATCTTGAAAATTCATTGTATTTATTTAAGTTAATCATTAATAAATGATAAACTTTTATCGAAAAGTTTAACGACATAAATATATATCGATAAAGGATTATAGTATTTATTTAGAAATACTTAGCAATAAGACATACATAATAATGTATACTAAAGTTGTAATCCCAGAAGTAGCTTGAACCTGAAGTCACGCGAAATCATGTGCACCGACTCTTTGAAAAATAAATCGACAGTTATAGTTTAGGTTTTTAGAAAAAGACCTAGTTCTCTATAACTCATGGCTCTGGTACCAATCTTTAACACCCCCAAATTTACACGCAGCGGAATACATCTTTGGGTGCTAAACAATGATACAACAACACATAATTTATAAAGAACGACTCGAAAAGAGACGTTTTAGATTTATCGTTCCTAAAACATTTGTCAGAGTGGCGTAGTCCCAAGTAATCGTTACCAAAAGATAAGTTAAAACAACATACTGGTTTGTTTTAAAAATGGAACGATAAATAAATCAAAGAGTTTGAACAACAAAAGCAGTGCACAACTTCATTCCCCGTGACCTCCAAGCTTCCACTTCTTGATTACCTGAAATACATGTGAGTAAAACAATCAGCAAAAATGCCGAGTGAATGTATAGGTTTATGTAATCAATTTGAACACAAGCAAAGATTATAAGTTTGTGGCATGCTTATAAGCATCAAATAATAATTTGCATCAACAATAATAATTGTATATAACATAAATTACAATAAGCTCATGGAACCGAGCCCTTAGACACTCCCATATCAGTCTAATAAGACGAGAGATTTATTAATTGTCGGTTACCTCCAGATTATTGGTACATTGCCGTATACCTGACTTCTCAATACAATATGCTCAAACAGTGTGGAGGTCGGGCCTAAGCTTCTATGACAAGTCCACAAAAACTGAACCGGGGCGGCTTCCCCCATAGATCTATTAATTGTACTAGCGGTTAACCCATCATAGGTTAATTAACGGTCCATAATTGAGGTTTTAACAAAGGCAATCACTTAATGCAATTTAAAGGCAACCACGGGTCCATTCATAGAGGGACAAAGCATACCATAAAAATCTTGTGTTCTAAGTTTATAAAAACATGTATTCCCCCTCGCGGGTTTAAAATCATTTAATAACTAGTATAAAGCGAGGCTATAGACTCACGTTGATAATGAAAGACGGATTATCGGCTACGGGCGTGCTTCGGTCACGGAAACCTATATAAATAATAATCGGTCTTAGACTCTTGTCTAATGACTTTTATCAAAATAACAATATACATATGATTATTTTGTACATATGGTGATGATCAAGTGGGTTTATATATCCTTGTTTACTCATTTTAGTGTTTACGTATTGGTAACTTTTTACTAGTTTACTAGTTTTACCTACTTACCTATTTTAAGTCCAATAAGCTTAGTATAAGTTCTTTAACTTGTTTTAATCCATTTTATACCTATATTATCAGTATCTATACTTTCCATGTTGGGCCCAAATGGGTTAAGCCCAATAAGTTCTTTTTACAAGTATTTATCTTATTTAGTCCAATTATTAGTCCAATACGCTTAGTTAGCTCGTTAATGTCCGTATGTCCTATAGTTCGGGTTTTATCGGTTTTTACTTGTATTAGTTACTTATATATCAGTATATGACTTTTAAAAACTTTACATTAGACGGGTTTGATTGTCTAAGTTTTATTTGGCGAAAAATGTTAATTGTACGGTAATAGCCGTAAAAGTCGTAAAAATCAAGTTTATAGTTTTTATTACTTATAAGTATTATTCCACTACCATTTCTATAATTTATCCATTTAATTAACCTTTTTACATATTTATATAAATAAGTTTTATAAGTTAGTGGGTTTTTATTTTACATTTTATACAATAAAATTTGAGTGCTTATATAATAATAATAAACATTAATTCTCAAAATCTGATTTTTATTTTAATGTTCACCATTTTTATCATATCTAGAGTTCTACAATGAATTAGAAGCTGATTTTTGGGTGGCATGATCTTCATATTATGTGCTACATTTAACTCAGTTATAGCTACTGCTCATTTTAAGTTTATCTAGCCTTAACAGTCCCTACAAAACAGCTTATTCAGATTAGCACTCTCATCTTGTTTTGATTATATCTCACTCATTATAATGATTCCATTGCATGGACAACTCTCACATGTGTATAACATCTTTTACTTACTTTAAATGGATCATACCATGCAAATTTATCAGTTCAAGTTTTAGTTATATACTGTTTTTATACAGCCAACTAAATAAGCATGATTTTAGCCTCATTTCTTATAGTTATTAACCTTTTTAAGCATATTTATCAACACTTGATCCCCACACAACATTTTTATCATCATATATACATCATATACATATACAATAATAAAGAAAATACATTTGTTCTTTACAAAAATAACAAGAGAAAATGGAGAGGATGATCTTCTTTACCAACCAAGTGTATTTCTTGTTTTTGGAAGACAAGAACTTGATGAACACCACAAGTAACTCCAAGATCATCAAACACCAAGAACAATAGTTGAGAAATCAGCCCTAGGACACAATCAAATCACCTCCAATGTTGTTAATATGGCCACCAAATGATCAAGGCTTCAAGATAACTCCATGATAGAGCTAGTTAACATGTATTTCATGGCTAGAAAAGATCAAAAGGGGTGTTTGTAGCTTCAATATGGATGGCAATGGTGAAGGTTTTTGAGAGAGTTTGAGGTTGTTTTGCATGTATGGAAAGATGGTATGTGTGAAGTGGTGGAATGGTTTGATGGTTTTAGCTAGGAATGGCTTAAAGTGTAAGCTTAGTCTTACACTTGTAAGTACTTAGCTAACATGATGCCACATCCTTAGATGTGGTGTCATGTGCTATCCCATGTTAGCTAGTGGGGTGGGACAATGTATTTTGTCCCATCTCACTAGTTTACGGGTATTCCTCGATTCTAGTTTTCTCGATTTGCGTGCCCTCGGGTCGTTTTATGAAAAACGTTTTTATTAATTATGAATCAACGACACAAAACGAATCCAATAAAAATTGTCTCATCAAAAACGGAGTTCAAAAACGTAAATACGTAATCCTAAGGTTTCCGGTTTAGTCGTAAGGGACGCTAAATTATGCACGTAAGCCCAAATTTAAATCCATAAATTGTGAGTTCATCAACCAACACAAAAATAAGTTTCAAAATATTATACGATATAAAATATTTGGCATCCGTCGGTATCGCGATCACTAGTAGTCCTCGTTGCTCGTCAAAATATTAAAATATAATATTTAATATCGGTTTCAACTTAAACCGTTAAACATAATAATATTTAACGTTATAAAATACTTCAAAATAATTGAAAATAGAATTAAATTATGACCTTATTTTTACGGGTTTTACAAATGTTGAATTTGTTTGTGTTGAATGTGGAAAATGTGTTCGTACTTTCAATCATGATGCTTGTGATCTTAATCATAATGGCGTGAATACTAGAACTAGGAAGCCTATTCCTGTGCCCACTAGTACTAGTGAACCCACAAGAACTTTGAACCAATCCACTGATCAACCACTTAAGAAACTAAGTGCGTTAGAATCCACTACTCTACGTAAACAAAGAAGGTTAAAGAAGCTTTATGAGAACATGATTAGGACATGTACACGGGGGTATTCAAGATTTACACCACCCGGATACAAATGGGTACCTAAGACAACCCCTATTCTAATTGGGTCTATGAATGTTAGCTTGCCTCTAGAATCTAGGTCCACTACTATTTTGGAACCCGTTTCTATCAAGGGCTCCCATTTGTCAAATGCTACATTGTCTTCTAATTATTCTGCAGCTCGTCGAAATCATCCTATTCATAATGGACTCCGGGTGCACAAAGCACATGACGGGCAATCTCAAGCTTCTCATTAACTTCGTGGAGAAGTTTCTGGGTACGGTGCGGTTTGGAAATGATCAGTTTGCACCGATACTTGGATATGGCGATTTGGTTCAAGGAAATCTCACTATCAAACGGGTTTATTACGTCGAGGGACTGAATCATAATTTATTCTCGGTTGGTCAATTTTGTGATGCGGATTTGGAAGTGGCTTTTCGGAAATCTACTTGCTATGTTAGAGACTACGATGGGAATGACCTTCTTACAGGTTCTCGTGGTTCTGATCTCTACATAGTAACTCTTCAAGACACATCTTCAACAAATCCAATTTGCTTAATGGCTAAAGCTTCATCATCTCAAGCATGGTTATGGCATCAACGATTGTCACATCTCAACTTTGACACCATCAACTTGCTTTCGAAGAATGATATTGTGACCAGTCTTCCTAAGTTGAAATTCGTCAAAGACCATATTTATTCTTCTTGTGAGTTGGGGAAAGCAAAACGGACTCTTTCAAAACAAAGACTACCCCAAGCTCAAAAGGACGATTGGAACTTCTACACATGGATTTATGTGGTCCCATGCGTGTAGAGAGTATTAACGGGAAAAAGTATATTCTCGTGATTGTTGATGATTACTCTAGATACACATGGACTTTCTTCTTAAGGTCCAAAGATGAAACACCAGAGGTTCTCAAAAACTTTCTCAAGATGATACAACGCAATCTTCAAGCTCAAGTCTTAACCGTAAGAACGGATAGGGGTACTGAATTTTTGAACAAGAACTTGCAATCTTACTTTCAAGAAGAAGGCATCGAACATCAAATGTCTATTGCTCGAACTCCTGAACAAAACGGCGTTGTCGAAAGACGGAACCGTATTTTGGTTGAGGCTGCTCGAACAATGCTTTCTGCTTCAAAATTACCGCTATTCTTCTGGGCTGAAGCAATTACAACTGCCTGTTATACTCATAATCGTTCTCTCGTCATCCCTAGACATGAAAAGACACCTTACCACATCATCAATGGCAGGAAACCTACTGTCAAATTCTTTCACGTATTTGGATCTTTATGCTACATCCTTAAAGACGATGAGAATCACGACAAGATGAAAGAAAAAGGTGATGCATGTTTTTTTGTGGGGTATGCTTCATTGTCGAAAGGATATCGAGTCTATAACAAGAGAACAAAGATTATTGTCGAAACAATTCATGTGAACTTTGACGAATTGCCACATATGGTACTTGATCACAATAGCTAAGTCTCGCACCTCAATGTCCAGCAACGGCACCTACACAAAACAGTGTACGTCCCGTGCAAGAATGTCAAGAAATTACTCCTACAGCAGACTCGACGGATACAACACAAATGAATGAGTTGGTTGATTTATATGATCCAATGTTTGAAGAATATTACTATGGAAACAATCAAGTTGTGTCAAAGCCTTCCGCTGTCAATACTCCTAATGAACCCGAACCATGTTCACAAGACACAACTGCCTCTACTTCAGCAACCGTTGCTCAAGAGAATATTCAATTGGATACTCAACAAACTCAAGAAACAATCATACAACCAACATCACCAACCGTCAATGCTGAAGGAGGAAACAACAATCAAGCAGTCGATGCACAACCTGACGAAGAAGAATTTATCAATCTGTTCGGTACACCGGTACGCGAAGTCGGAGAGTCTTCTACTCAACATGTTGATCCGTCCAACATGCAAACATTCTAGCAACTATATCCATCCACTCACCATTGGACACGTGATCATCCATTGGTGCAAGTCATTGGAAATCCTTCACAACCGGTTCGAACACGTAGAAAACTCGAAACCGATGGCGATGTGTGTATGTATGCACTCACCGTGAGTTCAACTGTACCTACAAAACATCAAACAAGCCATGACTGATCATGCGTGGATTGAATCAATGCAAGACGAAATTCATCAGTTTGAACGCCTAAATGTTTGGGAACTTGTTGACCGACCCTATGGAATGTCAATTTTAGATTTCAAATGGATCTGAAAAAACAAACTGGATGAAGAACAAACCATCATCAAAAACAAATCTCGTCTTGTGGTTAAGGGATACCGTCAACAAGAAGGCATAGACTACGATGAATCATTCGCTCCAGTCGCTCGTTTGGAAGCAGTCAGGATATTCCTTGCTTATGCTGCATGATAGGTGTGTAAACACCCATCCTTTTACCACTTAATTCGGGCTAAAACGAGACCAAAACACGTATTTAATACCATTTGTTTGGAATTATGCGTGGTTTTTGTGTTTGTTGTGTTTTCAGAGTCAACCGGATGAATATTGAAGAAAACATGGGATTGCACGGGTTTTACTGAAGAAAAAGACTCAAGATAAAGTCTATTGTCCAAGAGATGCAAAAGATTTGAAGTCACTGGGCCTATTCGAAGATTTATCGAAGGAAAGGACCAAAGATGGAAGATTTATATAAGTCAAAGAAACTCAAGTCTATTAAACGAAGAAATTAAAAGACAAGTTGAATTTAGTCGACAACAAATCCTGAATCAGAATCGAAAACGGAAACTTTTCTGAAAAGACGAAAAGACAAGAAGAACGGGAGAAAGCCCACTCACCAACCAAAAGACAAGGCTATAAATAGCCTTCCCCTCACACATTTTTAGAAAAAGCTTTATTTTTTTCTTTTTCCCCACTCTTTCTTCTTCCTGTTTTGTAGCATCACCATCACCACTAGGGTGATTGGTGATTTTT
The DNA here is from genome assembly GCA_025667525.1 of Glebionis coronaria. Lineage (NCBI taxonomy): Eukaryota > Viridiplantae > Streptophyta > Magnoliopsida > Asterales > Asteraceae > Glebionis > Glebionis coronaria. The sequence continues at coordinate 498,809,082 of CM046877.1, forward strand.
ATCTTTGTCTTTCCAATCTTGTTGTTTTAATTCTTGTTTTGATCTTGTTTAAACATTAATCATTCAATACAGAGTCTTGTTTAATCTTTCCATTTAATCTTGTTCATCTTCATCTTTATCTTCAAGTTCTTAAGTTTTTATTTTTCTTGATTTGAGCTTCAAAAGTTGTTGGGATTTGCGTTTTTATTGATGGGATTAGTAGTTTATGATTAGTAAATGCTTTGTCATTGACTTATTTTAGTTTTTGGTGAAAAACTTGGTGAATTTTGGATAAAAAATAGTCTCCGTGTTCTTCGTTGTCTGCTACTGTTCTGGGTTTCCAGAAGTTCCGGATCAAGCTAAAACTTCCGAACCAAGCCTTCATCCGGAAAGTTCCGGATCAAGAAGAAAGTCCGAACCAAGCCTTCATCCGGAAAGTTCCGAATCAAGAAGAAGTTCCGAACCAAGCCAGTAAGTTTCGAATGAGAAAGTTCCGGATGAATGAACAGTAACTTCCGGATGAGTTGTCTTTGAGTAAGTTCCGAATCAAAGGTTAAAGTTCCGAATCAATTTTTCTTTTAGGTTACTGTTTGTTTACTTTACTGTTTCTTTATGTTTATTCAATTTTAATTTTAATCTTAATTTTAATCTTAAGTTTAATACAAGTCTTTGTTACTCATAATTAAAGTAATTGTCTTTGATTTAAATTTTCATTTCCACTTCTTATTAGACTAGAAAACCAAACCCCTTTTCTTTAGTAACCAAGAACAATCATTCCACTTAAGACCTAGATCAATTCGAGAGGATATCGAGAGTAAAATTAGAACCCACATAAAATAAGTGTATCAAATGGCGCCGCTGCCGGATCTTCTCGTTAAGATCAAAAGTTTTTTGTGAAAACTTGGATTTTGGGATCCGTTCCCCGTGAACGTTACTTTTACATAAAAATATTCAAAAACACTAAAAAATATAAAATTTTCAAAAATCCTAAAAAGTAAAAAACAATAAAAACCAAAAATATTTTTGTTTTGTTTTTCTTTGTTCGTTCTTTTGCAGGTGTATGCGCACTCGATCCACGTCTTATCAAGAGCCCGAGCCTCTCGATAACTTAGACATGGCTGGTGTACAAAACAACAATAACATACCACCTCCGAACAACAATAATAACAACAACAATCCGCCTTTCAACAACATGAACAATAACAACAACAATGAGCACCTTCCGGATAATCGCCCAATGATTGAATTGCTGCAAGCTCATGTCGATGGCAATACGGATCCAATTGTTATACCACCAATTGCCGCCAATAATTTCGAGCTAAAGTCAGGCTTTATCCAGATGGTCTCAGCTCAACCATTCTTGGGACGAACCATTGATGACCCACACGACCATATCAAGAGATTTCTACAACTCACTAACACGGTCAAGTTCAATGGAGTTCCACAAGAGGTTATAAGGTTACAACTTTTTCCCTTTTCTTTAGAGGGACAAGCCCGGCATTGGCTTGCTAAGGAACCGCCACAGAGTATTCTCTCGTGGACGGATTTGGAAACAAAGTTTATCAACTACTTTTTTCCACCCTCTCGTACTACCGCTTTGCGGAATGAGATCATAAATTTTGAACAAAAGTACGATGAGTCATTCAGGGAATCTTGGGATCGCTTTAAAGATCTTTTAAGAAAATGCCCACAACATGGTTTTACCAAAGTACATCAAATCAATACTTTTTATAATGGTTTAAGCATGAGTGACCAAGATTCACTGAACAGTGCTTCGGGGGGTACTCTATTGGCTAAGACTTCCAATGCTGCTTAGGATATCATTGAGAACAAATCTCGTGTGCAAACCAAGAGTGTTAGGACCAATGTCGCTAGTGCTAGCACTAATGACAGCGACAAGCTATTAGACAAAATCACCACGCTTCTTGAATCGCTTGTCACCCACACCGTCAGCAACAACAACAGCAACAACGCCAAAAACGTACAAGTGAACGCTGTCAGCCAACCTTGTGAGATATGCGGTGGTCCTCACTCTTACACAACTTGTACCGCCACCCAAGATTACCCTGCTGAGAATGTGAATGCGGCATATGGCACCTACCAACAACCTGCTTATCAAGCTAGACCTCAAGTTGACCGTAACCTGCTTAGATATCGATCAAACAACTATCTTTCACCACCTGGCTTTCCTCCTACCAACCAAAATCAACAACAAAACCTTAACCGCCCTCCTCAACAACAACAACAACCTCGACAACCATACATCCCACCTCACGAGCAACAACAACCACCTCAACGTAACAATCAAGTCTACCAACAACCTGCTTACCAACCACCTGCATACAATGCTCCTCCCAACCAAGCCAACACTGCATTACACCAAGAGGTTGCCACCTACATGCGGACCAATGATGTGATTGTGGGAAATCTCCAAGAGGAAGTGCGCAATTTGAAGGCAGACTTGGTCAAGCAAGGAAATTATTTGAGAGCCGATATGAGAACTACGTTGGATAGCCAAACAAATGACCTGAGGAACATGATGGCTAGTTTCTTCCAAGGTAATCAACCCTCTTCTTCGGGTACTCTTCCGAGTAACACCGTTGCGAACCCAAGAGGGGAGATGAAAGCAATCACTACTCGAAGTGGTAAAGGTACCAAGGAACCCGAGCTTCCTATACCTCCACCGGTGGTTGTGACTAAGGAGAACGAGTCGCCTGCTCCTATTCCTCCTCCTTCTCCTTCCCCAATTTCTCCACCTCTTCTTTCTACCCCTCCTCCACCCGTGGTTGTGAGTGATCCTATTCCCTTAAAGCCTTCCTCTTCTTCCAATATACTTTATCCTTCAAGGTTGAGGAAAGAGAAGCAAAAGAGCAAGGATGATATTCAGGTTTCGAATTTCCTTAAAATGTTCAAACAACTGAATTTCAATATCTCCTTCGCTGAGGCTCTCGCTCACATGCCCAAGTATGCCAAAATGTTTAAAGATCTTCTGAGCGACAAGGAAAAGCTCCTCGATCTCGCCAACACCCAACTTAATGAGAACTGCTCTGCAGTGCTCTTAAGGAAATTGCCAATCAAGCTTGGTGATCCGGGTCGTTTTCTTATCCCTTGCAATTTCCCGCGAGTAGAGAATTGCATGGCCCTAGCCGATCTAGGTGCCAGTATTAATCTCATGCCTCTAAGTGTTTGGAAGCAATTATCTCTCCCCGAGCTAGTCCCCACCAAAATGACTTTGGAATTAGCTAACCGTACGGTTGCTTATCCAGTGGGGATAGCCGAAGATGTCATTGTAGGAGTCGAAAAATTCACCTTCCCTGCCGATTTTGTTGTCGTCGACTACGAGATGGACCCCCGTGTGCCACTCATTGTTGGTCGTCCATTCTTGAGGACCGGTCGCACTCTCATTGATGTTGAAGCCGGTGAGCTTATCATGAGAGTGGGTGACGATAAAGTAGTCTTCAACATGGGAAAGCTTTCTAAACAGCCTTATTCTTACGAGAATGTTAATTGTATTGACGTTCTTGATGAGGCTTGTGAAGAACACTTCAAGGATGCTTGTAAAAACATTCCTACCTCTCTTCCCAATGTTGAGACCGTTTCCTCTATCGACTCATCACTATCTCTATTTGGAGAAAGTGATTTCCTTTGGAAAGATTTGGAAGCCACCTTGGGAGATGTGAAGCAAGACAATGACGATTCTACTGCCACTTGGGATGAAGACCTCAGTTTCATTGCAAACCTCCTCAAAGAAGACAATCCTTCCCCTCCATCTCCCACTTTTATTGCTCTCGAGACTCCGACTTCGAATACGCCTCCCGTCGACAATCCTCCGGATTTGGAACTTAAGGAGTTGCCACCCCATCTTGAGTATGTATTCCTCGAAGAAGAGAAGAAGTCGCCAGTCATCATTGCTAAGGATTTGAAGGATGAAGAGAAAGCCCGACTTGTCGCTGTATTGAAAGATCATAAGAAGGCTATTGCTTGGAAGATTTCGGATATTCGTGGAATTGATCCTCACTTCTACACACACAAAATTCTCATGGAGGACGACTTCAAGCCCACTATTCAAAGCCAACGAAGGGTGAATCCAAAAATACATGAAGTCATCAAAACAGAGGTTATCAAACTTCTAGATGCGGGTATGATTTACCCTATTTCGGATTCACCGTGGGTTAGTCCAATCCATTGTGTGCCCAAGAAGGGCGGAATAACCGTTGTTCCCAATGAACACAACGAGTTGATTCCCACTCGTCTCGTTACTGGGTGGAGAGTTTGTATAGACTACCGCAAACTCAATGATGCCACGAGAAAGGATCATTTCCCTCTACCTTTTATGGACCAAATGCTCGAACGTTTAGCCGGTAATGAATATTACTGCTTTCTCGATGGTTTCTCGGGTTATTTTCAAGTACCCATCGATCCCCAAGATCAAGAGAAAACTACATTCACTTGTCCCTATGGCACTTTCGCTTACAAAAGAATGCCTTTTGGCTTATGTAATGCGCCCGGGAATTTTCAAAGGTGCATGTTAGCTATCTTCCATGACATGGTTGAACAAACCATGGAAGTCTTCATGGATGATTTCTCGGTCTTCGGAGATTCCTTCTCTGCTTGCCTTGCCAATTTAGAACGTATGCTAAAGCGGTGCGAAGACACTCGCCTTGTTCTGAATTGGGAAAAATGCCATTTTATGGTAAAAGAAGGCGTCGTGCTTGGACATAAGATCTCGAAAGCCGGTCTTGAAGTAGACCATGCTAAAGTCAATGTTATCGCAAAGTTGCCTCCACCTTCAACCGTGAAGGGTGTGAGAAGTTTTCTGGGTCATGCGGGCTTCTATCGTCGATTCATCAAAGATTTTTCTCAAATCGCTCGCCCGATGACCCACCTCTTGGAAAAAGATACTCCTTTTATCTTTTCCAAAGAGTGTCTTGAAGCCTTTGACTCGCTTAAGGATAAGCTAACTAAGGCACCCGTCTTGGTTACCCCTAATTGGGAGCTTCCCTTTGAGTTGATGTGCGATGCTAGTGATTTTGCTATTGGAGCGGTTCTTGGACAAAGGGTGAACAAACACTTCCAACCGATCCATTACGCTAGCAAGACAATGACTGGGGCAAAATTGCATTATACGACAACCGAAAAAGAGCTTTTAGCTGTTGTCTATGCTTTTGAAAAATTCCGCCCCTATCTTGTCCTTTCTACCACCATTGTGTACACCGATCATTCCGCGCTGAAGTACTTGTTGACAAAGCAAGATTCCAAACCAAGACTTCTTCGCTGGGTTTTGCTGCTCCAGGAATTTAAAATCGAAATTCGCGATAAAAAAGGAGCAGAAAACCTAGCCGCGGACCATCTTAGCAGACTTGAGGATCCTTACCAAGGGGATCATCCGACCAAAGAAATCAATGATTCTTTTCCCTTGGAGACCTTAATGTCTATAAACTCGAAGCCGAATGAAACCCCGTGGTTTGCAGACTTTGCAAACTACTTGGCGGGTGGAATTCTCAAGGAAGGGTTGACGTCCCAACAAAAGAAGAAGTTCTTTACCGACATCAAGACTTACTTTTGGGACGACCCTTACCTATTCAAACAATGTGCTGACCTGATTATTCGCCGATGTGTTGATGGACCGGCAGCGTCTGAAATCCTCAATGCTTGCCACAAAGGACCCACCGGTGGTCACTTTGGTCCCAACTACACCGCTAAAAAAGTGTTTGATTCCGGATTTTATTGGCCCTCCATATACCGTGACGCTCACGATATGGTCAAACGATGTGATGTTTGCCAAAAGCAAGGCAAAATCACACATAAAGACGAGATGCCTCAGAATTTCATTCAAGAGTGTGAAATTTTTGATGTTTGGGGTATCGACTTTATGGGGCCATTCCCTTCGTCTAAAGGAAACAAATACATCCTTGTAACCGTTGACTACGTTTCGAAGTGGGTTGAAGCCAAAGCTTTGCCTACTAATGACGCAAGGGTGGTTTGTAACTTTTTGAAGGCTCTATTCGCTAGATTCGGTGTGCCTCGCGCCATTATTAGTGATCGTGGGACTCATTTCTGCAATGACCAATTTGCTCGAGTCATGGCTAAGTACGGTGTAAATCATCGTCTTTCCACAGCCTACCACCCACAAACTAATGGCCAGGCTGAAATATCCAACCGAGGGCTGAAGCGAATTCTTGAAAGGACCGTGGGAGAGCATCGTGCCTCATGGGCTGATAAACTTGATGATGCTTTGTGGGCTTTCCGTACTGCTTACAAGACCCCAATCGGTTGTACGCCTTATCGTCTTGTGTACGGGAAAGCGTGCCACCTCCCCATTGAGTTGGAGCACAAGGCTTATTGGGCCTTGAAGTGGGCTAATTTTGATATAAACAAAGCCGGTGACCTACGCAAGATCCAACTCAATGAGCTCAATGAACTCCGTAATGAGGCTTATGAAAATTCTTTGATCTATAAGGAAAGAACTAAGCTCATTCACGACTCCAAGATCAAAAACCGAGAGTTCCATGTTGGAGACAAAGTCTTACTTTTTAACTCTCGGTTGAAAATCTTCTCGGGAAAGCTCAAATCTCGTTGGTCCGACCCATTCACCATTGCCCAAATTTTTCCATATGGTACTCTCGAGCTCGCTCAACCTGATGGACCAAATTTTAAGGTGAATGGCCAACGAGTGAAGTTGTACTTTGGTGAGGACACCTCTCAGGAGGTGATTCCATCCCTCACCACGTTCCCCATGAACTAATTTTGGGTCGAGTCAGGCTCGTGACTCGGTTATCAAAAACAAGCGCTCCTCGGGAGGCAGCCCGAGTATCTATCCTTTTATATTTTAATCCCCTAACTGTAGGGGGGACTTCTATATGTGTTTGCCTTTGTGTGATGATGTGATTACAGGGATAAGTGCACTCTTGGAATCTTTAAAGAACCGTGCTCCCGTGTTATCCAAAATCCGGTTCTATCTCTCAACTATCGTGATTCAATTTTCTTCATACTCACATTTGAAATTGATCACTTTAGTCGTCTCTTCCTTAGCAAGATTTAAACAACGTGCACAATGTCATAAGTGTAGGGGAGATTTTTCCCACATGCTTAAACATTGAGGACAATGTTTATCTTAAGTGTAGGGGGGACTTCTATCGAAGTTTTAAGTGGACTTTTCCATGAAAATGCCTTCAATTAACCGGAAAATCCTATTTTTCAACATTTTTCAAATTTTTTATTAACTTTGGCCAATTAGTTGTAATTTTTAAATTTTTATCGATTGCTTTCATACGTATATATCCCGCAATAAAGTCAAAAATTTTAAAATAAAGTGGTGTAGCTAGTTTAGAAGTCTTTGACATATTAGGCCCGTTGCGTTTATTTTGACTCAACCCGAATAGACTTATCAAAGTTTATTCTAGCTAGTATCCTTAACCATGTAGACCTTAATTGGTTTATTAGGCTAAGTATCCACGAATCTCATTACTTGAGATTTTAAATTGTGGAGGACGAGAAATGATAGAGTCAATTATAAGTCGGTATTCTTGCGCAAGCTCACTTGGTGTAATTATTTGCCTATTCTCCCATCACTTGCTAATAATTTATCTGCAATAAGTAAGGTCGTACGATTTGAAAAGTTACTTAGCTTCTAGCCCAAGATCGTTTAAAAGTTGCTCGGTAATGATAAGAGTTCATAGCCAAGGCATAACTTATGAAGCGGGGCGCGAAGATTGGCGAGTCCGAAAAGGCCCTAACAAGGCATGAGGATTCAATTTTATTGCTGAAGATCCAAAGTGATGTGAAAAGCATTATTCCTAAAATCAATATGACGGATCAAGACTCGCGACGAAAAGCAATCAACTCCCATAAAGATCATGGAGAAGTCTATCCGAAAAGACCCTAACAAGGTATGAGGATAAATAGATCCAAGTCCGAAAAGGAGGCGGATCGTTGTATCTCAAAATCCCAATTAGAGATTGAAGAAATAATCATGAAGTCGTGGTCAACAAAGTTGGAGTACCCCTCAAAAGTCTCCAAGTGAAGAAACTCTATTATGATGAGAAGACCATTATCTCAAGAACGTCTCTCGAAGATATGAAGTATGAAGTACATGCCAAATATCAGCCCGAGAAAGGTCTCAAATCGTGAACCAAGTTATGCCAAGATATGAACTTTTTGATATCCCGAGAAGCAGTTTTAAGAGATTTTGTCCTTTAGCTAACTGTTGATCAAATCGTCCTACTTTGCTTTCAGCCCTAATAAACTATCGAAATAAGTCCAAAAATGCATCTTCATGATCATTCTAAGACAAAAATAAAATATAAGAGATACACCTAGGAATAAGGGAGTTTAAGCATTTAATTAAGCCATGTGTGTAAGTGTTTGAATTGCTAACTTATAATAACAATGATCTCGTTTTTAAGCTTAGTTTGGGGAACGTGAAACTTGAGGGTGATAAATCTTCGCAGCACCAAAGCCCTAATGTAAGTCATCGATTTCTTTGCAAGCTATTTCCATATAGCTATTTTCAAGTGAAAATGGTTTTCTATCCTTGTGTTTCCTTCAAAGTCTTAATTTCCTTTAGTGCTTTAATTTTTTGTTTAGTAGTATTTTAAATAAGGCCAAGGTTGATTAATTATGAGAAAAATGTAAAATTGCTTTATCACTAAGCATTGCATGAGGGCATGGCAATGGTTAAGTGTAGGGGATTTGATAGGTGTGTAAACACCCATCCTTTTACCACTTAATTCGGGCTAAAACGAGACCAAAACACGTATTTAATACCATTTGTTTGGAATTATGCGTGGTTTTTGTGTTTGTTGTGTTTTCAGAGTCAACCGGATGAATATTGAAGAAAACATGGGATTGCACGGGTTTTACTGAAGAAAAAGACTCAAGATAAAGTCTATTGTCCAAGAGATGCAAAAGATTTGAAGTCACTGGGCCTATTCGAAGATTTATCGAAGGAAAGGACCAAAGATGGAAGATTTATATAAGTCGAAGAAACTCAAGTCTATTAAACGAAGAAATTAAAAGACAAGTTGAATTTAATCGACAACAAATCCCGAATCAGAATCGAAAACGGAAACTTTTCTGAAAAGACGAAAAGACAAGAAGAACGGGAGAAAGCCCACTCACCAACCAAAAGACAAGGCTATAAATAGCCTTCCCCTCACACATTTTTAGAAAAAGCTTTATTTTTTTCTTTTTCCCCGCTCTTTCTTCTTCCTGTTTCGTAGCATCACCATCACCACTAGGGTGATTGGTGATTTTTATCTTTGTCTTTCCAATCTTGTTGTTTTAATTCTTGTTTTGATCTTGTTTAAACATTAATCATTCAATACAGAGTCTTGTTTAATCTTTCCATTTAATCTTGTTCATATTCATCTTTATCTTCAAGTTCTTAAGTTTTTATTTTTCTTGATTTGAGCTTCAAAAGTTGTTGGGATTTGCGTTTTTATTGATGGGATTAGTAGTTTATGATTAGTAAATGCTTTGTGATTGACTTATTTTAGTTTTTGGTGAAAAACTTGGTGAATTTTGGATAAAAAATAGTCTCCGTGTTCTTCGTTGTCTGCTACTGTTCTGGGTTTCCAGAAGTTCCGGATCAAGCTAAAACTTCCGAACCAAGCCTTCATCCGGAAAGTTCCGGATCAAGAAGAAAGTCCGAACCAAGCCTTCATCCGGAAAGTTCCGAATCAAGAAGAAGTTCCGAACCAAGCCAGTAAGTTCCGAATGAGAAAGTTCCGGATGAATGAACAGTAACTTCTGGATGAGTTGTCTTTGAGTAAGTTCAGAATCAAAGGTTAAAGTTCCGAATCAATTTTTCTTTTAGGTTACTGTTTGTTTACTTTACTGTTTCTTTATGTTTATTCAATTTTAATTTTTAATCTTAATTTTAATCTTAAGTTTAATACAAGTCTTTGTTAATCATAATTAAAGTAATTGTCTTTGATTTAAATTTTCATTTCCACTTCTTATTAGACTAGAAAACCAAACCCCTTTTCTTTAGTAACCAAGAACAATCATTCCACTTAAGACCTAGATCAATTCGAGAGGATATCGAGAGTAAAATTAGAACCCATATAAAATAAGTGTATCACTGCACATAAGGGCTTCACGGTTTATCAGATGGACGTTAAAACTGCTTTTCTCAACGGTCATTTGAAGGAAGAAGTGTATGTGAATCATCCGGAAGGATTCATCGATCCTCGTCATCCTGACAAAGTCTATCGTCTCAAGATGGCTGTATATGGACTTAAACAAACTCCAAGGGCATGGTACGAAGAACTTTCAAACTTCTTGGTGTCCAAAGGATTCTCCAAAGGTTCTATTGATCCTACTCTCTTTACTAATAAATATGGGGATGACATAATGTTGGTGCAAGTTTATGTTGATGACATTATTTTTGGTTCTACGAACCCAAAACTTTCAAAACGTTTTGAAAAATTAATGCACAGCAGATTTGAAATGTCAATGATGGGGGAGCTAAAATTCTTTTTAGGCCTCCAGATTCATCAATCCCTACGTGGTATCTTCATTAACCAAGCTAAGTATGCTCAAGAGATACTTAAAAAGCATGGTATGACCTCATGTGCTCGCGTTGGTACACCATTGTCGACCACATCCCTAGACGCTGACTTGTACTCGTATCCCGTAGACCAAACGCGATATCGCAGTATGATCGGGTCACTTATGTACCTTACAGCCAGCAGGCCTGATATTCATCATGCCACATGCTATTGTGCACGATATCAAACCAGACCTACTCAAAAGCACCTCAAAGAGGTTAAACGGATCTTTCGGTACCTTAAGAATACCATTCACATGGGACTCTGGTATCCGAGGGAAACCGGTTTTCATCTAACAGCTTTTTCAGATTCTGATCACGCAGGTTGTCTTGATAGTCAAAAAAGCACTTCTGGTAGCATACAATTTCTAGGGGAAGACAAGCTTGTCAGCTGGTCGTCAAAGAAGCAGGATTGCACTTCGCTCTCATCAGCTGAAGCAGAATATGTGGCTCTATCCGCGTGTTGTGTTCATGTCCTCTGGATGAGAACTCAACTCACGGATTATGGCTTCCACTTTGATAAAATACCTATGTATTGTGACTCAAAGTCGGCCATAGCCATATCTTGCAATCCGGTTCAGCACTCCCGCACCAAGCACATCGATGTCAGATATCACTTCATCAAGGAACAAGTGGAACGCGGCATCGTGGAATTATACTTTGTTAGAACTGAGTACCAGCTGGCAGACTTGTTTACAAAAGCTCTCTAGAAAGATAGGTTTACGTATCTCGTTGGCCGTCTTGGTATGAAGTATATGACTCCAGAAGACTTGGAGATTTTGGCAAATGAAGCTGCTTGATATTCTCTCATGATGACTTCTAAGCGCATCACAACTTAGGACGCGGACCTCAACTAAGGAAAGTTTATCTCGGACGATAACTTATCCTTCTCAACAAGAAATTAATATTTCTCGGTCATGAGCTTCCTATAAAAACATTCAAAGTTTTTAAGTTCATGAAAAACGACTTCTAAGTAAATGTCAGCTTAGAACTCGTACTTCCACTTAAGGAAAGTTTATCACGGATGATAACTTATCCTTCACAATGGGAAATTAATTTTTCTCGGTCATGAGCTAGTCACAAAACATTCAAAGTTTTGACCTCATGTAAATCGGAATTTATTTTAAAACCGTTGAACACAATTTTTCAAGAATTTCTCAAAAGATTTTTCTAAATCTTTCAAAATTGTGTGTTCAACACTCCCTTCCTCATATGTGGTTTTCATATCTCAAAATTGTCATATGTTATTTTGATCAATTTTTGAGGGGGAGCGTTTTAAAAACAAGCCTTTTTTAATGTTGTTGGGTACATCTCTAAAATTGTCATATTTTATGTATCCAACACATTCCGAAAATGATATTAAATCTGTCATATATTATCGATAAAGGCATCTCAACTCCGTACCTCAACATATTTTATGGTGTCGTTTTTCTAAAATTTTGTCAAATTTTGTCTCAAGACACACATATATTGTTGAGGGGGAGCGACCCGACTGAAAATGTTCCATGATTCATGCATGCACACATATTTCTCTACCGTCGATTTTTCAGAAAATGTCATATTTTAATCAACTGGTATCTCTAATATTATATTTTTATATTAGAGATAGGGGGAGAAAATGTGATTAAAATGTAATATATCGCAACATGTAATCTAAAAGACTCAAGTGCAACTCTTTCCTTCACATGCCAAACTATTTCGTTTATCGATGCATGTGTGTAGGGGGAGCTTTTTGAAAATATAAAAACTTTCAAAGTGTTACAAGTTTTGATTTTTATCAAGCTCTTTGAATTGTTTTCAATGGTTTTATGGTTACGATCTTTACCCAAAACAACCTACTATCCACGACGGAACGATGGAGTCAAAAGGTGGTTTAGGATAGGAAACTAAGTCCTATGATCCAACCAGAACCGGAGGGATCTACCCAAGGACATTCCATAGCTAGAAATAGTTGTCTTTAGGAAAGATGGAGTGAAATGAAGCTGAATGCGGACCAATTACTTAAGTTATCACTAGAACAATCACAACAAGGTGCTAATGATGACGTATTGGTAAGCATTGAAGGAGTTGAATATTCTGTGCAACTTAGGTAGAAACCGGGTTAACACATCTTTTGAAGACAAGTGTCATGGACCCAGTGATGCGATGCACAACCCTTCCACAGCCATTCGAGTTTCTCTCAAAAGAAACTTGTCTCATTGTCACGGAGATCAACACTTATCTATTGACTTTCTCACTCCGAGTCAGTTAATATTGAAAAGGTGGCAGTCTGCTCCAGCCTCCGATTACCAAAATACACTTATTGAGTCTAGAGCCAAACGAGAACAATTTATCATCTCATTTGGACACAATCGAGTCCTACGCATTATCCTTGTGATATTGCCAGAAAATCTGAGTGATACGATTCACAATGAAGATGGAAATCCTGCTTGAGCCAACATCAAACAAGCTCATGGTAGGTAACTTGTGCGATTCTACACGAATCAAACTTGTGAGAACTGGAAAGCAACTAAGTTTGGATTCTTAATTGATTCAAACTTGATTCCAGGTTTCTTCGCAAAATCCATGTGATCTTGCCAGAACATTCAGAGTGACACTCATTAGTGTTCACAGTGACGAATGGAAATCCTTCCAGTGTCAACATCAAACAGCACTACGGTAGGTAACTCGCAAGATTCTCTATGAATCAAGCTTGTGACAAACTGGAAAGCAACAATGGTGCGATTCTTTTAGAATCAAACTTGTTCCAGGAAATCTGAATTGACGACTCTAATCAGACGGATAATTTATCCTTATGATTCACTCTTTACGTTCGCAGTCTGCTTTGAGACGGTCGAGTAAAGAGAACTGGCTACTACCGCCGGGAAACCCTATCAAGGAGGTTCTTAATCGAATCTACCTGATCACAGGTACGGTATTTAATACCGTTTAACGGTCTTCACTGACCGGAGGTAAAACGCTACCGAGTTAGGGTGAAATGTTCAAAGCCATTTCATCTGTGTCTGTATATGTTACTGCATATCAAGAAGGTGGCGTAGCTGTGTAACCAATGTCGATTCAGAAGTCACAAGAGCACAAGATGGCGATGATCAAGATACCTAAGAATGTAAGAATGTAACAGGTCATCTTAGTCACAAGGAGTACAGATGAAGATCTCAAGCACTCAAAGTCAAATGACAAAGGCTCAAGATAAAGATCACGAAAGCATGAAGGAACAAAGCTGTTACAAACAACATCAAGACCAAGATACCTCCTCTACAAGAATGTATTCACTCAACCATCTTATGCTTTTTAAGCTTTTTAAGATGACCGATACATTGGGGGAGATTGTTAGCCCTATATTTTATATAGTCGAACAAGAATGTAATAGGTCATCTTAGTCGTTATTTGTCTTGTATAGTAATAGGTTAGTCGGGAAAAGCGGGCTTGGAATTTAAGCTAATATTGTCTTTGTTAGGGGCTATATGCCCAGGTGAATGCCAAACCCGGCCCAAGATGAAGCCCACAAAGGTCTTAGAGCCGTAGAATATATAACCCTCTTCCACATGTGGAAGAGGGTGTTGGTTCATTTCATAAAACACCTAGTTTTAGTGTAAACCTTCCACTTCTCTCTACTCTCTCTCTCTACTTTTCTATTATTTCTCTCTCTAAATCTTGTGTTATGGATTGAATGGGAACAACAATTTGATTTCGAAGACTCGTGACCATGGATGGTGGAAAGTAGCGCGACAAAAATCGTTGAGTCATCTCATCCCAAGTATGAATTGAATTCTTCGGAAGACGATCAAACCATTTTTCGGCATGGTGGGATAAGGTGTGTGGAAATAGGTGAAGGCGAAGAAAATCCATAGTAACACCGGGCAACTTCATGCTTTGAGTAACGGTAATGAACTTGTCGAGGTGTTTGTTGGCATCATCATCCGGCAATCCGCGAAATGGACAAGTATTTTGGACTTGTTGGATCATGTGATGCTTCAACGAAAATTCTGGAGCCGTGATTTGCATCAGCGCAATCGGTCCTCCGCGTCCATTCATCGTAGGTTGACACAACTCCTCCGTCGTTCGAAGGTCAGGTGGGGGAACATTGTTGTTGTTATTCATGTTGGGGTGGGGTGGATTATTGTTGTTGTGCACACCAGCCATATCTAAATCTTCACGAGTCTCGGGCTCAGAATAAGTTGAAGATCTAGTATGCATACACCTGCAAAATCAAAAGAAAAGGATACCAAAGAAATAGAGAATATATATGTACGTGTAAAAATAAAAATAAAATCTTTTTGAATTTTTGAAAATTTTTAATTTTTATGGATTCTTAACAATTTTTAATTTTATGGATTTTTGAAAATTTTTGAGCAAGAAAAATAACGTTCACGAGTGAACGGATCCCAAAATTCAACGCGTCTCTCACATAAAACCGTTAATCTTCACGAAAAGAGCCGGCAGCGGCGCCATTTGATAAGTAGATTTTTACTCGTTTAAATTGTTCTTCGTTTCCATTCGAATTGATTACTGGTTTAAGTGTGACTTAGTCGTTTTTGGTGAAAAAGAAATAGATTGGTCGTTGTTGTAAAATAAAATTGCAAAACTTTAAAGTTAACGTCAAGGTAAATAAAGCTATAGATGATTAAAAAGTAAATGACGAGAAATTTAAAAAAATAACTAATAATAAAAGAGCGAAACAAATAATAAAACGTAAATTAAAGCAAAACAATTGATAAAAATAAAACTAAAAGAAGAAATTAACTTTCGACTGAAAAATAAAATTAACCTAATGAAAAAGGAGAGAATAAAACTAAAATGGTACTTTAAAGCTAAATAAGGCAAAACCTAAAGCGGGTACTAAATAAAAGATAAAACTTGAACTTTACGAAAAAATATTATTTTTAAAATTAGACGAAAAATTCAACTAAAAATACATAACTTTCAGAAATAAAAACGGAACAACTTTAAGATAAAACTAAACAATTACGGAATAATACTAAAAACTAACCAAGCAAGCAGCTGGAAGCAGCCAGCCAGGCAGCTTAATTTGGCGCCAAAATTGCCAAGCAGGCAGGTTGGCATGTTAATTTCTTCGCAATTGATACAGTACTCTTCGCAATATGTGGTTTTTTCGGAATATGATTTCTTCGCAATATCTTATTCTTCGGAATAATACTTTTTCACAACTATTTTTTTTCGGAATAAATCTTTTCAGAACTTTCTTCGGAATAAATCTTTTCAGAACTTTCTTCGGAAAAATGATTTTTTCGGAACTTTTTGTTTTCAGATTTTTTTTCGGAATAAATGATTTTCAGACTTTTTACTTTTTCAGAAAAAATAAGATTTCAGAGAACTGGCATATATTCGGAAAAGCAATAATTTCAGAAAAAATGACAAATTCAGAGAAAACTTCGGAATAATAAACCCTAATCCGAAAAACTGAAAAATCAGATAGACAGATAGAGTAACATTAAAAATTCACGAAATAAGCTAAAAATAACCACAAATCAAATAAGCAATTAACTAAAACTTAATCTAAAACACTTTTAAGAAAAACTAATTAAACCACAAATTAAAAACTTGAAAAACACTAATAAAACAAAAAATTAAAAATCAACTTTTTATAAAATAAACTAATAAAAACACTTAATTAAAATCAAATCAAACACACAATAAGCTATCAAATCAATAAGCTACCATAATAAAAAAACATAACAAACATAACAAACAATCAAATAAGCATAACAATAAGCATATAAACATAAAGATTAAATCAAAACAAGAAAGGTAGAATGAGAGAGTAATAAAAACTTGATTAAAATAAGATTCAACAATTAAAAGTAAAGATAAAACTTACAAATTTAAGGTGCAAGACAAGGTAATTAAATGACAATTAAGTAAATGACATTAAGAAAAGTGCAAGTAATTAAAGGTGGAAGACTAGTTTGTCAAGTTAGCCAACACCTCCTAATGACATATTAGGAGGGTATTTATAGGAGGATTAGTAAGTGTTGATCTTTTCTTCCTTTTCTCGTCTTTTTGTCTTTATAAATTCTTCGACTTTCTCGACTTTGTCTCGGGATTATTTGAACTCGTCTTATAATTTCTTCATTTATTATACTTGAGTTCTTCGACTTCATTAAACTTCCGTCTTTAGACGTTTTCTTCGATAAATCTTCAGAATAGGCCTTGGACTTCCGTTCTTTTTGCACTCTTGATCTTTTGACTTCGTCTTTTGTCTTTTTCTTCGATAAAAGCCCGTGAAAGCCCGTGTTTTCTTCCCTTTTCACATTTTGGTCCTAAATTACACCAAAAACACAAACCACGCATAATTCCGACATTTACGACATAAAATACACGTTTTGGCTTGGTTATTATTATAATTAAGTGGTAAAAGGATAAGTGTTTTCACACTTATTAATTAGGTACCCTACTCCATGGATATTGCTAATCGATCCTCAATCATCTCAGGCGTTTCCACTTGTCGATACTCTACCAAATGCTGATGCTGTTCGTGAGTTAAAGAATTTACCAGATGCTGATTGGTAGTCGTAGAAATACGTGTTTAGGAAAAAACGTATAATGGGCAAGTATTAAACTCGACGATTTAGGAAAACCGACGAATCGAATAAATGCGGGTTCGTTCTCGAGGAGGTGTGTGTATTAGGTGCCAAATTAAAAACCAAAGTTTGGGATAGTGTCGTTTTTAGGTGAGAGAAAGACAAAATTAAAGGCGGTGTACGTTAAAAACTATGCTACGACGACAAACACGCGAAATCGTAAACTCGACAAAAACCTAAAAAGTCTCTAAAAATCACCAAATTTTAAAATTAAGCTAATAAAAATATAAATAAAACAAATTTAAAAACCCAAAAGTCCAAAAGCTTTTTAATAATTTTATATTAATTTTAAAAGTTTAAATAAAAACCCTAAAATTAAATAAAATCAAAAATAAGTTATTTTGAAAACTTTACTAGATGTAAACCCTAAGTTATTAAATTAAAACCTAAAAATATTTTTTTATAAAATTTTAAAACTAAATTAACAATTTTTAAACTAATTATTAGAATACGGGAATAATAATAATGTTAGAAAATAAATAAACAAAGTGAAAAATACAAACTTAATGCTAAAGAGTCTGAAACTATGGTACAAACACAAGAAAAATAAAAACTGGTCAATAAGCTTATTCAATAAGCTAGAATCATCTTATTATCAAGCTGAATGTTAAAATAAGCTAAAAACCAAAACACATTAAGTTTTAAACAAACCAAAGGTTAACCAGTCAAAGACCCTAGGGCAATTGGTTAACACGTTGGTGTGTGAGAGGAGTGGCGCAGGTTCGAGTCCTGGCCACGTCCTTTTTGTTAAATCTTTTTTTATTTTTTTATTTTTTCTTTTTGCAAAAACTCGAACCTGGTAACTTTTTAATTATGAAAACACAAAAACTTTTAAATTCTAACAAGATTTATCCCTAGAAATTGCAAAAACGTGCCAAGAAATTGTAAATAATGCTACAGTAACTAAATGAAACAATACCTAGTGCTATCTAATATCATATGATAAATAAAAAAACAAAGAATAGTGGACGTTCTCGGACAGACCAGAGAGTGGCGTATGCTTTAGGGGGCTTGTTTGTGCTTTTTCTTGTTCGTTTCTTGGTTTTATTGGCAAGCAAAGGCACCCCCACACTCAGTCGAGTGCGGGGAGTCAATATAATTAGCAAAACACACAAGTTACTTCACAAAAATCACCATAATTGGCCTAATGCAGTCACTGGTTTCAAATGGGTAGTCTGGTGGGCTGTTGAGCTTTTGCTGATGCAATGTGCCAATTTGTGAGTTTCAACAAGCCAAAACCTAGTCCAAACCACTACCCAAGAACAAATAAACTAGAAACAATCCTAGTCCTATCCTATATCTAACAGCTTAACAAGTTTGGGACTCAAAAATCATAGAAATCCAATGGTTATAAGCCTACTGAATTTTTCTAGGTTTTGCCAAGAAAATGATCATGCAAACAAACTTACCAAACTAGAAAACCAAATACTGAAACTACTCAAGAATACCAAAATGAGTGAGTACCACTGATTTTAAACCAATATCTTTTCACCAATCTTGGTTTTAAACCTAGATCTTAACACCCCTTTGAAAACAGAAAACAACTTTAAACAAGAGATTGCACTCTAATAGCACCAAATCTATTCAAATCTCTCCTAACATGCTCCAAACTAACAAATAAACAATATCATGTATTTGATCTAGCATCCAACAACCTTGTTCACAAAATCCATAAATCACAAAAAAAAAACATCCAAGCAAGTATAGAGAGCATAAGTCTTTCTTACCTAGTGAGCTTACATCCAAGCTTCTCAAAGGCTAGCTTAAGCCTTCTCCATCAAGCCCAGGCTTGAGCTTATTGACTTGAAAGGGGGCTGTTGGTATGGACAGATGATGATGATGATGGACTTCAAAGGCCACACATCATCCAATATACTTGATTTGTAAACCTGCTAAGATAAAACAAAGACAAGAAAGAATGACCTGGAAAATCGGCCAAAAAAGATTATAAGTCTAGCTTATCAATTAAGCCAGCTTATATCTTAAAGCTTAATAAAAAAACTTTTTGAAACTGATTTTTCTTCAAACAAATGAGACCAAACAGAAACTTGAAGCACCTTTTTGACAAAAGATTATTAAAACAAGTAACCAATTTTTAATATCCACTTTCACTTCAATTTTAAAAATTGATTTCAAGATTTTTCAAACCTTTTTCCAAAAACTTCAAAAACGGATTTTCCTGAAAAATTGTTGATAAAAATGAAAAACTTTTAACTCTTAAACCATTTCTCAAACAATAAATATAATGAAACTTAAAACGGGAACTTGGAACTCAGATTGTGCAAATTAATAACTTTTTCATTTTCATTACCAAAAATCAAAATTTACAAAATCTGGAACAAAACGTAATAGAGGTACAGGCACCTCTATTTATACTAGCTATTAGACTATTCTATAAACAAAGCAAAATATTAAACCCTAGTATCTTGATTCCCTAAATTTCCCTTGGTTTGAAAAATCAAATCTTGGTCAATGAGAGCCCCATGTGATTCTCCTTGTTGTAGCAGCTGTCTTGTGATGATCTTGAGCGTTAAAAATTCCTTTGGGGACAAGAAAACGCATCCAACCGTTTGTTTTGTCGATTTTTGGGTTTGGGGATGAAAGTGACGCAGCAGGGGAGGTCCCTACTGCTCACATTGGTTGGTTGGGGATGTGTTTTGGGTGTGGGATAGGTTTAATATTGGGTTAATTAGGGATCTGGAAAAGGGTAAACAAAAACCCTTTGATTTGAGTTTAATTGATCCTGGGTAGATTAGGGTTTATGGGTGATTAAATGGGGGGATTTAATCTGTTTTGGGTGTGGTTAAAGTTTAAATTAGTGTTCAGGTGGGAAAGTTAATACTGATTTAATAAATCAGTATATACTTTGGTGGAAAGTGACGTGGAGTATGGGGTGTGAGGTGATTGTTTAGTGGACTGGTCAAAGTGACGTGGCGGTAGTTGATAGGGGGTTGGATGTTTGGTTGTCTGACTCTTTTAGTCCCCTAACTCTCTTTCTTTGTTCACTTGGTAGAAATCAGCTAAAAACTTGACTCCTTTTGTAATGAAACTTTTCTTTTTCTCACTTTGGCCACAAAGGTTTTATCAAAGCTATTCCAAGGGTATTTTATATTTTGCATTCTTCAAGGGCTAATCATGTAATGTCTTGTCATTTTAGGGACCCAAATGTAATATTTTAGTTTTACAAGGGTTTAAAATGACAAGTCTTCCAAATTTGAGGGACCATTCTTGCCAATCTTCAATTCTTCAAGGGTATTTTTGGAAATTCCATTTTTCGGCCCGGTTCTTTGTGCGGCTTCATTTCTCGTGTTCGTTTTGCTTGATTCTTGTAATCTTTTGGTGATTTCACGATATCTGTACCTAAAATACACAAGACACAAATACAAGCATATATAGGGGTATTTTGATGATATTTTAAGCGTTTTAAGCCCGATTTGGACGATGAGACTATGTATAATTGCAGTCTCATCACTCCCCCATACTAAACCATTGCCGTGTCCCCACGCAATGCTAGAATTAAGTATCTTAGCACTTCCAAAATTCATTTTATGATGACATTTATTGAAGATATAAATTTAAATAAACTACTACACGTGTTTTAGACATAATGTATTGTTTTCATCACTATTAAGTGACTTTTGGGATCATAAAACAAGAGCACGTGAATGCTTCGTTAGAAATAATTTCGTCGTCCTCGATTTTTAGCCAATTCCATGCTAAGCGTGTAACGAGATCATTGTTATTATAAGTTAGCAACACGATCATATCTCATGAGTGTTAATTACGAACCTAAACTCCCTTATTCCTACTTGGTATCTCTTATATTTTATTGTGTCTTAATGATCACGAGGATACATCATTGACTTATGCGTGAATAGAGATTAAGTATAAAAATAGAGTTTTAACGGTGTAACCAAAATCATCAAATTAATAATTCATCCTAATAGACAACGATGTCAAAAAATTAAGTCAACAAGAAGGATCGATAAACACGGTTTTATAACGGTTTTGAACATGAGACTTATTACCGTGACTTTTATTATCCGCCATCATCGGTGGTTTTATTATCATAGTTTACCTCCATCTTTTATTCAACTTCGCCATGAAGCTTTTATTATGACTTCGGTCTTGCCTTGACTTTTATTATCCACCTCATCGGTGGTTTTATTAGCCAAAGACGTATATCCTCACGCTAAGGCGAATTTTGGATCTTTAAAGCTTCAAAGATTAAGGCTTGATTCACTTTCAATTTTGCATAGATTTTTCGGCCTTGTGAGCTTCAAATTGTTTGCTTGATTTAGGTGAGCACTTGAAATCTTATTATTAGGTGAAGCTTTCGATTATTCGGGTGCCAATACTTCAAAACCGTGACGCTGGCGATACCTTAATGTTTTCCCAATTTAATTACATGGAAGCTACTAAAACAAATTAGAAACCAATAATAGTGACTAAACCGCTAAATCAATATTTATTAACAATTTATTATACAAAAAGCGTGGGGAGAATAAGCTAATAATTACTACACATGAGATTGTGACGATTACGAGACTTATAAATAACTCTATCATTTCTCGTCCTCATTTAAGAGACTTAGCCTAAAAGTTAAGGAATCGAAGCTAAGTGCTCAACACGCACGGTCAAGTCGAAAATTACTCTTATTCTCACCATCAGGAAACCTACATTCGTGTCTTAAACACTTACGAAAAATACGAAATTTTTTTAACATTTGGCCATTTTTAGCCTTATTTGCAACAAAACGATAACAAAAAGATGAAATTTTGGATTGCGTGTTGACGTAAGCAAGGTGAAGTATCTACTCACCCCCCATACTAAAAGTAAACATTGTCCTCAATGTTTCGAGTCTAGGGGTGAAAACACCCCCATACTAGAGACGTAGTTGAATGCTTAATCTCGAGCATGGAAAGGGTAAAACGAATAACCTAAAAGCCGTTTATGAATTATGCTAATAAGATAAACGTTAGAACATAAAAGGATATCATCGGATATCGGAATCTCCAAAGGCAACGATCAAAGCTCGAGTGCTACGTAAAACGAACACGAGAGGCTTCAGTTGTGACGATGTACCTAATGAATCACAATCACAAACAACCACAGAACAAAGGTTGGAAGGGCACAAATCCCCTCATTAGGTTAACTAAAAAGCAATAATATTTACAAGGATAAGCATGAGAATTCCCCCACAAGACACCTTGTTTTTTATAACCGAGTCAAAAGCTCGACTCGAATCCCCCATCAATGTGATCATTTAGGGATAATCTTGGTTCGGTCATTTTGGGTGGGACTTACATGTAATCAAGGCCCAAAAGAAACCGTGAATAAAGGCAAAGCCTTTATACCGGGATCGAAGATCGTGTCTTCGTTTTCGGATGATAAACGAAACAACACGACTTCAAGTAACATCGTCCCAATGGGACACAAGAAAATAGAATGAGAAGAGAAGGGTGGGACATTGGGTGGGCAAACAAATCGAGTTACTCGAGGTAAACTCGCACCGTAAGTGTAGAAAGAGTTTCTAGTGAATACTTTGGTGAAAGACCGCGATTTTATCTTAAACGTAATACCGGGGTCAAAAATCTCGTCCTCGGTGGAGAAGTGTGAGGGAACAAATGGGGCTTCCCCCATACTACATCCACACAAAACGTCGTCAAAAGAAGTAGACGCGTTTGTAGCAAGTTCAATTAAACGAGGTGATGACGGAGTTATCTTTGGAAAATCTTTAAAATTGATTTTAAAATCATTCCCTTTTTCATTTTTTAACTCATTGTTACGAAAACCCAAGTTGATTAAATTGAAAATATTTGGTGTTTCCAAAACAATTTTGGCACACTTAAAATTTTCACATTTATCTTGAAGGCGGGAGGAGGATTTGAATTTTTAAAACGTGAATCGACTAATAAAATATCCCCCTCCGGGCTAACTTAACGGTCCTAATCAAACTCGAAAATCGAAGGCGGGTTATCAAGAATACGTTTGATCTCGGAAAAATCGCCATCTGGATCAAAAACGTCTTCTCTTCCTCGTGGAAGAGGTTTGGAAATCAATTTATCGATAGTCGAGTCGCTAGCTCCCACCGTCGTGAAACTAGGAATAGAAGGCTCTTCGATTGAAGATTTTGCCTTTGTCGTTTCGACCTCGATATCGAAAAACGTATCAATGTGAGCAAGGCCATCGGTGGACTTCTCACACGATAAATCAAAAATCTCACTCGGTGTGGGATTAGGAGTAAAAGGCTCGTCTCGTGACGATTTTGCCTTGACGGTTTCAACTTTGTCCTTCGAAGGGATCGAACGTGGGTTCTCGAACATTTTTGCAAAATTACTAACACGTCCCTTCGGAATTAATTTTCGTTCATCTTGTAAAAACGAGGGGTCAACGATTTCCTTTATAACCTTGTCACATTTTTCTTTTTCAAAATCATTTAATAGAATTTCTTCGTCAAAATTAAGTGTATATTGATTTAGAAAATCCTCAATAATTTCATCCTCATTAGAAAAATTAGGTTTGGAAGGTATAGATTCAACCTTCCTAAGTATTCTACGAGTTTTTCTTTTGGTTTATTTTCAAAAACATTTTTCAAAACTTTGTTAGATGACGTTTTCGTTTCCTCTACGTTTTCGCAAGACGACGAAGGTAGCACGACTCTAAAATTCGAGAGATATGGATCAATACGAGACGTACGAGTCTTAGGAGTCGATAAGGCTTGAACCTCTCCCTCGGAATTAGGATTGGTGTCATTTGACGAAGAATTGAATTTTTCCATTAAGCCCTCGACCATTAAAAGAATTTTATCTTTCTCATTAGCGTGATTTTCCTTAATTTTATCCACGTATTCTTTCCACATTTCTTGACTTTGGTCATACAAACGTTGTTTCTCTTCAAAAAGGGTATCATAATCGTTTTCCATTTTTTTGAAAGTTTCCCTTTGGGTTGCCATTTGTTTATTACAAGTTTCCTTAAGGCTTGTCATTAGTTATTCCATCATCGTTAATTTCTCATTATTTCGTCTCACAAAATCGTTAAAGGCATTATGAATAGACTCATCATTGCAATTAAAAGACGGATCATACGACGAATAAAACGAAGACGACGGGTGACCTTGGTCGTAAGATTGAAAATTGTTACCATGATCACGTGGAGCGGAGTTATAGATATAATCCCCTCGACCTCCAATAACCTCACAATTAAAACAATTGGCACCATCGGGCGGACCTCCAC
The DNA here is from genome assembly GCA_025667525.1 of Glebionis coronaria. Taxonomy (NCBI): domain Eukaryota; kingdom Viridiplantae; phylum Streptophyta; class Magnoliopsida; order Asterales; family Asteraceae; genus Glebionis; species Glebionis coronaria. The sequence goes on from CM046877.1 coordinate 498,833,451, forward strand.
AATATGGACATGAATAATATCCATCGTTGGACATGGTGAAACGAGAATGGTGTTACGAGAATTAAACACTAGAGGGTTAGAAATAGAATTAATGGATAAGGGTAAGAAGAATATTTTTCATTTATGATTGTTTTTAAATTTTTTTGGATTTTTGTTGTATTACGTAGACTCAAATCTACAAATCTCTCCTCGAATCAACTTTCTCGATTAAAGGAGCCTCAAGGAATGAAAACGATCACGTGAGGTGAACGCCTTCGATGACTTTAGAACGTTGGTGGAACACCAAAACGTTCAAGAGGGTTTAATCTTGAATCAAGCAAATATATATAGGTAGATAATACTTTGGTTGGCAAACCCTCGATTAGCCCTTTTTCTCAAAACACGCACAAGCAAGCGGGGGAAACGAGGCGGCGCTAAGCACTTAAGAGCCTTTTTCCCTTAGGTCGTGAAATACAACCGCATTATACCCACCTTATAGTTTGTGTTAATTGAAATTAAGCCTCACGAAAGTATTTATCTATTTTGACTTTAAACTTTTGCTTTAGATTCGAATACAATGATCGAGTGGTGAAATCCCGAATCAAGGTTGCGTTTTCACGCTTTTGGAGTACTTGTATATTTATTGTTCTACGTAAGTAGAATATAGTAATATATTCACAAAGAAAAACAAAAATGATAATGGGATATCTTCAATATAGTAAAATGATTGTTGTGTTTTTAGTTTAGGAAAACTAAACACGATTTATTTGGATACTATAATATAATAAGGTAAAATAACAAAAATGAGTATGTACGATATTCACGCTTTCCAAAATTTGAAAAGCAAAAACGCACTATTCACACAAACATGATACTAATAATGTCACACTAAAAACACCTCCCCGGCAGCGATGCCATTTTGATAGTCGCAGAAATACGTGTTTAGGAAAACAACGTATAATGGGCAAGTATTAAACTCGACGATTTAAGAAAACCGAAGAATCGAATAAATGCGGGTTCGTTCTCGAGGAGGTGTGTGTATTAGGTGCCAAAGTAAAAACAAAAGTTTGGGATAGTGTCATTTTAGGTGAGAGAAAGACAAAATTAAAGGCGGTGTACGTTAAAAACTATGCTACGACGACAAACACGCGAAATCGTAAACTCGACAAAAACCTAAAAAGTCTCTAAAAATCACCAAATTTTAAAATTAAGCTAATAAAAATATAAATAAAACAAATTTGAAAACCAAAAAGTCCAAAAGCTTTTTAATAATTTTATATTTATTTTAAAAGTTTAAATAAAAACCCTAAAATTAAATAAAATCAAAAATAAGTTATTTTGAAAACTTTACTGGATGTAAACCCTAAGTTATTAAATTAAAACCTAAAAATATTTTTTATTAAATTTTAAAACTAAATTAACTATTTTTAAACTAATTATTAAAATACGGGAATAAAAATAATGTTAGAAAATAAATAAACAAAGTGAAAAATACAAACTTTATGCTAAAAAGTCTGAAACTATGGTACAAACACAAGAAAAATCAAAACTGGTCAATAAGCTTATTCAATAAGCTGGAATCAGCTTATTATCAAGCTGAATGTTAAAATAAGCTAAAAACCAAAACACCTTAAGTTTTAAACAAACGAAAGGTTAACCAGTCAAAGACCCTAGGGCAACTGGTTAACACGTTGGTGTGTGAGAGGAGTGGCGCAGGTTCGAGTCCTGGCCACGTCCTTTTTGTTAAATCTTTTTTTTCTTTTTGCAAAAACTCGAACCTGGTAACTTTTTAATTATGAAAATACAAACACTTTAAATTCTAACAAGATTTATCCCTAGAAATTGCAAAAACGTGCCAAGAAATTGTAAATAATGCTTCAGTAACTAAATGAAACAATACCTAGTGCTATCCGATATCAGATGATAAATAAAAAAACAAAGAATAGTGGACGTTCTCGGACAGACCAGAGAGTGACGTATGTTTATGGGGGCTTGTTTGTGCTTTTTCTTGTTCGTTTCTTGGTTTTATTGGCAAGCAAAGGCACCCCCACACTCAGTTGAGTGTGGGGAGTCAATATAATTAGCAAAACACACAAGTTACTTCACAAAAATCACCACAATTGGCCTAATGCAGTCACTGGTTTCAAATGGGTAGTCTGGTGGGCTGTTGAGCTTTTGCTGATGCAATGTGCCAATTTGTGAGTTTCAACAGGCCAAAACCTAGTCCAAACCACTACCCAAGAACAAATAAACTAGAAACAATCCTAGTCCTATCCTATATCTAACAGCTTAACAAGTTTGGGACTCAAAAATCATAGAAATCTAATGGTTATAAGCCTACTGAATTTTACCAGGTTTGGCCAAGAAAATGATCATGCAAGTTCTAACAAACCTACCAAACTAGAAAATGAAATACTTAAACTACTCAAGAATACCAAAATAAGTGTGTACCACTAACTAGCACAAGAGATTGCACTCTAACTAGCACCAAATCCATTCAAATCTCTCCTAACATGCTCCGAACTAACAAATAAACAATATCAAGTATTTGATCTAGCATCCACAACCTTGTTCACAAAATCCATAAATTACAAAAACAACATCCAAGCAAGTATAGAGAGCATAAGTCTTTCTTACCTAGTGAGCTTACATCCAAGCTTCTCAAAGGCTAGCTTAAGCCTTCTCCATCAAGCTCGGACTTGAGCTTATTGACTTGAAAGGGGGTTGTTGGTATGGATAGATGATGATGATGATGGACTTCAAAGGCCACACATCATCCAATATAATTGATTTGTAAACATGCTAAGATAAAACAAAGACAAGAAAGAATGACCTGGAAAATCGGCCAACAAAGATTATAAGTCTGGCTTATCAATTAAGCTAGCTTATATCTTAAAGCTTAATTAAAAAACTTTTTGAAACTGATTTTTTTTCAAACAAATGAGACCAAACAGAAACTTGAAGCACCTTTTTGACAAAAGATTATTAAAACAAGTAACCAATTTTTAATATCCACTTTCACTTCAATTTTAAAAATTGATTTCAAGATTTTTCAAACCTTTTTCCAAAAACTTCAAAAACGGATTTTCCTGAAAAATTGTTGATAAAAATGAAAACTTTTAACTCTTAAACCATTTCTCAAACAATAAATATAATGAAACATAAAACAGGAACTTGGAACTCAGATTGTGCAAATTAATAACTTTTTCATTTTCATTACCAAAAATCAAAATTTTCAAAATCTGGAACAAAACGTAATAGAGGTACAGGCACCTCTATTTATACTAGCTATTAGACTATTCTAGAAACAAAGCAAAAGATTAAACCCTAGTATCTTGATTCCCTAAATTTCCCTTGGTTTGAAAAATCGAATCTTGGTCAATGAGAGCCCCATGTGATTGTCCTTGTTGTAGCAGCTGTCTTGTGATGATCTTGAGCGTTAAAAATTCCTTTGGGGACAATAAAACGCATCCAACCGTTTGTTTTGTCGATTTTTGGGTTTGGGGATGAAAGTGACGCAGCAGGGGAGGTCCCTACTGCTCACATGGGTTGGTTGGGGATGTGTTTTGGGTGTGGGATAGGTTTAATATTGGGTTAATTAGGGATCTGGAAAAAGGTAAACAAAAACCCTTTGATTTGAGTTTAATTGATCCTGGGTAGATTAGGGTTTATGGGTGATTAAAAGGGGGGATTTAATCTGTTTTGGGAGTGGTTAAAGTTTAAATTAGTGTTTAGGTGGGAAAGTTAATACTGATTTAATAAATCAGTATATACTTTGGTGGAAAGTGACGTGGAGTATGGGGTGTGAGGTGATTGGTTAGTGGACTGGTCAAAGTGACGTGACGTCAGGTGATAGGGGGTTGGATGTTTGGTTGTCTGACTCTTTTAGACCCCTAACTCTCTTTCTTTGTTCACTTGGTATAAAACAGCTAAAAACTTGACTCCCTTTGTAATGAAACTTTTCTTTTTCTCACTTTGGCCACAAAGGTTTTATCAAAGCTATTCCAAGGGTATTTAATGCTTATTTTGCATTCTTCAAGGGCTAATCATGTAATGTCTTGTCATTTTAGGGACCCAAATGTAATATTTGAGTTTTACAAGGGTTTAAAATGACAAGTCTTCCAAAGTTGAGGGATCATTCTTGCCAATCTTCAATTCTTCAAGGGTATTTTTGGAAATTCCATTCTTGGGCCCGGTTCTTTGTGCGGCTTCGTTTCCCGTGTTCGTTTTTGCTTGATTCTTGTAATCTTTTAGTGATTTCATGATATCCGTACCTAAAATACACAAGACACAGATACAAGCATATATAGGGGTATTTTGATGATATTTTAAGCGTTTTAAGCCCGATTTGGACGATGAGACTATGTATAATTGCAGTCTCATCACTGATGTTGCTAAGACTTTGAAGACCTCACAAATGCTGATGTTGTTGATACTTTGGAGATCTCTCAAGATGCTGATGCCGTTCATACTATGAAGACTCTGCAGAACAAGGACGAAAACTATAAATTTGAAATTTCTGACAAGAATAAATTTCAACCATCAGAAACTATCATTCCATTCCATACTTTTACCTTCTCAGCTAGGTGTCACACTTTACTTAGCTAACCTTTCATTCAGAAGAGTGGGAACCGGAACCCAGCCGGCCACTCAGCAGAATAGTTACATGAACCACGGTCATGATAATGACCGTCATTAATTGACAAACAAAGCAGTAGTGACAACCACCGTGCTTATAATTAATCAGTCAGTAACCATCGGAACTCCGGTATGAACGTGACCAGAAATACAGAGGTCAGCAGTCTAACCGGTCCGCCAACCCTAGCAGTTACCAAACTTTTTTTAACCTTATTCAGATTCATCTACTAAAACACATGTCAAGACATCAGTCGAGACATAGGTCTTAGGTATCATTTCGGAAGACACATATCAGGACACCAGTCATGGTACACGTCATACAAATCTTTTCTCAAAATACGAGTCAGAACTCATAACTCCAGTATGTTTTCTAAACCAGGCCCTCAGTATTTTAGGGTACCCTTCAGAAAGGGGTATACCTATTCTATTATGCCACACATGAATCAGATCATTAAAAATTCAGTCACCACCACTAGAGTATTATTCAGGTTAAACACACAGTAATCATTCTGTTATGTTATAGACGAACACATTCAGTGAAAAGTCGCCATGTTTATTTCACGTGTTCCTATGTCAGCTTTATCTTAAATCAGGTAGTTACCTGCCTCTCAGCCAGAAATGACTCAACAGTATCACCATATTTATAAGGTTTTTCCTTCCAGTTGAAGACAAGATCCGTCTTACTAACTCCCAAAGATATCAATGTTATTTTCTGCCATAAAATCAGTACAAGTTGTTATGCTTTATAGCAAGTGACTTATCATTCCAAAGCTACTAAGACCTTTATAGCTATCGATTATAAATCCACTTCTGAAGTTCCTTAAATTCATGATCAGCAGATTATTCCAGAGATTGCAGATAAAAATTTAAGAAGGTTATCCCAGAAATTCCTCCCTAACCACAAGACAGGGTTTAACATAGAGCTTGTCTCAAGTACAGAACCTGTTTCCAGAACTCCTTATCGCAGGACTTCAGCTGAGTTTAAAAGAGTTGCAGCAATTGCTGCAAGAATTACAGAATGAGGCTTTATTTGCTCGAGAATACCACCAGGAAGTGCACCGTCTATGTCTATCAGGAAGAAGGCTGGTATCATGGGATCATGTATCGACCACTAAAATTTTGACAAAGATCACCATTCTTAATCAATGTTCATCCCATAAATAGCAGGTTTATCTGATCTGCTATGATGTCTTAAACATTTTCTAGAACAATTTTAGATCATGCTACCATCAGTGGTGAGAGAAAGAACATGATGTTTCCAGACTGCTGTTGAGCATATTACAGTCTCTCTAAAATTTTAATTTTATACTTATGAGCTCCCTAATTCTCCAGCTATATTATGAAATTTATGAATAAAACTTTCCCCATAATTCTCAGACAAAATCGTCAGTATATTCATGGATCACATTCTGATCTTCTAAATTCTAGAGAAGAACACGAGAATCATCTTCTCACAGTTGTACATAACCTTCGATAGGAGAAAATTATATACGCAGCTTTCCAGATGTGAGTTCCAGATGAACAAGGTGGCATTTCTGAGCCACCCTATTTCAGCAGAAAGAAATTTAAGACAATCCTGCGAAGGTGAAGGCCATTACTAGAAGGTCAAGACCGATGTCTGTGACTAAAGTATTAAATTTTCTAGAACTCAGTTGACTACTACCGCAGAAATAGCTGACAATTCTCACGATTCGTTTCCCATGACTAAGCTTACGCAAAGGAGATGATCTACACTAAAATTTTGTATTCCATCAGATCCTACGCTAGGAGAGATCTAATTTACGAGACTCAAAATTCTTTCAAAACTATTCATCCAGAATGTACCATAATCCCAGACAGAATTTTGATAGAGGCAGTATGACACAAGGATGCAGCTATGCTCATATCTTGAAGCCTGACATACCAGCAGGTTCAAGATAGAACACCGATATGCTAGTGAGCTATTACGAACATTAGAAAATTTTGAACGGAAATGAGACAGGGTTCCATGGAAGTTATTATCAGTTACCACAGACTCAGAAAAGTTTGATCCATCTAGGTTATTTTCGACCAGTTAACCCAGCCTACATATTTTCTTTCATCCGAAAGGATTACGCAGTAGCAGATCTGCAGGAAATTCAGCAATAGATCGTACAATTTTAAGGTATTTCATCAGCGATCATGTCAGATAGAAATTCACGCTCGTGAATCACACTCACGTTCATGTTCACGATCACGTGTACGTTTACGTTCACCTTCGCGTTTAGGTCTCATATTCACATTATGACGTGTTTTAGTCCATAATTTGGGCTATCTCATGATTTAAGTTCATGTTAGCGTTTATTACATTGTTCACGATCAGATTCGTGTTCCATCTCACGATGCACGTTTCACAGCTTGTTACCGAATACGGTTAAAGAACGCTTAAGAAACCAGACTCAAGTTTAGAAAAAATTTCCATACCCAGGCAGACGTTTTACGTCTCAGGCCGTATCGTTTGGCATTCTTTCCTAAGTCAGCATATGTTCATGATATGTCCTAGCATCACGTTCACATTATGTTTCACGTATTCCGTGCACAATATATTCCATGCCCAACATTCCTCATATAATCGTGAACCACGTTCACAATTGCTCATGTAGCAAGTTCACAATTGTTCACGTAGTTCGTCCTTATATATTTTCAGCAGCTTGTTCAAATATATAAATGTTATCTTTCAGGATATTTATACGTACCGTTTTATGTATCCACATGCTATAGCTTGTTCATTCTATCAGATTCAGAAAATCCTTCTTAAGTATGGAACCAGAAACTATTCAGCATCATCAAGACAGGGTCATCAGGACCAAGATTTTTTTATTATGTTTAGACCTTTGAAGGAATCGTTTCGAGCGGGAAGCCACTCGAAACGGAGAAGTCCATCCGGACCTCTCATTCCTTTTCCTTTAATAAATCCAGTTAAGTTCTTTCAGTCATGTTACGTTCTATGTCCTCTTCAGCCATGTCACGTTCAATGTTTACTTTAGTCATGTCACGTTTATACTCTTTCAGCATCATCATGTTCTAAATCAAGGACGAATGATCCTTCAGCTTATATGTCTTTTCAGCTTGCATGCTCTTTCAGCATATGTGTCCTTTCAGCTTTTATAACTTCACCAGCTTATTACCTTGAATTCGAGGACGAATGTCTCCTTTTTAGAGGGGAAGAATTATAAAACCTCAGCATAATCGTATCCTTAATTCGAGGAAGAATTATTTTTTAGAGGGGAAGAAGTGTAAAACCTGTATTTAAAACCTTAGAATATTAAATATGCGAAGTCTCAGCTTTAACGTAAATTAAACGTTAACATAAAATACGCAGCCTCAGTTCATTTAAAATATTACAAACAATAATTATTCATAAAATAATTATTAAGTTTCAGAAATTAAGTTTTAGAAAATATTACGTGTGCATTATTTATGATACAGAAAAGAGTTATTACGTTCAAGAATTAAAACACGGGAAACAATTTCGAATTAAAACACGATAAATAATTACGAATGCACGTGAATAAAAACGTTAAATCGAAAAAAACAAATGGAAACCACAATAATACTTGGGCTGGCGGTTTGTTTTAAAAAAAATGAAACCTTCGGCCTTGAGCCCAGCTTGTTGTGAAAACAAAACACAGGAAACAAAGTACTATCTTTTCATTTTAGCAAAAACACAAAATAGAACGGGATATTAGGGTTCTTTTGGGTGCCGCCAGTTAAAACAACAACAAGAAAAAGAAAAGGGGTGTGATCTTTTATATCATCTCGGTTTAGGTGTTCATAGCCTCTCACATCATGCGTATAAGTAAATCGTTTTTCCTCTAAAACCCTTGTTAATCACGAAAATCATGTGATCTATTTCATAGAACTTGTGTTTTGAAAAGGTAAACAAGATTTAAAGCTTAATCAAATCTTGGGTGCAAGTGTTTCACAGAAACCGAGACACTTGGTGTGTCTCGTTGTGGCTACTGGTTGGGCCAAACGTGACCCGCAAGGGTAGTTTAGTTTAGTGTGTGTGACGGCAGCAACTATGAACCACGAGGTGGGGGGTTTAGTGCACAGTCGAGACCACTAAGGGTCTCGGTGGTCCATTTTGATTGCCCAGCCTCGAACCACAAGACCATCAGGGCGATTCGGTTTGTAAACAGTAAGAAACAGGGGTGTTTGGTTGTTAACAGCACAGTCAAAATGGTTCACGGATGTTTGGGACTGCGAGCAGTGGGAACCACTGCTTTAGCAGTGGGAACCATAACAAAAACAGGGGGAACAAAACTAGGACAGTGGGAAATATGTACAGACAGTGGGAACTCACGGGGCAGTAGTGGTTGCTGAGTGGGTGACAGCAGAAAAGGGGGACCACGGTTTGGGCTGTGGTGGACCCGGTTTGGCTAACCCGAGACATGGGTGTCTCGGGGAAGGTTTTTAGCACGGGTTTCGGGGTTACAAGTTATAACAACCGCGAAAAACTATTAGAGTAATTAAATCATCTTAAAAGGAGTTTCATAAATAAACAAATTAAATGGTTGATTTTATTAATTTAATTAGTAAAAAAAATTAAATTGATATTGTTTTATCCTTTTTGATTACTTTAAAACGTGTGATTTAATTAACGCTTATTTTCAAAGAAACAAATTTAGAAATCTTTCTAATTTAGGAAACTTTCTAATTATAACGAGTTACTATTTATAGTAAATACCAGGTTATACATTGTACAGTAATCAGGAAGACAGAGTACATTAAATCAGTAATATTAACGAACAGTCAAAACTTATCAGATTATATACAAATAATACAAGTATAAAATAAATTAAATTATGAACAAATAAGAATCAGAAACAGTAAACAGTAACCAGACAACTTATTACGCGTCCGTTATTTATGTAGTAACCGTGAAGTCGGAGTAGATATTTCAGCTTTCATTCTTATTTCATTACTGGACACGAGGTACGGATTCTCAGTTCTTTCAGTAAGGACTTCCTTTCTATGCATGATTAGGATTTCCCGTCTGCAACCAAATGTTTTCCCCAGTATACGTTTTATATTATCAGTAATTATTTTAATAATCAAGATATTGCCTGAGCTTTATATACAAGCATGACCAGTTCAGTACTAGTTACGGAGGTACTGATATGAGCTTAAACTCATATCCTTTTATCAACAAATAACCCTAAAACATGAAGCAAAATACCCATTTATCTTGTAAAAAGCAATGTTATGTGGTATGTTGTGTTTGTGTGATCTTATGTAGGTAAAAGGATACATTTTCAAGCAAACAAGGAAAAACCAAGCTCAAATGGATGAAAAAGACAAAAGAGGATCAAAAGTGACAAGACTTTGAAGTTCAAGGACCTATCTTGACAAGTTGTGAAAGTTGAAGGACTAGAAGTGCAAATAATGAAAAGTCAAGATTCAAGTCAAACCTGGTCAAACTATCAAGTCAACTCAGTCAAAGGGCCATTTTGTACAAATTATGGAAGTTAAAGGACCTAAAATGACAAAGGAATGAAGATCCTAGCTTGAAATGGGAATCTGCCAAGTACAAGGGCTTGTTTTGCCAACATTGGAAAGTTATGCAAGTTGAATCCATGGGTTAAGAGTTAAACCAATGGGAAAGAAGAATTCACTTCACACGGATCAAGCATTAATTTCCCATTAACGGCCGCCTCATTTATTACAAGATCCAAACAGTGTAATCCATGTGCAACATTTTAAACCAATCAGAAAACGCCACGTGTCCATCTTCTTCAAAGAAAATATTGCCAGGATCGGGATTTTTATAGAAGACGTTTCATGAGAAGTTCAAAACACCAAAGTTGCTCAATTTTGGAAGACGAATTCAATGGTGCAATCCAATTTACAAATCATCCACTCAATCAAAAACACCCAAATTAGTTCATCACCTTCAAAGAGCAAATGCAGAATTCTTCCACGTGTCAAGCTATGATTGGATCTGCCACGTCACAAACCCCAACAGAATCTCCTATCTTGCCTATAAATAGCTAGGATGTACCTCATTTCTCATTGTAGCTTAATTTTGTAAAACACATAGTTAAATCTTTCCTTTCTATTTTTCCCTCACTTTTCCCCTAACTACTCAAGAGTCTGACAAACTCTTGAGTCAGTTAGTTAGTTAGTAGCTTGTAACAACCTTTATAACAGAATTCCTTCAATAAATTTCAAATTTCCTTTTTCCCGCCAAAAGTGTTCTTATCATTCAAGTTCATTACCTGCTATTGTGTGATCATATTGTGGCTGTTTGATGTTTGTTATGATCATACATTGATCATAACTGACATTGGTGAAAGATTTGTAGCTGTTTGATCAGAATTCAAGTATTTCCATTGTTCTTGAAGATTTCATGGCAGTTTGATAATTTGCAGTTGATTGTTGATTGATTTGAGTTGAATACTAGTGATAGGTGGTGGTATCACTAGTGCAAGAGAGCTCAGCGCTCCTCTTCTTCCCAAAGGACTTCTACAATAGGTTTCATAGCTCTTGTTTTAAGTTCCTCTAAACAGTCAATTGCATGTTCAATTTCCTAGTTAATCTTGATGGCTGCCTGTTTTACTTGATAAATAGTTGTTGTTTGATTGATTTTAGTTCATTTGTAGCTTAATCTTGCCTACTTGTTCATTGATTTGAGATTCATTTGTAGTTTTTGCCTTATTTCAGTCACATTTTAGCTTTGCACCTTAATTGAGTTCTAGTTGAGATAATTGCTTGTTTTCAGTTTCAATAGCTTTCATATTGTCTACTTAAACTAGTCTGTTAAAGCTTTTGAATCAGTCTAAAACATTACTCAATAAGTCTTTGTAAAAGTTTGATCAAATCAGATAAAGGAGTGTTTGGTAGTAGCTTTTAAGTGGTTTTCAAGTGTTAAGATTTGGTGTTTAGGAGTTCATTTCTAGTCATTAGGTGTTAACAAGTAGTTCTAGGTCATTTGCAAGTAAAAATAACAGTCAAACAGGCAATTGGCTAACAAATAGTTTGGGTCATTCTTATTTCAGCTTAAGTTTAGTAAACTTGTTACTTTCAATTGCTGAATTCTCTTTCATTCCTTGATGAAATTTGCTCAAACTTGTTTCCAGACTTAGTCTACATCATAAACTTCCAGTTTCTAAAAGGAAAATCTACAGTTTTAGGTAATAAGCTAGAAATAAGCTTTTTAGTCCATGACTGAGCATTTGTCATTCTCTGAGACAAAGTGCTAACTGTTTTCTTGGTTCTCTCAATCCTCTTCACAAAAGTCTTGATTTTCTTTCACCAATCCATTTAGTTAGTATTGAATATTAAGTTTTGAAGTTTTGAGCTTTTTCATAAAAGTTGGTCAAACTTGGTCAACATAAGCTCAAAAGAGCTTATTTCAGATTTTTCATTCATTACTTGATGAAAATGGTTCTAGTTTGATTTCCCGTTCTTGTAATCAAGTACTTAATCAGTTTAATCACAAAAATCATTTTGTGACTGATTGAAATAAGCTGTAGCTTATTTTGTGCTTATTAATAAGCACTCAATTGCTTATTTTGGACTTTTAGCTTAATTCCTCAGACACACATAGCTTAAATTGAATTTTAAGAGTTTTGCAAGTGGTTTCAGCTTATTTGGTTGAGTAATAAGCTCAAACGAGCTTATTCTTCATATTGTCCCGTTTTTAGTTAAAAGTTTAGTTTAATTGCACGTTAGTCCCTTCATTTCATTCAGTTTGGTAAACTTGGCTAAACTTCCTAGTTTTTAGGGTTTGCATATTTTTAGTCCCTGGACTTTGTGATTTGTTACATTTCAGTTATCAATTTTGTTAGTTTGTTACTATTTGGTTAGATTGTTAAAGTTTTTACATAATTGGTCCTTTTAGTTAACTGTTTTGCATTAGTAGCCCTTATAACTTTTAGAATTTATATTTCAAGCATTTACATTTCACTGAAATTACATTTTCAGTCCTTTTAGTTTCAAATTTTGCATTTTATATTTTACTTGAATAAAATTTGGTATTTGCAACTTGTTTTTACGTATAAATAGGTTTATATTTTTCATTTTTAAATAGTGTTGTTTGAATTAGCAATAGATTACCAAGTAAGCTTGAACAACCAAGAACAATAATAAATCCGATATTGGTTGGACTTTCTATTAGTTAAGAACTGAGAAAACGAACTTGCATTATACTACATTTCAAATGGCGCCGCTGCCGGTTCTTTGACTACACGAGAGACTATCGATTGACGGTTTTCATTGGCTTTTGGGATCCGTTCATTTGGTGAACGTTATTTTTACGTATCATAAATCAAAAACAAATAAAAAAAATCAAAAATATAAAAATATATAAAAACTAAAAATTAACAAAACAATTCTTTTCCTAAAGAATTGACCAAAAAAAAATTAAAAAATCCAAAAAGCAATCTTTTTCCTAAGAGATTGCACCCAAAAATATATATTATTGGATTCTCTCGGTTTTTATGTACATATAGTATTTTCCTTTAAAAACTCATAATTACAAAAATATTTTCCATATATTATTATAAGTAAATACGTATACGTATAAGAAAAATCAATCTACATATCTTCCATAAGTATTGCCGAGGCAATACACCGTGTTGAGGGGCGTTCCGGTCCTTGACACGCGTATCGATCAAACAAAATAAAGCAAGAATAGATAAATACTCTCAATAAGCAATAATTCGAAGAATACGAACATTTAAGTGAATAGAAAGGCGATGTGCTATAAAATGCCATCTAAGGGTCAATAGGTACTTAAGTGCTTCGCGCCACCTAAAACCCCGTTCACTTGGGAGTATTCTAAGAAGGAAAGCTTCATTGAGGGTCTTGCACCCAAAGTAGTATTACATATATTGTTATTTTCTTGTGGATATTTAATATCGAAACTCGAAGAGGATAATCTTATTCTTTTCAAAGTCACACGAGAGCTTCTCTCTCATTCCTCGTATTGAGTTGCATGCTCACTCGCGGGCGTGCACAAATACCGATTGGTGTACAACCTCTTCCTCCGAAAAGGAAGAAAAAGAGAAAGAGTAAGACCACCACCGTTCACCAAGCCGATCACGAGAATCGTGCTTTGTCACCACCACAAGAAGCCATGGCTATTGATAACCGTACTTTGTTTGAACGTATGCAATCCAACATTCATGGATATGTTAGTGCCATTAAGATTCCCGACTTTCCCGCTAACACATTTGAGCTACATACATCTATGATCAATATGGTTTCTGCATCACCTTTCTTTGGAAAACAAAATGAGGATCCCCATGCTCACCTTAAGAGATTCCTTTCACTTTGCAACACCATTAAGCATAATGGGGTTCCACCTGAGGTCATTAGATTGATGTTAGTGTCATTTTCATTAGATGGGAGTGCTAAGCATTGGTTAGACACCCAACCACCCGATAGTATCACCACATGGGATGATTTTACCACTAAGTTTTTGAACAAATTCTTTCCTCCACAAAAGACTATGGCTTTGAGAAATTTGATTATGGGCTTTACACAAAAACCTAGTCAATCCTTTGGTGATGCTTGGGAAGAGTATAGTGAGTTGTTGAGGCGATGCCCTAACCATGGAATGGATGATCTAGGCCAAATCAATACCTTCTATAATGGCCTTAAACCTCACCACCAAGATTCACTAAATGCTTCCGCGGGAGGGAGTATTCATTTCAAGACATATCATGAGGCTTTGAACATTATTGAGACTAAGGCAATGGTTCAAACAAACGATCCATTTGAAGAAAGAGTTCATGTTATCCAAAACACTTCTCAAACACCTTGTGAACTCCAAATTCTTCAAGAGATCCTTCAAACAGTCAAACAAGGACAAGAAATGACTCAAGGCATGATTCAAGATTTTAAGAGCATGACATTGAACAATTCCTCAAATAATGTGAATGCCATCACCATTTCTTGTGTTACTTGTGGAGGCCCCCACTCTTATGAACAATGTGATAAGGTGCAAGGGTATCAAGGGGAATGCTATGCTTACCAAGAGGAACACCGTGAACACTTTAAGCCTAACATCAATCCAAACAACCTTTCTTACAAATCCCAAAATTACCTTACTCCACCCGGCTTCCCACCCCAACCACCCACCCAAATTCCACAAAATCCTCCTCAAATTTTAGCAAGGAATCAAGGGCAAAGACAACCATACCAAGGAAATAACTACAAGGCACCCAATCAATTTCAACCTCAAGCAAGTACCTTTTATCCACCAAATCAAGGATTTAACTCCCAACCTTTACCTTTCCAACCTCAAGGTTTTCAAGGTTATGTGCCACAAGAGTTAAACACAATGGATCTTTTGCAAAAGATGAATCAAGAGAATGAAAGGAAATTCCAAGCTATAGACAAGAAAATGAATGACCAATTCAATAAGCTTTTAATGGCGGTAAATCAAAGACCACAAGGGGCTTTACCTTCCAACACACAAACAAATCCAAGGGCCAATGTTAATGCTATTACAACAAGGAGTGGTACAACAACAAAGGATCCTTCACCTCCTAAACCTACTATTGTTCAACCCACTTGTGCTCCTACTTGTGATCAGCCTTCTACTTCTACTCCACCTCCTCAAAGTGCTCCTATTCACTCAAACACACCTTCTCAACCCCCTCATACTTCTCCTTTACTTTCCACACTTCCCAATGAAGAGGCTAACAAAGACAAATCTTCCACTACAACACCTATTCCACCTACACCCAAACCTACTCTTCCATACCCTTCAAGGTTGAAAAAGGACAAGTTAAAGAACAAAGATGACATACAAGTCTCCAATTTCTTAAGGATGTTCAAGCAACTCAATATCAACATATCCTTTGCGGAAGCTCTTGCTTATATGCCAAAGTTTGCTAAGATGTTCAAGGATTTGCTCTCAAACAAAGAAAAATTGATTGATTTGCCCAACACATCACTTAATGAAAATTGTTCCGCGGTGTTACTTAAAACCTTACCAACAAAACTTGGAGATCCGGGGCGCTTCTTGATACCTTGTAATTTTCCCGGTGTTGAAAATTGCATGGCTTTGGCGGATTTAGGGGCGAGCATAAATCTCATGCCTTTATCGGTTTGGAAACAACTATCTCTTCCCGAGCTCACTCCCACTAGGATGACTCTTGAACTAGCCAACCGAACCATAGCTCACCCCGTAGGTATAGCGGAAGATGTGTTTGTAGGTGTGGATAAGTTTACCTTTCCGGCCGACTTTGTAGTGGTCGATTATGACATGGATCCTAGAGTGCCTTTGATTGTTGGTAGACCGTTTTTGAGAATGGGTCGTACCTTGATAGATGTGGCGGAAGGAGAATTAATTATGAGAGTAGAGGATGAGAAAGTGGTGTTTAAGTTAGGGAAAGTTTGTGATAGAAAAGAGGTTAAGGAGTCTAGACCTTGTGAGACTATTAACATTGTGGATGTGCTAGATGAAGTGTGTAATGAACACTTTCATGATGCTTGTAAGAATGCTAGTGATGAGATTCCACATGTTGAAACCGTGGCCTCAATTGCTCCCTCTTTAACACCTTTTGGAGAGAGTGATTTCCTCTTGGAGGAATTTGAGTCCAACTTTCTTGGTGATGATGATTCTCCCATTAATTGGGAAGAAGATATTCTTACAATCCAAAAGTTGCTCAATGAGGACCCTATTCCTTCCCCTATTCCACAAGAGATTACCATTGAGGAACCTTCCATAGTAAAACCTTCCATAGAGAGTCCACCTCCCATTGAACTTAAGGAACTTCCATCCCACTTAGAATATGCTTTCTTAGAAGGAAAAGACCAATTACCGGTGATTATTGCTAAGGAATTGAAAGAGGATGAGAAGGAGCAACTTATTGAAGTTCTTAAGAAACACAAGAAAGCCTTAGCATGGAAAATATCCGACATAAGGGGAATTGATCCACATTTTTGTACTCACAAAATCCTTATGGAGGATGATTATAAACCCGCCATTCAAAACCAAAGGAGAGTTAACCCAAAAATTCATGAGGTTATTAAGAAGGAAGTGATTAAACTCTTAGATGCGGGTATGATTTACCCCATTTCCGACTCCCCATGGGTTAGCCCGGTTCATTGTGTTCCAAAGAAGGGTGGAATCACCGTGGTGCCTAATGAGAACAATGAGCTTATTCCCACGAGACTTGTAACCGGTTGGAGAGTTTGCATTGATTATAGAAAACTCAATGAGGCAACTAGGAAAGACCATTTCCCGCTTCCCTTTATGGATCAAATGCTTGAACGCTTAGCGGGAAATGAGTACTATTGTTTTCTTGATGGCTTTTCGGGTTATTTTCAAATACCCATTGACCCTAAGGATCAAGAAAAGACCACATTCACTTGTCCATACGGTACATTTGCTTACAAAAGGATGCCTTTTGGCCTATGTAATGCACCGGGGACGTTTCAAAGGTGCATGATGGCGATTTTCCATGACATGATAGAGCAAACCATGGAGGTTTTTATGGATGACTTTTCCGTATTTGGGAACTCCTTTAGCTCGTGTCTCACCAATCTTGAGAGAATGCTTAAGCGTTGTGAGGAAACACGTTTGGTGCTTAATTGGGAGAAATGTCACTTTATGGTGAAAGAGGGGATTGTTTTAGGACACAAGATATCCAATAAGGGATTAGAAGTTGATCGAGCCAAAATTGATGTGATTGCTAAGCTTCCCCCACCCACCTCGGTTAAAGGTGTAAGGAGTTTCTTAGGTCATGCGGGCTTTTATAGGCGCTTTATACAAGATTTTTCTAAAATAGCTAGACCGATGACTCATCTCTTGGAGAAAGAGGCTCCTTTCATTTTTGATCAAGCTTGTTTAGAATCTTTTGAGACACTTAAGGAAAAATTGACAAAGGCTCCCGTTTTGGTTTCTCCAAATTGGGAATTACCTTTTGAGCTTATGTGTGACGCTAGTGATTATGCGGTGGGGGCCGTCTTAGGACAAAGAGTTAATAAGCATTTCCAACCTATACACTATGCGAGTAAAACCATGACCGGTGCACAACTTCATTACACTACCACGGAAAAAGAGTTGCTTGCTATAGTATATGCTTTTGAGAAGTTTAGACCATACCTTGTGCTTTCCAAGACCATAGTGTATACGGATCATTCCGCTCTCAAGTATCTTATGACAAAACAAGATGCTAAGCCTAGGCTTTTGAGATGGGTTTTGTTGCTTCAAGAGTTTAAGATAGAGATTCGTGATAAAAAAGGGGCCGAGAATTTAGCGGCGGATCATTTGAGTAGACTTGAGCATCCTTTTCAAGGAGATTTCCCACATCAAGAAATCAATGAATCCTTTCCATTAGAGGAGCTCATGTCTATCTCTTCCCAAGAGGATGCCACACCTTGGTTTGCGGATATTGCAAACTATCTTGTGGGCAATGTGCTTATTGAGGGTCTTACTTACCAACAAAAGAAAAAGTTTCTTAAGGAAGTTAAGTATTACTTTTGGGATGATCCATATCTTTTTAGGCAATGTGCGGACCAAATCATTAGACGGTGTGTAGATGGGCCCGAGGCATTTAAAATCTTAGAGGCATGTCATAAAGGACCTACGGGTGGACATTTTGGGCCTAACTACACTGCCAAGAAAGTCTTTGATTCGGGTTATTATTGGCCTTCCATTTACAAGGATGCTCAAGAGATGGTGAAATTTTGTGATGTTTGTCAAAGACAAGGAAAAATTACACAACGTGATGAGATGCCACAAAATTTTATCCAAGAGTGTGAGATATTTGATGTATGGGGAATAGATTTCATGGGACCTTTTCCATCCTCTAAGGGAAACAAGTATATACTTGTGGCGGTGGATTATGTGTCCAAGTGGGTGGAGGCTAAAGCCTTACCTACTAATGATGCTAGAGTGGTTGTAAAGTTTTTGAAACAATTGTTTGCTAGATTTGGTGTACCTCGGGCCATCATAAGTGATCGTGGTACGCACTTTTGTAATGATCAATTCACAAGAGTTATGAAGAAATATGGAGTGAATCATAGACTTTCTACCGCGTATCACCCTCAAACAAATGGTCAAACCGAGGTCACAAATCGTGGTTTAAAGAGAATTTTAGAGAGAACGGTGGGAGAGCATAGAGCTTCTTGGTCGGATAAGCTTGATGATGCTTTGTGGGCGTTTAGGACGGCCTTTAAGACACCAATTGGTTGTACTCCTTATAGGCTTGTCTATGGAAAAGCGTGCCACCTCCCATTTGAGTTAGAACATAAGGCATCTTGGGCTCTCAAGTGGGCTAACTTTGATTTAAACCAAGCCGGTTCACATAGGAAAGATCAACTCAATGAGATGGATGAGTTGAGAGCTAATGCCTATGAGAATTCTTTGCTTTACAAGGAAAAGACTAAGAAATTGCATGATGCTAAGCTTAAGAATCGTGAGTTCAAAGTTGGAGAGCCGGTTCTCCTCTTTAACTCAAGATTGAAGCTTTTTGCGGGCAAGCTTAAGTCGAGATGGTCCGGTCCATTCACTATTGCTCAAGTGTTTCCATATGGAACTCTTGAGTTGTCCCAACCCGATGGTCCAAATATCAAAGTGAATGGTCACCGTGTTAAGCATTACTTTGGGGAGGACATTTCCGTTGGAATGGTCCAAGAGGTCCCCATTTTCCCCATGAATTAATTCATTGAGGGACGAGTCGAGCTAGAGACTCATTAACTCAAGCATCGTATAACTAGGTTTAGAGTGTTGTAGGTTAGAAATAAAGGCATAGATTTGGAGATAAGTGTAGGGGCGACCTTCTTTTGTCTTCATGCTTGTTTGTAGGGTTGCTCACTCATCTCATGCTTTGGAGCTTATGGAGGAGGCCCTTGTATCCGGTTCACTTCGTTGCTTTAGAGAATTTTCATTGACACCTTGTGCTTAAACATGATTTCACTAATAGTAGTCCTTTCCTTAACTTGGGTTAAGCAAAGTCTATTCATTGTCATAAGTGTAGGGGAAGTTTTTATACTTCCATGCTCTTAAACATTGAGGACAATGTTTAGCTTAAGTGTAGGGGGGTCTTCTATCGAAGTGACCTTACCTAGAACTTGTCATTGTCTTGCATGATAACATGGAAAATTGAATTTTAAACATTTTTCAAATTTTTGATCTACTTTGGCCAACAAAAATATGCATTCATGATTTTTGCATCAATCATTTTTCATTTGCATATCACATTTGCATTGTATATATTTCTTCTTTTAGTTTTCATCAAAAATATATAAAAAGGAAAAATATAATAAAACATGGTTTTAACAAGTTTAGACTTCTTTGACATATTAGGCCCGCCATGGATATTTTGACTCAACCCGAGTTTGCTTATTTTAGCACTCTCTAGCTAGTATCCTTAACCATGTAGTCCTTCATTGGTCTATTAGGCTAAGCTTCCACCAATTTCATTCTTTGAAATTTTAAATTTGTGGAGAATGGGAAATGATAGAGTTGAAGCAAGTGTAAAAGGGCTAGATAGACTTCATGGCAATTACTTGTGGCTAAACCCTTCTCTTCGTTGCCTCTACTTTCTTCGCATGTATATAATTGTTAATAAATAATCAAGTACGGTTTTAATTGGTTTGTAATCTCTTATGCATTTTTGGCTAATCATTTATGGTTGATATGAGTACGTCTTAAGATTCTAAGTTAGCACGTTTTATGTGTACTAGACTTGTGTCATGCTCCATATTTAGCGGGTGTTTTTCCTTTTCTTCTTTTCAAATTTCTTTGTGAGGAATAAAGAAAAATAAGAGCGGCTTATGAAAAAAAATGAGTGGCTAGAAAAAAAAAAGAAAAAGAAAAAAAAAATAATGCAAGACTCCCAAGAGGGGCAGTGTGGTGTTAATTATAGTGACTATTGAGTTCCAATATTACCTTGACGGGTTGCGGGGATTCAATAGATTGCTCCAATCCAATATTACCTTGACGGGTTGCGGGGTTGAAGATCCAAAATCTCAAAAAGATGCGGATGTAAATTATTGCGTGAGTTTTATTTTTCTTTCCTTAGCGAGTGTGTAGTTACTTATGAAAGCATGACATGAGGATTTTACACATAAGGCGAATGACTTATTATTCTTAATACGGACTTATATTAATTGTGAGCGGTTTTTCAAGTAATGGATGAGAAGATTACTTAGGATTAAAACCGTGCTTCCTTATTTTTGGATTTTACATTTCTTATATTTCACGCTTGAATAATGACAAATTTGCCCACAAGCAATTTGCTCAAATAATAACCGGTTCCACATTTAATTGTCATGAATAAGTTGATGCACTTTTTACTTGTGAATGCAATGATCCCATTTATTAGCTTGGTATGGGGAAAGTGAAACTTGAGGGTGATAAATGTTCATGGTATCCAAGCCCTAATCCAAGTCATTGAATTCTTTATGAGTTATTTCCATCAAAACCATTTCAAGGAAAATCAAAAAGATATAGATAGAATTGTATTTTGATTCATTGCAAGTCAAAATCATGCATCATCTAGTTTAGAGTAGTATAGGTGCATCTCATATGGCCAAGGTGGATTAATTATGAGGGAAATGTAAATTTTTAAGCCTTGAAATACAATATTGCATGAGGACATGGCAATGCTCAAGTGTAGGGGAATTTGATATGAGCTTAAACTCATATCCTTTTATCAACAAATAACCCTAAAACATGAAGCAAAATACCCATTTATCTTGTAAAAAGCAATGTTATGTGGTATGTTGTGTTTGTGTGATCTTATGTAGGTAAAAGGATAAATTTTCAAGCAAACAAGGAAAAACCAAGCTCAAATGGATGAAAAAGACAAAAGAGGATCAAAAGTGACAAGACTTTGAAGTTCAAGGACCTATCTTGACAAGTTGTGAAAGTTGAAGGACTAGAAGTGCAAATAATGAAAAGTCAAGATTCAAGTCAAACCTGGTCAAACTATCAAGTCAACTCAGTCAAAGGGCCATTTTGTACAAATTATGGAAGTTAAAGGACCTAAAATGACAAAGGAATGAAGATCCTAGCTTGAAATGGGAATCTGCCAAGTACAAGGGCTTGTTTTGCCAACATTGGAAAGTTATGCAAGTTGAATCCATGGGTTAAGAGTTAAACCAATGGGAAAGAAGAATTCACTTCACACGGATCAAGCATTAATTTCCCATTAACGGCCGCCTCATTTATTACAAGATCCAAACAGTGTAATCCATGTGCAACATTTTAAACCAATCAGAAAACGCCACGTGTCCATCTTCTTCAAAGAAAATATTGCCAGGATCGGGATTTTTATAGAAGACGTTTCATGAGAAGTTCAAAACACCAAAGTTGCTCAATTTTGGAAGACGAATTCAATGGTGCAATCCAATTTACAAATCATCCACTCAATCAAAAACACCCAAATTAGTTCATCACCTTCAAAGAGCAAATGCAGAATTCTTCCACGTGTCAAGCTATGATTGGATCTGCCACGTCACAAACCCCAACAGAATCTCCTATCTTGCCTATAAATAGCTAGGATGTACCTCATTTCTCATTGTAGCTTAATTTTGTAAAACACATAGTTAAATCTTTCCTTTCCATTTTTCCCTCACTTTTCCCCTAACTACTCAAGAGTCTGACAAACTCTTGAGTCAGTTAGTTAGTTAGTAGCTTGTAACAACCTTTATAACAGAATTCCTTCAATAAATTTCAAATTTCCTTTTTCCCGCCAAAAGTGTTCTTATCATTCAAGTTCATTACCTGCTATTGTGTGATCATATTGTGGCTGTTTGATGTTTGTTATGATCATACATTGATCATAACTGACATTGGTGAAAGATTTGTAGCTGTTTGATCAGAATTCAAGTATTTCCATTGTTCTTGAAGATTTCATGGCAGTTTGATAATTTGCAGTTGATTGTTGATTGATTTGAGTTGAATACTAGTGATAGGTGGTGGTATCACTAGTGCAAGAGAGCTCAGCGCTCCTCTTCTTCCCAAAGGACTTCTACAATAGGTTTCATAGCTCTTGTTTTAAGTTCCTCTAAACAGTCAATTGCATGTTCAATTTCCTAGTTAATCTTGATGGCTGCCTGTTTTACTTGATAAATAGTTGTTGTTTGATTGATTTTAGTTCATTTGTAGCTTAATCTTGCCTACTTGTTCATTGATTTGAGATTCATTTGTAGTTTTTGCCTTATTTCAGTCACATTTTAGCTTTGCACCTTAATTGAGTTCTAGTTGAGATAATTGCTTGTTTTCAGTTTCAATAGCTTTCATATTGTCTACTTAAACTAGTCTGTTAAAGCTTTTGAATCAGTCTAAAACATTACTCAATAAGTCTTTGTAAAAGTTTGATCAAATCAGATAAAGGAGTGTTTGGTAGTAGCTTTTAAGTGGTTTTCAAGTGTTAAGATTTGGTGTTTAGGAGTTCATTTCTAGTCATTAGGTGTTAACAAGTAGTTCTAGGTCATTTGCAAGTAAAAATAACAGTCAAACAGGCAATTGGCTAACAAATAGTTTGGGTCATTCTTATTTCAGCTTAAGTTTAGTAAACTTGTTACTTTCAATTGCTGAATTCTCTTTCATTCCTTGATGAAATTTGCTCAAACTTGTTTCCAGACTTAGTCTACATCATAAACTTCCAGTTTCTAAAAGGAAAATCTACAGTTTTAGGTAATAAGCTAGAAATAAGCTTTTTAGTCCATGACTGAGCATTTGTCATTCTCTGAGACAAAGTGCTAACTGTTTTCTTGGTTCTCTCAATCCTCTTCACAAAAGTCTTGATTTTCTTTCACCAATCCATTTAGTTAGTATTGAATATTAAGTTTTGAAGTTTTGAGCTTTTTCATAAAAGTTGGTCAAACTTGGTCAACATAAGCTCAAAAGAGCTTATTTCAGATTTTTCATTCATTACTTGATGAAAATGGTTCTAGTTTGATTTCCCGTTCTTGTAATCAAGTACTTAATCAGTTTAATCACAAAAATCAGGTTGTGACTGATTGAAATAAGCTGTAGCTTATTTTGTGCTTATTAATAAGCACTCAATTGCTTATTTTGGACTTTTAGCTTAATTCCTCAGACACACATAGCTTAAATTGAATTTTAAGAGTTTTGCAAGTGGTTTCAGCTTATTTGGTTGAGTAATAAGCTCAAACGAGCTTATTCTTCATATTGTCCCGTTTTTAGTTAAAAGTTTAGTTTAATTGCACTTTAGTCCCTTCATTTCATTCAGTTTGGTAAACTTGGCTAAACTTCCTAGTTTTTAGGGTTTGAATATTTTTAGTCCCTGGACTTTGTGATTTGTTACATTTCAGTTATCAATTTTGTTAGTTTGTTACTATTTGGTTAGATTGTTAAAGTTTTTACATAATTGGTCCTTTTAGTTAACTGTTTTGCATTAGTAGTCCTTATAACTTTTAGAATTTATATTTCAAGCATTTACATTTCACTGAAATTACATTTTCAGTCCTTTTAGTTTCAAATTTTGCATTTTATATTTTACTTGAATAAAATTTGGTATTTGCAACTTGTTTTTACGTATAAATAGGTTTATATTTTTCATTTTTAAATAGTGTTGTTTGAATTAGCAATAGATTACCAAGTAAGCTTGAACAACCAAGAACAATAATAAATCCGATATTGGTTGGACTTTCTATTAGTTAAGAACTGAGAAAACGAACTTGCATTATACTACATTTCAGGTACCGTAACCATGGCACTAGAGGCACCAGTGTCGTGACTCATATGCAGGAGAGTGATATCCTGCATCGTCCCACTCAGCTCAGCTTGACCATTTTATCAGTATTATTAGTGGGACGTATGGATGCATCCTAGGCTTATCAGTTTACAGTTATCAGGTGAATGTGGTGTGTGCTCTACATCCGTCATACTAGAGCTGATCCCTCCACCCATCACAGTATTTAGAGGTCACCCCTCTACAGCATTTAGAGGTCACCCCTCTACAGCATGATGAGGTCACCCCTCTAGTTATTCATGCACCGTTGATTACAGCACATGGCCTATATAAGCTCTCGGCAATTAAAATACTATAAATGCATGTTTTTAGATTTAACAGATAGCAGTTCAGCTTTATTATTTATAAATCAGACTTTACAGAGTATACACAGATTTCCGCTGCAACTTTACGTATCAGTCTTACAGCTTCAGTATTTTATCATCTGCTTCATTTCAGTAATTCCTTATCATGCTTTATATCCGTTCACTGGGCGTTATGCTCAGCCGTAGTTCTTTCATGTTTTAACGGCAGGTACACCAGGATGCTCTTAGGATTCTGAGAGCATGCGCATTTGGATGGAAGCTATACAGACTTCTTACTTTATGCACTTCTTAGATTATTCTGCTTATTTGGACATTGTTTAGTCCTTTTCCTTCAGTATTTACTTTTCATGTTTTGAGCTTGTTTGGATTACCGATGTTTGATTCCGGTATTTCCTTTATGGTCAGTTAATGTTTTTAGGATATTTACCTTATGCTTTGATGACACGCCATAAATACACGGAAGCCTTCACTTATCCAAGTGAGGTGTTACATTTATGTAATTTGATGTCAATTCTTTTGTAATGTGTAAGATTCCTCCACTAATGTCATGTAATTAAGATTACATTGAAAATGTGGGACATATTATCCAATCAAAAAACTTTATGTAATGGAGTTCTAACTACAAGAGAGAATTGCATAAATCGTCCTTTAGGTTTGGTCATTTTGCATGTTTCGTCCTAAATATTTTAAAAGTGCTGATATCGTCCTAAAATCAAACTATTTCGCAAATTTTCATCCTTAATGTTTTGTCATTTTGCACGTTTCGTCACAAAAGTTTTGGCTATTTTGCACGTTTCGTCCTAATAATTTTCCTCATAAAGACGATGCTTGCATTAAAGTTTCCTCACATGGATGATCCTTGCACTTTTTTAACGTTTAGGATGAAACATGCAATTTGGCCAAACTTTAGGGAAGATTTATGCAATTTACTCTAACTACAATTACATTATATTACAACGAATTCGGTGAACCAAACGGGCCCTTATGTGATACGTTAAAACGCGTGAATTTTTATTTGCAACACATATAAGTATAGTGTTTTAAAATTTGTTCACATTTATTTATGTAAAAATTCTTTACATGTTAATATTTGTTAATAAACTCAAAATATTTTAACACTTATTTAAAGTGTCCAGAGAAAAATGTAAAAGATGTCACTTTTTTTTGTGAATGCACAATTATATATAACAATATGAAGAGTTACAACGGAAAAAGGGATAAAGGTTCTTATATGTTATTTTTAGAGGTGACAAATCTTGTTATTTTTGCGGATTATCTGTATTTTTTTGATGTGCTCAATTGACACATGTAAAATACTAGATGAACTCTAATGGTCGTATGTAAAACACAAAACTCAGCGGAACTCTTTATATTTAATGTTTTTACCCGACTTTTTAACAAAAAATATTATTATTTTGTTTATACGTTTATATGTTTAATCCTCTTTTAGCACGCGCTCATTTAGCGCGTAGCTTATGTTGCCCTCCGTCCATTTTGCCATGTCCGTGCCTGCCCGACCTACCCATTTTTGTATGATTCTTAATTGAGCACTACTATATCCTCGTATAACATATGACTACATATCCTCTTACACACATAATAATATTAAATATTTGTTTTCTACTAATCTTCGCATCTAAATCGTCCGTTCTGACACTTGTCAAGATTATGTGAGTAGAAAATTTGTAGGAGGATATAGCATTTTCTTCTTAATTAAAGATAAAATAATCGAACATGCACGGGAATCTTAAACTAGTTTTGGATTTCCAAAATTTTGAATTATTTCTGATATTGGATTTGGAGGTCATGTAAATCCGGAAGAGAGTGATGAATTGTGTTTGAGAGGGTCGACGTTCTTTGTGAACTCGACTTTGGTGACCAATGGCGAGACAAGATCTGAATGGGAATTTTTCGTAGGCCGGGTTCAAAATTCTCAATGAACATATTGTGTAATTTCATATGTTAATTCACGAATTTGTTCAGATAGTTCTTGTCGTGATAAAGGAGATCATTAAGGAGGATCTTGGTGAACAAGATCAAATTTTTGGATCAGATGTCCGGATGCGACATTCTTGAAGACCTTACACAGCCTCACTAGAAAAAGATTAACGATTAAAGCTTAATCATTTGTCAATATACATGATCATAATACAATGCATACAACTTGATGTTCGTGTATTGAACGTCGTCTAAAGCTAGCTCGATCTGGTGTTACATAAGAACCACACTTAACGATGTATACCCGCTACACATAAAGATCTAAACTTTTTAGGCAAACAATATAACTATGACTTTACACTATGGTAACTTAAAATTCTCTCCTTGTACTAAAAGGGAAATCTTAGTTTGGATTGAGGTCATGTAAATCTGGAAGAGAGTGATGAATTGTGTTTGAAAGTGTTGGCACTCCTTGTGAAGCTCCAGTTTGGTCTTCCATCGGTTTTCCATGATAAACCCGTCCTCTGTTCGTAGTTGGTGATCTAAGTTCACGGACGTACTTTTCCTTGTGGAGTATTGATGCAAACCTGAAATATTCAAATGAGAATACATTACTATTCCATTCTTAAGATACACAAGATAGTAGTAATTTGATTAAATAGTGTACTTTTTTAAAGCCGTCTCGTTTGTGGTGTGATGGTATGGCTCGCATATGCCCGTGCCTAAATTAACTCGCGTCACAGGTTTCTTCAACAACTCCTCGCCTGCTTTTACGAGATTCTCCAAATTTTCAGGTGTGGTCAAATCCATGGCAGCTAAGTTACCACTTAAAGTGTCATCCTGAAACAGTGAAACATAACAAATTAAAGTAACAATAATTTACTGAATATAGCCAGGTTTGGTTCAATTAACTTGGTTGTGTTTTAAGGTTATTGTTTCTTTTAAAAATTTGACAGATGCTATATATAGAACGTTGTCCCTTTGATACTGATAGGAGAAAAAGTGTGATGTTTATAGGTAGTCATATAGATAGCCTCATAAATTACGTGTTTTAGAGCATTTAAGGAATAGTAGATTCTCGTAGCGAGAATTCGATTATGTGCAATGTTTTTTAGCTCAACACTACAATAGTATAGTTCATATACTGTTAGAAAAAAAAAATGCATAATGTACCTGTATTCGAAGATAATTTTCCTCTGAATGAAGGGCTTGAAAGACTACAGAGATATGATAGTCAACCATGTCATCACAAGCCTGAGTAAAAACGTCTACCAACGGAGTAGAGCCACCACCCGCCAACCACCCTAAGACGCCCCAACTGGATGACTTTGTAGCATCATACTTCTCATGAAATTCAGGAGACCCTGTTCCTAATGACAACACTAGAAATCGGCCATATTCAGTTGGCTTTATCGGGAAAAAATTGGGACTTCCTCTAGTTATTTCCTTGGTCACTTCACTTATTGCCACCAAAGTCTGTCAAAAAAACATATAAGTAGATTAACTTAAGTCAAATAAATTAGAAATTTAGTTTAAAAATGCTTTAAAACATATGTTTCAGTTGTTTAATACATCAGTCGATGTAAATAGTAAACTAGACATACTGGATTGTTAGCAGCCACTCCACCATCAATAAGATTGAATTCTCTTAGTAACTTTCCGTCAGAATCTTCAGTCTGAAACGAATGTGAAGGAAGATAAGTTGGCGCTGCTGATGTTCCAATACATATGTCGGATAGTTTGGCATCAAGGCTCGGGGTTGTCTGCATCTGATTAAATAAGATAAACAATATTACTTCTTTATACTTGTCAGTTGTCACATCTGTTCTTAAAAAATATTGGCCAATAACTTTCCGTTCCTTATTCTCATTATTTTTGTCCTTTGGAAGACGGCACGTTGATGGATTTGGGTGCAATGTGTAGATATGGTACCTGGTAGCTTGAGAAGATTGTAGGCTGTAGGTATTTGATGTCAAATGTCGGAATCACAACATTTGTTAATGTATCATGTAGTCGTTTCTCTTGTAGCTTTTCCTGAATAATTTTGTGTAGGTATCCGCCATCATATTTTGGTCCTGATAAAGCTTTGATCACGTTTCCAGCTGGAGCCAGCGGATTGCTGCATACAGGAGATTGGTTATTTGCAACAGTACAAAAGACTAAAATGACATTCTGAAAAATATATGATACAATAACTTTGGTAGCAGACTTGCAGAGAAAAAGGCACACCGCTTGTGGTGCAAGTTACAAATTGGTTTGTGACTAATATATATTACGAACCTGTCATGTGGGAAAATTTTCGGACAATGTTCAAGATAAAAGTCTTTAACATCCTTAGCCGCAAATATAGGGTGTCCCTCTTCATCTGGAGTGGTTAACATAGCCGTCACAAGACCACCCGTGCTGGTTCCAGCAATCACATCAAAATAATCTGCCAGCCTAGCATCCTCTCCATCTAATTTCTGTCAAATTTAAACAAGGTTTGAAAATGGATATATTATTATGGTACTTTTGGAACGAAATTCACAAAAAGAGTCGTGTATAAAAAAAAATTATATACTCATAAATTGTACCTGTAGCTCGGTTTCTAAAAACTCAAGGATCACACTTGGAATGATTCCTCGAACTCCACCCCCATCGATGCTGAGAATAGTGATTAAGTTCCCGTATGTTGGTGGTTGCAAAGGTGACCGTGGTCCTTCCTTAAACGACATAGCTTCGTGTTTACTAATAAAGTAACTTGTTAAAAGATACTCCAAGTTGTGTGGATGTTATAGTTTGTTATATATGTGAGGGTATTTATAGACTGATATATACATACTTGCTGCCTAATTTCTGGAAGTTTCAATGCTTAGGCATTTCGACATTTGGGACAATGAGAGTCGTAGGTCAAATCTTGACTTAAAGTCGAGAGTATAAGGAAGATGCATGGCATGTGATACTTCTACGTAGTTGAAGTTATAGGAAACAACATATATATATATGATAAAAGATTATGGAAAGAACATATGGGGTTTGAAATATTCCAAAATGGCAACCATTTTTTATCACACGCAAAACAATACGACTTGTCAAAGCTCATATAGACTAGACAAACTTTGTTCTTTTATTTTCATTTTTAAGAATTGATATGTTGTTGTTAAATTGTGATACACTTTATCGTATGTGTATCAATAAATACTCAATAGGCAATAATGAAAATGTTTGATGCATAATTTGGTTGGATAAGTTTTGATGGCTCTTCTGGATTGTATGTCGTCATTCTAAGTTTTAAATAGTGTCGTAAACAAAATAGAACTGGTTAAAAGGATCTGAGACGGAAGCTTCGGGAATCATCATGTGACAGTTAAGTTAGTTACCGTATGTGTGAAATATAAAAGAGGTGGTTATAAGTAACCTGGTAAGTTACGATGATCATACCTTATATTTATAGAGTATAGGTTAACAGAGGCGGCAGTCTTGGAAAAATCGTGAAGTTGTTGAATTACCTTAGCATGATTAGGAGAATGAGGCCTGTTTGAGGGAAGTATAGGAAAAAGGGAATCCGCCGCGCTCCTAATTCATGGAATAAGCGCCTTTTCTCTTACAGATAAAAGAAATGGATTTATTCCGGCTAGCTCGAAGGAAAGGAAAGAGCGCTATAAGAGAAAGAGTGCCTCGAGAATCTTTTTGATTTTTACTGAAAGCAGAGGAAGCATTCGATGCATCATAAAAAAAAAGTGCAGCTCAAGGGGTGTGTAAGTGGTATCGTCGCATCGGGCCTTCACTTGAAAAAGGGCCATGTTTTTTACTTATTATATATAAAATACGTTATTTGTTAAAAAATATGAGTCATGCAATTCAAGTTTAATGAAATTTCTCTCTAATTTAGTAGTGTAACGGGGCCTCTTAATCGTTATTGCCTAGGGCCTCCGACAACAATGGGCCGGCCCTGTAGGTTAAAGTTACGTAAGTCGTAGGATGTGGACCGATCTTCTATCGAGCCTGACCTATTCACGACACACTCTAAATTATACGTCTACAGATAACTCACATTTCCCATCGTCTACAGAAAACTCACATTTCCCATCATTCGTTCTCTAAACATTGCTTGTTAAGAACTTTTTTTTTGTATAATTTGTCATATATTGATAAGGTATTACATAAATATAAAACAATTTTAATTATATAGTACATGTAACATTTTGGTTAAAAGGTTAATGATACTTTAACATATCAGATAAGATGATACACAATTATACAAGAATAATCAACATGGCAAATAAAGGGTCATGGTACTTTTCCAAATTTACAAGATACTTTTCAAAGTTGGATGAATATTATCATTAATTGGTCACTTTTCTAGAGGCCACAAATAAAATATGTGTCTATCTTTTTCTATGATCAAGCAGGCTTGAAAAGTCTACAAGAACAAATCGACCTTTGAAGGTGGAAAAGTGGTGCAAGAAACGTGCGTGGACCAAACTAAAATGACTTCCTTTAAAAAGAAGAATAAGAAAATACCGTAACAGGTTATTTGACAGTAACGTGGTTTTAAGATAATAAAACTCATCGCTGGTAAGTAAGGGCGGAACTAGGATTTTTTGTTGAAAGATGCTAGCTATATATAAAACAAAGGTTATAGTGATTAGGGAAAGCTTAATGTAAAAACTAATAAAAAAACGACTTGTAATACATATAAATAATAAATGAAATAGTTTGATTAAGAGAGGCCGGTAAGGAGAGTTATCACTTGCGAGGTATTCCTATAATCTAGAATATTACTATTAGTGGAATTTATATGTATGGCTTGACAAGCTAAGACAGCAAAATTGTTGTGATCGAGGATAAGGAGAGGACGAACTAAAAGGGTTACAGTATCCGTGATGGGCTTGAAGATATTAAACACCATATAAATTATCATGCTCACATATTCCCATTTGTGTCCATATACTTATCTATTTTTGTTTCTTTTTACAATTATTGTTTAGTTAAGAATGTGTATCGTGTCATGATAAGAATGTTTTGTGTTTGAGATGAATTGTTTTCCAAGTTATCCTACAAGTATCTAACTCGTTTTATTATTTATGAAATCAATTGGATTTTTTTGTATAAGTATGTTTTCTTTTTCTTAAGGAGCTCACGCCCGCTTAGAGTGATACGCTATCTCGATACTATTTGTAAGGGTCGTTTAAATTGGTGCTTTAATTGTTATGGACGAACAAGTGACTCGTTTGTTGTTGAACTATGATGCTTTCACAACACAGTTGGTTGCATTACACAAGGAGTTGCAAGTTGTCGGTTTACTTACGACATAGATCAGGCAACGATCAAGGTTTTGGGGTTTCGCGATCCATACGGTTAGATGTCCTGAAGTTTAATAGGGTCGATCGTGCTTATATTTTTGCCACTAATGAATATATTAAGCTTCTCGAGACGACACCGGAACAGTGAATGTACATTACTGGGTTTAATTTTGAGGGAGATGATGCGGAAGGGTATCGTTGGATGACACGCAACAAACTAATCACAAGTTGCGATGGTTTTCTGGAAAGTGTATAAAATCGCTTTAGGCCATCCAAGTACGAGGATCCTCAAGGAGCCTTTTCAAAAAAAAAATCAAATCGTACAATTGCAGAATTTTGAAAAACTAATGAATCGAGTTACTGATGTTTCAGAAAGCTTACTCATATCATTTTACATCTCTAGATTAAAACTAGCATTACAATGGGAGTTATTAGTGGCTAAATCTACAACTTTGGGAGAAGCCTTCTCCGTAGTCTATGTCACCTATGTCAATAAGGTCTGGTTAGAAGAATATTGGCCCACCTCAGCCATTACTAAAACCCATGACAACATTACAGGTGCTACTTCTTCAAATTAAGAAAAACACCATGTCTACCCACACCTACCAAATCTACCACCAATGCTAACCCTACACCACTAGCCATCAAGTGGATTTTATTAGACGATTAGATATTTCTCCAACCCAGTATGGGCTTAAGGTCCATTAAAGTTTATCTTATGTTGCTTATTGATTTATTATCAAAGCTATGTATTTAATATTAATACATATGATATCTCTTGTAATATTGATTCAAGCAATAATTACTTTAATTTTACATGGTATCACAAAGTTAGGTAAGATCCACTAATAAATTTTGTTATCCTCTAGTCATCGACTACGTGCCGATGATCTGGAGGAATTCCTTTACTTTCTCTTTATTTTTATTAGGATTTAATTTTTTTCTCGTAATCTATGCATAACCACTAAATTCTAGTCGTCAAGAAAAAAATTTGTTGAGTGCCTTCAATCAATTATTTTTCTTTCTTAATCATCTATATGTTCTTATTGTTGAAGATCGTTTTCGTTGACAACAAAAATTGATCATTAAATTATTGCTCCCTCCTAAAGGCAAAGCAAGTCATGATGTAAAAAAAAGAAAATGTCACGCAAAGGAGGATGTCGCAAGCTATAAACAACTATTGCGCCAAATACAATTATCCTTCCGCTCAAGAAAACAAAAAAAGAAGACGATGAAAAGAAAAAGACTTTTAACATTCATTCCAGTTTGTCCGTCTGATTGGTGTATTTTGCATACACCTCATAGCATGTTAATTTAGCATAATTGTATATTTATTTGTCGTTATATATGTACTTTGAGTGTGTTTTGTGATTATGTAGGTTACGAGTGAAATGGAATAAAATGGCCGCTTAATTAATTTTTTGGAGAAAAGACAGTGTGAGTGCCGATAAATGAAGAAAAAAATATTGAAGAAAAAGATTTGAGCGCGTCGCGATATTTTCGGTTATCTTTTATTTGTTCAGGCTTCGTTTGAGCAATTGTTGGCGTTGGGTTATTTTTTTATTGGGCCAAAGTTATTATATGGCAAAAGAAAAAAAAAATTAATACAATATTTTGGCCCAGCCCAATAGTAACCCAACCGACTACAATTGCTATATATATTGAAGGGGGGATGTCGATTGATGGAGAGACAAAAAGAAAAAAAAACAGTTGGTTGACTATTAGAAAAGAAAGGGGGACGGTTGGCATTGGAGAAGAAAACAAAAGACGATTAAAAAAGGAGATCCGAATTTGATGAAAAAAAAAGATTCCCCATCAAACAAAGTGAGACATCCGAATATTAAAGACAAGTATTTTTTTCTTTTGATGATGATGTTTGATACACAGTGGCTCGGGTACACCGCAATGTCCGGCTAATTTTGTTGTAATTCCTTCCGGTAACTTTATTTATGGTTTGATCATTACTTTTGGATTATCATATTTTTATTACATTGATTTATGATTTATTTATAAATTATTTTTATTGACTTAATATTATGTTTAATTATTTGTGCAAGACAATTTATTATTAGTTAACGATTCATACTTATTTTATTTAGTTAAAGAAAAAAAGATGGTCGTATAATTGATATAAATTGTACCTAAATAAATTATTAAAACATAATTATTGGTTGGATTAATATAAGATTTATTATTGTGAGTCACCGATAAATATAATAAATGCCGACGTTAATTCATTCATATTAAGTCAAAATAATCTTTGTAAACGAACTAAAAAGTTTTGATAATCCATAAGTGTGACCAACCATAAATATTAGGAGCTGGAAGGGATTACATTTTTCTTTTAACTGTTTACATCTTTATTTTATTTTTCTAGCTTTACTATTAGCTTAATAATTATTTTAATTTTTAATCCGCATTTTTATTATTAAAAGTATTTTAGTTGTTAGATTTCAAAACCAAAACTTTGATTGATCAGTGATCACCCTAAAACTTAAACAAAAACCACATAGTCCTCGTGGATCGATACCTGCTTATCCTATCTAGTATAAGGTAATTAGGTTATTTTTGACCGGCACTTCGACGTCGATCAAAATTTGGCGCCGCTGCCGGGGACTCAGTGAGCTTTTCGTTTAAGTTTTTGTTAATATTTTTCTTTAATAAAATACAAAAATACAAAAAGATTTTATTTTTCTTGTTTTGTTTTGTTTTGTTTGTTTCTTGTGACTGTGCAGGTTAGTGTATGCGCACACGTAGATCGGGACGTACATCACTGTTAGCTTACGATCCTGAGGTTGAGAAAAGTGCAAGGTTAAGAAGGAAGACGTTTCGACAGTTTTCTACTAATCTTGATTTTTCAGGTTTAGCAGAGCTTTTCGCTGAAATGCCAGGTGACGAAGATGTTGGCGGAAGTGCTAGCGGTAGTAGTAGCGGAGAAGAATCTCCACCACGGGGTGTTGATTCTTATTACAGGCCGGGGATCTTCGAGGATCCCTCGCCTATCGTTTATCCGGATCCGGTTAAAGGGGTTACAAGTAACTTCAAGATTCAGCCGAACCTCATAGCAATTTTGCCAGTGTTTAGAGGTCGTGAGGAGCCATACGCACATCTACGAGAATTCTTCTCAATTGCTGACACACATCAGGTTAATAACATTACCAAGGATGAGGTAAGACTTCGCCTTTTTCCTTTCTCACTTAAAGATCAAGCTAAGGACTGGTTCTCATCTCTTGAGCCAGGTAGTATTAACTCATGGTCTGAAATACAATCTGCTTTTCTTGAGGAATTTTATTCTATAAGTAAAACTGTTGCCGTTAGGAATAAGATTAAATCCTTTCGCCAAATCCTAGGCGAGCAGTTTCATGAAGCATTTAATAGACTTAAGGAGTTATTAAGAACATGCCCTCATCACGATGTTCCAAAATGGGAGCTTGTCAAAGTCTTCTATGATGGGTTGGATTATAACAACCAACAATTTGTGATGGCCACTGGTGGGGGTATGTTTTTCTCGCGACCTATAGAGGAAGAATGGGAGTTTTTTGAAAAACTAAGCAAAGGTTCTAAGACCCAAGCTTCAGTGGATCGAAACAACCACCCATCTTCCGCCAATTATGTGTCTAACCAACGTGGTACAAATTCTGAAATTAGCGAGTTAAGTAAGAAAGTTGATCTTTTGTTGAAAAATATAGGAAAAGGTGTTCCGAATGTGGCTAATGTGTCGCATAGTGGGTGTTCAATGTGTGGTGATCCAAGTCACTCTGTTGATAATTGTCAAAGTTGGGGGGTGCCACCAAATGAGGAGGTAAATGGAGTCTATGGTGGTCGTCCACGAAATGACCCATTCTCTGAAAGTTACAATCCTGGATGGCGCAATCACCCCAACCTCCGTTGGAAAGATGAAGACAATCGCCCTAATAATGCCCAACAACAACACTATGGTTACAAACCAAGGTATGAGGGTGGCGATTCATCTAACTTCCAACAAAATTCTTACAATCATAGGCCACAACAACAATATCCAAATCAGGGCCAAGGCCAAGATGACAACCGTCTCTTGAACCTTGACCGAAAGTTTGATAGGCTTATGGATTCATTGTCTACCAACAATCAAGAGATTAATAGAAAATTTGAGGTCACTAATCAAAGACACGAGACCACTACTAAATCTATTGCAGCTCTTGAGAGACAAGTTGGTCAATTAGCGGATCAATTAAGCAAAAGAGACGAGGGAAGGCTACCGAGCTATCCCACCATGAATCCCGCACACAAGAAAAATGGAAATGAGCATGTGAATATGGTGACATCTCTTCGAAACGGTAAAATCTACAACAATGACAAAGGAATTCCAAATTCTCCTGACGTCGAGGATTTCGTCACTAAAGATGAAATCATTGTTGAAGGTAAAGATTCTGATAATGTTAAGTCCGGTTCTGAGTTGGTGAATGATTTGTTAAATGATTTTCCTAAACCAACAACACCGAATCCTAAAGCTACTGAATCTCCTGAAGTTGGGGAGGGTGGTGTGTCCAGCACACCTTACCCTACGGCTTTGTAGAAATCGACATCTGCAAAGTTAGCTAAAAAGGGTCCTCATGCTGAGGATATGTGGGAGACTTTCAAGCAAGTTAAAATTAATCTCCCCCTTATTGATGCTATCAAGCAAATTCCTGCTTATGCCAAGTTTTTAAAGGACTTGTGTACTCAGAAGAGGAAGCTGAAGGCGTCTTTGCCTAAAAAGATTGACCTAACTGAGCATGTTAGTGCGGTCTTATCTAGCTCTCTTCCTCCTAAATTCAAAGATCCTGGAGCACCGTTGATTTCAGTTGTGGTCGGAAATATTGCCATTAAGAAGGCGCTCCTTGATCTTGGTGCCAGTATTAACATCCTTCCTGCTAGTTTGGTTGATAAGTATGACCTAGGAACTCTTCGTAAGACAGACACCATTATTTCCTTAGCTGATCGATCTACCAAAATTCCTAGAGGTATCTTAGAGGATGTTATTGTGAAAGTTGATGATTTCTATTACCCAGTTGACTTCTTTGTTATGGACACCGAGTCACAATACAAGGATGTTCAACCAACTATTATCCTTGGCCGCCCATTCTTAGCCACGATAGATGCTAGGATTAATTGTCGAACTTGCGCCATGGATATTACATTCGGTAATAAAAAGATAAGACTGAATGTGTTTAATTCTATGAATTCTCCTACGATGAATGAATGTTACCAAGTAGATGTGATTGATGAGGAAGTTCAAAAGCATGCATCCCGTATGCTTAAGGATGATCCTTTGGAATTATATCTAACTGGTGAGAATGAGGAGATTCTTGATGTTGCTGAAGTTCTAGAGATTCAAGAGTGTTTGGTCAGTTCTTTGGACCATCAAAAACCACCTTGGTCGTATAAAGTGGAGCCCTTGCCTTCTACTTTTGACACGGCTACGAAGCCGTCTTTGGAGGTGCCTCCAACTCTTGAACTAAAACCTTTGCCATCCAATCTCAAATATGCTTTTCTAGGTCCTAACAATACATTACCCGTTATTGTTGCTTCTGATCTTTCTGAATCACAAGAGGGAGCACTTCTAAAGGTGCTTTCCAAGTACAAAGCAGCAGTGGGATGGACGATTGCAGACTTGAAAGGGATCAGCCCTTCATTATGTATGCATCGAATTGTTACGGATCCAAATATTAAGCCAGCAAGAGATGCGCAAAGGCGTCTGAATCCTAATATAAAAGAGGTAGTAAAGACGGAAGTTCTTAAATGGTTAGATGCCGGTATCATCTATCCCATCTCGGATAGTAAATGGGTAAGTCCTACTCAAACGGTGCCTAAAAAGGCCGGAATCACCGTTGTTGAAACCGAGAATGGGGAAAAGCTCACAACCCGACCAGTCACTGGGTGGAGAGTTTGTATAGATTACCGTAAGCTGAATAATGCCACGTCTAAAGATCACTTCCCACTACCTTTCATTGATCAAATAGTTGAGAAGCTTTCTGGTAAGAAATTTTATTGCTTCTTGGATGGGTACTCTGGTTATAATCAAATACCCATCCATCCTGATGACCAGGCCAAAACTACGTTTACGTGTCCATACGGGACGTTTGCATTTCGAAGAATGCCTTTTGGCCTGTGTAATGCACCCGCTACCTTTCAGCGGTGCATGATGAGTATCTTTTCTGACATGGTTGGAGAATCTGTAGAGATATTTATGGATGATTTCTCCATCTTTGGTCAATCCTTTGAAAGCTGCCTTGATCAGCTTGAAAGTGTGTTAAAAAGATGCACCGAAACTAATTTGGTGCTTAGTTGGGAGAAGAGCCATTTTATGGTTCGAGAGGGAATTGTATTAGGGCATGTTGTGTCTGAAAAAGGATTTGAGGTTGACCGTGCCAAGGTACAAGTAATTTCGACCCTTCCTCCTCCCACTACCGTCAAAGGTGTGCGTTCTTTACTTGGTCATGCCGGGTTCTATAGGAGATTTATTAAAGATTTTAGTGCAATATCAAAGCCTCTTTGTAACTTACTCTTAAAAGATGCACGCTTTGACTTTAATGAATCATGTCTTAAAGCATTCAATATGCTTAAGCAAAAGCTTGTAGAAGCCCCTATTCTGCAATCACCTGATTGGTCGAAGCCTTTCGAGATCATGTGTGATGCGAGTGATTATGCCGCTGGGGCGGTTCTAGGACAGCGGGTCTATAAGAAACCCGTTGTGATCTTTTATGCTAGTAAGACTTTTTCAGAAGCTCAAATGAATTACACCACTACTGAAAAAGAGTTGTTAGCCGTGGTTTTTGCTCTTGATAAGTTTAGGTCATATATTTGGGGGCATTCTAAGGTGATAGTATTTTCAGATCATAGTGCCTTAAGACATTTGTTGACTAAGAAAGAGACAAAACCGAGGTTGCTTAGGTGGATTTTGCTTTTACAGGAATTTAATCTAGAAATTCGGGATAAAAAGGGGTCAGAAAATGTAGTTGCCGACCATTTGTCTAGAATTATCCCTCCGCCGTTCAACCCTTCTGATGTGATTAAGGAAAGCTTTCCGGATGAAAGTTTATTTGAGGTTTCTAAGGTTCCTTGGTTCGCAAATATAGTTAATTACCTAGCTGTTAAAAAGCTTCTGGATTTTTGGTCCAATCAACAAAGAAAATACTTCTTCTCCCAGTTGAAGCATTATTTTTGGGAGGATCCGGAGCTTTATAAGGTGTGTGTTGACCAAGTTGTTAGGAGATGTGTTCCTGACCATGAGCATATGTTTTTTGTGTGAGTTTGTCAAATTGATTTTTAACCAAAATTTCAATTTAAAGTTTTTGCATTAGGGACAATGCAATGCTTTAAGTTGGGGGGAGGGGGTGGCACATGTGTTACATGTTTTTGTGTGAAATTTTTGGTCAAAATGGGTTAAAATGTGATTTTTGGGAAAAATTGAAAATTTTTAAAATTTTAAATCACATTATAAGAGTCTAGTGCTAATTAGATGTGGAAGTTTCTTCTACATATATGTTTGTTGAGTGTTTGCAGATTCTGAAGATTAGCTTGTGGATGATTATTGGAGCAAGCTAGAGGATTTGGCCATAATTATCAGGTGCACCCGATTCCATTGTATATTGGTTATTAAATTGATTTGATTGTTTGCATATAGTTAGGCATATGTATAATTTAGATGATCAAACCACTTCGGTTGAATTCCCTCTACTTACCTTTGCTTAGATCGAGTAGAAAGTTTGAATAAAATATATGAAGTATAATAATGTAATAGTTGGGTTAGGACACTTAGAATTGATCTTATTCGGCTCGCCGCCCGCGCACGGTGGCCTTAGAAAAGTGTTGGAGAACTGTCATAATTATTGGTGGTAGTCATATGCTGGGCTTGCCTATCTGATTCGTCACCCGCGCAAGGTGATACTTTAGTTGTTAGCATGGGTCAGACGCTAATTTTTATGATGGATAGCATTGCACTTAGCTGAGACAATTTTATGTGAAATAACCCAATCCTTGTATTGTTGTAATGAAATTAGGAAGATCAGTTTAATTTAGTGCATTGTATAATTATACTATGTGGTAGATAATTCCATCATGTGATGTACCAGTAGGCACGAAGTATAACTGTTCTCATTTAATTAAACAGACTTAATTAACCAGTTCCCATGTGCCAATGTGTCTTAGTATGCACCTATAGGATAGATATTCATTTTTCTGAATAATTGGTCTTTATATCAACCTTGAAAGGAGTGTATAAAGCGTTCGGGATGACTTGTATAAGAAACGGTCCTGAATGGCTAAAAAAAGAGCTTATGTGTGATGTGAAAAAAAAAACAAAGAAAAAATGTGAAAAAAAATGTTGAAAAAAAAAGTGGAAGTATGTAAGCTAAAGTATGATGGCTTATGATGTGCTCTTATGTATAAAAACTCCAATGTTATAAAAGATGTACGATATTCTTACCTCTTGTTTTAGATTAATGTTTAGATTGATTATAGGTGTGCATTAGGTACATTGGACACATGGTTAATTATATGAAATATAAAGTAAATGGAATCAATGGGAATGGTTATGCTAAGTGTTTAAGAAGGACAAAAATATTGGTAATCATTTTGGATTATTTGTCATGTAGGATGGTTATTAGTGTATTAGGTTGAATGTGATCTTTTTGATGAAATTTCAATAGTATGATTAAAAATTATGAAATTAACATGCTTGTATATTTTTATTTTATTTTTACTTGGGACACGTAAAAGGTTAAGTTCGAGGGGATCTGATTGGTGTATTTTGCATACACCTCATAGCATGTTAATTTAGCATAATTGTATATTTATTTGTCGTTATATATGTACTTTGAGTGTGTTTTGTGATTATGTAGGTTACGAGTGAAATGGAATAAAATGGTCGCTTAATTAATTTTTTGGAGAAAAGACAGTGTGAGTGCCGATAAATGAAGAAAAAAATATTGAAGAAAAAGATTTGAGCGCGTCGCGATATTTTCGGTTATCTTTTATTTGTTCAGGCTTCGTTTGAGCAATTGTTGCCGTTGGGTTATTTTTTATTGGGCCAAATTTATTATATGGCAAAAGAAAAATAAAATTAATACAATATTTTGGCCCAGCCCAATAGTAACCCAACCGACTACAATTGCTATATATATTGAAGGGGGGATGTCGATTGATGGAGAGACAAAAAGAAAAAAAAAACAGTTGGTTGACTATTAGAAAATAAAGGGGGACGGTTGGCATTGGAGAAGAAAACAAAAGACGATTAAAAAAGGAGATCCGAATTTGATGAAAAAAAAAGATTCCCCATCAAACAAAGTGAGACATCCGAATAGTAAAGACAAGTATTTTTTTCTTTTGATGATGATGTTTGATACACAGTGGCTCGGGTACACCGCAATGTCCGGCTAATTTTGTTGTAATTCCTTCCGGTAACTTTATTTATGGTCTGATCATTACTTTTGGATTATCATATTTTTATTACATTGATTTATGATTTATTTATAAATTATTTTTATTGACTTAATATTATGTTTAATTATTTGTACAAGACAATTTATTATTAGTTAACGATTCATACTTATTTTATTTAGTTAAAGAAAAAAAGATGGTCGTATAATTGATATAAATTGTACCTAAATAAATTATTAAAACATAGTTATTGGTTGGATTAATATAAGATTTATTATTGTGAGTCACCGATAAACATAATAAATGCCGACGTTAATTCATTCATATTAAGTCAAAATAATCTTTGTAAACGAACTAAAAAGTTTCGATAATCCATAGGTGTGACCAACCATAAATATTAGGAGCTGGAAGGGATTACATTTTTCTTTTAACTGTTTACATCTTTATTTTATTTTTCTAGCTTTACTATTAGCTTAATAATTATTTTAATTTTTAATCCGCATTTTTATTATTGAAAGAACTTTAGTTGTTAGATTTCAAAACCAAAACTTTGATTGATCAGTGATCACCCTAAAACTTAAACTAAAACCACATAGTCATCGTGGATCGATACCTGCTTATCCTATCTAGTATAAGGTAATTAGGTTATTTTTGACCGGCACTTCGACGTCGATCACCGTCCAAAAAGATGTTGCTCAAACTGCGGGAGAGTATTAGATGATTAGATAGTGGCCCAAGCCATTATGGGCATGAGGCCCATTAAGGTTTATCTTATGTTGCTTATTATTATTATCTAAGCTATGTATTTAATATAAATACATATGCTATCTCTTGTAATATTGATTCAATCAATAAGCACTTTAGTATTTTGCAGATTTCACTAGAGGAACGGAAAGAACGTCTTAACAAGGGGTCGTGTTTCAATTGTGATAACTCTTGGTAAGTTATGTTGCTTATGGCGAAGGAGGGCGACAACCAAATCCATGAGATATTTTGGGATCCAGCTTATTACCTTGAGGACAAGGTGGATTTCGAAAGATAGGATAATGTTAATATTAAAGGTAAGGGGGGGACGGACCAAGAAGGTCACGGTGGATTTTTTTCGTATCTCTCGTCCTTTTAATTCTTTTCATATATATATGGATTAACAAATTAATTTACACATCATTTGTGGATTTTGTTTTGTATAATTCATGTGGATGTAGCATTTCTCTTGTAACAAAGTCCAACCATTCATGGATCATATACAAGTCATTATGCCTTCTTAAAGTTGACCTTAAAAGGGATGCTACTTAATACTAACAACATACTTCAACAACCAATTTTAGCTTTAGCATGCCTAGTTAGCCTACAAGTGTTGCACATCGTGGGACAAAATACGATCTTATAATCATTATCATGATAGAGGATAAAAACAAGCCCAAGCCCGGTATGTGAGATTCAGGTGGATTAGGGTTTTGTAATTTATAAATTATGATGAATAATACAATATCACCTACGGGTTTCAATGTAGTCATACAAGTTTATCCACCATTCTACATAGTATCAGAGGGTTGGTTTTGAGACCACTCAGTGATTAGTCGTTGCTGCTACCAACCTGTTAACATATAAGATTCATGCTATTGGGATCGATCCGGAGGTCGGGGAGGATGAAATAAGTGTTTAGACATTTTAGATAGAAAAAGTAACAAGGAAAAAGGTAGTATGTGTATTTTAGAGAGATAATGAAAATACAACAAATGGGAATCCTCACCCCTCCATGGAAGTATGGAGGGGTTGATATAAGCTCGACAAGGAGTAACTATGACAACTTAGCAATAGTAGACCCTCCGTGTTTTGCCTATATGAATCTATGTAATTCAGTAAATGACGCTCACATTTTAAGGCTAACAATCTTCCCCCAGTGTGGAGACATACGAAATTACTTATAGTGTTTCTTACAAGTACAAATACAAAAAAATAAATTCTTCCAAGGTGCTTCCGATGCTGAGGATGTCTTCTAAGTATTTTTGTTTAACTTCATATATTGAGGCTAACAATCTTCCTCGCTGAGAGGTCACTCCTCTACGACATGCGAGGATTTATATAGATTGCTAATCTCACTGATATATGAGTCTTCAAGTATTCTAGTCTTCGTAACTTGTATCTCAGCTTGAATCCTCTTTTTCTTTTCTTGTTGTGGAACAACCGTAATATATATGATTTAGATTAACCCCCGCTAATTCATGCAACATGTCTTAGAAAAAACTTTCTTCATAGACTTCTTTTTGACAAAGTTTTTGAATAAGCTTCCCCCCCAAACCAATATCCGTATCTTAAGCAGATTATCGATACAATATTTTGAGACTAACATCTCCCTCACTGAGAGGTCATTCCTTTACGATATATGAGGATTTATAGAGATGATTAATCTTTAATGTTGAGATCTTCAAATAATACAGCTTCTATACTGTTTCATGTCATTTGTTTTTTGGTGATAATCCGTTTGGGATAACATGCAAAAAATTAGCAACAATCCTTCTCACGCCTACAGAATACTTCATAAAAATCATACAAAGTGAAGTAGATACCATCATGTACGCTACTTCCCCCTGGAAGTTGATCCGATTACTTTAAAGTATACGATCTTCCCCCATGATGATTTCGACCTCTCGGAAGCATCATTATCGTGGACGTCCATATACTCGAGAAGTTATTAGTCTTAAGCAAATGTCTTGAAAAGTTTTGAAAGTTATTAAGAAACTTTTAAAATTTTTGCTTAGACTATGAAGTTACCATTGTCGTTATGTAGCTCAAAAATATCCCGTGAGAATTGACTGTCGATTACATCTCGCTGTCTAACTTACCAAGCTCGTATTCATTCGGCTATTTGTCGTGACCACATGTGAAGTAAACCCGATATTCTAAACTTGAAACTGAAGTACAATCTGTAACACCCCCAAATCAGGTCTGCAGCGGAATAGTAATTGGGTGTCACGTTGCGGATCACATAACAAATGGCATACGAAGCATTGATCATAATTATATGATTTTGAAATACAATTGATACAAATATTTTTTTAGTACAATCAGTTGAAATCTTGAATATCCGTTGTTACAAGTATCCCAGTGAAAACAAATCCCCTAATTATTATGATGCTCCTAAATGATGCTCAGTCCATGCTCAATTAATCCATCTTAATTTCCTGAGAAAAACATGCTTAAAACAGTCAACATAAAGTTGGTTAATTCATAGAGTCTTGTAAAATCATAGTTCGTTTGATATAAAAATCAAGTTTAGTATCTCAAAATATCCCGTATAATATTTCATAAGGTTTGATAAAAATCAAGTTCAGCAATATCAGTATGTTCCATGTAGTAATGTACAAAGTAATATAAGGTCAAGTTTAGGACCACAAACATCACAAAACTAGTATCGCACAAAGCCAAATACTATAAGATAATTACATTTCCTATTGCCCGAAACTGACACTTGACAAGTTAAGCCCTCAACAAATGAGGACCCTTCGCCTTATTATAAGGCACCCATTATTCCGTTCTGACATGATAAACACCTGTTGACTCGGCCAAGGTACAGTGAGCATG
This sequence comes from Glebionis coronaria, assembly GCA_025667525.1. Lineage (NCBI taxonomy): Eukaryota > Viridiplantae > Streptophyta > Magnoliopsida > Asterales > Asteraceae > Glebionis > Glebionis coronaria. The sequence continues at coordinate 498,878,289 of CM046877.1, forward strand.
ACACACCCAGATGGGGAAGGTCAATCCCAAATAGATCTATTTATAACATTCAGGAAATTTAACAATTTTAACAGTTTCAGTTCACGGGTCATGAGGAATTCTACAATAGGCAATGTAATTAAAGGTAAAAGTTCAGTTTGCATCCTATAAAGTATGTTACTTGTTTTGTCTACACAGTATTAATCAACAGTTTATTAATCTAAGTATAATGCCATGATCTCACGATGTTACAATCATATTATCAAGACAATTTATAGTTCCTTAGTAGCATGTCTCCCCCTCGCGGGTTAGTAAAAACATAAAAGTAGTGAAATGCGAGGCTATGGACTCACATGTATAATACAACTCGAGGATGATCAAGTATTCAAGTCATAGCACACACAGTACATCAAATACCTAAGTAATTGAGTAGGTCTCAGTATATGCACAAATAATAAATGTATGTAGTTTAGTTACTCATACGTTCGTTCTCGTTATTAATAGGTCACAATAAATTTAATTATTTATATATACTGTTATGACAAAGATTATATGTGCGTATTGCTCGTTTACTGTTTACGCGTACCCTCGATGGTTAAAAAGATATACATATTGTAGTCTTTGTTGATAAATAAATTATTAAATTTATTTAATAATTTATAAGGTTCCAAAATAATTAGTTAACGTTTATTTGTCAATAATCCTCATTTTAAAAAATGTTTCTCGTTGGGAAACATGAGACATAAAGTCTTTATTCCAAATATTGCTCTGGTTATGCCAAGAGTGGCTATTTTAAGGCTAGCAGTGGGTACATTAATGAAAACAGTGGCTATAACAAGAAGATAGTGGCTATGTTTAGGCTAACAGAGGTAAGTTTAAGGTAACAGTGGTAGATTTAAACGAACAGTGGGAGGTTTAAACTAACAGTAGGTGGTTTAAACTAACAGTGGGTGGTTTAAACTAACAGTGGGAGGTTTAGGCTAACGGTGGTAAGTTTATAACTAATGATGGTAGATTTACCTCATGAAGATTTATGTTACAGCCGAAACATGCCCTATCGCTATAATCCGCAATCCTATGCCCAAACAACAACTAAAACACCCCAATAATCATCTGCTAGTAATCCCAAACGCACCCTTAAACCTTTCTGTTATCCCAAACGTACCCTAATCAGCAGATTCAAACACCTTGTCGTCATCAGCAGTCCCAAATGCACCCTTTCTGCTGCATCTAATCAGTAATTCCAAACACCCCTTCCTCGTTGCTCTAATCAGCAGATCCAAACACCCCCTTCTCTTCTGTTTATCAGCAGATCCAAACACCCCTGTTTTTAATCAGCAAGCCAAACGGACCTTCGCTGGTCGTTTTTATAACCAATACACCCTCGCTGTCCTAATCGCAGATCTGGAAGCCCTTATGCGGGTTGTACATACACTGGAACAAACATATTGCAGAAGAAACAAACACCCTACTGATGAACAACATAACAGCAGTGGTGGTGACCTGGTGGTTGGCCACGGCTGGTATGGCCGAATCAAGCACCCATGAGCACTACGCGGCTGGTGTTTTTTTGTATACCAAGGAAAGGCGAACTCGCTTGTGGGTATGGCTGACGAATAGATCCAAACACCACAAGGTGGTTTGGCTGCAGATCTGATGGTTTGGACCACAAACGTGGTGGAAAAACAACGGTGGTGGCGACGGATCTATAATAAAAAGGATGGAGAAGTGATGACGGATTTCATGGGTGGTGGTTGCACCGTGGTAATGGTGGTTGTGAATGGTGGTGGTAACAGTGACTGAAGGTGGTGGTGATGGTAGCGGCTGGACATCAGTGGTGGCTGGAGGCTGGTGGTGGTGATGTAGGTGTGGTGGTGATTATGTTTTTGAGCAGCTGCTATGGTGAGTGGCTTGCAATGGTGGTTTTTGATATGATAATGAATAACATAGCTCGATCTATAAAATGAGTGTGGCGGCGGAATATTTTCCGGTGGCCGGAATTTCTCACCGGAAAAATGTCGGCTGAAATGTAAGTTTCCCATACTATGGGGACTAAAATGTAAGTTTTGTTATAACTTTCGTTAATAATTGGTTCGGGGCTCGTTCGTGTTTTATAAAATTAGATTCGCTTTGCGAGATTTGCGCCATTGATTTTAAAAAGGTTACTTCAATAAATTAAAGTATTTATATGACTTATAATTATGAATAATGTATTTGTTCAATTAAATGACAATTATTTACCGTTTGTCCTAAAAACTTATCGATTTAATAAAAATGACTTCCCATTAAATATCTTCGTTCATTTTTACGATGAAATATTAATCAATTAACTTAATCGTTTTATCAAAATACTTTTGAATAATTAAATATAAATCTAATTATGAGTGTAGTTATAAGTTGTATTTTAAATATGACGATATGTATTATAGTGAATTAAAATACTCCACTATTTTTATATACTAAAATGATGATTTTTGTACGTAATAAGTCTTGTGAGGATATATTGTAAAGGTGGTCCGTAAAATATTAAATAATGAACGATAATAATAATGAAGTCGGTGACGTGTCAAAAGCCCAAATTTTGGGGTTTTACACAATCCCCCAAATTTGTTACTTAAGTTTGTAGAATTGTTGATTGAAGAACGGTGCAGAAACAAGTCTCTAAGTACCTTATACCCAACCTCCAAAGTATAAGAAGTACAACACCTCTTGAAGTTATCCACACGTGAAACTGCGTGTGACCCTGGGAACTGCAACAAAGCTCCCAAAAATAATAGTTATCCATGTCGTCAACCATCCACCCCTTGACATTGGAAACTAGATAATTCAAGTCTCAATCATAAATTTTAACGCTCAAGCAAGTCATCAATCGATAGACTGGGTCTACAGAAAAGGGGTAGAAAATAGATAGAAGGCTCGATGATGACATAAGTAGACGCCTTCATGAAATCCTACTTCAACTTCAAATAAGGAATACCAAATCCACTCCGTGATCACTTGTCTTTGTAGAATCAAAACTAGCCGTTGTCGTTTAAGTAAATCTTATATCAGATCATTTTAGCATTAAGTGTTTTATTTGCTTTGGTGTTGTGTTTGAAGGTCGTTAACTAGAACAAATGTAGAATTGTCGTTAATGGATAATTTGTCTAGATAACTTGTCCATTAAGCTCAATGTTAGTCATATGCCCAACTAATGCGCGGATCGACCTCACCGCGGTGAGGTCGTCGAAATTTTGTCGAGAAATTGGGTTTTTAAAAATGAGGCTTTTCTTTAAACGGAATGAGTGCATAATCCCCACATACCACATTCATCGTACTCGGGCCAACTCGAAATGAATAATAATTCACGATTAATCAATATCCCGATCATGTAAATTCGCAACTCACTCACACAATCATTAGAAATTCTCGTAGCCCCATATAAACCAAATTTAATAACCTCTCCCATAGTATTAATCGACCCATCCAAAATTTGTAACATTGAATATTAAGCCACCTGCCTGCTACTCCATTCATTACATGGCCCAACTTCATTGAGGGGGTGTTTGGATGTGCGGTTAGGAGGATATTATCTCCAAATCTCAGTTACAAAATGGAGATAAGTTAAAAAAAGTGTTTGGGTAATAAATGGAGATAAGTGATTATTTGCGTTTAGAAGCTCCAAAATGGAGTTTTGAAAAAGTTAGTGGGGAGCTACTTATTTCATTTTCAAAACGGGGTTTTGGAAAAGTAAGCTTTCAAAATGGAGTTTATTATCAAATAATCAAATTTTCCAAACACTCAAAAAAGTGATTATTTGATTATTGCGATTTCAAACTGGAATATCAAATCCAAACACTATTTTTTAAAATGAAGTTTTCAAAATGATGATTTTTCAAAATGGAGTTTTCAAAATGAATAATTTGTTTTCAATAATCACATCCAAACACCCACTGAGTAAGATACCCAGTCCATATAGAAGCATAATATATAACCCATACAACCCTAATTTTTAGTAAGCCTAATGGAGTAACAATTTTATCAGCGACATAGAAACCTCCGCCTCTCTCTTATCTCTTCACCAAACCGACACCAAAAACTGATCTCATCTGTCATTAACCAACGAAGCAACCAAACAAATATAGATCATCATTCTATTACAATTAATCCATAAATCATTAATATAGCCTCACATTCTTTTGAATTTATAGTAACAATCATCACACATCGGAAACGAGATGAAGATGAATTAGTCACAACTACAAGATGATCCATAAAGTCTCGGGTAGGTATTAATTAATATTTGTGTTTTCTAATTGCATGTCGACTTTTGTTGAAAAAATGAATCAAAGAAATATGTGAGCAATCTTGTTCATGATCAATCTTTAATTTTGTATGTTTTACGTTTAGAGTTTTGAGTTAAAGATTGATGATAAGTTGTTGTTTAAACTCGTAAGATCTGTAAAGATCTGGCATTGAGTTTACATATCAGAGGATGGTTTTATACGGGTTTTGATATGAGTCTCGGAATATTACAAACTTGGCACCAAACATTTTCGGCATCAAACATTTTCGACACCAAATATTTTCGGCATCAAACATTTTCGGCATCAAACATTTTCGGCATCAAACAATTTCGGCACCTAACATTTTCGGCATCATAACATTTTTGGCACCAAACATTTTCGGCATCAAATATTGTCCTTTTTCTGAAAATAGTGGATTTTGTGGTTTTTTTCTGAATCTAGTTATATTCATCTTTGGAATTATTACTAGAACCCATATTTGACACTATTTTTTGGGAGAAATAACCTTTTGAGGTGACCAAAAAGAGATACCATGATAGTTACGATTTTTGATACTCTCACAAGCGAAACTGATAAGCAGATATCAAAGAGCAAAATGAACAGAAGAAGCTTTTGATTGACAACAATGATTTGTGGGTTAAAAAAATGAAACTGATAGGACAGATTCAAAAGAATAACCAAACATACTAACGACTTTTGGACAGATGAAACACATAAAAATGTCACAATTAATACTTATTTATGCAACAACAGACATTGTTGTGACCAAACAAACAGACTCATATGCCGTAACCATACGAACACCATCAAAATCAGCAAACAAAAACACGAAATACCCCCGCTTAGCTCTGATACCAATTGTTAACATATAAGATTCATGCTATTGGGATTGATCCGGAGGTCGGAGAGGATGAAAAAATTGTTTAGACATTTTAGAGAGAGAAAGTAACAAGGAAGAAGGTAGTGTGTGTATTTTAGAGAGATAGTGAAAATACAACAAATGGGAATCTTCACCCCTCCATGGAAGCATGGAGGGTTTTATATAAGCTCGACAAGGATTAACTATGACAACTTAGCAATAGTAGTCCCTCCGTTTTTGCCTATATGAATCTAATGTAATTCAGTAAATGACGCTCACATTTTAAGGCTAACACAACCCATAGAAAAACCTATCCTTTGATCTTTCCACAATCTCCTTATATTTCTCCATGATCTCATCTTGGTCTATTGAATACTATCACACCACCATCACCACTACCTCCGGTAATCCTAACTCACAATCATCACCAATTATACTGTTTACTCACCAGAGATCGTTTCCAGATCCAAACGTAGAACCACTCAACCCAAATCTAAAACATCACAATCAATAATTTGACATATCTTGCTACGAGGGATCTCCTGGTGGGTTGTGTTCAGATCATTCAAGTGGTTTGTGTTTTATGTTTTGGATCAAGTTGTAAGAAAGGAAGAATTTAATCACATGGAAGAAGGAACCGTCCCCTTTTCTTTAGTTGAATGGTTTGATTTTCATCCATGAGTTTAAAGACCTATTGTTGCGATGGTGTCTGGCATATATGAAGAAAACAAAGAATAGATGGTTTCTATACAAGTGGGGAGAATAAGTTTTGATTACTTTGAAGTGGGATATGTGGTTGTTCATTGATGAGACTCTAATTATACATAGTCTCATCGCCTAAATCGGGCTTAAAATACGGAAAACTATCATAAAACCTTGCAAAATTCCTTTTTTATTCATTGTGTGATTGTAGGTTCGGATATCGTGAAATTTCCAAAAGATCACAAGAATCAAGCAAAAACGAACACAGGTAACGAAGCCGCACAAAAGAACCGGACCCGAATGTTGATTTTCCAAAAAAGACCTTGAAGAATTGAAGATGTACAAGTTTGGTCCCCTAAGTTTGAAGAATTTACACTTTATACCCTTGTAAACCTCATAATTACAAGATTGGTCCTTAAATTTTCAAGAATTGAAAAAGTCAGCCTTTGAAGAATGGTCAAATTACATATTAAGTCCTTTTTAAAACTACTTTAAAACATGAGGACCAGTATTGCCAAAATGAAAGTTATATTGCAAAGAATAAATCTGCCAAAAGTTTACAAACTATGGAGGGACTGTTTTGTTAATCTGTGCAAGAAGAGGGATGATTGTTGCCTTAATCAAAACCCAAACCCACCATTAACCCATCTTAAACCTGACCAACCCAATAAATCCCACCAAAACTCAACTCTCTTAACCTTACCCATTCTTTACCCGGCCCCTTATTTAAATTAACATTAGTTATTTATATGGCGTTTAACACTTTCTTAACCCTCCCAACAGATCAAACGTGACCCTGCTCACTTAAACCCTAAAAATCTTAATCCGTTTAATACAAACGGAAAATTGTCAGTAATATCGATATTAGCAATTGACCTTCTCCTTAATCATTCCACATCACCAAATCACACTCTACGTCACCCTATTGCCCCACCCATGTGTGCCCTGTTCCATCATTAGGAAGAAAACAAAGAACCATAGAAATCCAATGGCTAAGATTGCATTTCTTATTCTCCAAAACATCCAAGATTGATTCTACATGGTTGGCATCACATGGCAAATCACTCTCTTCACATGGCAGATTTTGCCAAGAGAAAAGTCTTCAAGATTCAAATTTCTAAGGGATTTTTAGGAAATTAAGCATTAGGGTTTATGTATCACATTGTAATCTAGAACCTTCACTTTCATAGTAGAAATAGCAGTAGGTCTTGTAACTTTATTTTTTTTTCTATAAATTTGTTAACTTTGGTTTTTAAAAATTAATTTAGTTGAAATCTTTAGTCAATGCAAATTTCTAAGTTCCAGTTACATTATTGTTCTTTTAATTTCTTGTTTTAAAATTCTACAATTTATTTTTTCATGTTTATTCAAACTGAATTTCAAAAGCAATTTTGTTAAAAGTTTGGAGACCCACGTTTTTATACTTTGATTGAATGAACTTGGTTTGAGAAACCAAGTGCAAGCAAGAAATATAAGGACTTGTTTCTTTCAGTTTTGGTTACTTATATCTCATTCGCAACCTTTTTTTATTCCAAGTGGTTTTGAGAGAAAAATCAGTATTTGTTTTTTTGTTAACACTTACTGTAGCTATAAGCCCATACCTATCTTATCTGAAAAATAAGCTAGGTTATGAGCTTATTGTTACTTGGTTTTCTTGTTTGGGTTGTTCATAGATTCAAGTTCCCTTGGTAGATTGTTAGAAGATTTTGTTGATTCTCTGCTGATCTGTTTTAGTTTGCACAAGCGCATCCACAAAAGCTCCTTTTGGTTGAAAGAAAACTAGCTGGTTGCGTCACCTTATTAGCTTGGTGTGGATTGTACATCAGGCTAGGTTAGTAGCTTAGAACTCCCCTAATTTCTTTTTGCAAAAAAAATTTAGTGAATTGTGATTTTGATTGTGTCTGCTGATATTGGTAGCTTTGATATTGGATCTTGTTGATTTTCATGATTATGCATGTTTTCAAGTAGTTTGATGCTTTTTGTGATTTAATTTATTGAAGTGTTTTTGCAAATCTAAAATCAGTATAAAGGGGTGTTTGGGAATAAGTAATCTAAGGTTTAAGGTGACATAAAAACTGAGCCTTATTGCATGCACACCTTTGCTCTTATTATATTAATCATATTTCAATGTTTGTTTGAGTTTGTTAGTATAAAAGATCAATTTTGCATATTTTTCATTTTCTGCCATTATTAGAGTAATTGTCTGATTTCCCATGGTTTCATGCAATCTGATATATGTTGCCTTTATAGTGTTTGCTCATTATCTCTGACAATATGTGGTAGATAGGCGTTGGTATTTGATGGTGTGAACCATTTGTTGTGTAAAAAAATTGTGCCTTGAGTGGTCAAACACATCAGAGAACACCATCTTCTCATGTTTAAATTTTAGGTTTTGAGACTTTGTATGGTATTAGTTTTAGGTTAGAACAACATCTATCTTTAGTTAGATTTAAGTTTGGTATCTTATTTGTGCTTATTGCTCAAACCAGAATTCCCGAAATTGCAACTGTATCAGCAAACCTCTTTATCCTAATAGTCGTAAACATTTTTGCCACTGTTCGTTATAAGTTCTTTGCCACTGCTTGTGTATTTTTCATGTATTCAATTTTCATCTAATTTTGCTTATTATCTGCTTAATCTGTGCTCATTTTTGTTGTTCTTGGCTTATATTCACCCCAATAAGCCAACTGCTTATTGGGGTTGTCTTATCCAAAGAAGAAAAAAAATATTTGGTAAAAAGGATACTAGCCTTGCTCGAACACTTTACCTGTCGCGCAGGGTTTTAGTGCTTTACCGTTGTGCTAGTCCTTTGACCTTATTACAACTTCATTTCCATTTCTATACTTTCTTTTTCCTTTATTAGATAATAAGTCGTGGCTTATTCGCCCAAGCTAGCTTATTGTATTAAGCTGGTGATCCTCTTTATTTTTCCCATAAAGTATATTGGATATAGGACTTTTAGTGAATTTTTAAAATTTTCCCATTATAGTTTAATATTTTTAATTATTTTTTACTTCGTTTTTTTATTTTAAGTCATTTAAGAATAGAAAAATTTGTTCTAAAATTTTTGAAAAATATTTTTTAGCTTTTATTAAATTAGTTTGATGTTTAAAAGCAATAAAATCAGAATTTGTACTTTTTCTTCTTTATTTTTATTTTTAGGTCTTTAATTAGATTTTAAAATTAAATAATAGTTAATTAAAGGTTTTAAAAAATGTTTTTTTGATTTTTATTGCTTTTTTATATTTTTTGTTGTTATTTGCAAGTTTTATAATTTTTGATTATTTTATTATTTTTTGCCTCGTTTTACGTGAAAAAGCAATTCGTTGTAGTTTAATTCGTCTTCGCATAATTCGTCTTTATTTCTCAAAGCTTTTCTCTTCCTGATAACTAAACTAATCCAAAAACGTTAAATTGGCCTTAACTCACACCTCGGTTACAATGAACTCGTCGGTTTAAATACATGAACGGTTTTCCAAAATCGTTATTCGTCTTTATATAGGACCATATAATTTACAACTTATCAATTTTGGTGCCGCTTCCGAGAAGGTGTTTGTAGTGCCATATTGTTATTTGTTTGAGTAGTTACGTTTTTTACCTTTCATTTTTGAGAAGTGTGCATATTGTAATTACTCATTTTACATTTTTTTTATACTAGCCATTTGCCCATTTAAATAAAATAGTGTTATTAGAACTCTAATAACGTCGTATCGTTTCTTCTTCGTTTTTTTGTGAATATTACTATATTGTATACATAGAACAATAAATTCAAAATATCTTTAAAAGAGAGAAAACTCACCCCCAATTATTAGCGTTCCGATAATTTTTGGACGAATCGAATCATACAAAGAAAAAAATAGATAAATATTGTTAAGAGATTTAATCTCGATTAGTACAAACTATAAGATGGGTATAAGGCGGTTGTATTTCACGACCTAAAGAAAAAGGCTCTTAAGTGCTTCGCGTCGCCTCGTATCTTCGCTCGCTTGTGCGTACTTTGAAGTGACGATTAATTAAGGGTTTTCCACCTTAAGTAGTAAAAATCTTATTATTTGCTTTGTTCTTATATTATTGAACCCTCGAAACGTTTTAGTGTTCCACCAACGTTTCAAAATCGAATGAAGGTTTTCATTTCACGTGATTACTTTCACTCCTTTGGATTCCCTAATCAAGATATAACACCCCATTTTACCTTATAGAAACGGAAGTTAATTTTTGCGGTATTACTATCAAAGTATGATAGTCATAAATAATAGAAAATGCTTAAAAACATTTTTATAAATATTAACATCATCATTCATTTATTCAGAGTTAATAAAACCAACTGTACAACACAGTTTTTTCCCAAATATCTAGTTTATTTTCTAGAATGATAACTTTATTCAAGACACCACCATCCGCAGCCCACCAGTCCTCATTCACCTGAAATATATGCCTTAAAGTCAACACAATGGTTGAGCGAATTCATATGTTTTTAAACAATATTTGAATACAAGTACGACTCCAGGGCTACATTATTATACACCCAACTTTTTAAATTCATCAATTCATATTGCACTAGCTCATGACCCCGCAACTAGACATTATCAGGAAAACCCAACAAATTTGCCCTTAAGTAAGAAGCTTGCCGGACTATCCTAAATGCAAAATAAAGCATATTTGTGTAGCCTAGGTAGGAACCATTAGCTGTTAGCAAGTGAGAATTGCCTAGATAGGAGATGCCAGTCTTCAATAGTACTATTCACAATATTAGCGCTCATTAAATGATTAGCGGTCCACGATTAAAAAGGGGCTTAACGGCAACTAGTAAACGTAATGTCAATATTAATATAGGCAGCATACAAAAACACCTGTATTCCAGTTTTAGCATATATCCCCCTCACGAGTTTTCAAATCATTTATAAAACTTTAAAAGTGAGGTTATGAACTCACCTTAGCCTAGAGAGTCTTGATTAAATCAACTATACCCAATTACAACCTTCTCACAATATCTGAGTTAACACACAATATATAGATATATCAAGTCATACTCTTTGAGTTAAATCTTTTATTATTTCATGTTTTTATTCTTTGATTCTTGTATTTTATTATTACAGTATCATTGTTCGGGCCATTATACTTAGAAGTCGTTCTATAAACGTTTGAGGAGCGAGGACACTTTAAATCGTAAACCCAACCACTCAGTCAGAACGTAATATCGAGATGGAACATCTTTGTACAAAGCTCCCTACTAACATGAAACATTATATTTTATTAAATTTTATGTTGTTTAGTTTTAATATTATCAAAAATAGTCCTTATAGTTATATTTTAGCATAATTACACTTTTAACCCTTTAAGTATATAGTTTCATTATATTGCAATTTAATCTTTCAATATTTAACCTTAGGGTCTCAAACTTTCCAAATTTTATTATTATAGCTTTAGCTTTAATAAAATGACACTTTTGGCCCAAAATGTCAAATAGTTTCAAAAATGACAGTTTTGGTCCCTATATTTAAAAAATCATATAACTTCTTCAAAAATGTACCAAATGATCTAGGACTTTAAAACAAAGTCTACAAACATATTTATAATTATAACAAAAACATTTTATCAGAATTATAGCTCTTGAAATAGATTTTAAGTCATTATTTCATGTAAAATACAAAACTAGGGTTTTAAGACATCTTTAGCTTATAACTTTCATTTAAATTGATGAAATGACTTAGTTCTTTTTGTATTGTCTTTATAACATAATATTGGCATTATAAAATGTCTTATAATTCATTATAACAAGATCAAAACTTGTTTAGTATAGAAATTACCTAGGTAGCTCCAAAATGGCTCCTTATGACTTCCTATAAACACTACTTGCTATCAAAGCTTGAAGGGCATCAATACCAACCTTATAGACCTGGTTTCTGATATTTTAGGATGTCCTAAGACGTTTATAGAAGTGTAAATGGAGAATGGGTAGGGGATACAAATAAAACGGGGTGCAAGTTTCATTCTATCTCATACGGCTCTATTTATAGTCATGGCAACACTTAGGCTCCAAGTTTGGCATCTAAACGTGTAAGAAGGATAGATGGATGACTAATAAAGGCTAGTGAAGCTCTACACAAGTTCTTAGACCATACCTTAGTTCTAATCTTCATGGCTAGAAATGGGTCACGTCATGATTTAGATGAGAATGGTGATGTGTAGCAAGCAAGGAGGTGATTCACCTACTTGTCACCACTCCTAAAATATCTTAGAAGTTTTAAATATTTGATTTTTGAATTTGGAATGGAGGGAAATGAATTGAAAAAAGGTTTTGGAGGCAAAATACAAAACCGGATCCTAATTCTAGGGCTTATAACTTATGGTTTGTGTTTTTGGTGATTAGGGACTTAGAAAAGTGATTACTGAAATATTAAGGCTTAACTAGGGTTTAGACATTCTATTTAAGAGATTTGGGTCCTTGGTTTGAAATTTAACAAAGGTTTGATGTGAAAATGGGAAGTATACTTTTGTAAATTAGGGTTTTCTAATGATCTAGGGTTTAATCTTAGTAAATGTTATTATCTTCCTCTTAGCTACTGATGTAAACTTAATTTAGGTCCTAGACATTGTGTCTTAAGTTTCCCAAGAGTTCTCACACTTGGTTTAAGGGTTTAATTTAGGTAATCATGTCTAAAGAGTGAAAATACCTATTTTGACCTAATATACAAGTCATGCATTGAAATATTGTACCTTGTGCATTAGGGTACTTTTACATTGTCTTAACATAATCATATAATCTTAATGAAGTCCTATGCGTGTTTTTAGACTTGTCCTAAAGGACTAGGTTATGATTCCATGTAGATTTCTTAATATAAGGGTTTCTATATCATTAAGCCTAATGACTTTCTATTTTGGGTAATTAGGGTTTGTATCTTAATGTACACTTATTCTAAGTCTTATATGATATTTTTATGACTTATATGGGTTCTATATTCTTAGTTTAGGGTTTATATAGGTTGATCATATTCTAGGGTTATTTAAGTAAGCTTAAGGTTCTATGCTTTGAAAACTTGTACTTTACACTTTAATAATTTGTAACTTGGTTAAGATAAATGTATTATTATATTATGATACTTAGCTGAGTTTTATAATTTATTGAAAAAGATTAGAGTTTAGTTCATTATAGATTGGATTTTATATGCTAATCTTGGTTTTAGGTTATTTTCTTGTAATTAGCTTGTGATTAGTGAATATTAGTGTTTTGTAATTATTTATCTTTTCTTTATATGGTAGATTAGAGTTAGTATAAAGTGTTTAATAATAGTACATATTTATTTTGTAGTTATATTGCTTGGAATATTAGTTTATAAGGGATTTATATGGTTTCAATGGCTATTAGGGTATCTTTGTTGTATTTGAGTTGTTCTTATTCATTATTTGTACATTTAGTTATCTTTAGAACTTAGACTTGATATATACATAGTGCATGTAACATATAGGCATATGTGGATGTGATAATTGAGATAGTGAGTATTCATACATTCAACAATTTAGTCACACATCATAATGAAAAGCAAAAATTTATTAGTAAAATCACCTTTTTATTTATAAACATAGATATTATATTAGTCAAAACTACTGGATGTTATACAAGATCTTGATTCGGGGAGAGATTTTGTAAATTTGTTATCTACGTAATACACAAAAATTCCAAGAAAAACTTAAAAACAATCAAAAACCAAAAAAATTCAAAAAATTCAAAAACGTCAAAAAGAATCTTCTTTGCTACCCTCTAATTTCTTTCATTAGTGCTTGCGCACTCGATAGATCATTTATCCCACTCCTATTTTAAACAATGTTATGGCTCGACGGAATCGACATCGAAGGAATCCACAACAAAGACGAGAAGTAGGACCCAAGATTCCTAATATCGTTTTTGAAACCCAAGACGAGATGGTCGAAAATCGTACGATGATGGAGTTGCTCCAAGCACCCACCAAGGGTTATGGAGAGGTGATCGTAATTCCCGAAAATGAAGCCGAAAATTTCGAAATTAAATCGGTAATGTTATCATTAATTCAAGCAACAAAGTTTAAAGGTCATGATATGGATAATCCTCATGGCCACATTCGGAATTTTAATCGTCTTTTGGCTACGAGCAAGTTTAAAAACGTTGACACCGATGTCATTATGCTTATGCTTTTTCCTTATTCTCTCGAAGGATCCTCCAAAAATTGGTATGAGAAAGAACCACCTAAATCTATGTTGACGTGGGACGATCTTGTTTCCAAGTTTGTTAACAATTTTTTCCCGCCATCTAAAACCACGTTTTTCAAAAATGAAATCACGCGGTCTACCCAACAACAAAATGACACGTTTAGAGGAGCGTGTGATCATTTTAAGGAATTGCTTAGGAAATGTCCTCATCATGGATTTTCCGAGTTGCACCAAATCGATACTTTTTATAATGGTCTTAATCCTCACGAGCAAGATTCGTTAAATTCCGTTGCAGGCGGTAACTTTTTGTGTAAAACTCCTAGGGAAGCATTGTTAATTATCGAGAATAGGTCAAAAAATTTCTAACTCCGTAACACACTAATTGTTGCCAGTGTCGCTAATGCTAGTTATGCTAATCGCGACATTGATAGGGTTGACGCCAAAGTCGATAAATTAACCGATCTGTTTACGTCGTTATTCAGTGAAATGAGACGGAAATACGCTCCCGCTCTGGTGAAAGCGGTTGAGGATACGTGTACATTTTGTGGTGGACCTCATAATTTTTACGAGTGTGCGGCTACGGATGGCCAAACGTTGAGCGTTAATGTGTTTAATGGAAATTTTAATTTTAATCAAAACAACGCCAGTCCACCACAAGGGAATTTTAATCAAGGCAACAATTTTAATCGTAACAATTTTCAAGGAAATAATAAACCATGTGGAAATTACTACCAAGGTCAAAACTTGAATTTTCAAAATCGAGGTTTTAACAACAACAATTAAAACCGAAATTTTAATCAAGGTCAAAGTTCAAATTGTAATTTTCAAAATTAAGGAAAATTTTCAAGCGGGAATCAAAACCAAGGAAACTTTAATTCTAATCAAAATGGGTCTAATGATTTTTCAAATTACGTAAAATCAAACGAGGCTAATATGAAGAGATTATAAAACCAAATTGGTATGTTAAAAAACAAGTTTTCGAATACTTTGAAAGGGAAAAATAATAAAATTAAGCAAAAGCAAAATCAAAGTATACTCGAGAGCATGTTTGCGGCTATTATGAACAAACCGTCCACTTCGGGTTAGTTACCAAGTGACACCGTGACAAATCCGAAGGAACACGTCAAAGCCACAACATCTCATAAGAAAGGTCGTTTGATTATCCCTGCCCTTGGTGGCTTGATTGTAGTAAAATACGTCTCTTGTTTAGGAAAACAAAAGAGCGTAAAAGAGCGGTGAGTATTAAGTGATGATTTAGAAAAATCAAGCACTAATGACCCAATGAAGTTCCAAGTTCGTTTCCCAAGGAGGTATATGTGTGTGAATAATTCGTAATTGATTTGAGATTAATATTGGTTAGAGGGGATGAGAAAAGAGGATGACGAAGATGTGAAATTAATTACTACTACGACTTAACGTAAAACAGTAAAATAAGCTAACATAAAAGTTAATTCTAAAAATTACCAAAAATTTACCAAAAATCAAAATAAATAAACTAAGAGTTTACCAATGATCAAAACTTTTTAAACCTTTTAATTAATTAAATATTCAATTTTTAAATGCTAATTAAAGCCCTAAAAATCAAATTAATTATCAAAAAGCCCAAATAAAGATTTTTCAATTGCTAAACCTCTAAAATGACCTAAAAAGATTAAAAACTATTTTTAGAAATTTTTAAACTAATAAAAACTATTTAAAATGATTTAAAAACTATTAAAACTTAAAATAATTATAAAAATTAATCTAAAGGTCATAAAATTAATCTAAAAGTTGCAAAAATCTTTTTTTAATGTATTTAAACTAAGAAAAATATAAAAAGTGCAAAAATGTGAAATTTGAAAAATAATAATAAAATAATATTAAAATAATATTAAAAAACCAAAAATTATAAAAAATTCTAAAAACTTGCAGACTAGTTTATTTTGACCTAATTAAACAGAAAATGAAAGTGAAATGACCAGAATACCCCTATTGGGCCCCCAAATGGGCTAAAATAAAAAACAGTCCACCTTAATGGGCTTTTTAGCCCAAAAAGTCAAAATAAACCCAAATGACTTGGAAAAGCACTATCTGATTCAAAATTTAATTCTAAACACAAAACTCTGAAGGCCCAAAAGCTGAAAGTGAGCTTATCACAGCTTAATGATCAAACAGCTTATCATTATTGGGCCATTAAGCCCATTAAGCAATAAGCTAATGCCATAAGCTCTAATTTGACACACAACCTTCTTTTGGGATACTAAAGAGATCTGTAAAAATAAATTTTGAAAAAAGCACACTCAATAAGCCAGAAATAAGCAAAGTACAAATCCACTAAAAGACAAAATAGTCAGGTTTGAGTTCTAGGCTGTTTCAGAAGCTCTAGTTTTTTGCAAAAGCTCACAAATAGCTTAACTAAGAATAATCAATCAAGAAAATCACAAAAGCCAAGTAGAATAAGCTGTGAGAACCAATAAGCACTCTGAAAAAGCCAAATAAGCTAGTTTCCTAGCAAAAACTTAACCAAAAGACTTGTAACCTTCCAGACTTGATATCAAGCTGAGAAAAATGAGTTCTATTACAAAAACCAAGTTGTTGCATGTACCAATAAGCAAAACAGATTCAATAAGCTATGTGACCAAGTTTGACCAAAAGTCAAACGCTGATAAGTGAAATTAAAACGCTGACAAGCACAAATTGGACGTTGACAGACTTAATGAAGTGTTTAGACTTGTTTTTCACCCTGTTGGTCAAGGCTTGAGTGCAAACCTTGTGAATCAAGGCCTACCAGTTGAGTAGACTTGATAAGTTTTGGCACAAATAAGCCAATAAGCCAGTGAGCTTATAAGCTATTAACAAAACAATCCAAGTAGCCAAATAACCTCACAAGCAGCACACAAATAGGATCCAAGCAGCAAAACAACAATCCTTATACTAGAAATACCAATGTAAACACCAAATGAGGTGGTCACTTTGCTGATGCAAATGACCACTTCAGCCAACTTTGATAAGCTGTAATAAACACAATAAGCCACCAAATTCAACAACCAGATAACCAATAGATAGCTTATCACCCAAACTATTCAAAGCAACTTGTGATTTTTAAACATAACCTACTGATTTTATCATTCAAACAGCTACACTAGGTGACAACTAACAGATTGCAACCATAAAACACAAAGCACAAACACAGAATCACCAAATCATATACCAAAATGCAAAACAGACAAGATCATATGATTTTTTAGAGGAATCTTAACAAGAGGTTATAACTGTCCTCCACAACATCCTAGGAGGTCCAGCAATGCTCCTTGGACCTTGTTCAACAACTAGAACAAGACTAAGGTACTTCAATAAGAAAGATTGATGAATGCCTTGGTTGATGTTTCAAAGCAGAAACTCAAGGGCTTGATTTCTTCAACACAATGAACAAACAGCCCAACGAAAGGCCCTAATCCCTTCACAAGCTTGGTGTCAACAAGCTTGCAAGAGCTTATAGCTTTTGGTTAAGGATTAGTACACAAAAATAAGCAAATTCAGAAACCTCTTTTCAAGCTTTTTCAAACTTGAAAAACCTTACCAAACATAAACGTCCTTGAACCAAATGATTCAAGCACACTTATAACAACAAATGGAACTCAGAATCACCTTTAAACAACACCAACTTTAAAAAACATAAAAAGGAATTACAATTTTCTCAAATACCAACTTTTATAAATTTTAAAAAGGAATTACAAGTTTAAAAGGTAAAACTAGAACAAAGGGACTCTCACAGGTTGAGGTCTCCTTTTATAGGCAAATGCTAACCTAACACTATTCATAAACCCTAAAACTGAAATTCCCAAATTTTCCTTGAGGTATTCCAGATCATTTGATGGAATGAGATGTCCAAATGCATCATGGACGTTCATTTTAGCTTTGGGGTTAAGCTAAGAGTCTTGGCTGTTTATCTTGACACGTGGCAATCCTTGGGGAATAAGTTGTCATGTGATGGGTGAAACGGTTTTGGGTGTGGGACCCTTTGGTGAGTGGAGGTTAAGGTTTTATGTGTGGGATAGGTTTCTGCATGTGTGAATCAAGCGTGGGTGTGGGTAATTTCATTTTACCCTTTGGTTTAAGTGGGACGGTAACTAGGTTGATGAATGGTAAACAGTAAAGGTTTTGATCCGATTTTAGGGGAAAGGTGTTTGTTTGGCGCATTTTCTTTTCAAATGTTTCAAAGTTGGCAATAGTGACCCTTATTCTTTGGCAAAGTATGTATAATAAGAATTTTAGCCCACAAAACGTGTTTCCTTTGTTAATAAACTTTCCAAGTTTATACTTTTACCACAAAACTTTGGTGAAAAGGTTTAAAGGGTTGTTTTTGCCATTTTTCCATAATTGAGGGACTGAATTTGGAATTTCTTGATCTTCAAAGGTCTTCAATGTTTCTTTGACTTCATGAGGGACCATAATTGACAAATTAGATTTGATGAGGGACTAATCTTGCCATTTCTTCAAAGTTGAAGGACCTTTTTGTAATTTTGACAAACTTAAGGGACCAAAATTGTAATTATGAATTCACAAGGGTTTTAAGTGTCATTTCTTTATTGTTTGAGGATCAATCTTGCATATCTTCAAGTCTTCAAGGGTAAATGTTGGATAATTCATGAACTAGGGCCCGGTTCTTTGTACGGCTTCGTTTCTCGTGTCCGTTTTTCCTTGTTTCTTGTGATCTTTTGTCTTTTTTACGATATCCATACCTAAAATACACAAGTAAACAAACACAAGCATATATATGGTATTTTATGACAGTTTTATGCATTTAAAGCCCGAAAAGAACGATGAGATCATGTATAAATGCCATCTCATCACTCCCCCATACTAAGCCATTGCCGTGCCCTCACGCAATGCTAGAATAAAGTATCTAAGCATCACCAAAGTTCAATTTTATTAACCTTTATTGAAAAGTAAAAGACTTGCAAAAATACTACGAAGATGTGTAAAGACATAATGTATGATTTTCATCACGAATGTGACTTTTAGGGTCAAAGAATAGAAACAAGTAAATGTCCCTTAGAGTAAAATTCGTCATCCTTGATTGTCATACATTCCATGCTAAGTGCAAAAACGAGATCATTGTTGGTACAAGTCACAATGCTAACACTACTCATACATTCCATGAAGCACGGTTTTCTCCAATCGACCTCTCTAAAATCCTCTTCAAAGCTCGGTTCGAAACCTCGACTTGCCCACTCGTTTGCGGGTGATAAGCCGTAGAAAGACGATGAGTAACTCCATATTTCTTTAAGACCTTCTCGAATTGGTCATTACAAAAATGGGTTCCACGATCGCTTATAATAGCACGAGGGGTTCCGAACCGAGAGAATAGTTGCTTCAAAAACTTCACTACCACACGAGCATCATTAGTAGGTAAAGCCTTAGCTTCCACCCACTTAGAAAGGTAGTCCACCGCGACGAGGATGTACTTGTTACCATGAGACGATGGGAACGGCCCCATAAATTCTATGCCCCAAATGTCGAAAATCTCACACACTTGAATTATGTTTTGTGGCATTTCATCACGTTGAGACGATTTTCCTTGACGTTGGCACGAATCACACGACTTCACAAGTGCGTGTGCATCACGATAGATAGAAGGCCAAAAGAAGCCGGCATCGAACACTTTCTTAGCCGTTAGATTAGCACCGTGGTGACCGCCCGTGGGTCCCTCGTGACAAGCTCTAAGGATATTAGAAGCTTCGGCACCAAAAACGCAACATCGAACGAGTTGATCCGCACAAACCCGAAAGAGATAAGGGTCGTCCCAAAAATAGAACTTGACGTCACGAAAGAATTTTCGCTTTTGTTGTGTCGTCATACCCTTGATTATGAAATTCCCCGCATGGTAATTTGCAATGTCGGCAAACCATGGGGATCTTCTAGATGAGAGTCTCGAGAGGAAATGTTTCGGTGATTTCCTTGTTCTCGAAAACATCTTTGTGAGGATCTTCTAGATGAGAGAGATGATCGGCCGCTAGATTCTCGGATCCTTTTTTGTCAAGCACGGTGACATCAAATTCTTGGAGGAGGAGCATCCAACGAAGCAATCTCGGCTTAGAATCTTGCTTAGCTAAGAGATACTTGATAGCTGAATGGTCGGTATACACGATGCTTTTAGTTAAGACGAGATAAGGTCGGAATTTCTCAAAAGCATAGACCAAGGCAAGGAATTCCTTTTCCATTGTGGTGTATTTTAATTGAGCCTCGGTCATCGTCTTACTAGCATAATGGATAGGACGGAAATGCTTTTCATAACGTTGCCCTAAGACGGCCCCTATAGCATAATCACTTGCATCGCACATGATTTCAAAGGGTAATTCCCAATTAGGAGCAACAAGAATGGGAGCTTCGGTAAGTTTCCTTTTGAGAGTTTCGAAAGCTCTAACACAATCCTCATTGAAATTAAAAGGCGCATCCTTCTCGAGAAGGTGTGTCATAGGTCGAGAGTTTTGGGATGAGGTAACTTGGCGATGACGTCTACCTTAGCTTTATCGACCTCAATCCCCGCTTTCGAGACCTTATGTCCTAAGACGATTCCTTGTTTACACATAAAATGACATTTTTCCCAATTAAGCACAAGATTGGTTTCTTCACAACGTTTTAACATTTGCTCGAGATTAGATAAACACGACGTGGACGAATTGCAAAACACCGAAAATTCATCCATAAACACTTCCATCGACTTCTCGATCATATCGTGAAAAATGGCCATCATACACCGTTGAAACGTACCCGGTGCATTACAAAGTCCGAAAGGCATCCTACGATAAGCAAACGTTCCATAAGGACACGTAAACATAGTCTTCTCTTGATCACGAGGGTCGATAGGGATTTGAAAGTAACCGGAAAAACCATCTAAAAAGAAATAGAATTCATTTCCCGCAAGTCGCTCCAACATTTGATCCATGAAGGGCAAAGGAAAGTGGTCTTTACGAGTGGCGTCATTTAACTTTCGGTAGTCAATACACACCCTCCAACCGGTCACAACACGAGTGGGAATTAACTCGTTGTTTTCATTGGGCACAACGGTCATTCCTCCCTTTTTAGGGACACAATGGATTGGGCTCACCCATGGGCTATCGGAGATAGGATAAATCATTCCCGCGTCAAGGAGTTTCAAAACTTCCTTTTTAATGACATCGTGAATTTTGGGATTCACCCTTCTTTGACTTTGAATTGCGGGTTTGTAGTCCTCCTCCATTAAAATCTTGTGAGTACAAAATTTTGGGTCAATACCCTTAATGTCGGAAATTTTCCACGCAATTTCCCCTTTATGAGCTTTAAGAACTTTCAAGAGCTTGGTTTTTTCATCATTGGCAAGACCTCTTTGTTAAACATGATTCACTATTAACACGGGTAAAAGATCCGGAGGTCGGGGAGGGTGGAAGAGATGTTTAGCCATTTTAGTGAGAGAAACAAGAGAGAATAAAAGTGTGTTTTATTCTAGAGAGAGAAAGGTAAGACAAGAAAATGAAAAGCCTCACCCCTCCATGGAAGTATGGAGGGGTTTATATAGCTCGGGACTTGGAGTTTACATTTGACAATATTAGTCCCTGCAAGTCCCGGCTATGAAACTAATGTAATTCCGTTAGTCGCACACATTTTAAGGCTAACAATCTTCCCCCAATGTGGTGACATACGGAATTACTTACAATGTTCCTAACAAATGCAAATACAATAGAAATATGACAGTATTAAGTTTGCTTCCAATGCTGAGGATGACACGGTTGTCTTCAAGTCTTCTAGAAAAACTTATACCCCAGTTTGAATCCTTTTATCTTTGCTTGTTGAGGAACCATTGTATCATGTATGAACTGGATTAACTTCCCCCCAATTCATACCACATGTCTTGAAAAGCTTTCTTCATAGACTTCTTTTTGACGAAGCTTCTGAATCAGCTTCCCCCCAAACCAATATCCCTGTCTTGAGCAGAATCTGTAGCTTGAGCAATCTTCTATCTTTGACATTTAAAGTGCACAGCGGAATTTTGTAGAGGAAGAAGTAAACCCCACCAAGTAACTGCTACCTTAACATTTTTTGTCTTCATGATTATGAGTTTGGGGGAACATGTAAGAAATCAGCAACAAATCTTCTCACGCTTGTAGAATGCTTCCCCCTGGAAGTTGAACTAAGTACTTTAGAGTGGGAACTAAGTCTCCAAAGTACACGTTCTTCCCCCATGATGGTGACGAACTCTCGGAAGCATCATCTGACGTGTACGGTCAAAATCACGAGATGTTCTTGTCGAAAGTATGATGGTGACGAACACTCGGTAGCGTTCTTGTCAAATGTATGGTGGTTAAGAACACTCGGTAGCATTCTTGTCAAAAGCATGGTGGTTAAGAACACTCGGTAGCATTCTTTTCAAAAGTATGGTGGTTAAGAACACTCGATAGCATCATCTGACGAGTACAATCAGAATCGCGAGAAGTTCGTGTCTGAAGCAGTAATCTTTGTTGACATTCTATAGCTCAAGTTGCTCGTGAGAATTGGTTGCTGATCACATCTCTACTCTTGTACTCTCTGGCTAAACTTACCAACCTCGTATTCTTTCGGCTATCTGTAGTGACCACTGGTGAAGTAAACCTGATATTCCAAACTTGAAACTGAAGTACAATCTCCCAAATTTGTTACTTACGCTTAGCACTATGTTGATTGAAGAACGGTGCAGAGAAACGTCTCTTGGAATCTTATCATAAAGAGAGAGGTATAAGATGTAGAACACCTCTTGAAGTATCCACAACTCCCGGTGAGTGTGACACTGAGCACTACAACGTAACTCCTTAAGTGATAGTTGTCCATGTCGTCGACCATCCACCCCTTGACAGTGGAAACTAGATAAATCAAGTCTTAATCATAAATGCTGAAGCGAATCATCAATCGATAGAGGGGGTGAAAAGGCTCGATGATGAATTAAGTAGACGCCTTTGTGATATTCCACTTCAACTTCAAATAATAAATACCAAATCCACTGCGTAATCACTTGACATTACTTTGCCCGAATACTAGCCGTTTTGACAATTTTAGTGAATCTTAAAGGATCGTTTTAGTGTTTGTTTGTTTTTGTTGTGTTTGTTGTGTTTGTTGTGTTTGTTGTGAGTGTTGAGTATGAGTGAGTGTCGTTAACTAGGGAACCAACGATGACTAGAGAAAGAGAGGTTGTCAACGTCGTCTAGTAAACTTGATTTTTGAAGCCCAAATCAATCATATACCCAACTGATGCGCGGATCGACCTCGACCGAATTTACATAATCCGCACATCCATCATACCCGGCCAAAATCTTAAACTTTCATAACGTTTCAACCCAAAATTTGTCATAAAATCACACTCGACCGAATTTACATCAGCCCATGATCCAAAATATAACAGCCGGTCCAGTAATGGGCATGGATAGTCAGTTATCAAAAATTCAGCCCAAACCAGTTTGTTGTGGAAATTCGTCCTACTTCATTTGTGATAGAATTTATGCCAGTTTTGTAATCACATGGACGAATTTGTGAAGCCCAATAACTACCCTACCCCAATTTAGAGGTATATAATACTCCATTTACCCCATGTTTACTCATTTGTAAACCTAATCTCTTAACTTCATTTTATCCGCCCCCATCAAAGAAAGAAAAAAAAACACGAAGCCACCAATAACTAAATCAATCTCACTCATATCCATCTGCACCCATATTCAAATCTGAGATCCCACAAATCTTCCTTAAACAACAAGGATCTTACCATCATATTCATGATCTACCCCCATTGTTCTTTGCCTTACAAACTGTCACCATCTTATATCCCCTCAAACCAAAATTAATTACTTGTAAAATCTTTCATATCCAAATCACTGATGCAATCGAATAATGAGATGAATCATGTACCAACGAAGAAGTACAAAGCTTCAAGATCATGATTTTGGTCTCGGGTAGGCTGCATGTTGTCCTTTTTGACCTTTAACGAAACAAAGATGGATTATGACATGATTGTTATAAATTCCTCTTTAATTTCGAAAATTAAATGAAGTTTAAGACTTTAACAGAGATCTATGATGGAGTTCACTTTGTGTTTTGATCATTGAAGGTCAATTTATTTTGATAAACACAAATCTGAGATCGATTTAGTTTATATATAATTTTTCAGTCGAGTCTAGATGGGGATTTAGGTGACGATAGGTTAGCTATAGATATGGTGTTGTGGAGTTAAAAGGATGGTGTTTGTTTGAAGAGTTTGTTTTAATGGAGTTTTAACTGTATATTTTCTAGTCTTGTTGTATCTGACTCAGTTGAGTTAACCCGGTCAACTCGGTCAATACCGAGTTGACCCGGTGTGATGTTTTGATGAATATGAGTCATCTGAATGTTTACCATCTGTCACAATGTTTAACTCACATTCCATCGCAATATTGTTCAAACACCCATCTCAATGTATATGAGACTGTCCATCGCAATGAGTCAAAAACAGAAAACCATCGCAATAATTTGATGCATCCCATCGCAATGGTACCACTTACCCATCGCAATGAGTCAAACAGAAATCCCATCGCAAAGTTTCTGTATCTCCCCATCGCAATGAGTCCAAAACATCCATCGTAATGTTATAATAACTCACCATCGCAATGTTTCAAAAAATCCAGCAGCATGACGCCTCATACACCATTGTGATGAGTCAGACCACCCATCGTAATGTGACCCATCGGAATGAGTCCCATCGCAATAGGTACAGCCCAACCCATCGGAATGTTTAAAAAACCCATCGCAATGTAGCTGTAGATTCCCCATCTGAATATGCATCGGATAAGCCATCGGAATCTCCCATCGCAATGTGGGTCGCCAAGTCAAAACCCCATTGCGATAGATTTTGTTGAGTCACAAAAGTACAATACTGTTGACTTATACTCGAAATAAATGGGTATGTTCAATGTATGGGACAAAAGAGACGGTAAAGAAAAAGAAAAAGGACAAAAAGATTGATGAAAACAACAACAGTTTTATAAATAAACTAGTAATAAGTAGTGGAGCTGTGATGATGATAAGGACAAAGATAAACTAGAATTGACTAAAAGAATAGATAAAAACGAGACATGATGAAATCAGTTAAGAAATGAACCAGAATAGTATGAACCATGGATCAAACACGAACTCAAACAAAAACACGAATCAAAAACACGAAACACCCCCGGTTAGCTCTGATGCCAATTGTTAAGCTTGGATTCACATGAACACGGGTTTATGATCGGGAGGTCGGGGAGGATAGAAGTGTTGTTTAGCCATTTTAGTGAGAGAAACAAGAGAGAATAAAAGTATGTTTTATTCTAGAGAGAGAAAGGTAAGACAAGAAATGAAAAGCCTCACCCCTCCATGGAAGTATGGAGGGGTTTATATAGCTCGGGACTTGGAGTTTACATTTGACAATATTAGTCCCTGCAAGTCCCGGCTATGAAACTAATGTAATTCCGTTAGTCGCACACATTTTAAGGCTAACACTCTTGCAATAATAACCGGCAACTTGTCATCACCTTCCAAGAATGCGTATTCAAGGTGAGAAGGAAGATCTTTCAATTCAAGGATAGGTGGTTCCTCGACTGAAGATTTTGGTTCAACACTCATAACTTCCATCGGCGGAAGAAATGGTGGAATAGAAGTATCATCACTAATCAACACCTCATCTTCATTGTCGATTTCATTTGAAGTAAAATCGCCTCCTTGGAATGGAGTGAGATTTGGTGTAGAATTAGCAAGAATCGGATCCAAAATAGTGGGATTGCCACTTGACGAGCTATCAGAAAAACCTAACACTTCTTGTGAAAACTCATCGCAAACCACATCAAGTAAGTCAATGTGATTGATGGTAGCGATTGCATAAACATGAGAAGGTTTTAAGTTCTGAGTAGCGTTTATAACAAGTTCCTCTTCGTTGAATCTCAAAGTGATAGTTCTTGCATGAACGTCGATAAGCGATCTCGAGGTGTCTAAAAATGAACGACCTAAAATTAGAGGAACTTGAGGATCCGCGGGGATGCCAACTACTATAAAATCAACGGGATAGTAGAACTTCCCCACTTTCACGAAAACATCTTCGGCTACTCCACATGCTAAAATCGTAGAATGATCGGCCATCTCGATAGACATGTTCGAAGGAGTAAGAGCCAGAAGCGAAAGCGATTTACAAATGGAAAATGGCATCAAATTAATGCTCGCACCAAGATCGGCCAAGGCGAGGCATTCTTTCATATCTTGTATGTCACAAGGAATGAGAAACTTTCCGGGGTCACCAACTTTTTCCGGTATGCGGTTAAGATAAACCGAAGAACAATTAGCAAGCTTTGAAAGCTTTTCCTTATCGCTCATCATACTTTTAAAAGTGGAAGCGAAATGAGGAATATACAACAACGCGTCGGCTAAACTCACATCAAAATGCACTTGTTGAAACATTTTTATAAAAAGCTCGATTTGTTGTTTGTTACGTTCTTGCAATTTCTCTTTGTTTCGTCTCGAAGGGTAAGGTAAGGGTGGTGTGGGTTGGACATTAGGCAACAACCTTGGAAACTCTGGTTCCACAATTGGTATTGGTTCAACCGTATGTGTGGTATGAGCGGTACTTCGTGGGATTGTAATGTGCTCCTTTTCGACCATCACCTCGGGCTCTTTCTCGGTTTCCTTCTCCGTAGAAGTACTTGGACGAGAGATTGGTTCCTTGAAAGTTTTACCACTTCGTGTAGTAATAACCTTCATTTCTCCCTTCGGGTTTGCAATGGTATCACTAGGAAGACCACCCGAGGAAGAGGGTTTACACATGATTGCTTCAAACATTTTTGCCATTCGGTCCTCAAATTTTGATAGCCTTAAATCCGCTTATAACAATTCTTGCTTAATCTCATGTTGTCCTTGTTCCATCTTTTGTTGGTTTTGTTGAAGACGTTGGACATTTCCCTCCATTTTATTTGCATGAGTTTTAAGTTCATTAGCAAGTTCGTTTTTAAGCTCGTTTTTCAACTCGGATCTTAAGCTAATCATCTCATGTTGCATGTTATCAAATTTAGCATCATTTGCTTTAGCATAATCCAAAAATTCTCCTTGAAGATTTTTAGTGTGAGCATTTTGAAAACCTTGTGTAGTGTTTTGAAAATCACGGTTTTGGTTTTGATTAGTGACTTGTCCATTCCCACTTTGATAATTCCCTTTGTTGTAGTTACGTGAATTGCCTTGATAATTACCACCTTGGTTGTTGTTTCGATAGTTATTAGCATTTTGATTTGGTGGAGCTTGATTTGGGCGGGAACCTTGGCCGTTTTGGTTATAAGTTCTCGTTGCTACGTAAGCACTCGAAGTGTTACCACCGGCGGTAATGCACTCGGAAAGATCATGAGCTCCACCACAAGACAAACAACTCTTTTCAACCGCTTTAACCGAAGCGGAATTCAAAGCCTCTTGAGCTTTCCAATGAGTCATAAGATTAGCAAATCTATCGAAAAACCGATTTTCCTCATTAGCTTCATCATGTAAGGCATTAATGCTACGAGACGATGACGACGATGACGAACCCAAATTGGCAACACTCGGTATGTTACGAGGGCTATAAACCTTAGATCTATTCTCGATAATCTTTAAAGCTTCATCGGTCATTTTGCACAAAAAATTACCACCCGCGACGGCATTCAAGTAATCTCGTTCATGATCATTAAGCCCATTATAAAAAGTATCAATTTGATGTAATTCCGAAAAATCATGGTGTGGACATTCATGTAACATTTCTTTAAAGCGTTCCCATGCCATTGAAAAACTTTCATTATTTCTTTGCACAAATCTTGAAATATCATTTTTCAAATGTGTTGTTTTAGATGGTGGAAAAAATTTGTTCACAAACTTAGAAACGAGATCACCCCATGTCAAAATTGAATTTGGCGGTTCTTTCTCAAACCAAATTTTAGCGGGTCCATCTAACGAGTATGGAAACAACATCATCTTAATGGCGTCATGTGGAACATCCTTAAACTTGCTAGTGGCGGTGAGACGATTAAAATTCCTTATGTGGTAATGCGGGTTGTCTTTCTCATGACCTCTAAACTCATTAGCTTGCAACATCGACATTAAACCCGTCTTAATCTCCGAATTCTCCGCAAGGATAGCGGGAATCACAATGGCCTCTCCAAAACCCTCGGTGGGTGCTTGTAGCAACTCCATCATAGTACGATTAGCCATTACGACTTCTTGTTCTACAATAGGTTCAACAATTGGAGTTTGTTCTTCAATCAACGTCTCTTTATTGGCTTGCTTTTGAAGACGTTTACGAGATCGTTTTGCTTGATTACGAGTGATCATAAACTTCATGAAGAATGGGAGGTGAGCAAAGAAGATTCTTTTTGGGTGTTTTGTGAATTTTCAATTTTTTTTGTGTTTTTGATTGTTTTTAATTTTTTTTTGGATTTTGGTGTATCTTCGTAGACAACAATCTACCAAATCTCTCCTCGAATCAAACTCTTGATTAAAGAAGCCTCAAAGGAATGAAAACGATCACGTGGAGTGAACGCCTTCGATTGACTTTAGAACTTTGGTGAAAACCAATTTGTTCAAGAGGGTTTAATCACAAAGAAACCAAGCAAATATATTATACGTAATAATACTTTGGGCGGCAAAACCCTCGATTAGCCTTCAATCTCAAAATACTCACAAGCAAGCGGGGAAACGAGGCGGCGCGAAGTACTTAAGAGCCTTTTTCCTTAGGGTATATTTTATAATACCCGACTTATACCCACCTTATAGTTTGTATTTTTCAAAATCGAGCTTCACGAAAGTATTTATCTATTTTTGCCTTTTTCTTTTTGTTTGAGATTCGAATACAATAATTAGGAGATCAAATCCCAATTAAGGTTGTGTTTTCACACTTTTGGAGATATTTTGTATTGATTGTGATACTTAATACAATATAGTAATAATAATTTCACAAGAAAAACCAAAAAATCGATAATACGTATTAGTAGATTTCTACTAATACAAATACTATTTATGGTTAATATTAAAAACAACAAGACAAATTAATCACGACACACCTCCCCAGCAGCGGTGCCAAAATGATTGTAGTGTTTTACTACTCTTTAGGAAAAGAGCGTAAATAGAGAAAAGTATTAAGTGATGATTTAGGAAAATCAAGCACTAATGACCCAATGAAGTTCCAAGTTCGTTTACCAAGGAGGTATATGTGTGTGAATAATTCGTAATTGATTTTAGATTAATATTGGTTAGAAGGGGATGAGAAAAGAGGATGACGAAGATGTGAAATTAATTACTACTACGACTTAACGTAAACCGTAAAATAAGCTAACATAAAAATTAATTCTAAAAATTACCAAAAATTAACCAAAAATCAAAATAAAAAAACTAAGAGTTTACCAATGATCAAAACTTTTTCAAACCTTTTAATTAATTAAATATTCAGTTTTTAAATGCTAATTAAAGTCCTAAAAATCAAATTAACTATCAAAAAGCCCAAATAAGGATTTTTCAATTGGTAAACCTCTAAAATGACCTAAAAAGATTAAAAACTATTTTTAGAAAATTTTAAACTAATAAAAACTATTTAAAATGATTTAAAAACTATTAAAACTTAAAATAATTATAAAAATTAATCTAAAGGTGATAAAATTAATCTAAAAATACTTTTTAATGTATTTTAACTAAGGAAAATATAAAAAGTGCAAAAATGTGAAATTTGAAAAATAATAATAAAATAATATTAAAATAATATTAAAAATCCAAAAATTAAAAAAATTCTAAAAACTTGCAAACTAGTTTATTTTGACCTAATTAAATAGAAAATGAAAGTGAAATGACCAGAATACCCCTATTGGGCCCCCAAATGGGCTAAGATCCAAAACAGTCCACCTTAATGGGCTTTTTAGCCCAAAAAGTCAAAATAAGCCGAAATGACTTGGAAAAGCACTATCTAACTCAAAATTTAATTCTAAACACAAAACTCTGAAGGCCCAAAAGCTGAAAGTGAGCTTATCACAGCTTAATGATCAAACAGCTTATCCTTATTCGGCCATTAAGCCCATTAAGCAATAACCTAATGTCATAAGCTCTAATTTGACATACAACCTTAGGAATACTAAAGAGATCTGTAAAAAGAAATTTTGAAAAAGCACACTTAACAAGCCAGAAATAAGCAAAGTACAAATCCACTAAAAGACAAAATAGTCGGGTTTGAGTTCTAGGCTGTTTCAGAAGCTCTATTTTTTGCAAAAGCTCACAAATAGCTTAACTAAGAATAATCAATCAAGAAAATCACAAAAAGCCAAGTAGAATAAGCTGTGAGAACCAATAAGCACTCTGAAAAAGCCAAATAAGCTAGTTTCCTAGCAAAAGCTTAACCAAAAGACTTGTAACCTTCCAGACTTGATATTAAGCTGAGAAAAATGAGTTTTATTACAAAAACCAAGTTGTTGCATGTACCAATAAGCAAAACAGATTCAATAAGCTATGTGACCATGTTTGACCAAAAGTCAAACGCGGATAAGTGAAATTCAAACGCTGACAAGCACAAATTGGACGTTGACAGACTTAATGAAGTGTTTAGACTTGTTTTTCACCCTGCTGGTCAAGGCTTGAGTGCAAACCTTGTGAATCAAGGCCTACCAGTTGAGTAGACTTGATAAGTTTTGGCACAAATAAGCCAATAAGCCAGTGAGCTTATAAGCTATTAACAAAACAATCCAAGTAGCCAAATAACCTCACAAGCAGCACACAAATAGGATCCAAGCAGCAAAACAACAATCCTTATACTAGAAATACCAATGCAAACACCAAATGAGGTGGTCACTTTGCTGATGCAAATGACCACTTCAGCCAACTTTGATAAGCTGTAATAAACACAATAAGCCACCAAATTCAACAACCAGATAAACAATAGATAGCTTATCACCCAAACTATTCCCAAACCTGATTTCAGACCTTAGATCCAAGTAACAAAGAAGTAATTAGATTTGATGTGTTTGACCAATCTCAAAAGCACTTTTATCAGATTTTAGCAAAACTTCCAATCCTTTTTCCAAACTTTCAGAAACTAAACCAAGAACTAAAACTTGTTCAAAATGAATTGTTTAGACCTCCCAAACCCTAAGAACCAAGGGCACAAGGCCACAAGGCCTTATGAACCAGTTAACCCAAACAGTCCTTAATCCACCACTTTTCAAAGCAACTTGTGATTTTTAAACACAACCAACTGATTTTATCATTCAAACAGCTACACTAGGTGACAACTAACAGATTGCAACCATAAAACACAAAGCACAAACATAGAATCACCAAATCATATACCAAAATGCAAAACAGACAAGATCATATGATTTTTTAGAGGAATCTTAACAAGAGGTTATACCTGTCCTCCAAAACATCCTAGGAAGACCAACAATGCTCCTTGGACCTTGTTCAACAACTAGAACAAGACCAAGGTACTTCAATAAGAACGATGGATGAATGCCTTGGTTGATGTTTCAAAGCAGAAACTCAAGGGCTTGATTTCTTCAACACAATGAACAAACAGCCCAACCAAAGGCCCTAATCCCTTCACAAGCTTGGTGTCAACAAGCTTGCAAGAGCTTATAGCTTTTGGTTAAGGATTAGTACACAAAAATAAGCAAATTCAGAAACCTCTTTTCAAGCTTTTTCAAACTTGAAAAACCTTACCAAACATAAACGTCCTTGAACCAAATGATTCAAGCACACTTATAACAACAAATGGAACTCAGAATCACCTTTAAACAACACCAACTTTCAAAAACATAAAAAGGAATTACAATTTTCTCAAAATACCAAATTTTATAAATTTTAAAAAGGAATTACAAGTTTAAAAGGTAAAACTGGAACAAAGGGACTTTCACAGGTTGAGGTCTCCTTTTATAGGCAAATGCTAACCTAACACTATTCATAAACCCTAAAACTGAAACTCCCAAATTTTCCTTGAGGTCTTCTAGATCATTTGATGGAATGAGCTGTCCAAATGCATCATGGACGTTCATTTTAGCTTTGGGGTTAAGCTAAGAGTCTTGGCTGTTGATCTTGACACGTGGCAATCCTTGGGGAATAAGTTGTCATGTGATGGGTGAAACGGTTTTGGGTGTGGGACCCTTTGGTGAGTGGAGGTTAAGGTTTTATGTATGGGATAGGTTTCTGCATGTGTGAATCAAGCGTGGGTGTGGGTAATTTCATTTTACCCTTTGGTTTAAGTGGGATGGTAACTGGGTTGATGAATGGTAAACAGTAAAGGTTTTGATCCGATTTTGGGGGAAAGGTGTTTGTTTGGCGCATTTTCTTTTCAAATGTTTCAAAGTTGGCAGTAGTGACCCTTATTCTTTGGCAAAGTATGTATAATAAGAATTTTAGCCCACAAAACGTGTTTCCTTTGTAAATAAACTTTCCAAGTTTATACTTTTGCCACAAAACTTTGGTGAAAAGGTTTTAAGGGTTATTTTTGCCATTTTTCCATAATTGAGGGACTGAATTTGGACTTTCTTGATCTTCAAAGGTCTTCAATGTTTCTTTGACTTCATGAGGGACCATAATTGACAAATTAGATTTGATGAGGGACTAATCTTGCCATTTCTTCAAAGTTGAAGGACCTTTTTGTAATTTTGACAAACTTAAGGGACCAAAATTGTAATTATGAATTCACAAGGGTTTTAAGTGTCATTTCTTTATTGTTTGAGGATCAATCTTTCATATCTTCAAGTCTTCAATGGTAAATGTTGGATAATTCATGAACTAGGGCCCGGTTCTTTGTACGGCTTCGTTTCTCGTGTCCGTTTTTCCTTGTTTCTTGTGATCTTTTGTCTTTTTCACGATATCCATACCTAAATACACAAGTAAACAAACACAAGCATATATATATGGTATTTTATGACATTTTTATGCATTTAAAGCTCGAAAAGAACGATGAGATCATGTATAAATGCCATCTCATCATGGCTTTACCGTTGTGCATTCGTCTCAACCCTCGATTCTAAAACGTCCTCATGTTCTAAGGTCGAAGAGAAGAAGGTGGCGACCATGGACGTGACCACACAGTCACGTGTATCTCGTATCCTGTCCATCGTTAAAAAAGAGAGTTTCATCGAATTGACCAAAGTTTATCTTGAAGAAACTTGTGCTTCGGTTTTTCTTCGTAATCCAAAAAGGCATACGCCTACAAAACAAGAAGATTTGGGCCAGTTTCTTGTTCCTTGTGAATTTCTTGAGACCTCTGTGCTAGCATTAATTTCATGCCTCGATCTATTTGGAAATTGATGAAGTTGCCTAATCTTACCCCCACAAACATGGTAATCGAGCTAGCTATATGTACCCTTGATAAACCAATTGGTATAACCGAGGACATCTATGTTAAGATTGGAAATTTCACTTATCCCATGGATTTTGTTATTTCCGACTATGAGTGTGACCCAAAATGCCCTATCCTCTTAGGTAGACCATTTTTATCGACTGCTCGTTCTCAAATCCACGTTTTCAGCGGGAAATTAACTATTGAATATGGGGAGAATACGATGGAATTTTTCACGGATAAATCCCAAGATCAAAATGATCAAAGCAAAACCGAAGTTTCTCAAAGTAATACTTTTTAAAACAATTTGTCCCTCGAAGAAAAAAAATGGCTTGATGAATGTTTTAAAAGGATTAAAACAAATGGTTTTAGAGATGAATATTTTAATGACAAAGAATACGTTTACTTAATTGAAAAAGGTTTACGTAAATGTATGGACAAATATTTTTGGGATTTATTCGAGGGTTGGAACGACAAAAAAATTTCGGAGGACAACGTTAGCTCCATCACAACAATGACCAATATGGACTCGTCTTCACCACCTTCGAAGGACCATGACCAACCCAAGGCTCAAACTTCAATAGTTGAAGTGCCTTCGACTCCTAGCCCCAAATCCATTAAGGCAAAGGATGTCACCATTATCGAGGCAAAATCTCCCATCATTGAGGAACCTTTTCAACCTAGTCCATTGATTAAGGAGACTACGGTTTTGTCCATTGAGAATTCTCCCACAAGAATTGCTCATATAGATACATTCTTTGATGTCGATGGTGATTTTGACAAAATCAAGCAAATTCTTCATGATCCACAAGCCATTTTTAATGATTCTCCTAAGTATTCTTCTAATGACTTTGTGTTTGATCCCGAGATTGAGGCAAAAATCAAAGAGAACTTGCTCTTATGCCTCCACTTCCTCCTAGAAGTGAGGATAATTTTACCGATCTCGAGGCCGAAATTGAGGAATTGGAGGGTGAACCTTCTCCTTTGACCATCGATCCCATTCTCGAGGAGTTACCTAATCAACACTCTTCATTTTAGAATGTCATTAACCACATTCGTGAGGATTTAACTTATCAACAATCCCTACAAAAGAATGATGGTTTTGTGCTTGATCGTGATCTTTTCGAGAGAGTTTCAAAGATCATTAATGACGGTTTTGAAAAACCTTGGTTTGATGAACCTATTTATGATGAGGAAATCGAAACTATCGACGATCTTGCGGATGATGGCCTTTATGTTGACCCGTAGGGGGAAGTTTTCTTTGTAGATGCACGTTTTGAAGATTTATATAATCCCCATCTCGCCACCCACGACTTAAATGTGAGAATCTTTAGTGTGCGTAACATCTTTTTAGAAACACCAAAATTTTTTATTTGATAAACGGAAAATCGGATTTTCATAATGGCGAGTTAAAAGATGAAAATGGAAAAAAAATTAATTCGAATGATGTCCCTAATTTAACCTCGTCATCACCGCGTTCGTTGACTACTACAAACTCGTCTACCCCTTTTTGGCGATGCTTTGTGTGGGTATAGTGTGGGGGAATACCTTTTCAGTCCTCCTATTTCTCCACCGAGGACGAGATATTCAATCCCAGAATTGTTCGTAAAGGGAAATCTCGATCTTCGACCGATGCAATAAATGTAAAATATTTTCATATGTTTGGTGCGAGTCTACCTCGAGTAGCTCAAAATTTGTGCCCACCTAATGTTCAGTCCTTATCTTCTTTATCTCTTTTCTTTGCTCCCTATGAGAGATTGCTCGAAGTAGCCATTTTTTGTTTGTCATCCGACAACGAAGACGTTATTTTCGACCCCGGTATAAGCACCATTTAAGGACTATGTCCTTAATACCGATTTCATGCACAGGCTTTGTTCATCATGTAAGACCCTTTTTTCATTTGACCTTTACCATGATAATCACTAAAATGGGGATTCAAGTCGAGCTCTTGACTCGGTTATAAAAAACAAGGTGCCTCGTGTGGGAATCTCATGCTTATTCTTGTACATATTATTGCTTTCTAATGTAGTAATGTGAGGAGACTCGTGCTCTTCCGACCCTTTGTTCCATGGTTGTTTGTGATTGTGATACTCTAGGAATCATCGTCATCATTGAAGCCTCTCGTGTTTGTTTTACGTATCACTCGAGCTTTGATCGTTTGCTTTGAAGATTCCGATATCCGATGATATCCTTTTGTGTTCTAGCGTTTATCTTTCAGCATAGTTCATAAACGGCTTTTAGATCATTCGCTATACCCTTTCCATGCTCGAGATTAGGCATTCGACTTTTTGTCTCTAGTATGGGGGTGTTTCAGCCTTAGACTCGAAACATTGAGGACAATGTTTAGTTTTAGTATGGGGGTAAATAGATACTTTCTTTGCTACGTCTTCACGCTATCCAATTTTCATCTTTTTGTTGCAAAAATAAGGCAGAAAAATGGCCAAAATTTTAAAAATTTCTCGTTTTTCATAAGTGTTTAAGACATGAATGTAGGTGATAGGTGTGTAAACACCCATCCTTTTTACCACTTAACTACAATAATAACCGAGCCAAAACGTGTATTTTATGTCGTAAATGTCGGAATTATGCGTGGTTTGTGTTTTTGTTGTGATTTAGGATGAAAATGTGAAAAGGGGAGAAAACACGGGCATTCACGGGCTTTTATCGAAGAAAAAGACAAAAGACGAAGTCAAGAAATCAAGGTTGCAAAAAGAACGGAAGTCCAAGACCAATTCTGAAGATTTATCGAAGAAAAAGTCAAAAGACGGAAGTTTACTAAAAGCCGAAGAACTCAAGTCTTATTTATGAAGAAATGTCAAGACGAGTTTAAAGAAATCCCGAGACAAAGTCATTAAAGTCTAAGAACTAAGAAGATTAAGGACTTAATGATGCAATTAGAGAAAGAAGAAAGAGGAGAGGAAGCTTCCTAAGCACCTCCCTAATCCTCCTATAAATAGATCATTAGGATTTAATTTTCATTTTGTTGGCTAGAGTGACACTAGTTCTTCCACCATTTTTCATTTCTTGCACTTTAATTTTCATGTCAATTTAAATACATTGTCTTGCACTTTTAATTCATTTAAATTCCAAGTAAGTGTTCTTAATTTTGTTGCTTTAATCTTACTTTTACTTTTAATCAAGCTCCATATTATCATTCTCATTCTACTTTTCTCTTGTTTTTGTTTAATTTCAATTTCGGATTAAGCAAGATATTGCTTAATCTCTTTGCTTATTTTAATAAAAAGTTCCCCTTTTTACTTTTATCTAAGTTTTTGTATGAGATAAGCTATAAGTTTGACAATCTTATTGGCTTGTTTTGTACTTAGCTTATTTGTTTTTTTTAAAGTATTCTAAAAAGTTTTTATATTTTTAAAGTTTGCTTATTTTGTTTGCCATTTTGTGTTTTTATAAAGTTTATGAATTTCGTCTTTTAAAATCTTTCAAATTTATGCTTATTAAGTTGTTCAAGTTTCGGTTTAGTGTGCTTATTGATAGTGCTTAATGAACTTTAGCTTATTTGCATTTTCGGATTATTTTTGTGTTCCATCGAAATAATGGGTATTACACATTCTGACGGGCGGCCTATGTTCCATCGCAATAACCCTTGTGGTTCCACTTTGCGATAGCTTGGGTAATTACCCCTTATTTCGATCATGATTCTGATCGCACATTGCGATCTGGAGTGCGACGGGGTTTAGGGTTGTATTGCGCCGGAATGCTGCCCAATTTTGGATAGCCACATTCCGATGGATTTCACTTTATGTTATTCCGATGGTTTTAGTTTTCATAGTATTCCGATGGTTTTAGTTTTGTTACATTCCGATGGTTTCCTTTTTAAGCATTCCGATAGCTTTTGTATTTACTCATTCCGATGGTTTGTCTTTTCAGTATTCCGATAGATTTCTTTTTCTTGTATTCCGATCTAACATTCCGACAGAAGATTCCGATGGTGTATTCCGATCTGAGAATTGTTATTCTGATGGTTTTGTCGTGACAACATTCCGATGGTGACAACATTCCGATCGTTATTCCGATCGGAGGATTCCGATAGAGTTGGTTTTGTTTTAATTTCTTGTCTTAGATTTATTTTTAAGTTTGAATTATTTTAAGTTTTCATTTTTATTACTTTGTCAAATTAATTTTTCGTCAAGCTTTAATTTTTGTCATCTAATTAATCTACTATTAAGAGTTTTAAATATTGCACGATTATCTTTTAGTTAGTTTTATTTTTAACTTATCGTCATTTACTTTAACGTTTTGCAATTTATTTTACAACACCCAAAAATATTGTTTTCACCAAAAGACGACTGAGTCGCACGTTAATCCGGAAGTCAATTCGAAAAGATCGGACGATAACTTTTAACCCTAGCAAAAGCAAAATTTCAAATGGCGCCGCTGCTGGCTCTTTTGTGAAGATTAACGGTTTTCTATGAGAGACGCGTTGGCTTTTGGGATCCGTTCACTCGTGAACGTTATTTTTCGTGTCAAAAATTTTCAAAAATCCCAAAAACATTTAAAAAAAAAATCATAAAAAGCATTTCTTTTTCAAAGTTTTGCACCAAAAATATTATTCTTGCTTCTCTATTATTCTTCATGGTTTTTTATGTCCATTGTGGGAGGTGTAGGGGACCATTATTTGAGGGCGAATTATGTGAATTTTGTTATTGCGAGCAATGTGGAAAAGATCTTCCAACCGTTTCCGATTCACAATTTTCCCATTTTGGATTTTGTCCATCGTGCAATTCGACTAATTCATCCTTTTCTTCTAATCCACCTATTCCTCCCCCTTGCATATATTGTGGCAGCGATTCTCATTGGTGTATTGTATGTCCTATTCGATACCCGTCTCTTGACGAGCAAGAACCGGGTTATAATTACGACAATGGTCCTAGCCATCTACCAAATGCACCGGGTTTTTCTCAATACCCGTGTTGCAATCATTGTGGGGGCCCTCACGATACCTCTTTGTCAGCCGATGAATTATCATGAGCCACATCAGTACTCTAATTCCGGTTTTCCTAATGTTGAGCCCCCACATCACACCGTCACTCCTCAACCTTCTTTCGAATAGTTGAGTACCCAAG
Organism: Glebionis coronaria; assembly: GCA_025667525.1. NCBI lineage: Eukaryota > Viridiplantae > Streptophyta > Magnoliopsida > Asterales > Asteraceae > Glebionis > Glebionis coronaria. The sequence goes on from CM046877.1 coordinate 498,916,701, forward strand.
AACAATGGGCTACTCTTGTTACTCAATTCCAAAACCTCGAAGAAGCTTTCCATAAATACAACGCAAAATGTCAAGCGGATCAGGAACAAGAGCAAGTATCTAACCTTAGTGCTTATACTCCCCCTCTTGTGCCTCCATATTATTATGATGATGATGACGATGAGAGTCCTATTTCTTGGAACGATGAGAATTCTATTCCTTCTTTTGACTTTCTGACTCTGGAACCTAAGGATTCACCCATCCTAGGGGATGAGGATCTTAGCACAATTCCTGCAAAGGAATCCGACGAATTCATAAAGTCTAGTGCTGATAACCTTGTCCCAATTCAAAGTGAATCTGAGTTGACATCCGACAGTGACGATGAGTATGATGCGCTTTCTTCTGATGATATTCCTTCCACCAACACTTTGGGAGAGGCTTCTTTGGCTTTCTCTAATCCTCTTTTTGATCAAGATGATGATTTAACTTCTAGTGATGACGAGTCACTATCCGATGAAGACGTTCCGAAGGAAACTTTCAAGATTTATTCGAACCCTTTATTTGATTTTGATGACGCTTACATATCTAGTGAGGTGAATCCTCTCTTTGACGAAGGGATTGAGGACATTGATAGCTCTGATTCTCCTGCTATTAATGAGCATACTTTGTTAGCCATGCCCCCTTCTATCCCAGAGGTGGAGAGATCTGACTCTACTGGAAAGGTACCGCAGGTGGAAGGTAATTCTTCTCTTACTTATCATACTATATTGCCACCTCATCCTACTGCGTGCACACCCCAGCGGGTGATGTATTGCTTTTACTCTCCTCGTTTCGTACCGGGAAATGAAGATGAGTGATTTGACCCGGGAGGTGACAATGACCATTCTATGTTTGATAACCTTACGGCTTTGCCAATTGGTCAGCATCCATTGTCTTTGGAGGATGACAATGTGATTCCTTTACCCACCCCACCTCCCGTGGATCAAGATTTCACATACTTCTCGTATGTTGAAAGGACCTTCCTACCATTCAAGACTTATCCTCCTGTCTCTCCTTTATTATATTCCTCCGGGAACGAGGACAAGGTCTTTGATCCCGGTATTACATTCGAGGCTTCCCCATGGACCATTTAATTTGGGGATGAGTCAGGCTCGTGACTCGGTTAACAAAAACAAGCGCTTCTTGGGAGGCAACCCAAGTATCTATCTTTTAGCTATCTTTATCATAAATCTAGGGGAGACCTGTTGGTGTTTGCTATTTCCTCTCTTCTCATATTCAGGGATTCGAGCGCTCAATGATCCACTCTTGATGATTTTTGGAGACCCGTGATTTCGTGTTCCCTTCTTCCCGGTTCTATCCTAATCTCTTTTCGATTCATTATTTTATAGTTTCCAATATTAAAATAGGAATCTCGTTAGTTGTCTCTTCCTTAGCGAGATTTAAACAAAGTGCACAATGTCCTAAGTGTAGGGGAGTTTATTCCCACATGCTTAAACATTGAGGACAATGTTTATCTCAAGTGTAGGGGTTCTATCGAAGTTAAGTGGTCTTTTCCTTGTATTTGTCCTCATTTTAACCGGAAAATCAATTTTTCGACATTTTTCAAAATTTTTGATCTATTTTGGCCTATTAGTTTTTACCTTTGTATAGTTATATCCTTTCTTTACTAGAATAAATTTTAATAAAGTGGTTTTTATTTTAAACGTTGTGAATCTTTTGACTCAACCCGAGTTTACTTATCTAAGTTTACTCTAGCTAGTATCCTTAACGTGTTTAAGTCAAGTTTTGCTAGGCTTTTATATAGGGAGCTATAAAACGCGAAAGTCTTAACCCTCACGGGTTAAGAACAAGAACTTTTCGCAAGTTCCTATAATTGATCCTAGAGAGTCGTTTATCAAGGGAACTTTAAAATGCGATTTTTAAACTTGAAAAAGTCTAAGAATTTGCAAGATCCTATAGACGACTCGAAAACCCCAAAACTTTGATTTAATAGGCTAAGCATCCACGAGTCTCATTCCTTGAGATTTTAAATTATGGAGAACGAGAGATGATAGAGTCAATTATAAGTTTGGTATTCTTTCGTGAATTTATGTGAGTTAATTATAAGCCTATTCTCCCATCACTTGCTAATAAATTTATCAGCAATAAATAAGGTTGTACGATTTGAAAAGTTACTTAGCTTCTAGCCCAAGATCGTTTAAAAGTTGCTCGGTAATGATTAGAGTTCATAGCCAAGGCATAACTTATTGAAGAGGCATGCGAAGATTGGCGAGTCCGAAAAGGCCCTAACAAGGCATGAGGGCTACATTTTGTTGCTAAAGATCCAAAAGTGATGTGCAGAATCATTTATCAAAGATCAATATGAAGGATCGAGACACACGACGAAAAGCAAAAACTCCCCAAAAGATCATGGAGAAGTCTATCCGAAAAGACCCTAGCAAGGTATGAGGATAAATAGATCCAAGTCCAAAAAGGAGGCAGATCGTTGTATATCAAAGTCCAAAATAAAGATTGGAGAAAAATGAAGAAGTCGGGGTCCAAATATGAAGAATCTCTCAAAAAGTTCAAGTGAAGAAATTCTTATTATTAAGAGAAGACCATTATTCATGAACGTCTCTCAAGATTTGAAGTATGAAGTCGCTGCCAAATATCGGTCCGAGAAAGGTCTCAAATCACGAAGCGAGTTATGCCAAGATATGAACTTTTTGAGGTCCCGAGAAGCAGTTTTAAAAGATTTTGTCCTTTAGCTAACTATTGATTAAATCGTCCCACTTTATTTTCAGCCTTAATAACTATCGAAATAAGTCAACAATGCATCCTCGTGATCATTCAAGACAATAATAAAATATAAGACATACACCTAGGAATAAGGGAGTCTAAGTGAATAATTGGCCCACATGAGTTCGTGTTAGTTTGCTAACTTATAATAACAATGATCTCGTTTTTAAGCTTGGTTTGGAGAAAGTGAAAACTTGAGGATGATGATCATTCATGACATTTCTAAAACCCAAAGGTATGTTTTTTATTTCTTTACTTTGAATGTTTATAATTTTCTATCTCTTTTATAAAGGCCAATGTGGATTGATTGTGATGGAAAATGTAATATTGCTTTGTAACTAATGCATTGCATGAGGACATTGCAATGGTCAAGTGTAGGGGATTTGATAGGTGTGTAAACACCCATCCTTTTTACCACTTAACTACAATAATAATCGAGCCAAAACGTGTATTTTATGTCGTAAATGTCAGAGTTATGCGTGGTTTGTGTTTTTGTTGTGATTTAGGACGAAAATGTGAAAAGGGGAGAAAACACGGGCATTCACGGGCTTTTATCGAAGAAAAAGACAAAAGACGAAGTCAAGAAATTAAGAGTGCAAAAAGAACGGAAGTCCAAGACCAATTCTGAAGATTTATCGAAGAAAAAGTCAAAAGACGGAAGTTTACTAAAAGCCGAAGAACTCAAGTCTTATTTATGAAGAAATGTCAAGACGAGTTTAAAGAAATCCCGAGACAAAGTCATTAAAGTCGAAGAACCAAGAAGATTAAGGACTTAATGATGCAATTAGAGAAAGAAGAAAGAGGGGAGAAAGCTTCCTAAGCATCTCCCTAATCCTCCTATAAATAGATCATTAGGATTTCATTTTCATTTTGTTGGCTAGAGTGACACTAGTTCTTCCACCATTTTTCATTTCTTGCACTTTAATTTTCATGTCAATTTAAATACATTGTCTTGCACTTTTAATTCATTTAAATTCCAAGTAAGTGTTTTTAATTTTGTTGCTTTAATCTTACTTTTACTTTTAATCAAGCTCCATATTATCATTCTCATTCTACTTTTCTCTTGTTTTTGTTTAATTTCAATTTCGGATTAAGCAATATATTGCTTAAATTCTTTGCTTATTTTATTAAAAAGTTCCCCTTTTTACTTTTATCTAAGTTTTTGTATGAGATAAGCTATAAGTTTGACAATCTTATTGGCTTGTTTTGTACTTAGCTTATTTGTTTTTTTTTAAAGTTTTCTAAAAAGTTTTTTATTTTTAAAGTTTGCTTATTATGTTTGGCATTTTGTGTTTTTATAAAGTTTATGAATTTCGTCTTTTAAAAGCTTTCAAATTTACGCTTATTAATTTGTTCAAGTTTCGGTTTAGTGTGCTTATTGATAGTGCTTAATGAACTTTAGCTTATTTTCATTTTCGGATTATTTTTGTGTTCCATCGAAATATTGGGTATTACACATTCCGACGGGCGGCCTATGTTCCATCGCAATAACCCTTGTGGTTCCACTTTGTGATAGCTTGGGTAATTCCCCCTTATTCCGATCATGATTCTGATCGCACATTGCGATCTGGATTGCGACGGGGTTTAGGGTTGTATTGCGCCGGAATGCTGCCCAATTCTGGATAGCCACATTCGATGGATTTCACTTTATGTTATTAATACAAGGATTTTACACCAAGTATAAAATCTTATCGTCTGATCTCTTCGAATTGATTATTGGAAGAAAGTGTGACTCAATTGTTCTTGGTGGAAGATAAATGGTTTGGTTGATTATCTATTTTAAACTAATAGCAAATATGTAAATGTCGTTGAGTAAAATAAGAGCTTTTAAAGATTAAACTAAAAGGACGAGTTAAAAATAAATGCTTGAAAACTTAAAGACCAGATTAGAAAAATACTTGAACACTTAATAAATCTAAAACTTGAAAACTTTATAAAAACAAGAAATTAAACTCATCGGAATACCCAATCGGAATATACTCAAAAAGGGAAACAATTGGAATGTGTAAAAGGAGGTTGATCGGAATATCAATAAAGACTTGTTTTCGGAATAAGGCAAAACTTAATTCAATCGGAATACATCTAAAACCAACAATCGGAATACATGAAATCGAGTCAAATCGGAATGTTTTACAAGACACCCACGTCGGAATGATAGTGCAATCGGAATCCCCAATCGGAATCCAGTAAAAGGAAGCAGTCGGAATATTGTGAAACGTCCCAATCGGAATGTGCCTAAAACCCCCACAATCCGAATGTTAAACCCTAATCCGATCAGGGTGATCGGAATAATAGTAAGCAAATCGTAATAGCATAAACCCTTTTCCGATTTAGAGATCGGAATACAAAGGGAAGTGCAAATCGGAATGTTGAAATCGGAAAAGGGTTTAAACTGTTTCCGATGACCTACGAATTCGAAAATAAGCTAAGCTATAAGCTATTAGGAATAAGCTCAAACCAAAACTTGATCGAATCAGTAATGAAATAGACTAAATAAGCATAAGTAACAACTTCTCCAAACTTTAAATAAACAATCTTTTAAATCAAACTATAAAAAGATAAAACTTTTCAAAGAAAACTTTCAAAAAGTAAATAAGCTAAACATACAAATAAGCCAATAAGCACAAAGATCTTAAAGCTTAACCGTTTGAAAGCTTATGTAGGAATAAAAAGATTAACTTTTTAAGCACGAAAACATCAAGATCAACACGGATCATAAATATTTCGCACCAAAAGTAAACTAAAATCAAGAAAGGTAGAAAGAGATTAATGAACAAAAAGCTTAACTTGAATTTGATTAATGAAATCCAAATAAAAAAAGTTTAAACTTGAAAGATTAAAAGAAAGAAAAGATAAAAACTTAGTGAGAGAAAGTTTGGAACTTTCTCTCTCTAAAAACTAGAAAGGAAAATTTGAAAAATGAAACTAGCTAACTCTCCTCCTAATGTGATTAGGAAGGTATTTATAGGGAAATGGGGAGTGCATGTGTGGTGCTTCCTTCTTTCTTTTCTTCTCGACTCGATTTAATTCTTTGTCTTTTATCGACGTCGTCTCGGGATTTGAACTTGTCTTAATATTTTTTCTTCTTTAATTTAGACTTGAGTTCTTCGACTTCATTAAACTTCCGTCTTTAGACTTTTTCTTCGATAAATCTTCAGAATAGGTCTTGGACATCCGTTCTTTAAGCACTCTTGATCTCTTGACTTCGTCTTTTCTCGTTTTCTTCGATAAAAGCCCGTGAAAGCCCGTGTTTTCTTCCTTTTTCATCTTTTGGTCCTAAAACACAATAAAAACACAAACCACTCATAATTCCGACTTTTACGACATAAAATACACGTTTTGGTCATGTTATTATTGGAAATAAGTGGTAAAAGGATAAGTGTTTTCACACTTATTAAATCCCCTACACTTGACCATTGCAATGTCCTCATGCAATGCATTAATTTTAAAGCACGGTTTACATTTTCCATCATAAATAACCCACCCTGGCCTTTATTAAATACTAAACATTTATGGAAAGTAAGAAGATAGAAAACAAGTAAAGAAATCAAATACTTACATTGGTTTTAGGCGGCCATGTACGTTTATCATCCTCAAGTTTCACGTTCCCCATACCAAGCTTAAAAACGAGATCATTGTTATTATAAGTTAGCAAACTAATACGAATTCATGTGGGCCAATTATTCACTTAGAATCCCTTATTCCTAGGTTTATCTCTTATATTTTATTCTTGTCTTGAATGATCACAAGGATGCATTGTTTGACTTATTTCGATAGTTATTTAGGCCGAAAATAAAGTGGGCGATTTAATCAATAGTTAGCTAAAGGACAAAATCTTTTAAAACTTCTTCTCGGGACCTCATAAAGTTCATATCTTGGCATAACTCGCTTCACGATTTGAGACCTTTCTCGGACCGATATTTGGCAGCGACTTCATACTTCGAATCTTTGAGAGACGTTCTTGAAATTATCGTCTTCTCTTCATAATAGGAATTTATTTACTTGAAGTTTTTGAGAGATTCTTCATATTTGGACCACGAATTCTTCATTTTTCTCCAATCTTTATTTTGGACTTTGATATACAACGATCCGCCTCCCTTTAGGACTTGGATCTATTTATCCTCATACCTTGCTAGGGTCTTTTTGGATAGACTTCTCCATGATCTTTTGGGGAGTATTTGCTTTTCGTCGTGTGTCTTGATCCTTCATATTGATTTTCGATAAATGATTCTTCACATCACTTTTGGATCTTTAGCAACCAAATGTAGTCCTCATGCCTTGTTAGGGCCTTTTCGGACTCGCCAATCTTCGCATCCCGCTTCAATAAGTTATGCCTTGGCTATGAACTCTAATTAATACCGAGCAACTTTTAAACGATATTGGGCTAGAAGCTAAGTAACTTTTCGAATCGTACAACCTTATTTATTGCAGATAAATTTATTAACAAGAGATGGGAGAATAGGCTCATAATTAACTCACATAAATTCACGAAAGAATACCAAACTTATAATTGACTCTGTCATCTCTCGTCCTCCACAGTTTAAAATCTCAAGGAATGAGACTCGTGGATGCTTAGCCTATTAAATCAAAGTTTTGGGTTTTCGAGTCATCTATAGGATCTTGCAAACTCTGACTTTTTCAAGTTTAGAATTCGCATTTTAAAGTTCCCTTGATAAACGACTCTCTAGGATCAATTATAGGAACTTGCAAAAAGTTCTTGTTCTTACCCGTGAGAGTTAATACTTTCGCATTTTAAAGTTCCCTATATAAAATCCTAGCAAGACTTGACTTAAACACGTTAAGGATACTAGCTAGAGTAAACTTTAGATAAGTAAACTCGGGTTGAGTCAAAATATTCACGACTTTGAAAAATCAAAACCACTTTATTGAAAATTTATTCTAGCAATGGAAAGAAAATAATCATAACAAAGGAAAATACAACTATACAACTAGGCCAAAATAGATTAAAAATTTTGAAAAATGTCGAAAAATCAAATTTTCCGGTTAAAATGATGAGAAATTCATGGAAAAGACCACTTACTTCGATATAAGTCCCCCTACACTTGATATAAACATTGTCCGCAATGTTTAAGCATGTGGGAGTAAACTCCCCTACACTTATGACATTGTGCACTTTGTTTAAATCTTGCTAAGGAAAGGACAACTATAGTGATTTCAATGTGAACATATAAGATATGAAATTGAATCACGAGAGTTTAGGATAGAACCGGGAAGATGGGAACACGGGATCATGGTTCGTCAAAAGTCATCGAGGTGCTCTTTGAAGCTTGAATCCCTGCACAAAATAAGAATCAAGACAACCAACACATACGGAGGTCCCCCTACACTTATTATGAAAGCAGTAAAGGATAGATCATGGGTTGCCTCCCGAGAAGCGCTTGTTTTCTATAACCGAGTCACGAGCCTGACTCGACCCAAATTTAGTTCATGGGAAACATGGTGAGGGATGGAATCATCTCATGAGAGATGTCCTCACCAAAGTACAGCTTCAAACGCTGGCCATTCACCTTGAAATTAGGCCCATTTGGCTGAGAAAGCTCAATGGTCCCATAGGGAAAGACTTTGGCGACGGTGAATGGACCAGACCAGCGGCTCTTCAACTTGCCCGAGAAGATCTTTAACCGAGAGTTAAAGAGTAAAACTTGATCACCAACGTGGAACTCTCGGTTCTTAATCCTTGCATCATAGATGATCTTGATCTTCTCCTTGTAGATCAGTGAGTTCTCGTAAGCTTCATTCCTCAGTTCATTAAGCTCGTTGAGTTGAATCTTGCGAAGATCACCGGCTTTGTTGATGTCGAAGTTAGCCCACTTCAAGGCCCAGTACGCCTTATGTTCCAACTCGATAGGGAGGTGGCATGCTTTCCCGTACACAAGACGAAAGGTGTACAACCAATCGGGGTCTTATAAGCAGTACGGAAAGCCCACAAAGCATCATCTAACTTATCGGCCCACGAGGCACGATGCTCTCCCACAGTACGCTCCAGAATTCGCTTCAATCCACGGTTAGAAATTACGGCTTGACCATTGGTTTGAGGATGATAAGCGGTGGAAAGACGGTGATTGACACCGTACTTAGCCATGACTCTTGTGAATTGATCATTGCAAAAATGAGTCCCGCGGTCACTAATAATAGCACGAGGAACGCCGAATCGAGCAAAGAGCTGCTTCAAAAAGTTCACAACCACCCTCGCATCGTTCGTAGGGAGAGCCTTGGCTTCAACCCATTTAGAAACGTAGTCAACGGCTACGAGGATGTACTTGTTCCCTTTGGATGATGGAAATGGCCCCATAAAGTCGATGCCCCATACGTCAAAGATTTCACATTCTTGTATGAAATTTTGAGGCATCTCATCTTTATGTGTGATCTTGCCTTGGCGTTGGCAAGCATCACAATGCTGAACCATTTCGTGAGCGTCACGATAAATGGTGGGCCAATAGAATCCAGAGTCAAACACTTTATTAGCGGTGTAGTTGGGACCAAAGTGACCACCGGTGGGTCCTTTATGGCAAGCATCAAGGATTTGAACCGCTACCGGTCCATCAACACATCGACGAATAATCAGATCAGCACATTGTTTGAAAAGGTAAGGGTCGTCCCAGAAATAATGTTTAATATCTTTAAAGAACTTTTTCTTTTGTTGGGACGTGAACCCTTCCTTGAGAATTCCACCCGCTAAGTAGTTTGCAATGTCCGCAAACCACGGGGTGTCATCGAGATTTGGATTGATAGACATTAAGGCCTCAAGGGGAAAAGAGTCATTGATCTCTTTATTCGGATGATCCCCTTGATAAGGATCCTCAAGTCTACTGAGATGATCCGCCGCTAGGTTTTCAGCTCCCTTTTTGTCACGAATTTCAATGTTGAATTCTTGAAGGAGCAAAACCCAATGAAGAAGTCTTGGCTTAGAATCTTGCTTAGTCATCAAGTACTTCAACGCGGAATGATCGGTATACACGATGGTGGTAGAAAGGACAAGATAGGGGCGGAACTTTTCAAAAGCATACACTACAGCTAAAAGCTCTTTTTCGGTAGTGGTATAATGCAATTGAGCCCCCGTCATTGTCTTGCTAGCGTAATGGATTCGTTGGAAGTGTTTGTTCACTCTTTGGCCCAAAACCGCTCCAATAGCAAAGTCGCTAGCATCACACATCAACTCAAAAGGTAGCTCCCAATTAGGGGTAACCAAGACCGGTGCCTTAGTTAGCTTATCCTTAAGAAGATTGAAGGATTCAAGACACTCTTTGGAAAAGATGAAAGGAGTATCTTTTTCCAAGAGGTGGGTCATCGGGCGAGCGATTTTAGAAAAATCTTGAATGAATCGGCGATAGAAGCCCGCATGACCGAGGAAACTTCTCACACCCTTCACGGTTGAAGGTGGAGGCAATTTTGCAATAACATCGACTTTAGCACGGTCCACTTCAAGACCGGCTTTGGAGATTTTGTGTCCTAGCACGATGCCTTCTTTTACCATGAAATGGCATTTTTCCCAATTTAGAACAAGGCGAGTGTCTTCACACCGCTTAAGCATACGTTCTAAATTGGCAAGGCAAGCAGAGAAAGAATCAGCATAAAGCGAGAAATCATCCATGAAGACTTCCATAGTTTCTTCAACCATGTCATGGAAGATAGCCATCATACACCTTTGGAAAGTCCCAGGAGCATTGCATAAGCCGAAAGGCATTCTTTTATAGGCAAATGTTCCATAAGGACAAGTGAATGTGGTTTTCTCTTGGTCTTTGGGATCGATGGGAATTTGAAAATACCCGGAGAAACCGTCTAAGAAGCAGTCATAGTCATTACCCGCTAGACGTTCAAGCATTTGGTCCATGAAAGGAAGGGGAAAATGATCCTTTCTCGTAGCATCATTGAGTTTGCGATAGTCTATACAAACTCTCCACCCTGTAACGAGACGAGTAGGAATCAACTCGTTGTTTTCATTGGGAACAACGGTGATTCCGCATTTCTTAGGCACACAATGGACGGGACTAACCCACGGTGAATCCGAGATAGGATAGATCATTCCCGCATCAAGAAGTTTGATAACCTCTTGTTTGATTACGTCATGGATCTTAGGATTCACCCTTCGTTGGCTTTGAATAGTGGGTTTAAAGTCGTCCTCCATGAGAATTTTATGTATGCAAAAGTGAGGATCAATTCCACGAATATCGAAGATCTTCCACGCAATCGCTTTCTTATGATTCTTCAACACGGCGATAAGTCGGGATTTTTCTTCCTCTTTCAAGTCCTTAGCGATGATGACGGGTGATTTCTTGTTGTCTTCAAGGAAAACGTACTCGAGATGAGACGGTAGGTCCTTAAGCTTTAAATCCGGAGGATTTTCGATAGAAGGCCTAGTCAAATTCGGTTCATCGATAGAGATATCCTTAGGAGATGGTGGAGAAGTATGGTCCTCATTGAGAAGTTTCTCAATGGTACGAATATATTCATCCCAATTGGAGGGAGAATCGTCATATTTTAAGTCCACATCTCCCAAAGTTGCTTCAAATTATTTCAAGATGAAATCACTTTCTCCAAATGGAGTCAGTGATGGAGCAATAGAGGCAACGGTCTCAACAATGGGTAGAGAAGAAGAACCACTTTTACAAGCGTCTTTGAAATGTTCTTCACAAGCCTCATCAAGAACATCAATGATATTAACACTCTCGTTTTCTGAAGGCTGCTTAGAAAGTTTACCCATGTTGAAGACGATTTTATCGTCGCCAACTCTCATGATTAATTCACCCGTGGCTACATCGATGAGAGTGCGACCGGTCCTCAGGAATGGACGTCCAACGATTAATGGAACACGGGGGTCCATCTCGTAGTCAACGACAACAAAATCCGCCGAGAAGGTGAATTTGTCAACGCCAACGAAGACGTCTTCGGCTATCCCAACTGGATAAGCAACCGTACGGTTGGCTAATTCCAAAGTCATTCGTGTGGGGACTAGCTCGGGGAGAGATAATTGCTTCCAAACACTTAATGGCATTAAGTTAATACTAGCACCTAGATCGGCTAGGGCCATACAATTCTCTACTCCCGGGAAGTTGCAAGGAATCAAAAAACGACCTGGATCACCAAGTTTGGTGGGCAATTTCCTAAAGAGCACTGCGGAGCAATTCTCATTAAGTTGGGTCTGAGCAATATCGAGAAGTTTCTCCTTATCATTGAGAAGATCTTTAAACATTTTAGCATATTTGGGCATGTGAGCAAGAGCCTCAACAAAGGAGATATTGAAATTCAGTTGTTTGAACATTTTAAGAAAGTTCGAAACCTGAATATCATCCTTGTTCTTCAATTTCTCTTTCCGCAACCTCGAAGGATAAGGTATATTAGGTTGAGATGAAGGCTTTGGGATAGAATTCGCACTCACATCCTTGGGTGGTGGAGAGGTAGAAGTAGAAGGTGGTGGAATTGGAGAAGTAGAAGTTGGAGGAACAGAAGATGGAGGATTTGGAGAAGGAGACTCATTTTTCTTTGTCACAATCACCAGTGTAGGTGTAGGAAGCTCGGGTTCCTTTAAACCTTTTCCACTGCGAGTGGTGATTGCTTTCATCTCCCCGCTTGGATTAGCAACGGTGTTACTCGGAAGAGAACCCGATCCAGAGGCTTGATTACTAGGGAAGAAACTAGTCATCATGTTCCTCAAGTCATTCATTTGACTTGCCAAAGTGTTTCGCATATCAGCTCGAAGATCATTCCCTTGCTTCACCATATCTGCTTTCATGTTGGCCATTTCCCGCTGAATATTTTGCACGATCACATCATTAGTCCTCATGTAGGTTTCAACATCTTGGTGTAATGCGGTGGGTTGGTTGGGAGGAGGAGCATGATAGGCGGGTGGTTGATAAGCAGGTTGTTGGTAAACTTGGTTGTTTCTTTGAGGTGGATATGGGTTTCTTTGGTTTTGATATGGAGTTGGAGCACGTGGTTGGTTTTGATTGTTGCGATTGAGGTTGTTTGGGTTTTGTGGGGGAAAACCAGGTGGTGAAAGAAAGTTGTTTGAGCGATAGCTGAGCAAGTTGCGGTCACCTTGAGGACGTGGTTGATAGCCTCCCGTAGAATAGGTACCGTTGGCGGCATACACATTTTCCGGATTGTCGTGAGTCGAAGGACAATCGGTGTATGAGTGAGATCCCCCGCATATATCACAAGATTGAGTCATAGCATTGGCTTGGGCAGTGATAGCTTTAGTATTATTGGCGGCTTGGAGAGCAAGTGATTCAACAAGCGAAGTAAGCTTATCAAGTCTCTTGTCGCTCTCATTAGTGCTAGCACTAGCCACATTGGTCCGAACACTCTTAGTTTGTACTCTAGACGTGTTCTCAATGATATCCCAAGCAGCATTAGAAGACTTAACCAAAAGATTACCCCCCGAAGCACTATTTAGTGAATCTTGGTCATTCATGCTTAAACCATTGTAAAAAGTATTAATTTGGTGCACTTTGGTAAAACCATGCTCATCGTACTTTTGTTCAAAAGTAATGATTTCATTCCGCAAAGCGGTAGTACGAGAGGGTGGGAAAAAGTAGTTTATGAATTTGGTCTCTAAGTCCGTCCACGTAAGAATACTTTGTGGCGGTTCCTTATCAAGCCAATGCCGGGCTTGTCCCTCTAAGGAGAAAGGAAAAAGTTGCAAGCGAATTACCTCTGGTGAAACCCCATTGAATTTGACCGTATTCGTGAGTTGAAGGAACCTTTTGATGTGGTCATGAGGATCATCAATGGTACGCCCAAGAATGATTGAGCATAGACCATTTGAATAAATCCGGATTTGAGCTCAAAGTTGTTGGCTCCAATCGCGGGTATGACAATAGCATCGTGGTTGCCCTCTACATGTGCTTGCAAAAGCTCGATCATAGGACGATTGTCCGGTAGAGGTTCATTGTTTTTATTATTCATGTTGTTTTGAGGTGGATTATTATTGTTGTTGTGTACACCGGCCATGTCTAAGTTATCGAGAGTCTCGAGCTCTTGATAAGACGTTGATCGAGTGCGCATACACCTGCAAAAGAACTAACAAAGCAAGAAATATTTTTGGTTTTTAATGTTTTTTTTGTATTTTTGAAAATTTTATATTTTTTTAGGATTTTTGAAAATTTTAAAGCAAGGAAAATAACGTTCAAAGATGAACGGATCCCAAAATCCAACGCGTCTCTCACTAAAAACCGTTAATCTTAACGAAAAGAGCCGGCAGCGGCGCCATTTAATACAAGGATTTTACCCCAAGTATAAAATCTTATCGTCCGATCTCTTCGAATTGATTATTGGAAGAAAGTGTGACTCAATTGTTCTTGGTGGAAGATAAATGGTTTGGTTGATTATCTATTTTAAACTAATAGCAAATATGTAAATGTCGTTGAGTAAAATAAGAGCTTTTAAAGATTAAACTAAAAGGACGAGTTAAAAATACATGCTTGAAAACTTAAAGACCAGATTAGAAAAATACTTGAACACTTAATAAATCTAAAACTTGAAAACTTTGTAAAATCAAAAAATTAAACTCATCGGAATACCCAATCGGAATATACTCAAAAAGGGAAACAATCAGAATGTGTAAAAGGAGGTTGATCGGAATATCAATAAAGACTTGTTGTCGGAATAAGGCAAAACTTAATTCAATCGGAATACATCTAAAACCAACAATTAGAATACATGAAATCGAGTCAAATCGGAATGTTTTACAAGACACCCACGTCGGAATGATAGTGCAATCGGAATCCCCAATCGGAATCCAGTAAAAGGAAGCAGTCGGAATATTGTGAAACGTCCCAATCGGAATGTGCCTAAAACCCCCACAATCGAAATGTTAAACCCTAATCCGATCAGGGTGATCGGAATAATAGTAAGCAAATTGGAATAGCATAAACCCTTTTCCGATTTAGAGATCGGAATACAAAGGGAAGTGCAAATCGGAATGTTGAAATCGGAAAAGGGTTTAAACCTTTTCCGATGACCTACGAATTCGAAAATAAGCTAAGCTATAAGCTATTAGGAATAAGCTCAAACCAAAACTTGATCGAATCAGTAATGAAATAGACTAAATAAGCATAAGTAACAACTTCTCCAAACTTTAAATAAACAATCTTTTAAATCAAACTATAAAAAGATTAAACTTTTTAAAGAAAACTTTTAAAAAGTAAATAAGCTAAACATACAAATAAGCCAATAAGCACAAAGATCTTAAAGCTTAACCGTTTGAAAGCTTATGTAGGAATTAAAAGATTAACTTTTTAAGCACGAAAACATCAAGATCAACACGGATCATAAATATTTCGCTCCAAAAGTAAACTAAAATCAAGAAAGTTAGAAAGAGATTAATGAACAAAAAGCTTAACTTGAATTTGATTAATGAAATCCAAATACAAAAAGTTTAAACTTGAAAGATTAAAAGAAAGAAAAGATAAAAACTTAGTGAGAGAAAGTTTGGAACTTTCTCTCTCTAAAAACTAGAAAGGAAAAATTGAAAAATGAAACTAGCTAACTCTCCTCCTAATGTGATTAGGAGGGTATTTATAGGGAAATGGGGAGTGCATGTGTGGTGCTTCCTTCTTTCTTTTCTTCTCGACTCGATTTAATTCTTTTTCTTTTCTCGACGTCGTCTCGGGATTTGAACTTGTCTTAATAATTTTTCTTCTTTAATTTAGACTTGAGTTCTTCGACTTCATTAAACTTCCGTCTTTAGACTTTTTCTTCGATAAATCTTCAGAATAGGTCTTGGACATCCGTTCTTTAAGCACTCTTGATCTCTTGACTTCTTCTTTACTCATTTTCTTCGATAAAAGCCCGTGAAAGCCCGTGTTTTCTTCCTTTTTCATATTTTGGTCCTAAAACACAATAAAAACACAAACCACGCATAATTCTGACTTTTACGACATAAAATACACGTTTTGGTCATGTTATTATTAGAAATAAGTGGTAAAAGGATAAGTGTTTTCACACTTATTAGTTATTCCGATGGTTTTAGTTTTCATAGTATTCCGATGGTTTCCTTTTTAAACATTCCGATAGCTTTTGTATTTACTCATTCCGATGGTTTGTCTTTTCAGTATTCCGATAGATTTCTTTTTCTTGTATTCCGATCTAGCATTCCGACAGAAGATTCCGATGGTGTATTCCGATCTGAGAGTTGTTATTCCGATGGTTTTGTCGTGACAACATTCCGATGGTGACAACATTCCGGAACTCAATTCGAAAAGATCGGACGATAACTTTTAACCCTAGCAAAAGCAAAATTTCAGTAGGTTTTCTGATGGTGAGAATAAGAGTAATTATTTACTCTATCGTGCGTGTTGAGCACTTAGCTTCGTTCCTTAACTATATTAGGCTAAGTCTCATTAAACTGAGGACGTGAAATGATAGAGTCAATAATAAGTTACTATGCTAAACGTAGAGTACTCATATTCTTTCAGAAACTCATGTGTTTTAATTGTTTGTTTTTTCTCCCAACACTTGCATATAAATAAAATCTTAATAAATATTGACTTAGCGGGTTAATCTTATTGTTGGTTTTTAACTAATTTTAGTAGTTTTCATGTAATTAAAATGGGAAAACATTTAAGCTTCGACAAGATCACGGATTTTAAGTATTGGCAAACCGAATAATCGAAACCTTCCCCAATAATAATTTTTAAGTTCATCTCACCGAGTTAAGCAAAAATTTGAAGCTCACAAGGCCGAAAAATCTATTCAAAATCGAAGTGAATGTCTTTAAACCTTGAAGCTTTAAAGATCCAAAATTTGTTTCGACGTGAGAATATACGTCTTTGGCCATAATAAACACCTCATTGCGAGATTAAATAAAAGACAAGACAAGATCGAAGTCATAATAAAAGCTCTATGGCAGAGTTGAATAAAATATGGAGGTAAACCAAAGATAATAAAGCCTATCCGGTTAGGGGCATATAAAATTATTGGTAATAATTCAAATGTTTAAATCCGTTGTAAAACCATGTTTATCGAGTCTTACTTGTTGACTTAATTTTTTGACATAGTTATCTATTAGGAAAGGTTACTAATTCGATGATTTTGGTTACACCGTTTTCACTCTATTTTAGGACCTTAATCTCTATTCATGCATAAGTAAAAAATGTATCCTCGTGATCTTTAAGACAAAAATAAAATATAAGAGATACACCTTAGGAATCAGGGAGTCTAAGTGCGTGATTAAGGCATATGAGTAGTGTTACCATTACTAACTTATAATAAGAATGATCTCGTTTCACGCTTAGCATAGAATTAAGTGAAAATCGAGGACGACGAAATTATTTCTATGAAGTATTCACGTGCTCTTATTCTTTGACCCTAAAAGTCACTTAATCGTGATGAAAATAATACATTATGTCTAAAACATATCTACATAAGTTAAGTTAAGTTTATTTTCAATAAATGTCAAATAAAAATGATTTTTGGAAGTGCTACGATACTTAATTCTAGCATTGCGTGAGGGCACGGAAATGGTTTAGTATGGGAGAGTGATGAGACTCTAGTTATACATAGTGTCATCGCCTAAATCGGGCTTAAAATGCGGAAAACTATCACAAAACCTTGCAAAACCCCTTATTTTCTTCATTGTGTGATTGTAGGTTCGGATATCGTGCAATTTCCAAAAGATCACAAGAATCAAGCAAAAACGAACACGGGAAACGAAGCCACACAAAAGAACCGGACCCGGATGTTGATTTTCCAAAAAAGGCCTTGAAGAATTGAAGATGTACAAGTTTGAAGAATTTACACTTTATACTCTTGTATACCTCATAATTACAAGATTGGTCCTTAAAGTTTCAAGACTTGACATAATCGGCCCTTGAAGAATGGTCAAATTTCATATTAAGTCCTTTTCAAAGCTACATAAAAAATGAGGAGTAATATTGCCAAAATGAAAGTTATATTGCAAAGAATAAATCTACCAAAAGTTTACAAAGTATGGAGGGACTGTTTTGTTAATATGTTCAAAGAAGAGGGATGATTGCTGCCTTAAACCAAACCTATTTTAAACCCAACCAACCCAATAAATAAACCCATAAAAGCCCAACTCTCTTAACCTTGCCCATACTTTACCTGGCCCCTTATTTAAATTAACATTTGTTAATTATATGGCACTTAAAACTTTCTTAACCCTCCCAACAGATCAAATGTGACCCTGCTCACTTAAACCTCAAAAATCTTAATCCATTTAATACAAAGGGAAAATTGTCAATAATATCCGGATAGCAATTGACCTTCTCCTTAATCATTCCACATCACCAAATCACACTCCACGTCACGCCATTGCCCCAACCATGTGTGCCCCGCTTCATCTTTGGGAAGAAAACAAAGAACAATAGAAATCCAATGGCTAAGATTGCATTGGTTGTTTTCCAAAACATCACCAAAGGCCCAAGATTAATTCTACATGGGTGGCATCACATGGCAATATAAAATCTCATCACATGGTAGATTTTGACCTAGAGAAAATTCTTCAAGATTCAAATTTTTCAAGGACTTTTTAGGAAATTAAGCATTATGTTTTATGTATGACATTGTAATCTAGAACCTTCACTTTCATATTATAATTAGCTAGTAGTAGGTCTTGTAACTTTATTTTTTATTCCATAAATTTGTTACCTTTGGTTTTTAAAAATTAACGTAGTTGAAATCTTTAGCCAATGCAGATTTCTAAGTTCCATTTACATTATTGTTCTTTTAATTTCTTGCTTTAAAATTCTACAATTTATTTTTTCATGTTTATTCAAACTGAATTTCAAAAGCAATTTTGTTAAAAGTTTGGAGACCCAAGTTTTTATACTTTGATTGAATGCACTTGGTTTGACGACCAAGTGCAAGGAAGAAATATAAGGACTTGTTTCTTTCAGTTTTGGTTACTTATATCTCATTCACAACCTTTTTTATTCTAAGTGGTTTTGAGAGAAAAATCAGTATTTTTTGGTTAACACTTATTGTAGCTATAAGCTCATACCTAGCTTATCTGAAAAATAAGCTAGGTTATTAAGCTTATTGTTACTTGGTTTGCTTGTTTGTGTTGTTCACAAGTTCAAGTTCCCTTGGTAGATTGTTAGTAGATTTTGTTGATTCTCTGATGATCTATTTTAGTTTGCACAAGCTCGTCCACAAAAGCTCCTTTTGGTTTAAAAAAAGCTAGTTGGTTGCATCAACTTATTAGCCTGGTGTGGATTGTACATCATTCTAGGTTACTAGCTTAGAACTCCCCTAGTTTCTTTCTACATAAAAAATTGAGTGAATTGTGATTTTGCTTATGCCTGCTCATATTGGTAGCTTTGATATTGGATCTTGTTGATTTTCATGATTATGTATGTTTTCAAGTAGTTATATGCTTTCTGTGATTTAATTTGTTGAAGTGTTTTTGACAATATAAAATCAGTATTAAGGGGTGCTTAGGAATAAGTAATCTAAGGTTTTAAGTGACATAAAAATTGAGCCTTATTTCCTGCACACCTTTGCTCTTATTAGATTAATCATATTTCAATGTTTGTTTGAGTTTGTTAGTATAAAAGATCAATTTTGCATATTTTCATTTTTCTACCATTATTAAAGTGATTGTCTGATTTCCATACTATCTAATATATGTTGCCTTTGTGGTGTTTGCTCATTATCTCTGATAATATGTGGTAGATAGCTGTTGGTATTTGGTGTGAAGCATTTGTTGTGCAAAAACAATTATATCTTAAGTGGTCAAACATATTAGAGAACACTATCTTCTCATATTTAGATTTTAGGTTTTGAGATTTTGTATGGTATTAGTTTCAGGTTAGAACAACATTTGTCTTTAATTAGATTTAAGTTTGGTAGTTTATTTTGGCTTATTGCTCAAACCAAAATTCGTCAAATTGCAACTGTATTAGCAA
The DNA here is from genome assembly GCA_025667525.1 of Glebionis coronaria. NCBI lineage: Eukaryota > Viridiplantae > Streptophyta > Magnoliopsida > Asterales > Asteraceae > Glebionis > Glebionis coronaria. The sequence goes on from CM046877.1 coordinate 498,936,347, forward strand.
ACCTCTTTATACTAACAGTGGTAAACAATTTCGCCACTGTTAGTTATAAGTTCTTTGTCACGGCTTGTGTATTTTTTCTGTCTTGATTTTTTAGCTAATTTTGCTTGTTATCTGCTTAATCTGTGATCATTTTTGTTATTCTTGGCTTATATTCACCCCAATAAGCCAACTGCTTATTGAGGTTGTCTTATCCAAAAAAGAAAAAAAAAATTGGTAAAAAGGATACTAGCCTGGCTCGAAACTATACCCTTGTCGGGCAGGGGTTCAGTGCTTTACCAGTGTGCTAGTCCTTTAATCTTGTTACAACTTCATCTCCATTTCTATTTCAATACTTTATTATTCCTTCATTAGATAATAAGTCGTGGCTTATTCGTGGCCAATCTAGCTTATTGCATCAAGCTGGCGACTCCTCTTTATTTTTCCCATAAAGTATATTGAATTTAAGTAGTTTTTACGTATTTTTCCATTATAGTTTAATATTTTTAATCTATTTTTTATTATGTTTTTATTTAAGTCAACTAAAAATAGAAAATTTAGATTTAAAATTTTTGAATAATAATTTTTAGCTTTTATTAGTTTAGTTTGAGGTTTACAAGCAATAAAATCAAAATTCGTACTTTTTCTTCTTTATTTTTATTTTTAGGTCTTTAATTAGATTTTAAAAGTAAATAATAATTAATTAAAGGTTTTAAAAAATATTTTTGTGATTTTTTATTGTTTTTTAGACTTTTTAGAAGTTATTTGCAAGTTTTTAGAATTTTTTAGATTTTTTGATGATTTTATTATTTTTCGCCTCGTTTTGCGTGAAAACGTAATTCGTCGTAGTTTAATTCGTCTTAGCATAATCCGTTTTTATTTCTCAAGCCTTTTCTCTTTCCAAAAATGAAACTAATCCAAAAACGTTAAATTGACCATAATTCACACCTCGGTTACAACGAACTCGTCAGTTTTTAAACACATTAACGATTTTCCTAAATCATTATTCGTCTTTATATAACGACCCTATAATATAAACTTATAATTCATTTAAGATACCTTTATGACTTTATCTATAAAAAAAGTATAAAACAATATAGAGCATGGTGTAAGTCCCAAGACGACTTTTGTCGAATATGGGGTATCAAGTCCCGAGACGACTTTTTTGAATCTAGGGTATAAGTCCCGATATGACTTTTTCTTTTCTGCAAATAGATACAGGTTGACTTTGCCATCTTCAACACATAGTGTGCTTCAACACATAGATACAAGTATTAACTTGAGTCTGCCATATTTGACATATAGATATACCTTGAGTCTGCATGAATAACTTGAGGTAATTTGGTTATCCTTCGGATTTGGTAATCCGTAAAAAAAAAGTAAAATAAGGGATACTTTGGGTTATCCCATTTTATTTGGTTTATTGTTTTATTTAGTTTTCTACTCCAGTCCGAGTTATCGCGATCGTCTCTTGGGCTGCAAAAGAGTGTTAGATTATAAATATATCCCAAGCCCGGTTTGTGGGCTTCAGATGGATTAGAGTTCTATAATTATATATTATTATGAATAATCATCTAAATGTAGTCATACGAGTTTATCCACCATTCTACATGTTATACTTCACAATCTTGAACCAAATGTTTATAGTTTTCGTGCTCGAGCTCCCAACTGTCCCACAGCTTGTCACGACCCTGGAAGTTGTTGCAATGGAGAATATATGGTTGAGATCTTGTGATTCAGGAACAATGCCATCTTTAATGGGTAAGGCAACTAATAAGAAAGTATGAGGTGACATGTCTAGTGGTTCATCGTTATTTTCTTGTGCATGTCGTGCAAGATGTAGTAGTCGGGACCACTAATAAGCGGATTACCATAGGTGCTCGAGAATGGGCTTTTGGGATTGAATGTATGAAAGTGAGAGAGTTGAGACGATGATGACCAAGAAATACATAATGATATCTTCATTTAGTCTTTTTTAATGTGTTTTCATAGACTGGAACAGTAAGAGGTCTAGGTGTAGTAACGCCCGACCGACATTGCTTCCGACGTGGCACGACGTTGGTCGGTGTTACTATACCATTGAAGACCTTGTTCCTACGGCGTTGGCCCAGGCGTTTTCGGGGCAACGTGGTTGGGGTGCGTTTTGTAAAAAAAAAACTTTCAAAACCCCCTACGGATTGAGAATGATCAAAAAACTTTATAATCTTACTTGATCTTTGTTTTTTTAGCTGTTTTGGATGATAATCGACTAATTTTTTTTCCTTGTTTTTTGCAGGTTTTCAAATGGAGAAGACGACGGAGGTGGATGAAAAGAAAAAAAAACTTTGTAGTGGCTATGTAACCCTACTTTGATGGTTCTATGTATTCTTTTAAAGCCCACAAATTTAAAATATAAAGCCCAATAAAATTAGATAAAAGCACAATTATTTTTTTAACATCAAAAATTTTAAATATATGTATATTGTTAAGGTTTGTATTTTTTAAACATAATATTATTATTAAAATGCGTATTTTTATTAAACGAATGAAATTATATATTTGATTAGGGGTAATTTTATTCCGTATTGAATTTTTTCTATTTTCATTATTTTTTTATTTTCGTAATTTAACTTGTATATTTAGTTTATGAATGGAATTAGTAGTATGTTTAATAAATGAAATAACTGTTGAGGGGGTTTCATGAAAAATAAAGAAAAGTGATGTTGATTGGTGTTATGATTAAAGAAGTTGGTGTTGGTTTGGTGTTATGCTGATGTGGCTGTATTTCTTTGCTCACGTGGTGTTGGTTTAGTGTTACGACACCTAGCTTTCTAACACTAATTAGTTTACATGAATTATTTTATTTATAATCTATCTATTGGTGTAAATGAGAGTGAAAAAAGTTTGTATCAACACTACAACAAAATCAATGTTTAGGGTCGGACGAAATTTAGGGTCGAAATTTTCGACCCTAAATTAAGGTGGGGGCCCACACATTTTCAACCCAAAAGAGCCCAAAAAGGCTGGTCAAAAAGCAGGTGGGACCCAAAAAATTTAGGGTCGAAATTTCGACCCTAAATTAAAAGTTTTAAATAATTTTAATTTATTTGTTATATAATTTATTTTTAATAATTAAAAACTATTTTAAAAGAATTAAATTTTAAATTTAATAATTTAGGGTCGAAATTTCGACCCTAAATATAAAATTTAAAATAATTTTAATTTATGTATTATATATTATATTTGTAATAACTAAAAATAATTTTTAAAAAAAAATATTTTTAATATTTAAAACTTTAGGGTCGAATTTTCGACCCTAATTTTAAAATTTTAAAAATTTTTCACGAAAAATTTAAAATTTCACACGAAAATTTTTCACGAAAAATTTAAAAAATTCGCGGTTTATATTTAGGGTCGAAATTTCGACCCTAAATTATTAAATATATTTAAAAAAAAAAAAATTTCAAGTGTTAATGCTTTTAAAATATTAATATATGTATATATATTTAGATAATGCAGTAATAGCTAAAAATAATTAAGTCTAAGCAGAACTAAAGCTGTGCAAATAACTTAGCAACTACAAGAACATAACAAGTTCATCAATTACAGCACAAATCCAGAAAGATCAAGCTGGTTACCACTATGAAAAACCAACTAGACTACAAATGACTGTACCCATTGTTTTAGTGCTTTCATTAGTCCCACTATTGATGGTACTAGTTTTAGTGCTTTCATTATGTACCCATTGTGAACAGGAAGATGATAATAGATGTATGTGTGCCATCCATTTTGGGTAGTTGTTTTGCTATTTAATGGTTTGTAGTTTGCCTCCAATTATCACTCACCTCAGTTTTCCAATACTAAAAAAACAACAATAATGGCCTGGTTAGGAAGGTTAGAAGAATTAAAAGAAGTTGCTGGTTCAGATAATTGGACTGATCGAATGGTAGCATATTTTGAACAATCTGCCGAAGCGGACAAACGTTTTGGTCTGAAACTTGAACGTTTACATGAGGTTTTAGATGAAGCTGTTGAAGAAAGACAACAGTTTATCCAGGAATTAGAACGTGCTGGAGATATATATATCTTAAAGAAATGCGCTAAAGTACTGAAAGATACTCAAAAGAAGGATAAGAAAACCTCAAGTCGGTTGGAAGGTTTAATTAAAGATACAGCAGCAAGAATGACTGAGAAGGAGGAATTCGTTAAGAAAATGAAGGATCAATAAATAAGCATTCGTAAATGCTTAGAAGGAGCCTTTATTTATGAGTTTGAGCAAAGTTTGATGAAGGAATTCGTTAAGACTGTGTCTCTTTTAATCTAATTAATAATTGTTGTTCATATAGAATAAGAACCATACTAACACATGTTGTTGTGTATAATGATGCTTCTGCATCTTTTATGGTTTTTGTGTTTGAAATGTACTTGTATGTTTGTATGAATAAAAAAGGCTCCTTTATTTATGAGTTTGAGCAAAATTTGATTGAAGTAAAATGCTTTTGACAGAACTTTTGACTGCAAAACCTAACACAACAGACTTAAACTAAATTTTGTGACTCAAACAAACTAAATTCTCACAATGATTCAAGCTAGAATACTAATTAATCACAGAACCAAACACTCCTAAACATAATTTTATTCGTCACGGACACTTAAACACGCGCTTAATTAAACATTGATATTACAACGATATTAGACTCGTAAACACGGAAAAAAACACATCACAAACTAGTTCAAACTAAGGTTCCCCATGTCATCGTAAAGGTCGTGAAGTAGTGCAGCTGAATCCAATGTGTGCCTATCGGAGTTGCGGTACAACTCTATCATACGCTCAAGTACCATTATCATTCCATTCAAGCGCACACATGCACACGCTGAAGAGCTTGGAGAAGAAACTGGAATCGTTGAAGGTCTGGGAGAAGAGCTTGGAGTCGAAAAGCTCGTTGAAGGTCTTGAAGAAGAGCTTGGAGGAGAAAAGCTCATTGAACCTCCAAGAGAATTGATTAGTAGTTGGACGCGTTCGTCTTTCCACAAAAAAAATTTGCATCCATATGAAACTGGAGGTTGAACCCGTGAACGTGGACAAGCATAGTACAGTCTACCAAAGTTTTCAGTTGTCCACGATTCTCGAAGAACTACATCTCCATGTCCACACCTGCACGGAAAAGCTTCATGCTTCAACATGTACATAATAACAATTTGTTTATGATGATAAGTGTGTGTGATCTGCTGGTGGTTGTGATGATAAGGAGTGTGTGTCGTTCTCTTTTTATGCTAAAAAAGTGAGGGAAATTGTTAACATTTTCCCTCCAATGTTTTCCCTCCAATGTTTTCCCTCCAATGTTTTCCCTCCAATGTTTTCCCTCCAATGCTGGTGGTTGTGATGATAAGGACTCATATCATGTAATACGATACCCTATTGGCTCATATCATGTAATACGATACCCTATTGGCTCATATCATGTAATACGATCCCCTATTGACTCATATCATGTAATACGATACCATATTGGCTCATATCATGCAATACGATACCATATTGGCTCATATCATGTAATACGATACCATATTGGCTCATATCATGTAATACGATACCCTATTGGCTCATATCATGTAATACGATACCATATTGGCTCATATCATGTAATACGATACCCTATTGGCTCATATCATGCAATACGATACCCTATTGGCTCATATCATGTAATACGATACCATATTGGCTCATATCATGCAATACGATACCCTATTGGCTCATATCATGTAATACGCTACCCTATTGACTCATATCATGTAATACGCTACCCTATTGGCTCATATCATGTAATACGATACCATATTGACTCATATCATGCAATACGATACCCTATTGGCTCATATCATGTAATACGATACCCTATTGGCTCATATCATGCAATACGATACCCTATTGGCTCATATCATGTAATACGATACCATATTGGTTCATATCATGTAATACGATCCCCTATTGCCTCATATCATGCAATACGATACCCTATTGGCTCATATCATGCAATACGATACCCTATTGGCTCATATCATGTAATACGATACCATATTGGCTCATATCATGTAATACGATCCCCTATTGCCTCATATCATGCAATACGATACCCTATTGGCTCATATCATGCAATACGATACCCTATTGGCTCATATCATGTAATACGATACCCTATTGGCTCATATCATGTAATACGATCCCCTATTGACTCATATCATATAATACGATACCATATTGGCTCATATCATGCAATACGATACCATATTGGCTCATATCATGTAATACGATACCATATTGGCTCATATCATGTAATACGATACCATATTGACTCATATCATGCAATACGATACCATATTGGCTCATATCATGCAATACGATACCATATTGGCTCATATCATGTAATACGATACCATATTGGCTCATATCATGCAATACGATACCCTATTGCCTCATATCATGCAATACGATACCCTATTGGCTCATATCATGCAATACGATACCCTATTGGCTCATATCATGCAATACGATACCCTATTGGCTCATATCATGCAATACGATACCCTATTGGCTCATATCATGTAATACGATACCCTATTGGCTCATATCATGTAATACGATCCCCTATTGACTCATATCATGTAATACGATACCATATTGGCTCATATCATGCAATACGATACCATATTGGCTCATATCATGTAATACGATACCATATTGGCTCATATCATGCAATACGATACCCTATTGGCTCATATCATGCAATACGATACCCTATTGCCTCATATCATGCAATACGATACCTTATTAATTTTTTATATAAACAAAATAACTTGTTAATATTTTATATAAATAATTTAGTAATTATAAACTCTATTTATTAATGTTTTAAAACATTTTAAAATTAAAATTATTCTCGTTTCGAAATTTACTATTTTAAAACGTAATTATTGTAATTTATAAAATAATTTTACATAAATAAAATATATTGGTGATACTTATTAATTTTTTATATAAACAAAATAACTTATTAATATTTTATATAAATAATTTAGTAATTATAAACTCTATTTATTAATGTTTTAAAACATTTTAAAATTAAAATTATTCTCGTTTCGAAATTTACTATTTTAAAACGTAATTATTGTAATTTATAAAATAATTTTACATAAATAAAATATATTGGTGATACTTATTAATTTTTTATATAAACAAAATAACTTATTAATATTTTATATAAATAATTTAGTAATTTTAAACTCTATTTATTGATTTTTTTTAATTAATTTATTAATTTCGAAATTTAGGGTCGAAATTTCGACCCTAAATTTGGCACTAAAACTTTTTATTTTCAAAAAAATTCACGAAAATTTTAAAATTTTATACCAAAATTAAAAAATTCGCGGTTTATATTTGTCGAATATTAGGGTCGAAATTTTCGACCCTAAAATTTAGGGTCGAAAATTTCGACCCTAATATTCGACCCTAAATTTTATCCACAACTTAACCCAAAACACTCTTCATTCAATCTATCTTCATTACCCAAAAAAAAAAAAACGGGAGCCAATCGCATCATCACCAATCCGCATCATCTCCAATCCGACCACCACCAATCGCATCATCTCCAATCCGACCACCACCAATCCTTCCCACCACCACCATTCCTTCGCATCACCACCAATCCGCATCACCAATTCGCATCACCACCAATCCGCACAACCTTCGCATCACACCACATTCATCACCACAAAATCGTCACCCATCACCACCACAGTCCACCACTTTGTTTTTTTAATAAATATAAAGGTAATTGATTTTTTGTTAAATATATTAATTTTGTTTAATTTTTTGCTAAATGTGACTGTTAATGTTTTGTTATTGTTAAATTATTGTTAATTTTTTTGCTAGCAACCACCACCACCACCGACGGCAGCAATAGCAACCACCACCGCCGGCGGCAGCAGCACCACCACGGCAGCAGCCACTTTATACTAAAGGTGGGTGTTTATTTTTCTTATATTAAAAACGTATGAGCTAATTTTTTTACTTGTTTTCGGCTTATTTTGGCTTAATTGATTTCGGGTTATATTTAGTCTTAGTTGATTTCGGATTATATTTAGGCTTAGTTGATTTCGGATTATTTAGGTTTAGTTGATTTAGGCTTAGTTGATTTCGCTTAGTATATATATATATATAGTTGATTTCGGCTTAATTCTTTTAGGCTTAATGGATTACGGCTTATATATGGCTTAATATTTATTAAGGAGTTTCGACTTATGTATATATAGGCACGAGTTTAATTTTTTTATATGTTTATCGTAGCCAAGATCCAAGTCACAGCCGAGAACCGAATTCCCGAGTCACAGTCGTATAAAAGGTAATGTTTTTTTTTGAAATTGTTTTAGTGTTTGTTTCAAATTAGATAAAATCTCGGAAACCAACTAATTTAGATTTTTTTTATTTTATGTTTGTGTTTGGTTAGCACCGGGACAGTCGAGACAAGTTCCTCATCCGGACCTTTTTTTCTATCTTTCCATCTTTGTTTATTTCAGCCGTGACCGAGGTGTGTAATTAATATTATGCATATGTTTATTATATTATATATTGTTATTCTTTTGTAGTAAATAATTTTAGGATTGTTTTAGGATTCTAGTCGATTAATTTTGGAAAAGCCCCGTCCGAAATTAATCAACCTTAGAAAACCCGTCCGAAATTAATTTATTAGAAATTAATTTCGAAAAGTCCCCATTTTTGGGACTGCTTTTTGAATGTTTTGTCTCATTTAGGATATGAATGCGTATAACTGGTTTATTATTTGAGATGATTTCGACAGCGTTTCTCCTTTACTCCTACGAATATGTCTTTAAAAACACATATTTGGGGAGTAGAGGGGAAATGCTGCCGAAATATTCTCGAATAGTAAATCAGTTATACGCATTCATATATGAGACGAAACATTCAAAGAGTGGGTTAGGATTGCCTTCCATAGTGCACTAGTAGGTGAAAAAACATTCCTGATTGTTTGTTTTTAATGTGTTTAATTAAATCATTTATTTGAATAATGTTTATTTGCAACACAGTTATGATAATTGATAAGAGTTGGACAACTATATCCAATCGTAATTCCGATGAATTTTTATATGGTCTTTTCACCTTCCTCGAGCATTGTAAGACATTTGTGCACCCCATCACACAAATGATCCGTTGCCCATGTAAACGTTGTTGTAACTGTGAGAGATTGGTTGACCTCCACACTCTTGAGGTACACTTATCCCAACACGGGTGGGACGAACATTATACCACTTGGAAATATCACGGTGAACCGATTCTTCCGCTTCCTACACCAGTATCACATTCACCTGAACACCTTGACATGAATACGTTCTTAGAAGATATTTCTGTAACTAATGTCGAAACTACACCGACTCAAACTCCTCCGACTCAAACTCCTCCGACTCAAACTCCACCTGATCAAACAACGGGTCCTAATAACGAGTTTGAAGAGTTACTTAGTAGGTCCACCCAAAAGTTGCACACGCTTACCAATTTGACTACATTGGAATTTACAACAGAGATTGCACACATCAAGGTTTTAAATAAAATTAGTGATGTCGGGTTTAACCAGATTCTAGCTTGTCTCCAGAAGTTTTGTACCCGTAGTCAAGGTTTCAATTTCCCATCGTCATACTATGAAATCAAGAAGACATACAGAAAGATCGGGTTAGGATACGAATCGATTCATGCTTGTATAAACGATTGCTTTTTATATTGGGGATCAGAGGATAACAAAAAGAGGGATGATTGTCCAGTCTGCGGAGAGAGTAGATATAAAGACCCCAAGAAAACAAAGGGGAAGTTGGTTGCGAACAAGGTGGTGCGTTACTTTCCGTTAAAACCTAGACTTCAACGCATGTTCAACACAAAACACATAACAAAGTGGATGACTTGGCATGCTACTGGACAGTCTAAGGATGGCAAGTTGAATCACCCATGTGACGGTAAAGCATGGAAACATTTTGACTTGATGGTACCTGATTTCTCTAGTGACCCTAGAAACGTTCGATTAGGGTTGGCTGCAGATGGTTTTAATCCTTATGGCATTATGAGTCAAAATTACAGCATGTGGCCGGTCATATTGACAGCATACAACACACCACCGTGGATGTGTATGAAAGAAACTTCTTTAATGTTGACGATGTTAATTCCCGGCCCTAAATCACCTGCAAAAGATATTGATGTTTTCCTGGCGCCTTTGATTAAAGAACTCAAAGATTTATGGAAAGGAGTCAGGACGAAAGACGCTGCTACGGGTACTTATTTCGATATGAAAGCGGCGCTTTTATGGACCATCAATGATTTTCCAGCTCGGGGTAGTCTTTCTGGGTGGGTTGGGCAAGGCTACTACGCATGCCCCACTTGTAACAAGGACACTCCATCGATGGCTATCAAGAACAAAATCGTTTATGTTGGTCATAGAAGATGGTTAAGAACAAATCATTATCTAAGGAATAAAACTAGGCAATTCCATGGTAAAGCCGAACGGAAGCCAAAACCGGGAAAGTTTACCGAAATGGATATCCAGTTACAAATTAATAGCCTCTTGAGTCGTAAGCCGGGGAATCATCCAAAAATTAAGAAAAGCAACCCACCTCCTGATAGAAATGTTGAATTGAATTGGACTAAGCGTTCTATCTTTTGGGAGCTTGAGTATTGGCCCTTTCTTCTACTAAAACACAATTTGGATGTCATGCACATCGAAAAGAACGTGCTTGAGGCAATACTGAATATCTTGTTACAAAACGATAAATCCAAAGACACGGCAAAGGCAAGGCAAGACTTGGAAAAATTGGGAGTTCGACCCGAGTTGTGGTTAGTTCCAAAAGGAAACGGGAAGTTTGAGAAGCCTCATCCAAAGTACTCTTTCACCAAAGCTAACAGGGAACTTTTTTGTAAATTCATCAAAGGAGTTAGACTACCTGATGGGTTTGGATCCAACTTTAAGCAAAAAGTCACTGCTAATTATGACAACATAACGGGCATGAAATCTCATGACTGTCATATAATGATGCAACGGTTACTTCCTTACGGAGTACAACAATACTTGCCCAAAAACATTGCAGATCCTATAATCCAGCTTTGCTTGTTTTTTAAGCAGCTTTGTTCTAGAATTTTGACGGAGGAGGACATGGTAAAAGCTAAAAACCAATTGATCAGTGTGATGATTAATTTAGAGCAAATCTTTCCTCCTGCTTTTTTTGACATAATGCCTCATTTGGTTGTACATCTACCCGATGAGGCTATTCTAGGTGCCCTCATTCGCTGCAGGTGGATGTATCCATTTGAAAGATACATGAATAAGCTAAAGAATTATGTCCGAAATAAAGCAAAGCCCGAAGGTTCTATCGCGGAGGGTTATGTTGCAGAAGAAGCATTAACTTTTTGTTCGCGTTATTTTGCTGAGGATGTCAAGACGAGATTTAACCGTCTTGACAGGAATGACGACGGTTTGCCTGAACAAAAAGATAAATTCCAAGTGTTCCGGTCCGCATGCAAACTGATGGGTAGAGTCAAAGATATTCATATGAGTTTAGATGTTACGCGGGCAGTTGTATGGTATATACTTAACAACAGTCCTGAAATCGAATCAGACATCTTGGCTTACAAAGAGTATGTCTCTTCCTTATCTATATTTTAAAAAATCTTCTTTCGGGATGACTTATCCTAATATCATGAACTTTTGCAGAGAATCGCCTGATAACGTGGAAACGAGGTTTCCCACCTGGTTTAGTCACAAGGTAAATACATTAGATATATTACCTTGGAGTTATTGCTCATATATCTAAATATGTTTGTATCTCTTTCGTAGATTCGTGAAAAAAAACCGACAGGCGACTGTAATGAAGAGTTATTCTCTTTGGCATGTGGACATACTAGTGCATGTACATACCCCGCTTGCGTAGTTAACGGTGTGAGGTTTGTGATACATGAACGCGATAAACTTCACACCACTCAATGCAGCGGTGTTTCAACAGCCGGGCTTGATGGAGAGATGTATTATGGTCAACTCGAAGAAATTCTGGAGCTCACTTATATCGGGAACCGCAAGGTTGTGTTGTTTCGATGTAAATGGTTTGACACCATTAACCCCCCAAATTGTACGAAACGCAATAGACGTTCTTACATTGAGCAGGGCATACATCAATTTTGACTAATAAGGAATTTCACAAAAATAACCAATACATTCTTGCGACACAAGTATCACAAGTATTTTACCTTGAAGACCTTGCTAGAAAACCAAAGGGTTGGAAGGTGGTCGAACATGTTTATCATGGCGATGTTGAAGAGTCCGATCAAGATGTTATACATGGTAGCAGTTCATCAAATTTTACGCTGAATGTTGGTTTGACTTGTTTGGAGGATACAAATTTGAGTTTGAATGACGAATCGGCAGAAGTGTCCGCCACACAGGTTAATGAAGACGATGATGATCTAATCAATAATGAAGATGATGACGTTGCACATGCCCTTGATGATGATGATGTTCAAATGTCTGATGATGATGAAGTGAACCCTAATAATGTTGTTGAAGAAGTTTTATCTAGCGATGATTCAGATTGTGATAATTGATCTTAAGTTGTAATTTGAATGAAACAATGATTTAATCTTTAGATGTGTAATTTTTTTTAATGAAATTGTTCTTATATGTTTAAATGTGTAAATTTTTATGAATTTGTGTATTAGCATTAACCGGTCCACGAAATTGTGTGTTCATGTACTTGTTATATTACAGATGGCGTGTGTAGGTGGTAGATCACACGGTGGGGATGGTGATGGTACTCCACCTAGACGACCTACAAAGTCCGTACCTGGCAATTGCGAAAGTAAGAAATTGTGATTTATTTTTATTTTATGTCAACTCTTATTGTTAATTAAGTATGTTTGAATTTTCACGAATCAATAACTTCAATAACTAATCTTTGCAGGTGAACCGATACCACATATGGTTACGGTTAATACGAGCCTAAGGAGGAAGCATAGGGCGCATGGAGGACCTTTGCCAGTTACATTTGATGTTTATGATCTTAATAGCTTCCATCCGTTAGGCAATAATGCTGCGATGTTGAGCTCTCTGATGGGGGAAACAGTCCGACCACTTCCACTTACTTGCGAGTGGGAACAGATACCATTGCACCTCAAAGCCCATATCTTTCCTACACTTGAGGTATTAATTGTTTGCGTTACATCTAGTCTTATTAACTGTTTTGGTTGAAAATTGTTTGTTTATTTAAATGCATATGTTTACATGTAGACCTATTTCAACCTGACGGGTTGGTTGGATAGTCATGATACTGTGACTTATGGCGGGGTAACATATGTGGTGGGAGAAAGGATAAAAATAGGAATTAACTGTAAGTTGAGGCTACTTTGGCGCAAAAATAGGAACTTGTTAAAGCATGACTATTATTCTATCCATGATTCGGCCGAGGAAGCGGCGCTTGTACCGCCCCCATCGAGTTCTACATGGGCCAACAGATCAGCAAGGGAGTGGCGTGATTTGTGCCGGTATTGGTCCGACCCGAAACAGGTGAGGAGAAGTGAAATTAATGCAGTTAACCGCTCGAAAAACAAAGTTTCTACACATCAAGGGAAAAAATCATTCGCTCAAGGAAGGAACGAATATGTAAGAATCGTTATAGTTTTTGTGATCATTTAAAAGTTTTATATTGTTTATTTATATTTTGTTATTAATTTTTTTGGTAAAGATCTTGTTATTAATTTATTTGATATTGTACAGAAAGTCAAGCATGGGTCCGACGAGGACCTTATACAAACTTGGAAGAGGGCACGCACAAACAAGAATGGCACTATGTCCGAGGAAAATGCAGACAGATATGTAAGTAATTTAATTTATACATGCTTTAATAACATATTTTTATTTGTTTTTAACTTCTTTTTTTCTCTTTCTTTTTCACAGTCGAGAATGATGTGCATAAAAGAAGCGATTTCTTGCGGTGCTGAGCAGTACAAAAGTGATCAAGAAATAATTGATCTAGTAAATCCGAGCCGCAACACTCAAAATATCGTCGGCAGGGGCAGGAAGTTGCCGGGTGGTGGTACCTCATATGGATGCGGGAGTAGTTCTTATAGTGAGGGAGTGACTCGAGAACAACTCTCGGAGGTACTTAGGATTCATGAGCAAGAAAAAGAGCTGTTGAGGAAGCAAACCGAGGAGGCGCAGCAACGGGCTAATTTGGCCCATATGTATGCTAGTATGGCGCAACAAAATGCTGAGGTAAACAACGCCCGCCTAAGTCATTTGATTTCTCATTATACTTCACATGTGGGTCGAGGGTATACCGGACCTCCTAACCCTTTTATACCGCCACCCCAATTCGCTTCTATGCCTGGCATGTCTCAGATCCCTGGTATGCCTCAGTTCCCTGGTATGTCTCAGGTCCCTGTTATGCCCCAGTTCCATGGTATTCCTCCCCCTCCCGGATTTCCATATAATGCTCCACTCAACCCACTCCAACCTCCAATTACCCAAAATAACAGTTTCAACAACTGTAATCGACCTGTTGTCAACACCACTGGCCCCTCGAGTTCTAACTCTCGGGAAAGTCCCAACTATACCGTCAGCCTAAATCCTCATCAAAATGATACTCGGACCGTCGACGAGTTGGCTCGAGATCTTGAGAATGCCAACAACATGTCCGATAATGAGCTAATTAACTCGGATGCTGATGAGGGGGATGATTCGGGTGATAATGATCAGGCCAGCGGGGACTATTCAGATTAGGAGTTGTTGGTTTTAGACTTTTTATTTTGTGTAATAACTTAAGACTTGTTAAATTGTGAAACATGGATTTATTGTGATGTGTAATAATTTTAGACTTGTTACATTTGTGAAATAAGGATTTGGTGAAATGTATTCTAACGTTTTGGCTATTTAACGTATTGTAAATTAGTAGTATTGTACTGTTTAGTGATTTGTAATATTGTGGATTTGTTGAAATATAGATTTTATTCCGGAAAAAATGCCGGAAAAAAATCTGGAAAAAACCTGCAAAATGCAGTTTTTTTTGCCCAGAAACCATTTAGGGTCGAAATTTCGACCCTAACCATATAGGTAGGGTCGAAATTTCGACCCTAAATTATAGTTAGGGTCGAAATTTTCGACCCTAAGTTTTAGGGTCGAAATTTTCGACCCTAAATTTTGACCCTAAACCAATCCTGCACGAATTATTTCTGGACAAAAAATAATATAAAATGTTTAGGGTCGAAATTTTCGACCCTAAACTTTAAAGACATTTTCGACCCTAAATTATTAAATTAAAAAAAAAAACGTTTTCATAATCTTTTTAAAATATACACGTGGATATTAAATAAAAAAAAAAATTTCACAAAGATATATAAAATACACGTGGATATTATTTAGGGTCGAAAATTTCGACCCTAAATTAAAAAGAGTTTCGACCCTAATTTTTGGTCAAAATGTTTTTTGAAAAGTGGTGGGCCCCTTTTTTTCGACCCTAAATTACAAAGGGTATTTCGACCCTAGTTTTTTAGGGTCCAAATGTTAGGGTCGACCACTTAGGGTCGAATATTTCGACCCTAAATATTAGGGTCGAAAACCCTTTGTATTTAGGGTCGAAAATTTCGACCCTAAACCCCAAAATTGTTGTAGTGCAAACAACATTACTTATTTTATAAATTTTTAAGTTTCTAAGCAAAACTAAAGTTAGATCTAGGGCGTTTATTATTTAGGTTTTTTTTTTGAAACGGCATTTTCATTAAACAAACTAGCAAGGTGCTAGAGTTACAACAATACAAGATAAGGATTTTTGAGCCACTCAATCCATCTGAATGAAGTTTTGTTTCTAAACCTACACCAAAATAAGAACTAGAGACTACATTATCAAATATAACCGCCTTTGTAGTTTTAATAGAATCAAACAGAAGTTTATTGTGAAACGCCCAAATCAACCATCAAGCAGTGTAATACACTCCTTCCAGCGGCTCCTTAAGTTTCACCTGAAGACGTAGCGAT
The DNA here is from genome assembly GCA_025667525.1 of Glebionis coronaria. Lineage (NCBI taxonomy): Eukaryota > Viridiplantae > Streptophyta > Magnoliopsida > Asterales > Asteraceae > Glebionis > Glebionis coronaria. Next base: position 498,952,375 of record CM046877.1, read on the forward strand.
TCGAAACTAGACCACCCACTCCTCGTAGCAGGCTACCTCCATATATGCAATGTTCCACCAAACAACAATCTTCTGTAACACTCGAATAGTGAAATTACATTGAAAAAATAAATGGCTTGTAGATTCAGCTCCCCCTTCACATATCGGAAACATAACAGACTCAATACCAATACCACGGAGCACAATATTCACTCTAGTAGGTATAGCATCCATCTTTATTTTCCATGTTTTTACATTCACCTTAAGAGGGACAGACCTCACCCATCGTGTACGAGAGCTGCCACCTGGGTGCTGAATAGTATCAATGGCCTTTCGAAAAGAAGCAGTGGAGTATATCCCAGAACTGGACAAAGCCCATATAAATCTGTCCTCATCCAACGATAGCTATACTGGATTCATCATCTCCTCTAGATCCTCTAACTGCATTTGTTCTATACCTCCTCTAACATTTCTGCGAAACGAGTTATCTAACCTGCCAGCATTCATTTTAACCCCCACAGTCACCTTCTTGTTGTTTTCTAACATATATAGATGGGGAAAAGTATTTTAAGCTCCATTCCGTGCAACCATTTTTCCTCCCAAAAAGAAGTTGATTCCCCATTACCCACCTTAATATGTAAATGATAAAAAAAAATGATCCCTTTTTGTTTCAAGTTCTCAATTTCTGAAACAATAGACAACCAGCAGGTTTTCCTACCAGCCTTAATCACCATCCCAATATTCCCATCCAAGCCATAAACCCCTCTTATAACCCTTTCCCATAACGAAATTTTTTGATTAAATAATTTCCAAACCCATTTACCCATTAAGCTAATATTCAAAGCGTACAAGCTAGTGACACCGAGACCACCTTTATCTTTCTGCGACAACACATCACTCCACTTAAACCACGAAGCTTTGTTGGACCCATTCTCATGGCCTTTGAAAAATTGACTCCGGGTAGACTCAAGTTTATGGAGGACAGTAGCTGGCACTTTAAATATAGACATATGAAAAATAGGCATGGATCCTAAAACCGACTTAAGAAGAGTCAGTCTACCGCCTACAGAGAGCGTCTTCATATTCCATCTCGACAACCTAGACATCACTTTTTCCAAAACTTCGTCCCATGCGTGAATTCGAGACATAACTCCGCCAACTTTAGTACCAAGGTAAGAAAATGGGGTGTTTAGAATGGCACATTGTAACACCCCCAAATTGGCCCAGCGGAAGCCCATAAGTATTGGGGCCTGTTACGTCATGATTATCCGAGTCTTAATCTGAGAGAACGACCTCTATGCCAAATATCACCACGCGGACTCCAAACAATCATAAAGTCAAGTACCTGAGAATACATGCTTAAAAGTGTCAACACAATGGTTGGCGAGTTCATAAGTTTTATTAAAATGTTTAAGACACTTTAAAAGTTTACAAAGGTACCTAATAAGTGTGAAAACACTTATCCTTTTACCACTTAATTATAATAATAACCAAGCCAAAATGTGTATTTTATGTCGTAAATGTCGGAATTATGCGTGGCTTGTGTTTTTGTTGTGATTTAGGACCAAAATGTGAAAAGGGAAGAAAACATGGGCTTTCACGGGCTTTTATCGAAGAAAACGACAAAAGACGAAGTCAAAAGATCAAAAGTGCAAAAAGAACGGAAGTCCAAGGCCTATTCTAAAGATTTATCGAAGAAAAAGTCTAAAGATGGAAGTTTAATGAAGTCGAAGAACTCAAGTCTATTTATTGAAGAAATTATAAGACAACTTCAATTTATCTATCGACAAATCCGAGATGAAGTCGAAAAAGTCGAAGAATTTAGAAGACGAAAAGACGTGAAGAAGAAGAAAGGAACAACACATGCTAACCTCCCTATAAATACCCTTCTGATGTCACATTAGGAGGTGTTGGCTATTTGACACATAGTTCTTCCATTTTACTTTCATGCACTTTCATATTGTCTTTTACTTAATTGTCATTGAATTTCTTGCCTTTAATTTCAAGTAAGTTTAATTTTATGTTGTTGAATCTTTAATTTTAATCAAGTTTTTATTAATCTCCTTCTACCTCTCTTGTTTTAATCTTAATCTTTTTAATCATCTTCATTTGTTTTGATTTCGTGTTCTTAATCTTAATCTTTTTCGTCTACTTTTTACATAAAGTTTGCGTCTTTTTACATTTCTTTGTTTGTTTTTAAAGTTTTTATAAGTTTTATCATTCATCTATTAGTTTTAGTTTGCTTATTGGTGTTTTTCTTGGCTTATTTTCCTTAAAAAGTTGAGTTTTAGAGCTTATTTTCGTCCTTTTACGATTTCCTAGTTTTTAGGAAATCTGATTCGATTTTGCAATTATTGCGACATTGTGCCTTAATTTTGCAATTATTGCGAAATCTTCAATTTCGCAATTATAGCGACATTATTGCATGATTTTGCAATTACTGCGACATTGTGCCTTAATTTTGTAATTATTGCGACATTGTGCCTTAATTTTGCAATTATTGCGAAATCTTCAATTTCGCAATTATTGCGACATTATTGCATGATTTTGCAATTATTGCGAAACTGAATCACAACAACAATTGCGAAATCTTTCCCTTTCCTGAATATTGCGAAATCTTTCACTTTTATATGTATTGCGAAATCTTGGCCATTTAAGAATTGCGAAATTAATACAAGATTTTGCAATTATTGCAAAATTGTGCCAACTTTTTGGAATATTGCGGATTTATTGTTTTTAATTGCGAGATTAATTGTTTTTATTTTAAATTTTATTTTTAAACTTATTTTCTCGCCATTTTTACTTAGCTTTATTTTAATTGTTTCGTCTTATTTTTCTTAAGCTTTATTTTAATTGTTTTGTCTTATTTTTACTTAGCTTTATTTTTACTTATTTGTCTTAGTTTTATTTTTTAAAGTATTTTATTTTAAGGTTTTTAAATTTACGTTTTGTCAAGTTTTAATTTTTCGTCATTTACTTAATTTACTTTTAAAGTCTTTTATTTAAGTTTTAATTAGTTTATCGCTTTTATTACTTTGTCATTTACTTTCAAGTTTGTATTTTTACTTAGTTACTCAACGACAAATCTCTTTCTTTTTCACCAAGAACAACTGAGTCACACATTCAACCGGAGATCAATTCGATTAGACCGTGAACAACGAACTTTTTTACCTAGTAAAATCTCAACTCTCAAATGGCGCCGCTGTCAGCTCTTTTCGAGAAAATTAACGGTTTATTGTGAGAGACGCGTTGGATTTTGGGATCCGTTCACTTTTGAATGTTATTTTTCTTGCCAAATTTTTTTTCAAAAATCATAAAAAATAAAAAAATTCAAAAATCCAAAAATATTTGAAAAATCATAAAAAGCATTTCTTTTTCGAAAGTTTTGCATCAAAAAATATTCCTCTTTGTCCTATGTTATGATTAATTATTTTATCCACCCCTCTTATTTTTAATTCTTCATGGGTTCTTATGTCCATTGCGGGAGGTGTAGGGGACCATTATATGATGGCGAATTATGTGAATTTTCTTATTGCGAGCAACGCGGAAAAGATCTTCCAACCGTTTCCGAATCACAATTTTCCCATTTTGGATTTTGTCCATCGTGCAATTCGACTAATTCATCCTTTTCTTCTAATCCGCCTATTCCTCCCCCTTGCATATATTGTGGCAGCGATTCTCATTGGTGTATTGTGTGTCCTATTCGATACCCGTCTCTTGACGAGCAAGAACCGGGTTACAGTTACGCCAATGGTCCTACCTATCTACCAAATGCACCGGGTTTTTCTCAATACCCGTGTTGCAATCATTGTGGGGGCCCCTACGATATTGTCAGCCGATGAATTATCATGAGCCACATCAGTACTATAATTCCAGTTTTCAAAATTTTGAGCCCCCACATCACACCGTCAATCATCAACATTCTTTCGAACTGTTGAGTACCCAAGAACATTGGGCTACTCTTGTTACTAAATTTTAAAACCTCGAAGAAGCTTTCCATAAATACAACGAAAAATGTCAAGCGGATCAACGACAAGAGCAAGTATCTAATCTTAGTGCTTATACTCCTCCTCTTGTGCGTCCATACTACTATTATGATGATGATGACGATGAGACTACTATTTCTTGGAATGATCTTGTTGCTCAATGTCCTAGTGCCATTGCACCTCCTTCTCTCGATCTCCCAAATGCGTCTAAGGATTGTGATTCATCGAGTGAGATTAGTGAATTTGGTCTCGACAACCTATTTGAGGAGGTTTGTGATGTCCCGACTTTTGCGAAACTTAAGGACGAGGTCGCTTTTAATAATGATTTCCAATTCGATCCCGAGATTGAGGAAATTATCGAACGAGAGCTAGCTCTTTTACCTCCACTTCCTCCTACAAGTGAAGTCGATTTTTCCAACGTCGAGGTCGAACTTGATGAGTTGGAACGTCTTATTTTTCTTAATAATGACGAACCAACTCACGTGACCAATCATCCAATTCTCAAGGAGTTACCTAATCAACACTCCTCAAATGAGAATTACGTTTACCACATTCGTGCGGATTTAACTTATCAACAATCCCCACAAATGAATGATGGATTCGTACTTGATCGTGATCTTTTCGAACGAGTTTCTAAAATCCTCAATGAGGGGAACTACAAACCTTGGTTTGACGCGCCTATCTATGATGAAGAAATCGAAGAGATTAACGTTCATGAGGATGAGTGTTTTGACCCGGGAGGTGACATTGACCATTCTATGATTAATACCTTTACGGCTTTGCCGAATAGTGATCATCCATTGTCTTTGGGGGATGACATTTTGTCTCCTTTACCCACCCCACCGCCCGTGGATCAAGACTTCACATACTTTTCGTATGTTGAGAGGACCTTTCTGCCGTTCAAGACTTACCCTCCGGCCTCTCCTTTATTATTTTCCTCCGGGAACGAGGACAAGGTCTTTGATCTCGATATTACATTCGAGGCTTCCCCATGGACCATTTAATTCGGGGATGAGTCAGGCTCGTGACTCGGTTAACAAAAACAAGCGCTTCTCGGGAGGCTACCCGATTATCTATCCTTTTATTCCGTTTTTCTAATAAGTGTAGGGGGAGACCCTAGTATGTGTTTGTTGTTTTCTTTCTTATCATATGCAGGGATTCGAGGTTTCAAAGATCCATTCTTGATGACTTTTGACGACCCGTGATTCCATGTTCCGTCTTCCCGGTTCTATCGTAAAATCTCTTGATTCTCTATTTTATATTCTTCAATATTAAAATAGGAATCAGTTTAGTTGTCTCTTCCTTGGCAAGATTTAAACAACGTGCACAATGTCCTAAGTGTAGGGGAGTTTACTCCCACATGCTTAAACATTGAGTACAATGTTTATATTAAGTGTAGGGGGACTTCTATCGAAGTTAAGTGGGCTTTCCTTGTATTTGTCCTCATATTAACCGGAAAATTTGATTTTTTGACATTTTTCAAAATTTTTAATCTATTTTGGCCTAGTAGTTTTTTTTCTTTGTTATAGTTATTTTTTTTTCTTTGCTAGAATAAATTTTAAAAAAGTGGTTTTAATTTTTAAACGTTGTGAATCTTTTGACTCAAACCGAGTTTACTTATCCAAGTTTACTCTAGCTAGTATCCTTAACGTGTTTAAGTCAAGTTTTGCTAGGCTTTTATATAGGGAACTTTAAAACACGAAAGTCTTAACTCTCACGGGTTAAGAACAAGAACTTTTCGCAAGCTCCTATAATTGATCCTAGAAAGTCGTTGATCAAGGGAACTTTAAAATGCGAATTCTAAACTTGAAAAAGTCTAAGAAGATGCAAGATCCTATAGACGACTCGAAAACCCAAAACTTTGATTTAATAGGTTAAGCATCCACGAGTCTCAATCCTTGAGATTTTAAATTGTGGAGAACGAGAGATGATAGAGTCAATTATAAGTTTGGTATTCTTTCATGAATTTATGTGAGTTGATTATAAGCTTTTTTCTCCCATTGCTTGTTAATAAATATATTTGCAATAAATAAGGTTGTACGATTTGAAAAGTTACTTAGCTTCTGGCACAAGATCGTTTAAAGGTTGCTCGGTATTAATTAGATTTCATAGCCAAGGCATAACTTATTGAAGCGGTATGGGAAGATTGGCGAGTCCGAAAAGGTCCTACCAAGACATGAGGGCTACATTTTGTTGCTAAAGATCCAAAGTGATGTGAAGAATCAATTATCAAAAATCAATATGAAGGATCGAGACACACGACGAAAAGCAAATACTCTCCTAAATATCATGGAGAAGTCTATCCGAAAAGACCCTAGCAAGGTATGAGGATAATAGATCCAAGTCCTAAAAGGAGGCGGATCGTTGTATATCAAAAACCCAAATAAAGATTGGAGAAAAATAAAGAAGTCGTGGTCCAAATATGAAGAATCTCTCAAAAAGTTCAAGTGAAGAAATTCCTATTATGAAGAGAAGACCATTATTTCATGAACGTCTCTCAAGATTTGAAGTATGAAGTCAATGCCAAATATCGATCCGAGAAAGGTCTCAAATCGTGAAGCAAGTTATGCCAAGATATGAACTTTATGATGTCCCGAGAAGCAGTTTTAAAAGATTTTGTCCTTTAGCTAACTATTGATTAAATCGTCCTACTTTATTTTCAGCCTAAATAACTATCAAAATAAGTCAACAATGCATCTTCGTGATCATTCAAGACAACAATAAAATATAAGAGATACACTTAGGAATAAGGGAGTCTAAGTGAATAATTGGTCCACATGAGTTTATGTTAGTTTGCTAACTTATAATAACAATGATCTCGTTTTTAAGCTTGGTATGGGGAACGTGAAACTTGAGGGTGATAAATATTCATGACATGCCAAAACCCTAAGGTAAGTTTTTGATCTTTTTACTTGTTTTCTTCTTTTTATAAATTTTCTATCTCTTTTATGTCTTGTGTTCAATAAAGGCCAAGGTGGATTGATTATGATGGAAAATGTAAAACTTGCTTTGTAATTAATGCATTGCATGAGGACATTGCAATGGTCAAGTGTAGGGGATTTAATAAGTGTGAAAACACTTATCCTTTTACCACTTAATTATAATAATAACCAAGCCAAAACGTGTATTTTATGTCGTAAATGTCGGAATTATGCGTGGTTTGTGTTTTTGTTGTGATTTAGGACCAAAATGTGAAAAGGGAAGAAAACATGGGCTTTCACGGGCTTTTATCGAAGAAAACGACAAAAGACGAAGTCAAAAGATCAAAAGTGCAAAAAGAACGGAAGTCCAAGGCCTATTCTGAAGATTTATCGAAGAAAAAGTCTAAAGACGGAAGTTTAATGAAGTCGAAGAACTCAAGTCTAATTATTGAAGAATTATAAGACAAGTTCAATTTATCCATAGACAAATCCCGAGATAAAGTCAAAAAAGTCGAAGAATTTAAAAGACGAAAAGACGTGAAGAAGAAGAAAGGAACAACACATGCTAACCTCCCTATAAATACCCTTCTAATGTCACATTAGGAGGTGTTGGCTATTTGACACATAGTTCTTCTATTTTACTTTCATGCACTTTCATATTGTCTTTTACTTAATTATCATTGAATTTCTTGCCTTTAATTTCAAGTAAATTTAATTTTATGTTGTTGAATCTTTAATTTTAATCAAGTTTTTATTAATCTCCTTCTACCTTTCTTGTTTTAATCTTAATCTTTTTAATCATCTTCATTTGTTTTGATTTCGTGTTCTTAATCTTAATCTTTTTCGTCTACTTTTTACATAACGTTTGCGTCTTTTTACATTTCTTTGTTTGTTTTTAAAGTTTTTATAAGTTTTATCATTCATCTATTAGTTTTAGTTTGCTTATTGGTGTTTTTCTTGGCTTATTTTCCTTAAAAAGTTGAGTTTTTAGAGCTTATTTTCGTCCTTTTACGATTTCCTAGTTTTTACGAAATCTGATTCGATTTTGCAATTATTGCGACATTGTGCCTTAATTTTGCAATTATTGCGAAATCTTTAATTTCGCAATTATTGCGACATTATTGCATGATTTTGCAATTATTGCGACATTGTGCCTTAATTTTCCAATTATTGCGACATTGTAACTTAATTTTGCAATTATTGCGAAATCTTCAATTTCGCAATTATTGCGACATTATTGCATGATTTTGCAATTATTGCGAAATTGAATCACAACAACAATTGCGAAATCTTTCCCTTTCCTGAATATTCCGAAATCTTTCACTTTTGTATGTATTGCGAAATCTTGGCCATTTAAGGATTGCGAAATTAATACAAGATTTTGCAATTATTGCGAAATTGTGTCAACTTTTTGGAATATTGCTGATTTATTGTTTTTAATTGCGAGATTAATTGTTTTTATTTTAAATTTTATTTTTAAACTTATTTTTCCCGCCATTTTTACTTAGCTATATTTTAATTGTTTCATCTTATTTTTCTTAAGCTTTATTTTAATTGTTTTGTCTTATTTTTACTTACCTTTATTTTTACTTATTTGTCTTAGTTTATTTTTTTAAAGTATTTTATTTTAAAGTTTTTAAATTTACGTTTTGTCAAGTTTTAATTTTTCGTCATTTACTTAATTTACTTTTAAAGTCTTTTATTTAAGTTTTAATTAGTTTATCGCTTTTATTACTTTGTCATTTACTTTCATTTGTATTTATACTTAGTTACTCAACGACAAATCTCTTTCTTTTTCACCAAGAACAACTGAGTCGCACATTCAACCGGAGATCAATTCGATTAGACCGTGAACAACGAACTTTTTTACCTAGTAAAATCTCAACTATCAGTAACTACTAAAAGTGGTATCGCAAAACATTTAAAATCCAGAGTTTCACAATAAAGAGACGTTACAACAAAATTCGGTCTTAAGTTCATGATCACATTCATATCCAAGTTCAATTCAGTAATCGCGGTCAACATACATAACAATATCGTATTATAGGTTCATATCAGTATCACAATCAAGATCGCATATGAGAATAAAAAAAATGCATATAAGCATCATGTCAAACCAGCATATAAGTATAATATCAAACCAACATACAAGTATCATATCAAACTAGCATACAAGTATCATATCAAACCAGCATATAAGCATCATGTCAAACCAACATATAAGCAACATATCAATACACGTACAATAATCATATCATAATCACATGCAAGAATCATGTAAGAACCACATAATAAAATCATGTCAAGAGCATTTCATTACTATAATTCATATCGATATCACAGTAAGATTTATATTAGATCAGTACATGATCGCAGTCAGGATTCATATCAATATCGCAGTTAAGATTCATATCAGATCAATACATGATCGTAGTCACGATTCATATCAATATCCATAGCAAGATCAAAGTCAAGATTCACATTCAAATTCATAGCAAGATCATAGTCAAGATTCACATTCAAGATTCATAGCAAGATCATTGTCAAGATGGACCGCAAAAGTTTAGTTCAAGTAGCCAAGGCAACTATAAGAGATATAGTTCCAAGTGTAGAATAATTCGGGTGTTTCAGTGTTTATGATAGAGCTAAGCTCATGATATCGAAGCTAATGATCCAGTACGTACACCATAATGTACATATAAGTTGCCCCAAGTAGGAGTCTAGACAAGACTACCTGAGTTCACACAAATGATATACACCCGTCCGGTGTCAGAATGCCCGGGTGGAGGTTGTCAAGCCTCAATAGATTATCCATAGCATAAGAGCTTACTCCAGCAGAGTAATTAACGATTCATGATAGTGGGGACTATGGCTAACACAACTTAGGCTAATCATAAACGAAGTTCACTAAGCGTTTATAGAAAACAATCTTTGCGTCCACAAGCAAGTACAAGCAGTTATTTCACTTCACAGTATTAAACATACAAAGCAGTTTTAAGGAGCTATGGGATAACTCAGATATTCACAAGTATAAATCATCAACAATCCGAAATGTATAAACACACATGTCACGTAAACAATCCCCTAAAGTACAAGCACGTACGCAATATAAACAATCTTCAAAATGATACCAACGCGTATTTATCACAATAACACTTGAAAAGTATAGAAATGTACATCGTAAACAATCATTGAATGCACAACACGTATTTGACATCGACAAGCATGTATCTCCCCCAAAAGAGATTCAAAACATTTATAAAGTGATTTGAAAATAAAAAGAGGGGGTATGAACTCACATCGATGTTGCAGAACAATCAGCAGATATGTGAATACCAAGAGCAGCATAACATAGATCAGAACTGCTCAATACCAGAATTCGTAGTTCATCTTATCGGTAATCTCCTAGCATCCGAAATCGATGCATCCAAGCTTTCCCGATGAAAAGTTTCATCAACACCATCGGTTCATAAACCGTTTAAATCCCATGTCGAAATCGTTCGGTAATCGTTTCGGTAACCGGTTCAGTAATCGGTTTGGTAATCGGTTCATTAATCGGTTCGGTAATCAGTTCAGTAATTGGTTGAGTAAGGTGAAGTGGAGGATACCACCATGTATGTAATATATACACCTAGTATATGTTACACACGAAAGAACGGAACATGTATATATAATTCATAGATTCAATTATATAACAAAAACAGACAACGCACGAATAACTCAGAATGTAAATGACACGCGACATGTACAAAACTCAAGAAAGATGACAACAAAAGAATAAAATAGTCCAAGCATACAATACCTTGCAGCTATTAAGTAAGCAAGAAAAATAATGAAACCAAAATAATTCGACACATTTTCAAAACCACCTATTGATTAAATAAAAAAAATTATTTTATAAAATCATGCACGCGTTTTAGAGTTTCAAACGAAGTTCTAAAAATATATACAATAGTTATGATAAAATAACATTTTATAATTCATTGTTTCTTTACTCGTCAAATTTAATATTTCAGAAAGCGTTTTTAGTTTCTAAATAACGTTTATAAAACTAATAAATATTAAATTTATAGAAATTTCGCCATGGCCTATTTGTTTGTATAACGTTTCCCGTAATCACAAACATCACACTTTCACTTTCACAATCAATCCGTATTTTTGTCCCAATATTTCTATTATATCAACTTAATCGTTGTCGTATCATAAACAACACTTAAAAATGAATTTACCGATAATCAATTCCAAACTAACTCAACACTTTCGACCAACACTTTCATCTTTTTAGTCATCCGTAAATCCAAACATCCCTAGAACTCGTCAAAAAACCCACGTCCAAACGCCCCTATTGGGCTGTTAAACGCGTTGCCAAACGCCTTATAAACTGATTTAAACCACATCAAAATCCTCTTAACGGCTGTTAAAACTAACCAAACGACTCTAACGGACGTTAAATCACAAAACCAACATAATATAATCATCTTTAAGGTTCTATACATCAAAGTAAGTTGGACCACAAAATAACAACAATACCATGAGCCCGACACCTTATTTGGGTGCGCTGTGGTGACGAGACGCACAGCCAAACACCGATTTTGGTGGTTGATTTCGGTGACACACAAATAATAAACACCCCTGTGGGTGGCTGCCAAAACAAACACCTTTAAGAAAGTAACCAGCGAGTGGCAGTGGTCGTATTGAGATCACGATGGTTGTGGTGGTTTTGGTAGAGCTGCTGGTTGTGTGGGATGACCATGGTGGTTGTGATGTTGTGGGTGTGGAGGAATAAGGTGGCTGGTGGTTTTCACGGCGGCTGAAGGCCACAAGGGTTGTGGTCGTGTAGTGGGGGTAAGCCACTGTGGTGAACAGGTGGTGCTACAGCGACGATCAGTGGGTGGATGGTTGATGGTGGCGTGATGGTGGCGTGATAGTGGTTCGTTTGGTGGTAGTCATAACGAGCGGTGATGATGAGATACATGGGTGGCAGCGGCGGTTTGTGGTGGAGGTGACAAATTATTAAGGATCTAGCGGATCTATGATGGTGGTGGTGATGTGGTGTCATCGGAACAACAACACAACGATAAGGTGGTCGTGAAATGATGGTTTAAACAGCGGTGGCCGGTGGTGTGGCAACGACGACCGAAAATGGTATTTGTGGTAGATTGGTTTGTGGATCGGGTAGATCAGGAAAAAAGGAGACTTTTTGGTGTTCACCGGAAAAATGACGGTGGCGGTTTCCGGTGGCCGGATTAAGGTTTCGGTGACTGGATTCTTTGAGGGAGAGAGAGAGGTGAATATGTGTGTGTTTTTTTTATTTGGAGGTGGAAGTAAAAATGTGAGAAAAATAATAATATTTTCTATTTATAATAAAATAAAATGTAAGGTTTAGATAGTTCAGGGTCAAAAGTGTAACTGTTTTTATAACTTTCGTTAATTAACGGTTCGGGGCTCGTTTAAGGTAGCTAACGGATGATTCAAGACACGAAACTTTCGCCATTGCATTCCAAATAATTTTTCCTATTAAAATGAGTATTCACTTGAACATTGTTTCGTAATATTTTGTAAACTCTTTAAAAAAACTTTATTATCTATTAGGTGTCTCGGATGAACTTTGTTTTAAAGAAAATGGATTTCAACTTGAATAATCACGTTTTTAACCAACGTTATTAAAATTGAAATAGTATAAGTAAAATTAATAGGTCAATTTAACTAAATATCTCGTGACAATCAAATATCAAATTTAATTTTTAACGTGTTGGTACGCTGACTGTGTGATTTTACAAACTTTGTCAAAATATGTCTCGTTTTTAAATCCAACAAGTTTGGTAGCACTCATAAATTAATTTCGAATAATATTTAATATAACTTATTATTATTTATAGTAAGTAAAATTCTCTGGTGTTACATCATCCACGTGTTATTTTGAATTTTGTCCTCAAAACTCGTTCGTTGTTACCCAGTTGAGAAGTGTCAAGAAAAGAAAACATGGTGTTGTGCCCCAAATATAAGTCGAATATACTTAGACCGGTCACTGTTTCTAATCCTCCTCGGATTTTTGTTTTTGTTATTCACAAAACGTTGTCTCGGAAAGCAATGGGTAAAAATGGATTATATACGAAGGGTTCAATAGGTCAATTTGACAAAGCGGTAACGGTTCATAGATCAGATAAAGACAGTTAGAAGCGAAGAGTTTGACAAGTCGCCAACATCTTAAATGTTGGTAAGGGTTCATAGAATAAATAGAGGACGATTATAAGTGAAGAATTATAGCAATTCGTCGACTCTGAAAAGTAGAGATAAGGTTCACTGTAGTCAGCTCGTTAGGCTCTTGTTGATCGGTGTTCATTCAGAAGAATTCGTGCAACAATTTGCGAATCAAATGAAGTTTATGAAATCTTTCGTCAAAATGCGATAATGACAGCGGTAAGAAGACAAAACAATGATTAAAGTCATACAGACGAATCATGAGTCAAAAGAAACACATTCTATAATTGGAATCATAGAATAATAAAGTAAATATGAAATGATGTCCGCTGTGCTTAAGGCCACTTGTTTATAATTCACATTTACATATAGAGGCGTCCCAATTTATGTAAATATAAATCATAAACCTTTGGTTAAGCGATTTATAACTTCTTTATTCAAATGTAAAGGCGTCCCAATCCATTTCAATAAAGACCTCATAACTCATCTTACTCAAATATTGTCGACAAGAGTTACCATCGAAATAGATAAAATATCTAAGGGAAAAAAATACTACCAAGTGAGTTTACAGCCAGTTTATTTACACATTCCGTATTCAAACATCCCATACCATCTCAATACGGAACCATAGATAAGCTTTTGGTCTGGTGGCTTATGATTTCACATTTGGACGTCCATACCATCTAAATACGAAGTCATAATTAACTTGTCGTCAGGAGACTCATTTCCATTTAAATATGAAATCATAAGTACCATGATTGTAGTCACACCGCACCATTTAGACGGGCAAACTATCTGAATGATATCACACTGAATTACATCAAATAATCAAAACGAGACGCCGACCAGTTACACTCCAATAATAGACGTTTTCGGTACCGTGAGTGTAGACGTGTATGGAGTGTAAGGCCATAAAGCGTGTTCAAGAGGATAATATATCATAATAGTTATCAACGGCAAAATATCATTGAATATAGTTAAGGTCTCTAAAACGTTATTAGATTAAATCATCAAAAGCAAGCGCAAGAGTTGTCAATGAGTGGCTTTTCATAAATAGACGTTCAAATTCATAAGCGGGAGGAAATAAATGTCAATCACGCCATAACGTGTGCAATAACACGTACCAAACACAGAACCCGTATATAATATAATGATATATTATAATAGTTATAATGATACATAAAGGAACTAGTTGATTACATGAGTCTCACTCGTCGCTGAGGAAGTCTCGTAAATAAGTACGAATGTATATGTAAAACAATCGTAACTACGTAACGTAAGTAGTCAGGTAGCAGCGTATACAACAATCATAAACATATGAGACAATGATCTTGATGTATTTACTTCATATGATATCTTACATTCATAATATATTATCAAGTAATAGGATATCAAGCAAATCAATCGGCACGAGTATAGAAATCAAGTAATAGCGAACAACACTAGCGACGACCTAAACAAATACTATAGTTCAAACACAAACAAATAAATCACATAAGTCTATTATTTATGTCACTTCCCAATTATGTGCTTAGTTTTATAGATAGAGCATAGTTAATCGGAATCATATAATCATAAGTAATATATTATACTTAGCCAAAAATGTTTATTTTTTACTCGGCAGAATTTCGAAAGTCTTTCGACGTAAATTTTAATTTACCGAAATTTAACCTAATAAGTTTCTCAACACGCTTTATATAGAAAATTCGACATCCTTTCGGCGTCATTTTAAAATTTTCATTTTTAGCATATACTCAAATCTCGATCAAAATCTCATATTTTCAAAAATTCTCCAATCACAGTCAACCAATAGCTTATTTTCCGCAAAATACTCACTTACAACGTTCACGTAGTAACAATTGTCAATTAAATCCAATACATGCTTTTTCCCCTTTTCAAAACGTTTCCAACAATCATATACAACATTTTATACTCATTTCGACACTCAACGAGCTTGGTTTAACTCGAAAAAATCTTTCGACCATTTTTGAATTATAGACAGAAAGTACACTTTTAGCGTTTCCACAAAAATTAATTTTCCGACAAAATATTTCAAACGATCATAACTCGCTCTCCGTTTTTAGGTTACAATATACCGAAACAAAGGTATTAAATTATATATACTTTCATGATCATGCACTAATCTTGTGTCAAAACAAATTTTAGAAATCTTTAAGCTCAATCATAAATTCAGATAAAATGCGTAACTTTTGTAAACGTACGTTTCTGACCACTTTTAAACACACCCACTTATAGTAACACTACTAGTTTGTATCCAAAACTAAACAATAACAATTCTTCAAGAACATATTTATCCCCGTAGATTCTATAAATGCAACAACTTATATTTTTATAAAACTATATTTATAAAGACTTATATTTAGATTTAGTAGATCCACATATTAATGTATAGATCTGAAAGTTACCATGTAAAAAAAGTAATTTACTCCTTTCATTTTTAAGAAAACATATGATAAGTGACATGCATGCATATATCTAAATCAATCCAGAATAAAAATTTAGGAAATATATGATGTATTAATCTATGAGCAGCACACAAAGTAATAACCAACATGTAGAACAAATAAACATATAACAATGCATAAATCAATCACAACATGTAAAGCATATATTCATATAGTAGTGCATGAACCAATCGTAACATGTGAAGCAAACATTCATATAACATCGACACGAGTGATCACAAACATGCATACTAAGTATTCATATAGCAGCGGATAAGAAATTGTAATATGTGAAACATGTATTCATATATCAGAGGAATAAGCATAATGACATGCTAACACACAAGAGAGCATCGGTTATTGTCTAGGCCTATACAATAACACCTAGTTCTCTATAACCAAGGCTCTGATACCAATCTGTAACACCCCCAAATTGGCCCAGCAGATGCCCATGAGTATTGGGGCCTGTTACGTCATGATTATTCGAGTCTTGATCCGAGAGAACGACCTCTATGTCAAATATCACCATGCGGACTCCAAAGAATCATACAGTCAAGTACCTGAGAATACAAGCTTAAAAGTGTCAACACAATGGTTGGCGAGTTCATAAGTTTTATTAAAATGTTTAAGACACATTAAAAGTTTACAAAGGCAACTACTAAAAGTGGTATCACAAAAACATTTAGAAATCCAGAGTTTCACAATAAAGAGACGTTACAACAAAGTTCGGTCTTAAGTTCATGATCACATTCATATCCAAGTTCAATTCAGTAATCGCGGTCAACATACATAACAATATCGTATTATAGGTTCATATCAGTATCAAAATCAAGATCGCATATGAGAATCATAAAAAAATGCAAATAAGCATCATGTCAAACCAGCATATAAGTATAATATCAAACCAACATACAAGTATCATATCAAACTAGCATACAAGTATCATATCAAACCGGCATATAAGCATCATGTCAAACCAACATGTAAGCAACATATCAATCCACGTACAATAATCATATAATAATCACATGCAAGAATCATGTGAGAACCACATAATAAAATCATGTCAAGAGCATTTCATTACTATAGTCCAGATTCATATCGATATCACAGTAAGATTTATATTAGATCAGTACATGATACCGGTCAGGATTCATATCAATATCATAGTTAAGATTCATATCAGATCAATACATGATCGCAATCACGATTCATATCAATATCCATAGCAAGATCAAAGTCAAGATTCACATTCAAATTCATAGCAAGATCACAGTCAAGATTCACATTCAAGATTCATAGCAAGATCATAGTCAAGATTCACATTTAGGATTCATAGCAAGATGGACCACAAAAGTTTAGTTCAAGTACCCTAGGCAACTATAGGAGATATAGTTCCAAGTGTAGAATAATTCGGGTCTTTAAGTGTTTATGATAGCGCTAAGCTCTTGATATCGAAGCTAATGATCCAATACGTACACCACAATGTACATATAAGTTTCCCCAAGTGGGAGTCTAGCCAAGACTACCCGAGTTCACACAAATGATATACACCCGTCCGGTGTCAGAATGCCTGGGTGGAGGTTGTCAAGCCTCAATAGATCTATCCATAACATAAGAGCTTACTCCAGCAGAGTAATTAACGATTCATGATAGTGGGGACTATGGCTAACACAACTTAGGCTAATCATAAACGAAGTTCACTGAGCGTTCACAGAAATCAGTCTTTGCGTCCACAAGCAAGTACAATCAGTTATTTCACCTCACAGTATTAAACATACAAAGCATTTTAAAAGGAGCCATGGGATCGCTCAGATATTCACAAGTATAAATCATCAACAATCCGAAATGTATAAACACACATGTCACATAAACAATCCCCTAAAGTACAAGCACGTACACAATATAAACAATCTTCAAAAAGATATCAACGCGTATTTATCACAATAACACTTAAAAGTATAGACATGTACATCGTAAATAATCACTGAATGCACAACATGTATTTGACATCTACAAGCATGTATCTCCCCCAAAAGAGATTCAAAACATTTATAAAGTGATTTGAAAATAAAAAGAGGGGGTATGAACTCACATCAATGTTGCAGAACAATCAGCAGATATGCGAATACTAAGAGCAGCATAACATAGATCAGAACTGCTCAATACCAGAAGTCGCAGTTCATCTTATCGATAATCTCCTAGCTTCCCAAATCGATGCATCCAAGCTTTCCTGATGAAAAGTTTCATCAATACCATCAGTTCGTAAACCGTTTAAATCCCATGTCGAAATCGTTCGGTAATCATTTCGGTAACCGGTTTAGTAATCGGTTCGGTAATCGGTTCAGTAATCGATTCAGTAATCGGTTCGGTAATCGGTTGAGTAATCGGTTCGGTAATCGGTTCAGTAATTGGTTGAGTAAGGTGAAGCGGAGGATACCACCATGTATGTAATATATACACCTACTATATGTTACACACGAAAGAACGGAACATGTGTATATAATTCATAGGTTGAATTATATAACAAGAAGAAACAACGCACGAATAACTCATAATGTACATGACACACGACATGTATAAAACTTAAGAAAGATGACAACAAAAGAATAAAATAGTCCAAGCATACAATACCTTACAACTATTAAATAAGCAAGATAAATAATGAAACCAAAATAATTCGACACATTTTCAAAATCACCTATTGATTTTATAAAAAAAAATATTTTATAAAAGCATGCACGCGTTTTAGAGTTTCAAACGAAGTTCTAAAAATACATACAATAGTTATGATAAAATAACATTTTATAATTCATTGTTTCTTTACTCGTCAAATTTAATATTTCATAAAGCATTTTTAGTTTCTAAATAACATTTATAAAACTAATAAATATTAAATTTATAGAAATTTCGCCATGACCTATTTGTTTGTATAACGTTTCCCGTAATCACAAACATCACACTTTCACTTTCACAATAGATCCGTATTTCAATTGTCCCAATATTTCTTTTATATAAATTTAATCGTTGTTGTATCATAAACAACAAATAATTAAAAATGACTGATAATCAATACCAAACTAACTCAACACTTTCTACCAACACTTTCATCTTTTTAGTCATCCGTAAATCCAAACGTCCCTAAAAATCGTCACAAAACCCACGTCCAAACGCCCCCTATTGGGCTGTTAAACGCGATGCCAAACGCCTTATAAACTGATTTAAACCACATCTAAATCTCCTTAACGGCTGTTAAAACTAACCAAACGACACTAACGGACGTTAAATCACAAAACCAATATAATGTAATCATATTTTAGGATCTATACATCAAAGTAAGTTAGAACACAAAATAACAACAATACCACGAGCCCGACACCTTATTTGGGTGCGGCTGTGGTGACAAGACGCACACCCAAACACCGATTTTGGTGGCTGATTTCGGTGATACACAAAAAATAAACACCCCCGTGGGTGGCTGCCAAAACAAACACCTATAAGAAAATAAGCAGCGAGTGGCAGCAGTCATATTGAGATGACGATGGTTGTGGTGGTTTTGGTAGAGTTGCTGGTTGCGT
Source organism: Glebionis coronaria (assembly GCA_025667525.1). NCBI lineage: Eukaryota > Viridiplantae > Streptophyta > Magnoliopsida > Asterales > Asteraceae > Glebionis > Glebionis coronaria. The sequence continues at coordinate 498,971,505 of CM046877.1, forward strand.
GGGATGACCATGGTGGTTGTGATGTCGTGGGTGTGGAGGAATAAGGTGGCTGGTGGTTTTCATGGCGGCTGGAGGCCACAAGGGTCGTGGTCGTGTAGTGGGTGGCGGCTGGTAAGCCACGGTGGTGAACAGGTGGTGCTACAGCGACGGTCAGTGGGTGGATGGATGATGGTGGCGTGATGGTGGCGTGATGGTGGCGTGATAGTGGTTCGTTTGGTGGTGGTCATAACGAGCGGTAATGATGAGATACATGGGTGGCAACGGCGGGCTGTGGTGGAGGTGACTGTTTATTAAGGATCCAGCGGATCTATGATGGTGGTGGTGATGTGGTGTCGTCAGAACAACAGCACAACAACAAGGTGGTCGTGAAATGATGGTTTAAATAGCGGCGACCGGTGGTGTGGCAACGACGACCTAAAATGGTATTTGTGGTAGATTGGTTTGTGGATCGGGTAGATCGGGCAAAGAGGAGACTTTTTGGTGTTCGTCGAAAAAATGACAGTGGCGGTTTTCAGTGGCCAGATTAGGGTTTCGGTGACCGGATTCTTTGAGGGAGAGGGAGAGGTGAATATGTGTGTGTGTTTTTTTTATTTGGAGGTGGAAGTAAAAATGTGAGAAAAATAATAATGTTTTCTATTTATAATAAAATAAAATGTAAGGTTTAGATAGTTCAGGGTCAAAAGTGTAACTGTTTTTATAACTTTCGTTAATTAACGGTTCGGGGCTCGTTTAAGGTAGCTAACGGATGATTCAAGACACGAAACTTTCGCCATTGCGTTTCAAATGATTTTTCCTATTAAAATGAGTATTCACTTGACCATTGTTTCGTAATATTTTGTAAACTGTTTTAAAAAAAAATTATTATCTATTAGGTGTCTCAAATGAACTTTGTTTTAAAGAAAATGGATTTCAACTTGAATAATCACGTTTTTAACCAACGTTATTAAAATAGAAATAATATAAGTAAAATTAATAGGTCATTTTAACTAAATTTCTCGTGACAATCAAATATAGAATTTAATTTTTAACGTGCTGGTACGCAGACTGTGCGATTTTTCAAACTTTGTCAAAATATGTCTCATTTTTAAATCCAACAAGTTTGGTAGCACTCAAAAATTAATTTCGAATAATAATTAATATAATTTATTATTATTTATAGTAAGTAAAATTCTCTGTTGTTACACACATCCAAGTTTGTCTGCTGCTCGTCTCACCTTACCATCCTCCACGTGAACCCCCATAATCTTACTTTTACTCATATTAATTTTAAACCCCGAAGCTCTATGAAAACACTCCAGAACATGGACAAGGGTATTTATATTGGAATCACACCACTGACCAACAAACATCGCATCGTCCGCATAAAACAAGTGAGATATAATTAACTAAGAACTAATCTTAATTCCCGAAAACATACCTTTCTCAATCACGCGCTGAAATGATATATGAAGACTCTCCATGACAAGAAAAAAAGAAAAGGAGACAAAGGGTCACCTTGTTTGAGGCCTTTAAAAAACTGAAACTCCTCCGTAGGACTACCATTCACGATGATGGACCCTTTAGATGATCTTAAACAATTTTGTGTCCACACACGCTATTTGTTACTGTAGAAACTAGAAGAGGGGGGGGGGGGGTTGAATAGTTTCTCCTCGGTTTATCTCCTAATTAAAATTCCTTTCAATTAGGTGAGTGCACAAAACTATCTTTTACTTGAAGGCTAGTTACATAATTATTAGATTCAATTCGAATGCATTAACAATGTGTAGTAAGCATAATGATAATGAATGTAAGTAATGAGTAAGGAAAGAAACGACCTAGTGAGAGGACACCAAGATTTATAGTGGTTCGGCAATGAGGCTCTATCCTCGTTCCTACTCCACTCCTCGAGTACACCTTACTCGAGATTTCTAGTATATCCACAAGCTCCCTTCTTGGCGGAGAAAACCTTACAACGTCGCTTACATTACTTTCCGACACTAAGCTAAATGTCGAGACCTAATCTTAGCTAGGACCAATCTACACAACGTCGCCCACTTCACTATTTTACGACACAAGGCTAGATGTCGAGTTCTAATCCAAATCTAGAACCAATCTTCACAACGTTGCCTACTTCACCGTTTTCCGACACAAGGCTAGATGTTGAGTTCTAATCCAAAGCTAGAACCAATTTTCACGACTCTTCAGTTTGAAGCTAAGTGAGAACTTCACACAACACAACTGCATATCACTTTATAGTTTAGTGAGAACTCACAAGATACAACCACATCACTTTATAGTTTAGTGAGAACTAACAAGACACAACCACATCACTTTATAGTTTAGCGAGAACTAACATAACTAATTACAACTCAACTAAACATATCCAAGTACACACATGTAGCTTGGATCTACACAACATAAATCCAAGCACACACATGTGCAATAGATTTACAAAACTCTAATCCAAGTGTTCACAAATAATTTGGATAACCACAACTAGTCCAAGTATTCACAAATACATTGGATCTACACAAGACACAAATAAACAAATGATGAACATGACTAGATCTTTAATAGAAGGTGATCTTCATCAATGCTACATCTTTAATCACATCACAAGTGTGTGAGTGATCTTCTCTTTGGACAAGGTAAAGAAGGAGATCAATAGGATAATCATGAGTAAACATACTTAACACATTAAATGATCATTTACAAATGACTAGGATTAGATAGGAGAAAGAAGGCTGAAAGAGATGTTCAAAAAGGGTTGATTGAGAATACAGATTTGATCCACTATTTATAAGACAAACATCCAACGGCTATATCTACTCGCGGTTCCTTATTAGACCCCGCGGTTCCTTATCGATAAGGAACCGCCGTAGGTGCTAAGGTACCGCCGGCGTAGAGTCCGCTCCCTTTTGTCTTTTAGTGAATTTGAAATATCTGAGGGTGTTTAAACCTTCAAAGGATATTCTTATGGCATTTGGAATATGCCATATTCAAATTTACATTTTCATTTTAATAAATTTTTTCTTAAAATTAAAGTTTATTTAAAATCTTTTGTTACATTTGACAAAAGTGAGTTTTAAGGCTAATCACTTTTATGATCACTAAGCATGATTAATATATGTTAGTGTAATGGTTAGTACCTTGATGATAGTGATTGTTAGATAATTCGTTTTATGATTGTGTTTGACAATAAATGCCTTTATAATTTGTTGTGATCAAAACTAAGAAAGATTAATTAATACTAACAATATTTTTAGGCATTACTTTGCATTAACAATCTCCCCCTTTTTGATAACAACAAACTATAAACTCATTTACGTAAAATACAAGTTTATTCGAATTATTAACGAGTTTATCACTATCATTTCTCCCCCTTTGTGGAAGCAAAAAGTTTAGCACAAGTCTTTGAAGAAGAAAAGAACCGGGCTTTTGCTAGTAGCTCTCCCTTGGTGCTTACTCCCCCTAGATTGGGGCACCAAGTAAATGAGCTAAGGTGACATGCTACACAAAGGTTAAAACAAAGAAATGAAACACCAATGTATGTATGTGCACTACTTACTAACTAACTTAAGAGGGAGAATGAAAAGAAATCTCAAATTAGAAGTAAGCATTTGCTAAGTATGTCCAAAGAGTGTGTATTGACAACATCATAGTTCAATTGGTGGAATAAAGAAAGAAAAGAAACATCCAAACCAATCAAAGATGATTTAAAATGTCAATGGGTTAAAATTTGGAATTTATGGAATCACCCATAATAAATTTTAAGTTTTAACCATGATCAACCCTTTAACCAATGTGTGAAATAAAATTAGAGGGAAAGATAACACACATAACATTCATATTACAAAAATATGAAATAACATACAAGAGAAATATTCATACACACAATATGAATATTTAAAGCAAAAACAAAATATGAAAAATAAACCACAAAGCATAAGCTACTCTAATAGTGATAATCTTCCAAGATTGCATTTTATTGACTCAAACAACTAAAGTACAAAATGTGCCTTAGTTGGAAAAGAAAGACGACGAAGCATCATTCGAAGTTTTGTTCACGAGAACGAAAACTTTGAGAGGAGGTCGAGTGAGGAGGAATTCAAGGAAATTTAGCTTGTCATAGATATGAGCAAGTTCAATTTGTTGAAAACGACAACAAGCACACGAGAAACCATGATGAAAAACAAAGTCGTTAGATGGGGGAGGTCCATCAAAATTAGAGGTTGGTGGAGAGGGAGATAATGGATAAGAAATGTTTTCACAATGCCTAGTGAGGTTAGGGAAATAAGATAGGTCATTGATTTGAGGAGAGTTGAAAGGTTTTTGTGGTGGTGGAAGAATTTTCTTTTCTCCGGTAATTGGATTTATAGAGTAAGTCTCATTCCAGTATTAAATCGGAGAGAAAGAGGAATTCTTGGAGGATTTTGGAGAAGAAGAAGCATGAGGATTCTTGTTCTTTTTGATTCAAATGGGTTTAGCCGAGATTTTCAGTTTCTTTGAAAGCTTAGAAGATGAAGCTTTAGGTTGAGAAGTTTGTGACAAAGAAATGTCAAGGTTAGGAAATGAAGAATTAGGCATTATGAGGGGTGAAGAAAAGAACTCCCAAAAGAGAAGAATTTAAAGAAATAGACAAGGCAAAGATTTGAAATGAAAAATAAAGGTTTTAGGAAATGTTTAGCCAAATTGGGTAAACATAGAATCTTAACCAAGACAGTGGTCAAAGAAGAAAGACCAAAAATAAGCCAAGAACGGCTTTACCAAGCGCGGTTCTTTAAAATAGCCCGCGGTTCCATATCGATATGGATCCGCCTGGAGGCTAAAGAACTGCTTCCAGTGGACAGCAAACCTTGATTTTCAAAAGTTTTGGAGAAAAATAATACTTTTTCAAAAATTTGCAAATCTTGGATTTTTACCTCTTTTAGCATTAGAGTATGATAGGGTTGCATAAAAGCAACACATTCACAAAGAATGTCTTGACAAAGGGTGACAAAATATTTAGATAACATTTTGGTCCAATTTTAAGTCAAGTTTTAGAGGTTGTAGTAGATTTAGGTTCAATCTAAATAAATTGAAGTTAATTAATGTGATCACATAGATAGAAACACATAAAACTAAATTCATAAGATATCCATATGAGAAAATCATGAGGGAAAGGAGAGGAAATACAAGAAATAAAAAGACAATTAACTACTACAAAGATAGCTAACAACTAGGTCTTGAATTCATAGATCTCTTTGGCTTGACCTTCTTTAAAAAGCATTTTATTTTGAAAATCATCATTCATCTCCTAGGAGGAGGCATGGAGAACAAGGCAAGCAAGAAATCATGCAACCTTCTATGAAGACCAAGAATCTCCAACCTTAGGTTTTGAATGATGTAGTTATTATAGAGACAACATGGGCAATTTGCACCATGAGCATCTAAGAACCCAAAGAAGTAAGGATCACCCATGAAGTGAAGGATAGAAATGCCCAAAATAGGAGCATTAGTGTTAGAAGGTGGAGGAGGTGGTGGTGGCATAGTGTCCAAGGGTGAGATGGGAGAATTTGGTGGAGTGAAAGGAGAGGTGACCAAAGGCTCAAGTACAAAGATGATACTTTGTAGAGGTTAAGGTTGAGAGATCCCATCCAAGGGAGGACTAGGGGTGAAAGATGAAGAAAGCTCATTCATTCTTGACTGGAATGAAGACGAGGTAGAACCATATGAATGGTTAGTACCATGGGTTGAGTTTGTCTTGCATGGAGCAAGGGGTGTTGAAAGTGATGAGGAGATGAGAATAGGCGAGGCTTCACTTTTTGGTTTGAAAGAAGATGGAGAGAGAAGTTTAGAGGACTTGAGATTCACATTAAGGTTTCATTTGGGTGAGGAGGTTTTGGAGGAATTGGATGTTATAGTGGATACCATGGTTGAATGTTGAGGTTTAGAGAAGAGTTGAAGGGATGAAGAACACAATCAACAAGAGAGGTTTTAAGCAGAGAAGGGGATGATCCAAACTAGTAATAGGTTAAGATCATTTTAGGTGAATAATGAAATTTGGTACCCTAGTTTAGGAAAGTGCAGGTTTTTCAAAAAATTTATCAAAGTTTTACACATATTAAGGAAAATAGTGTAAAGCAAAGATTCTGTCAAAATAGGGACAGGCGGTTCCTTACGTAGGTCCACGGTTCTTTATCGCTAAGGAACCGCGGGTTCGATATGGAACTGCGACCAGTGGTGACAGAAAAGTGCACTTCCTCAAACTTTGGTCAGCCCAGATTTTACACAGGTAAATAATAAGCCAGAGTTAACTATAAGTCAAAATCTAGGAAGCAAACAAACACAAAATATGCACAAAGATATGCAACTATTAGTATTAAAATACTAATAATCCAAACATAAAGTATTATTAGTCAACCATAACAACCTAAATAAAAAGAGAGTAAGAATAAATAGTTCAACAATTCAAACATGTTTACAAACATGTTAACCTAGATAAACCAATGCTTCATTTCTTCTTCTTGTCAAGTCACTTGATCAATTTGGCTATGTTCTTGAATGATCCTCTTGACTCCACTCGATGATCATACAACTCACCTTGGGTTTTAAGATTTGCTCTGTAGACATCCGTATGTAAAACCCGCATGCTTTTACCATGAATAGTGCCCTTAAGATCGTACGTCCTAGATTAAAACTTACCTCATTTAGTATTGATCACATTCATGTGCTAATAATCAAGCAAGTGCATACGTGTATGACATGATAAGTATCGATTACGTACGAACTCATGATAAACAGTTAATAAATATGTCACGTGAACATAATTAAATCATGATCACCATTTAAAATACGAACTAAAATAATTACGTAAATAGATATAATTTAATTACGAGCGTTAAGATTACGATAAACTACATGATAAAATAAACAGTAACACTTTAAACACGAACACGTTTAACCACGAACGAACACGAAACATCGGGACACGAGAAAAGGTACGGGTACCCCATGTGGGGCCCCCATACCCACGGCACAACAACCATAATGGGCTTAGCCCATTGACTTTTACATGAAAGGGGGGTTATGGTAACTTTTCTTTTCATTTCACTTTTCAAGAAAATAAACATAAAAACCCTAAAAGAGTTTTCTCTCCTCCTCCTTGGTTCCTTTTTGTGCCGCCACCTATATCAACACCATAGGAGGGTGTTGTTGATTTTTGACATTAAAAACAAGTGCTAGAAACCGTATTTGTTCATCATTCTTCAATCCACGTGTTTGGTATATCATTTCTTAACCTTTCTTTTTCATTTCTTTTAATCTTTGATTTTATTATGAACATGTTTTTATTATTCTTATTAAAACATGATAATTAAACATAGATCTAACATGTTTTGGGGCAAATTAAAATCAAAGGATGTTATAAAAGGGGTGTTTGTTTTGGCCGCATAGTATAACCAACCCGAAGGGGGTTCGGTTTGCTTATTGCCGCCACCACCAAGACCATTTTTGGTCTTGGTTGGTTCATGTGGGACCCACGGCAGCAAGGGGGGCACACGTACCCCGAGTTTGGCTCGGGGTACGGTGTCGAGTTCATGCCCGATTCATGGTTCGTTGGTTAAATCATGATTTATGCTACATGTTAATTTTTATGAATTATGAACTTAGGATATAATTAATTAATAACATGAGATATTAATTAAATCATGACTTAGGTTATTTTAATTATTAATTTAACATGATATTAATTTAACCTAAGTATTTTATGTTATAAGTTATAATTAATTAATTATTTAAAACATGCTATAATTAATTAATTTAGACATGACTTAGGTTATGTTATTAATACATTATAATACACCTTTTAACCTAAGTATTTTATTCCATTTTAATTAAAACATGTTATACTTTAATTAAAATGCTTAACCTATAGTTTAATTAAAATACATGAAATAATAATTAAACTATACACTATATCATATGACTTAAGAAATAAGCTTATAAACACTTAGACTTATACGTTAGCTTATGTAACCAGCTTAATTCTAAATATGGAAACTTCTATTTATAGAAACTTAATTAAATAAGGCAACTAATCTATTAATGGAAACCTTCTATATATGGAAATCTATCTATTTCAGGCAGCTAATCTAATCATGGAAACCTTCTATATATGGAAACTTATTTAATTAAGGCAGCTGATCTATTTTTGGAAACTTTCTATTTTTAGAAACTAATCTATTTTAAGCAGTAAATTCTATTTTAGGAAACTTTCTATTTTTGGAAACTTTCTATTTTTGGAAACTTTCTATTTTTGGAAACTTTCTATTTTTGGAAACTTTCTATTTTTGGTAACTTTCTATTTTTGGAAACTTTCTATTTTTGGAAACTTTCTATTTTTGGAAACTTTCTATTTTTGGAAACCTGCTATTTTTGGAAAGTTACTTATTATTACACAGTAAGTATAATAATACATGAAATACCAGTAATACTTAAACAGATTAATCATAATACAAGATAAACACAGTTTAAGGCTTTAAACAGTAAACCATGACCTAAAACATACAAAGTAAGCTAAGACGAGACATAAAACCCAGTACGTAATCAGTGAATCGATACTTATACACGTGTGTATTCATGTAGCTTTAGTGATCCAGAAGTAGGAGTCTTTCTTCCGTTCGTTCACTGGACTTGAGGTACGGATTCCCGTCCTTTCAGTATGGACATTCTTTCCTTATTAGGATTTCCCCGTATGCAGCCAACTGTTTTCCCCAGTATTTGTTTTATTGTTTTGAACTGCTTATGTTTAATTAGCATAATCTATAGCAATATACAAGCATGACCAGTTTCACCTAGTTATGGAGGTACCATAACCATAACATTGGAGGCACCAATGTTATGACTTCCCCAAGGCGGAGTGATTGCTCGTGGCGTCCCTTTTCAGTTTTGGCCATATTATTATATCATGTGGGGCGTATGGGTGCATCCTAGTTACATGTTTTATTCAGTATATCATGGTGAATGTGGTGTGTGCCTTGCATCCTTCAAAAGGAGTTGATCCCTCCTACCCAAACCAGTATATTAATTAGAGGCATCCCCTCTAATCAGCATGATGAGGTCACCCCTCCAAGTATTCATGCACGTGACCTTTTCATGACCTATATGGGCTATGGTATATTTATGTTAAAACAGTTTTCATAAGATAAACATAAGGCTTTTCGAACTATAAAACCAGTTTTCTTAATACTTAACCAGTTTACTCAGAACTTAGTCTTCCGCTGTTATATGTTACATGCTTATCCTATTTCATGCTATATTGTACATCCGTGCACTGAGCGTCTTGCTCAGCCGTTTTCCTTTTCATGTTCCCAAAACGGCAGGTACTCAGGGACGCTCGTAGATCTCAAACGTACGTGCATATGGACTGGAAGCTTTACTGTCTTTCTTTACTTTATGCATTTCCTTTACTTTAATACAGTTTGCTATGGACATTGTTTCGTCCTTTCCCTTTACAGTATTTATGTTTGTGTGTGATGAGTTCTACTTTGGGGTTACCGATGTTTGATTCCGGTATTTCCCTTTTATGGTCAAATAATGCTTAGACATTTATCCTTGTATGCTTTGATGACACGCCATGATTATGCGTAATATTCCATTTCCCAAAATGGGGTGTTACAATTATGGTATCAGAGCCAAGGCTTCGACCTGTAGGCTCTCAAATATGACCTGTGATTAGTGGGTAGTCACTACGGTCTTCCTAGAACTGACAGTTGTTTTCATGCATTCATCATTTTTAAGCATACATATACATGTCATTGTTACAGGGTTTTGACTAAGTAATGGTTGGTACAGGACTGGCCCTATTTAGTCGCATGTGTTTTATCGAAACTTTTAGATTTGGGACCGACCCATAGGCGTCCCCTCGATATGTCTTTTATTTTGGGTGAACTGACCAGAGGCGTTCACTCTCGAGCATCAAAAGTTTTCATAAAACTGCATCGTGCATTCATACAAAGATTTTCTTTGCATAAAATTTTTCTCGTGAAATTTTTTTGGCATAAAATTTTTTTTTTTCATGTATGTATATAATATATATTTTATGTTTTGAACTGTTAATCATATGTTTTATGTTATACTGTCAGATGGTTCTCACACGCGAGCAAGAGCAGCTCAATGCTGCAATTCAGGCTGCCATGCAAGCCTTGCTTCCTCAACTGAGGAATGACATTCGTGCTGAAGTCCAAGCTGCCAACAATCAGCAGCAGCAGAATCAGGCACCTCCTCCTCCTCCTCCCCCAGTGACACTAGCAGTGTGGTTGGAAAGATTCAACAAGCTCCGCCCTAGAGCTTTTGAAAAGACTGATAGCCCCAGCGATGCTAAAAGCTGGTTGACTCACATTGAGAAGATTTTCAATACTATGGGATGTGACCCCGCATTCAAGGCGAGATTGGCATGCTACCGGTTTGAAGGCGATGTACTCAACTGGTGGCTAGCTTTGACGCAGTCGGAAGGAGGTGATGATTGGGTCGCTGGTTTGACATGGGCCCAATTCAAGGAGAGAGTGATGGAGCAGTTCTTTCCTAAGGCAGAGCAGGACAAGCTCAAGCGAGAGTACCATGGGATACGTCAGAGAGCGGGCGAGAATAGCAATGAATTCATGCAGCGCTTTCTCCGCTTAGCTGGTTTTCTGGGAGCAGCAGCTAGTACTCCTGAGGAGCAGGCACACCACTTTAGGTGGGCACTTCGCACCTCGGTCGCGAACAATCTGGTATGTGCTACGTTCAATACAGTAGCACAAGTGGCCGACGCAGCAAGGAAGCTAGAGATGTTGCAGGAACGAGATGAGTTCGGTGAAGCTGAAAGACCCGACAAGAGGTAAACATTTCGTGTTCTATCGATAACCAGATCCCATCCTATCATTATATGTTCTATAATCATCTCTTAAACTGTATCTTCCAGGCAGAAAACTGGGGACCGGTCTCAGCCGGCTACTCAGCAGCAGCCTCATCAGCCCAAAGGAATCGGTCACTCTAACGACCGTTCTGTTGTGGAAAGGCGTAGCGGTAATGATAATTACCGTAACAACACGGGACACTCCAACAACAGCAGGTCCTGCTATTTACGCATCTTCTTACGATTTCATGTTATATCTCTTATGCTGACACTATATTAATCTCTACCAGGAACCACGGTAACGGGAAGGACCAGAACCACAGGGGTTCGCAGCCTAACCGTTCAGCTAACACTGGTGAACATCTTATGACGCATATGTCTTATACTCGTGCATATACTTTATTTTAACACATTTTGTCATCAGCAGGCCCTCAGCAAGCAAGGACTCCTGCTGGAGGATTCACTCATCCTCTTTGCAGTACTTGCCATCGCAGACACCCTGGCCCATGTCGTCGTGATTCCGACGCGTGCTACAAGTGCGGCCTCCCTGGCCATCGTATGAGAGATTGCCGTAAGGGTGAAATGGAGGGTACTTCGGGCCATGCTGATACTAAACCGCCTCCTACCACTGGGCGTGTCTACACGACATCGCGCGATCAGGCAAACAAATCTACAGGTACCATTACTGGAATTTTGTATATGTACAGCCAAGCAACATGTGTTCTTTTCGACACGGGTGCCACTCATTCAGTTATTTCCACTACATATGCTAAGAACATCAGGACACTTCCCTTGCCATTAGAAAATAGGCTTACAATTTCCACGCCTTTGAAGGACTCTGTATTAATAACTCATGTATACAAGAGTCTTCCTCTAGAGTTTGACGATAAAGTTCGTGCAGTAGATGCACTTCCCCTAGACATGATTGAGTTCAATATGATTCTCGGCATGGACTGGCTATCCAAGCACCATGCTACCATAGACTGCCACTCATATCGGGTGATCTTCGGCGACATTAATGCACCAGAGTACATTCATAACGGGTTCATACCCGGACGGTCTGTACAAGTCATATCTACCTTGCAAGCACGTGCATTACTGTCACATGGCTGCGAGGGTTATCTAGCTACGGTTCATGACATGGATGCTGAATCCCCATCGATTCAGGATCAACCGGTAGTTTCAGAATTTCAAGACGTCTTCCCAGCTGAACTTCCAGGCATACCACCTGCACGAGAAGTGGAGTTCAACATCGACCTTGTTCCAGGAGCAGAACCAATTTCTAAGGCTCCGTATCGCATGGCTCCCATAGAGCTAAAAGAACTGAAGGACCAACTGCAGGAACTTCTTGAGCGAGGGTGCACCGGTCTTGTTTGTTAAGAAGAAGGACGACAGCATGCGACTTTGCATTGACTACCGTGAACTTAATAAGATTACCATCCGCAATAGATATCCACTGCCACGTATAGATGATCTGTTTGACCAACTTCAAGGAGCCAAACACTTCTCGAAGATCGATCTAAGGTCAGGCTACCATCAGCTAAGGGTTAAAGAGCAGGATATTGACAAGACTGCTTTTCGTACCCGCTATGGCCATTATGAGTTTGTAGTCATGCCATTCGGCCTGACTAATGCTCCAGCAGTGTTCATGGATCTGATGAACAGAATCTTCCACGAATTCCTTGATAAGTTTGTCATTGTATTCATCGATGACATCCTGATTTTCTCAAAGTCCACGGAGGAACACGAAGATCATCTCCGTACGGTACTACAGATTCTTCGTCAGAAGCAGCTGTATGCGAAATTCTCCAAGTGTGAGTTCTGGTTAAACAAAGTGGCATTCTTAGGTCACATTGTATCAGTAGAAGGGATCACTATGGACCCAGCGAAGGTTGAGGCTATCACTAAATGGCCAAGACCAACGTCAGCGACAGAAGTCCGCAGTTTCTTGGGCTTGGCTGGATATTATCGCATATTCGTGGAGAACTTTTCCCGCTTGGCACTACCTCTCACCAAACTGATGCGAAAAGGAGAGAAATTCGTCTGGACAGAAGAACGAGAGAAGAGCTTCGAAGACCTAAAGCAGAAGTTAGTATCTGCACCTATTCTTACTCTCCCATCTGGTACAGGTGGATTTCAGATCTATAGCGATGCATCGGGGAAGGGACTGGGTTGTGTTCTCATGCAACATGGGAAATAGATCGCGTATGCTTCACGGCAGCTTAAGCCCTACGAAGAAAACTATCCTACGCATGATCTGGAACTTGCTGCAGTGGTGTTCGCATTGAAGATATGGAGGCATTACTTATACGGAGAATCATGCGACATTTTCACGGATCACAAGAGCTTGAAGTATATCTTCACACAGCGAGAATTGAACATGAGACAAAGGAGATGGTTGGAACTGTTGAAGGATTATGATATTAACCTACAGTATCATCCCGGGAAGGCTAATGTAGTAGCAGATGCACTCAGCAGAAAGTCCGGAATGATCAACGGCATTGAGATCAAGGAACAAAACATAAGAGATTTGGAGCGGCTAGACATCGAAATCATGGTACGTGGGCAGCACGGATACTGGGCGAATCTTAGAGTAGAACCTGAGTTACTGACTAGGATCAAGGAAGAGCAGAAGGATGATGGAGAGATTTGGGCGATAATTCAGAATTTGGAGAAGCAGACAGAATTCAGAATGGACGCAGACGGTATCGTTTGGCAGGGCACGAGACTTTGTGTTCCTGACAATCAAGAACTCCGGGAAGCATTGTTAGCTGAAGCTCACAGCTCCCCATTTTCTATACATCCTGGGTCGACAAAAATGTACCATGACATCAGACAGCACTTTTGGTGGAGTGGTATGAAACAGGATGTAGCCACTTATGTTTCCAAATGTCTTACCTGCCAGCAGGTTAAGATTGAACATCAGCGATCGGGCGGTCTCCTTCAACCGTTGGATATTCCAGAGTGGAAGTGGGATAAAATCACCATGGATTTTGTTACCGGTCTTCCGCCTACCAAGAAAAAGCACGATGTTATTTGGGTCATTCTTGATCGACTCACCAAATCAGCTCATTTCTTACCGATACGCAAGGAAGATCCGGTAAGTAAACTCGCAGATACTTACAGAAGGGAGATCATGAGACTCCATGGTACTCCCTCCAGCATCGTCTCAGACAAAGATCCTCGTTTCACGTCGCGATTCTGGAAAGGTCTACAAAACGCTTGGGGTACACAACTTAAGCTGAGCACGGCCTTTCATCCTCAAACGGACGGACAGTCGGAGCGAACAATTCAGACATTGGAAGATATGTTAAGGTCGTGTGCGTTGGAATGGACAGGTGATTGGGACGATTACATCTGTTTGGTCGAGTTTGCATACAACAACAGCTGGCACGCAAGTATCAAATGTGCTCCTTTCGAAATGTTGTATGGCAGAAAGTGTCGCGCTCCAACTTGCTGGGATCAAGTGGGAGAGCGAACACTCGAAGGACCAGAAATTATAGAAATGACTAATGAGAAGATCGAAGTAGCTAAGCAGAAGCTGCAGGAAGCACGGTCACGTCAGAAGAGTTACGCCGATAAGCATCGTAGGGACATACATTTTAAGGTGGGAGATCACGTCTTCCTCAAGGTTTCGCCGGCACGTGGTGTTAAACGCTTCGGGATCAAAGGGAAACTCAGTCCTCGTTTCATCGGACCATTTGATATCATTGAACGAATCGGTGAAGTATCTTACCGATTGGCGTTACCTCCTCAGCTTTCACACGTGCATAACGTGTTCCATGTGTCCTTACTCAGAGGGTACAAGTATCATCCCCTTCACATGGTTCAGTATCCACTGGAACAGATACGTGAAGATCTCACTTTTATAGAGGAACCCGAACGAGTGCTCGACAGGCAAGAACGAGTCATGAGAAAGAAGACGATTCCATTCGTCAAAATTCTTTGGAGGGACCATACCGAGCGGGAAGCCACTTGGGAAACAGAGGAGTCTATCCGGGCTTCTTACCCTCACTTCATATTTTGAGTTCGGGTATGTTACTTCTTTCCAGTTTGCTTTATCTATAATTCGGGGACGAATTATTCTTTTTAGGGGGGAAGAATTGTAAAACCCGCATGCTTTTACCATGAATAGTGCCCTTAAGATCGTACGTCCTAGATTAAAACTTACCTCATTTAGTATTGATCACATTCATGTGCTAATAATCAAGCAAGTGCATATGTGTATGACATGATAAGTATCGATTACGTACGAACTCATGATAAACAGTTAATAAATATGTCACGTGAACATAATTAAATCATGATCACCATTTAAAATACGAACTAAAATAATTACGTAAATAGATATAATTTAATTACGAGCGTTAAGATTACGATAAACTACATGATAAAATAAACAGTAACACTTTAAACACGAACACGTTTAACCACGAACGAACACGAAACATCGGGACACGAGAAAAGGTACGGGTACCCCATGTGGGGCCCCCATACCCACGGCACAACAACCATAATGGGCTTAGCCCATTGACTTTTACATGAAAGGGGGGTTATGGTAACTTTTCTTTTCATTTCACTTTTCAAGAAAATAAACATAAAAACCCTAAAAGAGTTTTCTCTCCTCCTCCTTGGT
Source organism: Glebionis coronaria (assembly GCA_025667525.1). Classification (NCBI taxonomy): domain Eukaryota; kingdom Viridiplantae; phylum Streptophyta; class Magnoliopsida; order Asterales; family Asteraceae; genus Glebionis; species Glebionis coronaria. Next base: position 498,986,996 of record CM046877.1, read on the forward strand.
TCCTTTTTGTGCCGCCACCTATATCAACACCATAGGAGGGTGTTGTTGATTTTTGACATTAAAAACAAGTGCTAGAAACCGTATTTGTTCATCATTCTTCAATCCACGTGTTTGGTATATCATTTCTTAACCTTTCTTTTTCATTTCTTTTAATCTTTGATTTTATTATCAACATGTTATTATTATTCTTATTAAAACATGATAATTAAACATTGATCTAACATGTTTTGGGGCAAATTAAAATCAAAGGATGATATAAAAGGGGTGTTTGTTTTGGCCGCATAGTATAACCAACCCGAAGGGGGTTCGGTTTGCTTATTGCCGCCACCACCAAGACCATTTTTGGTCTTGGTTGGTTCATGTGGGACCCACGGCAGCAAGGGGGGCACACGTACCCCGAGTTTGGCTCGGGGTACGGTGTCGAGTTCATGCCCGATTCATGGTTCGTTAGTTAAATCATGATTTATGCTACATGTTAATTTTTATGAATTATGAACTTAGGATATAATTAATTAATAACATGAGATATTAATTAAATCATGACTTAGGTTATTTTAATTATTAATTTAACATGATATGAATTTAACCTAAGTATTTTATGTTATAAGTTATAATTAATTAATTATTTAAAACATGCTATAATTAATTAATTTAGACATGACTTAGGTTATGTTATTAATACATTATAATACACCTTTTAACCTAAGTATTTTATTCCATTTTAATTAAAACATGTTATACTTTAATTAAAATGCTTAACCTATAGTTTAATTAAAATACATGAAATAATAATTAAACTATACACTATATCATATGACTTAAGAAATAAGCTTATAAACACTTAGACTTATATGTTAGCTTATGTAACCAGCTTAATTCTAAATATGGAAACTTCTATTTATAGAAACTTAATTAAATAAGGCAACTAATCTATTAATGGAAACCTTCTATATATGGAAATCTATCTATTTCAGGCAGCTAATCTAATCATGGAAACCTTCTATATATGGAAACTTATTTAATTAAGGCAGCTGATCTATTTTTGGAAACTTTCTATTTTTAGAAACTAATCTATTTTAAGCAGTAAATTCTATTTTAGGAAACTTTCTATTTTTGGAAACTTTCTATTTTTGGAAACTTTCTATTTTTGGAAACTTTCTATTTTTGGAAACTTTCTATTTTTGGTAACTTTCTATTTTTGGAAACTTTCTATTTTTGGAAACTTTTTATTTTTGGAAACTTTCTATTTTTGGAAACCTGCTATTTTTGGAAAGTTACTTATTATTACACAGTAAGTATAATAATACATGAAATACCAGTAATACTTAAACAGATTAATCAGAATACAAGATAAACACAGTTTAAGGCTTTAAACAGTAAACCATGACCTAAAACATACAAAGTAAGCTAAGACGAGACATAAAACCCAGTACGTAATCAGTGAATCGATACTTATACACGTGTGTATTCATGTAGCTTTAGTGATCCAGAAGTAGGAGTCTTTCTTCCGTTCGTTCACTGGACTTGAGGTACGGATTCCCGTACTTTCAGTATGGACATTCTTTCCTTATTAGGATTTCCCCGTATGCAGCCAACTGTTTTCCCCAGTATTTGTTTTATTGTTTTGAACTGCTTATGTTTAATTAGCATAATCTATAGCCATATACAAGCATGACCAGTTTCACCTAGTTATGGAGGTACCATAACCATAACATTGGAGGCACCAATGTTATGACTTTCCCACGGCGGAGTGATTGCTCGTGGCGTCCCTTTTCAGTTTTGGCCATATTATTATATCATGTGGGGCGTATGGGTGCATCCTAGTTACATGTTTTATTCAGTATATCATGGTGAATGTGGTGTGTGCCTTGCATCCTTCACAAGGAGTTGATCCCTCCTACCCAAACCAGTATATTAATTAGAGGCATCCCCTCTAATCAGCATGATGAGGTCACCCCTCCAAGTATTCATGCACGTGACCTTTTCATGACCTATATGGGCTATGGTATATTTATGTTAAAACAGTTTTCATAAGATAAACATAAGGCTTTTCGAACTATAAAACCAGTTTTCTTAATACTTAACCAGTTTACTCAGAACTTAGTCTTCCGCTGTTATATGTTACATGCTTATCCTATTTCATGCTATATTGTACATCCGTGCACTGAGCGTCTTGCTCAGCCGTTTTCCTTTTCATGTTCCCAAAACGGTAGGTACTCAGGGACGCTCGTAGATCTCAAACGTACGTGCATATGGACTGGAAGCTTTACTGTCTTTCTTTACTTTATGCATTTCCTTTACTTTAATACAGTTTGCTATGGACATTGTTTCGTCCTTTCCCTTTACAGTATTTATGTTTGTGTGTGATGAGTTCTACTTTGGGGTTATCGATGTTTGATTCCGGTATTTCCCTTTTATGGTCAAATAATGCTTAGACATTTATCCTTGTATGCTTTGATGACACGCCATGATTATGCGTAATATTCCATTTCCTAAAATGGGGTGTTACATCCGTAAGACCGAGTTTTCGGGAAGTCCACTAGTAGCATAGTGGGGATGAGGGATGATTTCTTCAAACCCTTCCATGAAAGTGTCCATGGATGAGTGGGATTTACTCGAAGAACCAACATGAGCACTTGTGCCTACGCCACCACTGATAGGTGTGAAAACACCCATCCTTTTACCACTTATCACAATTAAAAACGAGACCATAACGTGTATTTTACGTCGTAAATGTCGGATTTATGCGTGGTTTGTGTTTTTATTGTGTTTTAGGATCAAAATATGAAAAGGGAAGAAAACACGGGCTTTCACGGGCTTTTATCGAAGAAAAAGACAAAAGACGAAGTCAAAAGATCAAGAGTGCAAAAAGAACGGAAGTCAAAGGCCTATTCTGAAGATTTATCGAAGAAAAAGTCTAAAGACGAAAGTTTAACGAAGTCGAAGAACCAAGTCTAATAAAAGAAGAAAATTATAAAGCCGAGTTCATTTCATATCGACAAATCCCGAGACAAAGTCGAGAATGACGAGTTTATAGTCAAAGACGAAAGACGAGAAGACAAAAGAAAAGAAAGAAAGAATGAAGCAACCAACAACTCCCCTCCTATAAATACCCTCCTAATGACACATTAGGAGGTGTTAGCTAATTTAACAAATTAGTTCTCCACTTTATTCTATGCACTTTTCAAATTGTCTTTACATTATTGTTCTTCCTTTTAAGTTTATCATGTAAGTTTTTGTTGAATCTTTAATCTTTAATTTTAATTTCAAGCTTTTTACATTAATCTCATTCTACCTTTCTTGATTGTTTAATCTTTATGCTTGTTTTCTTATTGGATTATTGATTATTTGATAGTTTTGGTTGATTTGGTTTTAATTAATTAAGTGGGTTTTATAGTTTTAGTGATTTTTATTGAATTAAGTTTGTTTATTTGGTTGATTTAGTGATTGTTAGATCTTATTTGGAGTTTTGATTAGCTTATTTCTTATATTATTTGGCTTATTTTTGGTTTCCTAGAATTTAGGATCGGATTTGGAATTTTTTTTTATTATTGCAAAGTTGCCAAGAGGGTTTCAATTTTCTGAAGTCACTTTGGAATCTTTGGTAATATTCCGAAGTGACTAACTGATTTAATTCCGAAGTTCATTTTTTATATTTTCCAAAGTTATAATTTTGTTAAAATTCCGAAGTTAGTATAAATAATTATTCCGAAGTAAAAGAGAAGAAATTCTGAAGTGAGTATAAAAAATATTGAGAAGTTACTTAGGAATATTGGTTATTTTGCTAAGTTACTTAGGAATATTGGTTATTTTGCTAAGTCACTTTAGAATATTGGTCATTTTGCTAAGTCACTTTGGAATATTGGGCATACTGCTAAGTCACTTTGGAATATTGGGTATATTGAGAAGTTACTTAGGAATAAGTTAGTTATTGCTCAAGTAATAAGTTAGTTATTCCGAAGCTAGGTTCGCATTCCGAAGACAACATTCAGAAGATGTATTTTCTTCCCTCCAAAAGCATGTTCCCCCATGGGGAACATGCTCCCTTTTGTTCAGCATTTGTTCCGTAAGTCATTTAGTTTTACCCGAAAATCGTTTTAATTTTTATTCTGAAAGTCAGTTATTTTTAGTTATATTTTTCCACAAATTTTAGTATTAGTATTTCATCGAGAAGTTTTAGTTTTAATTTTTATTAAGTGCCCGCTTTAATATTTTTCTCGTTTCTTTTTAAAATAGCTTTATAATCCAATTTCTTTTATTTCTACCAAGTAAATTTTATTTTTAATTCGAAAGTTTATTTTTATTGTTAGTTTTATTCTTATTGTTAGTTTTATTTTTATTAATTGTTTCGTTTTAATTTTCGTATTAATATTTGCCTTGTTTCTTTATTATTGGTCATTTGTTTTTAGTTATTTTTAATACTTTTCGCACTTACTTTTTAAGTAGAAATAGATACCCAATTTCTCTTTTAGTTACCAAAAACAATTAAGTCCACCTTAAACCGGAGATCAATTCGAATTGAATCGAGTACGAACAACACACACAAAATCATTAAATCAAATGGCGCCATTGCCGGCTCTTTTCGTAAAGATTAACGGTTTTTAGTGAGAAAAATTGGATTTTGGGATCCGTTCTTTTGGGAAAGTTATTTTCAAGCATAAAAATTTTCAAAAAAATCCTAAAAAATATAAAATTTTCAAAAATCCAAAAAAAAAGATAAAAAATCAAAAATATTTTATTTTATTTTTAGTGTATGCGTACTCGATCTTCGTCTTATCCTGAGCCCGAGACTCGTAGAGACTTAGATATGGCCGGTGTGCATAATAATAATAATCCACCTCACCCCAACATGAATAATAACAACCATTACCCTCAACCAGACCTTCGCACGATGGAGGAGCTATGCCAACCAACAATGAATGGACGCGGAGGACCGATTGCGCTGATGCAAATCACGGCTCCCCAATTTTCGTTGAAGCATCACATGATCCAACAAGTTCAAAATACTTGTTCATTTCGCGGATTACCGGATGATGATGCCAACAAACACCTCGACAAATTCATTACCGTCACTCAAAGCATGAAATTTCCCGGTGTTACCATGGATTTTCTTCGCCTTCATCTATTTCCACACACTTTATCCCACCATGCCGAAAAATGGTTTGATCGTCTTCCTAAGAATTCAATTCATACATGGGACGAAATGACTCAACGATTTTTGTCGCGCTACTTTCCACCATCCATGGTAACGAGCCTTCGTAATCAAAACAGTGGTTTCACTCAAGAACCCGATGAGTCTCTTTTCGATGCTTGGGAACGTTACAATGTTTTGATTGATCGTTGTCCTAATCATAATATGCTCCTAGTCACCTTAATTGATACTTTCTACAACGGTTTGACTTTTCGTGATCGTGATACGATTAATGCTGCCGCCGGTGGTACGTTTATGAAAAGAAGACCTGAGGAGTGTAGAGAGCTTATAGAGAACATGTCCACTCATCACAAAAATTGGGATTCATCCGCATCATCAAGAACAAAACCGAGGGTCAACCTTTCTTCTACTTCATCAAACCCCGAGATAGCCGAACTCACCCAAATCACCCGCCAACTAGCCGAGATGAACAAAAATTTCTTAACAATAGCTACGAACCAATTTCAACAAGTTAAAGCTGTAGCACTTTCTTGTGAGACTTGCGGTGGTCCTCATTCATACACCGATTGTCCTTCCACTCATGAAAATCCTGAAAACGTGTATACGGCTCACGGTAACTATTCCACGGAAGGCTATCAAGCCTGACCTCAAGGTGATCGTAACTTGCTAAGTTATCGTTCCAACAACTATATTTCACCCGGATTTTCTCCTCAAAACCACAACCCAAACAACTTCAATAGAAGCAATCCAAACCAACCTCGAGCTTCTACTCCATATCACCCACCCGCTCACCAAGCACCACCCCTCACTCAACCCATGACATTTAATCATGATGTTGAAACTTTCATGAGGACCCATGGAGAGGTAGTGAAAAACCTTCAAAGCCAAATTATTAACTTGAAAGATGATATCACTAAACAAGGGAATGATATTTGAACCGAGCTTAGAAATGATATGCAAACTTCTTTAAGCAATCAAACGAATTATTTGAGGAATATGATGGCTAGTTTTTTCCAAAGTAATCAACCCTCTACTTCGGGCTCTCTTCCTTCGAATATCGTGACCAACCCACGAGCTAATGTGAGTGCTATTACTACACGCAGTTGAGCAACTCTTGTAGGACCATCTACCCCTCCCCTAGTTACTACATCTACACCTCCTCCACCCCATTTATTCATCCTATTTCCACGCCTAGTACTAGTTCTCCATTATCGTCTCCACCTCTTAATGAAGAAGTACCCAAGAAAAACCCTTCACCAACCCCACCTTCCACCTCTAAACCTTCACCCTCTCAACCATCAACATCTCAACCTTCACCTTCTACACCTACACCTCCTAAGCCCAATATTCCTTATCCATCTCGGTTAAAAAAGTGCAAATTGCTCACCAAGGATGACATTCAAGTGTCAAACTTTTTGAAAAAGATTTCGGGAGTGAATATCACCATTAGCCTTGTTGAAGCTCTTGCCCAAATGCCAAAATTTGTTAAGATGTTTAAAGAATTTCTTAGTAAGAAGGAGAAGATGACTGAGTTTGTCAACACACGCTTAAATGAAAATTATTCTGTAGTCCTCCTTAAAGAACTTCCAGAAAAACTTGGAGATCCCGATCGTTTTGTGTTACCTTGTACATTTTCCAAAACCGAAGAATTTACTGCCTTAGCCGATCTCGGGGCAAGTATTAATTTGATGCCATTAAGTGTTTGGAAAAAGCTATCATTACTCGACCTTACACCAACAAAGATGACTCTTGAGCTAGTAAATCGAACTCTCGCTTACCTCGTTGGTATTGCCGAAGATGTTTTCGTTAAAGTTGGTACCTTCACTTTTCTGGTTGACTTTGTTGTTGTTGACTATCAAATGGACCCTCGTATTCTGTTAATACTTGGACGACCATTCTTGAGAACCGGAAAAGCTTTAGTCGATGTTGCCAAAGGTGAACTAATTCTAAGGTTCGGGAATGATGCACAAGTTTTTAAAATGGGGAAGATCACAATCAAATCAAATGGAAGAGAATCGGCGAATATGATTGATGTGCTTCAAGATGAGCTTGATACAACTCCTTTGGAAAGTACAAAGCTTGATAATTTTGTCGTCTACAACAACCCTCTTTTCGAGCCTATTTATGATAATTCACTTTTTCAAGAAAATGTGGAAGATTCTTAAGATCCTCTCTCCAATTTGTATGCTCCACCAATCTATGATGATGCTTCTAGTTCCGATATGGATGATTATGATGATTTTTCTTCAGAGTATAAAGACATGCCAACTTATGATGACTTTGATGATGTTGATACTCTTTCGAGTGATTCTTCAAATGATATGTCTCCTAATGATGATTATGCTCTTATTTTTGATGACGATCCTCCGCCAACAATGCTTGATCCTACTTTGGACGATTACTCATTTGAGGAAGATTTTGCCACTTTTCTTAATACATACTTTCCCAATGAGAATGATTCTCCTCCTTTGGACTTTGATTATGGTCTTTATTCTCCTTCGGATATTAAGAAACCTGTTGCAAAGGAGAAGAAACCGGAAGACACCAATATCCGTAGTACCTATGTCTTGACACCTCTCTATCCACCTTTTTCATATGAGGTTGTGCGATTTATGGGCGAATCTTCAAGGTCTACTGAGTCTAAGTCTTATTTTCCCCTAAAAGAAAAGGTGTTCAATCCGGGTATCACAATTCTTCAGCCATCTCAGTATCTAATAACTGGTTTTTTCAAGTATAAAAATTTGTTCGTCTCGATTCAATTCGAATTGATTACTGGTTTTAGTGCGACTCAGCTGTCTTTTGGTGGAAAACAAATATATTGGTCGTTGTAGTAAAATTAAATTGCAAAACTTAAAGTAAATGACATGTAATTAAAACTAAAACTGATTAAAAAGTAAACGGTGCGAGAAATTAAAACAAACAACTAATAATAAAGGAGCGAAACAAATAATAAAACGTAAATTAAAGCAAAACAATTAATAAAAATAAAACTAAAAGACGAAATTAACTATCGACTCGAAAATAAAGTTTGCTTAATGAAAAAGGAGAGAATAAAACTAAAATGGTACTTTAAAGATAAAAGAGGCAAAACCTAAAGCGGGTACTAAATAAAAGATAAAACTTGCACTTTACGAAAAAATATTAATACTAAAAATCGACGAAAAATTCAACTAAAAATACGTAACTTTCAGAAATAAAATCGGAACAACTTTTAGATTAAACTAAACAATTACAGAACAATACTAAAAACTAACCAAGCAAGCAGCCTAAGCAACTGGAAGCAGCCAGACAGCTTAATTCGGCGCCAAAAACTCCAAGCTAGCAAGCTAGCTGGTGAACTTCTTCGCAATGTATACAACTTAAGCAAATATTTCTTCACAATTGCTACAGGACTTTTCGGAATACTTGCTATTTCCGAGAATTCTGCGCAATAGTATTTTCAGAACTTTTAACTTCTTCGGAATAATACTTTTTCACAAATTTGCTTCTTCGGAATAACAGAATTTTCAAAAAAAAGAAAAATCTTCGGAAAAATGACTTTTTCAGAATAATTGTTTTTTCGGAAAAATTGACTAAATTCAGAAAAATGAATAATTTCGGAAAAATTAAGAAATTTAGAGAAATCTTCGGAATAATTGTTTTCAGAGTTTTTACTTTTCAGAGTTTATGACTTTTTCGGAATATCAAACTTTTTCAGAAAAACAAGAGTTTTCGGATAAACTAAATTCAGAGAAATGCTATTTCAGAGAAAGATAATTTCAGAAAAAGTGAGATCTTCGGAATTTAAAACCCTAATCCGAAAACTTGAAAACCGATACAGTAAATTTAAAAAAAAGCACGAATTAAGCTAAAAATAAGCACAAATCAAATTAGCAATTAACTAAAACTTAATCTAAAACAATTTTAAGAAAAACTAATTCAACCACAAATTAAAAACTTCAAATACACTAATAAAATTAAAAATTAAAAACCAACTTTTAATAAAATAAAATAATAAAAACACTTAACTAAAATCAAATCAAACATACAATAAGCTATAAAAATCAATAAGCTAACACAATCAAACACATAAAAACATAACAATTAATCAAATAAGCATGACGATAAGATAATAAGCATAAAGATTAACAAAAAAAGAAAGGTAGAAGGAGAGATTAATATAAAACTTGATTAAAATTAAAGATTCAACAATAAAAGTAAAAGCAAGAATTAAAGAAACTTTTAAATTTAAGGTGCAAGACAAGGTAATTAAATGACAATTAAGTAAATGACAATATAAATAAAGGTGGAAAGACTAATGTGTCAAATTAGCTAACACCTCCTAATGACACATTAGGAGGGTATTTATAGGAGGATTAGTATGTCTTGATCTTTTCTTCTTTCTTCTCGTCTTTTCGTCTTTATAAATTCTTCGACTTTTTCGACTTTGTCTCGGGATTATTTGAACTCGTCTTATAATTTCTTCATTTATTAGACTTGAGTTCTTCGACTTCATTAAACTTCCGTCTTTAGACTTTTTCTTCGATAAATCTTCAGAATAGGCCTTGGACTTTTCGTTCTTTTTGCACTCTTGATCTTTTGACTTTGTTTTTTGTCTTTTTCTTAGATAAAAGCCCGTGAAAGACCGCGTTTTCATCCCTTTTCACATTTTGGTCCTAAATCACAACAAAAACACAAACCACGCATAATTCCGACATTTACGACATAAAATACACGTTTTGGCTTGGTTATTATTATAATTAAGTGGTAAAAGGATAAGTGTTTTCACACTTATTAAATCCCCTACACTTGATCATTGCAATGTCCTCATGCAATGCATTAATTACAAAGCAAGTTTTACATTTTTCATCATAATCAATGCACCTTGGCCTTTATTAAAGAGATAGAAAACTGCAAAATATTCAAAAGAAGAAAATAAGTAAAAAGATCAAAAACTTACCTTAGGGTTTTGGAAAGTCATGAACGATTATCACCCTCAAGTTTCACATTCCCCAAACCAAGCTTAAAAACGAGATCATTGTTATTACTACTATAAGTTAGCAAATTAACACAAATTCATGTGGGCCAATTATTCACTTAGACTCCCTTATTCCTAGGTTTATCTCTTATATTTTATTGTTGTCTTGAATGATCACGAATATGCATTGTTGACTTATTTCGATAGTTGTTTAGGCTGAAAATAAAGTGGGACGATTTAATCAATAGTTAGCTAAAGGACAAACTCTTTTAAAACTGCTTCTCGGGACCTCATAAAGTTCATATCTTGGCATAACTCGCTCCACGAATTGAGACCTTTCTCAAATATATATTTGGCATTGACTTCATACTTCAAATCTTGAGAGACGTTCATGAAATAATGGTCTTCTATTCATAATAGGAATTTCTTCACTTGAACTTTTTGAGAGATTCTTCATATTTGGACCACGACTTCTTCATTTTTCTCCAATATTTATTTTGTATTTTGATATACAACGATCCGCCTCCTTTTAGGACTTGGATCTATTTATCCTCATACCTTGTTAGGGCCTTTTTGGATAGATTTCTCCATGATCTTTAGGGGAGTTTTTGCTTTTCGTCGTGTGTCTCGATCCTTCATATTGATTTTTGATAAATGATTCTTCACATCACTTGGGATCTTTAGCAACAAAATGTAGCCCTCATGCCTTGTTAGGGCCTTTTCAGACTCGCCAATCTTCGCATCCCGCTTCAATAAGTTATGCCTTGGCTATGAACTCTAAATAATACCGAGCAACTTTTAAACGATCTTGGGCTAGAAGCTAAGTAACTTTTCAAATCGTACAACCTTACTTATTGCAATTAAATTTATTAACAAGCGATGGGAGAGAAAGCTCATAATTAACTCACATAAATTCATGAAAGAATACCAAACTTATAATTGACTCTATCATCTCTCGTTCTCCACAATTTAAAATCTCAAGGAATGAGACTCGTGGATGCTTAGCCTATTAAATCAAAGTTTTGGGTTTTCAAGTCATCTATAGGATCTTGCATCTTCTTAGACTTTTTCAAGTTTAGAATTCGCATTTTAAAGTTCCCTTGATAAACGACTTTCTAGGATCAATTATAGGAACTTACGAAAAGTTCTTGTTCTTAACCCTTAAGAGTTAAGACTTTCGCGTTTTAAAGTTCCCTATATAAAAGCCTAGCAAAACTTGACTTAAACACGTTAAGGATACTAGCTAGAGTAAACTTAGATAAGCAAACTCGGGTTGAGTCAAAAGATTCACAACGTTTAAAAATTAAAACCACTTTATTAAATTTATTCTAGCAAAGAAAGAAAATAACTATAACAAAGGTAAATACTAATAGGCCAAAATAGATCAAAAATTTTGAAAAATGTCGAAAAATCAATTTTCCGGTTAAAATGAGGACAAAAACAAGGAAAAGACCACTTAACTTCGATAGAAGTCCCCATACACTTAATATAAACATTGTCCTCATTGTTTAAGCATGTGGGAGTAAACTCCCCTACACTTAGGACATTGTGCACGTTGTTTAAATCTTTCTAATAAAGAGACAACTAAAGTGATTCCTATTTTAATATTGAATAATATAAAATAGAGAATCAAAAGAGTTTAGGATAAAACCGGGAAGACGGGTACACGGGATCACGGTTCGTCAAAAGTCATCAAGAATGGATCTTTGATAGCTCGAATCCCTACACATGATAAGAAAGAAAACAACAAACACATACTAGGGTCTCCCCCTACACTTATTATAAAAAACAGATAAAAAGGATAGATACTGCGGGTTGCCTCCCGAGAAGCGCTTGTTTTTGTTAACCGAGTCGTGAGCCTGACTCGACCTTGATTAGCATAGGAAGAAGCTTGAAACACATCCACCAGGATCAATACATGGTTTTTATCCATCAAGTAGCACAAGCTTAAGGCAAACAAGGCAAGCCAATGAAGAGTAGGCAAGGTTCCCTTAAGCAGTTGTTGAGCATGGTGGTAGCAAGCGTGCTGAGGTGCAAGCATATCTCTATTGTTTCCAAAAATCTTTCCTTTTATTTCATCAGATGGATACTGAGATGGCTTGAAGAGTTCAATACCGGGGTCGAACACCTTTTCCTTTAGGGAAAAATAACACTAAGGCACAGTAGACCTTGAAGAGGATCCGCTCATAAATCGCACAATCTCATCCTCAAAAGGTGGATAGAGAGGTGTCAAGACATAAGTACTGCGGATATCGGTGTCTTCCGGCTTCTTCTCCTTTGAAACGGGTTTCTTCATATCCAAAGGAGGATAAAGAGCATCATCAAAGTCCAAAGGAGGAGAATCACTCTCATTTGGGAAGTAAGTGTTGAGAAAAGTAGCAAAATCTTCCTCAAATGAGTAATTATCCAAAGTATCAATACTGTTTGGTGGAGGATCTTCATCAAAAGTAGGAGTAAGGTCATCATGAGAAGAATCACTCGAGAGAGTATCGACATCGTCAAAATCAAATCATCATATGTTGGCATGTCGTTATACTCAGAAGAAAAATCATCAGAATCATCCATGTCAGAACTAGAATCATCATCATAGTCATCATAAATTGGAGGAGACTCATGAATTGGTGGAGGATCAAAATTGGAGAGAGAATCATCCACATCATCTTGGAAAAGTAGATTATCGTAGCAAGAATCAAAAAGAGGATTGTTGTAGACGACAAAATCATCAAGCACATTAATCATATTCGCTGATTCTCTTCCATTGGATTTGGTTGTGATCTTCCCCATTTTAAAAACTTGTGCATCATTCCCGACCCTTAGGATTAGCTCACCTTTGGCAACATCGACTAATGCTTTTCCGGTTCTCAAGAATGGCCGACCAAGTATTAAATGAATACGAGGGTCCATTTCATAATCAACAACAACAAAGTCGACAGGAAAAGTGAAGGTGCCAACTTTAATGAACACATCTTCGACAATACCAACGGGGTAAGCGAGAGTGCGATTTTCTAGCTCAAGAGTCATTTTTGTTAGTGTAAGATCGGGTAATGATAACTTTTTCCAAACACTTAAAGGCATCAAATTTATACTTGCCCTGAGATCGGCTAAGGCAGTAAATTCTTTGGTTTGGTTAAAAGTACATGGTAGCACAAAACGACCGGGATCTCCAAGTTTCTCTGGAAGTTCTTTAAGAAGGACGGCAGAACAGTTTTCAATCAATCGAGTATTAACAAACTCGTCCATCTTCTCCTTCTTATTAAGCAATTCCTTAAACATCTTAACAAATTTAGGCATTTGGTCTAGATCTTCAACAAGGCTAAAGGTGATGGTCAGTCCAGTTCTTCTTCAAATAGTTTGACACTTGAATGTCATCCTTGGTTTGCAATTTGGCCTTGTCTAAGCGAGAAGGATAAGGGATATTGGGTTTATAGGTGGAAGGTGGGGTTGATTAAGGGTTCTTCTTGGGTGCTTCTTCATGCATAGGTGGAGACGGTAATGGAGAACTAATACTAGGCGTGGGAGTAGGAGGGATAAATGGTGGTGGAGGAGGTGTAGATGGAGTAACTGGGGGAGGAATAGATGGTCCTACTAAGGTTGCTCCACTGCGTGTATTAATAGCACTCACATTCTCTCTTGGGTTGGTGACGGTATTTGAAGGTAGAGAGCCCGAAGTAGAGGGTTGAGGAGTTGGGAAGAAACTAGCCAGCATATTTTTCAAATCATTTGTTTGAGTGCTAAAAGAGGTTTGTATATCATGTCGTAGCTCGGATCTAATATCATTACCTTGCTTAGTGATATCTCCTTTCAAGTTGATAATTTGGCTTTGTAGATTCTTAATTTGCTCTCCTTGGGTCCTCATGAAAGCTTCCACATCTTGATTAATGGGTGGTGCTTGTTGAGCGGGTGGGTGATAAGGATTATAAGCTCGAGGTGGGTTTGGGTTGCTTCTATTGTATTTGTTGGGGTTGTGGTTTTGAGGAGAAAAACCGGGTGCAAGAAAGTTGTTCGAACAGTAACTTAGCAAGTTACGATCACCTTGAGGTCGGGCTTGGTAGTTTTCCGAATAGTTACCATAAGCCGCATACACGTTTTCCGGATTGTCCTGAGTAGAAGGACAATCAGTGTATGAATGAGGACCGCCGCAAGTCTCACAAGAAATTGCTACATCTTTAACTTGTTGTTGTTGATTTGTAGCCAAAAGTTGCATGTTTTTGCTCATTTCGACCATTGCGCGGGTCAATTCGGTGATATTAGGGTTTGAAGAAGTAGAAGAAACATTGACTCTCGGGTTTGATCTTGAGGATGCGGATGAATCCCGATTTTTGTGATGAGTAGTCATGTTCTCTATAAGCTCTCTACACTCCTCGGGTCTTCTTTTCATAAATGTGCCACCATCGGCTGCATTAATCGTATCACGGTCACGAAAAGTTAAACCGTTGTAGAAAGTATCAATTAAGGTGACGGGGAGAATGTTGTGCTTTGGACATCGATCAATCAAGACATTATATCGTTCCCAAGCATCAAAAAGTGATTCATCAGGTTCTTGTGTAAATCCACTAATTTGATTTCGAAGGCTCGTGACCATGGATGGTGGAAAGTAGCGCGACAAAAAGCGTTGAGTCATCTCATCCCAATATGAATTGAATTCTTCGGAAGACGATCAAACCATTTTTTGGCATGGTGGGATAAGGTGTGTGGAAATAGGTGAAGGCGAAGAAAATCCATAGTAACACCGGGCAACTTCATGCTTTGAGTAACGGTAATGAATTTGTCGAGGTGTTTGTTGGCATCATCATCCGGTAATCCGCGAAATGGACAAGTATTTTGAACTTGTTGGATCATGTGATGCTTCAACGAAAACTCTGGAGCCGTGATTTGCATCGGCGCAATAGGTCCTCCTCGTTCGTTCATGGTTGGTTGACAAAGCTCCTCCATCGTTCTAAGATCAGGTGGAGGAACATTGTTATTATGATTGTTGAGGTGCGGTGGGTTATTGTTGTTGTTCACACCAGCCATATCTAAATCTTCACGAGTCTCGGGCTCTGGATAAGTTGAAGATCTAGTACGCAATACACCTGCAAAAGCAAAAGAAAAAGATACCAAAGAAATAGACAATATATATACACTATAAAAAATCTTTTTGGATTTTTGAATTTTTTTTTTATTTTTATGGATTTTTAACAATTTTTAATTTTTATGGGTTTTTTTGAAATTTTTTGAGCAAGAAAAATAAGGTTCACGAGTGAACGGATCCCAAAATTCAACGCGTCTCTCACAGAAAACCGTTAATCTTTATGAAAAGAGCCGGCAGCGGCGCCATTTAATAACTGGTTTTTTCAAGTATTAAAATTTGTTCGTCTCGATTCAATTCGAATTGATTACTGGTTTAAGTGCGACTCAGCTGTCTTTTGGTGGAAAACAAATATATCGGTCGTTGTAGTAAAATTAAATTGCAAAACTTAAAGTAAATGACAGGTAATTATAACTAAAACTGACTAAAAAGTAAACAGTGCGAGAAATTAAAACAAATAACTAATAATAAAGGAGCGAAACAAATAATAAAACGTAAATTAAAGCAAAGCAATTAATAAAAATAAAACTAAAATACGAAATTAACTATCGACTCAAAAATAAAGTTTGCTTAATGAAAAAGGAGAGAATAAAACTAAAATGGTACTTTAAAACTAAACGAGGCAAAACCTAAAGCGGGTACTAAATAAAAGATAAAACTTGCACTTTATGAAAAAATATTAATACTAAAAATCGACGACAAATTCAACTAAAAATTAACAACTTTCAGATTAAACTAAACAATTATGGAACAATACTAAAAACTAACCAAGCAAGCAGCCTAGCAGCTGGAAGCAGCCAGGCAGCTTAATTTGGCGAAAAAAACTCCAAGCTAGCAAGCTAGCTGGTGAACTTCTTCGCAATGTATACCACTTAAGCAAATATTTCTTTGCAATTGCTACAGGACTTTTCGGAATACTTGCTATTTCAGAGAATTCTTCGCAATAGTATTTTTCAGAACTTTTAACTTCTTCGGAATAATACTTTTTCAAAACTTTGCTTCTTCGGAATAACAGAATTTTCAAAAAAAAGAAAAATCTTCGGATAAATGACTTTTTTGGAATAATTGTTCTTCGAAAAAATTGACTAAATTCAGAAAAATGAATAATTTCGGAAAAATTAAGAAATTCAGAGAAATCTTCGGAATAATTGTTTTCAGAGTTTTTACTTTTCAGAGTTTTTACTTTTCAGAGTTTTTACTTTTCAGAGTTTATGACTTTTTTGGAATATCAAACTTTTTCAGAAAAACAAGAGTTTTCGGATAAACTAAATTCAGAGAAATGCTATTTCAGAGAAAGATAATTTCAGAAAAAGTGAGATCTTCCGAATTTAAAACCCTAATCCGAAAACTTGAAAACAGATACAGTGAATTTAAAAAAAAAACCACGAAATAAGCTAATAATAAGCACAAATCAAATAAGCAATTAACCAAAACTTAATCTAAAACACTTTTAAGAAAAACTAATTCAACCATAAATTAAAAACTTCAAAAACACTAATAAAATTAAAAATTAAAAACCAACTTTTAATAAAATAAACTAATAAAAACACTTAACTAAAATCAAATCAAACACACAATAAGCTATAAAATCAATAAGCTAACACAATCAAACACATAAAAACATAATAATTAATCAAATAAGCATAATAAGCATAAAGATTAACAAAAATAAGAAAGGTAGAAGGAGAGATTAATATAAAACTAGATTAAAATTAAAGATTCAACAATAAAAGTAAAAGCAAGAATTAAAGAAACTTACAAATTTAAGGTGCAAGACAAGGTAATTAAATTACAATTAAGTAAATGACAATATAAATAAAGGTGGAAAGACTAATGTGTCAAATTAGCTAACACCTCCTAATGACACATTAGGAGGGTATTTATAGGAGGATTAGTATGTCTTGATCTTTTCTTCTTTCTTTTCGTCTTTTCGTCTTTATAAATTCTTCGACTTCTTCGACTTTGTCTCGGGATTATTTGAACTCGTCTTATAATTTCTTCATTTATTAGACTTGAGTTCTTCGACTTCATTAAACTTCCGTCTTTAGACTTTTTCTTCGATAAATCTTCAGAATAGGCCTTGGACTTCCGTTCTTTTTGCACTCTTGATCTTTTGACTTCGTTTTTTTTGTCTTTTTCTTAGATAAAAGCCCGTGAAAGACCGCGTTTTCTTCCCTTTTCACATTTTGGTCCTAAATCACAACAAAAACACAAACCACGCATAATTCCGACATTTACGACATATAATACACGTTTTGGCTTGGTTATTATTATAATTAAGTGGTAAAAGGATAAGTGTTTTCACACTTATTAGTATCCATCTGATGAAATAAAAGGAAATACTTTTGGAAACAATGGAGATATGCTTGCACTTCGTCATACTTTCTACCACCGTGCTCAAAAACTGCTTAAGGGAACCTTGCCTACTCTTCTTTGGTTTGTCTTGTTCACCTTAAGCTTGTGCTATTTGATGGACGAGAACCATGTATTTGACCCCGGTGGATGTTCTTCAAGCTTCTTACCATTGTAATCAAGGTCGAGTCAGGCTCACGACTCGGTGAACAAAAACAAGCGCTTCTCGGGAGGCAACCCGAGTATCTATCCTTTTTATCTGTTTTTATAATAAGTGTAGGGAGAGACCCTCGTATGTGTTTGCTGTTTTCTTTATTATGATGTGCAGGGA
This sequence comes from Glebionis coronaria, assembly GCA_025667525.1. NCBI lineage: Eukaryota > Viridiplantae > Streptophyta > Magnoliopsida > Asterales > Asteraceae > Glebionis > Glebionis coronaria. Next base: position 499,004,856 of record CM046877.1, read on the forward strand.
TTCGAGCTTTCAAAGATCTATTCTTGATGACTTTTGACGACCCGTGACCGTATACCCGTCTTCCCGGTTTTATCCTAAACTCTTTTGATTCACTATTTTATATTCTTCAATATTAAACTAGGAATCACTTTAGTTGTCTCTTCCTTAGCAAGATTTAAATAAGGTGCACAATGTCTTAAGTGTAGGGGAGTTTACTCCCACATGCTTAAACATTGAGGACAATGTTTATATTAAGTGTAGGGGGACTTCTATCGAAGTTAAGTGGGCTTTTCCATTAATTTGTTCTCATTTTAACCAGAAAATTGATTTTTCGACATTTTTCAAAAAATTTAATCTATTTTGGCCTATTAGTATTTTCCTTTGTTATCGTTAATTTTCTTTCATTAGAATAAATTTTAATAAAATGGTTTTAATAAGTTTATATGTCTTTGATATATTAGGCCCGTTATGAATCTTTTGACTCAACCCGAATTTACTTATCTAAGTTTACTCTAGCTAGTATCCTTAACGTGTTTAAATCAAGTTTTGCTAGGCTTTTATATAGGGGACTTTAAAACGCGAAAGTCTTAACTCTTACGGGTTAAGAACAAGAACTTTTCGCAAGTTCCTATAATTGATCCTAGAAAGTCGTTTATCATGGGAACTTTAAAATGCGAATTCTAAACTTGAAAAAGTCTAAGAAGTTGCAAGATCCTATATATGACTTGAAAACCCAAAACTTTGATTTAATAGGCTAAGCATCCACGAGTCTCATTCCTTGAGATTTTAAAATTGTGGAGAACGAGAGATGATAGAGTCAATTATAAGTTTGGTATTCTTTCATGAATTTATGTGAGTTAATTATGAGCTTTTTCTCCCATCGCTTGTTAATAAATATAATTGCAATAAGTAAGATCGTACGATTTGAAAAGTTACTTAGCTTCTAGCACAAGATCGTTTAAAAGTTGCTCGGTATTAATTAGAGTTTATAGCCAAGGCATAACTTATTGAAGCCGGAGGCGAAGATTGGCGAGTCCGAAAAGGCCCTAACAAGGCATGAGGGCTACATTTTGTTGCTAAAGATCCAAAGTGATGTTAAGAATCATTTATCAAAAGTCAATATGAAGGATCGAGACACACGATGAAAAGCAAATACTCCCGTAAAGATTATGGAGAAGTCTATCCGAAAATACCCTAGCAAGGTATGAGGATAAATATATCCAAGTCCTAAAAGGAGGCGGATCGTTGTATATAAAAATCCCAAATAAAGATTCGAGAAAAATGAAGAAGTCGTGTTCCAAGTATGAAGAATCTCTCAAAAACTTCAAGTGAAGAAATTCCTATTATGAATAGAAGACCATTATTTCAAGATCATCTCTCAAGATTAGAAGTATGAAGTCAATGCCAAATATCGGTCCGAGAAAGGTCTCAAATCGTGAAACGAGTTATGCCAAGATATGAACTTTATAGGGTCTCGAGAAGAAGTTTTAAAAGATTTTGTCCTTTAGCTAACTATCGATTAAATCGTCCTACTTTATTTTCGGCCTAAATAAACTATCAAAATAAGTAATCAGTACATCCTCGTGATCATTCAAGACAACAATAAAATATAAGAGATACACCTAGGAATAAGGGAGTCTAAGTGAATAATTGGGCCACATGAGTTTGTGTTAGTTTGCTAACTTATAATAACAATGATCTCGTTTTTAAGCTTGGTTTGGGGAACGTGAAACTTGAGGGTGATAAACATTCATGACAAACCAAAGCGCGAATGTAAGTCTTTGATCTCTTTACTTGTTTTCTTCCTTCAAATATTTTGTAATTTTCTATCTCTTTAAGTTTCCTTAATGTCTTATGTTTAATAAAGGCCAAGGTGGGTTAATTATGATGGAAAATATAAATCTTGCTTTGTAATTAATGAATTGCATGAGGGCATTGCAATGGTCAAGTGTAGGGGATTTGATAGGTGTGAAAACACCCATCCTTTTACCACTTATCACAATTAAAGACGAGACCATAACGTGTATTTTATGTCGTAAATGTTGGAATTAGGCGTGGTTTGTGTTTTTGTTGTGTTTTAGGATCAAAATATGAAAAAGGAAGAAAACACGGGCTTTCATGGGCTTTTATTGAAGAAAAAGACAAAAGACGTAGTCAAAAGATCAAGAGTGCAAAAAGAACGGAAGTCAAAGGCCTATTCTGAAGATTTATCGAAGAAAAAGTCTAAAGACGAAAGTTTAACGAAGTCAAAGAACCAAGTCTAATAAAAGAAGAAAATTATAAAGACGAGTTCATTTCATATCGACAAATCCTGAGACAAAGTCGAGAATGACGAGTTTATTGTCAAAGACGAAAGACAAGAAGACAAAAGAAAAGAAAGAAAGAAGGAAGCAACCAACAACTCCCCTCCTATAAATACCCTCCTAATGACATATTAGGGGGTGTTAGCTAATTTGACAAATTAGTTTTCTACTTTATTCTATGCACTTTTCATATTGTCTTTACATTATTGTTCTTCCTTTCAAGTTTATCATGTAAGTTTTTGTTGAATCTTTAATCTTTAATTTTAATTTTAAGCTTTTTACATTAATCTCATTCTACCTTTATTGATTGTTTAATCTTTATGCTTGTTTGCTTATTGGATTACTGATTATTTGATAGTTTTGGTTGATTTGGTTTTAATTAATTAAGTGGGTTTTATAGTTTTAGTGATTTTTATTGAATTAATTTTATTGATTTGGTTGATTTAGTGATTGTTAGATCTTATTTGGAGTTTTGATTAGCTTATTTCTTAGATTATTTGGCTTATTTTTGGTTTTCTAGAATTTAGGATCTGATTTGGAAATTTTTTTATTATTGCAAAGTTGCCAAGAGGGTTTTAATTTTCTGAAGTCACTTTGGAATCTTTGGTAATATTCCAAAGTGACTAACTGATTTAATTCCGAAGTTCATTTTTTATATTTTCCGAAGTTATAATTTTGTTAAAATTCCGAAGTTAGTATAAATAATTATTCCGAAGTAAAAGAGAAGAAATTCCGAAGTGAGTATAAAAAATATTGAGAAGTTACTTAGGAATATTGGTTATTTTGCTAAGTTACTTAGGAATATTGGTTATTTTGCTAAGTCACTTTGGAATATTGGTCATTTTGCTAAGTCACTTTGGAATATTGGGCATATTGAGAAGTTACTTAGGAATATTGGTTATTTTGCTAAGCCACTTTGGAATATTGGTCATTTTGCTAAGTCACTTTGGAATATTGGTCATTTGCTAAGTCACTCTGGAATATTGGTCATTTTGCTAAGTCACTTTGGAGTATTGGGTATACTGAGAAGTTACTTAGGAATAAGTTAGTTATTGCTCAAGTAATAAGTTATTTATTCTGAAGCTAGGTTCGCATTCCGAAGACAACATTCAGAAGATGTATTTTCTTTCCTCCAAAAGTGGGTTCCCCCATGGGGAACATGCTCCCTTTTGTTCAGCATTTGTTCCGTAAGTCATTTAGTTTTATCCGAAAGTCGTTTTAATTTTTATTCTGAAAGTCGGTTATTTTTAGTTATATTTTTCCTCAAATTTTAGTATTAGTATTTTGTCGAAAAGTTTTAGTTTTAATTTTTATTAAGTGCCCGCTTTAATATTTGTCTCGTTTCTTTTTAAAATAGCTTTATAATCTAATTTCTTTTATTTTTACCAAGTAAATTTTATTTTTAATTCGAAAGTTTATTTTTATTGTTAGTTTTATTTTTATTAATTGTTTCATTTTAATTTTCGTATTAATATTTGCCTTGTTTCTTTATTATTAGTCATTTGTCTTTAGTTATTTTTAATACTTTTCGCACTTACTTTTTAAGTAGAAATAGATACCCAATTTCCCTTTTAGCTACCAAAAACAATTAAGTCCACCTTAAACCGGAGATCAATTCGAATTGAATCGAGTATGAACAACACACACAAAATCATTAAATCAACCACCACATATCAAAGTCCTCATCATCGAACTCTTGTGGATCGGACTTTCTCGAGCCTCGATCACTTCTAGCTTTTCGTGGTTGTACCTTTTGAATAGGTAGCATAACACGTTCGACCGAATGAAAGCGAGAAATGTTGATGTCGGGATAGTCTTCACCAACCTTCTTAAGAAGGCGAGTAAGGAGCATGGCATATGGAATGTTTGTTTTGGGTTTGGAAAGAGCATAAGTGATTCGTCGAGCGATATAGTATGTGAGATTGTACTTGGCGTTGGTAGCGACTCAATATAACATGTGCGCCATACACGTCAGAATATGATCCCGGTTTCCGCCAAGAAAAAATACATTCTCCCCAAGGATGTCGGCCCAACGGACCATACAATCATTTAGGTCGCTTAAGAGAACCTCATAGCGTTTAACTTGAGTTTGGTAGAGTGGAGGCTTCTTACAACGTTTCCACTACGCTCTTTACAAATGACATCAAGAATGAAGTCAAAGTCAATCTCTTCATTTTCATTTGGAGCACAGTCAAATGGTTAAAGAAGATAGTCAAGTTTCCACTTATCAGTAAATCGACATCTGCCCACAAATGGAATACGAAGAGTTTGACCAAAGTCTTCAAGAGAGAGTTTAATGAGTTGACCTTCAAGGATGAACCTAACATATACTTTATCATTATCATAAATGAGAGAGTATGTGCTAAAGAACTCTAAGAGAAATTCAGGACATATATCCTCTTTGATGTCCAACAAACAATCAAAACTAATTTGTCCGAACATCGATCGAGTATATATATATATCCGTCAATATCCTCTTCGATAACTCTACCCTCGTGAAAGCAACGTTTTTGGAGTGAGGAATAGATGTTTGTAAGTTGAAAGGAAGCACACATTTTGGAAAGGTTTGGCATATATTGTCTAGTGTATCGGTGGTCTTGTTGATATTCTGAATGCATGATTAGTACCTAAATACAACAAACAAAAATATTTCTCCAATCACTCATATGAAAAATCAAAATCAAAATTTCAAAAGATGAGAATGTGTTTCATCAATAGCTTGACAAACAAAGGATTAATCCTTGTCATTCTCATGCTCACAATGTACCTATTTCATCATTGATCAAAACATATGAAATATATAAAATCAACAATGAACTAGAACATTGGTTTTTCAAAACAAGGTTTTTAGGTAAGCATTTAACAATGTCATTACCAACTTGTTCATGGGTTCATATCAATTCCATCAATCAACCAAACTATTTAGTCAAAATTCGGATTTGTTATACAAATGGGTTTTAGTGAAATCTCAATGAATATGAACCTAAGGAATCATAGTAACAATACTATGTCAACTCTTATTCCTAGTAAGGTTCTAATTCAATGTCAATTTTAAAAAACCCCAATTATGAATGTATGAACCCTAGAACAAATTAGATGAAATTGAGAGAAATGACTTACAGATAATTGATCTTTGATGAAGGATGAGTGAAACCCACAAATCGAAATCAACTAATCTTGAGTAATTGAAGATTTTGGAAGAACAACAATGGTGGAAAACTGGGTATTTTTGTCACTGTGTGTGAAGGAGAGATAAGGTTTTGTTTGAAAAGGTTATTTTAATAAAAATTGGCGCTCTGACAAAAGATTCTGCCCGCGGTTCCTTATCGATAAGGAACCGCGTTATTGAGCCGCCGAGATAAAGAACCGCCTATAGAGGCAGGTTTTTATCAAAGAAAAACAATGAATATTTGAAAACCAAAATTTTAAAATACTTAAAAATATATCTTAAACCTTTTAGGATATCATTGGACCACCACAACACTAGCTAATAATGCCTTGTTGAAGGATTACGAGTTGAATCGAGATAGGAAAAAGACCGAAACGAACAAACGACTACTCGTAGCAAAGAAGTAAAGGGAGAGGAGTCAAGGGAAGTGAATCAAGACCAAGGACATTGCTCAAGAGACAAATGACATTCTTTAAATTGAAGAGGATAAGAGCTTGTGTCATATATAGTGGTTTAAGACGTGTCTTTCTGGCGAAAGTCTAAACGGCTTTGGTAATGAATTAAACCAAGCAATTTTGATGCATAGAATAAAATCATTTTCAAGAGTAGTCGTATTCTATTTCAAAACATGAGCAAAGTATAGAATCACTGTCTCTCCCACATGATCGGATAATTATTGCTAGAATTAACAATAACAATGTCTTTGGAATATTTCAATTCCAAATGTGTAAAATCAACCTACAACTTAATAAAGTAGTTTGGTATCTCAAGGGATTCACTAATCATCCTAGAGATGAGATTAATTGCATAAGTTACACATGATATAGGGCCTACTAACCGTAAGGGTGCAAACCATGGAAATCATGATTGATACTTTAAGCTTCTACTAACTCACCCTACATCTCCATAGTGAGTCAAGTATCCAAGCAATGAAGGTTTGAGAGGGAAAAAGGAAAGAATCACAAACCACAAATAAATGTGAAGGCAAGGATGCCAAGAACAAGCATATAGTCAATTAATGATCAAAAGAATGATCAATAGGGCGTGTGGAAGAACGAAAGCGTACCTTGGCCACAAATTGCATTCCGAGCTTTCAAGGAACTGATGCAAAGCCTAACTATGACTAATAGTGACTACTAAGTTTTCAAAGACTAGTATCACTCCTAAACATCTTGATATCATCATTCAATGATGTTGGAGATCAAAGAAGATGAGTCTTCTACAAGTGTAAGTAACTCAATCCACAATCAATAGAATGATTTATCTTCATGAGTACCTACACATAACAAGACGCAAACTAGTAGATACATTTCAAGAGTAAATCTAAAATGCATTAATACTACTAATTTAAGTAATATGCAATATTAACAATTTAAAAGGCTTATTTTCAACAAAAAAAGTAGTTTTGACCAAAGAAAAACTTTAGTACAACTTAACCTTCTAATTTGAGGAGACAATGGATCGATCCAAGTTTTAAAGTACAAATATACTTCAAGTATCTTGTGTCACCATCGCTCTGATACCAATTATAGAAACTAGAAGGGGGGGTTGAATAGTTTCTCCTCGGTTTATCTCCTAATTAAAATTCATTCCAATTAGGTGAGTGCACAAAACTATCTTTTACTTGAAGGCTAGTTACATAATGATTAGGTTCAATTCTAATGCATTAACAATGTGTAGTAAGTATAAAGATAATGAATGTAAGTAATGAGTAAGGAAAGAAACGACCTAGTAGGAGGACACCAAGATTTATAGTGGTTCGGGAACGAGGCTCTATCCTCGTTCCTACTCCACTCCTCGAGTACACCTTACTCGAGATTTCCACTATATCTACAAGCTCCCTTCTTGGCGAAGAAAACCTTACAACGTCGCTTACATTACTTTCTGACACTAAGCTAAATGTCGAGACCTAATCTTAGCTAGGACCAATCTACACAACGTCGCCCGCTTCACTATTTTACGACAAAAGGCTAGATGTCGAGTTCTAATCCAAACCTAGAACCAATCTTCACAATGTTGCCTACTTCACCATTTTCTGACACAAGGCTAGATGTCGAGTTATAATCCAAAGCTAGAACCAATCTTCACGACTCTTCACTTTGAAGCTAAGTGAGAACTTCACACAACACAACTACATATCACTTTATAGTTTAGTGAGAACTCACAAGACACAACCATATCACTTTACTGTTTAATGAGAACTAACAAGACACAACCACATCACTTTATAGTTTAGTGAGAACTAACATAACTAATTACAACTCAACTAAACATATCCAAGTACACACATGTAGCTTGGATCTACACAACATAAATCCAAGCACACACATGTGCAATGGATTTACATAACTCTAATCCAAGTGTTCAAAAATAACTTGGATGACCACAACTAGTCCAAGTATTCACAAATACATTGGATCTACACAAGACACAAATAAACAAATGATGAACATGACTAGATCTTTGGGAGAAGGTGATCTTCATCAATGCTACATCTTTAATCACATCACAAGTGTGTGAGTGATCTTCTCTTTGGACAAGGTAAAGAAGGAGATCAAGAGGATAATCATGAGTAAACATACTTAACACATTAAGTGATCATTTACAAATGACTAGGATTAGATAGGAGAAAGAAGGCTGAAAGAGATGTCCAAAAATGGTTTATTGAGAATGCAGATTTGATCCACTATTTATAAGACCAACATCCAACGGCTATATCTGCCCGCGGTTCCTTATTGGACCCCGCGGTTCCTTATCGATAAGGAACCGCCGTAGGTGTTAAGGTACCAACGGTGTAGAGTCTGCTCCCTTTTGTCTTTTAGTGAATTTGAAATATATGAGGCTGTTTAAACCTTCAAAGGATATTCTTATGGCCTTTGGAATATGCCATATTTAAATTTACATTTTCATTTTAATAAAACATTTTCTTAAAAATAAAATTTATTAAAAATCTTTTGTTACATTTGACAAAAGTGAGTTTTATGGCTAATCACTTTTATGATCACTAAGCATGATTAAGATATGCTAGTGTAATGATTATTACCTTAATGATAGTGTTTGTTAGATAATTTGTTTTATGATTGTGTTTGACAATAGATGTGAGAACCCGTACTTTCCCAGCATTATTTTATTCTTTTTATTCGTGCTTTTTTAATTTTCCAACGTATTTCGTTTTCTTGTATTTTATATGTAAATCCTGAGATTTTTAAATTATACTTTTTAAGTATTTTTTTATGATCATCGATAAATACTTTGTATGGAATTATAAAATTTTTATTTTATTTTTCCATATTTAATTTAAATCAAAGTTTTTGATTTAAAATCACCCGCGTGAGTTTTACAACGAGTTTATTCAAAAACAATGTACAACGAGAATTCCTAGTGATCGTGATACCGACGGATGCCCAAAATTTTACGTTTATTTATCGATTGTTTCGATAATTTATATTTTCGACGATTCTGTTTTAATTACGTATTAAGTCGTGTCGAGAAATCGTTTAATCATTTTTATGATGCATTGTAACTTTTGAAAAGTATTTTTTTTACGAAACCCGAGCCCCGTAAATATTTTTAATATTTACCAATAATCATTTTCTACCCTTTAAAACTATTAATTTCTTTTAGGTCCACAAGTTTGCAAATTGGCAACTTAGGTCCCTCTACTTAACTAGCCATATAAAAGGTTTTTTTCTTTACTTCCACTACACACACTTTCACTTAAACAAAAAAAAACACATCTTCTCCCACCACCACCTATTGCCGCCACCTTCACCACCACCAAACACCATCAACCACCATGACTCAATCAAAACAATTTAAAGACAACATCATAGATTTTTATGGTGGTTCTTTTGATACTAAAATCACCCACATGCATCAAAATTTCAAGAACTTTTGATTTCATGATTGTATGATGATTTAATCATCTTGCATGCTTTGTTTTTGGTAAGAATATCACATTTTAATCCTTAAAAGTCTTGTTTTTAATCTTTGATTTTGTTAGATTTTACATTCAAGTGTTTTTAGAAGTGTTTGGGTGATGGGTATGATTGTATGATGATCCTAGGGGTATGGGAATGAGTGGCTTTGCTTGAAAAATGGATTTGCCATGTTTTCTAAAAGTACTATTTGGGACAGCAGGTCTTTAACTGAATTTTCGTGGGTTTAAGGTCTGCGAAAGACTAATATTATTTGATATTGTTGTAGAGTTTTCCGAGATGGTCGTTTTGGTATAGGATAGAGCTTCTAAGTCATTACGAGTCAAAAGCTATGCTAGTTTTAGTTTTCGTGTACCGGGAGACGCAAGTCGGCCAATCCGAAATTGTGCCTGATTTTGGGTCGACTCTCGGGGACTTTAGGCTTGGATAGATAAATGTATCTACTGGTTTTCAAAGTTTACAAACTGAGTTTGATGAGTATAGTAGTGGTTTCAAAATTCGGATTGTCGAATTTGTACTTTTAAAGCGGTCTAAACGGTTTTACAAAACAAGTGCACAAATCTGTCCCAAATTTGGAGTCGAGTAAAGTGTCGAGCTGATGGATTTTAAAGTGTGAACTTTGGCTCAAGTTTTGGTGAGGTCTTATACAGGTTATAAGTGACCTTGACACCAATTTTCGTCTAAAACGGACAAGTCTAGATAGGGTAGATCGGTGTGTACATTCGGGGTGTACTTGATGATTTTTATTTTGGACACTTAGTTCAATGCTTGTGTTGTGTGAGTTTGAGTCTTCACCATCGGACATGGTGACTTACTCAAGTGCTTAGTCATTATATAAATGACTTAGCTACTGGTCCAAATAAGGGTAAAGGATAGTTTGACTTGCGTTGACTTGACGTCGTATAACGGGTCATTTTCAAGTGTTCAAGTGTTTTAACGTGTAACGTTCGATAAATGTGTTCATTGATTCGTGTCAATGGTTTCGAAACGTGTATACGTTGAAAACATTTGAGTCATATTATATTTGGTACATATCGATATTCGAGTTTGAGTCTTAACGCGCACCTTATTGTGATAGGTTGCGGTTTTCGTGTTTCCCTGGGCATACATATCGTCGGTGATCGTCTACCACTACCGTTTCTACTCAGTTGCTGAGTACGTGATTGACTTACCTCGTGGCTAAGGTGAGTTCATAGCCCCTTTTTACTTGTACATGGTTTCTAAACACGGGGTGAGATTTTACATGGTGGAACACAACTAAATTAAAAACTGTATTGCTATCCAGAACTCGTATGTTATTCTGAACGTGTATACTTTACAGATGATTTCAATGGTATTATTGCTTTTAGACGTTAGCCTTGAGTTTCCTCTCTTATCATGAATCGTTAATTGTCCCGTATGCTTTGCACTAAGCGCGAATGTTGTGGGTGGATCCATCGGGATTGACAATCCCCGTCCCGTATTTGACGCACTAATATTCGTTTATACTTGAGTATTTAGGCTGAATACTCCCTAGAGGAACTTACATTTGAGTTAAGCTTCGGTTCATGAGACTAAACAACAATAATATGCATCGTGACTATGGACGTACATAGTTAACCCCCCCCCCCCCCCCCATTACGTGTTTTACAAACTCTATTGTGTTCCACACGTTTACTGCTAAACCTATGAATATCACTCAACTTTATGTTGACGATTTTACATGTTTAATCTCAGGTATTATTGCTTAGCTTTGCTTGGATGGGAGCCCGCAGGATATTAGCGCAGCTTGGAGATTTCTGTGTATAATTTAACTTGGTCAAATCTATAAGCTTGTCAGAAGATAGTTTCTGTATTTTTAGTAACTAAGTGTTATAAACCTTGACGAAATAATAAAATCTTTCCGCATATAAAACTCCGGGACCTATGTTTAAAAACTCTGACCTTTTATGATGTAATGTACATGTTGTTATTTCGTCAGCTTTGTATGAACTGTAATTCATTGTTTCTTGTACTATGACGTGTTACCCCCTCGTTGCCTAGTTGTTCCATGTCAGATTTTGGGGGTCTCACAGATTGGTATCAGAGCGATGGTTACAGGGAACTGAGTCATTTTACAAAAACTTAGTCTATAACCAAAAGTTCAAATATTTCATGTTTTAAGTGTCAATCACAGAATCTGCCAATGTTGTCCGATATCTGCGCGGGTAACTCTCTTATCCTTATTACTTACGTTTAATTATCGTTATAGTATTTCATATCTTGATTTCATGTTGAAATATTACATTACCCTCATGACGATAATTACTGTGTCTTTTCAAAGCCTTTATGCTTCATGAATTATTATTGGTTGTTACCGTGATTTCATCTGCTCTTACTGTATTTCTAGAATTCTTGTTCTTGTGAACTGATCTGGTTACGATGATTTTTACATTGTTATGACGTTACATACTTGTATTCAGAGCGCGTATGCTGCCGACTTTTCATGCTCATTTTTCTGAGTACTATTGCTATTTCATTTATGCGTGATACGACTGACTTCATATACTCGTTCGTTTTGAATCATCTGTTTTTCTTGACTCGCTGCTACATGTTGTGCATACTCTCGTGATACCATTGTTCGGAATTGAAGAAGTGTTGTTTTCGACGAAACTCTTGATTTTCATTTTACTACCGTACGTGTTGCTCTCATTATTAAACCTCTTTAAATATCTATTTAGATACGCAGATTTTCTTTCCGACCGTTCGTGATTGAATGTCTTGGAAAATAGTCTATAGACCATTGTGTAGCTCAATGTGTTTCCGGAAAAGACTAAAGGACATCGTGTGAGTCACGCATCTCAAAGAATTCGTTGAATCAGTGCTGAATATTGTGGGTTTTCATAATCTTGATTTACCTTTACGCCACCGTTTTACACGACAATTGTACATGGATTACATCTTATTTCATTGACCATTTTACGTTTCGACTTCGACTTACAACATCCGTTGTACCTTGAACACATGATCGTCATTTATTATGTGACAATTGTTGGAGTACAATCCTACTTGTATCCTCCCTTTTCCATTAAACCTCCTCGCCTCAGGAGTGTTATTGGTTAATATTTTGTTTCTTCTCGGTATGTCTTGTGATTTTGGAAAATCACGCCGCCAGGAGACCTTCATGCATTGCATCTTGCAGCCGAAGACACGGATGATATGTGTCGTTTTTTATCTCTCATATTATCGTTGGCATTCTTGAACCATTTCCATATTGTGTTTTCTTTACATGATTAATTATATAGTTTATCTTCTTTAGTCTTTATGGAATCCACAAGTCTTGTGTGTACATAAATTCTGGGTTATTATGAAATTGGATTTAATTTCAAGTGGTGTCGAAAAATATACTTTGTACAGAAACCTTACAGGAAATTTAACAGTATCGAGAAAATATTTTTATAACATTAGACATAAAAATATAAATTTCTACATGTTGAGACGTCCGTTTAGGACATAAATTTGACCAGAAAACTTTAAAATCGAGCAAGTTACGCTCATTTGAGATTGTAAAATCTAAGAAGTTATTTTCTGAATAATGCTAAAATATCGTTTTGCTGACAGATTTAATGCAAGGGCATTTTCGTCCATTTTTATTCCGTTTCAAGTCTCGGGCAAAACTAGAAAGTTGTTCAAAACGTTGTTTTACATCGAAACACATTAGACTTTGAGTCTTAGAATATCGTTAGGGAGTTAACTGGTCGGGTCAAACCCAAAAGTTAAAGTTGACTAAAAAGGTCAAAACTGATAGAAGTTAGAACCATGATTTGAAGTCTATTAAATTCGTGTGAGCTCGTAAAACTTTAACTAATGATATTTTGCAAACTAAAAACAAGGTTTACGTTTGAACAAGTATAAAATAGTAACTTTGAGTTCGGTCAAACATGTACATAAATCTTGAACTTTTAGGAACCAAGTGATTTGACAAACTGATGTTCTACTTTCTTAAAAGTGTATTTTTGTCAAATTAGTAGCGATGTGCACATACGGATTTCTTTGTCCTTTCTTTTACATATGACTTATTTGTCATTCTACTTTGTCTTTCTTTGCTTCTATCGTACCATTGAATTGGACCGAGGTTGAAGTTCTTGCTTTCGTATCGTTTGTAATCATCTTGACACGCGTCTCTTGACGATTTCGGCTAAACCTCTTGAAACCTTAGCACCTTGTAACCATTTCATATATTGCCTTGAACTACTCCTTATTTCCCTCTTGTAACCCACTCGCTACTTTATAAACTATTTTCATGTTATCATATAAACTCAAATTGGTCTTGTTTGCGAATCATTTTACAAAAGGTTTCATTTGGGCTTTCTTAAATATTTGAATGCTATCTTATAAAATTAATTTATATTAATTTTACAATGTATTCTCACCAATTTTTCTACCTTGGGGTCTTGTAAAGAATCTTGTAACATTACTGGTGTTGAATTAAATATCTAGCCAGTAACTTATTGGCCAATAGTTTCATAAACTATTTTGATTTCTATTTTTACAAATGGCATTATATACATATTTTAAATAATATGACCTGTAATACTGGTTTGACGAAGATGAGCATCGCATTGCTAGTCCTAAATTATGCATGACCTGATCGTCTATGCCTAATTTAGAAGGAGCCATGCAAGGCCAAATAGTAGTCGCCCTAAATATTTGACCAACAATCAACTTTTTAATATGTTCCTTAAAAAGTTAGATAAATAAAGTTTTGAAAACTTTTATATTTTATGCGAGTAACAACAATTCGTGACTTACACATAACAACCCTTATCTTTTCTTGAACAAAGTACATGCCTCAAGCACAAATTTCCTTACTTAACGATCTTTGCTTTACTTGTTACCTCGTCTTCCTTCGTGATACAATTCTTGTTACTGCTTGTCTAATTTCTTACCATTGATACCCGACTTGAAAGTTTCTATGTTGTTATGCTCCTTCATCGATCGACCTTCTCTATCTATTTTGGTATACCTTCGAAACGTCTTTGGACGCGATTAATGATTTATGACTGGACGTGAACGATGATTTCGTGTATCCGTCATTATGTGTGTTAAACTTCATCGTCTTGAAAGTTATTCGTGTGAATTATGTGTTGATTTCTTCTTTCATTGTTAATCTTGTTCATTTTACTAATTTACTCTCAAGTGACTTCTTAAGAATTTTCTTTGATTCGAAAATTCGTTGTGTGGCTTTTCCCTTTCGATCATATTTCGACCACCGAGAACTTAATAAACCGTTATTGGTGACGCCAACCGCACTCGTGAATTAATCTTGCTGAATCCTTTGTTTCTTATTATTTTCATCATCGATGCATCTATTCTATCATGTTCGTTAAGAGTTGATACGACTTCTGTTTTATTCTCTCGTGCTATTGCTTGTATACTATTTGTTGATCGATATTCGTTTCATAATCGTTTGCTATTTTGTAACTTTCTGAAAACCAGAAACTTTTACGTGTTTATCGTTTGATATCTTAAACACTTTCTTGAATTTCTAAAAATTATTATTAATTTTTAAGAACGTTTTATACATTTTACCAAATGTTTAAATTGTCAAACTACCCATTTCAAGTTTAATATCGAATATGTACATCCTCTTGGGTAAACTTATAACTTGTGTTTAAACAGTGTCAAGTTGTATCTTTTAAAGTAATTGATTTTATCATACTTTACTGTCAACCTAATGAAATTATTAAATTTATTTATAATTTCTAACGATGATTCTAAATAACTTGGAAAATCAGATTTTTCCTAATGGTAACGATAAACCTGAGTTTTTAACGATAATTTTATGTAGTCACCCGAAAAGCTCTTAAGCTGATCAAAATAACTATTTAAACTGAGTTACTTTTACCTTGAAATCCTGATCAAGAAAAAGATTTGATAACTGTTTACCCATTCATTTTATATAGAGTTTGATTTTTTTAAATCACTACACCTCGTAAATTTTCTTTTAATAAGAAAATATTTAAAACTAACTTTTTAAAGTAATCCCAAAATACTAGACAACTGATTTTGACAGCCTATATTTTGAATGATCGTATGTCATTCATTTTCCCTTCTAGTTCGCCTGTGACTAGATTCTTACATTTTAAGATTGTCACGTTTTACAGTTGCACGATTTGCGACCCCTTGTTGATTTACAATCTTGGTTCATTTTATCGCACTTTGCCTGTTTAAGCGATTCTTGTGTTCATTCTTGATAGTTTATCGCACGTATTTCCAACAACTCTATCTCTTGATGTATCTCCATATTGAAAGATCGACATTCTAATCCGAGACTGAAAAGTTATACGAAAAGGAGTTAAGAAACTGAAGCATAGTGAATTTTAATCGTTAAGATACGTCGTGGTGCAGAAATTTCCTGGGAAGCAATGAACTTTGTTCTACACTTTGTACCTCCTCTTGTTTGCATCTTCTACCGTTTTCAGGAGAACTCTGGGGACCAGAGTTCCTTAAGGGGGACAGACTGTGAGAACCCGTACTTTCCCAGCATTATTTTATTCTTTTTATTCGTGCTTTTTGAATTTTCCAACGTATTTCGTTTTCTTGTATTTTATATGTAAATCCTGAGATTTTTAAATTATACTTTTTAAGTATTTTTTTTATAATCATCGATAAATACTTTGTATGAAATTATAATTTTTTATTTTATTTTTCCATATTTAATTTAAATCAAAGTTTTTGATTTAATATCACCCGCGTGCGTTTTACAACGAGTTTATTCAAAACAATGTACAACGAGAATTCCTAGTGATCGCGATACCGACGGATGCCCAAAATTTTACGTTTATTTATCGATTGTTTCGATAATTTATATTTTCGACGATTTCGTTTTAATTACATATTAAGTCGTGTCGAGAAATCGTTTAATCATTTTTATGATGCATTGTAACTTTTGAAAAGTATTTTTTTTACGAAACCCGAGCCCCGTAAATATTTTTAATATTTACCAATAACCATTTTCTACCCTTTAAAACTATTAGTTTCTATTAGGTCCACAAGTTTGCAAATTGGCAACTTAGGTCCCTCCACTTAACTAGCCATATAAAAGGTTTTTTTTCTTTACTTCCACTACACACACTTTCACTTAAACAAAAAAAAACACATCTTCTCCCACCACCACCTATTGCCGCCACCTTCACCACCACCAAACACCATCAACCACCATGATTCAATCAAAACAATTTAAAGACCACATCATAGATTTTTATGGTGGTTCTTTTGATACTAAAATCACCCACATGCATCAAAATTTCAAGAACTTTTGATTTCATGATTGTATGATGATTTAATCATCTTGCATGCTTTGTTTTTGATATGAATATCACATTTTAATCCTTAAAATTCTTGTTTTTAATATTTGATTTTGTTAGATTTTACATGCAAGTGTTTTTAGGAGTGTTTGGGTGATGGGTATGATTGTATGATGATCCTAGGGGTATGGGAATGAGTGGCTTTGCTTGAAAAATGGATTTGCCATGTTTTCTAAAAGTACAATTTGGGACAGCAGGTCTTTAACTGAATTTTCGTGGGTTTAAGGTCTGTGAAAGACTAATATTATTTGATACTGTTGTAGAGTTTTCCGAGACGGTCTTTTTGGTATAAGATAGAGCTTCTAAGTCATTACGAGTCAAAAGTTATGCTAGTTTTAGTTTTCGTGTACCGGGAGACGCAAGTCGGCACAATCCGAAATTGTGGCTGATTTTGGGTCGACTCTCGGGGACTTTAGGCTTGGATAGATAAATGTATCTACTGGTTTTCAAAGTTTACAAACTGAGTTTGATGAGTCTAGTAGTGGTTTCAAAAGTCGGATTGTCGAATTTGTACTTTTAAAGCGGTCTAAACGGTTTTACAAAACAAGTGCACAAATCTGTCCCAAATTTGGAGTCGAGTAAAGTGTCGAGCTGATGGATTTTAAAGTGTGAACTTTGGCTCAAGTTTTGGTGAGGTATTATACAGGTTATAAGTGACCTTGACACCAATTTTCGTCTAAAACGGACAAGTCTAGATAGGGTAGATCGGTGTGTACATTCGGGGTGTACTTGCTGATTTTTATTTTGGACACTTAGTTCAATGCTTGTGTTGCGTGAGTTTGAGTCTTCACCGTCGGACACGGTGACTTACTCAAGTGCTTAGTCATTATATAAATGACTTAGCTACTGGTCCAAATAAGGGTAAAGGATAGTTTGACTTGCGTTGACTTGACGTCGTATAACGGGTCATTTTCAAGTGTTCAAGTGTTTTAACGTGTAACGTTGGATAAATGTGTTCATTTGATTCGTGTCAATGGTTTCGAAACGTGTATACTTTGAAAACATTTGAGTCATATTATATTTGGTACATATCTATATTCGAGTTCGAGTCTTAACGCGCACCTTATTGTGATAGGTTGCGGTTTTCGTGTTTCCCTGGGCATCCATATCGTCGGTGATCGTCTACCACTACCGTTTCTACTCAGTTGCTGAGTACGTGATTGACTTACCTCGTGGCTAAGGTGAGTTCATAGCCCCTTTTTACTTGTACATGGTTTCTAAACACGGGGTGAGATTTTACATGGTGGAACACAACTAAATTAAAAACTGTATTGCTATCCAGAACTCGTATGTTATTCTGAACGTGTATGCTTTACAGATGATTTCAATGGTATTATTGCTTTTAGACGTTAGCCTTGAGTTTCCTCTCTTATCATGAATCGTTAATTGTCCCGTATGCTTTGCGCTAAGCGCGAATGTTGTGGGTGGATCCATCGGGATTGACAATCCCCGTCCCGTATTTGACGCACTAATATTCGTTTATACTTGAGTATTTAGGTTGAATACTCCCTAGAGGAACTTACATTTGAGTTAAGCTTTGGTTCATGAGACTAAACAGCAATAATATGCATCGTGACTATGGACGTACATAGTTAACCCCCCTATTACGTGTTTTACAAACTCTATTGTGTTCCACACGTTTACTGCTAAACCTATGAATATCACTCAACTTTATGTTGACGATTTTACATGTTTAATCTCAGGTATTATTGCTTAGCTTTGCTTGGATGGGAGCCCGCAGGATATTATCGCAGCTTGGAGATTTCTGTGTATAATTTAACTTGGTCAAATCTATAAGCTGTCAGAAGATAGTTTCTGTATTTTTAGTAACTAAGTGTTATAAACCTTGACGAAATAATAAAATCTTTCCGCATATAAAACTCTGAGACCTATGTTTAAAAACTCTGACATTTTATGATGTAATGTACATGTTGTTATATCGTCAGCTTTGTATGAACTGTAATTCATTGTTTCTTGTACTATGACGTGTTACCCCCTTGTTGCCTAGTTGTTCCGTGTCAGATTTTGGGGGTCTCACAATAGATGTCTTTGTAATTTGTCGTGATCGAAACTAAGAAAGATTAATTAATACTAACAATGTTTTTAGGCATTGCTTTGCATTAACAGTTAACAAAACGAAAGTTGTTTAAAACATCATCCAAAAAATCCCATCGGACCGTATCGTATGCCTTTTCAAAATCCACTTTAAAGAAAAGAGCTTGTTTCTTCTTCGATTTACACCAATGCATAATTTCATTCCGGATAAAGGGGTCGTCCAATATTTGTCTCCCTTCTATAAATGCATATTGGACTTCATCAACAATGTGGCTTAATACCCCAACTAATCGATTCATAAGGATTTTAGCAACAATCTTGTACCAGCTTCCAATGAGACTAATAGGTCTAAAATCTTTCACCTTATTTGCATCGGGAAATTTTGGAATCAAAGAAATAAACGCGGAATTACATCCCTTAGGAATCTCGTTATGAGTAAAAAAATAATTCACTGCCTCAAACACGTCATTACTAATCGTATTCCAAAAATGCCGATAGAACCCAAAAGAAAAACCATCCGGACCGGGAGATTTATCAGACCTACGATCCGAAACAGCCCGCTTCACCTCCTCCATGGTTACCGCACGTTCCAAATTATTCCTTTGATCCTCCGTTAAAGATTTTGTAAATTGCATATCAATATAAATACGATCAGCAGTAGGCTCTTCGAATCTATCCCGAAAATGCTTAAAAACTTGTTGCTTATCTTTAACAGGCTCTTCAATCCAGCTTCCTTCAATCAAGATGCCACGAATACTTTGTTGGCTTCTCTTTTTATTAATCATCATGTGAAAGAACTTACCATTCTCGTCACCTTCCACTGACCATTTGATCTTAGCCTTTTGAGCCGCTTCCAAAGCATGCAATTGATTAAGATTTTGAATCGACTTCATGATCTCATACCTTTTATAAACGATGTCATCCGAGTCGTTCCCCTTATCAATAACATCATCTAATGTAGCTAATTCTCCTTTAAGCTTGCGAATATCAACCTTGGAATCACTTCTGTTCGTCTTAATCCATTGTCTAATTTAACCTTTGAGGAATTTTAATTTAAACATCAGGT
This sequence comes from Glebionis coronaria, assembly GCA_025667525.1. Taxonomy (NCBI): domain Eukaryota; kingdom Viridiplantae; phylum Streptophyta; class Magnoliopsida; order Asterales; family Asteraceae; genus Glebionis; species Glebionis coronaria. The sequence continues at coordinate 499,024,694 of CM046877.1, forward strand.
TACGCATAGCATTAGACTTATCACCAGGCGCACATTTCCACTTATCAATCACAAAAGTATCAAACCCCTTCAGTTCCAACCAATGCAGATAAAATCGGAACGAAATGGGTCCATAATCATATAAAGACTCGCGGAGAAGAATAGGGCGATGATCCGACAGGTATCTCTCTAATGTTAACGCATTAATATTAGGGCACAAATTCAGTAGATTATCCAAAATAAAAAATCTATCTATTTTACTCTTCTTGGAAGTAGATTTATGACACCATGTAAATGTGCTACCTCCTAATGCAATTTCCACTAGACCCGCATTTGAGATGAAAGAGTTAAACAAGTCTACACCACGAACGTTAAAATTTGTCCCAAACCTATCAGATTTAATCCTCACCTCATTGAAATCACCCATCATAACAACCTCACCATTCCATTGAGACGATACATGAGCTAAATACTCCCATAGCATACGTTTCTCACGCATTTCCAGGGGAGCATACACAACAATAATAAGAATGTTAATGTTAGTCTTCAACCAAACGCCTCGAACAATAACAAAATAATCTGATACAGTTACGCTTCCTTTCTTATAGAATCTGGATCCCAAACACATAAAATACCGCCCGAATTACCAACTGCATCACTATGAACATGATCAAAACGAACGTTCCCCCAACAACATTTAATTTGAAACGCATCAAAACTCTCTATTTTAGTTTCTTGAAGAGATAATAAATTGATTTTATTCTTGACACACAACTCCTTAACCCAATCTTTCTTGGCTTTTAGGCCAAGGCCTTGGATATTCAAAGATAGAAAATTCATTTATAACCATCTGCCACTCCTTGTGATTCGATGATCTTAGTCATATTGTGTATGCAACCATCCATGTTGTAACCCATAGTTTGGCCCACCTTAACCAATTCTTCCATTAAGCATAATATAGAACCACCAGATTTTGATGGCTCAGATTTTTTAAATTTCTTTGAACCAGCAGATACAAAAGACTGAGTATTGGTGGCATCCTCATCATTATTGCAATCTTCATGTTTTTCCCCTTGTCGCGAATGACTATCATTAACAACATCATTACCTATGTTCTATGAATTGGATATATCATCATCCCCGTCAATATTGAGTTCCTCCCCCTGAGCTAAATTCTCCCCTTTATTGCTAATATTTTCTTTACTGGCATTTCCTTCCCTCGTCTCAGTTTCCAGAGAATAACCCGGTGGCCATTGTTTAGTGCTTTCATCACCTGTGGGATTACCCTTCGATGCATCATTTTTTTAACAAAGGATATAACTCAAATGGGTCATAAGACTAGTTTACTTCCTTACCCCCAGATTCCTCAAATAAAGTCTTTGCCACCTTGTTCACCTTATTCATATCATCACAATTGTCCTCATCCGGATGACCAAGATCATGCACTCTAATACCATCTTCTGACTGACTTTCATCATCAGAGTCTTCCAAAAACTCCGAAGTACAACCTAGAACTTCTTTCGCGCGAATCTAGTGCACCTTACCCTTGTAAACAATTTTGAAAACCTCAAAAATATTAGAGTGCAGTTTAGTAAGAATACACAATATCTTGGAATGCAAGAACCAATCTTCCTGATCATCATAGTCCAATAGTTCACCCCACTTGGCTGTAATTTTCTTATATGTATTCTCTGACCAAACTTTGAAGGGAATACCTTCCACATCAACCCACACAATGCGACCATCAAGAACAAAATCATACTCCGCTTGTTTCAGCATCGAGAACCACGATCCTACCCCAGTGTTCATCCGAATGGTTCTTTAATCTTGGTTGATTCAAACTAGAGTAAGACCCATAATTCACCTAAATAGTGAATAGTCACATCTGTAAAACCTTCATTATAAAACGCTTTCTTAAGGTGTGGCAAGGATGCTACTTCTTTTACTCTGCCCATTAAAGAACTAGACAGGTCCTTATTAAACAAACAATCATCGTCTAAAATGATGGGTTGAATGGAATCACTCTCCACATATACGGATTTATGTTTACCGAGAACCACATTAGCAAACGACTTATCATTCTCCCTAAGGCCACCATTAATGGAACCAGGTGCTCCTTTCCAGTTTCTCACATCTACCCTCTTAACGTAACCAGTCTTGACATCCCCAATACAGGCATCCTGTTGAAACGTGCAACATTAGCATGAAGCTTAAAATGCCCCACCCAAATCGTACAAAGATTACCAGCCAGTCTGTCTAAATCAAAAATATTGATGAACCGAATGAAGCCTATTTTTTTCGCATCACTTGTACGTTTGGATGGAATAAAACTATCCACCACATGGCCGTAAACTTTGCACGTATGAAAAAGATCTTTGGCCGTGAATGATTCCGGAAAATTTGTGACAAAAATTGACTTGGAGATCTTGGAGATCTTGAAAACATCATCTTCTTTGGACCTGAAAGTACTCATATTATGATTCCCCAGTTGGACGGAAGGACAACCGTCAGCAGAAGAAAAGAAACCCTAAAACTGAAAACCCTAATTAAGAAAATCAAAACCTAGCAACCATCTTCAATACAATTAACAAAGAAATATCATTAATCACAATACATCAATCAAAGATCCCCAGTTATCAATGATCATCACAAATTAGGGGACGATAACATCGAAGCCCTAATTCACTCACAATCAATAGCGACCGAATCAAACATGTATTCAGTTGTCAATCAAAGCGTCCAGTTAATAGATTAATTTATAGGACAATGACGGCAGAAATCAAATCAAAACAAACCATAATCCCTATAGCTTCGGATTACTAACATATAAAGAAGCTCGTTCCTAGAACTCGATCACAAGAATCGATTCACACGACGACAGGTCCTTTTTATGTATGAATGCACGAAGGGTAGTAGATCAATGGTTGCAAGATACGATCAAGAAAGGCGCAACCATTGCTTTCTAAAGAATGAATTCATGAATATAATTTCCTAAAAGGAGAAAATCTGAAAAGAATGATGGGGGAAACATTCGAAGGTTCTACGAAGGTAAGCACAAGTTGATTTAGTTTATTATTTAGGTTTGACTTATGAAAAATGTAAACCGAATCAAATTGAATTCGGATTAAAATCGATCCGAAAATAGAATTCGGTTGTGAATCATAACCGAACCAAACCAAACTACAAATTTGGTTTTCGGGTTGAATGTGAATTTCGCGATCGGATTCGAAGATCGACCAAACTGAAAACCGAAGTCATACAAATATATATATATATATTCGTATATTTATATACAAAATAATTATTAAAATTTAATCTTAATATAAAAAAATAAATTTTATACTTGAAATAATGTTTTTTGCTAAATATCTAAATAATTATATACAGTTCTTTTTTAGAAAAGATCATATAATTCGGGTCAACCTGAGAACCGAACCAAATTCAAATTCGGTTTTCGGTTCGGTTGAAATCTAGTTTGGTTCGGTTTTCGGCTTGACTCAAAAAAAATTTTACCCGAATAAACAGAACAACTTGAGAACCGAACCAAAAGACCTAGTTTGATCGACCAGAAGAAAGTCGCGCACACATAAAAAACTTCATCCGTTTACTGTGTTATTTATACTTATCAGATTACAAGCTCTATGTTGGATTCACAACTTTTATTGATCCGATCATAATATAAAATGGTGACATCAGATTTTTTAGCCGAAAGTATTAGTACAAATGTGGCATTTAGCTACAAATGGCATTCCTTGTTTTAAGTTGTTGCTGTCTCTATGACATCAATCTCCTAATTTACGAATGATACATATTTTTTACGAAGTAGTGTTGTTCATATACTTGTTATGGATCAAGTAAGCCTGTGACCTCAAACAGATGCACCCACTATCTATAATGTACCAAAAGGCTTACAAGTTTAGAACCAGCAGATTAAAGATTCCAAATGCACATTCTGCTGGCCATTAGCCATGCCACGTTCACTGGGTATCACTTCAGGTGCCAACATGATACCAAATAACGAAAAATATAAGAAAAAATCCTACATACGTTAACGAAGTACTCAAAGTAATAAAGTATAATATTACAATACAAGGATCTAAGTAAGTCTGGAAAGTTTAAGCACCCAAAGTAATAATGTATAATATTACAATACAAGGATAGTCTGAAAAGTTGCTCAAAATCCCAAGTTATCCCCCCTTTATGGCTAGCCTGATGTTGTTGAAGTGATTCCTGATGCGTCTGGATTAAATGAACCTATGAAACACCATCTTACCTGCATTCAAATAATTCCTGATCAAATTTCTGGTTTATGGTGTAAGTTGTGATAAGTTGATCTTGTTTTTGGTTTCTATGATTGAGAGAATTATATGGCGTCAATATTGTGCCAAATTTGACAGAAGTGTGATCAACGTTCTGTTATACATAAAACAAGGCTTTTTGTATAACAAACATTACGACTAGTTAGAACAAACATATATGAAGATATGACATCATCACACAAATCAAACTATCAACCAAAAGGATAAAAAAAACTGTTAGTAAAATCGATCTCAACCATCTACCGTTATACTTCCAAACTGATCCAATAGAAATCTAAAACAAAGATACAATTTCTATAAGTCTGGTATATCAAGACATACTAACACAACATGAAATGAGAGTGTCAAATTATAATAGTCAAAAAATGACTAAAAGATAACCTACACTGAAATTACTTATTCTGCAATTTTAAAGCTAATAAATTACGGAGTAACTTGATAAAAACAGTTAAACGTGCAATGAATGACTGAATAAACCATAACTTTTCTCAGAGGGTCAATTGTAATAGTATTTGGTTAGCTAATGAGATGTATCATGTATGCTTCAACTCAATAAAAAATACTTGTACTAATGACAGTCAAAGAGCACCTCTTAAAGAAAGAATAACCTCATATAAATGTCAACAAAAAATATATATATGTTAGTTCTAAAAGTCAAAAGAAAAAATATCTTCTTAGGGCAGATTAGACCATTAAAACATAGAACAAAACTGAAATCGCCCGTGTTTGTAACACAAAGTGAAAGGTTGTATGTCAGTCAAACAAAATCCCCGCATGATTGTTAACCATTAACATCAAAGTAAATATTAGACAAACGTGCCAAGTGAAGATTTAAGAATGGTGTTCAATGTTCATAATCTCTTCAGTTTTATCTAATTCAATTGTCTCTCAATGATCATATATTAATAGCAAAAGACCTAACCACATTAGTAACAACAAACTAGTAGAACAATAGCAAACAAAAGTGAATAAACACACCTTGCTAGTCGAATTCCACATATGGGTATAGCGGAATAACACTATAGGGGATATCCTTTCTTTGTTCAGCAACCGAGTAATACGCAAGCAAAGAAGGTGGTATCTGTCGAGCAGCAACGTTTGATTTATATTTAATTAACTCCATCTTCCAAGATGGCCGAACCATAGCAAATATATCATGACCATTTTTAAATGCTTGGTAGTCGTGAACCCAGAAGTACCTTAAAGAAGTTACATTTAAAACAAAGGTAGCTAATGCCTGTTGGCCGAAAGCACAACCTCTTATCTCCAACTTTTGCAATTTCGGGGACCATTTTGATAATTCCAAAAGTCCAGCATCAGAATCTCGACAAAAACCAAGATTCATGTATATTAAATTTAGACCATATTTCCCAATATACCCCCAACCAACGTCAGTGAGCCCTCTAGTCCCACTCCGAAGGTGGAAACCTAGCTTTACAAGTTTGGTGCAACCGGTTAGCAAAGCACGAACGCCACAGTCTAGTGGCAACTCACTTACCTCCTCTACTTTGGGAAGCAACCCCAAAAAGAAATTACGAAGGTTTTTCAAGTTGCCCCCTATACATTCCAAAGTTTCATTTGTAATATCTTTGACATTTATATGTAAACATTCCAATTCAAGACATCCCTTTGCCAGAGCTGTCAATCCTATATGTGACACCAGCCCTTCTTGTCCATTTCTCTCAATCTTAACCCTGCGTAGCTTTTTGCAATAGTAACCAGCAACTTGGAGTCCGAAATCTCCAATGGTATCTTGAGTATAGAGTTCCTCTAAGTTCGGACAGCTATGAATCAAGAGACCCTGTTCATTGCTATTAAATCCTGAACATATTAGGTCTAATTTGGTTAGTCGATGCTCAAGACTTTCAAAAATGGGAATATCTAATATGTTCCCGTGATTCCACGTTACGCACCGCGTCTTTGGAGGAAACTTAAGACCAATATGTCCCTCACCTTCATCAATGTATGGATCACCACCAAAATCTTCTAATTTAACAGCATAGCTAAAGATTTCCACCACATACTTACGAGGACAACCCCGAATTTTCAAAGAAACTAATGACTCACTACAATTTTTGGCAATGAGAACAAGATCTTCATAATCATAATTAACCAAAGGCGTCAAGTAAAAATTCAACGACTCAAAACATTTATTCCTTAAAGCAAATTCATGCAACCATTCACCACCATTCCCCGTAATAAAACTCGTCTGCAAACACAAACTTCTCAAACCACTACACTTCCTCCCAATATGCAACAACCCATCCGTCGAAAACCCTGAACACGCCTCAATCTTCAAAACCTTTAACTTCTCCCCACACTCCTCCGCCAAAACCTCCAAATCCGAATCAAGAACAATCATACGCTTAAACTCAACACATTCCAACCACTTTAAGTTCTTCACAATCTCCTTAACCCATGGAGTCACATACCCACCCCACTGAAATGCCTCAAAGCTAAACATTAAGGGTTTTGGGTAGCCCTTCAGTTTTAGCGACTCTAGATACGGGAAACGATTAGCGAGACGTGATGGTGGGACGGAGTAAGAGTTTTGGATGGTTATATGCTTACGGGTCATAGAATCAAGTTCGTACAATTTACGGGAGACTAAAGAAACGGAGTTACGGTCATTTTGGTGAATGTAGGGTATGACACAGCTGAAAACAGTGTCGGTTAAATCGGTATCGAAACGACACTGCTTATGATTATCATTGTCCATTATAAGAATGAATGTAAAAATTAAGAACTAAAAAGACCCTAGAGGTTATGTGATATTGGGCATTTATGTAGTATTGTGAATAAGATTGAAATTAAATAAAAATGGATACTTTATAATGACCTGTCCGCGTTAATTGGGTGGTTGTGAATGCTCCGGCTGCCATTAACCACCGTGTGAGTATCAATATTTTCAGCACTGAAACTGCTCGATAGTGTTTTGGGTTGCTTATTTACAATTTTTTTTAGGAAAAAATTATATGTTGGTGCTATCGTTTACACTAAATATCAAGTCTGGTCTCTATCTCAAATTAAGTCCACCGATAGTCTCTATGGTTTACATTGTGGATCAAAATTCGTCCTTATCTTAGATGGAGGTTAGTTTTGGCTGTTAAATCTATTTATTAGAGGAGCAATTTCGTCTTTTCATTTATGTTAAACATTTGTTTTGGTCCTTTACTTGTTTTCTTGTTTTGTCTCTCTCATAAAACCTTCCACCCACCTTATCTAACAAAAATCACATTCCACCGATGATTAAAACCCACATTTACACATCACCATCAAACTTTCTATCACAAATAAATCATAGATTCCTAATCCGCAATCAAATCGGAAAAAGATTCGTGGGTTTCTAATATAAAAATCATTCACAAACCCAGAAATAAAATCGAACATAAAGGTTCAATTCATATATTCTGGCCAAAGAGATGGATTGTTTTAATTAGAGATCCGATTTATAAATGGATGATCCATGATTTCATGGATTTTGCACTTTGGATAGTATAAATCTGTTTTGAATGAAGACATAAGGTTGTACTCGGGTTAAATTGGATCAATCTGTCACACTCCCAAAATATCAGAGTATAATGGCGACAAAGGAGTGGTGACGTCATGATTATCATACACACATAGTCACAAAGAACGACCTCTAAATGAGACGTTCGAAAAATTGATCACTTGTAATTAATAAAATAAGTTGTTTCAACAAAGTGCGGAAGCATAAACTGAATATGGTTACAAAACATAGTTTTCTCAAATGGTACAAATGATCGTTGTTTCAAAGAAATGACGGCAATGCATGAGACCTCATTTAGCATCTTCCTTCTTAATACCTGAGAAAAACATTGCTAAAGTGTCAACATAAAGTTGGTGAGTTCATAGGTTTAGTTAGTTTGAAATGTTTAATGAACCACAAGATTTTCCCAAAAGTGATGACAATATAACAAATACAAAGTCATCCTAAAAGTATTTATTACAGTCTAAGCTCGTGACACCGAAGCGTTAACAACACCGGCAGTATAATCATATAAATGTAGCCCAAACTAGATGCCTAAACCCACGACATCCTATATCAGATTCAAATGAAACTGTGCCCGCTTGTCCCCTTGTTGGACAAGACAGACAGGGACGTCAATCCCGATAGATCTATCCATAACATTCGCGCTTACACAAAGTAATTAACGGTTCACGATTCACGGGCCAAAGCAACTGGGTTTTTAGTGGGACTTAGACTAATAGATAAATCAGTAAATGCACTTGTGTTCAAACGTTAAAATCAAGCAATGTCTCACCCCAAAAAGCAGTGAAAATAGTAAAGTATGGGGCTATAAACTCACCTCGTAAATTCAGCAAAGAGAACGAAGATAAAATAGCTCGAGAGTACGGTTACGCTAGCCGCGACCTAATTAAATTAAGAATCGAGTTACGATACGAATACTTGCATGATTAAATGACTCGACACCCTAATTGTGCTTGACGAAACCATACATTTATGAAAAATACGATTTTACGGAAAAGTACGTTAAATAAAATCGGTTTATTAACGGGTCGGGTTTTACGGGTCAAAACATAACTTTACATTTAACAAATTTCGTTTGGGCTTTAACTTAAATCAAATAAACACATAAGGCCCAAAATGGGTCCAACACATTTACCCAGCAAACCGGCCCAAGGTCCATAGACCCGGTCCGGCCCACCAGGCGGAATAAACAAGGAACGAAAGAGAGTATACGTGTGTGTTTACACACACAACCCCATAACTGGAGTTGACTCTCTCTCTCCTCTCTCGATATTTCCTCCACCGTCCCACAACTCTCTCTCTCTCTAAACCTAGATTGGTTTTATCCATTCCTAGGGTTATCATCTAATCAGTTGTGTTATAAGATTAAATATGGGTGGTTTGTGGTTCTTATATCGCGTGAGATGTGGGTTAATCCCCACATCAACCGTTTGGGTTTTTCTGATGGTGTTCTCCTTGCGGTTCGTGAATCAAATACCAAATCACAGATAAGTTTAATTTCCTTTATTCCTTTTTAAAAAGCTTTTAATTGATTTTCGATTTTATATATATCAGTGGGTTCAATTGATTCGTAAATACTTGTTGTAACTCATATGGTTCTCGGATTAATATGTGAATAAAATTAGGGTTTTGAAATATTTGGGGGTTTTCGTCAGAATCGGTTTAAAACATAATTAATTGGCATTTTCATTCATAAAATCAAACTAATTTTAATATAAAGTCGATTTATAAAAATTAGGGTTTCGGTTAATTTGGGGGTTTTTGTAAAACTCACTTTTAATTAAATTAATTAAGGGGTTTGGGTTTAGATTAGGTTTAATTAGCATTTTAATTAATAAAAGTAAATCTAGGGTTTTTCTGAAAATTGGGGGTTTTCATATTATCGAATGTTGCTCGTGTTTAGATGGTGTTTCTGAAATGTCTCGATGTAAATGAAATGTTTAAAAAGGATGTTACATGATTAGGGTTTCGATTGGGGTTTCTGTATACACGCGGCATGGTTAAGGTTTTCTGTAAAAGAAAGCTTGATTAATACATTTGGATTTGTTTGGTAAGAATGGTAATTAATTTGGCAGAAACTAGGACTTTGGTTGGTTTGTTTTGGTGCTCGGTTTGGTTCTTGATTGGGTCTCGGTTTGGTTAAACATGGGTCTCGGGTTGGTTCATGATTGAAGTCTTGTTTTGGTTGGACAAGGTCTCGGTTTGGTTCTAAGTTGGGTCTTGGTTTGGTCTCAATCGGGTCTCGGTTTGGTCTAAAATGGGTCTCGGTTTGGTTGACAGCAAAATGATAACATAAACATGTTTGTATTTAAAAGTTTAGAAATTTACAGTTTTTGGTTAAAAGTATAAGTTCATTTCAATGGCTAACCGCGGTTTCTTTTATTTGTAGGTTCGTACAAAGACAAGCACAACTAGACTTCGAAAGTAAAACGAAAGGACAAAAGACTCACAAAGGGGATGCTACGTTCGGTTTTGCAGGTTCGGACAGAATGAAGACCTTTGGTTGTGCAGGTTCGGACGAGACGTGTAGGTTGGCTGGACCAAAACTTCTACCCAGGAGTTGTATGATGAAGACTTGTGCAGATTTTTAATGTTTGTATTTTTGGACTGTGATAGCTTGTGATAACTTGTATTTGGACTTTGGACATTACTTTGGACTTGTATATAAACTTGTATAATTAGTCTAGGGTTAGTGAAATTCTGGAAATGTTTGCTTGTGATATACCCAAAAGGGGTAAACTAGGCAAATGTGTTGTCCTTTAGTGGGGCAAATAACTATAAAGTTTGCAGGTGTAATGTAGACTTGTGACTGATTTGGGACACTTGTATGACAAGCTTTGACAAATAAATTGAAGGTTTAAATAATCAGTTACATACACATGCTGTGATAGTGATAAACTCGGCTCGGGTTCAATATATTTAGGTTTAGACGCGACTGACATAACACGACAGCAAAACCGTTTAGCGTACGATCCCAAAACAAAAGACAATTGTGCGAGACGTTATCAATCTTAATAACTAGAGCAAATAAAACACACGGCACATCATAACACGCTCACAACTTGTATTGCATTCAACTAAATAGTCGCGAAACATAGAGATGTTACATATGCTCTCCCTAAAAAGGGCTTTGTCCGCAAAGCAAAGAAATTAACACGTTCATGACGACGACTAGTCGATAAGTAGTTAAAATACTCGTACTACACGAATAATTAAATGATGGAAATTTGACGAATGTCACAGTATTCCCATGTTTTAGAGATTTCGTCACGAAATCAAGACGTTGTTGTAGTAGGTTGGTTAACGAAAAGATGAGGATACTTGCTCTTGAATTGATCTTCACGTTCCCACGTGTATTCAGGACCTCTACGCGCGTTCCATCGGATTTTCACAATCGGTATACGGCTTTGCTTGAGTTGTTTAACTTGACGGTCCATGACTTCTACGGGTTCCTCTACGAAGTTGAGTTTGTCGTCGAGCTGAATCTCCTCCAAAGGGATAACGAGTGCTTCGTCGGCTAAGCATTTCTTCAGATTGCAAATGTGGAACACATTATGCACTCGGCTAAGTTCTTGGGGTAATTCCAAACGATAGGCTACGGGGCCAATCCTTTCTATGATCTTGAAGGGTCCAATGTAACGAGGGTTTAACTTTCCACGCTTTCCAAAGCGAATCACACCTTTCCAAGGTGAGACCTTCAACATGACTTTGTCACCAACTTCAAATTCAAGAGGTTTGCGTCTCATATCGGCATAACTCTTCTGTCGATCTCTTGCGGCTTGCATACGGCTCTTAATCTTAAAGATCTTCTCAGTAGTCTCGTGTATGATCTCAGGTCCAGTGAGTTGTGCTTCACCGACCTCTGCCCAACACACGGGTGAACGACACTTCCTACCATACAGTGCCTCGAATGGCGCTGCCTTTATGCTAGTGTGATAACTATTGTTATATGAGAATTCCACCAAAGGTAGGTGTCTATCCCATCTATTTCCAAAGTCAATCACACAGGCTCTCAGCATATCTTCTAAGGTTTGAATGGTCCGTTCACTTTGACCGTCGGTCTGGGGATGATACGCAGTGCTCATATCCAACTGCGTTCCCAATGCCTTCTGCAGGGACTTCCAAAACTGCGAAGTAAATCGGCTGTCTCGGTCGGAGATTATAGACACAGGCACACCATGCTTCGTGACTACTTCCTCCAAGTATGTCCTTGCTAACTTATCCATTCCATCAGTCTCCTTGATGGGTAGGAAATGAGCCGATTTGGTGAGTCGGTCGACGATTACCCAAATCGTGTCGAATCCGGCTGCGGTCTTTGGTAGCTTGGTAATGAAATCCATAGTGATCCTTTCCCACTTCCATTCTGGCAGTTCGGGTTGGACCAATAATCCTGATGGTTTCATATGTTCGGCTTTGACTTTGGCACAAGTCAAACACTTGCTAACGTATGTAGCAATGTCCGCCTTCATGTTCGGCCACCAATACAACATCTTCAGATCATGATACATTTTATCAGATCCCGGATGTATGGAGTACTTTGACTTATGCGACTCATGCATAATCAAGGGTCGTAGGTCGCCATGGCACGGTAACCAACTCCTATTATCAAGGCATAACGTTCCATCCGAACGTGCTTCCAACTTCTTCATCATTCCTCCAACATCTTCAGTCTTAAGCATTTCTTCCTCGACTGCTTCTTTCTGAGCCTTGAGAATTAAGGATGGAAGGTCTAAGTCAATGGTCATCACTAAAGCCTTCACCCTAAGAACTCTCTCCTTTCGACTCAAAGCGTCGGCCACGACATTTGCCTTGCCTGGGTGATAACGGATCTCACAATCATAATCACTGAGCAACTCTAGCCAACGTCGTTGTCTCATGTTGAGTTCCTTTTGGTTCAAAATATGTTGTAGACTCTTATGGTCAGTGAATACAACACACTTAGTACCATAAAGGTAGTGTCTCCAAATCTTCAAGGCAAACACCACTGCTCCCAACTCTAGGTCATGAGTTGTGTAGTTTTTCTCGTGCACTTTTAGTTGTCTTGATGCGTAAGCTATGACCTTAGTCCTTTGCATCAGTACTGCACCTAACCCTTTTATGGATGCATCACAATACACCACAAAGTCTTCATTACCCTCAGGTAGGGCTAGTATCGGTGCTTCACACAACATCTGCTTCAACGTCTGGAATGCCAAATCTTGCTCTTCCTTCCACTCAAACTTCTTATCCTTTTGAGTCAATTCCGTCATTGGTTTAGCTATCTTAGAGAAACCTTCAATGAATCTCCTATAGTAACCAGCAAGACCTAAGAATTGGCGGATCTCCGTGGGTGTTGTTGGAGTCGCCCAATCCTTTACAGCCTCGATCTTAGCAGGATCAACGTGAATACCACTGCTGTCGATCACATGACCAAGGAATTGCACTGTGTTTATCCAAAACTCACATTTGGAAAACTTTGCATATAACTTCTCCTTCCTTAGCAGCTCTAATATGGTCTTCAAATGCTCCTTGTGCTCTTCTTCATTACGAGAATAGATAAGGATGTCATCGATAAATACAATCACAAACTTGTCCAAGTATGGTTTGCAAACTCGGTTCATGAGATCCATGAATACCGCAGGTGCGTTTGTCAATCCAAAAGGCATAACTTGGAACTCGTAGTGTCCGTACCGGGTTCTAAAAGCCGTTTTATGAACGTCTTCCTCTCTAACCCTTAGTTGATGATATCCTGACCTTAAGTCGATCTTCGAGTATATGCTAGATCCTTGCAATTGGTCGAAAAGATCGTCAATCCTTGGCAATGGGTAGCGGTTCTTTATCGTTAGCTTATTCAATTCTCGGTAATCGATACACATTCTAAAGGATCCATCTTTCTTTTTGACAAATAAGACTGGCGCTCCCCAGGGTGAGGAACTTGGTCTAATGAAACCTTTGTCAGAAAGTTCCTTTATCTGTTCAGCTAACTCTGTCATCTCGGCCGGTGCTAGACGGTATGGGGCTCTAGCAACAGGCGCGGCTCCTGGTGTAAGCTCGATGTGAAACTCCACTTGCCGTGCTGGTGGTAGTCCGGGTAAATCCTCTGGAAATACGTCCGGAAAGTCTCTAACGATCGGTACATCTTCCACCTTCTTCTCGCGATCTTCTTCTCCTTCCGTTTGTGTTACTTGAACCAAGAATACCGGACATCCCTTCTCAATGTATCTTTGGGTCCTGATACATGAGATGACTTCCAATCTTGATCCATTCTTCACACCACTTCTTTCGCCTTGTATGATGAGTACGTCGTTTCCATAAGGAACACGGACACACTTCTCATGACATACAATCTCTGCGTGATGCTTCGACATCCAATCCATTCCAATGATGACGTCAAAACTTCCCAATTCTATAGGGAGTAGGTCGATACTAAACGAACGACCTTGTAGTCTTACACTACATCCTTTCAGAATAACGTCGGTGGTTACTGACTTCCCATCGGCTAATTCTACATTATACTTAACGTCTAACGCAGTAGGGGTAATATTTAGGCGTTCACTAAATATAGACGACACAAAACTCCTATCCGCACCAGAATCAAATAGTACTGAAGCATAGTTGTTATTGACTAGGAACGTACCAGTCACAACATTGTTGTCTTGCACAGCAGCTTCAGCACAGAGATGATACACTTTGCTAGGTGCCGTGAATCCTCCAGGAGTACTAGTTGTGGCTCGGTTATTCCCTCCTCGGTTCCCTTGATTCTGCTTCTGGTTCCCTTGGTTCTGATTTTGATTCCCTCGAATCTGGTTATTACGACCTTGGTTTCCACCGCTCGGACATTTGTTCTTGTAGTGACCTTTCTCTCCACATCCGAAGCAAGTGACATTTGCTCCTTGGCCACCTTGCGTTCCAGGTCCTCTTTGATTAGTAGCACGAGGTGGTGCTCGGCATTCCTTTGCCTTATGTCCCGCCTTCCCACAATTGTAGCACGTAGGGGGACATGCTCCTTCGTGGTGTCGACCACATTTTCCGCAGAAAGGTAGTCTCCCAGCGTAGTTCCCAGTATTTCCTTGTCCAGCAGTGAACACTCTTGCTACTTCTTGACGCTTGTTCTGGTTGTAGTTGCTTGGGTTGTTGTTGTTGGTATTGCTGTTGTAGTGGTTGCCAGACCACTTTCTTTTATCCCCAGTATTTTCTCCCAACTCCTGTACCACTTGGTACATCAGACTCTGAGCCATGTCGATTGCCTCGTGCAAATCAGTCGGCTTGGATGAAGTCACATTCCCTTTGATGCTCAAAGGTAGTCCTTCAATGTAGCGCTCCAACAATCGGTCATCGTTGGGCACCATTTCAGGACATAACAAAATCAGCTCCTGAAAGCGCTGATTGTAAGCAGTAAGAGCAGTACCCTTGACCTTTAGGTTCCACAGCTCAACTTCCATCTGCTTGACTTCATTTCGGGGACAGTATTTCCTCACGAACATAGCTTTAAATTCACTCCAGGGCGTCGTTTGGGCAACGTCAATGGTCACTGCACGAGCATAGACGTTCCACCAAGTCAAAGCACCATCCACTAACGTGCTTGACGCAAATTTCACCTTGTCGGCTTCAGCGACATTACTAATCCCAAATTGGGATTCTAGCTTCTCAAACCATCTGGTTAATCCTACTGCTCCTTCGGTACCTCGGAAACTTACTTGCGTAACTGCACGAAATTCCTTGTAGGTACAAGTACGTGCAATAGCATTTGTAGCTCCTTGGTTGGTCTCCTCCTGTGTGCTAGCTGTACGGTTTGCTTCAGCGGTCGCGAGTGCCTCGGCCACTCGTTCGGCTATCATTTGGCTTAACAGGGCAGTGTCAATTCCACCGGTAGCGGCTGGCGGATTTTGCGTTTCGGATCTTCTAACTGGCGCCATAATCTAACAAGGTAATAGGATAATAAGTTTTTGCCAGACATATCATGCATGGCACACACAACACAATTATGAAATGCTCCAAGATATAATACACAATATATAATGATCTCTCAATTTGCAACTCATAATATCATTCATGAAATCGTTTGATAATACATCATAGTTTGTCATAACATAATAAGAGAAAATAAAATACCAACTAGCTAAGACAAACTTCAAAGCTTAGTGGTCATACAGGGATAGGTCGATGGTACAAAATAAATCTAACTAGTGCCCTCACGGCGCTGACGAAGCTCCTTCTCCAACTCTGCTAATCTCCTCTCAACCACTAGCTCACGAGCCTGGGAATCTCTCAACCTAACATCGGTGTCATGACAAGCGGCTCTAAACCTCTTATCCAAGTCTGCAACAGGGTCATCCACTGGTGCCTCTAGTCCGCCTGTCTCCACCAATGGCTCCACTCCCCAACGGGTCATCAGGCTCTCAATCTCCTCAAGACGAGTGTTTGGCATGGATTCCATCTGATCAAGAACAGTAAGAAGCTGTCCTCGTAGACGGGTCACACATACTGTCAACACTGTCTCATCCCTGACTGGACTCTTCTTCGTCAGTGCTTCTAGTTTATCCTGCACTTCATTATACTCTTCACCTAAAGCCTCTACAGCATCCTCCAATCTGTTCAACCGTGTCGTCACACAACCATCTGCCGCCCCAAGCATCACCACCGTCGACGTAGCTCTCCTAGGAATAGGAGTCGTAGCTCTCGGTCCTGTAGAGATACCAGCGTCAGTAAGCATCTCCTGGTACACTGCAGGTACAGTCTCTGGTGGTGGTAGTAGTAATGGTGCCTCTGGGACAGAACTGGTAGGTGTGCGGGCTGCATGCCTGTCAGTGGCAGTGAAAGGTATGAGGGGTCTGTAAGGTGAAAGTGGTGGTCGAGAAGCTCTCCCCCGAAGACGTCGTCTCACATAGTAGAAAGGTAGAGTACCAGGTGCTGGAGCAGGAATAGCAGTCCTTTCTCCTTCGTCTTCAGATGAAGATGAGGAGATGTGTGCTAGGGAAACCTCAGGAGTAGCGGCATATGCAGTAGGAGGGTTCTCAGTGTCTGTGACCTCCATAGGCTCTCCTTCCCCATCTGTAAACTCCATCCCATCATCCTCTGTCTCCTCTACTGTCTCATCTCCAGTCACTGATGCCTGACCTGGTGACTGCACCACGTCAGTGTCCATGTCATCCTCTCCCCCGCCTTCTAGGCTAAGCACATCGTCAGCTGATGCGTCAGGAATACGAATCGGTGAATGACGAACTTCCTCAACCTCTCTCTCTACATCATCATCTGAAACCATCCGGTACCACGGATATCCTGACGGCGATCCTCTAGGTAGTCCTACTGATGAACTGATGGTCGACTGCGAACTACGGTTGTAGTATGCTCCTGTAGACGTGGACTCATCGGATGAAGACATCGCTGTAATCATAAACAAAATAAAGGTGTGTAAATATCTCATAAAATTAGTCCATAAAAAGGACATTAACATAACATAGCAATCATTGTTGAATCCACATGTATCCCATATAACATAATTCAGATTTTGTTGTTGCACATGTAACCCATGTAAATATACCTCGTAATTGTTAATTCACATGTATCCCATTTATTACTTATGTATCTACATATACTTAATACTTACAATCTGTATGATAATCGATTAAACATAGAGCAGTTATAGTCTAGAATTACTAATGCAACCTAGTTCTCTATAACTAGTGCTCTGATACCAATCTGTCACACTCCCAAAATATCAGAGTATAATGGCGACAAAGGAGTGGTGACGTCATGATTATCATACACACATAGTCACAAAGAACGACCTCTAAATGAGACGTTCGGAAAATTGATCACTTGTAATTAATAAAATAAGTTGTTTCAACAAAGTGCGGAAGCATAAACTGAATATGGTTACAAAACATAGTTTTCTCAAATGGTACAAATGATCGTTGTTTCAAAGAAATGACGGCAATGCATGAGACCTCATTTAGCATCTTCCTTCTTAATACCTGAGAAAAACATTGCTAAAGTGTCAACATAAAGTTGGTGAGTTCATAGGTTTAGTTAGTTTGAAATGTTTAATGAACCACAAGATTTTCCCAAAAGTGATGACAATATAACAAATACAAAGTCATCCTAAAAGTATTTATTACAGTCTAAGCTCGTGACACCGAAGCGTTAACAACACCGGCAGTATAATCATATAAATGTAGCCCAAACTAGATGCCTAAACCCACGACATCCTATATCAGATTCAAATGAAACTGTGCCCGCTTGTCCCCTTGTTGGACAAGACAGACAGGGACGTCAATCCCGATAGATCTATCCATAACATTCGCGCTTACACAAAGTAATTAACGGTTCACGATTCACGGGCCAAAGCAACTGGGTTTTTAGTGGGACTTAGACTAATAGATAAATCAGTAAATGCACTTGTGTTCAAACGTTAAAATCAAGCAATGTCTCACCCCAAAAAGCAGTGAAAATAGTAAAGTATGGGGCTATAAACTCACCTCGTAAATTCAGCAAAGAGAACGAAGATAAAATAGCTCGAGAGTACGGTTACGCTAGCCGCGACCTAATTAAATTAAGAATCGAGTTACGATACGAATACTTGCATGATTAAATGACTCGACACCCTAATTGTGCTTGACGAAACCATACATTTATGAAAAATACGATTTTACGGAAAAGTACGTTAAATAAAATCGGTTTATTAACGGGTCGGGTTTTACGGGTCAAAACATAACTTTACATTTAACAAATTTCGTTTGGGCTTTAACTTAAATCAAATAAACACATAAGGCCCAAAATGGGTCCAACACATTTACCCAGCAAACCGGCCCAAGGTCCATAGACCCGGTCCGGCCCACCAGGCGGAATAAACAAGGAACGAAAGAGAGTATACGTGTGTGTTTACACACACAACCCCATAACTGGAGTTGACTCTCTCTCTCCTCTCTCGATATTTCCTCCACCGTCCCACAACTCTCTCTCTCTCTAAACCTAGATTGGTTTTATCCATTCCTAGGGTTATCATCTAATCAGTTGTGTTATAAGATTAAATATGGGTGGTTTGTGGTTCTTATATCGCGTGAGATGTGGGTTAATCCCCACATCAACCGTTTGGGTTTTTCTGATGGTGTTCTCCTTGCGGTTCGTGAATCAAATACCAAATCACAGATAAGTTTAATTTCCTTTATTCCTTTTTAAAAAGCTTTTAATTGATTTTCGATTTTATATATATCAGTGGGTTCAATTGATTCGTAAATACTTGTTGTAACTCATATGGTTCTCGGATTAATATGTGAATAAAATTAGGGTTTTGAAATATTTGGGGGTTTTCGTCAGAATCGGTTTAAAACATAATTAATTGGCATTTTCATTCATAAAATCAAACTAATTTTAATATAAAGTCGATTTATAAAAATTAGGGTTTCGGTTAATTTGGGGGTTTTTGTAAAACTCACTTTTAATTAAATTAATTAAGGGGTTTGGGTTTAGATTAGGTTTAATTAGCATTTTAATTAATAAAAGTAAATCTAGGGTTTTTCTGAAAATTGGGGGTTTTCATATTATCGAATGTTGCTCGTGTTTAGATGGTGTTTCTGAAATGTCTCGATGTAAATGAAATGTTTAAAAAGGATGTTACATGATTAGGGTTTCGATTGGGGTTTCTGTATACACGCGGCATGGTTAAGGTTTTCTGTAAAAGAAAGCTTGATTAATACATTTGGATTTGTTTGGTAAGAATGGTAATTAATTTGGCAGAAACTAGGACTTTGGTTGGTTTGTTTTGGTGCTCGGTTTGGTTCTTGATTGGGTCTCGGTTTGGTTAAACATGGGTCTCGGGTTGGTTCATGATTGAAGTCTTGTTTTGGTTGGACAAGGTCTCGGTTTGGTTCTAAGTTGGGTCTTGGTTTGGTCTCAATCGGGTCTCGGTTTGGTCTAAAATGGGTCTCGGTTTGGTTGACAGCAAAATGATAACATAAACATGTTTGTATTTAAAAGTTTAGAAATTTACAGTTTTTGGTTAAAAGTATAAGTTCATTTCAATGGCTAACCGCGGTTTCTTTTATTTGTAGGTTCGTACAAAGACAAGCACAACTAGACTTCGAAAGTAAAACGAAAGGACAAAAGACTCACAAAGGGGATGCTACGTTCGGTTTTGCAGGTTCGGACAGAATGAAGACCTTTGGTTGTGCAGGTTCGGACGAGACGTGTAGGTTGGCTGGACCAAAACTTCTACCCAGGAGTTGTATGATGAAGACTTGTGCAGATTTTTAATGTTTGTATTTTTGGACTGTGATAGCTTGTGATAACTTGTATTTGGACTTTGGACATTACTTTGGACTTGTATATAAACTTGTATAATTAGTCTAGGGTTAGTGAAATTCTGGAAATGTTTGCTTGTGATATACCCAAAAGGGGTAAACTAGGCAAATGTGTTGTCCTTTAGTGGGGCAAATAACTATAAAGTTTGCAGGTGTAATGTAGACTTGTGACTGATTTGGGACACTTGTATGACAAGCTTTGACAAATAAATTGAAGGTTTAAATAATCAGTTACATACACATGCTGTGATAGTGATAAACTCGGCTCGGGTTCAATATATTTAGGTTTAGACGCGACTGACATAACACGACAGCAAAACCGTTTAGCGTACGATCCCAAAACAAAAGACAATTGTGCGAGACGTTATCAATCTTAATAACTAGAGCAAATAAAACACACGGCACATCATAACACGCTCACAACTTGTATTGCATTCAACTAAATAGTCGCGAAACATAGAGATGTTACATATGCTCTCCCTAAAAAGGGCTTTGTCCGCAAAGCAAAGAAATTAACACGTTCATGACGACGACTAGTCGATAAGTAGTTAAAATACTCGTACTACACGAATAATTAAATGATGGAAATTTGACGAATGTCACACAATGTTCATCCATGGATGGTTGATATAAGATTTGAAACACGGGTGAAGATGTGATTGTGAGACATAGGATGTGAAGGTTGAGTATGAGTAGGAAGAGGGTTAGTGAGGTGAGAGAGTGGATATATGGAGTTGGGGAGGATGTGAAGCTGCAGTTGAATTGTGTTGAGGTTCCGGTTAGTGTGAGTACGTGTTATATTGACGTGTTGGATTTAAGGAGGTCGGGGTGTGTGATGAGGGAAGTGAGTTTCATTGTGATGGAGATGAGTGAAGATGGTGGTTCTATCAGAAGTGACGCAGGGTTTGAAAATCAAGATAGCAGACTTGATCGGGTGTGTTTCGGTCTGGTGCCCATGTTAACTCTTTTGGACTCGACTGCACCCTTTTAGCATCTGGCCCACCAGTGTAAACTGTTTCAGTCACATTTCTTGATCTTCCTTATTCTCGGCATCAAGAGGACCTAAACAGTCATTAACTCTCTCAGAATCGTTTACATGAACATGGCCATAAGTCTTTCCATGATTTTGTGGAAGGTAATAAGGTCGAAGGGAATCAGGTGGCTTAATCAAACCTAAAGCCCAAATACACACTGTAAAACCCGCATGCTTTTACCATGCATATTACCGCAAGTTCGTACGTACTAGTTAAAAACTTTCCTAATATAGCATGGTTACGATTACGTATTAGGAGTTTATGTATTACGTACGTGTTAGAACACGATAAGTATTTTATGTGCACGATCACGTAATAATTATTTAGTAATAATTATTCACGAACATACGATCACGAGATCACGAGCGTAATTAAAACATGAGATATTATTAATTACGTATATATAATTAATACGAGCATAATTAAATATATAAGTGTAGGATATTTACGTAACGAGAACTTTTAAAACACGAACATAATTAAACGTAAACGTGTACGAAATTACAAGACACGAAACGAGGTACGGGACCCCCACAAGGGAGTCCCTACCCGCGGCCAAACAAGAAACAATGGGCCAAGCCCATTGTTAATTTTACTTAAGGGGGGTTAATTAATTTTCACTACTCAAATTAGTTTTACAGAAGACTTTCAAGAAAACCTAAAACCCCTTCTTCCTTCTTCCTTGTGTGCCGCCACCTACTAATCACCATAAGGGTGTGATTTTGATCTTGAATCTTGTGGATCTAGTAATTGTTCGTGTTTGTTCTTCACCCTTTTGATCCACGAATACGGTAAAACCTTTTTACTTGTTTTCTTTTTAATTAATCTTTTATTAATTAAGAACACGTGTTGTTTTTCATAAAAACATATTAATTAAACCTAGATCTAACATGTTATGGTCATTAATTAGTCAATGGGATCGATCTAAGGGGTGTTTGTTTTGGGCCGCAGGAACAACCGACCCCAAGGGGGTTCGGTTTGTTCTAACCGACCACCACCAAGACCTTTTTGGGTCTTGGTTGGTGCGTGTGGGTCCCACGGCAGCAAGGGGGTACCCCGATTTGGTTCGGGGTACGGTGTTTGTTAAGATCCGGTGCATGTTTTTAAGCCTAGATCCGGATCATGATTATGTTAAATGTTTATGTTATAAACTTAGGTTAAGAATTAAATTAATAAGATGTAATTAATTTAATAACATGAACTTAGGTTAACTAATTATTATAAACATGAATTATTTTAACCTAAGTATTTTTATTATTAAGACTTATAATTAATTAATTATTTTAAAACCATAGATATAATTAATTAATTAAAACATGACTTAGGTTATATTATTAGTATTTAATAATACATATTTTAACCTAAGTATTTAATATATTTAATTAAAAACATGTCATACTTTAATTAAATATTATAACCTATAGTTTAATTAAATTACATGAAATAATTATTAAACTATATAATATATCATATGACTTAGAAAATAATCATGAAAATACGTAGGCTTATTTACTTAGCTTATTTAACCAGCTTATTTCTAATTATGGAAACTTTCTATTTTTAGAAACTTAATTAAATAAGGCAGCTATTTTATTTATGGAAACCATCTATTTTTAGAAACTTATTTATTTAAGGCAGCTAATCTATTTATGGAAACTTATTTAATTAAGGCAGCTGATCTATTTATGGAAACTTTCTATTTTTAGAAACTTATCTATTTTAAGCAGTAAATCTATTTTTGGAAACTTTCTATTTTTGGAAACTTTCTATTTTTGGAAACTTTCTATTTTTGGAAACTTTCTATTTTTGGTAACTTTCTATTTTTGGAAACTTTCTATTTTTGGAAACTTTCTATTTAAGGAAACCTGCTATTTTTGGAAAGTTACTTATTATTACACAGTAAGTATAATAACACATGAAATATCAGAAATACTTAATCAGAATGAACAGAATATAGGATTTAACACAGTTTAAGGCTTTAAACAGTGTAAATAGTAAGAACACATAAAATAAGCTAAGACATGATATAAAAACCAGCTATGTATGTAGTAAGCAGATACTTATTTCATGTACGTATTTATGTAGCACTAGTGTTTCGGAAGTAGGATTCTCGCAGTTCATCGTTCTCGTTCACTGGACATAAGGTACGGATTCCCGTCCTTTCAGTATGGACATTCTTTCCTTATTAGGATTTCCCCGTATGTAGCCAACTGTTTTCCCGTAGTATAAGTATGAGTTTGATTGCTTATTTTAAATATGATTACCTATAGCCATATACATGCATGACCAGTTTCACCTAGTTATGGAGGTACCATAACCATAACATTAGAGGCACTGATGTTATGACTTCACCACGGTGGAGTGATTGCTCGTGGCGTCCCTTCAGCTTTTGGCCATTTATTTATATATATCATGTGGGGCGTATGGGTTCATCCTAGTTACATGTTTTCAGTCAGGATTTCATGGTGAATGTGGTGTGTGTCTTGCATCCTTCACAAGGAGCTGATCCCTCCTACCCAAAAACCAGTATATTAAATTAGAGGCAGCCCCTCTAATTTGCATGATGAGGTCACCCCTCCAAGTATTCATGCACGGTGGATTTTCATGACCTATATTGGCTAATGGTAAAATAAGTTAAACAGTTTTTATAAGATAAACATAAGGCTTTTCAAACTATAAAACCAGTTTTATTAAGACTTAACCAGGTTACTCGGGACTTAGTTTCTTCCGCTGTTATTATGTTATATGCTTATCCTATTCATGCTTTATTGTACATCTGTGCACTGAGCGTATTGCTCAGCCGTTACTTTCCTTTCCATGTCCCAAAACGGCAGGTACCCTAGGAAAGACTCGAGCATTTGGAGGACGTGCATCGGATGGAAGCTACTAGAGACTTCTTTTCCTTTTGCCTTCATATATTTATGCTTGTGTAGTCTTTCATTCATTTCTTTTGCTTTATTATGTTTTGGGCTTATGTTTGGGAACCGATGTTTGATTCCGGTTATCCCTATGGTCATGTAATGTTTTATACATTTATCCTTGTATGCTTTGATGACACGCCATAATTACGCGTGACATTCCATTATCAAAATGGGGTGTTACAATTATGGTATCAGAGCCCAAGGCTTCGACCTGTAGGCTCTAAAACTCGACCTGTGACTAGTGGGTAGTCACCAGGAGCTTCCTAAGCCAACGTCTGTTATTCTACGTATTGATGTTTTCAGCGCATTGTTGTTTTAACCATGATGTTTTCAGCACCTTGAGGTTTTAACCTTGACGTTTTCATCGATATTGTTTTACTAATATGGATGGACAACCGTCATTCATAATTAGTTATGTGTCATTGTTTCATGCATAATGTTCCTCGTGAACTGTGGCTATGTGGACTGAACCTCAGTAGTTCATAATTAGTCACATCAAATTTTTTTTCTGATAAATTTTGACAAACGAGTTTCATTCATTTATGTTTCATGTATCATTGTTGCAGGGATTATGACTAAGTAATGGTTGGTACAGGACTGGCCCTATTCAGTCGCATGTGCTTTTATCGAAACTTTTAACTTTGGGACCGACCCATAGGCGTCCCCTCGCAATGTCTTTTGTTTTGGGACCGACCCATAGGCGTCCCCTCGCACATATAAAGGTTTTTATAAACTACATTACGCATTCATGCACTGTTTTTCATGCATAAATTTTTTTATTTTTTTTTTTCATGATTTAAATTGGCATAAAATTTTTTTTCATGTCCTCTCATAAGTTATGTTTTTATGTCAAGTATGTTTTCATACTGTCATGGTTAACTTCAGCTTCATGCTGATTATGTTATACACTTCTTCTTGATAGATGGTTTCATGTTTCTTCATGATAATTCCGTCTTCATGTTGATTATGTTTTACGCCTCTTTTGTTATTTACGTTGTCCCGCAAGACATTGTTGGGTTTCATTGAATTCTGCTTTCATGATAGTCATGGTTGGTTTTCATTGATCATGCTGTCAGGCAAATCATCGTTGAATTTTGTGTAACCACACTTTAGCGTTTCTCTATGCAACCAGAATGAGGTATATACTGGCATTGCCAGGTTATCATGATGGTTTTCCTAACCGTTTAACCGATATACTTTCCTTAAATCATGATAAATGGTCGACCCCATACCGATCATTTCATGTGCATTCCACGTGTACTCCACGTACCGTATTTCATGTGTATTACACGTACCTTAATCCGTGTGTATTTCACTTGCAATACTTCACGAGTAGTCGCTAGTCGATTCTGAATCACCTTAGGCGTATTTTCAATTGCTGATATTCTAGAAGATTACTGATGCCGCTCATAACTGGGAGATGTTACTAAAGGTTGATGCTGCTGACGTTCGGAGACGCTACGAGATGCGGATGCTGTTCACAACCTGGAGATCCTACAAGACGAAGACAAAGGCGTCAAAGCAAAGCAATTGGACGATAAGATGCTTCACCATCAGGCGATTTCCATCAATCATTGTCCCTAATTCTTAGTTACATGTCATACGTCATTCAGCTGTCAATTCAGCCATATGAGTGCAAACCGGTACCAGCCGGCCACTCAGCTGAATTGTTACATGAATCACGGTCATGAGAATGACCGTCATGGAACTGACAGACAGAACGATAGTAACCACCACTATGACAGAAACTATCCTAGAAATCGCAACCGAGGCTCCGGCCGCGGACGTGATCAGACATACAAATGATCAGTAGTCCAACCGATCTGCCAATTCTGGCATAATAACCTAATATTGTAGTTCTATTGAATTACGTCTCGAGACACATGTCAAGACATCAGTCAAGACACATGTCTCACGTATACCTCCTGAAGACACATGTCAAGACACCAGTCAAGACATATGTCATGCTTATAGTTCCAAGAAACGAGTCAAGACACATGACTCACGTCCAACTATGGAACATTTCTAAGAAATTCAGGGTACCCCCCAAGGGTATATCCATTTTGTTGTGCCATGTATTAAGCAGGCCACAAGAATTTCAATACCATTACCGGCGCATCAGTGAGAACTGTCACGTTACCGATGTCACTTTCATTCTTGTAACCATAAATCATTGATTCATGACCATGAAGGACGCCTTTCGTATTCCCATGTATACGAGGGTTTTCCTTCAGCTTAATGATGAGATCCAAGTTGCTAACGCATTTCCTCGGACAGACACGAGATGAATTCTATCCTAATTATGGACTATGAACAGCACACCATGTTACGATTCATAATTATGTACAGTAATGTTCAGGCTCCTGAATACATTCAGCTTGATTTTCCATCGGGAAAATCTGTACAAATTATGTATGCTTACAAGCATGTGCGTTGTTAGCCATGGTCGCTAAAATTTTCTAGCTGTCAGTAAGACACGACCACTTAAGTCTTTTACGCATAGCCAGTTGATTTATTCTAAAATCTTCCTATACATTCCAGAAGAACCTACAAGGAGAAGGACGGTACCATGAGATTATGTGTCGACTACCGTCGATTTTAAACAAATCACCATTCATGACCGTTATTCTCCTCCACATATTGACAACATGTCCAATCAACCGTATGGTGTTAATTACTTTTCCAAGATCGAACTCATGATCATGCTGCCAACAGTGACGAATGAAACAGCAGGACATGTCCATGACTGCTATTCGTACACGACTCGGTCATGCTAGATTTATAATTTTGAATTAGTCTCATAAATGCTCCAACGGCATTATAAGAATGAGTTTCCATGAACTCATAGCAAATTCATCAGTGTTTTCATTGAGGATAACCTGATTTTCCTTTAAGCCTAGAAGAACAACATGAAGACCATATCTGCACTATGTTGTAAATTCTATGACAAGAGAAATTTCACCCTGGAAATTTTTCCAATATCAATTCTGTTTGATTACAGTGACACGCTGGATCACATGGATTTGCATGGTTAATCTTACCATGACTCTGCTTATGCGTAAAGGAACGAACCCTACACTACATTAGGTGTTCTAGGAAATCCTACGTTAAGAGAAGTCTAGATTCAGAGACTCAGAGTTTCGCAACCTTCTATGTATCAAGTTTCTACGAAGCAAGATACAGTTACGTTCATATCTTTTTACCTGTCATACAAACAGGCTAAGATAGGACACCAACAGACTGGGATGTTTTCATCATCTGAAATTGTAAATTGAAATGGGACAAGATCTCCACAGATTTTGGTTACCAGTTTAACGCAAACTCAGATGAAGCATGATGCTATCTGGGTTATTGCAAACAGTTTGATCAAGTCTGCAGAATCCTTACATCCATAAGGATTTCAGAACAAACAAATTTATCGGACATGTTCCAGCCAAGGCTCATCCGATCACTTGGTAACCCCTCAGTTATCGGGTCAGATAAAGATTTGCAATTGTGCTCCTTATTTACTTCACGTCTTCATTCTAATTCCACGCCTTGCTTTCGCGCTCGCTTTCATGACACTATGGTATCTAGGCTTACGATGTTAGGTTCATTTTTCTCATTCTGGGAAGTTTTGCAAGAACTTGGGAGACCAGACCAAGTTTAGTATAACTCCCTATCCTCAGATAGACGTTCTCGTCATAATCTATGTCTCACCTTCTAGCGTTTGGCGTTACTGCCATTGTATTCTATGATCACGATATGTTTCACATGTCATGTTCATTCCACGTTCCTCATATCATGATCAAGATATGTTACACATATCATGGATCACAATATGTTTACTCATACTACACTCGCCTTATCTCCACGTAGCACGTTCAAAATTTTTCACGTATCACGTTCAAAATTTTCACGTACTACGTTTCTTTATGTCTCATGCATCGTTTCTGGTTAACAGTTAAGTCAAATTGTCTTTCATCATAACGTTTCAGTTACCCTTGCACGTTAACTCTCATTTCCTCGATCGAATTTAGGGGATCTACCTTCCGTAGATAATCAAGAACTTCTTCGTACTCCAAGTCAAGGTCAGGAGGACCAAGACTTATCATTGGTGTCAAGATCTTATAAGGAACCGTTCCAAGCGGGAAGCCACTTGGGAAACAGAGGAGTCTATCCGGACTTCTTACCCTCATTTCATATTTTGAATTCGGGTATGTTCTTCTTTTCCAGTTTACTTTATCTATAATTCGGGGACGAATTATTCTTTTTAGGGGGGAAGAGTTGTAAAACCCGCATGCTTTTACCATGCATATTACCGTAAGTTCGTACGTACTAGTTAAAAACTTTCCTAATATAGCATGGTTACGATTACGTATTAGGAGTTTATGTATTACGTACGTGTTAGAACACGATAAGTATTTTATGTGCACGATCAAGTAATAATTATTTAGTAATAATTATTCACGAACATACGATCACGAGATCACGAGCGTAATTAAAACACGAGATATTATTAATTACGTAAATATATTTAATACGAGCGTAATTAAATATATAAGTGTAGGATATTTACGTAACGAGAACTTTTAAAACACGAACATAATTAAACGTAAACGTGTACGAAATTACAAGACACGAAACGAGGTACGGGACCCCCACAAGGGAGTCCCTACCCGCGGCCAAACAAGAAACAATGGGCCAAACCCATTGTTAATTTTACTTAAGGGGGGTTAATTAATTTTCAC
Source organism: Glebionis coronaria (assembly GCA_025667525.1). Lineage (NCBI taxonomy): Eukaryota > Viridiplantae > Streptophyta > Magnoliopsida > Asterales > Asteraceae > Glebionis > Glebionis coronaria. The sequence continues at coordinate 499,053,469 of CM046877.1, forward strand.
TACTCAAATTAGTTTTACAGAAGACTTTCAAGAAAACCTAAAACCCCTTCTTCCTTCTTCCTTGTGTGCCGCCACCTACTAATCACCATAAGGGGTGATTTTGATCTTGAATCTTGTGGATCTAGTAATTGTTCGTGTTTGTTCTTCACCCTTTTGATCCACGAATACGGTAAAACCTTTTTACTTGTTTTCTTTTTAATTAATCTTTTATTAATTAAGAACACGTGTTGTTTTTCATAAAAACATATTAATTAAACCTAGATCTAACATGTTATGGTCATTAATTAGTCAATGGGATCGATCTAAGGGGTGTTTGTTTTGGGCCGCAGGAACAACCGACCCCAAGGGGGTTCGGTTTGTTCTAACCGACCACCACCAAGACCTTTTTGGGTCTTGGTTGGTGCGTGTGGGTCCCACTGCAGCAAGGGGGTACCCCGATTTGGTTCGGGGTACGGTGTTTGTTAAGATCCGGTGCATGTTTTTAAGCCTAGATCCGGATCATGATTATGTTAAATGTTTATGTTATAAACTTAGGTTAAGAATTAAATTAATAAGATGTAATTAATTTAATAACATGAACTTAGGTTAACTAATTATTATAAACATGAATTATTTTAACCTAAATATTTTTATTATTAAGACTTATAATTAATTAATTATTTTAAAACCATGGATATAATTAATTAATTAAAACATGACTTAGGTTATATTATTAGTATTTAATAATACATATTTTAACCTAAGTATTTAATATATTTAATTAAAAACATGTCATACTTTAATTAAATATTATAACCTATAGTTTAATTAAATTACATGAAATAATTATTAAACTATATAATATATCATATGACTTAGAAAATAATCATGAAAATACGTAGGCTTATTTACTTAGCTTATTTAACCAGCTTATTTCTAATTATGGAAACTTTCTATTTTTAGAAACTTAATTAAATAAGGCAGCTATTTTATTTATGGAAACCAGTTATTTTTAGAAACTTATTTATTTAAGGCAGCTAATCTATTTATAGAAACTTATTTAATTAAGGCAGCTGATCTATTTATGGAAACTTTCTATTTTTAGAAATTTATCTATTTTAAGCAGTAAATCTATTTTTGGAAACTTTCTATTTTTGGAAACTTTCTATTTTTGGAAACTTTCTATTTTTGGTAACTTTCTATTTTTGGAAACTTTCTATTTTTGGAAACTTTCTATTTAAGGAAACCTGCTATTTTTGGAAAGTTACTTATTATTACACAGTAAGTATAATAACACATGAAATATCAGAAATACTTAATCAGAATGAACAGAATATAGGATTTAACACAGTTTAAGGCTTTAAACAGTGTAAATAGTAAGAACACATAAAATAAGCTAAGACATGATATAAAAACCAGCTATGTATGTAGTAAGCAGATACTTATTTCATGTACGTATTTATGTAGTACTAGTGTTTCGGAAGTAGGATTCTCGCAGTTCATCGTTCTCGTTCACTGGACATAAGGTACGGATTCCCGTCCTTTCAGTATGGACATTCTTTCCTAATTAGGATTTCCCCGTATGCAGCCAACTGTTTTCCCGTAGTATAAGTATGATTTTGATTGCTTATGTTTAAATATGATTACCTATAGCCATATACATGCATGACCAGTTTCACCTAGTTATGGAGGTACCATAACCATAACATTAGAGGCACTGATGTTATGACTTCACCACGGCGGAGTGATTGCTCGTGGCGTCCCTTCAGCTTTTGGCCATTTATTTATATATATCATGTGGGGCGTATGGGTGCATCCTAGTTACATGTTTTCAGTCAGGATTTCATGGTGAATGTGGTGTGTGCCTTGCATCCTTCACAAGGAGCTGATCCCTCCTACCCAAAAACCAGTATATTAAATTAGAGGCAGCCCCTCTAATTTGCATGATGAGGTCACCCCTCCAAGTATTCATGCACGGTGGATTTTCATGACCTATATTGGCTAATGGTAAAATAAGTTAAACAGTTTTTATAAGATAAACATAAGGCTTTTCAAACTATAAAACCCGTTTTATTAAGACTTAACCAGGTTACTCGGGACTTAGTTTCTTTCGCTGTTATTATGTTATATGCTTATCCTATTCATGCTTTATTGTACATCCGTGCACTGAGCGTATTGCTCAGCCGTTACTTTCCTTTCCATGTCCCAAAACGGCAGGTACCCTAGGAAATACTCGAGCATTTGGAGGACGTGCATCGGATGGAAGCTGCTAGAGACTTCTTTTCCTTTTGCCTTCATATATTTATGCTTGTGTAGTCTTTCATTCATTTCTTTTGCTTTATTATGTTTTGGGCTTATGTTTGGGAACCGATGTTTGATTCCGGTTATCCCTATGGTCATGTAATGTTTTATACATTTATCCTTGTATGCTTTGATGACACGCCATAATTACGCGTGACATTCCATTATCAAAATGGGGTGTTACACACACCCTTTCGGAGTTAACATCAATATCCCAATCATACTTCTTGTCCACTGACTTCAACGGTCTCTCATAACGAATAAACGACACCCCATCTCTCCTATGCCCATAAAATAACTTAGTATTATTAACCAAATCGTTCGGGTTAGAAACATTATACATAGTATCCGGACACACACCCTCAACCGTACCATCATCGTTCTTAACACACTCACTATACTTAGTAATATAAAAATCATCAGCAAACGGCACACCATCTTCATCAAAACCCGTCACTGCCACATCCGCATTAAGCATATGATCATGTTCCCTATTCGGCTTCGTCCATCCAAACGCCATATAATTCTGAATCCCAATCGCACCCTCTAAACCAATATCAATGACATTATCCTCCTCATTCAACGTCCATCTCAACCTATACGTATCCGAAAACACCTTACAATTCTCAAACATAGTCGGCTGCTCAACAGCCACCCCACTCACATTCCCACTCGAATTCCCCAAATCCAGCAACAAAACATGACCAAAATCAGCTGCCATATCCGCGTCCCAAACAGAAACAACCTTAACTTGATCCCATGTAACATTATCCCGCAAATCAACAACAAAGCTCTCATTTTTATAACTTGACGATTTAAACTTATGATCAGATATAACAAACCCAGAAGTCAAATTCTTGGAATGATTCAGATATAGTATTATAGAATTGGTGTTGGAATGGTTCAGACCGAGTGGCGAGTTTTGTGGTGGTGGCGGCGTGGTTGACAACCTAGATCCAAAAAAAATCGCAGATCTTGAAGCACCCTCAAACAACCCAGAAGCTAAAATTTATGAAGATGGTGGATTTTTGTTAATTTCAATTTAATCAATGGAGGAGAGATGTGAGATAAAGAGATGTGAGATGTGAGAGAGAGAGATATAGACAGTGAGAGAGGGAGAGAGATAAGAAAGAAAAAAAAGTAATGATTTTATGGATAAAATAGAAAAGACATAAATACCCTTCTAATTATTACACTTAACGGACAAAATTAACGCCTATCCAAGATAGGGCAAATTTTGATCCAAAATGTAAACGATAGGGACTATCAGTGGACTTAATTTGAGATAGGGACCAGACTTGATGTTTGGTGTAAACGATAGGGACCAAACATGAAATTTTTTCTTTTTTTTAACCGGATAAATTGAATCACTACTCACTAGCTTAATGTTAAAGTAGTAAAGAAATTGAATTAAAACAAATTAAGAATTAGTAAAAATATATCAGAATAAATGTTTAATTAAAGAGCATCAAATTTTAAAAATTATAATAAAATAGATTAAAAAAATAGATAAAAATATATTAAAATTTAAACTTAAAAATTATTTTTAATAAAATGTCACAAAAGTTTGTACGGGTTTAAAAATAAATTTAAATAAAAGTGAGTTGTATGGTATGGCCGTTACACTAGATGAGATGGATATTATGGCTCGTTACATGGGATGTGATGTTGGAGAATTACCATTTGTTTATCTGGGGCTCCCTATTGGGTCGAGTATGAGACGGGTTAATACGTGGAGGCCCGTGGTGGATAAATTCAAGAAAACATTAACCGAATGGAGGGCTAAAACGATGTCATATGATGGAAGATTAACGTTGATTAAATCGGTCCTTGGTAGTTTACCATTGTATTATTTCTTGATGTTCCGTGTGCCTTCTTGTGTGATTAAAAAACTCGAGAGTGTGAGGAGAGATTTTTTTGGGGGTGGGGTGGGTGAAAGTAAGAAAATGACTTAGGTTAAATGGGATACCATTCTTTCTTCGTATGGGGTGGGTGGGTTAAATATTAGGTTTTTAAGGGCAAAAAATTAGGCTTTATTGGGTAAATGGTGGTGGAGATTTTGGGTAGAGGGAGCCGTTTTATGGGTAAAGGTGATTAGGAGTATTTATGGCATGGACGGTGGGTTAGGGGCTTTAGAGGCACCTAGAGGTACTACTGGCGGTGGGGTGTGGAACGACATAATAAGGGCCGATTTTGATATGGAAAAAGTGGGGCTATGATTCACTTCTTCAATTTTAAAGAAAATGGATAGATGGATTGATAGTCGTAGGTTATGTGATAGATTTCCTAGGTTATTCCACTTAGATAGGAGAAAGGAGGCAAAGGTGGCGGAAGTGTGTATTTGGGTTGATGGGGGGTGGTCGTGGGTTTGGGATTGGGTAAGAGAACCACGGGGTAGATGTTGTAGTGAGTTGGAGGACCTGGTAGGTATCTTAAATTCTACCGCTTTGTTTCATGCATGAAGGGATCAATGGCGGTGGGCACTCAGTGAGGATGGAAAGTTCGCGGTTAAAGATCTTGCAAGATTGGTGGATGAGATCTGGCTTCAAACGGATCCTTTAGGTGAAGAAACAAGGTGGAATAACCTTGCTCCTAAGAAGGTTAACATTTTTGCATTGTGCGTGTTGAAAGGTAGGCTTCCGGTTCTTTTTGAGTTAGATAAAAGAGGTATCAACTTGAATACTCCTTTATGTCCCTGTTGTGATGATAATGTGGAAACAATTGATCATTCCTTAATATTGTGCAATGTGGCTTGGGGTGTCTGGGTGAAGATGGAATGGTGGAAAGGTGGTAACATTGATGTATTTACAATAGGTGAAATATTCAAGCATAATGGTTTTAATTTGCAATCAGCTGAAAATAAAAAGTGGTGGCAAGTGGTGGTGTGGGTAATCGGCTATTTCATTTGGAAAGAACGTAATTATCGGGTATTCAATAATAGAGTGGCAAGCGAAAACAAGATAGTTCAAGATATTCAACTGAAGAGTTTCCAGTGGATCTCACGACAAGCAAAAAAAAGGGTCGTGGTGTTGGAAAAAATGGTTGCGTAATCCTAACACATAAAAAATGTGACAGTATGATATGTTCAAGAGTGGAGGTCTGTTGTTTGGGTTTGCACTTCAGAGTTTGGGTCAACAGCATTATGTGTGAACTAAAAGCCAAACAGCAGACCTCCACTCTTTTATCTTTTGTTGTAGCTTAGTTTGGCTTTAATTTCTGGCCAAAAGTTCAATAGAGTCTTCCATTTTAGCAAAAACCTAATGAATCAATCTCCACCCTCCATTTATCTATGATCCAAGGGTTGTAATTAATAGTTTTTTTAATTATAATAAATAAAACTTTAACACAAAAAACCACACATACATCGGGATTTTAGATCTAGCACTACTACACCAATCAACCACCACCATCTTCGTCCATTACCGCCCACCACCGCCACCACCAACCCCAACACCAACCACCACCACCAACCACGACCATATCCACACTATCCCGATCAAATCCACACCACCAAAACTTAATTTTTAGCACTAAGTTTCATTCTTGATGGATATAAGAGACGAAATAGATGTTGATGATGGTAAGTTGTTTTGATTATACTTATTTTTATGTTTTTTTTCATTTTGATTATGCTTTAAAACTTCATAGCTACTCTAGGTAAAACACATGTTATGATTGTTGATGCACACCAAGTGTTTGATAAAATGACACAATGATAATCACACTTATATCGCAAGTGTTTACTTATGAGTGAGCATTTTTTATTAAAGTCTGGTGGGTTTTTGTACTTGATAAGGTGATTACATAACTGTGACTTTTGATTTTGTTTAATTTAATGAATACTGTGAGAATATTGGGAAATATCAAAAGATATAAAGAAAGAATTTCAGGTCTTAGTGCCAAAGCCTCCTTCACATAAAATAGATGACATGACTGAAGATATTTAGTAGCCAAGTTACGTGCATATCACCATAGTGCACAAACTACCAAGAGCAGGATATCAAAGAGTATAAACAACAACCATCATGTATGAGTCACTCTGACTCATGTATGAGTCAGACTGACTCATGTATGAGTCAGACTGACTCATGTATGAGTCACACTGACTCATGTAGGAGTCATGTGTTAAAAAAGGTAGGTAGTTTCTGAAACTTCCAAGCATGTCCCAATGTCCATATTGGCTTTTGTTGTCACTGATACAAAAGAAGTGGCCGAGATAGCATCAACCGAAAAACCAGCAGCTGAGAAAGAAGTAACCGAGAAAGCAGCTGCCATGAAACCATCTGCCAAGAAGAAACAAGCAGAGCCTGCAGAATGAAAGTGTTATATTGTAATAGAACTAATAGTAGTACTTAATTCTGTTGATTGTTTTTCAGTGTTTGAGAATCATACTTATGATTTTAAGTAGTATGTTTTAGAAATCATAGTAGTATGTTTTTTGGTGTCTGAGAATCATAAGTGTATTTGACTCATACTTGAGTCATGTAACTCATACATGAGTCAGGTGACTCATACATGAGTCATGTGACTCATGTATGAGTCACTATGACTCATACATGAGTCATAATGACAGAATATGTATTATAATGACTCAGAATATGTATTAACTGTAAAAAACACTTTTACGTATTAAGTGTAGAAATGACAACAATCAAATGTACAAGTATTTATAAACACTTGCAAAATTATATGACTCATGCATGAGTCATAATGACTCATGCATGAGTCATAATGACTCAGGATATGTTTTAACTATTAAAAACACTTTTACATATTTATAAAACTGTATTAAGTGTAGAAATGAGAACAATCAAATGTACAAGTGTTTATAAACACTTGAAAATTTATGTGACTCATGCATGAGTCAGGCGACTCATGCGTGAGTCAGGTGACTCATGCATGATTCATGCGACTCATGCATGAGTCAGATGAATCATGATATTCAATACATAGTATTCAAATCACATATTCAAGACATGTTTTCAACACTCAATAAAAGAAATCATAAATTTAAATCAAGTCAACACATGTTTTCAACACTTCAATAAAAGAAAAACAAAAAATAAATAAGATATTCAACACATGTTTTCAACACTTGAAGTAGTTGTTGTGTTTGATTCTCCTACTTTTCTGCATCTTTACTCAACCAAAACAAGCACTCGTCTATGTGGAAGTTAGCCTCATTTGTTAGTCTCTGAATTGTTTCGTTCTTCTCTCCGTATCTGCTTGTGTTTCTTCTTAATGAAAGCGGTATCAAATCCCTTCTCCAACGCCTTAAAATGTACTTATCTGGAATCTCTTCAATATCACGGTTCTTCAAAACATAAAATATGTGGTGACAAAGAAAACCATAACGCATAAAATGCCTACACGTGCACTCAACTGATCCATCTCCAGGATTACGGAGAACCTTGAACATAAACATGAAACAAGTTAATAAGTGAGCATAAATCATGTATGAGTCACAGTGACTCATACATGAGTCACCAATACAACGACTCATATGAGTCACAACGACTCATATATGAGTCACAACGACTTATATATGAGTCACAACGACTCATATATGAGTCACGGCAACTCATATACGAGTCATAGTTCCAATTCTTTAATCATAAATCCCACTTCTGTAATCAGCTTATAAACTATAAAAATCGACCAAAATTCAATAAAAATGCTCATTCATAACTTAGAACTTGCTGAATCACATGTGATTATCATTGTGTCATTTCATCAAACACATGGTGTGCATCAAATATCATAACATGTACTTTACCTATATTACAAACAACAACTATATTGCATTTTCAATAACATCGGCACCAACTTCATATATGTATGGAAAAGGTGGGTTGGAGTGGAGATCGACGGAAAATAGTGGTTTGGTATGGAGGTCGCCGGAAAAACGTGGGTTTATTGTGGTGGTTGCGAGAAGAAGGTGGGTTTATTGTGGTGGTTGCAGGAACAAGGTGGGTTTGTTGCGGGAAGAAGGTGGGTTTGGTTGTGGTGGTCACTGGGAAGCGAGGGGTTTGCCTGTGGTGGTCGTCGGAAAAGTGGAATGGGTTGCCAGGAAAAAGAAACTGGATCGGGATATATGTTTTTGTGTGTGAAAAATATGATAGGTTTAAAAGGAAAGAGATTTGACCATGACCATTGGATCATATAAAAATCAATGGATGTAAATTGTCCATTGAAACTTTGATAAATTAAGGGGTGTTGGGATCTATTCCCACAAACTTTTGTAACAAATTCTTAACAAATTATTAAAAACCCATTTTTATTTTTAAATTTAAATATCTTTTAACTCATTTATTTTTTTTATAATCTAATTTCACCATATTTTTTAAACTTTTGTTCTCTTTAATTCAACATCCATTTTGATATATTTACATTTTTTTTTCATTTTTAGTGATTTTATTTATTTTAATTAAACTTTTTTACATTTTATTGTTAAATCGATTGCTAAAAAAACGTCACTTATTACCCGTCGTTGCATTGCGCGGGTACTATGCTAGTATATTAATATGAGTTCTGTTTTCGGGGTTTATATAGTCAAAACTATATCCAATCCGAAACCGAATATTTAATTCAGTTTGTATTCTTCTGGGTGTTACTCGGTGCATCTGTTAGGGGTTGGGTTAAAGCTGCAAATCAGTCGAAGCTTTTATCATACAACTCGATTTTGCGCTTGACTTGATCGAATTGAGCTTTTATCAAACTAGAGAGCCTAAGCCTGGGACTAATAAATCAGTGTTTTTAAGCTTAATAATCTTTATATTTTTGCTAAAAACTTATGTAGTTTAATCTAATTTAACTCTTTAAAAGGATAGTTATTGGGGTTATTTGAGACAACCCAAAAAGTGAACCAAATTCAGTTTTCAGTCAAGTACAATTTAAATTCTGTTATGGTTTTCAGTTTTACAATGGAAAACTTTTTTAACCAAATACATTGAAGAAACTCTAACCGACTAAAAGGCTTACAAACTCGGACCAGACCGGAAACCGAACAGTACCGAGCAAATAAGGTCCGGTCCGCAGTCTGTGATTTTAGACCATTTCGGTCTTCGGTCCGGTTCGGTCTTACCAAAAACTTGTTTATTTTTCCTAATTCGGACCGGACCGAAGACGAACAAGACCAGACCGACCGGACCATTTCGGTCCGGGATTTTGGACCAATTCGGTCATCGGTCCGGTCCGGTTTTAGCCGGTCCGGTCTGGGTCTACCGCTCAGCCCTACTCTATAGCCATGCGCCCATGCTCATTGAGATGTCACTTCAGGTGCCAACATGATACCAAAGTAACAAAAAATATAAGAAAAATCCTAAATACATTAACCGAGTACCCAAAGTAATATAGTACTTCCTCCGTCCCAAATTAATAGTCCCCCGACAAAAAACACATTGTTTTAGAAAACATCACTATCACTGCATTATCTCTCTTACTTTTTTGCAAAAAGACACTCCTACCCTTATACAATTAATTAAAACTTTATATATAGCTTGTAATTTCTAATACCACTAGGTGCAATACGGTAAACTTGTTACATTACCTACATCTATTTTAGGAAGGGGACTATAATTTTGGGACGTCCCAAAATGGTATAGGGGACTATAATTTTGGGACGGAGGGAGTACAATATTACAACACAAGGATCTACATAATAAGTCTGAGAAGTTGCTCAAAACCCAAGGTTATCCCCCCCTTAAGAGCTAGCCTGGTGTTGTTGAAGTTATTCCTCATGTGCATGCTGTAAATGAACCTATGAAACCCCATCTTACCTGCATTCAAAAAATCTCTGATCAATTTTCTGGTCTATGGAGTAAACAGTGATAAGTTGAAGTTGTTTTTGGTTTTATAATTGAGAGAATTATGTGGCATCAAATATTGTGCCAAATTTGACCGAAGTGTGATCAACGATCTGTTATACATGAAACAAGGCTTTTTGTATAACAAACACTTACGACTAGTTAGAACAAACATACATGAACAAAGGACGTCATCACAGAAATCAAACCAACGACCATAAGTATAAAAATTTGTTCGTAAAATCGAACTCAACCATCAACTGTTGTTACACACCAATAGATATCCAAAACAAATACATACAATTTCTATAAGTCCGGTATATCAAGACATACTAACACAATATGAAATGAGAGTGTCAGATTATAATGGTAAAAAATGTCTAATAGACAACATAATGAAATTACTTATTTTGCAATCTTAAAGCTAATGAAATTACTTGATAAAAACAGTTACACGCATAATGAATGACTGAATGAACCATAACTTGTCTCAGTGTCAACTGAAATAAGATTGTTAGCTAATGAGATGTATGCGTTAACTCTAAAATGATGTTACATATTTATACTAATGACATTTATTAGAGCACCTCGCGAAGAAAGAGTAACCTCATATCAATATCATCAAATATATAGTATATGTTAGTCCTAAGAGGCAAAAGGAAAAAGATCTTCTTAGTACAGATTAGACCATTAAAACATAGAGCAAAGCTGAAAGCAGCCGTTCTCTACCGCAATGTGAAAGGTTATATCTCAGTCAAAAAAGTAAATGTTAAACACACCTACCTAAGTAAACATCTAAGAATGGTATTCAAGGTTCATAATCTTTTCACTTTTTATTTATTTCAATTGGTTCTCAATGTTCATAACTTCATATATTAGTAAGAAGACCTATCAACGTTAGATAACAACAAACTAAAAGAACAATAACAAACATAAGTAAAATGTAAAACACACCTTGCTAGTCAAATACCACATTTGGGTATAGTGGAATAACACTATTTGGGAGATCCTTTCTTTGCTCAGCAACCGAGTAATATGCAACCAAGGAAGGTGGTTGCTGTTGAGGATCAACGTTTGATTTATACTTAATTAACTCCATCTTCCAAAAGGGTCGAACCATAGCAAAAATATCATGACCATTGTTAAATGCTTGGTAGTCGTCAATCCACAAGTACCTTAAAGAAGTCACATTTAAAACAAAGGTAGCTAATGCCTTTTGGCTAAAGGCACAGCCCCTGATCTCCAACTTCTGCAAATTCAGGCACCACTTTGATAATTCCAAAAGTCCTGCATCAAAATCTCGACAAAAACCAAGATCCATGTGTATTAAATTTTGGCCATATTTACCAATATACCCCCAACCAACATCAGTGAGCCCTCTAATCCCACTCTCAAGGTGGATACCTAGCTTTACCAGTTTGGTGCAACCGATTAGCAAAGCACGAACGCCATTGTCTAGTGACAACTCATTTACCTCCTCTACGTTGTGAAGCAAACCCAAATATAAATCACGGAGGTTTTTCAAGTTAGCCCCTATACATTCCAAAGTTTCATTTGTAATATCTTTGACATTAATATGTAAACATTCCAATCCAAGACATCCTTTTGCCAGATCGGTCAATGCTATATGTGACACCAACGCTTCTTGTCCCCTACTTCGTATCTTAATCCTACGCAACTTTTTGCAATAGTGACTAGCAACTTGGATTCCAAAATCTCCAATGGTGTCTTGAGTATACAGTTCCTCTAAGTTCGGACACTTATGAATCAACAGACTATGTTCCTCGCTACTAAATTCTGAACCTATTAGGTCTAATTTGGTTAGTTGATGCGCAACACTCTGAAGAATGGGAATATCAAATATATCCCCGTGCTTCCACATTACGCATTGCGTCTTCGCAGGAAACTTAACACCAATGTATTCATCACCTTCATCAATGTATGGATCACCGCCAAATTCTTCTAAGTTAACAGCGTAGCTAAAGATTTCCACAACATACTTACGGGGACAACCCATAGTTTTCAAAGAAACTAACGACTGACTACAATTTTTTGCAATGAGAACAAGATCTTTATAATCATAATTACCCAAAGGCGTCAAGTAAAAATTCAACGACTCAATGCACTTATTCCGCAAAGCTAATTCATGTAACCATTCGCCACCTTTCTCATGAATAAAACTTGTCTCCAAACACAAAATTCTCAAATTACAACACTTCCTCCCAACGTGCAACAACCCATCCGTCGAAAACCCTCTACACGCCTCAATCTTCAATACCTTCAACTTCTCCCCACACCCCTCCGCCAAAACCTCCAAATCCGAATCACAAACAATCATACGCTTAAACTTAACACATTCCAACCACTTTAAGTTCTTCACAATCTCCTCAACCCACGGAGTCACATACCCACCCCATTGAAATGACTCTAAGTTCAACAGTAAGGCTTTAGGGTAGCCTTTTACTATTATGGACTCAAGATATGGAAAACGCTTAGCAAGACGCGACGGTGGGATGGAGTAAGAGTTGTGGATGGTTATATGCTTACGAGTCATGGAATCAAGTTCGTATAATTTACGGGAGACTAACGAGACGGAGTTACGGTCATGTTGGTGAATGTAGGGTATGACACAGCTGAAAACAGTGTCGGTTAAATCGGTATCGAAATGACAATGCTTATTATGACAATTGTCCATTATATCAATGCAAAAATTAACAACTGAGCATCTCTAAGAAATTAAATAAAGGATAATTAACAACTGAATAGATACAAGGTTAGGTTATGTGATTTTGGGCATTTCCAAGAAATTAAATATGGATTATAATTGATAAGGACCTGAGTTTGTTGACGGAGTTAATTTGGGTGTTCCGGTTGCCGTTGACCGCCGTGTGACTATCATCAATTTCGAGCCCTGAAACTGTTTGAAGAGTGTGTTTTGTTTGTGTTTTGAGGCAAATTTTAGTTTTTCAGTTTATGGCTTTATTATTAACCTATATAATATTATACGTTTCTATAGAAACACTGACCCCTCATAACTTATTAAACAACTCTTTTTCTTTTCCCCTCACAAAGGCTCGTTTCTCTCACAATGTTTACACACATAAAACACACACGGTTTGGATCCAAACCCGATTAAGATCCGTGTGTGCATAGATGAGGTATTAATGAGGCTACAGGAATTTGTCCCTTTTACCATTGCCGTGTGCATTGATGAGGCTACAACAATTTGCCTCTTTTAAACAAAGTAGGTGCAATTAGTTGATGAGGCATTGATGAGGCTACAAGAATTTGCCCCTTTTAAACAAAGTGGGTGCAATTAGGTTTATTACTCCCAACCACCCACTCATATCTCTCTCAAGCCGATCTAATTTTGATCGGATCTTTGATTTGTGTGGCTTTGACCCGTTTTGATCTTGCTATTGTGGTCTACTTTCGGGGGTTTCCTGGAAAGCAGACTTTTTGGGGTTTGCTAGAAACCATACTTTTTGATGGGGGTTTCTGTTTCAATGGTGTTTTTTACTTATTGGTAAGTAAGTTTTTGTTTCACCTGTTATAAAAATTGGTATTGTACCATAGAGAAAAGTTCTATAAGGAACATGCATCCAAAAAAGAACAAAGGAACCAATCTCCACCATCCAATATTAATTTTTTTAAATTTAATTAAAAAAACACATTTTCATCCTATTTCTTAAAAATTAAATATCTCTCAAACCGTTAATCGTTATGAAAAAATAATTATACCGTCACGACGGGAATTAAATTATCTTTCCATAGATATGCACTTCTATATACTTTCGGCGAACTTTTTTTAAAAAATTTCGGAAAAAAATCACATGTAATTCTCGAAAAATTACATGTAATTCTCGAAAACTCATGTTTGATTAATTATTTTAAAAATCACATTTGAATTTGTAACGTCACATGCGATTTGTGAAATCACGTGTATTTTTTTTACGAGAATTTCAACATTGTAAAATCGTTAAAAGTATATGAAAATAACCGTCTATTAAATGACAAAAATATTTTCGTTATTATTTTAAAACCACACGTGATTTATGTGAATTACATTAAAATGTTTGAATCACATGTAATTTTGTTAATATATTAAAATGTTTGTTGCCATTAATATAAAATATGTTCATTATACCGGGGTGGAGTCCCCTTTACTCAAAAAAAATATATGTAAAACAAATTGGCTTCTGAATTACATGTGATTCGGTGATAATTACATGTGATTTTGCTTGCATTACATATGATTCAAGCATACCGAAACCGTAACTTTTTCTAACAAACCCACATTAGATGAATCACATGTGATTTTTTTAATCACGTATTATGTTTTCATTTATGTAAAATATATAAAACAAATTGTCTTCTAAATTACATGTGATTTTGTTTGAATCACATGTAATTCTGCTTGAATTGCATGTGATTCGGTGATAATTACATATGATTTTTCTTGCATTACATGTGATTCAAGCATTCCGAAACCTTAACTTTTTCTAACAAACCCACTTTAGATGAATCACATGTGATTTTTTTAATCACATGTAATCTTGTTAATATATTAAATTGTCTGCTTGAATTACATGTAACTCGATGATAATTACATGTGATTTTGCTTGCATTGGATCACATGTAATTCGATGATAATTACATGTGAATTTGCTTGCATTACATGTGATTCAAACATTTCAAAACTTTAACTTCTTCTAACAAACCCACTTTAGATGAATCACATGTAATTTACCACGAATTACATGTAATGCAAGCAAATTCACATGTAATTATCATACATGGATCACAAGATAGCATACATGGATCACAAGACCACTTTAGATATCATACATGGATCACAAGACCACTTCGGAAGGATGGATGATGTGAGGAATGGAGAGAAAATGTTATTTACCACGAATCACATGTGATTTACCACGAATTACATGTGATTTATCACGAATCGCATGTGATTTACTTGGTTTCTAGATTATTGGTATTAAAGTTGAAAATAAAAATCTATGAAAACATGTAACTTAAAAAAAAGACTAACGCGTCAAATGGGACGAAAGTTAGATGTAAAGTTATGTGAGTCTACATGAATCACATGTGATTTAAAGCAAAATTACATGTAATTATTTATAAAATCACATGTGATTTAAAGCAAATTACATGTAATTTTATATAAAATCACATGTAATTTGAGCAAAATTACATGTAATTATTTATAAAATCACATGTGAT
The DNA here is from genome assembly GCA_025667525.1 of Glebionis coronaria. Classification (NCBI taxonomy): domain Eukaryota; kingdom Viridiplantae; phylum Streptophyta; class Magnoliopsida; order Asterales; family Asteraceae; genus Glebionis; species Glebionis coronaria. Next base: position 499,068,795 of record CM046877.1, read on the forward strand.
TTGAGCAAAATTACATGTAATTCACACAAAATTACATGTAATTTTCATTCAACACTAACTAACCACTTTAATACAAAAATCACATGTAATTCACACATAATTACATGTGATTTGCATTTAACACTAATAAACTATTTTATTACAAAAATTACATGTAATTCACACAAAAGTTAACGATTTACAGTGTTAAAAATTCTCGCCAAAAAAATTACATGTAATTTTCGAAAATTACATGTAATTTTTCGAGAATCACATGTAATTTTTTATGCGTAAATTTTTAAAAAAAAAAGTTTGCCGAAAGTGTATAGAAGTGCCTATCTATAGAAAGATAACTTAATTCCCGTCGCGATGGCATAATTATTTTTTCGTAACGATTAACGGTTTGAGAGATATTTAATTTTTAAGAAATAAGATGAAAATGGGTTTTTAAATTAAATTTAAAAAGATTAATATAAACCATTAGATGGAACTTGAATGGATGGTTGAGATTGTTTCCTTCCTTCTTTTTTTGATGCATATTTTATAAGGATCTCACCTCTTGTACCATAAATGTGCCAAGATCCTTCTTTTGTGCACATTGATGATTTGAGTATTTTTTTTTTCTTGCCCCGTTCTGGTGTGGGGCGACATATATTGTTAGTTTCTTGCAAAATTTCATAACACTTGATTTATTGTTGTTTGTACATTTGTTTTGATTTTGTTGCTGCCCTATGTATTTTCATTCAATCAGATGTTGGTTCGTTTCCGCTATTGATAGCAGGCGACGATAGGGACAATCGTCTCTTTCGTTGCCGCTGTTGAAATCTCCTCATAGGCGATGATGATAATATTCAAGCGTCCCTAAGCGGAATATAACAGGATTTGGATTGCGTGCCTCTTGGCGGGGCGACTTTTTTATGTTCGCAGCCATAACGCGCATATCCCGATATCTGATGCTCACTTATCTGAGCCTCAACATAGCACATAAAGAATACTTTGCCCTTTCTGTTCGACTTGCATTGTACCTCGACTTTCGCTACCTATACCTAGGCTTTTCTGCCTTTGCCTATAGGTTTTATGAGTTACTGATGGTCTAAAAAATTCGGGATTTTGTAAACCTCCGGGTAGCATTAACAAGACTCACTTACTGTAAATAAACAGTTTCTAAACTAAGGGAGTCGTGGGTGAAAACCGACCCATATCTTGGCGGGGCATCATGTGTTCATGCTTGCAGCCATAGCGGGTCACATACCTAAAATTGCAGAAGGTTAAATAAATACGTTGTTACCCTTGATTTGATGTTGGTGCCAAGGAAAGTAAACAGGTTATGTTTGTACCTTTTGCATATTTCTTTTTATATGATTCGTGGAATTTCTGTGGGCGATGATGACATTATTACGTTTGTGGTTTTCGGGACGTGATGGGTGAAATCGTCCCGTATCTTGGCGGGGCAGCATGTCGTCATGCTTGCAGTCATGACGGGTCACAAACCTTTTTCCCGTCCCACAGCCACGTATCTGAGCCCAACTTATCACGCCTATTTTGTTTACGTAATACTACATGTTACATTATATTGTTTCACGATCATGGCTATTCTGGTTTGGATATAATTTTGCTGTTGCTTTTATAAAATCTATACATAACAATAGCCTTGCCAAAATATACATAACAATAAGTTGCTATACGATGGCAGCAGGACACAAAATCCATGTGTCACTTCTAGACTTGCATACAGTCAGACCTATTCAAGAGATGCAGGTATGATAAACCTTAATTACCCATCTGTTATGCTCCTCGGAAGGTAGTTATTCAGCGATATAAGAGATTGATGCCTTCAACTGTATCACCAAACTTAGAAACAGCTATAATGTCCTTAATGCTCTTAGTTTAAGCTTATAAGTTCGCTTACGAGCTTATTTGATTTTGGGTTACATTTCATAAGTCCCATTTTTTTCCTTTTTTTATTTTGAGATTTGTGGCAAGGCCCTTATATGAACTATCAATGTGAATCAAGTAAAATCATAAGTCCATTGATACTAAGCTTTTGCACGGGGTTCAGATTAATCTCGGAATCTTCTCGAATTGATCACGGTTCAAAGTGGAGTAGTTGTTCTTGGTTACAAAAAGGGGTGTGATTTTCTATGCTACTAAAAAAGGGATCAAATGAATGAAGGTTTGTTAAAAAGTTCGGAATGAAGGAAAAAAAGTTCGGAATGAAGGTTTGTTAAAAAGTTCGGAATGAAGGAAAAAAGTTCGGAATGAAGGTTTGTTAAAAAGTTCGGAATGAAGGAAAAAAGTTCGGAATGAAGGTTTGTTAAAAAGTTCAGAATGAAGGAAAAAAGTTCGGAATGAAGGTTTGTTAAAAAGTTCGGAATGAAGGAAAAAAGTTCGGAATGAAGGAAAAAAGTTCGGAATGAAGGTTTGTTAAAAAGTTCGGAATGAAGGAAAAAAGTTCGGAATGAAGGTTTGTTAAAAAGTTCGGAATGAAGGAAAAAAGTTCGGAATGAAGGTTTGTTAAAAAGTTCGGAATTAAGGAAAAAAGTTCGGAATGAAGGTTTGTTAAAAAGTTCGGAATGAAGGAAAAAAGTTCTGAATGAAGGTTTAAAAAAAAAGTTCCGAATGAAAGAAAAAAGTTCCGAATGAAAGGGTAGAAAAGTTCCGAATGAAAGATTAGAAAAGTTCCGAATGAAGGAAAAGTTCCTAATCAAGGAAAAGTTCCTAATCAAGGAAAAGTTCCTAATCAAGGAAAAGTTTTGAATCAAGGAAAAGTTCCTAATCAAGGAAAAGTTCCTAATCAAGGAAAAGATGGAACTTGTGTGTTCATTCGGAACCTGGAAAAATTCAAGAACAGTAGGAGATAGAAAAAACAGGGGAACGCGATTTCAAGCCAAAATCCACCAAGTTTTTAACCAAAACTTAAACAAAACTAACCACGAAACATCTACTAACCATAAACAACAAATCCCATCAATAAAAACTTAAAACCCAATAACTTTTAAAGATCAAAATTAACCAAATAAGAGCTTTAACTTTGAATCAAAAAGATGAAGATGAACAAGATGAAATTAAGGATTAAATTGATAGATTAATGTTTAAACAATCAAAGGACAAAGATTAAACTACAAGATTGGTAAAAACAAGAATCAAAATCACCAAAGACCCTAATGGTGTTGGTGATGCCTACGAACAGAAAAAGAGAGAAAAAAGGAATGAAAAAACTGAATGAAAAGTGTGAAGGGAATTCTTTATATAGGTCTTCCATTTGGTTGGTGAGTGGGCTTTCTCCCTTTCTTCTTGTCTTCTCGTCTTTTCAGAAAAGTCGACGTTTTCGATTCTGATTCGGGATTTGTCGACGATTAAATTCAACTCGTCTTTTAATTTCTTCGTTTAATAGACTTTAGTTTCTTCGACATTTGTAAATCTTCAATATTTGGTCCTTTTCTTCGATAAATCTTCAAATAGGCCCAGTGACTTCAAATCTTTTGCATCTCTTGGACAATAGACTTCGTCTTGAGTCTTTTTCTTCCATAAAACCCGTGCAATCCCATGTTTTCTTCAATATTCATCCAGTTGGCTCTGAAAACACAATAAACACAAAAACCACGCATAATTCCAAACAAATGATATTAAATACGTGTTTTGGTCTTGTTTTAGTAAGAAATAAGTGGTAAAAGGATGGGTGTTTACACACCTATCAAATCCTCTACACTTAACCATTGCCATGCCCTCATGCAATGCTTAGTGATAAAGCAAATTTACACTTTTCTCATAATCAATCAACCTTGGCCTTATTAAAATACTACTAAACAAAAATTAAAGTACTAAGAGAAATTAAAATCTTTAAAGTAAACAAAAGGATAGAAAACCATTTTCACTTGAAAATAGCTATATGGAAGTAACTTGCAAAGAGTTCAAGGACTTACATTAGGGCTTAATTATATGCTTAAACTCCCTTATTCCTAGGTGTATCTCTTATATTTTATTTTTGTCTTAGAATGATCATGAAGATGCATTTTTGGACTTATTTCGATAGTTTATTTAGGCTGAAAGCAAAGTAGGACGATCTGATCAATAGTTAGCTAAAGGAAAAAATCTCTTAAAACTGCTTCTCGGGATATCAAAAAGTTCATATCTTGGCATAACTCGGTTCACGATTTGAGACCTTTCTCAGGCCGATATTTGGCATGTACCTCTTACTTCATATCTTGAGAGACGTTCTTGAGATAATGGTCTTCTCATCGTTTATAGAGTTTCTTCACTTGGAGACTTTTGAGGGGTACTCCAACTTTGTTGACCACGACTTCATGATTATTTCTTTAATCGCTAATTGGGATTTTGAGATACAACGATCCGCCTCCTTTTCGGACTTGGATCTATTTATCCTCATACCTTGTTAGGGTCTTTTCGGATAGACTTCTCCATGATCTTTACGGGAGTTGATTACTTTTCGTCGTGAGTCTCGATCCTTCATATTGATTTTTGGAATAATTCTTTTCACAACACTTTGGATCTTCAGCAATAAAATGGAATCCTCATGCCTTGTTAGGGCCTTTTTGGACTCGCCAATCTTCGCACCCCGCTTCATAAGTTATGCCTTGGCTATGAACTCTTATCATTACCGAGCAACTTTTAAACGATCTTGGGCTAGAAGCTAAGTAACTTTTCAAATTGTACGACCTTACTTATTGCAGATAAATTATTAGCAAGTGATGGGAGAATAGGCAAATAATTACACCAAGTGAGCTTGTGCAAGAATACCGACTTATAATTGACTCTATCATTTCTCGTTCTCCACAATTTAAAATCTCAAGTAATGAGACTCGTGGATACTTAGCCTAATAAACCAATTAAGGTCTACATGGTTAAGAATACTAGCTAGAATAAACTTAGATAAGTCTATTCGGGTTGAGTCAAAATAATCGCAACGGGCCTAATATGTCAAAGACTTCAAAACTAGCTACACCACTTTATTAATATTTTTTTTACTTTATTGCGGGAAATATACATATGAAAGCAACGATAAAAATTTAAAAATTACGACTAAATGGCCAAAGTTAATAAAAATTTTGAAAAATGTTGAAAAAGATGATTTTCCGGTTAAATGAAGGCATTTTCATGGAAAAGTCCACTTAAAACTTCGATAGAAGTCCCCCTACACTTAAGATAAACATTGTCCTCAATGTTTAAGCATGTGGGAAAAATCTCCCCTACACTTATGACATTGTGCACGTTGGTTAAATCAAGTTAAGCAAGAGACGACTAACGTGATCAATTTCAAATGTGAGTATGAAGAAAATTGAATCACAATAGTTGAGAGATAGAACCGGATTTCGGATAACACGGGAGCACGGTTCTTCAAAGGTTCCAAAAGTGCATTCATCCCTGTAATCACATCACCACACAAACACAAGCACCTATAGAGGTCCCCCATACACTTAGGAGGTTAAAACAGAAAAGGATAGATACTCGGGCTGCCTCCCGAAGAGCGCTTGTTTTTGATAACCGAGTCACGAGCCTGACTCGACCCAAAATTAGTTCATGGGGAAAGTGGTGAGGGATGGAATCATCTTCTGAGAGATGTCCTCACCAAAGTACAACTTCACTCGTTGGATATTCACCTTAAAATTAGGTCCATTAGGTTGAGCGAGCTCGAGAGTACCATATGGAAAAATTTGGGCAATGGTGAATGGGCCGGACCAACGAGATTTCAGCTTGCCCGAAAAGATTTTCATCCGAGAGTTAAAGAGTAAAACTTTGTCTCCAACTTGGAACTCTCGGTTCTTAATCTTAGAGTCGTGAATGAGCTTAGTCTTTTCCTTATAGATCAAAGAATTTTCATAAGCCTTATTCCGGAGTTCATTCAGCTCACTGAGTTGGATCTTGCGTAGGTCACCGGCTTTGTTGATATCAAAATTAGCCCACTTTAAGGCCCAGTAAGCCTTGTGCTCCAACTCAATGGGGAGGTGGCATGCTTTCCCATACACGAGACGATATGGTGTACAACCAATCGGAGTCTTGTATACAGTACGAAAAGCCCACAAAGCATCATCAAGTTTATCAGCCCATGAGGCACGATGCTCTCCCACGGTTCGTTCAAGAATTCGCTTTAATCCTCGGTTAGATATTTCAGCCTGGCCATTAGTTTGTGGGTGGTATGCGGTGGAAAGACGATGATTTACACCATACTTAGCCATGACTCTTGCAAATTGATCATTGCAAAAATGAGTCCCGCGATCACTAATAATGGCACGAGGCACACCGAATCTAGCAAATAGCGATTTCAAAAAGTTACAAACCACCCTTGCGTCATTAGTGGGTAAAGCTTTGGCTTCAACCCACTTTGAAACGTAGTCAACGGCTACAAGGATGTATTTGTTTCCTTTAGAGGAAGGGAATGGCCCCATAAAGTCGATACCCCAAACATCAAAGATTTCACATTCTTGAATGAAATTCTGAGGCATCTCGTCTTTATGTGTGATCTTGCCTTGTTTTTGGCAAGCATCACAACGTTTAACCATCTCGTGAGCGTCACGATAGATGGTGGGCCAATAAAATCCCAAGTCAAACACTTTTTTGGCGGTGTAGTTGGGACCAAAGTGACCACCGGTGGGTCCTTTGTGGCAAGCGTCAAGGATTTCTAAAGCTGCCGGTCCATCAACTCATCGGCGAATAATCAAATCAGCACATTGTTTGAAGAGATACGGGTCATCCCAAAAGTAAGTCTTAATATCTTTGAAGAACTTTTTCTTTTGCTGGGATGTTAACCCGTCAACGAGAATTCCACCCGCCAAGTAGTTTGCAATGTCTGCAAACCACGGGGTTTCATCAGAAGTCGAGTTGATAGACATTAAGGTCTCCAGGGGAAAAGAATCATTGATCTCTTTGTTCGGATGATCCCCTTGGTAAGGATCCTCAAGTCTACTGAGATGATCCGCGGCTAGGTTTTCAGCTCCCTTCTTATCACGAATGTCGATTTTAAATTCTTGAAGTAGCAAAACCCAGCGAAGAAGTCTTGGTTTGTAATCTTGTTTAGTTAACAAGTACTTCAACGCGGAATGATCGGTATACACGATTGTGGTGGAAAGGACAAGATAGGGGCGAAATTTTTCAAAAGCATAGACAACAGCTAAAAGCTCTTTTTCGGTTGTCGTGTAAAGCAATTGAGCCCCCGTCATTGTCTTGCTAGCGTAATGGATCGGTTGGAAGTGTTTGTTCACTCTTTGGCCCAAAACCGCTCTAATAGCAAAGTCGCTAGCATCGCACATCAACTCGAAAGGCAGCTCCCAATTAGGGGTAACCAAGACGGGTGCCTTAGTTAGCTTATCCTTAAGCAAGTTGAAGGCTTCAATACACTCTTTGGAAAAGATAAAAGGAGTATCTTTTTCCAAGAGGTGGGTCATCGGGCGAGCGATTTTAGAAAAATCTTTGATGAATCGACGGTAGAAGCCCGCATGACCAAGGAAACTTCTCACACCCTTCACGGTAGAAGGTGGAGGCAATTTAGAAATAACATCGACTTTAGCACGGTCCACTTCAAGACCGGCTTTGGAGATCTTGTGTCCTAGCACGATGCCCTCTTTTACCATGAAATGGCATTTTTCCCAATTAAGAACAAGGCGAGTGTCTTCACACCGCTTAAGCATACGTTCTAAATTGGCAAGGCAAGCAGAGAATGAATCGCCATAAACTGAGAAATCATCCATGAATACTTCCATAGTGTCTTCCACCATGTCATGGAAGATAGCCATCATACACCTTTGGAACGTCCCAGGAGCATTGCATAAACCAAAAGGCATGCGTTTGTAAGCAAATGTTCCGTAGGGACAAGTGAATGTGGTCTTTTCTTGGTCCTTAGGATCGATGGGAATTTGAAAATACCCGGAGAAACCGTCTAAGAACCAGTAATAGTCATTACCTGCTAGACGCTCGAGCATTTGATCCATGAAGGGAAGAGGAAAGTGATCTTTTCTCGTGGCATCATTGAGCTTGCGATAATCGATACAAACTCTCCACCCAGTAACGAGACGAGTGGGAATCAACTCGTTGTGTTCATTGGGGACAACGGTTATTCCGCCCTTCTTGGGCACACACTGGACGGGACTTACCCACGGCGAATCCGAAATAGGGTAAATCAAGCCGGCATCAAGAAGTTTGATAACCTCTTGTTTGATGACGTCGTGAATGCGATGATTAACCCTTCTTTGGCTTTGGATTGCGAGTTTAAAGTCATCTTCCATGAGAATCTTGTGAGTACAAAAGTTTGGATCAATTCCGCGGATATCGGTAATTTTCCAAGCAATTGCCTTCTTATGATCTTTAAGCACGGCGATGAGACGAGTTTTCTCTTCTTCTTTCAAGTCCTTAGCAATGATGACGGGCGACTTCTTCTTATCTTCAAGGAACACGTACTCGAGATGGGGCGGCAACTCCTTAAGTTCTAAATCCGGAGGATTTTCGATGGGAGGCGTATTCAAAGTCGGAGCATCGATAGCAATAACCGTGGGAGATGGTGGAGAAAGATTGTCTTCTTTAAGAAGGTTTTCAATGAGGCGAAGATCTTCATCCCAATCGGTGGGAGAGTCGTCATTAGCTAAGTTCGCATCTCCCATGGTGGCTTCCAAATCTTTCCAAAGGAAATCACTTTCTCCAAATAGAGATAGTGATGAGTCAATAGAGGAAACGGTCTCAACATTGGGAAGAGAGATAGGAATACTTTTACAAGCATCTTAGAAGTGTTCTTCACAAGCCTCATCAAGAACGTCAATACAATTAACACTCTCGTATGAATAAGGCTGTTTAGAAAGCTTTCCCATGTTGAAGACAATTTTATCGTCACCCACTCTCATGATAAGCTCTCCCGCTTCAACATCGATGAGAGTGCGACCGGTCCTCAAGAATGGACGACCGACGATCAATGGCACACGAGGGTCCATGTCGTAGTCAACGACGACGAAATCGGCAGGAAAAGTGAATTTGTCGACTCCTACAAAGACGTCTTCGGCTATCCCCACTGGATAAGCAACCGTACGGTTAGCTAATTCCAAAGTCATTTTGGTGGGGACTAGCTCAGGGAGAGATAATTGCTTCCAAACGCTTAGAGGCATTAGATTAATACTGGCACCTAGATCGGCTAGGGCCATGCAATTCTCTACTCCCGGGAAGTTGCAAGGGATTAAGAAACGACCCGGATCACCAAGCTTGGTTGGCAATTTCCTTAAGAGCACTGCAGAGCAATTCTCATTAAGTTGGGTGTTAGCAATATCAAGAAGCTTCTCCTTGTCGCTAAGAAGATCTTTGAACATTTTTGCGTATTTGGGCATGTGAGCGAGAGCCTCAGCGAAGGAGATGTTAAAATTCAGTTGTTTAAACATTTTGAGAAAGTTCGAAACCTAAATATCATCCTTGCTTTTGAGCTTCTCTTTCCTCAACCTTGATGGATAAGGTATGTCAGAAGAAGAGGAAGGCTTTGGGAGAATAGGATCACTCACATCCTTGGGTGGAGGAGGGGTAGAAGTAAGAGGTGGAGAAATTGGGGAAGTAGAAGGATGAGGAATAGGAGCAGGTGACTCGTTTTCCTTATTCACAATCACCGGTGGAGGTATAGGAAGCTTGGGTTCCTTGGTACCTTTGCCACTGCGAGTGGTGATTGCTTTCATCTCCCCTCTTGGATTCGCAACGGTGTTACTCGGATGAGTACCCGAAGAAGAGGATTGATTACCTTGGAAGAAACCAGCCATCATGTTCTTTAAGTCATTCGTTTGACTTGCCAAAGTGTTTCTCATATCAGCTCTCAGATCGTTTCCTTGTTTCACCATGTCTGCTTTCAAGTTGGGCACTTCCCGCTGGAGATTTTCCACAATCACATCATTGGTCCGCATGTAGGTTTCAACATCTTGGTGTAATGCGTTGGGTTGGTTGGGAGGGGGAGCATGGTAAGCGGGTGGTTGATAAGCAGGTTGTTGGTAAACTTGGTTGTTTCGTTGAGGTGGATATGGTTGTTTGTGAGGTGGTACGTATGGTGCACGAGGTTGTTGTTGTTGTTGAGGAGGGCGATTGAGGTTTTGTTGTTGGTTGGGGTTGTTAGGAGGAAAACCGGGCGGTGAGAGAAAGTTGTTCGAGCGGTAGCTAAGCAAGTTGCGGTCACCTTGAGGACGAGCTTGATAAGCGGCCAGAGGATAGGTACCGTATGCTGCATTCACATTCTCATAAGGATAGTCTTGGGTGGCGGTACAAGTGGTGTAAGAATGAGGACCCCCACAGATTTCACATGGTTGGCTAACAGCATTGACTTGAGCGTTTTTAGCATTGATGTTGTTGGTGTTGCTAGCGGTTTGGGTAGCAAGCGATTCAAGAAGCGCAGTGATTTTGTCAAGTCGCTTGTCGCTGTCACTAGTACTAGCACTAGTGGCATTGGTCCGCACACTCTTGGTTTGCACACGAGACTTATTCTCAATGATATCCCAAGCGGCATTTGAAGTCTTAACCAAAATATTACCCCCCGAGGCACTGTTTAGTGAATCTTGGTCATTCATGCTTAAACCATTATAAAAAGTGTTAATTTGGTGCACTTTGGTAAAACCATGTTGTGGGCATTTTCTTAAAAGATCTTTGAAACGATCCCAAGATTCACTAAAAGACTCATCGTACTTTTGTTCAAAATTGATAATTTCATTCCGCAAAGCGGTAGTACGAGAGGGTGGGAAAAGTAGTTTATAAACTTGGTCTCCAAATCCGTCCACGTCAGAATACTTTGTGGCGGTTCCTTTGCAAGCCAATGTCGGGCTTGTCCCTCTAAGGAGAAAGGAAAAAGTTGTAAACGGATTACCTCTTGTGGAACACCATTGAATTTGACCGTATTTGTGAGTTGCAAGAACCTTTTGATGTGGTCATGTGGATCATCAATGGTACGCCCCAAGAATGGTTGAGCAGAGACCATCTGGATAAAACCGGATTTGAGCTTAAAGTTGTTGGCTACAATCGCGGGTATGACAATTGGATCATTGTTGCCGTCTACATGTGCTTGCAGAAGTTCAATCATCGGGCGATTGTCCGGTAGAGGTTCATTGTTGAGAGGTGGATTGTTATTGTTGTTGTTGTTATTGTTGTTGAGAGGTGGGTTATTGTTGTTGTTTTGTACACCGACCATGTCTAAGTCTTCGAGAGGCTCGAGCTCTTGATAAGACGTTGATCGTGTACGCATGCACCTGCAAAAGAACTAACAAAGCAAACAAGAAATATTTTTGTCTTTTTTATGTTTTTTACTTTTTAGGATTTTTGAAAATTTTATATTTTTTAGGGTTTTTGAAAGTTTTTATGAAAAAGTAACGTTCACGGTGAACGGATCCCAAAATCCAAGTTCTCACAAAAAACTGTTGATCTTAACGAGAAGAGCCGGCAACAGCGCCATTTGATACTAAGCTTTTGCACGGGGTTCAGATTAATCTCAGAATCTTCTCGAATTGATCACGGTTCAAAGTGGAGTAGTTGTTTTTGGTTACAAAAAGGGGTGTGATTTTCTATGCTACTAAAAAAGGGATCAAATGAATGAAGGTTTGTTAAAAAGTTCGGAATGAAGGAAAAAAAGTTCAGAATGAAGGAAAAAAGTTCGGAATGAAGGTTTGTTAAAAAGTTCGGAATGAAGGAAAAAAGTTCGGAATGAAGGAAAAAAGTTCGGAATGAAGGAAAAAAGTTCGGAATGAAGGTTTGTTAAAAAGTTCGGAATGAAGGAAAAAAGTTCGGAATGAAGGAAAAAAAAGTTCGGAATGAAGGTTTGTTAAAAAGTTCGGAATGAAGGAAAAAAGTTCGGAATGAAGGTTTGTTAAAAAGTTCGGAATGAAGGAAAAAAGTTCGGAATGAAGGTTTGTTAAAAAGTTCGGAATGAAGGAAAAAAGTTCGGAATGAAGGTTTGTTAAAAAGTTCGGAATGAAGGAAAAAAGTTCTGAATGAAGGTTTAAAAAAAAAGTTCCGAATGAAGGAAAAAAGTTCCAAATGAAAGGGTAGAAAAGCTCCGAATGAAAGATTAGAAAAGTTCCGAATCAAGGAAAAGTTCCTAATCAAGGAAAAGTTCCTAATCAAGGAAAAGTTCCTAATCAAGGAAAAGTTCCTAATCAAGGAAAAGTTCCTAATCAAGGAAAAGTTTCGAATCAAGGAAAAGTTCCGAATCAAGGAAAAGTTCCTAATCAAGGAAAAGTTCCTAATCAAGTAAAAGTTCCTAATCAAGGAAAAGTTCCTAATCAAGGAAAAGTTCCTAATCAAGGAAAAGATAGAACTTGTGTGTTCATTCGGAACCTGGAAAAATTCAAGAACAGTAGGAGATAGAAAAAACAGGGGAACGCGATTTCAAGCCAAAATCTACCAAGTTTTTAACCAAAACTTAAACAAAACTAACCACGAATCATCTACTAACCATAAACAACAAATCCCATCAATAAAAACTTAAAACCCAATAACTTTTAAAGATCAAAATTAACCAAATAAGAGCTTTAACTTTGAATAAAAAAGATGAAGATGAACAAGATGAAATTAAGGATTAAATTGATAGATTAATGTTTAAACAATCAAAGGACAAAGATTAAACTACAAGATTGGTAAAAACAAGAATCAAAATCACCAAACACCCTAATGGTGTTGGTGATGCCTACGAACAGAAAAAGAGAGAAAAAAGGAATGAAAAAACTGAATAAAAAGTGTGAAGGGAATTCTTTATATAGGTCTTCCATTTGGTTGGTGAGTGGGCTTTCTCCCTTTCTTCTTGTCTTCTCGTCTTTTCAGAGAAGTCGACGTTTTCGATTCTGATTCGGGATTTGTCGACGATTAAATTCAACTCGTCTTTTAATTTCTTCGTTTAATAGACTTGAGTTTCTTCGACATATGTAAATCTTCAATCTTTGGTCCTTTTCTTCGATAAATCTTCAAATAGGCCCAGTGACTTCAAATCTTTTGCATCTCTTGGACAATAGACTTCGTCTTGAGTCTTTTTCTTCCATAAAACCCGTGCAATCCCATGTTTTCTTCAATATTCACCCGGTTGGCTCTGAAAACACAATAAACACAAAAACCACGCATAATTCCAAACAAATGATATTAAATACGTGTTTTGGTCTTGTTTTAGTAAGAAATAAGTGGTAAAAGGATGGGTGTTTACACACCTATCACCCATGTAAGCTTAACCAAACACCTGCTGTTATTTGATATAAAATTGTTAGACTCGATAGGCTGATAAGCTCACCACTATAGGCTTACTAGGGCATCTAGGCTTATTCAGGCGAGTTTATGGTTTATTTTTTGCTATAAGGTAGGTGTTTGTAGTGTGTGCTTATTCGTAGTGTGAAAAGCTTAGGTATTCGTAGGTGAAAAGCTTCGGTTGTCTCAGTATGTGGTTCAATCAAAAAGTGAGATTCTCATCAACTTGGTGGCCAGTCTGTTGGGTTTGCAGCCATGCTAGGTATATATGAGCCTCAAACTAACCAAAAGTAGCGTACTATGAATACGCCGATGATGATAATGTACTGTTTAGTATTACGTGAACTTAATCACCTTATTCACGCTTACTAAAATGACATGTGTGACGTAAAGCTGTTTCTATTTACTTGGTTCCTTACTGGCTATAGCAGGTGATTAAATTAATTCATGCGTTGTATCTTCTAGGTGATACTAAAGCCTCAAGTTATTAACAATGGCCCAAGATGCAAGTGCCAGCCCCCCGAGATGCAAGTGCCAACCCCCATGCAGCAAATTCAACATACCATCTGTTTGAGCATTTAGTGACAAGCAGATGGGACGAGTCTTCTATGTTACTGAAACCGAACAAGAGAGGGTTGGACCGGACGTTGTAAATGGACCAAAAAGCATAAGAGAATTCTATGAGCTAGGCGGTGAAGACTGCTCGGGAAAACGCACAACTCCTGGTCGAGGCTTAAAAGTAAGTTATTAGGAATATGTTCTTTTTTAAATAGTGTATAATAGCTTCTTGCTTGATGGAAAATGCTAAATACTGTACTAGATATGCAACATATGTAAGATAAGAAATTTATGATTTTAAAGGGTCGGTAACAGATTGTTTAAGCTTAAATGAGACCTTATGAGCTTATACAAGTTTATTATGTCATAATAAATGGATGAGTTCCAAAATCAACCGAAAAATGATCTTATGAAACATAAGCCGAAAGCATATAATATCATACGCCCAAAAGTAAGGTTTCACAAACATCTCTTTATGAGATGTTGGTATAAGCTTATTCTTTAGCTCCAAGTCGTAATAAGCTAATTCTTCGAAAAAAGGCAGAAATGACTTATGGAAAATAAGCAAACTAGAATAATCTCACGCAAGTATGCAAGATAACCTACATAAAAATGATCTTTTTTTAAGTACTAAACTTACTGAATGCCAACTTTTCTTCAAAAAACACGTTATCTTTTGTATGTACTCAGCAGATCGATATAAGAACATATTTGGACTGATTTTATGGGGCTTGAAACAACCATACTAAACTAGGGCTTAACGAAGACAAATAGCAAATGCCTTTATATTTCTATCAAATAAAACTTTGGCAGCGAAAAGAGTTGAAAATGTGACCCCTCATAATAACTATTAAATGGTGACTTTAATTGTTATGGAGTATAATTTTATTTTTTCAATGTTCTGATGGTTGGTGGAGTCTTGGATATTGTTTTGTAGGGGTAAACTGGATGATGAATGTAGGGAGATCGATTCATGGAACATGTATGTATCAATTAAGGTTACCAACTTCAATTAAAATTTATATGAAGTTTCTAATGACAATGGAATGTCTCAAATGCCTACTGTAACTTCTCATGTGTTGGTTTTGTAGTACATACTTAAGGTTTAACAATGCCCATGACCAACCAGCATTGAACACTCCAGCGCGTGAAGAATCAGTTAGAAGAACTTGCGTAAAGAAGTGGTTTTAATCTACCTTCGTACACCTGCCGACCTGCGCGAGGAAGGTCCAAGTCACGCACCCAGGTTTAAAGCCACTGTTAACTATTGTACGACTTTGAGACAAGCTGACCATTAGGCTGCTGAAGTTGCACTTTTGAAGCTTCAAGACTCCTCTAATTCTCTTGCTGCTACAATCTTGGTCAGTCTTTTTTGGGATTTACTTATTTAGTCAACTTACTTGATTTTAAGTAGTGAATGAGGTGGCTTTTGTAGATAAAAAAATAAGTTTAGAAACCCGGAAAATAGGCTTATGAAATATAAGTCGAGTTGGGAAGGTCATCACTAGTAAATAAACTTAAACAACACCCTTCATAAAATTTAGTAAACATATCTTTAAACCATCCTCCTTTTTTTCTCAAGGGATTGAGCTAAAAAGCAAACACATACGATATGGCTGAAAGCACATTGCACCTATAACCAGTTTAAGGTGGTGAATGGACACTTTTTGTACAGGTCAAAACAGTGGAAAACAGTCGACGTCACTTCTCAGGCCTTACATCTCCTACAAACTAATTGGATTCTTAGACTTGGCCGCTTTAGTTGGAAAAAAAGTTTTGTTGCTATATGCCTATATGTTTTATGTGTTTCTAGATTAGTATTAATTTGCTATGTTTGTTTAATGCTAGGAAGACGAGTGAGATGTAAAGTAGTTGCCAGATATAAGGAATAATTTGATAACAAACGAGCTCTCAATGAATGTCAAAAATTATAGTATAAGGAGTATACTATTTGCTTATGGTTGGCAGAGTTTTTTTCCTTCGTATTTTGTCATATAGTACAAGATAAAAAAAGTTGAATCCGAATGGAAATTTTAGAATGATACCCACAGCCCACCAGCCAACTAAGGGAACAAATTACAGTTTATGCGGTGATGTAACCCGTTTTTAGAAACCTACATGTCCTAATACCACACTTTGTGTTTTTGGGTATTAGAGAGATAAGAGAGCACTTACAGAACTTAGTGTGCTCTAAGGCTAGTGATAGGTGTGAAAACACCCATCCTTTTACCACTTATTTCTTGCTAAAACAAGACCAAAACACGTATTTAATATCATTTGTTTGGAATTATGCGTGGTTTTTGTGTTATTGTGTTTTCAGAGTCAACCGGATGAATATTGAAGAAAACATGGGATTACACGGGCTTTATCAAAGAAAAAGACTCAAGATAAAGTCTATTGTCCAAGAGATGCAAAAGATTTGAAGTCATTGTGCCTATTTGAAGATTAATCAAAGAATAGAGCCAAAGATGGAAGATTCATATATGTCGAAGAACTCGAGTCTGTTAAACAAAAAGATTATAAGACGAGTCGGAATTATTCACCGACACTTCTCAAATCCGGGTCGGAAACGTTTATTTAGAAGAAACGTAAAGACTAAATAAGAAAGAAGAAAAGAAGCCCAAAACCAAGCCCATTCACAAAGCCCACAAGACATGCCTATAAATAGGACCTTACTTCACAAAAATGAGACACTTAGTTAGTCTTAGTTTAGTTTTTCATTTTTCTCTAGTTTTAGAGAGAGAAAGTTTCGAACTTTCTCTCACTAAATTTCTTCCTTGTTTTCATCTTTCAAATTTTAAGCTTTTCATTAATCTTTGTACTTTGAGTTCTTTTAATTAAAAGTTTAAGTTTAAGTTTATGTTCTTTAATCTCTTCCTACATTTCTTGGTTTAATTTTACCTTTGATCCGAAATTTACAATCCATACGGTTTGATTTCGTTTCATGTTTAAGTAGTTAAAAGATTAATCTTTTTACTACTTTTTAAGCTTTTATTTGATTTAGGCTATAAGTTCTTTATGCTTATTAGCTTACTTCATGCTTTAGCTTATTGGTTTTCGGATTTCATCAAACTTTAAGTCATTCAAAAGTTTCGTTTATAAAGTTTTTGATTTAACGTTTTCAAAAGTTGTCAAATTTAAGCTTTTTGAGTCGTTTAAGTTTTGGATTGGTTAGCTTATTGATTTTGCTTATTGAGGGTTTAGCTTTTCACCATTTTCGGATTAGTTTTGCATTTCATCGCAATTTAAGGGTTATACACATTCCGACGGGTGCTTATTTTGATCGCAATAACCCAGGTGTGGGTTCTACTTTGCGATCGGGTAGTAATTCCCCCTTATTCCGATCTGGATTGCGATCGCTTATTGCGATCGCACATTCCGACGGGATTTAAGGTCCTTTTTGAATCGAAACTCTGCCCAATTCTCGACGGCTACATTCCGATCTGGTACAACATTCCGATCTGAACAATATTGCGATAGGTGTGCTTAGATTTCATACATTCCGATCTAGATCATTCCGATAGCTGCACTTTGCGATAGACCATATTCCGATAGAAGTTTACCTTGACATTCCGATGGACTCCACTTTGACATTCCGATGGGTCGTTGTAGTTACATTCCGATGCTTTTGATTTTAATGCATTCCGATAGAAATAATTTTCCATATTCCGATAGAACAAGTTTTTAAGTATTAATTCAATTAAGTTTTCAAAGTATTTGTCTAATCTTTTCTTTACGTTTTCAAGCATTTACTTTTAACTTGTCAATCTAGTTTAATCTTTCAAAGCTTTAATTTTACTCTTCGACACTTACTTATTTGTCATTAGTTTAAAATAGATAAACAAACCAACACCTTTTTATTAACCAAGAACAAATCATTCCACTTAGAGCCGTGATCAATTCGAGGAGATACCGAGAACAATCTAGAACCCAATGAAAATATTTGTATCAAATGGCACCGCTGCCGGCTCTTCTCGTTAAGATCAACAGTTTGTTGTGAGAACTTGGATTTTGGGATCCGTTCACCGTGAACGTTACTTTTTTATAAAAATTTTCAAAAACACAAAAAATATAAAATTTTCAAAAATCCTAAAAATTAAAAAACATAAAAACCAAAAATATTTTTCCTTTGTTTTTGGCTTGTTAGTTCTTTTACAGGTGCATACGTACACGATCCACGTCTTATCAAGAGCCCGAGCCTCTCGAAGACTTAGACATGGCTGGTGTACAAAACAACAACAATAACCCACCTCAAAACAATAATAACAATAACAACCCACCTTTCAACAACAATAATAACAACAACAATGAGCCTCTACCGGATAATCGCCCGATGATTTAACTTCTGCAAGCACATGTAGATGGCAACAATGATCCAATTGTCATACCCGCGTTTGCAGCCAACAACTTTGAGCTAAAATCCGACTTTATCCAGATGGTCTCTGCTCAACCATTCTTGAGGCGTACCATTGATGATCCACATGACCACATCAAGAGATTCCTGCAACTCACGAATACGGTCAAATTCAATGGTGTTCCACAATAGGTAATCCGTTTACAACTTTTTCCCTTTTCCTTAGAGGGACAAGCCCGTCATTGGCTTGCTAAGGAACCGCCACAGAGTATTCTTACGTGGACGGATTTGGAGACCAAGTTTATCAACTACTTTTTCCCACCCTCTCGTACTACCGCTTTGCGGAATGAAATCATTAATTTTGAACAAAAGTACGATGAGTCTTTTAGTGAATCTTGGGACCGTTTCAAAGATCTTTTAAGAAAATGCCCACAACATGGTTTTACCAAAGTGCACCAAATTAACACTTTTTATAATGGTTTAAGCATGAATGACCAAGGTTCACTAAACAGTGCCTCGGGGGGTAATCTTTTGGCTAAGACTTCCAATGCTGCTTGGGATGTCATTGAGAATAAGTCTCGTGTGCAAACCAAGAGTGTTCGGACTAATGTCGCTAGTGCTAGTACTAGTGACAGCGATAAGCGACTTGACAAAATCACTGCGCTTCTTGAATCGCTTGCTACCCAAACCGCCAGCAACACCAACAGCATCAACGCTAAAAACGCTCAAGTCAATGCTGTTAGCTAACCATGTGAAATATGCGGGGGTCCTCACTCTTACACCACTTGTACCGCCACCCAAGACTACCCTTCTGAGAATGTGAATGCAACATACGGTACCTATCCTCAACCCGCTTATCAAGCTCGTCCTCAAGGTGACCGTAACCTGCTTAGCTACCACTCCAACAACTATCTCTCACCACCCGGTTTTACTCCTAACAACCAAAACCAACAACAAAACCTCAACCGCCCTCCTCAACAACAACAACAATCTCGTGGACCATACATACCACCTCATAAACAACAACATCCACCTCAAAGAAACAACCAAGTTTACCAGCAACCTGCTTATCAACCACCCGCATACAATGCTCCTCCCAACCAACCCACCGCTCTACACCAAGAAGTGGAAACCTACATGAGGACTAACGATGTGATCGTGGGAAATATTCAGCGGGAAGTGCTCAACTTGAAAGCAGACCCGGTGAAACAAGGGAACGATTTGAGAGTTGATATGAGAAACACTTTGGATAGTCAAACGAATGACTTAAAAAACATGATGGCTAGTTTCTTCCAAGGTAATCAACCCTCTTCTTCGGGTACTCTTACGAGTAACACCGTTGCGAATCCAAGAGGGGAGATGAAAGCAATCACCACTCGCAGTGGCAAAGGTACTAAGGAACCCGAGCTTCCTATACCTCTACCGGTGATTGTGACTAAGGAAAACGAGTCACCTGCTCCTATTCCTCATCCTTCTCCTTCCCCAATTTCTCCACCTCTTACTTCTACCCCTCCTCCACCCAAGGATGTGAGTGATCCTTCGATCCCAAAGACTTCCTCTTCTTCCGATATACCTTATCCATCTAGGTTGAGGAAAAAGAAGCTCAAAAGCAAGGATGATATTCAGGTTTCGAACTTTCTTAAAATGTTCAAACAATTGAATTTTAACATCTCCTTCGCCGAGGCTCTCGCTCACGTGCCTAAGTATGCGAAAATGTTCAAAGATCTTCTTAGCGACAAGGAGAAGCTTCTTGATATTGCTAACACCCAACTTAATGAGAATTGCTCTGTAGTACTCTTAAGGAAATTGCCAACCAAGCTTGGTGATCCGGGTCGTTTCTTAATCCCTTGTAACTTCCCGGGAGTAGAGAATTGCATGGCCCTAGCCGATCTAGGTGCCAGTATTAATCTAATGCCTCTAAGCGTTTGGAAGCAATTATCTCTCCCTGAGCTAGTCCCCACCAAAATGACTCTGGAATTAGCTAACCGTACGGTTGCTTATCCAGTGGGGATAGCCGAAGACGTCTTTGTAGGAGTCGACAAATTCACTTTTCCTGCCGATTTCGTTGTCGTTGACTACGACATGGACCCTCGTGTGCCATTGATCGTTGGTCGTCCATTCTTGAGGACCGGTCGCACTCTCATCGATGTTGAAGCCGGTGAGCTTATCATGAGAGTGGGCGACGATAAAATCGTCTTCAACATGGGAAAGTTGTCTAAACAACCTTATTCATACGAGAGTGTTAATTGTATTGACGTTCTGGATGAGGCTTGTGAAGAACACTTTATTGATGCTTGTAAAAATATTCCTACCTTTCTTCCCAATGTTGAGACCGTTTCCTCTATTGATTCATCACTGTCTCTATTTGGAGAAAGTGATTTCTTTTGGAAAGATCTTGAAGCCACCATGGGAGATGTGAACTTAGCAAATGACGATTCTCCCACCGATTGGGATGAAGACATGCGTTTCTTTGAAAACCTTCTCAAAGAAGACAATCTTTCTCCACCATCTCCCACGGTTATTGCTATCGATGCTCCGACTTTGAAAACGCCTCCCATCGAAAATCCTCCGAATTTAGAACTTAAGGAGTTGCCGCCCCATCTCGAGTACGTGTTCCTTGAAGAAAACAAGAAGTCGCCTGTCATCATCGCGAAGGACTTGAAAGAAGAAGAAAAATCTCGCCTCATCGCCGTGCTTAAAGATCATAAGAAGGCAATTGCTTGGAAAATTTCCGATATCCGCGAAATTGATCCGAACTTTTGTACTCACAAGATTCTCAGGGAAGATGACTTTAAACCCGCAATCCAGAGCCAAAGAAGGGTTAATCCTCGATATCATGACGTCATCAAACAAGAGGTTATCAAACTTCTAGATGCCGGCTTGATTTACCCTATTTTGGATTCGCCGTGGGTAAGTCCCGTCCATTGTGTGCCCAAGAAGGACGGAATAACCGTTGTTTCCAATGAACACAACGAGTTGATTCCCACTCGTCTCGTTACTGGGTGGAGAGTTTGTATTGATTATCGCAAGCTCAATGATGCCATGAGAAAAGATCACTTTCCTCTTCCCTTCATGGATCAAATGCTCGAGCGTCTTGCGGGTAATGACTATTAATGCTTTTTAGACGGTTTCTCCGGGTATTTTCAAATTCCCATCGATCCCAAGGACCAAGAAAAGACCACATTTACTTGTCCCTACGGAACATTTGCTTACAAACGCATGCCTTTTGGTTTATGCAATGCTCCTGGGACGTTCCAAAGGTGTATGATGGCTATCTTCCATGACATGGTGGAAGACACTATGGAAGTATTCATGGATGATTTCTCGGTTTATGGCGATTCTTTCTCTGCTTGCCTTGCCAATTTAGAACGAATGCTTAAGCGGTGTGAAGACACTCGCCTTGTTCTTAATTGGGAAAAATGCCATTTCATGGTAAAAGAGGGCATCGTGCTAGGACACAAGATCTCCAAAGCCGGTCTCGAAGTAGACTGTTCTAAAGTCGATGTTATCGCTAAGTTGCATCCACCTTCAACCATGAAGGGTGTGAGAAGTTTCCTTGGTCATGCGGGCTTCTACCGTCGATTCATCAAAGATTTTTCTCAAATCGCTCGCCCGATGACCCACCTCTTGGAAAAAGATACTCCTTTTATCTTTTCCAAAGAGTGTATCGAAGCCTTCAACTCGCTTAAGGATAAGCTAACTCAGGCACCCGTCTTGGTTACTGATAGGTGTGTAAACACCCATCTTTTCTACCACTTATTTCTTGCTAAAACAAGACCAAAACGCGTATTTAATGTCATTTGTTTGGAATTATGCGTGGTTTGTGTGTTTGTTATGTTTTCAGAGCCAACCGGATAAATATTGGAGAAAACATGGGATTGCACGGGTTTTATAAAGGAAAAAGACTGAAGACGAAGTCTATTGTCCAAGAGATGCAAAAGATTTGAAGTCAATGGGCCTATTTGAAGATTTATCGAAGAAAAGGACCAAAGACGGAAGATTTACACATGTCGAAGAAACTCAAGTCTATTTAACGAAGAAATTAAAAGACGAGTTGAATTTAATCGACGACAAATCCCGAATCAGAATCGAAAACGTCAACTTTTCTGAAAAGACGAGAAGACAAAAAAAGAAGGGAAGAAAGCCCACTCACCAACCAAGGGAGAAGCCTATAAATACTCCTCCCACTCACACATTTGAACTCTCTCTCTCTCTCATCTTCCTTTTCAGTTATTTTCTTCTTCCTAGTTTTTAGGAACCATCTCCCTTAAGGAGTGGTTTTAATCTTTGTTTTGATTTATCTTCCAATCTTGTAAGTTAATCTTTTCTTGTTTGTTGAATCTTAATTCATTAATACAAATCATCTTTTAATCTTTCCATCATCTTTCTTCATATCTTTTTGATTCTTAGTTCTTAAGTTTCATTCGTTTGGTTTGATTGTCATAAGTAAGTGGGTTTTGTGATTTTATTGTTTTGGATTCAAGCTTTCTTTGAGTAAAAGATTAGTGGTTAAATTGGTTAAAGTTTGGATCAAAAACTTAGTGATTTTTGGTTTTGATTTCGTGTTCTGTTAACTCCCCTGTTCTTCACTACACCTTCTGATCTCGCCCAGATTCCGAATAGGGAATCTGGGATTGTGACTATTCGGAATATTTCGTTTATTCAGAATAGAGGTTATTTTCTTGGCTATTCGGAATATTTCAGTTATTCCGAGTGGTTGTAGATTTTCATTGTTATTCGGAATACCAGTTATTCCGAGTAAGGATTCTTTTTCCGCATAGCCCAAACTTTCCGAATGGGTTTTGTTTTCCGCATAGGACAATTTGTTAATTATTCCGCATAGGCTTATTTCCATTTCCTCTATTCGGAATATTTTCCATATTCCGAATAGACCCATTATTCCGCATAGATATACTTTCCGCATAAGACCTCTTATTCCGCATAGAGTTTATTGTTCCGCACAAGAAATACTTTCCGCATAGGGAATTTCCAGATTTTTCCGCATAAGAAGGATTATTCCGAGTAAGAAGATTTTTCCGCATAAGACTTTTGTTCCGCATGGCAGTAATTATTCCGAGTAAGGGAAACATTCCGAATGGAGCAGTACATTCCGCATAACACTAAACATTCCGAATAAGAGAGTTCCAGTTTTATCTTTCATAAGGTATTTTCTCCTGTTTCATTTAAAGTCTGGATTTATTTTCACTTCTAGTTTCTAGAGTAATTTTATTACTTGTCGTTATCAGTTTAGTAGATTTAGACCAAAGCTCCCCCTTTTTAGTCACCAATAACAACGATTCCACTTTTGACCGTGATCGATTCGAGAAGATACCGAGAACGAAACAACGATATATATCAATTGGGTACGAGCAACGCAAAGAGAGATCTTGCAAGCAAAAACCTTTTATTAACCAACCAAAAGTCAGTTATTAAAATGGCGCCGCTGCCGGCTCTTTTCGTAAGGATCAACGGTTTCTTGTGAGAAAAATTGGATTTTGGGATCCGTTCTTTCGGGAACGTTATTTTCAAGCACAAAAATTTTCAAAAATCCATAAAAATATAAAAATTCCAAAAATACAAAAACAATATAAAACCTATAAAAACCAAAAAAATATTTTCTCTTGCATTTTCTTTTTAGTGTATGCGTACTCGATCCACGTCTTATTCAGAGCCCGAGACTCTCGAACAATTAGACATGGCAGGTGTACACAACAACAACAACAATATTCCACCCCCCAAAACAACAACAATAATAATAACCCACCCAACCAAAATATGAATAATCCACCCGATTTACGAACCATGGAGGAGCTATGTCAACCCACAATGAACGGACGTGGAGGCCCGATTGCACCGATGCATGTCACGGCTCAGGAGTTTTCGTTGAAGCATCACATGATCCAGCAAGTACAAACGAATCCATTTCGCGGAATTCCAGATGATGATGCCAACAAACACCTCGACAAATTCATAACCATTACCCAAAGCATGAAATCCCCCGGTGTTTCTATGGATGACCTTCGCCTCCAACTCTTCCCTCACTCGCTTTCTCACCATGCCGAAAAATGGTTTGACCGTCTTCCAAAGAATTCTATTCATACATGGAACGACATGACTCAACGCTTTTTATCGCGCTACTTTCCCCCATCCATGGTCACTAGCCTTCGTAACCAAATCAGTGGATTTATGCAAGAGAATGATGAATCGCTTTTCGATGCTTGGGAACGTTACAATGATTTGATCGACCGCTGTCCTAATCACAATATGCTCCCCGTCACTCTCATTGACACCTTCTACAATGGTCTCACCTTTCGTGATCGTGACACGATCAATGCCGCCGCCGGTGGTACTTTTATGAAAAGGAGACCAGAGGAGTGTCGAGAGTTGATTGAAAACATGACTACTCACCACAAGAATTGGGATTCATCCGCATCCTCAAGATCTAACTCGAGAGTCAATGTTTCTTCTACTACCTCCAATCCTGAAATGTCTGAAATTTCTTGACAACTTGCTGAAATGAACAAGAATTTCATGACCATAGCCACAAACCACTTTCAACAAGCTAAAGCCGTTGCTATTTCTTGTGACACATGTGGTGGTCCTCGTTCTTATAATGATTGTCCTTCCACTCAAGGCAATTATTCTGAAAACGTTAACGCGGCATACGGTACATATCCCACGGGAGGCTATCAAGCTCGCCCTCAAGGAGACCGTAGCTTGCTAAGTTATCGTTCCAACAATTATCTTGCACCTCCCGGTTTCCCTCCTGCAAACCAAAACCAACAACAAAGCTATAACCGAAACAACCAATCCCAACCTCGTGCTCAAAACCAATATCCATCCCAAAGAAATACCTACCAAACTCAAGGAAATTCTCAAGCTTACCAAGCTCCACCTCTCAATCAACCAATGGCAGTGAATCCCGACGTCGAGTCGTTCATGAAGACTAATCGTGAGATGGTGACGAATCTTCAGAGTCAATTTGTCAACTTGAAGAATGACATGGTGAAACAAGGAAGCGATATTCGCGCCGAGCTAAGGAATGATATGGCCAAACACAGCGATGCTATTAATGCCAACATGCAAAACTCTTTTAATAATCAAGCTCTTCACCTTCGTGATATGATTGGTTCGCTCATCCAAGGTAATCAACCCTCTTCTTCAGGTACTCTTCCGAGTAATACCGTTGCGAATCCAAGAGGGGAGATGAAAGCAATCACCACTCGTAGTGGAAAAGGTTATATGGAACCCGAGCTTCCTACACCTCCACCCGTGATTGTGACCAAGGAAAAAGAGCAACTTTCCCCACCTCCTTCACCTTCTATCCCCATTTCCCCACCACCCGTGGTTGTGAGTGATCCTATCCCCTTAAAGCCTTCTTCTTCATCCAATATACCTTATCCTTCAAGGTTGAGGAAAGAGAAGCAAAAGAGCAAGGATGATATTCAGGTTTCAAACTTCCTAAAAATGTTTAAACAATTGAATTTTAACATCTCCTTTGCCGAGGCTCTCGCTCACATGCCCAAATATGCTAAGATGTTTAAAGATCTTCTAAGTGATAAAGAAAAGCTTCTTGACATTGCTCAGACCCAACTTAATGAGAACTGCTCCGCAGTGCTCTTAAGGAAATTGCCCACCAAACTTGGTGATCCGGGTCGCTTCTTGATTCCTTGCAACTTCCCGGGAGTAGAGAATTGCATGGCCCTAGCCGATCTAGGTGCCAGTATTAACTTAATGCCTTTAAGTGTTTGGAAGCAATTATCTCTCCCCGAGCTAGTCCCCACACGAATGACTTTGGAATTAGCCAACCGTACGGTTGCTTATCCAGTGGGGATAGCCGAAGATGTCTTTGTTGGCGTTGATAAATTCACCTTCCCGGCTGATTTTGTCGTCGTTGACTACGAGATGGACCCTCGTGTTCCATTAATCGTTGGACGTCCATTCTTGAGGACCGGTCGCACTCTCATTGATGTAGCCACAGGCGAATTAATCATGAGAGTTGGTGACGATCAAATTGTCTTCAACATGGGTAAGATTTCTCAGCAACCTTATTCACATGAGAGTGTTAATGCTATTGATGTTCTCGATGAGGCTTGTGAAGAACATTTTTATGATGCTTGCAAAAGTACTCTCTCTTCTCTACCCATTGTTGAGACCGTTGCCTCAATTGCTCCGGCATTTACTCCTTTTGGAGAAAGTGACTTGGATGAGTTCGAAGCTAGCTTGGGTCCTCTCGATATTCAGTATGATAATTCGTCCACCAATTGGGATGAAGATATTCGTACTATTGAGAGACTTCTCAATGAGGACCAATTGTCTCCTCCTACTCCTAAAGAGGTGACTAATGATGATCCATCGTTAGTTTCACCATCTATTGAGGATCCTCCTACTCTCGAGCTTAAGGACCTACCGCCTCATCTTGAGTACGTTTTCCTAGAAGACGACGAGAAGTTACCGGTTATCATCGCAAAGGATCTGAAAGAAGACGAAAAAGCCCGACTTGTCGCTGTGTTGAAGAAACATAAACGCGCTATCGCTTGGAAAATCTCCGACATCCGTGGAATTGATCCTCACTTCTGCACACATAAAATTCTCATGGAGGACGACTTTAAGCCCACTATTCAAAGCCAAAGAAGGGTGAATCCTAAAATCCATGAAGTCATAAAAAAAGAGGTTATCAAACTTCTTGATGCGGGTATGATTTACCCTATTTCGGATTCCCCATGGGTTAGTCCAGTCCATTGTGTGCCTAAGAAAGGCGGAATCACCGTTGTACCCAATGCAAACAACGAATTGATTCCTACCCGTCTCATTACGGGGTGGAGAGTTTGTATAGACTACCGCAAACTCAATGATGCCACGAGAAAGGATCATTTCCCTCTACCTTTTATGGACCAAATGCTTGAACGTCTAGCGGGTAATGAATATTACTGCTTTCTGGATGGTTTCTCGGGTTATTTTCAAATACCCATCGATCCCCAAGATCAAGAGAAGACAACATTCACTTGTCCCTATGGCACATTTGCTTACAAAAGGATGCCTTTTGGCTTATGCAATGCCCCCGGGACTTTCCAAAGATGTATGTTGGCTATCTTCCATGACATGGTTGAGCAAACCATGGAAGTCTTCATGGATGATTTCTCGGTCTTCGGGGATTCCTTCTCTGCTTGCCTTGCCAATTTGGAACGCATGCTTAAGCGGTACGAAGACACTCGCCTTGTTCTGAATTGGGAAAAATGCCATTTTATGGTAAAAGAAGGCATTGTGCTAGGACACAAAATCTCTAAAGCCGGTCTTGAAGTCGACCGTGCTAAAGTTGATGTCATAGCCAAATTACCTCCACCTTCAACCGTGAAGGGTGTGAGAAGTTTTTTGGGTCATGCGGGCTTCTATCGACGATTCATTCAGGATTTCTCTAAAATCGCTCGCCCGATGACCCACCTCTTGGAAAAAGATACTCCTTTTATCTTTTCGAAAGAGTGTCTCGAAGCCTTCAATCTTCTTAAAGACAAGCTAACTAAGGCACCGGTCTTGGTTACCCCTAATTGGGAGCTGCCTTTTGAATTGATGTGCGATGCTAGCGACTTTGCTATTGGTGCGGTTCTGGGCCAAAGAGTGAATAAACACTTCCAACCAATCCACTACGCTAGCAAAACAATGACGGGGGCTCAATTGCATTATACGACAACCGAAAAAGAGCTTTTAGCTGTTGTCTATGCTTTTGAGAAATTTCGCCCCTATCTTGTTTTATCCACCACCATCGTATACACGGACCATTCCGCGTTGAAGTACTTGATGACTAAGAATGATTCTAAGCCAAGACTTCTCCGCTGGGTTTTACTCCTTCAAGAATTCAACATTGAAATTCGTGACAAGAAGGGTGCTGAAAACCTGGCCGCGGATCATCTGAGCAGACTTGAGGATCCATATCAAGGGGACCATCCGAACAAAGAGATCAATGACTCTTTTCCCCTTGAAACCTTAATGTCTATAAATCCCAATCTTGATGGCACCCCGTGGTTTGCCGATATTGCAAACTACTTAGCGGGTGGTGTTCTCATCCAAGGGTTAACATCCCAACAAAAGAAGAAGTTCTTGAACGATGTTAAGACTTACTTTTGGGAGGACCCTTTTCTATTCAAACAATGCGCTGATCTGATTATTCGTCGGTGTGTTGACGGACCGGCAGCTTTTGATATTCTCCAAGCGTGCCACAAAGGACCCACCGGTGGTCACTTTGGTCCCAACTACACCGCCAAAAAAGTGTTTGACTCGGGATTCTATTGGCCCACCATTTATCGTGATGCTCACGAGATGGTTAAACATTGTGATGCTTGCCAAAAACAAGGCAAGATCACACATAAAGATGAGATGCCTCAAAATTTCATACAAGAATGTGAAATCTTTGATGTCTGGGGCATCGACTTTATGGGGCCATTCCCGTCTTCTAAAGGCAACAAATACATCCTTGTCGCTGTCGACTACGTTTCTAAATGGGTTGAAGCAAAAGCTTTACCCACTAACGACGCGAGGGTGGTTTGTAATTTCTTGAAACAACTGTTTGCTCGTTTCGGTGTTCCTCGTGCTATTATCAGTGACCGCGGGACTCATTTCTGCAACGATCAATTTGCAAGAGTCATGGCTAAGTACGGTGTCAATCACCGTCTTTCCACCGCTTATCATCCTCAAACCAACGGTCAAGCCGAGATATCCAACCGTGGATTGAAGAGAATTTTGGAACGTACTGTGGGAGAGCATCGTGCCTCGTGGGCCGATAAACTTGATGATGCTCTGTGGGCCTTCCGTACCGCCTATAAGACGCCGATTGGCT
Organism: Glebionis coronaria; assembly: GCA_025667525.1. Classification (NCBI taxonomy): domain Eukaryota; kingdom Viridiplantae; phylum Streptophyta; class Magnoliopsida; order Asterales; family Asteraceae; genus Glebionis; species Glebionis coronaria. The sequence continues at coordinate 499,097,699 of CM046877.1, forward strand.
GTACACCTTATCGTCTTGTGTACGGGAAAGCCTGCCACCTCCCCATCGAGCTGGAACATAAGGCATACTGGGCCTTGAAGTGGGCTAACTTCGACATCAACAAAGCCGGTGATTTTCGGAAGATTCAACTCAACGAGCTTCAAGAATTGAGGAATCAAGCTTACGAGAACTCATTGATTTACAAGGAGAAGACCAAGATTATCCACGATGCTAAAATCAAGAACCGAGAGTTCAACGTTGGTGATCAAGTCTTACTCTTTAACTCTCGGTTGAAGATCTTCTCAGGCAAGTTGAAGAGCCGCTGGTCTGGTCCATTCACCATCGCCAATGTCTTTCCCTATGGTACCATTGAGCTTTCTCAGCCAAATGGGCCTAACTTCAAGGTGAATGGCCAGCGTTTAAAGTTGTACGTTGGTGAGGACATCTCTAAGGAGATGATTCCATCCCTCACTACGTTTCCCTTAAATTAGTTCGGGACCGAGTCAGGCTCGCGACTCGGTAAACAAAAACAAGCGCTCCTCGGGAGGCAACCCGGGTATCTATCCCCCTTTCCCGTTTTTCATCATAAGTGTAGGGGGAGCTATATAGGTTGCTTGTTTTTGGATGGTGATGTGATTACAGGGATTATTGCACTCTTGGAATCTTTAAAGAACCGTGATTCCATGTTATCCGAAATCTGGTTCTATCTCTCAACTATCGTGATTCAATTTTCTTCATACTCACATTTGAAATTGATCACTTTAGTCGTCTTTTCCTTAACTTGAGTTAACCAACGTGCACAATGTCATAAGTGTAGGGGAGACTCTTCCCACATGCTTAAACATTGAGGACAATGTTTATCTTAAGTGTAGGGGGGACTTCTATCGAAGTTTTAAGTGGACTTTTCCATGAAAATGCCTTCATTTAACCGGAAAATCATACTTTTCAACATTTTTCAAATTTTTAATCAACTTTGGCCATTTTGTCGTAATTTTTAAAATTTTTATCGTTACTTTCATATGTATATACCCCGCAATAAAGTCAAAAATATTAATAAAATGGTGTAGCTAGTTTTGAAATCTTTGACATATTAGGCCCGTTGCGTTTCTTTTGACTCAACCCGAATAGACTTATTCTAGTTTATTCTAGCTAGTATCCTTAACCATGTAGACCTTAATTGGTTTATTAGGCTAAGTGTCCACGAGTCTCATTACTTAAGACTTTAAATTGTGGAGGACGAGAAATGATAGAGTCAATTATAAGTCGGTATTCTTGCACAAGCTCACTTGGTGTAATTATTTGCCTATTCTCCCATCACTTGCTAATAATTTATCTGCAATAAGTAAGGTCGTACGATTTGAAAGGTTACTTAGCTTCTAGCCCAAGATCGTTTAAAAGTTGCTCGGTAATGACGAGAGTTCATAGCCAAGGCATAACTTATGAAGCGGGGCGCGAAGACTGGCGAGTCCGAAAAGGCCCTAACAAGGCATGAGGATTCAATTTTATTGCTGAAGATCCAAAAGTGATGTGAAAAGCATTATCTCCAAAATCAATATGAAGGATCAAGACTCACGACGAAAAGCAATCAACTCCCACAAAGATGATGGAGAAGTCTATCCGAAAAGACCCTAACAAGGTATGAGGATAAATAGATCCAAGTCCGAAAAGGAGGCGGATCGTTGTATCTCAAAATCCCAATTAGAGATTGAAGAAATAATCATGAAGTCGTGGTCAACAAAGTTGGAGTACCCCTCAAAAGTCTCCAAAGTGAAGAAACTCTATTATGATGAGAAGACCATTATCTCAAGAACGTCTCTCGAAGATATGAAGTATGAAGTACATGCCAAATATCGGCCCGAGAGAGGTCTCAAATCGTGAACCAAGTTATGCCAAGATATGAACTTTCTGATATCCCGAGAAGCAGTTTTAAGAGATTTTGTCCTTTAGCTAACTATTGATCAAATCGTCCTACTTTGCTTTCAGCCTAAATAAACTATCGAAATAAGTCCAAAAATGCATCTTCATGATCATTCTAAGACAAAAATAAAATATAAGAGATACACCTAGGAATAAGGGAGTTTAAGCATTTAATTAAGCCATGTGTGTAATTGTTTGAATTGCTAACTTATAATAACAATGATCTCGTTTTTAAGCTTAGTTTGGGGAACGTGAAACTTGAGGGTGATAAATCTTCGCAGCACCAAAGCCCTAATGTAAGTCCTCGATCTCTTTACGAATTATTCCCACATAGCTATGTTCTATCCTTTTGTTAACTTTAAATTTCTCTTAGTGCTTTAATTTTTGTTTAGTAGTATTTGAATAAGGCCAAGGTTAATTAATTATGAGAAAAGTGTAATGTTGCTTTATCACTAAGCATTGCATGAGGGCATGGCAATGGTTAAGTGTAGGGGATTTGATAGGTGTGTAAACACCCATCTTTTCTACCACTTATTTCTTGCTAAAACAAGACCAAAACGCGTATTTAATGTCATTTGTTTGGAATTATGCGTGGTTTGTGTGTTTGTTATGTTTTCAGAGCCAACCGGATAAATATTGGAGAAAACATGGGATTGCACAGGTTTTATAAAGGAAAAAGACTGAAGACGAAGTCTATTGTCCAAGAGATGCAAAAGATTTGAAGTCAATGGGCCTATTTGAAGATTTATCGAAGAAAAGGACCAAAGACGGAAGATTTACACATGTCGAAGAAACTCAAGTCTATTTAACGAAGAAATTAAAAGACGAGTTGAATTTAATCGACGACAAATCCCGAATCAGAATCGAAAACGTCAACTTTTCTGAAAAGACGAGAAGACAAAAAAAGAAGGGAAGAAAGCCCACTCACCAACCAAGGGAGAAGCCTATAAATACTCCTCCCACTCACACATTCGAACTCTCTCTCTCTCTCTCATCTTCCTTTTCAGTTATTTTCTTCTTCCTAGTTTTTAGGAACCATCTCCCTTAAGGAGTGGTTTTAATCTTTGTTTTGATTTATCTTCCAATCTTGTAAGTTAATCTTTTCTTGTTTGTTGAATCTTAATTCATTAATACAAATCATCTTTTAATCTTTCCATCATCTTTCTTCATATCTTTTTGATTCTTAGTTCTTAAGTTTCATTTGTTTGGTTTGATTGTCATAAGTAAGTGGGTTTTGTGATTTTATTGTTTTGGATTCAAGCTTTCTTTGAGTAAAAGATTAGTGGTTAAATTGGTTAAAGTTTGGATCAAAAACTTAGTGATTTTTGGTTTTGATTTCGTGTTCTGTTAACTCCCCTGTTCTTCGCTACACCTTCTGATCTCGCCCAGATTCCGAATAGGGAATCTGGGATTGTGACTATTCGGAATATTTCGTTTATTCAGAATAGAGGTTATTTTCTTGGCTATTCGGAATATTTCAGTTATTCCGAGTGGTTGTAGATTTTCATTGTTATTCGGAATACCAGTTATTCCGAGTAAGGATTCTTTTTCCGCATAGCCCAAACTTTCCGAATGGGTTTTGTTTTCCGCATAGGACAATTTGTTAATTATTCCGCATAGGCTTATTTCCATTTCCTCTATTCGGAATATTTTCCATATTCCGAATAGACCCATTATTCCGCATAGATATACTTTCCGCATAAGACCTCTTATTCCGCATAGAGTTTATTGTTCCGCACAAGAAATACTTTCCGCATAGGGAATTTCCAGATTTTTCCGCATAAGAAGGATTATTCCGAGTAAGAAGATTTTTCCGCATAAGACTTTTGTTCCGCATGGCAGTAATTATTCCGAGTAAGGGAAACATTCCGAATGGAGCAGTACATTCCGCATAACCCTAAACATTCCGAATAAGAGAGTTCCAGTTTTATCTTTCATAAGGTATTTTCTCCTGTTTCATTTAAAGTCTGGATTTATTTTCACTTCTAGTTTCTAGAGTAATTTTATTACTTGTCGTTATCAGTTTAGTAGATTTAGACCAAAGCTCCCCCTTTTTAGTCACCAATAACAACGATTCCACTTTTGACCGTGATCGATTCGAGAAGATACCGAGAACGAAACAACGATATATATCAATTGGGTACGAGCAACGCAAAGAGAGATCTTGCAAGCAAAAACCTTTTATTAACCAACCAAAAGTCAGTTATTAGTTACCCCTAATTGGGAGCTGCCTTTCGAGTTGATGTGCGATGCTAGTGACTTTGCTATTGGAGCGGTTTTGGGCCAAAGAGTGAATAAACACTTCCAACCAATCCATTACGCTAGCAAGACAATGACGGGGGCTCAACTGCATTACACGACAACCGAAAAAGAGCTTTTAACTGTTATCTATGCCTTTGAAAAGTTCCGCCCCTATCTTGTCCTTTCCACCACAATCGTTTACACCGATCATTCCGCGTTGAAGTACTTGTTAACTAAACAAGATTCCAAACCAAGACTTCTTCGTTGGGTTTTGCTACTCCAAGAATTTAAAATCGAAATTCGCGATAAAAAGGAGATGAAAACCTAGCCGCGGATCATCTCAGTAGACTTGAGGATCCTTACCAAGGGGATCATCCGAACAAAGAAATCAATGATTCTTTTCCCCTAGAGACCTTAATGTCTATCAACTCGACTGCTGATGAAACCCCGTGGTTTACGGACATTGCAAACTACTTGGCGGGTGGAATTCTCGTTGACGGGTTAACATCCCAGAAAAAGAAGAAGTTCTTTAACGACATTAAGACTTACTTTTGGGATGACCCGTATCTATTCAAGCAATGTGCTGACTTGATTATTCGCCGATGTGTTGATGGACCGGCAGCTTTAGAAATCCTTGACGCTTGCCACAAAGGACCCACCGGTGGTCGCTTTGGTCCCAACTACACCGCCAAAAAAGTGTTTGAATCGGGATTTTATTGGCCCACCATTTACCGTGATGCTCACGAGATGGTTAAACATTGTGATGCTTGCCAAAAACAAGGCAAGATCACACATAAAGACGAGATGCCTCAGAATTTCATTCAGGAATGTGAAATCTTTGATGTTTGGGGTATCGACTTTATGGGGCCATTCCCTTCATCTAAAGGAAACAAATACATCCTTGTAGCCGTTGACTACGTCTCTAAATGGGTCGAAGCCAAAGCTTTACCCACTAATGACGCAAGGGTGGTTTGTAACTTTTTGAAATCGCTATTCGCTAGATTCGGTGTGCCTCGTGCCATTATTAGTGATCGCGGGACTCATTTTTGCAACGACCAATTTGCTAGAGTCATGGCTAAGTATGGTGTAAAACATCGTCTTTCCACCGCTTACCACCCACAAACTAATGGCCAAGCTGAAATATCCAACCGAGGATTAAAGCGAATTCTCGAAAGAACCGTGGGAGAGCATCGTGCCTCATGGGCTGATAAACTTGATGATGCTTTGTGGGCTTTTCGTACCGCATACAAGACTCTGATTGGTTGTACACCATATCGTCTCGTGTACGGGAAAGCATGCCACCTCCCCATTGAGTTGGAGCACAAGGCTTACTGGGCCTTGAAGTGGGCTAATTTTGATATCAACAAAGCCGGTGACCTACGCAAGATCCAACTCAATGAGCTCAATGAACTCCGTAATGAGGCTTATGAAAATTCTTTGATCTATAAGGAGAAGACTAAGCTCATTCACGACTCTAAGATTAAGAACCGAGAGTTCCAAGTTGGAGACAAAGTTTTACTCTTTAACTCTCGGTTGAAAATCTTTTCGGGCAAGCTGAAATCTCGTTGGTCCGGCCCATTCACCATTGCCCAAATTTTTCCATATGGTACTCTCGAGCTCGCTCAACCTAATGGACCTAATATTAAGGTGAATGGCCAACGAGTGAAGTTGTACTTTGGTGAGGACATCTCTCAGGAGATGATTCCATCCCTCACCACGTTCCCCATGAACTAATTTTGGGTCGAGTCAGGCTCGTGACTCGGTTATCAAAAACAAGCGCTCCTCGGGAGGCAACCCGAGTATCTATCCTTTTATGTTTTAACCTCCTAAGTGTAGGGGGACCTATATAGGTGTTTGTATTTGTGTGGTGATGTGATTACAGGGATAAGTGCACTCTTGGAATCTCTGAAGAACCGTGCTCCCGTGTTATCCGAAATCCGGTTCTATCTCTCAACTATCGTGATTCAATTTTCTTCATACTCACATTTGAAATTGAACATTTTAGTCGTCTCTTCCTTAAATTGAGTTAACCAACGTGCACAATGTCATAAGTGTAGGGGAGATTTTTCCCACATGCTTAAACATTGAGGACAATGTTTATCTTAAGTGTAGGGGGGACTTCTATCGAAGTTTTAAGTGGACTTTTCCATTAAAATGCCTTCATTTAACCGGAAAATCATCTTTTTCAGCATTTTTCAAATTTTTAATTAACTTTGGCCATTTAGTCGTAATTTTTAAATTTTATCGTTGCTTTCATATGTATATATCCCGCAATAAAGTCAAAAATATTAATAAAGTGGTGTAGCTAGTTTTGAAGTCTTTGACATATTAGGCCTGTTGCGATTATTTTGACTCAACCCGAATAGACTTATCTAAGTTTATTCTAGCTAGTATCCTTAACCATGTAGACCTTAATTGGTTTATTAGGCTAAGCATCCACGAGTCTCATTACTTGAGATTTTAAATTGTGGAGAACGAGAAATGACAGAGTCAATTATAAGTCGGTATTCTTGCACAAGCTCACTTGGTGTAATTATTTGCCTATTCTCTCATCACTTGCTAATAATTTATCTGCAATAAGTAAGGTCGTACGATTTGAAAAGAAAAGTTGCTCGGTAATGATAAGAGTTCATAGCCAAGGCATAACTTATGAAGCGGGGCGCGAAGATTGGCGAGTCCGAAAAGGCCCTAACAAGGCATGAGGATTCAGTTTTATTGCTGAAGATCCAAAGTGATGTGAAAAGCATTATTCCCAAAAATCAATATGAAGGATCAAGACTCACGACGAAAAGCAATCAACTCCCTTAAAGATCATGCAGAAGTCTTTCCGAAAAGACCCTAACAAGGTATGAGGATAAATAGATCCAAGTCCGAAAAGGAGGCGGATCGTTGTATCTCAAAATCCCAATTAGAGATTGAAGAATAATCATAAAGTCGTGGTCAACAAAGTTGGAGTACCCCTCAAAAGTCTCAAAGTGAAGAAACTCTATTAATGATGAGAAGACCATTATCTCAAGAACGTCTCTCAAGATATGAAGTATGAAGTACATGCCAAATATCGGCCCGAGAAAGGTCTCAAATCGTGAACCGAGTTATGCCAAGATATGAACTTTTTGATATCCCGAGAAGCAGTTTTAAGAGATTTTGTCCTTTAGCTAACTATTGATCAAATCGTCCTACTTTGCTTTCAGCCTAAATAACTATCGAAATAAGTCCAAAAATGCATCTTCATGATCATTCTAAGACAAAAATAAAATATAAGAGATACACCTAGGAATAAGGGAGTTTAAGCATATAACTAAGCCATGTGAGTAAGTGTTTGATTTGCTAACTTATAATAACAATGATCTCATTTTTAAGCTTAGTTTGGGGAACGTGAAACTTGAGGGTGATGAATCGTTGCAGCACCGAAGCCCTAATGTAAGTCTTAGATCCCTTTGCAAGTTATTTCCACATAGCTATTTTCTATCCTTTTGTTTACTTTAAAGTTTTAATTGCTCTTAATACTTTAATTTTTGTTTAGCAGTATTTTAATAAGGCCAAGGTTGATTGATTATGAGAAAAGTGTAAACTTGCTTTATCGCTAAGCATTGCATGAGGGCTTGTGATGAGACGGCTTTTATACATGGTCTCATCGTTCTTTTTGGACTTAAAATGCATTAAATATCATCAAAATACCCAAATATATGCCTGTGTTTGTTGCTTGTGTAATTTAGGTACGGATATTGAGAAAATGACAAAAGATCACAAGAATCACGCAAAAACGAACACGGGAAACGAAGCCGCACGATGAACCAAGCCCTAGTGAGGAATTTTCCAAAGAAAACCCTTGAAGATTTGAAGAATATTGAAGATTGGTCCTCCAAGTTTGAAGAATTGACACTTTATACCCTTGTATCTTCATAATTACAAGTTTGGTCCCTAAAGTTTGTCAAAATTACAAAAAGGACCCTTAACTTTGAAGAATTGGCAAATTTAGTCCCTCATCAAATCTAAATTGTCAAATATGGTCCTCCAAGAAGTCAACCAACAAGTCAAAGCCTTGAAGTTTGAAGATATGGCAAATTCAGTCCTTGGTAAATGAAGAAATTGCATAAATGGTCCTTGTTTCAAGTTTACAAAAACATTGTGCCAAAAATGCAAATTGCTGAAAGTTATTAACAAAGGAAATATAGAATTTGCCATTTAAATGCAAAGTGAAGTAAACAAGAAACTTTGGGGGGCATTTCTGCCAAGACAGCCAAACCCCACTAGCCACTAAAATCATGACACCTCACCCACTGACCCGTTTACCCTACCCAAACCCACCTTATTACCCGACCAGCCCAATACCCTAACCCAAGTCAATGACCCAGTCAACCACCCACTTAAACCTGTTTATTATTAAATTAACTTTTTTTTGAACCCTTATTTAATTATTAAAACAGGCGGGTAACACCTTTTTCACCCCTAACTTAATCAAAACACACACCAACACACACACTTATGAATGATAAACCCTAATCCCAATCTAATTCAAACCAAGGGGGTTTGACCCAATTAACTCCAGATTGGTGATTTACCCACCCACAAACAAAACCCACCACCTATCACCCTCTCCCGTGACCCCAAAGTGGACCCCCCATGTTCCCCTGTCACCCCGTTTATGGCAAACTCAGCATCTTTCAGCCCTCCAACGGTTTGGATGCAATTCCTTGCTCCCAAAGGAGTTTTTGGACGACTCAAGATCATTTTTTACAACTGGCATCACATGTTACCACCATTGACTCAAGATTCAAACGGATTTGACCAAGAATATGCGAATTTTCCAAGGGCAGTTTAGGAAGTTCATTGTTAGGGTTTTATGTAGCCTAGAATGTTCTTTTAGCATTATAAAAAGGGAGCTGGCTTGTAGCTTAACCTTTGTTCCAGTTTCTATGTATTTTTATTTTCTTAAAATTAATGAAAAGTTTTTACCCTACATGAAACTGTGATCCAACTTTCTTTTCAGCATTTTAAGTTTGAAGTTTGTTCTTCTTTAATCCGTTTTACAATTTTCAAGTTTGTTATTTAAGCTTTCACTTGTTTTCAAAATTTTCAGAAACTTATTTTTGCCTTATGACTTACTGCTATAAGCCACTCAACAAGCTTCTTAAAACAAGCTTATTGAGTCACTTATAGCTTGTCTCTTCTCTCTTTGTTGGTTGTGGTGTGCAGGAAACAAGGATCCATCAAGTTCCATTCTACCCATTTTCTTGTCATTTGCTCTCAAACCAATCCAATCACACTTGATCTGCACAAGCCCGGGCTTGTAGGAGGTGGCTTATCAGCCACTGTTGGGCTTGGAAGTAAGCCCAACAAGGTAGCCCTTGTTATCCATTTCCATTTTTTATGTTTCTGTAAATTTCATGCTTTATGTGATTTTTCTTGTTAATTGTTAAGAATCTGTTTAAGAGCCTGAATTTGTTTCATTTGGATGATATATGCATGATATAAGTCCTTTGTTTCAGTTTGGTTTAGTTTTAAGTTGATTTGATTTGAAAAAAGTTTGGTTTCAGTTTTAAGGGGGTGTTTGGATCTGCTATCTAGGTTGAGTGTTGGACTGAAAATTAGCCTAAAAAGGATCTAGATACACTTAATAGGTGGTATTGGGTCTGTGTTGTCATTTGGTTTCAAGATTGGTAGGATAAAAATAGGTTTGCATGTTTAAAATTTGTTAAAACATTGCCAAATCAGAAACCTCTCATAATCTGCTTAATTTCAGCTTAATTTGCCCTTCATTTCTTGCAATCTGTTAGAATATAGGTCACCATAGGATTAGGGTTTGTTTGTGAGTTGTTTGGAAGTGTTGTGTGCTAGTTTACAAGTTTTAAAATTCATCTAAGTGCAAACTGAACCAGCAAGAGTCCATCAGACCCATAGTGCACTTACAGTAACTGTTTTTGCTATTTCTTGTGTGTATTTTGCTTTGTGCTTGTGTTTTTTTTAGCTTAATCTGACTCCCTACACTCCACTGAGTGTAGGGGTGCCAATTGTGTCCATTAAATCAAAGGCAATCAAAAGTTACAAGCAATTGAATCCACAACCCGTTTTTTAATACTGTCAGTGGGAACTCCTTTCCCACTGATAGCTTTGTTGTAGCCACTGCTACACTAAAAGACAGAAAACAAAGAAAAGGTCACTATCAGATTTCATAATTTTGTCTTTAGTGCTTAAATAGTGGAATTAGACCTTGAAACCAGTGCCATTCTTTTTCTTATTTAATTTATGATTTTTCTGATTAATAAAATTTTTATTTACTGTTCATTTAGTAATTTTTAGGTTATTTAGCTATTTTTAATTAATTTTAAAGTTTCTGTTTTTGTCTTTTAGTGCCAAAAAGTAATATTTTTAGGTTTAATCAATTTTTCTGAACTTAGAATAATATTTTAAGTTTTTTGGTTTAAAAATTAGTTAATGTTCACCTTTTTAATTAATTTTTATAATTAATTTAAGTTAATTAGGGTTTTAATTAAACTAGTTTTGTCATTTAGTGGGAAATTTAATATTTTTCAAGATTTTTCATTTTTCTACTGTTCATTAGAGTAAAATAGGATTTTTAAAATTGGTAGATTATTTTTAGCATTATTTAATTATTTTTTATAATTATTTTAATTTTAAAATAGTTTTTAGTAATTTAAAAATAGAAAAATAGTATTTAAAAATCATAAAAAATACTTTTTAGTCTTTATATAATATAAGAAAGTTATTTGTTTAATAAAATCATATTTTGGACATTTTGATTAATTATATTTAATTTTAGGGCTTTAATTAGCATTTAAAATTGAATATTTAATTAATAAAAGGTTTTAAAATATTTTTATTGGATTTTATTCCTTATGTATATTATTTTAGACTTGTTTTAGCTTATAATTAATTTTTAGGTTGAAAATTTTTATTTTTGTCGTTTTTTACGGTTTTACGTTTACGCCTTTTTCGTCGTAGTTTAATTAGTTTTCGTAACCGTCTTTTCTTTTCTAATCTCATTTCTTTCATAAATCTTCATAATCACAAACATCATATATCAACTCTTAACACAACACACTTGCCTCCTTGGGAAACGAACTTGCTTGGTCATTGGTGCTCGGTTTTCCTAAACCGACACTTAATACTTCCACCATTTGTCATCCTTTTCCTAAAGGGTACAAAATCACTACATCATTTTGGCGCCGCTGCCGGGGAGGCGTGTTGTGTTTTGGTTGAACCATTGTTGTTTTCTATATTAGCCATAATAGTATTTGTATTAATAGCACTCTATTAATACGTATTATCGTTTTTCGATTTTTGTGAATATTATTACTATATTGTATACGTAGAACAATAAATTTACAAGTACTCCAAATACGTGAGCAATCACAACCTTGATTCGGGATTTCATCACTCGATCATTGTATTCGAATCTCAAACCAAAGAAAAAAGGCAAAAATAGATAAATACTTTCGTGAAGCTTGATTTTGATAATACAAACTATAAGGTGGGTATAAGGCGGTTGTATTTCACGACCTAAAGGAAAAAGGCTCTTAAGTGCTTCGCGCCGCCTCGTTTCCTCCGCTTGCTTGTGCGTATTTGATTTTGAGAGTGAATCGAGGGTTTTGCCGCCCAAAGTATTATTAAGTATCATATATATTTTCTTGGTTTCATTTGATTAAACCCTCTTGAACGATTTGGTGTTCCACCATCGTTCTAAAGTCATCGAAGGCGTTCACTTCACGTGTTCGTTTTCATTCCTTGAGGCCTTTTTAATCGAGAGATTTGATTAAGGAGGAGATTTGTAGATTTTTGGTCTACTTAATACATTCCAAAAAATCCAAAAAAAGTTAAAAACAATCAAAAACCACAAAAAATTGAAAAACGTAAAAATACCAAAAAGAATCTTCTTTGCTCGCCTTCTCGTTGTACGTGACGTTTATGCAAACTCGCTCTAAAGCTAGACGTGCTCGTAAACGAAGAAACAAATCACTCACTCCTACTAGTGAGGACTCTCCTATTGACGAACCCATTGTAGTGAAAGAAGCACCCATGGCTAATCGAACTATGATGGAGTTGCTTCAAGCACCCACCGAGGGTTATGGAGAAGCGATTGTGATTCCCGCTATCCTTGCGGAGAATTTTGAGGTTAAGACGGGTTTGTTGTCCATGATTCAAAACAACAAGTTTCGAGGGGACGAAAAGGACAACCCGCATAACCACATTCGCCAATTTAATCGTCTCACCGCCACGTGCAAGTTTAAGGATGTTTCAAACGACTCGATTAAGATGATGCTTTTTCCGTATTCCTTAGCGGGGCCCGCAAAAATTTGGTTAGAGAAAGAGCCACCCAATTCTATATTGACGTGGAAGGATCTCGTTTCAAAATTCGTGAACCAATTTTTTCCGCCCTCTAAGACTACGCACTTGAAAAACGAGATTTCAAAGTTTTCGCAAGAGTTTAATGAGAGTTTTTCAACGGCTTGGAATAGGTTTAAGGAAATGTTGCACGAATGTCCTCATCATGGTTTTTCCGACTTACATCAAATAGACACATTTTACAATGGCTTGAACGATCATGAGCGTGATTATCTTAATGCCGCCGCGGGTGGTAATTTCTTGTGTAAGACGGTCGAGGAAGCATTGGTAATTATTGAGAATAGGTCTAAGGTGTATAGTCCTCGTAGCACGTCGAGTGTTCGTAAGGCTTCGTCTTCATCTTCACCTAGTTTGTCACACACCGTTGATGCTTGCCAAGTCGAGGCTAATTTGGAGAACAAAATTTTTGATATAGTGAAAGGCTTGTTAGTTGAGTTTAAAGTTGGTGAACAACCCGCTCCCGCTACGATTAAAGCGGTTGAGGTTTCTTGTATGTATTGTGGTGGAGCTCACGATTATTCCGAGTGCATTACCAACGGTGGTAACACTTCGAGTGCCTACGCGGCCGCGGGAACTTATAACCAAAACGGTCAAGTTCCTCGCACTAATCAATTGACTCCACCGGGTTTTTCACCAAATCAAAATGCTAACAATTATCGAAACAACCAAGTTGGTTACCAAAGCAATCAAAGGAACAATTATAAGGGTAATAACAACTATGGGAATCAAGGGAGTAGTAGTAATAGCCAATTGCAAAATCAAAATCAAAACCGTAATTTTCAAAATGCAAGTCAAGGTCTTCAAAATAACAAAGAACTTCCATTGGACTTTTTGAATTACACTACTTCAAATGATAAGATTATGGAAAACATTCAAGAGCAAATGGCTAATCAAGCTAAGGAGACGGCTAAGAATGCAAAGGAGTTAGCTAATTTCATTAAGGAAAATCTAGCCATGAGGAATGAATTGAAAAATGATTTTGCTAACCAAATTCGAGGTCAAAACAACAAGATAGAGCAAAGTCATGCTAGGCTTGAACAAAGAATTGACCAAAAAGCCGCTAGCCAAGATTTGAAGTTTAATAGTCAAGATGCTAAGCTTAATGCAATTTTAGAAGCCGTAATGGGAAACAAAGCCTCTACTTCGGGTAGTTTGCCTAGTAACACCGTTTCAAACCCGAAGGGAGAGATGAAAGTGATTACCACACGTAGTGGTAAGACACTTAAAGAACCGACTCCTCAACCAATTACTCCAACGGTGGAGGAAATTGAGGAAGAACCCGAGGTGGTGGTCGAAGAGGAGCATATTTCAAGCCCACAAAGTACCGCTCATGCCACACCTACGGTTGACCCATCACCCATTTTGGAACCCGAGATTCCAAAGGCTATGCCTATGCCCCAACCCACACCACCCTTGCCTTACCCATCGAGACTTAGGAAGGAGAAACGACAAGAGCGCGCCACTACCAATTTGAGCTTTTTATGAAAATGTTTCGTGACTTGCATTTTAATATAAGTTTTGCCGACGCCTTGGTCATGATGCCTCGATTTGCCGCTAACTTTAAGAGTATGTTGAACAACAAGGAGAAATTACACCAAATGTCTAGTTGTTCGTCGGTTTATCTTAATCGCATACCTCAAAAAGTCGGTGATCCCGGTAAATTTTTGATCCCTTGTGCAATTCAAGATATGGAAGAATGCTATGCCTTGGCCGATCTTGGTGCTAGCATTAACTTGATGCCACTTGCAATCTACAAGTCGCTCAATCTTCCTAATCTTACTCCTTCACGAATGTCTATTGAGTTGGCCGACCATTCCACGATTCTTGCATGTGGTTTGGCGGAAGACGTTTTTGTGAAAGTGGGGAAGTTCTACTATCCCGTAGACTTTATTGTTGTTGACATCCCCACGGATCCTCAAGTTCCTCTTATTTTAGGTCGTTCGTTTTTAGATACGTCTATGGCTTTGATTGATGTGCATGCTAGAAAGATCACCTTACGTTTCAACGACGAGGAACTTGTTATAAACGCAACTCAAAATTCTCAACTTTCTCATGTTTATTCCGTTGCTACCATAAACCTCGTTGATATGATCGACGTGGTTTGCGAGGAATTTTCACAAGAAGTTTTAGGGTTTGGTGATGAAGAAACTAGTGGCAATCCCACTATGTTAGATCCAATTCTTGATAATTCGACACCAACCTTCACTCCTTTCGAAGGTGGTGGTTTTACGTTGGAAGAATTCGATGTTCCACGTACTTGTGACGAAGACCTCGACAACTATGAGGACTTCTCGATTATCAAGGATTTTCTCAACGATTTCCCATTTCCTCCACCCGAGGAGGTTATGAGTATCGAACCCAAATCTTCACTTGAGGAACCACCTATCCTCGAGTTGAAAGATTTACCTCCTCACCTCGAGTATGTCTATTTGGAGGAGGACGACAAGTTGCCGATTATTATTGCGAAGGAACTTTCGAATGATGAAAAAACCGCACTTGTCGATGTTCTTAAGGACCACAAAGGGGCGATTGCGTGGAAGTTATCCGACATTAAGGGAATCGATCCCAAATTTTGTACACACAAAATATTAATGGAGGAGGATTTCAAGCCAACAATCCAAAGTCAAAGGAGGGTGAACCCCAAAATTCACGACGTCATCAAAAAGGAGGTCCTTAAACTCCTTGACGCGGGAATGATTTACCCTATTTCCGATAGCCCTTGGGTGAGTCCTATTCATTGTGTCCCTAAAAAGGGAGGGATGACCGTTGTGCCAAACGATGCCAACGAGTTAATTCCCACAAGACTCGTGACCGGATGGAGAGTGTGCATTGACTATCGTAAGTTGAACGAAGCCACTCGAAAAGACCATTTTCCCTTGCCCTTCATGGACCAAATGTTGGAGCGTCTTGCGGGAAACGATTTCTATTGCTTTCTAGATGGTTTTTCCGGTTACTTCCAAATTCCCATCGATCCTCGTGATCAAGAAAAAACTACGTTTACGTGTCCATATGGAACGTTTGCCTATCGTAGAATGCCATTCGGACTTTGCAATGCACCGGGAACTTTTCAACGATGCATGATGGCTATTTTTCATGATATGATCGAGAAGACGATGGAAGTCTTCATGGATGACTTTTCCGTGTTTGGTGATTCCTTTACTTCGTGTTTGTCGAACCTTGAGAGAATGTTAAAACGTTGTGAGGAAACCAACCTTGTGCTCAATTGGGAGAAGTGTCATTTTATGGTTAGAAGTGGAATCGTCTTAGGGCACAAGGTCTCGAAAGCGGGGATTGAGGTAGATCAAGCTAAGGTAGACGTCATCGCCAAATTACCTCACCCCAAAACCGTCAAGGGAGTTAGGAGTTTCCTAGGCCACGCGGGCTTTTATCGACGATTCATCAAGGATTTCTCGAAGATTTCTCGACCCATTACACATCTACTTGAAAAAGAGGCACGTTTTGTCTTTGACGAAGATTGTGTACGAGCCTTTGAGATCCTTAAGAGGAAACTTACCGAAGCTCCCATTCTTGTTGCTCCAAATTGGAACCTCCCCTTTGAGCTTATGTGTGATGCTAGTGATTACGCTATAGGGGCCGTTTTGGGGCAACGTCATGATAAGCACTTCTTGCCTATACACTATGCTAGCAAGACGATGACCGAGGCTCAACTTAAATACACTACAACGGAAAAGGAGTTCCTTGCCGTGGTGTATGCATTTGAGAAATTCCGACCTTACCTCGTCTTGACGAAATGCATAGTGTATACGGACCATTCGGCTATCAAGTATCTCATGGCTAAACAAGATGCAAAGCCGAGATTACTTCGTTGGATTCTCCTCCTTCAAGAATTTGATCACAAAATCGTTGACAAAAAAGGAGCCGAGAATCTAGCGGCCGACCATCTCTCTCGTTTGGAAGATCCTCACCAAAGTATTTACGAGCCTAAGGAAATCACCGAAACATTTCCGCTCGAGACACTTGGTGTAGTGAATTCCAAACTTGATTCTTCTACCCCATGGTTTGCGGATTTTGCAAATTACCATGCGGGTAACTTCATCATTAAGGGTATGACAACTCAAGAAAAACGAAAATTCTTTCGTGATGTCAAGTTCTATTTTTGGAACGACCCTTACTTGTTTCGAACTTGTGCGGATCAAATCATCCGCCGTTGTGTATTTGGCACCGAAGCTTCTAACATCCTTAGAGCTTTCCATGAGGGACCCACGGGTGGTCACCACGGTGCTAATCTCACGGCTAAAAAGGTGTTTGATGCCGACTTCTTTTGGCCTACTATTTACCGAGATGCACAAGATCTTGTGAAGTCTTGTGATTCATGCCAACGACAAGGAAAATCCTCACAAAAAGATGAAATGCCACAAAATATCATTCAAGTATGTGAGATCTTTGACGTTTGGGGCATAGACTTTATGGGGCCGTTCCCATCATCTCGTGGAAATAAGTACATTCTCGTTGCGGTTGACTACCTTTCTAAGTGGGTGGAGGCAAAGGCCTTGCCCACCAATGATGCTCGTGTGGTAGTCAAGTTCTTGAAAAGTTTGTTTGCTAGGTTTGGAACCCCTCGTGCTATCATAAGCGATCGTGGAACCCATTTTTGTAATGACCAATTTGAAAGGGTCCTAAGGAAATATGGGGTTACACATCCTCTTTCTACGGTTTATCACCCACAAACGAGTGGGCAAGTCGAGGTTTCAAACCGAGCATTGAAGAGGATCTTGGAGAGATCCGTGGGGGAAAACCGACAATCATGGTCGGATAAGTTAGACGATGCTTTATGGGCCTTTAGGACCGCTCATAAGACACCCATTGGGTGCACTCCCTATAAGCTTGTGTATGGAAAGAATTGTCATTTGCCTATCGAGTTAGAACACAAGGCTTATTGGGCCCTAAAGCATTGTATTGATGACATGGAGACCGCGGGAAAAAACCGGAAAATGCAATTAAATGAATTGGATGAATTGAGGGATATTGCTTATGAAAACTCATTGATTTATAAAGAGAAAACTAAAAAGTTGCATGATTCTAAAATTAAAAACCGGGTTTTTAACATTGGGGATCAAGTTTTACTTTTTAATTCAAGATTGAAAATATTTTCCGGTAAATTGAAATCCCGTTGGTCCGGTCCATTCACCGTGACTCAAGTATTTCCGTATGGGACCATCGAGCTAGCTCAAGATGATGGTCCTAACTTCAAGGTGAATGGACATAGGTTGAAGCACTACTTTGGTGGGGAAGTTCCATCCTTGAACTACCTCGACCAAGTCACCTTCCCCAATGATAATTAGTATTGAGGGGATCGAGTCGAGCTCATGACTCGGTAATCAAAAACGAGGTGCCTCGTGGGGGAGTCCCATGCTTATCCTATGTACATATTATCGCTTTCTTAGTCTAATGTAGCTTACGTGTGGGGATTCGTGCCCTTCCAACCTTTGTTTCGTGGTTGTTTGTGCATTGTGGTTTTTAGATCATGATCTTCACGATTGGAGCCTCTCGTGTTCGTTTTATGGGAGCACTCGATCGTTTGCTTTGGAGACATTTCTCAATATCCATGATATATACTTTTGATGTTCTAACCTTAGGTTTTTAGCACACTTCATAAACGGCTATTAATTTAACGGTTACACCCTTTCCATGCTAGATTAGGCATTCGACTACGTCTCTAGTATGGGGGTGTTTTCACCCCTAGACTCGAAACATTGAGGACAATGTTTAACTTTAGTATGGGGGGGTGAATAGATACTTGCCTTGCCAAACCTTCACGCTTTCCAAAGTTTATCGTTTTTGTTTATCGTTTTGTTGCAAAATAAGGCTAAAAATGGCCAAATTTTAAAATTTTTCTCATGTTTTATAAGTGTTTGAAGACACGAATGTAGATTTTCCGATGGCGAGAATAAGAGTAATTTTTGACTCGACCGTGCGTGTTGAGCACTTAGCTTTGGTTCCTTAACTACACATTAGGCTAAGTCTCTTAAATGAGGACGAGAAATGATAGAGTTAATTATAAGTTACTATGCTAAACGTAGAGTACTCGTATTCTTTCAAAAACTCATGTGTTCTCGTTGTTTGCTTATTCTCCCTTCGCATGTAAATATTTTTTGCTTAATAAATATTGATTTAGCGGTTTAGTTAGGATTGTTGGGTTTCTAGTCTTTTCTAGTAGCTTCCGTGTAATTAAATTGGGAAGACATTAAGGTATCGCCAGCGTCACGGTTTTGAAGTATTGGCACCCTAATAATCGAAAGCTTCACCTAATAATAAGATTTCAAGTGCTCACCTAAATTAAGCAAACAATTTGAAAGCTCACAAGGCCGAAAAATCTATGCCCAAATTGAAAGTGAATCAAGCCTTAATCTTCGAAGCTTTAAAGATCCAAAATTCGCTTTAGCGTGAGGATATACGTCTTTGGCTAATAAAACCACCGATGAGGCGGATAATAAAAGGCAAGGCAAGACCGAAGTCATAATAAAAGCTTCATGGCGAAGTTGAATAAAAGATGGAGGTAAACCAAAGATAATAAGGCCCTTCCGTTAGGGGGCGTATAAAAGTCTTGGTAATAAGTCTCATGTTCAAAACCGTTATAAAACCGTGTTTATCGATTCTTCTTGTCAACTTAATTTTTTAACATCGTTGTCTATTAGGAGGGGTTATTGATTTGATGGTCTTAGTTACACCGTTAGGACTCTATTTTTAGACCTAAATCTCTATTATCGCATAAGTCAAACAATGTATCCTCGTGAAACATTCAAGACATCATAAAATATAAGAGATACAACTTAGGAATAATGGGAGAATAAGTACGTGATTAGGGCATATGAGTAGTGTTAGCATTACTAACTTATAATGACAATGATCTCGTTGCACGCTTAGCATGGAATTGAAGTGAAAATCGAGGACGATGAAATTATTTCTAACGAAGCATTCACGTGTTCTTATTCTATGAACCTAAACGTCCCATTTTGTGATGAAAATCATACATTATGTCTATAACACAAGTAGTAGTAATAGTAGTAGTATAGCTAGTTTATCATTTCAATAAAGTGAATAAAAATGAATTTTGGAGATGCTACGATACTTTATTCTAGCATTGCGTGAGGGCACGACAATGGTTTAGTATGGGGGAGTGATGAGACGGCTTTTATACATGGTCTCATCGTTCTTTTTGGACTTAAAATGCATTAAATATCATCAAAATACCCAAATATATGCCTGTGTTTGTTGCTTGTGTAATTTAGGTACGGATATTGAGAAAATGACAAAAGATCACAAGAATCACGCAAAAACGAACACGGGAAACGAAGCCGCACGATGAACCAAGCCCTAGTGAGGAATTTTCCAAAGAAAACCCTTGAAGATTTGAAGAATATTGAAGATTGGTCCTCCAAGTTTGAAGAATTGAGACTTTATACCCTTGTATCTTCATAATTACAAGTTTGGTCCCTAAAGTTTGTCAAAATTACAAAAAGGACCCTTAACTTTGAAGAATTGGCAAATTTAGTCCCTCATCAAATCTAAATTGTCAAATATGGTCCTCCAAGAAGTCAACCAACAAGTCAAAGCCTTGAAGTTTGAAGATATGGCAAATTCAGTCCTTGGAAAATGAAGAAATTGCATAAATGGTCCTTGTTTCAAGTTTACAAAAACATTGTGCCAAAAATGCAAATTGCTGAAAGTTATTAACAAAGGAAATATAGAATTTGCCATTTAAATGCAAAGTGAAGTAAACAAGAAACTTTGGGGGGCATTTCTGCCAAGACAGCCAAACCCCACTAGCCACTAAAATCATGACACCTCACCCACTGACCCGTTTACCCTACCCAAACCCACCTTATTACCCGACCAGCCCAATACCCTAACCCAAGTCAATGACCCAGTCAACCACCCACTTAAACCTGTTTATTATTAAATTAACTTTTTTTTGAACCCTTATTTAATTATTAAAACAGGCGGGTAACACCTTTTTCACCCCTAACTTAATCAAAACACACACCAACACACACACTTATGAATGATAAACCCTAATCCCAATCTAATTCAAACCAAGGGGGTTTGACCCAATTAACTCCAGATTGGTGATTTACCCACCCACAAACAAAACCCACCACCTATCACCCTCTCCCGTGACCCCAAAGTGGACCCCCCATGTTCCCCTGTCACCCCGTTTATGGCAAACTCAGCATCTTTCAGCCCTCCAACGGTTTGGATGCAATTCCTTGCTCCCAAAGGAGTTTTTGGACGACTCAAGATCATTTTTTACAACTGGCATCACATGTTACCACCATTGACTCAAGATTCAAACGGATTTGACCAAGAATATGCGAATTTTCCAAGGGCAGTTTAGGAAGTTCATTGTTAGGGTTTTATGTAGCCTAGAATGTTCTTTTAGCATTATAAAAAGGGAGCTGGCTTGTAGCTTAACCTTTGTTCCAGTTTCTATGTATTTTTATTTTCTTAAAATTAATGAAAAGTTTTTACCCTACATGAAACTGTGATCCAACTTTCTTTTCAGCATTTTAAGTTTGAAGTTTGTTCTTCTTTAATCCGTTTTACAATTTTCAAGTTTGTTATTTAAGCTTTCACTTGTTTTCAAAATTTTCAGAAACTTATTTTTGCCTTATGACTTACTGCTATAAGCCACTCAGCAAGCTTCTTAAAACAAGCTTATTGAGTCACTTATAGCTTGTCTCTTCTCTCTTTGTTGGTTGTGGTGTGCAGGAAACAAGGATCCATCAAGTTCCATTCTACCCATTTTCTTGTCATTTGCTCTCAAACCAATCCAATCACACTTGATCTGCACAAGCCCGGGCTTGTAGGAGGTGGCTTATCAGCCACTGTTGGGCTTGGAAGTAAGCCCAACAAGGTAGCCCTTGTTATCCATTTCCATTTTTTATGTTTCTGTAAATTTCATGCTTTATGTGATTTTTCTTGTTAATTGTTAAGAATCTGTTTAAGAGCCTGAATTTGTTTCATTTGGATGATATATGCATGATATAAGTCCTTTGTTTCAGTTTGGTTTAGTTGTAAGTTGATTTGATTTGAAAAAAGTTTGGTTTCAGTTTTAAGGGGGTGTTTGGATCTGCTATCTAGGTTGAGTGTTGGACTGAAAATTAGCCTAAAAAGGATCTAGATACACTTAATAGGTGGTATTGGGTCTGTGTTGTCATTTGGTTTCAAGATTGGTAGGATAAAAATAGGTTTGCATGTTTAAAATTTGTTAAAACATTGCCAAACCAGAAACCTCTCATAATCTGCTTAATTTCAGCTTAATTTGCCCTTCATTTCTTGCAATCTGTTAGAATATAGGTCACCATAGGATTAGGGTTTGTTTGTGAGTTGTTTGGAAGTGTTGTGTGCTAGTTTACAAGTTTTAAAATTCATCTAAGTGCAAACTGAACCAGCAAGAGTCCATCAGACCCATAGTGCACTTACAGTAACTGTTTTTGCTATTTCTTGTGTGTATTTTGCTTTGTGCTTGTGTTTTTTTTAGCTTAATCTGACTCCCTACACTCCACTGAGTGTAGGGGTGCCAATTGTGTCCATTAAATCAAAGGCAATCAAAAGTTACAAGCAATTGAATCCACAACCCGTTTTTTAATACTGTCAGTGGGAACTCCTTTCCCACTGATAGCTTTGTTGTAGCCACTGCTACACTAAAAGACAGAAAACAAAGAAAAGGTCACTATCAGATTTCATAATTTTGTCTTTAGTGCTTAAATAGTGGAATTAGACCTTGAAACCAGTGCCATTCTTTTTCTTATTTAATTTAGGATTTTTCTGATTAATAAAATTTTTATTTACTGTTCATTTAGTAATTTTTAGGTTATTTAGCTATTTTTAATTAATTTTAAAGTTTCTGTTTTTGTCTTTTAGTGCCAAAAAGTAATATTTTTAGGTTTAATCAATTTTTCTGAACTTAGAATAATATTTTAAGGTTTTTGGTTTAAAAATTAGTTAATGTTCACCTTTTTAATTAATTTTTATAATTAATTTAAGTTAATTAGGGTTTTAATTAAACTAGTTTTGTCATTTAGTGGGAAATTTAATATTTTTCAAGATTTTTCATTTTTCTACTGTTCATTAGAGTAAAATAGGATTTTTAAAATTGGTAGATTATTTTTAGCATTATTTAATTATTTTTTATAATTATTTTAATTTTAAAATAGTTTTTAGTAATTTAAAAATAGAAAAATAGTATTTAAAAATCATAAAAAATACTTTTTAGTCTTTAGATAATATAAGTAAGTTATTTGTTTAATAAAATCATATTTTGGACATTTTGATTAATTATATTTAATTTTAGGGCTTTAATTAGCATTTAAAATTGAATATTTAATTAATAAAAGGTTTTAAAATATTTTTATTGGATTTTATTCCTTATTTATATTATTTTAGACTTGTTTTAGCTTATAATTAATTTTTAGGTTGAAAATTTTTATTTTTGTCGTTTTTTACGGTTTTACGTTTACGCCTTTTTCGTCGTAGTTTAATTAGTTTTCGTAACCGTCTTTTCTTTTCTAATCTCATTTCTTTCATAAATCTTCATAATCACAAACATCATATATCAACTCTTAACACAACGCACTTGCCTCCTTGGGAAACGAACTTGCTTGGTCATTGGTGCTCGGTTTTCCTAAACCGACACTTAATACTTCCACCATTTGTCATCCTTTTCCTAAAGGGTACAAAATCACTACATCAGCTTGGCAATGGTTAAGTGTAGGGGATTTGATAGGTGTGAAAACACCCATCCTTTTACCACTTATTTCTTGCTAAAACAAGACCAAAACACGTATTTAATATCATTTGTTTGGAATTATGCGTGGTTTTTGTGTTATTGTGTTTTCAGAGTCAACCGGATGAATATTGAAGAAAACATGGGATTACACGGGCTTTATCAAAGAAAAAGACTCAAGATGAAGTCTATTGTCCAAGAGATGCAAAAGATTTGAAGTCATTGTGCCTATTTGAAGATTAATCAAAGAATAGAGCCAAAGATGGAAGATTCATATATGTCGAAGAACTCGAGTCCATTAAACAAAAAGATTATAAGACGAGTTGGAATTATTCACCGACACTTCTCAAATCCGGGTCGGAAACGTTTATTTAGAAGAAACGTAAAGACTAAATAAGAAAGAAGAAAAGAAGCCCAAAACCAAGCCCATTCACAAAGCCCACAAGACATGCCTATAAATAGGACCTTACTTCACAAAAATGAGACACTTAGTTAGTCTTAGTTTAGTTTTTCATTTTTCTCTAGTTTTAGAGAGAGAAAGTTCCAAACTTTCTCTCACTAAATTTCTTCTTTGTTTTTATCTTTCAAATTTTAAGCTTTTCATTAATCTTTGTACTTTGAGTTCTTTTAATTAAAAGTTTAAGTTTAAGTTTATGTTCTTTAATCTCTTCCTACATTTCTTGGTTTAATTTTACCTTTGATTCGAAATTTACAATCTATACGGTTTGATTTTGTTTCATGTTTAAGTTGTTAAAAGATTAATCTTTTTACTACTTTTTAAGCTTTTATTTGATTTAGGCTATAAGTTCTTTATGCTTATTAGCTTACTTCATGCTTTAGCTTATTGTTTTCGGATTTCATCAAACTTTAAGTCATTCAAAAGTTTCGTTTATAAAGTTTTTGATTTAACGTTTTCAAAAGTTGTCAAATTTAAGCTTTTTGAGTCGTTTAAGTTTTGGATTGGTTAGCTTATTGATTTTGCTTATTGAGGGTTTAGCTTTTCACCATTTTCGGATTAGTTTTGCATTTCATCGCAATTTAAGGGTTATACACATTCCGACGGGTGCTTATTTTGATCGCAATAACCCAGGTGTGGGTTCTACTTTGCGACCGGGTAGTAATTCCCCCTTATTCCGATCTGGATTGCGATCGTTTATTGCGATCGCACATTCCGACGGGATTTAAGGTCCTTTTTGAATCGAAACTCTGCCCAATTCTCGACAGCTACATTCCGATCTGGTACAACATTCCGATCTGAACAATATTGCGATAGGTGTGCTTAGATTTCATACATTCCGATCTAGATCATTCCGATAGCTGCACTTTGCGATAGACCATATTCCGATAGAAGTTTACCTTGACATTCCGATGGACTCCACTTTGACATTCCGATGGGTCGTTGTAGTTACATTCCGATGCTTTTGATTTTAATGCATTCCGATAGAAATAATTTTCCATATTCCGATAGAACAAGTTTTTAAGTATTAATTCAATTAAGTTTTCAAAGTATTTGTCTAATCTTTTCTTTACGTTTTCAAGCATTTACTTTTAACTTGTCAATCTAGTTTAATCTTTCAAAGCTTTAATTTTACTCTTCGACACTTACTTATTTGTCATTAGTTTAAAATAGATAAACAAACCAACACCTTTTTATTAAGCAAGAACAAATCATTCCACTTAGAGCCGTGATCAATTCGAGGAGATACCGAGAACAATCTAGAACCCAATGAAAATATTTGTATCAACTAGCAGTACCGGTTTAAAACTACTATAATTCGATTGTAAAGAGTTACACTACTATAATTTGATTGTAAATAGCTAATGAGCTAATGTGATTTTCTTTTGGATTTCATAGGGTTGAATTATGCACTTGGGATGGACGTGTGAAGACTTGGCCAGGCGGGAGTGTAAGGTGAAAAATTTGCATCCTAGATGCATAGTAAGCGCATTTCCTTTTATGTAATGCACCTAATATAAATCATCAAATTTTGTAGCTGCGTTTCTTTGTCAGTGCGTAACCTTGCAGTGCTATATGCTATTAGAACGCGCAAACGCGCTTATGATATGTTAAAGTGAGAATATATAAGAGTAAATTCGGGATTCTATTTGCATCTTATATTGACACTTTCTATTTTATTGTTTTTTTAATGAATTTTTCTAACACACATTCCCATATGCCATTACAGTGAACACAGTGCGCTTCCTCTGAAATTCCATTGATGTATGCATGTTAGAGCGAAGTCTGCAATGAAGCAGGTTACGAGTGGTGATAGTGATATTTATGTTCTTAAGCAGCACTATGAGAAGGAGGTTCAAAACTTGGAACAAGAGAAGAAATTTAAGACTAGGATAAAGAGGAGAAATTTCCAGGTATTCCCACTTTAGTCATTTATCTCAAATACAATCATCTCTTTGAGTTACTACTATAATTTCTGGTCATTTTTATGGTGAATATCCTCAAATATCAAAATACCACTAAACCAAAACAAATTTTGTAGGATTTGCAATTTGACATAACCTAAGCCTTTGTGTGTTACAATGGCAAGATATAAAATGTCTACAAAGCCACCATCCATACAACCCCTTATTTAAGCTACTTTTTCAACAAGCGCTTTTGGTGTGGTTTCTTTGAAAAACTTTCTCTTTAAAAAATTATATATTGTGTTTGGATACAATTATAACCAAATAAGTCTTTCTTCTAAATAAGTTGGAGCGGTTTCATAAACGTTATCCATGCAAATCTTAATTCGTGTCGCTCATCAGTGGCGACATGTGTTTCAGGTGACGCTGATGCATTTGAACACCAGACAAAGGCATTGCATCGGTAGGCAGAGGCAGATGCCAAATAAATTGTCTCAAGTATTTTACCAATGCAAACCAAGACTTCGGAAATGAGCCAGTAGATATTGGTTGGTATGCTGTGAAAAAGTGTGTTGAACACTCCCATGACCTTATGTTGAAAGCTCTGAAAAGAGGCCCGTGATCAAAGCAGGAACAAGAAGATGTATTTGAACCAATTACAGTACATGAGAACAATTTCTTTGATGTTTGATATATCACAAGGATCAGTTAACGAAGTTGATACGCCTACCACGCCGACGACGAGAAGTACGCAAACCATCCACCGAACCAACCACCGCGGCGGAGCGCGGGTACAAGACCTAGTATCCTTAATAAAAGGAAGTTCCCGTCACACACTGAACATATTTTATTAATCCCACTCACATTCTCTCCCTCTTACAACTTATGGTTTGTGTGTGTCCATGTTTTTGTAGCACTTTGTTGTTCTCCGCCGTTGATCTTGAGATGGATTCCTGTAGCACTCCTTCATTTGGTGTCGTTGATTATCACATACCTAAAACATTTATACATTTATCCCCATATGTGTGGCTTATAGTGAGATCAATAGAGAAACATGTTCTCTCTTTAAAAATAAATCCCATCTTATTTGGATATAATAGGTCAATTGGTTGCGATCTTCGTTAACTAAAGGCCGTAAGTCACCACCATAGTCGATAACATCAGGTTTAATTTGATGTTTGTTATTAATAATGATTTAGTTTTAATTGATTTTTTATTTGATATTGTCTGATTTGAAATTAGGGTTGTCATGAGATGTTCAAATTAGGGTTTATGCCAGAAATTGGGGATTTTATAAGGTTTATTTTTAATTGATTCATTAGCTTCCGTTCTAAAAAAATTGATTCATTAGCTGGTTTTTAAATTTGGGTTGTCATACAATTTTCAAATTAGGCATTCTTTCAGAAAGGGGGGTCATATTATTTGCATTGTGGCAGGATGGGCGTTCTAAGTTCCCAGTCATAATGTTAGGCCATTGGAAGGTGATGCTATTTGCACTGGGGCGGAACGACCTTCTTAGGCTCGCAACCATGGCGGAGATATGTAAATTTTTGTCTCTTTACATACTTGTACTCCATGGAAAAATAAATTGAATTTTTAAGTTGTGGTGACTATAAAAGGCGTCGAGAAAGCTGAGATGGTCTACGGCGTGGAGCGACAACCTTTTATGGTTGCAACCATGGCAGACGCGTCCTCTTAGTTCGATTATTAGCCTATGTAAGCCGTATGTTGGATGTTTCATCATAAGTTGCATATTATGAAAATTTACACGTAGCCGCATCTTGGCAGGGCAGTCGCTTCATGAATGTGATTGCAGCCTTGCTATGATCACTTATTAGAAGTCATATATAAACTGAGGTGAGATCATTTGTATCTTGCCGGGCGACCTTCTATGGTCGCACCCGTGCATGCCGTGTTTTCTGCCTGGTACAAAACACTGTAATATTAGAGTATGCATCCTTAGAATTTGCACTCACTCGGGCTATGATGAGTTTAACAGCGCGTGGTAAATATGAGATTACGCGTATCTTGGCGGGGCAACATGCCGATGTTGCAGCCATGGCGTGCCTATCCGCTTTTCCCTCAATTGTGCCTATCTGAGCCTATAATGCCTTGAATTGTTTTTAGAGATTATACTCTTTTGTAAAAGTTATACTGTAATATAACATAGCAAGCCATGTTGGGTTTAAGATGAAAGATATAAAAAAAAAATCAAGCCCTCGATGCCAACAATCTTTTCGTTTGCCCTATCCATGTTGCGCCATGGTTATGGTGTGTGCCGATGGAAATGCGCGTAGGAGCTGCAGAAGGGTATCGTTTGTTTCCTTTTTTGGCATGCAAATTATTGTCGGCATATGTGATAATCCAACAACAGCGAAGCCAACAACAGATGTTGCTAAAGCTAGAACAAATACACCCGGTACTAAAGCGATATTCGGACAAAGGATTATCCAGGTATGACATTCTATTATTAGTCTCGATGTTAAATATGTGTAAATAAATTTTCCACTTTCATGTTCTTGACGAATCGAGTTTCTCAAGGCATGAGTCCCTAACTGTTGGATATTGTTTAACACTATAGGAAGGTTGCGGCGTACGCATCAGTTGTGAGTGCGGTCGTCGGAGATGTTAGGGGCTGACATGTGTACATTTAGTTGAAGAGATGGAGGCTGCATTTTTTGTTATGGGATTCCAGTTATAGGTGTTTCGTAATCCATAAATCAAATATAAATGCTTTTTAAATTGGTGTGTGTCGCTAATTTTACTTTCTTTCATAGGCGAACTAGCCAAAAAACAACCAGATGACTACTGAATGGCTGCTAAATAACGGCCAATACCCCCTTACTGTACCAAATAATGCTCACGGTCCAATCAGTGACGATGTTCAAGGCATATCTGATATGGCTGATGTGTGAGACATAATCCGTGAGCAAACCAATGGTGTGGATGTTGCTGGAAACATCACATATGAGGCACCTAAAGTTGATGAGAGTAGTCTTGGTCTGGTCCTTGTCGGAATGGGGTTGTGAGGGTGTGATGCTTCTTGTTGATGTGGAGTGTTCTGTCTTTATGAGCTCATGGACACCTTTAATAAGTAAGTGCTTTGTTTTAAGTCCTTCACGTGTTTGTTTGACCTTATATTACGGGCTTATCGCTTATTTGGTTTTCGCCTTATTTTTTACATAAGCTTGATTTTTTATTGCAGCCTAATTAGTTTTGCACCTTTTTGGTCGACTTGGTTATGTTGAAAATCTGTAATATCAGAATTTGTTTTGGTTTTTAATTAGTCCGGTTTTATTTGGTTTAAATGGTGATGTTGTAAATGGGTTTTGGATGCCATGTGTTTTTATTCATGAGTAAATTGGGCACCAAGTATCATGTTAAAATAAAAGATTAGAGGTTTTATTTTAAAAGGTTAATACAAAACATAAGGCTATTTTCCTTATTTTCCTTTATGAATTCCTGTTAATTTGTTATGAAAAGTGTCTTTGGATCGTGGTTTGGGTGATAAGAATTATAATACACATGCAATTGTATCCAGATTTGCGGATGCGTCATCTATAGTGTCAATTAAGCGTCACCCAGTCTTTGCTTGCTGAAAACGTGACCAAAATCCCAGGTGTATGTAATACCAACAATCAGGTGTGCATTTGATATGTATCCAAATGTTTCAATTCGCGAATCACTTGACTGATCTGTGAATGTGTCCCCCTCATAAATAAATGGGTTTAAATGTATCTAGCGATGAAATTACGAGCTGTTTGAAATTGCCAATTGAAATTGCTTATCTGCTTATGTGTATGAATGTTTTGGCAGATGTGGCTTGCCAGGACCCGCATTTTGGCATGGCGACCATTTGGTCGCAGCCATGGCAGGTTTCTACGTACGCCTTCTGTACGTCCATGCATGAGACTCGGATATACTTCATATATGTAGTCGAAACATGATGGTTTGAACATCTTAATAGGCTGTGATGAATGTGTGCAGAGCTTCAAATGACCATGATACCACTGAGTCTTGGCGGGGCAAAATGCTGATTTTGTAACCATGCCATGTGTATCATATCTTTCATTCCTCACATACCTGAGCCTCATTAGAGCCGGATGATCTATATGTTGAATTCCACAAGTAAATCATTCAGTGTGCGCTAAACTGTGTGATTTGATTAAAGATGTTGCTTTGGCGGATACTCGATACACACCTTTTTCAGTCTTATTAGGCAGGTCAAGCGGCAATTCCAGGTTGGTTACATTTGTACTCAGTGTGAGCTAAACTGTGTGATTTGACTAAAGATGTTTCGGCTTATTTGGTTTTGGGTTTATGTTTCATAGGATCATTTTTTGTGGCTTATTTTGAATCTTTTCCGCTTATATAAGTTTCTTATGTTATGATAAGCTTGAATAAGCTGAAAAATTTCAGAACAGGCTGCACAAAGTGAGAGCTTTTAAAATGTACCTAAATGGGTTTGTTGGTTAGCAGGCCAGGTATGATATGAAAAAAACTGTCATAATGAGCATATTGTTTCATTATCTAACTCCCTCTTTCTTTCTACGCATAATGATGTCGCAGCCAACATTGTGTGTCGTTGCACCTAAACGGCGTATGTAACTACAAATTACGGCCGAGAGTAAAGGAGATGTTAATTTTGTATGCGTGACTTGACGAATGCAAAGCCGCAACACCATCTAACCAGGTAATGACTCAAAACTGCACGTGGTTTATAATTTGTAAGCGTTCTGACATCAAGCTGAAAGCCCGTTTGAATTTCTATGAAATCATCTCTATAACTCTTGATATGTAAGATACGGAGTTTTGGTTGAATTAAATATGTGGTTTGTTGGTTCTTAGTGCCTAGCTCGCATTTCTGATCACCTAATAAGCATCAAAGAGACAATGTTCTAGAATACTATGTTGGAAATACGTTTTACGTATTTATGAAGGATCGGTCGCTCCAACGATAATCATGTAATGGGCTCGTGATCTATTTACTTTATGTATGGTCCATATAGCCCACATGTAGGGTGGGCTATATATAACCCCTCCTAGCATGTTAGGAGGGGGTTGTTGATTCCATTTTCACTTAATCATATTTTCCACTTTCACTTTCTCTCTCTAGTTCTCTCCCTTCTCTCCTTTCTCTCTCTAATCCCTCATCTAATTCCTTCATTTCTTCTTTATTAATCAATCAATCAACCACATTAATCCACCAAATCAATGATATAGAATAGGCCATAAATTACGTAGACCTTCAATTGGTATCAAGAGCCATGGTTAGTTTGGTTTATTCTTCTTTTATTTTGTTTGATTTTGGTGGGTTTTGATTTAATCATGCTTAAACTTTAAAAAGTTTGTATTTTTTATAAAAAGTTTGTGTTTTTATGTGTTAAATCATATCAAATCTTCAAATTTATTTACTTTTTAGATAAAAAATCACAAATTTTTATATAAAAATCAAATTTTTCTTATATAAAACATTAAAAAGTTTGTGTTTTTAAAAAAGTTGGTGTTTTTTTTTATATAAAAGTTTTTGTTTTTCTCTTTTTAATTTTGTGTTTTTATAAAAAGTTTGTATTTTTTTATTGTTTTTTATCACAAGTTTAATAATCAATTTAGATAAAAAGTTGGTATGTTTTCTAAATTTTATCAATTTATATAAATTTTTATCAATTTTATCTATTTTTATTTTTTTTATTAGTTTTATTTTTACGTGTGTTTGTTTTATAATCATTTTTAATAATCTGTTCATCTTTTCATTTTTTTTAATCAGTCTTTTTTTAATCATTTTTTACTCAGTTATTTTTTAATCAAAATTTTTTTAGATCCGTTTATCAGTCCAAATCCGTCATCTTTTCATCTGTCCAAAGTCAGTCCTATTGTCCATATCATCAAAACTGTCCAATTGTCCAAATATTTCAGTCCATATCTTCGAGTTTCGAGCCTGTTTCTGTCAGTCTAAAAGTTCCGAATCAAACCGAAAACTTCCGAACCAAACTCTTCCGAACCAAATTGTTCCGAATGAACAAAACATCCGAATCAACAACATCCGAATGAACAACATCCGAATGAACAACTTCCGAATCAATTTTTAATAAAAAACTTCCGAATCAATTGTTTTGAAAAAACTTCCGAATCAATCTTTAAAAACACTTCCGATTCGGAACTCTTCCGAATGAATGAAAAGTTCCGAATGAAGCTCATTCAAATATAACGGAACATTTGTTTTGGTCTCGACTCAAATTTAAAATACTCACCTCTCGTCTGAACAAACCTTCGACAACCTCACCACTTTGACTCTCGAAAACACTAGACTCAACAAACACACCCATCACAACCGAGACATCCACACTCATACTCACCTCACTCGACTAGACCTCTCACGACTCGACTCTCGACTCACCACTTACCCTCGAACCCCTCTCTCTCGGACACCCTCTTTCGAACTCCCCACCCTCATCAGAACAGAACCAAAGACAAAACCCACTCATAGACAACACTCCTCTCACCTCTCAAACCCACACAACACAACTAACACACCCATCCTCGAAAACCCTCGTCCCACACCCACTCTCGTCTCTCACACCTCTTGACACCTCACACCCTCCCCTCACCAACACCTTCACACCCAACAGTACCCTCGACCCGCACCCTCGACCCACACCCTTGCCTCGACAGACGAACGACCCTCACATACACTCCCTCACAACATACACCCTCGGACATCCATTCTCACCCCGACTCCCTCAAGACTCGTCTACAGACTCCAACACTCATTTAATCAAAAACCAAAACCCTGACCCTCACACAGACTCGACATCCATATCCCCAAAACCAACTCGACAGAAAGACTCTACAGTAGAGAGAGAGACTCAAAACATTAAATCATAAAGACCCTACCTGAGACCAATCAATTGATCTTGAAGACGACTCTGCTTGGTTAGGGTTGTTTTATTCGGCTTGGATCAAATCAATTGATTAAAACTGAAACATCATCAATTGGTAAAACGTCATGGGGATCGAAGATTGATTTGTATGAGAGGAATATTTGGTGGCTGAGTATTGATATAAAGAAAGAGACGGTAGAGTTATGTTGATTGAGAGAGAGAGATGAAGTAGACGGCGGTTTCAAAGTGAGGAGAGAGAGATAAAGACGTGTGTTAAATTAACTTTCATGGGCGGATAAAACAAGATTTGGGTGGGCGGATTTAACAAGAAAGTGGGCCACGTGTTGTTTGGTTGACGGAGAAAACAAGGGACGCTTTTTAATATTCGTTTCATTTTGCTACACGTTTCATTTTTTTTTTTATATATATCAGAAAATGATTTTTTAAAAAATATATCACATTCTAAATATATCAGATTTTTTATTCTTATTTCCTTATTCTATTTTGGTTAAATTAATCCTTTTTCTTTTAAAATATCACATTTTATTTTAAAAATATCACATTTTTTTGTATTTTTGTCACTTTTATATTTTTATTTTGTTACTTTTATATTTTTAAGCATTTTGTTTAGTAATTTTTGGCAAATCGTGTTAAGCGGATATTTTGTTTTTAACGTTATCGTGAAAAAAAAAAAAAAAATTTGACGGGTTATCGTGACGAGTTATAGTGACGGGTTAAAAGTTTTGTGGCCGGATTTAAAGACAAACGTGACGAGTCAAAGTGACGAGCTTCATTTATACCATCCATCGAGGAATTTTAAGTATTATTTACGGGTCTTTAGTTTTAATCGATCTTTAATGGATTCGTTCGATTCGACATGTCAAAAGGGAGAGTTGTATTTAAGGCAAAACGAAGTTAAGAAAAGTGGCATCACCTCCTTTCAACTACTCCAGTCTCATCTTGTCACTCTTTCGGGGATTCAAGGAGGGAGCGAATTTGTGACAATCTTTGGACAAGATCGTCATATATTCATCGACTCCATTTTTACCGCTTTGACCCAACTCGCCGAGCAACTCAACCATGGAAACTTTAATCACTCTGCATCGGTACTTGCATATAAGGCTCTTGTGATACACCTCACGCCTTTCCTCCAATTTAATATCATCAAGCCTGAAAGTTCAATGATTTGCCAATCGTTTCTTCGAGATACACATACCGAGCTTCGAGTTTTCCGTGATACGATTTTGAAACTCATGTCATCGGTCTCGTCTTTGATATATCAAAGATCACAACTTCAGCAAGTGTTTGTTAATGGAGTGCAAGAATCAATGACGCAGATGCAAGAGGATAATGGTCATACGGTTGACAACTTGGAGCCTAACGATGGCACGAGCACAGACTCAGGAGGACAACATGATGCCAGTGGCACGTCAGGGAATGTTCACGAGATTTCTCTTGATGACACCTTACCCATTTATGACGCAGAGCCTGCAAACATGGTACAATGTAATGTGGTTTATGATGTATATGCTGATGACATGCCGCATATTGAGCATTCTGAACCTAATTATGACAAACATGGGATGGACAAGAGTGATAGAAATACCACTTATGATTCATCCGATGTGAGTCATAATGGGGGAGAAAGTGTTCAAAATGCTACAGTTCATCATGATAAATGCTTTATAACTGCCTCGTTAACTGATTCTGATTCCAAGATTAAAGAGCTCGAAACGATCGTAGCTCGGCAATCAAAAGATCTTGAGGATGCCAAACTTGAATTTTCTAAGAAAACGGACAAATTTGAAACATACTTTGAAAAACTTGAAAAGTCAAACGTTGTTCTTGAAAGAAAATTGGATCAAACTGTTCTAGATTCTAAAGCTGAAAAGGATAATCTTTTGAAACAAATTCAACTGCTTGAATCTAAGTTGGCATCCCAAGATAACGTGCTCAAAGAGAATGAGACTTTAAAGGCCCAAGTACAGGAAAAGGTATTTGCTATAGCTGCGTTGAAAAACGAGTTAAGGAAAACTAAAGGACCTAGTGTGGACACTAAGCTTGAAAAACCATCAATCTTGGGGAAACCGCCTACAAATCAGTTCGTCAGACAACCGATTGTCAGACAACCTACTGCATTTAGATCCGAGCGACCACAATCCTCGAGACCGCGGTTTGCCTCCCAAGTTGATTTGGTTCATCTTATTAGACCAATCACTCCAGCTTTAGCAAGACCAAATCATATGATTGCCTCTAGTTTCCCTAAAAATAACAAGACCACGTCTAGAACTAGTTCAAATGACGTTTGCCATGAATCTGATCTTAGGGAAGCTAAGCAAAAGACACATGTAAGAGATAGGAATTTCAAACCTAGTCAGATGCCTTCTAGTTTACCCAACACTGCTAACCGTAGCATGTCCAATCCTAGGAGCATCAATCAATCGTCTAGGGATTCTAGATCTTACTCGGACATTAAATATGCTACTTGTAAAACATGTAGAAAATGTGTCTTTACGGCAAATCATGATGCTTGTATCAAAAAATTGCTTAATGAGGTGAACTCCCGTGCTAGACTTAAATCCCAGTGGGTCGCTAAAATCAAACCCGTTGGTAAAATGTGGCGCCCCACTGGTAGATCTTTCACTCTTGTAGGAAACGAGTGCCCTTTAACTAGGATAGTCTCTGATTCTACGAAGACTACTAGGGAGGAAATTGCAAAGGATGATACATCACTTAAGCCTGAACTTAAGATTTTCTATAAAAGGAAACGTTTGCCAACTAAGACAAGTGAATCATCTCCTCAGGCCACCTCTGACACAAGAAAAGCCAACTGTGAACCCCCACGTGCTTCAAAAATAGATATCTCTAACCAATGCAAAAGTATACAAACTTCTAATGAGAATGCAGGTACCAAAGTTGATGTTCCAAAAGAACGAAGCGGTCCAATCGTTGTGTACCGTTCAACTAAGGACACTCTTAGAGTTTGGTTGCTGAAGAAGCAGATATCAGAGAAACAAGTGTCTCAGGGGATTCATGGTTAAGCTGCAAACAAGGACTTACAGTCACATAACAGACTGTAACTCGATCTCCAAAGACAGGAAAGTTCATCCCGATGATGACTTATCCTAAAAACGAGAAATTCATTTTTCTCGGGCATGAGCTTATGTTAAAAACATTCCACGTTTTTAAGCTCATGCACTAGGACTTATAGTCACATAACAGACTGTAACTCGATCCTCAAAGAAAGGAAAGTTCATCCCGATGATGACTTATCCTCACAACGAGAAATTCATTTTTCTCGGGCATGAGCTTATATACAAAACATTCCAAGTTTTTAAGCTCATGCATAATGGCTCCTCGTTAAATGACAGACGACGACCCGGACTTCAGAGACAGGGAAGTTTATCCACGCAACGATAACTTACCCTCTTAACAAGAAATTAAGTTTTCTTGGACACGAGCTTACCCTAAAACCATTCAAAGGTTTTAAGCTCGTGTATATGGTTTATCATTAAATATCAGATGGTAACCCGTGCTACAAATAAAGGAAAGTTTATCGCCGATGATAAACTTATCCTTACAACGAGAAATTAATTTTTCTCGGGCATGAGCTTATATAAAAACTATGCACAATGACTTACAGTTAAATGTCAGACTGTAACTCGAACTTAAAATAAAGGAAAGATTATCTTTTATGATAACTTATCCTCTTAACGAGAAATTCACCTTTCTCGGTCATGAGCATGTATTAAAACATTCGAAGTTTTAAGCTCAGAAAGGAAAGTGTATCTTTTAAATAAGAGAACTTTTCCTCGTAACGAGAAATTAACCTTTCTCGGTCATGAGCTTTCCGTTAAAACAGTCAAAGTTTTCAAGCTCATGAACACGACATCTAAGTAAATGCCAGCTTAGGACTCGTTCTTCAGATAAAAGGAAAGTTTATCGCCGATGATAAACTTATCCTTAACAACGAGAAGTTTACAACTTCTCGGACTTGAGCTTTCCTAAGATATTCCAAATCTTAAGCTCAAGTAATTGGTTTTCAAAACTTTGAACACAATTTTTCGAGAATTTCTCAAAAGGTTTTTCTAAATCTTTCAAAATTGTGTGTTCAAAAATGTTTTGATAAAAAGAGCATGTCTTCTGGAATCGATAATATTTACGAACCTAGAAATGTCATTCAATAATGACACGGGGTTGTAAATAAAGTTCGAGCAGAAGTTCAAACTTTTAAAACATGCTCAAAATGGTTTGCTATTATTTCCGATAGTAACCCGCTTTTCACATTGAAGTCAAGCATTTCACCGGAAAGCTTTGACTTCAAAATCCGAAGTTATCAACTCCACAATCCAAAGTTAGTTGCAATTGATATCTACATACTCGACGATGCGACTACTCAAACGGTGACTACAGCTCTTTCAATAGAACACGGGTCAACAATTGAGGGGGAGCAATTGTCCAGCATTCAGAATCTTTGATGCCGAAAGTGCCAAGTTCACATATTGGTGTTAAGACAACGATACCAATCATACACATGGAGTCAAGAGATAACTTCAGAAGTTACGAGGAAGACCAACATTCGTGAACAAGAACCATGTGCTTCTTTCATATGATGTTCTCCATCATTCAGGTCCAACCTCGTAAATTGCTAATCTTGTGAATTCATTATCATATATGATCTTTGCACGTGATAAATACCTTACACTTGTGTTTAAAAGGTATTTAGTTTACGTTTCAAGTACACCCTCATTTATTTGAGGGGGAGCTTGTGTAATTCATGAAGATAATTGGACTTGCATTTTTCTTCCCAAATTTTCTTAAAATGCTATTAAATCAATTGATATTAAAAACATCGATTGGGTTAATATTTTTAATATGGGGGAGAAAATGTGATTTAATATGGGATATGATCAATCATAAATGGTTTGACTTAACGTGATAGCTCATCCCGACATGTGCAAAATGTTTTCGGATATCGTGGCATATGTTAAGGGGGAGCAAAATGGATTTGCACTTCAAAATGGATTTCATGGTGACATACACTTACCCAAAACATCTCTATTCACGACGGTGAAGATTGTGGTGACATAAGGATGTTAGGATAGGTTAAAGTCCAATGATTTCTCTAGAACCGGAGGAATCTTCCCAAGGACATTCCATAGCTAGAAATAGTAGTCCTTAGGAAAGATGGAGAAAGATTGTGAACGTAGCTGAATGCCGACCAAGTACTTAAATTAGCACTGGAAAAATCACAACAAGGTGCTAGTGATGACGTATTGGTAAGCATTGAAGGGGTTGAAGAATGAAAAAGAAATGTAAAGATAAAGGGTGTAAAGAAAGAAGCCCTCCTTACAACTTTAGGCAGAAACCGGGTCAATACATATGCTATTGAGATCATTTTTGCTAATGATTCTCGATATTGAAGAAAGACGTCATGGACCCAGTGATGCAATGCACAACCCTTCCCAGCTAACTCAAATATCTCTCAAAAGGTATTTGTTTTAATCACACGGAGATCAACACATTATCTATTGATTTATTCACTCCGAATAAATTGGTATTGAAAAGGTGGCACTTCTCTCCAGCCTCCGATCACTAAAAATCCAAAATGCACGATCGAGTCTAGAGCCATTTGAGATCATCAAATATCTCATTAGGACACACTTTCATTATTCCTTGCTTCTTCACACACTGTGAAAAGTAAGAACGATCTTAAGAGTCCTACGCAAAATCTTCATGATCTTGCCTGAACATCCGAGTAATACGAAAGTATTTACAATGAAGATGGAAATCCTTCTTGAGCGAATATCAAAAAGCTCATGGTAGGTGACTTGTGCGATTCTTTATGAATCAAACTTGTGATAACTGGAAAGCAACAGTGGTTTAATTCCTAAATGAATTTAAACACGTTCCAGGCCTCTACGCAACATCTTAATGATCTTGCCAGAACATTCAGAGTAATACTATTAAGTATTTACAGTGACGAATGGAAATCCTTCTAGTGTTAACATCAAACAGCACTTGGTAGGTAACTTGCAAGATTCTTTATGAATCAAGCTAGTGACAACTGGAAAGCAACGATGGTGCGGTTCTTAATTGAACTTCACTTGTTCCAGGAACATGAATTGACGGCTTCAAATCATGCGGATAATATTATCCAAATGATTCACTCTTTACGTTCGCAATCAGCTTTGGACGGTCGAGTAAAGAGAACGGGTTTACCCGCGAAATCTTGTCAAGGAGGTTCTTTATTGAAACTACCTGCCACAAGTACGATATTTAATATCGTCCAACGGTCTTCACCGACCGGAGGTAAAATGCTACCGAATTAGAATGAAATGTTCAAGGCCATTTCATCCGTGTATATTGTTTTGTTGCTAACTGTCTTATGCAGCGTAACAAGAAGGTGGCATTGCGGTGTACAATCCAGAAGAAGTCGTCACCACATGCTTGTACTAAATACAAATAGTACTTCAACAAATTCAAGAAAGCCTGAAGGTCAAGTCTTCCGCTGTATCAAACTCTGAAGCTTTCAAGAATTTAAAAGTATAAGTATGTGGAACATGAAGTCACAAAGAGGCAAATATCACAAGTGAAGAATGCACAAGGTCAAGGCAAGGAAACATGCTCAAGACTAAAGTCAAAGATCACATCAAGCATATTCACAAGAACAAGATCGAAGACTCAAGCATAGATGCTAGGTTTAAGATTTTGTAAAAAGATGTGACCTCCCTTAGGGGGAGATTGTTGGAAATACATTTTTCCCAATAAAGTCTCGGTCACATCTTAGTTAGCATAGATCACGAGATATAGACTATTTAGAACTTTGTAACTTGGAGCGACCTCCCTTAGGGGGAGATTGTTGGAAATACGTTTTACGTATTTATGAAGGATCGGTCGCTCCAACGATAATCATGTAATGGGCTCGTGATCTATTTACTTTATGTATGGTCCATATAGCCCACATGTAGGGTGGGCTATATATAACCCCTCCTAGCATGTTAGGAGGGGGTTGTTGATTCCATTTTCACTTAATCATATTTTCCACTTTCACTTTCTCTCTCTAGTTCTCTCCCTTCTCTCCTTTCTCTCTCTAATCCCTCATCTAATTCCTTCATTTCTTCTTTAATAATCAATCAATCAACCACATAAATCCACCTAATCCATAACATAGAATAGGCCATAAATTACGTAGACCTTCAATTGGTATCAGAATGCACCTTAGATCACGAGATATAGACTATTCTATGATGTACTACATAATTAAAAATGCGTGATGAATCATCAATGCACCATTAGATGCAGGTCAGGGAGTTCCCCAGCTTAGGTTTGCTTAAGGTATTAGTAGCCTGGTCACGGACTAAAGGGTTGCGGGACCCATATGACAGATGATCGAGTGAGTCAAACGGGCTGAAAGTCATCTAAAATGTTTTCATGTGTGACAAGAGATATAGCATCTAAACAATTATGCTTTAGTAAAAAGAAGATTATAACTATACATACAATATGCAAGTTTTATCGTGAAAAGAGTCAACGAACATAAAAATGTTTGTGTGTCGGCCCAAGAATTTTGACCCATTTTCTTATGTTATATACACATCGTAGGAAAACATTGCTTCTGCTCATACTGATGTGCTGATAAGCAACCATAGTATTGAAGGTACATAATATGCTTATTTGACCTTTATATCTTTTCGATACTCTGCATCTTAGATTGAGCCTCAATGTGTGTTATGCATTTCAAAGGATACGCATGATTCAACATCTGCTACAAACTCCAAAAGTACACAAGCTAACAACACAACAAAAAAATCCAGCGTAAGCAAATTTCGCACTGTTATGGATCTATCAGCGGGAGGTGAAAAAGCATTTGATTTTTTGCTTGATATGGTATTTTGTTGTTCTCCTTGCCCATAAAATCACGCCGCTATCATGATATGTGTATGTAAAAGTCATGAATACTGTTTTATAGGATGAAGCTTTCAAAGACAACGATGTCGTACCTACCTTCTTGACTAGCAGCTCTTGCACCACCTGTTGTCCCAAGTTCAAAGACAACGATGCTTTTAGAGGGCTTGCAGCTCTTGCACCACGATCACGCCTTCATCGACGCCCTCCGAAAATGTTCCAAAAAATGTCCGCTCTCGCCGCAGCGAAGCGCGGGCATAAACCCTAGTGCCAAGTAAAATTGCAACTTAACCAATTGGCTTAGCTCAGTTGGCCACCAAAGTTCCACTAAGTGGTTTCCTTGGGGGAGGTTTCTTGGAGGTCTTGGGTTCAAGACCTGCCAAGGGCCTTTCAGGAGAAACGGATAGGAGTCTAACATAACTAGGCGAGGGTTCGAAGAAGACATTCTTCCGCTTGGATGTCATTGCACGATTCGACCCACTAACCACTAACATTTGCCGTTCTAAAAAAAATTAAAAAAAAAAAAGTAAAATTGCAACTCTCTTTTTAGTGTACTTTTTAGGTGTTTTATGTACTGTGCTAAAAACAAAAGAATCTTAATTCAATTTTTATTTTGTACCATGTTCGATGTGGTACATGGAAAAAGTTCAACCCTTATTTTAGCATATACTCAATCAACTAATCACAATCACCCATTTTTATCATGTAACAAAAAAACTTATTTTTTAAAAATTAAATATCTTACAAACCGTTCATCGTTACGTAAAACAAAACATATCATCGTGACGAGAATTAAATCATCTATCTATCAAGGGGCACATGTATATACTTTCGGCAAAAAAAATTTCGACTTTTTTTCTTAAGTCACGTCTGAGAGAAATCATATATGATTCGTCACGAAACATATATGATTTTCATAAAATCATATATGATTCATATCACGAATCAGATATGATTTCTCTCAGACGTGACTTAAGAAAAAAAGTCAAAAAAAAAAGTTCGTCGAAAGTATATACATGTGCCCCTCGATAGAAAGATGATTTAATTCTCGCTGAAATGGTTTATTTTGTTTCGTTTGACGATTTACCGTTTGTGAGATATTTAATTTTTAAAAAAGTGGTGGGAAGTGGGCTTTTTAAAAAATGAATGATTATGTTGGTTAAATAGGTATATGCTAATTTAAGGGTCTACATAGATCTTAACTCTGTGGTACAAAACCGAACATAATATATAATTTAAGCGTATTTTTCGTGTTTTTAACCCGACACTGAACCGAATCGCTTAAAACCAAAATATATATACAAAATCGAATACCAAACCAAAATGTTTGGTTTCGATTTTCCTCGGTTTAATTTGGTTCGATTCTCGGTTCGTGTTTTTTCAAAATCAGTTTTTGATTCGGTTTAGTTCGATTTTGAATCGATGCTCAACCGCCCTACTTTAAACAACTCTCCTCATCTAGCGAGACATCAACTTGAATAAACATAAACTGAAATTCGAACTCATAAACTTATCAAACATAAATAGAAACTTTGCCAAAACTCTTTGATTTGAATGAGTTATACTTTAGAGTAAACGGTGTGGCGGCGAGGTCTGTTTCGTCATGCCTAGGTGGTGGCCTCGCCGACCTTCGCCAGTTTGCTCAGCCACACCGGGGCCATCTTTACGCTGAAGCTTCGTCGAAATACAACGAGCGAACGACGAAAAAAATGTCTAACTTCCCAAGTGACCAACTGTCTTATCTCAAGTCTCAACTTCACCGGTCGTCTTAATACACCGAATCTGAATTATTTGTCTTCCTCAACCCCCTCGATGCCATCGTCACAACTCTATTTCGTCTTCTTTCTAAATTTCATTCGGCTCTCAATTTCCGTACCCTCCTTTTGCTCAAACCTATTTTCCCCAAATGACACCCGAACAAATTTTCTAACAACAACTCGTGTTTCAAAACGTACAATTAACAACCAATTCCAAAATCTCCAAAGTCAATAAGTGCCAGAAACACAATTCAAAGTACCAGAATCACAATCACCATCAAAAGATCACCGTCGAAACAAAAAAAGAATGTCAAAAAAAATCAAAAGCCGTTGATTTGTCTACAGATGATGACGAAGATGACGTACAATTTGTGGAAGCTGACTCGGACTACCGTACGTTGGAATCGTGATGAAGAGATACTGTTGGAAATTCACTTTATATGACGACATTTAAGAATTCCCATTAGTTATCATAGTCACATACGCATAGACTAGACTAGGAAACGATGTATAGTTTAGGTGGTGTGTGACTATATATACCCCTCCAAGGCTTCCAAGGAGGGGTTGTTGTTTGTGTTTTTCACTTTTCTTTGAATACATTTTCTCTTTCTTTACACACACAACCTCTCTATCTCCATCCATGGCTACCACCATCATTTACCACCAGATCCATAAATGGCAAACCCACAATTGGCATTAGAGCTAAGGTTCAATCCTTGGATCGTCGTGTTTTTTGTTATTGATTTTGGTGGTCAAACATTTTTTCTGGTCCGAATCTGTCATTTTTTTGTCACGGGTTTTGATTGTTGTCCAATAATCATAACGTTTTGGTCTCATATTTCTCGTCCGTTCTTTCTGTATCCCATTTTTCATATCATACCAAAGAGTCACAACAAAGCAACCAAACTTTCATAATTTTTTTTGGTCTAAATAGTCGTTATTTTTGTTCTAAAGAGTCATAACCAAGAGTCGTTATTTTCTGGTCCAAACTTTGTGTTATTTTTTCTGGTTTGTTTTATGAACATGAAGATTAAGATGAGCCCAGAAAAGCCCAGATCCTGAAAATACGGAAAAAGTACGACATATGGATAAGATTTCAGATGGTCACATTCCGATCGGAATATTGCGATCGCAAAAACCAAGGGTTTCTACATTGTGATCGAATATTCCGATAGCCCACATTGCGATGGCACATGGCGATGGGTCATTGCGATGGCACATTGCGATGGCACATTGCAATGGCACATGGCGATGGCACATTGCGATGACACATTGCGATGGCACATTGCGATGGCACATTGCAATGAGATTGCGATGGCTTGGTAAATTCATTGCGATGGGTTTAATGAAACACTACGATGGCTTTATTTTTTAATATTGCGATGCAATTTGAAAACATTGCGACTGTTTAAAAAAACTTGCCGAGACCTAAACCATTATCTCAGTAATCTTTTCACCTTGTCACTCCACAATCATATCCACCAACATCTAAACCTATCTCATCGTCTCCTAAACCCCCATCGCATCTAGACTCGAACCAAAACAGTAAAGTTACTTGATCTCAGATTTATACTCATGGTAGACATGCATGTCTAGATCTATTTAGATCCTCTATACGAAGTATTCTATCATCACAGATTCGTGTGTGGGTTTACACCAATTTTTATCTACGAAATTAAATAAGGATTAATAACAAGCTTGTCATAATCTTTATTTTTTTCGATTAATTCAACAAATCGACATGAATCATAGATCTTATGTAATGATGTACATCATCTTTTTAATATTCGAATAATAAGAACATATTTTAACAAACATGTTAAAACCCAATCTTTGTTTCGATTCGTTAACAAAAACAATATGCAGTTGATAAACCTACCCGAGACCCTTCATGGATCTTGAAGTCTCAACCTTCTCTTCATTCTATGGCTCGAATGTATACCTTCTTTTGAGTGCAAATGATTTCGTGGGTATTGGTGGCTGTGATATTATTTTTGTGTTGATATTAGATGAGTTTTATATGAGATCAGGAGTTGATGAGACGAGATTAAAGGTGTTGATAATTTTATTATTTGCGATAGAGGTTGGATGGCTTTTGGGGCGGATTAAACGAGATTGGGAGGATGACTTGTGGATGTTCTAGTGTTGATGAAAGAAACGGTGGGTGTAAGAAAAAAAGGGGGCATACTTTGTTGTGAAAGTGATTAGGGTATGTGTAATGTCAGGGATATTAGGGTTTGCATTTTAATACCCTGTTTTTTCTTCTTGATGGACCAAGTTTTGCAAAGAGATGGTGGGCCGAATGTGGTGATACTAAATTTGGTTGGCTTGTGTTAAACTAATGAGGTCACGTGCACAAATACATTTACTTTTTGAGGGCCACTATATTCAACTCATCTTTGGCCTATATGATACATGATTAATTTTTGTGTGTCAAATTTAGTTGGCTTTTGCATTTGGCTTTTAGTTGGCTGAGTTTGATTATGGGTTGCAAAAGATAGGCTGAGTACCAAAATTTATATGGTACAAATTTTATGTCAAAATTTATTTTGGATAAAATTTGTGTTATTACTTTTATACTTTAGTTATAATCAGGGCGTGACGATCTGTCGGGACAAAG
Organism: Glebionis coronaria; assembly: GCA_025667525.1. Classification (NCBI taxonomy): domain Eukaryota; kingdom Viridiplantae; phylum Streptophyta; class Magnoliopsida; order Asterales; family Asteraceae; genus Glebionis; species Glebionis coronaria. The sequence goes on from CM046877.1 coordinate 499,142,474, forward strand.
TGATATGATTTAGTGACGAGACAAAAAGACGTGACTAAGTGATATAAATTTTTGACAAGACCAAGAAAAATGGCTATATTTTTAGTGGCTACGGATTTTTTGATCGGGTATTCTTATTTGAAGTTGAAGATGAATTTTTCGAAGGCGTGCACTTATTTTATCTTTGAAAGATAACTTGTTCGTGCTTAATCTTAGAATGGAGACTTGTTTATCTAGTTTCCGAGTTTGGGGTGGTTGGTTGATGACCAGGATAACTATCACTTTAATGAGCTACATTATTGTACTCCGTGTCACGCGCATAGTCGATGTGGATAATTTCAAGAGGTGTCGTGCTTATATACTTCTTCAGTAATGTATTGGGTACTTAGATATTTCTCCACCGTTCTTCATTCAATAATTGTGCAAGCTTAAGTCACAAGATCGAGGTATTCTTATTCAGTTTCACATTTGGTATATCTGGTTCATTCCATCAGTGGTTACTTCAAATTGCCTATAGCCATGGAGAGTTTATGAGTAGAGAATTTCGATCAGCAGCTGATTCTCACAAAATACATAATTCAACTTATTTATTATTCTCACGAGATTTCAGGTACATGTGCGTACGATTTATTGCTGGTTCCGAGTTTCGAAACCATCAAGGGAAGAAAAAGACATATTAAACGTACAACGAGTACACGTGATGTACTTCATACCTTCTTTTGATTTGAAGACATTCCGGTAAGACAATTGTCATAACCGTAGAGAAAATCAGTGCTTTAACTCGTGGCGTTATCAGTCTCTAAATGGTACACTATTGTTCGATGTTTAATTTTTTGAGGTTGCAATTATTCATCATCATTATCCTATATGGAGAGATATGCACTTCTGCGACTTAATTGACTCTGGTGCATCTCCGGAAGAAGATATGTGCATTTTCGGGACTTAATTGACTCTGGTGTTACGATGTCAACTTCATAAATGGGATAAAGTGTGTCTACTTCAGTATTGGGCTTCATACATGGGATTGGTTTCCTTTCTTCACCTACGTGGGGGAAGAAATGTCTTGATTCTTTTTAGTATGCATAACTTGAACTCTCCGGGGGAAGAAAAATTCAGAAGAATTTTTCAAGCGTGAGAAGAGAAGTTGTTGATCTACTTGGTGTGCCCTAAACTTTCAATCACTCATAGCAACATTATCATTTCATATGATGGGGTTTGCTTGTTAAATTCCGCTGTGCGCTTAATCATTCTAAGCTTTATTGAAAGCTTTGAAATTGATTATGAGGATTGTCAGTTTGGGGGGAAGCTATTAAAAGCTTCTACATCAAGATTATGTGGCATGAATAAGGGGGAAGTTAATTCAGAAGCTTCTCCTTAACCAGAAGTATATGAGTTACTTAGTTCGTGTCGTTACAGTATTTCTACTACAAGTTACTACAAAGAGGAGTTGTTTTGAAGTGAAGACTTGAAGTCAAAAGCCTCAGAAGACTTCGTCAGCATTGGACGCTTCATGGAAGCCTTTGTTCTTAATCATTATGTACTTGTTAGGAAAAATATTATAAGGAATTCTACACGTCGTCCCATGGGGGAAGATTGTTGGAAATTCACTTTATGTGACGACATTTAAGAATTCCCATTAGTTATCATAGTCACACACGCATAGATTAGACTAGGAAATGATGTATAGTTTAGGTGGTGTGTGACTATATATACCCCTCCAAGGTTTCCAAGGAGGGGTTGTTGTTTGCGTTTTTCACTTTTCTTTGAATACATTTTCTCTTTCTTTACATACACAACCTCTCTATCTCCATCCATGGCTACCACCACCATTTACCACCCAACTAGACCACCGGATCCATAAATGTCAAACCCACAGATACTATTGTGCAAGTGTTGGGTTGGAGTGTCAGAGAACACCGACATTGGAAATAGTTAAAACCTTGATTGTTTTTAGGGCAGATTCTTGTAGATTTCAACGATTCTACAACTTACATGCCTCTTACCAAGAATATGATTACGGAGAAATGGAGTCAGTTGCACCCCGAATCTCAAAAGTAAGTAAATTTCAAAAGTGGTATGAATAACAAGGATGTTTTGGAAGTTGTGGGGGGAGAATATAGTTCTTTGTATAAGGGGAAAAAGTTCACTTACAAACACACGTGGAAGATCCTCAGACAACACCCAAAATGGGATGGGCATAAAGCATTAATGTGGATGATCATACGAAAATATTCGGTCCCGGTGCTCGTCCTCGACCAGCCGGAAAATCTCGACCCACAAAGAAAACTAAATCGGAAACAACTGAGAGCACCGGTGAAAGTGGCTTGGGGTCTATGAAGGACATGTTAAACGATGCATTTCATCAGAAGTGGGTCGCGGTGTATACATATATGAGTAAAAAAGCAAAGGAAATGAAGATGATGGAGATATCTGAGTTCTAGTTTTTCACTATTGATCCCGAGACAATGCCCGAACCAAAGAGGCCATTTGTAAGAAAGAAACAAGAAGAAATAATGGCAAAATATTCGGGCAAAAATTAATTTGTTGCCGTTTTTAATTTTAGTATTTTTTTAGGTTTCGTATCATATTTTTAATTTTTGAATCATATTTTTAATCTCGTATTGTATTTTTATTTATGTGTTTGTAATTTTTATTTGAATGAAATGAATTTTAAATTGTGTGAAAATGAAAAAGAAAAAAATAAAAATAGTGGGTGAGACCATAGTGGAGAGGAGAGATAAATGACATGGGTGAGACTGTATTTCTGTTAGTTGTTTTGGTGGGATGTGGCAGCAGTGAGGCCAAAGTGGAGAGGGGTTCCTATCTACTACACCTTTTACTCTCAGTAAACGTGATATGAATCGAACATTAACAAATGATGTTTTTATTTTTGCAACAAACTATACTATATACTAAAGGCTTCAACACTATATGAAAGAGTTCCGTAAGTGATAACGCTTAAATCTAACATATTTCTAGGAGCGTATTCGTGGTGTTTATGCATGTATTTATGTGATTATTATGAACTTATGATACTTAATGAAGCTTATTTTGTTATTGCAGGTTCATCAATAGTTACATCACGAGAAATGAAGAAAAGACAAGTATTAGAGGTGAAAGGATGAACGAGACATGAAAGTGTAGCTCTCGTATGACAAATAATACAAAGAATAAGAATCTTGTAAAGTTTGGAAGAAAGAAAGAGGAAGAAACAAAGTAAAAGGACTAAAGGGAAAAATAGGGAAAAATGGCACAATTCCCATCGGCAGAATCAAAAGTCGCCACCGGCGAAACTCACCCAAGTTGCCGCCGACAACTTTTAATTCTGCCGTCGGCAACTTTCCTGCTGCCACTTATCCAAGTATAATTAAACATCCTAATTACTTCCCCTTGCTCCCAACCCGACCATAACTCCATTTCCTCTCCTCCAAGCTTCATTTACAACCATTATTACACATCTTTGGCTCCAAGAAAACTACTTGGTGGCCAAGGCGAATTCAAGTATAAATAAGACCCATAGGGTAGTGTTTATCTTCATCTCTATCAATCTATCCTTTGTAATCTTAATCTATCTCATATCATACAATCCTTGCTACCTCCCCTCACCCAAGTGGTGAGGGGTAGAATTGGTAGCCATGAGAAGCAGAGAAGAAAGCCACACCACCATAAACTATCCAATCTCCAATAATCCTTATTCTCAAACACCCCAAATAGCTCTATTCTCACACCAAGAGGTTGATGTCCAAGAAGGCTATGGGTAGGACGAATTGTATATTGGTTGTTCATTTGGTTAAAATCATTTGGGTACTTTGGTACTTTGAACTCTAATGTTTGGTAACTTCTTCTTTATTATTCAATGTTGTTTATGTTCATTTTCATGTCATGGTGATTCTTGTGTTTTGTGATATTGTGAATGTGTTGATACTTGTATTGTTCATATGAAAACTTGTTATAAATGGATGTTTAGATTCTATTAGTGCTTCTCATTGGATTATAGTGATAACATTATATTTGGTTGATATGGAACTTGTTCTTGTTTGTCATGTTGGTTAATAATTGTTGAGTCTAGCTGTGACAATCCTTCAATTTATGGTTTATATTTTATTCTCAAATATTATTTAAAAACATTATTTTAATGTTATATTATGAACTCACTTATTTTTGGGAAGAAATTTGGATTTACGTCCATCGACTACGTCTAAACCGGAGGATTCTACGTTACGTGCTTACGTTTACATACACCGTTTTGGTGACAGTCCGACATTTCAAGAAATAAATTTATCCGTGAATATTATTTTGCAATTTTAAATTTATGTTGGTTCATAAACTCACAAATTTACGAGAAGAAATTAGGACTTACGTGAATAATTTAACGTCCTTTACGACTAAACCGGAAACCTTAGGATTACGTATTTACGTATTTGAACTCCGTTTTTGATGAGACAATTTTTATTAGATTCGTTTGGTGCCGTTGATTCATAATTTATAATAACGTTTTTCGTAAAACGACCCGAGGACACGCAAATCGAGAAAACTAGAATCGATGAATACCCGTAAATTAGTGGGATGAGACAAAACAAGTTTTGCCCCACCCCACTAATATGGGAAGGCCAAAACTTGACAACACATCTCATGATGTGTCAAGTTGTAACTACTAAGCTAACACTTGTTGCTTAAAGCTTAACTTGTAAGCAACTACACCACAAAACCATCTACCAAACTATTCACACTTATTCACTCATGCAATACCACTAGCAACTCTCTCACTCACTCTCATATGTGCCATCCCATCTCAACCAAAAACACCCATTTTGATCTTGTTTTAACCATGAAATCCTATGTTATTCATACATATGATGATGCCCTCTTGAAGCTCTATTGAATGGTGGTGACTATAACATCCAAAAAGAAGTTTCCTTGGTGTCTTGGGGTTGATTTTCCACAAGATTTTCATGAAGACAGGTGATCTTGAAGTTGATATTGGTATATCACAAGTTTTGCCATCCAAATCCAAGCCTTGTTCATCAACCTCACATTTTCATCACTATGGTGGTATAAGGATCATTCTTCCTATCTTTCTTGTTATTTTGATTATGTAATCTTGTATTTTCTTTTACTTATGTATATGTGTATTATGATGAATGATGATTAACAATATTGTGTGGGGATTTGGTGTTGATAAACATGGTTAAAAAGATGGAAAACCATATGTAAAAAGGTTAAAATCTTGCTTAATAAATTGGCTGTATAAAAACAGTAACTAACCACATGTTAAACTGATAAAATGGCAAAGTGTAATCAATATACAGTAAGTATTAGGTTTTGTACACATGTGAGAGTTGGCCATACAATGGAATCATTATAATGAGTGAGATATGATCAAAACAAGTTTAGAGTGCAAATCTGAGTACACTGTTTGGACGAATTTTATAAAATACTTAGATGTTGATTCATCAGTAGATATAAAGGAATAAAATGAAGCACATATCATGTGTAATATGTCATAAAAATTTGGGGTTCTATCTCCATGTAGAACTATAGATATGACCATTTTAGTAAACTAGATTTTTAGGACTGATTTTGTATAAATAATATATAATATAAGCACTCAAAATTTATATAAAATATATAAATATATAAAACCTACTAGTGGATAATAATTATAATAAAAGAGTTATATAAATATTGATATTAAAATGGGACATGTTATATAAATTACAAGTATAAATGTTTTTCCAAGTTATAAAAGTATATCCTAAGTTTTACGTCTTTTCGGCTAAAACCGAAAGATTAACGTTTTTGTCAAATAAAACTTAGACGGTCGGACCCGTCTAATATAAACTTTTATAAACTCACATACTGATATATGAACTTATATAACAAGTAAAAACCGATAAAACCCATATGACATACGGACATTAACGAGCTAAGTTAGCATATTTGGACTAATAATTTAACTAAATAAGTTAAACACTTACAAAATTACTTATTGGGCTTAACCCATTTGGGCCCAACATGTAAAGTATAAATACTGATAATAAAAGTATAAAATGGATTAATACAATTTAATGGACTTATAAAAGGCTTATTGGACCTAAAACATGTAAATAGGTAAAACTAGTAAACTAATATAAAAGTTGTCAACACATAACACAAAAATGAGTGAATGAGAATATATAAACCCACTTGATCATCATCATATGTATAAAGTCATAAATATATATACATAATTGTTATTTTGATAAAGTCATTGGACAAAAGTCTAAGACGAGTATTATTTGTCTAGGTTTCCGTGATTGAGGCACGTACCGTACATCCGAATTGCCGATAACCCGCTTTCCCACATCAATGTGAGTTCATAGCCTCGCACTCTTTTAAATGTTTTTATGAAATATTTTATAAACCCGCGAGGGAGATAACATGTTAGTTTTACTAAAATAGGACACCATTTGTCCCGAGTGTTTGTTTATTGATTTGGACCCGAATGATTGTATGACCCGATGAATGATATATGACCCGAAGTATGAAATGAAATGGATTATTAAAGTTAGGTTATGTCACTAAAAGTCCCATTAGCATGAATTGTGAACTACCGGGATTTGGTAGACGCTTATGCATATAATAGTACTATTTGGGGACGATCACCCGAGTTCGCGCCTTGACGGTTGATCCCCGTCGTGCCACATTGATTGGTAAGCGAATTTATGTATGAGAAGATTTACACAAGCGTGATTATTGTGACGACACGCTAATTTAGATGGGCAAATGAGTTTCGGGTTAGCTACCCGTTGTTTGTTGTAGTAAGGTAACAATGTCATGCGACTTATAATAATCCAAATAACGAAATACTGCCATACGCACTAAGTTACGATATATTGCCTGACTAGCAATACGGGGTCTTACTATTGATATTATGTTCGTGTTTTGGTTTTTCATAACCATATTCATATAACGGTTTTTATTTAACTTTATACAACGTTATGAAACATATTGTATGATGTTTTTACGACAATGGTTCGTATAATGATTTTGAAGGAAAACGCCTATATTATGATTTTTGATAAGGATTTGTATAAAATGCCTTTGGCTATTTTATGGCCTATTACAAAGATTTGTACAAAATGATTTTCGGTAATAATTTTATACCGATGTTATATCGATGGATTTTATTAAACTCTATGAATTCACTCGGCGTTATCGCTGACCTTTTCTTTTAACATGTTTTATCTTAGGTACTTGAAGGTGATTCTCGGGAATACAACAAGAATTCATGGCCCGCACTTAAATAATAATTTCCATTCAAATGCTTTGTAAAACTTGTATGAAATACAATGACTTGGGACCTATGTAAATTTGATATTCATGAATGGAAATACTTTATTATTAAACGACGCGATTTTTAAGCTTATCTATGATGTGAGTAATGTGCTATCCCGTAACACCAACGAGTCTTCCGCTGTATTGAATTGTGTAAATTTGGGGGTGTTACAGTTTGGTACCAGAGTTCTCGTTATAGAGAACGAAAGATTTTTAAAACTAAGGTTTTGAATAAAACATTTCAAAATCTTTTAACTATAAACATTTTTCTAAAAATGTCTAAAAATCTTTTGACTATAACGGTGCCGAAGAATTCCCGAGTTACGGACAAGGCCAGACTGAGAAGTTTTATTTTAATTGTGGATTTGCTATATGTGATCCGGTGGTCTAACATGGTGGAATATGGTGGTGGTAGCCATTGTTGAAAGAGAGAGAGAAGAGAGGTTGTGTGTGTAAGATGAAAGAAAGGAAAAATGTAATTGAAATGAAAAAGAAAACACAAGCAACACCCCTCCTTGGAAGCTAAGGAGGGGTATATATAGTTACACACGATACACTTAACTATACATGAACCTAGTCTAGTCTAAACGCGTGTGACTATGATAACTAATGGGAATTCTTAAATGTCGTCACATAAAGTGAGTTTCCAACAATCTTCCCCCATGGGACGACGTGTAGAATTCCTTACAATATTTTTCCTAACAAGTACATAATGATAAGAACAAGAGCTTTCATGAAGCGTCCAATGCTGATGATGTCTTCTGAGGCCTTTGACTTCAAAACGACTCATCTTTAACTTGTAGTAGAAATACTGTAACGGCACGAGCTAAGTAACCCATACACTTCTGGTTAAGGAGAAGCTTCTGAATTAGCTTCCCCCTAATTCATGCCACATAAACTTGATGTAGAAGCTTTTAAATAGCTTCCCCCTAAATCGACAATCCTCGTAAGCAACTTCAAAGCTTTCAATAAAGCTTAGAATGATTAAGCGCACAACGGAATCTAACAAGCAAATCCCATCATATAACATGATAACGTTGCTAAGAGGGATTGAAAGTTTGGGGCACACCAAGTAGATCAACAACTTCTCTTCTCACGCTTGAATAATTCTTCTGAATTTTTCTTCCCCCTGAGAGTTCAAGTTATGCATACCAGAAAGAATCAAGACATTTCTTCCCCCACATAGTTGAAGAAAGTAAATCAATCCCTATTATGAAGCTCAAATACTGAAGTGGACACTTTATCCCATTCATGAAGTTGACATCGTAACACCAGAGTCAATTAAGTCCCGGAAATGCACATATCTTCTTCCGGAGATGCACCAGAGTCAATTAAGTCCCGGGAATGCATATAGGATAATGATGATGTTTAATTGCAACAATCAAACAATTAAACCCTCGAATCAGTAGTGTACCGTTTAGAGATTGATATCGCCACGAGTTAAAACACTGATTTTCTCTGCGGCTATGACAAATGTCATCCCGGAATGTCTTCAAATCAAAAGAAGGTATGAAGTTCATCACGTGTACTCGTTGTGCGTTCAATGTGTCTTCTTCTTCCCCCTTGATGGTTTCGAAACTCGGAACCATCAATAAATCATATGCACATGAACCTGAAATCTCGTGAGAATAATAAATAAGCTGAATTTTATATTTTGTGAGAATCAGCTGTTGATCGAAAATCTCTTCTCATAAACTCTCCATGGCCACCTTTACCAACCCACGTGAAAGCAATTTGAAGTGACCACTGATTGAATGAACCAGATACATCAAACGTGAAACTGAATAAGAATCCTTCGATCTTGTGACTTAAGCTTGCACAATTGTTGAATGAAGAACGGTGGAGAAATCTCTAAGTACTCAATGCATCACTGAAGAAGTCTATAAGCACAACACCTCTTGAAATTATCCACGTCGACTAAGCGCGTGACACTGAGTACAACAATGTAACCCCTTTAAGTGATAGTTATCCGAGTCATCAACCAACCACCCCGAACCCGGAAACCAGATAAACAAGTCTTCATTCTAAGATTAAACACGAGCAAGTTATCTTTGAAAGATAAAATAAATACACGCCTTCAAAAAATCCGTCTTCAACTTCTCGTAATTAATACCCGATCAAACGAAATATGTAGCCACTAAAAAATCGCCCAAATTTTTCGTGGTCTTGTCAAAAATAAATCTTGTCACTTTTAAAAATAGTTAATCAAAAAATTGAACATTTATCATATGAAATGATAAATAAAATTTTTGATATAACAATTTTTTCCAACAATGAACAAATAACACATAAGGCCCGAGCAGCCCATTGCATTGTTTTAAAAATTCGTGTGTCCATCAAGTCTTAAGCCCAGCCCATCAAAGTCTTCTCATGACCCGGTCCAACAACTGGGAATAAAACACTCACAACTACCTAATTTCACTCAACCCTAATCATTTTCCTAGAAACATCCGCCTACTTTTCTCTCTCACACTCCCACTTCGTATCCTCCGTCCCCTATTAATCTTCATCATCTTCTCAGTTCCCAAATTAATAAATCCCCATCCTGATCACATCACCTCGTTTAATCCTCCTCAAAAACCTCCAACCTCCATCTAATCAGATAAACACCACGAAACAACTCTTCATCTCTTACCGAATCTTAAACATCACGAAACCCTTTTAAATCCATCAAAGACCATAAAAGTTGAAACCTTTTATGTGATGTGTTGAAAATCGAACTCAGGTTATGCCTGCTCCTATATTTTCGAACCATAGTGAACCCAAGAAAGACGTGGCTTCAAGATCCATTAGGGTCTCGGGTAGGTTGTTTTCGTGATTGCATGTCTCATTTGTTTAATTAAAACGAATCAAAGATTGAATCTAACAAGTTTGTTATGATTCGTTCTTAAAGATTCGTATATTAATGGATGGTATTAACCATCACACAAATCTGTGATGAGAATAGTTTCGAGATTATGGATCTAACAAGGTCCTGTCATGTCTTTGTAAGACACAACCGAGACGTAATCTGAGATGTTTGTACTTTCTGGTTTTGCTTCGAGTCTAGATGTCTAGAGGGAAATAGGAGACGATGGGATTAAATAGAACGAGTCAGAGTTGTGGAGTTATAAGGTTGGATGTGTTGAGTCAGACTCAGTGAGTTAACTGAGTCAACTCGGTAATTACCGAGTTGACTCGGTAGAGTTGGTTTTGGTTTTGGTCACATTTTTGGTCCACTGGTTTTAAAAAAAAAACTGTCCATCGGAATGTCTTTGTTTTTGAGTCAAAGTAATGTTTAAGTCTCCATCGGAATCTTGTTAAATCTCCATCGGAATGTCTTTCTTAAGTCTCCATCAGAATGATTAAGTATCCATCGGAATCAAACAAACATCCCATCGGAATGGCTATCCGAATGATCATCAGAATGACCATCCGAATAATCATCGGAATAAACATAAGTGGAGTCCCCATTGGAATCCCAATCGGAATCCCCATCTGAATCCCCATCGGAAAAGGGTTTTGACCCTTTTTCATGGTTTTTCCAAAAAAAATGGATCTGTAAACTTTTGTCCTTTCCGGATTTTTCTGAGCAACTTATCTTCATCTTCATTTCAAGAAATAAAAAATCATACTATTCAAATCCAGAAAAAACTGAATAAGAATAAGACTTTCCATGAATCATGAAAGAAGAGAAAAAATACAAATCTTTTGACCAGAAATGACTCTCGGACCAAGGAGATTTGTCAGACCAAGATATCGACAAAAGACAAACCAATGAAACTGTTTGGACACCATAATAAGAAGACGTGAGAAAAAATTGTGACAGACTGGACAAAAATATTATAGACCGAGACACAAAAAGTTTTTTAGACCACCAAATCAAAAACACGAACACGATCCAAGGATAGAACCGAGGCTATGATGCCAATTGTGGATTTGCTATATGTGATCCGGTGGTTTAACATGGTGGTGGTAGCCATTGTTGAAAGAGAGAGAGAAGAGAGGTTGTGTGTGTAAGATGAAAGAAAAGAAAAATGTAATTGAAATGAAAAAGAAAACACAAGCAACACCCCTCCTTGGAAGCTAAGGAGGGGTATATATAGTCACACACGATACACTTAACTATACATGAACCTAGTCTAGTCTAAACGTGTGTGACTATGATAACTAATGGGAATTCTTAAATGTCGTCACATAAAGTGAGTTTCCAACATTAATATATATATAACTTGGATTATATATATACATATGATGTAATTTTATTACATGATCGTTTGATGATTATTTTGATATTTATACGAGGTATTTATACGACGCAGATTGTCACAAGGAACCCTAAATCCCCTAGTAAATTAATCGAAGCTATTCTCGTAGGAATTCTAGCTATCCTAGATCTAAACCAAGTTGTGGATATTTATGATCCCAACAAATGGTTGATATTCGTAGAAATGTTGATATTAGTTGATTGTGATATTGAAGAAGAATTGGCGAGGTTAAATATGATATTGATGTCATGACGATCTTTACTTATAGAGTGGAGTTGGACAAAACCATTACCACCTAGAAAGATGTCATCTGATTCGTTGTCACCCAATTCTTAAATTGAAATCGAAAGGGTGAATGTTGCACTTGAGGCTGTCATTGGAACCATTACCCAAAAGCCCCATGCCACAAGTACCTTTCCGAGAAGTCTAATTGAATGTATGAGTAATTTTATACTAGTGACTTATTTGATAACTATTGTTGTAAGAGCTATAGGATTGGAAATTAAGTGTTGATCATATCGAGCTTTTATTGCCCTTTTAAGGTTTATGAATAAGGTTGAAATTATTGGAGAATGAAGTAGGATATCGAATTGAGTATAAGTTGGTTGAAACTTGAATAAAAGTAAAATTTAACTCGTATGGAATATGATATTGTTAAGAGGAAGTCGTTAAGTTCTGTGATTGAATTATAAGGTTTTAATTTATTGTTGATTCGTGTTAAGGGTTGTTCCTAGGCCATTGTCCACTAATGAGGATGCCTAGTGTCCAAGAATTAAATTGAAGAAATCTTCTTCTGAATTGAGACCGATGGATCTTCTGGGACATGTGGAACACTTAATGACTCTTGTAGATTAGTATTCATTGTGGTATCTTTTAAAAATAATCCCTAACTTAACTGAGACATCAGTTGGTAGGATGAGTTCTTGGAATTGTATGACATAGTGACACATAATGTGTTGCGGTACACTTTTGACTTGTTTGTGATTAATGAAAAGACTACCATTGATTGCTAAATCCTACATGTATCGATGTTATCTATCTTTTATTACTTCTTTCTAATGATCGCATTAGAGATGCAACCATTGAACAAGTACTTATCTCGATTTGAGTTACGTTGTGGATTCTTCTTTTTAAGTACCATCAAGGTCATGAACCTCATGATTAATTGGCTAAGCTCATTTCCTATCATATTATAGTTAGTTCTTGGTGAACAACTCTTTATCACTCTTTTGTAGATCACTCATTGTTTTATAAGATACAATAGTATCCCTTGAGAAAAATTGAATTTTCATCACTATAAGGATTATTCAAAGTGAGATTTATAAGTGATTGTTATCGAAATGAAGTTGTTTATAAAACACCTTGGAAAACTTAATTGTTTTCATAACAAATAAAATCTTTGTAAATTTATTTTTGATTCTTATTTAAGAATTAAGCATGAAAATCTTTTTATTATAAACATGATGATAAAATTTTGACGAACTGAGTATTGCATCGTTAATCTTGAAATTGTATATAGTTGCGCGCCTACATACAATTTAGAATGGACCATGCAAGGCTGATTAGTATTCACTATAAAACTGATTAATAAACACTACATTTTCTTTAAAGAGTGTGAAAGATTAAATTTTATGAGATCTGCAAGAAGTGAAAAATAGGGACATAGTGTTAGGGACACCTACATATGTGCCTGTAGCATCTATTCTTCTGAGTCGAATTTACTCATCTGTGGATATTGTCTTAATTGACAATTGATATCCCCTTCTTGTCCAATTCTCTTGTAGTGAGATTCTTTGGAAAAGTATCTGATTACCGAGTGTTGATACCCGACTGGATGTATCGACATTCCTATCATTTCTTTTGATTAAGATTTCATTTGAATGACCTGGGTAACTGTAACACCCCGCTCCGAAAAGAGTCAAAGTGCTACTAATATGGTGTCACATCAGATACATCAAATTTTAAAAGGGCTAAAATGAAACTTTGATTAAATCCAAAATACTTAAAGTAATATCTTAATAAACAGAAATCCCCAAAACAACGGGGTCCAAAATGCAAAGTATCAAATCATAAAATGTATTAAGATTTATTAAAAACTTGGGTGAATCTAGGTAAGTCCCAAACTCTCTCAATGCCCCGTCTCCCGCTTAATACCTGCTGCATGGAAAAAGAAACGGCTGAGCAAAACGCCCAGCGAACGGATATAACAATTATGATTTAAGGCAAAAGATATAAAAATAATGAAGGTATCACAATGTATGAATCATAAGGATGATTAAGTGGATGAATAAAAAGGGTTAATGAAAGACAAGAATAGCCCACGAGCACAATAACAAATCACATATCCAAATCATCCAAATAATCATATATGTGTACTAGGATTGCGACTCCTATGTACCAAAGTGACAGCGTGTAATGCACACACAAACCTATCACATTAAATCAAATCATATCATATCAAACAAATACCTAGGATGCATCCATACGCTCCCTACAAAACAAATGTCAATAGCACGTGCACTAGCTCATGACTAGCACCCACACTCACAATAATATAATAATTATGTGCACCAAAAGGGAACGCTGGGGATCTAATCACACCGCCCCAGTTAGTGTCATGTCACCGGTGCATCAAATGACATGGTCATGGTACCCCCATGACTAGATACAAAAAAATGGCTCGGGCTTAAGGGTTCATTTCAAAGGCATAACAACTAGGAAAAATATAAGTATTCAAATGAGGAACATATAAAGGCATAACAATAACGGAATCATAACAAGGCGAAGAATTTAAGGATCATATCAAAACAGCAACTAAGGATGTGGGAACATAGCAATGGAATAGGGATTTATCAAATGGATTCGTGTAAGAAAGAGTAAAAGAGTGTTCTTAATAAAGAACTGAATATCCGTACCTTAAAAGCACAAACAAGTCACATAATCGTATACAAAGCAACAAGTCCTATTCCCGTGTCACCAAGGCTAAAAGATACATAAAAATATGTCTTACATACTGTTCTAGCACAAAATATTACAAGGTTTCATGATTCGGTGATTCAAAACCCTAATTATACACTTTCCCAAAACCCGTCATTTACGGACTGTTTTAGAAGATCCGACTCTAAAACCATTTTCCCTAACCATACTCACTGATTAAAGTCCAAATATGAAAAATACATTCGAAGTAGATAGATTTAGACCCCAGATTCACTTAAAAAGCTATCCCGAGGCTCAAGATATGACTCTTACAAGATGACTCATATTCTGATTTTTAAGGACTGTTTTCCAAGATCTACACGGTAACCATAGTTCCCGACCACTTCAAAACGTTTTAAGACCTGTTATGAAAACTAGATTCATTGTATATAGTTTTAGGCTTTTGAAATTCTTAAAAAGATGTTATAAGACCCGTTTTACAGCCCTTACAAGATCACCCAAAATCCGGACAGCCCTTAATTATTATTACGTATGAGCCGGTTTAATGATCTAGACCACCATAGGTTAGCTAGATCTTTATAAAAACTTTATAAAACCATATTAGAACATATTTAGGCTGGTCTAAAACAAGATCTAACATACAAAAACGTTTTTAAGGTATTGAATCACCAAAATACATTTTTAGGGTTTCAAAACCCTAGAAATCATGTTTATGCATTAAATCAAAATATAAGAAAGCCATAAGGGTGACATAGGATTATAAGGACTTACATGGAATGTGTATAATGATATGGTAATCACTATACACATAAAATAACAAGAATGGATGATTAGTAACAAGAATGGAGGTCTAGAGAGGAGAAAGATCAAGAACAACCTTAAGGTTTTAAGGTTCTCTTAACAATGGAGATGAGAGGAGATTTTTGTATAGTTTTGGAAAAGTAAATTATGTTTTGTGTGTGTGATATGGCTGTACTAAGGGTGGATTATATAGGTCTTCTAGTTTTTTTCCATAACTTACACCATTAACTAGGTTTTTAACACCATAACTTAAAGCATTCAAACACATTCAAAATCAAACCATAACCTATCCTTAATGGCATTCAAAACATTAAAAATCTTCTTAAAACTCTAGCTATAGTCGTGATTTTGGTCCACCAAAAGGAAGTGTTTCAATTTTTCTCATAATGGTATAATAACACACTAATTAATTAGTTTTCTTCCCATTTAATCAAAGTCTTACACTTAAATGTACATGTTACAAAAGTGTGTACCTTTTTAATTAGTATAACCTAAGTTTAAGAAAGTTTATTTATATTTTTGTCTTAATTGAAAACTATATGTTATATCATAGTTTAATAAAAAGGTTTCATATTCTAAGTCTTATTTATTAATTAGTTATGAAATAATTAAACTATACTTTAAATTAATTTAAACAAATTGAAATAAAATCTCTACTATTTAGTTTACATAAAATTCTCAGTTTTATAAAATATTCAAATATCATACCTTATTCAGAATATCCGTTTTATAAAAATGCGGGTTTTACAACTCTTCCCTTCTAAAAAGAAAATTTCGTCCTCGAAATTAAAGTAGTGGTTAAGGGTTTTATAATTTCTCCTCTCTAAAAGAAAAATTTCGGCCTCGAAATTAAAATAGAATAATCAACAAGGAAAACGAAATAAACGGAATGAAACGTACCAAATTATGCGAAGAAATAAGGATAGCTAGAGCGCATCGATTCCTCGGTTTCCCAAGTAGCCTCGCGCTCAGGATGATTCTTCCAAAGAATCTTAACAAAAGGAATGGTCTTGTTTCTCATAACACGTTCTTGACGATCCAAGATAGCCTCGGGCTCCTCGGCTAGAGATAAGTCTTCTTGGATTTGATCCAAAGGATATGAAACGACATGCAGAGGGTGATACTTGTATCCCCTCAAAACTGTGGGGGTAGAGCCAAACGATAAGAAACCTCCCCAACACGATCGAGAATCTCAAAAGGGCCAATAAAACATGGACTAAGTTTCCCCTTAATACCGAAACGACGAACACCGCGACACGGAGAAACTTTTAGAAAAACACGATCTCCGGGACTAAAGGATAACTCTCTCCTATGACGATCAGCATAACTCTTTTGTCGAGACCTAGCTTCCTTAAGCTTTTCCTTAGCAATGGCAACCTTTTCGTTAGTCACCTCGATAAGTTCCGGACCCTCGATAATGCGTTCACCTACCTCATTCCAACAAATAGGAGTACGACACTTACGTCCATACAAAAGCTCAAACGGGGCTGCCTTAATGCTAGCATGCCAACTATTGTTGTAGGCAAACTCCACAAGACATAGATATTCGTCCCAACCCGTCCATTCCAAAGCACAAGACCTCAACATGTCCTCAAAGTCTGAATGGTTCGTTCGGTCTGACCATCAGTCTGTGGATGAAATGATGTACTAAATTTGAGTCTAGTACTCAAAGCTTTCTGCAAACCTTTCCAGAATCGAGATGTAAAGCGCGGATCCCTATCGGATACAATTACTGCTGGAGTACCATGCAACCGAATAATCTCTTGTCGAAAGATATCTGCCAATTTACTCACAGAATAGTCCTTCCGAATGGGAAGAAAGTGAGCCGATTTGGTCAATCGATCCACTATAACCCAGATAGCATCATGCTTCTTCTGCGTATTCCGGAGTCTAGTCACAAAATCCATGGATATCTCATCCCATTTCCAAACGGGAATATCCAAGGGTTGTAGAAGACCGCTAGCACGCTGATGCTCAATTTTTACCTGCTGACAAATCATACACCGAGATACAAACGTAGCCACATCTTGCTTCATGCCATTCCACCAGAAATGTTGTTTTAGATCACCGTACATTTTAGTGGAACCCGGATGAATGGAGAAAGGAGAACTGTGTGCTTCCGTCAACAAGGCCTCACGAAGAGTAGGGTCCTCTGGAACACACAATCTATCCCCATGCCAGATTACACCTTCTTCGTCCACCCGAAATTTCGTATGCTCATTCTCGTCAGCTTTCTGCAATACAGCCTATAATTCGCCATCATCTTTCTGAGCTTCTTTAATTTGTAGTATAAGATTAGGCTCAACCTTCATACTAGCCCAGAAACCGTTAGTACCGCGAACACAAAACTCAACATCCAAACGCTCCAAATCGGTGATGAGTTCACGTCCCATTTCGATTCCTGCTAAGATTCCCGTCTTTCTGCTAAGTGCATCGGCTACTACGTTAGCCTTTCCGGGATGATACTGGATGTTTGCATCATAATCCTTGAGAAGTTCCAACCAGCGCCTCTGCCTCATATTCAATTCCTTCTGAGTGAAAATGTACTTAAGACTCTTGTGATCGGTGAAAATGTCACAAGTTTCTCCGTACAGATAATGCCTCCAAATTTTTAAGGCAAACACAACTGCCGCTATTTCTAAGTCATGTGTAAGATAATTAGCTTCATGCGGTTTTAGTTGTCGCGATGCATACGCAATAACCTTGCCGTGCTGCATAAGTACACACCCTAGACCTTTCTTTGAAGCATCACTATAAACTTGGTAACCGCCGGTGCCAGAAGGAAGAGTAAGTATCGGAGCCGAAACGAGTCTCGTCTTCAACTCCTCAAAACTCTTCTCCTGTTCTTTATCCCACTCAAATTTCTCACCTTTTCGCATAAGTTTAGTCAACGGTAATGCTAAACGTGAGAACCCTTCTACAAATCGCCGATAATAACCCGCAAGGCCCAAGAAGCTACGAACCTCCGTCACCGTCGTTGGTCTTGGCCATTTAGTGATAGCCTCAACCTTCACGGGATCCATCGTAATACGATCCGCCAAAAATGCCACCTTTTCCAACCAGAACTCACACTTCGAGAATTTAGCGTATAGCTTTTTCTGACGTAGAGTTTCTAAAACGATGCGGAGATGATCATCATGGTCATTCTTTGTCTTCGAAAAGACCAGAATGTCATCGATAAAGACAATGACAAATTTATCCAAGTATTCGTGAAAAACCCGGTTCATTAAATCCATGAATACAGCCGGTGCATTAGTCAATCCAAACGGCATAACAAGGAATTCATAATGACCATAACGAGTACGGAAAGCAGTCTTAGCGACGTCCTCCCCTTTCACCCGTAGTTGATGATAACCAGATCGTAAATCGATCTTAGAGAAGAATTTTGCACCTTGTAGTTGATCAAATAAATCATCGATGCGGGGTAGCGGATAACGATTACGAATAGTAGCACGAGTTAACTCCCGATAATTAATGCATAGCCGCATAGATCCATCCTTCTTCTTGACAAACAACACTGGCGCACCCCACGGCGAAACACTAGGACGAATGAAACCAAGATCAAGAAGTTCTTGAAGCTGCCCCTTTAATTCCTTCAATTCAATCGGTGCCATACGATAAGGAGCTTTAGAAATGGGTTCGGTTCCTGGAGCTAATTCAATGCCAAATTCGACTTCACGCTCCGGTGGAATTCCCAGGAGTACTTCAGGAAATACATCCGCAAAATCCCGAACCACCGGATGATTCTCAAGATGAGTACCATCCATCGAAACATCTTTTATGGAGGCTAAGAAGCCTTCACAACCATGGGAGATCAAAGAACGGGCTTTCAAAGCAGAAATTATTTTAAGAGGTTTACTAGGCTGCGAACCTTGGTAAAAGAATTCAGGTTGGTTAAAATCGCCAAAAACAACACGCTTAGAAGGACATACAATAGTAGCATGGTGCGGAGAAAGCCAATCCATGCCCAAAATTACGTCGAAATCGGTCATAACTAACGGGTACAAATTTGCAACACGAATTTTATCGTCAAAACGTAGAGGACAATTTAAATATTCATGATTAATCATAGCTACGCCTTTCATAGGGGTGGATAATGATAACGTATAATCGAGTTGCGTAGGAGAAATATTAATATGCTTAGCTAACGATACCGCTATCAGAGAATGGGTCGCCCTCGTATCAAATAAAACGAATACAGCACGATCATTCAAAAAGATGGTTCCTGAAACGGTACCTGAAGAGTCTGAGGCTTGCTCCCTAGTAGCAGTGAACACACGCCCCTTGGTGAGTGTAGACTTATCATTACCAGAACCACTACCTCCATAACCACCCTTCTTAGGACAGTCCCTTACCCGATGCCCAATTTCACCACACTCAAAGCAAGCGCCAGTTGCACGGTAACATTGCTTTCCTGGATGGCTCTTCCCACATGAGTTGCATAAAGGAATATGAGCATGATCTATGTGACTTTTCTGGCTTGTGGATCCCGCAACACGGTTGTTGTTGTATTGTTGTCCCCGATTCTGCTGATATGGCCTTAGGTAATTGTTGTTGTTGCCCGACTGCATATCATAGCCACGACCATCATTCCTCCTAGAGTCATAACCTCGCTGGTTATTGTTGTTGCTATTGTGAGTCACAGGTCGGATGCGATCCCCCTCGCGGTTCCTCTTATTCAGCCCTGACCTTTCTCGATGAATTTCATAATTTCTTGCGGCATCAGCCACCGCCGCCACATCCGTGAAATCAAGGTTTACAAGGTTGTCTCCAACTTGATCGTTGAGAGCCCATTTAAACCTCTGTGCCTGCTCCTCTTGTGTGCCCGCCTTTGTCCCCAAGAAACTTGCCAGCCTCAAGAACCGCTTCATAAAGTCCCCAGTAAGCTCTCCCTCCTTCTGCCTAATATTGTGGTATTCCCGCTCGTATCTCTGTTGCTCTGACTTAGGGAAGTATTGCAAGAAAAAGGCATCTCGGAAGTTTGCCCAAGACATAGTTAGCACATAGTCATCACCTCCCTTGGCCTGCTTGTAGGTCTTCCACCAGTTCAGAGTGTCACCCTCTAACTTGTAGCTAGCTAACCTAGCCCTATACTCATCTCCACAATCCAACACTTTGAACAACTTCTCAATGTGTGCAATCCAGTTCTCAGCATCGATTGGATTGGAAGCAACACTAAAGGAACAAGGTTTTTGCTTTCCAAACCTTTCCAACCATGTATGCATAGTAGGAGTTTGGTCATTGCTTCCGCTAGCAGTATTTTGGCGAATTTGGTTGGTAATTTCAGTAGTGAGGCCAGGAATTAGTGCAGAAACGGCTCGTTGCACTGCCTCGTCAAATGCGGGACCGGAAAAGACGGGAGAATTCTGACGCGTGTTCACCATCGGAGATATAAACGAATTAGTGGTGACAAAAAAAAAGTTTATAAAATAAAATGCAGATATACAAAAAAATGATAATATCAGAGTACGAAGAAGACGTCATTGTTCGGGCCATCATAGTTAGGAAGCCATTCTATAAACGTTTGGGGAGCGAGGGTACTTTAAATCATAAACCCAACCACTCAGCCAAGACGTAATATCGAGATGGAACATCCTAATACGAAGCTCCCTACTAACCTGACAAATTCCGCAGAAACAAATACGTATTAAAAATATCATAACAATATCAAAGTACGACTGGAAGCCTAATCTACCCAATCCTCACAGGTCAATCCTAGGTCGTAGACTCTCTGATACCATAATTGTAA
This sequence comes from Glebionis coronaria, assembly GCA_025667525.1. Taxonomy (NCBI): domain Eukaryota; kingdom Viridiplantae; phylum Streptophyta; class Magnoliopsida; order Asterales; family Asteraceae; genus Glebionis; species Glebionis coronaria. Next base: position 499,163,504 of record CM046877.1, read on the forward strand.
CATCCCGCTCTGAAAAGAGTCAAAGTGCTACTAATATGGTGTCACATCAGATACATCAAATTTTAAAAGGGCTAAAATGAAACTTTTATTAAATCCAAAATACTTAAAGTAATATCTTAATAAACAGAAATCCCCAAAACAACGGGGTCCAAAATGCAAAGTATCAAATCATAAAATGTATTAAGATTTATTAAAAACTTGGGTGAATCTAGGTAAGTCGCAAACTCTCTCAATGCCCTGTCTCCCGCTTAATACCTGCCACATGGAAAAAGAAACGGCTGAGCAAAACGCCCAGCGAACGGATATAACAATTATGATTTAAGGCAAAAGATATAACAATAATGAAGGTATCACAATGTATGAATCATAAGGATGATTAAGTGGATGAATAAAAAGGGTTAATGAAAGACAAGAATAGTCCACGAGCACACATAACAAATCACATATCTAAATCAACCAAATAATCATATATGTGTACTAGGATTGCGACTCCTATGTACCAAAGTGACGGCGTGTAATGCACACACAAACCTATCACATTAAATCAAATCATATCATATCAAACAAATACCTAGGATGCATCCATACACTCCCTGCAAAACAAATGTCAATAGCACGTGCACTAGCTCATGACTAGCACCCGCACTCACAATAATATAATAATTATGTGCACCAAAAGGGAACGCCAGGGATCTAATCACACCGCCCCAGTTAGTGTCATGTCACCGGTGCATCGTATGACATGGTCATGGTACCCCCATGACTAGATACAAAATATGGCTCGGGCTTAAGGGTTCATTTCAAAGGCATAACAACTAGGAAAAATATAAGTATTCAAATGAGGAACATATAAAGGCATAACAATAACAGAATCATAACAAGGCGAAGAATTTAAGGATCATATCAAAACAGAAACTAAGGATGTGAGAACATAGCAATGGCATAGGGATTTATCAAATGGAGTCGTGTAAGAAAGAGTAAAAGAGTGTTCTTAATAAAGAACTGAATATCCGTACCTTAAAAGCACAAACAAGTCACGGAATCGTATACAAAGCAACAAGTCCTATTCCCGTGTCACCAAGGCTAAAAGATACATAAAAATATGTCTTACATACTGTTCTAGCACAAAAGATTACAAGGTTTCATGATACGGTGATTCAAAACCCTAATTATACACTTTCCCAAAACCCGTCATTTAGGGACTGTTTTAGAAGATCCGACTGTAAAACCGTTTCCCCAAACCATACTCACTGATTAAAGTCCAAATATGAATAATACATTCGAAGTAGATAGTTTTAGACCCCGGATTCACTCAAAAAGCTATCCCGAGGCTCAAGATATGACTCTTACAAGATGACTCATATTTTGATTTTTAAGGACTGTTTTCCAAGATCTAAAAGGTAACCATAGTTCCCGACCATTTCAAAACGTTTTAAAACCTGTTATGAAAACTAGATTCATTGTATATAGTTTTAGGCTTTTGAAACTCTTAAAAAGATGTTATAAGACCCGTTTTACAGCCCTTACAAGATCACCCAAAATCCGGACAGCCCTTAATTATTATTACGTATGAGCCGGTTTAATGATCTAGACCACCATAGGTTAGCTAGATCTTTATAAAAACTTTATAAAACCATATTAGAACATATTTAGGTTGGTCTAAAACAAGATCTAACATACAAAACGTTTTTAATGTATTGAATCACCAAAACACATTTTTAGGGTTTCAAAACCCTAGAAATCATGTTTATGCATTAAATCAAAATATAAGAAAGCCATAAGGGTGACATAGGATTATAAGGACTTAAATGGAATGTGTATAATGATATGTTAATCTCTATACACATAAAATAACAAGAATGGATGATTAGTAACAAGAATGGAGGTCTAGAGAGGAGAAAGATCAAGAACAACCTTAAGGTTTTAAGGTTTTCTTAACAATGGAGATGAGAGGAGATTTTTGTATAGTTTTGGCAAAGTAAATTATGTTTTGTGTGTGTGATATGGCTGTACTAAGGGTGGATTATATAGGTCTTCTAGTTTTTTTTCCATAACTTACACCATTAACTAGGTTTTTAACACCATAACTTAAAGCATTCAAACACATTCAAAATCAAACCATAACCTATCCTTAATGGCATTAAAAACATTAAAAATCTTCTTAAAACTCATGCTATAGTCCTGATTTTGGTCCACCAAAAGGAAGTGTTTCAATTTTGCTCATAATGGTATAATAACACACTAATTAATTAGTTTTCTTCCCATTTAATCAAAGTCTTACACTTAAATGTACATGTTACAAAAGTGTGTACCTTTTTAATTAGTATAAACTAAGTTTAATAAAGTTTATTTATGTTTTTGTCTTAATTGAAAACTATATGTTATATCATAATTTAATAAAAAGGTTTCATATTCTAAGTCTTATTTATTAATTAGTTATGAAATAATTAAACTATACTTTAAATTAATTTAAACAAATTGAAATAAAATCTCTACTATTTAGTTTACATAAAATTCTCAGTATTATAAAATATTCAAATATCATACCTTATTCAGAATTTTCGTTTTATAAAAATGCGGGTTTTACAACTCTTCCTTTCTAAAAAGAAAATTTCGTCCTCGAAATTAAAGTAGTGGTTAAGGGTTTTATAGTAACGATCCGAGGAGCTTTCGAATGCGTACTCAAATTATGAAAACATGAGATATATTCATATTCATTAAATGTTTTCGTCTGTATCTGATTTGAAATTCTCTCGCGTAGATTATGCGTTGACCTTACTCTTTTAATGGTAGTCGTGTCTCCATATATCCTTGAATTTGTGAAGGATTATGAGTTATTATTAGTCTATTGAGAAGTTCACATCTTATTAACGGTGACGAAACTGGAAAGTTGATAGTGCCAGTAGAATGGACTGATTGATTATGACATGACGACATTGTCTTAATTAATGGGAACTCGAGTAGAATTCCCCTAAAAGATAAGATGTTAATTATCAAAAGTGATCTAAATAATTCTTGATGGATGACCATATCCTGCATTTAGACTTGAAATTATACCATGAATGGTTGTGAATTAGTTATAGATATTATAATCTAGAAAGAACCTAATATGAATTTATTAAAAAGATGTTTCTGTTATCTGAAACTTTAGGAGGTATTTATTGGTGAATTACCTAGACTTTTGCCATTAAGGCAAGTTGAAATTGGTATTGATTATATTCCCGGTGCTGCACCTGTGGTATGTGCACTGTACGTCAGCACCATCTGAATCGAAAGTGTTACCATACAACTGAGAGAGTTGTCGGAGAAAGCTTTTATTCTATCAAGCTCGTCATCATGAAGAGCTATGGTGTTATTATTTCTTATATTTATTGATTACCGTGAACTAGGTAAATTGACGATTAAAAATCTATATCCACTACCCAAGATGATAGATTTGTTCGATCATTTACAAGGTTCTAGTGTATATTCGAAAATTTGATTCATGGCATGGTTATCATCAACTTCGCGTCCGCGAAAAGATTATCTATTCCAATCACTACCTTCAGAACTCGTAATGAACATTATGAGTTTCACGTGATGTCGTTTGGATTAACTAATACACATGTAGCATTCATAAATATGGTGAATCACGTGTGTAGGCTATAATTTAATAAATTCATGCTTGTGATCATTCAGGACTATTTGTTTGTTTATAAGAATAAGAATGAGTTAATAATTATTTATAGAATGCCCTGAGTCGGCCGAGTAATGAAAACTTGTACCTTGAATATTTAACATGTGATTTAAGGCTTAATCCTTTACATTAAATGACCATGTAATTAACGATAATAGAATCTATATTGACTCTTCAAAGATGAAGAGCCCTTTTAAGACTTTGGGTTTTACCAAAAAGAAAGTGCAAATGTGATTTGACAAATTTTTTATCAAAAGAACTTTTGAGGGATTATTCCCTTATACCCAGAACATTTAACTAAACTCCTGTTTAGGGGTAAATGTTTGTGTGTACTGCTAGACAACCTAAGAGGGATTGAGGAAACCGTTAAACCATGACTTAAAATTTGAAATAACAAATTTTTCTTTTTAACTAAGAAAATTTTGACCAAAGTATAGACAAAGATTTTTTTTTCAAACATTTACAAATCTTGTTAATTATTTTCGATAAATCAACAAAAATCGTGTTGATTAAATTCAAATTTATTTTGAACATTTTTATATAATTGGTCGAACTAAGAAATTTAAAATTTTTACGTTTACATATCATAAAAATTTAATATTTATTATTTAATTACTTGTAATATTTATCGACGCTTTAAACGTCAGATTGAGCAAAACTGATAAAAATAATAGTTGAGACGAAACTAAAACATAGAAAATATGAAGAAAGAATTTCGGAGTGAATTATGGTCATGATAATTACTTCATCAGAAAAGGTGAATGTAGATACTGACACATTATGTAGAAAAGATAAAGAACCAATTAGGACATGTTCCTTAATAATGACTGTGCAAAATAAATTGTCGAACAATTTAAAATAGCCGATGTTTGAAAAGAAGGATAATATAAATAATAAAAGGGGGTTCGCGGCTAATGTGAACCATTAGTAATAAGAGCCGATAGTGTTAAATGATTAAAAGGCTACTTGAGGTTGCCTAAAAATGGAGATTTTAAGATATAGTTATGTTGGAATCTTGTAAGTATAAATATTCTATTCCTGTGATTTCTGATTTAATGTATCATTATCAGAAGAAGTTGTACTGATGGCAAATTATGAAGGCAGACTCCGCCTCATACATTAGTAAACGTCTAGCTATTGCAAAGGTCATCATCTGAATTTGATTCGATTTGGGTCATCGTCGACAGACTGACCAAATCTGCTTATATCATTCCTGTTAATGATAGATTTTTGGCATTTAAAGAGTTATGTAAACATGGTGTGCCTGTATCGATCATCTCTATAAAGATCCTCGCTTCGCATCGAATTTCTAGAGATTTGCTCAGAAGTCATTGAGAACGAACCTTGATGAGAGTACTGTTTACCACCCCAAATCGAAGGGACGAGGTAAAGTAACAATACAAAACACTAGAAGTCTTGTTTTATGTTTGAATGATTGCCCTTTGGTAATAAACTGTAAAATAGTTTTCCTTTGGAGAGATTATCATTTATAATTATCGTATTAGGATCAAGATCGAATCTTGTGAAGATATATATTAGAGCATCTGTAAGCAGGAGTTGGGATGAAGACCCCCGACATACACCCATTGTGAGTTGGACATGTCTTTTAGGTTTAAGGTTTCCTATGATGGCGAACCTAATCTTACAAAATACTCGACCCGCGAGACCTGAAATGATTGTTGAAATTAGGATCTGATTATTGACTGCCGGTAGTGGGCAGGAGGTTATGTGAATATGAAATGTAGATCTTGAAGTGCAAGATGGGTAGCGAAGTTATGCCAAAATTTTTAACCATGGAAAAATGAATTGATGATATGAAAGATCATGGGATATAAGTCCCCGTTGTATGGGACCATTGAGGTGATGTAAAAGATTGGTTTGAAAGGCATATAAGCTGGATCTACCCTAGGACTTCAAGGACTGCGTGAATTATGTTTCGTATCTCGAACTTGATAAATATCTATCAAGTGAAAATCTGAATTCTTCTTGATAAAGTTTAGATCGGCGAAAAGTTGCATTCATCAAAAACCCGTAAACATCATGGATAGAGAAAGTAATCAACATTAAGCCTGATCGTATTCCCGTAGTTATGTTTGATGAAACTCGCTTATTGTAATGAATTACACTTGTGAGAAAAGACCGAATGTGGAGGAAATACCCACATGGCTTTAACTCTATAAGAAGCAAGTAGTAAGATAAGATGATCTTTGAGGACAAAGATCCTGTTTAGGGGGTAAATGCTGTGACAATCCGTCAATTTATGGTTCATATTTTATTCTCAAATATTATTTAAAAACATTATTTTAATGTTATATTATGAACTCACTTATTTTTGCGAAGAAATTTGGATTTACGTCTTGAAGTAGCATCGACTACGTCTAAACCGGAGGATTCTACGTTACGTGCTTACGTTTACATACACCGTTTTGGTGACAGTCCGACATTTCAGGAAATAAATTTATCCGTGAATATTATTTTGGAATTTTAAATTTATGTTGGTTCATAAACTCACAAATTTACGAGAAGAAATTAGGACTTACGTGAATAATTTAACGTCCTTTACGACTAAACCGAAAACCTTAGGATTACGTATTTCCGTATTTGAACTCCGTTTTTGATGAGACAATTTTTATTAGATTCGTTTTGTGCCGTTGATTCATAATTTATAAAAACGTTTTTCGTAAAATGACCCGAGGACACGCAAATCAAGGAAACTAGAATCGAACAATACCCGTAAATTAGTGTGATGAGACAAAACAAGTTTTGCCCCACTCCACAAATATGGGACGGCCAAAACTTGACAACACATCTCATGATGTGTCAAGTTGTAACTACTAAGCTAACACTTGTTGCTTAAAGCTTAACTTGTAAGCAACTACACCACAAAACCATCTACCAAACCATTCACACTTATTCACTCATGCAATACCACTAGCAACTCCCTCTCTCACTCTCATATGTGCCGTCCCATCTCAACCAATGTTATTCATACATATGATGATGCCCTCTTGAAGCTCTATTGAATGGTAGTGATTATAACATCCAAAAAGAAGTTTCCTTGGTGTCGTGGGGCTGATTTTCCACAATATGTTCATGAAGATAGGTGATCTTGAAGTTGATATCGGTATATCACATGTTTTGCCATCCAAATCCAAGCCTTGTTCATCAACCTCACATTTTCATCACTATGGTGGTATAAGGATCATTCTTCCTATCCTTCTTGTTATTTTGATTATGTAATCTTGTATTTTCTTTCACTTATGTATATGTATATGATGATGAATTATGATTAAAATATTGTGTGGGGATTTGGTGTTGATAAACATGGTTAAAAAGATGGAAAACCATATGTAAAAAGGTTAAAATCTTGCTTAATAAGTTGGCTGTATAAAAAAAGTAACTAACCACATGTTAAACTAATAAAATGGCAAAGTGGAATCAATATACAGTAAGTATTAGGTCTTGTACACATGTGAGAGTTGGCCATACAATGAAATCATTATAATGAGTGAGATATGATCAAAACAAGTTTAGAGTGTAAATCTGAGTATAATGTTTGGACGAATTTTATAAAATACTTAGAGTTTGATTCATCAGTAGCTATAAAGGAATAAAATGAAGCACATATCATGTATAATATGTCATACAAATTTGGGATTCTATCTCCATGTAGAACTCTAGATATAACCATTTTAGTAAACTAGATTTTTAGGACTGATTTTGTATAAATAATATATAATATAAGCACTCAAAATTTATATAAAATATATAAATATATAAAACCTACTAGTGGATAATAATTATAATAAAAGATTTATATAAATTTTGATATTAAAATGGGACATGTTATATAAATTACAAGTATAAATGTTTTTCCAAGTTATAAAACTATATCCTAAGTTTTACGTCTTTTCGGCTAAAATCGAAAGATTAACGTTTTTGTCAAATAAAACTTAGACGGTCGGACCCGTCTAATATAAACTTTTATAAACTCACATACTGATATATGAACTTATATAGCAAGTAAAAACCGATAAAACCCGAACTATATGACATACGAACATTAACGAGCTAAGTTAGCATATTTGGACTAATAATTTAACTAAATAAGTTAAACACTTATAAAAATTACTTATTGGGCTTAACCCATTTGGGCCCAACATGTAAAGTATAAATACTGATAATACAAGTATAAAATGGATTAATACAATTTAATGGACTTATAAAAGGCTTATTGGACCTAAAACATGTAAATAGGTAAAACTAGTAAACTAATATAAAAGTTGTCAACACATAACACAAAAATGAGTGAATGAGAATATATAAACCCACTTGATCATCATAATATGTATAAAGTCATAAATATATATACATAATTGTTACTTTGATAAAGTCATTGGACAAAAGTCTAAGATGAGTATTATTTGTCTAGGTTTCCGTGATTGAGGCACGTACCGTACATCCGAATTGCCGATAACCCGCTTTCCCACATCAATGTGAGTTCATAGCCTAGCACTCTTTTAAATGTTTTTATGAAATATTTTATAAACCCGCGAGGGAGATAACATGTTAGTTTTACTAAAATAGGACACCATTTGTCCCGATTTTTTGTTTATTGATTTGGAGCCGAATGATTGTATGACCCGATGAATGATATATGACCCGAAGTATGAAATGAAACGGATTATTAAAGTTAGGTTATGTCACTAAAAGTCCCATTAGCATGAATTGTGAACTACCGGGATTTGGTAGACGCTTATGCATATAATAGTACTATTTGGGGATGATCACCCCAGTTCACGCCTTGACGGTTGATCCCCGTCGTGCCACATTGATTGGTAAGCGAATTTATGTATGAGAAGATTTACACAAGCGTGATTATTGTGACGACACGCTAATTTAGATGGGAAAATGAGTTTCGGGTTAGCTACCCGTTGTTTGTTGTAGTAAGGTAACAATGTCATGCGACTTATAATAATCCAAATAAAGAAATACTGCCATACGCACTAAGTTATGATATATTTCCTGACTAGCAATACGGGGTCTTAATATTGATATTATGTTCGTGTTTTGTTTTTTCATAACCATATTCATATAACGGTTTTTATTTAACTTTATACAACGTTATGAAACGTATTGTATGATTTTTTTACGACAATGGTTCGTATAATGATTTTGAAGGAAAACGCCTATATTATGATTTTTGATAAGGATTTGTATAAAATGACTTTGGCTATTTTATGGCCTATTACAAAGATTTGTACAAAATGATTTTCGGTAATAATTTTATACCGATGTTATATCGATGGATTTTATTAAACTCTATGAATTCACTCGGCGTTATCGCTGACCTTTTCTTTTAACATGTTTTATCTCAGGTACTTGAAGGTGATTCTCGGGAAGACAACAAGAATTCATGGCCCGCACTTAAATAATAGTTTCCATTCAAATGCTTTGTAAAACTTGTATGAAATACAATGACTTGGGACCTATGTAAATTTGATATTCATGAATGGAAATACTTTATTATTAAACGACGTGATTTTTAAGCGTTGTCTATGATGTGAGTAATGTGCTATCCGGTAACACCAACGAGTCTTCCGCTGTATTGAATTGTGTAAATTTGGGGGTGTTGCACTATATGTCGAAATTATTCGCAATATGGTTGATTTCAATTCATTAGTCGACAAATGATTTGGTCTTGTGCTTTGTGAAGATTGTGCAAGAGACTTAATAAACATAACAAGTAAAGGTTTAATCTAGATTATAGCTCGAAAGGAGTCTTTTGAATATATTGTTCTAATCATCTTTCAAGTAAATGGAACTTATCAAATTAATAACCAAGTCTATGGGTCGAAAGGATTCTTGTTGTTATTGGTTTAGGCATAAGGCTCATGAGTGACCATTTGATTGAGACTTATGTATACTTGATTTATAAAGCACTAATCTCTTATAATTGGTTCTATAGATCAAAAGGATTACCTTTGATAATATATTTTCTAAACTAAGCATCCTTATGTCCATGTGATCATTTGACCATACATGTATGTTCTTTGTGTGCTTGTCTTTATAAACGATTCTCATGGTGGTTTGATAGTGAAAATCATACTTACCATTTCTTACAAACAAATAACACTTGAGTATAACCAAGTCCCATGGGACGACCTTGACTTACCAACCTAATTGCAAGATGACTAGAGTATACTTTCTCGAATTTGTGTTCCTAATTAAAATCGGTAATTCTTGTTTATAAATTTAAAACCTAGTGTGGAAAGAACGCATCAAGTTTTTGGCTTATTTCTTTGTTGGAATTGTGTTCTTGAACTATTTGTTTCATGTTCATAATCCAACACCGGAACGGGCACACCAAGTTTTTGGCGCTGCTACCGTGGACTTGCTAGTGTGTAATCTTTTGTTAGTTTATTTGTTTGGTTTCTTGCTTGTTTGATGAATCGTTTTGTTACCAATTAATACTAAACCCAAAAGAGTTGTTATACCCTATTTACCCGCATAAGGGGACGAATTTTGCATAGGAGGAATTAGGTTGGTGGTTGATTACTCAATTGGAGGCTTTGAATTGCTCTAAATTTCGTTGTTAGTTTGTTGCTCTTGAATTATTGCGCTTGTTCTTGTGATAATTCTAACCCTTGACAAAAGTTAGAACACCATTTTCTTAAAATCTCTTAGTTCTTAAAAGTTGCTTAAATGATCTTGGCGCCAAAAATCGAATATTTGGTGTTGGGATTTCTTCTCGTGTGTTCTCAAAAATTCTTGTTTCAATTATTACTTCCTAGTTGTGTTTTAAAGTGCTTGTTCTCAAAAACCCAAAAACCTTGTCTCGAATCACTCTAGTCGATGGCTAGAACTACTTGACCACATGAATTTTTGTGTTTGTATGTGTTTTTCTTATTTTGTGAGTTTCTGTCTTGTTATGTGTCACGTGTTTAAGTGTTTTTATGTGTTTATGTGCTTATTTGCTTGTGTGCTTGTTTGCATTTACCATTGTATGCATATTTTTGTTCTTTTTCCAAGTTAAAGGGGGTGTTTGGATTAGTCATTTTCTAACAATTTTGATCATTACAATGATTCTCCTTTATCAAAGTAAGTGTATTCTATACCTAAAGTCATATTTGTTAAAATAAAAAATAATTTTATTTTTGAAAATAAATGGAAAATACATGAAAAATAAAAAAAGTTAGGAATCTAGTTTTTTGTCATTTGTTTCATGTTATTGTTAGAAGTGCATTGTGTTATGTCTTATTTTGTTATTAGAATGTGATGTGCTAAGTGGTTTACATGTTTCGCTTCCTTATTAGTGTTTTCTTATTGATTTGTGCTTATTTTTCCTTATTTTTGCATAATGTGTCTTATTATTCGTAAGAGTGTGTTTGGATTAAGTTTTTTCTTATATGTTCTAATGATTTTTATAAAAGTTACAAAAGTTGTTAGTTTTTATGTTATTAGCAAGTCTGTAAAAAAAATAATTCGACTTGCCGTCGGCAACTTTGTTTTGCCGGTCAGCAAATTGCATTCTGTTAAAAAAAATCGTCGCGGGCAACTTACCCACTGATGTCACTTCGTTGCTGGCAACTTTGAGTTTCGCCGGCGGCAACTTTAAAAAAAAAAAACTTTTCTTTTTATCTTCTTTTATTTAAGTCGGGTCTTCACCAAAATCATTCCTAATTGTGTGTTACACTTGTTTGAACATCCGTTCTTCAAGTTTTGAACCAATTATTAATGTTTGCTTATATCCCGCCCAACCGCCCCGTTCTAGTCATTTTGTGCCTTGTTCGTACTTCTATTCGCTCTGGTTAATTACCAAACCCCGTGGATACAACCCGAAGTCTAGAAAACCATCTGGTTTAATAGATTTTGTACAAAACTTCTATTATGTATATTTGTTTCATTTAAATTTTTTTTTATAGTTTTTATTATTTAGTTTTTATTGAGTCGTGTTATATTTCTAAGTGTTTAGATTGTTTTTATTTGTCATATGTGTGATGTTTATATATGCATAATGTTTGCTTTTGTTTGTGTTAGTTGTCTTATGTGCTTGGTTTATTTTGTTTGCATGTCTGTTTGTGTTTGTTTAAGTTCATGTGGTTAATGTATAAACTTTGTGGGTGTGTTCGTTGGAAACCCTCACGAGATTATAACTCGTCCACTCGGGATACCGAGGGGTTTAAACGCTTCTTGCATACGCTAAATGCAATCGTGTTGCCTACGAAAGTGTGCTTAATAAATTTAAGTGTTTTGTAGTTTAGTTTATTTTGCAGATTCAATAAATTTTATGGAGGATGATTGGTCGTATTGATGGATTGTATGTGTATACGCGTATTGGAGACGAAATCGCTTGATCTTCTTACTTGGCATCTTATCATATGGAGATCAATTGCAATTTCTTAGCCCGGTAAGTTTCGTTTCTCTTGAACTATTTATTTATTTTCCCTACTTTTCCTACTTTGAAGTTTATTTTTATATTGAGTCTAATACAAAACTTAAGTGTGAGGAGGAATAAATGGGAAACGAAACCAAATTTTAGTATCTAAATTTTTTTTGGGTTAATAAAAAAAATAATAATAAAAGAAAAAAATGTGTACTTGTTTGCCCTTAGGATCAAAATGTTTTCATACGTTTGTATGTAAATATATTTTAATAATCATCCACATGGTAAAAAAAATAATAAAAAAAAATTCAAAAAAAAAATATTTAGTGAGATCACATTTATATGATATAAGTGTATATGCGTGACAAAGAGGAAACCTTAGGAATAAAACCCAAATAGCCTTTTTTCATTTTCTTTTTAGCTAGTTGCATCGATTAGCTAACCACATAAATTAACCCTTTTGTTAGCACCCTCGTCTAGTGCTAGATACCCTTAGAAAATCCGTTGAGCCAATGTTTTCATTTTGTTAAGTCCACTAAAAAAAATTATTTAACCTTAAACCTTAGCTTAACCCTTGTCAAAGTCTAAATGGTGGCTTGCTAGTTGCATGGTGTGTTGGATCATTTTTGATGATTTATAGTTTCCACATTTCGCTATGTGTGTGTCATTCCAAAAAAGATGGAGAGTGCACGCTTCTATTTGTATTTTTTGTGGTGTGTGCTTAAGCGAAGTGCGAAGGGACCATGTGATGTATGTTGAAAAAAAATTGAAAAAAAAGAGGAGGATGAGAAAAGTGAAAAAGAAAAAAAGAAGAATAAGTCATCGGAAAAAAATGATGACAAAAATAGCCAATGAACTATAACAAATTATGAAGATGAAGGAAGATGAAGTATGCTTGGATATCGATTAGCCAATGTGCTAAGACGTGATATATGTGTTATGTGTTGAATAAAGCTCGTAGCTATGATCATTTTTGGGCTTGTGATTTGTTTGGTAACTCGCAACATGGGGCTTAGACTTTTAACTTGTATATTCGTGATACCTCTCATAAAATTTCCATGTCTTATCCATACCCATAAACCCAAATCCTTAGCCTTGTAACCCGAATAAAAGTCCTATTTAGATGTGTATACTTGGTGCTCATGCCATTTGGTTTAGTCTTGTTTGTACTTAGTAGATTTTCATCTTATTATTCTAACTATTTTCATGCACCATGTGGGATGTAGTTTATTTTACTTGCTTGAGCACAAGCAAACTCTTAAGTTTGAGGGGGTTTGCACCTTCAGCGTTTTATTAATTAAAAAAAACCCAAAATATTCTTCTTTTACTTGCTTGAGGACAAACAAACTCTTAAGTGTGAGGGAGTTTTCACCTTTACCCATTTTTTATAAAAACCAAAAATATTTTCAATTTTTCATAGATATTTCAAGTTTTCATAGAATTTTTAAAATTTTCTTTTCATTTAGCATTTAGGTATTTTTTAGAACTTTATTTTACTTTTATTTGCTTGAGGGCAAGCAAAGTTTTTCTTTTCCTTGCTCGAGGACGAGCAAAACTTAAGTTTGAGGGGATTTGATAACGCTGAAATCTAACATATTTCTATGAGCGTATTCGTGGTGTTTATGCATGTATTTATGTGATTATTATGAACTAATGATACTTAATGAAGCTTATTTGTTATTGTAGGTTCATCAATGGTTACATCATGAGAAATAAAGAAAAGACGAGTATTGGAGGTGAAAGGATGAACGAGACATGAAAGTGTAGCTCTCGTATGATAAATAATACAAAGAATAAGAGTCTTGGAAAGTTTGGAAGAAAGAAAGAGGAAGAAACAAAGTAAATGGACTAAAGGGAAAAATAGGGAAAAATGGGACAGTTGCCACCGAGACAATCAAAAGTCGCCACCGACGAAACTGACCCAAGTTGCCGCCGGCAACTTTCAATTCTGCCACCTACAACTTTCCTGCTGCCACTTCTCCAAATAAAAATAAACATCCTAATTACTTCCCCTTGCTCCCCAATCCGACCATAACTCCATTTCCTCTCCTCCAAGCTTCATTTACAACCATTATTACACATCTTTGGCTCCAAGAAAACTACTTGGTGGCCAAGGCTAATTCAAGTATAAATAAGACTCATGGGGTAGTGTTTATCTTCATCTATATCAATCTATCCTTTGTAATCTTAATCCATCTCATATCATACAATCCCTGCTACCTCCCCTCACTCAAGTGGTGAAGGGTGCAATTGGTAGCCATGTACATGTAATAAGCTATTGAAGAAGTAGAGAAGAAAGCCACACCACCATAAACTATCCAATATCCAACAATCCTTATTCCCAAACACCCTAAAAGGCTCTATACTCGCACCAAGAGGTTGATGTCCAAGAAGGCTATGGGTAGGACGAATTGTATATTGGTTGTTCATTTGGTTAGAATAATTTGGGTACTTTAGTACTTTGGTACTTTGAACTCTAATGTTTGGTAACTTCTTCTTTATTATTAAATGTTGTTTATGTTCATGTTCATGGTGATTCTTGTGTTTTGTGATATTGTGAATGTGTTGATACTTTTATTGTTCATATGAAAACTTATGATAAATGGATGTTTGGATTCTATTAGTGCTTTTCATTGGATTATGGTGATAACATTATATTTGGTTGAAATGGAACTTGTTCTTGTTTGTCATTTTGGTTAATCATTGTTGAGTCTATATGTCGAAATTATTCTCAGTATGGTTGATTTCAATTCATTAATCGACAAATGAGTTGGTCTTGTGCTTTGTAAAGACTATGCAAGAGACTTAATAAACATAACAATTAAAAGTTTAATATAGATTATAGCTCGAAAGGAGTCTTTTGAATGTATTGTTCTAATCGTTATTCAAGTAAATGGAACTTATCAAATTAATAACCATGTCTATGGGTCAAAAGGAGTTATTAGTTTAGGCATAAGGCTCATGAGTGACCACTTGATTGAGACTTATGTATACTTGATTTATAAAGCACTAATCTCTTATCATTGGTTTTATAGGTTGAAAGGATTACCTTTGATAATATGTTTTCCAAACTAAGCATCCTTATGTCCATGTGATCATTTGACCATACATGTATGTTCTTTGTGTGCTTGTCTTTATAAACGATTCTCATGGTGGTTTGATCGTGACAATCATACTTACCATTTGTTACAAACAAATAACATTTGAGTATAACCAAGTCCCATGAGATGACCTTGACTTACCAACCTAATTGCAACATGACTAGAGTATACTTGCTCGAATTTGTGTTCCTAATTAAGATCGGTAATTCTTGTTTATAAATTTAAAACCTAGTGTGGAAAGAACACATCAAGTTTTTGGCTTCTTTTATTTCTTTGTTGGAATTGTGTTCTGGAACTATTTGTTTCATGTTCATAACCTAACACCGGAACGGGCACACCAGTAAGCCAGGTAGTTCGGCTAAGCCGAAAATAAATAGGTAAATCCTCTTTGAGATGAATGCGACATTGTCCTTATAAAACCAGCCGCATGGTCAACGATTTCGCTCAAGTCACTAAGCTCTTATTCCTTCTAATGGGTTTCGAAGGGATTTCGCTCTAAAAGGTTGATATGACAACCTCTAAATTTCACAAGTGTGATAAATGATATGATTAAATGGATATGGAAAATCCACTAGAATTTTTTTCTTTTTGTGCATTACTTGATAAGATGAACTACTGCTTCACACAACCTGAATTGTTATACCAACATATTCCTATATGTTGTAAATACAAAGTATATAACAAGTATGAGCTCTAAAAGTAATTTAATAAGTAAACTATGAAAAATAACATTTCAAGTATAACTATGATGCCCTAAATTTCCCTAGAAATCCTATAATGAGTAGTAAACTCAAGGATTGTGAAATGAATACATAACACATATGAATAAATAATCAAGGACTATAAGTAAGTGATAGGTGTGAAAACACCCATCTTTTTACCACTTAATTACAATAATAACCGAGCCAAAACGTGTATTTTATGTCATTTATGTCGGAATTATGCGTGGTTTGTGTTTTTGTTGTGATTTAGGACGAAAAGGTGAAAAGTGGAGAAAACACGGGATTTCACGGGCTTTTATCGAAGAAAAAGGCAAAAGACAAAGTCGAAAGATCCAAAGTGGAAAAAGAACGGAAGTCCAAGACCAATTCGGAAGATTTATCGAAGAAAAAGTCAAAAGATGGAAGTTTACTAAAAAGCCGAAGAAATCAAGTCTAATATATTAAAGATTACAAGACGAGTTTGAAGAAATCCCAAGACAAAGTCCAAGTATTAAGAAGATTAACAAAAGATTAAGAAGATCAAGGACTTAAGTGTGCAATTAAGGAAAAGATGAAAGAGGGAGGAAGCTTCCTAAGCTCCTCCCTAATCTCCCTATATATATTTCCATTTCATTGTTATTTCAAAGTTGTTGGTGGCTTGACAACCCATCCTTCCCCCATTTTCATTTCCTGTACTTTAATTTTCTTGCACCTTAATCTTCATGTAATGCACCTTTAAATTCCTTTTAATTCCAAGTAAGTTTCCATTTAATTGTTGTTAATCTTTACTTTATTGTTAATCTCCTTCTACCTTTCTGATTGATTTGTTCTTCATCTTCATTGTTAAAGTTCTTGAGTTTTTATGATTTTGATCAAGTGGGTTTTGATTGATTTGGCTTTATTTGTTAGTTTTGATGATTTGTTTTGATTGGTTATTGTTAGTAGATGCTTTGTGGTTGTTTTGGTTTAATCTTTTGGTTTATCTTGGTTAGCTTTTGTCAAATTCGTGTTCTAATTCACCTTACTGTTCTTTATGTTTCTGCGTACTGTTCTTTTTCCCAGCATTCCGAATAGAGTAGTGTTCATAGTTATTCTGGATGGTCTGTTTTCTTTAGTCCCTATTCGGAATATCTGATTATTCCGGATAGAACCCTTATTCGGAATATATTATTATTCCGGATAGGAGTCCCTATTCGGAATGTTAGATTATTCCGGATAGGAGTTCCATTCGGAATGTTCAGTTTATTCCGCATAGCGTCCTTATTCCGCATAACAGATTTATTCCGCATAGAGTTTTTATTCATTCCGCATAGCCTTAATTCTGAGTAGAGTATTTTTCCCTTTTTTTAATTCCGGATAGCTTTTACTCCGCATAAGCATTTTTATTCCGAGTAGGATTTTTATTCCGCATAGTTTTTTATTCCGGATCATCATTTATTCCGTATAGCCTTATTATTCCGAGTAGCATTGACTATTCCGAGTAGAGGTTTTATTCCGAATAGAGTTTTTCAATTTTTAGTTTTAAGCTTTATTTTTCCCGCCTTTTTCTTTATTTGCATTTTTGTTTGCTTTCCTTTTAGTTTCAGTTTTAATTTGCGTCATTTACTTTATTTGCCTTTTAATTTTCTCGTAATTTACTTTTCGCCAAGTTTTTATCTTTTGTTGTCTCTTTTTACCGTCTTTACTTTATTTTTATTTGTTTCAAGTTTTCATTTTTAATTAGTTTTAGACAATGACAACTCTTTCATTTGATTCACCAAGAACAACTGAGTCGCACAATTAACCAGAGATCAATTCGAGAAGATTCCGAGAAACGAACTTTTTTTAAACCTAGCAAAAACTCTGTATCAAATGGCGCCGCTGCCGGCTCTTTTCGTGAGGATTTACGGTTTTTTGTGAGAGACGCGTTGGCTTTTGGGATCCGTTCACTTGTGAACGTTATTTTTTGTAAGACCCGTGAAAGTGCCGTAAGATGCTAAGTTATTGTCTCAAGAGCTGTTCAGTATGAGCATCTCTCTTAAGTTGTGGCTCACTTGTGGATGTGATATCCCGAGCCCAAGTCAATTATTTGATCCTATTTTACGGATATTTTTGAAATTTTTAAGAAATTTCGTTTGCTATATATTTGACGGTTTAAGTTGAAACCAACGTTTACGGTCGTAATTTAACGTTTGACGATTTAAGAAGAACCGATAACGACTACGATACCGACGGATGCCCAAAATTTACCTTTTATTATCGATTGATCGATATTTGAGTTTTTCGAGATTTTTTTTTTTCGTGTTAAGTCGAGTCGGAACCATATGTATAATCGTTTTGTGTGCGTTTGAACCATTTAAAAGTATTTTGAGGTAGCCGGGACGAAACCCGACTCTCGTAAATTTATAAAAACTTACTAGGTACCATTTTTGCCTTTTTAAAAAGTTATCTTACAACTAAGGCCAAAAGAAAACTAATATTACACAATCTACCCTCCCCACCATATAAAAGGCCAATTTTACACACACACCACTCATTTTTCATTTCAAAACACACACACTCTCTCCCTTTTCTCTCTAGGCCGCCGACCTACCACCACCACCACCATAGATCCACCACAAAAACTTGATTTTTGACAAATCCAATCAAATACCACCTCTTGTTTCATCATTGTAAGTAATCTAATCCATTAAAAACACACATGCAACATCTTTGATTTTTCAAAAAAATTTATAATTTTTCAAAAATGGATTTTGATCTAATTAAATGGTACACATGTTTAATCCATGTGTTAATAATGTTGAATCATCAATAAAACGAATTGGGGGCTGTTTTTCTTGGGTGTTTTGGCTACACCAAACCCACGGCCAAAGTGGGTTTGGTTGTGGTTTGATGAGTTTGATGTTTTATGTTGTGGGTTTGTATGTAGGATGGTGTTTTTAGTGTTTTTAACTTGTTTAAACATATTGCATGTATGATTTAGGTTTTGGGTTTTGATTGGGATTCGATTTTCATAGTGTTAAGGGCTGTTTGAATGTTTGGGAATGATTATAAGTGGTTAGAATAGGTCTAGGTAATGGTGGAATGGATTGAAAACAAGTAGAAAGGTGATTTTGAATGAGTCGTTTTCAAACAGATTGTTTAGGGCTATTTTCGTGGTTTTAATTTTTGGTCCAGGTTGTGATTGTAGGATATAGTTGTAGTGGTCGTCGAGACGCTCGTTTCGGTGTAAGATAGAGCTTTTAACTCCAAACGAGTCAAAAGTTACGATACTTTGAAAATACGTGTACCGGGAGATGAGAACCAACACAATCCGAATTTGTGTTTGGTTTTGGGTCAAATCCCGGGGACCATAGGTATAGTTTGGTAAAAGGTCAAGGGTTGATTTTTGGTCTCAAACCTGTGTATTTGAGTCTATTATTAGACTTAGGTGTCGTAGAGGTCAATGGTATATTTTAAATGGGTCAAATGAGTCCGACTTGGTCAAAGTGCAATTTCAGTCCGAAAAACGTAGTTTTGGAAAAGTGTTGAGTAACGGGTCGTAGAAGTGAAAACTTTTGTTGGGATTGAATATGTGAATTCTACAGGTCTTAAAGTATTTTTGAGAATTTTCTCAAATTTTATAAAAATGGTTAAGTATAGTAAAACAGTCCGTACTTTTGGTAAGTATCGGCGAAACCGTAAAATGGATAAGTAACTTTAATAACATTGATCAATGGTATAAGTCTAGTAACAACTACTTGTTTGACTTTGGCGTGAGTTTTCATAAGCATTGAGTGTGTTTGCATTTGCGTGTGTTTAGTACAATAATGTACGCGGAGTATTGATTTGGTTTACGTACCTTGATTTTTAGGTCAAGTGTTTGATTTTCCCGGGCATCCACGTCGTCGGTGACATTTCTCGTTACGTCTTCTCTAGAACTACTACTACTACGCAAGGTGAGTCTATAGCCTCGCTCTTTACTTATTTCAAATGTTTTTACCCGCGAGGGGGATACATGCTATTTTAATGGAAATGAACATAAGTCATGAATGATTGTTGGACCCGAATGTTGCCTCGAAATTGTGTTGAGTACCTAGTTGCAGAAGGCCCTAATTTCATGAACTATTAACTATTGTCTTGCCCTTGTGTGGGTTGGAAATAGCCGCTTATACAATTTGTAGTACTACGGGGCTAACGACCCAATGCTAGCCGAGAAGCTGTACGTTGAGTAAGTTCTGCGGTAGATTATCTTGTATGAGAGATAAGGTATAATTGCAACTAATGCCTTAGTAGGGGCACTGGTTTCATCTGAATCACGCCGGTAATTATTACGCGGGTGATTGAGTTAACGGTTTAGTGTCATGAGCTTAAACACAATTGTCATATCCTTGAATAATAGATTGTATGGCCACAATGCTATTGAATGATCATGATTGGTTTTTAACACTTATGTTCAACTGATGATTTGATAAACCTATAGATTCGCTCAACCTTTGTGTTGACGATTTTAAGCATGTGTTTCAGGTAATCAAGGTTGATAGCAGTGGAGCATGCGAGGATGGAAGTTGTTGTGGCTTGGCGGTCTACTTTGTTTTTCCTTCCTTTTAGCACTTAAATACCTTATATTATGTCATGTGAACGAAAATTGTATTTTGGGTTGAGATTCAGTGGGGACCAAAACGCAAACTCTGTTTTATATTATTTTTGGGGTTTGGAAAACAGTAGACTTTGTTGTTTTAAACAATCTTTAATTTATGTTTAAATTTCTACGTCTCTTTGAGTCGTTCGAAATAGCTTGTGTGTGATGATAACTGTATAGCACCCAAATGTTGTAGTTCCGCTGCGCATAGCATTTTGTGAGGGTGTTATAGATTGGTAATCAGAGCCATAAGTTATAGAGAACTAGGTCATTTTGAAAAATCCTAAACTATAACTTTTGGTGTCGTAAGAAATTGTCCAAGCACACAACTATCATGCATGGCTCTGGTAAGAATTCTTTAGCATTGCTTTATATTTTAGATGTATCCCTCGAAATTGATATGAATTCCCGAGTATTTAGTAAGTAAATACTTTTATATATTGAGATATATTGTTTTGTACGTTGAGTACTTATCATCGTAATTTGCAAATTCCTGTAAAGATTATCGTATATGTTGCATGTAATTGGCATAACGGGCTACATTGCATTACATGGCAACACCGCGTTGTAATCCTACGTGTATGTAGGAATGGTAGTATGTATAAGTATGTATATACTATGGTATTTAAAGGCATTGCACGCGAAGCAATGGTCCTTGGGTAATTATCATACATGTTATAATGCGGTTTTGGTGAGAATTCAGCCTTACCGCTAATTATCAATCTTGATAATTAATTTATTGTCGGATAACCGAATATGAACATCGTTTGATACTCTAGATACGTAAATAACGCTTCGTAACATATTGTATATTGACTAGATTGATCTCGATTGTCGTTATCGCACCGTGATGTGTCATTGTGGACATTTTCTTTTGAAACGTAATTTACTTACGTATTACTTTATTTTCTTTATTCCTTATGGGTTTGATATGATAGTTGGCGTAACTATAATATAGACGAAGTATAATCAACGATGCGTACATCGTAGCGACGAATCACATTTGTATGTGTTATAAAACATGGTTGAGGCGTGTTGCCATTTAATCGTTGTTTACCATTCTACTTGAATTTTAAAGATGTGTTTTAAAATAGACTAGCGTTGTGATCAATTGCGATAACTTGGTTTTGTGCTAATTTTGTGGTGTACGATTTCGAGATTCATCCGAGGCCGATAACAACATTTAGTTGACATACGTATTCTCGTTCCATTTATTTCATTTTGTTTTGTTGTTTCATTATTTTGAAGTTAATATTTTACATGACGAGGTCCGGCATTTGTGTGAGTAAGTAAGCACTAAACTTTAATGAAAGAGTTAAACATAAAGTGTTTTACATATTTAATACTTGGCGGATGAAACTTTTGGATAAAAATGACTTATGATGTGTTTTGTAACCAATAAAATATGTGTAGACAATAAATGAATAAAGTGAAATTGTTTTTCCTTCAACCTTGGTTGGTATATCATAATAAGTGATTTGTATTACTCGTAAAATCCTTGTTTTCATACATTAATGATTTGATACTAAGAGCTAGTGATGGATTTGTTAAGAATTTGTTTAATATAATTTGAAAAAGGAGTTTATAATAAAATTTACGATATGACTATTGAGTATATGTAACTTGGATTTAGTATGAATTAATTTTCGGGTCAATGTAGAAAACTTTTGGCGTATCTTGTAATATAAAACATGAGTAGAAGAATTGGTCATGTATTTTGGAGATAAAAACTTTGTAAAATTTGTTTTATTTTAAACATAAGGTTATGTTTACGTATGCATTGGTGTAAACTAGAACGCGTTACTTGTTGTAGTGAATAAACTGGGATAAAAATCGGAATATACACCTTAAGTAAGAAATTATAATGCTTGAAATAAATTTTTAAATCTTGATGGAACGTCATTGGAAATCATTTGTTTGTTTAATTGTCGTAATAGAGAATCACTATGCATAATTCGATGATGCTTGTTTAAAATCGTTTGAAAAATCTTTTGTTTTATTCCGCTGCGAGATGTGTTAATGTTAAAAACCGTTTGATAATGGGCTAAGGATTAAAAGTTGAATTTTCTACATTTTAGAATTATTGAAATAAGCATCTTAATTATTTATTATTTTATTATTATCATCGAGATTCAAGTGTCGACTAAAATCAGTAAATTATCTGAGATAAAACTACGTAAAACCTCTTTATCATTTGATTCGAAGTGCGCGAATGTGATTTAACAAATCAGTTTTAAGGAAGACATGTGTATAATAAAAAGTCAAAAGTTGATTTTAAGAGTTAATTGGACTAGTTTGAGTCATGTTGGATATGTGTATATATGTGATAAGGTAAGCCGTAATAATAAAAACGTAAAACTTGGAAAATTCTTACTGTATATGTGTTGGTACTTAAGATATGAACATTAACGAGATTTTGACACAAGTATGGAGATTTTCAAACCTAATGATTTGTCAATTATGATAACCGAGAGATTGAAATTTTTCTAGAAATGAAAACGTTGTAAAGATTGGAAAATGAAAGGTATAAATTCTTTAATGGTGTAACACAAATTAAAAATGTGTAAATGTTCGGTTTTACAATATACAAGGTAACGCTAATTATTATACGCAACTGGATTATACAACACACGCCTACTTGTATAATATTTTATAAAGATGTATGTATAATGTTTTGAGTCACGATGGTTCGATCGTACGACATCCCTTCTTTGATTTTGTGAGTCTGTATCTAAACTTGAGTCGTCATGTGACTGCTCATTTTAATATTTTCCATGATATGAAACCATTATTATTATATTTATTTTTGGGTTGCTATTTCGCTAAGACTTGATGATGAGGGTATGTCACCCGGTATATTTTGCCCTGTTCATGGACGTTGTGACTTTTCTTCTTACGGTTAATGGAACCTAAAATTCTGTATTTCCTGGAATGATGCTATAAATCTTTATTAAATTGGCTATTTATTTATATTGAACAAAAGCGAGGAGGCGAAGCCGCTTTACCAAATTGTAGAGGTGAAAGAACTTGATCTTCCTGGTGAAATTGTTTCTATTCGACCAAGTGATTATTCTCCTCTCTCCGTATACCCTTGGTGGAATGTGTGTGCAACTCGAGACGATGGGAATTATGATCGTTGTTCTATTTTTGACGCTTGTGTTGATATTCAATTTTTACTCCATGTATTCGTAGATTGCTGTTGTTATCCCGAGACTTTTGTCATATATTTGAAGTATCTTCATTTCTAATGTAGTTAATATTAGTTGGCAATTATATTTCTTGTTTACCTAGTTCGATCTCATTGATTTTTAGATTTTATTACTTTTTGTGCTTGCAATGATCTTGAATCCTGAACCACCTTACCATTGATTGGTGAGTAGTCTATTTTGAAAATATGTATGAGTGTGAAATGTTTCGTTTAACCAAATGTAAAGGGTGTCGATTTCTTTATTTAATTATCTATTTAATTTCTCATAAAAAGGAAAAGCAAAGGTATGTCTCCAAAGTGGACGAAAAATGTTTGAGGTGTTTCTTAAAACGATGGTAACAATATTTTCCCATTTCAAATTCCATTTCAAATGGTTTAATTATTTTGAAGATTAGGTTGAAAACTTTTATAGTCATATTCGGTGTGTCATAATAATGTTTGTGTCGTCACTCGATCCTGAATTATGCACAGCTTAGCTAACTATGCATAATTCGGGAAGAGTCCTGTTTTGTTAATTGTCGTTGCTTGACCCTTAAGTATGCATGATCTAGCTAATTATGCATAGTTTAGGAAGGGCACTATCGTGTCAAACAAATTGGTCATCTTGAAACTTGTAGTGTTTTGATAAACGTTTGGATGAGAACGTTTCTTTTTAAAATGGTGGATCATTTTTGCAAGTAGTCGTAATTTCTTTGATTCTTAAAGAAAATTTTTGAATTTTCTTGTGTTCTTTGAAATCTTTTCTTTTTGTTTGGTGTTGACTTAGTAAGTCACTGTGACCGAGTAATTTTGGAAAAATGTTTTTATGTGTGTGTGTAACATGCGAATTTCATCGGAATCACGAGGGTGTTGATGTTATACCAAAGGGACTCGTACCGACACTAAGAAGAAATTTTAAACAAGAATAGAAGACTGCCAAAGTAGAGGAAATCAGAGTTCAAGTGACTCTAAGGGGAATGACGAAGACTTCTCCTACATCGAATGTATCGTACCTTATATATTTTCTTTTCTTGTTCTTTTGATATGTTTAACGACACACGATAAACTGTTGAAGTTTACCAACTGTGCATTAGTAATTGGAAGACAATTCCATTGTCATTTTCGTTTATTTAAGTGAGGAATCCTCTTTGCTTGACTCCACCATCCTTGATTATCGATGGTTAAACGATGGATAAACATAGTCGAAGTTTTTATGGTGAACCCTTGCCTTTTATGTATTTATGTGGTAAGTGATCTAGTCGAGTGATCGTAAGTTGTGAGAACTTGAGACGACATTGTCCAATGAAGTCTGATCATGGGGAACACACGCCATGTTATGTATTTCTTTTATATCTAACTATGAACGATGATGTTTATTGAGATTTTGACCACGTTTGGGACGGAAGTAAGATGGTGTTCTTGTAATATATATATATATATATATATATATATATATATATATATATATATATATATATATATATATATTTTGGGTATGGATCCGTGTGTGAGCCCTCAGCGATGGCATATGTTTGTATTTTATTTCTTTTGGATATGCATCCATAGCTAGCAAGCTCGTGAATCTTCGTAGTATTGCAATTTTCTTTTGACTGGACTCATCCGAGAATTAAGTCAATATCCTTATTTTATCATGGTTTGGCTGATTTGCAAGCATGAGTTAACTTGATTAAACTGATTGGCTTGGCATGGTTTGGCTATGTTGCAAACATGTCGTAATATGGTTATATGTGTTTTAATATGGCTTTTATGTTTGATTGGTTTGTGATGTTTTCGAGAGAGTTATGTATACGTCGAATGATTACCGTATCGATGGATTCGTTTTTGATGAAATAGGTTTGTATGAACCTAATATTGCGACAAGGTGATTTTGTACGACTAGTAATAATTACTTCGTCTTGTATATTCTGAACGTTTTCGATGGGGTTATGTGTGACCCATGCGATTTTATTTTGTGAGTAATTGTTTTTATGAGACGATGAACCAAGTGAAAGGACGATTCGAAAGTTGGAAGACATGCTCCGAGCGTGTGTGATTGATTTTGGTAGTAGTTGAGATCGACATGTGTCCTTGATAGAATTCTTGTACAACAACATTTACCGTGCTAGTATGGAAGCTACACCAGTGGAAGCATTTTGTGGATGAAAATGTAGATCGCCAGTTGGATAGAATGAAGTAGGAAAAAGTCAGTTGAATGGACTTGAAATGATTCGAGAGGCTACGGAAGAGATGGGGCAGATTTAGAATCACTTGTTAACCGCGAGAAGATGTGGTAAGAGATGGGTTGATAACCGTAGGAAGAATTTGAGAAATTGAAGTGGAGATTATGGATCGAGATGTTGAGAGATTGAAGCAAGGTAAGATCCTCATGGTGAAGGTGTGATGGAACCCGAGACGTGAACCGAAGTCCACATCGGAACGTAAAGACCTCTTTAGGAAGAAGTACCCTTATCTTCCTAGTAGTACAAAATGCGAGTATAAGAACCGGAGAGCGCCGGGACGTCGCTCCTTTAAGGAGGGGAGGATGTAAGACCCGTGAAAGTGCCGTAAGATGCTAAGTTATTGTCTCAAGAGCTGTTCAGTATGAGCATCTCTCTTAAGTTGTGGCTCACTTGTGGATGTGATATCCCGAGCCCAAGTCATTTATTTAATCCTATTTTACGGATATTTTTGAAATTTTTAAGAAATTTCGTTTGCTATATATTTGACGGTTTAAGTTGAAACCAACGTTTACGGTCGTAATTTAACGTTTGACGATTTAAGAAGAACCGATAACGACTACGATACCGACGGATGCCCAAAATTTACCTTTTATTATCGATTGATCGATATTTGAGTTTTTCGAGATTTTTTTTTCGTGTTAAGTCGAGTCGGAACCATATGTATAATCGTTTTGTGTGCGTTTGAACCATTTAAAAGTATTTTGAGGTAGCCAGGACGAAACCCGACTCTCGTAAATTTATAAAAACTTACTAGGTACCATTTTTGCCTTTTTAAAAAGTTATCTTACAACTAAGGCCAAAAGAAAACTAATATTACACAATCTACCCTCACCACCATATAAAAGGCCAATTTTACACACACACCACTCATTTTTCATTTCAAAACACACACACTCTCTCCCTTTTCTCTCTAGGCCGCCGGCCTACCACCACCACCACCATAGATCCACCACAAAAACTTGATTTTTGACAAATCCAATCAAATACCACCTCTTGTTTCATCATTGTAAGTAATCTAATCCATTAAAAACACACATGCAACACCTTTTATTTTTCAAAAAAAATTATAATTTTTCAAAAATGGATTTTGATCTAATTAAATGGTACACATGTTTAATCCATGTGTTAATAATGTTGAATCATCAATAAAACAAATTGAGGGCTGTTTTTCTTGGGTGTTTTGGCTACACCAAACCCACGGCCAAAGTGGGTTTGGTTGTGGTTTGATGAGTTTGATGTTTTATGTTGTGGGTTTGTATGTAGGATGGTGTTTTTAGTGTTTTTAACTTGTTTAAACATATTGCATGTATGATTTAGGTTTTGGGTTTTGATTGGGATTCGATTTTCATAGTGTTAAGGGCTGTTTGAATGTTTGGGAATGATTATAAGTGGTTAGAATAGATCTAGGTAATGGTGGAATGGATTGAAAACAAGTAGAAAGGTGATTTTGAATGAGTCGTTTTCAAACAGATTGTTTAGGGCTATTTTCGTGGTTTTAATTTTTGGTCCAGGTTGTGATTGTAGGATATAGTTGTAGTGGTCGTCGAGACGCTCGTTTCGGTATAAGATAGAGCTTTTAACTCAAACGAGTCAAAAGTTACGATACTTTGAAAATACGTGTACCGGGAGATGAGAACCAACACAATCCGAATTTGTGTTTGGTTTTGGGTCAAATCCCGGGGACCATAGGTATAGTTTGGTAAAAGGTCAAGGGTTGATTTTTGGTCTCAAACCTGTGTATTTGAGTCTATTATTATACTTAGGTGTCGTAGAGGTCAATGGTATATTTTAAATGGGTCAAATGAGTCCGACTTGGTCAAAGTGCAATTTCAGTCCGAAAAACGTAGTTTTGGAAAAGTGTTGAGTAACGGGTCGTAGAAGTGAAAACTTTTGTTGGGATTGAATATGTGAATTCTACAGGTCTTAAAGTATTTTTGAGAATTTTCTCAAATTTTATAAAAATGGTTAAGTATAGTAAAACAGTCCGTACTTTTGGTAAGTATCAGCGAAACCGTAAAATGGATAAGTAACTTTAATAACATTGATAAATGGTATAAGTCTAGTAACAACTACTTGTTTGACTTTGGCGTGAGTTTTCATAAGCATTGAGTGTGCTTGCATTTGCGTGTGTTTAGTACAATAATGTACGCGGAGTATTGATTTGGTTTACGTACCTTGATTTTTAGGTCAAGTGTTTGATTTTCCCGGGCATCCACGCCGTCGGTGACATTTCTCGTTACGTCTTCGCTAGAACTACTACTACTACGCAAGGTGAGTCTATAGCCTCGCTCTTTACTTATTTCAAATGTTTTTACCCGCGAGGGGGATACATGCT
Organism: Glebionis coronaria; assembly: GCA_025667525.1. Taxonomy (NCBI): domain Eukaryota; kingdom Viridiplantae; phylum Streptophyta; class Magnoliopsida; order Asterales; family Asteraceae; genus Glebionis; species Glebionis coronaria. The sequence continues at coordinate 499,191,730 of CM046877.1, forward strand.
ATTTTAATGGAAATGAACATAAGTCATGAATGATTGTTGGACCCGAATGTTGCCTCGAAATTGTGTTGAGTACCTAGTTGCAGAAGGCCCTAATTTCATGAACTATTAACTATTGTCTTTCCCTTGTGTGGGTTGGAAATAGCCGCTTATACAATTTGTAGTACTACGGGGCTAACGACCCAATGCTAGCCGAGAAGCTGTACGTTGAGTAAGTTCTGCGGTAGATTATCTTGTATGAGAGATAAGGTATAATTGCAACTAATGCCTTAGTAGGGGCACTGGTTTCATCTGAATCACGCCGATAATTATTACGCGGGTGATTGAGTTAACGGTTTAGTGTCATGAGCTTAAACACAATTGTCATATCCTTGAATAATAGATTGTATGGCCACAATGCTATTGAATGATCATGATTGGTTTTTAACACTTATGTTCAACTGATGATTTGATAAACCTATAGATTCGCTCAACCTTTGTGTTGACGATTTTAAGCATGTGTTTCAGGTAATCAAGGTTGATAGTAGTGGAGCATGTGAGGATGGAAGTTGTTGTGGCTTGGCGGTCTACTTTGTTTTTCCTCCCTTTTAGCACTTAAATACCTTATATTATGTCATGTGAACGAAAATTGTATTTTGGGTTGAGATTCAGTGGGGACCAAAATGCAAACTCTATTTTATATTATTTTTGGGGTTGGAAAACAGTAGACTTTGTTGTTTTAAACAATCTTTAATTTATGTTTAAATTTCTACGTCTCTTTGAGTCGTTCGAAATAGCTTGTGTGTGATGATAACTGTATAGCACCCAAATGTTGTAGTTCCGCTGCGCATAGCATTTTGTGAGGGTGTTATATTTTTCGTGTCAAAATATTTCAAAAATCCCAAAAACATTTGAAAAATCATAAAAAGCATTTCTTTTTCAAAAGTTTTGCACCAAAAATATTCTTCTTGCTTGTCTATTTTTCTTTATGGATTTTTATGTCCATTGCGTCGGGTGTGGGAGACGATTGTACGGGGACGACTCTTGTCAATGGTGTACATGTGAGTGGTGCGGAAACGATATCGACAATACATAATTCCAATTCGGATTTTGTCCTTTGTGCAACTCGACTAATTCGTCCTTTTTGAACCCACCTCCTCCTGTTCCCCCGTGCATCTATTGTGGAAGCGATTCTCATTGGCATGTTTCGTGCCCGGTTCGATACCCGTATGGTCACGAGCAAGAACCGGGGTACAATTATGACAATGATAATAGCTATCCACAAGAAGCACCCAGTTTCTCTCCATACCCATGGTGCTATATTTGTGGGGGCCCTCACGATGCTTCTTTTTGTGATCCGTCGCAAGTCTTTGAGAAAGTACCGTGCTATCATCCTAGTGTCTATAACTTTGAGCCCCCACATCAAACCCTCAATCATCAATCCTCTCAGCAAATTAGTCTTGATCAACAACTCACTACTTTGAATGGCATTCTAGAAAGTATAGCTCAACTTCGAGCTGACTTGCATCCGGAACAACAACCTTTGCTTGATGTGGACGAAACCTTGAAAACCATCGACACCTTTTTGAGCCAATTTAGTCGTTTTCCCTTCTTTTCTACACCAAAATGTTTAATTACAGCGTGGGATAGAATTGGTGAAATTGAACATACTCGGGGAGATGAACAACAAAAGTTGCTGCATGAGCTTCTTAAAGATGTGGAGGTAATCAAGGAAGAGTTAGCCAACTACGTCACTCCTAACTGGACTCGTCCCATCTATTATGATGATGACGAAGACGATGATGTCTACACTTTCAACCAATCTTCTGAAGTTGCTGCTCCTACTCTCGATGTTCCTATTGCATCTAAGGATCTAGATTCGTTAAATGAGCTTAGTGATGTTGGTCTCGACAAATTATTGGATGATGAGGTTTGTGACTTACCTGCTATGGAGCTTGAGGACGACGTTGCTCTTACGGAAGAGATCGATCCTAGTGATGACGATTCTTCTCTCTGCTATGAGAATTTCACTTTTGAAATTTCTCAATCTCCACCGGGAGATGCGGGTGATGACGATTTATTCTGTTCGGCTTACGAGAAGTTCACCGATGAACTTGATCTTGTGGATGAGGTGGAAGACGTGCTTCTTCGCGATAGACTACGGAAAGTGTACCTTCTTATTGCTCAAATCGAAGAGTTGACTTCTCCTTCTCTTTCCAAGTCTTTACCTCCATCTATTCCTCCCGTTGAAGATAATGACCCATTGCTGGAAGAAATTGATATCCACTCCATCCCTCCAGGTATTTATGATTATGACACGGAGGGGGACATTATTTTTGATAATTTGCTGCAGGAAAGTATTGACCCAAGTCCCCCTCCCGAGCACCTTTCATCCATTCCGTTAGAGACCATCACGGAGGATGAGTGCTTTGACCCGGGAGGTGACATTGATTTTATTATCATTGATAACATTACGGCTTTGCCGAATGCTCAACCTCCATTGTCTTTGGGGGATGACAATGTGCTTACTTTACCCACCCCACCTCCCGTGGATCTTGATTTCACATACTTTTCGTATGTTGAAAGGACCTTTCTCCCATTCAAGACTTATCCCCCCGCCTCTCCTTTGTTGATGTCAACCGGGAACGAGGACAAGGTCTTCGATCCCGGTATTGCATTCGAGGCTTCCCCATGGACCATTTAATTCGGGGACGAGTCAGGCTCGTGACTCGGTTAATATAAACAAGCGCTTTTTGAGAGGCAACCTAATTATCTATCTATTTTCACCATAAGTATAGGGGGAGCCCCGTGGTGTTTCTTGCTTTCTTTCTTATAATGTGCAGGGATTAGAGCTTCAAAGACACTCTCTTGATGACTTTTGACGAACCGTGATTCCGTGTTCCCTTCTTCCCGGTTCTATCCTAAACTCTTTTCGATTCACTATTTTATATTTTCTCAATATCAAAATAGGAATCTCTTTAGTTGTCTTTCCCTTAGCGAGATTTAAACAAAGTGCACAATGTCCTAAGTGTAGGGGAGTTTACTCCCACATGCTTAAACATTGAGGACAATGTTTATCTTAAGTGTAGGGGGGACTTCTATCGAAGTTAAGTGGTCCTTTCCTTGTATTTGTCCTCATTTTAACCGGAAAATCAATTTTTCGACATTTTCCAAAATTTTTGATCTATTTTGGCCTATTAGTTTTTACCTTTGTATAGTTATTTTCTTTCCTTATTGGAATAAATTTTTAATAAAGTGGTTTTAATTTTCAAACGTTGTGAATCTTTTGACTCAACCCGAGTTTACTTATCTACGTTTACTCTAGCTAGGATCCTTAACGTGTTTAAGTCAAGCTTTGCTAGGCTTTTATATAGGGAGCTATAAAACGCGAAAGTCTTAACTCTCACGGGTTAAGAACAAGAACTTTTCGCAAGTTCCTATAATTGATCCTAGAGAGTCGTTTATCAAGGGAACTTTAAAATGCGATTTTTAAACTTGAAAAAATGCTAAGAATTTGCAAGATCCTATAGATGACTCGAAAACCCAAAACATTGATTTAATAGGCTAAGCATTGATGAGAATGCTTTTATACATAGTCTCATCGTCCAAATCGGGCTTAAAATGCATTAAATATCATTAAAACTGCCAAATATATGCTCGTGTTTGTTGCTTGTGTATTTTAGGTACGGATATTGAGGAAATGGCAAAAAGATCACAAGAATCAATCAAAAACGAACACGGAAAACGAAGCCGCACAATGAACCGGGCCCAAGAATGGAATTTCCAAAAATGACCTTGAAGAATTGAAGATTGGCAACATTGGTCCCTCATTTTTGAAGACTTGGCAATTTATACCCTTGCAATACTCTCTATTTGCATTTGGGTCCCTAAATTATCAAGATGTTACATGAACAACCCTTGAAGATTGAAGAAATTACATTTCAAGTCCTTGTTTAAAGTTGTGATGAAACTTGTGCCAAAATTGACAAGTTATGCAAAGTTGCTAAAAGGAAAAATGAAGTTGTGGGTTGTTTTATACAAAGTAAACAAATGAAGAGACTTTGAGGACTGTTTTTGCCAGACAATCAAACCCACCACCACCAATCATCCTGCCACATCACACCCTACACCCAATCACACCCTCCACCTCACCATTACCACCCACGTCATTTCCCACCAAGTAAATAATCAGTTATTAAACTAATTATTTACTTTTTCCTCTAAACACCATATTTAAAATCCCATTTACCCCAAACGGATTAAACCACCCTTAAACACCCCATAAACCCTAATCTACCCAGGATCAATCATCTTCAAAACAAAGGGGTTTAGCTAACCCTTTTCTAGATCACTAATTTACTCCTTTGTCACCAAAACCCACACAAGAAACGTGAACAAGACACACCCATGTGTCTTGTGGGACCTCCCCTGCCCCGTCTCTTTCACACAAAACCCCAACAGCAGACAAATTAAACGTTCATGATTAGTTTACTTGTCCTCCACACCAAGTGAACGTCCCAAGATGATCCTTTACAGCTTGCACATCACAATCATCACATGGAGCACTTTTTGACCAAGATTCCAAATTCAAACCAAGGGCATTTCTGGATTTTCATGTATTTAGGGTTTTAGTATCTAGTTTGTTCTATCATTTGTATAAATAGGAGACGCATGTGTCCCTATTCACTTGTTCCAGATTTTTCTCAAAAACTTGTAATTTCTTTTTAAATTTATAAAGTTGGTATTTTTGTGAAACTGTAATTCCTTTTATTATTTTTAAAAGTTGGTATATGCTTGAGAAGAATCTGAGTTCCATTTATATTGTGAAAACACTTTGTGTTTTGAGTTTTAAAAAAGGGTTTTGAAATGGTTTGATATTTTCAGAAATCCAAGAATATTAAGAAGTGAAAGTGGATTGGTGTTCTTTTTTTTCTGAGGTTGATTTCTTGTTTAAAACGTGTTCAAAATTTCAAGGTTTGTGGTTTAAAGGTTTCCAAAAAGATTTTTGAAAAATCAGTTTTTTGGTATATTGTATCTGCTTTGTTCTTAGCAGGAGAGTCCTTTGAGTTCTTGACTGATCTTCCAAGAGATTTAGCACATGCCCGAGTCTGTTTGGAGATGGCTATGCAGCCATTGTGGGACCTGGATGTGGGTCCCACAAGGTAACTATCTTGTCCTTGTTTTCAGTCTCAAATATTGTCATTGATGTGATTTTTGTGATTTAATGCATGAAAGTTGTTTAAGTGTTGTTTCGTGGTTTAATATTGTTCATTTTAGGATTGTATGCATGTTATAAGTGTTTTAAATCAGTTTGAATAGAGTTTGAATTGATTTGGTTTGAAAAAATCCAATTTCTGAAAATTAAGGGGTGTTTGGGACTAGGGATCTAACTTGAATTGGTGACAAGTTTAGGTTTAAACCCTGCTTAAACATGCCTTACTGGAGTTAAAAAAGAGTTTTCAGTGTTTGCTTTTAGGACTTGTAGGATTTTGAAGTAAAGTGTTTCATAAAAGTTGGTTAAAATAGCATACAATTTAGTGAATGCCCTAGTTAACTGATTTCATTGATTTAGACCACCAAGTTCTTAAATCTGTTAGAGGTAGGGTCTATATAGGGTTTTTAATTGGATGTGTGTGCATTGGTGAACTTGTATGCAAGATTTGAGCTCTTGAAATCCACTTTTGTGCAAGTTGCATCAGAACACTATTCATTAGAAAAACATATGCTTAATCAGTAACTTCATGTGTAATTTGTGGTTGATTTTGTGAGAGGACTTGCTTGTTTTTGTGTTGTTGTTGACTCCCTATACTCAACTGAGTATAGGGGTGCCTTGTTGTCCAAAGAAACCCAATCCAACAAGCTTTCCTAAGCTCTAAATCCACCTGACCTAAATTTTACACTAGCAGTGGGAAAAAAGTTTCCCCTGCTAACATACAAGTTAGCACTGCTACACTACTGGACAAAGTCCTTGACAAGTCACTATCAGTTTTTAAGGAATTTGGTCTTTAGTGCTTGAAAATTGGAATTAGACTTTCAAACCAGTTTCCATATTTTTCTAATTTTATTTCTGATTTTTTAGTTTAATTAGATTTTTTATTACTGTTCATTTACTATTTTTTACATTTAATAGCTATTTTAAATACTTTTAATATTTCTGTTTTTGGCATTTATTGCCAAAAATCATTATTTTTCAGTTTAACCATTTTTCATAGATTAAGAAGAACATTTTAAGATTTTTAGTTCAAAAAGTTTTTACTGTTCACTTTATAATTATTTTTTATAATTAATTTAGTTTAATTAGGGTTTTAATTCAAACTATTTTTGTCTTCTAGTGAAAAATTTTATATTTTTCAAACTTTTTCATTTTTCTACTGTTCATTAGAGTAATTTAGGATTTTTAAAATTGACAAATTATTTTTGGCATTATTTTATTATTTTTTATGATTATTTTAGTTTAAAAATAGTTTTAAGAGATTTAAAAATAGAAAATTAGATTTTAAAATTTAGGAAAAATACTTCTTAGTCTTTAAATAATATAAGTAACTTATTAGTTCAATAAAATAATATTTTGGACATTTTGATTAATTATATTTAATTTTTGGGCTTTAATTAGCATTTAAAATTGAATATTTAATTAATAAAAGGTTTTAAAATATTTTTATTGGATTTTTATTCTTATTTATATTATTTTAGACTTACTTTTAGCTTTTAATTAATTTTTAGGTTTAAAATTTTTAATTTGTAGCTTTTTACGGTTTTACGTGAACGACCTTTTCGTCTTAGCTCGATCCGTCTTCGTAACCGTCTTTCTCTTCTCACCCCTTTTCTATTTTCTTTTTCTCAAATATAATCACAAACATTAATCAATTCATTACACAACGCACTATCCTCCTCGAGAACGAACTCACTTCATTTTAGGGTCATTCACACACGGTTTTCCTAAATCGTCGTGCCTACTTCCCCTATTTTACGCTCTTTTTCCTAAAAGAGTGTGATAACACTACTATCATTTTGGTGCCGCTACCGGGGAGGCGTGTTGTGTTTTGATTGGAATTGTTGTTTTTATATACTAACAATAATTAGTATTTGTATTAGTAGCACTCTACTAATACGTATTATCGGTTTTTGGTTTTTGTGTGAATACTATTACTATATTGTATACGTAGAACAATAAATTCACAAGTACTCCAAATACGTGAGAAATCACAACCTTGACTTGGGAGGTCATTACCCAATCATTGTATTCGAATCTCAAACCAAAGAAAAAGGCAAAAATAGATAAATACTTTCGTGAAGCTCGATTTTGAAAAATACAAACTATAAGGTGGGTATAAGGCGGTTGTATTTCACGACCTAAAGGAAAAAGGCTCTTAAGTGCTTCGCGCCGCCTCGTTTCCTCCGCTTGCTTGTGAGTATTTGATTTTGAGAGCTAATCGAGGGTTTTGCCGCCCAAAGTATTATTAAATATCATATATATTTTATTGGTTTCCATTGATTAAACCCTCTTGAACGTTTTGGTGTCCCACCAACGTTCTAAAGTCATCGAAGGCATTCACTTCACGTGATCGTTTTCATTCCTTGAGGCTTCTTTAATCAAGAGATTTGATTAAGGAGGAGATTTGTAGATTTGTGTCTACTTAATACATTTACCAAATTCCAAAAAGGTTAATAAAATCAAAAACCACAAAAAAATTGAAAAATACAAAACACCAAAAAGAATCTTCTTTGCTCGTCCCCTCGTTGTACGTGACGTTTATGCTAACTCGTAATCAAGCAAGACGTGCACGTAAACGAAAGAACAAAACTCCCCCTCCAAATCATTCTAGTGAGGAGTCTCCTATTGACGAACCCATTGTAAGAGAAGCACCAACCATGGCGAATCGAACTATGATGGAGTTGCTTCAAGCACCCACCGAGGGTTATGGAGAAGCTATTGTGATTCCCGCTATCCTTGCGGAGAATTTTGAGGTGAAAACGGGTTTGTTGTCGATGATCCAAAACAACAAATTCCGTGGTGATGAGAAGGACAATCCACACAACCATATCCGCCAATTCAATCGTCTTACCGCCACTTGAAAATTTAAGGATGTCTCGAATGACTCGATTAAGATGATGCTTTTTTCCGTATTCCTTAGCGGGGCCCGCTAAAATTTGGTTAGAGAAAGAGCCACCCAATTCTATATTGACGTGGAAGGATCTCGTTTCAAAATTCATGAACCAATTTTTTCCGCCCTCTAAGACTACGCGTTTGAAAAACGAGATTTCAAAATTTTCACAAGAGTCAAATGAAAGTTTTTCAACGGCTTGGAATAGGTTTAAGGAGATGTTACATGAATGTACTCATCACGGTTTTTCCGACTTGCACCAAATTGACACGTTTTACAATGGACTTAATGATCATGAAAGAGATTATTTAAATACCGCCGCGGGTGGTAATTTTTTGTGTAAAACGGTTGAGGAAGCTTTGGTGATAATTGAAAATAGGTCTAAGGTTTATAGCCCTCGTAACACACCGAGTGTTGCCAAATTGGGCTCATCATCGTCTCGTAGCATTAATGCCTTACATGATGAAGCAAATGAAGAAAATTGGTTTTTTGATAGATTTGCTAACCATATGTCCCATTGGAAAGCTCAAGAAGCTTCGAATTCCGCTTCGGTTAAAGCGGTTTCTAAGAGTTGTTTGTCTTGTGGGGGAGCTCATGATCTTTCCGAGTGCATTACCACGGATGGTAACACTTCGAGTGCTTATGTAGCCACGGGAACTTATAACCAAAACGGTCAAGGTTCCCGCCAAAATCAAGCTCCACCAAATCAAAATGCTAATAACTATCGAAACAACAACCAAGGTGGTAATTATCAAGGCAATCAACGTAACTACAACAAGGGTAATTATCAAAGTGGAAATGGGCAAATTTGAAACCAAAACCAAAACCGTGATTTTCAAACTACCACACAAGGTTTTCAAAATGATCACACCAAAAATCTATAAGGAGAATTTTTGAATTATGCTAAGGCAAATGATGCAAAGTTTGATAATATGCAACGTGAAATGGTTAGCTTAAGATCCGAGTTGAAAAAGGAGCTTAAAAACGAACTTGCTAATGAACTTAAGACTCATGCTAATAAAATGGAAGGAAATGTCCAACGACTCCAACAAAATCAACAAAAAATGGAGCAAGGTCAACATGAGATTAAGCAAGAGTTGTTAAAAGCGGATGCTAGGCAATCTAAGTTTGAAGACCGAATGGGAAAAATGTTTGAAGCTATCATGTGTAAACCTTCTTCTTCGGGTGGTCTTCCTAGTGATACCATCGTAAACCCGAAAGGAGAATTGAAAGTTATTACTACTCGTAGTGGTAAAACTTTCAAAGAACCCATTTCTCGTCCAAGTACTTCTATGGAGAAGGAAAAAGAGAAAGAACCCGAGGTGGTGGTAGAAAAGGAGCAAATTCCAAGCCCACGAAGTACCGCTCAAACCACACCTACGGTTGAACCAATACCAATCATGGAACCCGAGATTCCAAGGCCTATGTCTATGCCCCAACCCACACCACCCTTACCTTACCCTTCAAGACGAGACAAGGAAAAGGCACAAGAACGAAATAATTACCAATTTGAACTTTTTATGAAAATGTTTCGTAACTTGCATTTTAATATAAGTTTTGCCGACGCCTTGGTCATGATGCCTCGATTTGCCGCGAACTTCAAAAGTATGTTGAATAACAAAGAGAAATTGCAAAAGTCGTCTAGTTGTTCATCGGTTTTTCTTAGCCGCATACCTCAAAAAGTTGGTGATCCCGGCAAGTTTTTAATCCCATGTGCTATACAAGACATGGAAGAATGCTACGCCTTGGCCGATCTTGCTGCTAGTATTAATTTAATGCCTCTTGATATTTTTAAATCGCCCAATCTTCCCAATCTCACTCCTTCAAGAATGTCAATCGAGATGGCCGATCATTCTACGATTCTAGCTTGTGGAGTAGCCGTGGACGTCTTCGTGAAAGTTGGAAAGTTCTACTATCCCGTAGACTTTATTGTTGCTGACATTCCCATCGATCCTAAAGTTCCTTTAATTTTAGGTCGATCATTTTTGGATACCTCAAGAGCACTTATCGATGTGCATGCTAGGAAAATCACTCTTCGTTTCAATGAGGAAGAACTCGTCATTAATGCAACTCAAAACTCCACACTTTCTCATGTGTATTCTATCACGTCTTTGTACAATGTCAATCCCATCAAAAACATTTGTAAAAAGATTTCAAAAAGAGTTTTAGAAGTTGATGATAAAAATGAAGTTCTGTCCCCTCCGCCGGTGGAGGTTAAGAGTGTTAAGCCTACGCTTCCAATTGTGAATGATTCTTCGGATGATGAATGTGTTGATCCCGATGGGGGAGTTTTCTTTATCGACAAACGTTTTGAGAACTTACCACCACCTTTACCAAAACGGTTTTCAAATGTGAGAATTTTTAGTGTGACTAATATTGCTTTAGAAACACCAAATATTTTTGACATAATTAAGTCCGGTTTTCACAAGGAGAGTTTAAAAGATGAAAAAGGAAAAGATTTTAAATTGGATTTAAAAGATTTTTCTACAACTCTAACTCCGTCATCACCACGTGTAATGAGTACTACAAGCTCGTCTTCTCCTTTTGACGATGCTTTGTGTGGACCTAGTATGGGGGAAGCCCCTTATGTTCCCTCCCCTTTCTCCACCGAGGACGAGATATTTGATCCTGGAATTGCTTATAAAGGGAAATCTCGGTCTTCCACCGATGCAATAAATGGAAAATCTTTCTATTTGATTGGTGCGAGTCTACCTCGAGTAGCTCATGGTTTTTATGACTTACCCATTGTCCCACCCTTCTATTTCTTCTCATCTATTTTCTTGAAACCATTTGGGTTTGTGTTGACACACGATGAAGTGGCGTTGATTTGTTTTTCCAATGAAAACGAGAACGCCATCTTCGATCCCGGTATTTTGCACCATCAAAGGACTTAGTCCTTAATACCGGTTGTTTTTGGGCCTTGTTTATCATGTAAGCCCCACTAAAAATTGACCACACCATGATTATCCCTAAATGATCACATTTATGGGGATTCGAGTCGATCTTTTGACTCGGTAATCAAAAACAAGGTGCCTCGTGGGGGAAACCCATGCTTATCCATGTACATATTATTGCTTTCTAATTAGTTTAATGTGAGGGGATTTGTGCCTTTCCAACTTTTGTTCCGTGGTTGTTTGTGCATTGTGGTTTTTAGATCATGATCTTCACGATTGGAGCATCTCGTGTTCGTTTTATGGGAGCACTCGATCGTTTGCTTTGAAGACTTTCTCAATATCCATGATATATCCTTTGATGTTCTAACCTTAGGTTATTAGCACACTTCATAAACGGCTATTAATTTATTGGTTACACCCTTTCCATGCTAGATTAGGCATTCGACTACGTCTCTAGTATGGGGGTGTTTGCACCCCTAGACTCGAAACATTGAGGACAATGTTTAACTTTAGTATGGGGGGGTGAATAGATACTTGCCTTGCCAAACCTTCACGCTTTCCAAAGTTTATCTTTTTGTTTATCGTGTTGTTGCAAAATAAGGCTAAAAATGGCCAAATTTTAAAAATTTTCTCACATTTTGTAAGTGTTTGAAGACACGAATGTAGGTTTTCTGATGGCGAGAATAAGAGTAATTTTGACTCGACCGTGCGTGTTGAGCACTTAGCTTTGATTCCTTAACTTCACATTAGGCTAAGTCTCTTAAATGAGGACGAGAAATGATAGAGTTAATTATAAGTTACTATGCTAAACGTAGAGTACTCGTATTCTTTCAAAAACTCATGTGTTCTCGTTGTTTGCTTATTCTCCCTTCGCTTGTAAATATTTTTTGCTTAATAAATATTGACTTAGCGGTTTAGTTAGGATTATTGGGTTTCTAGTCTTTTCTAGTAGCTTCCGTGTAATTAAATTGGGAAGACATTAAGGTATCGCCAGCGTCACGGTTTTGAAGTATTGGCACCCCAATAATCGAAAGCTTCACCCAATAATAAGATTTCAAGTGCTCACCTAAATCAAGCAAAAATTTGAAGCTCACAAGGCCGAAAAATCTATGCAAAATTGAAAGTGAATCAAGCCTTAATCTTCGAAGCTTTAAAGATCCAAAATTCGCTTTAGCGTGAGGATATACGTATTTGGCTAATAAAACCACCGATGAGGCGGATAATAAAAGGCAAGGCAAGACCAAAGTCATAATAAAAGCTTCATGGCGAAGTTGAATAAAAGATGGAGGTAAACCAAAGATAATAAGGCCCTTCCGTTAGGGGGCGTATAAAAGTCTTGGTAATAAGTCTCATGTTCAAAACCGCTATAAAACCGTGTTTATCGATTCTTCTTGTCAACTTAATTTTTTGACATCGTTGTCTATTGGGAGGGGTTATTGATTTGATGGTCTTAGTTACACCGTTAGGACTCTATTTTTAGACCTAAATCTCTATTATCGCATAAGTCAAACAATGTATCCTTGTGAAACATTCAAGACAAAATAAAATATAAGATATACAACTTAGGAATAATGGGAGGATAAGTACGTGATTAGGGCATATGAGTAGTGTTAGCATTACTAACTTATAATGACAATGATCTCGTTGCACGCTTGGCATGGAATTAGGGTGAAAATCGAGGACGATGAAATTAGTTCTAAAGAAGCATTCACGTGTTCTTATTCTATGAACCTAAACGTCCCATTTTGCGATGAAAATCATACATTATGTCTAAAACGCAAGTAGTAATAATAGTAGTAGTGTAGCTAGTTTAACATTCAATAAAGTGAATACAAATGAATTTTGGAGGTGCTACGATACTTTATTCTAGCATTGCGTAAGGGCACGGCAATGGTTTAGTATGGGGGAGTGATGAGACTGCTTTTATACATAGTCTCATCGTCCAAATCGGGCTTAAAATGCATTAAATATCATTAAAACTGCCAAATATATGCTCGTGTTTGTTGCTTGTGTATTTTAGGTACGGATATTGAGGAAATGGCAAAAAGATCACAAGAATCAATAAAAAACGATCACAGAAAACGAAGCCGCACAATGAACCGGGCCCAAGAATGGAATTTCCAAAAATGACCTTGAAGAATTGAAGATTGGCAACATTGGTCCCTCATTTTTGAAGACTTGGCAATTTATACCCTTGCAATACTCTCTATTTGCATTTGGGTCCCTAAATTATCAATATGTTACATGAACAGCCCTTGAAGATTGAAGAAATTACATTTCAAGTCCTTGTTTAAAGTTGTGATGAAACTTGTGCCAAAATTGACAAGTTATGCAAAGTTGCTAAAAGGAAAAATGAAGTTGTGGGCTGTTTTATACAAAGTAAACAAATGAAGAGACTTTGAGGTCTGTTTTTGCTAGACAATCAAACCCACCACCACCAATCATCCTGCAACATCACACCCTACACCCAATCACACCCCTCCACCTCACCATCACCACCCACGTCATTTCCCACCAAGTAAATAATCAGTTATTAAACTAATTATTTACTTTTCCCTCTAAACACCATATTTAAAATCCCATTTACCCCAAACGAATTAAACCACCCTTAAACACCCCATAAACCCTAATCTACCCAGGATCAATCATCTTCAAAACAAAGGGGTTTTGCTAACCCTTTTCCAGATAACTAATTTACTCCTTTGTCACCAAAACCCACACAGGAAACGTGAACAAGACACACCCATATGTCTTGTGGGACCTCCCCTGCCCTGTCTCTTTCACACAAAACCCCAACAGCAGACAAATTAAACGTCCATGATGAGTTTACTTGTCCTCCACACCAAATGAACGTCCCAAGCTGACCCTTTACAGCTTGCACATCACAATCATCACATGGAGCACTTTTTGACCAAGATTCCAAATTCAAACCAAGGGCATTTCTGGATTTTCATGTATTTAGGGTTTTAGTATCTAGATTGTTCTATCATTTGTATAAATAGGAGACGCATGTGTCCCTATTCACTTGTTCCAGATTTTTCTCAAAAACTTGTAATCCCTTTTTAAATTTATAAAGTTGGTATTTTTGTGAAACTGTAATTCCTTTTATTATTTTTAAAAGTTGGTATATGCTTGAGAAGAATCTGAGTTCCATTTATATTGTGAAAACACTTTGTGTTTTGAGTTTTAAAAAAGGGTTTTGAAATGGTTTGATATTTTCAGAAATCCAAGAATATTAAGAAGTGAAAGTGGATTGGTGTTCTTGTTTTTCTAAGGTTGATTTCTTGTTTAAAACGTGTTCAAAATTTCAAGGTTTGTGGTTTAAAGGTTTCCAAAAAGATTTTTGAAAAATCAGTTTTTTGGTATATTGTATCTGCTTTGTTCTTAGCAGGAGAGTCCTTTGAGTTCTTGACTGATCTTCCAAGAGATTTAGCACAGGCCCGAGTCTGTTTGGAGATGGCTATGCAGCCATTATGGGACCTGGATGTGGGTCCCACAAGGTAACTATCTTGTCCTTGTTTTCAGTCTCAAATATTGTCATTGATGTGATTTTTGTGAATTAATGCATGAAAGTTGTTTAAGTGTTGTTTCATGGTTTAATATTGTTCATTTTAGGATTGTATGCATGTTATAAGTGTTTTAAATCAGTTTGAATAGAGTTTGAATTGATTTGGTTTGAAAAAAAATCCAATTTCTGAAAATTAAGGGGTGTTTGGGACTAGGGATCTAACTTGAATTGGTGACAAGTTTAGGTTTAAACCCTGCTTAAACATGCCTTACTGGAGTTAAAAAAGAGTTTTCAGTGTTTGCTTTTAGGACTTGTAGGATTTTGAAGTAAAGTGTTTCATAAAAGTTGGTTAAAATAGCATACAATTCAGTGAATGCCCTAGTTAACTGATTTCATTGATTTAGACCACCAAGTTCTTAAATCTGTTAGAGGTAGGGTCTATATAGGGTTTTGAATTGGATGTGTGTGCATTGGTGAACTTGTATGCAAGATTTGAGCTCTTGAAATCCACTTTTGTGCAAGTTGCATCAGAACACTATTCATCAGAAAAACGTATGCTTAATCAGTAACTTCATGTGCAATTTGTGGTTGATTTTGTGAGAGGACTTGCTTGTTTTTGTGTTGTTATTGACTCCCTATACTTAACTGAGTATAGGGGTGCCTTGTTGTCCAAAGAAACCCAATCCAACAAGCTTTCCTAAGCTCTAAATCCACCTGACCTAAATTTTACACTAGCAGTGGGAAAAACGTTTCCCCTGCTAACACACAAGTTAGCACTGCTACACTACTAGACAAAGTCCTTGACAAGTCACTATTAGTTTTTAAGGAATTTGTCTTTAGTGCTTGAAAATTGGAATTAGACTTTCAAACCAGTTTCCATATTTTTCTAATTTTATTTCTGATTTTTTAGTTTAATTAGATTTTTTTATTACTGTTCATTTACTATTTTTTACATTTAATAGCTATTTTAAATACTTTTAATATTTCTGTTTTTGGCATTTATTGCCAAAAATCATTATTTTTCAGTTTAACCATTTTTCATAGATTAAGAAGAACATTTTAAGATTTTTAGTTCAAAAAGTTTTTACTGTTCACTTTTTAATTATTTTTTATAATTAATTTAGTTTAATTAGGGTTTTAATTCAAACTGTTTTTGTCTTCTAGTGAAAATTTTTATATTTTTCAAACTTTTTCATTTTTCTACTGTTCATTAGAGTAATTTAGGATTTTTAAAATTGACAAATTATTTTTGGCATTATTTTATTATTTTTTATGATTA
Source organism: Glebionis coronaria (assembly GCA_025667525.1). Taxonomy (NCBI): domain Eukaryota; kingdom Viridiplantae; phylum Streptophyta; class Magnoliopsida; order Asterales; family Asteraceae; genus Glebionis; species Glebionis coronaria. The sequence continues at coordinate 499,207,492 of CM046877.1, forward strand.
TTTTAGTTTAAAAATAGTTTTAAGAGATTTAAAAATAGAAAATTAGTTTTTAAAATTTAGGAAAAATACTTCTTAGTCTTTAAATAATATAAGAAACTTATTAGTTCAATAAAATAATATTTTGGACATTCTGATTAATTATATTTAATTTTAGGGCTTTAATTAGCATTTAAAATTGAATATTTAATTAATAAAAGGTTTTAAAATATTTTTATTGGATTTTTATTCTTATTTATATTATTTTAGACTTACTTTTAGCTTTTAATTAATTTTTAGGTTTAAAATTTTTAATTTGTAGCTTTTTACGTGAACGACCTTTTCGTCTTAGCTCGATCCGTCTTCGTAACCGTCTTTCTCTTCTCACCCCTTTTCTATTTTCTTTTTCTCAAATATAATCACAAACATTAATCAATTCATTACACAATGCACTAGCCTCCTCGAGAACGAACTCACTTCATTTTAGGGTCATTCACACACGGTTTTCCTAAATCGTCGTGCCTACTTCCCCTATTTTACGCTCTTTTTCCTAAAAGAGTGTGATAACACTACTATCAAGCATCCACGAATCTCATTCCTTGAGATTTTAAACTATGGAGAACGAAAGATGATAGAGCCAATTATAAGTTTGGTATTCTTTCGGGAATTTATGTGAGTTTATTATGAGCCTATTCTCCCATCGCTTGCTAATAAATTTATCTGCAATAAATAAGGTTGTACGATTTGAAAAGTTACTTAGCTTCTAGCCCAAGATCGTTTAAAAGTTGCTCGGTATGGATTAGAGTTCATAGCCAAGGCATAACTTATTGAAGTGGGACGCGAAGATTGGCGAGTCCGAAAAGGCCCTAACAAGGCATGAGGGCTATATTTTGTTGCTAAAGATCCAAAGTGATGTGAAGAATCATTTATCGAAAATCAATATGAAGGATCGAGACACACGACGAAAAGCAAAAAATCCCCCAAAGTCATGGAGAAGTGTATCCGAAAAGACCCTAGCAAGGTATGAGGATAAATAGATCCAAGTCAAAAAGGAGGCGGATCGTTGTATATCAAAGTCCAAAATAATGATTGGAGAAAAATGAAGAAGTCGTGGTCCAAGTGTGAATCTCTCAAAACTTCAAATGAAGAAATTCCTATATGAAGAGAAGACCATTATTTCATGAACGTCTCTCAAGGTTTGAAGTATGAAGTCGCTGCCAAATATCGGTCCGAGAAAGGTCTCAAATCGCGAAGCGAGTTATGCCAAGATATGAACTTTATGAGGTCCCGAGAAGCAGTTTTAAAAGATTTTGTCCTTTAGCTAACTATTGATTAAATCGTTCACTTTATTTTCGGTCTAAATAACTATCTAAAATAAGTCAACAATGCATCCTTGTGATCATTCAAGACAATAATAAAATATAAGAGATACACCTAGGAATAAGGGAGTCTAGGTGAGTAATTGGCCCACATGAGTTCGTGTTAGTTTGCTAACTTATAATAGCAATGATCTCGTTTTTAAGCTTGGTTTGGAGAAAGTGAAAACTTGAGGATGATGATTATTCATGACATTTCCAAAACCCAAGGTATGTTTTTGATTTCTTTATTTTCTTCCTTTGAATGTTTATAATTTTCTATTTCTTTAATAAAGGCCAACGTGGATTGATTATGATGAAAAATGTAAATGTGCTTTGTAACTAATGCATTGCATGAGGACATTGCAATGGTTAAGTGTAGGGGATTTGATAGGTGTGAAAACACCCATCTTTTTACCACTTAATTACAATAATAACCGAGCCAAAACGTGTATTTTATGTCATTTATGTCGGAATTATGCGTGGTTTGTGTTTTTGTTGTGATTTAGGACGAAAAGGTGAAAAGTGGAGAAAACACGGGATTTCACGGGCTTTTATCGAAGAAAAAGGCAAAAGACAAAGTCGAAAGATCAAAAGTTGAAAAAGAACGGAAGTCCAAGACCAATTCTGAAGATTTATCGAAGAAAAAGTCAAAAGATGGAAGTTTACTAAAAAGCCGAAGAAATCAAGTATAATTTATTAAAGATTACAAGACGAGTTTGAAGAAATCCCAAGACAAAGTCCAAGTATTAAGAAGATTAACAAAAGATTAAGAAGATCAAGGACTTAAGTGTGCAATTAAGGAAAAGATGAAAGAGGGAGGAAGCTTCCTAAGCTCCTCCCTAATCTCCCTATATATATTTCCATTTCATTGTTATTTCAAAGTTGTTGGTGGCTTGACAACCCATCCTTCCCCCATTTTCATTTCCTGTACTTTAATTTTCTTGCACCTTAATCTTCATGTAATGCACCTTTAAATTCCTTTTAATTCCAAGTAAGTTTCCATTTAATTGTTGTTAATCTTTACTTTATTGTTAATCTCCTTCTACCTTTCTGATTGATTTGTTCTTCATCTTCATTGTTAAAGTTCTTGAGTTTTTATGATTTTGATCAAGTGGGTTTTGATTGATTTGGCTTTATTTGTTAGTTTTGATGATTTGTTTTGATTGGTTATTGTTAGTAGATGCTTTGTGGTTGTTTTGGTTTAATCTTTTGGTTTATCTTGGTTAGCTTTTATCAAATTCGTGTTCTAATTCACCTTACTGTTCTTTATGTTTCTGCGTACTGTTCTTTTTCCCAGCATTCCGAATAGAGTAGTGTTCATAGTTATTCCGGATGGTCTGTTTTCTTTAGTCCCTAATCAGAATATCTGATTATTCCGGATAGAACCCTTATTCGGAATATCTTATTATTCCGGATAGGAGTCCCTATTCGGAATGTTAGATTATTCCGGATAGGAGTTCCATTCGGAATGTTCAGTTTATTCCGCATAGAGTTTTTATTCATTCCGCATAGCCTTTATTCCGAGTAGAGTATTTTTCCCTTTTTTTATTCCGGATAGCTTTTACTCCGCATAGGCATTTTTATTCCGAGTAGGATTTTTATTCCGCATAGTTTTTTTATTCCGGATCATCATTTATTCCGTATAGCCTTATTATTCCGAGTAGCATTGATTATTCCGAGTAGAGGTTTTATTCCGAATAGAGTTTTTCAATTTTTAGTTTTAAGCTTTATTTTTCCCGCCTTTTTCTTTATTTGCATTTTTGTTTGCTTTCCTTTTAGTTTAAGTTTTAATTTGCGTCATTTACTTTATTTGCCTTTTAATTTTCTCGTAATTTACTTTTCGCCAAGTTTTTATCTTTTGTTGTCTCTTTTTACCGTCTTTACTTTATTTTTTATTTGTTTCAAGTTTTCATTTTTAATTAGTTTTAGACAACGACAACTCTTTCATTTGATTCACCAAGAACAAGTGACTCGCACAATTAACCAGAGATCAATTCGAGAAGATTCCGAGAAACGAACTTTTTTTAAACCTAGCAAAAACTCTGTATCAGTAAGTAATATACTACCATATGAAACTATAAAGTTAGCCAAGAATAGTAAGTACAAACCGTACAAAGTTAAAATACAAGTAAATGTACATATTAGTCTAGATCACCACCTAAAGATCCCTTATAAACTAATATTTCAAGCAATGTAATTACACAATACCTATATATGAATATCAACCTCAAATATATAAATTATAATATATCATATAAGAACAATATCTGATTAATAAAACACTAATATTAACTAATCTAAAACTAATTACAAAGTAAGACCTAATAATCAAGATTAGCATATAAAATCCATTTCACATTCAATTAGAGTATAATATTTTGCAACTAATTATAAAACTCAACTAAGTATCATATTAAGATTTTACATTTATTTCAAGTTAAGTTACAAGTTACTTAAGCACAATATACAAGTTATCAAAGCATTGGATCTTAAGCTCACTTAAATATACCTAGATTATAATTACCCTATACAAACCCTTAAACTAAGAATGCAGAATCCTTAAAAGTCATAAACATAACATATAAGCCCTAGAATAAGTGTACATGATGATATAAACCCTAATTACCCAAGATAGAAAGTCATTAGGATTAGTGACCTAGAAACCTTCATATTAAGAAATCTACTTAGAATCAATACATAGTCTTTAAGACAAGTCTACAAACACTTATATCATTACATTAAGGTTATGATATTATATTAAGACAATGTACAAGTACTCTAAAGCATAAGGTACAAGATTTCAATGCATGACTTGTAAATTATGTCAAAATAGGTATTTTCACTCTTTAGACATGTTTACTTAGGATAACCTATCAAACCAAGTGTGGAACCACTTTGTATACTTAAAACACAATTTCTAAGACCTAAATTAAGTTTACATAATTAGCTAAGTGAATAATAATGAGTTATACTAAGACTTAGCCATAGATCATTAGAAACCCTAATCTACATAAGTTTTTTTTTCCCAATTTCACTTTAAACCTTTGTTAAACTTCAAACCAAAGACCCAAACCTTATAAATAAAATTTGTAAATATAATTATACCCTAATCCATCACTAATCATAAATCTAAAACCTTAATCACCAAAATTACAAACCATAAAGTTACAAGCCCTAGTTTTTGACCCGATTTGGTTTTCCCTCCAAAACCTTGTTTAAACACTTTCCTTTTCCAGTGCCCGTGTTCCTACTACTACTTCTGCTGCTAGCTCTATCTCTCAATTACCTATCCTGTGCTCGAGAAGGTCCCTCAGTTCCTCGGCAGCATCTTTTTCTTTGCTTTGACCGCGACTTTGTTTGGTCTTCCTCTTTCCTTTAGCCTCCCATTATAAGTTTAAAATTAGATATTGTATGATATATTAGGCTTTCTAGAAGACCTCTAAGATGTTGTATCACCTCTTTGTATATGTAGAATCGCCATTCTTATCAATATAAGCTGTGACACATTTCTAGCGTAAACCTTAGATATTTTTTATCCTAGACTCTACAAACTTGCATAAACCTTCCCTAGCCTTCCTTAGTCACTAACCTATCCGTCTTACACGTTTCAAGGCCAAAATTGGAGCCTAAGTGTTAGAAACACTATAAATAGGGGCGAACTTCATTAGTAAGAACTTGTACCCCGTTTCTCTTATATCTCACTACCCATTATCAAATCTACTTCTATAAATATTATATGACTCTTAGAATACCAAAAACCAGGTCTATAAGGAAGCCATTGAAACTCTTAAAGCTTTGGTAGCAAGTAGTGTTCATAGGAAGCCATAAGGAGCTATTTTGGAGCTACCTAGGTAATCTCTATTTTAACTAAGCTTTGATCTTGTTATAATGTTTTCTTAGACTTATTATAATGTATATAGGATGTTATAAAACTAATCTAAAAGAAATTAAGATCATATGATCATTTAAAATGGAAGTTATAAGCTAAAGATGTCTTAAAACCTTAGTTTTGTAATTTACATGAAATAATGAGCAAAAACCTATTTCAAAGGCTATAATTCTGGAGAAATGTTTTTATTATGATTATAAACGTGTTTCAAAACTTATTCCTAAGTTCCTAGATCATTTGGAGTAATTTTGAGCTTGTTATGTAATTTTAAACAAGTATAGGGACTAATACTGTCATTTTTGAAACAATAAAATTTTTGGGCCAAAAGTGTCATTTTGTCAAAGTTAAAACTATAAGAATTAATATTGTAAAGTTTGAAACCCTAAGGTTAATATTTGAAGGTTGAAAATGTAGATATTAAAACTGTAGAAACTAGAAGGGGGGGGGGGGGGGGGGGTTGAATAGTTTCTTAAAATTTACTTGTCAAAAGATGGTTTTTAAAAATACTTTTCAAAAACTTAGACTTGAGTGAATATGTGAAACCTTATTATACACAATATGAACAAGGTATAGTGAAACTAAACTAATAATCACAAGTATAAAGAATAATGAATGTAAAGAGATAAGGGAAAGAAAGATCAAACCAAACACCAAGGATTTATAGTAGTTCGGCAAAGAAGCTCACTCCTCGTCCCTACTCCACTCCTCGAGTACTCCTTACTCGAGAGTTCACTAATAAACAAGCTCCTTAAGGTGGAGAAATCGAACACAACGTTGCTTATCCAATTTCTGACTCTAAGCTAAAAGTCGAACCCTAATATTAGCTAGGACCAATCTACACTATTATACTTTAAGGACCAAGTATAAACCTTAGTATGTAACACCCCCAAATTTATACAACTCAATACAGCGGAAGACTAGTTGGTGTTACGGGATAGCACATTACTCACATCATAGACAACGCATAAAAATCGCGTTGTTTAATAATAAAGCATTTCCATTCATAAATATCAAATTTACATAGGTCCCAAGTCATTTTATTTAATACAGGTTTTACAAAGCATTTGAATGGAAATAAGTATTTAGGTGCGGGCCATGAATTCTTGTTGTCTTCCCGAGAATTACCTTCAAGTACCTGAGATAAAACATGTTAAAAGAAAAAGGTCAGCGATAACGCCGAGTGAATTCATAGAGTTTAATAAAATCCATCAATATAACATTGTTATAAAATTATTACCGAAAATCATTTTGTACAAATCATTGTAATAGGCCATAAAATAGCCAAAGTCATTTTTATACAAATCCTTATCGAAAATCATAATATAGGCATTTGCCTTGAAAATCATTATACGAACCATTGTCGTTAAAAAACATCATACAATACCTTTTATAACGTTGTACATATTAAATAAAAACCGTTATATGAATATGGTTATATAAAACCAAAACACGAACATAATATCAATAGTATGACCCCGTATTGCTAGTCAGGCAATACATCGTAATTCGGTGCGTATAGTAGTATTTCGTTAAATGGATTATTAAAGTTAGGTTATGTCACTAAAAGTCCCATTAGCATGAATTGTGAACTACCGGGATTTAGTAGACGCTTATGCATATAATAGTACTATTTGGGGACGATCACCCCAGTTCGCACCTTGACGGTTGATCCCCATCGTGCCACGTTGATTGGTAAGCGAATTTATGTATGAGAAGATTTCCATAGCGTGACCTTTGTGACGACACGCTAATTTAGATGGGCAAATTGAGTATCGGGCTAGCTACCCGTTGTTTGGTTTAGTAAGGTAACAATGTCATGCGGCTTATATAATCCAGTTAACGAAATACTACTATACGCACCGAATTACGATGTATTGCCTGACTAGCAATACGGGGTCATACTATTGATATTATGTTCGTGTTTTGGTTTTATATAACCATATTCATATAACGGTTTTTATTTAATATATACAACGTTATAAAAGGTATTGTATGATGTTTTTTAACGACAATGGTTCGTATAATGATTTTCAAGGCAAATGCCTATATTATGATTTTCGATAAGGATTTGTATAAAAATGACTTTGTCTATTTTATGGCCTATTACAATGATTTGTACAAAATGATTTTCGGTAATAATTTTATACCAATGTTATATTGATGGATTTTATTAAACTCTATGAAATCACTCGGCGTTATCGCTGACCTTTTTCTTTTAACATGTTTTATCTCAGGTACTTGAAGGTAATTCTCGGGAAGACAACAAGAATTCATGGCCCGCACCTAAATACTTATTTCCATTCAAATGCTTTGTAAAACCTGTATTAAATAAAATAACTTGGGACCTATGTAAATTTGATATTTATGAATAGAAATGCTTTATTATTAAACAACGCGATTTTTATGCGTTGTATATGATGTGAGTAATGTGCTATCCCGTAACACCAACTAGTCTTCCGCTGTATTGAGTTGTATAAATTTGGAGTGTTACAGTTTGGTACCAGAGCTCTCGTTATAGAGAACGAAATATTTTTAAAACCAAGGTTTTGAATAAAACATTTCAAAATCTTTTAACTATAAACATTTTTCTAAAAATGTCTAAAAATCTTTTGACTATAACGGTGCCGAAGAATTCCCGAGTTACCGACAAGGCCAGACTGAGAAGTGTTATTTTAATATATATATATAACTTGGATTATATATATATATGATGTAATTTTATTACATGATTGTTTGATGATTATTTTGATATTTATACGAGGTATTTATACGACGTAGATTGTCACAAGAAACCCTAACTCCCCTAGTAAATTAATCGATGCTATTCTCGTAGGAATTCTAGCTATCCTAGATCTAAACCAAGTTGTGGATATTTATGATCCCAACAAATGGTTGATATTCGTAGGAATGTAGATATTAGTTGATTGTGATATTGAGAAAAAATTAGCGAGATTAAAACTGATATCGATGTCTTGACGATCTTTCCTTATAGAGTGGAGTTTGACAAAACGTTACCACCTAGAAAGATGTCATCTGATTCGTTGTCATCCAATTCTTAAATTGAAATCGAAAGGGTGAATGTTGCACTTGAGGCTGTCATTGGAACCATTACCCAAAAGCCTCATACACTAGTACCTTTCCGAGAAATCTGATTGAATGTGTGAGTCATCTCATGCTAGTGACTCATTTGATAACTGTTGTTGTAAGAGCTATAGGATTGGAATTAAGTGTTGTTCATATCGAACTTTTATTGCACTTTGAATGTATAAGAATAAGATTCAAAGTATTGGAATATGAGGTAGAATATCGAATTGAGTATAAGTTGGTTGAAACTTGAATAAAGTAAAATTTAACCCGTACGGAATATGAGATTGTTAAAAAGGAAGTCGTTAAGTCCTGTGATTGAATTATTAGTTTTTAAATGATTGTTAGTTTGTGTTAAGGGTTGTTCCTAAGCCATTGTCCACTAACGAGGATGCCTAGTGTCCAAGAAATAAATCGAAGAAATCTTCTTCTGAATTGGGACCGATGGATCTTCTGGGACAAGTGGAACACCTAATGACTCTTGTAGGTTAGTATTCATTGTGGTATCTTTTAAAAATCCCTAACTTAACTGAGATATCAGTTGGTAGGATGAGTTCTGAGAATTGTATGACATAGTGACACGTAATGTGTTACAGTACAATTTTGACTTGTTTGTGATTAATGAAAAGACTACCTTTGATTACTAAATTCTACATGTATCGATGATATCTATCTTTTCTTGCTTCATCCTAATGTTCGCATTAGTGATGCAACCATTGAACAAGTACTCATCTTGATTTGAGTTACGTTGTGAATCATTCTTCGTGAGTGCCATCAAGGTCATGAACCTCATGATTAATTGGCTAAGCTCATTTCCTATCATCTCGTAGTTAAGTTCTTGGTGAACAAATCTTCATCACTCTTTTGCAGATCACTCATTGTTTTTATAAGTTAAAACAGTATTCCTTGAGAAAAATTGAATTCTCATCACCAAAAGGATTATTTAAAATGAGATTTGTAAATAATCACTATCGAAATGAAGTTGTTTATAGAACACTTTGGAAAACTTAATTTTTTTCATAATAAAGAAAATCTTTGTAAATTTATTCTTGATTCTTATCTAAGAATTAAGCATGAAAATGAGTTTACTATAAACATGGATGATAAAATTTTGGCGAACTGAGTATTGCATCGTTAATCTTGAAATTGTATATAGTTGCGCGCCTACATACAATTTGGAACGGACCATGCAAGGCTGATTAGTAGTCACCATAAAACTGATTAATAAATACTAAATTTCCTTTGACGATTGTGAAAGATTAAAATTTATGAGATCTGCAAGAAGTGAAAAATAGGGACATAGTGTTAGGGACACCTACATATGTGCCTGTAGCATCTATTCTTCTGAGTCGAATTTACTCATCTGTGGAAATTGTCTTATTTGACAATTGACAATTCTTTCTTACCCAATTCTCCCGTAGTGAGATTCTTAGGAGAAGTATCTGATTACCGAGTGTTGATACCCAACTGGATGTATCGACGTTCCTATCATTTCTTTTGATTTGATTTCATTTGAAGGACCTGGGTAACGATCCGAGGAGCTTTCGAATGCGTACTCAAATTATGAAAACATGGGATATATTCATATTCATTAAATGTTTTCGTTTGTATCTGATTTGAAATTCTCTCGCGTAGATTATGCGTTGACCTTACTCTTTTAAGGGTAGTTATGTCTCCTGATATCCTTGAATTTGTGAAGAATTATGAGTTATTATTAGTCTTTTGAAAAGTTCACATCTTATCGACGACAATAAAACTGAAAAGTTGGTAGTGCCATTAGAATGGATTGATTGATTATGACATGACGATATTGTCTTAATTGATGGGAACTCGAGTAGAATTCCCCTAAAAGATAAGATGTTGATTATCAAAAGTGATTTAAATAATTCTTGATGGATGCCCGTATCCTGCATTTAGACTTGAGATTATACCGTGAATGGTTGTGAATTAATCATAGATATTATAATCTAGAAAGACCTAATATGAATTTATTAAAAGATGTTTCTGTTATCTTGAATTACCTAGACTTTCGCCATTAAGGCAAGTTGAAATTGGTATTGATTATATTTCCGGTGCTGCACCTGTGGCTTGTGCACTGCACGTCAACACCATCTGAATTAAAGGAATTACCGTACAACTGAGAGAGTTGTCGGAGATAGATTTTATTCTACCAAGCTCGTCATCATGAAGAGCCATGGTGTTATCATTCCTTATATTTATAGATTACTGTGAACTAAGTAAATTGACAATCGAAAACGATATCCATAACTCTAAATGGAAGATTTGTTCGATCATTTACAAGGTTCTAGCGTATGTTTTAAAGATTTGATCCATGGCATGGTTATCATCAACTTCGCATCTGCGAAAAAGATTATGTATTCCAATCACTACATCCGGTACTTGTAATGAACATTATAAGTTTCACGTGATGTCGTTTGATTGACTAATACACATGTAGCATTCATAAATTTTGTGAATCACGTGTGAAGGCCGTGAATTGATAAATTCATGCTTGTGATCATTAAGGACCATTTGTTTATTTATAAGAATAAGAAGGAGTTAATAATTATTTAAAGATTGCCCTGAATTGGCCGAACAATGAAAACCTGTACCTTAAATATTTAACATGTGATTAAAGACTTAATCCTTTATATTATTTGACCATGTGATTAAAAAAATGGAATATATTGACTCTTCAAAAATTAGAGCCATTTGAAACTTTGGATTTTACGAAAAAAGAAAGTGCAAATGTGTTTTGACAAATGTTTTATCGAAAAGAATTTTTGAGAGATTATTCTCTTATACCCAGAACATATAACTAAACTCCTGTTTAGGGGTAAATGATTGTGTATACCTCAAGACAACCTAAGAGGGATTGAGGAAACCATTTGAACCAAGACTTGGAAATTTGAAACGATAATTTTTGCTTTTCAATTAAGAAAATTTTGACCAAAGTATAAACAAAGATTTTTCGAATATTTACGAATCTTATTAATTATTTATCATTTTCGATAAATCAACGAAAATCTTGTTAATGAAATTCAAATTATTTAAACATTTGGTCGAACTAAGAATTTTTTTTTTACGTTTATGTTTCATGAAAATTAAATACTTGTTATTTAATTACTTATAATAATTATTGACGCTTTAGACGCCGGACTGAGCAAAACTGATAAAAATGAAAGTTGAGACGAAATTAAAACTTAGAAAATATGAAGAAAGAATGTCTGAGTGAAATGTGGACATGATAATTATATCATCAGGAGAGGTGAATTTAGATATCGACGCATTATGTAAAAAGTATAAAGAACCAATTAGGATGTGTTCCTTAGTAATGATGGTACAAAATAAATTGCCGAACAAATTAAAAATAGCCAATGTTTGTAAGAAGGATAAAATAGATAATAAAAAGGGGTTCGGGGCTAATGTGAACCATTAGAATTAAGAAACCGATGGCGTTAAATGTTTTAAAGACCACTTGTGATTGTCTAAATATGGAGATTTTGAGATGTAGTCATCTTGTAAGTATAAGTATTCTATTCTTGTCATTTCTGATTTAATGTATCATTATCAGAAGAAGTTGTACTAATGACAAATTATGAAGGCAGACATCGCCTCATACATTAGTAAACGTCTAACTATTGCAAAGGTCATCATCTAAATTTGATTAGATTTGGATCATCGTCGACCGACTAACCAAATCTGCTAATATCATTCCTGTTAATGATAGAATCTTGATGAAGAAATATACTCTTTTGTATTTAAAGGAGTTATGTAAACATGTGTGCCTGTATCGATCATCTATATCAAGATCCTCGCTTCGCATCGAATTTCTAGAGATTTGCTCAGAAGTCATTGAGAACGAACCTTGATGAGAGTACTATGTACCACCCCAATCGAAGGGACGAGGTAAAGTAACGATACAAAATACTATAAGTGCTGTTTTATATTTAATGATTGACCTTTGGTAATAAACCGCATAATCGTTTTCCTTTGGAGATATTATCATTGATAACTATCGTATTAGGATCGAGATCGAATCTTGTTAAGATTTAGAAATTAGAGCATCTGTAAGCAGGAGTTGAGATGAAGACACCCGACATACACCCACTGTGAGTTGGACATGTATTTTAGGTTTAAGGTTTCCTATGATGGCGAACCTAACCTTGCAAAATACTCGACCCACGAGACCTGAAATGATTATTGAAATTAGGATTTGATTATTGACTGCCGATAGTGGGCAGGAGGTTATGTGAATATGAAATGTAGATCTTGAAGTGCCAGATGGGTAGCGAAAATAAGCCATAATTTTTAACCTTGGAAAAATGAATTAATGATCTAAAAGATCATGGGATATAAGTCCCCGTTGTATGGGACCATTGAGATGATGTAAAAGCTTTGGTTTTAAAGGCATATAAGCTGGATCTACCCTAGGACTTCAAGAGATGCGTGAATTATGTTTCGTATATCGAGCTTGATAAAATATCTATCAAGTGAAAATCTGAATTCTTCTTAATAAAGCTTAGATCGGCGAAAAGTTGCATTAATCAGAAACCCGTAAACATCATGGATAGAGAAAGTAAGTCAACATTTAGCCTGATCTTATTCCCGTAGTTATGTTTGATGAAACTCGTGTATTGTAATGAATTACACTTGTGAGAAAAGACCGAATGTGGAGTAAATACCCACATGGCTTTAACTCTATAATAAGCGAGTAGTAAGGTAAGATGATCTTTGAGGACAAAGATCCTGTTTAGGGGTAAATGCTGTGACAATCCATCAATTTATGGTTGATATTTTATTCTCAAATATTATTTAAAAACATTATTTTAATGTTATATTATGAACTCACTTATTTTTGGGAAGAAATTTGGATTTACGTCTTGAAGTAGCATCGACTACGTCTAAACCGGAGGATTCTACGTTACGTGCTTACGTTTACATACACCGTTTTTTGTGACAGTCTGACATTTCAGAAAATAAATTTATCCGTGAATATTATTTTGAGATTTTAAATTTGTGATGGTTCATAAACTCACAAATTTACGAGAAGATATTAGGACTTACGATTATAATTTAACGTCCTTTACGATTAAACCGGAAACCTTAGGATTACGTATTTACGTTTTTGAACTCCGTTTTTGATGAGACAATTTTTATTAGATTCGTTTTGTGCCGTTGATTCATAATTTATAAAAACGTTTTTCGTAAAACGACCCGAGGGCACGCAAATCGAGGAAACTAGAATCGAGGAATACACGTAAATTAGCGGGATGGGACAAAACAAGTTTATCCCACCCCACTAACATATGGGATGGCCAAGGATGCAACACCTCATCCCATGAGATGTCAAGCTTAACCAACAAGCCTTAACACTTGTAACTAGCTTCACATGTAAGCTAAGCTTACAACTACACCACCAAAACCATCCAACACCTAAACCACTTCTCCAAAACTCATACATGCAAACCACTCTCTCTCCCTCTCTCCCTAATTTCGTCCACTCTCTCTCAAAAATACCATTTTGATCAAATTTTGATCAATTTTAGCCATAAACTATGTGTTATCTACATATATAATGAAGAAACCTTGAAGCCTTGAAGATAGGAGGTGATCCTAACATCCAAGGAGGTGATTTGGTGATGTCCAAGGGCTGATTTCTACAAGGAATTTACGAATATTGGTGGTCTTGAAGATTGGTGTTGATCTATCACAAGTTTCTCCATCAAAAATCTAAGCCTTGATCATAAACTACATCATCTTGGTGGTATAAAGATTGTTCTCCCCATCCTCTTGTTATTTTGATTATGTAATCATGTATTTTCTTTCTTATTTTATATGTATATGATGAATATATGATGATAAAAATGTTGTGTGGGGATCAAGTGTTGATAAATATGATGAAAAAGCTGAAAAACCATAAGAAACAAGGCTAAAATCTTGCTTAAATTGTTGGCTGTATAAAAACAGTAAGTAACCAAGTTATAAACTGATAAAATTGCATGATGGAATCCATTTACATTAAGTGTTAGATGTCATACACATGTGAAAGTTGGCCATGTAATGGAATCATCAAAATGAGTGAGATATGATCAAAACAAGTTTAGAGTACAAATCTGAGTTCACTGTTTTGGACGATTTTTAGAAAATACTTAGAGGCTGATTCAACAGTAGCTATAGAAGAGTTAAATGGATTAAATATCATGTAGTTTATGTCATAAAAATTTGAGCTTCTATCTCCATATAGAACTCTAGATATGGCAGTTTTGGTGAACATGAATATAAAACTCAGATTTTGGAAATTAAAGTATAATAGTATTATATAAGCACTCAAATAAAAATAGTATAAAATGTAAATTAAAACCCAATAACTTATATAATACATTTATATAAATATGTACAAGGATAAATAAATGGAAATTTTATAAAAATTGTAGTTTGATAAATTTTATAAGTTATAAAACGATAAACATGATTTTTACGACTTTTTCGGCTATTACCGTAAAATTAACGTTTTTCGCCAATTAAAACTTAGACGATCAAACCCGTCTAATGTAAAGTTTTTAAAACTCATATACTGATATATAAACATATATAACAAGTAAAAACCGATAAAACCCGAACTATATAACATACGGACATTAACGGGCTAAGTTAACGTTATTGGACTAATAATACAACAAAATGGACTAAAACACTTATAAACTTATTTATTGGGCTTAACCCATTTGGGTCCAACATGTAAAGTACAAATACTGATAATAAGTATGAAATGGATTAATACAAGTTAATAAACTTATAATAGGCTTATCGGACCTAAAACACGTAAATAGGTAAAACTAGTAAACTAGTAAAGAAGTTACCAATACATAAACACAAAAATGAGTGAATGAACCCACTTGATCATCATATATATATATAATCATCATATGTATACATAATTGTTAATTTTTTATAAAGTCATTGGACATGAGTCTAAGACGAGTATCATTTCTCTAGGTTTCCGTGATTGAAGCACGTACCGTACATCCGAATTGCCGATAACCCGCCTTCCCACATCAACGTGAGTTCATAGCCTCGCACTCTTTTAAATGTTTTTATGAAATGTTTTATAAACCCGCGAGGGAGATAACATGTTAGTTTTTATAAAATAGGACACCATTTGTCCCGATTGTTTGTTTATTGATTTGGACCCGAATGATTGTATGACCCGATTGTATGACCCGATAAATGATTAAATGACCCGATAGATGAAATTAAATGGATTATTAAAGTTAGGTTATGTCACTAAAAGTCCCATTAGCATGAATTGTAAACTACCGGGATTTGGTAGACGCTTATGCATATAATAGTACTATTTGGGGACGATCACCCCAGTTCGCACCTTGACGGTTGATCCCCGTCGTGCCATGTTGATTGGTAAGCGAATTGTGGGATAAACTTGTTTTGTCCCATCCCGCTAATTTACGTGTATTCCTCGATTCTAGTTTCCTCGATTTTCGTGCCCTCGGGTCGTTTTACGAAAAACGTTTTTATAAATTATGAATCAACGGCACAAAACGAATCTAATAAAAATTGTCTCATCAAAAATGGAGTTCAAAAACGTAAATACGTAATCCTAAGGTTTCCGGTTTAATCGTAAAGGACGTTAAATTATAATCGTAAGTCCTAATATCTTCTCGTAAATTTGTGAGTTTATGAACCATCACAAATTTAAAATCTCAAAATAATATTCACGGATAAATTTATTTTCTGAAATGTCGGACTGTCACCAAAAACGGTGTATGTAACGTAAGCACGTAACGTAGAATCCTCCGGTTTAGACGTAGTCAATGCTACTTCAAGACGTAAATCCAAATTTCTTCCTAAAATAAGTGAGTTCATAATATAACATTAAAATAATGTTTTTAAATAATATTTGAGAATAAAATATCAACCATAAATTGACGGATTGTCACATAGTACATACACAACTTCCAAATAGACACAACTACTTGGATCTTCACAACAATGAATAAATAATATTTGATCTTCAATGGGTCTTTGATGTAGATACAACACTTCAAGGATGAAAGTGTTCTTCTATTTGCACTTGGAGAGAAAGAGATGGGAGAAGAAAGATTCACTTCTAAACAAGTAGTAATCAACCAAATGAACAAGGATTTGAGTGATTTTAGAAGTATGAAAGAATCTGGAATTATATGTGCAAAAGAGGTGTGATATAAGTGAAATCTCACATCAATTATATCACAAATCACCCTAAAACACAAAGCAAAATACCTAATTTTGATTCATAAAAGCAGTATTATGGGTATGTTTTGTTGTTTGTTCTTGTGTAGGTAAAAAGATACAATTATGAAGCAAACAAATGAATTCAAGCTTTATTGATGAAGAAAAGACAAAAGGAGGATGAAAAGTGACAAGCCAATTAAAGTTAAAGGAACTTTCTTGACAACTTTCAAAGTTGAAGGAATAAAAGGGCAAATATGAGAAACTCAAGAATCAAGTCAAACATGGTCAACTATCAAGTCAAAAAGTCAAAGGATCAATTGTGTGCAAGTTTGAAGCTAGAAGGATCAAAAATGACAACTTTATAAAGACTCTAGCTCAAATCAGAAATCTGCTAAACTTAAAGGGCTAAATTTGCCAAAATGAAGTCAAGTTTGAGTTTAATCCGTGTGACATTGCTTTGGACAAATGAGAGGCTTCCATCCCCTTTGACTGGATTGCCACATCATGGCCAGCTGGCCACTACCAGCCGCCACTCATTAATATCCAAATCCAAACAGTGCAATCCCACTACTTATTGTTCAGCTAATCATATTTGAGATAGAAGATAATGATCCGAGTGAAGGTTTTTTACCCAATAACAACATAACACGTGGCACATTCAAACTCAAACGCGCCCAGATTCGAGATTATGAAGGAATGATTTTTAGAGCAAATGTTCAACATCAAACTTGCTTAAAATCACATGAGGAATCCATTCTAACCATTGAATTAAGCTGAAAATCACTCAAAAGAAAAACCCCAAATGTGTTCTTCAATAGTAAAATCCAATTGAGAGATCAAGTACACGTGAAAGTTGGGGATTGGTTCCCACACGTCACTCATCCCCAACTAACTCTAATTTCCTACTATAAATAGACCCAGTTGTATCTCATTTGTATATTGTAGTTAGTGTGTGAATTTACACACAGTTAATCATTTCTCTCCTTTTCAGTTAGAAGAATTAGTTAGAAACTAATCTCAAGTGATTGACAACCACTTGAGTTAGTTAGTAAGCCTGTAACAACTTTGTAACAACCATTCGCCATTAATAAAACTTCATTTTCACTGTTCACTTCAATTCACTTCTTAATTACTTCATTAGCCTACTTCTATTGTTACTGCTTAGTTCTATTGATCAAACTTGATCAATAGAGCTTGCTGGAGTGTTTTGGAAGCTTGTTTGTTGATATCAGACAGTCCTAGTTCAGTTCTTTACCAGTTGTAGCAGAATGATGCAGGGGTGATGAGTTCTAGATGATGATGATGATTTGATGGTTACTGGTGTTTGATTTTGGTGTATTGGTGTTAGATTTAGAGAGCTCAACGCTCCTCTACTCCGTCAAAGGAGGCTTCAAGCTAAAATGCATGAAAATTCTAGTTTTTATTCCACTTAATTTTTCTGCCATGCTTAATTCCTAGATAATTAGCTAAACTGCTGAATTGTGATTGTTTTGGTGTTACTTTGGTGTTTCTGTTATGATTTGATAGATAGATAGTAATCTCATAGCTTTTGAATCAGTTCTAGCTTGCTTATTTGGTTTTTCCTTACTTAAATTTCATCAGTTAGCTTAATTGTGTTCCTTAGTGTAATGTTGTTGGTTCTTTGCTAGTTAATGGTTCATTTCAGTTGCTTTACAAGTTTTGATAAGCCTTTCATTCTTTCAAACACTTTTGACTAATAAGCCTTTGAAAAAGTTTTCATATCAGTCATTAAGTGGTGCTTGGATCAAAGTTGTTTTAGTGACTTAGCTAGTGTAACTTGTTGTTTTGAGTTCACACATACTCAATAGGCCATTACAAGTCATTTTGTAAAGTTTTGTTGTCAAAGTTTTTGTCAAACAGGCAATCTGCATTCAAAAAGTTTAGGTCAGTTTCAATAGCAAAACAAGCAGATTTCAATCCATTCTCATTTCTTTGTTAGTGAGAGTTAAAAGCTGATTTTTGGTCCTAGTTATAGATCAACATATGAACTTTCAATTTTTCCAAGTGAGACCATACAGTATCAAGAATTGAGCAAGATATTAGCTTATTAATAAGTTGTTGAGCATTTTCAATTCCTTGTGATAATACTAATCTGCTTAACCATTTCCCACCAATCTACTTCATAAACTTAGCAATTTTCTTTCATAATCTTGTGTACAAACATGTTTTAAGACATTTTTGAGAAGTTCAGCTTTTTGGAAATTCTTGGTCAACGAAAGTCAACTATAAGCCAGATTTGCTTATTTTGAGATTCCAGCTTATTGGCTGGATCATTTTCCAAATTTCTTGACATTCCAGTCTCTTGTTAGCCAGCTTAAGCATTTTCAGCTAAAAAATCAAATAGTGGATGTCTTATTCAGCTTATAGCTTATTTTGGGCTTATTGAGAAAAGCTATCTTGAGTTCTAGACCTTTTCAGCTTATTTCCTTTGAAACACCTAGCTGGAATTCAATTTTAAGTCATTTGCAAAAAACTAGAGCTGATTTGGTTGGATAATAAGCTCACACGAGCTTATCAAACTTGTGTTACCCGTTTTTGATAAAAGTCATTGTTTAATTGCAAAACAGTCCCTAAACTTTGGGAGTTTGTTAATCAGCTTTCTAAAATTGAACTTTTTAGGGTTTGCTAATTTGGTCCTTATATTTGGAGTTTGTTTTGTTTTCGTTAATCAGTTTTGCAATTTTGTTAGTTGGTTGTTATAGTTTGTTACATTTTACACTTTTAGCCCTTTAACTTTCATAATTTACATATTTGGTCCTTGTACTTTTACATCCTTTACATTTTGAGCATTTTTTTGCATTTAATACTTGTATTTCTTGCTTTAATTGTGGTAATTGCAACTTGTTTTACGGTTAGGTAGCTATTCTATTTTTACCCTTTTTACGTGATTTGTTGAATTAGACATAGATACCAAAACCTTTATTAAAACCAAAAACAATTAAAATCTTGATATTAATTGGACTTTCAATTTGTTGTGAGTTGGGAAATACGAACTTGAAAAGATCAAAAATTAAATGGCGCCGCTGCCGGTTCATGACATTACGATTGATGATTGATTGACGGTTTCGATTGGATTTTGGGATCCGTTCACCTTGTGAGCGTTCCTTTTATGTATCATAAATCAAAAAGATAAAAATCAAAAATATAAAAATATAAAAAATAAAAAACCACAAAATCAGTTCTTTCCTAAGAATTGAACCAAAAAAATTAAAAATTCAAAAAGTAATCTTTTTCCTAAAAGATTACACCAAAAATATATTGTACAATATTGGCTTCCATCGTTTTTACGTACATACTATATTTTCTTAAAAACTCAATATATACAAAAATATTTTTGATATATTATTATATGTAAATACATATACGTACTACGAACACTGAATACACATACTTCCATAAGTATTGCCGAGGCAATACACCGTGCTTGGGGGCGTTCCGGTCCTAAGTTCGTGTATCAATCAAAGTAAATTAAAGGCAAAAATAGATAAATACTTCCAATAGGCAAGAATTCGAAGAATATGAACTACTAAAGTGAATAGATAGGCGGATTTGCTATAAAATGCAAGCCTAAGGGAAAAAGGTACTTAAGAGCTACGCACCACCTCATTCCCCCCGTTCACTAGTGAGTATTCTAAGAAGGAAAGCTTGTTGGGGGTTTTGCCACCAAAGTATTACTTACATATATTATATTTTCTTGTGGATATTACTTAGTGAACCTCGGAAAGGATAATCCCTTCTTTTCCAAAGTCGATCGAGAGCTCCTCTCTCATTCCTCGAGTTGAGTTGCATGCGCACTCGAGCACGTGCACAAATACCTTTTGGTGTACAACCCCTTCCTCCCAAAAGGAAGAACAAGAAAAAGAACAAGAACAACACCGTCCATCAAGCCGATCTCGAGCATCGGGCTTTGAACAACACACAAGAAGCCATGGCTGCCGTTGATAATAGACCATTGATGGAGATCCTCCAATCAAATGTAGAAGGAAATGACGATGCTATTGTTATACCCGAGATACCCGCAAACACCTTTGAGCTTAAGACACATATGATCACTTTGGTTTCTTCTACACCCTTTTTAGGGAGACCCATGGATGACCCCCATGATCATATCAAGAAGTTTTTGTCCATATGCAATACACTTAAGTATAATGGGGTTCCTCATGATGCCATTAAGTTGATCTTAGTTCCATTCTCTTTAGAGAGTAATGCTAGGTAGTGGCTAGATAGACAACCTCCTAAGAGCATTCACACTTGGGAGGATTTTACCAAGAAATTTGTGAATAAGTTCTTTCCTCTCTCAAGAACCACCGCCTTGAGAAACCAAATCATTGGTTTTCAACAAAGGAATGATCAAACCTATAGTGAGGCTTGGGAAGAGCTTAAGGAGTTGTTGAGAAAATGCCCCAACCATGGATTTAACCAAGTTCACCAAATAAACACTTTATACAATAGATTAAGGCCACATCATCAAGTTTCCCTCAACTTCTCCGCGGGTGGGAACATTCTTTCCAAATCCACACAAGAAGCATGGGATATCATTGAGACTAAATCTATGGTGCAAACAAATAACCAAAGAGATGAGAGGGTCCATGTTGTGCAAGATAGTGCTAATACATCTTTTGATACTCAACTCCTCAAGAGTCACAATGAGCTACTTCAAGTAACTAAAAAGAACAAACAAGAGATGATGCAAGCCTTGAAGAGTGTTTCCTTGAACAATTCCTCTTCCAATGATGTGAATGCTATTACCATAAGTTGTGAGATATGTGGAGGACCTCACTCTTACCTACAATGTGACAAGGTTCAAAATTATCAAGGTGAATGTTATGCTTATCAAGATGAACAAAGAGAGCACTTTAAACCTAACATCAACCCTAACCATCTCTCTTACAAGTCAAATAACTTCCTTGCTCCATCCGGTTTCCCACCCCATCAACCCACCCATAATCAACCAAACCCTCCTCAATTGCTTCAAAGAACTCAAGGGCCAAGGGAAAATTACCAAGGGCAAAGCAACTATAGAGCACCCAATAACTTTCAAAATCAAGGGAATCAATTTCATGGCAATAACCAAGGGTTTTATAATCAACCTCCACCTTTCAAACAACAAGGCTTTCAAGGGAATGTGCCACATGACTTTAACACCATTGAGCTTCTTCACAAAATGAATCAAGAGAATGAAAGTAGGTTTCAAGCAAATGAGAAAAGAATGAGGGAAATGCATGAGGAAACAAACAAGACGTTTATGATGCTTCTCAATCAAAGACCACAAGGTGATTTACCCTCTAATACACAAACTAGTCCAAGGGCTAATGTGAATGAAATCACTACAAGGAGTGGAAAACAGACCAATGATCCTTCAATTCCTCCTAACCCTACTTTGGTGACTCCTACTATGGTTCCTTCTTGTGACAAGCCTTCATCTTCTAGTCCTACACTTTCAAATCTTACACCTATTATTCCTTCACCTTCCACAGCTATCAATGAAGAAACCAACAAAGAAAATCCTTCAACAACAACCACTCAACCTACACCAAAACCAAGTCTTCCATATCCTTCAAGATTGAGAAAGGATAAGCTTAAAAACAAAGATGATATTCAAGTGTCAAACTTTTTGCGGATGTTCAAACAATTGAATATAAACATATCCTTTGTGGAAGCTTTAGCTAATATGCCTAAATTTTCCAAAATGATCAAGGACCTTCTTTCGAACAAAGAGAAATTGGTAGATTTGCCTAATGCTTCGTTAAATGAAAATTGTTCTACGGTATTGCTTAAGAAGTTGCCTACTAAGCTTGGTGATCCGGGACGGTTCTTGATTCCTTGCAATTTCTCGGGGGTTGAGAATTGCATGGCACTTGCGGATCTTGGTGCAAGCATTAATTTGATGCCATTATCGGTTTGGAAAAGACTTTCACTTCCCGAACTCACACCTACAAAAATGACACTTGAATTAGCAAACCGTTCAATAGCTTATCCGGTGGGAATTGCGGAAGATGTTTTTGTTGGAGTTGATAAATTCACATTCCCCGTGGATTTTGTAGTTGTAGATTATGATATGGACCCGAGAGTTCCTCTTATTGTTGGTATACCCTTTTTTAGGACGGGTCGTACTCTTATAGATGTGGCGGAAGGTGAACTCACAATGAGGGTAGGATATGAAAGAGTTGTGTTTAACATGGGGAAGTTGTCTAAGAAATCTAATGATCCCGGAATGGTGAAGCATATTGATGTTCTTAATAAGGAGGAGACTCAAGTTGATGTCCTTGATGAAGTTTGTGGTGAATATTTTCATGAAGCTTACACAAGTGGAATTTATGATCCTCTCTATGTTGAGACCATAGCCTCCATTACCTCATCATTAGATATTCATGAACCTCAAGAGCTTAACTTTGGTGATTTTGTGATTCATTCCAATCCTCTTTTTGAAACATCATTTGATAACCTATTTTTCCACCATGATGAGGAAACCAATGAGGATTCTAATGATGATGAACCTCCTCTGTTGGGAATTATATATCTTGAGTTGATATGACAAAACAAGATGAAGGACTTAATAATAAATAGTTAGCTTAGTAAGTAAGCTAGGGTTGTGATGTAACCCTAGTACCTCTATTATATAAAGAGGGATAGGCACACATGGTTATTCACTCATTCATATACAATGTAAACTAAAGGTGTATGTGCGTTCCTCTTCGTGTCAAGCCTATAAGGCACCAGGAGTAGTAGTTAGTAGCTTATTAGTAAGCAGTTTATGAATAAGAAAGCCGTGTTCATAACTTTAATTATGTTCTTTATGTTCTGCTGTGCTTATTACAATCATTGTTATTATATCCCAGATGAGTCTAGATCCTATGACTGAACAAGTGGTATCAAAGCTTGTTGGCTCTCGATCTGGTTGATCTATAAGGTTTTTGTGTGTATTTTCTATTTCCTGTTTTCATAAATGGTGTTCCTCCTGATCTAGGGTTTTTCCCAACAAACCCTGTGGTATGAGCCAAAACTCATATCAATTAATCAACAAATCACCCTAAAACACAAGGAAAGTACCTAACTTTTGTGATATAAAGCGGAATTATGTGGTATGTTTTGTGTTTGTGTATAAATAGGTAAGAAGGATACATTTTCAAGCAAACAAGAAGAAAATCAAGCTTATTTGGATGAAAAAGACAAAGAAGGATCAAAGATGACAAGACTTTAGAGATAAGTACCTATCTTGACAAACACTCCAAAGTTGAAGGACTCAAAGTGTAAATATGACAAAGTCAAGATAAAAGTCAAACATGGTCAACTCTTCAGTCAATTAAGTCAAAGGGTCAAACTTATCAAGAATGCAAGTGGAAGGACCATTTATGCCAAAGGAATGAAGTTCTAAGCTTAAATTGTGAATCTGCCAAGTACAAGGGGTTAACTTGCCATTTTTCAAAGATAAAACAAGTTCAATCCATGTACATTGTTTCCAACCAATGAGAAGGCAAGATTGTGTTCACACGGATTTCCAACTAGTGTGCCACCTCACCCTTTCAATAACTGCGCCGCAAAGCAACAATATTTTCCACTATCTTATTTCTAGCCAATCAGGACATGCCACTCAATAATCCAAATATCCAAAATTGGATAACGATCCATGTGACTCTCTCTCACCTAATCAAAAGATGACACGTGGATCTCTTCTTCAACATCAAGCCCAGAAGCGATTTCGAGCTACACTAAATTTCAGAAGGTGTTTTCTACATGAAATCTACTTGTTTTCAAGAGAGGAGTACTTTGGTAACAACCAATCAAGCTTAAAGTCAAGGGATTAAAAACCCCCAATTTATGAAGAACATGATGATGAACAATTAGCAGCTTGATGACACGTGGCAACAATTAAATGGTGGGAACACGTCATCAACTCCAAAACACACTCACATTTTGTTTATAAATAGGGTTGTACTCTTTCATTTTGACGAGTAGCTAATGTGTGAAATTTTCACACACATCTCCTTTTTCTCTCAAACCTTAGTTCTTAGTAGTAGCTTAACAAACTCAATAGTCTGAGAAGCTCTTGAGTTAGTTAATATAGTTGTAACAACTTTACCAGCTTTGTAACAAACTTCCTTCTTCAATCAATAATACTCTCCTTTCATTTCCCTAAATCTACTGTTCATCTACTGCAATCTTGTTATCCTAGTGTTGTTGTTAGCTATTTGTGATCACAAATGATCATGATTAGTTAGAATTGAAGACTTGTAGCAGTTTGAGTTGTCCTGTTCAATCTAATAGCAGTTAAGTTGATTTTGAAGCAAATTTATTCAGCAATGGTGATGATGATGATGTTAGCTGGTTGATTTGATAGTTGATAGTGTTAAGGTGGTGGTTAAAACTATCTAGGAGGCTCAGCGCCTACCTACTCCATCAAAAGAGGCTTTTGCTTATAGGTTTCACATTTCTGCATTTTTGTTCCACTAAACAGTTATGCCTGCTTAATTCCTAGTGTAATCTTGTTTGTTGGTATGATCAAGTGTGTTTAGATTGTATTTGAGCTGATTTTGTTAATTGGATAGCTTAATTGTAGTTTAATTCTAGTTACTAGCTTAATTCTTGTTCCTGTTTTCAATATATCAGTCATACTTAGCTTGCTAGTTCATTTTGAGTCTTAGCTGATTTTACTGCTTGAATTTGGTTCATTTACATTTCACTTTGGTTATCAAACTTGGTCTGATATGTCATCTTGTTCAGTATAACCATTTATTCAAGTTCCTTTCATAAAAGTTGGATATAATTCAGTTACTAGTGTTTGGCATTAGTTTCACTTTAGTGAAAAGTGTTGTTAAACTGAGCAAACTTTAGTGATTCACTCTCATTCAGTCACAGCAAAAGGCTTTTAGTAGTTTTCAAGTCAAGTTTTAAGTCAAAAAGGCAATTGGTCACAAAAAAAAAGTATGGGTCATCTTTAACTAAACAAGTTCATAAAAAGTTCCTGTTTTGATTTGCTTGGCATTTCTTCATTCCTGGATGAAATTGTTTCAAACCAGCTCTCAGTTGTCCTTTAACATCTGAACTTTAAGCTCTTTCAAGGAAATTATATAGTTTTCCAATTCACAGTAGAAATAAGCAGTTCATTAAGCTGTTGAGATAAGTGAAGTTTCTATAATATGTAGCTTAACTGATTTCTTAAACCAACATTTCCACTTCATAAACTTCCCTGTTTTCTTTCACATTTGTGTTTAGAAAGTGTTCTTGAGTAAATCTGGAAATTTTCAGCTTTTCTAAAATTTGGTCAACTTTGGTTAAATAAGCTTGTTCTAGCTTATTCTCAATTTCCTACTTCATTACTGGATCATTTTCAATTTCAAAAGACATTCCATGCTCCTTATGGCTTGATAAACAAGTTTTAGCAAGAAAATCATTTTGTGCACGTTTAGCTTATTAGATAGCTTAATTGTGGCTTATTAGAATTAGCTTATTTGAGATTTACTGAGTTTCAGACTTAATCCTGTTACAAGCCTAGGTAAAATGGAGTTTTAAGCTGTTTGCAACTTACTAGAGCTTATTTGGTTCAGAATATAGCTTATACGAGCTTATTGTTTCACTTTGCCCGTTTTTGCTAAAATTTTTCTTTTAATTTCATTTTGATCCCTCAAGTTTGATACTGTTTTCATGAGTGGCTAATCTTCCAACAATTTAGGGTTTGCATTTATTAAGTATTTGTATTTTCAAAACTTTACATTTTCAGTTAGGCAGTTTCACATTTTGTTACATTTTGGTAACTAGTTTGTTACATTTGCATACTTAGTCCTTGTAGTTAACTGAATTTACATTTCAAGTATTTTAGTTCCAAGATTTTACATTTTAAGCACTTTAATTCCATAGATTTACAATTTTGTCCTTATTTGAATAAAAATTTGGTATTTGACTAATTGTTTTACGGATACGTAGTTAATATTTTGCAACTTTTTACTTGATTGTTCAATTAGAAATAGAAAAGCCAAATAACCCTACCAACCAAAAATGATCATAAACCCTATTTTATTATGACTTTCAATTGGTTAAGAATCGAGAAAACTAACTTCAATTATACACAATACCAAATGGCGCCGCTACCGGTTCTTTGACTTTACGAGAGACTATCGATTGACGGTTTTCATTGGCTTTTGGGATCTGTTCACCTAGTGAACGTTATTTTTACGTATCATAAATAAAAAACAATAAAAAAATAAAAAATATAAAAATATAAAAACTAAAAAATAACAAAAACAATTCTTTTCCTAAAGAATTGACCAAACAAATTAAAAAATCCAAAAAGCAATATTTTTCCTAAGAGATTGCACCCAAAAACATATATTATTGGATTCTCTCGGTTTTATGTACATATAGTATTTTTTCTAAAAACCCCATAAATAAAAAAATATTTTCCATATATTATTATAAGTAAATACGTATACGTATAAGAACAACCAACACACATATTCTCCATAAGTATTGCCAAGGCAATACACCGTGTTGAGGGGCGTTCCGGTCCTTGACACGCGTATCGATCAAACAAAATAAAGCAAGAATAGATAAATACTTCCAATAAGCAACAATTCGAAGAATACAAACAATTAAGTGAATAGAAAGGCGATGTGCTATAAAATGCCATCTAAGGGTCAATAGGTACTTAAGTGCTTCGCGCCACCTAACCCCCCGTTCACTTGTGAGTATTCTAAGAAGGAAGGCTTCATTGGGGGTCTTGCACCCAAGTAGTACATACGTATATTATTATTTTCTTGTGGATATTTCATATTGAAACTAGAAGAGGATAATCTTTTTCTCTTCAAAGTCAAACGAGAGCTTCTCTCTCATTCTTCGTATTGAGTTGCATGCTCACTCGCGGGCGTGCACAAATACCGATTGGTGTACAACCCCTTCCTCCGAAAAGGAAGAAAAAGAGAAAGAGTAGGAACACCACCGTCTATCAAGCCGATCACGAGAATCGTGCTTTGATACATCCACAACAAGAAGCCATGACCAGAGTTGATACTCGATCTTTGATGGAGCAATTGCAATCCAATGTGTAAGGAGATGCCGATGCTATCAAGATACCCGATATTACCGCAAACACATTTGAGAAAAAAACATCCATGATTAACTTGGTTTCAAACTCACCTTTTTATGGGAACAAGAATGATAATCCACATGATCACCTTAAGAAGTTTCTTGCTCTTTGCAACACCATTAAGTACAATGGAGTTTCCCATGATGCCATTAAGTTGATATTGGTGCAATTTTCACTAGAGGGTCCGGCTAAGCATTGGTTAGATACACAACCACCCGAGAGCATTACCACATGGGATGGTTTCACTAAGAAGTTTTTGAACAAGTTATTTCCCCCATCTAAGACCACGGCTTTAAGGAACTTAATTATAGGCTTCCAACAAAAACCTAGTCAAACATTTAGTGATGCTTGGGAGGAGTATAGAGAGTTATTGAGGAGATGCCCAGACCATGGATTGGATGAAGTTCACCAAATCAATACTTTCTACAATGGCCTTAAACCTCATCACCAAGACTCACTCAATGCTTTCGCGGGAGGAAATATTCTTCTTAAATCCATTCAAGAGGCTTGGGATATTATTGAGACCAAAGCAATGGTACAAACAAACACTCAATTTGAAGAAAGGGTTCATGTTATCCAAAACAATTCTCAAACACCTTGTGATAACCAATTCCTCAAGAGTCACCAAGAGATACTTCAAAAGATAGTTAGGGATCATGAGATGAATCTTAAGGCAAATCAAGAATTGATCCAAGCTATTAAGAGCCTTTCATTGAACAATTCCACAAATGATGTGCATGCTATTACCCTTTCATGTGAGACTTGTGGAGGTCCCCATTTCTATCAACAATGTGATAAGGTGCAAGGTTATCAAGGGGAGTGTTATGCTTATCAAGAGGAACATCGTGAACATTTCAAGCCAAACATCAATCCAAACAACCTTTCTTACAAGTCTCAAAATTACCTTACTCCACCAGGATTCCCACCCCAACCATCCACCCAATTTTAACAAAATTACCCTCAATTGTTACAAAGGAATCTAGGTCCAAGACCACAATACCAAGGGAATAACTACAAGGGACCTAACAATTTTCAAAATCAAGGAAATAACTTTTATCCACCACATCAAGGATTTAATCCACCACTCCCACCCTTCCCAAATCAAGGATATTCTCAAATCCCAAATCAAGGTTACCCTCAACTTCAAAATCAAGGATATGGGTTACTAGAGACTCATGAGTATGTTGAGAGGAGAATTCGTGAAACTGAGAAAAGAATGAATGACCAAATGAAACGTATATCAGAGGAACAAACTAATAGGATTTTGATGGCATTCAATCAAAGATAACAAGGGGCTTTACCATCTAACACACAAACAAACCCAAGGGAAAATGTCAATGCTATTACAACAAGAAGTGGAAAAATAACAAAGGATCCTTCACCTCCTACACCTCCTATTGTTAAACCCACTTTTGTTTCTACATGTGACAAGCCTTCTACATCTACTTCACCACCTCCAAATGCTCCTATTCAATCAACCACACCTTCTCAACCTATTCCCACTTCTCATTTACCTTCCACAACTCCCAATGAAGAAGCTAACAAAGACAAATCTTCCACTACAACACCTACACCTAAACCAAATCTTCCTTACCCTTCAAGATTAAAAAAGGACAAGTTAAAGAACAAGGATGATATACAAGTTTCAAATTTCTTAAGGATGTTCAAGCAACTCAACATAAACATATCCTTTGTGGAAGCTCTTGCTTACATGCCAAAATTTGCTAAGATGTTCAAGGATTTACTCTCCAACAAGGAAAAATTGGTTGATTTGCCCAACACATCTCTTAATGAAAATTGTTCCGTCGTGTTACTTAAAACCTTACCAACAAAACTTGGAGATCCGGGGATCTTCTTAATACCTTGCAATTTTCCCGGGGTGGAAAAAAGCATGGCTTTGGCGGATCTAGGGGCAAGCATAAACCTCATGCCTTTATCGGTTTGGAAAAAACTCTCTCTTCCCGAGCTCACTCCCACTAGGATGACACTTGAGTTAGCCAACCGTACCATAGCTTACCCCGTAGGTATAGCAGAGGATGTGTTTGTAGGTGTGGATAAGTTTACCTTTCCGGCCGACTTTGTAGTGGTTGATTATGACATGGACCCTAGAGTGCCTTTGATTGTTGGTAGACCGTTTTTGAGAACGGGTTGTACTTTGATAGATGTAGCGGAGGGAGAACTAATTATGAGAGTTGAGGATGAGAAAGTGGTGTTTAAGTTAGGGAAAGTTTGTGATAAGAAAGAGATTAAGGAGTCTAAAACTTGTGAGACTATTAACATAGTTGATGTGCTAGATGAGGTGTGTGATGAGCATTTTCATGACGCTTGCAAGAGTCATAGTGAGGATATGCCCCATGTTGAAACCGTGGCCTCAATTGCTCCCTCTTTAACACCTTTTGGAGAGAGTGATTTCCTCTTGGAGGAATTTGAGTCCAACTTTCTTGGAAATGATGATTCTCCCATCAATTGGGAAGAAGATATTCTCACTATCCATAAGTTGCTCAATGAGGACCCTATTCCTTCACCCATTCCACAAGAAGTAACCAATGATGATCCATCCATAGTTAAACCTTCCATAGAGAGTCCATCTCCAATTGAACTTAAGGACCTTCCATCCCATCTAGAGTATGCTTTCTTAGAGGGAAAAGATCAATTACCCATGATCATTGATAAAGAGTTGAAAGAGGATGAGAAAGAGAAACTCATAGAAGTCCTTAAGAAACATAAGAAACCTTAGCATGGAAAATATCCGACATAAGGGGAATTGATCCACATTTTTGTACATACAAAATCCTTATGGAGGATGATTACAAACCGGCCATTCAAAGCCAACGAAGGGTTAACCCAAAAATCCATGAGGTCATTAAAAAGGAAGTTATCAAACTCCTTGATGCGGGCATGATTTACCCCATTTCCGACTCTCCATGGGTTAGCCCGGTACATTGTGTTCCAAAAAAGGGTAGCATCACCGTAGTACCCAATGAGAACAATGAGCTTAATCCTACGAGACTTGTTACCGGTTGGAGAGTTTGTATTGATTATAGGAAGCTCAATGAGGCTACTAGGAAAGATCACTTCCCATTACCTTTTATGGACCAAATGCTTGAACGCTTAGTGGGAAATGAGTACTATTGCTTTCTTGATGGCTTTTCGGGTTATTTCCAAATTCCCATTGACCCTAAGGATCAAGAAAAGACCACATTCACTTGTCCCTACGGTACATTTGCTTACAAGAGAATGCCTTTTGGCTTATGTAATGCACCGGGGACATTTCAAAGGTGTATGATGGCAATTTTCCATGATATGATAGAGCAAACTATGGAGGTTTTCATGGATGACTTTTCCATCTTTGGAGATTCAGTTACCTCATGTCTCACCAATTTAGAACGAATGCTTAAACAGTATGAGGAGACACGTTTAGTTCTTAATTGGGAGAAATGTCATTTTATGGTGAAAGATGGAATTGTTTTGGGACACAAGATATCCAATAAGGGATTAGAAGTGGATCGAGCTAAAATTGATGTGATTGCTAAGCTTCCCCCACCCACTACGGTTAAAGGTGTAAGGAGTTTCTTGGGTCATAAGGGGTTTTATAGGCGCTTCATACAAGATTTTTCTAAGATAGCAAGACCGATGACTCACTTCTTGGAAAAAGAGGCTCCTTTCACTTTCAACCAAGAGTGTTTGGATTCATTTGAGACTCTTAAGGAGAAATTGACAAAGGCTCCCGTTTTGGTTTCTCCAAATTGGGAATTGCCTTTTGAGCTTATGTGTGACGCTAGTGATTATGCGGTGGGGGTCGTCTTAGGACAAAGAGTGAATAAGCATTTTCAACCTATACACTATGCTAGTAAAACCATGACCGGTGCACAACTTCATTATACTACCACAGAAAAAGAGTTGCTTGCAATAGTTTATGCCTTTGAGAAATTTAGACCATACCTTGTGCTATCCAAAACCATAGTGTATACGGATCATTCCGCTCTCAAGTATCTCATGACAAAGCAAGATGCTAAGCCTAGGCTTTTGAGATGGGTTTTATTGCTTCAAGATTTTAAGATAGAGATTCGAGATACGAAAGGAGCCGAGAATTTAGCGGCGGATCACTTGAGTAGACTTGAGCATCCTTTTCAAAGAGATTTTCCTAATAAAGAAATCAATGAATCCTTTCCATTAGAGGAGCTCATGTCTATTTCTTCTCAAGAAGATGCCACTCCTTGGTTTGCGGATATAGCAAACTATCTTGTGGGGAATGTGCTTATAGAGGGTCTTACTTCCCAACAAAAGAAGAAGTTTCTTAAGGAAGTTAAGTACTATTTTTGGGATGATCCTTACCTCTTTAGGCAATGTGCGGACCAAATTATTAGACGGTGTGTAGATGGGCCCGAGGCACTTAAGATTTTAGAAGCTTGTCATAAAGGACCTACGGGTGGACATTTTGGGCCCAACTATACCGCCAAGAAAGTCTTTGATTCGGGTTAGTATTGACCTTCCATTTACAAAGATGCCCAAGAGATGGTGAAATTTTGTGATGTATGTCAAAGACAAGGAAAAATCACACAACGTGATGAGATGCCATAAAATTTCATTCAAGAGTGTAAGATTTTTGATGTGTGGGGCATAGATTTTATGGGACCTTTTCCATCTTCCAAGGGAAACAAGTATATACTCCTAGCGGTGGATTATGTGTCAAAATGGGTTGAGGCCAAAGCCTTACCTACTAATGATGCTAGAGTTGTTGTGAAGTTATTGAAGCAATTGTTTGCTAGATTTGGTGTACCTCGGGCCATCATAAGTGATCGTGGTACGCACTTTTGTAATGATCAATTCACGAGAGTTATGAAGAAATATGGAGTTAACCATAGACTTTCTACCGCGTATCACCCTCAAACCAATGGTCAAACCGAGGTCATAAATCGTGGTTTAAAGAGAATTTTGGAGAGAACGGTGGGAGAGCATCGAGCTTCTTGGTCGGATAAGCTTGATGATGCTTTGTGGGCTTTTAGGACGGTTTTTAAGACGCCAATTGGTTGTACCCCTTATAGGCTTGTCTATGGAAAAGCATGCCACCTCCCATTCGAGTTAGAACACAAGGCTTCTTGGGCTCTCAAGTTGGCTAATTTTGATTTAAACCAAGCCGGTTCACATAGAAATGATCAACTTAATGAAATGGATGAATTGAGAGCCAATGCATATGAGAATTCTTGCTTTATAAGGAGAAGACTAAGAAATTGCATGATGCTAAGATCAAGAACTGTGAGTTTAAAGTTGGAGAGCCGGTTCTTCTCTTTAACTCAAGGTTGAAACTTTTTGCGGGCAAGCTTAAGTCGAGATGGTCCGGTCCATTCACTATTGCTCAAGTATTTCTATATGGAACTATTGAGTTATCACAACCCGATGGTCCAAATTTTAAAGTGAATGGTCACCATGTGAAGCACTATTTTGGGGAGGACATTTCCGCTGAAATGGTCCAAGAGATCCCCATTTTCCCCATGAATTTTTTCATTGTGGGAAGAGTCAAGCTAGAGACTCCTTAAATCAAGCTTGAATAACTAGGTTTAGAGTTGTTAGAGCTAGAGTGTTTTAGGCTAGAAATAAGGATAGCAAATTGATGAGAAGTGTTGGGGTAGACCTTCTTTTGTTTTCATGATGTTTGTAGGGTTGCTCACTAATACAAGGTTTTTAAGCTCGTATGAAAGTTCGTAAAACCGATCTTTTCGAATTGATTACCGATTAAAAGTGCGACTCAGTTGTTCTTGGTGGAAAGTAAAAGGGGGTTGGTTTTCTACTCTACTAAAAAGGATTAAATGCGTAAAAAGATAAACTTAAACTAAAAGCAGTTAATAAAACTTAAATTGAATTAAAATTAAACAATAAAACAGTAAAATACCCTTACTTGCAAATCCACTGATTCGGAATATTCAAAAGAAAAACTGATCCGGAATAATTGGCTTCGTCCAGAATAAATGGTTCAAGTGGAAAACTTGCTCATTCAGAATGAATGTGAAAAAGCCTTTGAAATTGTGTATAATGCAGTTTGTTTTTCTCAGTTCTTGCTAATTGAAAGTCCTAACAATATCAAGTTTTTAACTGTTTTTGGTTGTTAATATTTTTTTGGATATTCTATTTGCTAATTCAAACAATGACTTGCAAAACTGAAAAAATATTATCTACTTATATGTAAAACATCGTGCAATTACCAAGTTTTTATTCAAGTAAAATTCAAAATGTAAATTTTAAAATTAAAAGGACTGAAATTGTAAATTCTATGAAATATAAATGCTCAAAATATAAAACTAACAAGTGCAAGGACTGAAAATGTCAAAACAGCAAACTATAAGGACTGAACTTGAAAACTATGTAACAAACTAACCAATTTGTAACAATTTCCAAAACTTGCTAACTGAATTCTAACAAATTCCAAACTTAAAGGACTTGTTTAGTGAAAACCCTAAAAAGTTGTAAGTTTAGCCAGGTTTAACACCAGTTCAATTCAACAAGGACTAAGTTGCAATTTTGAAAAGTATTTAAGCAAAAACGGGTTTGAAGAACAAATAAGCTCGTTTGAGCTTATTTCTCAACCAAAATCAGTCAAACCAATTGCAAAATGCTTAGAATTGAAAATAAACTAGACCTGTAAGAGGAAATTTGCTGAAAATGTCTAATAAGCAAATAAGCACTTTCCAATAAGCACTTAATAAGCCCTACAAGAATCTAGACATGCACAACTAGATTTTTGTACTGAAATTGATTAATGAGCTCAAAACAAGAATGGGAAATCAAGTCTTATAAAAAACCATCAAGAAATAAGCTTGAAAATCGAATTAAGCTGAATTTGGCTTATGTTGACCAAGTGTTGACCAAGATTTTTTTCAAAAAGCTGAAAATCTCAAAAATCAACCACCAACACCTACTAAGTGATATTGTAAAAGAAAACTGACAAGTTTGTGAAAAGAATTAAGAGATATGAAAAAGCTATTTTCATTTATAGAAACTTCATTTTGCTTATGTGTTTAGAATTTTGCTTATTTCTCCTTGATTAATGAATACTGTATCAAATGCTTATGGAATATGAAACTTCATAATATGAACTAGAAATGAGAGCTTGTTTGGTAGAATTTCATCAAGAATCCAACAAATGCCAATCAATTGAAAGTGACAACTTGTTTTAAGCAAATCTGACTGAAATATGACCCAAAACTTTTATATGCCAATTGCCTTTTTGACCTTAAATTTGACTTGAAAATGGTTCAGAACTACTTGTTATCACTTGGTGACTGGAAATGAAAATTAATTTTCCAAAGTTCAACACTTGAAAATCTTAAACCAGCTAATGCCAAACACTTCTTTAACTGGTCTTAATGAAAATTTGTAAAGACTTTTATAGCACCAGTCAAAGCTGAGTAAAAACCTTTATCAAACCAAACTTAATGATCAAAAAGAGATGTGTGAAGGCTACTTGCAATTACTTGAAACAACTAGAACTCAAATGGAATAGCTAAGCTAAAAGTGACAGAAATAAGCTATCAACTAGAACAATCATCA
This sequence comes from Glebionis coronaria, assembly GCA_025667525.1. Taxonomy (NCBI): domain Eukaryota; kingdom Viridiplantae; phylum Streptophyta; class Magnoliopsida; order Asterales; family Asteraceae; genus Glebionis; species Glebionis coronaria. Next base: position 499,242,677 of record CM046877.1, read on the forward strand.
AAACAATAAGCAGATTAGCTACACTTAAGCTACAAACTGACTAGAATCAGATCAAAACTAAGCTAAACAGGTTTTATCATGCATTAAACAAATATTTAAGCTAGGAATTGAGCATGCATTTGACAATTTGAGTGGAACCAAAACAAGAGGCGTTTGCACCTTGTGAAGGAACCTTTGAGCAGTAGAGGAGTGCTGAACTCTCTAGTCTAGTGCTAACCACCACCTTAGCACTAGATTCACTTATCTACAATCAACAAATCAGCTAAAAATCAACAAGAATCATCAAAATGGCCTGAATTCATCACAAATGCTATGACTTGAACTGAAATCAATCAAAAAGCTTCTATCTTCCTTCAAAGTCAGTTATGATCAAGATTTGATCATAACAAACTCAATTTAGCAACAAAAGTATCAATGGAAGCAGGATATGAACAGTAAAGATGATGAGAAGATTTGGCGGGAAAAGTTGAATTTGAATTTTATTAATGGAGATTTGTTACAAAGCTGTTAAAAAGGTAACTAACTGACTAACTAACTCAAGAGTGTGTCAAACTCTTGAGTAGTTTAGCTAAAAAGGGAAAATGATGAGAGGAAAAAGTAAATGTGTGAGTTTTCACACTTACAACTATATAACAAGAAATGAAGACTAAACAGCTATTTATAGGCTTGAGAAGGAGATCAGTTGGGGTTGGTGACGTGTTGGGACCAATCCTAGGTCTCCACGTGTCATAATTCTGCTAAATCGATTTTGCAGGTATGAACTTGAATTGGGGTTTCTTTGTTGAGTTGATTACATGTTAATTGATTATGACCAATGAATTCGTCTCTAAAAAATAAGCAGGTTTGATGTTTATAACTTTCCATGAAATCCACTCTAGCTTCAAATCGATCCTGGCAAATTTTGATAGTTTGAAGATGACACGTGTCATAATGTGACTGGCTGAAAATAGTGCACACGGATTGCACTGTTGGGATTTTGTCATTAAATGATGGCGGCTGTAGTGGATAATAAATGCTGTTTATGTGGCAATCCACGGCTACTTAATCTTGGCTTCTCATTGGTCCAAAACTTGTCACATGGATTCACTTGTACCGACTTTCCAAAATAGGCAGAAATAGTCCCTAGACTTTGGCAGATTGTATTTAAAGGCTAGCAGCTTCATTTCTTTGGCATTTTTAGTCCTTCAAACTTCATCCTTGAGCAAAAATGATCCTTTGACTGAGTTGACTTGAGAGTTGACCAAATTTGACTATGATCTTGACTATTACAATATTTACACTTTGGTCCTTCATCTTTGGTAGATTGTCAAGATAGGTCCTTGTACTTCAAAGTCTTGTCACTTTTGGTCCTTCTTTGTCTTTTTTCATCAAATTAAGCTTGATTATTCCTTGTTTGCTTGAAAATGCATCCTTTTACCTACACAAGTGTACACAAACACAAACATACCACATAATACTGTTTTTACAAGATAAATTGGTATTTTGCTTCATGTTTTAGGGTTATTTGTTGATAAATTGATATGAGTTTTAGCTCATATCAGCCTTGATCCGGAATAATTGTGTTTATCTGGAATATCCTTTATTCGGAATATACCTTGCTCATCCGGAATGTTCCTTGATCCGGAATAACTAAAACATAAGCTTCATGCGGAATAACTGATGGTTTGGAATACACAGCTGGTTCGGAATATTGGTTCACTTGGAATAAGTTGCTTGATCCGGAATATCAACTCGTTCGGAATAATAAAACTGATTCGGAATAATAAAACTGATTCAGAATATTTTGAAAATCCTTGATTCGGAATAATGACTGATCCGGAATAAAATACTAAAAAGCTTGATTCGGAATAATTGGTTTACTCGGAATAAAAGCTTGACTCAGAATAAATTAAACAAGAACCTTCATTCGAAATAAAATGTTCACCCAGAATATTGATTATTCCGAATGAACACACTGATTCGGAATATCAAATGAAAACTGTTGGTTCGGAATAACATGCACTGATTCGGAATAATTAAAACAGATGCTTCATTTGGAATATTTGACAAAATCCTTTGATCCGGAATATTGAGTTGATTCGGAATTTGGGGATTTTGAAGACGAAGAACAGGGAAACAAAATAATACGATTTTAAACCAAAATCAACCAAGTTTTTAACCAAAGATTTAACCAATTTAACCACGAATCATCTACTAATGGTAAACATCAAATCAAATCAACAAAAACATAAAACCCACTTACTTTTGAAGATCAACCTCAACAAAATAAAAACTTAAGACTTTGAATCAAAAAGAAAAAGATGAACAAGATTAAAGGAAAGAAGATATTAGATGATTAAGGTTTAAACAATCAAAAGTAAAGATTACACTTACAAGAACTTGGAGAAATCAAAAGAAAATAAAAATCACCAAACACCCTAATGGTATTGGTTTTGCTACGAACCAAAAAGAGAGAAAACAGGGAATGAAAAAACTAGTCTTGAAATGTGAAGGAAGGTCTCTATTTATAGGCCTTGGCTTGGTTTGGTGAGTGGGCTTTCTCCCTTTCTTTTTGTCTTCTCGTCTTTTCAGAAAAGTTGACGTTTTCGATTTCGACTCGGGATTTGTCGACGAATAAATTCAACTAGTCTTTTAATTTCTTCATTTAATAGACTTGAGTTCTTTGACATATGTAAATCTTCCATCTTTGGTCCTTTTCTTCGATAAATCTTCAAATAGGCCCATTGACTTCAAATCTTTTGCATCTCTTGGACTATATACTTCGTCTTTTCGTCTTTTTCTTCGATAAAACCCGTGCAATCCCATGTTTTCTTCAATTTTTATCTGGTTGGCTCTGTAAACACAACAAACATACAAACCACGCATAATTCCTAACAAATGATATTAAATACGTGTTTTGGTATCGTTTTAGCAAGTAATAAGTGGTAAAAGGATGGGTGTTTTCACACCTATCAAATCCCCTACACTTGACCATTGCAATGCCCTCATGCAATGCATTAATTTTAAAGCACGGTTTACATTTCTCATCATAAATAACCCACCTTGGCCTTTATTAAATTCTAAACACTAAGGAAATCAAAAGAACAAAATAAGTAAAGAATTCAATGACTTACATTCGGGTTTTAGGTTGTCATGAATGTTCATGATTCTCAAGTTTCACGTTCCCCATACCAAGCTTAAAAACGAGATCATTGTTATTATAAGTTAGCAAACTAACACGAACTCATGTGGCCCAATTATTCACTTAGACTCCCTTATTCCTAGGTATATCTCTTATATTTTAATATTGTCTTAAATGATCACGAGGATGCATTGTTTGACTTATTTCGATAGTTATTTAAGCTGAAAACAAATTGGGACGATTTAATCAATAGTTAGATAAAGGACAAAATCTTTTAAAACTGCTTCTCGGGACCTCATAAAGTTCATATCTTGGCATAACTCGCTTCACGATTTGAGACCTTTCTCGGACCGATATTTGGCAGCGACTTCATACTTCAAATCTTTGAGAGACGTTCTTGAAATTATGGTCTTCTCTTCGTATTAGGAATTTCTTCACTTGAACTTTTTGAGATATTCTTCATATTTGGACCACGACTTCTTCATTTTTCTCCAATCTTTATTTTGGACTTTGATATACAACGATCCGCCTCCTTTTAGGACTTGGATCTATTTATCCTCATACCTTGCCAGGGTCTTTTCAGATAGACTTTTCCATGATCTTTTGGGGAGTACTTGCTTTTCGTCGTGTGTCTCGATCCTTCATATTGATCTTTGATAAATGATTCTTCACATCACTTTTGGATCTTTAGCAACAAACTGTAGCCCTCATGCCTTGTTAGGGCCTTTTCGGACTCGCCAATCTTCGCATCTCGCTTCAATAAGTTATGCCTTGGCTATGAACTCTAATTAATACCGAGCAACTTTTAAACGATCTTGGGCTAGAAGCTAAGTAACTTTTCAAATCGTACAACCTTATTTATTGCAGATAAACTTATTAGCAAGCAATGGGAGAATAGGCTTATAATCAACTCACATAAATTCACGAAAGAATACCATACTTATAATTGAGTCTATCATCTCTCGTTCTCCACAATTTAAAATCTCAAGGAATGAGACTCGTGGATGCTTAGCCAATTAAATCACAGCTTTGGGTTTTCGAGTCATCTATAGGATCTTGCAAACTCTTAGACTTTTTCAAGTTTTAGAATTTGCATTTTAAAGTTCCCTTGATAAACGACTCTCTAGGATCAATTATAGGAACTTGCGAAAAGTTCTTGTTCTTAACCCGTGAGAGTTAAGACTTTCGCGTTTTAAAGTTCCCTATATAAAAGCCTAGTAAAACTTGACTTATACACGTTAAGGATACTAGCTAGAGTAAACTTAGATAAGTAAACTCGGGTTGAGTCAAAATATTCACGACTTTGAAAAATTTAAAACCACTTTATTGAAAATTTATTCTAGCAAGGAAAGAAAATAAACATAACAAAGGAAAATACAACTATACTACTAGGCCAAAATAGATTAAAAATTTTGAAAAATGTCGAAAAATCGAATTTTCCGGTTAAAATGAGGACAAATTCATGGAAATGCCCACTTACTTTGATAGAATTCCCCCCTACACTTGATATAAACATTGTCCTCAATGTTTAAGCATGTGGGAAAAGTCTCCCCTACACTTATGACATTGTGCACGTTGTTTAAATCTTGCTAAGGAGAGGACAACTATAGTGATCAATTTCAAATGAGAGTATGAAGAAAATTGAATCACGTTAGTTGAGAGATAGAACCAGATTGCGGATAACACGGGTGCACGGTTCTTCAAAGATTCCAAAAGTGCACTTATCCCTATAATCACATCACCATAAAAACACAAGCGATCTATATAGGTCCCCTTACACTTAGGAGGTAAAATGGAAAGGGATAGATACTCGGGTTGCCTCCCGAGGAGCGCTTGTTTTTGATAACCGAGTCACGAGCCTGACTCGACATAAAACTAGTTCATGGGAAACATGGTGAGGGATGGAATCATCTCACGAGAGATGTCCTCACCAAAGTACAACTTCAAACGTTGGCCATTCACCTTAAAATTGGGCCCATTTGGCTGAGAAAGCTCAATGGTGCCATAGGGAAAGACTTTGGCGATGGTGAATGGATCAGACCAGCGGCTCTTCAACTTGCCCGAGAAGATCTTCAACCGAGAGTTAAAAAGTAAGACTTGATCACCAACGTGGAACTCTCGGTTCTTAATCCTTGCATCATGGATGATCTTGGTCTTCTCTTTGTAGATCAATGAGTTCTTGTAAGCTTCATTCCTTAATTCATTAAGCTCGTTGAGTTGAATCTTGCGAAAATCACCGGCTTTGTTGATGTTGAAGTTAGCCCACTTCAAGGCCTAGTACGCCTTATGTTCCAGCTCGATAGGGAGGTGGCATGCTTTCCCGTACACAAGACGATAAGGTGTGCAACCAATCGGGGTCTTATATGCAGTACGGAAAGCCCACAAAGCATCGTCTAACTTATCGGCCCATGCGGCACGATGCTCCCCCACAGTACGTTCCAAAATTCGCTTCAATCCACAGTTGGATATCTCGGCTTGACCGTTGGTTTGAGGATGATAAGCGGTGGAAAGACGGTGATTGACACCGTACTTAGCCATGACTCTTGCAAATTGATCATTGCAAAAATGAGTCTCGCGGTCACTGATTATAGCACGAGGAACACCGAATCGAGCAAAAAGTTGCTTTAAAAAGTTCACAACCACCCTCGCATCGTTCGTAGGGAGAGCCTTAGCTTCAACCCATTTAGAAACGTAGTCAACGGCTGCGAGGATGTACTTGTTCCCTTTAGATGATGGAAATGGCCCCATAAATTCGATGCCCCATACATCAAAGATTACACATTCTTGTATGAAATTTTGAGGCATCTCATCTTTATGTGTGATCTTGCCTTGTCTTTGGCAAGCATCACAATGTTTAACCATTTCGTGAGCGTCACGGTAAATGGTGGGCCAATAAAATCCAGAGTCGAATACTTTCTTCGCGGTGTAATTAGGACCAAAGTGACCACCGGTGGGTCCTTTATGGCAAGCATCAAGGATTTGTACCGCTGCCGGCCTATCAACACATCGACGAATGACAAGATCCGCACATTGTTTGAAGAGGTAAGGGTCGTCCCAGAAATAATGTTCAATATCTTTAAAAAACTTTTTCTTTTGTTGGGACGTTAACCCTTCCTTGAGAATTCCACCCGCTAAGTAGTTTGCAATGTCCACAAACCACGGGGTGTCATCGAGATTTGGATTGATAGACATTAAGGCCTCAAGGGGAAAAGATTCATTGATCTCTTGATTCGGATGATCCCCTTGATAAGGATCCTCAAGTCTACTTAGATGATCCGCGGCTAGGTTTTCGGCTCCCTTCTTGTCACGAATTTCAATGTTGAATTATTGAAGGAGCAAAACCCAACGAAGAATTCTTGGCTTAGAATCTTGCTTAGTCATCAAGTACTTCAACGCGGAATGATCGGTATACACGATGGTGGTAGAAAGGACAAGATAGGGGCGAAACTTTTCAAAAGCATACACTACAGCTAAAAGCTCTTTTTCGGTAGTGGTATAATGCAATTGAGCCCCCCCTGTCATTGTCTTGCTAGCGTAATGGATTTGTTGGAAGTGTTTGTTCACTCTTTGGCCCAAAACCGCTCCAATAGCAAAGTCGCTAGCATCACACATCAACTCAAAAGGTAGCTCCCAATTAGGGGTAACCAAGACCGGTGCCTTAGTTAGCTTATCCTTAAGAAGATTGAAGGATTCAAGACACTCTTTGGAAAAGATGAAAGGAGTATCTTTTTCCAAGAGGTGGGTCATCGGGGCGAGCGATTTTAGAAAAATCTTGAATGAATCGACGATAGAAGCCCGCATGACCGAGGAAACTTCTCACACCCTTCACAGTTGAAGGTGGAGGCACTTTTGCAATAACATCGACTTTAGCACGGTACACTTCAAGACCGGCTTTTGAGATTTTGTGTCCTAGCACGATGCCTTCTTTTACCATGAAATGGCGTTTTTCCCAATTTAGAACAAGGCGAGTGTCTTCACACCGCTTAAGCATGCGTTCCAAATTGGCAAGGCAAGAAGAGAAAGAATCACCATTAACCGAGAAATCATCCATGAAGACTTCCATAGTTTCTTCAACCATGTCATGGAAGATAGCCATCATACACCTTTGAAATGTCCCAAGAGCATTGCATAAGCCGAAAGGCATTCTTTTATAAGCAAATGTTCTGTAAGGACAAGTGAATGTGGTTTTCTCTTGGTCTTTGGGATCGATGGGAATTTGAAAATACCCGGAGAAACCGTCTAAAAAGCAGTAATAGTCATTACCCGCTAGACGTTCAAGCATTTGGTCCATGAAAGGAAGGGGAAAATGATCCTTTCTCGTAGCATCATTGAGTTTGCGATAGTCTATACAAACTCTCCACCCTGTAACGAGACGAGTAGGAATCAACTCGTTGTTTTCATTGGGCACAACGGTGATTCCGCCTTTCTTAGGCATACAATGGACGGGCTAACCCATGGTGAATCCGAGATAGGATAGATCATTCCCGCATCAAGAAGTTTGATAACCTCTTTTTTGATTACGTCGTGGATCTTAGGATTCACCCTTCTTTGGCTTTGAATAGTGGGTTTAAAATCGTCCTCCATGAGAATTTTATGTGTGCAGAAGTGAGGATCAATTCCACGAATATCGGAGATTTTCCATGCAATAGCTTTCTTGTGATTCTTCAACACGGCGATAAGTCGGGATTTTTCTTCCTCTTTCAATTCCTTAGCGATGATGACGGGCGACTTCTTGTTGTCTTCTAGGAAAACGTACTCGAGATGAGACGGTAGGTCCTTAAGCTCTAAATCCGAAGGATTTTCGATGGAAGGCGTAGTCAAATTCGGTTCATCGATAGAAATATCCTTAGGAGATGGTGGAGAAATATGGTCCTCATTGAGAAGTTTCTCAATGGTACGAATGTCTTCATCCCAATTGGAGGGAGATTCGTCATATTTTAAGTCCACATCTCCCAAAGTTGCTTCAAATTCTTTCAAGATGAAATCACTTTCTCCAAATGAAGTTAGTGATGGAGCAATAGAGGCAACGGTCTCAACAATGGGTAGAGAAGAAGAACCACTTTTACAAGCGTCTTTGAAATGTTCTTCACAAGCCTCATCAAGAACGTCAATAAAATTAACACTCTCGTTTTCCGAAGGCTGCTTAGAAAGTTTACCAATGTTGAAGACGATTTTATCGTCACCAACTCTCATGATTAATTCGCCCGCGGCTACATCGATGAGAGTGCGACCGGTCTGTAGAAACTAGAAGGGGGGGGGGGGGTTGAATAGTTTCTTATATTTACTTGTTAAAATGTGGTTTCCAAAAATCCTTTTTCAAAAACTTAGGCTTGAGGAAATATGTGAAATCTTCTTATGCACAATATGAACAATGATAGTGTAACTGAACTAATACTAACAAAAATATATCCACAAAGAATAAAGAATGATAGTGTAACTAATCTAATACTAACACATGTATATGCATAAAGAATAAAGAATGTAAAGAGTTAAGGGTAAAGAAAGATCAAACCGAACACCAAGGATTTATAGTGGTTCGGCAACGAAGCTCACTCCTTGTTCCTACTCCACTCCTCGAGTACTCCTTACTCGAGAGTTCACTACACAACAAGCTCCTTATGGTGGAGAAACCGTACACGTCGCTTAACCAATTTCCGACTCTAAGCTAAAAGTCGAGCCCTAATCGTAGCTAGGACCAATCTACACAACTATACTTAGTACATACACAACTTCCAAATAGACACAACTACTTGGATCTTCACAACTATGACACAACTACAAATGTATAAAATTAGATCTTCAGTGGATCTTTGGTGGTGGACTCAACACTTCACAAGGATAGTGTTCTTCTCTTTGCACTTGGAGAGGAAATGATGGAAGAACAAGATTCACTTCTTAAACAAGTAATAATCAAACAAATGATCAAAGATTTGAGTGATTAAAGAAGGGGTTTGCATCTGGAAATAAATGTGCAAAAGAGGTGAGGTGAAAAGCTGAGAATGGTCCACTATTTATAGGACAAAGGAGCCAACGGCTAGTTCTGCCCGCGGTACCTTATCTTAGCCTGCGGTACCTTATCAATAAGGTACCGCCTAGGTGCTAAGGTACCGCCGGACTAGACTCCGCTCCTTTTTGTCCTTTAGTGGTGGAGGTCTTATCTGGATATAAAAAATATCCTGAAAGGATATTCTTAACCAAATACGAATATGCCTTTTTCAAATTTCAAATAATTAATTTAATAAAACATTTTCTTAAAAAGAAAGTTTAATAAAAACTTGTCACACTTAATAAAAAGTGAGTTTTAAGAAAAGATTAAATCACTTGATCACTTGATTAAGGTTAGTACTTGTTTATCCATACCTTAAGTGAAAATGGGTAAAATGAAAAATACTTTAACTCAAGAATTCGTTTTTCGTTGTTTTCGTAAATGCTTGTTTTTACATATTGTCGTAATCAAAACTAAGCGAGACCGAAAAATGCAAGTAACATTTTTAGTCATTATTATTAACAATCTCCACCTTTTTGATTCCGACAATACATAAACTCAATCACACAAAAACAAGATTTTCGAAGACGAGTTTATTCATTTCTCCCCCTTTGTCGAAGCAAAAAGGTTGCGTAAGCCGGTGCTGAAGAAACGGACTTTGCAAAGACTCCCCCTTGGTGCTTACTCCCCCTAGCTTGGGGCACCGAGGAATCGAGATATGGTGACAAGCTACATAGAAGGGTTAGTTGAACAAAAGAAACAACCAACAATATATAGCAATAGGTCACATAAAAAAATAAAAGAGAATAAAACACAAAGACAAAGATCCAAGATAGGTTACTAAAAGAACATCATACAAAGAAGTATGGAAAAAGAAACAAGCCAAAAGCATAAATCTTATCCTAGTTATTCTAGAATTCTAAGATTTGCTTGAATTTGGTGTCTTGTGGATAAGCGAACAATGCTTATATGAAAGACAAGGTAATGGCGGAGGGTGGTGGTGGTGGCTTGTTGGAGATCTCATAATCAAAGTGAAGAGGAGGCTTGATTAAGAGACTCTTGATGTAGCTCAACTCTTCATAGATGTGTGCCATAGCAAGGTGTTGATATTGACAACATTGACAGTATGTTCCATGATGCATGACATTATCATGAGAAGGAGGAAGAACACTAAAGGGTGGTGGTGGAAGAAAAGATGTTCCACAATCAACATTCTTGGTAGGAGACATGTGATTAAGAGTGTTCTTGGGTGGGTTTGGATTGTAATGGTTTTTGGGTGAGTTGGGATTGAAAGCAATTGGAGAAAATGGAGGAGATTCAAGGCTTTCATTGGGAGAATAAGACATTTTGGATGTGAAGTAATGCAAAATGCTTATGGTTTAAATAGGGAAGGCTTAGGGTATTTTTGGGGTGGTCAAAGGGTTTGAAACATAGATTCTCAAAAATGTTGGAGTAAATCTGGAGTTTCAGACAAAAACCCGAAAAAGGAAGGCACTGTAGGCGGTTCCTTATCTAGGGTGGCGGTACCTTATCAATAAGGTACCGCGGTTCACATATGGAACCGCCTGCAGAAGCAGGGTTTGGTGTTTGGAGGAAGATTTTTCAGCAAATCTTATTTTTCTAGTCTAACTTATCATAGGGATATGCTTAAAAGCAAAGATAGACAAAAAAAACATATGCAAACTTACCAAATAGAGATTTGACCAAAATACATGGATTAAAAAATCGATGTAGGAGGTGTGTAAGACAAGACCTTAAGTCATGACACAATGATCCTCCATGATTCTATCTTGTTCTTGCTATGTTTGAGAGAATTATACATATGCATTATGTAAGCTCTAGATTAATAGCGAGAATCTATGAAAAATCGTTTTTAGATTGAATTAACAATGTCAAAAGAATTTCTCAACCATTTTCGAAAGAGACTTTGAGAATTTTGAGAAGGAGAGGAGAAGATTTTTCAAAAGGAGTTTAAAAGACTCAAAGTGGCAAAGGAAAACACACAAGAAAAAAGAATTTAAGGAAGATGTTCCATTAATCCTAGACCTAGACGCAAGTAATTAAAAGGTTCCCTCTTAAGTGGCTTAGTGAAGATATCGGCTAAGTTGTCCTCAGAGGGCACCTTTTCAATAGAAATGTTCCCCTTTTGAACATTATCCCTAAGGAAATGGTGTCTAATTTCTATGTGTTTGGTTCGCGAATGTTGCACGGGATTCTTGCTTAGGTCTATAGCGCCGTTATTATCGCACATGATGGGAACATCTGTGACAATCCGTCAATTTACGATTGATATTTTATTCTCAAATATTATTTGAAAATATTATTTTAATGATACAATATGAACTCACTTATTTTTGGGAAGAAATTTGGATTTACGTCTTGGAGTAGCATCGACTACGTCTAAACCGGAGGATTCAACGTTCCGTGCTTACGTTTACATACACCGTCCTTGGTGTGACAGTCCGACATTTCAGAAAACAAATTTATCCGTAAATATTATTTTGGAGTTTTAAATTTGTGTTAGTTCATAAACTCACAAATTTACGAGAAGAGACTAGGACTTACGATTTTATTTTAACGTCCTTTACGACTAAACCGGAAACCCTAGGATTACGTATTTACGTTTTCGAACTCCGTTTTTGATGAGACAATTTTTATTGGATTCGTTTTGTGACGTAGATTCATAATTTATAAAAACGTTTTTCGTAAAACGACCCGAGGGCACGCAAATCGAGGAAACTAGAATCGAGGAGTACCCGTAAATAAATGGGGATGAGACAAGTGGGACACTTGTCCCACCCCCAAAACCGGCCAACACTTGCTACAACACATCTATGATGTGTCAAAACCTCAACAAACTAGCTAACACATGTCTTAGCTTAATGTGTAAGCTAAGACTTCACAAAACCACTAGCACCTCAAACTAGAAACTCATTTTCTCTCATGCAAAACCACAATTTCCTCTCTACTCCCTCATATGTGCCGTCCCATTCTTCACCATAAACCACCATCACTTGATCAAAATTAACCATGAAATATCTTGTTATTTACATACATGTTGAAGCCCTTTTGAAGCTCTCTTGAATGGTGGTGATTATAACATCCATGGAGGAGTTTCCTTGGTGTCTTGAGGCTGATTTTTCACAAGGTGTTTATGAAGAATGGTGGTCTTGAAGATGGTCATGGTTATCCACAAGTTTCTCCATCAAAAATCCATGTTTTGATCAACCTACATCATCATGGTGGTATAAAGATTGTCCTCCTCATCTTCTTGTTATTTTGATTATGTAAACATGTATTTTATTTCCTATTGTATATATTTATGATGATTATATGATGATAAAAATGTTATGTGGGGATTTGTTGTTGATAATCATGGATAAAAAGATGAAAAACTATAAGTAAAAATGGGTAAATCTTGTTTAAATGATAGGCTATATAAAAACAGTAAAGAACCATATGGTAAACTGATAAAATGATGAAGTAGAATGGATTTACAGTAATATATGGGTCTTGTACACATGTGAGAGTTTTCCATACAATGGAATCATTGTAATGAGTGAGATATGATCAAAACAAGTTTAGGGTATAAATCTGAGGTTACTGTTTTGGACGATTTTTAGAAAATATTTAGAAGATGATTCAACAGTAGCTATAGAAGAGTTAAATGTAGCACATATCATTTAGTTTATGTGATAAACATTTGAGCTTCTATCTCCATATATAACTCAAGATATGGCAGTTTTGGTGAAGATGAAGATAAAAATCAGATTTTGGAAAAAAAGTATAATACTATTATATAAGCACTCAAAATTATATTGTATAAAATGTAAAGTTAAAACCCACTAACTCATTAATTTTATCTATATAAATATGTTAAAGGTTAAATAAGTGTACATTTTATAAAAATTGTAACTTTTTAAGTTTTATAAGTTATAAAACTATAAACTTGATTTTTACGACTTTTTCGGCTATCGCCGTAAAATTAACGTTTTTGTTAAATAAAACTTAGATGGTTGGACCCGTCTAATGAAAACTTTATAAAACTTATATACTGATATATAGACATGTATAACAAGTAAAAACCGATAAAACCCGAACTATAAGAAATACGGACATTTACGAGCTAATTAAGCATATTGGACTAATAATTGGACTAAATAAGATAAAAACTTGTAAAAAGAACTTATTGGGCTTAACCCATTTAGGCCCAACTTGTAAGGTGTAGATACTGATAATATAAGTATAACATGGATTAATATAAGTTAAGAACTTATAATAGGCTTATTGGACCTAAAACACGTAAATAGGTAAAACTAGTAAACTAGTATAAACGTTACCGACACATAACACTAAAATGAGCAAACGAGAATATGTAAACCCACTTGATCATCATATATAAATAATCATCATATGTATACATAATTGTTATTTTTATAAAGTCATTGGACAAACGTCTAAGACCGAGTATTATTTTTCTAGGTTTCCGTGATTGAAGCACGTACCGTACGTCCGAATTGCCGATAACCCGCCTTCCCACATCAACGTGAGTTCATAGCCTCGCACTCTTTTAAATGTTTTTATAAATGTCTTATAAACCCGCGAGGGAGATAACATGTTAGTTTTATAAAATAGGACACCATTTGTCCCGATTGTTTGTTTATTGATTATGGACCCGAATGATTGAATGACCCGATTGTATGACCCGATAAATGATTAAAGGACCCGATAGATGAAATTAAATGGATTATTAAAGTTAGGTTATGTCACTAAAAGTCCCATTAGCATGAATTGTGAACTACCGGGATTTGGTAGACGCTTATGCATTTGTTAGTACTATTTGGGGACGATCACCCCAGTTCGCGCCTTGACGGTTGATCCCCGTCGTGCCACATTGATTGGTAAGCGAATTTATGTATGAGAAGATTTCCATAGCGTGACCTTTGTGACGACACGCTACTTTAGATGGGCAAATTGAGTATCGGGTTAGCTACCCGTTGTTGGTTTAGTAAGGTAACAATGTCATGCGGCTTATAATAATCCAAAGTTAACAAAATACTACTAGACGCTCCGAATTACGATGTATTGCCTGACTAGCAATGCAGGGTCATACTATTGATATTATGTTTGTGTTTTGGTTTTCATAACCATATTCATATAACGGTTTTTATTTGATCTATACAACGTTGCAAAACGTATTGTATGGTGTTTTTAACGACAACGATTCGTATAATGATTTTTAAGGCAAATGCCTGTATTATGATTTTCGATAAGGATTTGTATAAAATGACTTTGGCTATTTAACGGCCTATTACAAAGATTTGTATAGAATGATTTTGGCTATTTTACGGCCTATTACAACGATTTGTACGAATTGATTTTTGGTACAAATTTTATACCAAAGTTATATTGATGGAATTTATTAAACTCTATGAATTCACTCGGCGTTATCGCTGACCTTTTCTTTTAACATGTTTTATCTCAGGTACTTGAAGGTAATTCTCGGGAAGACAACAAGAATTCATGGCCCGCACTTAAAACAATATTTTCCATTCAAATACTTTGTAAAACTTTGTATGAAATATAATGACTTGGGACCGATGTAACTTTGATATTTATGAATGGAAATGATTTATTAAACGTCGCGATTTTTATGCGTTGTCTATGATGTGAGTAATGTGCTATCCCGTAACACCAACTAGTCTTCCGCTGTACTGAGTTGTATAAATTTGGGGGTGTTACAGTTTGGTATCAGAGCTCTCGTTATAGAGAACGAAAGATTTTTAAAAACCAAGGTTTTGAATAAAACTTTTCAAAATCTTTTAACTATAAACATTTTTCTAAAATGTCTAAAAATCTTTTGACTATAACGGTGCCGAAGAATTCCCGAGTTACCGACAAGGCCAGACTGAGAAGTGTTATTTTAATATATATATATATAACTTGGATTATATATATATATATATATATATATATATATATATATATATATATATATATATATATATATATATATATATATATATATATATATATATATATATATATATGATGTAATTTTATTACATGATTGCTTGATGATTATTTTGATATTTATACGAGGTATTTCTACGACGTAGATTGTCACAATGTACCCTAAATCCCCTAGTAAATTAATCGAAGTTATTCTCGTAGGAATTCTAGCCATCCTAGATCTAAACCAAGTTGTGGATATTTATGATCCCAACAAATGGTTGATATTCGTAGAAATGTAGATATTAGTTGATTGTGATATTGAAAAAGAATTGGCGAGATTAAAACTGATATCGATGTCATGACGATCTTTCCTTATAGAGTGAAGTTTGACAAAAACGTTACCACCTAGAAAGATGTCATCTGATTCGTTGTCATCCAATTCTTAAATTGAAATCGAAAGGGTGAATGTTGCACTTGAGGCTGTTATTGGAACCATTACCCAAAAGCCTCATGCCACTAATACCTTTCCGAGAAGTCTAGTTGAATGATCAAGTCATTTCATATTAATGACTCATTTGATAATTGATGTTGTAAGAGCTAATAGGATTTGAAATTAAGTATTGATCATATCGAGCTTTTATTGCCCTATTAAGGTGTAAGAATAAGGATGAAAGTATTGGAGAATGAGGTAGGATATCGAATTGAGTATAAAATTGGTTGAAATTTGAATAAAGTAAAATTTAACTCGTATGGAATATGAGATTGTTAATAGAAGTCGTTAAATTCTGTGATTGAATTATAAGGTTTTAAATGATTGTTAGTTCGTGTTAAGTGTTGTTCCTAGGCCATTGTCCACTAATGAGGATGCCCAGTGTCCAAGAAATAAATTGAAGAAATCTTCTTCTGAATTGAGACCGATGGATCTTCTGGGACATGTGGAACACCTATTGACTCTTGTAGATTAGTATTCATTGTGGTATCTTTTAAAAATCCGTAACTTAACTAAGATGTCAGTTGGTAGGATGAGTTTTGAGAATTGTATGACATAGTGACACGTAATGTGTTACGGTACAATTATGACTTGTTTGTGATTAATGAAAAGACTACCTTTGATTGCTAAATCCTACATGTATTGATGTTATCTATCTTTTATTGCTACATCCTAATGTTCGCATTAGTGATGCAACCATTGAACAAGTACTCATCTTGGTTTGAGTTACGTTGTGGATTATTCTCTTTGTATTCCTGAGTGCCATCGAAGTCATGAACCTCATGATTGTTTGGCTAAGCTCATTTCCTATCATATTGTAGTTAATTCTTGGTGAACAAGCTTTCATCACTCTTTTGCAGATCACACAATGTTTTTATAAAGTTAAAACGGTATCCTTTGAGGAAATTAAATTTTCATCACAATAAGGATTATTTAAAGTGAGATTTATAAGTGATTGATATCAAAATAAAGTTGTTTATAAAACACTTTGGAAAACTTAATTGTTTTCATAACAAAGAAAATCTTTGTAAATTATTTTTGATTCTTATTTAAGAATTGAGCATGAAAATGTTTTTATTATAAACATGACGATAAAATTTTGACGAACTGAGTATTGCATCGTTAATCTTGAAATTGTATATAGTTGCGCGCCTACATACAATTTGGAATGGACTATGCAAGACTGATTAGTAGTCACCATAAAACTGATTAATAAGCACTACAATTTCTTTGAAGATTGTGAAAGATTAAATTTTATGAGATCTGCAAGAAGTGAAAATATAAGGACATAATGTTAGGGACACCTACATATGTGCCTGTAGCATCTATTCTTCTGAGTCGAATTTACTCATCTGTGGAAATTGTCTTATTTGACGATTGACAATTCTTTCTTGTCCAATTCTCCCGTGGTGAGATTCTTAGGAAAAGTATTTGATTACCGAGTGTTGATACCCGACTGGATGTATCGACGTTCTTATCATTTCTTTTGATTTGATTTCATTTGAATGACCTGGGTAACGATCCGAGGAGCTTTCGAATGCGTACTCAAATTATGAAAACATGGGATATATTCATATTAATTATATGTTTTCGTCTGTATTTGATTTGAAATTCTATCGCGTAGATTATGCGTTGACCTTACTCTTTAGATGATAGTTGTGTCTCCTGATATCCTTGAATTTGCGAAGGATTATGAGTTATTATTAGTCTTTTGAGAAGTTCACATCTTATCGACGATAATGAAATTGGAAAGTTAGTAATGCCAGTAGAATGGATTGGTTAATTATGACATGACGACATTGTCTTAATTGATGGGAACTCGAGTAGAATTCCCTAAATGATAAGATGTTGATTATCAAAAGTGATCTAAATAATTCTTGGTGGATGACCATATCCTGCATTTAGACTTGAAATTATACCGTGAATGGTTATGAATTAGTCATAGATATTATAATCTAGAAAGAAGTTAATATGAATTTATTAAAAAGATGTTTTCGTTATCTAAAACTTTAGGAGGTATTTGTCGTTGAATTACCTAGACTTTTACCATTAAGGCAGATTGAAATTGGTATTGATTATATTTCCGGTGCTGCACCTGTGGCGTGTGCACTGTACGTCAGCACCATCTGAATTTAAGGAATTACCGTACAACTAAGAGAGTTGTCGGAGAAAGATTTCATTATACCAAGCCTGTCATCATGAAGAGCTATGGTGATATCATTCCTTATATTTATTGATTACTGTGAACGGAGTAAATTGACAATCAAAAACGATATCCATAACTCGAAATGGAAGATTTGTTCGATCATTTACGAGGTTCTAGTGTATGTTTTAAAGATTTGATCCACGGCATGGTTATTTTCAACTTCGCGTCCGCGAAGGAGATTATCTATTCCAATCACTACATGCAGTACTTGTAATAAACATTATGAGTTTCACGTGATGTCGTTTGGATTGACAATGCACATGTAGTATTCATAAATATGATGAATCACATGTGTAGGCTGTAATTTGATAAATTCATGCTTGTGATCATTAAGGATCATTTGTTTTGTTTATAAGAATAAGAATGAGTTAATAATTATTTATAGATTGCCCTGAATTGGCCGAACAATGAAAACATGTACCTTGAATACATAACATGAGATTAAAGACTTAAACCTTTACATGATTTAACCGTGTGATTAATAGATAATGGAAGCTATATTGACTTTTCAAAGATTAGAACCATTAACGCTTAGGGATTAAAAACTTAATCCTTTACATAAAATAACCGTTGGATTAATAATGGTAAGATGTATGCATATAGACTCTTCAAAAATTAAGAGCCCTTTTAAGACTTTGGATTTTACCAAAAAGAAATGGAAATATGTTTTGACAAATGTTTTAACAAAGGATTTTTAAAGGGATTATTCCCTTATACACAAACCATTTAACTAAACTTCTGTTTAGGGGTAAATGTTTGTGTATACCTCAAGATAACTTAAGAAGGACTGAGTAAAACCATTTATACCATAACCTGAAAACTTAAAACGACAATTTTTGCTTTTCAAACTAAGAAAACTTTGACCAAAGTATAAACAAAGGTTTTTCGAACATTTACGAATCTTATTAAATATTTTCGACAAATCAACAGAAATCTTGTTAATTAAATCCAAATTTATTTTGAACATTTTATATAATTGGTCGAACTAAGAAATTTAAACTTTTAACGTTTACGTTTCATAAAAATTAAATAATTATTGTTAATTTACATATAATAATTATCGACGCTTTAGACGCCGGATTGAGGAAAACTGATAAAAATGGTAGTTGAGACGAAACTGAAACATAAAAGATATGAAGAAAGAATTTTGAATAAATACAGTTATGATATTTATTTCATCAGGAGAAAGTGAACGTAATTACTGACGCATAATATAGAAAGAATATCTGAGTGAATTATGGACATGATAATTATATCATCATGAGAAGTGAATATAGATGCCGATGCATTATGTAGAAAAGATAAAGAACCAGTTAGGACATGTTCCTTATTAATGAAGGTGCAAAATAAATTGCCGAACGATATAAAAAAAATAAAAATAAAATAAAATAAACAATACTTGTAAAAAGGATAATATAGATAATAAAAGGGGTTCGCGGCTAATGTGAACCATTAGAATTGAGAAACCGATAGCGTTAAATGTTTTAAAGGGCCGTTTATGGTTGCCTAAATGTGGAAAATTGTGAGATGTAGTTAAATTGGAAAAACTTGTAAGTATAAGTATTCTATTCCTGTCATTTCTGACTTAATGTATCATTATCAGAAGAAGTTGTACTGATGGAAAATTATGAAGGCAGACATCGCCTCATACATTAGTAAACGTTTAGCTATTGCAAAGGTCATCATCTGAATTTGATTCGATTTGGGTCATCGTCGACAGACTGACCAAATCTGCTAATATCATTCCCGTTAATGATAAATGCAAAAGAGTTATGTAAACATAGTGTGCCTGTATCGAACCTCTTTATCAAGATCCTCGCTTCGCATCGAATTTCTAGAGATTTGCTCAGAAATCATTGAGAACGAACCTTGATGAGAGTACTTTTTACCACCCCAAATCGAAGGGACGAGGTAAAGTAAAAATACAAAACACTAGAAGTCTTGTTTTATGTTTGAATGATTGACCTTTGGCAATGAACCGTATAATCATTTTCCTTTGGAAAGATTATCATTGATAATCATCGTATTAGGATTGAGATCGAATCTTGTTAGGATCTAAATAATAGAGCATCTGTAAGCAAGAGTTGAGATGAAGACACCCGACATACACCCATTGTGTGTTGGACATGTCTTTTAGGTTTAAGGTTTCCTATGATGGCGAACCTATCCTTGCCAAATACCCGACCCGCGAGATCTGAAATGATTGTTGAATTTAGGATTTGATTATTGACTGCCGATAGTGGGCAAGAGGTTATGTGAATATGAAATGTGGATTTGAAGTGCCAGATGGGTAGCGAAGTTATGCCAAAATTTTTAACCTTGGAAAAATGAATTAATGATCTGACAAATCATGGGATATAAGTCCCCGTTGTATGGGACCATTGAGATGATATAAAAGATTGGTTTGAAAGGCATATAAGCTGGATCTACCCTAGGACTTCAAGAACTGCGTGAATTATGTTTCGTAAATCGAACTTGATAAAATATCTATCAAGTAAAAATCTGATAGTTCTTAGTAATGTTTAGATCGGCGAAAAGTTGCATTCATCAAAAACACGTGAACATCATGGATAGAGAAAGTAAGTCAACATTAAGCCTGATCTTATTCCCGTAGTTATGTTTGCTGAAACTCGCGTATTGTAATAGATTGCACTTGTGAGAAAAGACCGAATGTGGAGGAAATACCCACATGGCTTTAACTCTATAAGAAGCGAGTAGTAAGGTAAGATGATCTTTGAGGACAAAGATCCTGTTTAGGGGTAAATGCTGTGACAATCCGTCAATTTACGATTGATATTTTATTCTCAAATATTATTTGAAAATATTATTTTAATGATACAATATGAACTCACTTATTTTTGGGAAGAAATTTGGATTTACGTCTTGGAGTAGCATCGACTACGTCTAAACCGGAGGATTCAACGTTACGTGCTTACGTTTACATACACCATCCTTGGTGACAGTCCGACATTTCAGAAAATAAATTTATCCGTAAATATTATTTTGGAGTTTTAAATTTGTGTTAGTTCATAAACTCACAAATTTACGAGAAGAGACTAGGACTTACGATTTTATTTTAACGTCCTTTACGACTAAACCGGAAACCCTAGGATTACGTATTTACGTTTTCGAACTCCGTTTTTGATGAGACAATTTTTATTAGATTCGTTTTGTGACGTAGATTCATAATTTATAAAAACGTTTTTCGTAAAACGACCTGAGGGCACGCAAATCGAGGAAACTAGAATCGAGGAGTACCCGTAAATAAATGGGGATGAGACAAGTGGGACACTTGTCCCACCCCCAAAACCGGCCAACACTTGCTACAACACATCTATGATGTGTCAAAACCTCAACAAACTAGCTAACACATGTCTTAGCTTAATGTGTAAGCTAAGACTTCACAAAACCACTAGCACCTCAAACTAGCAACTCATTTTCTCTCATGCAAAACCACAATTTCCTCTCTACTCCCTCATATGTGCCATCCCATTCTTCACCATAAACCACCATCACTTGATCAAAATTAACCATGAAATCTCTTGTTATTTACATACATGTTGAAGCCCTTTTGAAGCTCTCTTGAATGGTGGTGATTATAACATCCATGGAGGAGTTTCCTTGGTGTCTTGAGGCTGATTTTCCACAAGGTGTTTATGAAGAATGGTGGTCTTGAAGATGGTCATGGTTATCCACAAGTTTCTCCATCAAAATTCCATGTTTTGATCAATCTACATCATCATGGTGGTATAAAGATTGTCCTCCTCATCTTCTTGTTATTTTGATTATGTAAACATGTATTTTATTTCCTATTGTATATATTTATGATGATTATATGATGATAAAAATGTTATGTGGGGATTTGTTGTTGATAATCATGGATAAAAAGATGAAAAACTATAAGTAAAAATGGGTAAATCTTGTTTAAATGATAGGCTATATAAAAACAGTAAAGAACCATATGGTAAACTGATAAAATGATGAAGTAGAATGGATTTACAGTAAGCTATGGGTCTTGTACACATGTGAGAGTTGTCCATACAATGGAATCATTGTAATGAGTGAGATATGATCAAAACAAGTTTAGGGTATAAATCTGAGGTTACTGTTTTGGACGATTTTTAGAAAAAATTTAGAAGATGATTCAACAGTAGCTATAAAAGAGTTAAATGTAGCACATATCATTTAGTTTATGTGATAAAAATTTGAGCTTCTATCTCCATATAGAACTCAAGATATGGCAGTTTTGGTGAAGATAAAGATAAAAATCAGATTTTGGAAAAAAAGTATAATACTATTATATAAGCACTCAAAATTATATTGTATAAAATGTAAAGTTAAAACCCACTAACTCATGAATTTTATCTATATAAATATGTTAAAGGTTAAATAAGTGTACATTTTATAAAAATTGTAACTTTTTAAGTTTTATAAGTTATAAAACTATAAACTTGATTTTTACGACTTTTTCGGCTATCGCCGTAAAATTAACGTTTTTGTTAAATAAAACTTAGATGGTTGGACCCGTCTAATGAAAACTTTATAAAACTTATATACTGATATATAGACATGTATAACAAGTAAAAACCGATGAAACCCGAACTATAAGAAATACGGACATTTACGAGCTAATTAAGCATATTGGACTAAATAAGATAAAAACTTGTAAAAAGAACTTATTGGGCTTAACCCATTTAGGCCCAACTTGTAAGGTGTAGATACTGATAATATAAGTATAACATGGATTAATATAAGTTAAGAACTTATAATAGGCTTATTGGACCTAAAACACGTAAATAGGTAAAACTAGTAAACTAGTATAAACGTTACCGACACATAACACTAAAATGAGCAAACGAGAATATGTAAACCCACTTGATCATCATATATAAATAATCATTATATGTATACATAATTGTTATTTTTATAAAGTCATTGGACAAACGTCTAAGACCGAGTATTATTTGTCTAGGTTTCCGTGATTGAAGCACGTACCATACGTCCGAATTGCCGATAACCCGCCTTCCCACATCAACGTGAGTTCATAGCCTCGCACTCTTTTAAATGTTTTTATAAATGTTTTATAAACCCGCGAGGGAGATAACATGTTAGTTTTATAAAATAGGACACCATTTGTCCCGATTGTTTGTTTATTGATTATGGACCCGAATGATTGAATGACCCGATTGTACGACCCGATAAATGATTAAAGGACCTGATAGATGAAATTAAATGGATTATTAAAGTTAGGTTATGTCACTAAAAGTCCCATTAGCATGAATTTTGAACTACCGGGATTTGGTAGACGCTTATGCATTTGATAGTACTATTTAGGGACGATCACCCCAGTTCGCGCCTTGACGGTTGATCCCCGTCGTGCCACATTGATTGGTAAGCGAATTTATGTATGAGAAGATTTCCATAGCGTGACCTTTGTGACGACACGCTACTTTAGATGGGCAAATTGAGTATCGGGTTAGCTACCCGTTGTTGGTTTAGTAAGGTAACAATGTCATGCGGCTTATAATAATCCAAAGTTAACAAAATACTACTAGACGCTCCGAATTACGATGTATTGCCTGACTAGCAATACAGGGTCATACTATTGATATTATGTTTGTGTTTTGGTTTTCATAACCATATTCATATAACGGTTTTTATTTGATCTATACAACGTTGCAAAACGTATTGTATGGTGTTTTTAACGACAACGATTCGTATAATGATTTTTAAGGCAAATGCCTATATTATGATTTTCGATAAGGATTTGTATAAAATGACTTTGGCTATTTAATGGCCTATTACAAAGATTTGTATAGAATGATTTTGGCTATTTTACGGCCTATTACAACGATTTGTACGAATTGATTTTTGGTACAAATTTTATACCAAAGTTATATTGATGGAATTTATTAAACTCTATGAATTCACTCGGCGTTATCGCTGACCTTTTCTTTTAACATGTTTTATCTCAGGTACTTGAAGGTAATTCTCGGGAAGATAACAAGAATTCATGGCCCGCACTTAAAACAATATTTTCCATTCAAATACTTTGTAAAACTTTGTATGAAATATAATGACTTGGGACCGATGTAACTTTGATATTTATGAATGGAAATGATTTATTAAACGACGCGATTTTTATGCGTTGTCTATGATGTGAGTAATGTGCTATCCCGTAACACCAACTAGTCTTCCGCTGTACTGAGTTGTATAAATTTGGGGGTGTTACAACATCATCAAGAGAAATACCGTAATCAACAAGCGCTTGCTTCATCCATAGAGCTTGTTGGCATGCTTTTCTGGCACTCACATACTCGGCTTCCATGGTGGATATTGCAAGAGCGGTTTGTTTCTTGGAGAACCAAGAAGTTAAACAACAACCCATGAAGGTACAAACTCCACTAGTGCTTTTCCGGTCCACATAGTCTCCCGCATGATCCGAGTCCGCGTAGACAATGGTTTCTACGCCGGTCCCTTTAGGATACCATAATCCTAAATGTATAGTGCCTTTAATGTATCGGAAGATACGCTTAACCGCTTCAAGGTGAGAGGTTTTGGGAGCCTCTTGGAAGCAAGCACAAAGGCAAACACTAAACATGATATCCGGTCGAATTGCCGTTAGGTACAACAAACTACCAATAATACCTCTATATTTGGTGTTGTCTACCGACTCACAATCATCATCTACGGTGAGTTTAGTATCCGAGGCCATAGGGGTCTTCATTGGTCTAGATTCTTCTAATCCAAATTTCTTTAGCATTTCTTTAGCGTACTTAGATTGACTAAAGAAAATACCATCGTCCATTTGTTTAATTTGGAGTCCTAAAAAGAAGTTAAGTTCTCCCATCATACTCATTTCAAACTCATCATGCATGATTTTGGCAAAGTCATCACATAATTCTTGACAAGTTGAGCCAAATATAATGTCATCAACATATATTTGTACGATTATGAGGTGAGGACCTTTCTTCTTTGTAAAGAGTGTATTGTCTACCATTCCCATGGTATACTTATGTTTAACAAGAAACACTTTAAGTCTATCATACGAAGCTTTGGGTGCTTGTTTGAGTCCATAAAGTGCTTTCTTAAGCTTGTAAACATGGTCCGGTTTCTCAAAATCAATGAAGCCGGGAGGTTGAGCCACATATACCTCCTCATTGATCAAACCGTTAAGAAATGCACTCTTTACATCCATTTGTTGAAGCTTAAAATCTAAGGCACAAGCGTAGGCTAAAAGGATTCTAATTGATTCTAATCTAGCTACCGGTGCATATGTCTCGTCATAATCAATCCCTTCTTGTTGATTATAGCCTTGTGCTACAAGTCTAGCTTTGTTACGAGACACAACACCATTCTCATCTAGCTTATTCCTAAATACCCATTTGGTTCCTATAATGGTAGAACTTCTAGGTGGAGGAACA
Organism: Glebionis coronaria; assembly: GCA_025667525.1. Lineage (NCBI taxonomy): Eukaryota > Viridiplantae > Streptophyta > Magnoliopsida > Asterales > Asteraceae > Glebionis > Glebionis coronaria. The sequence continues at coordinate 499,267,859 of CM046877.1, forward strand.
AGTTCCCAAACATCATTGGCAACGAATTGATTCAATTCTTCTTGCATCACAATGACCCAACTCTCGTCTGACAAAGCTTCTTTAACATTCTTTGGTTCAATCAAGGAGACGAAACAAAAGAAGTTTCTTAAGTTTTGAACTTGAGATCTTAGGGTTCTTTGATTTAAGTCACCAATGACATTATTGAGAGTATGATCCCTAGATTCCTTAATGTTTACTTCCTTTTCAACACTAAGGTCTTCAACTCCTATTTTTCTAACCTCTTTGGCTTTAACTACTTCTAATTCATCCAAGTCATCATCAACCAATGGTGGTGTCTTGGGCGAAGGAGGGGTTTCATCAAAGGTTACGTTAAGTGATTCTTCAATAACCCCCATGGTTCTATTTAGGACTATGTAGGCTTTACTAGTTTGGGAATAACCTAAAAGGATACCTTCGTAAGACTTTGGGTCAAACTTGGTAAGGTAGTCTTTGGTGTTGAGGATAAAGCACTTGCTTCCAAACACCCTAAAGTATTCTAATGAGGGTTTCTTACCTTTAAGAATATCATAGGGGGTCTTTCCTAGGAAAGGTCGAATAAGAATTCGGTTGAGAATATAAGTCGATGTGTCCACGGCATTGCACCAAAACTTTTGAGGCAAAGATTGCTCGTTTAACATCGTCCTTCTCATCTCTTGGAGAGTCCTATTCTTCCTTTCAACTACCCCATTTGATTGTGGAGTGCGAGGAGCCGAGAAGTTATGGGTAATACCATGAGCTTCACAAAAGGCACCAAATTGCACTTCATTATCAAATTCCCTACCATGATCCGTCCTAATAGAAACAATTGAACATCTTAGTTGATTTTGAATTCTTCGACTAAAGATTTCGAAGTGATCGAAAGCTTCATTCTTAGATGCCAAAAATCTAGTCCAAGTGAATCTAGAATAGTCATCAACTATAACTACGGTATAAAGGTGACCTCCATAACTCCGTATGGCGGAAGGTCCAAAAAGATCCATATGTAGGAGCTCTAAGCACCGAGAGGTCGAACCCAAATTCTTGGCTTTGTGACTTGAGTGAACTTGCTTTCCAACTTTGCAAGCATCACAAAAGTGACTATAAAACTTAATCTTGGGGAGGTGTCTTACCAACTCCTTAGAGACTAAAGATTGAATTAAACACATATTAGCGTGACCTAATCTCCTATGCCAAAGGGTAGAACTATCATCTATAGTCGCAAGACATATGTTGTCTTTTGACTTCTTATTAACCTTAATGACATAAAGTCCATGCTTTCTAACACCTTTTCCAATGACTTTTCCATCTTTTACGATTTCACTGTCATGTTCCGAAAAGATGACCTTACACTTATTAGCACAAATTTGACCTATACTTAAAAGGTTAAATCCTAAGTTATCTACGTGCTCAACATTTTCAATGGTCATGGAGTCAAGAGAAACCGTACCTTTGCCAATGATATTACCACGTAGACTACTAGCGAATGTGACGTTACCTCCATCATATGCTTTGTAATGCGAGAACAAACTTCGATTACCCGTCATGTGTTTAGAACATCCACTATCCTTAATCCACTCATCGGGCTCCAAATCAATTCCCAAGCATATCTAGGTAACAACACACAAGATCAAACATTTGGTCCCCAATATCTCATGGTTCGAAAATTGTTAGTTCCAAACATCCCTTGCATTTGGTTGGGATGCATGAATGAAGAAGGGGTTCCCCATGAAGAACAAAATGGAGGAGGGTAGTAATTCATGTAACTATTTTGTTGTTCATTATTTCTCCTAGGTGTATTTGATCTAGGTTTAGAGTTATGATTATTCCTTCTAGGTGTTGGAGTTTTACTTCTAGATCGTGAATTGTTTTGATTATCTCTTCTAGGCGTTGTCGTTCTACTTCTAGGCTTAGACTCATTCCGTACTCTAGGTGGAGTAGAGGATAGTCTAGATAAACTTCTATTTCCCATGAGAGGTTTACTTAATGGCTTGTAGAACTTACCAATAGCATTGTCGTCAAGTATGGGTAATTTTACCTTATTAACAGTAAGATGCTTTAGTTTTTCATCTAACTTAGACTTTTCAGAAAGTTTAGGATTTTCACCAAAATCATCCTCTGCCCGTGGTACCTTATCTATGGCGGCGATTCCATAGTGATAAGGAACCGCGCCATACAATTTGGAACCGCGTACAGTGGGCGTTTTTTTGTGAAAACCTGACTTGTTTTGGTTCACTAGTTGAGGCTTCATTTGAGTTAAAACCTAGACCAAGTCTTTCCTTAGAATGAACTTGTTTGTTTAACATATCATCAAGAGCACTAGTTCCTTTCATGAACGTTTCCAATTTAATGGAGGTGCTCTTGAGATCTTCATTCTCTAATCTAAGTTTCTCACAACTTAAGCAACTTAAATCAACCTCTTTATTTTTCTCAAGTTTAGCCAATTTCTCCCTAAGTTCGTTGATCTCATTTTCAAGCTTAGTTTTGGTTGTTTTTAAGGTTTTATTCTTTTCTATGAATTTAAGACTAAGTTTGTGTAAACTATCATATTTGCCTTCAAATTCAATATCATCACAAGTGGAACTATCATTGCTATAATATTCGGTTTCGGAATGTACCTCTTTAGAAGTGTGAGCCATTAGACATTTCTCCTCTTTGGGGTTGTCATCATCATCTTCACCGCTATCGCTCCAAGCGCCACTAACGAACGCCGTGTGGTTCTTATCACGAGCGGGCTTTGGACAATCACCAATGAAGTGATTTGGATCACCACATCTAAAGCAATTCCTATCACCTTTTTCGTTCTTGACAAACCGATTCTTTGACAATGGTTTCTTGTCATAGTTGGGTTGCCTAACGTGTTGACCTCGTCTCTTGAAGAACTTCTTGAAATCTCTCACCGCCAATGCATACTCCTCGTCATCGCTTTTCGAGGAACTATCATGGTCACTTTGTGCCTTCTTGGATTTAAGTGCAAGAGATTTCCTTTCACTCTTGGTTTTCACTAATTCCGAGTCCTTCAAAATTATCATCTCATGAACCTTCAAGTTTCCTATGAGTACATCGAGTGATAAAGTTGAGAGATCTTTCGACTCTTCAATCGCCGTGACTTTTGCTTTACACTTTGGATGTAAGGCCCTTAGAAACTTCCTAACATTGTTCTGGCTAGAAAAACCTTCATCAAGTGCTTTTAGACTAGTAATAATGGTGTTAAACCTAGCAAATGCACTATCAATAGTTTCATCTTCTAAGATGACAAATTGTTCATATTGTTGGACAAGAAGATCGATTTTGCTTTCTTTGACTTGGCTATTACCTTGGTGGGTTACTAAAAGAGTGTTCCAAATATCTTTAGCGATTTCACACATAAAAATTCTTTCATACTCTTTCTTAGGCAAAGCATTATAAATCACCATTTTAGCCTCATTATTTTTTGAAAGTTTCTTTTTAGTATCGTCATTAGCTTTGTCAAAAGTGACCAATTCTTTTGTTTTAGAAACTTCATTAAATTGAAAGGGTAAAAAATCACCATTGGTAATAACATGCCAAAGATCTAAATCATTTAATTTCACATAAGTTTCAAATCTATTTTTCCAATAAATAAAACTATCGGTTTTAAAATGTGGTGGTCTTTGCATAGATTGCCCTTCTAGGTATTTGTTGGAATCCATAGATAGATTCAAGTTTTAAAATACAATATACTTTAAAAATTCTTGAGCAACCCACTCTGATACCAATTGTAGAAACTAGAAGGGGGGGTTGAATAGTGTCTTATATTTACTTGTTAAAATGTGGTTTCCAAAAATCCTTTTTCAAAAACTTAGGCTTGAGGAAATATGTGAAATCTTCTTATGCACAATATGAACAATGATAGTGTAACTAAACTAATACTAACAAAAATATATCTACAAAGAATAAAGAATGATAGTGTAACTAATCTAATACTAACACATATATATGCATACAGAATAAATAATGTAAAGAGTTAAGGGTAAAGAAAGATCAAACCGAACACCAAGGATTTATAGTGGTTCGGCAACGAAGCTCACTCCTCGTTCCTACTCCACTCCCCGAGTACTCCTTACTCGAGAGTTCACTACACAACAAGCTCCTTATGGTGGAGAAAACCGTACACGTCGCTTAACAAATTTTCGACTCTAAGCTAAAAGTCGAGCCCTAATCGTAGCTAGGACCAATCTACACAACTATACTTAGTACATACACAACTTCCAAATAGACACAACTACTTGGATCTTCACAACTATGACACAACTACAAATGTATAAAATTAGATCTTTAATGGATCTTTGGTGGTGGACTCAACACTTCACAAGGATAGTGTTCTTCTCTTTGCACTTGGAGAGGAAGGGATGGAAGAAAAGGTTTCACTTCTTAAACAAGTAATAATCAAAAAAATGATCAAAGATTTGAGTGATTAAAGAAGGGGTTTGAATCTGGAAATAAATGTGCAAAAGAGGTGAGGTGAAAAGCTGAGAATGGTCCACTATTTATAGGACAAAGGAGCCAACGACTAGTTCTGCCCGCGGTACCTTATCTTAGCCCGCGGTACCTTATCGATAAGGTACCGCCTAGGTGCTAAGGTACCGCCGGACTAGACTCCGCTCCTTTTTGTCCTTTAGTCGTGGAGGTCTTATCTGGATATAAAAAATATCCTGAAAGGATATTCTTAACCAAATAAGAATATGCCATTTTCAAATTTCAAATAATTAATTTAATAAAACATTTTCTTAAAAAGAAAGTTTAATAAAAACTTGTCACACTTAATAAAAAGTGAGTTTTAAGAAAAGATTAAATCACTTGATCACTTGATTAAGGTTAGTACTTGTTTATCCATACCTTAAGTGAAAATGAGTAAAATGAAAAATACTTGAACTCAAGAATTCGTTTTTCGTTGTTTTCGTAAATGCTTGTTTTTACATATTGTCGTAATCAAAACTAAGCGAGACCGAAAAATGCAAGTAACGTTTTTAGTCATTATTACATTAACACGGTCCTCAGGAATGGACATCCGACGATTAATGGAACACGGGGGTCCATCTCGTAGTCAACGACAACAAAATCGGCCGGAAAGGTGAATTTGTCGACACCAACGAAGACATCTTCGGCTATCCCCACCAGATAAGCAACCATACGGTTAGCTAATTCCAAAGTCATTCGTATGGGGACTAGCTCAGGGAGAGATAATTGCTTCCAAACACTTAATGGCATTAAGTTAATACTAGCACCTAGATCGGTTAGGGCCATGCAATTCTCTACTCCCAGGAAGTTGCAAGGAATCAAGAAACGACCCGTTCACCAAGTTTGGTTGGCAATTTACTTAAGAGTACTGCGGAACAATTCTCATTAAGTTGGGTCTGAGCAATATCGAGAAGTTTCTCCTTATCACTGAGAAGATCTTTGAACATTTTAGCATATTTGGGCATGTGAGCGAGAGCCTCAGCAAAGGAGATATTGAAATTCAGTTGTTTGAACATATTAAGAAAGTTCAAAACCTGAATATCATCCTTGTTCTTCAATTTCTCTTTCCTCAACCTCGAAGGATAAGGTATAATGGGTTGAGATGAAGGCTTTGGGATAGAATTAGCACTCACATCCGTGGGTGGTGGAGGGGTAGAAGTAGAAGGTGGTGGAATTGGAGAAGTAGAAGTTGGAGGAATAGAAGATGGAGGAATTGGAGAAGGAGACTCGTTTTCCTTTGTCACAATCACCGGTGTAGGTGTAGGAAGCTCGGGTTCCTTTAAACCTTTTCCACTGCGAGTGGTGATTTCTTTCATCTCCCCTCTTGGATTCGCAACGGTGTTACTTGGAAGAGAACCCGATCCAGAGGCTTGATTACTTGGGAAAAAACTAGCCATCATGTTCCTCAAGTCATTCGTTTGACTTGCCAAAGTGTTTCGCATATCAACTCGAAGATCATTCCCTTGCTTCACCATATCTGCTTTCATGTTGGCCATTTCCCGCTGAAGATTTTTCACGATCACATCATTAGTCCTCATGTAGGTTTCAACATCTTGGTGTAATGCGGTGGGTTGGTTGGGAGGAGGAGCATGGTAGGCGGGTGGTTGATAAGCAGGTTGTTGGTAAACTTGGTTGTTTCTTTGAGGTGGATATGGGTTTCTTTGGTTTTGATATGGAGTTGGAGCACGTGGTTGGTTTTGATTGTTGCGATTGAGGTTGTTCGTGTTTTGTGGGGGAAAACCGGGAGGTGAAAGAAAGTTGTTTGAGCGATAGCTGAGCAAGTTGCAGTCACCTTGAGGACGTGCTTGATAGCCTCCCGTGGAATAGTTACCGTTGGCGGCATACACATTTTACGGATTGTCATGAGTCAAAGGACAATCGGTGTATGAGTGAGATCCCCCGCATATATAACATGATTGAGTCATAGCATTTGCTTGGGCAGTGATAGCTTTGGTATTATTGGCGGCTTGGAGAGCAAGTGATTCAACAAGCGAGGTAAGCTTATCAAGTCTCTTGTCGCTCTCATTAGTGCTAGCACTAGCCACATTGGTCCGAACATTCTTGGTTTGCACTCTAGACTTGTTCTCAATAATATCCCAAGCGGCATTATAAGACTTAACCAAAAGATTACCCCCCGAGGCACTATTTAGTGAATCTTGGTCATTCATGCTTAAACCATTGTAAAAAGTATTAATTGGGTGCACTTTGGTAAAACCATGTTGTGGGCACTTTCTTAAAAGTTCTTTAAAACGGTCCCAAGATTCACTAAAATTCTCATCGTACTTTTGTTCAAAAGTAATGATTTCATTCCGCAAAGCGGTAGTACGAGAGGGTGGGAAAAAGTAGTTTATGAATTTGGTCTCTAAGTCCGTCCACGTAAGAATACTTTGTGGCGGTTCCTTATCAAGCTAATGCCGGGCTTGTCCCTCTAAGGAGAAAGGAAAAAGTTGCAAGCGAATTACCTCTTGTGAAACCCCATTGAATTTGACCGTATTCATGAGTTGAAGGAACCTTTTGATGTGGTCATGAGGATCATCAATGGTACGCCCCAAGAATGGTTGAGCAGAGACCATTTGAATAAAGCCGGATTTGAGCTCAAAGTTGTTGGTTCCAATCTCGGGTATGAAAATAGCATCGTGGTTGCCCTCTACATGTGCTTGCAAAAGTTCGATCATTGGACGATTGTCCGGTAGAGGTTCATTGTTGTCATTATTCATGTTGTTTTGAGGTGGATTATTATTATTGTTGTGAACAACGGCCATGTCTAAGTTATCGAGAGTCTCGGGCTCGGGATAAGACGTTGATCGAGTGCGCATACACCTGCAAAAGAACTAACAAAGCAGAAATATTTTTGGTTTTTTATGTTTTTTTATTTTTTTGTATTTTTGAAAATTTTATATTTTTTAGGATTTTTGAAAATTTTAAAGCAAGGAAAATAACGTTCAAAGATGAACGGATCCCAAAATCCAACGCGTCTCTCACTAAAAACCGTTAATCTTAACGAAAAGAGCCGGCAGCGGCGCCATTTAATACAAGCTTGATTCGGAATAATGACTGATCCGGAATAAAATACTAAAAAGCTTGATTCAGAATAATTGGTTTACTCGGAATAAAAGCTTGACTCGGAATAAATTAAACAATAACCTTCATTCGGAATAAAATGTTCACCCAGAATATTGATTATTCCGAATGAACACACTGATTCGGAATATCAAATGAAAACTGCTGGTTCGGAATAACATGCACTGATTCGGAATAATTAAAACAGATGCTTCATTCGGAATATTTAACAAAACCCTTTGATCCGGAATATTGAGTTGATTCGGAATCTGGGGATTTTGAAGACGAAGAACAGGGAAACCAAATAATACGATTTTAAACCAAAATCAACAAAGTTTTTAACCAAAGATTTAACCAATATAACCACGAATCATCTACTAATGGTAAACATCAAATCAAATCAACAAAAACATAAAACCCACTTACTTTTGAAGATCAACCTCAACAAAATAAAAACTTAAGACTTTGAATCAAAAAGAAAAAGATGAACAAGATTAAAGGAAAGATGATATCAGATGATTAAGGTTTAAACAATCAAAAGTAAAGATTACACTTACAAGAACTTGGAGAAATCAAAAGAAAATAAAAATCACCAAACACCCTAATGGTGTTGGTTTTGCTACGAACCAAAAAGAGAGAAAACAGGGAATGAAAAAACTAGTCTTGAAATGTGAAGGAAGGTCTCTATTTATAGGCCTTGGCTTGGTTTGGTGAGTGGGCTTTCTCCCTTTCTTTTTGTCTTCTCGTCTTTTCAAAAAAGTTGACGTTTTCGATTTTGATTCGGGATTTGTCGACGAATAAATTCAACTCGTATTTTAACTTCTTCATTTAATAGACTTGAGTTCTTCGACATATGTAAATCTTCCATCTTTGGTCCTTTTCTTCGATAAATCTTCAAATAGGCCCATTGACTTCAAATCTTTTGCATCTCTTGGACTATAGACTTCGTCTTTTCGTCTTTTTCTTTGATAAAACTCGTGCAATCCCATGTTTTCTTCAATTTTTATCCGGTTGGCTCTGAAAACACAACAAACACACAAACCACGCATAATTCCAAACAAATGATATTAAATACGTGTTTTGGTCTCGTTTTAGCAAGAAATAAGTGGTAAAAGGATGGGTGTTTTCACACCTATCACTCACTCATTTCATGCTTGGAGCTTATGGAGGAGGCCCTTGTATCCGGTTCACTTTGTTACTATTGTGATCTTTCATAGACACCTTGTGCTTTAAAAATGAATTCACTATATTTGATCTTTCCTTAACTTGGGTTAAGCAAAGTCTATTCATTGTCATAAGTGTAGGGGAATTTTTTTATACTTCCATGCTCTTAAACATTGAGGACAATGTTTAGCTTAAGTGTAGGGGGTCTTCTATCGAAGTGACCTTACCTAGAACTTGTCATTGACCTTCATTATAACTTGAAATTAATTTTTCAAACATTTTTCGAATTTTTGATCAACTTTGGCCAACAAAAATATGCATTCATATTTTTTGCATCAATCATTTTTCATTTGCATAACACATTTGCATTGTATATATATTTCTTCTTTTACTTTTCATCAAAAATATATAAAAGAAAGAAAAAAATAATAAGAACATGGTTTAACAAATTTAGACTTCTTTGACATATTAGGCCCGGATATTTTGACTCAACCCGATTTTGCTTATCCAATCACTCTCTAGCTAGTATCCTTAACCATGTAGTCCTTCATTGGTCTATTAGGTGTTAGGACCATTGTAATAGTTATATGTAATAGGTAGACTAGGAGGTATGTAGTTCCTCCTGGTCCTAGTTGTAGTAGGAGCAAGTCCTGCTCCTGGTTCTAGTCGAAGTCAAACTTTATTATTTACTTAATATTCTGTTAGGATATGCATGAGATATGTTAGGAAAGGATATGCATATCAGTTTTACACGTTTTCTTTAATGATGTATTAGGGTTTCCTTGTAGTATAAAAGGAACCTTAGGCAGAAGGGTTAGATATACCTTCACAAAACGTAGTTCTAGTGATTATCAATATTAGAAATCCTTAGAAAGGATCAAGTCTTTATAGTTATTCTGTTCTTCTTAATTATATTTATATTCTACATTCATATTGTGTATAGAGTCTCTTTGTGATTTGACTTGTGATTACAGAAGTCATTCACCGGTCCTGACAGGCTGCAAGATCTACATCAAGTAGACCCAACAAGTGGTATCAGAGCTTGGGAGGGTCTCTATACAAGAAGAATCAAGTTTTCTTATTTGTGACATTTTTTTATCATGTCTGCCTCATCTTCTACTCAAACAGGAGAAGAAGGCACTCCTAAAATTGTGCAACCTCAGCAGATCCTGGCTACGGTCTCTAACATGAATGGTAAATTCCCTCTTCTGAAGAAGGGTGAATATGATAACTGGGCAATGAAGATGGAATGGTGGATCACCAACACTGATCAAGATCTTTGGAAGATCATTCTGAATGGGAACAGCAGGAAGCTTACTGGACGAGACAAGAATGGTAATATTACTCTTCTTGACCCTAAATCTCATGAGGAAATCATAGCTATTCAGAAGGAGGTAAAAGCAAAAACGATCTTGCTTCAATCTCTTCCTGAAGATCAGATGGGTGATTTCTACCATTTGGATGATGCCAGAGAAATCTGGAATGGCATAAAAGCAAGGTTCGGCGGGAATGAGGAGTCAAAGAAAATGCGAAGGTCCATGCTGAGAGATGAATTCACAGAATTCAAAATCTCAGAAACTGAAGGTCTGAATCAAGGGTATGATAGGTTCCAGAAGATATTAAGCCAGTTGAATCAACTTAGGTCCAAGCCTGATGATGGTGATATTAATGCAAGGTTTCTTAGAGCCTTACCCTACTCATGGAATCAGGTGGTGATCTCTCTCAAAGCCAAAGGTGGGCTTGACTATCTCAGCTTTGATGATTTGTTTCATAAGCTCAGAACTTTTGAACCTCATGTGAGAGGCTTTTCAAGCGACTCTTTTCCTAATCCTGCCAACTCGGCCTTTGTGAGTTCTATGGCATCCAGTCCTATGTCATACGCAAGTAGCCCAAGCAACATTGTGTCCTCTCAGCACACTTTCCAGCATACGTCTGCTCCTGAACCTACTGCCAAGTCTGGTAGTATGGTAGAAGCTGTTCTTCATTCGTTTGTTGCTGATGTTAATGCTGAACAACAACTTACTTTTGATGACTTCAAACAGGTCGATAAACTTGACCTGGATGAGATGGATCTTAAATGGCAGATGGCCATGCTTACTCTTAGGGTTCACAAGTTTGAGAAGAAAGCAGGAAGGAAATTTAATTACAACCCTCGGGAGCCAGCAAGATTCGATAGAAGCAAGGTGCGATGCTATAACTGCCAGCAACAGGGTCACTTTGCAAGGGAGTGCCCCAGCAAGAATGATCAGGAGAAGTGCAGGTACTCCGCTTTCAAAGTCCAGGAGATAAAAGATGACAAGAAGGCATTGGTATCTGTTGACTCTATGGTCAACTGGAATGATCATCAGGCTTCTACCCTGGAATCAGCTGAGTCCTCAACTGACGTGTTTGCAATGATTGCTGGGAATCTCTCTGATGCAGAAGAAGCAGACGAGTTTGCTCTTATGGGCATCTCACCTCAGGTACAACATTGTCCTCTTGGTTGTCATGATAAATACTCAGAATTGTTGTCGCAATTTAATGAAGTAAATGATCAAAATGATAAGTATTTTTTAGAGGTTCAAGCCTATAAGGCTTCATTAAACACTTTGGAACAACAAAAGAGGTGGTTACAAGATACACAACGTGCGTATGAGGATAAAATCAGGATACTAAGCATTGATTTAGAAAACACTACAAATATGCTTAAATATACAGAAACTGAAAGAGATGCTAGTATCAAAGAAAAAGAGGAGATGCAAGCTAAATTAGATGCTACAATGCTAAGATTTGACAAATGGCAAAAGGCACCTAAAAATCTTTCAAAATTAATTGACAGTAGCATGTCTGGCAGAACTAAAAGAGGCTTAGGATTTGAAAAATATATTGATTCAGAAGATGTATTTGATTTATCTTTCTCAAGTGTCTTTGATGCCGATAAAGAGGATGAGGGCAAACCTAGCTACAATAGGTTTAAACCAGCAGCAGAAATGCATGCTGTCCCTCCTCCTCTTACTGGAACTTTTATGCCCACTTCATGGCATAATGACTCGGATGGATCACATATGCTTGAGTCTCCAACAAGTTCTACTAATACTAATGACTTTGTCTCATGTACTTTCAGTGACAAAGCCGGTGACTCTGCATCTAATGGTTCAAGTGACGAGTCAAGACCTACAAGTTCCAAGTCGAATGAGCATGCTTCTATTGGTGCTAGGAAGTGTGAAGAACAAGTTGCTGTCAAGTCAAGTGTGTCTGGTCCTTGTTTATTGAGTCCTAGGAAGAATGTTTTTCCTAGAAATGTGTGTAATAAAGTAGGCAGTATGAAACAATCTCATTCTAATAAAAGGTCTTTCAAAACATGTTTTGTTTGTGGCAGTGCCTTTCATTTAATTAAAGATTGTGATTATTATGACACACATGCATCTGTTAATCATGCTTTTCTTGCTCCTGGTTCACCAGGAGCTGCTTCATATACCACTAGAAGACTTAATCCTAGTGCTCCATCGTTAAATACTTCTAGAGTATCCTCTCCTTTCGCGTCTGCTTATTGGAGAGATAGTGGATTCCAAACTACCAGTAATTATTTTCAAAATTTTAATCCAATCTATCCACATAATTTAGACCACACGTATTTTGGTTTGGGAAATTTGGGAACTGCTGTTAAGCCCTCAGCAGGTTGTTCTTGGTCAAATACTAATACCCATATGATGCACAGGCAACCAAGGAACAACGGTGGATCTCATCAATCTTCTTGGCACTCTTCTAATGATCCACAAGGCAGGCTCAAACCTGAAAAGGTTTGGGTCCCCTTAAGACACTAACTTTTGCATTTTTATTCTCTTGTTGTTGTAGGTTACTACATACCAGGATCCTAGTCTAGGTATTGTTGATAGTGGTTGCTCCAGGAGCATGACTGGAAATAAGAGTCTTCTCTCTAACTTTGTACCATTTCATGGTGGCAAGGTCTTTTTTGGTGGGGGGAAGGCAAAATCACTGGCAAAGGAACGATAAAGACTCCAAATCTTAATTTTGAGCAGGTCTACTATGTGGAAGCACTTCAACATTTCAACTTGATATCGGTCTCTCAGATTTGTGACAAGAAGCAGTTTGTTCTCTTCACCGATACTGATGCACTTGTGCTTTCCAAAGACTTTAAGCTTCCGTATGACTCACAAGTCTTACTCAGAATCCCTAGAAGACACAATCTCTATAGCATCAAGTTGAATGAAGTCAACCCTACTGGTCAACTAGCTTGTCTGGTTGCAAAAGCCTCAGAAGATGAAGCCACTAAATGGCACCGAAGGATGGGACATGTGAACTTCAAGACCATTCACAAACTTGCCAATCTGAATCTGGTCTCTGGTTTACCTCCCAAGACGTTTAGAAATGATATAAATTGTATTGCCTGCAGCAAAGGCAAACAACACAAAGCATCCTTCAAGGCCATTACTGCTCTAAGTCTTATTACTGAACCATTGCAGCTTCTACACATGGACTTATTTGGTCCTACTTCCATCAGGAGCATTGACCACAAGCAATTCTGTTTGGTGGTAACTGATGGTTATAGCAGGTTTACGTGGGTGTTCTTCATGACTGCCAAAAGTGAGACCTACTCAATTCTTAGAGATTTTCTTACCTTGATAGAGAATCAGTTGTCCAAGAAAGTTAAAGGTATTCGTTGCGACAATGGAACCGAGTTTAAAAATAAAGACCTCATCGCACTTTGCAATGCTAAGGGCATCAAAAGAGATTATAGTGCTGCTAGGACTCCTCAGCAGAATGGTGTGGCAGAAAGAAAGAACAGGACACTAATAGAAGCAGCAAGAACTATGCTTGCCGATTCCAAGCTTCCAACCATGTTCTGGACAGAAGCTGTTAATACTGCAAGTTATGTTTTGAATATGGTTTCTATTACCAATCCTCACAAGAAGACTCCTTATGAGCTGCTCACGGGCAAAGTTCCAAATATTGCTCATTTGAAGCCTTTTGGGTGTCCAGTCACCATTCTGAATACTAGTGGCTATTTGGGGAAGTTTGATGGCAAGGCAGATGAAGGATACATTGTGGGATATTCAGCTCATTCTCGGGCGTATCGTGTCTACAATCTTCAAGCCAAACGGATCATTGAAACTATTAATCTCATGTATTTTGAGGAGAAGTCAAACCTCCAAGGCAAAGGTCCAGAATGGTATTTTGATCTTGATTATCTTAGTGATTCGTTAGGATATTTTCGTTTCAAAACTAACCATGATGCAGGACCACAAGTGTATGCAACTTCAAGTACTGGTGTACCTTCAAATCTTTCTGATTCAGATGATGAGGATGACATTTTTGTGGTTCCATCCTATTCCACCACGGTTTCTCCCACTCCTCCTAGTGATGCATCTTCATTGGATGTACAGGATTCCCAAGCAGCTCTTGACACTCTTCTCAAACAGCAACAAGAAGCTACTAAAGCAGCTGCTCAAGGTAGTTTTGAGTTTCCCTTGGTTGAGCCTACTGACAAAGTTGCTCCTGGTACTCTAGCTTCTGCTTCTAGTGCTAGCTTATCACCTACTGGTACTCCGGCTAGTGAGTCTGCTTCCAATACTCGCTTCTCCAGTCCTTCTGATTTGGGGAACCATGAAAAGAAGTCTTTTACCAAGCTGGATGATATTCATAAACAACCGGTAGATGGGATTTTCCAAAATGCTTCATATGATGCTGACTTTGTTGGTGATCTCAATAACTTGGCACCAGAAGTGGAGGTTTCTTCCAATCCAGTCTTGCAATCACATAAAGATCATCCTACCACTCAAATTATAGGAGATCCTGGTTCTACCGTAAAGACACGCGGAATGCAGCAGAAGGCCTCGTCTGATCATCATGCTCTTGTGGGATATATTGAGGATCAAAAGCGTAATAATCATACGGATTTTCAACACTGTTTGTTTGCTTGTTTTCTTTCACAGGTGGAACCTAGGTCTGTTTCTCATGCACTTGAGGATCAAAGTTGGGTGGAGGCTATGCAGGAGGAAATGCAGCAATTCTTGTTTCAGAATGTTTGGGTTCTGGTTGACTTACCAGATGGAAAGACAGCTATCAATACCAAATGGATTCTTAAGAACAAGAAGGATGCACGGGGAATTGTCGTAAGGAATAAAGCTAGGCTTGTCGCACAAGGACACACTCAAATTGAGGGCATTGACTATACGGAAGTCTTTGCGCCGGTTGCCAGGATCGAGGCCATTCATCTGTTTTTGGCCTTTGCTTCTTATGTTGGCTTTACGGTGTTCCAGATGGATGTCAAGAGTGCATTTCTCTATGGCAAAATTGACGAGGAAGTGTATGTTACTCAACCTAAGGGGTTTGTAGATCCACTTCATCCCAAGAAAGTCTACAAGGTGGTCAAGGCTCTTTATGGGTTACATCAGGCTCCTAGAGCTTGGTATGAGCGTCTTTCAACTTTCTTGTTAAAGAATGGCTATAGAAGAGGTACTATTGACAAAACACTATTTCTTCGGCGGAATTCCAAGGATATTATCCTTGTTCAGGTTTATGTGGACGACATTATCTTTGGTTCTACAAGGAAGGAGTGGTGTGATGAGTTTGAACACTTGATGAAAGGCGAATTTTAGATGAGTGCAATGGGAGAACTGTCATTCTTCCTTGGTCTTCAGGTCAAGCAACAATCGGATGGGATTTTCATCAGTCAAGATAAATATGTCCATGAGATTCTTCAGAAGTTTGACATGGATCCTCTTAGACCAGCAGCAAATCCTTATGAAGTTGCTAAACTCAAACTTAAGAATGAGCCAGATCCCCCGGTAAATGTTCACATGTACAGGTCTATGATTGGCTCCCTCATGTATTTGACTGCATCACGTCCGGACATTATGTTTGCAGTAAGTGCTTGTTCTAGACACCAGGTGACTCCAACGGTTTCGAACTTAAATGCAGTAAAGAAGATTTTCAAGTATATCAAGGCTCAACCTAAATTGGGTCTATGGTATCCTAGAGAATCTCCTTTTGTTCTAGAAGCCTATAGTGATAGTGACTATGCTGGTGCTAATAATGATAGGAAGTCTACTACTGGTGGTTGTCAATTTTTGGGTCGTCGACTTATTTCATGGCAATGTAAGAAACAGACAATCGTAGCTACTTCTTCAACAGAAGCTGAATGCGTTGCTGCTGCTAGTTGTTGTGGACAAGTTTTATGGATCCAAAATCAGATGTTGGATTATGGTTTCAATTTTATGAATACCAAAATTTTTATTGACAATCAAAGCACTATTTGCATTGTGAAGAATCCTGTATTTCATCAGCGGACGAAACATATTGAGATTCGGCATCATTTTATACGGGATGCCAATGAGAAGAAGCTGATACAGGTTCTTAAAGTTCATACGGATGACAATGTTGCTGATTTGCTAACTAAAGCTTTTGACGGTCCTCGGTTTAACCACTTGGTGGTTCACATTGGGATGGTCAATCCTTGAGGTCTAGGATTGAGGGGAGGCAAAGCCTAAGGGGAGGCTTTGTGTACATATTAGTCAAACTAACGTATTGATAGTATTTAACAACATGGTTTCTTGTTTTTGATGGTGTGTGGTAATTATGATGGAGGATTTTTGCTCTCTTCTGGTGGATATGGCCTTACATGACTGGCTTCTGGTCCTCTTTGGTCAGCTTCTAGTTATAATTGGTTGGCTTCTGGTGGTTTCATAATCCTTCCATGTCAAGTGGTGTTTGGCTCCTGGTACTGGTCTGGCATACTGTTCATTCCTTTTGTCCTTTGTTAATCACGTTTTGCTCCTGGTTTGACCATTGTGTGCTTTGACTTTTGGTCAACGCTCCCAATACTGATATTTACAAGTTTGAATTAAGCATGTTAATTGGGAGTTGGTTATTATGATAAAAAGGGCAAGTGGTTACTATGCAATTATGGTTTAATTTGAAAGGGCAACCCCCCATTAATAGGGGTCAATGAACAGTTACCACTTTCTTTATATATGGTCAACATACACCCTTGACTCACTCATTACAATTAACACACACACAAAACCGCTTCTACTCTCTTAACCCTAATCCCAATCCTTCTTCCATCAATTCATCAAGATCCATGGCTGCTCTTGCTTACCAACCTGCTCACAACCGTGTTGCTTATCTGGGTGATGGTCCAAATCGTGAACATTTTGCTGACATCTTGGATTTCATTGAAGCTTCTAACTTAAGGTTTGCATTTACTGTCTGTCCCACCATATATGATAGTATGATTCGTCAATTTTGGGCGTCTGCTCAACTTGTGAATGCGGCTGGTCGTCCACGTGCACTCCATGCTACCATAGATGGACGTGCATATGTGGTGACTGAAGCTTCTATTCGCTCTTCTCTTCATCTTCAGGATGAGGGGGATGTTGAATCAATCCCCAATTCGGATGTATTGGAGGGGATGGCTGCTATAGGTTATGAACATGGGGGGAAGTTTAACTTCCGGAAAAATAGGTTTTCTCCCCAATGGAAGCTTCTGGTTCACTTTTTAATCCATTGTATGAGTCCCAAGTCTGGGAGTTGGGATGCTTTCCCTACTCCTTTGGCTACTGGTCTTATTTGTTTAGCCCAGGGTAGAGTGTTTAATTTTTCTCATTATCTATTTGAGGGGATGGCTAGTAATTTGTCTACTGCTGGCTCAAGAAAGAAGTTTCTTATGTACCCTAGGTTTCTTCAACAAATCCTTGTTTGCATTCCACGTGATAGGACTGAGCATGTGCCGTCTAAACTTACAGCTAAAGTGTATTACAATATGATGAATGGGTTTACTGGGGATTGGAGGCCCCTGACTGAAGCCATGTTGGGATTGGCTCAGGGTCCTATGGGTGAGGAAGAGGAGGCTCTTGAGTTTGTTGTGATAGATGATGACCCCATGGAGGAGGAGGCTCCTACTGTTGGTGCCACTCCTGTGGTAGAGAAGGAGCTAGTTGAGGAGATGGTGGTTGCAAAACCATCTCCTACCAAGGCTGGTCCTTCCTCAGTTCCACAAAGGTCTCCATTTGTGGAGACTCCACCTCCTAGTCCTGCCCCACACTCGACTGATATCCCGTTTGATGCTAGTTCTCCACAAGTTGACCCACATGTTGCTTCGGGCTCCAATGATGCTTTCCCTGATCCAAGTTCTCTTGGTGGGCAGGTAGAGGAGCCTACTACACTGATATCTTTGCTTGATCTTATGCGCAGGTACCATGAGCGGATGCTTTGTTTGGAAGCTGATTTAAACCAACATCGGAAGCTTACAAGGGAGTTTGTTCTTCCTCTGGCTTGTGACAATCCGTCAATTTATGGTTGATATTTTATTCTCGAATATTATTTAAAAACATTATTTAAATGTTACAATATGAACTCACTTATTTCTGGGAAGAAAATTTGGATTTTACGTCTTGAAGTAGCATCGACTACGTTTAAACCGGAGGATTCAACGTTACGTGCTTACGTTTACATACACCGTTTTTTGTGACAGTCCGACATTTAAGAAAATAAATTTGTCCGTGAATATTATTTTGGAGTTTTAAATTTGTGTTGGTTCATAAACTCACAAATTTACGAGAAGAGATTAGGAGTTACGATTTTATTTTAACGTCCTTTACGACTAAACCGGAAACCTTAGGATTACGTATTTACGTTTTTGAACTCCGTTTTTGATGAGACAATTTTTATTGGATTCATTTTGTGACGTTGATTCATAATTTATAAAAACGTTTTTTCGTAAAACGACCCGAGGGCACGCAAATCGAGGAAACTAGAATCGAGGAGTACCCGTAAATAAATGGGGATGAGACAAGTGGGACACTTGTCCCACCCCCATCAAAACCGGCCATATTAAGCCACTTACACCTTAGGTGTCAAACCATAAACAAGTTAAACGACACTTGTCTAACTAGCTTCACAATGAAGCTTTCCACTTCACAAAACCACCAACACAAACTACTAGCTCATTTCTCACCATGCAAACAACTACAAAACTCTCTCATCTCCTCTCTAGTGTGCCGTCCCATATCACCCCTTCTACCCTCACTTGATCAATTCCAACCACAAAATCATGTGTTACTTACACATATGTTGAAGCCCTCTTGAAGCTCTCTTGAATGGTGGTGATTATAACATCCATGGAGGAGTATTCATGGTGTCTTGGGGCTGATTTTCCACAAGGAGATTAGGAAGATTGGTGGTCATGAAGATGGTCTTGGTGCATCACAAGTTTCTCCATCAAAAATCCATGTTTTGATCAACCTACATCATCATGGTGGTATAAAGATTGTCCTCCTCATCTTCTTGTTAATTTGATTATGTAAACATGTATTTTATTTCCTATTGTATATGTATATGATGATTATATGATGATAAAAATGTTATGTGGGGATTTGGTGTTGATAATCATGGATAAAAAGATGAAAAACTATAAGTAAAAATGGGTAAATCTTGTTTAAATGATAGGCTGTACAAAAATAGTAAAGAACCATATGGTAAACTGATAAAATGATGAAGTAGAATCGATTTACAGTAAGCTATGGATCTTGTACACATGTGAGAGTTGCCATGCAATGGAATCAAAGTAAAGAGTGAGATATGATCAAAACAAGTTTAGGGTATAAATCTGAGGTTACTGTTTTGGACGATTTTTAGAAAATACTTAAAGGATGATTAAACAGTAGATATAGAAGAGTTAAATGTAGCACATATCATGTAGTTTATGTGATAAAAATTTGAGCTTCTATCTCCATATAGAACTCAAGATATGGCAGTTTTGGTGAAAGTGAAGATAAAAATCAGATTTTTGAAAAATAAAGTATAATACTATTATATAAGCACTCAAAATTATATTGTATAAAATGTAAAGTTAAAACCCACTAACTCATGAATTTTATTTATATAAATATGTTAAAGGTTAAATAAGTGGACATTTTATAAAAATGGTAACTTGTTAAGTTTTATAAGTTATAAAACTATAAACATGATTTTTACGACTTTTTCGGCTATCGCCGTAAAATTAACGTTTTTAGCCAAATAAAACTTAGACGATCAAACCCGTCTAATGTAAAGTTTATAAAAGTCATATACTGATATATAAGTATCAAATACAAGTAAAAACCGATAAAACCCGAACTATAAGAAATACGGACAT
The DNA here is from genome assembly GCA_025667525.1 of Glebionis coronaria. Lineage (NCBI taxonomy): Eukaryota > Viridiplantae > Streptophyta > Magnoliopsida > Asterales > Asteraceae > Glebionis > Glebionis coronaria. The sequence continues at coordinate 499,287,696 of CM046877.1, forward strand.
TTACGAGCTAATTAAGCATATTGGACTAATAAATGGACTAAATAAGATAAAAACTTGTAAAAAGAACTTATGGGGATTAACCCATTTGGGCCCAACATGGAAAGTATACATACTGATAATATAAGTATAAAAGGGATTAAAACAAGTTAGAGAATTTATAATAAGTTTATTGGACTTAAAACACGTAAATAGGTAAAACGAGAAAACTAGTATAAAAGTTATCGACATATAACACTAAAATTAGTAAACGAGAATATGTAAACCCACTTGATCATCATATATATATAATCATCATATGTATACATAATTGTTATTTTTATAAAGTCATTGGACAAACGTCTAAGACCGATTATTATTTGTCTAGGTTTCCGTGATTGAAGCACGTACCGTATGTCCGAATTGCCGATAACCCGCCTTCCCACATAAACGTGAGTTCATAGACTCGCACTCTTTTAAATGTTTTTATGAAATGTTTTATAAACCCGCGAGGGAGATAACATGTTAGTTTTTATTAAATAGGACACCATTTGTCCCGATTGTTTGTTTATTGATTTTTGGACCCGAATGATTGAATGACCCGATTGTATGACCCTATAAATGATTAAAGGACCCGATAGATGAAATCAAATGGATTATTAAAGTTAGTTTATGTCACTAAAAGTCCCATTAGCATGAATTGTGAACTACCGGGAGTTGGTAGACGCTTATGCATTTAATAGTACTATTTGGGGACGATCACCCCAGTTCGCGCCTTGACGGTTGATCCCCGTCGTGCCACATTGATTGGTAACCGAATTTATGTATGAGAAGATTTCCATAGCGTGACCTTTGTGACGACACGATACTTTAGATGGGCAAAATTGGTATCGGGTTAGCTACCCGTTTTGGTTTAGTAAGGTAACAATGTCATGCGGCTTATAATAATCCAAACCAACGAAATACTACTAGACGCTTTGAATTACGATGTATTGCCTGACTAGCAATACAGGGTCATACTAATGATATTATGTTTGTGTTTTGGTTTTCATAACCATATTCATATAACGGTTTTTATTTTGATACAACGTCATAAGACGTACTGTATGATGTTTTTACGACATTGGCTCGTATAATAATTTTTTTAAGGCAAATGCCTATATTATGATTTTCGATAAGAATTTGTATAAAATGACTTTGGCTATTTTATGGCCTATTACAAAGATTTGTATAAAATGATTTTGGCTATTTTACGGCCTATTACAATGATTTGTACGAATTGATTTTTGGTACTAATTTTATACCAAAGTTATATTGATGGAATTTATTAAACTCTATGAATTCACTCGGCGTTATCGCTGACCTTTTCTTTTAACATGTTTATTCTCAGGTACTTGAAGGTAATTCTCGGGAAGACGACAAGAATTCATGGCCCGCACTTAAACAATATTTTCCATTCAAATATTTTGTAAAACTTTATATGAAATGTAATGACTTGGGACCGATGTAACTTTGATATTTATGAATGGAAATGATTTATTATTAAACGACGCGATTTTTATGCGTTGTCTATGATGTGAGTGATGTGCTATCCCGTAACACCAACTAGTCTTCCGTTGTACTGAGTTGTATAAATTTGGGGGTGTTACTGTTTGGTACCAGAGCTCTCGTTATAGAGAACGAAAGATTTTTAAAACTATGATTTTGAATAAAACATTTCAAAATCATTTAACTATAAACATTTTTCTAAAAATGTCTAAAAATCTTTTGACTATAACGGTGCCGAAGAATTCCCGAGTTACCGACAAGGCCAAGACTGAGAAGTGTTATTTTAATATATATATATATAACTTGGATTATATATATATGATGTAATTTTATTACATGATTGTTTGATGATTATTTTGATTTTTATACGAGGTATTTATACGACGTAGATTGTCACTAGTAACCCTAACTCCCCTAGTAAATTAATCGAAGCTATTCTCAAAGGAATTCTAGCTATCCTAGATCTAAACCAAGTTGTGGATATTTGTGATCCCAACAAATGGTTGGTATTCGTAGAAATGTAGATATTAGTTGATTGTGATATTGAAAAAGAATTGGTGAGATTAACTCTGATATCGATGTTATGACGATCTTTTCTTATAGAGTGGAGTTTGACAAAACGTTACCACCTAGAAAGATGTCATCTGAGTCATTGTCACCCAATTCTTAAAATTGAAATCGAAAGGGTGAATGTTGCACTTGAGGTTGTCATTGGAACCATTACCCAAAAGCCTCATGCCACTAATACCTTTCCGAGAAGTCTAATTGAATGTATGAGTCATCTCATACTAGAGACTCATTTGATAATTGTTGTTGTAAGAGTTATAGGATTGGAAATTAAGTGTTGATCATGTCGAGCTTTTATTACCCTATTAAGGCCTAAGAATAAGATTGAAAGTATTGGAATATGAGGTAGGATATCAAATTGAGTATAAAATTGGTTGAAACTTGAATAAAGTAAAATTTAACCTGTATGGAATATGAATTTGATAAGAGGAAGTCGTTAAGTTTTGTAATTGAATTATAAGGTATTAATTGATTGTAGGTTTGTGTTAAGTGTTGTTCCTAGGCCATTGTCCACTAACGAGGATGCCTAGTGTCCAAGAAATAAATTGAAGAAATCTTCTTCTGAAATTGAGACCGATGGACCTTCTGGGACATGTGGAACACCTAATGACTCTTGTAGATTAGTGTTCATTGTGGTATCTTTTAAAAAAAAATCCCTAACTTAACTGAGATATCAGTTGGTAGGATAAGTTCTGAGAATTGTATGACATAGTGACACGTAATGTGTTACGGTACAATTTTGACTTGTTTGTGATTAATAAAAAGACTACCTTTGATCGCTAAATTCTACACGTATCGATGTTATCTATCTTTTCTTGCTTCACCCTAATGTTCGCATTAGTGATGCAACCATTGAACAAGTACTCATCTCGATTTGAGTTACGTTGTGCATTATTCTTTGTGAGTGCCATCGAGGTCATGAACCTCATGATTAACTAAGCTCATTTCCTATCATATCGTAGTTAATTCTTGGTGAACAAGCTTTCATCACTCTTTTGCAGATCACACATTGTTTTTATAAAGTTAAAACGGTATCCTTTGAGGAAATTTAATTTTCAACACAATAAGGATTATTCAAAGTGAGATCTATAAGTGATTGATATCAAAATGAAGTTGTTTATGAGACGCTTTGGAAACCTAATTGTTTTCATAACAAAGAAAATCTTTGTAAATTTATTTTTGATTCTTATCTAAAGAATTAAGCGTAAAAATGTTTTTACTATAAACATGGATGATAAAATTTTGACGAACTGAGTATTGCATCGTTAATCTTGAAATTGTATATAGTTGCGCGCCTACATACAATTTGGAATGGACCATGCAAGGCTGATTAGTAGTCACCACAAAACTTATTAATAAACACCAAAGTTTCTTTGAAGATTGTGAAAGATTAAAAATTTATGAGATCTGCAAGAAGTGTAAAATAAGGACATAATGTTAGGGACACCTACATATGTGCCTGTAGCATCTATTCTTCTGAGTTGAATTTACTCATCTGTGGAAATTGTCTTATTTGACAATTGACAATTCATTCTTGTCCAATTCTCCCGTAGTAAGATTCTTAGGAAAAGTATACGATTACCGAGTATTGATACCCGACTGGATGTATCGACGTTCTTATCATTTCTTTTGATTTGATTTCATTTGAATGACCTGGGTAACGATCCGAGGAGCTTTCGAATGCGTACTCAAATTATGAAAACATGGAATATATCCATATTCATTAAATGTTTTCGTCTGTATCTGATTTGAAATTTTCTCGCATAGATTATGCGTTGACCTTACTCTTTTAATAGTAGTTGTGTATCCTAATATCCCTGAATTTGTGAAGGATTATGAGTTATTATTAGTCTTTTGAGAAGTTCACATCTTATCGACGGCAATGAAACTGGAAAGTTGATAGTGCCAGTAGAATGGATTGATTGATTATGACATGACGACATTGTCTTAATTGATGGGAAATCGAATAGAATTTCCCTAAACGATAAGATGTTGATTATCAAAAGTGAACTAAATAATTCTTGACGGATGATCATATCCTGTATTTAGACTTGAGATTATATTGTGATTGGTTGTGAATTAGTCATAGATATTATAATCTAGAAAGGACCTAATATAAATTTATTTAAAGATATTTCCGTTATCTGAAACTTTAGTAAGTATTTGTTGGTGAATTACCTAGACTTTCGCAACTAAGGCAAGTTGAAATTGGTATTAATTATATTCCCGGTGCTGCACCTGTGGCATGTGCATTGTACGTCAGCACCATCTGAATTTAAGGAATTATCGTACAACTGAGAGAGTTGTCGGAGAAATATTTTATTATACCAAGCCTGTCATCATGAAGAGCTATGGTGTTATCATTCCTTATATTTATAGATTACTGTGACTGAGTAAATTGACAATCGAAAACGATATCCATAACTCGAAATGGAAGATTTGTTCGATCATTTACAAGGTTTTTGATCCTCGGCATGGTTATCATCAACTTCGCATCTGCGAAAAGGATTATCTATTCCAATCACTACATCCGATACTTGTGATAAACATTATGAGTTTCACGTGATGTCATTTGGATTGACTAATACACATGTAGCATTCATAAGTTTTGTGAATCACGTGTGTAGGCTGTAATTTGATAAATTCATACTCGTGATCATTAAGGACTATATGTTTGTTTATAAGAATAAGAATGAGTTAATAAATAATTATAGATTGCCCAGAATTGGCCGAACGATAAAAACCTGTATCTTAAATATTTAACATGTGATTAAAGACTAAATCCTTTATATTAATTGACCATGTGAGTAATAGATAATGGAATATAAAATGACTCTTCAAAATTTAGAAGTCATTTAGAACTTTGAGTTATACTAAAAAGAAAGTGCAAATATATTTTGACAAATGTTTTAACAAAGGATTTTAAAGGGATTATTCCCTTATACACAAACCATTTAACTAAACTTCTGTTTAGGGGTAAATGACTGTGTATACCTCAAGACAACTTAAGAAGGATTGAGGAAATCATTTAAACCATGGCTTGAAATTTGAAACAATACATTTTTGCTTTTCAAACTAAGAAAACTTTGACCAAAGTATAAACAAAGGTTTTTCGAACATTTACGAAATCTTATTAAATATTTTCGATAAATCAACAAAAATCGTGTTAATTAAATTCAAATTTATTTTGAACATTTTATATAATTGGTCGAACTAAGAAATTTAAAATTTTTACGTTTACGTTTCAAAAAAAAATTAACTAATAATTATTTAATTAATTGTAATAATTATCGACGCTTTAGACGACGGATTGAGAAAAACTGATAAAAATGATAGATGAGACGAAACTGAAACTTAGGAATTATGAAGAAAGAAATTTTGAATAAATACGGTTATGATATTTATTTCATTAGGAAAGTGAACGTAATTACTGACGTATTATATATAAAAGATAAAGAACCAATTAGGACACGTTCCTTATTAATGAAGGTGCAATATAAATTGCCAAACGATATAAAAATAAACGATGATTGTTAAAAGGATAATATAGATAATAAAAAGGGGTTCACGACTAATATGAACCATTAAAAATTGAGAAGTCGATAGCGTTAATGTTTTAAAGACCACATGTGATTGTCTAAAAGATGGAGGATTGTGAGATATAGTTATGTTGGAATTTGTAAGTATAAGTATTCTATTTATGTCATTTATGACTAAAAGTATCTTTGTCTGAAGAAGATGTACTGATGGCAATTATGAAGTCATACATCGCCTCATGCATTAGTAAACGTCTAGCTATTGCTAAGGTCATCATCTGAATTTGATTCGATTTGGGTCATCGTCGACAGACTGACCAAATCTGCTAATATCATTCCCGTTAATGATAAATGCAAAAAGAGTTATGTAAACATAGTGTGCTTGTATCAAACATCTTTATCAAGATCCTCGCTTCGCATCGAATTTCTAGAGATTTTCTCAGAAATCAATAAGAACGAACCTTGATGAGAGTACTATGTACCATCCCAAATCGAAGGGACGAGGTAAAGTAACGATACAAAGTAATATAAGTGTTGTTTTATGTTTGAATGATTGACCTTTGGTAATAGACCGTATAATCGTTTTCCTTTGGAAAGATTACCATTGATAATCATCGTATCAGGATTGAGATCGAATCTTGTTAGGATCTATATTAGAGCATCTGTAAGCAAGAGTTGAGATGAAGACATCCGACATACACCCACTATGAGTTGGACATGTCTTTTAGGTTTAAGGTTTCCTATGATGGCGAACCTAACCTTGCAAAATACCCGACCCGCGAGATCTGAAATGATTGTTGAAATTAGGATTTGATTATTGACTGCCGATAGTGGGCAAGAGGTTATGTGAATATGAAATGTAGATCTTGAAGTGCCAAATGGGTAGCGAAGTTATGCCACAATTTTAAACTTGGAAAAATGAATTCATGATCTAACAAATCATGGGATATAAGTCCCCGTTGTATGGGACCATTGAGATAATGTAAAAGTTGGGATTGAAAGGCATATAAGCTGGATCTACCCTAGGACTTCAAGAACCGCGTGAATTATGTTTCATAAATCGAACTTGATGGAATATCTATCAAGTTAAAATCTGAATTCTTCTTAATAGAGCTTAGATCGGCGAAAAGTTGCATTCATCAAAAACCCGTGAACATCATGGATAGAGAAAGTAAGTCAACATTTAGCCTGATCTTAATTCCGTAGTTATGTCTGATGAAACTCGCGTATTATAATGGATTACACTTGTGAGAAAAGACCGAATGTGGAGGAAATACCCACATGGCTTTAACTCTATAAGAAGCGAGTAGTAAGGTAAGATGATCTTTGAGGACAAAGATCCTGTTTAGGGGTAAATGCTGTGACAATCCGTCAATTTATGGTTGATATTTTATTCTCAAATATTATTTAAAAACATTATTTTAATGTTACAATATGAACTCACTTATTTCTGGGAAGAAAATTTGGATTTTACGTCTTGAAGTAGCATCGACTACGTTTAAACCGGAGGATTCAACGTTACGTGCTTACGTTTACATACACCGTTTTTTGTGACAGTCCGACATTTAAGAAAATAAATTTGTCCGTGAATATTATTTTGGAGTTTTAAATTTGTGTTGGTTCATAAACTCACAAATTTACGAGAAGAGATTAGGACTTACGATTTTATTTTAACGTCCTTTACGACTAAACCGGAAACCTTAGGATTACGTATTTACGTTTTTGAACTCCGTTTTTGATGGGACAATTTTTATTGGATTCGTTTTGTGACATTGATTCATAATTTATAAAAACGTTTTTCGTAAAACGACCCGAGGGCACGCAAATCGAGGAAACTAGAATCGAGGAGTACCCGTAAATAAATGGGGATGAGACAAGTGGGACACTTGTCCCACCCCCATCAAAACCGGCCATATTAAGCCACTTACACCTTAGGTGTCAAACCATAAACAAGTTAAACAACACTTGTCTAACTAGCTTCACAATGAAGCTTTCCACTTCACAAAACCACCAACACAAACTACTAGCTCATTTCTCACCATGCAAACAACTACAAAACTCTCTCATCTCCTCTCTAGTGTGCCATCCCATATCACCCCTTCTACCCTCACTTGATCAATTCCAACCACAAAATCATGTGTTACTTACACATATGTTGAAGCCCTCTTGAAACTCTCTTGAATGGTGGTGATTATAACATCCATGGAGGAGTATTCATGGTGTCTTGGGGCTGATTTTCCACAAGGAGAGCTTGGAATAGGTTTAAGGAAATGTTACATGAATGTCCTCATCACGGTTTTTCCGATTTGCATCAAATTGACACGTTTTACGATGGACTTAATGATCATGAAAGGGATTATTTGAATGCCGTCGCGGGTGGTAATTTTTTGTGTAAAACGGCTGAGGAAGCTTTGGTGATAATTGAAAATAAATCTAAGGTGTATAGTCCTCGTAGCACGTCTAGTGTTCGTAAGGCTTCGTCTTCGGCTTCACCTTCTTTGTCTACTACCATCGATGCTTGCCAAATTGAGGCAAACATGGAAAACAAGATTTTTGATAAGTTGAAAGGACTTTTGATTGAGTTTAAAGTTGGTGAACAAAGTGCTCCCGCTACGGCTAAAGCGGTTGAGGTTTCTTGCATGTATTATGGTGGAGGTCATGATTTCTCCGAGTGCATTACCAACGGTGGTAACACTTCGAGTGCCTTCGCGGCCACGGGAAATTACAACCAAAACGGTCAAGTTTCCCGCTCTAATCAAATGACTCCACCGGGTTTTGGTTCAAATCAAAATGCTAACAACAACTATCGCAACAATCAAGTTGGTTTCAAAAACAATTATAACAAGGGAAACTATGGGAATCAAGGGGCTAATAATCAAGTTTCAAACAAAAATGATTTTCAAAATAACAACAAAAGTTTGCAAACATTGAAAGATATTCCAAGTGAGTTTGTTGAATATGCTAGTGGGAATGATGCTAGGTTTGACAATATTCAAAGAGAAATCATTAGCCTAAGATCCGAGTTTAAGAACGACTTGAAGAAAGAGTTGAAAAATGAGTTAGCTAATGAACTTAAAATCCACACCAACAAGATGGAAGGAAATGTCACTAGGTTGCAACAAAACCAACAAAAGATGGAACAAGGGCAACATGAGATTAAACAAGAGATGATTAAGGCCGAGAAAAGGCAAACCGAAGCCGTATTGAGGCAATCTAATTTTGAAGATAAAATCTCGTCTATGTTTGAGGCAATAATGTGTAAACCATCTTCGAGTAGTCTTCCTAGCAACACCATATCCAACCCTAAGGGTGAGATGAAAGTTATTACCACACGTAGTGGTAAGACACTTAAGGAACCGACTCCTCAACCAATTGCTCCTACGGAGGAAGCAATTGAGGAAGAACCCGAGGTGGTGGTCCAAAAGGAACATGTCCCAATCCCACGAAGTACCGCTCATGCCACACCTACGGTTGACCCATTACCATCATTGGAACCCGAGATTCCAAAGGCTATGCCTACTATGCCTCAACCCACACCACCTTTGCCCTATCCATCGAGACTTAGGAAGGAGAAACGTCAAGAGCGCGCAAATTATCAATTTGAGCTTTTTATGAAAATGTTTCATGATTTGCACCTTAATGTGAGTTTCGCCGATGCTTTGGTCATGATGCCTCGATTTGCCGCTAACTTTAAGAGTATGTTGAACAACAAGGAGAAATTGCACCAATTGTCTAGTTGTTCGTCGGTTTATCTTAATCGCATACCTCAAAAAGTCGGTGATCCCGGTAAATTTTTGATCCCTTGTGCAATCCAAGATATGGAAGAATGCTTCGCCTTGGCCGATCTTGGTGCTAGCATTAACTTGATGCCACTTGCAATCTTCAAGTCGCTTAATCATCCTAATCTTACTCCTTCACTAATGTCTATCGATTTGGCCGACCATTCCACGATTCCCGCATGTGGTTTGGCGGAAGACGTTTTTGTGAAAGTGGGGAAGTTCTACTATCCCGTAGACTTTATCGTTGTTGATATCCCCACGGATCCTCAAGTTCCTCTCATTTTAGGTCGTTTGTTTTTAGATACGTCTATGGCTTTGATTGATGTACATGCTAGAAAGATCACCTTACGTTTCAACGACGAGGAACTTGTTATAAACGCAACTCAAAACTCTCAAATTTCTCATGTTTATTCCGTTGCAACCATAAACCTCGTTGATATGATTGACGTGGTTTGCGAGGAATTTTCACAAGAAGTTCTAGGTTTTGGTGATGAAGAAACTAGTGGCAATCCCACTATGTTAGATCCAATTCTTGATAATTCGACACCAACCTTCACTCCTTTTGAAGGTGGTGGTTTTACGTTGGAAGAATGCAATGTTCCACGTACTTGTGTCGAAGACCTCGACAACGATGAGGACTTCTCGATTATCAAGGATTTTCTTAACGATTTCCTATTTCCTCCACCCGAGGAGGTTATGAGTATCGAGCCCAAATCTTCACTTGAGGAACCACCTATCCTTGAGTTGAAAGATTTACCTCCTCACCTCGAATATGTCTATTTGGAGGAGGACGACAAGTTGCCGGTTATTATTGCGAAGGATCTTTCGAATGATGAAAAAACCGCACTTGTTGATGTTCTAAAGGACCACAAGAGGGCAATTGCGTGGAAGTTATCCGACATTAAGGGAATCGATCCCAAGTTTTGTACCCACAAAATCTTAATGGAGGAGGATTTCAAGCCCACAATCCAAAGTCAAAGGAGGGTGAACCCCAAAATTCATGACGTCATCAAAAAGGAGGTCCTTAAACTCCTTGACGCGGGAATGATTTACCCTATTTCCGATAGCCCTTGGGTGAGTCCTATTCATTGTGTCCCTAAAAAGGGAGGAATGACCGTTGTACCAAACGATGCCAACGAGTTGATTCCCACTAGACTCGTGACCGGATGGAGAGTGTGCATTGACTATCGAAAGTTTAATGAAGCCACTCGAAAAGACCATTTTCCCTTGCCCTTCATGGCCCAAATGTTGGAGCGTCTTGCGGGAAACGATTTCTATTGATTTTTAGATGGTTTTTCCGGTTACTTCCAAAGTCCCATCGATCCTCGTGATCAAGAAAAAACTACGTTTACGTGTCCATATGGAACGTTTTCCTATCGTAGAATGCCATTCGGACTTTGCAATGCACCGGGAACCTTTCAAAGGTGCATGATGGCTATTTTTCATGACATGATCGAGAAGAAGATGGAAGTCTTCATGGATGACTTTTCCGTGTTTGGTGATTCTTTCACTTCGTGTTTGTAGAACCTTGAGAGAATGTTAAAACGTTGTGAGGAAACCAACCTTGTGCTCAATTGGGAAAAATGTCATTTTATGGTTAAGAGTGGAATCATCTTAGGGCACAAGGTCTCGAAAGCGGGGATTGAGGTAGATCAAGCTAAGGTATACGTCATCGCCAAATTACCTCATCCCAAAACCGTTAAGGGAGTTAGGAGTTTCCTAGGCCACGCGGGCTTTTATCGTCGATTCATCAAGGATTTTTCAAAGATTTCTCAACCCATTACACATCTTCTTGAAAAAGAGGCACGTTTTGTCTTTGACGAAGATTGTGTACGAGCCTTTGAAATCCTTAAGAGGAAACTTACCGAAGCTCCCATTCTTGTTGCTCCCAATTGGAACCTCCCCTTTGAACTCATGTGTGATGCTAGTGATTACGCTATTGGGGCCGTTTTGGGGCAACGTCATGATAAGCACTTCTTGCCTATTCACTATGACAGCAAGACGATGACCGAGGCTCAACTTAAATACACTACAACGGAAAAGGAGTTCCTTGCCGTGGTGTATGCATTTGAGAAGTTCCGACCTTATCTCGTCTTAGCTAAATGCATAGTGTATACGGACCATTCGGCTATCAAGTATCTCATGGCAAAGCAAGATGCTAAGCCTAGATTACTTCGTTGGATTCTCCTCCTTCAAGAATTTGATCACACCATCGTTGACAAAAAAGGAGCCGAGAATCTAGCGACCGATCATCTTTCTCGTTTGGAAGATCCTCACCAAAGTGTTTACGAGCCCAAGGAAATCACCGAAACATTTCCGCTTGAAACACTTGGTGTAGGGAATTCTAAGCTTGATCCTTCCACCCCATGGTTTGCGGACTTTGCAGATTACCATGCGGGTAACTTCATCGTTAAGGGTATGACGACTCAAGAAAAACGAAAATTCTTTCGTGACGTCAAGTTATACTTTTGGAACGACCCTTACTTGTTCCGAACTTGTGCGGATCAAATCATCCGACGTTGTGTGTTTGGCACCGAAGCTTCTAACATCCTTAGAGCTTGCCATGAGGGACCCACGGGTGGTCACCACGGTGCTAATCTCACGGCTAAAAAGGTGTTTGATGCCGGCTTCTTTTGGCCTACTATTTACCGAGATGCACAAGATCTTGTGAAGGCTTGTGATGCATGCCAACGACAAGGAAAAGCCTCACAAAAAGATGAAATGCCACAAAACATCATCCAAGTGTGTGAGATCTTTGACGTTTGGGGTATAGATTTTATGGGGTCGTTCCCATCATCTCGTGGTAATAAGTACATCCTTGTTGCGGTTGACTACCTATCTAAGTGGGTGGAGGCCAAAACCTTGCCCACCAATGATGCTCGTGTGGTAGTCAAGTTTTTGAAAAGTTTGTTTTCTCGGTTTGGAACCCCTCGTGCTATCATAAGCGATCGTGGAACCCATTTTTGTAACGACCAATTCGAAAGGGTCCTAAGGAAATATGGGGTTACACATCGGCTTTCTACGGCTTATCACCCACAAACGAGTGGGCAAGTCGAGGTTTCAAACCGAGCTTTGAAAAGGATCTTGGAGAGATCCGTTGGGGAAAACCGACAATTGTGGTCGGATAAGTTGGACGATACTTTATGGGCCTTTAGGACCGCTCATAAGACGCCCATTGGGTGCACTCCCTATAAGCTTGTGTATGGAAAGAACTGTCATTTGCCTATCGAATTAGAACACAAGGCTTATTGGGCCCTAAAGCATTGTAATGATGATATGGAGACCGCGGGAAAACACCGGAAAATGCAATTGAATGAATTAGATGAATTGAGGGATATTGCTTATGAAAATTCATTGATTTACAAAGAAAAAAACTAAAAAGTTGCATGATTCTAAAATTAAAAACCGGGTTTTTAACTTTGGGGATCAAGTTTTGCTTTTTAATTCAAGATTAAAAATCTTTTCCGGTAAGTTGAAATCCCGTTGGCCCGGTCCATTCACCGTGACTCAAGTGTTTCCATATGGGACCATCGAGCTAGCTCAAGATGATGGTCCTAACTTCAAGGTGAATGGACATAGGTTGAAGCACTACTTTGGCGGGGAAGTTCCATCCTAGAACTACCTCGACCAAGTCACCTTCCCCAATGATAATTAGTATTGAGGGGATCGAGTCGAGCTCATGACTCGGTAATCAAAAACGAGGAGCCTCGTGGGGGAGTCCCATGCTTATCCTATGTACATAATGTCGCTTTCTAATGTAGTTAACGTGTGGGGATTTGTGCCCTTCCAACCTTTGTTCCGTGGTTGTTTGTGAATTGTGAACTTTAGATGATCATGATCTTCACGATTGGAGCCTCTCGTGTTCGTTTTATGGGAGCACTCGATCGTTTGCTTTAAAGACTTTCTCAATATCCATGATATATCCTTTTGATGTTCTAACCTTAGGTTATTAGCACACTTCATAAACGGCTATTAAATTATTGGTTACACCCTTTCCATGCTAGATTAGGCATTCGACTACGTCTCTAGTATGGGGGTGTTTGCACCCCTAGACTCGAAACATTGAGGACAATGTTTAACTTTAGTATGGGGGGGGAGGGTGAATAGATACTTGCCTTGCCAAACCTTCACGCTTTCTAAAGTTTGTCTTTTTGTTTATCGTTTTTGTTGCAAAATAAGGCTAAAAATGGCCAAATTTTAAAAATTTTCTCATATCTTATAAGTGTTTGAAGACACGAATGTAGGTTTTCCGATGGCGAGAATAAGAGTAATTTTTGACTCGACCGTGCGTGTTGAGCACTTAGCTTTGGTTCCTTAACTACACATTAGGCTAAGTCTCTTAAATGAGAACGAGAAATGATAGAGTTAATTATAAGTTACTATGCTAAACGTAGAGTACACGTATTCTTTCAAAAACTCATGTGTTCTCGTTGTTTGCTTATTCTCCGTTCGCATGTAAATATTTTTTGCTTAATAAATATTGACTTAGCGGTTTAGTTGGGATTGTTGGGTTTCTAGTCTTTTCTAGTAGCTTCCGTGTAATTGGGAAGACATTAAGGTATCGCCAGCGTCACGGTTTTGAAGTATTGGCACCCCAATAATCGAAAGCTTCACCCAATAATAAGATTTCAAGTGCTCACCTAAATCTAGCAAACAATTTGAAGCCCCACAAGGCCGAAAAATCTATGCAAAATTGAAAGTGAATCAAGCCTTAATCTTCGAAGCTTTAAAGATCCAAAATTCGCCTTAGCGTGAGGATATACGTCTTTGGCTAATAAAACCACCGATGAGGCGGATAATAAAAGGCAAGGCAAGACCGAAGTCATAATAAAATCTTCATGGCGAAGTTGAATAAAAGATGGAGGTAAACCAAAGATAATAAGGCCCTTCCGTTAGGGGGCGTATAAAAGTATTGGTAATAAGTCTCATGTTCAAAACCGTTATAAAACCGTGTTTATCGATTCTTCTTGTCAACTTAATTTTTTAACATCGTTGTCTATTGGGAGGGGTTATTGATTTGATGGTCTTAGTTACACCGTTAGGACTCTATTTTTAGACCTAAATCCCTATTATCGCATAAGTCAAACAATCTATCCTCGTGAAGCATTCAAGACAAAATAAAATATAAGAGATACAACTTAGAAATAATGGGAGGATAAGTACGTGATTAGGGCATATGAGTAGTGTTAGCATTAATAACTTATAATGACAATGATCTTGTTGCACGCTTAGCATGGAATTGGGGTGAAAATCGAGGACGATGAAATTATTTCTAACGAAGCATTCACGTGTTCTTATTCTATGAACCTAAACGTCCCATTTTGCGATGGAAATCATACATTATGTCTAAAACGCAAGTAGTAGTAGCAATAGTAGTAGTGTAGCTAGTTTATCGTTCAATAAAGTGAATAAAAATGAATTTTGGAAATGCTACGATACTTTATTCTAGCATTGCGTGAGGGCACGACAATGGTTTAGTATGGGGGAGTGATGAGACTGCTTTTATACATAGTCTCATCTTCCAAATAGGGCTTAAAATGCATTAAATATCATCAAAATACCCATATATATGCTTGTGTTTGCTACTTGTGTATTTTAGGTACGGATATTGAGAAAATGACAAAAGATTACAAGAATCATGCAAAAACGAACACGGGAAACGAAGCCGCACAATGAACCAAGCCCTAATGAAGACTTTCCCAAGATCAACCCTTGAAGATTTGAAGAATTATGAAGAAGGGTCCTCCAATATAGAAGAATTGACACTTTATACCCTTGTATCCTCATAATTACAAGTTTGGTCCCTAAAGTTTGTCAAAATTTCAAAAAGGGCCCTCCACTTTGAAGATTTGGCAAGTTTAGCCCCTCAACAAAGCTAAATTGACAACCAATATCATCCACAAAGTCAAATACATCATGAAGTCCTTCAAAGTACAAGAAAGGACAAGTTTGGTCCTTTGAAAATCTCAAAATTACAAAAAGGACCCTCAACTTTCAACATTTGGCAGAAATGGTCCCTCAATCATCAAGACTTGGCAATTTCAGTCCTCCAAAATGTCAATTATACAAGTCTAGACCATTATCATTGAAGAAAATACCAAACCAGTCCTTCAAGAATGAAAAAATGGCAAGAAATACCCCTGAATTTACTTTATGAAACCTTTTGGGGCAAAAGTGTGAAGTTTGAAACTTCAATAACAAAGGAAACGAGTTTTGGGCTGGTTATTTACAAAGTGAAAAGAAGAAAGGAGTTAAGGGACTTATTCTGGCAGACAGCCATTCTTACCTAGACCAGTGAGTGGGTGACACCTGTCCCACTCACACTCTCCACCAATCACAAGCCCCCATTCCTCCACCTCACAATCCGACTCACCCGATTTAAGATTAAATTAATCTTGGCGCCTAAACAAGTTTTTAAACTTAATCCACCCCCAAAACAGATTAAAAACCTGTTCTTAGTGTTCTTCACACAATTTGGGTTTTTCTTCATCATTAACAATTAAGTGTTAAAACCCTCTAGAATGTTGATTAAGCTTCCCCTAATCACATCCCAACCTTAATATTACTTGCCACATCACTCACTTGTCCCACACATGCCTCCCCTACTACAAAGAGAGGAAAAAGACAAACAGTAGGGCCACAATCCAACGTCCCACATTCATGCTTACTTTCTAAGCATCTTATGAGCCATTTGATCACATCTTCATGCCAGCTAACACCACATACGTCCAAGAATCAGTCACATGAAGCTAATGAGTTCAAATCCACAAGGGCAATTTTGGGACTTCACAACTAGGGTTTATGTATTTTTCAGCTTTCTTAGGTCACATGTAAGGCTATATATAAAGCCCTTAGGTCTCATTGAGACGTTTGCTTTTGGTTTTTCCTTTGTTCAAACACTTGTAAATCCTCTTTCTGATTAATGAATTTGAGTTAAGTGCTTTGAAGAAAGACCAAGTGCCATCTTTGTTCTGCTTGTTTATGTTCTTAGTTTACTGCTTTTGAAGTTTAAAACCTGTTTTCAAAAGAGGAGTGTGCAAAAGTTTGCACATTTTCTCATTTTCTTGATATTTTGCTAAGTCTTGTTCCAATCTTGGAATTCTTGGGCTATAGGGCTGATCATAGCATCCTAACTGAGTTGGTTAAGGTGTGGTGAGGCTTATAACTTGGGGATAATCAAGTGTGGGGTAACAAGTTTGCATCAATCAAGATTTTTGAAGTTTCTGATTTTTATGATATTGTGCTTTAACCTTGTTCAATCTTAGCAGGCTTATTGTTGCTTGTTCTTGCTAGCACATAAGCTCAAAATTCGTGGGTGTGGATGTACATCCATGAGGTTTGCATACTCAATCTCAAAATCTGCTTAATTTGTGAGTTTTGGTGATATTTGTATGAAACTTGTGTTCTTGTGAATTTTTGTGGCTTAAATCTGCTTGAATCTGTTTATCTTACTTGTTTTAGTGTTAATTGATGCTTGGTTGGCCTGAAATCTCACTTTGCCTTTGAAAAATTTGATTTGGAAAAGATAAAGGGGTGTTTGGGACTAACTGTTTATGCTTGTAACTTGTTATTGTGTTAAGGGAAGTTGTTGTTTATGCTTTGTATCTGATAAATACCTTGTTGAGAGTATTTTGCTGCAAGTTTTTGGGTTTGAACACTTGAATCAAACAATCTGCTATATAGACCTTGTTTCTGCTTGTTTTGACCTAGGATTTTGGGAACACTTAGTGTGTATGCATGCTTAGGGCTAAAAGTGGTTTGAACAAAGTTAATATAACCTGCTTGAAAGATTTGAGGTGTTGAATCTGCCTTAAGTGTCAAATACATCAGCAAAGTAGAAAAACTGCATGTGTTAGTGTTCATCAGTAACTTTCATTGCTTGAATCTTGCCTAATTCTTTGAACCATTGCATGAAACCTGTTTAGACTTGCTTATTGGAGTTTATAATAGCTTGTGTGTGCATTTGGTTGAATTTAGCTGGCTGATTATTGCTAAAACTGCTTATTTGTGCTCAACGGCTTATTGTTCATGTCTGTGCAATGTCTGATGATTAATTGATTAAACTGTATCAATTAGGTGTTAGTGATTGTGTTATTTTGATTGTGATTGACTCCTTTTGATCCAAAGATCATTTGGGTGCCTTTGTGAAATCTGAATCTCCAAAAAAGTCACTAAAGACAAAAAGTCAAAATAGTCAAGTAGTGGAAAAAGTTTCCACTGCTCAACATCCAAAACTAGCCCCTACTAGTGCAATTTTGTCATCAGCTTATCAATAAGCTATTCTAGCTTATTTTGACTTGCAACAACTTATTTTTTGTAATAGGTCTTCATTATTTGACCCATTTAAGTAGATTGGAGCTTATTGGACTTTGACTTTGACTTTTTACTAGAAAACCAACTACTTTGACTTTTAACATAAGTGCTTATTTGACTTTCCAGCTTATTGAGTGTGCTTATTGAGTAAGTTTTTGATTATTAAGCTTAGTTTTGTCATAAGAAACATTTTGCAACTTGAATCAGCTTCTGAGGTGGTCTAGATCACAAACACGACTATTTTGTCGTTTTGTGAATAAGTTTGTGAGCTGTTTCTGGCTTATTAAGTGGACTTATTTGAAATTTCTTTTTGCAAAACGTTTTCTTACCTCAAAAGAATGATGTGTGTCAAATTTCAGCTTATGGCACAAGTTAATGGCTTAATGGGCCAAAAAGCCCATTAAGAATAAGCTTTGTGCTTATTAAGCTGTGATAAGCTACATTTCAGCTTTTGGGCCTTTGAAATTTTTTGTTCAGAATCAAACTTTAAGCTAAACTAGAAGTTTTGGGCTTATTTGGTGGACTTTAGATTTTTGGGCCTCTTTTAGCCCATTAAGTGTACTGTTTTGGGTTTAGCCCATTTTCTAGGCCCAATAGGGGTATTTAGGTAATTTCACTTTCATTTCTGAGTTATTTAGGTTAAATTAAGCTAGTTTGCAAGTTTTTAGAATTTTTTATAATTTTTGGGTTTTTAATATTATTTTAATATTATTTTATTATTAAAAATTAAAAGTCTGATTTTTTAGGTTTTTATATTTTTCCTAGGTTCTAAACACTTAATTAGGATTTTTGCAACTTTCCAAATATTTTTTAGGTCTTTTAATTATTTTCTATAATTAATTTAAGTTTTAATTGATTTTAGGAGTTTTTAATTGTTTAAAAATAGTTTTAATTGGTTTTAAAATTTTGAAAAATATTTTTTAGCTTAATTAGAGTATTTTTGAGGTTTACAAACTTTAAAATCTTGTTTAGGGCTTTATAATAATTAATTTTGATTTTTAGGGCTTTAATTAGCATTAAAAAGTCATTATCTAATTAATTAAAAGGTTTTTGCAAGTTTTGATTTTTTGTAAACTCTTAGAATATTATTAGGGATTTTTGGTAATTTTTAGGAATTTTAAGGTTAAAATTTTAATTTTGGTACTTTTTTCGGTTTTACGTGTACGCCTTTTTAGACTTAGTGTAATCCGTCTTCGTAACCATCATTCTCTTCTAATACATTTTCTATTTTTCTTGCTCAAATATAATCACAAATTAATCCATATCATTACACACATAACACACTAGCCTCCTTGAGAACGAACTCATTGTAGGGTCATTTACACACGGTTTTCCTAAATCGTCGTGCTTACTTGCCCTAATTACCTTCCTTTTCCAAAAGGGGTAATTTTGCTCAACATCAAGAAGGAAGTCCCACTACCCGAGGTTCTCGCAGCCCATGAGAGCCGTGCTGCTGCCAAGAGGGCCCTTTCAAACATAGAGGCTGCACCATCTGTTGGCGCGGCCCATCTTGCGCCCTTCATTCTTGTGCTGCCACTACCACTGCTAGAGAGGGACTCTCGCACGCTGGACCCAATGGAGAAGAGCTTAAGGGACCATCGCGCCACCTCTTACTGCCCACCGCTGCTGAAATTGAAGAGGTCATCATCCGAGACCCATTTGCTTACCAACCACTCTTCTGATTTGTAAACATGTTGCTTATTTTGTAATGCGCAAATGTTCGATCTTGCTTGTAACAAACAATATTTTTGATGTATGATAACTGTGCTTATTGTTTGTAACACGAATTTGCTTAATGAGTTAATGTAACTCATAAATGGTCCATATGGGTTTGAGAAGCTCATTACGTGCGGTATACCGCTACTACCATAAGGACGGCCAGGTGAGGCTGACCAATTGTTAGGTGCGCACGATTGTGTCTTGACAGTCTCAGAGTTTACTGGCTGCATAACTTGCTACGACGTCATAAATAGCAAGGGGCCTAACAAGGATACACGATCCATGGTCGATGGGGTTGCATCCCACTTACTCGACGAGTCTAATTAGTAGGGTAGGCTCATTCCTCTTATTTCGCCTAGAAACGTTGTGCACGCGTGCGCCAAGAGGCAATATATAAGACATAAAAAAAGAGAATATGTATGATAAAAAGAAATGTTTTCAGAATGCGGCGTGAAACTAGCTAGGTATCACGACAGTTTTATTAATGCTTGCAAGTTTTAACACATGAAATAAAAGAAAAAACAATACATTTATTCAAGAAATCCGCCGCTAAAGGTAGCACTTCTTTAGATGGCATATGTTCCAAGGCCTTTGTAGGTCGCGGCCATCCATGTCATGCAGCCGATACGCGTCATTCCCTAGTGCATCTGTCACTATGTAAGGTCCCTCCCACTTAGGTCCAAGTTTTCCTGTATTCTCAGCGCGACTGGCCGCGTTTGAGCGATACACAAAGTCACCTGGCCTGAAGGAGGTCTTGCGCACCCTAGCATCATAATAGACTTTTATTTTTGCTTTTGACTTAGCTTCGCGGATTGCTTCCAACTCTCGCCGCTCCTAGATTATGTCTAAGTTCAATCGCAGCTCGTCGTCGTTAGTAACCATGTCTACTTCCGCTGTGCGGAGTGTTTACAATCCGATCTTAGTTGGGATGATTGCCTCTGTACCATATGTTAGGGCAAAAGGGGTATCACCCGTGGATGTCTTGATCATCATGCGATGTTCCCATAAGACATGCGACAACTCATCAACCCACTTCCTATTGTGTTCCCCCAGTCGTGCTTTTATGCCATCCCTTAAACTCCTGTTTGCTCTTTCCACGAGTCCATTCGTTTGTGGATGGCTACCGATGCAAACCGCTGGTGTATTCCATTCTTTGAGCACCAATCCTTGAATGGGTTCTCCACGAACTACTTTCCATTATCAGAGACTATTTCACCAGGCAGTCCGAAACGACATACTATGTTGTCCCATACGAACCTCTTCACCTGATTCCCCGTGATTGTTGCGACTGTCTTCGCTTCAATCCATCTTGTGAAGTAATCCATCGCCACTATCAGGAACTTAATCCCGTCTGCGGCTACGGGAAAGGGTCCCGCAATATCTATTCCCCATTTGAAGAATGGCCGAGGGGAGGTGATCCGCGTGAGCTCCTCATGGGGCTGCCGGGGTATTGGCCTATGCACCTGGCAATCATTGCATTTAATAAATGAGCGTTCGCGCATCCGTATGCATGGTTGGCCAGTAGTACCCATTGCGCAACGCTGTTGCTACCACGGACCTTGGTCCTGCGTGCATGCCACATGACCCCTCGTGGATCTCGCTAATGATGTACTGTGCCTGGCGTGGCCCTACGCATCTTAGCCACGGCTGGAGAAATGATCGCTTGTAAAGAACCCCATCTCTAACTTCAAATTGCCTCGAACGTGTCCGTATTCGCCGTGACTCGGTTTCGTCATGTGGGAGTGTATCATTCGTCAAATAATCCACAATCGGTGTCATCCATGTAGGTCCTTCTTCCTCTACGACCGATGTGACCTCTTGCTATTTTATTGACTTGTCCTTGAGAATTTCCACCAGGACTTGTTTTGATAGGTGTGCGAAGCTGGTAGATGCTATTTTACTAAGTGCATCTGCTTTCTTGTTCTCCCCCTGGGTACTTGGCGTATTCGGAACTTACTGAACCCTTCAATCAATGCTTTGGCTTTTTGTAAGTATTGCACCATGTTATCTTGTTTCGCCTCGTATTCGCCAAGTATATGGTTTGCTACCAGTAGAGAATCTATGTTCGCTTCGAGATTGCGCACAATCCGTGCTGCGATTCTTAGCCCTTCTATGAGTGCCTCATATTCTGCCTCATTATTTGTGGTTATGAACTCAAAACGCAATGTGTACATGAATTCCATTCCTTCAGGGTTGGTAAGTATGACACTCGCGCCTGATCCGTCGGTGCAAGAGGACCCATCAGTGAACAAGACCCACGGGGTTGGGTCTTCTTCCTTTTGATCTAGCCCTTGAATGCTCTCTTCTGGTTTTTCAATGATGAAGTCTGTCAGAATTTGCCCCTTTACGGCATTGCGCGGTCTGTAAGTGATGTTGTGTTCCCCTAGTAGAACACTCCATTTCTGGGATCTACCTGCGACCTCCGGTTTTGATATTACTTGCTTTATGGGATGGTCAGTTATCACTACTATTGGGTGTGCTTGGAAGTATCGACGCAACCTCTTTGCCGCAAACACCAGTGCGAGTACTAATTTTTCCATTGGGGTGTAATTTAGCTCTGAGCTTTGCAACGCTCTACTTATGAAGTATACCAGGGTTTGCAAATTTTCTCTATCCGTCATTAGCACTGCACTGATTGCTCCGTGTGTAGCAGACAAATACATTATCAGCTCCTCGTTAGGTCGTGGTGCGACTAACATAGGGAGCGAAGCCAAATGTGTTTTCAATTCCTCGAAGGCCTTTTCCGCTTCCTTAGTCCAATTGAAGTCCCCTTTTTAATGCACCTTTTGAGCGTTTTAAATAAAGGGAGTGACTTCTCCGCTGACTTGGACAGGAATCTATTTAGCCCTGCGAGTTTACCATTCAGCGACTGTACTTCCTTTTTGTCTTTGGGCTTTGGAGTTGAATGACCGCATCTGTTTTTTCCTGACATGGTTTGATGTCGTTGGGGTCAATCATGTATCCTAGGAACATGCCTTTCGTTGCCCCAAAAGTGCACTTCTTGGGGTTTAACTTCATGTTTATCCTCCTTAGTGTCAAGAATGTTTCCTCTGTATCCCGTATAAGATCGCTCTCTGTGTGACTTTTGATTACCAAATTGTCGACATACACTTCTAAATTTCGCCCTATTTTGTTTTCAAACGCTTTATGATTGGACTAAAATTACACCTCTTGTTTAGGAAAACAAAAGAGGGTAAATGAGCGGTAATTATTTAGTGATGATTTAGGAAAATCAAGCACTAATGACCCAATGAAGTTCGTTTCCCAAGGAGGTATATGTGTGCGAGTAATTCGTAATTGGTTTGAGATTAATATTGGTTTAGAAGGGGATGAGAAAAGAGGATGACGAAGACGTGAAATTAATACTACGATGACAAAACGTAAAACCGTAAAACAAGCTAAAATAAAAATTAATTCTAAAAATCACCAAAAATTCACCAAAAATCAAAATAAATAAACTAAGAGTTTACGAATGATCAAAACTTTGTCAAACCTTTTAAATAATTAAATATTCAATTTTTAAATGCTAATTAAAGCCCTAAAAATCAAATAAATTATTAAAAAGCCCAAATAAAGATTTTTCAATTGGTAAACCTCTAAAATGACCTAAAAAGATTAAAAACTAATTTTAGAAATTTTTAAACTAAGAAAAACTATTTAAAATGATTTACAAACTATTAAAACTTAAAATAATTATAAAAATTAATCTAAAGATGATAAAATTATTCTAAGAGTTGCAAAAATCCAATTTTAATGTATTTAAGCTAAGAAAAATGTAAAAAGTTGAAAAATGTGAAATTTGAAAAATAATAATAAAATAATATTAAAATAATATTAAAAATCCAAAAATTATAAAAAATTCCAAAAACTTGCAAACTAGTTTATTTTAACCTAAATAAACAGAAAATGAAAGTGAAATGACCAGAATACCCCTATTGGGCCCTCAAATGGGCCAAAACCAAAAACAGTCCACTTAAATGGGCTTTTTAGACCAAAAAGTCAAACTTGGCCCCATTGACTTGGAAAAGCCCTATCTGACTTAAAATTTAATTCTAAACACAAAACTCTAAAGGCCCAAAAGCTGAAAGTGAGCTTATCACAGCTTATTAAGCAAACAGCTTATCCTTATTGGGCTTTTTAGCCCATTAAGCAAAAACTAATGCCATAAGCTCTAATTTGACACACAACCTTCTTTTGGGATGCTTAAGAGATCTGTAAAAAGAAATTTTGAAAAAGCACACTCAATAAGCCAGAAATAAGCAAAGTTCAATTTCACTAAAAGACAAAATAGTCGTGTTTGAGATTTAGGGCACCTCAGAACTTGATTCAACTTGCAAAATGTCACAAATGAACTCAATAAGCCAAATCAATCAACAAAAATCCAATAAGCAACACCAATAAGCCAGAATGAACCAATAAGCACTTATGAAAAAGTCAATTAAGTTGGTTTTCTAGTCAAACCCTAAAGTCAACCCACCAAATGCTCCAGTATGAACAAATGGGTCAAATAATGAGCACCTATTACAAAATCCAAGTTGTTGTTGGTTAAAATAAGCTATTTTAGCTTATTGATAAGCTGAAACTCAATTAACACTAACAGGGGGAACTTTCAGTAGGAACTGGTTCCCACTGCTTTGACTATTTGACCAAGCTTTTTAGAGAGATTTAGTTGGATTCAATTAGAAACAAGGGCACCCTTGTGATCAGTGAATCACAAGGAGTCAATATCAACAAGAAAATCACAATTTGGTTCACATAATAAGCTAAAATTAATCAAACAGTCACCAGATATTGCTCAGACATGGGAAATAATCAGTTTTGCACAAATAAGCATATATAGCATGAATAAGCCAACCAAATTCAACAGGATGCATACACAAGCTATATAAACTATGAATAAGCACAAATAAACTTAAATAAAACACTGAATCAAAGTAAATAGCAAGATCAAAGCAGATTAAAGTTACTGATATGAACTACAAGTACTCAAGCACACTTTGCTGATCTAAATGACCACAGATCCAAATTCAGGCACTCAAATCTCTTTCCCTGGTGATATTAACTAGGTTTAATCACTTGTTAGCCCTAGTCTATGATTAGATCTAGGTGTCCCTTAAACCTAAGCCAAAATTATCAAGTAAACAAGATTTTATACACTTTTTATGAATCTAGGTGTTTCAAACCACAAAATATACAGCAATATGACCAAGTATATCAGATACACATGTACCAACAGATAGCAACACAAAACTAACACTCAACACACCACAAATCCTGCTTATGCAGTTAACCCAAACACCCCTTAAAAACCTGTTTTGACAAATTTTCAAAGGCTTATCCAGATTCAACCCACAAATCAAGTCAATAACAACTCATAAACATCAAACAATGCCAGATTAACAATAATCAACCACAAAAACACAGATTCAAGAACTATCATGCAAATTCACCAAAAATTCAGAAAATAAAGAGAAAATTGAAAAGGGAGAAGGTGCAAACCTCCAAGACCTACATCCAGGCCCTGGATTGTTTGAGCTGAGGTACTAGCAAAACAAGTACCAGCTTCCAATGCTGCTAAGATGAACAAACAATAAGGTGAAATCAAATAAACAAGCGCTTTTCTGATTTTTGAAACCCAAGTTTCAACCCTTGAAACCTTGCCTCAAAAACCTTCAAATATCAAAATGGAACTCAGAATTAGGCTATTCTAACACCAACTTTTAATAAACAAGAACAAGATTTCTCAAAATTCAGAAAATCAAATTTTATTAATTTAAAAAGGAATTACAAAGATTGATAGCATAAAACTGGAACAAAAGCTCTCTCACGGGTTGATGAGTCTTTTTATAGGCAATTGCCAAGCTATGCACTATTCACAAACCCTAGAAGTGAATTTCCCTATTTGTCCTTGAGGTCTTCTAGACGATTTCTTGGTTGTGAGCTGTCCAAAGTGATCAAGGGCGTTCATTTTAGCTTTGGGATGAAGCTAAGAGTCTTGGCTGTTGATTTTGCCACATAGGATTTCTTAGAGGCTAAGTTGCGTTTTGATTGGTTGAAAGGGAATTGGGGGTGGGGTCCATAGTGAGTGGGAGTGAGGGTTTTGATGTGGGATGAGTTTCTGTGCGTGTGAATTAAGCGTGGGTAAGGGTAATTGCTTTTTACCCTTTGTTTAAGTTGATGGTAATTCTGGGTGGATGAACATGAACAGTGGTAAGTTTTGATCCGAAAAAGGTGGGTTGATGTGTTTGGCGTGTGTTTGTGTACGTTTGAACTTTGGGAAATGGCAATAGCAGCCCTTGTGTTTTGGGAAATATGGTAAAACAAGTTTCTAGCTAACAAAACACGTTTCCTTTTGTTAATAACTTTTCCACTTTTGGCACAAAACTTTGGCAAAAGGTTTAAAAGGGTTGTTTTTGCCATTTTTCCATAATTCAAGGACTGATCTTGGACATTGTTGATCTTCAAAGGTCTTCAATGCAACTTTTAACTTCATAAGGGACCATATTTGGCAATTTAGAATTGTTGAGGGACTAAACTTGCCATTTCTTCAAAGTTGAAGGACCATTTGTGTTTATTTTACCGGGGTGAAGTCCCTTTTACCCAAAAATTTGTGTAATTTTGACAAACTTAAGGGACCAAACTTGTAATTATGATTTCACAAGGGTTTTAAGTGTCATTTCTTCATTGTTTGAGGATCAATCTTGCATGTCTTCAAGTCTTCAAGGGTAATTGTTGGATAATTCATGAACTAGGGCCCAGTTCTTTGTACGGCTTCGTTTCTCGTGTCCGTTTTTCCTTGTTTCTTGTGATCTTTTGTCTTTTTCACGATATCCATACCTAAAATACACAAGTAAACAAACACAAGCATATATATGGTATTTTATGACATTTTTATACATTTAAAGCCCGAAAAGAACAATGAGATCATGTATAAATGCCATCTCATCACTCCCTCATACTAAGCCATTGTCGTGCCCTCACCCAATGCTAGAATAAAGTATCTAAGCATCACCAAAGTTCAATTTTATTAACCTTTATTGAAGAGTAAAAGACTTGCAAAAATACTACGAAGATGTGTAAAGACATAATGTATGATTTTCATCACGAAAGTGACTTTTTAGGGTCAAAGAATAGAAACAAGTAAATGTCCCTTAGAGTAAACTTCGTCATCCTTGATTGTCATACATTCCATGCTAAGTGCAAAAACGAGATCATTGTTGGTAAAAGTCACAATGCTAACACTACTCATACGTCCAAATTGTGTAATACTTTTTCTCCCCGCAATCCTAGTTATTATAAAAGTAAATGGGTTACTAGCATTTTTTAACTATTTGTCATGGATCACAAGTGATTCATATTTACTTATTTGAGTAGTTATTAGTCCGAAAGCAAAGTAGCACGATTTAATTGATAGTTAGTCGAAGGACAAAATCTTTTAAAACGGCTTCTTGTGTATCTCCTTAAGTTCATATCTTGGCATAACTAGTTTCACGATTTGAGACCTTTCTCGGACTGATATTTGGCGTGTACTTCATACTTCAAATCTTGGGAAGACGTTCTTGAAATTATGGTATTCTCTTCATATTTTTGGAATTTCTTCACTTGACGTTTTTTGAGAGATTCTTCATATTTGGACCACGACTTCATCATTTTTCTTCAATCTTTACTTTGGACTTTGATATACAACGATCCGCCTCCTTTTCGGACTTGGATATATTTATCCTCATACCTTGTAAGGATCTTTTTTGATAGACTTTCTCCATGATCTTTAGGGGAGTAATTGCTTTTCGTCGTGTGTCTCGATCCTTCATATTGATTTAGGAATAATGATACTTCACATCATCTTGGATCTTTAGCAAAAATAGAGCTCCTCATGCCTTGTTAGGGCCTTTTTGGATGATCGCCAATCTTCACGTCCCGCTTCAATAAGTTATGCCTTGGCTATGAACTCTATTCAACCCCGAGCAACTTTTAAACGATCTTGCGCTAGAGGCTAAGTAACCTTTCAAATCGTACGACCTTACTTATTGCAATTATTATTATTCCTAATGCATTGATCTTATGGGAAGAAAAAAGCCACAATTAAAAACATATGAGTTTTTGAAAGAACATTTTCATGTTCTACGGTTAGCATGATCACTTGTCTAACTCTATCACTTCTCGTTCTTCACTATATAAAGACCTCTAATTAAAGAGACTCGTGAATACTTAGCCATGCAAGTCAAAATTAAGCCAAATTTGGATTAGCTTTCATTAAGACTATATCAAATCAAAGTTTTGGGTTTTCAAGCCACCTATAGGATCTTGCACTTTCTTGGACTTTTTCAAGCTTAGAGAATGCATTTTATAGTTCCCTTGATAAGTGACTTTCTAGGATCAATTATAGGAACGTGCGAAAAGTTCTTGTTCTTAACCAGAATGAGTTAAGACTTTCGCGTTTTAAAGCTCCCTATATAAAAGTCTAGCAAAACCTGAATTGAGCGGGTTAAGGAATGTAAATGGCTCCAAATGCCCATCAAGTCAAAAAATAGCTCTTATTCTACCCATCGGAAAATATACATTCGTATCAAAAATAATTAAAATAATTAATAAGATTCGTGTATGTTCGAAAAATCTTTGGTTATACTTTGGTCAAAATTTTCTTAGTTTGAAAAGCGTAAATTATCGTTTCAAATTTCAAGTCATGGTTTAAATGGTTTCCTCAATCCCTCTTAGGTTTTCTTGAGGTATACACGAACATTTACCCCTAAACAGGAGTTTAGTTAAATGTTCTGGGTATAAGGGAATAATCCCTTAAAAATTTATTTGATAAAATATCTGTCAAAACATATTTTCATTTCCTTTTTGGTAAAATCCAAAGTCTTAAAAGGGCTCTTAATTTTTGAAGAGTCAATATATTTCATTATCTTATTAATCACACGGTCAAATAATGTAAAAGATTAAGTCTTAAATCACATGTTAATTATTCAAGGTACAGGTTTTAATTGTTCGGCCAATTTAGGGCAATCTATAAATAATTACTAACTCCTTTTTATACTTATAAACAAACAAATGGTCCTTAATGATCACAAGCATGGATTTATCAAATTACAGCCTACACACGTGATTCACCAATTTTATGGATGCTACGTGTGCATTAGTCAATCCAAACGACATCACGTGAAACTCATAATGTTTATTACAAGTACCGGATGTAGTGATTGGAATAGATAATCTTCTTCGCGGACGCGAAGTTGATAATAACCATGTCGTGGATCAAATCTTTAAAACATACGCTAGAACCTTGTAAATGATCGAACAAATCTTCCATTTCGAGTCATGGATATTGTTTTCGATTGTCAATTTACTCAGTTCACAGTAATCTATAAACATAAGGAATGATAACACCATAGCTCTTCATGATGACGAGCTCGGGAGAATAAAACCTTTCTCCGACAACTCTCTCAGTTGCACGGTAATTCTTTTAATTCGGATGGTACTGAAGTATAGTGCACAAGCCATAGGTGCAGCACCGGGAATATAATCAATACCAATTTCAACTTGCCTTATGGCGAAAGTCTAGGTAATTCACCAGCAAATACCTCCTAAAGTTTCATATAACGAAAACATCTTTTAATAAATTCATTTTAGGTTCTTTCTAGATTATAATATCTATGACTAATTCACAACCATTCACGGTATAACTTCAAGTCTAAATGCAGGATATGGTCATCCATCAAGAATTATTTAGATCACTTTTGATAATCAACATCTTATCTTTTAGGGGAATCTTATTCGAGTTCCCATTAATTAAGACAATGTCGTCATGTCATAATCAATCAATCCATTCTACTGGAACTATCAACCTTCCAGTTTCATTGCCTTTGATAAGATGTGAATTTCTCAAAAGACTAATAATAATTCATAATCCTTCACAAATTCAAGGATATCTGGAGACATAACTAACCTTAAAAGAGTAAGGTTAACGCATAATCTACGCGAGAGAATTTCAAATCAGATACAGACGAAAACATTTAATGAATATGAATATATCACATGTTTTCATAATTTGAGTACGCATTCGAAATCTCCTCGGATCGTTACCCAGGTCATTCAAATGAAACCAAATCAAAAGAAATGATAGGAACGTCGATACATTCAGTCGGGTATCAACACTCGATAATCAGATACTTTTCCTAAGAATCTCACTACGGGAGAATTGGACAAGAAAGAATTGTCAATTGTCAAATAAGACAATTTCCACAGATGAGTAAATTTGACTCAGAAGAATAGATGCTACAGGCACATATGTAGGTGTCCCTAACACTATGTCCCTATTTTTCACTTCTTGCAGATCTCATAAAATTTAATCTTTCACAATCTTTAAAGAAAATGTAGTGTTTATTCATTAATTTTATGGTTACTACTAATCAGCCTTGCATGGTCCATTCCAAATTGTATGTAGGCGCGCAACTATATACAATTTAAAGATTAACGATGCAATACTCAGTTCGTCAAAACTTTGTCATCATGTTTAAAATATATATTCATGCTTAATCATGAAATAAAAATCAAATGAATTTACAGAGATATTCTTTGTTATGAAAACAATTATTTTTTCCAAGGTGTTTTATAAACAACCTCATTTCGATAACGATTATTTATAAGTATCACTTTAAATAATCCATATGGTGATGAAAACCCAATTTTTCTCAAGGGATACTGTTTTAAATTTATAAAAACAATGAGTGATCTGCAAAAGAATGATGAAGAGTGGTTCACCAAGAACTAACTTCAATATAATAGGAAATGAGCTTAGCCAATTAATCAAGAGGTTCATGACCTCGATGGCGCTCAAAAAGAATAATCCACAACGTAACTCAAATCAAGATGAGTACTTGTTCAATGGTTGCATCACTAATGCGAACATTAGGATGAAGCAATAAAAGATAGATAACATCGATACATATAGAATTTAGCAATCAAAGGTAGTCTTTTCATTAATCACAAACAAGTCAAAATTGTACCGTAACACATTACGTGTCACTATGTCATACAATTCCAAGAACTCATCCTACCAACTGATGTCTCAGTTAAGTTAGGGATTATTTTTAAAAGATACCACAATGAATACTAATCTACAAGAGTCATGGGGTTCCACCTATCCCGGAAGATCCATCGGTCCCTATTCAAAAGAAGATTTCTTCAATTTATTTCCTGGACACTGGGCATCCTCATTATTGGACAATGGTATAGGAACAACCCTTAACACGAACTAACAATCATTTAAAACCTTATAATTCAATCACAGGACTCAACAACTTCCTCTTAACAATTTCTTATTCCATACAAGTTAAATTTTACTTTATTCAAGTTTCAACCAATTTTATACTCAATTTGATATCCTACCTCATTTCCCAATACTTTCAATCTTATTCATAAACCTTGATAGGGCAATAAAAGCTTGATATAAACAACGCTTAATTTCCAATCCTATAGCGCTTACAACAATGGTTATCAAATGAGTCACTAGTATGAGATGACTCATACATTCAATTAGACTTCTCGGAAAGGTATTAGTGGCATGAGGCTTTTGGGTAATGGTTCCAATGACAGCCTCAAGTGCAACATTCACCCTTTCGATTTCAATTTAAGAATTGGATGACAATGATTCAGATGACATCTTTCTAGGTGGTAACGTTTTGTCAAACTCCACTCTATAAGGAAAGATCGTCATGATATCGATATCAGTTTTAATCTCGCCAATTCTTCTTCAATATCACAATCAACTAATATCAACATTTCTACGAATATAAACAATTTGTTGGGATCATAAATATCCACAACTTGGTTTAGATCTAGGATAGCTAGAATTCCTACGAGAATAGCTTCGATTAATTTATTAGGGGATTTAGGGTTCCTTGTGACAATCTACGTAGTAGAAATACCTCGTATAAATATCAAAATAATCATCAAACAATCATGTAATAAAATTACATCATATATATACTCCAAGTTATATATATATTAAAATAACACTTCTCAGTCTGGCCTTGTCGGTAACTCGGGAATTCTTCGGCACCGTTATAGTCAAAAGATTTTTAGACATTTTTAGAAAAATGTTTATAGTTAAAAGATTTTGAAATGTTTTATTCAAAACCTTGGTTTTAAAAATCTTTCGTTCTCTATAACGAGAGCTCTGGTACCAAACTGTAACACCCCCAAATTTATACAACTCAATACAGCGGAAGACAAGTTGGTGTTACGGGATAGCACATTACTCACATCATAGACTACGCTTAATAATCGCGTCGTTTAACAATAAAGCATTTCCATTCATAAATATCAAAGTTACATAGGTCCCAAGTCATTGTATTTCATACAGGTTTTACAAAGCATTTGAATTGAAAAATATTATTTAAGTGCGGGCCATGAATTCTTGTTGTCTTCCCGAGAATTACCTTCAAGTACCTGAGATAAAACATGTTAAAAGAAAAGGTCAGCGATAACGCCGAGTGAATTCATAGAGTTTAATAAAATCCATCAATATAACATTGGTATAAAATTATTACCAAAAATCATTTTGTACAAATCATTGTAATAGGCCATAAAATAGCCAAAGTTGTTTTTATACAAATCCTTATCGAAGATCATAATATAGGCATTTCCCTTAAAAATCATTATACGAGCCAATGTCGTAAAAACATCATACAATACGTCTTATGACGTTGTATAAAGTTAAATAAAAACCGTTATATGAATATGGTTATGAAAACCAAAACACGAACATAAAATCAATAATAAGACCCGGTATTGCTAGTCAGGCAATATATCGTAATTCAGTGCGTATAGCAGTATTTCGTTAATTGGATTATTACAAGCCGCATGACATTGTTACCTTACTAAACCAAACAACGGGTAGCTAGCCCGAAACTCAATTTGCCCATCTAAATTAGCGTGTCGTCACAAAGGTCACGCTATGGAAATCTTCTCATACATAAATTCGCTTACCAATCAATGTGGCACGACGGGGATCAACCGTCAAGGCGCGAACTAGGGTGATCGTCCCCAAATAGTACTATTATATGCACAAGCGTCTACCAAATCCTGGTAGTTCACAATTCATGCTAATGGGACTTTTAGTGACATAACCTAACTTTAATAATCTATTTCATTTCAATTATCGCGTCATATAATCATTCATCGGGTCATACAATCATTCGGGTCCAAATCAATAAACAATCAACCGGGACAAATGGTGTCTTATTTATCATAAATAACATGTTATCTCCCTCGCGGGTTTATAAAACATTTCATAAAAACATTTTAAAGAGTGCGAGGCTATGAACTCACGTTGATATGGGAAGGCGGGTTATCGGCAATTCGGACGTACGATAAATGCTTCAATCACGGAAACCTAGACAAATAATACTCGCCTTAGACTTTTGTCAAATGACTTTATCAAAATAATGATTATGTATACATATGATGATTTTATATATATGATGATGATCAAGTGGGTTTATACATTCTCATTTACTTATTTTAGTGTTATGTATTGGTAACATTTTTATACTAGTTATACTAGTTCAAATTAATTATATTTTGAGGCCCAATGGGCCCATTACAAGCCCAATATGTTATATTAGCCCAATTATACTTTTATTATCAGTATTATACTTTATATGTTGGGCCCAAATGGGTTAAGCTCAATAAATAAGTTTATAAGTGTTTTACCAAATTAGTCAGGTTTATTGTCTATTAAGGCTACTTTGGCCCGTTAATGTCTATATATTGTAAAGCTCGGGTTTTATCGGTTTTTACTTGTTATATATGTTTATATATCAGTATGTGAGTTTATAAAAGTTTACATTAGACGGGTCCAACCATCTAAGTTTTATTTAACAAAAACGTTAATCTTTCGGTTTTAGCTGAAAAGACGTAAAACTTAGTATATAGTTTTTATAACTTATAAAACTTACCAAACTACCATTTTTATATAATGTCCATTTATTTATCCTTATGCATTTTTATATAAATGAAATATATAAATTAGTGGGTTTTAATTCACATTTTATACTATATTTATTTGAGTGCTTATATAATAATATTAAACTTTAACTTCCCAAAATCTGATTTTTACTTTCATGTTCACCAAAACAGCCATATCTAGAGTTCTATATGGAGATAGAAGCTCAAATGTTTGTGACATAAACTAAATGATATGTGCTCCATTTAACTCTTCTATAGCTACTGTTGAATCAGCCTCTAAGTATTTTCTAAAAATCGTCCAAAACAGTGAACTCAGATTTGTACTCTAAACTTGTTTTGATCATATCTCACTCATCCTAATGATTCCATTGCATGGCCAACTCTCACATGTGTACAAGACATATTACTTACTGTATATTGTTTCCACTTTGCCATTTTATCAGTTTAACATTTGGTTTCTTACTGTTTTTATACAACCATCATATTTAGCAAGATTTTAACCTTGTTACCTATGGTTTTTCATCTCTTTAATCATATTTATCAACACTTGATCCCCACACAACATTTTTATCATCATATATTCATCATATACATATACAATAAGAAAGAAAATACATGATTACATAATCAAAATAACAAGAGGATGGAAAGAACAATCTTTATACCACCAAGGTTGTGTAGTTTATGATCAAGGCTTGGATTTTGATGGAAGAACTTGTGATAGATCAACACCAATCTTCATGGCCACCAATACTTGTAAACTTCATGTAGAAATCAGCCCTTGAACATAAACAAATCTTCTCCTTGGATGTTAAAATCACCACCAATCTATAGAGCTTCAAAAGGGCTTCATCATATGTGTGAATAACACATGATTTCATGGTTAAAATTGATCAAATGAGGGTGATTAGGGGTGGTTCTTGGACGAATTTTAGAGAGAGGAAGAGAGGAGTTGGTGGTTTGCATGAGATGAAATGAGATAATGGTTTGAAGTTAGTGGTTTTGGTGTTGGTGTAGCTTATTTTGTAAGCTACAAGTTAACAAGTGTTAACTTGTTTAGGAGGTGATGACACCTCATGGTGTTGTTGCTTATGTTAAACCATCCCATGTGTGGGGGTGGGGCAAAACTTGTTTTTGTCTCATCCCCAATTATTTACGGTTACTCCTCGATTCTAGTTTCCTCGATTTACGTGCCCTCGGGTCGTTTTACGAAAAACATTTTTATAAATTATGAATCAACGACACAAAACGAATCTAATAAAAATTGTCTCATCAAAAACGGAGTTCAAAAACGTAAATACGTAATCCTAAGGTTTCCGGTTTAGTCGTAAAGGACGTTAAATTATTCACGTAAGTCCTAATCTCTTCTCGTAAATTTGTGAGTTTATGAACTAACTCATATTTAAAATCACAAAATAATATTCACGGATAAATTTATTTCCTGAAATGTCGGACTGTCACCAAAACGGTGTATGTAAACGTAAGCACGTAACGTAGAATCCTCCGATTTAGACGTAGTCGATGCTACTTCAAGATGTAAATCCAAATTTCTTCCCAAAAATAAGTGAGTTCATATTATAACATTAAAATAATATTTTTAAATAATATTTGAGAATAAAATATCAACCATAAATTGACGGATTGTCACACGTAATTTAGTTAAAAGTACAAGGGTTTAGTGGGCTCTTTTAGACAAAGAAGAAAAGAAGGAAGTGGTCTCAAGGCCCACTTGGGCTCCAACCGTGTATAACAAAATAAGACGGGGGGGGGGGGGGGGGGGTTGTTTTCTTTTGTCGACACAAACACCACAACACAGGAAACCCTAAAAATATAAAAACAGCCGTATATTTTGTGTCTTCTTCTTTTGTCTTCCTTGCTGCCGTCGACCAACACCATGGGAACAAGATCAAAACGTGGGTTTTGATCCTAGAAGAACAAGGATCGCGTTTGTTTTTGGCACCCTAAACCCTAACACGAAAAACAAGTGTAAGTATCTTTAATCTCGTTTTATTTTATCCTTCTTAGTTTAACTAATCACAAATTAAAGGTATATTGATCTAAAACATGATAATAAAAGGGGGGGGGTTTCGTTTGTATGTTGCTTTGTTCAAGGGGCACGCAAACCGAGACTCATAGGAGTCTCGGTGGTAAATTGATTCCACCAGCCACAACCATAATTAGAGTTTTGGCTTGGTTTGTGCTAACAGTGGGAACGACAGCCCAGCAGGGGGTGTTAGGAAGGCTGGCAGTGGGAACCGAGAGCCTAGAGCTCTCGGTGGTAACCAGACGCGCAACAGGGGGAACGTAGTACAGTCAGGGGGAACGCAGGACATTCAAGGAGAACAGCATAACTGCCAGGGGTAACTGACAGTTAGGGGGCTGTTTGGTTTTGGGTTTATGGCTAGTCAAGGGTGTGTTTGGCTGTCGATCTTATAAACACAAATTAAGGCTGTTTGGTTCGGCTGATTTGTAAAACACAATACGAGTTTCACGTTTAAATTAATAAGACACGGGTTCGGTTTTCGACGCATTTTAATAAAATAATAAAAGAGTACGTGTTATTATTTCTACAAGTTAATTAGCTTTACATGTATATTAATTTAGAAGGTTATTAAATTAATAAAACATGACTTATAATTTCAAGATTTTTTTTATTTGCAAGTTTAATTAAATTAATTAGACTTGTTACTAATTAATTTAATTACATCATGACTTAGGTTATTATTATTAATTATTATTATTAATACATGGATATTTTAACCTAAGTATTTATATTCCATTAGATCTTATAATTAATTAATTATTAAAACTATGACTATAATTAATTAATTAACATGACTTAGGTTATATTATTAATAATTAATAATACATGTTTTAACCTAAGTATTTTACCTTATTTAATTAAAAACATGATATATTTAATTAAATACTTTTAACCTATAGTTTATTTAAATTTACATGTAATAATTAATAAACTATACTTTATAAATACATGACTTAGAATAATAATCAGAAAACACTTAAGCTTATAGAATTAGCTTATTTAACCAGCTTAATTCTATTTATGAAAATTTTCTATTTTTAGAAACTTATTTAATTAAGGCAGCTAATCTATTTATGGAAACTTTCTATTTTTAGAAATTTATCTATTTTAAGTAGTAATTCTATTTTTGGTAACTTTCTATTTTTGGAAACTTTCTATTTTAGGAAACCTGCTATTTTTTTAAAGTTACCTATTATTACACAGTAAGTATACATGAAATACAAGTAATACTTAATCAGAATAGACAGAATATAAGATAAATACAGCATAAAGCTTAAAACAGTAAAACATGACATGAACGTATAAAATAAGCTAAGACATGACATAAAACCAGTTACGTATTTAGTAATCAGATACTTATACACATATGTATTTATGTAGCATTAGTGATACCGAAGTAGGACTCTCTTCCGTTCGTCTTCTTCGTTCACTGGACATAAGGTACGGATTCTCCGTCCTTTCAGTATTGACATTCTTTCCTTATTAGGATTCCCCGTATGCAGCCAACTGTTTTCTCGTAGTATAAGTTTATATGTTTGATTTGCTTATGTTTAATTTAGAATACTTATAGCCATATACATGCATGACCAGTTTCACCTAGTTATGGAGGTACCAAAACCATAACATTAGAGGCACTGGTGTTATGACTTCACCACGGCGGAGTGATTGCTCATGGCGTCCCTTCAGCTTTTGGCCATATTATTATATTTATCATGTGGGGCGTATGGGTGCATCCTAGTTACATGTTTTTCAGTAGATTACTCAGTGTGAATGTGGTGTGTGCCTTGCATCCTTCACAAGGAGCTGATCCCTCCTACCTAAAACTGGTATATTAAATTAGAGGTAGCCCCTCTAATTTGCATGATGAGGTCACCCCTCCAAGTATTCATGCACGGTGGATTTTCATGACCTATATTGGCTAATGGTAAAATATGTTAAACAATTTTCATAAGATGAACATAATGCTTTTCAAACTATAAAACCAGTTTTATGAACATGTTCCAGGTTTTCCAGGACTTATACATTTCCGCTTCTATTAAGTCTTTATTATGTTTTATTCGTTCATACTATGTCTATATCCGTGCACTGAGCGTTTTGCTCAGCCGTTACTTTCCTTTCCATGTCCCAAAACGGCAGGTACCCAAGGACGGACTCGAGCATTTAGAGGACGTGCATAGGATGGAAGCTGCTAGAGACTTCTTTTCCTTTTTGCCTTCATATAATTATGCTTGTTTAGTCTTTCATTCATTTCTTTTGCTTTATTATGTTTTGAGCTTATGTTTGGGAACCGATGGTTGATTCCGGTTTACCCTATGGTCATGTAATATTTTAGACATTTATCCTTGTATGCTTTGATGACACGCCATAATTACGCGTGACATTCCATTTATCAAAATGGGGTGTTACAATTATGGTATCAGAGCCAAGGCTTCGACCTGTAGGCTCTAAAACTTGACCTGTGACTAGTGGGTAGTCACCAGGAGCTTCCTAAGCCAACGTTGGTTATTCTACGTATTGATGTTTTCAGCGCATTGTTGTTTTAACCATGATGTTTTCAACACCTTGAGGTTTTAACCTTGATGTTTTCATCGATATTGTTTTACTAATATGGATGGATAACCGTCATTCATATGTAGTTATGTGTCATTGTTTCATGCATAATGTTCCTTGTGAACTGTGGCTATGTGGGCTGAACCCTAATAGTTCATAATTATTCACAAAAAAATTTTTCTGATAAGTTTTGACAGATGAGTCTCATTTATTTATGTTTCATGTATCATTGTTGCAGGGATTATGACTAAGTAATCGTTGGTACAGGACTGGCCCTATTTAGTCGCATGTGCTTTTATTGAAACTTTTAACTTTGGGACCGACCCATAGGCGTCCCCTCGCCATGTCTTTTGTTTTGGGACCGACCCATAGGCGTCCCCTCGCACATATAAAGGTTTTTATAAACTACATTATACATTCATGCACTGTTTTTCATGCATAAAAATTTTCTCATGATTTATTGGCAAAAATAAAAATAAAAAATTTCATGTCCCCTTATAAGTTAATATGTTTTTATGTCAAGTATGTTTTCATACTGTCATGGTTAACTTCAGTTTCGTGTTGATTATGTTATACACTCCTTCATGATAGATGGTTTCATGTTTCTTCATGATAATTCCGTCTTCATGTTGATTACGTCTTACACCTCTTTTGTTATTTAGGCTTTCATGCAAGGCATTGTTGGATTTCATTGAATCCTGCTTTAATGATAGTCATGGTTGGTTTTCATTGATCATGCTGTCAGGCAAATCATCGTTGAATTTTGTGTAACCACACTTTAACGTTTCCGATACAACCAAAATGATGTCTATGCTAATATTTCCAGGTTATCATAATGGTTTTCCTAACCGTTTAACCTATATACTTTCCTTAAATCATGATAAATGATCGACCCCATACCGATCATTTCATGTGCATTCCACGTGTACTCCATGTACCGTATTTCATGTGTATTACACGTACCTTAATCCATGTGTATTTCACTTGCAATACTTCACGAGTATTCGCTAGTCGATTCTGAATCATCTCAAGCGTATTTTCTATTGTTGATATTCTACAAGATTGCTGATGCCGCTCATAACTTGGAGATGTTACTAAAGGTTGATGCTGCTGACGTTCGGAGACGCTACGAGATGCGGATGCTGTCACAACCTGGAGATCCTACAAGACGAAGACAAAGGCGTTAGAGCAAAGCAATTGGACGAGAAGATGCTTCACCATCAGACGATTTCCATCAATCATTGTCCCTAATTCTTAGTTACATGTCACACGTCATTCGGCTGTCATTTCAGCCATAGGAGTGCAAACCGGTACCAGCCGACCACACAGCAGAATAGTTACATGAATCACGGTCATGAGAATGACCGTCATGGAACTGACAGACAGGACGATAGTAACCACTACTATCACAGAAACTATCCTAGAAATCGCAACCGAGGCTCCGGCCGCAGACGTGATCAGACATACAAAGGTTCAGTAGTCCAACCGATCTGCCAAGTCTGGCATAATAACCTAATATTGTATTTATATTGTTTTACGTCTCGAGACACATGTCAAGACATCAGTCAAGACACATGTCTCACGTATACTTTCTGAAGACACATGTCAAGACACCAGTCAAGACATATGTCATGCTTATAGTTCCAAGACACGAGTTAAGACACATGACTCACGTCCAACTATGGAACATTTCTAAGAAATTCAGGGTACCCTCCAAGGGTATATCCATTTTGTTATGCCATGTATTAATCAGGCCACAAGAATCTCAATACCATTACCGGCGCATCAGTGAGAACTGTCACGTTGCCGATGTCACTTCATTTCTTTCACCATATTTCATATATTCATGACCATAAAGGACGACTTTCGTATTTCCACGTATACGAAGGTTTTCCTTCAGCTTAATGATGAGATCCAAGCTGCTAACGCATTTCCTCAGACAGACACGAGGTGAATTTTATCCTAATTATGGACTATGAACAACACACCATGCTACGATTTCTAAAATTTCCTAGCTGTTAGTAAAGTAATGTTCAGGCTCCTGAATACATTCAGCTTGATTTTCCATCAGGAAAATCTGTACAAATTATCTATGCTTACCAAGCACGTGCTTTGTTAGCCACGATTTCTAAAATTTCCTAGCTGTTAGTAAGACACGACCACTTAAGTCCTTTTACGCATAGCAAATTGAGTATTTCAAAATCTTCCCATACATTCCAAAGAACCTACAAGGAGAAGGATGGTACCATGAGATTATGTGTCGACTACCATTGACTTAAACAAATCACCATTCATGACCGTTATTCTCCTCCACGTATTGACGACATGTCCAATCAACCGTATGGTGTTAAGCACTCTACAAGATTGGATTCATGATCATGATGCCAACAGTGACGAGTGAAAGAGCAGGACATGTCCATGACTGCTATTCGTACAAGACTTGGTCATGCTAAATTCATGATTCTGTATTAATGTCATAAATGCTCCAACAGCATTATGGACTTAATAAATTGAGTTTCCATGAACTCATAAGCAAATTCATCAGCGTTTTCGTCTAGGATAACCTGATTTCCTCTAAGTTTAGAGAAGAACAGGGGGACCATATCTGCACTATGTTGCAAATTCTATGACAAGAGAAATTTTACCCTAGAAATTTTTTTCCAATATCAATTCTGTTTGATTACAGTGACACGCTGAATCACATGGGTTTCTACGGTTAATCTTACCACGACTCAGCTTATGCGTAAAGGAGAGAACCCTACACTACATTAGGTGTTCTAGAAAATCCTACGCTAGGAGAAGTCTAAATTCAGAGACTCAAAGTTTCGCAAACTCCTATGTATCAAGTTCTACGAAGCAAGATACAGTTACGTTCATATCTAAGTACCTGACATACCAACAGGTTAAGATAGGACACCAACAGACTGGGATGTTTTCATCATCTGAAATTGTGAATTGAAAGGGACAAGATCTCCATGGATTTTGGTTACCAGATTAACGCAAATTCAGAAGAAGCATGATGCTATCTAGTTTATTGCAAACAATTTGATCAAGTCTATAGAATCCTTACATTCGCAAGGATTTCAGAACCAACAGATTTATCGGACATGTTCCAGCCAAGGCTCATCCGATCACTTGGCAATCCCTCAGTTATCGGGACAGACAAATATTCATAATTGTGCTCCTTACTTACTTCACGTCCTTGTTCAAATTCAATGACTTGCTTTCGTGCTCGCGTTCATGACACTATTCACGTTCCTGATGGCATCTCGGCTTACGATTTTACGTTCATTTTTCTCATTCTGGGAAGTTTTGCAAGAACTTGAAAGACCAGACTCAAGTTTAGTAGAACTCCCTATCCTCAGATAGACGTTTCTCGTCATATTCTATGTCTCACCTTGTAGCTTTTGGCGTTGCCGCCATTATATTCTATGTTCACGATATGTTTCACATGTCATGTTCATTCCACGTTCCTCATATCATGATCAAGACATGTTACACGTATCATGGATGACGATATGTTTACTCTTACTACACTCGCCATATCTCCACGTAGCACGTTCATAATTTTTCACGTATCACGTTCAAAAAATTTCACGTACTACGTTTCTTTATGTCTCGCGCATCGTTTCTAATTATCAGTTAAGTCAAATTGTCTTGCATCGTAACGTTTCAGTTACCCTTGCACGTTAACTCTTATTTTCCTCGATCGAATTTAGGGGATCTACCTTCCGTTGATAACCAAGAATTTCTTCGTATTCCAAGTCAAGGTCAGGAGGACCAAGATTTATCATTAGTGTCAAGATCTGCTGAAGGAACTGTTCCAAGAGGGAGGCCACTTGGAAACGGACAAGTTCATCCGGACTTCTTATCCGTTTTCTCTTATCAATTTGATGTGTCCTTTCAGTCACGTCACGTTCCATGTCCTTTCAAGACATATCACGTTCCGCGTTCCTTCTGCCAGGGAACCTGCACGTTCATTTATCTTACATACCCTCTCAGTTTGATTCGGGTATGTTTCTCTTTCAGTTTAGGTTATCTATAATTCGGGGACGAATTATTCTTTTTAGGGGGGAAGAGTTGTAAAACCCGTATGCTTTTACCATGAATAGTACCCTTAAGATCGTACGTACTAGATTAAAACTTTCCTTTTATAGTATGTTTACGTTCACGTATAAGAATTTTAAG
Organism: Glebionis coronaria; assembly: GCA_025667525.1. NCBI lineage: Eukaryota > Viridiplantae > Streptophyta > Magnoliopsida > Asterales > Asteraceae > Glebionis > Glebionis coronaria. The sequence continues at coordinate 499,329,887 of CM046877.1, forward strand.
TATTACGTACGTGTTAGAACACGATAAGTATTTATTACGTATGAACACACAATAATTATTAACAATAATAATTATAATCACTAATATAAAATCATGAACACGAAATCACAAACAGATAATTACGAACTTACGTATATTATTAATACAATGAATGTCGTTTCGAACAAGTAATTATAATAACACGAATTATAATAACATGAATAAGTAATAAATACGTAACACGTAAGCACGAATAATTAACACGATTATTCGTCGTATGTTAAATCAAACACGGCAAGTAATTTCCTACGTAATGATTACGGTTAAGACATATAAGATAACCATGAGGAAAATTTATAACACTCAATACTCGTTTACACGCGTCATTTAGCAAGACGTGATTTAGTTAAAAGTACAAGGGTTTAGTGGGCTCTTTTAGAAAAAGAAGAAAAGAAGGAAGTGGGCTCAAGGCCCACTTGGGTTCCAACCGTGTATAACAAAATAAGACGGGGGGGGGGGGGGGGGGGGGTTGTTTTCTTTTGTCGACACAAACACCACAACACAGGAAACCCTAAAAATATAAATACAGCCGCATATTTTGTGTCTTCTTCTTTTGTCTTCCTTGCTGTCGTCGACCAACACCATGGGAACAAGATCAAAACGTGGGTTTTGATCCTAGAAGAACAAGGATCGCGTTTGTTTTGGCACCCTAAACCCTAATGTTGGAAATACGTTTTACGTATTTATGAAGGATCGGTCGCTCCAACGATAATTATGTAATGGGCTCGTGATCTATTTAATTATTGTATAGTCCATATAGCCCACATGTAGGGTGGGCTATATATAACCCCTCCTAGCATGTTAGGAGGGGGTTGTTGATTCCATTTGTCACTTAATCATTTTTCCATCTTTTCTTTCTCTCTCTACATTTCCCCTTTTCTCTCCTTTCTCTCCCTAATCCCTCATTTCTTTCCTTCATTTCTTCTTTAATTATCAATCAATCAACCAACCTAATCTACCAAATCCATGATATAGAATAGGCCATTAATCTCGTAGACCTTCAATTGGTATCAAGAGCCTTGGTTAGTTTGATTTATTCTTGTTTTATTTCTTTTTGATTTTGGTGGGTTTTGATTTAATCATGCTTAAATCATAAAAAGTTTGTATTTTTTTATAAAAAGTTTGTGTTTTTTTTTGTGTTAAATCATATCAAATCTTCAAATTTATTTACTTTTTATAAAAAGTTGGTGTTTTTTATAAAAGTTTTTGTTTTTCTCTTTTTAATTTTGTAGTTTTTATAAAAAGTTTGTATCAATTTTATCAATTTTATAAATTTCTAAATTTTTATCAATGTTATCAATTTTTTCTTTCAAAGTTTGTATTTTTTTATTTTTTTATTTTTAGTTTATCAATTTTCGTTTTTTTATCCAGATTTTCATATAGTTTTCTATAATTTTTTTGTTTTTTTATTTTTTATATAAGTAGTTTTTATAGTTATCCTTATTTTTTTTATATATATAATCCGTATTTTTTCTTTAATTTTTTAATCTGTTTTTTAATCAGTTTTTTTAATCTGTTATCAGTTTTTTTTGTTTTGTCCTATCGAATCTGTTTTCTGTCTTTTCAGTTTTTATATAATCAGTCTTCTTTGTCAAGTTTTGTCCAGTCATATTCTGTCCAATTGTCCAAGTATTTCAGTCCGTATCTTCGAGTTGCGAACCTGTTTCTGTCAGCCTAAAAGTTCCGAATCAAACCACAAGTTCCGTATCAACCTAAAAGTTCCGAATCAATCTCTAAGTTCCGAATCAAACAGAAAACTTCCGAACCAAGAACTTCCGGATCAAGCCAAAAGTTCCGGATCAAGAAGTTCCGGATCAAGAACTTCCGAACCAAGAACTTCCGGATCAAGCCAAAAGTTCCGGATCAAGAAGTTCCGGATCAAGAACTTCCGCACCAAGAACTTCCGGATCAAGCAAAAAGTTCCGATTCGGAACTCTTCCGAATGAAGCAACCATATTCAAAATAAACGGGCAAATCATCGTCTTTTGAATAGACTCATTCCCTCGTAACTGACACCCCTCAAACTCACAAAACCTTGACACATTTTTAAAAAACCCAAACCTCACAACACCCTCACCCAACCAAACAGACTCGAAAAACCAAAATCACTCTCACCAGCCTCTCGTCTATCAACTCGACTCAACGACTCCAATAACACACAACAAAGACTACACACTCTCAACCTCACCCTCAACCCTCGACTCTCGGACACCATTCGAACCAGACCTCACACTCCCCACACCACCAACCAGACTCAACAGAAACCATCATAAACTCACACCTCCCAATCTTGACAGACACACCTCTCGACTTAAGAAAAACTCAAACACCCTTTTTTCTGATAACCCTAATCAAAAAACATATCAAAACCCTCGTCTCTCACCCTCTCCCGACTCACACCCTCGCATCACCCTCAATCCCCCCAACACCCTCCCTCGTCACAAGACCCTCACACCCCCTCCAGACTCACACACTCCAAAACAACACACCCTCACATCACTCCACCCACATCCGACACCCTCTCGACTCGAACACCAACACAGAAAGACTCGTACAGTAGAGAGAGAGACTCAAACAGAAAACATTAAAAAAAGCCTACCTGAGACCACATACGTGATCTTGAAGCCATTTTTCTTCATCTTGATTTTTCATTCAACCACAAAATTTAATCATTTAACAAATTAAAAATACGTGTGGTGAACATCCGTGGTTACAAGGGTATTGTGATACAAAGATTAAACATATGTGGGTTGTACGTTATTGTGATACAAGGGTATTTTGATTATAACGTTTTATGAATAAAGATGAATGAAGGATCTTGTTGTTTTGTTAAGTTTGACTTGTATTTGAGAGAGACATAACAGAGAGATTAGAGTGTTGTGAGGAAGAGAGAGGATTTAGGAAACGATATAAACTAGGCGGTTTAAACAAGAAAGTGGGGCGGTGAAAAATATCTGATTGGGCCACGTTTTAGGCGGAGGAAACAAGATAGACAAATAGACTTTATAAAATTAATTTTACACGTATTGGGCCACGTTATACTCATATTTTAGTTTCTTTTTTAAGTTAATTTATTTTTTAAGGGATATATCAGTTATATTTAATTAATCAGACGTTTTTTTTTATATATTTTCAAAAATATATCCGATTTTTTGTTAAGTTTATTTTTATAAAATCAGGTTTTTAAAGTTTATCAGATTTTTATTTAATTCCTTTTAAGATAAGTTCAATTTTTTTTATATTTTCATTTTTTAAAATTAATTTTTTTTAGTTAAGTTAAGTTTGATTTGGCACATCGGGTTGAGGCGGGTATTGCGGAAGAACCACGGTGGTCAAATTTTTGACGGGTTATAGTGGCGAGTTATAGTGACGGGTTAAAAGTTTTGTGGCTGGCTTTGAAGACAAAAGTAACGAGTTATAGTGACGGGATTTATTTTTGCTGTGAGCCGAGTTTAAATTGGACCTATTAGTATCCGGTTTAATCTATAATCGTTTGAGCCGACAACATTTTTTTTTTTTTTTTGAGCCAAGTCGAATTGTAAAAACCCGACTACAACAACATCCACATCATTTTTCTTTATCTTTCCTCGATTTTCAATGGATTCGTTCAATTCGACACTTAAAGAGGGAAACTTGCATCGAATGCACGACAAAGCTAGAGAAAGTGGTATAAATTCATTTCAAATGCTTCAATATCATCTAGTTACTCTTTCACAGCTTCAAGGAGGGAGCGAATTTGTGACAATCTTTGGTCAAGATCGTCATATATTCATGGAATCAATGTTCACCATCTTGACCCAACTAGCAGAGCAACTCAACAATGAAAACTTTAATCACTCTGCATCGGCACTTGCTTATAAGGCTCTTGTGACACAACTCACGCCTTTCCTCCAATTTAATCTCATCACGTCTGAAAGTTCGATGCTTTGCCAATCATTTCTTCGAGATACACGTACCGAGCTTCGAGTTTTTCGTGATACAATCTTGAAACTCATGACCTCGGTCTCGTCTTCGATTTATGAAAGATCTCGACTTCAGCAAGGATATAATAATGGAGTGCAAGACTCTTCGATGCAAGAGGAAATTGGTCATACGATTGACAACTTGGAGCCTCACGATGACAAGAGCACGGAATCAGGAGGACAACATGATGCCAGTGGCACGTCAGGGAATGTTCACGAGATTTCTCTGGATGACACCTTACCCATTTATGACGAAGCGCCTGCAAACATGGTACAATGTGATGTTGGTTATGATGTATATGCTGATGACGTGCCGCATTTTGAGGATTCTGAACCTAATTATGACAAACATGGGATGGAAACGAGTGATAGCAATACCACTTCTGATTCATCCGATGTAAGTCATAATGGGGGAGAGATTGTTCAGAATGCTAAACATCATGATAATTATCCTATAACTGATTCATTGACTGCTTCTGATTCCAAGATTAAAGAGCTCGAAACAATCGTAGCTCGGCAATCAAAAGATCTTGAGGATGCCAAACTTGAATTTTCTAAGAAAACGGTCAAATTTGAAACATACTTTGAAAAACTTGAAAAATCAAACGTTGTTCTTGAAAGAAAATTGGATCAAACTGTTTTAGATTCTAAAGCTGAAAAGGATAATCTTTTGAAACAAATTCAACTGCTTGAATCTAAGTTGGCATCCCAAGATAACTTGCTCAAAGAGAATGAGACTTTAAAGGCCCAAGTACAGGAAAAGGTTTTTGCTATAGCTGCGTTGAAAAACGAGTTAAGGAAAAGTAAAGGACCTAGTGTGGACACTAAACTTGAAAAACCATCAATCTTGGGGAAACCGCCTACAAATCAGTTCGTCAGACAACCGATTGTCAGACAACCTACTGCATTTAGATCCGAGCGACCACAATCCTCGAGACCGCGGTTTGCCTCCCAAGTTGATTTGGTTCATCTTATTAGACCAGTCACTCCAGCAACTAGGCCCAATGTGATCACTCCAGCTTTAGCAAGACCAAATCATATGATTGCCTCTAGTTTCCCTAAAAATACCAAGACCACGTCTAGAACTAGTTCAAATGACGTTTGCCATGAATCTGATCTTAGGGAAGCTAAGCAAAAGACACATGTAAGAGATAGGAATTTCAAACCTAGTCAGATGCCTTCTAGTTTACCCAACACTGCTAACCGTAGCATGTCCAATCCTAGGAGCATCAATCAATCATCTAGGGATTCTAGATCTTACTCGGACATTAAATATGCTACTTGTAAAACATGTAGAAAATGTGTCTTTACGGTAAATCATGATGCTTGTATCAAAAAATTGCTTAATGAGGTGAACTCCCGTGCTAGACTTAAATCCCAGTGGGTCGCTAAAATCAAACCCTTTGGTAAAATGTGGCGCCCCACTGGTAGAACTTTCACTATTGTAGGAAACGAGTGCCCTTTAACTAGGATAGTCTCCGATTCTACTAAGTCTACTAGGGAGGAAACTGATAAAGATGATACTTCACTTACGCCTAAACTTAAGGTTTTCTATAAAAGGAAACGTTTGCCAGCCAAGACTAGTGAATCATCTACTCAGGTCGCCTCTGAAACAAGTAAAGCCAACTGTGAACCCCCATGTGCTTCTATAATTGATATTGCTAACCCACGTCAAAGCATGCAAATTCCTAATGAGATTGCAGGTACCAAAGTTGATGTTCCAAAAGAACGAAGCGATCCAATCGTTGTGTACCGTTCAACTAAGGACACTCTTAGAGTTTGGTTGCTGAAGAAGCAGATATCAGAGAAACAAATGTCTCAGGGGATTCATGGTTAAGCTGCAAACAAGGACTTACAGTCATATAACAGACTGTAACTCGATCTTCAAAGACAGGAAAGTTCATCCCGATGATGACTTATCCTAACAACGAGAAATTCATTTTTCTCGGGCATGAGCTTATGTTAAAGACATTCCACGTTTTTACGCTCATGCACAAGGACTTATAGTCACATCACAGACTATAACTCGCTCATCAAAGAAAGGAAAGTTTATCGCCGATGATAAACTTATCCTAAAAAACGAGAAATTCATTTTTCTCGGGCATGAGCTTATATCAAAAACATTCCAAGTTTTTAAGCTCATGCATAATGACTTACAGTTAAATGTCAGACTGTAACTCGAACTTCAAATAAAGGAAAGATTATCTTTTATGATAACTTATCCTCTTAACGAGAAATTCACCTTTCTCGGTCATGAACTTGTATTAAAACATTCGAAGTTTTAAGCTCAGAAAGGAAAGTGTGTCTTTTAAATAAGAGAACTTTTCCTCATAACGAGAGATTAACCTTTCTCGGTCATGAGCTTTCCGTTAAAACAGTCAAAGTTTTCAAGCTCATGAAAAACGACTTCTAAGTAAATGTCAGCTTAGGACTCGTTCTTCAAATAAAAGGAAAGTTTATCACCGATGATAAACTTATCCTTAACAAACGGGAAGTTTACAACTTCTCGGACTTGAGCTCGCTTTTAAGATATTCAACATCTTAAGCTCAAGTAATTGTTTTTCAAAACTTTGAACACAATTTTTCGAGAATTTCTCAAAAGGTTTTTCTAAATCTTTCAAAATTGTGTGTTCAAAAACGTTTTGATAAAACGAGCATGTCTTCTGGAATCGATAATATTTACGAACCTAGAAATGTCATTCAATAATGACACGGGGTTGTAAATAAAGTTCGAGCAGAAGTTCAAACTTTTAAAACATGCTCAAAATGGTTTGCTATTATTTCAGATAGCAACCCGCTTTTCATACTCAAGTCAAGCATTTCACCGAAAAGCTTTGACTCAACAACGGGAATTAATTTTCTCGGGGACGTGACGAGGTGACCAACATTCGTGAACAAGAACCATGTGCTTCTTTCATATGCTGTTCTCCATTATTCAGGTCCAACCTCGTACATTGCTAATCTTGTGAATTCATTATTATATCTGATCTTTGCACGTAATAAATACCTTACACTTGTGTTTAAAAGGTATTTAATTTACGTTTCAAGTACACCCTCATTAATTTGAGGGGGAGCTTGTTAATATCACGAAGATAATTGGATTTGCATTCTTCTTCCCAAATTTTCTTAAAATGCTATTAAATCAATTGATATTAAAAACATCGATTGGGTTAATATTTTTAATATGGGGGAGAAAATGTGATTTAATATGGGATATGATCAATCATGAATGGTTTGACTTAACGTGATAGCTCATCCCGACATGTGCAAAATGTTTTCGGATATCGTGGCATATGTTAAGGGGGAGCAAAATGGATTTGCACTTCAAAATGGATTTCATGGTGACATACACTTACCCAAAACATCTCTATTCACGACGGTGAAGATTGTGGTGACATAAGGATGGTAGGATAGGTTAAAGTCCAATGATTTCTCTAGAACCGGAGGAATCTTCCCAAGGACATTCCATAGCTAGAAATAGTAGTCCTTAGGAAAGATGGAGAAAGATTGTGAACGTAGCTGAATGCCGACCAAGTACTTAAGTTAGCACTGGAACAATCACAACAAGGTGCTAGTGATGACGTATTGGTAAGCATTGAAGGGGTTGAAGAATGAAAAAGAAATGTAAAGATAAAGGGTGTAAAGAAAGAAGCCCTCCTTACAACTTTAGGCAGAAACCGGGTCAATACATATGCTATTGAGGTCATTTTTGTTAATGATTCTCGATATTGAAGAAAGACATCATGGACCCAGTGATGCAATGCACAACCCTTCCCAGCTAACTCAAATATCTCTCAAAAGGTATTTGTTTTAATCACACGGAGATCAACACGTTATCTATTGGTTTATTCACTCCGAATAGACTGGTATTGAAAAGGTGGCACTCCTCTCCAGCCTCCGATCACCAAAAAATCCAAAATGCACGATCGAGTCTAGAGCCATTTGAGATCATCAAATATCTCATTAGGACACGCTTTCATATTTCCTTGCTTCTTCACACACTGTGAAAAGTAAGAAAGATCTTCAGAGTCCTACGCAAAATCTTCATGATCTTGCCAGAACATTCAGAGTAATACGAAAGTATTTACAATGAAGATGGAAATCCTTCTTGAGCGAATATCAAAAAGCTCATGGTAGGTGACTTGTGCGGTTCTTTATGAATCAAACTTGTGATAACTGGAAAGCAACAGTGGTTTAATTCTTAAATGAATTTAAACACGTTCCAGGCCTCTACGCATTATCATATGATCTTGCCAGAACACTCAGAGTGACTCTTTATTGATCACAGTGACGAGTGGAAATCCTTCTAGTGTTAACATCAAACAACACTTGGTAGGTAACTTGCAAGATTCTATATGAATCAAGCTAGTGACAACTGGAAAGCAACGATGGTGCGGTTCTTAATTGAACTTCACTTGTTCCAGGAACATGAATTGACGGCTTCAAATCATACGGATAATATTATCCAAATGATTCACTCTTTACGTTCGCAGTCAGCTTTGGACGGTCGAGTAAAGAGAACGGGTTTACCCGCGAAATCTTGTCAAGGAGGTTCTTTATTGAAACTACCTGCCACAAGTACGATATTTAATATCGTCCAACGGTCTTCACCGACCGGAGGTAAATTGCTACCGAATTAGAATGAAATGTTCAAGGCCATTTCATCCGTGTATATTGTTTTGTTGCTAACTGTCTTATGCAGCGTAACAAGAAGGTGGCATTGCGGTGTACAATCCAGAAGAAGACGTCACCACATGCTTATACTACATACAATTAGTACTTCAACAAATTCAAGAAAGCATGAAGGTCAAGTCTTCCGCTGTATCAAACTCTGAAGCTTTCAAGAATTTAAAAGTATAAGTATGTGGAACATGAAGTCACAAAGAGGCAAATATCACAAGTGAAGAATGCACAAGGTCAAGGCAAGGAAACATGCTCAAGACTAAAGTCAAAGATCACATCAAGCATTTTCACAAGAACAAGATCGAAGACTCAAGCATAGATGCTAGGTTTAAGATTTTTTAAAAAGATGTGACCTCCCTTAGGGGGAGATTGTTGGAAATACGTTTTTCCCAATAAAGTCTCGGTCACATCTTAGTTAGCATAGATCACGAGTTATAGACTATTTAGAACTTTGTTTCTTGGAGCGACCTCCCTTAGGGGGAGATTGTTGGAAATACGTTTTACGTATTTATGAAGGATCGGTCGCTCCAACGATAATTATGTAATGGGCTCGTGATCTATTTAATTATTGTATAGTCCATATAGCCCACATGTAGGGTGGGCTATATATAACCCCTCCTAGCATGTTAGGAGGGGGTTGTTGATTCCATTTGTCACTTAATCATTTTTCCATCTTTTCTTTCTCTCTCTACATTTCCCCTTTTCTCTCCTTTCTCTCCCTAATCCCTCATTTCTTTCCTTCATTTCTTCTTTAATTATCAATCAATCAACCAACCTAATCCACCAAATCCATGATATAGAATAGGCCATTAATCTCGTAGACCTTCACCTAACACGAAAAACAAGTGTAAGTATCTTTAATCTCATTTTATTTTATCCTTCTTGGTTTAACTAATCACAAATTCAAGGTATATTGATCTAAAACATGATAATAAAAGGGGGGGTTTTCGTTTATATGTTGCTGTGTTCGAGGGGCAGGAAAAACGAGACTCATAGGAGTCTCGGTGGTAAATTGATTCCACCAGCCGCAACCCTAATTAGGGTTTTGGCTTGGTCTGTGCTAACAGTGGGAACGATAGCCCAGCAGGGGGTGTTGGGAAGGCTGGCAGTGGGAACCGAGAGCCTAGAGCTCTCGGTGGTAACCAGACGCGCAGTAGGGGGAACGTAGGGCAGTCAGGGGGAACAGCATAACTGCCAGGGGAAACTGGCAGTTAGGGGGCTGTTTGGTTTTGGGTTTATGGCTAGTCAAGGGTGTGTTTGGCTGTCGATTTTATAAACACAAATTAAGGCTGTTTGGTTCGGCTGATTTGTAAAACACAATTCGAGTTTCACGTTTAAATTAAAAAGACACGGGTTCGGTTTTTGACGCATTTTAATAAAATAATAAAAGAGTACGTGTTATTATTTTTACAAGTTAATTAGCTTTACATGTATATTAATTTAGAAGGTTATTAAATTAATAAAACATGACTTATAATTTCAAGATTTTTTTTATTTGCAAGTTTAATTAAATTAATTTGACTTGTTACTAATTAATTTAATTACATCATGACTTAGGTTATTATTATTAATTATTATTATTAATACATAGATATTTTAACCTAAGTATTTATATTCCATTAGATCTTATAATTAATTAATTATTAAAACTATGACTATAATTAATTAATTAACATGACTTAGGTTATATTATTAATAATTAATAATACATGTTTTAACCTAAGTATTTTACCTTATTTAATTAAAAACATGATATATTTAATTAAATACTTTTAACCTATAGTTTATTTAAATTTACATGTAATAATTAATATACTATACTTTATAAATACATGACTTAGAATAATAATCATAAAACACTTAAGCTTATAGAATTAGCTTATTTAACCAGCTTAATTCTATTTATGAAAATTTTCTATTTTTAGAAACTTATTTAATTAAGGCAGCTAATCTATTTATGGAAACTTTCTATTTTTAGAAGTTTATCTATTTTAAGCAGTAATTATATTTTTGGTAACTTTCTATTTTTGGAAACTTTCTATTTTAGGAAACCTGCTATTTTTAGAAAGTTACTTAATATTACATAGTAAGTATAATAATACATGAAATACAAGTAATACTTAATCAGAATAGACAGAATATAAGATAAATACAGCATAAAGCTTAAAACAGTAAAACATGACATGAACGTATAAAATAAGCTAAGACATGACATAAAACCAGTTATGTATTTAGTAATCAGATACTTATACACGTATGTATTTATGTAGCATTAGTGATACCGAAGTAGGACTCTCTTTCGTTCGTCTTCTTCGTTAACTGGACATAAGGTACGGATTCTCCGTCCTTTCAGTATGGACATTCTTTCCTTATTAGGATTCCCCGTATGCAGCCAACTGTTTCCCCGTAGTATAAGTTTATATGTTTGATTTGCATATGTTTAATTTAGAATACATATAGCCATATACATGTATGACCAGTTTCACCTAGTTATGGAGGTACCATAACCATAACATTAGAGGCACTGGTTTTATGACTTCACCACGGCGGAGTGATTGCTCGTGGCGTCCATTCAGCTTTTGGCCATATTATTATATTTATCATGTGGGGCGTATGGGTGCATCCTAGTTACATGTTTTTCAGAAGATTACTCAGTGTGAATGTGGTGTGTGCCTTGCATCCTTCACAAGGAGCTGATCCCTCCTACCCAAAACCCGTATATTAAATTAGCGGCAGCCCCTCTAATTTGCATGATGAGGTCACCCCTCCAAGTATTCATGCACGGTGGATTTTCATGACCTATATTGGCTAATGGTAAAATATGTTAAACTGTTTTCATAAGATAAACATAATGCTTTTCAAACTATAAAACCAGTTTTATGAACATGTTCCAGGTTTTCCAGGACTTATACATTTCCGCTGCTATTAAGTCTTTATTATGTTTTAGTCGTTCATATTGTGTCTATATCCGTGCACTGAGCGTTTTGCTCAGCCGTTACTTTCCTTTCCATGTCCCAAAACGGCAGGTACCCAAGGACGGACTCGAGCATTTGGAGGACGTGCATAGGATGGAAGCTGCTAGAGACTTCTTTTCCTTTTTGCCTTCATATACTTATGCTTGTTTAGTCTTTCATTCATTTCTTGTGCTTTATTATGTTTTGAGCTTATGTTTGGGAACCGATGGTTGATTCCGGTTTACCCTATGGTCAAGTAATGTTTTAGACATTTATCCTTGTATGCTTTGATGACACGCCATAATTACGCCTGACATTCCATTTATCAAAATGGGATGTTACAGCAGGTAAAACTGAAGTATCACTATTATATAGGGAGTTTATCTTTATGTATGAGCCACACAAATGTGATCAAGAAATGTTGAAGGAATTAGAGAATCAGGTTCCTAGTTACTGGAGATATTACAGGTCATGTGGATTGCATATTTTGGATGTAGATGATGTTACATATTATATGCTGCAAAGAGAAGACTTATCCCTTCAAAAGTAAATTGTTGGAAAGGATGTTAGAACACCACTTGGAAGTTACAGAAGAATCTGCTGATGCTTTGGAGTTGATCAGAATGGTTAAACAACAAATCAAGGATTTGAAAGATGAGGAAGAAGCTGAGAAAGAATCTTAAGTGTTTGACTTTCAGTTACAATTCATAAATGGTTCTCAGCATGTCTAACATACATAAGAACTGGCTAGTCCATAAGCAAACGGTTTGTGGTAAAGACTTATCAAATCCGTTGAAAGCTGATAGTTTGCTAAAAACTATATGGTTCTAACTCACCTTGTTTCGAGACAAAGAGTTAGCTAGTCCTAGACAAACGGTACTAGGTAAAGACTTCATCAAATCCGTTGATGGTTGACAATTTACCAAAAATTGTAAGGTTTTCATTACACCTTATTCTTTGTGAATAAAGTATTGGCTATTCGAGAGTGTACGGCTAACTGGTAAAAAATTTATCAAATCCGTTGATAGCTGGTGATTTGCTAAAAATCATGAAGCCAATACAGATTGGTGTTTTGTTGTTAACTGTTTTATTTCAGGTATGAAGATTACAGACAAAGAAGTATTAAAAGATATAATACTTAGAAGGTTTTGTTATCATCAAATCAAGTGGAAGATTTATGATCAAGAGTTCAAGGACTAAACTTAAGAAGACAAAAACTGATGTTGCAAAGATAAATGAATGATTAGAAGACACAAGAAGATCAAATTTTGAAGACAAAGATGATGCTCATAATGTTTGAAGATTATCTTAATAGAAGAAGATCTACATATGAAGTGTTTGGCTACATTCAGTTGGATGCAAATACAAATTACCAAGTTCAATCCAAGGATGAAGGAAAGACTGAAGACATGTATTTCTAATACATCCAGTACAAAAGAAACAAGAAAACAACAAGTTATCATTTCTTGTTTAGGGGAGGATTGTAGGGAATTATTTGTTAAGTGTCAAGTACCGTTAGTGTATTTGAAGTACTATTAGTGTTATGTAAGTACCGTTAGTGTTAACGCGGTACATAGTAAGTACTGCTACTTATAAAGTAAGTACTGCTATGAAGATTAGGACGAATATATCTTTATATAAGATATGTCATAGTTATTGTTAGAGTATATCTTATGTGATATACCTAAATAGTTAGAATATTGATAATATATCGTCTGTGATATAGTTATCTTTATAGAATATTCTAAGGTTTCTAGGGTTCCTTACTCTATAAAAGGAACATAGGTACAATGTCTTTCATGTACCTCATACAAGTCGATTAATAAGAGAATCGAATAGTTAAAAGTAATTTTGTTCTTCTGTGCTTTATAAGTTAGATTCCGCATAACTTATTTAGTGTTTAGTAAGAGTGCTCAAAGTGTTTTAGTTTGATTACAAACTATTATACTAATTCTTAACAGAATATAGATCCAACCGAAGGGATCAACAAATAAGAGTAATTTTTGACTCGACCGTGCGTGTTGAGCACTTAGCTTCGATTCCTTAACTTTTTAGGCTAAGTCTCTTAAATGAGGACGAGAAATGATAGAGTTATTTATAAGTCTCGTAATCTTTCACGATCTCATGTGTAGTAATTATTAACTTATTCTCCCCACGCTTTTGTATAATAAATTGTTAATAAATATTGATTTAGCGGTTTAGTCGCTATTGTTGGTTTCTAATTTGTTTTAGTAGCTTCCATGTAATTAAATTGGGAAACATTAAGGTATCGCCAGCGTCACGGTTTTGAAGTATTGGCAACCTGAATAATCGAAAGCTTCACCTAATAATAAGATTGCAAGTGCTCACCTAAATTAAGCAAAAAATTGAAGCTCACAAGGCCGAAAAATCTATGCCCAAATTGAAAGTGAATCAAGCCTTAATCTTTGAAGCTTTATAGATCCAAAATTCGCTTTAGCGTGAGGATATACGTCTTTGGCCATAATAAAACCACCAATGATGGCGGATAATAAAAGGCAAGGCAAGACCGAAGTCATAATAAAAGCTCCATGGCGGATTTGAATAAAAGATGGAGGTAAACCTATGATAATAAGGCCCTTCCGTTAGGGGGTGTATAAAAGTTTTGGTAATAAGTCTCATGTTCAAAACCATTATAAAATCGTGTTTATCGATCCTTCTTGTTGACTTAATTTTTTGACATCGTTGTCTATTAGGATGAATTATTAATTCGATGATTTTGGTTACACCGTTAAGACTCTATTTTTAGACTTAATCTCTATTCACGCATAAGTCAATGATGTATCCTCGTGATCATTAAGACAAAATAAAATATATGAGATACCAAGTAGGAATAAGGGAGTTTAGGTTCGTAATTAACACTCATGAGATATGATTGTGCTGCTAACTTGTAATAACAATGATCTCTTTACACGCTTAGCATGGAATTGGGTGAAAATCGAGGACGACGAAATTATTTCTAACGAAGCATTCACGTGTTCTTGTTCTATGATCCCAAAAGTCACTTAATCGTGATGAAAAAAATACATTATGTCTAAAACGCGTGTAGTAGTTTATTTAAATTTATGTCCTCAATAAAAGTCATCATAAAAATGAATTTTGGAAGTGCTATGATACTTAATTCTAGCATTGCGTGGGGACACGGCAATGGTTTAGTATGGGGGAGTGATGATGTGACAATCCGTCAATTTATGGTTGATATTTTATTCTCAATATTTAATGTAAAACATTATTTTAATGTTATATTATGAACTCACTTATTTTTGGGAAGAAATTTGGATTTACGTCTTGAAGTAGCATCGACTACGTCTAAACCGGAGGATTCTACGTTACGTGCTCACGTTTACATACACCGTCTTTGGTGACAGTCTGACATTTCAGGAAATAAATTTATCCGTGAATATTATTTTGGAATTTTAAATTTGTGTTGATTCATAAACTCACAAATTTACGAGAAGAGATTAGGACTTACGATTATAATTTAACGTCCTTTACGACTAAACCGGAAACCTTAGGATTACGTATTTACGTTTTCAAACTCCGTTTTTGATGAGACAATTTTTATTAGATTCGTTTTGTGCCGTTGATTCATAATTTATAAAAACATTTTTCGTAAATCGACCCGAGGGCACGCAAATCGAGTAAGCTATAATCGAGGAGTACCCGTAATTAAATGGGGATGAGACAAGATAAACTTGTCCCACCCCCTACACATGGGACGGCCACAATACTACACCACACCAACATTGCTGTCAAGTTGTAAGCTAAGTTACTTAACACATGTCCTAAGCTTACAAAGTAAGCTAAAAAACAACACATCTCAAAACCATTTCTTCATTTGTACATGCACTACCACTAAACTCACACACAATCCTCTCATCTTTCCCTCCTTGTGCCGTCCACTTCCACCACCACCACCACCATTTTGATCAAATTTAACCACAAATCATATGTTATCTCTACATATGTTGAAGCCAAGTTGAAGTTATGAAGATTGGTGCAAGTTTTAACACCTAAAAAGGAGTTTTCAAAGGAGTCAAGGGCTGAATATCATCAAGGTGTTCATGTAGATGGGTGGTCTTGAAGATGGTCTTGGTTTATCACAAGTTTCTCCATCAAAATCAATGTCTTAATCACAACCTACATCATCTTGGTGGTTTTTGTGATTGAAGCATGTACCGTACATCCGAATCGCCGATAAACCGCTTTCCCACATCAACATGAGTTCATAGCCTCGCACTCTTTTAAATGTTTTTATGAAATGTTTTATAAACCCACGAGGGAGATAACATGTTAGTTTTTATGAATTAGGACACTATTTGTCCCGATTGTTTGTTTATTGATTTGGACCCGAATGATTGTATGACCCGATGAATGATTAAATAACCCGATAGATGAAATGAAAAGGGATTATTAAAGTTAGGTTATGTCACTAAAAGTCCCATTAGCATGAATTGTGAACTACCGGGATTTGGTAGACGCTTATGCATATAATAGTACTATTTGGGGACGATCACCCCAGTTCGCGCCTTGACGGTTGATCCCCGTCGTGCCACATTGATTGGTAAGCGAATTTATGTATGAGAAGATTTACACAAGCATGATTATTGTGACGACACGCTAACTTAGATTGGCAAATTGAGTTTCGGGCTAGCTACCCGTTGTTTGATGTAGTAAGGTAACAATGTCATGCGGCTTATAATAATCCAATTAACGAAATACTGCTATACGCACAGAATTACAATAAATTGCCTGACTAGCAATACGGGGTCTTATTATTGATTTTATGTTCGTGTTTTGGTTTTACATAACCATATTCATATAACGATTTTTATTTGGCTTATACAACGTTATAAAACGTATTGTATGATGTTTTTAACGACAATGGTTCGTATAATGATTTTGAAGGCGAAAGCCTATATTATGATTTTGATAAAGATTTGTATAAAATGCTTTGGCTGTTTTATGGCCTATTACAATGATTTGTACAAAAATGATTTTCGGTAATAATTTTATACCGATTTTATATTTATGGATTTTATTAAACTCTATGAATTCACTCGGCGTTATCGCTGACCTTTTCTTTTAACATGTTTTATCTCAGGTACTTGAAGGTAATTCTCAGGAAGACAACAAGAATTCATGGCCCGCACTTAAATAATAATTTCCATTCAAATGCTTTGTAAAACCTGTATGAAATACAATGACTTGGGACCAATGTAACTTTGATATTTATGAATGGAAATGCTTTACTATTAAACAACGCGATTTTTAAGCGTTGTCTATGATGTGAGTAATGTGCTATCCCGTAACACCAACAAGTCTTCTGCTGTATTGAATTGTATAAATTTGGGGGTGTTACAGTTTGGTACCAGAGCTCTCGTTATAGAGAACGAAAGATTTTAAAAACCAAGGTTTTGAATAAAACATTTCAGAATCTTTAACTATAAACATTTTTCTAAAAATGTCTAAAAATCTTTTGACTATAACGGTGCCGAAGAATTCCCGAGTTACCGACAAGGCCAGACTGAGAAGTGTTATTTTAATATATATATATATATATAACTTCGATTATATATATATATGATGTAATTTTAGTACATTATTGTTTGATGATTATTTTGATATTTATACGAGGTATTTATACGACGTAGATTGTCACAAGAAACCCTAATTTCCCTAGCAAATTAATCGAAGCTATTTCTGTAGGAAATCTAGATATTCCAGATTTAAACCAAGTTGTGGATATTTATGATCCCAACAAAATGGTTGATATTCGTAGGAATTTTGGTATTAGTTGATTATGATATTAAAGAAGAATTGGCGAGATTAAATCTGATGTTGATGCCATGACGATCTTTCCTTATAGAGTGGAGTTTGACAAAACGTTACCACCTGGAAAGGTGTCATCTGATTCGTTGTCACCCAATTCTTAAATTGAAATCGAAAGGGTGAATGTTGCACTTGAGGCTGTCATTGGAACCATTACCTAAAAGCCTCATGCCACTAGTACCTTTCTGAGAAGTCTAATTGAATGATCGAGTCATTTCTTACTAGTGACTCATTTGATAACTATTATTGTAAGAGCTATAGGATTGGAAATTAAGTGTTATTCATATCGAGCTTTTATTGCCCTTTTAAGATTTATGAATAAAGTTGAAAGTATTGGAGAATGAGGTAGGATGTCGCATTGAGTATAAGTTGATTGAAACTTGAATAAAAGTAAAATTTAACTCGTATGGAATATGAGATTGTTAAGAGGAAGTTGTTAGGTTCTATGATTGAATTATAAGGTTTTAATTGATAGTTGGTTCATGTTAAGGGTTGTTCCTAGGCCATTTTCCACTAACGAGGATGCCCAGTGTCCAAGAAATAAATTGAAGAAATCTTCTTCTGAATTGAGACCGATGGATCTTCTGGGACATGTGGAACACCTAATGACTCTTGTGGATTAGTATTCATTATGGTATCTTTTAAAAATCCCTAACTTAACTGAGAAATCAGTTGGTAGGATGAGTTCTTGGAATTGTATGACATAGTGACACATAATGTGTTACGGTACAATTCTGACTTGTTTGTGATTAATGAAAAGACTACCTTTGATTGCTAAATTCTACATGTATCGATGTTATCTATCCTTTACTACTTCATCCTAATGTTCGCATTAGTGATACAACTATTGAACTAGTACTCATCTCAATTTGAGTTACGTTGTGGATTATTCTTTTTGAGCGCCATCGAGATCATGAACCTCATGATTAATTGGCTAAGCTCATTTCCTATTATATTGTGGTTAGTTCTTGGTAAACAACTTTTCATCACTCCTTTGCAGATCACTCATTGTTTTTATAAGTTAAAACAGTATCCCTTGAGAAAAATTGAATTTTCATCACTATAAGGATTATTAAAGTGAGATTTATAAGTAATCATTATCGAAATGAAGTTGTTTATAAAACACCTTGGAAAACTTAATTGTTTTCATAACAAAGAAAATCTTTGTAAATTTATTTTTGATTCTTATTTAAGAATTAAGCATGAAAATGTTTTTATTATAAACATGATGATAAAATTTTGACGAACTGAGTATTGCATCGTTAATCTTGAAATTGTATATAGTTGCGCGCCTACATACAATTTGGAATGGACCATGTAAGGCTGATTAGTAGTCATCATAAAACTGATTAATAAACACTACATTTTCTTTGAAGATTGTGAAAGATTAAATTTTATGAGGTCTGCAAGAAGTGAAAAATAGGGACATAGTGTTAGGGACACCTACATATGTGCCTGTAGCATCTATTTTTCTGAGTCAAATTTACTCGTCTATGGATATTGTCTTAATTGACAATTGATATTCTCTTTCTTGTCTAATTCTCCCGTAGTGAGATTCCTAGGAAAAGTATCTGATTACCGAGTGTTGATACCCGACTGGCTGTATCGACGTTCCTATCATTTCTTTTGATTTGATTTCATTTGAATGACCTGGGTAACGATCCGAGGAGCTTTCTAATGCGTACTCAAATTATGAAAACATGGGTGATAGTGGTAAATTCACACTTGTTTAGGAAAACTAGGTAAAAGCGGTAAGTATTAAGCGTACGTTTAGGAAAACGTAAACACTTATGACCCTAAATGGGGATCGTTCTCTCGAGGAGGCACGTGTGTTGTGTAATGAATGATTGATTTATGTTTTTGATTATTAATGAGAAGAAAAAGAAGAGAAAATGACGAAGACGAAAAAAATAGAAAAATAAGGCAAAAACACTACTAGAAAGTTACGACGTAGAAACGTAAAAAGCACAAAATTTAAAATTTTAATCTAAAAATTCCTAAAAATTACTAAAAATCCCAAATAATATTCTAAGAGTTTACAAAAAATCCAAACTTGCCAAAACCTTTTAATTAATTTAATAATGACTTTTTAATGCTAATTAAAGCCCTAAAAATCACTTTTAAATATTAAAAAGCCCTAAACAAGATTTTATAATTTGTAAACCTCAAAAATGACCTAATTAAACTAAAAACTATTTTTAAAAATTTTAAAAACAAATTAAACTATTTTTAAACTCCTAAAAACTATTAAAATCTATTAAATCTTAAATTAATTGAAAAGCCTAAAAATTAATTGGAAAGTGACAAAGGTCCTATTTTAATGTCTAGAATCTAGGAAAAATGAAAAAAAATTAAAAATAAAACTTTGAATTTTAATGAATAAAATAATAATAAAATAATCCAAAAAATAAAAAGTTCTCAAATAAATTCTAAAAAATTCTCAAAAATCCTAAATATTCTAACTAAGAAGAAAATGCAAATTAAAGTTCCTAAAACCTTTTAATTAATTTTATATTAATTTTTAAAGTTGTCTAAAAACCCTAAGGTTAAATAAAATTAAAAATTAAAGTTTTTGAAAACTTTTTGATGTGTCAACCTCAAAAATATAAATTAAAACCTAAAAATTATTTTTCCTAACTTAAAAACTACTTTTTTCTATTTTTTTATGAATTTATAAAAACCGGATAATAAATAAATGATAAAAATTAATAAAGAAAGGGAAAAATAAAGAACCAAGCTAGAAAAATCTTAAACCCTATTATAACCCTAAGAAAAATGAAAAGGGGCCGAAAAGCCAACCCAATAAGCTCAAAAGAGCTTATTTAGTCACGGCTTATTTGGAAAAGTCAAAAGAAGAAAGGGGTTAAGTAACTTTTGTTTTCAACCTATAACAGAAAAACACATCTAGATCAACGGTAGAGCTCTTTACTCCTCCTTCGAGAGGTCGAGGGTTCGAGCCCGTTGCGGGTGATGTTTTGCAATTTTTTTTCTTTTTTTTTTTTTCTTTTCCAATCCAAACTGTGACACTTAATAAACTAGAAACACAAATCCAAAACACTTTTTACACAAGAGTTAACAAGATTTAAGTAAAAACGTGACAGATTGATGTTTGATGAACACAAGCTTTTTTGGTCTCTCTTCACCAGTGAACAAACCAAGAGGTCTTGGCTTAATGAGCTTTGTATGTGGTGATTTTTTGGAACAAAGGGCACCCCTACACTCTTTCTGAGTGTAGGGAGTCAAGCAAGCAGAAAAATACACACTTAGCTCAAACAAACTCACAAAACAAGGCTCACTTAAGCAAATAAGAGTTGCTGCAATCTTTTACAAGGTCTGGTGGTTTTATAAGCTAGCTACTTGCAACCTAGTGACTCTTAAGCTGAAATATTTTACACACAATAGTACCAATAAGCATACAAACCAACTTTAATCCTAATACACTCTATCTCTTAACAGATTATGAACTTAGAACAAAACTTACATAAAACCAAGCAGAAAAGGATATGACAGATTTTAAGCATACTTGTTTCACTTTTCTCTCCCAAACTTGCTTCCAGTCTTTTCCAAGTTAAACTGAAACCTAAATACTACCTATCACAATCCTACTTACCCTCCCTAAAACGTTTTTAAAACATAATTTAAGATTTTTACCCTACTAAAACACGAATCCAAACAGCCCTTTAAATCTTGAAAACAATTTTTAACAAATCAATTCCTTCTTAAATCTAACCAAACTGCTTCAAATAGCATCTAGCATGCATACAATATCATTTGAACCCAAATCAATCCAACAATATACACTTAACATGCATTTACACAAATCTCATTCAAATTCAACCAAAGTGAAATTTTAAAGGGAAAAATTGTTCCTTACCAAAGAACCCTACATCCAAGGTCCTTTGTGGTCGCAATACCACTTCCTACCAACTGGGGTTGGTGCTGAACAATGATCAACAACAAATCAAACCTGAAAAAAAATCAAAACAGAACAAGAACAAAGTATATATAAAATCTGATTTTTCAAAACCTTTTTGAAAAACTTTAACACAAACCTTGAAAACTTGTTTGAAAATCTTCTTATAATCCACAAATCAAAGGGTGCTATTCCACTTTCACTTCCTAACACACTTGATTTCTGAAGTTTATAAAAAATCTTTCCAAACCTTTTTGAAAAAACTTAAACACACAAAACCTTTCACAAATTTTAATGGAACTCAGTCTTTGCATATAACGTACACCAAACTTTTATCAAGATTAAAAAGGAATTACTATTGCACATAACAAATACCAAACTTTTAATTTTATAAAAGGGAAATACAAATGTTATGCAAAAACTGGAACAAAGGGGTTTCCACAGGTTGGACCTCCTTTTATAGGCTAAATGGACTATTCTAGAATCTATGAATAAAAAAGTAATAAACTTAAACCCTAATTCTGGAAATCTCAAAAATGCCCCTTTCTTCTTGACGAATTCTTGGTCAAAAAAGTGTCCCATGTGAAATGCCAGCTGTGGAAAGCAATCTTGGACGTTTAACACTCCTTGGAGGCAAAGGAATGCCTTGGAGTCGTTAGATGTGTCGGGTGTGGTTTTTTGTGCGAAAGAGATGGAGCAGGGAGGACACGTGGAGGGTGTGAGGTGGTGGGGGGACCAAAACAAAGGTGGGGTTTAGGTGAGGGGAATCTCAATTAGCAATCTGGAGCTAATTAGGGATTAACCCTTTGGATTTGGCTAAATTGAAACTAGGGTGGGGATTAGGGTTCAAGGATGATTAGCCCAGTTTTAATCTAATTTGGGTAAACAACTTTTTAAAAAGTTGTTATGGTGGGAAAAGATGGGATTAGTGGGTGGGTTGACCGGTTGACCAATTATTTAAATTAATAAACCGGGTTAAAGGGTATTGGGCTTGGGGGTGTATTGGGCTAAAGGAAGAGTATTTCATTACTAGTCCATTCTAACGTAGGCACTAGTTAAATGGCTTGCAAGGTCAGTCCAATCCAGTTAAGTCCTTTTCATCCACAGTCCAAATCCAATTGCAATTTTAGTCCTTTTTGTCCATTTTGCTAACTTTTGCACTTTTGATAATTCTCCAAGGGCATTTCTTGTATAATCTTCAAACTTCATGGACCATACTTGTATATTTGATATTTGGAGGGTCAAATATGACAAGTTCTTCAAAGATGAGGGGCCATTTTTGCCAATTCTTCAAACTTGAGGGGTCTTTTTGCAAAATTCCATAAATGAGCTTGGTTCATTGTGCGTCTTCGTTTCCCGTGTTCGCTTTTGATTGATTCTTGTGATCTTTTGTCCATTCCTCAATATTCGTACCTAAAAATACACAAGTAATAAACACGAGCATATATTTGGCATATTTTATGATATTTTATGCATTTTAAAGCCGTTTTGGACGATGAGACCATGTATAAAAGCAGTCTCATCACTCCCCCATACTAAACCATTGCCGTGCCCTCACGCAATGCTAGAATAAAGTATCAAAGCATCTCCAAAATTTAATTTAATTCACTTTTATTTGAAAGATAAACTAGCTACATTACTACTATTACTACTACTTGCGTTTTAGACATAATGTATGATTTTCATCGCAAAATGGGACGTTTAGGTTCATAGAATAAGAACACGTGAATGCTTCGTTAGAAATAATTTCGTCGTCCTCGATTTTCACCTTAATTCCATGCCAAGCGTGCAACGAGATCATTGTCATTATATGTTAGTAATGCTAACACTACTCATATGCCCTAATCACGCACTTATTCTCCCATTATTCCTAAGTTGTATCTCTTATATTTTATTATGTCTTAATGATCACGAGGATACATTGTTGACTTATGCGTTAATAGAGATTTAGGTCTAAAAATAGAGTCCTAACGGTGTAACTAAGACCATCAAATCAATAACCCCTCCTAATAGACAACGATGTCAAAAAATTAAGTTGACAAGAAGGATCGATAAACACGGTTTTATAACGGTTTTGAACATGAGACTTATTACCAAGACTTTTATACGCCCCCTAACGGAAGGACCTTATTATCTTTGGTTTACCTCCATCTTTTATTCAACTTCGCCATGAAGCTTTTATTATGACTTCGGTCTTGCCTTGCCTTTTATTATCCGCCATCATCGGTGGTTTTATTAGCCAAAGACGTATATCCTCACGCTAAAGCGAATTTTGGATCTTTAAAGCTTCGAAGATTAAGGCTTGATTCACTTTCAATTTTGCATAGATTTTAGGCCTTGTGGGGCTTTAAATTGTTTGCTAGATTTAGGTGAGCACTTGAAATCTTATTATTGGGTGAAGCTTTCGATTATTAGGGTGCCAATACTTCAAAACCGTGACGCTAGCGATACCTTAATGTTTTCCCAATTTAATTACACGGAAGCTACTAGAAAAGACTAGAAACCTAACAATCAAAACTAAACCGCTAAATCAATATTTATTAAGCAAAAAATATTTACAAGCGAAGGGAGAATGAGCAAACAACGAGAACACATGAGTTTTTTAAAGAATACGAGTACTCTACGTTTAGCATAGTAACTTATAATTAACTCTATCATTTCTCGTCCTCATTTAAGAGGCTTAGCCTAATGTGTAGTTAAGGAATCAAAGCTAAGTGCTCAACACGCACGGTCGAGTCAAAAATTACTCTTATTCTCGCCATCGGAAAATCTACATTCGTGTCATCAAACACTTATAAAACATGAGAAAATTTTAAAATTTGGCCATTTTTAGCCTTATTTTGCAACAAAATGATAAACAAAACGATAAACTTTGGAAAGCGTGAAGGTTTGGCAAGGCAAGTATCTATTCACCCCCCCATACTAAAGTTAAACATTGTCCTCAATGTTTCGAGTCTAGGGGTACAAACACCCCCATACTAGAGACGTAGTCGAATGCCTAATCTAGCATGGAAAGGGTGTAACCATTAAGTAATAGCCGTTTATGAAGTGTGCTATAAACCTAAGGTTAGAACATAAAAGGATATATCATATGTGGATATTGGGAAAGGCCTCCAAAGCAAACGATCGAGTGCTCCCATGAAACGAACACGAGAGGCTCCAATCGTGAAGATCATGATCTAAAAATCACAATGCACAAACAACCACGGAACAAAGGTTGGAAGGGCACAAATCCCCTCACATTACACTAATTAGAAAGCAATAATATGTACATGGATAAGCATGGGTCTCCCCCACGAGGCACCTTGTTTTTGATAACCGAGTCAAAAGCTCGACTCGAATCCCCATAAATGTGATCATTTAGGGATAATCATGGTATGGTCAATTTTTGGTGGGGCTTACATGATAAACAAGGCCCAAAAGCACGTGGAGTACTTTAAAAATCCGATAAACGTATACCAGGGTCAAAGATAGCGTCCTCGTTTTCGGATGAAAGACGAGACAACACAACTCCAACACAAATCCCAATGGGATAGAAGAAAATAGGAGAGAAGAAATAGAAGGGTGGGACAATGGGTAAGTCAAAACATTGAGCTACTCGAGGTAGACTCGCACCAATCAAATGAAAAGATTTTCCATTTATTGCATCGGTGGAAGACCGAGATTTCCCTATATAAGCAATTCCAGGATCAAATATCTCGTCCTCGGTGGAAAAAGGGGAGGAAACATAAGGGGCTTCCCCCACACTAGGTCCACACAAAGCCTCGTCAAAAGGAGAAGACGAGCTTGTAGTACTCAATAAACGCGGTGATGACGGAGTTAGAATTGTAGAAAAATCTTTTAAATTAGAGTTAAAATCTTTTCCTTTTTCATCTTTAAAACTCTCCTTGTGAAAACCCGATTTAATTATGTCAAAAATATTTGGTGTATCTAAAGCAATATTAGTCACACTAAAAATTCTCACATTTTGAAATCTTTTTGGTTTGGGTGGTGGTAAGTTTTCAAATCTTTTGTCAACAAAGAAAACCTCCCCATCGGGATCAACGTATTCATCATCCGAAGAATCACTCGAGATTGGAATCATAGGCTTAACACTCTTAACCTCCATCAGCGGAGGGGACGGAACTTCATTTTTCTCAACAACTCCTAAAACTCTATTTGAAATCTTTTGACAAATGCTTTTGATAGGATTGACATTGTACAAAGATGTGATCGAATAAACATGAGAAAGAGTGGAGTTTTGGGTTGCATTAATGACGAGTTCTTCCTCATTGAAACGAAGAGTGATTTTTCTTGCATGCACATCGATAAGTGCTCTCGAGGTATCCAAAAAAGATCGACCTAAAATTAACGGAACTTTAGGATCGATGGGAATATCAACAACAATGAAGTCCACGGGATAAAAGAATTTCCCAACTTTCACAAAGACGTCCTCGGCAACTCCACAAGCTAGAATCGTAGAATGATCGGCCATTTCGATTGACATTCTTGAAGGAGTGAGATTTGGAAGATTGAGTGATTTAAAAATCTCAAGAGGCATCAAATTAATACTAGCACCAAGATCGGCCAAGGCGTAGCATTCTTCCATGTCTTGGATAGCACATGGGATTAAAAACTTTCCAGGATCACCGACTTTTTGAGGTATGCGGCTTAGAAAAACCGAAGAACAACTAGACGATTTTTGCAATTTCTCTTTGTTATTCAACATACTTTTGAAGTTCGCGGCAAATCGAGGAATCATGACTAAGGCGTCGCAAAACTTATATTGAAATGCAAGTCACGAAACATTTTCATAAAGAGTTCAAATTGATAATTATTTCGTTCTTGTGCCTTTTCCTTGTTTCGTCTTGATGGGTAGGGTAAAGGTGGTGTGGGTTGGGGCAAATTAGGCATAAGCATCGGCCTTGGAATCTCGGGTTCCATGATTGGTGTAGGTTCAACCGTAGGTGTGGTATGAGCGGTACTTCGTGGGCTTGAGATGTGCTCCTTTTCAACCACAACCTCGGGTTCTTTCTCTTTTTCCTTCTCCATAGAAGTACTTAGACGAGAAATGGGTTCTTTAAAAGTTTTACCACTACGAGTAGTAATAACCTTCAATTCTCCTCTCGGGTTCACGATGGTATCACTAGGAAGACCACCCGAAGAAGAGGGCTTACACATGATAGCTTCAAACATTTTAGCCATACGGTCTTCAAACTTAGATTGCCTAGCATCCGCTTTTAACAATTCTTGCTTAATCTCATGTTGTCCTTGCTCTATTCTTTGTTGATTTTGTTGGAGTCGTGTGACATTTCCTTCCATTTTATTAGCATGAGTTTTAAGTTCATTAGCAAGTTCGTTTTTAAGCTCGTTTTTCAACTCGGACCTTAAGCTAACCATCTCACGTTGCATATTGTCAAACTTAGCATCATTAGCCTTAGCATAATTCAAAAATTCTCCTTGAAGATTTTTGGTGTGATCGTTTTGAAAACCTTGGGCATTGTTTTGAAAATCACGGTTTTGGTTTTGGTTTGAAATTTGCCCATTTCCACTTTGGTAATTACCTTTGTTATAATTTCTTTGATTTCCTTGGTAACTTCCACCTTGGTTGTTGTTGTTGCGATAATTATTAGCATTTTGATTTGGTGGAGCTTGATTTGAACGTGAACCTTGACCGATTTGGTTGTAAGTTCCCGTGGCTACAAAAGCATTCGAAGTGTTACCATCCGCGGTAATGCACTCAGAAAGATCATGAGCTCCCCCACACGACAAACAACTTTTAGAAACCGCTTTGACCGAAGCGGTGTTGGAAGCTTCTTGAGCCTTCCAATGGGACATAAGGTTAGCAAATCTATCGAAAAATCGGTTTTCTTCATTTGCTTCATCATGTAATGCATTGATACTTTGAGACGATGATGAGCCCCTTTTGGCAACACTCGGTGTGTGACGAGGGCTATAAACCTTAGACCTATTCTCGATTATGACCAAAGCTTCTTCAACCGTTTTACACAAAAAATTACCACCCGCGGCGGCATTTAAATAATCTCTTTCATGATCGTTAAGTCCATTGTAAAACGTGTCGATTTGGTGCAAATCGGAAAAACCATGATGAGGACATTCATGTAACATCTCCTTAAACCTATTCCAAGCCGTAGAAAAACATTCATTTGATTCTTGTGAAAATTTAGAAATCTCATTTTTCAAATGCGTAGTCTTAGAGGGCGGAAAAAATTGGTTCACAAACTTCGAAACGAGATCCTTCCACGTCAATATAGAATTGGGTGGCTCTTTCTCTAACCAAATTTTAGCGGGCCCCGCTAAGGAATACGGAAATAACATCATCTTAATCGAGTCATTCGAGACATCCTTAAATTTGCACGTGGCGGTAAGACGATTAAATTGGCGGATATGGTTGTGCGGATTGTCCTTCTCATCACCACGGAATTTGTTGTTTTGGATCATCGACAACAAACCCGTTTTAACCTCAAAATTCTCCGCAAGGATTGCGGGAATCACAATAGCTTCTCCATAACCCTCGGTGGGTGCTTGAAGTAACTCCATCATAGTTCGATTCGCCATGGTCGGTTCTTCTCGTACAATGGGTTCGTCAATAGGAGACTCCTCACTAGAATGAGTGAGTGATTTGTTTCTTCGTTTACGAGCACGTCTAGCTTTAGAGCGAGTTTGCATAAACGTCACGTACAACGAGAAGGCGAGCAAAGAAGATTCTTTTTGGTATTTTGTGTTTTTTCAATTTTTTTTGTGGTTTTTGATTGTATTAACCTTTTGGAAATTGGTGAATGTATTAAGTAGACAATGAGTCCACAAATCTCCTCACTAATCAAATCTCTTGATTAAAAAGGCCTCAAGGAATGAAAACGATCACGTGGAGTGAACGCCTTCGATGACTTTAGAACGATGGTGGAACACCAAATCGTTCAAGAGGGTTTAATCAATATGAAACCAAGAAAATATATGATATGTAATAATACTTTGGGCGGCAAAACCCTCGATTCACTCTCAAAATCAAATACGCACAAGCAAGCGGAGGAAACGAGGCGGCGCGAAGCACTTAAGAGCCTTTTTCCTTTAGGTCGTGAAATACAACCGCCTTATACCCACCTTATAGTTTGTATTATCAAAATCAAGCTTCACGAAAGTATTTATCTATTTTTGCCTTTTTCTTTGGTTTGAGATTCGAATACAATGATCGAGTGATGAAATCCCGAATCAAGGTTGTGATTGCTCACGCTGTCGACGTACAGTCGGTATTTGGCCCGGCCCAACAGGCCCGCGGCCCACACACACCTAACTTATCCTTCAAGAAACCCTAACACTATATAAACAGGGGTAGGGGTCCCATTCTACAACAGGTTCTCTCTCATAACTGCACTTCTTATACCACATATTCATCCGATACTAACTTGACCGTCGGAGGTGGACCCCGGGGCTCCGGCCTCGGGTCCACGTCTAACCGGTTTACCTTTGTTTGCAGCATTACTCAGGACCGGGAAAGACGATGAACGGCCCAGGAGAGTCGTCAGACCGGCCTAGCCAAATTATGCTCCAAACCGAAAAACAATATAGTATACAATATAGTAATAATATTCTACGTATACAATATAGTAATAATATTCACACAAAAACCGAAAAACGATAATACGTATTAATAGAGTGCTATTAATACAATTACTATTATGGCTAATATAGAAAACAACAATGGTTCAATCAAAACACAACACGCCTCCCCGGCAGCGGCGCCAAAAATGATAGTGGTAAATTCACACTTGTTTAGGAAAACTAGGTAAAAGCGGTAAGTATTAAGCGTACGTTTAGGAAAACGTAAACACTTATGACCCTAAATGGGGATCGTTCTCTCGAGGAGGCACGTGTGTTGTGTAATGAATGATTGATTTATGTTTTTGATTATTAATGAGAAGAAAAAGAAAAGAAAATGACGAAGACGAAAAAAATAGAAAAATAAGGCAAAAACACTACTAGAAAGTTACGACGTAGAAACGTAAAAAGCACAAAATTTAAAATTTTAATCTAAAAATTCCTAAAAATTACTAAAAATCCCAAATAATATTCTAAGAGTTTACAAAAAATCCAAACTTGCCAAAACCTTTTAATTAATTTAATAATGACTTTTTAATGCTAATTAAAGCCCTAAAAATCACTTTTAAATATTAAAAAGCCCTAAACAAGATTTTATAATTTGTAAACCTCAAAAATGACCTAATTAAACTAAAAACTATTTTTAAAAATTTTAAAAACAAATTAAACTATTTTTAAACTCCTAAAAACTATTAAAATCTATTAAATCTTAAATTAATTCTAAAAATTAATTGAAAAGCCTAAAAATTAATTGCAAGTGACAAAGGTCCTATTTTAATGTCTAGAATCTAGGAAAAATGAAAAAAAATTAAAAATAAAACTTTGAATTTTAATGAATAAAATAATAATAAAATAATCCAAAAAATAAAAAGTTCTCAAATAAATTCTAAAAAATTCTCAAAAATCCTAAATATTCTAACTAAGAAGAAAATGCAAATTAAAGTTCCTAAAACCTTTTAATTAATTTTATATTAATTTTTAAAGTTGTCTAAAAACCCTAAAATTAAATAAAATTAAAAATTAAAGTTTTTGAAAACTTTTTGATATGTAAACCTCAAAAATATAAATTAAAACCTAAAAATTATTTTTCCTAACTTAAAAACTACTTTTTTCTATTTTTTTATGAATTTATAAAAACCGGATAATAAATAAATGATAAAAAATTAATAAAGAAAGGGAAAAATAAAGAACCAAGCTAGAAAAATCTTAAACCCTATTATAACCCTAAGAAAAATGAAAAGGGGCCAAAAAGCCAACCCAATAAGCTCAAAAGAGCTTATTTAGTCACGGCTTATTTGGAAAAGTCAAAAGAAGAAAGGGGTTAAGTAACTTTTGTTTTCAACCTATAACAGAAAAACACATCTAGATCAACGGTAGAGCTCTTTACTCCTCCTTCGAGAGGTCGAGGGTTCGAGCCCGTTGCGGGTGATGTTTTGCAATTTTTTTTCTTTTTTTTTTTTCTTTTCCAATCCAAACTGTGACACTTAATAAACTAGAAACACAAATCCAAAACACTTTTTACACAAGAGTTAACAAGATTTAAGTAAAAACGTGACAGATTGATGTTTGATGAACACAAGCTTTTTTGGTCTTTCTTCACCAGTGAACAAACCAAGAGGTCTTGGCTTAATGAGCTTTGTATGTGGTGATTTTTTGGAACAAAGGGCACCCCTACACTCTTTCTGAGTGTAGGGAGTCAAGCAAGCAGAAAAATACACACTTAGCTCAAACAAACTCACAAAACAAGGCTCACTTAAGCAAATAAGAGTTGCTGCAATCTTTTACAAGGTCTGGTGGTTTTATAAGCTAGCTACTTGCAACCTAGTGACTCTTAAGCTAAAATATTTTACACACAATAGTACCAATAAGCATACAAACCAACTTTAATCCTAATACACTCTATCTCTTAACAGATTATGAACTTAGAACAAAACTTACATAAAACCAAGCAGAAAAGGATATGACAGATTTTAAGCATACTTGTTTCACTTTTCTCTTCCAAACTTGCTTCCAGTCTTTTCCAAGTTAAACTGAAACCTAAATACTACCTATCACAATCCTACTTACCCTCCCTAAAACGTTTTTAAAACATAATTTAAGATTTTTACCCTGCTAAAACACGAATCCAAACAGCCCTTTAAATCTTGAAAACAATTTTTAACAAATCAATTCCTTCTTAAATCTAACCAAACTGCTTCAAATAGCATCTAGCATGCATACAATATCATTTGAACCCAAATCAATCCAACAATATACACTTAACATGCATTTACACAAATCTCATTCAAATTCAACCAAAGTGAAATTTTAAAGGGAAAAATTGTTCCTTACCAAAGAACCCTACATCCAAGGTCCTTTGTGGTCGCAATACCACTTCCTACCAACTGGGGTTGGTGCTGAACAATGATCAACAACAAATCAAACCTGAAAAAAAAAAATCAAAACAGAACAAGAACAAAGTATATATAAAATCTGATTTTTCAAAACCTTTTTGAAAAACTTTAACACAAACCTTGAAAACTTGTTTGAAAATCTTCTTATTATCTACAAATCAAAGGGTGCTATTCCACTTTCACTTCCTAACACACTTGATTTATGAAGTTTATAAAAAATCTTTCCAAACCTTTTTGAAAAAAACTTAAACACACAAAACCTTTCACAAATTTTAATGGAACTCAGTCTTTGCATATAACATACACCAAACTTTTATCAAGATTAAAAAGGAATTACTATTGCACATAACAAATACCAAACTTTTAATTTTATAAAAGGGAAATACAAATGTTATGCAAAAACTGGAACAAAGGGGTTTCCACAGGTTGGACCTCCTTTTATAGGCTAAATGGACTATTCTAGAATCTATGAATAAAAAAGTAATAAACTTAAACCCTAATTCTGGAAATCTCAAAAATGCCCCTTTCTTCTTGACGAATTCTTGGTCAAAAAAGTGTCCCATGTGAAATGCCAGCTGTGGAAAGCAATCTTGGACGTTTAACACTCCTTGGAGGCAAAGGAATGACTTGGAGTCGTTAGATGTGTCGGGTGTGGTTTTTTGTGCGAAAGAGATGGAGCAGGGAGGACACGTGGAGGGTGTGAGGTGGTGGGGGGACCAAAACAAAGGTGGGGTTTAGGTGAGGGGAATCTCAATTAGCAATCTGGAGCTAATTAGGGATTAACCCTTTGGATTTGGCTCAATTGAAACTGGGGTGGGGATTAGGGTTCAAGGATGATTAGCCTAGTTTTAATCTAATTTGGGTAAACAACTTTTTAAAAAGTTGTTATGGTGGGAAAAGATGGGATTAGTGGGTGGGTTGACCGGTTGACCAATTATTTAAATTAATAAACCGGGTTAAAGGGTATTGGGATTGGGGGTGTATTGGGCTAAAGGAAGAGTATTTCATTACCAGTCCATTCTAACGTAGGCACTAGTTAAATGGCTTGCAAGGTCAGTCCAATCCAGTTAAGTCCTTTTCATCCACAGTCCAAATCCAATTGCAATTTTAGTCCTTTTTGTCCATTTTGCTAACTTTTGCACTTTTGATAATTCTCCAAGGGCATTTCTTGTATAATCTTCAAACTTCATGGACCATACTTGTATATTTGATATTTGGAGGGTCAAATATGACAAGTTCTTCAAAGATGAGGGGCCATTTTTGCCAATTCTTCAAACTTGAGGGGTCTTTTTGCAAAATTCCATAAATGAGCTTGGTTCATTGTGCGTCTTCGTTTCCTGTGTTCGCTTTTGATTGATTCTTGTGATCGTTTGTCCATTCCTCAATATCCGTACCTAAAAATACACAAGTAACAAACACGAGCATATATTTGGCATATTTTATGATATTTTATGCATTTTAAAGCCGTTTTGGACGATGAGACCATGTATAAAAGCAGTCTCATCAATGGGATATATTCATATTCGTTAAATGTTTTCGTCTGTACCTGATTTGAAATTCTCTCGCGTAGATTATGCGTTGACCTTACTCTTTTAAGGTTAGTTATGTCTCCAGATATCCTTGAAATTGTGAAGGATTATGAATTATTATTAGTCTTTTGAGAAGTTCACATCTTATCGACGGCAATAAAACTGGAAAGTTGATAGTGCCAATAGAATGGATTGATTGATTATGACATGACGACGTTGTCTTAATTGATGGGAACTCGAGTAGAATTCCCCTAAATGATAAGATGATCATTATCAAAAGTGATCTAAATAATTCTTGATGGATGACCATATCCTGTATTTAGATTTGAAATTATACCATGAATGGTTATAAATTAGTCGTAGATCTTGTAATCTAAGAAGAACTTAAAGTAAATTTATTAAAAGATGTTTCTTTTATCTGAAACTTTAGGAGGTATTTATTGGTGAATTGCCTAGACTTTTTCCATTAAGGCAAGTTGAAATTGGTATTGATTATATTCTCGATGTTGCACCTGTGGCGTATGCACCCTATGTCAGCACCATCTGAATTAAAAAGAGTTACCGTACAACTGAGAGAGTTGTCGGATAAAGCTTTTATTCTACCAAGCTCGTCATCATGAAGAGC
This sequence comes from Glebionis coronaria, assembly GCA_025667525.1. NCBI lineage: Eukaryota > Viridiplantae > Streptophyta > Magnoliopsida > Asterales > Asteraceae > Glebionis > Glebionis coronaria. Next base: position 499,363,431 of record CM046877.1, read on the forward strand.
TATGGTGTTATTATTTCTTATATTTATTGATTACCGTGAACTAAGTAAATTGACGATTAAAAATCTATATCCACTACCCAAGATGATAGATTTGTTCGATGGTTCTAGCATATGTTCTAAAGATTTGATCCACGGCATGGTTATCATCAACTTCGCATCCGCGAAAAAGATTATCTATTCCAATCACTACATCTGGGACACGTAATGAACATTATGAGTTTCACGTGATGTCGTTTGGATTGACTAATACACATGTAGCATTCATAAATTTAGTGAATCACATGTGTAGGTTGTAATTTGATAAATTCATGCGTGTGATCATTAAGGACCATTTATTTGTTTATAAGAATAAGAATGAGTTAATAATTAGTTATAGACTGCCCTAAATTGGCCGAACGATAAAAATTTGTACCTTGAATATTTAACATATCATTTAAGACTTAATCCTTTACATTATTTGACCGTGTGATTAATAGAAAATGGAATATATATTGACTCTTCAAAGATTAGAGCCATTAAGGCTTTGGGTTTTACCAAAAAGAAAATGGAAATATGTTTTGACAAATGTTTTAACAAAGGATTTTTAAGGGATTATTCCCTTATACACAAATCATTTAACTAAACTCCTGTTTAGGGGTAAATGTTTGTGTATACTTCTAGACATCTTAAGAAGAATTGAGGAAACTATATAACTTATGACTTGAAATTTGAAACGATAATTTTCGCTTTTCAACTAAGAAAAATTTTGACCAAATTATAAACAAAGATTTTCGAACAATTACGGATCTTATTAATTATTTTTGATAAATCAATAAAGATCATGTTAACTAAATTCAAACTCATTTTGAAGCATTTTTATATGATTGAACAAACTGAGAAAATTGAAAAACTTTTTGCGTTTGCGATTCATAAAAAATTAAATATTTATTATTTAATTACTTGTAGTAATTATCGACGCTTTAAACGTCGGATTGAGCAAAACTGATAAAAATAATAGTTGAGACGAAACTAAAACTTAGAAAATATATGAAGAAAGAAATTTTGAATGAATACGGTCATGATAATTGTTTCATCGGGGAAGGTGAATGTAATTACTGACACGTTATATAGAAAGGATAAAGAATCAATTAGGATGTGTTCCTTAATAATGACTATGCAAAATAAATTGCCGAACAATTTAAAATATAGCCGATGCTTGCAAAAAGGATAATATATATAATAAAAGGGGTTCGCGGCTAATGTGAACCATTAGAATTAAGAAGCCGATGGAGCCTAAATGATTAAAAGGCCACTTGTGATTGTCTAAATATGGATGATTGTGAGATATAGTTATGTTGGAATCTTGTAAGTATAAGTATTCTATTCTTGTGATTTCTGATTTAATGTATCATTAACAGAAGAAGTTGTACTAATGGAAAATTATGAAGGCAGATATCGCCTCATACATTAGTAAACATCTAACTATTACAAAGGTCATCATCTGAATTAGATTCGATTTGGGTCATCGTCGACAGACTGACCAAATCTACTAATATCATTCTTGTTAATGATAGATTCTTGATGAAGAAATTGACTCTTTTGTATTTAAAGGAGTTGTGTAAACATGGTGTGCCTGTATCGATCATCTCTATCAAGATCCTCGCTTCGCATTGAATTTCTAGAGATTTGCTCAGAAGTCATTAAGAACGAATCTTGATGAGAGTACTGTGTACCACCCCAATCGAAGGGACGAGGTAAAGTAACAATAAAAAATACTATAAGTGTTGTTTTATGCTTGAATGATTGACCTTTGGTAATAAACCGTATAATCGCTTTCCTTAGGAAAGATTGTCATTGATAATTATCGTATTAGGATCAAGATCTAATCTTGTGAGGATATAAACTAGAGCATCTGTAAGCAGGAGTTGGGATGAAGACACCCGACATACACCCATAGTGAGTTGGACATGTCTTTTAGGTTTAAGGTTCCCTATGATGATGAACCTAACCTTACAAAATACCCGACCTGCGAGACCTGAAATGATTATTGAAATTAGGATCTGATTATTGACTGCCGGTAGTGGGCAGGAGGTTATGTGAATATGAAATGTAGATCTTGAAGTGCCAGATGGGTAGCGAAGTTGTGGCAAAAATTTTAACCATGGAAAAATGAAATGATGATCTGAAAGATCATGGGATATAAGTCCCCGTTGTATGGGACCATTGAGATGATGTAAAAGTTGGTTTGAAAGGCATATAAGCTGGATCTACCCTAGGACTTCAAGAGCTACGTGAATTATGTTTAGTATATCGAACTTGATAAAATGTCTATCCAGTGAGAATTTGATCACTTCTTGATGAAGTTTAGATCGGCGAAAAGTTGCATTCATCAAAAACCCGTGAACATCATGGATAGAGAAAGTAAGTCAACATTAAGCCTGATCTTATTCCCGTAGTTATGTTTGATGAAACTCGCGTATTGTAATGAATTACACTTGTGAGAAAAGACCGAATGTGGAGGAAATGCCCACATGGCTTTAACTCTATAAAAAGCAAGTAGTAAGGTAAGATGATCTTTGAGGACAAAGATCCTGTTTAGGGGTAAATACTGTGACAATCCGTCAATTTATGGTTGATATTTTATTCTCAATATTTAATTGAAAACATTATTTTAATGTTATATTATGAACTCACTTATTTTTGGGAAGAAATTTGGATTTACGTCTTGAAGTAGCATCAACTACGTCTATACCGGAGGATTCTACGTTACGTGCTCGCATTTACATACATCGTCTTTGGTGACAGTCTGACATTTCAGGAAATAAATTTATCCATGAATATTATTTTGGAATTTTAAATTTGTGTTGGTTCATAAACTCACAAATTTACGAGAAGAGATTAGGACTTACGATTATAATTTAACGTCCTTTACAACTAAACCAGAAACCTTAGGATTACGTATTTACGTTTTCGAACTCCGTTTTTTATGAGACAATTTTTATTAGATTCGTTTGTGCCGTTGATTCATAATTTATAAAAACGTTTTCGTAAAATGAACCGAGGGCACGCAAATCGAGAAAACTAGAATCGAGGAGTACCCATAATTAAATGGGGATGAGACAAGATAAACTTGTCCCACCCCCTACACATGGGACGGCCACAATACTACACCACACCAACATTGGTGTCAAGTTGTAAGCTAAGTTACTTAACACATGTCCTAAGCTTACAAGTAAGCTAAACTTACCTCAAAACAACACATCTCAAAACCATTTCTTCATTTGTACATGCAATACCACTAAACTCACACACAATCCTCTCATCTTTCCCTCCTTGTGCCGTCCACTTCCACCACCACCACCACCATTTTGATCCAATTTAACCACAAGTCCTATGTTATCTCTACATATGTTGAAGCCAAGTTGAAGTTATGAAGATGGGTGCAAGTTTTAACACCTAAAAAGGTGTTTTCAAAGGAGTCAAAGGCTGATTATCATCAAGGTGTTCATGTAGATGGGTGGTCTTGAAGATGGTCTTGGTTTATCACAAGTTTCTCCATCAAAATCCATGTCTTAATCACAACCTACATCATCTTGGTGGTTTCTGTGATTGAAGCATGTACCGTACATCCGAATCGCCGATAAACCGCTTTCCCACATCAACGTGAGTTCATAGCCTCACACTCTTTTAAATGTTTTTATGACATGTTTTATAAACCCGCGAGGGAGATAACATGTTAGTTTTTATGAATTAGGACACTATTTGTCCCGATTGTTTGTTTATTAATTTGGACCCGAATGATTGTATGACCTGATGAATGATTAAAAGACCCGACAGATGAAATGAAAAGGGATTATTAAAGTTAGGTTATGTCACTAAAAGTCCCATTAGCATGAATCGTGAACTACCGGGATTTGGTAGACGCTTATGCATATAATAGTACTATTTGGGGACGATCACCCCAGTTCGCGCCTTGACGGTTGATCCCCGTCGTGCCACATTGATTGGTAAGCGAATTTATGTATGAGAAGATTTACACAAGCGTGATTATTATGACGACACGCTAACTTAGATGGGAAAATTGAGTTTCGGGCTAGCTACCCGTTGTTTGATGTAGTAAGGTAACAATGTCATGTGGCTTATAATAATCCAATTAACGAAATACTGCTGTACGCACTGAATTACAATAAATTGCCTGACTAGCAATACGGGGTCTTATTATTGATTTTATGTTCGTGTTTTGGTTTTACATAACCATATTCATATAACGATTTTTATTTGTCTTATACAACGTTATAAAACGTATTGTATGATGTTTTTAACGACAATGGTTCGTATAATGATTTTGAAGGCGAAAGCCTATATTATGATTTTGATAAAGATTTGTATAAAATGACTTTGGCTATTTTATAGCCTATTACAATGATTTGTACAAAAATGATTTTCGGTAATAATTTTATACCGATGTTATATTGATGGATTGTATTAAACTCTATGAATTCACTCGGCGTTATCGCTGACCTTTTCTTTTAACATGTTTTATCTCAGGTACTTGAAGGTAATTCTCGGGAAGACAACAAGAATTCATGGCCCGCACTTAAATAATAATTTCCATTCAAATGCTTTGTAAAACCTGTATGAAATACAATGACTTGGGACCAATGTAACTTTGATATTTATGAATGGAAATGCTTTACTATTAAACGACACGATTTTTAAGCGTTGTCTATGATGTGAGTAATGTGCTATCCCGTAACACCAACGAGTCTTCCGCTGTATTGAATTGCATAAATTTGGGGGTGTTACAGATGAGACTGCAATTATACATAGTCTCATCGTCCAAATCGGGCTTAAAACGCTTAAAATATAATCAAATTACCCAAATATATGCTTGTGTTTGTTCATTGTGTATTTTAGGTACGGATATCGTGAAATCAACAACAGATCACAAGAATCAAGCAAAAACGAACACGGGAAACGAAGTCGCACAAAGAACCGGACCCGAATCACGATCTTACAAAGAAGTCCTTGAAGTTTGAAGATTTGGCAAGATTGGTCCCTCTACTTTTGAAGACTTGTCATTTTAAACCCTTGTAAAACTCAAAATTACATTAAGGGTCCCTAAAATGACAAGAATGTGCAAGATTAGTCCTTGAAGAATGCAAATGTTGCATAAAATACCCCTTTGACAAGTTTGAGAAACTTTTTGTGGTCAAAATGCAAAAATATAAAGTTTCATATAAAGGGAAACTATGTTTGGGTTGATTAAAATGGAAATGAAAAGAAGAAAGAAAAAGGACGACCAAAAGGGGCAGACAGCATAACTTACACCCTCCAATTACCACCTGTCACATCACCACCCTTACCCCACTCCACCACTAATACTTCGCCACATCACCACCCATAACCCACGTCACCCCCTTTTCCATATTATTATTTATCTTAGTTTATTTTTTTTTAACTAATACTTATAATCCCCCATTAACGGGAAACAAGTCTTGTAACACCATATTTCCCCCAAACAAATCATGAACCCTAAAAACTAATCAAGCCCTAATCAAAGGGGTTTTGGTTATGTATTTACAAAAAGTTGATTAACCATCATATTAACCATTCCCCATCCCTAAAAATGGTCCCCCATTGCCCAAGACCTCCCACATGGCTTGCCCTGCTACATTCCAAACAAGAATCCAAGATTGTACAGCCCCATCAACGGCTCAAGTGTTTTCCTTCTTCCCAAAGACATCACCAACGTGGGAGATTGATCCATAACAGCTCACTCCAACTGGCAAGATCACATGAAGGTTTGACCAAGATTATGGATTTTGAATTCAAGGGCATTCTAGGAAGTTTATTAGCTTAGGGTTTTCATTTTCTATGTATTCTAGATCTTTCCTTGTACTAGTATATAAGGGTATCGCATGTGAACCCTTATCTCTTGTTCCAGCCTTATGTATTGTTTTCTTTAATCAATGAATATTTTTAGTGTTGTTTTATAAACCTTGTGTAACACCCCCAATTTCGTGTCATAGCAGCGGAAGGGTCATTGGGTGTTACTGTCATGGTTAAATCTGAATATCATAGAAAACGCCTGAAAACGAGTCGTTTTAATAAAACATACATCCATTCATTATTTAAAGGTAAAATAGTTCACACACGGTCCCAAATAGTTTCAAAGTTTACACATCATGACAAACAACAAAAGTTTCTTTGAATGGACATAGTTTAGGAAAAGCGGGCCAAAACATTTCACAAGCAAGCTACACGAAACCGCCTTCCTTTGAGTGCCTTCTTCATGGACCTGAGATAAAACATGCTATAAAGTCAACAAAAATGCTTAGTGAATCTATAGAGTTTAAATTTAATAAACGAACACAAGTATTCTGAATAAACCTTCAATGGTTGACAATCATGTGGATCAGACATAATCATCGTTGTTATTACATAAGTCTCATGACATTGAACGTTAACATATATTATTTCAGCCCAACACACCTAGCCAAGTGCGTATATTTCTCTTATACAATTGCATCCGATGTTTCATTACTAGTGCATCACAACACCACGCGATAGCTAGTCGCGACCGGACTGGGCGTCACCCCGATAGATCTATCCATAGTATTAGCGTTCATTCGATTAACAATTCATGATTCAATGGGTCTTTTTAAGGCTAGAAGCAAACTTATGTAAATAACTTTCATCTAGCATACAATCGGGTCCTTTGTGTTCTATTTTAAAACATGCATGTTATCCCCCTCGCGGGTTTTAAAATCTTTATAAGATATTATAAAAGTGAGGCTATAGACTCACCTTGGTACAATAGTAGTAATATGACGATCGCCGACGATAAGTGATGCCCGTTAAACACGAAGACCGCAACCTACCAAATAAGGCGCGTTCATTAATAAATGACTCAAGTATAAATAATACTTAAATAATACAAAACTAAAATTTATAAAACCATGACAATCTCAAAAATAATAATAGTACAAGTGTACTTCTATACCTTTTACATGTTAACTTTATTAGACTACATCATCGATAAAAATCTGCTGGTACTTACCGAAAGTACAAGCTCATTTACCTTACTTAAACTATTCCGTATTCGACGAAACTTGGTCACAAACTCACATATAATATGAATAAGACTCAGATTAAGTTTCATTTAAAAATATTACTTCTAAGACCTTCTGCCCGACACACCTTCGTGTTATAAAAACCGGACAGATGTACGCCTTCGACTTGTAAAATCATTTTGACATATCTAAACGACTCCATTTATAAAACCGACACCCGGGTTTGAAAATAGACTCATGACCTGAGGTTTAGACTTCAACATCAGTCCTTGAACATTTTTAAAACTCATTCTATAGTCCCCGAGATTCGATCCAAATATCGACAACAATTTTCGGATTGTGCCGATACTCGTCTCCCGGTACACGAATACTATAATTGTTGTAACTTCGCACTCGTTTGGAGTTGAAAGTACTACTTTATATCAAATCGAAGCTAACGAAATTCTCTACGACCCTATATTATTAGTTTAACAAGTTTATTACAGTAAGTAATTCAAAAATGTCCTTTAAGTTACTGCCTAAAATTAACCATCTAAAAATCATACCAATTCAACATTTTGACCCATTTCAACAATTTACATACTTATAATATCATCATAATATTATCATAACACATCTAACTAACTCCTAACACTCTTAAATTTAATTTAATAAAAATCAAATATATAAAAATCATACATGCAACATCATCCCACTACAAATATAATAATAATAACAACATTTATAACCATAAAAATGGATCAAACAAAATGTTCTTCACCAAAATTTTGAAAGAAAAATGAAGTGTATGCATGTTGGAAAATCTTATACCAAAATGATCCTTGTTGTATTTGCAAAGTGGGTCTTTGATTAGATTTGAGTGAATCAAAGTAGAAATCAAAATTTTTGAAGTATATAGGGTAGGGTGGACGGCTAAAATGAAGAACAAGAGAGGGATTTTGTGATTTTTTTGTAAAAATGGTTTTTAAATGAAAACTAGTTAGTGGAAAAATGATATATAGTCCAAGGTTAGGGTAGATTTTGTCATTTAGGCATAGTTTTGGGTCAAAAAGTAATTAAATAAGTTAAAGGGTAAAAAATGAATATTTGTCAAAGTTGAAAATATTTACGGGACTCGGGTTTCGTAAAAATACTTTTCAAAAGTTAAAACGCTTCATAAATATAATAATAAAGCTTCGACACGACTTAAAACGTAATTAAATCGAAAACGTCGAAAATATAAAATATCGAGACGATCGATAATAAAACATAAATTTTTGGGCATCCGTCGGTATCGCGATCACTAGTAGTTCTCGTCATTTGTTAAAACGTAAAACACGAGAAATAAAGATTAAATATAATAAAATCATTTTTATGATAAATTGAGAATATAATATCGATACCTAACGTATTCCTTGCCGGTTTTCATCTAATCGACATTCTTACGCTAGTTTCATGTCATAACCTTCTCGGTTAGTTGATAATTTGAAATTCTCATTAAATAAACACGTAATACGTAATAGTCGAGATTAAAATAACGACCAGAAATAGACGGATTGTCACATTGTCCCCACCAAATTAGGATCTTCGCCCTCGAAGATCAACTTGCGTTCTTGTCCGATCGCTTGTTGAAATCAAAGAGATTAGGGTAATTCTACCACATTTGGTCTTCTCGTTCCCAAGTATACTCCGGTCCTCTCCGAGAGTTCCATCGAACCTTAACGATAATGATTCGGCTTTGCTTCAGTTGCTTGACCTCGCGATCCATGATCTCGATTGGTTCTTCAATAAAGTGAAACTTTTCATCAACCTTAACTTCGTCCCACGGTATAACGAGTTCTTCATCGGATAAACACTTCTTCAGATTCGACACATGAAAAGTGTTATGAATCCCATACAGTTCTTGTGGTAGTTCAAGTTGGTATGCGACGGGTCCTACTCTAGATGTAATCTTGAATGGTCCGATAAAACGAGGACTTAACTTCCCACGTTTTCCAAATCGTACAACACCTTTCCATGGTGATACCTTTAGCATAACCTTATCCCCCACATCAAACTCCAATGGTTTTCTTCTCACATCCGCATAACTCTTCTGTCGGCTTCGTGTAGACAACAACCTATTCTTGATTTGCACAATCATATCCGTCGTCTCTCTGATCATCTCTGGTCCAGTAAGTTGAGCATCACCAACCTCACTCCACCGAACGGGTGATCTACATTTTCTCCCATAAAGTGCTTCAAAAGGTGCAGCTTTAATACTCGCGTGATAACTGTTATTGTACGAGAATTCAGCCAAAGGTAAGTGCTTATCCCAGCTACTTCAAAGTCTATCACACAAGCACGCAGAATATCCTCCAAAGTTTGAATAGTTCTTTTGCTTTGCCCATCGGTTTGTGGATGATAGGTTGTGCTCATATCCAAATTGGTTCCTAAAGATTTCTGAAGTGATCTCCAAAATCCAGAAGCAAAACGACTGTCTCTATCGAAAATGATTGAAATAGGAACACCATGCTTACACACGATCTCCTTCAGATAAATGTCGGCAAGTTTCTCCAAACCGAACCTCTCATTGATTGGAATAAAATAAGCGGATTTAGTTAAACGGTCGACAATAACCCAGATTTCATCGAACCTAGACGGTGTCCTTGGGAGTTTCGTGATGAAGTCCATCGTAATTCGCTCCCATTTCCAGATTAGAATTTCAGGTTGGACAAGTAATCCTGACGGCTTCTGATATTCAGCTTTCACTTTTGCACACGTTAAGCATTTCGCGACGTATGATGCAATATCAGCTTTCATATTCGGCCACCAGTATAAATTTTTCAAGTCTTGGTACATTTTGTCCGATCCAGGATGAATAGAATACTTGGACTTATAAGATTCTAACATGATCAAGTCTCTCAGTCCACCACCAGATTCGACCTCTCAAACATTTGATACCATCGGATCGCGTCTCAAATGTTTCACCATCTCCTCTAAATCTTTTGGCTGCAATATTTTCCTTCTTACACGCTTCGATTTGTGCGTTTCGGATCTGCTCAGGTAAGTTATTATGAACTGTCACCACCGAAGCACGCACTCGAATCGGTTTCTCCCTTTCTTTTCGACTTAACGCGTCAGCTACCACATTCGCCATTCCAGGATGATAACGAATTTCACAGTCGTAATCACTCAAGAGTTCAACCCATCGACGTTGCCTCATATTCAGCTCCTTTTGATCCAATATATATTACAGGCTTTTGTGATCAGTGAATACTGTACACTTTGTACCATACAGATAATGTCTCCAAAGTAACAGAGCAAAAACCACAGCGCCCAATTCCAAGTCGTGGGTGGTGTAGTTCTCCTCATTTTTCCGTAATTGTCTAGAGGCATAAGCGATCACCTTTTCACGTTGCATGAGAACAGCACCGTATCCTTGAAGAGATGCATCACAATAAACAACAAAGTCTTCACTTCCTTCAGGCAACGATAAGATCGGCGCACTACAGAGTTTCATCTTCAGGGTTTTGAAAGCTTCTTCTTCTTCATCGCCCCACACAAACGGTTTATTCTTCTGAGTCAGCTTAGTTAATGGTTTCGATATCAAAGAGAATCCTTCAATAAACTTTCGGTAGTAACCAGCCAAACCTAGAAATTGTCGCACTTCAGTTGGAGTGGTTGGAGCACTCCAATTCTTAATGGCTTCAATCTTCGCAGGATCAACATGTACCCCACTTTTATCAATCACATGCCCACAAAATTGTACAGAATTAAGCCAAAAATCACACTTTGAGAATTTAGCGTACAACTTTTCGTCCTTTAACAAGTTCAAGATAATTATTAAGTGTTCGGCATGCTCTTCCTTGCTCTTGGAGTAGATTAGAATATCATCGATGAAAACGATCACGAATTTATCAAGATACGGCTTACAAATGCGATTCATTAAGTCCATGAATACAGCAGGTGCATTAGTCAAACCAAAAGGCATAAGTCGGAACTCATAATGACCATAATGAGTCCTAAATGCCGTAATAAGAATATCTTCCTCGCGTACACGAAGTTGATGGTAACCAGAACGAAGATCAATCTTGGAGAAAACACGAGAACCTTGAAGTTGATCGAATAGATCATCAATTCTTGGAAGCGGATAACGATTCTTGATCGTCAGCTTATTCAGCTCTCGGTAATCGATACACATACGGAACGAACCATCTTTCTTCTTAACGAATAAAACAGGAGCTCCCCAAGGTGACGAACTCGGTCGTATAAAACCCTTATCAGATAGTTCTTGCAATTGCACAGTTAACTCCTTCAGCTCGGATGGTGCTAAACGATATGGCGCACTAGCCACGGGTGCAGCACCAGGAATTAGATCAATTTGGAATTCTACTTGCCTTGGAGGCGGAAGCCCTGGCAAATCTTCCGGAAACACTTTAGGAAAGTCACGAATGACTGGAACATTTTCGATACGTTTCTCCTTCGATTCCTTCTCCGATACATGAGCTAGGAATAACTCACAACCTCTTTCGATATACTTACGAGGTTTAATGCACGAAACGATTTTTAGTCGAGAATTACATTTATCAGCTTCGATAACTAAGGTCTTGTCATCTAAAGGAATCCTAATTTTTTTTCTCCACACAGGATAGACGCATTATACTTGGACAGCCAATCCATTCCGATAATAATATCAAAACTTCCCAATTCGACGATCATCAAGTCTATCTTAAAAATACGGTTCAGAAGATTAAGAGAACATCCTAAGAGCGCACGATTGGTACTCACTAATTTACCATCAGCTAGTTCTACTTCATAACTCGCGTCTATTCGACTGGTTTGATATCAATTAAGGTACTAAAACTTGCAGATACAAAGCTTTTGTCCGCACCAGAATCAAATAAAGTTGTAGCGTAACGGTTATTCAGTAAAAACGTACCAGTAACAACTTTCGGGTTTTGCTTAGCATCAGCTTCTCCTAGTTGATAGGCTTTTCCTTGATTATCACCACCACGTGCCTTCTTCTGCGGTTCAGGGCATTGATTGTTCATGTGTCCTTTACCTTGGCAGTTAAAGCAAGTCATTCCTTTCCTTCCTGGTCCCCAACAGTCTTCAGTCTTGTGCCCTAGCTTGTTACACTTTACACACTTAGCACATTCACCAGGTATGAATCCTCTTGCAGCGTTGACATCGGTTTCCCTTGTCAGCAGGTGCAGTTTCAATCATTTCATTAGCATTACTCCTCCTTCGGTTCTGATTCCTATTGTGAGATTTATGGTTATCACCTCGATCATCACTTTCCACTTCAGACTTTTCTTTTACTACCTTCAGCAGCACCATCAGCCTTATCTTGGATAATCTGTCCCATCAGTTGGTAGGCCATTCGAATGGCTTCATCAATATTGGTAGGTTTAGATGAGGTCACATCACCACGGATGTTGGCAGGTAAGCCTCGAATATACTGCTCCACCTTCAGATATTCTGGGTTAACTTTATTTGGACAAAGTAGAGCAAGTTCATGGAATCTGTTTGTGTATCCATCGATATCAGTACCCATGTTAGAAATACGTTTTAACGTATATTAGAAGTATCGGTCACTCCACAATATGATTTATGTTGTAATAGCTCGTAGTTAGCAATTAGTTAAATGTTACTTGTTAAGTTAAGTAAGAACCGGTCCATGGGCTTGTCATGGACCGGCCCAAGCCCATTGTAAGCTTGGAGTATAAATACCCCTTTTCACCATGGAAAGGGGTTGTTGTTGTTCATTTTGCACTTTCATATTAATAAAATCATACACATTTTCTCTCACTTTCTCTCTCTAGTTTCTCTCACTAGAAAACATCAACCCACTTCATAGATTCATAGGTTATCAATATTCTACATTTGGTATCAGAGCTATGGGGTGATTTAAGGTAAGGATTGTGTTGCTTTTTTAGTTTTTGAATCAATTAGTGATCTTTAGAAAAAATCAATCTTGAATCTTGTTGTTTTTGGTGTTTTTTGTTATTGGGATTGATTGATAAGGATTGGGTTTAGCTTATTTTGGTAAAAATCATAAAACTTTTTGTGGTTTTGGATCAAAAATCGGAGTTAAAAGCTGTTTTTTAAGTCTCGGAAACATTTTTTCCAGTTTATTCTGAATAGGGATTCCGGATAGAAAGTTTTTCAGAATAGAAGGTTTATTCCGAATAGACATTCCGAATAGGACAATATTCAGAATAGAAGAATTTTCCGCATAGACTTTCCGGATAGAAGGGTTTTTCCGAATAGCAGCAATTTTTCCGAATAGCATAATTCTTTCCGAATAGCCAATATTTTCCGAATAGCCAAAAACTTTCCGAATAGCCAACATTTTTCCGAATAGCCAGTATTTTTCCGAATAGCCAAAATTTTTCCGAATAGGAGAAATATTCCGAATAGCTTTCCGAATTGCCCATCATTCCGAACAGCAGGTTTTTCGAATTGCCTATTATTCCGAATAGCAAAGTTTTCCGCATAAGGTTTATTCAGCATAAGGTTTATTCCGAATAGGGCATTTTCCGCATAAGGGTATTCAGCATAAGTTTATTCCGAATAGGTGTTATTCCGAATAGGGTTTATTCTGAGTTTGGGTTATTCCGTATAAGCAAGTTCAAGGGGTATTTGAGTTTTTTCGACGATCTTTAGTGGATTTAATCTTGATTACAACCAACACAACATAAATTCTCAACCTTTCTTCACTGCTCGATCAACCGATAATCTTTGAGTCTTTTAAGTGATCACAATGAATCCAAGTTCATTAATGCCTCAGATGACATCTCTTACGGATATCTCGATCATAACGGGGACTGATAGTCGTCCACCGATGCTTATTAAAGAGGTGTTTGAGGCATGGCAGGGCCGTATGATGCAATACTTGAAGGGTAAACCAACATACGGAAGGCTTATGGTCAAATCGATTTTGAATGGTCCACTCGACTATGGTACCATTGTGGCAAATAACGTGTCTCGACCAAGAGAATATGAAGAACTCACACCGGCACAACAACTCATTGCTGATGCTGATGAAAAGGCTCTACAGACACTTCTCCAAGCTCTTCCGCATGATATTTATCGTATGGTTAGTCAATATACGGTTGCCAAAGATTTATGGGAACGTCTAAAGGTGTTGTTACAAGGTACGTCTCTCACCAAACAGGAAAGGGAGTGTCAGCTATATGATCTGTTTGATAGATTCACGTACAGCCCAGGGGAAACACTACACGATTATTACTTCAGATTCACTACTCTAATGAATGATCTGAATGTATACAATCTCGTGATTGCTCCATTTCAGGTTAACACCAAGTTCTTGAATACTTTACCTCAAGCTGAATGGGGTGAGTATATTACCGATGTGAAGTTAACCCGGGATTTGCATAAGTGCAACTTAGATCAAATCTATGCTTTTCTTCAGCAGCATGAGAAGCATGTGATTATGCACCGTTCTCCTCGCGGTATGTACCCAGATTCCTTAGCTTTGATGGCGAATCAACCAAGCTTGTCACACAACAACACACCTTATATCTTGGGACATCAAGCCTATCATCCATCACCTTACATGACACCAACCTTCCCACAATACTCGATTCTACCGCAACCACCCACCTCACATCAGCAACAATATCAGTTCAATGCACCTTCACCACAGTATGCTTCACAACTTCATCCAACAAATGTTGCACCTTATGCTCAGCCTTCATATTCTTCTTATCAAGAGAATGCAGCATATCCAACAAGCTACCCTGATCAAATGAGTATTCCTTCTACTGATTATGCAGCTCATCCAGATCAAGCACTGTATTGTGATGATGAGGAAGTCCCCGTTCCTGTATTCCAATAAGGAGCTGACCCAGTTGAAGTGCTAACTACTATGTCTGCTTATCTCACACGAACTTTAAGCAAACGAGGATACAGAGGATCAGCTCCTACCAACAATCAGTTGAGGAATTCATCCAATTCTCGTCAACAAGCTACTATTGAGAATGGCAGGGTCATGGTTCAGCCTATTAAACCATATCAGGGGAGACCTACCACATCAACCACCAATGCTCGCACGGTCAATCAGGCATCAATGGCCAATCCTGCTCCACGGGCTAACTCCACGGGCAAGTTGCGAATGATTACATGTTACAACTGCAAGGAAGAGGGTCACATGTCCAGGGATTGTAAGAAACCCAAGAGGAGAAGGGATGGACAATGGTTTGCAGAAAAGATCTATCTGGTAAATGCTCAAGCACAAGGAAGGGAACTTGATGAAGAGGAGCTTGCATTTCTTGCTGATCCAGGGATTGCTGAACAAGACGTTGTCACTACGCAGAATGCAGCTTACCAAGCCGATGATCTTGATGCGTATGACTCCGATTGTGATGACTTTCAATCTGCAAAGGCTGCTCTCATGGCAACTATCTCCAGCTTAGGGCCAGAAAAGAGATCTGAGGTACTTATTAATACCACCGATAATACCACTGATGCTAGTATTCAACCACATCAAGTTGTGCAAGAGAGTGCTGACTCGAATGAATCTTCGGTGGTGAGTCTTTCAAATGAGGAGACAAACAATGATAGCAATATCAATGTGAGTCCCCAGACTTTGAGTGAATCACAACCGGGACCCATTTCGCAAACGCCTACTCCTGCTCAACAAGATTTGGTCATGGTTCCTGCTACATTACTTAGCCAAATGAATGCTGCACTCTTAAAAACCTTAGCTAAGAATAAGAATTTGTCTGATGAGCTTACCTTAAGCAACGAGAAAGTTCAAACCTTGGAATTAGTGCCTTCGTCTAGTGTTCTAACTAATCTCGAATATGATCATTTTAGAAACAAACAAATGGGTCACTTGCAAGAAATCGAAAACTTAAGAGCAAATTTGTCTAATGAACTTAAAGAAAAGGAGTTAGTGGTCACTAATTTTCAAAAACTTCAAACAGATTTTGAATCACTCGAGTCTAAGAAGAATGAAATGGAGATTAATGCTACTAATAAGATTAGAAGCCTATATTATTTGCTTTTAAGACAATACGCTGCTTCTCAACTAGTTCACTTATTTGATGCTTCATTTAGAGAATTTAACTTATCACGTCAAAAAGGCCTTCCCCCTAATCCACGGTATGCAAAACAAGCTTTAAGACATAGTCCTAGACTTTATAATGCAACTCAATTAGGATTGGCCTTAGAACCGATTGTTTTTCCTGGTGATCGAACAAGTAAGGAACTAGTTGATGAGGATCGGTCATACAATTCTACAAAATATCCCGAGTGTGATTATTTTAAATTGAATAAGGAGCTTGCAAAAACGGATTTTAGAATTCGCTTCCATATGGACAAAGATCTCATAACAGCACCAACCTACATATTAGATGAAGAAAACCCTAGTACTTTTCCTACACTTGTCAATATGGAAGGTCCTAAGGAAATTCCAAAGGATCTTCCACCTGTTAGCACTGTATGGTTAAACTTGCAAGAGATTAATCAATACTTTACTAATTTTGACAAGGTCATTTTGGAACGTACGACTTCAAATGGCCTAAACGCCGGAGAATGGGCTTTCGAACATATGAACGAGGTGTTTAAAAATGAGATCAATCCGTTTGTCGAAAGTCTAAAAGGAATTTTTGCATCTCTTAAGGAAAATCTTGTGTTTGAAATTGGTGAAGTTCAAAAAGTGTTTTATGAAATGGACACCGCTTACGAACTACAACTAGTTGAAAAAGAAAAGATTTTAACCGAATATGACCGATTCTTGTCTGCAGTAATCTCGTGTGATGTGCTTACTACTGTAAATGTTAATTATTCGAATGAGCTTACATCCGCTATGATTAATTGTGATGCTGTGAATATTTGTAATGATATTTGTGATGATGTTTGTGATCTCTCTGTAAATGTTGTTGATACTGTAAATGAGGTAGATAATCATTCTTGTCACGAATCTAACGCTGAGTTTTTAAAGCTACAAGATTCTTACAATTTACTTTCAAAACGCTTTAATCAACTAGAACAACATTGTATATCTTTAGAATTAAAACAACAAACTCAAAATGAGAATCTTTTGATATCAAATGTTTGTGAAAACGGTGTTGAGAGGAGTGACAAGATGATTGCAATTGTTAAGACATTAGAGGAAGAGATAATGAGATTGAAGAGAGATGTGTCATTAAATGAAACACTCAAAATGGAACTAGAGGCTGCAGAGTCCAAAAACCAGGTCTTAGAAATTAGACTTTCGTCTGTTCTAGGGGAGATGGATCGGACAAGACAGGGACTATCCGCTCTTTATGGTTCACTAGAAGAACGCTTCGCTTTTAATGCGGCACAACAACAATCTTATGTTGAACAACTGAACCAAAAGTGCGAGGAAATCTCTGATTTGAACATCCTGCTCATTGATAAAAATATGGTTTTGGCTGAGTTAAAGGAGACACTTCTTCTCACCCGACAAGAAGTTGTTGATAACTTAGCTACAGACTCTGCACCGTCCACTAGTGCTCCAACAACCAAGTCAGTAGTGCTTTATAAGAACCCGCTTCATAAGAGAAACCCAGTTACCTATGATGATTATATGAGGAATGCCATTAAGCATGTCGATCTTCTTAGGGATATTTTAGATGATCTTTATGCCTTAGATCCCTCAAGTAGCGACTATTATTCGGCTCATGAATATATTAAGCGAGTTCAATATTGCTTGGCATATTTGCAATATATAGGTACACCAGGTTCTGCACTACTTAATAATAGGCCCATTGCTGTAACTCCATTTAATAAGACTCCAGGAGCAAAACCGTCATTGGCACAATCAAGTAAGGCACCTTTAAAATCTGTTGCTAATATTCCCACTTTGCCTTCTACAGGATTAAAAGAGACTACTAAGGCTAAAGGATCGCCACTCAAGAAAGATAAGATCAAGCCCTCCACTAGTAGTGCCAAAAAGAAGAAAGTAGAAGTTCACAATAGGAATGCTAGTTCAGTTTTAAATAAAAAGAATCATGTTAAGACTAAAAGCTCTGCGCCTGTGCAGCAGCCTAAACCATTCGTGAATTCTGATTTGAATTGTTGGAATTGTAATGAATGTATGTTTTCCCAGCGTCATGATTTGTGTCTGATTGATCACGTGAATGAAATGAATGCTATTAAGAATGGTCTTGAATGGAAGCCAACGGGTAGAACTCGTGCCCAAGTTGGCTGGCAATGGCGTCCCACTGGTAGGACCTTTACATTAGATGGAAAAATGTGCCCTTTAACTAGGAATGCATCCATTGAGGTTAGGTCTGAGCGTCCTTTAGTTAGGAACACTCGCACTCAAGTATGGAAACAGCGCCCTTTAATTAGGTCAGCCCCCACTATAGTGCCTATCAGTGAAGAAATACCTCAGGATTTAAGCCAACTAGAATCTACACCACCAATTAAGAAGAAGAAGGCTAGGAAATCTAAGAAACCTAGAGTTAGCAAATCTAAGATTATTAAATCTGTACCTGCTAATAACAAGGAACACTCAGATTCCGATACCTCTACATTGTCTTTGTGTGGTGATATTTTCAGGTGGTCCAAATCATCCTGTGGTATTTGGACTCCGGTTGTTCAAAACATATGACCAGAAATCGCTCGATGCTCCGAAATTTCGTCAGCAAGTTTCTTGGTACGGTTAAATTTGGGAATGATCATATAGCAAAGATTTACGGTATGGTGAATATCAGATTAGAAACGTGACGATTTCTAGGGTATACTATGTAGAAGGTCTTGGTCATAACTTATTCTCAGTAGGACAGTTTTGTGATTCCAACCTTGAGGTTGCTTTTCGACAACACACTTGTTTCATCCGCAATTTGGAAGGAAAAGATTTGTTGAAGGGATCTCGTGGTGCAAATCTTTATACTTTGTCCTTACAAGACATGATGGCCGCCTCTCCAGTATGTCTTCTCTCTAAAGCATCTAAGACCAAGTCATGGTTATGGCATCGCAAATTATCTCATCTTAACTTTGATGCTATTAATCATCTGGCTAAAAACGAATTAGTTCGTGGTCTTCCAAAGCTTAAATTTCACAAGGACCATTTATGTTCCGCGTGTTCAAGGGGGAAAAGTACCAAGAAATCTTACAAGCCCAAAGCTGAAGACACCAATCAAGAAAAACTTCATCTTTTGCATATGGATCTTTGTGGGCCGATGAGAACTGAAAGTGTGAGCGGTAAGAAATTCATTCTGGTAATTGTGGATGATTTCTCCAGGTTTACATGGGTTAGATTTCTACGTACAAAGGATGAAGCACCGAAGGCTATCATCACTTTTCTGAAATTCATTCAGGTACGTTTAAATACCACTGTCCGCCGTATTCGTACAGACAATGGTACAGAGTTCGTCAACCAGACTCTTCGTGATTATTATGAAGGAGTTGGTATATCACATGAAACATCCGCTGCACGCACTCCACAACAAAACGGTGTCGTTGAAAGACGGAATCGTACACTTATGGAAGCTGCTAGGACCATGCTTATTTATGCGAACGCTCCATTGTTCTTGTGGGCAGAGGCTATTTCTACTGCATGTTTCACCCAAAACCGTTCTATCCTTCGGAAACGCCATGGAAAAACACCTTATGAGCTTTTACATGACCGTAAACCCGATGTTTCATTTTTCCATGTGTTTGGTGCTCTTTGTTATCCAAACATCAATAGTGAGAACTTGGGTAAGCTTCAACCGAAAGCCGATATAGGTAGTTTCATTGGTTACTCACCGTCCAAAAGAGCATACCGAATCTATAACCGTCGTCTTGGCAAGATTGTAGAAACTATGGACGCAGATTTCGACGAGCTGACAGCGATGGCTTCTGAGCAACACAGCTCTGAACCCGCGCTTCATGAGATGGGAACCGGTGCTATTAGTTCCGGATTAGTTCCCAATAATCCTACTTCTACATCATTTTTACCACCATCAAGGCCCGAGTGGGATAAACTGTTTCAACCGTTGTTTGATGAATTCTTCGATCCCCCGACTGATGAAGTTCTAGCACCTGTAGTAATTGCTCCAATACCTGAAGTGGTTGCTCAAGCTAATGAACCTTTATCTAATGCATCTACAATTCACATTGAACCGGATGCACCTTCACCAAGTGATTCTCAAACTACACCTGAATCATCACCCCTACTTGTGCCTAATGATGTAGAAGAGGATTCTACTGATCACGACTTGGAATATGCTCACTTGCAAGAGCTTCCTTTCTTTGGTGTAGCGATCCCTAAAAACCCTTCAGCCGCGTCTACCTCAGAAGAAGCTCCTTCTATTGTTCACTCCAGACCACCTAGGATTGAAAACCATAGCACTAAATGGACAAACGATCACCCAATTAGGAATGTTATTGGAGATCTAGATCGACCAGTCTCTACACGCCATCAACTACAAGAGAATGCACTTTATTGTTACTTTGATGCATTTCTCTCTGAAGTTGAACCCAAAAATTGGCAGCAGGCTATGACCCAATCATCTTGGATTGAAGCTATGCAGGAGGAACTCAATGAATTCCAAAGACTTGAAGTATGGGAATTGGTTCCTCTCCCTGACAAGGTTAACATCCTTACTTTGTTATGGGTTTATAAGGTTAAACTTGATGAGATGGGTGCGGTATTAAAGAATAAGGCTAGATTGGTCGCTAGAGGATATAAACAAGCCTTGGGTATAGACTTTGAGGAATCTTTTGCTCCTGTGGCTAGATTGGAGGCGATTAGACTATTCCTTGCGTTTGCTGCTCATATGAATATGATCGTCTATCAAATGGATGTGAAGACAGCATTTTTCAACGGTGAACTAAGGGAAGAAGTTTATGTTAGTCAACCGGATGGGTTCGTCAGTACGGAGTTTCCTAATCATGTGTACAAGCTTAAGAAGGCTCTCTATGGGTTGAAACAAGCTCCACGCGCGTGGTATGATCTCCTGTCAACATATCTCATTTCGGAAGGCTTCTCCAAAGGCAAAGTGGACCCCACTCTATTCACTCTCAAGGAAGGCAACGACATGATTCTGGTACAAATTTATGTTGATGATATAATATTTGCTGCCACTAACATAGAATTGTCAAATCGATTTGAGAAGATAATGTCCACACGCTTTCAGATGTCGATGATGGGAAATATTTCATTTTTCTTAGGATTACAGATTTCTCAGAATCCCAGAGGCATCTTTATTAATCAATCCAAATATGCTCTAGAATCTCTTAAGAAATATAGCTTTGAAAATTGTGACCCCGTGGACACTCCAATGGTGGAGAAATCCAAGTTAGATGAAGATAGGAATGGGACTATTGTCGATCCAAAACTTTACCGTGGGATGATCGGCACCCTTCTATATCTGACTGCTAGCAGGCCTGATTTGCAATTTGCTGTATGCATGTGTGCCCGGTATCAGGCTCGGCCTACCGAAAAGCACCTACATGTAGTTAAAAGGATCTTTCGGTATCTAAAAGGAACACTTCATCGTGGTCTATGGTATCCGAAAGATTCCTCGATTGCTTTAATATCATACGCAGATGCCGATCATGCTGGATGTCAAGACACGAGGCGTAGCACTTCTGGATCTGTGCAACTCCTTGGAGATAGATTGATCAGTTGGTCTTCAAAAAGGCAGAAAAGCGCTGCAATATCAAGCACGGAGGCTGAATACATCGCCATGTCCGGTTGCTGTGCTCAAGTCCTTTGGATGAGATCACAATTAACTGACTACGGTCTTGGATTTAACAAAATCCCGATGTATTGTGACAACAAGAGCGCCATTGCCCTTTGCTTCAACTATGTTCAACACTCCCGGGCCAAGCACATAGACATTCGCTACCATTTCATTAAGGAGCAGGTGGAGAACGGAGTGATCGAGCTGTATTTTGTCACTACTGAGTACCAACTGGCGGATATGTTCACCAAAGCCTTAGATCGAGGACGAATCGAGTTTTTGATCGACAAGCTTGGCATGAAATCATTCACTCCAGCGACTCTCAAAGAGTTGGCAGAAGAATCAGCTGAATAGTTGTGGTAAACTATTCAGAGTATCCTTTGTTCGTGATCATGTATATTATAGTAAATATATAAACCACAAAAGAAAATACAAAAATATAAAACCAAGAAAAACCATAAAAAATATAAAACCTAGAAAAACCATAAAAATTATAAAATCAAGAAAAACCAAAAATATTTTTCGTTTAAAACGGGCATGTCTTTTAGTACGATAATATTTACGGCCTTAGAAATGTCGATTAATATCGACACGGTGCCATAAATAGAGTCCGTATAAAAGTTGTAATGTTTTAAAACATGCCCATTTTGGCTTGTAGTTATTTCTGACTGCAACCCGGTTTTCATATTAAAGTCACGTATTTCTTTGGAAAACGTTGGCTCAGAACGGGAATTAATTTTCTCCGGCGTGATTTACAAGCCAAATCATGCAAAGGGATCAAGTTTACTTTACAACTTGGTCTAACACGAATTAGTGTACGTCTCAGTGCATTAATTTGTTAAAATAAGAGAAATCTTATTGACACCACGAATCAAACTTTTTCAAGATATCAATTGGGAAATGTTTTTCATCATCATGTGCCTCGTTAAACAATGACTACAGCTCTTTAAATAGAAAACGGGTCATCGTTTAAGGGGGAGAAAATGTTACATCATCTTTCACATCAAAAAGATCTTCAAAAGTTTTCAAGGAAACTCAAAAAGCTTAATGGTTAATGGTTGGATTGCTTTGGCATTTGTCTTGTTGTTACTTATAAGTTTGTCATAATAGTTTTGTGCTTGTGTTAAGATAAGTTAATCACTAAGGCTCGGGTAGTTAACATAAGATAGGTCAAAATGCCAAGATTTAAAACTTGGAAAAACAAAAGAACTTTGTTTGTTGAAAGTAGAAAAATTGAGGGGGTAAAGTTGACATTAGGTCAAACTTGTAAAAAATTTGACCTAGTCAAATTCACCCACCCCCGTTCCCTTTCTTCTTTCACTGTTTACTCTATCCTTGCCGCCATTGATAAACAAACACACAAACACTCACGGAAATCAAACAAACACATCTCAAAATCAGTAATCTTCTAAGTACAAGATCATCAAAAAGGTATTTAATCGGATTAATCATTCAAGCATATCAACTTTATTAACTCTTTTAATTGAAAACAATCGATTGCAATTTCTAGTTAATTAGGGTTAATTAAATTGGGGGTTTTGCCTGGGTTGTATTCGGAATAGATCTAATTGCACTAATTTGGCCTTTAGAACACTTGATCAAACGATTTCATGCTTAATTAGAAAATATATAAGTGTTGAAAACTTTCCGCGTAAGAATGACTTTCCAAATAACGGTTTCATTCAGAATAGAAAGAACTTTCCGCATGGAGAAATCTTTCCGCATAGAAGCTGTTTTCCGAATAGAAAAGTTTTTCCGCATAGACAAAAGCTTTCCGCATATGCCAAATCTTTCCGCATAGAGAAACTTTTTCCAAATAGACTGAATATTCCGCATAGGCCTAGTCTTTCCGAATAGGATTATTTATTCCGCATAGACAGTTCTTTCCGAATATAGAATTTATTCCGCATAGACAGTTCTTTCCGAATAGAGAATTTATTCCGCATAGACTGTTCTTTCCGAATAGGATTTTATTCCGCATAGGCCCAATGTTCCGAATAGGGAATTTATTCCGCATAGGCCCAATGTTCCGAATAGGGATTTTATTCCGAAGAGTATTTATTCCGAATAGACAATTTATTCAGAATAGACTTTTTATTCTGAATAGACCTATCATTCCGTATAGGGTTTATATTCAGCATAGACCAAGTATTCCGAATTGAATGATTATTCCGAATAGAAGATGTTTGAATGGTTTACAAGCTTAAGGGATTAGGTCATATGTTCTATGCTTAGGTTTAAAGTCATATTGATATTCATACTTGTATGTATCAACCTTTGTGTTTTATCTTAAGCAGAGACGATGACTAACCCTACCGTACAACAAATACAAGACACCAGAGCCGCCGCCATTGCTGAAGCCAAGACTCTAAAGTTTATTCCAAACAACTTCCGTTTGAAGGAGGTATCTCACTCTACCCATAATGGATTTAAGGTAGGTACAGCCTTGCTTGATAAATCTCATCTCAAGCATGCGCTAAGGAGAAGTGCTTCAGTGCCTTATGACTACCTTTACGAGTTCTGGGCTACCAAGGAGAGAACGTCGAATAAGATCACCTTTTCTCTGGACAACAAGCAGCAGACGCTTACTGTGTCAGACTTCAGGAAGATCTTTGGATTTCGACCGACACTCAAAGGCCTTTCATACTCAGCCAACCCGACTAAGGACCAGATCATGGAGATGTTCACTGCCATTGGATGCCTTGACATACGAACCCCGTCTGAGTTTACTACTGCCAAAGTTGGTCAACCATGGAAAGCTATTTTTGGGATTCTAAGCCGATGTTTCACACCCAAAACAACTGGGTTTGATGTTGTTCGTCCGCCAATCATCAAGATGTTTTACGGTATGTTCAAAGGTATGGGTATTGATTATGCATCATTGCTATGGGAGGAGTTTACTTTTCAACTCTTCACAAACACGAAGGGTAAGGTTAAATGTTACCAGTACCCTAGGTTTATTAAGCTGATCATACATTACTTTATGGAAAACGATGCATCCATTGATAAGCGTGCAGGCAGTCGTCAACACACGATCGATGATGATGATTTGGTAGATTTAAGGCAGGAGACTCATTCGAATACGGTTATTCCTGGTCCCATTCCCAGTCACCTTCTGACCGATGAGATTATTGCATCTGATGATTACAAGAATTTGCTAAAAGAAATTGAGAATCAACGAGCAAGCCTTCTAGCAGGTGAAGACTCATCTACCACGGTTAAGAGCAAGGGTAAACGGAAGCAGACAACTTTACCTGAACCTAAAGCCAAAAAGAAGAAGACTGCAGTTAAGAAGGGAAAGGGTATGGCTGATGAGCTAGAACTCCACGATGAAGAAGATATTGATGATACTACTCTTAACAAGGCTGAGAGAAAAGCAATGAAGATAGCTCTCGAAAAGAGTAGGAGAGATACGGGTGGTAGTGGTTCAGGTGCACGGGTAGATATTGAGGAAGAGTACGTGGAACCAGATGATGTGTTTGAGTTTGGATCACCTGAAAAGTATTCTACTTCGAAGGAGACATCCACCCCCCCTGTTTCAGCAAGTGTTGAAAAAGCATCTACTCAACCTTTAACAACTCAACCTCCACCAACACAACCCTTACCAACCAGACCGGTTTCTACACCATTTCGTCCACCACCAATTGCTCCTATTCTTAGTACCGCAGTTACAACCGAGCCTATTCCATCAACCCAGAGCAGCTCTGCAACGTCTGCAATGGCTGCAATAGTGATGGCCGAGATGTTGGATAAACATGTGGATAATCACAAGAGAGAAATGGATGAACTTCGCCAAGAGTTACGTAGACGAGCTCAAAGTGAAGAAGCATCTAAGAAAGCTCAAGAATATTTGATTGCTAAGTTCGCTGCAGATATGGAATTTACACGTAAAGCTCATGCAGAAGAACTTGCTCGGGTTAAAAAGGCTGAAGCTGATAGGCATCAAGCACGAATTACGAGACTTAAAGCTATTAAGGATGACCTTAAAGAGCAAAAAGAAGCTCTTGAAGCTACTATTAAGCAGAGAGTGAAAGACTCCGTTGAATCCCTAATGCCTAAACTGCGTGATCAGATGAAGACACTTGCTGCTGACAACTTGATGATCAAATCATCCAATCCTTCAGAAGCCGCCTACAAGATTGCTTATGACTTGACGGATTTTGAACTTAAGAAGATCCTCAAAGCTCGAATGAGGGAACTTGGATCGTTTGATAAATCGAGGATTCAACGGGCTCTCTTCAAATCCCTGAATGACGCTATCATGGAGGATGATAAGTTGTTCAAGACGTTTGGAAGTGTGGTACTAATAACTCACTTTTGGTTGGTTAATAAAAAGGTTTTTTGCTTGCAAGATCTCTCTTTGCGTTGCTCGTACCCAATATATATATCGTTGTTTCGTTCTCGGTATCTTCTCGAATCGATCACGGTCAAAAGTGGAATAGTTGCAATTGGTGACTAAAAGGGGGAGCTTTGGTCTAAATCTACTTAAGTTATAAAGACAAGTATTAATAGAACTAAACTAGAAGCTTTAAATGGAACAGTAATACCTCATGAAAACATGTCTGAAATTCTTCTATTCGGAAAGTATGCCTACTCGGAATATTGTCCTATGCGGAAAGTCATGATCATGCGGAAAATAGAGCCATTCGGAATATACTCCTATTCGGAAAACTTACTCGGAATAAATTTTGAAAACCCTATTCGGAAAATGGGGCTATTCGGAACATTTTCTTATGCGGAATAATCAGCCTATTCGGAATATTTTAGGAATAAGCTCTATTCGGAAAAAACTGAAATGTTCCGAATAACCAATATGCAGAAAGCCCTATTCGGAATAATGGAATGTTCCGAATAGACAAGAAACGAAATCCTTACTCGGAATATTGGAAATATTCCGAATAACACAAAATTCAAACCTTTATTCGGAAAGTTGGAAAGTTCCGAATAACACAAAATTTAAAGCCCTATTCGGAATAATGGAAGTTTCCGAATAGACAACACCCCAGATTCCCTATTCGGAATCTGGGCGAGATCAGGAACAGGGATGAAGAACAGTAGGCTACGATTGATACCAAAACCCACACAACCAAGCACAAACGTTTCACCAAATTAATCACGAATCATCTACTAATTACAAGGATCAAATCCCAATCATAAAACACCAATTCAACAACTTTTTAGAATCAAGCTAGAACCAAATAGAACTCAAGAACATGAAAGAAAAAGATGAAGAAGAACAAGATGAATCAAGAGATTAAAAGAGTAATTGCATTAATGATTAGAGATTCAGAACAACAAAGATTAACTTACAAGATTGGAAGATAAATCAAACAAAGATTAAAACCACTCCTTAAGGGAGATGGTTCCTAAAAACTAGGAAGAAGAAAATAACTGGGAAAAAGAAGAAGAGAATATCGAATGTGTGAGTGGGGGAAGTATTTATAGGCTTCTCCCTTGGTTGGTGAGTGGGCTTTCTTCCTTTCTTTTTGTCTCCTCGTCTTTTCAGAAAAGTTGACGCTTTCGATTTCGATTCGGGATTTGTCGTCGATTAAATCCAACTCGTCTTTTAATTTATTCATTAAATAGATTCGAGTTTCTTCGACTTATGAAAATCTTCCGTCTTTAGTCCTTTTCTTCAATAAATCTTTGAATAGGCCCAATGACTTCAAATCTTTTGCATCTCTTGGATAGTAGACTTTATCTTGAGTCTTTTTCTTTGATAAATCCCGTGCATTCCCATGTTTTCTTCAATATTTATCCGGTTGGCTCTGAAAACACAACAAACACACAAACCACGCATAATTCCAAACAAATGACATTAAATACGCGTTTTGGTCTTGTTTTTGCAAGAAATAAGTGGTAGAAAAGATGGGTGTTTTCACACCTATCAAATCCCCTACACTTAACCATTGCCATG
The DNA here is from genome assembly GCA_025667525.1 of Glebionis coronaria. Lineage (NCBI taxonomy): Eukaryota > Viridiplantae > Streptophyta > Magnoliopsida > Asterales > Asteraceae > Glebionis > Glebionis coronaria. The sequence goes on from CM046877.1 coordinate 499,391,033, forward strand.
CCCTCATGCAATGCTTAGTGATAAAGCAAATTTACATTTTTCTCATGATTAATCAACCTTGGCCTTATTTAAACTCTACTAAGCAAAAATTAAAGCACTAAAAGAAATTTAAAGCAAACAAAAGGACAGAACATAATTATGTGGAAATAACTCGTAAAGAGATCGAGGACTTACATTAGGGCTTTTGGTGTTGCGAAGATTTATCACCCTCAAGTTTCACGTTCCCCAAACTAAGCTTAAAAACGAGATCATTGTTATTATAAGTTAGCAATTCAAACATTTACACACATGGCTTAATTAAATGCTTAGACTCCCTTATTCCTAGGTGTATCTCTTATATTTTATTTTTGTCTTAGAATGATCATGAAGATGCATTTTTGGACTTATTTCGATAGTTTATTTAGGCTGAAAGCAAAGTAGGACGATTTGATCAATAGTTAGCTAAAGGACAAAATCTCTTAAAACTGCTTCTCGGGATATCAGAAAGTTCATATCTTGGCATAACTTGGTTCACGATTTGAGACCTTTCTCGGGCCGATATTTGGCATGTACTTCATACTTCATATCTTCGAGAGACGTTCTTGAGATAATGGTCTTCTCATCATAATAGAGTTTCTTCACTTTGGAGACTTTTGAGGAGTACTCCACTTTGTTGACCACGACTTCATGATTATTTCTTCAATCTCTATTTGGGATTTTGAGATACAACGATCCGCCTCCTTTTCGGACTTGGATCTATTTATCCTCATACCTTGTTAGGGTCTTTTCGGATAGACTTCTCCATCATCTTTGTGGGAGTTGATTGCTTTTCGTCGTGAGTCTTGATCCTTCATATTGATTTTAGAGATAATGCTTTTCACATCACTTTTGGGATCTTCAGCAATAAAATTTGAATCCTCATGCCTTGTTAGGGCCTTTTCGGATTCGCCAATCTTCGCGCCCCGCTTCATAAGTTATGCCTTGGCTATGAACTCTCGTCATTACCGAGCAACTTTTAAACGATCTTGGGCTAGAAGCTAAGTAACTTTTCAAATCGTACGACCTTACTTATTGCAGATAAATTATTGGCAAGTGATGGGAGAATAGGCAAATAATTACACCAAGTGAGCTTGTGCAAGAATACCGACTTATAATTGACTCTATCATTTCTCGTCCTCCACAATTTAAAATCTCAAGGAATGAGACTCGTGGATGCTTAGCCTAATAAACCAATTAAGGTTTACATGGTTAAGGATACTAGCTAGAGTAAACTTGGATAAGTAAACTCGGGTTGAGTCAAAATAGACGCAACGGGCCTAATATGTTCAAGATTTCAAAACTAGCTACATCACTTTATTAATATTTTTGTCTTATTGCGGGATATATACATATGAAAGCAAAAAAAAAAAAAAAAATTTAAAATTTACGACAAAATGGCCAAAGTTGATTAAAATTTTGAAAAATGTTGAAAAGTATGATTTTCCGGTTAAATGAAGGCATGTTCATGGAAAAGTCCACTTAAAACTTCGATAGAAGTCTCCCCTACACTTAAGATAAACATTGTCCTCAATGTTTAAGCATGTGGGAAGGGCTCCCCTACACTTATGACATTGTGCACGTTGGTTAACTCAAGTTAAGGAAAAGACGACTAAAGTGATCAATTTCAAATGTGAGTATAACGAAAATTGAATCACGATAGTTGAGAGATAGAACCAGATTTCGGATAACATGGGATCACGGTTCTTCAAAGATTCCAAGAGTGCAATAATCCCTGTAATCACATCACCATCCAAAAACAAGCAACCTATATAGCTCCCCCTACACTTATGATGAAAACGGGAAAGGGGGATAGATACTCGGGTTGCCTCCCGAGGAGCGCTTGTTTTTGTTTACCGAGTCACGAGCCTGACTCGGTCCCGAACTAATTCAAGGGAAACGTGGTGAGGGATGGAATCATCTCCTTAGAGATGTCCTCACCAACGTACAACTTCAAACGCTGGCCATTCACCTTGAAGTTAGGCCCATTTGGCTGAGAAAGCTCAATGGTGCCATAGGGAAAGACATTGGCGATGGTGAATGGACCAGACCAGCGGCTCTTCAACTTGCCTGAGAAGATCTTCAACCGAGAGTTAAAGAGCAAGACTTGATCACCAACGTTGAACTCTCGGTTCTTGATTTTAGCATCGTGGATAATCTTGGTCTTCTCCTTGTAAATCAATGAGTTCTCGTAAGCTTGATTCCTCAATTCTTGAAGCTCGTTGAGTTGAATCTTCCGAAAATCACCGGCTTTGTTGATGTCGAAGTTAGCCCACTTCAAGGCCCAGTATGCCTTATGTTCTAGCTCGATGGGGAGGTGGCAGGCTTTCCCGTACACAAGACGATAAGGTGTACAACCAATCGGCGTCTTATAGGCGGTACGGAAAGCCCACAGAGCATCATCAAGTTTATCGGCCCACGAGGCACGATGCTCTCCCACAGTACGTTCCAAAATTCTCTTCAATCCACGGTTGGATATCTCGGCTTGACCGTTGGTTTGAGGGTGATAGGCGGTGGAAAGACGGTGATTGACACCGTACTTAGCCATGACTCTTGCAAATTGCTCGTTGCAAAAATGAGTCCCGCGGTCACTGATAATAGCACGAGGAACACCGAAACGAGCAAACAATTGTTTCAAGAAATTACAAACCACCCTCGCGTCGTTAGTGGGTAAAGCTTTTGCTTCAACCCATTTAGAAACGTAGTCGACAGCGACAAGGATGTATTTGTTGCCTTTAGAAGACGGGAATGGCCCCATAAAGTCGATGCCCCAGACATCAAAGATTTCACATTCTTGTATGAAATTTTGAGGCATCTCATCTTTATGTGTGATCTTGCCTTGTTTTTGGCAAGCATCACAATGTTTAACCATCTCGTGAGCATCACGATAAATGGTGGGCCAATAGAATCCCGAGTCAAACACTTTTTTGGCGGTGAAGTTGGGACCAAAGTGACCACCGGTGGGTCCTTTGTGGCACGCTTGGAGAATATCAAAAGCTGCCGGTCCGTCAACACACCGACGAATAATCAGGTCAGCGCATTGTTTGAATAGAAAAGGGTCCTCCCAGAAGTAAGTCTTAACATCGTTCAAGAACTTCTTCTTTTGTTGGGATGTTAACCCTTGGATGAGAACACCACCTGCTAAGTAGTTTGCAATATCGGCAAACCACGGGGTGCCATCAAGATTGGGATTGATAGACATTAAGGTTTCAAGGGGAAAAGAGTCATTGATCTCTTTGTTCGGATGGTCCCCTTGATATGGATCCTCAAGTCGGCTCAGATGATCCGCGGCCAGGTTTTCAGCACCCTTCTTGTCACGAATTTCAATGTTGAATTCTTGAAGGAGTAAAACCCAGCGGAGAAGTCTTGGCTTAGAATCATTCTTAGTCATCAAGTACTTCAACGCGGAATGGTCCGTGTATACGATGGTGGTGGATAAAACAAGATAGGGGCGAAATTTCTCAAAAGCATAGACAACAGCTAAAAGCTCTTTTTCGGTTGTCGTATAATGCAATTGAGCCCCCGTCATTGTTTTGCTAGCGTAGTGGATTGGTTGGAAGTGTTTATTCACTCGTTGGCCCAAAACCGCACCAATAGCAAAGTCGCTAGCGTCGCACATCAATTCAAAAGGCAGCTCCCAATTAGGGGTAACCAAGACCGGTGCCTTAGTCAGCTTATCCTTGAGAAGATTGAATGCTTCGAGACACTCTTTAGAAAAGATAAAAGGAGTATCTTTTTCCAAGAGGTGGGTCATCGGGCGAGCGATTTTAGAGAAATCTTGAATAAATCGACGATAGAAACCCGCATGACCCAAAAAACTTCTCACACCCTTCACGGTTGAAGGTGGAGGTAATTTGGCTATGACATCAACTTTAGCACGGTCGACTTCAAGACCGGCTTTAGAGATTTTGTGTCCTAGCACAATGCCTTCTTTTACCATAAAATGGCATTTTTCCCAATTTAGAACAAGGCGAGTGTCTTCGCACCGCTTAAGCATGCGTTCCAAATTGGCAAGGCAAGCAGAGAAAGAATCCCCGAAGACCGAGAAATCATCCATGAAGACTTCCATGGTTTGCTCAACCATATCATGAAAGATAGCCAACATGCACCTTTGGAAAGTCCCGGGGGCATTGCATAAGCCAAAAGGCATTCTTTTATAAGCAAATGTGCCGTAGGGACAAGTGAATGTTGTCTTTTCTTGATCTTGGGGATCGATGGGTATTTGAAAATAACCCGAGAAACCATCCAGAAAGCAGTAATATTCATTACCTGCTAGACGTTCAAGCATTTGGTCCATAAAAGGTAGAGGAAAATGATCCTTTCTCGTGGCATCATTGAGTTTGCGGTAGTCTATACAAACTCTCCACCCAGTAACGAGGCGGGTAGGAATTAACTCGTTGTTTGCATTGGGCACAACGGTGATTCCGCCTTTCTTAGGCACACAATGGACTGGACTAACCCATGGGGAATCCGAAATAGGGTAAATCATACCCGCATCAAGAAGTTTGATAACCTCTTTTTTGATGACGTCATGGATTTTAGGATTCACCCTTCTTTGGCTCTGAATAGTGGGCTTAAAGTCGTCCTCCATGAGAATTTTATGTGTGCAAAAGTGAGGATCAATTCCGCGAATGTCGGAGATTTTCCAAGCGATAGCGCGTTTATGCTTCTTCAACACTGCAACAAGTCGGGCTTTTTCGTCTTCTTTCAGATCCTTAGCGATGATAACCGGTAACTTCTCGTCGTCTTCTAGGAAAACGTACTCAAGATGAGGCGGTAGGTCCTTAAGCTCGAGAGTAGGAGGATCCTCAATAGATGGTGAAACTAACGATGGATCATCATTAGTCACCTCTTTAGGAGTAGGAGGAGACAATGGGTCCTCATTGAGAAGTCTCTCAATAGTACGAATATCTTCATCCCAATTGGTGGACGAATTATCATACTTAATATCGAGAGGACCCAGGCTAGCTTCGAACTCATCTAAGTCACTTTCTCCAAAAGGAGTAAATGCTGGAGCAATTGAGGCAACGGTTTCAACAATGGGTAGAGAAGAGAGAGTACTTTTGCAAGCATCATAAAAATGTTCTTCACAAGCCTCATCGAGAACATCAATAGCATTAACACTCTCATATGAATAAGGTTGTTGAGAAATCTTACCCATGTTGAAGACAATTTGATCGTCACCAACTCTCATGATTAATTCGCCTGCGGCTACATCAATGAGAGTGCGACCGGTCCTCAAGAATGGACGTCCAACGATTAATGGAACACGAGGGTCCATCTCGTAGTCAACGACGACAAAATCAGCCGGGAAGGTGAATTTATCAACGCCAACAAAGACATCTTCGGCTATCCCCACTGGATAAGCAACCGTTCGGTTGGCTAATTCCAAAGTCATTCGTGTGGGGACTAGCTCGGGGAGAGATAATTGCTTCCAAACACTTAAAGGCATTAAGTTTATACTGGCACCTAGATCGGCTAGGGCCATGCAATTCTCTACTCCCGGGAAGTTGCAAGGAATCAAGAAGCGACCCGGATCACCAAGTTTGGTGGGCAATTTCCTTAAGAGCACTGCGGAGCAGTTCTCATTAAGTTGGGTCTGAGCAATGTCAAGAAGCTTTTCTTTATCACTTAGAAGATCTTTAAACATCTTAGCATATTTGGGCATGTGAGCGAGAGCCTCGGCAAAGGAGATGTTAAAATTCAATTGTTTAAACATTTTTAGGAAGTTTGAAACTTGAATATCATCCTTGCTCTTTTGCTTCTCTTTCCTCAACCTTGAAGGATAAGGTATATTGGATGAAGAAGAAGGCTTTAAGGGGATAGGATCACTCACAACCACGGGTGGTGGGGAAATGGGGATAGAAGGTGAAGGAGGTGGAGAAAGTTGCTCTTTTTCCTTGTTCACAATCACGGGTGGAGGTGTAGGAAGCTCGGGTTCCATATAACCTTTTCCACTACGAGTGGTGATTGCTTTCATCTCCCCTCTTGGATTTGCAACGGTATTACTCGGAAGAGTACCCGAAGAAGAGGGTTGATTACCTTGGATGAGCGAACCAATCATATCACGAAGGTGAAGAGCTTGATTATTGAAAGAGTTTTGCATATTGGTATTAATAGCATCGCTATGTTTGGCCATATCATTCCTTAGCTCGGCTCGAATATCGCTTCCTTGTTTCACCATGTCATTCTTCAAGTTGACAAACTGACTCTGAAGATTCGTCACCATCTCACGATTGGTCTTCATGAACGACTCGACGTCGGGATTCACTGCCATCGGTTGATTGAGAGGTGGAACTTGGTAAGCTTGAGAATTTCCTTGAATTTGGTAGGTATTTCTTTGGGACGGATATTGGTTTTGAGCACGAGGTTGGGATTGGTTGTTTCGGTTATAGTTGTGTTGTTGGGTTTGGTTTGCAGGAGGGAAACCGGGAGGTGCAAGATAATTGTTGGAACGATAACTTAGCAAGCTACGGTCTCCTTGAGGGCGAGCTTGATAGCCTCCCGTGGGATATGTACCGTATGCTGCGTTAACGTTTTCAGAATAATTGCCTTGAGTGGAAGGACAATCATTATAAGAATGAGGACCACCACATGTGTCACAAGACATAGCAACAGCTTTAGCTTGTTGGAAGTGGTTTGTGGCCATGGTCATGAAATTTTTGTTCATTTCAGCAAGTTGTCGAGAAATTTCAGACATTTCAGGATTGGAGGTAGTAGAAGAAACATTGACTCTCGAGTTAGATCTTGAGGATGCGGATGAATCCCAATTCTTGTGGTGAGTAGTCATGTTTTCAATCAACTCTCGACACTCCTCTGGTCTTCTTTTCATAAAAGTACCACCGGCGGCGGCATTGATCGTGTCACGATCACGAAAGGTGAGACCATTATAGAAGGTGTCAATAAGAGTGACGGGGAGCATATTGTGATTAGGACAGCGGTCGATCAAATCATTATAACGTTCCCAAGCATCGAAAAGCGATTCATCATTCTCTTGCATAAATCCACTGATTTGGTTACGAAGGCTAGTGACCATGGATGGGGGAAAATAGCGCGATAAAAAGCGTTGAGTCATGTCGTTCCATGTATGAATAGAATTCTTAGGAAGACGGTCAAACCATTTTTCGGCATGGTGAGAAAGCGAGTGAGGAAAGAGTTGGAGGCGAAGGTCATCCATAGAAACACCGGGAGATTTCATGCTTTGGGTAATAGTGATGAATTTGTCGAGGTGTTTGTTGGCATCATCATCCGGAATTCCGCGAAATGGATTCGTTTGTACTTGCTGGATCATGTGATGTTTCAACGAAAACTCCTGAGCCGTGACATGCATCGGTGCAATCGGGCCTCCACGTCCGTTCATTGTGGGTTGGCATAGCTCCTCCATGGTTCGTAAGTCAGGTGGATTATTCATATTTGGGTGGGGTGGGTTATTATTATTGTTGTTTTGGGGGGGTGGAATATTATTGTTGTTGTTGTGTACACCTGCCATGTCTAATTGTTCGAGAGTCTCGGGCTCTGAATAAGACGTGGATCGAGTACGCATACACTAAAAAGAAAATGCAAGAGAAAATATTTTTGGTTTTTATAGGTTTTATAATGTTTTTGTATTTTTGAAAATTTTATATTTTTATGGATTTTTGAAAATTTTTGTGCTTGAAAATAACGTTCCCGAAAGAACGGATCCCAAAATCCAATTTTTCTCACAAGAAACCGTTGATCATTACGAAAAGAGCCGGCAGCGGCGCCATTTTAATAACTCACTTTTGGTTGGTTAATAAAAAGGTTTTTTGCTTGCAAGATCTCTCTTTGCGTTGCTCGTACCCAATATATATATCGTTGTTTCGTTCTCGGTATCTTCTCGAATCGATCACGGTCAAAAGTGGAATAGTTGCAATTGGTGACTAAAAGGGGGAGCTTTGGTCTAAATCTACTTAAGTTATAAAGACAAGTATTAATAGAACTAAACTAGAAGCTTTAAATGGAACAGTAATACCTCATGAAAACATGTCTGAAATTCTTCTATTCGGAAAGTATGCCTACTCGGAATATTGTCCTATGCGGAAAGTCATGATCATGCGGAAAATAGAGCCATTCGGAATATACTCCTATTCGGAAAACTTACTCGGAATAAATTTTGAAAACCCTATTCGGAAAATGGGGCTATTCGGAACATTTTCTTATGCGGAATAATCAGCCTATTCGGAATATTTTAGGAATAAGCTCTATTCGGAAAAAACTGAAATGTTCCGAATAACCAATATGCAGAAAGCCCTATTCGGAATAATGGAATGTTCCGAATAGACAAGAAACGAAATCCTTACTCGGAATATTGGAAATATTCCGAATAACACAAAATTCAAACCTTTATTCGGAAAGTTGGAAAGTTCCGAATAACACAAAATTTAAAGCCCTATTCGGAATAATGGAAGTTTCCGAATAGACAACACCCCAGATTCCCTATTCGGAATCTGGGCGAGATCAGGAACAGGGATGAAGAACAGTAGGCTACGATTGATACCAAAACCCACACAACCAAGCACAAACGTTTCACCAAATTAATCACGAATCATCTACTAATTACAAGGATCAAATCCCAATCATAAAACACCAATTCAACAACTTTTTAGAATCAAGCTAGAACCAAATAGAACTCAAGAACATGAAAGAAAAAGATGAAGAAGAACAAGATGAATCAAGAGATTAAAAGAGTAATTGCATTAATGATTAGAGATTCAGAACAACAAAGATTAACTTACAAGATTGGAAGATAAATCAAACAAAGATTAAAACCACTCCTTAAGGGAGATGGTTCCTAAAAACTAGGAAGAAGAAAATAACTGGGAAAAAGAAGAAGAGAATATCGAATGTGTGAGTGGGGGAAGTATTTATAGGCTTCTCCCTTGGTTGGTGAGTGGGCTTTCTTCCTTTCTTTTTGTCTCCTCGTCTTTTCAGAAAAGTTGACGCTTTCGATTTCGATTCGGGATTTGTCGTCGATTAAATCCAACTCGTCTTTTAATTTATTCATTAAATAGATTCGAGTTTCTTCGACTTATGAAAATCTTCCGTCTTTAGTCCTTTTCTTCAATAAATCTTTGAATAGGCCCAATGACTTCAAATCTTTTGCATCTCTTGGATAGTAGACTTTATCTTGAGTCTTTTTCTTTGATAAATCCCGTGCATTCCCATGTTTTCTTCAATATTTATCCGGTTGGCTCTGAAAACACAACAAACACACAAACCACGCATAATTCCAAACAAATGACATTAAATACGCGTTTTGGTCTTGTTTTTGCAAGAAATAAGTGGTAGAAAAGATGGGTGTTTTCACACCTATCAGGTACCCTACCACATTCTCCCTGAGGAAGAAAGGGAAGAGAGTGAAGCAGAAGAGGGTACTGGTGGAGAAGAAGAGGAAGAAGAAGAAGAAGAAGAAGAAGAAGAAGGAGAAGATGATGATGGTGAGGAGGAGAATCAGGATGATGATGAAGATGATGATCATGATGAGGATGAGGATGAGGATGATGATGATGAGGATGCGGATGATGATGATAATGATGGTAATGATGGTGGTGATGGTCACCAGGAGAGTGTTAAGGGGAGCAATGCGGATAACAATAAGAATGATGATGGAGGTGAACAGCCTGAGAAAGGGGATAAGGGTGCCAGCTCAAAGAAACCTGTTAAGTCTGGCACCAAATCCAAGAAAGATGCAGCAGCAAAGGAAAAATCTACATCCACAGAATCCAGATGATCGAAGTGGCGCCACGATGTGAATGCCACTACAGGGTCATCTATTCCTGGTACATTTATTGCTGCATCCATACCTGTTACCACTAACCCTGTTAGTTCTATTGTTGTTGTTCCTGTGATTGCAGAATCGGTAACCGAACCTGAAGCTGCACAACACTCACCCGTTCATGACACTGCCGACATGCCTGAAACAGAACAAGCAGATGTTCACGTCTCCACTCCTCTGCACCAAAACCCACAATCTACTGTTCCAAGCACAAGGGACTGGGCGGACACGTTGGAGATCGACGAGACTGCACCACCACAGGCTTGGATCACGGCAGCGGCGCAGTATGATCCGATCACCGACGCCGACAAAGATGTCTTGTATCTTCGTATCCGCAGTCCGATTGACTTATGTGCATTTCTTGCTCATGAGTATAAGACTTCGGTTACTCCATCTTTGGTGAAGAAACTACTGAAGGATAAAAGACTTCGCGCCAAAACCCGGTTGACCCAAATGGAGTTCGAATATTTGCCGATGAGATCCTGAAGGCTCTGAATACCGTTCAACGGCCAGGACTTCATGAATCAGAAAGAGCTCCACCTCCAATGGATCCTACTCAAGATAATCAGATTGCTCTTGACTTCTTCGTCACCAATGATCTTGTGTATCTACTAAAGGGGTCATCAAAGTACGCAACCTCCCTGACCTTGCTGAAAGCTGCCAACTGGGGGACAATACCCTTTATCGAGGAAAAGGTAAACCGACTCTGGGTCCCAAAGATAAATAGTAATTATGATATGTATGCTGTCATAGGTGCATCTCATTGGGACGAACGAGTCCGAAGGGCGTACAGGGGTTGCTGCCTAGTCAATTCTGGAAGCAACGTTAGATCCGACATCCGCATCTCCAGCATTTTAGGGATGAAAACTGAAGCCAAGAATGGCTATTATCATGTGACGGAGATTCGTTTGAAAAGGGAGGATGACAGGGAATACAAAATCTAGCAGGGAGATTTTTCCATCATTCGCCTTGAGGATATCGAAGATATGCTGCTTCTGATGACCCGAGATCAACTCACACATATTCCTCGTGAAGACCTCATTGCGTTGAATACAGCACTTCGTATGTTCACACGAAGCGTTGTCATCAAGACACGAGTTGAAGATCTTCAGTTGGGAGTCGAAAGCTATCAAAGGAAGCTCAACCTAACCCGTCCAGTGAATAAAGTGCTACCTCAACATGTAGAAAGATGTCCCTATACCGGCATTTCTGTCCCGAATTACGGCATTTTCTACTTGAACAGTCGAGGTTTAATGAAGTTTATGAGGGTGGGTGAGCTCCATAAGTACAGTGATGGGACTCTTCTACAAGTCAGAGGAAAGTTGGAGCATCTGAACTCGGATGGGACTTTGCCAGAAATGACGGAGGATTGGCATCCGGGTTACCGGCAGATGGCGAAGTACGTGATCAAGAAGATCGATCAAAAGCTCCGTGAACGTAGATTGATGAGGAGCTTGGAAAGATTCGTGGGTGGTAGACCATATGGAGTGCACTACAGGACACTGCAACGATCCATCTAATGGGTCGTACATTTCAGGTCACTCTATATTGGTATTATTTGTGAATATGTATATTTGTGAATAATGTGCTTTAATGGCTTGTTGTAGTGTTAAGGTATGATAATTTTTCAAGAATTTCTCACGAGATTCTAAATCTTTCAAAATATATCATACTAAAGCACTACAACTATCCCTTATTAACTTAAGGGGGAGCAATAACTTGTTCTATGGCCAAACATCGATTTCATTTTTACCCAAAGACCGGTTAATCCATTCAATATCCCAAATATTAATGGTTAACATTTTGGATAAGGGGAGAAAATGGGATTAAGGAGATTTAAATGATACTTGGCTAAAAGATGAAAAAGACTTAACGATTATCCAACTTAATATGTGTAAAGCACGTGTTAAGGGGGAGCGTTTTTGATGAACAAAACACCTAAGGTACAAAATTTTTGATTTTAATATCACAAGTACCTTATGTGATTTTCAATGATTTTTCATGGTGGCAATTCCTTCCCAAAACACGCTTAATTCACGACGAATGTGGTGACAAAAGGGTGGTAGGAATAGGTTTAGTCCAATGATTCATCAGAGCCGATGGAATCTTCCCAAGGACAATTCCCTAGATAGAATTAGAAGTCCTAGGAAAGATGGAGAAAGAATGTGAACGTAGCTGAATGCCGACCAAGTACTTAAGCTAGCACTGGAACAATCACAACAAGGTGCTAGTGATGACGTATTGGTAAGCATTGAAGGGGTTGAAGAATGAAAAAGAATTGTAAAGATAAAGGGTGTAAAGAAAGAAGCCCTCCTTACAACTTTAGGCAGAAACCAGGTCAATACATATGCTATTGAGGTCATTTTTGCTAATGATTCTCGGTATTGAAGAAAGACATCATGGACCCAGTGATGCAATGCACAACCCTTCCCCAGCTAACTCAAATATCTCTCAAAAGGTATTTGTTTTAATCACACGGAGTTCAACACGTTATCTATTGGTTTATTCACTCCGAATAGACTGGTATTGAAAAGGTGGCACTCCTCTCCAGCCATCGCTCACTAAATCAAAACGCACAATCGAGTCTAGAGCCAAGAGATCATCAAAAGTCTCATTAGGACACTTTCAATTTATTCCTTGCTTTCTCGCACACTGTGAAAAGTAAGAGATTTTCATGAGTCCTACGCAATATTCCCGTAATATTGCCAGAACATCCGAGTAATATGTTAGTATTACAATGAAGATGGAAATCCTGCTTGAGCCAACATCAAACAAGCTCATGGTAGGTTACACGTGCGGTTCTTTTAGAACCAATCTTGTGAAAAACTGGAAGGAAACAGTGGTTTAATTCTTAATTGAACTTAAACTCGTTCCAGGCCTCTACGCATTATCATATGATCTTGCCAGAACACTCAGAGTGACTCTTTATTGATTAAAGTGACGAGTGGAAATCCTTCTAGTGTTAACATCAAACAGCACTTGGTAGGTGACGTGCAAGATTCTTTATGAATTGAGCTCGTGACAACTGGAAAGCAACGATGGTGAAAATCTTAATTGAAATTCACTTGTTCCAGGTTTCATGAATTGACGGCTTCAAATCACAAGGATAATTTATCCAAGTGATTCACTCTTTATGTTCGCAGTCAGCTTTGGACGGTCGAATAAAGAGAACGGGTTTACCCGCGAAATCCTGTCAGGAAGTTACTTAATTGAAACTATCCGTCACGGGTACGATATCTAATATCGTCCAACGGTCTTCACCGACCGGAGGTAAAATGCTACCGAATTAGAATAAAATGTTCAAAGCCATTTTATTCGTGTCGTTGATGTGTACCTGTTAAAGACGATGGCGTTGCTGTGTACCTGTTGAAGACGGTGGCGTTGCTGTGTACCAGTGAAGACGGTGGTGTTGCGGTGTACCTGTAAAAGTCGTTCCCACATGCTTATGTCTTTTGCAACAAAGTTCAGCAAAAATTCAAGAAAGTACAAGATGAAGTCTTCCGCTGTACCAAACTCTGAAGCTTTCGAGAATTCAACAAAAAGACGTAAGTGTGTGGAACATGAAGTCACGAAGAGGCAAAATTCACAAGAAAGGCAAAGATCGCACGTGAAAGGCCAAAGAACAATGCTCTCAAGTCAAAGCCAAAAAGATCAAACCAACATATTCACAACAAAAGAAAGAAAAGAAGAAAAGACTACGAGCTAAAGAACGAAGACTTAGTATAGTATGCTAGGTTTAGAACTTTGTAACGTGGAGTGACCTCCCTTAGGGGGAGATTGTTAGAAATACGTTTTAACGTATATTAGAAGTATCGGTCACTCCACAATATGATTTATGTTGTAATAGCTCATAGTTAGCAATTAGTTAAATGTTACTTGTTAAGTTAAGTAAGAACCGGTCCATGGGCTTGTCATGGACCGGCCCAAGCCCATTGTAAGCTTGGAGTATAAATACCCCTTTCCACCATGGAAAAGGGTTGGTTGTTGTTCATTTTGCACTTTCATATTAATAAAATCATACACATTTTCTCTCACTTTCTCTCTCTAGTTTCTCTCACTAGAAAACATCAACCTACTTCATAGATTCATAGGTTATCAATATTCTACAACCCATCAGCCTCAGGTGATATAGTTCCTGTTCTAAACTTTGAATAACACTCCTTGGACAGAATTCCTCGGTCATCCATCTTCTCACTTCAACCCAAGGTGTATCATAAGCAGCATTCATCCCTACAGACGCCATTCTTCCATTCCACCAAGTTAATGCTCGCCCTTGAAGAGTAGCAGAGGCAAACATCACCTTGTCTCCTTCCTCACTTCCACTAAATCGAAATACGGATACCAATCTTTCAAACCATTGCATTAAACCAACAGCACCTTCAGTACCCTTAAAAGTCGGAGGTTTACATTTCATGAATGAGGTATAAGTACACTTCTTGTTTTCAGGAATCACTGGTCTATCAGCATAACCAGCTCTAGCACCAGCATTGTCAGCTCCAGTATTGCCAGCACCAGTATTTCTAGCTCCGGTATTGCCAGCTCTAGTATTGCCAGCTTTAGTATTGCCAGTTTCAGTATTGCCAGCTCCACCAGATCCACCAGCTCCACCGGATCCACCAGCTCCACCGGATCCTCCAGCTCCACCGGATCTACCAGCTCCATTATTCATATTTTCCATAAATGCATTCATAGCGGCCTGAAACTGATCAGCTACTATAGCGCGTAACTGTGCCTCAGTCATTTGTTTTGGCGTCATGATTCTGTTACACAATTCACATCAAAATGAGTATTCATTCAACGCTTGTGATAACAAAACATGAATAACACGGAATAAGAAAAGATAGATGAAGAGAAACAAGAAAGGATGATAGAGCGAGGAATAGAATTTAGACAAGGAACGAAGATTCACGAGGAATGAGTCAAAAGACAGGAATTTCTACTATGACAATCAGCGTCGTTTGTAAATTACGTATTAGTATTATAATAATCAAATAATCAACATTTATAAATAAATAAATGTAATCCATTATGCTTTAAGCATAAATAATAATTAAATATTTATAACATATATATACTTTTCTTATTCTCATCCATTGGCAACTCGGGGGTTTCGCTTGCAGATGTTATAGTTAAAAGATTTCAAAAATTTATTTTTGGAAAATCTTTTCGTTCTCTATAACTTGAGCTCTGGTACCAATCTGTAACACCCCCAATTTCGTGTCATAGCAGCGAAAGGGTCACTGGGTGTTACTGTCATAGTTCAATCTCAATATAAGAGAAAACGACTCAAAACGAGTCGTTTTAATAAAACATACATCCATTCATTATTTAAAGGTAAAATAGTTCACACACGGTCCCAAATAGTTTCAAAGTTTACACATCATGACAAACAACAAAAGTTTCTTTGAATGGACATAGTTTAGGAAAAGCGGGCCAAAACATTTCACAAGCAAGCTACACGAAACCGCCTTCCTTTGAGTGCCTTCTTTATGGACCTGAGATAAAACATGCTATAAAGTCAACAAAAATGTTGAGTGAATCTATAGAGTTTAAATTTAATAAACGAACACAAGTATTCTGAATAAATCTTCAATGGTTGACAATCATGTGGATCAGACATAATCATCGTTTTTATTACATAAGTCTCATGACATTGAACGTTATTATTTCAGCCCAACACACCTAGCCAAGTGCGTATATTTCTCTTATACAATTGCATCTGATGTTTCATTACTAGTGCATCACAACACCACGCGATAGCTAGTCGCGACCGGACTGGGCGTCACCCCGATAGATCTATCCATAGTATTAGCGTTCATTCGATTAACAATTCATGATTCAATGGGTCTTTTTAAGGCTAGAAGCAAACTTATGTAAATAACTTTCATCTAGCATACAATCAGGTCCTTTGTGTTCTATTTTAAAACAAGCAAGTTATCCCCCTCGCGGGTTTTAAAATCTTTATAAGATATTATAAAAGTGAGGCTATAGACTCACCTTGGTACAATAGTAGTAATATGACGATCGCCGATGATAAGTGATGCCCGTTAAACACGAAGACCGCAACCTACCAAATAAGGCGCGTTCGTTAATAAATGACTCAAGTACAAATAATACTTAAATAATACAAAACTCAAATTTATAAAACCATGACAATCTTAAAAATAATAATAGTACAAGTGTACTTCTATACCCTTTTACATGTTAACTTTATTAGACTACATCATCGATAAAAATCTGTCGGTACTTACCGATAGTACAAGCTCATTTACCTTACTTAAACTATTCCGTTTTCGACGAAACTTGGTCACAAACTCACATATAATATGAATAAGACTCAGTTTAAGTTTCATTTAAAAATATTACTTCTAAGACCTTCTGCCCGACACACCTTCGTGTTATAAAAACCGGACAGATTTACGCCTTCGACTTGTAAAATCATTTTGACATATCTAAACGACTCCATTTATAAAACCGACACTCGGGCTTGAAAATAGACTCATGACCTGAGGTTTATACTTCAACATCAGTCCTTGAACATTTTTTAAACTCATTCTATAGTCCCCGAGATTCGATCCAAATATCGACAACAATTTTCGGATTGTGCCGATACTCGTCTCCCGGTACACGAATACTAAAATTGTTGTAACTTCGCACTCGTTTGGAGTTGAAAGTCCTAATTTATATCAAATCGAAGCTAACGAAATTCTCTACGACCCTATCTTATTAGTTTAGCAAGTTTATTACATTAAGTAATTCAAAAATAGCCTTTAAGTTACTGCCTAAAATTAACCATCTAAAAATCATACCAATTCAACAATTTGACCCATTTCAACAATTTACATACTCATAATATCATCCTAATATTATCATAACACATCTAAATAACTCCTAACACTCTTAAATTTAATTTAATAAAAATCAAATATATAAAAATCATACATGCAACATCATCCCACTACAAATATAATAATAATAACAACATTTATAACCATAAAAATGGCTCAAACAACATGTTCTTCACCAAAATTTTGAAAGAAAAATGAAGTGTATGCATGTTGGAAAATCTTATACCAAAATGATCCTTGTTTTATTTGCAAAGTGGGTCTTTGATTAGATTTGAGTGAATCAAAGTAGAAATCAAAATTTTTTGAAGTATATAGGGTAGGGTGGACGGCTAAAATGAAGAACAAGAGAGAGATTTTGTGATTTTTTTTGTAAAAATGATTTTTAAATGAAAACTAGTTAGTGGAAAAATTATATATAGTCCAAGGTTAGGGTAGATTTTGTCATTTAGGCATAGTTTTGGGTCAAAAAGTAATTAAATAAGTTAAAGGGTAGAAAATGAATATTTGTCAAAGTTGAAAATATTTACGGGACTCGGGTTTCGTAAAAATACTTTTCAAAAGTTAAAACGCTTCATAAATATAATAATAAAGCTTCGACACGACTTAAAACGTAATTAAATCAAAAACGTCGAAAATATAAAATATCGAGACGATCGATAATAAAACATAAATTTTTGGGCATCCGTCGGTATCGCGATCACCAGTAGTTCTCGTCATTCGTTAAAACGTAAAACACGAGAAATAAATATTAAATATAATAAAATCATTTTTATGATAAATTGAGAATATAATATCGATACCTAACGTATTCCGTGCCGGTTTTCATCTAATCGACATTCTTACGCTAGTTTCATGTCATAACCTTCTCGGTTAGTCGATAATTTAAAATTCTCATTAAATAAACACGTAATACGTAATAGTCGAGATTAAAATAACGACCTAAAATTGACGGATTGTCACACCTTGCATAAAGTTGTGTTCCCTTTTATTTTCTTTCGTAGTGTAAAATTTAAATTCCTTGCAAATAGTTTAAGGTTTATCAAGGTTTTCAGTCTCTACAAAATATTTTCAAAAGTTTGTTTTTGGTAAGTATTTTGGATCCAATTTCAATCCTGTTGGATTGTGTTTGTTCTGACAAAACAAACTCAATACAAGAGATTGAGGTTGTCAATTTCTGTGTTTGTTTCACTCTTTGGTTCTCAAGAAAGTTGTTTTTAAAGGTTTTCAAAAATCTTTGTTTTTCTTTTGTGATTGGTTAACACTTACTGTTTCATAAACTTATATGCAAGATGATTTGACAAATCAGCTTGCATACAGGTTTAGGAAGCTTGTAGTATGCTTTGTTTTGTTTATGTGCAGGGTACATGTTATTCGCTCAACCTCTTTTTCACATTCAAGCCTTGGGACTGTTGTAGTCCCGACAACAAGGCTGTGTATTTTAAGGTTGTTCTTTAACCCTATTTCAAGAGAATTGTCGAGTAGCCGGCGGCATCCATTTATAACACTCAGCCTGATCTTGGTTGAGGACTTGTGAGTGTGAACTCCCTCTCGATTTTTTTTTTGAAATTTTGTGCTTATGAGAATTTGCTATAATTTGATGATCATTGTTGATTTATGTTTGGTTTAAGTTTATGTTTTAGATATTCACGTTAATTTAATGATAATTTTAGGTTTATGTTAATTTAAAACAAATATAGGAGAGTTTGTAATTTTCTTAGTGTTTTTAGAATATTTCAAATCAAAGGTAATAACCCATGGCATATTAGTTCATAGGGTCTTATGCAATTTCTGTTAGGATAAGTTGGTCTTGTTGCAAAGTTTGGTGGTTAGATTGTAGTCTTTAGTTTAATCAGCAACCACTCAACTCTTTTTTTCGGTATCTATCTGCAGGTCAATTTGGTAAGAGTTTGAGTGTTTTTAGGAATGCATTTTGGTTATAAGCACTCAGAGCGCTAGTTTAGGTTTGAGTAGTGATTTTGGTTTGCTCAGTTATTCACTAGTATAGGTTGAATAGTTATCAAAGTGCTTGCGGCATAACATTCTTTTTTCTGTTGAAAAACTGTGGGAGTTAGGCCTTTTTAAGTGAGCTTTTTAGGCAAGTACCTTGGTGGTTGTTAGTTTAGGAGTTAATTTAGGACTGTGGAGGTAGGTCCTTGACTTTGGTTGACTGGGAATCAAGCTAAGATAGCTTGTGGTGTTCTGTTAGTGCCCATAAGCCCACTGATTGCCCGCAACAAATTCTGTAGAACCCGCAACTCCCATTTGCTAATCACTAATACACCAGCAGATTATTGAGTCACAAATTTATGTTTGGTGCGTTCGTTTTTTTTGTCAGTAGATAGTTCATAAGGTAGTGTGAGTGTGCATTAGCTGGTCGTATAGTTTCGACAGCTTTTGTTGGTTAAAACTAGCCTTTGAAGTCACTTTATTGCATTATAAATTAGCAAAAAGAACTTTTTGTGCGCACAACACACCAGCAAGTTTAATAGCTTTGAATTTATGTTTTATGCTTTGAAATTTGGCTTATAATTAGTTCATAGGGTAGGTTAAGTGTCCAACATCTGGTCTTAGGGCTTTTTTAGATTTTGGTAGCTCAAATTTGCGTTAGAAGTCAACCAGTGGCCTTATAAACTAGCAACACTCTTTTTATGCATATGTCTTCATTTTTAGGTTTGATTTGTGCATTTTTGGTGTTAAATTCTACTTTTTTATTGTGTTTTGTGTTTGTTATTGACTCCTCACAACTCAAAGGTTGTGAGGGTGCCGTTTGTGCCCAAAAACAGCAAGAAACAAGCTCGAAACAACCCAAAACGAGCCGAAAAACCATACAGTAGCATTTCTATGTGTTGTTTGAGAACTCTGTAATTTATTTGTTTTTTTAGTGTTGTCCTATATCAGACAACACTGATCTTGGACAAGCCTGTTGTCTGGTGGGATCTTGGACAACACATAAGTACTCCACATTGGAGTACTTTGGGGTACTTTCGTTTTTAGCCATTTTTTTTAGTTTTTTGTAAACTTTTTCATTTTTCACTAGTTAATTTAATTAAAATAGAGTTTTTAGAAAGATAAAATTTATTTTTATCATTATTTTATTAATTTTTATCATTATTTTAGTATAAAAAGTATTTTTACCCTTTAAAAAAATAGAAAAATAGTTTTAAAAATTTAGGAAAAATATTTTTTAGTTTTTAATTAGTATAAGTAAGATTTTAGTTTGATAAAATAATATTTTTGGCTTTTTGTTAATTATATTTAATTTTAGGGCTTTAATTAGCATTTAAAATTGAATATTTAATTAATCAAAAGTTATAAAATTTATTTATTGAATTTTTATTCTTATTTGTATTATTTTAAAATTATTTTTAATTTTTAATTTATTTTTAGCTTTAATTTTTAATTTCGTCGCGTTCTACGTTTTACGTATACGTTTAATTCTCGTCGTAGTCTAATATAAATTAATTAAATAGGTTTTGCAAAATTTGGTTTTCACTTTTGTTTTAATTATACTTTTAACTTATATTTAAAATTTGGTGATTTTTAGTTGAGTTTAATTTTTCGTCGAATTTTACGATTTCGCGTTTTTTACGTCTTAGTGTAATTTTTAGCGTAAATTGTCTTTATTTTTAAACCTTTCTCTCTCAAAAACGACACTAATCCAAACTTTGATTTTATATATTGGCACACTTAATTCACACACCTCCTTCGAGAACGAACTGGAATTTGTTCGTCTTTACGGTTTTCTTAAATCATATTGCTTAGTACTTGCCACATACGCGTTTTTCTTAAAATGTGTACGATTTTACTACATCAAGCTGGTCGCCCTATAATCACGTTATATTGCGGTGGCGACCGTATGATCAGGAAATTCATTGAGACTTTTGCCGAGTGCTCATCGTCTCCTACCTTCACTACTAGCTTTAGTTGGCCCAAAGGCCACACCGCTTCTCCACTAAAACCGATGAGCGGGGAGGTTGCAGGTATCATTTAGCTCTGTACTTCTGCACTAAGTTTCAGGAAGCAGTGCTCATACATTATTTCTACTGATGAACCTCCATCCACATACATGCGATGTATGTTGTGCTGACCAATGCTTATTTCTATAACTAACGGGCCATATGCGACGTTCCTCGCATTGAGTGGGGGGAAGGAAATGTCTTTTCCCTTCGAGAATTTTATGCTCACCTTCTGTCTGGTCCTTCGCTGCCATGATTCCACCATGTAAATATTCGCGCTAGCGACTTTTTGTCTATCGTCTTTTGTGGTTTCCTTGACGAGGTGTTTCAGCTCGCCTTCTTTTACCATATTTTCGATATATTTTTGCAGCTGAATACATTCGTTCGTAGCATGCCCCCTCTCATCATGGTATTCGTAGTATCTATTACCGACGCGCTTTTCGACCGGGGTGGTCATTGGTGTCGGCCTTGGGAAACTCGCACCTTCTGATACGAGGATTTCTCTTGGGGTTAACTTAAGGGGGTAAACCTAGAGTTATAAGTTCGCCCCTCTCTTCTCCTTCCTAAGTAATCAAGGCTTAGAGGTCTACCTTGCTTGATTGGCCCTTCACTAGGCGCGCGAATAGATCTGTGGTCATAAGTGTTTTGTGCTACTTCTGAAGCAGCTGATTCTCCCTGTATGAAAGACCTTACCCGCCTCAGCACTCCATCAAAGGTTTCGTGCGTTCTTTCATTCAGCTTCTTTATTAGATCGTTGTTTCGTATACCCGCCATGAAGCAAGATACTTTCTGAATTTTTGGGCAGTCTTTTATCTGAATACACTCGCTCTTGAAACGTTCCAGAAAGTCTTCCAGGTATTTGCCCTGGTTTTGCTTTACCCTGGCAAGTGATACAACACTCCTATCATGTCTTTTCTGTTGCACATAGTTTCTTTTGAATGCTTTTCGCAACACTTCATACACGTTGATTGTTCGTGGCGGAAGCCTATCAAACCACATCCGCGCGTTACCTACGAGTGTAGAGTTGAACATGTTGCACCATACGGGTTCTGGCCATTGTTCAATACCTGCCTGGGATTCAAAGATTTTTAAGTGGTCTTCTAGATCTGAAGTGCCATCATAAGTTTTCACGTTTGATGGCATGCGGTGCTTTCTTGTATCTTTGTAATATTGTATGCGCCTTGTAAAAGCGTTTTTTCTGGCTCTTCTCCAAGGTTGCGAGAAGCTTTTGTCATCCAAGGAGTAACTTGCGCGTATGTGTTTTTCCGGGAGGTTATCACTTGATCCTGACATGTTGCTTTCTGAGGATGCGGCGTGCTTCGCGCGCTTTGCTTCTTTTACCATCTTCTCGTGTTTAGCAACCAAAGGGATGAGGGCTTGTAGGTTATTAGCTACGTACTCCTCCATCATGCATGCCTCCGTAGCAACGACTTCCCCGCCCTCCTCTTGGAGCGTCTTTCTTTTTTGTTTATTTGGAGGAGGCTGAGTTGACTCTCGTTCGACGCCTTTTCCCCTCGCGACAGGTACGGGAGTTGAGAATAGTCCGCCTGTTCTTATGATTGGAGGGTTTGTCACAAACAAGAATTTGGAATCTATTTAATTTACGTGAAACGCGATGGCTCGGGTTAGACTTATGTGTCTATTGACGTTCCCGGACGATCACACGTATTTTGTGTACGAATTCGAAAATTTTATGATTGGCATTCATAAGAATTTCTACTTGGATAAATGTTAGTTACTTACGTTACGTGATAACGACGAATTATTATAGAAACCAACTCTCATTTAAATCAACATAATTTAATTTATTAATGTGCTATGTTACGACATCCTTAGAAGTTACTCATTTTCTCCTCAATACTAAATTTGTTAAACTACTACTCGAAAACTCCTCATTTAAACGTTCCTACCATGATTCTACTAGATTAAACCTTACAAAAATGATTTTTGAAAAATTTCAAAACACACCCTTGTGTCCAACCCCATAACCGGTCCCCTTGTTTTGAAAACAAAAATATACACGCTTTAAATACCCCCACCCCTTTGTTACATTATTTTGAAGCCAAAAGGTGGTACATCTCTTACACAAGCATTGAAAACACAATTTCTCTTCCCCTCCCCTGCTACTTCACGTGCTCCCTTCCCCTTTTACCTTCCCCAAGTTTATGCAATTTCCTATGCTAGCTTACTTAGCAAAAGTCTAGTTACAAACTAACCAAAACCCTAACCAAGTCCTAACTAGAAATTCTTAACACTCCTACTCCTTGCCTATAAATACCCACTCCCTCCTCACTTGAACACACACCACACATACTCAAGCTTAAACTCTAAGCAAAGAAAAACACCCACTGTGGTTGTCCTAGTCACTGCCAAGAGTTAAGGAGAACAAAGTTTGGTCAAGAGCTAATATTGGTTAAGAGTTTAGACTGGTTAAGGTGATCCGAGTGTAGATCAAATAGAACGAAGTCGTGTCCGTTCTCTTCCTTTCGTTCTAGCTTCGGACCTTTCGTAAGTAACCATAACCCTTGTTTATCTAGCCTTGGTTGATGTTATACTTGCTAAAAACGTTTTTGTAAACTACGATATACAAGTCACGGGTTGGGATTGGGTGATGACCTAGACCTTGTGAACAACCTAAACGGGTTTAAGTGTGAAGCAAGAAGTCACGATTATTGGTTGGTTATAGCAGAAACTTTGATAACCAAAAGACTACTCAAGTTGTATGTTAACCTTATAAACTTGTAAACGAAATATAACCATAAAACCCAAGACGTGATCGTATGTATACATATGAGTATGTGTTTGAATGTTTTCAAAATCTTGCATGTAACAAGTAGGATGCTCCAAGGTTTGTGTATGCTATCAAAAACTTTGACGATAGGATCGTCACCTGACCAGGACCTTCCAGGCCCATGAACACAAGTACATGCAAGCTTCATCTAATTTGTAAGATTACACGAGTAACTTCTCCAAGTTATAGGTTTTAATGTGGCTATGTGATTTTATGTGGATTTGGCTATTAAGTGCATACTTGTAGACGCCCCTACCATCGTGATTAAAATGTATGTTGTAAGTATGCATGTATAGTAACAGTAACAAATGATAGGCGTATGTAGGTTGTGGGTATGCATATTCAAAACAGAAACTTATAATCAATCCAGGAAGGAGATTATTTGAGGTATTTTGCATATTTTATAAACAGGGTATGAAAAGCGAATTAGGAAGCTTGTGTCCCATGTGTGTGTGAAAATAAGCAGAAACTTATGATTCTGTTCAACGAGTTGTGTGGGTTTGCAACAGTGAGTGTACATGTATATGCTTGTGTGTGTGGATAAAACGAGTATCAGTAGTGAACTAGTGATCATCCTTTCTTTTGGGAGCAGCCTACAACGACAGTGAGCACACCACACACCCCTTCTTCTTTTTTACTTTACCTTAATAAAAGGTGTAGAATAATGTGAAAACAAATAGGACCCCTTTTGCTCTTAACTTAACCAGCGAACAGTGGGTATAAATACAAAAGGGTTTTTTACTTTTGCTAGTATGGTAAGCATGTATGATGTATATGTTGTCATAGATGATAAAATAAAGGAGGACCACATTCCCTCTCTTTTTGATACCCTACATAGCAGGGAATAATAAACAACAAAAGAAATCTTCCATCTCTATACATGTTAAGGTATGTATGCTATGTGGTTTGTATACTTGCCATGCTATGTATGTATCCCCATGTATGAAAAAGATGTGAAGCAAATAAGCAAAACAGCCACCTTTGTCATTTTTGAGTCACTACAAAAGATGTAGGCTATGTGAAAATATGCTGCCATGATGTATGTACATGGATAAGCTGTAAATAAAATAGCGCACTCTTTTTCTTTTGCCAATGAGTTGCGTACAGTAGGTACACAACAAAGGGATTTCACAATTTGATTAATTATGGCAATGTATGAATGGTGTGTGTGAGTACAAACTACCATGTGAATATGTAAGTATGAAAATAGCAGTAAGCGTTTTTGTATGAATGAATGAATGGAGTAAGAGTTGAATTTATGGCTGTGATATATGTATGTATGTATGAATGAATGGAGTATGAGTATAAACAAGTATGAAAACAGTTTGAGGACCACTTGTCCTTGCGTGTAGCAGGCATATGCAGTGGACAAAAGAAACCAAAGAACAAAGCACAAAACCATTTCTTCTTTTTTTTATATGGCCTCGTGTAGATAGTGAGTAGGGAACCAAAAGCGTTTTTGTATGTACCAAGTAGAGAAAACAATAATATTATAAAACATGTGAGAATGTGAACACAAGTACTTTTCTTTTATTTCTATGTGGCTATAATACTTACTTTCAACGTAAATAATGACCCAAAGAACCCGCTTTGTGTTATATTTTGACCCATCAAGCGAGCTTGCCCCGACCATCTAAAAATACCTTGACAATCTTGATGCGTCCTAGTTTTCAAAACAACTTTCGGTTTGACTTAAAGTTAAGTAGCGAACCCACAATAAATTTCCAAATATGGTCGATTTACAAGTGTATATAATTGAACTGTACTTGTTATCTTTTATGTGTGAGTGCTCTACTTTACATAATTAGTTGCTAGACTTAGAGACTTCATAAAAATATGATATTTATCAAATATCGACGACCTCGTGGCCTAGTTTACATAACAAGAACCCGTTTATTTTTCGGACCATTAATCAACGAGATATTGAGACCCAAACTTGACCCCGTGACTAAAATAGTTGAACATGAAAAATGTATGAAAACATTTTATAAACCAAGAGCAATTATAAATTATCAACCAAGTGCAATGTACATTACTATTTCTTCTATTTAGCCTAAGTATGGACCTTTTACTTAGGTTACGAGTAGATCGTTTGCGCATCGTTTTGCGTGCCTTGATTTTTCCGTGCTATCCTTATTGATCATATTCACTACTTCATCGAGGTGAGTTTCATAGCCCCACTTTTAATTGCTTTAACTATTTTGGGGTGAGAACATTGCTTGTTTTTAACGGATTAACATAAGTGCTTTAAACTCATGTGTTTGCCTACATGATGTCTAAGTAGCGATATCCCTAGATGCTTTAGCCCACTATCGTGAACCGTTAATTACTTTGTGTAAGCGCGAATGTTATGGATAGATCTATCGGGACTAACCTCCCTATCTAATTTGGTTGTGTGGCCAAAGTTAGATACACTTACATTTGAGGATTTACAAATGCTTCGGGATAGGCATTTGCTCGGGCTCTTATTATTTCTTGTTGGTTGAGGTTAACGCTTCGGTGTCACGAGCTTAGGCGTAGGTGAATAAAACGTATACTTTTGATTATAATCTTGTATTTGTTATAAGATTATATGCCGGTTGCCTCGAAAAATCTTATGGTTCATCACACTATTTAAACTTAAACCTATGAACTCACCAACCTTTGTGTTGACGCTTTAGCAATGTTTTTCTCAGGTATCAAGACGGAGGAGTGACGTGGTTATGCATGGGAGATTTTTAAATGAAAATGGTCGTGACTAGTGTATGGAAATTTGGATCAATGTTAAAGTCTTTTGAAACAATGTTTTATTACGATCTTGTGTAACTCGCTTCCAAAACAAGTTTTATGCTTTTAATCAAATTAAAACGGCTTTTAAATAGTCGTTCTTTGTATCTATGTCTTGTGATAGTCAAGACCGTCGCACCCCATTGTGTTGTATTACTCTGATAAATTGGGGGTGTGACAGATTGGTATCAGAGCCGTAGTTATAGAGAACTAGGTTATTTTATAAAACGATTTTTATAAACGTGAGTCATAATTTTGTTGTTGGAAAAAATAATTCTAGACTATAACTAACTCTCAAAAATCTCCAAGAACCACTTCACTCCACGTCTTCGATACAAGTAAGTTGTGACTTGAGATAGTTTATGATTTATGCAATGCTAAGTTTTGAGTTTGATGTCTACGTGTTATTAGAATTATGTATTCCCTTCCTATATTGAGTAATACCCATAGGGACATGTAATAAAACGATTTTTTTTAAGTTGAAATAAAATGCCTAACATCCTTGTATGGATTGTTAGGATACGCAAATGGTTTGTGCCATATTCGTTTGAATGGTTTGTGCCATCTTTATTTAAATGGTTTGTGCCATATTCGTTTGAATGGTTTGTGCCATCTTTATTTAAATGGTTTGTGCCATATTTATTTGAATGGTTTGTGCCATATATATATATATATTTTCCTTTGAGATTAAACGTACGCATACTTATGCTCAACATATTTTAGATAGTCCGCGAGACTATTATCGACTATCGAAACGTTTTGTGTTTCATATCACTGTACGCCGAATTAAAAATATCGACATGATTCCTAGAACGAAAACTATACGAGTATATTTACTTACCATGTGTTTGGTAGTATGTTAATTTGTAGTAATACTTGAATCAAACGATACTATTATAAATGTCGAGAGGAGCAACTATTTATTGGGTTCGGTAAATTGTTACTCCACTAAACATTTATAATAGACTTGGTTGAGGAAAAGTGACCTACATTAATTAACGGTTTCGAAATTGAAATTGAATGCGTAAGTTATCATTTCAAATTATTATTTTGAACACGACCGAGGAACGACGACGACGTCACTACTTAAGATGACATATGACGATAAAATACTTATTACAAGTATTACTCTTGTAATTCTCCAAAGAATGCTACAATTCAAAGAACAAATAAATTTCGCAATATATGAACTGTCCATAAATACGCTGACGTGTAAGTCAAATGGTTATCAAAGAAAATTTTTATTAGAAATAAATTACGCAAGGACAAATCAAAGTTTTTATTAGTCCATTGGTTGCGACTAAGTTATCATGACTTTATTATAAATTTTGAAGTTACGATATAGATATAAATTAAAGGGTTTACCCTTGGTTAAACAATTATGCCAATTTCTACATCAAAGGGATTATCGCGTTGCGCGATATTTGAGAACCCCAGATGGGAAATGTGGGCCTATATTGATATCTTAAATACAAGGTATAAATATATAACAATGACTATAAAGTTTATCTAAGATTGCGAGCAAAACGCTAGACGAGAGCAAGATAGACGAAACATATAAGATATGACGGAACATATTCCAAAATCAGAGAAATTCTTGTGATAAAATTTAGTAATTGCTCGAATTGAACATTTTGAACGATTACGGATTAAAAACATATGGAACAATTCTTGTGATGAAATTTTTGCGATAAAATTTTAGTACTCGACTCGTTTAAATCAAATGAACAATTTTTCAAGGTGTAAAAATTGTCGAAAGTATACGAACTAGCAATACTAAGTTAAGGAAAGACTTTTGAATGAACAAGAACTAGTACGGGCTGTGTAATAGCCATAAGCCGGCTAAACCTCAAAAACATACTCACTCATCCGAGTTACAAACAGTAGACGTTTAACAAGAGGAAATTGCACAAAAATAAACGTCATAATAGACCTAAATTCATGAAATAATTAATTAAGGATAATTGTATTTATCCATCCGTGCATAATCACTACTAAGAGAAAGCATAAATAATAAGTATGTGGAAGAGCATGTTAGAGGACTTTAACATTCCACGATTCACTTATTGTTTTCCATGTAAGGACTACTTGGACATTTAAGTAGACTTATGGATCGATGTACGAGAACTTACTCTAAATAAAAGAAAATTTACAAGACATCATACAAATCGTTTCTATTTTGAGAACCTTAGAAAAATACTTCGTTTCTACCTATCTAATAACCGTCGTTTTACATTTGGTGACAAAGGAAAAATGCCTCTCATTTCGTTTGTCATTTTGCAATCCGAATCCGACAAGGAAATTACCCCCATCCGGAGCGTAATCACAATAAATTCGGATGATGAGCAAGATTCGCCAGTCATAATGCCAAATGTCACTATGGGACTTCCTTCCATCGTCCCAAATTTTTCTACCACCACTACTATGCCAATCCCCACTCCTATGCCTTCAACATGAAACTTCTAGAAAAATAAACCGTTCTTCATCACCACCACCTAATGTTGCTCATTCCCCAGAAGACGAGCCTACTTCAAAAGCACTCGGATTCGATGCAGAACACCTGATAGGCCGTCTGGAGGATGTAGAAGGCGATGTGGATTTCCTCACCGCGCAAGATGAGGACAAGGACTTAGTGATAACCGAGTTGCGAGAGTCTCTTAAGGCTGCGGAGTCCGAGATCGCAATCTTACAAATGAGGAACAATGATGCCGAGGCTAGGCAAGCTGCGGATCATGCTCAGATTCAAGAAATCCTACGCCATCTAGGTCTTTAGGATTTATCTCGCCTTTCTAATAAAAGTATGATGTTTTGTAATAAATGCATGACGTGTTGTCAAGAAGCCGTTCATTAGTTGAATGGAATTTTGTACTCTAAGCTTCAAATATGTATGGAACGTAGTTCAAGAATGAAATGTACGAATTTTTATATGATCCCTTGATAATTGTATTACAATAATTGTGAGAAAAGCTTGGTCAAATTTGAACAAAACATAAGAACTGATAACAATTAAAGAACTAACAAAAATATACATCGTTTGTGCGATAATGTTACACAGAAAAATTGAAATGACGAAACAAGGTTGCAAGGACCTCAAAGAGGTCATCACTCGTCAATACCAAATGGCCATTAGGGTCATTGATGCGTTTGAAGCTAGTATCCGCACGGTTGACCGAACCATGGATCCTAGTAGTTACGAAAAAGCTAATGAGACAAGTGCTACTCCAGTTAACACTTTTGGACCTCGAAAGACCTTTTCAAAAACTAAAGTGAACCACTCCGTTAGTGGAAGAAAAGGGCCTTACGAGATGAGGTTCTCTATGATGAAAAATCACCCAAGGTTTAACACCATGAAGCAAGGTGCCGGAAGGTTTAACCCTCACCTTATGACTAAACCAAAGAATCACTCGCGGAAAGCGCCACGTGTTCACCAAGGAAAAAAAACCTTACCACCCTCTACTTGTTGTGCAAGGACAAATTTCCTAGAGGATGTTCCTAAAACAACTCCCATCTTGAACAAGAAGTATCTCGGCAACCTTCCATATTGTCGCAAGTGTGACTACCACCACAAAGGTAGTTGCGCGAACCATTGCATGCTTTGTGATGACTTTGGGAACTTGGAGGGTGATTGCCGAGTGGTAAAGTCCCATGAGAAGATTATGAAGGAACGCTACATGGAAGGATGCCGTTTAAGACAAGAAATACTTGAAATCGCCCAAGAAGGAAGCTCGAAGGCAAAGAGCGTCCAATACCCCACCAACGTTTTACACCGTTTGTCTTTCAAGAAAGATGCACCGACAATATTCAAGTATCAATCCAAGGGTTTCTACCCTCGTCATGGATAGAACGTGGAAGTTTATGTATTAGGAACTAGTTTACTTTTATGCAAATCAAGTGACTCGACGTCCGTCGATGTTACCACCAACAAAACATAACTATGTAACCGTACTCCAAGTTTTCAATTAAATTGTGTTGTTTTATTTTTAAAGCCTATTTTGTTTAAACAACGAGAAAACTTTTTTTTATTTTTCATGTGTCGTAGAAAAACTCATCCACCAAAAAAAATTACTTAAGAAAGAGCTTTCTTCTACAATATTTTCTTTACCTATCGAAGGGAAATAAATAAAGTAAATTTTCACTAAAAGTTTTTGTAAAAATAATCTTTAGAAGATGTCAAAAAAAAGTTACTATAAGGAAATCACCACCGGAAACACTTATTAGTGGGAATAATAACAATCGTGATAATGTAAGTTGAAAGATTAGTAAAGGTATTATAATCTAATGCCGCAACTAATAGCGAAATATGTTTGGTAAGAACTACCATGTAAAGTTTTAGAACTTGGTTTGACGACCAACTCAATGTGGAGAACAAAAACTATTGATAAACTTGACGAGAACTAGTACGAATAAATATTGGGAATTATTTTGTTGATTGTGAAAAGTGAGCAATGGTTACAAATGAAATGAACTATGCGCAAAATTTGTTGATTATGGAAGTGAACAACGGTAACGAACGGAATGCACTATGGACTACCAATATATAATTACAACCTCAAAGAGTCAAATTGTGATGAAAAGGAGGATGCAACCATTGGTCCCGAGACGTACGTAGCCTGATCAAGTACGTATGATCGTGGTCGAACGCGAGTATGCTTATAGTAGTCATCGTAAAAATGTAGTATATTAGTACTAATAGAATATATTGAGGTTACCCTATTCTCGCCAAATAGAATAGAGTTGGAAAATCGAAAACAATTTTTAAAGTATAATGAGAAGAACGAAATGTCATTTGAGTAAAATCCAAATTTAACGAATATCCAGAACTCGCCGTAACATAACCCATGTTAAAGAACAATTGGGTCAAGATAAGCGTGCTTTTATATATAATTGGAATACCGAAACCGACCGGACAAAAATCTATTTTACCTAACGATGCCTGAGCATCACACCATACTTATAAGCGTAAGAAATATCATATACTTCCTTCATAGAAGGAAATCTAAACGAACTATGATTTAAATATATTATAAATTGTACACTCGTTTTCCTCTCCATGAAAAAAAGGAGATAAACGAAGAGGAGCGCAAACTAAATTGATTAATTAATGCACTTATCTAATATTGAATGTCATTTACAAGGAAGAAACGTCTTGACCACCATTGTGTTAGGACGATTAATTTTTGGGAAACCGAGTCAGGAAACCTTGACGCATACGCCGCTTATCACTACCAAGTAGGCGGTTAATGTGAACGGGATTAATCAAACTATGTGGAACGATTATCAAATGCGCGATATATAGTCACGCGACACTTTAAAGTAGATGTAATACGCGGGACGACGCGAAAGTTAATAATGAGAAAACTCATCACCGACGTCATCAAGAAAAATTTTACATACAAGAAGAGACTTAGGGAACACTATAGAACCATGTACAAGTCGGAAGAAATTTTTGGTTCGTTTTAATCCTAACGAGATTATAGTAATTTTAATCTTAGCAGCAAACTAAAGAGAAACGAACGCATTGAACACCATGAAAAGAAGATAAAAATTTAATTGACCTCGTGTTTTCACAACGATATCGACGTGCTAGTTTTGAGGACAAAACTCAATTTAAGGGATTACGAATGTCACAAACAAGAATTTGGAATCTATTTAATTTACGTGAAACGCGATGGCTCGGGTTAGACTTATGTGTCTATTGACGTTCCCGGACGATCACACGTATTTTGTGTACGAATTCGAAAATTTTATGATTGGCATTCATAATAATTTCTACTTGGATAAATGTTAGTTACTTACGTTACGTGATAACGACGAATTATTATAGAAACCAACTCTCATTTAAATCAACATAATTTAATTTATTAATGTGCTATGTTACGACATCCTTAGAAGTTACTCATTTTCTCCTCAGTACTAAATATGTTAAACTACTATTCGAAAACTCCTCATTTAAACGTTCCTACTATGATTTTACTAGATTAAACCTTACAAAAATGATTTTTAGAAAAATCTCAAAACACACCCTTGTGTGCAACCCCATAACCGGTCCCCTTGTTTTGAAAACAAAAATATACACGTTTTAAATATCCCCACCCCTTTGTTACATTATTTTGAAGCCAAAAGGTGGTACATCTCTTACACAAGCATTGAAAACACAATTTCTCTTCCCCTCCCCTGCTACTTCACATGCTCCCTTCCCCTTTTACCTTCCCCAAGTTTATGCAATTTCCTATGCTAGCTTACTTAGCAAAAGTCTAGTTACAAACTAACCAAAACCCTAACCAAGTCCTAACTAGAAACTCTTAACACTCCTACTCCTTGCCTATAAATACCCACTCCCTCCTCACTTGAACACACACCACACATACTCAAGCTTAAACTCTAAGCAAAGAAAAACACCCACTGTGGTTGTCTTAGTCGCTGCCAAGAGTTAAGGAGAACAAAGTTTGGTCAAGAGCTAATATTGGTTAAGAGTTTAGACTGGTTAAGGTGATCCGAGTGTAGATCAAATAGAACGAAGTCGTGTCCGTTCTCTTTCTTTCGTTCTAGCTTCGAACCTTTCGTAAGTAACCATAACCCTTGTTTATCTAGCCTTGGTTGATGTTATACTTGCTAAAAACGTTTTTGTAAACTACGATATACAAGTCACGGGTTGGGATTGGGTGATGACCTAGACCGTGTGAACAACCTAAACGGGTTTAAGTGTGAAGCAAGAAGTCACGATTATTGGTTGGTTATAGCAGAAACTTTGATAACCAAAAGACTACTCAAGTTGTATGTTAACCTTATAAACTTGTAAACGAAATATAACCATAAAACCCAAGACGTGATCGTATGTATACATATGAGTATGTGTTTGAATGTTTTCAAAATCTTGCATGTAACAAGTAGGATGCTCCAAGGTTTGTGTATGCTAGCAAAAACTGTGACGATAGGATCGTCACATGACCACGACCTTCCAGGCCCATGAACACGAGTACATGAAAGCTTCATCTAATTTGTAAGATTACACGAGTAACTTCTCCAAGTTATAGGTTTTAATGTGGCTATGTGATCTTTTGTGGATTTGGCTATTAAGTGCATACTTGTAGACGCCCCTACCATCGTGTTTAAAATGTATGTTGTAAGTATGCATGTATAGTAACAGTAACAAATGATAGGCGTATGTGGGTTGTGGGTATGCATATTCAAAACAAAAACTTATAATCAATCCAGGAAGGAGATTATGTGAGGTATTTTGCATGTTTTATAAACAGGGAATGAAAAGCGAATTAGGAAGCTTGTGTCCCATGTGTGTGTGAAAATAAGCAGAAACTTATGCTTTTGTTCAACGAGTTGTGTGGGTTTGCAACAGTGAGTGTACATGTATATGCTTGTGTGTGTGGATAAAACGAGTATCAGTAGTGAACTAGTGACCATCCTTTCTTTTGGGAGCAGCCTACAACGACAGTGAGCACACCATACACCCCTTCTTCTTTTTGACTTTACCTTAATAAAAGGTGTAGAATAATGTGAAAACAAATAGGACCCCTTTTGCTCTTAACTTAACCAGCGAACAGTGGGTATAAATACAAAAGGGTTTTTCACTTTTGCTAGTATGGTAAGCATGTATGATGTATATGTTGTTATAGATGATAAAATAAAGGAGGACCACATTCCCTCTCTTTTTGATACCCTGCGTAGCAGGGAATAATAAACAACAAAAGAAATCTTCCATCTCTATACATGTTAAGGTATGTATGCTATGTGGTTTGTATACTTGCCATGCTATGTATGTATCCCCATGTATGAAAAAGATGCGAAGCAAATAAGCAAAACAGCCACCTTTGTCATTTTTGAGTCACTACAAAAGATGTAGGCTATGTGAAAATATGCTGCCATGATGTATGTACATGGATAAGCTGTAAAGAAAATAGCACACTCTTTTTCTTTTGCCAATGAGTTGCGTACAATAGGTACACAACAAAGGGATTTCACAATTTGATTAATTATGGCAATGTATGAATGGTGTGTGTGAGTACAAACTATCATGTGAATATGTAAGTATGAAAATAGCAGTAAGCGTTTTTGTATGAATGAATGAATGGAGTAAGAGTTGAATTTATGGCTGTGATATACGTATGTATGTATGAATGAATGGAGTATGAGTATAAACAAGTATGAAAACAGTTTGAGGACCACTTGTCCTTGCGTGTAGCAGGCATATGCAGTGGACAAAAGAAACCAAAGAACAAAGCACAAAACCATTTCTTCTTTTTTTTTATATGGCCTCGTGTAGATAGTGAGTAGGGAACCAAAAGAGTTTTTGTATGTACCAAGTAGAGAAAACAATAATATTATAAAACATGTGAGAATGTGAACACAAGTACTTTTCTTTTATTTCTATGTGGCTAAAATACATACTTTCAACGTAAATAATGACCCAAAGAACCCGCTTTGTGTTATATTTTGACCCATCAAGCGAGCTTGCCCCGACCATCTAAAAATACCTTGACAATCTTGATGCGGCCTAGTTTTCAAAACAACTTTCGGTTTGACTTAAAGTTAAGTAGCGAACCCACAATAAATTTCCAAAGATGGTCGATTTACAAGTGTATATAATTGAACTGTACTTGTTATCTTTTATGTGTGAGTGCTCTACTTTACATAATTAGTTGCTAGACTTAGAGACTTCATAAAAATATGATATTTATCAAATATCGACGACCTCGCGACCTAGTTTACATAACAAGAACCCGTTTATTTTTCGGACCATTAATCAACGAGATATTGAGACCCAAACTTGACCCCGTGACTAAAATAGTTGAACATGAAAAATGTATGAAAACATTTTATAAACCAAGAGCAAGTATAAATTATCAACCAAGTGCAATGTACATTACTATTTCTTCTATTTAGCCTAAGTATGGACCTTTTACTTAGGTTACGAGTAGATCGTTTGCGCATCGTTTTGTGTGCCTTGATTTTTCCGTGCTATCGTTATTGATCATATTCACTACTTCATCGAGGTGAGTTTCATAGCCTCACTTTTAATTGCTTTAACTATTTTGGGGTGAGAACGTTGCTTGTTTTTAACGAATGAACATAAGTGCTTTAAACTCATGCGTTTGCCTACATGATGTCTAAGTAGCGATATCCCTAGATGCTTTAGCCCACTATCGTGAACCGTTAATTACTTTGTGTAAGCGCGAATGTTATGGATAGATCTATCGGGACTAACCTCCCTATCTAATTTGGTTGTGTGGCCAAAGTTAGATACACTTACATTTGAGGATTTACAAATGCTTCGGGATAGGCATTTGCTCGGGCTCTTATTATTTCTTGTTGGTTGAGGTTAACGCTTCGGTGTCACGAGCTTAGGCGTAGGTGAATAAAACGTATACTTTTGATTATAATCTTGTATTTGTTATAAGATTATATGCCGGTTGCCTCGAAAAATCTTATGGTTCATCACACTATTTAAACTTAAACCTATGAACTCACCAACCTTTGTGTTGACGTTTTAGCAATGTTTTTCTCAGGTATCAAGACGGAGGAGTGACGTGGTTATGCATGGGAGATTTTTAAATGAAAATGGTCGTGACTAGTGTATGGAAATTTGGATCAATATTAAAGTCTTTTGAAACAATGTTTTATTACGATCTTGTGTAACTCGCTTCCGAAACAAGTTTTATGCTTTTAATCAAATTAAAACAGCTTTTAAATAGTCGTTCTTTGTATTTATGTCTTGTGATAGTCATGACCGTCACACCCCATTGTGTTGTATTACTCTGATAAATTGGGGGTGTGACAGGGTTGTTTACATCCCGGGTGTTTGCTTCACTGGTAGATCCAGGAGTAGCATTCACGGATGTGATATGGCCATCTACCGTCGAGGATCCTTGACGGCCTTCATTCTTACTACTTTTTTCCATTAGCTAGAGCTTTGTGTGGGTTCCACGGATGGCGCCAACTTGTTGATACAAAAGTTGAGTGGACCGAGCTTGACCCAAATTAGGCTTAATTTGGGGTCTTGTGGACTACGGCTCTTACACCAAGTGAAACTTGCTTTGAGAACCCTATGCACTAAACAGACACCGTTAGGCTTACCGTGGGTTTGTGACCCACGGTTAGATTCCGGCGTGAGAGTAAGTAATCGATTTGAGTATGTAGTGTTTAGGGTATTTGTATGTATCGTCCCTTTGTGGAACCTATGAGGTTCCTTTTATACCTGAGAGAGTCCTGGCTGGGCTCTCCTACTCTTGCGGCCAAAGAAAGAGATAATGACCTAAAATAGCTTGATCCTTATCGCATAACCAAGGCAAGTGTATATCTCTTCACTTTAGGCAAATATATATGTATGATAGATTATACTCTTGTCTGATCCTGTCGCGCTGCGACAAGGACCTGGTTAAGTATTTAACCTTATGTGCGACAACGGCTTACCGGGCCTCCTGGGCTTGCGCGCGCATCGCATAAGCATTCAACTCATTCCTTATGGGTGTGGGTAGTACCCGTGGGTCGGACTATCCATCCCGACTAGGGACTATACGTCATTAAGGGGGATGCCTCTCTTTTGTCTTCTTGATGTTTGTAGAGTTTTTCTCTCTCATTGCATGCATTGGAGCTTATGGTGGAGGCCATTGTATCGTGTTCACTTCATTGCTATTGTGATTTTCAAACCACATTGTGCTTAAAATGAATTCACTATAGTAGACCTTTCCTTAGCTTGGGTTAAGCAAAGTTGTCAATGTCATAAGTGTAGGGGAGTTTACTCCAATACTCTTAAACATTAAGGACAATGTTTATCTTAAGTGTAGGGGTCTTCTATCGAAGTGACCTTACCTAGAACTTTGTCATTGACTTCATGATAACATGGAAATTAATTTTTCAAACAATTTTCAAATTTTCGATCTACTTTGGCCACCAAAAAAATGCATTCATAATTTTTGCATTAATCATTTTTCATTTACATAGCACATTAGCATTATATATATTTCTTCTTTTATTTTTCATAAAAATATAAAAAGAGAAAAAATATAATAAAGGATATGGTTTAAAAATTTAGACTTCTTTGACATATTATGCCCACCATGAATACTTTAACTCAACCCGAGTTTGCTTATCTAAGCATTCTCTAGCTAGTAGCCTTAACCATGTAGACCTTTATTGGTTTATTAGGCTAAGCATCCACTAGTCTCATTATTTAAGATTTTAAGCTGTAGAGAACAAGAGATGATAGAGTTTCAAGTAAGTGTTAAGGGCTAGATAAAACTCATATTAATTAATTGTGGCTTTTATATCCCCTTTTGTAACCTTTACTTTCTTGTCAACGCAAGTATATATGTTAATAAATAATCAAGAACGGTTTTAATTGGTTGTAGTCTCTTATGCATTTTTGACTAATCATTCGTGGTTGGTATAAGTGCGTCTTAAGATTCTAAGTTAGAACG
This sequence comes from Glebionis coronaria, assembly GCA_025667525.1. Lineage (NCBI taxonomy): Eukaryota > Viridiplantae > Streptophyta > Magnoliopsida > Asterales > Asteraceae > Glebionis > Glebionis coronaria. Next base: position 499,428,637 of record CM046877.1, read on the forward strand.
TTTTATGTGTACTAGACTTATGTCATGCTTAATACTTAGCGGGTGTTTTTCCATTTATTCTTTTCAACTTTCTTTGTGAGGAATAAAGAAATATAAGAGCGGCTTATGAAAAAAATGAGTGGCTAGAAAAAAAAAGAGAAAAAGAAAAAGAAGAAAAAAATAATTATACAAGACCCCCAAGAGGGGCAGTAAAGTGTTAATTATAGTAGCTATTGAATTACAATATTACTCTCACAAGGGTTGCGGGGATTTGATAGTTGCTCGAATCCAATATTACCCTGACGGGTTGCGGGATTGAAGATCCAAGGTCTCAAAAAGGCAGCGGATATAAATTATTGCGTGAGTTTTATTTTTCTTTTCTTAGCGAGTGTGTAGCTACTTATTAATGCATGACATAAGGATCTTACACATAAGGCGAATGACTTATTATTTTGGGTCGGACTTATATTTATTGTGGGCGGTTTTTCGAATAATGGATAAGATGGTTACTTAGGACTAAAACCGTACTTCCTTGTTTTGAGATATTACATTTCTTATATTTCACGCTTTAAATAATGACAAATTTGCCCAAAAGCAATTTGCTCAAATAATAACCGGTCTTAGAGACATAATAAGTGGGGGTGTAAGAGTAACACAATTAATCTATATGAATGATTTGACGCACTTTCACTTATGGATAACAATGATCTTGTTTTTAAGCTTGGTATGGGGAAGGTGAAACTTGAGGATGATAAGTGTTCATGGTACCAAAGCCCTAATTAAAGTCCTTGATTTCTTTATGAGTTATTTCCATTAAAATCATTTCAAGAAAAATCCAAAAATATATAAACAGAATTGTTTTTTCTTTGCATTGCATTGTATAAATCAAAATCATGCATCATATAGTATACCGTAGTGTAAATGCATTCCATATTGGCCAAGGTGGATTAATTATGAGAAAAGTGTAAATTGGTGCTTTAAAATGTAGCATTGCATGAGGTCATGGCAATGATCAAGTGTAGGGGATTTGATATGAGTGAAATCTCATATCAATTATATTACAAATCACCCTAAAACACAAAGTAAAATACCTAATTTTGATTCATAAAAGCAGTATTATGGGTATGTTTTGTTGTTTGTGCTTGTGTAGGTAAAAAGATAGAATTATGAAGCAAACAAAGGAATTTAAGCTTTATTAATGAAGAAAAGACAAAAGGAGGATGAAAAGTGACAAGCCAATCAAAGTCAAAGGACCTTTCTTGACAACTTTCAAAGTTGAAGGACTAAAAGGGAAAATATGAGAAAGTCAAGAATCAAGTCAAACATGGTCAACTATCAAGTCAAAAAGTCAAAGGATCAATTGTGTGCAAGTTTGAAGCTAAAAGGATCAGAAATGACAACTTTATAAAGACTCTAGCTCAAATCAGAAATCTGCTAAACTTAAATGGTTATATTTGCCAAAACGAAGTCAAGTTTGAGTTTAATCCGTGTGACATTGCTTTGGACCAATGAGAGGCTTCCATTCCCTTTGACTGGATTGCCAAATCATGGCCAGCTGGCCACTAACAGCCGCCACTCATTAATATCCAAATCCAAACAGTGCAATCCCACTACTTATTGTTTAACCAATCATATTTGAGATAGAAGATAATGATCTGAGTGAAGGTTTTTTACCCAATAACAACATAACACGTGGCACATTCAAACTCAAACGCGCCCAGATTCGAGATTATGAAGGAATGATTTTTAGAGCAAATGTTCAACATCAAACTTGCTTAAAATCACATGAGGAATCCATTCCAACCATTGAATTAAGCTAAAAATCACTCAAAAGAAAAACCCCAAATGTGTTCTTCAACAGCAAAATCCAATTAAGAGATCAAGTACACGTGGAAGCTGTAGATTGGTTCCCATACGTCACTCATCCCCAACTAACTCTAATTTTCTTCTATAAATAGACCCAGCTGTATCTCATTTGTATATTGTAGTTAGTGTGTGAATTTACACACATTTAATCATTTCTCTCCTTTTCAGTTAGAATAATTAGCTAGCAACTAATCTCAGGTGATTGACAACCACTTGAGTTAGTTAGTTAGCATGTAACAACTTTGTAACAACCATTCACCATTAATAAAACTTCATTTCACTCTTCACTTCGATTCACTTCTCAATTACTTCATTAGCCTACTTCTACTGTTATTGCTTAGTTCTATTGATCAAACTTGATCAATAGTGCTTGTTGGAGTGTTTTGGAAGCTTGTTTGTTGATATCGGATAGTCCTAGTTCAGTTCTTTGTCAGTTGTATTAGAATGATGCAGGGGTGATGAGTTCTAGATGATGATCATGATGATTTGATGGTTACTAGTGTTTCATTTTGGTGTATTTGTTTTAGATTTATAGAGCTCAACGCTCCTCTACTCCATCAAAGGAGGCTTCAAGCTAAAAGGCATCAAAATTCTAGTTTTTATTCCACTCAATTGTTCTGCCATGCTTAATTCCTAGATAATTAGCTAAACTGCTGAATTGTGATTGTTTTGGTGTTACTTTGGTGTTTCTGTTATGATTTGATAGATAGATAGTAATCTCATAGCTTTTGAATTAGTTTTAGCTAACTTATTTGGTTTTTCCTAGCTTAAATTTCATCAGTTAGCTTAATTGTGTTCCTTAGTGTAATGTTGTTGGTTCTTTGCTAGTTAATGGTTCATTTTAGTTGCTTTACAAGTTTTGATAAGCCTTTCATGCTTTCATACACTTTTTGACTAATAAGCCTTTGAAAAAGTTTTCGTATCAGTCATTAAGTGGTGTTTGGATCAAAGTTGTTTTAGTGACTTAGCTAGTGTAACTTGTTGTTTTGAGTTCACACGTACTCTATAGGCCATTACAAGTCATTTTATAAAGTTTTATGGTTAAAGTTTTTGTCAAACAGGCAATCTGCATTCAAAAAGTTTAGGTCAGTTTTAATAGCAAAACAAGCAGATTTCAATCCATTCTCATTTCTTTATTATTGAGAGTTAAAAGCTTATTTTTGGTCCTAGTTATAGATCAACATATGAACTTTCAATTTTTCCAAGTGAGACAGTACAATATCAAGAATTGAGCAAGATATTAGCTTATTAATAAGCTGTTGAGCATTTTTAATTCCCTGTGATACTACTAATCTGCTTAACCATTTCCCACCAATCTACTTCATAAACTTAGCAATTTTCTTTCATAATCTTGTGTAGAAACATGTTTTAAGATATTTTTGAGAAATTCAGCTTTTTGGAAATTCTTGGTCAACGGAAATCAACTATAAGCCAGATTGGCTTATTTTGAGATTCCAGCTTATTGGCTGGATCATTTTCCAAATTTCTTGACATTCCAGTCTCTTGTTAGCCAGCTTAATCATTTTCAGCCAAAAAATCAAATAGTGGATGTCTTATTTAGCTTATAGCTTATTTTGGGCTTATTGAGAAAAGCTATCTTGAGTTCTAGACATTTTTAGCTTATTTCCTTTGAAACACCTAGCTGAAATTCAATTTTAAGTCTATTGCAAAAAACTAGAGCTGATTTGGTTGGATAATAAGCTCACACGAGCTTATCAAACTTGTGTTACCCGTTTTTGATAAAAGTCTTTGTTTAATTGCAAAACAGTCCCTAAACTTTGGGAGTTTTTTAATCAGCTTTCTAAAATTGAACTTTTTAGGGTTTGCTACTTAGGTCCTTATATTTGGAGTTTGTTACATTTTTGTTAATCAGTTTTGCAATTTTGTTAGTTGGTTGTTATAGTTTGTTACATTTTACACTTCTAGCCCTTTAACTTTCAGAATTTACATGTTTGGTCCTTGTACTTTTACATTCTTTACATTTTGAGCATTTTTACTATTGTGCATTTAATACTTGTATTTCTTGCTTTAATTGTGGTAATTGCAACTTGTTTTACGGTTACGTAGCTATACTATTTTTGCCCTTTTCACGTGATTTGTTGAATTAGACATAGATACCAAAACCATTATTAAAACCAAAAACAATTAAAAACTTGATATTAACTGGACTTTCAGTTTGTTGTGAGTTGGGAAATACGAACTTGAAAAGATCAAATATTAAGGTGAAGAGAAAATCTGAGAATGCTCCACTATTTATAAGACAAGGCTCTAACGGCTATATCTGCCCGCGGTTCTTTATTGCAGCCCGCGGTTCCTTATCGATAAGGAACCACATAGCCACTTAAGGAACCGCCAGAGTAGACTATGCTCCTTTTTTCTCTTTTAGTGGTATGGTTCGAATCTGGTGATTAAAATATCCTGAAAGGATATTCCAAACCAAGATAGAATATGCCATTTTCAAATTTTCAAATATTTAATTTAGTAAAACATTTTCTTAAAAAATAAAGTTTAATAAAAACTTGTCACACTTAATAAAAAGTGAGTTTTAAGAAAAGATTAAATCCATGATCACTTAATTAGGATGAGTACTTGTTTGTACATACCTTAAGTGATAATGGTAGAAATGAAAAATACTCGAACTCAAGAATTCGTTTTTCGTTGTTTTCGTAAATGTTTGTTTTTACATATTGTCGTAATCAAAACAAAGCGAGACCGAAAAATGCAAGTAACGTTTTTAGGCATCATTGCATTAACAATCTCCCCCTTTTTAATTTCGACAATACATAAACTCAATCACTAGGAAAAATAGATTTTCGAAGACGAGTTTATTTCACTTTTCCCCCTTTGTCGATGCAAAAAGATTGCAAAAGTCTTTGTAGAAGAGAAGAATCGGACTTTGCAAATGCTCCCCCTTGGTGCTTACTCTCCCTTGCTTGGGGCACCAAGGAATCGAGATATGGTGACAAGCTACATAGAAGGGTTAGTAGAAGAGAAGAAACACCCAACAAGATATAGCAAATGTCACCAAAAAAAGAGAAGAGACCAAGATCCAAGAGAGTCATGTTAAAAGGAAAGACATGAATAAAAGATACAAGGAAACAAAACATACAAAATGTATGTGTTAATGCAATAATGCCTAAAAACGTTACTTGCATTTTTCGGTCTTGCTTAGTTTTGATTACGACAATATGTAAAAACAAGCATTTACGAAAACAACGAAAAACGAATTCTTGAGTTCAAGTATTTTTCATTTTACCCATTTTCACTTAAGGTATGGATAAACAAGTACTAACCTTAATCAAGTGATCAAGTGATTTAATCTTTTCTTAAAACTCACTTTTTATTAAGTGTGACAAGTTTTTATTAAACTTTCTTTTTAAGAAAATGTTTTATTAAATTAATTATTTGAAAATTTGAAAATGGCATATTCTTATTTGGTTAGGAATATTCTATCAGGATATTTTTTAAACCAGATATGACCTCCACCACTAAAGGACAAAAAGGGAGCGGAGTCTAGTCCAGCGGTACCTTAGCTCCTAGGCGGTTCCTTATCGATAAAGTACTGCGGGCTAAGATAAGGTACCGCGGGCAGATATAGCCGTTGGCCCTTTGTCCTATAAATAGTGGACCATTCTCAGCTTTTCAATTCACCTCTTTTGCACATCTCTTTTCAGATTCAAACTCTCTTCTTTAATCACTCAAATCTTTGATCATTTGTTTGATTACTACTTGTTTAAGAAGTGAATCTTGTTCTTCCATCCCTTCCTCTCCAAGTGCAAAGAGAAGAACACTATCCTTGTGAAGTGTTGAGTCCACCACCAAAGATCCATTGAAGATCTAATTTTATACACTTGTAGTTGTGTCATAGTTGTGAAGATCCAAGTAGTGGTGTCTATTTGGAAGTTGTGTATGTACTAAGTATAGTTGTGTAGATTGGTCCTAGCTACGATTAGGGCTCGACTTTTAGCTTAGAGTCGGAAATTGGTTAAGCGATGTGTACGGTTTTCTCCACCATAAGGAGCTTGTTGTGTAGTGAACTCTCAAGTAAGGAGTACTCGAGGAGTGGAGTAGGAACGAGGAGTGAGCTTCGTTGCCGAACCACTATAAATCCTTGGTGTTCGGTTTGATCTTTCTTTACCCTTAACTCTTTACATTCTTTATTCTTTGTGCATATATATTTGTTAGTATTAGTTTAGTTACAGTATCATTGTTCATATTATGCATAAGAAGATTTCACATATTTCCTCAAGCCTAAGTTTTTTGAAAAAGGATTTTTGAAAACTACATTTTAACAAGTAAATATAAGAAACTATTCAACCCCCCCCCCCCCCCCTTCTAGTTTCTACAATTGGTATCAGAGCGGGTTGCTAAAGAAATTTTAAAGTATATTGTATTTTAAAACTTGAATCGATCTACAGATTCCAACAAATACCTTGAAGGGCAATCTATGCAAAGACCACCACTTTTTGAAACCGATAGTTTTATTTATTGGAAAAATAGATTTGAAACTTATGTGAAATCAAAAGATTTAGATCTTTGGCATGTTATTACCAATGGTGATTTTTTACCCTATCAATTTAATGAAGTTTCTAAAACAAAAGAATTGGTCACTTTTGACAAAGCTAATGACGATACTAAAAAGAAACTTTCAAAAAATAATGAGGCTAAAATGGTGATTTATAATGCTTTACCTAAGAAAGAGTATGAAAGGATTTTTATGTGTGAAACCACTAAAGATATTTGGAACACTCTTTTAGTAACCCACCAAGGTAATAGCCAAGTCAAAGAAAGCAAAATCGATCTTCTTGTCCAACAATATGAACAATTTGTCATCTTAGAAGATGAAACTATTGATAGTGCATTTGCTAGGTTTAGCACCATTATTACTAGTTTAAAAGCACTTGATGAAGGTTTTTCTAGCAAGAACAATGTTAGGAAGTTTCTAAGGGCTTTACATCCAAAGTGGAGAGCAAAAGTCACGGCGATTGAAGAGTCGAAAGATCTCTCAACTTTATCACTCGATGAACTCATAGGCAACTTGAAGGTTCATGAGATGATAATTTTGAAGGACTCGGAATTAGTGAAAACCAAGAGTGAAAGGAAATCTCTTGCACTTAAAGCCAAGAAGGCACAAAGTGACCATGATAGTTCCTCGAAAAGCGATGACGAGGAGTATGCATTGGCAGTGAGAGATTTCAAGAAGTTCTTCAAGAGACGAGTTCAACACGTTAGGCAACCTAACAATGACAAGAAACCATTCTCAAAGAATCGGTTTGCCAAGAACGAAAAAGGTGATAGGAATTGCTTTAGATGTGGTGATCCAGATCACTTCATTGGTGATTGTCCAAAGCCCGCTCGCGATAAGAACCACACGGCGTTTGTTAGTGGCGCTTGGAGCGATAGCGGTGAAGATGACGATGACAACCCCAAAGAGGAGAAATGTCTTATGGCTCACACTTCTAAAGAGGTACATTCCGAAACCGAATATTATAGTTATGATAGCTCCACCTTTAATGATATTGAATTCGAAGGCAAATATGATAGTTTACACAAACTTTGTCTTAAATTCATAGAAAAGAATAAAACCTTATAATCAACCAAAACTAAGCTTGAAAATGAGATCAATGAACTTAGGGAGAAATTGGCAATACTTGAGAAAAATAAAGAGGCTGATTTAGGTTGCTTAAGTTGTGAGAAACTTAGATTAGAGAATGAAGATCTCAAGAGCACCTCCATTAAATTGGAAAAGTTCATGAAAGGTACTAGTGCTCTTGATGATATGTTAAACAAACAAGTTCATTCTAAGGAAAGACTTGGTCTAGGTTTTAACTCAAATGAAGCCTCAACAAGTGAACCTAAACAAGTCAGATTTTTACAAAAATCACCTACTGTACGCGGTCCCAGATTGTATGGGGCGGTTCCTTATCACTATGGAACCGCCGCCATAGATAAGGTACCGCGGCTAGAGGATGATTGTGGTGAAAATCCTGAAATTTTTGAAAAATCTAAATTAGGTGAAAACCCAAAGCATCTTACTGTTAATAAGGTAAAATTACCCATACTTGACGACAATGTTATTGGTAAGTTCTACAAGCCATTAAGTAAACCTCTCATGGGAAATAGAAGCTTATCAAGACCATCTTCTACTCCACCTAGAATATGGAATGAGTCTAAGCCTAGAAGTAGAACAACAACGCCTAGAAGAGATAATCAAAACAATTCACGGTCTAGAAGTAAAACCCCAACACCTAGAAGAAATGATCATAACTCTAAATCTAGATCAAATACACCTAGGAGAAATAATGAACAACAAAATGGTTACATGAATTACTACCCTCCTCCATTTTGTTCTCCATGGGGAACCCCTCCTTCATTCATGCATCCCAATCAAATGCAAGGGATGTTAGGAACTAACAATTTTGGACCCATGAGATATTGGGGACCAAATGTTTGATATTGTGTTTTGTTACCTAGATATGCTTGGGAATTGATTTGGAGCCCGACGAGTGGATTAAGGATAGTGGATGTTCTAAACACATGACGGGTAATCGAAGTTTGTTCTCGCATTACAAAGCATATGATGGAGGTAACGTCACATTCGCTAGTAGTCTACGTGGTAATATCATTGGCAAAGGTATGGTTTCTCTTGACTCCATGACCATTGAAAATGTTGAGCACGTAGATAACTTAGGATTTAACCTTTTAAGTATAGGTCAAATTTGTGATCATAAGTGTAAGGTCATCTTTTCAGAACATGACAGTGAAATCGTAAAAGATGGAAAAGTCATTGGAAAAGGTGTTAGAAAGCATGGGCTTTATGTCATGAAGGTTAATAAAAAGTCAAAAGATAACATATGTCTTGCGACTATAGTTGATATTTCTACTCTTTGGCATTGATGTAGTGTTTTTGTACACCTTTAGGAAAAGGATGCACAAAGTAGGGCAAGTGAGCACGACGATTTAGGAAAACCGTGTGTGAATGACCCTAAGTGAGTTCGTTCTCGAGGAGGCAAGTGTGTTGTGTGTTGAATTGATATTGATTTATGATTATATGATTGAGAAAGAAATAGGATTAGAAGAAAAAGACGGTTACGAAAACGAATTAAACTACGACAAAAAAGGCGAACACGTAAAACCGTAAATAGTACAAAAATTAAAATTTTAACCTAAAAATTCCTAAAAATCCCCAATAATTTTCTAAGAGTTTACAAAAAATCCAAACTTGCTAAAACCTTTTAATTAATTCAATAATGACTTTTTAATGCTAATTAAAGCCCTAAAAATCACAATTAAATATTAAAAAGCCCTAAGCAAGATCTAATAGTTTGTAAACCTCAAAAATATCCTAATTAAGCTGAAAACTATTTTTAAAAATTTTAAAACCAAATTAAACTATTTTTAAACACTTAAAAACTATTAAAATCTATTAAATCTTAAATTAATTCTAGAAATTAATTGAAAAGTCTAAAAAATATTTGGAAAGTGAAAAAACTCCTAATTAAGTGTCCTTAACCTAGGAAAAATGAAAAAACTAAAAAAAATCAAACTTCAATTTTTAATAATAAAATAATATTAAAATATTCAAAAAAATAAAAAGTCTATAAATAAATTCTAAAAAATTACCAAAAATCCTAAATAATGTAACTAAAACAAAAATGCAATTAAAATTTTCTGAAACCTATTTAATAATTTTATATTAAATTTTAAAGTTAGCTAAAAACCCTAAAATCCAATAAAATCAAAAATAAGCTAAATTGAAAACTTAAATAGCTGATGTTGGAAATACGTTTTTACGTATTTATGAAGGATCGGTCGCTCCAACGATATATTATTGTATTTGGCTCGTGATCCAGTTTGTACTAAATATAGTCCATATAGCCCACATGTAGGGTGGGCTATATATACCCCTCCTAGCATGTTAGGAGGGGTGGTTCATTCATTTTACAACATTTCATTAATCTAAATTCACTTTCTCTCTCTACTTTTCTTTTCTCTCCTTTCTCTCTCTACACCATCATCTCCTTCCTCCCCATTTCCACCATCTTATCAATAGATCATCCATCATTTACCAAATCCTTAGATTTCGTAGACCTTCAATTGGTATCAAGAGCCATGGTTAAGTTTTAGGATTTGCATTTTTTATCCATTGATTTGATTGAAAGTTTTTAAATAATCTTTTCGTTTTACTTTTTCTTTTATATAATCTTTTCGTTTTTTTTATTATCTGTTTTTTAATCAGTCCAAATCCGTCCAAATTTTCTTCTTCTTTTTCATATCAGTCAAAATCCTCAATCAGTCCAATCGGTGTTTTTCTGTTTAAATAATCACTTTTTTATATCATCAGAACCTTGTCTAATCATTTTTTTTATCAGTCATTTTTTAATCATTTTTTAATCAGTAAATTTTTTTTTAATCAGTTTTTTCTTCCTTCTTTTTCATATCAGTCCATCGGTCCAAATCTGTTCAATCTGTCCATACATATCAGATTTCCCTTTTTTTCCAAATAGACAGTTTTCCGCATAGACATAACTTTCCGCATAGACACAACTTTCCGCATAGACACAACTTTCCGCATAGACACAACTTTCCGCATAGACACAACTTTCCGCATAGACACAACTTTCCGAATAGGACTTTTTCCGAATAGACCATTTTTTCAGAATAGAAAACTTTCCGAATAGGAATTTTTCCGTATAGGATTTTTCCGTATAGGATTTTTTCCGTATAGGATTTTTTCCGTATAGGATTTTTTTCCGTATAGGACTTTTTCCGTATAGACTCGACCCCCATTTTTCACCCACTCCTCGAAAACCATACTCAAAAACACTCTCGACTCTATACAAACAAACCTCTCATTTGACTCCCTCTCTTAAACCCTCTCGTCTCTCGACTCTCGAACATACATAAACTAAAAACACACATGACTTTTACACTCGATCTCAGTTTTTCCACAAAACCTTCATCGATCTAAGATATCACACCAACAGACTCCCTCGACTCCCTCTCTTGACACAGACACTCACTCCCCCTAAACCAAACCGAGACTCTCATTTTTGTTTTTTTCGACACAATCCACACTCAAATCGACTCTCTGTGCACACTCACCAGACCCCCACCTCGACTGCCTCTCTCTCTCACTCTCGACTTCGAATCATCAAACCAAAACACATCCACAAACCTCTCAGCCTCACAGACCAACAAGACTTAATCTGACCAAGACTCTCGACCAACATCAACAACACTCTCGACCCTCACTCCCTCACCGACTCCCTCAAAACCCTCACCTCTCGACCAAGACTCACTTTCGACTCCAATAACATACACAACTCCCCACACCCTTCGACTCACTCACTCACATCAACCTAGACTCAAAAAGATCTCAGTTTCAAAAAGAAAAACTTTCATAGATCCAAAACACAAACCCACACAAATCTTTTACTCCCTCATCCCAACACTCAACCTACCAAACTGACACACACAGAAGGACACTACAGAAGATAGAAGACAGACACACGCATGCAACAAGAAAATAAACCTACTCGAGACCTTCGATAGATCTTGAAGACAAAATCGTTTTGGATCTTGGATCTCTCTTATGATTCGAACAATTTTTGTTCTTAAATATGGTGGTGGTTGTGATTTAAAGTGGCACTGATCATGAAACCATAGGTGGAATGGGTTCGTTTGATTGGTCATCTTATTGGTGATTGATTTATGTGTAGTGACTGCGCTTGGTATAAGGGATTAGGGTAATTGTGTGATAGTTGTTTGAGGAGAGAGACAGATATTTGTTTATATATTTCTAGGGCGGAGGATACAAGAGAAGGCTTTGGGCCACGTTTGTATTAGACGGAGAAAACAAGAAGTGGGATACACGTGTTTCGCTGTTATATTACAAGTGGGCGGATAATACATTAACTCGGTCAAATATTCTTGTTGACCAAAGCTACGAATTTACGCTAGTAGCCACGTTTTACTTCATTTCTTATCTCATTTTTTTTTATTTTTTTTGATAAAAGATTTATTTTAAGCCCGATATTTTTTGGATTGTGTTAAATTGGAATTTTTTCCAAATTGTTATTAGGTATAAAAAAATTTATTTTATTTTTCTACCTTTTTATTTTTATATTAAATTATAGTCGGGACAACGACAATGTGTCAAAGCGACGGGATTAAGTGACAAAGCTTATTTTGCCGACGAGTTTTAGATCGGGTATTTGTAAGTGAAATCGGATTTTTCATCGATAAGTAATCCTTCCTTTATTTTTCATTAAATTTCCATGGATTCGTTCAATTTGACACTTAAATAGGGAGACTTGCATCGAATGCAAGACAAAGCTAGAGAAAGTGGTGTAAATTCATTTCAAATGCTTCAGTGTCATCTAGTTACTCTTTCGGGGATTCAAGGAGGGAGCGAATTTGTGACAATCTTTGGACAAGATCGTCATATATTCATCGACTCAATTTTTACCACTATGACCCAACTCGCCGAGCAACTCAACCATAACAACTTTAATCACTCTGCATCGGCACTTGCATACAAGGCTCTTGTGACACACCTCACGCCTTTCCTCCAATTCAATGTCATCAAGCCTGAAAGTTCAGTGATTTGCCAATCATTTCTTCGAGATACACATACCGAGCTTCGAGTTTTCCGTGATACGATATTGAAACTCATGACAACGGTCTCGTCTTCGATTTATCAAAGATCACAACTTCAGCAAGCATATGATAATGGAATGCAAGAATCAATGATGCAGATGCAAGAGGAAACTGGTCATACGGTTGAAAACTTGGAGCCTATCGATGGCAAGAGCACGGAATCGGAAGGACAACATGATACCAGTGGCACGTCAGGGAATGTTCACGAGATCCTTCTTGATAACACCTTACCCGTTTATGACAAAGAGCCGGCAAACATGGTACAATGTAATGTTGTTTATGATGTATATGCTGATGACATGTCGCATATTGAGCATTCCGCACTTAATTATGACAAACATGGGATGCAGAAGAGTGATAGCAATACCACTTCTGATTCATCCGATGTGAGTCATAATGGGGGAGAAGGTGTTCAAAATGCTAAACATCATGATAATTGTCCTATAACTGCTTCATTGTCTGCTTCTGATTCCAAGATTAAAGAGCTCGAAACGATCGTAGCTCGGCAATCAAAAGATCTTGAGGATGCCAAACTTGAATTTTCTAAGAAAACGGACAAATTTGAAACATACTTTGAAAAACTTGAAAAGTCAAACGTTGTTCTTGAAAGTAAATTGGATCAAACTGTTCAAGATTCTAAAGCTGAAAAGGATAATCTTTTGAAACAAATTCAGTTACTAGAGTCTAAATTGGCATCCCAAGATAGAGTACTCAAAGAGAATGAGACTTTAAAAGCCCAAGTACAGGAAAAGGTTTTTGCTATAGCTGCGTTGAAAAACGAGTTAAGGAAAAATAGAGGACCTAGTGTGGACACTAAGCTTGAAAAACCATCAATCTTGGGGAAACCGCCTACAAATCAGTTCGTCAGACAACCGATTGTCAGACAACCTACTGCATTTAGATCCGAGCGACCACAATCCTCGAGACCGCGGTTTGCCTCCCAAGTTGATTTGGTTCATCTTTCTAGACCAGACACTCCAGCAACTAGGCCCTATGTGATCACTCCAGCTTTAGCAAGACCAAATCATATGATTGCCTCTAGTTTCCCTAAAAATACCAAGACCACGTCTAGAACTAGTTCAAATGACGTTTGCCATAAATCTGGTCTTGGGGAAGCTAAGCAAAAGACACATGCAAGAGATAGCAATGTCCAACCTAGTCAGATGCCTTCTAGATTACCCAACACTGCTAACCATAGCATGCCATCTTCTAGGAGCATCGATCAATCATCTAGGAATTATTCAGACGTTAAATATGCTACTTGTAAAATATGTAGAAAATGTGTCTTTACGGCAAATCATGATGCTTGTGTCAAGAAATTACTTGATGAGGTGAACTCCCGTGCTAGAATTAAGTCCCAGTGGATAGCTAAAATCAAACCCTTTGGTAAAGTTTGGCGCCCCACTGGTAGAAATTTCACTCTTGTAGGAAACGAGTGCCCTTTAACTAGGATAGTCTCCGATTCTACTAAGTCTACTAGGGAGGAAACTGATAAAGATGATACTTCACTTACGCCTAAACTTAAGGTTTTCTATAAAAGGAAACGTTTGCCAGCTAAGATAAGTGAATCATCTACTCAGGTCGCCTCTGACACAAGTAAAGCCAACTGTGAACCCCCACGTGATTCAAAAATAGATATCTCTAACCCATGCAAAAGTACACAACCTTCTAATGAGAATGCAGGTACCAAAGTTGATGTTCCAAAAGAACGAAGCGGTCCAATCGTTGTATACCGTTCAACTAAGGACACTCTTAGAGTTTGGTTGCTGAAGAAGCAGATATCAGAGAAATAAATGTCTCAGGGGATTCATGGTTAAGCTGCAAACAGGACTTATAGTCACATCACAGACTATAACTCGCTCTTCAAAGAAAGGAAAGTTTATCGCCGATGGTAAACTTATCCTAACAACGAGAAATTAATTTTTCTCGGGCATGAGCTTATATAAAAAACATTCCAAGTTTTTAAGCTCATGCACAATGGCTCATCGTTAAATGTCAGACGATGACCCGTTCTTCAAAGGCAGGAAAGTTTATCGCCGATGGTAAACTTATCCTCATTAACGAGAAATTAAATTTTCTCGGACACGAGCTTACGTTAAAACCATTCAAAGGTTTTAAGCTCGTGTACATGACTTACAGTTAAATGTCAGACTGTAACTCGAACTTAAAATAAAGGAAAGATTATCTTTTATGATAACTTATCCTCTTAACGAGAAATTCACCTTTCTCGGTCATGAGCTTGTATTAAAACATTTGAAGTTTTAAGCTCAGAAAGGAAAGTGTATCTTTTAAATAAGAGAACTTTTCCTCATAACGAGAAATTAACCTTTCTCGGTCATGAGCTTTCCGTTAAAACAGTCAAAGTTTTCAAGCTCATGAAAACGACTTCTAAGTAAATGTCAGCTTAGGACTCGTTCTTTAGATAAAAGGAAAGTTTATCGCCGATGATAAACTTATCCTTAACAACGGGAAGTTTACAACTTCTCGGACTTGAGCTCGTTTTATAAGATATTCAACATCTTAAGCTTAAGTAATTGGTTTTCAAAACTTTGAACACAATTTTTCGAGAATTTCTCAAAAGGTTTTTCTAAATCTTTCAAAATTGTGTGTTCAAAATGTTTTGATAAAAAGAGCATGTCTTCTGGAATCGATAATATTTACGAACCTAGAAATGTCATTCAATAATGACACGGGGTTGTAAAGAAAGTTCGAGCAGAAGTTCAAACTTTTAAAACATGCTCAAAATGCTTTGCTATTATTTCCGATAGTAACCCGCTTTTCACTTTGAAGTCAAGCATTTCACCGGAAAGCTTTGACTTCAGAATCCGAAGTTATCAACTCCACTATCCGAAGTTCGTTGCAATTGATATCTACATACTAGACGATGCGACTACTCAAACGGTGACTACAGCTCTTTCAATAGAACACGGGTCAACAATTGAGGGGGAGCAATTGTCCAGCATTCAGAATCCTTGATGCCGAGAGTGCCAAGTTCACATATTGGTGTTAAGACAACGATATCAATCATACACATGGAGTCAAGAGATAACTTCAGAAGTTACGAGGAAGACCAACATTCGTGAACAAGAACCATGTGCTTCTTTCATATGATGTTCTCCATCATTCAGGTCCAACCTCGTAAATTGCTAATATTGTGAATTCATCATCATATATTGATCTTTGCACGTGTTAAATACCTTACACTTGTGTTTAAAAGGTATTTAATTTACGTTTCAAGTACACCCTCATTAATTTGAGGGGGAGCTTGTGTAATTCATGAAGATAATTAGATTTACATTTTTCTTCCTAAATTTTCTTAAAAGGCTATTAAATCAATTGATATTAAAAACATCGATTGGGTTAATATTTTTAATATGGGGGAGAAAATGTGATTTAATATGGGAAATGATTAATCACAAATGGTTTGACTTAACGTGTTAGCTCATCCCGACATGTGCGAAATGTTTTCGAATATCGTAGCATATGTTAAGGGGGAGCAAAATGGATTTGCAGTTCAAAATGGATTTCATGGTGACATACACTTACCCAAAACATCTCTATTCACGACGGTAAAGATTGTGGTGACATAAGGATGGTAGGATAGGTTAAAGTCCAATGATTTCTCTAGAATCGGAGGAATCTTCCCAAGGACATTCCATAGCTAGAAATAGTAGTCCTTAGGAAAGATGGAGAAAGATTGTGAACGTAGCTGAATGCCGACCAAGTACTTAAGTTAGCACTGGAACAATCACAACAAGGTGCTAGTTATGACGTATTGGTAAGAATTGAAGGGGTTGAAGAATGAAAAAGAATTGTAAAGATAAAGGGTGTAAAGAAAGAAGCCCTCCTTACAACCTTAGGCAGAAACCGGGTCAATTCATATGCTATTGAGATCATTTTTAATGATTCTTGATATTGAAGAAAGACATCATGGATCCAGTGATGCAATGCACAACCCTTCCCAGCTAACTCAAATATCTCTCAAAAGGTATTTGTTTTAATCACACGGAGATCAACACATTATCTATTGATTTATTCACTCCGAATAAATTGGTATTGAAAAGGTGGCACTCCTCTCCAGCCTCCGATCACTAAAATCCAAAATGCACGATTGAGTCTAGAGCCTTTTGAGATCATCAAATATCTCATTAGGACACACTTTCATATTTACTTGCTTCTTCACACACTGTGAAAAGTAAGAAAGTTCTTAAGAGTCCTACGCAAAATCTTCATGATCTTGCCTGAACATCCGAGTAATACGAAAGTATTTACAATGAAGATGGAAATCCTTCTTGAGCGAATATCAAAAAGCTCATGGTAGGTGACTTGTGCGATTCTTTATGAATCAAACTTGTGATAACTGGAAAGCAACAGTGGTTTAATTCTTAAATGAATTTAAACACGTTCCAGGCCTCTACGCATTATCATATGATCTTGCCAGAACACTCAGAGTGACTCTTTATTGATCACAGTGACGAGTGGAAATCCTTCTAGCGTTAACATCAAACAGCACTTGGTAGGTAACTTGCAAGATTCTATATGAATCAAGCTAGTGACAACTGGAAAGCAACGATGGTGCGGTTCTTAATTGAACTTCACTTGTTCCAGGAACATGAATTGACGGCTTCAAATCATGAGGATAATATTATCCAAATGATTCACTCTTTACGTTCGCAGTCAGCTTTGGACGGTCGAGTAAAGAGAACGGGTTTACCCGCGAAATCTTGTCAAGGAGGTTCTTTATTGAAACTACCTGTCACAAGTACGATATTTAATATCGTCCAACGGTCTTCGTCGACCGGAGGTAAAATGCTACCGAATTAGAATGAAATGTTCAAGGCCATTTCATCCGTGTATATGGTTTGTTGCTAACTGTCTTATGCAGCGTAACAAAAAGGTGGCATTGCGGTGTATAATCCAGAAGAAGTCGTCACCACATGCTTATACTACATACACTTAGTACTTCAACAAATTCAAGAAAGTCTGAAGGTCAAGTCTTCCGCTGTATCAAACTCTGAAGCTTTCAAGAATTTAAAGGTATAAGTATGTGGAACATGAAGTCACGAAGAGGCAAATTTCACAAGTGATGAATGCACAAGCTCAAGGCAAGGAAACATGCTCAAGACTAAAGTCAAAGATCACATCAAGCATATTCACAAGAACAAGATCGAAGACTCAAGCATAGTATGCTAGGTTTAAGATTTTGTAAAATGGTGTGACCTCCCTTAGGGGGAGATTGTTGGAAATATGTTTTCCCAAAGAAAGTCTCGGTCACATCATTATTAGCATAGATCACGAGCTATAGAATATTTAGAACTTTGTAACTTGGAGCGACCTCCCTTAGGGGGAGATTGTTGGAAATACGTTTTTACGTATTTATGAAGGATCGGTCGCTCCAACGATATATTATTGTATTTGGCTCGTGATCCAGTTTGTACTAAATATAGTCCATATAGCCCACATGTAGGGTGGGCTATATATACCCCTCCTAGCATGTTAGGAGGGGTGGTTCATTCATTTTACAACATTTCATTAATCTAAATTCACTTTCTCTCTCTACTTTTCTTTTCTCTCCTTTCTCTCTCTACACCATCATCTCCTTCCTCCCCATTTCCACCATCTTATCAATAGATCATCCATCATTTACCAAATCCTTAGATTTCGTAGATCTTCAGCTGAAAACCTCAAAAATATGATTAAAAACCTAAAAACTATTTTTTCAGATTTTTAATATACCTTTTACTATTTTTTAATGACTTTCTAAAATAAAAACTTAAAATAATCCTAATAAATTAATTAATAATGGGAAAAATAAACGTTTTGGACAGAAAAGTCAAAAAAACCTAATATAAACCTAAGAAAAATGCTAAACAAGAAAAAGCTTAAAGGAATAAGCTTGAAACAGCTTATTAATAAGTTGTTATGAAAATAAGCTACAAAACAAGTAACACTTAAGTATATTTTGAAATGAGACTCTATCAGTCAAAGTCCCTAGGGCGCAACGGTATTGTGTGTGTGTGGTGAGAGGAGTGGCGCAGGTTCGAGTCCTAGCCACGTCCTTTTTGTTCTTTATTTTTTTTTTCTTTTGAGCTCTTAAAACTTCAATCCAGTGACCTTTTTTAGCTTAAAACACAATCACAAATCACTTTAACCAAGATTAAAACAAATCTGAAACAAAAACGTGCTCAAATACATTTTAAGAACACAAGCAAAGATTGGTTTCTTCACTTGTGAAAAAATGATGTCAAGAGGACTTGACTTGATTTTGTGTTGGTGTAATTGGTGGACAATGGGCACCCTTGTACTCTGTTGAGTACAAGGAGTCAAGACAAGCACAAAAAACACACTTACTAGCAAACAAATTCACAAAATAGGCCAAAAACAGTTTGTTGTAATCTTTATGCAGGTCTGGGGGGTATTTCACCAAAATACTTGCACCAAATTTGATTTTAAAAGCCAATTACTTGCATACACTTCTACCAAATGACAAAGAAATGATACACAACCCTAGATGACCCTATTTCTAAACAGTTATGAAGATTAGAAGCACAAATTCTATCAAAACAAGCAGAAAATTGAAGTTACTGGTTTTTTAGCTATATCTTCCAAATTTTAGCATGCAAATTGCTTCAAAACACTTCCAAACTAAAAACCAATTACACTAAAAACCTATTAACTACCTAGTGAGAGTTTTGAACTAGATTTACTCCAAGATTTATAGCATACAAACCAGGTTATATCCTAATCCAAACACCCCTTTAAATCTGATAAACACAATTTAACAAAGCAAATCTCTTAAAAACCTATCCAAACTAAATCAAACCTAATCTAGCATGCATACAAAACTGAGATAAGCAATATCCAAAAGCTTTTACCAACACTTAAACATTTTTCATGTAAATCACATGAGCAACATATAAAACATAAAACTGAAAATGGAAAAGGGAAAAGGGTGCTACCTTAAGGGTCCTACATCCAGGACCCTTAGTGGTTGCTTAACCACCTCCATATAGGCTGGGGCCTATGCAGAACACTTGAACAACAAACACCAATGAAACCTGCAAAAAGGAATGAAGAACAAGCACCAAATGCAGAAATCTGATTTTGTGAAATCTTTTTAAACCTTTTCAAAAATCTTCTCAGATGTTTTCCTTTCAAATAACCTTAATCAGTTGAACTTACAAACCTGCTGAATCAAACTTTGAAACAAGGTCTAGCCAAAAACCAAATTTTCAGAAACTTTGAACAAAACTGAAATTTTAAAAAGAACTTAAATAAATAAAACTTGGAACACAATCTAAACAACAGAAATGTAAATGAGGATCCTGGAATCTTTTCATCAACAACACTTAACCAATTTCATTCATTAATCAAATGGGATTTACAAGCTTGTGATCTTAGGAAAAAATTCAGGAACCCAAGTAAAATGCTAAGTCCTATGGCTTTATATAACAGCCTACAGATCTTTCTAGATACTTGAATAAAATATTAAACAGCTAAAACCCTAATGCTGAAATGCCAAGTATGCCCTCTTGGTTGTTGACTGAAGATTGGGTCAAAAATCGTCCATGTGATTTTTTTGCCTTCTTCACATGTTTGCCAGCAGTGGAAAGTGATCTTGGCCGTTTAAATGTTCTTGGGGACAAAGGAATATGTGTGAAACGTTGGATGTGTCGGGTTTAGGGTTTGGGGGAAAACGACGCAGCAGGGGAGGGTCCCACAAGACACATGGGTGTGTCTTGTGGTGTTTGGGGTTGTGGGTTTTGGTGAGGTGGAGTGCAATCAAGGATCTGGAGGAGAAGGGACAAAAACCCTTTGGATTGAGGGTGATTAAGGCTGGGGAATTTAGGGTTTAAGGGAGGGATTAGGGGTAGTTTAATCTAAAAGGGGAAATAGATTAATTTAAAAATCTGTTTTGGTGGGAAGGGGTTTGACCATTTGACCTATTTAATAAAATCGTTTTTAATTAAATGGGTTGGACGGGTAGGGTAATTGGGTTAATGGGTTATTGGGTGGGTATTGATGACGTGTAAGGATATGAGTGGTGGTGAGAGTTTGGCTGTCTGGCAAAATTGGCCCCCAAGCTTTCTTCTTTCCTTCAAGTTGTAATAAATCAGCAAACTCCCATTTCCTTTGATTTCAACTTTCAACTTTTGGCATTTTTGGCACATATTGTTTATAAACTTGAAACAAGGACTAAACATGCAATTTCTTTATTCTTCAAGGAGTGTTTTTGACATGTCTTCATACTTCAAGGCTTTGACTTGTTTGTTGACTTCTTGGAGGACCAATATTGACAATTTAGTTTTGTTGAGGGACTAAATTTGCCAATTCTTCAAAGTTAAGGGTCCTTTTTGTAATTTTGACAAACTTTAGGGACCAAACTTGTAATTATGAAGATACAAGGGTATAAAGTGTCAATTCTTCAAACTTGGAGGACCAATCTTCATAATTGTTCAAATCTTCAAGGGTTTTCTTTGGAAAATTCTTCATTAGGGCTTGGTTCATCGTGCGGCTTCGTTTCCCGTGTTCGTTTTTGACTGATTCTTGTGATCTTTTGTCATTTTCTCAATATCCGTACCTAATTTACACAAGCAAAAAACACAAGCATATATTTGGGTATTTTGATGATATTTAATGCATTTTAATCCCTAATTGGACGATGAGACTATGTATAAAAGCAGTCTCATCAGGCATAGAAGATTAGTTCACGCTAATATGCGTTTAATTCAATCTTTAGTCTCTAAGGAGTTGGTAAGACACCTCCCCAAGATTAAGTTTGATAGTCACTTTTGTGATGCTTGCAAAGTTGGAAAGCAAGTTCACTCAAGTCACAAAGCCAAGAATTTGGTTTCGACCTCTAGGTGCTTAGAGCTCCTACATATGGATCTTTTTGGACCTTCCGCCATACGGAGTTATGGAGGTAACCTTTATACCCTAGTTATAGTTGATGACTATTCTAGATTCACATGGACTAGATTTTTGGCATCCAAGAATGAAGCTTTCGATCATTTCGAAATCTTTAGTCGAAGAATTCAAAATCAACTAGGATGTCCAATTGTCTCTATTAGGACGGATCATGGTACGGAATTTGATAATGAAGTGCAATTTGGTACCTTTTGTGAAGCTCATGGTATTACCCATAACTTCTCGGCACCTCGCACTCCACAATCAAATGGGGTAGTTGAAAGGAAGAATAGGACTCTCCAAGAGATGAGTAGGACGATGTTAAACGAGCAATCTTTGCCTCAAAAGTTTTGGTGCAATGTCGTTGACACATCGACTTATATTCTCAACCGAATTCTTATTCGACCTTTCCTAGGAAAGACCCCCTATAAGATTCTTAAAGGTAAGAAACCCTCATTGGAATACTTTAGGGTGTTTGGAAGCAAGTGCTTTATCCTCAACACCAAAGACTACCTTACCAAGTTTGACCCAAAGTCTTACGAAGGTATCCTTTTAGGTTATTCCCAAACTAGCAAAGCCTACATAGTCCTAAATAGAACCTCGGGGGTTATTGAAGAATCTCTCAACGTAACCTTTGATGAAACCCCTCCTTCACCCAAGACACCACCATTGGTTGATGATGACTTGGATCAATTAGAAGTAGTTAAAGCCAAAGAGGTTAGAAAAATAGGAGTTGAAGACCTTAGTATTGAAAAGGATGTAAACATTAAGGAGTCTAAGGATCATACTCTCAATAATGTCATTGGTGACTTAAATCAAAGGACCCTAAGATCTCAAGTCCAAAACCAAAGCAACTTCTTTTGTTTCGTCTCCTTGATTGAACCAAAGAATGTTAAATAAGCTTTGACGGACGAGAGTTAGGTCATTGCGATGCAAGAAGAATTAAATCAATTCGTTGCCAATGATGTTTGGGAACTTGTTCCTCCACCTAGAAGTTCTACCATTATAGGAACCAAATGGGTATATAGGAATAAGTTAGATGAGAATGGTGTTGTGTCTCGTAGCAAGGCTAGACTTGTAGCTCAAGGCTGTAATCAACAAGAAGGGATTGATTATGACAAGACATATGCACCGGTAGCTACATTAGAATCCATTAGAATCCTCTTAGCCTACGCTTGTGCCTTAGATTTTAAGCTTCAACAAAGGGTTGTAAAGAGTGCATTTCTTAACAGTTTGATCAATGAGGAGGTATATGTGGCTCAACCTCCCGGCTTCATTGATTTTGAGAAACCGGATCATGTTTACAAGCTTAAGAAAGCACTTTATGGACTCAAACAAGCACCCAAAGCTTGGTATGATAGACTTAAAGTGTTTCTTGTTAAACATGAGTATACCAAGGGAATGGTAGACAATACACTCTTTACAAAGAAGAAAGGTCCTCACCTCATAATCGTACAAATATATGTTGATGACATTATATTTGGCTCAACTTGTCAAGAATTGTGTGATGACTTTGCCAAAATCATGCATGATGAGTTTGAAATGAGTATGATGGGAGAACTTAACTTCTTTTTAGGGCTCCAAATTAAACAAATGGACGATGGTATTTTCTTTAGTCAATCTAAGTACGCTAAAGAAATTTGGATTAGAAGAATCTAGACCAATGAAGACCCCTATGGCCTCGGATACTAAACTCACCGTAGATGATGATTGTGAGTCGGTAGACAACACCAAATATAGAGGTATGATTGGTAGTTTGTTGTACCTAACGGCAAGTCTACCGGATATCATGTTTAGTGTTTGCCTTTGTGCTCGCTTCCAAGAGGCTCCCAAAACCTCTCACCTTGAAGCGGTTAAGCGTATCTTCCGATACATTAAAGGCACTATACATTTAGGATTATGGTATCCTAAAGGGACCGGCGTAGAAAGCATTGTCTACACGGACTCGGATCATGCGGGAGACTATGTGGACCGGAAAAGCACTAGTGGAGTTTGTACCTTCATGGATTGTTGTTTAACTTCTTGGTTCTCCAAGAAACAAACCGCTCTTGCAATATCCACCATGGAAGCCGAGTATGTGAGTGTCGGAAAAGCATGCCAACAAGCTCTATGGATGAAGCAAGCGCTTTTTGATTACGGGATTTCTCTTGATGATGTTCCCATCATGTGCGATAATAAAGGCGCTATAGACCTTAGCAAGAATCCCGTGCAACATTCGCGAACCAAACACATAGAAATTCGACACCATTTCCTTAGGGATAATGTTCAAAAGGGGAACATTTCAATTGAGAAGGTACCCTCCGAGGACAACTTAGCCGACATCTTCACTAAGCCACTTAAGAGGGAACCTTTTAATTACTTGCGTCTAGGTCTAGGATTAATGGAACATCTTCCTTAATTTCTTGTCTTTTTGTGTGATTTCTTTTTTTACCACTTTGAGTCATTGAGTCTTCCAAACTTTTTTGAAAAACATTCTCTTCTCCTTTTCAAAACTCTCAAAGTCTCTTTCAAAAATGGTTGAGAAATACGTTTGACATTGTTAATTCAATCTAAAAACGATATTTCATAGATTCTCGCTATTAATCTAGAGCTTACATAATTCATGTGTATGATTCTCTCAAACATAGCAAGAACAAGATAGAATCATGGAGGATTATTGTGTCATGACTTAAGGTCTTGTCTTACACACCTCCTACATCGATTTTTTAATCCATGTATTTTGGTCAAATCTCTATTTGGTAAGTTTGCATATGTTTTCTTTGTCTATCTTTGCTTTTAAGCATATCCCTATGATAAGTTAGACTAGAAAAATAAGATTTGCTGAAAAATCTTCCTCCAAACACCAAACACTGCCTCTGCAGGCGGTTCCATATGTGAACTGTGGTACCTTATTGATAAGGTACCGCCAGCCTAGATAAGGAACCGCCTACAGTGCCTTCCGTTTTCGGGTTTTTGTCTGAAACTCCAGATTTGCTCCAACATTTTTGAGAATCTTTGTTTCAAACCCTTTGACCACCCTAAAAATACCCTAAGCCTTCCCTATTTAAACCATAAGCATTTTGCATTACTTCACATCCAAAATGTCTTATTCTCCCAATGAAAGCCTTGAATCTCCTCCATTTTCTCCAATTGCTTTCAACCTAAACCCACCCAAGAACACTCTTAATCACATCTCTCCTACCAAGAATGTTGATTGTGGAAGATCTTTTCTTCCACCATCACCCTTTAGTGTTCTTCCTCCTTCTCATGATGATGTCATGCACCATGGAACATATTGTCAATGTTGTCAATATCAACATCTTGCTATGGTACACATCTATGAGGAGTTGAGCTACATCAAGAGTCTCTTAATCAAGCCTCCTCTTCACTAAGATTATGAGATCTCCAACAAGCCATCACCACCATCCTCTACCATTACCTTGTCTTTCATATAAGCATTGGTTGCTTATCCACAAGACACCAAATTCAAGCAAATCTTAGAATTCTAGAATAACTAGGATTAGATTTATGCTTTTGGCTTGTTTCTTTTTTCATACTTCTTTGTATGATGTTCTTTTAGTAACCTATCTTGGATCTTTGTCTTTGTGTTTTCTTCTCTTTTATTTTTTTTTGTGACCTATTGCTATATATTGTTGGTTGTTTCTTTTGTTTAACTAACCCTTCTATGTAGCTTGTCACCATATCTCGATTCCTCGGTGCCCCAAGCTAGGGGGAGTAAGCACCAAGGGGGAGTCTTTGCAAAGTCCGTTTCTTCAACACCGACTTGTGCAACCTTTTTGCTTCGACAAAGGGGGAGAAATGAATAAACTCGTCTTCGAAAATCTTGTTTTTGTTTGATTGAGTTTATGTACTGTCGGAATCAAAAAGGGGGAGATTGTTAATGCAATAATGCCTAAAAACGTTACTTGCATTTTTCGGTCTTGCTTAGTTTTGATTACGACAATATGTAAAAACAAGCATTTACGAAAACAACGAAAAATGAATTCCTGAGTTCAAGTATTTTTTATTTTGCGCATTTTCACTTAAGGTATGGGTAAACAAGTACTAACCTTAATCAAGTGATCAAGTGATTTAATCTTTTCTTAAAACTCACTTTTTATTAAGTGTGACAAGTTTTTATTAAACTTTCTTTTTAAGAAAATGTTTTATTAAATTAATTATTTGATAATTTGAAAATGGCTTATTCTTATTTGGTTAGGAATATTCTATCAGGATATTTTTTAAACCAGATATGACCTCCACCACTAAAGGACAAAAAGGGAGCGGAGTCTAGTCCAGCAATACCTTAGCTCTTAGGCGGTTCCTTATCGATAAGGTACCGCGGGCTAAGATAAGGTACCGCGGGCAGATATAGTCTTTGGCCCTTTGTCCTATAAATAGTGGACCATTCTCAGCTTTTCAATTCACCTATTTTGCACATCTCTTTTCAGATTCAAACTCTCTTCTTTAATCACTCAAATCTTTGATCATTTGTTTGATTACTACTTGTTTAAGAAGTGAATCTTGTTCTTCCATCCCTTCCTCTCCAAGTGCAAAGAGAAGAACACTATCCTTGTGAAGTGTTGAGTCCACCACCAAAGATCCATTGAAGATCTAATTTTATACACTTGTAGTTGTGTCATAGTTGTGAAGATCCAAGTAGTTGTGTCTATTTGGAAGTTGTGTATGTACTAAGTATAGTTGTGTAGATTGGTCCTAGCTACGATTAGGGCTCGACTTTTAGCTTAGAGTCGGAAATTGGTTAAGCGACGTGTACGGTTTTCTCCACCATAAGGAGCTTGTTGTGTAGTGAACTCTCGAGTAAGGAGTACTCGAGGAGTGGAGTAGGAACGAGGAGTGAGCTTCGTTGCCGAACCACTATAAATTCTTGGTGTTCGGTTTGATCTTTCTTTACCCTTAACTCTTTACATTCTTTATTCTTTGTGCATATATATTTGTTAGTATTAGTTTAGTTACACTATCATTGTTCATATTGTGCATAAGAAGATTTCACATATTTCCTCAAGCCTAAGTTTTTTGAAAAAGGATTTTTGAAAACCACATTTTAACAAGTAAATATAAGAAACTATTCAACCCCCCCCCCCCCCCTTCTAGTTTCTACAGTATGTAAAAAATAAAATAAGCAAAAAGCATAAATCTAATCCTAGTTAAACTAGAATTCTAAGATTTGCTTGAACTAAATGTCTTGAAGATAAGCAACCAATGCTTAGATAAAAGACAAAGTAGTGGCGGAAGGAGGTGGTGGTGGCTTGGTAGTAATCTCATAGTCAAAGTGAAGAGGAGGTTTGACTAAGAAACTTTTGATGTAATTCAACTTCTCATAGATATGAGCCATAGCAAGATGTTGATATTGACACCAATGACAATATGTTCCATGATGCATGACATTATCATGTGAAGGAGGAAGAACACTAAAGGGTAGAGGTGGAAGAAAAGAAGTTCCACAATCAACATTCTTAGAAGGAGAAGAAATGTGATTTTAAGTGTTCGTGGGTGAATTGGGATTGAAAGAAATTGGAGAAAATGGAGGAGAATCAAGGCTTTCATTTGGAGAATAAGACATTTTGATTTGAGAAAGGATACAAAATGCTTAGGGTTAAACAGAGAACGCCCAAGATATTTTGAGGGTGGTCAAAGGGTTGAAACAAAGATTCCAAAAAGTGTTGGAACAAATTTAGAGTTTCAGAAATACCCGAAATAGGAATCACTGTACGCGGTTCCTTTTCTCCACCGGCGGTTCCATATCGATATGGAGCCGCGGTTTCTATAAAGAACCGTCCACAGTGGGTTGATTTTGGTAAAGAGGGAGGATTTTCTAATTCAGCAAATCCTATTTTTCTAGTCTAACTAATCATAGAGATATGCTAAAAAGCAGAGATAGACAAAGAAAACACACAAGACCTCACCAAACAAGGTTTTGACCAAAATACATGGATTTTAAAGAAAATTGATGTCGGAGGTGTGTAGAAATAGACAATAAGTCATGACACAATGATCCTCCATAGTTCTCTTTTGTTCTTCCTATGCTTGAGAGACACATACATATGAATTATGTAAGCTCATTATTAATAGCAAGAAGCTATGAAAAACGTTTTTAGATTGAATTAACAATGCAAAAACATTTCTCTACCATTTTCGAAAGAACTTTGAGAATTTTGAAAAAGAGAAGAGAGGTTTTCCAAAAAGAGTTTACAAGACTAAATGACTCAAAGAAAGAAAAGACTCAAAAGAGAAAAAGACTCGATTAATAAAATGCGCACTTAAGGAATATGTTCCATTAAACCTAGACCTAGACGTAAATAATTAAAATGTTCCCTCTAAAGTGGCTAATGAAGATATCAGCTAAGTTTTCTACCGAGTGCGCCTTCTCAATCGACATGTTCCCCTTTTGAACATTATCCCTAAGGAAATGGTGGTGAATCTCAATGTGCTTGGTTCGCGAATGTTGCACGGGATTCTTGCTAAGGTCTATTGCACCCTTATTATCGCACATGATGGGAACATCATAAAGAGAAATCACGTAATCAACAAGCGCTTGCTTCATCCATAGATCTTGTTGACAAGCTTTACCGACACTTACATACTCGGCTTCCGTGGTGGATATAGCAAGAGCAGTTTGTTTCTTGGAGAACCAAGAAGTTAAACAACAACCCATGAAGGTACAAACTCCACTAGTGCTTTTCCGGTCCACATAGTCTCCCACATGATCCGAGTCCGCGTAGACAATGGTTTCTACGCCAGTACCTTTAGGATACCATAATCCTAAATGTATAGTGCCCTTAATGTATCGGAAGATACGCTTAACCGCTTCAAGGTGAGAGGTTTTGGGAGCCTCTTGGAAGCGAGCACAAAGGCAAACACTAAACATGATATCCGGTCGACTTGCCGTTAGGTACAACAAACTACCAATCATACCTCTATATTTGGTGTTGTATACCCACTCACAATCATAATCTACGGTGAGTTTAGTATCCGAGGCCATAGGGGTCTTCATTGGTCTAGAGTCTTCTAATCCAAATTTCTTTAGCATTTCGTTAACATACTTGGATTGATTAAAGAAAATACCATCGTCTATTTGTTTAATTTGGAGTCCTAAAAAGAAGTTAAGTTCTCCCATCATACTCATTTCAAACTCGTCATGCATGATTTTGGCAAAGTCATCACACAATAATTGACAAGTTGAACCAAATATAATGTCATCAACATATATTTGTACGATAATGAGGTGAGAACCTTTCTTCTTTGTAAAGAGTGTATTGTCTACCATCCCCATGGTATACTCATGTTTTACAAGAAACGCTTTAAGTCTATCATACTAAGCTTTGGGTGCTTGTTTCAGACCGTAAGGAGCTTTCTTAAGCTTGTAAACATGATCCGGTTTCTCAAAATCAATGAAGCCGGGAGGTTGAGCCAAATATACCTCCTCATTGATCAAACCGTTAAGAAACGCACTCTTTACATCCATTTGTTGAATCTTAAAGTCTAAGGCACAAGCGTAGGCTAAAAGGATTCTAATGGATTCTAGTCTTGCTACGGGTGCGTACGTCTCGTCATAATCAATACCTTCTTGTTGATTATAGCCTTGAGCTACAAGTCTAGCCTTGTTACGAGACACAACACCATTCTCGTCTAACTTATTCCTATTTCCCATTTGGTTCCTATGATGGTCGAACTTCTAGGTGGAGGAACAAGTTCACAAACGTCATTAGTAATGAATTGATTCAATTCTTCTTGCATAGCGATGACCCAACTCTCATCCATCAAATCTTCTTTAACATTCTTTGGTTCAATCAAGGAGACGAAACAAAACAAGTTACTTTGATTTTGGACTTGAGATCTTAGGGTCCTTTGATTTAATTCGCCTATGACGTTGTCGAGGGCATGATCCTTTGACTCCTTAATGTTTATTCCCTTTTCAACATTAAGGTGTTCAACTCCTATGTTTCTAACAACCTTGGCTTTGACTATGTCTATTTCATCCAAGTCATCATCTACCAAAGGTGATGTCTTAGATGAAGGAGGGGTTTCATCGAATGTCACGCTAAGTGATTTTTCAATTACACCCAAGGTTCTATTAAGGAATATGTAGCCTTTGCTAGTTTGGGAATACCCTAAAAAGATACCTTCGTATGACTTTGGGTCGAACTTAGTAAGGTAATCTTTGGTGTTGAGAATGAAGCACTTGCTTCCAAACACCCTAAAGTATTCCAATGAGGGCTTCTTACCTTTAAGAATCTCATAGGGATTCATTCCTAGAAAAGGTCGAATAAGAATTCGGTTGAGAATATAGGTCGATGTGTCCACGGCATTGCACCAAAATTTTTGAGGCAAATATTGCTCATTTGACATCGTCCTACTCATCTCTTGGAGGGTCCTATTATTCCTTTCAACTACCCCATTTGATTGAGGAGTGCGAGGAGCCGAGAAGTTATGGGTAATACCATGAGCTTCACAAAAGGCACCGAATTGAACTTCATTATCAAATTCCCTACCATGATCCGTCCTAATAGAGAAAATTGAACATCCTAGTTGATTTTGGATTCTTCGAGCAAAGATTTCGAAGTGATCGAAAGCCTCATTCTTAGACGCCAAAAATCTAGTCCAAGTGAATCTAGAATAGTCGTCAACTATGACTAGGGTATAAAGGTTACCTCCATAACCCCGTATGGCGGAAGGTCCAAAGAGATCCATATGTAGGAGCTCTAAGCACCAAGAGGTTGAAACCAAATTCTTGGATTTGTGACTTGAGTGAACTTGCTTCCCAACTTTACAAGCATCATAAAAGTGACTATCAAACTTCATCTTGGGGAGATGTCTTACCAACTCCTTAGAGACTAAAGATTGAATTAAACGCAAATTAGTGTGACCTAATCTCCTATGCCAAAGAGTAGAACTATCATCTAAAGTCGCTAGACATAGGTTTTCCTTTGACTTCCTATTGACCTTAATGACATAAAGCCCATGCTTTCTAACACCTTTTCAATGACCTTTCCATCTTTTACGATTTCACTGTCATATTCTAAAAAGATGACCTTACACTTATTGTCACAAATTTGACCTATACTTAGAAGGTTAAAACCTAAGTTATCTACGTGCTCTACGTTTTCTATGGTTATAGAGTCAAGAGAAACCGTACCTTTGCCAATAATATTACCACTTCGATTACTTGCGAATGTAACGTTACCTCAATCATATGCTTTGTAGTGCGAGAACAAACTTTGATTACCCATCATGTGTTTAGAACATCCACTATCCTTAATCCACTCGTCGGGCTCTAAATTGATTCCCAAGCATATCTAGGTAACAACACACAAGATCAAACATTTGGTCCCCAATATCTCATGGGTCCAAAGTTGTTAGTTCCAAACATCCCTTACATTTGGTTGGGATGCATGAATGGAGGAGACATTCCCCATGGGGAAAAGTATTGTTGTTGGTAATTGTTCCAATTCATATGGCCATTTTGTTGTCCATTGTTTCTCCTAGGTGTCTTTGATCTTGATCTAGAATTATTGTTATTTCTTCTAGGTGTTGAAGTTGTAGTTCTAGGTCGTGACTTAGCTTGATCATTCCTTTTTGGTGTAGGTGTTCTACTTCTAGGTTTTGATTCATTTCATACTCTTGGAGGATTAGATGTTTGTCTAGATAAGTTTCTAGTTCCTATTAGAGGTTTACTCAA
This sequence comes from Glebionis coronaria, assembly GCA_025667525.1. Lineage (NCBI taxonomy): Eukaryota > Viridiplantae > Streptophyta > Magnoliopsida > Asterales > Asteraceae > Glebionis > Glebionis coronaria. The sequence goes on from CM046877.1 coordinate 499,459,730, forward strand.
GGGCTTGTAGAATTTATCTAGAGTAGGCTTTTCAATAATAGGTACTTTGACCTTGTTAATAAGAATATGTTTTGGCCCTTCACCTAAAATAGAATTTTCAGAAAGTTCAGGACATTCGCAAAAACTATCCTCTGTCCGCGGTTCATTATCAGTACCCGCGGTTCCATATCAATAGGGAACCGTGCCATATACTGGCATACCGCGTGTAGATGTTCGTTTTTCTGAGAACCTAACTTGTTTAGGTTCACTAGTAGATGCTTCATTAGTGTTATAACCCAACCCAAGTCTTTCCTTGGAATGAATTTGTTTGCTTAACATATCATCAAGAGCACTAGTACCTTTCATGAACTTTTCCAATTTAATGGAGGTACTCTTGAGATCTTCATTCTCTTGTCTAAGGTTTTCACATTTTAGACAACCTAAATCAACTTCTTTGTTTTTCTCAAGCTTATCTAATTTCTCTCTTAGCTCACTAATCTCATTTTCAAGCTTAGTTCTAGTTGATTTTAGCACTTTGTTCTTTTTAATAAATTTAAGGCTAAGTTTGTGTAAGTTATTGGATTGGCCTTCTAATTCTATATCATCTTGAGAAGAACTATTATTGCTATAATAATCAGTTTCAGAATGTACCTCTTTAGAAGTGTGAGCCATGAGACATTTCTCATCTTTGGGTTTGTCATCAACATCTTCACCGCTATCGCTCCATGAACCTCCAACGAATACCGTGTGGTTCTTGTCGCGTGAAGGCTTAGGAAAATCACCTATGAAATGATTCGTATCACCACATCTAAATCATTTCCTATCTTTTGGAGAAGGATTTCTTTTTGTTGCTTGGTTGCCTCACGTGTTGACCTCGTCTTTTGAAGAACTTCTTGAAGTCTCTAGCCACCATGTCATATTCCTCATCATCACTATCCGAGGAGCTTTCATGGTCACTTTGCGCCTTCTTGGCTTTAAGTGCTAGAGAATTTCTTTCACTCTTGGTTTTCACCAAATCCGAGTCCTTCAAAATTATCATCTCATGAACTTTCAAGTAGCCAATGAGTTCATCGAGTGATAATGTGGTGAGATCGTATGATTCTTCAATCGTCGTGACTTTGGCTCTCCACTTTGAATGCAATGCCCTAAGAAACTTCCTAACATTGTTCTTGCTAGAAAAACCTTCATCAAGTGATTTTAGACTAGTAATAATAGTGTTAAATCTAGCAAATGCACTATCAATAGTTTCATCTTCTAAGATGACAAATTGTTCATATTGTTGAACAAGAAGATCGATTTTACTTTCTTTGACTTGGCTATTACCTTGGTGGGTTACTAAAATAGTGTTCCAAAAATCTTTAGCGGTTTCACACATAAAAATCCTTTCGTATTCTTTCTTTGGTAAAGCATTATAAATCACCATTTTAGCCTCATTATTTTTAGCAAGTTTCCTTTTAGTGTCATCATTAGCTTTGTCAAAAGTGACTATCTCTTTGCTTTTAGAAACTTCATTATATCGATAAGGCAAAAAATCACCATGGGTAATAACCTGCCAAAGATCTAAATCTTTTGATTTCACATAAGTCTCAAATCTATTTTTCCAATAAATAAAACTATCAGTTTCAAAAAGAGGTGGTCTTTGCATGGATTACCCTTCTAGGTACTTGTTGGAATACATAGATCGATTCAAGTTTTAAAATACAATATATTTTAAAAAGGCTTGAGAAACCACGCTCTGATACCAATTGTAGAAACTAGAAGAGGGGGGGTGAATAGTTTCTTGGAATTTACTTGTCAAAAGATGGTTTTTAAAAATCCTTTTTAAAAACTTAGACTTGAGTGATTATGTGAAACCTTCTTATATATAATATGAACAAGGTATAATGCAAATAAACTAATAATCACAAGTATAAAGAATAATGAATGTAAAGAGATAATGGAAAGAAAAATCAAACCAAACACCAAGGATTTATAGTGGTTCGGCAATGAAGCTCACTCCTTGTCCCTACTCTAATCCTCGACTACTCCTTACTCAAGAGTTCACTAATAAATAAGCTCCTTATGTTGATCCAAAACTTAGATCGATTAGCTTTGTGTTAACGAGATTAAATCAAGTTAAACACTTAGAGAAACTTTGTTGTTGTATGAACAATCCAAGTGTTATGCGGAATTAACACTTGAATAAAGACAAATAAAGAAAGTAAAACAAACTTACACTCTTGATTGATAAAACAAACTTGACTACAATGAAAGTCAAATACTGAATAATGTGTATATACTATAAACCCTACGACTCCTTTTATAACATAAGGAGTCGTGTACAATGGATAACCTATCAACTATTTTAGGAAAAGATAAATATAGAAAATAAAATATTTGAGTATATGTTTTCTTCAAATAACAAACGTGTTGACTAAGTTTTCCTATCAGTGCTTGGACTTCTTCTTGTCAGCGCTTGGATACTTCTTGTCAATGCTTGATCTGTCAGCGCTTCATTTCTTCTTATTAGCGTCCAAATAACTCTTGTCAGCGTCTAAGTGTCTTGGCTCATTTTATTCCCAACAATCCTCCCCTAAACTTGATATCTACTCTAGTAATCAAGTTTCTGAATAAAAACTAAGAACAAGGAGGATTCTTACAAATACAAATCACTTGTTAATCAGATAGTAAATAAACCTAATTAAATCTTTGCCAACATCACTAGTGTAATCCATTTCCAGCTGTGTAGACACCATCTTCTTCAAAACTTCCTTGTACATAGGATATTCAGCATCCACAAGATGATATTCTGAAAACTTTGTAGTGCTCAAATGGTAAACACCAGCTGCTAAATGTAGACGCCATTGAAGTCCACTGATATCATCCAAATCCAACCATATTGGATCTGCTTCATCTGGTTCAATCATCCTTTTGAAGGATGTCCAGATCTTTATTCTATTGACTAAAGTAGGTGCTTCAGCCTCATACTTGGCCTTCATCAATCCCCAAAGATCTACCAAGTCTTCTGTATCCAGGCTTGCAAACAAAGAGATGAAAGAAGTAAAAATATGTACCTTTTTCCCATATCTGGTGATCATCCAGAACCCACTTGCATCTTCTTCATAGTGAACTATAGGGTTTCTGTAATCTTTAGGTAATACCTCTGCAACATGTAAATCTTCCAATGGTGAGAGCTTAATGCTCCTTCTAATAACTGCTTCACTAGGATTCACTCTATCTAAAGCTGGGAACTCAATAGGAAGTCCCTTCATCACTGGCCTTGGTGCAATTAAAGCCTTTTGGATCTGCATTTCTTCTTCAATTTCTTCCTTTCTTTCATCAGAAAGGAGTCTGATAGTATTTTCCTCTTGAACACGTGCCCAAATAGGATAGGCACGAAACTCCAATTCATCAAAGGATAAATTCTGCAATTTCTTAAAAGTCCAACCCCCTTGATGACATCTGAGAAGCATATAATCGAGCTCCCTTTTATCCCTCTTAAGCTGTGAAAGAACCTTGCTAGCCTTATACATCAGGATTACCTTGCAATCTCGTTGAACTCTTAGCAGAATCTCCAAACCCCAAATTTGATCAGAAATCGTCATGTTTGGATTTTCTGTAACTTTATTCTCCCATGCAAAATACATTCTCACCACTCCAGGCATTTCAAAATCTACTTGCATTTTCAACTCCTCAAGTCTTTCCTTAGCCAACTCATCTCCATATTCCAGCCTCTCTAGATCTTCAATAATCATAACACTAGAACCTGAGCTCTCATCATCACTACCTTCTTTTTCTTTCTCTGTAGTAGCTCGATCCTTTTCTTGCAATTGTGCAGCCAAAGCTTGATCAAACTGAATCTGGGCTTCATTCTTCTTTGGCTTTTCAACTTCCACTAAGACTGCTTTATCCTTGTCTTTTGCTCCAATGATGGATGAAGTAGTAGGTGGTACCTGTGTTGAAACATCCCTAATAATAATTGGTGGTTGGGATACACCAATCATACCTGTGGGTCTGTCAACGCCTTCTTTACTCTTGTCAGTGCTTAAATTATGAACATCAGCGGCTGACTTGGTAACCTCTTCAGCATCTCCACAAATGATAACTTCTTTGGAGTGATCAAGGAGACATCAATAACTGGATTCTCCTTCAAGCTTGTCAAAGCTTCAACGACTTCCACCTGTTAGGTACCAAAATAACTACCTTCTTGATCCTGTGATCCCTTGTCACTCAAGTTGAAAGGTTCTGTTGGTGCATCTTCCTACCCTTTGTAAGAATCCTCTCCTGATGAAAGGACTCTTTCTTGCCTCCTCCTAGCTTGGGCACTCTCCAAAACAACTAGTCTCTTTCTTAATTGCTTGTGTTCAAGACCCTGACTTTTGATAATCTGTACAAGGTCTGCATTTTGCTTTTGCAAGCTAATGCAGACCGCCGTCAATTCCAAAATGGTGTAAGGTTCCAATCTGCCCTCTTCTAGAATGGGAATTTGACCTCCCAAAGTAGATTCATGGGGCATAGAGGGGGTCTTAATGATGTTAGGATTGTCTTGGCCTACATATAAGCTAGAACCAATAGTCCCAGCCCTACCCATGTCACCAACCACACTTGTGGTGGTGGTTCTCTCTGCTACATAGCTAGGACCACCAGAGGAGAACACTCTAGTAGTCCTTTGGCGTTTTTCCAACCTATAGTCTGGGGGTGTAGAAGAGGAAGTGGATTGAGGGTCTGTTTGGAGGTTAAGGGGTGTTTGGGTTTGTGGAAAAAGGGTGTTAGTATTTGGATTTGTAGTGTCAATGCTAACATTTGTAGTGTCAGCGTCGAATGGTTCTGGATCAATTTCCATTTGCTAGGGTGATGGAGGTTTTTCAGGCAATGGGTCTGGTTGAGGTTGTGGGTGAGGTTGAGGGTTTGCAGATGCCTCAATAACAGCAAGCATGGGTTGGGTGAGGGGTAGGTCTCTATAAGGTTAAGTGTTCATCTTCCTAAAAATAGCTTTCTTTTGAACAGGGATTGTATAAAAATTGTCATGATCCCTATTGCAGTATCCTTGTAAGTCAAAACCATTTATAAAAACCTAGGGTAAGCAAGAGTCATCTTGTTACCCTTATTATGACACATGCCATCAAAAATCATTTTTGAAAAGTTATACTTTTGCCCAGTTGCACGACACACAATGACACTCCCAATTGATCGGTTGATTTCATTGTGTGAAGAGCATTTGGGACTCAAACATTGAAGAATGACATGTATTAGGTACTTCTAAGCCGGGGGAAATTGTTGTTTTGTATATTTGCTTAAATGGCCTTCTTCAGGCAAAGGATAACCCAAGGCTCGGAGTCCTTGCTCTAGCTCTACAATGGGTAGGGTGGTTATACCATATGCATTATTAAGATGCAAAGCTTGGCGAACCAAAGCTTTAGTAACCACCCATGGAACCCCATGGACAATAGCAGTCAATGTAGTCACTTCATTAACTATTGAGGAACTAACAGTGTTCCAAAACTATTTAATGTGTGTGACATGGACAAGAGGAGTATGAGAAAGTGCATACCTTAAAGGGGACGCATTCAAATACTCAACCATCTGAGTATATTAGGGAAACAGAGAATTATTAGCTTGCAAATAAGCCACCATGTTGTGTTGACTCCTTAACCCCAATTCCAATTCTATAGGTTTAAACTTAGGTGCCATTGACGCAAGAAAACTATGATAAAAGTTATTGAGAGATGAAGGTTTGAGAAATTATAGTTAGACAAGAATAAGCAGTTACCCTGTTTAAAAGAAATGAGCCAAATATATAGGAGAGATGAAAATATGTGATTGGTCAAAACGTGAGGCAGTTATATTCAAAAAGTAATTATGGAAATCTTGAAAGTATATAACTTATCTCAAGCATTAATAAAAAGTTACCAACTCCTAAAATTACGGCCCATATTTTCGTCAAAAATAACAACTGGGTAGGACCCAATGTTTGTCAACGGTCAAAAACAACGTATTAGCGTCCAACGGCTATATTCTTGTCAGCGTTGGAAATTGCCATGTCAATGTTAAAATTGGTCTTATCAGCGTTTGGAAAGAAAAACGTCAGCGTCCAAAAATAAAAATAATTAAAAAGAAAAAGGACCTTAACAAAGTAATTTATCCTAGTGAAGATAACTCATAGACTGAAAATCACTATAGGGTGGCAAGCACTGTCCAATCATGCACACTTGCTTAAGCAAGATAGACATAATTGCCCTCAAGTGTCCCTTGCTAACCAAAATTCTTAACAATGAAGTTATCTTTTATAAATCCTTTGTAACTTCCCAGGTAAGCCCAATAAAAACGTACCCAAGTCTCCCAACCGACCAAATCCAATTCTAGGCCAAAACGTCTTGGTAGCGTGCACAGTATATCAACTTTGCATGCTACAGTGCCTCACGATTTATAAAAACTAACTCGTACTCACTAGTGGACACAATCTAGAATTGTGATGAGAGTATTATAAGAATACCCAAAAATCCTAAAGGTTTCCTAAACCTCCCCTTAAACTATGATATACAAAGTTGCCAAAAATAAAATATGCAATAAAAATTTATGTCAAGATAGGAATGTATAACATTCTAACCATCATCCATAAACTTGAACACACTCCTATTAAGCTCCAAAGATCCATAAGCAACTTTGTATCCATTTGTACAATACTCATAATGCATGCATGATTAGATCAAAAACCACAAAACTAACATATTGTTGTCAGCGTCCATTTTAACACTTACCAGCGTTAAAATAACCTTTGTCAGCGTTAGAAAAATAAAGTGGAAAACCTAATTTTGTACAAAGACTCATAACAGTACACATCCTATACAAACTATACAATGACTTCAAAAACACATTTAGGTGAGATTGATCATTCCAATATTTGTTACCAAGTACTGGAACCTCCCAACATCAAAAGGTTTAGTTAAAAGATCAGCCACATTTTCTTCTGTGTCTACCCTATCTGGATGTATTAAACCTTTTTCAAAACAATCTCTTATAAAATGATGTCTAATTTCTATGTGTTTTGTTTTAGAGTGATGTACATGATTCTTAATAATGCATAATGTACTGTTATTATCTACAAATATCTTGGTATGCATAAAATTATACCCATAATCCAATAGTTGGTTCTGAATCCATATTGTCCACAACAAGCAGCTGCTGCAACATATTCTGCTTCAGTTGTAGAGTTGGCCACCACTGTTTGTTTCTTGCAATGCCAAGATATCAATCTGCTCCCAAGAGATTGGCATCCACCAGTTGTGGATTTCCTATCAAACTTGTCACCTCCATAATCATTATCTGAATAACCAATAAGCTCCAATGGAGAATCCTTTGGATACCATAATCCCAAGGTGGGATAACACCTAAGGTGTGGCAATCCGTCAATTTATGGTTGATATTTTATTCTCAATATTTATTTAAAAACATTATTTTAATGTTATAATATGAACTCACTTATTTTTGGGAAGAAATTTGGATTTACGTCTTGAAGTAACATCGACTACGTCTAAACCAGAGGATTCTACGTTACGTGCTTACGTTTACATACACCGTTTTAGAGACAGTCCGACATTTCAGGAAATAAATTTATCCGTGAATATTATTTTGGAATTTTTAAATTTGTGTTGGTTCATAAACTCACAAATTTACGAGAAGAGATTAGGACTTACGATTTTAATTTAACGTCCTTTACAACTAAACCGGAAACCTTAGGATTACGTATTTACGTTTTTGAACTCCGTTTTTGATAAGACAATTTTTATTAGATTCGTTTTGTGCCGTTGATTCATAATTTATAAAAAACATTTTTCGTAAAACGACCCGAGGGCACGCAAATCGAGGAAACTAGAATCGAGGAGTACCCGTAAATAATTGGGGATGAGAAAAACAAGTTTTGCCCCACCCCCACATATGGGATGGCATAACTTAGCTTCAACACCTTTGAGGTGTCAAGCTTACAAAGTAAGCTAGGACACTTGTCCTAGCCACTTTGTAAACTAGCAACCAACTCAAAACCACTCACTTCCAAACCATTTCTCCATTTCCATCCATGCAAACCACCACAACTTTCTCTCTTTCCTCCCAAAATTCGTCCCATATTCATCAATAAACACCCTCATTTGATCAATTTTAACCATGAAATCATGTGTTATTCACACATATGATGAAGCCCTTTTAAAGCTCTATAGATTGGTGGTGATTTTAACATCTAGAAAGAAGTTTTCAAAGGAGTCAAGGGCTGATTTTCCACAAGATGTTCATGAAGATAGGTGATCTTGAAGTTGATATTGGTATCTCACAAGTCTTGCCATCCAAATCTAAGCCTTGTTCATCAACCTCACATTTTCATCACTATGGTGGTATAAGGATCATCCTTCCTATCCTTCTTGTTATTTTGATTATGTAATCTTGTATTTTATTTTACTTATGTATATGTATATGATGATGAATGATGATTAAAAATATTGTGTGGGGATTTGGTGTTGATAGATTTGATTAAAAAGATAAGAATCTACATGAAAAAGTGTTAAAATCATGATGTAAGGACTAGGCTGTATAAAACAGTGAAGAAACTTATGATAAACTGTTAAAATGGCATATATTATTAAAGAAACAGTAAGGTATATGATTTTTACACATGTAGAGAGTTGGCCATGCAATGGAATCATTAGGATGAGTGAGATATGATCAAAACAATATCAGAGTACAAATCTGCATAGACTGTTTTGGAAGATTTTTATAAAATACTTAGAGGCTGATTCAAAAGTAGCCATATTAGAGTTAAATGGAGCACATATCATGTAGTTTATGCCATAAAAATTTGGGCTTCTATCTCCATATATAACTCTAGATATGGCTGTTTTGGTGAACATGAAATTTAAAATCAGATTTGTATAATAAAAACTTATATAAAATAAGCACTCACATATATATTTATAAAATATATACACATGAAAACCCACTAACAATTAATAGTAATTATAAATAATAATTTCATATATTATGATATAAAATAAGACATTATATAAAAATGGTAGTTTGATAAGTTTTATAAGTTATAAAAACTATATACTAAGTTTTACGTCTTTTCGGCTAAAACCGAAAGATTAACGTTTTTGTTAAATAAAACTTAGATGGTTGGACCCGTCTAATGTAAACTTTTATAAACTCACATACTGATATATAAACATATATAACAAGTAAAAATCGATAAAACCCGAGCTTTACAACATATAGACATTAACGGGCCAAAGTAGCCTTAATGGACAATAAACCCGACTAATTTGGTAAAACACTTATAAACTTATTTATTGGGCTTAACCCATTTGGGCCCAAAATATAAAGTATAATACTGATAATAAAATTATAATTGGGCTAATTAATAGTACTGGGCTTATAATAGGCCTATTGGGCTCCAAAATGTAAACAAGTTGAGCTAGTGTAACTAATATAAAAGTTACCAACACACAAACACTATAATGAATGAGTAAAGATGTATAAACCCACTTGCTCATCATCATATATATAAAATCATCATATGTATACATAATTGTTATTTTTATAAAGTCATTGGACAAGAGTCTAAAACAAGTATTATTTGTCTAGGTTTCCGTGATTGAAGCACGTACCGTACATCCGAATTGCCGATAACCCGCCTTCCCACATCAACGTGAGTTCATAGCCTCGCACTCTTTTAAATGTTTTTATGTAATGTTTTATAAACCCGCGAGGGAGATAACATGTTAGTTTTTATAAAGTATGACACTAGTTGTCCCGATTTTCTGTTTATTGATTTGGACCCGAATGATTGTATGACCCGATGAATGATTAAATGACCCGATAGATGAAATGAAATGGATTATTAAAGTTAGGTTATGTCACTAAAAGTCCCATTAGCATGAATTGTGAACTACCGGGATTTGGTAGACGCTTGTGCATATAATAGTACTATTTGGGGACGATCACCCCAGTTCGCGCCTTGACGGTTGATCCCTGTCGTGCCACATTGATTGGTAAGCGAATTTATGTATGAGAAGATTTACACAAGCGTGTTTATTGTGATGACGCGCTAATTTAGATGGGCAAATGAGTTTCAGGTTAGCTACCCGTTGTTTGTTGTAGTAAGGTAACAATGTCATGCGGCTTGTAATAATCCAAAATAACGAAAATACTGTTTTACGCACTAAATTACGATATATTGCCTGACTAGCAATACGGGGTCTTACTATTGATATTATGTTCGTGTTTTGGTTTTCATAACCATATTCATATAACGGTTTTTATTTAACTCTATACAACGTTATAAAACGCATTGTATGATGTTTTTACGACAATGGTTCGTATAATGATTTTGAAGGCAAATGCCTATATTATGATTTTCGATAAGGATTTGTATAAAAATTAATTTGGCTATTTTATGGCCAATTACAATGATTTTTACAAAATGATTTTCGGTGATAATTTTATACCGATGTTATATTGATGGATTTTATTAAACTCTATGAATTCACTCGGCGTTTTCGCTGACCTTTTCTTTTAACATGTTTTATCTCAGGTACTTGAAGGTAATTCTCGGGAAGACAACAAGAATTCATGGCCCGCACTTAAATAACAATTTCCATTCAAATTTTTTGTAAAATTGTATGAAATGACTATGACTTGGGACCTATGTAAATCTGATATTTATGAATGGAAATGCTTTATTATTAAACGACGCGATTTTTAAGCGTTGTCTATGATGTGAGTAATGTGCTATCCCGTAACACCAACGAGTCTTCCGCTGTATTGAATTGTATAAATTTGGGGGTGTTACAGTTTGGTACCAGAGCTCTCGTTATAGAGAACGAAAGATTTTGAAAACCAAGGTTTTGAATAAAACATTTCAAAATCATTTAACTATAAACATTTTTCTAAAAATGTCTAAAAATCTTTTGACTATAACGGTGCCGAAGAATTCCCGAGTTACCGACAAGGCCAGACTGAGAAGTGCTATTTTAATATATATATAACTTGGATTATATATATATATATATATATATATATATATATATATATATATATATATATATATATATATATATATATATATATATATATATATATATATATATATATATATATATATATATATATATATATATATATATATATATATATATATATATATATATATATATATATATATATATATATATATATATGATGTAATTTTATTACATGATTGTTTGATGATTATTTTGATATTTATACGAGGTATTTATACGACGTAGATTGTCACAAGGAACCCTAAATCCCCTAGTAAATTAATCGAAGCTATTCTCGTAGGAATTCTAGCTATCCTAGATCTAAACCAAGTTGTGGATATTTATGATCCCAACAAATGGTTTATATTCGTAGAAATGTTGATATTAGTTGATTGTGATATTGAAGAAGAATTAGCGAGATTAAAACTGATATCGATGTCATGACGATCTTTCCTTATAGAGTGGAGTTTGACAAAAGGTTACCACCTAGAAAGATGTCATCTGATTCGTTGTCATCCAATTCTTAAATTGAAATCGAAAGGGGTGAATGTTGCACTTGAGGCTGTCATTGGAACCATTACCCAAAAGCCTCATGCCACTAGTACCTTTCCGAGAAGTCTGATTGAATGTGTGAGTCATTTCATACTAGTGACTCATTTGATAACTATTGTTGTAAGAGATATAGGATTGGAAATTAAGTGTTGACAATATCGAACTTTTATTGCCCTTTCAAGGTGTAAGAATAAGGTTGAAAGTATTGGAAAGTGAGACAGGATATCGAATTGAGTATAAGTTGATTGAAACTTGAATAAAGTAAAATTTAACTCGTATGGAATATGAGATTGATAAGAGGAAGTCGTTAAGTCCTGTGATTGAATTATAAGGTCTTAAATGATTGTTAGTTTGTGTTAAGTGTTGTTCCTAGGCCATTGTCCACTAACGAGGATGCCCAGTGTCCAAGAAATAAATTGAAGAAATCTTCTTCTGAATTGAGACCAATGGATCTTCCGGGACATGTGGAACACCTAATGACTCTTGTAGATTAGTATTCATTGTGGTATCTTTTAAAAATAATCCCTAACTTAACTGAGACATCAGTTGGTAGGATGAGTTCTTGGAATTGTATGACATAGTGACACGTAATGTGTTACGGTACAATTTTGACTTGTTTGTGATTAATCAAAAGACTACCTTTGATTGCTAAATCCTACATGTATCGATGGTATCTATCTTTTATTGCTTCATCCTAATGTTCGCATTAGTGATGCAACCATTGAACAAGTACTCATATCGAATTGAGTTACGTTGTGAATTATTCTTTTTGAGTGCCATCGAGATCATGAACCTCATGATTAATTGGCTAAGCTCATTTCCTATTATATTGAAGTTAGTTCTTGGTGAACAACTTTTCATCACTCTTATGCGGATCACTCATTGTTTTTATAAGATAAAACAGTATTCCTTGAGAAAAATTGAATTTTCATCACCGTAAGGATGATCTAAAGTGAGATTTATAAGTAATCATTATCGAAATGAAGTTATTTATGAAACCCTTTGGAAAACTTAATTGTTTTCATAACAAAGAAAATCTTTGTAAATTTGTTTTTGATTCTTATTTTAGAATTAAGCATGAAAATGTTTTTATTATAAACATGATGATAAAATTTTGACGAACTGAGTATTACATCGTTAATCTTGAAATTGTATATAGTTGTGCGCCTACATACAATTTGGAATGGACCATGCAAGGCTGATTAGTAGTCACCATAAAACTAATGAATAAACACTACATTTTGTTTGAAGATTGTGAAAGATTAAATTTTATGAGATCTGCAAGAAGTGAAAAATAGGGACATAATGTTAGGGACACCTAAATATGTGCCTGTAGCATCTATTCTTCTGAGTCGAATTTACTCATCTGTGAAAATTGTCTTATCTGACAATTGACAGTTCTTTCTTCTCCAATTCTCCCGTAGTGAGATTCTTAGGAAAAGTATCTGATTACCGAGTGTTGATACCCGACTGGATGCATCGACGTTCCTATCATTTATTTTGACTTGGTTTCATTTAAATGACCTGGGTAACGATCCGAGGAGCTTTCGAATGCGTACTCAAATTATGAAAACATGGGATATATTCATATTCGTTAAATGTTTTCGTCTGTATCTGATTTGAAATTCTCTCGCGTAGATTATGCGTTGACCTTACTCTTTAGTGGTAGTTATGTCTCCATATGTCCTTAAATTTGTGAAGGATTATGAATTATTATTAGTCTTTTGAGAAGTTCACATCTTATCGACGGCAATAAAACTGAAAAGTTGATAGTGCCAGTAGAATGGATTGATTGATTATGACATGACGACATTGTCTTAATTGATGGGAACTCGAATAGAATTCCCCTAAATGATAATATGCTGATTATCAAAAGTGATCTAATTAATTCTTGATGGATGACCATATCCTGCATTTAGACTTGAAATTATACCGTGAATGGTTGTAAATTAGTCATAGATATTATAATCTAGAAAGAACCTAATATGAAATTATTAAAAGATGTTCCTGCTATTTGAAACTTTAGGAAGTATTGTTGGTGAATTACCTAGACTTTCGCCATTAAGGCAAGTTGATTTTGGTATTTGATGAGACTGTATTTATACATAGTCTCATCGTCCAAATTGGGCTTAAAACGCTTAAAATATCGTCAAAATACCCATATATGTGCCTATGTTTGTTCATTGTGTATTTTAGGTATGGATATCGTGAATTCACCAAAAGATCAAAGGAATCAAGCAAAAACGAAAACGGGAAACGAAGCCGCACAAAGAACCGGACCCGAATCATGAATTTCCTTTGAAGTCCTTGAAGTTTGAAGATTTGGCAAGAATGGTCCCTCAACTTTTGAAGACTTGTCACTTTTGACCCTTGTAAATCTCTATTATTACAAGATTGGTCCTTAAGTTTCAAGAAAATACCATTTATGCCCTTGAAGAATGCATTAAATGCATAAAAAACCCTTGGTAAAAGTTTTGATATACTTTGGTGCCATATTTGACAAAATGGGAAAGTTATTTACAAGGAAAGTGAGAATTTGCTATTTAAATACAAAGTGAAGACATGAAGAAACATGGGGGGGGAAAAACTGCCAAACAACCAAACCCCACTAGCCACCCAGCTCATGACACGTCATCAAAACCCGACTACAACCCAACCAAGCCCACCTATCCAGCCCAAAACCCGGTTTTATTTTTAAAACCTGGTCAAACAATTGGTCAAACCAGTTCATAACCTTATTTACCCTGTCACACACTCTTTTTGAACCCTTTTTAATTAAACTTGTTTAATTATTATTATGGAGGGTAACACGTTTTTTTAAATACTAAACCACCCCACCCAGATTAAAACAGCCAGTTCATCACCCCATTAAACCAAGAACCCTAATTGGGTTTTCCTTAATTACCCAATGATAAACCCCCATATGATGCAGATCTTTGATTTATCACCAACTAAACAAATCCCACTCCTTTTTACCCTCTCCCCGTGACCACAAGTGACCCCACCATGTCCCCCTGCTCAACCAAAAATGGCAATATTCGAATCTTAGCAGTCCATCAACGTTCAGCATCAATTCCTTGGTCCCAAAGGACCAAACAAACGCTCAAGATCAACTCAAGCTAGCTGGCATCACATGGGATGAAAATTGACCAAGTTTCAAACAAATTGACCAAGGGCAATAGTGGAATTTTCATGTTTAGGGTTTTGCTTTTCTAGAATGATCTTAGGTCGTTTATAAAAGGAGCTCCAGTCTGTGGTTAAGCCCTTTGTTCCAGTATTTTGTAAAAAAACTTTTGAATTATTAATGACAATGAAACTTCAAAACTTTTTAGCAAATATTGAGTTCCTCTTACTGTTTTGAATTTAGTTTAAGTGTTTACCTTGTTTCACCATTGTAGAGTAAGTTTTATAAAGTAATCCGTTTCAAGTTCTTTGAAAAAGTTTTCTTTTCTGGTTGAATCAGTCCACAAAGTGAAGTGAAAGTGGACCTTTGTTGGAGTGATTCATGTTTGTGTTGTTAGATTGGTATCAAGAGTTTTCAAGTTTATTGCTTTCAAAAGGTTTCAATTAAAATCCATTTTTCAAGTTTTTTTTTACTTAAGCAAAAAGCCATAACTAGCTTAATCAATAAGCTAGCTTATTAGCTTATTGCTTTTGTTATCAGTCACCTGTTTGTGTTTGCTTATTCTTGGCAGGATACAAGTTTCCACCATTTCCATCCCATTTTTCAAGATTGAAGACATATTGGGTGTTGACTGGATAGTCAACACCAGCTTTTCTCTACTTCAGCACACTTCCCATAAGCTCTCATTAAGCTCAGAAAAGTGATTAAGGAAGGCATCAGCTATGAAACAAGGCTTGAACCCCTTTTCCCTTTTTTTCTAAAATTTTATATGACTTATGTGATTTTTGTGAGAAATTTGTCAATTGTTGTTTTTTCTTGATTGTTATAGCTTAATTTAAGTGTGTATGCATGTTATGATAGCCATTGATCAGTGTTAAATTGATTTGAGGGATCTTGTTTTGGAAATATTCCAGTTCTGAAATATAAGGTAGTGTTTGGATCTGCTTGTTAAGCTAGGAATTTGACACTATTGTGGTTTATAAACAGCTTTAACACACTTCATTAGTTGGTTAAGATATAGAGCAGTCAATATTTTTAATGTTTTATAGGTTTTAAATGGATTGCATGATCTTTATTTGGTAAAAACTTAGCTAAAATTCAGAAACTCATCAAATCTGCTTGTTAAGCAGTAATATTTTCCAGTTAATCTTATCAATCAGTAGGGATTAGATCAACTTAGGGTTATAGAATAGTTGTAAGTGGTTTGGTGAACATTTGAGCAAGTTTTGGCAATCCAAAACTCACCCTAGAGACCATTTGCATCAGCAACTGCCCCCAGGCCCCCTTTCTGAATACAGTAACTGATAATTGGTGATTTGTGTGTAATATTTGCTTAGACTTGTGTGTTATTTGCTTAATATTGACTCCCACACTTCCATGAGTGTGGGGGTGCCTTTGTTCTCAAAAGAATCCAAGTAACAAGCAATCTACAAGCTTAATTCTCCACAGACCCGTTTTTTTTCACTGTCAGTGGGAACTCCTTTCCCACTGATAGCTTTGTTGTAGCCACTGCTACACTAAAAGACAGAAACAAAGAAGTGTCACTATCAGTTTCATAACTTTTTTGTCTTTAGTGGTAAAAAATAGGAATTAGCATTTCATTCTTTTTTCATTATTTTTCTTTTTAAATTTCTGATTTTTCAGTTTAGTTTATTTGGTTGTTACTGTTCATTTTCTATTTTTTATATTTAATTGCATTTTTAATTAATTTTAATTAGGCTGTTTTTGGAATTTAGTGTAGAAAAGTTTTCTTTTTCATTTTAAACATTTTTCCTAGGTTTAGAATATTAGTTTAAGATTTTTGGTTTTAAAATTAGTCACTGTTCACTTTTTAATTATTTTTTATAATTAAATTAGTTTAATTAGGGTTTAATTAATAAACTATTTTGTCTTTTAGTGAAAAATTTTACATTTTTCAAACTTTTTCAATTTTCTACTGTTCATTAGGATAATTTAGGATTTTTAAAATTGTTAGATTAATTTTTTCATTATTTAATTATTTTTTATGATTATTTTAACTTAAATATAGTTTTAAGTCATAAAAAAATAGTAAAATATATTTAAAATTTAAGAAAAATAGTTTTTAGTCCTTAAATAATATAACTTAGTTATTAGTTCAATAAATTAATATTTTGGGCATTTTGTTAATTATATTTAATTTTAGGGCTTTAATTAGCATTAAAAATTGAATATTTAATTAATAAAAGGTTTTAAAATATATTTGTTGGATTTTTATTCTTATTTATATTATTTAAGACTTAGTTTAATCTTTTAATTAATTTTTAGGTTTAATTTTTAATTTCGTCACGTTTTACGTATTTACGTTCGCGTTTTACGTTAATTCGTCGTAGATTAAACGTAGTCGTAGCTCGTCTTTTATTTTTCTCTCTTGAAATCAAAAACGTCACTAATCCAAACATTGTCATTTTATATTTTGGCACATTAATTCACACACCTCCTTCGAGAACGAACCCGCATTTATTCGGTTTCGCGTTTTTCCTAAAACGTGCAACTTAATACTTGCCACTCATACGCGTTTTTCCTAAAACGTGTACGAAAAACCTACATCAATTTTTGGCGCCGCTGCCGGGGAGGTGTTTGTGTGCCATTATTATTAGTATCGTGTTTGTGTGAGTAGTGCGTTTTAGCTTTTCATTTTTTGGAAAGCGTGAATATCGTACATACTCATTTTTGTTATTTTTCTCTATTATAGTATAATATCCAAATAAATCGTTTTTAGTTTTCCTAAATTAAACACAAATCAATCTTTACTATATTGTAGATATATTGGTTTTCGTTTTTTATTGTGAATATATTATTACTATTGTACTACGTAAGAACAAATAAATATACAAGTACTCCAAATACGTGAGAAATCACAACCTTGATTCGGGATTTCATCACTCGATCATTGTATTCGAATCCAAAGCAAAAGTTTAAAGGCAAAATAGATAAATACTTTCGTGAGGCTTAATTTCAATTAACACAAACTATAAGGTGGGTATAAGGTGGTTGTATTTCACGACCTAAAGGAAAAAGGCTCTTAAGTGCTTAGCGCCGCCTCGTTTCCTCCGCTTGCTTGTGCGTGTTTTGAGAAAAAGGGCTAATCGAGGGTTTGCCGCCCAAGTATTATCTACGTATCATATATATTTGCTTGTTTTCAAGATTAAACCCTCTTGAACGTTTTGGTGTTCCACCAACGTTCTAAAGTCATCGAGAACGTTCACTCCACGTGATCGTTTTCATTCTTTGAGGCTCCTTTAATCGAGAAGATCGATTCGAGGGGAGATTTGTAGATTTGTGTCTACGTAATACATTCAAAAAATCCAAAAAATTAAAAAACCAATCAAAAACCAAAAAAATTGAAAAATCAAAAAACCGCAAAAAGAATCTTCTTTGCTACCACCCATTCTACGCTTAGTGCATGCGCACTCGATCGAAGGACTATTCCAATTCTAGTGAAGCTTCGAATCGACGCAATCGTAATCGAAGGAATCGACGACGTAGACGAGAATTAGAAACCGACGTTCCTAATATCGTTGTTGAAGAAACCGTAGAAGAGATGGCCGACAATCGTTCTATGATGGAATTGCTCCAAGCGCCCACCGAGGGTTATGGAGACGCGATCGTAATTCCCGCTATCGAGGCGGAGAATTTTGAGATCAAGAGCGAAATGCTTTCGTTGATCCAAGCTACGAAGTTTCGAGGTCGTGAAGCCGATAATCCTCACGACCATATTCGGAATTTTGATCGTCTTTTGGCCACGAGCAAGTTTAAGAACGTCGACACCGATGTCGTCAAGCTTATGCTTTTTCCGTACTCGCTCGATGGTGCCACCAAGGATTGGTACGAGAAAGAGCCACCTAATTCCATAGTTACGTGGAAGGATCTCGTTTCCAAATTCGTTAATTATTTTTTCCCACCGTCTAAGACAACGTTTTTCAAAAACGAGATTACGAAATTTGAGCAAAAATCGAATGAATCTTTTAGAGACGCGTGGGATCGCTTTAAGGAATTGCTTAGGCAATGTCCTCACCATGGTTTTTCCGAGTTGCACCAAATCGATACGTTTTACAACGGTCTTAATTTTCACGAACAAGACTCATTGAATTCCGCCGCCGGTGGCAACTTTTTGTGTAAAACTCCGAGAGAAGCTTTGATAATTATCGAGAACCGATCCAAGGTTTACCAACTCCGCAACGCACTGAGTGTTGCCAATGTCGCCAATGTTAGTAGTTCTAATCGCGACATTGAGAGAGTTGATGCAAAAGTCGACAAGTTAACGAATGTGTTCACGTCTTATCTTATTGAGATGCAAAAGAAAGACGCTCCCGCTACGGTGAAAGCGGTTGAGGTTTCGTGTACGTTTTGTGGTGGACCTCATAATTATTACGAGTGTGCGGCTACGGATGGCCAAACGTCGAATGTGAGTGCGTTAAACAACAATTTTTCAAATCAAAATAACGCGGGTCCATCACAACAAGGCAATTATAACCAAGGCAACAATTTTAAAAATCGAAACAATTTTCAAGGAAACAATCAACAAGGAAATTTTTCGAATCAAAATCAAGGAGGTTATAATCAAGGTCGTAATATAACTTGGCAAAATCGAGATAACAATCAAGGAAACAATTTTTCAAGTGGGAATCAAAACAATTTTCAAAGAAGTAATCAAAACCAAGGGAACTTTAATTCTAATCAAAATAGTTCGTCAAACGATTTTCAAAATTACATGAAAATGAATGAGGCTAATATGAGACGATTAGAGGGAGAAATTGGTACTTTGAAAAACGACTTTACAAATACTTTGAAATTGCAAAACACGAAGATTGAGCAAGGGCAAATTGATATAAAAAAGATGTTTTCGGCTATAATGAACAAAGCCTCGGGTTCGTCATCGAGTTCGTTACCTAGTGACACCGTTGCTAATCCGAAAGAACAATGTAAAGCTGCCTCGTCCCGTGAGAAAGGTCGTGTGATTACCCCTAACCTTGAAGGATTCCGTGTTGTTTATCCCTCTCAACCCTCGACTTCTAAGACGTCTTCTTGTTCTAAAGTCGATGGGGTGAACGTGGCGACCAAGGAAAGAAGTGCACACCCTCGTGTACCTCAAATTCCATCCACGGTTCAAAAAGAGAGCTTTGTCGACCTTACCAAAGTAACCCTTGAAGAAACTTGTGCTTCGATCCTTCTTAAAAAACCTAAAAGGCGTATGCCGAGAAAGGAAAAGGATCCGGGCCAATTTCTACTACCTTGTGATTTTTCCGAGATTGAGGGATGTTTAGCCCTTGCCGATTTAGGTGCTAGCATCAATCTCATGCCTCATTCTCTTTGGAAATTGATGAGATTGCCTTCGCTTACCCCCACGAACATGACAATCGAGCTTGCAAATTGTACACCTTTAATACCAATTGGAATAGCCGAGGATGTCTATGTTAGATTGGAAAGTTTGTTTTTCCCGCGGATTTCGTTATATCCGATTACGAGTGTGACCCTAAATGTCCCATTATTTTAGGCCAACCATTCTTATCGACGGCTCGAACCGTAATCGACGTTCATGAGGGGAGACTTACTATGAGATATGGGGATGAGAAAATAGACTTTTTCACTAGAAAATCCCAAGGATTTTATGAGAATGAAAAAACCGAGGTTTCAAAACCTAATGATTCAAATTCTAATGATTTTAAGATGTTTACTTTGGCGGAAAGAATGAAGCTTGATGCATGCTTTGAAAGAATTAAGAAAAACGGTTTTAAAGATGATGATTTCAATAATAAAAAATACGTGTACCTAATTCAAAAGGGTATGTGTAAATTTATGGATGAAAACTCACTTTGGGATGTTTTTAGCGAAACAAGTGAACCACCAATTCCGAAGGGTGACGTTAATGCCATCACGACAATGACCAAAATGGATTCGTCTTCACCACCTTCGAAGGACCATGACTTTGAGGCTTCAACTTCTAACTCCATCGAAGTGCCTCCTTTGCCTAGCCCAACACCCGTTGAGGCTAAAGGGTTTATCGACATCGATCCTCTCGTCTTAGAAAAGTCACCTAAGCGTAGCCCTAGTGCTTGTAAGTCCATGGTTGTGAGTGCTCACATCGACTCTTTCTTTGACGATGACGATGGCGATTTTGCCGAGCTTGATCACGTACTTCGAAATCCACATGCTATTTTTGATTCTCCTAAGAAGAAACATGTGAAGTACGATGATTATGAGTTTGATCCCGAGATTGAGGAAATCATTGAACGAGAGCTAGCTCTTATGCCTTCACTTCCACCTACGAGTGAGGTCGACCTTTCCAAGATCGAGGATGAACTTAATGAGTTGGAACGTCTTATTTTCGATGACGAACCAACTCATGTGACCACCAAAAATCCCATTCTCGAGGAGTTACCTAATCAACACTCCTTATTTGAGAATGACGTTTACCACATTCGTGAGGATCTAACTTATCAACGATCCCCACAAAAGAATGATGGTTTCGTGCTTGATCGTGATCTCTTCGAGAGAGTTTCTAAGATACTCAAGGAGGGGAATGACAAACCTTGGTTTGACAAGCCTATCTTTGATGAAGAAATCGATGAGATTGACGTTCATGAGGATGACGAGTATGTAGACCCCGAGGGGGCGGTGTTCTTTATTGACAAACGTTTTGAGAACTTATATAATCCGCTACCCCCTCCCACCAATGACTTAAATGTGAGGATTTTTAGCGCGACTAATTTTGAATTTGACACGCCAAATATTTTTGACATTATTCAATCGGGTTTTCATAAAGAGTTTTTAAACGATGAAAAAGGAAAAGATTTTAAAAATGTTTTAAATGATTTTTCTACATGTTTAACTCCGTCATCACATCGTGTTATGAGTGCTACCACCTCGTCTACTCCTTTTAACGATGGTTGGTGTGGATCTAGTGTGGGGGAAGCCCCAAATGTTCCCTCACGTTTCTCCACTGAGGACGAGATTTACGATCCCGGAATTGCTTGTAAAGGGAAATCTCGGTCTTCCACCGATGCAATAAATGGAAATCTAATCTATTTGCTTGGTGTGAGTCTACCTCGAGTAGCTCATAAGTTTGACTTACCCATTGCCCCACCTTTCTACTTCTTATCTCTTTTCTTCTACCCCATTGGGGTTTTAGCATGCGTTGGAGTGGCGTTGTTTCGTCTTTCATCCGAAAACGAAGACGCTATCTTTGACCCCGGTATACGTTTATCGGGTTTTTAAAAGTACTCCACGTACTTTTGGGCCTTGTTTATCATGTAAGTCCCACCAAAAATGACCATACCAAGATTATCCCTAAATGATCACATTTATGGGGATCCGAGTCGAGCTTTTGACTCGGTTATCAAAAACAAGGTGCCTCGTGGGGGATTCTCATGCTTATCCTTGTAAATATTATTGCTTTCTTAGTTAATGTAACGAGGGGACTTGTGCTCTTCATACCTTTGTTTCGTGGTTTTTTGTGATTGTGATTCATTAGGTTCATCGACATCATTGAAGCCTCTCGTGTTCGTTTTACGTAGCACTCGAGCTTCGATCGTTGGCTTTGGAGATTCCGATATCCGATGATATCCTTTTATGTTCTAACGATTATCTTATTAGCATAATTCATAAACGGCTTTTAGGTTATTCGTTTTACCCTTTCCATGCTCGAGATTAAGCATTCGACTTCGTCTCTAGTATGGGGGTGTTTACACCCCTAGACTCGAAACATTGAGGACAATGTTTAGTTTTAGTATGGGGGGTGAGTAGATACTTCACCTTGCTTACGTCAACACGCAATCCAATATTCATCATTTTGTTATCGTTTTATGCAAAATAAGGCTAAAAATGGCCAAATTTTAAAAATTTTCTTGTTTTTCATAAGTGTTTAAGACACGAATGTAGGTTTTCCGATGGTGAGAACGAGAGTAATTTTTGACTCGACCGTGCGTGTTGAGCACTTAGTTCGATTCCTTAACTTTTTAGGCTAAGTCTCTCAAATGAGGACGAGAAATGATAGAGTTATTTATAAGCCTCGTAATCGTCACAATCTTTTGTGTAGTAATTATTAGCTTATTCTCCCGACACTTTTGCATAATAAATTGTTAATAAATATTGATTTGGCAGTTTAGTCACTATTGTTGGGTTTCTAATTTGTTTTGGTAGCTTCCATGTAATTAAATTGGGAAAACATTAAGGTATCGCCAGCGTCATGGTTTTGAAGTATTGGCACCCGAATAATCGAAAGCTTCACCTAATAATAAGATTTCAAGTGCTCACCTAAATTAAGCAAAAATTTGAAGCTCACAAGGCCGAAAAATCTATGCCCAAATTGAAAGTGAATCAAGCCTTAATCTTCGAAGCTTTAAAGATCCAAAATTCGCTTTAGCGTGAGGATATACGTATTTGGCTAATAAAACCACCGATGAGGCGGATAATAAAAGGCAAGGCAAGACCGAAGTCATAATAAAAGCTTCATGGCGAAGTTGAATAAAAGATGGAGGTAAACCAAAGATAATAAGGCCCTTCCGTTAGGGGGCGTATAAAAGTCTTGGTAATAAGTCTCATGTTCAAAACCGTTATAAAACCGTGTTTATCGATCCTTCTTGTTGACTTAATTTTTTAACATCGTTGTCTATTGGGATGAATTATTGATTTGATGATTTTGGTTACACCGTTAAGTTTCTATTTTAGACTTAATCTCTATTCACGCATAAGTCGATGATGTATCCTCGTGATCATTAAGACAAAATAAAATATAAGAGATACCAATTAGGAATAAGGGAGTTTAGGTTCGTAATTAACACTCATGAGATGTGTTCGTGTTGCTAACTTATAATAACAATGATCTCGTTACACGCTTAGCATGGAATTGGGTGAAAATCGAGGACGACGAAATTATTTCTAACGAAGCATTCACGTGTTCTTGTTCTGTGACCCTAAAAGTCACGTTCTCGTGATGAAAACATTACATTATGTCTAAAACGCGTGTAGTAGTTTATTTTAATTTTTGTCCTTAATAAATGTCATCATAAAATGAATTTTGGAAGTGCTATGATACTTAATTCTAGCATTGCGTGGGGACACGGCAATGGTTTAGTACGGGGGAGTGATGAGACTGTATTTATACATAGTCTCATCGTCCAAATTGGGCTTAAAACGCTTAAAATATCGTCAAAATACCCATATATGTGCCTATGTTTGTTCATTGTGTATTTTAGGTATGGATATCGTGAATTCACCAAAAGATCAAAGGAATCAAGCAAAAACGAACACGGGAAACGAAGCCGCACAAAGAACCGGACCCGAATCATGAATTTCCTTTGAAGTCCTTGAAGTTTGAAGATTTGGCAAGAATGGTCCCTCAAATTTTGAAGACTTGTCACTTTTGACCCTTGTAAATCTCTATTATTACAAGATTGGTCCTTAAGTTTCAAGAAAATACCATTTATGCCCTTGAAGAATGCATTAAATGCATAAAAAACCCTTGGTAAAAGTTTTGATATACTTTGGTGCCATATTTGACAAAATGGGAAAGTTATTTACAAGGAAAGTGAGAATTTGCTATTTAAATACAAAGTGAAGACATGAAGAAACATGGGGGGGAAAAACTGCCAAACAACCAAACCCCACTAGCCACCCAGCTCATGACACGTCATCAAAACCCGACTACAACCCAACCAAGCCCACCTATCCAGCCCAAAACCCGGTTTTATTTTTAAAACCTGGTCAAACAATTGGCCAAACCAGTTCATAACCTTATTTACCCTGTCACACACTCTTTTTGAACCCTTTTTAATTAAACTTGTTTAATTATTATTATGGAGGGTAACACGTTTTTTTAAATACTAAACCACCCCACCCAGATTAAAACAGCCAGTTCATCACCCCATTAAACCAAGAACCCTAATTGGGTTTTCCTTAATTACCCAATGATAAACCCCCATATGATGCAGATCTTTGATTTATCACCAACTAAACAAATCCCACTCCTTTTTACCCTCTCCCCGTGACCACAGGTGACCCCACCATGTCCCCCTGCTCAACCAAAAATGGCAATATTCGAATCTTAGCAGTCCATCAACGTTCAGCATCAATTCCTTGGTCCCAAAGGACCAAACAAACGCTCAAGATCAACTCAAGCTAGCTGGCATCACATGGGATGAAAATTGACCAAGTTTCAAACAAATTGACCAAGGGCAATAGTGGAATTTTCATGTTTAGGGTTTTGCTTTTCTAGAATGATCTTAGGTCGTTTATAAAAGGAGCTCCAGTCTGTGGTTAAGCCCTTTGTTCCAGTATTTTGTAAAAAAACTTTTGAATTATTAATGACAATGAAACTTCAAAACGTTTTAGCAAATATTGAGTTCCTCTTACTGTTTTGAATTTAGTTTAAGTGTTTACCTTGTTTCACCATTGTAGAGTAATTTTATAAAGTAATCCGTTTCAAGTTCTTTGAAAAAGTTTTCTTTTCTGGTTGAATCAGTCCACAAAGTGAAGTGAAAGTGGACCTTTGTTGGAGTGATTCATGTTTGTGTTGTTAGATTGGTATCAAGAGTTTTCAAGTTTATTGCTTTCAAAAGGTTTCAATTAAAATCCATTTTTCAAGTTTTTTTTTATTTAAGCAAAAAGCCATAACTAGCTTAATCAATAAGCTAGCTTATTAGCTTATTGCTTTTGTTATCAGTCACCTGTTTGTGTTTACTTATTCTTGGCAGGATACAAGTTTCCACCATTTCCATCCCATTTTTCAAGATTGAAGACATATTGGGTGTTGACTGGATAGTCAACACCAGCTTTTCTCTACTTCAGCACACTTCCCATAAGCTCTCATTAAGCTCAGAAAAGTGATTAAGGAAGGCATCAGCTATGAAACAAGGCTTGAACCCCTTTTCCCTTTTTTTTCTGAAATTTTATATGACTTATGTGATTTTTGTGAGAAATTTGTCAATTGTTGTTTTTTCTTGATTGTTATAGCTTAATTTAAGTGTGTATGCATGTTATGATAGCCATTGAGCAGTGTTGAATTGATTTGAGGGATCTTGTTTTGGAAATATTCCAGTTCTGAAATATAAGGTAGTGTTTGGATCTGCTTGTTAAGCTAGGAATTTGACACTATTGTGGTTTATAAACAGCTTTAACACACTTCATTAGTTGGTTAAGATATAGAGCAGTCAATATTTTTAATGTTTTATAGGTTTTAAATGGATTGCATGATCTTTATTTGGTAAAAACTTAGCTAAAATTCAGAAACTCATCAAATCTGCTTGTTAAGCAGTAATATTTGCCAGTTAATCTTATCAATCAGTAGGGATTAGATCAACTTAGGGTTATAGATTAGTTGTAAGTGGTTTGGTGAACATTTGAGCAAGTTTTGGCAATCCAAAACTCACCCTAGAGACCATTTGCATCAGCAACTGCCCCCAGGCCCCCTTTCTGAATACAGTAACTGATAATTGGTGATTTGTGTGTAATATTTGCTTAGACTTGTGTGTTATTTGCTTAATATTGACTCCCCACACTTCCATGAGTGTGGGGGTGCCTTTGTTCCCAAAAGAATCCAAGTAACAAGCAATCTACAAGCTTAATTCTCCACAGACCTGTTTTTTTTCACTGTCAGTGGGAACTCCTTTCCCACTGATAGCTTTGTTGTAGCCACTGCTACACTAAAAGACAGAAACAAAGAAGTGTCACTATTAGTTTCATAACTTTTTTGTCTTTAGTGGTAAAAAATAGGAATTAGCATTTCATTCTTTTTTCATTATTTTTCTTTTTAAATTTCTGATTTTTCAGTTTAGTTTATTTGGTTGTTACTGTTCATTTTCTATTTTTTATCTTTAATTGCATTTTTAATTAATTTTAATTAGGCTGTTTTTGGAATTTAGTGTAGAAAAGTTTTCTTTTTCATTTTAAATATTTTTCCTAGGTTTAGAATATTAGTTTAAGATTTTTGGATTTAAAATTAGTCACTGTTCACTTTTTAACTATTTTTTATAATTAAATTAGTTTAATTAGGGTTTAATTAATAAACTATTTTGTCTTTTAGTGAAAAATTTTACATTTTTCAAACTTTTTCAATTTTCTACTGTTCATTAGGATAATTTAGGATTTTTAAAATTGTTAGATTAATTTTGTCATTATATAATTATTTTTTATGATTATTTTAACTTAAAAATAGTTTTAAGTCATAAAAAAATAGTAAAATAGTTTTAAAATTTAAGAAAAATAGTTTTTAGTCCTTAAATAATATAACTTAGTTATTAGTTCAATAAATTAATATTTTGGGCATTTTGTTAATTATATTTAATTTTAGGGCTTTAATTAGCATTAAAAATTGAATATTTAATTAATAAAAGGTTTTAAAATATATTTGTTGGATTTTTATTCTTATTTATATTATTTAAGACTTAGTTTAATCTTTTAATTAATTTTTAGGTTTAATTTTTAATTTCGTCACGTTTTACGTATTTACGTTCGCGTTTTACGTTAATTCGTCGTAGTTTAAACGTAGTCGTAGCTCGTCTTTTATTTTTCTCTCTTGAAACCAAAAACGTCACTAATCCAAACATTGTCATTTTATATTTTGGCACATTAATTCACACACCTCCTTCGAGAACGAACCCGCATTTATTCGGTTTCGCGTTTTTCCTAAAACGTGCAACTTAATACTTGCCACTCATACGCGTTTTTCCTAAAACGTGTACGAAAAACCTACATCAGTATTGATTATATTCTTGGTGTTGCACCTGTGGCGTGTGCACTGTACGTCAGCACCATCTGAATTAAAGGAATTACCGTACAACTGAGAGAGTTGTCGGAGAAAGATTTTATTCTACCGAGCTCGTCATCATGAAGAGCTATGGTGTTATCATTCCTTATATTTATAGATTACTATGAACTGAGTAAATTGACAATCGAAAACGATATCCATAACTCGAAATGGAAGATTTGTTCGATCATTTACAAGGTTCTAGCGTATGTTTTAAAGATTTGATCCACGACATGGTTATCATCAATTTCGCGTCCGCGAAAAAGATTATCTATTCCAATCACTACATCCAGAACTTGTAATGAATATTACGAGTTTCATGTGATGTCGTTTGGATTGACTAATGCACATGTAGTATTCATAAATTTGATGAATCACGTGTGTAGGCTGTAATATGATAAATTCATGCTCGTGATCATTAAGGACCATATGTTTGTTTTTAAGAATAAGAAGGAGTTAATAATTATTTATAAACCGCCCTGAATTGGCCGAACAATGAAAACCTGTACCTTAAATATTTAATGTGATTTAAGACTTAATCCTTTACATTAAATGACCGTGTGATTAATAAATAATGGAATCTATATTGACTCTTCAAAAATTAAGAGCCCTTTTAAGACTTTGGGTTTTACCAAAAAGAAAGTGCAAATGTGTTTTGACAATTGTTTTCACAAAGGATTTTTAAGGGATTATTCCCTTATACCCAGAACATTTAACTAAACTCCTGTTTATGGGTAAATGTTCGTGTATACCTCAAGACAACCTAAGAGGGATTGAGGAAACCGTTTAAAACAAGATTTAAAACGACAATGTTTGCTTTTCAACTAAGAAAATTTTGACCAAAGTATAACCAAAGATTTTTCGAACATTTACAAATCTCACTAATTATTTTCGATAAATCAGCAAAAATCGTGTTAATTAAATTCAAATTTGTTTTGAACATTTTATTATAATTGGTCGAACTAAGAAATTTAAACTTTTAACGTTTACGTTTCATAAAAACTTAATATTTATTGTTAATTTATGTGTAATAATTATCGACGCTTTAAAACGTCGGATCAAGCAAAACTGATAAAAATAATAGTTGAGATAGAACTAAGACTTAGAAAATATGAAGAAAGAATTTTCGAATAAATACGGTCATGATATTTATTCCATCTAGGAAGGTGAACGTAATTACTGACACATTATGTGGAAAGGATAAAGAATCAATTAGGATTGTGTTCCTTAATAATGAAGATGCAAAATAAATTGCCGAACAATATAAAAATAAACAATGATTGTAAAAAGGATAATATAGACAATAAAAAGGGGTTCGCGGCTAATGTGAACCATCAAAATTAAGAAGCCGATGGCGTTGAATGTATAACAGGCCACTTGAGGTTGCCTAAAAATGGAGATTTTGAGATATAGTTATGTTGGAATCTTGTAAGTATAAGTATTCTATTCCTGTCATTTCTGATTTAATGTATCATTATCAGAAGAAGTTGTACTGATGGCAAATTATGAAGGCAGACACCGCCTCATACATTAGTAAACGTCTAGCTATTGCAAAGGTCATCATCTGAATTTGATTCGATTTGGGTCATCGTCGACAGACTGACCAAATCTGCTAATATCATTCCTTTTAATGATAGATTCTTGATGAAGAAATTGACTCTTTTGTATTTAAAGGAGTTATGTAAACATGGTGTGCCTGTATCGATCATCTCTGTCAAGATCCTCGCTTCGCATCGAATTTCTAGAGATTTGCTCAGAAGTCATTGGGAACGAACCTTGATGAGAGTACTTTTTACCACCCCAAATCGAAGGGACGATGTAAAGTAACGATACAAAATACTATAAGTGTTGTTTTATGTTTGAATGATTGACCTTTGGTAATGAACCGTATAATCGTTTTCCTTTGGAAGGATTATCATTAATAATCATCGTATTAGGATTGAGATCGAATCTTGTTAAGATTTAAAAATTAGAGCATCTGTAAGCAGGAGTTGAGATGAAGACACCCGACATACACCCATTGTGAGTTGGACATGTCTTTTAGGTTTATGGTTTCCTATGATGGCAAACCTAACCTTGCAAAATACTCGACCCGCGAGAGCTGAAATGATTGTTGAAATTAGGATTTGATTATTGACTGCCGGTAGTGGGCAGGAGGTTATGTGAATATGAAATGTAGATCTTGAAGTGCCAGATGGGTAGCGAAGTTACGCCAAAAAAAATTTTAACCATGGAAAAATGAATTGTTGATCTGGAAGACCATGGGATATAAGTCCCCGTTGTATGGGACCATTGAGATGATGTAAAAGTTGGTTTGAAAGGCATATAAGCTGGATCTACCCTATGAATTCAAGAACTGCGTGAATTATGTTTCGTATATCTAACTTGATGAAATGTCTATCAAGTGAAAATCTGATTGTTTCTTAGTAAAGTTTAGATCGGCGAAAAGTTGCATTCATCAGAAACCCGTGAACATCATGGATAGAGAAAGTAAGTCAACATTAAGCCTGATCTTATTCCCGTAGTTATGTTTGATGAAACTCGCGTATTTTAATGAATTACACTTGTGAGAAAAGACCGAATGTGGAGGAAATACCCACATGGCTTTAACTCTATAAGAAGCGAGTAGTAAGATAAGATGATCTTTGAGGACAAAGATCCTGTTTAGGGGTAAATGCTGTGACAATCCGTCAATTTATGGTTGATATTTTATTCTCAATATTTATTTAAAAACATTATTTTAATGTTATAATATGAACTCACTTATTTTTGGGAAGAAATTTGGATTTACGTCTTGAAGTAGCATCGACTACGTCTAAACCGGAGGATTCTACGTTACGTGCTTACGTTTACATACACCGTTTTGGAGACAGTCCGACATTTCAGGAAATAAATTTATCCGTGAATATTATTTTGGAATTTTTAAATTTGTGTTGGTTCATAAACTCACAAATTTACGAGAAGAGATTAGGACTTACGATTTTAATTTAACGTCCTTTACAACTAAACTGGAAACCTTAGGATTACGTATTTACGTTTTTGAACTCCGTTTTTGATAAGACAATTTTCATTAGATTCGTTTTGTGCCGTTGATTCATAATTTATAAAAACGTTTTTTGTAAAACGACCCGAGGGCACGCAAATCGAGGAAACTAGAATCGAGGAGTACCCGTAAATAATTGGGGATGAGACAAAACAGGTTTTGCCCCACCCCCACATATGGGATGGCATAACTTAGCTTCAACACCTTTGAGGTGTCAAGCTTACAAAGTAAGCTAGGACACTTGTCCTAGCCACTTTGTAAACTAGCAACCAACTCAAAACCACTCACTTTCAAACCATTTCTCCATTTCCATCCATGCAAACCACCACAACTTTCTCTCTTTCCTCCCCAAAATTCGTCCCATATTCATCAATAAACACCCTCATTTGATCAATTTTAACCATGAAATCATGTGTTATTCACACATATGATGAAGCCCTTTTAAAGATCTATAGATTGGTGGTGATTTTAACATCTAGAAAGAAGTTTTCAAAGGAGTCAAGGGCTGATTTTCCACAAGATATTCATGAAGATAGGTGATCTTGAAGTTGATATTGGTATCTCACAAGTCTTGCCATCCAAATCTAAGCCTTGTTCATCAACCTCACATTTTCATCACTATGGTGGTATAAGGATCATCCTTCCTATCCTTCTTGTTATTTTGATTATGTAATCTTGTATTTTCTTTTACTTATGTATATGTATATGATGATGAATGATGATTAAAAATATTGTGTGGGATTTGGTGTTGATAGATTTGATTAAAAAAATAAGAATCTACATGAAAAAGTGTTAAAATCATGATGTAAGGACTAGGCTGTATAAAACAGTGAAGAAACTTATGATAAACTGTTAAAATGGCATAGATTATTAAAGAAACAGTAAGGTATATGATTTTTACACATGTGGAGAGTTGGTCATGCAATGGAATCATTAGGATGAGTGAGATATGATGAAAACAATATTAGAGTACAAATCTGCATAGACTGTTTTGGACGATTTTTATAAAATACTTAGAGGCTGATTCAAAAGTAGTCATATGAGAGTTAAATGGAGCACATATCATGTAGTTTATGCCATAAAAATTTGGGCTTCTATCTCCATATAGAACTCTAGATATGGCTGTTTTGGTGAACATGAAATTTAAAATCAGATTTGTATAATAAAAACTTATATAAAATAAGCACTCACATATATATTTATAAAATATATACACATGAAAACCCACTAACAATTAATTGTAATTATAAATAATAATTTCATATATTATGATATAAAATAAGACATTATATAAAAATGGTAGTTTGATAAGTTTTATAAGTTATAAAAACTATATACTAAGTTTTACGTCTTTTCGGCTAAAACCGAAAGATTAACGTTTTTGTTAAATAAAACTTAGATGGTTGGACCCGTCTAATGTAAACTTTTATAAACTCACATACTGATATATAAACATATATAACAAGTAAAAACCGATAAAACCTGAGCTTTACAACATATAGACATTAACGGGCCAAAGTAGCCTTAATGGACAATAAACCCGACTAATTTGGTAAAACACTTATAAACTTATTTATTGGGCTTAACCCATTTGGGCCCAAAATATAAAGTATAATACTGATAATAAAAGTATAATTGGGCTAATGAATAGTATTGGGCTTATAATAGGCCTATTGGGCTCCAAAATGTAAACAAGTTGAGCTAGTGTAACTAGTATAAAAGTTACCAACACACAAACACTATAATGAATGAGTAAAGATGTATAAACCCACTTGATCATCATCATATATATAAAATCATCATATGTATACATAATTGTTATTTTTATAAAGTCATTGGACAAGAGTCTAAGACAAGTATTATTTGTCTAGGTTTCCGTGATTGAAGTACGTACCGTACATCCGAATTGCCGATAACCCGCCTTCCCACATCAACGTGAGTTCATAGCCTCGCACTCTTTTAAATGTTTTTATGAAATGTTTTATAAACCTGCGAGGGAGATAACATGTTAGTTTTTATAAAGTATGACACTAGTTGTCCCGATTGTCTGTTTATTGATTTGTACCCGAATGATTGTATGACTCGATGAATGATTAAATGACCCGATAGATGAAATGAAATGGATTATTAAAGTTAGGTTATGTCACTAAAAGTCCCATTAGCATGAATTGTGAACTACCGGGATCTGGTAGACGCTTGTGCATATAATAGTACTATTTAGGGATGATCACCCCAGTTCGCGCCTTGATGGTTGATCCCTGTCGTGCCACATTGATTGGTAAGCAAATTTATGTTATTCCCAAACTAGCAAAGCCTACATAGTCCTAAATAGAACCTCGGGGGTTATTGAAGAATCTCTCAACGTAACCTTTGATGAAACCCCTCCTTCACCCAAGACACCACCATTGGTTGATGATGACTTGGATCAATTAGAAGTAGTTAAAGCCAAAGAGGTTAGAAAAATAGGAGTTGAAGACCTTAGTGTTGAAAAGGAAGTAAACATTAAGGAGTCTAAGGATCATACTCTCAATAATGTCATTGGTGACTTAAATCAAAGGACCCTAAGATCTCAAGTCCAAAACCAAAGCAACTTCTTTTGTTTCGTCTCCTTGATTGAACCAAAGAATGTTAAAGAAGCTTTGACGGACGAGAGTTAGGTCATTGCGATGCAAGAAGAATTAAATCAATTCGTTGCCAATGATGTTTGGGAACTTGTTCCTCCACCTAGAAGTTCTACCATTATAGGAACCAAATGGGTATATAGGAATAAGTTAGATGAGAATGGTGTTGTGTCTCGTAGCAAGGCTAGACTTGTAGCTCAAGGCTGTAATCAACAAGAAGGGATTGATTATGACGAGACATATGCACCGGTAGCTACATTAGAATCCATTAGAATCCTCTTAGCCTACGCTTGTGCCTTAGATTTTAAGCTTCAACAAAGGGTTGTAAAGAGTGCATTTCTTAACAGTTTGATCAATGAGGAGGTATATGTGGCTCAACCTCCCGGCTTCATTGATTTTGAGAAACCGGATCATGTTTACAAGCTTAAGAAAGCACTTTATGGACTCAAACAAGCACCCAAAGCTTGGTATGATAGACTTAAAGTGTTTCTTGTTAAACATGAGTATACCAAGGGAATGGTAGACAATACACTCTTTACAAAGAAGAAAGGTCCTCACCTCATAATCGTACAAATATATGTTGATGACATTATATTTGGCTCAACTTGTCAAGAATTGTGTGATGACTTTGCCAAAATCATGCATGATGAGTTTGAAATGAGTATGATGGGAGAACTTAACTTCTTTTTAGGGCTCCAAATTAAACAAATGGACGATGGTATTTTCTTTAGTCAATCTAAGTATGCTAAAGAAATTTGGATTAGAAGAATCTAGACCAATGAAGACCCCTATGGCCTCGGATACTAAACTCACCGTAGATGATGATTGTGAGTCGGTAGACAACACCAAATATAGAGGTATGATTGGTAGTTTGTTGTACCTAACGGCAAGTCGACCGGATATCATGTTTAGTGTTTGCCTTTGTGCTCGCTTCCAAGAGGCTCCCAAAACCTCTCACCTTGAAGCGGTTAAGCGTATCTTCCGATACATTAAAGGCACTATACATTTAGGATTATGGTATCCTAAAGGGACCGGCGTAGAAAGCATTGTCTACACGGACTCGGATCATGTGGGAGACTATGTGCACCGGAAAAGCACTAGTGGAGTTTGTACCTTCATGGGTTGTTGTTTAACTTCTTGGTTCTCCAAGAAACAAACCGCTCTTGCAATATCCACCACGGAAGCCGAGTATGTGAGTGTCAGAAAAGCATGCCAACAAGCTCTATGGATGAAGCAAGCGCTTTTTGATTACGGGATTTCTCTTGATGATGTTCCCATCATGTGCGATAATAAAGGCGCTATAGACCTTAGCAAGAATCCCGTGCAACATTCGCGAACCAAATACATAGAAATTCGACACCATTTCCTTAGGGATAATGTTCAAAAGGGGAACATTTCAATTGAGAAGGTACCCTCCGAGGACAACTTAGCCGACATCTTCACTAAGCCACTAAAGAGGGAACCTTTTAATTACTTGCGTCTAGGTCTAGGATTAATGGAACATCTTCCTTAATTTCTTGTCTTTTTGTGTGATTTCTTTTTGTACCACTTTGAGTCATTGAGTCTTCCAAACTTTTTTGAAAAACATTCTCTTCTCCTTTTCAAAACTCTCAAAGTCTCTTTCAAAAATGGTTGAGAAATACGTTTGACATTGTTAATTCAATCTAAAAACGATATTTCATAGATTCTCGCTATTAATCTAGAGCTTACATAATTCATGTGTATGATTCTCTCAAACATAGCAAGAACAAGATAGAATCATGGAGGATTATTGTGTCATGACTTAAGGTCTTGTCTTACACACCTCCTACATCGATTTTTTAATCCATGTATTTTGGTCAAATCTCTATTTGGTAAGTTTGCATATGTTTTCTTTGTCTATCTTTGCTTTTAAGCATATCCCTATGATAAGTTAGACTAGAAAAATAAGATTTGCTGAAAAATCTTCCTCCAAACACCAAACACTGCCTCTGCAGGCGGTTCCATATGTGAACTGTGGTACCTTATTGATAAGGTACCGCCAGCCTAGATAAGGAACCGCCTACAGTGCCTTCCGTTTTCGGGTTTTTGTCTGAAACTCCAGATTTGCTCCAACATTTTTGAGAATCTTTGTTTCAAACCCTTTGACCACCCTAAAAATACCCTAAGCCTTCCCTATTTAAACCATAAGCATTTTGCATTACTTCACATCCAAAATGTCTTATTCTCCCAATGAAAGCCTTGAATCTCCTCCATTCTCTCCAATTGCTTTCAACCTAAACCCACCCAAGAACACTCTTAATCACATCTCTCCTACCAAGAATGTTGATTGTGGAAGATCTTTTCTTCCACCATCACCCTTTAGTGTTCTTCCTCCTTCTCATGATGATGTCATGCACCATGGAACATATTGTCAATGTTGTCAATATCAACATCTTGCTATGGCACACATCTATGAGGAGTTGAGCTACATCAAGAGTCTCTTAATCAAGCCTCCTCTTCACTAAGATTATAAGATCTCCAA
Source organism: Glebionis coronaria (assembly GCA_025667525.1). Lineage (NCBI taxonomy): Eukaryota > Viridiplantae > Streptophyta > Magnoliopsida > Asterales > Asteraceae > Glebionis > Glebionis coronaria. The sequence continues at coordinate 499,495,342 of CM046877.1, forward strand.
CAAGCCATCACCACCATCCTCCGCCATTACCTTGTCTTTCATATAAGCATTGGTTGCTTATCCACAAGACACCAAATTCAAGCAAATCTTAGAATTCTAGAATAACTAGGATTAGATTTATGCTTTTGGCTTGTTTCTTTTTCCATACTTCTTTGTATGATGTTCTTTTAGTAACCTATCTTGGATCTTTGTCTTTGTGTTTTCTTCTCTTTTTTTTTTGTGACCTATTGCTATATATTGTTGGTTGTTTCTTTTGTTTAACTAACCCTTCTATGTAGCTTGTCACCATATCTCGATTCCTCGGTGCCCCAAGCTAGGGGGAGTAAGCACCAAGGGGGAGTCTTTGCAAAGTCCGTTTCTTCAACACCGACTTGTGCAACCTTTTTGCTTCGACAAAGGGGGAGAAATGAATAAACTCGTCTTCGAAAATCTTGTTTTTGTTTGATTGAGTTTATGTACTGTCAGAATCAAAAAGGGGGAGATTGTTAATGCAATAATGCCTAAAAACGTTACTTGCATTTTTCGGTCTTGCTTAGTTTTGATTACGACAATATGTAAAAACAAGCATTTACGAAAACAACGAAAAATGAATTCCTGAGTTCAAGTATTTTTCATTTTACGCATTTTCACTTAAGGTATGGGTAAACAAGTACTAACCTTAATCAAGTGATCAAGTGATTTAATCTTTTCTTAAAACTCACTTTTTATTAAGTGTGACAAGTTTTTATTAAACTTTCTTTTTAAGAAAATGTTTTATTAAATTAATTATTTGATAATTTGAAAATGGCTTATTCTTATTTGGTTAGGAATATTCTATCAGGATATTTTTTAAACCAGATATGACCTCCACCACTAAAGGACAAAAAGGGAGCGGAGTCTAGTCCAGCAATACCTTAGCTCTTAGGCGGTTCCTTATCGATAAGGTACCGCGGGCTAAGATAAGGTACCGCGGGCAGATATAGTCTTAGGCCCTTTGTCCTATAAATAGTGGACCATTCTCAGCTTTTCAATTCACCTATTTTGCACATCTCTTTTCAGATTCAAACTCTCTTCTTTAATCACTCAAATCTTTGATCATTTGTTTGATTACTACTTGTTTAAGAAGTGAATCTTGTTCTTCCATCCCTTCCTCTCCAAGTGCAAACAGAAGAACACTATCCTTGTGAAGTGTTGAGTCCACCACCAAAGATCCATTGAAGATCTAATTTTATACACTTGTAGTTGTGTCATAGTTGTGAAGATCCAAGTAGTTGTGTCTATTTGGAAGTTGTGTATGTACTAAGTATAGTTGTGTAGATTGGTCCTAGCTACGATTAGGGCTCGACTTTTAGCTTAGAGTCGGAAATTGGTTAAGCGACGTGTACGGTTTTCTCCACCATAAGGAGCTTGTTGTGTAGTGAACTCTCGAGTAAGAAGTACTCGAGGAGTGGAGTAGGAACGAGGAGTGAGCTTCGTTGCCGAACCACTATAAATTCTTGGTGTTCGGTTTGATCTTTCTTTACCCTTAACTCTTTACATTCTTTATTCTTTGTGCATATATATTTGTTAGTATTAGTTTAGTTACACTATCATTGTTCATATTGTGCATAAGAAGATTTCACATATTTCCTCAAGCCTAAGTTTTTTGAAAAAGGATTTTTGAAAACCACATTTTAACAAGTAAATATAAGAAACTATTCAACCCCCCCCCCCCTTTCTAGTTTCTACAGTATGTAAAAAATAAAACAAGCAAAAAGCATAAATCTAATCCTAGTTAAACTAGAATTCTAAGATTTGCTTGAACTAGATGTCTTGAAGATAAGCAACCAATACTTAGATAAAAGACAAAGTAGTGGCGGAAGGAGGTGGTGGTGGCTTGGTAGTAATCTCATAGTCAAAGTGAAGAGGAGGTTTGACTAAGAAACTTTTGATGTAATTCAACTTCTCATAGATATGAGCCATAGCAAGATGTTGATATTGACACCAATGACAATATGTTCCATGATGCATGACATTATCATGTGAAGGAGGAAGAACACTAAAGGGTAGAGGTGGAAGAAAAGAAGTTCCACAATCAACATTCTTAGAAGGAGAAGAAATGTGATTTTAAGTGTTCGTGGGTGAATTGGGATTGAAAGAAATTGGAGAAAATGGAGGAGAATCAAGGCTTTCATTTGGAGAATAAGACATTTTGATTTGAGAAAGGATACAAAATGCTTAGGGTTAAACAGAGAACGCCCAAGATATTTTGAGGGTGGTCAAAGGGTTGAAACAAAGATTCCAAAAAGTGTTGGAACAAATTTAGAGTTTCAGAAATACCCGAAATAGGAATCACTGTACGCGGTTCCTTTTCTCCACCGGCGGTTCCATATCGATATGGAGCCGCGGTTTCTATAAAGAACCGTCCACAGTGGGTTGATTTTGGTAAAGAGGGAGGATTTTCTAATTCAGCAAATCCTATTTTTCTAGTCTAACTAATCATAGAGATATGCTAAAAAGCAGAGATAGACAAAGAAAACACACAAGACCTCACCAAACAAGGTTTTGACCAAAATACATGGATTTTAAAGAAAATTGATGTCGGAGGTGTGTAGAAATAGACAATAAGTCATGACACAATGATCCTCCATAGTTCTCTTTTGTTCTTCCTATGCTTGAGAGACACATACATATGAATTATGTAAGCTCATTATTAATAGCAAGAAGCTATGAAAAACGTTTTTAGATTGAATTAACAATGCAAAAACATTTCTCTACCATTTTCGAAAGAACTTTGAGAATTTTGAAAAAGAGAAGAGAGGTTTTCCAAAAAGAGTTTACAAGACTAAATGACTCAAAGAAAGAAAAGACTCAAAAGAGAAAAAGACTCGATTAATAAAATGCGCACTTAAGGAATATGTTCCATTAAACCTAGACCTAGACGTAAATAATTAAAATGTTCCCTCTAAAGTGGCTAATGAAGATATCAGCTAAGTTTTCTACCGAGTGCGCCTTCTCAATCGACATGTTCCCCTTTTGAACATTATCCCTAAGGAAATGGTGGTGAATCTCAATGTGCTTGGTTCGCGAATGTTGCACGGGATTCTTGCTAAGGTCTATTGCACCCTTATTATCGCACATGATGGGAACATCATAAAGAGAAATCACGTAATCAACAAGCGCTTGCTTCATCCATAGATCTTGTTGACAAGCTTTATCGACACTTACATACTCGGCTTCCGTGGTGGATATAGCAAGAGCAGTTTGTTTCTTGGAGAACCAAGAAGTTAAACAACAACCCATGAAGGTACAAACTCCACTAGTGCTTTTCCGGTCCACATAGTCTCCCACATGATCCGAGTCCGCGTAGACAATGGTTTCTACGCCAGTACCTTTAGGATACCATAATCCTAAATGTATAGTGCCCTTAATGTATCGAAAGATACGCTTAACCGCTTCAAGGTGAGAGGTTTTGGGAGCCTCTTGGAAGCGAGCACAAAGGCAAACACTAAACATGATATCCGGTCGACTTGCCGTTAGGTACAACAAACTACCAATCATACCTCTATATTTGGTGTTGTATACCGACTCACAATCATAATCTACGGTGAGTTTAGTATCTGAGGCCATAGGGGTCTTCATTGGTCTAGAGTCTTCTAATCCAAATTTCTTTAGCATTTCGTTAACATACTTGGATTGATTAAAGAAAATACCATCGTCTATTTGTTTAATTTGGAGTCCTAAAAAGAAGTTAAGTTCTCCCATCATACTCATTTCAAACTCGTCATGCATGATTTTGGCAAAGTCATCACACAATGATTGACAAGTTGAACCAAATATAATGTCATCAACATATATTTGTACGATAATGAGGTGAGAACCTTTCTTCTTTGTAAAGAGTGTATTGTCTACCATCCCCATGGTATACTCATGTTTATAAGAAACGCTTTAAGTCTATCATACTAAGCTTTGGGTGCTTGTTTCAGACCGTAAGGAGCTTTCTTAAGCTTGTAAACATGATCCGGTTTCTCAAAATCAATGAAGCCGGGAGGTTGAGCCAAATATACCTCCTCATTGATCAAACCGTTAAGAAACGCACTCTGTACATCCATTTGTTGAAGCTTAAAGTCTAAGGCACAAGCGTAGGCTAAAAGGATTCTAATGGATTCTAGTCTTGCTACGGGTGCGTACGTCTCGTCATAATCAATACCTTCTTGTTGATTATAGCCTTGAGCTACAAGTCTAGCCTTGTTACGAGACACAACACCATTCTCGTCTAACTTATTCCTATTTCCCATTTGGTTCCTATGATGGTCGAACTTCTAGGTGGAGGAACAAGTTCACAAACGTCATTAGTAATGAATTGATTCAATTCTTCTTGCATAGCGATGACCCAACTCTCATCCATCAAATCTTCTTTAACATTCTTTGGTTCAATCAAGGAGACGAAACAAAACAAGTTACTTTGATTTTGGACTTGAGATCTTAGGGTCCTTTGATTTAATTTGCCTATGACGTTGTCGAGGGCATGATCCTTTGACTCCTTAATGTTTATTCCCTTTTCAACATTAAGGTGTTCAACTCCTATGTTTCTAACATCCTTGGCTTTGACTATGTCTATTTCATCCAAGTCATCATCTACCAAAGGTGATGTCTTAGATGAAGGAGGGGTTTCATCGAATGTCACGCTAAGTGATTTTTCAATTACACCCAAGGTTCTATTAAGGAATATGTAGGCTTTGCTAGTTTGGGAATACCCTAAAAAGATACCTTCGTACGACTTTGGGTCGAACTTAGTAAGGTAATCTTTGGTGTTGAGAATGAAGCACTTGCTTCCAAACACCCTAAAGTATTCCAATGAGGGCTTCTTACCTTTAAGAATCTCATAGGGATTCATTCCTAGAAAAGGTCGAATAAGAATTCGGTTGAGAATATAGGTCGATGTGTCCACGGCATTGCACCAAAATTTTTGAGGCAGATATTGCTCATTTAACATCGTCCTACTCATCTCTTGGAGGGTCCTATTATTCCTTTCAACTACCCTATTTGATTGAGGAGTGCGAGGAGCCGAGAAGTTATGGGTAATACCATGAGCTTCACAAAAGGCACCGAATTGAACTTCATTATCAAATTCCCTACCATGATCCGTCCTAATAGAGAAAATTGAACATCCTAGTTGATTTTGGATTCTTCGAGCAAAGATTTCGAAGTAATCGAAAGCCTCATTCTTAGACACCAAAAATCTAGTCCAAGTGAATCTAGAATAGTCGTCAACTATGACTAGGTTATAAAGGTTACCTCCATAACCCCGTATGGCGGAAGGTCCAAAGAGATCCATATGTAGGAGCTCTAAGCACCAAGAGGTTGAAACCAAATTCTTGGCTTTGTGACTTGAGTGAACTTGCTTCCCAACTTTACAAGCATCATAAAAGTGACTATCAAACTTCATCTTGGGGAGATGTCTTACCAACTCCTTAGAGACTAAAGATTGAATTAAACGCAAATTAGTGTGACCTAATCTCCTATGCCAAAGAGTAGAACTATCATCTAAAGTCGCTAGACATAGGTTTTCCTTTGACTTCCTATTGACCTTAATGACATAAAGCACATGCTTTCTAACACCTTTTCAATGACCTTTCCATCTTTTACGATTTCACTGTCATATTCTAAAAAGATGACCTTACACTTATTGTCACAAATTTGACCTATACTTAGAAGGTTAAAACCTAAGTTATCTACGTGCTCTACGTTTTCTATGGTTATAGAGTCAAGAGAAACCGTACCTTTGCCAATAATATTACCACTTCGATTACTTGCGAATGTAACGTTACCTCAATCATATGCTTTGTAGTGCGAGAACAAACTTTGATTACCCATCATGTGTTTAGAACATCCACTATCCTTAATCCACTCGTCGGGCTCTAAATTGATTCCCAAGCATATCTAGGTAACAACACACAAGATCAAACATTTGGTCCCAATATCTCATGGGTCCAAAGTTGTTAGTTCCAAACATCCCTTACATTTGGTTGGGATGCATGAATGGAGGAGACATTCCCCATGGGGAAAAGTATTGTTGTTGGTAATTGTTCCAATTCATATGGCCATTTTGTTGTCCATTGTTTCTCCTAGGTGTCTTTGATCTTGATCTAGAATTATTGTTATTTCTTCTAGGTGTTGAAGTTGTAGTTCTAGGTCGTGACTTAGCTTGATCATTCCTTTTTGGTGTAGGTGTTCTACTTCTAGGTTTTGATTCATTTCATACTCTTGGAGGATTAGATTTTTGTCTAGATAAGTTTCTAGTTCCTATTAGAGGTTTACTCAAGGGCTTGTAGAATTTATCTAGAGTAGGCTTTTCAATAATATGTACTTTGACCTTGTTAATAAGAATATGTTTTGGCCCTTCACCTAAAATAGAATTTTCAGAAAGTTCAGGATTTTCACAAAAACTATCCTCTGTCCGCGGTTCATTATCAGTACCCGCGGTTCCATATCAATAGGGAACCGTGCCATATACTGGCATACCGCGTGTAGATGTTCGTTTTTCTGAGAACCTAACTTGTTTAGGTTCACTAGTAGATGCTTCATTAGTGTTATAACCCAACCCAAGTCTTTCCTTGGAATGAATTTGTTTGCTTAACATATCATCAAGAGCACTAGTACCTTTCATGAACTTTTCCAATTTAATGGAGGTACTCTTGAGATCTTCATTCTCTTGTCTAAGGTTTTCACATTTTAGACAACCTAAATCAACTTCTTTGTTTTTCTTAAGCTTATCTAATTTCTCTCTTAGCTCACTAATCTCATTTTCAAGCTTAGTTCTAGTTGATTTTAGCACTTTGTTCTTTTTAATAAATTTAAGGCTAAGTTTGTGTAAGTTATTGTATTGGCCTTCTAATTCTATATCATCTTGAGAAGAACTATTATTGCTATAATAATCAGTTTCGGAATGTACCTCTTTAGAAGTGTGAGCCATGAGACATTTCTCATCTTTGGGTTTGTCATCAACATCTTCACCGCTATCGCTCCATTAACCTCCAACGAATACCGTGTGGTTCTTGTCGCGTGAAGGCTTAGGAAAATCACCTATGAAATGATTCGTATCACCACATCTAAATCATTTCCTATCTTTTGGAGAAGGATTTCTTTTTGTTGCTTGGTTGCCTCACGTGTTGACCTCGTCTTTTGAAGAACTTCTTGAAGTCTCTAGCCACCATGTCATATTCCTCATCATCACTATCCGAGGAGCTTTCATGGTCACTTTGCGCCTTCTTGGCTTTAAGTGCTAGAGAATTTCTTTCACTCTTGGTTTTCACCAAATCCGAGTCCTTCAAAATTATCATCTCATGAACTTTCAAGTAGCCAATGAGTTCATCGAGTGATAATGTGGTGAGATCGTATGATTCTTCAATCGTCGTGACTTTGGCTCTCCACTTTGAATGCAATGCCCTAAGAAACTTCCTAACATTGTTCTTGCTAGAAAAACCTTCATCAAGTGATTTTAGACTAGTAATAATAGTGTTAAATCTAGCAAATGCACTATCAATAGTTTCATCTTCTAAGATGACAAATTGTTCATATTGTTGAACAAGAAGATCGATTTTACTTTCTTTGACTTGGCTATTACCTTTGTGGGTTACTAAAATAGTGTTCCAAATATCTTTAGCGGTTTCACACATAAAAATCCTTTCGTATTCTTTCTTTGGTAAAGCATTATAAATCACCATTTTAGCCTCATTATTTTTAGCAAGTTTCCTTTTAGTGTCATCATTAGCTTTGTCAAAAGTGACTATCTCTTTGCTTTTAGAAACTTCATTATATCGATAAGGCAAAAAATCACCATGGGTAATAACCTGCCAAAGATCTAAATCTTTTGATTTCACATAAGTCTCAAATCTATTTTTCCAATAAATAAAACTATCAGTTTCAAAAAGAGGTGGTCTTTGCATGGATTACCCTTCTAGGTACTTGTTGGAATACATAGATCGATTCAGGTTTTAAAATACAATATATTTTAAAAAGGCTTGAGAAAGCACGCTCTGATACCAATTGTAGAAACTAGAAGAGGGGGGTGAATAGTTTCTTGGAATTTACTTGTCAAAAGATGGTTTTTAAAAATCCTTTTTAAAAACTTAGACTTGAGTGATTATGTGAAACCTTCTTATATACAATATGAACAAGTTATAATGCAAATAAATTAATAATCACAAGTATAAAGAATAATGAATGTAAAGAGATAATGGAAAGAAAAATCAAACCAAACACCAAGGATTTATAGTGGTTCGGCAACGAAGCTCACTCCTCGTCCCTACTCTAATCCTCGACTACTCCTTACTCAAGAGTTCACTAATAAATAAGCTCCTTATGTTGATCCAAAACTTAGATCGATTAGCTTTGTGTTAACGAGATTAAATCAAGTTAAACACTTAGAGAAACTTTGTTGTTGTATGAACAATCCAAGTGTTATGCGGAATTAACACTTGAATAAAGAACAAATAAAGAAAGTAAAACAAACTTACACTCTTGATTGATAAAACAAACTTGACTACAATGAAAGTCAAATACTAAATAATGTGTATATACTATAAACCCTACGACTCCTTTTATAACATAAGGAGTCGTGTACAATGGATAACCTATCAACTATTTTAGGAAAAGATAAATATAGAAAATAAAATATTTGAGTATATCTTTTCTTCAAATAACAAACGTGTTGACTAAGTTTTCCTATCAGTGCTTGGACTTCTTCTTGTCAGCGCTTGGATACTTCTTGTCAATGCTTGATCTGTCAGCGCTTCATTTCTTCTTATTAGCGTCCAAATAACTCTTGTCAGCGTCTAAGTGTCTTGGCTCATTTTATTCCCAACAATCCTCCCCTAAACTTGATATCTACTCTAGTAATCAAGTTTCTGAATAAAAACTAAGTACAAGGAGGATTCTTACAAATACAAATCACTTGTTAATCAGATAGTAAATAAACCTAATTAAATCTTTGCCAACATCACTAGTGTAATCCATTTCCAGCTGTGTAGACACCATCTTCTTCAAAACTTCCTTGTACATAGGATATTCAGCATCCACAAGATGATATTCTGAAAACTTTGTAGTGCTCAAATGGTAAACACCAGCTGCTAAATGTAGACGCCATTGAAGTCCACTAATATCATCCAAATCCAACCATATTGGATCTGCTTCATCTGGTTCAATCATCCTTTTGAAGGATGTCCAGATCTTTATTCTATTGACTAAAGTAGGTGCTTCAGCCTCATACTTGGCCTTCATCAATCCCCAAAGATCTACCAAGTCTTCTGTATCCAGGCTTGCAAACAAAGAGATGAAAGAAGTAAAAATATGTACCTTTTTCCCATATCTGGTGATCATCCAGAACCCACTTGCATCTTCTTCATAGTGAACTATAGGGTTTCTGTAATCTATAGGTAGTACCTCTGCAACATGTAAATCTTCCAATGGTGAGAGCTTAATGCTCCTTCTAATAACTGCTTCACTAGGATTCACTCTATCTAAAGCTGGGAACTCAATAGGAAGTCCCTTCATCACTGGCCTTGGTGCAATTAAAGCCTTTTGGATCTGCATTTCTTCTTCAATTTCTTCCTTTCTTTCATCAGAAAGGAGTCTGATAGTATTTTCCTCTTGAACACGTGCCCAAATAGGGTAGGCACGAAACTCCAATTAATCAAAGGATAAATTCTGCAATTTCTTAAAAGTCCAACCCCTTGATGACATCTGAGAAGCATATAATCGAGCTCCCTTTTATCCCTCTTAAGCTGTGAAAGAACCTTGCTAGCCTTATACTTCAGGATTACCTTGCAATCTCGTTGAACTCTTAGCAGAATCTCCAAACCCCAAATTTGATCAGAAATCGTCATGTTTGGATTTTCTGTAACTTTATTCTCCCATGCAAAATACATTCTCACCACTCCAGGCATTTCAAAATCTACTTGCATTTTCAACTCCTCAAGTCTTTCCTTAGCCAACTCATCTCCATATTCCAGCCTCTCTAGATCTTCAATAATCATAACACTAGAACCTGAGCTCTCATCATCACTACCTTCTTTTTCTTTCTCTGTAGTAGCTCAATCCTTTTCTTGCAATTGTGCAGCCAAAGCTTGATCAAACTGAATCTGGGCTTCATTCTTCTTTGGCTTTTCAACTTCCACTAAGACTGCTTTACCCTTGTCTTTTGCTCCAATGATGGATGAAGTAGTAGGTGGTACCTGTGTTGAAACATCCTTAATAATAATTGGTGGTTGGGATACACCAATCATACCTGTGGGTCTGTCAACGCCTTCTTTACTCTTGTCAGTGCTTAAATTATGAACATCAGCGGCTGACTTGGTAACCTCTTCAGCATCTCCACAAATGATAACTTCTTTGGAGTGATCAAGGAGACATCAATAACTGGATTCTCCTTCAAGCTTGTCAAAGCTTCAACGACTTCCACCTGTTAGGTACCAAAAGAACTACCTTCTTCATCCTGTGATCCCTTGTCACTCAAGTTGAAAGGTTCTGTTGGTGCATCTTCCTCCCCTTTGTAAGAATCCTCTCCTGATGAAAGGACTCTTTCTTGCCTCCTCCTAGCTTGGGCACTCTCCAAAACAACTAGTCTCTTTCTCAATTGCTTGTGTTCAAGACCCTGACTTTTGATAATCTGTACAAGGTCTGCATTTTGCTTTTGCAAGCTAATGCAGACCGCCGTCAATTCCAAAATGGTGTAAGGTTCCAATCTGCCCTCTTCTAGAATGGGAATTTGACCTCCCAAAGTAGATTCATGGGGCATAGAGGGGGTCTTAATGATGTTAGGATTGTCTTGGCCTACATATAAGCTAGAACCAATAGTCCCAGTCCCACCCATGTCACCAACCACACTTGTGGTGGTGGTTCTCTCTGCTACATAGCTAGGACCACCAGAGGAGAACACTCTAGTAGTCCTTTGCCGTTTTTCCAACCTATAGTCTGGGGGTGTAGAAGAGGAAGTGGATTGAGGGTCTGTTTGGAGGTTAAGGGGTGTTTGGGTTTGTGGAAAAAGGGTGTCAGTATTTGGATTTGTAGTGTCAATGCTAACATTTGTAGTGTCAGCGTCGAATGGTTCTGGATCAATTTCCATTTGCTAGGGTGATGGAGGTTTTTCAGGCAATGGGTCTGGTTGAGGTTGTGGGTGAGGTTGAGGGTTTGCAGCTGCCTCAATAACAGCAAGCATGGGTTGGGTGAGGGGTAGGTCTCTATAAGGTTCAGTGTTCATCTTCCTAAAAATAGCTTTCTTTTGAACAGGGATTGTATAAAAATTGTCATGATCCCTATTGCAGTATCCTTGTAAGTCAAAACCATTTATAAAAACTTAGGGTAAGCAAGAGTCATCTTGTTACCCTTATTATGACACATGCCATCAAAAATCATTTTTGAAAAGTTATACTTTTGCCCAGTTGCACGACACACAATGACACTCCCAATTGATCGGTTGATTTCATTGTGTGAAGAGCATTTGGGACTCAAACATTGAAGAATGACATGTATTAGGTACTTCTAAGCCGGGGGAAATTGTTGTTTTGTATATTTGCTTAAATGGCCTTCTTCAGGCAAAGGATAACCCAAGGCTCGGAGTCCTTGCTCTAGCTCTACAATGGGTAGGGTGGTTATACCATATGCATTATTAAGATGCAAAGCTTGGCGAACCAAAGCTTTAGTAACCACCCATGGAACCCCATGGACAATAGCAGTCAATGTAGTCACTTCATTAACTATTGAGGAACTAACAGTGTTCCAAAACTATTTAATGTGTGTGACATGGACAAGAGGAGTATGAGAAAGTGCATACCTTAAAGGGGACGCATTCAAATACTCAATCATCTGAGTATATTAGGGAAACAGAGAATTATTAGCTTGCAAATAAGCCACCATGTTGTGTTGACTCCTTAACCCCAATTCCAATTCTATAGGTTTAAACTTAGGTGCCATTGACGCAAGAAAACTATGATAAAAGTTATTGAGAGATGAAGGTTTGAGAATTTATAGTTAGACAAGAATAAGCAGTTACCCTGTTTAAAAGAAATGAGCCAAATATATAGGAGAGATGAAAATATGTGATTGGTCAAAACGTGAGGCAGTTATATTCAAAAAGTAATTATGAAATCCTTGAAAGTATATAACTTATCTCAAGCATTAATAAAAAGTTACCAACTCCTAAAATTACGGCCCATATTTTCGTCAAAAATAACAACTGGGTAGGACCCAATGTTTGTCGACGGTCAAAAACAACGTATTAGCGTCCAACGGCTATATTCTTGTCAGCGTTGGAAATTGCCATGTCAATGTTAAAATTGGTCTTATCAGCGTTTGGAAAGAAAAACGTCAGCGTCCAAAAATAAAAATAATTAAAAAGAAAAAGGACCTTAACAAAGTAATTTATCCTAGTGAAGATAACTCATAGACTGAAAATCACTATAGGGTGGCAAGCACTGTCAAATCATGCACACTTGCTTAAGCAAGATAGACATAATTGCCCTCAAGTGTCCCTTGCTAACCAAAATTCTTAACAATGAAGTTATCTTTTATAAATCCTTTGTAACTTCCCAGGTAAGCCCAATAAAAACGTACCCAAGTCTCCCAACCGACCAAATCCAATTCTAGGCCAAAACGTCTTGGTAGCGTGCACAGTATATCAACTTTGCATGCTACAGTGCCTCACGATTTATAAAAACTAACTCGTACTCACTAGTGGACACAATCTAGAATTGTGATGAGAGTATTATAAGAATACCCAAAAATCCTAAAGGTTTCCTAAACCTCCCCTTAAACTATGATATACAAAGTTGCCAAAAATAAAATATGCAATAAAAATTTATGTCAAGATAGGAATGTATAACATTCTAACCATCATCCATAAACTTGAACACACTCCTATTAAGCTCCAAAGATCCATAAGCAACTCTGTATCCATTTGTACAATGCTCATAATGCATGCATGATTAGATCAAAAACCACAAAACTAACATATTGTTGTCAGCGTCCATTTTAACACTTACCAGCGTTAAAATAACCTTTGTCAGCGTTAAAAAAATAAAGTGGAAAACCTAATTTTGTACAAAGACTCATAACAGTACACATCCTGTACAAACTATACAATGACTTCAAAAACACATTTAGGTGAGATTGATCATTCCAATATTTGTTACCAAGTACTGGAACCTCCCAACATCAAAAGGTTTAGTTAAAAGATCAGCCACATTTTCTTCTGTGTCTACCCTATCTGGATGTATTAAACCTTTTTCAAAACAATCTCTTATAAAATGATGTCTAATTTCTATGTGTTTTGTTTTAGAGTGATGTACATGATTCTTAATAAAGCATAATGTACTGTTATTATCTACAAATATCTTGGTATGCATAAAATTATACCCATAATCCAATAGTTGGTTCTGAATCCATATTGTCCACAACAAGCAGCTGCTGCAACATATTCTGCTTCAGTTGTAGAGTTGGCCACCACTGTTTGTTTCTTGCAATGCCAAGATATCAATCTGCTCCCAAGAGATTGGCATCCACCAGTTGTGGATTTCCTATCAAACTTGTCACCTCCATAATCATTATCTGAATAACCAATAAGCTCCAATGGAGAATCCTTTGGATACCATAATCCCAAGGTGGGATAACACCTAAGGTGTGGCAATCCGTCAATTTATGGTTGATATTTTATTCTCAATATTTATTTAAAAACATTATTTTAATGTTATAATATGAACTCACTTATTTTTGGGAAGAAATTTGGATTTACGTCTTGAAGTAACATCGACTACGTCTAAACCAGAGGATTCTACGTTACGTGCTTACGTTTACATACACCGTTTTAGAGACAGTCCGACATTTCAGGAAATAAATTTATCCGTGAATATTATTTTGGAATTTTTAAATTTGTGTTGGTTCATAAACTCACAAATTTATGAGAAGAGATTAGGACTTACGATTTTAATTTAACGTCCTTTACAACTAAACCGGAAACCTTAGCATTACGTATTTACGTTTTTGAACTCCGTTTTTGATAAGACAATTTTTATTAGATTCGTTTTGTGCCGTTGATTCATAATTTATAAAAACATTTTTCGTAAAACGACCCGAGGGCACGCAAATCGAGGAAACTAGAATCGAGGAGTACCCGTAAATAATTGGGGATGAGAAAAAACAAGTTTTGCCCCACCCCCACATATGGGATGGCATAACTTAGCTTCAACACCTTTGAGGTGTCAAGCTTACAAAGTAAGCTAGGACACTTGTCCTAGCCACTTTGTAAACTAGCAACCAACTCAAAACCACTCACTTCCAAACCATTTCTCCATTTCCATCCATGCAAACCACCACAACTTTTTCTCTTTCCTCCCCAAAATTCGTCCCATATTCATCAATAAACACCCTCATTTGATCAATTTTAACCATGAAATCATGTGTTATTCACACATATGATGAAGCCCTTTTAAAGCTCTATAGATTGGTGGTGATTTTAACATCTAGAAAGAAGTTTTCAAAGGAGTCAAGGGCTGATTTTCCACAAGATGTTCATGAAGATAGGTGATCTTGAAGTTGATATTGGTATCTCACAAGTCTTGCCATCCAAATCTAAGCCTTGTTCATCAACCTCACATTTTCATCACTATGGTGGTATAAGGATCATCCTTCCTATCCTTCTTGTTATTTTGATTATGTAATCTTGTATTTTCTTTTACTTATGTATATGTATATGATGATGAATGATGATTAAAAATATTGTGTGGGGATTTGGTGTTGATAGATTTGATTAAAAAGATAAGAATCTACATGAAAAAGTGTTAAAATCATGATGTAAGGACTAGGCTGTATAAAACAGTGAAGAAACTTATGATAAACTGTTAAAATGGCATATATTATTAAAGAAACAGTAAGGTATATGATTTTTACACATGTAGAGAGTTGGCCATGCAATGGAATCATTAGGATGAGTGAGATATGATCAAAACAATATTAGAGTACAAATCTGCATAGACTGTTTTGGAAGATTTTTATAAAATACTTAGAGGCTGATTCAAAAGTAGCCATATGAGAGTTAAATGGAGCACATATTATGTAGTTTATGCCATAAAAATTTGGGCTTCTATCTCCATATATAACTCTAGATATGGCTGTTTTGGTGAACATGAAATTTAAAATCAGATTTGTATAATAAAAACTTATATAAAATAAGCACTCACATATATATTTATAAAATATATACACATGAAAATCCACTAACAATTAATAGTAATTATAAATAATAATTTCATATATTATGATATAAAATAAGACATTATATAAAAATGGTACTTTGATAAGTTTTATAAGTTATAAAAACTATATACTAAGTTTTACGTCTTTTCGGCTAAAACCGAAAGATTAACGTTTTTGTTAAATAAAACTTAGATGGTTGGACCCGTCTAATGTAAACTTTTATAAACTCACATACTGATATATAAACATATATAACAAGTAAAAATCGATAAAACCCGAGCTTTACAACATATAGACATTAACGGGCCAAAGTAGCCTTAATGGACAATAAACCCGACTAATTTGGTAAAACACTTATAAACTTATTTATTGGGCTTAACCCATTTGGGTCCAAAATATAAAGTATAATACTGATAATAAAATTATAATTGGGCTAATGAATAGTATTGGGCTTATAATAGGCCTATTGGGCTCCAAAATGTAAACAAGTTGAGCTAGTGTAACTAGTATAAAAGTTACCAACACACAAACACTATAATGAATGAGTAAAGATGTATAAACCCACTTGCTCATCATCATATATATAAAATCATCATATGTATACATAATTGTTATTTTTATAAAGTCATTGGACAAGAGTCTAAAACAAGTATTATTTGTCTAGGTTTCCGTGATTGAAGCACGTACCGTACATCCGAATTGCCGATAACCCGCCTTCCCACATCAACGTGAGTTCATAGCCTCGCACTCTTTTAAATGTTTTTATGTAATGTTTTATAAACCCGCGAGGGAGATAACATGTTAGTTTTTATAAAGTATGACACTAGTTGTCCCGATTTTCTGTTTATTGATTTGGACCCGAATGATTGTATGACCCGATGAATGATTAAATGACCCGATAGATGAAATGAAATGGATTATTAAAGTTAGGTTATGTCACTAAAAGTCCCATTAGCATGAATTGTGAACTACCGGGATTTGGTAGACGCTTGTGCATATAATAGTACTATTTGGGGACGATCACCCCAGTTCGCGCCTTGACGGTTGATCCCTGTCGTGCCACATTGATTGGTAAGCGAATTTATGTATGAGAAGATTTACACAAGCGTGATTATTGTGACGACACGCTAATTTAGATGGGCAAATGAGTTTCAGGTTAGCTACCCGTTGTTTGTTGTAGTAAGGTAACAATGTCATGCGGCTTGTAATAATCCAAAATAACGAAAATACTGTTTTACGCACTAAATTACGATATATTGCCTGACTAGCAATACGGGGTCTTACTATTGATATTATGTTCGTGTTTTGGTTTTCATAACCATATTCATATAACGGTTTTTATTTAACTCAATACAACGTTATAAAACGCATTGTATGATGTTTTTACGACAATGGTTCGTATAATGATTTTGAAGGCAAATGCCTATATTATGATTTTCGATAAGGATTTGTATAAAAATTACTTTGGCTATTTTATGGCCTATTACAATGATTTTTACAAAATGATTTTCGGTGATAATTTTATACCGATGTTATATTGATGGATTTTATTAAACTCTATGAATTCACTCGGCGTTTTCGCTGACCTTTTCTTTTAACATGTTTTATCTCAGGTACTTGAAGGTAATTCTCGGGAAGACAACAAGAATTCATGGCCCGCACTTAAATAACAATTTCCATTCAAATTTTTTGTAAAATTGTATGAAATGACTATGACTTGGGACCTATGTAAATCTGATATTTATGAATGGAAATGCTTTATTATTAAACGAAATGATTTTTAAGCGTTGTCTATGATGTGAGTAATGTGCTATCCCGTAACACCAACGAGTCTTCCGCTGTATTAAATTGTATAAATTTGGGGGTGTTACAGTTTGGTACCAGAGCTCTCGTTATAGAGAACGAAAGATTTTGAAAACCAAGGTTTTGAATAAAACATTTCAAAATCATTTAACTATAAACATTTTTCTAAAAATGTCTAAAAATCTTTTGACTATAACGGTGCCGAAGAATTCCCGAGTTACCGACAAGGCCAGACTGAGGAGTGTTATTTTAATATATATATAACTTGGATTATATATATATATATATATATATATATATATATATATATATATATATATATATATATATATATATATATATATATATATGATGTAATTTTATTACATGATTGTTTGATGATTATTTTGATATTTATACGAGGTATTTATACGACGTAGATTGTCACAAGGAACCCTAAATCCCCTAGTAAATTAATCGAAGCTATTCTCGTAGGAATTCTAGCTATCCTAGATCTAAACCAAGTTGTGGATATTTATGATCCCAACAAATGGTTTATATTCGTAGAAATGTTGATATTAGTTGATTGTGATACTGAAGAAGAATTAGCGAGATTAAAACTGATATCGATGTCATGACGATCTTTCCTTATAGAGTGGAGTTTGACAAAAGGTTACCACCTAGAAAGATGTCATCTGATTCGTTGTCATCCAATTCTTAAATTGAAATCGAAAGGGGTGAATGTTGCACTTGAGGCTGTCATTGGAACAATTACCCAAAAGCCTCATGCCACTAGTACCTTTCCGAGAAGTCTGATTGAATGTGTGAGTCATTTCATACTAGTGACTCATTTGATAACTATTGTTGTAAGAGATATAGGATTGGAAATTAAGTGTTGATAATATCGAACTTTTATTGCCCTTTCAAGGTGTAAGAATAAGGTTGAAAGTATTGGAAAGTGAGACAGGATATCGAATTGAGTATAAGTTGATTGAAACTTGAATAAAGTAAAATTTAACTCGTATGGAATATGAGATTGATAAGAGGAAGTCGTTAAGTCCTGTGATTGAATTATAAGGTCTTAAATGATTGTTAGTTTGTGTTAAGTGTTGTTCCTAGGCCATTGTCCACTAACGAGGATGCCCAGTGTCCAAGAAATAAATTTAAGAAATCTTCTTCTGAATTGAGACCAATGGATCTTCCGGGACATGTGGAACACCTAATGACTCTTGTAGATTAGTATTCATTGTGGTATCTTTTAAAAATAATCCCTAACTTAACTGAGACATCAGTTGGTAGGATGAGTTCTTGGAATTGTATGACATAGTGACACGTAATGTGTTACGGTACAATTTTGACTTGTTTGTGATTAATCAAAAGACTACCTTTGATTGCTAAATCCTACATGTATCGATGGTATCTATCTTTTATTGCTTCATCCTAATGTTCGCATTAGTGATGCAACCATTGAACAAGTACTCATATCGAATTGAGTTACGTTGTGAATTATTCTTTTTGAGTGCCATCGAGATCATGAACCTCATGATTAATTGGCTAAGCTCATTTCCTATTATATTGAAGTTAGTTCTTGGTGAACAACTTTTCATCACTCTTATGCAGATCACTCATTGTTTTTATAAGATAAAACAGTATTCCTTGAGAAAAATTGAATTTTCATCACCGTAAGGATGATCTAAAGTGAGATTTATAAGTAATCATTATCGAAATGAAGTTATTTATGAAACCCTTTGGAAAACTTAATTGTTTTCATAACAAAGAAAATCTTTGTAAATTTATTTTTGATTCTTATTTTAGAATTAAGCATGAAAATGTTTTTATTATAAACATGATGATAAAATTTTGACGAACTGAGTATTACATCGTTAATCTTGAAATTGTATATAGTTGCGCGCCTACATACAATTTGGAATGGACCATGCAAGGCTGATTAGTAGTCACCATAAAACTAATGAATAAACACTACATTTTGTTTGAAGATTGTGAAAGATTAAATTTTATGAGATCTGCAAGAAGTGAAAAATAGGGACATAATGTTAGGGACACCTAAATATGTGCCTGTAGCATCTATTCTTCTGAGTCGAATTTACTCATCTGTGAAAATTGTCTTATCTGACAATTGACAGTTCTTTCTTCTCCAATTCTCCCGTAGTGAGATTCTTAGGAAAAGTATCTGATTACCGAGTGTTGATACCCGACTGGATGCATCGACGTTCCTATCATTTATTTTGACTTGGTTTCATTTAAATGACCTGGGTAACGATCCGAGGAGCTTTCGAATGCGTACTCAAATTATGAAAACATGGGATATATTCATATTCGTTAAATGTTTTCGTCTGTATCTGATTTGAAATTCTCTCGCGTAGATTATGCGTTGACCTTACTCTTTAATGGTAGTTATGTCTCCATATGTCCTTAAATTTGTGAAGGATTATGAATTATTATTAGTCTTTTGAGAAGTTCACATCTTATCGACGGCAATAAAACTGAAAAGTTAATAGTGCCAGTAGAATGGATTGATTGATTATGACATGACGACATTGTCTTAATTGATGGGAACTCGAATAGAATTCCCCTAAATGATAAGATGTTGATTATCAAAAGTGATCTAATTAATTCTTGATGGATGACCATATCCTGCATTTAGACTTGAAATTATACCGTGAATGGTTGTAAATTAGTCATAGATATTATAATCTAGAAAGAACCTAATATGAAATTATTAAAAGATGTTCCTGCTATTTGAAACTTTAGGAAGTATTGTTGGTGAATTACCTATACTTTCGCCATTAAGGCAAGTTGATTTTGGTATTGATTATATTCTCGGTGCTGCACCTGTGGCGTGTGCACTGTACGTCAGCACCATCTGAATTAAAGGAATTACCGTACAACTGAGAGAGTTGTCGGAGAAAGATTTTATTCTACCGAGCTCGTCATCATGAAGAGCTATGGTGTTATCATTCCTTATATTTATAGATTACTATGAACTGAGTAAATTGACAATCGAAAACGATATCCATAACTCGAAATGGAAGATTTGTTCGATCATTTACAAGGTTCTAGCGTATGTTTTAAAGATTTGATCCACGACATGGTTATCATCAATTTCGCGTCCGCGAAAAAGATTATCTATTCCAATCACTACATCCAGAACTTGTAATGAATATTACGAGTTTCATGTGATGTCGTTTGGATTGACTAATGCACATGTAGTATTCATAAATTTGATGAATCACGTGTGTAGGCTGTAATATGATAAATTCATGCTCGTGATCATTAAGGACCATATGTTTGTTTTTAAGAATAAGAAGGAGTTAATAATTATTTATAAACCGCCCTGAATTGGCCGAACAATGAAAACCTGTACCTTAAATATTTAATGTGATTTAAGACTTAATCCTTTACATTAAATGACCGTGTGATTAATAAATAATGGAATCTATATTGACTCTTCAAAAATTAAGAGCCCTTTTAAGACTTTGGGTTTTACCAAAAAGAAAGTGCAAATGTGTTTTGACAAATGTTTTCACAAAGGATTTTTAAGGGATTATTTCCTTATACCCAGAACATTTAACTAAACTCCTGTTTATGGGTAAATGTTCGTGTATACCTCAATACAACCTAAGAGGGATTGAGGAAACCGTTTAAAACAAGATTTAAAACGACAATGTTTGCTTTTCAACTAAGAAAATTTTGACCAAAGTATAACCAAAGATTTTTCGAACATTTACAAATCTCACTAATTATTTTCGATAAATCAGCAAAAATCGTGTTAATTAAATTCAAATTTGTTTTGAACATTTTATTATAATTGGTCGAACTAAGAAATTTAAACTTTTAACGTTTACGTTTCATAAAAACTTAATATTTATTGTTAATTTATGTGTAATAATTATCGACGCTTTAAAACGTCGGATCAAGCAAAACTGATAAAAATAATAGTTGAGATAGAACTAAGACTTAGAAAATATGAAGAAAGAATTTTCGAATAAATACGGTCATGATATTTATTCCATCTAGGAAGGTGAACGTAATTACTGACACATTATGTGGAAAGGATAAAGAATCAATTAGGATTGTGTTCCTTAATAATGAAGATGCAAAATAAATTGCCGAACAATATAAAAATAAACAATGATTGTAAAAAGGATAATATAGACAATAAAAAGGGGTTCGCGGCTAATGTGAACCATCAAAATTAAGAAGCCGATGGCGTTGAATGTATAACAGGCCACTTGAGGTTGCCTAAAAATGGAGATTTTGAGATATAGTTATGTTGGAATCTTGTAAGTATAAGTATTCTATTCCTGTCATTTCTGATTTAATGTATCATTATCAGAAGAAGTTGTACTGATGGCAAATTATGAAGGCAGACACCGCCTCATACATTAGTAAACGTCTAGCTATTGCAAAGGTCATCATCTGAATTTGATTCGATTTGGGTCATCGTCGACAGACTGACCAAATCTGCTAATATCATTCCTTTTAATGATAGATTCTTGATGAAGAAATTGACTCTTTTGTATTTAAAGGAGTTATGTAAACATGGTGTGCCTGTATCGATCATCTCTGTCAAGATCCTCGCTTCGCATCGAATTTCTAGAGATTTGCTCAGAAGTCATTGGGAACGAACCTTGATGAGAGTACTTTTTACCACCCCAAATCGAAGGGACGATGTAAAGTAACGATACAAAATACTATAAATGTTGTTTTATGTTTGAATGATTGACCTTTGGTAATGAACCGTATAATCGTTTTCCTTTGGAAGTATTATCATTGATAATCATCGTATTAGGATTGAGATCGAATCTTGTTAAGATTTAAAAATTAGAGCATCTGTAAGCAGGAGTTAAGATGAAGACACCCGACATACACCCATTGTGAGTTGGACATGTCTTTTAGGTTTATGGTTTCCTATGATGGCAAACCTAACCTTGCAAAATACTCGACCCGCGAGACCTGAAATGATTGTTGAAATTAGGATTTGATTATTGACTGCCGGTAGTGGGCAGGAGGTTATGTGAATATGAAATGTAGATCTTGAAGTGCCAGATGGGTAGCGAAGTTACGCTAAAAAAAAATTTAACCATGGAAAAATGAATTGTTGATCTGGAAGACCATGGGATATAAGTCCCCGTTGTATGGGACCATTGAGATGATGTAAAAGTTGGTTTGAAAGGCATATAAGCTGGATCTACCCTATGAATTCAAGAACTGCGTGAATTATGTTTCGTATATCTAACTTGATGAAATGTCTATCAAGTGAAAATCTGATTGTTTCTTAGTAAAGTTTAGATCGGGGAAAAGTTGCATTCATCAGAAACCCGTGAACATCATGGATAGAGAAAGTAAGTCAACATTAAGCCTGATCTTATTCCCGTAGTTATGTTTGATGAAACTCGCGTATTTTAATGAATTACACTTGTGAGAAAAGACCGAATGTGGAGGAAATACCCACATGGCTTTAACTCTATAAGAAGCGAGTAGTAAGATAAGATGATCTTTGAGGACAAAGATCCTGTTTAGGGGTAAATGTTGTGACAATCCGTCAATTTATGGTTGATATATTATTCTCAATATTTATTTAAAAACATTATTTTAATGTTATAATATGAACTCACTTATTTTTGGGAAGAAAATTGGATTTACGTCTTGAAGTAGCATCGACTACGTCTAAACCGGAGGATTCTACGTTACGTGCTTACGTTTACATACACCGTTTTGGAGACAGTCCGACATTTCAGGAAATAAATTTATCCGTGAATATTATTTTGGAATTTTTAAATTTGTGTTGGTTCATAAACTCACAAATTTACGAGAAGAGATTAGGACTTACGATTTTAATTTAACGTCCTTTACAACTAAACTGGAAACCTTAGGATTACGTATTTACGTTTTTGAACTCCGTTTTTGATAAGACAATTTTCATTAGATTCGTTTTGTGCCTTTGATTCATAATTTATAAAAACGTTTTTCGTAAAACGACCCGAGGGCATGCAAATCGAGGAAACTAGAATCGAGGAGTACCCGTAAATAATTGGGGATGAGACAAAACAAGTTTTGCCCCACCCCCACATATGGGATGGCATAACTTAGCTTCAACACCTTTGAGGTGTCAAGCTTACAAAGTAAGCTAGGACACTTGTCCTAGCCACTTTGTAAACTAGCAACCAACTCAAAACCACTCACTTCCAAACCATTTCTCCATTTCCATCCATGCAAACCACCACAACTTTCTCTCTTTCCTCCCCAAAATTTGTCCCATATTCATCAATAAACACCCTCATTTGATCAATTTTAACCATGAAATCATGTGTTATTCACACATATGATGAAGCCCTTTTAAAGCTCTATAGATTGGTGGTGATTTTAACATCTAGAAAGAAGTTTTCAAAGGAGTCAAGGGCTGATTTTCTACAAGATGTTCATGAAAATAGGTGATCTTGAAGTTGATATTGGTATCTCACAAGTCTTGCCATCCAAATCCAAGCCTTGTTCATCAACCTCACATTTTCATCACTATGGTGGTATAAGGATCATCCTTCCTATCCTTCTTGTTATTTTGATTATGTAATCTTGTATTTTCTTTTACTTATGTATATGTATATGATGATGAATGATGATTAAAAATATTGTGTGGGGATTTGGTGTTGATAGATTTGATTAAAAAAATAAGAATCTACATGAAAAAGTGTTAAAATCATGATGTAAGGACTAGGCTGTATAAAACAGTGAAGAAACTTATGATAAACTGTTAAAATGGCATAGATTATTAAAGAAACAGTAAGGTATATGATTTTTACACATGTGGAGAGTTGGTCATGCAATGGAATCATTAGGATGAGTGAGATATGATCAAAACAATATTAGAGTACAAATCTGCATAGACTGTTTTGGACGATTTTTATAAAATACTTAGAGGCTGATTCAAAAGTAGTCATATGAGAGTTAAATGGAGCACATATCATGTAGTTTATGCCATAAAAATTTGGGCTTCTATCTCCATATAGAACTCTAGATATGGCTGTTTTGGTGAACATGAAATTTAAAATCAGATTTGTATAATAAACACTTATATAAAATAAGCACTCACATATATATTTATAAAATATATACACATGAAAACCCACTAACAATTAATTGTAATTATAAATAATAATTTCATATATTATGATATAAAATAAGACATTATATAAAAATGGTAGTTTGATAAGTTTTATAAGTTATAAAAACTATATACTAAGTTTTACGTCTTTTCGGCTAAAACCGAAAGATTAACGTTTTTGTTAAATAAAACTTAGATGGTTGGACCCGTCTAATGTAAACTTTTATAAACTCACATACTGATATATAAACATATATAACAAGTAAAAACCGATAAAACCCGAGCTTTACAACATATAGACATTAACGGGCCAAAGTAGCCTTAATGGACAATAAACCCGACTAATTTGGTAAAACACTTATAAACTTATTTATTGGGCTTAACCCATTTGGGCCCAAAATATAAAGTATAATACTGATAATAAAAGTATAATTGGGCTAATGAATAGTATTGGGCTTATAATAGGCCTATTGGGCTCCAAAATGTAAACAAGTTGAGCTAGTGTAACTAGTATAAAAGTTACCAACACACAAACACTATAATGAATGAGTAAAGATGTATAAACCCACTTGATCATCATCATATATATAAAATCATCATATGTATACATAATTGTTATTTTTATAAAGTCATTGGACAAGAGTCTAAGACAAGTATTATTTGTCTAGGTTTCCGTGATTGAAGCATGTACCGTACATCCGAATTGCCGATAACCCGCCTTCCCACATCAACGTGAGTTCATAGCCTCGCACTCTTTTAAATGTTTTTATGAAATGTTTTATAAACCTGCGAGGGAGATAACATGTTAGTTTTTATAAAGTATGACACTAGTTGTCCCGATTGTCTGTTTATTGATTTGGACCCGAATGATTGTATGACTCGATGAATGATTAAATGACCCGATAGATGAAATGAAATGGATTATTAAAGTTAGGTTATGTCACTAAAAGTCCCATTAGCATGAATTGTGAACTACCAGGATTTGGTAGACGCTTGTGCATATAATAGTACTATTTGGGGACGATCACCCCAGTTCGCGCCTTGACGGTTGATCCCTGTCGTGCCACATTGATTGGTAAGCGAATTTATGTATGAGAAGATTTACACAAGCGTGATTATTGTGACGACACGCTAATTTAGATGGGCAAATGAGTTTCAGGTTAGCTACCCGTTGTTTGTTGTAGTAAGGTAACAATGTCATGCGGCTTGTAATAATCCAAAATATGGAAAATACTGCTTTACGCACTAAATTACGATATATTGCCTGACTAACAATACGGGATCTTACTATTGATATTATGTTCGTGTTTTGGTTTTTCATAACCATATTCATATAACGGTTTTTATTTAACTCTATACAACATTATAAAACGTATTGTATGATGTTTTTACGACAATGGTTCGTATAATGATTTTGAAGGCAAGTACCTATATTATGATTTTCGATAAGGATTTGTATAAAAATGACTTTGGCTATTTTATGGCCTATTACAATGATTTGTACAAAATGATTTTCGGTAATAATTTTATACCGATGTTATATTGATGGATTTTATTAAACTCTATGAATTCACTCGGCGTTTTCGCTGACCTTTTCTTTTAACATGTTTTATCTCAGGTACTTGAAGGTAATTCTCAGGAAGACAACAAGAATTCATGGCCCGCACTTAAATAACAATTTCCATTCAAATCTTTTGTAAAATTGTATGAAATGACTATGACTTGGGACCTATGTAAATCTGATATTTATGAATGGAAATGCTTTATTATTAAACGACGCGATTTTTAAGCGTTGTCTATGATGTGAGTAATGTGCTATCCCGTAACACCAACGAGTCTTCCGCTGTATTGAACTGTATAAATTTGGGGGTGTTACATAAGGTATCTAAAGATTCTTTTGACAGCATGAAGATGACACTCTTTAGGAGTCACCTGATGGCGTGCACATGCACACACAACAAACATGATGTCAGGTCTAGAAGCTATAAGATACATCAATGATCAAATCATTGATCTATATTGCCTTACATCCACTTCATTTCCATATCCAGTCTTTCCCCAAGGGTGTTCCCTATCCATGGGTGTGCTAGCCCATTTTTCATATCAGAAACCAACAATTGCCCTTATGAGGAAGTCTGCCAAACTATCCTGTCTGGAAAATAAAGTATGCTTGTTTGACCACAAAGGTTCTAGTAAGTGCGACTTGCCCAGACAAGGGATGTCAGTCCCCAAATAGTACTATTTACGATATCAGTGCTCGTTTTTCCAAGAAATGAATAGCGATTCACATTTAAAAAGGGAACTTCAAGGCAGTAGTAAACATAGTGTCAATAAACATATCCGGGAAGCATATAAAAAATACTTGTATTCCAATTTAGCATATATCCCCCTCACGGGTTTTCGAATCATGAAAGTAGTATACTTTAGTGAGGCTATGAACTCACCTTATATCCAGTAATTTTGTATCTTGGCAGATTTATATCACAAAGAACAACTTGGGCTTACAAACAAGAACTTGGTCTCATACAAACTTGGATTAACATATTTTATATAGTATTAAGTCTTTGATTTTGAGTTCAATATTCTTAAGTATTAATTATGTATTCTTGGTTTTATAATTTCTGATAATTATAGTATCATTGTTCGGGCCATCATACTCAGAAGTCATTCTATAAACGTTTGAGGAGCGAGGGCACTTTAAATCGTAAACCCAACCACTCAATCAGAACGTAATATCGAGATAGAACATCTTTGTATAAAGCTCCATACTAACATGATACATTTATATAAGAAATTCCTCAAAAGTTAGTATGTTTTTTTATTATTTATATCTTACATCCTTTAGTTTCAATTGGCAAAAATAGTCCTTCTAATTTATATAAATTTAGAAAATAGGGTTTATTATCTAACTTTCATTCATATAGTTTCATAAATGACAAAAGTGATCTTTAGAGTTTCTAAGTTTGGAACATTTACCTTTTTAGCACATAATATTATAAGGTTAGCATATTTACACTTTTAACCCCTAAAGTATATAGTTTTTGTTAATGCAATGATGCCTAAAAACGTTACTTGTACTTTTCAGTCTCGCTTTGTTTTGATTACGACAATATGTAAAAACAAGCATTTACGAAAACAACGAAAAACGAATTCTTAAGTTCAGGTATTTTTCATTTATATCATTATCACTTAAGGTGTGTACAAACAAGTAACCATCCTAATTAAGTGATCAAGGATTTAATCTTTTCTTAAAACTCACTTTTTATTAAGTGTGACAAGTTTTTATTAAACTTTATTTTTTAAGAAAATATTTTATTAAATTAAATATTTGAAAATTTGAAAATGGCATATTCTATCTTGGTTTGGAACATCCTTTCAGGATATTTTAATCACCAGATTCGAACCATACCACTAAAAGACAAAAAGGAGCAGAGTCTACTCCGGCGGTTCCTTAAGTGGCTATGCGGTTCCTTATCGATAAGGAACTGCGGGCAGCAATAAAGAACCGCGGGCAGATATAGCCGTTGGAGCCTTGTCTTATGAATAGTGGACCATTCTCAGATTTACTCTTCACCTCTTTTGCACATATAATTCCAGATTCTTTCATACTTCTAAAATCACTCAAATCCTTGGTCATTTGGTTGATTACTACTTGTTTAGAAGTGAATCTTTCTTCTCCCATCTCTTCCTCTCCAAGTGCAAAGAGAAGAACACTTTCATCCTTGAAGTGTTGTGTCTACATCAAAGATCCATTGAAGATCAAATCTGATTTATTCATTGTTGTGTCATTGTTGTGAAGATCCAAGTAGTTGTGTCTATTTGGAAGTTGTGTATGTACTAAGGTTTATACTTGGTCCTTAAAGTATACTAGTGTAGATTGGTCCTAGCTAAGATTAGGGCTCGACTTTTAGCTTAGAGTCAGAAATTGGATAAGCAACGTTGTGTACGGTTTCTCCACCTTAAGGTGTTCGGAATAAAATGAGCCAAGACACTTAGACGCTGACAAGAGTTATTTGGATGCTGATAAGAAGAAATCAAGCCCTGACAGATTAAGCATTGACAAGAAGTATCTAAGCGCTGAAAAGAAGAAGTCCAAGCACTGATAGGAAAATTTAGTCAACACGTTTGTTATTTGAAGAAAAGATATACTCAAATATTGTATTTTCTATATTTATCTTTTCCTAAAATAGTTGATAGGTTATCCATTGTACACGACTCCTTATGTTATAAAAGGAGGTCGTAGGGTTTATAGTATATACACATTATTCAGTATTCGACTTTCATTGTATTCAAGTTTGTTTTATTAGTCAAGAGTGAAAGTTTGTTTTACTTGCTTTACTTGTTCTTTATTCAAGTGTTAATTCCGCATAACACTTGGATTGTTCATACAACAACAAAGTTTCTCTAAGTGTTTAACTTGATTTAATCTCGTTAACACAAAGCTAATCAATCTAAGTTTGGGATCAACAGTTGGTATCAGAGCCAGGTTGAGGAACTTTGATCTAAAGAACACGAAACCCTAAAACCAGACAAGATGTCTACTCCATATTCAATGACCTCCTCCTCATCAAGTCACAACCTAAAAATCCCCATGCTAGACCTTGACAACTTTGAGCTATGGAAGTTCAATTTTAAACAATACCTTCAAATTCATGATTACACTCTCTGGGAAATTATTGAATATGGAAACACATTCGATAAAGCTTCTAGGATTGCTGTTGTTATTGCTTTAAGATCAGTTGAGGGTTCAACTACTGAAGATCGAAAAGAAAGACCTACGGATGGGAGAGCTGTCTCAACTAAGGATATTGCAAAGAGAAGGAATGACATGAAAACTTTAGGCATTCTCAAACTCTCTTTGGGTCCAAACAATCAACACAAGTATAGAGGTTTTGAGTCTGCCAAAGAACTTTGGGAAGCTCTTCAAGTCAACTATGGTGGTAATGATGATACTGCCCTAGAAAAGAAGAAGCAACGTTTGCATGAGTATGTTGTGTTCAAGGCTCTTCCCAATGAGAAGCTAAGTGAGGTAAGAAGCAGGCTTCTAGACCTTACTAGCAAATTGTCCTTTATGGGAACAGAGTATGATGATGCTGATATCATTACTACTTTCCTTAAAAGTATTGGTGATGCATGGAAAATTAAAGCTAGGTCTATCATTGCTACCAATGCCCACAAGAGTTCTACTTTTGATGACGTCTACAATAAGCTAAAGATTGTAGAGAAAGAAATCATGTTGGATCATGGAAGCAAATCTACCTCTGGGAACATGGCTTTCATCTCACATAGTGAAGTTCAAGTTGACAAGAGAGAATCATATGTGCATCCTGTTGCTGGATCACCTTGTGTCAGCGGTGGATCAACCTTTCTCAGTGCTTCACATTCAGACGCTGACACATATAATGTTGACTCACCAAGGATTAAACCAGCTGGAATTGATCTAGAAACAGTGTGTGCATACATTGCTACATTGCCCAATGGTTCAGTGATTACATATGAGGACCTTGAGCAAATCAATGAGGAAAATTTGGAAGAAATTGACATTAAATGGAATATGGCACTTGCAAGCATAAGGGCCAACAGATGGAATAGGAGATTCAGAAAGAAGATGACCTTCAATGCTAAAGACACTGATGGGTTTGATAAATCCAAGGTTGAGTGTTACAACTGCCATAGGATGGGTCACTTTATGAGGGAATGCAGATCTCCAAGAAGATCTGATGCTAGAAAGCCTTCAAGCTAAATCATCAAGGTTGAAGACACAAAGGCTATGGTTGCCATGCAAGACATTGATGGTGTTGCATGGGACTGGAGATTTTTGGCAAAGGATGTGGAAGAGAACAAGGCCTTGATTGTAGAGAAGGAAGAAGAAGAGTATGTTCACTTTGCTCTCATGGCACATTCTTTATCTTCGTCAGATAATGAGGTATATGATGATGCTTTCTGTAGTAAAGGTTGTCGTTTAAACACTGAAAAACTTAACAAAGAAATTTTAAAGTTAAAATCAGATGTTTTTGATAAAAATGCAAGCTATCTAATTATCAAATGGCACTTGTTCAAACTGAAAAGACTGTAGAAGAATATAAGAAAATGGAATTTGACCTAAAAGATCAAATTAATGTTTTGTCTCATGACCTCAAAGTTAGTGTTGAACTTAGGGACATACTGATGAGATCCAAAGGAGTAATACAACTTAAGTTAGATGAGGCATTAAAGATAAAGAGAATGTAGGGCTTAAAATTCAAAAGTTTGATAAAGCCACTCAAATCTTAGAAAAATGTGTAAGTGAGCAAAGAGATTCTAGGGATATGTCTGGGATTGGGCTAAAAGAGTATGTTGTTGTTCCACCACCTGCTGGAAACTTTCATGGTGTCCTGAGAAAGGTTTTGTCTTGGACTGGTATACTAGAACACCAAGAAAAAGAATTCATACCTCCACCAAGAGTTCTTACTCCAGTAGAGGAGTATAAGCAGAAAGTGACCGACTTGGAACAATGGAAGAAAGCCAATCCTACATTGTTTGTTAAAGGTGGAATGCTTAGTGAGAGTCCACTTGAGTCTACACCCATAACTGTAACCAACCCTTCTACTAGAAAACCTGTTGACCTTGGCTCATATGTTAATAGAAAACCTAGTGTTAAGTATGCAAAAATGTATAGAAAACCTAGGTCACCACAAAGCCAAGCTAGTGTTAATGGTACAGGGTTCTTTCAATCTAGACCTAAGGTTATGTCTAGAAAAGCTTGTTATATATTTGGGAGTTTTTCTCATTTGGCTTATAAATGTGTCAGTGCTTCAAAAGTCAACACTGACAATAAGTCAACCATGGTCAAACCCAGACCTTTTGTCCAACCAAGTCCACAAGTTACTAGACCAGCTCCATTCTTTACTAAAGGGACTAATACACATGGACAAAGGCCCTTTCAAAAGACTAATACATGGTCTAACAGACAATGGGTTCCTGTAGCAAACCCTAATTTTGGTGTAGATAAGTACAAATTCAGCGCTGACAAGAACAAATATAACGCTGATAGGAATGTTTCCAACGCTGTTAGACCAGGTAATAACAAGTACTTGCAGCCTAATGGAAAGGGGTCTAAAGCTTTATCTAGTTTGACATGAAGACCCAAACAAGACCAAAACCCTAATTCTGATGGGATTTCTATGACATGTAACAGATTTTATTATATTTCAAAGGTCATAACTAAACCAATTAGGATAAACTGGGTGTTCAAGCCTCAAAGGGATGAACAAGGGGTTGTTATAAGGACTAAATCTGTTCTTGTTGAATAACCAAATGAATCCAAGTCTGCTCAGGCTTGGGTTCCCAAAGAAAACTAATTTGTTTTATTTATGTGCAGGGCATTCAAAAGTAGGTAAATGATTATGGATATTGGGACAGTGGATGCTCTAGACATATGACGGGGAAGGAAGATTATTTGACTAACTTTACCCCCATTAAAGATGGTGACAAAGTGTACTTTGGAGGAGGATATGGTACAATTTCTGGCAAAGGCACTCTTATCACCAATAATTTGCGTTTTGAAAACGTATTTCTGGTAAAAGAACTTGATTATAATTTGTTTAGTGTGTCACAAGTTTGTGACAATAATAATAAGGTTCTGTTCATTGATACTGAATGCTTGGTGTTAAGCAAAGACTTTAAGATGCCTGATGAGAAGTTTATTGACTATAGAACACCTAGGCATAAGGACATTTATAATGTAAATCTTAATGGAACTAGGATGAACAATAATTTGTCATGTCTGTATGCTAAAGCTTCAGTAGATGAAAGTAATCTATGGCACAGAAGGTTAGGGCATATAAACTTTAAGAACATCAATAGACTTGTGAGACATGATTTAGTTGATGGTTTACCTTTAAAGGGTTTCCACAATGATCATTCTTGTGTTGCATGTCTTAAAGGAAAACAGCACAAAGTCTCATATAAGTCTAAAATTATGCACTCTAGTTCTAAACCACTTCACTTGCTACATATGGACTTATTTGGCCCAACTAATATAGAGAGTTTGAATGATAAATCCTATTGTTTTGTCATTACTGATGATTTCTCTAGATTTACTTGGACTTTCTTCTTGGCCATAAAAAGTGAAACTGCCACAGTTTTGATTAACTTTATTACCTGAATTGAAAAGAAGACAGGGAATGAGGTTAAAATACTTAGAAGTGGTAATGGTGGTGAGTTTAGAAACCAATTGTTAGATGCCTTCTGTGTTAATAAAGGGATTACTAGGGAGTTTAGCATAGCTAGAACCCCACAGCAGAATGAGGTGGCTGAAAGGAAGAATAGAACATTCATAGAAGCAGCTAGGACAATGTTGGTTGATGCTCATTTTCCCATTGCTTTTTGGGCTGAGGCTGTGAATACAGCCTGTTATTTCAGAATAGAGCATTGGTCAACAAAATCCATAATAAGACACCTTATGAGCTATTTTGGAATAAGAAACCTAATATAGGTTTTCTTAAACCCTTTGGATGTCATGTAGTGATTCTAGATACTAGTGATGCCTTAGGAAAGTTTAGTGCTAAAGGTGATGAAGGCTACTTTATGGGTTATTCAGTGCAGAGCAAAGGATATAGGGTTTACAGTAAGAAAGAAAAACGTATACTTGAAAAATTACATGTTAAGTTTTTAGAGAGTAAACCTCGTGATCCTGAGAGTGGACCTAATTGGTTCTTTGATCTAGAGCCTTTATCCATAACCTTGAATTATAGGCTTGTTACTAATCCAGACATTGTGAAAAAGGATTCAAATATTGTGGAAGAACCTATTGTTGAAATTGTAGGTAAACAGATTGACAAGGAAGAAGGATCACATGCAGTCAAATTAGACCACATACTTGAGTATGTTACCATTCCTATATGGACTGATGGATTTGCACAAGCTGCTAATAAGGAGAAAGTTGGTCCACAAGAAAAGCCAGTTGATGAAAACATGCATGAATCTTCAAGCGCTGATAAAGGCAAATCCGACGCTGACAGGCCAAATTCAGGCGTTGATAGCTCAAACGCTGACAACCCATTTGACCATTTATTTTCCTCCAATACTTTTGAACAAGGTGAACCTTCCATAGTTCATGAAGAGGTTCATTCTAGTGATGATGGAGGAGGATATGAAGATGATATTGGCAACATGGAGACTGAGATTGAAGACAACACACTCATTGAAGGAGGAACACTTACAACTACTATCAAAAATCATCCTCCTTCTCTAATCATTGGTGATGTTTTGTCTCCTGTTCAAATAAGAAGGTCTCATTAGGCTCAAGGAGGTTTCATTGCCAATATCCACAAGAAGGTTGATACCCCTCTTGTACATGCATGTTTGTTTGCTTGTTTTCTGTCACAACAGGAACCCAAGAAGATTTTTGATGCTCTTAAAGAACCAAGTTGGGTGGAAGCAATGCAGGGTGAGCTTAACCAGTTTGTTATTTAAGATGTTTGGGAGTTAGTGGATTGTCCAAGATATGCAAGACCTATTGGGACATGTTGGGTTCTAAGAAACAAGAAAGATGAAAGAGGAATTGTGGTCAGAAACAAGGCACGTTTAGTTGCTCAAGGCTATACACAAGAAGAGGGAATAGACTATGAAGAGATTTTATCACCTGTTGCAAGGATTGAAGCAATAAGGATTTTCCTAGCCTATGCTTCTTGCATGGGCTTCACGGTTTATCAAATGGATGTGAAGAGTGCCTTTCTTTATGACACAATTGCAGAGGAGGTTTATGTGATGCAGCCTACTGGTTTTGAAGATTCACAACATCCAGACAAAGTGTATAGGGTGAAGAAAGAAATGTATGGACTTAATCAAGCCCCAAGAGCATGGTATGGAAGATTGTCCACCTATTTGGTGGAAAATGGATTTAAGACGGGCACCATAGACCAGACTTTATTTACCAAGAAGACTGGTAAGGACTTTCTACTTATTCAGGTCTATGTGGATGATATCATCTTTGGTTCATCATGTCCAAAGATGAGTGAAGACTTTTCCAAGCTCATGACAGACAAGTTCAAGATGAGTGCAATGGGAGAGATGAACTTCTTTCTAGGTTTACAAGTCCAACAGAAAGAAGATGGTATCTTTATCTCTCAAGACAAGTATGTAGCAGAAATCTTAGTGCAATAATTCATTAATTAGTTTTGCGGGCGAATAACGAAGTAGCTCAGGAAAGAGGATCTTGTATTCAAAAATGATTTCAAACCTATGAATTCACTTAACCATTGTGTTGATTTTAAGCATATATTTCAAGTGTTGATAATTGATAGCATGGAGCAGCATAATGATGACGTGGAGAGATATAGACTTGAGAATTTTTATCATTCAAACATATTTTCTAGATCTCATGAACCTGTGATGTACAAAGTATGTACAGTTGTTTTATTACAAATATCTGATTTTGAATGATAATTGATAATAAATAAATAAAGTTTATTAAAACGCTCTTTCGAGTTGTTTTCTATCATTGTGACTTTTATTCCATGAAGTAATACCCCAATACTATTGTTCCGCTGTGTCAAGGTAAAAATAGGGGTGTTACAGTTGATGACAGCTATCCAGATCTGCTTTGTCAGAGATAATTATTTGCATATTTCAACCAAATCTTAATGGTTTCTTCTCGAGCTTCTTTTATCTTTATGGCTTTACTGGTACGAGCCGCGACCTTAAGTCTTGTTCGTATATTTTCGAATTTATTCGTCAATACTAGGTCAACAAGTGGTTCTTTCATCAAACTTGGCTTTGCTCACAATATATTGATAAGATAACTTGATTCAGTGTACATAAAAGGAAAATTAAAAGGAAATGTTGTTTATATGTTTTTGAGATGAAAGTAGTCATGAATTACGTAGTTAGGGCATCTACTATGGTAAACCTTTCATGAGGTTTATAATTGTGATAAACATTAATTTCTAGACATTTTAGTCTTATAAACATATCTCCACTAAGTATAAACCATTTCAAACTTTATAAACCTCTCACATAATTCAAATGCATTAAACTATAAAAAAGTCCAAGATCTTAGACTTCTTCATACCACACAAGCATGGAATAGATGCTCACTATGGTTTACGAGTTCTTAGACCTCTTCATAATTTTATAAACCTTAACATGAACTACCATAGTTTTTTCTAGGTCAACCCAAAAATCGAACCGAACCGACCAAAAACCGAATTTGAATTCGTTCGATTCTCGGATTGACCCGAATAACCCGAATTATCCGAATTTTTCTAAAAAATATATAATTAATTTAATATTTAACAAAAAAAAATACTTCAACTATTAAAATTGTATTTTTATTTTAAGATTAAATTTTAATAATTATTTTTTATATATAAAAAAAATATATAAAAATATATATTTGTATAACTTTGGTTTTTAGTTCGATTTTTGGGTCCAATTTCTAAACCCATATCCAACCCGAAAATCAAATTTATAGTTCGGTTCGGTTATGACCCACAACCTGAATTCTATTTCGGTTCAGTTACAATTCGGTTTGCTTTTCGGATTTTATGGGTCAAACCCAAACAATGGGCACGCTTAAGTGGATGCCCTTAGAGCATCTTCAATGAGGAAAAACTTTAGTGACTTTTTGCATTTAAAACATTTAATGTTTACTATAATAATAGCTCATGACTTTGAACAATGACTTTTAATTCAAGTCCTTTTGAAAAGTTTTATAAAAAGCTATTAGTCCAATACCAAAAATCACTTATAAATAATTTTATTAAATACTAGTAAAAAGCTATTAACATTTGTATACATCGAAGATGCTCTTAAGTTTAAAAAAAAAACTTGATTTTAGTGGTTAGGAGCAAATCTTTTAAAATGCGTATATTATTCTTTACACAACATAATCTAATATTTCGTCTCCCTTTCCTCCAAAAAAAAAGTGAAGACTAAAAAAAAACCTATTATTTTCCTCTACAATCATTTTTTCTTTCTTAAAAGATAAACTCAAAAACACAGACAACCAGTGACGAAATCAAGACCAAAAATAACTGAGGGCATAAAATTTTTTGAACCCTAACTAAATAAACTAAAAACACATTTTGTTACACCGAGTACACTTAAAATATATTTAAAATAATTTTTTTTCTTCAAAAAAACAGTAAATCGAAAAAATTCATAAGTGTCACAGACACCCGCGGAACACCGTCCCGAAAACAAAGAAATTATTTTTTTTCCCGCTCAAATTATACAAGTCGATCAATGCAGGCCTTCGGCAGCCCGAGAAGTGTGAGGGCTTGGACTCTCTTTCTCCATTATATATACGCGCACCCCAAATCCACAAACTTCCATACAAAACAACACCAAAACCCAAAGGATCAAACATAAAACACCACAAAACACCAAGGACCCATAACAAACACCCACTCATACACAATTTCTTGTTACCAAAGAAAACTAAAAAAAAGAACTTATAAAAACAATCACTGATCGGAAAACCCACAACCAAACAAACAAAAAAAACAAAAAAACTCCGGTGAATGTCAGGGATGGAAAGAATTCAAAGAATGTTAGCTGGTGGTGGTGGTGGGTTAGGTCACGCGCCTCCATATTCACCTACTTTAGATACA
Organism: Glebionis coronaria; assembly: GCA_025667525.1. Lineage (NCBI taxonomy): Eukaryota > Viridiplantae > Streptophyta > Magnoliopsida > Asterales > Asteraceae > Glebionis > Glebionis coronaria. The sequence continues at coordinate 499,532,050 of CM046877.1, forward strand.
TCTGAACAAGTTTACATCTCTTCACTTGCACTCTTGAAGATGCTTAAGCACGGTATATTTTGATATTTATTTCTAGGGTTTTTTTTTAAAATATTTTTCTGTAACTTAATTGATATCTGTTGTTTTTAATTTAGGTGATGATTAGGTTACTCTAGAGGTGGCAAATTGTTGGGTTGGGTCGGGTTGGGTCATGGGTCATGAATGGGTTTGGGTCTAAATGGGTTTGGGTTTAGATGGGTTTATTAAAAGAATGGGTTAAGATGGGTTTGGGTTTAAATAGGTTTGGGTATATATGGGTTTGGGTTTAGATAAGTCTTTAGAAAAAACTTGGGGTTTTTTGTGTCTCGATGGTTTTAGATGGGTTTTAGACTTTTAGGACGTTGGGTATTTTACTATTTTTACGTTTTAAACACTCCTTTTTAAGGATGCAATTTTCCTACATGACTCTCTCGTAACATGAACTTTGTTCATTCAACATTACAATTTTTAATTCAGCATTATCGGAAACTAGTACATACTTATATATGAAAGAAAAATAAAAAATAATCTACACTGCAACACGGGTCAAAAACTCGAAACAAGTACGTTCAATACTTAAAAGACTTCTCATTTCCAAAACTTATACCGAATACAAAAACTATTCTTTCTAATAAATGAGCGAGAATCTAATGTCTTCGTCAGTCTCCTATTCTTCTTCCTTTTTCTCCTCAGCTGCACGTGACTGCTGCCGCCGCCACCAACTTTTACGGCTAGCTTTTTATCCAGATTACGCATACAGATACATGAGTTCACCAGAGGTGACCTATAAAACACGTCCTATGTTTTCTAACACAACGGGCATCTTTTAGATTGAAATTACAGATCATGTAAAAACAAGCATGATGAAGTCGGTGATTCGGTTTTTATCTACAAATTCTGTATATTCATATCCCCTCATCACAACCATGAGTCAATGGTTGATTACCAATGTAACAATATCGACATAAGCAGGCATAAGCAAAGCGTATACAAATGGTAAATTGAAAACACTCGAACAAAACTTTCAATAGAATCCATATCAAGTATCAACACTATTAGTCACTCATATGAAACCAAAGATCAGCAGCAAATTGAGGATGCTTCATATATTTCTAGTCATTTGCAGATGCAGCTGAACCGAAAAAGCAAGAAAAAGTTATTCATCAACTAGACTGTCTTTACATTCTTTATAAACGGTGTGGTTCAGTGACGTTCTGAAGCATGCCAAAGTAATTAAGAATTGCTTACTATTGAAATAATTTTAAACCTCATGAAGCATGCCAAACTCTTATTATAAAAAAGTATATAGATTCTTTCAGGGCAACTAGAGGTTGTTTGTCTAAGCTTACACTTGGGTTGAGCATTTGGACCCGAATCCCGAATCCGAACCTGAACCGTTCCCGGAACCGTACCGATTCCCGATACCCGAATCCCGTTCGGTACGGGACCGGGACTACGAAATAAGGTGAAAAAAAATTCGGGACGACTAATTCGGGACGGGACCGGTACCAAATCGGGAAATTCCCGAAAAAAAAACGGGAAAATCCCGATTTCCTGGTACCGATACTCGTACCGGTACCGATTCCCAATTCCCGAATCCCGTTCGGTACGGGATTGATACATAACTTTTTAGATCGGGAAAAAATCGGGAGCACTAAATCGGGACGGGTTCGGGACGGGATTGGTCCCGAGCTCATCCCTAGCTTACAGTATTATTTAAGAAAGGGTGAACACCTTAACGCTCTCACAAGAACTTGAGCTCTTTTATCATTTCAGGTAATACTAATAATCACAAATGCAAATTTCTATTATCTGTTTATCATCATATTCTAGAAATGCTTATTGCTTTTTTATTTTTTGGAATAATATGCTCTGAATAAGATGTTTATCACTTACGTATAATGATAACGTACCAAACTGTGTGAGATTACTTATCTTCTTGTTAATAACGTACCAAACTGTGTCATTAGGAGCCAAATAATTATAACCCGGACAGATCAAAAGTTATAGTGTGAAGAGTGAGAACCATTGACAGTTTCTTGCCATAAGAAATAAGAGGTTGCAGAAAAACAATTTTATATATGGATACGAAATGGAAGTGAAAAATAAGTATGGCCTTCTAGGCTATAATATATTGGCTTCGTTGATGTCATTTTTATAAAAATAAAATAAAAAAATATTTACTACTAGTGACCTGTCCTAAAATGTCTGGACCTGTCCTAATATGCAGGTTACATTACATAAAAGAGAACAAAGGCAAAAAATATGATAAGCAACTCAAAAGTAGGCAAACGCCTTGTTCAAGTTTTCTGTAGTCAGAAATAGAGAACGTGAGAACCCATACTTTACTACCACAGTTACACGAATATAACAAGGACTTAATTACCTAAGTCTTGTGCCATTATCAGTAACTGTTAAGTTAGGGTGAAAACTTCATTAGCTAGTTTTAATAAAAATGAGCTCTTAGACAGTTGGTACTAGTAATTCATGATAGTAGCATGCAATAGTGTTAAAAAAAGTACTTGGCACTAAATTAGTATCACAGATGCAACAAGTAGTCAAAAATTAAAAAAAAAGTACTTGGCACTCAATTAGTATCATATCGCATACATCAGAAAAAAGTTATTCAACAAGTGTAGAATCAAGAAAAAGTTATTCATCAAGTGTAGAATCAAGAAAAGATCGAACCTGAAACAAGAGCAAAGCTTATCTGCGGCCACGGTGGTTGCCATCTGTTGGTGGTAGTTGCGCTTGTGCTCCATGAAAGTCGCCTCCAACATGAGTATTTGGTGCCATAGAACCGAAAGAAGCATTGTTAGCTTGCTGCATCGGCTGCCCTTGCGGCCCAGAAAGACCTAGGGGTGACTCAAAGCTAGTTCCTCTATGCAAATCGTATCCAGGCCCACCGAACTGGGGTCCACTCTGTCCATCAGTGTTGCGTTATGGTTAGAATTTCTATAGATTAAACTTAAAAATCACCTAATTTCCCCAAGTAACAGAAACAAAACGAATTATTTGAGCAGGATCTGCCTCAGTGGGCCTTATAGAAACTCTTATTTCTTATGGCAAGAAACTGTGCAGTAAAATTCCTAATCCATATTTAAAAAAAGATAGATTAAGCACTTATAAGCAAAACGAATTATTTCGGCTTATATTTCACGAGCCTCAACTTTCCGGATTATTTTGAGACTTATGGCCTTATAAGTTTATCATAATATCATCTAGACATATAGTAATAAACTTATATAAGCCCACATGTATCAAAATAAGCCGAAAAATTAAGGCTTATGAAATATACACCACATATAAGCTTAAACAAACACAAAAGAACCAAGCTACTTATGATTATCTGCTTATATCGAGTTGTCAAAAGCATTACGGGAGTTACTTATTTAGACTTATTGGTTGACCTCCTAGATACTTAAATAAACAGGGTTGTCAAACACTCAAAGCAAATTCATATCTGATCATTGCAATCCGTCATAGAATAAGCATATTCAGATACTATGGTCACTATCTGCTACATTGCGTTTTGTTTATTGTTCTGATTTTCTGCTTCACTAATCTCGGAAAAAATTTGAATCAGTTTTTTAAGCAACCCCAAACACCCCTTAAGGAATGTGATATTTGTTATCAGTCATGTTACAAAACTGATTACTAGTTTTACTGTGCTCAAATACTAGAAACGGATTATGTGCAACTTGGAAATACAATAATCAGATAATCACTTTCAGAATGCAATGCGAAACACTCCTTTTCGGTTTATAGTTTTAATGTGAACTCAGGCAGCAGTAGAAATTAGGGATTCAATAATAAGTGTCGGATTTTAGTACTTATGATATAGTTTAAACTTATATATATATATATATGGGTATAAAGTCAATGACCGTGTCGATACATAAGTTATTATTTCTATATAAATGAATAACACAATGTAGTTTGTGAGAGGAGGTGCAGCTCGAAAATACCTACTACCCAACCGACTTAGCTTAGTTGGCCATCACGTGGGTTCCTTTTGGACCTTTTTTACCCGGTGTTTGGATGGTTTAACTCAGGGGTCGGATTTGACATAGCCAAACACTATGATTATCAACAAATTAAATATGTAATAATCAATACATAGTACTTTAAGGGGGCAATGCCAAACACCCTCTTTATGATGCTAGAGACTTGCTCAAAAGCTAGCATCGTCAATTGAGTAAATAAAAGATAAAATTTGAAATATGAGATTGGCTAGTAATCAAAACTTGTTGCCAGTGATTGATGAACACAATTATTAAGAAAACTTTTATAAAAGAAAACATATACTATAACATAATAAAAACTTGTAATTTAGTTTTATACTACTTGTAATTTAGTTTTATACTACTTGGGGAAATAGATTTGAAATATGAGATTGGCTAGTAACAACATGAGTATTTGGGCCCCACCTGTCCATCAACATAAGCGTTACCTAAGTACAGAGAGAAAAGTTACCTTACTAGAGGATGTAATCAACTTTTCAATATCCTCATCTATTAATTCTTTTTCGTCAACTTCATCTTCATCTACACAAATTAATACGATCTACCATTAACGTATATATATAAAAACATAAATGCATGATAACAGAATGAAAAAAGTAAAAACCTTTTAGATCAAATAGCCAATCACGAGTACACAGTAATGCTTCAGCATTTGACGAACATAGGGAACTTCGATATTTGCTTATAATCTGACCACCTATGCTAAAAGTAGACTCCGAGGCAACCGTAGTAATTGGGATACTCAATACATCTCGAGCCATAATTGCCAATTGTGGATACCGTACTTGGTTTTCTTTCCAATACTGTAGGATATCAATCTTTTGATTTGTATCAAGTTTTGGCTCATCTAAATATTGATCAAGTTCCGACTTTTGTGCTTCGGGTTTCTTATATTTACTTTTAAATGTGTTGAATCCTGCCAAATCATCTTCCACGTCATCAAATAACTTCCCGTCTCCAACATTTGAACTTGACTTATTAGTCGAACCCTGCATTCCATTAGGTCGAATCTCATATGCTTTCCATAACTTGCGCAACCCAGCCTCGACACTTCTTACTTTATCTATGAGCAATTGACCCTCCATACCTAGTTCCGTTAAATAAAACTCAACGATTTGCAACTTATACCAAGGATCCAAAATCGCCCCAAATGACAGAACCATAGTGTATGTTTCCCAATATTTATCGAACTTCTTTTTCATTTCTTCTGCCATTCCACTTACAAGAGGGTCGGGATTTGATATATGACGTTGAATTGTTTTCTGAATTTTATAGACATTGTGATAATAAAGATTCGATGTAGAATATAACGAACCTGAAAATAGCTTTGTAATGTCATAAAACGGTTTCAAAAACATAGCAACTGCTTCAATTCTTTCCCATTCCTCATCCGTTGGACATGTTTTGAACGTTTTATCCAATTTCGCCAATAGACTATACGCACCACGATACTCCAACGCACTTTCAAGCATCAAATATGTGTAGTTCCATCTAGTAACTACATCTTGTCGCACATTTTTACCACATTGTAGTTTGATTCGCGCAACGCATTCAGCAAACTTTATCTTTCGAGCTGCACCTCCTCTCACAAACTTAACCGACTCTCGCACCTTTTCAATAGATTTTTCAATAACTTTCAAGCCGGATTTTACAATTAAGTTCAACACGTGCGCACAACAACGAACATGAACAAATTCCCCATTACAAAGTAACGCACCAATACCTAACTGGTCTTTCAAACAGTCCACTAAACCATTATTATTCGTTGCATTATCCAGTGTTATAGTAAACACTTTATTTTCAATTCCCCATTCTCTCAAATAATTAATCACACTATCTGCCAAAAGAGTTCCGGTATGAGGAGGGGGGATCACCCTAAAGTTCAACACTTTCTTTCTTAAAATCCAACTTTCATCAACGTAATGTGCAGTCAGTGTCATGTAACCATCGCTAGTAATAGATGTCCATAAATCCGATGTTAAACAAACTCTACCTTTTATCTTTTCCAACTCCGTTTTAATTGTGAGTTTTTCTCTTTCATAAATTCTTAAAACTTCCTTCTTTGCTGTGTTTCTGCATATAGGATTTGCATCCAAGTGTAAAAATTTGAGCAAATCTCTTGTTCCCTCATGCTCAACATAAGTAAACGGGTAATTATGTTTGATAATGGAAATTGCCAATTTCTCTTTAAACTTGGCTTGATCTAAGCAAATACATTTCGGTAGTGGGGCATCCTTGGACAAGTCAACACCAAAACATTTACGTACATGACGCCGAATGTTAGAAGTTCCATAATCATACAACTGGACATTATTACAACGTGAACAAGTTGCTCTTTTAATCCCATCAGGTCCTACCGGTATTATGTTAAAATACTCCCACACACTCGAAAATTGTTTACTTGTTGTTGAAGAACTAGCATCTTCTAAATCATCACCGTGATCCATATTAGCGTTTTCTACTTATCTCAAATATTAACCTAATGATTAACAAAAAATAATAAAACCCGTATAAGAAATCACGAAACTATTATATAAAAACATACAAAACCAAAAATAAGAATCCCTAACATCGCCTAAACAAAAATTAATCGCAAATAAGTGAATAACACAATAAAGGGGTGTTTGGGTTAGGCAGTTAGCTTAATTTATGGGATTAACATCTAAGATATCATAAGGTGATAAAGAGCTTATATGAAAATCACAATGATTAAGCTTTCAAACAAAACCAAACCAATACTCAATTAAACAATATCAAGGGTTATTGAGATTTGATTGAACTTGCCTTAGAAATTAGAGATTTGATTGAACTTATAAAAATAATATCTTCATCTTCAGATCATGACCCATTTGAGATAATGAATGATTTAACAAAACCCTTTTACGATTTGCTTCATCTGTTTATGTTTTAGCTTTTTTTTATAAGTCGACCCATATGGTTATTTTGACCGACCCATATGGTTATTTTGACCGACCCATTTAAACCCAAGTGGTTATATTTGCAGACCCAATTAAACCCATCGACTTTTGATAAAAATTTAGTTAAACCCATCTCGACCCAACTATCATTTTTATTAAAAACCCAACTAGACCCCTTCACTTTATTAATTTACCCATTTTGACCCAAAAATAACCATGGGTTGAAAATTGCCACCTCTAGTAAAGAATGGAGCTGGTCTAGTAACTTGTGGACTTGGTTGGACAAAAGGTCTGGGTTTGACCATGGTTGACTTATTGTCAATGTTGACTTTTGAAGCACTGACACATTTATAAGCCAAATGAGAAAAACTCCCAAATATATAACAAGCTTTTCTAGACATAACCTTAGGTCTAGATTGAAAGAACCCTGTACCATTAACACTAGCTTGGCTTTGTAGTGACCTAGGTTTTCTATACATTTTTGCATACTTAACACTAGGTTTTCTATTAACATATGAGCCAAGGTCAACAGGTTTTCTAGTAGAAGGGTTGGTTACAGTTATGGGTGTAGACTCAAGTGGACTCTCACTAAGCATTCCACCTTTAACAAACAATGTAGGATTGGCTTTCTTCCATTTTTCCAAGTCGGTCACTTTCTGCTTATACTCCTCTACTGGAGTAAGAACTCTTGGTGGAGGTATGAATTCTTTTTCTTGGAGTTCTGGTATACCAGTCCAAGACAAATCCTTTCTCAGGACACCATGAAAGTTTCCAGCAGGTGGTGGAACAACAACATACTCTTTTAGCCCAATCCCAGACATATCCCTAGAATCTCTTTGCTCACTTACACATTTTTCTAAGATTTGAGTGGCTTTATCAAACTTTTGACTTTTAAGCCCTACATTCTCTTTATCTTTAATGCCTCATCTAACTTAAGTTGTATTACTCCTTTGGATCTCATCAGTATGTCCCTAAGTTCAACACTAACTTTGAGGTCATGAGACAAAACATTAATTTGATCTTTTAGGTCAAATTCCATTTTCTTATATTCTTCTACAGTCTTTTCAGTTTGAACAAGTGCCATTTGATAATTAGATAGCTTGCATTTTTATCAAAAACATCTGATTTTAACTTTAAAATTTCTTTGTTAAGTTTTTCAGTGTTTAAACGACAACCTTTACTACAGAAAGCATCATCATATACATCATTATCTAACGAAGACGAAGAATGTGCCATGAGAGCAAAGTGAACATGCTCTTCTTCTTCCTTCTCTACAATCAAGGCCTTCTTCTCTTCCACATCCTTTGCCAAAAAGCTCCAGTCCCATCCAACACCATCAATGTCTTGCATGGCAACCATAGCCTTTGTGTCTTCAACCTTGATGATTTGGCTTGAAGGCTTTCCAGCATCAGATCTTCTTGGAGATCTGCATTCCCTCATAAAGTGACCCATCCTATGGTAGTTGTAACACTCAACCTTGGATTTATCAAACCCAGCAGTGTCTCTAGCATTGAAGGTCATCTTCTTTCTGAATCTCCTATTCCATCTGTTGGCCCTTATGCTTGCAAGTGCCATATTCCATTTAATGTCAATTTCTTCCAAATTTTCCTCATTGATTTGCTCAAGGTCCTCATATGTAATCACTGAACCATTGGGCAATGTAGCAATGTATGCACACACTGTGTCTAGATTAATTCCAGCTGGTTTAATCCTTGGTGAGTCAACATTATATGTGTCAGCGTCTGAATGTGAAGCACTGAGAAAGGTTGATCCACCGCTGACACAAGGTGATCCAGCAACAGGATGCACATATGATTCTCTCTTGTGAACTTGAGCTTCACTATGTGAGATGAAAGCCATGTTCCTAGAGGTAGATTTGCTTCCATGATCCAACATGATTTCTTTCTCTACAATCTTTAGCTTATTGTAGACGTCATCAAAAGTAGAACTCTTGTGGGCATTGGTAGCAATGATAGACCTAGCTTTAATTTTCCATGCATCACCGATACTTTTAAAGAAAGTAGTAATGATATCAGCATCATCATACTCTGTTCCCATAAAGGACAATTTGCTAGTAAGGTCTAGAAGCCTACTTCTTACCTCACTTAGCTTCTCATTGGGAAGAGCCTTGAACACAACATACTCATGCAAACGTTGCTTCTTCTTTTCTAGGGCAGTATCATCATTACCACCATAGTTGACTTGAAGAGCTTCCCAAAGTTCTTTGGCAGACTCAAAACCTCTATATTTGTGTTGATTGTTTGGACCCAAAGAGAGTTTGAGAATGCCTAAAGTTTTCATGTCATTCCTTCTCTTTGCAATATCCTTAGTTGAGACAGCTCTCCCATCCGTAGGTCTTTCTTTTCGATCTTCAGTAGTTGAACCCTCAACTGATCTTAAAGCAATAACAGCAGCAATCCTAGAAGCTTTATCGAATGTGTTTCCATATTCAATAATTTCCCAGAGAGTGTAATCATGAATTTGAAGGTATTGTTCAAAATTGAACTTCCATAGCTCAAAGTTGTCAAGGTCTAGCATGGGGATTTTTAGGTTGTGACTTGATGAGGAGGAGGTCATTGAATATGGAGTAGACATCTTGTCTGGTTTTAAGGTTTCGTGTTCTTTAGATCAAAGTTCCTCAACCTGGCTCTGATACCAACTGTTGATCCCAAACTTAGATTGATTAGCTTTGTGTTAACGAGATTAAATCAAGTTAAACACTTAGAGAAACTTTGTTGTTGTATGAACAATCCAAGTGTTATGCGGAATTAACACTTGAATAAAGAACAAGTAAAGCAAGTAAAACAAACTTTCACTCTTGATTGATAAAACAAACTTGACTACAATGAAAGTCGAATACTGAATAATGTGTATATACTATAAACCCTACGACCTCCTTTTATAACATAAGGAGTCGTGTACAATGGATAACCTATCAACTATTTTAGGAAAAGATAAATATAGAAAATACAATATTTGAGTATATCTTTTCTTCAAATAACAAACGTGTTGACTAAATTTTCCTATCAGTGCTTGGACTTCTTCTTGTCAGCGCTTGGATACTTCTTGTCACTGCTTAATCTGTCAGGGCTTGATTTCTTCTTATCAGCATCCAAATAACTATTGTCAGCGTCTAAGTGTCTTGGCTCATTTTATTCCGAACACCTTAAGGTGGAGAAACCGTACACAACGTTGCTTATCCAATTTCTAACTCTAAGCTAAAAGTCGAGCCCTAATCTTAGCTAGGACCAATCTACACTAGTATACTTTAAGGACCAAGTATAAACCTTAGTACATACACAACTTCCAAATATACACAACTACTTGGATCTTCACAACAATGACACAACAATGAATAAATCAGATTTGATCTTCAATGGATCTTTGATGTAGACACAACACTTCAAGGATGAAAGTGTTCTTCTCTTTGCACTTGGAGAGGAAGAGATGGGAGAAGAAAGATTCACTTCTAAACAAGTAGTAATCAACCAAATGACCAAGGATTTGAGTGATTTTAGAAGTATGAAAGAATCTGGAATTATATGTGCAAAAGAGGTGAAGAGTAAATCTGAGAATGGTCCACTATTTATAAGACAAGGCTCCAACGGCTATATCTGCCCGCGGTTCTTTATTGCATCCCGCGGTTCCTTATCGATAAGGAACCGCATAGCCACTTAAGGAACCGCCGGAGTAGACTCTGCTCCTTTTTGTCTTTTAGTGGTATGGTTTGAATCTGGTGATTAAAATATCCTGAAAGGATGTTCCAAACCAAGATAGAATATGCCATTTTCAAATTTTCAAATATTTAATTTAATAAAATATTTTCTTAAAAAATAAAGTTTAATAAAAACTTGTCACACTTAATAAAAAGTGAGTTTTAAGAAAAGATTAAATCCTTGATCACTTAATTAGGATGTTTACTTGTTTGTACACACCTTAAGTGATAATGATATAAATGAAAAATACCTGAACTTAAGAATTCGTTTTTCGTTGTTTTCGTAAATGCTTGTTTTTACATATTGTCGTAATCAAAACAAAGCGAGACTGAAAAGTAAAAGTAACGTTTTTAGGCATCATTGCATTAACAAAAACTATATACTTTAGGAGTTAAAAGTGTAAATATGCTAAACTTATAATATTATGTGCTAAAAAGGTAAATGTTCCAAACTTAGAAACTCTAAAGATCACTTTTGTCATTTATGAAACTATATGAATGAAAGTTAGATAATAAAACCTATTTTCTAAATTTATATAAATTAGAAGGACTATTTTTGCCAATTGAAACTAAAGGATGTAAGATATAAATAATAAAAGAACATACTAACTTTTGAGGAATTTCTTATATAAATATATCATGTTAGTATGGACCTTTATACAAAGATGTTCTATCTCGATATTACGTTCTGATTGAGTGGTTGGGTTTACGATTTAAAGTGCCCTCGCTCCTCAAACGTTTATAGAATGACTTCTGAGTATGATGGCCCGAACAATGATACTATAATTATCAGAAATTATAAAACCAAGAATACATAATTAATACTTAAGAATATTGAACTCAAAAATCAAAGACTTAATACTATATAAAATATGTTAATCCAAGTTTGTATGAGACCAAGTTCTTGTTTGTAAGCCCAAGTTGTTCTTTGTGATATAAATCTGCCAAGATACAGAATTACTGGATATAAGGTGAGTTCATAGCCTCACTAAAGTATACTACTTTCATGATTCGAAAACCCGTGAGGGGGATATATGCTAAATTGGAATACAAGTATTTTTTATATGCTTCCCGGATATGTTTATTGACACTATGTTTACTGCTGCCTTGAAATTCCCTTTTTAAATGTGAATCGCTATTCATTTCTTGGAAAAACGAGCACTGATATCGTAAATAGTACTATTTGGGGACTGACATCCCTTGTCTGGGCAAGTCGCACTTACTAGAACCTTTGTGGTCAAACAAGCATACTTTATTTTTCAGACAGGATAGTTTGGCAGACTTCCTCATAAGGGCAATTGTTGGTTTCTGATATGTCTAGCTGCGGTATCATAAGCTTAGTGCAATAATTCATTAATTAGTTTTGCGGGCGAATAACGAAGTAGCTCAGGAAAGAGGATCTTGTATTCAAAAATGATTTCAAACCTATGAATTCACTTAACCATTGTGTTGATTTTAAGCATATATTTCAGGTGTTGATAATTGATAGCATGGAGCAGCATAATGATGACGTGGAGAGATATAGACTTGAGAATTTTTATCATTCAAACATATTTTCTAGATCTCACGAACCTGTGATGTACAAAGTATGTACAGTTGTTTTATTGCAAATATCTGATTTTGAATGATAATTGATAATAAATAAATAAAGTTTATTAAAATGCTCTTTCGAGTTGTTTTCTATCATTGTGACTTTTATTCCATGAAGTAATACCCCAATACTATTGTTCCGCTGTGTCAAGGTAAAAATAGGGGTGTTACAGTTGATGACAGCTATCCAGATCTGCTTTGTCAGAGATAATTATTTGCATATTTCAACCAAATCTTAATGGTTTCTTCTCGAGCTTCTTTTATCTTTATGGCTTTACTGGTACGAGCCGCGACCTTAAGTCTTGTTCGTATATTTTCGAATTTATTCATCAATACTAGGTCAACAAGTGGTTCTTTCATCAAACTTGGCTTTGCTCACAATATATTGATAAGATAACTTGATTTAGTGTACATAAAAGGAAAATTAAAAGGAAATGTTGTTTATATGTTTTTGAGATGAAAGTAGTCATGAATTACGTAGTTAGGGCATCTACTATGGTAAACCTTTCATGAGGTTTATAATTGTGATAAACATTAATTTCTAGACATTTTAGTCTTATAAAGATATCTCCACTAAGTATCAACCATTTCAAATTTTATAAACCTCTCACATAATTCAAATGCATTAAACTATAAAAAAGTCCAAGATCTTAGACTTCTTCATACCACACAAGCATGGAATAGATGCTCACTATGGTTTACGAGTTCTTAGACCTCTTCATAATTTTATAAACCTTAACATGAACTACCATAGTTTTTTCTGGGTCAACCCAAAAATCGAACCGAACCGACCAAAAACCGAATTTGAATTCGTTCGATTCTCGGATTGACCCGAATAACCCGAATTATCCGAATTTTTCTAAAAAACATATAATTAATTTAATATTTAACAAAAAAATACTTCAACTATTAAAATTGTATTTTTATATTAAGATTAAATTTTAATAATTATTTTTTATATATAAAAAAATATATAAAAATATATATTTGTATAACTTTGGTTTTTAGTTCGATTTTTGGGTCCAATTTCTAAACCCATATCCAACCCGAAAATCAAATTTATAGTTCGGTTCGGTTATGACCCACAACCTGAATTCTATTTCGGTTCAGTTACAATTCGGTTCGCTTTTCGGATTTTATGGGTCAAACCCAAACAATGGGCACCCTTAAGTGGATGCCCTTAGAGCATCTTCAATGAGGAAAAACTTTAGTGACTTTTTGCATTTAAAACATTTAATGTTTACTATAATAATAGCTCATGACTTTGAACAATGACTTTTAATTCAAGTCCTTTTGAAAAGTTTTATAAAAAGCTATTAGTCCAATACCAAAAATCACTTATAAATAATTTTATTAAATACTAGTAAAAAGCTATTAACATTTGTATACATCGAAGATGCTCTTAAGTTTAAAAAAAAACTTGATTTTAGTGGTTAGCAGCAAATCTTTTAAAATGCGTATATTATTCTTTACACAACATAATCTAATATTTCGTCTCCCTTTCCTCCAAAAAAAAAGTGAAGACTAAAAAAAAACCTATTATTTTCCTCTACAATCATTTTTTCTTTCTTAAAAGATAAACTCAAAAACACAGACAACCAGTGACGAAATCAAGACCAAAAATAACTGAGGGCATAAATTTTTTTGAACCCTAACTAAATAAACTAAAAACACATTTCGTTACACCGAGTACAGTTAAAATATATTTAAAATAATTTTTTTCTTCAAAAAAACAGTAAATCGAAAAAATTCATAAGTGTCACAGACACCCGCGAAACACCGTCCCGAAAACAAAGAAATTATTTTTTTTCCCGCTCAAATTATACAAGTCGATCAATGCAGGCCTTCGGCAGCCCGAGAAGTGTGAGGGCTTGGACTCTCTTTCTCTATTATATATACGCGCGCCCCAAATCTACAGACTTCCATACAAAACAACACCAAAACCCAAAGGATCAAACATAAAACACCACAAAACACCAAGGACCCATAACAAACACCCACTCATACACAATTTCTTGTTACCAAAGAAAACTAAAAAAAGAACTTATAAAAACAATCACTGATCGGAAAACCCACAACTAAACAAACAAAAAAAACAAAAAAACTCCGGTGAATGTCAGGGATGGAAAGAATTCAAAGAATGTTAGCTGGTGGTGGTGGTGGGTTAGGTCACGCGCCTCCAGATTCACCTACTTTAGATACATCTGAACAAGTTTACATCTCTTCACTTGCACTCTTGAAGATGCTTAAGCACGGTATATTTTGATATTTATTTCTAGGGTTTTTTTTTAAAAATATTTTTCTGTAACTTAATTGATATCTGTTGTTTTTAATTTAGGTGATGATTAGGTTACTCATATTTATATAATTATAATGTTCAAGATATAAAACGAACAAACAATTGTTTAGGGGGTGTTTGTTTCGGCTTATATAGCTCGCTTACGGTTTATTTAGTTTTGTGGATTATTTGAAACGATTTGGCTTATTGTAAAGGTTTATTATGTCATAATCAACTTATATAAGCCACAAAAAGTTAGTAAACCATAAGCGGTTATATAAGCCGAAACAAACATCCCCAAGGCGATTTTCCAGCCTTATTCCTATTAATAAACTCATATAAGGGCTGTTTGGATTAGCCAACTTAGCCTGCTAATGGGCATATTTGACTTTGGAAAAGCTGATAAGCTGACTTTTTAGAGCTTATTGGCTTAAGCCAATAAGGGGAAGTTGATAAGGTCATAAGCTCCAATAAGTGAGCAAATCGGCTTTTACAAAGTCAAATAAACCCATTAGCCGGCTTAGTTGGATAATCCAAACACCCTAATAAGCTTATTAATACGATACTTCTTGTGAGTGAGTGTTTGATTACTAAGCTACCTTGCTGGTTAAAGTTATTCATCTAATATATATAGACACTCAGAAAATGTAAATTAATGATTCTAAAATGTAAGGGTGTTTGGATAAGTTTATTTTATGGGCTTACGAGCGGAAAAGCAGATAAAGCTCACATTTTTCAGCTTATAAACTGCTTATCACCTTGAGCCTGTTGCTCAAGTCCATAATCTATTAATAATAAGTTGAAAAAGTGAGCTTAATTGGTTTTTCCATATCTTAAGAAGCTCAGAAGCGCATAAAATAAGCTAACCCAAACACCAAGTACTCAACTTGACCACTATTCCTGTCTTTTATTGTGTATTAAACTCTTTTTAACATACTAAATTTTAGTTTTCTAATGTATGTGTCATCAAATGTATCCAACTTTACCCATAAGGATACACTGAATAGGACGTTTATATTTTCACTAGGGGAAAAAATAGTTTTGTACAGACTAAAGGAAAATCCATTTTCAGATCATTATCTCAATTACATATATGGAAAATTATAAAAAGGTTGCTCCTTTATAGGCTTCACTCCTGTTTACACGATGAATTTGTAGTGTTGTGATGTTCTTTTGGTGTGATATGCAGGGAGAGCTGGTGTCCCTATGGAAGTTATGGGATTGATGCTTGGTGAATTTGTCGATGAGTATACGGTTCGTGTTGTCGATGTGTTTGCTATGCCGCAGAGTGGGACTGGTGTCAGTGTTGAAGCGGTTGATCATGTTTTCCAGACCAACATGCTTGATATGCTTAAACAGACTGGAAGGTTAGTTTTTTTGTTGTTTACGTGATTAGTTTGGTTGCCATTATGTGTTCGTTACTAGAGTTGAGGGACCAGTAGTTGGAAGTTAGAAAAGTTATCTATAGATTGTTGGAATTTGAATCTTTAGCCGTGTAAAGGTGTCAATTTTAAGTAATAAGAATGGATCTAGTGTCTTTTGGGAACCGTTTGAGATGAATTCTAGCGTTTTAAGGAGTTATAAATACTATGTTTTTTTTCATACACCGACAAAAGTGTGGTTCACTTTTATATGGCATTTGTGTTTCCTTTGCCCCTAATTAAATAGCGTGGCACTTTAAGGAGGGATATCACTAGAAGGGGCTGGAACCATGGATATTTTTACTCTATGGTGAAAGAACTTGCAAGTTATGAGCAAGTTGGCACAGCATTAGGAGGCGGGGATTCCAAAAGCTCATATGCCCTCATGGCCACAATCTAATAGAGAACATATATTTTATACCTTAAACACGATGAATGATATTAATGCAACACGGCTGTAAAGATATTTGAAGTCAAATGTTGATTATGGGGGCTTAGAGGACGTGATAGACGAGCTTGAGTTGCAATCTCTCTTAAATTTTGAGATCTTCCATTTAGACATTTAGTATGATGATATTGTCTCATGAACTTGTGGAACATGTCAAGAACAGAATCAGCTACTTACATAGATTCAAATTACTAGTGAACTTTGTTCTCGTTTCCTGCAAAATTTACTTCTTTTTTCTAGTCTGTTTCTGTAGCGTGGAAATATTGTCCTATGATTAATTTCAGAAGTTAGGTATTGCAAATATTTTTCAAGTGTTTGATTCTCGGTGTTTTCCCATACTAAAGTATTGTTAGTAGATTGCTTTGTTGTTTCACATGATATAGGTTTTTATATATCATCCAGCTCCCTTGTTATTTATAGACTTTCATTGCAATATGTGTTCTCTTGTGAGTATTTGCACATGAATATAATGAAGTTCACTGCTTCTTGTATACCTCCCTAATGCTAACATTTTGCGTCTGAATCATTTGCTATATGTTCTTAAATGATGGCCGTGTCGTGATATTATTCTAGTAACATTGTTTTTTTTAAAGATGCGTTGATATATATGTGTGTCGATAACGTTACTTATATGCCCAGCCTCTCTTTTATATGTTGCTTTATGTTCTACAATATTAACGGTTTATCTAGCTTGATTGATTCTTCTATTTATTACCAGACCTGAAATGGTGGTTGGGTGGTACCATTCACATCCTGGATTTGGCTGTTGGTTATCTGGAGTTGACGTTAACACACAACAGGTGCTGGATTCATGTCTTTTTGTTTTTGTTTACCATGCATATGCTTAATATCTTGCCAAAAAAAAAAAACTTCTTACCATTCAGTCCATCAATAATAAGTACAAATCTTTAAGTAATCTCTATATGTAGTCATCCTTTCACCATGAATATGATTTTCTTTACAACGTATGCTAATCTAATTATGATGCGTCTTTGGTATGCTCAGAGTTTTGAAGCTTTGAATCAACGAGCTGTTGCAGTGGTTATAGATCCAATCCAAAGTGTTAAAGGGAAAGTTGTCATAGATGCATTCCGCACAATCAACCCTCAAACCATGATGCTTGGTCAAGAGCCGCGCCAGACTACCTCTAATCTTGGTCATCTGAACAAACCATCCATTCAAGTAAGTACATATAACACCACACTACTGTCTTAAGTACATGTAGCGAATATGGGTGGGTGAGAATGTTGGAGTAACAGGTTAAGATGGGTTCAGGCTTTTATGTTGAGGTTTCCTTTAGCAAAGAATTAGTTTGACCCATTTGAGACAGATCACAACCCAAATTGACCCATTCATGTATATATGTATGGATCAAAATTGCCACCAGTAGTCTTGAGCATGATTTTTTTAATCTTTATCATCTTATGGACGTGGTATGTTTTTTGCAGGCACTGATTCATGGTTTAAACAGGCATTATTACTCGATAGCCATCAATTACAGAAAGAATGAGCTTGAGGAGAAGATGCTATTGAACCTTCACAAGAAGAAGTGGACTGATGGACTAACCCTTGAACGATTTGATGCTCATTCCAAAACCAACGAGGTGACTGTCCAGGTAAGGCTATCGATTTCCTGCAGAATATATATGATACTTTTGTTTTTTTCGGGGATATAAAGCCATAGATGACACATAATGTGAAATTGTGACGATCCTTGTAAATTTGTGAATACCATCCTTATATTTTGTTCAAAAACCTGTTATTGGTTTGGCTATCGGTTTCCTGCAGAATATATATGATACTTTTGTTTTTTTTGGGAATATAAAGCCACAGATGACACATAATGTGAAGTTGTGACGATCCTTGTAAATTTGTGAATACCATCCTTATATTTTGTTCAAAAACCTGCTATTGGTTTTAGTTTGTGAACGTTGTTCTTCTTATTGTGCAGGAAATGCTGGGTCTAGCTATTAAATATAACAAAGCGGTTCAGGAAGAGGACGAGCTGTCCCCAGAGAAACTAGCAATTGCTAATGTTGGGAGGGAAGATGCTAAGAAGCATCTTGAAGAACACGTCTCTAACCTAATGTCATCCAACATCATTCAGACATTGGGTACCATGCTTGACACCGTTGTCTTTTAAATTTGGAATTGTATGTTTCATGTATTGTGTACCTTGAAATTGTCTTGCAAGTGATTTAGAAAGCAACAGTTCTTTGTTTATGACTTCGATCCTTAATTTTAAGATTTATGCTATTTTAAGTCTTCATATTGTTGTTAGGAACCTGATTTATTTTTTACTGTTCCTTGGCATCCACACTGAGAATGATCTAATGTAGATGTTATTCTTATTCAGAGGCAAATCATCTAAACATCTCCGATTTTTCTATTCAATATAGATCTGTTCTAAAGTTCTCAAATAATTACAATGCCTACCTACTGGTATGTATAAATCCATTTTCGTTACACCCTTGCAACCCTTCTTTAATGTTCAAAACCAGCGAGTCTTTACCATGGTTTTCTGTAAGTTGCTTGAGATCTGAAGCACTGACATTCATACAACGGATATTTAGGTCTTTCAAGCACTTAAATGAAACAGCTATTTCATATATCCATGGCGTCGGAGGTCAAGATATTGAGTTTTGCGAAACCCACGTGGCAATCCCTTTAGACTCGAGATAGGGGAACCTCTGAGCCACAAAAGACGTTTCGAGTAAAACACATGGACAGTCGCATGCTATGTCATACAATCAAGCTCATACCATTTACGCAAACCAAAGAAATAGAGTTGTTCTGGTCATCATTCTTGTGTATGTGCGGAATAAGGCAGTCAAACACAGTGTCATTTTGCTCATGTGGAGACTTCATATCTTTTGTCTACATTTTTATTAAACAAAATAACAAAGATTTATATAATTACTATACGAATCAGAAACAACAAAAAGAGAAACTAGAAACGTGAATACATCTAGCTAAAGATAGTTCTTGATCGGAGCAAAATCAAACCATTGCAGGCCTGAAATTTCTCACTGGATCAACTCCTGAACAGTCTATTACCACCATTTGCTCCGCTGTTCTTGACACCCATTAAATCGTGCTCAAATGCTAAGCCACTTGTTGAGAATAATTTGACGCTTGGTATGCAACACATCATACATATACAAAATCAAAAACCGTGTAGAGTTTTCCTTATGAAATTCATCAGATTTACAGAAAGGAAAATGAGATTCACTCCGTATCACTATATATGCAGGCATGGCATTATTCACAGTTTCCAACTTTCCTTCTCATTCTAAAAAGTTCAGCAAAAAATCCTTAATCTTTGTGTGCAGGGTGAGTTGCATTTGCTCTTTTTAATTAGCTATATATTGAGTGCACGGGTAGGAGAGTCGAATATCACCTTGTTTTAAAGGTTGTACAATTAAATTTTAAGCGACTCTTTAAGGACTCTTTTCACAATAATCGCTGACACTACATACTTTCTTGCTGTCTTCTATCTTGGCACTAAAACTGAAATTGATTGACCATTCACAGACCCACATCCCATATTATCATCTGTTGCTGCCTCTGCTTCATATCTTTCAATGAAGAACGCTGGTCGTTTAGGCTCAGGTAGATGTATATTTTCATTTGTAAGCATATTAATAACTTCTGACATGGTCGGGTCTGTCCGTTCCATGGTCTTGAACGCACAAGAGATCCACATGAACGCATGTCATTACTTGCGTATGAGAGTATGAACTTTCCAGTATCGAATCCATGAACTCTAAACCTCTACCTTTATTCCACAGTTCCCATGCCTGAATCAGATCAGTATATTTTTCAATGTATGGTACATCATAGCTCCCATGATTCATCTTGCTGCTTACGATCTCAAGTAACAAAACACCAAAACTGAATACGTCTGTCTTGGTTGAAACGGCGCCGTTCATCATATACTCTGGTGGCATATAACCACTATATCAATCAAATAAAAAAGATTAGCGCTTTGAAGTTTTTGTTGTCATCACTTATAGATAAATTGAATATTAATCATGTGCTCACCGTGTTCCAACAACTCTACTTGTATTTGCTTGGGACTCATTTCTATCAAATAACTTCGCCATGCCAAAATCTGATATTTTGGGGTTCAGGTAGCTGTCCAGCAAGATGATACTGGCTTTCAAGTCTCTATGGATTACCATCAGCCTTGAAAACTTATGAAGATACAGAAGCCCTTGGGCAATACCTTCTATGATTACAAAACGATCCGTCCATCTAATTAATTCTTTCTTACTAGGATCTGCAAACGAGTATCAACTACCAAACAACCAACCGAGTTCATATACAATATATACCCTACAGTACTGAATCTTACCAAATAGAAAGAAGTCTAAGCTATTATTAGGCATGTACTCGTCTACAAGGATTTTCTCTTGCTTCTCGGTACAATACCCTAAAAGCCTCACAAGATTAGTGTGTTGAAGTTTAGCAATGAGTTCGGTTTCATTCTTAAACTTCAGCGACTCCTTGACCCGAGCCTTTTGATAGTCGCTTTACTGCAATCTCTTGACCATCAAGTAATTTTCTCTAAAAAAGTAGCATCACATGCATGAGTGTTTACATAAGATATTCCTAATTAGAGTATCTGTAGAAGTTTACCTTGTATACTGCTCCAAATCCCCCCTCTCCTAGTTTATTAGTGCTTGAGAAATTGTTTGTTGCAGACATGATGCTTTTAAAGGTGAAGTAATGCAGCTCATTTTTATTATCCCCATGTGTCCCTTCACTATTGTACAAGCGTCTCAGCTTATGTAAAAACAGCTTCTTGATTTTCTTGGCTTCCCCTAAATCGTTAATAGAGTAAACAGGTGAAGGTCGGATTTTTGATTAAATTCTTGTAGCAGAGGTATCTTAGTTAACATTACAGCATCCTGAAGCCGGATTTCATACACTATCTTTGTGTAGGTTCCCTATATTTTACATGAATTTATTGATCACGTACGGTTTCCCTTATGATCTAGTTTGCTGCTAGGAGTCCCTCTAGCCAAATTGATAATCCATAAAAGTCCCAATAGAAAACATACTAGAACTTAGTCTTAGTTATCTTATCTAAACTTGTAAAGCATTTATGAATTTCATTTTAAGACTTCCAAATTAACAATACATAAAACTTATTTCAGATTGGATACAAGTTTTACTTGACCATCTTAATGTAAAGTTATATTTCACTGTACTTATTATTTGGGAAAAACATTTCACTGTACTATTGTTTCATTTAGAGTTTAGTTTGTTTCTTTGAAATTTTCACCAAACACCAAAAAAGGAAAGAAACATAAAGTATGGGTCATATGGAAAATTCAGCACAATAAAGATTACAACTTTAATTTATAACACCTTAAAGACAAATAAGAATCCTATCCAACTACAATCATGATATATACTCCGTAACTAAAACTCAAGTTAACAAAAACCATTTACAGTGATAGACTACCTAATCTGATAATTCATCAAAGCTAGCGGCAGAATAGACTTATGCGGATTCAGATACTTCTTGTAGACTGCTTTTAGCTTATGGTCTCTTGCACGATCAGCATGAAAGCTCAACAAACTCTTTGCACAATCACTTACTTGATCTTCACTGTATCCGGTGTAATGTTTAAGTGTTTCAGTCCACACTGGTGTCTTATTAAGCGTGCACCTAGCAGCATACACAGCTGATGCAGCAAGTTTTGAAGGGTTATTTCTGATGGTAAGGGAATAGTTCATCAAACCAAGCTCAGTGAATAAGAACACCATATCCTCCATCTTTTTGTCAGATGGAAGTGAGGCTTTAGCATATCGAACCGCGAAGACATAAGGCGTTGGTACAGAGAGATACCAATCTAAACTACTAAGAATAGCCTTTTCCATAGCAAGAATTTGCTCTCTTGAGTATGGACTACCTGATATAACAATCATATCCTCAACCAGTAGCTGACATATTTCCTCATACTTGGAAGATATAAGCAATGCGCAGATACAAACCAAATGAAGTTCAGTTCTGGCAATAGTTGTGACGGCCAGAAATCTATCAAGGATATTGATTGCGAGATAAAGAGTCTCTGGCATGAAGCCACTCTTATAGTGAACTTCCATTATCAAGTCGAGCATGTAAGCTCGAATCTCAACATCAATATCAGGTTGGAAATTTATGTAATCCGTAAAACTCCCTTCGGTCTCCCTGTCCTTGTAGATCATGTAGATTTCTTCCACATATTCAACCTGACAAAGCTCGTTGTTCATGTCAAACTCGTCAATATCTATGATGACATCATGATCTTTGTTTTGTGTGGTAGCGATCTCACTAGTAACTGATGGAGACTTTTTATGTTTCTTGGAGACATCATCAGTCGTCCCAGCATTCACTCGATTGAATGGATTTGTAATCTCAGCAAGGTGTCGACGTCTTTTTGTTTCACGTTGTGCAATAATCGGTTGACGATAATCAACATCAGATGTCATGGTATTTGCTTCGTTCACGTATTGAACCTCGTCATCATCTATGATGATGATATGATCATTGTTTTTTGTGGTAGCGATCTCACTAGCAACTGCCTTTCGACGTCCAACCTGAACAAGCTCATTGTTCTTGTCAAACTCGTCATCATCGATGATTACGTATTCAACCTCGTCATCATCTATGATGATTACATGATCTTTTGGTTTCTTTGGATTTGCAATGTCATCAAGGGCTCGACGTCTTTTCCTATGGCATTGTGCGATAATCGGTCGAAGATGCTCAATAGCACAAGTCATGATATCTTCTACACCTCGAATACAAATCACCCCAAAAAGAGCTTGGCGGTGGAAGAATGAAGATGCGAATGAGAGCGTTTTTATTTTTGGGAGGATTGGAAGAATGAAGATGCGAATGGTCTTAGTCTTAGTTAGGTATTTATAAGGTTTGAGTTTGAATAAGGCGGTTGGATGAGATGCGAATGTCGGTTTGATTACTTGAGAGACACGCTTTTAGGTTAATTCACGAGTTTGTTGCATAGATGGTATTAGGGGTGTCAAACGGGTTATCGGGTCGGGTTTGAGGATTATCGGGTCGGGTTTGAGGCTTATCGGGTCGGGTGTTATCGGGTTTTGAAAAATAAAAAACTAACCCGCAACCCGACCTTATAAGATATCGGGTCTATCGGGTTCGGGTCTATCGGGTTGCGGGTTATAGGATCGGGTTATCGGGTTGAGTGTTAATCTAATCCCAAAAATATCCTCATCTACTACGTTTTATATTAGCTTCAATCTTGAACCATGAGAGTACCAGTAGAGATTATTTCCTATATATGTCACATAAGTACATAATGAAACAAATCAACCATATCATAGATATGCATTGAATTTTAAGCAGTTGGGAATCCCATGCAATAGCAAGAAACGCAACTTGGGATTTAGGTGCTCATATTTAAGCAGTAAGCAGTAAGCGCATTTAGGTGCTCATATATTTAGGTGCTCATATATTTACATGGTATAGCAAGAAACGAAGATTGAAATGCTGCTAAAAACATGCAATAGCATGTAACGAAATTAGAGATGCTCATTATCATGCAGAAAACTTACTAGCTAAAATAATCAAGCAAGACAAAAGAAACAATTCAGTTATTTTAAAAATTTTAATGGGTCATAATATTTTATCGGGTTTATCGGGTCAACCCGATAACCCGATAACAAACAAAATAAAATCCTAACCCGACCCTATTAGGTTATCAGGTCTATCGGGTTGACCCGATAAACCCGATAAGCTATGTTTAACCCGAATCAACCCGACCCTATAAGAGCTTATCGGGTTCGGGTCGGGTCGGGTCGACCCATTTGACACCCCTAGATGGTATGTATAGAGTTGAGATCCTATAGACACGATATATAGCACAGATCAAATGAGACAATCTGGGTCATCCCTTTATTTTGCATTTAATGGTCAAGATTACACCCACTTTTTACTAATTAAAAATATAAATAGAATTTTAGAAATTAAAAATTCATTTTTTTCTTTAAAAAAACACACAGAGCTCTCTCTGAGCTCAAAACCGTTCGTTTCGTTTTTTCCGTTATCAAAACCGGCGACCACCACCTCCTCCATAACTGTTTTTTCCGGCGACCTCAACCACCACAACAACCTCTATAACCGTTTTTTCCGGCGACCTCAACCACCACAACTCCCTAATCACAGATCTTCCTAATCACAGATCTATAAACCTTAATATTTCCGGCGACCTTAACCACCACAACAACCTCCATTCCATTTTTTCCGGCGACCTCAACCTCCACAACTACCTTCCCTAATCACAACTACCACAAATATGGCTGATGACGATGCGATTGATGCAGATTCAAGTATAGTTCAATACGAAGAAGATGAAAACCCTATGACTCAGAATCAAATTGAAGAGTCAAATGTTGAAGCCAATATCATTCAAACTCCAGGTAAATCATATATGATTCATTCAATATACAAAACAAGTGATTCATGATGAATCATATATGTTTCATTCAACATACAAACATATATAATTCTGTTAAAATAGTCACTCTTTAAAACACTGTAATTGGTAAAGGAAATTAACTTCAAAAACAATTTGGATGAATCATGTATGTTTCATCATGAAACATATATGTTTCATTATGAAACATATATGATTCATCATGAAACATATATGTTTCATTCAATATACAAACAATTGATTCAAAATGAATCATATATGTTTTATTTTGAATCAATTATTTGTATATTGAATGAATCATGTATGTTTCATAATGAAACATATATGTTTCATTATGAAACATATATGATTCATCATGAAACATATATGTTTCATTCAATATACAAACAATTGATTCAAAATGAATCATATATGATTCTATGATTTTGTTAAAATAGTTATTCTTTAAAACATTGTAATTGGTAAAAACTTCAAAAACAAGTTGGATGAATCATGTATGTTTCATCATGAATCATATATGTTTCATGATGAAACATATATGATTCAACATGAAACATACATGATTCACTATAAAAATAATTTACTAAAACAAAACCTAAATGTTATTGTTTAACAGTTCCAAGGAGCACTCCAACTTTGTTCCCAGAAGGCGAGACCCCTGGAGGAACGATATACTGCGAACCATATGTCGAAACGCAGTACCTACCTTTTGTGCGGCAAACTTTTGATACAATAGAGCAAGGTGTCGATTTTGTAACACTTACGCTGAAAAGGCAGGGTTTGAAGCTAAGATGACATGCCAAAAGAAAACAAAAAGTGGTTTGGTGAAATCAAAGTATGTCATGTGTAATCAAGAAGGGAATCCAAAGGAGATAAATATTAACTCATTGGATCCTCAACAAAATGATAAGCAAGTTAGAAATACAAGGCATAGACTAACGGGTTGCCATGCGAGAATTAAGATTGCTTTGATAGTCGTACCTGAAAGTATGAAGTAGTTACATTCGATCCGAGACACAACCACCGAATGATTCCGAAAGAATTTGAGCATCTTACAAAGAAACAACGAAAGATGACTCAGGCGGAAAAAATGTTTGTTATAAAAGCTTCAACAATGAAACTTGGTGAAACAAAGGCGCACCACTTGTTTTCTACGATGAAAGGGGGTTCTCAGTATGTTCATGGCACGACTGACGATTTTAAGAATCATATCAGAGACGTTAATGAGGTTATAGGAGAAAGTGATGCACATATGTTGATAGAGAAGATGGAAAATAGGAAGTTGTTTGCGCCAAACTTTACATTTCAGTATAAGGTTGAAAACGGCGTGTTAGTTGCACTTTTTTGGGCAGATGAAGTTGATAAATGCAACTACAATGAGTTTGGTGATGTAATATCATTTGACGCAACATTCAGAACGAATAAGTAAGTTGTTAAATAAAAACTTTTTCTTGTAGAATTCTGTATGGTTTACTATGAAACATATATGTTTCAAGATGAAACATATATGATTTATTATGGATCATGTATGTTTCATCATGAAACATACATGATTCATGATGAATCATATACGTTTCATGATGAATCATATATGTTTCATCATGAATCATATATGTTTCATTCTGAAACATATATGTTTCATCATGAAACATGTATCTAATGAACCATGTATCTAATCATTCTCATCTGATTATGATTTACTTAATTTGCAGGTACGACATGGTTTTTGTTTCATTCACCGCCATAGATAATCACAGAAAGTCGGTGACAGTCGGCGCATGATTGCTGTTATGTGAATACACATAAGCTTATATATGGCTATTAACTTCATTCTTGACTGCTCACCCAAAGCAACCCGATATGGTTGTAACAGATCAAGATGGGGCAATGAAGCGAGCAATTGAAGCAGTGTTTACGCAGTCTAAACATAGATTATGCATGTGGCACATCATGCAAAAAGTTCCATCAAAGGTGAATTTCATTTACCATAAGTCTGTATTTTTCTTTTAGAATTCTGTATGTTTTATCATGAATCATATATGTTTCATGATGAAACATACATGATTCATGATGAAACATATATGATTCATGTTGAAACATATATGATTCATGATGAATCATGTATGATTCATGATGAACCATGTATCTAATCATTCTCGTATGGTTATTTTTACAGATATGTAAAGAAACATATGAAGAAACAAATTTCAAAGAACGTTTCAACAAACTTGTGTGGAATATGTTCATAGAGCCTAAGGACTTTGAAGAAAGATGGAATAAATTAATCGAAGACTTCAAATTGCAAGACCACAAGTGGATGAAGAAGATGTTTACCCTTCGAGAAATGTGGTTACCGACATACTTTATTACCTCTCCTTTGTTTGGCTTAATGAGAACCACTTCCAGATCCGAGAGTGAAAATGCATTTTTCAAATGTTTCACGAATCATGGGTCAATATTACTCAATTTCATGATGTGCTATGAAGCTGCCATGGAAAGGCAAAGACACAGGCAAGAGTTTTCAGACTTCAAAACATTTGAAGCAGCTTCAAAACCTTATACAAGGTTAGAGATGGAAACACATGCGGCTAAGATATATACTAGGAAAATATTTCTGCTTGTTCAAAAGGAAATAATGGAATCGATTTGGGCTTGTCAAATAGTAGAGCTTAGAACGGAAGAGGGAGTTGAGACGGTTCATGTTAAAGACACGAGGGCAGGGGAGTACCGGACAATTTATACCGAGGAATGAAAAGAGATGGTTATACAAGAAGAAGACAAGGTTGCTACCTACAAGGTTAGTGAGTGAAATCAATTAAATGTTGTTGCTGTTTCCAAAATAGTATACGATTCATTCACCATGAAACATATATGATTCATGTTGAATCATACATGTTTCTTGATGAAACATATATGATTCATCATGAAACATGTATGATTCATCCTGAAACATATATGATTCATGATGAAACATACATGATTCATAATGAATCATATATGTTTCATGGTTAATGAATCATTAATTGTTGTTACTGTTACCAAAATGATGTATGATTCATCATGAATCATATATGTTTCATGATGAATCATACATGTTTCCTGATGAATCATACATGTTTCCTGATGAATCATACTGATGACGTATAGTCCCCAGCCGGGTCATGAACCCGGCCCACGGGTACTACCCATATCCGGCCCATCACAGATGGGTGGGAATAATGTTATTTGAGCTTATGGGCTTGGATGAACAGTAACCACACACACGTGTGCGGCCCACGGCCCGGCATGCCCGGTGCAGGGTTAGACAGAATCATACTCCTACTATGATTAGGATTTATCCCAAAGGAGAGGATATTTACTCACCATAATTAGAAGATAACAATCAATCTAAATCTGGTGATTATCCTTGCCTTGGGGCCGAAGCATCAGTGACAGCCCATTAGGGTTTCACTGCCTATAAAAGGAACCCCCAAGGGTTCCACAAAGGTATTACATTCTACACTCTCAACTCTCATCCGATTCCTATAACCCTAACCGATTACTTACTCTCACGCTAGAGTCTAATCGTGGGAAACATTCCCACGGTAAGCCTAACGCGTGTTGTTTAGTGTGCAGGATCCCAACCATACGATTCACTTGGTGCAGGAGCCGGAGTCCAGCCAACCCGAATTAAGCCTAATTCGGGTCTAGCAAGGATCACCCAACTTTTGTATCAACAAGTTGGCGCCATCCGTGGGACCATTACACTAAGCTAGAGCAAAAATCTCATCTTGAATTTTCAATGACAAAGGGGCATCCACTGGGAAATCCCAGGAACACAAATCCTGGAAATCGGAAGTCCCAAGGGGAAGGGATACTCATTCCCAATCGATCCCCTAGCCATCAAGCTGGCGGGCCAAACAGCCGGAGTGGTCTTCAGTCCATGGGGGTGACAAGCACGTTCTCCATGACCCCACCACCTACTTCGACCTTCGATAATCCTGATCTAGGGAGTGCGCCCAATTTCCCTTTAACAAGGAGCCGCGCAGACCATCAACCAAGGAAGAAGTAGAGGTCGAACCACTCAGCGAGGAAGATCTCACTCGAGTTCTCACGCAGAACTTTGATAGGATCGTCCCAGGGATTGCATCAAGGTTGAATCTAGGGAGGGACCTCTAATCTAGACTCAACTTTGGCAATGCCGGACCAAGCACCTCTTCTCAAACTCAGAGGAAGAGAAGGACACGACCTCAGGAGCGGAGCCTCTTTGAGGAAACTCCACAACCTAGGAATGTGTTTGAACGCACAGGGGATCGTCTCATGCAAGAACTAATACAGTCCAAAGAAGAGGGAGAGAAGTCCGACGGTTCACCCGAACGACCAGATCTGGAACTGACCAGAACCAATCGCCGCACAAGCGTATGGGATAGGATGAATACCGGGAAGATGGCTCCTGGCTCTTTTCACAAGAGCGGCCCTCACCCAAAAGATGGGGCACCACCTCCTTCTCCCGGTCCATCAGGAGAGGACTCAGATGACCATCCGCCCAAGCGTCGCCGACCTAGGCGTACTCCTCCACCACCACCAGACAATGAGGAGTACTATGGCGGTCCCTATTACCGAGAAACGGAAGCAAAAGATCTTTCCCAACCGTGGTGTGACCCTAGTCTCACCCGTCCATGGGCAGACCCCAGGGAAGATCCTTTCACTCTCCGCATACGGGATTACTCCAAGGACACAAAACTTCGCATGCTGGCGTGTGTCAAGACTTATAATGGAACTGGTGATCCGGATGATCACCTCAAGATATTTGATACGCAGGCAAAAATTGAGCGATGGACCATGCCTATATGGTGCCAAATGTTCAATTCAACCTTGATCGGCAATGCTCGTGACTGGTTTGAAGGACTTCCTCCGTGAAGCATTGATAGCTTCACTGAATTACGCACTGCGTTCAAGAATAATTATACTCAGCGAAAGAAGTATAATAGGGACCCGGTCTCATTGGCAACCGTCAAGCAAAGGCCGGGGGAGTCTACGGAAGCCTTCACCGAACGCTTCAATGACGAGTGCACATGCACAAAGACAATGCCGGAAATCCTGAAAATTTCTGACTATATGCATGCCATAACAGACAGGGAACTAATAGGACGTCTCAATGACAAGCGTCCGGAGAGGTATGACGACCTCATGGAAAGGGTCAGAAACTTCATAGAAGGAGAAACCGCGGTTGCCGCGGCCTATCCTTCAAAAGGAAACAGCTACCGATCGAACAACCAGTCCAGGAGACAGTCGGGCGGTCAAAACAACCAGAACAATGGTAGGGGCTCAGATTACAAGAGCCAAAACAAGGGAGGACGGCCGGACGATAAGTTTACCCCTCTAAAGATGTCCTACCGGGAGATCTTGCTGACGGAAGGGGCTAATTTCCCGAGACCTCCCCCAATGACGACTCCGCTGGACCGTCGTCAAGAAAATCATTTTTGCGAATTCCATAACGACAAGGGCCATGGTACGGAGGAATGTATCCAGCTCAAGAAGCACATTGAGTCACTGATCAAGTCAGGTAAACTCAAGCATTTGGTCAAGGATTGGAAGGATGGAAAAGACAACAAGAAGTATGACAAGAAGGATCTCCAAAAGGACAAACCTTCAACTATATATATGATCCAATCCAGACAGCGCCGCACGAGGCAGAAAATTAGTCAAAAATTTTCACGCGGCAGAGAAATCTCATTCCCTCCCATCACAGCAAGCGATGTGATTGATGCGCCTCTCACTATTGAGATAAGCATTGGAACACACAATGTTCGCCGCATGTATGTGGATGGAGGGTCATCAGCAGAAGTACTGTACGAACACTGTTTTGTACAGTTACGACCAGAAATAAGAAGCCAATTAGTACCGGCCACGGCGCCGCTCATTGGTTTTAGTGGAGACACCATCTGGCCAATAGGGCAACTACGTCTGCTTGTAACCATTGGGAATGAAGAGCACTCCACCACGGCGTGGATGAACTTTATGGTGATACGCTCACACTCTCCATACAATGGGATCATAGGCAGACCAGGTATCCTGGCCATACGGGCGGTACCTTCCACGGCACACGGAATGATCAAATTCCCTGTGGAAGGAGGAATAGTCACCATCTATAACACAATCGTACCAGCATCCGAGTGTTATGCCGTGACAACACCGGTTCCACCTGTTCCCCCCAAGGACGGATCACCACCTCCCAATTGGAGGTGGCTGATATTTGAGTAATTGTACACCTTTGTTTTAGGGAAAACAAGGTATAATCGTGGCAAGTATTAAGCGTTACGTTTTAGGAAAAACGTAAAACCGAATAAATGCGGGTTCGTTCTCGAGGAGGTGTGTGGATTAATGTGCCAAAATATATAATCAAAAGTTTGGAGTAGTGTCGTTTCTAGATGAGAAAAGAAAGAAAAACGAAGACGAGCTACGATTACAACTAAACTACGACGAATGACGTAAAACGCGAACGTAAGTACGTTAAACGTGAAAATTTAAAAAATTTTAAGCTAAAAACAAACTAAAAATGAAAATTAAGTCTAAAATAATATAAATAAGAATAAAAATCCAACAAATAAATTTTAAAACCTTTTATTAATTAAATATTCAATTTTTAATGCTAATTAAAGCCCAAAAATTGAATATAATTGAGAAAAAGCCCAAAATATTATTTAATTGAACAAATAACTCACTTATATTATTTAAAAACTAAAAAGTATTTTTCCTAAATTTTAAATACTATTTTTATATTTTTAAAACTCTAAAAACTATTTTTAAACTAAAATAATGATTAAAAATAATAAAATAATGCTAAAATTTATTTGAAAATTTTAAAAATCCTAAATTACACTAATGAACAGTAGAAAATGAAAAAGTTTGAAAAATCAAATATTTTTCACTAAAAGACAAAACAGTATACAATTAAAACCCTAATTAAATTAAATAAAATTTAAAAATTAATTAAAAAGTGAACAGTAAAATATTTTTGGACTAAAAATCTTAAAATGTTTTTATAAATCTAAGAAAATTTGTAAAACTGAAAAATCTTACAATTTTACACCAAAAGACAAAAATCAGAAACTTAAAAAGTAATTTAAAATGCTATTTAATCTAAAAAAAATACTAAATGAGCAGTAACTAAAAATAACTAAACAGAAAAATCACAAATTAAATAAGAAAAATAACAAAACTGGTTTCAAATCCTAATTCCTATTTTAGGTCACAAAAGACAAAAAAGTTAGAATATGACAATGACATGTGGCCTGTTTTGTCTGTTAGCTCAGCAGGGGAAACTTTTAACACAACAGTGGGAACTGAGTTCCCACTGCCTTCACAAAAAACAGGTCTGGGGACTTTTTGGCTTGTATCTTGAGTATTACTTGATTTTGTAGGCAAACAAAGGCACCCCCACAACCAGTTGGGTTGTGGGGAGTCAATAAAAAGCTAAAAACAACAAGTTGATTCACAAAATAAAGCTCAAAAAGCCCTATACAGTTACTGTATTGGACTAGGGGGGGGGGGGGGGTTGTGTGGATTTTGCTGAAGTGTTTGGCAATTGGGTGAGTTTTGGTTGGCCAAAACTCACTCAATCCACTCACAACTTCCCCAAATCACACTCAAGTCCTAACCTACCCTATTTCCTATCAAGCAACAAGATTGAGAAGGCAAATTACTCAAAATCAAGGCAGTTCATGGGTGTTTACTGATTTTTCAAGACTTGTGCATGCAACTTCTTTCAAAACCCTACCAAATCCAACACATTAAGTTGATAACACATAAAACTACTAAGGCAAGTGTTTCTAGACAGATTTCAAACCCAATTCAACTCACAAACTGACTCTAAATCCTAAATCTAAACACTCCTTTACTTTCTGAAAATTGAAATTTAACCTACAATCTCTACTCAAACATGCATCAAATCATTTCAAATCTACTCTAACATGTTTTAATCAACAAAACATACAATATCCAGCATTTGACCCTCACCCTAACACCCTAATTCTGAAAATCATCAAAAACACAAAGCTAACAAGCAAGTATAGAAAGTAAGAAAAAAGGTATTACCTTGTGACCCTACATCCAGGGATCACAAAGGCAGCTTTTGCCTTTTCCATCAAGCTCGGGCTTGAGCTAATCACTTCAAGGAAGGAGGATGTTTGGTATGACAAGATATTGATGATGATGAACTCAATTTCCAATCATCATCCAATATGCAGGATTTGTACCTGCCAAGATTAAACAAGGAGAGCAAAAATAACCTGGAATACAAAGCTTATAAGAGTATAAGCCTAGCTTATGGCTTAAGCTAGCTTATCTCTTTAAGCTTATAAGAAAAAGATGGTTTTTCATACAGATTACTTGAAATTTTTTTGATAAGAATGAAAACTTTCTTACTCCAAAACTAATTTCAAACAAATAACATAACTTCAAACAATATGGAACTCAGATTATGCAAAATTAAAAAGCTTTTTCATTTTCATTAATAAAGTTAAAAATATTACAAAAATCTGGAACAACTTAGAAAGGGGTACAAGCACCCCTTTTATACATGAAGATAGAAGATTCTAGTACTAAGCTAATGTGTAAACCCTAATACATCAAAAATCCGAAAATGCCCCTTTGTTTGAATAATTGATCTTGGTCAAAATCACAACATGTGATTGCCTGCTGTTGTACAGCTGTTGTGGAGTGATCTAAATCGTTGGACAATCCTTTGGGACCAAGTAATTCAATCCAGCCGTTCATCCTTCTGTCTTCAATTTGTTTTGTAGCCAAAGGGATGCGGGGACCTCGTGGGTGGGGTCTATGGGGTTGAGGGTGATGTTTTGAGAGTTGGGTTTGGATTAAGTTAAGTTAAATCAAGGATCTGGAAAAGATTGGACAAAAACCCCTTGATTTGAGGGTAATTAATCCTAGGAAAATTAGGGTTCTTGGGGGATTAGGGGTAGTTTTCAATCTGGTTTGGGTTTAATTAAGGTGTTTAGTGGGAAAGTAAATAAAAAACAATTTTTCAAATGTGATTTATTTACTCAGATAGTGGATAGATGACGTGGGTGGGTGATGTGTAGGGGTGGAGTGACGTGGAGGGACAGGAGTGGTGGGATGGAGTTTTGTTGTCTGGACGGTTTTGGCCCCTAAACTTCTCAAAAGTCTTCATTCCAAGTTTAACAGATTTTTTCCCCATTTCCTTTGCAATCAACCTTCAAGTACTTGTCATTTTTGGCAGGTTGTTTTCCCAAACTTGCAAAAGGACCATAAATGTAATTTTGATCATATTCCAAGGGCCAATGATGTATATACTTGAAATATTAGGGACCCAATGTGTAATTTGAGTGTTCACAAGGGTATAATATGACAAATCTTCCAAAGTGGAGGGGCCAAGGTTGCCAATCTTCAAAACTTCAGGGTCATTTTGGAAAATCCATGATTTGGGCCCGGTTCTTTGTGCGACTTCATTTCCCGTGTTCGTTATTGCTTCATTCTTGTGGTCATTTGTTGATTTCACGATATCCGTACCTAAAATACACAAGACACAAATACAAGCATATATAGGGGTATTTTCATGATATTTTAAGCGTTTTAAGCCCGATTTAGACGATGAGACTATGTATAATTGCAGTCTCATCAGTGGCAATCCATCCTGATTACCCGGAACAAGAGGTGTACATAGGGGGAACGCTCTCGGATAACGGCAAGAGGGCCATGTGCTCTCTTTTGAAGGAAAATTTAGATGTATTCGCATGGGAGCCCAAGCATATGACGGGCGTACTGCGCGCGATAGCAGAACATAGGCTCCAGATCCGCCAGGGATACCCACCCGTCAAGCAAAAGAAGCGTGGTCAGGCACCTGAGCGCAGCCAAGTGATATTGGATGAGGTACGGAAACTGGTGGATGCAGGTATCATGCGCGAGGTATACTACCACGAGTGGTTATCCAACCCAGTCATGGTCAAAAAGCACGACGGAAGCTGGCGCATGTACGTGGATTTCACGGATCTGAACAAAGCCTGTCCACAGGATTGTTACCCGTTACCAGAGATTGACTGGAAGGTGGAATCTCTATGTGGATATCCCTTTAAGTGTTTCTTAGACGCATATAAAGGATACCACCAGATCCAGATGGCGGAAGAGGACGCAGAGAAGACGACGTTCCATACTAGTCAAGGCGTATACTGTTATACAAAAATGCCGTTCAGACAAAAGAACGCCGGGGCATACCAGCGGCTTGTGAACAAAGCCTTTGACTCACAGATAGGCCGCAACCTGGAGGTCTATGTGGATGACTTAGTCATCAAAAGTCATACGGAGGATGCACTTCTCCGAGATGTCCAAGAGACGTTTGACACACTGAGGAGGATTAATATGAAGCTAAATCCAAAGAAATGCACGTTTGGGGCAACGGAAGGAATGTTCCTTGGATATATGATTGATCCAAATGGCATCAAACCTTGCCCAGAAAAAACGGATGCAGTAATACAGCTACCATCCCCTCAGACACGGAAAGAGGTGCAGTCCTTAAATGGGAAGCTGGCCAGGCTAAACAGGTTCTTATCAAAGTCCGTAGAGAAGTCACTCCCCCTATTCAAAACACTCAAGAAGTGCATTAAGAAGGGAGACTTCCGGTGGACAAAGGAAGCTAAGGAAGCCTTTGGTCAACTCAAGCAACACCTCGTATCTCTCCCCATGCTAGTAGCTCCCCGGCCAAAGGAGGAGCTCATTATGTATCTATCAGCCACACATGGAGCAATAAGTGCGGTACTTATGACGGATAGGGACATAGTCCAAATTCTGGTCTACTTCATAAGTAGAACACTGCAAGGACCGGAGTTGAATTACTCCTCTATGGAAAAATTGGTTTTGGCATTAGTGTTTGCTACAAAACGGTTGCGCCGATACTTTCAGGCGCACCCAATTGTAGTCATTATTGATCAACCAATAAAACAAGTCATCTCTAGACCAGATGTGGCAGGTAGGCTACAAAAGTGGAGCATTCTATTGGGAGAGCACAACATATCTTATAGACCAAGGACGGCTGTTAAAGGCCAAATCTTGGCGGATTTCTTGATAGAGAAGCCGGATGAAGAAGGACCAATCGTACAACAAGACGAAACTCCAGCAGAACCATGGGTGTTATTTACGGACGGATCTTCGTGTACTGATGGGTCAGGAGCTGGTCTCATCCTTACAAATCCGGAAGGAATGGAGTTTACGTACGCCCTTCGCTTTGAGTTCACAACCACCAATAATGAGGCAGAATATGAAGCGTTGATTGCGGGTTTAAAAATCGCCGCTAGAATGGGAGTCCGCAACCTTGAGGCCTACGTGGACTAACGGCTTGTCGCGAACCATATTCTGGGAGATATGTAGCTAAGGATGATAACATGGTCCGATACTTGGAGAAAGTCAAGTCACTCATTGCGGCTTTCAACAAGTTTTCTATCAAGCAGGTACCAAGAGGTGAGAACAAGAAGGCGGACGCTCTTAGCAAGATCGCGTCTACAAGTTTCGCCCACTTATCCAAGCAAGTCTTGGTGGAAATACTCAAGGAAAAGTCTATAACAGAAGGGGAAGTCGCTGCTATAGTTGAGGAGGACAGACCTACATGGATGACCCCGATCGTCAACTATTTGTCTAATGAAACCCTTCCGGACGAGGAAATAGCGGCACGGTGCATCAGAAGGAAGTCGCAGCACTTCGAGCTTCGAGAAGGTATTCTTTACAAGCGCTCTTTCTTGTAGCCGTGGTTGCGGTGTGTTGGACCACGTCAGGCCACTTACGTGATCAATGAGATACATGAAGGGTTATGCGGCATGCATGCGGGTCCCCGATCCGTGGTGGCTCGAGCCCTACGCACAAGATATTATTGGCCTACCATGCATAGGGACGCACGCGACATGATTCGCAAGTGCAGTGATTGCCACGTGCACAGACTAGTGCCGCGACATCCGCAGCAGGAACTTACACCTATTACATCCCCATGGCCATTCTATATGTGGGGGATCGACATTGCAGGACCTTTCCCCGTAGCTGCGGGGGGAGTTAAGTTCCTGATTGTCGCGATGGACTACTTCACACGTTGGATAGAGGCCAAGGCAGTCAAATCCATCACAGGCAAACAAGTTAAAAAGTTTGTTTGGGAAAACATTGTGTGCCGTTTTGGCTTACCAGGAGAAATCATCTCGGACAACGAGAAGCAATTTACGGATCATCCATTCAAGGACTGGTGCGCGGCATTGAATATCAAACGGCGCTTCGCATCTGTTAAACACCCGTAGACAAATGGTCTTGTGGAGCGAGCAAATAGAAGCTTGGGTGAAGGCATCAAGGCACGCCTGGAGGAACGATGTGCCAAATGGGTGGACGAACTGCCACATGTGCTATGGGCACATATGACTATGATCAAAACAACCAACGGGGACACCCCATTCGCATTGTCCTACGACACCGAAGCTGTTATACCAGCAGAGATAGGAATGCCTACCTTCTGTACGCCGGAGGTTAATGTCGTCACAAACGACGAGCAACTCCGGATCAATCTTGATTTGTTGGAGGAAAAAAGGGAGATAGCGGCTATCAATGAGGCCAAGTCCAAGGCTCAGATGAAAGCTTATTATGACGCCAAGGTTAAAGGTGTTTCTTTTCGACCGGTAGATTATGTCTATCGTGCTAATGAAGCAAGTCGAGCGGAGAATACAAGGAAGCTGGGCCCTAAGTGGGAAGGACCGTATGAGGTCACAGAGGCCTTAGGACGGGGCGCGTACAAGTTACGTGACATGGATGGCCGCGATCTGGAACGCACATGGAATATCTCCAATCTCAAAAGGTGCTATCTTTAAAAGCTACGGCTTCCGCATGGACACTTCGCTATATTTGGCTTTAATGAAGATCCATGTGTTCTCTATGTTTTGTTTCTTATGCTTTTATAGGTTCTTTTTGTTTTTAGGGTTTCCCATTCTTGTCAAAACAAAAAATGTAAACGTTCTAATAAAATGCCGTGGTGCCTAGCTAGCTCCACGACTAGTTTTCCGTGCAAATCGTTTGGTTATTCTTTTAGATTCTATTCTAGTCATATGGATTTAGTTATTATTATAATATGCCATGTCTCATTCATATGCATTCATTCAATAACCGTACATGTACTATACGCCTCCAGGAGGGGTAAGAGGATTAAGTGAACCTAATAATTCAACTTGTCGCATTAGAGGGATGCAAACCCAGCGACGCGGATCATGTATCCTTACTAGACACCTTACTCACAAGACGTTGTGATAAGTTTCCGTATGCGGTACTCACGCAGTGCTTTGCATAGTAAAGACGCACGCCGCACGTCTAGTAAAATATAGACTTGATTGTATTTTTTTTGAGTAAGACGTGACATGTCATGCAGTGTAGGTATACGATATCCAACAAAAAATACACAAGTTTCAAACTCATAACAAAATAGCCGTGGTTATCACAGATTTACTTGCATACATATGACAAGTTATTTCACACATCAGTCTTAGCCGTATACATACACGGACGAATAAAAGATACAAATGTTTACAAGGTAAATTACAACGGAGGTAGGAAATCCCCTATATCCTTCTTCCCTTCCTCAATCATGGCGCGGAGGGCCTCCCCGCAAGCATTCTTCCCATCTTGTGCCTTGATCATATTCGCATCCAACGCCTCGGCAAGCAGTTTTTCACCTTTCATCACCTTCGACACGGGGTCATAGGTAGGCAAGGTCAGTTGGATGGGATCGGCAGTAAGCTTGGACATTATTACCTCATTAGGAGCATCTTTCAGCACTTCTAGCTCGTCCAGGAGAGGATGTTGGATTTCCGCGAGAGCATCCATTGACGCAGTCATCTTGTCTGCGGCTAAGGGGTTGTGGTAGGCGTGCTGGGTAATATCTTCCTTCTTACCTATTAGCTCCGCAGCTTGGACCATGCCTTCGTGCCTACCACGGTCAATCCCATCCGATACGACGCCTGCGAATGCTTGCAACAGGTAAGGAGCTTCCATAACCTTGCTCACGGCAAGGCGCGTTCCCTGACCAATCATCTACCTGCGCCCAGCTATGGCTGATAGCAAAGGAGGACACATCCTTTCAGCATAATTCGTGGCCATCTTGCTTAGCTCCTCCTCAGCTGTCGCAGCTTGCTCATCCAAAGTAATCCGCGCTTGGGTTAGCTCATCCTTCAGCGCGTCACGCTCTTGTGCGATGTTGAATGCTTGTACGGTTACAACTTTGGTGGAGGCTTCGGCTGCGGACACCTACATATGGCACTTAGAGTTATCACAGGGATAATGTGGTTTTTTCTTCTTGTGTACAAATAAACATTCATATTGAAAGCATACCTTCTCGTTGGATGCGGCTAAAAGGGCCTCAAGCTCGGCGATGCGTTTTTCCCGAGTGTTGGCGTGATGGGCCTGCTCCTTTACGGTGGACTCTGCTACAACCAACGCCGTCTGCAAGGATGTGATGTTTTTCTCGTGCTTCACAACTAGTGCTTCACGACGAGCTATCTTTTTGTCCGCACGCTTCACATTCGCCAAGGCCTTGATCAGACGGTGTCTTAAGGCTGCGCCTACTATCACTTGGTGTGCGGATGACACATCGAACTGCTCCAGCAATGACTCATGGTCTAGTTCGTCCAAGTCTTGAGCCAGGGCCGAAGGAGTGATATGTTCGATAAATTCCGTGCACTCGGACTCCGCCTCCAACCTTGTTAAACTGGATAAATTGCATGCTAGGCGCAGGCTGGTCTCCGGTCCTTCAGGAAGTGGCTCCTCGACATGTGTCACAGGGGGGATGGAGGTCTTATTGATGTCGTGGGTGAAGGTTCCCTTTCCACCTCTTCCTCTTGGGCTACTGTCGACGGATCCGCCCTGTTATTAACAAATTAATTTTGTTTATGCATTCTATCCTTAAAAAAAAGAGGATAAAGTATGAGAAGGTGCTTACGTGGTACCAGTTGTAGGTTCCGGGACGGTAGGAGCTACGGTACTCACGGGGGTGGCCATCCAGACTTGTTCTTCTACATGCAGTGTAGGGTTGACCTGGGTCGTCGCAGTACCGCTTCTTTCCTGGTACTGAGGATGGTCTTTTCTTAGTTTCTTTGGGGGAGCGTTAGATGCCCCCGCCCCATCCCCTAGTTTCTTTGCCACCCTCCTGGTGGTCTTTCTCTTTCTGGATACGGGCTTGGGGGACCCAGAGGCTTGGGTAATTTCTTCATCCTCACCAGTAAGGTTGATGAAATCCTCTTCTTCTGCATCCTCCTGGTGCGGCACGGCGCCCTCCAGCAGCAACTCTCCACCATCTTCATTGTGGAAGTCAAGAGGGGATTTCTCGATAATAGGCTCTCACTCATCTGATCTTTGCTCGGAAGTTTCTTCAAGAGGGATGGTTCGGTCTGCGGTTGCATCAAGAAGAGGAAGTTCATTCTCTTTCAGCGGGCGGAATCCTTCGGGCACTTTCATTGGGTCTCCCTGGCCCAATAGTCCATGTAGGTTCATCTCTGCGGACATATACAATTGTACGGATTAGTAAGTTCCCGACATGCAAATGACATTTATCATATCTACAAATATAAGTAAACCTACCCTGCCTACGCTCCGTCAGGAAGCACGGATACATGTCTTCCCTCCCATAATAGTGGCGGCTTAATCCTACTAAGCACAGAAAATGCTCCGGCAACCCCCTTTGGAATTCTGTGCGGTGGGTATCTAGTATTTTCAAGTCTTTGCTGATATAGTCTTTGGATTTGGGCGGAAAATCTTTGGGTACTCTGGTTTTAAGGACGAAAGGGGTAGGGAATACTTTCTCATCAACAAAAAAGTAATGATCGTACCAGCTTTTAAGGGAGTCTAAGGGCTTCCTATACATCATGGGGGCGTTCCCGGATCGTTTTTTGAACGACAGCCACCCATTTACTAGTTGGGGGGAGTAAAAGACCCTAAATAGGTTTACGGTCGGGGTTACTCCGCATGTATGACATGTAATCTCAAATTGATTGATTTTACACGCCCCTATGCAGTGCAGCTGGGTTATGTGGAAATCATAGTATAGAAGTAGATCTACCAAGAACTTGGATAAGGGGATGCGGTAGTTAGCCGAATCGAATAGGCGCGTATATACGCCTATCTTTCCCCTCGGTGCATCTGTAATTGCTTCACCGTCACCTGGATAGGTTGGGTGTACGCTTTCGGGGATGTAATACTTAGACAAAAAGTCTATATATTTTTCCGCATGCATCACATTCAGGAAATCCGTAATAACGGGATTGTCCAATGTTTTATAAAAAGGGTTTGAAAGGCGAGATGATCTAACATGCGGTGATGGAAATCCGTGGAATAAGAGGCAAAAGATGGAGGGGAGAAGCTTGGGAATAACAATGGCGGAATGACTGTGAACTATGTGTGTAACAGTATCACACACAAACTCTTATATAGGGTGGCCTCGATTTCCGAGGTAACGTGGATGTTTGCCACGTGTAAACCACTACGCCCATCCAACGGGTGGGATTTCTGACACTTCTGAAAACGTTAGAAGGGACCCATGGGTTACTTCTTAACAGTTTTACGTGGCTCAATGATGGGCATTAATGGTGCACTTTTTCAGGTGTGCGACTGATTAGTTGACTATCATTAATGCATTCATTCTTGTGTCGGGTTATGCGGTCATACGTAAGACTATTCAGTGCTGTATTTATTATTTCTCGGACGTTACGTACGGCTAGGGGAATTCAGTCCATGTAAGGTTACCATGTGCGGCCGGAACAAAATTTCACAGTTTATCATTCCCGAGAGGATCTTTCTTGGTACGTCCGGGGAGCATCTTGATAGTCTAGAGGTTACGCCTACGGCTGTAACAACTAGAATGGGGGGACATGATGACGTATAGTCTCCAGCCGGGTCATGAACCCGGCCCACGGGTACTACCCGTATCCGGCCCATCACAGATGGGTGGGAATAATGTTATTTGAGCTTATGGGCTTGGATGAACAGTAACCGCACACACGTGTGCGGCCCACGGCCCGGCATTCCCGGTGTAGGGTTAGACAGAATCATACTCCTACTATGATTAGGATTTATCCCAAAGGAGAGGATATTTACTCACCATAATTAGAAGATAACAATCAATCTAAATCTAGTGATTATCCTTGCCTTGGGGCAGAAGCATCAGTGACAGCCCATTAGGGTTTCACTGCCTATAAAAGGAACCCCCAAGGGTTCCACAAAGGTATTACATTCTACACTCTCAACTCTCATCCGATTCCTATAACCCTAACCGATTACTTACTCTCACGCTGGAGTCTAATCGTGGGAAACATTCCCACGGTAAGCCTAACGCGTGTTGTTTAGTGTGCAGGATCCCAACCATACGATTCACTTGGTGCAGGAGCCGGAGTCCAGCCAACCTGAATTAAGCCTAATTCGGGTCTAGCAAGGATCACCCAACTTTTGTATCAACACATACATGTTTCATGATGAATCATACATGTTTCATAATTGTTTTGGTAAGTGCCCAAGTATTAATTTTGTTTTTAATGTTTCATAATCAGGTTCTGCGTCATCCAGAAGACGGTTCAGTTAATTATACTTGTAGACATTTCACTCGGTATGGTTTTTTGTGCCAACACGTATTTTGTGTTTTGAAGAACCGTTATGTTGGAAAGATTCCAGAAAAATACATTCTAAGGCGTTGGAGAAGGGATTTAATACCACTTGGATTGAGAAGAAAGACAAACAGATACGGAGGAAAGAACGAAACCATTGAAAGGTTAAATAACGACGCCAACAACGTGGTCGATGAATGCTTGTTTTGGTTGAGTAAAGATGAAGCAAAGTTGGCAGAATTTGTGCAAACGTTGGAAAAAATTAAGAAGGAAATACAAGTTCAAGTTCCTAAGCCACCTTCCCAGAAAACGAGTGATGTAATCCTAGATTTATATGCAATTGGAAAGCCGGCTGCTGATAAACCGATCATAGGAAATCCAGAAGGGGCTCGAAACAAAGCCGGTCTTAAAGGAGAACGTAAAGCAGCACCTAAAGGAGCACGTATAAAAAGTGCAAGAGAAATGGCTATAAAAGCTAAGAAAAAGCAGGCTAGGAAATGTTTATGTTGCAAAAAAGTGACAAATGAACATACCAAGAACACATGTCCATTAAATCCAAAGTATATTGCAAAGTTGGTGCTTATGGAAGCTGCTCAAGCAGAAGCTAGAAACGTTGCTGCTACAGAAGCTGGAAACGTTGCTGCTACAGAAGCTGGAAACGTTGCTGCTACAGAACAAACATCAAACACAGCTTGTTGATCATTCTATGTTTTTCAAGTTATATTTACTATCAATATGTTTTCAATTAACACTTTGTTTTACACTTAGTTTTATACTTTGAATCAACTTTGTTTTGATATTTAGTTTAATTAATACTTGATTATTTCTGCATTATCATTTTAATTTGAAGTGTTTGGGGATGAATCATATATGTTTATTTCTGCGTTATCATTTTAATTTAAAGTGTTTGGAAGTGTTTGGG
Source organism: Glebionis coronaria (assembly GCA_025667525.1). Lineage (NCBI taxonomy): Eukaryota > Viridiplantae > Streptophyta > Magnoliopsida > Asterales > Asteraceae > Glebionis > Glebionis coronaria. The sequence goes on from CM046877.1 coordinate 499,575,468, forward strand.
GATGAATCATATATGATTCATGATGAATCATATATAATGAAACATATATGATTCATCATGAATCATATATGTTGTTGGGCTAAAAGTTGATGAGTCGAATCACCATGGAAACTAGAAAGGACCAAATAAGACATTATGTGAAACTTCAAGCTGGTGGACAAAATACTACAAAGTTTCCCCTGCTAGAGAAACTTTCCCCTGCTGTATGTTTCCCCTGCCATATGTGATAAGAAGAAAAGATTTGGTCAAAGTAGTGATAAGAGTGAATAAGTCTGTTTTGATTTATTCATTAATATATTATTTAGTTTCCATGTATCATGGTTTCCTTATGTTATAAAAGGAACCATACGTAGGTTTTGTTTATCACTTTCATATTCACAATGTAACCTACTGTAAACATTGATCTCTAGGTGTGGGATTCCATGTACACACACCTAGAGTGGTTTGTGTTAATCAATAATACAAACCCTTTGGGAAAACTTCATCTTTGTTAAACATCTTTATTCATGTTAATTGTGCAATTCCGCTGTGTTCATCACATGTACAATTGAAAACCTAGATAAAACGGTTTTTACTGTTTGAGTCTAAAGATCTTGGATTCAACAAGTGGTATCAGAGCGGGTGGCTCTAGATATCTAGGAGAATCAAGATGTTTTTCGTGTTTGTGTCGTTGCTGTGAAGATATAGGGTTTATGATAAAACCCTAGGTGATTAATTGTTGCTGCTGTGAAAATTGTTTAAGGATTATTTTGGTATTAATGAAGCCGCGTGAAGACATCTGGTGTGTTTAGTTAGTATCCTGTTTCTGACTCAAAAATAATATAATCGAATGATACAGCGACTGCATTAATTCTGTTGAAGGTCACGTTGCAATGAGAATATTGGTTCACGTGAGGTTTTGTTTAATAAAAGATATGGGTTCATTTAATGGCTTTGTTTGGACGTGGGAATAAAGAACAAATATGTTGTGTATTTGTTATATTTTCTTTGGCCAAATATAGCTGCTATTCCATTGGTACTACTCACGTGATCAATATAAAGGGTAGGGGTGTAATATGAAGCGGCGGTCACAAAGGACAAAAAAAATTTACAAGCATGTTTTGGTGGTCTAAAGTCATTGTGGGTCCCAGCGTTTATGTTCACACGAAGTCAGTGTGTGTTCACATGAATGCAATATGTTCACACGAATGGGTTATTGAGTTTGTGTTCACACGACTGAAACACATTTATGGTCAAATTCCAAAGTTTTAATAATGTTGCTCACGTGGGTAGTAAAATTAAAGGTGGACAAATGATGGTTCAATGATTGGGGTAACGTGGTATCTTGAACAAATTATGAGACAGTCTGCAACTTGATTATGATTGACTGTTGTATCACGTGGAGTATAGCTGATTGGTGCATGGGTCTGCACAAAACAGTGAGCATTTTTAATAGCAGGTAACATTTATTCCACCTGTTTTTGTTATTTATTCCCCTGTTATAAATTCATTCCCACTTTTTGTGGGTTTGGCACAGTTAATAACAAAAACAGTGGCATTAAAAGTTCCCCCTGCTTTTGAAAAAGTACCTCCTGCTACGACCCCCCTGCCTTCAATAGTTCCCCCTGCTTTCATTAATAGATTCCCACTGTTTTTGAAAGTTCCCCCTGCTGTCAGATATGAGTTTTGGGACAGCAAGGTTTTGGAGTTTGGTATATTCACAGCAACTGGTCTTAAAGGTACAAAAGGCTTTCATATTGATTGTTTACATAGTCATGAAGGTAATTGACTATTGGCTATTTGAAGATGAAGTATAATTGGTTGAGTATGTGTTTTATTCATGCTTTATTCCGTAATGATGCATTGACAAAAATACGCAAAGGTATGAGATTTTTATTAGGTTGCTCTATGCTCTATTGTTAGGAATAAATCTATGCTTACTTGTTACCCCTGCTAGTTGATTATCCGTACCCCTGCTAGTGTAAATTCCCCTTGCTAAGTAACAAAGGCAGGGGGATTGGTTCCCCTGCTGAAGTCAAAGGCCCTGCTGTCAGAGATAAACTTGGAATAGATTTTTACGCGTTTCTGTTACTATTACTTAATACTTTCCAAGTTTGTTAGTAGTGATCTTGTACGTGAGTCCTTATGGCTATAAAAGGACTCACTAGGTTAGCATGCAAAGTGTGTCTTTCTCTATTGTCTTTCTTTATCATACTTTAAGGTTTTGTAAACCCTAATACCATTTTAGGGTATTCGTATATCATTGATATGTTAAAGTTCAACGTTTCAATCATATTGTTCTTGTGCTAAACATTATATTCCGCATCTTGTTTTGTTACTTTGCTTTGCAAAGTTTCTCTAGTGTTAGATTGAATTCTTTCTTTCTATCACAACCCTTAAACAAGCTATTAAGGTTTAAGATCTGACTTTGGGATCATCAAGTGGTATCAGAGCTTGTTGAGAAACTTTGTCTAAATCAAGAACAAAACCCTCATAACATCCATGTCTTCAGACTCTTCCTCAAACAACAACAACCACAATAACCTCAAGTTACCTATGTTGGATCCTGAAAACTTTGAATTATGGGAATTCAGAATCCAACAATACCTGAAAATGGAACACTATGTTCTCTGGGAGATCATAGAATTTGGTGATCAATTCAACAAAATGTTAGCAGTTGAAGAGGGCAAGGAAGACGAGAAAGGTGAAAGTTCCAAAGGTAAGGACAAGAAGAAATCTGCTGCTCTTTGTGATAAGGAAATACTGGCCAGAAAGTTTGTAAGCATCCTCATCAACTAGGATTTATTCAGAAACTTGTCTTTAAGGGAAAGCACAAGTTTAGGGGAGGATTGTTGGGAATAAATATATGCTTACTTGTTACCCCTGCTAGTTGATTATCCGTACCCCTGCTAGTGTAAGTTCCCCCTGCTAAATAACAAAGGCAGGGTGATTGGTTCCCCTGCTGAAGTCAAAGGCCCTGCTATCAGAGATAAACGTGGAATAGATTTTTACGCGTTTCTGTTACTATTCCTTAATACTTTCCAAGTTTGTTAGTAGTGATCTTGTACGTGAGTCCTTATGGCTATAAAAGGACTCACTAGGTTAGCATGCAAAGTGTGTCTTTCTCTATTGTCTTTCTTTATCATACTTTAAGGTTTTGTAAACCCTAATACCATTTTAGGGTATTCGTATATCATTGATATATTAAAGTTCAACGTTTCAATCATATTGTTCTTGTGCTAAACGTTATATTCCGCATCTTGTTTAGTTACTTTGCTTTGCAAAGTTTCTCTAGTGTTAGATTGAATTCTTTCTTTCTATCACAACCCTTAAACAAGCTATTAAGGTTTAAGATCTGACTTTGGTATCAACATATGTTTCATTATGAAACATATATGCTTCATCATGAATCATATATGTTTCATTATGAAACATATATGATTCATCATGAAACATATATGTTTTATGATGAAACATATATGATTCATAATGAATCATATATGAATCATGATGGATTCATTCAAGAGTGATACATTATTATTGTTAAAAAGAACTCTAAATCTAAAAATTTCAAAAGCAAGTGTGATTATTCATACATGTGTCTTGATGAATCATGTATGATTCATGATAAAACATGTATGATTTATCATCAACCATATAAGATTCATCAAGGCACATCTATCATTCTTTGTACACAGATAAACCTTGTAATTATCAAAGATTTGAACACATATAAAATACAAAGATGTAATTCAAACTACCTTGTACAGACTACATTGTTTAGACTACGTTCAAAATACAATGATTACTAAAAATTAGAAACATCAGGGGCCCAACAGCTAGATCTACCAAAAGAGACCCATATTAGTGTTTTTTCCTATCCTTCTACCATTCACAATCATATAATAAAGTCATTCTTCATTTCCCTTCAATTTTCTTAGCCCTATCACCCTCTCCTTTGTGAGCCATATCATCCTATTCACTCTCGGCCGAAGCCTTCTCTGGATCACGCTCATGTCTATGGTTTAGCGCATGAACAATGATTGCGATTCTTTCTTCATTGTCAACCTTTGTCTCAAAGTCATACGCTAGCTTGAACATTTTGGCTCTTTCCTTGTTGAAATTATGAAGAAGAATCTTTGTAGCTATCTTAAACCTCATACGCTTCAACAAAGTTCTTTGCATAGCAGATTCTTCGCATAGACCAACATCCCAGCTCCTCTTACTGTTGCCGGTGTAGTTCTCCAAATGGATCATAGCAAATACACCGCAGTCTTCATGATTTGTTTTAGTACTCCAACTCAACTTTGGAATATAGCTTTTCATTTTTGAAACTTTTGAGTGACTTGGATGATTATGCTCCTCCAAATACCTTGCAAAGAACTTTTTCTACAAAACGAGAAAGAGAAAAACATGAAAACATATTACATAAAAAAGATGCATGTGTAACGAAATACAATCATAATCCGTAATTATATATAATCCCCCATAATAAACTTACCAAAATATCGCAAGCTCCCTTGTATTTTGCTGAATAGGTAAATCCAGAAGCGTTATCAAGAATCAACATTGTAGTTGGCATTTTGAGGTTGAAAACAACCACATAAAAATGATTTGAAGCGCATATAGGAAAAAAAGCCAACTCAACGCGTGAGAGACACGCAGAAGCTTCATCACCTTCAAACTGAGCCAATATTGCTTCCTTAAACAGTTTGCATGATGGTTCCTCACCAAGAACTCTGCTAATCATATCTGGTGTCTGTATAAGAAAAAAAAGTCATAAGAGAAAATATGAAACTAATAGAACCACTCGAAGAATAGTCAAATGACAACTTACAATACAACCAGTAGAAAAATAGTGATATTTCGTCTCTGGAAGTTTGGTATCATGCTCAACATTAAGAATGGCGACAAAACAGTCTATGACACTAGCATCTATCCATATCCTTGGTGCCAAAGTCTCCAAATTGACACGTACGGCTGATAGAGGATATCCAGATACAGTTTGAAAAACAATTTCACTACAAAATAAGAAAATAAATGGTGTTATCCAGTAATTTACACAAAAAGTTATGGATGAAACATACATGATCCATGATGAAACATACATGATTCATCATGGATCATGTATGTTTCATCATGGATCATGTATTTTCATACACAATTAACAAAAAAATTCTAAAAGACATGACAAAGAGAGCTTACTATTTTTCACCTTGCATAGAAAACAAGTTGTTTCCCATGATAAACTCAGCTCTGTTAATCAATGACTCAACATTGATTCTCTTATACTGATAAACAGAAGTTATTGGAGAATCTGGTTGGACCAATTTCTTAATACCCATTGGAGGAGTCTGTTGCGGAGGAGTCTGTTGTGTAGGAGTCCCAGCAGGCTCAACACCAGGCAGCGGTGGAGCAGTCCCAGCAGGCTCAGCACCAGGCAGCGGTGGAGCAGTCCCAGCAGACACAACACTAGGAAGATCCGTAGGCCAAGCCCAATACTCCTCCTGAAACATTGAACCTTTTTTTAATTAAACAATTCATAATAACATAACGTAAAAAATATGAATAAATAATTAAAAATAAAAAAATAAAAAAAATAAAGGGTTAACAAATTACCTCATGGCCAAAAGATTCGACAGTCACATCAACCACATATGGTCCATACCACCATATATTCGCATTAATCCACTAAGTATAAGTTTCCACATTTAATTGATCAACACACCCCTCCTTTTCAGCAACAACATCCTCAGTATGAGACGTCTCCTTGCCTCTGTCTCCTTTTTCAGCATCAACAACATTCTTCGCCTCGTCTCTCTTCTCAGCCGGATCACCAGCCGGCTCGTCTCTCTTCTCAGCCGGGTCATCAGCCGGCTCGTCTCTCTTCTCATCGTCTTTCTTCTCATCGTCTCTCTTCTCATCGTCAAAATCGTCAATATGGGGTGACTTACCTTGCAACCACATAGTATCTTTAAACAATCCAATATATCTGTGGTACAAAGCATCAACTTGTTCATCATTTAGGAAGTCGTTGCTAGCCCTTTTTAAGAGAGTTTATATCTCAGACTTCTCCTTTGATACTCTTGACAGCTTATCTTCAATAACTTTGCATATACTCTACAAATAAATGTAAAATACACTGAAAGTTAGAATGAAATATGATTCATGATGAACTTTGCATATATGTTTCATGGTGAAACATATATGTTTCACCATGAATCATATATGTTTCATGGTGAAACATATATGTTTCATGATGAATCATATATGTTTCATAGTGAAACATATATGATTCATGGTGAAACATATATGTTTCACCATGAAACATATATGATTCATGGTGAATCGTATGAACTTTGCATATACTCTACAAATAAATGTAAAATACACTGAAAGTTAGAATCAAATATGATCAATGGTGAATTATACGTAGTATTATAAACATTTAAAAATGTTGATTCATACCTTTTTCTCCTTAGGTGGTACACCTGAAGCTTTCAACTTCTTTTTAAGATCAGTGGCACCAAAGAAACCCTCAGTTTGTCGTGCCTCATCCAGACTCCATGCTCCACGAAGATCCAGTTTACCAAAAACTTGATCTTGAAGCTCAAGTTCTTGCCGCTTATGCATGTCAGTAGAATTCCAGTCCCTGATGGCTGGTCTTGAACGAACAACTGTATATCGGTCATACTTCGTTGAATCAAGATAAAGGAGCTGCACACAATAGAGAAAAAACATATATGTTTAGTGTTACAAAATGTTAAAATTAGTTAAAAATGTAAAACAAATAAAAGTTAATAAAAAGATAGGGGACTTACAACTAGAAAATACAAGGGACCTGTGTAATAGCCCTGGAGAGTTTCAGGTAATACACCTTCTTTAAGACAACAAGAGTGAACGAAATGACACCAATTCACCTTAGAAATACCCGTATCTTCATAAATGTGGTTAACCACATTAAGCCTTGGTGCTGCTTTCATGAAGTCCGCGTCACCCATCACAGTTGCAAAAAGTGTCAGGTTGTTGAGTTTAAACATAAAATCAACTTCCGTCGCCTGCATCAACTTGTCACTGATGTCCTTAGCCGTGATTTTTTTCCGACCCTTTGGCGCAAACTGTTGTAGCCATGACTTAACAACAATGTCGTTTGAAGGTCTCTAGGGCAAATCAAACAAGGAAATTCCACCAATAGGAAGTCCTAGGATTTCATGGATTTTCTCGGGAGTGACTAGAAAGCTGCCTGTACCAAGCTTAAATTCATAAGTCGACTTATTAAAAGCTTTCACAACAACCCTCATTAAACGATTTGGTAACTGATCAACCTTAAGACCCCACCAGTTAGAAAAACCAATCTCATTCAAAAACTGTTCCATGTCAACAAGAGAAGCATCTTTTATGACATTCAAAAGTGACTTTGCTACAGTTCTAGAAAAAAGAGGCGGAAACTCATTCGAGTACGCAACTTTCTTAGCCTGTTCCTCAGTAAGAGGTTTCTTCTTGTTCACCCTCTGCTTCTTAGATGGTGATTCATAAACAACCATGGTAGATTCTGACTCCCGTTTCATATCCACCTTGGGTTTCCTATCAACCTCTTTTTTCACAGCACCCTCTTTTTTCAAATCCACATCTTTTTTCACAACGCCCTCTTTTTTCTCAATCTTTGCTTTTTTCACAACACCCTCTTTGGCAGCTACATTCCCAACACGTTTACTAGGCACTTTCTGACCCGCCTTTGCAACTTCCACTTCTTCTTCATCTGTGTTAACCATCTCATCAGTTTCTTCACTCTCACTCTTCGCCACATAATCACTATCACTTGAGGACGACTCCTTATTCCCACTCTTTGCAACTACCACATAATCAGTTTCTTCACTCTCACTCACATAGGTTTCACCAGTCTCAGCCGGCTCCTCACTCCCAGACTCATCAGATTCCCTACTCCCATCTTCACCACCCGCCTCACTACTATTCTTATGCTCTTTAGCCTCTACATCAGCCAAGTTATTCTTATCCTCTTTAGCCTCTACATCAGGCTCACTACCCTTCTTATCCTCTTTAGCCTCTACATCAGGCTCACTACCCTTCTTATCGTCTTTACCTTTTCGAGAAAATACAATATTAACTTTTTTAGGAAATGGGGGTTTGTCAGTGTTTAAAGGAGGAGATGGAGGTGGTTCAGGATCAGCTTGCCTAGTTCGCATAGTGGTTTTAGGGGGCGGGGATGTTTTGAAAGCTTTAGGTTTAAGAGGCGATTCAGGATTATCTGTGCTAGGAGCTATAGATTTAGGAAGTGGGATTGTTTTACCAGCTTTAAATTTAGGACGCAAGGTTGTTTTAGGAGCTTTAGGTTTAGGAGGCGTACTTTTTATACCAGCTTTAGTTGTAGTAACTGCAAAAGATACATGATTCGTCAAGATTCAGAATAAAACACTTGCAGACTACAAATGGCTACCATCATAATCTTAAAAAACAAAAGCTAAAGCTATTTCCCTTTCATGTATGTTTTACCATGAAACATATATGATTCATAGTGAATCATATATGTTTCACCATGAAACATATATAATTCATGATGAATAATATATGTTTCATGATGAAACATATATGATTCACTATGAATCATATATGTTTCATGATTCGTCAGGATTCAGAATAAAACATACAACTTATCAACAAACTAACAAAACTGCCTAACAAATTTGTAACAAAATCAAAATGCAGGGACTAGAACTTGCAAACCCTAAAAGTGTATTATCAAAAGCTGAGCAATAAAATTGACCAATTTATGAAATGGAAAAGTGAGAAATGCTAAACAGTCCAATCTTTATCACAGAAACTGAACAAGGCCAAGCAGCTTATTCAAATGCTTATAACTTGCTTATTCTGGAATACTGTATGGTCTACTTTAGTAATTTGGAAAGCTTATACTTTGACCTTTACTTAGAAACAAAAATGAGCTCCTAACATTCACTAATAAGGAAATGGGAAGTGAATGAATCTTGCTTGTTTTGGCTGTGAAAATGACCCAAAGTATTTTTATGGCAAATTACCTTTTTGACAAATGAGTTGACCACAAAAGCTTGCAAGGTTACTAGTATAGGTCTATTGAATGAATGTAAACTCAGACAACTACTAACATCAGCCCAATCAACAACTCAACTCTAATCTAAACACTAGTTATTAAGCTGATATGAAAATTTTACAAAGGCACTCTACTCAAAAGCTAATGGAATCACTAGAAACTTATCTGAATATATCAATCTACTCAAAAGGACCACAAACAAGCCAAGAACCTACAAGTATGCACTAAGGAACACAAAATAGTAAACTGATGACAGTTAAGCAATGCAAGGCCGAATATTAACAAGTCTAACTGAATCAAAAGCCAAGAAATCAACTCTGAATCAATCAAAACATATCAGTTAGGTCAAATGAACACTAAATCATGCAGAATCATGTATGTTTCACCATGAAACATACATGATTCGTCAGATTCAAAATAAGTTTCTAGTGATTCCAAGAAATCAACTCTCAATCAATCAAAACATATCAGTTAGGTCAAATGAACACTAAATCATGCAGAATCATGTATGTTTCACCATGAAACATACATGATTCGTTAGATTTAAAATAAGTTTCTAGTGATTCCAAGAAATCAACTCTCAATCAATCAAAACATATCAGTTAGGTCAAATGAACACTAAATCATGCAGAATCATGTATGTTTCACCATGAAACATACATGATTCGTCAGATTCAAAATAAAACAATCAAATATAAGCATAATAAGTTACCAGATAAGTGTAAATAAGCATTTTTCTTTAATAAATCAAATATAAGTTACCAGATAAGTGTAATAAGCATAAAACCCAGATAAGTTACCAGATAAGCATAATAAGCATAAATTAAAAGCATAAAAATTAAAAAAAGACCATTACCAGCTTCTCACGACGGGTTAGATGATGATTTAAGCTTCGCCGCGTTAGCAGCATCATACTCATCTCGTATATCCATATAGATGTAAAAATTAGGGTTAGGGTTATGATTATATGTACATTAGAACGACTAAATGATTCCGAATAGATCGGATCTATAACATAGGTGGTTGGGGTGGTTCTGGTGGTTGTTGGGGTGGTTGTGGTTGGGGTGTTAAACGAGTAGAGAGGAGAGTATGTGTGTGTAAAAAAAAGGAAAGTGTGTAAAAATGGAAAGTCTGTGTGTGTAAATAACGGTTTTATTTATTTTCAGTTAAAAAAAATTAAAAAATCATAACCATTGAAATGTATAAAAATGGTGGGCCAGGATTATCCCACTTGGTCTATGATAAAGTTGGGGTCTATGGGGAACTTTTCCGGTATGTATATGTGCTTTGTCGGTTTAATTAATTGTCAAAACAAATTAACGAATTCTTCTTTTTTACTAGTTTTAATACCTGTACGTACGATACTTGAATATAAAGGATAAATTAAGTAATAATTTCGTTATTGTAATTCTATGTATATTATATGTATTTTTAAAAACATTTAATGTTTATATGTTTGATTACGTTGTTGTTTAACTGTGTATCATGTAAATTAATATGAATTTACCTAAATTTTTATTGTATGAATTCCATACTCTTTTTACTTTCGATATTTTTATTCTAAATAGTCATATTTTAATTAATAATCAACAAACCATTTAAAACAACTTTACATAACTTTACCCGTACACGATTTATAAATTCATGATTTTGTAATGCTTAATATTATTTTATAAAACATTATCGGATTTTTAATACTTACATAGTTACGATACTCGTGGACCCACAAATTTTATATGATTTTTCATTATGTGATAATATTAATTGATATTTTGTATAAATATTTGATGCACAAAGGATTTCACTTTATTTAATTGAAATGTTAGTTATCATTTTCTAGACATTGTGTGTTTAGTAACATATAACGACCTTGAAAAAATATAAGTTGTTGTAATATGTAGAATCTCGTCTGTTTATTTTAATCTCACACCAATGTCTGAGATCCTGCATTCATTTTGATATTTATATTCATGTTATAATAATTTACGTATATTGTATTGCTTGACTTTGTTAAGTGCAAAAAAACATGGACAATAATTTGTGTTTTTATTTGAATATTTATAATCATGTGCTTTGTTGATTTTTAATATAACGTGTTGTATTTTTAAAATATAAAGTGTAGAGGATATAAAGTTTAAGACGGTATTGTGTATTTTATCAAGTTACTAAAAATATGGAAAATTATAAGTTTATATTTAAATTTATCTAATTTATGTAAAATTTAACCACTAAAGTTTTATCAATCCTCTCCTCTTTGTTTAAGTTTTTATTTTCACAAATTTGACACATGTATCGTTGTGTTTTTCATCAAATTCCTCCACAAAAATTTTTAATTTTGACTAAACTGGATTCAATTTTAACTTTTTTCCACCAATCATATCACTCGATTTTGCTTATGTGTCAAAATCAATCTATTGGATTGGTTCAATTATTTTTTTACAACCTCCACTTTTCACTAAAATTTTCAAAAAATCTAATTCTTTTATTATATAAAAGATTATGACTTGTATCGAGTTTATTCTTTTGCGCGCCTACTAACTTTGTTGCGTAAACGGTTAATTTCTGGAAATGACATGAGTTATTCGCTTTGAATGTATTTATACGTTGTTATCCGTGTTTATACGTTTTCATACTTGTTTTTTTACGTTTAAGTTTTTTTACGTTGTGTCCGTTTTCACACACTTTCATATGTTTTATCGGTTTCTTTATGTTTAATACATTTTAAAGGTTTCATATATTCTTATATGTTTTAACGTTTTGTACATTTATATATGTTTTTCGCACGTTTTTATCCATTTTTATTAGGTTTTCTTACGTTTTACCTTGGCACATTTTTACACATTTCATACGTTTTTATACATTATCGTACACTTTTTTTTAACATTTTGGTACATTCTCATCCGCTTTAAAACGTACATAAACGAACAAAAACGGAAGGAAAAACCTGAAAATGGATAAAAACTAATGAAAATGCCCAAATTTACAAAATTACAAGAGCGAGTATAAAAGGTATTAGATTGTATAAAATCATACAAAAGAGACAAAAATGAAAAATAGAAGAGGATTAAAATGCAAGAAAATTACCAAAAGTGGTTAAAAATTAAAATAGTAACTAAATAACATGAAAATAAAAAATAAAAGATTAAAATAGAATTAGTTAATTACTACGTAAACTAGTTAAACTTAACGCTTGTAATAAACCTGTGATATCCGATACCAATGGGTCCATCAACATGTATCCGAATAGTTTTGTCATTTCAGTCTCTCAAAAAGTTAGGTGGTGTTTGTTCTAAAAAAAGTCTCGTAAAACCTCTTTATCTAACTCATTCAAACACGCTTAGACATTTGTTCCATTCAATTTCTATTTTTTTCTTCCGTTTAGATGCGGTTAGAGGCTGGAACATAACATCATAACCAACTAGATGTGAACAGGAGGTTTTGATTCCTCTTAATGCCTCTTACTTAACTCTCATTGTTTTTCTTTCTTTTGTATTCTTTTTTGTTTCTTTCGTTGTGTTCTTTTTTTTCTTTTCGGTTTATGCGATATGCGGTAGATTTTTTGAACTATCGTCATCACTTTTATGACATGATATTAGTGACTAAAATATTACCAGTGTTGTCTATATAGAGTTAAATAAATAATAAAATTTAATTTTGTAATTGTTAACAAGGCTAAACAAACTATAAGATTTTAATTTTCGTAATATTATAGTAGAGAAATAAATGATAGTTACAATTTACAAAATATAAAGATGTTTAATCACATGAGGCTACAATATATGATTATCTTACGAAAATACATTTGGATACACTTACTTTGATTTTTTAAAACATTTATTATCGCGTTGCTAAACTATGTTAGTTATATGATTTAAATAGTTTATATAATTTTTAAATGTGTTTATGTTACGCAAAAATAAAACTGTTTATAGAAATAAAACTGTTTATAGAAATAAAACTGAATTATACTATATACTGTTCAGATGTTTCAAAAGTAAAAAACAAACAACATCATTTGGTTCAAATTCAAATATTTACGTCTCAAATTCAAATGTGCAAATAATATTCAGATTCAAAGCATCTTAATAAACACACAACACCTTAAACTGACAAGAGATGACCCGTTAGATTTTTTGACCATGGCTATTTTGTTAAACTCGTCAAATCACATAAACAATTTACGCAATTACTTTCGAGTAACTTATTAGTGTACTATTTATTTATTCGTGGATTAAGAAATTTGAAAATTTGGATGAACATTTTGTTTGACTCTATGTTCAACGATGGACATCAAAACTATAAAAAAAAGTTAGAAGTGAATATTTTCATCTTTTTATTTTGTTATGAGAGTTCACTTTTTTTAAACCGTCTATTTCCATAATTTTGTAAAGATTTTGGTTAATTATAAAGGGAAATCATCTCTGTTGCATACTGTAGGGATTGATATATGTTGGAGGGTATAAATGGGAGATTATTTATGTACAATGAGAATATTTGAAGGGTACTTAATGTAAATATAATTTTTTTAACTCCTTGACAGCAAGGATAGTAAGTGTTGTTCACATAGAGATGTTATTCCCTAATTATAAACTTTATTTGAGGTTACTATTGCAAACTTAAAAAAATTATAAAATCTATAAAAAGTAAATTTGTTATTAGTGCAAATAGTAAGAGAAAGAAAAATCAATTGATGATGTTCGCATTTTTTTGCTACGTAATAGCATTGATTACCATTACTCTAGTCATGTTTGTTTGGGTTACACATTAAGTGGGTGTTTGGGATTGTGTTTGCAACCAGATTATATGCTTATTTCATTTTGAAAATGAAGATAAGTTAAAATGAGTGTTTGGATAATAAATGGGGAAAAACGATTATTTGCGTTTAGAAGCTTCCACAATGGAGTTTTGAAAAATTAAGTGGGGAGCTACTTATTTCATTTTCACAATGGAGTTTTGAAAAAGTAAGCTTCCAAAATGGAGTTTTGAAAAATAGAGTTTATTTTATTCATTTGCCAAACACTCAAAAAATTGATTATCTGATTATTGCGATTTCAAACAGGATAATCAAATCCAAACACTATTTTCCTAAAATGACGTTTTCAAAATGATGATTATCTGATTATTCATTTTCAAAATGAATAATCTGTTTTAAATAAGCAATCCCAAACACCCCCTGAAATAACTCTGATAATTAAAAATTGTAGTAAATGGGCTTTTCGAACTGAAATGGTTCTATAATTGAATCAATATATCCTTGGTATGGTGAACATATTTTTTTGTTTTCAAATCACCTCAAGAACAGGCCCCATCTCGAGACACTACATTAATAGAAAATTTTGTGATAGCAATTTCACCAAGTACCAGTTTGACCAAATGTATGGTTTTCGCATGATATCTGTAAGCAGGGGCGGAGATAAGGGGGTCACGATTGTGACTCCTGTAGTGAAAAAATTATAGTGTAAATTTTTGGGTTTTTAAAAATTTGACTTTTTTAAGAACCATTTTGTAGTGTAATTTATAAAAAATATAAAAGCTTGACATTCGAGTCGAAATTACTGACTCTGTCCTTGTTTCTAAGTCGTAAGTTGTAACAGTGATCCGTTTTTTAGTTTAATAGAAAGTGTTTAGCTTTATAATGACATCGAACCATGCGCTGTTATCTTCAATGCACATATCAATAATTTTAAGGGTGCTTGCTTTCCTGCTCACTCCTATAGATTTCTGACTTTTGACAGATATTGAAACAAATGATTATGCAAACTGTAGAAACTAGAAGAGGTTGAATAATTTATTAAATTTACTTGTTAAATTTGGGTTTTGAAAAATCCTTTTCAAAAAGCTTAGATCTAAGCAAATATGTGAAATCTTCTTATACACAATATGGACAAGGGATAGTGCAACTAACTACTAATCACGAGTATATGCAAGTAAAGAGTAATGACTGTAAAGAGATAAGGGAAAGAAAGATCAACCCAAACACTAAGGATTTATAGTGGTTCGACAACGAATCTCACTCCTCGTTCTTACTCCACTCCTCGAGTACTCCTTACTCGAGAGTTCAATAATCAACAAGCTCCTTAAGGTGGAGAAACCGTACACGTCGTTTAACCAATTTCCGACTCTAGGCTAAAAGTCGAGCCCTAATCTTAGCTAGGACCAATCTACACCAATATACTTTAAGGCCTAAGTATTAACCACACAACATACACAACTTCCAAATTGACACACCAATTTGGATCTTCACAACCACACAACTCTTCACAACAACACAACTACAAAAATTCCAAATTGACACAACAATTTGGATCTACACAACTACACAACTCTTCACAACTACACAACTACACAACTACACAACTTATGTTCGATCTTCAATAGATCTTGAGGTAGACACAACACTTCGTTCTTCTCTTTGCACTTGAGAGGAAGAGATGGGAGGAGAAAGATTCACTTCTAAACAAGTAGTAATCAACCAAATAACCAAGGATTTGAATGATTTAATAAGATGGATTGAATCTGGAATTTTATGTGCAAAAGAGGTGAGGAGAAAATATGAGAATGGTCCACTATTTATAAAATAAAGCTCCAACGGCTATCACTGGGCGCGGTTACTTAAATGTGCCCGCGGTTCCTTATTGATAAGGAACCGTATATCCATTTAAGGAACCGTGAGAGTAGACTCCTAATAACTAGGATTTTACTTAGTTATGAAAGTTCGTTAATTCCAGTCTTTTCGAATTGATTACCAGTTGAAAGTGCGACTCAGTCATTCTTGGTGGAAAATAAAAAGGTTTGATTATCTATTTTAAGCTAAAAGTGAAAATGTCGTTGAGTAAATAAGTAAAAATAAAAGCATGAAAATATTTAAACTAAAATTAAAGACTTTA
Organism: Glebionis coronaria; assembly: GCA_025667525.1. NCBI lineage: Eukaryota > Viridiplantae > Streptophyta > Magnoliopsida > Asterales > Asteraceae > Glebionis > Glebionis coronaria. The sequence continues at coordinate 499,591,419 of CM046877.1, forward strand.
AAAATAATTAAAAAGTAAATGATGAAAACTTATAAAAATGTAAACTTCAAAGATTGAACTAAAACAAGAAAAGTTAAAATAATGTTAAGTAAAAAGGTGGGAAAAATAAAATTTGAAATTAAAAACAGGAAGTAAAAAATATAAGTTGGAAATGAAAACAAGTCCTTATCCTGAATCCTTAATACTGTCACTTATCCGGAATCTGAATTTGAGTCCTTATCCGGAATCCTCTTTCTGATGACTATCCGGAATACTAAATCTTCAACAAGTTATCCGGAATCCGTATTGGATGACTATCCGGAATCCTTAAAACACACTATCTGGAATATGTTAATTCGGTGCTTATCCGGAATTCGTCTTCGGGAGCTTATCCGGGAAATGGTCTCCTCTTCTTTATCCGGAATGTGAAATCTTGAAGCTTATCCGGAATGTATGATTGAGAAGCTTATCCGGAATGCTATCCGGAATTGGTGTTCCGATGCTTATCCGGAATCTACTATCTAACACTAATCCGGAATAACCAATTTCCTTATCCGGAATTGGCAATCTTAGGGTTATCCGGAATCTACTATGAACACACTATCCGGAATATGTTGTAACGAAGCTATATCCGGAATAAAATAACTCCCACAATCCGGAATATCAATTAACTTGCTATCCGGAATATGGAGCTTTAGGCTATTCGGAATAAAGGGGTTTTAGAAAACCCGGATAATTCAAAAATTAAGCAATTAAGCAAATCCAAAATAAGCACTTACCAAAACTTAAACCAAAAAGATTTTTAAGAAAAACTAATAAGCCACTATTTAAAAACTATAAAAACACTAAATAATCTAAATATTAAAAATCAAGTTTTTATAAAAATATTAAGCTTATCAAAATCAACTTATTTTAAAAACTATTAATCATGAAAATTAAGAAAATAAGCACTTTAATATAAAACTTTTAAAATCACCAATTCAATAAGCACAATCAAATAAGCTACACAATCAAATCATCAACACAATTAAATGAACTACATGATTATCAAAATTAAACAAGATTAAAAAGATTAAGAAAGGTAGAATGAGAATTAAGAAATAAGCTTGATTTGATTAAAAATTTAAGATCAAAAGATTACAAGATTAATGTTTGATAAACTTGAAAAACTAGAGAGAAGGAAATTAAAAACACACTTAAAACTTAAAAATTAAAAAGACTAAAAACTAACTAACAACTAACACCTTCCTAATGACATATTAGGAGAGTATTTATAGGAGGTGGGGAGGTTAAGTGTTTATGCTTCCTTCTTTCTTTCTTCTCGTCTCGACTCGATTTAATTTCTTTGTCTTTTTCGACGTCGTCTCGGGATTTGTCGATATAAGTTGAACTTGTCTTATAATTTTCTTCTATAATTAGACTTGAGTTCTTCGACTTCATTAAACTTCCGTCTTTAGACTTTTTATTCGATAAATCTTCAGAATAGGCCGTGGACTTCCGTTCTTTATGCACTCTCGATCTTTTGACTTCGTCTTTTGTCTTTTTCTTTGATAAAAGCCTGTGATAGCCCGTGTTTTCTTCCTTTTTCATATTTTTATCCTGAAACACAATAAAAACACAAACCACGCATAATTCCGACTTTTACGACATAAATTACACGTTTTGGTCTTGTTATTATTGGAAATAAGTGGTAAAAGGATAAGTGTTTTCACACTTATTAAATCCCCTACACTTGACCATTGCAATGCCCTCATGCAATGCATTAATTTCAAAGCATGGTTTACATTTTTCATCATAAATAACCCACCTTGGCCTTTATTAAATACTAAACACTAAGGAAACTAAAGGAACAAGACAAGTAAAGAAATCAAGACTTACATTGGGGTTTTGGTTGTCATGAATGTTTATCATCCTCAAGTTTCACGTTCCCCATACCAAGCTTAAAAACGAGATCATTGTTATTATAAGTTAGCAAACTAACATGAACTCATGTGGCCCAATTATTCACTTAGACTCCCTTATTCCTAGGTTTATCTCTTATATTTTATTTTTGTCTTGAATGATCACGAGGATACATTGTTTGACTTACTTCGATAGTTTATTTAGGCCAAAAATAAAGTGGGACGATTTAATCAATAGTTATCTAAAGGACAAAATCTTTTAAAACTGCTTCTCGGGACCTCTTAAAGTTCATATCTTGGCATAACTCGCTTCAGGATTTGAGACCTTTCTCGGACCGATATTTGGCAGCGACTTCATACTTAGAATCTTGAGAGACGTTCTTGAAATTATGGTCTTCTCTTCATAATAGGAATTTCTTCACTTGAACTTTTTGAGAGATTCTTCATATTTGGACCACGACTTCTTCATTTTTCTCCAATCTTTATTTTGGACTTTGATATACAGCGATCCGCCTCCTTTTAGGACTTTGATCTATTTATCCTCATACCTTGCTAGGGTCTTTTCGGATAGACTTCTCCATGATCTTTAGGGGAGTATTTGCTTTTCGTCGTGTGTCTCGATCCTTCATATTGATTTTTGATAAATGATTCTTCACATCACTAGGGATCTTTAGCAACAAAATGTAGCCCTCGTGTCTTGTTAGGACCTTTTTGGTGTAACACCCCCAAATTTACATGATTCGATACAGCGGAAGACTCGTTGGTGTTACGGGATAGCACATTACTCACATCATAGACAACGCTTAAAAATCACGTCGTTTAATAATAAAGCATTTCCATTCATAAATATCAAGTTTACATAGGTCCCAAGTCATTGTATTTCATACAAGTTTTACAAAGCATTTGAATGTAAATTATTGTTTAAGTGCGGGCCATGAATTCTTGTTGTCTTCCCGAGAATTACCTTCAAGTACCTGAGACAAAACATGTTAAAAGAAAAGGTCAGCGATAACGCCGAGTGAATTCATAGAGTTTTAATTAAATCCATAAATATAACATCGGTATAAAATTATTACCGAAAATCATTTTGTACAAATCTTTGCAATAGGCCATAAAATAGCCAAAGTCATTTTATACAAATCTTCATCAAAAATCATAATATAGGCTTTCGCCTTCAAAATCATTATACGAACCATTGTCGTTAGAAACATCATACAATACGTTTTATAACGTTGTATAAAGTTAAATAAAAACCGTTATATGAATATGGTTATGAAAACCAAAACACGAACATAATATCAGTCGTAAGACCCCGTATTGCTAGTCAGGCAATATATCGTAATTCAATGCATATAGCAGTAGTTTCATTATTTTTGGATTATTATAAGCCGCATGACATTGTTACCTTACTAGCACAACAACGGGTAGTTAACCCGATACTCAATTTGCCCATCTAAGTTAGCGTGTCGTCACAATAATCACGCTTGTGTAAATCTTCTCATACATAAATTCGCTTACCAATCAATGTGGCACGACGGGGATCAACCATCAAGGCGCGAACTGGGGTGATCATCCCCAAATAGTACTATTATATGCATAAGCGTCTACCAAATCCCGGTAGTTCACAATTCATGCTAATGGGACTTTTAGTGACGTAACCTAACTTTAATAATCCATTTCATTTCATCTATCGGGTCATTTAATCATTCATCGGGTCATACCATCATTCGGGTCCAAATCAATAAACAAACAATCGGGACAAATGGTGTCCTATTTTATAAAAACTAACATGTTATCTCCCTCGCGGGTTTATAAAACATTTCATAAAAACATTTAAAAGAGTGCGAGGCTATGAACTCACGTTGATGTGGGAAGGCGATTATCGGCGATTTGGATGTACGGTACGTGCTTCAATCACGGAAACCTAGACAATTAATACTTTGTCTTAGACTCTTGTCCAATGACTTTATAAAAATAACAATTATGTATACATATGATGATTTTATATATATGATGATGATCAAGTGGGTTTATACATCTTTACTCATTCATTATAGTGTTTATGTGTTGACAACTTTTATATTAGTTTACTAGTTTTACCTATTTACATGTTTTAGGTCCAATAAGCCTTTTATAAGTCCATTAACTTGTATTAATCTATTTTATACTTTTTTTATCAGTATTACACTTTACATGTTGGGCCCAAGTGGGTTAAGCCCAATAAGTAAGTTTATAAGTGTTTAGCCTATTTAGTTGTATTATTAGTCCAATAATGCTAACTTAGCCCGTTAATGTCCATATGTTATATAGTTCGGGTTTTATCGGTTTTTACTTGTATTAAGTACTTATATATCAGTATATGTCTTTTAAAAACTTTACATTAGACGAGTTTGATCGTCTAAGTTTTAATTGGCGAAAAACGTTAATTTTACGGTAATAGCCGAAAAAGTCGTAAAAATCATGTTTATAGTTTTTATCACTTATAAATCTTATTCAACTACCATTTTTATAAAGTGTCCATTTATTTAACCTTATACATATTTATATAAATTAAATTTATAAGTTAGTGGGTTTTAATTCACATTTTATACTATATTAGTTTGAGTGCTTATATAATACTATTAAACATTAATTCTTCAAAATCTGATTTTTAGTTTCATCTTCACCATTTTTATCATATCTTGAGTTCTATAAGGAGATAGAACCTCATTTTTGGATGGAATAAACTTCCTATTATGTGATACAAATAAGTTAATTATAGCTACTGCTCATTCCATGTCTAACTATCCTTAACTGTCCTTACAAAACAGACCATTCAGATTGGTACACTCATCTTGTTTTGATCATATCTCACTCATTTTGATGATTCCATTGCATGGCCAACTCTCACATGTGTATGACATTTAACAATTACTGTAAATGAATTCCACCATGCAATTTTACCAGTTTATAACTTGGTTACTTACTGTTTTTATACAGCCAACAATTTAAGCAAGATTTTAGCCTTGTTTCTTATGGTTTTTCATCTTTTTAATCATATTTATCAACACTTGATCCTCACACAACATTTTTATCATCATATATTCATCATATACATATACAATAAGAAAGAAAATACATGATTACATAATCAAAATAACAAGAGGATGGAAAGAACAATCTTTATACCACCAAGATTGTGTAGGTATTCATCAAGGCTTGGATTTTTGATGGAGAAACTTATGATAGATCAACACCAATCTTCATGGCCACCAATACTTGTAAACTTCATGTAAAAATCAGCCCTTGAACATCACCAAATCACCTCCTTGGATGTTAGAATCACCTCCAATCTTCAAAGCTTCAAAGGTTTCTCCATAATATGGCTAGATAACATGAGATTTGTGGCTAGAAATGATCAAATGGTGGTGTTTGATGGTGAAGTGGGACGGCAACGGAGGGTGAGATGAGAGAGTTTTGAGCTGTTTTGCATGTGTTGAAATGGAAGCAAATGGTAAGTTTAGTGGTTTTGTGGTTTAGTGGGATGAGTAGCTTCCATGTTAAGCTAAGATTACATGTGTAAGCTTGTAGAGTGTAAGGATGCCACATCAAATGATGTGGTGTCCCTTTGGCCGTCCCTTTTTGTTACTGGGGTGGGATAAACTTGTTTTGTCCCATCCCGCTAATTTACGGGTATTCCTCGATTCTAGTTTCCTCGATTTGCGTGCCCTCGGGTCGTTTTACGAAAAACGTTTTTATAAATTATGAATCAACGGCACAAAGCGAATCTAATAAAAATTGTCTCATCAAAAACGGAGTTCGAAAACGTAAATACGTAATCCTAAGGTTTCCGGTTTAGTCGTAAAGGACGTTAAATTATAATCGCAAGTCCTAATCTCTTCTCGTAAATTTGTGAGTTTATGAACCAACACAAATTTAAAATTCCAAAATAATATTCACGGATAAATTTATTTCCTGAAATATCAGACTGTCACCAAAATGGTGTATGTAAACGTAAGCACGTAACGTAGAATCCTCCGGTTTAGACGTAGTCGATGCTACTTCAAGACGTAAATCCAAATTTCTTCCCAGAAATAAGTGAATTCATATTATAACATTAAAATAATGTTTTCAAATAAATATTGAGAATAAAATATAAACCATAAATTGACGGATTGTCACAACATTTACCCCTAAACAGGATCTTTGTCCTCAAAGATCATCTTATCTTACTACTCGCTTCTTATAGAGTTAAAGCCATGTGGGTATTTCCTCCACATTCGGTCCTTTCTCACAAGTGTAATTCATCACAATACGCGAGTTTCATCAAACATAACTACGGGAATAAGATCAGGCTTAATGTTGACTTACTTTCTCTATCCATGATGTTCACGGGTTTTTGATGAATGCAACTTTTCGCCGATCTAAACTTTACTAAGAAACAATCAGATTTTCACTTGATTGACATTTTATCAAGTTAGATATACGAACCATAATTTACGCATCCCTTGAAGTCCTAGGGTAGGTCCAGCTTATATGCCTTTCAAACCAATCTTTTTACATCATCTCAATAGTCCCATACAACGGGGACTTATTTCCCATGATCTTTCAGATCATCAATTTACTTCTCCATGGTTAAATTTTTTGGCATAACTTCGCTACCCATCTGGCACTTCAAGATCTACATTTCATATTCACATAACCTCCTGCCCACTACCGACAGTCAATAATCAGATCCTAATTTCAACAATCATTTCAGGTCTCGCGGGTCGAGTATTTTGTAAGGTTAGGTTCGCCATCATAGGAAACCTTAAACCTAAAAGACATGTCCAACTCACAATGGGTGTATGTCGGGTGTCTTCATCCCAACTCCTGATTACAGATGCTCTCATATTTAGATCCTAACAAGATTCAATCTTGATTCTAATACGATAATTATAAATGATAATCTCCCCAAAGGAAAACGCATTTATGGTCTATTACCAAAGGTCAATTATTCAAACATAAAACAAGACTTCTAGTGCTTTGTATCATTACTTTACCTCATCCCTTCGATTGGGGTGGCAAACAGTACTCTCATCAAGGTTCGTTCCCAATGACTTCTGAGCAAATCTCAAGAAATTCGATGCGAAGCAAGGATCTTGATAGAGATGATCGATACAGGCACACTATGTTTACATAACTCCCTTAAATACAAAAGAGTCAATTTCTTCATCGAGAATCTATCATTAACAAGAATGATATTAGCAGATTTGGTCAGTCTGTCGACGATGACCCAAATCGAATCAAATTCAGATGATGACCCCTGCAATAGTTTAGACGTTTACTAATGTATGAGGCGATGTCTGCCTTCATAAATTGCATCAGTACAACTTCCTTAGATAAATATACATTTAATCAAAAATGACATGAATAGAATACTTAATCCTATGAGATTCCAACATGACTATATCTCAAAATCCTCTATATTTAGGCAATCACAAGCGGCCTTTTAATCTTTTAACGCCATCGGCTTCTCAATTCTAATGGTTCACATTAGCTGCGAACCCCTTTTTATTATCTATATTATCCTTCTTACAAGCATTGTTTATTTTTATATTGTTCGGCAATTTATTTTGCACCTTCATTATTAAGGAACATGTCCTAATTGGTTCTTTATCTTTTCTACATAATGTGTCAGTAATTATATTCATCTTCCTTGATGAAATAATTATCATGATCATAATTTACTCAGAAGTTCTTTCTTCATATTTTCTAAGTTTTAGTTTCGTCTCAACTATTATTTTTATCAGTTTTACTCAATCTGACGTCTAAAGCGTCGATAAACATTACAAGTAATTATATAATAAATATTCAATTTTTATGAAACGTAAACGTAAAAATTTTAAATTTCTTAGTTCGACCAATTATATAAAAGAAATGTTCAAAATAAATTTGAATTTAGTTAGCACGATTTTTGGTTGATTTATTGAAAATAATTAATAAGTTTTGTAAATGTTTGAAAAATCTTTGGTTGTACTTTGGTCAAAATTTTCTTAGTTGAAAAGCAAACATTGTCGTTTTAAGTCTTGGTTTAAACGGTTTCCTCAATCCCTCTTAGGTTGTCTTGAGGTATACACAAACATTTACCCCTAAACAGGAGTTTAGTTAACTGATTTGTGTATAAGGGAATAATTTCTTAAAAATCCTTTGATAAATTATTTGTCAAAACATATTTCCACTTTCTTTTTGGTAAAACCCAAAATCTTAAATGGCTCAAATTATTGAAGAGTCAATATATTCCATTTTCCATTAATCACACGTTCAAATAATGTAAAGGATTAAGCCTTAAATTACATGTTAAATATTCGAGGTACAGATTTTCATTGTTCGGCCAATCTAGGGCAGTCTATAAATAATTATTAACTCATTCTTATTCTTATAAACAAACAGATGGTTCTTAATGATCACAAACATGAATTTATCAAATTACAGCCTACACACGTGATTCACCAAATTTATGGATGCTACATGTGTATTAGTCGATCCAAACGACATCACGTGAAACTCATAATGTTCATTACGAACCCTGAATGTAGTGATTGGAATAGATAATCTTTTTCGCGGATGCGAAATTGATGATAACTAAGCCGAGGATCAAAATTTTTAGAACATACGCTAGAACCTTGTAAATTATCGAACAATCTATCATCTTGGGTGGTGGATATAGATTTTAATCGTCAATTTACTTAGTTCACGGTAATTCAACAAATAAATATAAGGAATGATAACACCATAGCTCTTCATAATGACGAGCTTGGTAGAATAAAAGCTTTCTCCGACAACTCTCTCAGTTGTACGGTAATTCCTTTAATTCAGATGGTGCCGACGTACAGTGCACAAGCCACAGGTGCAGCACCGGGAATATAATCAATACCAATTTCAACTTGCCTTAATGGCAAAAGTCTAGGTAATTCACCATTAAATACCTCCTAAAGTTTCAGATAACAGAAACATCTTTTAATAAATTTTCTTTAAGTTCTTTCTAGATTATAATATCTATGACTAGTTCGTAACCATTCATGGTATATTTTCAAGTCTAAAGGCAGGATATGGTCATCCATCAAGAATTATTTAGATCATTTTTGATAATCAACATCATATCTTTTAGGGGAATTCTACTCGAGTTCCCATCAATTAAGACAATGTCGTCATGTCATAATCAATCAATCAATTCTACCGGCACTATCAACCTTTCAGTTTTATTGCCGTCGATAAGATGTGAACTTCTCAAAAGACTAATAATAACTCATAATCCTTCACAAATTCAAGGATATCTGGATACATAACTAACCTTAAAAGAGTAAGGTCAACGCATAATCTACACGAGAGAAATTCAAATCAGATACAGACGAAAACATTAACGGATATGAATATATCCCATGTTTTCATAATTTGAGTACGCATTCGAAAGCTCCTCGGATCGTTACCCAGGTCATTAAAATGAAATCAAATCAAAAGAAATGATAGGAACGTCGATACATCCAGTCGGGTATCAACACTCGTTAATCAGATACTTTTCTTAAGAATCTCACTACGGGAGAACTGGACAAGAAAGAATTGTCAATTGTCAAATAAGACAATTTTCACAGATGAGTAAATTCGACTCAGAAGAATAAACAGTACGGGCACATATGTAGGTGTCCCTAATAATATGTCCCTATTTTGCACTTTTTGCAGATATCACAAATTTAATCTTTCATAACTTCAAAGAAAATGTAGTGTTTATCAATCAATTTTATAGTGACTACTAATCAGCCTTGCATGGTCCCTTCAAATTATATGTAGGCGCACAACTATATACAATTTTAAGATTAACGATGCAATAGTCAGTTCGTCAAAATTTTATCATCATGTTTAAAATAAAAATATTTTCATGCTTAATTATTGAATAAGAATCAAAATGAATTTACGGAGATGTTCTTTATTATGGAAAAAATTAAGTTTTCCAAGGTGTTTCATAAACAACTTCATTTCGATAACGATTACTTATAAATCTCACTTTAGATCATCCTTACGGTGATGAAAATTCAATTTTTCTCAAGGAATACTGTTTTATCTTATAAAAACGATGAGTGATCTGCAAAATAAAAAGTGATGAAAAGTTGTTCACCAAGAACTAACTTCAATATATCAGGAAATGAGCTTAGCCAAATAATCATGAGGTTCATGACTTCGATGGCACTCAGGAATACAAAGAGAATAATCCACAACGTAACTCAATTCGAGATGAGTACTTGTTCAATGGTTGCATCACTAATGCGATCATTAGGATGAAGCAATAAAAGATAGATAACATCGATACATGTAGGATTTAGCAATCAAAGGTAGTCTTTTCATTAATCACAAACAAGTCAAAATTGTACCGTAACACATTATGTGTCACTATGTCATATAATTCCATGAACTCATCCTACCAACTGATGTCTCAGTTAAGTTAGGGATTATTTTTAAAAGATACCACAATGAATACTATTCTACAAGAGTCATTAGGTGTCCCACCTGTCCCGGAAGATCCATCGGTCCCAATTTAGAAGAAGATTTCTTCAATTTATTTATTGGACACTGGGCATCCTCGTCATTGGACAATGGCCTAGGAACAACCCTAAACACGAACTAACAATCAATTAAAACCTTATAATTCAATCACAGAACTTAACGACTTCCTCTTATCAGTCTCATATTCCATACGAGTTAAATTTTACTTCATTCAAATTTCAACAAATCATACTCAATGCGATATCCTACCTCATCTTCCAATACTTTCAACCTTATTCTTATACCTTAAAGGGCAATAAAAGCTCGATATGATTAACACTTAATTTCCAATCCTATAGCTCTTACAACAATAGTTATCAAATGAGTCACTAGTATGAAATGACTCGATCATTCAATTAGACTTCTCGGAAAGGTACTAGTGGCATGAGGCTTTTGGGTAATGGTTCCAATGACAGCCTCAAGTGCAACATTCACCCTTTCGATTTCAAATTTAAGAATTGGGTGACAACGAATCAGATGACACCTTTCCAGGTGGTAACGTTTTGTGAAACTCTATTCTATAAGGAAAGATCGTCATGACATCGATATCAGATTTAATCTCGCCAATTCTTCTTCAATATCACAATCAACTAATATCTACATTTCTACGAGTATCAACCATTTGTTGGGATCATAAATATCCACAACTTGGTTTAGATCTAGAATAACTAGAATTCCTACGGGAATAGCTTCGATTAATTTACTAGGGGAGTTAGGGTTTCCTTGTGACAATCTACGTCGTATAAATACCTCGTATAAATATTAAAATAATCATCAAAGAATCATGTAATCAAATTACAACATATATATATATATATATATATATATATATATATATATATATATATATATATATATATATATATATATATATATATATATATATATATATATATATATATATATATATATATATATATATATATATATATATATAATCCAAGTTATATATATATATTAAAATAACACTTCTCAGTCTGGCCTTGTTGGTAACTCAGGAATTCTTCGGCACCGTTATAGTCAAAATATTTTTTTAGACATTTTTAGAAAAATGTTTATTGTTAAAAGATTTTGAAATGTTTTATTCAAAACCTTGGTTTTAAAAATCTTTCGTTCTCTATATCGAGAGCTCTGGTACCAAACTGTAACACCCCCAAATTTACATGATTCGATACAGCGGAAGACTCGTTGGTGTTACGAGATAGCACATTACTCACATCATAGACAATGCTTAAAAATCGCGTCGTTTAATAATAAAGCATTTCCATTCATAAATATCAAGTTTACATAGGTCCCAAGTCATTGTATTTCATACAAGTTTTACAAAGCATTTGAATGGAAATTATTGTCTAAGTGCGGGCCATGAATTCTTGTTGTCTTCCCGAGAATTACCTTCAAGTACCTGAGACAAAACATGTTAAAAGAAAAGGTCAGCGATAACGCCGAGTGAATTCATAGAGTTTTAATTAAATCCATCAATATAACATCGGTATAAAATTATTACCGAAAATCATTTTGTACAAATCTTTGCAATAGGCCATAAAATAGCCAAAGTCATTTTATACAAATCTTCATCAAAAATCATAATATAGGCTTTCGCCTTCAAAATCATTATACGAACCATTGTCGTTAAAAACATCATACAATACGTTTTATAACGTTGTATAAAGTTAAATAAAAACCGTTATATGAATATGGTTATGAAAACCAAAACACGAACATAATAGCAGTAGTAAGACGCCGTATTGCTAGTCAGGCAATATATCGTAATTCAACGCATATAGCAGTAGTTTCGTTATTTTTGGATTATTATAAGCCGCATGACATTGTTACCTTACTATCACAACAACGGGTAGTTAACCCGATACTCAATTTGCCCATCTAAGTTAGCATGTCGTCACAATAATCACGCTTGTGTAAATCTTCTCATACATAAATTCGCTTACCAATCAATGTGGCACGACGGGGATCAACCGTCAATGCGCGAACTGGGGTGATCGTCCCCAAATAGTACTATTATATGCATAAGCGTCTACCAAATCCCGGTAGTTCACAATTCATGCTAATGGGACTTTTAGTGACATAACCTAACTTTATTAATCCATTTCATTTCATCTATCGGGTCATTTAATCATTCATCGGGTCATACCATCATTCGGGTCCAAATCAATAAACAAACAATCGGGACAAATGGTGTCCTATTTTATAAAAAATAACATGTTATCTCCCTCTCGGGTTTATAAAACATTTCATAAAAACATTTAAAAGAGTGCGAGGCTATGAACTCACGTTGATGTGGGAAGGCGATTATCGACGATTTGGATGAACGGTACGTGCTTCAATCACGGAAACCTAGACAATTAATACTTTGTCTTAGACTCTTGTCCAATGAATTTATAAAAATAACAATTATGTATACATATGATGATTTTATATATATGATGATGATCAAGTGGGTTTATACATCTTTACTCATTCATTATAGTGTTTATGTGTTGACAACTTTTATATTAGTTTACTAGTTTTACCTATTTACATGTTTTAGGTCCAATAAGCCTTTTATAAGTCCATTAACTTGTATTAATCCATTTTATACTTTTGTTATCAGTATTACACTTTACATGTTGGGTCCAAGTGGGTTAAGACCAATAAGTAAGTTTATAAGTGTTTAGCCTATTTAGTTGTATTATTAGTCCAATAACGCTAACCTAGCCCGTTAATGTCCGTATGTTATATAGTTAGGGTTTTATCGGTTTTTACTTGTATTAAGTACTTATATATCAGTATATGTCTTTTAAAAACTTTACATTAGACGAGTTTGATCGTCTAAGTTTTAATTGGCGAAAAACGTTAATTTTACGATAATAGCCGAAAAAGTCATAAAAATCATGTTTATAGTTTTTATAACTTATGAATCTTATTCAACTACCATTTTTATAAAGTGTCCATTTAGTTAACCTTATACATATTTATATAAATGAAATTTATAAGTTAGTGGGTTTTAATTCACATTTTATACTATATTAGTTTGAGTGCTTATATAATACTATTAAACATTAATTCTTCAAAATCTGATTTTTAGTTTCATCTTCACCATTTTTATCATATCTTGAGTTCTATAAGGAGATAGAAGCTTATTTTTGGATGGAATAAACTTCATATTATGCGCTACAAATAAGTTAGTTATAGATACTGCTCATTCCATGTCTAACTATCCGTAACAGTCCCTACAAAACAGACTATTCAGATTGGTACACTCATCTTGTTTTGATCATATCTAACTCATTTTGATGATTCCATTGCATGACCAACTGTCACATGTGTATGACATCTAACACTTACTGTAAATGAATTCCACCATGCAATTTTACCAGTTTATAACTTGGTTACTTACTGTTTTTATACACCCAACAATTTAAGCAAGGTTTTAGCTTTGTTTCTTATGGTTTTTCATTTTTTTAATCATATTTATCAACACTTGATCCCCACACAAAATTTTTATCATCATATATTCATCATATACATATACAATAAGAAAGAAAATACATGATTACATAATCAAAATAACAAGAGGATGGGAAGAACAATCTTTATACCACCAAGATTGTGTAGGTATTCACCAAGGCTTGGATTTTTGATGGAGAAGCTTGTGATAGATCAACACCAATCTTCATGGCCACCAATACTTGTAAACTTCATGTAGAAATCAGCCCTTGAACATCACCAAATCACCTCCTTGGATGTTAGAATCACCTCCAATCTTCAAGGCTTCAAAGGTTTCTCCATAATATGGCTAGATAACATGAGATTTCTGGCTAGAAATGATCAAATGGTGGTGTTTGATGGTGAAGTGAGACGGCAATGGAGGGTGAGATGAGAGAGTTTTGAGTTTTTTTGCATGTGTTGAAATGGAAGCAAATGGTAAGTTTAGTGGTTTAGTGGTTTAGTGGGATGAGTAGCTTCCATGTTAAGCTAAGCTTACATGTGTAAGCTTGTAGAGTGTAAGGATGCCACATCAAATGATGTGGTGTCCCTTTGGCCGTCCCTTTTTGTTAGTGGGGTGGGATAAACTTGTTTTGTCCCATCTCGCTAATTTACGGGTATTCCTCGATTCTAGTTTCCTCGATTTGCGTGCCCTCGGGTCGTTTTACGAAAAACGTTTTTATAAATTATGAATCAACGGCACAAAACGAATCTAATAAAAATTGTCTCATCAAAAACGGAGTTCGAAAACGTAAATACGTAATCCTAAGGTTTCCGGTTTAGTCGTAAAGGACGTTAAATTATAATCGCAAGTCCTAATCTCTTCTCGTAAATTTGTGAGTTTATGAATCAACACAAATTTAAAATTCCAAAATAATATTCACGGATAAATTTATTTCCTGAAATGTCGGACTGGCACCAAAACGGTGTATGTAAACGTAAGCACGTAACGTAGAATCCTCCGGTTTAGACGTAGTCGATGCTACTTCAAGACGTAAATCCAAATTTCTTCCATAAAAATAAGTGAGTTCATATTATAACATTAAAATAATGTTTTCAAATAAATATTGAGAATAAAATATAAACAAGAAATTGACGGATTGTCACATTTGGACTCGCCAATCTTCGCATCCCGCTTCAATAAGTTATGCCTTGGCTATGAACTCTAATTAATACCGAGAAACTTTTAAACGATCTTGTGCTAGAAGCTAAGTAAATTTTCAAATCGTACAACCTTATTTATTGCAGATAAATTTATTAGCAAGCGATGGGAGTAAAAGTTTATAATCAACTCACATAAATTCATGAAAGAATACCAAAATTATAATTGACTCTATCATCTCTCGTTCTCCACAATTTAAAATCTCAAGGAATGAGACTCGTGGATGCTTAGCCAATTAAATCAAAATTTTGGGTTTTCGAGTCATCTATAGGATCTTGCAAATTCTTAGACTTTTTCAAGTTTAGAAATCGCATTTTAAAGTTCCCTTGATAAACAACTCTCTAGGATCAATTATAGGAACTTGCGAAAAGTTCTTGTTCTTAACCCGTGAGAGTTAAGACTTTCGCGTTTTAAAGTTCCCTATATAAAAGCCTAGCAAAACTTGACTTAAACACGTTAAGGATACTAGCTAGAGTAAACTTAGATAAGTAAACTCGGGTTGAGACAAAAGATTCACAACTTTGAAAAATTTAAAACCACTTTATTAAACTTTATTTTTAGAAAAGAAAGTAAATAACGTTGACAAAGGAAAATACTACTATACAACTAGGCCAAAATAGATTAAAAATTTTGAAAAATGTTGAAAAATAAAATTTTCCGGTTAAAATGAGGACAAATTCATGGAAAAGACCACTTACTTCGATAGAAGCCCCCCTACACTTGATATAAACATTGTCCTCAATGTTTAAGCATGTGGGAGTAAACTCCCCTACACTTAGGACATTGTGCACTTTGGTTAAATCTTGCTAAGGAAAGGACAACTATAGTGATTTCAATGTGAACATATAAGATATGAAATATTGAATCACGACAGTTTAGGATAGAACCGGGAAGACGGGTACACGGGATCACGGTTCGTCAAAAGTCATCGAGAATGGATCTTTGAAGCTTTAATCCCTGCACATCATAAGAAACAAGACAACAAACACATACGGGGCTCCCCTACACTTATTATGAAAACGGTAAAGGATAGATCAACGGGTTGCCTCCCGAGAAGCGCTTGTTTTTGTTAACCGAGTCACGAGCCTGACTCGACCCATAACTAATTCAAGGGAAACGTGGTGAGGGATGGAATCATCTCATGAGAGATGTCCTCACCAAAGTACAACTTCACGCGCTGGCCATTCACTTTAAAATTGGGCCCATTTGGCTGAGAAAACTCAATGGTGCCATATGGGAAGACTTTGGCGACGGTGAATGGACCAGGCCAACGGCTCTTCAGCTTGCCCGAGAAGATCTTCAACCGAGAGTTAAAGAGTAAAACTTGATCACCAACGTGGAACTCTCGGTTCTTAATCCTTGCATCATGAATGATCTTGGCATTCTCCTTGTAGATCAATAAGTTCTCATAAGCTTCATTCCTCAGTTCATTTAGCTCATTGAGTTGAATCTTCCGAAGATCACCGGCTTTGTTGATGTCAAAATTGGCCCACTTTAAGGCCTAGTACGCCTTATGTTCTAGCTCAATAGGGAGGTGGCAAGCCTTCCCGTACACAAGATGATATGGAGTGCAACCAATCGGAGTCTTATATGCGGTACAGAAATCCCACACAACATCATCTAACTTATCGGCCCACGAGGCACGATGCTCTCCCACAGTACGCTCAAGAATTCTCTTCAGTCCACAGTTAGATATCTCGGCTTGACCATTTGTTTGAGGATGATAAGAGGTGGAAAGATGGTGATTGACACCGTACTTAGCCATGACTCGTGCAAATTGATCGTTGCAAAAATGAGTCCCGCGGTCACTGATGATAGCACCAGGAACACCGAATCGAGCAAAAAGCTGCTTCAAAAAGTTCACAACCACCCTCGCATCGTTCGTAGGGAGAGCCTTTGCTTTAACCCATTTAGAAACGTAGTCAACGGCTACGAGTATGTACTTATTCCCTTTAGATGATAGAAACGACCCCATAAAGTTGATGCCCCATACATCAAAGATTTCACATTCTTGTATGAAAATTTTGAGGCATCTCATCTTTATGTGTGATCTTGCCTTGTCTTTGGCAAGCATCACAACGTTTAACCATTTCATGAGCGTCATGATAAATGGTGAGCCAATAAATTCTAGAGTCGAAAACTTTCTTCGCGGTTTAATTAGGACCAAAGTGACCACCGGTGGGTCCTTTATGGAAAGCTTTAAGGATTAGTAAAGCTTCCGGCCCATCAACACATCGATGAATGACAAGATCCGCACATTGTTTCAAAAGATAAGGGTCGCCCCAAAAATAGTGTTCAATGTCTTTAAAGAACTTTTTATTTTGTTGGGACGTTAACCCTTCCTTGAGAATTCCACCCGCTAAGTAGTTTGCAATGTCCGCAAACCACGGGGTGTCATCAAGATTGGAAATGATAGACATTAAGGCCTCAAGGGGAAAAGAGTCATTGATCTCTTGATTCGGATGATCCCCTTGATAAGGATCCTCAAGTCTACTTAGATGATCCGTGGCTAGGTTTTCGGCTCCCTTCATGTCACGAATTTCGATTTTAAATTCTTGAAGGAGCAAAATCCAACGAAGAAGTCTTGGCTTAGAATCTTGCTTAGTCAACAAGTACTTCAACGCGGAATGATCGGTATAGACAATTGTGGTGGAAAGAACAAGATAGGGGCAGAACTTCTCAAAAGCATACACTACAACTAAAAGCTCTTTTTTTGTAGTGGTATAATGCAATTGAGCCCCCGTCATTGTCTTGCTAGCGTAATGGATTGGTTGGAAGTGTTTGTTCACTCTTTGGCCCAAAACCGCCCAATAGCAAAATAGCTAGCATCACACATCAATTCAAAAGGTAGCTCCCAATTAGGGGTAACCAAGACCAGTGCCTTAGTTAGCTTGTCCTTAAGAAGATTGAAGGATTCAATACACTCTTTAGAAAAGATAAAAGGAGTATCTTTTTCCAAGAGGTGGGTCGGGCGAGTGATTTTTGAAAAATCTTGAATGAATCGATGATATAAGCCCGCATGACTATGGAAACTTCTCACACCCTTCACGGTTGAAGGTGGAGGTAATTTCACTATGGCATCAACTTTAGCACGGTCCACTTCAAAACCGGCTTTGGAGATTTTGTGTCCAAGAACAATGCCTTCTTTTACCATGAAGTGTCATTTTCCCAATTTAGAACAAGGCGAGTGTCTTCACACCGCTTAAGCATGCGTTCCAAATTGGCAAGTCAATAAGAGAAGGAGTCACCATAGACCGAGAAATCATCCATGAAGACTTCCATAGTTTCTTCAACCATGTCATGGAAGATAGCCATCATACACCTTTGGAAAGTCCCAGAAGCATTGCATAAGCCGAAAGGAATTAGTTTGTAAGCAAATGTTCCATAAGGGCAAGTGAATGTGGTTTTCTCTTGGTCTTTAGGACCGATGGGAATCTGAAAATACCCAGAGAAACCGTTGATAGGTGTGTAAACACCCATCCTTTCTACCACTTAATTACAATAATAACCGGACCAAAACGTGTATTTTATGTCTTTTATGTCGGAATTATGCGTGGTTTGTGTTTTTGTTGTGATTTAGGACGAAAAGGTGAAAAGTGGAGAAAACACGGGAATTCACGGGCATTTACGGACTTTCATTGAAGAAAAAGATGAAAGACAAAGTCAAGAAGTCAAGAGTGCAAAAAGAACGGAAGTCCACGACCAATTCTGAAGATTTATCGAAGAAAAAGTCAAAAGACGGAAGTTTATCAAAAGCCGAAGAACTCAAGTCTATTTTATTGAAGAATTCAAAGACGAGTTTAAAGAAATCCCGAAGCCAAAAGTCCTTAAGTCCAAGTTTAATGAAGATTAAAAGAAAGAAGGACTAATGATGCAATTAATGAAGATTAAAAGAAGGAGGGACCTAATGACGCAATTAAGAGAAAAGGAAAGAGGGGAGGAAGCTTCCTTAATCCTCCCCTATAAATAGTCATTAGTTGTAATCATTTTCTCTTGTTGGCTAAGTGTGACAATTAGTCTTCCACCATTTAATTATCTTGTCATTTAATTTCTTGTCCAATTTAAATACCTTGTCTTGCATCTTAAATTCATTTAATTTCAAGTAAGTTTTCATTTAATCTTTGTGAATCTTTACTTTATCTTGTTAATCTCTCATCTACCTTTCTAAATCTTTGATTTTTTGTGTTTATGTTTATGTTCATGTTCATGCTTTTATTTTGATCCAAATGGGTTTTTGATTATTGTGGTTAAAGTTGTTAGATTTCTTGATATTGATTGTTTGTTTATGATTAATTGATGTTTTGTTATTGGTTTTATTAAATCGTTTGATTGATTTTGGTTAAATTTGTGTTAGATCATCTTTACCTTGATTTCCTTGTTCTTCGGGAAAGTTGTTTCTGTTTCTTTGTTCCCAGGAAATCTTCCGACTCAAGGGAAGGAGTGTTCATTCGGACGTCTTAAAGTTCAGTATCAAGCTTCTTCATCCGGAAAATTCAAAGTTCCGAACGAAGGAAATCTTCCGACTCAAGGGAAGGAGTGTTCATTCGGAACTCCAAAACTTCCGAACGAAGGGAAACTTCCGGATCAGCAAGTGTTCATTCGGAACTCCAAAACTTCCGAGTCAAGAGTGTTCATTCGGAACTCCAAAGTTCCGAACCAAGGGCTTCATTCGGAACTTCTCAAAAGTTCCGGATCAATTCGAAAGTTCCGAACCAAGGGGAAAAATTCCGGATCAATATCTTCCGAAAGAAGTTCCGGATCAAGGGAAGGAAAAAGTTTCGGATCAGCAAAAAACTTCCGAACCAAGCCTGTTTCATTCGGAACTTAAAAAGTTCCGAGTCAAGCTAGTTCATTCGGAAGTTTTAAACTTCCGAATCAAGGGTTTCTTGTCAGGTTCTTTTTGGTTTTCTTTTTAAATTTCTGTCTTTTATTTTAAAAGCTTATTTTTCCCGCCTTTTTATTTAATTGCACTTTTAGATTATTTGTCTTAGCTTAATTTTAGTCTTTCCTTAGTTTAAGTTTTAGTCGCGTTTTAAGATTGCCTTAGATAGATTTAAGCTTACGTCATTTACTTTAGCGCCTTTTAATTCTAGTCACGCTTTTAAATACTTGCACCATTATTTTAATTAGACTTAGATTTACTTTAACGCACTTTTACTTTAAAAGTTTTGCCCATTTATTTAAAAACAACCAAAATTTATTTGTTTCACCAAAGGACGACTGAGTCACATAGGGAACCTAGATCAATTCGTTAAGATACCGAGAAACGAACTTTAATCTTTTTAACCTGAGTAAAATCGAGTTATCAACCGTCTAAGAAGCAATAATGGTCATTACCCGCTAGACGTTCAAGCATTTGGTCCATAAAAGGAAGGGGAAAATGATCCTTTCTCATAGCATCATTGAGTTTACGGTAGTCTATATAAACTCTCCACCCTGTAACGAGACGAGTAGGAATCAACTCGTTGTTTTCATTGGGCACAACGGTGATTCCGCCTTTCTTAGGCACACAATGGACCAGACTAACCCATGGTGAATCCGAGATAGGGTAGATCATTCCCGCATCAAGAAGTTTGATAACCTCTTTTTTGATAACGTAATGGATCTTGGGATTCACCCTTCTTTGGCTTTGAATATTGGGTTTAAAGTCGTCCTCCATGAGAATTTTATGTGTGCAAAAGTGAGGATCAATTCCACGAATATCGGAGATTTTCCAAGCAATCGCTTAAGTCGGGATTTTTCGTCTTCTTTCAAATCCTTTGCGATGGACGGGTGACTTCTTATTGTCGTCAAAGAACACGTATTCGAGATGAGACGGTAGGTCCTTAAGCTCTAAATCCGGAGGATTTTCGATGGAAGGCGTAGTCAAATTCGGTTCATCGATAGAGATATCTTTAGGAGATGGTGGAGAAATATGGTCCTCATTGAGAAGTTTCTCAATAGTCCAAATGTCTTCATCCCAATTGGAGCGAGAATCGTCATATTGTAAGTCCACATCTCCCAAAGTTGCTTCAAATTCTTTGAAAATGAAATCACTTTCCCCAAATGGAGTTAGTGATGGAGCAATAGAGGCAACGGTCTCAACAATGGGAAGAGAAGAAGAACCACTTTTACAAGCGTCTTTGAAATGTTCTTCACAAGCCTCATCAAGAACGTCAATGAAATTAACACTCTCGTTTTCAGAAGGCTGCTTAGAAAGTTTACCCATGTTGAAGACGATTTTATCGTCACCAACTCTCATGATTAATTCGCCCACGGCTACATCAATGAGAGTGCGACCGGTCCTCAAGAATGGACGTCCAACAATTAATGGAACACGGGGATCCATCTCGTAGTCAACGACAACAAAATCCGCCGGAAAGGTGAATTTGTCGACACCGACGAAGACATCTTCGGCTATCCCCACCGGATAAGCAACCATACGGTTAGCTAATTCCAATGTCATTCGTGTGGGGACTAGCTCGGGTAGAGATAATTGTTTCCAAACACTTAATGGCATTAAGTTTATACTAGCACCTAGATCGGCTAGGGCCATACAATTCTCTACCCCGAGGAAGTTACAAGGAATGAGAAAACGACCCGGATCACCAAGTTTGGTGGGTAATTTCCTTAAGAGCACTGCGGAGCAATTCTCGTTAAGTTGGGTCTGAGCGATATTAAGAAGTTTCTCCTTATCACTGAGAAGATCTTTAAACATTTTAGCATATTTTGGCATGTGGGCGAGAGCCTCAGCAAAGGAGATGTTGAAATTCAGTTGTTTAAACATTTTGAGAAAGTTAGAAACCTGAATATCATCCTTGTTTTTCAACTTCTCTTTCCTCAACCTTGAGGGATAAGGTATATTGGGTTGAGATGAATGCTTTGGAATAGAATTCTCACTCACATCCTTGGGTGGTGGAGGGGTGGAAGTAGAAGGTGGAGGAATTGGGGAAATAGAAGGTGAAGGGATTGGAGAAATAGAAGGTGGAGGAATTGGAGAAGGAGACTCGTTTTCCTTTGTCACAATCACCGGTGTAGGTGTAGGAAGCTCGGGTTCCTTTAAACCTTTTCCACTTCGAGTGGTGATTGCTTTCATCTCCCCTCTTGGATTAGCAACGGTGTTACTCGGAAGAGAACCCGAACCAGAGGCTTGATTACTTTGGAAGAAACTAGCCATCATATCCCTTAATCATTCGTTTGACTGCTCAAAGAGTTTCGCAATTCGGCTCGAAGATCATTCCCTTGTTTCACCATATCTCCTTTCAAGTTGGCCATTTGCCGGTGAAGATTCTGCACTATCGCATCATTAGTCCTCATGTAAGTATCAACCTCTTGATGAAATGCGGTGGGTTGGGTGGGAGGAAGAGCATGGTAGGCAGGTGGTTGATAAGCGGGTTGTTGGTGTACTTGATTGTTTCCTTGAGGTGGATATGGGTTTCTTTGGGTTTGATATTGATTTGGAGCTCGTGGTTGATTTTGATTGTTGCGATTGAGGTTGTTTGGGTTTTGAGGGGGAAAACCGGGTGGTGAAAGAAAGTTGTTTGAACGATAACTGAGCAAATTGCGGTCACCTTGAGGGCGTGCTTGATAGCCTCCCGTAGAAAAGTTACCGTTGGCGGCATACACATTTTCCGGATTGTCATGAGTCGAAGGACAATCAATGTATGAATGAGATCCCGTGCATATTTCACATGACTGACTTATAGCATTAACTTGTGCATTGATGGCTTTGGTATTGTTAGCGGTTTGGAGAGAAAGTGTTTCAACAAGCGAAGTAAGCTTATCAATTCTCTTGTCGCTCTCACTAGTGCTAGCACTAGCCACATTAGTCCGAACACTCTTGGTTTGCACTCTAGACTTATTCTCAATAATATCCCATGCGGCATTAGAAGACTTAACCAAAATATTACCCCCGAGGCACTATTTAGTGAATCTTGGTCATTCATGCTTAAACCATTGTAAAAAGTATTAATTTGATGTACTTTTGTGAAACCATGTTGTGGACACTTTCTTAAAAGTTCCTTAAAACGATCCGAAGATTCACTAAATGTCTGACCGTACTTTTGTTCAAAGGTAATGATTTCATTCCACAAGGCGGTAATACGTGAGGGTGGGAAAAAGTAGTTGATGAATTTAGTCTCTAAATCCGTCCACGTAAGAATACTTTATGGCGGTTCCTTATCAAGCTAATGCCGGGCTTGTCCCTCTAAAGAGAAAGGAAAAAGTTGTAAGCGAATTACCTCTTGTGAAACCCCATTATACTTGACCGTATTAGTGAGTTGAAGAAACCGTTTGATATGGTCGTGAGGATCATCAAGTGTACGCCCCAAGAATGGTTGAGCAGAGACCATTTGAATGAAACTGGATTTGAGTTCAAAGTTGTTGGCTCCAATCTCGGGTATAACAATAGCATCGGTGTTGCCCTCTACTTGCGATTGCAAAAGCTCGATCATTGGTTGATTGTCCATGGTGACAATAGGTGGAGTAATGACTTCAGCTTGAGCTACTTTCTTCTTACGAGCACGAGTACGCATAAACACCTACAAAAGGAAAAGAAAAATAGATAAGAAATATTTTTAGTTTTTTATGTTTTTCTATTTTTTTGGATTTTTGAAAATTTTTAATTTTTATGGATTTTTGAAAATTTAAGCAAGAAAAATAACGTTAAAAAATGAACGGATCCCAAAATCCAACGCGTCTCTCACTAAAAACCGTTAATCTTAACGAAAAGAGTCGGCAGCGACGCCATTTAATAACTAGGATTTTACTTAGTTATGAAAGTTCGTTAATTCCAGTCTTTTCGAATTGATTACCAGTTGAAAGTGCGACTCAGTCGTTCTTGGTGGAAAATAAAAAGGTTTGATTATCTATTTTAAGCTAAAAGTGAAAATGTCGTTGAGTAAATAAGTAAAAATGAAAGCATGAAAATATTTAAACTAAAATTAAAGACTTCAAAAATAATTAAAAAGTAAATGATGAAAACTTATAAAAATGTAAACTTTAAAGATTGAACTAAAACAAGACAAGTTAAAATAATGGTAAGTAAAAAGGCGGGAAAAATAAAATTTGAAATTAAAAACAGGAACTAAAAAAAATATAAGTTGGAAAATGAAAACAAGTCCTTATCCTGAATCCGTAATACTGTCACTTATCCGGAATCTGAATTTGAGTCCTTATCCGGAATCCTCTTTCTGATGACTATCCGGAATACTAAATCTTGAACAAGTTATCCGGAATACGTATTGGATGACTATCCGGAATCCTTAAAACACACTATCCGGAATATGTTAATTCGGTGCTTATCCGAAATTCGTCTTCGGGAGCTTATCCGGGAAATGGTCTCCTCTTCTTTATCCGGAATGTGAAATCTTGAAGCTTATCCGAAATGTATGACTGAGAAGCTTATCCGCAATGTTATCCGGAATTGGTGTTCCGATGCTTATCTGGAATCTACTATCTAACACTAATCCGGAATAACCAATTTCCTTATACGGAATTGGCAATCTTAGGGTTATCCGGAATCTACTATAAACACACTATCCGGAATATGTTGTAACGAAGCTATATCCGAAATAAAATAACTCCCACAATCCGGAATATCAATTAACTTGCTATCCGGAATATGGAGCTTTAGGCTATTCGGAATAAAGGGGTTTTAGAAAACCCGGATAATTCAAAAATTAAGCAATTAAGCAAATCCAAAATAAGCACTTACCAAAACTTAAACCAAAAAGATTTTTAAGAAAAACTAATAAGCCACAATTTAAAAACTATAAAAACACTAAATAATCTAAATATTAAAAATCAAGTTTTTATAAAAATATTAAGCTTATCAAAATCAACTTATTTTAAAAACTATTAATCATGAAAATTAAGAAAATAAGCAATTTAATCTAAAACTTTTAAAATCACCAATTCAATAAGCACAATCAAATAAGCTACACAATCAAATCATCAACACAATTAAATGAACTACATGATTATAAAAATTAAACAAGATTAAAAAGATTAAGAAAGGTAGAATGAGAATTAAGAAATAAGCTTGATTTGATTAAAGATTAAGATCAAAAGATTACAAGATTAATGTTTGATAAACTTGAAAAACTAGAGAGAAGGAAATTAAAAACACACTTAAAACTTACAAATTAAAAAGACTAAAAACTAACTAACAACTAACCCTCCTAATGACGTATTAGGAGGGTATTTATAGGAGGTGGGGAGGTTAAGTGTTTATGCTTCCTTCTTTCTTTCTTCTCGTCTCGACTCGATTTAATTTCTTTGTCTTTTTCGACGTCGTTTCGGGTTTTGTCGATATAAGTTGAACTTGTCTTATAATTTTCTTCTATAATTAGACTTGAGTTCTTCGACTTCATTAAACTTCCGTCTTTAGACTTTTTCTTCGATAAATCTTCAGAATAGGCCTTGGACTTCCGTTCTTTATGCACTCTCGATCTTTTGACTTCGTCTTTTGTCTTTTTCTTCGATAAAAGCCCGTGATAGCCCGCGTTTTCTTCCTTTTTCATATTTTTATCCTGAAACACAATAAAAACACAAACCACGCATAATTCCGACTTTTACGACATAAATTACACGTTTTGGGCTTGTTATTATTGGAAATAAGTGGTAAAAGGATAAGTGTTTTCACACTTACTAACTCTGCTCTCTTTTGTCTTTTAGTGGGGTAGTCACATCTGGTGGAATATTTATCCCTAGGGATATTCTTAAAATATATGGAATATGCCATTTTCAAAGTTTCAAATATTTAATTTAATAAAACATTTTCTTAAAAATAAAGTTTAATAAAAAACATTGTCACATTTAATAAAAGGTGAGTTTTAAGAAAAAATTAAATACTTGATCACTTAGTTAGGTTGAAAACTTGTTTGTTCATACCTTAAGTGATAATGGTTGAAATAAAAAATACTTGAACCAAAGAATTCATTTTTCGTTGTTTCCGTAAATGCGTAATCAAAATAAAGCGAGACCGAAAAATGCAAGTAACGATTTTAGGTATCATTGCATTAACACAAACCTATTAGCGAAACCAATCCTTCTTACTGTGAGTTATTGCACACACTCAGAGCATCATTTCAATGAAGATAGATGGCGTCAATGCAATTTCAATTGAAACATTAGCTAGACACTGATGGTCATATATATAGATGCAATGGCACTTGCTTGGCAGGTAAACTGGATGCAAGATTACCTATTTATCCTAACGTTTTGTTGTTGTTATTGCAATATTCACCGTTGGGTTTGGGTACTTGAAGCCTTTCAACACTACAATATTTACCAAAATCTTCATATTGGTTCTATTGGCGTTTTTACAGTTTGAGACAGACATTGTAGATTGATGACTAGATATGTGACACATCAAATTCTTATGTATTATCATAAACTAATAAAACATTCAGTAAAAACAATGGTATTAATAGAAAATCCAACCAGTCTCCTCTTGATTCAATTACAAGTAGATTAATGTTTACAGAATACAAGAACTAAGAATCAAGATTGATAACAATGAATGATCAATCAATACAATACTAAAAACTAATATAAATTAAGACAAATTGATCTATAATGATCACTAGAACAATATGAAGATTATATGAACTTTAAGAGAGAGTGAAATATCGACTGAGAGAAAAATGATACAACCCTAGCAAATGTCCAGCTTATATAGCCTCTCAACTATTCCAGATTTGCACAATTAACCCCTGCATAATACAAACAAACCAAAAACATACACAAAACTTTTGGGTGAGGGATTACTAGAAATACCAAATTACAAACAAGACCCTCAAACTTTTCATAACAAAGCTTGTATACTCAACACCATCCCTCAAGTTTTTTAACTTGAAACATATCCATCATACCAATCTTATTGTACAACTTATCATGTTGTGCAGAACCAAGTGCTTTTGTAAGCACATCTACAATCTGATGAGAAGTATAAATCTTCTCAGTCTTAATCACACTACTAGCTACTTTTTCCCTTACCAAGTGCACATCAATCTCAAAGTGTTTTGATTTTTCATGAAACACTAGATTAGCAACTATCTGCTGAGCATAACTGCTATCACGGTATAACACTACTAGAAACAAATCTTTAAGACTCATGTCACCCAGTAAATTAGACAACCAAATCAATTCACAAGTAGCATAAACCATGCTTCTATACACTACATCAGCAAAATACCTGGACAAAGTAGACTATTTCTTACTTCTCCATGTAACAAGAGAATCACCCAGAAAGACACAATAACCACAAACAAACTTTTTTGTAAAAGGACATCTATCCCAGTCGGAATCGGCAGAAGCTCTCAACTTAAGATTACCATCACTATTAATCAGAATACCACTCCCCAAGGATTTCTTAAGATATCTCAAGACCGTCAGGGCAACATCAAGATGTGATGAAAGAGGAGAATGCATATGTTGACTAATACAATGCACAACATAAGATATACGAGGTCTAGTATTGTCAAATATATCAACTTACCAATCAATCTTTGATAGTTGCCAATATCACTAAGAAATCTATCATCATCAGATTATGTGGAATCCTAGAGCTTGAGATTTCATAGATCGTTTAACTCATCTAGGATAAACAATAATAAAGACAACAAGATGCACAACGGAATAACATTAAGAACAACTTTATTGTTAAAGAACAAGGCTTCGTCATCATCTTATGTACAATGATGATTACATAGTTCTAATCCTAACTGATCAATGATAGGACGTGTCATCTAACATATGACAGGGATAAAACGGATGATCTTAGAACCTAACCTAGATGTCTTCTTAAAAGCTTATGACATCTAGAACACACATACTTTTCTACACTTTTCCAAAACAAGTCTAAGCTATTATTAGGCATGTACTCGTATACAAGGATTTTCTCTTGCTTCTCGGTACAATACCCTAAAAGCCTCACAAGATTAGTGTGTTGAAGTTTAGCAATGAGTTCGGTTTCATTCTTAAACTTCAACGACTCCTTGACCCGAGCCTTTTGATAGTCGCTTTACTGCAATCTCTTGACCATCAAGTAATTTTCCCTAAAAAATTAGCATCACATGCATGAGTGTTCACACAAGATATTCCTAATTAGAGTATGTGTAGAAGTTTACCTTGTATACTGCTCCAAATCCCCCCTCTCCTAGTTTATTAGTGCTTGAGAAATTGTTTGTTGCAGACATGATGCTTTTAAAGGTGAAGTAATGCAGCTCATTTTTATTATCCCATGTGTCCCTTCACTATTGTACAAACGTCTCAGCTTATGTAAAAACAGCTTCTTGATTTTCTTGGCTTCCCCTAAATCGTTAATAGAGTAAATAGGCGAAGGTCGGATTTTTGATTAAATTCTTGTAACAGAGGTATCTTAGTTAACATTACAGCATCCTGAAGCCGGATTTCATACACTATCTTTGTGTAGGTTCCCTATATTTTACATGAATTTATTGATCACGTACGATTTCCCTTATGATCTAGTTGGCTGCTAGGAGTCCCTCTAGCCGAATTGATAATCCATAAAAGTCCCAATAGAAAACATACTAGAACTTAGTCTTAGTTATCTTAACTAAACTTGTAAAGCATTTATGAATTTCATTTTAAGACATCCAAATTAACAATACATAAAACTTATTCCAGATTGGATACAAGTTTTACTTGACCATCTTAATGTAAAGTTATATTTCACTGTACTTATTATTTGGGAAAAACATTTCACTGTACTATTGTTTCATTTAGAGTTTAGTTTGTTTCTTTGAAATTTTCACCAAACACCAAAAAAGGAAAGAAACATAAAGTATGGGTCATATGGAAAATTCAGCACAATAAAGATTACAACTTTAATTTATAGCACCTTAAAGACAAATAAGAATCCTATCCAACTACAATCATGATATATACTCCGTAAATAAAACTCAACTTAACAAAAACCATTTACAGTGATAGACTACCTAATCTGATAATTCATCAAAGCTAGCGGCAGAATAGACTTATGAGGATTCAAATACTTCTTGTAGACTGCTTTTAGCTTATGGTCTCTTGCACGATCAACATGAAAGCTCAACAAACTCTTTGCACAATCACTTGCTTGATCTTCACTGTATCCGGTGTAGTGTTTAAGTGTTTCAGTCCACACTGGTGTCTTATTAAGTGTGCACCTAGCAGCATACACAGCTGACGCAACAAGTTTTGAAGGGTTATTTCTGATGGTAAGGGAATAGTTCATCAAACCAAGCTCAGTGAGTAAGAACACCATATCCTCCATATTTTTGTCAGATGGAAGTGAGGCTTTAGCATATCGAACCGCGAAGACATAAGGCGTTGGTACAGAGAGATACCAATCTAAACTACTAAGAATAACCTTTTCCATAGCAAGAATTTGCTCTCTTGAGTATGGACTACATGATATAACAATCATATCCTCAACCAGTAGCTGACCTATTTCCTCATACTTGGAAGATATAAGCAATGCGCAGATACAAACCAAATGAAGTTCAGTTCTAGTAATAGTTGTGATGGCCAGAAATCTATCAAGGATATTGATTGCGAGATAAAGAGTCTCTGGCATGAAGCCACTCTTACTGTGAACTTCCATTATCCAGTCGAGCATGTAAGCTCGAATCTCAACATCGATATCAGGTTGGAAATTTATGTAATCCGTAAAACTCCCTTCGGTCTCCCTGTCCTTTTAGATCATGTATATTTCTTCCACATATTCAACCTGACAAAGCTCGTTGTTCATGTCAAACTCGTCAATATCTATGATGACATCATGATCTTTGTTTTGTGTGGTAGCGATCTCATCACTAGCAAATGATGGAGCCTTTTTAAGTTTCTTGGAGACATCATCAGTCGTCCCAGCAGTCACTCGATTGAATGGATTTGTTATGTCATCAAGGGCTCATCGTCTTTTTGTTTCGCGTTTTGGAATAATCGGCTGACGAATATCAACAGCAAATGTCATGGTATTTTGTTGAGTTCTTGATCTTGAAAATCAATACCACACGCCTCCAATACTCGTCAAAATCAGCAAAAGAAGTCTTTTTCTACGTTACTAGTCGGCACAACTGAATTTATAAAAAGCTTGGAGGTGGTTGAAGATACCAATGTTTGAGACTTTATTTGAGAGGGAAAGTTTTTATATTTTCGGACGAAGATGAAAGACCTGATAATTAGAGCTGTTATTTATAAGGGTCGAATGTGTTTGAAGTATTAACACAGGCTGTTGGATGAGATGGGTATATGTCGGTTTGATCTTTTACCGTGTTGCTTGAGAGACACGCGTTTAATTTTTTACCTTAATCCCTACGTTTAATCAAAGAGGTTAGTTTGGCCGCGTTTAATGAACATCAACCCTGTCAAACGACTTAGATTCGTATTGCTAATTGATGGTTTAGATGATAAAAATGACTTAAATATTATCATAAGTGTGTTTTAAATGGTAGCATGTGTTTTGTTTTTGATAACGTATAGTCCTCGGCCGGGTTTTTCATCCGGCCCACGCGTATTACCCGTATCTGGCCTAACATGAATGGGCTAGATTAATGTTACTTTTGGCTTATGAGCCTTAAGTAATAGTGGCCGCACGCGGTATTGAACGGACTATGTCTCTACCGCATGCGACATGAGTTAGACAGAATTACAATCTAAATAAGACTCTGATTCACCTTAAAGCAATAAGATATTCACTAACAATTAGAGGTGGCAAAACGGGCGGGCGGGCGGGCACCGGGCACGGGCTAAAATGCGCATGGGCTCAACGGCGATTTTTAAATTTTAGGTTAAACGGGCGCAGTCCAAACGGGCGCGGGACAAACGGGCATAAGGCAAACGGGCAAAATAAAGGATATGACAATTTGAGACGAAACTTAGTTTATTTTGTTAATATTTTATGTTTTCATCATCTTTTTACGTTTTTCTCGTTTTTGACATTTTCGTCAGTAGTTTTACGTTTTCATCATTTTTTTCACGTTCTTGTCCGGTTTTCACGTTTTCGTCACTAATTTTACGCTTTCGTCAATAAATTTACGTTTTCGCCAGTAAAATTACGTTTTCGTCAGTAAATTTACGTTTCGTCAGTAAATTTTCGTTAGTAAAGTTAAGTTTTCGTCTGTAAACTTACGTTTCGTCAGTGAACTTACGTTTTCATCAGTATTTTTACGTTTTGGTCAGTAAACTTACGTTTTCGTCAGTAAACTTACGTTTTCGTCAGTAAATTTATGTTTTCGTCAGTAAATTTACGTTTTCATCAGTAAACATACTTTTCGTCAGTAAACTTACGTTTTCGTCAGTTTTTACGCTTTCGTCAGTAAATTTACGTTTTCGTCAGTAAACTTACGTTTTCGTCAGTAAATTTACGTTTACGTTTGCGTCAGTTTACTTACATTTTCGTCAGTAAAGTTAAGTTTTCATCTGTAAACTTACGTTTTCGCCAGTAAACTTACGTTTTCGTCAGTAAACTTACGTTTTCATCAGTATTTTTACGTTTTCGTTAGTAAACTTACGTTTTCATCCGTAAATTTACGTTTTCGTCAGTAAATCTATGTTTTCATCAGTAAACTTACGTTTTCATCTGTAAACTTAAGTTTTCGTCTGTAAACTTACGTTTTCGCCAGCAAACTTACGTTTTCATCAGCAAACTTACGTTTTCGTCAGTAAACATACGTTTTCATCAGTATTTTTACGTTTTCGTCAGTAAACTTACGTTTTCGTCAGTAAACTTACGTTTTCATTAGTAAATTTACGTTTTCGTCATTAAATTTACATTTTCGTCAGTAAACTTATGTTTTCGTAAGTAAAGTTACGTTTTCGTCAGTAAATTTACGTTTTCGTCAATAAATTTACGTTTTCGTCTGTAAACATACGTTTTCATCAGTAAACTCACGTTTTCATCAGTAAACTTACGTTTTCATCAGTATTTTTACGTTTTCGTCAGTAAACTTACGTTTTCGTCAGTAAATTTACGTTTTCGTCAGTAAATTTACGTTTTCGTCAGCAAACTTACGTTTTCATCAGTATTTTTAGGTTTTCATCAGTAGACTTAAGTTTTCGTCAGTAAAATTACGTTTTCATCAGTAAACTTACGTTTTCGTCAGTAAATTTACGTTTTCGTAAGTAAACTTACGTTTTCTTCAGTAAACTTACGTTTTCTTCAGTAAATTTACGTTTGTCAATAAACTTACGATTTCGTCAGTAAACTTACATTTTCATTAGTAAATTTATGTTTTCGTTAGTAAACTTACGTTTTCGTAAGTGAACTTACGTTTTCGTCTATAAATTTATGTTTTCGTCTGTAAACGTAAATTAACTGACGAAAACGTAAATTAATTGATGAAAGCGTAAGTTTACTGACTAAAACGTAAGTTTGCTGACGAAAACTTAAGTTTACTGACGAAAACGTAAAGGTACTGATGAAAACATAAGTTTACTGACAAAAACGTAAGTTTACTGACGAAAACGTAAGTTTACTGATGAAAACGTAAAAGTACTGACGAAAACGTAAGTTTACAGACAAAATCGTAAGTTTACTAACGAAAACATAAGTTTACTGACGAAAACGTAAAACTACTGACAAAAACGTAAGTTTACAGACGAAAAGTAAAGTTACTGACGAAATGAAAAAATAGTGACGAAGACGTAAGTTTACTGACGAAAATGTAAATTTACTGACGAAAACGTAAGTTTACTGACGATAACGTAAGGTTATTGACGAAAACGTAACTTTGCTAACGAAAACGTAAGTTTACTGACGAAAACGTAAAAATACTGACGAAAACGTAAGTTTCCTAACGTAAACGTAAGTTTATCGACGAAAACGTAAAAGTAGTGACGAAAACGTAAGTTTACTGATGAAAACGTAAATTTACTGAAGAAAACGTAAGTTTATTGACGAAAACGTAAGTTTACTGACGAAAACCTAAGTTTACTGACGAAAACGTAATTTTACGGACGAAAACATAAAATCACTGACGAAAACGTAAGTTTACTGACAATTAGAGGTGGCAAAACGGGCGGGCGGGCACGGGCACCGGCAAAACGGGCACTGGCTAAAATGGGCATGGGCTTGACGGGCGATTTTTAAATTTAAGGTTAAACAGGCGCAGGCCAAACGGCATAAGGCAAACGGGCAATATAAAGGATATGAATTTGAGACCAAAGTTAGTTTATTTTTTTAATATTTTATGTTTTCATCATCTTTTTACGTTTTTTCTCGTTTTTGGACATTTCCGTGAGTAGTTTTACGTTTTCATCATTTTTTTCACGTTCTTGTCCGGTTTTTTACGTTTTCGTCAGTAATTTTACGCTTTCGTCAGTAAATTTACGTTTTCGTCAGTAAACTTACGTTTTCGTCAGAAAATTTATGTTTTCGTCATTAAATTTACGTTTTCGTCAGTAAACTTACGTTTTCATCAGTAAAGTTACGTTTTCTTCAGTAAACTTAAGTTTTCATCAGTATTTTTACGTTTTCATCAATATTTTTACGTTTTCGTCAGTAAACATACGTTTTTCTCAGTAAATTTACGTTTTCGTCCGTAAATTTACGTTTTCGTCTGTAAACTTACGTTTTCGTCTGTAAACTTACGTTTTCGTCCGCAAACTTACGTTTTCGTTAGTAAACGTACGTTTTCCTCAGTATTTTTACGTTTTCGTCAGTAAACTTACGTTTTTGTCAGTAAACTTACGTTTTCATCTTTTAGTTTACATTTTCGTCAGTAAACTTACGTTTTCCTCAGTAAACTTACGTTTTCATCAGTAAAGTTACTACGTTTTTGTCAATAGAGTTACGTTTTCGTCTGTAAACTTACGTTTTCATCAGTAAACTCACGTTTTCGTCAGTAAACTTACGTTTTCATCAGTATTTTTACGTTTTCGTCAGTAAACTTACGTTTTCGTCAGTAAATTTACGTTTTCGTCAGTAAATTTACGTTTTCGTCAGTAAACTTACGTTTTCACCAGTATTTTTAAGTTTTTCTCAGTAAACTTACGTTTTTGTCGGTAAACTTACATTTTCATCAGTAAACTTACGTTTTCGTCAGTAAACTTACGTTTTCGTCAGTAAACTTACGTTTTCGTCAGTAAACTTACGTTTTCGTCAGTAAATTTACGTTTTTGTCCGTAAACTTACGTTTTCGTCAGTAAACTTACGTTTTTGTCAGTAAACTTACGTTTTCGCCAGTAATTTTACGCTTTCGTCTGTAAACTTACGTTTTTGATGAGACTGCTTTTATACATAGTCTCATCGTCCAAAAAGGGCTTAAAATGCATTAAATATCATGAAAATACCCAAATATATGCTTGTGTTTGTTTCTTGTGTGTTTTTTGTACGGATATTGAGAAAATTACAAAAGATCACAAGAATCATGCGAAAACGAACACGGGAAACGAAGCCGCGCATTGAACCAAGCCCTAATGAAGAATATTCCAAGAAAACCCTTGAATATTTGAAGATTTATGAAGAAGGGTCCTCAAAAATTGAAGAATTGACACTTTATACCCTTGTATCTTCATAATTACAAGATTGGTCCCTAAAGTTTGTCAATATAGCAAAAAGGGCCCTCTACTTTGAAGAATTGGCAATTTTAGTCCCTCATCAAAACTAAAATGTCAATATTAATCCTCCTCAAAGTCAAACATACCAAGAAGGACTCCAAGTTACAAGAAATTACAAGTTTGGTCCTTTGAAAATATCAAAATTACCAAAAGGACCCTTGACTTTGAAGAAATGGCAAAAATGGTCCCTCATTAATCATGACTTGGCAATTTCAGTCCTCCAAAATGTCAATCATACAAGTCAAGACCATTATCTACGAAGAAAATGCCAAATCAGTCCTTCAAGAATCAAGAATTGGCAAGAAATCCCCCTGAAAATACTTTGGAAAAGTATTTGGAGCAAAAGTGTGAAAACCAAAACTTTATTTACAAAGGAAAACGGATTTGGGTGTATTATTTACAAAGTGAAAGGAGAATAGAAGATGAGGGGAGTAAGCTGCCAATACATGATAGTTACCTTAACCAGTGTCATGAAGACACGTGTCCCACTCAACCAAACCCACCAATGGGAGCTCTCCCTGGCTCCACATCATCTTCCACTCACAACCGTCTAACCAAACCTTAATTAATTATTTAATTAAGGCGCTAAACACCCCTTTTAAACACAAAAGAAGACCAAACCTGTGTTCTTGAAGTTCATAAGCAAATTTGGGTATTTGCTTAATACTTGATAATACCCCTTAATTCACTCCAGATTTGTGATTAAGGTGAGACTAAACACAACCCCACCTTAAACCCTTGGCCACGTCACCATACCAGCTCACATGATAAACCCTTCTACACCACCTTTGGGGAAAATGCCAAAATGGCCAGCAAATCCAACGCCTAAGATTTGGCTTCAATCCTAAGCTTTCTTCAAAGCCTTTGATCACATTTGTAGCTATGACACCTCACACAAACAACCAATTCTCTTCACATGATGCCAAGATACTCAAGCTACTCAAGGGGCATTTTGGGACTTCTACTTCATTAGGGTTCACGTTTTATTACTTTCTAGTCATCACTTGTAGCCTATATAAGGCATAGGACTATGTACATTAGTTTTTGCTCTTGAATTTTCAGTTGTTCACAATTCTGTAAATCATATATTCTACTTAATGAAATGTTTTTGAATTTGGTGAAGAAAACTCAAGTGCCACTCTTATAATCTGTTTATTATTGTTCTTTGTTCATTGTTCTTGAATCCTAAACCTGTTTTCAAAAGGAGTGTGCAAAAGTGTGCACATTTTCCACTTTTCTTGATATTTTGCTAAGTCTTGTTCAAACCTTGGAATTCTTGGGCTATAAAGCTGATCATAGCATCCTGATATTGAGTTAATAAGGTGTGGTGAAGCCTATAACTTGGGGATAATCAAGTGTGGGGAACTAAGGTTGCATTAATCAAGAATTTTTCATCTTTCTGTTTTGATATTTTTGCTCTTAACTTTGTTGAATCTTAGCAGGCTTTATTGTGGAAGCTTGTGCTTGTTCTTGCTAGCACATAAGCTCAAAATTCGTGGGTGTGGATGTACATCCATGAGGTACACATCATCTTACCCAAAATCTGTTAAAAAGTTGGATTTTTGGTGATTTTGTGTGTGACTTGTGTTCTTGCTGATTTTGTGGCTCAATCTAGTTCTAATCTGCATATCTCATCTGTTATTGTGTTGATTTGGGCTTGGGTAACCTTGGAATGCACTTTTGATTTGAAAATTTGGGTTTGAAAAGTTAAAAGAGTGTTTGGGATTACCTGTTTGAGATCATAAGTTGTTATTGTGTTTGTGGAAAGTGTTGTTTGTGCTTGTTATCTGTTATTGGTTTGGTTGAGTGCATATTGCTGCAAGTTTTTGGGTTTGAAACCTTGAATCATACATTGTGCTATATCTCATTGATTTTGACTGTTTTTGACCTAGGATTTTGGTAAAATCTAGAATTTATGCATGCTTAGGGCTAAAAGTGGTTTAATCATTGTTTATATAACATATGTGATAGATCTTAGTGTTTGAATTTGGCTTGTTGGTCAAGTGCATCAACAAAAGTAAAATCTGCTTGTGTTCATCGTTCATCAGTAACTTTCAGTGCTTGAATCTTGACCTATACTTTGAATCAGTGCATGAAACCTGTTTAGACTTGTTCATTTTAGTTTATTATTGCTTGTGTATGCATTTGGTTGATTTTGGTTGGCTGAATTGTGCTATAAGTGCTTATTGAACCTCAACTGCTTATTTGTTCATGTCTGTGCTAGATCTGGTGATGTTTTGATTAAACTGTACTAATTGGTTGTTAGTGATTGTGATTTACTTGTTGTATTTGACTCCTCTTGATCCACTGATCATTTGGGTGCCTTTGTGTAACTTGAATCTCCAAAAAAGTCACTAAAGACAAAAATTTCAAGAAGTCAAGCAGTGGAAAAAGTTTCCACTA
Organism: Glebionis coronaria; assembly: GCA_025667525.1. Classification (NCBI taxonomy): domain Eukaryota; kingdom Viridiplantae; phylum Streptophyta; class Magnoliopsida; order Asterales; family Asteraceae; genus Glebionis; species Glebionis coronaria. Next base: position 499,628,445 of record CM046877.1, read on the forward strand.
CTCAGACCCCGAAACTAGCCCCTGCTAGTGTTAATTTGCTTTCAGCTTATTAATAAGCCATATTGGCTTAGCCAGACTTGCAACAACTTATTTTTTGTGATCAATCTTCCTCATTTGACCCATTTGTTTGAACTGGAGCTTATTAGACTTTGACTTTGACTTTTTGCTAGAAAACCAACTCATTTGACTTTTTTCATAAGTGCTTATTTGCTTATTTCAGCTTATTGAGTGAACTTATTTGAAAACTTTTTGTTGATTAAGCTTAGTTAAGTCATTTAAAAACTTTTGAAACTTGAATCAGCTCTTGGGATAGTCTAGAACTCAAAAACGACTATTTTGTCGTTTTGTGTAGATTGCTTATTGTATTTTCAGGCTTATTCCTTGTAATTTTTTCAAATTTATTTTTACAGAAGTCTTAAGCAACTCAAAAGAAGCTTGTGTGTCTAATTTGAGCTTATGGCATCAACTTATACCTTAATGGTCCAAAAAGCCCATTAAGAATAAGCTGTTTGATATAAGCCAGCTTATTTCACATTTTCAGCTTTTGGGCCTTTGAAAAGTTGTGTTCAGAATCAAATTTTGAGTCAGATAGGAGTTTTTGGGCTTAATTGGACAACATTTTTCTTATTGGGCCTTAATAAGCCCATTAAGGTGACTGTTTGGACTTTTGGCCCATTTGGAGGCCCAATAGGGGTATTTTTGTAATTTCAACTTCATTTTCTGTTTATTTAATTTAAATTAAGCTAGTTTGCAAGTTTTTAGAATTTTTTGTAAATTTTGGATTTTTAATATTATTTTATTATTATTTTATTATGAAAAATTAAAATTTTAATTTTTCAAGGTTTTATATTTTTCTTAGGTTAAATACATAAAGTTAGGAATTTTACAACTTTTAGAATATTTTTATTGTTCTTAGATTAATTTTTATAATTATTTTAAGTTTTAAGAGTTTTTAATTGTTTTTAAATAGTTTTTATTAATTTTACAATTTTCAAAAATAGTTTTAAATTAAGTTAGGGTATTTTAGAGGTTTACAATTGAAAAATATCATTTTGGGCTTTTTGTTAATTAAATTGATTTTTAGTGCTGTAATTAGCATTAAAAATCATTATTTAATTAAATAAAAGGTTTGGGTGATTTTTGATTTTTTGTAAACTCTTAATACATTATTTAGGATTTATTGCAATTTTCTAGGAATTTTTGGGTAAAATTTTAAATTTGGTAACTTTTACGGTTTTACGTGTACGACCTTTTCGTCTTAGTTTAAATCGTCATTAATCATCTCTCTACACAACACACTAGCCTCCTTGAGAACGATCCCCATTTTGGGTAATAACTTGTGGTTTTCCTAAATCACTTGTGTACTTACCCTAATTTTCCACTCTTTTCCTAAAGAGGTGTGAAAAACACTACATCATTTTGGCGCCGCTGCCAGGGAGGCGTGTTGTGTTTTGATTTGGACATTGTTGTTTTTATATACTAACCATAAATAGTATTTGTATTAGTAGCACTCTACTAATACGTATTATCGGTTTTTCGTTTTTTTGTGTGAATATTATTAATATATTGTATACGTAGAACAATAAATTCACAAGTACTCCAAAAGTGTGAAAACATAACCTTGACTTGGGAGGTCATTACCCAATCATTGTATTCGAATCTAAAACAAGAAAGAAAGGCAAAAATAGATAAATACTTTCGTGAAACTCTATTTTGAAAAATACAAACTATAAGGTGGGTATAAGGCGGGTATTATAAAATCTACCCTAAGGAAAAAGGCTCTTAAGTGCTTCGCGCCGCCTCGTTTCCCCGATTGCTTGTGAGTATTTGATTTTGAGAGCTAATCGAGGGTTTTGCCGCCCAAAGTATTATTAAGTATCATATATACTTTCTTGGTTTCATTGATTAAACCCTCTTGAACGTTTGGTGTTCCACCAACGTTCTAAAGTCATCGAAGGCGTTCACTTCATGTGATCGTTTTCATTCCTTGAGGCTTCTTTAATTAAGAGATTTGATTAAGGAGGAGATTTGTAGATTTTGGTCTACTTAATACAATCACAAAAATCCAAAAAAAGTAAAAACAATCAAAAACCACAAAAAATTGGAAAAATACAAAACACCAAAAAGAATCTTCTTTGCTCACCCCCACGTTGTACGTGACGTTTATGCTTACTCGTAATCAAGAAAGACGTGCACGTAAACGAAAAAACCGAAAGGAGTCAACACCTACTCCTAATCTTTCTAGTGAGGACTCTCCTATTGACGAACCCATTGTAAAAGAAGAACCAACCATGGCGAATCGAACTATGCTGGAGTTACTTCAAGCACCCATCGAGGGTTATGGAGAGGCTATTGTGATTCCCTCTATCCTTGCAGAGAATTTGGAAGTGAAAACGGGTTTGTTGTCGATGATCCAAAACAACAAATTCCGTGGTGATGAAAAGGACAACCCGCACAACCATATCCGCCAATTCAATCGTCTTACCGCCACTTGCAAATTTAAGGATGTTGCTAATGACTCGATTAAGATGATGCTTTTTCCGTATTCCTTAGCGGGGCCCGCTAAAATTTGGTTAGAGAAAGAGCCACCCAATTCTATATTGACGTGGAAGGATCTCGTTTCAAAGTTTGTGAACCAATTTTTTCCGCCCTCTAAGACTACGCATTTGAAGAACGAGATTTCAAAATTTTCACAAGAATTTAATGAGAGTTTTTCAACGGGTTGGAATAGGTTTAAGGAAATGTTACATGAGTGTCCTCATCACGGTTTTTCCGACTTGCATCAAATTGACACGTTTTATAATGGACTTAATGATCATGAAAGGGATTATCTTAATGCCGCCATGGGTGGTAATTTTTTGTGTAAAACGGTTGAGGAAGCTTTGGTGATAATTGAGAATAGATCTAAGGTGTATAGTCCTCGTAGCACGTCGAGTGTTCGTAAACCTTCGTCTTCGGCTTCACCTTCTTTGTCTAATACCATCGATGCTTGCCAAATTGAGGCAAACTTGGAAAACAAAATCTTTGATAAGCTTAAAGGTCTTCTAATTGAGTTCAAAGTTGGAGAACCAAGTGCTCCCGCTACGGCTAAAGAGGTTGAGGTTTCATGTATGTATTGTGGTGGAGGTCATGATTTCTCCGAGTGCATTACGAACGGTGGTAACACTTCGAGTGCCTACGCGACCACGGGAACTTACAACTAAAACGGTCAAGTTACCCGCTCTAATCAATTGACTCCACCGGGTTTTGGTTCAAATCAAAATGCTAACAACAACTATCGCAACAATAAAGTTGGTTTCAAAAACAATTACAACAAGGGAAACTATGGTAATCAAGGGGCTAACAATCAAGTTTCAAACAAAAATCAAAATGATATTCAAAACAACAACAAAATCTTGCAAACGTTGAAAGATCTTCCAAATGAATTTGTTGAATACGCTAATGGGAACGATGCTAGGTTTGACAACATTCAAAGAGAGATCATTAGCCTAAGATCCGAGTTTAAGAACGACTTGAAGAATGATTTGAAAAATGAGTTAGCAAATGAGATTAAAATCCATACAAACAAGATGGAAGGAAATGTAACAAGGTTACAACAAAACCAACAAAAAATGGAACAAGGGAAGCATGAAATTAAGCAAGAAATGATTAAAGCCGAGAAGAGGCAATCCATGTTTGAGGACAAAATTTCATCTATGTTTGAGGCAATTATGTGCAAACCATCTTCGAGTAGTCTTCCTAGCAACACCGTATCAAACCCTAAGGGTGAGATGAAAGTGATTACCACACGTAGTGGTAAGACACTTAAGGAACCGACTCCTCAACCAGTTGCTCCTACGGAGGATGCAATTGCGGAAGAACCCGAGGTGGTGGTCAAAAAGGAGCATGTCCAAATCCCACGAAGTACCGCTCATACCACACCTACGGTTGACCCATGACCAACATTGGAACCCGAGATTCCAAAGGCTATGCCTATGACTCAACCCACACCACCTTTGCCCTATCCATCGAGACTTAGAAAGGAGAAACGTCAAGAGTGCGACAAATACCAATTTGAGCCTTTTATGAAAATGTTTCGTGATTTGCACTTTAATGTGAGTTTCGCCGATGCTTTGGTCATGATGCCTCGATTTGCCGCTAACTTCAAGAGTATGTTGAACAACAAGGAGAAATTGCATCAATTTTCTAGTTGTTCATCGGTTTATCTTAATCGCATACCTCAAAAAGTCGGTGATCCCGGTAAATTCTTGATTCCATGTGCAATCCAAGATATGGAAGAATGCTATGCCTTCGCCGATCTTGGTGCTAGCATTAACTTGATGCCACTTGCAATCTTCAAGTTGCTCAATCTTCCTAATCTTACTCCTTCACTAATGTCTATCGAGTTCGCCAACCATTCCACGATTCCCGCATGTGCATTGGCGGAAGACGTTTTTGTAAAAGTGGGAAAGTTCTATTATCCGGTAGACTTTATCGTTGTCGATATTCCCACGGATCCTCAAGTTCCTCTTATTTTAGGTCGTTCGTTTTTAGATACGTCTATGACTTTGATCGATGTGCATGCTAGAAAGATCACCTTACGTTTCAACGACGAGGAACTTGTTATAAACGCAACTCAAAACTCTCAAATTTCTCATGTTTATTCCGTTGCAACCATAAACCTCGTTGATATGATTGACGTTGTTTGTGAGGAATTTTCACAAGAAGTTCTAGGTTTTGGTGATGATGAAAATAGTGGCAATCCCACTATGTTAGATCCCATTCTTGATAACTCGACACCAACCTTCACTCCATTTGAAGGTGGTGGTTTTACGTTGGAAGAATTCGATGTTCCACGTACTTGTAACGAAGACCTCGACAACGATGAGGACTTCTCGATTATCAAGGATTTTCTTGACGATTTTCCATTTCCTCCACCTGAGGAGGTTATGAGTATCGAGCCCAAATCTTCAATTGAGGAACCACCTATCCCCGAGTTGAAAGATTTACCTCCTCATCTCGAATATGTCTTTTTGGAGGAGGGCGACAAGTTGCCGGTTATTATTACAAAAGAACTTTCGGATGATGAAAAAACCGCACTTGTCGATGTTCTAAAGGATCACAAAGGGGCAATTGCGTGGAAGTTATCCGACATTAAGGGGATTGATTTCAAATTTTGTACCCATAAAATCTTAATGGAGGGGGATTACAAGCCCGTAATCCAATGTCAAAGGAGGGTGAACCCCAAAATTCACGACGTCATTAAAAAGGAAGTCCTAATACTCCTTGACGCGGGAATGATTTACCCTATTTCTGATAGCCCTTGGGTGAGTCCTATTCATTGTGTCCCTAAGAAGGGAGGAATGACCGTTGTGCCAAACGATGCCAACGAGTTAATTCCCACTAGACTCGTGACCGGATGGAGAGTGTGCATTGACTATCGTAAGTTGAATGAAGCCACTCGTAAAGACCATTTTCCCTTGCCCTTCATGGACCAAATGTTGGAGAGTCTTGCGGGAAACGATTTCTATTGCTTTTTAGATGGTTTTTCCGGTTACTTCCAAATCCCTATCGATCCTCGTGATCAAGAAAAAACTACGTTTACATGTACATATGGAACGTTTTCCTATCGTAGAATGCCATTCGGACTTTGCAATGCATCGGGAACCTTTCAAAAAGGTGTATGATGGCTATTTTTCATGATATGATCGAGAAGACGATGGAAGTCTTCATGGATGACTTTTCCGTGTTTGATAATTCGTTCACTTCGTGTTTGTCGAATCTCGAGAGAATGTTGAAACGTTGTGAGGAAACCAACCTAGTGCTTAATTGGGAAAAGTGTCATTTTATGGTTAAAAGTGGAATCGTCTTAGGGCACAACGTTTCGAAAGCGGGGATTGAGGTAGATCAAGCTAAGGTAGACGTCATCACCAAATTACCTCATCCCAAAACCGTTAAGGGAGTTAGGAGTTTCCTAGGCCACACGGGCTTTTATCGTCGACTCATCAAGGATTTTTCAAAGATCTCTCGACCTATTACACATCTTCTTGAAAAAGAGGCACGTTTTGTCTTTGACGAAGATTGTGTACGAGCCTTTGAAATCCTTAAGAGGAAACTTGCCAAAGCTCCCATTCTTGGTGCTCCCAATTGGAACCTCCCCTTTGAGCTCATGTGTGATGCTAGTGACTATGATATTGGGGCCGTATTGGGACAACGTCATGAAAAGCACTTCTTGCCTATTTACTATGCTAGCAAGAAGATGACCGAGGCTCAACTAAAATACACTACAACGGAGAAAGAGTTCCTTGCCGTGGTGTATGCATTTGAGAAATTTCGACCTTATCTCGTCTTGACGAAATGCATAGTGTATACGGATCATTCGGCTATCAAGTATCTTATGGCTAAACAAGATGCTAAGCCAAGACTATTCGTTGGATTCTCCTCCTTCAAGAATTTGATCACAAAATCGTTGACAAAAAGGGAGCCGAAAATCTAGCGGCCATCTTTCTCGTTTGGAAGATCCTCACCAAAGTGTTTACGAGCCCAAGGAAATCACCGAAACATTACGCTCGAGACACTTGGTGTAGTGAATTCTAAACTTGATTCTTCCACCCCATGGTTTGCGGACTTCGCAAATTACCATGCGGGTAACTTCATCATCAAGGGTATGACGACTCAAGAAAAACGAAAATTCTTTCGTGACGTCAAGTTCTACTTTTGGAACGACCCTTACTTGTTTCGAACTTGTGCGGATCAAATTATCCGACGTTGTGTCTTTGGTATTGAAGCTTCTAATATCCTTAGAGCTTGTCATGAGGGACCCACGGGTGGTCACCATGGTGCTAATCTCACGGCTAAGAAGGTTTTTGATGCCGGTTTCTTTTGGCCTACTACTTACCGAGATGCACATGAGCTTGTGAAGTCGTGTGACTCATGCCAACGACAAGGAAAAGCCTCACAAAAAGGTGAAATGCCACAAAATATCATCCAAGTGTGTGAGATCTTTGACGTTTGGGGCATCGACTATATGGGTCCGTTCCCATCATCTCGTGATAATAAGTACATCCTTGTCGCGGTTGACTACCTATCTAAGTGGGTGGAAGCTAAGGCTTTGCCCACCAATGATGCTCGTGTGGTAGTCTAGTTTTTGAAAAGCTTGTTTTCTGGGTTTGGAACCCCTCGTGCGATCATAAGCGATCGTGGAACCCATTTTTGTAACAACCAATTCGAAAGGGCCCTAAGGAAATATGGGGTTACACATCGGCTTTCTACAGCTTATCACCCACAAACAAGTGGGCAAGTCGAGGTTTCAAACCGAGCGTTGAAGAGGATCTTGGAGAGATCCGTTGGGGAAAACCGACAATCTTGGTCGGATAAGTTGGACGATGCTTTATGGGCTTTTAGGACCGCTCATAAGACGCCCATTGGGTGCACTCCTTATAAGCTTGTGTATGGGAAGAAGTGCCACTTGCCAATTGAACTCGAACACAAGGCTTATTGGGCCCTTAAGCATTGTAATGATGACATGGAGACCGCGGGAAAACACCGAAAAATACAATTAAATGAATTGGATGAATTAAGGGATATTGCTTATGAAAATTCATTGATTTATAAAGAAAAGACTAAAAAGTTGCATGATTCTAAAATTAAAAACCGGGTTTTTAACATTGGGGATCAAGTTTTACTTTTTAATTCTCGTTTGAAAATCTTTTCCGGTAAGTTGAAATCCCGTTGGTCCGGTCCATTCACCGTGACTCAAGTTTTTCCATATGGGACCATCGAGCTAGCTCAAAATGATGGCCCCAATTTCAAGGTGAATGGACATAGGTTGAAGCACTACTTTGGCGGGGAAGTTCCATCCTTGAACTACCTCGACCAAAGCACCTTCCCCAATGATAATTAGCATTGAGGGGATCGAGTCGAGCTCATGACTAGGTAATCAAAAACGAGGTGCCTCGTGGGGGAGTCCCATGCTTATCCTATGTACGTATTATCGCTTTCTAATGTAGTAACGTGTGGGGATTTGTGCCCTTCCAACCTTTGTTCCGTGGTTGTTTGTGAATTGTGAAATTTTAGATGATCATGATCTTCACGATTGGAGCCTCTCGTGTTCGTTTTATGGGAGCACTCGATCGTTTGCTTTGAAGACTTTCTCAATATCCATGATATATCCTTTGATGTTCTAACCTTAGGTTTATAGCACACTTCATAAACGGCTTTAAATTTAACGGTTAAACCTTTTCCATCTCTAGTATGGGGGTGTTTGCACCCCTAGACTCGAAAAATTGAGGACAATGTTTAACTTTAGTATGGGGGGGGGGGGGGGGGTGAATAGATACTTGCCTTGCCAAACCTTCCCGATTTCCAAAGTTTATCTTTTTGTTTATCGTTTTGTTGCAAAATAAGGCTAAAAATGGCCAAATTTTAAATTTTTTCTCATGTTTTATAAGTGTTTGAAGACACGAATGTAGATTTTCCGATGGCGAGAATAAGAGTAATTTTTGACTCGACCGTGCGTGTTGAGCACTTAGCTTTGATTCCTTAACTTCACATTAGGCTAAGTCTCTTAAATGAGGACGAGAAATGATAGGGTTAATTATAAGTTACTACGCTAAACGTAGAGTACTCGTATTATTTCAAAAACTCATGTGTTCTCGTTGTTTGCTTATTCTCCCTTCGCTTGTAAATATTTTTTGCTTAATAAATATTGACTTAGCGGTTTAGTCTTGATTGTTGGGTTTCTAGTATTTTCTAGTAGCTTCCGTGTAATTAAATTGGGAAGACATTAAGGTATCGCCAGCGTCACGGTTTTGAAGTATTGGCACCCGAATAATCAAAAGCTTCACACAATAATAAGATTTCAAGTGCTCACCTAAATCAAGCAAACTTTGAAGCTCACAAGGCCGAAAAATCTATGCAAAATTGAAAGTGAATCAAGCCTTAATCTTTGAAGCTTTAAAGATCCAAAATTCGCCTTAGCGTGAGGATATACGTCTTTGGCTAATAAAACTACCGATGAGGTGGATAATAAAAGGCAAGGCAAGACCGAAGTCATAATAAAAGCTTCATGGCGAAGTTGAATAAAAGATGGAGGTAAACCTATGATAATAAGGCCCTTCCGTTAGGGGGCGTATAAAAGTCTTGGTAATAAGTCTCATGTTCAAAACCGTTATAAAACCGTGTTTATCGATCCTTCTTGTTAACTTAATTTTTTGACATCGTTGTCTATTAGGAGGGGTTATTGATTTGATGGTCTTGGTTACACCGTTAGGACTCTATTTTTAGACCTAAATCTCTATTATCGCATAAGTCAAACAATGTATCCTCGTGAAACATTCAAGACATAATAAAATATAAGAGTGATGTGATCGTGATAGTATAGTGATAATTAGATACGTTATAGGGTAAATTAGAAAATTACCTTTAGGAAAAAGTAATGGTCTAAAATTACCAAAGACGGATTCAATTAAACAAGTTGCTGAACCAAGTTCGTTGTACACGAAGATCGAGTGAATTTGAGACGTTTTGTATCGATTTTGACAATTGATTCGAATTAGTTTCGGTTTTTTAAACTAAAATTAAATACTACAAATTTAAATCCTAAGTGCATGAATCGTAAGCCCAAAATAAATCTAATGGACAATTATTTAAATATTAAAACTCTTAAACTATTTAAAATAAACAATCTATAAAAAAACAATTATAAATTTAATCCATTCAATTAAAATACTTTTACTCCTTTAATAAACCAAATCTATTTTTAAAACTATTTTTGTTTAAATCTAAAATTATAAAAATCTAATTATTTAAAAACTAATTAAATTACTAAAATAAAACATTTTTTTTATTTTATTTTTTTATTTTTATTTACTTATTATCTAAAAAAAACTTTATAAAAGAAATAATATAAAATGAGTTAAATGAAAATAAAAGTAAATAAGAGTATATAATTCTAAATAAAATCTGTCAGCCCTACTACAATTAACTATATCAATTACTATGTCTGAAATTAAATCAAAAGAGCCAGTTAGCTCAGTGGTAAACGTGTGAGGCTGTGAACCGAGAGGTCTCGAGTTCGAGTCCTAGGAAGGACATTTTTGGATAATTATTATTTTTGACAAATGATAATTAAACTGTCACAGGAGGTGACTTTTGTGATAATTGTATATTAAAGCTACGCAGATAAATGGATCTGCTAGCCTATGCAAAACATTCAGAATAAGAAAAATACAATTCAATAACAGCAATATAACCTTAAAAGCAAAATAGCACCAAATATCATCAAAAATAAAACTAAATCACCAAATAGCTTCTATAACTAAATTCATGCCAGTCTAAAGAAACTTAGCTGCTATCAATAAAAAAAATAAAAGACTCCTAATAAGCAAACTACAATCTCATACCATCTAGATTCACAGATCAGCAAAAGGCAACCAAACAGAGAAAATGGCAGCAAATCTAGAATAAAAAATTCCTATCAACAGACTACTGAACTGGTTAAGCTATAACAGGCATCCATTAACTTCTATGAACATCTTCACAACTTACAGATTACACAGCAACATACACTACCAGATTCACAACTAAATGAAATTGCAGCATCATATTAAGCAACTAACATGAGCAGTCATATCAATTAAAGCAGCAAAAGGGTATTACAGAAAGTCTGAACAAACTCCAACTCTTGCGCTAACTGAATTTCCCTATCTAATTAAGCAGACTCAGCAATCAAATTAAATCATTAGCAGTCAAAATGACTTTCAAGTCCCAAAAATAACTGATATATGAGCATAACAGCAGCAAATCATAAACATAAGTCACACATGAAACTTAACCTGTAAATCTCTTAACTCAATTAAAACTTAGATTATATCAGCAACTAGCTTGACCTAAACAGACACGAGCTATATGAACGCAAAGTTTAAACAAATTAACACAACCTCAGTCAACCAGTACCAAATTACAACAGATAGCTCAATTATACGGACCCAATTATCTAAAACAGATTCAATAAATCATTAAAACTAATTAATCTAGCAGATACAATCAAATTAACAAGCAGATTATTCTATTTAATCTAACTCAGCTAAACAGATTTATAACTAAAAAATAAACACAAAAATAAATAAAAGGATTTAAAACCTTTTGAAGATAGCCATTGAGAAGTAGAGCGGCGCTGAGCCGTCTAAACAACCGGAACGACACCACCATTAACCACCATTAAAGCTGCTCGAACCATAACCCTCGAAACCACTAATAATCTCGATCCAACAATTATTTTTAACTTTTCCAGTTGGGAAAATCTTTTCCCAAATACTTATCTTAGATTATTCACTTAAGCTATTTAAAAGCTTAAACAAATAATTCGTATATTATAATTTCAGAAAAGACAATAGATTAATTCATATAAAAACTTTAACCGTAAATTAATAACAAATTGATACTCGAATGAAACTTTTATTTAATCATGAAAAATATTACAAAGCTTCAGAAATTAAAATATAATTAATCCTACCACTAATCTAACATTATAACACTCAGATAAAAAATGGGATACCATAATGGAGAAAAAAGGGGGGTTTTTATAGTTGAAGCTAGAGGGTTGGGGTTGAGAGTTTGTTGAGGAAGAAGCGAATCTCGATTGTCCATTTAGTATCTTTCTTATCTTCCTTCTCACTCTTCAAATCTACGGTTGAGATGGGTTTACTAGCACACAGATCGCCAACGTGGCACGCTTGTGTGCTAGTTGTGCTAGTTGTTAGCTGATGTGGCATCTTCTCATTGGTGGATTGAGGATGGATGATGTATCAAGACCAATCATATTAGGGGAATGGAGGCCACGTCACCAAGATTCTCCACCTTCAATCTCCGAAAACATGGGGGATTTAATTCTCCTCGTGTGAATCACACGTGGGAAACAAAAGCCCCAATTTATTGAGTAATTTTATGATGTGGTAAAATAAGGGTTTGAGGGAATAGTTACTTTTACAAGTGTATTTTGGTGAAAGAGAAGAGAGGATGAAAACTTTGTTTTTATCAAAACATTTGAGTGGTGTGAAAGTGAGTCACGTGTGTAAACACGTTTTTAAGTAAATGGTTAACTGATTGTGAAAAAACTTTCCAAACGTCTTTCTTTATGCTTCATGGGCTTGGACCCTTATATCTGTCATACATCCTTCGTTTCTTGTAATGGGCTTTGAAATAATATTGCTTCAACCATTGTAATATGATTTGGGCTTTTAATTTGGACATTGACCGAATTGAATCATCTTTTTACTTGATATTGGGCCTTGGATATGGGCTTTGACTAGAAGTGAATAACATCTACTCAAATGGGCTTTTAGGCCCATTTCCCAAATGTGGGACCCACTTTGACTTCGAACTTTTGGTAAATCCGCAAAATGAACTCGTCTTTTGGCTTCCTTGATCTTTTTCTTCAAACTCGTGCTATTTTTGCCGGTTTTCGTGAACTTGGTACCTACACACATGAAACAACAAAACAACACATATACAAGGCATATTTGAACATTTTATGCATTAATTCATTGTTTTAAGATACTATTGATATGAGTAAAATCACTCATATCAAATTCCCCCTTGCTAAGCAATTGCCGTGTCCTCACGCAATGATAAAATTAAACTCTAACTATACTTTTATTCAACTTTTGACATTTTATTTTGCAAAGACATAATGTATTACTTTTTTTCTCGATATTACAAATAAGGAATATATACTCCTATTCTAACCAACCAAACTTTACAATCTGTTTTAAAATTAGAAATGGTCGCAAAAATGACCTATGATAACCGGTTTTCAAGGACAAAATACCTACACTTCACTCCTTTTTTTTACCTGTAATGTTAAATATTAAATATTCTTTTTCCACCTAGCTTATAAAATTCCACATCAGTTGTAAATTTCACCTATTTTTTCATTTTCACTTCCATTCATCTTTTTTTCTTATTTCTTCAAAACAAATCCATCACTAACATATATTACTAAATTCGCAGCCTTAGTTTAACCCACATCTGTTAATGCTTCTATGTGTGCATACCATGATAAAGGAATAAGATTAAGTCAAAGAAATTCCTTCTTTCTACCACCTCCACGGTCACCCATCTCCCTCGCCACGCATTTCCACCGGGATTTCGCCACCACCACCATCATTGTGTCGCCCATCCCTCGATTCATTCGTTGATAAGCACCCCCTACCATCACCATCCACGCAACCTATATCTGTCGCCCATCCCTCAATTTCTCCCATACTTAATTATTTAGCACCCATATGTAACACATAAACCCATTAATCAGAGATTGGGGTTTGAAAAAAAATGTTATCAAAACTTAAAATCGATGATGCAATTATGAGATTGATTGATTGAATTGAAAATGTTTTGAAGAAATTGGAATAATGTTTAGTATATTTTGGGTTTAAAAAAAGAGGAGAAAAGATTGGAAAATGGTGATTAATGACAAAAATGGTGATTCGATAAAACATGGGAAGAAAATGATTTGTTGTTTATTTATTTTTAATTAATTGTGATGTAGATAGAGTTTAGGCCACGTGGCATGTAACATGTTAAAGTTAATGAAAATCAACGATACATGGACAAAAATAATGACGTGGAAAAAAATATTTTCACGTTACTAATAATAGTCGGTACCAACAAGTTTCAATGGTTATATAAGGAGTATATGTTTCATATTTGTAATATCGAGAAAAAAATAAAGTTCGTTGGTAATTTATGGCTTTAACCCAATTAAACCAACTCATACAAGTAATTTGTGTTAAACTCAGGCTCCTATTATTCCTAATTGTATCTCTGGATTTTATTTGTCATTCACCCAAAGGCTCATTTGACTTTATTTGATATTTATTAGTCCAAAAATGAAGGTAAAAACGGTGTAAACTCAACACTCAAAACCTAACCTCGACTTCAAAAATCGTTGTAACTAAAGAAAGCCTACATCAAGGATAACTTAACACGATTTGAGGGATAAATCACCGGACCCGAAATTTGGCTAATAGGACTACTTAAAAGCAACAATAAAACCTCCAAAGTCAATTATGACCTTATTAATGGAGTTAGCAACAATTACATCATAACACCTTGCGGCTCTTTAAGATGCAATTGTGCTCCTTTTTTAAAATCCACACCCGAAGGCTCCTTGGACAAAAATAAGGGAATTGACATCACCATCCTACCTTATGGCTCATGATGATGAAGCAATTTTTATTCAACACGTCTCCTTGCCATACACCCTAAGGCTCTAATGACAAGGTTAGTGCTACATGACTCCCACCCGAAGGCTCCTAGAGAACATGTTTTTATTTATTCTTCTTTATTAATATGATATTTATAGTAAGACAAATTTCCGCAATCCCATGATCAAAATTCCATGACGCTGACACCCTTAATGTGTTCTCACTTTAATTACAAGGGAAGAAAAAGAAGGAGTTACGAGTTAAGATATCAAGTCTAAACCGCTAAAAACTTCATTTATTAAGAAATTATTATTCAAGTGTGGAAAGTAAATACGAGGAGATTAAATCAAACACAAAAATACTTGCACAAAGAAGAGTTAATTTTAGAAACTTATGATTGAACTCTATCATCTCTTGTTCTCCATATTGTAAAATTTAAAAAATGTGAAATCAACGGATACTTAGCCTATTAAATCAAAGTTTTGGGTTTTCAAGTCATCTATAGGATCTTGCATCTTCTTATACTTTTTCAAGTTTTAGAATTTGCGTTTTAAAGTTCCCTTGATAAACGACTTTCTAGGATCAATTATAGGAACTTGCGAAAAGTTCTTGTTCTTAACCGTATGAATTAAGACTTTCACGTTTTAAAGCTCCCTATGTAAAAGCCTAGCAAAACTTAATTCAAATACGTTAAGGAAAAGCTAAGGTAAAAACCGAGTCGAGTCAAAAACTATTTTTATTTTCACCAACGGAAAGCATACGTTTGTGTCAAAAGCACTTATTTTCTTTATTAAAATTTAAAAATAACACTAAAAATTTAAATTTTTTATGAAAAATGAGAAAAACAATTACGTTTAGACACGACAAAAGCAATTGCAAGCGATTATATCGATTGACTCACCCATGCTAAAACCAAACATTGTCCTCAATGTTTCTTAGCTCAAGAGTAACACCCCCTTGCTAAAACACGAAGAGTCTAATGCAAAATCCTAACATGGAAAGAGCACGCAAATCTATAAGCCGTTTATTAATTATGCCTCAAGATAAAATGTTAGTCGATAAAAATCAAAGGATAGAGAGTGTGCCCCTTTTTGGCAATCAAAGATTGGAAGATCAAGTGGACCGGCAAAAACCGAACACGAGAATCTTCAATGATTAGGGTCATACCTAAGATTCACAACACAACAAAACACGAGCACGAGCTTGAAAGATCAAGCCTTATTAGTGTTAGAAAATAGATAGAAGATAGAATGTATGGGACTCCCCCATAAGGCACCTCGTTTTTGTTAACCGAGTCATGAGCTCGACTCGATCCCCGCATTCATTGGTCCTTAGGGAAAATGGTGAAAACCGACATAATGGAATAAAATCCAACATAAAGTACGATGCCGGGGTCAAAGATCTCATCCTCGTTGTCGGATGACAAACGAAAGGATAAAACTCCAACACGAATCTCTAAAAAGAGATGGTAGTCACAAATCACGATATGGATGTAGCATGCTCCCCGAGATAAACTCGCACCAAGATGATCGAAAAATCTTTCAATTATTACATCGGTAAAAGGCCGAGATTTCCCTAAATCAATGATTCCGGGGTCGAATACCTCGTCCTCGGTAGAGAAAGGAATAGACAACACGGTGTCGTCCCCCCATGCTAATCCAAAATCATATGAAGCACATGGTAATGGTGTGGTAAAAGTCTCAACCATAGTGGTTTCAACTTGCATGACTTTGTCGACCTTGTTACTATTAGGAATGTGAACAAAGGGGTCATGATACTCAATATGAGTCACATGAAAACCCCGCACATTAAGATCAAAGCGAGTGGGAGGGAGATTGGGAATCAAGAAAATTTCTCCATCCGGGTCGACATATTCATCAACACAAAAGGTGTGAGATGAAGGCGGTATGTTGCTCTCAAAATCCTCTTTAAACAATGGATTATTGTTCATTGAAGCTTCAAAGAGAGGATTTGAGTAGGTCACAAAAGTGTCGTCAATCTTGTCATCACAAGAAATATCCGACAAAGTATCAAGTGTGTCACACTCGGATACAAGATCATCATTCTCATTAGAAGGAAATTCATCGGAGAATTCCTCGAGAATGGTAGGTAAAACATGAGAATCACGCTCGATCTCGAGATCGGAAACGTCTTCACTTCCCCGTGGAAGTGGATCAATGATGGCAAAAAGTTCATCGACGAACTTATCTAACGAATAGTCACTAACCTCACTCGGTGCGAAGTTAGGAATCAAAGGCTCTTCAACGAAAGATTGTGTCTTAGGATCATCAATTTGATCCTTCGAAGAGAGTGAAAATGAGTCCATTTTCAAAGATTGTTCAAATAAAGCAATATCACTCTCGGGATCAAAATTCTCGCTATTAAGCTCACTAGGATCAAATGGTGCACTTAGGTATTCATCAATTTGTTTTTCAATCTTAGAACTATCATCCTCGTGTGGAGTGAGTGGAGATGAGGTAAGATTACAACATGATTCAACAAAATTAGGTTTATCAATTTCCACACTTTCCAATTTCTTAGGAACCAATCTTGGAATTTTTTCCGGTTTGAAAATCATATGTTTATTCCCATGAAAAAATTTAAGCTCCCCTTCTTTCATATCAACTAAAACATCGGTCGTGCACAAAAATGGCCGTCCTAAAATTATAGGCACACGAGGATTTGGCTCATAATCAATGATTGCAAAATCGGCTAGGTAAACGAACTCCCCCACTTTAACAATGACATTTTCCGCTATACCAACCGGATGGGTGGTGGTACCATTAGCAAGCTCAATGATCATTCGAGTGGGCATAAGTCTCAAATAGTCAAGAGTTTTCCAAATGGCTAAGGGCATTACGTTAATACTAGCTCCTAGATCGGCTAGAGCTTTGTATTCACCAAGCTCATCAAAAATACAAGGTATCAAGAATTGATCCGGATCATTATATTTCTTAGGAAAGAAATCAAGGAAATCCGAGGTACTAATCACATTTAAAGTAGCCTTGGTGACATTATGAAAGGTTTCTTTAGGTGGAACATAAAGCTCAAGCTTTCTTTATAAATTATCATAAGCGGTGATAGCCTTAAGCTCTCCCCTCGGGTTTGGAATGGTGTTACTAGGTAAGCAACCCGAAGAAGAAGATGGTTTGGACATAAATGATTCAAACATCGAAAGCAATTTGTTTGATTTTGTTCTAAACTTTGTTGCATACGGTTTTGACTTTGCTCTAATCTTTGTTCAGTTCTTTGTTGATTAAGCTCAATCTTGTTATTTTGCCCCTTTAGCGTATTTTGAAACTCATTTTTCAAAGTTGCCATTTGTCCTTGAATGTTATTTTGAAAAGCTTTCAAATTTTCCTCATTCGTTTTAATATAGCTTGACAAATCATTTTGGTTATTGTGAAAACCATGATTGTTTTGATTAGCATTAAACCCATTTCCTTGATTGTAATTCCCTTGGTTACCACGGTTAAAATTATTCCCATTATTTCCATTGTTGTACCTATTTTGAACCGGTGGAAAACTCGGTGGAGCAACATGATTTTGACGAGGAACTTGACCGTTGAAGCCATAAGTTCCCGTCGCGGCAACAGCACTAGCTTGATCAAACCCCATGGTTAAACAAGCATAATTAGGATGTGCTCCACCACATGATACACAAAAAATTCTCAACCATATTAATCGATCCATGAGGATTCTTCCTAAGCTCATTCAAAAGCGTGTCAATCTTAGAGTCCAATCTAGCAATCTCGATATTAGACGAATTCATATTGGAAACACTCGGTGTGTTTCGTGAATATTATGCTCTAGACTTATTCTCAATTATACACCACGCGTCTCTCGGAGTTTTTCTTAAAAGATTACCACCCACGGCGGCATTTAAAGAATCTTGTTCAACCATATTAAGCCCATTATAAAAGTATTGATTTGGTGCAATTCCGAGAAACCGTGTTGTGGACATTGTCATAACAAATCTTTAAATCTTTCCCAAGCAACCCCAAACGATTCATGCACTTTTTGTTCAAATCTAGTGATCTCGTTCTTAAAGTGTGTTGTCTTAGATGGTGGAAAGCAATAATTCATGAACTTGGACACTAAATCATCCCATGTCAAAATCGAACCCGGTGGTTCTTTCTCATACCAAATCTTAGCATTACCCTCGAGCGAGTACGGAAAAAGCATGAGCTTAATCGCGTCATTCGGCACATTTCTAAACTTGAGAGTCGAGGTAATTCAAAGAAAATTCCGAATGTGAGAATGCGGGTTATCGGTATCATTGCCACGAAATTGGTCGGCACGAATGAGCGATAAAAGACCCGTCTTAATCTCATAATGATCCGCCAAAATAGCCAGCACAACGATTGCTTCCCCATACCCTTCGGTGGGTGCACGGAGCAATTCCTCCATTGTTCGGTTATTGGCCATCTCTAGAACAATAGGTGGAAGCTCGGGTTCCACTATTCGTTGTTGACGATTTCTATTTCTACGAGGAATATTTTCAAGCCTATTAAAATCAATCACAAGTCGAGAAGAACGTAATTGCATACACTACAAAGACGAGAATTTAGAGGATTGAAGAAAATAAATTAGACAAGAAGAAGATTATTTTTGGTATTTTTATTTGGTATTGCTCAATCAAAATTGATCGTTAAAAAATAAGGAATAAGGATAACTACTATGGAAGTAAATTACCCTCGGTCGACATTGAAACGATAGGTGAAAACCTAAACGTCTCGAGATTCAATAAGTAAACTACAAAAATAAAATTTAATACTACTTGAGTTGGCAAACCAATAATCGGTCGTCCCTCTCAATATACGCACAAGCAAGCGGGGAAACGAGGTGGCACAAAGCACTTAAAAACCTTTTTCCTTAGACGGTCTTTTATAGCACGTCGCCTTATACCCACCTTATAGTTTGTATAAATCGAGTTCAAACTTCTTATTAGTATTTATCTATTTTGCCTTTTTATTTTTGTTTTGGATTCGAATACAATAGCTAGGTGATGAAATCTAAACTAAGGTCTTATTTGGAAAGTAGATAAATTTATTGTTCTACCTAATACAATATATTAATCACAAAAAACGAAAAAATGATACATACTATATAATAGAAAAATAACAAAACTTTCCGAGGATGGAAAGGGTCTTCAAATCAACGATCAACAAATCTCAACGAAACGAATCGTACACAAGATCCCCGGCAGCGGTGCCAAAATTTTTGATGTGATCGTGATAGTATAGTGATAATTAGATACGTTATAGGGTAAATTAGAAAATTACCTTTAGGAAAAAGTAATAGTTTAAAATTACCAAAGACGGATTAAATTAAACACGTTGGTGAACCAAGTTCGTTGTACACGAAGATCGAGTGAATTTGAGACGTTTTGTATCGATTTGGACAATTGATTCGAATTGGTTTCAGTTTTATAAACTAAAATTAAATTCTACAAATTTAAATACTAAGTGCATGAATCGTAAACCTAATATAAATCTAATGGACAATTATATAAATATTAAAACTCTTAAACTATTTAAAATAAACAATCTATAAAAAAACAATTATAAATTTAATATATTCAATTAAAATACTTTTACTCCCTTAATAAACCAAATCTATTTTTAAAACTATTTTTGTTTAAATCTAAAATTATAAAAATCTGATTATTTAAAAACTAATTAAATTACTAAAATAAAACATTTTTTTTCATTTTTTTATTTTTTTATTTTATTTTTATTTACTTATTATCTAAAAAAAACTTTTTAAAAGAAATAATATAAAATGAGTTTAAATGAAAATAAAAGTAAATAAGAGTAGATAATTCTAAATAAAATCTGACAGCCCTACTACAATTAACTATATTCATTACTATGTCTGAAATTAAATCAAAGCCAGTTAGCTCAGTGGTAAACGTGTGAGGCTGTGAACCGAGAGGTCTCGAGTTTGAGTCCTAGGAAGGACATTTTTGGATAATTATTATTTTTGACAAATGATAATTAAACTGTCACAGGAGGTGACTTTTGTGATATTTGTATATTAAAGCTACGCAGATAAATGGATCTGCCAGCCTATGCAAAACATTCAGAATTAGAAAAATACAATTCAATAACAGCAATATAACCTTAAAATCAAAATAGCACCAAATATCATCAAAAATAAAACTAAATCACCAAATAGCTTCTATAACTAAATTCATGCCGGTCTAAAGAAACTTAGCAGCTATCAATAAAAAAATAAAAGACTCCTAATAAGCAAACTACAATCTCATACCATCTAGATTCACAGATCAGCAAAAGGCAACCAAACAGAGAAAATGGCAGCAAATCTAGAATAAAAAATTCCTATCAACAGACTACTGAACTGGTTAAGCTATAACAGGCATCCATTAACTTCTATGAATGTCTTCACAACTTACTGATTACACAGCAACATACACTACCAGATTCACAACTAAATGAAATTTCAGCATCATATTAAGCAACTAACATGAGCAGTCATATCAATTAAAGCAGCAAAAGGGTATTACAGAAAGTCTGAACAAACTCCAACTCTTGCGCTAACTGAATTTCCCTATCTAATTAAGCAGACTCAGCAATAAAATTAAATCATTAGCAGTCAAAATGACTTTCAAGTGCCAAAAATAACTGATATATGAGCATAACAGCAGCAAATCATAAATATAAGTCACTCATGAAACTTAACCTGTAAATCTCTTAACTCAATGAAAACTTAGATTATATCAGCAACTAGCTTGACCTAAACAGACACGAGCTATATGAACGTAGAGTTTAAACAAATTAACACACCCTCAGTCAACCAGTACCAAATTACAACATATAGCTTAAATATACGGACCCAATTATCTAAAACAGATTCAATAAATCATTAAAACTAATTAATCTAGCAGATACAATAAAATTAACAAGCAGATTATTCTATTTAATCTAACTCAGCTAAACAAATTTATAACTAAAAATTAAACAAAAAAATAAATAAAAGGATTTAAAACCTTTTGAAGATAGCCATTGAGAAGTAGAGCGGCGCTGAGCCGTCTAAACAACCGGAACGACACCACCATTAACCACCATTAAAGCTGCTCGAACCATAACCCTCGAAACCACTAATAATCTCGATCCAACAATTATTTTTAACTTTTCCAGTTGGGAAAAGCTTTTCCCAAATACTTATCTTAGATTATTCACTTAAGCTATTAAAAAGCTTAAACAAATAATTCATATATTATAATTTCAGAAAAGACAGTAGATTAATTCATATAAAAACTTTAACCGTATATTAATAACAAATTGATAATCGAATGAAACTTTTATTTAATCATGAAAAATATCACAAAGCTTCAGAAATTGAAATATAATTAATCATACCACTAATCTAACATTATAACACTAAGATAAAAAATGGGATACCATAATGAAGAAAAAAAGGGGGGTTTTATAGTTGAAGCTAGAGGGTTGGGGTGGAGAGTTTGTTGAGGAAGAAGCGAATCTCGATCGTCCATTTAGTATCTTTTCTTCTCTTCCTTCTCACTCTTCAAATCTACGGTTGAGATGGGTTTACTAGCACACAGATCGCCAACGTGGCACGATTGTGTGCTAGTTGTGCTAGTTGTTAGCTGATGTGGCATCTTCCCATTGATGGATTGAGGATGGATGATGTATCAAGACCAATTAGATTAGGGGAAGGGAGGACACGTCACCAAGATTCTCCACCTTCAATCTTCGAAAACATGGGGGATTTAATTCTCCTCGTGTGAATCACACGTGGGAAACAAAAGTCCCAATTTATTGAGTAATTTAGTGATGTGGTAAATATAGGGTTTGAGGGAATAGTTACTTTTACAGGTGTATTTTGGTGAAAGAGAAGAGAGGATGAGAACTTTGTTTTTATCGAAACATTTGAGTGGTGTGAAAGTGAGTCACGTGTGTAAACACGTTTTTAAGTAAATGGTTAACTGATTGTGAAAAAACTTTCCAAACGTCTTTCTTTATGCTTCATGGGCTTGGACCCTTATATCTGTCATACATCCTTCGTTTCTTGTAATGGGCTTTGAAATAATATTGCTTCAACCATTGTAATATGATTTGGGCTTTTAATTTGGCCATTGACCGAATTGAATCATCTTTTTACTTGATATTGGGCCTTGGATATGGGCTTTGACTAGAAGTGAATAACATCTACTCAAATGGGCTTTTAGGCCCATTTCCCAAATGTGGGACCCACTTTGACTTCGAACTTTTGGTAAATCCGCGAAATGAACTCGTCTTTTGGCTTCCTTGATCTTTTTATTCAAACTCGTGCTATTTTTGCCGGTTTTCGTGAACTTGGTACCTACACACATGAAACAACAAAACAACACATATACAAGGCATATTTGAACATTTTATGCATTAATTCATTGTTTTAAGATACTATTGATATGAGTAAAATCACTCATATCAAATTCCCCCTTGCTAAGCAATTGCCGTGTCCTCACGCAATGATAAAATTAAACTCTAACTATACTTTTATTCAACTTTTGACATTTTATTTTGCAAAGACATAATGTATTTCATTATTGAAAAATAACTTTTAGGATCATAAAACTCAAATAGATTCTTCGTCCTCGACTTTTCACTTTTCCATGCCAAGTGCAAAAACAAGATAATTGTCAATCATAAGCCCCAAAATTAAACCAACTCATACAAGTAATTTGTGTTAAACTCAATCTCCTATTATTCCTAATTGTATATCTTGATTTTATTTGTCATTCACCCAAAGACTCATTTGACTTTATTTGATATTTATTAGTCCAAAAATGAAGGTAAAAAAGGTGTAAACTCAACACTCAAAACCTAACCTCGACTTCAAAAACCGTTGTCACTAAAGAAAGCCCACATCAAGGATAACTTAACACGATTTGAGGGATAAATCCCTGGACCCGAAATTTGGCTAATAGGACTACTTAAAAGCAGCAATAAAACCTCCAAAGTCAATTATGACCTTATTAATGGAGTTAGCAACAATTACATCGTAACACCTTGCGGCTCTTTAAGATGCAATTGTGCTCCTTATTTAAAATCCACACCCTAAGGCTCCTTGGACAAAAATAAGGGAATTGACATCACCATCCCACCTCATGGCTCATGATGATGAAGCAATTTTTATTCAACACGTCCCCTTGCCATACACCCTAAGGCTCTAATGACAAGGTTAGTGCTACATGACTCCCACCCGAAGGCTCCTAGAGAACATGTTTTTATTTATTCTTCTTTATTAATATGATATTTATAGTAAGCCAAATTTCCGCAATCCCATGATCAAAAGTCCATGACGCTGACACCCTTAATGTGTTCTCACTTTAATTACAAGGGAAGAAAAAGAAGGAGTTACGAGTTAAGATATCAAGCCTAAACCACTAAAAACTTCATTTATTAAGCAATTATTATTCAAGTGTGGAAAGTAAATACGAGGAGATTAAATCAAACACAAAAATACTTGCACAAAGAAGAGTTAATTTTAGAAACTTATGATTGAACTCTATCATATCTTGTTCTCCATATTGTAAAATTTCAAAAATATGAAATCAATGGATACTTAGCCTATTAAATCAAAGTTTTGGGTTTTCAAGTCATCTATAGGATCTTGCATCTTCTTATACTTTTTCAAGTTTTAGAATTTGCATTTTAAAATTCCCTTGATAAACGACTTTCTAGGATCAATTATAGGAACTTGCGAAAAGTTCTTGTTCTTAACCCGTATGAATTAAGACTTTCGTGTTTTAAAGCTCCCTATATAAAAGCCTAGCAAAACTTAATTCAAATACGTTAAGGAAAAGCTAAGGTAAAAACCGAGTCGAGTCAAAAACTATTTTTATTTTCACCAAATGAAAGCCTACATTTGTGTCAAAAGCACTTATTTTCTTTACTTAAATTTAAAAATAACACTAAAAATTTAAATTTTTTATGAAAAATGAGAAAAACAATTACGTTTAGACACGACAAAATTAATTGCAAGCGATTATATCGATTGACTCACCCATGCTAAAACCAAACATTGTCCTCAATGTTTCTTAGCTCAAGAGTAACACCCCTTGCTAAAAAAAGAAGAGTCTAATGCAAAATCCTAACATGGAAAGAGCACGCAAATCTATAAGCCGTTTATTAATTATGCCTCAAGATAAAACGTTAGTCGATAAAAATCAAAGGATAGAGAGTGTGCCCCTTTTTGGCATTCAAAGATTGGAAGATCAAGTGGACCGGCAAAAACCGAACACGACAATCTTAAATGATTAGGGTCATACCTAAGATTCACAACACAACAAAACACGAGCACGAGCTTGAAAGATCAAGCCTTATTAGTGTTAGAAAATAGATAGAAGATAGAATGTATGGGACTCCCCCACAAGGCACCTCGTTTTTATTAACCGAGTCATGAGCTTGACTCGATCCCCGCATTCATTGGTCCTTAGGGAAAATGGTAAAAACCGGCATAATGGAATAAAATCCAACATAAAGTACGATGCCGGGGTCAAAGATCTCATCCTCATTGTCGGATGACAAATGAAAGGATAAAACTCCAACACGAATCTCTAAAAAGAGATGGTAGTCACAAATCACGATATGGATGTAGCATGCTCCCCGAGATAAACTCGCACCAAGATGATCGAAAAATCTTTCAATTATTACATCGGTGAAAGGCCGAGATTTCCCTAAATCAATGATTCCGGGGTCGAATACCTCGTCCTCGGTGGAGAAAGGAATAGACAACACGGTGTCGTCCCCCCATGCTAATCCAAAATCATATGAAGCACATGGTAATGGTGTGGTAAAAGTCTCAACCATAGTGGTTTCAACTTGCATGACTTTGTCGACCTTGTCACTCTTACGAATGTGAACAAAGGGGTCATGATACTCAATATGAGTCACATGAAAACCCCGCACATTAAGATCAAAGCGAGTGGGAGGGAGATTGGGAATCAAGAAAATTTCTCCATCCGGGTCGACATATTCATCAACACAAAAGGTGTGAGATAAAGGCGGTATGTTGCTCTCAAAATCCTCTTTAAACAATGGATTATTGTTCATTGAAGCTTCAAAGAGAGGATTTGAGTAGGTCACAAAAGTGTCATCAATCTTGTCATCACAAGAAATATCCGACAAAGTATCAAGTGTGTCACACTCAGATACAAGATCATCATTCTCATTAGAAGGAAATTCATCGGAGAATTCCTCGAGAATGGTAGGTAAAACATGAGAATCACGCTCGATCTCGAGATCGGAAACGTCTTCACTTCCCCGTGGAAGTGGATCAATGATAGCAAAAAGTTCATCGACGAACTTATCCAACGAATAGTCACTAACCTCACTCGGTGTGAAGTTAGGAATCAAAGGCTCTTCAACGGAAGATTGTGCCTTAGGATCATCAATTTGATCCTTCGAAGAGAGTGAAAATGAGTCCATTTTCAAAGATTGTTTAATTAAAGCAATATCACTCTCGGGATCAAAATTCTCGCTATTAAGCTCACTAGGATCAAATGGTGCACTTAGGTATTCATCAATTTGTTTTTCAATCTTAGAACTATCATCCTCGTGTGGAGTGAGTGGAGATGAGGTAAGATTACAACAAGATTCAACAAAATTAGGTTTATCAATTTCCACACTTTCCAATTTCTTAGGAACCAATCTTGGAATTTTTTCCGGTTTGAAAATCATATGTTTATTCCCATGAAACAATTTAAGCTCCCCTTCTTTCATATCAACTAAAACATCGGCCGTGCACAAAAATGGTCGTCCTAAAATTATAGGCACACGAGGATTTGGCTCATAATCAATGATTGCAAAATCGGCTAGGTAAATGAACTCCCCCACTTTAACAATGGCATTTTCCGCTATACCAACCGGATGGGTGGTGGTACCATTAGCAAGCTCAATGATCATTCGAGTGGGCATAAGTCGCAAATAGTCAAGAGTTTTCCAAATGGATAAGGGCATTACGTTAATACTAGCTCCTAGATCGGCTAGAGCTTTGTATTCCCCAAGCTCATAAAAAAAACAAGGTATCAAGAATTAACCCGGATCATTATATTTCTTAGGAAAGAAATCAAGGAAATCCGAGGTACTAATCACATTTAAAGTAGCCTTGGTGACATTACGAAAGGTTTCTTTAGGTGGAACATAAAGCTCAAGCTTTCTTTCTAAATTATCATAAGCGGTGATAGCCTTAAGCTCTCCCCTCAGGTTTGGAATGGTGTTACTAGGTAAGCAACCAGAAGAAGAAGATGGTTTGGACATAAATGATTCAAACATTGAAAGCAATTTGTTTTGATTTTGTTCTAAACTTTGTTGCATACGGTTTTGACTTTTCTCTAATCTTTGTTCAATTCTTTGTTGATTAAGCTCAATCTTGTTATTTTGCCCCTTTAGCGTATTTTGAAACTCATTTTTTAAAGTTTCCATTTGTCCTTGAATGTTATTTTGAAAAGCTTTCAAATTTGCCTCATTCGTTTTAATATAGCTTGACAAATCATTTTGGTTATTGTGAAAACCTTGATTGTTTTGATTAGCATTAAACCCATTTCCTTGATTGTAATTCCCTTGGTTACCACGGTTAAAATTATTCCCATTATTTCCATTGTTGTACCTATTTTGAACCGGTGGAAAACCCGGTGGAGCAACATGATTTTGACGAGGAACTTGACCGTTAAAGCCATAAGTTCCCGTCGCGGCAAAAGCACTAGCTTGATCAAACCCAGTGGTTAAACAAGCATAATTAGGATGTGCTCCACCATATGATACACAAAAATTCTCAACCATATTAATCGATCCATGAGGATTCTTCCTAAGCTCATTCAAAAGCATGTCAATCTTAGAGTCCAATCTAGCAATCTCGATATTAGATGAATTCATATTGGAAACACTCGGTGTGTTTCGTGAATATTGTGCTCTAGACTTATTCTCAATTATACACCACGCATCTCTCAGAGTTTTTCTTAAAAGATTACCACCCGCGGCGGCATTTAAAGAATCTTGTTCAACCATATTAAGCCCATTATAAAAAGTATTGATTTGGTTCAATTCCGAGAAACCGTGGTGTGGACATGTCTTAACAAATCTTTAAATCTTTCCCAAGAAACCACAAACGATTCATGCACTTTTTTTTTCAAATCTAATGATCTCGTTCTTAAAGTGTGTTGTCTTAGATGGTGGAAAGAAATAATTCATGAACTTAGACACTAAATCATCCCATGTCAAATTCGAACCCGGTGGTTCTTTCTCATACCTAATCTTAGCATTACCCTCGAGCGAGTACGGAAAAAGCATGAGCTTAATCGCGTCTTTCGGCACATCTCTAAACTTGAGAGTCGAGGTAATTCGAAGAAAATTCTGAATGTGAGAATGCGGGTTATCGGTCTCATTGCCACGAAATTGGTCGGCACGAATGAGCGATAAAAGACCCGTCTTAATCTCATAATGATCCGCCAAAATAGCCGGCACAACGATTGCTTCCCCATACCCTTCGGTGGGTGCACGGAGCAATTCCTCCATTGTTCGGTTATCGGCCATCTCTACAACAATAGGTGGAAGCTCGGGTTCCACTATTCGTTGTTGACGATTTCTATTTCTACGAGGAATATTTTCAAGCCTATTAAAATCAATCACAAGTCGAGAATAACGTAATTGCATACACTACAAAGACGAGAATTTAGAGGATTGAAGAAAATAAATTAGACAAGAAGAAGATTATTTTTGGTATTTTTATTTGGTATTGCTCAATCAAAATTGATCGATAAAAAACAAGGAATAAGGATAACTACTATAGAAGTAAATTACCCTCGGTCGACTTTGAAACGATAGGTGAAAACCTAAACGTCTCGAGGTTCAATAAGTAAACTACAAAAATAAAATTTAATACTACTTGAGTTGGCAAACCAATAATCGGTCGTCCCAATTAATATATGCACAAGCAAGCGGGGAAACGAGGTGGCACAAAGCACTTGGAAACCTTTTTCCTTAGACGGCCTTTTATAGCACGTCGCCTTATACCCACCTTATAGTTTGTATAAATCGAGTTCAAGCTTCTAATTAGTATTTATCTATTTTTCCTTTTTATTTTTGTTGTGGATTCGAATACAATAGCTAGGTGATGAAATCCCAACTAAGGTCTTATTTGGAAAGTAGATAATTTTATTGTTCTACGTAATACAATATATTAATCACAAAAAACGAAAAAAACGATACATACTATATAATAGAAAAATAACAAAACTTTCCGAGGACGGAAAGGGTCTTCAAATCAACGATCAACAAATCTCAACGAAAAGAATCATACACAAGATCCCCGGCAGCGGCGCCAAAATTTTTGATGTGATCGTGATAGTATAGTGATAATTAGATACGTTATAGGGTAAATTAGAAAACTACCTTTAGGAAAAAGTAATACTCTAAAATTACCAAAGACGGATTCAATTAAACACGTTGGCGAACCAAGTTCGTTGTACACGAAGATCGAGTGAATTTGAGACGCTTTGTATCGATTTGCACAATTGATTCGAATTGGTTTCGGTTTTTTAAACTAAAATTAAATTCTACAAATTTAAATCCTAAGTGCATGAATCGTAAACCCAAAATAAATCTAATGGACAATTATTTAAATATTAAAACTCTTAAACTATTTAAAATAAACAATCTATAAAAAAACAATTATAAATTTAATCTATTCAATTAAAATACTTTTACTCCCTTAATAAACCAAATCTATTTTTAAAACTGTTTTTGTTTAAATCTAAAATTATAAAAATCTAATTATTTAAAAACTAATTAAATTACTAAAATAAAACATTTTTTTTATTTTTTTATTTTATTTTTATTTACTTATTATCTAAAAAAACTTTATAAAAGAAATAATATAAAATGAGTTTAAATGAAAATAAAAGTAAATAAGAGTAGATAATTCTAAATAAAATCTGACAGCCCTACTACAATTAACTATATTAATTACTATGTCTGAAATTAAATCAAAAGAGCCAGTTAGCTTAGTGGTAAACATGTGAGGCTGTGAACCGAGAGGTCTCGAGTTCGAGTCCTAGGAAGGACATTTTTGGATAATTATTATTTTTGACAAATGATAATTAAAATGTCACAGGAGGTGACTTTTGTGATATTTGTATATTAAAGCTACGTAGATAAATGGATCTGCTAGCCTATGCAAAACATTCAGAATCAGAAAAATACAATTCAATAACAGCAATATAACCTTAAAAGCAAAATAGCACCAAATATCATCAAAAATAAAACTAAATCACCAAATAGCTTCTATAACTAAATTCATACCTGTCTAAAGAAACTTAGCAGCTATCAATAAAAAAATAAAAGACTCCTAATAAGCAAACTACAATCTCATACCATCTACATTCACAGATCAGCAAAAGGCAACCAAACAGAGAAAATGGCAGCAAATCTAGAATCAAAAAATTCCTATCAACAGACTACTGAACTGGTTAAGCTATAACAGGCATCCATTAACTTCTATGAACATCTTCACAACTTACAGATTACACAACAACATACACTACCAGATTCACAACTAAATGAAATTTCAGCATCATATTAAGCAACTAACATGAGCAATCATATCAATTAAAGCAACAAAAGGGTATTACAGAAAGTCTGAACAAACTCCAACTCTTGCGCTAACTGAATTTACCTATCTAATTAAGCAGACTCAGCAATAAAATTAAATCATTAGCAGACAAAATGACTTTAAAGTCCCAAAAATAACTGATATATGAGCATAACAACATCAAATCATAAACATAAGTCACACATGAAACTTAACCTGTAAATCTCTTAACTCAATGAAAACTTAGATTATATCAGCAACTAGCTTGACCTAAACAGACACGAGCTATATGAACGCAGAGTTTAAACAAATTAACACAACCTCAGTCAACCAGTACCAAATTACAACAGATAGCTCAAATATATGGACCCAATTATCTAAAACAGATTCAATAAATCATTAAAACTAATTAATCTAGCAGATACAATCAAATTAACAAGCAGATTATTCTATTTAATCTAACTCAGCTAAATAGATTTATAACAAAAAAATAAAAACAAAAATAAATAAAAGGATTTAAAACCTTTTGAAGCTAGCCATTGAGAAGTAGAGCGGCGCTGAGCCGTCTAAACAACCGGAACGACACCACCATTAACCACCATTAAAGCTGCTCGAACCATAACCCTCGAAACCACTAATAATCTCGATCCAACAATTATTTTTAACTTTTCCAGTTGGGAAAAGCTTTTCCCAAATACTTATCTTAGATTATTCACATAAGCTATTAAAAAGCTTAAACAATAATTCATATATTATAATTTCAGAAAAGACAGTAGATTAATTCATATAAAAACTTTAACCGTAAATTAATAACAAATTGATACTCAAATGAAACTTTTATTTAATCATGAAAAATATTACAAAGCTTCAGAAATTGAAATACAATTATCCTACCAATAATCTAACATTATAACACTAAGATAAAAAAAATGGGATACCATAATGAAGAAAAAGGGGGGTTTTTATAGTTGAAGCTAGAGGGTTGGGGTGGAGAGTTTGTTGAGGAAGAAGCGAATCTCGATCGTCCATTTAGTATCTTTTCTTCTCACTCTTCAAATCTATGGTTGAGATGGGTTTACTAGCACACAGATCACCAACGTGGCACGATTGTGTGCTAGTTGTGCTAGTTGTTAGCTGATGTGGCATCTTCTCATTGGTGGATTGAGGATGGATGATGTATCAAGACCAATAAAATTAGGGGAAGGGAGGCCACGTCACCAAGATTCTCCACCTTCAATCTCCAAAAACATGGGGGATTTAATTCTCCTCGTGTGAATCACACGTGGGAAACAAAAGCCCCAATTTATTGAGTAATTTTGTGATGTGGTAAAATTAGGGTTTGAGGGAATAGTTACTTTTACAGGTGTATTTTGGTGAAAGAGAAGAGAGGATGAAAACTTTGTTTTTATCGAAACATTTGAGTGGTGTGAAAGTGAATCACGTGTGTAAACAAGTTTTTAAGTAAATGGTTAACTGATTATGAAAAATCTTTCCAAACGTCTTTCTTTATGCTTCATGGGCTTGGACCCTTATATCTGTCATACATCCTTCGTTTCTTGTAATGGGCTTTGAAATAATATTGCTTCAACCATTGTAATATGATTTGGGCTTTTAATTTGGCCATTGACCGAATTGAATCATCTTTTTACTTGATATTGGGCCTTGGATATGGACTTTGACTAGAAGTGAATAACATCTACTCAAATGGGCTTTTAGGCCCATTTCCCAAATGTGGGACCCACTTTGACTTCGAACTTTTGGTAAATCCGCGAAATGAACTCGTCTTTTGGCTTCCTTGATCTTTTTCTTCAAACTCGTGCTATTTTTGCCGGTTTTCGTGAACTTGGTACCTACACACATGGAACAACAAAACAACACATATACAA
Organism: Glebionis coronaria; assembly: GCA_025667525.1. Taxonomy (NCBI): domain Eukaryota; kingdom Viridiplantae; phylum Streptophyta; class Magnoliopsida; order Asterales; family Asteraceae; genus Glebionis; species Glebionis coronaria. The sequence continues at coordinate 499,660,135 of CM046877.1, forward strand.
GGCATATTTGAACATTTTATGCATTAATTCATTATTTTAAGATACTATTGATATGAGTAAAATCACTCATATCAAAGAGATACAACTTAGGAAAATGGGAGGATAAGTACGGTGACTAGGGCATATGAGTAGTGTTAGCATTACTAACTTATAATGACAATGATCTCGTTGCACGCTTGGCATGGAATTGGGGTGAAAATCGAGGACGACGAAATTATTTCTAACGAAGCATTCACGTGCTCTTATTCTATGAACCTAAACGTCCTATTTTGCGATGAAAATCATACATTATGTCTAAAACACAAGTAGTAGCAATAGTAGTAGAGTAGCTAGTTTATCATTCAATAAAAGTGAATAAAAATGAATTTTGGATGTGCTACGATACTTTATTCTAGCATTGCATGAGGGCACGACAATGGTTTAGTATGGGGGAGTGATGAGACTGCTTTTATACATAGTCTCATCGTCCAAAAAAGGCTTAAAATGCATTAAATATCATGAAAATACCCAAATATATGCTTGTGTTTGTTGCTTGTGTGTTTTAGGTACGGATATTGAGAAAATGACAAAAGATCACAAGAATCATACAAAAACGAACACGGGAAACGAAGCCGCACATTGAACCAAGCCCTAATGAAGAATTTCCCAAGAAAACCCTTGAAGATTTGAAGATTTATGAAGAAGGGTCCTCCAAAATTGAAGAACTGACACTTTATAACCTTGTATCTTCATAATTACAAGATTGGTCCCTAAAGTTTGTCAATATTGCAAAAAGCGCCCTCCACTTTGAAGAATTGGCAATTTTAGTCCCTCATCAAAACTAAAATGTCAATATTAATCCTCCTCAAAGTCAAACATACCAACAAGGACTCTAACTTACAAGAAATTACATGTTTGGTCCTTTGAAAATATCAAAATTACCAAAAGGACCCTTGACTTTGAAGAAATGGCAAAAGTGGTCCCTCGTTAATCATGACTTGGCAATTTCAGTCCTCCAAAATGTCAATCATACAAGTCAAGACCATTATCTACGAAGAAAATGCCAAATCAGTCCTTCAGGAATCAAGAATTGGCAAGAAATACCCCTGAAAATTCTTTGGAAAAGTATTTGGGGCAAAAGTGTGAAAACCAAAACTTTATTTACAAAGGAAAACGGATTTGGGTGTATTATTTACAAAGTGAAAGGAGAATAGAATATGAGGGGAGTAAGCTGCCAAGACATGATAGTTACCTTAACCAGTGTCATGAAGACACGTGACCCACTCAACCAAACCCACCAATGGGAGCTCTCCCTGGCTCCACATCATCTTCCACTCACAACCGTCTAACCAAACCTTAATTAATTATTTAATTAAGGCGCTAAACACCCCTTTTAAACACAAAAGAAGATCAAACCTGTGTTCTTGAAGTTCATAAGCAAATTTGGGTATTTGCTTAATACTTGATAATACCCCTTAATTCACTCCAGATTTGTGATTAAGGTGAGACTAAACACAACCCCACCTTAAACCCTTGCCCACGTCACCATACCAGCTCATATGATAAACCCTTCTACACCACCTTGGGGAAAATGCCAAAATGGCCAGCAAATCAAACGCCCAAGATTTGGCTTCAATCCTAAGTTTTCTTCTAAGCCTTTGATCACATTTGCAGCTATGACACCTCACACAAATAGCCAATTCTCTTTACATGATGCCAAGATACTCAATCTACTCAAGGGGCATTTTGGGACTTCTACTGCATTAGGGTTCACGTTTTATTGGTTTCTAGTCATCACTTGTAGCCTATATAAGGCATAGGACTATGTACATTAGTTTTTGCTCTTGAATTTTCAGTTGTTCACAATTCTGTAAATCATATATTCTACTTAATGAAATGTGTTTGAATTTGGTGAAGAAAACTCAAGTGCCACTCTTATAATCTGTTTATTATTCTTCTTTGTTCATTGTTCTTGAATCCTAAACCTGTTTTCAAAAGGAGTGTGCAAAAGTTTGCACATTTTCCACTTTTCTTGATATTTTGCTAAGTCTTGTTCAAACCTTGGAATTCTTGGGCTATAAAGCTGATCATAGCATCCTGATATTGAGTTATCAAGGTGTGGTGAAGCCTATAACTTGGGGATAATCAAGTGTGGGGAACTAAGGTTGCATTAATCAAGAATTTTTCATCTTTCTGTTTTGATATTTTGCTCTTAACTTTGTTGAATCTTAGCAGGCTTTATTGTGGAAGCTTGTGCTTGTTCTTTCTAGCACATAAGCTCAAAATTCGTGGGTGTGGATGTACATCCATGAGGTACACATCATCTTACCTAAAATATGTTAAAAAGTTGGATTTTTGGTGATTTTGTGTGTGACTTGTGTTCTTGCTGATTTTGTGGCTCAATCTTGTTCTAATCTGCATATCTCATCTGTTATTATGTTGATTTGGGCTTGGGTAACCTTGGAATTCACTTTTGATTTGAAAATTTGGTTTTGAAAAGTTAAAAGGGTGTTTGGATTACCTGTTTGAGATCATAAGTTGTTATTGTGTTTGTGGAAAGTGTTGTTTGTGCTTGTTATCTGTTATTGGTTTGGTTGAGTGCATATTGCTGCAAGTTTTTGGGTTTGAAACCTTGAATCATACATTATGCTATATCTCATTGATTTTGACTGTTTTTGACCTAGGATTTTGGTAAAATCTAGAATTTATGCATGCTTAGGGCTGAAAGTGGTTTAATCATTGTTTATATAACATATGTGATAGATCTTAGTGTTTGAATTTGGCTTGTTGGTCAAGTACATCAGCAAAAGTAAAATCTGCTTGTGTTCATAGTTCATCAGTAACTTTCAATGCTTGAATCTTGACCTATACTTTGAATCAGTGTATGAAACCTGTTTAGACTTGTTCATTTTAGTTTATTATTGCTTGTGTATGCATTTGGTTGAGTTTGATTGGCTGAATTGTGCTATAAGTGCTTATTGAACCTCAACTGCTTATTTGTTCATGTCTGTGCTAGATCTGGTGATGTTTTGATTAAACTGTACTAATTGGTTGTTAGTCATTATGATTTCCTTGTTGTATTTGACTCCTCTTGATCCACTGATCATTTGGGTGCCTTTGTGTAACTTGAATCTCCAAAAAAGTCACTAAAGACAAAAAAAGTCAAGAAGTCAAGCAGTCGAAAAAGTTTCCACTGCTCAGACCCTGAAACTAGCCCCTGCTAGTGTTAATTTGCTTTCAGCTTATTAATAAGCCATATTGGCTTATCCAGACCTGCAACAACTTATTTTTTGTGATCAATCTTCCTCATTTGACCCATTTGTTTGAACTGGAGCTTATTAGACTTTGACTTTTTGCTAGAAAACCAACTCATTTGACTTTTTCATAAGTGCTTATTTGCTTATTTCAGCTTATTGAGTGAACTTATTTGAAAACTTTTTGTTGATTAAGCTTAGTTAAGTCGTTTAAAAGCTTTAGAAACTTGAATCAGCTCTTGGGATAGTCTAGAACTCAAAAACGACTATTTTGTTGTTTTGTGTAGATTGCTTATTGCATTTTCAGGCTTATTCCTTGAACTTTTTCAAATTTCTTTTTACAGAAGTCTTAAGAAACTAAAAAGAAGCTTGTGTGACTAATTTGAGCTTATGACATCAGCTTATAGCTTAATGGGCCAAAAAGCCCATTAAGAATAAGCTGTTTGATATAAGCCAGCTTATTTCATATTTTCAGCTTTTGGGCCTTTGAAAAGTTGTGTTCAGAATCAAATTTTGAGCCAGATAGGAGTTTTGGGCTTAATTGGACAACATTTTTCTTATTGGGCCTTAATAAGCCCATTAAGGTGACTGTTTGGACTTTTGGCCCATTTGGAGGCCCAATAGAGGTATTTTTGTAATTTCAACTCTATTTTCTATTTATTTAGGTTAAATTAAGCTAGTTTTCAAGTTTTTAGTATTTTTTGTAAATTTTGGATATTTAATATTATTTTATTATTATTTTATTATTAAAAATTAAAATTTAGATTTTTCAAGTTTTTATATTTTTCTTAGGTTAAATACATAAAGTTAGGAATTTTACAACTTTTAGAACATTTTTATTGTTCTTAGATTAATTTTTATAATTATTTTAAGTTTTAAGAGTTTTTAATTGTTTTTAAATAGTTTTTATTAATTTTAAAATTTTCAAAAATAGTTTTAAATTAAGTTAGGGTATTTTAGAGGTTTACAATTGAAAAAAATCTCATTTTGGGCTTTTTGTTAATTAAATTGATTTTTAGGGCTTTAATTAGCATTAAAAATCATTATTTAATTAAATAAAAGGTTTGGGTGATTTTTGATTTTTTTGTAAACTCTTAATACATTATTTAGGATTTATTGCAATTTTCTAGGAATTTTTAGGGTAAAATTTTAAATTTGGTACTTTTTACGGTTTTACGTGTACGACCTTTTCGTCTTAGTTTAAATCGTCATCGTAACCGTCATTCTCTTCTTACCCCATTTCTATTTTCTCTTCTCATAATCATATAATCACAAAGTTAATCATCTCTTTACACAACACACTAGCCTCCTTGAGAACGATCCCCATTTTGGGTCATAACTCGTGGTTTTCCTAAATCACTTGTGTACTTAACCTAATTTTCCACTCTTTTCCTAAAGAGGTGTGAAAAGACTACATCAGTTTTCGTCAGTAACCTTACGTATTTGTCAGTAAACTTACGTTTTCTTCAGTAAATTTATGTGCTTCAGTAAACTTACGTTTTCGTCATAAAACTTACGTTTTCATCAGTAAATTTATGTTTTCGTTAGTAAACTTACGTTTTCGTCTGTAAATTTATGTTTTCGTCTGTAAACGTAAATTAATTGACGAAAACTTAAGTTTACTGACAAAAACGTAAGTTTACTGACAAAAACGTAAGTTTACTGACGAAAACGTAAGTTTACTTACGAGAACGTAAATTAATTGACGAAAACATAAGTTTACTGAATAAAATATAAGTTTACTGACGAAAACGTAAGCTTACTGACGAAAGCGTAAAGGTATTGATGAAAACGTAAGTTTACTGACAAAAACGTAAGTTTACTGAGGAAAACGTATGTTTACAGACGAAAACGTAAGTTTACTGACGGAAACGTAAAAGTATTGACGAAAACGTAAGTGTACTGACGAAAACGTAAGTTTACTGACGAAAACGTAAGTTTACTGATGAAAACCTCAGTTTACTGACGAAAACATAAGTTTACCGACGAAAACGTAAGTTTACTGTCGAAAACCTAAGTTTACTGACGAAAACATAATTTTACTGACGAAAACGTAAAATTACTGATGAAAACGTAAGTTTACTAACTGATGACGTATAGTCCCCAGCCGGGTCATGAACCCGGCCCACGGGTACTGCCCGTATCCGGCCCATCACGGATGGGTGGGATTAATGTTATTTAAGCCACTGGGCTTAGATGAACAGTAACCGCACACACGTGTGCGGCCCACGGCCCGGCATGGCAGGTACAGGGTTAGACAGAATCATACTCCTACTATGATTAGGATTTATCCCAAAGGAGAGGATATTCACTCACCATAATTAGAAGATAACAATCAATCTAATTCTGGTATTTATCCTTTCCTTGGGGCCGAAGCATCAGTGACAGCCCATTAGGGTTTCACTGCCTATATAAGGAACCCCCCAAGGGTTCCACAAAGGTATTACATTCTACACACTCACATCTCATCCGATTCTCATAACCCTAACCGATTACTTACTCTCACGCCGGAGTCTAATCGTGGGATACATTCCCACGGTAAGCCTAACGCGTGTTGTTTTAGTGTGCATGATCCCAACCAGATAATTCACTTGGTGCAGGAGCCGGAGTCCAGCCAACCCGAATTAAGCCTAATTCGGGTCTAGCAAGGACCACCCAACTTTTGTATCAACAAGTTGGCGCCATCCGTGGGACCATTACACTAAGCTAGAGCAAATCTCATCTCGATCTCTCAATGACGAAAGGACATCCGCAAAGAAACCACAGGAACACAAATCCTGGGAATCGGAAGTCCCCAGGGGACGGGATACTCAATCCCAATCGATCCCCTAGCAACCAAGCAGGCGGACCAAACAACCGAAGTGGTCTTCAGTCCATGGGTGTGACAAGTACGTTCGCTGTCACCCCACCACCTACTTCGACCTTGGATAACCCCGATCCATGGAGTGCGCCCAACCCCCCTAACAAGGAGTCGCGCAGACCATCGACTGAGGAAGAAGTGGAGGTCGAACCACTTAGTGAGGAAGATCTCACTCGAGTTCTCACACAGAACTTCGAGAGGATCGTCCCAGGAGTCGTATCCAGGGTGAACCTAGGGAGGGACCTCCAATCTAGGCTCAACTTTGGCAATGCCGGACCAGGCACCTCTCCTCAAACTCAAAGGAAGCGAAGGACACGACCCCAGGAGCGCAACCTCTTTGAGGAAACTCCCCAACCTAGGAATGTGTTCGAACGCATAGGGGACCGCGTTATGCAGGAACTACTACAATCCCGTGAGGAGGGAGAGAGGTCCGACGGTTCACCCGAACGACCAGATCTGGAGCTAACCATAACCGATCGTCGCACAAGCGTTTGGGACAAGATGAATACCGGGAAGAAGGTTCCTAGCTCTTCTCACAAGAGCGATCCTCAGCCAAAGAATGAGGCACCGCCCCCTTCTCCCGGTCCATCAGGAGAGGATTGGGACGACCATCCACCCAAGCGTCGCCGGAATAGGCGTACTCCTCCACCGCCACCAGACAATGAAGAGTACTACAGCGGCCCCTACTATCGCGAAACGGAAACAGAAGATCTCTCCCGCCCATGGTGTGATCCTAGTCTCACCTGTCCATGGGCTGATCCCAGGGAAGATCCTTTTACCCTCCGCATACGGAATTATTCCGAGGATACAAAGCGTCGCATGCCGGCGTGCGTCAAGACCTATGACGGGACTGGTGATCCGGATGATCACCTAAATTTATTTGACACGCAGGCAAAAATTGAACGATGGCCCATGCCTATATGGTGCCAAATGTTCAATTCAACCTTGATCGGCAATGCTCGTGATTGGTTTGAGGGACGTCCTCCTCGAAGCATTGATAGCTTCACGGAACTGTGTACTGCGTTCAAGAACAATTATACTCAGCGAAAGAAGTATAATAGAGACCCGGTCTCACTGGCAACCGTCAAGCAACGACCTGGGGAATCTACGGAAGCCTTCACCGAACGCTTCAATGACGAGTGCACCCGCACAAAGACAATGCCGGAACTTCTGAAAATTTCCGATTATATGCACGCTATAACAGATAAGGAATTAATCAGACGTCTTAATGACAACGACCAGAGAAGTATGACGACCTTATGGAAAGGGTCAGAAACTTCATAGAGGGAGAAACCGCGGTAGCCGCGACCTACCCTTCAAAAGGAAACAGCTATCGATCGAACGACCAGTCCAGAAGACAATCGGGCGGTCAAAGCAACCAGAGCAGTGGGAGGAGCTCGAACTATAAGAGCCAAAACAAAGAAGGACGGTCGGAGGAAAAATTTACTCCTCTAAAGATGTCCTACCGGGAGATCTTGCTAACAGAAGGGGCCAACTTCCCGAGACCTCCCCCAATGACGACTCCACTGGACCGTCGCCAGGAAAATCGCTTTTGCGAATTCCACAACGACAAGGGTCACGGCACGGAGGAATGTATCCAGCTCAAGAAGCACATTGAGTCACTGATCAAGTCAGGCAAACTCAAACATTTGGTCAAGGATTGGAAGGATGGAAAGGACAACAAGAAGTATGACAAGAAGGATCCCCAAAAGGACAAACCTTCAACTATATACATGATCCAATCCAGGCAGCACCGCGCAAGGCAGAAAATTAGTCAAAAATTTTCATGCGGCAGAGAAATCTCATTCCCTCCCATCACGGCAAGTGATGTAGCCGATGCACCTCTCACGATTGAGATAAGCATTGGAACATACAATGTCCGCCGTATGTATGTGGATGGAGGGTCATCAGCAGAAGTACTATACGAACACTGTTTCGTACAGTTACGACCAGAAATAAGAAGCCAATTAGTACCGGCCACGTCGCCGCTCATCGGCTTTAGTGGAGACACCATCTGGCCAATAGGAGAGCTGCGTCTGCTTGTAACCATTGGGAATGAAGAGCATTCCACCATGGCGTGGATGAACTTTATGGTGATACGCTCATACTCTCCATACAATGGGATCATAGGCTGACCAGGTATCCTGGCCATACGGGCAGTACCCTCCACAGCTCGCAGAATGATTAAATTCCCTGTGGAGGGAGGAATTGTCACTATCTATAACACAATCATACCAGCATCCGAGTGTCATGCAGTGACAACACTAGTTCCACCGGTTCCCCCCAAGGATGGATCACCACCTCCTAATTGGAAGGTGGCAATCCATCCTGATTATTCGGAGCAAGAGATATCCATAGGGGGAACACTCTCGGATAGCGGCAAGAGGGCCATGTGCTCTCTCCTAAAAGCAAACCTAGATGTATTCGCATGGGAGCTTAAGCATATGACTGGTGTACCGCGTGCGATAGCAGAACATAAGCTCCAAATTCGCTAGGGATATCCTCCCGTTAAGCAAAAGAAGCGCGGTCAGGCACCAGAACGCAGCCAAGTAATATTGGATGAAGTACGGAAATTGGTGGATGCAGGTATCATGCGCGAGGTATACTACCATGAGTGGTTATCCAACCCGGTCATGGTCAAAAAGCATGATGGGAGCTGGCGCATGTGCGTGGACTTCACATATCTTAATAAAGCCTGTCCGTAGGGCTGCTATTCGTTACCAGAGATTGATTGAAAGGTGGAATCCGTATGTGGATATCCCTTTAAGTGCTTCTTAGACGCATACAAAGGATACCACCAGATCCAGATGGCGGAAGAGGACGCAGAGAAGACGGCGTTCCATACTAGTCAAGGCGTATACTGTTATACAAAAATGCCATTCAGACTAAAGAACGCCGGGGAAACATATCAGCGGCTTGTTGACAAAGCCTTTGACTCACAGATAGGCCGCAATCTTGAGGTCTATGTTGATGATTTAGTCATCAAAAGCCATACGGAGGATGCACTTCTCCGTGATGTCCAAGAGACGTTTGACACATTGAGGAGGATTGATATGAAACTGAATCCAAAGAAATGCATGTTTGGGGAAACTGAAGGGATGTTCCTTGGATATATGATTGATCCAAATGGCATCAAGCCTTGCCCGGAAAAGACGGACGCGGTAATACAGTTACCATCCCCTCAGACACAGAAAGAGGTGTAATCATTAAATGGGAAGTTGACCGGGCTAAACAGATTCTTGTCGAAGTCCGCGGAGAAGTCACTCCCCCTATTCAAAACACTCAAGAAGTGCATCAAGAAGGGAGATTTCCGGTGGACAAAGGAAGCGGAGGAAGCTTATGGTCAGCTCAAACAACACCTCGCATCTCTTCCCATGCTCGTGGCCCCCAGATCCAAGGAGGAGCTCATCATGTATCTGTCGGCCACACATGGAGCAATAAGTGCGGTACTCATGACGGATAAGGACACAGTCCAAACTCCGGTCTACTTTATCAGTAGAACTCTACAAGGGCCGGAGTTGAATTATTCTTCCATGGAGAAATTGGTTTTGGCATTAGTGTTTACCACAAAACAGTTACGCCGGTAGTTTCAGGCGTACCCAATTGTGGTTATTACTGACCAACCAATAAAAAAAGTCATCTCTAGACCAGATGTGGCCGGTAGGCTACAGAAGTGGAGCATGTTGGGAATAAATTATAGCCAGTCTACTTGAGCGCTGACAAGAGTAAAACAAGCGTTGACAGGAGTAAAACAAACGCTGACAGATCAAGCGTTGACAAGACAAAGTCAAGCGTTGATACATTGAAGACAAGCACTGATGGAAGGATATACTCTACGCGTTTATTGTATTCTAGATTACTTCTAGTAAAGATAGGAACAACAATGTATTTTCTATATTTATCTTTACCTAGAATAGTTGATACGTAGATTATTGTACAAGGCTTCTTAAGTCTATAAAAGAAGACCTTTAGGTTAATGTTCAATATAAGTTTTCATACGTTAACACTTTCATTGTAAGCAAGTTTGATATCATTAATCAAAGTGAAAGTTTGTTGACATCTTGTGTGTTCTTGTTTAAGTGTTAATTCCGCATAACACTTAGATTGTCATATACATATACAAAGGTTTCTCTAAGTGTATTACTTGATCTAATCTCGTATACATAAAGCTATCGATCTAAGTTTGGGATCAACAAGTGGTATCAGAGCTTGTTGAGGAACTTTTGATCTTAAAGAACACAAGAACCCTAAAATCACCAAAACCCTAATTTTCTCAAAACCCTAAACAAACATCATGTCAAATCCAGAAATAACCTCTTCTTCCTCACGTTTGCCAAACATCAAGATTCCCATGCTTGATGCAACCAACTTTGAATTGTGGAAATTCAACTTTGAGCAATATCTGGGGATCTATGACTACACTCTCTGGGAGATCATTAAATATGGAAACACATTCAATAGAGCTGAAAAGGTTGCTGCTGCTATTGCTACAAGAATTGCTGTTGCTGGATGTCCAGAAGCAGATAAGAAAGAAAAACCTGGTGATGGTAGAGCTGTGTCTGCTGAAGACATAGCAAAGAGAAGGGTTGATATGAAAACCCTAAATATTCTGAAAGTCTCTTTGGGACAAGAGAACCAGCATAAATACTGAGGTTATGATTCTGCTAAAGACCTTTGGGCAGCTCTTGAAGTTGCATATGGTGGCAATGAAGATACTAGGGAAGAAAAGAAGAAACAACTCATGCATGATTATGCTGTTTTCAAAGCTCAACCCAATGAGAAGCTTAGCAGTGTGAGAAGCAGATTGCTTGACATTACAAGAAAATTGTCCTTCATGGGGACACAACTTGGTGATGTTGACATTAATGCCACTTTTCTTAAAAGTCTTGGTGAAGCGTGGAAGATTGAGGCAAGATCTATACTTGCCAACAACACTCATAAAAGTTCTACTTTTGATGATATCTACAACAAACTAAGGCTGTTGGAGAATGAAACCCTTTTGGAGCATGGAAGTAAGTCTACTAATAGTAACATGGCTTTCTTCTCACATAGTGAAGGCCAATTTAATCAGAAGGACTCTTACATGCATCCAGTTACTGGATCATCATGTGTCAACGCTGGAACATGTCCTGTCAACGCCTCCTATTCAGACGCTGACACATACAAAAGTGACTCACCAAGAGTTAAACCTGCTGGTTTGGACCTAGATACTGTATGTGCTTATATTGCTTCTTTGCCCAATGGTTCAGTGATTACCTATGAGGACCTTGAGCAGATAAGTGATGAGCACTTGGAAGAGATGGATATCAAGTGGAACATCGCTCTTGCTAGTATAAGAGCAAACAGGTGGAATAGAAAGTTTAAGAAGAAGATGACCTTCAATGCAAAGGGCACTGCTGGATTTGATAAATCTAAAGTTGAGTGCTACAACTGTCATCGTATGGGGCACTTCATGAGGGAATGCAGATCTCCTAGAAGATCTGATGCTGGTAAACCCTCAACCCAAATTGTTAAGGCTCAGGATCCTAAGGCCATGGTTGCAGTTCAAGGAATTGATGGTATGGGATGGGACTAGAGCTATTTGGCTAAAGATGTAGAAGAGGATAAAGCTTTGGTTGCTGAAATTGAAGAATAAGAGCATGTTCAATATGCTCTCATGGCACACTCCTCCTCTTCATCAGATAAAGAGGTATACGATGATGCTTTTTGTAGTAAGGGTTGTAGGTTAAATACTGAGAAACTTAACAAAGAGGTGTTAAGGTTATTAGATGATGTGAGTACTGAGAGATGCAAACTGTCTAACTATCAATTAGCTCTCACTCAAACTGAGAAAACAGTTTCTGAATACAAGAAAATGGAATTTGATTTAAAAGATAAAATAAATATCTTAAAACATGAATTAGATGCTAGTAATGATGTTAGGAACATCATGGAAAGGGTTAATAGTGATCTACAGGCTAAGTTAGATGAGGCCATTAAGAATAAAGATAAAGTTGGCCTTAAAATTCAGAGATTTGATAGGGCCACACAAACCCTAGGAGAATGCGTTAATAAACAAAGGGATCCCAAGGACATGACTGGGATTGGGATGAAAGACTACTCTGTGGTTCCACCACCAGCTGGTGACTTCTATGGTGTCTAACAAAAGGACCTATCTTGGACTGGTCTACCAGAACTCCAAGAGGAGGAATTCATTCCTCCACCAAGAGTTGTTACTCCAGTTGAAGAGTATCAACAAAAGTTGACTGACTTAAACGAATGGAAGAAAGCCAACCCTACCTTATTTGTTAATGGTGGATTATTATGTGAAAGTCCTAATGAGTCAACCCCCATTAAAGTTACAAACCCAATCACTGGTAAGGCTGTTGATCTTGGCTCAAACACTGTTAGAAAACCTAGAATTAAGTATGCAGAGATGTATAGGAATACTAGGTCACCTAAGAGCCAAGTTAGCAATGATGGAACAGGCTTCTTCTCTTCTAGACCTAGGGTTGTGTCTAGAAAAGCCTGTTACACTTATGGTAGCTTTTCACATTTAGCATATAAGTGTGTCAACGCTTCCAAAGTCAACGTTGTTAGAAAGTCAAACGTTGTCAGACCCAAACCTTGTGTGCAGCAAAGTCCACAAGTTGTTAGACCTGCCCCATTCTTTACTAGAGGGTCTAACACTCATGGAGAAAGACCATTTCAAAAGACAAATACTTGGTCTAATAGGCAACGGGTTTCTGTAGTAAACCCTAGGTTCAACGCTGACAAGGGTAATTTCAGCGTTGACAAGACCAAATCCAACGCTGACAGAAATGTGACCAGACCTAAATATTTTCAACCACAGGGTAAGGGGTCTAAAGCTTCTTCAAGCTTGACATGGAGACCAAAGAAAGATCAAAACCCTAATGATAATGGGATTTCAATGACCTGCAACAGTTTTAATTACATTTCAAAGGTCATTACAAAACCTATTGGGGTTAACTGGGTATTTCATCCAAAGAGGGATGAACAAGGGGTTGTTATGAGAACCAAGTCTGTTCTTGTTGAACAACCAGATGAATCCAAGTCTGCTAAGGCTCGGGTTCCCAAAGAAAACTAACTTGTTTTCTTTATGTGCAGGGCATTCAAAAACAGGTCAATGATTATGGATATTGGGACAGTGGATGCTCAAGGCACATGACAGGGAAGGAAGATTATCTGACTAACTTCACTCCCATTAAGGATGGTGATAAGGTTTACTTTGGAGGCGGATATGGTACTATCACATGCAAAGGAACACTTCTCACCAAGAACTTGTGTTTTGAAAACGTATTTTTGGTAAAGGAACTTGATTATAATCTTTTTAGTGTATCACAAGTTTGTGATAACAAAAATAAAGTTCTGTTTACTGATACTGAATGTTTGGTGTTAAGCAAGGATTATAAGATCCCAGATGAGAAATATATTGACTATAGAACACCTAGACATAAAAACATATATAATGTGAATCTGAATGGGATTAGAATGAATAGCAATATGTCATGTTTTTATGCTAAAGCTTCAGTAGATGAAAGTAATCTATGGCATAGGAGACTAGGGCACATAAACTTTAAGAATATAAACAGGCTTGTGAGACTTGGCTTGGTTGATGGTTTGCCTAAAAAGGCCTTCCACAATGACCACTATTGTGTTGCATGTCATAAAGGCAAGCAGCACAAGGTCTCATTCAAGTCCAAACAGGTGCACTCTAGTACTAGACCTCTTCACTTGCTTCATATGGACCTATTTTGTCCAACCAATATAGAAAGTTTGAATGGTAAATCATATTGCTTTGTCATCACAAATGACTTTTCTAGGTTTACTTGGACTTTCTTTTTAGCTATAAAGAGTGATACAGCTGACACTTTAATTGATTTTATCACTCAGATTGAGAAGAAGACTGGTAATGAAGTTAAAATGCTTAGGAGTGATAATGGTGGTGAATTTAGGAATAAAGTGTTAGATGATTTTTGTGCCAGGAAATGAATTACTAGGCAATTTAGTGTTGCCAGAACCCCACAGCAAAATGGGGTTGCTGAGAGGAAAAATAGAACCCTAATTGAAGCAGCCAGGACTATGTTGGCTGATGCTCATTTCCCTATAGCTTTCTGGGCTGAGGCTGTTAATACAGCTTGCTATGTTCAAAATAGAGCATTGGTCAACAAAATACAGAACAAAACACCTTATGAGTTACTTTGGGGAAGAAAACCTAATATTGGTTTTCTCAGACCTTTTGGTTGTCATGTAGTTGTTTTAGATACTAGTGATGCCTTAGGAAAATTTAGTGCAAAAGGTGATGAAGGCTATTTCATGGGGTATTCAGTGCAGAGCAAGGGATATAGGGTTTATCTTAAAAAGGAAAAACGTATTCTTGAAAGAGTACATGTTAGGTTTTTAGAGAATAAACCTAGTGATCCTGAAAGTGGTCCAAATTGGTTGTTGACTTGGAACCTTTATCTAGGAATTTAAATTATATGCCTGTCACTAATCCAGACATTGTGAAGGTAACTTTAAATGTTGTGGAAGAACAAGTTGTTGATGTTTCAGGTACACAGGTTCATGAAAAGGTTGGATCACAAGCAAAAAAGTCATCTCCTATACTAGAATATGTCACAATTCCCATATGGACAGATGCTTTTGCTGCTGCTGCTGCTGGAAAAGATAATGGTGGTCCTCAAATACCACCAGATAACAACATGCATGGTCCTTCAGGCGCTGACAAAGGCAAATCTAGCGCTGACATGACCAATTCAGACGTTGATGGCTCAAACGTTGACAACAACAGTTCAAGCGTTGTTAGCCCACACGCTAACAACCAAGGTTCAGGCGTTGACAACACTTTTGCACATCTTTTCTCTTCTACTTTTGAACAAGGTGAACCTTCTAACTTATATGAAGAGGTTCATCCTCATATTGATGAAAGAGAGTCTGAGGAAGAAGATATTGTCAACATGGATAATGAAATTGAAGACACCAGACTTTTTGAAGGAGGAGTTCTCACTTCTACTATGAAGAATCACCCTACTTCTCAAATCATTGGTGATATTATGACTCCTGTTCAGACTAGAAGATCTAATCAAGGTCTTGGTGGATTTATTGCCAATATTCGCAAGAAGGTTGATACCCCTCTTGTGCAAGCATGTTTGTTTGCCTATTTTCTGTCACAACAGGAACCCAAGAAGATCTTTGATGCTCTCAAAGACCCAAGTTGGGTGGATGCAATGCAGGATGAGCTTCACCAATTTGTAACTCAGGATGTTTGGGAGCTGGTTGATTGTCCCAGATATGTCAGACCTATAGGGACAAGATGGGTTCTAAGAAACAAGAGAGATGAAAGAGGTATTGTGGTCAGAAACAAGGTAAGATTAGTGGCTCAGGGATATACACAAGAGGAGGGGATAGACTATGAGGAGGTCTTTGCACCAGTTGCAAGGATTGAAGCTATCAGGATCTTTCTAGCCTATGCATCCTGCATGGGCTTCACTGTCTATCAAATGGATGTCAAGAGTGCCTTCCTCTATGGAACAATTGTTGAGGAGGTGTATGTCATGCAGCCTCCTGGTTTTGAGGATCTAGAGAATCCAAACAAGGTGTATAGAGTCAAGAAGGCTATCTATGGACTTCATCAAGCCCCAAGAGCATGGTATGGTACTTTGTCTACTTATT
The DNA here is from genome assembly GCA_025667525.1 of Glebionis coronaria. NCBI lineage: Eukaryota > Viridiplantae > Streptophyta > Magnoliopsida > Asterales > Asteraceae > Glebionis > Glebionis coronaria. The sequence continues at coordinate 499,675,900 of CM046877.1, forward strand.
TAGTGGAAAATGGATTCAAGAGGGGCACCATGATCAGACACTGTTTACAAAGAAGAAAGGTAAGGATGTGTTTCTTGTTCAGGTCTATGTTGATGACATCATTTTTGGATCCAGAGATCCAAAGATGAGTGAGGATTTCTCCAAGCTTATGACAGACAAATTCAAGATGAGTGCTATGGGGGAGATGAACTTCTTTCTTGGGTTACAAGTTCAGCAGAAAGAAGATGGTATCTTCATCTCCCAGGATAAATATGTGGCAGAAATCGTGAAGAAGTTTGGCTTTTCTCCACATGAGAAGAGGGCTACTACTCCTATGGATAGAGAGCACCCTTGGGGAAAGATTGGAGATGGAAAGGATGTTGATGTCAGACACTATAGATCAATGATTGGTTCATTGATGTATCTCACAGCCTCTAGACCTGACATCATGTTTGATGTGTGTGCTTGTGCACGCCATCAAGTGACTCCCAAAGAATGTCACCTTTATGCTGTCAAGAGAATCTTTAGATACCTAAGATGTTATCCTAGTCTTGGCTTGTGGTACCCAAAGGATTCACCATTGGAGCTGATTGCATATTCAGACAGTGACTATGGAGGTGATAAGTTTGATAGGAAATCCACAACTGGTGGATGTCAGTTTCTTAGGAGCAGGTTGATATCTTGGCAATGCAAGAAACAAACAGTGGTGGTTAATTCTACAACTAAAGCAGAGTATGTGGCTGCAGCTGCTTGTTGTGGACATGTTTTGCGGATTCAGAACCAGCTGTTGGACTATGGGTACAATTTCATGCATACCAAGATATTTGTTGACAATAACAGCACATTATGCATTATTAAGAATCCTGTACATCATTCTAAAACTAAACACATAGAATTTAGACACCATTTATAAGAGATTGTTTTGAAAAGGGTTTAATACAACCAGATAGGGTTGACACAGAAGAGAATGTGTCAGATTTACTAACTAAACCTTTTGATGCTGGGAGGTTTCAATACTTGGTAACAAGTATTGGGATGATCAATCTCACATAATATGTGTTTTGGAGTCTTTTTGTCAAAGTATGTACAGGATAATGCATTGTTATTGGTCTTTTTGAGGATTTAAATTTTCCACTATATTTTTCTAACACTGACAAAGTTTGCTTGAATGCTGATAAGTGTTTTTGTGACGTTGTCAGCAATATATTTGTCTAACGCTGACAAAGCTTCCCTCAACGCTGTCAAGTGTTATCCGGGCGTTGTCAGCAACAATGTTAGTTTTGTGGTTTTCAATCTAAATGTGCAGGTGGTGTTAGCAGTATACCATTGGATACAGAGTTGCTTATGGATCATTGGAGAAGCATTTGGACATGTTTTTATTTATGGATTATGGTTGGAATTTTTAATTCCTATCTTGACATAATTTTTTTTATGTTCATGCATATTTTTAGCAACATATGTATTATAGTTTAAGGGGAGGTTTTAGGAACCTTTAGGATGTTTGGGTATCCATATGATACTCTTATCACAATTCTAGATTGTGTCCACAGGTGAGTATGAGTTAGTTTTACTAAATCATGAGGCACTGTAGCATACAAAGTTGATATACTATGCATGCTGCCAAGACATTTTTGGCCTAGAATTGGTTGTGGTCTACTGGGAGACTTGGGAATGATTTTATCATGGGTTTTACCTGGGAGTAACAAGGGATTTTATAAGGTAACTTAGTTGTTAAGAGTTTTGGTTAGCAAGGGACACTAGAGGACTGTTATGTCTATCTTGCATAAGCAAGTGTGCATAACTGGACAGTGCTTGCCGCCCTATAATAATTATCAACTTTTTGGTTATCTTCTCTAGGATAAATTACTTTGTTAAGGTCATTTTTCATTTTTATAAATTTTTATTTTTGGACGCTGACAAGTATTTTTCCAAGTGTTGTTGTGACCAATTTAGACGCTGACATGGCTTTGGCAAACGTTGACAAGAATATAGCCGTTGGGCGTTGATGGGTTATTTTTTACCGTTGACACTCAATGGGACCTACCCAGTTGTTACTTTTTGACATATTTTAGGCCGTAATTTTGGGAGCAGATAACTCTCATTTAATGCATGAGATAAACTTATTCTTTTTCAATATTTTCATGATTGCATTTTGAAAATACTTTCCTATTTTTGGGCCAATCACATGCATTTTCTTCTCCTATATATTTGGCTCCTATTTTAAACAGGGTACCTATTATTATTGTCTAACATAATTTTCTCTTATCAACTTCATCTTTATCAATCATTCAAACAACTTTCAACAATGGCACCAAAATTCAAACCAAGTGATTTGGAATTACGATTCAGAAGTCAACACAACATGATCGCGTATCTTGAAGCTGATGATACTCTGTTTCCCCAATACACACAAATGGTGGCGTATTTGAACGCATCCCCTTTTAGGTATGCTCCTTCTCATGCACCACTCATTCCTGTCACACATATTAAACAGTTTTGGAACAATGTCAGTTCCTCAACAGTTAATAGAGTGACTACATTATCTTCTATTGTTCATGGGCGCACATGGGTGGTTACTAAAGCTCTGGTTTGCCAAGCTTTGCATCTTGATGATGCAGATGGTATAACCACCCTCCCCATTAGTGAAATAGAACAAGGACTAAGGGCTTTCGGTTATCCTTTTCCAGCTGAAGGAACTTTAAATAAATATCATAAACAGGAGTTTCCCCCAGCCTGGAAGTACCTAATACATGTCCTCTTACAATGTTTGAGTCCCAAGTGTACTGCACACAATGAGATCAATAGGTCTATTGCAAGTGCTATTGTGTGCATTGCTACTGGGCAAAAGTTTAATTATTCCAAAATGATTTTTGAGGGCATGTGTAAAAATAAAGGGAACAAAATGACTTTAGCTTATCCCAGATTTTTACAAATGGTTTTTGATGTCCAAGGTTACTGCACAAGGGATCATGACGATTTTTATGAGATCCCTGTGCAAAAGAAAGCAATTTTTATGAAGATGAACTCACCCCCACATCGTGACCTACCCCTAACCCCTGCTATGATTGCTGTCATTGAAGAACCTCAACCCCAACCAGACCCCCAACCTCAAATTCACCCAATACCTGAACCTTTACCTTCACCACAACATATGCAAATTGACCAAGAACCCTTCGACGCTGACACATTAAATGTTGGCGTTGATGTGCCTATTTCAAACGTTGACACAAATCCTTCACAGACCCAAACACCCCTTAACCAACCCACATCCACCCAATCCACATCTTCTTCTCCCCAACACAATATAGGTTACAAAAACGCCAAAGGACTACTGGAGTGTTCTCCTCTAGTGGTCCTAGCCATGTAGCAAAGAGAGCCACCACCATAAGTGTGGTTGGTGCTATGGATGAGGCTGGGACTATTGGTTCTGGCTTAGAAGCTGGCCAAGACAGTCCTACCATAATTAATACCTCATCCATGCCCAATGAATCTAATTTGGGAGGTCAAATACCCATTTTGGAGGAGGGCAGATTGGAACCAATGACCCTAATGGAATTAACGGCTGTCTGCATGAGCTTGCAAAAGCAAAATGCAGACTTGGTACAAATAGTCAGCACACAAGGCCTTGAACTCAAGCAATTGAGGGAGAGGATTGTTATTTTAGAAACAACTGACTCAAGGAGAAGGCAGACAAGGGTCCTTTTATCTGAGGAGGATTCTTACAAAGGGGAGGAAGCTGCTACAGAGCCTGTTAATTTGAGTGATAAAGGTTCACATGAAGCTGCTACAGAACCTTTTGTTGATAGTGGAAAAGGTTCATATGATGAAGAATCTTTGGGTGTTGCTGAAACTCTTACTGAGTTGAAGAAACAGACAGGTTTTGATACGTCTCTAATCTCTCCTACAAACTTAAATTTGTCATTTACAGCCATGTTGGATTAAATTGCAAGAGGTGCTGAGACAGTTAATTTGAGCGTTGACAAGCAGAATTTGAACGCTGACATGAGTATCTTGGGTGCTGACAAAGCAGAATTGGGCGTTGACAGACCTGCAAATGAGGTTGATGTATTCCAGTCATCATCCATCATCAAAGAGGTTTCTTCACAGGTATTACCATCTACCTTACCAATAGTTGATCCATTAGATAAGGGTAAGGGTATTATGGTAGAAGAAGTTGTTCCAAAGAATGCAACACAAATTAAGTTTGATGAAAGTTGGCTGCACAAATTATGGAACAAGAAAGAAAGGAGGTGGGTGAATCACCTTTTGTTGTCACTTCAGAAGAGCAAGAAGGAAGTGATGAAGCCAGTTCAGACTCAAGTGTTATGATCATAGAAAAACCAGAAAGGCTTGAGTATGGTGATGAATTGGCAAAAGAAAAGTTGAATGAGCTGAAATTGCAGGTTGATTTTGATATGCCAGAAGTTGTTCAGATGTACCATGCCTGGGAAGATAGGTGTATAGAGAATCCACATTTGACCATTTCAGATCAGATATGGGGTTTGGAGATTCTTCTCAGAGTACAAAAGGATTGCAAGGTCATTCTGAAACACAAAGCAAGCAATGTTCTCTCAAATTTGAAAAGGGATAGAAAGGAGTTGTACTTCATGCTGCTCAGATGTCATGGAACAGGGTGGACTTATAAGAAATTGATTGGATTGACATTTGAAGAATTGGAGTGCAGAGCTTATCCCATTTGGGTTAAAGTGCAGGAAGAAAACACTCTAAGACTTCTTTCTGATGAAAGAAAAGAAGAACTTGTAGAGGAAATAGAGCTTAAGAAGGCAATGTTTGTTCCCAGACCAGTGAAAAAGGGAGTTCCTCTTGAGTTTCCCAAAGATATGGATCCATTACATCCAAATGAAGCTGTTATAAGAAAGAGCCTCAAGCTCTCACCATTAGAAGCTTCAGATATGGTACAAGTGTTACCAATTGATTCCAGAAACCCTATTATAAGCTATGAAGAAGATGAATGTGGGTTTTGGAAGATTGGCAGGTATGGAAAAGAGGTTCACACTTTTACCACCCTTATATCTTTGTTTGCAAGTTTTGATAGAGAAGACTTAGTAGACCTATGGAGGTTGTTAGAGGCCAAGTATGAGACTGAAGCACCAACTTCAGTCAACAGAATAAAACTGTGGTCAACATTCAAGAGAATGTGTGGACCAAGAGATGAAGATCCTGCTATTTGGAAGGATCTTGAAGATGACCTCAGTGGTCTTCAATGGAGGTTGTATTCAGCTGCTGGTGTTTATTATTTGAGTTCTACAAAGTTTGCTGAGTATCTACTTGTAGATGGTCAGTATTTCATGTCCAAGGAAGTTTTGAAGAAGATGAAAAACACACAGCTGGAAATTGATTATTCAAGTGACGTGGCCAAAGACTTGATCAGATTTATTTATTACCAATATGAGAAGGTTTGTAAGATTCCTCCTAGTCCTTAATGTTTATTCAGAAACTTGATTACTAGAGTAGATATCAAGTTTAGGGGAGGATTGTTGGGAATAAATTATAGCCAGTCTACTTGAGCGCTGACAAGAGTAAAACAAGCGTTGACAGGAGTAAAACAAACGCTGACAGATCAAGCGTTGACAAGACAAAGTCAAGCGTTGATACATTGAAGACAAGCACTGATGGAAGGATATACTCTACGTGTTTATTGTATTCTAGATTACTTCTAGTAAAGATAGGAACAACAATGTATTTTCTATATTTATCTTTACCTAGAATAGTTGATACGTAGATTATTGTACAAGGCTTCTTAAACTATAAAATAAGACCTTTAGGTTAATGTTTAATATAAGTTTTCATACATTACACTTTCATTGTAAGCAAGTTTGATATCATTAATCAAAGTGAAAGTTTGTTGACATCTTGTGTGTTCTTGTTTAAGTGTTAATTCCGCATAACACTTAGATTGTCATATACATATACAAAGGTTTCTCTAAGTGTATTACTTGATCTAATCTCGTATACATAAAGCTAAATCGATCTAATTTTGGGATCAACAGAGCATTCTATTGGGAGAGCATAACATCTCTTATAGACCAAGGACGGCTGTTAAAGGCTAAATCTTGGCAGATTTCTTGATAGAGAAGCCGGATGAGGATGGGCCGGTCGTACAACGAGAGGAAACTCCAGCAGAACCATGGGTATTATTCACGGACGGGTTTCGTGCACGGATGGATCAGGAGCTGGTCTCATCCTTACGAATCCGGAAGGAATGGAGTTTACATATGCCATGTGCTTTGAGTTCATAGCCACCAATAATGAGGCAGAATATGAAGCGTTGATTGCGAGTTTAAAAATCGCCGCTAGAATGGGAGTCCGCAACCTTGAGGCATACGTGGACTCACGGCTTGTCGCGAACCACATTCTAGGGGGTTACGTAGCCAAGGAGGATAACATGGTTTGATACTTGGAGAAAGTCAAGTCACTCATCGCTGCTTTCAGCAAGTTTTCTATCAAGCAGGTACCAAGAGGTGAAAACAAGAAGGCAGACGCTTTTAGCAAGATCGCCTCTATAAGTTTCGCCCACTTATCCAAGCAAGTCTTGGTAGATATACTAAAGGAAAAGTCTATAGCGGAAGGGGAAGTCGTAGCCATAGTTGAGGAAGACGGACCTACATGGATGACCCCGATCATCAACTATTTGACTAATGAAACCCTTCCGGGTGAGGAAAAGACGGCACGACGCATCAGAAGGAAGTCGCAGCATTTCGAGCTTCGAGAAGGTATTCTTTACAAGCGCTCTTTCTTACAGCCGTGGTTGCGGTGTGTTGGGCCACGCCAGGCTACTTATGTGATCAGTGAGATAAATGAAGGATTATGCGGCATGCACTCGGGTCCCCGATCCCGTAGTAGCTCGAGCTCTACGCACAGGTTATTATTAGCCTACTATGCATAGGGATGCAAGCGACATGATTCGCAAATGCAGTGATTGCCAAGTGCACAGACCAGTACCACGACATCCGCATCAGGAACTTACACCCATTACATCCCCATGGACATTCTATAAGTGGGGGATTGATATTGCAGGACCTTTTCCCATAGCTACGGGGGGAGTTAAGTTCTTGATTGTCACAATGGACTACTTTACACGCTGGATAGAGGCTAAGGCAGTCAAATCCATCACATGCAAACAAGTTAAAAAGTTTGTGTGGGAGAATATCGTGTGCCGTTTTGGCTTACCAGGGCAAATCATCTCGGACAACGAGAATCAGTTCGTGGATAATCCATTCAAGGACTGGTGCGCAGCATTGAATATCAAACGGTGTTTCGCATCTGTTAAACATCCGCAGACAAATGGTCTTGTGGAGCGAGCAAATAGAAGCTTGGGCGAAGGCATCAAGACACGCTTGGATGAACGAAGTGCCAAATGGGTGGATGAACTGCCACATGTTCTATGGGCACATAGGATTATGATTAAAACAACCAATGGGGACACTCCATTCGCATTGGCCTACGGCACTAAAGCTGTCATACCAGCAGAAATAGGAATGCCTACCATCCGCACATCAGAGGTTAATGTCGTCACAAACGACGAGCAGCTCCGGATCAATCTGGACTTGTTGGAGGAAAAAAGAGAAATAACGGCTATCAATGAGGCCAAGTCCAAGGCACGGATGAAGGCTTATTATGACGCCAAGGTTAAAGGTGTTTCTTTTCGACCGGGAGATTATGTTTGTCGTGCCAACGAGGCGAGTCGAGCGGAGAATACAGGAAAGCTGGGCCCTAAGTGGGATGGACCGTATGAGGTTACGGAAGCCTTAGGACGGGGCGCGTACAAGTTACGTGACATGGATGGCCACGACCTGGAACGCACATGGAATATCTGCAATCTTAAAAGGTGCTATCTTTGAAAGCTACGGCTTCCGCATGGACACTTCGCTATATCTAGCTTCAATGAAGATCCATGTGTTTTCTCTGTTTTGTTTTTTATTCTTTTTAGGTTCCTTTTGTTTTTTAGGATTTCCCATTCTTGTTAAAACAAAAAACGTAAACGTTCTAATAAAATGCCGTGGTGCCTAGCTAGCTCCACGACTCGTTCTTGTGCAAATTATTGTCTTCTTTTTTAGATTTTATTATTGTCGTATAAATTTAGTTGCTGTTACTACAATGTTCTATATCTTATTCATATGCAATCATTCAATACCGTACATGTACAATGCACCTCCAGGCGGGGTAAGAGGATTAAGTGAACCTAATAATTCAACTTGTCGCATAAGAGGGATGCAACCCCAGTGACGCGGATCATGTATCCTTACTAGACACCTTACTCACAAGACGTTGTGATAAGTTTCCATATGCCGCGCTCACGTAGTGCTTTGCATGGTAAAGACGCACGCCGCACGTCTAGTAAAATATAGACTTGATTGTATTTTTTGAGTAAGACGTGACATGTCATGCAGTACAGGTATATGATATCTGAAAAAAAAAATACACAAGTTTCAAATTCAAAACACCAAAATAGTCGTGGTCATCACGGACTCGCTTGCATAAATATGACAAGTTATTACAACAACATCAGTTTTATCCGTATACATACACGGACGAATAAAATAGTACAAATGTTTACAATGTAAATTACAAGGGAGGTAGGAACTCCCCTATCTCTTTCTTCCCTTCTTCAATCAAAGTGCGGAGGACCTCCCCGTGCGCATTCCTTCCTTCTTGGGCCCTGATCATGTTTGCATCCAGCGCCTCGGCCATCAGTTTTTCACCTTTCATCACCTTCGACACAGAGTCGTAGGTAGGCAAGGATAGTTGGATAGGATCGGCGGTGAGCTTCGACATTATTACTCCATTGGGAGCATCCTTCAGTGACTCTAGCTCGTCCAGGAAGGGGTGTTGGATTTCAGCAAGTGAGGCCATTGACGCGGTCATCTTGTCTGCGGCTAGAGGGTTGTGGTAGGCATGCTGGGTGATATCTTCCTTCTTGCCTATCAGCTCCGCAACTTTGACCAGCCCCTCATGCCTACCACGGTCTATACCGTCTGATACAACGTCAGCAAAGGCCTGCAACAGGTAAGGATCTTCCGTCACCTTGCTCACGGCAAGCCGCATTCCCTGGCCAACCATCCATCTACGCCCAGCTATGGCTGTGAGCAAAGGAGGACATATCATTTCAGCACAGTCCGTGGCCATCTGGCTTAGTTCGCCCTCAGCTGCTGCAGCTTGCTCGTCCAAGGTAGTCCGCGCCTGGGTTAGCTCATCCTTCAGCGCGTCGCGCTCCTAAGCAATAGTGAAGGCTTGTACGGTTACGGCTTTAGTAGAAGCTTCGGCTGCGGATACCTATATATGACACTTGGAGTTATTACAAAGACAATGTGGTTTTTTGTGTGCATGAATAAGCATTAATATGAGAGCATACCTTCTCGTTGGATGCAGCTAAAAGGTCCTCCAGCTCGACAATACGTTCTTCACGAGCGTTGGCGTGATGGGCTTGCTCCTTGACGGTTGACTCGGCCACGACCAACACTGCCTGCAAGGATGTGATGGTTTTCTCGTGCTTACCCACCAGTGCTTCACGACGAGCTATCTTTTTATCAGCACGGCTCACATTAGCCAAGGCCTTGATCAGACGGCGTCTCAGGGCCGCACCAACCATCACCTGGTGTGTAGAGGACACATCAAACTGCTCCAGCAATGTCTCATGCTCCAGTTCGTCCAAATCTTGCGCCAGTGCTGGAGGAGTGATGTGTTCAATGAATTCAGAGCACTCAGACTCCGCCTCCAACCTTGTTAAGCTAGATAATTCCATGCTAGGTGTAGGCTGGTGTTGGGTCCCTCAGGATGTGGCTCCTCAGCATGGGTCACAAGAGGGGATGGAGGTCTCATTGATGTCACGGGAGAGGGTTCCCTTTCCACCTCCTTCTCTTGGGCCACGGTCGATGGATCCGCCCTGTTATCAACATTTATTAGTTCTGTTTATGGATTTTTATCATTTGGAGTATTAAAGGGTTACTTACGTAGTGCCAGTCACGGGTTCCGTGATGGTAGGAGCCACGGTATTCACAGGAGTTGCCATCTAGACTTGCTCATCCGCGTGCAGTGAAGGGTCAACCTGGGCCGTAGAGGCGCTGCTCCATTCCTAGAACTGCGGATGGTCCTTCCTTAGCTTCTTTGGGGGAGCATTATGTGCCCCCGTCCCATCCCCTAGAGTTTTTTCTACCCTCCTGGTAGTCTTTCTTTTCCTGGATTTGGGTTTGGGGGACCCAGAAGCTTGGGTGGTTTCCTCATCCTCACCAGTGCGGTTGTCAGCAGGGTTGGTGAATTCTTCTTCTTCTCTTTCTTCATCCTGGTGCGGCACGGTGTCCTCCAGCCGCAGTTATCCACCATCTTTGTTATGGAAGTCAAGCGGGGACTTCTCAATCACGGGCTCTCCCTCATCTGATCTCTGCTCGGTGGTTTCTTCCAGCGGGATGGTTTTGTCTACGGTCGCATCAAGAAGGGGGAGTTCATTTTCTTTCAGCGGACGGAATCCTTCAGGAACTTTCATTGGGTCGCCTTGGCGCAATAATCCATGTAGGTTCATCTCTGCGGGCATATGCATATATACGGATTAGTAAGTTCACAAAGTACAAATGTGGCATTTTTTACATCTACATAAGTGGACCTACCCTGCCTACGTTCAGTCAGAAAGCACGGATACATATCCTCCCTCCCATAGTATTAGCGGCTTATCCCTACTAGGCACAGGAAGTGCTCCGACAAACCCCTATGAAATTCTGTGCGGTGGGTATCTAGAATTTTCAAATCCTTACTACTATAGTCTTTGGATTTGGGAGGATAGTCTTTGGGTACTCTGGTTTTGAGGACGAACGGGGTAGGGAATACTTTCTCATCAACGAAAAAGTAATGGTTGTACCAATTCATGAGGGAGTCTAAGGGCTTCCTATAAGTCATGGGGGCGTTCGCGGATCGTTTTTTGAACGATAGCGTAAATTCACTCGTCTAAGCTGCTGCATCTTGTACATGTACGATATTGAACGACAGCGTATACTTTTTACATCTACAAATATAAGTGGTTAATGTCGTCACAAACAGAAAATTCATCACTAAGGGCTTCCTATAAGTCATGGGGGCGTTCGCGAATACATAAGTTTTTTATTGACGAATACGTAAAAATACTGACGAAAATGTAAATGTACTGACGAAAACATAAACTAAGTGATGAAAACGCAAGCTTACTGACGAAAACGTAAGTTTAATGACGCAAACATAAGTTTACTGACGAAAACCTAAGTTTACTGAAGAAAACGTAATTTTACTGACTAAAACGTAAAGTTACTTACGAAAACCTAAGTTTACTGACGAAAATGTAAGTTTATTAACGAAAACGTAAAAATACTGACAAAAACGTAAATTTATTGACGAAAACGTAAATTAAGTGACGAAAACGTAAGTTTACTGACAAAAACGTAAGTTTAATGACGAAAACTTACTGACGAAAACGTAAAATTACTGATAAAAACGTAAAAGTAATGATGAATGGGTAAAAAAAATTCTAACTTAACAACTTAGTGCCAAAAAGTGTCTATTAGTTTTCAGCTAGTGTCAAAAAGTGCCCCATTAGTTTACAACTAGTTCCAAAAAGTGCCCATTAGTTTACAACTAGTGCCAAAAAGTACCCTTACTTGATATTGATGGGCTAAAAAGTGCCCCATAACTTTACAGCTAGTGCCAAAAAATGCCCATTATTTACAATTACATATCGGGCAAGATTTTCCACCTCTACTAACAATAATTAGCAGATAACGATCGGCGCAACTATGATAATTATCTCTTGATTGGGGCTCAAGATTCGGTAAGGCCCAACAGGGACTCTAGCGCCTATATAAGGAACCCCCAAGGGTTCCACAAAGGTATGATTCAGTGAATACTCACATCTCTCACCGATTTCTAACCCAAAACCGATTACTTACTCTCACGCTAGAGTCTAATCGTGGGATACATTCCCACGGTAAGTCTAACAACGTGTTGCTTTTATTGCGCATGGTCTTAAACCAAAAGTTCACTTGGTGCAAGAGCCGGAGCCCCGGATACCCGAATTAAGCCTAATTTGGGTTAGTCAAGGTCCATCCAACTTTTGTATCAACAAGTTGGTGACATCCGTGGGACCCTACACTAAACTTTACTGATGACGAAAGGGAATCCTAACGTTGGAAACCAAAAGAACACCGACAGAAGGCCATCGACAGAGGTACCCACAACCTCTGCTCAGCCATTCACGGGGGTCGTAGGTGGAACGAACAACCGTAATAGGGTAAGCCAGTCTTCACGAGGTACATGTTCGTAGTTCAATACCCCCGCACCAACTTTAACCATGAAAAATCCAGATCCAGGGTCAGCCACCCCCCTTCCCGATAGGGAAGCACAAAGGCTACCCGTCATGGAAACAGATCCGGAGGTCATCCATTCAATGATAGCAGCATCGAAGATTATGTTACATAGAACTTCGAGGCTATTGTCCCAGCCATCACCGCAACGCTAAACTTGGGAAGGAACCTCCAATCCAGGCTTAACTTTGGCAGCACCGTAGAGGGTACGCCTCAACGCACTCGAAAAAGGCGAATAAGACATCAGGTAGGGGAACAACCTCAGGGAGAGGAACAACCTCAACCATAGAATGTCTTCGAACGCATGGGAAATCGAATCGTACAGGAATGGCAGACGGCTCAGGTGGATTCAGACCACTCTGATGGATCCATAGGATACCGGCCTCAGAAACACCACCGGATAACACTCGTAGGGCCAGTGTCTTTGGGAGAATCACTCCACTAGTTGGTGGAAGAAAAGCTACAAGCCCTCCACGGAGGAACAGTCACCGTAGTCAGTCAAGACACGAGAGACGTCCACCAAGCTATGATCCTTCAGGATCCGATTCGGACGATCATCACCATAGACGCCGTCAGCCAAGATATTCCTCATCCGAATGTTCGAGTAATGAAGGAGATTGCAACAGACGTTCATGTCGTCATTCCTCGGAGGAGGAGGAAGATCTATCTCTCCCATGGTGTCGAGAGAAGAAGATGCATTCATAAGTCGCATTCGGGACTACTCCGAAGATAAGAAGCGACACATGCCCGCATGTGTAAAGACCTATGATGGATCTGGTGAACCAGACGTCCATCTAAAAGTCTTCGAAACACAGGCCAAAATTGGACGATGGTCGATGCCTTTGTGGTGCTAGATGTTCAACTCAATTCTAATTGGCAACTCTCGCGTCTGGTTTGAAAAACTCCCACGACGGACATCAACAGTTTCGAGGAACTGCAAAACATGTTCAGGAGAAATTATACTCAGAGAAAGAAGTATAATAGAGACCCGGTCTCATTGGCTACAGTAAAGCAGATGCACGTATAATCTACAGAAGATTTCATAGAGCGCTTCAAAGATGAGTGCACCAAAATAAGGGCATGCCCAGAGGTTCTAAAATTTTCCGATTATATGCACGTCATAACGGATAAAGAACTGATCAGACGCTTGAACAACAAGTGCCCAGAAACATTCGACGAGTTAATGAAAAGGGTCAGATCTTTTGTGGAAGGGGAAATCGCGGTATCAGCGGCCTACACCACAAAGGGAAACCATAACTATCGAGCACACGATCAACCTAAAAAACAGTCGAATAATCAGACCAATAGAAGCTTGGACTACCACGGCCAACCAAGAGGAGGACGAGGGAATGACAATTTCACCCCCTAAAGATGACTTATCGAGAGATCTTACTGACTGAAGGGGCTAATTTCCCGAGACCTCCTCCAATGACAACTACGGTCGATCGTCGTCAAGGGAACCATTTCTGCGAGTTCTACAACGACAAAGGCTACGGCACGGACGAGTGCATCCAACTCAAGAAGTATATCGAATCATTGGTGAAATCAGGCAAGCTCAAACATCTCGCCAAAGATTGGAAAGATGGGAAGGATAACAAAAAGAATGATAAAAAAGACCACCCTAAGGATAAGCCCACAACCATATTCATGGTTCAATCATGGCAGCGCAAGACTAAGCAGAAAATTAGTCAAAAATTTCTTGCAGCAAGGAGATCTCATTCCCTCCCATCACATCAAGCAATGTAGCCCAATGACCCCTAACAATTAAGATTAACATGGGGGAACACATCGTTCGTCGCATGTATATCGATGAGGGGGGGGGGGGTTATCAACCGAAGTACTTTACGAACATTGCTTCGGGCGGTTACGACCCGCGATAAAAAGCCAACTTGTGCCGGCCACGTCGCCGCTTATAGGCTTCAGTGGAGAAACTACTTGGCCACTAGGCCAATTACGACTCCTGGTGACTATTGGAGATGAAGAACACTCAACCACAGCATGGATGAATTTCATGGTGATACGTTCACCCTCACCATATAATGGTATTATCGGAAGGGCAGGAATCCTGGTTATTCGAGCCGTACCATCCACAACCCACAACATGATGAAATTCCCAGTAGAAGGTGGGGTCGTTGATATCTTCAACACAGTTGTACCATCAGCAGAGTGTTACGCGGTAGCCGTACCGGCACAAACGATTCCTAAGGGAAAATCCCCAACACCAACAAACTAGAAGGGAGCTATACACCTAGACTATCTAGAACAAGAGGTGGCTATAGGGGGAACCTTATCTGACAAAGGCAAAAATGCTATGTGCACACTCCTCAAGCAAAACCTCGACGTGTTTGCATGGGAGGCAAAAGACATGACATGAGTGCCTCGCTTTATTACAGAACATAACCTGCAAATTCGCCTTGGGTATCCGCCAGTGAAGCAAAAGAAGCGTGACCAAGCCCCAGAGCGAAGTCAGGTAATACTTGAGGAAGTAAGGAAGCTGGTAGACGCAGGCATCATGCGAGAAGTCTACTACCACGACTGGCTTTCCAAGCCAGTCATGGTAAAAAATCACGATGGAAGCTTTCGTATGTGTGTAGATTTTACAAATCTCAATAAAGCTTGTCCACAAGACTGCTATCCTTTGCTAGAAATCGCCTGGAAGGTCGAATCCTTATGTAGATATCCCTTTAAATGATTCTTAGACGCGTACAAAGGGTATCACCAAATTTAGATGGCAGCAAAGGATGAGAAAAAACTGGCATTCCATACAAGCCAAGGTGTCTATTGTTACACAAAAATGTCGTTCAAACGAAAAAACGCTGGCGCGACATACCAATGACTTTTTGACAAAGCTTTTGACAACCAAATTGGTTGTAACCTTGAAGTCTACGTCAACGACTTGGTTATCAAGATCCATACGAAGGATGAGATTCTCCGAGACATCCAGGAAACCTTCGGAACCCTAAGGAAGATCAACATGAAGTTAAACCCCACGAAGTGTACATTCAGAGCAACTGAAGGGATGTTCTTAGGGTATATGATTGATCCCAATGGCATTAAACCACGCTCGGATAAAACCGAAGCCGTCATACAACTCCCGTCTCCACTAACTCTAAAGGAGGTACAATATCTCTACGGAAAGTTAGCCGGATTAAATAGATTCCTATCAAAATCCACAGAAAAGTCACTTCCTCTATTCAAAACACTCAAGAAGTGTATCAAGAGGTGACTTTAACTGGACAAAGGAGGCAGAAGAAGTGTTCGGATAGCTCAAGTAGCACTTAGTATATCTTCCAATGTTGGCCGCACCACGACCTAAGGAGGAATTGATCATATACTTGTCCGCTACGCACGGAGCGATTAGCGCAGTCTTGATGACGAATCGGAACTTAGTCCAGATCCCGGTTTACTTCGTAAGAAGAGCGCTACAAGGACCGGAATTAAACTACGCTCCAATGGAAAAGCTTGTCTTAGCATTGGTATATGTTGCAAAAAGGCTGCGCCGCTACTTTCAGGCGCACCCAGTTGTAGTAATCACAGACCAGCCAATTAAGCAGGTGATATCAAAACCAGATGTAGCAGGAAGGCTACAGAAGTATAGCGTATTGCTGGGAGAACACAACATATCATACAGACCAAGCACAACGGTCAAAGGACAAATCTTGACAGACTTCATCATAGAAAAACCAGAGGAGGAGACAACAGAGCCTCCAAAGGAAGAAGTTCCCCAAGATCCATGGATCTTATTCACAGATGGATCCTCATGCATAGACGGGTCAGGAGCCGGCTTCATACTCACAAACCCTGAAAGTATGGAGTTTACTTATGCTTCACGCTTTGAATTCACAACTACAGACAATGAAGCAGAGTATGAAGCACTGATCGTGAGTCTGAGGATATCGGCCATAATGAGTATACGTAACCTAAAGGCATATGTTTACTTACGGCTTGTAGCGAACCATACCTTGGGGGAATACAAAGCCAAGGAGGACAACATGATCCAATATTTGTAAAAAGTAAAGTCACTCATTGTTGGGTTCGACAAATTTACCATAAAGCAGTTTCCGAGAGGTGAGAACAAGAAAGCTGATGCTCTGAGAAAAATTGCGTCCACAAGCTTTGCTCACCTATCCAAACAGGTACAGGTAGAAATACTCAAAGACAAATCAATCACGGGAGTGAAAGTGGAAACAATAGTTGATGAGGAGTAATGAAGAGATTTTGCTAGGTTCAATTGTTCGTTTCTCGGTATCTTAACGAATTGATTTCCGGTTCAAAATGCGACTCAATTGTTTTTGGTGAGACAAATATTTTTTGGTTGTTTTAAAATAAATATGCAAAACGTGTATGAAAATGACGTTAAAGTAAATCTAACTCTAATTTAAAATAAATGACGGGAATTTAAAAGCGTGACGAGAAATTAAAATTACGAAAATTAATTAAGACAAAACGAGTAAAAATAAATTGACGTAAAAATAAGACGAAACAAAAGTTAAGTAAAAATGGCGGGAAAAATAAGTTTAAAAGTAAAATTGGACAAAAATGACATAATTTCGCAATTAATAAAAAAAATGAATTAATTTCGCAATAATTGCAAAATCATGCAACAATGTCGCAATGCACAATGTGGCAATGCACAATGTCGCAATGCACAATGTCGCAATGCACAATGTCGCAGTGCACAATGTCGCAATGCACAATGTCGCAATAATTGCAAAATTGAATCAGCTCAATTTCGCAACTTTATGAAAAGTTACAAAATCGAATCAGACAAAAGTACAATTTCGCAACTTTTGAAAAGTTCAATTTCGCAACTTTATGAAAAGTTCCAAAATCGAATCAGACAAAAGTACAATTTCGCAACTTTTGAAAAGTTCAATTTCGCAACTTTATGAAAAGTTCCAAAATCGAATCAGACAAAAGTACAATTTCGCAACTTTTGAAAAGTTCAATTTCGCAACTTTATGAAAAGTTCCAAAATCGAATCAGATTTCCTAAAAACTAGGAAAACACAAAAAGTACGAAAATAAGCTCAAAAATCTTAACTTTTCAAGGACAATAAGCAAAGTAAAACACCAATAAGCTAAATAAAAACACTAGATCAAATATAAAACGTATGAAATCAACAAAAACAAGACACGAAAATTAAAAAGAATTAAACTTTATATAAAAATAAGATGAAAAAGGTTTAGATTGAAAACACAAACTCAACACAAATGAAGATTAAGAAAAAGATTGACAATAAGCAAGAAGAAAAGATGAACAAGATGATTAAAAAGCTTAAAGATAAAAGATTAAAGAACACAAAATTAAAACTTACTTGAAAATTAAAGGTGCAAGACAAGGTAATTAAAGGTGCAATAAAGTAAATGACATGAATTTAAATGTGCAAAAATTAAAGTGGAAGAGCATAGTTTGTCAAACTAGCCAACAAAACTAATGAAATGAAAATGAGGGGTATTTATAGGTGATTAGGGAGATGGTTAGAGGAAGCTTCCTCCCCTCCTTCCTTTCTTCTTAATTGCACATTTAAGTCCTTCCTTCTTAATCTTTTGTTAATCTTGGACTTTAAGGACTTTTTGGCTCGGGATTTCTTTAAACTCGTCTTTTAATTCTTCAATAAATAAGACTCGAGTTCTTCGGCTTTTGGTAAACTTCCGTCTTTTGACTTTTTCTTCGATAAATCTTCAAAATTGGTCTTGGACTTCCGTTCTTTTTGCACTCTTGACTTCTCGACTTCATCTTTCATCTTTTTCTTCAATAAAAGCCCGTAATTGCCGTGTTTTCTCTACTTTTCACAATTTCGTCCTAAATTACAACAAAAACACAAACCACGCATAATTGCGACATAAAAGACATAAAATACACGTTTTGGTCCGGTTATTATTGTAATTAAGTGGTAAAAAGGATGGGTGTTTACACACATATCAAATCCCCTACACTTGACCATTGCAATGTCCTCATGCAATGCATTAGTTACAAAGCACTTTTACATTTTTCATCATAATCAATCCACGTTGGCCTTTATTAAAGAGAAAGAAAATTGTAAACATTCAAAATAAAGAAATCAAAAAGATTCCTTGGGTTTTGGAAATGTTGTGAATGATCATCATCCTCAAGTTTTCACTTTCTCCAAACCAAGCTTAAAAACGAGATCATTGTTATTATAAGTTAGCAAACTAACACGAACTCATAAGGGCCAATTATTCACTTAGACTCCCTTATTCCTAGGGGTATCTCTTATATTTTATTATTGTCTTGAATGATCACGAGGATGCATTGTTAACTTATTTCGATAGTTATTTAGTCCGAAAATAAAGTGAACGATTTAATCAATAGTTAGCTAAAGGACAAAATCTTTTAAAACTGCTTCTCGGGACCTCATAAAGTTCATATCTTGGCATAACTCGCTTCGCGATTTGAGACCTTTCTCGGACCGATATTTGGCAGCGACTTCATACTTCAAACCTTGAGAGACGTTCATGAAATTATGGTCTTCTCTTCATATAGGAATTTATTCACTTGAAGTTTTGAGAGATTCATACTTGGACCACGACTTCTTCATTTTTCTCCAATCTTTATTTTGGACTTTGATATACAACGATCCGCCTCCTTTTATGACTTGGATCTATTTATCCTCATACCTTGTTAGGGTCTTTTCGGATACACTTCTCCATGACTTTTGGGGAGTTTTTGCTTTTCGTCGTGTGTCTCGATCCTTCATATTGATTTTCGATAAATGATTCTTCACATCACTTTGGATCTTTAGCAACAAAATATAGCCCTCATGCCTTGTTAGGGCCTTTTCGGACTCGCCAATCTTCGCATCCCGCTTCAATAAGTTTTGCCTTGGCTATGAACTCTAATCCATACCGAGCAACTTTTAAACGATCTTGGGCTAGAAGCTAAGTAACTTTTCAAATCGTACAACCTTATTTATTGCAGATAAATTTATTAACAAGCGATGGGAGAATAGGCTCATAATTAACTCACATAAATTCCCGAAAGAATACCAAACTTATAATTGGCTCTATCATCTCTCGTTCTCCACAGTTTAAAATCTCAAGGAATGAGACTCGTGGATGCTTAGCCTATTAAATCAAAGTTTTGGGTTTTCGAGTCGCCTATAGGATCTTGCAAACTCTTAGACTTTTTCAAGTTTAGAAATCGCATTTTAAAGTTCCCTTGATAAACGACTCTCTAGGATCAATTATAGGAACTTGCGAAAAGTTCTTGTTCTTAACCCGTGAGAGTTAAGACTTTCGTGTTTTATAGCTTCCTATATAAAAGCCTAGCAAAACTTGACTTAAACACGTTAAGGATACTAGCTAGAGTAACTTAGATAAGTAAACTCGGGTTGAGTCAAAAGATTCACAACGTTTGAAAATTAAAACCACTTTATTAAACATTTATTCTAATAAGGAAAGAAAATAACTATACAAAGGGAAAAACTAATAGGCCAAAATAGATCAAAAATTTTGAAAAATGTCGAAAAATTGTTTTTCCGGTTAAAATGAGGACAAATACTAGGAAAAGACCACTTAACTTCGATAGAAGTCCCCCCTACACTTAAGATAAACATTGTCCTTAATGTTTAAGCATGTGGGAGTAAACTCCCCTACACTTAGGACATTGTGCACTTTGTTTAAATCTTGCTAAGGAAAGGACAGCTAAAGAGATTCCTATTTTAATATTGAGAAAATATAAAATAGTGAATCGAAAAGAGTTTAGGATAGAACCGGGAAGAAGTAGACACAGAATCACGGGTCGTCAAGAATCATCAAGAATGGATCATTGAAGCTCGAATCCCTGATTAAGAGAGGAGAGGAAATAGCAAACCAAAGGGTCTCCCCTACACTTATGGTAAAGACAAAGAAAAATATAGATAGATAATTGGGTTGCCTCCCAAAAAGCGCTTGTTTTTGTTATCCGAGTCACGAGCCTGACTCGTCCCCGAATTAAATGTTCCATGGGGAAGCCTCACATGTAATACCGGGATCTAAGACCTTGTCCTCGTTCCCGGAGGAATATAATAAAGGAGAGGCAGGAGGATAAGTCTGAAACGGTAGAAAGGTCCTTTCAACATACGAGAAGTATGTGAAATCTTGATCCTCGGGAGGTGGGGTGGGTATAGGAATCACATTGTCATCCTCCAAAGACAATGGATGCGGACCAATTGGCAAATCCGTAAGGTTATCAAACATAGAATGGTCAGTGTCACCCCCCGGGTCAAAGCACTCATCCTTATTTCCCGATACGAAACAAGGAGAGTAAAAGCGATACATCACCCGCCGGGGTGTGCACGCGGTAGGAGGAGGTGGTAATATAATATGAGACATATGAGAACAATTACCTTCCACCTGCGTCACCTGTTCAGTAGAGTCAAATTTCTCCACCTCTGCGATAGAAGGGGGCATGGCTAACAAAGTATGCTCATCAAGAGCAGAAGAATCAAAACTATCAATGTCCTCAATCCCTTCGTCAAAGAGAGGATTCACCTCACTAGATATGTAAGCGTCATCAAAATCAAATAAAGGGTTCGAATAAATCTTGAAAATTTCCTTCAGAACATCTTCATCGGATAGTGACTCGTCATCACTAGAAGTAAAATCATCATCTTGATCAAAAAGAGGATTAGAGAAAGCCAAAGAATCCTCTCCCAAAGTGATGGTGGAAGGAACATCATCAGAAGAAAGTGCATCATACTCATCGTCACTGTCAGATGTCAACTCAGATTCACTTGGAGATGGGACAAGGTTATCAGCACTAGACTTATGGAATTCGTCGGATTCCTTTGCAGGAATTGTGCTAAAATCCTCATCCCTTAGGATGGTTGAATCCGTAGGCTCCAGAGCCGGCAAGTTTTGAGAAGGAATGGCTGTCTCATCGGTCCAGGAAATAGGACTCTCATCGGTCCAGGAAATAGGACTCTCATCGTCATCACTTTCATAATAATATGGAGGCACAAGAGGAGGAGTATAAGCATTAAGGTTAGATACCTGCTCTTGGTGCTGATCCGCTTGACATTTCTCCATCATCTTGGTGCAAGCTTCATGAACTTTTTTAAAGGTGTCAAAAATTTGGTCCATTTGGTCAGGAGGAGGTGCACACAAGGGTTGATGATTGACTGTGTGACGTGGGGGCTCAACATTAGGAAAACCGGAATTATAGTACTGATGTGGCTCATGATAATTCATCGGCTAACAATAAGAGGTATCGTGAGGGCCCCCACATTGATTGCAACACGGGTATTGAGAAAAACCCGGTGCATCTCGAGGATAGGGATTGTCATAGACGGGGGAGGGTGGGAAAGTATTGTAAGAGTTGAAGTATGAATTTGTTGAATTGCAAAATGGACAAAATCCAAATTATGTAACGTCGATATCAAAACCACACCGCTCACAGGTACACCATTGACATGTTTGAAAACCATGCCAAGGTCTCCCACACCGTCCGCAAGACGAATCCATGAAGAATTATAAATAAGAGGGGTAAAGAAAAGAATTAAACATAATAGAGGATAAAGAGGAATATTTTTGGTGCAAAACTTTGAAAAAGAAATGCTTTTTATGATTTTTCAAATGTTTTTGGGATTTTTTGAAAATTTTTGACACAAAAAATAACGTTCACGAGTGAACGGATCCCAAAAAGCAACACGTCTCTCACAGAAAACCGTTAATCTTTACGAAAAGAGCCGGCAGCGGCGCCATTTTAATGAAGAGATTTTGCTAGGTTCAATTGTTCGTTTCTCGGTATCTTAACGAATTGCTTTCCGCTTCAAAATGCGACTCAATTGTTTTTGGTGAGACAAATATTTTTTGGTTGTTTTAAAATAAATATGCAAAACGTGTATGAAAATGACGTTAAAGTAAATCTAACTCTAATTTAAAATAAATGACGGGAATTTAAAAGCGTGACGAGAAATTAAAATTACGAAAATTAATTAATACAAAACGAGTAAAAATAAATTGACGTAAAAATAAGACGAAACAATTAAAATAAAGTTAAGTAAAAATGGCGGGAAAAATAAGTTTAAAAATAAAATTGGACAAAAATGACATAATTTCGCAATTAATAAAAAAATGAATTAATTTCGCAATAATTGCAAAATCATGCAACAATATCGCAATGCACAATGTGGCAATGCACAATGTCGCAATGCACAATGTCGCAGTGCACAATGTCGCAATGCACAATGTCGCAATAATTGCAAAATTGAATCAGCTCAATTTCCCAACTTTATGAAAAGTTCCAAAATCGACTCAGACAAAAGTACAATTTCGCCACTTTTGAAAAGTTCAATTTCGCAACTTTATGAAAAGTTCCAAAATCGAATCAGACAAAAGTACAATTTCGCAACTTTTGAAAAGTTCAATTTCGCAACTTTATGAAAAGTTCCAAAATCGAATCAGACAAAAGTACAATTTCGCAACTTTTGAAAAGTTCAATTTCGCAACTTTATGAAAAGTTCCAAAATCGAATCAGACAAAAGTACAATTTCGCAACTTTTGAAAAGTTCAATTTCGCAACTTTATGAAAAGTTCCAAAATCGAATCAGATTTCCTAAAAACTAGGAAAACACAAAAAGTACGAAAATAAGATCAAAAATCTTAACTTTTCAAGGACAATAAGCAAAGTAAAACACCAATAAGCTAAATAAAAACACTAGATCAAATATAAAACGTATGAAATCAACAAAAACAAGACACGAAAATTAAAAAGAATTAAACTTTATATAAAAATAAGATGAAAAAGGTTTAGATTGAAAACACAAACTCAACACAAATGAAGATTAAGAAAAAGATTGACAATAAGCAAGAAGAAAAGATGAACAAGATGATTAAAAAGCTTAAAGATAAAAGATTAAAGAACACAAAATTAAAACTTACTTGAAAATTAAAGGTGCAAGACAAGGTAATTAAAGGTGCAATAAAGTAAATGACATGAATTTAAATGTGCAAAAATTAAAGTGGAAGAGCATAGTTTGTCAAACTAGCCAACAAAACTAATGAAATGAAAATGAGGGGTATTTATAGGTGATTAGGGAGATGGTTAGAGGAAGCTTCCTCCCCTCCTTCCTTTCTTCTTAATTGCACATTTAAGTCCTTCCTTCTTAATCTTTTGTTAATCTTGGACTTTAAGGACTTTTTGGCTCGGGATTTCTTTAAACTCGTCTTTTAATTCTTCAATAAATAAGACTCGAGTTCTTCGGCTTTTGGTAAACTTCCGTCTTTTGACTTTTTCTTCGATAAATCTTCAGAATTGGTCTTGGACTTCCGTTCTTTTTGCACTCTTGACTTCTCGACTTCATCTTTCATCTTTTTCTTCAATAAAAGCCCGTAATTGCCGTGTTTTCTCTACTTTTCACAATTTCGTCCTAAATTACAACAAAAACACAAACCACGCATAATTGCGACATAAAAGACATAAAATACACGTTTTGGTCCGGTTATTATTGTAATTAAGTGGTAAAAAGGATGGGTGTTTACACACATATCAAGGAGGGACCTACTTGGATGAGCCCAGTCATCAACTACTTGACAAACGATACCCTTACTGATAATGAAACAGAAGCACACCGTATCTGAAGGAAGTCATGACAGTTTGAGATTAGTGATCGAATCTTATACAAAAGATCATTCTTACAACCTTGGTTACGATGTGTCGGGCTAAAACAGGCTAGGTATGTGATCTACGAGATTCATTAAGGGTCTTACAACATGCATGCCGGCCCTAGATCGGTCGTGGCAAGAGCCTTACGTACAAGGTACTACTGGCCCACTATGCACAGGGATGCACGAGATTTGATACTCAAGTGAAATGATTGTCAAGTACACAGGCCGGTACCACATCATCCACAACAAGAGCTAACACCCATTACGTCCCCGTGGCCGTTTTACAAGTGGGGAATTAACATCGCAGGACCTTTCCCTGTAGCGGCCGGAGGCGTCAAATTCTTGATCGTAGCCATGGATTATTTCACCCTCTAGATCGAAGCCAAAGTAGTAGCAACAATAACGGGCAAGCAGGTAAAAAAGTTTGTTTGGGAAAACATTGTATGTCGTTTTGGTTTACCAGGGGAGATAGTCTCTGATAATGGGAAATAATTTGCGGATAACCCATTCAAAGATTGGTGTACGGCATTGAACATTATACAACGCTTCACATATGTCAAACATCCACAGATCAATGGCCTATTGGAGCGAGAAAACAAGAGCGTAGGAGAAGGTATCAAGGCGCGCTTAGATGCTAAGAGCGCTGAATGGGTACATGAACTACCACATGTTCTATGGACGCATAGAACAATGATAAAAACAGTCAATGGGGACACCTCGTTCGCGTTAGCGTACGATACTAAAGCAGTGATACCAATAGAGAATGGAATGCCAACGATGCGTACGACGCAAATAGATGTCATCACGAATGACGAGGAACTAAGGGTCAGTCTGGACTTGTTAGAGAAAAAAAGGGAGCTAGCAGCTATCAATGAAGCTAAAGCTGAATCACAGATGAAAGCGTATTATGACGCTAAGGTCATAGGCGTATCCTTCACGCCAGATGATTTTGTTTATCGTGCTAACGAGGCAAGTAGTGTGAAAAACACAAGAAAAATGGGAGCAAAGTGGGAAGGACCGTATGAAGTGAAGGACGCCTTGGGGCGAGGCGCGTATAGGTTGTGCGACATGGAAGGCAGTGATTTAGGTCGTATATGGAACATCAACAATCTCAAAAAAATGCTATCTCTAAAGGCCACGACCTTTGCATGGACATCCAACTGTATCCAGATCTAGTAAAGATCCATGTAATTTTATCATTAATGTTTTTTAGGTTTTGTCTGTCTTAGGATTTTTTTCGTTTTGTCTCAAAAAATCGTAAACGTGATAATAAAATACCGTGGTGTCTAGCTAGCTCCACGGCATGTTCTTGTTCAATCTTTTTGTTTATGGACTTAGACTTATTTAGTTCTGTTTACTTATGCACATACTATCACAGTCGTACATGTACTATCCGTTTCTATATGAAGCAAGAGGATTGAGTGAACCTAATAATTCAACTTGTCGCATAAGAGGGATGCAACCCCAGCAACCACGGATCATGAATCCTTACTAGACACCTTATTTTCAAGATGTTGTAATTAGTTCAAAACACACCGCATTAATAGATGACGGACGTGATAAAGACACACTGTGCACGTCTAGTAACATTTAGTCCCTTGTCTTTTCTAAAATCCGTGACATATTATGTACAAAGGGTATACATTATCCAAGCAAATCACAAACAAAAAAGACAAGTTTATAACAAAAAAAAGCATCGTGGACATCGACAACCAAATATTACAAATCCAAAGTATGTGTTATCATAAGATACAGTACAAGGTGAGAAAAAATAATACATCACTGAGGAGGGAAGTGATGAGACATGCCCCCTTCTACTGTTGGATGGAGGCTAGGCTGGAAACACCAGGCGCAGTTGGATCCTCCAAGGCCACAACTAGCCCAACCAAGGTGGGAGCTGCCACGGCAACACCATCCGACCGAGGAAGATGAGCAGATTCGGTCGTAGGAGTCTTGCATAAGACCTGACTCTCCTTTTTCCCCTTGCCCTGACCTTATTCGCCTTTATGGCCTCGGTTAGGGTCTTCTCTCCTTTCAAGGCCCACGGGTCGTTGGGAGGAGGATTGTCCACATATACAGGAATTTTCAACTGCTAATGGTTCGAATGCATGTCTACCCACTAGTCGGGCGCGTTCTTAGTACCAAAGCTGGTGTTGAGGTGGAGCCGTTCTATGATCTCAATAATGGGCGCGTCCTTCAAGGCTTCCAACTCACCAAGTAAGGGGTACTGAACGTCCCTCAGGGCACTCATGGATGCGGTCATGGCCTTCTTGGCATCGGCCTCTATTAGAAGCCTTTTTTATTAGCCCATGCCACACCAGCAAGCAGTCCCTCATGCCTAACCCTGTCAATCCCATGTAACACGACATTAGCAAATGGCTGAACCATTTCCTTGGACTCCACTATCTTCATGACAGCTAACCTCAGTCCGTTCCCAATCATCCACCTATGACCAGCGATGGTCGTAAGCATATGCGGGTACAGATCCTCATCAAAATCAATTGCCAAGGCATCTAGCCGCACGTCCATGTCTTCCAGCCGGTCGTCCATAATTTTCTCCCTCGCCTCCATGTAGCGATAAAACTCTGTGGCTAACTGCTGCTCACTCTTTACCAGCAACTGAAGGTTGTCACGGCCACGAGTGAGGGTGGACACCTTATCATTCAAAGACTATACGATCGCATCCGCAACAACCACCTGTTAAACATGAGGTTGGGTTAAAATGCATAATGAAGGCGTAAGTACGTTTCAAAAAAACTAGTAATGGAAAGTCGTTATATACCTTGTCCTTAGACGACTTGACCTCGGTTTCTAACTCTGTGATATGGCCATTATAGACAGAGGCATGGTTAGCTTGTTCTTTGATAGTGACCTTGGCGTTAGAGAGTTGAGCTTGAAGAGTTGCAATCTTCTGCTCATGATCCTTGATGATCTTCTCTCTACAGCCTAGCATCCTGTCCGCACTCTAAATGCGACGGAGGGCTTCTTCAAAACGCGACCGCATGGACGCACTAATAACAACTTGGTGCACGGACGATACATTAAACTCCTCCATCAAAACCTTATGGGAGAGTTCGTTTAAATCAGCCACGCACCCAGGTGGGGTCACGTGGTCGATAAATTCCTTACAGCTCTCAGAGGTATCCAGCTTGTCCGCTTCTAACAAATTCCAGTTAGGTCGGAAAGTAGGGGCGGTGCCTCATTGATGATCGGTTCTTCGGCATGGCTGGTGGGAGGTGGATATTTAGGTATGTCCTCAAAAGTAGGAGAAGGCGCCCGTGTGTTTGTCTCGATATCGAGGGTCTTCTCCCTACCTGGGCCTTTCTTATTTGGCATGGCATCGGATTGGTCATCCCTACAAAAGCAAGGCATATTTATATACGAGAAGACATTCATAAGTCACACATTGATCAAATAAGTGGAAGTAT
The DNA here is from genome assembly GCA_025667525.1 of Glebionis coronaria. Classification (NCBI taxonomy): domain Eukaryota; kingdom Viridiplantae; phylum Streptophyta; class Magnoliopsida; order Asterales; family Asteraceae; genus Glebionis; species Glebionis coronaria. The sequence goes on from CM046877.1 coordinate 499,703,260, forward strand.
TTTACTTACATGTTATCGTTAGCAAGCTCCGAAGAGGTTGGTGGCACGGCCGTTACATGAGTGGGGTTCAGAATAAGGGCAAGCTGCTTGCCTCCCACACCTACGGCCTGAGAAGTTCCCATGGTTGTGGCTATGGTCGTGCTGATACCTTCCTGATATTCTGGATGGTCCTTACACATCTTATTAGGAGGCGGGTTGTGGGTATCATACTCCACGTCAACAACCTTTCGCAACTTCCTCTTTGTGTCCTTACGCCTCCTTGGATGGGGTTTCTTTTGATTTTCAACACCCGCATCCTCAACCGCCTCATCCTCATCTACATCAATATATTCTAGTTTGTTTAGATCTTCTTCAAGGTTTTAAATACCATTACCATGTTCCTCTTCATCAGGTGTGGTGGTCATATTCGTTGCGGCCGATGAAGCGACCTCATTCTCTAACAACAGGTGATCCCCATCTTCAATTGAAAAATCCAAAGGTGACTTTTGGATGTGGGAGTCCCCCATGTCCGATTGCGGCTCTGGCTCTACAGTCAGAGTAATGTTCACATTCCTGGTTGATTCTAGCAAGGGTGGTTCATCCTATCGCCGGGGGCGAGTCCCTTCTTTCACTTTTATGGGGTCTCCTTGGCGAAGTAATCCAAACAAATTCATTTTTGAAAAATAAAAAGATGGTTAGTTACGGCAAAGCAATGTGACGCAAGTATACAGTAAGCTTTTAATACCCACCCTCGTTATGATGATCCAAGAAGATGGTGTAACGGTCTTGTCTTCCAAAATAGTTACGGCTGATCCCTATCAAACACAGGATGGACTCGGGTAATCCCTTGTGGAAATCGGTTCTGTGTATGTCCAGCGTCCTAACATTACGTCCGTTATATGTATTGGTGGATAATCTATGCGGACACTATTCTGTAACTTGAACGAGAACGGAAAAACTATGTCGTCTACAAAAAAATAATAGTTATACCAATTCTTTAACGAATCTAGAGCCTTGTTATAGCAATGGGGGATTTTCGAGGATCGTTGTTTGAAAGATAGTCGGCCATTGACCATTTGGGGTGTATAAAAAACCCTAAATAAACTCACGGTAGGGCCGAACTCTAGTGTTTCACAACTAATTTCGAATTGGTTTATTTTACATGCTCCTGTGGTGTGTAATTGGGTAATATGAACGCAATAATATTTAAGGATGTCTACAAGAAACCTAGAAAAGGGGATACGGTAATTGGCCGCATCGAACAGACGAGTGTATAATCCAATCTTTTTTGGAGGGCAATCCGTAATGGCATCGCCATCCCCAGGATAAGTTGGGTGTACGCTAGTGGGAATGAAATACTCGGAGCAAAATTCTATTAATTTCTCCTCCAGATACTCATTAAGCACGAACGTGATAGTAGGATTATCCTTATCCATGATTTATAAAATACTGGAAAAAGGCACAGTAATCTGACCTATGAATCGGGCTGTGTATTGATACAAAAGTTGGATGATCCTTGATTAACCCAAATTAGGCTTAATTCGGGTATCTGGGCTTTGGCGCTTGCACCAAGTGAACTTTGGTTTGAGATCCTGCATACTAAAAACAACAAGCTGTTAGGCTTACCATGGGAGCGTATCCCGCGATTAGACTCCGGTGTGAGAGTAAGTAATCGGTTTAGGGTTAATAATCGAGTGAGATGTGAGAGAGTGAATGTTACGATACCTTTGTGAAACCCTTGGGGTTCCTTATATAGGCGGTAAAACCCTAGTGGGCCTTTACCAAAGCTTCGACCCCAAGTAAAGGTGTAACACCCCATTTTGATAAATGGATTGTCACGTGTAATTATGGCGTGTCATCAAAGAATACAAGGATAAATGTCTGAAACATTACATGACCATAGGGATAACCGGAATCAAACATCGATTCCCAAACATAAGCCCAAAACATAATAAAGTAAAAGAAATGAATGAAAGACTAAGCAAGCATAAGTATATGAAGGCAAAAAGGAAAAGAAGTCTCTAGCAGCTCCATCCTATGCACGTCCTCCAAACGCTCGAGTCTTTCCTAGGGTACCTGCCGTTTTGGGACATGGAAAGGAAAGTAACGGCTGAGCAAAACGCTCAGTGCACGGATATAGACATAGTATAAGTGACTAAAACATAATAGAGACTTAATAGCAGCGGAAATGTATAAGTCCTGGAAAACCTGGAACATGTTCATAAAACTGGTTTTATAGTTTGAAAAGCCTTATGTTTATCTTATGAAAACTGTTTAACATATTTTACCATTAGCCAATATAGGTAATGAAAATCCACCGCGCATGAATACTTGGAGGGGTGACCTCATCATGCAAATTAGAGGGGCTGCCTCTAATTTAATATACTGGTCTTGGGTAGGAGGGATCAGCTCCTTGTGAAGGATGCAAGGCACACACCACATTCACAATGAAATCCTGACTGAAACATGTAACTAGGATGCACCCATACGCCCCACATGATAAATATAATATAAATGGCCAAAAGCTGAAGGGACGCCACGAGCAATCACTCCGCCGTGGTGAAGTCATAACATCAGTGCCTCTAATGTTATGGTTATGGTACCTCCATAACTAGGTGAAACTGGTCATGCATGTATATGGCTATAGGTATTCTAAATTAAACATAAGCAATTCAAACACATAACTTATACTACGGGAAAGCATTTGGCTGCACACGGGGAATCCTAATAAGGAAAGAATGTCCATATTGAAAGGACGGGAATCCGTACCTTATGTCCAGTGAACGAAGAAGACGACTGAGATGAATCCTACTTCCGTATCACTAATGTTACATGAATACATACGTGAATAAGTATCTGACTACTAAATACGTAACTAGTTTTATATCATGTCTTAGCTTATTTTATATGTTCTTATCATGTTTTACTGTTTAAAGTCTTAAACTGTGTTTATCTTATATTCTGTTTACTCTGATTAAGTATTTCTTGTATTGCATGTATTATCATACTTACTGTGTAATAATAAGTAACTTTCCAAAAATAGCAGGTTTCCTAAAATAGAAAGTTCCCAAAAATAGAAAGTTTCCAAAAATAGAAAGTTACCAAAAATAGAAAGTTTCCAAAAATAGAAAGTTTCCAAAAATAGAAAGTTTCCAAAAATAGAAAGTTTCCAAAAATAGAAAGTTTCCAAAAATAGAAAGTTTCCAAAAACAGAAAGTTTCCAAAAATAGAAAGTTTCCATAAATAGAATTACTGCTTAAAATAGATAAGTTTCTAAAAATAGAAAGTTTCCATAAATAGATCAGCTGCCTTAATTAAAGAAGTTTCCATAAATAGATTAGCTGCCTGAAATAAATAAGTTTCTAAAAATAGAAAGATTCCATAAATAGATTAGCTGCCTTATTTAATTAAGTTTCTAAAAATAGAAAGTTTCCATAATTAGAAATAAGTTGGTTAAATAAGCTAAGTATATAAGCCTAAGTGTTTTCATGATTATTTTCTAAGTCATATGATATAATGTATAGTTTATTAATTATTTCATGTAATTAAAATAAACTATAGGTTAAAATATTTAATTAAAGCATAACATGTTTTTAATTAAATAAAGTTAAATACTTAAGTTAAAACATGTATTATTATTTATTAATAATATAACCTAAGTCATGTTAATTAACTAATTATAACCATCGTTTTTAAATAATTAATTAATTATAAGTCTAAAAAATATATAAAATACTTAGGTTAATAATTTTCATGATTTTAATAATTATTATAACCTAAGTCATGTTATTAAATTAATCATGTCATGTTTATTAATTTAATTTTAACATATGATAATAAACATAATAATCTTAACATACACCGTGAACCAGATCTTGACTAAGAACCATGAACCGAATATGAAATCGACACCATACCCCGAACCACTTCGGGGTTCCCCTTGTCTTATTGCTTCCGTGGGACCCACACCAACCAACCGGGACCATATGGTCTCGGTGGTGGTCAAATAGCCAAACTGAGACCCTCTCGGGTTCGGTTTAGGCGTCGGCCAAGAACAAACACCCCTTAAACATCCCTTTTGATTTATTCCAAAACCATTTTCATGTTAGATCTATGAATTAATTAGGTTTTTAAGAAAAACCTATCATGTTCTTAATTATTTAAAAGATTAAATCAAAAGAAATGGTTTAAAAGAATTACCGAATGCGTGGATCTAAACAATGATGAACAAACACGAACACTAGCACCAAATCCAAGATCAAAGATCAAATAACACCTCCTTTGGTGTGTTTGAGGGTGGCTGCCAAAAGAAAGAAAAAGGGAGGAGGAAGAACTTTTAGGTTTTTGTAAAAATCCTCTATAAAGTGAAAATGAGTAGTGATCTTTTCCTAATTCCTTGTTTTAGTAAAAATTGATGGGCTAAGCCCATCCTCCCTCCCTAATTTCGTGGTAATGGGGCCCACAAGGGGTAACCCGAATGTTTTCCGTGTCTAAAATATTGGTGTGTTCTCGTGTGTTCTCGTGTTCGTGTTTTACGTGTTCTCGTTAAATATTAACCGTGACTTAATATATTTATTCGTGTTCGTAATAAATATATATACGTAATTAATATTAGCTCGTGATTAAATTACGTTCATGATTTCATGATCGCATGTTCGTGATTAATTATTGTCAAATAATTATTGCGTGCTCATGCGTAGTAAAATACTTATCGTGTTCTAACACGTACGTAATACGTAAAATCCTAACACGTAAACGTAATCGTACTATAAAAGGAAAGTTTTAATCTAGTACGTACGATCTTAAGGGTACTATTCATGGTAAAAGCATGCGGGTTTTACAACTCTTCCCTCCTAAAAAGAATAATTCGTCCCCGAATTATAGATAACATAACTGAAAGAGAAACATGCCCGAATCAAACTGAGAGGGTATGTAAGATAAATGAACGTGCGGGTTTCCTGGCAGAAGGAACGCGGAACGTGACATGTCTTGAAAGGACATGGAACGTGACGTGACTGAAAGGACATATCTAGTTGATAAGAGAAAAACGGATAAAAGTCCGGATGAACCTGTCCGTTTCCAAGTGGCCTCCCTCTTGGAACGGTTCCTTCAGAAGATCTTGACACAATGATAAGTCTTGGTCCTCCTGACCTTGACTTGAAGTGCGAAGAAGTTCTTGGTTATCAACGTAAGGTAGATCCCCTAAGTTTGATCGAGGGAATAAGAATTAACGTGTAAGGGCAACTAAAACGTTATCGTGCAAAACACTCTTACTTAACTGATAATTAGAAACGATGCGTGAGACATAAAGAAACGTAGTACGTGAAAATTTTTGAACGTGATACGTGAAAAATTTTGAACGTGCTACGTGGAGATATGGCGAGTGTAGTATGAGTAAACATATCGTGATCCATGATACGTGTAACATATCTTGATCATGATATGAGGAACGTAGAATGAACATGACATGTGGAACATATCGTGAACATAGAATATAATGGCGGTAACACCAAACGCTACAAGGTGAGTCGTGGAATATGACGTGAAACGTCTATCTGATGATGGAGAGTTATACTAACTTGGGTCTGGTCTATCAAGTTCTTGCAAAACTTCCTAGAACGAAATGAACATAAAATTGTAAGCCCAGATACGATCATGAACGTGAATAGTATCATGAACGCGAGCGCGAAAGCAAGTCATGCAATTAGAATGAAGGCGTGAAGGAATTAAAGAGTACAATTGCGAATCTTTATCTGACCCGATAACTGAGGGATTGCCAAGTGATCGGATGAGCCTTGGCTGGAACATGTCCGATCAATCTGTTGGTTCTGAAAGCCTTGCGGTTGTAAGGATTATTCAGACTTGATCAAACTGTTCGCAATAACCCAGATAGCATCATGCTTCTTCTGAGTTTGCGTTAATCTGGTAACCAAAATCCGTGGAGCTCTTGTCCCATTTCAATTAACCATCTCAGATGATGAAAACATCCTAGTCTGTTGGTGTCCTATCTTAACCTGTTGGTATGTCAGGTACTTAGATATGAACGTAACTGTATCTTGCTTCGTAGGACTTGATACATAGGAGTTTGCGAAACATTGAGTTTCTGAATCTAGACTTCTCCTAGCGTAGGATTTTCTAGAACACCTAATGTAGTGTAGGGTTCTCTCCTTTACGCATAAGCTGAGTCATAGTAAGATTAACCGTAGAAACCCATGTGATTCAGCGTGTCACTGTAATCAAACATAATTGATATTGGAAAATTTTCTAGGGTAAAAATTTCTCTTGTCATAGAATTTGCAACATAGTACAGATATGGTCTTCCTGTTCTTCTCCGGGCTTAAAGGAAATCAGGTTATCCTTAATGAAAACACTGATGAATTTGCTATGAGTTCATGGAAACTCATTCTTATAATGCCTTTAGAGCATTGATGACTAATTTAAAATCATAAATCTAGCATGACCGAGTCGTGTACGAATAGCAGTCATGGGCATGTCCTACTTTTTCACTCGTCACTATTGGCAGCATGATCATGAGTTCAATCTTAGAAAGGTGATTAACACCATAAGGTCGATTGGACATGTTGTCAATACGTGGAGGAGAATAACGGTCATGAATGGTGATTTGTTTAAGCCGACGGTAGTCGACACATAATCTTATGGTACCGTCCTTCTCCTTGTAAGTTCTTCTAGAATGTATGGGAAGATTTTGGAATACTGGCTATGCGTAAAAGACTTAAGTGGTCGTGTCTTACTGACAACTAGAAAATTTTAGCGACCATGGCTAACAACGCACATGCTTGTAAGCATAGATAATTTGTACAGATTTTCCCGATGGAAAATCAAGCTGAATGTATTCAGAAGCCTGAACATTACTGTACATAATTATGAATCGTAGCTTGGTGTGCTGTTGACAGTCCATAATTAGGATAAAATTCAACTCGTGTCTGTCCGAGGAATTGCGTTAGAAGCTTGGATCTCATCATTAAGCTGAAGGAAAACCTTCGTATACGTAGGAATGAAAGGCGTCCTTCATGGTCATGAATCATATGAAATATGGTGAAAGAAATAAAAGTGACATCAGCAACGCGACCGTTCTCACTGATGCGCCGATAATGATATAGAAATTCTTGTGGCCTGATTAATACATGGCACAAGAAAATGGATATACCCTTGGAGGGTACCCTGAATTTCTTAGAAATGTCCCATAGTTGGACGTGCGTCATGTGTATTGACTCGTGTCTTGGAACTATAAGCATGACATATGTCTTGACTGGTGTCTTGACATGTGTCTTCAGGAAATATACGTGAGACATGTGTCTTGACTGATGTCTTGACATGTGTCACAAGACGTAAAACAATAGAACTAAAATATTAGGTTATTATGCCAGACTTGGCGGGTCGGTTGGACTACTGATCCTCTGTATGTCTGATCACGTCCGCGGCCGGAGCCTCGGTTGCGATTTCTAGGATAGTTGCTGTCATAGTAGTGGTTACTATTGTCCTGTCTGTCAGTTCCATGATGGTCATTCTCATGACTGTGATTCATGTAACTATTCAGCTGAGTGGCCGGCTGGTACCGGTTTGCACTCATATGGCTGAAATGACAACTGAATGACGTGTGACATGTCACTAAGAATTTGGGACAATGATTGATGAAGATCGTCTGATGGTGAAGTATCTTCTCGTCCAATAGCTTTGCTCTGGCGCCTTTGTCTTCGTCTTGTAGGATCTCCAAGTTGTGAACAGCATCAGCATCTCGTGGCGTCTCTAACATCAGCAGCGTCAATCCCTACTAACATCTCCAAGCTATGAGCGGCATCAGCAATCTTGTAGAATATCAGCAATTGAAAATACGCCTGAGATGATTCAAAATCGACTAGCGAATACTCGTGAAGTATTGCAAGTGGAATATACATGGATTAAGGTACGTGTAATATACATGAAATACGGTACGTGGAGTACACGTGGAATGCACATGAAATGAACAGTATGGGTTCGATCATTTGTCATGATTTAAGGAAAGTATATCGGTTAAGCGGTTAGGAAAACCATCATGATAACCTGGCAGTATTAGCATAGACATCCTTCTGGTTGTAACGGAAACGTTAAAGTGTGGTTACACAAAATTCAACGATGATTTGCCTGACAGCATGATCAATGAAAACCAACCATGACTATCATGAAAGCAGAATTCAATAAAATCCAACAATGTCTTGCATGAAGGCATAATAACAAAAGAGGCGTAAGACGTAATCCACATGAAAACGGAATTATCATGAAGAAACATGAAACGATTTAACATGAAGGAGTGTATAACATAATCAGCATGAAACTGAGTTTAACCATGACAGTATAAAAACATACTTGACATAAAAACATAGTAACTTATGAGGGGACATGAAAACAAAATTTATGCCAATTTAAATCATGAGAAAAATTTTATGCATGAAAAACAGTGCATGAATGTGTAATTTAGTTTACAAAAACCTTTATATGTGCGAGGGGACGCCTATGGGTCGGTCCCAAAGTTAAAAGTTTTGATAAAAGCACATGCAACTAAATAGGGACAGTCCTGTACCAACCATTACTTAGTCATAATCCCTGCAACAATGATACATGAAACATAAATAAATGAAACTCATATGTCAAAACTTATCAGAAAAAATTTTATGTGACTAATTATGAACTACTGGGGTTCAGTTCACATAGCCACAGTTCACGAGGAACATTATGCATGAAACAATGACACATAACTAAAGATGAATGACGGTTGTCCATCCATATTAGTAAAACAATATCGATGAAAACATCAAGGTTAAAACCTCAAGGTGCTAAAAACATCATGGTTAAAACAACAATGCGCTGAAAACGTCAATACGTAGAATGACAAACGTTGGCTTAGGAAGCTCCTGGTGACTACCCACTAGTCACAGGTTGAGTTTTAGAGCCTAAGGTCGAAGCCTTGGCTTTGATACCATAATTGTAACACCCTATTTTGATAAATGGAATGTCACGCGTAATTATGGCGTGTCATCAAAGCATACAAGGATAAATGTCTGAAACATTACATGACCATAGGGATACCGGAATCAAACATTAGTTCCCAAACATAAGCCCAAAACATAATAAAGTAAAAGAAATTAATGAAAGACTAAGCAAGCATAAGTATATGAAGGCAAAAAGGAAAAGAAGTCTCTAGCAACTTCCATCCTATGCACGTCCTCCAAACGCTCGAGTCTTTCCTAGGGTACCTGCCGTTTTGGGACATAGAAAGGAAAGTAACGGCTGAGCAAAACGCTCAGTGCACGGATATAGACATAGTATAAGTGACTAAAACATAATAGAGACTTAATAGCAACGGAAATGTATAAGTCCTGGAAAACCTGGAACATGTTCATAAAACTGGTTTTATAGTTTGAAAAGCCTTATGTTTATCTTATGAAAACTATTTAACATATTTTACCATTAGCCAATATAGGTCATGAAAATCCACCGTGCATGAATACTTGGAGGGGTGACCTCATCATGCAAATTAGAGGGGCTGCCTCTAATTTAATATACTGGTCTTGGGTAGGAGGGATAAGCTCCTTGTGAAGGATGCAAGGCACACACCACATTCACCATGAAATCCTGACTGAAACATGTAACTATGATGCACCCATACGCCCCACATGATAAATATAATATAAATGGCCAAAAGCTGAAGGGACGCCACGAGCAATCACTCTGCCGTGGTGAAGTCATAACATCAGTGCCTCTAATGATATGGTTATGGTACCTCCATAACTAGGTGAAACTGGTCATGCATGTATATGGCTATAGGTATTCTAAATTAAACAGAAGCAATTCAAACACATAACTTATACTACGCGAAAGCATTTGGCTGCATACGGGGAATCCTAATAAGGAAAGAATGTCCATACTAAAAGGACGGGAATCCGTACCTTATGTCCAGTGAACGAAGAAGACGACTGAGAGGAATCCTACTTCCGTATCACTAATGCTACATGAATACATACGTGAATAAGTATCTGACTACTAAATATGTAACTGGTTTTATATCATGTCTTAGCTTGTTTTATATGTTCTTATCATGATTTACTGTTTAAAGTCTTAAATTGTGTTTATCTTATATTCTGTTTACTCTGATTAAGTATTTCTGGTATTTCATGTATTATTATACTTACTGTGTAATAATAAGTAACTTTCCAAAAATAGCAGGTTTCCTAAAATAGAAAGTTCCCAAAAATAGAAAGTTTCCAAAAATAGAAAGTTACCAAAAATAGAAAGTTTCCAAAAATAGAAAGTTTCCAAAAATAGAAAGTTTCCAAAAATAGAAAGTTTCCAAAAATAGAAAGTTTCCAAAAATAGAAAGTTTCAAAAAATAGAAAGTTTCCAAAAATAGAAAGTTTCCAAAAATAGAAAGTTTCCAAAAATAGAATTACTGCTTAAAATAGATAAGTTTCTAAAAATAGAAAGTTTTCATAAATAGATCAGCTGCCTTAATAAAATAAGTTTCCATAAATAGATTAGCTGCCTGAAATAAATAAGTTTCTAAAAATAGAAAGATTCCATAAATAGATTAGCTGCCTTATTTAATTAAGTTTCTAAAAATAGAAAGTTTCCATAATTAAAAATAAGCTGGTTAAATAAGCTAAGTATATAAGCCTAAGTGTTTTCATGATTATTTTCTAAGTCATATGATATAATGTATAGTTTATTAATTATTTCATGTAATTAAAATAAACTATACGTTAAAATATTTAATTAAAGTATAACATGTTTTTAATTAAATAAAGTTAAATACTTAGGTTAAAACATGTATTATTATTTATTAATAATATAACCTAAGTTATGTTAATTAATTAATTATAACCATGATTTTTAAATAATTAATTAATTATAAGTCTAAAAAAATATAAAATACTTAGGTTAATAATTTTCATGATTTTAATAATTATTATAACCTAAGTCATGTTATTAAAGTAATCATGTCATGTTTATTAATTTAATTTTAACATATGATAATAAACATAATAATCTTAACATACACCGTGAACCAGATCTTGACTAAGAACCATGAACCGAACATGAAATCGACAACATACCCCGAACCACTTCGGGGGTCCCCCTTGTCTTGTTGCTGCCGTGGGACCCACGCCAACCAACCGGGACCATATGGTCTCGGTGGTGGTCAAATAGCCAAACCGAGACCCTCTCGGGTTTGATTTAGGCGGCGGCCAAGAACAAACACCCCTTAAACATCCCTTTTGATTTATTCCAAAACCAATTTCATGTTAGATCTATGATTTAATTAGGTTTTTAAGAAAAACCTATCATGTTCTTAATTATTTAAAAGATTAAATCAAAAGAAAAGGGTTAAAAGAATTACCGAATGCGTGGATCTAAACAATGATGAACAAACACGAACACTAGCACCAAATCCAAGATCAAAGATCAAATAACACCTCCTTTGGTGTGTTTGAGGGTGGCGGCCAAAAGAAAGAAAAAGGGAGGAGGAAGAACTTTTAGGTTTTTGTAAAAATCCTCTGTAAAGTGAAAATGAGTAGTGATCTTTTCCTAATTCCTTGTTTTAGTAAAAATTGATGGGCTAAGCCCATCCTCCCTCCCTAATTTCGTGGTAATGGGGCCCACAAGGGGTAACCTGAATGTTTTCCGTGTCTAAAATATTGGTGTGTTCTCGTGTTCGTGTTTTACGTGTTCTCGTTAAATATTAACCGTGACTTAATATATTTATTCGTGTTCGTAATAAATATATATACGTAATTAATATTAGCTCGTGATTAAATTACGTTCATGATTTCATGATCGCATGTTCGTGATTAATTATTGTCAAATAATTATTGCGTGCTCATGCGTAGTAAAATACTTATCGTGTTCTAACACGTACGTAATACGTAAAATCCTAACACGTAAACGTAATCGTACTATAAAAGGAAAGTATTAATCTAGTACGTACGATCTTAAGGGTACTATTCATGGTAAAAGCATGCGGGTTTTACAAAATGATACGTACCATAATTAGTTGATTGTTATATTATAATTATGGTTAGTTATATCCTATAATTTAGGGTAAATTACAATCCTAATTAGGTTGTGATTCTGTCTAACCCTGGTCCGGCCATGCTGGGTCGTGGGCCGCACATGACTAATGCGGCCACTGTTCATCCGAAACCCATAGTCTCAAATGAAACTATTCTAACCCATTCGTGATGGGTCGGATATGGGTAGTACCCGTGGCCCGGGCTTATGACCCGGCTGGGGACTATACCTCCTCATGTCCCCCCCAGTCTAGTTGTTATAGCCGTAGGTGTAACCTCTAGACTAACCAATGTCCCTTATCTTGCCTGCTCGAAAATAGCCGTAAAACAGAAGATGTTTGACCGGGACAACATTAATGAAGGCATTAATGGTAGTCAAGGTATGGTCGTATCAATCAATTGTTCGCATGATTATCTAAAAAGGTGCACCAGGCGGGCCCACTATTGAGCTACGTAAAAAAACTATTATGAGGTGGCCTGTGGGTCCCTATGACGTTTCAACTGTGCTCTGAATCCCATCCGTTGGATGGGCGTAGTGGATTACACATGGTAATCATCCGACTGGCCTCATAAACCGAGGAAATACTATAAATACGCATGCATGTGATTGTGCACACACACAGTTTATACTCTTTGCCACCATTGTTGGAACCTTCTTTCATTCTAGATATTCAGTATTCTCCACGGATATCCGTATTACCAGGTTAGAACACCACGCCCTTCTTCATACTTTTATAAATCATGGTGAAAGATAACCCCACCATCACGACCGTGCTCAACGTATTTCCACCTGAGAAATTCATTGAGTTCTGTTCTGATTACTACATACCAGAAAGCGTACATCCCACCTATCCAGGTGAGAATGAAGCTATTACGGATGCACCCGCCGGGAAAATCGGTGTTTACACACGCCTATTTGACTCGGCAAACTACCGCATCCCTTTTTTGAGGTTCCTCATATAAATCCTCACGTACTGCTATTTCCACATAACCCAACTACACTGTATAGGAGCGTGTAAGATTAACCAGTTTGAAATAACATGACATACATGCGAAGTAGGTCCAACAGTAAGTTTATTTAGGGTTTTTTATGTGCCCCAAATGATCAACGGCTGGTTGTCCTTTAGAAAACACCTGGGTAACACCCCTATGTGCTATAGCAAAGCTTTAGATTCCCTGAAGAACTGGTATGTCCGGTACTTCTTCATAGACGCAAATGTATTCCCCACCCCCTTTGTCCTAAAAACCGCAGCCCGAGTAGACTATCCTCCCCCATCAAACACATATGACGATAGGGATGTCAAAACCTTAGACACCCACCGTACATACTTCCACAAAGATTTTCCAGAACATTTTTTGTGCTTGGTAGGCATTAGCCGCAATTATTTGGACAGGGCGACAAATATCCCGTTTTCTTGAACAACCGTAGAGAGGGTGGGTGTATATTACTTTGAACTTTACACACATATATGTTGTATAGAACTAACATTGTATGCACATGTCCACAGAGATGAGGCTATTTGGTCTGTTACGACAGGGAGATCCTTCCAAGGTCCCCGAAGGTTCACGACCACTACATCAAGATGAACCACCACTACTGACAGCCACACAAGATATAACCATCCCTTTGGAAGCAGTCCAGGAACCGCATTCTGACATGGGTGAAACGGAGCTTGAGAAATCGCCGTTGGACTTTTACAACGAAGATGGTAATCAACCCTTACTGGAGGATGGCGGTGGCACGGCTAAAGACACCACTGATTCGCACCAAGAAGATCAAGCGGACAATCTGGACCAACAATCCGAGGATATCAATCGGATGTTTGAGTCTGAAGATGAAGAAGTGGCAAACGAAACCGGTACCACATCTTGTTGCTCCCTTTGGTTGGATCTATATTCTGTTAAGAACTAGTATAGTAGTTTGTAATCAAACTAAAACACTCTGAGAAATCTTACTTAACTAAATAGGTTATGCGAAATCTAACTTATAAAGCACAAAAGAACAGAATTACTTTTAACTATTCGATTCTCTTATTAATCGACTTGAATGAGGTACATTAATGTCATCGTACCTATGTTCCTTTTATAGAGTAAGGAACCATAAAATCCTTAGAATATTCTATAAAGATAAGTATATCACACACGATATATTATCAATATTCTAACTATTAAGTATATCATATAAGATATACTCTAACTATAACTATGTAAAACCCGCATGCTTTTACCATGAGTAGTACCCTTAAGATCGTACGTACTAGATTAAAACTTTCCTAATATAGCATGATTACGATTACGTGTTAGGATTTTACGTATTACGTACGTGTTAGAACACGATAAATATTTTACTACGCATGAGCACGCAATAATTATTTGACAATAATTAATCATGAACATGCGATCATGAAATCAAGAACGTAATTTAATCACGAGCTAATATTAATTACGTATATATATTTATTATGAACACGAATAAAAATATAAAGTCACGGTTAATATTTAACGAGAACACGTAAAACACAAACACGAGAACACACCAATATTTTAGACACGGAAAACATTCGGGTTACCCCTTGTGGGCCCCATTACCACGAAATTAGGGGGGAGGGTGGGCTTAGCCCATCAATTTTTCACTAAAAGGAGGTTAAGGAATTTACACTACTCATTTTTTTTCTATAGAAGAATTTTACAGAAAACCTAAAATCCTCCTCCTCCTTCTTTTTTTCTCTTATGGCCGCCACCTTCAAACACACCAAAAGGGGCTGTTTGTTGATCTTGGATCTTGGAATTCTTGTTGGTGTTCGTGTTTGTTCTTCATTCTTTTGATCCACGTAATCGGTAAATCCTTTTAAACCTTTTTCTTTTGATTTGATCTTTTATTAATTAAGAACATGATATGTTTTTTTATAAAACCTAATTAGATTATAGATCTAACATGAATTGGGATTTAATAAAATCAAAAGTAATGTCTTAAGGGGTGTTTGTTTTGGCCGCAGCCTACACCGAACCCGAGGGGGTTTCGGTTTGGCCATCCGACCACCACCGAGACCATATGGTCCCGGTTGATTGGTGTGGGTCCCACAGCAGCATCAAGACACGGGGTACCCCGATTTGGTTCGGGGTACGGTGCCGATTTCATGTCCGGTTCAAGGTTTTGATTCTAGATCCGGTTCATGGTGTATGTTTAGTTTTTATTTTTTTTATGATCTTATGTTAAAATTAAATTAATAATATGACATGATTAATTTAATTACATGACTTAGGTTATTTTAATTATTAATTATCAAGAATTTATTTAAACTGAGTATTTTTATATTTTAGACTTATAATTAATTAATTATTTAAAAACCATGGTTATAATTAATTAATTTACATGACTTAGGTTATATTATTAATAAATAATAATACATGTTTTAACCTAAGTATTTAACTTTATTTAATTAAAAACATGTTATACTTTAATTAAATATTTTAACCTATAGTTTAATTTAATTACATGAAATAATTATTAAACTATACATTATATCGTATAACTTAGAAAATAATCATGAAAACACTTAAGCTTATATACTTAGCTTATTTAACCAGCTTATTTCTAATTATGGAAACTTTCTATTTTTAGAAACTTAATTAAATAAGGCAGCTAATCTATTTATGGAAACCTTCTATTTTTAGAAACTTATTTATTTCAGGCAGCTAATCTATTTATGGAAACTTATTTAATTAAGGCAGCTGATCTATTTATGGAAACTTTCTATTTTTAGAAACTTATCTATTTTAAGAAGTAATTCTATTTTTGGAAACTTTCTTTTTTTGGAAACTTTCTATTTTTGGAAACTTTCTATTTTTGGAAACTTTCTATTTTTGGAAACTTTCTATTTTTGGAAATTTCTATTTTTGGTAACTTTCTATTTTAGGAAACCTGCTATTTTTGGAAAGTTACTTATTATTACACAGTAAGTATAATAATACATGAAATACCAGAAATACTTAATTAGATTAAACAGAATATAAGATAAACACAGTTTAAGGCTTTAAAACAGTAAAACATGGTAAGAACACATAAAATAAGCTAAGACATGACACGAAACCAGCTACGTATTTAGTAAGCAGATACTTATTCATGTATGTATTTATGTAGCATTAGTGATACGGAAATAGGATTCCGCTCAGTTCATCTTCTTCGTTCACTGGACATAAGGTACGGATTCCCGTCCTTTCAGTATGGACATTCTTTCCTTATTAGGATTCCCCGTATGCAGCCAAATGTTTTCCCGTAGTATAAGTTACGTGTTTGATTTGGTTATGTTTAATTAAGAATACCTATAGCCATATACATGCATGACCAGTTTCACCTAGTTATGGAGGTACCATAACCATAACATTAGAGGCACTAATGTTATGACTTCACCACGGCGGAGTGATTGCTCGTGGCGTCCTAATAAGTGTGAAAACACTTATCCTTTTACCACTTATTTCCAATAATAACAAGACCAAAACGTGTGATTTATGTCGTAAAAGTCGGAATTATGCGTGGTTTGTGTTTTTATTGTGTTTTAGGACCTAAATATGAAAAAGGAAGAAAACACGGGCTTTCACGGGCTTTTACTGAAGAAAACGGGAAAAAGACGAAGTCAAAAGATCAAGAGTGCAGAAAGAACGGAAGTCCAAGACCTATTCCGAAGATTTATCGAAGAAAAAGTCAAAAGACGGAAGTTTAACGAAGACGAAGAACTTAAGTCTAATAGAAGAAGAAAATTAAAAGACAAGTTCAAATCCCGAGACGACAAAGACGAAGAATTAAAGTCGAGTCGAGAAAACGTGAAGAAAGCAAGAGAGAAGATGCAACACATGCACTCCTTCCCTATAAATACCCTCCTAATAGTCATTAGGAGGGGAGTTAGATTTTTAGTTAATTTTTCACTTAGTAGTTTTTAGAGAGAGAAAGTCTTAAACTTTCTCTCACTAGTTCATCTTTTTCTTTTAATCTTTCAAGATTAAACACCTTTGTATTGCTTATTTCATTAATCAAAGTTCTATTTTAAGCTTTTATTTCTTAATCTCATCCTACTTTTCTTTGATTTAAGATTGATTTTGGTGTGATTATCATGTGATCCGTGTTGTTCTAATTGATGTCATGCTAAAAAGTTAATCTTTTGATCATTTTATAAGTTTTCATTTGATTAAGCTTTAAGACTTTTGTGCTTATTGGCTTATTTTTATGATTATCTTATTTTTCTTATTAAAAAGTTTTATTAAAAAGTTTATGTTTTTATGGTTTGATCTAAAAAGTTGGTTAATTTCGAGTTGAATAAGTTGATCTAAGTGCTTATTTGATTCGGTTAAGTATTTTGGATTTATAAGTTTTGGAATTGGCTTATAAAAGTTAGCTTATTTCCTAGCTTATTCTTTTTCCATAGATTTCGGAAAGGGTGTTTAAACTCCCCTTTCCGATTGGTGTTATTCCGACCTGGTGTTCCCCAACTGATTTCCTCCATTTTCGGAAAGGGCTTAAATCCCTTTTCCGATCGGCACCCCTTCCCCGGATTCCGATTGGTGTCTCCCCTGATATTCCGACGGTAAGGTGTATTGTATTCCGATTGGGTCAGAGTTTAAGTGTTCCGATTGACAGCATCTTCATACATTCCGATTGTGTAGGTTTTCCCATATTCCGATTGAACCCTTAAGCAAGTATTCCGATTGACCCTTGTCCCCATATTCCGATTGAGTTGCTTCTTCCACTTTCCGATCAGCCGATCGGAAAATATTCCGATCGGGAGTTCTTGTTGGCTTGTTTTGGTTCCTTTCGATATAACTTTCATATAGTACCTTTTATTTTTCTGAAAATTTTCCAAGTGTTAGTTTAATTTAGTGAGTTAGCATTTTTCCATTGTCACCTTTAAAGTTTTATGCATTTATTTTTAATCGTCATCCAATTTAATCTTATTAGCTTCCATTTTACTAAACGACATTTTAATTACTTGCAATTAGTTTAAAAACAAATCAACCAAACCTTTGATCCACTAAAAGACGATTGAGTCGCACTTTAGACCGGTTTTCAATTCGAAAAGATTCGGAACTATAACGAACTTTCATATAGGGTGTCAAAAGCCTTGTATTAAATGGCGCCGCTGCCGGCTCTTTTCGTTAAGATAAACGGTTTCTAGTGAGAGACGCATTGAATTTTGGGATCCGTTCTTTGAACGTTATTTTCATTGCTATAAAAATTTTCAAAAACCCTAAAAAAAAAATATAAAACTCTTCAAAAATACAAAAACATTAAAAAAAAACCTATAAAAACCAAAAATATTATATTCCTTGTGTATATTTTTCTTCTGCAGGTGCATGCGTACTAGATCTACAAACTATTCTGAGCCCGAGACTCTTGAAGATTTAGATATGGCTGGTGTTAACAACAACAATAATCACCTACCTCAAAATAATTTGAATAACAACCACAACAATAACAACAACAACAATGTCCTTCAACCTGATTTACGAACCATGGAGGAATTGTGCCAACCCACCATGAACGGACGCGGAGGCCCGATTGCGCCAATGCACGTCACGGCTCAGGAGTTTTCGTTGAAGCATCATATGATACAACAAGTGCAAACGAATCCGTTTCGTGGAATTCCGGACGATGATGCCAACAAACACCTCGACAAATTCATTACCATTACCCAAAGCATGAAGTGCCCCGGTGTTTCTATGGATGACCTTCGCCTTCAACTTTTTCCACACTCACTTTCTCACCATGCCGAAAAATAGTTTGACCGTCTTCCTAAGAATTCTATTCATACGTGGAACGACATGACTCAACGCTTTTTATCGCGCTACTTTCCCCCATCCATGGTCACTAGCCTTCGTAACCAAATCAGTGGATTTATGCAAGAAAATGATGAATCGCTTTTCGATGCTTGGGAACGTTACAATGATTTGATCGACCGCTGTCCTAATCACAACATGCTCCCCGTCACTCTCATTGACACCTTTTACAATGGTCTCACCTTTCGTGATCGTGACACGATCAATGCCGCCGCCGGTGGTACTTTTATGAAAAGGAGACCAGAGGAGTGTCGAGAGTTGATTGAAAACATGACTACTCACCACAATGATTGGGATTCTTCCGCATCCTCAAGGTCTAATCAGAGAGTCAATGTTTCGTCTACTTATTCCACCACCAACCCGTCTATTTTGGAACGTGCTATTCTCGATATTAACAAAAGTCTCCAAATTTTGACTTCTAACCAAACTCAACAAGCTAAAGCCGTTGTTATCTCGTGTGACACATGTGGTGGTCCTCATTCCTACAATGAGTGTCCTTCTACTCACGGCAATTATTCTGAAGACGTTAACGCAGCATATGGTACTTATCCCACGGGAGGCTATCAAGCCCGCCCTCAAGGAGACCGTAACTTGCTAAGTTATCGCTCCAACAATTACCTTGCTCCTCCCGGTTTTCCTCCTGCAAACCAAAACCAACAACAAAGCTACAACCGAAACAACCAATCCCAACCTCGTGCTCCAAATCAATATCAATCCCAAAGAAACCCATACCCAACTCAAGGAAATTCTCAAGCTTACCAAGCTCCACCTCTCAATCAACCGATGGCCGTTAACCAAGACGTCGAGACATTCATGAAGACCAATCGTGAGATGGTGACGAATCTTCAGAGTCAATTTGTCAACTTGAAGAATGACATGGTGAAACAAGGGAGCGATATTCGAGCCGAGCTAAGGAATGACATGGGCAAACACAGCAATGATATTAATGCCAACATGCAAAACTCTTTCAACAATCAAGCTCTTCACCTTCGTGATATGATTGGTTCGCTCATCCAAAGTAATCAACCCTCTTCCTCGGGTACTCTTCCGAGTAATACCGTTGCGAATCCAAGAGGGGAGATGAAAGCAATCACCACTCGAAGTGGAAAAGGTTATATGGAACCCGAGCTTCCTACACCTCCACCCGTGATTGTGACCAAGGAAAAAGAGCAACTTTCCCAACCTCCTTCACCTTCTATCCCCATTTCCCCACCACCCGTGGTTGTGAATGATCCTATTCCCTTAAAACCTTCTTCTTCATCCAATATACCTTATCCCTCAAGGTTGAGGAAAGAGAAGCAAAAGAGCAAGGATGATATTCAGGTTTCGAACTTCCTTAAAATGTTCAAACAATTGAATTTTAACATCTCCTTTGCCGAGGCTCTCGCTCACATGCCCAAATACGCTAAGATGTTTAAAGATCTTCTAAGTGATAAAGAAAAGCTTCTTGACATTGCTCAGACCCACCTTAATGAAAACTGCTCCGCAGTGCTTTTAAGGCAATTGCCCACCAAACTTGGTGATCCGGGTCGCTTCTTGATTCCTTGCAACTTCCCGGGAGTAGAGAATTGCATGGCCCTAGCCGATCTAGGTGCTAGTATAAACTTAATGCCTTTAAGTGTTTGGAAGCAATTATCTCTCCCCGAGCTAGTCCCCACTAAAATGACTTTGGAATTAGCCAACCGTACGGTTGCTTATCCAGTGGGGATTGCCGAAGATGTCTTTGTTGGCGTCGATAAATTCACCTTCCCGGCGGATTTTGTCGTCGTTGACTACGAGATGGATCCCCGTGTTCCATTAATCGTTGGACGTCCCTTTCTGAGGACCGGTCGCACTCTTATTGATGTAGCCGCAGGCGAAATAATCATGAGAGTTGGTGACGACAAAATTGTCTTCAACATGGGTAAGATTTCTCAGCAACCTTATTCGTATGAGAGCGTTAATGCTATTGATGTTCTCGATGAGGCCTGTGAAGAACATTTTCATGATGCTTGCAAAAGTACTCATTCTCTACCCAATGTTGAGACCGTTGCCTCAATTGCTCCAGCATTGACTCCTTTTGGAGAAAGTGACTTGGATGACTTCGAAGCTAGTTTGGGTCCTCTCGATATTAAGTATGATAATTTGTCCACAAATTGGGATGAAGACATTAGTACTATTGAGAGACTTCTCAATGAGGACCCATTCCCTCCTCCTGCTCCTACAGAGGTGACTAATGATGATCCATCGTTAGTTTCACCATCTATTGAGGATCCTCCTACTCTTGAGCTTAAGGACCTACCGCCTCATCTTGAGTACGTTTTCCTAGAAGACGACGAGAAGCTACCGGTCATCATCGCAAAGGATCTGAAAGAAGACGAAAAAGAACGCCTTGTCGCTGTGTTGAAGAAGCATAAACGCGCTATCGCTTGGAAAATCTCGGACATCCGTGGAATTGATCCTCATTTCTGCACACATAAAATTCTCATGGAGGACGACTTTAAGCCCACAATTCAAAGTCAACGAAGGGTGAATCCTAAAATCCATGAAGTCATCAAAAAAGAGGTTATCAAACTTCTTGATGCGGGTATGATTTACCCTATTTCGGATTCACCATGGGTTAGTCCAGTCCATTGTGTGCCTAAGAAAGGTGGAATCACCGTTGTGCCCAATGCAAACAACGAGTTAATTCCTACCCGTCTCGTTACTGGGTGGAGAGTTTGTATAGACTACCGCAAACTCAATGATGCCACGAGAAAGGATCATTTCCCTCTACCTTTTATGGACCAAATGCTTGAACGTCTAGCTGGTAATGAATATTACTGCTTTCTGGATGGTTTCTCGGGTTATTTTCAAATACCCATCGATCCCCAAGATCAAGAGAAGACAACATTCACTTGTCCCTATGGCACCTTTGCTTATAAACGAATGCCTTTTGGCTTATGCAATGCCCCCGGGACTTTCCAAAGGTGCATGTTGGCTATCTTCCATGACATGGTTGAGCAAACCATGGAAGTCTTCATGGATGATTTCTCGGTCTTCGGGGATTCCTTCTCTGCTTGCCTTGCCAATTTGGAACGTATGCTTAAGCGGTGCGAAGACACTCGCCTTGTTCTAAATTGGGAAAAATGCCATTTTATGGTAAAAGAAGGCATTGTGCTAGGACACAAAATCTCTAAAGCCGGTCTTGAAGTTGACCGTGCTAAAGTTGATGTCATAGCCAAATTACCTGCACCTTCAACCGTAAAGGGTGTGAGAAGTTTTCTGGGTCATGCGGGCTTCTATCGTAGATTCATTCAGGATTTCTCTAAAATCGCTCGCCCGATGACCCACCTCTTGGAAAAAGATACTCCATTTATCTTTTCTAAAGAGTGTCTCGAAGCCTTCAATCTTCTCAAGGATAAGCTAACTAAGGCACCGATCTTGGTTACCCCAAATTGGGAGCTGCCTTTTGAATTGATGTGCGATGCTAGCGACTTCGCTATTGGTGCGGTTTTGGGCCAACGTGTGAATAAACACTTCCAACCAATCCACTATGCTAGCAAAACAATGACGGGGGCTCAATTGCATTATACGACAACCGAAAAAGAGCTTTTAGCTGTTGTCTATGCTTTTGAGAAATTTCGCCCCTATCTTGTTTTATCCACCACCATCGTATACACGGACCATTCCGCGTTGAAGTACTTGATGACAAAGAACGATTCTAAGCCAAGACTTCTTCGCTGGGTTTTGCTCCTTCAAGAATTCAACATTGAAATTCGTGACAAGAAGGGAGCCGAAAACCTGGCCGCGGATCATCTGAGTCGACTTAAGGATCCATATCAGGGGGATCATCCGAACAAAGAGATCAATGACTCTTTCCCCCTGGAGACTCTAATGTCTATAAATCTCAATCTTGATGGCACCCCGTGGTTTGCGGACATTGCAAACTACTTAGCGGGTGGTATTCTCATCCAAGGGTTAACATCCCAACAAAAGAAGAAGTTCTTGAACGATGTTAAGACTTACTTTTGGGATGACCCTTATCTATTCAAACAGTGTGCTGATCTGATTATTCGACGATGTGTTGACGGACCGGCAGCTTTTGACATCCTCCAAGCTTGCCACAAAGGACCCACCGGTGGTCACTTTGGTCCCAACTACACCGCTAAGAAAGTGTTTGATTCTGGATTCTACTGGCCCACCATTTATCGTGACGCTCACGAAATGGTTAAGCATTGTGATGCTTGCCAACGTCAAGGCAAGATCACACATAAGGATGAGATGCCTCAAAATTTCATACAGGAATGTGAAATCTTTGATGTATGGGGCATCGACTTTATGGGGCCATTTCCATCTTCCAAAGGGAACAAGTACATCCTCGTCGCCGTCGACTACGTCTCTAAATGGGTTGAAGCTAAGGCTCTTCCTACGAATGATGCGAGGGTGGTTGTGAACTTTTTGAAGCAGCTTTTCGCTCGATTTGGCGTTCCTCGTGCTATCATTAGTGACCGCGGGACTCATTTTTGCAACGATCAATTTGCACGAGTCATGGCAAAGTATGGTGTCAATCACCGTCTTTCCACCGCCTATCATCCCCAAACCAATGGGCAAGCCGAAATTTCCAATCGTGGCTTGAAGAGAATTTTGGAGCGTACTGTGGGAGAGCATCGTGCCGCGTGGGCCGATAAGTTAGATGATGCTCTGTGGGCTTTCCGTACTGCTTACAAGACCCCGATCGGTTGTACACCCTATCGTCTTGTGTACGGGAAAGCCTGCCACCTACCCATCGAGCTGGAACATAAGGCGCACTGGGCCTTGAAGTGGGCTAACTTCGACATCATCAAAGCCGGTGATCATCGCAAGGTTCAACTCAACGAGCTAAATGAACTGAGGAATGAAGCTTATGAGAACTCGCTGATCTACAAGGAGAAGACGAAGATGATCCACGATGCTAAAATTAAGAACCGAGAGTTCAACGTTGGAGATCACGTTCTACTCTTTAACTCTCGGTTGAAGATCTTCTCTGGCAAGTTGAAGAGCCGATGGACTGGTCCATTCACCGTCGCCAAAGTCTTTCCATATGGGACCATTGAGCTTTCTCAGCCAAATGGGCCCAATTTCAAGGTGAATGGCCAGCGTTTGAAGCTGTACTTTGGTGAGGACATCTCTCAGGAGATGATTCCATCCCTCACCACGTTCCCCATGAACTAACATTGGGTCGAGTCAGGCTCATGACTCGGTGAACAAAAACAAGCGCTTCTCGGGAGGCAACCCGTGTTCTATCCTTTACTGCTTTCATAATAAGTGTAGGGGGAGCCCCGCATATGTTTGTTGTCTTGTTTCTTGTGCTGTGCAGGGATTTAAGCTTCAGAGAGCATCTTGATGACTTTTGACGAACCGTGATACCGTGTTCCCATCTTCCCGGTTCTATCCTAAACTCTTGTGATTCAATATTTCATATTCTATATGTTCACATTGAATTCACTTTAGTTGCCCTTTCCTTAGCAAGATTTAAACAAAGTGCACAATGTCCTAAGTGTAGGGGAGTTTACTCTCACATGCTTAAACATTGAGGACAATGTTTATCTCAAGTGTAGGGGGGACTTCTATCGAAGTAAGTGGTCTTTTCCATGAATTTGCCCTCATTTTAACCGGAAAATTTGATTTTTCGACATTTTTCAAAATTTTTTAATCTATTTTGGCCTAGTTGTATAGTTGTATTTGCCTTTGTTATGTTTCCTTTGCTAGAATAAATTTTTAATAAAGTGGTTTTAGATTTTTTTCTTAGTCGTGAACATTTTGACTCAACCCGAGTTTACTTGCCTAAGTTTACTCTAGCTAGTATCCTTAACATGTTTAAGTCAAGTTTTGCTAGGCTTTTATATAGGGAGCTATAAAACGCGAAAGTCTTAACTCTCACGGGTTAAGAACAAGAACTTTTCGTAAGTTCCTATAATTGATCCTAGAGAGTCGTTTATCAAGGGAACTTTAAAATGCGATTTCTAAACTTGAAAAAGTCTAAGAATTTGCAAGATCCTATAGGCGACTCGAAAACCCAAAACTTTGATTTAATAGGCTAAGCATCCACGAGTCTCATTCCTTGAGATTTTAAACTGTGGAGAACGAGAGATGATAGAGTCAATTATAAGTTCGGTATTCTTTCGTGAATTTATGTGAGTTAATTATGAACCTATTCTCCCTCCGCTTGCTTAATAAATTATCTGCTAATAAATAAGGTTGTACGATTTAAAAGGTTACTTAGCTTCTAGCCCCAGATCGTTTAAAAGTTGCTCGGTAATGACGAGAGTTCATAGCCAAGGCATAACTTATGAAGCGGGGCGCGAAGATTGGCCAGTCCAAAAAGGCCCTAACAAGGCATGAGGGCTACATTTTGTTGCTAAAGATCCAAAAGTGATGTGAAGAATCATTTATCGAAAATCAATATGAAGGATCGAGACACACGACGAAAAGCAAGAACTCCCCAAAAGTCATGGAGAAGTCTATCCGAAAAGACCCTAACAAGGTATGAGGATAAATAGATCCAAATCCTAAAAGGAGGCGGATCGTTGTATATCAAAGTCCAAAATAAAGATTGGAGAAAAATGAAGAAGTCGTGGTCCAAAGATGAAGAATCTCTCAAAAACTTCAAGTGAAGAAATTCCTATTATGAAGAGAAGACCATAATTTCAAGAACGTCTCTCGAAGATTCGAAGTATGAAGTCGCTGCCAAATATCGGCCCGAGAAAGGTCTCAAATCGCGAACCAAGTTATGCCAAGATATGAACTTTCTGATATCCCGAGAAGCAGTTTTAAAAGATTTGGTCCTTTAGCTAACTATTGATTAAATCGTTCACCTTATTTTCGGACTAAATAACTATCGAAATAAGTCAAACAATGCATCCTCGTGATCATTCAAGATAAAAATAAAATATAAGAGATACACCTAGGAATAAGGGAGTCTAAGTGAATAATTGGCCCACATGAGTTCGTGATAGTCTGCTAACTTATAATAACAATGATCTCGTTTTTAAGCTTGGTATGGGGAACGTGAAACTTGAGGATGATAAACGTTCATGGCCGCCAAAACCCAATGTAAGTTTTTAATTTCTTTACTTATTTCTATCTTTTATGTTTAGTATTTAATAAAGGCCAAGGTGGGTTATTTATGATGGAAAATGTAAACCATGCTTAAAAATTAATGCATTGCATGAGGGCATTGCAATGGTCAAGTGTAGGGGATTTAATAAGTGTGAAAACACTTATCCTTTTACCACTTATTTCCAATAATAACAAGACCAAAACGTGTGATTTATGTCGTAAAAGTCGGAATTATGCGTGGTTTGTGTTTTTATTGTGTTTTAGGACCTAAATATGAAAAAGGAAGAAAACACGGGCTTTCACGGGCTTTTACTGAAGAAAACGGGAAAAAGACGAAGTCAAAAGATCAAGAGTGCAGAAAGAACGGAAGTCCAAGACCTATTCCGAAGATTTATCGAAGAAAAAGTCAAAAGACGGAAGTTTAACTAAGACGAAGAACTTAAGTCTAATAGAAGAAGAAAATTAAAAGACAAGTTCAAATCCCGAGACGACAAAGACGAAGAATTAAAGTCGAGTCGAGAAAACGTGAAGAAAGCAAGAGAGAAGATGCAACACATGCACTCCTTCCCTATAAATACCCTCCTAATAGTCATTAGGAGGGGAGTTAGATTTTTAGTTAATTTTTCACTTAGTAGTTTTTAGAGAGAGAAAGTCTTAAACTTTCTCTCACTAGTTCATCTTTTTCTTTTAATCTTTCAAGATTAAACACCTTTGTATTGCTTATTTCATTAATCAAAGTTCTATTTTAAGCTTTTATTTCTTAATCTCATCCTACTTTTCTTTGATTTAAGATTGATTTTGGTGTGATTATCATGTGATCCGTGTTGTTCTAATTGATGTCATGCTAAAAAGTTAATCTTTTGATCATTTTATAAGTTTTCATTTGATTAAGCTTTAAGACTTTTGTGCTTATTGGCTTAATTTTTATGATTATCTTATTTTTCTTATTAAAAAGTTTTATTAAAAAGTTTATGTTTTTATGGTTTGATCTAAAAAGTTGGTTAATTTCGAGTTGAATAAGTTGATCTAAGTGCTTATTTGATTCGGTTAAGTATTTTGGATTTATAAGTTTTGGAATTGGCTTATAAAAGTTAGCTTATTTCCTAGCTTATTCTTTTTCCATAGATTTCGGAAAGGGTGTTTAAACTCCCCTTTCCGATTGGTGTTATTCCGACCGGGTGTTCCCCAACTGATTTCCTCCATTTTCGGAAAGGGCTTAAATCCCTTTTCCGATCGGCACCCCTTCCCCGGATTCCGATTGGTGTCTCCCCTGATATTCCGACGGTAAGGTGTATTGTATTCCGATTGGGTCAGAGTTTAAGTGTTCCGATTGACAGCATCTTCATACATTCCGATTGTGTAGGTTTTCCCATATTCCGATTGAACCCTTAAGCAAGTATTCCGATTGACCCTTGTCCCCATATTCCGATTGAGTTGCTTCTTCCACTTTCCGATCAGCCGATCGGAAAATATTCCGATCGGGAGTTCTTGTTGGCTTGTTTTGGTTCCTTTCGATATAACTTTCATATAGTACCTTTTATTTTTCTGAAAATTTTCCAAGTGTTAGTTTAATTTAGTGAGTTAGCATTTTTCCATTGTCACCTTTAAAGTTTTATGCATTTATTTTTAATCGTCATCCAATTTAATCTTATTAGCTTCCATTTTACTAAACGACATTTTAATTACTTGCAATTAGTTTAAAAACAAATCAACCAAACCTTTGATCCACTAAAAGACGATTGAGTCGCACTTTAGACCGGTTTTCAATTCGAAAAGATTCGGAACTATAACGAACTTTCATATAGGGTGTCAAAAGCCTTGTATTACGTCCCTTCAGCTTTTGGCCATTTATTTATATTTATCATGTGGGGCGTATGGGTGCATCCCAGTTACATGTTTTTAGTGTGAATTTCATGGTGAATGTGGTGTGTGCCTTGCTTCCTTCACAAGGAGCTGATCCCTCCTACCCAGAACCAGTATATTAAATTAAAGGCAGACCCTCTAATTTGCATGATGAGGTCACCCCTCCAAGTATTCATGCACGGTGGATTTTCATGACCTATATTGGCTAATGGAAAAATATGTTAAACAGTTTTCATATGATAAACATAAGGCTTTTCAAACTATAAAACCAATTTTATGAACATGTTCTAGGTTTTTCCAGGACTTATATATTTCCGCTGCTATTAAGTCTTTATTATGCTTAGTCATTCATACTATGTCTATATCCGTGCACTGAGCGTTTTGCTCAGCCGTTACTTTCCTTTCCATGTCCCAAAACGGCAGGTACCCTAGGGAAGACTCGAGCATTTGGAGGACGTGCATAGGATGGAAGCTGCTAGAGACTTCTTTTCCTTTTTGCCTTCATATACTTATGCTTGCTTAGTCTTTCATTCATTCTTTTACTTTATTATGTTTGGGGCTTATGTTTGGGAACCGATGTTTGATTCCGGTTATCCCTATGGTCATGTAATGTTTCAGACATTTATCCTTGTATGCTTTGATGACACGCCATAATTACGCGTGACATTCCATTTATCAAAATGGGGTGTTACAATTATGGTATCAGAGCCAAGGCTTCGACCTGTAGGCTCTAAAACTTGACCTGTGACTAGTGGGTAGTCACCAGGAGCTTCCTAAGCCAACGTTTGTTATACCACGTATTGATGTTTTCAGCGCATTGTTGTTTTAACCATGATGTTTTCAGCACCTTGAGGTTTTAACCTTGATGTTTTCATTGATATTGTTTTACTAATATGGATGGACAACCGTTATTCATATTTAGTTATGTGTCATTGTTTCATGCATAATGTTCCTCGTGAACTGTGGCTATGTGGACTGAACCCCAGTAGTTCATAATTAGTCACCATAAAAAAATATTTTTCTGATAAGTTTTGACAGAATGAGTTTCATTTATTTATGTTTCATGTATCATTGTTGCAGGGATTATGACTAAGTAATGGTTGGTACAGGACTGGCCCTATTTAGTCGCATGTACTTTTATCGAAACTTTTAACTTTGGGACCGACCCATAGGCGTCCCCTCGCCATGTCTTTTGTTTTGGAACCGACCAATAGGCGTTCCCTCGCACATATAAAGGTTTTATAAAGTACATTACGCATTCATGCACCGTTTTTCATGCATAAAATTTTTCTCATGATTTAAATTGGCATAAATTTTTTTCATGTCCCCACATAAGTTATTATGTTTTTATGTCAAGTATGTTTTCATACTGTCATGGTTAACTTCAGTTTCATGCTGATTATGTTATACACTTCTTCATGATAGATGGTTTCATGTTTCTTCATGATAATTCCGTCTTCATGTTGATTATGTTTTACGCCTCTTTTGTTATTTACATTGTCCTGCAAGACATTGTTAGATTTCATTGAATCGTGCTTTCATGATAGTCATGGTTGGTTTTCATTGATCATGCTGTCAGGCAAATCATCGTTGAATTTTGTGTAACCACACTTTAACGTTTCCGTTATAACCAGAATGATGTCTATGCTAATACTGCTAGGTTATCATGATGGTTTTCCTAACCGTTTAACCGATTTACTTTCATTAAATCATGACAACTGATCGACCCCCATACCGATCATTTCATGTACATACCATGTATACTCCATGTTTCACCTAGTTATGGAGGTACCATAACCATAACATTAGAGGCACTAATGTTATGACTTCACCACGGCGGAGTGATTGCTCGTGGCGTCCCTTCAGCTTTTGGCCATTTATTTATATTTATCATGTGAGGCAGACCCTCTAATTTGCATGATGAGCTCACCCCTCCAAGTATTCATGCACGGTGGATTTTCATGACCTATATTGGCTAATGGTAAAATATGTTAAACAGTTTTCATATGATAAACGTAAGGCTTTTCAAACTATAAAACCAATTTTATGAACATGTTCTAGGTTTTTCCAGGACTTATATATTTCCGCTGCTATTAAGTCTTTATTATGCTTATTCATTCATACTATGTCTATATCCGTGCACTGAGCGTTTTGCTCAGCCGTTACTTTCCTTTCCATGTCCCAAAACGGCAGGTACCCTAGGGAAGACTCGAGCATTTGGAGGACGTGCATAGGATGGAAGCTGCTAGAAACTTCTTTTCCTTTTTGCCTTCATATACTTACGCTTCCTTAGTCTTTCATTCATTCTTTTACTTTATTATGTTTGGGGCTTATGTTTGGGAACTGATGTTTGATTCCGGTTATCCCTATGGTCATGTAATGTTTCAGACATTTATCCTTGTATGCTTTGATGACACGCCATAATTACGCGTGACATTCCATTTATCAAAATGGGATGTTACAAACTATGACATGTCTTATACAAAGATATATTCGTCCTAATCAATATAGCAGTACTTACTTTATAAGTAGCAGTACTTACTATGTACTGCGTTAACAGTAACGGTACTTGCTAACACTAACAGTACTTGTACTTACACTAACAGTACTTGGTACTTCACAAATAATTCCTAACAATCCTCCCCTAATCAAGATTGACAACTTGTTTTCTTCTTGTTTATCTTTGTACTGAATGTATTAGAATACATGTCTTCAGTATTCTCTTCAAACTTGGATTGAACTTGGTAATTTGTACTTGTACCCAACTGAATGTAGCCAAACACTTTTATGCAGATCTTCTTCTAATAATATAACCTTGAAGCCTTATGAACATCATCTTTGTCTTCAAACTATGATCTCTTTATGTTTTGTAAACATTAATTTTGTTCTGCTACACTAGTAATTATCTTCCTTTGAGTTAAATCTATGAACTCTGGATCATGAACTTCTATCTTGATTTGATGAGACAAAATTATCTAAGTATTCTTTCTTCTTTTCTGAGAAACTAATACTCCTTTGCTTGCAACTTCATACCTGAAATAAAACAGTTAACAACAAAAACCTATCTGTATTGGCTTCATGATTTTTAGCAAATTATCAGCTATCAACGGATTTGATTTATTCTTTACCAGTTAGCCGTACACTCTGAAATAGCCAGTACTTTATTCATAAAGAATAAGGTGTACTGATAACCCTACAATTTTTGGTAAACTGTCAACCATCAACGTATTTGATAATGTCTTTACCTAGTATCGTTTGTCTAGGACTATCCAACTCTTTGTCTCGAAACATGGTGAGTTAGGACCATATAGTTTTTAGCAAACTACCAGCTTTCAACGGATTTGAGAAGTCTTTACCATAAATCGTTTGCTTATGGACTAGCCAGTTCTTATGTGTGTTAGACATGGTGAACTGAGAACCATTTGTGAAGTATGATTGTAAATCAAACACTTTAGGATCTTTCTCAGCTTCTTCCTCTTGCTCCAAATCCTTGATTTGTTGTTTAACCCTTCTGATCAACTCCAAAGCACTAGTAGACTCTTCTGAAACTTCTAATGGTTGTTCCAACATTCTTTCCAACAATCTTCTTCCAAAAGGATATCTCTTCTCTTGAAGCATCTAATAGGTTACATCATCTACATCCAATGTATGTATTCCATAAGATCTATAATATCTACAGTAACTAGGAACCTGATTCTCTAAGTCCTTCAATATTTGTTGATCATTGTTGTAAGGATCATACAGGAATTTTAGCTCATTCCTTAATAGTGTGACTTCTGCTTGACCTTCACTTCCACCTTCAACAAATCTGTTAAGGTCTTGAATGTCTTGTCTGTCAAGAATGTGTAGAATCTCTTCAAGTAGTCTGAACATCCTAAATGTTCCATCTGAACTAGTGATTCCATGAATTTCCAATCCATCCTTCATAGCACTTGTCCATCTTATTATATCTGACTTCTTTCCAAAGATCTTTGTGCCAATGCACTGATCTTCAAAGTTCACTATCTTTAAGTGCTTCCTGCAGCTTTCATCATCATCACTATCTTGATCTGTAGACTTCACCTTTTTCTTAGCTTTCTGCTTCTTCTTTGTTGATCTCTTCCCTTTTCCTTTTCTTTTAGAGATTTTGTCTTGATCAGACACATTAGAATATTTCTCCAAATCAGTATGTACTGTTTACTGTTGACTGTGTATGTACTGCTTGTACATTTTTAGTCTCTTTGTTAGCTTCTTGAGTTGTATCCCTTTTATCCATTTCTTGACTAATCTTTGCTCCCTTTGAAACTTCTAACACCCTTTTCTTATTCCTAACATAGGTAGTCTTAATAGGTGCAGATGCTTCCTTTTGTCCAGCAGTACTTGCATCAAGCCTGGGGGTACTTCCAAATTGTCTTTGTTGTTGAAGATGCTTCCTTACATCTTCAGTATCTTGCTTGTCCTTTTCAGAACCAATCTCAACAAAATTCAATTTAGCTCTCTTTTGTTGTTCATACAAAGCCTTGATTTCTTCAAATGTCTTTTTGACCAATTGAGCATGGGTAAAATGCTTGACTTTCTTGAGGTAGGACATCATTTGATTTCTGATTTGCATAATGGTTGGAGGCTTAAACCTTTCTTTTCTTCTTTTCTCTACAAAGAATCTGTGTTGCTCCCTCACTAAATCATTAGTCAATTTGTCGTTTTCTTCTTCATCATAAGCATCCCTTTCTTCAGCTATCAGTGATTCTGTAAGAAGCTCACTTGCTCTAAGTTCAGCTTGAATCCTATCATACTCTTGTATATTCCATTCTTGCTGTACTCTTTGGGCTTCAAGCAATTGTTGCTTTACTGTAAGTTCTTCTTGTAGTTGTTCTTCATGCATTTGAGCTTGCAATCTAAAAGCTAACTCTTCATCATGCTCTAGTTGATTGAATCTGTTCATGACTTTGCTAATGTCATCATCTGAATCACTTTCTTCCTCAGATTCAGATTGTAACACTTTCTTGCCCTTATCCTTTGGATTGATTTTAGGTAGTTTTTTCTTTAGCTTTGAAGATCTTCTCTCTTCATCTTCATTTGATTGCTGTTGAATGATAACACCTTTAGTGGGTTGTGAAGCTTGAATCTTCTAGTTTTTAGCTTTTTTTTCTTAGCAAGAACTTCTTGTTGTGCCTTTAATTCTGCTTCTGCTTGTCTTGCTTTTTCAGCAGAGCTATTCTCCCTTAGATCAAGCAGTACTTGTGCTAAAGTCTCATCTTCTCCAAAAGGAGTTTGACTTTCTGTAGAAGAATGTAGTGAAGATTGTTCACTAGCGGTACTTGCGGTCGGCTTAATTGTCTTAGCAATACTTGGTTCTTCAACAATGTCAACGGTACTTGCAGTCGGCTTAGTTGGCTTAGCAGTACTTGGTTCTTCAACAATGTTTTCTTCACCAGTATAAGACACACTTGTTTCTTG
Organism: Glebionis coronaria; assembly: GCA_025667525.1. Lineage (NCBI taxonomy): Eukaryota > Viridiplantae > Streptophyta > Magnoliopsida > Asterales > Asteraceae > Glebionis > Glebionis coronaria. The sequence goes on from CM046877.1 coordinate 499,736,487, forward strand.
AATCACAAAAGTATCTCTAGATACTTTTTCTTCTTTTGAAGTTGTCTTCTCAATTAGTAACTCCTCAGTCTTGTCTGATCCATAACTCACTCTTGATCTTGACAATACTTGGAAAGACTGTTTCTTTTGAAACCAGAATTGCCTTTGAGGTGGAGTTGAAGACACAGGAATTGAACATTGATTTCCTCCAGCTTATCATAGAAACTACTCCAATTTACTTGTAGTTGTGGTGATTGAGGTTGAGTTTGTGGCTGTGGCTGAGTCACCAAAATTTCTTCAGTTTGTGGTTCCTCATGAGCAGATTGTGGTTCTTTCTGTTGAAGCTCCATGTTTGTAGGCTCCAAGGTATAACTTTCCACATTAGTCTTTATGCCTTTGCTAGCTTCAAAGTTTCCAATGACATCATCAGCTTCAAAATTGATGTCATTTTAAGAGACCCTTGTATGAATGTCACAAGAAGGTTCTTGTTCTTCATAATTCCTCCCCTGTTTGGTTGTATTCAGTTGCCTTTTCTTGAAGTTCCTGAATCGTTGCTTCTTAAGAGAAGCTTTCTGAATTGATCTGTTCTGCCTCATCCAAGGAGATACCTTATTCCTTAGTCTGATTAAACTGGCCTCTAATTCAGTAATTCTCTTATCTTGAGCAAGCTTCTCTTTTTGCAATACTTGTACATGTTTGGACAAGCTAGTGCACAAAGCAGTTAAATTTGCAACATCCACCACCTCTGTTGCTTGTGCTTGTGGTGAACCACTAGCAACAATTGAAGCACCAGGTGTGTGAATCATCTCATCTGAATTTGGTTGATTATCAACATTGTGAGAAGAAGATTGAGTATCTTCCGAGGAATGGGAACTCTAGTGAGAAGGAGTTTGCCGAGAAGCACTAGTTGAGCTAGGTTCCTTACCTTCTTGGTTGGTAGGTTGGGCTAACATATTTGCAAATAAAAGTGTGACTGTTCTTGTAAAGGCATTGCCTTGTTTGGTCAAGAAAGAGAAAGTTCTCTTTGTAAATGTAGGAACATCCCATGTATTTGTCAATGCTGGTAGGTTAGAGATTTGGTCATTAACTAAAGTCTGAATGAATCTAGGATACATAAAAAACTTCTTAGTTCCTTCCAACTTCCTAGTCATGCCTTCAAACATCAATTTTGAAAAATTAAAAACTCTGTCATTTGCTAGACAAATACCAGTTGATGCCAATGCAGCAGGGATTTGATCAAAAGAAGTACTTTTGGAGCTCATACAGTGAATAATGGCATGGAAAAGTAATTTCCATTGAGGTGAAAATAAAGCTTTAAAGAAAGTAAGACTTTCCCTACCACCCTGATAACCCATGGCTGCAAGGCCATCATGTATCTCTTTATTATTTAGCATACTTAGCCCATTTTCATCATTGAGTCTTAAACTAGCCCTTAGCGGTACCTCAGTCACATAAATATTTCTATTATGCACTCCAGCTTTAATGCAAGGTTGATTAAAACGAGTACCTAAGACAACAGTATTCCAAAATTGTTCAACAATAGGAATAAAGACAATGGGACTTACAATAAGCGCAAACGAATATGACTTCGAGATAGAAATACAAGTATCTCATGAAAACCAAGAAAATTATCATTATGAGCAAGATTCGCAACTAGGTTGTGCTTAGAGATCACTTGTAAAGAAACCATTAGTATTTTTGATGATCAAAAAATTAGAGAGAATGTTATAGAATTAAGAGACAAGAATAAAAGATTAGGCGAATCAATTGTATAATTGGAGTAAGTATTATGTAAATAACAAACCCAAGCGCGAAGAAACCGCCAAATTTACAAAAGAGATCCTTAACGGTACAACGGATATGTAGCGGTACATGGAACATATTCGGTATTTAGATTTGTGCTAGCGGTACATGGATCCATAACGGTACCTCACAAATTTAACCAATTCATGCATTCCACTATTGTTATATCCTCTTTTATCTCATTCCATCAACATGCAATCACATCAAAAAAACAAAACAAACACTGTACAATAACAATTAGCATAAAAATTGTACAGCTATTACCTCCCCTTAACATATGCAGCAGTGTAAAACCCGCATGCTTTTACCATGAATAGTACCCTTAAGATCGTACGTACTAGATTAAAACCTTCCTTTTATAGTACGATTAGGTTTACGTGTTAGGATATTACGTATTACGTACGTGTTAGTAAACAATAAGTATTTACTACGCACGAACACGCAATAATTATTTGACAATAATTAATCACGAACATGCGATCATGAAATCACGAACGTAATTAAATCACGAACTATTATCAATTACGTATATATATTTATTACGAGTGTAAATAAATATATTAGGTCACGGTAATTATTTAACGAGAACACACAAAATGCGAACACAAATAAACACGAACAAACACGTAAAACACGAACACGAGAACACACTTATTAAATAGACACGGAAAATGATCGGGTTACCCCATGTGGGCCCCATATACCACGAAATTAGGAGGGAAATGGGCTTAGCCCATCAATTTTTACTAAACAAGAAAAAGGAGAAATCTTGTGTCATTTTTACAAAACAAGAAAAATAATAAAAACCCTAAAAAGATTTCTTCCTTCTTCCTTTGTTCCTCTTTTGGCCGCCACCCATAAAACACCATGGAGGGGTGTCCGGGTTGATTTTGATCTTGGAATTTATGCAAGAGTTCGTGTGTGTTCATCCTTGATCGATCCACGTATTCGGTATACCTTTTTAATCCTTTTTTCTTTTGTTTTGGATTTAAAAATTAAATAAGAACATGATGTTTTTAAAAACCTAATTAAAAACATAGATCTAACATGTTTATGATTATGGGGTAGATCAAAACAAGGGTTTTAAGGGGTGTTTGTCTAGCCGACGCCTAAACCGAACCCCTAAGGGGTCTCGGCTTGGCACATGGACCACCACCGAGACCTCAAGGTCCCGGTTTGGTGGTGTGGGTACCACGACAGCAGCAAACCAAAGGGAACCCCGATTTGGTTCGGGGTATGGTTTCGATTTCATGTCCGGTTCATGGTTTTTAGTCTAGATCCGGTTCATGGTGTATGTTTACTTTTTTTTATGATCTTATGTTAAAAAATTAAATTAATAAAATGACATGATTAATTTAATAACATGACTTAGGTTATTTTAATTATTAATAATCATGAAATTAATTAACCTAAGTATTTTATATTTTAGACTTATAATTAATTAATTATTTAAAAACCATGGTTATAATTAATTAATTAACAGGACTTAGGTTATATTATTAATAAATAATAATACATGTTTTAACCTAAGTATTTAACTTTATTTAATTAAAAACATTTTATACTTTAATTAAATATTTTAACCTATAGTTTAATTTAATTACATGAAATAATTATTAAACTATACATTATATCATATGACTTAGAAAATAATCATGAAAACACTTAGGCTTATATACTTAGCTTATTTAACCAGCTTATGTCTAATTATAGAAACTTTCTATTTTAGAAACTTAATTAAATAAGGCAGCTAATCTATTTATGGAAATCTTCTATTTTTAGAAACTTATTTATTTCAGGCAGCTAATCTATTTATGGAAACTTATTGAATTAAGGCAGCTGATCTATTTATGGAAACTTTCTATTTTTAGAAACTTATCTATTTTAAGAATTAATTCTATTTTTGTAAACTTCCTATTTTTTGAAACTTTCTATTTTTGGAAACTTTCTATTTTTGGTAACTTTCTATTTTTGGAAACTTTCTATTTTTGGAAACTTTCTATTTTAGGAAACCTGTTATTTTAGAAAGTTACTTATTATTACACAGTAAGTATAATAATACATGAAATACCAGAAATACTTTATCAGAGTAAACAGAATATAAGGTAAACACAGTTTAAGGCTTAAAACAGTAAAACATGATAAGAACGTATAAAATAAGCTAAGACATGACATAAAATCAGTTACGTATTAGTAAGCAGATACTTATTCATGTATGTACTTATGTAGAATTAGTGATACGGAGGTAGGATTCCTCTCAGTTCGTCTTCTTCGTTCACTGGACGTAAGGTACGGATTCCCGTCCTTTCAGTATGGACATTCTTTCCTTATTAGGATTCCCCATATGCAGCCAACTGTTTTCCCAGTATTTGTTTTATATGTTATTGAATTGCTTATGTTTAATTAAAATACCTAAAGCCATATACATGCATGACCAGTTTCACCTAGTTATGGAGGTACCATAACCATAACATTAGAGGCACTGATGTTATGACTTCACCACGGCGGGGTGATTGCTCGTGGCGTCCCTTCAGCTTTTGGCCATTTATTTATATATATCACGTGGGGCGTATGGGTGCATCCTAGTTACATGTTTTCAGTCAGGATTTCATGGTGAATGTGGTGTGTGTGCCTTGCATCCTTCACAAGGAGCTAATCCCTCCTACCCAGAACCAGTATATTAAATTAGAGGCAGCCCCTATAATTTGCATGATGAGGTCACCCCTCCAAGTATTCATGCACGGTGGATTTTTATGACCTATAATTGGCTAATGGTAAAATATGTTAAACAGTTTTCATAAGATAAACATAAGGCTTTTCAAACTATAAAACTAGTTTTATGAACATGTTCCAGGTTTTCTAGGACTTATACTTTTCCGCTGCTATTAAGTCTTTATTATGTTTTAGTCATTCATACTATGTCTATATCCATGCACTGAGCGTTTTGCTCAGCCGTTACTTTCCTTTCCATGTCCCAAAACGGCAGGTACCCTAGGAAAGACTCGAGCATTTGGAGGACGTGCATAGGATGGAAGCTGCTAGAAACTTCTTTTCCTTTTTTCCTTCATATACTTATGCTTGTTTAGTCTTTCATTCATTTCTTTTGCTTTATTATGTTTTGGGCTTATGTTTGGGAACCGTTGTTTGATTCTGGTTATCCCTATGGTCATGTAATGTTTTATACATTTATCCTTGTATGTTTTGATGACACGCCATAATTACGCGTGACATTCCCTTATCAAAATGGGGTGTTACAATTATGATATCAGAGCCAAGGCTTCGACCTGTAGGCTCTAAAACTCGACCTGTGACTAGTGGGTAGTCATCAGGAGCTTCCCAAGCCAACGTTTGATATTCTACGTATTGATGTTTTCAGCGCATTGTTGTTTTAACCATGATGTTTTCAGCACCTTGAGGTTTTAACCTTGATGTTTTCATCGATATTGTTGTACTAATATGGATGGACAACCGTCATTCATATTTAGTTACGTGTCATTATTTCATGCATGACGTTCCTTGTGAATTGTGACTATGTGGACTGAACCTCAATAGTTCATAATTAGTCACATAAAAGTTTTTTCTGATAAGTTTTAACAGATGAGTTTCATTTATTTATGTTTCATGTATCATTGTTGCAGGGATTATGACTAAGTAATGGTTTGTACAGGACTGGCCCTATTTAGTCGCATGTGCTTTTATCGAAACTTTTAATTTTGGGACCGACCCATAGGCGTCCCCTCGCTATGTCTTTTGTTTTGGGACCAACCCATAGGCGTCCCCTCGCACATATAAAGGTTTTTATAAACTACATTATACATTCATGCACTGTTTTTCATGCATAAAATTTTTCTCATGATTTATTGGCATAAATTTTTCTTTTCATGTCCCCTCATAAGTTACTATGTTTTTATGTCAAGTATGTTTTCATACTGTCATGGTTAAACTCAATTTCATGTTGATTATGTTATACACTCCTTCATGTTAAATCGTTTCATGTTTCTTCATGATAATTCTGTCTTCATGTTGATTACGTCTTACGCCTCTTTTGTTATTTATGTTTTCATGCAAGGCATTGTTGGATTTCATTGAATCCTGCTTTCATGATAGTCATGGTTGGTTTTCACTAATCATACTGTCAGGCAAATCATCGTTGAATTTTGTGTAACCACAATTTGACGTTTTCGATACAACCAGAATGATGTCTATGCTAATACTGCCAGGTTATCATGATGGTTTTCATAACCATTTAACCGATATATTTTCCTTAAATCATGACAAATGATCTACCCCAATACCGATCATTTCATGAACATTCCATGTGTACTCCACGTACCGTATTTCATGTGTATTACACGTACCTTAATCCATGTGTATTTCACTTGCAATACTTCACGAGTATTCGCTAGTCGATTACCTCAGGCGTATTTTCAATTGCTGATATTCTACAAGATTGCTGATGCCGCTCATAACTGGGAGATGTTACTAAAGGTTGATGCTGCTGACGTTCAGAGACGCTACGAGATGCGGATGCTGTTCACAACCTGGAGATCCTACAAGACGAAGACAAAGGCGTCAGAGCAAAGCAATTGGACGAGAAGATGCTTCACCATCAGACGATTTTCATCAATCATTGTCCCTAATTCTTAGTTACATGTCACACGTCATTCGGCTGTCATTTCAGCCATATGAGTGCAAACCGGTACCAGCCGGCCACTCAGCTGAATAGTTACATGAATTACGGTCATGAGAATGACCGTCATGGAACTGATAGACAGGACGATAGTAACCACTACTATGACAGAAACTATCCTAGAAATCGCAACCGAGGCTCCGGCCACGGACGTGATCAGACATACAAAGGATCAGTAGTCCAACCGATCAGCCAATTCTGGCATTATAACCTAATATTGTAGTTCTATTTTTTTTACGTCTCGAGACACATGTCAAGACATCAGTCAAGACACATGTCTCACGTATAATCTCTAAAGACACATGCCAAGACATCAGTCAAGACATATGTCATGCTTATAGTTCCAAGAAACGAGTCAAGACACATGACTCACGTCCAACTATGGAACATTTCTAAGAAATTCAGGGTACCCTCCAAGGGTATATCCATTTGGTTGTGCCATGTATTAATCAGGCCACAAGAATTTCAATACCATTACCGGCGCATCAGTGAGAACTGTCACGTTGCCGATGTCTCTTTCATTTCTTTCACCATATTTCATATATTCATGACCATGTAGGACGCCTTTCGTATTCCCACGTATACGAAGGTTTTCCTTCAGCTTAATGATGAGATCCAAGCCGCTAACGTATTTCCTCGGACAGACACGAGATGAATTTTATCCTAATTATGTACTATGAACAGCACACCATGCTACGATTCATAATTATGTACAGTAATGTTCAGGCTCCTGAATACATTCAGCTTGATTTTCCATCAGGAAAATCGGTACAAATTATCTATGCTTACAAGCATGTGCGTTGTTAGCCATGGTCGCTAAAATTTTCTAGCTGTCAGTAAGATACGACCACTTAAGTCTTTTACGCATAGCCAGTTGATTATTCCAAAATCTTCCCATATATTCCATAAGAACTTACAAGGACAAGGACGGTACCATGAGATTATGTGTCGACTACCGTCGGCGTAAACAAATCACCATTCATGACTGTTATTCTCCTACACGTATTGACAACATGTCCAATCGACCTTATAGTGTTAAATACTTTTCCAAGATTGAACTCATGATCATGCTGCCAACAGTGACGGGTGAAAGAGCAGGACATGTCCATGACTGCTATTCGTACACGACTCGGTCATGCTAGATTAATAATTTTGAATTAGTCTCATCAATGCTCCAATGGCATTATAAGAATGAGTTTCCATGAACTCATAGCAAATTCATCAGTGTTTTCATTGAGGATAACCTGATTTCCTTCAAGCCCAGAGAAGAACAGGAAGACCATATCTGCAATATGTTGCAAATTCTATGACAAGAGAAATTTTACCCTAGAAAATTTTTCCAATATCAATTCCGTTTGATTACAGTGACACGCTGAATCACATGGGTTTTGACGGTTAATCTTACTATGACTAAGCTTATGCGTAAAGGAGAGAACCCTACGCTACATTAGGTGTTCTAGAAAATCCTACGCTAGGAGAAGTCTGGATTCAGAAACTCAGAGTTTCGCAAACTCCTATGTATCAAGTCCTACGAAGCAAGATACAGTTACGTTCATATCTAAGTACCTGACATACCAACAGGTTAAGATAGGACACCAACAGACTGGGATGTTTTCATCATCTGAAATGGTAAATTGAAATGGGACAAGATTCCACGGATTTTGGTTACTAGATTAGCGCAAACTCAGAAGAAGCATGATGCTATATGGGTTATTGCAAACAGTTTGATCAAGTCTGCAGAATCCTTACATCCACAAGGATTGCAGAACCAACAGATTGATCAGACATGTTCCAGCCAAGGCTCATCCTACCACTTGGAAATCCATCAGCTATCGGGTCAGACAAAGATTCGCAATTGTACTCCTAAATTACTTCACGTCTTCATTCTGATTCCACGACTTGCTTTCGCGCTCGCGTTCATGACACTATTCACGTTCATGATCATATCTGGGCTTACGATTTTACGTTCATTTCGTTCCAGGAAGTTTTGCAAGAACTTGAGAGACCAGACCCAAGTTTAGTATAACTCTCCATCATCAGATAGACGTTTCACGTCATATTCCACGTCTCACCTTGTAGCGTTTGGCGTTACCGCCATTATATTCTATGTTCATGATATGTTTCACATGTCATGTTCATTCCACGTTCCTCATATCATGATCAAGATATGTTACACGTATCATGGATCACGATCTATTTACTCATACTACACTCGCCATATCTCCACGTAGCACGTTCAAAATTTTTCACGTATCACGTTCAAAAATTTTCACGTACTACGTTTCTTTATGTCTCGCACATCGTTTCTAATTATCAGTTAAGTCAGATTGTCTTGCACCGTAACGTTTCAGTTACTCTTAAACGATTAATTTTTATTCCCTCGATCGAATTTAGGGGATCTACCTTACGTTGATAACCAAGAACTTCTTCGTATTCCAAGTCAAGGTCAGGAGGACCAAGACTTATCATTCGTGTCAAGATCTTATGAAGGAACCGTTCCAAGAGGGAAGCCACTTGGAAACGGACAATTTCATCCGGACTTCTTATCCATTTTTCTCTTATCGATTAGATATGTCCGTTCAGTCACGTCACGTTCCATGTCTTTTCAAGACATGTCACGTTCCACGTTCCCTTCTACCATGTCACCTTCATTTCCGTTATTTTGCATACCCTTCCAGTCTGATTCGGGTATGTTTCGCTTCCAGTTACGTTATCTATAATTCGGGGACGAATTATTCTTTTTAGGGGGGAAGAGTTGTAAAACACGCATGCTTTTACAATGAATAGTACCCTTAAGATCGTACGTACTAGATTAAAACCTTCCTTTTATAGTACGATTACGTTTACGTGTTAGGATATTACGTATTACGTACGTTTTAGTACACGATAAGTATTTACTACGCACGAACACGCAATAATTATTTGACAATAATTAATCACGAACATGCGATCATGAAATCACGAACGTAATCAAATCACGAACTATTATCAATTACGAATATATATTTATTACGAGTGTAAATAAATATATTAGGTCACGGTAATTATTTAACGAGAACACACAAAACGCGAACACAAATAAACACGAACAAACACGTAAAACACGAACACGAGAACACACTTATTAAATAGACACGGAAAATGATCGGGTTACCCCATGTGGGCCCCATATACCCCAAAATTAGGAGGGAAATGGGCTTAGCCCATCAATTTTTACTAAACAAGAAAAAGGAGAAATCTTGTGTCATTTTTACAAAACAAGAAAAATAATAAAAACAATAAAAAGATTTCTTCCTTCTTCCTTTGTTCCTCTTTTGGCCGCCACCCATAAAACACCATGGAGGGGTGTTCGGGTTGATTTTGATCTTGGAATTTATGCAAGAGTTCGTGTGTGTTCATCCTTGATCGATCCACGTATTCGGTATACCTTTTTAATCCTTTTTCTTTTGTTTTGGATTTAAAATTTAAATAAGAACATGATGTTTTTAAAAACCTAATTAAAAACATAGATCTAACATGTTTATGATTATGGGGTAGATCAAAACAAGGGTTTTAAGGGGTGTTTGTCTAGCCGACGCCTAAACCGAACCCCTAAGGGGTCTCGGCTTGGCACATGGACCACCACCGAGACCTCAAGGTCCCGGTTTGGTGGTGTGGGTACCACGGCAGCAGCAAACCAAAGGGAACCCCGATTTGGTTCGGGGTATGGTGTCGATTTCATGTCCGGTTCATGGTTTTTAGTCTAGATCCAGTTCATGGTGTATGTTTACTTTTTTTTTTATGATCTTATGTTAAAAAAATTAAATTAATAAAATGACATGATTAATTTAATAACATGACTTAGGTTATTTTAACTATTAATAATCATGAAATTAATTAACCGAAGTATTTTATATTTTAGACTTATAATTAATTAATTATTTAAAAACCATGGTTATAATTAATTAATTAACATGACTTAGGTTATATTATTAATAAATAATAATACATGTTTTAACCTAAGTATTTAACTTTATTTAATTAGAAACATGTTATACTTTAATTAAATATTTTAACCTATAGTTTAATTTAATTACATGAAATAATTATTAAACTACACATTATATCATATGACTTAGAAAATAATCATGAAAACACTTAGGCTTATATACTTAGCTTATTTAACCAGCTTATGTCTAATTATGGAAACTTTCTATTTTAGAAACTTAATTAAATAAGGCAGCTAATCTATTTATGGAAATCTTTTATTTTTAGAAACTTATTTATTTCAGGCAGCTAATCTATTTATGGAAACTTATTTAATTAAGGCAGCTGATCTATTTATGGAAACTTTCTATTTTTAGAAACTTATCTATTTTAAGCAGTAATTCTATTTTTGGAAACTTTCTATTTTTGTAAACTTACTATTTTTGGAAACTTTCTATTTTTGGTAACTTTCTATTTTTGGAAACTTTCTATTTTTGGAAACTTTCTATTTTAGGAAACCTGCTATTTTGGAAAGTTACTTATTATTACATAGTAAGTATAATAATACATGAAATACCATAAATACTTTATCAGAGTAAACAGAATATAAGGTAAACACAATTTAAGGCTTAAAACAGTAAAACATGATAAGAACATATAAAATAAGCTAAGACATGACATAAAATCAGTTACGTATTAGTAAGCAGATACTTATTCATGTATGTATTTATGTAGCATTAGTGATACGGAGGTAGGATTCCTCTCAGTTCGTCTTCTTCGTTCACTGGACATAAGGTACGGATTCCCGTCCTTTTAGTATGGACATTCTTTCCTTATTAGGATTCCCCGTATGCAGCCAACTGTTTTCCCAGTATTTGTTTTATATGTTATTGAATTGCTTATGTTTAATTAGAATACCTAAAGCCATATACATGCATGACCAGTTTCACCTAGTTATGGAGGTACCATATGTTGATCCCAAACTTAGATCGATTTAGCTTTATGTATACGAGATTAGATCAAGTAATACACTTAGAGAAACCTTTGTATATGTTTATAATAATCTAAGTGTTATGCGGAATTAACACTTAAACAAGAACACACCAGATGTAAACAAACTTTCACTTTGATTAATGATATCAAACTTTCTTACAATGAAAGTAGTTTACGAATGAAAACTTATTATGAAACATTAACCTAAAGGTCTTCTTTTATAGACATAAGAAGCCTTGTACAATAATCTACGTATCAGCTATTCTAGGTAAAGATAAATATAGAAAATACATTGTTGTTCCTATCTTTACTAGAAGTAATCTAGAATACAATAAACGCGTAGAGTATATCTTCCCATCAGTGCTTGTCTTCAATGTATCAACGCTTGACTTTATCTTGTCAACGCTTGAGCTGTCAGCGTTTGTTTTACTCCTGTCAACGCTTGATTTACTCTTGTCAGCGCTCAAGTGATCTGGCCATAATTTATTCCCAACAATCCTCCCCTAAACTTGATATCCACTCTTATGATCAAGTTTCTGAATAAACATTAAGGACTAGGAGGAATCTTACAAACCTTCTCATATTGGTAATAAATAAATCTGATCAAGTCTTTTGCCACATCAGTTGAATAATCAATTTCCTGCTGAGTGTTCTTCATCTTCTCCAAGATATCCTTGGATATGAAATATTGACCATCCACAAGTAGATACTCAGCAAACTTTGTAGAACTCAAATGATAAACACCAGCAGCTGAATACAATCTCTATTGAACACCACTGAGGTCATCTTCAAGATCCTTCCAAATAGCAGGATCCTCATCTTTTGGTCCACACATTCTCTTGAATGTGGACCATAGTTTTATTCCATTAGCTAAAGTTGGTGCTTCAGCCTCATACTTGGCCTCTAATAACCTCCATAGGTCTACCAAGTCTTCTCTGTCAAAACTTGCAAACAAAGATATAAGGGTGGTAAAAGTGTGCACCTCTTTTCCATACCTGCCAATCTTCCAAAATCCACATTCATCTTCTTCATAGCTCACAATTGGATTTCTGGAATCTAGTGGTAACACTTGTACCATATCTGAAGCTTCTAATGGTGAGAGCTTGAGACTCTTTCTTATGACATCTTCAATTGGATATAATGGATCCATATCTTTGGGAAACTCAAGAGGAACTCCCTTTTTCACTGGTATGGGAACAAACATTGCCTTCTTGAGCTCCATTTCCTCTGCAAGTTCTTCTTTTCTTTCATCAGAAAGAATTCTTAGAGTGTTTGCTTCCTGCACTCTAACCCATATGGGATAAGCTTTGCATTCCAACTCATCAAATGTCAATGCCCTCAATTTCTGATAAGTCCATCCTACTCCATGACATCTGAGCAACATGCAGTATAACTCCCTTCTATCCCTTTTCAATTATGAGAGAATATTGCTTGCCTTGTGCTTCAAAATAACCTGGCAATCTTTTTGTACTCTGAGGAGAATCTCCAAACCCCATATCTGATCTGAAATGGTCAAGTGTGGATTCTCCATACATCTTTCTTCCCAAGCATGATACATTTGAACCACCTCTGGCATATCAAAGTCAACCTGCAATTTCAACTCTCTTAATTCTCCTTGGCCAACTCATCTCCATACTCAAGTCTTTCTGGCTGTTCTATGATCATAACACTTGAGTCTGAGCTAGCTTCATCACTTCCTTCTTTCTCTTATGAAGTGACAACAAATGGTGACTCTTTCACCTCCTTTCTATCTTGTTCCATGATTTGTGCAGCCAACCTTCTATCAAACTCAATTTGAGCTGCATTCTTTGGAACAACCTCTTCCACCATAATGCCCTTACCCTTATCTAATGGATCAATTGTTGGTAAGGTAGATGGTGATACCTGTGAAGAAACCTCCTTGATGATGGATGATGACTGGGATACATCACCCTCATGTGCAGGTCTGTCAACGCCCAATTTTGCTATGTCAGCGCCCAAAATATTTCTGTCAGCGTCTAAATTCTCCTTGTCAACGCCCAAATTTCTTGCCTAAGCGCCTTTTGCAATTTCCTCCAACATAGCTATAAATGATAAATTTAAGTTTGTAGGAGAGACTAAGGACGTATCAAAACCTGTCTGTTTCTTCAAACTTGTAAGGGCCTCAACAACATCCAAAGATTGACCATCATGGCTGCCCTTATCACTCACATTTATTTGATCTTCCTCCCCTTTGGAAGATTCCTCCATCCCTCTCCTCGCACTTGCAGTCTCCAAAATAACAATCCTCTCCCTCAATTGCTTGAGTTCAAGGCCTTCTGTGCTGACAACTTGTGCCAAGTCTGCATTTTGCTTTTGCAAGCTCATGCAGACTGCCGTCAATTCAAGTAGGGTCATTGGTTCCAATCTGCCCTCTTCTAAAATGGGTATTTGACCTCCCAAGTCAGATTCATTGGGCATGGATGAGGACTTAATTATGGTGGGACTGCCTTGACCAGCATCTAAGCCAGAACCAATAGTCCCAGCCTCATCCATAGCACCAGCCACACTTGTGGTGGTGGTTCTCTCTGCTACATGGCTAGGACCACCAGAGGAGAACACTCCAGTAGTCCTTTGGCATTTAATCACCTATATTCAGGGGGTGTAGAAGATGATGTGGATTGGGTGGATGTGGGTTGGTTAAGGGGTGTTTGGGTTTGTGAAGGTTGTGTGTCAACGTTGGAAATAGGCACATCAACGCCAACATTTAACGTGTCAGCGTCGAAGGGTTCTTGGTCAATTTGCATATGTTCAGGTGAAGGTAATGGTTCAGGTATTTGGTCAATTTGAGGTTGGGGGTCAGGTTAGGGTTGAGCTGCTGCAATGAAAGCAAGCATAGCTTGGGTCAAAGGTAGGTCACGATGTGGGGGTGAGTTTATCTTCATAAAAATTGCTTTTTTTGCACAGGGATCTCATAAAAATCATTATGATCCCTTGTGCAGTATCCTTGAACATCAAAAACCATTTGTAAAAATCGGGGATAAGCTAAAGTCATTTTGTTCCCCTTATTTTTACACATGCCCTCAAAAATCATTTTTGAATAATTAAATTTTTGCCCAGTAGCAATACAAACAATAGCACTGGCAATAGACCTATTGATCTCATTGTGTGCAGTGCATTTCGGACTCAAACACTGAAGGAGGACATGTATTAGGTACTTCCAGGCTGGGGGAAACTCCTGTTTATGATATTTATTTAAAGTTCCTTCATCAGGAAAAGGATAACCCAAAGCCCGTAGTCCTTGTTCTATTTCACTAATGGGAAGGGTGGTTATACCATCAGCATCATCAAGATGCAAGGCTTGGCGTACCAAAGCCTCAGTAACCACCCAAGGTCTCCCATGAATAATAGAAGTTAATGTAGTCACTCTATTAACCGTTGAGGAACTGACAGTGTTCCAAAACTGTTTAATATGTGTGACAGGAATGAGTGGTGCATGAGAAAGAGCATACCTTATGGGGGATGCGTTCAAATACGCCACCATTTCTGTGTATTGGGGAAACAGCGCATCATCAGCTTCAAGATACGCGATCATGTTGTGTTGGCTTCTGAACCCCAATTCCAATTCTGATGGTTTAAACTTTGGTGCCATTGTTGAAAGCTGTTTAAAATGATTGATGAAGATGAAGTTGATAAGAGAAAATTGTGTTAGACAAGAATAATAGGTACCCTGTTTGAAAATAGGAGCCAAATATATAGGAGAAGAAAATGCATGTGATTGGCCCAAAAATAGGCAAGAATTTTCAAAATACAATCATGAAAATATTGAAAAAGAATAATTTTATCTCATGCATTAAATGAAGTTTATCTGCTCCCAAAATTACGGCCTAAAAATATGTCAAAAAGTAACAACTGGGTAGGTCCCATTGAGTTTCGACGGTCAAAAATAACCTATCAACGCCCAACGGCTATATTCTTGTCAACGTTTGCCTATAGCCATGTCAGCGTCTAAATTGGTCACAATAACGCTTGGAAAAATACTTGTCAGCGTCCAAAAATAAAAATGTTTAAAAATGATAAATGACCTTAACAAAGTAATTTATCCTAAGGAAGATAACCAAAAAGCTGATAATTATTATAGGGCGGCAAGCACTGTCCAGTTATGCACACTTGCTTATACAAGATAGACATAACAGTCCTCTAGTGTCCCTTGCTAACCAAAACTCTTAACAACTAAGTTACCTTATAAAATTCCTTGTTACTCCTAGGTAAATCCCATAACAAAATTATTCCCAAGTCTCCCAACAGACCACAACCAATTTTAGGCCAAAAATGTCTTGGCAGCATGCATAGTATATCAACTTTGCATGATACAGTGCCTCATGATTTAGTAAAACTAACTCATACTCACCTGTGGACACAATCTAGAATTGTGATAAGAGTATCATATGGATACCCAAACATCCTAAAGGTTCCTAAAATCTCCCCTTAAACTATGATACATAAGTTGCTAAAAACATGCATGAACATAAAAATTTATGTCAAGATAGGAATTAAAAATTCCAACCATCATCCATAAACAAAAACATGCCCAAATGCTTCTCCATTGATCCATAAGCAACTCTGTATCCAATGGTATACTGCTAGCATCACCTGCACATTTAGATTGAAAACCACAAAACTAACATTGTTGCTGACAACGCCCCGATAACACATGACAGCGTTGAGGGAAGCTTTGTCAGCGTTAGACAATTATATTGCTGACAACGTTACAAAAACACTTATCAGCGTTCAAGCAACCTTTGTCAGTGTTAGAAAAATATAGTGGGAAATCTAAATCATCAATAAGACTAATAACAATGCATCATCCTGTACATACTTTTACAAAAAGACTCTAAAACACATATTATGTGAGATTGATCATTCCAATACTTGTTACCAAGTATTGAAACCTCCCAGCATCAAAAGGTTTAGTTAGTAAATCTGACACATTTATGACTTCACCATAACCATAACATTAGAGGCACTGATGTTATGACTTCACCACGGCGGGGTGATTGCTCGTGGCGTCCCTTCAGCTTTTGGCCATTTATTTATATTTATCACGTGGGGCGTATGGGTGCATCCTAGTTACATGTTTTCAGTCAGGATTTCATGGTGAATGTGGTGTGTGCCTTGCATCCTTCACAAGGAGCTGATCCCTCCTACCCAGAACCAGTATATTAAATTAGAGGCAACCCATCTAATTTGCATGATGAGGTCACCCCTCCAAGTATTCATGCACGGTGGATTTTCATGACCTATATTGGCTAATGGTAAAATATGTTAAACAGTTTTCATAAGATAAACAAAAGGCTTTTCAAACTATAAAACCAGTTTTATGAACATGTTCCAGGTTTTCCAGGACTTATACTTTTCCGCTGCTATTAAGTCTTTACTATGTTTTAGTCATTCATACTATGTCTATATCCGTGCACTGAGCGTTTTGCTCAGCCGTTACTTTCCTTTCCATGTCCCAAAACGGCAGGTACCCTAGGAAAGACTCGAGCATTTGGAGGACGTGCATAGGATGGAAGCTGCTAGAGACTTCTTTTCCTTTTTGCCTTCATATACTTATGCTTGTTTAGTCTTTCATTCATTTCTTTTGCTTTATTATGTTTTGGGCTTATGTTTGGGAACCGATGTTTGATTCCGGTTATCCCTATGGTCATGTAATGTTTTATACATTTATCCTTATATGCTTTGATGACACGCCATAATTACGCGTGACATTCCGTTATCAAAATGGGGTGTTACAAGCAGTTTATTGGTTAAGCATACCAATATGTGTTACCAAGAATTCAAATCTCTTTGCATCAAATGCCTTGGTCAACAAATCAGCTACATTGTTGTCTATATGAATCTTCAAGTCTTGAATAAGCTTCTTGGCATAGGCATCTCTTTTGAAGTGATGTCTTATCTCAATATGCTTGCTCTTGGAGTGAAAGACTGGATTCTTGACAATGCATATAGTACTTTCATTATCAATATAGATATTGGTGTTCATGAAGTTGAACCCATAGTCTAATAACTGATTTTGAATCCAAAGTACTTGTCCACAGCAATGAGCAGCAGCTACATATTCAGCTTCAGTTGTAGAAGTAGCAACAATAGTTTGCTTCTTACACTACCATGATATGAGTCTTCTGCCTAGGAATTGACAACCTCCTATTGTGGATTTCCTATCATGATTAGCTCCAACATAATCACTATCTAAGTAAGCTTTCAATTCATATGTTGAATCTCTAGGATATCATAATCCTAAATTAGGTTGACTGTTAAGGTACTTAAAAATCCTTTTCACAGCATGTAGATGTGACACCTTGGGATTGACTTAGAACCTTGAACAGGCACGCACATCAAACATAATATCTAGTCTTGAAGCAGTAAGATACATCAATGAACCAATCATTGACCTATATAGGTGAATATCAACATTTTCACCATGTTCATCTTTTGACAAAGATTTCTTAGCTTCAAAAGGTGTGTTTGTACTCCTTGTATCCATACATGAAAATTTCTTCAAGATTTCAACAACATATTTATCTTGGCTGATAAATATTCCATCCTTACTCTATTTGACTAGTAGTCCTAGAAAGTAGGTAAGCTCTCCCATATAACTCATCTGAAATCTTCCTTTCATCTTAGCCTCAAACTCTTCACACCATGATTTCTTGGTTGAACCAAAAATAATGTCATCAACATAGACTTGTACTAGGATAATATCCTTAGCATTCTTTTTGATGAATAGAGTTTTATCAATGGTTCCTCTCCTATATCCATGTTATAACATAAAAGTGGATAAGGTTGCATACCAAGCCCTTGGAGCTTGATGTAGACCATAAAGTTCTTTGATAACTTAGTAGACTCTGTTAGGGAACTTAGGATCTACAAAACCTGGAGGTTGTGAAACATATACCTCCTCTGAAATAGTACTATAGAGAAAGGCAATTTTCACATCCATCTGATAGACTATAAAAATCATATATGATACAAAGGCCAAAAATAACGTGATGGCTTCTATTCTTGCCACTGGTGCAAAGACCTCATCATAGTCTATCCCTTCTTCCTGTCTATAGCCTTGAGCAACAAGCCTTGCCTTATTCCTCACAACAACTCCTCTTTCGTCCTTCTTATTTCTGAAAACCCATCTAGTACCAATGACTCTTTTACCTGAGGGAAGATCCACAAGAATCCAAACCTTTTGTAGTTCAAATTGCTTTAATTCTTCTTGCATGGCATCTACCCAACTTTCTTCATCAAGATATTGAGAAATGTTCTTAGGCTCTACTTGTGATAAGAAACAGGCAAACAAACAATGCTGAGTATCCTTATGATTTGTTCTCTGCTGTTGTGTGACATAACTCACAAGTGCATGAGTTTCAGTATTGGCTTGAAGTTGTCTTCTGGTTTGCAAAACAAACTTAGGATTTCTAATAATCTGAGTAGTAGTATGGTTGTTGTTGACTTTATGAGTGGGAATAGAACTGACTGGAATTTCAGTTTCCAAATTATTGAAATCAGTTACTGCACCCTGCTCATCACAGGAAGCTTTGGAGAAGATTCCTTCATTTGGACTAGCATAAACATCTTCATCGTCCATAGCTTGTAGAATGTCTTCTAATGAATCAACAGACTTTGCAGAGTTTGACTTAGCAGTACTTGCATATGAGGTACCACTAGGTGTAGTATGTACTGCTGAGTGTTGTGATTCCAAAGATTCTTCTCCTGAATGCTCATTAGCAGATGTAGCATTGTTTTCTTGATCTTGAAGCCTCTGAAGCTCTTGGGAGGCTTGATTATCAGTTGATGGCATTATTTGCTTCTGGGGAGTAGCATCCATAAGAGAAACAGTAGGCATACTTGGTACATAGATGTGAACATCATCATCCTAAGAATCTGATGAAGAAGGTTCTCCTTGAGTACCTAACTTTGTTGTACCAATCTCCTCACCTGCATTGTTAGTTTGGCAATCCTTTTGCATAGAATAGTAATCCATGGAGTTAGTTAGATAATCCAGATCAAACATCCAAGCATAATCTATTCCTGGGACATTGGGTTTATTTTCTAAGAAATTAACATGGGCATTTTCTTCAACCTTATTAGATGCCAAGTTATAAACCCTATATGCTTTACTTTGCAACGAATATCCTACAAGATATCCTGGATCAGATTTTCCATCAAACTTCCCCAAATGATCAAGAGTATTTAAAATAGACACATTACATCTAAAAGGTCTTAAATGACTTATGGTTGGCTTAATACCAGTCAAAAGTTCATAAGGTGTCTTGTTTTGAGGCTTGGTCACTAAGACTCTATTTAACACATAACATGTAATATTGATTCCTTCTGCCCAAAATGTATTTGGTAAAAGGGAATCAGCTAGCATAGTTCTAGCAGCCTCAATTAGTGTCCTATTTTTCCTTTCAGCTACTCTATTTTGTTGTGGATTCCTAGGATTGCTAAACTGTCTCTTGATACCTTTAGACCTAAAAAATTCATCAAATTTAGCATTCTGAATTTTGTCCCATTATCTGTCCAAATGATTAAGACTTGTTTAGTGAACTGCTTTTCAACTAAAGTGATAAAATCCTTAAGTAATTCATTGGTTTCATTCTTAAGAGCTAAAAAGAAACCCAACTAAATATATTATAATCATCAGTTATGACAAGGCAAAATGTCTTATGACTAATGCTCCTAACAGAAAATGGACCAAACGAATCCATATGCAAAAGTTGCAAAGGCTTAGTCACAGAATTGACAGTCTTGGTCTTACAAGAGGCTTTATGTTGTTTACCTTTTTGACAAGCAATACATGTGAAGTCAATCTAAAAAGATTTGTTAGGTAACCCTCTAACCAAATTTTTATTCACCAATCTATTAAGATTCTTGAAATTCACATGACCTAACCTTCTATGCCATAGATTAGACTCATCATTAGAAGCCTTGGCTAGCAAACATGTAATACCACATGTTGGAGTAATAGTATAAAGATTAAAGGTGTACATGTTTTCTTGCCTGGGTACCTTAAGCAGTACTTGAGATTCTTTAGGCATCTCAAAGTCTTTGGAGAGCACCAAGCAGTCTGTATCTGTAAAAAGCACCTTGTTCTTTTTATCACACATTTGTGATACAGAAAAGAGATTGAATTCATTCAATTCTTTTACAAAGAACATTGTTAGCCATAATTAAAGTGATGGACATATAATATACCGTTACGAAGCTCGTGAAAATTACTATTCAACGGTGTCGAGAGTTCTTACATATTAATGTTTATGTAACGGGAATTAGTCCCGAACACACAAATGAGGAAGGCCTCCTAAACACTTACTACTTAGTATAAAAGGTCTCCTAAGCCTCATTTGTGTGTGTGCTTTCCATTTGATTAGTTTTAGAGAGAGAAAGGTGTTTGTTTTCTCTCACTAGGAAATCACCAACTTTGTATTTTTTTTATTCTCTTCATCTTAATCTAATCTTTCCTTTTTAGTTTAATCATCATCATGTTATTTGTGTTTGATTAGTCGTGTGATTTAATATTACAAGTGGTATCATTCGCCAAGGGATTCGTAGTTAGCGTTGGTGTTGATTTGGTATGGATTTGGTATTGTTTTCGTGGAGGTTTTTAGTTTAGGATATTGGATTCGATTAGTATTTGAGGTTTTGAGGTGTTGTTATTGGGGTGATCGAAGTAGTTATTGATTTTGGTGGTTTCGTGATTGTGTTGTGGTGGTTTTGCATCATCTCTGTCGTCTCATACGGTATCTCTTCATTTTTCGGATAAATCTTCGGGAAAGGGTTTGTTTTTCCGAAATCTTTCTTTTCGGAAAAGGGTTTACAATTTATCTGAAAATTTCATTTTTTCCGAAGATTTTACTGAAAATCCTCTTTTTTTCCGAAGAATTCACTGAAAATCCAATTTTTTTCCGAAGAATTCACTGAAAATCCAATTTTTCCGAAGAATTCACTGAGAATTCACATATTCCGAAGAATTTCCTGAAAACATCTTTATTCCGAAAAACCAATTTTTTCCGAAATTTTTTCTGAAAACATCTTTATTCCGAAAAACCAACTTTTCCGAAAATTTTTCTGAAAACATCTTTATTCCGAAAAACCAACTTTTTCCGAAAATATCTCTGAAAACTTCCTTTATTCCGAAAAACTCATTTTTCCAAAAAAGTGAATATTCCGAAAGAGCATTTTTTACGAAAAAGTGTTTATTCCGAAAAAGCCATTTATTATGAAAAACTCATTTTTTCGAAAAAGCAATTATTCCGAAAAAAGCAGTTTTTTCTGAAAATCCAATTATTCCGAAAAAGGTTTTTTTCCGAAAAGCCATTTATTCCGAAAAAGCTGTTTTCCGAAAAAGTCATTATTCCGAAAATATTTTTCATAATTTGTGTTTTTGAAAATTTTTATTCGTGTGTTTTTTGGCCTTGGAATTTTTGGTTTCACGAAGAGCTCATCTTTAGGGGATTTAATCATATTTAGGGGATTTTAACTTCAACATTCTGCTTTCTACGAATTGAGATCCTGTTTGTCACACGACTTCTAAGATGACGTCTCAACAAGATATTTACGCTGCGGGTACTGAGAATCGTCCTCCCATGCTCACCAAGGAGAACTACACTACATGGGCTAGCCGTCTCCTTCGTTATGCAAAATATAAACCTTTGGGAAAAATGATTGTCAAATCGATTCAACAAGGTCTGTATGTTAGAAGAACCATCATTGTGCCTGGGGACCCTACGAGTGCTATCCCAGTGGCTGACTCAAGTCATGAGCAAACGGATGAAGAATTAACTGAAGCAGAATCTAAACAACTCGACGCTGATGATCAAGCAATTCAAGTCATCCTTATGGGACTTCCCGAAGATGTTTATGCTGCTGTCGATAGTTGTGAAACCGCACACGAGATGTGGCTTAGAATTCATAAAATGATGAAGGGGAGTGAAATTGGTTTACAAGAGAAGGAAACTAAGTTGCTTCGTGAATGGGAGAAATTTACGTCTACTGAAGGGGAACAAATTGAACCTTACTATCATCGATTTTCAACCCTCATGAATCATCTTAGAAGAAACAAACATGAACCTGCACAAATTGCTGCAAACATCAAACTTCTTGATAATCTTCCATCTGAGTGGTCAAGATATGTCACTCTTGTCAATCAAACCAAGGATCTTCATGTAGTGGACTACACTCAAGTATATGATTATTTGAAGATGAATCAAGATGAAGCTAATGAAGTTAGGGCTGAAAGACGTGCCAAGACACAAGATCCATTGGCTTTCATGGCATACTCTCCATCATCTATGTCATATCCCATGGTACCTTACCATCAACCCTCATCAAGTAACTTCATGCCACAAACAACAACAACAACAACTCACTCCTTATGGATATCAACCTCCTGCTGTTGTGAACTACTTACAACAACCCATTGCTTGTTTTGATGACATCACCGATCCAACTCATGCGATTAACACTGTTCTTGCACTTCTTGCAAAGGCATTTAAATTTACCATTAACCCCACCGACAACAATCAGAGAATCTCCTCGAACACTAGAAATAGGCAGATTGCTCAACCTTTCATGAATGCGAATCAAGATCGTCAATTGGTAGCTGCTGGGACACAATATGGTCAGAATGTTGGGAATGCAGGAAATCAGTATGCACAAATTCGTGGTCAGAATCTGAATGTTCCGAATGTGGGTAATCAGAATGGGTTAATAGTTGTGCCAACGGTTGGTAATCAGATGGGAAACATTGTGGCTGCAAGGGCTGGGAATACTGGTACGGGAAATGGAAACAACAATCCTCAGGTTCAGTGCTACAACTGCAGGGGAATTGGTCATTATGCTCGAGATTGCACAACCAAAAAGAAGAGGGATGCTACTTATCTTCAGACTCAGCTTCTCATAGCACAAAAAGAAGAGGCAGGGATTCCACTTCAAGTTGAGGAATTTGATCTTATGGCTTCTGCTGCAGAATATGACGAGGAAGAAGAGGTGAATGCCAACTACATCTTGATGGCAAACTTACAGCAAGCATCAACCTCAGGAATGCATGATGACAAAGCTCCCGTCTATGATTCAGACGGTCCCTCTGAGGTACACCCAAGTTTTGATGATAATGATATATATAATATGTCTATTCAAGAGGAAGTATACTGAGATGCTTGAGCCCTACACTGAGACACACGAGGATCAAACGAATAATAGTTATATTATTTCGAATGAGGCTAGTGTGGACCTTAGTGTGGATCAAGTTTCTCAGCCTACAACCCTTCCTGATGAGACTCATGTGTATTATAAATCTCTATTTGATAAGCTTGCTAAGGATGTAGATCATGCTACAGTGGTTAATAATAAGTTTAGAGAAACTAATGCCAAATTGACCACTGAGCTTGGGGGATATAAGGAATGGGAGAAATGTTTTGAAATTCATCATGCTAAAATTAAAGAACTTGAACAAGCTCATGCTACATCGGTTTATCAAGAAAAATGCACAACTAAGAAATTAAATGCCTTACATTTAAGTAGTGCTAAAAAGATAAGCGAATTGAATGATGAAATCACTTCTCTTAATAAACAGCTTTCAACTGAAAAATCTACCATTTTGGAGTTAAAAGAAGAACGAAAAAAGCTGAAACATGATTTCAAAATTCGAGAAGATGGGCTTCTTGAGGATTTTTGCAAAGCTCAGGATAGGATTAGAGAATTAGACAACCTTTTAGTTAAACGTGGCCAAACTATGCAGACGATAAATATGCTCGCACCAAAAGTGAACGAGATAAATTACACTCGATACAAATTGGCTTTAGGTTGTCCTCTTCCCCCTAATCCCGAATACCTTAAGCAAGTTCAGGCCACTAATGAAACTTTATATAATGGTAGTGTGCTATTGTTTGATGAGCATGATCCTCCTATTGTTCATTATTCCGAGGAAACTACTGAACTTGCTGAAGAGACTCGTTTAAGAATGAAAAAGCTTGATAAAGAAGTGACACCCGTTTATTATCCGAAAATCAATCCTCCAACTGTTTTTGTTCGATCTAAAACGAGTACTGAAATGCTTTTGCTACCAAGTGAGGAATTGTCTTATGACCCTCCTAAACCGAGTATCACACGCCGATTTCTAAACGAGCTTAAAGATAACTTTGTCATTCTTAAACATGTTGTTAATTCCAAAATAACTGGAGGAAATTTTACATCACCTGTTCAAATTGAGGTCCAGAAATTTCTTCAAAACGATATTAATCAGATTATTAATCAAGTTGATGCTAGGTTAGGTAATTTGGAAAACGCTTTTCTGAAAGAATTTGCCAACTTTGTTGAAGACTTTAAATCTTTAGCGAAGGAAGCTGATGAATCTCTTGATAAAATCAAAGTTTTGGAAAATGATCTTGAACGCCTCTCTAAAGCAAGTGATTGTACTGCTAGCAGCCCTGTTGAGTTAAGTACCTCTGTGTCGCATGATGAAAACCTTCAAACTGAGCTTGATCTTATGAAAGAGAAAATGGAATCTTACGTCATTAAAAAGGATAAAGAATTCACCGATCTTTGGAATAAATTTGTCAAAAAATGTGATGAATGCAAATATGACAAGATTTCGTATGAAAAAGCTTACAATGAAATGCAACAAACTATCGCTCAGTTGCAGGCTCAGTTAGGAGAGGTTAAGGAAACGAATTTTGCCTCTTTAGGGTTAGAGAGTGCTAGTGATGGTAATGTTCAGAAGCTTAAGGCTAAAATTGCATATTTAGAATCTGTTGTTGTTTCATATAAGCGGGCTATTGAACAAAGCAATTCTGTCTATCAAAAACTTATTGATAAAATTTGTGAGAACTGTAAATTAAAGGCTTTATTAAAAGATAAGACTTCTGAGCCTAGCTCGAGTGCGGATACGATGATCTAGAAACCAGCAACTTCGGGACCCACTCGTATTGCTGTAACACCGTTTCCCAAGGTTACTGGAATGAAAGATGCTGTTATAGCCCCAGGAATGTTTCGCGTTAGGCCCTCATCTCAAACTAGGGTAGATATCTCTGTGCCTAGCATCCAACGTAAAGCAAGCGTTAGGACAAAACCGACCACTATCGCACAACCACAAGTAATTGATTTAAAAAATGTTAATTCTAACAAGCGTGTGTCTTTTTCTACAGGAATGAACAACTACACTAAGAGCAGAAGGCCACAGCCTACGAGCAATACAAGGAATGATAGGGTCCCTTTTGTCTCTAGAAGTAGTCGTCCCTAGGCTAATAATGTGGAAGTAGAAGAACACCATAGGAATTTACCGTTTTTTATTCATAATCAGAAACTTAATTCTTCTGAATGTAATAACTTTAAACATGCTATTCGGAATGAAAAATCTGAAGTTATTTGTGCTAAATGTAATAAATGTTTCTTTACTTTTAGTCATGATGTTTGTGGTTTGACTATGAATGGTCTGAACTATGGTGGTAACACTCGTCTTGACAAGATTTCTATCAGCGAAACACATAACACTCCTAAGGCTAAAGTGTATGTTCTGAAAACTAAGCAGGTAGGGTCCACTGAAAGTCTTGCTACGCCTAGAAGTCCTAGAGTTACCTCTAAATGGTTGCCTACTGGAAGATATTTTGCCTCTAATGGTCATATTATTGATTCTAGTAGATCTCATACTGACAGTGAAATGTCGGTATGTGATATGGCCTGATTATTTCCTAACCATACAGGAACCTATTTCTTCGGTTGCTAAATTTTCTCTTCTCTTATCATTGGCAGGCTGTTGAAATCTGTATCTGGTGTGTGGACTCGGGCTGTTCCAAACATATGACTGGGAATCAAAGTCTTCTCAAGAACTTTGTATGGCGTTTTATGGGAACTGTTCGATTTGGAAATGATCATGTTGCGGCAATTCTAGGCTATGGTGATCTTCCTTGGGGAAATATTATCATCACCAGAGTTTCTTTTGTTGATGGCTTGGGACACAATTTGTTCTCGGTTGGGCAATTTTGTGATTCATATTTAGAGGTTGCCTTCAGAAGTCATACTTGCTTTGTTAGGGATCCTGAAGGAATTGATTTGTTGAAAGGAAATCGCACAACAAACCTTTACACTATTGATCTTTTTCAAATGTCTGTTGCATCTCCAATTTGTCTCATGGCCCGGGCTACATCAACAAAATCATGGTTATGGCATCAACGGTTATCTCATCTCTCGTTACCGGTCTTCCAAAGTTTAAATATACTAAAGACCATCTTTGTCCATCGTGTGAGCAAGGTAAAAGCAAGAAGAAGCCTCACAAACCCAAACCTGTTCCAAATTCGACGAATAGGTTGCATCTCCTTCATATGGATTTGTGTGGCCCAATGAGAATCAAAAGTATTAATGGTAAGCGATATGTCCTTGTGATTGTGGATGATTATTCTCGTGACACATGGGTTCATTTTCTTGCTTCGAAAGATGAAGCCCCGGATGTAATCATCAGTT
Organism: Glebionis coronaria; assembly: GCA_025667525.1. NCBI lineage: Eukaryota > Viridiplantae > Streptophyta > Magnoliopsida > Asterales > Asteraceae > Glebionis > Glebionis coronaria. The sequence goes on from CM046877.1 coordinate 499,763,389, forward strand.
TCTTGAAGAAAACATCAGTGCTACTTCAAGCTCCTGTTATCATTGTTAGAACGGATAACGGTACAGAATTCACCAATCAGAAACTGAAGCTTATTTTGACGAAGTTGGGATTTCTCATCAAACTTCGGCTGTAAGAACTCCAGAGCAGAATGGATTTGTGGAACGGAGGAATCGTACGTTAGTTGAAGCTTCTCGGACGATGCTTCTCTCCTCTAGTGCATCGTTATTCCTTTGGGCTGATGCTATAGCAACTGCATGTTATACTCAAAACTGCTCCATTATTCACACCCGCTTCAACAAAACACCTTATGAGATCATTAATGGAAGAAAATTGGATATTTCATTTCTACATGTCTTTGGTGCTTTATGTTATCCGAAGAATGATCGTGAAGATATCGGTAAACTTGAACCTAAAGGTGATATTGGTTTTTTCATTGGTTATTCTTCAACTGCTTGTGCTTACAGGGTTTATAATCGAAGGACAAGAAAGGTAATGGAGACTATGAATGTTACCTTTGATGAACTCTCGGGCATGGCCTCTGAACATAGAACTTCACATCCCGAGCTTCAAAGTCAGACTTCTGGACACGTAAGTTCAGGACTCGCGCTTCAATTTGCACCGTCAGCAATCTCATCGTTACAACCTTCGCAACGTGACTTGGAAGTATTATTTGGGACAATTTATGATGAATATATGGAGGGTCCTTCGTCATTTGGTGTTCCTCAAAATGCCCCGGCTGCACCTGCTGCGGTAGTTCCAGAACCACCAGCTGCACCTACACCAACGGCATCCGTTTTTGCACCATCTACGTCAACCTCAACCATATTGACTCCAAACATTCCAACCACGTCTCCGACTGCTGACGCAACTCAACAACATTCTCAGCAAATTCCTACTCACATTCATCTTCAGAATGAAATTGTTGCTGAAAATGCAAACAATGCGATGCTCAACGAACATGAGTTTGTTAATCCATTTGTGGCTTCCACAAGTTCTACTCATCCTTCAACATCATATGTGGATCCGTCGAGCTCGCATCAAGTTTATCATACACTTCCACATGAACACAAATGGACTAAGAATCATCCTTTGGTTCAAGTGATTGGCGATCTCACATGACCAGTCTCAACACGAAATCAGCTGCGTACCGACGGTGATATGTGCATCTATGCACTATCAGTCAGCTCAATGGAACCAGCAAGTGTGAAAGAAGCAATGACCGATGCATCATGGATTGAGTCTATGCAAGAAGAACTCAATCAGTTCATCCGGCTTGATGTATGAGAGTTAGTACCTCGACCGGACAATATCGACCCCCTTACTCTGATATGGTTATTCAAAAACAACATGGATTAGTAGAAAACGGTCATTAGGAACAAGACTCGGTTAGTTGTGAGAGGTTATAAACAACAAGAGGGAATTGATTTTGCTGAATCCTTCGCCCCGGTTGCTCGAATGGAAGCTATTAAGATTTTCTTGGCATACGCTGCACACAAATCGTTCACTATGTATCAAGTGGACGTGAAGACGGCTTTCTTGCATGGACCGTTTAAAGAAGATGTGTATGTATGTCAACCTGAAGGTTTCATCAACACCGAACATCCAAGCCATGTCTACAAGTTGAAAAAGCAGTTTATGGTTTGAAACAAGCATTGAGGGCATGGTACGATGAATTAGCATCATTTCTTCTACAAAATCACTTCAGCAAAGGAACCATTGATCCAACCTTGTTTATCAAGCACTACGGCAACGACATATTGGTGGCTCAGGTCTATGTAGATGATATTATATTTGGTTCTACTAACCCAAAATATTCCATATTATTTGCAGACCTTATGAAAAGTCGGTTTGAAATGTCTATGATGGGGGAAATGATGTTTTTTCTTGGTCTCAAAGTTCACCAATCCCCCCGTGGCATTTTCATATATCAGGCCAAATATGTGCTTGAAATTCTAAAGAAATTTAGAATGGAAAATTGTGATCCTATTGGTACTCCAATGGACACTAAACATAAGCTTGATTTGGATAAGAAACAGACATTTGTAGATGCTACAAAATACCGAAGTATGATCGGGTCCCTTATGTAGTTAACCTCAAGTAGACCGGACATTGTGCATGCTACTTGTTTATGTGCTCGGTATCAGGCTAAGCCAACCGAGAAGCACCTCAAGGAGGTTAAAAGGATCTTTCGTTATCTCCGTGGAACCATTCACATGGGTCTCTGGTATACGAAGGATTCTGGTTTTAATCTCACTGGTTTTTCCGATGCCGACCATGCAGGATGTCATGATTCATTCAAGAGCACTTTCGATGGAACACAATTCTTAGGCGAGAAGCTAGTGAGCTGCTCATCAAGAAAACAAGACTGTACGGCGTTGTCCACCACAGAAGCAGAATATGTGTCTTTATCTGTGTGTAGTGCCCAAGTCATTTGGATGAGAACACAACTCACAGATTATGGCTTTAACTTTAACAAAGTGCCTATCTATTGTGACTCACAATCAGGCATAGCGATATCTTGCAACCCGGTCCAACATTCCAAGACCAAGCACATTGCTGTCCGATTCCATTTCATAAAGGAGCATGTGGAAAGAGGAACGATCGAACTGTTTTTTGTCAAGACGGACTACCAACTAGCCGACATCTTCACCAAAGCTCTTTCTCAAGATAGATTTGAATTCTTGGTTCGTCGACTTGGTATGCGTAGTTTCACTCCTGATGATCTTGAACGTCTTGCACATTAGCAGTAACCTTGTATATATCTATCAGAAAATCAAAATACAAAAATATAAAACCTATAAAAACAAAATAAAAAATGAGAAAATCTTTCAAAATACCAAAAATATTCTCCTTCGACATGTCTCTCAGCATCGATAATATGGATGTACTTAGAAATGTTGTTCAATAACGACACGGGTACGTACATAAAGTTCGAATGAGAGTTCAAATGTTTTCAAAACATGTCTTTTCTATTTTTCTTCTCATGATGGCTTATAGTCACATGTCAGACTATAACCCGGTCCCTAGATAAAGGAAAGTCTTTGACTTATCCTCAACAACGTGAAATTCATTTTTCTCGGTCATGAGCTTATATCAAAACACTCAAAGTTTTAAGCTCATGAACACAATTTTTCTCGGACTTTTGAGCATAATTTTTCAAAGTATTTCAAAACAATGTGCTCATATACTCCCCTATTTAAATAGAATCTCTTTTCGAGGGGGAGTATATTGATTTTATAAACATTTGTTCCAAAGTTTCATGACATATTATTCTCTCTATGTTTCATCACTAGTTTAACAAAAATTACAATTTCAAGCAATGTTTGAGTGGGAGAATAGTGATTAAAATGTGTTATCTTGGATAAAATCTTTGATATAAGTGCTTTCTCTTCCTAATATGTGCAAAAACCTTTCCTTTTATGATGCACATATGTAGGGGGAGCATTTTGGGTGATACAAAAAACCTTCAAGGTGTAAACACTGATTTCATCAACACCTTGATTGCTTTTTCAACAGGTTTTTCTGGTTACGATATCTATACCCTAGAACACATTAATTCACGATGGTATTGGTGTCAAAAGGTGGTTAGGTATTCGTCCTATGATCCAACCAGAACCGGAGGGATCTTCCCGGGGACAATCCATTAGAACTTAGAAGTCCTTAGGAAAGATGGAGTAGTTGAGTGTACGGGAAAAATGCCGACTAATGACTTAAGCTAGCACTGGAACAATCACAACAAGGTTCTAGTTATGACGTCTTGGAAAGCATTGAAGGGGTTGAAGAACAAAAAGAAACGTAAGGATAAAGGGTGTAAAGAAATCAGCCCTTCATACAACTTAGGCAGAACCCGGGTCAACACATCTATTATCAGAATCACTTTGAAGATTTCTGATACTGAAGACAAAGCATCATGGACCCAGTGATGCAATGCACAACCCCTCCCAGCCTATTCAAGCTTCTCTCAAAAGAAGTTTGTTTTATTGTCACAGAGTTCAACTCATTTCTATCGACTTTCTCACTCCGAGATAGTAGACATTGAATAGGTGGCAGTCTGCTCCAGCCTCCGATCACCAAATAAACGTGCACTTATCGAGTCTAGAGCCAACGAGATTCATCAAAAATCTCATTAGGACACTTATTCCTTATATCAATTGTTGTTCGTCACTAGAACACATGCGATAACTTACAGAGTCCTACACTCTATCCCTATGATATTGCCAGAACATTCAGAGTGATAATCATTAGTATTCATAGTGATGAATGGAAATCCTTCAAGTTTTAACATCAAACAGCACTATGGTAGGTCATATGTAAGATTCACTTGAATTGAACATATGTTAACTGGAAAGCAACAGTGGTTTGATTCCTAATTGATTCAAACTCGTTCCAGGTCTCGACCCAATATCTTTATGATCTTGCCAGAACATTCAGAGTAATACTTTTGCAGTATTTACAGTGACGATTGGAAATCCTTCTAGTGTCATCATCAAACAGCACTGCGGTAGGTAACTTGTGTGATTCTATATGAATCAAACTTGTGTCAACTGGAAAGCAACGATGGTTTGAGTCTTAATTGATTCAAACTTGTTCCAGGAAATTGAATTGACGACTTAATCAGCAGAATGGAACTGTATGATTCACTCCTTACTATGAACTATCTTTCGACAAATTCAAGTATTAAGAACGGCTACCACGGTCAGAAACCCTGTCAAGGAAGTTCTTTGAACTTACCTAATCACAGGTACAATATACTTACTATATAACGGGAAACCAGAGGAACGCAAACGGTGGCGTAACTTCAAGAAGTCGTAATTCAAGACCACATGCTCATATAAATGAAGAAAGCTCAAGAACATCTAAAGACAAAGACTTCTGCTACTCTGATGATCAAGGGAGATTGTTTACAAGCTTTCAAGTCAACATAAAACATGAGTATGTGGAGAAAGACACAAGAACACAAGCTGGTAAAGTTACAAGATCAAGTCAAGGCAAAGATCAAAGATCCAAGATCACAAGTCATGAAAGGAACTATGAAAGAACTCTCAAGACAACGAGCTTCAAAGTCTGCAACACCAAAGAAGTGAAGTCACATATTACATGACCACCCCTTAGGGGGAGATTGTTAGTCGTATTTAAAGTGATGGTCATATAATATACCGTTGCGAAGCTCGTGAAAAATACTATTCAACGGTGTCGAGAGTTCTTACATATTAATGTTTATGTAACGGGAATTAGTCCCGAACACACAAATGAGGAAGGCATCCTAAACACTTACTACTTAGTATAAAAGGTCTCCTAAGCCTCATTTGTGTGTGTGCTTTCCATTTGATTAGTTTTAGAGAGAGAAAGGTGTTTGTTTTCTCTCACTAGGAAATCACCAACTTTGTATTTTTATATTCTCTTCATCTTAATCTATTCTTTCCTTTTTAGTTTAATCATCATCATGTTATTTGTGTTTGATTAGTCGTGTGATTTAATATTACAAACATATCTTCAAAGTTCAACTTCCCCGTATTGATTTTCCCATTGCCAGTAATTCTACCTTTGCTACCTCCAAAGGCTACTGGTCTACCTCTGAATTCTTCAAATTTAGCAAGGAAGTCTTTATTCCCTGTCATGTGTCTTGAGCATCCACTATCTACAATACCTTTATCTTTCATTTCATCAATTAGATGCCCCTACACATAAATAAAACACATTAGTTTTCAATAGGGACCCAAGCCACATTTGGCTCGGATCTTGTGGGACCTACATACTTAAGATTTTTATCAGTATTATTTCTAGTAATGCTACTTTTGCTTTTATACTTCACATAGGGTGATTCTATGTACTTAGGCTTCTTTGACTTAAGTACTTCTTTAGCGGTACTTACTTGAACACATGGTTTCTCTCTTTTAGGAACCCGTATTTGCACTGGTTTGTTATTAAGCTTACTTCTAGATGTTCTAGTTTTCTCAACTACATTCTTAGAAGTCTTGTGGGACACTGGTTTGACAGACTTTTGTGCAACGATACTTGTATTTGGTATGGCAGTACTTGCAGTTCTAGACTTGTCGGTACTTGGTTTACCTAACTTCAAAGGTACTAGACCTTGTCTCATAAGTACTGCTATTGGAACAAAGTCCTTGGTACTAACCTTATGATGCTTAGTTCCCTTCTGAGCATGGTCAAATCTAGGTTTATCACCTCTAGTGTGACAACCCGAACCTGAGATCATTATTTAATATTATTTAATATTATTTTATGAATAGTTTTGAAAATTTTTGATGAGTTTGAATGATATGACGGTTGATGGTTTTATTTAAAACCGACGTTGGAAGTCTTATTTTTACCTTTTTACTAATAGAGAGGATTATTAGTGATCACGATATCGACGGATGCCCGAGATTTTATATTTTATTATTTGTTGTCTCGATGTTTATATTTTTGATGTTTTAATTTTAATTACGTATTAAGTCGAACCGGGATCATATTATTATCATGTTCTGAGTGCGTTTTAACTTTTGAAAAATATTTTTACGAAACCCGAGCCTCGTAAATATTTTCAAAATTGACAATTTACATTTTCTACCTTTTAAACTATATAATTGCATTTTTGGACCAAAAATATCACAAACTGGCAAAAATAACCCTCCAAGCCTACTATATAAACATTTCCCACTAACAAAAACACATACAAAATGTGTGAAAAAGAAATCAAACCCACCCCCTCTCTTCCCTGTTCTAGCCGTCACCCCTACCCCTTTACCATCAAAATTCATCAAATTTTACTATGATCTAATCAAAAACAAGGCAAGACCCATCTCTAAAATTTCAAGGAGATCATTTTGGTGTAAAAATTTATAACATGCAACAACATTTGAATTTTTGGTATGATCCATAGTGGTTTGATATATTTTCTTGTTATATAGTTGTTGTTAGTGTTATTATATATATATTTTAAGTATTGCATGTTTGGATTTTTGAGTGGGTAAATTTTTGAATGATTATACAAGGGTTTTATGTGTTAGATTAATTGTTTAAGATGATTATGGGGTGATATTAGGAGTATAAGATTGATTAAAATGGGTTGAAAAATTGAGTTAGTATGATTTTTATAAAGGTATTTTAGATCAGTGGGAAAAACATAAACTTTGGGTACCTTACTGTTTGAAATGGTAAAACTAATAGCATAGGGTTGTAGAGAATTTCGTTAGCTTTGATTTAATATAAATAAATATCGGGTGGAAGAGCTTGAAGTATGGTCTGAACAGCCCTTTCATCTGCATCGGCAATGATTTTGTTAGCATCCGTTAATTCATGAAACAACCTTGGCCGCGTCACATTGTCGACAGTAACTTCTCCCCAATCGAGTGGACCTTTCTCAATGGATTGAACCATAAGTATCCAATTGGGTTTACCCATAATGTAAGTTCTCATGAGACCTTGCCATGCTTCAAATAAGTCTTTAGTGAGCAACGGTGGGCGGGTATCGGTACCCGAGATGATTGAAATATCGGTAAGCGATGTCATTGTTGGCATGTATGAATTTGAATTAATTTTATGATCCCTTGAATAAAGATTATCAAAATGATCGAGCAATGAAATAAGGTTAAGTGTTTTAATGTTGTTGAAACAAAGATATTGTTATCTTTATGTTGTGTGTTTTTGTGAAAGTTACAAGATTGAAAAATCCTCTAAATGGTGTAAGTACTATCGCAATATCACCAAATGACTCCAATCGCAATATCAATCGCAATATCAATCGCAATGTTACCAGTCACAATCTCAATCGCAATAATACTAGTCGCAATCTCAATCGCAATATCACCAGTCGAAATCTCAATCGCAATATCACCAGTCATAATCTCAATCGCAATAACCAGTAGCAATCTCAATCGCAATATCACCAGTCGCAATCTCAATTGCAATATCACCAGTCGCAATCTCAATCGCAATAACCAGTCACAGTCTCAATCGCAATATCACCAGTCGCAATCTCAATCGCAATATTGATCGCAAAGATAAACCCTTTTCCTTTGCGATGGGTTCCAATCGCAATACGGTGCTGTTCTGAGATTTTTGGTAAAAAAATAGATTTTTTACAAGAAATCCGTGATTTTAACCAACCCAAAGAACCCAAATCTCTACCACAACTATGTAGAAGATATATGGAACACTTTGACTCACAAAAACACGAAAAATTTGAATCTTGGGTAAAGATCAATCAAAAACACAAGAACACACTAAAAAATAAGTATGAACAACACAAAACAAACCTCTATTTCATCCCATAGCTCTTGAAACCAATTGTAGAATAATGATAATCTTATATCTAATCAAGAGGGTTGTTGTTTTCTAGAGAGAGAAACTAGAGAGAGAAAGAAAGAAAACTTGTATTAATGAAAATATGAAGTAAACAACCAACACCCCTTTCCATGGTGGAAAGGGGTTTATATACCAAGTCCCTTAGTGGACTTGGGTTCCGGCCCATGAACATGCTCATGGGTCGGGCTAATGTAAATAACAATTAAACATACACTACGAGCCTATAACTATATTGTTGGAGTGACCGAGACTTTCTTAATACGAAAAAACGTATTTCTAACAATTTTTAAAATTGATTTACTTGGGATCGAAAGTTTTAGACAACGGTTAAATTATATTCTTTTATATTTCTAATGTATCATTTTGAGATTGTTCAAATTGTCTTGTGTAATGAAGTTTGAGTTTAGCACCCAATTGTGTATTTCCACTGCGCAATGTAATTTGGGGGTGTTAAAGATTGGTAATTAGAGCTTTTTAGTTATAGCGAATTAGGTCGATTTTGAAAAATGTCCTAAACTATAACTTTGGTGTCGAAAATATTTTACAAAAGCACGCAACTTCTCCACAAGGCTCCAGTAAGATTATTTGTTTTGTATTGTTTCATAGTTAGATGTATCCCTTATAACTGAAGTGATTTTTAGAGTATTTATTAAGTAAATACTATGATGATGTATTGATGATGTATTGATGTTGTTGAAAGTACGTTGAGTACTTGTTATCGTAATTTTCTGTATGTAATGCATATGTATATAATTTTTAATAATGACCTTATTTACTGTCGAGGGCCTAGGACAGTAGACCAGATGTTGAACGATTTTACAACTGATTTCTTGGGACTTATATCGGGTATGAGGAAGTTTAATTAGTTGATGTATGATAGATATGTGGTTGGAACTGGTGTGATTAGAAGGTTGATGTGAAAGAAAAGTTATTTTAAAGGTTGTATTTGGTATGTGGAGATTTGAGTTTGTTAGGATTTAGAAGATGGATGAGATTGCTAGTTTTAGTTCGATTGTGATGAATTTGTGTGCTTGAATTGAAAGATTTAAAGAGAAGTAGGTAAGTTTTGAAAGGATGAGTGAGTGGGAGTCTCATGTGAGATCATATCTGAGTCAACCTTGGAAGTTCAGGAATGTTGAAAGTCGTACTGGGATTTGCTTTGTGATTAATCTGCTGTGTATGAGTGAGTATTTGAATTTTGAGAGTGAGCTGCCATCATGCTAGGGATTTGACTTTGAAGTGTGAAAAGGGAAATAGACGAGTGTGATGAAGCTGACAACAATGATAAGGAGGATAAGGAGCTGGTGTGTAAGGAACTAATCACGTAATGGATTTCTTTGTATCTTATTTTCTTTTTGTGATCGAACTTATTTAAACCTTGTGTCGTAGCATTCTGATGGAACTTATTATCTTTTAAGTTTGTTCGGTAGATGATTGTAGTGACAGACATTGCCACTGCCTTGTTGAATCCTCAACACAATCTGAATTACCCTCATGATCTATGATGTGCCTTTATTAACTCTTTTGAGTTTTGGTTGATGTTGATACAAAAGTTGGGTGATCCCTGCTAGACCCGAATTAGGCTTAATTCGGGTTGGCCGGACTCTGGCTCCTACACCAGGTGAACTGTATGGTTGGGATCCTGCACACTAAACAACATGCGTTAGGCTTACCGTGGGAATGTTTCCCACGATTAGACTCCAGCGTGAGAGTAAGTAATCGGTTAGGGTTTATAGAAATCGGATGGGTTGAGAGTGTATAAAACGTAATACCTTTGTGGAACCGTTGGGGGTTCCTTTTATAGGCAGTGAAACCCTAATGGGCTGTCACTGATACTTCGGCCCCAAGGAAAGGATAAGTACCAGAATTAGATTGATTGTTATCTGCTAATTATGGTGAGTGAATATCCTCTTCTTTGGGGTAAATCCTATTCATAGACAGAATATGATTCTGTCTAACCCTGTACCGGCCGTGCCGCGCCGTGGGCCGCACACATGTGTGCGGTTACTGTTCATCCAAGCCTATAAGCTCAAATGACATTATTCCCACCCATCTGTGATGGGCCGGATACGGGTAGTACCCGTGGGCCGGGTTCCTGACCCGGCTGGGGACTATACGTCATCAGTTGATGAACCATTTTAGTTATGTTGTTCGTGCATGTAGTATCCATGAGATGTCCTGATAAAGAAATCCTTCTTTTATCTTGATATGTATACTTATCATGTTTCTTCTTATGTGATGATGGAAGAAGGAGTAGTGTAACACCCCCAATTTCGGGTCAAAGCAGCGGAAGGGTCATTGGGTGTTACTATCATGGTTCAACCTCAATATCATAGAAAACGCCTCAAAATGAGTCGTTTTGTTAAAACATACATTCATCCAACATTTTAAAGATAAAACAATTCACACACGGTCCCAAATAGTTTCAAGGTTTACACAAACAAACATACGATAAAAGTTTCTTAGAATGGACATCGTTTAGTAAAGCGGGCCAAAACATTTTAATTAAGCAAGCTGCATGAAACCGCCTTCCTTGAGTGCCTTCTTCATGGACCTGAGATAAAACATGCTATAAAGTCAACAAAAATGTTGAGTGAATCTATAGAGTTTAAATTAAATAAACGAACACAAGTATTCTGAATAAACCTTCCGTGGTTGACAATCATGTGGATCAGACATAATTATCGTTGTTATTTCATAAGTCTCGTGAAATTGAACGTTAACATATATTATTTCAGCCCAACACACCTAGCCAAGTGCGTATATTTCTGTTATACAATTGCATCTGATGTTTCATTACTGGTGCATCACAACACCACGCGATAGCTAGTCGCGACCGGACTGGGTGTCACCCCGATAGATCTATCCATAGTATTAGCGTTCCTTTCGATTAACAATTCACGATTCATGGGTCTTTTAAGGCTAAACAAACTTGTATAACAACTTTCATCTAAGCATACAATCGGGTCCTTTGTGTTCAGTTTTAAAAGAAAGAGGGTTTACCACAACTTCTCGTTGTACCCTTCATTTACAATAAATGCTTTTCCAATAATAAGGGTTTCCACAACTTCTCGTTGTACCCCTTTTATTTTAATAAAACAAGCATGTTATCCCCCTCGCGGGTTTTAAAAAACAAGTAAACATGTTAAAGCGAGGCTATAGACTCACCTTGGTACGATAGTAGAAATGTGACGATTGCCGACGATTTGTGATGCCCGTTAAACACGAAGACCGCAACCTACCAATTAAGGCGCGTTCGTTAATAAACGACTCAAGTATAAATAATACTTAAATAATACGAAAGTCGTTTTCAAATGACCATGAAAATCCCGAAAAATAACAAAAATATAAGTGTACTACTATACCCTTTTGTTCAACACTTATTCATTTAAAAACTTACACCCTTGACATTGACCCGTCATAAGACGCCAAGTCAACGCAAGTCAAACCTTCATTTTACTTTCCTCAGACCAGTAACTAAGTCATTTATATAATGACTTAACACTTGAGTAAATCACCATGTCCAATAGTGAATACTCATCTCACGCCACACAAGTATTGAACTACGTGTCCAAAATACCAATCAGCATGTACACTCCAAATGTACAGACCAATCTAACCTATCTAGACTTGTCCGATTTCGACGAAACTTGGTGACAAACTCACACATAATATGAATAAGACTCAGTTTAAATTTCATTCAAAAATATTACTTCTAAGACCTTCTGCCCGACACACCTTCGTGTTGCAAAAACCGGACAGTTTTACGCCTTTGACTTGTAAAACCATTTTTACTTATTTAAACAATTCCGTTTGCAAAACCGACACTCGAGTTTGAAAATAGACTCATGACCTGAGGTTTATCAACTTACAACAGTCCTAGATCATTTTTAAAACTCATTTTATAGTCCCCGAGATTCGATCCAAATATCGACAACAATTTTCGGATTGTGCCGATACCCGTCTCCCAGTACACAAATACTAAAAGTAGCATAACTTTTCGCTCGTAATGAGTTAGAAGCTCTACTTTAGCTCAAGTCGAAGCTAACGAAATTCTCTACGACCCTATCTTATTAGTTTACCAAGTTTAATACAGTAACAATTTCAAAAATGGCCTTAAAGTTACTGCCTAAAATAGACTATCTAAAAATCATACCAAAACAATTTTTCGACCCATTCCAACAATTCCTATAGTCCTAATATCATCCTAATATCATACTAACACATCTAACTAACTCATAACACCCTCAGATTTGATCTCACAAAAATTAAATAATTAAAAATCTTACATGCAACAAAACCCACTATGAATATTATAATATTAACACCATTTATCACCATAAAAATGGATCAAACTTGATGTTCATCATCAAAAATTGAAAGTAAAAATTAAGTGGATGCATGTGAAAAAAAATTATACCAATATGAAGCTTATCAAATTTCCAAGGTGGGTCTTTTCTTAGTTTCTTTAGATTCAAGGTAGAAAAACAAAAATCAAAGGGATTTGGGTAAAGGGGGTGGACGGTTTGGATGAACAAGAGAGAGAGAGATTTGAGTTTTTGATAAAAATGAATTTTAAATAAAATGAGTTAGTGGAAAATGTATTTATAGTCCAAGGGTAGGGTAGATTTTGTTATTTAGGCATAGTTTTGGTCCAAAAATGCAAGTAAATAGTTTACAAGGTAGAAAATGTAAATTGTAAATTTTAAAAATATATACGGGGCTCGGGTTTCGTAAAAATACTTTTCGAAAGTTAAAACGCTTCAAAATCTAATAACAAAGCTTCGACACGACTTAAAACGCAATTAAATCGAAAACGTCGAAAATATACAATATCGAGACAATCGATAATAAAACGTAAATATTTGGGCATCCGCCGGTATCGCGATCACTAATAGTTATCGTCATTCGTTAAAACGTAAAACACGAGAAATAAAGATTAAATATAATAAAAATCATTTTCATGATTATTTGAGAATATAATATCGATACCTAACATATTCCTTGTCGGTTTTCATCTAATCGACATTCTTACGCTAGTTTCAAGTTATAACCTTCTCGGTTAGTCGATAATTTAAAATTCTCATTAAAGGAAACACGTAATACGTAATAGTCGAGATTAAAATAACGACCTGAAATTGACGGGTTGTCACAAGTAGGGGAATCATATATCTGTCATTAGTGGTGATTCACGTGACTAAGTTTCTTAAAATATGTCGCCAAAGCTAAAAACTGCTACTATGAACACTATGATCGAACAAGCTATTGCTAGAGCACATGAAACTGATCGTGCTGTAAGGAATCAAGATGTTGGAGTTAGTTGTGCTGGAAATAATGGTGCTGAAGTTGATGCTGCTGAGAATAATGATGATGCTGCTGAGAATAATGATGATGCTGCCGAGAATAATGATGATGTTGCTGATCCAGATGGTAGTGTTGTTGCTGTTCTACAAGTTCAAGAGAATGTACTTATGTTAGTTTTCAGAAGTGTGGTTCTACGCAATTTTGTGGTATTAGTGGTGCATTAGAATTGCATAGGTGGATTGATAAGAAAGATAATACTTTTGAGATTAGTGGGTGTTCAAAAACTAATAAGGTGAAATTTGTTGCTGCTACATTTCATGATGGTGCACTGAGATGGTGGAATAACCAAGTGACTACTTTAGGATTAGTTGTGGCTAATGGTAGGACATGGACCGTGACTAAAGGACTATTGACTGCTAGGTTTTTCCCTGAGAAGGAACTAGGACAGTTGGTATCTGAATTTAGGCAGTTAGTGCTAAGGGACGATGTTATTACTGCTTACTAGGAAATTTTTTGAGCTATATTTGCTATGTCTAGATACTTTTGTGAATGACTGTAAGGCAAGGAAGCAGTACATTAGAGGATTGTCTAGGTGATATCAAGGGTGAGATTATTTCTTCAAAACCTGAATCTTTCGATGAAGCTGTTCAGATGGCGCATGATTTAATGGAGGTGAAAGTGCAAGATAGGAAAGATAGTACTGTTGAAAAAAATAAGAGAAAGTGGGAATCTTCTTAGTCCAACCAGAATCGAGGTTAGAATCGTGGGGATTATAGTAATAACAATAACTAACGATAGAACCGAAACCAGTATTTAAACTATGGAAGGAATGATGGAATTCGTGCTGCCACTGTGTCTGGAAGTAACAAGATAAATCTAAGGTGTGTTTGTTGTACTCTATACCATGTAGGTAATTTTCCACATTTGCAACTAGAGTTAGGACAACCTGGCCATAAATCTGCTAAGTGTAGAACAAGAGGATTAGTCACTGGAATTAGTACCCCTGGAGTAGTGATATGATTTAGCCATGGCGAGAAAGGACACAAGCAAGGGAATTGTCCAAGGAAAGGAAATTGACAAGGTAGGAATACTGCCGCTCTGGCTTACCTTTGAATGATGCTGACAAACCTTAAGGTCTGAATGTTGTAAATGGTATATTCCTATTTGATGTTCATAATGTTAGTATATTATTTGATTTCAGATCAGATAGAAACTGTAAAAATGTAAAGATTCATTTGTTTTATCAATAGAGAATTAATAAGATTGACAATTAACTATGATGTGGAATTAACCGATAGAAAAGTTGTTAGTATTAGTTCTATACTAAGAGTGTGTTCCTTGAATTTAGGAAGGTAGGTGTTTAGTATCGACTTGATGCTCAAAGAGTTGGAATCTTTAGATGTAGATTTTTAGGTATGAATGGGTTAGTTATACGTATTGCTGATGCTTGAGATTGAACCGATCTTCACCATAAATTGATAGCTGCCGGTTTAGATTTGCTGAGAAACTGAGTGTTGACTGTGAAAGGTGATTGAGTGAACTTTCCGTTTGAGAAGTATCTTGTTTAGAAACAAGGAGGTATGTGGAAGCGGGATATGATGTATTTCTGGCTCAGGTAATTAGTGATAGGGTAGTTGAGGAGAAGTTGGGAGATATGTTAATGATTCGAGAGTATTCTGAAATTTTCTTGAAATATTTCCGAGTTGCTGTCGTCTTGTGAAGAGGAATTCGTTTCGATTGAGTATCGTAAGCGATAGGTGTAATGCTTCTCCGTTTTGTTGAGTAGTATTTTTATGTCTTATCATTTGGCACCGTCAGAGTGGAATGAGTTATCCGGTCAACTACGAGAAGTGATGGATAAGGGATGTATTAGATTAAGTTTCGTTACAGTGATGATCGTCTGTGTTGTTTGTCAAGAAAGATGGTTCTTTTCAAATGTGTATTGATTATTGAGAGCTTAACAAATTGACAGTCAAGAATCGGTATCGATTACCGCGGATTGATGATTTGTTTGATCCTTGCAACTGGTCTGGATCCAATGTGTACTCAAAGATGGCTTTGAGGCCTGGTTATCATTAACTGAGACTTAGGGAAGAAGATGTTCCTATAGTTGTTTTTCGTACTTGATGTGGGTACTTTAAGTTTCAAGTGATGTTTTTGGAATTAACGAACGCGTTTGCCGTATTAATGAACCTGGTGAATCATGTGTGTGAGTTGCATTAGGATGAGTTAGTCATTATATCTATCGACGATATTCTATTTTATTACAAGAGGAAAGGAAGAACTTAAATAACATATGAGGATAATTTTGGGATTGTTGGAAAAAGAGAAATTGTATGTAAAGTTCCCTATGTGTGAATATTGGTTGAAATATTTATGTTTTCTAAGGCAATTGATTGACAACAAAGGTATTCGTGAAGATCATGTCAAGATTGAAATGATTAAGGATCGGTCGGTACCAACGACGTTGACGGAAATCTGTTAATTCCTTGGTCTAAGTTGGAAATAATCGGAGGTTTACCGAAAGGTTTTCACTGATTGTTGAACCATTGATTAAGCTAACTAAGAAGAATTGGATGTGTGAGTCCCACTTATACATCTAAATTGTAAGTTTCAAGATCTGATCCATATCAGATGAGGAAGCTATATTCTGAACACTGAAGGGTAAGTTGTGTTCTGCACCGATGTTGTCATTGTTGGAAGGATCTAAAGGATTTATAGTTTGTTGTGATGTGTTTCATAAGGGTTATGTAGTTGTGGTGTTTGCTTTGAGGTTGTAGAAATATTACTTGAATGGAATCAAGCGTGTAATAATTAAGGATCATAAGAGTTGCTTCATAATTAATTTCCTGGGATGATAAAGGAAATGAGTAGAGGATCACAAGTTATATATTTTGAGTACTTGAGTATGTTGATGGTTATGATTGTGAGTGATTATGATTACGAGATTCGCTACCATCCGGGAAAGGCGAATGTGGTAGCTGATGCACTTATCAGGAAGAAAAAGGAAAAAGACACTAGCATTTGAGTTTTGGTGATGACAAGAAGTGTGGACTTGATAGAAAGGATATTGAAGTTTGGAGTTAGTGGTCTGATTTGAGAAAAATGTCAAGGTAAGTGGTTTCAACATTTTTTCAAACTTATGGAATGGATTTTGTTGTAAAGTCAAGTGAGACATGGAATATTGAGCCCTCCTAACATAACTGAATTGAGGGAGTGAGACTTAGTGATGAAGGAATCTCACAAGTCAAGTAATCGATACATTTTGGTTTGGGTAAAGGCAAAAGTTGAGTTGAGTACTCTGTGTTATACAGAGAATGACGTACAGAATGAAAGGACAATTCAAACATTGGATGATATACTTGTTCGTGTATGATTGACTTAGGAATTGTTAGAGTTCTTATACGACAACGGTTGTCATGCTAGTAAAGAGGTTGTACTGTTTGAAGGTCCATAAAGAACTTTAATTTGTGAAGGGTAAAGATCGTGAATTACGGACGTAAGTTAGGTTTTCGGTGCATTACTGAAATGTGGGTGGAATGAAATGACTGAACTAGAACTGATGTTGGTAACTATTGATAAGATTGTATAGGTTAAGGATCGTTTATTAGTAACAAGGAGTTGTCAGAATAGTTATGTTGGCAATCGAAGGAAATCGATGGAGTTTGAAATTGGGAAACGTGGTTATGCTTAAGGTGTCGTTATGAAGGGAGAAATTTGTTTTGGGAACAACAAGGAAAGAATTCAACTTGAAGATAAGTTTCTTTTCATAGAAAGAACTGTGAAGAGTTCTTATGAGGTCGAAACATAATGAGAATTATATTGTGAAGATACAAGAATTCTAGGAATGGAGCTGAATTCACGAAGGAAGCGTGAGGATTTCTATACGGAAAAGAGTTCTCATTTGTTCTAGAAGTACGAAATGTGAGTATAAGAGGGGTTGAGCGCCAAGGACGTCGCTCTCTTTTAGGAGGGAAGGATGTGACAACCCGAACCCGAGGTCATTATCTAATATTATTTAATATTATTTTACGAATAATTTTGAAATTTTTTTATGAGTTTGAATGATATGAGGGTTGATGGTTTTATTTAAAACCGACGTTGGAAGTCTTATTTTTACCTTTTTACTAATAGCGAGGATTATTAGTGATCACGATATCGACGGATGCCCGAGATTTTATGTTTTATTATTTGTTGTCTCGATGTTTATATTTTTGATGTTTTAATTTTAATTGCGTATTAAGTCGAACCGGGATCATATTATTATCATGTTTTGAGTGCGTTATAACTTTTGAAAAGTATTTTTACGAAACCCGAGCCTCGTAAATATTTTCAAAATTAACGATTTATATTTCCTACCTTTTAAACTATGTAATTTCATTTTTGGACCAAAACTATCACAAATTAGCAAAAATAACCCTCCAAGCACACTATATAAACATTTTCCGCTTACAAAAACACATACAAAATGTGTGAACAAGAAATCAAACCCACCCCCTCTCTCTTCCCTTTTCTAGCCGTCACCCCTACCCCTTTACCATCAAAATTCATCAAATTTTTAGTATGATCTAATCAAAAAGAAGGCAAGACCCATTTCTAAAATTTCAAGGAGATCATTTTGGTGTAAAAATTTACAACATGCAACAACTTTTGAATTTTTGGTATGATCCATGGTGGTTTGATCTATTTTCTTGTTATATAGTTGTTGTTAATGTTATTATATATATATTTTAAGTATTGCATGTTTGGATTTTTGAGTGGGTAAATTTTTGAATGATTATACAAGGGTGTTATGGGTTAGATTAATTGTTTAAGATGATTGTGGGGTGTTATTAGGAGTATAAGATTGATTAAAATGGGTTGGAATATTGAGTTAGTATGATTTTTAAAAAGGTAATTTAGATCAGTGGGAAAAACGTAAATTTTGGGTACCATACTGTTTGAAAATGGTAATACTAATTGCACAGGGTTGTAGAGAATTTTGTTAGCTTCGATTTGATATAAAGTAGAGCTTCTAGCTCCAAATGAGCGAGAAGTTATGATGATTTGATTATTCGTGTACCGGGAGACGAGTATCGACACAATCCGAAGTTGTTGTCGATATTTGGATCGAATCTCGGGGACAACAGAATGAGTTGTGAAAATGATCAAGGTATGATGTTGGGTTCTAAACTTATGGTTGTGAGTCTATTTTCATACTCAAGTGTCGGATTTGTAAATGGGATATTTAGAATGGTCAAAATGGTTGTATGAGTCGGTGACGTAAAACTGTCCGGTTTTTGTAGTTCGAAGATGTGTCTGGCAGGGAACTTTAAAAGTAAAATCTTTTGATGGGCTTTTAAGAGGACTTTCTATATATAGTAAGTGATATTTCTGAGTAGTATCATAAGTATTTGACGTGTTTAAGTGGGGTAAATGAGCTCGTACATTTGGTATATTCTAACACCCCCAATTTACATTGCGCAGCGAAAATACACAATTGGGTGCTAGACACAAGCATCATCACACAAGATATATTGAACGACTCAAAATGGAGACGTTTACACATAATTATAAACAAGATTATTATAAATGGTCTAAAACAGAGATTTCAACCCATAAATGTACTGACACGATACCAGAGTAAAGCGTTTTGTCCCCATGGATCTCGACCAACAACCAACAAGTTTAGTACAGTACATCAACATGAAATAAATTGTTCAACATTTAAAAAGGTAGAAACGGTTTAGACCAACATTCTTCCAAAAGCCAAGCCACAACCTCCACAGCAAAGCTCCATGCTCCATCACTTCCTATTACCTGAAATACATGCATAAAACGAGTCAACAATAATGTTGAGCGAGACTATAGGTTTATCAAATCACATTTAAACACAAGAAGAAAAATCAATCATAATCATTTATAGAATTGTCGTACACACAATCTATATTCAAGGCAGTAATAATAATGATAAATAAACATTGTATTTAATCTCATGACACCGACCCCTTAACCAATAGTCACCCACGCCAAATGCCGACATGACTAGAATAAAACCATTGCCCCTCTAGGGTATTAGTTGCTAGAATACCACAATCTTATTCACGTAAAATTATCCTTCCCAGCGGGTTACTCAACGTAATGCCCTGGTCTCAGATAGGGTGGTCAACCCAATAGTACTACCATTAGAATAAGCGGCTATTCCTGACTCACAACATCAAGTCGAAGATAGTTAACGGCTCATGAATTTAGGGTCTTTAGCAACAAGTTACTCAATACAATAAAATCAACTTTAGGCAACATTCAGGTTTAACAATTACTCATGACTTGTGTTCATTTAATTTCAAATAGCATGTATCCCCCTCGCGGGTATTAATATCATTAAAACGAGTAGAAAGCGAGGCTATAGACTCACCTTAGTATAAGAGATCTAGCGAGATGATCGTCGACGGTAATGGATGCCTTTCAAACACGAGAACCGCTACCTATCAAATAAGGCGCGTTCGTTAAATAATGACTCGAGAAATAAATCATACATAATAACATCAAACTCAAACTCATAAAGTCACGATAAACTCGAGAGAAAACGATATAAATAACTTCATTATACTTTACTACACATTTACTTAACCATTTTATACTTTTTACAAAGTTCGCCGGTACATACTACATGTACTAGCTTATATACCCCTTTTAAACTCGTCAACCGTTTATGAAACGACTTGATAAACTAAATTACTATATATAGAATTTCCTCTTACAATTTTATCAAATAATATTACTCTTAAAGTACTTTACCCGACTCATTTTCAAACTACAAAATCCGGACAGATTTACGTTAATTTTTCATACAACCGTTTTAACTTATTTAAACGACTCCGTTTACAAAACCGACTCTCGGGTTTTAAAGTAAACTCAACCTAATAAGTAAAAACCTCATTATCAGTAGGTTAAATTTTTCAAAACATCCCTTTAGAGTCCCCGGGATTCGATCCAAATATCGACAACAACTACTTGTAGTGCCGATACTCGTCTCCCGGTACATGATCATTCAAAACATCATAACTTCGCGCTCGTTTTGAGCTAGAAGCTCTACCTTATATCAAATAGAAGCTAAGAAAATTATCTACAACCCTAGGCTATAATTTAAGCCATTTTCAAAACATAAAAATTGGGATTTTACCTTTTACTTACTGTTGTAAAATGACTACTTAAAACTTGTACAAAATTAACTTTTTGATAAAAACCAACCATGAAAATGATCATTACTATGCCCTAATATCATCATACATCAATCATAACATCTAAATCATAATCAAAATAAAAATCATAAGATCAAAATGAAGTTTCTAACAAGATTTTTAGCACAAACCACCATGGATCATCATGATAATGCCATGCATGATCATATCTCCTACCTACCAACATCATAAAAAAAAGTTGCTTGCATTTAAGAAATTCTTACACCAATGTGATCCTTATGCAAAAATAAGGTTGGGTATTGTGTTAATTTATCTCATAACATCATAATTTGGAAGTTAAAATTGATCAAAGGTGGTGTTTTGGGTTGATGAAGGTCACGGCAAGAAGAAAGAAGAAAGAGAGAGAAAAGAAAAAAAAATTGTGAGAGGATTGTGTGTTTAAAAAAAATAAAATCTTATATATAGTGGTGTAGGGACCTAGTTGCAATTTAATGAAAGTTGTGGCTAGAAATGTAAATAGTTAGCTAAAAAGCGGGAAATAAGTATTAGTCAATTTTCAAAATATTTACGGGGCTCGGGTTTCATAAAGATACTTTTAAAAATTTAAAACGTACCTCAAAAATAATAATATCGACTCTCGACTCGACTTAACACGTCATTTAAAATAAAACCTCGAAAATAATAAAAATCGAACAACCGACAATAAAACGTAAAATATTTGGCATCCATCGACATCACGCTTGCTAATACTCCTTATACTTAATAAATATTAAATATAGACCTTCTAACATCGGTTTAAACTTAAACCTTCAAAAATAAATATCGTTCAAACTCGTCCAAAAATTTCAAAAATAATCGTAAAATAAGATTAAGTAATGACCTCGATTTTGGGTTGTCACATCCCCCCCTTCTTAAAAGAAGCGATGTCCGCGGCGCTTAATCCTTCCTAAACAAATGAGGATACTTGTCCTTAAAGAAATCCTCACGTTCCCACGTAAACTCTGGCCCACGTCTAGAGTTCCATCTCACTTTCACAATCGGAATTCTACTATGCTTCAACTTCTTAACTTCCCTATCTATTATCTCTACAGGTTCCTCTATAAAATGCAACTTATCATCAAGTTGAATTTCCTCCAATGGAATCACCACATCCCTTTCAGCTAAACACTTCTTCAGATTAGACACATGAAAAGTATTATAAATAGCCTTAAGCTCATCAGGCAATTCTAACTTATAAGCCACCAATCCAATCCTTTGGATAATCTTAAATGGTCCAATAAATCTCGGGCTCAACTTTCCTCTCTTTCCAAAACGTATTACTCCTTTCCATGGAGATACTTTCAACATAACCATGTCTCCTACTTCAAACTCCAACGGTTTCCTTCTGTTATCAGCATAACTCTTTTGTCTACTTCTGGCAGATAACAAACGCTTCTTAATTTGCACAATCTTCTCAGTCGTCTCAAATATCATTTCAGGCCCAGTCAATTGACTTTCTCCTACCTCACTCCAACACATTGGAGATCTACACTTACGTCCATACAAAGCTCCAAATGGAGCGGCTTTAATACTTGAATGATAACTATTGTTGTATGAAAATTCAACCAATGGCAAATGCTTATCCCAACCATTTCCAAAATCAATCACACATGCACGAAGCATATCCTCTAACGTTTGAATCGTTCTTTCACTTTGTTCATCAGTTTCCGGATGATATGCTGTACTTAAACATAACTCCGTTCCCATCGCTTTCTGCAAAGACTTCCAAAATTCTGAAGTAAACCTACTATCACGATCAGAAATTATCGACAAAGGCACACCATGTCGACAAACAATCTCCTTCACATACACTGTTGTTAACCTCTCCATACTATCTGTCTTCTTCATCGACAAAAAGTGAGCAGACTTAGTCAATCTATCTACAATCACCCATATCATATCACTACCATTTGCAGTCCTTGGAAAACCTGTCACAAAATCCATACTAATCTTCTTCCATTTCCACTCAGTAATCTCATGTTGCACTAATAATCCAGACGGTTTCTTATGTTCAGCCTTCACCTTCGCACAAGTTAGACACTTATTAACATACTGTGCTATATCTGCCTTCATATTCGGCCACCAATAAACTCTCTTAAGATCTTGATACATCTTGTCCGATCCAGGATGTATTGAATACTTCGACTTATGAGATTCATTCATCACCAAATCTCGCACCCCTAACGAATCTTCCTCAGACGGACACAAACGGTAACCAAATCCTATTCTTAAAATACCTCAATCCATTCGACCTTACTTCAAACAAAGGTTTCAACATTCTACCCAAATTTTCTGCCTCACCGTTCTCTTCCTTCAAACCATTAGTTTGGGCTTTCAATATCTCTTCTATCAAATCAACACTTTCCAACATCGTCAAAGCTCTAACTCTTATAGACTTATCTCTTTCCTTTCTACTAAGTGCATCAGCTACCACATTCGCTTTACCAGGATGGTAACGAATCTCGCAGTCATAATCACTCAGCAACTCAACCCATCTCCTTTGCCTCATATTCAATTCCTTTTGATCCAAAATATATTGCAAACTCTTATGATCAGTGAAAACCACACACTTGGTTCCATACAAGTAGTGTCTCCACAGCTTCAAAGCAAAAATAACAGCCCCAAGTTCTAAATCATGCGTAGTGTAATTCTCTTCATGCTTCCTTAATTGTCTCGACGCATCCGCTATTACTTTCTCCCTTTGCATCAATACAGCTCCAAATCCTTTATGAGACACGTCACAGTACACTACAAAATCCTCAGATCCTTCTGGAAAAGACAATATCGGCGCAGAATACAACTTATCCTTCAACATACTAAATGCAGATTCCTCTTCCAATCCCCATTCAAACACTCTATTCTTCTCCGTAAGATTAGTCAACGGTTTAGCAATTAGTGAAAAATTCTCGATAAACCTTCTATAATACCCAGCCAAACCAAGAAATTGGCGAACTTCAGTCGGCGTCTTCAGCACTGACCAATCCTTAATTGCCTCAATCTTAGCAGGATCCATACGAACACCTTCACTATCAATCACGTGCCCAAAAAATTGCACTGATTTCAACCAAAATTCACACTTAAATAATTTCGCATACAACTTCTCCTTCTTCAACAATTCCAAAATTGTTCTCAAATGCTTCTCATGTTCCTCTTCACTCTTGGAATAAACGAGAATATCATCAATGAATACGATAACAAACTCATCCAAATACGGCTTACATACACGATTCATCAAATCCATAAATACAGCAGGCGCATTTGTTAATCCAAAAGGCATCACTTGAAATTTGAAATGTCCATATCGAGTACGGAAAGCTGTTATAGGAATATCTTCTTTCCTAACTCTCAGTTGATGATACCCAGATCTCAAATCGATCTTCGAGTATACACATGACCCTTGCAACTGATCGAACAAATCATCAATCCTTGGTAGTGGATACCGATTCTTGACAGTCAATTTGTTAAGCTCTATGTAATCAATACACATTCTAAAAGAACCATCTTTCTTCCTAACAAACAAAACAGGCGCACCCCACGGCGACGAACTTGGTCCAATAAATCCCTTATCCATCAATTCCTTCAATTGATCAAATAATTCTTTCATCTCAGATGGAGCTAAACGATACGGTGCACGAGCAACAGGCGCAGCACCCGACACTAAATCGATACGAAACTCAACTTCACGATGCGGCGGTAATCCTGGCAATTCCTCAGGGAAAACCTCAGGATACTCTCTAATCACAGGCACATCCTCCAATTTCCTTTCATTCACACCATCATTACTTATCTGTGCAAGAAACACATCACAACCTGCTTCTATATACCTCATCATCTTTAAACAAGAAACAACTCTCAAATGAGACGTACATTCATCACCTTTCACCGTCAATACCCTATTCCTTAGCGGTATCTGAACTAATCTTTCTCCACAAACAATTACTGCACCATTACCAACTAACCAATCCATTCCAACAATCACGTCAAAAGATCCTAATTCTATGGGCATCAAATCAATACTAAACACATAATTACCTAACTTTAAGGAACAACCTTTCAGTATAGAACTAGTGCTTACAACCTTACCATCAGCTAACTCCACATTATAACTAGTTATCAATCTTACTGGTTCTCTATCCAATTGCTGACTGAATCTAACATCTACGAAACTTCTATCGGATCCAGAATCAAACAACACACTAGCATAACAAGCATCAAGTAAGAACGTACCAGTCACCACGTTCGGCCCTTGAGGTTTGTCAGCATCTCCCACGACATAGGCTGGAGCAGCATTCCCAGCAGCAACAGCAGCAACATTGCCTCCCTGTCGTATGCCAACCCTCGGACAGTTCCCCTGCTTATGTCCACGGCCTCCACATCCAGAACAGTAAACTACCTTGACAGCATTAGCCCCAGTGGCTACACCCTTGTTTCTACAATCTGCCATCTTATGTCCGGCCTTCCCACACTTGTTGCAAGCAGGTGGACAATTTCCAACATGTACCGATTACACCGACCACACTTCGGATTTACCTTGTTACCTTGATTTCCTGTGGCAGCACGAACACCATCATTCCTTCTCAAATTGTATTGTTGATTCCTATTCGGTCCTTGGTTATTGTTATTACGATAACCACCTCGATTCTTCCCTTGGCTAGAGTGTGCAGCTTCCCATTTTCTCTTATCCCTTCAGCAATATTATCCTTTCGATCCTACAGCTTTACATCCATTAAAGCATGTGCCATTTGAACAGCTTCATCAAATGACTTGGGTTTCGACGAAGTAGTTTCTCCCTTGATATTACTAGATAAACCCCGAATATACTACTTCATCTTCTTACGGTCATCAACAAACGCATCAGGACACAACAAACATAAATCAGAAAACCTCCTTGTATAAGCTACAATATCATTATTCCTCAACACCAAATGCCTCAATTCATCTTCCAACTGACCTAACTCTTCCTCAGGACAAAACTTAGCAGTCAACAATCCTTTAGTCACCGTCCATGTTCTAGCATTAGCTTCAACCAACCCCACAGTAGCTACTTAACTATTCCACCAACTCAACACATCATCCTGAAAAGTAGCTGCAGCAAATTTCACCTTACTGGCTTCTGAACATCCACTGATTTCAAAAGTACTTTCAATCTTCTCAATCCACCTCCTTAATTCCAATGCACCACCAGTACCACGAAATTGGGTAGGTCCACATTTCATGAAACTAGCATAAGAACATTCCTTTTGAACCTGCTGAACAGCAGCATTACCTCCAGCTTGTCCCGCAACATTTCCTTCTGCTTGTTCATCAGCATTACCTCCAGCCTGATTTCCAGCATTCCCTCCAGCCTGACCAGCAGCATTCCTATTCTCAGCCTCTTGGTTCCTCGCAGCACGTTCAGCTTCCAAAGCTCTAGCGATATCTTTCTCAATCATGGTATTAACAGTAGCAGTCGTCAAGTTAGGCGGCATGTTTACAGGAAACTAACCAAACAACAATTTAGTAAAGTCAGAAAAATGCCTCCCAACTCCTTCCTGTCACCATAACAGAAAAAGAACAAGTAAGTATTCATATCAAGATAAGAAGAAGGATTTCTCTATCAAGATGTAACATGGATACTACATGCACCAACAACACAATTCACAATGAATCATTAACCAATCACAAAAAAAGAACTAATAAGACAAATCATAAGTCATGAAGGTAATTTTGGATTGCTTTGGAAAATCTCCACAAAATTGTGACAAGTAGTGTCACTACAATCCTTCATCACAACACTTAAAGGTCATTAAGTTTCATCACAAGTTAGAGTACGAGTCTACATAAGTTCTATTACAACAAGACCAATTAAAAACAACAACAGAAAGAACTAAACATCACATCCTCGCAGCTTCTTGTACACCGGCTCGTCATCACTGCTGCGATCATCATCCTCTAATTCTTCCTCCACTTTTTCCTTCCCTTTACGACTTCCTCCTTCACTCGGCTTCACCGACACTTAAGCTTCAACCTGACTCGGCACATCACGAATCACAACACCATGACTAGGAAAAGATCTCACCGGCAAACCCCACGCACTCAACCTAGCATTCCTTTCTTGCTCCATACGCAACCTTTCAACTTGTCCACTCAAATTCAACACCATAGACCTCAATCTAACAACCTCATCCATTTCCCTTGCCCTAACAAACTCTGACCTCCTCCCACTACCAACAAACCTTTCAAACTTCTTCTCATTCATCTCAAACCTCCTAATCACACGAGTCTCAACCAAATACCTCTCAAACAATGACCGATCAAACTTCTTTAGAAACTAGAAAATATCATCATAAGACCTAGGACCTGGACAATAAACCTTAGGAATACCATCATGAATAGATCGAGCACTAGCAGCCCTACTCGACTCAACAGGAACATCACCCCTAACAAATGAAATCCCAGGCAAACTACTAATATAAGCATCATAAGTAGGATTCGAAGAACGAACAACCGGTCGCTGACAATCTGGAACAGTCTGTGGCACAACATTGAACCTTGGAACATGACTACCTTGTAACAACTCAGGCTCTGTCTGACCAACTGCAGTAAGTGGAATCCCATCATCTAAAAACTCAAAAGGCTCCTCATCGTCACTAGCACCAAAGTTATCTACTTCCTCACCATCCACTACATTAGTCAAATCAATCCATCCATCCTCACGAGGCAAACCAGCCATTTTCTACAATTATAAGGGTTAAGGATACTTAAGGTCATCGTTAATAAAATAATAATTAGTATGCAATGCTCATGCAGATGTCATACGTTATCCATGCTATGCAACACAATGCAAATGATGTTTATGCAATGCTCGCAAAAAAAATAAATATGATACTGACAAGCACTCAGCGTACTTTCAATAATTCTAATACAATATCGTAGTATTCACTTAATAAATACTCGGGAAATCATTTCAGTTATGAGGGATACATCTACAATGCAAAACAAAACTAAAAGTGATCTTACCGGAGCGTTGCAGAGGAGTTGTGTGCTTTTGAAGAATAAATACTTTCGACACCAAAGTTATAGTTTAGGACAATTTTCAAAATCGACCCAGTTCTCTATAACTTGCAGCTCTGATTACCAATCTCTAACACCCCCAATTTACATTGCGCAGCGGAAATACACAATTAGGTGCTAGACACAAGCATCATCACACAAGATATATTGAACGACTCAAAATGGAGACGTTTACACATAATTATAAACAAGATTATTATAAATGGTCTAAAACAGAGATTTCAACCCATAAATGTACTGACACGATACCAGAGTAAAGCATTATGTCCCCATGGATATCGACCAACAACCAACAAGTTTAGTACAGTACATCAACATGAAATAAATTGTTCAACATTTAAAAAGGTAGAAACGGTTTAGACCAACATTCTTCCAAAAGCCAAGCCACAACCTCCACAGCAAAGCTCCATGCTCCATCACTTCCTATTACCTGAAATACCTGCATAAAACGAGTCAAAAATAATGTTGAGCGAGACTATAGGTTTATCAAATCACATTTGAACACAAGAAGAAAAATCAATCATAATCATTTATAGAATTGTCGTACACATAATCTATATTCAAGGCAGTAATAATACTGATAAACAAACATTGTATTTAAGCTCATGACACCGACCCCTTAACAAATAGTCACCCACGCCAAATGCCGGCATGACTAGAATAAAACCATTGCCCCTCTAGGGTATTAGTTGCTAGAATACCACAATCTTATTCACGTAAAATTATCCTTCCCAGCGGGTTACTCAACGTAATGCCCTGGTCTCAGATAGGGTGGTCAATCCAATAGTACTACCATTAGAATAAGCGGCTATTCCCGACTCACAACATCAAGTCAGAAGATAGTTAACGGCTCATGAATTTAGGGTCTTTAGCAACAAGTTACTCAATACAATAAAATCAACTTTAGGCAACATTCGGGTCTAACAATTACTCATGACTTGTGTTCATTTAATTTCAGATAGCATGTATCCCCCTCGTGGGTATTAAAACCATTAAAACGATTAGAAAGCGAGGCTATAGACTCACCTTAGTATAAGAGATCTAGCGAGATGATCGTCGACGGTAATGGATGCCTTTCAAACACGAGAACCGCTACCTATCAAATAAGGCGCGTTCGTTAAATAATGACTCGAGAAATAAATCATACATAATAACATCAAACTCAAACTCATAAAGTCACGATAAACTCGAGAGAAAACAATATAAATAACTTCATTATACTTTACTACACATTTACTTAACCATTTTATACTTTTTACAAAGTTCGTCGGTACATACTACATGTACTAGCTTATATACCCCTTTTAAACTCGTCAACCGTTTATGAAACGACTCGATAAAATAACTTACTATATATAGAATGTCCTCTTACAAGTTTATCAAATGATATTACTCTTAAAGTACTTTACCCGACTCATTTTCAAACTACAAAATCCGGACAGATTTACGTTAATTTTTCATACAACCGTTTTAACTTATTTAAACGACTCCGTTTACAAAACCGACACTCAGGTTTTAAAGTAAAATCAACCTAATAAGTAAACACCTCATTATCAGTAGGTTACATTTTTCAAAACATCCCTTTAGAGTCCCCGGGATTCGATCCAAATATCGACAACAACTACTTGTAGTGCCGATACTCGTCTCCCGGTACACGATTATCAAAACATCATAACTTCGCGCTCGTTTTGAGCTAGAAGCTCTACCTTATATCAAATCGAAGCTAAGAAAATTATCTACAACCCTAGGCTATAAGTTAAGCCATTTTCAAAACATAAAAATTCGGATTTTACCTTTTCCTTACTGTTGTAAAATGACTACTTAAAACTTGTACAAAATCAACTTTTTGATAAAAACCAACCATGAAAATGATCATTAATATGCCCTAATATCATAATACATCAACCATAACATCTAAATCATAATCAAAATAAAAATCATAAGATCAAAATGAAGTTTCTAACAAGATTTTTAGCACAAACCACCATGGATCATCATGATAATACCATGCATGATCATATCTCCTACCTACCAACATCATAAAAAAAAGTTGCTTGCATGTAAGAAATTCTTACACCAATGTGATCCTTATGCAAAAATAAGGTTGGGTCTTGTGTTAATTTAGCTCATAACATCATAATTTGGAAGTTAAAATTGATCAAAGGTGGTGTTTTAGGTTGATGAAGGTCACGGCAAGAAGAAAGAAGAAAGAGAGAGAAAAGAAAAAAAAAATTGAGTGGATTGTGTGTTTAAAAAAAATTAAATCTTATATATAGTGGTGTATGGACCTAGTTGCAATTTAATGAAAGTTGTGGCTAGAAATGTAAATAGTTAGCTAAAAAGCGGAAAATAACTATTAGTCAATTTTCAAAATATTTACGGGGCTCGGGTTTCATAAAGATACTTTTAAAAATTTAAAATGTACCTCAAAAATAATAATATCGACTCTCGACTCGACTTAACACGTCATTTAAAATAAAACCTCGAAAATAATAAAAATCGAACAACCGACAATAAAACGTAAAATATTTGGCATCCATCGACATCACGCTTGCTAATACTCCTTATACTTAATAAATATTAAATGTAGACCTTCCAACATAGGTTTAAACTTAAACCTTCAAAAATAAATATCGTTCAAACTCATCCAAAAATTTTAAAAATAATCGTAAAATAGGATTAAGTAATGACCTCGATTTTGGGTTGTCACATATGTACCGACAGATTTTTATCGAAAGAATAAACTAATAGAGTAAACATATAGAAGGAAGTAATAGTATCACTTGTATTGTTTTCTTTCGGGTTTGTCGTAATATTATGATTTTGAGTTTGATGTTATTATGTATGGGTTATATTCGAGTTTATTATTAATGAACGCACCTTATTTGATAGGTTGCGGTTTTTATGTTTCTCGGGCATCAACAATCATCGAAGGTCGTCTTGCTACTGCTATTACTCAAGGTGAGTCTATAGCCTCGCTTTTATAATTGTTTAGAATGATTTTAAAACCCGCGAGGGGGATACATGCTATTTGAAAGTAAAATGAATACAAGTCATGATTGATTGTTTGGACCCGAATGTTGCCTGTTGTTGCCTGTTGTTGCCTTGAATTGTATAAGTACCTAAGTTGCAAAAGTCCCTAAATTCATGAGCCGTTAACTATCTTCTGACTTGATGTTGTGAGTTGGGAATAGCCGCTTATTCTAATGATAGTACTATTGGGCTGACGACCCTATCTGAGACCAGGACTTTACGCTAAGTAACCTCTGGGAAGGATAATTTTACGAGAATGAGAATGTGGTATACTTGCAACTGATACCCTAGTAGGGGCACTGGATTTATATAGTCATGCTGGCATTTGGCGTGGGTGACTAAGTTAAGGGGTTAGTTTCATGAGCTTAATACAATTCTATAGCTATTGCTATATGCGATATTGCCTGATTAATAGATTGTATACGTAGCAGTTCTATTAAATGATCTTGGTTGATTTTTCTCTTGTGTTCAAATGATGATTTGGAAAACCTATAGACTCGCTCAACCATTGTGTTGATGATTTTAAGCATGTATTTCAGTTAATTGAAGTTGATGAATTACGGAGCTTGCTGGAGAAGGATTGCGGGTTGCTTTTGTGGTGATTGGTCTAAAACATATTTCTTTCCCTTTTTGTCATAAAAATAATAATGTACGGTCATGTAATTTGGTAAATTGTTTGTTGATTGAATGAAATCTTTGGGGGACCTAAATGTTACTCTGATATTTTTAAAATTGTTTTACTTGGGATCGAAAGTTTTAGACAATGGTTAAATTATATTCTTTTATATTTTAAATGTATCATTTTTAGATTGTTCAAAGTGTTTTGTGTAATGAAGTTTGAGTTTAGCACCCAAATGTGTATTTCCACTGCGCAATGTAATTTGGGGGTGTTAAATCTAGATCCCATATGCCTATTAACCTATACATTTTTCCATTACCTTTCGTTGTGACCTTTTGTGTAGCCTTCTGTTTTACAGTTTTTTCCTCATGTAAGGTACAATCTCTGATAAAATGATTTAGACTACCACAAACATAACATCCTTTTTCTTTTTAAAGAAGATCCAAAAGCTTTTCTGACTTAGTTTTCTTAAAGCCTAACCCTCCCCTCTTGGTGTCACTATTATGTTTTATATTATTATCAATTGCCTTACTAGAAGTTTTTACATGCTTGGGAGCAGAACTAGTCATAGACACATGTCCTTCAGGCACAAATTTGCTCATCAAAGGTGGATAAATAATATTTTTGGTCACAAGAGGTTTATCTTGAGTTAAGGTACTAGAGTATAAATCATTTGACTTAACAATTTTTGATTCATCTAACTCTATACCTGTATCATTACTAGGGGGCATGAAAATTCCTGATAATGGTGGAGGAACTGCCTTCATTCCTTCAGCATACCTATCATTTTCAGGAGTATCATCTGACTCACTAGAACTATCAAAAATTCCCTTTGATGAGTCCTTGTCAGTTAAAGTTATCCCAGGTTGGTCCTCAATATATCCTAGGCCTGATTTATCATAATACCCCATTTAACCAGCTTACCCAATCCTTTAGGGGATCTTTGCCAATGATTAATCACTTCCCTTTCATTATAAAGACTGGCTTTTAAAGCTTCATTTTCTGTTGATACTTTTAAAAGTTGTTTTTCAAAAGCTTTAATTTCTACATCTTTTTCCCTCATTTGAAGAGTCAAAATTTTAATTTTCACTTCATAGTTTTGTTGACCCTTTTTATACAAAACTATATTTTCCTCTAGCTTAGCAACACCTTGTTTAAACACATTTGTTTCTATAATACACGTGTTGACCTTTTGATACTATTCATCTAGTTCTACTTTTAGACTATTAAATTTAAGAATAAAATCTTTAGAACAAGGATGTACCTCAGTATCTTCATGAGAGAGAGCCATCAAACCAAGCTCTTCTTCTTCCTCATCTTCAGCCTAGTTCACCACTCCATCTACAGTTACCAATGCTTTGGTTCCTTTGGGACTCCTGCTGTTTCCTTTTGGAAAGCTTTCAGAAATTCTGGACTGGTTCTATAGTTGTTCTTGGACTTTTGACTGCTACTTTTAGCCTTGTCTCTAGTGCACTCCCTTGCAAAATGTCCATTCCTTCCACAGTTATAGCATTTAACTTTAGACTTGTCATATCCTAATGGTTCGTTAGGATCGACAGTCGTCTTCCTTCCAGTCTTTTTAAAGAACCTATTAGATCTCACGGAGATCATAGCAGCTTGCCATTTGAGATCCATCTCCTCAACATCAGCATCATCCATTTGGAACAAGTCATTGAGAGTCAATCTTGGTCTATAATCTTGTCCAGCAAAGAATGAGAAGGCATCATTGTCACTAAACAATGGTGAAGATCTTCCTTGTGGATTTTGAGATACAAATAGGACTGCCTTCAGTACTTTGGGAGTAAGTACTGCTTGTAAGTCCTCTAGCGGTATTTTGGAAGTAAGTACCGCTACTTGATCCACTAGCGGTATTTTGAAAGTAAGTACCGCCATTACCTTCTAACACAAAAGCCAAGTTAGACTTTGTTGTTGCTATTGCTTTGGTCACCTCAACGCCTTTAACATCCATCTCATAAGCTCTAAGATTGTTGTAGAGATGATCAAAAGGAATTGCATCCAAATCATCCCTTGTGATGAAGTGCATAGACATTGCTTTCCATTCTTGTGGAACACTTCACAAGAATTTTAGATTAGCTTCTTCATTAAGAATTACTAGTCTATAAACTGCCAATTGAATGAGCAACTTGCTGAACCTTCCATAGCCACAATAGATTCCTTCTATACTGGAAATTGAGAAGTTATCTTCTTCATCTTCTTATATTTTTCATTACCTTCAAATCTAAGTTTTATGGCATCCCACATAGCCTTTGCATCCTTGTAGTGATGAAAGCTAGGCAAGATATCTTCTGAAAGTGCCATAGCCAAAGCAGTTCTGGCCTTTCTTTCTTTGATCTCTGCTTGTACCTCCTCAGAAGTCACAGTAGGTAAAGCATATCATGTACCATCAGACACCCAGTGCAACTTCTTAGGTGTATTCCCATTCTTGATAACCTGCCATAAAGTATGATCTTTGTGATTCAAGTAATGTTCCATCTGCATTGCCCATGTCTCATAGTTATCACCTTTGAGAACTGGGAGTTTGACAGCAGAGAGAGTATGGGAAGGTGTTATAGTTATAGAAGTAACTACACCATCTATGTCTTGAACACCTTGTGGTGGTGCAAGATGCACAACTTGAGGTTGTCCCTATGGTATTGGATCAGGATCTAGAATGTCTTCTAAGTGAGGGTCATCACCAACTTGAGACATTGAGTTTTATGAGTGGGGATTTTAGGGTTGTGTTCTTCTTTTTCAGAGTTTCTCAACAAGCTCTGATACCACTTGTTGATCCCTTTGGTTGGATCTGTATTCTGTTAAGAACTAGTATTGTAAAACCCGTATTTAAAAATCGGAATATTTAAATACGCGGTTTAATTTTAATGAACTATATAAGTATAAATTAGTAGACAGAGATATAAATGCAGAAATTTAATACGCCATCCCAGTTTATTTAAATACTATAAACATTACAGTATATTCAGATAATGAATATTTAGTCTCGGAAAATATTACAGATGAACTATTTATTTTTCAGAAATAATTAAACGTTAATAGTAAATATACGCGTAGTCTCAGTTTATTTAAATATCACAAATGATTAATTATTTAGAAAATAATTATTAAGTTACAGAATATATTACGCATGTATCATTATACGAAAAATAATTATCGCGATTCAGAAATAAACACAAGAAATAAAAACAAGTATTCACGACGCTTATATAATAATAAAAAAAAGGAAATAAGAAAAGAAAAGGCCTAAGGGCCGGTTTGTAAAAATTAAAAAGGGAAACAAAACTGGGCTAGGCCCATTTGGCTACAAGTAAAGGGACGGGTATTTACCCTTAGTCACAATCAGATGCAACAAAAAAAAAAAGAAAGAATATTAGGGTTAGTGTAGCCGCCGGGAGAGAAAGAAAAAAAAAAAAAAAAAAAAAAAAAAAAAAAAAAGAGGAAAGAAAGGAAGATCGGTTCATCCCTAATAACGCAAACCAAGGTAATTCCAATCACGTTTCTTTCTTCCTGCTTGTTTTACTCACGATCCCAAACAGGGGCGTCGGGTTTTGGCGAAGTCATGGCAAAACCGAGACCAATTGGTCTCGGTGTGGTGAGTCTGTTGCCAGCCGCGACCCACGTATGTGTTGGGTGATGGTTTTAGCCTGATTCGCAGCCCAGTAACAAACCAAACGGTGGATTTGTGTTGTGGTTACACGAAGGCCGAGAGTTTATTTACTCTCGGGGAGGGGGGCGTTTGTCTTAGTCAGCCGAGAGTCCAACTCTCGGTGGTGTTTTCTTTTGCTCATCCACAAACAAACCCCACAGCAGGGGTGTTTGGCGTTTCAGACAGCAGACAAAAAAACCAATCAGGGGCGTTTGGGTCTAAATTGCAGAAAAGGGGGCGTTTGGGTCTGCCAAGAATGAAGGCAGTGGGAACCACTGCATAAGCAGTGGGAACCACTGCACAGGCGGGGGAAAATGTTAAATAACAGGGGGAACGTATAACTAACAGTGGGAACTTTTCTAACTAACAGTGGGAACTTTTAATACAAGCAGTGGGAATACATTTTATGCGAGGAATTTCTTTAGTTAATTAAATCTTTTTGTAAATAAGTTGTATTAATAAATTTAATAAATTGTTTTATGTTATTACTTAATTAGTAACATAAAATAAATTCTTCTACTTATTTTGAACATGTGATTTGTTTTAACGATTTAAAATTTTAGAAAAACTAAATTTAGAAACCTTTTATTATATCAGACTACTAATTATAGTAATCGGATATATTGCACATTATACCGTATTAGGTATACAGAAAATATGTTAATCAGTAATATTATCGAACACTCGGATTTATCAGTTGATACACATACAGTATATCAAGAATAAAATAAATTAAACTATGAACATATAAGAATCAGAAACAGTAAACCGAAATCAGACGACTTATTTTTCCGTCTATTATTTATGTAGTATCCGTGAGGTCAGATTCGATCCGTCAGCTTTCAGTCTTATTTCATTTCTGGACACGAGGTACGGATTTCCGTCCTTTCAGTAAGGACTTCCTTTCTATGCATGATTAGGATTCCCCGTCTTCAGCCAAATGTTTTCCCCAGTATATGTTTAAATTTATCAGTAATCATGTTAATAACTAAATAAAATTGCCTGAGCATTATATACAAGCACGACCAGTTTATGTACTAGTTACGGAGGTACCGTAACCACGACACTAGAGGCACCGGTGTCGTGACTCACATGCAGGAGAGTGATATCCTGCATCGTCCCACTCAGCTCAGCTTGGCCATTTTATCAGTATTATTAGTGGGGCGTATGGATGCATCCTAGGCTTATAAGTGTTTCATGTTTATCAGGGTGAATGTGGTGTGTGCTCTACATCCTTCACATTGGAGCTGATCCCTCCACCCAACACAGTTATTTAGAGGTCACCCCTCTACAGTTATTTAGAGGTCACCCCTCTACAGCATGACGAGGTCACCCCTCCAGTTATTCATGCACGGTTGTTATAGCACGTGACCTATATAAGCTCTGGCAATTAAAATACAATAAATGCATGTTTTCAGATTTAACAGATAGCAGTTCAGCTTTATTATTTATAAATCAGACTTTACAGATTATACACAGATTTCCGTTGCAACTTTACTTATCAGTCTTATAGCTCCAGTATTTCATCATCCGTTTCATTTCAGTAATACCTTATCATGCTTTATATCCGTTCACTGAGCGTTATGCTCAGCCGTAGTTCCCTTTCATGTTCTAACGGCAGGTACACCAGGACGCTCTTAGGATTCTGAGAGCATGTGCATTTGGATGGAAGCTATCCAGACTTCTTACTTTATGTACTTACATTATTCTGCTTTTGGACATTGTTTAGTCCTTTTCTTCCGTAATTACTTTTCATGTTTTGGGCTTATGTTTGGATTACCGATGTTTGATTCCGGTATTTCCTTTATGGTCAGTTAATGTTTTAGGACATTTACCTTATACTTTGATGACACGCCATAAATACATGTAACGGTCCACTTTTCCAAGTGGGGTGTTACAATTATGGTATCAGAGAGCAAGGTTCGACCTGTAGGCTCTAAAACTTGACCTGTGACTAGTGGGTAGTCACCAGGAATTTCCCAGATTTTGGCGTTGTTATCTTTCATGTTTCACATAGATTATTCAGTCAGTTTTCTTCATTTATCAGTCAAATTTTCTTAAAGTTTTGACTAAGTAAAAGGTTGGTACATAACTAGCCATATTTAGTCGCATATGCTTTTTAGCGAATTTTCGTTTTGGTGAACTGACCATAGGCGTTCACCCTTGCCGTTCAGATTTTGTATTGGTAAACCGACCATAGGCGTTTACCCTTACTCATGACAGATTCATGTTTTCAGTCAAATATCACTTGGTGAACCAGCCATAAACGTTCACCATTTCTCAAGTCAAATTTCATGTTTGTCAGTCAAATGATGTTTTGTGAACCGATCCACAGTTGTTCACCCTTGTCATATCATGACATTCTATAAATTTTGACAAGTATGGATTGGACTTCAGCCATCCATATTTAATACCAGATTATAAATTTCTATACATGACAGTTCTCAGAAAATTTTGACCAGTATGGATCGAACCAGAATAGCCCATACTTAGTCTCATGTTTCCTTCCTTGAAGTACATGGATTGAACCATAGCCGTCCACATCAGCTAATATTACACCTCAGTTGATTTAACTTTTTGTGTTCCTTATAACAGTCAAATTTTCATACCCTCACGTTGAAGTCATCTACATGATGATTCAGTTTCATGTCTCCTTACGAGGATTATGTTTTCAGCAAGGTGATGATGCCTTCAGGCTAAAATATAGAAGGGTTACAGTAAAATCCTATTTCATGATAAATCATGTTCTGGTCTTTATCAATCATGTCTTCTATCTTCATACTGAACGTTGATGAAACTCCATTTAATCATACTTTTTAGCCTCTATACAACCAACATTAAGTCTACACAGAAATTATCAGCCTATCATGTTAAACGTTTCAGTTCAGTTTACTACCGTTTAAATTAATTTATTCCTTGACCATGTCAGACAAGCGACACCAGTATCGATCATCCCATAAAATTTCCACCAGCTCCATGTGCAGTATTCATTTTGTACTTCATGTACAATAGCCAGGTGTACTCCAGGTACCCTACCCCATGGATACTGCTAACCGATCCTCAATCTTTTCAGGCGTCTCCACTTGTCGATATTTTACCAGTTGCTGATGCTGCTCATGAACTGAAGATTTTGCTAGATGCTGATGCCGCTAACACTTTGAAGACCTCACAAATGCGGATGCTGCTGAACGTTGGAGACTTCTAAAGATGTTGATGCCGTTTATACTATGAAGACTGCGGAACGAGGACGAAAACTATTAATTTGAAATTTCTGACAAGAATAAATGCAACCATCAGACATTACCATTCTATTTTATGCTTTTAGCTTCTCAACTAGATGCCCCACTTCACGCAGCTAACCGTTCATTCAGAAGAGTGAGAACCGGAACCCAGCCGGCCACTCAATAGAATAGTTACTGAATCACGGTCATGATAACGACCGTCAGGAAACTGACAGACAAAGTAGTAGTGACAACCACCGTGCTTATAATTACCCAGTCAGTAACCATCGGAACTCCGGCACGGACGTGACCAGAAATACAGAGGTCAGCAGTCTAACCGGTCCGCCAATCCTAGCAATTACCAAAAAATTTCAGCCTTGTTCAAATTCATCTATTAAAAACACGTGCCAAGACATCAGTCAAGATATAGTTCTCAGGTATCATTTCGGAAGACACATATCGGGGCACCAGTCACGGTACACGTCATACGAATCTTTTCTCAAAATACGAGTCAGAACCCATAACTCCAGTATGTTTCTAAATCAGGCCCCCAGAAATTCAGAGTACCCTTTAGAAAGGAGTATGCCCGTCCTATTATGTCACTCATGAATCGGACCATTAAAATTCAGTCACCACACTAGATTATTATTCGTATTAAACACGTAATATTCACTCTGTAAAGTTACAGACGAACCCACTCAGTGGAAGTCGCCACGTTACTCACGTATCCCTATGTCAGCTTTATGTAAATCAGGTAGTTACCTACCTCTCAGCCAGAAAGGAATCCACAGTACCTCCCATGTTTATTAAGTTATCCTTCAGTTAACGACAAGATCCGTCTTACTAATCCCAAATATATTCATTATATTTTCTGCTAGGAAAATCAATACAAGTTGTTTCTGCCTTACAAACGCGTGATTTGTCAGTCTATAGCTACGAAGACTTTTACCTACCTGTTATAAATCCACTTTTGAAATTCCTTAAATTCATGATCAGCAGATTATTCCAGAGTTCCGGATATAATTTCAGAAAGCTTTCAAGAAATTCCTCCCTAACCACGAGACAGAAATTTAACATCGAGCTAGTCTCAAGAATAGAACCTGTTTTTAGAACTCTTTATTGCAAGGCTTCAGCTAAGTTAAAGAGTTGCAGCAATTGCTGCAAAAGTTACCGGAACGAGGCCTTATTTTCCCTAGCGCACCACCAGGAAGTGCACCGTTTCTGTCTATCAGAAAGAAGGTCGGTAACATGAGATCATGTATTGCCCACTAAAAAAAAAATTTGACAATCCCATCATTCTTAATCAATATTTAATCCATAAATAGCAGGTTTATCTGACCTGCTATGAGATCTTAAATATTTTCCAGAACAAAATTGCGACCATGCCACCAGAAGTGGTGAGAGAAGAACATGATGTTTTCCATGACTGCGGTTGCACATATTATAGTCTCTAAAAATTTTAAATTTTATTTCTGAGCTCCCTAATGCTCCAGCTATATTATGGAGTTTATGAATAAATTTTTCTATGATTCTCAGACAAAAGCGTCAGCGTATTCATTTGATCACATTTTGGTATGCTAAATTCTAGAGAAGAATAAGAGAGTCATTTTCTCACAGTTGTATAGAATCTTCGATAGGAGTTATTTGTTTCAAACACAGCTTTCCAGGTAGGAATTTCCAATTGAACAAAGTGGCATTCTGAAACCATGCTACCTTAGCAGAAAGAAATTGCAGGTAATCCTGCGAAGGCGAAGGCCATCACCGGATGGTCCCGACTGGCGCCGGTGAACGAAGTACAAATTTTTCTAGAACTCAACTGACTGCTAATGCAGAGATTGCTGACAGTCATCACAAAAACTCCTTCTATGACTATTCAACCAGATTTCCACCAGAATGTTACATAATCCCAGACAAAACTTTAATAGAACCCGAAACACACATTAATGCAGCTATGTTCATATCTAGATGCCTGACCTACTGCAGGTTCAAGATAGAACACCGACATACTATTACTACAAGTAGAAATTCTAGACCGAAAAGAGACAAGACTCCATGGAGATTGTAATCAGTTTACCACAGACTCAGAGAAAGTATGATGCTATCTAAGTTATCATCAACCATGTAATCAACCTGCGCGTTCTTTCATCCGAAAGGATCACGTAGCAGCAGATCTGTAGAAGATTTTGAAATTCAGCAGTAAATCGTACGAATTCAAGGCATTCCATTGACCATTATATCAGACAGAATTCGTGTTCACGATCAAGTGTAGGTTTACGCCCACTTTAAGTTCATGTTTATTTTCACTTTCACGTTTACGTCTCATTCGCAGTATGATGCTGTTTCAGTTCATCTTTTATGCTATCTCCTGATTTAAGCTCACGTTAGCGTTCATAACATTGTTCACGATCAAGTTCGTGTGCCATTTCACGATACACGTTTCTCAGTTTGTTACCGAGTACGGTTACAGAAAGCTTGGAGAATTAGACTCAAGTTTAGCACAACTATTCCATAACCAGTCAGACGTTTCACATCACGAGTCGTAACGTTTGGCATTCATCCCTCAGTCAGCATACGTTCATGCTATGTTCTAGTATCACGTTCACAGTATGATTCACGTATTACATTCATGATATTTTCCATTCTGAAGCTTCTCATATAATTATGAACCACGTACACAATTGCTCACTCAGCACGTTCAAAATTGTTCACGTAGTTCATCCCTATATTTCAGCATTTTTCTCAGAGATATAGATATTATCTTTTTAGAATATTTACACGTATCGTTTCATGTATCATACATGCTTTAGTTATTCAGTCTATCAGATTTAGAAAATCCATCTTAAATATGGAACCAGAAACTATTCAGCATCATCAGGACGGGTCATCAGGACAAAGATTTTATTTATTATATTAGACCTTTGAAGAAATCGTTTCGAGCGGGAGGCCACTCGAAACAGAGGAGTCCATCCGGACCTCTCATCCCCTTTCCTTAAATAAATCCAGTTAAGTTCTTTCAGTCATGTCATGTTCCATGTTTCCCTTCAGTCATGTCACGTTACATAATCATTTCAGTCATGTCAGGTTTATACCTATCGGCAGCATTATGTCTTAATTAGAAGACAATTCATCCTTCAGCTTAATTATCTTTTCAGTCTACGTGTTCTTTCAGTTCTTATAACTTCATCAGCTTATTACCTTTAATTCGAGGACGAATTTCTCCTTTTTAGAGGGGAAGAATATAAATTGTAAAACCCGGTATAGTCGTATCTTTAATTCGGGGACGAATTATTGTTTTTAGAGGGGAAGAATTGTAAAACCCGTATTTAAAAATCGGAATATTTAAATACGCGGTTTAATTTTAATGAACTATATAAGTATAAATTAGTAGACAGAGATATAAATGCAGAAATTTAATACGCCATCCCAGTTTATTTAAATACTATAAACATTACAGTATATTCAGATAATGAATATTTAGTCTCGGAAAATATTACAGATGAACTATTTATTTTTCAGAAATAATTAAACGTTAATAGTAAATATACGCGTAGTCTCAGTTTATTTAAATATCACAAATGATTAATTATTTAGAAAATAATTATTAAGTTACAGAATATATTACGCATGTATCATTATACGAAAAATAATTATCGCGATTCAGAAATAAACACAAGAAATAAAAACAAGTATTCACGACGCTTATATAATAATAAAAAAAAAGGAAATAAGAAAAGAAAAGGCCTAAGGGCCGGTTTGTAAAAATTAAAAAGGGAAACAAAACTGGGCTAGGCCCATTTGTCTACAAGTAAAGGGACGGGTATTTACCCTTAGTCACAATCAGATGCAACAAAAAAAAAAAAAGAATATTAGGGTTAGTGTAGCCGCCGGGAGAGAAAGAAAAAAAAAAAAAAAAAAAAAAAAAAAAAAGAGGAAAGAAAGGAGGATCGGTTCATCCCTAATCACGCAAACCAAGGTAATTCCAATCACGTTTCTTTCTTCCTGCTTGTTTTACTCACGATCCCAAACAGGGGCGTCGGGTTTTGGCGAAGTCATGGCAAAACCGAGACCAATTGGTCTCGGTGTGGTGAGTCTGTTACCAGCCGCGACCCACGTATGTGTTGGGTGATGGTTTTAGCCTGATTCGCAGCCCAGTAACAAACCAAACGGTGGATTTGTGTTGTGGTTACACGAAGGCCGAGAGTTTATTTACTCTCGGGGAGGGGGGCGTTTGTCTTAGTCAGCCGAGAGTCCAACTCTCGGTGGTGTTTTCTTTTGCTCAGCCACAAACAAACCCCACAGCAGGGGTGTTTGGCGTTTCAGACAGCAGACAAAAAAACCAATCAGGGGCGTTTGGGTCTAAATTGCAGAAAAGGGGGCGTTTGGGTCTGCCAAGAATGAAGGCAGTGGGAACCACTGCATAAGCAGTGGGAACCACTGCACAGGCGGGGGAAAATGTTAAATAACAGGGGGAACGTATAACTAACAGTGGGAACTTTTCTAACTAACAGTGGGAACTTTTAATACAAGCAGTGGGAATACATTTTATGCGAGGAATTTCTTTAGTTAATTAAATCTTTTTGTAAATAAGTTGTATTAATAAATTTAATAAATTGTTTTATGTTATTACTTAATTAGTAACATAAAATAAATTCTTCTACTTATTTTGAACATGTGATTTGTTTTAACGATTTAAAATTTTAGAAAAACTAAATTTAGAAACCTTTTATTATATCAGACTACTAATTATAGTAATCGGATATATTGCACATTATACCGTATTAGGTATACAGAAAATACGTTAATCAGTAATATTATCGAACACTCGGATTTATCAGTTGATACACATACAGTATATCAAGAATAAAATAAATTAAACTATGAACATATAAGAATCAGAAACAGTAAACCGAAATCAGACGACTTATTTTTCCGTCTATTATTTATGTAGTATCCGTGAGGTCAGATTCGATCCGTCAGCTTTCAGTCTTATTTCATTTCTGGACACGAGGTACGGATTTCCGTCCTTTCAGTAAGGACTTCCTTTCTATGCATGATTAGGATTCCCCGTCTTCAGCCAAATGTTTTCCCCAGTATATGTTTAAATTTATCAGTAATCATGTTAATAACTAAATAAAATTGCCTGAGCATTATATACAAGCACGACCAGTTTATGTACTAGTTACGGAGGTACCGTAA
Source organism: Glebionis coronaria (assembly GCA_025667525.1). Classification (NCBI taxonomy): domain Eukaryota; kingdom Viridiplantae; phylum Streptophyta; class Magnoliopsida; order Asterales; family Asteraceae; genus Glebionis; species Glebionis coronaria. Next base: position 499,807,004 of record CM046877.1, read on the forward strand.
CCACGGCACTAGTGGCACCGGTGTCGTGACTCACATGCAGGAGAGTGATATCCTGCATCGTCCCACTCAGCTCAGCTTGGCCATTTTATCAGTATTATTAGTGGGGCGTATGGATGCATCCTAGGCTTATAAGTGTTTCATGTTTATCAGGGTGAATGTGGTGTGTGCTCTACATCCTTCACATTGGAGCTGATCCCTCCACCCAGCACAGTTATTTAGAGGTCACCCCTCTACAGTTATTTAGAGGTCACCCCTCTACAGCATGACGAGGTCACCCCTCCAGTTATTCATGCACGGTTGTTATAGCACGTGACCTATATAAGCTCTGGCAATTAAAATACAATAAAGGCATGTTTTCAGATTTAACAGATAGCAGTTCAGCTTTATTATTTATAAATCAGACTTTACAGATTATACACAGATTTCCGTTGCAACTTTACTTATCAGTCTTATAGCTCCAGTATTTCATCATCCGTTTCATTTCAGTAATACCTTATCATGCTTTACATCCGTTCACTGAGCGTTATGCTCAGCCGTAGTTCCCTTTCATGTTCTAACGGCAGGTACACCAGGACGCTCTTAGGATTCTGAGAGCATGTGCATTTGGATGGAAGCTATCCAGACTTCTTACTTTATGTACTTACATTATTCTGCTTTTGGACATTGTTTAGTCCTTTTCTTCCGTAATTACTTTTCATGTTTTGGGCTTATGTTTGGATTGCCGATGTTTGATTCCGGTATTTCCTTTATGGTCAGTTAATGTTTTAGGACATTTACCTTATACTTTGATGACACGCCATAAATACATGTAACGGTCCACTTTTCCAAGTGGGGTGTTACAAGTATAGTAGTTTGTAATCAAACTAAAACACTCTGAGAACTCTTACTAAACTAAATAAGTTATGCGGAATCTAACTTATAAAGCACAGAAGAACAAAATTACTTTTAACTATTCGATTCTCTTATTAATTGACTTGAATGAGGTACATTAATGTCATCGTACCTATGTTCCTTTTACAGAGTAAGGAACCATAGAATCCTTAGAATATTCTATAAAGATAAGTATATCACACACGATATATTATCAATATTCTAACTATTAAGTATATTGATGAGATGACATTTATACATGATCTCATCGTTCTTTTCGGGCTTTAAATGCATAAAATGTTATCAAAATACGCTATATACGCTTGTGTTTGTTTATTGTGTATTTTAGGTATGGATATCGTGAAAAATACAAAAGATCACAAGAAACAAGGAAAAATGAACACGAGAAATGAAGCCGCACAATGAACCGGGCCCTAGTTTGTGGTTTATCAAAGAAAAACCCTTGAAGACTTGAAGATGTGCAAGATTGATCCCTCATCTATGAAGAAATGACACTTAATACCCTTGCATATTAATAATTACAAGTTTGGTCCCTTAAGTTTGTCAAAATTACAAAAAGGTCCTCCAGGTTTGAAGAATTGGCAAGTTTAGTCCCTCAACAAATCTTAATTGTCAATAATGGTCCCTCATGAAGTCAAAGATCAAAGAAGACCCTTGAAGTTCAAGAAAATTACACATTTAGTCCTTTAAAAATGGATTAAACATCAAAAGGGCTAATTGTGTAAATATGCCAAAGTTATAAAAGCCTTGTGGCCAAACTATGAATTTAGAAACTTCATTAACAAAGGAAAACGAGTTTGCAAGCTGAAAAAACTTTGTTTACAACCTTTTCCAAAGACTGAGGAGCAAAGTTGCCACAAACCAAACATTCAAAAGATTATTGCGCCAAACACATTACTTTCCACTGATTTCGGATCAAAGGGAGTTACTATTCACCCCAAGAACCCAGTAACTCCTTCCCCTTAAACAAAGGGTAAATTGAAATTACCTAGTCCCACGCTTGATTCACCTCACCCCAAAATCATCCCACACCAAGTATCCCAAATCCCACTACCCAAAGGACCCTACCATTCAACCCGTTAACCAATCACATGACACCCTCATCTCCAACCAATCCTATGTGGCAAGATCAATGTTTTAAGGTTACTACTTGGTCCCCAAGCACAAAATGAACGTCCAAGATCAAATTTGACAACTCATCAACAACAAACGCGTCTAGAAGCTCAAGGGCATATTTGAGATTTCATAGCTAGGGTTTCTCATGTATTTTGCATCTAGAATCGTCTATGTTAGTCTATAAAAGGAGATCTCAACATGTGAGAGTCCCTTTGTTCAAGATTTTAGCTAAATCCTTCTAATTCCTTTTTATGAAATAAAAGTTTGAATTTCTAAAAATTGTGATTTCCTTTTATGTTTTTGTAAAAGTTTGGTGTTTGATTAGCTAAAGTCTGAGTGCCATAATCTGTTTCTTGGTTTTTGAGGAAAGGTTTTATGGTTTAAAACTCTTGTTTTAAAAAAAAATCAGTTTTCATTGTTTTTAGTTCATCTTTGTGTTTGTTGTTCTTAGCAGGTACAAGGAAGCTGGTGCTTGTTTAGCTAACACCTAAGCTCACACATCCCAAAGCATGGATGTATGTTTTGGAGGAGCACATCTCTAAACTCTTTGTACTTTCCTAAATTTTTATGCTATATTGTTGAATCTGAGATTTGGTTTGTGAATCTGTGTTATTGTAGTTGGATCTTGTGTTTTGAGGTTTGTTTGTTGATACTAGGTTGATTTGGGCTTGATTTGTGGGTTAAATCTGAATAATCCTTTGAAAATTTGTTAAATCAGATTATTAAGGGGTGTTTGGGTTAACTGCATAGTCTGGTCTTGGGTTAATTTGACTAGGTGTACTTGGGTGTTTATTGTTTGTTCTTGTTTCCTAAGTGCTATTTGGTGTTTATCTGCAAGCTTTGAGGTTTGAATAACCCTAATCCATCAAAAGGCTATAAAATCTGTTTTACTTGTTGATTTTGACTACAATTTTGGGGACAACTAGATCTAAGGGTAGACTAGGGTTAACTAGTGCTAAGTCTTAGTTAATTCAACCAGGGACAGGGATTTAAGGGTTTGAAATTGGATTTGTGGTCATTTAGATCAGCAAAAGGATTTTGTGTTCTTAGTTTGTTCATCAGTCAACTTTTGTTCTTGAATCTTCTTCTAATCTTTGAATTAGTGTTTGAAACAAGTTTATTTGTGCTTATTGGACTTTATTACAGCTTGTGTATGCATCTGGTTCATTTTGGTTGGCTTATTCATGCTTAAACTGCTTATTTGTTCATATTTGCTTATTTTCCAAGTCTGGGACATATCTGGTGACTGTTTGCTTATTCTATGCTTATTGGCTGAGTGATTTCGTGATTTCTTGCTTGATATTGACTCCTTACAACTCACTGGTTGTAAGGGTGCCCTTGTTATCCATTGAATCCAACTAGAACTCTCTAAATCTTCAAGTCAAATAGTCAAAGCTGTGGGAACTCCTTTCCCCTGCCGCTAGCCACTCCTAGTGTTATTTTGCATTAAGCTTATCAATAAGCTATTCTAGCTTAGTTTAACCTGCAACAAATTTAATTTTGTAATAGGTGTTCCTTATTTGACCCATTTGTTCATACTGGAGCATTTGGGTGGTTGACTTTAAGGTTTGACTAGAAAACCAACTCCTTTGACTTTTACATAAGTACTTATCAGCTTATTTAGCTTATTTGGCTTGGCTTATTGAACTTTTCTTGATTAATTTGTCTTAATTAAGTCATTTAGAGTCTTTTGCAACTTGAATCAAGGTCTGAGGTGGTCTAAATCTCTAAGTCGACTATTTTGTCTTTTAGTGGATTTTTACTTTGCTTATTTTTGGCTTATTGGTTGTGCTTTTTGAAAATTTCTTTTCACGGATCTCTTAGGCATCTTAAAAGAAGGTTTTGTGTCAAATTAGAGCTTATGGCATTGGCTTATAGCTTAATGGGCCAAAAAGCCCATTAAGAATAAGTTGTTGTTCAATTAAGCTGTGATAAGCTAACATTCTGCTTTTGGGCCTTCAGACTTTTGTGTTTAGAATTGAATTTTAAGTTAGACTGGTGATTTTCAGCTTATTTGGTTGAGTTGAATCTTATTGGGCCAAAAAGCCCAATAAGTTGGTCTGTTTTAGTTTTTATCCCATTTGGGGCCCAATAGGGGTATTTTGGTAATTTCACTTTCATTTTCTGTTTATTTAGGTTAAATAAACTAGTTTGCAAGTTTTTAGAAATTTTTATAATTTTTGGATTTTTAATATTATTTTATTATTAAATTTCATTTTTAATACTTTTGCAACTTTTACATTTTTCTTAGGTCAAATACTTTAAGTTAGGATTTTTAAAACTCTTAGATTAATTTTCCCATCATTTTATTAATTTTTAGGATTATTTTAATATTTTTAATAGTTTTTAATCATTTAAAAATAGTTTTCTTTAGTTAAAATTTCATAAAAATAGTTTTTATTCTTATTTAGTCATTTTAGAGTTTTACGAAGTGAAAAATCTTTATTTGGGCCTTTTAATAATTATTTTGATTTTTAGGGCTTTAATTAGCATTTAAAACTTAATATTTAATTAATTAAAAGGTTTGAAAAGGTTTTGATCATTTGTAAACTCTTAGTTTATTTTTATTGATTTTTGATAATTTTTAGAATTAATTTTTATTTTGTCACTATTTACGGTTTTTATTTTTGTCGTCGTAGTATAATTTTAACGTATCCGTCATTCTCTTTTCTCATCTTTTCTTTCTCAATATTAATCCAAAATCATTACGAATTATTCACACACATATACCTCCTTGGGAAACGAACTTATTTCGGTCATTAGTGCTTGGTTTTCCTAAATCATCACTTAATACTTACCGCTTTTACGCCTTTTTCCTAAAAAGACGTATTTTACTAAAATTATTTTGGCGCCGCTGCCGGGGAGGTGTGTCGTGATTAATTTGTTCATTTGTTTTAATATCTAACCATAAATAGTATTTGTATTAGTAGAACTCTACTAATACGTATTATCGGTTTTTTCGGTTTTTTGGTGAAATATTATTATTGTATTGTATAAGTATCACAACAAATTCAAAATATCTCCAAAAGTGTGAAAACACAACCTTAATTGGGATTTGATCTCCTAATTATTGTATTCGAATCTCAAACAAAAACAAAAAGGCGAGATAAATACTTCCGTGAAGCTCGATTTTGAAAAATACAAACTATAAGGTGGGTATAAGGCTGGTGTTACAAAATACACCCTAAAGAAAAAGGCTCTTAAGTGCTTCGCGCCGCCTCGTTTCTCCGCTTGCTTGTGAGTATTTTAAGATTGAAGGCTAATCGAGGGTTTTACCGTCCAAAGTATTATTACGTATCATATATATTTGCTTGGTTTCTTTGTGATTAAACCCTCTTGAACAATTTGGTTTTCACCAAGGTTCTAAAGTCATTCGAAGGCGTTCACTCCACGTGATCGTTTTTATTCTTTTGAGGCTTCTTTAATCAATAGTTTGATTCGAGGAGATATTTGGTAGATTGTTGTCTACGAATACACACAAAATCCAAAAAAATTAAAAAACAATCAATAACACAAAAAAATTGAAAATTCACAAAACACCCAAAAGAATCTTCTTTGCTCACCTCCACATTCTACGTCAAGTTTATGCTAACTTGTAATCAAGCAAAACGAGCTCGCAAACGTCGTCAAAACCAAGGCAATTTGATTGAGGAAGAAACTCCAATTGTTGAACCCGTTGTAGAACCAATAGTAGTCATGGATAATCGTACTATGATGGAGTTGCTTCAAGCACCCACCGAGGGTTTTGGAGAAGCTATTGTGATTCCCGCCATCCTTGCGGAGAATTTCGAGATTAAGACGGGTTTAATGTCGATGTTACAAGCAAACAAGTTTCGAGGTCATGAAAAAGACAACCCGTATTATCACACACGGAATTTCAATCGTCTCACCGCAACAAGCAAGTTTGAGGATGTTCCGCATGACGTCATTAAGATGATGTTGTTTCCATGCTCGTTGTATGGACCCGCAAAAATTTGGCTCGAAAAATAACTGCCAAATTCGATTTTGACATGGGGTGATCTCGTTTCTAAATTTGTGAACCAAGTTTTTCCACCATCTAAAACAACACATTTGAAAAATGAGATTTCAAGGTTTACACAACGTAATAATGAAAGTTTTTCAATGGAATGGGAACGATTTAAAGAAATGTTACATGAATGTCCACACCGTGATTTTTCAAAATTGCATCAAATTGATACTTTTTACAATGGGCTTAATGATCATGAACGAGATTATTTGAATGCCGTCGCGGGTGGTAATTTTTTTGCAAAACGACCGATGAGGCTTTAAAGATTATCGAGAATAGATCTAAGGTTTATAACCCTCGTAACACACCGAGTGTTGCCAACATGGGTTCATCGTCATCGTCATCGTCTCGTAACATTAATGCCTTACATGATGAAGCAAATGAGGAAAATCGTTTTTCGATAGATTTTCGACGCTTATGAAACATTGGAAAGCACAAGATGCTTTGAATTCCGCATCGGTTAAAGCGGTTGAAAAGAGTTGTTTATCTTGTGGTGGAGCTCATGATCTTTCCGAGTGCATTACCGCCGGTGGTAACACCTCGAATGCTTACGTAGCAACGGGAACTTACAACCAAAACGGCCAAGGTTCCCACCCAAAGCAAGCTCCCCAAAATCAAAATGCTAACAACTATCGAAACAACAATCAAAATGGTGGTTATCAAGGCAATTCACGTAACTACAACAAAGGGAATTACCAAAGTGGGAATGGGAAAGTTCAAAATCAAAACCAAAACCGTGAATTTCAAAACACTACACAAGGTTTTAAAAATGCTCACACTAAAAATCTTAATGGAGAATTTTTGGATAATGCAAAAGCAAACGATGCTAAGTTTGATAACATGCAACGTGAGATGATTAGCTTAAGATCCGAGTTGAAAAATGAGCTTAAAAACGAACTTGCTAATGAATTGAAAACTCATGCTAATAAAATGGAAGGAAACGTTCAACGTCTTCAACAAAATCAACAAAAGATGGAACAAGGTCAACATGAGATTAAGCAAGAATTGTTTAAAGCGGATTTAAGGCAATCAAAATTTCAAGACCGAATGTCAAAAATGTTTGAAGCAATCATGTGTAAACCCTCTTCCTCGGGTGGTCTTCCTAGTGATACCATTGCAAACCCGAAGGGAGAAATGAAGGTTATTACTACTCGTAGTGGTAAAACTTTCAAGGAACCAATATCTCGACCTAGTACTTCTACGGAGAAGGAAATCGAGAAAGAGCCCGAGGTGATGGTTAAAAAGGAGCATATCACAAGCCCACGAAGTACCGCTCATACCACACCTACGGTTGAACCAATACCAATTTCCAACGTCGTTGCCTAATGCCCAACCCACACCACCCTTACCTTACCCATCGAGACGACACAAGGAGAAAATGCAAGAACGTAACAAACAACAAATCGAGATTTTTATAAAAATGTTTCAACAAGTTCATTTTGATGTAAGTTTAGCCGACGCGTTGTAATACATGCCTCGTTTCGCTTCCACTTTCAAAGGTATGATGAACGATAAGGAGAAGCTTTCAAAGCTATCTAATTGTTCTTCGGTTTATCTTAATCGAATACCGGAAAAAGTTGGTGACCCCGGGAAGTTTCTCATTCCTTGTGATATACAAGATATGAAAGAATGCCTCGCCTTGGCCGATCTTGGTGCGAGCATTAATTTGATGCCATTTCCATTTGGAAATCGCTTTCGCTTACGGCTCTTACTCCTTCAAACATGTCTATCGAGATGGCCGATCATTCTACGATTTTAGCATGTGGAGTAGCCGAGGATGTTTTCATGAAAGTGGGGAAGTTCTACTATCCCGTTGATTTTATAGTAGTTGACATCCCCGCGGATCCTCAAGTTCCTCTAATTTTAGGTCGTCTATTTTTAGACACCTCGAGATCGCTTATAGATGTTCATGCAAGAACTATTACTTTGAGATTCAACGAAGAGGAACTCGTTATAAACGCTACTCAAAACTCGACACCTTCTCATGTTTATGCAATCGCTACCATCAATCACATTGACTTAGTCGATGTGGTTTGCGATGAGTTTTCACAAGAAGTGTTAGGTTTTTCCGATAGCTCGTCAAGTGGCAATCCCACTATTTTGGATCCGATACTTTCTAATTCTACACCGAATATCACTCCATTCCAAGGAGGCGATTTTACTTCAAATGAAATCGACAATGAAGATGAGGTGATTATTAGTAATGATACTCTTATTCCACCATTTCTTCCGCCGATGGAAGTTATGAGTGTTGAACAAAAATCTTCAATCGAGGAACTGCCTATCCTTGAATTGAAAGATCTTCCATCTCACCTTGAATATGCATTCTTGGAAGGTGATGACAAGTTGCCGGTTATTATTGCAAAAGATCTTGCTAATGATGAAAAACCCGCACTTTTGAAAGTTCTTAAAGCTCCTAAAGGGGCAATTACGTGGAAAATTTCCGACATTAAGGGTATTGACCCAAAAATTTTTACTCACAAGATTTTTATGGAGGAGGACTACAAACCCACAATTCAAAGTCAAAGAAGGGTAAACCCCAAAATTCACGATGTCATAAAAAAGGAAGTCTTAAAACTTCTTGACGTGGGAATGATTTATCCTATCTCCGATAGCCCATAGGTGAGCCCAATCCATTGTGTCCCTAAGAAGGGAGGAATGACCGTTGTGCCCAATGAAAACAATGAGTTAATTCCCACTCGTGTTGTGACCGGTTGGAGGGTGTGTATTGACTACCGAAAGTTAAATGACGCCACTCGTAAAGACCACTTTCCTTTTCCCTTCATGGATCAAATGTTGGAGCGACTCGCGGGAAATGAATTCTATTGCTTTTTAGATGGTTTTTCCGGTTACTTTCAAATCCCTATCGACCCTCGTGATCAAGAGAAAACTACGTTTACGTGTCCTTATGGAACGTTTGCTTATCGTAGAATGTCTTTCTGACTTTGCAATGCACCGGGTACGTTTCAACGGTGTATGATGGATATTTTTCATGATATGATCAAGAAGTCGATGGAAGTATTCATGGATGACTTTTCGGTGTTTGGCAATTCGTTCACGTCGTGTTTATCTAATCTCGAGAAAATGTTAAAACGTTGTGAAGAAACCAACCTTGTGCTTAATTGGGAAAAATGTCATTTTATGTGTAAACAAGGAATCGTCTTAGGGCACAAGGTCTCAAAAGCGGGGATTGAGGTCGATAAAGCTAAGATAGACTTCATCGCCAAGTCACCTCATCCCAAAACCGTCAAGGGAGTTAGGAGTTTCCTAGGCCACGCGGGCTTTTATCGTCGTTTCATCAAAGACTTTTCAAAAATCTCTCGACCTATGACACACCTTCTCGAGAAGGATGCTCCTTTTAACTTTAATGAGGATTGTGTTAGAGCTTTCGAAACTCTTAAAAGTAAACCCTTTGAAAGCATGTGCGATGCAAGTGATTATGCAATAGGGGCCGTCTTAGGGAAACGTTATGAAAAGCACTTCCGTCTTATCCATTATGCTAGTAAGACGATGACCGAGGCTCAACTTAAGTACACCACAACGGAAAAGGAATTCCTTGCCGTGGTTTATGCTTTTGAGAAATTCCGACCTTATCTCGTCTTGACTAAAATCATCGTGTATACGGACCATTCTGCTATCAAGTATCTCTTAGCTAAGCAAGATGCTAAGCCGAGATTGCTTTGTTGGATGCTCCTCCTCCAAGAACTTGATGTCATCGTGCTTGACAAAAAAGGAGCCGAGAATCTAGTGGCCGATCATCTCTCTCGTCTAGAAGATCCTCACAAAGATGTTTTCGAGAACAAGGAAATCACCGGAACATTTCCTCTCGAGACTCTCGGTGTAGTGATTTTTAAAGACACCACCCCATAGTTTGCCGACATTGCAAATTACCATGCGGGGAACTTCATAATCAAGGGTATGACAACACAACAAAAGATAAAATTCTTTCGTGACGTCAAGTTTTATTTTTGTGACGACCCTTATCTCTTTCGGGTATGTGCGGATCAACTCGTTCGATGTTGTGTATTTGGTACCGAAGCTTCTAACATCCTTAGAGCTTGTCACGAGGGACCCACGGGTTTTCACCACGGTGCTAATCTCACGGCTAAGAAAGTGTTCGATGCTGGCTTCTTTTGGCCTACGATCTATCGTGATGCACACGCACTTGTGAAGTCGTGTGATTCGTGCCAACGTCAAGGAAAATCGTCTCAACGTGATGAAATGCCGCAAAACAAAATTCAGGTGTGTGAGATTTTCGACATTTGGGGCATAGACTTTATGGGGCCGTTCCCATTGTCTCATGGAAACAAGTATATCCTCGTCGCCGTCGACTACCTTTCAAAGTGGGTGGAAGCTAAGGCTTTACCTATTAATGATGCTCGTGTGGTAGTGAAGTTTTTGAAGCAACTATTCTCTCGGTTTGGAACCACTCGTGCTATCATAAGCGATCGTGGAACCCATTTTTGTAATGACCAATTCGAAAAGGTTTTAAAGAAATATGGAGTTACACATCGTCTTTCTATGGCTTATCACCCGCAAACAAGTGGGCAAGTCGAGGTTTCAAACCGAGCTTTGAAGAGGATTTTGGAAAGATCGATTGGAGAAAACCGTGCTTCATGGTCCGACAAACTTGATGACGCTTTATGGGCCTTTCGGACCGCTTATAAGACACCTATCGGTTGTACTCCTTACAAGTTGGTTTATGGAAAGAATTGTCATTTGCCCATTGAATTGGAGAATAAGACATATTGGGCCCTTAAGCATGCAAATTATAATTTGAAGACCGCGGGAGATCACCAAAAAATACAGTAAAATGAATTGGATGAATTAAGAGATATTGCTTATGAAAATTCATTGATTTTTAAAGAAAAGACTAAAAAGTTTCATGATTCAAATGTTACTTTTTACCATAACACAAGTGTTTCCTTATGGTACCATCGAGCTAGCTCAAAATGATGGTCCTAACTTCAAGGTGAATGGACATAGGCTTAAGCACTACTTCGGTGGGGAAGTCCCTTCGTTGGACGACCTCGACCAAGTCACCTTCCCCAATGATAATTAGCATTGAGGGGATCGAGTCAAGCTCATGACTCGGTAATAAAAAACGAGGTGCCTCGTGGGAGAGATTACATGCTTATCCATTGTATATATTATGCTTTCTAATGTAGTTAATGAGAGGGGATTTGTGCCCTTCCAACTCGTTGTCTCGTGGATTGTTTGTGAATGTGTTATCTAGATCATCATCATCGCCACGATGGAAGATTCTCGTGTTCGTTTACGTGAGCCTCGATCGTTTGCTTGAAGAGTTTTTCACGAATCCATGACATATCCTTTATTGTTCTAACAATTATCTTTTAGCATAATTCATAAACGGCTTTAGATATATTGTTGATCACCCTTTCCATGCCAGATCCTAAGCATTCGACTCTTCGTCTCTAGTATGGGGGTGCTCTACCTTTAGACTCGAAACATTGAGGACAATGTTTAATTTTAGTATGGGGGGTGAATAGATACTTGCCTTGCTACGCCATTACGTTTTCCAACTTTCAACGTTTTGTTTTGTTGCTAATAAGGCTAAAAATGGACAGATTTTAAATTTTTTATTCGTTTTCATAAGTGTTTTTAAGACACGAATGTATATTTTCCGTTGGGTAGAATAGGAGTTAATTTTTGAATTGATGGGCATTTGGAGCCCTTTACATTCCTTAACCCGCTTGAATCAAGTTTTGCTAGACTTTTATATAGGGAACTTTATAACGCAAAAGTCTTAGCTCATTCGGGTTAAGAACAAGAACTTTTCACAAGTTCCTATAATTGATCCTAGAAAGTCACTTATCAAGGGAACTTTAAAATGCATTCTCTAAATTTGAAAAAGTATAAGAAAGTGCAAGATCCTATAGGTGGTTTGAAAACCCAAAACTTTGATTTGATACAGTCTTAATGAAAGCTAATCCAAATTTGGCTTAATTTAGACTTGCATGGCTAAGTATTCACGAGTCTCTTTAATTAGAGGTCTTTAAATAGTGAAAAACGAGAAGTGATAGAATTAGACAAGTGATCATGCTAAACGTAGAACATGAAAATGTTCTTTCAAAAATTCATATGTTTTAATTGTGGCTTTTCCCCCATAAGATCAATGCATTAGGAATAAAATAATTGCAATAAGTTAGGGCGTACGATTTGAAAGGTTACTTAGCTTCTAGCACAAGATCGTTTAAAGGTTGCTCGGGGTTGAATAGAGTTCATAGCCAAGGCATAACTTATTGAAGCGGGATGCGAAGATTGGAGAAGATCCAAAAAGGCCCTAACAAGGCATGAGGAGCTCTATTTTGTTGCTAAAGATCCAAGATGATGTGAAGTATCATTATTCTAAAATCAGTATGAAGGATCGAGACACACGACAAAAAGCAATTACTCCGCTAAAGATCATGGAGAAAGTCTATCCAAAAAGACCCTAACAAGGTATGAGGATAAATATATCCAAGTCCTAAAATGAGGCAGATTGTTGTATATCAAAATCCAAAATAATGATTGAAGAAAAATGATGAAGTCGTGGTCCAAGTATGAAGAATCTCTCAAAAACGTCAAGTGGAGAAATTCCAAAATATGAAGAGAAGACCATAATTTCAAGAACGTCTTCCGAAGATTCGAAGTATGAACTATGAAGTACATGCCAAATATCGGTCCGATAAAGGTCTCAAATCGTGAAACGAGTTATGCCAAGATATGAACTTAAGGAGATACATGAGAAGCAGTTTTAAAAGATTTTGTCCTTCGGCTAACTATCGATTAAATCGTGCTACTTTATTTTCGGACTAATAAATACTCAAATAAGTCAATATGAATCACTTGTGATCCATGACAAATAGTTAAAAAAATTCTAGAAACCTTTTCTTTTCATAATAACTAGGTATGGGGGAGAAAAGTATTACACAATTTGGATGTATGAGTAGTGTTAGCATTATGACTTGTACCAACAATGATCTCGTTTTTGCACTTAGCATGGAATGTATGACAATCAAGGATGACGAACTTTACTCTATGAGACATTTACTTGTTTCTATTCATTGACCCTAAAAGTCACATTCGTGATGAAAATCATTCATTATGTCTTTATAGTATTGTAGCAAGTTTTACTTTTCAATAAAGGTTAATAAAATCGAATTTTAGAGATTCTTAAATACTTTATTCTAGCATTGCGTGAAGGCTCGACAATGGTTTAGTATGGGGGAGTGATGAGATGGCATTTATACATGATCTCATCATTCTTTTCGGGCTTTGAATGAATAAAATGTCATCAAAATACCATATATATGCTTGTGTTTTTTTACTTGTGTATTTTAGGTACGGATATCATGAAAAAGACAAAAGATCACAAGAAACAAGGAAAAACGAACACGAGAAACGAAGCCGCACAATGAACCGGGTCCTAGTTTGTGATTTATCAAAGAAAAACCCTTGAAGACTTGAAGATGTGCAAGATTTATCCCTCATCTATGAAGAAATGACACTTAATACCCTTGTATAGTCATAATTACAAGTTTGGTCCCATAAGTTTGTCAAAATTACAAAAAGGTCCTCCAAGTTTGAAGAATTGGCAAGTTTAGTCCCTCAACAAATCTTAATTGTCAATAATGGTCCCTCATGAAGTCAGAGATCAAAGAAGACCCTTGAACTTCAAGAAAATTACATATTTAGTCCTTTAAAAATGGATTAAACATCAAAAGGGCTAATTGTGTAAATATGCCAAAGTTATAAAAGCCCTAAATCCTTTTTCCAAAATATTTTGTGGCCAAACTATGAATTCAGAAACTTCATTAACAAAGGAAAACGAGTTTGCAAGCTGAAAAAACTTTTTTTACAACCTTTTCCAAAGACTGAGGACCAAAGTTGCCACAAACCAAACATTCAAAAGATAATTGCGCCAAACACATTACTTTCCCCTGATTTCGGATCAAAGGGAGTTACTATTCACCCCAAGAGCCCAGTAACTCCTTCCACTTAAACAAAGGGTAAATTGAAATTACCCAGTCCCACGCTTGATTCACCTCACCCCAAACTCGTCCCACACCAAAAATCCCAAATCCCACTACCCAAAGGACCCAACCATTCAACCCGTTAACGAATCACATGACACCCTCCTCTCCAAGCAATCCTGTGTGGCAAGATCAACGTTTTAAGGTTACTACTTGGTCCCCAAGCACAAAATGAACGTCCAAGATCAAATTTGACAACTCATCAAAAACAAACGCGTCTAGAAGCTCAAGGGCATATTTGAGATTTCATAGTTAGGGTTTCTCATGTATTTTGCATCTAGAATCGTCTATGTTAGTCTATAAAAGGAGACCTCAACATGTGAGAGTCCCTGTGTTCCAGATTTTAGCAAAATCCTTGTAATTCCTTTTTGTGAAATAAAAGTCTGAATTTCTAAAAATTGTGATTTCCTTTTATGTTTTTGTAAAAGTTTGGTGTTTGATTAGCTAAAGTCTGAGTTCCATAATCTGTTTGTTAGTTTTTGAGGAAAGGTTTTATGTTTAAATCTCTTGTTTTAAAAAAAATCAGTTTTCATTGTTTTTAGTTCATTTTTGTGTTTGTTGTTCTTAGTAGGTACAAGGAAGCTGGTGCTTGTTTAGCTAGCACCTAAGCTCACACATCCCAAAGCATGGATGTATATTTTGGAGGTGCACATCTCTAAAGTCTTTGTACTTGTCTGAATGTTTATGCTATATTGTTGAATCTGAGATTTGGTCTGTGAATCTGTGTTATTGTGGTTGGATCTTGTGTTTTGAGGTTTGTTTGTTGATACTAGGTTGATTTGAGCTTCATTTGTGGGTTAAATCTGAATAATCCTTTGAAAATTTGTTAAATCAGATTATTAAGCGGTGTTTGGGTTAACTACATAGTCTAGTCTTAGGTTAATTTGAGTAGGTGTACTTGGGTGTTTATTGTTTGTTCTTGTTTCATAAGTGTTATTTGGTGTTTATCTGCAAGCTTTGAGGTTTGAATAACCCTAATCCATCAAAAGGGTATAAAATTTGTTTTACTTGTTGATTTTGACTAAAATTTTGGGGACACCTAGATCTAAGGGTAGACTAGGGTTAACAAGTGCTAAGTATTAGTTAATTCAACTAGGGAAAGGGATTTAAGGGTTTGAAATTGGATTTGTGGTCATTTAGATCAGCAAAAGGATTTTGTGTTCTTAGTTTGTTCATCAGTCAACTATTGTGCTTGAATCTTGTTCTAATCTTTGAATCAGTGTTTGAAACAAGTTTATTTGTGCTTATTGGACTTTATTATAGCTTGTGTGTGCATTTGGTTCATTTTGGTTGGCTTATTCATGCTTAAACTGCTTATTTGTTCATATCTGCTTATTTTCCAAGTCTAGGACATATCTGGTGACTGTTTGCTTATTTTGTGCTTATTGGCTGAGTGATTTTGTGATTTCTTGCTTTATATTGACTCCTTACAACTCACTGGTTGTAAGGTTGCCCTTGTTATACATTGAATCCAACTGGAACTCTCTAAATCTTCAAGTCAAATAGTCAAAGCAGTGGGAACTCCTTTCCCTTGCTGCTAGACACTACTAGTGTTATTTTGCATTAAGCTTATCAATAAGCTGTTCTAGCTTATTTTAACCTGCAACAACTTTAATTTTGTAATAGGTGTTCCTTATTTGACCCATTTGTTCATACTGGAGCATTTGGGTGGTTGACTTTAAGCTTTGACTAGAAAACCAACTCCTTTGACTTTTACATAAGTGCTTATCATCTTATTCGGCTTATTTGGCTTGGCTTATTGAACTTTTCTTGGTTGATTTGTCTTAATTAAGTCATTTAGAGTCTTTTGCAACTTGAATCAAGGTCTGAGGTGGTTTAAATCTCTAAGTCGACTATTTTGTCTTTTAGTGGATTTTTACTTTGCTTATTTCTAGCTTATTGGTTGTGCTTTTTGAAAATTTCTTTTCACATATCTCTTAGGCATCTCAAAAGAAGGTTGTGTGTCAAATTGGAGCTTATGCCATTGGCTTATAGCTTAATGGGCCAAAAAGCCCTAAGAATAAGCTGTTGTTTAGTTAAGCACTGATAAGCTCACATTCAGCTTTTGGGCCTTCAGACTTTTGTGTTTAGAATTGAATTTTAAGCTAGACTGGTGATTTTCAGCTTATTTGGTTGAGTTGGATCTTATTGGGCCAAAAAGCCCAATAAGTTGGTCTGTTTTAGTTTTTAGCCCATTTGGGGGCCTAATATGGGTATTTTGGTAATTTCACTTTCATTTTCTGTTTATTTAGGTTAAAATAAACTAGTTTGCAAGTTTTTAGAAATTTTTATAATTTTTGGATTTTTTATTTTATTTTATTATTAAATTTCATTTTTAATATTTTTGCAACTTTTACATTTTTCTTAGGTCAAATACATTAAGTTAGAATTTTTAAAACTCTTAGATTAATTTTCTCATCATTTTATTAATTTTTAGAATTATTATAATATTTTAATAGTTTTTAATCATTTAAAAATAGTTTTCTTTAGTTAAAATTTCATTAAAATAGTTTTTATTCTTAGTCATTTTAGAGTTTTACAAAGTGTAAAATCTTTATTTGGGCCTTTTAATAATTATTTTGATTTTTAGGGCTTTAATTAGCATTTAAAAATTAATATTTAATTAATTAAAAGGTTTGAAAAGGTTTTGATCATTTGTTAACTCTTAGTTATTTTTATTGGTTTTTGGGAATTTTTTGGGAATTTTTAGAATTAATTTTTATTTTGTCACTATTTACGATTTTTAATTTTGTCGTCGTAGTATAATTTTAACGTATCCGTCATTCTCTTTTCTCATCGTTTCTTTCTCAATATTAATCCAAAATCATAACGAATTATTCACACACATACCTCCTTGGGAAACGAACTTATTTGGGTCATTAGTGCTTGGTTTTCCTAAATCATCACTTAATACTTACCGCTTTACGCTTTTTTTCTTAAAAGACGTATTTTAATACAATCATATATCACATAAGATATATTCTAACTATAACTATGACATATCTTATACAAAGATATATTCGTCCTAATCAATATAGCAGTATTACTTTATAAGTAGCAGTACTTACTATGTACCGCGTTAACATTAACGGTACTTGCTAACACTAACAGTACTTGTACTTACATTAACAGTACTTGGTACTTTACAAATAATTCCCAACACATCTTAACCAAAGCCCGCCTCAAAGAGGCGCAAATCCAAAAATAAAATTGTAAAGGAGGTGGAGGTAGAGGCGGGGATATTTAACGCACCTCCCAATTGGTTACTTAAAGACCACCCCTAATATCAAGAGGGTAGCAGCACAATCGCGCCCCAAGACAACCCAATGCCCCCTCCCGCCGTAGCAGAAGATCAGGTGGATAAGACGGTATGGAAGGCTACGCCGGTAAGCGCCGTAGCTCCGACCAACACCGAGCCCATAATAACACTAGTGTAAGCAATATACAACCACAATCTTCAATTTCTTTTTAGAAATGCATTAAACTTAGTAGCTTGTGAAATGACCGGGTAGAGCAGCCTACTGTCGCACCAAATGAAGAGGATACTACCAGGTTAGCTTCACCCGTGATCCGGGATACTCCCCCAACTCCTCTTCCTACCTTCGTAGAGGAGCCGTTGTCTGAGGGACCTCCCCCACGCTTTCGCCCGCAATGGAACATATCCAAGCTTAGTAGGCTAGAGACGAATGAGGCATGCAAAGAGTTCATAGATCATTTGACTCCTCCCGGCATGGTTCAGGACTTGAATGAACTCACTCATGGTACATTTCCCGAGCAATTCAATGTGACTACCGCGTATAAAATGTCTATCAACGCGGCCTTACGAAACCGCTTCGAAGGCGCCTTGAGCCACGTAAGGAGTTCGGATAGGAAGATTGCTCACAGGGAAAAGATGATTGAAGAGCATGAGCAAACAATATCCACCCTACAAGCCGACCTGACCGTGGCCGGGCGACCACAAAAGAGCAGGCGAACCACGCTGCTGCCCGTGAAGCCCGGATCGAGGAATTAGAGGCCGAGGCCCAATACCAACGCGACAAGGTACGTCCAACTCATACACAGCCCCCATCTTGCTTATTTCCTTCATGTGTATAGATGTGAATCATGTTTAACAACAACTAACACATATCATCATACCACCAGGTGTCTACCGCCGAGGCCACCGCTCAATCCCTAGCCAATGACGTAGCCACCATCTCCAAGGACCGCGACGACCTGCGCCTATTAGTAAAAGGTGAAGAACAACTGGCCACAACCTTCGTTGATTATAGGGTTGATCATGAGAAGGTCGTGGAGGGATGCCTGGAGGAGATGGAAACGCGACTGGATGCCATGGTTGTTGAATTTGATGAGGAGTTATACCCTCACATGCTCACAGCTATCACCGGCTGTAGGTGGATGATAGGGTCTGGACTAAGGTTGGCTGTAAACAAGATTGCAGATTCTCTACAGCTAGCCCAGCCATTCGCCGATGTAGTCTCGGATGGGATAGATCGTGGCAAACACGAAGGCCTATTAGCTGGGGTCGGGGTGGGTCTGGGCAAGGAAGCCAAGGACCACGCATACCATAAGCCAGATGCCGAGAATAATATGACCACGTCTATGATGGCCTTAAGCCAAATTAAGTACCCCTTGATAGATGAACTCAAGGCTCTGAAGGATGCGCCAATAGATATGGTCATGGAGCGGCTATGCGTGGAAGTAGACTTTGATTACCAACTCACGGTCCCACTATATGCAGATAATCCTCCCCCCGAGAACCCATGGTCTCACAAAGGGAGAGAAGATTAGGGGAGGCTATTAAAGCCAACATGGACTGCACCACGAGGAAGCGAGGAAGTCGCACCAAATGTCGTACACCCATTGTAGGGTCCGCCCATCTGCCAGGTCCGACGGTGTTCCCGTGACTGCCCCAACCAGACCTGGTCCCATCTTGTTGTCACGAAACGATGTCGTCCCTGAAGGATCAACATAAGCATCGCTGACTGAACAAAGGAAGGAGCTGGGAGAATCTATTCTTCCCCACTGATGTCACTTGTATTTATCAAACATTAATCAGATTTTGTAATATTCGTCCGTGGATGTCCACGGCAAACACTAATTATCTTGTATATGTAACTTTTATTTAGCAACCTATTTGGCCGTGGCTATCCACGACATTGTTAGGAATGAACTTGAAACTTGTCTTTTGAATATGTTGAATTTGTATTCGTACATCTACGCGTGACGTATCACAATTATTATAAAGACCAAGTCTATATATTACTAGACGTGAGGAGGGTATGTTTAAGCTTATTGCAACGTCTTGCGAATAAGGTGTCTAGTAAGGATGCATGATCTGTGGGCGCAAGGGTTGCATCCCTGTTACGCGCCAAGTTGAATTATTAGGTTCACTTAATCCTCATGTTTCTCATGGAAACATATAGTACATGTACGACTGATGAATGCATATGAATTAGAAATAATACTAAGCACACAAACAAAAAATAATCCTAAGTATTAAAGAAACACTGTTTGCACAAGAACAAGCCGTGGAGCTAGCTAGGCACCACGGCGTTTTATTATCACGGTTACGTTTTTTAACAGAATAATAAAATCCTAAGACAAATAGAGCCTAGAAAACATAAAAAATAGAATTATATGGATCTTTATTGGAGCTGTCTATAACTAAATGTCCATACGGAGGTCATAGCCCTTCAGATATAGCACCTTTTGAGATTGCATATGTTCCATGTACGATCCAAATCACGGCCATCCATGTCATGTAACTTGTACGCACCTAGCCCCAAAGCTTCGGTGACCTCATACGGTCCTTCCCACTTTGGGCCTAGTTTCCCTGTGTTCTATACACGGCTTGCCTCGTTTGCACGATAGACAAAATCACCTAGTCGAAAGGAAACACCCTTAACTTTGGAGTCATAATAAGCTTCCATCCACGCCTTAGCTTTAGCTTCATTGATGGCTGCTATCTCTCTTTTTTCCTCTAGTAAGTCTAAGTTGACCCTGAGTTCCTCATCGTTCGTGACAACATTAACCTCCGCCGTACGGATTGTTGGCATTCCAATCCCTGTTGGTATGACTGCCTCAGTACCATAGGCTAATGCAAACAGAGTATCCCCATTAGACGTCTTTATCATTGTTCTTTGTGCCCATAGGACATGCGGCAGCTCGTCCACCCACTTGGTGATTCTTTCATCTAAGCGTGCCTTGATTCCTTCACCCAAGCTTCTATTCGCTCGTTCCACCAAGCCATTGGTTTGTGGATGCTTGACTGATAAAAAGCGTCGTTTGATGTTCAGCGCCGCGCACCAATCTTTGAACGGATTGTCCGTAAACTGATTTCCGTTGTCCGAGATAATCTCACCGGGTAAGCCAAAGCGACATACAATGTTTTCCCAAACAAACTTTTTTACCTGTTTTCCCGTGATTGTACTGACCGCCTTAACTTCTATCCAGCGAGTGAAGTAGTCCATGGCCACGATTAAGAACTTAACGCCTCCAGCAGCAACTGGAAAAGGCCCTGTTATGTCAATCCCCCATTTGCATAATGGCCACGGGGCTGTAATGGGTGTTAACTCCTTTGGTGGGTGGCACGGCACGGGCCTGTGTACTTGACAATCGTTGCATTTGAGGATCAAGTTACGTGCGTCTTGATGCATAGTTGGCCAGTAATACCCTGTACGTAAAGCTCTTGCCACCACTGACCTAGGGCCCGCGTGCATGCCACACGACCCTTCGTGAATCTCGCTAATCACGTAGCTAGCTTGGCGTGGTCCGACGCATCGTATCCATGGCTGTAAGAATGAGCGCTTATACAGGAAATCCTAATTTTCTAGTTTAACTTATCATAAAGTTATGCTAAACAGAAATAAAAACTAGAACACACACAAAGGAAAACACATAGGTTCAATTAGCACGTAGGAAGAAAGCTAAGAAAAACCTAATGGCTACAAAAGAAAAAGACTCCTAATGACATAGAAATTCCATCGATGTAAACTATCATTAGTCTTACTTAGGAAGAACCATTTAATCAATTTAGAGAATGAGTATGAGACTATCACTAAAGGTTCAATTAAGGCTAAACACGAACGTTTTTACGGGTTATACACGAACCCAACTTCTCCTCGAAGCAATCCAACTGTTAGGTTGAATTGAATTTCTAGTGCAATAAATTCTCTAGTAGTCATTCTCAAGTTAGACAAAATGTAATTCCTACATTTGCCTAATAAAGTGTAGCAAGGATGAAAAATTATATGACGACACAATGCACAACCTAATGAGGGTTAAGAATGCACCATTTCAAATCTTGTCAAAAGAATCTAGTTAAGGTTATTTACCTTAATAAATCTTGAGGCCAATAACATTAAATTGTATAAACTAAACACAATTTGTTAGAACACTCTTGATCGGTCTTTCTAAAATGACACATCCAAGTTGTCAAACCGACTCCATTGTGTATTACAAGCAATTATTAAACAAATTTGTCTAATAATTTTGAACAAGTAGATTCAATATAGCATCATCAACACAAGTGTGAGTTATGATCCAATGTATATTATTAAGATCAACAATTATGTCTACACTCAAAACATGTCAATTAGATTCGATAATGATATCAATCATAATTAAAATAATGAATTGATATATATTCAAAATCTTTCTTGATTCCCACCAACACTCTTTTAATAGAAAATAGCTAAGATTTTCAAAGAGTGTTTCATGTTTTATAATGAGACATCAATCTACTTGAACTAAAACACAATGATCGAGTAAGACGACCGTCATCAATAGATTTGACAAGCTCACAAAGCTTTCGAACCTAAGAGTGTTAATAAACATAACAAGGTATACAAGATGTTTATGTAACATTTGTAAACCAAGGGATGTTGATCCTATATGCAATGCATAAAGAATAGACAAGCAAGTAACACTACTACCAATACTAACGATCACTTAACAATGTCTGAAACACATAAGAAAACACACAAAATCATTCGTCTTTGTTTTGAGTGTTAGATACAACTAAGGATACATAGCTTGATTTATTTTGAAAATAGTTTTCCACCCATTTCAAAATTTTAAATAAGTTCAACACTTTATAAATATATCAATTTTCAAAGACATATCAACAAAAGATGTCCAACTTAATATAAAAGAGTAAAACACAAGTTTTACGACAAACCGATACCTAATTCTTTGGAAGAAGAATGGAACTTATAAAACAACCCAATTTTAAAGTTTGAATAAAGGTTTGGAAGTATTCTTAAAAAAGAAAATTCAATTACGATCGAAATGGCGGGTGGCACGACTTCTACGGACTTACGGTTGCTTTTATATGATTTTTCAAAGTTTGCAAAAATCCGACTCGGACTGGCCGCGATTCCTTAATGATAACAAACCTCGGGGAACAATTAATGAACTGTGGTGTTGGAAATACTTTTTTATAGTTAGTAAGTCTCGATCACTCCAACAATATAGTTACGGGCTCGTAGTATATTAAATGTAATAGATTAAGAAAGCCTGACCCATGAACATGTTCATGGGTCGGAGGCCCAAGTCCTTTCATGGACTTGGGTATTAAACCCCCTCCTTTGATGGAGAGGGTGTTGGTTGTTTTATTATTTTCTATAATAACACATATATTTCGCTTTACTTTCTCTCGCTACTTTCTCTCTCTAGAAACAACAACCTAGATCCTAGATCCTAGATCATAGATTACCAATATTCTACAATTGGTATCAAGAGCCATGGGATAAAATAAAGGTGTGCTTTGTGTTGTTCTTGGTATTCTTTGTGGTTCGTGAGTTTTAATAGCTTTCTACCCAAGTTTCAAAATTTTTTCGTGCATTTGTTGTTCCAAGTGATTGAGATATCTCCTACATAGTTGTGGTAGGGATTTGGTCACTTTGGATCGTCCAAAAACACGAAATTTTGGGTCGTTTGGCTCGATTGAAGCGAAAAGGTACGTTTTCCAGATTTTTGCAAAATTCCTCCCTTTTTTGCGAAATCTTTGCTCAAAATATGTCGCATTAATTAGGGTTTTGATTATTGCGAAATCTGTTGTTTTTTAGTATTGCAAAAACTTCAGATTGCATTTATTGCAAAATCCTTTCTTTTGAATATTGTGAAATCTGCTTTAATTCTAATATTGCGAAATATGTGGTTTTGAACATTGCAAATATCTATTTTGGACATTGCGGAAAGTTTGCATTATTGCGAGATTTAGAGCTTTGGGTTATTGCAAAAGTTTTCTTCTTCGGGTTATTGCGAAATACTTAATCTTAGGTTTATTGTGAGATTGTTTGGACTGGGATATTGCGAAATCTGCTATAGGGTTATTGCGAGATTTTGTTTAATTGGGCAATTATTCCAAGATCTTTTCACCACTTTTGCAAGATTTCAAGGATTTTAGACTTTGCATTTATTTGAAGATATTGTACAACAAACGCACAACCAAAAGATAATTACATTTTGTTTAAACAAATACAAACACTTAACCTTTATTTCATTGCTCAATCATTAGGTAATCTTTTTCAAGTGATTTAAAATGAATCCACATTCATTAGTGCCGACAATGACATCGCTTACCTACCTTTCTATCATATCGGGTACTGATACCCGTCCACCGTTGCTTATCAAAGAGCTATTCGAAGCATGGCAGGGTCGCATGATGTCATATATTATTGGTAGACTCAGTGGGAGGCTTATGGTCAAATCAATTGAGCAAGGACCACTTGATTGGGGCAATATTACTGTAGATGATGTAACTCGGCTGTAACACACCCAAATTACCACGCAGCGGAATACCACATTGGGACGATACTAATAGCATATCGCACACAATCATAGACAACGACATCAAAAGAGACGTTAAAATAATACAAACCTTGTCTAGAAAGTTTCCCATCCCAATATATATATATATAAAATCAGAGTAGCGTTGGTCCCAAAAACCGTTACCGGTGCATCACATTCATCAAAGACTTAAAAGTCATTTATTTAGTTCAATGGATGGAAAAATAAAGTAAACTTTAGACAAGTAAGAACCAACTCCCTCCTCGTATGCTCCGCTGCTATCCATCTTGATTACCTAGGAATACATGCTTAAAATCATCAACACAACGGTTGAGCAAGTCTATAGGTTTTGCAAATCATCAGTTGCACACAAGTAGAAAATCAATCTTGATTGTCAGTCAATAATTAGGGTATCTCGTATAAATAGCAAATGCTATGTGATGTATTAAGCTCATGACACCGACCCCTTAACTTAGTCACCCACGCCTAAAGCCGACATGACTACATGAATTCCAGTGCCCCTACTAGGGTATCCATTGCAAGTATACCACATTCTTATTCTCGTAAATTATCCTTCCCAAAGGTTACTCAGCGTAAAGCCCTGGTCTCAGATAGGGTCGTCAGCCTAATAGTACTATCATTTGAATAAGCGGCTATTCCCAACTCACAACATCAAGTCAGAACATAGTTAACGGCTCATGAATTTAGGAACTTTTGCAATTTAGGTACTTATACAATCACGACAATCATTCAACAAAATTCGGGTCCAAACAATCAATCACGACTTGTGTTCCTTTTCATTTCAAATAGCATGTATCCCCCTCATAGGTTAAAATCATTTACAACATAAAAAAAAGCGAGGCTATAGACTCACCTTAGATAATACACGAAGCTAGTAGTAGTAGTGATCGCCGAAGTGAAGATGCCTCCCAAATATACACATCAAAAGCCGCCACCTAACAAATAAGGTGCGTGCTTAGCAACATACTTAAGTATCTCAAACATACTTAATATAATAAAATCATCGACTCAAAATAGTATGTACATAGACATGACCAACCAATGCAAGTGATTCTCTTCTAAACCCCACAACACAAACTAGCTTTCCAAAACTAGTACCTTCGATGTTGATCCATCTCAAGATGCCAAATCAACACGGTTCAAGTAACCAATACGGGTCTCCAATCTCAGAATATACACCCACACATAAGACTTATATCCTTTTATAACTTTGAGACGCTAATAGTTTAACCTCTCGTCTCAAACTATGACGCGAGGTTAAGTACCTCCCAAATAGTACTAAGCCGGTACTTACCAAAAGTACACGCTGTTTTCCCCTACCTAAGAAACTCCGTTTTCGACGAAACTTGGTGAAAAACTCACTTAATATCTGTATAAGACTCAGTTCAAATTTCATTCAATGATTCATATTTTAGACCCACCTGATCATCACATCTTTAGACCTTAAAAACCGGACTGTTTTACACACTTAACTCGTAAAACCATTTTGACATTGTTAAACATTCCCGTTTACAACATCGCCACTTGACTTTGAAAATAGACTCCAAATGCTAAGTTTAGAATCTAACAACAACCTTTGATCAGTTTTAAAACTCAACTTATAGTCCGCGAGATTCGATCAAATATCGACAACAATTTCGTATTGTGTCAATACTCGTCTCCCGGTACACGAATAATCAAACTACCATAACTTCCTCCTCGTTATGAGTTAGAGGCTCTATCTTATATCTAAACGAGCGTCTCGACGACTACTACAACAATATCCAATAATACCAATACTTTCTCAAAGTTATACCTACGAAAATCTGTCTTAACTCACTGATGTAAATTGACACTTTAAAAATCACTTCAACGCCCATTTTGACCCATTTTTAACATCATCCACCCTTCAACTAAGCTATACCCATCATCCCTAACATATAATAACATCCCTAAATCACTTTTATGATTCACACTTTTAAAACCCACATCAAAAATCAAACATGAAATAACAAAAATAAGTTATTATAATCATAAACAATACCATACAACCATAAAATTTGATCAAACCATCTTTGTTCTTCATCAAAAATTAAAAAGATTAAAAGGTAATTGCATGTTGATAAAAATCATACCATTAGAATCTCCATTGAACTCTAAACATGGGTCTTCAATTTGTTTTGAATGGATCATACTAAAAATAGATGATCAAGGTGTGTTTATGGTGGGAGGGTGACGGCAAGGTGATGAGAGGGGTAGAGAGAAGAAATTTTTTTGTTGTTGTATACATGTGTGTGTGTGTTTATGGAGATTTTATAGGGTGGAGGAGGGTAGATTTTGTCAATTATGTATTCTTGTGGATCAAAGTATAAATATTAGTTAAAAAGCGGAAAATGACTTCCAGTCAATTTTAAAAATATTTACGAGAGTCAGGTTTTGTCCCGGGTTCATAAAAATATAAATCTTGTTTGTTAAATCGATCGTTTTAATAATTAAACACACACAAAATGAAACAATAAAGTTCCGACTCGACTTAACACGTTATGAAATAAAGATTTCATAAATATCAAATATCGAAATAATCGATACTAAAATATAATATTTGGGCATCCATTGGCATCGTGGTCACTATTAGTACTCTTCAATCGTCACAACGATTAATTATATTCACACATTACCGGTTTCAATGTAAACCGTCAAACATTACAATATTTACCATCACTTAGAATTTAAAAATCAAGTACATAGTTAGGGTAAAATAATGACGTTAAGATCATGGTATTATATTACCACCACCTTTTAAGGAGCGGCGTCCCGGCGCTCGCCTCGCCTCATATGCGTATTGCGTACCACGAGAAGAACGAGGGCACTTCTTCCAAACGAATTGATGTCCCTAATATATGATGATGTATAGCACACGAATTAAAGAAAGAAAGGAAGATATGAGATGAATTTTAGAGAGAGAAAGTAGTGAGAGAAAGTATAGAGAAAAAGGTTGGTGAAACTTGTGGAATATTAGATTAGGAGAAAAATGAAATGACCAACCAACCTCTCCTTACATGCAAGGAGAGGTTTATATAGCCTTGCCTACATGTGGCATAATGGGCTATATGATCATGGGCCGGGCTTTCCTTTTGGGCTTCGGTTACTTATTAATGAACCTTAGCTTAAAGTTAAGCCCGTAATAACACGACTAATATACTACCTATTACAACGTTCTAAAATACGATACATAATAACCATATGACCGAGCATTCTTGTTTGACTCAATATTTTGAGGCTAACAATCTCCCCCAATGAGAGGTCATAAACCTTGGTCATTTAGGAAATTTGTAGAGATTACTAATCTCGCCATAAATGAGCCTTGAACGTGTAATCGTAGTCTTGTTCCTTCATGCTGTGATCTTTGAGCCTTTGTTGTTGTCTTTCGACTTTGTCTTTAAGCTTGAGATCTTCAAATCATCCTTGACTTGTCTTTGCCATCTTGCGATCTTGTGTCTTCATCCACATGCTCACACTATTAATTGTTGAATATGTCTTTAGGCATGAGTATGTGGTTTCTGAATCATTGACTTTGCTGTGTACACCGTGACGCCACCTTCTCGAGACAAAACATAGACACGGACTGAATGGCTTTGACATTCATCCTAAATCGGTAGCGTTTTACCTCCGGTCAGTGAAGACCGTTATACGATATTAAATATCGTACCTGTGATCAGGTAGATTCAATTAAGAATCTCCTTGACAGGGTTTCGCGGCTGTACTAGCCATTCTCTTTACTCAACCGTCTCAAAGCAAGACTGCGAACATAAAGAGTGAATCAATTGGATAGATATCCGCTTGATTAAAGTCGTCAATTCAAATTCCTGGAACAAGTTTGATGCATTAAGAATCTTACCATTGTTACTTTCCAGTTGACACAAGTTTGATTCATAAGAATCTCACAAGTCACCTACCGTAGCGCTGTTTGATGTTGACGCTAGAAGGATTTCCATTCGTCACTGTGGATATTAATGAATATCACTCTGAATGTTCTGGCAAGACCATAAAGATATTGCGTAGAAACCTGAAACGAGTTTGAATCAATTCAGAATCAAACCACTGTTGCTTTTCAGTTTTGCACATGTTCAATTCATAAAGAATCTTGCATATGACCTACCGCAGTGCTGTTTGATGTTAACACTAGAAGGATTTCCACTCATCATTGTGAATACTAAGTAGTATCACTCTGAGTGTTCTAGCAATATCACAAGGATATAGCGTAGGACTCTCTTGATCTTCATCCGTGTGTCCTAACGAGATTTGATTGATCTCTTGGCTCTAGACTCGATTTGTGCACTTTTAGTGGTCGGAGGCTGGAGCAGATGCCACCTATTCGATATCAACTATCTCGAAGTGAGAAAGTCAATAGTAGTCATGTTGTTCTCCGTGACAATAAAACAAACTTCTTTTGAGAGAAGCCTGAGTAGCTAGGAAAGGGTTGTGCATACATCACTGGGTCCATGATGAGTTTGTCTTCATGATGAGTTGACCCGGTTTCTTCCTAAGTTGTATGGAGGGCTTCTTTCTTTAGACCCTTTATCCTTATATTTCTTTTTCATTCTTCAACCCCTTCAATGCTTACCAAGACATCATTACTAGCACCTTGTTGTGATTGTTCCAGTGCTAGCATCAGTACTTAGTCGGCATTATGCTACATTCACATTCTACTCCATCTTTCCTAAGGACTTCTAATAATCTATTGGATTGTCCCTGGGAAGATCCCTCTGGTTCTGGTTGGATCATAGGACTTAAACCTAACCACCCTTTTGACACCAATAACGTCGTGAATTAAAGATGTTGTGGGTATTTGATCGTAACCATGAAAACCACTTTAAATTCTAACAAAGTGTTTAAAAAAACATTTAACACCTTGCTAGTTTTGTCGTTTTAGAAATGCTCCCCCTTCACATGTGCATCGATAATCGAAAGTGTTTCGCACATGTAGGTAAGAGTTAAAATGCTTGAGTCTTATATAGATCACATTTTAATCACATTTTCTCCCCCTATCTCTAATATATAAAATCTTTTGATATTAGAGATACCAAATTTGATTAAAATATATTTTGAAAAAATAATCTTGAAATCTCTAGGAGAAAGATGTGTTAATCTTTTGCATGAAGTTAAAATGCTCCCCCTAAAAAATTGATCCAATTGAATTGTCATTGTGAGGATATGATCCACATTTCGCTTTTTGAGGATGGGAGTTGTTGAACACACAATTTTTGAAAGATTTTGAATATCATTGAAAAATTCTTGAAAAAATTGTGTTCAACGCTTTTTGAAAAATCAATTCTTTTTGTCGAAAGGTTTTTCTAAAGAATAAACTTGAGTTCATAGACTTTGAATGTCTTGACGAATCCACTCAAGTGTAAGAAGATTTCTCTTCTTTTGCTGAGGGTAAGGGTACTAAATCGTACACTCTCCCGTGAATACCGATCCGGGTTGCAATCTGAAAGTGATTACAAGCCATTGTGTTGAGCTCAAAACGTTGAATGTTTTGTGACAAGCTCAACCCGTGAGAGATTGTTCTACCCGTTGTTTGGAAATATTTGTCCAAAATAGACAATTTCCTTTATTAAAAGAAGAAATGACATGTTTTGAAAAAAATTTACAACTTTCATTCGAGCTTTATGTACACACCCGTGTCCTTATTGAGCGACATTTCTAGGTACGTCCATATTATCGATACTGAAAGACATGTCGAGAAGAATATTTTTGGATTTTGAAAGATTTTTAATTTTGTGTTTTGCTTTTATGTGGTTTATATTTTTGTATTTTTCTTTTTCAAAGATATTTACAGGTTGATGTTTGATAGATAAATCAAGCAGACACCTTTGCAAGAATCTCCAGGTCTGCTGGAGTCAAACATCTCATACCAATTTGCCTAACGAGGTACTCAAACCTATCTTTCGACAGAGCTTTCGTAAACAAGTCGGCTAATTGGTAATCCGTTCCAACAAAGTATAATTCAACGATACCTCTTTCAACTTGTTCCTTTATGAAGTGGTATCTGACATCGATGTGCTTCGTGCGGGAATGCTATACCGGATTGCAGGAGATGGCTATGGCCGACTTAGAGTCACAGTACATAGGTACTTTATCAAAGTGGAAACCATAATCCGTGAGTTGGGTTCTCATCCAAAGAACTTGAGCACAACACGCAGATAGAGACACATACTCCGCTTCGGCTGATGAAAGTGAAGTGCAATCCTGCTTCTTGGAAGACCATCCCACAAGCTTATCTTGACCTAGAAATTGTGCACCACCAGAAGTACTTTTTCGTGTATGAAGACACCCTGCATGATCAGAATCTGAATAGGCCGTTAGAAAGAAACCGGTTTCCCTCAGATACCAGAGTCCCAAATGAATGGTATTCTTGAGGTACCGAAAGATCCGTTTAACCTCCTTGAGGTGCTTTTCAGTGGGTCGTGCTTGATATCGTGCACAATAACATGTAGCATGATGAATATCAGGTCTGCTTGCTGTCAAGTACATGAGGGAACCAATCATGGAACGATATCTCGTTTGATCGATGGCATTTCCCTCCAAGTCAGCATCTAGCGATGTGGTTGATAATGGTGTTCCAACGGGGTCACATGAAGTCATACCATGCTTTTTGATTATCTCTTGACAATACTTAGCTTGGTTTATAAAGATACCACTTGGGGATTGGTGAACTTGAATTCCTAGAAAGAATTTTAGTTCGCCCATCATTGACATTTCAAATTTGTTGTGCATTACTTTTTCAAACCATTTTGAAAGTTTTGGGTTTGTAGACCCGAAAATAATGTCATCAACATAAATTTGCACAAGCAAAATGTCATCCCCATATTTATAAGTGAACAAAGTTAGATCAATGGAACCTTTTGAGAAACCTTTGGATACCAGAAATTTTGAGATCTCGTCGTACCACGCCCTTGGAGCTTGCTTGAGTCCATATAGTGCCTTGTGGAGATGATAGACCTTGTCAGGATAATGAGGATTGATAAATCCTTCCGGCTGCGTGACATAGACTTCTTCCTTCAAGGGACCGTTAAGAAACGCCGTCTTTACGTCCATTTGATAGACAGTGAATCCCTTATGTGCAGCATAAGCAAGGAAAATCCTGACTGCTTCCATGCGAGCAACTGGTGCAAATGATTCATCAAAATCAATTCCCTCTTTCTGGCCATACCTCTTAGCCACTAGCCTAGCTTTGTTCTTGATGATCGTATTCTCTTCATCCATCTTGTTTTTCCAGATCCAACGAAGATTTAATGGAGTCACATCGTATGGTCTATCAACAAGTTCCCAGACTTTAAGTCTTTCAAATTGTTGAAGTTCATCCGTCATCGATTCAATCCAAGCATGATCAGCCATGGCTTCTTTGATGTTTTTCGGTTCAGCTGTACTCACGGCGAGTGCGAACATACAAACATCGCCATTAGTTGCTAGTTGTCATTTTGTACGAACAGGCTGTGAAGGGTTTCCAATTACGTGAACCAAAGGATGATCTCGGGTCCAGTGATGTGTTGAAGGATGTCGTTGATAGAACGTATGCATATTTGACGAATCAACATGGCGAGTAGAAGACTCTCCAGTTTCGTGTACCGGTGTACCGAATGGGTTTTGAAAATCATCATCGTCAGATAATCCACCGTCTGCTTGATTTGTGTTCTCTGGAGCAATGACAGTAGTTGTGGATTTTGTAGGATCGATTGTTGAAGTGCTATTCTGAGGAGATAAATCTGCAACAACCCGTGTTGAAGTAGATGAAGTTGTATCCTTTTGTTGATGATGATCGGTATCATCATTCGTATCATGAGTGACAGCGGAAGACTTCAATGCAAATTGTTTCTCCCCATGAAATATTCATCATACATTGGTCCATATAACATTTCCAACTCTTCAAGTGTCGTGTCCACTGTCATAACTGCTCTAGGAACATGTTCAGGAACCAGCTTTGAACTTGACGGTTCATTGTTGTGGTCTTGAGTTCCGAGTTCCGTGCGGTTGTGAACGGAAGTCGTTTGTCGTTGTGGATCGGGACTTAAACTGCTTTGTTCAAGTGCCATTTCTTGTAATTCATCGAATCTGATATGAATAGTCTCGACTATCAATTTTGTTCTCCTGTTGTATACTCTGTATCCCTTAGACTGAGTTGCATATCCCACTAAAATGCATGCATCACCTTTCTCTTTCATCTTGTCCAGATTTTCACCATCTCGAATAATGTAACACGTACATCCAAAAACATGAAGGTGTTTGAGTGAAGGTTTGCGATCATTAATTATGTGATATGGTGTCTTTTCGTGTCTTGGGATAACTAAGGAGCGGTTTTGTGTGTAGCATGTGGTTGACACGGCTTCGGCCCAAAAGTATAGTGGAAATTTTGAAGCAGATAATAATGTTCGAGCAGCCTCAACTAACGTACGGTTTCGTCTTTCAACAACGCCGTTTTGTTCGGGTGTTCGAGCAATAGATGTTTCATGTTCAATTCCTTCGGCTTCAAAATAATTTCTCAGTTTTGAATTCAAAAATTATGTACCTCTGTCAGTACGAACCACTTTAACTTGAGCTTGAAGACCACGTTGTATCACTTTAAGGAAGCTGATGAGAACATCGGGTGTTTCATCCTTGGATCTCAAGAAGTGAGTTCATGTGTACCTTGATTAGTCATCGACAATTACCATAACGTATTTCTTCCCATTGATACTTTTAACACGCATGGGACCACACAAATCTATATGAAGAAGATCTAATCGTCCTTTAGATCTTGGTGTAGTCTTTGTCTTGAAACTACTCCGTTTAGCTTTACAAAGCTCACAAGAAGAACAAAGATGATCTTTGATGAATTTCAAGTTAGGAAGGCCTCGCACAATATCTTTCTTGGAAAGCAAGTTGATGGTGTCAAAGTTAAGATGAGATAAACGTTGATGCCATAACCAAGCTTGAGTCGTTGAAGCTTTAGCCATGAAACAGATTGGAGTTGAAGATGTGGAGTCTTGTAGTGAAATAGTGTAGAGATCAGTACCCCGTGTTCCGGTAAGTAAGTCATTCCCATCATAATCACGAACAAAACATGTCTTCTTTCTAAAAGCAACCTCCAAATCCGCATCACAGAATTGACCAACCGAGAAAAGATTATGACTGAGCCCTTCGACGTAGTAAACCCTTTTGATAGTGATATTCCCCTGAACCAAGTCTCCATATCCTAGGATCGGTGCAAATTGATCATTTCCGAATCGGACCGTACCCAGGAACTTCTCCACGAAGTTAATTAGAAGCTTGAAATTCCCCGTCATGTGCTTCGTGCATCCGGAGTCAAGTATGAAGAGAATTATTTCGATCACCTGCAGAAGAATTAGAACACGATGGAGCATTTGCTAAATTGGATTCCATGTTAGTTGTGATTTCCGATTCATTAGTTTCCATAGTTACATCACTTAGAGGTACACTAACGCTCGTAGTCACATTTTCTGTCCTAACCTTAGGCATCCATTTATATCCTGGAGGACATTGATTAGCAAACCACCATTTCCAAGGCTTGCTAGAAGACTCATATAATTCCGTAATTCTGCTTCTAGGGTTCTTAGTGGTGGAGTCTGATGCAATACTTTTCTTGGGGGGGTTGCACCAGAATGGTTCACTTTGCGTTTGGGTTTTCTAGCATTAATAGGCATCACAGTTTGCTTCTTAGTTCTAGTTTCTACGCCTTTGACATTATTCAAAACACACATGGCATGTTTAGCATTAGCACACTATCCACATTTCACACAAACAAACTTAACTTTCATAGCATTCAAAGTTGAATCATTCAAATCGTCATTACACGCGATTACAGACGTTTTATTCTTAGAAACATTGAAAATCCTAGGGTGGTCTTCTACTTCCTTAATCTTCCCTTGACTTTTGTTTTGCCAGACCTTTTCATTCATGCGAGTGCTCTTAAGCTGGGGCCGGCTAACACTAGCAGTGGGGACTACTCCTGTAGTAAAAGACACACGTCTATTAGTGTTTCTAGAAGTCTGAGGTGATTGACTTTCTTTGTTTTGTGTGGGTTTAGTGGCCAATCTATACATCCCTGGTTTAACCACATTTGTGTTCTTAATGCTTTGTGATTGAATATGTGTTTTGGAAGTGTTTTGTGGTAACCTATCCTTCCCATCTGTCTTGGGGGCAAACGCAGGTTTTGCAAATGCATAATTAGAGAAAACATATGGTTTTCCCAAGACAGAGGTTCTAGTCACTTTTTGAGCATTGGGTTGTCTTACAACAGGTTTCTTAACACTAGGTTCCACAATCTTCCCACCCATCTTAGCAACGAGTTTCTGCAACTCTGCTATCGCTCTGTCCCTATCTTGTAACTGAGCTTTCAACCCTTTAATTTCCAAATTCTGTTCGTTCATTTCTCGAAACGTTTGGGAAAGTTTTTCTTGCAATTTATTATCATGTGGAAAACTACCAACGTCTTTTTGCAAAGCAAGTTCAAGAGAATGACAATGTTTTTGAAGGAAATCAGTTTTGTGTTGAAGTAACTCAAAAGCCTTTTTATCAACATTTTCTTTATGTTTTGAAAGCTCAAGTTCAAGACGCTCACACTCTTTGATTTTATCAAGATATTTGCATGCAACATCAGAATATTCATCGATATCAGCACAAGATTGAAGAGTAACACACAAAATATCTTTGGAGAGACATTCTTCTAAGAGTAGATCATACTCGTTTGAAAATTCTAATTTGTCATTTTGAAGGTCATCAATTTCTTTTTCAAGAGACTCAACATATTTCAAATCATCAAACATTTCAGACTGAATTAAATTTTCAAACTCAAGAACATGTTCTTTTATTATCTTCGTATTTGGTATTAAAAGTTCTTTCACAAGCACAGTTATGTCGTGAGGAATCTCGGTTTTCCACTTATCCTTTTGACGTTTCTCCCAATCGCTTGCAACAATTGATTGAACATTATTAACGTGGTGTTTAAGAAAACCAAGTATTTTTCTACTTTTGCTTTTAGAAGCATCTAGAGGCAAATAGTTAATATATTTAAAACATTAGTTTTCCTCTTAGTGACAAAAGCTTTTTTCCATTGAATTCTTTTTTGTTTGCATTCTAAAAATAATTCCTCACGAGACTTCTGTTTTTGTGGAGTGAAAAGACCATAAAGACTGTTTTCATAAGCATAGTTATATGGTTTCACAAAATCTTTATTGACCGGTGATCTACTCTCGTCATACCAAAGGGACGTCTCTTCACTATCGATGTTAGCTACTGGGCAGTCATTATCAGTCCATTCGGACTCATCAAGATTTAAGTGAGGGTTCGCAGCTTGAGCTTGTTCGAGGTACTTGGGGGTGGCAAAGCTAGGTTGACCCTTGAATAACGACCGAGGTGCTATCATTCTTACGGTTTGAATAGAGTCATGTGTATTATAAACAACTTTTTCAAAAAATCGACTTGTTCTTCGAGATCCTTTACTTTTTTAGTATCTTTGCTTTGTCTATTTTTGAAATCTTGTTTTAATGTTTCAACCTCTTGTTTCTTCTCGTCAAGAATTTTAGCAGAATCGGTGGTGTTCATAGAAAGCCTCTGTTCAAGTTCATTAACTTTTGTAGTGGCAAGGTACGTTTTTTGACGTTCATCACTTAATAAAACATTAAATTGACGTTTTTCTTTAGTTAACAAAGCAAGAGCTTCATTGTATTTATTTTCAAAATCGTCCTTTTTAACGTTGATGACACGACTTTTGTACCCCTCAAGCTCGTTGGTCTTTTGAAGAAGCTCAGCCCTATAACTATCAATAGTCTCACTAGATTTTATAAGAGCGGCTTTGCATTCTTCAAAGTTTTGAGTGAGCGTTGCGTTTGCCTTCTATAATTGCTTTTGATTCTTTCTATTTTCATTGACATCTTTTTGTAAACTAGCAATTAAATTAGCAAGCGCGACACGCTCCTCGTCATCATACTCATTTGCATGTTGATCATCCTCAAACTCATTATTGCACATGTCTGATGAATCGGGTGTGGTATTGCTATCAACCGTTTCCATCATACACGTGTCAGTAATTGTTGTTGGTAGATCACTATGCTCATGTGTATCACCAAACACATTATATTCAGCATCATCTTGTACCTTATCAATTAGCTCGGTATCAAAGATAGGACCATTGTCATCTTCAGTGACGTTAAGGACCTCATGAATCTTTGCCATGTATGAATAATGTGCCTCGAGTTCTTGGTCGGAGAGTTCATCATCTGTGTCGTCAAGCATTTCTCCTTCCTCAGCTGATAACTAGATTCCAGCTTCCATTTTCTTGCACAACAGCATCTTTTCCTTATGATAACCATAATCTTTAACCCTCTTTGGCTGCCTGCATTCCTTAGCCAAATGCCCAAAACCTCTGCAGTTAAAACACTGAATCCCACTTTGTTGCACAACTTGAGTCCCAACAGTTTCCCGATTTCCAACAACAGTAGCCACCCTCTGATTATCATACTTAGGTTGTCGATCATACTTTGGAGGACTCGCAACACGTCTTCGTGTGTCATACCTTGGAGGACTCTGTGCATGGGTGTTCCTCGAGTTTGAAGATGTTCGAAGGTTGTTGTTGGTGGGTTTGTAGATTTTCTTATATTGCTTCATAACGAAAGCCATTTGTTTCTTGAATTCCCTATCCTTTTGAGCTATTTCTTCATCACTGTCTTCTTCGGATGATTGCTCAGGTGTGGGTGATTGTGCTCTTGCAACTTCTTTGCCTCCAGATCGTGTTGGAACATGTGACTTGGAGATAATGGATGATCGTGGTGATGATGATTGAGTAGAGTAGGTCTTTGAAGTACGGGAGTGATAATGTGGGTAATGTTGAGTGGTAGACACCAAAGCAAGTGGATTGGAAATCTTTGCAACTCGTTCAGCTCGAAGTTCATTTGCCTCATTTTGAAATTGTTTCAAGATGTCAAAGAGCTTGTGATATGAAACTTCGTCTAACTTTTGTTGTTGTTTCACCAAGGTGACAAACCGTGTCCACTCTGGTTGAAGTTGCTGTAGAAATTGGACATTGACTTGCATGGTGGAAACTTGCAAGTTGTTTCGGGTCATATCATTCATCATCTTGTAGAATCGCGAGTAATAAGAATCAATTGATTCCCCATCCTTTGATGTAAACTTGCCAAAGTTCCAAAACATCTTAGTTTTCACATCTTGTTTGTTAAGTGATTCACCTTGTTGCAATCTTTCAATGGCCGTCCACATTTCTTGAGCAGTAGGACATGCGTCAACCGTAGAGTAAATCTCATCTCCAATGCCACTAAGAATTAAGTAGATTGCTTCCTTCTCTGCATCAAACCACGCACGGTTCTCTGGGGTGAGGTCGGTCCTCTTTTCATCACGTTCATATGCGGGTTGTGCGTCACTTGTGTCTGTGGCTGGTACTGCAGGAACTTGAATCCTTGAGAGTTTATAGGGTCCTTCCAAAAATCACCGTTAGGTTTTGTGTCAAGGTAACGTATAAAACAGGATTGCCATTGATCATATCGACCCGACACAAGCATTGGTGGTCTTTCTTTGTTACCTGCCACCATTATGTTGTTGTTCGTCACACGATATTCGGCAGTAGAATCCATCTCAATATTCTCTGAAATGATGAATCGAATGTGGATCTTAAGTAGTTGTGTTGTGATTGTTTGGTTGTTGAAATTCCGAAAATTGCGATTTTTTCTCAGCCCGACAATAAATTCCTCAGTCCGACAAAACGGTAGACCTAAAAAATTTGTAATCACCAAATTTTGAAATTGAGCTAGAAATGTCCTAAAACTAGTATGGAAAAAATTTGATTTTACTTGACCTAAAAATTTTAACTCTATCTTCGTGTAAAATACGTTCCGAAACTAGTCTAGATGGTGGCTAAATCTAAAAAATACTCAAACAAAATTTAGCTAAACATGTCATCGGAATGTGCCATCGGAATGTTGCTAGATCGGAATGTCCTTTATATGTGCACCTGTCGGAATCCTTAGATCAGAATGTTCTGATCGGAATGTTCAGATCGGAATGTGTACTTGTCGGAATCCCAGATCGCAATGTATACTTGTCGGAATACCAGATCACAATGTTCAGATCGGAATAAGGTATCGGAATCCTTAGATCGCAAAGTAGAACCTAGTGGTTATTGCGATCTGACCTCAAAATACTTGCACTTTCCGATGGATACCTTTGCAAGAATTTCGGAAAGATGAAAAACAAGAAATTTTCAACTTTTGATCCAAAAAACTTGTGTTTTTAAGCCAAAAACCAAGATACCCAAATCACTATGGCACGAATAAAGAACTTATACGACGTGAAGAACACTAAAAACATGAAAACTCTTGAATCCGTGGTAGAAAGAAGGATTAAAGCAAATAAATCAAATGAAAACGCAACAACCAATCACAAAACTACCCCATGGCGATTGATACCAATTGATGTCCCTAATATATGATGATGTATAGCACACGAATTAAAGAAAGAAAGGAAGATATGAGATGAATTTTAGAGAGAGAAAGTAGTGAGAGAAAGTAGAGAGAAAAAGGTTGGTGAAACTTGTGGAATATTAGATTAGGAGAAAAATGAAATGACCAACCAACCTCTCCTTACATGCAAGGAGAGGTTTATATAGCCTTGCCTACATGTGGCATAATGGGCTATCTGATCATGGGCCGGGCTTTCCTTTTGGGCTTCGGTTACTTATTAATGAACCTTAACTTAAAGTTAAGCCCGTAATAACACGACTAATATACTACCTATTACAACGTTCTAAAATACGATACATAATAACCATATGACCGAGCATTCTTGTTTGACTCAATATTTTGAGGCTAACACGAAGTCCTCACGTCCCCACGTGAATCTCGATCCACGTCTCGAATTACATCGCACGTTCGTAAAGGAAAACTTACTCGTTTTCAAACACTTAACGTCTCGAATTTCATCGTACCTTATTAATGAGAATATTTCGCTGCTTCAAACGCTTAACCTCTCGATTCACGATCTCCACTGGTTCTTTTACAAAATGCAACGTGTCGTCAAGTTGTACCTCGCCAAAAAGGGAAGAATAAACCCTTATTCACCAAACACTTATTCAAGCTCGACACACTAAAATTACACGAATCGCACGGAGTTCATCCGACGACTCCAATTTATAAACAACCGGTCCCATTCGTTGGGTGACTTCAAACGGTCCAACGTACCTTGGACTTGGATTTTCTCCATTTCCAAAACGGATTTCACCTTTCCAAGGTGATACCTTAATCATTATTATGTCACCAACTTCAGATTTCCAACGGCTCCCTACGGTTATTGGCACAGTTCTTCTGACGGCTCCTCGCGGTTTACAAGCAATTCTGAATCCGTACGATCTTTTCGTAGTCTCCTAAATCGTCTCAGTTCCAATCATTTGTCCTTCCTCTACTTCATTCTAACAGTCTGGCGATCTAGACCATCGTCCACGATCCTCACAAAAACAATTACTCATGAAACAAAGTCGCATGGGTCGCACAAAACTCCATCGAAAACATTCCAAAAAATTAAGACGAGGTAATTAGTACTGGTCGTACAAAACCTCCTTATTGAAAAATCTCGAACATGCCAACCTACTTCGTCAAAAGTGGGTTCATCGATACAGAAATCCTTCGGCGTATACATTATGCTATCGGACGCATTACGATCTAATTCAAACACAAAAGACAACACCAGGGACTTAAAATCAAGTCACGACATGTTTGCCAAGAGCCAAACCATGCAAAATAAATAAATTCAATCGGGTTAACTCATGCTTGCTAAATAGCCAAGCCATGATAAATAAGGTCACTTGACAAGACCTTCGGGTAAGTCCAGTCAATTTGAAAATTGCAAGTAAAAGGACATCTACTGGCCGGATAGCCATGGACGCATATCAAAGGAAATAACAAGAAAATATTTCGTCATCAGAGGGTGCTCTCACACGGATCCATACCCAAAATATAATACAAAGACACCATCTCACTTTCGCCCACGCGCATTCAAAGTCTCAATAAGCATCGTCATTGAAAGTCAAAAAGATATTACATGGTACACGTTCTGCGCGATCGGACGTCACTGGACAATGCCGCCTCAAGTTCTCATAACTTACGATCACTCAACTAGATCACATACCACATAAGTACCTAAAAGCAAATGTCAAACATAAACATCAAATACTTAGAACTCCAGCGTTGATCATCGAGAAAACCTTTAATGAACCCTTGATAATACCACTCAATCTCCAAAGTATTTCAACTTGCGGTGTCGGCTACAACATACTCCTCGAAGTGATAAAGA
Organism: Glebionis coronaria; assembly: GCA_025667525.1. Classification (NCBI taxonomy): domain Eukaryota; kingdom Viridiplantae; phylum Streptophyta; class Magnoliopsida; order Asterales; family Asteraceae; genus Glebionis; species Glebionis coronaria. The sequence goes on from CM046877.1 coordinate 499,847,225, forward strand.
ATTTATTAACTCCCGTCATTAAGAAATTCGGTCCATTGGCAAAAATTCACAACATATCGGGTGTACCATTATCTTCTGCTCCAAGGTTCAACATGCAAAAGTGTCCCACTAACTTCTACTTCAGCATTCATCATGCAAAGGCGTTCCAATAATTTCTACTTCAGCATTCATCATACAAAGGCATCCCAATAACTTCTACTTCATCATTTGTCATACAAAGGCGTCCCAATAATTTCTACTTCAGCATTCATCAAGCAAAGGCGTTCCAATAATTTCTACTTCAGCATTCATCATACAAAGGCGTTCCAATAGTTTCTACTTCAGGGCTCAAGGCGATGCATCATATTCCTCGTTTAGTTCATCATACTAGCCCCCAAGAGTTTCGTCATCAAGAAATTTAACACCCCCAAATTACATTGCGCAACAAAAATACACATTTGGGTGCTAAACACAACATTGTTACACAAGACATCTTGAACAAACTCAAAATGATAAATTTGAAATATAAAAGGATATAATTTAACCATTGTCTAAAACTTTCAATCCCAAGTAAAACAATTTTAGAAATATCATAGTCACATTTAGGTCCCCAAAGACTTTATCAAATCAACAATAATTTACCAAAGTACTTGACCATACATTATTATTTTTATGACAAAAGGGAAAGAAATCTGTTTTAGACCAATCACAACAAAAGCAATCCCGCAATCCTTCTCCAGCAAGCTCCGCAATTCATCAACTTCAATTACCTGAAATACATGCTTAAAATCATCAACACAATGGTTGAGCGAGTCTATAGGTTTTCCAAATCATCATTTGAACACAAGAGAAAAATCAATCAAGATTATTTAATAGAATTGTCGTACACACAATCTATTAGTCAGGCATTCTGGTATATAGCAATAGCTATTGAATTGTATTAAGCTCATGACACCGACCCCTTAACTTAGTCACCCGCGCCTAAAGCCGGCATGACTAGATGAAATTCCAGTGCCCCTACTAGGGTATCATTTGAAAGAATACCAATTCTCATTCTCGTAAAATTATCCTTCCCAGCGGGTTACTCAGCGTAAAGCCCTGGTCTCAGATAGGGTCGTCAGCCAATAGTACTATTATTAGAATAAGCGGCTATTCCCAACTCACAACATCAAGTAAGAAGATAGTTAACGGCTCATGAATTTAGGGACTTTTGCAAATTAGGTACTTATACAATTCAAATCAACAAAGGCAACATTCGGGTCCAAACAATCAAACATGACTTGTGTTCATTTTACTTTCAAATAGCATGTATCCCCCTCGCGGGTTTTAAAATCATTCAAAACAATTACAAAAGCGAGGCTATAGACTCACCTGGAGTAATAGCAGTAGTAAGACGATCTTCGACGATAGTTGATGCCCGATAAACACAAAAACCGTAACCTATCAAATAAGGCGCGTTCATCAATAATAAACTCGAGTAAAATCCATACTTAGTAACATCAAACTCAAAATCATACAATCACACCCAACCCAAAATGAAAACAATTCAAGTGACCTTTTACTTCATTCTATATGTTTATTCTATTAGTTAATTCTTCGATAAAAATCTGTCGGTACATACCAAATGTACGAGCTCATTTACCCCACTTAAACACATCAAATACTTATGATAATTATCAAAAATGTCACTTACTATATATAGAAAGACCTGTTAAAAGCCCATCAAAAGATTTTACTTTTGAAATTCCCTGCCCGACACACCTTTGAACTACAAAAACCGGACAGTTTTACGTCAACAACTCATATAGTCTTTTAAACCAATTATTTTTCTCCGGTTACAAAACCGACACTCAACTTTGAAAATAACTCAACATCATCATACTTATCATTCATAATCAGTCCATGACTCATTTTAAAATCCATTTTATAGTCCCCGAGATTCGATTCAAATATCGACAACAATTATATATTGTGACGATACTCGTCTCCCGGTACACGAATAATCAAACTAACGTAACTTTTCGCTCGTTTGGAGCTAGAAGCCCTACCTTATACCAAAACGAAGCTAAAAATATCGTCTACAACAATATCTAACTAGTTCACCTCAAACTCAAACTCATATTTTCATAAAATTAAGTTTAATAATCTGTTTGAAAATATACTTTTAAAAATCATTCAAAATTAATTTTTCACCACATTTTAATCATTCTCATATGCTTAATATCACCCTAATATCATTTTAAACAACTCATCTAACTTATAACACCCTTTAATGATCATCCAAAAATTTACCCACTCAAAATTTCCAACATACAATAATTAATATATATATATATATATAACACTACTAACAACACACCCATACAACAAAAATAGATCAAACCTTCATGGATCATATGAAAAAAAAAAAGTTGGTGCATGTGTATAAAATTTATACCAAAATATGCACAATTTAATTTCCAAATATGGTCTTTTGTTAGATTTATTTGATTCAATTTTGAAAATCAAAAATCAAAAATCAACAACAACTTTTTTTTAACAATATTTTGGCATGATCATCTCTTGATCAACACCAACAACACATGCATAATCATAAATTTGACTTACCAACTCTTGAAAAATCAACTGATTGTAGTGTTTTACTACTCTTTAGGAAAAGAGCGTAAATAGGGAAAAGTATTAAGTGATGACTTAGGAAAATCAACCACTAATGACCCAATGAAGTTCAAGTTCGTTTCCCAAGGAGGTATATGTGTGTGAGTAATTCGTAATTGGTTTGAGATTAATATTTGAAAGAAAGGGATGAGAAAAGAGGATGACGAAGGCGTAAAATTAATTACTATTATGACTACACGTAAAACCGTAAAAAGTACAAAAATAAAAAATAATTCTAAAAATTACCAAAAATTCACCAAAAATCAAAATACATAAACTAAGAGTTCACCAATGCTCAAAACTTTTTCAAACCTTTTAATTAATTAAATATTAATTTTTAAATGCTAATTAAAGCCCTAAAAATCAAATTAATTATCAAAAAGCCCAAATAAAGATTTTTCAATTGGTAAACCTCTAAAATGACCTAAAAAGATTAAAAACTATTTTTATAATTTTTAAACTAAGAAAAACAATTTAAAATGATTTAAAAACTATTAAAACTTAAAATAATTATAAAAATTAATCTAAAGATGATAAAATTAATCTAAAAGTTTTAAAATTCCTATTTTAATGTATTTAAGCTAAGAAAAATATAAAAAGTGCAAAAATGTGAAATTTGAAAAATAATAATAAAATAATATAAAAAATCCAAATATTATAAAAAATTCTAAAAACTTACAAACTAGTTTATTTTAACCTAAATAATCAGAAAATGAAAGTGAAATTACCAAATTACCCCTAATGGGCCCCCAAATTGGCCAAAAGCAAAAACAGTCAAGCTTAATGGGCTTTTTGGCCAAAAAGTCAAAATAAGCCCAAATGACTTGGAAAAACCCTATCTGACTCAAAATTCAATTCTAAACACAAAACTCTGAAGGCCCAAAAGCTGAAAGTGAGCTTATCACAGCTTAATGAACAAACAGCTTATCCTTATTGGGCCATTAAGCCCATTAAGCAATAAGCCAATGCCATAAGCTCTAATTTGACACACAACCTTCTTTTGGGATACTAAAGAGATATGTAAAAAGAAATTTTGAAAAAGCACACTCAATAAGCCAGAAATAAGCCAAGTACAAATCCACTAAAAGACAAAATAGTTGGGTTTTAGTTCTAGGGCACCCCAGAAGCTCTAGTTTGTTGCAAAAGCTCACAAATAGCTTAACTAAGAACAATCAATCAAGAAAATCACAAAAAGCCAAGTAGAAAAAGCTGTGAGAACCAATAAGCTGGCTGAAAAAGCCAAATAAGCTAGTTTTCTAGCAAAAGCTTAACCAAAAGACTTGTAACCTTCCAGACTTGTTATTAAGCTGAGAAAAATGAGTTCTATTACAAAAACTAAGTTCTTGCATGTACCAATAAGCAAAACAGATTCAATAAGCTATGTGACCAAGTTTGACCAAAAGTCAAACGCTGACAAGTGTAAATCAAATGCTGACAAGCACAAAATGGACGTAGACAGACTTAATGACGTGTTTAGACTTGTTTTTCACCCTGCTGGTCAAGGCTTGAGTACAAACCTTGTGAATCAAGGTCTACCAGTTGGGCAGACTTGATAAGTTTTGGCACAAATAAGCCAATAAGCCAGTGAGCTTATAAGCTATTAACAAAGCAATCCAAGTAGCCAAATAACCTCACAAGCAGCACACAAATAGGATCCAAGCAACAAAACAACAATCCTTACACTAGAAATAGCAATGCAAACACCAAATGAGGTGGTCACTTTGCTGATGCAAATGACCACTTTAGCCAACTTTGATAAGCTATAACAAACAAAATAAGCCACCAAATTCAACAACCAGATAACCAATAGATAGCTTATCACCCAAACTATTCCCAAACCTGATTTCAGACCTTAGATCCAACTAACAAAGAAGTAATTGGATCTGATGTGTTTGACCAATTCTAAAACACTTTTTATCAGATTTTTGCAAAACTTGAAATCCCTTTTCCAAACTTTCAGAAACTTAACCAATGACTAAAACTTGTTCAAAATGACTTGTTTAGACCTCCCAAACCCTAAGAACCAAGGGCACAAAGCCACAAGGCCTTATGAACTAGTAATCCCAAACAGTCCTTTAATAAGCACTTTTCAAAGCAACTTGTGATTTTTAAACACAACCTACTGATTTTATCATTCAAATAGCTACACTAGGTGACAACTAACAGATTGTAACCATAAAACACAAAGCACAAACAAAAAATCACCAAATCACATACCAAGATACAAAACAGACAATATCATATGATTTTTGAGAGGAATCTTAACAGGAGGTTATACCTGTCCTCCACAACATCCTAGGAAGACCAGCAATGCTCCTTGGACCTTGTTCAACAACTAGAACAAGACCAAGGTACTTCAACAAGAAAGATGGATGACTGCCGTGGTTGATGTTTCAAAGCAGAAACTCAAGGGCTTGATTTCTTCAACACAATGAACAAACAGCCCAACCAAAGGCCCTAATCCCTTCACAAGCTTGGTGTCAACAAGCTTGCAAGAGCTTATAGCTTTTGGTTAAGGATTAGTACACCAAAAATAAGCAAATTCAGAAACCTCTTTTCAAGCTTTTCTAAACTTGAAAACCTTACCAAACATAAACGTCCTTGAACCAAATGATTCAAGCACACTTATAACAACAAATGGAATTCAGAATCACCTTTAAACAACACCAACTTTCAAAAACATAAAAAGGAATTACAATTTTCTCAAAATACCAACTTTTATAAATTTTAAAAAGGAATTACAATGTTTAAAAGGTAAAGCTGGAACAAAGGGACTCTCATAGGTTGAGGTCTCCTTTTATAGGCAAATGCTAACATAACACTATTCATAAACCCTAGATGTGAATTCTCAAAAATGTCCCTGAAGTCTTCTAGATCTTTTGATGGAATGAGCTGTCCAAATGCATCATGGACGTTCATTTTAGCTTTGGGGTTAAGCTAAGAGTCTAGGCTGTTGATCTTGACACGTCATTTGCCTTGGGGAGTAAGTTGGATGTTGATTGGTTGACGTGTGAACGGGTGGGACCCTTTGGTGAGTGGAGATGAGGGTATTATGTGTGGGTTATGTTTCTGGGCGTGTGAATCAAGTGTGGGTGTGGGTAATTGGGATTTACCCTTTGTTTTAAGTGGAGTGGTAACTGGTGGTGAAAGGTGAATAGTAACCTTTTTGATCCGTTTTTTGTGGAAAGGTAAGTTGTTTGGCGCATTTTCTCATTTGAATGTTTCAAATGCCCAACTTTAGTCCTTGTCTTTTGGGGAAAGTTGTAAAACGTGTTTTCAGCCAACCAAACTTGCATTCCTTTGTTATTAAAGTTCTAATCTTCACACTTTTGCCCCAAAACTTTGGCAAAAGTATTTCAGGGGTTATATTTGCCATTTTTCCATAATTCAAGGGCTGATCTTGGACACTCTTGATCTTCAAAGGTCTTCAATAGATGTTTGCCTTTATGAGGGACCATATTTGACAATGTTTAATAGTTGAGGGACTAATCTTGCCATTTCTTCAAAGTTGAAGGACCTTTTTGCAATTTTGACAAACTTAAGGGACCAAACTTGTAATTATGATTTCACAAGGGTTTTAAGTGTCATTTCTTCATTGTTTGAAGATCAATCTTGCATATCTTCAAGTCTTCAAGGGTAAATCTTGGATAATTCATGAACTAGGGTCCGGTTCTTTGTACGGCTTCGTTTCTCGTGTCCGTTTTTCCTTGTTTCTTGTGATCTTTTGTCTTTTTCACGATATCTGATGAGACTGCTTTTATACATAGTCTCATCGTCCAAATCGGGCTTAAAATACATTAAATATCATTAAAACTGCCAAATATATGCTCGTGTTTGTTGCTTGTGTATTTTAGGTACGGATATTGAGGAAATGATAAAAAGATCACAAGAATCGATCAAAAACGAACACGGGAAACGAAGCCGCACAATGAACCGGACCCGAATTAAGAATTTCTAAAATGGTCCTTGAAGAATTGAAGATTGTCAACATTGGTCCCTCATCTTTTGAAGACTTGGCTTTTTATACCCTTGCAAAACTCATAAACTGCATTGAGGTCCCTTAAATGTCAAGAAATTACACTATGAGCCCTTGAAGAATGCCCAAATGACATTTGTGGTCCTTGTTTAAAGTTTGAGAATAGGTTGTGCCAAAATTGACAAGTGGAGCAAAGTTAATTATAAAGGAAAAAGGGGTATATTGCTGTTAGGCTTTGTTTGAAGAGTATTTGGAAAGTAAGGGGGCATTCCTGCCAAGACACTACAACCTTCCCCCACCAATCTCACTCCTTCAGAATGTCAATCGAGATGGCCGATCATTCTACGATTTTAGCTTGTGGAGTAGCCGAGGACGTCTTCGTGAAAGTTGGAAAGTTCTACTATCCCGTAGACTTTATTGTTGTTGACATTCCCATCGATCCTAAAGTTCCTTTAATTTTAGGTCGATCATTTTTGGATACCTCGAGAGCACTTATCGATGTGCATGCTAGGAAAATCACTCTTCGTTTCAATGAAGAAGAACTCGTCATTAATGCAACTCAAAACTCCACACTTTCTCATGTGTACTCTATCACATCTTTGAACAATGTTAGTCCCATCAAAAACATTTGTAAAAGGATTTCAAAAAGAGTTTTAGGAGTTGATGATAAAAACGATTTTCCGTCCCCTCCGCCGGTGGAGGTTAAGAGTGATAAGCCTACGATTCCAATCACGAATAATTCTTCGGATGATGAATATGTTAATCCCGATGGGGAAGTTTTCTTTGTTGACAAACGTTTTGAGAACTTACCACCACCTTTACCAAAACGGTTTTAAAATGTGAGAATTTTTAGTGTGACTAACATTGCTTTAGAAACACCAAATATTTTTGACATAATTAAGTCGGGTTTTCATAAGGAGAGTTTAAAAGATGAAAAAGGAAAAGATTTTAAATTGAATTTAAAAGATTTTTCTACAATTCTAACTCCGTCATCACCACGTGTATTGAGTACTACAAGCTCGTCTTCTCCTTTTGACGATGCTTTGTGTGGACTTAGTGTGGGGGAAGCCCCTTATGTTCCCTTCCATTTCTCCACCGAGGACGAGATATTTGATCCCGAAATTTCTTATAAAGGGAAATCTCGGTCTTCCACCGATGCAATAAATGGAAAATCTTTCTATTTGATTGGTGCGAGTCTACCTCGAGTAGCTCAATGTTTTTATGACTTACCCATTGTCCCACCCTTCTATTTCTTCTCATCTATTTTCTTGAAACCCTTTGGGTTTGTGTTGACACACGATGAAGTGGCGTTAATTTGTTTTTCCAATGAAAACGAGAACGCCATCTTCGATCCCGATATTTTGCACCATCAAAGGACTTAGTCCTTAATACCGGTTGTTTTTGGGCCTTGTTTATCATGTAAGCCCCACCAAAAATTGACCATACCAAGATAATCCCTAAATGATCACATTTATGGGGATTCTAGTCGAGCTTTTGACTCGGTTATCAAAAACAAGGTGCCTCGTGGGGGAGACCCATGCTTATCCCATGTACATATTATTGCTTTCTAATTAGTTTAATGTGAGGGGATTTGTGCCCTTCCAACCTTTGTTCCGTGGTTGTTTGTGAATTGTGGATTTTAGATCATGATCTTCACGATTGGAGCCTCTCGTGTTCGTTTTATGGGAGCACTCGATCGATTGCTTTGAAGACTTTCTCAATATCCAAATGATATATCCTTTTGATGTTCTAACCTTAGGTTTTTAGCACACTTCATAAACGGCTATTAATTTATTGGTTACACCCTTTCCATGCTAGATTAGGCATTCGACTACGTCTCTAGTATGGGGGTGTTTGCACCCCTAGACTCGAAACATTGAGGACAATGTTTAACTTTAGTATGGGGGGTGAATAGATACTTGCCTTGCCAAACCTTCACGCTTTCCAAAGTTTATCTTTTTGTTTATCGTTTTTGTTGCAAAATAAGGCTAAAAATGGCCAAATTTTAAAAATTTTCTCATGTTTTATAAGTGTTTGAAGACACGAATGTAGGTTTTCCGATGGCGAGAATAAGAGAAATTTTTGACTCGACCGTGCGTGTTGAGCACTTAGCTTTGATTCCTTAACTACACATTAGGCAAAGTCTCTTAAATGAGGACGAGAAATGATAGAGTTAATTATAAGTTACTATGTAATAATTCGTTTTTAGTGTAGTTGTCTTCTCAGCTCGATTCGAATTGATATAACGTTTTCTAGCAAAGACTTAATTGTTTTTGGTGTTAAAATCTTTCTTGGTATTTATGTCTAATTGGCACAAAACAAGTAAAAATGTAAAAATATCTATATTATGCTACTTATACGTACTAAGCTAAAACATATTGCAATTATAGCAATTTAATGCACATAATACAAAAGTAAGAAAATACAATTTTACTCTACAAATTAGAAATACAAAATATGAAATGTAAACCCAAAATATGAATTCAACACTTTAACTAATTTTTTAAATCCTAACTAATTTGGTTTTTTTTATAAATCCTGACTTTGAAAATTTAAAGTGACGTTTATTTAAAGTCTAACAAAACAAATTGACCCACCAAACTACTCTTGGCCCAACAGAGAAAAGGCCCACAACTAGCCCAACAGTAGTTAACAATTCTGTTAACAGTCTAACTATCCTAACTATTTGGACTGGCACTGAAATTAAAAGAATACAAATGAGGGACTAAAGTTGTATATCACTGAAACTAATTCAAACTTAATTTCCAACAGACTACTTGTATTCAAGATTATCAGTTTACAAATTCTAAATCATAATTACTACACAAATGATCTAGCATTCTATATTATCATTTCAGAAATATAATATGCGCTTAACCAAATTCATCCAAGCCAGTCCGTTGTTGGCGAAACGCGGCGCTGAGCCGGTTTAACACAAAACACCTCCAATACTGAATCAAAGCTAAGCTACACCTATAAGCTGGAATCGGAACAAACGCCTACTACCACCATACGGCGGATCCAAAACCTGTAAAACTGAAATCAAGAAGAGAACTCCTACTGATCTGCTGACATGATTTTCTGAAACAGCAAAGCGCAACCTGCAAAATCGAAGTAAACCGAAGAAAACCCAAACAGATTCTACGATCATGAAACCTACATAAACTGGTCTATAACGAACTAAACAGTAATCAAGTTCTGATCAAACTAACTTCTATAGAACGTATCTGAATTTTAACTGACTTTTACTTTGTGAATGAATATAAGACTAAAGACCTATGCTATTTACTATCCAATCAGGCTGATTTCAACTTTACTAACTGAATTAGACTAAGTCTCTAAAATTTCAACTCTCATAAAAGGTTCCAAACTAATCAGATAACGAAACAAAATCTATATCTACCCTAGCTAAAAAGAACTCATACTCCAACTCTGACTGAATTACTTAAGGATTTATTAACAGTAACTCTAACTGACTAAACTAATCACTAAACATCAACAAAAACGATTTAAAGAAAGCATCTTGAACTGAAAACTTAACCATTTTCAACAAAATCAGTATTCATTAACAAAACTAGCTATTGAAATCAGAGAAAGGAAATCTCAACAAAAGCTACAATAACTTTCTGAAAAGCTACACACCCTGCGTGAACAGTAATAAGCTAAGAAGAGCAGAAATTAAAGATCATTGAAGAAAACTGTTAAGAGAAAAGAAAGATTCTATTTAACGAAAATCAGTAAAGAAGATTAAGAGAACTATTCATTTCATTAATGGTGGAAAAATGAAGCATTCGGTTACAACTGTCTAACAGAATTGAAGATGACTGTTAACTAATTGAGTAACTGAAAATAAGAACAAAAGTTTTGAGAGAAAACTGAATTAACTAACTAATCCTAACTAACCTAGTGTGTGAAATCTACACCTAAGCTAACCGAATGCAAATGAAGCTCTCGTCTTCAATTTATAGCCGTCTGGAGAGGATGGGTGACGTGGTTGATCCAATCATTGAATGACACGTGGAAAATACGAGGATACTCGTTCTTCATCTTCAATCTTGAATTTGGGGCTTTCTTTATTCTTTGCTCTTGATCTAATTAAGTGGCATCCTCTTGTAGAGGAGAATGAGATGAACGTTTTTATAGTTGAAAGCCTTGGATGAATCTCTCTTGATTATTCTAGATAAGGGTTTGCAGGTTTGGGGAGATGGAAAGATATAACCGCCTTTTTTTTTCTCTCTCTTGAAGGTTGAAGACGAAAATTACGTGTGTGCGTTTGTTTTGACCGATACTTGGTCAACAAACCAAGTTAAATAAACTTTCTCTTAACTTTTCATTTAATTACTTTTTAGACCCTTCTTATTTCCTTTCTTTGCAAATGGTTTTGGAAACTTTTAAATCAAGTTCTTTCCATCCTCCATTTATTGAGAAGTTTCAACTTAAACCCTCCATCTTTGAAGTAGTGGCAAGATTGGTCCTTGAAAGCATTTTTCGTCTTTTTCTTCGTCTTTTATCAAATAAATCCATGAAAACGCGTCTTTGCTCTAAAAATGTATCTTGTTACCTGAAAACACATGAAACGCAAATACACGCATAATTCTGATATTTAACAGTTAAAATAATGTATTTGACAGTGTTTTTAATGGTTTTAGGATCATTATTGATGAGTGTTTTCACACTTATCACTATGCTAAACGTAGAGTACTCGTATTCTTTCAAAAACTCATGTGTTCTCATTGTTTGCTTATTCTCCCTTCGCATGTAAATAATTTTTGCTTAATAAATATTGACTTAGCGGTTTAGTTAGGATTGTTGGGTTTCTAGTCTTTTCTAGTAGCTTCCGTGTAATTAAATTGGGAAGACATTAAGGTATCGCCAGCGTCACGGTTTTGAAGTATTGGCACCCGAATAATCAAAAGCTTCACCCAATAATAAGATTTCAAGTGCTCACCTAAATCTAGCAAACAATTTGAAGCCCCACAAGGCCGAAAAATCTATGCAAAATTGAAAGTGAATCAAGCCTTAATCTTCGAAGCTTTAAAGATCCAAAATTCCCTTTAGCGTGAGGATATACGTCTTTGGCTAATAAAACCACCGATGAGGCGGATAATAAAAGGCAAGGCAAGACCGAAGTCATAATAAAAGCTTCATGGCGAAGTTGAATAAAAGATGGAGGTAAACCAAAGATAATAAGGCCCTTCCGTTAGGGGGCGTATAAAAGTCTTGGTAATAAGTCTCATGTTCAAAACTGTTATAAAACCGTGTTTATCGATTCTTCTTGTCAACTTAATTTTTTAACATCGTTGTCTATTAGGAGGGGTTATTGATTTGATGGTCTTAGTTACACCGTTAGGACTCTATTTTTAGACCTAAATCTCTATTATCGCATAAGTCAAACAATGTATCATCGTGAAACATTCAAGACAAAATAAAATATAATAGATACAACTTAGGAATAATGGGAGGATAAGTACGTGATTAGGGCATATGAGTAGTGTTAGCATTACTAACTTATAATGACAATGATCTCGTTGCACGCTTGGCATGGAATTGGGGCGAAAATCGAGGACGATGAAATTATTTCTAACGAAGCATTCACGTGTTCTTATTCTATGAACCTAAATGTCCCATTTTGCGATGAAAATCATACATTATGTCTAAAACACAAGTAGTAGTAATAGTAGTAGTGTAGCTAGTTTATCATTTCAATAAAGTGAATAAAAATGAATTTTGGAGTTGCTAAGATACTTTATTCTAGCATTGCGTGAGGGCACGACAATGGTTTAGTATGGGGGAGTGATGAGACTGCTTTTATACATAGTCTCATCGTCCAAATCGGGCTTAAAATGCATTAAATATCATTAAAACTGCCAAATATATGCTTGCTTGTGTATTTTAGGTACGGATATTGAGGAAATGACAAAAAGATCACAAGAATAGATCAAAAACGAACACGGGAAACGAAGCCACACAATGAACCAGACCCGAATCAAGAATTTCCAAAATGGTCCTTGAAGAATTGAAGATTGTCAACATTGGTCCCTCATCTTTTGAAGACTTGGCATTTTATACCCTTGCAAAACTCTTAAACTGCATTGAGGTCCCTTAAATGTCAAGAAATTACACTATGAGCCCTTGAAGAATGCCCAAATGACATTTGTGGTCCTTGTTTAAAGTTTGAGAATAGGTTGTGCCAAAATTGACAAGTGGAGCAAAGTTAATTATAAAGGAAAAAGGGGTATATTGCTGTTAGGCTTTGTTTGAAGAGTATTTGGAAAGTGAGGGGGATTCCTGCCAAGACATTACAACCTTCCCCCACCAATCATACCTCCACATCACCCCACCCCACCAATCACATCATACCACCTCACCACTCTCTCCACGTCACCCTTCCACCAACTGGTTTATTTAAATAAACCAGGGTCAACCAGTCAAACCCCCAACGTTTTCCCACTTAACACATAATTTAAAAACTTAACCCCCAAAACTAAATCAAAACCCACCCTGCTAAAGTTCTTAATCCCATAAACCCTAAAACCTTAATCACTAAAAACAAAGGGGTTTTTGTTAATTGCTTCCAGAATGGTGATTAACCTCCACCCAAACCCATCCCCACTTTGATTCCCTACCCAGACACACCCATGTGTCCTGTAGGACCCTCCCCTGCCCCATCTCTTTCACACAAAACCCCAAAGGAGACAGCATCAACGTCCTATATCCATTTCTTGGTCCCTAAGGACTGATAAACGTCTAGGATCATCCAACAACAGCTGGCATGTCAACATCCTTCACATGGAACCAATTTGACTAGACTTCAGTCAAAAATCAAGGGGCAATTCCGGATTTTCCTATCTAGGGTTTCAGTTTATTATTTTTTTTATTCAAGTAGCACTAGAAGGTTCTGTTTAAGCTTATAAAAGGAGGATGCAACATGTGCATACCCCTTTGTTCCAAATTTTCTTAAATTTTATTGTAATTCCTTTATAAGATAAATGAAAGTTGGTATTTTTGGATAAATGTAATTCCTTTTCTTTGATTAAAAGTTGGTATTTGAGTTAAGAAAATCTGAGTTCCAAAATTATTTGTTGAAGTGTTTTTGAGTTTTCAAAAAGCAATTTCAAGTTTCTGAAAAAGGTGATTTTTTTGGGTAAAATCTTTTTCCAAAAATTGGATTTCCAAGTTTTTAAGTGTTTGTTTAAGTGTTTTGAAAGGAAAAGTAATTGAGAGAAGTTTGTGATAAAGGTTTAAAAAAAGAGAAAAATCAGAATATTTGGCTATATTGTGTTGTTCTTAGCAGGAAATTTTGTGAAGCTCTTGACTGATTTCCAAGGTTCTGCACAAGCCCGGGCTTGTTGGAGATGGCTTTTCAGCCATTGAGGGGCCTGGATGTAGGCCCCTCTAGGTAAAATTGTTCTTGACCCCTTGTTGTCAAATTTCATGTGATGTTTCATGAGTTTGTGAAAATCTGCTTATTTGTTTGTTTTATCTGCTTGTTTATGCCCCATTGATGTTTTTATGCATGCTAGAAGCTTTGTAAATCAGTTTGAGTAGAGTTTGAATAGCATTGGTTTGATAATTTTGAATTCTAAAATTTTAGGGAGATCTGAGATTTAGCTAGGAATTAGTGATAGCTTTTGAGTTAAAAATTGTTTAGTTACACTTAGGTTGTATGTGTCACAAGATATAAGTAGGTAGCATTTGGTTTGGTAAGTTTTCAAAGCAAATTGCATGATAAAAATGGTTAAAATGCCTAAAAACAGTAAGTTCTTATTTGACTGTTTTTTTTGTAAGATTTTCCTAAATTTTTGCATGATTGAAAGTAGTTCTACTTAACTAGGGTTTTAGATAGCTTCCATGTCATTTGGTTGGGTTGTGTGCTTAATTTGAAGCTTTGAAATTCGTTTTTGTGCAAGTAAATTAAGTTACTGTTCATCAGACCCTATCAAGCCTAATCAGTAACTATTTTGTGCATTTTGTGGTTAATTTTGTGAAGTGACTTGTTGTTTTTCTTGTTTATTTGACTTCCCACAACCCAACTGGTTGTGGGAGTGCCCCCATTGTCCAAAGAAAAGCTTCAATAAGCTTTCCTAAGCTTATAAGGTCAACTGACCATTTATTTACACTAACAGTGGGAACTAAGTTCCCCCTGCTTGTGCACAAGTTACCACTGCTTTGCTAAAAGACAAACCCAGTCACATGTCACTATCAGGATTTTGACTTTTTTGTCTTTTGTGGCTTAAAATAGGAATTAGGGTTTCAAAGAACTTACATTATTTTTCTACTTTTATTTCTGATTTTTCAGTTTGATTTATATTTCTGTTACTGTTCATTTGCTATTTTTTAGGTTTAATTGCATTTTTAAATACTTTTTAATATTCTGTTTTTTTGTCTTTTAGTGTAGAAAATTAATATTTTTAGATTTCAAAATTTTTCTTAGATTTAGAAAAATAATTTAAGATTTTTAGTTCAAAAAGTTTTTACTGTTCACTTTTAAATTATTTTCTAGAATTAATTTAGTTTAATTATGGTTTTATTTATTAACTGTTTTGTCTTTTAGTGAAAAATTTTATGTAACACCCCACTTGGATAAGTGGACCGTTACGTGTATTTATGGCGTGTCATCAAAGCATAAGGTAAATGTCCTAAACATTAACTGACCATAAAGGAAATACCGGAATCAAACATCGACAATCCAAACATAAGCCCAAACATGAAAAATAAAATACTGAAAGAAAGGACTAAACAATGTCCAAATAAGCAGGATAATGTAAGAAATACATAGAGTAAGGAGTCTGGATACTTCCATCCAAATGTACATGCTCTTAGAATCCTAAAAGCATCCTGGTGTACCTGCCGTTAGAACATGAAAGGAACTACGGCTGAGCATAACGCTCAGTGAACGGATGTAAAGCATGATAAGAATATACTGAATGAAACATGCGATAGAATACAGAAGATGTAAGACTGATATGTAACATGTGGTAGAACTCTGCATAAAATCTGAGCAACCTGGTTCATATATACTCATATTGAAATATAACTATTAATTCTGAAAGCATGCATTTACTGTATTTTATTTGCCAGAGCTTATATAGGTCACGTGCTGTAACAACCGTGCATGAATAACTGGAGGGGTGACCTCGTCATGCTGTAGAGGGGTGACCTCTAAATAACTGTGCTGGGTGGAGGGATCAGCTCCAATGTGAAGGATGTAGAGCACACACCACATTCACCCTGATAACTTGTAACACATATAAGCCTAGGATGCATCCATACGCCCCACTAAAAATACTGATAAAATGGCCAAGCTGAGCTGAGTGGGACGATGCAGGATATCACTCTCCTGCATGTGAGTCACGAGACCGGTGCCTCTAGTGCCGTGGTTACGGTACCTCCGTAACTAGTACATAAACTGGTCGTGCTTGTATATAATGCTCAGGCAATTTATTTAGTTATTAACATGATTACTGATAAACTTAAACATATACTGGGAAAAACATTTGGCTGCAGACGGGAAATCCTAATCATGCATAGGAAAGGAAGTCCTTACTGAAAGGACGGGAAATCCGTACCTCGTGTCCAGTAATGAAATAAGAATGAAAGCTGAAGGATCGGCTCTGACTTCACGAATACTACGAAAATAATAGACGGAAAAATAAGTGGTCTGATAACTGTTTACAATTACTGCCTCTTATTTGTTCTTAGTTTGATTCAAAACTGTCCTTGTATTATAATACTATATAATCTGATAAATCTGAATGTTCTGTATTATTTCTGATATGTGTATTCCTGTATTTCTGATTACCGTATGATATGTATTTCTAATATTTACGATCTTACTAAAAACAGTAACCTGTCATACATAGAAAGTTTCCTGATTTAGAAATATTTCCAATTTAATATCTTTAAATAAAATTATTTATAAATCATAAGTTTTTAATAGGGTAAAAATGAAAGCTAGAATTAATTTAATTTTAGTAATTAGATAACCAAAATTGGATAATATAATTAATTTCTTTATATAACTCATTTATAAAACAATTTACCAATTAAATTAATTTGTGGTTCCCACTGTTTGTTTAGTTTTCCCACTGCCAATGCAGTGTTCCCACTGCTAGTTCACGGTTCCCCCTGTTAGTTCATGGTTCCCACTGTTAGTATACAACTTCCCACTATTCGTAATAAGTTCCCACTGTTAATATACTCCCAAACAGTCCCTGCTGGAACTGTAGTCCCAAACACCCCTGCTGGAACTGCAGTCCCAAACGCACCCGTAACTGTTTCTAAACCGGGTTGCCAAACACCCCGTTAAACCTGTAGCCAAACACCCCCCTGCCTTGGTTTCCCCCTGTTGGTTACCAGTTCCCACCGGCAGGCTAGAAAAGCCAACTGTGGGTTCCCCCTGTTTGTTCTTCGTTTCCCCTGCTTGAGCAACCCAAGCCAAAACCCTAATTGGGTTGCGGCTGGTGTAATAAACCATCACCAAGAGTCTTTTGACTCTCGGTTTGTGTGCCAAACAACACAGCAACAACCCGACATACAAACCCACCTCATAATATTCGTTAAACATGTTTTAAACCCCATTAAATCGGATTCAAAGAAAAGAATTAAAACGAATTAGGGTTTACATATGCTTACTAATCGTTTAGGGTTTCAAACAGAAAATCTCTTGTTCTTCTAGGATCAATCCTCGATCCCTTATTCTTGTTTCCTTGATGTGGGTCGCGGCAGGGAAGAAGGAACACAAAACAAAACTGGCGGCTGCACTTTATTTTCTATATTAGGGTTTCTGTTTGAGTGTGTTTGTGTCGGCATAAAAAGGGAACAAAAGAACCCCCGTCCCTTTTGTTATACACGGCCAAAGCACTCTTGGGACTTGAGCCCAAGTCCCAATACTTTCTAGTTTGTCTAAAACAGCCCCTTAAACACTTGTAAACTTTATTAAGTCGCGTTATTAATTAAAACTAAGACTGCGTGATTCTTGTTAACGTTTAATTATTTCTATAAACTAAATAATTCATTTGTAATATTTTATGAGACTAAATACTTATTATCTGAATAAACTGTAATATTAATAGAATTTAAATAAACTGGGATTGCGTATTTAATTTCTGCGTTTATATCTCTGTCTAAAATTAATACTTATATAGTCTATTAAAATTAAACTGCGTATTTAAATATTCTGATTTTTAAATACGGGTTTTACAATTCTTCCCCTCTAAAAACAATAATTCGTCCCCGAATTAAAGATACGACTATACTGGGTTTTACAATTCTTCCCCTCTAAAAAGGAGAAATTCGTCCTCGAATTAAAGGTAATAAGCTGAGGAAATTATAAGAACTGAAAGAACACGTAGACTGAAAAGACAATTAAGCTGAAGGATGAATTGTCTTCTAATTAAGACATAATGCTGCTGATAGGTATAAACCTGACGTGACTGACATGATCATGTAACGTGACATGGCTGAAGAGAACATGGAACGTGACATGACTAAAAGAATTCAACTGGATTTATTGAAGTAAAGGGGATGAGAGGTCCGGATGGACTCCTCTGTTTCGAGTGGCCTCCCGCTCGAAACGATTCCTTCAAAGGGCTCACATACTAAATAAAATCTTGGTCCTGATGACCCTGTCCTGATGATGCTGAAAAGCTTCTGGTTCCATATTTAAGATGGATTTTCTGAACCTGAATGAATAAGCTATAGCATGTAGTATACATGAAATGGTACGTACAATTATCCTGAAAAGGTAACATTTATATCTCTGAGCAAGCTGTTGAGAATATATATAGGGACGAACTACGTGAACAATTTTGAACATGCTAAGTGAGCAATTGTGAACGTGGTTCAGAATTATATGAGGAGCGCTGGCATGGAATATATCATGAATGTGATACGTGAATCATACTGTGAACGTGATACTAGAACATATCATGAAGGTATGTTGACTGAGGAATGAATGCCAAACGATACGGCCTGAGATGTGAAACGTCTGCCTGGTTATGGAATAGCTGTGCTAACCTTGAGTCTGTTCTCTCAGGCTTTCTGTAACCGTATTCGGTAATAAACTGAGAAATGTGTATCGTGAAATGGCACACGAACTTGAACGTGAACAATGTTATGAACACAAACGTGAGCTTAAATTATGAGATAGCATAAAAGATGAACTGAAACAGCATCATACCGCGAACGAGACATGAACGTGAAAGTGAAAATAAACATGAACTTAAAGTGGACGTAAACATACACTTGATCGTGAACATGAATTCTGTCTGATATTATGGTCAATGGAATGTCTTGAATTCGTATGATTTACTACTAAAATTTTCTGCAGGTTCGCTACTGCGTAATCCTTTCGGATGAAAGAAAATGCGTAGGTTGATTACATGGTCGACAATGACCTAGATAGTATTATACTTTTCCTGAGTCTGTGGTAGCTGATAAAAATTTCATGGAATTTCGTCTCATTTCTGTTCAGAAATTTCTAAGTGTTGTAGTGAACTCACTAACATGACGGCGTTCTATCTTGAGCCTGCGGTAGGTCAGGCATCTAGATATGAACATAGCTGCATTAATGTGTGATGCGGATTCTGTTTAAAGTTTTGTCTTGAATTATGGAACATTCCGATGGGAATCTGGTTGAATAGTCCTGGAAGAATTTTTAGTGAGAACTGTCAGCAATTTCTGCGGTAGCAGTCAATTGAGTTCTAGAAAATTGTACTTCGTTCATAGGCGTCAGTCGGGACCATCAGGTGATGGCCTTCACCTTCGCAACATTGTTTGAAGCTTCTTTCTACTAAGGTAGAATGCACAGAAGTTCCACTTTGTTCATTTGGAATTCATATATGTACAGCTGTATATAAAGTTTTCTCCTATCGAAGATTTTGTACAACTATGAGAAGATGATTCTCGTGTTCTTCTCTAAAATTTAGCAGATCAAAATATGATCAATAAATATACTGACGATTTTGTCTGCGAATTCGTAAAAGCAAATTTATTCATAAATTTCATACTATAGCTGGGGCATTAGAGAGCCCAGACGTATAAGTCAAAATTTATAGAGACTGTGACACGTTCAACAGGAATCTGAAAAACATCATGTTCTTCTCTTACCACTTCTAGTGGCAGGGTCGCGAATTGTTTTGGGAATATTTAAGATATGGTAGCAGGTCAGGTAAACCTACTATTTATGGAATGAGCATTGATTAAGAATGGTGATCTTGTACAAATTTCAGTGGTCGATACATGATCTCATGATACCGGTCTTCTTCCTGATAGGTAGAACTGACACACTTCCTGGTGGTACGCCAGGGCGAATAAAGCCTCATTCCGGTAATCCTTGCAGCAAATGATGCAACCCTTTTAACTTAGATGCAACTCTGGAATAAGAGTTTTGAAAACAGGCACTATTCTTGAGAGAAGCTCGATGTTAGAGTATGTCTCGTAGTTAGGGAGGAATTTCTAGAATGACATCTGGAAATTTTGTTATAATCTGCTGATCATGGATTCGAAGAATTTTAGGAGTAAATTTATAACTGGTGGCTAAAAGTCTTCGTAGCTATGGACTGATAAGTCACGCGCTTATAAGGCAGAAATAATTGGTACAGATTTTTCTGACAGAAAGTATAATGAATATATTTGGGATTTAGTGAGACGGGTCTCGTCGTTAACTGAAAATAAGGCTTTAATAAATATGGTAATACTGTTGAGTCCTTTCTGGGTGAGAGGTAGGTAAATACCTGATTTACATAAAGCTGACATAGGAATACGTGGAGTAACGTGGCGACTTCCACTGAGTGGGTTCGTTTGTAACCTCACATAATGAACTCTGCGTGTTTAATCTGAATAATACTCTAGTAGTGGTAACTGAGTTTTAATTATATGATTTAGGCGTGCCATGACAAAAACGATATACTCTCTTGGAGGGTACCCTAAATTTCTGAGAGCCTGATTTAGCAAACATACAGGATTATGAGTTCTGACTCGTACTCTGAGAAGATATTCGTATGACGCGTACCATGACTGGTGTCCTGATATGTGTCTTCCGAAATGATACATGAGACCTGTGTCTTAACTGTTGTCTAGACATGTATTTTAATTGTGAGTCTGGATAAGGTTAAGAATTTCTGGTAACTGCTAGGATTGGCGAACCGGCTAGACTACTGACCTCTGTATTTATGGTCACGTACGTTCTGGAGTTCTGATGGTTATTGACTGATTATTTTAAGCACGGTGATTGTCACTACTGCTTTGTCTGTCATTTATGACGATCATTATCATGACCGTGATTCATGTAACTATTTTGCTGAGTGGCCGGCTGGGTTCCGGTTCCCACTCTTCTGAATGAACGGTTAGCTGAGTGAAGTGTGACATCTAGCTGAGAAGATCAGAGTATGGAATAGAATGGTAGTGTCTGATGGTTGAAATTTACTCTTGTCAGAAATTTCAAATTTATAGTTTTCGTCCTTGCTCTGCAGAGTGTTCATAGTATAAACGGCATCAGCATCTTGAGAAATCTCCAAAGTATCAGCAGCATCAGCATTTGTGAGGTCTTCAAAGTGTTAGCAGCATCAGCATTTGTAAAATCTTCAACTCACATGCAGCATCAGCACCTGGTAGAATATCGACGAGTGGCAATGCCTGAGATGATTGAGGATCGATTAGCAATATCCATGGAGTAGGGTACCTGGAGTACACCTGGACTAATGTACATGAAGTACAAAATGAATACTACATGTGGAGCATATTTGAGACACTGTACATGGAGTACACAGGAAATACTGTACATGGCACTGGTGGAAATTTTATGGAATGATCCATACTGGTGTCCCTTGTCTGACCTGATCAAGGATTAAATTTATTTAGACGGTAGTAAACTGATCTGAAATAAATAACATGATAGTCTGGAAATTCCTGCGTGGACTTAAAGCTGGTTGTATAGAGTTTCAAAATTGTGATTAAACGGAATTTCAACAATGGTCAGCATGAAGACATGACTGATGAAGGTCAAACATGATTATTATGAAAACATGATTTTATTTTAATTCTTTTTGTGTCTTAGCATGTAGACATTTATCATTCTGCTGAACATAAAACCCTCGCACGGAGACATGAAACTGAAACAGCGTGGAAGCGACATCAACTTGAGATTGTGCGAACTGGATTGTTATAAAGACTATAAGAGTATGATCAACTGAGGTTTAACATTAACTGATGTGGACGGCTATGGTTCAATCCACAGGATTCAAAGAAGAAAACATGAGACCATGTATGGGCTATTCTGGTTCGATCCATACTAGTCAAAATTTGCTGATAACTGTCAGGTATAGAAATTTATAATCTCGGACTAAATATGGATGGCTGTAGTCCAATCCATACTTGTCAAAATTTATGAAATGTCCTGATATGACAAAGGTGAACAACTGTGGATCATTTCACAACACATCATTTGACTGAAAAGCATGAAATTTGACTAGAGAAATGGTGAACGTTTATGGCTGGTTCACCA
Organism: Glebionis coronaria; assembly: GCA_025667525.1. NCBI lineage: Eukaryota > Viridiplantae > Streptophyta > Magnoliopsida > Asterales > Asteraceae > Glebionis > Glebionis coronaria. Next base: position 499,869,340 of record CM046877.1, read on the forward strand.
AGTAATATTTGACTGAAAACATGAATCTGTCATGAGTAAGGGTAAACGCCTATGGTCAGTTTACCAATACAAAATCTGAACGGGCAAGGGTGAACGCCTATGGGTCAGTTCACCAAAACAAAATTTCACAGAAAAGCACATGCGACTAAATATGGCCAGTCCGGTACCAACCTTTTACTTAGTCAAAAACTTTAAGAAAATGACTGATAATTGAAGAAAACTGACTGAATAATCCATGAGAAACATGAAAGATAACAACGCCAAAATCTGGGAAGTTCCTGGTGACTACCCACTAGTCACAGGTCAAGTTTTAGAGCCTACAGGTCGAACCTGGCTCTGATACCATAATTTTAACACCCCACTTGGATAAGTGGACCGTTACGTGTATTTATGGCGTGTCATCAAAGCATAAGGTAAATGTCCTAAACATTAACTGACCATAAAGGAAATACCGGAATCAAACATCGGCAATCCAAACATAAGCCCAAACATGAAAAATAAAATACTGAAAGAAAGGACTAAACAATGTCCAAATAAGCAGAATAATGTAAGAAATACATAGAGTAAGGAGTCTGGATAGCTTCCATCCAAATGTACATGCTCTTAGAATCCTAAAAGCATCCTGGTGTACCTCACGTTAGAACATGAAAGGAACTACGGCTGAGCATAACGCTCAGTGAACGGATGCAAAGCATGATAAGAATATACTGAATGAAACAGGCGATAGAATACAGAAGCTGTAAGACTGATATGTAACATGTGGTAGAACTCTGCATAAAATCTGAGCAACCTGGTTCATATATACTGATACTGAAATATAACTATTAATTCTGAAAGCATGCATTTACTGTATTTTATTTGCCAGAGCTTATATAGGTCACGTGCTGTAACAACCGTGCATGAATAACTGGAGGGGTGACCTCGTCATGCTGTAGAGGGGTGACCTCTAAATAACTGTGCTGGGTGGAGGGATCAGCTCCAATGTGAAGGATGTAGAGCACACACCACATTCACCCTGATAACTTGTAACACATATAAGCCTAGGATGCATCCATACGCCCCACTAAAAATACTGATAAAATGGCCAAGCTGAGCTGAGTGGGACGATGCAGGATATCACTCTCCTGCATGTGAGTCACGACACCGGTGCCTCTAGTTCCGTGGTTACGGTACCTCCGTAACCAGTACATAAACTGGTCGTGCTTGTATATAATGCTCAGGCAATTTATTTAGTTATTAACATGATTACTGATAAACTTAAACATATACTGGGAAAAACATTTGGCTGCAGACGGGAAATCCTAATCATGCATAGGAAAGGAAGTCCTTACTGAAAGGACGGGAAATCCGTACCTCGTATCCAGTAATGAAATAAGAATGAAAGCTAAAGGATCGGCTCTGACTTCACGAATACTACGAAAATAATAGACGGAAAAATAAGTCGTCTGATAACTGTTTACAATTACTGCCTCTTATTTGTTCTTAGTTTGATTCAAAACTGTCCTTGTATTATAATACTATATAATCTGATAAATCTGAATGTTCTGTATTATTTCTGATATGTGTATTCCTGTATTTCTGATTACCGTATGATATGTATTTCTAATATTTACGATCTTACTAAAAATAGTAACCTGTCATACATAGAAAGTTTCCTGATTTAGAAATATTTCCAATTTAATATCTTTAAATAAAATTATTTATAAATCATAAGTTTTTAATAGGGTAAAAATGAAAGCTAGAATTAATTTAATTTTAGTAATTAGATAACCAAAATTGGATAATATAATTAATTTCTTTATATAACTCATTTATAAAACAATTTACCAATTAAATTAATTTGTGGTTCCCACTGTTTGTTTAGTTTTCCCACTGCCAATGCAGTGTTCCCACTGCTAGTTCACGGTTCCCCCTGTTAGTTCATGGTTCCCACTGTTAGTATACAACTTCCCACTGTTCGTAATAAGTTCCCACTGTTAATATACTCCCAAACAGTCCCTGCTGGAACTGCAGTCCCAAACACCCCTGCTGGAACTGCAGTCCCAAACGCACCCGTAACTGTTTCTAAACCGGGTTGCCAAACACCCCGTTAAACCTGTAGCCAAACACCCCCTGCCTTGGTTTCCCCCTGTTGGTTACCAGTTCCCACCGGCAGGCTAGAAAAGCCAACTGTGGGTTCCCCCTGTTTGTTCTTCGTTTCCCCTGCTTGAGCAACCCAAGCCAAAACCCTAATTGGGTTGCGGCTGGTGTAATAAACCATCACCGAGAGTCTTTTGACTCTCGGTTTGTGTGCCAAACAACACAGCAACAACCCGACATACAAACCCACCTCATAATATTCGTTAAACATGTTTTAAACCCCAATAAATCGGATTCAAAGAAAAGAATTAAAACGAATTAGGGTTTACATATGCTTACTAATCGTTTAGGGTTTCAAACAGCAAATCTCTTGTTCTTCTAGGATCAATCCTCGATCCCTTATTCTTGTTTCCTTGATGTGGGTCGCGGCAGGGAAGAAGGAACACAAAACAAAACTGGCGGCTGCACTTTATTTTCTATATTAGGGTTTCTGTTTGAGTGTGTTTGTGTCGGCATAAAAAGGGAACAAAAGAACCCCCGTCCCTTTTGTTATACACGGCCAAAGCACTCTTGGGCCTTGAGCCCAAGTCCCAATACTTTCTAGTTTGTCTAAAACAGCCCCTTAAACACTTGTAAACTTTATTAAGTCGCGTTATTAATTAAAACTAAGACTGCGTGATTCTTGTTAACGTTTAATTATTTCTATAAACTAAATAATTCATCTGTAATATTTTATGAGACTAAATACTTATTATCTGAATAAACTGTAATATTAATAGAATTTAAATAAACTGGGATTGCGTATTTAATTTCTGCGTTTATATCTCTGTCTAAAATTAATACTTATATAGTCTATTAAAATTAAACTGCGTATTTAAATATTCTGATTTTTAAATACGGGTTTTACATTTTATATTTTTCAAACTTTTTCATTTCTCTACTGTTCCTTAGTATAATTTAGGATTTTTTAAAATTGGCAAATTATTTTTAGCATTATTTTATTATTTTTTTATGATTATTTTAGCTTAAAAATAGTTTTTAGTGATTAAAAAAAATAGAAAAATAGTTTTTAAAATTTAGGAAAAATAATTTTTAGTCTTTAGATAATATAAGTAAGTTATTTGTTCAATAAAATAATATTTTGGACATTTTGTTAATTATATTTAATTTTAGGGCTTTAATTAGCATTTAAAATTGAATATTTAATTAATAAAAGGTTTTAAAATATTTTTGTTAGATTTTTATTCTCATTTATATTATTTTAGGCTTACTTTTAACTTTTAATTAATTTTTAGGTTTAAAATTTTTAATTTGTAGCTTTTTACGGTTTTTCGTGAACGACCTTTTCGTCTTAGCTCGATCCGTGTACGTAACCGTCATTCTCTTCTTACCCCATTTCTATTTTCTTTTTTTTCAATATAATCACAAACCATTAATCAATTCATCACACACCACACTAGCCTCCTTGGGAAACGAACTTGAACTTATTTGGTCATTAGTGCTCGGTTTTCCTTAACCGATACTTAACGCTTGCCACTATTTTGCCTATTCCTTTTCCTAAAGGGTAGCAAAAACACTACACCATCAATATCCATACCTAAAATACACAAGTAAACAAACATAAACATATATATGGTATTTTATGACATTTTTCTGCATCTAAATCCCGAAAAGAACGATGAGATCATGTATAAATGGCATCTCATCACTCCCCCATACTAAGCCATTGCCGTGCCCTCACGCAATGCTAGAATAACGTATCTAAGCATTACCAAAATTCAATTTTATTAACCTTTATTGGAAATTAAAAGACTTGCAACAATACTACGAGAATGTGTAAAGACATAATGTATGATTTTCATCACGAATGTGACTTTTAGGGTCAATGAATAGAAACAAGTAAATGTCCCTTAGAGTAAATTTCGTCATCCTTGATTGTCATACATTTCATGCTAAGTGCAAAAACGAGATCATTGTTGGTACAAGTCACAATGCTAACACTACTCATACGTCCAAATTGTGTAATACTTTATCTCCCTGCAATCCTAGTTATTATAAAAGGAAATGGGTTACTAGCATTTTTTTAACTATTTGTCATGGATCACAAGTGATTCATTTTGACTTATTTGAGTATTTATTAGTCCGAAAGCAAAGTAGCACGATTTAATCGATAGTTAGCCGAAGGACAAAATCTTTTAAAACGGCTTCTCATGTATCTCCTTAAGTTCATATCTTAGCATAACTCGTTTCACGATTTGAGACCTTTCTCGGACCGATATTTGGTATGTACTTCATACTTCAAATTATAGTCTTCTCTTCATATATTTGGAATTTCTTCACTTGACGTTTTTGAGAGATTCTTCATATTTAGACCACGACTTCATCATTTTTCTTCAATCTTTATTTTGGACTTTGATATACAACGATCCGCCTCCTTTTCGGACTTGGATATATTTATCCTCATACCTTGTAAGGGTCTTTTTGGATAGACTTTCTCCATGATCTTTAGGGGAGTAATTGCTTTTTGTCGTGTGTCTTGATCCTTCATATTGATTTAGGAATAATGATACTTCACATCATCTTGGATCTTTAGCAAAAATAGAGCTCCTCATGCCTTGTAAGGGCCTTTTTGGATCTTCGCCAATCTTCGCGTCCCGCTTCAATAAGTTATGCCTTGGCTATGAACTCTATTCAACCCCGAGCAACTTTTAAACGATCTTGAGCTAGAGGCTAAGTAACCTTTCAAATCGTACGACCTTACTTATTGCAATTATTTTTATTCCTAATGCATTGATCTTATGGGAAGAAAAAGCCACAATTAAAAACATATGAGTTTTTGAAAGAACATTTTCATGTTCTACGTTTAGCATGATCACTTGTCTAACTCTATCACTTCTCGTTCTTCACTATATAAAGACCTCTAATTAAAGAGACTCGTGAATACTTAGCCATGCAAGTCAAAATTAAGCCAAATTTGGATTAGCTTTCATTAAGACTATATCAAATCAAAGTTTTGGGTTTTCAAGCAACCTATAGGATCTTGCACTTTCTTGGACTTTTTCAAGTTTAGAGAATGCATTTTATAGTTCCGTTGATAAGTAACTTTCTAGTATCAATTATAGGAACTTGCGAAAAGTTCTAGTTCTTAACCCGTATGAGTTAAGACTTTCGCGTTTTAAAGTTCCCTATATAAAAGTCTAGCAAAACTTGAATTGAGCGGGTTAAGGAATGTAAATGGCTCCAAATGCCCATTAAGTAAAAAATTAGCTCTTATTCTACCCATCGGAAAATATACATTCGTGTCTTAAAAACACTTATGAAAACTAAGAAAAATTTTAAAATTGGGCCATTTTTAGCCTTATTAGCAACAAAAACAAAACATTGAAAGTTGAAAAACGTGAGGGCGTAGCAAAGCAAGTACCTATTCACCCCCCCATACTAAAAGTAAACATTGTCCTCAATGTTTCGAGTCTAAAGGTGGAGCACCCCCATACTAGAGACGAAGAATCGAATGCTTAGGATCTAGCATGGAAAGGGTGATCAACAATATATCTAAAGCCGTTTATTAATTATGCTAAGAGATAATTGTTAGAATAATAAAGTATATGTCAATGGACTCGTGAAAAACTTCTTCAAGCAAACGATGGAGGCTCACGTAAACGAACACGAGAGTCTTCAATCGTAGATGATGATGATGATCTAGATAGCACAATCATAAACAACCACGAGACAACGAGTTGGAAGGGCACAAATCCCCTTCTAATTAGTTATTAGTAAGCATAAAAGGATAAGCATGGGATCTCCCCCACGAGGCACCTCGTTTTTTATTACCGAGTCATGAGCTCGACTCGATCCCCTCAATGCTAATTATCATTAGGGAAGGTGACTTGGTCGAGGTCAACCATTGAAGGAATTTCCCCACCAAAGTAGTGCTTAAGCCTATGTCCATTCACCTTGAAGTTAGGACCATCATCTTGAGCTAGCTCGATGGTCCCATAAGGAAACACTTGTGTCACGGTGAAAGGACCCGACCAACGAGATTTCAATTTCCCGGAAAATATCTTAAGTCGAGAGTTAAAAAGTAACACTTGATCACCAACGTTAAAAACCCGGTTTTTAATCTTTGCATCATGAAACTTTTTAGTCTTTTCTTTGAAAATCAATGAATTTTCATAATCATTGTCTCTTAGTTCATCCAATTCATTCAATTGTATTTTCTGGAGATCTCCCGCGGTCTTTAAGTCAAAGTTTGCATGCTTAAGGGCCCAATATGCCTTGTGCTCCAATTCAATGGGCAAATGACAATTCTTCCCATAGACTAACTTATAAGGAGTGCAACCGATAGGTGTCTTATAAGCGGTCCTAAAGGCCCATAAAGCGTCATCGAGTTTGTCGGACCATGAAGCACGGTTTTCTCCAATCGACCTCTCTAAAATCCTCTTCAAAGCTCGGTTCGAAACCTCGACTTGTCCACTCGTTTCCGGGTGATAAGCCGTAGAAAGACGATGAGTAACTCCATATTTCTTTAAGACCTTCTCGAATTGGTCATTTCAAAAATGGGTTCCACGATCGCTTATAATAGCACGAGGGGTTCCGAACCGAGAGAATAGTTGCTTCAAAAACTTCACTACCACACGAGCATCGTTAGTAGGTAAAGCCTTAGCTTCCACCCACTTAGAAAGGTAGTCCACCGCGACGAGGATATACTTGTTACCATGAGATGATGGGAACGACCCCATAAAGTCTATGCCCCAAATGTCGAAAATCTCACACACTTGAATTGTGTTTTGCGGCATTTTATCACGTTGAGACGATTTTCCTTGACGTTGGCACGAATCACACGACTTCACAAGTGCGTGTGCATCACGATAGATAGAAGGCCAAAAGAAGCCGGCATCGAACACTTTCTTAGCCGTGAGATTAGCACCGTGGTGACCACCCGTGGGTCCCTCGTGACAAGCTCTAAGGATATTAGAAGCTTCGGCACCAAAAACACAACGTCGAACGAGTTGATCCGCACAATCCCGAAAGAGATAAGGGTCGTCGCAAAAATAGAACTTGACGTCACGAAAGAATTTTCGCTTTTGTTGTGTCGTCATACCCTTGATTATGAAATTCCCCGCATGGTAATTTGCAATGTCGGCAAACCATGGGGTGGTGTCTTTGGAATTCACTACACCGAGATTCTCGAGAGGAAATGTTTCGGTGATTTCCTTGTTCTCGGAAACATCTTTGTGAGGATCTTCTAGACGAGAGAGATGATCGGCCGCTAGATTCTCGGCTCCTTTTTTGTCAAGCACGGTGACATCAAATTCTTGGAGGAGGAGCATCCTACGAAGCAATCTCGGCTTAGCATCTTGCTCAGCTAAGAGATACTTGATAGCCCAATGGTCGATATACACGATGCTTTTAGTTAAGACGAGCTAAGGTCGGAATTTCTCAAAAGCATAGACCACAGCAAGGAATTCCTTTTCTGTTGTGGTGTACTTTAATTGAGCCTCGGTCATCGTCTTACTAGCATAATGGATAGGACGGAAATGCTTTTCATAGCGTTGCCCTAAGACGGCCCCTATAGCATAATCACTTGCATCGCACATGATTTCAAAGGGTAATTCCCAATCAGGAGCAACAAGAATGGGAGCTTCGGTAAGTTTCCTTTTGAGAGTTTTGAAAGGTCTAACACAATCCTCATTGAAATTAAAAGGAGCATCCTTCTCGAGAAGGTGTGTCATAGGTCGAGAGATTTTCGAAAAGTCTTTGATGAAACGACGATAAAATCCCGCGTGGCCTAAGAAACTCCTAACTCCCTTAACGGTTTTGGGATGAGGTAACTTGGCGATGACGTCTACCTTAGCTTTATCGACCTCAATCCCCGCTTTTGAGACCTTATGTCCTAAGACGATTCCTTGTTTACACATAAAATGACATTTTTCCCAATTAAGCACAAGATTGGTTTCTTCACAACGTTTTAACATTTGCTCGAGATTAGATAAACACGACGTGAAAGAATTGCCAAACACCGAAAAGTCATCCATAAACACTTCCATCGACTTCTCGATCATATCGTGAAAAATTGCCATCATACACCGTTGAAACGTACCCGATGCATTACAAAGTCCGAAAGGCATCCTACGATAAGCAAACGTTCCATAAGGACACGTAAACGTAGTCTTCTCTTAATCACGAGGGTCGATAGGGATTTGAAAGTAACCGTAAAAACCATCTAAAAAGCAATAGAATTCATTTCCCGCGAGTCGCTCCAACATTTGATCCATGAAGGGCAAGGGAAAGTGGTCTTTACGAGCGGTGTCATTTAACTTTCGGTAGTCAATACACACCCTCCAACCGGTCACAACACGAGTGGAAATTAACTCGTTGTTCTCATTAGGCATAAGGTCATTCCTCCCTTTTTAGGGACACAATGGATTGGGCTCACCCATGGGCTATCGGAGATAGGATAAATCATTCCCGCGTCAAGGAGTTTTAACACTTTCTTTTTTATGACATCGTGAATTTTGGGATTCACCCTTCTTTGACTTTGAATTGCGGGTTTGTAGTCCTCCTCCATTAAAATCTTGTGAGTACAAAATTTTGGGTCAATACCCTTAATGTCGGAAATTTTCCACGTAATTGCCCCTTTATGAGCTTTAAGAACTTTCAAGAGCTCGGTTTTTTCATCATTAGCAAGACCTCTTGCAATAATAACCGGTAACTTTTCATCACCTTCCAAGAATGCGTATTCAAGGTGAGAAGGAAGATCTTTCAATTCAAGGATAGGCGGTTCCTCGATTGAAGATTTTGGTTCAACACTCATAAATTCCATCGGCGGAAGAAATGGTGGAATAGAAGTATCATCACTAATCAACACCTCATCTTCATTGTCGATTTCATTTGAAGTGAAATCGCCTCCTTGGAATGGAGTGAGATTTGGTGTAGAATTAGCAAGAATCGGATCCAAAATAGTGGGATTGCCACTTCACGAGCTATAGGAAAAACCTAACACTTCTTGTGAAAACTCATCGCAAACCACATCAACTAAGTCAATGTGATTGATGGTAGCGATTGCATAAACATGAGAAGGTTTTGAGTTTTGAGTAGCGTTTATAACAAGTTCCTCTTCGTTGAATCTCAAAGTGATATTTCTTGCATGAACGTCGATAAGCGATCTCGAGGTGTCTAAAAATGGACGACCTAAAATTAGAGGAACTTGAGGATCCGCGGGGATGTCAACTACTATAACATCAACGGGATAGTAGAACTTCTCCACTTTCACGAAAACATCTTCGGCTACTCCACATGCTAAAATCGTAGAATAATCGGCCATCTCGATAGACATGTTCGAAGGAGTAAGAGCCGGAAGCGAAAGCGATTTCCAAATGGAAAATGGCATCAAATTAATGCTCGCACCAAGATCGGCCAAGGCGAGGCATTCTTTCATATCTTGTATGTCACAAGGAATGAGAAACTTTCCGGGGTCACCAACTTTTTCCGGTATGTGGTTAAGATAAACCGAAGAACAATTAGCAAGCTTTGAAAGATATTCCTTATCGCTCATCATACTTTTAAAAGTGGAAGCGAAACGAGGCATATATAATGATACAAGGCTTTTGACACCCTGTATAAAAATTATTAAAAGTTCGTTGTGTTGGTCTCTTCGAATTGAAAAACTTGTGTTTAATGTGTGACTCAGTTGAACTTTGGTGGAACAAAAGATGTGTCGTTGTAGTTTTGAAAATTAAAGGTACAAAACAATTAAAGTAAAAGTGCAATTAAAGTAAATCTAAATCTAATTAAATAAATGGTGCAAGTAATTAAAAGCTTGACTAAAATTAAAGGGCAATAAAGAAATTAACGCAAACTTAAATCTAACTAAGGCAATCTTAAAACGCAACTAAAACTAAAACTTAAACTAAGGCAAATAAACTTAAAGTGCATTTAAGGGAAAAGGCGGAAAAATAAAGCTCGAAATTAAATGCTAAAATGAAAATAATTAGTCCCTGTTCGAATAAACCCTATTCGGAATAAATGGTTATTCGGAATATCTGTCCCTATTCGGAATAAAACCCTACTCTGAATATTTTGTCTATTCGGAATGTCAGCTCTATGCGGAATGTCCTTGCTATTCGGAATAAAGTTCCTACACGGAATAATTGGCCTATTCGGAATATTGTCACCTATTCGGAATATCCTCCTATGCGGAATATTAACTCTATTCGGAAAATCTTGGCTATTCGGAAAGATACCCCTATTCGGAATATTCGGCTTATTCGGAATAAACTGCTTATTCGGAAAACTATCCCTATTCGGAATAATAAGCCTATGCTGAATATCCTTCCTATGCGGAATATGGCCCTATTCGGAATTACTCTCTTACTCGGAATATTTGATATTCCGAATAACGCACAACTTGGCAACCCCTTATGCGGAATATACACTGAGCTCGAAACTGGGAAATATCAGTAACAGTAGAACGAAGAACAAGGAAAAGGAGATAGCACGAATCAAATAAAAACTTAACCAAATCAACAAAAAGATTAAACCAATCTAATAACAAAACATCTAATAAACATAAACAATCAATCCAAAGCAACAAATCAAACAATAAAGATCAAGACAATCAAAACCCACTTAAATAAATCAACAAAAATTAAGAACATGAACATAAACAAATCAACACAAAGATTAAAGAAAGGAAGAATGAGATCAACAAGGTAAAGATAAAGCTTGACAAGAATTAAAAAGAAAAACTTACTTGAATTAAAATGGTAATTAAGTGCAAGACAAGGTAATTAAATGTGCAAGTATTTAAATTGACAAGGTAATTAAAGGTGGAAGAGCTAATTTGTCAAGTTAGCCAACAAAAAGAAATGATTAACAAATCCTAACTATATATAGGGGAGGATTAGGAAGCTTCCTCCCCTTCTTCCTTTTCTCTTAATTGCGTCATTAGGTCCTTAAGCATATAGTCTTCATTAATTGCACCATTAGTCCTTTTTCCTTCTAATCTTCTTTACTTGGACTCTAATGACTTGTGGCTCGGGATTTCTTTTAAACTCGTCTTTAATTTCTTCAATAAAATAGACTTGAATTCTTCGGCTTTTGATAAACTTCCGCCTTTTGACTTTTTCTTCGATAAATCTTCAGAATTGGTCTTGGACTTCCGTTCTTTTTCCACTTTTGACTTCTCTGTAGAATATTGATAACCTATGAATCTATGAAGGGGTTTGTTGATTTCTAGAGAGAGAAAGTTAGAGAGAGAAAGTGAGAGAAACTATGTGTTATTTCAATAAATGGAAACTAGAAAATGACAACAACCAACCCCTTTCCATGGTGGAAAGGGGTATTTATACTTCCAAGCTAACATGGGCTTGGGCCGGTCCATGGTAAGCCCATGGACCGGTTCTTACTTAACTTAATAAGCAACTAATAACTATTTGTTAACTACGAGCTATTACAACATAAATAATATTGTGGAGTGACCGATACTTCTAATATACGTAAAACGTATTTCTAACAATCTCCCCCTAAGGGAGGTCACTCCACGTTACAAAATTCTAAACCTAGCATACTATACTAAGTCTTCGTTCTTTAGCTCGTAGTCTTTTCTTCTTTTCTTTCTTTTGTTGTGAATATGTTGGTTTGATCTTTTTGGCTTTGACTTGAGAGCATTGTTCTTTGGCCTTTCACGTGCGATCTTTGCCTCTCTTGTGAATTTGCCTTCTCGTGACTCCATGTTCCACACACTTATGTCTTTTTGTTGAATTCTCGAAAGTTTCAGAGTTTGGTACAGCGGAAGACTTTATCTTGTACTTTCTTGAATTTTTTGCTAAACTTTGATGCAGAAAGACATAAGCATGTGGGAACGACTTCTACAGGTACACCGCAACACCACCGTCTTCACTGGTACTCAGCAACGCCACCGTCTTTAACAGGTACACAGCAACGACACGAATAAAATGGCTTTGAACATTTTATTCTAATTCGGTAGCATTTTACCTCCGGTCGATGAAGACCGTTGGACGATATTAGATATCGTACCCGTGACGGATAGTTTCAATTAAGTAACTTCCAGACAGGATTTCGCGGGTAAACCCGTTCTCTTTATTCGACCGTCCAAAGCTGACTGCGAACATAAAGAGTGAATCACTTGGATAAATTATCCTTGTGATTTGAAGCCGTCAATTCATGAAACCTGGAACAAGTGAATTTCAATTAAGATTTTCACCATCGTTGCTTTCCAGTTGTCACGAGCTCAATTCATAAAGAATCTTGCACGTCACCTACCAAGTGCTGTTTGATGTTGACACTAGAAGGATTTCCACTCGTCACTGTGGTCAATAAAGAGTCACTCTGAGTGTTCTGGCAAGATCATATGATAACGCGAAGAGGCCTGGAACGAGTTTAAGTTCAATTAAGAATTAAACCACTGTTACCTTCCAGTTATTCACAAGATTGGTTCTAAAAGAACCGCACGTGTAACCTACCATGAGCTTGTTTGATGTTGGCTCAAGCAGGATTTCCATCTTCATTGTAATACTTGCGTATTACTCGGATGTTCTGGCAATATTACAGGAATACTGCGTAGGACTCATGAAAATCTCTTACTTTTCACAGTGTGTGAGAAAGCAAGGAATAAATGGAAAGTGTCCTAATGAGACTTTTGATGATCTCTTGGCTCTAGACTCGATTGTGCGTTTTGATTTAGTGAGCGATGGCTGGAGAGGAGTGCCACCTTTTCAATACCAGTTTATTCGGAGTGAATAAACCAATAGATAACGTGTTGAACTCCGTGTGATTAAAACAAATACCTTTTGAGAGATATTTGAGTTAGCTGGGAAGGGTTGTGCATTGCATCACTGGGTCCATGATGTCTTTCTTCAATACCGAGAATCATTAGCAAAAATGACCTCAATAGCATATGTATTGACCCGGTTTCTGCCTAAAGTTGTAAGGAGGGCTTCTTTCTTTACACCCTTTATCTTTACAATTCTTTTTCATTCTTCAACCCCTTCAATGCTTACCAATACGTCATCACTAGCACCTTGTTGTGATTGTTCCAGTGCTAGCTTAAGTACTTGGTCGGCATTCAGCTACGTTCACATTCTTTCTCCATCTTTCCTAGGACTTCTAATTCTATCTAGGGAATTGTCCTTGGGAAGATTCCATCGGCTCTGATGAATCATTGGACTAAACCTATTCCTACCACCCTTTTGTCACCACATCCGTCGTGAATTAAGCGTGTTTTGGGAGGAATTGCCACCATGAAAAATCATTGAAAATCACCTAAAGTACTTGTGATATTGAAATCAAAAGTTTTGTACCTTAGGTGTTTTGTTCATCAAAAACGCTCCCCCTTAACACGTGCTTTACACATATTAAGTTGGATAATCGTTAAGTCTTTTTCATCTTTTAGCCAAGTATCACTTACGTCTCCTTAATCCCATTTTCTCCCCTTATCCAAAATGTTAACCATTAATATTTGGGATATTGAATGGATTAACCGGTCTTTGGGTAAAAATGAAATCGATGTTTGGCCATAGAACAAGTTATTGCTCCCCCTTAAGTTAATAAGGGATAGTTGTAGTGCTTTAGTATGATATATTTTGAAAGATTTAGAATCTCGTGAGAAATTCTTGAAAAATTATCATACCTTAACACTACATCAAGCCATTAAAGCACATTATGCACAAATATACATATTCACAATTGAAAACCAATATAAAGTGGACCTGAAGTGTACGACCCATTAAATGGATCGTTGCAGTAGCTTGTGGTGCACTAAATATGGTCTTCCACCAACGAATCTTTCCAAGCTCCTCATCAATCTACGTTCACGGAGCTTTTGATCAATCTTCTTGATCACGTACTTTGCCATCTGCCGGTAACCCGGATGCCAATCCTCCGTCATCTCTGGCAAAGTCCCACCCGAGTTCAGATGCTCCAACTTTCCTCTGACTTGTAGAAGAGTCCCATCACTGTACTTATGGAGCTCACCCACCCTCATAAACTTCATCAAACCTCGACTGTTCAAGTAGAAAATGCCGTAATTCGGGACAGAAATGCCGGTATATGGACATCTTTCTACATGTTGAGGTAGCACTTGATTTACTGGACGGGTTAGGTTAAGCTTCCTTTGATAGCTTTCGACTCCCAACTGAAGATCTTCAACTCGTGTCTTGATGACAACGCTTCGTGTGAACATACGAAGTGCTGTATTCAAAGCAATCAGGTCTTCACGAGGAATATGTGTGAGTTGATCTCGGGTCATCAGAAGCAGCATATCTTCGATATCCTCAAGGCGAATGATGGAAAAATCTCCCTGCTGGATTTTGTATTCCCTGTCATCCTCCCTTTTCAAACGAATCTCCGTCACATGATAATAGCCATTCTTGGCTTCAGTTTTCATCCCTAAGATGCTGGAGATGCGGATGTCAGATCTAACATTGCTTCCAGAATTGACTAGGCAGCAACCCCTGTACGCCCTTCGGACTCGTTCGTCCCAATGAGATGCACCTATGACAGCATACATATCATAATTACGATTTATCTTTGGGACCCAGAGTCGGTTTACCTTTTCCTCGATAAAGGGTATTGTCCCCCAGTTGGCAGCTTTCAGCAAGGTCAGGGAGGTTGCGTACTTTGATGACCCCTTCAGAAGATACACAAGATCATTGGTAACGAAGAAGTCAAGAGCAATCTGATTATCTTGAGACGGATCCATTGGAGGTGGAGCTCTTTCTGATTCATGAAGACCTGGCCGTTGAACGATATTTAGAGCCTTCAGGATCTCATCGGCATAATACTCGAACTCCATTCGGGTTAACCGGGTTTTGGCACGAAGTCTCTTATCCTTCAGCGCTTTCTTCACCAAGGATGGAGTAACCGAAGTCTTATACTCATGAGCAAGAAATGCACATAAGTCAATCGGACTGCGGATACGGAGATACAACACATCTTTGTCAGCGTCTGTGATCGGATCATATTGTGCTGCTGCCGTGATCCAAGCCTGTGGTGGTGCAGTCTCGTCTATCTCCAACGTGTCTGCCCAGTCTCGTGTGCTTAGTTCAGGAACTGTAGATTGTTGTGCTTGTTGTAGAGGAGTAGAAGTGCGAACATCTGTGGGTTCAGTTTCAGGCATTTCGGCAGTGTCATGAATGGGTGAGTGTTGTGCAGCTTCGGGTTCCGTTACTGATTCTGCAATCACAAGAGCAACAACAACAGGACTAATAGGGTTAGTGGTAATAGGTATAGATACAACAATAGAAGTACCAGGAACCGAAGAAGCTGTAGTAGCATTCACATCGTGGCGCCACTTAGATCGTCTTGATTCCGATGATGTTGATTTGTCCTTCTGTGCTGCATCTTTCTTGGACTTGGTTCCAGTCTTAGCAGTTTTCTTGGAGCTGGTAACCTTATCTCCCTCTTTAGGTTGTTCACCCCCATCATCATCCTGATTGTCATCCCCGTTGCTCCCCCTAGCACTCTACTCATTCCCATCACCATCATCATCGCCATCATCATCATCATCATCATCGTCATCATCATCCTCATCCTTATCCTCATCATCACCATCATCGTCATCCTTTTCCTCTTCTTCTCCTTCTTCTTCCTCTTCCTCTTCACCAGTACCCTCTTCCTGCTCACTTTCTTCCCTTTCTTCCTCAGGTAGAATGTGATAAGGTACCACACTTCCAAACGTTTTGAATAACCTATCATCCTCCATGATAGCGTCATTCAGGGATTTGTATAGAGCCCGTTGAATCCTAGACCTATCAAACAATCCAAGTTCCACCATACGAGCCTTAAGGATCTTCTTCAATTCAAAATCCGTTAACTCATAAGCAATTTTGTAGGCGGATTCTGAAGGATTGGATGACTTGATCATCAAGTTATCAGCTGCTAGCGTCTTCAATTCATCACGCAGTTTAGGCATAATGGATTCAACAGATTCTTGCACTCTTTCTTCCACAGAGGCTTCAAGTGCTTCTTTTTGCTCTTTGTATTTATCCCTCATCGCTTGAAGTCTGGTGATACGTGCAGCATGCTTATCAGCCTCAGCCTGCTTAACCCGAGCTAGTTCTTCTGCATGTGCTTTTCGAGTTGACTCCATATCTGCAGTGAACCTAGCAATCATCTCCTCTTGGGCTCTCCTAGATGTTTCTTCACTTTGAGCTCGTCTTTGTAACTCTTGGCGAAGTTCATCCATTTCTCGTTTGTGAGTATCCACATGTTTATCCAACAGTTCGGCCATCACCAATGCAGCCATTGTAGATGTTGCAGAGCTGCTCTGGGTTGATTGAAGAGGCTCGGTTGTTACTGCGGTACTAAGGATGGGAATTATAGGTGGTGGAAGAAATGGTGTTGAAGCCGGTCTGGTTGGTAAGGGTTGTATTGGTGGAGGTTGAGTTGCTAAAGGTTGAGTTGACACCATGATCGTAGGAGTAACAGACTCCTTTTCCACACTTGCTGAAATAGGGATTGATGGCTCCTTCGAAGTAGAATAATTTTCAGGTGACCCAAACTCATAAACATCATCTGGTTCTTGGTACTCTTCTTCAACATTTACCCTTGCTCCTGAACCACTACCGCCAGTATCTTTCCTACTCCTTTGAATAGCTATCTTCATCATTTGTTTCTCAGTTTTATCAAGAGTAGGATCAAAAACGTCTTCTTCGTCACGTAGACGCATCTCATCAGCCTTACCCTTTCCCTTCTTACCCTCTGTCTTCTTCTTCTTGGTTTCAGGTTCAGGTAACGCAGCTGGTTGTTTGCGTTTACCTTTACTCTTAACCGTTGTAGACGAGTCTTCTCCAGTCTGAAGGTTTGCTTTCAGCTTCTTGATTTCTAGCTGCAGTAGCTTGTAATCAGCAGAACCTTTGATTTTCTCCGTCAGAAGATAATCGGGAATGGGACCAGGAATCACACCAATAGACGGTCCTTCATGCCTCAGATCCACAGTATCATCAGCTTCTTAAGTGTGATAACGACTTGCTGCACGCCTATCAATAGTAGCATCATTTTTCATAAAGTAATTAATGATAAGCTTGATAAACCTTGGATAAGGAAAGAAATTTGTCTTCAGCTTCTTGTTCTGGAAGAGTTGAAAGGTGAATTCTTCCCATATCAACAATGCATAATCTGCATTTGCAGCTTTGTACATGCCATAGAAGAGGTTTATTATAGGACTGCGCAAAGCATCATGGCCACTTATTTTTGGTGTAAGACATCTACTGAGAATACCCAACAATGCTCTCCAAGGTTGTCCTACTTTAGCAGTCGTAAACTCAGACGCAACTCGTATTTCCGGACATCCAAGTGCGTCAAATAACTCTATGAGTTCATCTTTAGTAGGATCTCTCGAAAATGACATGCCTTTGGGTGTATCCCGTATACCAAAAATCTTACGGAAGTCTGAAACTATGAGCGTCTGCTGCTTGTTGTCGATGGTGAAAGTGATCTTGTTTGAGGTGATTTCCTTGGTAGCCCAAAATTCATACATATACTCATAAGGCACCGAGGCACTAATTCTCAAAGCATTCTTAAAGTGGGATTGATCAAGGATTGCGATGGCTACTTTAAATCCATGGTGAGTGGATTTTGAGACTTGCTTCAGTCGGTGATTGTTGGGTATAAACTTAAGGGTTCGTGCTTTAGCAATAGCAGCTTCTCTAGAGTCTTGGATTGCTTGTACTGTTGGATTAGTCATTGTATCTGCTTAAGATAAGACATGAAAGGTTGATGCACAAAAACATATAGATATATATCATTCTTACTTCTAAGCATAACACATTTCATAATACAACAAGTACATATAACATGCAAACAATAATAATCAAACTCTTCATCCGGAACTTTTCCTCATTCGGAACTTCTTCATTCGGAACATTCCTTCATTCGGAACTTCGTTCATCCGGAAGTTCTTCATTCGGAACTTCCTTCATCCGGAACTTCTTCATTCGGAACTTCCTTCATCCGGAAGTTCTTCATTCGGAACTTCCTTCATCCGGAAGTTCTTCATTCGAAACTTCCTTCATCCGGAAGTTCTTCATTCGGAACTTCCTTCATCCGGAAGTTCTTCATTCGGAACTTCCTTCATCCGGAAGTTCTTCATTCGGAACTTCCTTCATCCGGAAGTTCTTCATTCGGAACTTCCTTCATCCGGAAGTTCTTCATTCGGAACTTCCTTCATCCGGAAGTTCTTCATTCGGAACTTCCTTCATCCTGAAGTTCTTCATTCGGAACTTCCTTCATTCGGAAGTCCTTCATTCGGAACTTCCTCATTCGGAAGTTTTTCAGAAAAAATCCTTTCATTCGGAAGTTTTGTTCAAAATGTCCTTCATTCGGAAGTTCTTATCCTTGTTCATCCGGAACATCGAAACACAGTCTAAGAGGATTAATTCTAAACGCGTTTGTGAATTTCTAAGGCAATCTAAAGCATTTAAACATCATATCATACTAATCCGCACAAAACCCACCACAAATCTTAATCAATTACTGTTCAATTAGACGCAAAACCCTAATTAGGACTTAATCTAAATTAAACGAATCATTTACTAGGAGATAGTGAAGAATTAGACGAATAATGAGTTTAAATATTGATGTATATACCTTATTAAGCGAAATAACAGGATGGATGAATAAGCGAATGATTTTTAGAGCTTGTGTGTGTGATTCAACAATGGCGGCAAGGTTAAAGATAAACAGTGAACGGGAATAGTGAGGGGCGGGGGGTTTTGTTTTTGACTTAGATCAAGTTTTTGACTAGTTCCAATAAATATCACCTTTAGTCCCTCTATTTATCTATTCTTTTCCTTTTTGTTTCTAACTTTTTCATTTCACTTTACCTTTCCATTGATAAGTTTAGTCGACTTAATTTTGCTTAGTTAAACTAAACTCGACAATCTCACACAACTTAAGTATCGATCTATAAGCAAAACTCCAAGATCTTAAAGCCATTCCTATCACACGTCGTATTCTAAAGCAAAACCACTCAATTACCATGTAGCCCTTAATTTTCACAATCACTTTTGAAAATCAATTTTAATGACGAAGATGATTTTAATATTTTCTCCCCCTTAAACGATGACCCGTTTTCTATTTAAAGAGCTGTAGTCATTGTTTAAAGAGTCAAATAGTGATGAAAGCATTTCCAATTTATATCTTGAAAAAGTTTGATTCGTGGTGTCAATAAGATTTCTCTTATTTTAACAAATTAATGCACTGAGACGTACACAAATTCGTGTTAGACCAAGTTATAAAGTAAACTTGATCCCTTTGCATGATTTGGCTTGTAAATCACGCTCGAGAAAATTAATTCCCGTTCTGAGCCAACGTTTTCCAAGGAAATACGTGACTTTAATATAAAAACCGAGTTGCAGTCTGAAATAACTACAAGCCATAATGGGCATGTTTTAAAAATGTACAACTTTTATACGGACTCTATTTATGGCACCGTGTCAATATTGATCGACATTTCTAAGGCCGTAAATATTACCGTACTAAAAGACATGCCCGATTTAAAAACGAAAAATATTTTTGGATTTTCTGGATTTTATAATTTTTATGGTTTTTCTAGGTTTTATATTTTTTATGGTTTTTGTTGGTTTTATATTTTTGTATTTTTCTTTTGTGGTTTATATATTTACTATAATATACATGATCACGAACAAAGGATACTCTGAATAGTTTACCACGACTATTCAGCTGATTCTTCTGCCAACTCTTTGAGAGTCGCTGGAGTGAATGATTTCATGCCAAGCTTGTCGATCAAAAACTCAATTCGTCCTCGATCTAATGCTTTGGTGAACATATCCGCCAGCTGGTACTCAGTAGTGACAAAATACAGCTCGATCACTCCGTTCTCCACCTGCTCCTTAATGAAATGGTAGCGAATGTCTATGTGCTTGGCCCGGGAGTGTTGAACATATTTGCAGCAAAGGGCAATGGCGCTCTTGTTGTCACAATACATCGGGATTTTGTTGAATCCCAGACCGTAGTCAGTTAATTGTGATCTCATCCAAAGGACTTGAGCACAACAACCGGACATGGCGATGTATTCAGCCTCCGTGCTTGATATTGCAGCGCTTTTCTGCCTTTTTGAAGACCAACTAATCAATCTATCTCCAAGGAGTTGCACAGATCCAGAAGTGCTACGCCTCGTGTCTTGACATCCAGCATGATCGGCATCTGCGTATGATATTAAAGCAATAGAGGAATCTTTCGGATACCATAGACCACGATGAAGTGTTCCTTTTAGATACCGAAAGATCCTTTTCACAACATGTAGGTGCTTTTCGGTAGGCCGAGCCTGATACCGGGCACACATGCATACAGCAAATTGCAAATCAGGCCTGCTAGCAGTCAGATATAGATGGGTGCCGATCATCCCACGGTAAAGTTTTGGATCGACAATAGTCCCATTCCTATCTTCATCTAACTTGGATTTCTCCACCATTGGAGTGTCCACGGGGTCACAATTTTCAAAGTTATATTTCTTAAGAGATTCTAGAGCATATTTGGATTGATTAATAAAGATGCCTCTGGGATTCTGAGAAATCTGTAATCCTAAGAAAAATGAAATTTTTCCCATCATCGACATCTGAAAGCGTGTGGACATTATCTTCTCAAATCGATTTGACAATTCAATGTTAGTGGCAGCAAATATTATATCATCAACATAAATTTGTACCAGAATCATGTCGTTGCCTTCCTTGAGAGTGAATAGAGTGGGGTCCACCTTGCCTTTGGAGAAGCCTTCCGAAATGAGATATGTTGACAGGAGATCATACCACGCGCGTGGAGCTTGTTTCAACCCATAGAGAGCCTTCTTAAGCTTGTACACATGATTAGGAAACTCCGTACTGACGAACCCATCCGGCTGACTAACATAGACTTCTTCCCTTAGTTCACCGTTCAAAAATGTCGTCTTCACATCCATTTGATAGACGATCATGTTCATATGAGCAGCATACGTAAGGAATAGTCTAATAGCCTCCAATCTAGCCACAGGAGCAAAAGATTCTTCAAAGTCTATACCCAAGGCTTGTTTATATCCTCTAGCGACCAATCTAGCCTTATTCTTCAATACCGCACCCATCTCATCAAGTTTAACCTTATAAACCCATAACAAAGTAAGGATGTTAACCTTGTCAGGGAGAGGAACCAATTCCCATACTTCAAGTCGTTGGAATTCATTTAGTTCCTCCTGCATAGCTTCAATCCAAGATGATTGGGTCATAGCCTGCTGCCAATTTTTAGGTTCAACTTCAGAGAGAAATGCATCAAAGTAGCAATAAAGTGCACTCTCTTGTAATTGATGGCGTGTAGAGACTGGTCGATCTAGATCTCCAATAACATTCCTAATTGGGTGATCTTTTGTCCATTTAGTGCTATGGTTTTCAATCCTAGGTGGTCTGGAGTGAACAATAGAAGGAGCTTCTTCTGAGGTAGACGCGGCTGAAGGGTTTTCAGGTATCGCTACACCAAAGAAAGGAAGCTCTTGCAGGTGAGCATATTCCAAGTCGTGATCAATAGAATCCTCTTCCACATCATTAGGCACAAGTAGGGGTGACGATTCAGGTGTAGTTTAAGAATCACTTGGTGAGGGTGCATCCGGTTCAATGTGAATTGAAGATGCATTAGATAAAGGTTCATTAGCTTGAGCAACCACTTCAGGGATTGGAGCAATTACTACAGGTGCTGGAACTTCATCAGTCGGGGGATCGAAGAATTCATCAAACAACGGTTGAAACAGTTTATCCCACTCGGGCCTTGATGGTGGTAAAAATGATGTAGAAGTAGGATTATTGGGAACTAATCCGGAACTAATAGCACCGGTTCCCATCTCATGAAGCGCGGGTTCAGAGCTGTGTTGCTCAGAAGCCATCGCTGTCAGCTCGTCGAAATCTGCATCCATAGTTTCTACAATCTTGCCAAGACGACGGTTATAGATTCGGTATGCTTTCTTGGACGGTGAGTAACCAATGAAAATACCTATATCGGCTTTCGGTTGAAGCTTACCCAAGTTCTCACTATTAATGTTTGGATAACAAAGAGCACCAAACACATGAAAAAATGAGACATCGGGTTTACGGTCATGTAAAAGCTCATAAGGTGTTTTTCCATGGCGTTTCCGAAGGATAGAACGGTTTTGGGTGAAACATGCAGTAGATATAGCCTCTGCCCACAAGAACAATGGAGCGTTCGCATAAATAAGCATGGTCCTAGCAGCTTCCATAAGTGTACGATTCCGTCTTTCAACGACACCGTTTTGTTGTGGAGTGCGTGCAGCGGATGTTTCATGTGAGATACCAACTCCCTCATAGTAATCACGGAGAGTCTGGTTGACGAACTCTGTACCATTGTCTGTACGAATACGGCGGACAGTGGTATTCAAACGTACCTGAATGAATTTCAGAAAAGTGATGATAGCCTTCGGAGCTTCATCCTTTGTACGTAGAAATCTAACCCATGTAAACCCGGAGAAATCATCCACAATTACCAGAATGAATTTCTTACCGCTCACACTTTCAGTTCTCATTGGCCCACAAAGATCCATATGCAAAAGATGAAGTTTTTCTTGATTAGTGTCTTCAGCTTTGGGCTTGTAAGATTTCTTGGTACTTTTCCCCCTTGAACACGCGGAACATAAATGATCCTTGTGAAATTTAAGCTTTGGAAGACCACGAACTAAATCGTTTTTAGCCAGATGATTAATAGCATCAAAGTTAAGATGAGATAATCTGCGATGCCATAACCATGACTTGGTCTTAGATGCTTTAGAGAGAAGACATACTGGAGAGGCGGCCATCATGTCTTGTAAGGACAAGGTATATAGATTTGCACCACGAGATCCCTTCAACAAATCTTTTCCTTCCAAGTTGCGGATGAAACAAGTGTGTTGTCGAAAAGCAACCTCAAGGTTGGAATCACAAAACTGTCCTACTGAGAATAAATTATGACCAAGACCTTCTACATAGTATACCCTTGAAATCGTCACGTTTCCAATCTGATATTCACCATACCCCATTATCTTTGCTATATGATCATTCCCGAATTTAACCGTACCAAGAAACTTGCTGACGAAATTTCGGAGCATCGAGCGATTTCCGGTCATATGTTTTGAACAACCGGAGTCCAAATACCACAGGATGATTTGGACCACCTGAAAATATCACCACACGAAGACAATGTAGAGGTATCGGAATCTGAGTGTTCCTTGTTATTAGCAGGTACAGATTTAATAATCTTAGATTTGCTAACTCTAGGTTTCTTAGATTTCCTAGCCTTCTTTTTCTTAATAGGTGGTGTAGATTCTAGTTGGCTTAAATCCTGAGGTATTTCTTCACTGATAGGCACTATAGTGGGGGGCTGACCTAATTAAAGGGCGCTGTTTCCATACTTGAGTGCGAGTGTTCCTAACTAAAGGACGCTCATACCTAACCTCAATGGATGTATTCCTAGTTAAAAGGCACATTTTTCCATCTAATGTAAAGGTCCTACCAGTGGGACGCCATTGCCAGCCAACTTGGGCACGAGTTCTACCCGTTGGCTTCCATTCAAGACCATTCTTAATAGCATTCATTTCATTCACGTGATCAATCAGACACAAATCATGATGTTGGGAAAACATACATTCATTACAATTCCAACAATTCAAATCAGAATTCACGAATGGTTTAGGCTGCTGCACAGGCGCAGAGCTTTTAGTCTTAACATGATTCTTTTTATTTAAAACTGAACTAGCATTCCTATTGTGAACTTCTACTTTCTTCTTTGTGGCACTACTAGTGGAGGGCTTGATCTTATCTTTCTTGAGTGGCGATCCTTTAGCCTTAGTAGTCTCTTTTAATCCTGTAGAAGGCAAAGTGGGAACATTAGCAACAGATTTTAAAGGTGTCTTACTTGATTGTGCCAATGACGGTTTCGCTCCTGGAGTCTTATTAAATGGAGTGACAGCAATGGGCCTATTATTAAGTAGTGCCGAACCTGGTGTACCTATGTATTGCAAATATGCTAAGCAATATTGAACTCGCTTAATATATTCATGAGCCGAATAATAGTCGCTACTTGAGGGATCTAAGGCATAAAGATCGTCTAAAATATCCCTAAGAAGATCGACATCCTTAATGGCATTCCTCATATAATCATCATAGGTAACCGGGTTTCTCTTATGAAGCGGATTCTTATAAAGCACTACTGACTTGGTTGTTGGAGCACTAGTGGACGGTGCAGAGTCAGTAGCTAAGTTATCAACAACTTCTTGTCGGGTGAGAAGAAGTGTCTCCTTTAACTCAGCCAAAACCATATTTTTGTCAATGAGCAGGATGTTCAAGTCAGAGATTTCCTCGCACTTTTGGTTCAGTTGTTCAACATAAGATTATTGCTGTGCCGCATTAAAAGCGAAGCGTTCTTCTAGTGAACCATAAAGAGCGGATAGTCCCTGTCTTGTCCGATCCATCTCCCCTAGAACAGACGAAAGTCTAATTTCTAAGACCTGGTTTTTAGACTCTGCAGCCTCTAGTTCCAATTTTAATGTTTCCTTTGATGTCACCTCTCTCTTCAATCTCATGATTTCTTCCTCTAATGTCTTAACAATTGCAATCATCTTGTCACTAGTCTCAACACCGTTTTCACAACCATTTGATATCAAAAGATCCTCATTTTGAGTTTGTTGTTTTAATTCTAAAGATATACAATGTTGTTCTAGTTGATTAAAGCGTTTTGAAAGTAAATTGTAAGAATCTTGTAGCTTTAAAAACTCAGCGTTAGATTCGTGACAAGAATGATTATCTACCTCATTTACAGTATCAGCAACATTTACAGAGAGATCACAAACATTATCACATATATGCACATCATTACAATTAATCATAGCGGATGTAAGCTCATTCGAATAATTAACATTTACAGTAGTAAGCACATCACACGAGATTACTGCAGACAAGAATCGGTCATATTCGGTTAAAATCTTTTCTTTTTCAATTAGTTGTAGTTCGTAAGCGGTGTCCATTTCATAAAACACTTTTTGAACTTCACCAATTTCAAACACAAGATTTTCCTTAAGAGATGCAAAAATTCCTTTTAGACTTTCGACAAACGGATTGATCTCATTTTTAAACACCTCGTTCATATGTTCGAAAGCCCATTCTCCGGCATTTAAGCCATTTGAAGTCGTACATTCCAAAATGACCTTGTCAAAATTAGTAAAGTATTGATCAATCTCTTGCAAGTTTAACCATACAGTGCTAACAGGTGGAAGATCCTTTGGAATTTCCTTAGGACCTTCCATATTGAAAAGTGTAGGAAATGTACTAGGGTTTTCTTCATCTAATATGTAGGTCGGTGCTGTTATGAGATCTTTGTCCATATGGAAGCGAATTCTAAAATCCGTTTTTACAAGCTCCTTATTCAATTTAAAATAATCACACTCGGGATATTTTGCAGAATTGTATGACCGATCCTCATCAACTAGATCCTTACTTGTTCGATCATTGGGAAAAACAATCGGGTCTAAAGCCAATCCTAATTGAGTTGCATTATAAAGTCTAGGACTATGTCTTAAAGCTTGTTTTGCATACCGTGGATTAGGGGGAAGGCCTTTTAGACGTGATAAATTAAACTCTCTAAACGAAGCATCAAATAAGTGAACTAGTTGAGAAGCAGCGTATTGTCTTAACAGCAAGTAATCTAGACTTCTAATCTTATTAGTAGCATTAATCTCCATTTCATTCTTCTTAGACTCGAGTGATTCAAAATCCGTTTGAAGTTTTTGAAAATTAGTGACCACTAACTCCTTTTCTTTAAGTTCATTAGTCAGATTTGCTCTTAAGTTTTCAATTTCTTGCAAGTGATCCATTTGTTTGTTTCTAAAATGATCGTATTCGGGATTAGTTAGAACACTAGACGAAGGCACTAATTCCAAGGTTTGAACTTTCTCATTGCTTAAGGCAAGCTCATCAGACAAATTCTTATTCTTAGCTAAGGTTTCTAAGAGTGCAGCATTCATTTGGCTAAGTAATGTAGCAGGAACCATGACCAAATCTTGTTGAGCAGGAGTAGGCGTATGCGAAATGGGTCCCGGTTGTGATTCACTCAAAGTCTGGGAACTCACATTGATATTGCTATCATTGTTTGTCTCCTCATTTGAAAGACTCACCACCGAAGATTCATTCGAATCAGCACTCTCTTGCACAACTTGATGTGGTTGAATACTAGCATCAGTGGTATTATCGGTGGTATTAATAAGTACCTCAGATCTCTTTTCTGGCCCTAAGCTGGAGATAGTTGCCATGAGAGCAGCCTTTGCAGATTGAAAGTCATCACAGTCTGAGTCATACGCATCGAGATCATCTACTTGGTATGCTGCATTCTGTGTGGTGACCGTGTCTTGTTCAGCAATCCCTGGATCAGCAAGAAATGCAAGCTCCTCTTCATCAAGTTCCCTTCCTTGTGCCTGAGCATTCACCAGATAGATCTTTTCTGCAAACCATTGTCCATCCCTTCTCCTCTTGGGTTTCTTACAATCCCTGGACATATGACCATCTTCCTTGCAGTTGTAGCATGTAATCATTCTTAACTTGCCCGTGGAATTAGCCCTTGGAGCAGGATTGACCATTGGAGCCTGATTGACCGTGCGAGCATTGGTGGTTGATGTGGTAGGTCTCCCCTGATATGGTTGAATAGGCTGAACCATTACCCTGCCATTCTCAATAGTAGCTTGTTGGCGAGAATTGGATGAATTCCTCAACTGATTGTTGGTAGGAGCTGATCCCCTAAATCCTCGTTTGCTTAAAGTCCTTGTGAGATAAGCAGACATAGTGGTTAACACTTCAACTGGATCAGCACCTTGTTTGAATACAGGAACGAGGACTTCCTCATCATCACAGTACATTGCTTGGTCTTGAGCTGCATAATCACTAGAAGGAATACTCATTTGATCAGGGTAGCTTGTTGGATATGCTGCATTCTCTTGATAAGATGAATATGAAGATTGAGCATAAGGTGCAATACTTGCTGGGTGAGGTTGTGTAGCATATTGTGATGAAGGTGCACTGAACCGATATTGTTGCTGATGTGAGGTGGGTGGTTGTGGTAAAATCGAGTATTGGGGAAAGGCTGGTGTCATGTAAGGTGATGGATGATAGGCTTGATGTCCCAAGATATAAGGAGTGTTGTTGTGAGACAAGCTTGGTTGATTCGCCATCAAAGCTAATGAATCAGGGTACATACCTCGTGGAGAACGGTGCATGATCACATGTTTCTCATGCTGCTGAAGAAAAGCATATAGTTGATCCAAATTGCACTTATGCAGATCCCTGGTTAACTTAACATCGGTAATATACTCACCCCATTCAGCTTGAGGTAAAGTATTCAAGAATTTGGTGTTAACCTGGAATGGAGCAATCACCAGATTGTATACATTCAGATCATTCATGAGTGTGGTGAATCTGAAGTAATAATCGTGAAGCGTTTCCCCTGGGTTGTAAGTGAATCTGTCAAACAGGTCATACAACTGACATTCCCTTTCCTGTTTGGTGAGAGACGTACCTTGTAGCAACACCTTAAGACGTTCCCATAAATCCTTTGCCACTGTATACTGACTTACCATCCTATAGATGTCATGGGGAAGAGCTTGGAGAATTGTTTGAAGAGCTTTCTCGTCTGCATCGGCAACAAGTTGTTGGGCTGGTGTAAGTTCTTCAAATTCTCTTGGTCGAGACACATTGTTAGCCACGATGGTACCATAGTCAAGTGGACCATTTAAGATTGACTTAACCATAAGCCTCCCATAAACCGGTTTTCCCTTAAGATAAGACATCATCCGGCCTTGCCAAGCTTCAAAAACTTCTTTGATGAGCATTGGCGGGCGATTATCCGTTCCCGTAATGACGGAAATATCCGTAAGTGATGTCATCTGAGGCATTACTGAATTCGGATTCATTTTGTTAACTTCAAAGAGACAAAGATTATCGGTTGATCGAGCAGTGAAGTAAAGCTTGTGAATTGTGTTGTGTTTTTGTTGTAAGAAACCAAGATTAAATCCTCTAAAAAATCGTCGAAAAAACAAGCACAATAACCCTTGATTCGGAACTTTTTGTTGATTCGGAAGTTTGATTCGGAAGATTTGGCTTGGAATTACCTTGATTCGGAACTTTTGGCTTGATCCGGAACTTCTTGGTTCGGAACTTCTTGATTCGGAACTTTTGGCTTGATCCGGAACTTCTTGGTTCGGAAGTTCTTGGTTCGGAACTTCTTGATCCGGAACTTCTTGATCCGGAACTTCTTGATCCGGAAGTTCTTGGTTCGGAACTTCTTGATCCGGAACTTCTTGATCCGGAAGTTCTTGGTTCGGAACTTCTTGATCCGGAACTTCTTGATCCGGAACTTCTTGATCCGGAAGTTCTTGGTTCGGAACTTCTTGATCCGGAACTTCTTGATCCGGAAGTTCTTGGTTCGGAACTTCTTGATCCGGAACTTCTTGATCCGGAACTTCTTGATCCGGAACTTCTTGATCCGGAACTTCTTGATCCGGAACTTGTTGATTCGGAACTTTTGCTGGGTAATCAGAAACTTAATACGAAGAACAGTCGACCACAAAAAAGAGAGATTAAACCCATATTTTGACCAAATGACCCAAAAAGTTTTGTGATTTCAACAATAATAAGTAAAAACTAATACTTATCCACTAATCCCAATCACAAAAACACCAAAAACACCAAGAATCAAGATGAATCTTCTTAAAGAACACTAATACAATCAAAAACTAAAAAACCAAACAAATCACTACCTTAAATCACCCCATAGCGCTCTGATACCAAATGTAGAATATTGATAACCTATGAATCTATGAAGGGGTTTGTTGATTTCTAGAGAGAGAAAGTTAGAGAGAGAAAGTGAGAGAAACTATATGTTATTTCAATAAATGGAAACTAGAAAATGACAACAACCAACCCCTTTCCATGGTGGAAAGGGGTATTTATACTTCCAAGCTAACATGGGCTTGGGCCGGTCCATGACAAGCATGGACCGGTTCTTACTTAACTTAATAAGCAACTAATAACTATTTGTTAACTACGAGCTATTACAACATAAATAATATTGTGGAGTGACCAATACTTCTAATATACGTAAAACGTATTTCTAACATTCTCGACTCCGTCTTTCATCTTTTTCTTCAATAAAAGCCGTGAATGCCCGTGAATTCCCGTGTTTTCTCCACTTTTCACAATTTCGTCCTAAATTACAACAAAAACACAAACCACACATAATTCCGACATAAAAGACATAAAATACACGTTTTGGTCCGGTTATTATAGTAATTAAGTGGTAGAAAAGATGGGTGTTTACACACCTATCAAATCCCCTACACTTGACCATTGCAATGTCCTTATGCAATGCATTAGTTACAAAGCATGTTTACACTTTTCATCATAATCAATCCACATTGGCCTTTATTAAAGAGATAGAAAATTATAAAAATGCAAAGCAAAGAAATTAAAAGCATACCTTGGGTTTTGAAAATGTCATGAATAATCATCATCCTCAACTTTTCACTTTCTCCAAACCAAGCTTAAAAACGAGATCATTGTTATTATAAGTTAGTAAACTAACACGAACTCATGTGGGCCAATTATTTACTTAGACTCTCTTATTCCTATGGGTATTGATATGAGCTTAAACTCATATCCTTTTATCAACAAATAACCCTAAAACATGAAGCAAAATACCAATTTATTTGGCAAAAACAGTGTTATGTGGTATGTTTGTGTTTGTGTGCACTTGTGTAGGTAAAAAGATACATTTTCAAGCAAACAAGGAGAAATCAAGCTCAAATGGATGAAAAAGACAAAAGAGGATCAAAAGTGACAAGACTTTGAAGTATAAGGACCTATCTTGACAAGTTATGAAAGTTGAAGGACTAAAAGTGCAAATAATGTAAAGTCAAGATTCAAGTCAAACTTGGTCAACTCTCAAGTCAACTCAGTCAAAGGACCATTTTGTACAAGTTATGGAAGTTGAAGGACCAAATATGTCAAAGGAATGAAGCTACAAGCTAAAATTTACATTCTGCCAAGTTAAGGGGCTAATTCTGCCAAGATTGGAAAGTTATTTGAGCTTAATCCATGTAACAAGGGATTCAACCAATGAGAAGAAAGAAAAGGGGTCACACGGATCAAGCATTAAATGTCCACTACCGCCGCCTCACATTTATTACAAAATCCAAACAGTTTGATCCGTGTGATTAAATTTAAACCAATCAAGGGCTTACACGTGTCATCTTCAAGAATAAGAAATTTTCCCAGGATCGCGTTTGAGATAGAAGCAATTTCATGGAAAGGTTTAAACACCAAAGTTGATCAATTTGGAGAGACGAATTCAATGGTACAACTCAATTAACTTTTCATCCATCCAATCAAGAACCCCCAAATCATTGTTCATACCTTCAAAGTGCTAAATGCAGATTTCTCCACGTGGCAAGCTAGGATTGGTTCTGACACGTCACCAACTCCAACAAACTCTCCCTTCATGCCTATAAATAGCTAGATTGTACTTCATTTTCAGTTGTAGCTTAAATTTGTAAAAACACCTAGTTAAACTTTCTCTTTCCTTTTTCCCTCATTCTTACCCTAACTACTCAAGAGTCTGACAAACTCTTGAGTCAGTTAGTTAGTTACTACCTTTGTAACAGCTTTGTAACCGTTTTTCAGTAATAAAATTCAAATTCCCTTTTTCCCGCCAATTCTGTTCTTATCATTCCAGTTCAAATCTTGCTGCATTTGGATATTGTTGTTGCTGTTGAGTGTTTGTTATGATCAATCATTGATCATAACTGACATTTGTGAAGTTTGCCAGCTTGTTGATCACAATTCAGCCATTGCATAGTTCTAATGGAGATTTCAAGTAGATTGATGGATTCCAGTTGATTTGTTGATTGATTCTTGTTGATTTCTAGTGATAGGTGGTGGTTATCACTAGGGCAAGAGAGCTCAGCGCTCCTCTTCTTCTCAAAGGCTATCTACAATAGGTTTTAAGCTACTTGATTTTTGTTCCACTCAACAGTCAAATGCCATGCTTACTTTCCTAGTTAAATCTGATGGCTGCATGATATAATTGTTAGAAGTTGCTGTTAGATTGAATTTTGTGTGATTGAAGTTTAGTTACTGCTTACTTGTGTTCTGAATTTGTAGTTACTGCATTTGTTTAGTACTTTTTAGCCTAATAGCTTATTTGCAGTCCTAGCCTTGGTAAATGTTTGTTTTCAGCTTTAAAACCTTTCATTTTGATCTTTGAATCTAGTCTGCTATAGCTTTTAAGTCAGTTTAATTCAGAACTAAATGAGCATTTGAAAAAGTTTGTTAAAAGCAGTTAAAGGAGTGTTTGGGAATAGCTTGATAATAGTTTTCAAGCATTGAGAATTAGACTTTTAAAGTTCATTTACAGTCCTTAAGTGTTGACAAGTTGTTTTAAGCCTTTTACAAGTCAAGTTCAAAGTCAAACAGGCAAATGGCTTCAAAATTGTTTGGGTCAGCTTTCATTTAGCTTTGTTCTTAAAAACTTACCATTTTCAATTGCTTAGTTCTCATTCAATTCTTGATGAAATTCCACCAAATTTGCTTTCAGACTTAGCTTATTTCATATAGTTTTAGATTCCAAAAGGAATTTCTACAGTATTAGTTAATAAGTTGGGAATTAGCTTTTTGGTCCAAGACTGAGCAAAGCTCATTCTCTGTGATAAAGCATGTTACTGTTTTCCTAGATCTTCAACTCTACTTCACAAATCTTATGATTTTCTTTCATAAAATCATTTAGTAAGTGTCCCTAGTTAATTTCTGAAAGTTTGAGCTTTTTGCAAATTCTGGTCAACGCTTGGTCAACATAAGCTCTTTTTAGCTTAATTCAGTTTAAGAGCTTATTATTGGATGAAATTCGTTCTAGTTTGATTTCCCAATCTTCAAATCAGTTGCTTAATCAGTTTCTAGAGAAAAATCAAGTTGTGGTTGACTAAATTTGGCTAGAGCTTATTTTGTGCTTATCAATAAGCACTCATTTGCTTATTTTTGATCTTTAGCTTAATTCCTTGAACACACGTAGCTTAAATGAGATTTTAAGCATTTTGAAAGTTGTTTCATTGATTTTGGTTGAGTAATAAGCCAGAACGAGCTTATTGACTCACTTGTCCCGTTTTTAGTTAAAAAGTTCTCTTAATTGCACTTTGGTCCTTTTATTTCTATCAGTGTTATAAATTTGGCTAATCTTCCAAGAATTTAGGGTTTGCATTGTTTAGGTCCCTGGAATTTGAAAGTTGTTTAAATTCAGTTAGTAATTTGTTGGTTTGTTACATTTTTGGCAAGGTTGTTATAGTTGTTGCATTTTTAATCCTTTTAGTTAACAGATTTACATTTTTAGTCCTTATAATTGTTAGAATTTACATTTCAAGCATTTACTTTTCATAGAATTTACAATTTCAGTCCCTTTAGTTTCAAATTTTGCATTTTAAACTTTTACTTGAATAAAAACATGGTATTTGCAATTTGTTTACATATACGTAGGTAATATTTTTCCGTTTTGCAAGCTTTTGTTGAATTAGCAATAGATTACCAAGCAAGCTTAACAACCAAGAACAATTAAAAACCCGATATTGGTTGGACTTTCTATTGGTTAAGAATCGAGAGAAAACGAACTGCATTATACTACATTTCAAATGGCGCCGCTGCCGGTTCTTTGACTACACGAGAGACTATCGATTGACGGTTTTCATTGGCTTTTGGGATCCGTTCACTTTGTGAACGTTATTTTTACGTATCATAAATCAAAAACAAATAAAAAAATCAAAAATATAAAAATATATAAAAACTAAAAAATTAACAAAACAATTCTTTTCCTAAAGAATTGACCAAAAAAATTAAAAAATCCAAAAAGCAATTTTTTTCCTAAGTGATTGCACCCAAAAATATATATATTATTGGATTCTTTCGGTTTTTATGTACATATAGTATTTTCATTTAAAAAACTCATAAATACAAAAATATTTTCCATATATTATTATAAGTAAATACGTATACGTATAAGAACAATCAATCTACATATCTTCCATAAGTATTGCCGAGGCAATACACCGTGTTGAGGGGCGCTCCGGTCCTTGACACGTGTATCGATCAAACAAAATAAAGCAAGAATAGATAAATACTCTCAATAAGCAACAATTCGAAGAATACGAACATTTAAGTGAATAGAAAGGCGATGTGCTATAAAATGCCATCTAAGGGTCAATAGGTACTTAAGTGCTTCGCGCCACCTAACCCCCCGTTCACTTGGGAGTATTCTAAGAAGGAAGGCTTCATTGAGGGTCTTGCACCCAAAGTAGTAAATACATATATTGTTATTTTCTTGTGGATATTTAATATTGAAACTCGAAGAGGATAATCCATTTCTCTTCAAAGTCACACGAGAGCTTTTCTCTCATTCCTCGTATTGAGTTGCATGCTCACTCGCGGGCGTGCACAAATACCGATTGGTGTACAACCTCTTCCTCCGAAAAGGAAGAAAAAGAGAAAGAGTAAGACCACCACCGTCCACCAAGCCGATCACGAGAATCGTGCTTTGTCACCACCACAAGAAGCCATGGCTATTGATAATCGTACTTTGTATGAACGTATGCAATCCAACATTCATGGATATTCTAGTGCCATTAAGATTCCCGACTTTCCCGCTAACACATTTGAGCTACATACATCTATGGTTCAAACAAACAATCCATTTGAAGAAAGGGTTCATGTTATCCAAAACACTTCTGAAACTCCTTGTGACATCCAACTTCTTAAAGAGATCCTTCAACAAGTCAAACAAGGACAAGAAATGACTCATGAAATAGTTCAAAATTTTAAGAGCATGACATTGAACAATTCCTCAAATAATGTGAATGCTATCACCATTTCTTGTGTTACTTGTGGAGGTCCCCATTCTTATGAACAATGTGATAAGGTGCAAGGGTATCAAGGGGAATGCTATGCTTACCAAGAGGAACATCGTGAACACTTCAAACCTAATATCAATCCAAATAACCTTTCTTACAAATCCCAAAATTACCTTACTCCACCCGGCTTCCCACCCCAACCACCCACCCAAATTCCACAAAATCCTCCTCAAATTTTAGTAAGGAATCAAGGGCAAAAACCACCATACCAAGGAAATAACTACAAGGCACCCAATCAATTTCAACCTCAAGCAAATACCTTTTATCCACCACAACAAGGATTTAATCAACCACTTCCATTTATTCCCAATCAAGCATATGCTCCAATACCAAATCAAGCTTACCCTCAAAATCCAACTCAAGGATATGGGATGCAAGAGACTCAAGAGTATGTTGACAAGAAAATGCGTGAAATTGAGAAGAGAATGAATGATCAATTGAAACGTACAATGGAGGAACAAATCAATAGGGTTTTAGTGGCGGTAACTCAAAGACCACAAGGGGCTTTACCTTCTAACACACAAACAAACCCTAGGGCCAATGTTAATGCTATTACAACAAGGAGTGGAACAACAACAAAGGATCCTTCACCTCCTAAACCTACTCTTGTTCAACCCACTTGTGCTCCTACTTGTGACAAGCCTTCTACTTCTACTCCACCTCCTCAAAATGCTCCTATTCACTCAAACACACCTTCTCAACCACCTCATACTTCTCCTTTACCTTCCACACTTCCCAATGAAGAAGCTAACAACGACAAATCTTCCACCACAACACCTATTCCACCTACACCAAAACCTACTCTTCCATACCCTTCAAGGTTGAAAAAGGACAAGTTAAAGAACAAAGATGACATCCAAGTCTCCAATTTCTTAAGGATGTTCAAGCAACTCAATATCAACATATCCTTTGCGGAAGCTCTTGCTTATATGCCAAAGTTTGCTAAGATGTTCAAGGATTTGCTCTCAAACAAAGAAAAATTGGTTGATTTGCCCAACACATCACTTAATGAAAATTGTTCCGCGGTGTTACTTAAAACCTTACCAACCAAACTTGGAGATCCGGGGCGCTTTTTGATACCTTGTAATTTTCCCGGTGTTGAAAATTGCATGGCTTTGGCGGATTTAGGGGCGAGCATAAATCTCATGCCTTTATCGGTTTGGAAACAACTATCTCTTCCCGAGCTCACTCCCACTAGGATGACTCTTGAACTAGCCAACCGAACCATAGCTCACCCCGTAGGAATAGCGGAAGATGTGTTTGTAGGTGTGGATAAGTTTACCTTTCCGGCCGACTTTGTAGTGGTCGATTATGACATGGATCCTAGAGTGCCTTTGATTGTTGGTAGACCGTTTTTGAGAACGGGTCGTACCTTGATAGATGTGGCGGAAGGAGAATTAATTATGAGAGTAGAAGATGAGAGAGTGGTGTTTAAGTTAGGCAAAGTTTGTGATAGAAAAGAGGTTAAGGAATCTAGACCTTGTGAGACTATTAACATTGTGGATGTGCTAGATGAAGTGTGTAATGAACATTTTCATGATGCTTGTAAGAGTGCTAGTGATGAGATTCCCCATGTTGAAACCGTGGCCTCAATTGCTCCCTCTTTAACACATTTTGGAGAGAGTGATTTCCTCTTGGAGGAATTTGAGTCTAACTTTCTTGGTGATGATGATTCTCCCATTAATTGGGAAGAAGATATTCTTACAATCCAAAAGTTGCTCAATGAGGACCCTATTCCTTCTTCTATTCCACAAGAGATTACCATTGAGGAACCTTCCATAGTAAAACCTTCCATAGAGAGTCCACCTCCCATTGAACTTAAGGAACTTCCATCCCACTTAGAATATGCTTTCTTAGAAGGAAAAGACCAATTACCGGTGATTATTGCTAAAGAGTTGAAAGAGGATGAGAAGGAGCAACTTATTGAAGTCCTTAAGAAACACAAGAAAGCCTTAGCATGGAAAATATCCGACATAAGGGGAATTGATCCACATTTTTGTACTCACAAAATCCTTATGGAGGATGACTATAAACCCGCCATTCAAAACCAAAGGAGAGTTAACCCAAAAATCCATGAGGTTATTAAGAAGGAAGTGATTAAACTCTTAGATGCGGGTATGATTTACCCCATTTCCGACTCTCCATGGGTTAGCCCGGTTCATTGTGTTCCAAAGAAGGGTGGAATCACCGTGGTGCCTAATGAGAACAATGAGCTTATTCCCACGAGACTTGTAACCAGTTGGAGAGTTTGCATTGATTATAGAAAACTCAATGAGGCAACTAGGAAAGACCATTTCCCGCTTCCCTTTATGGATCAAATGCTTGAACGCTTAGCGGGAAATGAGTACTATTGTTTTCTTGATGGCTTTTCGGGTTATTTTCAAATACCCATTGACCCTAAGGATCAAGAAAAGACCACATTCACTTGTCCCTACGGTACATTTGCTTACAAGAGGATGCCTTTTGGCCTATGTAATGCACCGGGGACGTTTCAAAGGTGCATGATGGCAATTTTCCATGACATGATAGAGCAAACCATGGAGGTTTTTATGGATGACTTTTCCGTATTTGGAAGCTCCTTTTGCTCATGTCTCACCAATCTTGAGAGAATGCTTAAGCGTTGTGAGGAAACACGTTTGGTGCTTAATTGGGAGAAATGTCACTTTATGGTGAAAGAGGGGATTGTTTTAGGACACAAGATATCCAATAAGGGATTAGAAGTTGATCGAGCTAAAATTGATGTGATTGCTAAGCTTCCCCCACCCACTTCGGTTAAAGGTGTGAGGAGTTTCTTAGGTCATGCGGGATTTTATAGGCGCTTTATACAAGATTTTTCTAAGATAGCTAGACCGATGACTCATCTCTTGGAGAAAGAAGCTCCTATCATTTTTTACCAAGCTTGTTTAGACTCTTTTGAGACCCTTAAGGAGAAATTAACAAAGGCTCCCGTTTTGGTTTCTCCAAATTGGGAATTACCTTTTGAGCTTATGTGTGACGCTAGTGATTATGCGGTGGGGGCCGTCTTAGGACAACGAGTTAATAAGCATTTTCAACCTATACACTATGCGAGTAAAACCATGACCGGTGCACAACTTCATTACACTACCACGGAAAAAGAGTTGCTTGCTATAGTATATGCTTTTGAGAAGTTTAGACCATATCTTGTGCTTTCCAAGACCATAGTGTATACGGATCACTCCGCTCTCAAGTATCTTATGACAAAACAAGATGCTAAGCCTAGGCTTTTGAGATGGGTTTTGTTGCTTCAAGAGTTTAAGATAGAGATTCGTGATAAGAAAGGGGCCGAGAATTTAGCGGCGGATCATTTGAGTAGACTTGAGCATCCTTTTCAAGGAGATTTCCCACATCAAGAAATCAATGAATCTTTTCCACTAGAGGAGCTCATGTCTATCTCTTCCCAAGAGGATGCCACACCTTGGTTTGCGGATATAGCAAACTATCTTGTGGGCAATGTGCTTATTGAGGGTCTAACTTACCAACAAAAGAAAAAGTTTCTTAAGGAAGTTAAGTATTACTTTTGGGATGATCCATATCTTTTTAGGCAATGTGCGGACCAAATCATTAGACGGTGTGTAGATGGGCCCGAGGCATTTAAAATCTTAGAGGCATGTCATAAAGGACCTACGGGTGGACATTTTGGGCCTAACTACACCGCCAAGAAAGTCTTTGATTCGGGTTACTATTGGCCTTCCATTTACAAGGATGCCCAAGAGATGGTGAAATTTTGTGATGTTTGTCAAAGACAAGGAAAAATTACACAACGTGATGAGATGCCACAAAATTTTATCCAAGAGTGTGAGATATTTGATGTATGGGGAATAGATTTCATGGGACCTTTTCCATCCTCTAAAGGAAACAAGTATATACTTGTGGCGGTGGATTATGTGTCCAAGTGGGTTGAGGCTAAAGCCTTACCTACTAATGATGCTAGAGTGGTTGTAAAGTTCTTGAAACAATTGTTTGCTAGATTTGGTGTACCTCGGGCCATCATAAGTGATCGTGGTACGCACTTTTGTAATGATCAATTCACGAGAGTTATGAAGAAATATGGAGTGAATCATAGACTTTCTACCGCGTATCACCCTCAAACAAATGGTCAAACCGAGGTCACAAATCGTGGTTTAAAGAGGATTTTAGAGAGAACGGTGGGAGAGCATAGAGCTTCTTGGTCGGATAAGCTCGATGATGCTTTGTGGGCGTTTAGGACGGCTTTTAAAACACCAATTGGTTGTACGCCTTATAGGCTTGTCTATGGAAAAGCGTGCCACCTCCCATTTGAGTTAGAACATAAGGCATCTTGGGCTCTCAAGTGGGCTAACTTTAATTTAAACCAAGCCGGTTCACATAGGAAAGATCAAATCAATGAGATGGATGAGTTGAGAGCCAATGCCTATGAGAATTCTTTGCTTTACAAGGAAAAGACTAAGAAATTGCATGATGCTAAGATCAAGAATCGTGAGTTCAAAGTTGGAGAGCCGGTTCTCCTCTTTAACTCAAGATTGAAGCTTTTTGCGGGCAAGCTTAAGTCGAGATGGTCCGGTTCATTCACTATTGCTCAAGTGTTTCCATATGGAACTCTTGAGTTGTCCCAACCCGATGGTCCAAATTTTAAAGTGAATGGTCACCGTGTTAAACATTACTTTGGGGAGGACATTTCCGTTGAAATGGTCCAAGAGGTCCCCATTTTCCCCATGAATTAATTCATTGAGGGACGAGTCGAGCTAGAGACTCATTAACTCAAGCATCGTATAACTAGGTTTAGAGTGTTGTAGGTTAGAAATAAAGGCATAGACTTGGAGATAAGTGTAGGGGAGACCTTATTTTGTCTTCATGCTTGTTTGTAGGGTTGCTCACTCATCTCATGCTTTGGAGCTTATGGAGGAGGCCCTTGTATCCGGTTCACTTCGTTACTTTAGTGAATTTTCATTGACACCTTGTGCTTAAACATGATTTCACTAATAGTTGTCCTTTCCTTAACTTGGGTTAAGCAAAGTCTATTCATTGTCATAAGTGTAGGGGAGTTCACTCCAATACTCTTAAACATTGAGGACAATGTTTAGCTTAAGTGTAGGGGGGTCTTCTATCGAAGTGACCTTACCTAGAACTTGTCATTGTCTTGCATGATAACATGGAAAAATGAATTTTCAACATTTTTCAAATTTTTGATCTACTTTGGCAAACAAAAATATGCATTCATAATTTTTGCATCAATCATTTTTCATTTGCATAACACACTTGCATTGTATATATTTCTTCTTTTATTTTTCATCAAAAATATATAAAAAGGAAAAATATAATAAAACATGGTTTTAACAAGTTTAGATTTCTTTGACATATTAGGCCCGCCATGGATATTTTGACTCAACCCGAGTTTTCTTATCTTAGCATTCTCTAGCTAGTATCCTTAACCATGTAGTCCTTCATTGGTCTAATAGGCTAAGCATCCACCAATCTCATTATTTGAGATTTTAAATTTGTGGAGAATGGGAAATGATAGAGTTGAAGCAAGTGTAAAAGAGCTAGATAGACTTCATGGCAATTACTTGTGGCTAAACCCTTCTCTTCTTTACCTCTATTTCTTCGCATGTATATAATTGTTAATAAATAATCAAGTACGGTTTTAATTGGTTCGTAATCTCTTATGCATTTTTGGCTAATCATTTATGGTTGATATGAGTACGTCTTAAGATTCTAAGTTAGCACGTTTTATGTGTACTAGACTTATGTCATGCTCCATATTTAGCGGGTGTTTTTCCTTTTCTTCTTTTCAAATTTCTTTGTGAGGAATAAAGAAAAATAAGAGCGGCTTATGAAAAAAAATGAGTGGCTAGAAAAAAAAGAAAAAGAAAAAGAAAATAAAAAAAAATAATGCAAGACTCCCAAGAGGGGCAGTGTGGTGTTAATTATAGTGACTATTGAGTTCCAATAT
Source organism: Glebionis coronaria (assembly GCA_025667525.1). Taxonomy (NCBI): domain Eukaryota; kingdom Viridiplantae; phylum Streptophyta; class Magnoliopsida; order Asterales; family Asteraceae; genus Glebionis; species Glebionis coronaria. Next base: position 499,909,344 of record CM046877.1, read on the forward strand.
TACCTTGACGGGTTGCGGGGATTCAATAGATTGCTCCAATCCAATATTACCTTGACGGGTTGCGGGGTTGAAGATCCAAAATCTCAAAAAGATGCGGATGTAAATTATTGCGTGAGTTTTATTTTTCTTTCCTTAGCGAGTGTGTAGTTACTTATGAAAGCATGACATGAGGATTTTACACATAAGGCGAATGACTTATTACTCTTAATACGGACTTGTATTAATTGTGAGCGGGTTTTCAAGTAATGGATGAGAAGATTACTTAGGATTAAAACCGTGCTTCCTTATTTTTGGATTTTACACTTCTTATACTTCACACTTGAATAATGACAAATTTGCCCACAAGCAATTTGCTCAAATAATAACCGGTTCCACATTTAATTGTCATGAATAAGTTGATGCACTTTTTACTTGTGAAAGCAATGATCCCATTTTTAAGCTTGGTATGGGGAAAGTGAAACTTGAGGGTGATAAATGTCCATGGTATCCAAGCCCTAATCCAAGTCATTGAATTCTTTATGAGTTATTTCCATCAAAACCATTTCAAGAAAAATCAAAAAGATATAGATAGAATTGTATTTTGATTCATTGCATTATTAAAAGTCAAAATCATGCATCATCTAGTTTAGAGTAGTGTAGATGCATCTCATATGGCCAAGGTGGATTAATTATGAGGGAAATGTAAAATTTTGAGCCTTAAAATATAATATTGCATGAGGACATGGCAATGTTCAAGTGTAGGGGAATTTGATATGAGCTTAAACTCATATCCTTTTATCAACAAATAACCCTAAAACATGAAGCAAAATACCAATTTATTTGGCAAAAACAGTGTTATGTGGTATGTTTGTGTTTGTGTGCACTTGTGTAGGTAAAAAGATACATTTTCAAGCAAACAAGGAGAAATCAAGCTCAAATGGATGAAAAAGACAAAAGAGGATCAAAAGTGACAAGACTTTGAAGTATAAGGACCTATCTTGACAAGTTATGAAAGTTGAAGGACTAAAAGTGCAAATAATGTAAAGTCAAGATTCAAGTCAAACTTGGTCAACTCTCAAGTCAACTCAGTCAAAGGACCATTTTGTACAAGTTATGGAAGTTGAAGGACCAAATATGTCAAAGGAATGAAGCTACAAGCTAAAATTTACATTCTGCCAAGTTAAGGGGCTAATTCTGCCAAGATTGGAAAGTTATTTGAGCTTAATCCATGTAACAAGGGATTCAACCAATGAGAAGAAAGAAAAGGGGTCACACGGATCAAGCATTAAATGTCCACTACCGCCGCCTCACATTTATTACAAAATCCAAACAGTTTGATCCGTGTGATTAAATTTAAACCAATCAAGGGCTTACACGTGTCATCTTCAAGAATAAGAAATTTTCCCAGGATCGCGTTTGAGATAGAAGCAATTTCATGGAAAGGTTTAAACACCAAAGTTGATCAATTTGGAGAGACGAATTCAATGGTGCAACTCAATTAACTTTTCATCCATCCAATCAAGAACCCCCAAATCATTGTTCATACCTTCAAAGTGCTAAATGCAGATTTCTCCACGTGGCAAGCTAGGATTGGTTCTGACACGTCACCAACTCCAACAAACTCTCCCTTCATGCCTATAAATAGCTAGATTGTACTTCATTTTCAGTTGTAGCTTAAATTTGTAAAAACACCTAGTTAAACTTTCCCTTTCCTTTTTCCCTCATTCTTACCCTAACTACTCAAGAGTCTGACAAACTCTTTAGTCAGTTAGTTAGTTACTACCTTTGTAACAACTTTGTAACCGTTTTTCAGTAATAAAATTCAAATTCCCTTTTTCCCGCCAATTCTGTTCTTATCATTCCAGTTCAAATCTTGCTGCATCTGGATATTGTTGTTGCTGTTGAGTGTTTGTTATGATCAATCATTGATCATAACTGACATTTGTGAAGTTTGCCAGCTTGTTGATCACAATTCAGCCATTGCATAGTTCTAATGGAGATTTCAAGTAGATTGATGGATTCCAGTTGATTTGTTGATTGATTCTTGTTGATTTATAGTGATAGGTGGTGGTTATCACTAGGGCAAGAGAGCTCAGCGCTCCTCTTCTTCTCAAAGGCTATCTACAATAGGTTTTAAGCTACTTGATTTTTGTTCCACTCAACAGTCAAATGCCATGCTTACTTTCCTAGTTAAATCTGATGGCTGCATGATATAATTGTTAGAAGTTGCTGTTAGATTGAATTTTGTGTGATTGAAGTTTAGTTACTGCTTACTTGTGTTCTGAATTTGTAGTTACTGCATTTGTTTAGTACTTTTTAGCCTAATAGCTTATTTGCAGTCCTAGCCTTGGTAAATGTTTGTTTTCAGCTTTAAAACCTTTCATTTTGATCTTTGAATCTAGTCTGCTATAGCTTTTAAGTCAGTTTAATTCAGAACTAAATGAGCATTTAAAAAAGTTTGTTAAAAGCAGTTAAAGGAGTGTTTGGGAATAGCTTGATAATAGTTTTCAAGCATTGAGAATTAGACTTTTAAAGTTCATTTACAGTCCTTAAGTGTTGACAAGTTGTTTTAAGCCTTTTACAAGTCAAGTTCAAAGTCAAACAGGCAAATGGCTTCAAAATTGTTTGGGTCAGCTTTCATTTAGCTTTGTTCTTAAAAACTTGCCATTTTCAATTGCTTAGTTCTCATTCAATTCTTGATGAAATTCCACCAAATTTGCTTTCAGACTTAGCTTATTTCATATAGTTTTAGATTCCAAAAGGAATTTCTACAGTATTAGTTAATAAGCTGGGAATTAGCTTTTTGGTCCAAGACTGAGCAAAGCTCATTCTCTGTGATAAAGCATGTTACTGTTTTCCTAGATCTTCAACTCTACTTCACAAATCTTGTGATTTTCTTTCATAAAATCATTTAGTAAGTGTCCCTAGTTAATTTCTGAAAGTTTGAGCTTTTTGCAAATTCTGGTCAACGCTTGGTCAACATAAGCTCTTTTTAGCTTAATTCAGTTTAAGAGCTTATTATTGGATGAAATTCGTTCTAGTTTGATTTCCCAATCTTCAAATCAGTTGCTTAATCAGTTTCTAGAGAAAAATCAAGTTGTGGTTGACTAAATTTGGCTAGAGCTTATTTTGTGCTTATCAATAAGCACTCATTTGCTTATTTTTGATCTTTAGCTTAATTCCTTGAACACACGTAGCTTAAATGAGATTTTAAGCATTTTGAAAGTTGTTTCATTGATTTTGGTTGAGTAATAAGCCAGAACGAGCTTATTGACTCACTTGTCCCGTTTTTAGTTAAAAAGTTCTCTTAATTGCACTTTGGTCCTTTTATTTCTATCAGTGTTATAAATTTGGCTAATCTTCCAAGAATTTAGGGTTTGCATTGTTTAGGTCCCTGGAATTTGAAAGTTGTTTAAATTCAGTTAGTAATTTGTTGGTTTGTTACATTTTTGGCAAGGTTGTTATAGTTGTTGCATTTTTAATCCATTTAGTTAACAGATTTACATTTTTAGTCCTTATAATTGTTAGAATTTACATTTCAAGCATTTACTTTTCATAGAATTTACAATTTCAGTCCCTTTAGTTTCAAATTTTGCATTTTAAACTTTTACTTGAATAAAAACGTGGTATTTGCAATTTGTTTACATATACATAGGTAATATTTTTCCGTTTTGCATGCTTTTGTTGAATTAGCAATAGATTACCAAGCAAGCTTAACAACCAAGAACAATTAAAAACCCGATATTGGTTGGACTTTCTATTGGTTAAGAATCGAGAGAAAACGAACTGCATTATACTACATTTCAGGTATCTCTTATATTTTATTATTTGTCTTGAATGATCACGAAGATGCATTGTTTGACTTATTTCGATAATTATTTAGTCTGAAAATAAGGTGCACGATTTAATCAATAGTTAGCTAAAGGACCAAATCTTTTAAAACTGCTTCTCGGGATATCAAAAAGTTCATATCTTGGCATAACTTGGTTCGCGATTTGAGACCTTTCTCGGGCCGATATTTGGCAGCGACTTCATACTTCAAATCTTGAGAGACGTTCATGAAATAATGGTCTTCTCTTCATAAATGGAATTTCTTCACTTGGAATTTTTGAGAGATTCTTCATATATGGACCACGACTTCTTCATTTTTCTCCAATCTTTATTTTGGATTTTGATATACAACGATCCGCCTCCTTTATTGACTTGGATCTATTTATCCTCATACCTTGTTAGGGTCTTTTCGGATACTCTTCTCCATGACTTTTTGGGAGTTTTTGCTTTTCGTCGTGTGTCTCGATCCTTCATAATGATTTTCGATAAATGATTCTTCACATCACTTTTGGATCTTTAGCAACAAAACATAGCCCTCATGCCTTGTTAGGGCCTTTTCGGACTCGCCAATCTTCGCGCCCCGCTTCATAAGTTATGCCTTGGCCATGAACTCTCGTCATTACCGAGCAACTTTTAAACGATCTGGGGCTAGAAGCTAAGTAACTTTTCAAATCTTACAACCTTATTTATTAGCAGATAAATTTATAGCAAGCGATGGGAGAATAGGCTTATAATTAACTCACATAAATTCACGAAAGAATACCGAACTTATAATTGGCTCTATCATCTCTCGTTCTCCACAGTTTAAAATCTCAAGTAATGAGACTCGTGGATACTTAGCCTATTAAATCAAAGTTTTGGGTTTTTGAGTCGCCTATAGGATCTTGCAAATTCTTAGACTCTTTCAAGTTTAGAAATCGCATCTTAAAGTTCCCTTGATAAACGACTCTCTAGAATCAATTATAGGAACTTGCGAAAAGTTCTTGTTCTTAACCCGTGAGAGTTAAGACTTTCGCGTTTTATAGCTCCCTATATAAAAGCCTAGTAAAACTTGACTTAAACACGTTAAGGATACTAGCTAGAGTAAACTCGAGTTGAGTCAAAAGATTCACAACGCTTGAAAACTAAAACCACTTATTCAAAGATTTATTCTATCAAAGGAAGAAAATAACTATACAAAGATAACAACTAATAGGCCAAAATAGATCAAAAATTTTGAAAAATGTCGAAAAATTGATTTTCCGGTTAAAATGAGGACAAATACAAGGAAAAGATCACTTAACTTCGATAGAAGTCCAATCCCCTACACTTGACCATTGCAATGTCCTCATGCAATGCATTAGTTACAAAGCATGTTTACACTTTTCATCATAATCAATCCACATTGGCCTTTATTAAAGAGATAGAAAATTATAAAAATGCAAAGCAAAGAAATTAAAAGCATACCTTGGGTTTTGAAAATGTCATGAATAATCATCATCCTCAACTTTTCACTTTCTCCAAACCAAGCTTAAAAACGAGATCATTGTTATTATAAGTTAGTAAACTAACACGAACTCATGTGGGCCAATTATTTACTTAGACTCCCTTATTCCTATGGGTATCTCTTATATTTTATTATTTGTCTTGAATGATCACGAAGATGCATTGTTTGACTTATTTCGATAATTATTTAGTCTGAAAATAAGGTGCACGATTTAATCAATAGTTAGCTAAAGGACGAAATCTTTTAAAAATGCTTCTCGGGATATCAAAAAGTTCATATCTTGGCATAACTTGGTTCGCGATTTGAGACCTTTCTCGGGCCGATATTTGGCAGCGACTTCATACTTCAAATCTTGAGAGACGTTCATGAAATAATGGTCTTCTCTTCATAAATGGAATTTCTTCACTTGGAATTTTTGAGAGATTCTTCATATATGGACCACGACTTCTTTATTTTTCTCCAATCTTTATTTTGGATTTTGATATACAACGATCCGCCTCCTTTATTGACTTGGATCTATTTATCCTCATACCTTGTTAGGGTCTTTTCGGATACTCTTCTCCATGACTTTTTGGGAGTTTTTGCTTTTCGTCGTGTGTCTCGATCCTTCATAATGATTTTCGATAAATGATTCTTCACATCACTTTTGGATCTTTAGCAACAAAACATAGCCCTCATGCCTTGTTAGGGCCTTTTCGGACTCGCCAATCTTCGCGCCCCACTTCATAAGTTATGCCTTGGCCATGAACTCTCGTCATTACCGAGCAACTTTTAAACGATCTGGGGCTAGAAGCTAAGTAACTTTTCAAATCGTACAACCTTATTTATTAGCAGATAAATTTATAGCAAGCGATGGGAGAATATGCTTATAATTAACTCACATAAATTCACGAAAGAATACCGAACTTATAATTGGCTCTATCATCTCTCGTTCTCCACAGTTTAAAATCTCAAGTAATGAGACTCGTGGATACTTAGCCTATTAAATCAAAGTTTTGGGTTTTCGAGTCGCCTATAGGATCTTGCAAATTCTTAGACTCTTTCAAGTTTAAAAATCTCATCTTAAAGTTCCCTTGATAAACGACTCTCTAGAATCAATTATAGGAACTTGCGAAAAGTTCTTGTTCTTAACCCGTGAGAGTTAAGACTTTCGCGTTTTATAGCTCCCTATATAAAAGCCTAGCAAAACTTGACTTAAACACGTTAAGGATACTAGCTAGAGTAAACTCGAGTTGAGTCAAAAGATTCACAACGCTTGAAAACTAAAACCACTTATTCAAAGATTTATTCTATCAAAGGAAGAAAATAACTATACAAAGATAACAACTAATAGGCCAAAATAGATCAAAAATTTTGAAAAATGTCGAAAAATTGATTTTCCGGTTAAAATGAGGACAAATACAAGGAAAAGATCACTTAACTTCGATAGAAGTCCCCCCTACACTTAAGATAAACATTGTCCTCAATGTTTAAGCATGTGGGAGTAAACTCCCCTACACTTAGGACATTTTGCACGTTATTTAAATCTCGCTAAGGAAAAGACAACTAAAGAGATTCCTATTTTAATATTGAGAAAATATAAAATAGTGAATCGAAAAGAGTTTAGGATAGAACCGGGATAAAGTAGAACACGGAATCACGGGTCGTCAAGAATCATCAAGAGTGTATCATTGAAGCTCGAATCCCTGATTAAGAAGTGAGGAGAGGAAAGCAAACCAAAGGGTCCCCCCTACACTTATGGTAAAGAAAGCGAAAAGATAGATGCATGGGTTGCCTCCCAAGAAGCGCTTGGTTTTTGTTAACCGAGTCGTGAGCCTGACTCGACCTTGATCATCAACGGAAGTAGCATGAAACAAATCCACCAGGATCAAATACATAGTTTTCATCCATCAATAAGCACGAGCTTAAGGCAAACAAGGCAAGCCAAAAAAAAAGTGGCAGGGTTCCCTTAAGCATTGATGGAGCATGGTGGGAGCAAGTATGAAGCGGTGCAAGCATGTCTTCAAAATTTCCAAATATTTTTCCTTTTATTTCATCAGGTGGATACTGAGATGGCTTAAAGACTTCAATACCAGGATCGAACACCTTTTCCTTCAGGGTAAAATAGCACTCCGGCTCAGCCGAGTGTGAAGAAGATCCGCAAAGAAGCACAACCTCGTCCTTAGAAGTGGGACAAAGAGGTGTTAAATCATACGTGCAACGGATTTCGGTGTCAACCGGTTTCTTCTCCTTAGATAAAATTTTCTTCAAATCCAAAGTAGGATCAAGACGATAATCTTCAAAGTCCAGAGGAGGTGCATCACTCTCATGCGGGAAGTATGTATTGAGAAACATAGAGAAGTCTTCCTCGAATGAGTAATCGTCCAAGGTAGGATCGAGTGATGGCGGAGGATCTTCATCATGTGAAGAATCGCTCGAAATAGTATCGGCCTCATCAAAATCATCGAATGTGGGCAGCTCGGGATACTCAGAAGTACAATCAAAATCATCCGAGTCTGAGCTAGAATCATCATCATCATAAGCATCAAAGACCGGTGGTGAATCATAAATGGGAGAAGCGTCCAAAGTAGAGTGAGAATCATCCACATCATCTTCAAAGAGTGGATTATCAGTGGAAGACTCGAATAAAGGATTATCGAAGACGGTAAAGTCATCGAGCACATTGATCATATTCACTGATTCTCGGCCTCTAAAGGATTTGCTTGTAAGCTTCCCCATTTTAAAAACTTTAGAATCATCCCCGACTCGTAAGATTAACTCACCTTCGGCCACATCTATTAAAGCACGTCCGGTTCTCAAGAATGGCCGACCAAGTATTAAAGGAATACGAGGGTCCATTTCATAATCTACTACGACAAAGTCAACCGGAAAAGTAAATGTGCCAACTTTAAGAAACACATCTTCGGCTATACCAACGGTGTAAGCGAGAGTGCGATTTGCAAGTTCAAGAGTCATCTTTGTTGGAATGAGGTCGGGCAATGATAGTGTTTTCCAAACACTGAGTGGCATCAAATTAATACTAGCCCCGAGATCAGCAAGGGCAGTAAATTCTTCAGTTTTGTTGAACACGCAAGGCAACACAAAACGACCGGGATCTCCAAGCTTTTCCGGAAGTTCTCTAAGAAGGACTGCAGAGCAGTTTTCATTTAAGCGTGTGTTGGCGAGTTCAATCAGCTTCTCCTTCTTGCTAAGCAATTCTTTGAATGCTTTGACAAATTTCGGCATATGGCAAAGTGCTTCAACAAGGCTAATGTTGATGGTCATTTTAGATAGCATATCCACATATTTCGATACTTGGCAGTCATTCTTGGTTAGATCATTGGTCTTGCCTATGCGAGAAGGGTATGGGATTCTGGGTTGATAAGGATTAGGTGAAGGTGTTGGTGGTGAAGGTTGTGATGTTGAAGGGTCCTTCTGAGATACATCGTCATGACGAGGCGGAGACGATAATGGTGTACTATCACTAAGTGTAAGAGGAGTAGGGATGTATGGTGGTGGAGGAGGTGTAGATGATGGTGGTGAATCAGGTGGATTGACAATGGTAATTCCACTACGCGTAGTTATAGCACTCACATTAGCTCGCGGATTAGTGACGGTGTTTGAAGGTAGAGAACCCGAAGAAGAAGAAGGTTGAGCTTCGGGCAAGAAACTAGCCAACAGATTCTTCAATTCAGTTGTTTGAGTGACGAAAGAGGATTGAAGATTATCACGAACCTCAGTTCTGATGTCATTACCTTGCTTCAAGATATCTCCTTTCAAATTGATTATTTGGCTCTGTAGATTCTTGATTTGCTCACCTTGAGTTCTCATGATTGTGTCAACATCGGGATTAATGGGTGGGTGTTGTTGGGTGGGTGGTTGATAAGGGTTAGAAGCACGAGGTGGGATTTGGTTGCTTCTATTGTAGTTGTTGGCGGGATTTTGGTTTTGAGGAGAAAAACCAGGTGAAAGGTAGTTGTTGGAACGATAGCTCAGCAGATTTCTATCCCCTTGTTGTCTAGCTTGGTAATTTTCCGGTGAATAATTACCGTAAGCTGCATACACATTTTCCGGATTTCCTTGTGTCGAAGGACAATCGGTGTATGAGTGAGGACCGCCACATGTTTCACAAGGATTAGCAACCGCTTTAACTTGTTGGTGTTGTTGGTTTGAAGCGAGAAGCATAATACTTTTGCTCATTTCAGCCATCATGCGGGTGAGTTCGGTCATCTCAGGGTTTGCTGAGGTAGAAGAAACATTGACTCTCGTGTTGTTTCTGGAAGAAGCAGAGGAATCCCAGTTCTTGTGGTGAGTAGTCATGTTTTCAATTAACTCTCTACACTCCTCGGGTCTCCTTTTCATGAATGTGCCACCGGCGGCTGCATTGATCGTATCACGATCTCGAAAAGTCAATCCGTTGTAGAAAGTATCGATCAAGGTGACCGGAAGCATGTTGTGGTTTGGACAACGGTCGATCAAGACATTATATCTCTCCCATGCATCGAAAAGAGATTCATCGGGATCTTGCATGAAACTGCTGATCTGATTGCGAAGGCTTGTGACCATGGATGGTGGAAAGTAGCGCGACAAAAAGCGTTGAGTCATGTCATCCCAAGTGTGAATAGAATTCTTCGGGAGACGATCAAACCATTTCTCGGCATGATGTAATAGAGTGTGTGGAAAGAGTTGTAGGCGAAGCTCATCCATTGTGGCACCAGCCAACTTCATGCTTTGGGTGATTGTAATGAACTTGTCGAGGTGTTTGTTGGCATCATCATCAGGCAATCCTCTAAATGGGTTTGTTTGTACTTGCTGAATCATGTGGTGCTTCAACGAAAACTCAGGAGCGTTGATTTGCATCGGCGCAATCGGTCCTCCTCGTCCAAACATTGTTGGTTGACAAAGTTCCTCCATGGTCCGAAGATCGGGCTGTGGAAGAGCATTGTTGTTATTATCATTATTGAGGTGCGGTGGCATGTTGTTGTTCACACCTGCCATATCTAAATCTTCTTGAGGCTCGGGCTCTTGATAATTAGAAGATCTAGTACGCATACACCTGAAAATGCACAAGAAAACAAAACCAAACACAAAGACAATATATATACACAATAAAGATAAAATCTTTTTGGAGTTTTGAAATTTTTTATTTTTATGGTTTTTTATCAATTTTTAATTTTTATGATTTTTGAATTTTTTTATGCAAGAAAAATAACGTTCACAAGTGAACGGATCCCAAAAAGCAACGTGTCTCTCACAAAAAACTGTTGATCTTTACGAAAAGTGCCGGCAGCGGCGCCATTTGTTAACTAAGATTTTCCCAGTTAAAAAAAAGATTCGTTGATGTATGTCTCTTCGAATTGAAAAACTTGTTGTTTAGCTTGTGACTCAGTTGAACTTTGGTGGAACAAAAGATGTGTTGTTGTAGTTTTGAAAATTAAAGGTACAAAACAATTAAAGTAAAAGTGCAATTAAAGTAAATCTAAATCTAATTAAATAAATGGTGCAAGTAATTAAAAGCTTGACTAAAATTAAAGGGCAATAAAGAAATTAACGCAAACTTAAATCTAACTAAGGCAATCTTAAAACGCAACTAAAACTAAAACTTAAACTAAGGCAAATAAACTTAAAGTGCAATTAAGGGAAAAGGCGGAAAATTAAAGCTCGAAATTAAATGCTAAAATGAAAATAATAAGTCCCTATTCGGAATAAACCCTATTCGGAATAAATGGTTATTCGGAATATCTGTCCCTATTCGGAATAAAACCCTACTCTGAATATTTTGTCTATTCGGAATGTCAGCTCTATGCGGAATGTCCTTGCTATTCGGAATAAAGTTCCTACACGGAATACTTGGCCTATTCGGAATATTGTCACCTATTCGGAATATCCTCCTATGCGGAATATTAACTCTATTCGGAAAATCTTGGCTATTCGGAAAGATACCCCTATTCGGAATATTCGGCTTATTCGGAATAAACTGCTTATTCGGAAAACTATCCCTATTCGGAATAATAAGCCTATGCTGAATATCCTTCCTATGCGGAATATGGCCCTATTCGGAATAACTCTCTTACTCGGAATATTTGATATTTCGAATAACGCACAACTTGGCAACCCCTTATGCGGAATATACACTGAGCTTGAAACTGGGAAATATCAGTAACAGTAGAACGAAGAACAAGGAAAAGGAGATAGCACGAATCAAATAAAAACTTAACCAAATCAACAAAAAGATTAAACCAATCTAATAACAAAACATCTAATAAACATAAACAATCAATCCAAAGCAACAAATCAAACAATAAAGATCAAGACAATCAAAACCCACTTAAATAAATCAACAAAAATTAAGAACATGAACATAAAAAAATCAACACAAAGATTAAAGAAAGGAAGAATGAGATCAACAAGGTAAAGATAAAGCTTGACAAGAATTAAAAAGAAAAACTTACTTGAATTAAAATGGTAATTAAGTGCAAGACAAGGTAATTAAATGTGCAAGTATTTAAATTGACAAGGTAATTAAAGGTGGAAGAGCTAATTTGTCAAGTTAGCCAACAAAAAGAAATGATTAACAAATCCTAACTATATATAGGGGAGGATTAGGAAGCTTCCTCCCCTTCTTCCTTTTCTCTTAATTGCGTCATTAGGTCCTTAAGCATATAGTCTTCATTAATTGCACCATTAGTCCTTTTTCCTTCTAATCTTCTTTACTTGGACTCTAATGACTTGTGGCTCGGGATTTCTTTTAAACTCGTCTTTAATTTCTTCAATAAAATAGACTTGAATTCTTCGGCTTTTGATAAACTTCTGCCTTTTGACTTTTTCTTCGATAAATCTTCAGAATTGGTCTTGGACTTCCGTTCTTTTTCCACTTTTGACTTCTCGACTCCGTCTTTCATCTTTTTCTTCAATAAAAGCCGTGAATGCCCGTGAATTCCCGTGTTTTCTCCACTTTTCACAATTTCGTCCTAAATTACAACAAAAACACAAACCACGCATAATTCCGACATAAAAGACATAAAATACACGTTTTGGTCCGGTTATTATAGTAATTAAGTGGTAGAAAAGATGGGTGTTTACACACCTATCATATAACAACGCATCGGCTAAACTCACAACAAAATGCACTTGTTGAAACATTTTTATAAAAAGCTCGATTTGTTGTTTGTTACATTCTTGCAATTTCTCTTTGTTTCGTCTCAAAGGGTAAGGTAAGGGTAGTGTGGGTTGGACATTAGGCAATGGCCTTGGAATCTCGGTTTCCATAATTGGTATTGGTTCAACCGTAAGTATGGTATGAGCGGTACTTCGTGGGATAGTGATATGCTCCTTTTCGACCATCACCTCGGGCTCTTTCTCGATTTCCTTCTCCGTAGAAGTACTTGGACGAGAGATTGGTTCCTTGAAAGTTTTACCACTTCGTGTAGTAATAACCTTCATTTCTCCCTTCGGGTTTGCAATGGTATCACTAGGAAGACCACCCGAGGAAGAGGGTTTACACATGATTGCTTCAAACATTATTGCCATTCGGTCCTCAAATTTTGATTGCCTTAAATCCGTTTTTAACAATTCTTGCTTAATCTCATGTTGTCCTTGTTCCATCTTTTGTTGATTTTGTTGAAGACGTTGGACATTTCCTTCCATTTTATTTGCATGAGTTTTAAGTTCATTAGCAAGTTCGTTTTTAAGCTCGTTTTTCAACTCGGATCTTAAGCTAATCATCTCACGTTGCATGTTATCAAACTTAGCATCATTTGCTTTAGCATAATCCAAAAATTCTCCTTGAAGATTTTTAGTGTGAGCATTTTGAAAACCTTGTGTAGTGTTTTGAAAATCACGGTTTTGGTTTTGATTAGTGACTTGTCCATTCCCACTTTAATAATTCCCTTTGTTGTAGTTACGTGAATTGCCTTGATAATTACCACCTTGGTTGTTGTTTTGATAGTTATTAGCATTTTGATTTGGTGGAGCTTGATTTGGGCGGGAACCTTGGCCGTTTTGGTTGTAAGTTCCCGTTGCTACATAAGCACTCGAAGTGTTACCACCGGCGGTAATGCACTCGGAAAGATCATGAGCTCCACCACAAGACAAACAACTCTTTTCAACCGCTTTAACCGAAGCGGAATTTAAAGCCTCTTGAGCTTTCCAATGAGTCATAAGATTAGCAAATCTATCGAAAAACCGATTTTCCTCATTAGCTTCATCATGTAAGGCATTAATGCTACGAGACGATGACAACGATGACGAATCCAAATTGGCAACACTCGGTGTGTTACGAGGGCTATAAACCTTAGACCTATTCTCGATAATCTTTAAAGCTTCATCGGTCGTTTTTCACAAAAAATTACCACCCGCGGCGGCATTCAAGTAATCTCGTTCATGATTATTAAGCCCATTATAAAAAGTATCAATTTGATGTAATTCCGAAAAATCATGGTGTGGACATTCATGTAATATTTCTTTAAAGCGTTCCCATGCCATTGAAAAACTTTCATTATTTTTTTGCACAAATCTTGAAATCTCGTTTTTCAAATGTGTTGTTTTAGATGGTGGAAAAAGTTTGTTCACAAACTTAGAAACGAGATCACCCCATGTCAAAATTGAATTTGGCGGTTCTTTCTCAAGCCAAATTTTAGCGGGTCCATCTAACGAGTATGGAAACAACATCATCTTAATGGCGTCATGTGGAACATCCTTAAACTTGCTAGTAGCGGTGAGACAATTAAAATTCCTAATGTGATAGTGCGGGTTGTCTTTCTCATGACCTCTAAACTTATTAGCTTACAACATCGACATTAAACCCGTCTTAATCTCGAAGTTTTCCGCAAGGATAGCGGGAATCACAATGGCCTCTCCAAAACCCTCGGTGGGTGCTTGTAGCAACTCCATCATAGTACGATTAGCCATGACGACTTCTTGTTCTACAATAGGTTCAACAATTGGAGTTTGTTCTTCAATCAACGTCTCTTGATTTGTTTGCTTTTGAAGACGTTTACGAGCTCGTTTTGCTTGATTACGAGTGATCATAAACTTCACGAAGAATGGGAGGTGAGCAAAGAAGATTCTTTTTGGGTGTTTTGTGAACTTTCAATTTTTTGTGTTTTTGATTGTTTTTAATTTTAATTTTTTTTGGATTTTGGTGTATCTTCGTAGACAACAATCTACCAAATCTCTCTTCGAATCAAACTCTTGATTAAAGAAGCCTCAAAAGAATGAAAACGATCACGTGGAGTGAACGCTTTCGAATGACTTTAGAACTTTGGTGAAAACCAAATTGTTCAAGAGGGTTTAATCACAAAGAAACCAAGCAAATATATTATACGTAATAATACTTTGGGCGGCAAAACCCTCGATTAGCCTTCAATCTCAAAATACTCACAAGCAAGCGGGGAAACGAGGCGGCGCGAAGCACTTAAGAGCTTTTTCCTTAGGGTATATTTTATAATACCCGCCTTATACCCACCTTATAGTTTGTATTTTTTAAAATCGAGCTTCACGAAAGTATTTATCTATTTTTGCCTTTTTCTTTTTGTTTGAGATTCGAATACAGTAATTAGGAGATCAAATTCCAAATAAGGTTGTGTTTTCACACTTTTGGAGATATTTTGTATTGATTGTGATACTTAATACAATATAGTAATAATAATTTCACAAGAAAAACAAAAAAAAACGATAATACGTATTAGTAGATTTCTACTAATACAAATACTATTTATGGTTAATATTAAAAACAAAAAGACAAATTAATCACGACACACCTCCCCGGCAGCGGCGCCAAAATGATTGTAGTGTTTTACTACTCTTTAGGAAAAGAGCGTAAAAAGGGAAAAGTATTAAGTGATGACTTAGGAAAATCAACCACTAATGACCCAATGAAGTTCAAGTTCGTTTCCCAAGGAGGTATATGTGTGTGAGTAATTCGTAATTGGTTTGAGATTAATATTTGAAAGAAAGGGATGAGAAAAGAGGATGACGAAGGCGTGAAATTAATTACTACTATGACTACACGTAAAACCGTAAAAAGTACAAAAATAAAAATTAATTCTAAAAATTAAAAAAAATTCACCAAAAATCAAAATAAATAAACTAAGAGTTTACCAATGATCAAAACTTTTTCAAACCTTTTAATTAAGTAAATATTAATTTTTAAATGCTAATTAAAGCCGTAAAAATCAAATTAATTATCAAAAAGCCCAAATAAAGATTTTTCAATTGGTAAACCTCTAAAATGACCTAAAAAGATTAAAAACTATTTTTATAAATTTTTAAACTAAGAAAAACTATTTAAAATGATTTAAAAACTATTAAAACTTAAAATAATTATAAAAATTAATCTAAAGATGATAAAAATAATCTAAAAGTTGTAAAATTCCTATTTTAATGTATTTAAGCTAAGAAAAATATAAAAAGTGCAAAAATGTGAAATTTGAAAAATAATAATAAAATAATATTAAAATAATATAAAAAATCCAAAAATTCTAAAAAATTCTAAAAACTTGCAAACTAGTTTATTTTAACCTAAATAATCAGAAAATGAAAGTGAAATTACAAAATTACCCGTAATGGGCCCCCAAATGGGTCAAAAGCAAAAACAGTCAAGCTTAATGGGTTTTTTGGCCCAAAAAGTCAAAATAAGCCCAAATGACTTGGAAAAGCCCTATGTGACTCAAAATTCAATTCTAAACACAAAACTCTGAAGGCCCAAAAGCTGAAAGTGAGCTTATCACAGCTTAATGAACAAACAGCTTATCCATATTGGGCCATTAAGCCCATTAAGCAATAAGCCAATGCCATAAGCTCTAATTTGACACACAACCTTCTTTTGGGATACTAAAGAGATCTGTAAAAAGAAATTTTGAAAAAGCACACTCAGTAAGCCAGAAATAAGCAAAGTACAAATCCACTAAAAGACAAAATAGTCGGGTTTTAGTTCTAGGGAACCCCAGAAGCTCTAGTTTGTTGCAAAAGCTCACAAATAGCTTAACTATGAACAGTCAATCAAGAAAATCACAAAAAGCGAAGTAGAAAAAGCTGTGAGAACCAATAAGCTGGCTGAAAAAGCCAAATAAGCTAGTTTTCTAGCAAAAGCTTAACCAAAAGACTTATAACCTTCCAGACTTGTTATTAAGCTGAGAAAAATGAGTTCTATTACAAAAACTAAGTTCTTCATGTACCAATAAGCAAAACAGATTCAATAAGCTATGTGACCAAGTTTGACCAAAAGTCAAACGCTGACAAGTGAAATCAAACGCTGACAAGCACAAAATGGACGTTGACAGACTTAATGACGTGTTTAGACTTGTTTTTCACCCTGCTGGTCAAGGCTTGAGTACAAACCTTGTGAATCAAGGTCTACCAGTTGGGCAGACTTGATAAGTTTTGGCACAAATAAGCCAATAAGCCAGTGAGCTTATAAGCTATTAACAAAGCAATCCAAGTAGCCAAATAACCTCACAAGCAGCACACAAATAGGATCCAAGCAACAAAACAACAATCCTTGCACTAGAAATACCAATGCAAATACCAAATGAGGTGGTCACTTTGCTGATGCAAATGACCACTTCAGCCAACTTTGATAAGCTATAACAAACACAATAAGCCACCAAATTCAACAACCAGATAACCAATAGATAGCTTATCACCCAAACTATTCCCAAACCTGATTTTAGACCTTAGATCCAACTAACAAAAAAGTAATTGGATCTGATGTGTTTGACCAATTCCAAAACACTTTTTATCAGATTTTTGCAAAACTTGAAATCCCTTTTCCAAACTTTCAGAAACTTAAACAATGACTAAAACTTGTTCAAAATGACTTGTTTAGACCTCCCAAACCCTAAGAACCAAGGGCACAAGGCCACAAGGCCTTATGAACCAGTAATCCCAAACAGTCCTTTAATAAGCACTTTTCAAAGCAACTTGTGATTTTTAAACACAACCTACTGATTTTATCATTCAAATAGCTACACTAGGTGACAACTAACAGATTGCAACCATAAAACACAAAGCACAAACACAAAATCACCAAATCACATACCAAGATACAAAACAGACAATATCATATGATTTTTGAGAGGAATCTTAACAAGAGGTTATACCTGTCCTCCACAACATCCTAGGAGGACCAACAATGCTCCTTGGACCTTGCTCAACAACTAGAACAAGACCAAGGTACTTCGACAAGAAAGATGGATGACTTCCTTGGTTGATGTTTCAAAGCAGAAACTCAAGGGCTTGATTTCTTCAACACAATGAACAAACAGCCCAACCAAAGGCCCTAATCCCTTCACAAGCTTGGTGTCAACAAGCTTGCAAGAGCTTATAGCTTTTGGTTAAGGATTAGTACACCAAAAATAAGCAAATTCAGAAACCTCTTTTCAAGCTTTTTCAAACTTGAAAACCTTACCAAACATAAACGTCCTTGAACCAAATGATTCAAGCACACTTATAACAACAAATGGAACTCAGAATCACCTTTAAACAACACCAACTTTCAAAAACATAAAAAGGAATTACAATTTTCTCAAAATACCAACTTTTATAAATTTTAAAAAGGAATTACAATGTTTAAAAGGTAAAACTGGAACAAAGGGACTCTCACAGGTTGAGGTCTCCTTTTATAGGAAAATGCTAACATAACACTATTCATAAACCCTAGATGTGAATTCTCAAAAATGTCCCTGAAGTCTTCTAGATCTTTTGATGGAATGAGCTGTCCAAATGCATCATGGACGTTCATTTTAGCTTTGGGGTTAAGCTAAGAGTCTAGGCTGTTGATCTTGACACGTCATTTGCCTTGGAGAGTAAGTTGGATGTTGATTGGTTGACGTGTGAATGGGTGGGACCCTTTGATGAGTGGAGATGAGGGTATTATGTGTGGGTTATGTTTATGGGCGTGTGAATCAAGTGTGGGTGTGGGTAATTGGGATTTACCCTTTGTTTTAAGTGGAGTGGTAACTGGTGGTGAAAGGTGAATAGTAACCTTTTTGATCCGTTTTTTGTGGAAAGGTAAGTTGTTTGGCGCATTTTCTCATTTGAATGTTTCAAATGCCCAACTTTAGTCCTTGTCTTTTGGGGAAAGTTGTAAAACGTGTTTTCAGCCAACCAAACTTGCATTCCTTTGTTATTAAAGTTCTAATCTTCACACTTTTGCCCTAAAACTTTGGCAAAAGTATTTCAGGGGTTATATTTGCCATTTTTCCATAATTCAATGGCTGATCTGGGCCACTCTTGATCTTCAAAGGTCTTCAATAGATGTTTGCCTTTATGAGGGACCATATTTGACAATGTTGAATAGTTGAGGGACTAATCTTGCCATTTCTTTAAAGTTGAAGGACCTTTTTGCAATTTTGACAAACTTAAAGGACCAAACTTGTAATTATGATTTCACAAGGATTTTAAGTGTCATTTCTTCATTGTTTGAAGATCAATCTTGCATATCTTCAATTCTTCAAGGGTAAATCTTGGATAATTCATGAACTAAGGTCCCGTTCTTTGTACGGATTCGTTTCTCGTGTCTGTTTGTCCTTGTTTCTTGTGATCTTTTGTCTTTTTCACGATATCCATACCTAAAATATACAAGTAAACAAACACAAGCATATATATGGTATTTTATGACATTTTTATGCATTTAAAGCCTGAAAAGAACGATGAGATCATGTATAAATGCCATCTCATCACTAACCTTCATGCATGTTGCTAAATTTAGTACCAAAAGATAGCCCTTGGAAATCTAAGGATGGGACTTGTGTTGTTTTTGGATAGATCATAGTAAAAATCAAACCAAAAATTGGTTTATGGTGTGGTGTGGGTGACGGTAAGACAAGAGAGAGGAGGGGAGGGGTGGATTTTTTTTTCCACACATTTTGTATGTGTTTTATTTAGTGGAAAATGTGTATATAGTGGGGTGGAGGGGTAGATTTTGCCAATTTGTGATAGTTTTGGTCCTAAATGAAATTAAATACTTGTAAGGGTAGAAAATGTAAATTGTCAATTTTGAAAACATTTACGAGGCTCGGGTTTCGTAAAAATACTTTTCAAAAGTTAAAACGCACTCAAAATATGATGATAGTATGATTCCGGTTCGACTTAATACGAACTTAAAACAAAAACGTCAAAATTATAAACATCGAGACAACAAATGATAAAACATAAAATTTCGGGCATCCGTCGATATCGTGGTCACTAATAATCCTCGCTATTAGTAAAAAGATAAAAAAAAAATAAGACCTCCAACGTCGGTTTTAAATAAAACCATCAATCGCCATTCCATTCAACTCATCAAAAATTTCAAAATTATTCGTAAAATAATTATATAATATTAAATAAATGACCTCGGGTTTGGGTTGTCACATCCTACCCTCCTAAAAGAGAGCGACGTCCCGGCGCTCGGCCCCTCTTCAGACTCACATCCCATACCCCCAGAACAAAAGATAACTCTTTTCCTTAAAGAAATTCTCATGCTTCCTTCACCATTTCAAATCCATTCCTATAATTCTTGTATCTTCACAATATAATCCTTACTATGTTTCGACCTCATAAGAACTCTTCACAGTTCTTTCTTTGAAAAGCAACTTATCTTCAAGTTGAATTCTTTCCTTGTTGTTCTTAAAACAAATTTCACTCTCCATAACAACACCTTAAGCATAACTATGTTTCCCAATTTCAAACTCCATCGATTTCCTTTGATTGCTAACATAACTCTTCTGACAACTTCTTGTTACTAATAAACGGTCCTTAACCCATACAATCTTATCAATATTGTTAATATCACTTCTAGTTCAGTCACTCAATTCCACCTACATTTCTGCAATACACCGAAAACCTAATCTTACGTCTATAACTCACAATCTTTAACCTTCACAAACTGAAGTTCTTTATGTACCATCAATAGTACAGCCTTACTACTAGCATGATAATCATCGTCATATAGAAATTCCAACAATTTCTATGTCAATCACACACGCACAAGCATACCGTTCAATGTTCGAATCGTCCTTTCACTCTATCCATCATTCTATGTATAACACACAGTACTCAACTCAACTTTCATCTTTACCCAAACCAAAACGTATCGATTACTTTACTTGTGAGATTCCTTCATCACTAAGTCTCACTCTCTCAACTTAGATATGTTAGGAGTGCTCAATATACCATACTTAACTTGGCGTTACAACAAAATCCTTTCCATAAGTTCGATAAAATGTTGAAATCACTTATCTTGACCTCCTTCTCAAATCAGACCACTAACTTAAAATTTCATATCCTTGCTATCAAGCCCACACTTCTTGTCATTACCAAAACTCAAATCTTAAAAGATTTTCTCCTTTTTATTCCTGATAAGTGCATTAGCTACCACATTCTCCTTTCCCGGATGGTAGCGAATCTCGTAGTCATAATCACTCATAGTCATAATTATCAACATACTCAAATACTCGAAATATATAACTGGTAATACTCTACTCTTTTCCTTTATCATCCCAGGAAATTAATTATGAAGCAACTTCTATGATCCTTTATACACACTTGATTCCATACAAGTAATATTTCTACCATCTCAAAGCAAACACCACAACTACTTAACCCTTACGAAACACATCACGGCAAACTAGAAACTATAAATACTTCAGATCCTTTCAACAATGACAAGTTCGGTGCATAACACAACCTACTCTTTAGTGTTCAGAATACAGCTTCCTCGTTTGATGGGGATCAGATTTCGAAACTTACAATTTAGATGTATAAGTGGGACTCACACATCCAATTCTTCTTAGTCAGCTTAATCAATGATTTAACATTCAGTGAAAACCTCTCGATAAACCTCCGATTATTCCAAGCTTAGACCAAGAAATTAGCATATTTCCGTCGGCGTCGTTGGTAGCGACCAATCCTTAATCGTTTCAATCTTGGTAAGATCTTCACGAATACCTTTTTTGTCAATCAACTGTCTTAAAACGCAAATATTTATACTAACATTCACACATAGGAAACTTTACATACAGTTTCTCTTTTTCCAACCATCCCAATAATTATCCTCATATGCTACTTATGTTCCTCCTTTCCTCTTGGAATAAAATAGAATATCTTCAATAGATATAATAAATAACTCATCCAAGCACATCTTACACACAAGATTCACCTAGTCCATGAATATGGCAGACGCATTCGTCAATCCAAAAACATCACGTGAAACTTAAAGTACCCACATCAAGTAAGAAAAACAACTATAGGAACATCTTCCTTCCTAACTCTCAGTTAATGATAACCAGAACTCAAAGCGATCTTTGAGTACACACTGGATCCAGACAAGTTGCAAGGATCAAACGAATCATCAATCCTCGGTAATGGATACCGATTCTTGGCAGTTAATTGGTTAAGCTCTCGATAATCAATACACATCCGAAACAATCCATCCTTCTTTGACAAACAACACAGACGATCATCACTGTAACGAGACTTTATCTAATACATCCTTTATCCATCACTTCTCGCAGTTGACCAGATAACTCATTCCACTCTGACGGTGCCAAGTGATAAGGCATACAAATACTACTCAACAGAACGCAGCAGCACTACACAATGAAACGCAGAAGAACTACACCTATTGTTTACAACACTCAATGGACACGAACTCCACTTCATGAGGCGGCATCAACTCTGCAAAACTTCAGGAAAACTTCATAATACTCTCGAATCATTAGCATATCTCCAAACTTCTCTTTAACTACCCTATCACTAATTACCTGAGCTAGGAATACATCATATCCCTCTTCTGCATACTTCCTTGTTTCCAAACAAGATACTTCTCAAACGGAAAATTCACTCATCACCTCTCATAGTTAACACTCAGCTTTTGCAGCAAAATCTAAGCCAACAGCTTATCAATTTATAGTGAAGATTAGTTCAATCTCAAGCATCAGCACTTCGCACCACTAACCAATTCATACCAATAATCCAAATCCAAAGATTCCAACTCTTTGAGCATCAAGTCGATACTAAACACCTACTTTCCTAAATTCAAGGAACACATAGTGTAAAACTAACACTAGCAACCTTTCTATCGGTTAACTCCACATCATAGTTAATTGTCAATCTTATTGACTCTCCGTTGATAAAACAACTAAATCTTTACATTTCTACAGTTTCTATCTGATCTATAGTCGAACAACATACTGACATAAAGAATCGCAAGTAAGAATATACCATTTATAATGTTCAGACCCTAAGGTTTGTCAGCATCATTCAATCGTAAGCTGGAGCAGCAGCATTCCTATCTTGTCAATTTCCTTTCCTTAGACAATTCCCTTGCTTGTGTCCTTTCTCGACACGGCTAAAACATATCACTACTCCAAGGGTACAAATTACAGTAACTAATCCTCTTATCCTACACTTCGCAGCTTTATGACTAGGTTGTCCTAACTCTAGTCGCAATTGTGGAAAATTACCTATATGATATAGAGTACAGCAAACACACTCGAGATTTATCTTGTCACTTCTAGACACATGGCAACACGAATCCCATCATTCCTTCCATGGTTTAAATACTGATTTCGGTTTTGTCTTTGGTTATTGTTATTACTGTAATCCTTACAATTCTGATCTTAATTCGGGTTGCACTGAGGAGATTCCCACTTTCTATTATTGTTTTCAACAATACTATATTTCCTGTCTTGCACTTTCACGTCCATTAAATCATGCGCCATCTGAACAGCTTCATCGAAAGATTTAGGTCTTGAAGAAGTAGTCTCATCCTTGATATTACTAGACAATCCTCTAATGTACTGCTTCCTTGCCTTACAGTCATTCACAAAAATATCAGGACATAGCAAATATAGCTCAGAAAATTTCCCAGTAAGCAGTAGTAACATCGTTCCTTAGCACGAATTATCTCAATTCGGATTCCAACTGTCCTAGTTCCTTCTTAGGACAAAACCTAGCAGTCAATATCCTTTTATCACGGGCCATGCCTTACTATTAGTCACAACCAATCCTAAAGTAGTCACTTGGTATTCCACCATCTTAGTGTATCATCCTAAAATATAACAGCAGCAAATTTCACCTTATTAATTTCTAAACACCCAATAATCTCAAAGTATTCTCTTTCTTATCAATCCACCTATGCAATTCTAATGCACTACTACTACCAAAAAACTACGTAGAACCACACTACTGAAAACTAACATAAGTACATTCTTTCGAACTTGCAGAACAGCAACAACACTATCATCTGGATCAGCAACATCATCATAATTCTTAGCAGCATCATCATTATTCTCAGCAGCATCATAATTATTCTTGGCAGCATCAAATGCAGTACCATATTTCCAGCACAACTAACTCCAACATCTTTAATCCTTGCAGCACGATCAACTTCAAGTGTTCTAGCAATAACATGTTCGATCATAGTGTTCACGGTAGCAGTCGTTATTTTTGGCAACATATTTCAAGAAACTTAGTCACATAGCGATCTACTAATGACAGAAATATGATTCCCCTACTCCTTCTTCCATTATCACGGAAGAAAGAAACATGTTAAGTATACATATCAAGATAAAAGAAGAATTCTTTATCAAGACATCTCATGGATACTACATGTACGAACAACAAAAGCTACAATGGTTCATCAACCAAAACTCAAAAGAGTTAATAAAGGCACATCATAGATCATGAGGGTAATTCAGACTGTGTTGAGGATTCAACAGGATAGTGGCAATGTCTGTCACTTCAATCATCTACCGAACAAACTTAAAAGATAATAAGTTCCATCACAACGCCATGACACAAGGTTTAAATAAGTCCGATCACAAAAAGAGAAAATAAGATACAAAGAAATCCATTACGAGATTAGTTCCTTAGACAACAGCTCCTCATCCTCCTTAACATTGTTGTCAGCTTCTTCACACTCGTCTATTTCCCTTTTTACACTTCAAAGTCAAATCCATAACCTGATGGCAGCTCATTCTCAAAATCCAAATACTCGCTGCAACACGGCAGATTAATCACAAGGCAAATCTCAGTACGACTTTCAACATTCCTAAACTTCCAAACTCTAATCAGAATTGATCTCACATGAGACTCCCACTCACTTATCCTTTCAAATCTTACCTACTTCTCTTTAAACCTTTCAATTCAAGCATACAAATGCATCACAATCGACCCAAGGCTAGCAATCTCATCCATCTTCTAAGTCCTAACAACTCAATTCTCCACATACCAAATACAATCTTTAAAACAACTTTTCTTTCACATCAACCTTCTAATCACACCAATTTCAACCACATATCTATCATACATCAACTAATCAAACTTCCTCATACCCGATATAAGTCGCAAGAAATCAGTTGTAAAATCGTTCAACATCTGGTCTACTGTTCTAGACCCTCGGTAGTATATAAGGTCATTATTTAAAATTATATACATATGCATTACAAATTACGATAACAAGTACTCAACGTACTTTCAACAACATCAATACATCATCAATACATCATCATAGTATTTACTTAATAAATACTCTAAAAATCATTTCAATTTTAAGGGATACATCAAATATAAAACAAATAATCTTACCGGAGCCTTGCGGAGAAGTTGTCTTGCTTTTGTAAAATATTTTCGACACCAAAGTTATAGTTTAGGACATTTCTCAAAAATCGACCTAATTCGCTATAACTAAAAAGCTCTGATTACCAATCTTTAGCACCCCCAAATTCCATTGCGCAGCGAAAATACACATTTGGGTGCTAAACACATTGTTACACAAGACATCTTGAACAAACTCAAAATGATAAATTTGAAATATAAAAGGATATAATTTAACCATTGTCTAAAACTTTCAATCCCAAGTAAAACAATTTTAGAAATATCATAGTCACATTTAGGTCCCCAAAGACTTTATCAAATCAACAACAATTTACCAAAGTACTTGACCATACATTATTATTTTTATGACAAAAGGGAAAGAAATATGTTTTAGACCAATCACCACAAAAGCAATCCCGCAATCCTTCTCCAGCAAGCTCCGCAATTCATCAACTTCAATTACCTGAAATACATGCTTAAAATCATCAACACAACGGTTGAGCGAGTCAATAGGTTTTCCAAATCATCATTTGAACACAAGAGAAAAAATCAATCAAGATTATTTAATAGAATTACCGTACACACAATCTATTAGTCAGGCATTCTGGTATATAGCAATAGCTATTGAATTGTATTAAGCTCATGACACCGACCCCTTAACTTAGTCACCCACGCCTAAAGCCGGCATGACTAGATGAAATTCCAGTGCCCCTACTAGGGTATCATTTGCAAGAATACCAATTCTCATTCTCGTAAAATTATCCTTCCCAGCGGGTTACTCAGCGTAAAGCCCTGGTCTCAGATAGGGTCGTCAGCCCAATAGTACTATTATTAGAATAAGCGGCTATTCCCAACTCACAACATCAAGTCAGAAGATAGTTAACGGCTCATGAATTTAGGGACTTTTGCAAATTAGCTACTTATACAATTCAAATCAACAAAGGCAACATTTGGGTCCAAACAATCAATCATGACTTGTGTTCATTTTACTTTCAAATAGCATGTATCCCCCTCGCGGGTTTTAAAATCATTCAAAACAATTACAGAAGCGAGGCTATAGACTCACCTGGAGTAATAACAGTAGTAAGACGATCTTCGACGATAGTTGATGCCCGATAAACACAAAAACCGCAACCTATCAAATAAGGCGCGTTCATCAATAATCAACTCGAGTAAAATCCATACTTAGTAACATCAAACTCAAAATCATACAATCACACCCAACCCAAAATGAAAACAATTCAAGTGACCTTTTACTTCATTCTATATGTTTATTCTATTAGTTAATTCTTTCGATAAAAATCTGCCGGTACATACCAAATGTACGAGCTCATTTACCCCACTTAAAACACATCAAATACTTATGATACTAATCAGAAATGTCACTTACTATATATAGAAAGACCTGTTAAAATCCCATCAAAAGATTTTACTTTTAAAGTTCCCTGTCCGATACATCTTTGAACTACAAAAACCGGACAGTTTTACGTCAACAACTCAGATAGTCTTTTAAACCAATTATTTTTCTCCGGTTACAAAACCGACACTCAACTTTGAAAATAACTCAACATCATCATACTTATCATTCATAATCAGTCCATGACTCATTTTAAAATCCATTTTATAGTCCCCGAGATTCGATCCAAATATCGACAACAATTATATATTGTGACGATACTCGTCTTCCGGTACACGAATAATCAAACTAACGTAACTTTTCGCTCGTTTGGAGCTAGAAGCCCTACCTTATACCAAAACAAAGCTAAAAACATCCTCTACAACAATATCTAACTAGTTCACCTCAAACTCAAACTCATATTTTCAGAAAATTAAGTTTAATAATCTGTTTGAAAATATACTTTTAAAAATCATTCAAAATTAATTTTTCACCACATTTTAATCATTCTCATATGCCTAATATCACCCTAATATCATTTTAAACAACTCATCTAACTCATAACACCCTTTAATGATCATCCAAAAATTTACCCACTCAAAATTTCCAACATGCAATAATTAATATATATATAAAACACTACTAACAACACACCCATACAACAAAAATAGATCAAACCTTCGTGGATCATATGAAAAAAATAAAAGTTGGTGCAGGTGTATAAAATTTATACCAAAAGATGCACAATTTAATTTCCAAATATGGTCTTTTGTTAGATTTATTTGATTCAATTTCAAAATCAAAAATCAAAAATCAACAACTTCTTTTTTTAAACAAAATTTTGGCATGATCATCTCTTGATCATCACCAACAACACATGCATAATCATAAATTTGACCTATCAACTCTTAAAAAATCAACCTTCATGCATGTTGCTAAATTTAGTACCAAAAGATAGCCCTTGGAAATCTAAGGATGGGACTTGTGTTGTTTTTGGATAGATCATAGTAAAAATCAAACCAAAAATTGGTTTATGGTGTGGTGTGGGTGACGGTAAGACAAGAGAGAGGAGGGGAGGGGTGGATTTTATTTTTCACACATTTTGTATGTGTTTTATTTAGTGGAAAATGTTTATATAGTGGGGTGGAGGGGTAGATTTTGCCAATTTGTGATAGTTTTGGTCCAAAATGAAATTTAATACTTGTAAGGGTAGAAAATGTAAATTGTCTATTTTGAAATATTTACGAGGCTCGGGTTTCGTAAAAATACTTTTCAAAAGTTAAAACGCACTCAAAATATGATGATAGTATGATCCCGGTTCGACTTAATACGAACTTAAAACAAAAACGTCAAAATTATAAACATCGAGACAACAAATGATAAAACATAAAATTTTGGGCATCCATCGATATCGTGGTCACTAATAATCCTCGCTATTAGTAAAAAGATAAAAAAAATAAGACCTCCAACGTCGGTTTTAAATAAAACCATCAATCGTCATTCCATTCAACTCATCAAAAAATTTAAAATTATTCGTAAAATAATATTATATAATATTAAATAAATGACCTCGGATTTGGGTTGTCACAAGAAAAGTCTTCGGTGACCCTTCGATAGTACCAAGTAGAATTACAAGAGCTTCATACCCATGCTAAGTTTTCGTTGATAACTTGATCCTCAGTCAATCCACAAATACACGCATAAATCCTGGTGACGCTTAAACAAGTCGCCTATTCTCGGAACGGTCAACGGTTCTAAACAATTAGTTTATAAAACTCGCGACCATCAAGACACATTAGAAATGGTCGATTTAAAATCATCACTCGAGAGAAGTCCAACAAGTTACTCGTACATAAATGATAATCAACTATCATCATAATGATGATGACACTGAACGATTCATATCAATGAAAGACGATTCGAAGGAAGATGTACGCACATCAAACATCCACAAATCGAGCCAGACATACTTGGGACCACTCATTTATAACTCCTTATCTACATCCAAAGGCGTCCCATTTCATGTATACAAGAGTTTATAAATTTACGGACCGGGAACTTATAACTTTCTTGTTCAAATGAAAAGGCGTCCTAGTCCATTTCAACGAGACGATTATAAGTCATCCTACTCAAGTATTACTACCTCTCAACACGATGTCAAATCCAAATTACATACCATAGTAAATAAAAGGTGTTATTAAACTTACTTCATGATTTCTGTATTCAAACGTCCTATTCCATCTGAATAAGGAAAACACAAACAATCTAGGGTCTAGTAGTTTAAAACTTTCTTATTCAAATGTCCCAATCCATTTAAATAAGACAACCTTAAACAACTCATAGTTTGGCGAGTTAAGATCTCTATATCTAAATGTCCCATTCCATTTAGATACAAGGCATTAAGTCACTCAACCGAATGACTACTACGAGCATATCTTTGTTGTGCCCAAACTATATATAGTTGATTAGGATATATATATATCTTAAGCCGAACATTGGCATCCTCCTTTTCGTCAAATAACGTAGTCATATAAAATCAAATCACACGTCACATTACATAGAAGATGTCGCCTCGGATAAATGATTCTTCACAATAAGGAGTATTCGGAATACGAATGTCACATCAATCAACTACGTTTCGAAAAGAGATGTCCTAAAATGGCACATCACGGTACGATGATAACAATCGAACTTAAACAAGTCGATATGTGATAGATTACGAAGCAATACATACATACTCAAAGTAGCAAACGAGTTTCACACTCGTATTCAGATAATGCATAATTATCAAGATCAGTGATTGGCAGTGAGGCCAAATCATATACAAAACCATATTATAAAAGGTACGACAATCATTCAAGGACCATTGCTTCGCGCACAATGCCTTCAAATATCACACTATATTCATAAATATACATACTATCGTTCCTACATACACATAGGATCACATAATCACAATCAATTATAATGTAATGCAAGAATATCCTTACCGGAGCCATGCGGAGTAGTTGCGTGCTTAAGACTTTTTAGAACACACCAAAGTTATAGTTTAGGTTTTTCAAAATCGACCTAGTTCTCTATAACTTGTGGCTCTAATTACCATTTTGTAACACCCCCGAATTACCACGCAGCGGAATACCACATTGGGACGCTACTAAGAGCACATCACACACAATCATAGACAACGACCTCAAAAGAGACGTTAAAATAATACAAACCATGTCTAAAAAGTTTCTCATCCTAATATATATAAATAAAATCGGAGTACCGTTGGTCCCAGAAACTTTTACCGATACATCACATTCATCAAAGACTTAAAGTCATTTATTCAGTTCAATGGATGGAAAAATAAAGTAAACTTTAGACAAGTAAGCACCAACTCCCTCCTCATATGCTCCGCTGCTATCAATCTTGATTACCTGAAATACATGCTTAAAATCATCAACACAAGGGTTGATCAAGTCTATAGGTTTTGCAAATCATCAGCTGAACACAAGTAGAAAACCAATCAAGATTGTCAGTCAACAATTAGGGCATCTCGTATAAATAACAAATGCTATGTGATTGTATTAAGCTCATGACACCGAACCCTTAACTTAGTCACCCACGCCTAAAGTCGGCATGACTACATGAATTCCACTGCCCCTACTAGGGTATCAATTGTAAGTATACCACATTCGTATTCTCGTAAATTATCCTTCCCAGAGGTTACTCAGCATAAAACCCTGGTCTCAGATAGGGTCGTCAGCCCAATAGTACTATCATTTGAATAAGCGGCTATTCCCAACTCACAACATCAAGTCAGAACATAGTTAACGGCTCATGAATTTAGGGACTTTTACAATTTAGGTACTTATACAATCACGACAATCATTCAACAACATTCGGGTCAAAACAATCAATCACGACTTGTGTTCCTTTTCATTTCAAATAGCATGTATCCCCCTCGCAGGTTAAAATCATTTACAACATAATAATAAGCGAGGCTATAGACTCACCTTAGATAATACACGAAGCTAGTAGTAGTAGTGATCGCCGAAGTGAAGATGCCTCCCAAATATACACATCAAAAGCCGCCACCTAACAAATAAGGTGTGTGCTTAGCAACATACTTAAGTATCTCAAACATACTTAATATAATAAAATCATCGACTCAAAATAGTATGTACATAGACATGACCAACCAATACAAGTGATTCCCTTCTAAACCCCACAACACATACTAGCTTTCCAAAACTAGTACCTTCGATGTTGATCCATCTCAAGATGCCAAATCAACACGGTTCAAGTACCCAATAAGGGTCTCTAATATTAGAATATACACCCACACATAAGACTTCTATCCTTTTAGAACTTTGAGAAGCTAATAGTTTAACCTCTCGTCTCAAACTATGACGCGAGGTTAAGTACCTCCCAAATAGTACTCAGTCTGTACTTACCAAAAGTACACGTTTTTTTCCCCTACCTAAACAACTCTTTCTTCGACGAAACTTGGTGAAAAACTCACTTAATATCTGTATAAGACTCAGTTCAAATTTCATTCAATGATTCACATTTTAGACCCACCTGATCATCACATCTTTAGACCTTAAAAACCGGACTGTTTTACACACTTGACTCGTAAAACCATTTTGACCTTGTTAAACATTCCCGTTTACAACATCGCCACTTGACTTTGAAAATAGAATCCAAATGCTAAGTTTTAAATCTAATAACAGCCTTTGATCAGTTTTAAAACTCAACTTATAGTCCCAGAGATTCGATCTAAATATCGACAACAATTTCGTATTGTGTCAATACTCGTCTCCCGGTACACGAATAATCAAACTAGCATAACTTCCTCCTCGTTATGAGTTAGAAGGTCTATCTTATATCTAAACGAGCGTCTCGATGACTACTACAACAATATCCAATAATAACAATACTTTCTCAAAGTTATATCTACAAAAATCTGACTTAAATCACTGATGTAAATTGACACTTTAAAAATCACTTCAACACCCATTTTGACCTATTTTTAACATCATCCACCCTTAAACTAAGCTATACCCATCATCCCTAACATCTAATAACATCCCTAAATCACTTGCATGATTCATACTTTCAAAACCCACATCAAAAATCAAACATGCAATAACAAAAATAAGTTATTATAATCATAAACAATATCATACAACCATAAATTTAATCAAACCATCTTTATTCTTCATCGAAAATTAAAAAGATTAAAAGGTAATTGCATGTTGATAAAAATCATACCACTAGAATCTCCATTGAATTATAAACATGGGTCTTCAATTTGTTTTGAATGGATCATACTAAAAATAGATGATCAAGGGGTGTTTATGGTGGGTGGGTGACGGCAAGGTGATGAGAGGGGTAGAGAGAAGAAAATTTTTTGGTGTTGTATACATGTGTGTGTGTTTATGAAGCTTATATATGGTGGAGGAGGGTAGCTTTTGTCAATTGTGTATTCTTGTGGACCAAAGTGTAAATAGTAGTTAAAAAGCGAGAAATGACTTCCAGTCAATTTTAAAAATATTTACGAGAGTCGGGTTTCGTCCCGGGTTCATAAAATATAAATCTCGTTTGTTAAATCGATCGTTTTAATAACTAAACGCACACAAAACAAAATAATAAAGTTCCGACTCGACCTAACACGTTATGAAATAAAAATTTCATAAATATCAAATATCGAAATAATCGATACTAAAATATAATATTTGTGCATCCATTGGCATCGCGATCACTATTAGTACTCTTCAATCGTCACAACGATTAATTATATTCACACATTACCAGTTTCGATGTAATCCGTCAAACATTACAATATTTACCATCACTTAAAATTTAAAAATCAAGTACATAGTTAGGGTAAAATAATGACGTTAAGTTCGGGGTATTATATTGGCCAAGGGATTTTTCTGATTTATCGCCTACCAATCAAATCGTTGTCGATGCGGATGATAAGGCGGTTCAGACTATTCTTCAAGCTCTTCCACCCGATATTTATCAAATGGTAAGTAAACACAAGATAGCAAAGGAAGTATGGGATCGTTTAACAGTTTTGCTACAAGGGACTTCACTTTCTAAGCAAGAACGAGAGTGTCAACTTTATGATTTGTTTGATAGGTTGACATACATTCCAGGGGAAACTCTTCATGACTACTATTGGTGATTCACTACATTGATGAATGATTTGAACACTTATAATCTCACGATTGCTCAGTTTCAAATCAATACCAAGTTTCTGAATACGTTGCCTCTAGACTGGAGCCACTACGTCACTGATGTTAAATTGGTAAGGGATTTGCACAAGTCAAACTTTGATCAACTTTATGCTTTCTTACAACAACACGAGAAGCACGTGCTCATGAAACGTATGTCTCAAGGATATTATCCCGAACCATTGGCATTGATGGCGAATCATCCAACATTGTCATATAACAACACTCCTTATGCTATGGGACAAAAATCCTATCATCAACCCGCATATCAAACCCCAAGCTATCCACAGTACTCGATGTTACCACAACCACCTACTTCATATCAACAATATCAGCTTCCATCACCATCATCACAACAGGACTCATATCAATCACCTTATGCTCATCAACCATATCTTTCTCATCAAGCACCTACAGCTCCTGCTATCACCTATCCGGCACCTGCATCATGTCAGACAAGTTACTCACAACATGTCAGTACTCCTTCAAGTGTATATGCAACTCCACCAGCACCAGTTTTGTACTGTGATGATGAGGTCCTAATTCCTGAATTCAAACACGGTGATAATCCTACTGAAGTGTTAGTTGCCATGTCAGCCTATATCATTCAAACGTTGAACAAACGAGGATACAGAGGACCACCCCCAACAAATAATCAGTTGAGGACTTCTTCTAACTCTCGTCAACATGCTATCATTCAAGACGACAGAGTCATGGTTTAACCAATTCAGGGGATACCAAGCTCATCAAATACTAGTGCACGTACGTATAACACTGCTCCAAAGGGTAATACTACTGGCAAAGTGAAGATGATCATATGCTACAACTGCAAGGGGGAGTGACACATGACTAGGGAGTGTAAGCAACCCAAAAGGAGAAGGGATGCTTCGTGGTTTGAGGAAAAGATCTTATTGGTTAATGCTCAATCAAATGGACGAGAGATCGATGAAGAGGAATTAGTGTTTCTTGCGGATCCATGAATTGCGGAACATGAGGGACTCACAACATCTTTCACTCAAAATGCAGCATATCAAGCAGATGATCTCGATGCATACGACTTAGACTGTGATGACTTCAATACCGCCAAGGAAGCTCTTATGGCAAATCTCTCGCTTTATGGGTCTGACCAAATATCTAAGGTACCTAACACTACCAATGATACTAGTATTGCACCACGTCAAGTTGGGCAAGAGTCTCAGTATTCGAAAGAGCCTCTTGTAGTGAGTAATTCAAACGAGGAGACAAACAATGATAGAAATATCAATGCAAGTCCCCAGACTTTGAATGAAATACAACCGGGATCTATTTGGCATATGAATTCCCTACTCAACAAGATTTGGTAATGGTCTCAGCAACTTTGCTTGGCCAAATGAATACTACGGTCCTTGAAACCCTAGGTGTAAATCAGACTTTATCTGTCGAGCTTGCTTTGTACAAATAAAAGGTTCAAACCTTTGAGTTAACTCCTTCGACAACTTGCCTAACCAATCACAAATTCGATAACTTTCAAAAGATTCAACTGGGTCATTTACAAGAGATTGACAATTTAAGAGCAAATCTTTCTAAAGAAATCAAAGAAAAAGAGGCAGTTGTCACTAATTTTCACAAACTTAAAACGGATTCTTGAAATACTCGAGTCTAAAAAGCTTGAAACAGAAATTAATGCTTCTAACCAGATTGAAAAGATTAATAATTTGCTTTTAAGACAATACTTTGCGTCACACACGATACATTTGTTTGAGGCATCATTTACGGAATTTCATTTATCTCGTCAAAAAGACCTTCCACCTACCCGGGGTACACAAAGCAGGCTTTTGTACACAACCCAAGACTTTATGATGCTACCAAACTAGGAAAGGCGTTAGGTCTACCTGGCCTTTACGATGATCCGGCATATGTACCACTCATTGAAGAGAATCGGTCAAAAATTCTTTTGAAACATCCTAAATTTGATTATGATAAACTTAACAAAGAGTATTCAAAGACGGATTTTAGAACTCGCTTTAACATACAAAGGGAATTTACCAATACACCAACTTACGTGTCCACTAAAGAGAACCCTAGTACATTTCCTACACTTGTCAACAAGGATGACCCTAAGGAAATTCCAAAGGTTCTTCCACCGGTATGTACAGTATTGTTAAGTTTGGAAGAGATTCAACGCTACTTTAC
Source organism: Glebionis coronaria (assembly GCA_025667525.1). Lineage (NCBI taxonomy): Eukaryota > Viridiplantae > Streptophyta > Magnoliopsida > Asterales > Asteraceae > Glebionis > Glebionis coronaria. The sequence continues at coordinate 499,943,995 of CM046877.1, forward strand.
CAGATTAGACAAGTTCATTAAGGAATGTGTTGAGTCTTAGGATCTAGACTCATCTGGGATATGATAACAATGATTGTAAGCACAGCGGAATATAATAAAGAACACAATCAAAGTTATGAACAAGGCTTTCTTATTCATAAAATACTAATAACTACTAGCTCCTGGTGCCTTATAGGCTTGACACCAGGAGGACGCACACACGCCTTTAGTTTACATTGTATATCAATCAGTGAATAACCATGTGTGCCTAATCCTCTTTATATAATAGAGGTACTAGGGTTACATCACAACCCTAGCTTATTATCAAAGCTAACCTAATATTACATATTAGGTCCTTATTGTTTCTTCTGTCTTCATCTCTGCCTATAGGTTTTGTAATCATCAAATCTGTATGTCCCAACAATCTTCCCCTATTTGATATTACAAAACAATGTGCATGAAGAAACAATGCTCGAACATGTCATCACGATAATAAGCTGCACATCTAACTATTCTTCCCCTTTTTGTAATCAGCAAATAGGGTCTTGTGCAACTTGTAGACGCTTCCCCTTAAGTGATGCATGTAGATGGTTAAGTATATAAACAATCATACTAACCATCTCTTGAATCTTGAACTCAGTGACATAGATCATTTCTTCCTTCAGTATGAAAAAGACATGCTTATTACAATATCATGTAATAAAATGTCTTTGAATAATTCTTGTAGTCAATATATGCATGGCGATCACATGCAATGGCCGATAGTCTCAGTGAGCTCTGACGGATCAACCAGAAACCACTCGATGCTTATGATCATGCTAATTTTGTGATGATCATATCATGAACTGTATGGTATCATATGCCCCCCAAATATTTGTAAAAGAGCGTGTAACTGTTCCAGTTAAGAATTATAGCATAAACTGAATCTCCGAAACGATCTATACCTCCCGTCAAGATGAACTCCCCCTTTTTTTTTTTTTTTTTCTTTTTTTTTTTTTTTTTTTTTTTTTTTTTTTTTTTTTATAAACGAACAGCAGGAACCAGCAAAACCACCAGAAGAAAACATAACGTACCAGTAGGAACGACCAGTAGTAACGACCAGTAGGAACAACCAGTAGTAACTACCAGTAGGAGCGACCAGTAGGAGCGACCAGTAGGAGCGACCAGTAGGAGCTACCAGTAGGAACCGACTAGTAGGAATCCACCATGAAGGCTAAGCTTCCCCTCGATCCATGTATGCTTCCCCTGAAGAAATGCATGTCCAATCCGATAGGTACCTTGGAGTGATCACTGATGAAGAAAATCAAGTAGAACCAATTTGATGAAGAAGTGGAACCTCCCAAACTTGTGTCTTATATCATGCATTTTATCCAGTTTTTGTAACACGGGAACTGATAACCACACAACTATGAGCCAGCTGTTAGCTATAACAATATATTTAGTCAAAATGATATATTTTTGATCAAAATGACAAGGTGTATTGCTCACCAATAGTTTTTGGTACATGGGAACTGCTAACCTTCACAACTATGAGCCAGTTGTAAGCTGTAACAATATATTTAGTCCAAAGACAAGGTGTATTGCGCACCTAAATGCTGATATAATAAGAAACAAACTTGTGAAACTCAACTACAACATCAAATAAATAATCAAGCATCAACTTCAATGACCAGAAGGAACCATAGCTCACTAGTAGCAATGACCAACGAAAACCTATCAGTAGCATCTCGAACCCCGTTCTATTTTTTTTTTTTTTTTTTTTTTTTTTTTTTAACTACATTCTGTCCCCACACTGTCGCTAAACTGTTGCTGACACCAACAAGTATCCCCCTCCATACATTTAGCGACACTGAAACTGTCACTATATGTTGCTGACGTGTGTACTATATCAGATGGTGACAAACACTACTTGTATGTCGTAAATCCATATCCAGCCCATAATGAAGCCCATGTAGACTTTGCAAACATGTAGCCAGTAAACCTGTCATACACGTGATGTCCAAGAAAATAGGAAACAAAGACAGAATTCTTACCATCAATACCTATCCATATCTAAAAAAGAAAAACCCACGTAACTTTTTTGATATGTGTTAGATAAAAATGGAAGATCAAATCCCTAAGAATCAGGCATGTAATACGTCTCATACATGCATCCCACATCCAATTTAAGAACTTGACCATAATCACACACGTTTTAGTCATCCTACAAATCAGCAATATTGAGAGCAGACGTCCAAAATGCATATTGCATTTCCATAGTTTGCGTCCATAACTGCTTCAAGTAATACCATCAAGAACATAGGAAGATCACGTCCAAAACTTTTTAGGATATTATATGAGTGAGTTAAACACAATCCCTAAATATTAGGAATGTACCATATCTGACGAGAAGAGCATCACGTCCCATTCATTCCATATTATATCCGAAACTTATTTCCCACAAAAACGCATCTATATTTGACTCCATATTAATCACGTCACAATAAGACCATGTCAAAAGAGAGAAATTCCATAAATAAGCGCTGCCAAAATTATCTCCCTTTCAAACACGTCATATACTCCAATATATTAAAAGTCAATCTCAAAAATATGATAACTACCATGACACATTTTTTTTTTTTCTCTCCATATTTTAAGAATGTAATCCCTAAAAAATAGCCATAACAAAATCACGTATCAATTAATACCTGAATGATCGCTTGTAAATAATTGACGATGACCAGACCGGCCATTCCAAACCCACGAACATCCATGTTATCACACAGCCTTAATTTTTGTACTATCTCACGAATAGTACGAAGAATACCATTTTCTTTCTGATCAAAACGTAGCAAATAAACAGGAATTTAGAATGGACCACAAATGCAACTTCATCTCACATCCTTTCCTTTGAACAGAAACCCACGTCTTGTGACATCAACAAGCACTAGACATCAAGTTTACATCTGCTCCTTTAAACCATCATATGAAGACGTTATGATTCTAGGGTTTTACAAAACCCTAATCATCATATCCAAAATATTGTATTCTGGTTTCATGAGAAAGAAAATACGAAACCAAGCTACTAGTGTTCATCATTGAGTCATGATGAATCAATTCCCCAAAAGCTAGTAGCAGATCAGATCAGCAGCTCCAAATCGTCCTTCAAAACTTCTGTTGTTAGGGTTTGTAAAAACCCTAATGTGATCAGCCTTTTAAACAAAATGAATCTGCCATGGAAACCATCATTCTGAAACAGACATCATGACCATACGGGGTTCATTGTTGATTCAAGAATCAACTCCCCACAACCAGTATGATCATTCAAGAACCAGTAGCAACATCCTATCAACAGCAGCAACAATCATCTAGGGTTTGTTGGGAAAAACCCTAGATCAGCAAGAACATATTTATTCAAAAACAGAAAAATAACACTAACATGAAAACCTTGTAGATCAACCAGATCGAGAGCCAACAAGCTCTGATACCACTTGTTGAGTCTTAGGATCTAGACTCATCTGGGATATGATAACAATGATTGTAAGCACAGCGGAATATAATAAAGAACACAATCAAAGTTATGAACAAGGCTTTCTTATTCATAAAATACTAATAACTACTAGCTCCTGGTGCCTTATAGGCTTGACACCAGGAGGACGCACACACACCTTTAGTTTACATTGTATATCAATCAGTGAATAACCATGTGTGCCTAATCCTCTTTATATAATAGAGGTACTAGGGTTACATCACAACCCTAGTTTATTATCAAAGCTAACCTAATATTACATATTAGGTCCTTATTGTTTCTTCTGTCTTCATCTCTGCCTATAGGTTTTGTAATCATCAAATCTGTATGTCCCAACAGAATGTACGACTCCAACGGCTCAAACCGATGGAGAATGGGATTTCGAACACATGAAAGCGGTGTTTGAGGCTGAGATCATGTCGTTTGTAGACAATCTTAAAGCGGGATTTATATCTCTCAGAGACAATCTAAATTTCGAAATGAAAGAAGTTCAAAAAGTTTTCTATGAAATGGATGACGCTTATGAGCTACATTTACTTGAGAAAGAAAAGATTTTGTCCGAATATGATCGATTCTTGGAACAAGTGGTGTCTTTCGATGTGATGACCGTTGTGACAATTAATTGTGCTAATGAGATTACTTCTGTTGTGAATAAATGTGATGATGTGCATGATCTCTCTATGAATATTGTTGAGACTGTTAATGTTGTAGATAATCACTCTTGTCACGAATCTAACGCTGAATTTTTAAAGCTTCAAGATTCTTATAATTATCTTTCAAAACATTTTGACGAGCTTCAACAACATTGTATATCTCTTGAAATAGAACAACAATCTAAAAATGAAACTCTTTTATTAACGAATGATTGTGAAAACAACGTTGAGACGAGTGACAAGATGATTCAGGTGGTTTAGGCATTAGAAGAAGAGATTATGAGAATTAAGAGAGAGTCATCCTCATTAGAATCTATGAAATTGGAACTAGAGGCCGCAGAGATAAAAAATCATGCCTTAGAAAATAGACTTTCATCTATTCTAGGGGAGCTAGAACGAGCAAAACAGGGATTTTTGCAACTTTATGGTTCACTAGAAGAACGCTTCGCTTTAAATGCGGCACAACAACAGTCATATGTTGACCAATTGAACCACAAGTGTGAGGAAATCTCTGATTTAAATATCCAGCTCATAGACAAAAACATGGTTTTGGCTGAGTTAAAGAGACACTTCAACTTAAACGACAAGAAGTTGTTGATAACGCAGCTATAATCTCTGCAGCGTCCTCTAGTGCTCCACAAACCAACCAAGTGGTGATTCACAAGAACCCGTCCCATAAGAATAACCCAGACACATATGCTGATTATATGAAGAATGCAATTAAGCACGTGCATCTTGTTAGGGATATTTTAGATGACATGTATGAGCTAGATCCCTCAAACAGTCACTATTACTCTGCTCACGCATACATTGAGAGAGTACAACACTGCTTAGTGTATCTGAATTACATATGACAACCGGGTTCTACACCACTCAAACCACTACCCATTGCCATAACTCCATTCAAAAAGACTCCCGGAGCTAAACCGTCATTAACTCTAGGTATAAGCAACAAGGCTAAATCAAAATCTGCCACTACTGTTCCCTTTCCTTCTATGGAGTAAATGCGTCTACTAGGGCTAAAGGATCTCGAGTCAAGAAAGAAAGGATCAAGCCTTCCACTAGTAGCACTACACAGAAGAAAGTAGAAGTTCACCCTAGGAATGTTATTTCAGTTTTGAATAAAAAGAATCATGTAGCTAAGACAAAAAGCTCTACGGTTGTGCAACAGCCTAAGCATAATGTGAAGTCTAATTTGCGTTGTTGGAATTGTAATGAATGCATGTTTTCTCATTTCATGATTTATGACTTGTTGACCATGTTAATGAAATGTATGCCATTAGGAACAACCTTGAATGGAAACCAACAGGGAAGAGATTCGCCCAAGTTGGATGGCAATGGCAACCCACTGGTAGGACCTTTACTGCAAATGGAACTAGGTGCCCTTTAACTAGGATCACTTCCACCGGGGTTAGGTCTCAGCGCCCTTTAACTAGGAGCACTAGCACTCAAGTATGGAAACCGCGCCCTTTAACTAGGTCAGCCCCCACTATTGTGCCTGCCAGTGAAGAAGTACCTCAAGATATTAGACAACTTGCATCTAAGCTGCCAACTTGCATCTAAGCCGCCAACTAGGAAGAAAATTTGGAAATCTAAGCAACCTTACGGTATAAAATCTAAGATAATTGTATATGTTCCTGCTAACAATGAGGAATAATTAGATTCTGATACATCGTCTTTGTCTGGTGAAAATTTTGGGTGGTCCAAATCATCCTCTGGTACTTGGACTCTAGGTGCTCCAAGCACATGACCGGAGACCGCTCTTAACTCAAAACTTTCATTAGCAAGTTTCTAGGAACGGTGAAGTTTGGTAACGACCACATTGCAAAGATCATGGGTTACGGTGAATATCAGATTGGGAATGTTACGATTTCAAGGGTGTATTATGTGGAAGGACTCGGCCATAATTTATTCTCAGTGGGACAATTTTGCGATTCAAACCTTGAGGTTGCTTTTCAACAACATACTTGCTTCATTCGTGATTTGGCAGGAAATGATCTGTTAAAAGGTTCTCGAGGGGATAATCTCTACACGTTGTTTATTCAAAACATGATGGTCGCTTCTCCCGTATGTCTTCTCTCCAAAGAATCAAAGACTAAGTCATGGTTATGGCATCGACGTTTATCTCATCTTAATTTTGATGCTATTAATCACTTGGCTAAAAACGAACTTGTTCGTGGTCTTCCAAAGCTTAAATTTAACAAGGATCATTTATGTTCTGCGTGTTCATTGGGGAAAAGCACCAAGAAGTCTTACAAACCTAAAGATGAAGACACCAACCAGGAACCACTACATCTTTTGCATATGGATCTTTACGGGCCAATGCGTACGGCCAGTATGAGTGGTAGAAAGTACATCCTCGTCATGGTGGATGACTTTTCTAGGTTTACATGGGTAAAATTATTAGCATCAAAGGATCAAGTACTAGCATATATCATGAAATTTCGATCCAAGTGCGTCTTAATGCTACTGTTCGCCGCATTCGAACTGACAATGGAACTGAGTTTGTTAATCAGACTCTACAGAATTATTATGAAGAGGTTGGCATTTCACATGAAACATCAATTGCTCGCACTCCACAACAGAACGGTGTCGTGGAAATACGTAACCGTACACTTATGGAAGCTGCTAGAACTATGCCAATCTACACCAACGCTCCGTTATTCTTATGGGCTGAAGTAGTGGCAACCGCATCGTATACCCAAAACCGCTCTGTCATTCGTAAGCTCTATGGAAAAACATCATTTGAGCTTCTTAATGGACATAAACCCGATATTTAATTTTTTTCATGTGTTTGGTGCACTTTGTTATCCAAATACAAATACTGAGAATTTCGGAAAACTTCAACCGAAGGCTGATATAGGAATTTTCATTGGTTACTCACCCGCAAAGAAAGCTTACCGGATTTATAACCGTCGTCTTGGAAAGATTATGGAAACTTTTGATGTCGATTTTAATGAGCTGACAACAATGGCTTCTGAGCAAGCAGCTCTGAGTCCGCGCTTCATGAGATGGGAACCGACACTATTAGTTCTGGATTAGTTCCCAACAATCCTAATTCTCCATCATTTATACCACCTACAAGGCCCGAGTACGATGAGTTATTTAAACCTATGTTTGATGAATTCTTTGATCCTTCAAGTGATGATGCTCCAGCACCTGAAGTGATAGCTCTGATTCCCAAAGTTGTTGCACAAGATAATGGAGCTCAATATGATACATCCACGATCACCATTGAACCGGATGTACCATCCCCCAACAATTCTCAAACTAAACCTGAATCTTCACCCCCACTCGTTCCTAGTGATTTTGAAGAGGATACTTATGATCACGATTTGGAATTTATTCACATACACGAGCATCCACACTTTAGTTTACCGATACCTAATCCTAACGGGCCGTCTACCTCAGAGGAAGCTCCTGCTACTTTTTACTCCCGACCACCACGGATTGAAAATCATAATACCACCAATAAGAAATATTATTGGTGCCATCGATAGACCAGTTTCTACACGCCATCAATTACAAGAGCATGCATTATATTGTTACTTTGATGCGTTCCTCTCCAAGATTGAACCTAAATCATGGCAACAAGCAATGACACAATCATCTTAGATTGAAACCATGAAAGAGGAACTAAATGAATTCAAAATACTTGAAGTATGGGAATTAGTTCCTTTACCCGACAACGTCAACGTTCTTATTTTGTTGTGGGTATACAAGGTCAAACTCGATGAGATGGGTGGAATTCTCAAGAGCAAGGCTAGACTGGTTACTTGAGGTTACAAACAAGCATTGGGTATTGACTTTGAAGAATCTTTTGCTCCTGTTGCAAGATTGGATGCCATTAGACTATTCTTTGCTTATGCTGCTCACATGAACATGATTGTCGACCAAATGGATGTTAAGATGACATTTCTAATTGGTGAATTAAGGGAAGAAGTCTATGTTAGTCAGCCGAATAGATTTGTCAACTCGGAGTATCTCAATCATGTGTACAAGCTTAAGAAGGCTCTTTATGGGTTAAAACAAGCTCCACACGCGTGGTACGATCTCCTATCGTCTTATCTCATCTCGGAAGGCTTCTTCAAAGGCAAAGTGGACCTGACAGTATTCATTCTCAAGGAAGGCAACGACATGATACTGGTACAAATTTATGTTGACGATATAATATTTGTCGCCACTACCCAAGAATTGCCTGACCGTTTTGAGAAAATTATGTCCACACGTTTTAAGATGTCAATGATGGGAAAATTTTCATTTTTCTTAGGGTTACAAATTTCTCAGAATCCCAGGGGCATCTTCATTAATCAATCCAAATATGCTCTTGAAACTTTGAAAAAGTATAATTTTGAAAATTGTGACCCCGTGGGTACTCTGATAGGTGTGTAAACACCCATCCTTTTTACCACTTAATTACAATAATAACCGAGCCAAAACGTGTATTTTATGTCATTTATGTCGGAATTATGCGTGGTTTGTGTTTTTGTTGTGATTTAGGACGAAAATGTGAAAAGTGGAGAAAACACGGGCATTCACGGGCTTTTATCGAAGAAAAAGACGAAAGACGAAGTCAAGAAGTCAAGAGTGCAAAAAGAACGGAAGTCCAAGACCAATTCTGAAGATTTATCGAAGAAAAAGTCAAAAGACGGAAATTTACTAAAAGCCGAAGAACTCAAGTCTAATTTATTGAAGAATTACAAGACGAGTTCAAAGAAATCCCAAGACAAAGTCGTTAAAGTCAAAGAATTAAGAAGATTAACAAAGATTAAAGAAGATTAAGGACTTAAGCATGCAATTAAGGAAAGAAGAAAGAAGGGAGGAAGCTTCCTAAGCACCTCCTAATCCTCCCCTATAAATAGATTAGGATTTCATTTCATTAGTTTTGTTGGCTAATAGTGACAATTAGTTCTTCCAATTTTAATTACCTTGTCATTTACTTTTCATGTCAAATTTAAATACTTGTCTTGTACCTTAAATACCTTTAATTTCAAGTAAGTTTTCTTTTAATTCTTTTCAATCTTTACTTTATTGTTTGATCTCCTATCTTCCTTTCTTTAATCTTTATGTTTATTTTTTCATGTTCATGTTCTTATTTTTATTGATTTGATTAAAGTGGGTTTTGATTATTTTGGTTATATTTGTTAGTTTGATTTTTTTGGATTGTTTGTTTATGATTAGTAGATGTTATTTGTTTAGTTTGATTTAATCTTTTGTTTGATTTGATTAAGTTTTGGTTAGATTCGTGTAGCTTTGTGTATCCCGTGTTCTTCGCTGTTCAACTGTTTCCAGGTTTATTCCGGATCAAGCCCAGTTATTCCGAGTGAAGGTGTTTGTTGAAAAAGTTCCGGATCAAAGGGTGTTCATCCGGAATATTGGACATTCCGGATCAGAAGTGTTTCTTCGGAATAATTTATTATTCCGGATCAAACCGTTCATCCGAAATATTAGACATTCCGGATCAGCCTTTCATTCCGAATCGACCAAACATTCCGGATCAAGCTAAAAGTTCCGGATCAACCAAAAATCCGGATCAAGGAGTATTCCGGATCAAAGGCTTCCATCCGGAATAAGTGACATATTCCGGATCAAGGAGTTTTATTCGGAATAATATTCCGGATCAGCAACATTCCGAATAAACCAAGTATCCGAATCAAGACTTTATTCTGGATAAGTGACATATTCTAGATAAAAGATTTATTCCGGATCAAGGGTTTTGGTGAATAATCCAAGTGAAGAAGAATCATTCCGAACGAAGGTGACATTCCGGATGAGTGATTATTCCGAACGAAGGTTTATTCCGGATGAGCTGTTTTCAGGTTCTTTTTAGTTTCAGCTTTTAATTTTCTGTTTTTAATTTTCAAGCTTTATTTTTCCCGCCTTTTTACTTAGTTTCACTTTAAGTTTAATTGCCTTAGATTTATTTTAGCCTTGCCTTAGTTTAAGTTTTAGTTGCGTTTTAAGTTTCCTTAGATAGTTTTAAGTTTGCGTTATTTACTTTAAGTCCCTTATAATTTTCGTCACGATTTTAAATACTTGTCATTTACTTTAAGTTAGACTTAGATTTATTTTACTTGCCTTTTACTTTTAAGTTTTGCACTTTTTAATTACTACAACGACACAACTATTTGTTTCACTAAAGAACGACTGAGTCGCATAGTTAACCAGGATCAATTCGATTAGACACACATCAACGAATCTTTTTAACTGGGTAAAATCTCAGTTATCAAATGGCGCCGCTGCCGGCTCTTTTCGTAAAGATTAACGGTTTTATGTGAGAGACGCGTTGCTTTTTGGGATCCGTTCATTCCCGAGACAAAGTCGTTAAAGTCAAAGAATTAAGGAGATTAACAAAGATTAAAGAAGATTAAGGACTTAAGCATGCAATTAAGGAAAGAAGAAAGAAGGAAGGAAGCTTCCTAAGCACCTCCTAATCCTCCCCTATAAATAGATTAGGATTTCATTTCATTAGTTTTGTTGGCTAATAGTGACAATTAGTTCTTCCAATTTTAATTACCTTGTCATTTACTTTTCATGTCAAATTTAAATACCTGTCTTGCACCTTAAATACCTTTAATTTCAAGTAAGTTTTCTTTTAATTCTTTTCAATCTTTACTTTATTGTTTGATCTCCTATCTTCCTTTCTTTAATCTTTATGTTTATTTGTTCATGTTCATGTTCTTATTTTTATTGATTCGATTAAAGTGGGTTTTGATTATTTTGGTTATATTTGTTAGTTTGATTTTTTTGGATTGTTTGTTTATGATTAGTAGATGTTATTTGTTTAGTTGATTTAATCTTTTGTTTGATTTGATTAAGTTTTGGTTAGATTCGTGTAGCTTTGTGTATCCCGTGTTCTTCGCTGTTCAACTGTTTCCAGGTTTATTCCGGATCAAGCCCAGTTATTCCGAGTGAAGGTGTTTGTTGAAAAAGTTCCGGATCAAAGGGTGTTCATCCGGAATATTGGACATTCCGGATCAGAAGTGTTTCTTCGGAATAATTTATTATTCCGGATCAAACCGTTCATCCGGAATATTAGACATTCCGGATCAGCCTTTCATTCCGAATCAACCAAACATTCCGGATCAAGCTAAAAGTTCCGGATCAACCAAACATTCCGGATCAAGGAGTATTCCGAATCAAAGGCTTCCATCCGGAATAAGTGACATATTCCGGATCAAGGAGTTTTATTCGGAATAATATTCCGGATCAGCAACATTCTGAATAAACCAAGTATTCCGAATCAAGACTTTATTCCGGATAAGTGACATATTCCAGATAAAAGATTTCGGATCAAGGGTTTTGGTGAATAATCCAAGTGAATAAGAATCATTCCGAACGAAGGTGACATTCCGGATGAGTGATTATTCCGAACGAAGGTTTATTCCGGATGAGCTGTTTTCAGGTTCTTTTTAGTTTCAGCTTTTAATTTTCTGTTTTTAATTTTCAAGCTTTATTTTTCCCGCCTTTTTACTTAGTTGCACTTTAAGTTTAATTGCCTTAGATTTATTTTAGCCTTGCCTTAGTTTAAGTTTTAGTTGCGTTTTAAGTTGCCTTAGATAGTTTTAAGTTTGCGTTATTTACTTTAAGTCCCTTATAATTTTCGTCACGATTTTAAATACTTGTCATTTACTTTAAGTTAGACTTAGATTTATTTTACTTGCCTTTTACTTTTAAGTTTTGCACTTTTTAATTACTACAACGACACAACTATTTGTTTCACTAAAGAACGACTGAGTCGCATAGTTAACCAGGATCAATTCAATTAGACACACATCAACGAATCTTTTTAACTGGGTAAAATCTCAGTTATCAAATGGCGCCGCTGCCGGCTCTTTTCGTAAAGATTAACGGTTTTCTGTGAGATACGCGTTGCTTTTTGGGATCCGTTCATTCGTGAGCGTTATTTTCTTGCTTAAAAATTTCAAAAATCCATAAAAATTAAAAAATTGTTAAAAACACATAAAAATTAAAATTTTCAAAAATCCAAAATGATTTTATTTTTATTGTGTATATATATTCTCTTTGTGTTTGGTTTCTTTTTCTTTTGCCTTTGTAGGTGTATGCGTACTAGATCTTCTACTTATCAAGAGCCCGAGACTCCTGAAGATTTAGCTATGGCAGGTGTTAACAATAACAATAATCCACCGCACCTCAACAATAACAACAATGTTCTTCCACAGCCCGATCTTCGGACAATGGAGGAGCTTTGTCAACCTACCATGTTTGGACGAGGAGGACCGATTGCGCCGATGCAAATCACGGCTCCGGAGTTTTCGTTGAAGCACCACATGATTCAGCAAGTGCAAACTAATCCATTTCGAGGAATGCCTGATGATGATGCCAACAAACACCTCGACAAATTCATTACAATCACTCAAAGCATGAAGTTGCCCGGTGCCACAATGGATGTTCTTCGCCTACAACTCTTTCCACATACTTTATCACACCACGCCGAGAAATGATTTGATCGTCTCCCGAAGAATTCAATTCATACTTGGGATGACATGACTCAACGCTTTTTGTCGCGCTACTTTCCACCATCCATGGTCACGAGCCTTCGCAATCAAATCAGCGGTTTCATGCAAGAACCCGATGAATCTCTCTTTGATGCTTGGGAAAGATATAATGTTTTGATCGATCGTTGTCCAAACCACAACATGCTCCCTGTGACCCTAATTGATACTTTCTACAACCGTTTGACTTTTCGAGATTGTGATACGATTAATGCAGCCGCCGGTGGCACATTTATGAAAAGGAGACCCGAGGAGTGTAGAGAGCTTATTGAAAACATGACTACTCACCACAAAAACTAGGATTCCTCCGCTTCTTCAAGGAACAACCCGAGAGTCAATGTTTCTTCTACTTCAGTAAACCCCGACATGACCGAATTCACCCGCATGATGACCGAAATGAACAAAAATATCTTGCTTCTCGCTACAAACCAACAACATCAAGTTAAAGCGGTTGCCAATCCTTGTGAGACATGCGGCGGTCCTCACTCATACACTGATTGTCCTTCTACTCAAGGAAATCCGGAAAATGTGTATGCAGCTTATGGTTATTATTCACCGGAAAATTACCAAGCTCGACCTCAAGGGGATAGAAATTTGCTGAGTTACCGGTCCAACAACTACCTTTCACCCGGTTTTTCTCCTCAAAACCAAAACCCCAACAACAACTACAATAGAAGCAACCAAATCCCACCTAGAGCTTCTAATCCTTATCACCCACCCGCTCAACAAGCCCCACCCATAAATCAAGATGTTGAAGCATTAATGAGAACCCAAGGTGAGTAAATCAAGAATCTACAGAGCCAAATTATCAATCTGAAAGGAGATATCACCAAGCAAGGGAATGACATCAAATCCGAGCTTCGAAATAATATTCAATCCTCCTTCAGCAATCAAACGAATGATTTAAAGAATATGCTGGCTAGTTTCTTGCCCACAACTTAACCCTCTACCCCAAGTTCTCTACCTTCAAACACCGTCACCAATCCGCGAGCGAATATGAGTGCTATTACTACCCGTAGTGGAGTTTCCATAGTAGGACCACCTATTCCGCCCCCATCATTTACACCTCCTCCACCACCATTTATCCCTACTCCTCCCACACCTAGTATTAGTGCACCATTACCGTCTCCGCCTCGTCATGACGATGTCCCCAAGAAGAACCCTTCAACATCTCAACCTTTACCTGCTACACCTACACCTTCACCACCCAAACCCAATATCCCTTATCCATCTCATTTAGGCAAGACCACAATGCTAACCAAGGATGACTGTCAAATGTCAAATTATTTGAAGATGATCTCTCAAATAAATTTCAACATTAGCGTTGTTGAAGCACTTGTCCACATGCCGAAATTTGTCAAAGCATTCAAGGAATTGCTTAACAAGAAGGAGAAGCTGATTGAGCTCGCCAACACACGCTTAAATGAAAACTGTTTTGCAGTTATTCTTAAAGAACTTCCGGAAAAACTTGGAGATCTCGGTCGTTTTGTGTTGCCTTGTATTTTTAAAAAAAACCGAAGAATTTACTACCCTAGCTGATCTCGGGGCCAGTACTAATTTGATGTCATTAAGTGTTTGGAAAACACTATCATTACCCGACCTTAATCCAACAAAGATGACTCTTGAACATGCAAATCGCACTCTCGCTTACCCCGTTGGTATTGCCGAAGACGTGTTCATTAAAGTTGGCACCTTCACTTTTCCGGTCGACTTTGTTGTTGTTGATTATGAAATGGACCCTCGTATTCCTTTAATACTTGGTCGGCCATTCTTGAGAACCGGAAGAGCTCTAGTTGATGTTGCCGAAGGAGAGTTAATCTTAAGAGTCGGGGATGATGCACAAGTTTTTAAAATGGGGAAGCTTACAAGCAAATCCTATGGACGAGAATCTGCGAATATTGTGACAATCTAACATTTTCAGGTAGTGAAATATTTTCTCGTATAATATTTTGAAACTTATTTTTGTGTTGGTTGACGAACTCACAATTTACGGATTTAAATTTGGGCTTACGTGCATAATTTGGCGTCTTTTACGACTAAACCGGAAACCTTAGGATTACGTATTTACGTTTTTGAACTCCGTTTTTGATGAGACAATTTTTATTGGATTCGTTTTGTGACGTTGATTCATAATTTATAAAAACGTTTTTCGTAAAACGACCCGAGGGCACGCAAATCAAGAAAACTAGAATCGAGAAATACCCGTAAACTAGTGAGATGGGACAAAACACATTGTCCCACCCCGCTAGCTTAAGTTGGACGGCAACTTGACACCACACCATGAAGGTGGCATCAAGTTAAGCTAACACATTCCATGTGTAAGCCATGCTTACTCTTTAAGCTAACCATTCCACTAACTATCAAAACTAGCAACTAGTTTTGTCATTCCACCATTTCTCACATGCAAAATCCTCTCAAACTCTCTCAAACACCCCTTCCTTGCCGTCCAAAATATAGCAACAAACACCCTCTTTGATCTCTTCTAGCCATGAAACACATGTTTACTAGCTCTATTAAGGAGTTCTCTTGAAGCCTTGATCATTTGGTGGCCATATTAACATCTTTGGAGGTGATTTGCTTGTGTCCTAGGGCTGATTTTCCAACATATGTTCTTGATATTTGATGGTCTTGGAGTTACTTGTTGTGTTCATCAAGTTCTTGTCTTCCAAAAACAAGAAATCCACTTGGTTGGTAAAGAAGATCATCCTCTCCATTTTTCTCTTGTTATTTTGTAAATAACAAATGTATTTTCTTTCATTTTGTATATGTATATGATGTATCTATGATGATAAAAATATTGTGTGGGGATCAAGTGTTGATAAATATGCTTAAAAAGGTTGATAACTATAAGAAATGAAGCTAAAATCTTGATTATTTAGTTGGTTGTATAAAAACAGTAGAAAACTAAAACAAGAACTGATAAAATTGCATGGTATGATCCATTTACAGTAAGTAGAAGATGTTATACACATGTGAGAGTTGACCATGCAATGGAATCAAAATAATGAGTGAGATATGATCAAAACAAGTTAGGTGGTCTAATCTGAATAAGCAGTTTTGTAGGGACTGTTAAGGCAAGTTAAACTCAAAATGGGCAGTAGCTATAACTAAGTTAAATGTAGCACATAATATGAAGAACATGTCACCCAAAAATGAGCTTCTAATTCATTATAGAACTCTAGATATGGTAAAAATGGTGAACATGAAGATAAAAATCAGATTTTTGGAAATAATGTTTATTATTATTATATAAGCACTCACATTTTAATGTATAAAATATAAAAATATAAACCCACTAACTTATAAAACTTATTTACATAAATATATAAAAGGTTAATTAAATGGGTAAATTATATAAATGGTGGTGAAATAATATTTATAAGTAGTAAAAACTATAAACTTGATTTTTACGACTTTTTCGGCTATCGCCGTAAAATTAACGTTTTTCGCCAAATAAAACTTAGACGACCAAACCCGTCTAATGTAAAGTTTATAAAAGTCATATACTGATATATAGGTAACTAATACAAGTAAAAACCGATAAACCCGAACTATAAGAAATACGGACATTTACGAGCTAACTAAACATATTGGACTAATAATTGGACCTAATAAGATAAAAACTTGTAAAAAGAACTTATTGGGCTTAACCCATTTGGGCCCAACATGGAAAGTCTATATACTGATAATATAGGTATAAAAGGGATTAAAACAAGTTAAAGTACTTATAATAGGCTTATTGGACTTAAAATAGGTAAATAGGTAAAACTAGCGAACTAGTAAGACGTTACCAAAACGTAAACGCTAAAATGAGTAAACAAGGATGTATAAACCCACTTGATCATCATCATATGTACAAAATCATCATATGTATATTGTTATTTTGATAAAAGTCATTGGACCGAGTCTAAGACCGATTATTATTTATATAGGTTTCCGTGACCGAAGCACGCCCGTAGCCGATAATCCGCCTTTCATTAACAACGTGAGTTCATAGCCTCGCACTCTTTTAAATGTTTTATAAAATGATTTGTAAACCCGCGAGGGAGATAACATGCTAGATTTTTATAAAAATAGAACACAAGTAGTCCCGATTGTATGCTTAATGATATGGACCCGAATGATGCTATGACCCTATAAACGAGACTAAAAGGATTATTAGTAGTTAGGTTATGTCACTTAAAGTCCCATTAGCATGAATTGTGAACTACCGGGATTTGGTAGACGCTTATGCATTTGATAGTACTATTTGGGGACGATCACCCCAGTTCGCGCCTTGACGGTTGATCCCCGTCGTACCACATTGATTGGTAAGCGAATTTATGTATGAGAAGATTCCATAGCGTGATTTTTGTGACGACACGCTAACTTAGATGGGCAAATTGTTTGTCGGGTTCGCGGCCCGCTGTTTTCACAGTAAGGTAACAATGTCATGCGGCTAATAATAATCCTACAATGTATCCTATTCAATCTATATAATCTAAATATCCGATATGATACGACGCTATTAACGATGAATATATTACCTATCATGGTAATATAGAGACTACGGTCTCATGGACAGTTTAAGATGTATGCTTGATTTATATATTGTCTGACTAGCAATATGAGGACTTACTTCCGATATTATGCTTGTGTTCTGATTTTAAATGATTGTTTTATATAACGGTTTTTATTAAACTCTATGAATTCACTCGGCATTCGCTGATATGATTTTTGCATGTTTTTATCTCAGGTGCTTGAAGGTAATCCGGATGGAGATCGACTCTGATGGCCCACTTAATATTAAAAATGTTCATTCGATCTATGTTTTGTAAACTTAATGACCTGTATAATTTGGGACCTGTTGTACACTCTAAAACTTTTTATCGAATGAATGTATGTTAAACCTTGAACAACCATTTTTATGTGTTGTCTATGATTGGAGTTATTGTGCTATCCCGTAACACTCTGAAAGACCCTTCCGCTGTACCGATACGAAAAATGAGAGTGTTACAAATATGATTAATGTGCTCGATGATTTTGTCATCTACAACAATCCTCTATTCGAGTCTTGCATTGATAATCCACTTTTTCAAGAAGTTGTGGATGATTCTCTCTCCAATTTGGAACCTTCACCCATATATGATTCTCCACCGATCTTTAATGCTTATGATGATGATTCTAGCTCAGATTCGGATGATTATGATGATTTTACTTCCGAGTATCCCGACATGCCCACCTATGATGATTTTGATGAGGCCGATACTCTTTCGAGTGATTCTTCTCATGATGAAGATCCTCCGCCATCCATGCTTAATCCTACTTTGGATGATTACTCATTTGAGGAAGACTTCTCTACTTTTCTTAATACATACTTCCCTCATGAGAGTGATGCACCTCCTATGGACTTCGATGATTATGGTCTTAATCCTACTTTGGATTTGAAGAAAATTCTTTCAAAGGAGAAGCAACCGTTCGACACCAACATCCGCAGCACGTATGATTTGACACCTCTTTGTCCACCTTCGGAGGACGAGGTTGTGCATTTTCTTCGCGGATCATCTTCAAATTCTGCTGAGCCTGAGTGGTATTTTCCCCCTAAAGGAAAAGGTGTTCGACCCCGGTATCGATATTCTTCAGCCATCTCAGTATCCATCTGATGAAATAAAAGGAAACATCTTTGGAACTATTGAAGACATGCTTGCACCACTTCACCCTTACTCCCCCGTGCTCCATCTTTGCTTAAGGGAACCTTGCCTACTTTGCTTTGGCTTGCCTTGTTCGCCTTAAGCTTGTGCTATTTAATGGACGAAAACTATGTATTTGATCCCGGTGGATATGTTTCATGCTTCTTCCTATGATAATCAAGGTCGAGTCAGGCTCACGACTCGGTTAACAAAAATCAAGCGCTTCTTGGGAGGCAACCCATGTATCTATCATTTAGCTATCTTTATCCTAAGTGTAGGGGAGACCCGTTGGTGTTTGCTATTTCCTCTCTTCTCATATTCAGGGATTCGAGCACTCAATGATCCACTCTTGATGATTTTTGACGACCCGTGATTCCGTTGTTTCCGTCTTCCCGGTTCTATCCTAAACTCTTTTTGATTCTCTATTTTATATTTTCTAAATATTAAAATAGGAATCTAGTTAGTTGTCTTTTCCTTAGCAAGATTTAAACAAATACTCCCGTAAAGATCAAGGAGAAGTCTATCCAAAAAGGCCCTAACAAGGTATGAGGATAAATAGATCCAAGTCCAAAAAGGAGGCGGATTGTTGTATATCAAAGTCCAAAATAAAGATTGGAGAAAAATGAAGAAGTCGTGGTCCAAGTATGAAGAATCTCTCAAAACTTCAAGTGAAGAAATTCCTATATGAAGAGAAGACCATAATTTCATGAACGTCTCTCAAGGTTTGAAGTATGAAGTCGCTACCAAATATCGGTCCGAGAAAGGTCTCAAATCGCGAAGCGAGTTATGCCAAGATATGAACTTTATGAGGTCCCGAGAAGCAGTTTTAAAAGATTTTGTCCTTTAGCTAACTATTGATTAAATCGTTCACTTTATTTTCAGCCTAAATAACTATCGAAATAAGTCAACAATGTATCCTCGTGATCATTCAAGACAATAATAAAATGTAAGAGATACACCTAGGAATAAGGGAGTCTAAGTGAATAATTGGCCCACATGAGTTCGTGTTAGTTTGCTAACTTATAATAACAATGATCTCGTTTTTAAGCTTGGTTTGGAGAAAGTGAAAGCTTGAGGATGATGATCATTCATGACATTTCCAAAACCCGAAGGTATGTTTTTGATTTCTTTACTTTGAATGTTTATAGTTTTCTATCTCTTTAATAAAGGCCAATGTGGATTGATTATGATGAAAAATGTACACGTGCTTTGTAACTAATACATTGCATGAGGACATTGCAATGGTCAAGTGTAGGGGATTTGATAGGTGTGTAAACACCCATCCTTTTTACCACTTAATTACAATAATAACCGAGCCAAAACGTGTATTTTATGTCATTTATGTTGGAATTATGCGTGGTTTATGTTTTTGTTTTGATTTAGGACGAAAAGGTGAAAAGTGGAGAAAACACGGGCATTCACGGGCTTTTATCGAAGAAAAAGATGAAAGACGAAGTCAAGAAGTCAAGAGTGCAAAAAGAACGGAAGTCCAAGACCAATTCTGAAGATTTATCGAAGAAAAAGTCAAAAGACGGAAATTTACTAAAAGCCGAAGAACTCAAGTCTAATTTATTGAAGAATTACAAGACGAGTTCAAAGAAATCCCGAGACAAAGTCGTTAAAGTCAAAGAATTAAGAAGATTAACAAAGATTAAAGAAGATTAAGGACTTAAGCATGCAATTAAGGAAAGAAGAAAGAAGGGAGGAAGCTTCCTAAGCACCTCCTAATCCTCCCGTATAAATAGATTAGGATTTCATTTCATTATTTTTGTTGGCTAATAGTGACAATTAGTTCTTCCAATTTTAATTACCTTGTCATTTACTTTTCATGTCAAATTTAAATACTTGTCTTGCACCTTAAATACCTTTAATTTCAAGTAAGTTTTCTTTTAATTCTTGTCAATCTTTACTTTATTGTTTGATCTCCAATCTTCCTTTCTTTAATCTTTATGTTTATTTGTTCATGTTCATGTTCTTATTTTTACTGATTTGATTAAAGTGGGTTTTGATTATTTTGGTTATATTTGTTAGTTTGATTTTTTTGGATTGTTTGTTTATGATTAGTAGATGTTATTTGTTTAGTTTGATTTAATCTTTTGTTTGATTTGATTAAGTTTTGGTTAGATTCGTGTAGCTTTGTGTATCCCGTGTTCTTCGCTGTTCAACTATTTCCAGGTTTATTCCGGATCAAGCCAGTTATTCCGAGTGAAGGTGTTTGTTGAAAAAGTTCCGGATCAAAGGGTGTTCATCCGGAATATTGGACATTCCGGATCAGAAGTGTTTATTCGGAATAATTTATTATTCCAGATCAAACCGTTCATCCGGAATATTAGACATTCCGGATCAGCCTTTCATTCCGAATCAACCAAACATTCCGGATCAAGCTAAAAGTTCCGGATCAACCAAACATTCCGGATCAAGGAGATATTCCGAATCAAAGGCTTCCATCCGGAATAAGTGACATATTCCGGATCAAGGAGTTTTATTCGGAATAATATTCCGGATCAGCAACATTCCGAATCAACCAAGTATTCCGAATCAAGACTTTATTCCGGATAAGTGACATATTCCGGATAAAGGATTTATTCCGGATCAAGGGTTTTGATGAATAGTCTAAATGAACAAGAATCATTCCGAACGAAGGTGACATTCCGGATGAGTGATTATTCCGAACGAAGGTTTATTCCGGATGAGCTGTTTTCAGGTTCTTTTTAGTTTCAGCTTTTAATTTTCTGTTTTTAATTTTCAAGCTTTATTTTTCCCGCCTTTTTACTTAGTTGCACTTTAAGTTTAATTGCCTTAGATTTATTTTAGCCTTGCCTTAGTTTAAGTTTTAGTTGCGTTTTAAGTTGCCTTAGATAGTTTTAAGTTTGCATTATTTACTTTAAGTCCCTTTTAATTTTCGTCACGATTTTAAATACTTGTCATTTACTTTAAATTAGACTTAGATTTATTTTACTTGCCTTTTATTTTTAAGTTTTGCACTTTTTAATTACTACAACGACACAACTATTTGTTTCACCAAAGAACGACTGAGTCGCATAGTTAACCAGGATCAATTCGATTAGACACACATCAACGAATCTTTTTAACTGGGTAAAATCTCAGTTATCATACTCCAATGGTGGAGAGATCCAAGTTAGATGAGGATAGAGATGGGATTGCTGTCGATCCAAAACTTTACCGTGGAATGATCGGCACCCTTCTCTATCTGACTACTAGCAGGCCTGATTTACAATTTGCTATATGTATGTGTGCCCGGTATCAGGCTCGTCTTACCGAAAAGCACTTACATGGTGTGAAAAGGATCTTTCGGTACCTTAAAGGAACACTTCATCGTGGTCTATGGTATCCGAAGGACTCCTCTATTGCACTAATATCATATGCAGATGCAGATCACGCTGGGTGTCACGATACTAGACGAAGCACCTCAGGAAGTGTGCAACTACTTGGAGATCGTTCGATAAGTTGGGTATCCAAAAGGCAGAAAAGCGCTGCGATATCAAGTACGGAGGCTGAATACATTGCCATGTCCGGTTGTTGTGCTCAAGTTCTTTAGATGAGATCACAATTGACTGACTACGGTCTTGGATTCAACAAAATACTGATGTACTGCGACAACAAAAGCGCCATTGCCCTTTGTTGCAACTACGTTCAACACTCCCGAGCGAAGCATATTGACATACGCTACCATTTTATCAAAGGGCAAGTGGAGAACGGAGTAATGGAGCTGTATTTTGTCAACATTTAGTATCAACTGGCGGATATGTTTACAAAGGCTCTAGATCGAGGACGTATCGAGTTTTTGATCGACAAGCTGGGCATGAAATCATTCTCACCGGTGACGCTTCAGGAGTTGGTAGAAGAATCTGCAGAATAGTGGTGGTAAACTATTCTCGAGTATCCTTTTATCATGATCATGTATATATTGTATATATTTAAACACCAAAAAGAAAAATACAAAAATATAAAATCTACAAAAACCGTAAAAAATATATAATCAAAAAAATCCAAAAATATTTTTCATTTTTAAACGGGCATGTCTTTTTGTATGATAATATTTACGGCTTTAGAAATGTCGATTAAAATTGACACGACGCCTTAAATAGAGTTTGTATAAAAGTTGTACATATTTTAAAACATGCCCATATGGCTTGTAGTTATTTCGGACTGTGACCCGCTTTTCGCCTTAAAGTCACGTATTTTCTTTGGAAAACGTTGGCTCACAAGGGGAATTAATTTTCTCGGGTATGATTTACTTTAAAATCATACGAGATCAAGTTTACTTTATAACTTGGTCTAATACAAATTAGTGTACGCTTCAGTGCATTTATTTGTTTAAATAAGAGAAATCTTATTGCCACCAGAATCGTTTCTTCAAAACATTAAACGGAAAATGTCTTCATGGGTATTTGACTCTTTAAACAGCGACTACAGCTCTTAAATAGAAAACGGGTCATTGTTTAAGGGGGAGAAAATATCAAATCGTCTTGGAAATTAATTTGGTCTTCAAAAGGTTTTTCTAAAAAATGCAAATGGTTAATGTCTTATGCAGTGTGTGCCTTATGTGCTAGGTGATTATGATCTTTCTGTGCTTTAGGATATATATCACTTGCCTTAAGTCATTAAGTTTAGATGCGTTAGTCGAACAAAATAGCTAACGAGAATTAACAAATAACGGGCGTTAAGTGTGGAGTTAAGAAAATTTGTTCAATTACAAGTTGGATTACTATTCAAACATGGGGGACTATTCTTGCAATTTAGCAAAATAGATTATTAATTTGACTAGGTCAAACTACCCCCTCGCCCCCCCCCCCCCCCCCGTTTTCTTGTTCCCTTCTTCGCAAAAACAAACACACAAACACGTCCACTTTTTCTGCCATTGATAAACTTCTCACATACCATCGATTTCTATCATGTTCTGTCGATCTAGCAAATAAGGTACTCATAACTTGTTTATTTAAGTGATCATATTCCTCTCATATCATTTAATTATAACATAAAATTTTGATTAAACCTAGATCTCGAATTAGGGTTTTCAAAAGTTTTTTGATGCAAAAATTGAAATTGATAGAGGGGAAGTAATCATATAAGTCCTATAAACATGCGTATATTTTTAGATTTGCTCAGAATCGATTAAAACATAGAAATCGAACCAAATTTCTTGTGCCTCCTTATATCCGCCTATTTTTTGTGAAATCTGTAATATTTGGACATTGCGAAATGTCAATCTTTTAGATATTGCGAAATGTTTGAACCTGTTGGATATTGCGGAATGTTGGCCAATATAGATATTGTGAAATGTCTGGATTTTTAACATCGCGAAATGTATGACTTTTCGATATTGCGAAATGTGCCTTTTGGACATTATGAAATGTCTGAGCATTGATTATTGCGAAAAGTGAGTTTTGGTTATTTCGAAATGTTGACATATGGTTATTGCGAAATGTTGAATCTTTTGATATTGCGAGATGCAATTTTGTTTGGATATTGCGAAGATGGTTGACCATAGATATTGCGAAATGTGGTTGAATACAATATTGCGAAATCATAAATTTTGCAAAAATTGTTTTAGACCAAGTTTAATCCGACATCATTTTATAATTTAATAACATAGGATTAAAACACAAGTAAAAAAGCAATATGTTGTGACGTGACATGATATATTTTCTTGCTAAGTGTTTACATGGTTTATGATATATGTTATTGTGTGTATCATTTGCATGTGTCTTCTCTAAAGCAGGAAAATGTCGATCACTAAAGAGCAACAACGCGCATTAGATCTAGCACTTGTTCCACAAAGTGAAAGATTGCCTCTCGCAGAAAACAACTAACTTCTCAAGGATAACTTTGATCCTACCTTCCCGGCATTCAAGATAGCAATGGATATCATATCTCCGATCAAGACTTCCTTAAGAGCTACAGCATCCGTCCCCGAGGTCTATATGCAGGAATTCTGGGCAACAGCTTCAATCTCAACGGGAAAACAACTTTCTAAACTAAAGATTGAATTCAAGATCAAAAAACAGCTAATGACGCTTCAGTTGAGCCATTTCAGGAAGATCTTTAAGTTCCCTCGTCCTGCTCAAGGGGAAGAATATGTTGCAAACCCCAATAAATCAGACATTCACAAGACACTTCGATCTCTGAACTATGATGGAGAACTCTGTACCTTATCTCAGTTTTACACTGCACAAGTTGGGCAACCTTGGAAAGCCATTTTCACTATCATTATCTGGTGCTTCACTTTGAAATTCAGTGGATCCGATACCATGAGACCTCCTCAAAATTCCATATTTTAGGGTCTCTACACTAGAGCCAGACTGGACTATGCTTTATTACTTTGGGAAGAATTCTGCTTCCAGTTTCTCAATACTAAGAAGAAATCCGAGCATCTTCTATTTCCACGCTTCATCAATCACTTCATGAAGATTGTAGCATCTATTGATAAACGTGGAAATTTCTTCTATCATACTCCAGCAAAGGACTACCTGATAGAAAACATGAATATTGACAGTCCATCAACAAAGTATTCATTGCGTCCAGATCTACTACCAGATACTATGATAAATGATGGAATCAAGGATATTCAAGCATATAGGGATATGCTCAGAGATATTGAGATACAAGTAAACCGGTCAAAAGAAGATTCTTCAGCCCAACAGGGAAAAGGTAAAAGGAAGAAATTAGCTGCTAAGCGTCAAAAGAAATCGTCTTCAAAGGCTAAAGCTAAAGGCAAGGAGCAACCTTTTGATGAGGATGAAGAAGAAACGGTACTAGAAACTATTTCTGAAGCCAAACAGCTAAGAATTGTTCTTCAACAAAGTAAGATGGAATCACTTGCTAAAACCAGTGGATCTGGATCCAAAACTGCTGAGGAATTGGCTCGTGAGGAATTTGGAAACCCTGATACTTCAGATGAAGATGGAGAAGAGGAGATCAGAAAAGAGAAAGAACCTAAAAGCCAACCAAATCAAGATGATATAGAGATTGAAACTTATTTCATCTATGAAGACATTGACCAGACTCAGGAAGGTGGGGGAGAAGACGACATGGATACTGATTAATAAGTGTGAAAACACTTATCCTTTTACCACTTATTTCCAATAATAACAAGACCAAAACGTGTGATTTATGTCGTAAAAGTCGGAATTATGCGTGGTTTGTGTTTTTATTATGTTTTAGGACCAAAAGATGAAAAAGGAAGAAAACACGGGCTTTCACGGGCTTTTATCGAAGAAAACGGGAAAAGACGAAGTCAAAAGATCAAGAGTGCAAAAAGAACGGAAGTCCAAGGCCTATTCTGAAGATTTATCGAAGAACAAGTCTAAAGACGGAAGTTTAATGAAGTCGAAGAACTCGAGTCTAAATAAATGAAGAAATGTTAAGACGAGTTTAATTAATCCCGAGACGACATCGAGAAAGACAAAAGAATTAAATCGAGTCGAGAAGACGTGAAGAAAGAAAGAAGATGCAACACATGCATTCCTTCCACCTTCCCTATAAATACCCTCTTAATACACATTAGGAGGGAGTTAGTCTTTAATTTTTAGTTTTTCATTTTGCACTTTTCTTTCTAGTTTTTAGAGAGAGAAATTTCTCCACTTTCTCTCACTAAGTTTCATCTTTTCTTTTAATCTTTCAAGATTAAACATTTGTGTATTGCTTATTTCATTAATCAAGTTCTAGTTAAGCTTTTAATCCTTAATCTCATTCTACCTTTCTTTGATTTTTAGATTGATTTTGGTGCGAATCACATTAAATCCGTGTTGATCTTAATGGTTTTGTGCTTTAAAAAGTTAATCTTTTTGTTCCTATATAAGCTTTCATTTGATTAAGCTTTAAGATTCTTGTGCTTATTGGCTTATTTTCATGTTTAACTTATTTACTTATAAAAAGTTTTCTTAAAAAGTTCATATTTTTATGGTTTGATTTAAAAGTTTGTTCGTTTTAAGTTTGGATAAGTTGATACAAGTGCTTATTTGATCCGGTTCAGTTTTGATTCGTTTAAGTTTGGTGTGAGCTTATTCAACATAGCTTATTACTAGCTTATTCTCGAATCCCATTTATATCGGAAAGGGTCTAAACCCCTTTCCGATCAGCTTATTCCGATTGCAACCCCTCTAAACCCCTTTCCGATCGTAGCTCATTCCGACCAACACCCTTATCCCTTATTCCGATCTAGTGATCGGATTAGGGTTTATACATTCCGACTGTGGCCTTTTTGAACATTCCGATTGGTAGTTTTTGTTTCCCATATTCCGATTTGGCCCTTGTTGATTTGAGTTGTTAATCCCAGTATTCTGATTTGGCAATTTTTGCATATTCCGATTGTGTGAATTTTCAACTATTCCGATCTGGGGGCACTTCTAATATTCCGATTGTGCTTGTTGTTATATTCCGATTGTGTATGTTTTGTGGCATTCCGATCGGTGAGGTTTTACCACTTTCCGATCAACAGATCGGAATATATTCCGATCTGGACATTTTTTGTTATTCCGATTGCAGTCATTATTCCGACGAGGATATTAGGGATATTCCGATTTGGTCCATTTCCAACATTCCGATTAATGCATTTTGAACATTCCGATTTGGCTGTAATTGTTTGTTTTCCAATGTTTTAGTTTCTTGTATTCACTAAGTTTCTAAGTGTTAGTTTTATTTAGTTCTAATATTACCTTCAAGTTTTCTAGCATTTAGTTTTAGGGTTTAAGGCATAAAATAGCGACGTACTTTCTTAAGTGTATCGATATAGTACGTGTACTTATTTTATTATCTATATGATACGTGTACTTTGTGTTTCATGTTTATATGGCCACATTATTACCGGTTACCTGTAAAACCTGCTAGCAATGTGACTTTCTATTTAATAATGATCATGACCTTGCCACATAGATATATAACCCCCTTTATATAATTTCATTAAATTCGAAAAACATTTTAAAATTAACTTATTTTCAAAAAATGATTTCAGAAAAAATAACTTAAAAAAAACAAAAAAAAATTGAAAAAGATTTTAAAATTTTTAATTTATTTTAAAAAATATTCAAAAAAATTAAATAAAAAAATCGAAGAATATTTTAAAATTTCAATTTATTTTCAAAAAAATAATTTCAAAAGAAATTTTAATTTTTTTATTTATTTAAAAAAAAAACTAATTTCTTAATAAATAATTTAAAAAAAATAATTTAAAAAAAGTTAATTTCGGAAAAATTAATTTTAAAAAAGTTAATTTTGGAAAAATTATTTTTTGTTTTTGACCAAAACTTTAAATAAAAAAATCGTAGTTATTTTTGTTTCGGACATAAAATTTTAAAAAATTATAATTAAAAAAACGTGTAATTCAAAAAAATTCATAACAAATAATTGTTTGAAAAACATATCGTAATTTCATAAGAAAATTTTGTAATTTTAAAAAAACACATAATTTCATAAAAAATAGCATTTTTTATTTTTGTTTTTCAGATTTACCAACAAAAATCCATTGAATTTTTTTTCATATTTTTTTCTTTAACTACATTCAACATAAGATAATTTTTCGAATTTTTTTTCATAAATTTTTTTCAGATTTTTTCCGATAATTCTTCATACTTTTTTCAAAAAGAAATTCAAATTTTTTTCAACATAATATTTTTTTCCGTTTTCCGAAATAAAATAGTTGTTGAAAAGATATTTAAATTTCTTTCATATTTTTTTTGAACTCATAATTGTTTTCGAACAAAAGCTTTAAAAAATATTATATTATTTTTTGAATTTCTTTCATAATTTTTTTCCCGATATTTTTTAAAATATTTTTTCAGATTTTTTTAGCAAACATTTTATTTTTTCCAACATAATATATTTACGAATTATACTAGTAGTTAGAAAACTTATGAAAAAAAAATATTTTGTTCGAAAAAAGTTGTATTTTTGTTTTGGAAAAAAACTTTTCAAAAAAGAATCTATAAAAAAACAATCTAAAAAGTTAAAAAAACAAAAAACAAACACCCGTTAGTATAAAGGACTAACTGTGCAAATGTTTGATGCAAACGCTCGTTAACCATTTCTCACGTAAGCAAAATAGCAGGTTAAACGGGTAGGAAAATGGGTACATGTACCATATTAGCCGGTTTGCTAAAGTAGACGTACCATATAGATAATAAAAAAAAATATACGTACCATATCGATATACTTTTGAAAGTACGTAGCTTTTTTATGACTTAAACCCTTAGTTTTAAACTTTATTTTTAGTATAATCTTTAAACTTCTACTTTACTCAACGACACTTACTTATTTGCTATTAGTTTAAAATAGATGATCAACCAAACCATTCTCTTGTTCACCAAAAGACAATTGAGTCGCACTTTAGACCGGTAATCAATTCGAAAAGACTTGGGACTACGAATTTTGATACTTGGGGTAAAAATCGAGTATTAAATGGCGCCGCTGCCAGCTCTTTTCGTTAAGATTAACGGTTTCTAGTGAGAGACGCATTGAATTTTGGGATCCGTTCTTTGAACGTTATTTTCTTGCTCCAAAAATTTTCAAAAAAAAAACCATAAAAAATATAAAATTCTTCAAAAATACAAAAACATTAAAAAATCATAAAAAGCAATTCTTTTCCAAAAGGTTTTGCACCAAAAAGATTATATAGATATTCTTTGTGTATATTTTTCTTCTGCAGGTGTATGCGTACTAGATCTTCGAATTATTCTGAGCCCGAGACTCGTGAAGATTTAGATATGGCTGGTGTTAATAACAACAATAATAACCCACCTCTACCCAATTTGAATAACAACAACAACAACAACAATGTTCCCCTACCTGATTTACGAACAATGGAGGAATTGTGTCAACCCACCATGAACGGACGCGGAGGCCCGATTGCGCCGATGCACGTCACGGCTCAGGAGTTTTCGTTGAAGCATCACATGATCCAACAAGTGCAAACTAACCCATTTCGCGGAATTCCGTGTGATGATGCCAACAAACACCTCGACAAATTCATTACCATCACCCAAAGCATGAAGTGCCCTGGTGTTTCTATGGATGACCTTCGCCTTCAACTTTTTCCCCACTCGCTTTCTCACCATGCCGAAAAATGGTTTAACCGTCTCCCGAAGAATTCTATTCATACGTGGAATGACATGACTCAACGCTTTTTGTCGCGCTACTTTCCCCCATCCATGGTCACAAGCCTTCGTAACCAAATCAGTGGATTCATGCAAGACAATGATGAATCGCTCTTCGATGCTTGGGAACGATACAATGATTTGATCGATCGCTGTCCAAATCACAACATGCTCCCCGTCACTCTCATTGATACCTTCTACAATGGTCTCACTTTTCGTGATCGTGACACGATCAATGCCGCTGTTGGTGGTACTTTTATGAAAAGGAGACCGGAGGAGTGTAGAGAGTTGATTGAAAACATGACTACTCACCACAAGAATTGGGATTCATCCGCATCCTCAAGATCTAACTCGAGAGTCAATGTTTCTTCTACTACCTCCAATCCCGAGATATCCAAACTTACCCGACAAATCGCGAGTATGCACAAGGATTTCATGTCCATGGCCACAAACCACTTTCAACAAGCTAAAGCCGTCGCTATTCCTTGTGACACATGTGGTGGTCCTCATTCCTACAATGATTGTCCTTCTACCCAAGGCAATTTTTCTAAAAACGTTAACGCAGCATACGGTACTTATCCCACGGGAGGCTATCAAGATCGCCCTTAAGGAGCCCGTATCTTGCTAAGTTATCGTTCAAATAACTATCTTGCTCCACCCGGTTTCCCTCCTACCAACCAAAACTAACAACAAAGCTATAACCGAAACAACCAATCCCAACCTCGTGCTAACAATCAATATCAATCCCAAAGAAACCCATACCCAACTCAAGGAAATTCTCAAGCTTACCAAGCTCCACCTCTCAATCAACCGATGGCATTAAATCAATACATCAAGACGTTCATGAAGACTAATCGGGAGCTGGTGACGAATCTTCAGAGTCAAGTCATCAACTTGAAGGGCGAAATGGCGAAACAAGGGAACGATATTCGAGCCGAGCTAAGGAATGATATGGCAAAACAAAGCAATGAAATTCGTGCCGACATAAGAGATTCTTTCAGCACTCAAGCGCTTAACATTCGTGATATGATTGGTTCATCCAAGGTAATCAACCCTCTTCTTCGGGTACTCTTCCGAGTAACACCGTTGCGAATCCAAGAGGGGAGATGAAAGCAATCACCACTCGTAGTGGAAAAGGTTATACGGAACCCGAGCTTCCTACACCTCCACCCGTGATTGTGAACAAGGAAAAAGAGAAACTTTCCTCACCTCCTTCACCTTCTATCCCTATTTCCCCACCACCCGTGGTTGTGAGTGATCCTATTCCCCTAAAGCCTTCTTCTTCATCTAATATACCTTATCCTTCAAGGTTGAGGAAAGAGAAGCAAAAGAGCAAGGATGATATTCAAGTTTCAAACTTTCTAAAAATGTTTAAACAATTGAATTTTAACATCTCCTTTGCCGAGGCTCTCGCTCACATGCCCAAATACGCTAAGATGTTTAAAGATCTTCTAAGTGACAAGGAGAAACTTCTTGACATTGCTTAGACCCAACTTAATGAGAACTGCTCCGCAGTGCTCTTAAGTAAATTGCCCACCAAACTTGGTGATCCGGGTCGCTTCTTGATTCCTTGCAACTTCCCGGGAGTAGAGAATTACATGGCCCTAGCCGATCTAGGTGCCAGTATAAACTTAATGCCTTTAAGTGTTTGGAAGCAATTATCTCTCCCCGAGCTAGTCCCCACCAAAATGTGTTTGGAATTAGCCAACCGTACGGTTGCTTATCCAGTGGGGATAGCCGAAGATGTCTTTGTTAGCGTTGACAAATTCACCTTCCCGGCGGATTTTATCGTCATTGACTACGAGATGGACCCTCGTGTTCCATTAATCATTGGACGTCCATTCCTGAGGACCGGTCGCACTCTCATTGATGTAGCCGCGGGCGAAATAATCATGAGAGTTGGTGATGATAAAATTATCTTCAACATGGGTAAGATTTCTAAGCAACCTTATTCATATGAGAGTGTTAATGCTATTGACGTTCTCGATGAGGCTTGTGAAGAACATTTTCATGATGCTTGTAAAAGTACTCTCTCTTCTCTACCCAATGTTGAGACCGTTCCCTCAATTGCTCCGGCATTGACTCCTTTTGGAGAAAGTGACTTGGATGATTTCGAAGCTAGCTTGGGTCCTCTCGATATTAAGTATGATAATTCGTCCACCAATTGGGATGAAGACATTCGTACTATTGAGAGACTTCTCAATGAAGACCCGTTTTCTCCTCCAGAGGTGACTAATGATGATCCATCGTTAGTTACACCATCTATTGAGGATCCTCCTACTCTTGAGCTTAAGGACTTACCCTCTCATCTTGAGTACGTTTTCCTTGAATACAACGAGAAGTTACTGGTCATCATCGCAAAGGATCTGAAAGAAGACGAAAAATCCCGACTTATCGCCGTGTTGAAGAAGCATAAAAGAGCTATCGCTTGGAAACTCTCCGATATTCGCGGAATTGATCCTCACTTCTGCACACATAAAATTCTCATGGAGGACGACTTTAAGCCCACCATTCAAAGCCAACGAAGGGTGAATCCTAAAATTCATGAAGTCATCAAAAAAGAGGTTATCAAACTTCTTGATGCGGGTATGATTTACCCTATTTCGGATTCACCATGGGTTAGTCCAGTCCATTGTGTGCCTAAGAAAGGCGGAATCACCATTGTACCCACTCAAAACAACGAGCTGATTCCTACCCGTCTCGTTACTGGGTGGAGAGTTTGTATAGACTACCGCAAACTCAATGATGCCACGAGAAAGGATCATTTCCCTCTTCCTTTTATGGACCAAATGCTTGAACGTTTAGCGGGTAATGAATATTACTGCTTTCTTGATGGTTTCTCGGGTTATTTCCAAATACCCATCTATCCCCAAGATCAAGAGAAGACAACATTCACTTGTCCCTATGGCACGTTTGCTTACAAAAGAATGCCTTTTGGCTTATGCAATGCCCCCGGGACTTTCCAAAGGTGCATGTTGGCTATCTTCCATGACATGGTTGAGCAAACCATGGAAGTCTTCATGGATGACTTCTCGGTCTTTGGGGATTCCTTCTCTTTTTGCCTTCCAATTTGGAACGTATGCTTAAGCGGTGCGAAGACACTCGCCTTGTTCTGAATTGGGAAAAATGCCATTTTATGGTAAAAGAAGGCATTGTGCTAGGACACAAAATCTCTAAAGCCAGTCTTGAAGTCGACCGTGCTAAAGTCGATGTCATAGCCAAATTACCTCCACCTTCAACCGTGAAGGGTGTGAGAAGTTTTCTGGGTCATGCGGGCTTCTATCGTCGATTCATTCAGGATTTCTCTAAAATCGCTCGCCCGATGACCCACCTCTTGGAAAAAGATACTCCTTTTATCTTTTCTAAAGAGTGTATCGAAGCCTTCAATCTTCTTAAGGATAAGCTAACTAAGGCACCGGTCTTGGTTACCCCTAATTGGGAGCTACCCTTTGAATTGATGTGCGATGCTAGGGACTTTGCTATTGGTGCGGTTTTGGGTCAAAGAGTGAATAAACACTTCCAACCAATCCACTATGCTAGCAAAACAATGACGTGGGCTCAATTGCATTATACGACAACCGAAAAAGAGCTTTTAGCTGTTGTCTATGCTTTTGAAAAATTTCACCCCTATCTTGTTTTATCCCCCACCATCGTATACACGGACCATTCCGCGTTGAATTACTTGATGACTAAGCATGACTCTAAGCCAAGAATTCTTCGTTGGGTTTTACTCCTTCAAGAATTCAACATTGAAATTCGTGACAAGAAGGGAGCCGAAAACCTGGTCGCGGATCATCTGAGTCGACTTGAGGATCCATATCAAGGGGATCATCCGAACAAAGAGATCAATGACTCTTTCCCCCTTGAGACCTTAATGTCTATAAATCTCAATCTTGATGACACCCCGTGGTTTACCGACATTGCAAACTACTTAGCGGGTGGTATTCTCATCAAAGGGTTAACATCCCAACAAAAGAAGAAGTTCTTGAATGATGTTAAGACTTACTTTTGGGATGACCCTTATCTATTCAAACAATGTGCTGATCTGATCATTCGTCGTTGTGTTGATGGACCGGCAGCTTTGCAAATCCTTGATGCTTGCCATAGAGGACCCACCGGTGGTCACTTTGGTCCCAACTACACCGCGAAGAAAGTGTTTGACGCTGGATTCTATTGGCCCACCATTTATCGTGACGCTCACGAAATGGTTAAGCATTGTGATGCTTGCCAACGCCAAGGCAAGATCACACATAAAGATGAGATGCCTCAAAATTTCATACAAGAATGTGAAATCTTTGATGTATGGGGCATCGACTTTATGGGGCCATTTCCATCATCCAAAGGGAACAAGTACATCCTCGTAGCCGTTGACTACGTTTCTAAATGGGTTGAAGCTAAGGCTCTCCCTACGAACGATGCGAGGGTGGTTGTGAACTTTTTGAAGCAGATTTTCGCTCGATTTGGCGTTCCTCGTGCTATTATCAGTGACCGTGGGACTCATTTTTGCAATGATCAATTTGCAAGAGTCATGGCTAAGTATGGTGTTAATCACCGTCTTTCCACCGCCTATCATCCCCAAACCAATGGGCAAGCCGAGATTTCCAACCGTGGATTGAAGCGAATTCTGGAGCGTACTGTGGGAGAGCATCGCGCCGCGTGGGCCGATAAGTTAGATGATGCTCTGTGGGCTTTCCGTACTGCTTATAAGACCCCGATCGGCTGTACGCCTTATCGTCTTGTGTACGGGAAAGCATGCCACCTCCCCATCGAGCTGGAACATAAGGCGCACTGGGCCTTGAAGTGGGCTAACTTCGACATCAACAAAGCCGGTGATCATCGCAAGATTCAACTCAACGAGCTCAACGAACTGAGGAATGAAGCTTACGAGAACTCACTGATCTACAAGGAGAAGACCAAGATCATTCATGACGCAAGGATTAAGAACCGAGAGTTCCACGTTGGTGATCAAGTCTTACTTTTTAACTCTCGGTTGAAGATCTTCTCTGGCAAGTTGAAGAGCCGCTGGTCTGGTCCATTCACCGTCGCCAAAGTCTTTCCATATGGGACCATTGAGCTTTCTCAGCCAAATGGGCCCAATTTCAAGGGGAATGGCCAGCGTTTGAAGCTGTACTTTGGTGAGGACATCTCTCAAGAGATGATTCCATCCCTCACCACGTTCCCCATGAACTAAAATTGGGTCGAGTCAGGCTCGTGACTCGGTGAACAAAAACAAGCGCTTCTCGGGAGGCAACCCGTGATCTATCCTTTACTGCTTTCATAATAAGTGTAGGGGGAGCCCCGTATGTGTTTGTTGTCTTGTTTCTTGTGTTGTGCAGGGATTAAAGCTTCAAAGATCCACCTTGATGACTTTTGACGAACCGTGATACCGTGTTCCCATCTTCCCGGTTCTATCCTAAACTCTTGTGATTCAATATTTCATATTTTATATGTTCACGTTGAATTCACTTTAGTTGTCCTTTCCTTAGCAAGACTTAAACAAAAGTGCACAATGTCATAAGTGTAGGGGAGTTCACTCCCACATGCTTAAACATTGAGGACAATGTTTATATCAAGTGTAGGGGGGACTTCTATCGAAGTAAGTGGTCTTTTCCTTGAATTTGCCCTCATTTTAACCGGAAAATTTGATTTTTGACATTTTTCAAAATTTTTAATCTATTTTGGCCTAGTTGTATAGTTGTATTTTCCTTTGTTATGTTTATTTTCTATCCTTGCTAGAATAAATTTTCAATAAAGAGGTTTTAAATTTTTCTTAGTCATGAATATTTTGACTCAACCCGAGTTTACTTATCTAAGTTTACTCTAGCTAGTATCCTTAACGTGTTTAAGTCAAGTTTTGCTAGGCTTTTATATAGGGAGCTATAAAACGCGAAAGTCTTAACTCTCACGGGTTAAGAACAAGAACTTTTCGCAAGTTCCTATAATTGATCCTAGAGAGTTGTTTATCAAGGGAACTTTAAAATGCGAATTCTAAACTTGAAAAAGTCTAAGAGTTTGCAAGATCCTATAGATGACTCAAAAACCCAAAACTTTGATTTAATAGGCTAAGCATCCACGAGTCTCATTCCTTGAGATTTTAAACTGTGGAGAACGAGAGATGGTAGAGTCAATTATAAGTTCGGTATTCTTTCGTGAATTTATGTGAGTTAATTATAAGCCTATTCTCCCTTCGCTTGTTAATAAATTTATCTGCAATAAATAAGGTTGTACGATTTAAAAGGTTACTTAGCTTCTAGCCCAAGATCGTTTAAAAGTTGCTCGGTACGGATTAGAGTTCATAGCCAAGGCATAACTTATTGAAGCGGGATGCGAAGATTGGCGAGTCCGAAAAGGCCCTAACAAGGCATGAGGGCTACATTTTGTTGCTAAATATCCAAAGTGATGTGAAGAATCATTTATCGAAAATCAATATGAAGGATCGAGACACACGACGAAAAGCAAATACTCCCCAAAAGATCATGGAGAAGTCTATCCAAAAAGGCCCTAAAAAGGTATGAGGATAAATAGATCCAAGTCCTAAAAGGAGGCGGATCGTTGTATATCGAAGTCCAAAATAAAGATTGGAGAAAAATGAAGAAGTCGTGGTCCAAGTATGAATCTCTCAAAACTTCAAGTGAAGAAATTCCTATTATGAAGAGAAGACCATAATTTCAAGTACGTCTCTCAAAGATTTGAAGTATGAATTCGCTGCCAAATATCGGTCCGAGAAAGGTCTCAAATCGTGAAGCGAGTTATGCCAAGATATGAACTTTATGAGGTCCCGAGAAGCAGTTTTAAAAGATTTTGTCCTTTAGCTAACTATTGATTAAATCGTTCACTTTATTTTCAGCCTAAATAACTATCGAAATAAGTCAAACAATGCATCCTCGTGATCATTCAAGACAAAAAAATAAAATATAAGAGACACACCTAGGAATAAGGGAGTCTAAGTGAATAATTGGCCCACATGAGTTTGTGTTAGTATGCTAACTTATAATAACAATGATCTCGTTTTTAAGCTTGGTATGGAGAATGTGAAACTTGAGGATGATAAGCGTTCATGGCAGCCAAAACCCAATGTAAGTTTTTAATTTCTTTACTTATTTCTATCTTTTTATGTTTAGTATTTAATAAAGGCCAAGGTGGGTTATTTATGATGGAAAATGTAAACCGTGCTTTAAAATTAATGCATTGCATGAGGGCATTGCAATGGTCAAGTGTAGGGGATTTAATAAGTGTGAAAACACTTATCCTTTTACCACTTATTTCCAATAATAACAAGACCAAAACGTGTGATTTATGTCATAAAAGTCGGAATTATGCGTGGTTTGTGTTTTTATTATGTTTTAGGACCAAAAGATGAAAAAGGAAGAAAACACGGGCTTTCACGGGCTTTTATCGAAAAAAAGGGGAAAAGACGAAGTCAAAAGATCAAGAGTGCAAAAAGAACGGAAGTCCAAGGCCTATTTTGAAGATTTATCGAAGAACAAGTCTAAAGACGGAAGTTTAATGAAGTCGAAGAACTCGAGTCTAAATAAATGAAGAAATGTTAAGAAGAGTTTAATTAATCCCGAGACGACATCGAGAAAGACAAAAGAATTAAATCGAGTCGAGAAACCGTGAAGAAAGAAAGAAGATGCAACACATGCATTCCTTCCACCTTCCCTATAAATACCCTCCTAATACACATTAGGAGGGAGTTAGTCTTTAATTTTTAGTTTTTCATTTTGCACTTTTCTTTCTAGTTTTTAGAGAGAGAAAGTTCTCCACTTTCTCTCACTAAGTTTCATCTTTTCTTTTAATCTTTCAAGATTAAACATTTGTGTATTGCTTATTTCATTAATCAAGTTCTAGTTAAGCTTTTAATCCTTAATCTCATTCTACCTTTCTTTGATTTTTAGATTGATTTTGGTGCGAATCACATTAAATCTGTGTTGATCTTAATGGTTTTGTGCTTAAAAAGTTAATATTTTTGTTCCTATATAAGCTTTCATTTGATTAAGCTTTAAGATTCTTGTGCTTATTGGCTTATTTTCATGTTTAGCTTATTTACTTATAAAAAGTTTTCATAAAAAGTTCATATTTTTATGGTTTGATTTAAAAGTTTGTTCATTTTAAGTTTAGATAAGTTGATACAATTGCTTATTTGATCCGGTTCAGTTTTGATTCGTTTAAGTTTGGTGTGAGTTTATTCAACATAGCTTATTACTAGCTTATTCTCGAATCCCATTTATATCGGAAAGGGTCTAAACCCCTTTCCGATCAGCTTATTCCGATTGCAACCCCTCTAAACCCCTTTCCGATCGTAGCTCATTCCGACCAACACCCTTATCCCTTATTTTGATCGAGTTATCGGATTAGGGTTTATACATTCCGACTGTGGCCTTTTTGAACATTCCGATTGGTAGTTTTTGTTTCCCATATTCTGATTTGGCCCTTGTTACATAATTCGATTTGAGTTGTTAATCCCAGTATTCCGATTTGGCAATTTTT
Organism: Glebionis coronaria; assembly: GCA_025667525.1. Lineage (NCBI taxonomy): Eukaryota > Viridiplantae > Streptophyta > Magnoliopsida > Asterales > Asteraceae > Glebionis > Glebionis coronaria. Next base: position 499,981,921 of record CM046877.1, read on the forward strand.
GCATATTCCGATTGTGTGAATTTTTAGTTATTCCGATCTGGGGGCACTTCTAATATTCCGATTGTGCTTGTTGTTATATTCCGATTGTGTATGTTTTGTGGCATTCCGATTGGTGAGGTTTTACCACATTCCGATCAACAGATCGGAATATATTCCGATCTGGACATTTTTTGTTATTCCGATTGCAGTCATTATTCCGACGAGGATATTAGGGATATTCCGATTTGGTCCATTTCCAACATTCCGATTAATGCATTTTGAACATTCCGATTTGGCTGTAATTGTTTGTTTTCCAATGTTTTGGTTTCTTGTATTCACTAAGTTTCTAAGTGTTAGTTTTATTTAGTTCTAATATTGCCTTCAAGTTTTCTAGCATTTAGTTTTAAACTTTATTTGTAGTATAATCTTTAAACTTCAACTTTACTCAATGACACTTACTTATTTGCTATTAGTTTAAAATAGATAATCAACCAAACCATTCTCTTGTTCACCAAAAGACAATTGAGTCGCACTTTAGACCGGTAATCAATTCGAAAAGACTTGGGACTACGAATTTTGATACTTGGGGTAAAAATCGAGTATTACTGATCATGATGAACTTTACAAGGATGTCAATCTAAGCAATCCTCTACCCACAACACCGTCACTCATTTTGCAAGAGGATGCTCATTTGACATTGACTCCCATCATTCAACAAACACCTTCTCCACCACCAATAATTAGCACAGTTAGACAACCGTTCCCGTAATTGTACCGACAATCTTACAACCCGTACCAACCACCTCCCAAACGATTGTTCCTATACCTCCACCAACAATCGTACAACCTGTACCATCCACCATCCTACAACCTGTATCAACCAGCTCCCTAACGATTGTTCCTACACCTCCACCAACAGTAGTACAACCTGTACCATCCACCCCCTTACAACCTGTATCTACCACCTCCTAATTATCCATTACTGACAATCTCATTCTATCCCTTCAACAACAGTTGCAAACACAAGCACAAGATCTTGCCTATCTCAAAGAATCATTTCATAAACGTCGTTCAGCAGAGATCAGAGTCGATAAACGTGAACGAGTATATATCGAAGAACTCCAACTCAAAATGAAAGACCTTGAACAAAAGCAAGAAACGTATATCAAGGAAAAAGAAGCCCTCGATAATGAAAATGCAATGTTCATCGAATCCATTAGTGATCATGTGACAACCATCATCAAAGACGAAGTCACTTCATCTATCAATCAGGCGCTACCAGTAATTCTTACTAAAGGCCTGTCAGACCTTGAGTTTATGAAGGCATTGCAGACTCGACTTAACAACATTGGGTCAACTAAAACGATGACTCAAAGCAAGCTTCAGAGAGTTCTCAACAAAGTCATAATTGAAGATACTCCACCATCAACAAAGGATGATGCTAATGTTCCCAAAACAAAAAATAAAAGGAAACGTCAGGAATCTGAGGGTGAGGATTGTTGATCCCAAACTTAGATCGATTAAGCTTTGTGTATACGAGATTAAATCAAGTACTACACGTAGAGAAACCTTTGCTTATGAATAAAGTAACAAAGTGTTATGCGGAATTAACACTTGATCTAAAACACAAAGATGTTAAACAAACTTTCACTTGTATTAGAATAAACGAACTTGATTACAATGAAAGAGTTTAACTTGCGAATACTTATGAAAACTTATATTAAACATTAACCTAAAAGACCTTCTTTTATAGATTAAGAAGTCTTGTACAATAAGCTACGAATCAACTATTCTAGGTAAAGATATACATAGAAAATACATTGTCGTCTCTATCCTTACTAGAAGTATTCTAGAATATAATAAACGTGTAGCTCACATCTTCCATCAGTGCTTGTCTTCATTCTGTCAACGCTTGACTTTAACTTGTCAACGCTTATGCTATCAGCGCTCACTTTGCTCTTGTCAACGCTTGAGTTGTTCTTGTCAGCGTTCAAGTGATCTGGCCTTAATTTATTCCCAACAATCCTCCCCTAAACTTGATATCCACTCTTATGATCAAATTTCTGAATAAACATTAAGTACTTGGAGGAGTCTGACAAACCTTATCATATTGGTAATAAATAAATCTGATTAAATTCTTTGCCACGTCACTTGTATAGTCTATCTCCAACTGGGTGTCCTTCATCTTTTCCAAAACAGCCTTGGATATGAAATACTGAGCATCTACAAGTAAATACTCAGCAAACTTTGTAGAACTCAAATGGTATACACCTGCAGCTGAATATAACCTCCATTGAAGACCACTGAGGTCATCTTCAAGATCCTTCCAAATTTCAGGATCTTCTTCTTTTGTCCCACACATTCTTTTGAATGTGGTCCAAAGTTTTATTCCATTGGCTGAAGTTGGTGCTTCAGCCTCATACTTGTCTCTAGCAACCTCCAAAGGTCCACCAAGTCTTCTCTATCACAACTTGCAAATAAAGATATGAGAGTGGTAAAAGTGTGTACCTCCTTGCCAAATCTTCCAATTTTCCAGAATCCACATTCATCTTCATCATAACTTACAATTGGATTCCTGGAATCCAGTGGTAACACATGCACCATATCTGAAGCTTCTAATGGGGAGAGCTTGAGGCTCTTTCTAATAACTGCTTCACTTGGATATAGTTGATTCATATCTTTTGGAAACTCAAGAATAAATCCCTTCTTTACTGGTCTAGGAACTATCATAGCTTTCTTGATTGCCATCTCTTCTGCAAGTTGCTCCTTTCTTTCATCTGAAAGAAGTCTGAAAGTGTTTTCTTCCTTCACTTTCACCCAAATAGGATAAGCCCTATGTTCCAACTCATCAAACGTCAAAGCCTTCAGCTTCTGATGTGTCCATCCAACTCCATGACATTTGAGCAACATAAAGTAGAGCTTCCTTCTATCCCTTTTCAACTCAGAGAGAATGTTGCTTGCCTTGTGCTTCAAAATCACCTTACAATCCTTCTGAACTCTAAGAAGAATTTCCAAACCCCATATCTGATCTGAAATGGTCAAGTCTGGATTATCCATACAGCTTTCTTCCCAAGAATTGTACATCTGAACTACCTCTGGCATATGAAAATCAATCTGCAACTTTAAATCTCTCAGCTTTTCCCTAGCAAGCTCATCACCATACTCAAGTCTTTCTGGTTCAACAATCATCACACTTGAATCTGAGCTAGCTCCATCACTTTCTTCTTCAAAAGTCACAACAAATGGTGACTTTTCCTTTTCTCCTTGTTCCATCATTTGCTCAGCCAATCTTCTATCAAATTCAACCTGAGCTGCCTTCTTTGGAACAATTTCTTCTACCAACTTACCCTTACCCTTATCTGTTGGTGCAATTGTTGGTAGGGTAGATGATAATACCTGAGTAGGAACATCTTTGATGATAGATGATGACTGGAATACATCACCTCCATATGCAGATCTGTCAACGCCCAAATTTCCTCTATCAGCGCCCAAAATACTTCTCTCAGCGTCCAAACTTTTCTTGTCAACGCTCAAATATTTTCCCTCAGCGCCTTGTGTAACCTCTCTCAACATATCTGTAAAGGATAAATTTAAATTGGTTGGAGAGATCAAGGACGTATCAAAACCTGTTTGTTCCTTCAAAGTAGTAAGAGCTTCAGCAACATCCAATGATTGACCATCTTGACTACTCTTATCACTCAGATTTCTTTGATCTTCCTCCCCTTTGGAAGACTCCTCCATACCTCCCTTTGCATGAACACTCTCCAAAACAACAATCCTCTCCCTCAATTCCTTGAGTTCAAGGCCTTGGTTACTGACAATTTGTACTAAGTCTGCATTTTGCTTTTGCAAGCTAATGCAGACAGCCGTCAATTCCAAAAGCGTCATTGGTTCCAGTCTGCCCTCTTCCAAAATGGGAATTTGACCTCCCAAGTCAGGTTCATTGGGCATGGATGAGGACTTAATTATGGTGGGACTGCCTTGGCCAGCTGCTAAGCCAGAACCAATAGTCTCAGCCTCATCCAGGTCACCAGCCACACTTGTGGTGGTGGTTCTCTCTGCTTCATGGCTAGGACCACCAGAGGAGAACACTCCAGCAGTCCTTTGGCGTTTAATCAACCTATATTCAGGTGGTGTGGAAGATGGTGTAGAAAAAGGTGTAGATGTGGATTGGTTAAGGGGTGTTTGGGATTGTGATGGTTGGGTGTCAGCGATTGAAATAGGCACATCAACGCCTACATTAGATGTGTCAGCGTCGAAGGGATTTTGGTCTATTTGCATTTGGTCAGGTGAGGGTAAAGGTTCAGGGATAGGTTCAAGTTGTGGGTGAGGGTTAATATGAGGTTGGGGATCTGGTTGGGGTTGTGCTGCTGCAATAACAGCAAGCATAGCTGGGGTTAAAGGTAGGTCTCTATGAGGTGGTGAATTCATCTTGGTAAAAATAGCCTTCTTTTGTTCAGGGATCTTATAAAAATCATTGTGATCCCTTGAACAATATCTTTGAGCATCAAAAACCATTTGCAGAAAACGGGGATAAGCTAAAGTCATTTTTGTCCCCTTGTTTTTACACATTCCTTCAAAAATCATTTTAGACCAGTTATACTTTTGCCCTGTTGCAATACACACAATAGCAGTTGCAATGGATCTATTGATCTCATTGTGTGCAGTACATTTGGGACTCAAACATTGAAGGAGAATGTGAATGAGGTACTTCCAGGCTGGGGGAAATTCCTGTTTATGGTACTTATTAAGAGTACCTTCATCAGGAATAGGGTATCCCAAAGCCCTAAGCCATTGTTCTATGTCAGATATGGGAAGAATGGTTACACCATCAGCATCATCAAGATGCAAGGCCTGGCGTACCAAGGCCTCAGTAACCACCCAAGATCTCCCATGAACAATAGAAGTTAATGTGGTCACTCCATTAACTGTTGAGGAACTGACAGTGTTCCAAAACTGTTTAATGTGTGTGACTGGAATGAGTGGTGCATGAGAAAGAGCATACCTTAATGGGGATGCGTTCAAATACTCCACCATTTCTGTGTATTGAGGGAACAAAGTATTATCAGCAACAAGATAAGCAATCATGTTGTGTTGAGACTTGAACCCCAAATCCAATTCTGCTGAGTTAAATCTTGGTGCCATTGATGAAAGCTGTTAATTTGAAGTATAAAAGATGAAGGTTGATAAGAGAAAAATTGTTAGACAAGAATTATAGATACCCTGTTTAAAAATAGGAGCCAAATTTATAGGAGTGGATGAATGCATGTGATTGGCCCAAAAATAGGCAAAGATTTTCAAAAACTAATCATGAAAATATTGAAAAAGTTATAAGTAACAACTGGGTAGGTCCCATTGTTTGTCAACGGTCAAATATAACCCATCAACGCCCAACGGCTATAATCTTGTCAACGTTCGCCTAAAGCCATGTCAGCGTCCATTTTGGTCACAACAACGCTTGGAAAAATCTTGTCAGCGTCCAAAAATAAAATTGTTTTAAAAAGTGAAAAATGACCTTAACAAGTAATTTATCCTAGAGAAGATAACCAAAAGCTGATAATTATCATAGGGCGGCAAGCACTGTCCAGTTATGCACACTTACATAAGCAAGATAGACATAACAGTCCTCTAGTGTCCCTTGCTAACCAAAATTCTTAACAACCAAGTTACCTTATAAAATCCTTGTTACTCCCAGGTAAAACCCATATCAAAATGATTCCCAAGTCTCCCAACAGACCACAACCAATTCTAGGCCAAAAATGTCTTAGCAGCATGCAAAGTTGATATACTATGCATGCTACAGTGCCTCATGGTTTAGTAAAACTAACCCATACTCACCTGTGGACACAATCTAGAATTGTGATAAGAGTATCATATGGATACCCAAAAATCCTAAAGGTTCCTTAAACCTCCCCTCAAACTATGATACATGAGTTCTCAAAATATATATGAACATTAAAAATTTATGTCAAGATAGGAATATAAATATTCCAACCATCATCCATAAACAAAACGTGTCCAAATAGCTCTTCAAAGATCCATAAGCAACTCTGTATCCAATGGTATAAAGCTACCACCTACCTACACATTTAGATGAAAACCACAAAACTAACATTTGTTGCTAACAGCGTCCCGACAACACTTATCAGCGTTGAAGGAACTCTTGTCAGCGTTAGACAATAATATCTCTAACAACGGCAAAATAACACTTGACAGCGTTACATTTACCTTTGTCAGTGTTAGAAAAATAAAGTGGAAAATCTAAATCATCACAAAGACCAATAACAATGCATTATCCTGTACATACTTTTACAAAAAGGTTCCAAAACACATATTAAGTAAGATTAACCATTCCAATATTTGTTACCAAATATTGAAATCTTCCAGCATCAAAAGGTTTAGTTAATAAATCAGCCACATTATCTTCCGTGGCTACCCTATCTGGTTGTATTAAACCTTTCTCAAAGCAATCTCTTATAAAATGATGTCTAATTTCTATGTGTTTGGTTTTAGAATGATGTACAGGATTTTTAATAATGCATAAAGTACTGTTATTGTCTACAAAAATCTTGGTATGCATAAAATTATACCCATAATCCAACAGCTGGTTCTGAATCCATAAGACTTGTCCACAACATGCTGCTGCAGCCACATATTCTGCTTCAGTTGTAGAATTAGCCACCACTGTTTGTTTCTTGCATTGCCAAGATATCAATCTACTCCCAAGAAATTGGCATCCACCAGTTGTGGATTTCCTATCAAACTTGTCACCACCATAGTCACTGTCTGAATATGCAATAAGGTCCAATGGAGAATCTTTTGGGTACCACAAGCCAAGATCTGGATAACATCTTAGGTACCTAAAAATTCTCTTCACAGCAAAAAGGTGACATTCTTTGGGAGTCACTTGATGGCGTGCACAAGCACACACAGCAAACATGATGTCAGGTCTTGAGGCTGTAAGATACATCAATGATCCAATCATTGATCTATAGTGCCTAACATCCACATCCTTTCCAGCTCCAATTTTTCCCCAAGGGTGTTGCCTATCCATAGGAGTGGAAGCCTCCTTCTCATGTGGAGAAAAACCATATTTCTTCAAGATTTCAGCTACATACTTGTCTTGGGAGATGAAGATACCATCTTCTTTCTGCTGAACTTGTAAACCTAGAAAGAAGTTCATCTCACCCATGGCACTCATCTTGAATTTATCTGTCATGAGCTTGGAAAAGTCCTCACTCATTTTTGGATCAGTAGACCCAAAAATGATGTCATCAACATAGACCTGCACAAGCAACACATGTTTTCCTTTCTTCTTTGTAAATAGTGTCTGATCTATGGTGCCCCTCTTGAATCCATTGTCCACCAGATATGTAGACAAGGTACCATACCATGCTCTTGGGGCCTGATGAAGTCCATACATAGCTTTCTTCACTCTATAAACCTTGTCTGGATTCTCAGGATCTTCAAAACCAGGAGGTTGCATGACATATACCTCCTCAACAATTGTGCCATAGAGGAAAGCACTTTTCACATCCATTTGATAAACAGTGAAGTTCATGCAAGAGGCATAAGCTAAGAAAATTCTTATAGCTTCAATTCTTGCAACAGGAGCAAAAACTTCTTCATAATCTATGCCTTCCTCTTGTGTATATCCCTGAGCTACCAAACGTGCCTTGTTTCTGACCACAATGCCTCTTTCATCCTTCTTGTTCCTTAGAACCCATCTTGTCCCAATTGGTCTCACATATCTAGGACAATCAACCAGCTCCCAAACATCCTGTATAGCAAATTGGTGAAGCTCATCCTGCATTGCTTCCACCCAACTTGGTTCTTTGAGAGCATCAAAAATTTTCTTGGGTTCTTCCTGTGACAGAAAACAGGCAAACAAACATGCTTGTACAAGAGGGGTATCAACCTTCTTGTGTATATTGGCAATAAATCCACCAAGACTTTGATGGGATCTTCTTGTCTGAACTGGAGCCATAACATCACCAATGATCTGAGATGTGGGGTGATCCTTTGCTGTGGAAGTGAGAACTCCTCCTTCAAAAAGTCTGGTGTCCTCAACTTCACGCTCCATGTTGCCAATATCTTCTTCCTCAGATTCTTCTTGATCAACAGAAATCTCTTCATGAACATTGGAAGGACCACCTTGTTCAAAATGGGAAGAGAAAAGCTGTGTAAAGGTGTCACCAAAGTCTGAACCTTGTTTGTCAGCATTTGGGCTGACAGCGTTTGAACTGTTGTTGTCAGCGTCTGATCCATCAGCGTCTGAATTGCTCTTGTCAGCGCTTGATTTCCCTTTGTCAGCGTCTGAAGAACCATGCATGTTTGTATTTGGTGGTATCTGGACACCACCATTATCTTTTCTAGAAGCAGTAGTAGCAGCATAATACTCATCTGTCCATATAGGAAGTGTAACATATTCTTTTGTGGGAGATGACTCAACTGCTGGTGGTCCATCCTCCTTAGCAACTTGTATACCTGAAACATTACCAGTTTTCTTTTCCAAAACACTTGAAGTTATCTTCACAATGTCTGGATCAGTAACAGGCATATAATTTAAAGCTCTAGATAAAGGTTCTAAGTCAAACAACCAATTTGGACCACTTTCAGGATCACTAGGTTTACTTTCTAAAAACCTAACATGTACCTTTTCAAGTATACGTTTTTCCTTTTTAATGTAAACCCTATATCCTTTGCTCTGCATTGAATAACCCATGAAGTAGCCTTCATCACCTTTTGAATCAAATTTACCTAGGGCCTCACTAGTTTCTAGAACAACTACATGACATCCAAAAGGCTTTAGAAAACCAATATTTGGCTTCCTTCCCCAAAGTAACTCATAAGGTGTCTTATTATGTATTTTGTTGACCAATGCCCTATTTTGAACATAACAAGCTGTGTTAACAGCTTCAGCCCAAAAGGCTATAGGAAAGTGGGCATCAGCCAACATGGTTCTGGCTGCTTCAATAAGGGTCCTATTCTTCCTTTCAGCAACCCCATTTTGCTGTGGGGTTCTAGCTATGCTAAACTGCCTAGTAATCCCTTTCTTGGCACAAAAATCATCTAGCAACTGATTTCTAAACTCACCCCCATTGTCACTTCTAATAATTTTGACCTCATTACCATTCTTCTTTTCAATCTGGGTAATGAAGTTAATCAGACTTTGGGCAGTTTCACTTTTCTTGGCTAAAAAGAAAGTCCATGTAAACCTGGAAAAATCATCAGTGATAACAAAACAATATGATTTACCCTTCAAACTTTCTATATTAGTTGGACCAAAGAGGTCCATATGCAATAAGTGAAGTGGTTTAGAACTAGAGTGCACCTGTTTAGACCTGAATGAGACCTTGTGCTGTTTGCCCTTAAGACATGCAACACAAGAGTGGTCATTGTGAAAAGCCTTTTCAGGCAAACCATCAACTAAACCAAGCCTCACAAGTCTATTGATATTCTTAAAGTTTATGTGCCCTAATCTCCTGTGCCAAAGATTACTTTCATCTACTGAGGCTTTAGCATACAGACATGACATTTTATTATTTATCTTAATTCCATTAAGATTCACATTATATATGTCTTTATGCCTTGGTGTTCTAAAATCTATGTATTTTTCCTCATGTAGCTTATAATCTTTGCTTAACACCAAGCACTCAGTATCTGTGAAAAGAACCTTATTTTTGTTATCACACACTTGTGATACACTAAACAAATTATAATCCAGTTCTTTTACCAGGAAGACATTCTCAAATCGTAGATTGTTGGTGACAAGGGTTCCTTTTCCTGTGATGGTGCCATAGCCCCCTCCAAAGTATACCTTATCACCATCTTGAATAGGAGAGAAATTAGTCAGATAGTCTTCCTTCCCTGTCATGTGCCTTGAGCATCCACTATCCCAGTATCCATAATCATTGATCTTTTTCTGAATGCCCTGCACATAAAGAAAACACATTAGTTTTCTTTGGGAACCCAAGCCTTGGAAGACTTGGATTCATTTGGTTGTTCAACAAGAACATACTTGGTTCTCATAACAACCCCATTTTCATCCCTGTTTGAATGAAATTCCCAGTTAACCCCAATTGGTGTTGACAATGCCTTTGAAATATAATGGAACCTGTTGCATGTCATAGAAATACCAGTAGAATTAGGGTTTTGGTCTTGTTTTGGTCTCCATGTTAAGCTAGTAGAAGCTTTAGACCTATTTCCCTGTGGTTGCAAATACCTAGGTTTGGCAGTGTGTCTGTCAGCGCTGAAATTTCTCTTGTCAGCGCCCCGATTGCTCTTATCAGCGTTGAACCTAGGGTTTGCTACAGGAACCCATTGCCTATTTGACCAAGTTTTTGACTTTTGAAAAGGTCTTAGGCCTTGTGTGTTAGACCCTCTAGAAAAGAATGGGGCTGGTCTAACAACTTGTGAACTTTTGTTCACAAAGGTATTGGGTCTGACAGTGTTTGACCTATGTTGACTTTTGTCAGCGCTGAAATGGTTCCTATCAGCGTTGACATTGGAAGCGTTGACACATTTGTATGCCAAATGTGAGAAGCTACCACATGTGTAACAAGCTTTTCTAGACATAGTCTTAGGTCTAGAAGCAAAGAAGCCTGTTCCATGATTACTAACTTGGCTTTTTGGTGACCTAGTATTCATATACATCTCTGCATACTTAACACTAGGTTTTCTAACAGTTTGTGGGCCAAGGTCAACAGCTTTGCCAGTGGTAGGGTGTGTGATCTTAATAGGTTTAGGATCATTGGACTCCACAATTGGTATCATGTTTGGTGTGGGCTCATTTGGACTTTCACACAACAACCCTCCCTTAACAAACAAGGTGTGGTTAGCTTTCTTCCACTCATCTAGGTCAGTCAGTTTTTGCTTGTATTCCTCAACTGGGGAAGTCACTCTAGGTGGAGGAATGAATTCCTCCTCTTGGCATTCTGGCAAGCCAGTCCAAGATAAGTCCTTTGATTGGACACCATAGAAATCCCCAGCTGGTGGTGGAACACCAGTATAATTATTCATCCCAATCCCACTCATATCCTTAGAGTCTCTTTGTTTACTAACACACTCTCCTAGGGATTGTGTGGCCTTATCAAATCTCTGGATTTTAAGACTCACATTATCTTTATTTTTGTTAGCCTCCTCTAACTGAGCTATCAAATCAAGATTAACCCTATTTACTATATCTTGAACATCTTTACTCTGATGTAACTCATGTTTTAAGATATTTATTTGATCCTTTAAATCAAACTCCATTTTCTTATACTCAGCTACTGTCTTTTCTGTTTGGGTAAGAGCAATTTGATAATTATATACTTTGCATCTTTCAGTACTTGCCTCATCTAATAATTTAACTATCTCTTGATTTAGTTTTTCAGTATTTAAACGACAACCCTTAGAACAGAAAGCATCATCATATACCTCATTGTCTGATGAAGAGGAGGAGTGTGCCATGAGAGCATATTCAGCATGCTCTTCTTTAACTTCAGCAACCAAAGCTCTGTCCTCTTCCTCATTCTTAGCCATCCAGCTCCAGTCCCATTCACCAACACCATCAATTTGTTGAACAGCAACCATGGCCTTGGGATCTGGGCTCTTAATCATTTGGCTTGAAGGCTTCCCAGCATCAGATCTTCTTGGAGATCTACATTCCCTCATAAAGTGCCCCATCCTATGACAGTTGTAGCACTCAACCTTGGACTTGTCAAATCCAGCAACATCCTTAGCATTAAAGGTCATCTTCTTCTTGAACCTTTTATTAAACCTGTTTGCTCTTAAACTTACAAGAGCCATAGTCCACTTGATGTCCATCTCTTCCAATTGTTCATCACTTATCTGCTCAAGATCTTCATATGTAATCCTTGAATCACTGGGCAAAGAAGCAATGAATGCACACACAGTATCTAGATCAAAACCAGCAGGCTTAATTCTATCAGTGCCATGATTGTGTGTGTCAGCGCTTGAGTATAAAGCGTTGACAGGATATGATCCAGCGCTGACAGACTGAGATCCAGCGTTGACACATTGAGATCCAGTAGCTGGATGTCCATAGAAGTTCATGGAATCAAATTGGCCTTCACTTTTTGAGAAGAAGGCCATGTTACTACTGGAAGATTTATTATCACTATCCAATTGCCATTCATTCTCCAACAGTCTTAGTTTGTTGAAGATGTCATCAAACCTGGAGGTCTTGTGGGTGTTATTGACAAGAATGGATCTTGTCTCAATCTTCCATACATCACCAAGGCTTTTGAGAAAAGTAGCATTCAATTCAGGGTCATCAATCTGTGTTCCCATGAAGGAAAGTTGACTTGTGATGTCAAGAAGTCTACTTCTCACACTGCTGAGATTTTCATTGGGTTGAGCTTTAAAGACAGCATACTCATGCAAGAGTTGCTTCTTCTTTTCTTCTTTTGTGTCAGCATTGCCACCATGTGCTACTTCAAGAGCTTCCCAAAGCTCTTTTGCAGACTCAAAGCGTTTGTACTTGTGCTGATTCTCATGACCTAGGGCGTGTTTCAAGATGTTCAAGATTTTCATGTCCACCCTCTTCTTGGCTATATCTTCAACAGCTACAGCTCTCCCATCTCCAGGCTTTTCCATCTTATCAGCTTCAGGACAATTAGGAACAGCTGTTCTTGTGGCAATTGCAGCAGCAATCTTTGCTGCTTTGTCGAATGTGTTCCCATATTCGACAATCTCCCAAAGAGTGTAGTCATGAATAGCTATATATTGCTCAAAATTTGACTTCCAAAGCTCAAAGTTCCTGGCATCAAACATGGGAATTTTGATACTAGGATTTGAGGAGTTGTTTTGTAGCAAAGCAGCAGGTTGATCTGTGCCAGACATGATGTTTTTAGGGTTTTGAGAATTTTAGGGTTTTTAGGGTTTTTGGTGTTTTAGGGTTCTTGCGTTACTTAAAGATCAAAAGTTTCTCAAGAAGCTCTGATACCACTTGTTGATCCCAAACTTAGATCGATTAAGCTTTGTGTATACGATATTAAATCAAGTACTACACGTAGAGAAACCTTTGCTTATGAATAAAGTAACAAAGTGTTATGCGGAATTAACACTTGATCTAAAACACAAAGATGTTAAACAAACTTTCACTTGTATTAGAATAAACGAACTTGATTACAATGAAAGAGTTTAACTTGCGAATACTTATGAAAACTTATATTAAACATTAACCTAAAAGACCTTCTTTTATAGATTAAGAAGTCTTGTACAATAAGCTACGAATCAACTATTCTAGGTAAAGATATACATAGAAAATACATTGTCGTCTCTATCCTTACTAGAAGTATTCTAGAATATAATAAACGTGTGGCTCACATCTTCCATCAGTGCTTGTCTTCATTCTGTCAACGCTTGACTTTAACTTGTCAACGCTTATGCTATCAGCGCTCACTTTGCTCTTGTCAACGCTTGAGTTGTTCTTGTCAGCGTTCAAGTGATCTGGCCTTAATTTATTCCCAACAAGGATGAGGATGAGAATGATGATGATGATGGTAATGATGATGATGATGATGAGGATGAAGATGAGGATGAAGAAGAGGACGAGGATGAAGATAGTGATGGGGATGATGATGATAAAGGAGATAAAAAGGGTGATGATGATGATGAGGTTGAGGATGAAGATACATATAGAAATGAAGACGAGGATGAGGACGAAGAAGAGGACGAAGATGAGGATAGTGATGGGGATGATGATGATGATGGCAATGGTGATGGTGATGGTGATAGTAAGGGTGAAGGAAATGGTAAAAATGATGGTAATGATGATGATGGCAAGGGAGGTGATACCGATAAAAATGACGATGTTGAGGGATCTGATAAAAGTGAAGAGAGAGAGGAAGAAAGTAATGCTGGAAATAAAGAAAAAGTTGATGATGAGGAGAAAATGGGGAGTGATGTTGAGGAGGATAATCCAAACAATAGTGGAAAGAATGGTGATGATACGGCTAAAGATGATTCGTAAGAGACATCTAACCTTCACATCCAGAAAATCACTCTGGAATCCATTTCCCAAGACACAGGTAAGTCTACTAAACTGGTTCATACTACTATTTCACCAATAGAACCTATAGAACCTACGCTTGAAGACAAACCTCCAACGTCTGTGGAACATCAATCTCCACCTCCCACAATAGTTCAGCATTACATCGATATGGATATTGAAGACACAAATCAACCAGATCCTGAATTTGCTGATACTGTCAACATAGACGAGAATATATCAGAGCAACCGTGGCTTACACAAGCAGCAACCGCACGTAAATTCTTTGATAAAGACAAGGAAGATTTTACACAACTTCTCAATAATCCAATCGACTTCTCTGGATTCCTAGTGCACGAATATGGAGTACCTACCGTGCATCCAAATGAACTCCAAAGGATACTTAAAGATTCGAACTTTTGGGTCAGTACGAAGATCGGCAAAGATGTGGGCGAATATCATACCAATGAACTCTTGAAAGCTATGAAATCGACGGCTTCAGGTGATCAAACTCCAGTACTACGTCCATTAACCGCTGCTGTCATCCCCGCATCCAGGGATCTTTCAATAGATTACTTTGTCAGCCATGATTTTGACTACCTACATAAAGGCGCGAATAAGTTTGTGACATCTTTAACTATGGGCAAGGCAGTACATTTGGAGGATATACCTTGGATTGAGAACAAAGTCACTGAGCTTTAGAGTCAAGTAGTAGTTCCTTCATACGATCCATACGCAGAACTTGGCATCTCTCACTGGGGTAGAAAGAAGAAGTTAGTTTACAACTACTTCAACTGTCCTAAACCCGGTACCCTCATAATTTCAGACCGTCGAATTAAAAGTATTCAGGGAGGTACCATTGATCAGATTTTCGGGTATCCTTACTTAAGGGAAATCAGGTCCAAACGTGAAGACGATAAAGTATACACGGTCAGTGAAGGTGCACTCCAGTATCTTCGTCCTGGAGATATCGAAGATCTTCTACTTGTGATGACTCAAGACAAAGTTCCTCACCTAACTTCTAAACTTGTGACAGTCCGTCATTTTATGATTGATATTTTATTCTCAAATATTATTTGAAAATATTATTTTAATGATACAATATGAACTCACATATTTTTGGGAAGAAATTTGGATTTACGTCTTGAAGTAGCATCGACTACGTTTAAACCGGAGGATTCTACGTTACGTGCTTACGTTTACATACACCGTCTTTGGTGGCAGTCCGACATTTCAGAAAATAAATTTATCTGTGAATATTATTTTGGAACTTTAAATTTGTGTTGGTTCATAAACTCACAAATTTACGAGAAGAGACTAGGACTTGCAATTTTATTTTAACGTCCTTTACGACTAAACCGGAAACCTTAGGATTACGTATTTACGTTTTCGAACTCCGTTTTTGATGAAACAATTTTTATTGGATTCATTTTGTGACGTCGATTCATAATTTATAAAAACGTTTTTCGTAAAACGACCCGAGGGCACGCAAATCGAGGAAACTAGAATCGAGGAATACCCGTAAACTAGTGAGATGGGACAAAATACATTGTCCCACCCCACTAGCTTACATGGGGCGGCCAAAAACTTACCAACACCATAAGGTGTCATTTACTTAGCAAGTAACTAACACATGTCCACTTTAGCTTCATGTGTAAGCTTACCAACACACAAAACCACCAAACCAAACTAACAAACTCATTTCTCACCATGCAAACCACTTCAAACACACACAATCCTCTCTTCCTTCTCTATGTATGCCGTCCCATATAGCCTCCAAAACACCACCTTCATATGATTTTTAACCACAAAATCCTATGTTATTTACACCTATGTTGAAGCCACTTCAAAACCCTATTGATTGGTGGTACTTATAACATCCATGGAGGAGTTTTCATGGTGTCATAAGGCTGATTTTCCACAAGGAGTTCATGGAGCATGGTGGTCTTGAAGATGGTCATGGTTGTCTACAAGTTTCTCCATCTAAAACCATGCCAAACTCATAACCTACATCAAGTTGGTGGTATAAAGATTGTCCTCCTCATCTTCTTGTTATTTTTGGTTATGTAATCATGTATTTATTTCCTATTGTATATATTTATGATGATTATATGATGATAAAAATGTTATGTGGGGATTTGTTGTTAATAATCATGGATAAAAAGGTGAAAACCCATAAGAAACAAGGTTAAAATGTTGGTTAAATTTGATGGCTGTATAAAACAGTAAAGAAGTAAGTCATGAACTGATAAAATGATGAAGTAGGATGGATTTACAGTAAGCTATGGGTCTTGTACACATGTGAGAGTTGGCCATGCAATGGAATCAAAATAATGAGTGAGATATGATCAAAACAAGTTTAGGGTATAAATCTGAAGTTACTGTTTTGGACGATTTTTAGAAAAAACTTAAAGGATGATTCAACAGTAGCTATAGAAGAGTTAAATGTAGAAAATATCATGTAGTTTATGTGATAAAAATTTGAGCTTCTATCTCCATGTAGAACTCAAGATATGGCATTTTTGGTGAAGATGAAGTTAAAAATCAGATTTTTGGAAATTAAAGAATAATACTATTATATAAGCACTCACATTTTAATATATAAAATGTAAAATAAAAACCCACTAACTTATAAAACTTATTTATATAAATATATAAAAGGTGTAATAAGTGTATAAATGATAAAAATGGTAACTTGTTAAGTCTTATAAGTTATAAAACTATAAACATGATTTTTACGACTTTTTCGGCTATTGCCGTAAAATTAACGTTTTTGTTAAATAAAACTTAGATGGTTGGACCCGTCTAATGAAAACTTTATAAAACTTATATACTGATATATAGACATATATAACAAGTAAAAACCGATAAAACCCGAACTATAGGGCATACGGACATTAACGGGCTAAGTAAACATATTGGACTAATACTTGGACTAATAATTGGACTAAATAAGATATAAACTTGTAAAAAGAAATTATTGGGCTTAACCCATTTAGGCACAACTTGGAAAGTATACATACTGATAATATAGGTACAAAATGAATTAAAATAAGTTAAATAACTTATAATAAGCTTATTGGACTTAAGACACGCAAACGGGTAATACTGGTAAACTAATATAAAAGTTATCGACATATAACACTAAAAGGAGTAAACGAGAATATGTAAACCCACTTGATCATCATATGTATATAATCATCATATGTATACATAATTGTTATTTTATAAAGTCATTGGACATGAGTCTAAGACGAAGTATTATTTGTTTAGGTTTCCGTGATTGAAGCACGTACCGTACGTCCGAATTGCCGACAACCCGCTTTCCCACATCAACGTGAGTTCATAGCCTCGCACTCTTTTAAATGTTTTGTAAATGCTTTATAAACCCGCGAGGGAGATAACATGTTAGTTCTTATAAAAGTTTGGACACCATTTGTCCCGATTGTTTGTTTATTGATTTTGGACCCGAATGATTGAATGACCCGATTGTATGACCCGATAAATGATTAATGGACCCGATAGATGAAATTAAATGGATTATTAAAGTTAGGTTATGTCACTAAAAGTCCCATTAGCATGAATTGTGAACTACCGGGAGTTGGTAGACGCTTATGCATTTAATAGTACTATTTGGGGACGATCACCCCAGTTCGCGCCTTGACGGTTGATCCCCGTCGTGCCACATTGATTGCTAAGCGAATTAATGTATGAGAAGATTTCAATAGCGTGACCTTTGTGACGACACGCTACTTTAGATGGGCAAAATTGGTATCGGGTTAGCTACCCGTTGTTGGCTTAGTAAGGTAACAATGTCATGCGGCTTATAATAATCCGAATTAACAAAATAATAATAGACGCTCCGAATTACGATGTATTGCCTGACTAGCAATACAGGGTCATACTATTGATATTATGTTTGTATTTTGGTTTTCATAACCATATTCATATAACGGTTTTTATTTGATTTTACACAACGTCATAAGACGTATTGTATGATGTTTTTACGACATTGGCTCGTATTATGATTTTTACGGCAAATGCCTATATTATGATTTTCGATAAGGATTTGTATAAAATGATTTTAGCTGTTTTATGGCCTATCAAAACGATTTGTACAAAATGATTTTCAGTAATACTTTTATACTGATATTATATTGATGGAATTTATTAAACTCTATGAATTCACTCGGCGTTATCGCTGACCTTTTCTTTTAACATGTTTTATCTCAGGTACTTGAAGGTAATTCTCGGGAAGACAACAAGAATTCATGGCCCGCACTTAAACAATATTTTTTCCATTCAAATACTTTGCAAAACTTTGTATGAAATGTAATGACTTGGGACCGATGTAACTTTGTTATTTATGAATAGAAATGATTTATTATTAAACGACGCGATTTTTATGCGTTGTCTATGATGTGAGTAATGTGCTATCCCGTAACACCAACTAGTCTTCCGCTGTATTGAGTTGTATAAATTTGGGGGTGTTACAGTTTGGTACCAGAGCTCTCGTTATAGAGAACGAAAGATTTTTAAAACTAAGGTTTTGAATAAAACTTTTCAAAATCTTTTAACTATAAACATTTTTCTAAAATGTCTAAAAATCTTTTGACTATAACGGTGCCGAAGAATTCCCGAGTTACCGACAAGGCCAAGACTGAGAAGTGTTATTTTAATATATATATATATATATATATATAACTTGGATTATATATATATATGATGTAATTTTATTACATGATTGTTTGATGATTAATTTGATTTTTATACGAGGTATTTATACGACGTAGATTGTCACAAGTAACCCTAAATCCCCTAGTAAATTAGTCGAAGCTATTCTCGTAGGAATTCTAGCTATCCAAGATCTAAACCAAGTTGTGGATATTTATGATCCCAACAAATGGTTAATATTCGTAGAAATGTAGATATTAGTTGATTGTGATATTGAAAAAGAATTGGCGAGATTAAATCTGATATCGATGTCATGACGATCTTTTCTTATAGAGTGGAGTTTGACAAAACGTTACCACCTAGAAAGATGTCATCTGATTCATTGTCACCCAATTCTTAAATTGAAATCGAAAGGGTGAATGTTGCACTTGAGGCTGTTATTGGAACCATTACCCAAAAGCCTCATGCCACTAATACCTTACCGAGAAGTCTAGTTGAATGATCAAGTCATTTCATATTAATGACTCATTTGATAATTGTTATTGTAAGAGATATAGGATTGGAAATTAAGTGTTGATTCATATTGAGATTGTATTGCCTTTACAAGGCCGAAGAATAAGGTTGAAGTATTGGAGAATGAAGTAGGATATCGAATTGAGTATAAAATTGGTTGAAACTTGAATAAAGTAAAATTTAACTCGTATAGAATATGAGATTATTAATAGAAGTCGTTAAGTTTTGTGATTGAATTATAAGGTTTTAATTGATTGTTAGTTCGTGTTAAGGGTTGTTCCTAGGCCATTGTTCACTAATGAGGATGCCCAGTGTCCAATAAATAAATCGAAGAAATCTTCTTCTGAATTGAGACCGATGGATCTTCCGGGACCGGCGGGACACCTAATGACTCTTGTAGATTAGTATTCATTGTGGTATCTTTTAAAAATAATCCCTAACTTAACTGTGACATCAGTTGGTAGGATGAGTTCTGAGAATTGTATGACATAGTGACACGTATTGTGTTACGGTACAATTTTGACTTGTTTGTGATTAATGAGAAAGACTACCTTTGATTGCTAAATTCTACATGTATCGATGTTATCTATCTTTTATTGCTTCATCCTAATGATCGCATTAGTGATGTAACCATTGAACAAGTACTCATCTCGATTTGAGTTACGTTGTGGATTATTCTCTTTGTATTCCTGAGTGCCATCGAGATCATGAACCTCATGATTAATTGGCTAAGCTCATTTCCTATCATATCGTAGTTAATTCTTGGTGAACAAGCTTTCATCACTCTTTTGCAGATCACACATTGTTTTTATAAAGTTGAAACGGTATCCTTTGAGAAAAATTGAATTTTCATCACTATAAGGATTATTCATAGTGAGATTTATAAGTGATTGTTATTTGAATGAAGTTGTTTATAAAACACTTTGGAAAACCTTATTGTTTTTATAACAAGGAAAATATTTGTAAATTTATTCTTGATTCTTATCTAAGAGTTAAGCATGAAAATGTTTTTTATTATAAACATGATGATAAAATTTTGACGAACTGAGTATTGCATCGTTAATCTTGAAATTGTATATAGTTGCGCGCCTACATACAATTTGGAATGGACCATGCAAGACTGATTAGTAGTCACCATAAAACTGATTAATAAACACTACATTTTCGTTGAAGATTGTGAAAGATTAAATTTTATGAGATCTGCAAGAAGTGAAAAATAAGGACATAGTGTTAGGGACACCTACATATGTTCCTGTAGCATCTATTCTTCTGAGTTGAATTTACTCATCTGTGGAAATTGTCTTACTTGACAATTGACAATTCTTTCTTGTCCAATTCTCCTGTAGTGAGACTCTTAGGAAAAGTATCTGATTACCGAGTGTTGATACCCGACTGGATGTATCGACGTTCTTATCATTTCTTTTGATTTGATTTCATTTGAATGACCTGGGTAACGATCCGAGGAGCTTTCGAATGCGTACTCAAATTATGAAAACATGGGATATATTCATATTTGTTAAATGTTTTCATTTGTACCTGATTTGAAATTCTCTCGCATAGATTATGCGTTGACCTTACTCTTTTAGTAGTAGTTGTGTATCCTAATATCCCTGAATTTGTGAAGGATTATGAATTATTATTAGTCTTTTGAGAAGTTCACATCTTATCGACGGCAATGAAACTGAAAAGTTGATAATGCCGGTAGAATGGATTGATTGATTATGACATGACGACATTGTCTTAGTTAATGGGAACTCGAGTAGAATTCCCTAAATGATAAGATGTTGATTATCAAAAGTAATATAAATAATTCTCGATGGATGATCATATCCTGTATTTAGACTTGAGATTATACCGTGAATGGTTGTGAACTAGTTATAGATATTATAATATAGAAAGAATCTAATATGAATTTATTAAAAGATGATAATGTTATCTGAAGCCTTAGTAAGTATTTGTTGGTAAATTACCTAGACTTTCGCCATTAAGGCAAGTCAAAATTAGTATTGATTATATTCCCGGTGCTGCACTTGTGGCGTGTGCACTGTACGTCAGCACCATCTGAATTTAAGGAATTACCGTACAACTGAGAAAGTTGTCGGAGAAAGATTTTATTATACCAAGCCTGTCATCCTGAAGAGCTATGGTGTTATCTTTCCTTATATTAGATTACAGTGACTGAGTAAATTGACAATCGAAAACGATATCCATAACTCGAAATGGAAGAATTGTTCGATCATTTACAAGGTTCTAGCAAATTTGATCCATAGCATGGTTATCATCAACTTCGCATTTGCGAAAGAGATTATCTATTCCAATCACTACATCCGGTGCTTGTAATGAACATTATAAGTTTCACGTGATGTCGTTTGGATTGACCAATGCACATGTAGTATTCATAAATTTGGTGAATCACGTGTGTAGGCTGTAAATTGATAAATTCATGCTTGAGATCATTAAGGACCATTTGTTTGTTTATAAGAATAAGAATGAGTTAATAATTATTTATAGATTGCCCTGAATTGGCCGAACGATAAAAACCTGAATTAACACATAATTAAAGACTTGAACCTTTACATGATTTGACTATGTGATTAAAAGGATAATGGAATATAAATTGACTCTTCAAAATTAAGAGCCCTTTTAAGACTTTGGATTTTACCAAAAAGAATTGGAAATATGTTTTGACGAATGTCTTAACCAAGGATTTTAAAGGGATTATTCCCTTATACACAAACCATTTAACTAAACTTCTGTTTAGGGGTAAATGTTTGTGTATACCTCAAGATAACCTAAGAGGGATTGAGGAAACCCATTTTAACCAAAATTTGAAATTTGAAACGATAATTTACGTTTTTCCAAACTAAGAAAATTTTGACCACGGTATAAACAAAGGTTTTTTTTTTTCGAACATTTACGAATCTTATTAATTATTTTCGATAAATCAACAAAAATCTTGTTAATTAAATTCAAATTTATTTTGAATATTTTATATAATTGGTCGAACTAAGAAATTTAAAATCTTTACGTTTACATTTCATAAAAATTGAATACTTATTATTTAATTAATTATAATAATTATCGACGCTTTAAACGTTAGATTGAGTAAAAACTGATAAAAATGATGGATGAGACGAAACTGAAACTTAGAAAATATGCAGAAAGGTGAACGTAACTACTGACGCATAATATAGAAAGAATATCTGAGTAAATTATGAACATGATAATTATATCATCATGAGAGATGAATATAGATACTGACATATTATATAAAAAGGATAAAGAACCAATTAGGATATATTCCTTAATAATGAAGGTGCAAAATAAATTGCCAAACGATATAAAAATAAACGATAATTGTAAGAAGGATAATATAAATAGTGAATGGGTTCGCGTCTAATGTGAACCATTAGAATTGAGAAGCCGATAGCGTTAAATGCATAAAAGGCCACTGGTGGTTGTATAACTATGGAGATAGTGAGATATAGTTATGTTGGAATTTGTAAGTATAAGTATTCTATTTACGTCATTTATGACTAAAAGTATCTTTGTCTGAAGAGGTTGTACTGATGGGAATTATGAAGGCAGACATCGCCTCATTCATTAGTAAACGTTTAGCTATTGCAAAGGTCATCATCTGAATTTAATTCGATTTGGGTCATCGTCGACAGACTGACCAAATCTGCTAATATCATTCTCGCTAATGATAAATGCAAAAGAGTTATGTAAACATAGCGTGCCTGTATCGATCATCTATATCAAGATCCTCGCTTCGCATCGAATTTCTAGAGATTTGCTCTGAAATCATTGAGAACGAACCTTGATGAGAATACTATGTACCATCCCAAATCGAAGGGACGAGGTAAAGTAACGATACAGAGTAATATAAGTGTTGTTGTATGTTTGAATGAATGACCTTTGGTAATAGACCGTATAATCGTTTTCCTTTGGGGAGATTACCATTGATAATCATCGTATTAGGACTGAGATCGAATCTTGTTAGGATCTAAATCTTAGAGCATCCGTAAGCAGGAGTTGTGATGAAGACATCCGACATACACCCATTGTGAGTTGGACATGTCTCTTAGGTTTAAGGTTTCCTATGATGGCGAACCTATCCTTGCAAAATACCCGACCCGCGAGATCTGAAATGATTGTTGAAATTAGGACTTGATTATTAACCGCCGATAGTAGGCAAGAGATTATGTGAATGTGAAATGTAGATCTTGAAGTGCCAAATGGGTAGCGAAGTTATGCCACAATTTTTAAAACTTGGACAAAGGAATTCATGATCTGACAAATCATGGGATATAAGTCCCCGTTGTATGGGACCATTGAGATGATATAAAAGATTGGTTTGAAAGGCATATAAGCTGGATCTACCCTAGGACTTCAAAGACTGCGTGAAATATGTTTCGTATATCGAACTTGATGGAATATCTATCAAGTGAGAATCTGATTAATCTTAGTAGAGCTTAGATCGGCGAAAAGTTGCATTCATCAAAAACCCGTGAACATCATGGATAGAGAAAGTAAGTCAACATTAAGCCTGATCTTATTCCCGTAGTTATGTTTGATGAAACTCGCGTATTGTAATGAATTGCACTTGTGAGAAAAGACCGAATGTGGAGGAAATACCCACATGGCTTTAACTCTATAAGAAGCGAGTAGTAAGGTAAGATGATCTTTGAGGACAAAGATCCTGTTTAGGGGTAAATGCTGTGACAATCCGTCATTTTATGATTGATATTTTATTCTCAAATATTATTTGAAAATATTATTTTAATGATACAATATGAACTCACATATTTTTGGGAAGAAATTTGGATTTACGTCTTGAAGTAGCATCGACTACGTTTAAACCGGAGGATTCTACGTTACGTGCTTACGTTTACATACACCGTCTTTGGTGGCAGTCCGACATTTCAGAAAATAAATTTATCTGTGAATATTATTTTGGAACTTTAAATTTGTGTTGGTTCATAAACTCACAAATTTACGAGAAGAGACTAGGACTTGCAATTTTATTTTAACGTCCTTTACGACTAAACCGGAAACCTTAGGATTACGTATTTACGTTTTCGAACTCCGTTTTTGATGAAACAATTTTTATTGGATTCGTTTTGTGACGTCGATTCATAATTTATAAAAACGTTTTTCGTAAAACGACCCGAGGGCACGCAAATCGAGGAAACTAGAATCGAGGAATACCCGTAAACTAGTGAGATGGGACAAAATACATTGTCCCACCCCACTAGCTTACATGGGGCGGCCAAAAACTTACCAACACCATAAGGTGTCATTTACTTAGCAAGTAACTAACACATGTCCACTTTAGCTTCATGTGTAAGCTTACCAACACACAAAACCACCAAACCAAACTAACAAACTCATTTCTCACCATGCAAACCACTTCAAACACACATAATCCTCTCTTCCTTCTCTATGTATGCCGTCCCATATAGCCTCCAAAACACCACCTTCATATGATTTTTAACCACAAAATCCTATGTTATTTACACCTATGTTGAAGCCACTTCAAAACCCTATTGATTGGTGGTACTTATAACATCCATGGAGGAGTTTTCATGGTGTCATGAGGCTGATTTTCCACAAGGAGTTCATGGAGCATGGTGGTCTTGAAGATGGTCATGGTTGTCTACAAGTTTCTCCATCCAAAACCATGCCAAACTCATAACCTACATCAATTTGGTGGTATAAAGATTGTCCTCCTCATCTTCTTGTTATTTTTGGTTATGTAATCATGTATTTATTTCCTATTGTATATATTTATGATGATTATATGATGATAAAAATGTTATGTGGGGATTTGTTGTTAATAATCATGGATAAAAAGGTGAAAAACCATAAGAAACAAGGTTAAAATGTTGGTTAAATTTGATGGCTGTATAAAACAGTAAAGAAGTAAGTCATGAACTGATAAAATGATGAAGTAGGATGGATTTACAGTAAGCTATGGGTCTTGTACACATGTGAGAGTTGGCCATGCAATGGAATCAAAATAATGAGTGAGATATGATCAAAACAAGTTTAGGGTATAAATCTGAAGTTACTGTTTTGGACGATTTTTAGAAAATACTTAAAGGATGATTCAACAGTAGCTATAGAAGAGTTAAATGTAGAAAATATCATGTAGTTTATGTGATAAAAATTGGAGCTTCTATCTCCATGTAGAACTCAAGATATGGCATTTTTGGTGAAGATGAAGTTAAAAATCAGATTTTTGGAAATTAAAGAATAATACTATTATATAAGCACTCACATTTTAATATATAAAATGTAAAATAAAAACCCACTAACTTATAAAACTTATTTATATAAATATATAAAAGGTGTAATAAGTGTATAAATGATAAAAATGGTAACTTGTTAAGTCTTATAAGTTATAAAACTATAAACATGATTTTTACGACTTTTTCGGCTATTGCCGTAAAATTAACGTTTTTGTTAAATAAAACTTAGATGGTTGGACCCGTCTAATGAAAACTTTATAAAACTTATATACTGATATATAGACATATATAACAAGTAAAAACCGATAAAACCCGAACTATAGGGCATACGGACATTAACGGGCTAAGTAAACATATTGGACTAATACTTGGACTAATAATTGGACTAAATAAGATATAAACTTGTAAAAAGAAATTATTGGGCTTAACCCATTTAGGCACAACTTGGAAAGTATACATACTGATAATATAGGTACAAAATGAATTAAAATAAGTTAAATAACTTATAATAAGCTTATTGGACTTAAGACACGCAAACGGGTAATACTGGTAAACTAATATAAAAGTTATCGACATATAACACTAAAAGGAGTAAACGAGAATATGTAAACCCACTTGATCATCATATGTATATAATCATCATATGTATACATAATTGTTATTTTATAAAGTCATTGGACATGAGTCTAAGACGAAGTATTATTTGTTTAGGTTTCCGTGATTGAAGCACGTACCGTACGTCCGAATTGCCGACAACCCGCCTTCCCACATCAACGTGAGTTCATAGCCTCGCACTCTTTTAAATGTTTTGTAAATGCTTTATAAACCCGCGAGGGAGATAACATGTTAGTTTTTATAAAAGTTTGGACACCATTTGTCCCGATTGTTTGTTTATTGATTTTGGACCCGAATGATTGAATGACCCGATTGTATGACCCGATAAATGATTAATGGACCCGATAGATGAAATTAAATGGATTATTAAAGTTAGGTTATGTCACTAAAAGTCCCATTAGCATGAATTGTGAACTACCGGGAGTTGGTAGACGCTTATGCATTTAATAGTACTATTTGGGGACGATCACCCCAGTTCGCGCCTTGACGGTTGATCCCCGTCGTGCCACATTGATTGCTAAGCGAATTAATGTATGAGAAGATTTCAATAGCGTGACCTTTGTGACGACACGCTACTTTAGATGGGCAAAATTGGTATCGGGTTAGCTACCCGTTGTTGGCTTAGTAAGGTAACAATGTCATGCGGCTTATAATAATCCGAATTAACAAAATAATAATAGACGCTCCGAATTACGATGTATTGCCTGACTAGCAATACAGGGTCATACTATTGATATTATGTTTGTATTTTGGTTTTCATAACCATATTCATATAACGGTTTTTATTTGA
This sequence comes from Glebionis coronaria, assembly GCA_025667525.1. Lineage (NCBI taxonomy): Eukaryota > Viridiplantae > Streptophyta > Magnoliopsida > Asterales > Asteraceae > Glebionis > Glebionis coronaria. The sequence goes on from CM046877.1 coordinate 500,008,745, forward strand.
TTTTACACAACGTCATAAGACGTATTGTATGATGTTTTTACGACATTGGCTCGTATTATGATTTTTACGGCAAATGCCTATATTATGATTTTCGATAAGGATTTGTATAAAATGATTTTAGCTGTTTTATGGCCTATCAAAACGATTTGTACAAAATGATTTTCAGTAATACTTTTATACTGATATTATATTGATGGAATTTATTAAACTCTATGAATTCACTCGGCGTTATCGCTGACCTTTTCTTTTAACATGTTTTATCTCAGGTACTTGAAGGTAATTCTCGGGAAGACAACAAGAATTCATGGCCCGCACTTAAACAATATTTTTTCCATTCAAATACTTTGCAAAACTTTGTATGAAATGTAATGACTTGGGACCGATGTAACTTTGTTATTTATGAATAGAAATGATTTATTATTAAACGACGCGATTTTTATGCGTTGTCTATGATGTGAGTAATGTGCTATCCCGTAACACCAACTAGTCTTCCGCTGTATTGAGTTGTATAAATTTGGGGGTGTTACAGTTTGGTACCAGAGCTCTCGTTATAGAGAACGAAAGATTTTTAAAACTAAGGTTTTGAATAAAACTTTTCAAAATCTTTTAACTATAAACATTTTTCTAAAATGTCTAAAAATCTTTTGACTATAACGGTGCCGAAGAATTCCCGAGTTACCGACAAGGCCAAGACTGAGAAGTGTTATTTTAATATATATATATATATATATATATAACTTGGATTATATATATATATGATGTAATTTTATTACATGATTGTTTGATGATTAATTTGATTTTTATACGAGGTATTTATACGACGTAGATTGTCACAAGTAACCCTAAATCCCCTAGTAAATTAGTCGAAGCTATTCTCGTAGGAATTCTAGCTATCCAAGATCTAAACCAAGTTGTGGATATTTATGATCCCAACAAATGGTTAATATTCGTAGAAATGTAGATATTAGTTGATTGTGATATTGAAAAAGAATTGGCGAGATTAAATCTGATATCGATGTCATGACGATCTTTTCTTATAGAGTGGAGTTTGACAAAACGTTACCACCTAGAATCGGAACTTGGAATATTTTATTTGAACGAAACAGACTTCATGCAATACATGAGACTTACAGAACTACACAAATTCAGTGACAGAACTCTTAAACATGTTCGTGATAAGCTGTTACATCTCAATTCCAAACAACCCCTTCCAGAAGTGAAGTATGAATGGAAAGGTAAGTTCATTAAGAGTGCCAAATATTAATCAAGAAGATATAGGAGAAGTTAAGGGAACGACGATTGATCTGAAGTTTAGAAATTCGTGGGTGGCAGACCGTATGGAGCTCACCACAGGTTAATGGAACGATCTATTTAACGTGACGATCGTACTATATCAGGTCAACTCCATAAAATTATTTGTGAATATGTATATATTGTGCATAATAGGCTTTTGTGGCATGTTGTAGTGTAAAAGTATGATATTTTTCAAGAATTTCTCACAAGATTCTAAATCTTTCAAAATATATCGTACTCGACTACAACTAACCCTCGTTAGATTGAGGGGGAGCTTTAATATGTTCTATGGCCAACAAACGATTTCATTTTTACCCAAAGACCATTTAATCCATTAATATCCAAAATATTAAGGGTTAACATTTTGGATAAGGGGAGAAAACGGGATTTATGAGACTTGTAAATATACATGGCTAAAAATGAAAAAAAAATTAATGGAAAATCCAACTTAATATGTGTTATGTACATGTTAAGGGGGAGCATTTTGATGTTAAAAACACTAAAGGTACAAAACATTTAATATTTATATCACAAGTACCTTAGTGAGTTTTAAGGAATTTTCATTGTGACGTGTACTTACCCAAAACACACTTAATTCACGACGGTTGTGGTGACAATAGGGGGTAGGATTAAGTATTAGTCCAACGATTCTTCCATAACCGGAGGAATCTTCTCGAGGACAATTCCATAGTTAGAAAATAGTAGTCCTTAGGATAGATGGAGAATGGATTCTGAACGTAGTAGAATGCCGACCAAGTACTGATGCTAGCACTGGAACAATCACAACAAACTGCTAGTGATGATGTATTGGTAAGCATTGAAGGGGTTGAAGAATGAAAAAGAAATGTAAAGAAAGAAGCCCTCCTTACAACTTAGGTTGAAACTGGGTCAACACATCTTGAAGACGATAAAGTATCATGGACCCAGTGATGCGATGCACAACCCCTCCCAGCTAACTCATATATCTCTCAAAAGATATTTGTTTTAATGTCACGAAGTTCAACACGTTATCTATCGGTTTATTCTCTCCGAATAAACTGATATTGAAAAGGTGGTAATCCTCTCCAGCCTCCGCTCACCAAATCAAAATGCACTATTGAGTCTAGAGCCATGAGATCATCAAAAGTCTCATTGGACACTTTTCAAAACAAGAAAGATTTTTTATGAGTCCTACGTAATATTCTTGCAATATTGCCAGAACATCCGAGTGATATGAAAGTATTACAATGAAGATGGAAATCCTGCTTGAGCCAACATCAAACAAGCTCATGGTAGGTGACACGTGCGGTTCTTTTAGAGCCAATCTTGTGATAACTGGAAAGAAATGATGGTTTGATTCTTAACTGAACTCAAACTTGTTCCAGGGCCTTTACGCAAAATCTAAGTGATCTTGCTAGAACACTCAGAGTGGCACTCTTAAGTGTCACAATGATGAGTAGAAACCCTTCCAGTGTCAACATTAAACAACATTGCGATAGGTGACAAGCAAGATTCTATCAGAATCAAGCTCGTGACAACTGGAAAGCAACGATGGTGAATATCTTATTTGAAATTCACTTGTTCTAGGTTTATGAATTGAAGGCTTCAATCGTTAGAATTTTATTATCCAAATGATTCACTCTTTATGTTCGCAGTCAGCTTTAGACGATCGAGTAAAGAGAACGGGTTTACCCACGAAATCTTGTCAAGAGGATTTTTAATTAAATCTACCTGTCACAAGTACTATATTTAATATCGTCCAACGATCTTCACCGACCGGAGGTAAAATGCTACCGAACTAGAATAAAATGTCAAATCCATTTTATTCCTGTCTTATTATGTTGTTGTAGTCAAAGACGGTCGCGTTGGTACCAGTTGAAGTCGTCATCACATACTTATACTTTCTACATCAAATATTGCAGCAAAATTCAAGAAAGTTTAACATAAAGTCTTCCGCTGTATCAAATCTGAAACTTTCAAGAATTCAACAAAGTATAAGTGTGTGGGACATGAAGTCACGAGGAGGCAAGCATCACAAGAAGGCGAAAATCGCACGTGAAGGCCAAAAGAAAATGCTCTAAGCCAAAGCCTAATGATTATCAACACATATTCACAACGAAGAAGGAAACATAAAAGAAGAAAAGAGAAAGTGGACTACGAGCACAAGAATGAAGATCTAACATGCTAGATTTAGGACTTTGTAATTTGGAGTGACCTCCCTTAGTGGGAGATTGTTAGAAATACGTTTTTATAGTTAGAAAGTCCCGGTCACTCCAATAATATAGTTACGGGCTCGTAGTATATTAAATGTAATAGATTAAGAAAGCCCGACCCATGAGAATGTTCACGGGCCGGAGGCCCAAGTCCTTTCATGGACTTGGGTATATAAACCCTCTCCTTTGATGGAGAGGGTGTTGGTTGTTTCATTATTTTCTATAATAACACGTATATTTCTCTTTACTTTCTCTTACTACTTTCTCTCTCTAGAAACAAAACCTAGATCCTAGATCATAGATTACCAATATTCTACACGTGGACAATGGACAAAAAATGAGTTTTTGACCAAAATCATTTGGTAACTTTTTGGAAGGACTTAGAACTCTAAAAAATAATTTTAGACACATAGAGCTTGTGTTTTAGAGTTAATTAAGACACAAAAGATTTTTATACTTCCAAAAAAGAAAAGATTTAATTCAATCTATTATACAACGTTTATTAACACCAAAACTTATAGGAATGAAACAACAAAGCACATTTCATAAGTAATTACTCTTCATGAACAATTTGATACAAGGATCGACTCTATTTTTAAAACCGTTTTCATTTTTAAAAACTATTTGTTTTAAAAAAAAGAGCAAAGATCTATCCAAGCTTTAAAGTACAATATACTTCAAAGATCTTTATTAACCACGCTATGATACCAATTGTAGAAACTAGAAGGGGGGGAGGTTGAATAATTTCTAGATAAGTTTTCAAAATATTTCGGTAAAACCCACTGACCTCGGCTCAATAAATAGCCCGCGGTTCGTTATCAATAAAGAACCGTAGGTTCTTTAAGGAACCGCCAACAAAGGTTGCATAACATTGTTACATTTGAAACCTTAACAATCCTTTGTATCAAATTCTCGATCAAGCTTGACTAGATATGAGACGTGTTTGTCAAAAGATAAATACTACAAGAAAGTAAACACACAAACACATCAAATCAAGAGTACATCAAGCAATAGTCTAAACACAAGCACACACGTACTAAGCCTTAGCTTTTCCGCAACTAAGATGTTTAGACTAAAGGATGCACACTTGACCATAATCTAAACATGAAGCACACACGTACTAAGACATAGCTTTTTTGCAACTTAGATACTTAGATTATGTGATGCTCACAACATACAACAACATATAAAAGCATAAATAAAGGTAAAGACATAAATGTAAATGAAAGTACTGACACGATGATTTATAGTGGTTCGGTCACGAAGCTCCTCTTCGCCCTACTCCACTCCTCGAGTACCCAACTTGAGAGTTACTTCACTAGTCAACAAAACTCCTTTCAAAGCAGAGAAAACCATATACGTCGCTTACACATTTCTGACACTAAGCTAGATGTCGAGTCCTAATCTTAGTTAGGACCAATCTACACAACGTCGCCTACTTCACCATTTTCCGACACAAGGCTAGATGTCGAGTCCTAATCTTAGGTAGGACTAATCTACACAACGTCACCTACTTCACCATTTTTTGACACAAGGCTAGATGTCGAGTCCTAATCTTAGGTAGGACCAATCTACACCCAACTACACCAATCTTCACACTAGTTATGTTTTATGGCCCAACATAACAAACCTTGTGTTTTATGGCCTAAACACATAAACCATATAGATCTAAGTACACAACACTTAGATCTATGACTCTAACACTGTATCTAAATTGACACAACAATTTGGATCTACACAACTACACAACTAATCCAAGGATATCCATCTCTTGGATCTACTACCCACATCCAAGTGTACAAACTTGATCTAGAAGGAGAGATATTCATCATGTCGTGAACCCAACACTTCATAGTGATGAAAGTGTTCTTCTCTTTGCACTTGAGAGGATGAGAGGATTGAAGGAGAGAATCACATCTTAAAACAAGATTAACCAAACTACTAATCAAGGACTAAGGTGTGTGAGAAAACAGAAAGATTTGTGCAAAAAGGGTTGAGAGAAAAGCTGGAAATGATCCGCTATTTATAGGGCAAAAGTGCAACGGTCATAAATACCCGCGGTTCCTTAATTGTCTACGCGGTTCCTTATCAATAAAGAACCGTGGGTCTATTTAAGGAACCTCGGGCTTGGAGTCTGTGCATTTTTGTCCTTTAGTGAGGAAATAACATATGGTTGAAGTTATACCACAAGAGTATATTCTTAGACCATTTGGAATATCCTAAATTCAAATTAAGGAATATTATTTGGAATATACCTTAGGGAATATTCTTTAGAATATGCTAAATTCAAATTTTCATTTTCCATTTTAATAAAACATTTTCTTAAAATTAAAGTTATTAAAAAATACTTTGTCACTTTAATTAAAAGTGAGTTTAAGAAAATATTAATTCTTGATCACTTAGTATGGTTAATGACTTGTTTGTACATACCTTGAGTGATTCATGACGAATGCGATCTTGGAGGTGTCGAGAGAAGTATACAAATGTATTCTTGAGTGAATACGAGTACCTTAATATTTTACATAATGTGTTGTGACTTATACCTTTGTCATCAACAAAACGCGAAGAGATTATATCGACTAAACATCGTAATGTTTGCACTAACAAACGTCCTAAAAACCAAAGCGCTGATTGTGGCTAAAAAAACTTAAGCAAATCAACAAAATAAAACTTCCAAACACCACATGCAACATACCATTTTCAAAACCTTACACACCTAAAACATATCCTACATACATAAACAAACAAGAGCAGCAGCAAAGCAACAACAACAACAAAAAAATATACCATAAATAAGTGTGAAATATAGAAAAATCACTTATACCTAAATATATGAAGCCACAAAAAACACCACTACTAAAAACTTTGTGAATTTGTAGAGATATATGCACAAAGATAGAGATGAATAATCGTATGTCACACATAAAAGAAAAGTGCTTGATACACTTTTATATGTTGTTGCACAGATTGTATTGAGCCGAACCAACAAATAACAAACACTAATCTAGTTAGAAATCCAAAAAGCAAAAGATAGCCTAACTAAGAGTCCATTTAGTCAAATGACAAACATTAACACAAAACAACCTTCATTAATATCAAAACGATATCATCTACATGCCTAAAGTTATACAAGTTAACATCATAGATAAAATTGAAATGCCTTCACATGATTGATGAAAAACTAACATTCATTAGGCCAAAGGTAAAGTTCATGCAATTATGCAATTCGTAAGCCTATTTTTATCAACAATTCATCGCAATTTAATCTTTTTAAATATTAGTTTCTCTTTTTTTCACATACACAACCAATACATAGATATTTATTACCATTTATCAACAACTCAACCTAACATTATAAAATAGTAACATTTAAAAAAACTAAAAAAGAAAAATAAAAAATAGCTATTAGTGGGTGACACATGACAGATTATAGATTGGGAATTTGAGTTGACACACGATCGAATTGGATGCAACATTAGGCAATTCTATTTATAAAGTACTAATTCCGTCCCAAAATTATTATCCACAGACAAAAAATACATAGTTTAAGAAAAATGCATTAATTACTGCTTTAATTTCTACGATAGCACAAAAAGAAAGTTTTAAGCTTTGATAATTAATTCTTGTTTCTTTTATTTTTATAAATACAAATTTGGACTAAAAGTAACATAATAATCTTAAACAAACCTAACTTTTATTTTTAGAAGTGGACAGTAATTTTGGGACAGACGAAAAAAAAATATGAACAATAATTTTGGGACGGACGTAGTAATATTTTAATGCATATAATACCAAAGGTTTAGTTACCAATCTTTTCTCTCAGTTTCAAAATTATTGTCTCCAGATAAAAAACACACGGTTTAAGAAAAGTGTATTTATTATAGATTTCACTCTTTTACTTTTTAGCACAATGATAGTTTTACCCTTAACTAATTAATTAAAAAAAATTAAAATTTGTAATAACCTTTTCAATCAAAAATAATATAATAAACTTCATTAAATTTATCAATTTATTCTTAGTATTTAAAATGAAATATTAAACTATAATTTTGAGACAGAAAAAGTAATTAATAAAAATGGTCTAAGGGGCTGTTTGGTATTAGGGCATCACCCTAAACACATGGGATTTTGATATTTTTAGTTGTTTGATTGTCCGTTTAGATTCGTGTGGTCCCACACAAAATTCATGAATGTGGGTTATTAGCAAAGGTGGCCTAGTGATCTCCTTGGGTAAAAAACAAAACTCTTTGTTGGCTGATGTTACGTGGCAACATGTATAACCATATGTGTAAGTTTATTTTTAATTTTTATGTTTTAAAATAATAATTACTTTTTTTAAGGATAACTTATCATTAATAAAATTGAGAATCATACATATCATTCCTCGAAAGCGAGGTGAGTTCAGGAGGAAAGGAAACATCCCACATAATACAATGATTTGCATTAAGCGCGAATTGAGTCGTCCAGTGAGCAACTTGGTTGTGAGATCGATTAGTCCAAGAGAACGTAAGATGCAAGTTCCTCGACCATGTGTGAATATCATCAATAAGAGGTCCTAAAGACCAAGGCGGGATAGCTTCCGTAGATGACAAAAGTATTGCTACCTGAGAATCGGAATCCACAATAGCACCGACCCATCCATGATTGTATGCTAGACGACATGCACTGTGAATCGCTATGACTTCAGCATGTAGAGGAGAAGTAGCAAAGCATGAGTTACCGTGGACATGAAGGAGGGAACCAGCAGAATCACGAACAACGATGCCAAAAGCTGTCACTGCCTCCTTATAAGCTGCATCACAATTAATCTTCACCAATGATTCGTGGGGGGGAATCCACTGCGAAGAAGGTTGTGATGTTCGCGCAGAACCTGTTTGCATATTAGTGAGCGGGACAGCTTTACACATAACTAATTTGTCAATTTCAGCAAGTTGAGCATAGATGGAAGCTAAAGTATTAGTTGGCGAAAGTGTGACATTATTATAAATGAAGTTGTTTCTAGCTTTCCAAATTGACCAACACGTTGTCGCAAGAGCAGATAGAACATTGATAGCTTCCGAGTTAGATAATTTATGATCGATAAAGCTTTGTATTTGAATAGAAATGTTATTGCTAGAATAGTGAGACCTGAATGTTAAAGGAGAGCCAAACCAAACTGGTCGAGTCTAGGCGCATTCGAATAGCAGGTGCTCTATAGATTCCACACGTTCGTTACATATTAGACATAGAGGAGAACAGGAACAATTTCTCTTGTAGAGGTTCTCCATTGTTGGCACGCTATTTGAAATGACCTTCCAAAGAAATAACTTAACTTTCGGTTTTGTTGGAATTTTTCCAGAGTCGCTTTCAAAATGAATTAGGCGGGGTGGTGCTTGATTCTTCACTAGAAGATATGTCCGCAAGAGTAGCTTGTTTGTAACCTGATTTCACAGTGTAATGAACCTTCGCATCAACGTGCCATACAATCTTATCCAAGGAACCTGTTTGTGATATTGGAATACTTCTAATGATGTTAGCCTCATCTTTCGAGATATGCTGGCATAACAACTCATAATTCCATTCACCATTTATAATAAAATCCGACACTCTGTGATTCGTGTTAAAAGGACCAAGTAGGGATCGAACGTAGAAATCTTTAGTGTATTAAGTCTACTTTTGAGTCCAGAAATTTATATTTCTACCAATTCCTACCTGCCATCTCAAGCCATGAAGCAGTAAGTCACGACCATGAAGAAGACTATTCCAAAGCCATGATGGACGAGAGCCTCGCTTTGCTGCAAGGAAACCACTATTAGGAAAATATAGACCTTTAAGAATTCTACCCCAGAATGCACTGGGATTCATAAGAAGGCGCCATCCTTGTTTTGCTAGAAGAGCAGTATTAAAAGCTTCAATGTCTTGATTGATGTATTTTGCATACACCTAATAGCATGTTAATTTAGCATAATTATAAATTTATTTTTCGTTATACATGTACTTTTAATGTGTTTTGTGATTATATAGGTTACGAGCGAAATGGAATAAAATAGCCGCTTAGTTAATTTTTTGGAGAAAAGAAATTGTGAGCGCCGATAAATGAAGAAGAAATATTGAAGAAAAAGATTTGAGCGCGTCGTAATATTTTCGGTCATCTTTTATTTGTCCGGGCTTCGTTTGAGAAATTATTGGCATTGGGTTATTTTTTATTGGGCCAAAGTTATTATATGCCACAAGAAAAAAAAAAGAAAAAATAATAATAATAAAAAAATAACTTTTGGCCCATTGGACCTAGAAAGCCCATGTGCTAAACCAACTACAAGATATATAAAAAGAAAAAAAGGCTGACAATATACATCCGATTATTGAGAGGGACGCGTCATAGGCGATTAAAAAAAAGCAAAGAAAGGAAAAAGACGATTCAAGAGGAAGAAAAAAACGCAAGGCAACATCATTCATTGTAGTTGATATTCAAATTGGGAAAAAAGGGACAACTAAAAGGAATCAAAGAGGGAAGTCAAGTGAGATTGGTCTCAAAAGACGGCTGTAAGACACATATATATAAAAAGTGAAGATGATGTTTTGTATTAAGCGGGTCGGGTACCCCACGATGTCTGGCTAATTTTGTTGTAATTCCTTCCGGTAACTTTATTTATGGTTTAATCAGTACTTTTGGGTTATCATATTTTTATTACATTGATTTATGATTTATTTATAAATTATTTTTATTGACTTAAGATTATGTTTAAATTATTTGTGCAAGACAATTTATTGTTAGTTAACGATTCATACTTATTTTATTTAGTTAAAAAAAGATGGTCAACAAAAATTGTACCTAAATAAATTATTAAAACATAACTATTGGTTGGATTAATATAAGATTTATTATCGCGAGTCGTTGATAAACATAATAAATGCCGACATTAATTCATTCATATTAAGTCGAAATAATCATTGTAAACGGACTAAAAAGTTTCGATAATCCATAAGTTTGATCTACCATAAATATTAGGAGCTGGAAGAGATTACATTTTTCTTTTAATTATTTACATCTTTATTATATTTTTCTAGCTTTATTATTAGTTTAATAATTATTTTAATTTTTAATCAGCATTTTTATTATCAAGAGTATTTTAGTCGTTAGATTTCAAAACCAAAACTTTTATTGATCAGTGATCACCCCAAAACTTAAACTAAAACCACATATTACTCGTGGATCGATACCCACTTAACCTATCTAGTATAAGGTAATTAGGTTATTTTTTACCGGCACTTCGACGTCGATCAAAAATTTGGCGTCGCTGTCGGGACTAGTGAACTTTTCGTTTAAGTTTTTGTTAATATTTTTCTTACATAAAATAAAAAAATACAAAAAGATTCTATTTTTATTGTTTGTTTGTTTGTTTGTTTTGTTTCTGGTGAGTGTGCAGGTTAGTGTATGTGCACACGTAGATCGGGACATACATCACCGTTAGCTTACGATCCTGAGGTTGAGAAAAGTGCTAGGTTGAGAAGGAAAACGTTTCGACAGTTTTCTACTAATCTTGATTTTACAGGTTTAGCAGAGCTTTTCGCTGAAATGCCAGGTGATGAAGATGTTGGCGGAGATGCTAGCGGAAGTAGTAGCAGAGAAGAATCCCCACCACGGGGTGTTGATTCTTATTACAGGTCGGGGATCTTCGAGGATCCCTCTCCTATCGTTTATCCGAATCCGGTAAAAGGGGTTACAAGTAACTTCAAGATTCAGCCGAACCTCATAACAATCTTGCCAGTGTTTAGAGGTCGTGAGGAGCAATATGCACATCTGTGAGAATTCTTCTCAATTGCTGACACACATCAAGTTAATAACATTACCAAGGATGAGGTAAGACTACGCTTTTTTCCTTTTTCTCTTAAAGACCAAGCTAAGGACTGGTTCTCATCTCTTGAGCTAGGTAGTATTAACTCATGGTCTGAAATGCAATCTGCTTTTCTTGAGGAATTTTATTCTATAAGTAAAACTGTTTCCATTAGAAATAAGATTAAATCCTTTCGTCAACTCCCAGGCGAGCAGTTTCATGAAGCATTTAGTAGACTTAAGGAGTTATTAAGAACTTGCCCTCATCATGATGTTCCAAAATGGGAGCTTGTCAAAGTCTTCTATGATGGGTTGGATTATAACAACCAACAATTTGTGATGGCCACTAGTGGGGGTATGTTTTTCTCGCGACCTATAGAGGAAGAATGGGAGTTTTTTGAAAAACTAAGCAAAGGTTCCAAGACCCAAGCTTCAATGGATCGAAACAACAACCCATCTTCTACCAATTTTATGTCTAACCAACGTGTCACAAATTTTGGAATAGCGAGTTAAGTAAGAAAGTTGATCTTTTGTTGAAAAATATAGGAAAAGGTGTTCCAAATGTGTCTAATGTATCGCATAGTGGGTGTTCAATGTGTGGTGATCCAAGTCATTCAGTCGGTAATTGTCAAAGTTGGGGGGCGCCACCAAATGAGGAGGTGAATGGAGTCTATGGAGGCCGTCAACGAAATGACCCATTCTCCGAAAGTTACAATCCTGGATGGCGCAATCACCCCAATTTCCGTTGGAAAGATGAAGACAATCGCCCTAATAATGCCCAACAACAACACTATGGTTACAAACCAAGGTATGAGGGTGGCGGTTCATCTAACTTTTAACAAAATTCTTACTACCATAAGCCACAACAGCAATATCCAAATCAGGGCCAAGGGCAAGATGACAACCGTCTCTTGAACCTTGACCGAAAGTTTGATATGGATTCATTGTCTATCAACAATCAAGAGATCAATAGAAAATTTGAGGTCACTAATCAAAGACACGAGACCACTACTAAATCTATTGCAGCTCTTGAGAGACAAGTTGGTCAATTGGCGGATCAATTAAACAAAAGAGATGAGGGAAAGCTACCGAGCTACCCCACCATGAATCCAGCACACAAGAAAAATGGAAATGAGCACGTGAATATGGTGACATCTCTTCGAAACGGTAAAATCTACAACAATGACAAAGGAATTCCAAATTCTCCCTATGTCGAGGATTCGTTACTGTTGACGAAATTATTGTTGAAGGTAAAAATTCTGATAATGTTAAGTCCGGTTCTGAGTTAGTAAATGATTTGCTAAATGATTTTCCTAAACCAACAACACGGAATCCTAAAGCTGCTGAAACTCCTGAAGTTAATGAGGGTGGTGTGTCTAGCACACCATACCCTACGACTTTAGAAGAATCTACATCTACAAGGTTAGCTAAAAAGGGTCCTCATGTTGAGGATATGTGGGAGACTGTCAAGCAAGTTAAGATTAATCTCCCCCTTATTGATGCTATCAAGCAAATTCCTGCTTATGCAAAGTTTTTAAAGGACTTGTGTACTCAGAAGAGGAAGCTGAAGGCGTCTTTGCCTAAAAAGATTGGCCTAATTGAGCATGTTAGTGTAGTCTTATCTAGCTCTCTTCCTCCTAAATTCAAAGATCCTGGAGCACCATTAATTTCAGTGCTGGTTGGAAATATTGCCATTAAGAAGGCGCTCCTTGATCTTGGTGCCAGTATCAACATCCTTCCTGCTAGTTTGGTCGATAAGTATGACTTAGGAACTCTTCGTAAGACAGACACCATTATTTCCTTAGCCGATCGATCTACCAAAATTCCTAGAGGTATCTTAGAGGATGTAATTGTGAAAGTTGATGACTTCTATTACCCAGTTGACTTCTTTGTTATGGACACCGAGTCACAATACAAGGATGTTCAACCAACTATTATCCTTGGGCGCCCATTCTTAGCCACGATAGATGCTAGGATTAATTGTCGGGCTGGTGCTATGGATATTGCATTCGGTAATAAGAAGATAAGGTTGAATGTGTTTAATTCTATGAATTATCCTACGATGAATGAATGTTACCAAGTGGATGTGATCGATGAGGAAGTTCAAAAGCATGCACCCCATATGCGTAAGTATGATCCTTTGGAATTATATCTAACTGGTGAGAATGAGGAGATTCTTGATGTTGTTGAAGTTCAAGAGATTCAAGAGTGTTTTGTCAGTTCTTTGGACCATCAAAAACCACCTTGGTCTTATAAAGTGGATCCTTTGCCTTCTACTTTTGACACGGCCACGAAGCCGTCTCTAGAGGTACCTCCAACTCTTGAGCTAAAACCTTTGCTATCCAATCTCAAATATGCTTTTCTAGGTCCTAACAATACTTTACCCGTTATTGTTGCTTCTGATCTTTCTGAATCACAAGAGGGAGCACTTCCAAAAGTGCTTTCCAAGTACAAAGCAGCAGTGGGATGGACAATTGCAGACTTGAAAGGAATTAGTCCTTCATTATGTATGCATCTGATTGTTACGGACCAAGATATTAAGCCATCAAGAGATGCACAAAGGCGGCTAAATCCTAATATGAAAGAGGTGGTGAAGACGGAAGTTCTTAAATGGTTAGATGCTGGTATCATCTATCCCATCTCGGATAGTAAATGGGTAAGTCCGGTGCCTAAAAAGGGTGGAATCACCGTTGTGTAAACCGAGAGTGGGGAGAAACTCACAACCCGACCAGTCACTGGGTGGAGAGTTTGTATAGATTACCGTAAGCTGAATAATGCCACATCGAAAGATCACTCCCCACTACCCTTCATTGATCAAATAGTTGAGAAGCTTTCTCGTAAGAAGTTCTATTGTTTCTTGGATGGGTACTCCGGTTATAATCAAATACCCATCCATCTTGATGACCAGGCCAAAACTACGTTTACATGTCCTTATGGAACATTTGCATTTCGAAGAATGCCTTTTGGCCTGTGTAATGCACCCGCTACCTTTCAGCGGTTGTAGGTCCTCGTAATCCTTGGATTATCCTTGTGTTATGATTATCTAAAGAGATAGAAAGATAGATGAAGATGTAGAGAGAGAAACTAGAGAAAGGTTGGAGAGAATAAGAAGTATTAGATTAAAGTGTGTGTAAAGTGAATGACCAACCCCTCCTAACATGCTAGGAGGGGGTTTATATAGCCCACCCTACATGTGGGCTATATGGACTATATTGGATCACGAGCCCAATATCATTGGAGTGACCGATCCTTTCTAAATACGTAAAAACGTATTTCCAACAATCTCCCCCAAAGGGAGGTCACTCCAAGTTACAATGTCCTAAATAGTCTAAAGCTCGTGATCTATGCTAATAATGATGTGACCGAGACTTTCCTTGGAAAAACGTATTTCCAACAATCTCCCCCAAAGGGAGGTCACACCATTTTACAAAATCTTAAACCTAGCATACTATGCTTTAGTCTTCGATCTTGTTCTTGTGAATATGCTGATGAGATATTTGACTTTAGTCTTGAGCATGTTCTCTTGCCTTGACCTTGTGCATTCATCACTTGTGATATTCGCCTCTTCGTGACTTCATGTTCCACACACTTATACCTTTATAATTCTTGAAAGCTTCAGAGTTTGATACAGCGGAAGACTTGACCTTCAGACTTTCTTGAATTCGTTGAAGTACTGAGTGTATGCAGTATAAGCATGTGGGGACGACTTCTTCTTGGATTCCGCAACGCCACCTTCTTCAAATGCCGCAACATAAGTAGACACGAAAGAAATGGCTTTGAACATTTCATTCTAAATCGGTAGCATTTTACCTCCGGTCGGTGAAGACCATTGGACGATATTAGATATCGTACCCGTGACGGATAGTTTCAATTAAGTAACTTCCTGACAGGATTTCGCGGGTAAACCCGTTCTCTTTATTCGACCGTCCAAAGCTGACTGCGAACATAAAGAGTGAATCATTTGGATAATAATATCCGCATGATTTGAAGCCGTTAATTCATGTTCCTGGAACAAGTGAAATTCAATTAAGAACCGCACCATCGTTGCTTTCCAGTTGTCACGAGCTTGATTCGTATAGAATCTTGCAAGTTACCTACCAAGTGCTGTTTGAGGTTAACAATAGAAGGATTTCCACTCATCACCGTGAACACAAAGGTATCACTCTGAGTGTTCTGGCAAGATCACTGAGATATTGCGTAGAGGCCTGGAACGTGTTTAAATTCAGTTAAGAATTAAACAGCCGTTGCTTTCCAGTTATCACAAGTTTGATTCATAAAGAATCGCACAAGTCACCTACCATGAGCTTTTTGATATTCGCTCAAGAAGGATTTCCATCTTCATTGTAAATACTTTCGTATTACTCGGATGTTCAGACAAGATCATGAAGATTTTGCGTAGGACTCTTAAGATCTTTCTTACTTTTCACAGTTTATGAAGAAGCAAGGAATTATGAAAGTGTGTCCTAATGAGATATTTAATGATCTCAAATGGCTCTAGACTCGATCGTACACTTTGGATTTTAGTGATCGGAGGCTGGAGAGGAGTGCCACCTTTTCAATACCAATTTATTCGGAGTGAATAAATCAATAGATAACGTGTTGTCTCTGTGTGATTAAAACAAATATCTTTTAAGAGATATCTGAGTTAGCTGGGATGGGTTGTGCTTTGCATCACTGGGTCCATGATGTCTGTCTTCAATATCAAGAATCATTAAACAATGATCTTAATAGCATATGTATTGACCCGGTTTCTGCCTAAGTTGTAAGGAGGGCTTCTTTCTTTACACCCTTTATCTTTACAATTCTTTTTCATTCTTCAACCCCTTCAATGCTTACCAATACGTCATCACTAGCACCTTGTTGTGATTGTTCCAGTGCTAACTTAAGTACTTGGTCGGCATTCAGCTACGTTCACAATCTTTCTCCATCTTTTCTAAGGACTACTATTTCTAGCTATGGAATGTCCTTGGGAAGATTCCTCCGGTTCTAGAGGAATCATTGGACTTTAACCTATCCTACCATCCTTATGTCACCACAATCTTCACCGTCGTGAATAGAGATGTTTTGGGTAAGTGTATGTCACCATGAAATCCATTTTGATAGTGCAAATCCATTTTGCTCCCCCTTAACATATGCCACGATATCCGAAAACATTTCGCACATGTCGGGATGAGCTAGCACGTTAAGTCAAACTATTTGTGATTAATCATTTCCCATATTAAATCACATTTTCTCCCCCATATTAAAAATATTAACCCAATCGATGTTTTTAATATCAATTGATTTAATAGCATTTTAAGAAAATTTTGGGAAGAAAAATGTAAAGCCAATTATCTTCATGAATTACACAAGCTCCCCCTCAAATTAATGAGGGTGTACTGAAACGTAAATTAAGTACCTTTTAAACACAAGTGTAAGGTATTTATCACGTGCAAAGATCATATATGATAATGAATTCACAAGATTAGCAATTTACGAGGTAGGACCTGAATGATGTAGAACATCATATGAAAGATTCACATGGTTCTTATTCACGAATGTTGGTCACCTCGTCACGTCTGAAGTTATCTCTTGACTCCATGTGTATGATTGATATCGTTGTCTTGACACCAATATGTGAACTTGGCACCCTCGACATCAAGGATTCTGAATGCTGGACAATTGCTCCCCCTCAATTGTTGACCCGTGTTCTATTGAAAGAGCTGTAGTCACCGTTTGAGTAGTCGCATCGTCGAGTATGTAGATATCAATTGTAAGTTGCTACGGTTGGTGGAGATGATAACTTCATAAAAACAAGACTTCTCTTGTTTTAACAAATAAATGCACTGAATCGTACATATATTCGTGTTAGATTGTGTTATTACGTAAACACAATCCCTTACATGGTTATAAAGTAAACCATGCCCGAGAAAATTAATTCCCGTTGTTGAGTCAAAGCTTTCCGGTGAAATGCTTGACTTGAGTATGAAAAGCGGGTTACTATCTGAAATAATAGCAAACCATTTTGAGCATGTTTTAAAACATTTGAACTTCTGCTCGAACTTTATTTACAACCCCGTGTCATTATTGAATGACATTTCTAGTATCGTAAATATTATCGATTCCAGAAGACATGCTCTTTTTATCAAAACATTTTTTGAACACACAATTTTGAAAGATTTAGAAAACCTTTTTGAGAAATTCTCGAAAAATTGTGTTCAACGTTTTGAAAACCAATTACTTGAGCTTAAGATGTTGAATATCTTACAAAACGAGCTCAAGTCCGAGAAGTTGTAAACTTCCTGTTGTTAAGGATAAGTTACCATCGGCGATAAACTTTCCTTTTAATTGAAGAACGAGTTCTAAGCTGACATTTACTTAGAAGTCGTTTTCATGAGCTTTAAAAACTTTGAATGTTTTAACGTAAAGCTCATGACCGAGAAAGGTGAATTTCTCGTTATGAGGAAAAGTTCTCTTATTTAAAAGATTCACTTTCCTTTCTGAGCTTAAAACCTGGAATGTTTTAATACAAGCTCATGACCAAGAAAATTTAATTTCCCGTTACGAGGATAAGCTATCTTTAAAGATAAGCTTTCCTAAAATTGAAGTCCGAGTTACAGTCTGATATTTAACTGTAAGTCATTGTGCATGAGCTTAAAAACTTCGAATGTTTTTAATATAAGCTCATGCCCGAGAAAAATTAATTTCTCGTTGTGAGGATAAGTTTATCATCGGCGATAAACTTTCCTTAATTTGAAGATCGGGTCATCATCTGACATTTAATGAAGAGTCTTATACACGAGCTTAAAACCTTTGAATGGTTTTAGGATAAGCTCGTGTCCAAGAAAACTTAATTTCTCGTTAAAAAGGGTAAGTTATCGTTGCGTAGATAAACTTCCATGTCTCTGAAGTCCGGGTCATCGTCTGTCATTTAACGAGGAGCCATTGTGCATGAGCTTAAAAACTTGGAATGTTTTTGATATAAGCTCATGCCCGAGAAAAATTAATTTCTCGTTGTTAGGATAAGTTTACCATCGGCGATAAACTTTCCTTTCTTTGAAGATCGAGTTATAGTCTGTGATGTGACTATAAGTCCTTGACACACTACAAGCTTAACTGCAAATCCCCTGAGACACTTGTTTCTTAGATATCAGCTTCTTCAGCAACCAAACTCTGAGAGTGTCCTTAATTGAATGGTATACAATGATTCGACCACTTCGTTCTTTTGGAACATCCTCTTTGGTACCTGCATTCTCATTAGGAATTTGCATGCTTTGATATGGGTTAGCGATATCTATCTTAGAAGCAAGTGGGGGTTCGCAGTTTTCTTTTCTTGTGCTAAAGGTGTTCTGAGGAGATGATTCACTTGTCTTAGCTGGTAAACGTTTCCTTTTATAGAAAACCTTAAGTTTATGCTTAGGTGATGTATCCTCCTTTTCAATTTCCTCCCTATTAGTCTTAGTAGAATCAGAGACTATCCTAGTTAAAGGGCACTCGTTTCCTACAAGAGTGAAAGTTCTACCAGTGGGGCGCCACATTTTACCCATGGGTTTTATTTTAGCCACCCACTGGGATTTAATTCTAGCACGGGAGTTCACCTCATTAAGTAATTTCTTGACACAAGAATCATGATTGGCTTTAAAGACACATTTCCTACATGTTTTACAAGTAGCATATTTAATGTCCGAGTAAGATCTAGAATTCCTAGATGATTGATTGATGCTCCTAGGATATGATATGCTACGGTTAGCAGTTTTGGGTAATCTAGAAGGCATCTGACTAGGTTTAAAATTCCTATCTCTTACTTGTGTCTTCTGAATAGCTTCCCTTAGACCAAATTTATGGTGAACATCATTTGAACTAGTTCGAGACGTGTTCTTTAGACTATGTCTAGGGAGGCTAGATGCAATCATGTGATTAGGTCTTGCAAAAGTTGTTTTAGTCACATTGGGCCTAGATAGTGGAGTGACTGGTCTAGAGAGATGAACCATATCAACTTGGGAGGCAAACCGCGGTCTCGAGGATTTTGGTCGCTCAGATCTAAATGCAGTTGGTTGTCTAACAGACTGAATTTGAGGCGGTTTCCCCAAGATTGATGGTTTTTCAAGCTTAGTATCCACACTAGATCCTTTAGTTTTTCTCAATTCGTTTTTCAACGCAGCTATAGCAAAGACCTTTTCTTGTACTTGAGCCTTTAAAGTGTCATTCTCTTTGATCAATTCATCTTGGGATGCCAACTTAAATTCAAGCGACTTAATTTGTCTCACAAAATTATCTTTTTCAGCTTTAGAATCTTGAATTTTTTGATTTAATTTTCTTTCAAGAACAACGTTTGAATTTTCAAGTTTTTCAAAATACTTTTCAAATTTATCCGTTTTCTTCGAAAATTCAATTTTGGCATCCTCAAGAGCTTTAGATTGCTGAGCTAAAATCGTTTCAAGCTCTTTAATCTTGGAATCAGAATCGGTTAGAGAAGTAGTCATAAAGCATTTATCCTGATGAACTATAGCATTCTGAACAATTTCTACCCTATTTTGACTCGCATCGGATGAATCTGAAGTGGTAAAACTATCACCCTTTTCCATCCCATGTTTGTCATAATTAGGTTTGGAATGCGCAACATGCGGTGGTTTATTGGCATAGACATCATATACCACATTCCTTTGTACCGTGTTTGTAGACTCTTCGTCAGATACAGGTATGGTGGCATCAATCCCTGACATGCTGCTTGTATCATGTTTTCCTCCCAAATCCTTGCTCTTGCAATCTTTAGGCTCCAAGTTTTCAACCGTATGATCATTCTCCTCTTGCATCTGCATCGTAGATTCTTGCACTCCATTATCATACTCTTGCTGAAGTCGAGATCTTTCATAAATCGAAGACGAGACTGATATCATTAATTTCAACAATGTACCACGAAACTCTTTAATTTCCGTTTGTGTGTACTGAAGAAATGATTGACATATCCCTGAATTGTCAGACTTAAAAATGTTGAATTTGAAGAAGTGCGCAAGTTGTGTCACTAGAGCTTGATATGCAGATGCTGATGCAGAGTGATTAAAGTCTTCTTTGTGAAGTTGCTCAGCTAGTTGGTTCAAGTTGAGTAATATGGAATCAATGAATATATAACGATCTTGACCGAAGAGTGTCAGAAATTCGCTTTCTCTTTGAAACCAAGAAATGGTCACTAGATGAGACTGGAGTAGTCGAAAGAACGTTATACCACTTTCTCTAGCTGTGTTTTGCATGAGAAGCAAGTCTCCCTCTCGAGATGTCGAGTTCAACGAATCCATTGAAAATTAATGATAAATGAATGTAAGGATTACTTGTCGATCGATCAATGAAAGAAAGTAATTGTGTTTGTTGTTGTGAGTAGAAGTCGAGAAATAATGTTAAAATCCCCTAATAATTGTTCTCGATAAACCAAAAATTCCAAGAAAAAATTACACACGATTCCACAAACTGCAAGTTTGTTAAAAAATTTCAAAAACACGTTTTTGAAAAATCTTGAAATACTTGTCACTGTATCGGAATCCTCAAATTTAATCCGTCAGAATACCCATCGGAATAACCATCGCAATAACCATCGCAATATTACCCATCGGAATGTTTGATCGGAATGTCACACTATCTTAATGTCCAGATCGGAAAGTCCAGATCGGAATGTCACACTATCTGAATGTCCAGATCGGAATGTCCAGATCGGAATGTCCAGATCGGAATATCACTATCGGAATGTCCAGATCAGAAAGTCCAGATTGAAATGTAGCTAAAATAAAATGGGCAGAGTGATGACACAAGGATCCCTTAAACCCGTCGGAATCCCAGATCGCAATGCTCGATCGGAATGCTCAGATCGGAATAAGGTGTCGTAATACAGTGATCGCAATGTGGAACCATCTGGTTATTGCGATCAAGTTCCTCTCAGTTGTACTTTCCGATGGTGACCTTTGCTAGAATTTCGGAATGATGAAGAACCAAGAAATTTTGAACGATTGATCCAAGAAAGTTTGTGTTTTTAACCAAAACCAAGATACCAAAATCACTACAACAAGTAACTAGATAACGTGTATCAAGATCAAAGCATAAAAACACAAAAAAGTTGGACGTGGGTATGGATTATTAAAACACAAAATCAAGAACACAAGAACAAAACCAATCAAACCAAGGGTCTGATACCATTTGTAGGTCCTCGTAATCCTTGGATTATCCTTGTGTTATGATTATCTAAAGAGATAGAAAGATAGATGAAGATGTAGAGAGAGAAACTAGAGAAAGGTTGGAGAGAATAAGAAGTATTAGATTGAAGTGTGTGTAAAGTGAATGACCAACCCCTCCTAACATGCTAGGAGGGGGTTTATATAGCCCACCCTACATGTGGGCTATATGGACTATATTGGATCACGAGCCCAATATCATTTGAGTGACCGATCATTTCTAAATACGTAAAAACGTATTTCCAACAGCGGTGCATGATGAGTATTTTTTCTGACATGGTTGGAGAATCTGTAGAGATATTTATGGATGATTTCTCCATCTTTGGTCAATCCTTTGAAAGCTGCCTTGATCAACTTGAAAGTGTGTTAAAAAGATGCACCGAAACTAATTTGGTGCTTAGTTGGGAGAAGAGCCATTTCATGGTTCGAGAGGGAATTGTATTAGGGCATGTTGTGTCTGAAAAAGGATTTGAGGTTGACCTTGCCAAAGTTCAAGTAATTTCAACCCTTCCTCCTCCCACTACCATCAAAGGTGTGCTATCTTTTCTTGGTCATGTCGGGTTCTATAGGCAATTTATTAAAGATTTTAGTGCTATATCAAAGCCTCTTTGTAATCTACTCTTAAAAGATGCAGGCCTTGACTTTGATGAATCATGTCTTAACGCATTCAACATGCTTAAGCAAAAGCTTGTAGAAGCCCCTATTCTACAATCACTTGATTGGTCGAATCCTTTCGAGATCATGTGTGATGCGAGTGATTATGCCGCTGGAGTGGTTTTGGGACAGCGGGTCGATAAGAAACCCGTTGTAATCTTTTATGCTAGTAAGACTTTTTCAGAAGCTCAAATGAATTACACCACTACTAAAAAAGAGTTGTTAGCCGTGGTTTTTGCTCTTGATAAGTTTAGGTCATATATTTTGGGGTATTCTAAGGTGATAGTATTTTTAGATCATAGTGCCTTAAGACATTTGTTGACTAATAATGAGACAAAACCGAGGTTGCTTAGGTGGATTTTGCTTTTAAAGGAATTTAATCTAGAAATTCGGGATAAAAAAGGGTCAAAAATGTAGTTTCCGACCATTTGTCTAGAATTATCCCTCCGTCGATTAACCCTTCTGATGTGATTATGGAAAGCTTTCCAGATGAAAGTTGATTTGAGGTTTCTAAGGTTCCTTGGTACGTAAATATAGTAAATTACCTAGATGTTAAAAAGCTTCCGGATTTTTGGTCCAAACAACAAAGAAAATACTTCTTATCCCAGTTGAAGCATTATTGTTGGGAGGATCCGGAGATATATAAAGTGTGTGCTGACCAAGTTGTTAGGAGATGTGTTCCAGACCACGAGCATATGGACATATTGGGTCATTGACATTCTTATGCATGTAGTGGACACTTTGGTGCTACAAAACTGGGCATAAGGTCCTACAAAGCGGTTTCTTTTGGCCGACTATATTCAAGGATGCCCAGTCTTTTGTGAAAGCATGTATTCGTTGCCAACAAGTTGGAGGGATTTCAAGGCGTGATCAAATGCCTATGAATCCCATACTTGTTGTTGAGATCTTTGACGTGTGGGGTATTGACTTTATGGGACCATTCCCCACTTCCCATGGCAATGTGTACATTTTAGTGGCAGTTGATTATGTGTCTAAGTGGGTAGAGGCTAAGGCTACTAGAACCAATGACCATAGTGTAGTTCTTAAGTTTGTTAAAAATAATATCTTTGTTGGGCATGGAATTCCTAAGGCTATCATTAGTGATGGGGGTTCCCACTTTAAGAACTTTAGATTTGGGAAATTATTGAAACATTATGGAGTTAATCATAGGATAGCTACCCCTTATCACCCACAGACTAGTGGGCAGGTGGAAGTATCCAATAGGGAGATTAAGCGAATTTTAGAAAAGACTGTTCGTAGTGATAGGAAAGATTGGTCCTTGAGGTTAGATGATGCTTTGTGGACATATAGGGCGGCTTTTAAGACTCCTATTGGTATGTCACCGTATAAGTTGGTATAAGGCAAGACGTGTCATTTACCGGTTGAGATAGAGCATAGGGCTGAATGGGCGATTAAGACCGTTAATATGGATTTAGAGAAAGCGGGTAGTTCTAGGAAACTTCAATTATCTGAATTAGATGAGATTAGACGTGGTGCTTATGAAAGTTCTAGGATTTATAAGGAGAAAACCAAAGCTTTTCATAATCGACACATCACCAAGAAGTCTTTCTTGGTTGGTCAAAAAGTTTGGTTATTCAATGCTAGACTTAAGTTTTTTCCTAGAAAGTTGAGAAGTAAATGGACGGGTCCATACATTGTGACTCAAGTCTCTCCACATGGAGCCATTGAACTAAAAAATATGGTGGGTGGAGAGCCGTTTAAAGTTAATGGACACCGTTTGAAGCCGTACGTTGAGTTGGAGAGTGATCAAATGGAAACTGTTGATGTGGTTTACTTGGAACCACTCCAACCGTCTCAATAGCTCATATGAGTTATGTCTGGCTGAAGACGGTAAACTTAGCGCTTCGCAGGAGGCAACCCGTGGTTTGTGGTTTGTAGTGTGTGTATTTACTTTTTCAAACTATTATCTTATTTTTTTGTGTGTTTAAGACTTTGTGGGTGTGTTCACTACAAACCCTCATGAGACAAAACTCGTCCAGTCGGGCTATCGAGTGGTTTAAAGGCTTGTTGCATACGCTAAATGCAACCGTGATTCCTACGAAAGTGAGTTAGGTTTTTATTTTTTTGTGAGTTTGTCAAATTGGTTTGTCAAATTGATTTTTAACCAAAATTTCAATTTAAAGGCTTGTTGCATACGCTAAATGCAACCGTGGCACATGTGTTACATGTTTTTGTGTGAAATTTTGGTCAAAATGGGTTAATATGTGATTTTTGGGAAAAATTGAAAAATTTTAAAAAATTTAAATCACATTATAAAAGTCTTGTGCTAATTAGATGTGGGAGTTTCATCTACATATATGTTTGTTGAGTGTTTACAAATTCTGAAGATTAGCTTGTGGATGATTTATTTGAGCAAGCTAGAGGATTTGGCCATAATTATCAGGTGCACCCGATTCCATTGTATAATTTGGTTATTAAATTGATTTGATTGATTGCATGTAGTTAGGTGATGAGACTGCTTTTATACATAGTCTCGTCGTCCAAAATGGGCTTAAATTGCATAAAATATCATAAAATACACCAAATATATGCTTTTGTTTGTTGCTTGTGTATTTTAGGTACGGATATTGAGAAAATGACAAAAGATCAGAAAGAATCATGCAAAAACGAACACGGGAAACAAAGCCGCACAATGAACCAAGCCCTAATGAAGACTTTCCCAAGATCAGCCCTTGAAGATTTGAAGAATTATGAAGAAGGGTCCTCCAATTATGAAGAATTGACACTTTAAACCCTTGTATCCTCATAATTACAAGTTTGGTCCCTAAAGTTTGTCAAAATTACAAAAAGGACCCTCCACTTTGAAGAATTGGCAAGTTTAGCCCCTCAACAAAGCTAAATTGTCAACCAATATCATCCACAAAGTCAAATACATCATGAAGTCCTTCAAAGTACAAGAAATGACAAGTTTGGTCCTTTGAAAATCTCAAAATTACAAAAAGGACCCTCAACTTTCAACATTTGGCAAAAATGGTCCCTCAATCATCAAGACTTGGAAATTTCAGTCCTCCAAAATGTCAATATTTCAAGTCTAGACCATTATCATTGAAGAAAATACCAAACCAGCCCTTGAAGAATTCAAATATGGCAAGAATGACCCCTGATTTCACTTTGCAAAAGTTTTTGGGCCAAAAGTGTAAAAAGGCAAAAGTTGACAAAGCTAAAACAAGCGTTGATAGAAGTTTGGAAGGAATTTGACAAGTTTCTGAAACATGGGGGTGTTAAGCTGGCAGACAAAGAAGTTACATAGACCACTCCCAAGCTGCCATGTGTCCCACTCACATTCTCCACCAATCACACTCCACCATTTTGCCATGTCACTTTCCACTCACAACCGGATTTAACAACTTAATTAATTAAGTTTAAAAATGGCGGTTAACATGTTTTTAAACTTAAAACAAGATCAAAACCTTGTTCTTAGAGTTCATAATCCGAATTGGGGATTTACTAATTACTATGAATTAGGCCATGATCTTGTCCAGATTTGTGATTAACCTCAACATAAACATATCCCCACTTCAAAAACCCTTGCCACGTCACTCATGTGCTCACATGATAAACCCTTGCTATACACTTTTGGGGAAACTGCCAAAACCAGCCAGAGAATCAACCATCCAGAAACAAGCTTACACTTTAAGCTTTGTTTGAGCCCTTGGATCAAATTTCAACAGCTATCTCCTTCACATACGTCCAAGAATCAGTCACATGAAGCATATGAGTTCAAATTCAAGAGGGCATTTTTGGAACTTCAACCATTAGGGTTTTTAGTTTTTAGCTGTAACTTAGCTCATTGTAAGGCTATATAAAGCCACTTAGGCCTTCACATTTCAGTTTGCTTTTGATTTTTCCTTGGTTCAAGTTTCTGTAAATCCTATTTCTAAGTTAATGAAATTGAGTTTGAAATCTTGAAGAAAAGTCATTGGCCAATCTTGTTTACTGCTTTCATTTGTTATATGCTTTGTAGTTCTTAAAGTTCAAAACCTGTTTTTCAAAGAGGAGTGTGCAAAAGTTTGCATATTTCCTCATTTTCTTGATATTTTGCTAAGTCTTGTTCCAATCTTGGAATTCTTGGGCTATAGGGCTGATCATAGCATCCTAACTGAGTTGGTTAAGGTGTGGTGAGGCTTATAACTTGGGGATAATCAAGTGTGGGGTAACAAGTTTGCATTAATCAAGTTTTTCCAAGTTTCTGATTTTTATGATTTTGTGCTTAACCCTTGTTGAATCTTAGCAGGCTTATTGTGGAAGCTTGTGCTTGTTCTTGCTAGCACATAAGCTCAAAATTTGTGGGTGTGGATGTACATCCATGAGGTTTGCATACTTAATCTCCAAATCTGCTTAAATTGTGATTTTTGGTGATATTTGTATGAAACTGTTGTTCTTGTGAATTTTGTGGCTTGTTCTTGCTTGAATCCGTTTATTATACTTGTTTGAGTGTTAATTAATGCTTGGTTGGCCTGAAATCTCATTGTGCTTTTGAAAATTTTGATTTGAAAAAGTTAAAGGGGTGTTTGGGTCTACTGGTTTATGCTTGTAATTTGTTTTTGTGTTAAGGGAAGTTGTTGTTTATGCTTTGTATCTGATATACCTTTGTTTGAGAGTGTTTTGCTGCAAGTTTTTGGGT
Organism: Glebionis coronaria; assembly: GCA_025667525.1. Classification (NCBI taxonomy): domain Eukaryota; kingdom Viridiplantae; phylum Streptophyta; class Magnoliopsida; order Asterales; family Asteraceae; genus Glebionis; species Glebionis coronaria. The sequence continues at coordinate 500,035,538 of CM046877.1, forward strand.
TTGAACACTTGAATCAATCAATCTGCTATATAGACCTTGTTTCTGCTTCTTTTGACCTAGGATTTTGGGAACACTTAGTGTGTATGCATGCTTAGGGATAAAAGTGGTTTAAACAAAGTTAATATAACCTGTTTGAAAGATTTGAGGTGTTGAAATTGGCTTGTGTGTCAAATACATCAGCAAAAGTAGAAAACTGCATGTGTTAGTGTTCATCAGTAACTTTCATTGCTTAAATCTTGCTTAATTCTTTGAACCAGTGCATGAAACCTGTTTAGACTTGCTTATTGGAGTTTATTATAGCTTTTGTGTGCATTTGGTTGAATTTGGCTGGCTGATTTGTGCTAAAACTACTCTTGAATGCTAAACTGCTTATTGTTCATGTCTGTATCATGTCTGATGAATGATTGATTAAACTGTATCAATTGGGTGTTTGTGATTGTGTTATATTGATTGTTATTGACTCCTTTTGATCCAAAGATCATTTGGGTGCCTTTGTGAAATCTGAATCTCCAAAAAAGTCACTAAAGACAAAAGGTCAAAATAGTCAAGCAGTGGAAAAAGTTTCCACTGCTCAACATCCAAAACTAGCCCCTGCTAGTGCTATTTTGTCATCAACTTATCAATAAGCTATTCTAGCTTATTCTGACTTGCAACAACTTATTTTTTGTGATAGATCTTCATTATTTGACCCATTTAAGTGAACTGGAGCTTATGAGACTTTGACTTTGACTTTTTACTAGAAAACCAACTTGTTTGACTTTTAACATAAGTGCTTATTTGATTTTCCAGCTTATTGAGTGTGCTTATTTGAAAGGTCTTTGGTTTTTAAGCTTAGTTTTGTCAAAAGAAACATTTTGCAACTTGAATCAGCTTCTGAGGTGGTCTAGATCATAAAAACGACTATTTTGTCGTTTTGTGAATAAGTTTGTGACTTGTTTCTGGCTTATTAAGTGGGCTTATTTGAAAATTCTTTTTGCAGAAGTCTTTGTTAGGTCAAAAGAAGCTTGTGTGTAAAATTTTAGCTTATGGCAACAGCTTATGGCTTAATGGGCCAAAAAGCCCATTAAGAATAAGCTGCTTATTATAAGTTAGCTTATTTCACATTTTCAGCTTTTGGGCCTTTGGAAAAAGTTGTTTAAAATAAAATTTTGAGTCAACCTGTGCTTTTTGGGCTTAATTTGAACACTTTTTCTTATTGGGCCTTAATTAAGCCCAATAAGGGACTGTTTTGGGTTTGGCCCATTTTCTAGGCCCAATAGGGGTATTTAGGTAATTTCACTTTCATTTCTGAGTTATTTAGGTCAAATTAAGCTAGTTTGCAAGTTTTAGAATTTTTTATAATTTTTGGATTTTTAATATTATTTTAATATTATTTTATTATTAAAAATTAAAAGTCTGATTTTCTAGGTTTTATATTTTTCCTAGGTTCTAAATACTTAATTAGGATTTTTGCAACTTTCCAATTATTTTCTAAGTTTTTTAATTATTTTCTATAATTAATTTAAGATTTAATTGATTTTAGGAGTTTTTAATTGTTTAAAAATAGTTTTAATTGGTTTTAATATTTTAAAAAATAGTTTTTAGCTTAATTAGAGTATTTTTGAGGTTTACAAACTTGAAAATCTTGTTTAGGGCTTTTTAATAATTAATTTTGATTTTTAGGGCTTTAATTAGCATTAAAAAGTCATTATCTAATTAATTAAAAGGTTTCTGCAAGTTTTGATTTTTTTGTAAACTCTTAGAATATTATTAGAGATTTTTTGGTAATTTTTAGAAATTTTTAGGTTTAAATTTTAATTTTGGTGGTTTTTACGACTTTACGTGTACGCCTTTTTAGACTTAGTTTAATCCGTCTTCATAACCGTCATTCTCTTATAATCCCCTTTCTATTCTTCTTATTCAATTATAATCACAAATTAATCCATATCATTACACACATAACACACTAGCCTCCTTGAGAACGAACTCACTTTGGGTCATTTACACACGGTTTTCCTAAATCGTCGTGCTCACTTGCCCTATTTATTGCTTCCTTTTCCTAAAGGGGTAATTGTACTCAACATCATTTTGGCGCCGCTGCCGGGGAGGCGTGTTGTGTTTTGATTTGGCATTGTTGTTTTTATTCTAACCATAATTAGTATTTGTATTAGTAGCACTCTACTAATACGTATTATCGTTTTTCGGTTTTTGTGTGAATATTATTACTATATTGTATACGTAGAACAATAAAGATACAAGTACTCCAAATACGTGAGAAATCACAACCTTGACTTGGGAGGTCATTACCCAATCATTGTATTCGAATCTTAAACCAAAGAAAAAGGCAAAAATAGATAAATACTTTCGTGAAGCTTAATCTTGAAAATACAAACTATAAGGTGGGTATAAGGCGGATATTATAAAATATATCCTAAGGAAAAAGGCTCTTAAGTGCTTCGCGCCGCCTCGTTTCCCCGCTTGCTTGTGAGTATTTGATTGTGAGAATGAATCGAGGGTTTTGCCGCCCAAAGTATTACTAAGTATCATATATATTTTCTTGGTTTCTATTGATTAAACCCTCTTGAACGATTTGGTGTTCCACCATCGTTCTAAAGTCATCGAAGGCGTTCACCCCACGTGATCGTATTCATTCCTTGAGGCTTCTTTAATCGAGAGATTTGATTAAGGAGGAGATTTGTAGATTTGTGTCTACTTAATACATTTCACCAAACTCCAAAAAGGTTAATACAATCAAAAACCAAAAAAAAAATTAAAAAACCAAAAACACCAAAAAGAATCTTCTTTGCTCATCCCCTCGTTGTACGTGACGTTTATGCTAACTCGAAATCAAGCAAGACGTGCACGTAAACGAAATAACAAAACTCCCACTCCAAACAATTCTAGAGAGGAGTCTCCTATTGACGAACCCATTGTAAGAGAAGCACCAACCATGGCAAATCGAACTATGATGGAGTTACTTCAAGCACCCACCGAGGGTTATGGAGAGGCTATTGTGATTCCCGCAATCCTTGCGGAGAATTTTGAGGTGAAAACGGGTTTGTTGTCCATGATTCAAAACAACAAATTCCGTGGTGATGAGAAGGACAATCCACACAACCATATCCGCCAATTCAATCGTCTTACCGCTACTTGCAAGTTTAAGGATGTCTCTAACGACTCGATTAAGATGATGCTTTTTCCGTATTCCTTAGCGGGGCCCGCTAAAATTTGGTTAGAGAAAGAGCCACCCAATTCTATATTGACGTGGAAGGATCTCGTGTCTAAGTTTGTGAACCAATTTTTTCCGCCCTCTAAGACTACGCACTTGAAAAACGAGATTTCAAAGTTTTCACAAGAATTTAATGAAAGTTTTTCAACGGCTTGGAATAGGTTTAAGGAAATGTTACATGAATGTCCTCATCACGGTTTTTCCGATTTGCATCAAATTGACACGTTTTACAATGGACTTAATGATCATGAAAGGGATTATTTGAATGCCGCCGCGGGTGGTAATTTTTTGTGTAAAACGGTTGAGGAAGCTTTGGTGATAAATGAAAATAGATCTAAGGTGTATAGTCCTCGTAGCACGTCTAGTGTTCGTAAGGCTTCGTCTTCGGCTTCACCTTCTTTGTCTAATACCATCGATGCTTGCCAAATTGAGGCAAACTTGGAAAACAAGATTTTTGATAAGTTGAAAGGACTTTTGATTGAGTTTAAAGTTGGTGAACCAAGTGCTCCCGCTACGGTTAAAGCGGTTGAGGTTTCTTGCATGTATTGTGGTGGAGGTCATGATTTCTCCGAGTGCATTACCAACGGTGGTAACACTTCGAGTGCCTTCGCGGCCACGAGAAATTACAACCAAAACGGTCAAGTTTCCCGCTCTAATCAAATGACTCCACTGGGTTTTGGAACAAATCAAAATGCTAACAACTATCGCAACAATCAAGTTGGTTTTAAGAACAATTACAACAAGGGAAACTATGGGAATCAAGGGACTAATAATCAAGTTTCAAACAAAAATGATTTTCAAAATAACAACAAAAGTTTGCAAACATTGAAAGATCTTCCAAGTGAGTTTGTTGAATATGCTAGTGGGAATGATGCTAGGTTTGACAACATTCAAAGAGAAATCATTAGCCTAAGATCCGAGTTTAAAAACGACTTGAAGAAAGAGTTGAAAAATGAGTTAGCTAATGAACTTAAAATCCACACCAACAAGATGGAAGGAAATGTCACTAGGTTGCAACAAAACCAACAAAAGATGGAACAAGGGCAACATGAGATTAAACAAGAGATGCTTAAGGCCGAGAAAAGGCAAACCGAAGCCGTATTGAGGCAATCTAATTTTGAAGATAAAATCTCGTCTATGTTTGAGGCAATAATGTGTAAACCGTCGTCAAGTGGTCTTCCTAGTAACACCATATCCAACCCTAAGGGTGAGATGAAAGTGATTACCACACGTAGTGGTAAGACACTTAAGGAGCCGATTCCTCAACCAATTGCTCCTACGGAGGAAGCAATTGAGGAAGAACCCGAGGTGGTGGTCCAAAAGGAGCATGTCCCAATCCCACGAAGTACCGCTCATACCACACCTACGGTTGACCCATTACCATCATTGGAATCCGAGATTCCAAAGGCTATGCCTACTATGCCTCAACCCACACCACCTTTGCCCTATCCATCGAGACTTAGGAAGGAGAAACGTCAAGAGCGCGACAATTACCAATTTGAGCTTTTTATGAAAATGTTTCGTGATTTGCACCTTAATGTGAGTTTCGCCGACGCTTTGGTCATGATGCCTCGATTTGCCGCTAACTTTAAGAGTATGTTGAACAACAAGGAGAAATTACACCAAGTGTCTAGTTGTTCGTCGGTTTATCTTAATCGCATACCTCAAAAAGTTGGTGATCCCGGTAAATTTTTGATCCCTTGTGCAATCCAAGACATGGAAGAATGCTTCGCCTTGGCCGATCTTGGTGCTAGCATTAACTTGATGCCACTTGCAATCTTCAAGTCGCTCAATCTTCCTAATCTTACTCCTTCACTAATGTCTATCGAGTTGGCCGACCATTCCACAATTCCCGCATGTGGTTTGGCGGAAGACGTTTTTGTGAAAGTGGGGAAGTTCTACTATCCCGTAGACTTCATTGTTGTTGATATCCCCACGGATCCTCAAGTTCCTCTCATTTTAGGTCGTTCGTTTTTAGATACGTCTATGGCTTTGATCGATGTGCATGCTAGAAAGATCACCTTACGTTTCAACGACGAGGAACTTGTTATAAACGCAACTCAAAACTCTCAAATTTCTCATGTTTATTCCGTTGCAACCATAAACCTCGTTGACATGATTGACGTGGTTTGCGAGGAATTTTCACAAGAAGTTCTAGGTTTTGGTGATGAAGAAACTAGTGGCAATCCCACTATGTTGGATCCAATTCTTGATAATTCGACACCAACCTTCACTCCTTTTGAAGGTGGTGGTTTTACGTTGGAAGAATGCAATGTTCCGCGTACTTGTGACGAAGACCTCGACAACGATGAGGACTTCTCAATTATCAAGGATTTTCTCAATGATTTCCCATTTCCTCCACCCGAGGAGGTTATGAGTATCGAGCCCAAATCTTCACTTGAGGAACCACCTATTCTCGAGTTGAAAGATTTACCTCCTCACCTCGAATATGTCTATTTGGAGGAGGACGACAAGTTGCCGGTTATTATTGCGAAGGATCTTTCGAATGATGAAAAAACCGCACTTGTCGATGTTCTAAAGGCTCACAAAGGGGCGATTGCGTGGAAGTTATCCGACATTAAGGGGATCGATCCCAAGTTTTGTACCCACAAAATCTTAATGGGGGAAGATTTCAAGCCAACAATCCAAAGTCAAAGGAGGGTGAACCCCAAAATTCACGACGTCATCAAAAAGGAGGTCCTTAAACTCCTTGACGCGGGAATGATTTACCCTATTTCCGATAGCCCTTAGGTGAGTCCTATCCATTGTGTCCCTAAAAAGGGAGGTATGACCGTTGTGCCAAACGATGCCAACGAGTTGATTCCCACTAGACTCGTGACCGGATGGAGAGTGTGCATTGACTATCGAAAGTTGAATGAAGCCACTCGAAAAGACCATTTTCCCTTGCCCTTCATGGACCAAATGTTGGAGCGTCTTGCGGGAAACGATTTCTATTGCTTTTTAGATGGTTTTTCCGGTTACTTCCAAATTCCCATCGATCCTCGTGATCAAGAACAAACTACGTTTACGTGTCCATATGGAACGTTTGCCTATCGTAGAATGCCATTCGGACTTTGCAATGCACCGGGAACTTTTCAACGATGCATGATGGCTATTTTTCATGATATGATCGAGAAGACGATGGAAGTCTTTATGGATGACTTTTCCGTGTTTGGTGATTCTTTCACTTCGTGTTTGTCGCACCTTGAGAGAATGTTGAAACGTTGTGAGGAAACCAACCTTGTGCTCAATTGGGAAAAATGTCATTTTATGGTTAAGAGTGGAATCGTCTTAGGGCACAAGGTCTCGAAAGCGGGGATTGAGGTAGATCAAGCTAAGGTAGACGTCATCGCCAAATTACCTCATCCCAAAACCGTCAAGGGAGTTAGGAGTTTCCTAGGCCACGCGGGTTTTTATCGTCGATTCATCAAGGACTTTTCAAAGATTTCTCGACCCGTTACACATCTTCTTGAAAAAGAGGCACGTTTTGTCTTTGACGAAGATTGTGTACGAGCCTTTGAGATCCTTAAGAGGAAACTTACCGAAGCTCCCGTTCTTGTTGCTCCAAATTGGAACCTCCCCTTTGAGCTTATGTGTGATGCTAGTGATTACGCTATTGGGGCCGTTTTGGGGCAACGTCATGATAAGCACTTCTTGCCTATTCACTATGCTAGCAAGACGATGACCGAGGCTCAACTCAAATACACTACAATGGAAAAGGAGTTCCTTGCCGTGGTGTATGCATTTGAGAAGTTTCGACCTTACCTCGTCTTGACAAAATGCATAGTGTATACAGACCATTCGGCTATTAAGTATCTCATGGTAAAGCAAGATTCTAAGCCGAGATTACTTCGTTGGATTCTCCTCCTTCAAGAATTTGATCACACCATCGTTGACAAAAAAGGAGCTGAGAATCTAGCGGCCGATCATCTCTCTCGTTTGGAAGATCCTCACCAAAGTGTTTACGAGCCCAAGGAAATCACCGAAACATTTCCGCTCGAGACACTTGGTGTAGTGAATTCTAAGCTTGATCTTTCTACCCCATGGTTTGCGGATTTTTCAAATTACCATGCAGGTAACTTCATCGTTAAGGGTATGGCGACTCAAGAAAAACGAAAATTCTTTCGTGACGTCAAGTTCTACTTTTGGAACGACCCTTACTTGTTTCGAACGTGTGCGGATCAAATCATCCGACGTTGTGTTTTTGGCACCGAAGCTTCTAACATCCTTAGAGCTTGCCATGAGGGACCCACGGGTGGTCACCACGGTGCTAATCTCACGGCCAAGAAGGTGTTTGATGCCGGCTTCTTTTGGCCTACTATTTACCGAGATGCACAAATTCTTGTGAAGTCGTGTGATGCATGCCAACGACAAGGAAAAGCCTCACAAAAAGATGAAATGCCACAAAATATCATGCAAGTATGTGAGATCTTTGACGTTTGGGGCATAGACTTTATGGGGCCGTTCCCATCATCTCGTAGTAATAAGTACATTCTCGTTGCGGTGGACTACCTATCTAAGTGGGTGGAGGCGAAGGCCTTGCCCACTAATGATGCTCGTGTGGTAGTTAAGTTCTTGAAAAGCTTGTTTGCTCGGTTTGGAACCCCTCGTGCGATCATAAGCGATCGTGGAACCCATTTTTGTAATGACCAATTCGAAAGAGTCTTAAGGAAATATGGGGTTACACATCGTCTTTCTACGGCTTATCACCCACAAACGAGTGGGCAAGTCGAGGTTTCAAACCGATCTTTGAAAAGGATCTTGGAGAGATCAGTAGGAGAAAACCGACAATCTTGGTCGGATAAGTTAGACGATGCTTTATGGGCCTTTAGGACCGCTCATAAGACGCCCATTGGGTGCACTCCCTATAAGCTTGTGTATGGAAAGAATTGTCATTTGCCTATCGAGTTAGAACACAAGGCTTATTGGGCCCTAAAGCATTGTAATGATGATATGGAGACCGCGGGAAAACACCGGAAAATGCAATTAAATGAATTGGATGAATTGAGGGATATTGCTTATGAAAATTCATTGATTTATAAAGAGAAAACTAAAAAGTTGCATGATTCAAAAATTAAAAACCGGGTTTTTAACATTGGGGATCAAGTTTTACTTTTTAATTCAAGACTAAAAATCTTTTCTGGTAAGTTGAAATCCCGTTGGTCCGGTCCATTCACCGTGACTCAAGTGTTTCCATATGGGACCATCGAGCTAGCTCAAGATGATGGTCCTAACTTCAAGGTGAATGGACATAGGTTAAAGCACTATTTTGGCGGGGAAGTTCCATCCTTGAACTACCTCGACCAAGTCACCTTCCCCAATGATAATTAGTATTGAGGGGATCGAGTCGAGCTCATGACTCGGTAATCAAAAACGAGGAGCCTCGTGGGGGAGTCCCATGCTTATCCTATGTACATATTATCGCTTTCTAATGTAGCTTACGTGTGGGGATTTGTGCCCTTCCAACCTTTGTTCCGTGGTTGTTTGTGAATTGTGAACTTTAGATCATGATCTTCACGATTGGAGCCTCTCGTGTTCGTTTTATGGGAGCACTCGATCGTTTGCTTTGGAGACATTTCTCAATATCCATGATATATCCTTTTGATTTTCTTACCTTAGGTCTTATAGCACACTTCATAAACGGCTATTGATTTAATGGTTACACCCTTTCCATGCTAGATTAGGCATTCGACTACGTGTCTAGTATGGGGGTGTTTGCACCCCTAGACTCGAAACATTGAGGACAATGTTTAATTTTAGTATGGGGGGGTGAATAGATACTTGCCTTGCCAAACCTTCACGCTTTCCAAAGTTTATCGTTTTATTTATCATTTTTGTTGCAAAATAAGGCTAAAAATGGCCAAATTTTAAAAATTTTCTCATGTTTTATAAGTGTTTGAAGACACGAATGTAGATTTTCCGATGGCGAGAATAAGAGTAATTTTTGACTCGACCGTGCGTGTTGAGCACTTAGTTTTGATTCCTTAACTACACATTAGGCTAAGTCTCTTAAATGAGGACGAGAAATGATAGAGTTAATTATAAGTTACTATGCTAAACGTAGAGTATTCGTATTCTTTCAAAAACTCATGTGTTCTCGTTGTTTGCTTATTCTCCCTTCGCATGTAAATATTTTTTTGCTTAATAAATATTGACTTAGCGGTTTAGTTAGGATTGTTGGGTTTCTAGTCTTTTCTAGTAGCTTCCGTGTAATTAAATTGGGAAGACATTAAGGTATCGCCAGCGTCACGGTTTTGAAGTATTGGCACCCGAATAATCGAAAGCTTCACCCAATAATAAGATTTCAAGTGCTCACCTAAATCAAGCAAACAATTCGAAGCCCCACAAGGCCTAAAATCTATGCAAAAATTGAAAGTGAATCAAGCCTTAATCTTCGAAGCTTTAAAGATCCAAAATTCGCCTTAGCGTGAGGATATACGTCTTTGGCTAATAAAACCACCGATGAGGCGGATAATAAAAGGCAAGGCAAGACCAAAGTCATAATAAAAGCTTCATGGCGAAGTTGAATAAAAGATGGAGGTAAACCAAAGATAATAAGGCCCTTCCGTTAGGGGGCGTATAAAAGTCTTGGTAATAAGTCTCATGTTCAAAACCGTTATAAAACCGTGTTTATCGATTCTTCTTGTCAACTTAATTTTTTAACATCGTTGTCTATTAGGAGGGGTTATTGATTTGATGGTCTTAGTTACACCGTTAGGACTCTATTTTTATACCTAAATCTCTATTATCGCATACGTCAAACAATGTATCCTCGTGAAACATTCAAGACAAAATAAAATATAAGAGATACAACTTAGGAATAATGGGAGGATAAGTACGTGATTAGGGCATATGAGTAGTGTTAGCATTACTAACTTATAATGACAATGATCTCGCTGCACGCTTGGCATGGAATTGGGGTGAAAATCGAGGACGATGAAATTATTTCTAACGAAGCATTCACGTGTTCTTATTCTATGAACCTAAACGTCCCATTTTGCGATGAAAATCATACATTATGTCTATAACACAAGTAGTAGTAATAGTAGTAGTGTAGCTAGTTTATCGTTCAAAAAAGTGAATAAAATGAATTTTGGAGATGCTTTGATACTTAATTCTAGCATTGCGTGAGGGCACGGCAATGGTTTAGTATGGGGGAGTGATGAGACTGCTTTTATACATAGTCTCATCGTCCAAAATGGGCTTAAATTGCATAAAATATCATAAAATACACCAAATATATGCTTGTGTTTGTTGCTTGTGTATTTTAGGTACGGATATTGAGAAAATGACAAAAGATCACAAGAATCATGCAAAAACGAACACGGGAAACAAAGCCGCACAATGAACCAAGCCCTAATGAAGACTTTCCCAAGATCAGCCCTTGAAGATTTGAAGAATTATGAAGAAGGGTCCTCCAATTATGAAGAATTGACACTTTAAACCCTTGTATCCTCATAATTACAAGTTTGGTCCCTAAAGTTTGTCAAAATTACAAAAAGGACCCTCCACTTTGAAGAATTGGCAAGTTTAGCCCCTCAACAAAGCTAAATTGTCAACCAATATCATCCACAAAGTCAAATACATCATGAAGTCCTTCAAAGTACAAGAAATGACAAGTTTGGTCCTTTGAAAATCTCAAAATTACAAAAAGGACCCTCAACTTTCAACATTTGGCAAAAATGGTCCCTCAATCATCAAGACTTGGCAATTTCAGTCCTCCAAAATGTCAATATTGCAAGTCTAGACCATTATCATTGAAGAAAATACCAAACCAGCCCTTGAAGAATTCAAATATGGCAAGAATGACCCCTGATTTCACTTTGCAAAAGTTTTTGGGCCAAAAGTGTAAAAAGGCAAAAGTTGACAAAGCTAAAACAAGCGTTGATAGAAGTTTGGACGGAATTTGACAAGTTTCTGAAACATGGGGGTGTTAAGCTGGCAGACAAAGAAGTTACATAGACCACTCCCAAGCTGCCATGTGTCCCACTCACATTCTCTACCAATCACACTCCACCATTTTGCCATGTCACTTTCCACTCACAACCGGATTTAACAACTTAATTAATTAAGTTTAAAAATGGCGGTTAACATGTTTTTAAACTTAAAACAAGATCAAAACCTTGTTCTTAGAGTTCATAATCCGCATTGGGGATTTACTAATTACTATGAATTAGGCCATGATCTTGTCCAGATTTGTGATTAACCTCAACATAAACATATCCCCACTTCAAAAACCCTTGCCACGTCACTCATGTGCTCACATGATAAACCCTTGCTATACACTTTTGGGGAAACTGCCAAAACCAGCCAGAGAATCAACCATCCAGAAACAAGCTTACACTTTAAGCTTTGTTTGAGCCCTTGGATCAAATTTCAACAGCTATCTCCTTCACATACGTCCAAGAATCAGTCACATGAAGCATATGAGTTCAAATTCAAGAGGGCATTTTTGGAACTTCAACCATTAGGGTTTTTAGTTTTTAGTTGTAACTTAGCTCATTGTAAGGCTATATAAAGCCACTTAGGCCTTCACATTTCAGTTTGCTTTTGATTTTTCCTTGGTTCAAGTTTCTGTAAATCCTATTTCTAAGTTAATGAAATTGAGTTTGAAATCTTGAAGAAAAGTCATTGGCCAATCTTGTTTACTGCTTTCATTTGTTATATGCTTTGTAGTTCTTAAAGTTCAAAACCTGTTTTTCAAAGAGGAGTGTGCAAAAGTTTGCATATTTCCTCATTTTCTTGATATTTTGCTAAGTCTTGTTCCAATCTTGGAATTCTTGGGCTATAGGGCTGATCATAGCATCCTAACTGAGTTGGTTAAGGTGTGGTGAGGCTTATAACTTGGGGATAATCAAGTGTGGGGTAACAAGTTTGCATTAATCAAGTTTTTCCAAGTTTCTGATTTTTATGATTTTGTGCTTAACCCTTGTTGAATCTTAGCAGGCTTATTGTGGAAGCTTGTGCTTGTTCTTGCTAGCACATAAGCTCAAAATTCGTGGGTGTGGATGTACATCCATGAGGTTTGCATACTTAATCTCCAAATCTGCTTAAATTGTGATTTTTGGTGATATTTGTATGAAACTGTTGTTCTTGTGAATTTTGTGGCTTGTTCTTGCTTGAATCCGTTTATTATACTTGTTTGAGTGTTAATTAATGCTTGGTTGGCCTGAAATCTCATTGTGCTTTTGAAAATTTTGATTTGAAAAAGTTAAAGGGGTGTTTGGGTCTACTGGTTTATGCTTGTAATTTGTTTTTGTGTTAAGGGAAGTTGTTGTTTATGCTTTGTATCTGATATACCTTTGTTTGAGAGTGTTTTGCTGCAAGTTTTTGGGTTTGAACACTTGAATCAATCAATCTGCTATATAGACCTTGTTTCTGCTTATTTTAACCTAGGATTTTGGGAACACTTAGTGTGTATGCATGCTTAGGGATAAAAGTGGTTTAAACAAAGTTAATATAACCTGTTTGAAAGATTTGAGGTGTTGAAATTGGCTTGTGTGTCAAATACATCAGCAAAAGTAGAAAACTGCATGTGTTAGTGTTCATCAGTAACTTTCATTGCTTGAATCTTGCTTAATTCTTTGAACCAGTGCATGAAACCTGTTTAGACTTGCTTATTGGAGTTTATTATAGCTTTTGTGTGCATTTGGTTGAATTTGGCTGGCTGATTTGTGCTAAAACTACTCTTGAATGCTAAACTGCTTATTGTTCATGTCTGTATCATGTCTGATGAATGATTGATTAAACTGTATCAATTGGGTGTTTGTGATTGTGTTATATTGATTGTTATTGACTCCTTTTGATCCAAAGATCATTTGGGTGCCTTTGTGAAATCTGAATCTCCAAAAAAGTCACTAAAGACAAAAGGTCAAAATAGTCAAGCAGTGGAAAAAGTTTCCACTGCTCAACATCCAAAACTAGCCCCTGCTAGTGCAATTTTGTCATCAGCTTATCAATAAGCTATTCTAGCTTATTCTGACTTGCAACAACTTATTTTTTGTGATAGATCTTCATTATTTGACCCATTTAAGTGAACTGGAGCTTATGAGACTTTGACTTTGACTTTTTACTAGAAAACCAACTTGTTTGACTTTTAACATAAGTGCTTATTTGATTTTCCAGCTTATTGAGTGTGATTATTTGAAAGGTCTTTGGTTTTTAAGCTTAGTTTTGTCAAAAGAAACATTTTGCAACTTGAATCAGCTTCTGAGGTGGTCTAGATCATAAAAACGACTATTTTGTCGTTTTGTGAATAAGTTTGTGACTTGTTTCTGGCTTATTAAGTGGGCTTATTTGAAAATTCTTTTTGCAGAAGTCTTTGTTAGGTCAAAAGAAGCTTGTGTGTAAAATTTTAGCTTATGGCAACAACTTATGGCTTAATGGGCCAAAAAGCCCATTAAGAATTAGCTGCTTATTATAAGTTAGCTTATTTCACTTTTTCAGCTTTTGGGCCTTTGGAAAAAGTTGTTTAAAATCAAATTTTGAGTCAACCTGTGCTTTTTGGGCTTAAATTGAACACTTTTTCTTATTGGGCCTTAATTAAGCCCAATAAGGGACTGTTTTGGGTTTGGCCCATTTTCTAGGCCCAATAGGGGTATTTAGGTAATTTCACTTTCATTTCTGAGTTATTTAGGTCAAATTAAGCTAGTTTGCAAGTTTTTAGAATTTTTTATAATTTTTGGATTTTTAATATTATTTTAATATTATTTTATTATTAAAAATTAAAAGTCTGATTTTCTAGGTTTTTATATTTTTCCTAGGTTCTAAATACTTAATTAGGATTTTTGCAACTTTCCAATTATTTTCTAAGTTTTTTAATTATTTTCTATAATTAATTTAAGATTTAATTGATTTTAGGAGTTTTTAATTGTTTAAAAATAGTTTTAATTGGTTTTAAAATTTTAAAAAATAGTTTTTAGCTTAATTAGAGTATTTTTGAGGTTTACAAACTTGAAAATCTTGTTTAGGGCTTTTTAATAATTAATTTTGATTTTTAGGGCTTTAATTAGCATTAAAAAGTCATTATCTAATTAATTAAAAGGTTTTTGCAAGTTTTGATTTTTTTGTAAACTCCTAGAATATTATTAGGGATTTTTTGGTAATTTTTAGAAATTTTTAGGTTTAAATTTTAATTTTGGTGGTTTTTACGACTTTACGTGTACGCCTTTTTAGACTTAGTTTAATCCGTCTTCATAACCGTCATTCTCTTCTAATCCCCTTTCTATTCTTCTTATTCAATTATAATCACAAATTAATCCATATCATTACACACATAACACACTAGCCTCCTTGAGAACGAACTCACTTTGGGTCATTTACACACGGTTTTCCTAAATCGTCGTGCTCACTTGCCCTATTTATTGCTTCCTTTTCCTAAAGGGGTAATTGTACTCAACATCATTAGGCATATGTATAATTTAGATGATCAAACCACGCCGGTTCAATTCCCTCTACTTACCTTTGCTTAGATCGAGCAGAAAGTTTGAATAAATAATATGAAATATAGTAATGTAATAGTTGGGTTAGGACACTTAGAATTGATCTTATTCGGCTCACCGCCCGCGCGCGGTGGCCTTAGAAAAGAGTTGGAGAACTGTCATAATTATTGGTGGTAGTCATATGTGTTGATCCCAAACTTAGATCGATTTAGCTTGTGTAAACGAGATTAAATCAAGTTAAACACGTAGAGAAACTTTGTTGTGTATAAAACAATTTAAGTATTATGTGGAATTAATACTCAAACAAGAACACACAATCAGTATAAACCAAACTTTCACTTTGATTAATAAATCAAACTTGCGTACAATGAAAGTGTTAAACGTATATGAAACATAAACCTAAAGGTCTCCTTTTATAGAATAAGAAGCCTTGTACAAGAGTCTACGTATCAGCTATTTTAGGTAAAGATAAACATGGAAAATACATTGTTGATCATATCTTTACTAGAAACAAACTAGAAACATAATACGTGTAGACTAAGTCTTCTATCAGTGCTTGACTTCTTCTTGTCAACGCTTGACTTCTTCCTGTCAACGCTTGTCCTGTCAACGCTTGATTTCTTCTTAACAACGCTTCGATTGCTCTTGTCAGTGTCTAAGTGTACTGGCTACATTTTATTCCCAACAATCCTCCCCTAAACTTGATATCTACTCTAGGAATCAAGTTTTTGAATAAAAACTAAGAACTAGGAGGATTCTTACAAATCTTATCAAATTGGTAATAAACATGTCTAATCAAATCTTTGGCCACGTCACTTGAGTAATCAATCTCCAGCTGTGTTGTCTTCATCTTTTCAAAAACTTCTTTGGACATGGGATACTCAGCATCCACAAGAAGATACTCAGAAAATTTTGTAGAACTCAAATGATACACACCAGCAGCTGAATACAAACGCCATTGAAGTCCACTGATATCATCGTCAAGATCCTTCCAAACAGGATCTTCTTCTTCTGGTGTACACATTCTCTTGAATGTTGACCAAAGCTTTATTTCATTGACTCAAGTAGGTGCTTCAGTCTCATACTTGGCCAGCAGTAACCTCCAAAGGTCTGCCAAGTCTTCCCTATCCATACTTGCAAACAAAGACATAAGAGTAGTAAAAGTGTGTACCTCTTTCCCATATCTGCCAATCATCCAAAACCCACTTGCATCTTCTTCATAGCTAATGATAGGGTTTCTGGCATCATGAGGTATTACTTTTACCATATCTGAAGCTTCCATGGGTGAGAGCTTAATGCTCTTTCTAATAACAGCTTCACTGGGATTCACTTTATTCAAATCTTTAGGGAACTCAAGTGGAACTCCCTTCTTTAATGGCCTTGGAACAATCATAGCCTTTTGAATCTCCATCTCTTCTGCAAGTTCTTCTTTCCTTTCATCTGAAAGAAGTCTGATAGTGTTCATTTCTTGCACTCTTGCCCAAATAGGATAAGCCTTATACTCCAATTCTTCAAAGGACAATCCCTGCAACTTCTGAAAGGTCCATTCTCCTTGATGACATCTGAGCAACATAAATAAAGCTCCCTTCTATCTCTCTTCAACTGTGAGAAAACTTTGCTAGCCTTATACTTTAGAATTACCTTTCAATCTCTTTGAACTCTTAGAAGAATCTCTAAACCCCAAATTTGATCTGAAATTGTCATGTCTTGATTCTCCATAACCTTGTTCTCCCAAGCATGATATATCTCAGAAGTAACTACAAATGGTGACTCACCAACCCCAACTCTCAACTTCTGGCATATCATAATCTACTTTCAACTTCAACTCTCTAAGTTTCTCCCTTGCCAACTCATCACCATATTCAAGTCTTTCTGGTTCTTCAATGATCATAACACTTGAATCTGAGCTTTCATCATTACTTCCTTCTTGCTCCTCAGAAGTAACTACAAATGGTGACTCACCAACCTTCTTATTTTCTTGTTCCATAAGTTGTGTAGTTAACATTGAATCAAATTGTACTTGTGTTGCATCCTTTGGAACCTCTGTTTCTACTATGATTCCTTTACCCTTATCTAATGGATCAATGATGGGTAAATATGATGATGGTACCTGTGAAGACACTTCCTTGATGATAGCTGATGACTGGAATACATCAACCATACCTGCAGGTCTGTCAACGTTCAAATCCTGTGTGTCAACGCCCAACTTACTCTTGTCAGCGCTTGGTGTATCAGCGTCCAAAATCTGCTTGTCAACGCTCACCTTATTCTTGTCAGCGCTTCTTGTGAACTGCTCCATCATTGCTGTAAAGGATAAGTTCTAATTTGTAGGAGTAACCAAAGATACATCAAAACCTAGTTGCTTCTTCAATTCAGTAAGAGCTTCAGCCACGCCCAAAGATTCTCCATCATGTGAGCCTTTGTCATTCACATGTATCTGCTCATCCTCCCCTTTGGAAGAATCCTCCATACCACGCCTATTGTTAGCATCTTATAAAAGAACAATCCTCTCCCTCAATTGCTTGAGTTCAAGGCCTTGTGTACTGACTGTTTGTACCAGGTCTGCATTTTGCTTTTGCAAGCTAATGCAGACAGCCGTCAATTCCAACATTGTGTATGGTTCCAATCTACCCTCCTTTAGAATGGGTATTTGACCTCCGAAAATAGAGTCATGGGGCATGGATGAGGTCTTAATGATGTTAGGACTGGCTTGGCCTGCATCTAAGCTAGCACCAATAGTCCTAGCCTCATCCATATCACCAACCACACTTGTGGTGGTGGTTCTCTCTACAACATGGCTAGGACCACCAGAGGAGAACAGTCCAGTAGTCCTTGGGCGTTTTACCAACCTAAATTCAGGGGGGGTAGAAGGTGATGTGGATTGGGTGGTAGTTTGAAGGTTAAGGGGTGTTTGGGTCTGTTGTAGAAAGGTGTCAACGTCCGGATAGGAAGTAACAACGCCAACATTTAACGTGTCAGCGTTGAAAGGATCTTGGTCAAGTTCCATGTGTTGAGGTGAAGGTGATGGTTCAGGCAATGGGTCAAGTTGTGGTTGAGGGTCAGGTTGAGGTTGTGTTGTTGTAATAACAGCAAGCATGGCTTGGGTAAGGGGTAAATCTCTGTGAGGGGGTGAATTCATCTTACTAAAAATAGCTTTCTTTTGCACAGGGATCGCATAAAAGTCATCATGATCCCTTGTGCAGTACCTTTGCTCATCAAAAATCATTTGTAAAAATCTTGGGTAAGCCAAAGTCATCTTATTACCCTTGTTTTTACACATGCCATCAAAAATCAGTTTAGAAAAATTATACTTTTGCCCATTAGTAATACACACAATAGCACTAGCAATAGACCTGTTAATTTCATTATGTGCAGTACATTTGGGACTTAAACATTGAAGGATGACATGTATTAAGTACTTCCAAGCTGGGGGAAATTCCTGTTTATTATATTTGTTTAAAGTTCCCTCTTCAGGAAAAGCATAACCCAAAGCTTGGAGTCCCTGTTCTGTCTCACCAATGGGAAGAGTGGTTATACCATTTGCATCATCAAGATGCAAAGCCTGGCGAACCAAGGCTTTAGTAACCACCCATGGACGCCCATGGACAATAGCTGTTAATGTAGTCACATTATTAATCATTGAGGAACTGACAGTGTTCCAAAACTATTTAATATGAGTGACAGGGATGAGAGGAGCATGAGAAAGTGCATACCTAAGTGGAGATGCATTCAAATACGCCACCATCTGGGTGTATTGAGGAAACAGAGCATCATCGGCCTCCAAATAAGCAATCATATTATGCTGACTTCTGAATCCCAATACCAAGTCACTTGGTTTAAATTTAGGCGCCATTGATGTAGAAAGCTATTTGTGAAAGATTATAAAAGATGAATTATAAGAGAAAAGTTGTTAGACAAGAATATGAGATTACCCTGTTTAAAAAAAAGGAGCCAAATATATAGGAGAGATAGGCACATGTGATTGGTCAAAAATGAGGCAAGTAGTTTCAAAATATAATGATGAAAATATTGAAAAGAAAATAAGTTATCTTGTGTATTAATTAAAAGCTATCAACTCCCAAAATTACGGCCCGAATTTTGGTCAAACATAACAACTGGGTAGGACCCAATGAGTGTCAACGGTCAAAAATAACCCATCAACGCCCAACGACTATATTCTTGTCAACGTTGGAAAAAGCCATGTCAACGTCTAAATTGGTCACAACAACGTTTGGAAATATATTTGTCAACGTCCAAAAATAAAAATAGTAAAAATGAAAAAGGACCTTAACAAAGTGATTTATCCTAGTGAAGATAACCTATAAACTGAAAATTACTATAGGGTGGCAAGCACTGTCCAATCATGCACACTTGCTTATGCGAGACAGACATAACAGTCCTCTAGTGTCCCTTGCTAACCAAAATTCTTAACAGTTAAGTTATCTCATAAAACCCTTTGTAACTTCCCAGGTAAGCCCAATATAAATCATACCCAAGTCTCCCAACAGACCACTCCCAATTCTAGGCCAAAAGGTCTTGGCAGCATGCATAGTATATCAACTTTGCATGCTACAGTGCCTCATGAGTTAGTAAACTAATTCATACTCACCAGTGGACACAATCTATAATTATGATAAGAGTACTATAAGAATACCCAAAAATTCCTAAAAGGTTCCTAAACCTCCCCTTAAACTATGATACATAAGTTGCCAAATAATATGCATGTAAATAAAAATTTATGTCAAGATAGGAATATAACTATTCCAACCATCATCCATAAATTGAAACATGCTCCAATAATGCTCCAAGGATCCATAAGCAACTCTGTATCCAATGGTACAATGCTAACAACGCCTGCACAATTAGATCAAAAACCACAAAACTAACATGTTGCTGACAACGCCACGATAACACTTATCAGCGTTAAGATAACCTTTGTCAACGTTAGACAAATAAAGTGGAAAATCTAATATCACATAAAGAACAATAACAATGCATATCCTGTACATACTTTTATAATATGATCCCAAAACACATATTAAGTGAGATTGATCGTTCCAATACTTGTTACCAAGTATTGAAATCTTCCAGTATCAAAAGGTTAAGTTAATAAATCAGACACATTTTCTTCTGTGTCAACCCTATCTGGTTGTATTAAAACTTTTTCAAAACAATCTCTTATAAAATGATGTCTAATTTCTATGTGTTTTGTTTTAGAGTGATGTACAGGATTTTTAATAATGCATAAAGTGTTGTTATTGTCTACAAAAATCTTGGTATGCATGAAATTATACCCATAATCTAACAGCTGGTTCTGAATCCATAAGACTTGGCCACAACAAGCAGCTGCTGCAACATACTCTGCTTCAATTGTAGAAGTGGCCACCACTGTTTGTTTCTTGCACTGCCAAGATATCAATCTACTCCCAAGAAACTGGCATCCACCAGTTGTGGATTTTCTATCAAATTTGTCACCACCATAATCACTGTCTGAATATGCAATAAGCTCTAATGGTGAATCTTTTGGATACCATAATCCTAGGTCTGGATAACATCTAAGGTATCTAAAGATCCTCTTGACAGCATGAAGATGACACTCTTTGGGAGTCACTTGATGGCGTCCACATGCACACACAGCAAACATAATGTCAGGTCTTGAAGCTGTGAGATACATCAATGAACCAATCATTGACCTATAATGCCTGGCATCCACTTCTTTTCCATCTCCAACTTTTCAAAGCAAAAACACGTTTTCAAAACGCAAATTGTTGGTGAGAAGAGTTCCTTTGCCAGTGATAGTTCCATATCCGCCTCCAAAGTAAACTTTGTCACCATCCTTAATAGGAGTGAAGTTTGTGAGATAATCTTCCTTCCCAGTCATGTGCCTAGAGCATCATCCACTATCCCAATAGCCATAATCATTAACCTGCTTTTGAATGCCCTGCACATAACGAAAACAAATTAGTTTTCTTTGGAAACCCAAGCCTGAGTAGACTTGGATTCATTTGGTTGTTCAACAAGAACAGACTTAGTCCTTATGACAACCCCTTGTTCATCCCTTTTTGGATTAAACACCCAATTAACCCCAACTGGTTTTGTTATGACCTTTGAAATATAATGAAATCTGTTACAGGTCATAGAAATCCCATCTGAATTAGGGTTTTGGTCTTGCTTAGGTCTCCATGTCAAGCTAGAAGAAGCTTTAGACCCTTTTCTCTTTGGTTGCAAATATTTACCATTATTTGGTCTGGCAACGTTCCTGTCAGCGTTTAATTTAGTCTTGTCAACGCTGAAATTACCCTTATCAGCGTTGAACCTAGGGTTTGCTACAGGAACCCATTGTCTGTTAGACCATGTATTGGTCTTCTGAAAAGGTCTTTATCCATAAGTGTAGACCCTTTAGTAAAGAATAGGGATGGTCTAACAACTTGTGGACTTTGATGGACAAAAGGTTTGGGTTTGACAGTGTTTGACTTTTTATCAGTGTTGACCTTTGAAGCATTGACACACTTATAGGCTAAATGTGAAAAACTTCCACAAGTATAACAGGCTTTTCTAGACATAACTCTAGGTCTAGAAGAAAAGAAACCTGTTCCATTATCACTAATTTGGCTCTTTGGTGACCTAGGTTTTCTATACATTTCTACATATTTAATACTAGGTTTTCTATCAATGTTTAAGCCAAGGTCAACAGTCTTGCCAGTGGTTGGGTTTGTCACTTTGATGGGTGTAGACTCATTTGGGCTGTCACTAAGCATGCCACCCTTAACAAACAAGGTAGGGTTGGCTTTCTTCCATTGGTCCAAATCAGTCAACTTCTGCTTGTATTCCTCTACTGGGGTAAGAACTCTTGGTGGAGGAATAAATTCCTCTTCTTGGAGTTCTAGTATACCAGTCTAAGACAAGTCCTTTCTAGGAACACCATAGAAGTTCCCAGCAGGTGGTGGAACACCAGCATATTCTTTCATCCCAATCCCAGTCATATCCCTAGAATCCCTTTGTTCACTAACACATTTTTCTAGGGTTTTTGAGGCTTTATTAAATCTCTGAATTTTAAGATCTACATTATCTTTATTTTTGATAGCCTCGTCTAACTTAGCCTGTAAAGCACTATTGGCTCTTTCCATGATGTTTCTAATCTCTATACTAGCATTTAAATCATGATTTAAAATATTGATTTGATCTTTTAGGTCAAACTCCATTTTCTTATACTCAGCTACAGTCTTTTCAGTTTGTGTAAGAGCAAGTTGATAGTTAGACAACTTGCATCTTTCATTAACCACATCTGTTGTCAATTTTGAAACTTATTTGTTAAGTTTTTTAGTGTTTAGACGACAACCTTTACTACAAAATGCATCATCATATACCTCATTGTCTGATGAAGATGAAGAGTGTGCCATAAGAGCATAGTGAACATGCTCTTCTTCTTCCTTTTCTGCAACCAAAGCTTTGTTCTCTTCCTCATCATTGGCCAAATAGCTCCAATCCCAGCCAACACCATCAATGTCTTGTGTGGCAACCATAGCTTTGGAATCCTGAGCCTTGATGATTTGGCTTGAGGGTTTTCCAGCATTAGATCTTCTTGGAGATCTGCATTATCTCATAAAGTGTCTCATTCGATGACAATTATAACACTCAACCTTGGATTTGTCAAATCCAGCAGTGTCCTTATCATTAAAAGTCATCTTCTTCTTGAATCTTCGATTCCATCTGTTTGCTCTTATAATTGCAAGAGCCATATTCCACTTTATGTCCATCTCTTCCAAATGCTCATCACTAATTTGCTCAAGGTCCTCATATGTAATCACTGAACCATTAGGAAAAGAAGCAATGTATGCACACACAGTATCTAGATCAATACCAGCAGGCTTAACTCTTGGTGAGTCAACTTTGTATGTGTCAGCGTCTGAATGTGAGGCGTTGACAAGACTTGATCCCGCGTTGACACAAGTTGATCCAGTAACGGGGTGCATGTATGACTCCTTTTGATCAAATTGACCTTCACTATGTGAGAAGAAGGCCATATTTCCATTGGTAGACTTGCTTCCTTGATCCAAAAGAGTTTCATTCTCTACCAGCCTCAGTTTATTGTAAACATCATCAAAAGTAGAACTTTTGTGAGTGTTATTAGCAATTATAGACCTTGCTTCAATCTTCCATGCATCACCAAGACTTTTAAGAAAAGTGGTGATGATATCAACATCACCAAGCATTGTTCCCATAAAGGACAGCTTGCTTGTAATGTCAAGAAGTCTGCTTCTCACTCCACTTAGCTTTTCATTGGGTTGAGCTTTAAAAACAGCATACTCATGCAAGAGTTGCTTCTTTTTCTCTTGTACAGTATCAGCATTACCACCATAAGCAACTTCAAGGGCTGCCCAGAGATCTTTTGCAGACTCATAGCTTCTATATTTGTGCTGATTTGCTTGTCCCAAAGAGAGTTTGAGAATGCTTAGGGTTTTCATGTCATTACTTCTCTTTGCTATGTCCTCAGCTGAGACAGCCCTACCATCTTCAGGTTTTTCTTTTCTATCCTCTTCAGTAGAGCCTTGAACATTTGTTCTTGTCAAGATGGCAGCTGCAATCTTTTCAGCTTTATTGAATGTGTTTCCATATTCAATA
Source organism: Glebionis coronaria (assembly GCA_025667525.1). Lineage (NCBI taxonomy): Eukaryota > Viridiplantae > Streptophyta > Magnoliopsida > Asterales > Asteraceae > Glebionis > Glebionis coronaria. The sequence goes on from CM046877.1 coordinate 500,058,809, forward strand.
ATTTCCATAGGGTGTAGTCATGGATTTGAAGATACTGTTCAAAGTTAAACTTCGATAGCTCAAAATTGTCTGGGTCTAGCATGGGAATCTTGATGTTGGGGGTTGAGGAGGAGGAGGAGTTTAACTCTAGAGTAGACATGTTGTTTTTAGGGTTTCTTGAAAATTAGGGTTTTTGGCGATTTAGGGTTTTTGTGTTCTTTAGATCAAAGTTTCTCAACAAGCTCTGATACCACTTGTTGATCCCAAACTTAGATCGATTTAGCTTGTGTAAACGAGATTAAATCAAGTTAAACACGTAGAGAAACTTTGTTGTGTATAAAACAATTTAAGTATTATACGGAATTAATACTCAAACAAGAACACACAATCAGTATAAACCAAACTTTCACTTTGATTGATAAATCAAACTTGCGTACAATGAAAGTGTTAAACGTATATGAAACATAAACCTAAAGGTCTCCTTTTATAGAATAAGAAGCCTTGTACAAGAGTCTACGTATCAGCTATTTTAGGTAAAGATAAACATGGAAAATACATTGTTGATCATATCTTTACTAGAAACAAACTAGAAACAAACTAGAAACATAATACGTGTAGACTAAGTCTTCTATCAGTTCTTGACTTCTTCTTGTCAACGCTTGACTTCTTCCTGTCAATGCTTGTCCTGTCAACGCTTGATTTCTTCTTAACAATGCTTTCATTGCTCTTGTCAGCGTCCAAGTGTACTGGCTACATTTTATTCCCAATAATATGCTGGGCTTGCCTATCTGATTCGTCACCCACGCAAGGTGATACTTTATTCGTTATCATGGGTCAGACGCCAATTTTTATGATGGATAGCATTGCACTTAGCTGTGACAACTTTATGTGAAATAACCTAATCCTTGTATTATTGTAATGAAATTAGGAAGATTAGTTTAATTTAGTGGATTGATTAACTATACTATGTGGTAAATAACTCCATCATGTGATGTACCAGTAGGCACGAAGTATAATTGTTCCCATTCAATTAAAACACAATAAATTAACCGGTTCTCATGTGCCACTGTGTCTTAGTATGCACCTATAGGATATATATTCATTTTTCTGAATGATTAGTCTTTATATCAACCTTAAAAGGAGTGTATAAAGCGTTCAGGATGACTTGTATAAGAAATCGTCCCGAATGGCTTAAAAAAGAGCTTATGTGATGTGAAAAAAAAAAGAAAAAAAAAAGTGATGTGAAAAGTGAAAAAAAAATTGTTAAAAAAAATGTGGAAAAAAAAGTGTGAAAGAAAAAAAAAGGTGAAAGTATATAAGCTAAAATATAATGGCTTATGATGTGCTCTTATGGTATATAAACTCCAATGTTATAAAAGTTGTAAGATATTCTCACCTCTTGTTTAGATTAATGTGTAGATTGATTATAGGTGTGTATTAGGTACGTTGGACACATGGTTAATTACATGAAACATAAACTAAATGAAATGGGAATGGTTATGCTAAGTGTTTTAGAAGGACAAAAATATTGGTCATCATTTTAGATTATTTGTCATGTAGGATGGTTATTAGTGTATAAAGTTAAATTTGATCTTTTTGATGAAATTTCAATAGTATGATTAAAAATTATGAAATTAACATGCTTGTATACTTTTATTTTATTTTTACTCGAGACAGTAAAGGTTAAGTGTGAGGGGGTCTGATTGGTGTATTTTGCATACACCTAATAGCATGTTAATTTAACATAATTATAAATTTATTTTTCGTTATACATGTAGTTTTAATGTGTTTTGTGATTATGTAGGTTACGAGCGAAATGGAATAAAATAGCCGCTTAATTAATTTTTTGGAGAAAAGACATTGTGAGTGCCGATAAATGAAAAAGAAATATTGAAGAAAAAGATTTGAGCGTGTCGCAATATTTTCGGTCATCTTTTATCTGTCCGGGCTTCGTTTGAGAAATTATTGGCATTGGGTTATTTTTTATTGGGCCAAAGTTATTATATGCCAAAAGAAAAAAAAGGAAAAAAATAATAATAAAAGAATAACTTTTGGCCCATTGGACCCAGAAAGCCCATGTGCTAAACCGACTACAAGATATATAAAAAGAAAAAAAGGCTGACAATATACATCCGATTATTGAGAGGGACGCATCATAGGCGATTAAAAAAAGCAAAGAAAGGAAAAAGACAATTCAAGGGGAAGAAAAAAAACGCAAGGCAACATCATTCATTGTAGTTGATATTCAAATTAGGAAAAAAGGTGAAGGTCTACGCAAATCTTGGTCTATTCTACATGATGGATTGGATTGATTAAGTGGGTGGATTGATTAGATAATGATAAAGATGAATGAAGGAGATGAGGGTGTAGAGAGAGAAAGGAGAGAAAAGAGAAGAGTAGAGAGAGAAAATAATATATGGAATTGTGAAAAATGTAATCACCAACCCCTCCTAACATGCTAGGAGGGGTATATATATAGCCCACCCTACATGTGGGATATATGGACTATATGTAAATAACTAGATCACGAGCCCATTACATTAATATATCGTTGGAGCGACCGATCCTTCATAAATACGTAAAAACGTATTTCCAACAATCTCTCCCTAAGGGAGGTCGCTCCAAGAAACAAAGTTATAAATATTCTATATCTCGTGATCTATGCTACCTAAGATGTGATTGAGACTTTATTGGAAAAACGTATTTCCAACAATCTCCCCCTAAGGGAGGTCACATCTTTTTACAAAATCTTAAACCTAGCATCTATGCTTGAGTCTTCGATCTTGTTCTTGTGAATATGCTTGATGTGATCTTTGACTTTAGTCTTGAGCATGTTTTATTGCCTTGACCTTGTGCATTCGTCACTTGTGATATTCGCCTCTTCGTGACTTCATGTTCCACATACTTATACCTTTATAATTCTTGAAAGCTTGAGAGTTTGATACAGCGGAAGACTTGACCTTCAGGCTTTCTTGAATTCGTTAAAGCACTAATTGTATGCAGTATAAGCATGTGGTGACGACTTCTTCTGGATTGTACTCCGCAATGCCACCTTCTTGTTACGCTGCATAAGACAGTTAGCAACAAACCATATACACAGATGAAATGGCCTTGAACATTTCATTCTAATTCGGTAGCATTTTACCTCCGGTCGGTGAAGACCATTGGACGATATTAAATATCGTACTTGTGGCAGGTAGTTTCAGTAAAGAACCTCCTTGACAAGATTTCGCGGGTCACCCCGTTCTCTTTACTCGACCGTCCAAAGCTGACTGTGAACGTAAAGAGTGAATCATTTGGATAATATTATCCGCATGATTTGAAGCCGTCAATTCATGTTCCTGGAACAAGTGAAGTTCAATTAAGAACCGCACCATCGTTGCTTTCCAGTTGTCACGAGCTTGATTCATATAGAATCTTGCAAGTTACCTACCAAGTGCTGTTTGAGGTTAACACTAGAAGGATTCCCACTCATCACTGTGAACACTAAGGTATCACTCTGAGTGTTCTGGCAAGATCACTAGGATATTGCATAGAGGCCTGGAACGTGTTTAAATTCAATTAAGAATTAAACAACTGTTGCTTTCCAGTTATCACATGTTTGATTCATAAAGAATCGCACAAGTTACCTACCATGAGCTTTTTGATGTTCGCTCAAGAAGGATTTCCATCTTCATTGTAAATACTTTCGTATTACTCGGATGTTCAGGCAAGATCATGAAGATTTTGCGTAGGACTCTTAATATCTTTCTTACTTTTCACATTGTGTGAACAAGCAAGGAATAATGAAAATGTGTCCTAATGAGATATTTGATGATCTCAAATGGCTCTAGACTCGATTGTGCATTTTGGATTTTAGTGATCGGAGGCTGGAGATGAGTGCCACCTTTTCAATACCAATTTATTCGGAGTGAATAAATCGATAGATAATGCGTTGTCTCCGTGTGATTAAAACAAATATCTTTTGAGAGATATCTGAGTTAGTTGGGATGGGTTGTACCTTGCATCACTGGGTCCATGATGTCTATCTTCAATATCGAACATCATTAAAATGATCTCAATAGCATATGAGTTGACCCGGTTTCTGCCTAAGTTGTAAGGAGGGCTTCTTTCTTTACACCCTTTATCTTTACAATTCTTTTTCATTCTTCAACCCCTTCAATGCTTACCAATACGTCATAACTAGCACCTTGTTGTGATTGTTCCAGTGCTAACTTAAGTACTTGGTCGGCATTCAGCTGCGTTCACAATATTTCTCCGTCTTTCCTAAGGACTTCTATTTCTAGCTATGGAATGTCCTTGGGAAGATTCCTCCGGTTCTAGAGAAATCATTGGACTTTAACCTATCATACCATCCTTATGTCACCACAATTTTCACCGTCGTGAATAGAGATGTTTTGGGTAAGTGTATGTCACCATGAAATCCATTTTGAAGTGCAAATCCATTTTGCTCCCCCTTAACATATGCCACGATATCCGAAAACATTTCGCACATGTCGGGATGAGCTAACACGTTAAGTCAAACCATTTGTGATTAATCATTTCCCATATTAAATCACATTTTCTCCCCCATATTAAAAATATTAACCCAATCGATGTTTTTAATATCAGTTGATTTAATAGCATTTTAAGAAAATTTGGGAAGAAAAATGCAAATCCAATTATCTTCCTGAATTACACAAGCTCCCCCTCAAATTAAGAAGGGTGTGCTGAAACGTAAATTAAATACATTTTAAACACAAGTGTAAGGTATTTATCACGTGCAAAGATCATATATGATAATGAATTCACAAGATTAGCGAATTACGAGGTTGGACCTGAATGATGGAGAACATCATATGAAAGAAGCACATGGTTCTTGTTCACGAATGTTGGTCTTCCTCGTAACTTCTGAAATTATCTTCTTCTTTACACCACATGGACAATTGATATCGTTGTCTTGACACCAACTTGTGAACATTGGCACTTTCGGCATCGAAGAGTCTGAACGCTTGACAATTGCTCCCCCTCAATTGTTGACCCCTGTTCTACTTAAAGAGTTGTAGTCGTCGTTTGAGTAGCCGCATCGTCTAGTATATAGATATCAATTGCAACGAACTTCGGATTGTGGAGTTGATAACTTCGGATTTTGGAGTCAAAGCTTTCCGGTGAAATGCTTGACTTCAATGTGAAAAGCGGGTTACTATCGGAAATAATAGCAAACCATATGGAGCATGTTTTAAATCTTTTAAACTTCTGCTCGAACTTTATTTACAACCCCGTGTCATTATTGAATGACATTTCTAGGTTCGTAAATATTATCGATTCCAGAAGACATGCTCTTTTTATCAAAACGTTTTTGAACACACAATTTTGAAAGATTTAGAAAAACCTTTTGAGAAATTCTTGAAAACTTGTGTTCAAAGTTTTGAAAACCAATTACTTGAGCTTAAGATTTGGAATATCTTAGGAAAGCTCAAGTCCGAGAAGTTGTAAACTTCTCATTGTAAGGATAAGTTACCATCGGCGATAAACTTTCCTTTTATCGGAAGGACGAGTCCTAAGCTGACATTTACTTAGAAGTCGTTTTCATGAGCTTGAAAACTTTGACTGTTTTAACAGAAAGCTCATGACTGAGAAAGGTTAATTTCTCGTTATGAGGAAAAGTTCTCTTATTTAAAAGATACACTTTCCTTTCTGAGCTTAAAACTTCGAATGTTTTAATACAAGCTCATGACCAAAAAATGTTAATTTCTCGTTATGAGGATAAGTTATCATAAAAGATAATCTTTCCTTTATTTGAAGTTCGAGTTATAGTCTGACATTTAACTGTAAGTCATATACACGAGCTTAAAACCGTTGAATAATTTTAAATTATAGCTCGTGTCCGAGAAAAATCAATTTCTCGTTAATGAGGATAAGTTTATCATCGGCGATAAACTTCCCTATATTTGAAGATCGGGTCATCGTCTGACATTTAACGATGAACCTTTATACACGATCTTAAAACTTTTGAATAGTTTTAACGGAAGCTCGTGTCCGAGAAAATTTAATTTCTCGTTTTAGGGATAAGTTTATCATCGGCGATAAACTTTCCTGCCTTTGAAGAACGGGGCATAATCTGAAATGTGATTATACGCCATATACACGAGCTTAAAACTTTTGAATAGTTTTAATGTAAGCTCGCGTCCGAGAAAATTTAATTTCTCGTTTTGAGGGTAAGTTATCGTTGCGTAGATAAACTTCCCTTTCTCTGAAGATCGAGTTACAGTCTGTAATGTGACTATAAGTCCTTGTGTAAGCTTTAACCATGAATCCCCTGAGATACTAGTTTCTCCGATATCTGCTTCTTCAGCAACCAAACTCTAAGAGTGTCCTTAGTTGATCCGTATACAACGATTGGACCGCTTCATTCTTTTGGAACATCAACTTTGGGACCTGCATTCTCATTAGGAATTTGCATGCTTTGACATGGGTTAGCGATATCAATTATAGAAGCACGTGGGGGTTCACAGTTGGCTTTACTTGTGTCAGAGGTGACCTGAGTAGATGATTCACTTATCTTAGTTGGCAAACGTTTCCTTTTATAGAAAACCTTAAGTTCAGGCTTAAGTGATGTATCATCTTTTTCAATTTCCCCCCTAGCAGTCTTAGTAGAGTCGAAGATTATCCTAGTTAAAGGGCACTCGTTTCCTACAAGAGTGAAAGTTCTACCAGTGGGGCGCCACATTTTACCAATGGGTTTGATTTTAGCAACCCACTGGGATTTAAGTCTAGCACGGGAGTTTACCTTATTAAGAAGTTTCTTGATACAAGAATCATGATTTACCGTAAAGACACATTTTCTACATGTTTTACAAGTAGCATATTTAATGTCCGAGTAAGATCTAGAATTCCTGGACGATTGATTGATGCTCCTAGGATTTGACATGCTACGGTTAGCAGTGTTGGGTAATCTAGAAGGCATCTGTCTAGGTTTGAAAGTCTTATCTCTTACTTGTGTCTCTTGAATAGCTTCCCTTAGACCAGATTCATGGTGTACGTCATTTGAACTAGTTCTAGACGTGGTTTTGGTATTTTTAGAGAAACTAGAGACAATCATGTGATTAGGTCTTGCTAAAGCTGTTTTGGTCACATTGGGCCTATTTGCAGGAGTGACTGGTCTAGAAAGATGAACCAAATCAACTTGGGAGGCAAACCGCGGTCTCGAGGATTATGGTCGCTCGGATCTAAATGCAGTAGGTTGTCTGATAGTCGGTTGTCTGACGAACTGATTTGTAGGCGGTTTCCCCAAGATTGATGGTTTTTCAAGCTTAGTGTCCACACTAGGTCCTCTATTTTTCCTTAATTCGTTTTTCAACGCAACTATTGCAAAAACCTTTTCCTGAACTTGAGCTTTTAAGGTCTCATTTTCTTTGAGCAATCTATCTTGGGATGCCAATTTAGACTCTAGTAACTGAATTTGTTTCAAAAGATTATCCTTTTCAGCTTTCGAATCTAAAACTTTTTGATCCAATTTTCTTTCAAGAACAACGTTTGACTTTTCAATTTTTTCAAAGTATGTTTCAAATTTGTCCATTTTCTTATAAAATTCAAGTTTGGCATCCTCAATATCTTTTGATTGTTAAGCTACAATCGTTTCGAGCTTTCTAATCTTGGAATCAGAAGCAGTCAATGAAGCAGTTATAAGACAATTATCATGATGTTTAGCATTTTGAACACTTTCTCCCCCATTATGACTCACATCGGATGAATCAGAAGTGGTATTTCTATCACTCTTTTCCATTCCATGTTTGTCATAATTGGGTTCAGAATGCTCAATATGCGGCATGGCATCAGCATATACATCATAAACAACATTACATTGTACCATGTTTGCAGGCTCTTCGTCATAAACGGGTAAGGTGTCATCAAAAGAGATCTTGTGAACATTCCCTGACGTGCCACTGGTATCATGTTGTCCTCCTGATTCCGTGCTCTTGGCATCGTTAGGCTCCAAGTTTTCAACTGTATGACCAGTTTCCTCTTGCATCGAAGAGTCTTGCACTCCATTATCATACCCTTGCTGAAGTCGATATCTTTCATAAATCAAAGACGAGACCGATGTCATGAGTTTCAAAATTGTATCACGGAAAACTCGAAGCTCGGTATGTGTATCTCGAAGAAATGATTGGTAAATCACTGAACTTTCAGGCTTGATGATATTGAATTGGAGGAAAGGCGTGAGTTGTGTCACAAGAGCCTTATATGCAAGTGCCGATGCAGAGTGATTAAAGTTGTCACGGTTGAGTTGCTCGGCGAGTTGGGTCAAAGTGGTGAATATTGAGTCGATGAATATATGACGATCTTGACCAAAGATTGTCACAAATTCGCTCCCTCCTTGAATCCATGAAAGAGTGACAAGATGAGACTGAAGCATTCGAAATGAAGTAATGCCACGTTCTCTAACTTGGTTTTGCAAATTATGCGATTCTCCCTCATTCGATGTCGACTTCAAAAAATCCATTGAATTTTTTGTGGTTGTTTTCGTGATTTTGTAGTTCGTGAATAAAATTAGAAACAGAAATTCACGGAATATGACAAAGCCACCGAAAAATCCGTGAGTTTCTTTGCGGCTCAAACGTTGATAAAACAAACCCGATCAAAAATCCGTAGTCACTAAAAAAGAAAGCCCGTCACTTTGACTTGTCACTTTTGTCTTCAAATCCGGCCACAATAACTTTTAACCTGTCAAAAATTTTACCACTTTGGTTCTTTCAAAATACTCGCCTCAATACGATGTACCAAAAATTAATAAACAAAATTTACTAAGCTAGAATTCAAAAGTGACAAATACCCCACACACGTCTTATACAAACACCAACACCAACACTTATATCAAACACGTCTTATACCCCACACACGTCTTATACCCGTCTTAGACACGTGGCTACTAAAAAAGAAACTTTGTAACAATCACTTTAAGTGGTATTAAAGACCACCAAAACGTCTCATTCACTCAATCTCACAAAATCCTATTATTAAAAACTCCTTGGAACCTCCGTCCCCCACTTATCTATTTCGCAATATCTCTCTCTCACTCCTCAGACATAAACACACTTCTTATCTTTTAAAAAATCCGCCCCCATCTCTTTCTACCATCTGAAGCTTGGCTTAATTCCACACATAACACATAATCTCAATCCTTAAACCAAATCTGAATACAAAATCAACCCATGTTGATCTGTTCAAGCTCAGGCTCCACAAGCTGTCGACATCAAGATCTTTAAAGAGGTCTCGGGTAGGCGTTCTAACTAGTTTTGTGTGGTAATCGAAACAGAGAAGTGGATTATAACATGAATGTTATTAATCTAAATTTGTTTTCGAAAATTAAAAGGATGTTTTTCGAGTTGTTTGAGTCGAGGGTTGGGTGGATTGTTTTGAAGTCGAGGGTGGGTATGAGTTTATGTTGTTTAGACGAGAGGTGAGGGAGTCGAGTGGTCTGGTCGATGAGTCGAGGGTGTGTTCGAGGGTTATAGTTGATGTCTTCGAGTGGAGTGGATTTGGGCTTGGTGTTGAGTTGTGGCAGTCGAGAGGGTGAGGGTCTGTCGATGTGAGGTGAGTGGGAGTCTAGTTAGCGAGTCTATATTGTTTAGACGAGAGGTGAGGGAGTTCGAGGGTGCCGTTATATTTGAATCTTGTTCATTCGGAAAACTATGTCGATTCGGAAGAATATGTCGATTCGGAAGAATATGTCGATTCGGAAGAATATGTCGATTCGGAAGAAAATGTCGATTCGGAATAATAAAAAAATTTGACTATATAAAAAAATAAGACAAAAGGACGAAAGGACCAAAGTTGGACCGATTTTTTGTAACTAAGACAGAAGGACCAAATAAGATGACAAAAATTTGATTATATAAAAAATAATAAAAATAAAAAAATAAAAATAAAAAAATAAAAAATAAAAAATAAAGTTTAAATCAAAAGTTAAGATATGATTATCAAAAAAAATAAAATACAAAGGATAAGATAAAAAGTTCAATTAAAAGATTTCAATCAAAAATTCAATCAAAAGAAAAACACAAACTTTTTATAAAAATACAAACTTTTGAAGATTTGATGATAAAAGTTTTTTATTTTTGCATAAAAAAATTTGTGATTTTTATCTAAAATAAGTATATCAAAGATTTGACTATGATTTAAAGCATAAAAATACAAACTTTTTTAAGATTGAAGCTTGATTAAATCAAAACCCACCAAAATCAATCAAAATAAAAGCAAGAATAAACCGATCTAACCTTGGCTCTTGATACCAATTGGAGGTCTACGCAAATCTTGGTCTATTCTACATGATGGATTGGATTGATTAAGTGGGTGGATTAATTAGATAGTGATAAAGATGAATGAAGGAGATGAGGGTGTAGAGAGAGAAAGGAGAGAAAAGAGAAGAGTAGAGAGAGAAAATAATATATGGAATTGTGAAAAATGTAATCACCAACCCCTCCTAACATGCTAGGAGGGGCCGTATATATATAGCCCACCCTACATGTGGGCTATATGGACTATATGTAAATAACTAGATCACCAACCCATTACATTAATATATCGTTGGAGCGACTGATCCTTCATAAATACGTAAAAACGTATTTCCATCAAAAGGGACAACTAAAAGGAATCAAAGAGGGAAGTCAAGTGAGATTGGTCTCAAAAGACGCCTAAACCATAAACCGGCACTTCGACGTCGATCATGTCTCGAAAACCAAGGCCTCCTCTTTCTTTTGGTTGCGAATTTTTTTCCCAACTTTTCTAGTGAATATGGCGCTCACGTGGGTCACCACCCCAGAAGAATCTTCGTATATATGTCATGAGTTTATTCAAAAGATTCTTTGGTAGCATATAGCATTGCATCGTATAACTTGGGATGGCTTGAATAACCGACTTAATTAAAGTCTCACGGCCAGCTTGTGAGATTAATTTTTGCTTCCAGCCTTGCATTTTAAGAAGAACCTTCTCCGTCATGAAAGAAAATAGCTCACTTTTTTTCTTGCCATAAATCGAAGGTAAACCCAAATATTTAGCTTTAGGATCCATTAGCTGGACGTTGAGCGCATTACATATATCATTACATAAACGAGATGGAGTGTTAGGCGAGAAGAATGTCGATGACTTCTCAAAGTTGACACATTGACCAGAGGCTTGGCAATATAAATCAAGAATACAAATTAAAGTGCCGTATTCAGCTTGCGAAACTTTGAGGAAGAAAAGAGAGTCATCACCGAAGAAAGTGTGAGAAATATCAAGGAAGTTGCGAGCCATTTTAATACCTGATAAAGATCCGAATTCCATGGCTTTAGATATCTGACGTGAGAGAACATCGACAACTATGATAAAAAGGTAGGGGAGATTGGATCTCCCTGACGAAGCCCACGTTGTGGCTTAATAACTCCAACTGAATCCCCATTCACCATAAATTCCAATTCGTACGTTGTTAGACATGCATGGATCCAATTGCACCAGATGTTGCCAAATCCCATTTTCTATAAAGTGGCTAAGAGAAAATCCCATTCTACTCGATCAAACGCTTTATTTAAGTCGAGCTTTAAGGCCATTACGCTTTGACTGCCATGTTTCTTATGACGGATATAATGAAACGCTTCATGAGCAACTACCATGCAGTCTTGGATTTGGCGGCCAGGGATAAAGGTTGGTTGTTGCGGGGAAATAATCTTGCTCATCAATGGCTTCAAACGGTTTGATAAAACCTTTGAGATGACCTTGTATATAAAATTTCATAGACTGATTGGCCAAAATTGGCCTAAGGTCTCAGGAGAAGAGGTTTTAGGAATTAATACAACCAAAGTTTTATTTAACTTTGGATCCATGTGGCCTGACTAAAAAAAAGAACGAACTGCTTTGCATACTGAATCGCAAACTAGGTGCCAATATTTATGATAAAAAATACATGAAAACCCATCTTCACCCGGATCTTTTAGACCACCAAGTTGCTTTGCAGCCTTATGAATTCCCGCAACAGTAACCGGAGCTTCCAAGCTCGAGTTCATTTCATCAGATACAACCATATTAAGCACCTCAATGACTTCTTGATAATTACGAGGGCCCATAGTTTTAAAGATAGATCCAAAAGGGTCAAGAACAAGCCTTTGAATATCACTTTCATCAAACACCCATTCTTCGGTTGAATTTTTTAAACCTGAGATTTTGTTCTTTTGGCCGTGGTATGCAGCCGAAAGATGAAAAAACCTAGTATTACGGTCCCCATAGTTTAGCCAGGTTATACGAGACCGTTGATGCCAAAACATTTCTTCTCGTAACCATGTTAACTCAAGGTCCTTTATCAACTGCTTCTGTCTGTTAAGGTTCATAGTTGTGTTTGGAAGGTGTTGGCTTGTTTCAATTTCTCGAGTGATATCGTCTATCTTTTTTCTATTATTTCTGAAAGTACCTTTGCTCCATTTTGTTAGTTGAGCAGCACAACAAGATAACTTACACATGAACCTCGCTAGTTCGTTATCTTTAGGGTTGAGAGCTGATGAGATGGCATTTATACATGATCTCATCGTTCTTTTCGGGCTTTAAATGCATTAAAATGTCATAAAATACCATATATATGCTAGTGTTTGTTTACTAGTGTATTTTAGGTATGGATATCGTTAAAAAGACAAAAGATCACAAGAAACAAGGAAAAACGGACACGAGAAACGAAGCCGTACAAAGAACCGGGCCCTAGTTCATGAAATATCCAAGATTTACCCTTGAAGACTTGAAGATATGCAAGATTGATCCTCAAACAATGAAGAAATGACACTTTAAACCCTTGTGAAATCATAATTACAAGTTTGGTCCCTTAAGTTTGTCAAAATCACACAAAAGGTCCTTCAACTTTGAAGAAATGGCAAGATTAGTCCCTCAACTATTCAACATTGTCATTAATGGTCCCTCATGAAGTCAAAGTTACATTAAAGACCTAGGAAGATCAAGAATGTCCAAGATCAGTCCCTCAAATATCCAAAAATGGCAAAAACAACCCTTGAAACACTTTTGGAAAAGTGTTGTGCCAAAAGTGTAAAGACTGAAACTTGAATAACAAAGGGATGCGTTTATTTGAGCTGAAAAACTTGTTTTACAATTTTTCCCAAAGAACAAGGACTTATGTCACACTCCCAAAATATCAGAGTATAATGGCGACAAAGGAGTGGTGACGTCATGATTATCATACGCACATAGTCACAAAGAACGACCTCTAAATGAGACGTTCGGAAAATAGATCACTTGTAATTAATAAAATAAATAGTTTTAACAAAGTGCGGAAGCATAAACTGAATACGGTTACAAAACATAGTTTTCTCAAATGGTACAAATGATCGTTGTTTCAAAGAAATGACGGCAATGCATGAGACCTCATTTAGCATCTTCCTTCTTAATACCTGAGAAAAACATTGCTAAAGTGTCAACATAAAGTTGGTGAGTTCATAGGTTTAATTAAGTGGAAATGTTTAATGAACCACAAGATTTTCCCAAATGTGATGACAATATAACAGATACAAAGTCATCCCAAAAGTATTTATTACAGTCTAAGCTCGTGACACCGAAGCGTTAACAACACCGGCAGTATAATCATATAAATGTAGCCCAAACTAGATGCCTAAACCCACGACATCCTATCTCAGACTCAAATGAAACTGTGCTCGCTTGTCCCCTTGTTGGACAAGACAGACAGGGACGTCAATCCCGATAGATCTATCCATAACATTCGCGCTTACACAAAGTAATTAACGGTTCACGATTCACGGGCCAAAGCAACTGGGTTTTTAGTGGGACTTAGACTAATATATAAATCAGTAAATGCACTTGTGTTCACACGTTAAAATCAAGCAATGTCTCACCCCAAAAGCAGTGAAAAATAGTAAAGTATGGGGCTATAAACGCACCTCGTTAATTCAGCAAAGAGAACGAAGATAAAATAGCTCGAGAGTACGGTTACGCTAGCCGCGACCTAATTAATTATTAGGATCGAGTTACGATACGAAAAATTATATTATTAAAAGACACGACACCCTAATTGTGCTTGACGAAACCATACGTTTACGAAAAAGTACGACAAATAAAAGTCGGTTATTAAACGGTCGGGTTTTACGGGTCAAATTATATCCTAAATTTATAAAATTCGTTTATGGGCTTTTAACTAAACTTAATAAATACACAAGGCCCAAAATTGGGTCCAATACTTCACTCACAACCGGCCCAAGGGTCATTAGACCCGGCCCGGCCCATAGGCGGAAATAACAAGGAACGGAAGGAGTAAATATGCGTGTATCACACACACAACTCTCCATAACAGAGAGTTTCACTCTCTCTCTTCCCTCGATAATATCTCCACCGCCCCAAAACCTTTCTCTCTCTTAAATCTAGATCGGTTCACCCCTCCATGGCTAAATATCTTATCAGTTTGAATGCATCAATCAAATATGGGTGGTCTGAGGTGTTTAGATCGCGTGAGATGTGGGGTTTCATCCCCACATCAAACCGATTTGGTTTTCTGATGTGTTCATCCTTGTGGTCTCGTCAATCAATAGCCAGAAATCAAAGATAAGTTTGTTTTTCCTTTATTTCTTTTAAAAGTTAATTGATTTTCGATTTAATAAAGATCAGTGGGTTTGATTGATTTGTATAAAGCTGTTGTGAATCATCTGGTTCTCGGATTGAAATTAACGAATTTAGGGTTTTGAAATATTTGGGGGTTTTTATCAATCTCGGGTTTAAACACAATTAATTGATGTTTTCTATTATAAAATCAAACTAATTTCAATATAAAATCAGTTTATAAAAATTAGGGTTTCGGTCATTTGGGGGTTTTTGTATAACTCGTTTTTAATTAAATTAACTGTGGGGTTTGGGTTTAGATTAGGTTTAATTAATGTTTTAATTAATAAAAAGTCAATCTAGGGTTTTTATAAAATTGGGGGTTTTTATACCCGCGGCATGATTAAGGGTTTTTGGGTGTTTCTGTAAAATAAAAATTTGTTAAGACATTAGATTGGTTGGTATTGATTGTTGATAGTTTTGGCAGAAAGTGAGAAACTTGGTTGGCTTGGTTTGGTTCTCGGTTTGGTTCTTTATTGTGGTCTTAATTTGGTTGGACATGGGTCTCGGTTTGGTTCTAAGTCGGGTCTCGGTTTGGTCTAAGTCGGGTCTCGGTTTGGTCTAAGTCGGGTCTCGGTTTGGTTGGCAGAAAAGTAAAATCATAGACATGTTTCAAGTAATAGCTATTAAAGTTTAACCAATTTCAGTTTTTAGTAAAAAGGATAAGACCTTTACAATGACTAACGCATTGGTTTGTTTATTCGCAGGTTTGTACAAAACGAGCACAACTAAACTTCATAAAGGAAAGACGAAAAGACGAAAGACTCACAATGGGATGCTATGTTCGGTTTGCAGGTTCGGACGGGATGGAAAACAAGCTTGACTCTTTTCGGTTTTGCAGGTTGGACGCGACGTGTGGGTCGGCTGGACCAAATCTTCACTCTACCCAGAAGTTGTATTTGAATGACTTGTGCAGATTTTTGTGTTTGTAATTTGGACAGTGATAACTTGTATTTGGACATTGGATAAACTTTGGGTTTGTATATAAACATGTATTGTTAGTCTAGGGTTACCTTCAAACTGAAAATGGTAACTTGTGATATACCCAAATGGGGTAAACTAGGCATGTGTGCTGTCTTGTAGTGGTTAGTGGGGAAATAAACTATGAAGTTTATTTGTAGCTGGACATGTGACTGAATTTGAGACTCTTGTATAGCAAGTTTTGCAATAAATATAAATGAAAGTTTATACCCAATATATGTACATGCTGTGACAGTTTATACAACTCGACTCGGGTTCACGATGTTAAGTTTAGACGCGAACTGAATAATCACGACACTAAAACCGTTTGACATACGATCCCAAAACAAAGCAATTGTGCGAGACTTCACGTAATCTAGTAAATATACCAAATAAATGTACGGCAAACATAAAACGCCCACCAACTTGTGTATTGCATTCAACTTAATAATCGCGAAAACTCGAGGTGTTACATATGCTCTCCCTAAAAAGGGCTTTGTCCGCAAAGCAAAATAATTAACACGTTCATGTCGACAACTCGTCGGTAAACAGTTAAAATACTCGTACTACATGAATAAATTAAGATGGAAATTTGACGAATGTCACAGTATTCCCATGTTTTAGAGATTTCGTCACGAAATCAAGACGTTGTTGTAGTAGGGTGGTTAGCGAAAAGATGAGGATACTTGCTCTTGAATTGATCTTCACGTTCCCACGTGTATTCTGGACCTCTACGCGCATTCCATCGGATCTTCACAATAGGTATACGGCTTTGCTTGAGTTGTTTGACTTGACGATCCATAACTTCTACTGGTTCTTCTACGAAGTTGAGTTTGTCGTCGAGTTGAATCTCCTCCAAAGGGATAACGAGCGTCTCGTCAGCTAAGCATTTCTTCAGATTACAAATGTGGAACACATTATGCACTCGGCTAAGTTCTTGGGGTAATTCCAAACGATAGGCTACGGGACCAATTCTCTCTATAATCTTGAAGGGTCCAATGTAACGAGGGTTTAACTTTCCACGCTTTCCAAAGCGAATCACACCCTTCCAAGGTGAGACCTTCAACATGACTTTATCACCAACCTCAAACTCAAGGGGTTTGCGTCGCATATCAGCATAACTCTTCTGTCGATCCCTTGCGGCTTGCATACGGCTCTTAATCTTAAAGATCTTCTCAGTAGTCTCGTGTATGATCTCGGGTCCAGTGAGTTGTGCTTCACCGACTTCTGCCCAACACACGGGTGAACGACACTTCCTACCATACAGTGCTTCGAACGGCGCTGCTTTAATGCTAGTGTGATAACTATTGTTGTATGAGAACTCCACCAGAGGTAGGTGTCTATCCCATCTATTTCCAAAGTCAATCACACAAGCTCTCAGCATATCTTCTAAGGTTTGAATAGTCCGTTCACTTTGACCGTCAGTTTGGGGATGGTACGCAGTGCTCATATCCAACTGCGTTCCCAAAGCCTTTTGCAATGACTTCCAAAACTGCGAAGTAAATCGGCTGTCTCGGTCGGAGATTATAGACACAGGCACACCGTGCTTCGTGACTACTTCCTCCAAGTATGTCCTTGCTAACTTATCCATTCCATCAGTCTCCTTGATGGGTAGGAAATGAGCCGATTTGGTGAGTCGGTCGACGATTACCCAAATCGTGTCGAATCCGGCTGCGGTCTTTGGTAGCTTGGTAATGAAATCCATAGTGATCCTTTCCCACTTCCATTCTGGCAGTTCGGGTTGGACCAATAATCCTGATGGTTTCATATGTTCGGCTTTGACTTTGGCACAAGTCAAACACTTGCTAACGTATGTAGCAATATCCGCCTTCATGTTCGGCCACCAATACAACATCTTCAGATCATGATACATTTTATCAGATCCTGGATGTATGGAGTACTTTGACTTATGCGACTCATGCATAATCAAGGATCGTAGGTCACCATGGCATGGTAACCAAATCCTATTATCAAGGCATAACGTTCCATCCGAACGTGCTTCCAACTTCTTTATCATTCCTCCAACATCTTCAGTCTTGAGAATTTCTTCCTCGACTGCTTCTTTCTGAGCCTTGAGAATTAAGGATGGAAGGTCTAAGTCAATGGTCATCATTAGAGCCTTCACCCTAAGAACTCTCTCCTTTCGACTCAAAGCGTCGGCCACGACATTTGCCTTGCCCGGGTGATAACGGATCTCGCAATCGTAATCACTGAGCAACTCTAGCCAACGTCGTTGTCTCATGTTGAGTTCCTTTTGATTCAAAATATGTTGTAGACTCTTATGATCAGTGAATACAACACACTTAGTACCATAGAGGTAGTGTCTCCAAATCTTCAAGGCAAACACCACTGCTCCCAACTCTAGGTCATGAGTTGTGTAGTTCTTCTCGTGCACTTTTAGTTGTCTTGATGCGTAAGCTATGACCTTAGTCCTTTGCATCAGTACTGCACCTAACCCTTTTATGGATGCATCACAATACACCACAAAGTCTTCATTACCCTCAGGTAGGGCTAGTATAGGTGCTTCACACAACATCTGCTTCAACGTCTGGAATGCCAAATCTTGATCCTCCTTCCACTCAAACTTCTTATCCTTTTGAGTCAATTCCGTCATTGGTTTAGCTATCTTGGAGAAACCTTCAATGAATCTCCTATAGTAACCAGCAAGACCTAAAAATTGGCGGATCTCCGTGGGTGTTGTTGGAGTCGCCCAATCCTTTACAGCCTCGATCTTAGCAGGATCAACGTGAATACCACTGCTGTCGATCACATGCCCAAGGAATTGCACTGTGTTTATCCAAAACTCACATTTGGAAAACTTTGCATATAACTTCTCCTTCCTTAGCAGCTCTAATATGGTCTTCAAATGTTCCTTGTGCTTTTCTTCATTACGAGAATAGATGAGAATGTCATCGATAAATACAATCACAAACTTGTCCAAGTATGGTTTGCAAACTCGGTTCATGAGATCCATGAATACCGCAGGTGCGTTTGTCAAACCAAAAGGCATAACTTGGAACTCGTAGTGTCCGTACCGGGTTCTAAAAGCCGTTTTATGAACGTCTTCCTCTCTAACCCTTAGTTGATGATATCCTGACCTTAAATCGATCTTCGAGTATATGCTAGATCCTTGCAATTGGTCGAAAAGATCGTCAATCCTCGGCAATGGGTAGCGGTTCTTTATCGTCAACTTATTCAATTCTCGGTAATCGATACACATTCTAAAGGATCCATCTTTCTTTTTGACAAATAAGACCGGCGCTCCCCAAGGTGAGGAACTTGGTCTAATGAAACCTTTGTCAAAAAGTTCCTTTATCTGTTCAGCTAACTCTGTCATCTCGGCCGGTGCTAGACGGTATTGGGCTCTAGCAACAGGCGCGGCTCCTGGTGTAAGCTCGATGTGAAACTCCACTTGCCATGCTGGTGGTAGTCCGGGTAAATCCTCTGGGAATACGTCCGGAAAGTCTCTAACGATCGGTACATCTTCCACCTTCTTCTCGTGATCTTCTTCTCCTTCCTTTTGTGTTACTTGAACCAAGAATACCGGACATCCCTTCTCAATGTATCTTTGGGTCCTGATACATGAGATGACTTCCAATCTTGATCCATTCTTCACTCCACTTCTTTCGCCTTGTATGATGAGTACGTCGTTTCCATAAGGAACACGGACACACTTCTCATGACATACAATCTCCGCGTGATGCTTCGACATCCAATCCATTCCAATGATGACGTCAAAACTTCCCAATTCTATAGGGAGTAGGTCGATACTAAACGAACGACCTTGTAGTCTTACACTACATTCTTTCAGAATAACATCGGTGGTTACTGACTTCCCATCGGCTAATTCTACATCATACTTAACGTCTAACGCAGTAGGGGTAACATTTAGGCGTTCACTAAATATAGACGACACAAAACTCCTATCCGCACCAGAATCAAATAGTACTGAAGCATAGTTGTTATTGACTAGAAACGTACCAGTCACAACATTGTTGTCTTGCACAGCAGCTTCAGCACAGAGATGATACACTTTGCTAGGTGCCGTGAATCCTCCAGGAGTACTAGTTGTGGCTCGGTTATTCCCTCCTCGGTTCCCTTGATTCTGCTTCTGGTTCCCTTGGTTCTGATTTTGATTCCCTCGAATCTGGTTACTACGACCTTGGTTCCCACTGCTTGGACATTTGTTCTTGTAGTGACCTTTCTCTCAACATCCAAAGCAAGTGACATTTGCTCCTTGGCCACCTTGCGTTCCAGGTCCTCTTTGATTAGTAGAACGAGGTGGTGCTCGACATTCCTTTGCCTTATGTCCTGCCTTCCCACAATTGTAGCACGTAGGGGACATGCTCCTTCGTGGTGTCGGCCACATTTTCCGCAGAAAGGAAGTCTCACAGCGTAGTTTCCAGTATTTCCTTGTCCTGCAGTGAACACTCTTGCTACTTCTTGTCGCTTGTTCTGGTTGTAGTTGTTTGGGTTGTTGCTGTTGTTGGTATTGTTGTTGTAGTGGTTGCCAGACCACTTCCTTTTATCCCCAGTATTTTCTCCCAACTCCTGTACCACTTGGTACATCAGACTCTGAGCCATGTCGATTGCCTCGTGCAAATCAGTCGGCTTGGATGAAGTCACATTCCCTTTGATGCTCAAAGGTAGTCCTTCAATGTATCGCTCCAACAATCGGTCATCGTTGGGCACCATTTCAGGACATAACAAGATCAGCTCTTGAAAGCGCTGATTGTAAGCAGTAAGAGCAGTACCCTTGACCTTCAGGTTCCACAGCTCAACTTCCATCTGCTTGACTTCATTTCGTGGGCAGTATTTCCTCACAAACATAGCTTTAAATTCACTCCAGGGCGTCGCTTGGGCAACGTCAATGGTCACTGCACGAGCATAGACGTTCCACCAAGTCAAAGCACCATCCACTAACGTGCTTGACGCAAACTTCACCTTGTCGGCTTCAGCGACATTGCTAATCCCAAATTGGGATTCTAGCTTCTCAAACCATCTGGTTAATCCTACTGCTCCTTCAGTACCGCGGAAACTTACTTGCGTAACTGCACGAAATTCCTTGTAGGTACAAGTCCGTGCAATAGCATTAGTAGCTCCTTGGTTGGTCTCCTCCTGTGTGCTAGCTGTACGATTTGCTTCAGCGGTCGCGAGTGCCTCGGCCACTCGTTCGGCTATCATTTGGCTTAGCATGACGGTGTCAATTCCACCGGTAGCGGCTGGTGGATTCTGCGTTTCGGATCTTCTAACTGGCGCCATAATCTAACAAGGTAATAGGATAATGAGTTTTTGCCAGACATAACATGCATGGCACGCACAATACAATTATGAAATGCTCCAGGATATAGTACACAATATATAATGATCTCACAATTTTTGCAACTCATAATATCATTCATGGAATCGTTCGATAGTACATCATAGTTTGTCATAACATAATAAAAGAAAATAAAATACCAACTAGCTAAGATAAACTTCAAAGCTTAGTGGTCATACAAGGATCGGTCGATGGTACAAGATAAATCTAACTAGTGCCCTCACGGCGCTAATGAAGCTCCTTCTCCAACTCTGCTAACCTCCTCTCAACCACGAGCTCACGAGCCTGGGAATCTCTCAGTCTAACATCGGTATCATGACAAGCGGCTCTAAACCTCTTATCCAAGTCTGCAACAGGGTCCTCCACTGGTGCCTCTAGTCCGCCTGTCTCCACCAATGGCTCTACTCCCCAATGGGTCATCAGGCTCCCAATCTCCTCAAGACGAGCGTTCGGCATGGATTCCATCTGATCAAGAACAGTAAGAAGCTGTCCTCGTAGACGGGTCACACATACTATCAACACTGTCTCATCCCTAACTGGACTCTTCTTCGCCAGTGCCTCCAACTTATCCTGCACTTCATTATACTCTTCACCTAAAGCTTCTACAGCATCCTCCAACCTGTTCAATCGTGTTGTCACACATCCATCTGCCGCCCCAAGCATCACCACCGTCGATGTAGCTCTCCTAGGAAGAGGAGTCGTAGCTCTCGGTCCAGTAGAGATACCAGCATCAGTAAGCATCTCCTGGTACACAGCAGGTACAGTCTCTGGTGGTGGTAGTAGTAATGGTGTCTTTGGGACAGAACTGGCAGGTGTGCGGGCTGCATGCCTGTCAGTGGCAGTGAAAGGTATGAGGGGTCGGTAAGGTGAAAGTGGTGGTCGAGCAGCTCTCCCCCGAAGACGTCGTCTCACATAGTAGAAAGGTAGAGTACCAGGTGCTGGAGCAGGAATAACAGTCCTTTCTCCTTCGTCTTCAGATGAAGATGAGGAGATGTGTGCTAGGGAAACCTCAGGAGTAGCGGCATATGCAGTAGGAGGGTCCTTAGTGTCTGTGACCTCCATAGGCTCTCCTTCCCCATCTGTAAACTCCATCTCATCATCCTCTGTCTCCTCTACCGTCTCATCTCCAGTCACTGATGTCTGACCTGGTGACTGCACCACGTCAGTGTCTAAGTCATCCTCTCCTCCGCCTTCTAGGCTAAGTACATCGTCAGCTGATGCATCAGGAATACGGACGGTGAATGGCGAACCTCCTCAGTCTCTCTCTCTGTATCGTCATTTGAAACCATCCGGTACCACGGATATCCTGACGGCGATCCTCTAAGTAGTCCTACTGATGAACTGATGGTCGACTGTGAACTACGGTTGTAGTACGCTCCTGTAGACGTAGAATCATCAGATGAAGACATCGCTGTAATCATAAACAAAATAAATGTGTGTAAATATCTTATAAAATTAGTCCGTAAAGAAAAGGACATTAACATAACATAGCAATCATTGTTGAATCCACATGTATCCCATATAACATAATTTAGATTTCGTTGTTGCACATGTAACCCATGTAAATATACCTCGTAATTGTTAAATCACATGTATCCCATTTATTACTTATGTATCTACATATACTTAATACTTACAATCCGTATGATAATCGATTAAACATAGAGCAGTTATAGTCTAGAGTTACTAAATGCAACCTAGTTCTCTATAACTATGGCTCTGATACCAATCTGTCACACTCCCAAAATATCAGAGTATAATGGCGACAAAGGAGTGGTGACGTCATGATTATCATACGCACATAGTCACAAAGAACGACCTCTAAATGAGACGTTCGGAAAATAGATCACTTATAATTAATAAAATAAATAGTTTTAACAAAGTGCGGAAGCATAAACTGAATACGGTTACAAAACATAGTTTTCTCAAATGGTACAAATGATCGTTGTTTCAAAGAAATGACGGCAATGCATGAGACCTCATTTAGCATCTTCCTTCTTAATACCTGAGAAAAACATTGCTAAAGTGTCAACATAAAGTTGGTGAGTTCATAGGTTTAATTAAGTGGAAATGTTTAATGAACCACAAGATTTTCCCAAATGTGATGACAATATAACAGATACAAAGTCATCCCAAAAGTATTTATTACAGTCTAAGCTCGTGACACCGAAGCGTTAACAACACCGGCAGTATAATCATATAAATGTAGCCCAAACTAGATGCCTAAACCCACGACATCCTATCTCAGACTCAAATGAAACTGTGCCCGCTTGTCCCCTTGTTGGACAAGACAGACAGGGACGTCAATCCTGATAGATCTATCCATAACATTCGCGCTTACACAAAGTAATTAACGGTTCACGATTCACGGGCCAAAGCAACTGGGTTTTTAGTGGGACTTAGACTAATATATAAATCAGTAAATGCACTTGTGTTCACACGTTAAAATCAAGCAATGTCTCACCCCAAAAGCAATGAAAAATAGTAAAGTATGGGGCTATAAACTCACCTCGTTAATTCAGCAAAGAGAACGAAGATAAAATAGCTCGAGAGTACGGTTACGCTAGCCGCGACCTAATTAATTATGAGGATCGAGTTACGATACGAAAAATTATATTATTAAAAGACACGACACCCTAATTGTGCTTGACGAAACCATACGTTTACGAAAAAGTACGACAAATAAAAGTCGGTTATTAAACGGTCGGGTTTTACGGGTCAAATTATATCCTAAATTTATAAAATTCATTTATGGGCTTTTAACTAAACTTAATAAATACACAAGGCCCAAAATTGGGTCCAATACTTCACTCACAACCGGCCCAAGGGTCATTAGACCCGGCCCGGCCCATAGGCGGAAATAACAAGGAACGGAAGGAGTAAATATGCGTGTATCACACACACAACTCTCCATAACAGAGAGTTTCACTCTCTCTCTTCCCTCGATAATATCTCCACCGCCCCAAAACCTTTCTCTCTCTTAAATCTAGATCGGTTCACCCCTCCATGGCTAAATATCTTATCAGTTTGAATGCATCAATCAAATATGGGTGGTCTGAGGTGTTTAGATCGCGTGAGATGTGGGGTTTCATCCCCACATCAAACCGATTTGGTTTTCTGATGTGTTCATCCTTGCGGTCTCGTCAATCAATAGCCAGAAATCAAAGATAAGTTTGTTTTTCCTTTATTTCTTTTAAAAGTTAATTGATTTTCGATTTAATAAAGATCAGTGGGTTTGATTGATTTGTATAAAGCTGTTGTGAATCATCTGGTTCTCGGATTGAAATAAACGAATTTAGGGTTTTGAAATATTTGGGGGTTTTTATCAATCTCGGGTTTAAACACAATTAATTGATGTTTTCTATTATAAAATCAAACTAATTTCAATATAAAATCAGTTTATAAAAATTAGGGTTTCGGTCATTTGGGGGTTTTTGTATAACTCGTTTTTAATTAAATTAACTGTGGGGTTTGGGTTTAGATTAGGTTTAATTAATGTTTTAATTAATAAAAAGTCAATCTAGGGTTTTTATAAAATTGGGGGTTTTTATACCCGCGGCATGATTAAGGGTTTTTGGGTGTTTCTGTAAAATAAAAATTTGTTAAGACATTAGATTGGTTGGTATTGATTGTTGATAGTTTTGGCAGAAAGTGAGAAACTTGGTTGGCTTGGTTTGGTTCTCGGTTTGGTTCTTGATTGTGGTCTTAATTTGGTTGGACATGGGTCTCGGTTTGGTTCTAAGTCGGGTCTCGGTTTGGTCTAAGTCGGGTCTCGGTTTGGTCTAAGTCGGGTCTCGGTTTGGTTGGCAGAAAAGTAAAATCATAGACATGTTTCAAGTATTAGCTATTAAAGTTTAACCAATTTCAGTTTTTAGTAAAAAGGATAAGACCTTTACAATGACTAACGCATTGGTTTGTTTATTCGCAGGTTTGTACAAAACGAGCACAACTAGACTTCATAAAGGAAAGACGAAAAGACGAAAGACTCACAATGGGATGCTATGTTCGGTTTGCAGGTTCGGACGGGATGGAAAACAAGCTTGACTCTTTTCGGTTTTGCAGGTTGGACGCGACGTGTGGGTCGGCTGGACCAAATCTTCACTCTACCCAGAAGTTGTATTTGAATGACTTGTGCA
Source organism: Glebionis coronaria (assembly GCA_025667525.1). Lineage (NCBI taxonomy): Eukaryota > Viridiplantae > Streptophyta > Magnoliopsida > Asterales > Asteraceae > Glebionis > Glebionis coronaria. Next base: position 500,083,826 of record CM046877.1, read on the forward strand.
GATTTTTGTGTTTGTAATTTGGACAGTGATAACTTGTATTTGGACATTGGATAAACTTTGGGTTTGTATATAAACATGTATTGTTAGTCTAGGGTTACCTTCAAACTGAAAATGGTAACTTGTGATATACCCAAATGGGATAAACTAGGCATGTGTGCTGTCTTGTAGTGGTTAGTGGGGAAATAAACTATGAAGTTTATTTGTAGCTGGACATGTGACTGAATTTGAGACTCTTGTATAGCAAGTTTTGCAATAAATATAAATGAAAGTTTATACCCAATATATGTACATGCTGTGACAGTTTATACAACTCGACTCGGGTTCACGATGTTAAGTTTAGACGCGAACTGAATAATCACGACACTAAAACCGTTTGACATACGATCCCAAAACAAAGCAATTGTGCGAGACTTCACGTAATCTAGTAAATATACCAAATAAATGTACGGCAAACATAAAACGCCCACCAACTTGTGTATTGCATTCAACTTAATAATCGCGAAAACTCGAGGTGTTACATATGCTCTCCCTAAAAAGGGCTTTGTCCGCAAAGCAAAATAATTAACACGTTCATGTCGACAACTCGTCGGTAAACAGTTAAAATACTCGTACTACATGAATAAATTAAGATGGAAATTTGACGAATGTCACAACTTAAGTTGTGCAAGTGAAACATTTGAAACAAAATTGCGCCAAACAGACAACTTTCCCCCAAAATCGGATCAAAAACATTACTGTTTACCATTCATCCTACCCAGAATTACCTTCACTTAAACAAAGGGTAATTTTCAATTACCTTGGCACATGTGTGATTCACACATGCAGAATCCCATCCCACACACAAAACCCTCAATCCCATTACCCAAAGGACCCCACACTCAACCTCCTCAACCAATGAAAACGCAACTTACTCCCCAAGGCAAATGACGTGGCCAAATCAACAGCCTAGACTCTCTGCTTAACTAGCAAGCTAAAATGAACGTCCAAGATGCATTTGGACAGCTCATTCCATCAAATGATCTAGAAGACTTCAAGGGCATTTTTGAGAATTCAGTTCTAGGGTTTGTGAATAGTGTTAGCTTAGCCTTTGCCTATAAAAGGAGACCTCAACCTGTGAGAGTCCCTTGGTTCCAGTTTTACCTTTTAAACTTGTAATTCCTTTTTAAAATTTATAAAAGTTGGTATTTTGAGAAAATTGTAATTCCTTTTTATGTTTTTGAAAGTTGGTGTTGTTTAAAGGTGATTTTGAGTTCCATTTGTTGTTATAAGTGTGCTTGAATCATTTGGTTCAAGGACGTTTATGTTTGGTAAGGTTTTTCAAGTTTGAAAAAGTTTGAAAAGAGGTTTCTAAATTTGCTTATTTTTGTATACTAATCCTTAACCAAAAGCTGTAAGCTCTTGCAAGCTTGTTGACACCAAGCTTGTGAAGGGATTAGGGCCTTTGGTTGGGCTGTTTGTTCATTGTGTTGAAGAAATCAAGCCCTTGAGTTTCTGCTTTGAAACATCAACCAAGGCATTTATCCATCTTTCTTATTGAAGTACCTTGGTCTTGTTCTAGTTGTTGAACAAGGTCCAAGGAGCATTATTGGTCCTCCTAGGATGTTGTGGAGGACAGGTATAACCTCTTGTTAAGATTCCTCTCAAAAATCATATGATATTGTCTGATTTGTAGTTTGGCATGTGATTTGGTGATTCTGTGTTTATACTTTGTGTTTTATGGTTGCAATATGTTAGTTGTCACCTAGTGTAGCTATTTTAATGATAAAATCAGTAGGTTGTGTTTAAAAATCACAAGTTGTTTTGAAAAGTGGTGGATTAAGGGTTGTTTGGGTTTACTGGTTCATAAGGCCTTGTGGCCTTGTGCCCTTGGTTCTTAGGGTTTGGGTAGTCTAAACAAGTCATTTTGAACAAGTTTTAGTCCTTTGTTAAGTTTCTGAAAGTTTGGAAAAAGGATTGGAAGTTTTGCTAAAATCTGATAAAAGTGCTTTTGAGATTGGTCAAACACATCAGATCCAATAAATTCTTTGTTACTTGGATCTAAGGTCTGAAATCAGGTTTGGGAATAGTTTGGGTGATAAGCTATCTATTGATTATGTGGTTGTTGAATTTGGTGGCTTATTGTGTTTGTTATAGCTTATCAAAGTTGGCTGAAGTGGTCATTTGCATCAACAAAGTGACCACCTCATTTGGTGTTGCATTGTGATTTCTAGTATAAGGATTGTTGTTTTGTTGCTTGGATTCTATTTGTGTGCTGCTTGTGAGGTTATTTGGCTACTTGGATTTATCTGTTGATAGCTTATAAGCTTACTGGCTTATTGGCTTATTTGTACCAAAACTTGTCAAGACTACTCAACTGGTAGGCTTTGATTCATAAGGTTTGCACTCAAACCTTGACCAGCAGGGTGAAAAACAAGTCTAAACACTTCATTAAGCCTGTCAACGTCCATTTTGTTCCTGTCAGCGTTTAAATTTCACTTATCAGCGTTTGACTTTTGGTCAAACTTGGTCACATAAGCTTATTGAATCTTTTTGCTTATTGGTACATGCAACAACTTAGTTTTTGTAATAGAACTCATTTTTCTCAGCTTAATATCAACTCTGGAAGGTTACAAGTCTTTTGGTTAAGCTTTTGCTAGGAAACTAGCTTATTTGGCTTTTTCAGAGTGCTTATTGGTTCTCACAGCTTATTCTACTTGGATTTTTGTGATTTTCTTGATTGATTATTCTTAGTTAAGCTATTTGTGAGCTTTTTCAAAAAACTAGAGCTTCTGAGGTGCCCTAAATCTCAAACCCGACTATTTTGTCGTTTTGTGGATTTGTACTTTGCTTATTTCTGGCTTATTGCATGTGCTTTTTCAAAATTTCTTTTTACAGATCTCTTAAGCATCCCAAAAGAAGGTTGTGTGTCAAATTAGAGCTTATGGCATTAGCTTATTACTTAATGGGCTAAAAAGCCCAATAAGGATAAGTTGTTTGCTTAATAAGCTGTGATAAGCTTACTTTCAGCTTTTGGGCCTTTAGAGTTTTGTGTTTAGAATTAAATTTTGAGTCAGATTGGGCTTTTCCGAGTCAATTGGGCCAAGTTTGACTTTTTGGGCTAAAAACCCTATTAGTGTTGACTGTTTTTTGTTTTGGCCCATTTGAGGGCCCAATAAGGGTATTTTGGTCATTTCACTTTCATTTTCTGTTTAATTAGGTCAAAATAAACTATTTTGCAAGTTTTTAGAATTTTTTATAATTTTTGGATTTTTAATATTATTTTAATATTATTTTATTATTATTTTTCAAATTTCACATTTTTGCACTTTTTACATATTTCTTAGCTTAAATACATTAAAATAGGAATTTTGCAACTCTTAGATTAATTTTATCACTTTTAGAATTAATTTTTATTTTAGCTTATTTTACGGTTTTACGTGTAGTCGTCGTAGTAATTAATTTCACGTCTTCGTCATCCTCTTTTCTCATCCCCTTCTAACCAATATTAATCTCAAACTTTGCTACATTTTAGTCACACACATATACCTCCTTGGGAAACGAACTTTCACATCATAAGGGTCATTAGTGCTTGATTTTCCTAAATCATCACTTAATACTTACCGCTCATTTACGCTCTTTTGTTTTCCTAAACAAAAGGTGTAATTTACCACAATCAAGAGCCCAAGCCTCCCTGATTGTACTCTCGCATTGATCGTGAGTAGTCCGCATAGATTCAAAACGAAAGCAATGACGCTTTTTTTTTCTAGGCGCATGGGTAGAATAAATAAGTGGAGCATGGTCACTTCCAATTAGGGGCTTGTGAAGAAGAGTGTGAAATGGACAAACCTCAAAAAGCTCTATATTCCCTAGAGCGCGATCAATTCGTTCTCGTATGTTGTCTGCGTCACACCTCTTGTTAGACCACGTATATTTCAGCCCGTAAAATGGAATGTCAATGAGGTCAGCAGCAGCAACGAACTGTTGAAACTCCTCAATATGTTGTAAGCTTTTAGAAGAACCTCCTTCTTTATATCCAAGTTCACCAATCAAGTTTAAGTCTCCAATAGCCAAACAAGGATGATTAGATGAGGTATGTCTGATAATAAAATCCCATATTCGAGAGCGAGATAGACGGTCTTGTGGACCATATATAAAACATATAGACATACGTGAAAACTTTGACCCGGTAAAGACATTCGTGTCAGCGATAATGAGATTTTTGCTGCCAAAGGTTACAGTCAAGTGATTGAAGAAGTCCACCAAAGAGCTAAACCACCGGAACGCCTAACGGGGTCAACATAATAAGCATCAGTAAAGTGTAATGATAACCGAATCTTTTCCAATTTGTCTTGTTTATTCTTGGTTTCCATAAGGAAAACCACATCCGGACGATGAACTCTATTGAGTTCTCGTAAGTTTGAAACTGTCAGGGGTCGCCCAATTCCCTGGCAGGTCCAAGATAGGACTAACATTTTGCTTGTGGCTGATTTGGGCTAGCCACCACAACCCTTGAAAGGTGTTGATTATGATCAATCTCCATGAGCTTAACAAGAACATCCACAAGGTCATCTGAAGTCAAATTGGTTGGGGTTTCTTTATCGTCCTTTGATTTATTGCTTACCTTGGGACGACCTCTTCTTTTTCTCACAATGGGAGGGGATCTTTGGCTCGATTTCCCAAAACGATCAGATGGAGTTTCACAAGTATTTAAATGTTGAGTTGTGGATCCTTCGGTCACCTTGTCGGAAGACAAATTTTTTGAGCCTTGGTTAGCGTCGTTGGAATCCTCAAGAACCTCTGAATCGCAACCCACATTAGTCAAGCCAAGAAATACCTGTTTTTTTGTTTAACCGAGGCTATGGATGAGGGTTTTTTATCGCGTCGACGCTTCATGGTTAACCTTGATAGAGCAGTAGCAAGAGTGACATCAATTAACGGACTAATATTGATGGGGAAATGGGTAGAACCGATTACACTAGAGTCGGCATCTGGAGGTTTAGTGACATAATAATTGGTACAATCGGGGGTTGCGCTGGCGGTTGTGGATGACATTTCTGTAGAGGACGAGGTTTAAGTAACTTTGTTAGATGGTGTTTGTAGATTATTTGTCTGTTTTACAATTGTGGGAGCATCAGGTATGTCAATGTAGGCTGATTGGGTTGTGGTGGATGCAGACTTGTTATGAACTGTAGTTGTCGTAGTTTTGGGTGTCTTGTTGTTGGGCAAAGAAGTGATAATGATCGTGGGAGAATTAAACAGCTTAGGTGTCTGATGAGGTTTGGTAACGGTGATAGTCTATTTATTTGGATGCATTGCTGGATGTTGCTGTGTGCGGCTCAAATGTCTGACAATGGAGGTACGCATTTCAGAGCTCCATTTAGCTGGAAACTTTGCAACAACATCGTTCGTGCATGATTCTCGACAGTGGCCAAGACACCCGCATTTATAACAAAAGTTAGATAAGCGCTCATATTTAAGTGTGACCCGTGATTCTTTGCCTTCTGATCGTGGGATAAAGAGACCTGGGACAAGTGGTTTCCTGATGTCTATTTCCACCCGAAAATGAAGAAAATCACGATCAGTTTGTAGTCCTTCGCCTACACAATCCAAGGAAATCAATGTACCCAAAGATTCAGCAATAGTGGTGGCGTATTCGGCAGTTAGCAAACCAAGAGGCAAATCATGTGCTTGAACCCAAAATTTTCCTTTATTGAATTCAATCTCTTTCAAAGTTTTATTTGAGTCCTAAGGTTCTAGAGCAACATAGAACCTCATAACAGACCACAAAGAGTTATTCATTACTCTAAAAACTGCATATTTATTCTCGAAGGCAAACTTGAAAAAAATTGTTTTTTCATAGACTTATGTTGAGCAGTCCGTAACTTTTCCATGCCTTACTTAAGATTGATACTACTGATTGTTTATGAACTATGTGGTTATCCGCTATTACCTTACCCAGTAAATAGTTTTCAGTTGAAAAGTTACTCATTTCTTCAAAATCAGTGATATCAAGAAATTAAGTAGTCCCAAACAAACAAAACAAAGATATATATATATATATATATATATATATATATATATATATATATATATATATATATATATATATATATATATATATATTTACGTTCATGTAGAGACCAACCTTAAAATAAAAACAATAAGAACCAATGAAAAAATAACATGTGTCATATGTGTATTTAATTACATTATTAATCAAGAAAATAATAAACGGGCAAATTAGGAAATGTAAAGTTTCACATTTTACTCTATTTTTGTTTTTTTCACATTTAACCGTCCTTTTTTGAATGCACATTTAATACACTTTAATCTTCCATTTTAAGTACTTCGTATAATTTGCATACTCTTTCGATGACTCTTTTTTGCAAATTACCGAATGATATTTGTGAATGTCTCTTTCTACTTATTTATAAACATGTGTTTATTTATTGTCGTATAGCACGCTCGTCGAAGTAATTTTATTTTATTATTAAGCTATGTTGATGTAATATTACGTATTTAAGAGTGTAAAAAAATATGTGCCAACAAGATTTAGTGTATTACCTAATACATATGAAACTTAATGTGTCAAAACGTTTAATATGTCGTTAAAAATGTGTTACAAAAAATAGATTATTTCTGCAAATGTATAAAAAAAAAGTAAATTGTAACTACGTATATATCAAAAAAATTATTCTGGCAAACATAGTTTGTCACTATAAATATATTAAAACCGAGTTTAAGTCAAAAAATGAGTTTTAATTCATATGTGTTATAAACTAATGTGTCACTAAAAATATATTCAAAGAATACGTGTGTCACAAAATGTATTTGGCAAAATATGTGTCAAATAATTTAGTGTTTCACCGCATATGAAATTAAATGCGTCAAATGGTTTAGTTTGTCACTAAAATGTGACACAAGTTAGTATGTTTTTAAAAATGTATAAAAAATGAATATTTTATTATAAATGTATCAAGAAAATTATAGTAGTAAACATAATGTGTCACTAAAAATATACTAAAATTTTGCAATGTGTCTTCAAATGTATGAAAATCTAATGCGTCACTGTATGAGGTATTTAGATCGAGTGTAACAGTACGCATCAAAAGACATTTGTGTCAACATGTATTTGTATTAAATAAGTCACTAAAAATGTTGATGTGTGTAATTTAATGTGACAATTAAAGATTAATAAGAAAAAAAACGTTTGACATTGGTAAAATATTCGGAGTTAAGTGTGTGCATGTAGTTTTGCAAATAGGTTATTCTAAAACTTGCCATCTATTCTATAATATTTACATAAATGCCATCCATTTAATTTTGATCAAGTAAAATTATGTTTGGTACATCTAACGATCCACATTAGTTCTTATTGTTTTTATATTAAGAGTGGTCTTCACAATAACGCTACTATATATATACATATATATATATATATATATATATATATATATATATATATATATATATATATATATATATATATATATATATATATATATATATATATATATATATATATATATATCTATACTAATTATAAAGGAGGGATAGCAAATGTTGAAAGTTGAAAAAATTCAACAAAGCTTCTCATGTAAGCCATTACAAACTGTGTATTTGGAATCTTTAAAACAAAAGCTGTAAACTGTTACGCCTTATAACAAAACATCTCCTATTAGCAGAAAGTATTGAAGGGCGTTATAAATAAAACGTGTGCTATTTGTAGAAAGTTTAAAAACATACGCATTTATTCGTTAACAAAACCAAAATCAAAACTACAAAGCATTCATTCATAACAAAACCCAAGATCAAAACTGCAACAACATGTAATTTTTTTGGATGCTTTACCTCTTGCTTGTGATTAATCCTCATAACTTGTTTTTGTCTTTATTACTTTAATTTATAATAAATGATTCATGGCTTTATTTGATTTGAACTGGACAGTGTTAGTGGTGCCTCCACTTTCTCCATTCTCTTGATCCATGGCTGTGTATTGGCCTACCTGCATGTTTCACAGCGCAGCACGTCTTCCTCCCCCAGTATATATTAACACTTCTCCGCATTTTAACCATTTTCAGATCCGGTTTTTCATATTAGGTTTCGCATTTGGTCATCCAATTAAAGTTTTGGATTTGTCGATTTTTGACTGTGTTTTACCAGAATCGTTGTTGTAGATAGTGTATCACTTGATTGCTAAGATTTGTTTAACTAATAATTTCATAGCCCTTTATAATTATTTGTCTAGCTAATATTTTTTTTCTTGGGCTAATTAATTTTTTTCCTGGAACAGGTTGGAGCGGGATTGAGCAGTATCATGGTGAGTATTCATATATTTTTTTTTGTGGTTTTCAGTTATATGTTTCGATTTTTTTATTTGTATGTGGTGTTGTTATTGTTTTGGATATCTGCCACTAAATTGCCCCTTGTTGTTTGGCTAATGCTTTTGCTGCACTGCTTTGATTATAATTATGGACCCTAGAATGTTTGGTAATTCAGATTATAAAACCCAAACATATATCCTCTAATTTAGGAGATGAAAATGAGTCGCTTTTCAGAAATACGCCTGCTTTCGTTGCCTGAGTAGTATGTGAACATATCTTAACTACTTATAAAAGAGCAATTAACATGTTGAAAAATGATATTTTTTAACAATTAGATAAAAAAAATGTTAAATCTTCTATACACCGTATATAATGGTTCATATAAATATAATTGAGCCAATGTTATGTTTTATTCTTGCAGGTAGTGAGAGTAGAGTTCATAATACACTTGAACATCATATTTGATGTGTTATGTAAGCTTTCGGCTGCCATGGATCCCAATATACATAATGTTGCTCATCTTTTAGATAGAATTGTCAAGGTAACTTTTTGTTTACTTATAGTTACATCTATTAATCAATCTTGTTTTGCACACTTGTGAGAATTAATATAACAATTTACTTGTTTGAAATAGGACATTGTGTTAGAGAGTGATCAGTTCATGTGATTGTTTGGTCTTATACCTCTAATTTAGATGTATTTTCACTTGAAAGCTTTAATATATATTAGTGGTGGTAATGTCGGTGTTTTAGAAGACGTAAAATGGTCATTTATAGTACATGTCGGGTCTGGTCGGGTTGAATAGTTGGCATATATCACTTACTTGTGCACATTTTAAGAGGTTTTATTTATAGATGTAAATAATTTATTTATATGACTACTCAAGCGCTTTATGAGGTATTGTCATAAACCCAAATCAACCCGTTCGTTAGCAAATGGGTTAAAAACTTGAATCCGCATGTCCATCAATTCTTGGGATGGATAACGGTGTTGGACAGTGTCCCAAACATCGACATGCTTGGTTTCTGTAATAGGGAATTGATTCTTATTTTAATGGAATGATTTGCTAAAAACTTGAAACTGACATTTGGGATTTATCATAAGAAATGATTTTTAAGAACTTAGAAACTTACAAATCATCCATTTTTAACCTTGTTCATTATTTGGTTCTATATTTCCAATTTGAGCCAATCCTTATTTTACTTAATTTTGTAGATCCGGCTACTGTTATGTTCTTAACAAGCTTGTATCATAGAACTCATGTCGCATAGAATATCAAGAGATGTTGAAGCCTAGGGAACGCCAAAAATTCCAAATCAACAGTGAGTCGCGGCTAGGTGACAATCCTTACCTTTTAATGGTAATCCCCTAAAACTTGTCCTATCTTGTAAATCAGGGTGAGTTTTCTTGTTTTTGCTTTTTCTTATTTTAAGTCTGCCTTTGACCCGTCGTGTAAAATTTAGTGTTATAGATTATTAATAATTAGATCAGCAACGTCATTAGGGGCCATGAAATAGACAACTTTTACTCTTGCACCTTCCAATGTCTAAATCAATGAAATTTTGATGAGGGGTATCATTTTTTATTAACATCTTCATGAAACTTAAACAACCTATCTCAAAGAAAACAAAAGAAATATAATGATGATGTTCAAGGGTGTTGAAAATGAGTTTTGTTAAATTTGTTTGATTTCAAGGGTGTATAGGAATAGGATCTTAAAATTTAAAACTAATTGACGAATCTATATGATAGCATTTTATCTTTTCTTCTTAAGCTGAAACAGGTATGTGGACGATTATTATGCATTCAAAGTGGGTTGCATACAGATATGTCATAACTTACATATGTATGTGTGGTGTTTCTTGTTGGTCACCCCTTTGAAATTGCTATTATTCCTGTCAGAAAAGGATATTTGATGTAACACAGGTAGTTGAACCACGACACTCCATCAAATTCTTGTTAGTATAATTTTTGTAATTGCTTTTACGAGCCATGGTTGTGGATTGTGGTAGGAGGGCTGATGTTCCAGCGGTGGGGCAAGGATACATTCGGACACTGTGTGATATGCGGCCTGATTGGTAAGAACCCTTATCAAGGTTTATAATTGTGTGTAAGGGGGTTTTTGGACGTGCTATTGCAGAAAACAGCAACCGATGTGTGTCCCCTACCCATAGTCGATTCTTCCCATCACTGTGTTTCTAAAGTGGTTGAGTTATTTATGTATAATTCAAATTAATCCTTTTTGTAAGTTGTGACACGATGCTGTATAATTCAAATTAATCCAGTAGATACACCTTGGAAAAATTAGGTTTGGGGGTAAGCAAATATATAAAAACTGAAATTTGTGCAGTTCCGAACACCCCCGCTTAACTATTTGCATTGTGCTATGGGAACACGGCAAGTACATGCTAAGTTAAAAAATTCTAATGAATTTCTATGTATTAAAACCTTCGCGCGGTTAACAGTAGCAGCACAACATTCCCGCCAACATCGACACTAACTACGGGACGGAAGTAGGGTGCCAAACGTACTAGATTTTTTATTAAAGGGAACAAAGTTATTGTTGCTCATGTTCAAGACTCCGTGTTAGAACCTGCTAATGATGTTTCTCCAAAAGCCAATATATGAATAACAAGAAAAAAATATGAGGTGAGATATTTCTTTGTTAAGAGGAGATTACACAAAAAGAGAGCAAGAATATGACTTGGACAAAATAAACCCGGAGATTGAAGAAGCAACATCAGGACTAAATAAAGCAACAAATAGTATCAAAGAACTAGACTTAAAGATACAAGAGGCAATGTTTAAAGCTGGAAGTAGATACAAAAAGAGAGAAGCAAATCAATCTGAAAATGCCAACAAAGAAACAGAGGAGGAGCTGGAGGCCCTTGCAAGTGATCAAGCTAAAGGCTCGAGAATATGAAGCCTTGAAAAGGATAGGCGAATTTTACGAAATGTGTCATAACTGGATGTGTTGTGCTACACTTTTTGGATCAAATGTTTTCTACTGTATGAAACCAACAACCTCCATGCTTGCTACTACAGTGATCAATGTTTCATGTATGTTGGGTTTTGGTCATTAGCATTCTGATTTAATATTATTAGAATGAAAATTTTTCATAATGTGTGATATGTTTCTGGATACTCAGGCCTTCAAATGTCAATGCTTCTTAGAAAGTCTTCTAATAAAGTAGCGCTATGACGTTTCAATATTCTACTATTTCACACTAATGGGATTAAATAGATTGGAAGAAATTACAATAACTTATACGAATCTTTTTCCTATTGTTAAGCTTCTATGGGCTTTTATAAAGTGATAAAACAAGCAAAAAAAGGCAACTTAATGGATGTTAATTGAAAAATAGGTTAGTTAATTAAGTCACTTATGACCTGTTTGTTTTGGGTTGAAAACTAATGCATGACTTTCTAAAAAAAACCACATATGAGAGGATCTGTGTGTTAAGCCGTGACTTATTTTCATAAGTGTATATTATTACCCTCTCAGTCTTCACCTTTAATTCCACATGTAACTTGTTTTTAATGTATAAAAGTATATTTCTTTAATTTAGACACTTTATTCAGGGGTTTTCTTCGAGTGCCATTTCTCTCATTAGGTTTGGGTTGCTATTAAAGAGCATGTTGGTCTCGATAGTGTGGCTCTGGTTTTCAATCAAATAGTTGATTTATTCAACCAATGGCTAAGTGCAGGTCGTCTAGAAGCATTATTTCGAAGTTATTGGTGACCGGGACAAGTTATTTCATATGACAAGAACTACAAAGAATTTTATTTTCTCATGAATTTTACCAAGAATTTTCACCTAAGGTGTCTACTTTCTCATGAATTTTAGCTTTCAATTTTCACAAGTGAAATACCATAATACATTGTATATATTTAAAATCGGATGATTACAATGACTATACTTAAAACTACAAAGATATTAATTAGTAAAGTCACTCAAATAGTTAGGTCATGAAGGAGTCTAAACCTTAAATGTTGTGCACCAAAAAGTTTTACGCGAGTGACGTGCATTGTTAGTATCTGATAAATGATAACTATCAATAAAGCTGGCAAACAATTGTGTCTATTTGCGTTGTCTAGAGGCACATCAAGTACAATTGTCAAAGTATTAGTGAAACCAGTCGAATATTTTGGTAAAAGAGGAGTCTATACTTCAAATGCCGTGTACCAAGAAGTTTAACGTGTCCAGTAACGTGACTTTCAGTTTTACTACATGTTTTTAAATGTTTTTTTAACAATTTCACTTTCAGTTTTACTAAACGCTTAAATCAAAAACGTATGCCGCTAGGCATTTCCGCCGCTATGCGCGGGTACTCGCCTAGTATATATATATGTATGTATAGTAGAGATCTAATGAAAATATTAATTAAAATAAGAATAATAAAAAATAATTATAGCCATTAGATATTACATCAATAGTTGTAACTAGCAGGGTGCCCGCGCAATGCAGCGGCGGGTACCTTGTGACTATATTTTGCGACGAACAAATATTGTTTTGTTACAATTTTTTTTCTAACAATCACTGTAAGAAAACAACGCACAACCAAGTCACACTCAAACCGCCTAAACCACCAACAAGTCCCATTCTAGTGGTGGTGATAGTCTCGACCTTCGTGGATGCCTTTTCACGCATTTTGCGCTTCTGTTTGTGTTGCGTTCGGGAGAGACAGAAAGATGTAGCAGTTTCAGGTATATGTGTGGGAGTTATTATAGGTCTGGTTACTACATGGGCACTTACTATGGGCCTTAATATTGTGTAATTGAATTTTTAATGGTGACGTTACTGAATAATAAGTAGGGTGTTACACTTTTATAAATTTATTAATACATTTAATAGCAAATGTAACTTTTGTTTAAGTGTATGTAACAAGTTTTTAAATTTCCTAATTAAGAAATGTTTAAGGCTGAAAATTTTAAGACTTCTAAAAATAGAAAAAGACTTAAATCTTTTATAAAGTAGTAAGATTAATTATGGCAAAATAGTAAATAACAACTAATTATTTCCCAGCTTTTACTGTGCACAAAGGGTAATGTTATAAAATTAGCAAAAATACGTGACTTTTTCATGGATTTCTTATTTTTATAAATTTAAATCTCCAACTCCATTTTAATTCATCCCGTCTGCGTTTACATAACTGATGCATATAATCATTTGAATGAACCATTAATACATACATTTTAGTTTTTAATGAATTTTTTGCAATAGCATATCGTGTTTCACTTTCTAAGATGCATGAGTAATGTTACAACCACAAAGAGATTTCCACAAAATATTTCACAAAATGAGGTGTCTTATAATTAGTGGATATGTATAAGAGAGAGGAATGAAAAGTAGAATTCAAAAGCCAATAATTATAAGACATCTTATTTTGTAAAACATTTTGTGGAAACCTCTTGGTGGTTGTAGCATTACTCAAGATGCATGTAGAGGTGGCAAAATGGGCGGGCGGGCGGGCACGGGCGGCGGGCTAAACGGGCAACGGGCGGTGGACTAAACGGACGCGGGCTAAACGTGCTCGGGCTAAACGGGCGGGCTAAACGGGCGCAAGCTAAAAAGGAAAAAAACATATAAAAACCTACAAATAAAAAATAAAAATACTTGTTTGAAAGCCAGGATAAAAAATTTAATAAAAAATATTCGTCGAGTATACTAATTTGTATTTTACAAGTGCGCCCGTTAAGCCTGTTTAGTTTATTACATATGTGCCCATTTAGCCCATTCATTATAAAGAATGGACAAAAAGTGCCCCATCCTTTTTTAAAAATGGACAAAAAGTGCTCATATATATTAAAATGGGCAAGATTTACCAACTCTGGATGCATGCATCTTCTTTTTTAATAATGGTTTGCATCTCATTTTTATTGTGTTTCTCTTTCTACCATGCATCTTCTTTTTTAATATGTTTTGCATCTCGTTTTTTTTCCACTTGGAATTTTAGCATCACATATCATTTTAAATAAGAACGAGCAGATGATGCATCTAATTACCTTCATTTAATTCATGAATCTACTAAAATTATTATAACATCGAAACCTCGACATGTAACTTATGCATCATACATGGATGCGTCAAACTAATGCATGGGTGCATCTAGTTAGGTTTATCGTATTCGGAACATATGCGATACAAACATAACCGATTCAAGTAATAATATCCTTAAATAAATTACGCATGCAAACATGTTCTTTGTTTAAGCCGATATGCATCTACTTCATTTTCGACGAATCTCATCTTATACAACTAAACAATGGAAGCGCATGCTCTTGCTTTTTTATTATAGGGTGTGCGATCAACCTTGGTGCATATCAATAATTCATTGTATTTGTCTTTATTCGATGGGTACATCTTCATCTTGACATTCATTGTTTTTCATAAGCATCTTATAGTCTCATCTTTTGGAACCATGAGCAGAATCGTCTCTTGTGAAAATAAATGTGCTTTTTCAATGAAGGATGGGAATAACATCCATGCTGTCAACAGCAGTTACTATCCCTGCTGCTAAGGAGTAAATTTCTTTTTAATTTTTTTATATTTACATTAAGTACCCTTCAAGTATTTTCACTTTACACAAATAGGCCCCCATTTATACCCTGCAGCAGATATGACTCCCTGCAGTATGCAGCAGGGATGATTTCCCCAAATTGTATGTAGGATTTGCATTGGCATGAGTAAATCAATTTACGTACATAATTGATGATACATTCAAGGAATGCATCGTTTGAGGGCATCATGCATCTATTATATTTATATAAAAATCCATAAGTACGACACTAAAGTTCATCTCTATCTATACAAAAAATACACGATCTTGTAAACATTAATCACCGCATCTAATTAAAAATGCATCGGGTGAATGTATTAGATCGCCAAACGTACATTACAAAATTTGAATCATTCAACGTGTAACTATCTTAATACAAATGCATGTGTTCTTTTTAGCCTTGTTTATATATTACTAGCATCGTACCCGCGCAATGCAGCGACGGGTAATAAGTGATGATTTTTTAGCAATCTATTTAACGTTAAAATGTAAAAAGTTGAATTAAAATAAATAAAATCACTAAAAATGGAAAAAAAAACAAAAAAATTATAAATATATCAAAATGGATGTTAAATTAAAGAGAACAAAATTTTAAAAAATATGGTGAAATTAGATTATGAAAAAAATAATGAGTTAAAAGATATTTCAATTTAAAAATAAAAATGGTTTTTAATAAGTTGTTAAGAAATAGATGGTCAAGATTTGAAGTTAAGTTTAGATTAAAAATTATCTAATGGTTAAGTTGTTAATATGTTTATCTTAATTTTTGGTTTGGAGTTAGGTTTGGACCCTTTATAGATAGTATAGATTAGCGTTTAGGCTACCCACAACACTACTAGGTCGCGACCTAGTTTTTTCGGCCGGCGACCTAGTGCGACCTATTTGCCACAACCCGGCGACCTAGTACGACCTAGTTCAATTTTTTTTTTATATATTCAATAAAAATAACAATTTTTATTTAATAAAAATAACATTTTATTCCAAAAAAAATAAAATTTATTCCATACAACACGTATTACACTAAAAAAAATAATTACATAAGCTAAAAAACATTACGAAACATTAGAAGTAAAAAGGGTATAATGTATTAGTTAAAACTAACTCAAAAAATTGTTAAATTAATATATGTTGTGAGGAATTAAATAAAGCTCAATATATTAAAATTTGGAATTTTTTTATAAAAATTATATAATTAAAACACGATTAAAACATGTTAAATTTAGAAAAAAAAAAGTTTTTTTTTTTTGTAAAATACACAAACACAACACATGAGGGAGACCGAATATCAAAATAGGTCGTGCCTAAGGTCGTTTTACCCTCGACCTAGTCTGGCGACCGAATCGCCGCAACGCTGCGATTCGGTCGCGACCTACTGGCGACCTAATTATTTAGGCTGCGTTACGGGTAGCCTTAAAGAATGATACGCAACTACCGTAGCAGGTTGAAATTGATTGAATTAATAGTGAGATATCTTTTGTTCAAAAAAAAAATAGTGAGATATTTGATGAAATTAATAGTTGCATGTTCTTAAATGAATTATGAATATCACGATGGAAAGAATGTAATGGAAGAAAGACATTTACCATTATTTAGGAGTTATATCAAATTTAATTAATGTAAAAATTTGTTTTGGACAAAACTACCCTTAAAGTTATTTTTGAAATGATTGGTTAAGATTTCTTCTTACTCTTCTTATTTTAACTATTGTTTTTATTTAATCCTAACTATATATATAAAGAGATCGAAGCCACCTGATTTATATGATTATGTTGAGATACAATTGAATCGGAAGACTTTGATAGATGCACATTAATGGGGGATCTGAATCTTCATCGATACATTATCCATATCATAGAAGATTGGAATGATCAATAATTACATAACAAAGTATCGGAGAGTGAAATTGAAGGAAAATAAGGTTAGGGGGAGTGGTAGAAAAAAAATTCATCGCCACGTCAATTTTACTTCATCTTTCTTTTTCCTCTCACTAACCTACTCAAAACTCACATTTCAAGGTTCTTAAGGAAAAAAAAACCACCATCACCTCACCTCCACCTCATGTTTCCACTATCATTTTTTACTTTTTATTTATACATTTAATTAAAAACGATACACTCGGGTATATATAAACGATACACCGATTAATTAAAAACAAAAAATTTTATTCAAAACTTTTATTAAAATGATACATGGGAAAATAAAAACATTACAAGGATACTAAAAAACAACACATAAATAAGTAAAAACGATACACGGATAATTTAAGCATGAGGAAAAAAACGTGGAGAATTTTTCACAACCTCCCAACGATGAAGAAACTGAAACCGGACCCTATGCTCAACTTTAAATTCACGGAGGGCGTTATTCATAACATCCTCATCAGTAGATCTGGGTACCCGTGCACGCGTTGCGTTGTTGTAACATTCAAAAAACTTACGCAGGGCACACGTGAGGCCTTTCCATTTCCATATTAGCCTATCGTAGGTTCGTTTCCTTGGATCATCTAAATGACCCTCAATCATTTGCAAAACCGCAGTCCAAAAAGTACGAGAATTTGTCCGGTTACTTGTCACACTGTTTTCAGCAACCCAAATTCAAGCGCGACACAAAGCTACTTCTTCCGCGGGTGTCCATAGTACAGGCGCCATTTGATTTGAGAAGTGAAAGAAAAAGTTGAATTATGTGTTTGAGAGGAAGAAGATGAATGAATATGAATTGTGAGAAAAAAAGAAGTAAAAAGGGAGATTATATAGAGATAAATGAGGATAAGAATTAAATTTTATGGGTAAGGGTGAATGGTGAGTAACTCACCATTGGTGGGTTTTTGACTGCATATATAATATAACCCACGCGTGGATTTTTGAGATGGGTTTGTGAGGTTTATGGCAAGCGGCGCGTGACTTTTTGCCACATGTAACTCACGAGTGGGTTTTTTTACCACTCCCCCCAGCCTAAAAGATGGTGATGATCTCATAAAAGAGGGATAAAGTCTCCTAGGGGAGGGGTTGAGGAGCTTCAAACTTAGGAAAGCTAGAATGTTTAATTACTAAATAATAGTACTATTTTAAAAAAATCTTATAAAATATCCAAATCTTACCTAATTCTAAAACCCCTATTTTATAAACCTACACTTAAAAACCCGACCTTAAACCAAACGGGCCTTAAGACTAAATATGTAACCGTGTGTAGGGCTAAGCACGGCAGACTCAAAACCGACCCGGATCGGAAAATCAGACCGGACCGACCCGAACCAGACCGAACAATTTCGGTCCGGTCCTCGGTTCAGTATTTTGGACCAATTCGGTCTTCGGTCCTGTCGGTCCGGTCCGGTCCGGTTCGGTCTTACCAAAATCTCGTAGATTATGTCTAATTGGACCGGACTGGATCGAGGACCGGACCGGACCATTTCGGTCCGGTCTCGGTCCGGTGTTTCGGACCATTTCGGTCCGGTCTCGGTCCGGTGTTTCGGACCATTTCGGTCCGGTGTTTCGGACCATTTCGGTCCGGTCTCGGTCTGATGTTTCGGACCATTTCGGTCCTCGGTCTGGTCCGGTTCCGGACCGATGCTCGTGCGTGAAGTATAGGACGGTTTATGTAATTTAATATACTTTTTTTTTGAACTAACTAGACGATTACCCGCGCATAGCGGCGGAAATCCATAGCGACAAATAATTAACGATATACTATATATTATTGTAAATGTTTCGTGTACCTTTCAAAATAAAACATGAAAATATCAATATATGATTGCAAATAGTAGTCACATACGATATATTCTTAACATGTATGAAATAACATATAAAAATATTTAGTGAACATAAAAGTAAAACGTTACATCAGTTATGAGATAAGCAATGCACTTTACTCGTCAAGTATAAATGTTCACATCAAGTTTTAAGTGAAAAGTACAAAGGTTCTTGTAAATTAATATTTGAATTTTCATATTTTCTTGCACAATTTCTATAAATTTGAAAGAATGTGTAATTACGTACCCGCCGTTTAATGGCAGCTATGTTAAGTTTTTGGCAAAATCATACTGGCGAATAATTTATTTTATGTGTTTTTCTCTTGAGGCATGGCTGAATAGTGGAGTCTAGTTTTGACCAAACTTTGACGGCAAATTGTTTTTTGATAACATGATTCAGTTGTTTTTTCAATGTCAAGATGGCATTGTTTTCTTGGGGCGTAGTTTTTAGTTGTAATAGTCATCTAAAATGGTAATAATAATACTTATCAAATACTTTTTTCTGATGATGGTGATGTCTATCCCTTTTATTATTTTGAACAATTTGTTGTAAATGTGTGTCAACACTAAAAAAACGATCATGATAAGGTTATTGTCATCGCTCATCACTATTGATTACTAACGCCGTCTTAAAATTATAGTTTAACATTTATTTTCGGATTTTCTCGAATTAATTATTTATTTTTAAGGATAAGTAAAACTTATCATACATACGGTGTTTGAGATTATTTATTGAAAACAGATTAGTTTTTGAAAATAGATAATCAGATAATTATTACTTTGAAAACGTCATTTTAGAAAATATTGTTTGATTTGATTATACAGTTTGAAATCGCAATAATCAAATAACCAGTTTTTAGAGTGTTTGTCAAATTTGATTATTTGATAAGTAAAATGAATAAAATAAACTCATTTTAACTTTTCTCTATTTTCAAAATGAAATAAATAACTCTCCACTAATTTTTTCAAAACTCTATTTTCGAAGCTTTTAAATGCAGATAATCACTTTTCTTAACTTTTTTATCCAAACACTAATTTTAATTTATCTTCATTTTCAAAATAAAACAATTAAATAATATAATTACAAACATAATCCTAAACACCCACTTAAAACATAACACAACTTTTAAAACTGTAATTCCTAAGTATATGCGAATAAACGTAATATACTAATTTAGATAGATAAATTTCAACTAAAAATCCATTTAAAGCCTACATGACATTTTTAAAACGTCATTTTTCTAAATTGATAACATTAATATAAGGATTAAATATTTTAAGTTGTTAATAAGACAATTGTCATCAAATTTTGATGATCAAATTAAATATGAGTTCAAACGTACTTGGGGGCTGTTTCCAATTGTATCATTGAACTTGGCCATTTTTTATGTTATTTTATTGGCGAAGTTGTGTCTTGCACTTCCTGGCGTGGCATATAGTCCTTTGTTTTTAGTCCTTTAAATGTTGTATTTTATTTTACGTAAAGTCAATCTATGCCCGTCGATCATACTATTGAACTCACGAGGTCACTCAAGAGTCATGTTTTAGTCTAGTTGGTAGATGTTATTTCATGTTTTTACTAATGTACCTTTTAAACTTCTGGATTTCTTTTAAAGACTTTAAATGTGAAAGTGGACGTTTTTGAGTTTCAAAATTTTATTTCTAAAACTTTCATAATTCAATTAAAAAATAAATATATGTCAAAGTATACACATTTCAAAACCTTATGTTTGGTTGGGTGATATTTAATGGCTTTTTTCCGGTTTTGAAATTAAATGTCTTTAAAAATCGTGTTTGGTAAGTAAAAAGCAGGTTATTTATTTATGCATAGGCCCACAAATTGGTGTAGAGGTAAGTTTTAATTTTTCTTTTGCAGCCGATTCTTGGATTGAAAAAATCAGCTTTGGATTTTCATACAAACGGATGCGAACATAGTGAGATTTTACAAGAATGCAATTTTATTGCTTCAAATTATTTGTTGGATTGGTTCCAATTATTGAACACTTTTTGTTCTGAAATAAAAAATATAGATTATTTATTATAACAGGATGCTAAGATTAAAAATATATATAATCGATCTTTGATAAAGAAATCAGATTATAATGTTTTGTTTCCAATTCATCTCATCAAATGGCAACAAGATGATAAGAGGGTAATTTTGTCATATTTGCAAATGAGAAATTAAACTCATGAACCAAACTCATATTTGAACAGTTTGTCTTTCAAATTTTGAAAAACTTTAACAAAACTGAAAAGAGTTTGTAAGAAAAAAAATATACGAATAACTTTCACGGTGATGGGCGAACGGTGGTTGAGACGAACAAAGGTGGTGTGATAATCGAAGCAATGAGGGTGTGTTTTGTTGTAGATGCGAGTGTCTTTTAGGTGTTTGTGTATGGTTTTTTAATTTAATGAAGTCAGAAAAGTGGTATTGAAGATGAGTCAACGACTGAAAAAAATCAAAAATCTTATAAAAACTCATATCTATAAATACAACTTATAGATATATAAAAGAAACCTACCAAACATGATTAATATACATAGATCTATTAAAAAAAATTCAAAATGGCTAAAAAACTTTTTGGTGGCGGCGGGTTTGATGATGGTTTGGTTTATATGGTCGTGTGGTTTGATGGTGCCGCTGATGATTTGACTGTGGTGGCGGCGGCTAGTGGTAATTGATGAAGTTTTAGGTTTATGGTTTTATGTTTAGAGAAAGAGAGAGAGATAAAAAGAAGGCAATGTAGTGTGTGTTTTTTGTATATTTTTTGTTAGTAGACAAGCTTTTATAAGAGTAAAGATATTTTAGTAGGACCCACAAAACTTTTTCAACCATCCTAGTTTTTTCAACTTTCAACCATTTTGGTAGATATAATTTCAACTGTGTTCATACAATTACGATCAAATGTGTTCTTTCTTTATTTCTAACTTTGATATTGTAGAGGTAAGTTTTAATTTTTCTTTTGCAGCCGATTTTTTGATTGAAAAAATCAGCTTTGGGTTTTCATACAAACGAATGTGAACAAGTGAGATTTTACAAGAATGCAATTTTATTGCTTCAAATTATTTGTTGGATTGATTCCAATTATTGAACACTTTTTGTTCTGAAATAAAAAATATAGATTATTTATTATGACAGGATGCTAAGATTTAAAAATATATATAATCGATCTTTGATAAAGAAATCAGATTATAATGTTTTGTTTCCAATTCATCTCATCAAATGGCAACAAGATGATAAGAAGGTAATTTTGTCATATTTGCAAATGAGAAATTAAACTCATGAACCAAACTCATATTTGAACAGTTTGTCTTTCAAATTTTGAAAAACTTTAATAAAACTGAAAAAGAGTTTGTAAGAAAAAAAATACGAATAACTTTCACGGTGATGGGCGAACGGTGGTTGAGACGAACAAAGGTGGTGTGATAATCGAAGCGATGAGGGTGTGTTTTGTTGTAGATGTGAATGTCTTTTAGGTGTTTGTGTATGGTTTTTTAATTTAATGAAGTCAGAAAAGTGGTATTGAAGATGAGTCAACGACTGAAAAAAATAAAAAATCTTATAAAAACTCATATCTATAAATACAACTTATAGATATATAAAAGAAACCTACCAAACATGATTAATATACATAGATCTATTAAAAAAAATTCAAAATGGCTAAAAAACTTTTTGGTGGCGGCGGGTTAGTGTGTGTTTTTTTATATTTTTTTTGTTAATAGATAAGCTTTTATAAAAGTAAAGATATTTTAGTAGGACCCATAAAACTTTTTCAATCATAGATTTTTCAACTTTCAACCATTTGGGTTTTTCCTAGATTTAATATACTTAATAGTACTAAAATCGTAGTAACAATTAAAGCCCCTCCCTCCTCCTCTTGACAAGTCGGCCGGAATAATTGTGTTACGGTGAACTTCACACATTTCAATTTTTATTTAATTTGCTGTACCCATTTTGTATTTTTTTTATGTTTAATTTCGGATTGCTAAGTATTCTACTTTTAGGGTTTACAAATCCAAAACATATTTATTAATTTGAAACGGGGGTTTTTAGGATTCATATACTCACTAGCAACTGTAAACACCAATTTTGATATTTGTGAGCTTTGTTGGCTTGCAGTGCAGTTTTTTTTAATATGGATTGGGCGTTTGTCAACAGAAGCTGGGAAAAGTGGGCATCTAACGCTGTCGGTTCTGATGGTAGTATTCATATAACGTATTCAGGGGCTGTTTGTTTTAGCTTATATAACGTATGCCTATTTCGGCTTATATAACATAACCCTCAATTTGGTGGCTTATTTGGAGACTTAGGGGCTTATCTAAGTTTGTTATGATATAGAATAAACTTATATAAGCCCATAAGTCACCAATTAGCTAAAAAAATTAAGGTTTATGAAATATAAGACGAAATATGGTTTATTTTCGGCTTATATAACGTAAGCCTCAATTTTGTGGCTTATTTTGTGACTTAGGGGCTTATATAAGTTTATCATGATATAATAAACTTATATAAGCCCATAAACCTCCAAACAAGTCACAAAATTGGGGCTTATGTTAAATAAGCTGAATTGGGCTTACATTATATAAGCCAAACCAAACACCCACTTTTTCTTCATTTTTAATGTACAGGCCACCCATTGACGGCCGCTCTTCTAATTAATTACGATCCAACTGGACCTTCTCGTCTACTATCTACAATGTAAGCTTCTCAACTACGTATATTTACTACACACAAATCCCAATATCCACTCTAGTATCTTAAGAACCGATAGTTAGTTAAACTTGTACATTGCATAGCCAAATAATGATTGTTGATTCATCAACTCAACTCTCCATCTGTTTACTTGCTGGTCTTTTCAATTCTTTGTGAAGGCATAATGTACTTGTTTACAGTTCGTGTGGCCAGTGACGGAATCAGGAAATAAGGTTGTGGGGGGCAACTTTTTTTTTTTTAACAATGGCAACAAAATGTGGAAAAAAAGGTAGTATCGAAAAGATAAATCCAGTATTTTTACTTACAAATAACGGATTTATAAGGTTTTAACGCGTTAAATGTTGGGATTTACTATATGGGTGGGGGGCAATTTGAACTTTTAGTGGGGGGCGCTTTTGAAAAAAGGTCAAAATCGAAGAAAAAGTACACTAAAATCTCATCGTATCGGGCGAGCTATGGGGGGCAACGTACCCCCCTAATTACTACATGCATCCGTCGCTGCGTGTGGCATTTGTATGTATATTTGAACTTCTTCTGTCATAAGTATCTTGGTGTAGTTCTCTTTGTATGTAGGGCTTTATATTTTAGTAATTCTTCATCATTATATACTTCTTGGTTAAGAAAAAACCCGCTTTGTCATACTGTTTGTTTTAACTTGTTTAAAGATAGCCCTGAATTATCCAAGTTATCCATTGCAATAAGATATGTGTACCTAGTAGAAAAAATAGAGTATGTTGTGGTCTTGGACCTCTTGGTTCAAGATTTATTGTCTGTAAAACTAGGATGGTAGAAAAGAAACGCACTGCTCTTATCAATGTACCACAATAATGATATACCAACGAAAGTTTTTCCTACTCTTATTAGTCCTGTTAGAAATAAATTATGATTGATTACAGTGTTTAACCATCTTAATCAGTGGTATTCATAATTGTGTTCGGCCATAAGGAACCGTTAAAAGATTGATTTTGGTGTTTGTAGTGCAGAGGAGGAAGGTATAGAAGCAGACCCCGTTGAAGTCAGCCAGTTTGTGAACTTTGTCAAACAATGCAATTACCAGACTGAAAGTTTCTTTATAAATTCAAATCAATGTAAGATCTAAAACATGACTGTAAGGATTGAACATTGCCTTTGAATGTTTAAGATAAACTCCTATACCTGCTTCATCAGAATTCCTCTTTGGGTCTAGTTACTTAATAAGGTTAACTGATTAATCTGGTCTCTGCTTTTAAAATTCACCAAATTTGGCTTTACTTCCAGTAAAGTTTTCCTAGAAGTGAAAAAATCAGAAGGGCTGTAGGGTGGGTAATTAGTCACTACAGGATCAGGTCGAAACATGTAACTTTGAAGCACGGGTCTAAACACAGTGGTTGGGTTGGGATGACCGGCAGAGACATGATTTAACTTGCTTGATCCATTTATAAATCGTTTCATTTATTGTTAAATCTTATAAATTGACACATATTTCGGGGGCGATAAAATATCGGCCTTTAAGTTTTCACATATTTAGATACTCCCTAGTTTAATTTGTTTACAAAGAGATTTCAATTGCTGTTCCTTTCTGTTACATAACAATGATTTTGTTCAAATGAGTGTCTGCAACACCTTTTCATTAATGCAAGTCATGGATAAATCTCGTGCTTAAATAATTTTAGCTTTTGTGGAGTTGATGCTCACACCTATTATCAACTGTTTTAGCTTCTAAATATTGACATAAAACGTTTTACCATCTTCGTGTGAAATTGCGCTTCCGGTTTTGGTGGCAGATATCGTTACATCAATACACGAGAGTTGGTTTTGTGGAAGGTGCATGGACACTTCAAACCCTGCTGGTGAAGGAGCTATTGTCTTTAAGACACCATCCTTCCTCTTTGTTGCACTGTAAGAAAAACTATAGTTTCCCTTTCGATGTTTCTTATTCTCTGTCTTAATTTGAGCGAACTGGAGTAGCATTTTGGATCGTTCCAGCAACACTAATTTGTCCATTTTTTCAAAGCAGTTGTACCTAATTATAACTGTATTTATATAAATCCTAAAACAAGAAAAACTGGGAGGTTGAAAGCATTGAAAATGAACTTTGAGCTTTCATCCCATGAATGTTCAACTCATTTCACAATGTTGAGACATATAACACAATTCAAATCAGCTCATTTAATAAGTAAATGAGTCAAAACTGCTAACACCAATATAAATTCTATGTTAGTTTACCTTCTTAAGCTGAAAACTATCGTTCTTATGTTGTACATAATCTGTATAGATACGAAGGCTCCATTGGTGCAGCATCCCGTGCAATGGCTGCAGCTGATCGTTTTGCCTGGCAGTTAGAACGAAAGAATCTTTGATATTGCGCATCCAGATGGTATGTTCAGCACTTTGATTAATATAAAATCTAGCATATTTAAGAAGAAGTTGGTCAATTGGGTTGAAATTTCATGGTAGATTAAACTCCAACATTTACCATTGGCCCGGAAAACACGCAATAACCATTGCTTCTTTCTGAAGAAAAGAGACGCTACAGTTAGGCTATGTTTAATTTGTTGGTTTTGTTAATATATTTAATATATTTGATTTTGTTAGGCCACGACTTTTGTAGTCAGGTTTGATTGACCAATCCAAACACATTTCCATTGTGGTTCTTGTTGAAACCAGACCATCTCATTTTGCATCCCTGTCTATGTTCTTATATGACCTATATCGCTAACACTATACAAGTTTTGAGAATATTAAGATATACACTAATGATGTTTGTGATAAACTAGTGACAAAAGTATGATCAGTGCTAAGTTGAAGAAACAAGAATGATGGTTTTGCCAGTTTCATAAATATTTATTTTGAAAAAGCCTCTTACAAATCCAAACAAAATGATGTATGCATAATGAACTTGTGGATAGGGGTGGGCCGTGGCTCAAGGCTTTAGGCCCTGTTTTTTTAAAGCTTGATGAAAAGCAACGTGTCGATGCCAATACAACATCTCTTGAGATTTAGGGAGAAAGAAAGTCGTTACCGCAAGTCTTTTAATGGACGTTTTCTAAAACTCAAAAGCCAAGATTCACTGGTGGAGGGAGATAGTAATCCGCGTATGGCATGGCCGCGGCTCAAGTAAATCGTGTGTGGCCTACTGTGGGCCGGGCTTAATGGGTTATACCAATATATTCGTAATATGTCGAACTATATGTCAAGTACACCTATAACCACCCTAATCAATAAGGCAGTGGACGCATGCGGTATAGCCCTAGGTTATAAGTTGAGTTAGAGCACAAGGAGTCGTAACGCCGTGGGGTGCCAAACCCACGGCGTGGTTGATGTGATGATTCCGACGAGCGAAGAAACCTACGACGTGGGAACCCTACGTGGGTAAACCCACTTGGCGTGGAAGTGTTTTAGCTGCTTTTTTTTTTATTTTTTTTTTTATTTTTTGTGTATTGTGTGTGTATTGGGGAAGAAGAAAGGGGTATTGTGGGACCCACATTCACCGATCACTCCAAGCCATGACTCCGCATATTTTTTCTTGTAAGTGAGTGAGTGAGTTTCGATGACGTGCCACCAAAAAAACGTATCACTTGGAGCCATGACTCCTTGTGCTCTTATTCTGTATATTTTTTTTACTTGCAAGTAATGAGACCAATTCTACTCATTTATTATTTAAGATTAAAACCTATGAAAAAAACACAGAGGGATTATTTTTGCTAAAATGTCAAAGAATTGCAAAAAATCGGTGGAAGGATTAAAATTGTAAATTTTCCAAATTGATTTTTATCAATGATGATATTTCACTAGTTAAAAAAATAATGAAATATCACCAGTGATAAAATAAAATATCACTAGTGATAAAATTATTTTATCACCGGTGATATTTCAATCAGTTAGAAAAATTTACAACTTTATTTCTTTCGTCCGACTTTTGCAATTTTTGGACTTTTTGGCGAAAAAAGTTCCTCCGTGTTTTTTTTTAAATCTTAGGTTAATCTCCACTTTTAAATCAAAATAAAATGAATGACGGAGATCTATCCCCTCCTTGTAACAAAAAAACAAGTTTGCATTTTTACTTTTCTCTTCCGCTATAGCGATTTGCTCTATTCCCTTTAAGACATATACAAACACTAATAGGCTTGTCAAGTCTACAGACTCCACTTAGTTTAACAGCATATGCACAGCCTAGTCGCTATCATGTCATATTTCTGTTTGCTTTTAGTAACGGACACCGTTTAGCATGACTTTGATGTATTCGTTGTAAGCCTCAGCTACTGCATTTGGTCTGCATCAATCCAGGTTTCTTTTTTTAGCTCACATTTAACATCAAGACAATATGTTTTTGCATATGAATGCGACACAAAAATTGTTCATATTGTAAAGAGAAATGTGAACATATGTTTAGATAAGCATTTCCAAAAAAAAATCAACATTTTGAGATGAGAACAATAAGTGCACAATAACATCACTTCCTAGACAATCTGCCGTTGAAGAAAGACCTCATAAGACAATTACACATTAGCTAACACTGATTAAAAGCTAATTAGCTAACCAGCTAGATAAAACATAACAACATGAAAGAAAAACTGTAACCGTAAAACATCTGTCAATACTTGCTGATAAGAGGAAACAGAACAATAAAACTCAGCATCAAATACGTAAAACCACCGTGCACAAGGCGCACTCTCAAATCCTCAAAAATAATCTGCATCAGATTCGTCACAGCCACATCACCAAGAACGCTAGCCACCTTCGCTCGCCAATACAACACCGTAAGCATCACCACATAAAACACAAACATCATTACACATTGTGCATACTTTATACCCATTTGCACGACCAGCATCCAACGCCACGCCGACTTCTCAGTATTCAACATAACCAAATGACACAACACCGTACCAATCAAACCACCTGAATATAACACATTAGCCAACAACATTTTCCGGTAATCATACGCTAGCTCCATACTTTCACGTAACTGCTGGAAACCACACTTATCTTGTAAAACAGCGATTGCTGGTGCAAAACCCCATATTACTGAGTAGTAGAGCATGACTAATGAAATAAAGCATGTTCTTGCGAATGACCAACAAGGCAGCCCTAGTATTAAGAGTGAGAAGAAAGCTGGTTCGAGTGTTCCGGCTGCAAAGGTAGTGAGAAGGGGTGTGAATGAGTATGATAAATATTTGAATGCGGATGCGAATTGGAGTGGTCTACGGAGGAGGGCTCTGTGTGTGCTGTAGGTGATTAACGCAACACCAGTGACGGTGGAGACGATAACGGGGATTAGTGTTATGTGGGTTTTGAAAGTGGTTAAGGTTTGGAGATTGGTTAAGAAGAGAGTGAGTGGGAAGAAGAGGAGAGACAGAATGAGGAAATGAAGTGAGTTGCTGTTAAGGATCATGATTGTGATGATTACAAAAGAAGACATTGTTGTTGTTAATACTGTTATTAGGTTTGTTTCTTGTGATGAAGGAGGGAGCATAGGCGAGTATAAATAGGGAGAAAAATGAAGGACATGTAGTAGATTTGACCAACTTACCCTTTCTATGTTTGTTACTGGCTACTTATTACTGGTGTAGTACATGGGTAAAATTGTAATCTCAAAAAGTATCACTTTTTTTGAACTTCTTTTTAAGAGTTAGGAAAAATAAAATAAAATCATGTATGGGTAAAATTGTAATCTCAAAAAGTATCACTTTTTTTTGAACTTCTTTTTAAGAGTTAGGAAAAATAAAATAAAATCATGTATAGATAGTACTACCTCCGTCTCATCATAATTATAATCCATCTTTCTTTTTTTGGTTATCCCAAATTAATTGTTTTTTTAACAGATAATTCATATCACGCCTCACAAACGGAGGAAAGTTGTACAAAACAAGTTACATCGAACTAGAAAAGACAAAATCGAAACTGATTTGTCAAACAAAGTACACGAGGTAACAAGTTGGGACAAACGAAGACATACATCGAGAAGGTTGTGACAAAAGGAAGCAACACAATACAAGGGTGAGGAGGAATCACCAATGTGCGCTTTAGCTAGCCACAACCATATAATGTAAGCTTGGAGCAAAAGTACACAAAGTACATAGAAACATACATAGAAGATAAAACCTAGCATCCCTAAAATAGTAAAACCTAAATCAAACAAATCTAAATCCATAATCCAAAGCGGCAACAACAGACAGCAGGCGACGTTGACGGATCGCGATAGATCTGAGCAGAAGATACCAAAAGATAACACATCTGAGCAGCAAAGATACGAACCGTAACAGCAAGCCATTAGATGATGATATGACGGTGACGAACGACAGTTGGAAAATAGATAGAAAGTTTAGATTGAGATTACTACATTATCCTTTGTTGAAATTATAATTACATAGTTAAAAGAGATTGTAAATTAATTGGTTAAAGGTAAAAACGTTTTTATGCAAAAGTAAAAGAAAACTGTAAATGTGATATTTTTTTAAACTGTGTGTTTTTTATCGGTTAATAATAATTTTGGGACCGAAGGAGTAAACAACAACAAAAAGAAAAGAAAAGGCCAAATTTATGAAAACTTCCAACTATAAGTACTGTTTTAGCCTTGTACGTAATGACAACACAAAGAAAGGGTAACCTGGTAAAATCCGAGATAGATTCAGTTGATTCTCTTCCTATTTCTATTCATCTATGCTCCCTCTTTCCTAACAAAAAAACAAAAAAGAAATTACCTAACTAGTCTCTTACACAACCTTTTTTACGAAATTAGACCAAATTCTAACATTTTACCAAAATAACCATGATGCATAGACATGTGCATCATGGCGCACAAGCTTCATGCACCATGGTGCACCACTCATTTTGTATGCATCATGGCGCATAAGATTTATGCATCAACATATTCGTATGCATAGTTAATGGTGCACCACACAAGTAGTATGCATCATGGTGCATAATGTGCATACAAAATTCCACAAAGTATTGATGAGGCGCACAAGTATTATGCTTCATGGTGCATAAGGTTATGGTTATGCATCGCGGTGCACATGAGGCGCACAGTTAGTGCATCAAGTGCATAAGACTTGTGCATCTAGGCGCACAATTTTATCTTGTGCACCAGGGGCATAAAGCTTGTGCATGTAGGCGCACAATTCACCTTGTGCACCAGGGGGCATAAAGCTTGTGCATCTAAGTGCATAATTTCACTTTGTGCATCTAGACGCATATATAGTTGCATCACGGCGCACTTGCGAATGTTAATATGCACCAGGCGCACCAAAATAAGATGCACAAGTTATTATTGTGCGCTTGAGGTTATAACCCTAGGATGATTAGATCCAACGATCACAATAAAAATGTCTATTTTGGTAAACATCTTATGCGCAGTCTATTTTCGTAAATAAATGTCTAAATAGTCCATTTTGGTAATTCTCTCAAAAACAAACCATACCACGCTGACAAAATCTTATTGGATCAAACAACACGCTTCTGAATGGAATCAATGAGCAACCAAATGACCAAATGGATAAAATACATAAAAACCATTATTTCATAAAAAAAGTGAAAATCAAAATAAACCGCTAAAAATAAAAACTGAAAGTTAATAAAATTTATCAAAATTGATATTAAATTAAAGAGCACAAAATTTTAAAAAATATCGTGAACTTAGATTATGAAATGTAGTATGTACCCGCGCAATGCGGCGGTAGATACCCCGTGACGATTTATGAGACGAACAAATGTTACACTTTTATTATGTAGTTATAGATTTTATGAAACTAAAACTGTACAAGGAATAGCCCCAATGGTTATCTCAAAAACTACTTAAATGTGCCACAAATGTTCTTAGAAAACCCACGGATGGTATCTTTGAATCTACCCTGTGATATCTGATGGTAGGCTTTAACTTAAGAAAGCAAAGTCCTTAGATTACCTCGCCATCTTGGCGCACGCTGTCACTATCCATGCAGACTCGATTGAGTTGTCTATTCAATCCCAACGCCTTAATAACTATGGCGTCCGCCGATGTCTGGTACTGAGCAGAAAGTGATTTCTTATACTATTTTTTCCTTTTCAAGCAGATGTCTTACGGCTGCAATATATTTGATAGGTGTGTAAACACCCATCCTTTTACCACTTAATTCGGGCTAAAACGAGACCAAAACACGTATTTAATATCATTTGTTTGGAATTATGCGTGGTTTTTGTGTTTATTGTGTTTTCAGAGCCAACTGGATGAATATTGAAGAAAACATGGGATTGCACGGGATTTACTGAAGAAAAAGACTCGAGATAAAGTTTATTGTCCAAGAGATGCAAAAGATTTGAAGTCACTGGGCCTATTCGAAGATTTATCGAAGAAAAGGACCAAAGATGGAAGATTTATATAAGTCGAAGAAACTCAAGTCTATTAAACGAGGAAATTATAAGACGAGTTAAATTTAATCGACGACAAATCCCGAATCAGAATCGAAAACGGAAACTTTTCTGAAAAGACGAAAAGACAAGAAGAACGGGAGAAAACCCACTCACCAACCAAGAGACAAGACTATAAATAGCCTTCCCCTCACACATTTTTAGACTAGTTTTTCATTTTTCTTCTTCCCCACTTTTTCTTCCTGGTTCGTAGCTTCACCTTCACCACTAGGGTGATTGGTGAATTTGATCTTTAATTCTTTAATCTTGTAATTTTAATCTTTGTTTTATCTTGTCAAAACATTAATCATTCAATACAAGTTCTTATTTAATCTTTCCATTTCATCTTGTTCATCATCATCTTTATCTTCAAGTTTTTAAGTTTTTATTTTCTTGATTTGATCCTCAAAAGTTGTTTGGATTTGTGTTTTTATTAGTGGGATTCGTTGCTTATGGTGTCTAAATGATTTGTGTTTAATTTGGTAAATCCTTTTTAAGTATTTGGTTTGATTTTGATTAAAGTTCGTGTTCCGTGTTCTTCGTCACCTGCTACTGTATCTGGGTTCCAAAACTTCCGAACCAACAAAAAAGTTCCGAATGAAGTCTTCATTCGGAAACTTCCGAACCAAGCATTAAGTTCCGGATCAGTGACTTCCGAGCCAGTAAGTTCCGAATCAAGTAAAATCTTCCGAATCATCCTGAAAGTTCCGAACCAGTTATTTCCGAACCAGCAAGTTCCGAATCAACCTTCATTCGGAAGGTTCCGAATCAGCAACCTTCATTCGGAAGGTTCCGAATCATCCAGAAAGTTCCGGATAAGTTCCGGATGAGAAAGTTCCGGATGAATGAACAGTAAGTTCCGGATGAGTTGTCTTTCAAAAGTTCCGAATCAAAGGTTAAAGTTCCGAATCAAGCTTTCTTTTAGGTTACTGTTTGTTGCTTTACTGTTCCTTTATGCTTATTGAACTTTAATTCCAATTTTAATCTTGAGTTTAATACAAGTCTTTGTTAATCATAATTAAAGTAATTGTCTTTGATTTAAATTTTCATTTCCACTTCTTATTAGACTAGAAATCCAAACCCCTTTATTTAGTAACCAAGAACAATCATTCCACTTAAGACCTAGATCAATTCGAGAGGATATCGAGAGTAAAATTGAACCTAGCAAAAACCAAATATCAAATGGCGCCGCTGCCGGCTCTTCTCGTTAAGATCAAAAGTTTTTTGTGAGAACTTGGATTTTGGGATCCGTTCCCCGTGAACGTTACTTTTTCATAGAAATCTTCAAAAACACAAAAAAATATAAAATTTTCAAAAATCCTAAAAATTAAAAAAAAACAATAAAAACCAAAAATATTTGTGCTTTGCTTTTCTTTGTTCGTTCTTTTGCAGGTGTATGCGCACTCGATCCACGTCTTATCAAGAGCCCGAGCCTCTCGATAACTTAGACATGGCTGGTGTACAAAACAACAATAACATACCACCTCCGAACAACAATAATAACAACAACAACCCGCCTTTCAACAACATGAATAATAACAACAACAATGAGCACCTTCCGGATAATCGCCCAATGATTGAATTGCTGCAAGCTCATGTCGATGGCAATACGGATCCAATTGTTATACCACCAATTGCCGCCAACAATTTCGAGCTGAAGTCAGGCTTTATCCAGATGGTCTCAGCTCAACCGTTCTTGGGACGAACCATTGATGATCCACACGACCACATCAAGAGATTTCTACAACTCACTAACACGGTCAAGTTCAATGGAGTTCCACAAGAAGTGATAAGGTTACAACTTTTTCCCTTTTCTTTAGAGGGACAAGCCCGGCATTGGCTTGCTAAGGAACCGCCACAGAGTATTCTCTCGTGGACGGATTTGGAAACAAAGTTTATCAACTACTTTTTTCCACCCTCTCGTACTACCGCTTTGCGGAATGAGATCATAAATTTTGAACAAAAGTACGATGAGTCATTCAGTGAATCTTGGGATCGTTTTAAAGATCTTTTAAGGAAATGCCCACAACATGGTTTTACCAAAGTACATCAAATAAATACTTTTTACAATGGTTTAAGCATGAGTGACCAAGATTCACTGAATAGTGCCTCGGGGGGTAATCTATTGGCTAAGACTTCCAATGCTGCTTGGGACATCATTGAGAATAAATCTCGTGTGCAAACCAAGAGCGTTAGGACCAATGTTGCTAGTGCTAGCACTAATGACAGCGACAAGCGACTTGACAAAATCACTACGCTTCTTGAATCGCTTGTCACCCACACCGTCAGCAACAACAACAGCAACAACGCCAAAAACGCACAAGTGAACGCTGTCAGCCAACCATGTGAGATATGCGGTGGTCCCCACTCTTACACAACTTGTACCGCCACCCAAGATTACCCTGCTGAGAATGTCAATGCGGCATATGGCACCTACCAACAACCTGCTTATCAAGCTAGACCTCAAGGTGACCGTAACTTGCTTAGCTACCGCAGCAACAACTATCTTTCACCACCTGGTTTCCCTCCTACCAACCCAAACCAACAACAAAACCTTAACCGCCCTACTCAACAACAACAACAACCTCGACAACCATACATCCCACCTCACAAGCAACAACAACCACCTCAACGTAACAATCAAGTCTACCAACAACCTGCTTACCAACCACCTGCATACAATGCTCCTCCCAACCAAGCCACCACTGCATTACACCAAGAGGTCGCAACCTACATGAGAACCAATGATGTGATAGTGGGCAATCTTCAAGAGGAAGTGCGCAATTTGAAGGCAGACTTGGTCAAGCAAGGAAATGATTTGAGAGCCGATATGAGAAATACGTTGGATAGCCAAACCAATGATCTGAGGAACATGATGGCTAGTTTCTTCCAAAGTAGTCAACCCTCTTCTTCGGGTACTCTTCCGAGTAACACCGTTGCGAACCCAAGAGGGGAGATGAAAGCAATCACTACTCGAAGTGGTAAAGGTACCAAGGAACCCGAGCTTCCTATACCTCCACCGGTGGTTGTGACTAAGGAGAACGAGTCGCCTGCTCCTATTCCTCATCCTTCTCCTTCCCCAATTTCTCCACCTCTTCTTTCTACCCCTCCTCCACCCGTGGTTGTGAGTGATCCTATACTCCCAAAGCCTTCCTCTTCTTCCAATATACCTTATCCTTCTAGGTTGAGGAAAGAGAAGCAAAAGAGCAAGGATGATATTCAGGTTTCGAATTTCCTTAAAATGTTCAAACAACTGAATTTCAATATCTCCTTCGCTGAGGCTCTCGCTCACATGCCCAAATACGCCAAAATGTTTAAAGACCTTCTGAGCGACAAGGAAAAGCTCCTCGATATTGCCAACACCCAACTTAATGAGAACTGCTCCGCAGTGCTCTTAAGGAAATTACCAACCAAGCTTGGTGATCCGGGTCGTTTTCTTATCCCTTGCAATTTCCCGGGAGTAGAGAATTGCATGGCCCTAGCCGATCTAGGTGCCAGTATTAATCTCATGCCTCTAAGTGTTTGGAAGCAATTATCTCTCCCAGAGCTAGTCCCCACTAAAATGACTTTGGAATTGGCCAACCGTACGGTTGCTTATCCAGTGGGGATAGCCGAAGACGTCATTGTAGGAGTCGACAAATTCACCTTCCCTGCTGATTTTGTTGTCGTCGACTACGAGATGGACCCTCGTGTACCACTGATTGTTGGTCGTCCATTCCTTAGGACCGGTCGCACTCTCATTGATGTTGAAGCCGGTGAGCTTATCATGAGAGTGGGTGACGACAAAGTCGTCTTCAACATGGGAAAGTTGTCTAAACAACCTTATTCATATGAGAGCGTTAATTGTATTGACGTTCTTGATGAGGCTTGTGAAGAACACTTTAATGATGCTTGCAAAAGTATTCCTACCTCTCTTCCCACTGTTGAGACCGTGTCCTCCATTGATTCATCATTGTCTCTATTTGGAGATAGTGATTTATTCTGGAACAATCTTGAAGATACCATGGGAGATGGGAATCTTGCTACTAATGATTCTCCCACCGAGGGGGATGAAGACATGAGTTTCTTTGACAATCTTCTCACCGAAGACAATCCTTCGCCTCCATCTCCCACGGTTATTGCTATCGATGCCACGACTTTGAAAACGCCTCCCGTCGAAAATCCTCCGGATTTGGAACTTAAGGAGTTGCCGCCACATCTCGAGTACGTGTTCCTTGACGACAACAAGAAGTCACCCGTCATTATTGCAACGGATTTGAAAGATGAAGAGAAGACTCGCCTCGTTGCTGTGTTGAAAGCTCACAAGAAGGCTATTGCGTGGAAAATCTCGGATATTCGTGGAATTGATCCTCACTTCTGCACACACAAAATTCTCATGGAGGACGACTTCAAGCCCACTATTCAAAGCCAACGAAGGGTGAATCCAAAAATACATGAAGTCATCAAAACAGAGGTTATCAAACTTCTTGATGCGGGTATGATTTACCCTATTTCGGATTCACCGTGGGTTAGTCCAATCCATTGTGTGCCCAAGAAGGGCGGAATAACCGTTGTTCCCAATGAACACAACGAGTTGATTCCCACTCGTCTCGTTACTGGGTGGAGAGTTTGTATAGACTACCGCAAACTCAATGATGCCACGAGAAAGGATCATTTCCCTCTACCTTTCATGGACCAAATGCTTGAACGATTAGCCGGTAATGAATATTACTGCTTTCTTGATGGTTTCTCGGGTTATTTCCAAATACCCATCGATCCCCAAGATCAAGAGAAGACTACATTCACTTGTCCCTATGGCACTTTCGCTTACAAAAGAATGCCTTTTGGCTTATGTAATGCGCCCGGGACTTTCCAAAGGTGCATGTTAGCTATCTTCCATGACATGGTTGAACAAACCATGGAAGTCTTAATGGATGATTTCTCGGTCTTCGGGGATTCCTTCTCATCTTGCCTTGCCAATTTAGAACGTATGCTAAAGCGGTGCGAAGACACTCGCCTTGTTCTAAATTGGGAAAAATGCCATTTTATGGTAAAAGAAGGCGTCGTGCTTGGACATAAGATTTCGAAAGCCGGTCTTGAAGTTGACCGTGCTAAAGTCGATGTTATCGCAAAGTTGCCTCCACCTTCAACTGTGAAGGGTGTGAGAAGTTTCTTGGGTCATGCGGGCTTCTACCGTCGATTTATCAAAGATTTTTCTCAAATCGCTCGCCCGATGACCCACCTCTTAGAGAAAGATACTCCTTTTATCTTCTCCAAAGAGTGTCTTGAAGCCTTCAACTCGCTTAAGGATAAGCTAACTAAGACACCCGTCTTGGTTACCCCTAATTGGGAGCTTCCTTTTGAGTTGATGTGCGATGCTAGCGATTTTGCTATTGGAGCGGTTCTTGGACAAAGAGTGAACAAACACTTCCAACCGATCCATTACGCTAGCAAGACAATGACTGGGGCACAATTGCATTATACGACAACCGAAAAAGAGCTTTTAGCTGTTGTCTATGCTTTTGAAAAGTTTCGCCCCTATCTTGTCCTTTCCACCACCATTGTGTACACCGATCATTCCGCGTTGAAGTACTTGTTGACAAAGCAAGATTCCAAACCAAGACTTCTTCGCTGGGTTTTGCTGCTCCAGGAATTTAAAATCGACATCCGCGATAAAAAAGGAGCAGAAAACCTAGCCGCGGACCATCTTAGCAGACTTGAGGATCCATACCAAGGGGATCATCCGACCAAAGAAATCAATGATTCTTTTCCCTTGGAGACCTTAATGTCTATAAACTCGAAGCCGAATGAAACCCCGTGGTTTGCGGACTTTGCAAACTACTTGGCGGGTGGAATTCTCAAGGAAGGGTTGACGTCCCAGCAAAAGAAGAAGTTCTTCACCGACATCAAGACTTACTTTTGGGACGACCCTTACCTATTCAAACAATGTGCTGATCTGATAATTCGCCGATGTGTTGATGGACCGGCAGCGTCGGACATCCTTGATGCTTGCCACAAAGGACCCACCGGTGGTCACTTTGGTCCCAACTACACCGCTAAAAAAGTGTTTGATTCGGGATTTTATTGGCCCTCCATATACCGTGACGCTCACGATATGGTCAAACGATGTGATGTTTGCCAAAAGCAAGGCAAAATCACACATAAAGACGAGATGCCTCAGAATTTTATTCAAGAATGTGAAATTTTTGATGTTTGGGGTATCGACTTTATGGGGCCATTCCCTTCGTCTAAAGGAAACAAATACATCCTTGTAGCCGTTGACTACGTTTCAAAGTGGGTTGAAGCCAGAGCTTTGCCTACTAATGACGCAAGGGTGGTTTGTAACTTTTTGAAAGCTCTTTTCGCTAGATTCGGTGTGCCTCGCGCCATTATTAGTGATCGTGGGACTCATTTCTGCAATGACCAATTTGCTCGAGTCATGGCTAAGTACGGTGTAAATCATCGTCTTTCCACAGCCTACCACCCACAAACTAATGGCCAGGCTGAAATATCCAACTGAGG
Organism: Glebionis coronaria; assembly: GCA_025667525.1. Taxonomy (NCBI): domain Eukaryota; kingdom Viridiplantae; phylum Streptophyta; class Magnoliopsida; order Asterales; family Asteraceae; genus Glebionis; species Glebionis coronaria. The sequence goes on from CM046877.1 coordinate 500,122,017, forward strand.
GCTGAAGCGAATTCTTGAAAGGACTGTGGGAGAGCATCGTGCCTCATGGGCTGATAAACTTGAGGATGCTTTGTGGGCTTTCCGTACTGCTTACAAGACCCCGATCGGCTGTACGCCTTATCGTCTTGTGTACGGGAAAGCGTGCCACCTCCCCATTGAGTTGGAGCACAAGGCTTATTGGGCCTTGAAGTGGGCTAATTTTGATATAAACAAAGCCGGTGACCTACGCAAGATCCAACTCAATGAGCTCAATGAACTTCGGAATGAGGCTTATGAAAATTCTTTGATCTATAAGGAAAGAACTAAGCTCATTCACGACTCCAAGATCAAAAACCGAGAGTTCCATGTTGGAGACAAAGTCTTACTTTTTAACTCTCGGTTGAAAATCTTTTCGGGCAAGCTCAAATCTCGTTGGTCCGGCCCATTCACCATTGCCCAAATTTTTCCATATGGTACTCTCGAGCTCGCTCAACCTGATGGACCAAATTTTAAGGTGAATGGCCAACGAGTGAAGTTGTACTTTGGTGAGGACACCTCTCAGGAGGTGCTTCCATCCCTCACCACGTTCCCCATGAACTAATTTTGGGTCGAGTCAGGCTCGTGACTCGGTTATCAAAAACAAGCGCTCCTCGGGAGGCAGCCCGAGTATCTATCCTTGTATGTTTTAATCCCCTAAGTGTAGGGGGGGGGACTTCTATATGTGTTTGCCTTTGTGTGGTGATGTGATTACAGGGATAAGTGCACTCTTGGAATCTTTGACGAACCGTGCTCCCGTGTTTATCCGAAATCCGGTTCTATCTCTCAACTATCGTGATTCAATTTTCTTCATATTCACATTTGAAATTGATCACTTTAGTCGTCTCTTCCTTAACTTGAGTTAACCAAAGTGCACAATGTCATAAGTGTAGGGGAAACTTTTCCCACATGCTTAAACATTGAGGACAATGTTTATCTTAAGTGTAGGGGAGACTTCTATCGAAGTTTTAAGTGGACTTTTCCATGAAAATGCCTTCATTTAACCAGAAAATCCTATTTTTCAACATTTTTCAATTTTTTTATTAACTGTGGCCACTTAGTCGTAATTTTTAAATTTTTATCGTTGCTTTCATATGTATATATCTCGCAATAAAGTCAAATATTAATAAAGTGGTGTAGCTAGTTTAGAGGTCTTTGACATATTAGGCCCATTGCGTTTATTTTGACTCAACCCGAATAGACTTATCCAAGTTATTTCTAGCTAGTATCCTTAACCATATAGACCTTAATTGGTTTATTAGGCTAAGTGTCCACGAGTCTCATTACTTGAGATTTTAAACTGTGGAGGACGAGAAATGATAGAGTCAATTATAAGTCGGTATTCTTGCGCAAGCTCACTTGGTGTAATTATTTGCCTATTCTCCCATCACTTGCTAATAATTTATCTGCAATAAGTAAGGTCGTACGATTTGAAAAGTTACTTAGCTTCTAGACCAAGATCGTTTAAAAGTTGCTCGGTAATGATAAGAGTTCATAGCCAAGGCATAACTTATGAAGCGGGGCGCGAAGATTGGCAAGTCCGAAAAGGCCCTAACAAGGCATGAGGATTCAATTTTCTTGCTGAAGATCCAAAGTGATGTGAAAAGCATTATTCCTAAAGTCAATATGAAGGATCAAGACTCACGACGAAAAGCAATCAACTCCCGTAAAGATCATGGAGAAGTCTATCCGAAAAGACCCTAACAAGGTATGAGGATAAATAGATCCAAGTCCGAAAAGGAGGCGGATCGTTGTATCTCAAAATCCCAATTAGAGATTGAAGAAATAATCATGAAGTCGTGGTCAACAAAGTTGGAGTACCCCTCAAAAGTCTCCAAGTGAAGAAACTCTATTATGATGAGAAGACCATTATCTCAAGAACGTCTCTCGAAGATATGAAGTATGAAGTGCATGCCAAATATCGGCCCGAGAAAGGTCTCAAATCGTGAACCAAGTTATGCCAAGATATGAACTTTTTGATATCCCGAGAAGCAGTTTTAAGAGATTTTGTCATTTAGCTAACTATTGATCAAATCGTCCTACTTTGCTTTCAGCCCTAATAAACTATCGAAATAAGTCCAAAAATGCATCTTCATGATCATTCTAAGACAAAAATAAAATATAAGAGATACACCTAGGAATAAGGGAGTTTAAGCATTTAATTAAGCCATGTGTGTAAGTGTTTGAATTGCTAACTTATAATAACAATGATCTCGTTTTTAAGCTTAGTTTGGGGAACGTGAAACTTGAGGGTGATAAATCTTCGCAGCACCAAAGCCCTAATGTAAGTCATCGATTTCTCTACAAGTTATTTCCATGTAGCTATTTTCAAGTGAAAATGGTTTTCTATCCCTTTGTTACCGTTGAAGTTTTATTTCTTTAATTTTTGTTTAGTAGAATTTAAATAAGGCCAAGGTTGATTAATTATGAGAAAAATGTAAATTTGCTTTATCACTAAGCATTGCATGAGGGCATGGCAATGGTTAAGTGTAGGGGATTTGATAGGTGTGTAAACACCCATCCTTTTACCACTTAATTCGGGCTAAAACGAGACCAAAACACGTATTTAATATCATTTGTTTGGAATTATGCGTGGTTTTTGTGTTTATTGTGTTTTCAGAGCCAACTGGATGAATATTGAAGAAAACATGGGATTGCACGGGATTTACTGAAGAAAAAGACTCGAGATAAAGTTTATTGTCCAAGAGATGCAAAAGATTTGAAGTCACTGGGCCTATTCGAAGATTTATCGAAGAAAAGGACCAAAAGATTTGAAGTCACTGGGCCTATTCGAAGAACGGGAGAAAGCCCACTCACCAACCAAGAGACAAGACTATAAATAGCCTTCCCCTCACACATTTTTAGACTAGTTTTTCATTTTTCTTCTTCCCCACTTTTTCTTCCTGGTTCGTAGCTTCACCTTCACCACTAGGGTGATTGGTGAATTTGATCTTTAATTCTTTAATCTTGTAATTTTAATCTTTGTTTTATCTTGTCAAAACATTAATCATTCAATACAAGTTCTTATTTAATCTTTCCATTTCATCTTGTTCATCATCATCTTTATCTTCAAGTTTTTAAGTTTTTATTTTCTTGATTTGATCCTCAAAAGTTGTTTGGATTTGTGTTTTTATTAGTGGGATTCGTTGCTTATGGTGTCTAAATGATTTGTGTTTAATTTGGTAAATCCTTTTTAAGTATTTGGTTTGATTTTGATTAAAGTTCGTGTTCCGTGTTCTTCGTCACCTGCTACTGTATCTGGGTTCCAAAACTTCCGAACCAACAAAAAAGTTCCGAATGAAGTCTTCATTCGGAAACTTCCGAACCAAGCATTAAGTTCCGGATCAGTGACTTCCGAGCCAGTAAGTTCCGAATCAAGTAAAATCTTCCGAATCATCCTGAAAGTTCCGAACCAGTTATTTCCGAACCAGCAAGTTCCGAATCAACCTTCATTCGGAAGGTTCCGAATCAGCAACCTTCATTCGGAAGGTTCCGAATCATCCAGAAAGTTCCGGATAAGTTCCGGATGAGAAAGTTCCGGATGAATGAACAGTAAGTTCCGGATGAGTTGTCTTTCAAAAGTTCCGAATCAAAGGTTAAAGTTCCGAATCAAGCTTTCTTTTAGGTTACTGTTTGTTGCTTTACTGTTCCTTTATGCTTATTGAACTTTAATTCCAATTTTAATCTTGAGTTTAATACAAGTCTTTGTTAATCATAATTAAAGTAATTGTCTTTGATTTAAATTTTCATTTCCACTTCTTATTAGACTAGAAATCCAAACCCCTTTATTTAGTAACCAAGAACAATCATTCCACTTAAGACCTAGATCAATTCGAGAGGATATCGAGAGTAAAATTGAACCTAGCAAAAACCAAATATCAAATGAGTGTGGTGTATCACCTCTCTTCGGTTCACCTAGATGAGTGTCTTAAGCCTTTCATTTATTTTTTTTTATGCCTAGATCAAGTGTGCAAGTTCACCATATTTGACAACTTCCTTCTATCTGATGCTTTAGTTCCCTACATTAGTTGGTTTCTTGTCCATGGTACTCGTGAAAGTGGCAATACCTGGTCATATCTATGGCCTTCCTTCTTCCTGTCATGCGAGCTGGAGTATCGAAGCTTTTGGCTGATTTCTTCATAGCCAGGATCTCTCGAGGTCGAGGGGTCTTAATGAGACTCTCTAAGATGCCATGATTGGAGCTCTTGTCGTAGGGAGTGACCCTGTCTTTATCCTCTCCTTGTTCTTGTTCTTTGAGCCTTCCCAAGAAAAGCCCTTTGAAAACCTGTCAGAACCTTTCCTCTTTTCGGTTGGGCCACCGTTAGTGGCTACTTCCTTAGCCTTGATCCACTATTTGTCTTCTCCACGAGGGCTTTATATGTATGAATGTGTGTGGATAGGAATTCCACAAGACTCCGTGTCTTTAAACCATGTTCAAAGCCTGAGATATGTTGGTCTTCGTGTAAACCGGTATTTGCATTGCAGAGTACCATCAGTGTATCTAGTGACAAAATCTTTCCTACTTTCCCCTTCCTTTTGTTTAATGTTGCGTACAACCAAATGGGCCTTTGTGTTCCTCTTCAGCACAAATGAGAAAAAAAAACTTGGCCTTTAGATTAATACCACACTTTCCGCCTTTGATCTATTCCACAATATTCGAGCATAGTCTCGAAGGGTACGTGTAGGTGAACATGTGGCGTCTCTTTTCCAAATCACATTCCTGTGTGATTGGCATCTTAAGGCCATCTTGTAAAGGATAGTCTTTAATGCAGCGTACAAAAGGGCTTACGGAACCCATTGTCTTCGAACATGAGTTGTTGTTACCCTGAGAGTTATACATGGACAACTGAATAAGGTGCATAGTGTTGTGTATAATTTGGATAGGTGCTTTGGCACAGTCGAAGCATAAATAGATAAAGTACTATATTGTGTGTAGTTATTTGGAGATGCAATAGGTGGATAAGTAGGACGAGACACACACGGATCGGATGGTATCCTTCGAATGTCAGATTCCCTCCCATAGGCGATTGTTGATAGTTTGGAGGATCTTATAAGGCGTGTTATTATTAGGTGGAGCATAAGGATGTTGCATTTGCATAACTAGGAGAATATGATCGAGTGCTTTGTGGAGGATACATACCACTAGAAAGAGGATTTCCCCCTTGATTGATCTAAGGCCGAGTGGCTCTGTAACCATAATTGAGAGATGAATACAAAGGTTGCCCAACTTTATTCCTGCTACGTGGGTTGCGACTTGCGAGTAAATTAAAGCAGGTAGGTTTACTCATTGACCTTAATTACCCATGTTCTGTCCTCTTATTCTGTTCCCCTTGTCTTCTTTCATCTAATCCCATTTCGGCCCTTCTCTCGCGGTCCTATCTTAACACCTCCCAACCCAACTACCGGTCCTCCTGACCTTCGTGTGCTCGGAGACCTAACCCTCCAAGCATGAGTTGTTTCCTGAGCACGATGAGGATAAGCAGGCCTAGGTTATGCATGTATCTCTTCATTATTGTACTCCTCACCAGAGTACTCTAGTTGTGTCCGAACCCCATTCCCGCTGACCGAGGGAAGCGATCTGTCTTAAACAAGAAGATTTTCCGGGTGAACAATGAGATTACGTGCTTGCCTCCTTTTTCCCTCATCATAAATGGGTAAGGGAGTTGAGGCCGAGAAACTCGGTAAGGGTGCGTCTTCTCTCTCTTTTGTCATGCCGGGATAGAATCTAGTGGTTAGACATGGAAAAAAGAGGGACGTATAGTAGCAGTCCCACGGGTGGCACCACTGGTTGTGCAATAAATCGCACTACCAAGCCTATCGATGGTGATCGAAAGTTATTAGGGTGTGTCGTGACTGCCACGATGTTGTTAACCTGAAAATAAGACAACCCAAAACACTACGTTAAGTGAAACGCAAATTATGATTTTTTATAAGCGCTAAAGTATGAGATGATGGCGTTGAGAACTTAATCAGACCTGAATTGTTGCTGTTCGCGTATATGGCCGCTCGGCCATATGCACGGCCATATGCACACGAATCACTTGGACGCAGGCCGCACTAAGTGGCCTAGCGGATTGGCCTCCCGGCCCACTTGCCAAAGACAAACCAAAGGAGAATCCTCAAAAGCAATGTCATTGCCTCGGGAATGGACGGAGCATCCTATTATCCAGAAAACTCTCATCGGCCAACCGGTCCAAAGAGTAAACCTGACAGGCGCCTCAAAAGCAAGGAATATTCTCTTGGGAGCAGGCGGCGCACCTTATTATCCAGGAGTCTCACTTTAGCTGCTGGACCAAAGGCTGGCCTGTCAGGTCACAAGGCACAAGGAGAATATTCTCTTGGGAGCAGGCGGCGCACCTTATTATCCAGGAGCCTCACTTTAGCTGTTGGGCCAAAGGCTAGCCTGTCAGGTCACAAGGCACAAGGAGAATATTCTCTTGGGAGCAGGCGGCGCACCTTATTATCCAGGAGCCTCACTTTAGCTGTTGGGCCAAAGGCTAGCCTGTCAGGTCACAAGGCTCAAGGAGAACAGCCCCCAAGGAGCTACAGTAAGCTACAGTATTTTGAGTACTATAAATACCCCACTTACATTCACTGCATTTGAGACATTCTCACACACACATTTATTACACATACTTACGTGGCCATTCGGCTCTGCATTATATTGGCCACTCGGCTCAATCAGATACTTACTCTCACACCGGAGTTGGTCTCGGGCTCTCCAGCCGAGGCGAGCTAACGTGTGTTGCTTTCTTATAGGCTTGTGGATAGGAAGACCGGGCGGCCCAGCGGCATTCTCGGCCCACTAAGAGGCCCAGCGGACTTTTGCATCTACAGTTGCCAAGCTATGTATAGCGGAAGTAAATAGGCTTAGGCAAGCTTATGCACGTGAACTAGAGACCATGTCAGTGTTGTGTTGATTTAGGTAACCACTAGGTGTAATATGTCCCATGTCCCCTATCCTGAGTGGGAAGCCTTATACGACAATGAATCTGTGTTCGACTTGGTCGTGAGCGACATCAATGACAAGATCTTGGAAGGGTATACCAAAGAGGGTGATAACCCTCGATTAGCGAAATATTGGTAATCAGTGTTTGTAAATAGCTATACGCCAAGTGAGATTTTGAGAGGTGTGCGAAGTTGTTTGGAATGTAGTATCCGCATTGAGTTTGAAGAGAAGGTCTTCGGACTGCCTGAAGGGTACATCATCAAAACTCTTACCAGATTGATTTTATGACTCAAAAAGACATTGCTCTCATCTTTGATGTGAGAAGGAACTTTCTTTTTCCAAGTTCCCATAGCTTTCAGCCTTTGACAGGTATAATTACACTTGGTCAACGTCTACCGCATTCTTAATTCCTCCATGGCTGTCACATATCCTAAACCCTGAATGAGGATCCCCGGTCCCTGCAAGGATACTCGTGAACCCGAAGGCATCCACAAAACAGCCCCGCCCATGGCCATGAAGTGGATGGGTCTTGTTTTCAGGGTGGTTGGTGCCATTACGGCCCTGTTGCCATTCCCACTTATTCACTAGAAATTAACCTTATTAATCAATCGAGCTTGACATACATCAAAAGCACATAATGGTAAGGTTCACCCTATCCGAAATCTAAACCACTTACAGAACTACCCAAAGCTTCCTAAATCATGCTTGTCTCTCGTATGCGGCACTCAGCCCTATAACTTTGTAATTATTGATTCTAAATTATAATGTTAATAAAAAGGAACTTTGGCAGTCTAACTCTAACCTGTGTTTAATACTGGTCAAGTTTATTAGTGTAATAGTTTCTAAATGCCCTTAATGCCCCACGCACCACCCAAAAAACTGCAATATAAAAGAGGACTTGAAAGCTTCCTAAATCATGCTTGTGTGTAAATTGCTAAGCAACTTCTAATAACTACTATGTAGAAGAAAAACAAGGCTCTTATCACATCAACATGAAAGGTGTATCTTATCTTTAGTTGACTAAGTGTAACATAATAAGTATTTGCCAAGATTTTCCACACTTACCAGCCATAATCTTCACTTCTCAACCCTTAGCTTTTGTCTACCCTGAAACAATGGCAGGCGAAAGAACATTTTTCGTCATCGTTTTAATTTTCTTTTACTGCAATAATCCTTGTTATTCAGATACAGATACTTTACAGCAAGGTCAACAGCTCAAGGACTGGGATTATTTGATTTCATCAAACAGAATCTTCAGTTTAAGGTTCTTTGGCTTTGGCACTACCATAAGCCCTTATCTTGGAGTATTTGACAATGAAAAATACAACGATGGCTGCTACACTTATCCGAACAGCAACAACCGAATCAGATACAGTTATCTGGACGACGACTACGAAAACAACCGCAAGATCAGATGCCATTACCGTAACTCAGCAGTTTGGGTAGCAAACAGAAACAATCCGATCTCAGACAGCAAACTTATGATAGATGTTCATGGAAAGCTAAGCCTTTTATCCAGTGAAGCCACTGTTCTCGATCTCTTCAGTCCTACTTTGGAAAAACGTAATGCAAGTGTTACACTGTTGGATTCTGGAAATTTGGTACTGCAAGAACTGTTTCCAGATGGGTCTCAAAAGAAGGTTTTATGGCAAAGCTTTGATTACCCAACAGACACTCTACTACCTGGAATGAAACTTGGAATTAATCATAAGACTGGGCATAGATGGTCACTCACTTCTTGGCGCAGCGACCAGCTGCCAGCTGATGGGTCTTTTACTTTAACAGGAGACCTCAATGGCACAGATCAAATGGTCATCCTGAGGCGAGGAAATACCCACTGGTTAAGTGGACCATGGCAGAATGGTCAATTCAAAAACACTGATCTAGAATCTTCTGGTTCAGATGTCCGCCTTTACTATGTCTCCAACGAGACTGAGCAATCCTTCACATATTTAACAAAAACATATGATTCGGTACCAGCTCTGAGGATGTTTGCGGACGGTCGGCTTATGAGCACAACTCTAAATTTAGATGTACACTGCCACTTGATCAGCGACCATCCTGGTTGTGCTGAAGATGAATTTGAAAAAATAAATTGCAGGAAAGATTATTACTTAGAACCAAATAATTACAACTATTATTATGTGGACGAGTATGTATATGATGAAAGCTATAACTTGACATTGTATGATTGCAAAAAAATATGTTGGAGCAATTGTTCTTGCATGGCCTGTACTTATGCAACCAAAAACAAAGTAGGCTGCAAAACATATGCTCAAAAGACATACAATAGATCAGCAGCCCAGGAAGAATTATTCTACACCATCGAGTATCGTGGAGGTTAGCAAGTTTATTACTGTTTATACTTTGATAAATGTTTGTGTTACAAGATCCGCACACACTCTGTTTTTAGGTCTACCACTTCTACTTATACAACACGTTAGGGTCCATCTGTTTCACCTACAATCTCTTAAGCATTACTCACTGTGCTGTATTGTAAATAGTGCAGTCAGAACTCATTGCTATCATAAATGAAAGCATCACAAAGTAACATATAGAGCACCAAATGGCAGGGGTTTGTGTATTCATTTAACTAGACGGCCCATAGTTAGTAGGTTGGCGAGATCCAAGTTGGCATTGTGCATAAATCTGTGGAATAGTGATGTAATAAGATGTAATAGTGACGATTCACCATTTGTGAGTGTCCACCAAACCCTTACTTCCAATATCCCAATGTTTCTTCATTAATTAGCAGTATTTAAAAACAACCTGAATCCATAAAATCTTTCACCAGTGTCGTAATAAGTTTCAAGTTATTGTCGCATTGTCGCCAATGATAATAATAACTGCACACTTCATTTGATAAGCCATTAATCTCTTGCATTGAGCTATCCTCAATATACATCATCATTTTTTCTATTAATATTTTAGACGCCTTTTATTTTGGATGGGCAAAAATATAACCTGCCCAATGTAGACAATAAACATAACCAAGCAGAACCAAAATGTACAAGAACTGTTCGGGAGGCGGGACTTCAGGTTCTAGATTTTCTTATTATAAAAACAGCAGAAGCTAGCATTTTCTGCAAATGATTTTAATATTTTATATGCAGAGATAGAGTTCGAAGAGAAGAGTAAGGCCTGGATTGGGGTGATTGCTATGATTGTACCGTTACTTCTACTCCTATCATGCTATTTGGCATACAAGAAGCTTGATGTTAGAGGTATCACATTCTTGCTCCATTCATACAAAACAAAGTCAAGTATTTTCACGATTTCAAGACCTGGTCAATATGATACAGCTATCATGCTATCCATCATGATAGTCTTACAAAAACTCGACGAATCAAGAATGCTCTCCATGGAGCAGATGTTACATATTGTATCATTTATGCTTTACCATCTTACCACGTTTTCTTTTTAGGGGAAGCTAAGAAAATAAAAAAGTTGTTGCTGCATCAGATGAGGCGCTTCTACAATTATGTACGAAGAGAAAAGAATTTCAACGCTGAGGTGCATTATTTCACCTTTCAAAGCATCTCATCTGCAACAAGCAGTTTCTCAAACACCAATAAGCTAGGAGAGGGGGGTTTTGGAGCAGTTTATAAGGTAAAATTTCGAAGACATTGGTTAAGAAGATTTCAAATAAAACCTCATGTGTTGGATTTCACAGGGGAAATTGGCTGATGGGCAAGAGGTTGCAGTGAAACGACTTTCAAAAAGTTCTGGACAAGGAATCAAGGAGTTTAAGAATGAAACTGAGCTCATTGCCAAACTTCAACACACTAATCTGGTCAAGCTTATAGGGTGTTGCGTAGAAAAACAAGAAAAGATACTTGTATACGAGTACATGCCTAATAACAGCTTGGACTTCTTTCTATTTGGTAAGATCTAACACTTGTTAAATTCTCTATATTAGATTTTCCTTAGTTGCTGCTACTAATATACAAATAGATCCTACGAAGAAAGGATTACTAGATTGGAATAATCGCTTTGTAATCATTGACGGCATAGCTCAGGGACTTCTATATCTACATAAGTTTTCAAGACTGAGGGTAATCCATAGAGATCTGAAAGCAAGTAACATTTTGCTAGATGACTATTTGAAGCCAAAAATATCAGATTTTGGCATGGCTAAGTTATTTGGGGTCAATGAGTCAGAAGCAAATACAAGTAGAGTTGTTGGGACACGGTCTGTTCAACACTTGTCTTGTTTTAGCACGCGTTCCTATATATTATCTCACATATGCTAACTCTTGCTTTTACATTCAGTGGTTATATGCCGCCAGAGTATCTGATAGAAGGCACCGTGTCAACCAAGATAGATGTCTTTGGTTTTGGTGTTTTGTTGCTTGAGATTATAAGCAGCAAGATGAACCACGGGAGCTATGATGCGGAACATCCACTCAACCTTCTAGGGCTCGTGAGTTAATCATATTTAAGGCTTATTTTCTTATCCCTTGAGACAGTGAGACACACAGGTTTAATGAAAACTACCTAAATGTATTTAGGCATGGGAATTGTGGAACGAAGGCAGAGGTTTGGAATTGATGGACCCAACACTGGAAGATTCATGCACTCCGAAAGAAGTAATGACATGCGTTCATGTAGGCCTCTTATGTGTTCAAGACCATGCGACGGACAGACCTACCATGTCTGAAGTTGTTTCTATGCTTACTAATGAAAATATGCATCTACCTGAGCCAAAACAACCAGCATTTTTCATTGAGAGGAGTGAGCCACAGGCACCATTACCAAGAGATGATACTTCAAGGAAAGGATCATCCGTAAACGGGCAATCCATTTCAATTGTTGTGGCAAGATAAAAAGGCACCAAAATCATGTATTATAGTGTTACTAGTTCTAATAAGTTGGATTGAAACATTAATTCAGTGAACTCTCAGCTAATAATTATATTGATAACTTATAAACAAGGGATATAGTCTGTTTTGTAAATCTTCTGTTGACCAAGTAAAACAATAGTAATACATTAAACCGTATTATAACTTTTCGCCCAGCTAGGCGACGGGGTTATCTTGGTCACACGTGTTGTTTAATAAGTACGTAATTAAGTATATCAATTTTAAAGATCATTGTATAGAAAAATAAAAACGAAAAGAAAAAACATACATGAAAATGCATTGTCTGCATATCTATACAATTTGAAAGACTGCCCTCATTACTAAACGCCGCTTACCGGTCAATTTCTAAATACGTAATGACATTCTATTGGTGCCAAATAAGTTTAACAGATTCAGCATACCAGCATAATAAGCCTATGGACTCAACCGAACAAAGAGGTTGTGATGGCACAACTCAAAGTGCCACGTCACCTCGCCATTTTCCTCTTTCACTCCCACACCCAAAAATACTCCCTAGTCACTCAAGCCAAAGCCGCAATTTTGAGACCCACTATACCCAATTAAAAGACAAACCATCTACACAAAAATCAATTATAAAAAAGACAAAACCTTCATTATTTATCACTGCCACTGGCTGCTACCATGAACGGCCACCCACCACACACCGCTGCACCACCGCACAACCAACCAAAGCCACCGCCGAAACTGTCACTCACCACCACCGTTGCCAAACATAACGCTGCAACTAGCTGTTCGTGCAAATTTGTGTAACTGTTTGGGTTTGTGTTAAATTTATATGTTTTTGAAAATTTTGGTCAAACTCAAACTTTATAAGTTGCACCGTTGTTGACTTACGTCGTAAGTCCCTTGACAAAAAAGTTTGACCAAAAAAGTTATACGGTTCGTCCTTAACTTTGAAACCTTATCTATATTTGTCTGTCACTTTAACTGGTCCCACATTTAATCTTTAAGTAATATTATTACAGGGGCAAAGGCGTCTTTTACTCTTATCTTCTTCAACCTATTATATTTTTTTTTAGCTATTTTAAATCCCACATCAATCATTTCATACCCACTAATTGATCTTCATTAACAAACAAATTAAATCCCCCATCAATTATTGATATAGGAAATTTTCCAACCATTGATGTTGGAAATACGTTTTACGTATTAGAAAGGATCAGTCACTCCAACAATAGTCCATGTAATAGCTCGTAGTTTAGTTATTTACATTTATTAAACAAAGCCCAAAACCGAGCCCATGAAATGTATGGGTCGGCGGCCTAATGTAAACCCAAGCCCATCTCATAGGCTTGGGTATATAAACCTTCTCCTTTGATGGAGTGGGTGGTGGTTTTCATAATTTTACACATAGTAATCTTTCATTTCTCTCTCTACAAGTGTGTGAATTCCACCAAGTTTCTATCTCTTTCTCTCTCTAAAACATAAGCAAGATTTACATATCCTACAAATGGTATCAAGAGCCATGGGATGATTGTATTGTTTATGTGTTTGTGTTCTTGATTTTAGTAGCTTTTGATCAATATAAACCCACGTCCAATTTTTTTTTTTGTTTTTTATGGTTTTTTCTTGATACAAATCTTCTAAATAGTTGTGGTAGAGATTTGGTATATTTACTTTGGCTAAAAACACAAAAATTTTTGGTGTTTGGATCATTTTTTGGCTTAAAATCTCGAATTTGGTGTGTTTTGTCCGAGAAAAGTGGAAAAATTGCATACTGTTTGTACTATTGCGACAGGCCTCCCATCGCAATATCTAGGGTTTTACATTGCGATCCGTATTGCGATTGGCATTGCGATTGGAGTTCATTTTGTGACATTGCGATCCGTATTGCGATTGGAGTTCATTTAGTGATATTGCGACAGGGTATTGCGATTGGAATATTGCGATAGGATTTATTGCGATTGGAGTATTGCGATAGGATTTATTGTGATAGGACTTATTGCGACATGGTATTGCGACAGTATTGCGATTGGAGTATTGCGATTGGAAGTATTGCGATAGGATTTATTGCGATTGGACTTATTGCGATACGACATTGCGACAACATTCCTTTTAGGCATTGCGATAGAACAACAAGATTTCCAAGATTTTTCAAAAACGTGTTTTTGAATTTTTTTTTTTTTGTGTAATTTAGTCTTGGAATTTTTGGTTTATCGAGAACATAATTTAGGGGATTTCAACATTATTTCTCGGCTTTAACACACAACAACAAACACATTAACTTTCTCTCATTGTTCGATCAACGTTTGTAAATCTTAACTTATAGAAATGGAGTACACATCTCTTACGGATAAGTCCATCCTCTCGGGTACGGATAATCGTCCACCTATGTTGGAGAAGTCTATGTACGAGGATTGGACTTCCCGAATGGAACTTTACATGTTGAACAAAGAGAATGGACATCTCATTTGGGCATCGGTGCTCAATGGACCATTAGATTATGGTACAGTGACGGAAGGTACGACTACTCGTCCTCGCACAACGGGTGAATTGACTGGAGATATGAAGACTCAAGACAAATGTGATAAGTATGCTACAAACATCATTCTCCAAGCCCTTCCTCCAGATGTCTAAAAACTCGTCAGCAAACATAAAGTTGCCAAAGAGTTATGGGATAGAATTCGTGTTCTAATGCAAGGCACCTCGTTAACTAAACAAGAACGAGAGTGTAAGCTTTATGATACATTTGATAAGTTTGCCTATGTGCCAGGGGAGACTCTCAATGATTACTATATGAGATTTACCCTATTGTTGAATGAGCTCAATATATATGACATGAAAATTCCTACGTTTCAATTGAACACCAAGTATTTGAACACTCTTCCTTTAGAATGGAAAAAGTACGTGACGGATGTTAAATTGGCTAAGGACTTGCATAACACCAATGTGGATCAACTTCAAGCTTTTCTTCAACAACACGAATGCCATGTGATCGAGGCTTAGTTGTCTACACCTCAAGTTCATTATCCACTTGCCATGTATGTTTCTCAATAAAACATGGCTTATACTTATCAACAACCATCATACTTGCAGCAGCCACCACCACACACCTATCAACAACCATCTTATCAACCACCAATGATGCCACAGCAAGCATTTCAACAAAGTGTTCATCCACAATCTTTTCCACAGTAACCACCATATCAGACATCACCATCACAAGCCAACACTTCTCCAATGGGCTATACTCCTCAGCAAGGATATTTTCCAATATAAGCACAACCAGCACAAGCTTTCTACTCTAATGAACTTCCACCAATTCAAGCACCGGTCTTTACTCCAAATGATACGCCAGCTGATGTTCTAAACCATCTCACTTTCTACTTGTCAAAACTTGTTGCAACTAGAGGATTTCCACCAACAAACAATCAGCTCTGCACCTCTTCAAATCCTCGACAATAAGCTACTGTTTAAGATGGTCAAGTAACAGTGCAACCTATTCAGGGAAGGCAAAATTCATATGGACCTCCTACAAGGACCGTGAATGCTCAAGTTGTGAATTCTCAAGCTAATGGAAATGGAAGCACTGTTGGTCCACAAAAGGTTGTGACTTGCTACAATTATAGAGGACAAGGTCATATGGCTAGAGAATGCACTCAGCCAAAAAGGAGAAGGGATGCAACGTGGTTTCGTGAGAAGATGTATTTGGTCGATGCTCAGTCTAAGGGAAAGATTTTGGATTCAGAAGAGTTAGCATTTCTTGCAGACCCAGGGGCAGCAGATACTGAAGGCATTGCAGTCGTTTCCATTTCTAATGCAGCTTATCAAGCAGATGATCTTGACGCATATGATTCGGATTGTGATGACATTCACTCTGCCCAAGCTGCTCTCGTTGCTAATCTCTCTCACTACGGTTCTGATGTCGTCAGTGAGGTACCCACCACAACCAATCTTGGTAATGATGATAACCCACATCAAGTTGGGCATGAAAATGACAACCTCGAACAGCATTCGGGAACTAGTAACTCAAATGATGTGGTACCCAATCCTACACATTTAAGTGAACCTCAACCAAATGCTACGACGGGTATGGAATCTTATGCTCAACATGATTTGGTCATGGTACCTAAACATATTATTGATCAAATGCATATGGCTCTCAGACAATCCGTAGATACGAATTCCACCCTAAATGCTGAGCTTGCGTTGCATAAAGAAAAGGTCAAAACTTTTGAAATGGTCCCCCAAACAGAGAAAATAACATGTTCTTAATTTGACCAATTTCGTTTTGAAAAGATTGAACACTTGAAAGAAATAGAATCATTAAAAGCTAATCTTTCCAATGAATTAAAAGCAAAAGAGTCGGTTGTTAATGATTTTCAGAAACTTAAACTAGATTTCGAAACTCTCGAGTCTAAAAAGTTTGAATCAGAAATTAATGCTACCAAACTTCTTAAATTCAAAGAACAACAACTTTTAAAACAATACGCTTCCACATAAAATGTTCATCTTTTGACTAAATCATTTAAAGAACTCGAACTTAAATGTCTTCAAGATTTACCACCTAATCCCGGTTCTGCAAAACAAGCTCAGGAATATATTCCCTGTCTTTATGATATGACCGTAATTGGCAAATCGAAAGAAGCACCTTATGTTCGTAGTTCTAAGGAGACACAGTCACTTATGGAAAAAACTCATTCTAAAATGTTTTCAAAATTCCATACGATTGATTATGATAAGCATAATAAAGATCAACTTTCTAACAAGACACATATTCGCTTACAAAAGGAATTAGCCGAACTAACAGTTCTTGTGCCCCAAAGTTTGTCAAATGAAAACCATCCTAGTACGTCTCCTACACTTGTCAAAACGGATTTAACGAAGTTACTTCCACCGGTAAGTAAGGCGTTCGTTAACTTAAAAGCGGTACACCAACACTTAGCCGATTTTGACAAGGTCATTTTGGAACGTACGACGGCCACGACCATAACGGAAGGTGAATGGAACTTTGAGCACACTAGAGTTGCGTTCCGAGACGAAATAGTTCCGTTTGTAAAGAATGTTAAAGCTTGTCTTAGTAATGTTGATCAAGATTTGCGTTTGGAAATAGAAGAAGTTAAACGTGTTTTCAATGAAATGGATGATGCTTATGAAAACAGTTTACTTGAAATAGAACGGGTTTCACGCCAAAATGATCAGCTTCTGAAGCAAGTGATGTCTCATGATATAGTTTCCGTCTATGTGAATAAAAGTGTTGATAATGATTCTATTGTGCATAATATTGAATCTGTGGATAATGTTGTAGATAGTACTTGTCACGAATCTGACACTGAATTTTTAAAGCTTCAAGATTCATATTCTTCGCTTTCAAAACGTTTTGATGAGATTCAAACACATTGTATTTCGCTTGAATGCAAGCAACAATTTATTCAAGAAATCTTTGAAACATCATTCGAAGGTGTTAATATCGATGATGCAAATTTTGAAAAGAATTTTCGATTGAATTTACAATCTAAACAGCGTCAGCCAAGTGACAAAGTTGCTAAATCTTTGCCGATAGACATAGAGAAATCTAAGGAGCTTAACTGTGTGAACGTACTTGAGGCCGCTGAGAATTTTAAACTTGATCTAGATAATCGAGTTTCCAAGATTTTGTCCAAAGTTGATAACTTAAAACAGAAAGATACACGACTCTTCGATTCAGTAAAGCCCGCATGTGCTAATACCACTGCACAGAATCAATCATTGATTGAACAATTGAATCAAAAGTCGGTGGAAATATCTGATTTGAGGGAACAAATTTGTGATAAAAATCTGGCCTTGGCTGAGTTAAAGGAAACACTTCGTACTCTAAAAGGTAAGAATGTTGTGGATAACGCAGCCACTGTCTCAGCATCGTCCTTTAGTGCTATCAAAAGGAACCTTATAGCCGTCACACCATTTAATAAGGGCCCTAGGACTAAACCATCTCAAACTTTGGTCACTAAAGATAAGGCAAAATCAAAACCAGCTTCTAATATTCCTGTATTGCCTTCTACAGGAGTAATCAACACTACTAAGGCTCAAATATCTAAGCTTAAAAGAAACAAGAAGAATGATAGGATCTTGCCCCCATCTAGTAGTCAAGAGAAGAAGAAAGTAGAAGCCCATCCTAGGAATGTTATTTCTGTTTTGAATAAAAAGAATCATGTAGCTAAATCTAAAGGCTCTGCGGTTGTGTAGTGTTCTAAGCCTACTGTGAATTCTAATTTGAAATATTAGAATTGCAATGAATGTATGTTTTCTAGTCGTCATGATTCTTGCCTTATTGACCATGTGAATGAGATGAATGCCCGAACAAATGGATTAGAATGGAAACCGACTGGGAAAGTGTTAACCCAAGTTGGTTGGATGTGGCGTCCCACTGGTAGAACTTTCACTATAGTAGGAAATACGTGCCCTTTAACTAGGATCACTCCCACTAAAGCGAAGAAAGCGTGTCCTTTAACTAGGAACACCGACACTACTGTAGGAACCAAGTGCCCTTTAAATAGGTCTACTCCCACTGTAGTGCCCGCAAATAATCCAAAACCTAAGACAGTTGGAACAGTAAAACCTGTTAGTGCTAAAACTCACATTAAAAACGTAGGAAATCTAAGGTTCACAAACATGTTAGCAATTATGATAATATTTTATCTGTATTTGCTAACACTCTAGAACCAATAGTTTCCAATGCATTGTCTACTGTTGTTGTTGAAAACAAGTGGTCCAAATTGTTCTCTGGTATTTGGACTCTGGTTGCTCCAAGCATATGACCGGAGATCGCTCTCAGCTCATAAATTTCGTCAGCAAGTTTCTTGGTACGGTTCGATTTGGAAATGATCATATTGTAAAGATAATGGGTTATGGTGAATATCATATTGGGAATGTTATAATTTCAAGAGTGTATTATGTGGAAGGTCTCGGTCACAATTTTGTGATGCAAACCTAGAAGTTGCTTTTCGTGAGCATACCTGCTTCATTCGTAATTTGGAAGGGGTTGATTTATTGAAAGGTACTCGAGGGAATAATTTGTACACTTTGTCTCTACAAGACATGATGGCCGCTTCTCCGATATGTCTTCTCTCCAAAGCATCGAAGACTAAGTCATGGTTATGGCATCGACGGTTATCTCATCTTAACTTTGACGCTATTAATCATTTGGCGAAAAATGAACTTGTTCGTGGTCTTCCTAAACTTTCATTTCACAAGGATCATTTGTGTTCTGCGTGTACAATGGGGAAAAACACTAAGAAATCATAAAAACCCAAGACTGAAGACACCAACCAAGAGAAACTTTATTTTTTGCATATGGATCTTTGTGGGCCAATGCGTGTTGAAAGTCTTAGTGGAAAAAAAGTACATCCTCGTAATTGTCGATGATTACTCTCGGTTTACATGGGTGAAATTTCTTACAACAAAAAATGAGGCACCTAAATTCATCATCGGATTTCTCAAGATGATTCAAGTGCGTCTCAACACTACTGTCCGACGCATTCGTACAGATAATGGAACCGAATTTGTGAATCAAATCTTGCGTGATTATTATGAAGAAGTTGGCATATCTCATGAAACATCCGTTGCACGCACTCCACAACAAAACGGTGTCGTTGAAAGGAGAAATCGCACACTTATGGAAGCTGCTCGCACGATGTTAATTTACGCAAAGGCTCAATTGTTTTTATGGGCAGAAGCAGTATCTACAGCAGTGTACACCCAAAACCGGTCACTAACTCGTAAACGCCATGGTAAAACACCTTATGAGCTTCTCCATGGAAAAGTACTAGATTTATCATATCTTCATGTATTTGGTTCTCTTTGCTATCCAAATAATGATGGTGACAATTTGGGAAAACTTCAACCAAAAGCTGATATTGGTATTTCCATTGGTTACGCACCCGCAAAGAAGGCATACCGAATCTACAACCGTAATGAGCTGGCAGCAATGGCTTTTGAGCAAAGCAGCTCTGAACCCGCACTTCATGAAATGGGACCTAATAACATTAGTTCTGGTGTTGTCCCAAATAACCCTACTTCATCATCATTTACACCACCTACTAGAAATGAATGGGATACGTTGTTTCAACCGTTCTTTGATGAATTCTTTACTCCTCCAAGTATTGTTGCCCCAGAACCTGAGGTAATAGCTCCGGTAACCGAAGTTGTCGCTCAAGCAACCGAAGCACAATCAGATACGTCTGCACCTTCAATTGGTCAAGATATACCTTCAACAAGTAATTCACAACCTACACCCGAATCAACTACCCATGCCATGCCTATTGATGATGAAGAGGATGATGATGATCACGATTTGGAATTCGCTCAAATGCGTGAAATTCCATTCTTTGGTATACCAATTCACGACCATATTCAAGTCGGGCCGTCCACCTCAGAGGAAGCTCCTACTACGGTCTACTCCAATCCACGGATTCGTGAACATGACAGCAAGTGGACAAAGGATCATCCTATAGATTCTATTATTGGTGACCCTAACCGTCCGGTATCCACAAGAAGTCAATTACAAGAAAATTGCAATGTTTTGTCATTTTGATGCTTTTCTCACTGAAGTTGAACCTAAGACATGGCAAGAAGCTTTTACTCAATCTTGTTGGATAGAAGCTATGCAAGAAGAACTTAATGAATTTATACGTCTTGAAGTATGGGAACTTGTCCCATGCCCGGATCAAGTGCAGTTACTCACTTTGAAATGGGTTTACAAGGTGAAACTCGACGAGTTAGGCGGAATATTGAAGAACAAAGCTCGACTAGTAGCTCGTGGATACAAACAATTATTAGGCATCGACTTTGTGGAATCCTTTGCACCTGTTGCCCGTTTGGAAGCTATTAGATTATTCCTTGCTTATGCAATCGACATGAATATGATCATCTATCAGATGGATGTGAAGACGACATTTCTCAATGGTGAAATCAAGGAAGAGGTCTATGTTCAACAGCCGGATGGTTTTGTGAATGCTAATTATCCTAATCATGTGTACAAGCTTAAGAAGGCTCTCTATGGGTTGAAGCAAGCTCCTCGCGCATGGTATGATCTACTGTTACAATTCCTCATTACGCAAGGCTTCGCTAAAGGCAAGGTGGATCCCACGCTGTTCATTCAGAAACGAGGTAAAGATATGATTATGGTAAAAATATATGTTGATGATATTATATTTGCAGCCTCGACCCAAACCTTATCCGACGAGTTTGGGAAACTCATGTCTTCCAAGTTTAAGATGTCAATGATGGGCAAGGTATCATTCTTCTTAGGACTTCAGATATCTCAGAGTCCAGAGGCATCTTTATCAATCAATCCAAGTATGCCCTTGAATTGCTTAAGAAATATAAGATGGAATCTTGCGACCCCGTGGATACTCCAATGGTGGAACAAACTAAGCTTGATGCAGATCCACATGGGGTTGCCGTTGATCCGACACTTTATCGTGGAATGATCAGTACCCTTTTGTATATCACAGCTAGTCGACCTGATCTTCAGTTCGCTATATGTATGTGTGCTCGGTATCAAACTCAACCTACTGAGTTACACTTGGCTACTGTCAAACGGATCTTTCGATATCTTAAAGGAACCATTAATCGGGGACTTTGGTATTCGAAGGACTCTTCGATTGCACTAATGGCATATGCAGATGCGGATCACGCGGGTTGTCAAGATACAAGGCGTAGCACGAGTGGAACTTTGCAATTACTAGGAGATCGACTAATTAGTTGGGCATCGAAAAGGCAGAAAAGCGCTGTAATTTCAAGTACGGAAGCAGAATACATAGCTATGTCTGGTTGCTGTGCTCAAATTCTTTGGATGAGATCGCAATTAACCGACTATGGTCTAGGTTTCAACAAAATTCCGATGTACTACGACAACAAGAGTGCCATTGCCTTATGCTGAAACAATGTTCAATTCTCCCGGTTGAAGCATATTGACATTCGCTACCATTTCATCAAGGAACAAGTGGAAAATGGAGTGATCGAGCTTTACTTTGTCCGATCTGAGTATCAATTGGCGGATATTTTCACGAAGGCTTTAGATCGCGCTCGAATGGAATTTTTGGCCGACAAGCTAGGAATGAGAACTTTCTCGCCTGAGACTCTAAAGGAACTGGCAGATGAAGCGAAAGAATAGTGGTGGTAAACTATTCTCCGTATCCTTGGTGATCATCTGTATATATTGTTTATATTTTTATCCACAAAAGCAAAATACAAAAATATAAAACCATATAAAAACCATAAAAATTGAAAAATTCATAAAAATCCAAAAATATTTTTACTTTATTTTTCAAAGGCATGTCTTTTGGTACGATAATATTTACGGCCTTAGAAATGTCAATTAATATTGACATGGCGCCATAAATAGAGTTCGTACAAAAGTTGTAAATATTTCATAAAACATGCCTATATGGCTTGTAGTTATTTCAGACTGCAACCCGGTTTTCACATTAAAGTCAAGTATTTCTTATGAAAACTTTGGCTCACAACAGGAATTAATTTTCTCGGGCATGGTTTAATTTATAACCATGTAAGGGATTATTTTTACGTTATAACGCAATCTAACACGAATATATGTACGATTCAGTGCATTTATTTGTTAAAACAAGAGAAGTCTTGTTTTTTGAAGTTATCATCTCTACAACCATAGCAATCTACAATTGGTATCTACATACTCGACGATGCGACTACTCAACCGACGACTACAACTCTTTCAATAGAACACGGGTCAACAATTGAGGGGGAGCAATTGTCAAGCATTCAGAATCTTCGACGCTGAAAGTGCCAAGCTCACTAATTGGTGTCAAGATAACAATACCAATCGTACACGTGGTGTCAAGAGATGACTTCAGACGTGACGAGGCGACCAACATATGCTGACAAGAACCATTTGATCTTATCATATGATGTTCTCATCAATCAGGTCCAACCTTGTCAATTTTTTCTAATATGGTGAATATGTGATCATGTTACAAATCGATATCATATCTCATACATCTGGTATCATGAAGATAAAAGGACTTGCATTTTTCTTCCCAAACCTTTGTTTAAACTTCAGTAAATCAATTGATATTAAAAACATCGATTAGGTTAATATTTTTAATATGGGGGAGAAAATGTGATTTAATATGGGAAATTATCAAAAATGGTTTGACTTAACGTGATGGCTCATCCCGACATATGCGAAATGTTTTCGAATATCGTGGCATATGTTAAAGGGGAGCAAAACGGATTTACATATCAAAATGGATTTTCATGGTGACATATACTTACCCAAAACCCATTTATTTCAGGACGATGAAGATTGTGGTGACATAAGGATGGTAGGATAGGTTAAGTCCAATGATTCTTCTAGAACCAGAGGAATCTTCCCAAGGACATTCCATAGCTAGAAATAGTAGTCCTTAGGAAAGATGGAGAAAGATAATGAACGTAGCTGAATGCCGACCAAGTACTTAAGTTAGCACTGGAACAAACACAACAAGGTGCTAGTTATGACGTATTGGTAAGCATTGAAGGGGTTGAAGAATGAAAAAGAATTGTAAACATAAAGGGTCTAAAGAAAGAAGTCCTCCTTACAACCTTAGGCAGAAACCGGGTCAATACATATGCTATTGAGATCATTTTTAATGATTCTTGATATTGAAGATAGACATCATGGACCCAGTGATGCAATGCACAACCCATCCCAGCTAACTCAGATATCTCTTAAAAGATATTTGTTTTAATCACACGGAGACAACGCATTATCTATTGATTTATTCACTCCGAATAAATTGGTATTGAAATGGTGGCACTCCTCTCCAGCCTCCGATCACTAAAATCCAAAATGCACGATCGAGTCTAGAGCCATTTGAGATCATCAAATATCTCATTAGGACACACTTTCATAATTCCTTGCTTCTTCACACACTGTGAAAAGTAAGAAAGATATTAAGAGTCCTACGCAAAATCTTCATGATCTTGCCTGAACATCCGAGTAATACGAAAGTATTTACAATGAAGATGGAAATCCTTCTTGAGCGAATATCAAAAAGCTCATGGTAGGTGACTTGTGCGATTCTTTATGAATCAAACTTGTGATAAATGGAAAGCAACAACTGTTTTATTCTTAATTGAATTTAAACACGTTCCAGGCCTCTACGCAATATCTTAGTGATCTTGCCAGAACACTCAGAGTGATACCTTAGTGTTCACAGTGATGAGTGGAAATCCTTCTAGTGTTGACCTTAAACATCACTTGGTAGGTAACTTGCAAGATTCAATATGAATCAAGCTCGTGACAACTAGAAAGCAACGATGGTGCGATTCTTTAATGAATCAAACTTGTTCCAGGAATCAGAATTGACGGCTTCAATCATGCAGATAATTGTATCCAAATGATTCACTCTTTACGTTCGTAGTCAGCTTTGGACGGTCGAGCAAAGAGAACAGGTTTACCCGCGAAATCTTGTCAAGGAGATTTTTAATTAAATCTACCTGCCACAAGTACGATATTTTATATCGTCCAACGGTCTTCACCGACCGTAGATAAAATTCTACCGAATTAGAATGAAATGTTCAAAGCCATTTTGTTCGTGTCTACTTATGTTGCGGCATTTGAAGACGGTGGCGTTGCGGGATCCAAGAAGATGTCGTCCCCGCATGCTTATACTTTATGTACTTAATACCTCATCTAATTCAAGAAAGCCTTAAAGTTAAGTCTTCCGCTTTATCGAACTCTGAAGCTTTCAAGAATTATGAAGGTATAAGTATATGGGACATGGTGCCACGAGGAGGCGAAGATCACAAGTGATGGATGCACAAGATCAAGGCAATAGATTAATGCTCAAGATTGATATCAATGATCACATCAGCATGTTCACCATAAAAGAAAAAGAAAATAAAGACGAAGACTACGAGCTCAAGACAAGCATAGTATGCTAGGTTTATTTTATTATTGTAACTTGGGTAACACCCTTGTTTGGAGTGACCTCCCTTAGGGGGAGATTGTTGGAAATACGTTTTACGTATTAGAAAGGATCGGTCACTCCAACAATAGTTCATGTAATAGCTCGTATTTTAGTTATTTAAATTTATTAAACAAAGCCCAAAACCGAGCCCATAAAATGTATGGGCCGGCGGCCTAATGTAAACCCAAGCCCATCTTATGGGCTTGGGTATATAAACCCTCTCCTTTGATGGAGAGGGTGGTGGTTTTCATAATTTTACACATAGTAATCTTTCATTTCTCTCTCTACAAGTGTGTGAATTCCACCAAGTTTCTATCTCTTTCTCTCTCTAAAACATAAGCAAGATTTACATATCCTACAATTGATCTTCATTAAAAACAAATTAATTAACCGATCTTCATCAGCAAAACAAAATCACCATCTACGTCACATTTAACATTTCAAGCAAAAACTATCTTAATTCGAACCCACCAAGATTCATTTAACTAACCATCAATACTTCTAAACTAAGAGTATCCTTATTTACAAGAAATCACATACAATCTGGTCCACACACGTATACCCAGATTTGGTCGTCGGCTTTGCCAAAATTTGTGGTGGTTTAATCTAAATCTCGCCGACAACACTTTTATCTGGATCTAGTCGTTGGTTTATATCGCGACTTATGGAGAGGGTTGTTGGATAGTGATCTATAGTGGGATGGCATTGGTCACACTTGCCATTGATACCAGCGCTGTTACCAATCAGCACAACGACACCATTATTACCATGTTATGTACTTCATCTACATCCTTGTAAAACCAATCTTTGTAAAACGACCTCGTGCAAACACTTCACCTTTATTATTAATACTACCCTCTTCAACCATGTCCACAAAATTACTATTATCACGTTGTGATTGATCTTATAACCACGATGGATCTATTTCTAATTTATAATCCTAAATCCAACATATTTATTTTGATTTAAAGGCGGTGGTGACAAATGGTTTAAGAGATGATTTTAAAGATGGTATGGCGGTTACTGTAACGGCGGTGGGCGGCCAATAATTTGGACAAACGACGGTGGTAGCGGAGAGACGATGTTGTGGCATATGAATTTTAATATTTAATACGTGAATCTGTTTTTGTTGTGGTGGTGATAGTATGCAGATCTGGAAGTGGGTTTTGTTGATTATGTTTTTGTGTCTAACTGAATATTTTTTATTTGTAGTTTTGATATGGTTTCGAGTGGTATTCTTGGTAAAAAGATGAACAATTAAATGTTGGTGGTAGATGTAACACCTGGTAATTTTCCCTACTTTGTAAAATGACTATTTTACCCTTTGACTTTTTATTTAGTCAACTATGTGATTTAACTGTGTTGGAACCGGGAAGTTATCTCGCGTTTTCTGAAAAACTGTTTGCTGACGAGTAATGGCCTGAATCTGTGCTCAGTCATTATTCTGAACATTTTCTGTGAACCTGACCAAAGTGCTGAGACGGTCAATGAATTGACGATAATCCATGAGATTATTCGTTATCTGTGAATTATATGCTTAACTGTTTAGTTTTAACAACGTGATCGTATTTTCGTGAGCCGCGTATTTAAATATTTCTGTATATGTTTATATATGCCTGTATTTTAGTATTTTTGCTATTTATAGTAATAAATCGTATTTACTGTGAATAATTAATTAACGTATCGCGTTTTCGTATTTTACGTCGTTTTTACGTTTAACCGTCGTTAGCGTGCATAAAATACTTTATAAATCATAAAATGTCAGTTTTCGTCGAAAAATCGTAAATTTAATATATTTCGTCAAGTTCTTAAGTTTTACGTAATTTTTAACTTAACTATATACTTTTTGATATTTACTTAAAACTAACTAACCTTTTTACCTTAAACCTTTTAACTAGTTATCATAGTAATATTTTTGAATAATTTACCCCCATATGGGACCCCCATAACCGGCCATATGTCACCCCATGTGCATAATGCACCAACACTCCACTCTTTACCATATTAAGCTTACACTTACTTACACATCTTACATTTTTAACTTACTAACCAAAATGCACCTCAAATAATTCACTTATTCACTTCATTTCACTTCAAAAAAAACACACATACCTCTCCTTCTCTCTCAAAACACACGACACACAAACACAAACATTTTCCACCATTGTTGATTTCTAAAAGCTTCATTTTAACAAGAATTAACACAAAACAAAATCACCCTAGAGTTTGTACAAGCCTAAAGAAGAATGGTCTTTCTTGGTTTATTGACTTCAGTAGTTTTTGGGTTGAAGTTGTAGAGTAGAGTTCTTGTTGATTATTAGTGGGTTAGAGCGTAGATCGGGTCGTTGTGATTACGTAGAATCGTTACTCAAGGTTACTTCTTAAACCTTTTTCATCTTTTCATTTTCCATGCATAATCTTTATAGATCTATGCATGCATGTTACTCATCAAGTATTTTCTTGAAATAAAATGATAAAAACTATTTTGTTCATGAAATATTTTAAGATCTATGGAAATTATGTGTGGATCTATTAGATCCATACATGAAAATGGTTTAATTGAAAGATTTGTGAAAAATATAAGTATGTATATTTTGGATTTGTGAACTTGAAGTAAAATCTTTGATTTTGTTGGTGTTTATGAATAATTGGAGGGAACTAGTAGTGTTACTACTAGTGGTTACGCTTGAAAATGGTCGAAAACGAGTTTTTACGAAAAACATACAATCTGTCCGATTTTTATAAGAGGCGTAGAGGGTCGTAAAAATTGTTTTGACACTAGTTTACTATGATATTATGAAAATATAAGTGAATACCTTCGTTTCGATATATTATGGGCTAAAAACGGAGCTAAAATAAGTAAGATATGGTCGTTTAAATTTCGTTGTCGGAAAACTTAATTTTTGTGAAAAACACTATAAGTGGTTGCTGTCCAGATTTTTAAAGTGGTCGAAACGACATTTTCGAGTTAAACGGAGTTGTTTTAAGTGTCGAAATGGTTACTAAATGGTATGTATAAATGATGGACTCGTTTTGTGAAAGGGTATTAGCGCGAAATGTGAATACTTGATGTACCGTTAAAAGTTTGAACGTTGGAAGAGGAAATTGATACTATTGCGGAAAATGACTTGTTGAAATATTGACGATTGAGAAATTGTTGAAAATAGGGGTTTTAGGACGAGATTTGAGTACTTACTAAAAATGGCAAATTTTTACGTGACGCCGAAAGGCTGCCGAATTTTCGTTAGAAATCGTGTTGGAAAATTTATTAAGATACATTTTGGTAAACTAAAATTTACGCCGAAAGGCTGTCGAAATTTCGTCGAGTCCAAAATAAATATTTTTGCCTAAGTACATATATACTATAATGTTTATAACGATATAACATTTACAAGTCACGATTTTCACAACAAAATATATACTTGATTGATGAGTAACGTACGTGATGAACTATTGTGACTTATTTGCTAGCGCCTAAACTATAGTATTATATTTAGGTTGTTGCTAGAGTTGCTCGCTACTATTTGATCTTACTTGTGCGGTTTGAATCGTTGCTTGAGGTGAGTTTATATATCCCTATTAAACTGCTTTCTATGTTTAATGTTTTGGGATGTGATAAATGCTTTGATGCTTGCTTCTGGACGCAAGTAAAACTTGATTTATGTGAACGTTTTGTGAAAACTATTTATGAGATAGCTTAAGTTGCTTTAGCCATAGTCCCCACTATCGTGAATCGTTAGTTACTCTGCTAGAGTAAGCTCTTATGTTACGGATAGATCTATTGAGGGTTGACATCCTCCACTCGGGCATTCTGACGTCGGACGAGTGTGTACCATTTGTATGAACGGAGTCATCTTGGCTAGGTACTCCATTGGGGCAAAATTTATGTATGCAATCTATTGTATGCACTGGATCACTAGTTTCGATGTCACGAGCTTAGCTATCATAAATATTGTGAACACCCAATTTATCCTACACTTGGCACTATATCTCCTATAGTTGCACGTGTACATGAAATAAAATCTGAAATTGAAATACTATGAACTTTTACTTGAACCCTATATTCTCACCAACTTTATGTTGACCCAATTTAGCATTTATCTCAGGTAATTGATGATGAGTTGTATCTGCTGTGTGAAGTACTTGGAGCCCGCATGCATTTCTTGGCTATCTTCGGACATTTATTTACTTATGCTTTTGAACTATTAGCTCGTTGATGTTTAAAACTTTTACATTCCGCTGCACTATCTTTTGAAACTGAGACCTTTTGTATTGTGATGCTTTTAATTTAAATTCAACGAGGTATTTTTATAAAACGTCTCATTTAGAGTCGTTCTCTTGTACCTTGAACTATGATACAATGACGTAACAGCCCCCGAGCTTCACCGCTTCCGCATATCACATTTTGGGGTGTTACAGAATGGTAATCAGAGCCTTGGTTATAGAGAACTAGGTTTGCATCTTAGGCCTAGACTATAACCGATGTGGCTACTTGTTAATTTGTATACATATGTGTACTACGTAATGTATTACGTAAGATAACACTATAAGTAATATGTAATATATATTATGTAATACGTAATATGTATTATATACATATGCATTTCGCTTGAATTGCATGCTTTAATTTCTATACATGATTATTTCATGCATACCCTACAACCATTCGTGCAGATATCTAACATTTGGTTGTTGTAGGATATGTCATCGCATACTATCACGTATCATTTCGATTACATCTATAGTCTGATTTTATTCCAATTACCATTTTCGGTGTTATTTTTGGTATTTAATCGAAACTCTTATTTTATGACTATGTACTCGATATTTTGATTATGAATGGGAATTTAACTTTATGACTTTGATTAATGACTATCCTTTCTATGTTTGTTGTACTGTTAAATTCTGCATTTTATTTTAGCATAAGAAATATATAACGTGTATATTCATGCTTGAACCTTAATTGCATTGTTGTCTTAACGCAGAGAAACAATGGTGAACACACGTAACGGAATGACTGACGCACAATTGGAAGAACTAATTACGCAACGAGTGACCGCTGCACTGGCAAACATTCAAGCTAACAACAACGTGAACGAAGCACCATCGAACGATGTTGACAATCGACCGCCTAAGCCGTGTACTTACAAGGACTTTAGGAGCTGTGACCCTTTGACTTTTAATGGTACTGAAGGAGCTGTCGGATTAGCTCGTTGGGTCGAAAAGATGGAAGCTGTGTTCCGTGTTAGTGGATGTGCTGTTGAAAATCAAGTGACTTATTCTACTTGTACTTTAGCTGCTGGAGCGTTGACATGGTGGAACACCCATGTGCAGACGGCTGGAGCCGAGGAGGCGTATGGAATGAGTTAGGAGGAACTTAAGAAGTTGTTGACTAAGGAGTACTGTCCTCGTAATGAGATTCAGAAAATGGAAATCGAATTGTGGAACCTGACTGTGAAGAACAATGACATTTGGACGTACACAAGGAGGTTCCAAGAATTGTGTTTGCTATGTCCTGGAATGGTTCTGGATGAAGAAAAGAAGGTTGAGCGCTATATTTAGGGTTTACCGGGTAGAGTTCAAGGGAATGTGACATCGTCTGGACCGACAAAAGTTATTGATGCTATAAGGATGGCTCACAGTTTGATGGACCAATTGTTCGAGCAAATGCTGGGAATGCCGCGGACAACAAGAGAAAATGGGGGAATAACCAAAGGAACAACCATGGGAACTATCCTAATAAGAGGCAAGACACCGTGAAAGCGTACACTGCTGGTACTGGGGAAAAGGGAGTATATAATGGGACGTTACCTTTGTGAAATCAATGCAAGCGTAACCATAATGGACAATGCAATGTACAATGTCACAACTGCAAGAAAACTGGACACATTGCTAGAGATTGTAAGTCAGCACCCAACACGAGAGCCAACGTCACTTGCTTTGAATGTCAGCAAAAGGGACACTACAGCAATGAGTGCCCAAAGAAAAAGAACAAGGACAAGGACCAAGGAAAGAATGCTAAAGCTGGGGAAGCTCGTGGAAGGGTCTATGTGATAGGATGAGGAGAAGTGCAACGACGTCGTGACGGGTACGTTTCTTGTCAATGGTCGTTATGCTTCTATTTTATTTGATACTGGAGCCGATAGGAGTTTTGTGTCGACTGCTTTTAGTGTTTTACTTGATGTGACCCCTTCGCCCTTAGACACTAAGTACACTATCGAGTTAGCTAATGGGAAGTTGATAGAAGCCGACACTATACTTCGTGGATGCACTTTAAATCTTCTAGGTCATCCTTTCGTAATAGACCTTATGCCTGTTGAGTTAGGGAGTTTTGATGTGATTGTCGAAATGGATTGGTTGTCGAGATATCGTGCTACGATTGTATGTGACGAGAAGATCGTTCGTTTACCATTTGGTGATGAAGTTTTGGAGGTACAAGGGGATACACGTAACAGAAAAGGGAAGTCACGACTGAACATTATCTCGCGTGTCAAGGCTCAGAAGTTGTTATCGGAAGGTTGCCACGTATTTATAGCTTGTGTTACTGAAAATCAGACGGAAGAAAAACGGTTGGAAGATGTACCTATCGTACGGGATTTTCCGGAAGTCTTTCCTGAAGATTTGTTTAGATTACCGCCGGCTAGACAAGTTGAATTCTAGATCGATTTAATACCGGGAGCTGCACCTGTTGCTCGAGCGCCTTACCATTTAGCACCGTCGGAATTGCAAGAATTAGCGACGCAACTACAAGAGTTGACTGATAAAGGATTCATAAGACCGAGTTCTTCACCCTGGGGAGCTCCAGTCTTATTTGTAAAGAAGAAGGATGGAATTTTTCGGATGTGTATCGACTATCGTGAGTTGAACAAACTTACCATCAAGAACCGTTACCCGTTACCTAGGATCGATGATCTGTTTGATCAGTTGCAAGGATCGAGCGTATACTCGAAGATTGACCTTAGGTCTGGTTATCACCAATTAAGAGTCCGTGAGGAAGATGTTGCAAAGACTGCTTTTAGGACTAGGTATGGACACTATGAGTTCCAAGTGATGCCGTTCGGTTTGACAAATGCACCTGCTGTGTTTATGGACCTCATGAACCGGGTGTGTAAACCGTATTTGGACAAGTTTGTCATTGTGTTCATCGATGACATACTGATTTACTCAAGGAATGAAAAGGAACATGAGGAACATCTTAAGATAATATTAGAATTGCTTAAGAAGGAGGAATTGTACGCAAAGTTCTCGAAGTGTGATTTTTGGTTGCCAATAGTACAATTTCTAGGTCACGTTATAGATAGCAAGGGGATTCATGTTGATCCTGCCAAGATTGAATCAATTAGGGAGTGGACTGCTCCTACGACACCGACTGAAATTCGCCAATTCTTAGGACTCACCGGATACTCCGAAGGTTCATCGAGGGATTCTCAAAGATCGCGAAACCATTGACGAAGTTGACTCAAAAGAAGGTGAAATACGAATGGGGAGATAAGGAGGAATTAGCATTCCAGAAGTTGAAACAAATGTTGTGTAGTGCGCCTATTCTATCGTTACTAGAAGGATCGGAAGACTTAATGGTCTACTGTGATGCATCGGCAAAAGGATTGGGAGCTGTGTTGATGCAGAGGAAGAAAGTTATCGCCTACGCGTCACGACAACTGAAAACACATGAGAAAACTACACTACGCACGACTTGGAGCTAGGAGCGGTAGTATTTGCCTTGAAATTATGGAGACACTACTTGTATGGAACCAAGTGTGTCGTCTATACCGATCACAAGAGTTTACAACATATTCTTGACCAGAAGGAACTGAACATGAGACAACGTTGATGGATCGAGTTGCTCAGCGATTATGACTGTGAAATCCGCTACCACCTTGGGAAGGCCAATGTAGTGGCGGATGCGCTAAGTAGAAAGGAACAACCGATGACACGTAGAGTTAGATCGTTAGCTATGGTTATCAATCCGAACTTACCTGTGCAAATTCGTGAAGCACAAACCGAAGCTCTTAAGCCTGAACATGTTGAAGCTGAGAAATTAGGGGGAATGGTTACAAAGAAATTGGAGACTAGCACAAATGGAACGCTATGTCTGAATGGTAGAAGTTGGTTACCACGGTTTGGAGGAATAAGGGACGTGATTATGCACGAGTCGCATAAATCTAAGTATTCGATTCACCCAGGATCTGACAAAATGTATCAGGATATGAAGAAGCTATATTGGTGGCCAAATATGAAAGCTGAAATTGCTACGTATGCAGGGAAGTGTCTGACTTGTGCTAGAGTGAAAACAGAACACCAAAAACCATCTGGATTGTTGGTTCAACCTAGAATTCCTATGTGGAAATGGGAAAACATAACCATGGATTTCATAACTAAGCTACCTAAAACGACCAACAGATACGACACAATTTGGGTAATTGTGGATCGACTTACGGAATCTGCACACTTTTTGGCTATGAAGGAAGATGATTCAATGGATAAGCTTACGAGACTTTATCTGAAGGAAGTAGTCGCAAAACATGGGATACCGATCTCGATAATTTCTGATAGAGATGGTAGATTTACTTCGGAATTCTGGAAATCACTTCAGAAAGCGTTGGGTACGCAATTGGACATGAGTAATGCTTATCACCCGCAGACTAATGGACAGAGTGAGAGAACTATTCAAACGCTGGAGGACCTGTTGCGTGCTTGTGTGCTTGACTTTGGAAAGCAATGGGACATACATTTGCCTCTAGTGGAATTCTCTTACAACAATAGTTATCATACCAGTATTAAGGCTGCACCGTTTGAAGCGTTGTATGGTCGTAAATGTCGCTCGCCTGTGTGTTGGAGTGAGGTTGGGGATAGTCAACTTACTGGCCCTGAACTCATCCGTGAAACGACTGAGAAGATTGTTCAAATCAAGAGCCGAATTCAAGCAGCCCGTGATCGTCAAAAGAGTTACGCCGATGTTCGACGTAAGCCTCTCGAATTTCAAGTGGGAGACAATGTGATGCCTAAAGTATCGCCTTGGAAAGGCGTGGTATGTTTTGGCAAGCGAGGAAAGCTGAACCCCCGTTATATTGGACCTTTCAAAATTCTGGCAAAGGTTGGAACCGTAACCTAACGTCTCGAATTACCGCAAGCGTTAAGCCGCATGCACAACACTTTTCATGTGTCGAACTTGAAGAAGTGCCTATCTGATGAGACACTCGTTATACCGTTGGAAGAACTTCGAATTGACGACAAGATGCAATTTGCCGAAGAACCTGTTGAAATCATGGACCGTGAGGTCAAACGATTGAAACAGAGTTGTATTCCTATCATCAAGGTGAGGTGGAATTCTAAACGTGGACCTGAATTCACTTGGGAGCGTGAGGATCAATTTCGCAAGAAATATCCGCAACTCTTTGACAACTCTAAAAACCGTGTGATAGGTGTGTAAACACCCATCCTTTTACCACTTAATTCTGGCTAAAACAAGACCAAAACAAGTATTTAATATCATTTGTTTGGAATTATGCGTGGTTTTTGTGTTTATTGTGTTTTCAGAGCTAACCGGATAAATATTAAAGAAAACATGGGATTGCACGGGTTTTATCAAGGAAAAAGACTCAAGATAAAGTCTATTGTCCAAGAGATGCAAAAGATTTGAAGTCACTGGGCCTATTCGAAGACTTATCGAAGAAAAGGACTAAAAGACGGAAGATTTTCATAAGTCGAAGAAACTCAAGTCTATTTAACGAAGAAATTAAAAGACGAGTTGAATTTAATCGACGACAAATCCCGAATCAGAATCGAAAACGTCAACTTTTCTGAAAAGACGAGAAGACAAGAAGAAAGGGAGAAAGCCCACTCACCAACCAACCACTAGGACTATAAATAGACTTTTCCTTCACACAATTAAGGAGTTAGCTTCATTTTTCCTTTTTCCCAGTTCTTTGTTCGTGGCTTCACCAACACCATTAGGGTGTTTGGTGATTTTTCATCTTTTTCTTTCAATCTTGTAACCCTTAATCATTACTCTTGTTATTTTTACATTAATCAATCAATTCCATCTTTTCATTCATCTTGTTCTTCATCATCATCTATTGCAAGTTCTTAAGTTTTTATTTGATTCTAGTTTGATTCTAAAAAGTTGTTGATTTAGTGTTTTTATTGGTGGGATTTATTACTTATGGTATTTAAATGATTTGTGTTTAATTTGGTAAAAACCTTTTTGCTTGTCAAGTCTGATTTTGGATTAACCGAGGCCCCTGTTCTTCGCATTTCTACAGTTCTGAGTTTCCCAGATTCCGAATAGGAATTCTGGGGGTGTCTCTATTCGGAATATTTCAATTATTCCGAGTAGAGGTTATATTTCTTCTTTATTCGGAATATCCCAGATATTCCGAATGGCACATGTTTTCCGCATAGGTGCTTATTATTCCGCATAGACCATATTTTCCGAATAGACGTTATATTCCGAATAGAGTTCTGATTTTTCCGCATAAGCATATTTTCCGCATAGGAATTCATCTTTCCGAATAGCACATGTCTTTCCGCATAGACCAGATTTTCCGATTAGAGTCATTTTTCCGCATAGGGTATTTTTCCGAATAGCACATGTCTTTCCGCATAGACCAGATTTTCCGATTAGAGTCATTTTTCCGCATAGGGTATTTTTCCGAATAGCACATGTCTTTCCGCATAGACCAGATTTTCCGATTAGAGTCATTTTTCCGCATAGGGTATTTTTCCGAATAGCACATGTTTTTCCGCATAGATCATAATATTCCGAATAGAAGATTGCTTCCCGCACAATGCTTGTTTTCCGAATAGGGTAATTTCTACTAGGGTATTTTTCATTTACTGTTTGATCTAAATTTTTAAGTCTAGCTTACTTATTAATAGAATAGAAAACCAAACTCCTTTTTGTCACCAAGAACAAATCATTCCACTTTAAACTGAGATCAATTCGAGAGGATTCCGAGAATAACGAACTTTTCAACATAGAAAATATCTTGTATCAAATGGCGCCGCTGCCGGCTCTTCTCGTTAAGATCAAAAGTTTTTTGTGAGAACTTGGATTTTGGGATCCGTTCCCCGTGAACGTTACTTTTTCATAAAAACTTTCAAAAACACTAAAAAAATATAAAATTTTCAAAAATACAAAAACATTAAAAAACATAAAAACCAAAAATATTTTTGTATTGTTTTTGCCTTGTTAGTTCTTTTGCAGGTGTATGCGCACTCGATCCACGTCTTATCAAGAGCCCGAGCCTCTCGATCACTTAGACATGGCCGGTGTACCACCTCCAAACAATAATAACAACAACAACCCGCCTTTCAACAACATGAACAATAACAACAATAATGAGCCCCTTCCGGATAATCGCCCGATGATTGAATTGCTGCAAGCTCATGTAGATGGCAACACGGACCCAATTGTCATACCTCCAATTGCCGCCAACAATTTCGAGCTCAAGTCAGGCTTTATCCAGATGGTCTCCGCTCAGCCATTCTTGGGACGAACCATTGATGATCCACATGACCACATCAAGAGATTTCTTCAACTCACCAACACGGTCAAGTTCAATGGGGTTCCACAAGAAGTTATAAGGTTACAACTTTTTCCCTTTTCTTTAGAGGGACAAGCCCGACATTGGCTTGCTAAAGAACCGCCACAGAGTATTCTCTCGTGGACGGATTTGGAAACAAAGTTTATCAACTACTTTTTTCCACCCTCTCGTACTACCGCATTGCGGAATGAGATTATAAACTTTGAACAAAAGTACGATGAGTCGTTCAGTGAATCTTGGGATCGTTTTAAAGATCTTTTAAGAAAATGCCCACA
Organism: Glebionis coronaria; assembly: GCA_025667525.1. Classification (NCBI taxonomy): domain Eukaryota; kingdom Viridiplantae; phylum Streptophyta; class Magnoliopsida; order Asterales; family Asteraceae; genus Glebionis; species Glebionis coronaria. The sequence goes on from CM046877.1 coordinate 500,158,596, forward strand.
ACATGGTTTTACCAAAGTACATCAAATCAATACTTTTTACAATGGTTTAAGCATGAGTGACCAAGATTCACTGAACAGTGCCTCAGGGGGTAATTTATTGGCTAAGACTTCCAATGCTGCTTGGGACATCATTGAGAATAAATCTCGCGTGCAAACCAAGAGTGTTCGGACCAATGTCGCTAGTGCTAGCACTAATGACAGCGACAAGCGATTAGACAAAATCACTACTCTTCTTGAATCGCTTGTCACACACACCGTCAGCAACAACAACAGCAACAACGCCAAAAACGCTCAAGTGAACGCTGTCAGCCAACCTTGTGAGATATGCGGTGGTCCTCATTCTTACACAACTTGTACCGCCACCCAAGATTACCCTGCAGAGAATGTGAATGCAGCATATGGCACCTATCAACAACCTGCTTATCAAGCTAGACCTCAAGGTGACCGTAACTTGCTTAGCTACCGCAGCAACAACTATCTTTCACCACCTGGTTTCCCTCCTGCCAACCCAAACCAACAACAAAACCTTAATCGCCCTCCTCAACAACAACAACAACCTCGACAACCATACATACCACCTCACAAGCAGCAACAACCACCTCAACGAAACAACCAAGTCTACCAACAACCTGCTTACCAACCACCTGCATACAATGCTCCTCCCAACCAACCCACCGCTCTTCACCAAGAAGTGGAAACTTATATGAGGACTAATGATGCGATAGTGGGAAATCTTCAGAGAGAGGTGCTCAACCTAAAAGCAGACTTGGTCAAGCAAGGAAATGATTTGAGAGCAGACATGAGAAACACGTTGGATAGCCAAACTAATGATCTGAGGAACATGATGGCTAGTTTCTTCCAAAGTAGTCAACCCTCTTCTTTGGGTACTCTTCCGAGTAACACCGTTGCAAATCCAAGAGGGGAGATGAAAGCAATCACCACTCGAAGTGGCAAAGGTACCAAGGAACCCGAGCTTCCTATACCTCCACCGGTGGTTGTGACTAAGGAGAACGAGTCACCTGCTCCTATTCCTCCTCCTTCTCCTTCCCCAATTTCTCCACCTCTCCCTTCTACCCCTCCTCCACTCGTGGTTGTGAGTGATCCTATTCCCCTAAATCCTTCCTTTTCTTCCAATATACCTTATCCTTCAAGGTTGAGGAAAGAGAAGCAAAAGAGCAAGGATGATATTCAGGTTTCAAACTTCCTTAAAATGTTCAAACAACTGAATTTCAATATCTCCTTCGCTGAGGCTCTCGCTCACATGCCCAAATATGCCAAAATGTTTAAAGATCTTCTGAGCGACAAGGAAAAGCTCCTCGATATTGCCAACACCCAACTTAATGAGAACTGCTCTGCAGTGCTCTTAAGGAAATTGCCAACCAAGCTTGGTGATCCGGGTCGTTTTCTTATCCCTTGTAATTTCCCGGGAGTAGAGAATTGCATGGCCCTAGCCGATCTAGGTGCCAGTATTAATCTCATGCCTCTAAGTGTTTGGAAGCAATTATCTCTCCCAGAGCTAGTCCCCACCAAAATGACTTTGGAATTGGCCAACCGTACGGTTGCTTATCCAGTGGGGATAGCCGAAGACGTCATTGTAGGAGTCGACAAATTCACCTTCCCTGCCGATTTTGTTGTCGTCGACTACGAGATGGACCCCCGTGTGCCACTCATTGTTGGTCGTCCATTCTTGAGGACCGGTCGCACTCTCATTGATGTTGAAGCCGGTGAGCTTATCATGAGAGTGGGTGACGATAAAGTAGTCTTCAATATGGGAAAGCTTTCTAAACAGCCTTATTCTTACGAGAATGTTAATTGTATTGACGTTCTTGATGAGGCTTGTGAAGAACACTTCAAGGATGCTTGTAAAAATATTCCTACCTCTCTTCCCAATGTTGAGACCGTTTCCTCTATCGACTCATCACTATCTCTATTTGGAGAAAGTGATTTCCTTTGGAAAGATTTGGAAGCCACCTTGGAAGATGTGAAGCAAGACAATGACGATTCTACTGCCAATTGGGATGACGATCTCAGTTTCATTGCAAACCTCCTCAGAGAAGACAATCCTTCCCCTCCATCTCCCACTGTTATTGCTATCGATACTCCGACTTTGAATACGCCTCCCGACGAAAATCCTCCGGATTTGGAACTTAAGGAGTTGCCGCCCCATCTTGAGTATGTATTCCTCGAAGAAGAGAAGAAGTCGCCAGTCATCATTACTAAGGATTTGAAGGATGAAGAGAAAGCTCGACTCGTCGCTGTGTTGAAGGATCATAAGAAGGCTATTGCTTGGAAGATTTCGGATATTTGTGGAATTGATCCTCACTTCTGCACACACAAAATTCTCATGGAGGACGACTTTAAGCCCACGATTCAAAACCAACGAAGGGTGAATCCAAAAATACATGAAGTCATCAAAACAGAGGTTATCAAACTTCTTGATGCGGGTATGATTTACCCTATTTCGGACTCACCATGGGTTAGTCCAATCCATTGTGTGCCCAAGAAGGGCGGAATAACCGTTGTTCCCAATGAACACAACGAGTTGATTCCCACTCGTCTCGTTACTGGGTGGAGAGTTTGTATAGACTACCGCAAACTCAATGATGCCACGAGAAAGGATCATTTCCCTCTATCTTTTATGGACCAAATGCTTGAACGTTTAGCCGGTACTGAATATTACTGCTTTCTTGATGGTTTTTCGGGTTATTTTCAAATACCCATCGATCCCCAAGATCAAGAGAAGACTACATTCACTTGTCCCTATGGCACTTTTGCTTACAAAAGAATGCCTTTTGGCTTATGTAATGCGCCCGGGACTTTCCAAAGGTGTATGTTAGCTATCTTCCATGACATGGTTGAACAAACCATGGAAGTCTTCATGGATGATTTCTCGGTCTTCGGGGATTCCTTCTCTTCTTGCCTTGCCAATTTGGAGCTTATGCTAAAGAGGTGTGAAGACACTCGCCTTGTTCTGAATTGGGAAAAATGCCATTTTATGGTAAAAGAAGGCGTCGTGCTTGGACATAAGATCTCGAAAGCCGGTCTTGAAGTTGACCGTGCTAAAGTCGATGTTATCGCAAAGTTGCCTCCACCTTCAACCGTGAAGGGTGTGAGAAGTTTTCTGGGTCATGCGGGCTTCTATCGTCGATTCATCAAAGTTTTTTCTCAAATCGCTCGCCCGATGACCCACCTCTTGGAAAAAGATACTCCTTTTATCTTTTCCAAAGAGTGTCTTGAAGCCTTCAACTCGCTTAAGGATAAGCTTACTAAGGCACCCGTCTTAGTTACCCCTAATTGGGAGCTGCCTTTTGAGTTGATGTGCGATGCTAGTGATTTTGCTATTGGAGCGGTTCTTGGACAAAGAGTGAACAAACACTTCCAACCGATCCATTACGCTAGCAAGACAATGACGGGGGCACAATTGCATTATACGACAACCGAAAAAGAGCTTTTAGCTGTTGTCTATGCTTTTGAAAAATTCCGCCCCTATCTTGTCCTTTCCACCACCATCGTGTATACCGATCATTCCGCGCTGAAGTACTTGTTGACAAAGCAAGATTCCAAACCAAGACTTCTTCGTTGGGTTTTGCTGCTCCAGGAATTTAAAATCGAAATCCGCGATAAAAAAGGAGCAGAAAACTTAGCCGCGGACCATCTTAGCAGACTTGAGGATCCATACCAAGGGGATCATCCGACCAAAGAAATCAATGATTCTTTTCCCTTGGAGACCTTAATGTCTATAAACTCGAAGCCGAATGAAACCCCGTGGTTTGCGGACTTTGCAAACTACTTGGCGGGTGGAATTCTCAAGGAAGGGTTAACGTCCCAACAAAAGAAGAAGTTCTTCACCGACATCAAGACTTACTTTTGGGACGACCCTTAACTATTCAAACAATGTGCTGACCTGATTATTCGCCGATGTGTTGATGGACCGGCAGCGTCTGAAATCCTTAATGCTTGCCACAAAGGACCCACCGGTGGTCACTTTGGTCCCAACTACACCGCTAAAAAAGTGTTTGATTCCGGATTTTATTGGCCCTCCATATACCGTGACGCTCACGATATGGTCAAACGATGTGATGTTTGCCAAAAGCAAGGCAAAATCACACATAAAGACGAGATGCCTCAGAATTTCATACAGGAATGTGAAATTTTTGACGTGTGGGGTATCGACTTTATGGGGCCATTCCCTTCATCTAAAGGAAACAAATACATCCTTGTAGCCGTTGACTACGTTTCTAAGTGGGTTGAAGCCAAAGCTTTGCCTACTAATGACGCAAGGGTGGTTTGTAACTTTTTGAAAGCTTTATTCGCTAGATTCGGTGTGCCTCGCGCCATTATTAGTGATCGTGGGACTCATTTCTGCAATGACCAATTTGCTAGAGTCATGGCTAAGTACGGTGTAAATCATCGTCTTTCCACAGCCTACCACCCACAAACTAATGGCCAGGCTGAAATATCCAACCGAGGACTTAAGCGAATTCTTGAAAGAACCGTGGGAGAGCATCGTGCCGCATGGGCTGATAAACTTGATGATGCTTTGTGGGCTTTCCGTACTGCTTACAAGACCCCGATCGGCTGTACGCCGTATCGTCTTGTGTACGGGAAAGCGTGCCACCTCCCCATTGAGTTGGAGCACAAGGCTTACTGGGCCTTGAAGTGGGCTAATTTTGATATAAACAAAGCCGGTGACCTACGCAAGATCCAACTCAATGAGCTGAATGAACTTCGGAATGAGGCTTATGAAAACTCTTTAATCTATAAGGAAAGGACTAAGCTCATTCACGACTCCAAGATCAAAAACCGAGAGTTCCATGTTGGAGACAAAGTCTTACTTTTTAACTCTCGGTTGAAAATCTTTTCCGGCAAGCTGAAATCTCGTTGGTCCGGCCCATTCACCATTGCCCAAATTTTTCCATATGGTACTCTCGAGCTCGCTCAACCTAATGGACCTAATTTTAAGGTGAATGGCCAACGAGTGAAGTTGTACTTTGGTGAGGACACCTCTCAGGAGGTGATTCCATCCCTCACCACGTTCCCCATAAACTAATTTTGGGTCGAGTCAGGCTCGTGACTCAGTTATCAAAAACAAGCGCTCCTCGGGAGGCAGCCCGAGTATCTATCCCTTTAACCCCCTAAGTGTAGGGGAGAAACTATTTTGGTCATTTGTGTTTGTGTGGTGATGTGATTACAGGGATAACTGCACTCTTGGAATCTTTGAAGAACCGTGCTCCCGTGTTATCCGAAATCCGGTTCTATCTCTCAACTATCGTGATTCAATTTTCTTCATACTCACATTTGAAATTGATCACTTTAGTCGTCTCTTCCTTAACTTGAGTTAACCAACGTGCACAATGTCATAAGTGTAGGGGAGACTTTTCCCACATGCTTAAACATTGAGGACAATGTTTATCTTAAGTGTAGGGGGGACTTCTATCGAAGTTTTAAGTGGACTTTTCCATGAAAATGCCTTCATTTAACTAGAAAATCCTATTTTTCAACATTTTTCAAATTTTTTATTAACTTTGGCCATTTAGTCGTAATTTTTAAATTTTTATCGTTGCTTTCATATGTATATATCCCGCAATAAAATCAAAAATATTAATAAAGTGGTGTAGCTAGTTTAGAAGTCTTTGACATATTAGGCCCGTTGCGTTTATTTTGACTCAACCCGAATAGACTTATCCAAGTTTATTCTAGCTAGTATCCTTAACCATGTAGACCTTAATTGGTTTATTAGGCTAAGTGTCCACGAGTCTCATTACTTGAGATTTTAAATTGTGGAGGACGAGAAATGATAGAGTCAATTATAAGTCGGTATTCCTGCGCAAGCTCACTTGGTGTAATTATTTGCCTATTCTCCCATCACTTGCCGATAATTTATCTGCAATAAGTAAGGTCGTACGATTTGAAAAGTTACTTAGCTTCTAGCCCAAGATCGTTTAAAAGTTGCTCGGTAATGATAAGAGTTCATAGCCAAGGCATAACTTATGAAGCGGGGCGCGAAGATTGGCGAGTCCGAAAAGGCCCTAACAAGGCATGAGGATTCAATTTTATTGCTGAAGATCCAAAGTGATGTGAAAAGCATTATTCCTAAAGTCTATATGAAGGATCAAGACTCACGACGAAAAGCAATCAACTCCCATAAAGATCATGGAGAAGTCTATCCGAAAAGACCCTAAGAAGGTATGAGGATAAATAGATCCAAGTCCGAAAAGGAGGCGGATCGTTGTATCTCAAAATCCCAATTAGAGATTGAAGAAATAATCATGAAGTCGTGGTCAACAAAGTTGGAGTACCCCTCAAAAGTCTCCAAGTGAAGAAACTCTATTATGATGAGAAGACCATTATCTCAAGAACGTCTCTCGAAGATATGAAGTATGAAGTACATGCCAAATATCGGCCCGAGAAAGGTCTCAAATCGTGAACCAAGTTATGCCAAGATATGAACTTTTTGATATCCCGAGAAGCAGTTTTAAGAGATTTTGTCCTTTAGCTAACTATTGATCAAATCGTCCTACTTTGCTTTCAGCCTTAATAAACTATCGAAATAAGTCCAAAAATGCATCTTCATGATCATTCTAAGACAAAAATAAAATATAAGAGATACACCTAGGAATAAGGGAGTTTAAGCATTTAATTAAGCTATGTGTGTAAGTGTTTGATTTACTAACTTATAATGACAATGATCTCGTTTCTAAGCTTAGTTTGGGGAACGTGAAACTTGAGGGTGATAAATCTTCGCAACACCAAAGCCCTAATGTAAGTCCTTGATTTCTTTACAAGTTATTTCCATCCTTTTGTTTATTTTAAAGTTTTAAAGTTCTCTTAGTAATTTAATTGTTATTTAGTAGTATTTGAATAAGGCCAAGGTTGATTTATTATGAGAAAAATGTAAAATTGCTTTATCACTAAGCATTGCATGAGGGCATGGCAATGGTTAAGTGTAGGGGAGTTGATAGGTGTGTAAACACCCATCCTTTTACCACTTAATTCTGGCTAAAACAAGACCAAAACACGTATTTAATATCATTTGTTTGGAATTATGCGTGGTTTTTGTGTTTATTGTGTTTTCAGAGCTAACCGGATAAATATTAAAGAAAACATGGGATTGCACGGGTTTTATCAAGGAAAAAGACTCAAGATAAAGTCTATTGTCCAAGAGATGCAAAAGATTTGAAGTCACTGGGCCTATTCGAAGACTTATCGAAGAAAAGGACTAAAAGACGGAAGATTTTCATAAGTCGAAGAAACTCAAGTCTATTTAACGAAGAAATTAAAAGACGAGTTGAATTTAATCGACGACAAATCCCGAATCAGAATCGAAAACGTCAACTTTTCTGAAAAGACGAGAAGACAAGAAGAAAGGGAGAAAGCCCACTCACCAACCAACCACTATGACTATAAATAGACTTTTCCTTCACACAATTAAGGAGTTAGCTTCATTTTTCCTTTTTCCCAGTTCTTTGTTCGTGGCTTCACCAACACCATTAGGGTGTTTGGTGATTTTTCATCTTTTTCTTTCAATCTTGTAACCCTTAATCATTACTCTTGTTATTTTTACATTAATCAATCAATTCCATCTTTTCATTCATCTTGTTCTTCATCATCATCTATTGCAAGTTCTTAAGTTTTTATTTGATTCTAGTTTGATTCTAAAAAGTTGTTGATTTAGTGTTTTTATTGGTGGGATTTATTACTTATGGTATTTAAATGATTTGTGTTTAGTTTGGTAAAAACCTTTTTGCTTGTCAAGTCTGATTTTGGATTAACCGAGGCCCCTGTTCTTCGCATTTCTACAGTTCTGAGTTTCCCAGATTCCGAATAGGAATTCTGGGGGTGTCTCTATTCGGAATATTTCAATTATTCCGAGTAGAGGTTATATTTCTTCTTTATTCGGAATATCCCAGATATTCCGAATGGCACATGTTTTCCGCATAGGTGCTTATTATTCCGCATAGACCATATTTTCCGAATAGACGTTATATTCCGAATAGAGTTCTGATTTTTCCGCATAAGCATATTTTCCGCATAGGAATTCATCTTTCCGAATAGCACATGTCTTTCCGCATAGACCAGATTTTCCGATTAGAGTCATTTTTCCGCATAGGGTATTTTTCCGAATAGCACATGTCTTTCCGCATAGACCAGATTTTCCGATTAGAGTCATTTTTCCGCATAGGGTATTTTTCCGAATAGCACATGTCTTTCCGCATAGACCAGATTTTCCGATTAGAGTCATTTTTCCGCATAGGGTATTTTTCCGAATAGCACATGTTTTTCCGCATAGATCATAATATTCCGAATAGAAGATTGCTTCCCGCACAGTGCTTGTTTTTCGAATAGGGTAATTTCTGCTAGGGTATTTTTCATTTACTGTTTGATCTAAATTTTTAAGTCTAGCTTACTTATTAATAGAATAGAAAACCAAACTCCTTTTTGTCACCAAGAACAAATCATTCCACTTTAAACTGAGATCAATTCGAGAGGATTCCGAGAATAACGAACTTTTCAACATAGAAAATATCTTGTATCACCGTGACACTCCTAAGCTTTGAGGACAAAGCTTCTCTATCAAGGGGATGATGTAACACCTGGTAATTTTCCCTACTTTGTAAAATGACTATTTTACCCTTTGACTTTTTATTTATTCAACTATGTGATTTAACTGTGTTGGAACCGGGAAGTTATCTCGCGTTTTCTGAAAAACTGTTTGCTGACGAGTAATGGCCTGACTCTGTGCTCAGTCATTATTCTGAACATTTTCTGTGAACCTGACCAAAGTGCTGAGACGGTCAATGAATTGACGATAATCCATGAGATTATTCGTTATCTGTGAATTATGTGCTTAACTGTTTAGTTTTTAACCGCGTGATCGTATTTTCGTGAGCATCGTATTTAAATATTTCTGTATATGTTTATATATGCCTGTATTTTAATATTTTTGCTATTTATAGTAATAAATCGTATTTACTGTGAATATTTAATTAACGTATCGCGTTTTCGTATTTTACGTCGTTTTTACGTTTAACCGTCGTTAGCGTGCATAAAATACTTTATAAATCATAAAATGTCAGTTTTCGTCGAAAAATCGTAAATTTAATATATTTCGTCAAATTTTTAAGTTTTACGTAATTTTTAACTTAACTATATACTTTTTGATATTTACCTAAAACTAACTAACCTTTTTACCTTAAACCTTTTAACTAGTTACCATAGTAAAATTTTTGAATAATTTACCCCCATATGGGACCCCCAAAACCGGCCATATGTCACCCCATGTGCATAATGCACCAACACTCCACTCTTTACCATATTAAGCTTACACTTACTTACACATCTTACATTTTTAACTTACTAACCAAAATGCACCTCAAATAATTCACTTATTCACTTCATTTCACTTCAAAAAAAACACACACATACCTCTCCTTCTCTCTCAAAACACACGGCACACAAACACAAACATTTTCCACCATTGTTGATTTCTAAAAGATTCATTTTAACAAGAATTAACACAAAACAAAATCACCCTAGAGTTTGTACAAGCCTAAAGAAGAATGGTCTTTCTTGGTTTATTGACTTGAGTAGTTTTTGGGTTGAAGTTGTAGAGTAGAGTTCTTGTTGATTATTAGTGGGTTAGAGCGTAGATCGGGTCGTTGTGATTACGTAGAATCGTTACTCAAGGTTACTTCTTAAACCTTTTTCATCTTTTCATTTTCCATGCATAATCTTTATAGATCTATGCATGCATGTTACCCATCAAGTATTTTCTTGAAATAAAATGATAAAAACTATTTTGTTCATGAAATATTTTAAGATCTATGGAAATTATGTGTGGATCTATTAGATTCATACATGAAAATGGTTTAATTGAAAGATTTGTGAAAAATATAAGTATGTATATTTTGGATTTGTGAACTTGAAGTAAAATCTTTGATTTTGTTGGTGTTTATGAATAATTGAAGGGAACTAGTAGTGTTACTACTAGTGGTTACGCTTGAAAATGGTCGAAAACGAGTTTTTACGAAAAACATACAATCTGTCCGATTTTTATAAGAGGCGTAGAGGGCCGTAAAAATTGTTTTGACACTAGTTTACTACGATATTATGAAAATATAAGTGAATACCTTCGTTTCGATATATTATGGGCTAAAAACGGAGCTAAAATGAGTAAGATATGGTCGTTTAAATTTCGTTGTCGGAAAACTTAATTTTTGTGAAAAACACTATAAGTGGTTGCTGTCCAGATTTTTAAAGTGGTCGAAACGACATTTTCGAGTTAAACGGAGTTGTTTTAAGTGTCAAAATGGTTACTAAATGGTATGTATAAATGATGGACTCGTTTGTGAAAGGGTATTAGCGCGAAATGTGAATACTCGATGTACCGTTAAAATTTTGAACGTTGGAAGAGGAAATTGATACTATTGCAGAAAATGACTTGTTGAAATATTGGCGATTGAGAAATTGTTGAAAATAGGGGTTTTAGGACGAGATTTGAGTACTTACTAAAAATGGCAAATTTTTACGTGACGCCGAAAGGCTGCCGAATTTTCGTTAGAAATCGTGTTGGAAAATTTATTAAGATAAATTTTGGTAAATTAAAATTTACGCCGAAAGGCTGTCGAAATTTCGTCGAGTCAAAAATAAATATTTTTGCCTAAGTATATATATACTATTGTTTATAACGATATAACATTTACAAGTCACGATTTTAACAACAAAATATATACTTGATTGATGAGTAACGTACGTGATGAACTATTGTGACTTATTTGCTAGCGCCTAAACTATAGTATTATATTTAGGTTGTTGCTAGAGTTGCTCGCTACTATTTGATCTTACTTGTGCGGTTTGAATCGTTGCTTCAGGTGAGTTTATAGATCCCTATTAAACTGCTTTCTATGTTTACTGTTTTGGGATGTGATAAATGCTTTGATGCTTGCTTCTGGACGCAAGTAAAACTTGATTTCTGTGAACGTTTTGTGAACACTATTTATGAGATAGCTTAAGTTGCTTTAGCCATAGTCCCCACTATCGTGAATCGTTAGTTACTCTGCTGGAGTAAGCTCTTATGTTACGGATAGATCTCTTGAGGGTTGACAACCTCCACTCGGGCATTTTGACGCCAGACGAGTGTGTACCATTTGTATGAACGGAGTCATCTTGGCTAGGTACTCCATTGGGGCAAAATTTATGTATGCAATCTATTGTATGCACTGGATCACTAGTTTCGATGTCACGAGCTTAGCTATCATAAATATTGTGAACACCCAATTTATCCTACACTTGGCACTATATCTCCTATAGTTGCATGTGTACATGAAATGAAATCTGAAATTGAAATACTATGAACTTTTACTTGAAACCTATATTCTCACCAACTTTATGTTGATCCAATTTAGCATTTATCTCAGGTAAATGATGATGAGTTGTATCTGTTGTGTGAAGTACTTGGAGTCCGCATGCATTTCTTGGCTATCTTCGGACATTTATTTACTTATGCTTTTGAACTATTATCTCGTTGATGTTTAAAACTTTTACATTCCGCTGCACTATCTTTTGAAACTGAGACCTTTTGTACTGTGATGCTTTTAATTTAAATTCAACGAGGTATTTTTATAAAACGTCTCATTTAGAGTCGTTCTCTTGTACCTTGAACTATGATACAATGACGTAACATCCCCCGAGCTTCACCGCTTCCGCATATCACATTTTGGGGTGTTACAGTAGAGAGTTAATGATATATGGGGTGGAATACGTGAGTGAAAAGGACGCCTTTGCCCTTGTGGCAATATTACTTAACAATCAAATTTGGGGCCAGTTAAAGCGAGGGACAAACGGTGGATAAGGTTTCAAAGTTAAGGCCGAACGGTGAAACTTTTTTGGTTAAGGGACTAACGGCGTCAGTCAATGCAAACCATAAGGACGAATCATGTAATTTACTCTAATTTCAATAACTTTGAGCTAGGGTGTCGGTTGTTTAGGTTTGACCCACGAAAATAGAAAATTGAATCGAATCGAATTTGATTTGAACTGAACCGAAAATAGAATTCGGTTTATGGGTCATAACCGAACTACATATTTGCTTTACGGTTTAGATATGAGTTTGACAATCGGATTCGAAAACCAAACCAAATTCAATTCGGTTTTCGGTTCGGTTGAAATCTAGTTTGGTTTGGTTTGACCAAAAAAATTAATCAAAAAAATCGAACAACTCGAGAACCGAACCGAAAGACACCCCTACGTTGAGCTTAAAGTCTAGTTGAGCCCAATACTCGTGCCGATCATTACTTTTTTTCATACCATCAATATGTACTTACTGTAGAGCATCAGGCCCAGACCGAATCGAACCATGCCGAGACCGGACCAGATCGACGACCTGAATTGTCCGAAATTCAAAACCACACTGAAATGGTCTGGTCTAAATCGATTCATTTCTATTCGATCCTGGATACGATCTCATCCTATAAATCGACGAGGTTTTTAGTCAGACCGAACTGGACCAGACCAGATCGATAACCGAAATGGTTTAAAACCTCGGACCGAAATTATCCGGCTCGATTGAATTTGATTCAATGCAATTTTTCAATCCAAATGGATTTTAAGTCTACACTATTTAACCCTACTGTATAATATTAAAAATAACTCTCTCTATATCACCATATTTTAGTTTCTTTTCCATAAATAAATAATTTATTTAAATTTAATTTTTAGTAACTCAAATAAAAACATAAAAATGCTAAAGAAATACAATTTAAATAAAAAACAATTTCAAAAATAAAAATACAACTTAATGACTTCACAATATAATGTCGAAGTTCTCATGAACGTTCCTTTCTCGGAGTTTTTTTGTGTTTCCTTCGTTGTGTCTTGCATCGTTCAACTCAATTATGTTGAACATTTGTAGGCGACTCGTACATATCAACTAGAGGTGGTAAAACTTGTCAATTTTGCTAATCATCTGCAGTTTTTCGCTATTTTTAAAAAGTAGGGGGATTTTGCTCATCCATTGTTATTGATGAGCTCAATGGACATATGTAAGACATTAGATGGGCTCTAATGGGCGTACTAAAACAGCAAATTGGTAACGCGACGAATGATTTATATTTAATGTTTTTTTCCGACTTTTAAACAAGTGTTATTTTTTATTTTTATATGTTTTTTCCCATTTTAGGATGCGTCGGTTTTAGCCTACGCTCATTTAGGCCGCCGCCGTTTTGTCCGCCGCCCGTTTAGCGCGTCTCTTGTTTTGCCCTCTACCCGTGCCCAGCCGCCCCGCCCATTTTGCCAATATACTCACTAATATCAATTTTTTTTTCTTTCAACACACTCTTTTAACGTGTTTACTTGAAATTGACTTATGAGTTGTTGAATAATTCCCCACCAACCTTGTAGGACCCCGAAAGCCCGTTCAACATCTTATCTATCACTTTCTCGAACTATTATAAACTTCGTTTTCTTTTCATCAGTTTCTATTGTAAACGATTTAACAAACACATACCATTGAAGATAAATTCCATCGCGTAAATAGTGACCTTGTTACTACGTTTCATGTTTACAACAAATGTCATACCATTGAGGATAAATTCCATCGCGTAAATAGTGACCTTGTTAGTACGTTTTCATGTTTACAACAAACGGAGCCTCTGGAAATTCATCACCTAGTAGTTCATCAAATACTGGTGAATCATATAAAACATTAAGATCATTATTTGCCCTCATACCCCAAAATATGCATGGCAACTATATAAATAGGCAACGGCTTCGAGCTAGGGCTGAGCATCGGGGCAAAACCAACCCGACCCGAACCGAGTTATACCGAAACCGACTCAAGGCAAAAATCTAAACCGAAACCGAAACAAGTCGGTTCGGTTCGGTTGGAATCGGTTTCATTCGGGCCAACATTCGGTTCATACCGAAACGTACCGAAATGTGGATGTGTTTAAGTTAAAATCGTTTATATATTACTCCATATTTCTGATTCATATGTGTTTTATTATCATCCACATAAAGGGAGATATTTTGTCAACCTAGTTCCCGCTTCTCAGCCACAAACCATCTCAGATCTCAAACCACAGCAGTAGCAACAAATTCAAGAAACAATCGAATCTCTTCTCACCTCTCTACCAGTTCGTGTTTGACATGAATGTCGAGTTCTATTTAGATCCAACACGAATTCGACTTGTCATCATTGATCATCTCTTCAATTCGTTTGTTCAAGAATCAGACACCATTCAAGAAATCAAATCCAACCTACCTAAGACCCGCACTTATGAAACCTTGATGCATGATCTTTGTCTTTGTGGTGATGATTTTATCAAGATATGTCGGGCTGAGAGATAAAAAAATGGTTGGCAAAGAGATAAGAAAAAGGCTGGTAAAGAGATAAAGGAAAAAAAGAAGCTAACATAGAGATAAGAGAAAACATGTGGCTGCCAAAATTATAGTAACAAATGAGTCGGTTAAAGTCGGGTTATATCGGGCTATAGTCGGTTTTGTACCGACCTGACCCGAAACCAAAAATAACATTTTTTCCAACCGACTACCGAACCGATTAGCTCGGTATCGGGTTCGGTTTCGTCGGTTTTCTTGGTTCGGTCGGGCCGATTCAGTTTCAGTCGGGCCTGCTCACCCCTACTTCGAGCATTATTTTCGAGTATTTTTTATCACCCCTTTTTAATTGACCCTGTAAGGCCTTAGAACAATTTGCCATTCTCAATGCATACAATCAGTGCTTCCGAGTATACCTAGGAGCCCGTGTTTCACTTCGTGTAATTCATAAACATGAAGATGTCTTCTAATTTAGGCTTTCTTAAAAATTCTTCAACATACAGTTCATATATGCATTTAGTAAAGTTCAATAAACACTCACACGAACAATGTTCGACAACTTGATCGGGTGTTATGTCGTACATCAATTGACGGATGGCGGATGTGCATTTCATATTAGCACTAAAACCTAAACGACCGGTTGCATCGTAACATTGTTTAAGGAAATAAAAGTGTGAGGGTAGTGGGTGAAGATTGTAATTGGTAACATCATGCGCAACTTTTAAAAAAGGGTAGAACTAATTCGATACTTCTTCGAAAATTTTCTTTCGAATATTTTGATGGATTTCTTGCGTCGCCAAAGTAATATTTCTTAACAACTTTCTCTGTTGCTTCTCATTCTCGTGGTATGTATCATCTAGTAGAACCCAAACTACTCAAACCCTCGTCTTCTTCAACCTCTTCATATTCTCACAATATTATAAATAATGTTAATCATTCATATCCTCTTTTATCGTACGCCTCATAAATTTTGAACAAATCATTAAAACCGAATTCTATAATATCTTTTTGTATAAGTATAAAAACAGTGTTTATAGAAAAAGGACTGTGTATGGTATTTATATGGTATATGTGTATAAAACTTTAGATTTTAATGTCAAAAAACGGCCAACAAAATCGCATTTTAAAAATAATACTTGTTTAGGAAACGCTATTATTTTTTAAAACTGTTTTAAAAAAATTACGCGAAAACACGACAAAAAAAGCAGCCCGAACTCACGTTTTCTCTTCGCTTTTCTAGGAAACGAGAGCTGGCGAGTATAACTCGACCTACGAAAACGCAGCCCTCAGTGCGGATTTCGCATTTTAGTGTGGCGTTTTCGCCTTAACGCTACCCATCACACATCATACCTAGACCTTTTAGTTTTACCTTTCAATAAACATTTTATATTAAAATAAATAAATAAACACAAGATTGAGTTTTGTGGCTGTATTTTTAAAAACTAATCCTCAAATTCATTTCTTAAGCGTTGCGAAAAAAAATTTACAGTTCCATTTTTTCAAATTTTTAAAAAATGGATTTAAAGTAGAGATGGAACATTACAAAATCTAATGATCCATTTACTTGATGTGACCCCTTCGACCTTAGACACTAAGTACACTATCGAGTTAGCTAATGGGAAGTTGATAGAAGCCGACACTATACTTCGTGGATGCACTTTAAATCTTCTAGGTCATCCTTTCGTAATAGACCTTATGCCTATTGAGTTAGGGAGTTTTGATGTGATTGTCGGAATGGATTGGTTGTCGAGATATCGTGCTATGATTGTATGTGACGAGAAGATCGTTCGTTTACCATTTGGTGATGAAGTTTTAGAGGTACGAGGGGATACAAGTAACGGAAAAGGGAAGTCACGACTGAACATTATCTCGCGTGTCAAGGCTCAGAAGTTGTTATCGGAAGGTTGCCACGTATTTTTAGCATGTGTTACTAAAAAGCAGACGGAAGAAAAACGGTTGGAAGATGTACCTATCGTACGGGATTTTCCGGAAGTCTTTCCTGAAGATTTGCCTGGATTACCGCCGGCTAGACAAGTTGAATTCCAGATCGATTTAATACCGGGAGCTGCACCTGTTGCTCGAGCGCCTTACCATTTAGCACCGTCGGAATTGCAAGAACTAGCGACGCAACTACAAGAGTTGACTGATAAAGGACTAATAAGACCGAGTTCTTCACCTTGGGGAGCTCTAGTCTTATTTGTAAAGAAGAAGGGTGGAAGTTTTCGGATGTGTATCGACTATCGTGAGTTGAACAAACTTACCATCAAGAACCGTTATCCGTTACCTAGGATCGATGATCTGTTTGATCTGTTGCAAGGATCGAGCGTATACTCGAAGATTGACCTTAGGTCTGGTTATCACCAATTAAGAGTCCGTGAGGAAGATGTTGCAAAGACTGCTTTTAGGACTAGGTATGGACACTATGAGTTCCAAGTGATGCCGTTCGGTTCGACAAATGCACCTGCTGTGTTTATGGACCTCATGAACCGGGTGTGTAAACCGTATTTGGACAAGTTTTTCATTGTGTTCATTGATGACATACTGATTTACTTAAGGAATGAGAAGGAATATGAGGAACATCTTAAGATAATATTGGAATTGCTTAAGAAGGAGGAATTGTACGCAAAGTTCTCGAAGTGTGATTTTTGGTTGCCAAGAGTACAAGTTCTAGGTCACGTTATAGATAGCAAAGGGATTCATGTTGATCCTGCCAAGATTGAATCAATTAGGGAGTGGACTGCTCCTACGACACCGACTGAAATTCGCCAATTCTTAGGACTCACCGGATACTACCGAAGGTTCATCGAGGGATTCTCGAAGATCGCGAAACCATTGACGAAGTTGACTCAAAAGAAGGTGAAATACGAATGGGGAGATAAGGAGGAATTAGCATTCCAGAAGTTGAAACAAATGTTGTGTAGTGCGCCTATTCTATCGTTACCAGAAGGATCGGAAGACTTTGTGGTCTACTGTGATGCATCGGCAAAAGGATTGGGAGCTGTGTTGATGCAGAGGAAGAAAGTTATCGCCAACGCGTCACGACAACTGAAAACACATGAGAAAAACTACACTACGCACGACTTGGAGCTAGGAGCGGTAGTATTTGCCTTGAAATTGTGGAGACACTACTTGTATGGAACCAAGTGTGTCGTCTATACCGATCACAAGAGTTTACAACATATTCTTGACCAGAAGGGACTGAACATGAGACAACGTCGATGGATCGAGTTGCTCAGCGATTATGACTGTGAAATCCGCTACCACCCTGGGAAGGCCAATGTAGTGGCGGATGCGCTAAGTAGAAAGGAACAACTGATGACACGTAGAGTTAGATCGTTAGCTATGGTTATCAATCCGAACTTACCTGTGCAAATTCGTGAAGCACAAACCGAAGCTTTTAAGCCTGAACATGTTGAAGCTGAGAAATTAGGGGCAATGGTTACAAAGAAATTGGAGACTAGCACAAATGGAACGCTATGTCTGAATGGTAGAAGTTGGTTACCACGGTTTGGAGGACTAAGGGACGTGATTATGCACGAGTAGCATAAATCTAAGTATTCGATTCACCCAGGATCTGACAAAATGTATCAGGATATGAAGAAGCTATATTGGTGGCCAAATATGAAAGCTGAAATTGCTACGTATGTAGGGAAGTGTCTGACTTGTGCTAGAGTGAAAAAAGAACACCAAAAACCATCTGGATTGTTGGTTCAACCTATAATTCCTATGTGGAAATGGGAAAACATAACCATGGATTTCATAACTAAGCTGCCTAAAACGACCAACGGATACGACACAATTTGGGTAATTGTGGATCGACTTACGAAATCTGCACACTTTTTGGCTATGAAGGAAGATGATTCAATGGATAAGCTTACGAGACTTTATCTGAAGGAAGTAGTCGCAAAACATGGGATACCGATCTCGATAATTTCTGATAGAGATTGTAGATTTACTTCGGAATTCTGGAAATCACTTCAAAAAGCGTTGGGTACGCAATTGGACATGAGTACTGCTTATCACCCGCAGACTGATAGACAGAGTGAGAGAACTATTCAAACGCTGGAGGACATGTTGCGTGCTTGTGTGCTTGACTTTGGAAAGCAATGGGACAGACATTTGCCTCTAGTGGAATTCTCTTACAACAATAGTTATCATACCAGTATTAAGGCTGCACCGTTTGAAGCGTTGTATGGTCGTAAATGTCGCTCGCCTGTGTGTTGGAGTGAGGTTGGGGATAGTCAACTCACTGGCCCTGAACTCATCCGTGAAACAACTGAGAAGATTGTTCAAATCAAGAGCCGAATTCAAGCAGCCCGTGATCGTCAAAAGAGTTACGCCGATGTTCGACGTAAGCCTCTCGAATTTCAAGTGGGAGACAATGTGATGCTAAAAGTATCGCCTTGGAAAGGTGTGGTACGTTTTGGCAAGCGAGGAAAGCTGAACCCCCGTTATATTGGACCTTTCAAAATTCTGGCAAAGGTTGGAACCGTAGCCTAACGTCTCGAATTACCGCAAGCGTTGAGCCGCGTGCACAACACTTTTCTTGTGTCGAACTTGAAGAAGTGCCTATCTGATGAGACACTCGTTATACCGTTGGAAGAACTTCGAATTGACGACAAGATGCAATTTGTCGAAGAACCTGTTGAAATCATGGACCGTGAGGTCAAACGATTGAAACAGAGTCGTATTCCTATCATCAAGGTGAGGTGGAATTCTAAACGTGGACCTGAATTCACTTGGGAGCGTGAGGATCAATTTCGCAAGAAATATCCGCAACTCTTTGACAACTCTAAAAACCGTGACACTCCTAAGCTTTGAGAACAAAGCTTCTCTATCAAGGGGATGATGTAACACCTGGTAATTTTTCCTACTTTGTAAAATGACTATTTTACCCTTTGACTTTTTATTTAGTCAACTATGTGATTTAACTGTGTTGGAACCGGGAAGTTATCCCGCGTTTTCTGAAAAACTGTTTGCTGACGAGTAATGGCCTGACTCTGTGCTCAGTCATTATTCTGAACATTTTCTGTGAACCTGACCAAAGTGCTGAGACGGTCAATGAATTGACGATAATCTATGAGATTATTCGTTATCTGTGAATTATGTGCTTAACTGTTTAGTTTTTAACAGCGTGATCGTATTTTCGTGAGCAGCGTATTTAAATATTTCTGTATATGTTTATATATGCCTGTATTTTAGTATTTTTGCTATTTATAGTAATAAATCGTATTTACTGTGAATATTTAATTAACGTATCGCGTTTTCGTATTTTACGTCGTTTTTACGTTTAACCGTCGTTAGCGTGCATAAAATACTTTATAAATCATAAAATGTCAGTTTTCGTCGAAAAATCGTAAATTTAATATATTTCGTCAAATTTTTAAGTTTTACGTAATTTTTAACTTAACTATATACTTTTTGATATTTACCTTAAACTAACTAACCTTTTTACCTTAAACCTTTTAACTAGTTATCATAGTAAATTTTTTGAATAATTTACCCCCATATGAGACCCCCAAAACCGGCCATATGTCACCCCATGTGCATAATGCACCAACACTCTACTCTTTACCATATTAAGCTTACACTTACTTACACATCTTACATTTTTAACTTACTAACCAAAATGCACCTCAAATAATTCACTTATTCACTTCATTTCACTTCAAAAAAAAACACACATACCTCTCCTTCTCTCTCAAAACACACGGCACACAAACACAAACATTTTCCACCATTGTTGATTTCTAAAAGCTTCATTTTAACAAGAATTAACACAAAACAAAATCACCCTAGAGTTTGTACAAGCCTAAAGAAGAATGGTCTTTCTTGGTTTATTGACTTGAGTAGTTTTTGGGTTGAAGTTGTAGAGTAGAGTTCTTGTTGATTATTAGTGGGTTGAGCGTAGATCGGGTCGTTGTGATTACGTAGAATCGTTACTCAAGGTTACTTCTTAAACCTTTTTCATCTTTTCATTTTCCATGCATAATCTTTATAGATCTATGCATGCATGTTACCCATCAAGTATTTTCTTGAAATAAAATGATAAAAACTGTTTTGTTCATGAAATATTTTAAGATCTATGGAAATTATGTGTGAATCTATTAGATTCATACATGAAAATGGTTTAATTGAAAGATTTGTGAAAAATATAAGTATGTATATTTTGGATTTGTGAACTTAAAGTAAAATCTTTGATTTTGTTGGTGTTTATGAATAATTGGAGGGAACTAGTAGTGTTACTACTAGTGGTTACGCTTGAAAATGGTCGAAAACGAGTTTTTACGAAAAACATACAATCTGTCCGATTTTTATAAGAGGCGTAGAGGGTCGTAAAAATTGTTTTGACACTAGTTTACTACGATATTATGAAAGTATAAGTGAATACCTTCGTTTCAATATATTATGGGCTAAAAACGGAGCTAAAATGAGTAAGATATGGTTGTTTAAATTTCGTTGTCGGAAAACTTAATTTTTGTGAAAAACACTATAAGTGGTTGCTGTCCAGATTTTTAAAGTGGTCGAAACGACATTTTCGAGTTAAACGGAGTTGTTTTAAGTGTCAAAATGGTTACTAAATGGTATGTATAAATGATGGACTCGTTTTGTGAAAGGGTATTAGCGCGAAATGTGAATACTTGATGTACCGTTAAAATTTTGAACGTTGGAAGAGGAAATTGATATTATTGCGGAAAATGACTTGTTGAAATATTGGCGATTGAGAAATTGTTGAAAATAGGGGTTTTAGGACGAGATTTGAGTACTTACTAAAAATGGCAAATTTTTACGTGACGCCGAAAGGCTGCCGAATTTTCGTTAGAAATCGTGTTGGAAAATTTATTAAGATAAATTTTGGTAAATTAAAATTTACGCCGAAAGGCTGTCGAAATTTCGTCGAGTCAAAAATAAATATTTTTGCCTAAGTATATATATACTATAATGTTTATAACGATATAACATTTACAAGTCACGATTTTAACAACAAAATATATACTTGATTGATGAGTAACGTACCTGATGAACTATTGTGACTTATTTGCTAGCGCCTAAACTATACTATTATATTTAGGTTGTTGCTAGAGTTGCTCGCTACTATTTGATCTTACTTGTGCGGTTTGAATCGTTGCTTGAGGTGAGTTTATAGATCCCCATTAAACTGCTTTCTTTGTTTAATGTTTTGGGATGTGATAAATGCTTTGATGCTTGCTTCTAGACGCAAGTAAAACTTGATTTCTGTGAACGTTTTGTGAACACTATTTATGAGATAGCTTAAGTTGCTTTAGCCATAGTCCCCACTATCGTGAATCGTTAGTTACTCTGCTGGAGTAAGCTCTTATGTTACGGATAGATCTATTGAGGGTTGACAACCTCCACTCGGGCATTCTAACGCCGGACGAGTGTGTACCATTTGTATGAACGGAGTCATCTTGGCTAGGTACTCCATTGGGGCAAAATTTATGTATGCAATCTATTGTATGCACTGGATCACTAGTTTCGATGTCACGAGCTTAGCTATCATAAATATTGTGAACACCCAATTTATCCTACACTTGGCACTATATCTCCTATAGTTGCACGTGTATGAAATGAAATCTGAAATTGAAATACTATGAACTTTTACTTGAAACCTATATTCTCACCAACTTTATGTTGACCCAATTTAGCATTTATCTCAGGTAATTGATGATGAGTTGTATCTGTTGTGTGAAGTACTTGGAGTCCGCATGCATTTCTTGGCTATCTTCGGACATTTATTTACTTATGCTTTTGAACTATTATCTCGTTGATGTTTAAAACTTTTACATTCCGCTGCACTATCTTTTGAAACTGAGACCTTTTGTAATGTGATGCTTTTAATTTAAATTCAACGAGGTATTTTTATAAAACGTCTCATTTAGAGTCGTTCTCTTGTACCTTGAACTATGATACAATGACGTAACAGCCCCCGAGCTTCACCGCTTCCGCATATCACATTTTGGGGTGTTACAGTAGAGAGTTAATGATATATGGGGTGGAATAAGCGAGTGAAAAGGACGCTTTTGCCCCTGTGGCAATATTATTTGACAATCAAATTTGGGGCCAGTTAAAGCGAGGGACAAACGGTGGATAAGGTTTCAAAGTTAAGGCCGAACGGTGAAACTTTTTTGGTTAAGGGACTAACGGCGTCAGTCAATGCAAACCATAAGGACGAATCATGTAATTTACTCTAATTTCTATAACTTTGAGCTAGGGTGTCGGTTGTTTAGGTTTGACCCACGAAAATAGAAAATTGAATCGAATCGAATTTGATTTGAACTGAACCGAAAATAGAATTCGGTTTATGGGTCATAACCGAACTACATATTTTTTTTACGGTTTAGATATGAGTTTGACAATCGGATTCGAAAACCAAACCAAATTCAATTCGGTTTTTGGTTCGGTTGAAATCTAGTTTGATTTGGTTTGACCCAAAAAAATTAATCAAAAAAATCGAACAACTCGAGAACCGAACCGAAAGACACCCCTACGTTGAGCTTAAAGTCTAGTTGAGCCCGATTCTCGTGCCGATCATTACTTTTTTTCATACCATCAATATGTACTTACTGTAGAGCATCAGGCCCAGACCGAATCGAACCATGCCGAGACCGGACCAGATCGACGACCTGAATGGTCCGAAATACAAAACCACACTGAAATGGTCTGGTCTAAATCGATTCATTTCTATTCGCTCCTGGATACGATCTCATCCTATAAATCGACGAGGTTATTAGTCAGACCGAACTGGACCAGACCAGATCGATAACCGAAATGGTTTAAAACCTCGGACCGAAATTATCCGGCTCGATTGAATTTGATTCAATGCAATTTTTCAATCCAAATCGATTTTAAGTCTACACTATTTAACCCTACTGTATAATATTAAAAATAACTCTCTCTATATCACCATATTTTAGTTTCTTTTCCATAAATAAATAATTTATTTAAATTTAAATTTTATTAACTCAAATAAAAACATAAAAATGCTAAAGAAATACAATTTAAATAAAAAACAATTTCAAAAATAAAAATACAACTTAATGACTTCACAATATAATGTCGAAGTTCTCATGAACGTTCCTTTCTCGGAGTTTTTTTTGTGTTTCCTTCGTTGTGTCTTGCATCGTTCAACTCAATTATGTTGAACATTTGTAGGCGGCTCGTACATATCAACTAGAGGTGGTAAAACTTGTCAATTTTGCTAATCATGTGCACTTTTTCACTATTTTTAAAAAGTAGGGGGATTTTGCTCATCCATTGTTATTGATGAGCTCAATGGACATATGTAAGACATTAGATAGGCTCTAATGGGCGTACTAAAACACCAAATTGGTCACGCGACTAATGATTTATATTTAATGTTTTTTTCCGACTTTTAAACAAGTGTTATTTTTTATTTTTATATGTTTTTTCCCATTTTAGGATGCGCCCGTTTTAGCCTGCGCTCATTTAGGCCGCCGCCGTTTTGTCCGCCGCCCGTTTAGCGCGTCTCTTGTTTTGCCCTCTACCCGTGCCCAGCCGCCCCGCCCATTTTGCCAATATACTCACTAATATCAATTTTTTTTCTTTCAACACACTCTTTTAACGTGTTTACTTGAAATTGACTTATGAGTTGTGGAATAATTCCCCACCAACCTTGTAGGACCCCGAAAGCTCGTTCAACATCTTATCTATCACTTTCTCGAACTCTTATAAACTTCGTTTTCTTTTCATCAGTTTCTATTGTAAACGATTTAACAAACACATACCATTGAGGATAAATTCCATCGCGTAAATAGTGACCTTGTTACTACGTTTCATGTTTACAACAAATGTCATACCATTGAGGATAAATTCCATCGCGTAAATAGTGACCTTGTTAGTACGTTTTCATGTTTACAAAAAATAGAGCCTCTGGAAATTCATCACCTAGTAGTTCATCAAATACTGGTGAATCATATAAAACATTAAGATCATTATTTGCCCTCATACCCCAAAATATGCATGGCAAATATATAAATAGGCAACGGCTTCGAGCTAGGGCTGAGCATCGGGGCAAAACCAACCCGACCCGAACCGAGTTATACCGAAACCGACTCAAGGCAAAAATCTAAACCGAAACCGAAACAAGTCGGTTCGGTTCAGTTGGAATCGGTTTCATTCGGGCCAACATTCGGTTCATACCGAAACGTACCGAAATGTGGATGTGTTTAAGTTAAAATCGTTTATATATTACTCCATATTTCTCATTCATATGTGTTTTATTATCATCCACATAAAGGGAGATATTTTGTCAACCTAGTTCCCGCTTCTCATCCACAAACCATCTCAGATCTCAAACCACAGCAGTAGCAACAAATTCAAGAAACAATCGAATCTCTTCTCACCTCTCTACCAGTTCGTGTTTGACATGAATGTCGAGTTCTACTTAGATCCAACACGAATTCGACTTGTCATCATTGATCATCTCTTCAATTCGTTTGTTCAAGAATCAGACACCATTTAAGAAATCAAATCCAACCTACCTAAGACCCACACTTATGAGACCTTGATGCATGATCTTTGTCTTTGTGGTGATGATTTTATCAAGATATGTCGGGCTGAGAGATAAAAAAATGGTTGGCAAAGAGATAAGAAAAAGGCTGGTAAAGAGATAAAGGAAAAAAAGAAGCTAACAGAGAGATAAGAGAAAACATGTGGCTGCCAAAATTATAGTAACAAATGAGTCGGTTAAATTCGGGTTATATCGGGCTATAGTCGGTTTTGTACCGACCTGACCCGAAACCGAAAATAACATTTTTGCTAACCGACTACCGAACCGATTAGCTCGGTATCGGGTTCGGTTTCGTCGGTTTTCTTGGTTCGGTCGGGCCGATTCAGTTTCAGTCGGGCCTGCTCACCCCTACTTCGAGCATTATTTTCGAGTGTTTTTTATCACGCCTTTTTAATTGACCCTGTAAGGCCTTAGAACAATTTGCCATTCTCAATGCATACAATCAGTGCTTCCGAGTATACCTAGGAGCCCGTGTTTCACTTCGTGTAATTCATAAACATGAAGATGTCTTCTAATTTAGGCTTTCTTAAAAATTCTTCAACATACAGTTCATATATGCATTTAGTAAAGTTCAATAAACACTCACGCGAACAATGTTCGACAACTTGATCGGGTGTTATGTCGTACATCAATTGACGGATGGCGGATCTGCATTTCATATTAGCACTAAAACCTAAACGACCGGTTGCATCGTAACATTGTTTAAGGAAATAAAAGTGTGAGGGTAGTGGGTGAAGATTGTAATTGGTAACATCATGCGCAACTTTTAAAAAAGGGTATAACTAATTCGATACTTCTTCGAAAATTTTCTTTCGAATATTTTGATGGATTTCTTGCGTCGCCAAAGTAATGATTCTTAACAACTTTCTCTGTTGCTTCTCATTCTCGTGGTATGTATCATCTAGTAGAACCCAAACTACTCAAACCCTCGTCTTCTTCAACCTCTTCATATTTCTCACAATATTATAAATAATGTTAATCATTCATATCCTCTTTTATCGTACGCCTCATAGATTTTGAACAAATCATTAAAACCGAATTCTATAATATCTTTTTGTATAAGTATAAAAAGCAGTGTTTATAGAAAAAGGAATGTGTATGGTATTTATATGGTATATGTGTATAAAACTTTAGATTTTAATGTCAAAAAATGGCCAAAAAATCGCATTTCAAAAATAATACTTGTTTAGGAAACGCTATTATTTTTTAAAATTGTTTTAAAAAAATTACGCGAAAACACGACAAAAGAAGCAGCCCGAACTCACGTTTTCTCTTCGCTTTTCTAGGAAACGAGAGCTGGCGAGTACAACTCGACATACGAAAACGCAACCCTCAGTGCGGATTTCGCATTTTAGTGTGGCGTTTTCGCCTTAACGCTACCCATCACACATCATACCTAGACCTTTTAGTTTTACCTTTCAATAAACATTTTATATTAAAATTAATAAATAAACACAAGATTGAGTTTTGTGGCTGTATTTTAAAAACTAATCCTCAAATTCATTTCTTAAGCGTTGCGAAAAAAATTTACAGTTCCATTTTTTCAAATTTTTAAAAAATGGATTTAAAGTAGAGATGGAACATTACAAAATCTAATGATCCATTTATTTGATAAGTATTACGGTTCAAATTCAAACTTATTATTCGTATCAAACAAACTCAAATTAATATATAATTTGACGAACACGTTCAAAGTCAAACGTCTAAATATGATCCAGATAATAATACTAACGACTAACTTATGCAATAAGAATTACAGTGCAAAATAAATTCCCAAATAACCCAATCGTAGGCCAGTCTTCAACAAACGATCAAATAACACAGAACGAAGCAATGAACCAGAATGTATTCCAAACGACATATATTTTTCTTTTTAGTCAAGTTTCCCTAATTAAATACCATCATAAGAAATTCCTAAACATTTTATACCAAAAAAAAACATTTGATTATAATTCGATATCGGACCTAATAGTGACAAAGCCAGGATTGTTAGCGTATGATTCTGGAAGATGACTCCAGAAGGTCTCCGGTCATGGCCGGACGCTTGACACTTAAGTAAGAGAAAAACGACAACTTGACGTATATCCTGGGAGGAGCAAAGGTCTTATCTGGGAACTAGAGTATTATCCAGAGGTCCCAACTTTGGACCACCTCCACTTTAACATAAACCCAGGTTCCGTGCCCTCGTGTACAGTGCCTAGGGCTTATGGATGTGACCAGTCCTTTTGGTTTGTCTTATCTAAGGGTATAAATACCCCTTCACATTTATATCATAAACCAATCTAATACATTCACATTTATACCTGCATTTATTCTTACATTCCAAGCCAAATTACCACTCTGGTATCACATACTTACTCTCACGCTTGATCTTGGCCTCGGGGTCAAACCTAGGATGAGGCTAACGTGAGTTGTTCATTCCTTTTAGGTCTCTTACACAGCTACACACATTATCTATACGTGACCGAGGCAAACTGGCATACGCTTAGACCCTCTGCAGAGTTTTGCTTCTACATTTGGCGCCTTCCGTGAGACCATACACGCGGTCTACCTAAAGCTTAACATGGCTGGTACGTCACATGGGTCTCCATCACATGAGTCACCCACCCCTGACGACACCTTAAGTGGAGAAGACAATGGTTCCCCTTCCCTGCAAGAACAAATCCTAGAGTGTATGAGTTTCCTCTGATCGTTGGCGAAGCGAAGTAATGAAGGAGGAAGGGACACCATGTCTCCTTTGAAATTGACGAAGAGGGCACTAAAAATCAGAAACCTACGAAGGAGATTGTGGACGAGTTGAAAAAGCCGTTCAAGGATGTTCTGACGTCTCTTTTACCATGAGTATTATTGAGTTCTCATCACCAAAGCATCTACTCCTGACCACCATCAAGCTATACAACGGATCTACCGACCCAAACGAGCACATCACACGTTATGTTGGGGCGGCTAATTCTGGGGAATGGCTGATGCCATTGCGGTGTAAGTTGTTTTAACAAACCTTAGATGGGGCAACAACATGATGGTTTAAAAGGCTCACCCCGGGGAGCATAGACAACTGGGTGACCTAAAGAAGTTTTTTGGATAGATTTGCTCTCTGG
The DNA here is from genome assembly GCA_025667525.1 of Glebionis coronaria. Classification (NCBI taxonomy): domain Eukaryota; kingdom Viridiplantae; phylum Streptophyta; class Magnoliopsida; order Asterales; family Asteraceae; genus Glebionis; species Glebionis coronaria. The sequence continues at coordinate 500,186,580 of CM046877.1, forward strand.
AGAAAGAGTCTAAGTGACCCCATGGAAATCACTACCATCGTAAGAAAGGCTAATGAGTCGTTGGTAGTGTTCAATGAGAGATGGACAGACGAAGCAAGTTACATCCAAGGTGTGCCAGAAGTCATGAAGATATCTGCTTTCATCAATGGGGCTAAGTGTCCGGAGCTAGCCAGAAGATTCTCGGATAACGTCCATTAGACGGTCGCTGAGATGATGAAAAGGGTGGATGACTTCATCAAGTCTGAAGAAGTATTCAAGAACACCGAATTTCCAAAAGGAAAAGGAGGATATAAAGGAAACAAGCTGGGAAAGGCAGATAAATACTTCTCCTCCGGTTCTTGATATCAAAATCGGAATTAACGAAGAAAATAGTACAAATCAAAGACAAGTTATGCTCCGTATGTGCCTCTAAGCAGTCCGAATATCAGTCGGAGAACTCCTTATCAACGTCGTGGTTTAGAGTCGCTAACCAAATTTCCGAAGGAAAGTTTAGCAACAGAACTTCAACTACAACGTCCTCAACCCACACGAACTAAAGGCATAGTAAGGCCCAAAATCTTGATAAGTATTGTGACTATCATGGAGAGAAGGGCCATCCCACGAATGATTGCCATCAACTGAAAAATCAGTTAGAGGCCGCCTTGGAGTCTAGCAAGCTGAATCATCTGCTGAAAGACCTTTGGAACCATATCAATAAAGGGGATAAGGAATAGGAAGTGGAAGCAAGGATTATAATGTGAAGCTGACCAACATGATCCGAAAACAACGACAGGAGCATGAGAAGAAAAGAAGTGTGACAAAGGGAGGTCGGATGGATAAATGCCCCAATTTCCTATCCCCCGGTAACGACACAAAGGCATCAGATGAGCCTCTAGTCCTAGAAGCCAAAATAGAAGGATACTGGGTAAAGGGGGTTTCATGGACGAAGGCGCGACGATCTAAGTGATGTTTGAACACTGCTTTAGGAACCTTGACCCCACGATACAAAGAAGAATGGCTCAGTCATATGGAAAGGTCCTAGGTTTCTCTGGGAATAGGTCACACCACTTGGCAAGATAGAGGTGGAGGTTGCATTTGTCTCCCATGATCTAACCCAAAGATCTGTCATGAGTTTTATAGTGATTCAAGCTTCTTTAACATCATATTGGGTCGAACTGGGCTCCGGGAACTTAGAAGTATACCTTCTACTATCCATGCTATGATGAAGTTCCCCACCCCCTAACCGTATAGCCACTTTGGGATAATCAACGGGTGGAAAAAGAAAGAGAGGCAACCTTAGAATGCGAGGAAGATTGGAGCAGACTGACTGCTCGAGTATGGAAGGTTGATAGAGCAACAAAAGGTTAATGAAGGCCCCACTAATCTAGAGCAGTTAATTTATATTGGGAAGTTGTTTACCAAGAAGTACATGCTGCAACTCATATATCTTCTAAGAAATAGCACTAATGTGTTTGAATATGATCCTTCTGATATGACGGTGTTCCCAGACGAATAATCAACAGGATGGTTTGAAAGGCTTACCCAGGGGAGCATACATTACTGGGGTGGCCTAAAGGAATTTTTAAATGCAAATGTCGCACTTAAACTATATTTACGTTTTAATCATACATAACGTTTTGTTAATGACAAAACATAAAACATATTTTTATGTTTGAATTATAAGCAACATATAAGTCTTTTAGATCCATGAACTTATATACTAAAATTTTGTAAAAAGTTTATACAACTTATATAAACTAAAAATGGAAAAATAAAATAGACCAAATCTTGACTTTGACCTTCTTATGTCAGATATACAAAGTCAAACCAAGCCACATATAATGCTTGCTTATGATCTTGGACAAACATTTATGAGGTAACAAAAGTCAGACATGCCAGACCCCAGAGGACCCCTGAGTAAGGGGGCTGACGGGTTCCGTGCCTGTCTCATGTGTGCCTATAAATACCAAGCTTTGTCCAAGCTTAATCTTCACCCCTCTTCTCTATCTCTTCCCTCTTTTATCTTTACACATATACTAACTCTCTAATCTCTCTTGTCTATTCTATTCTTACTAGTGATTTAGATGTTTGTGCATTTCAAGATCGGTTACAAGAAATCTCTATTCTACATCAAGGTTTCATTTTGTGTGAATGTGTTAAGTGTTACCTATAGAATCACCATTATTGTACCCATTCTTCTATCTACTTGTGTGATAGTGTGGTTGGTGTTGTAAACCACAAGCGTATAGTGAATAAGGCGTTGTTGTACCTTTGTAAAGAACACGACATCTTAGCTTAGGTGTCGTTAAAGATTGTAAGCTTATGTGTGAAGCTTTCTACACCGGTGTAAAGGAGATTCATTTACTAGTGAAGTAGAACTCTCGAGTGGATACTCGAGGAGTGGAAGTAGGGGCAAGATAAGTGAGATCTTATTAGGCCGAACCACTATAATCATTGTGAATTGTGGTTTGTTTCTTATTACTTCAAGTCTATTACTTTGCTAATTTATAATTCATCTATATCCATTCACGATCACGAATTTTTTTTCAAAGTAATTAAAACTAATCGGTAAAAACTATTCAACCCCCCCTAACCTTCTAGTTTTCTACAATTGGCATCAAGAGCTACGTACTCAAGATCTTTAAAGTATATTGTACTTTAAAACTTGAATCGATCCAAGGATTCTGAAAATTATAAAGAATGGCAATATATGCAAAGACTACCACTCTTTGAAACCGGCTGTTTTATTTATTAGAAAAATCGTTTAGAAACTTATGTGAAGTTTAAGGATATAGACCTTCGGTATATAATTATTGAAGTTGATTATGCACCAACGGTTAGAAATGTCACCACTAACCAATTTGAGTCAGTTCCACGCGAAAAGAAAACTGATGATGGATGAGACTGCAATTATACATAGTCTCATCATCCAAATACATAGTCTAATCGTCCAAATCTGGCTTAAAAAGCTTAAAATATCATTAAAATACCCCAAAATATGCATGTGTTTGTTCATTGTGTATTTTAGGTACGAATATCGTGAAATCAACAAAAGATCACAAGAATCAAGCAAAAACGAACATGGGAAACGAAACCGCACAAAGAACCGGACCCGAATCATGAATTTCCAAAAATACCCTTGAAGTTTTGAAGATTGTCAACTTTGGTCCCTTAACTTTGAAGATTTGTCACAAATGGCCCCTCCATTATTCATTTGTACAAGATTTATCCTTGAAGATTGAAGACATGTCAATATAAGCCCTTGAAGAATCACAATATTGCATTTATAGTCCTTGTTCCATTATTTATCAAGTGAAAGGACTAAATACGTAATTATGCCAAAGATATTTGTGAAGGAAATGGGATTTATGGCTGCAAAACTTAATATGAAGATTCTTGGGAATTATGGGGACTAAACAAGGCAGATAATCAAACTCATCACCACCAACCAACTTCTGCCATGTCACCCACTTACTCCTTTCCACCAACCACAGTACACCGCATCATCCCTCCTTGCCCAATCACCAATCCAGTCACACCCCACTATCCTAAAAACCGGTTATATTAATATTTCCTTCAAATTAATATTAACTAACCTATTTCCCTCCTAAAAGCGCTTAATGTACCAATCATCATCTTAATCCCCAGTATATGAACATCATAAACCATAATTGGGTTTTTCCTAATCACCAAAAATAAAAAAACCAAACTCTCCAGAACCATGATTACGACCACCCTTAACCAAACCCACCCCTCAAAACTATACCCCGTGACCCCATGTGGACCCCCATGTCCCCTGTCACCTCCAAAAATGGCATAAAGAGAATCTTCAGAAAATCAACGTTCCCAAAGGCATTCCTTGGTCACAAAGTTTGTATAAACGCTCAAGATGGATCAAGAACAACTGGATTTATCAAGGACATCACATGAGGACTTTGACCAAGTTTGAAATTAAAAAACCAAAGGGGCAAACTTGGAATTCCTAGCTGCTAGGGTTTTGTATTCTAGATTATTCTATGTTTATGTATAAATATAGGGTGCATGTACCCTATATTCTCGTTCCAGAATTCTTGTAAACCCCATTTTTTTAATAGTTAAAGTGAAATTTTGGGCCTTGCAATATTTTGAGTTCCAAGGAGTTTATTAGAGTTCCATTTTCAGTTTTATGCAAGTTTTAATCCATAGTTTACCAAAATCTGTTTTCTTCAAAATATTTTTGTTGAGAAAATTTTTGGGACCCAATCTGGTATGTTTTGATTATGGTATTTTGGTTTTGACACAATCAAAATATTGTAAGAAGCATAAAAGATTGTTCTTTTTTTGTTTATCATTAGTGTGCTTTTATAAAAGTTGTTATTTCAACATTTTTGTTAGAACAATCTCTTTCTTGTTTTTTACTGCTTACTGTTCATATTAAGCTAACTATAAGCTTCCTAACAAAAGCTTATAGCTAGCTTAATTGAGCTTGGATTTGTCTTTGGTTCATCAGGTTCAAGAAGGCATCAATCTTTCCTCTTAGTTCTTGTTGAAGAATTTTTTTGAAGATTATTTAGTTCAGTCACTATAGCACAACAGCTTATCCATAAGCTTTTAGCTCTAGATAAGCTGTTGAGGAAGATGGCATCAGCCATCCACTTGGCTTGGATGTAAGCCAAGTAGGTAAGGCTTGAACCTTTTTTTTACAATTTTCTATGGTTATTGCATATGAATATTTGGCTGTTATTTTCTTTGTGAAGTTTGTAATTTGTTCATTTTATATCAATTGTTATGCATGTTTAATGTAGGTTTACATGAGTTTGATATGTTTGGATAATAATCTCTTTGGAAAATTTATTAGTCAGCTTTTTAAGGGGTGTTTGGGTTTGGGTATTAACTGATTTGGGTGACACAAGGTAAGTTATAACCAGCTTAATTACACTCTATAAGGTTGTGGTAGGGTAAATCAGTAATTGGTTCTGAGTTTGGTATGTTAGAAATGAAAATTGCATGTTAAAATTTGCATAAATCTACCAGTTAATCAGTAGGTCTTATTTAGGGTTAATTCTTGTTCTTTTGTTCTATAATCTTGGTAACTGTTAGTGTTAGTGTTATTCTCGGGCTTTGTGTTGGTTAGTTGAGATTTGGTGGTGATTTGAGTAAGTTTTGACCAACCAAAACTCACCAAAAGACCAAGTAGTTCATCAAATTGCTTAGACCACCCTTTCTGTTAATCAGTAACTTTAATTTGCTCTATTGTGTGATTTTGAGTGTTGGACTTTGGTGTTTTTGTGCTTAAAATGACTTCGTACACTCCACTGAGTGTAGGGGTGCCCTTGGTTCCAAACAATACCAACAGAATAGCTCTAAATCGTCCAAAGTTTGTTTACTGAGGTCAAGCAGTAGGAAGAAACTACCCACTACTAGTTCTATCTTTCCCACTCCTGGGGTAAAAGACAAACAGACCAAAGGGTCATTGTCAGATTTTAGTTTTTTTTTCTTCAGTGAGCTTTTTTTTAGCGTTTTCTAGTTTTTCAAATTTTCCCATGTTTTATTATTTATTTTAAGATTTTTAAAATAGTTTAGTTTTATTTTATTGTTCATTTTATTATTTTTAGCATTATTTTCATTTTAATTAGTTTTAAATATTTTGTCTTTTGTCTTTTAGTGCCAAAAAGTAATATTTTTAAGTTTTTCAAATTTCATAGTTTCGGTAAAATATATTAAGATTTTTAAAATAAAATTTTCACTGTTCACTTTATTTAATTATTTTTTTAGAATTAATTTAGGGTTTAATTAGTTTTTTAATCAAACTGTTTTGTCTTATTAGGATAAAAATTACTTTTTTTCAACTTTTTCTATTTTTCTACTGTTTAGTTAAGTAAAATAGGATTTTTTGAAAAAGTAAAATTAATTTTAGCATTGTTTTATTATTTTTAATCATTATTTTAGACTAAAAAGTGTTTTTAGCAATTAAAAAATAGAAAAATAGTTTCTAAAATTTATGAAAATTACTTTTTAGTGTTTAAATAATATAAGTGAGGTATTTGTTTGATAAAATAACATTTTGGGCTTTTTTTAATTATATTTAATTTTAGGGCTTTAATTAGCATTTAAAATTGAATATTTAATTAATAAAAGGTTTTAAAATTTATTTATTGAATTTTTAATCTTACTTATATTATTTTAAACTTAGTTTTAATTTTTAATTTGTTTTTAGCTTAAAGTTTTAATTTCGTCGCGTTTTACGTATTTACGTCATCGTTTTTATGTTTTACGTCGTAGTGTAATCGTAGTGTAACTCGTCTTTAATTTTCTCTTCTCAAAACCAAAAACGACACTAATCCAAACACTGGTTTTTATATAATTGCCATTAAACACATTAAATCGTAACGCTTAATACTTTCCGGCTTATACTCTCTTTTTCCTAAAAGAGGTGTAATTTTACTACAATCATTTTGATGCCGCTGCCGGGGAGGAGGTTTGTTTTGAGTGCCATTATACATATCGTGTTTGTGTGAGTAGTGCGTTTTTGCTTTTCAATTTTTGGAAAGTGTAAATATCGTACATACTCATTTTTGTTAATTTTTTATACTATATTATAATATCCAATAAATATTGTTTAGTTTTCCTAAATTAAACACACAACAATCTTTTAATATATTGTAGATATAATCATTTTTGTTTTTCTTGTGAATGTTATTAATATATTGTATTTACGTATCACAATAAATATGCAATATCTCCAAAAGCGTGAAAACGCAACCTTAATTGGGATTTCATGACTCAATTATTGTACTCGAATCCAAAGCAAAAATCAAAAGGCAAAATAGATAAACACTTTCGTGAAGCTTAATTTTGATTAACACAAACTATAAGGTGGGTATAAGGCGGTTTTATTTCACGACCTAAAGGAAAAAGGCTCTTAAGTGCTTAGCGCCGCCTCGTTTCCTCCGCTTGCTTGTGTGTGTTTTGAGAAAGAGGGCTAATCGAGGGTTTGCCAACCAAAGCATTATCTACGTATACTATATTTGCTTGTTTTTCAAGATTAAACCCTCTTGAACGTTTTGGTGTTCCACCAACGTTCTAAAGTCATCGAAGGCGTTCACTCCACGTGATCGTTTTCATTCCTTGAGGCTCCTTTAATCGAGAAATTGATTCGAGGAGAGATTTGTAGATTTGAGTCTACGTAATACATCAAAATCCAAAAAAATTAAAAAACAATCAAAAACCAAAAAAAATTGAAAAACGTTAAAAAACCCCAAAAAAGAATCTTCTTTGCTACCCCTCATCCATTAGATGGGCTCTAATGGGCGTACTAAAACAGCAAATTGGTCACGCGACGAATAATTTATATTTAATGTTTTTTCCGACTTTTAAACAAGTGTTATTTTTTATTTTTATATGTTTTTTTCCCATTTTAGGATGCGCCGGTTTTAGCCTGCGCTCATTTAGGCCGCCGCCGTTTTGTCCGCCGCCCGTTTAGCGCGTCTCCTGTTTTGCCCTCTACCCGTGCCCAGCCGCCCCGCCCATTTTGCCAATATACTCACTAATATCAATTTTTTTTCTTTCAACACACTCTTTTAACGTGTTTACTTGAAATTGACTTATGAGTTGTTGAATAATTCCCCACCAACCTTGTAGGACCCCGAAAGCTCGTTCAACATCTTATCTATCACTTTCTCGAACTCTTATAAACTTCGTTTTCTTTTCATCAGTTTCAATTGTAAACGATTTAACAAACACATACCATTGAAGATAAATTCCATCGCGTAAATAGTGACCTTGTTACTACGTTTCATGTTTACAACAAATGTCATACCATTGAGGATAAATTCCATCGCGTAAATAGTGACCTTGTTAGTACGTTTTCATGTTTACAACAAACGGAGCCTCTGGAAATTCATCACCTAATAGTTCATCAAACACTAGTGAATCATATAAAACATTAAGATCATTATTTGCCCTCATACCCCAAAATATGCATGGAAACTATATAAATAGGCAACGGCTTCGAGCTAGGGCTGAGCATCGGGCCAAAACCAACCCGACCCGAACCGAGTTATACCGAAACCGACTCAAGGCAAAAATCTAAACCGAAACCGAAACAAGTCGGTTCGGTTCGGTTGGAATCGGTTTCATTCGGGCCAACATTCGGTTCATACCGAAACGTACCGAAATGTGGATGTGTTTAAGCTAAAATCGTTTATATATTACTCCATATTTCTGATTCATATGTGTTTTATTATCATCCACATAAAGGGAGATATTTTGTCAACCTAGTTCCCGCTTCTCAGCCACAAACCATCTCAGATCTCAAACCACAGCAGTAGCAACAAATTCAAGAAACAATCGAATCTCTTCTCACCTCTCTACCAGTTCGTGTTTGACATGAATGTCGAGTTCTACTTAGATCCAACACGAATTCGACTTGTCATCATTGATCATCTCTTCAATTCGTTTGTTCAAGAATCAGACACCATTCAAGAAATCAAATCCAACCTACCTAAGACCCGCACTTATGAGACCTTGATGCATGATCTTTGTCTTTGTGGTGATGATTTTATCAAGATATGTCGGGCTGAGAGATAAAAAAATGGTTGGCAAAGAGATAAGAAAAAGGCTGGTAAAGAGATAAAGGAAAAAAAGAAGCTAACAGAGAGATAAGAGAAAACATGTGGCTGCCAAAATTATAGTAACAAATGAGTCGGTTAAAGTCGGGTTATATCGGGCTATAGTCGGTTTTGTACCGACCTGACCCGAAACCGAAAATAACATTTTTGCCAACCGACTACCGAACCGATTAGCTCGGTATCGGGTTCGGTTTCGTCGGTTTTCTTGGTTCGGTCGGGCCGATTCAGTTTAAGTCGGGCCTGCTCACCCCTACTTCGAGCATTATTTTCGAGTATTTTTTATCACGCCTTTTTAATTGACCCTGTAAGGCCTTAGAACAATTTGCCATTCTCAATGCATACAATCAGTGCTTCCGAGTATACCTAGGAGCCCGTGTTTCACTTCGTGTAATTCATAAACATGAAGATGTCTTCTAATTTAGGCTTTCTTAAAAATTCTTTAACATACAGTTCATATATGCATTTAGTAAAGTTCAATAAACACTCACGCGAACAATGTTCGACAACTTTATCGGGTGTTATGTCGTACATCAATTGACGGATGGCGGATGTGCATTTCATATTAGCACTAAAACCTAAACGACCGGTTGCATCGTAACATTGTTTAAGGAAATAAAAGTGTGAGGGTAGTGGGTGAAGATTGTAATTGGTAACATCATGCGCAACTTTTAAAAAAGGGTAGAGCTAATTCGATACTTCTTCGAAAATTTTCTTTCGAATATTTTGATGGATTTCTTGCGTCGCCAAAGTAATGTTTCTTAACAACTTTCTCTGTTGCTTCTCATTCTCGTGGTATGTATCATCTAGTAGAACCCAAACTACTCAAACCCTCGTCTTCTTCAACCTCTTCATATTTCTCACAATATTATAAATAATGTTAATCATTCATATCCTCTTTTATCGTACGCCTCATAAATTTTGAACAAATCATTAAAACCGAATTCTATAATATCTTTTTGTATAAGTATAAAAAACAGTGTTTATAGAAAAAGGATTGTGTATGGTATTTATATGGTATATGTGTATAAAACTTTAGATTTTAATGTCAAAAAATGGCCAACAAAATCGCATTTCAAAAATAATACTTCTTTAGGAAACGCTATTATTTTTTAAAATTGTTTTAAAAAAATTACGCGAAAACACGACAAAAAAAGCAGCCCGAACTCACGTTTTCTCTTCGCTTTTCTAGGAAACGAGAGCTGGCTAGTACAACTCAACATACGAAAACGCAGCCCTCAGTGCGGATTTCGCATTTTAGTGTGGCGTTTTCGCCTTAACGCTACCCATCACACATCATACCTACACCTTTTAGTTTTACCTTTCAATAAACAATTTATATTAAAATTAATAAATAAACACAAGATTGAGTTTTGTGGCTGTATTTTTAAAAACTAATCCTCAAATTCATTTCTTAAGCGTTGCGAAAAAAAATTTACAGTTCCATTTTTTCAAATTTTTAAAAAATGGATTTAAAGTAGAGATGGAACATTACAAAATCTAATGATCCATTTACTTGATGTGACCCCTTCGACCTTAGACACTAAGTACACTATCGAGTTAGCTAATTGGAAGTTGATAGAAGCCGACACTATACTTCGTGGATGCACTTTAAATCTTCTAGGTCATCCTTTCGTAATAGACCTTATGCCTGTTGAGTTAGGGAGTTTTGATGTGATTGTCGGAATGGATTGGTTGTCGAGATATCGTGCTACGATTGTATGTGACGAGAAGATCGTTAGTTTACCATTTGGTGATGAAGTTTTGGAGGTACGAGGGGATACAAGTAACGGAAAAGGGAAGTCACGACTGAACATTATCTCGCGTGTCAAGGCTCAGAAGTTGTTATCGGAAGGTTGCTAATACAAGGCTTTTGGCCCGTATAAAAATTTATCGTTTTCGTGTTGGTCTAATCGAATTGATCTAGGTTCTCTATGTGACTCAGTTTTATTTTGGTGGAACAAAAGTGTCGTTGTTGTAGTATATTTAAAGTGCAAAACAATTAAAATTAAATGTGCGTTAATTAAATCTAAACTAATTAAAAATAAAAGGTGCGATATTTAAAACTTTTGGAAAGTAAAATGATTAAATGACTTAAAACTTAAAGCGTGACGAGAATTTAAATTGACAAAGTATAAAAACATAAACTAAAAATTAAACAAGATAAAAACATGGAAAATAACCCCCAATCGGAATATATTCCGATCTTACCTTGATCGGAATACTCAACCCTCCAATCGGAATGTGATCCTACCTCCAAATCGGAATATCGAAAAACCCTCGTTCGGAATAACTGTCACTTACACACGATCGGAATGTGCTTGATACCCTAGATCAGAATAGCTTACCTTTGATCGGAATGTCGAGAAGACTCTGGTCGGAATGTTGATCGGAACTACAATCGGAATGTGTCACTCACTCTGATCGGAATAACCAAAACGAACACCTCAATCGGAATGAGGGAAGGAGCACCAGATCGGAATAATGGATAAACCACCAATCGGAATACTCAAAACCCCCACTGATCGGAATACCAAAGTCCTCAGATTGGAATGTTATAAACCCTTTTCCGACCAAGCCTAGGAGCTCTGGTCGGAATGTATATCCCTTTTCCGATTTACCAGATCGGAAAATGGAGGAAAAAGTACAAAATAAGCTACACAAATAAGCTATGATTCTAATAAGCACAAGACTAAATCCCTAGGGTAAACCGTATGAAAACAAGATAATAAACTGAAATTTAACAACTTTTAAAACACGAAATGAATAAGCTTTAAGAAAAACAACTTTTTATATGAAAATAACTTTTGTAAAAACTATAAAAACTTGAAAATAAACAAAATAAGCTATGAAAATAAATGGTTTAGAACAATCAAAAGCATAAAAAATCAAATCTTTAAACAAGTAAACAAGATAAAAAGCATATAAATCAAAGATTAAAGAAAGGTAGAATGAGATCAACAAGATAAGGTAAAGGTGCGAGAATTAAAAGAAACACTTACTTGAAATTAAATGGTAAATAAGGTGCAAGACATGTAATTAAAGGTGAAAGTAAATAAAAGTGCATAAAAGTAAAGATGGAAGAACTAATTGTCACGATTAGTCAACAAAAACAAATGAATGAAAATGGGAAGTATTTATAGGTGATTAGGGGGATGGTTAGAGGAAGCTTCCTCCCCTCCTTCCTTTCTTCTTAATTGCGCCCTTCAGTCCTTCCTTCTTAATCTTTTTGTTAATCTTGGAATTTGATGACTTTTGGCTCGGGATTTCTTTGGACTCTTCTCTTAATTCTTCGATAAATAAGACTTGAGTTCCTCGGCTTTAAGTAAACTTCCATCTTTTGAATTTTTCTTCGATAAATCTTTAGAATTGGTCTTGGACTTCCGTTCTTTTTGCACTCTTGCCTTCTTGACTTCGTCTTTCATCTTTTTCTTCAATAAAAGTCACTAAATGCCCGTGAATTCCCGTGTTTTCTCCACTTTTCACCTTTTCGTCCTAAATCACAACAAAAGCACAAACCACGCAAAATTCCGACATAAAAGACATAAAATACACGTTTTGGTCCGGTTATTATTGTAATTAAGTGGTAGAAAAGATGGGTGTTTTCACACCTATCAAATCCCCTACACTTGACCATTGCAATGTCCTCATGCAATGCATTAGTTACAAAGCACGTTTACATTTTTCATCATAATCAATCCACTTTGGCCTTTATTAAAGAGATAGAAAATTATAAACATTAAAAGTAAAGAAATCAAAAAGCATACCTTGGGTTTTGGAAATGTTGTGAATGATCATCATCCTCAAGTTTTCACTTTCTCCAAACCAAGCTTAAAAACGAGATCATTGTTATTATAAGTTAGCAGACTAACACGAACTCATGTGGGCCAATTATTCACTTAGACTACCTTATTCCTAGGTGTATCTCTTATATTTTATTATTGTCTAGAATGATCACGAGGATGCATTGTTTGACTTATTTCGATAGTTATTTAGTCTGAAAATAAAGTGAACGATTTAATCAATAATTAGCTAAAGGACAAAATCTTTTAAAACTGCTTCTCGGGACCTCATAAAGTTCATATCTTGGCATAACTCGCTTCGCGATTTGAGACCTTTCTCGGACCGATATTTGGCAGCGACTTCATACTTCAAACCTTGAGAGACGTTCATGAAATTATGGTCTTCTCTTCATAATGGAATTTCTTCACTTGAAGTTTTGAGAGATTCATACTTGGACCACGACTTCTTCATTTTTCTCCAATCTTTGTTTTGGATTTTGATATACAACGATCCGCCTCCTTTTATGACTTGGATCGATTTATCCTCATACCTTGTTAGGGTCTTTTCGGATACACTTCTCCATGACTTTTGGGGAGTTTTTGCTTTTCGTCGTGTGTCTCGATCCTTCATATTGATTTTCGATAAATGATTCTTCACATCACTCTGGATCTTTAGCAACAAAATATAGCCCTCATGCCTTGTTAGGGCCTTTTTGGACTCGCCAATCTTCGCATCCCGCTTCAATAAGTTATGCCTTGGCTATGAACTCTAATCCATACCGAGCAACTTTTAAACGATCTTGGGCTAGAAGCTAAGTAACTTTTCAAATCGTACAACTTTATTTATTAGCAGATAAATTTATTAGCAAGCGATGGGAGAATAGGCTTATAATTAACTCACATAAATTCACGAAAGAATACCAAACTTATAATTGACTCTATCATCTCTCGTTCTCCACAGTTTAAAATCTCAAAGAATGAGACTCGTGGATGCTTAGCCTATTAAGTTAAAGTTTTGGGTTTTCGAGTCGCCTATAGGATCTTGCAAATTCTTAGACTTTTTTTAAGTTTAGAAATCGCGTTTTAAAGTTCCCTTGATAAACGAATCTCTAGGATCAGTTATAGGAACTTGCGAAAAGTTCTAGTTCTTAACCCGTGAGAGTTAAGACTTTCGCGTTTTATAGCTCCCTATATAAAAGCCTAGCAAAACTTGACTTAAACACGTTAAGGATACTAGCTAGAGTAACTTAGATAAGTAAACTCGGGTTGAGTCAAAAGATTCACAACGTTAGAAAATAAAAACCACTTATTTAAACATTTATTCTAATAAGGAAAGAAAATAACTATGCAAAGGGCAAAACTAATAGGCCAAAATAGATCAAAAATTTTGAAAAATGTCGAAAAATTGATTTTCCGGTTAAAATGAGGACAAATACAAGGAAAAGAGCCACTTAACTTCGATAGAAGTCCCCCTACACTTAACATAAACATTGTCCTCAATGTTTAAGCATGTGGGAGTAAACTCCCCTACACTTAGGACATTGTGCACTTTGTTTAAATCTCGCTAAGGGAAAGGACAACTAAAGAGATTCCTATTTTAATATTGAGAAAATATAAAATAGTGAATCGAAAAGAGTTTAGGATAGAACCGGGAAAATGGAACACGCAATCACGGGTCGTCAAGAATCATCAAGAGTGGATCATTGAAGCTCGAATCCCTGATTAAGAGAGAGAAGAGCAAACACCGACGGGTCTCCCCCTACACTTATGATAAAGAAAGCGAAAAGATAGATGCATGGGTTGCCTCCCAAGAAGCGCTTGATTTTTGTTAACCGAGTCATTAGCCTGACTCGATCTTGATCATCAACGGAAGAAGTATGAAACATATCCACCAGGATCAAAGACATAGTTTTCGTCCATCAATAAGCACAAGCTTAAGGCGAACAAGGCAAGCTAAAGAAGAGTAGGCAGGGTTCCCTTAAGCAGTGATGGAGCACGGTGGAAGCAATGTTGAAGTGGTGCGAGCATGTATTCAATAATTCCAAAGATATTTCCTTTTATTTCATCAGGTGGATACTGAGATGGCTGCAAAATATCTATACCGGGATCGAACACCTTTCCCTTTAGGGGAAAATAGCACTCAGGCTCAGTAGAATGGGAAGAAGAGCCGCGAAGAAGCACAACCTCGTCCTCTGAAGGGGGACAAAGAGGTGTTAAATCATATGTGCTGCGGATATTGGTATCGACCGGTTTCTTCTCCTTTGAAAGAATGTGCTTCAAATCCAAAGTAGGATCAAGACGATAATCTTCAAAATCATAAGGAGGAGCACCACTCTCATGAGGGAAGTAAGTGTTGAGAAATTCAGAGAAGTCTTCCTCAAATGAGTAATCGTCCAAAGTAGGATCGAGTGATGGCGGAGGATCTTCATCATGTGAAGAATCGCTCGAAAGAGTATCAGCCTCATCAAAATCATCATACGTGGGCAGATCGGGATACTCAGAAGTAAGGTCATCATAATCATCCGAATCTGAGCTAGAATCATCATCATAAGCATCAAAGACCGGTGGAGAATCATAAATGGGAGAAGCGTCCAAAGTGGAGCGAGAATCATCCATATCATCTTGAAAAAGTGGATTATCGATGCAAGAGTCGAATAGAGGATTGTCGTAGACGGTAAAGTCATCGAGCACATTAATCATATTCACTGATTCGCGGCCTCCAAAGGTTGTACTAGTAAGCTTCCCCATTTTGAAAACTTGTGCATCATCCCTGATTCTTAAGATTAACTCACCTTCGGCCACATCTACTAAAGCTCGTCCGGTCCTCAAGAATGGTCGACCAAGTATTAAAGGAATACGAGGGTCCATTTCATAATCAACTACGACAAAATCGACCGGGAAAGTAAATGTGCCAACTTTAATGAACACATCTTCGGCTATACCAACGGGGTAAGCGAGAGTGCGATTAGCAAGCTCAAGAGTCATCTTTGTTGGAGTGAGGTCGGGCAATAATAGTGTTTTCCAAACACTCAATGGCATCAAATTAATACTAGCCCCGAGATCAGCAAGGGCAGTAAATTCTTCGGTTTTGTTGAACACGCAAGGCAACACAAAACGACCGGGATCTCCAAGCTTTTCCGGAAGTTCTTTAAGAATAACTGTAGAGCATTTTTCATTTAAGCGTGTGTTGGCGAGTTCAATCAGCTTCTTCTTCTTGTTAAGCAATTCCCTAAATGCTTTAACAAATTTGGGCATGTGGACAAGTGCTTCAAGAAAGCTAATGTTGAAGTTCATTTGAGAAATCATCTTCACATAGCGTGTCACGTTGGAGTCCTCCTTAGTTAGCATTTTGGTCTTGCCTAAACGAGAGGGATAAGGGATATTGGGTTTGGGTGGTGAAGGTGCAGGTGTAGGTAAAGGTTGAGATTTTGAAGGGTCATTCGTGGGAACTTCATCACGTCGAGGCGGAGACGGTAATGGTGCACTAATACTAGGTGTAGGAGGAGTAGGGACACATGGTGGTGGAGGAGGTGTAGATGACGGTGGTGGGATTTGTGGTCCTACTATGGTGGCTCCACTACGAGTAGTAATAGCACTCACATTGGCTCGCGGATTAGTGACGGTGTTTGAAGGTAGAGAACTCGAAGAAGAAGAAGGTTGAGCGGCAGGCAAGAAACTAGCAAGCATATTCTTCAAATCATTGGTTTGATTGCTGAAGGAGGATTGAATATTATCTCGAAGCTCGGATCTTATCTCATTTCCTTGCTTGGTAATATCTCCTTTAAGATTGATAATTTGGCTCTGCAAATTCTTGATTTGCTCACCTTGGGTTCTCATGATGGCCTCAACATCCGGATTACTGGGTGGGGTTTGTTGGGCGGGTGGGTGATAAGGATTAGAAGCTCTTGGTGGGATTTGGTTGCTTCTAGTGTAGTTGTTGGCGGGGTTTTGGTTTTGAGGAGAAAAACCGGGTGAAAGGTAGTTGTTGGACCGGTAGCTCAGCAAATTTCTATCCCCTTGAGGTCGAGCTTGGTAATTTTCCGATGAATAATTACCATAAGCTGCATACACATTTTCCGGATTTCCTTGAGTCGAAGGACAATCGCTGTATGAGTGAGGACCGCCGCATGTTTCACAAGGAGTAGTAACAACTTTAACTTGTTGTTGTTGTTGTTGGTTTGAAGCTAAGAGTTGCATACTTCTGCTCATTTCAGTCAGCACACGGGTGAGTTCGGTCATATCAGGGTTTGCTGAAGTGGAGGAAACATTGACTCTCGGATTGTTCCTTGAAGAAGCAGAGGAATCCCAGTTTTTGTGGTGAGTAGTCATGTTCTCAATTAACTCTCTACACTCCTCGGGTCTCCTTTTCATGAATGTGCCACCGGCGGCTGCATTGATCGTATCACGATCTCGAAAAGTCAAACCATTGTAGAAAGTGTCTATTAAGGTCACAGGGAGCATGTTGTGGTTTGGACATCTATCGATCAAGACATTATATCTCTCCCAAGCATCAAAAAGAGATTCATCGGGATCTTGCATGAAACCGCTGATTTGATTGCGAAGGCTCGTGACCATGGATGGTGGAAAGTAGCGCGACTAAAAGCGTTGAGTCATGTCATCCCAAGTGTGAATAGAATTCTTCGGGAGACGATCAAACCATTTCTCGGCATGATGTAATAAAGTATGTGGAAAGAGTTGTAGGCGAAGTTCATCCATTGTGGCACCAGCCAATTTCATGCTTTGGGTGATTGTAATGAACTTGTCGAGGTGTTTGTTGGCATCATCATCAGGCATTCCTCTAAAAGGATTTGTTTGCACTTGCTGAATCATGTGGTGCTTCAACGAAAACTCAGGAGCGTTGATTTGCATCGGCGCAATCGGTCCTCCTCGTCCAAACATTGTAGGTTGACAAAGCTCTTCCATTGTCCGAAGATCGTGATGTGGAAGAACATTGTTGTTATTATTAGGGTGCGGTGGATTATTGTTATTAACACCAGACATAGCTAAATCTTCTTGAGTTTCGGGCTCTTGGTAATTAGAAGATCTAGTACGCATACACCTGAAAATGCAAAAGAAAAAGAAACCAAACACAAAGACAATATATATACACAATAAAGATAAAATCTTTTTGGATTTTTGAAATTTTTAATTTTTATGTATTTTTATCCATTTTTTTTTATGCAAGAAAAATAACGCTCACAAGTGAACGGATCCCAAAAAGCAACGCGTCTCTCACAGAAAACCGTTAATCTTTACGAAAAGAGCCGGCAGCGGCGCCATTTAATACAAGGCTTTTGGCCCGTATAAAAATTTATCGTTTTCGTGTTGGTCTAATCGAATTGATCTAAGTTCTCTATGTGACTCAGTTTTATTTTGGTGGAACAAAAGTGTCGTTGTTGTAGTATATTTAAAGTGCAAAACAATTAAAATTAAATGTGCGTTAATTAAATCTAAACTAATTAAAAATAAAAGGTGCGATATTTAAAACTTTTGGAAAGTAAAATGATTAAATGACTTAAAACTAAAAGCGTGACGAGAATTTAAATTGACAAAGTATAAAAACATAAACTAAAAATTAAACAAGATAAAAACATGGAAAATAACCCCCAATCGGAATATATTCCGATCTTACCTTGATCGGAATACTCAACCCTCCAATCGGAATGTGATCCTACCTCCAAATCGGAATATCGAAAAACCCTCGATCGGAATAACTGTCACTTACACACGATCGGAATGTGCTTGATACCCTAGATCGGAATAGCTTACCTTTGATCGGAATGTCGAGAAGACTCTGGTCGGAATGTTGATCGGAACTACAATCGGAATGTGTCACTCACTCTGATCGGAATAACCAAAACGAACACCTCAATCGGAATGAGGGAAGGAGCACCAGATCGGAATAATGGATAAACCACCAATCAGAATACTCAAAACCCCTACTGATCGGAATACCAAAGTCCTCAGATTGGAATGTTATAAACCCTTTTCCGACCAAGCCTAGGAGCTCTGGTCGGAATGTATATCCCTTTTCTGATTTACCAGATCGGAAAATGGAGGAAAAAGTACAAAATAAGCTACACAAATAAGCTATGATTCTAATAAGCACAAGACTAAATCCCTAGGGTAAACCGTATGAAAACAAGCTAATAAACTGAAATTTAACAACTTTTAAAACACGAAATGAATAAGCTTTAAGAAAAACAACTTTTTATACGAAAATAACTTTTGTAGAAACTATAAAAACTTGAAAATAAACAAAATAAGCTATGAAAATAAATGGTTTAGAACAATCAAAAGCATAAAAATCAAAGCTTTAAACAAGTAAACAAGATAAAAAGCATATAAATCCAAGATTAAAGAAAGGTAGAATGAGATCAACAAGATAAGGTAAAGGTGCGAGAATTAAAAGAAACACTTACTTGAAATTAAATGGTAAATAAGGTGCAAGACATGTAATTAAAGGTGCAAGTAAATAAAAGTGCATAAAAGTAAAGGTGGAAGAACTAATTGTCACGATTAGTCAGCAAGAACAAATGAATGAAAGTGGGAAGTATTTATAGGTGATTAGGGGGATGGTTAGAGGAAGCTTCCTCCCCTCCTTCCTTTCTTTTTAATTGCGCCCTTCAGTCCTTCCTTCTTAATCTTTTTGTTAATCTTGGAATTTGATGACTTTTGGCTCGGGATTTCTTTGGACTCGTCTCTTAATTCTTAGATAAATAAGACTTGAGTTCCTCGGCTTTAAGTAAACTTCCGTCTTTTGACTTTTTCTTCGATAAATCTTCAGAATTGGTCTTGGACTTCCGTTCTTTTTGCACTCTTGCCTTCTTGACTTCGTCTTTCATCTTTTTCTTCAATAAAAGTCCGTAAATGCCCGTGAATTCTCGTGTTTTCTCCACTTTTCACCTTTTCGTCCTAAATCACAACAAAAACACAAACCACGCATAATTCCGACATAAAAGACATAAAATACACGTTTTGATCCGGTTATTATTGTAATTAAGTGGTAGAAAAGATGGGTGTTTTCACACCTATCAGTTGCCACGTATTTTTAGCATGTGTTACTAAAAAGCAGACGGAAGAAAAACGGTTGGAAGATGTACCTATCGTACGGGATTTTCCGGAAGTCTTTCCTGAAGATTTGCCTGGATTACCGCCGGCTAGACAAGTTGAATTCCAGATCGATTTAATACCGGGAGCTGCACCTGTTGCTCGAGCGCCTTACCATTTAGCACCGTCGGAATTGCAAGAACTAGCGACGCAACTACAAGAGTTGACTGATAAAGGATTCATAATTCCGAGTTCTTCACCCTGGGGAGCTCCAGTCTTATTTGTAAAGAAGAAGGGTGGAAGTTTTCGGATGTGTATCGACTATCGTGAGTTGAACAAACTTACCATCAAGAACCGTTATCCGTTACCTAGGATCGATGATCTGTTTGATCAGTTGCAAGGATCGAGCGTATACTCGAAGATTGACCTTAGGTCTGGTTATCACCAATTAAGAGTCCGTGAGGAAGATGTTGCAAAGACTGCTTTTAGGACTAGGTATGGACACTATGAGTTCCAAGTGATGCCGTTCGGTTTGACAAATGCACCTGCTGTGTTTATGGACCTCATGAACCGGGTGTGTAAACCGTATTTGGACAAGTTTGTCATTGTGTTCATCGATGACTTACTGATTTACTCAAGGAATGAGAAGAAATATGAGGAAAATCTTAAGATAATATTGTAATTGCTTAAGAAGGAGGAATTGTACGCAAAGTTCTCGAAGTGTGATTTTTGGTTGCCAAGAGTACAAGTTCTAGGTCACGTTATAGATAGCAAGGGGATTCATGTTGATCCTGCCAAGATTGAATCAATTAGGAAGTGGGCTGCTCCTACGACACCGACTGAAATTCGCCAATTCTTAGGGCTCACCGGATACTACCGAAGGTTCATCGAGGGATTCTCGAAGATCGCGAAACCATTGACGAAGTTGACTCAAAAGAAGGTGAAATACGAATGGGGAGATAAGGAGGAATTAGCATTCCAGAAGTTGAAACAAATGTTGTGTAGTGCGCCTATTCTATCGTTACCAGAAGGATCAGAAGACTTTGTGGTCTACTGTGATGCATCGGCAAAAGGATTGGGAGCTGTGTTGATGCAGAGGAAGAAAGTTATCGCCTACGCGTCACGACAACTGAAAACACATGAGAAAAACTACACTACGCACGACTTGGAGCTAGGAGCGGTAGTATTTGCCTTGAAATTGTAGAGACACTACTTGTATGGAACCAAGTGTGTCGTCTATACCGATCACAAGAGTTTACAACATATTCTTGACCAGAAGGAACTGAACATGAGACAACGTCGATGGATCGAGTTGCTCAGCGATTATGACTGTGAAATCCGCTACCACCCTGGGAAGGCCAATGTAGTGGCGGATGCGCTAAGTAGAAAGGAACAACTGATGACACGTAGAGTTAGATCGTTAGCTATGGTTATCAATCCGAACTTACCTGTGCAAATTCGTGAAGCACAACCGAAGCTCTTAAGCCTGAACATGTTGAAGCTGAGAAATTAGGGGGAATGGTTACAAAGAAATTGGAGACTAGCACAAATGGAACGCTATGTCTGAATGGTAGAAGTTGGTTACCACGGTTTAGAGGACTAAGGGACGTGATTATGCACGAGTCGCATAAATCTAAGTATTCGATTCACCCAGGATCTGACAAAATGTATCAGGATATGAAGAAGCTATATTGGTGGCCAAATATGAAAGCTGAAATTGCTACGTATGTAGGGAAGTGTCTGACTTGTGCTAGAGTGAAAACAGAACACCAAAAACCATCTGGATTGTTGGTTCAACCTATAATTCCTATGTGGAAATGGGAAAACATAACCATGGATTTCATAACTAAGCTGCCTAAAACGACCAACGGATACGACACAATTTGGGTACTTGTGGATCGACTTACGAAATCTGCACACTTTTTGGCTATGAAGGAAGATGATTCAGTGGATAAGCTTACGAGACTTTATCTAAAGGAAGTAGTCACAAAACATGGGATACCGATCTCGATAATTTCTGATAGAGATGGTAGATTTACTTCGGAATTCTGGAAATCACTTCAGAAAGCGTTGGGTATGCAATTGGACATGAGTACTGCTTATCACCCGCAGACTGATGGACAGAGTGAGAGAACTATTCAAACACTGGAGGACATGTTGCGTGCTTGTGTGCTTGACTTTGGAAAGAAATGGGACAGACATTTGCCTCTAGTGGAATTCTCTTACAACAATAGTTATCATACCAGTATTAAGGCTGCACCGTTTGAAGCGTTGTATGGTCGTAAATGTCGCTCGCCTGTGTGTTGGAGTGAGGTTGGGGATAGTCAACTCACTGGCCCTGAACTCATCCGTGAAACGACTGAGAAGATTGTTCAAATCAAGAGCCGAATTCAAGCAGCTCGTGATCGTCAAAAGAGTTACGCCGATGTTCGACGTAAGCCTCTCGAATTTCAAGTGGGAGACAATGTGATGCTAAAAGTATCGCCTTGGAAAGGTGTGTTACGTTTTGGCAAGCGAGGAAAGTTGAACCCCCGTTATATTGGACCTTTCAAAATTCTGGCAAAGGTTGGAACCGTAGCCTAACGTCTCGAATTACCGCAAGCGTTGAGCCGCGTGCACAACACTTTTCATGTGTCGAACTTGAAGAAGTGCCTATCTGATGAGACACTCGTTATACCGTTGGAAGAACTTCGAATTGACGACAAGATGCAATTTGTCGAAGAACCTGTTGAAATCATGGACCGTGAGGTCAAACGATTGAAACAGAGTCGTATTCCTATCATCAAGGTGAGGTGGAATTCTAAACGTGGACCTGAATTCACTTGGGAGCGTGAGGATCAATTTCGCAAGAAATATCCGCAACTCTTTGACAACTCTAAAAACCGTGACACTCCTAAGCTTTGAGGACAAAGCTTCTCTATCAAGGGGATGATGTAACACCTGGTAATTTTCCCTACTTTGTAAAATGACTATTTTACCCTTTGACTTTTTATTTAGTCAACTATGTGATTTAACTGTGTTGGAACCGGGAAGTTATCCCGCGTTTTCTGAAAAACTGTTTGCTGACGAGTAATGGCCTGACTCTATGCTCAGTCATTATTCTGAACATTTTCTGTGAACCTGACCAAAGTGTTGAGACGGTCAATGAATTGACGATAATCCATGAGATTATTCGTTATCTGTGAATTATGTCCTTAACTGTTTAGTTTTTAACAGCGTGATCGAATTTTCGTGAGCAGCGTATTTAAATATTTCTGTATATGTTAATATATGCCTGTATTTTAGTATTTTTGCTATTTATAGTAATAAAACGTATTTACTGTGAATATTTAATTAACGTATCGCGTTTTCGTATTTTACGTCGTTTTTACGTTTAACCGTCGTTAGCGTGCATAAAATACTTTATAAATCATAAAATGTCAGTTTTCGTCGAAAAATCGTAAATTTAATATATTTCGTCAAATTTTTAAGTTTTACGTAATTTTTAACTTAACTATATACTTTTTGATATTTACCTAAAACTAACTAACCTTTTTACCTTAAACCTTTTAACTAGTTACCATAGTAAAATTTTTGAATAATTTACCCCCATATGGGACCCCCAAAACCGGCCATATTTCACCCCATGTGCATAATGCACCAACACTCCACTCTTTACCATATTAAGCTTACACTTACTTACACATCTTACATTTTTAACTTACTAACCAAAATGCACCTCAAATAATTCACTTATTCACTTCATTTCACTTCAAAAAAAAAACACACATACCTCTCCTTCTCTCTCAAAACACACGCCACACAAACACAAACATTTTCCACCATTGTTGATTTCTAAAAGCTTCATTTTAACAAGAATTAACACAAAACAAAATCACCCTAGAGTTTGTACAAGCCTAAAGAAGAATGGTCTTTCTTGGTTTATTGACATGAGTAGTTTTTGGGTTGAAGTTGTAGAGTAGAGTTCTTGTTGATTATTAGTGGGTTAGAGCGTAGATCGGGTCGTTGTGATTACGTAGAATCGTTACTCAAGGTTACTTCTTAAACCTTTTTTATCTTTTCATTTTCCATGCATAATCTTTATAGATCTATGCATGCATGTTACCCATCAAGTATTTTCTTGAAATAAAATGATAAAAACTATTCTGTTCATGAAATATTTTAAGATCTATGGAAATTATGTGTGGATCTATTAGATTCATACATGAAAATGGTTTAATTGAAAGATTTGTGAAAAATATAAGTATGTATATTTTGGATTTGTGAACTTGAAGTAAAATCTTTGATTTTGTTGGTGTTTATGAATAATTGGAGGGAACTAGTAGTGTTACTACTAGTGGCTACGCTTGAAAATGGTCGAAAACGAGTTTTTACGAAAAACATACAATCTGTCCGATTTTTATAAGAGGCGTAGAGGGTCGTAAAAATTGTTTTGACACTAGTTTACTTCGATATTATGAAAATATAAGTGAATACCTTCGTTTCGATATATTATGGGCTAAAACGGAGCTAAAATGAGTAAGATATGGTCGTTTAAATTTCGTTGTCGGAAAACTTAATTTTTGTGAAAAACACTATAAGTGGTTGCTGTCCAGATTTTTAAAGTGGTCGAAACGACATTTTCGAGTTAAACGGAGTTGTTTTAAGTGTCAAAATGGTTACTAAATGGTATGTATAAATGATGGACTCGTTTTGTGAAAGGGTATTAGCGCGAAATGTGAATACTTGATGTACCGTTAAAATTTTGAACGTTGGAAGAGGAAATTGATACTATTGCGGAAAATGACTTTTTGAAATATTGGCGATTGAGAAATTGTTGAAAATAGGGGTTCTAGGACGAGATTTGAGTACTTACTAAAAATGGCAAATTTTTACGTGACGCCGAAAGGCTGCCGAATTTTTGTTAGAAATCGTGTTGGAAAATTTATTAAGATAAATTTTGGTAAATTAAAATTTACGCCGAAAGATTGTCGAAATTTCGTCGAGTCAAAAATAAATATTTTTGCCTAAGTATATATATACTATAATGTTTATAACGATATAACATTTACAAGTCACGATTTTAACAACAAAATATATACTTGATTGATGAGTAACGTACGTGATGAACTATTGTGACTTATTTGCTAGCGCCTAAACTATAGTATTATATTTAGGTTGTTGCTAGAGTTGCTCGCTACTATTTGATCTTACTTGTGCGGTTTGAATCATTGCTTGAGGTGAGTTTATAGATCCCTATTAAACTGCTTTCTATGTTTAATGTTTTGGGATGTGATAAATGCTTTGATGCTTGCTTCTGGACGCAAGTAAAACTTGATTTCTGTGAACGTTTTGTGAATACTATTTATGAGATAGCTTAAGTTGCTTTAGCCATAGTCCCCACTATCGTGAATCGTTAGTTACTCTGCTGGTGTAAGCTCTATGTTACGGATAGATCTATTGAGGGTTGACAACCTCCACTCGGGCATTCTGACGCCGGACGAGTGTGTACCATTTGTATGAACGGAGTCATCTTGGCTAGGTATTCCATTGGGGAAAAATTTATGTATGCAATCTCTTGTATGCACTGGATCACTAGTTTCGATGACACGAGCTTAGCTATCATAAATATTGTGAACACCCAATTTATCCTACACTTGGCACTATATCTCCTATAGTTGCACGTGTACATGAAATGAAATCTGAAATTGAAATACTATGAACTTTTACTTGAAACCTATATTCTCACCAACTTTATGTTGACCCAATTTAGCATTTATCTCAGGTAATTGATGATGAGTTGTATCTGTTGTGAAGTACTTGGAGTCCGCATACATTTCTTGGCTATCTTCGGACATTTATTTACTTATGCTTTTGAACTATTATCTCGTTGATGTTTAAAACTTTTACATTCCGCTGCACTATCTTTTGAAACTGAGACCTTTTGTACTGTGATGCTTTTAATTTAAATTCAACGAGGTATTTTTATAAAACGTCTCATTTAGAGTCGTTCTCTTGTACCTTGAACTATGATACAATGACGTAACAACCCCCGAGCTTCACCGCTTCCGCATATCACATTTTGGGGTGTTATAGTAGAGAGTTAATGATATATGGGGTGGAATAAGCGAGTGAAAAGGACGCTTTTGCCCCTGTGGCAATATTACTTAACAATCAAATTTGGGGCCAGTTAAAGCGAGGGACAAACGGTGGATAAGGTTTCAAAGTTAAGGCCGAACGGTGAAACTTTTTTGGTTAAGGGACTAATGGCGTCAGTCAATGCAAACCATAAGGACGAATCATGTAATTTACTCTAATTTCAATAACTTTGAGCTAGGGTGTCGGTTGTTTAGGTTTGACCCACGAAAATAGAAAATTGAATCGAGTCGAATTTGATTTGAACTGAACCGAAAATAGAATTCGGTTTATGGGTCATAACCGAACTACATATTTGGTTTTCGGTTTAGATATGAGTTTGACACTCGGATTCGAAACCCAAACCAAATTCAATTCGGTTTTCAGTTCGGTTGAAATCTAGTTTGATTTGGTTTGACCCAAAAAAATTAATCAAAAAAATCGAACAACTCGAGAACCGAACCGAAAGACACCCCTACGTTGAGCTTAAAGTCTAGTTGAGCCCGATACTCGTGCCGATCATTACTTTTTTTCATACCATCAATATGTACTTACTGTAGAGCATCAGGCCCAGACCAAATCGAACCATGCCGAGACCGGACCAGATCGACGACCTGAATGGTCCGAAATTCAAAATCACACTGAAATGGTCTGGTCTAAATCGATTCATTTCTATTCTCTCCTGGATACGATCTCATCCTATAAATTGACGAGGTTTTTAGTCAGACCGAACTGGACCAGACCAGATCGATAACCGAAATGGTTTAAAACCTCGGACCGAAATTATCCGACTCGATTGAATTTGATTCAATGCAATTTTTCAATCCAAATCGATTTTAAGTCTACACTATTTAACCCTACTGTATAATATTAAAAATAACTCTCTCTATATCACCATATTTTAGTTTCTTTTCCATAAATAAATAATTTATTTAAATTTAAATTTTATTAACTCAAATAAAAACATAAAAATGCTAAAGAGATACAATTTAAATAAAAAACAATTTCAAAAATAAAAATACAACTTAATGACTTCACAATATAATGTCGAAGTTCTCATGAACATTCCTTTCTCGGAGTTTTTTTTTGTGTTTCCTTCGTTGTGTCTTGCATCGTTCAACTCAATTATGTTGAACATTTGTAGGCGGCTCGTACATATCAACTAGAGGTGGTAAAACTTGTCAATTTTGCTAATCATGTGCACTTTTTCGCTATTTTTAAAAAGTAGGGGGATTTTGCTCATCCATTGTTATTGATGAGCTCAATGGACATATGTAAGACATTAGATGGGCTCTAATGGGCGTACTAAAACACCAAATTGGTCACGCGACGAATGATTTATATTTAATGTTTTTTTTTCCGACTTTTAAACAAGAGTTATTTTTTATTTTTATATGCTTTTTCCCATTTTAGGATGCGCCCGTTTTAGCCTGCGCTCATTTAGGCAGCCGCCGTTTTGTCCGCCGCCCGTTTAGCGCGTCTCTTGTTTTGCCCTCTACCCGTGCCCAGCCGCCCCGCCCATTTTGCCAATATACTCACTAATATCAATTTTTCTTCTTTCAACATACTCTTTTAACGTGTTTACTTGAAATTGACTTATGAGTTGTTGAATAATTCCCCACCAACCTTGTAGGACCCCGAAAGCTCGTTCAATATCTTATCTATCACTTTCTCGAACTCTTATAAACTTCGTTTTGTTTTCATCAGTTACTATTGTAAACGATTTAACAAACACATACCATTGAGGATAAATTCCATCGCGTAAATAGTGACCTTGTTACTACGTTTCATGTTTACAACAAATGTCATACCATTGAGGATAAATTCCATCGCGTAAATAGTGACCTTGTTAGTACGTTTTCATGTTTACAAAAAACGGAGCCTCTGGAATTTCATCACCTAGTAGTTCATCAAATACTGGTGAATCATATAAAACATTAAGATCATTATTTGCCCTCATACCCCAAAATATGCATGGAAAATATATAAATAGGCAACGGCTTCGAGCTAGGGCTGAGCATCGGGCCAAAACCAACCCGACCCGAACCGAGTTATACCGAAACCGACTCAAGGCAAAAATCTAAACCGAAACCGAAACAAGTCGGTTCGGTTCAGTTGGAATCGGTTTCATTCGGGCCAACATTCGGTTCATACCGAAACGTACCGAAATGTGGATGTGTTTAAGTTAAAATCGTTTATATATTACTCCATATTTCTCATTCATATGTGTTTTATTATCATCCACATAAAGGGAGATATTTTGTCAACCTAGTTCCCGCTTCTCATCCACAAACCATCTCAGATCTCAAACCACAGCAGTAGCAACAAATTCAAGAAACAATCGAATCTCTTCTCACCTCTCTACCAGTTCGTGTTTGACATGAATGTCGAGTTCTACTTAGATCCAACACGAATTCGACTTGTCATCATTGATCATCTCTTCAATTCGTTTGTTCCAGAATTAGACACCATTCAAGAAATCAAATCCAACCTACCTAAGACCCGCACTTATGAGACCTTGATGCATGATCTTTGTCTTTGTGGTGATGATTTTATCAAGATATGTCGGGCTGAGAGATAAAAAAATGGTTGGCAAA
This sequence comes from Glebionis coronaria, assembly GCA_025667525.1. Classification (NCBI taxonomy): domain Eukaryota; kingdom Viridiplantae; phylum Streptophyta; class Magnoliopsida; order Asterales; family Asteraceae; genus Glebionis; species Glebionis coronaria. Next base: position 500,214,708 of record CM046877.1, read on the forward strand.
GAGATAAGAAAAAGGCTGGTAAAGAGATAAAGGAAAAAAAGAAGCTAACAGAGAGATAAGAGAAAACATGTGGCTGCCAAAATTATAGTAACAAATGAGTCGGTTAAATTCGGGTTATATCGGGCTATAGTCGGTTTTGTACCGACCTGACCCGAAACCGAAAATAACATTTTTGCCAACCGACTACCAAACCGATTAGCTCGGTATCAGGTTCGGTTTCGTCGGTTTTCTTGGTTTGGTCGGGCCGATTCAGTTTCAGTCGGGCCTGCTCACCCCTACTTCGAGCATTATTTTCGAGTATTTTTTATCACGCCTTTTTAATTGACCCTGTAAGGCCTTAGAACAATTTGCCATTCTCAATGCATACAATCAGTGCTTCCGAGTATACCTAGGAGCCCGTGTTTCACTTCGTGTAATTCATAAACATGAAGATGTCTTCTAATTTAGGCTTTCTTAAAAATTCTTCAACGTACAGTTCATATATGCATTTAGTAAAGTTCAATAAACACTCACGCGAACAATGTTCGACAACTTGATCGGGTGTTATGTCATACATCAATTGACGGATGGCGGATGTGCATTTCATATTAGCACTAAAACCTAAACGACCGGTTGCATCGTAACATTGTTTAAGGAAATAAAAGTGTGAGGGTAGTGGGTGAAGATTGTAATTGGTAACATCATGCGCAATTTTTAAAAAAGGGTATAACTAATTCGATACTTCTTCGAAAATTTTCTTTCGAATATTTTGATGGATTTCTTGCGTCGCCAAAGTAATGATTCTTAACAACTTTCTCTGTTGCTTCTCATTCTCGTGGTATGTATCATCTAGTAGAACCCAAACTACTCAAACCCTCGTCTTCTTCAACCTCTTCATATTTCTCACAATATTATAAATAATGTTAATCATTCATATCCTCTTTTATCGTACGCCTCATAAATTTTGAACAAATCATTAAAACCGAATTCTATAATATCTTTTTGTATAAGTATAAAAAACAGTGTTTATAGAAAAAGGAATGTGTATGGTATTTATATGGTATATGTGTATAAAACTCTAGATTTTAATGTCAAAAAATGGCCAAAAAAATCGCATTTCAAAAATAATACTTGTTTAGGAAACGCTATTATTTTTTAAAATTGTTTTAAAAAATTACGCGAAAACACGACAAAAAAGCAGCCCGAACTCACGTTTTCTCTTCGCTTTTCTAGGAAACGAGAGCTGGCGAGTACAACTCGACATACGAAAACGCAACCCTCAGTGCGGATTTCGCATTTTAGTGTGGCGTTTTCGCCTTAACGCTACCCATCACACATCATACCTAGACCTTTTAGTTTTACCTTTCAATAAACATTTTATATTAAAATTAATAAATAAACACAAGATTGAGTTTTGTGGCTGTATTTTAAAAACTAATCCTCAAATTCATTTCTTAAGCGTTGCGAAAAAATTTACAGTTCCATTTTTTCAAATTTTTAAAAAATGGATTCAAAGTAGAGATGGAACATTACAAAATCTAATGATCCATTTATTTGATAAGTATTACGGTTCAAATTCAAACTTATTATTCGTATCAAACAAACTCAAATTAATATATAATTTGACGAACACGTTCAAAGTCAAACGTCTAAATATGATCCAGATAATAATACTAACGACTAACTTATGCAATAAGAATTACAGTGCAAAATAAATTCCCAAATAACCCAATCGTAGGCCAGTCTTCAAACAAACGATCAAATAACACAGAACGAAGCAATGAACCAGAATGTATTCCAAACGACATATATTTTTCTTTTTAGTCAAGTTTCCCTAATTAAATACCATCATAAGAAATTCCTAAACATTTTATACCAAAAAAAAACATTTGATTATAATTCGATATCGGACATAATAGTGACAAAGCCAGGATTGTTAGCGTATGATTCTGGAAGATGACTCCGGAAGGTCTCCGGTCATGGCCGGACGCTTGACACTTAAGTAAGAGAAAAACGACAGCTTGACGTATATCCTGGGAGGAGCAAAGGTCTTATCCGGGAACTAGAGTATTATCCAGAGGTCCCAACTTTGGACCACCTCCACTTTAACATAAACCCAGGTTCCGTGCCCTCGTGTACAGTGCCTAGGGCTTATGGATGTGACCATTCCTTCTGGTTTGTCTTATCTAAGGGTATAAATACCCCTTCACATTTATATCATAAACCAATCTAATACATTCACATTTATACCTGCATTTATTCTTACATTCCAAGCCAAATTACCACTCTGGTATCACATACTTACTCTCACGCTTGATCTTGGCCTCGGGGTCAAACCTAGGATGAGGCTAACGTAAGTTGTTCATTCCTTTTAGGTCTCTTACACAGCTACACACATTATCTATACGTGATCGAGGCAAATTGGCATACGCTTAGACCCTCTGCAGAGTTTTGCTTCTACATTTGGCGCCTTCCGTGAGACCATACACGCGGTCTACCTAAAGCTTAACATGGCTGGTACGTCACATGGGTCTCCATCACATGAGTCACCCACCCCTGACGACACCTTAAGTGGAGAAGACAATGGTTCCCCTTCCCTGCAAGAACAAATCCTAGAGTGTATGAGTGTCCTCTGATCGTTGGCGAAGCGAAGTAATGAAGGAGGAAGGGACACCATGTCTCCTTTGAAATTGACGAAGAGGGCACTAAAAATCAGAAACCTACGAAGGAGATTGTGGACGAGTTGAAAAAGTCGTTCAAGGATGTTCTGACGTCTCTTTTACCATGAGTATTATTGAGTTCTCATCACCAAAACATCTACTCCTGACCACCATCAAGCTATACAACGGATCTACCGACCCAAACGAGCACATCACACGTTATGTTGGGGCGGCTAATTCTGGGGAATGGCTGATGCCATTGCGGTGTAAGTTGTTTTAACAAACCTTAGATGGGGCAACAACATGATGGTTTAAAAGGCTTACCCCGGGGAGCATAGACAACTGGGTGACCTAAAGAAGTTTTTTTGGATAGATTTGCTCTCTGGAGAAAGAGTCTAAATGACCCTATGGAAATCACTACCATCGTAAGAAAGGCTAATGAGTCGTTGGTAGTGTTCAATGAGAGATGGACAGACGAAGCAAGTTACATCCAAGGTGTGCCAGAAGTCATGAAGATATCCGCTTTCATCAATGGGGCTAAGTGTCCGGAGCTAGCCAGACGATTCTCGGATAACGTCCATTAGACGGTCGCTGAGATGATGAAAAGGGTGGATGACTTCATCAAGTCTGAAGAAGTATTCAAGAACACCGAATTTCCAAAAGGAAAAGGAGGATATAAAGGAAACAAGCTGGCAAAGGCAGATAAATACTTCTCGTCCGGTTCTTGATATCAAAATCGGAATGAAAGAAGAAATTAGTACAAATCAAAGACAAGTTATGCTCCGTATGTGCCTCTAAGCAGTCTGAATATCAGTCGGAGAACTCCTTATCAACGTCGCGGTTTAGAGTCGCTAACCAAATTTCCGAAGGAAAGTTTAGCAACAGAACTTCAACTACAACGTCCTCAACCCACACGAACTAAAGGCATAGTAAGGCCCAAAATCTTGATAAGTATTGTGACTATCATGGAGAGAAGGGCCATCCCACGAATGATTGCCATCAACTGAAAAATCAGTTAGAGGCCGCCTTGGAGTCTGGCAAGCTGAATCATCTGCTGAAAGACCTTTGGAACCATATCAATAATGGGGATAAGGAATAGGAAGTGGAAGCGAGGATTATAATGTGAAGCTGACCAACATGATCCGAAAACAACGACAGGAGCATGAAAAGAAAAGAAGTGTGACAAAGGGAGGTCGGATGGATAAATGCCCCAATTTCCTATCCCCCGGTAACGACACAAAGGAATCATATGAGCCTCTAGTCCTAGAAGCCAAAATAGAAGGATACTGGGTAAAGGGGGTTTCATGGACGAAGGCGCGACGATCTAAGTGATGTTTGAACACTGCTTTAGGAACCTTGACCTCACGATACAAAGAAGAATGGCTCAGTCATATGGAAAGGTCCTAGGTTTCTCTAGAAATAGGTCACACCACTTGGCAAGATAGAGGTGGAGGTTTCATTTGTCTCCCATGATCTAACCCAAAGAACTGTCATGAGTTTTATAGTGATTCAAGCTTCTTCTTCATATAACATCATATTGGGTCGAACTGGGCTCCGAGAACTTAGAAGTATACCTTCTACTATCCATGCTATGATGAAGTTCCACACCCCCTAACCGTATAGCCACTTTGGGATAATCAACGGGTGGAAAAAGAAAGAGAGGCAACCTTAGAATGCAAGGAAGATTGGAGCAGACTGACTGCTCGAGTATGGAAGGTTGATAGAGCAACAAAAGGTTAATGAAGGCCCCACTAATCTAGAGCATTTAATTTATATTGGGAAGTTGTTTACCAAGAAGTACATGCTGCAACTCATATATCTTCTAAGAAATAGCACTAATGTGTTTGAATATGATCCTTCTGATATGACGGTGTTCCCAGACGAATAATCAACAGGATGGTTTGAAAGGCTCACCCAGGGGAGCATACATTACTGGGGTGGCCTAAAGGAATTTTTAAATGCAAATGTCGCACTTAAACTATATTTACGTTTTAATCATACATAACGTTTTGTTAATGACAAAACATAAAACATATTTTTATGTTTGAATTATAAGCAACATATAAGTCTTTTAGATCCATGAACTTATATACTAAAATTTTGTAAAAAGTTTATACAACTTATATAAACTAAAAATGGAAAAATAAAATAGACCAAATCTTGACTTTGACCTTCTTATGTCAGATATACAAAGTCAAACCAAGCCACATATAATGCTTGCTTATGATCTTGGACAAACATTTATGAGGAAACAAAATTCAGACATGCCAGACCCCGGAGGACCCCTGAGTAAGGGGGCTGACGGGTTCCGTGCCTGTCTCATGTGTGCCTATAAATACCAAGCTTTGTCCAAGCTTAATCTTCACCCCTCTTCTTTATCTCTTCCCTCTGTTATCTTTACACATATACTAACTCTCTAATCTCTCTTGTCTATTCTATTCTTACTAGTGATTTAGATGTTTGTGCATTTCAAGATCGGTTACAAGAAATCTCTATTCTACATCAAGGTTTCATTTTGTGTGAATGTGTTAAGTGTTACCTATAGAATCACCATTATTGTACCCATTCTTCTATCTACTTGTATGATAGTGTGGTTGGTGTTGTAAACCACAAGCGTATAGTGAATAAGGCGTTGTTGTACCTTTGTAAAGAACACGACATCTTAGCTTAGGTGTCGTTAAAGATTGTAAGCTTATGTGTGAAGCTTTCTACACCGGTGTAAAGGAGATTCATTTACTAGTGAAGTAGAACTCTCGAGTGGATACTCGAGGAGTGGAAGTAGGGGCAAGATAAGTGAGATCTTATTAGGCCGAACCACTATAATCATTGTGAATTGTGGTTTGTTTCTTATTACTTCAAGTCTATTACTTTGCTAATTTATAATTCATCTATATCCATTCACGATCATGAATTTTTTTTCAAAGTAATTAAAACTAATCGGTAAAAACTATTCAACCCCCCCTAATCTTCTAGTTTTCTACAATTGGCATCAAGAGCTACGCACTCAAGATCTTTAAAGTATATTGTACTTTAAACCTTGAATCGATCCAAGGATTCTGAAAATTATAAAGAATGGCAATATATGCAAAGACTACCACTCTTTGAAACTGGCTGTTTTATTTATTAGAAAAATCGTTTTGAAACTTATGTGAAGTTTAAGGATATAGACCTTCGGTATATAATTATTGAAGTTGATTATGCACCAACGGTTAGAAATGTCACCACTAACCAATTTGAGTCAGTTCCACGCGAAAAGAAAACTCATGATGGATGAGACTGCAATTATACATAGTCTCATCATCCAAATACATAGTCTAATCGTCCAAATCTGGCTTAAAATGCTTAAAATATCATTAAAATACCCCAAAATATGCATGTGTTTGTTCATTGTGTATTTTAGGTACGAATATCATGAAATCAACAAAAGATCACAAGAATCAAGCAAAAACGAACATGGGAAACGAAACCGCACAAAGAACCGGACCCGAATCATGAATTTCCAAAAATACCCTTGAAGTTTTGAAGATTGTCAACTTTGGTCCCTTAACTTTGAAGATTTGTCACAAATGCCCCCTCCATTATTCATTTGTACAAGATTTATCCTTGAAGATTGAAGACATGTCAATATAAGCCCTTGAAGAATCACAATATTGCATTTATAGTCCTTGTTCCATTATTTATCAAGTGAAAGGACTAAATACGTAATTATGCCAAAGATATTTGTGAAGGAAATGGGATTTATGGCTGCAAAACTTAATATGAAGATTCTTGGGAATTATGGGGACTAAACATGGCAGACAATCAAACTCATCACCACCAACCAACTTCTGCCATGTCACCCACTTACTCCCTTCCACCAACCATAGTACACCACATCATCCCTCCTTGCCCAATCACCAATCCAGTCACACCCCACTATCCTAAAAACCGGTTATATTAATATTTCCTTCAAATTAATATTAACTAACCTATTTCCCTCCTAAAAACGCTTACTGTACCAATCATCATCTTAATCCCCAATATATGAACATCATAAACCATAATTGGGTTTTTCCTAATCACCAAAAATAAAAAAACCAAACTCTCCAGAACCATGATTACGACCACCCTTAACCAAACCCACCCCTCAAAACTATACCCCGTGACCCCATGTGGACCCCACATGTCCCCTGTCACCTCCAAAAATGGCATAAAGAGAATCTTCAGAAAATCAACGTTCCCAAAGGCATTCCTTGGTCACAAAGTTTGTATAAACGCTCAAGATGGATCAAGAACAACTGGATTTATCAAGGACATCACATGAGGACTTTGACCAAGTTTGAAATTAAAAAACCAAAGGGGAAAACTTGGAATTCCTAGCTGCTAGGGTTTTGTATTCTAGATTATTCTATGTTTATGTATAAATATAGGGTGCATGTACCCTATATTCTCGTTCCAGAATTCTTGTAAACCCCATTTTTTTAATAGTTAAAGTGAAATTTTGGGCCTTGCAATATTTTGAGTTCCAAGGAGTTTATTAGAGTTCCATTTTCAGTTTTATGCAAGTTTGAATCCATAGTTTACCAAAATCTGTTTTCTTCAAAATATTTTTGTTGCGAAAATTTTTGGGACCCAATCTGGTATGTTTTTATTATGGTATTTTGGTTTTGACACAATCAAAATATTGTAAGAAGCATAAAAGATTGTTCTTTTTTTGTATATCATTAGTGTGCTTTTATAAAAGTTGTTATTTCAACATTTTTGTTAGAACAATCTCTTTCTTGTTTTTTACTGCTTACTATTCATATTAAGCTAACTATAAGCTTCCTAACAAAAGCTTATAGCTAGCTTAATTGAGCTTGGATTTGTCTTTGGTTCATCAGGTTCAAGAAGGCATCAATCTTTCCTCTTAGTTCTTGTTGAAGAATTTTTTTGAAGATCATTTAGTTTAGTCACTATAGCACAACAGCTTATCCATAAGCTTTTAGCTCTAGATAAGCTGTTGAGGAAGATGGCATCAGCCATCCACTTGGCTTGGATGTAAGCCAAGTAGGTAAGGCTTGAACCCTTTTTTTACAATTTTCTATGGTTATTGCATATGAATATTTGGCTGTTATTTTCTTTGTGAAGTTTGTAATTTGTTCATTTTGTATCAATTGTTATGCATGTTTAATGTAGGTTTACATGAGTTTGAATTGTTTGGATAATAATCTCTTTGGAAAATTTATTAGTCAGCTTTTTAAGGGGTGTTTGGGTTTGGGTATTAACTGATTTGGGTGACACAAGGTAAGTTATAACCAGCTTAATTACACTCTATAAGGTTGTGGTAGGTTAAATCAGTATTTGGTTCTAAGTTTGGTATGTTAGAAATGAAAATTGCATGTTAAAATTTGCATAAATCTACCAGTTAATCAGTAGGTCTTATTTAGAGTTAATTCTTGTTCTTTTGTTCTATAATCTTGGTAACTGTTAGTGTTAGTGTTATTCTCGGGCTTTGTGTTGGTTAGTTGAGATTTGGTGGTGATTTGAGTAAGTTTTGACCAATCAAAACTCACCAAAAGACCAAGTAGTTCAGCAAATTGCTTAGACCACCCTTTTTGTTAATCAGTAACTTTAATTTGCTCTATTGTGTGATTTTGAGTGTTGGACTTTGGTGTTTTTGTGCTTAAAATGACTCCGTACACTCCACTGAGTGTAGGGGTGCCCTTGGTTCCAAACAATACCAACAGAATAGCTCTAAATCGTCCAAAGTTTGTTTACTGAGGTCAAGCAGTAGGAAGAAACTACCCACTAATAGTTCTATCTTTCCCACTGCTGGGGTAAAAGACAAACAGACCAAAGGGTCATTGTCAGATTTTAGTTTTTTTTTTCTTCAGTGAGCTTTTTTTTAGCGTTTTCTAGTTTTTCAATTGTTCCCATGTTTTATTATTTATTTTAAGATTTTTAAAATAGTTTAGTTTTATTTTATTGTTCATTTTATTATTTTTAGCATTATTTTCATTTTAATTAGTTTTAAATATTTTGTCTTTTGTCTTTTAGTGCCAAAAAGTAATATTTTTAAGTTTTTCAAATTTCATAGTTTCGATAAAATATTTTAAGATTTTTAAAATAAAATTTTCACTGTTCACTTTATTTAATTATTTTTTTAGAATTAATTTAGGGTTTAATTAGTTTTTTAATCAAACTGTTTTGTCTTATTAGGATAAAAATTACTTTTTTCAACTTTTTCTATTTTTCTACTGTTTAGTTAAGTAAAATAGGATTTTTTGAAAAAAGTAAAATTAATTATAGCATTGTTTTATTATTTTTAATCATTATTTTATACTAAAAAGTGTTTTTAGCAATTAAAAAATAGAAAAATAGTTTCTAAAATTTATGAAAATTACTTTTTAGTGTTTAAATAATATAAGTGAGGTATTTGTTTGATAAAATAACATTTTGGGCTTTTTTTAATTATATTTAATTTTAGGGCTTTAATTAGCATTTAAAATTGAATATTTAATTAATAAAAGGTTTTAAAATTTATTTATTGAATTTTTAATCTTACTTATATTATTTTAAACTTAGTTTTAATTTTTAATTTGTTTTTAGCTTAAAGTTTTAATTTCGTCGCGTTTTACGTATTTACGTCATCGTTTTTATGTTTTACGTCGTAGTGTAATCGTAGTGTAACTCGTCTTTAATTTTCTCTTCTCAAAACCAAAAACGACACTAATCCAAACACTGGTTTTTATATAATTGCCATTAAACACATTAAATCGTAACGCTTAATACTTTCCGGCTTATACTCTCTTTTTTCTAAAAGAGGTGTAATTTTACTACAATCATTTTGATGCCGCTGCCGGGGAGGAGGTTTGTTTTGAGTGCCATTATACATATCGTGTTTGTGTGAGTAGTGCGTTTTTGCTTTTCAATTTTTGGAAAGTGTAAATATCGTACATACTCATTTTTGTTAATTTTTTATACTATATTATAATATCCAAATAAATATTGTTTAGTTTTCCTAAATTAAACACACAACAATCTTTTAATATATTGTAGATATAATCGTTTTTGTTTTTCTTGTGAATGTTATTAATATATTGTATTTACGTATCACAATAAATATGCAATATCTCCAAAAGCGTGAAAACGCAACCTTAATTGGGATTTCATGACTCAATTATTGTACTCGAATCCAAAGCAAAAATCAAAAGGCAAAATAGATAAACACTTTCGTGAGGCTTAATTTTGATTAACACAAACTATAAGGTGGGTATAAGGCGGTTGTATTTCACGACCTAAAGGAAAAAGGCTCTTAAGTGCTTAGCGCCGCCTCGTTTCCTCCGCTTGCTTGTGCGTGTTTTGAGAAAGAGGGCTAATCGAGGGTTTGCCAACCAAAGCATTATCTACGTATACTATATTTGCTTGTTTTTCAAGATTAAACCCTCTTGAACGTTTTGGTGTTCCACCAACGTTCTAAAGTCATCGAAGGCGTTCACTCCACGTGATCGTTTTCATTCCTTGAGGCTCCTTTAATCGAGAAATTGATTCGAGGAGAGATTTGTAGATTTGAGTCTACGTAATACATCAAAATCCAAAAAAATTAAAAAAAAATCAAAAACCAAAAAAAATTGAAAAACGTTAAAAAACCCCAAAAAAGAATCTTCTTTGCTACCCCTCATTCTACGTTTAGTGCATGCGCACTCGATCGAAGGGTTATTCTAATTCTAGCGATGTTTCGAATCGACGTAATCGTAATCAAAGGAATCGACGATGTAGATGAAATTTAGAAACCGACGTTCCTAATATCGTTGACGAGACCTTAGACGAGATGGCCGACAATCGTTCGATGATGGAATTTCTCCAAGCTCCCACCGAGGGTTATGGAGATGTGATCGTAATTCCCGCTATCGAAGCAGATAATTTTGAGATTAAGAGCGGAATGCTTTCGTTGATACAAGCTATGAAGTTTCGAGGTCGTGAAGTGGATAATCCTCACGATCACATTCGAAATTTTTTGTCTTTTGGCCACGAGCAAGTTTAAGAACGTCGACACCGATGTCGTCAAGCTTATGCTTTTTCCGTGCTCGCTCGATGGTGCCGCCAAGGATTGGTACGAGAAAGAGCCACCTAATTCCATAATTACGTGGAAGGATCTCGTTTCCAAATTCGTTAATCATTTTTCCCACCGTCTAAGACGACGTTTTTCAAAAACGAGATTACGAGATTTGAACAAAAACCGAATGAATCGTTTAGAGACGCGTGGGATCGTTTTAAGGAATTGCTTAGGCAATGTCCTCACCATGGAATTTCCGAGTTACACCAAATCGACACGTTTTATAACGGTCTTAATTTTCAAGAACAAGATTCATTAAATTCCGCTGCCGGTGGCAACTTTTTGTGTAAAACTCCGAAAGACGCATTAACGATTATCGAAAACTGATCCAAGGTTTACCAACTCTGCAACGCACCGAGTGTTGCCAATGTCACCAATGTTAGTAATGCTAATCGCGACATTGAGAGGGTTGATGCGGAAGTCGACAAGTTTACGAATGTGTTTACGTCTTTTCTCATTGAGATGCAAAAGAAAGACGCTCCCGCTACGGTGAAAGCGGTTGAGGCTTCGTGTACGTTGTGTGGTGGACCTCATAGTTATTACGAGTGTGCGGCTACGTATGACCAAACGTCGAGTGTAAACGCGTTAAACAACAATTTTCAAAATCAAAACAACGCGGGTCCATCACAAGGCAATTATAACCAAGGCAACAATTTTTCGAATCAGAATCGTAACAATTTTCAAGGAAATAATCAACAAGGAAAATTTTCGAATCAAGGTTATAATCAAAGTCGTAATTTGAGTTGGCAAAATCGAGATAACAATAACAACCAAAACTCGAATTTTCAAAGAAATAGTCAAAACCAAGGGAAATTTCATTCAAATCAAAATAGTTCATCAAACGATTTTCAAAATTATATGAAAACGAATGAGGCTAATATGAGACGATTAGAGGGAGAAATTGGTACTTTGAAAAACGACTTTTCCAACACATTGAAAAATCAAAACACTAAGATTGAACAAGGACAATAGACATTAAAAAGATGTTTTCGGCCATTATGAACAAGTCCTCAGGTGCGTCATCAAGTTCGTTACCTAGTGACACCGTTGCAAATCCGAAGGAACAATGTAAATCCGCCTCGTCAATTGGAAAAAGTCGTGTGATTACCCCTAACCTTGATGGATTTAGAGTTGTTACTTCATCTCAACCCTCGACTTCTAAGACGCCTTCATGTTTTAAAGTCGAGGGGATGAACGTGGTGACCAAGGAAAAGAATGCACACCCTCGTGTACCACAAATTCCAACCACGGTTCAAAAAGAGAGCTTTATCGACCTCACCAAAGTAACCCTCGAAGAAACTTGTGCTTTGATCCTTTGTTGGAAATTCACTTTATGTGACGACATTTAAGAATTCCCATTAGTTATCATAGTCACTCATGCAACGACTATATTAGGGAACTATGTATAGTGTAGGCACGTGAGTGACTATATATACCCCTCCAAGGCTTCCAAGGAGGGGTTATTGATTGTGTTTTTCTCATTTTATTAAACACTTTGTCTTTCTCTCTCTAGAAACACCCACAACCTCTCTATCTCTCTCTAACCATGGCATTCATCTTCCACCACCACCCTAGACCACCAGATCATATATTATAGCAAACCCACAATTGGTATCAGAGCTATGGTTCAATCTTTGGATTGAATATGTTTTCTTTGTCTATTGATTCGGTGGTTAAAACTTTTTTAGTCTCGGTTTATTTATTTTTTGTTCTAAATCCGTTACTTTTGTCTCGTTGGTCTATTGTCATAGTATATTGTCCCAACTTTGTGCCTTATCTTGTCTCATCAGTCCATGGTGTCATTTTCCTGGTCAAAAGTGAAACCTGCCATGTTTTTTTTCTTGTTTCTAGTATCTTTTGTGACTGGGTTTTGATTGGTGTTCAAACAGTCATTAGGTTTCATTCTTTCATGGTCAAAGTTTTTACAGATATGGTTCTTTAACAATACTTTTGTATGGTTAAATATCGATTTTAGGTGTGAAGATGAAGATGATACCCAGAAACCAAGATCATGGAAAAACGGAAAAAGTACAATATGGATAAGATTTCAGATTCTACATTGCGATGGATTCGATTTTGCATATTGCGATGCTCATTGCGATGACATTGCGATGACATCGCATGGGTTTATAGAAAAACATTGTGATGGGTTTAAAGAAAACATTGCGATGACTCAATGTTTTTTTTAAGAAAACACCGTGATAGTTTAACAAAACCCAAAAACACTATACCGAGACCAAAACCAACACTTACATCCTTTTCACTCCACAACATCAAATCCATCAAGTCTAATCTAACCTATCCCATCGACACCTAACTCCATCTAGTTACTCAAACAGTAAATTAAATTGATCTCAGATTTATAATTTTTTCGTGTAACAACATGCATGTCGAGATCTTTTAGATCCAACATGAAATATATATCATCATAGATCTTCTGTTGGGAATCACCCACTTTAATTTTCGACATCACTATATGATTCATAACATGTATGTTATGATCACTTAAGTTGATTAGTTCTGATATTAAAAAGGCACACAAATGTAACGGATCTTACCATCACTTTGATTTTCGAACTTAAAGACTGATCTATAACATTTATGTTATTATCATCTCTTTATTTCGATCTTTCTCAAATCAAACACAATCGAATTAAAATAAACCTACGCGAGACCTTTATTTTAAAAGATCTTTATGCTGAAACCAAGAGCTCAAAGGGGTTGATTCGTTTGTCTTTATCAAGGTCTTTTTGTCCTTATCAAGCTCGTTTGCAAATTCATGTGGACTGGTGGGTTTAATTGAGGGCGTGTGAAGAAGTGGTGATAAGACAAGATTGATTCATATTAGTGAATAACCGGATGTGGTGTAAGGAGGATTTGTTTTTGAGATGGAAGATGTGATGAAGATCTGAGATTGTAGATGGATGAGATGATTTTTTGGTTGACTCAGAAATAGGTAGAAAGGGGTGGAACTTTTGAGAAATAAGGATTAGGTTTGCTCTATTAGTTAATATATCCCTAATTTTTAGGGTTGTTAGTAATGGGTTGGCATCCGACTTTTCATTTGCAAAAAGATGGGCCGAGTATACTGATGAGACTGCTTTTGTACATAGTCTCATTGTCCAAATCGGGCTTAAAACGCTTAAAATATCATCAAAATACCCCAAAATATGCTTGTGTTTGTTCATTATGTATTTTAGGTACGGATATCGTGTTATCAACAAAAGATCACAAGAATCAAGCAAAAGCGAACACGGGAAACGAAGCCACACAAAGAACCGGACCCGAATCATGAATTTCCAAAGAATTCCTTGAAGTTTGAAGATTGTACAAGATTGGTCCCTCAACTATTGAAGAATTGTCATATTATACCCTTGTGAAACTCAAAATTACACAATGGGTCCCTAATATTTCAAGATTATACATGAGAAACCCTTGAAGAATGGTCATTATGCATATTTGGTCCTTGTGATAACTTTACAAAAAACTTTGGTGGCCAAAATAGAAGAAACAAAAGTTTCTTAACAAAGGAAATGGACACTAGCGCTGTTTAAAATGGAAGTGACAAACATTTGGACATTAAGGGACCTCTTTTGCCCAGATAGCCAAACCTTACCCTACCACTCACCACTCTCCACGTGTCCTACTACCAAAAATCAACCAATCACCATCCCACTACTCCCCACGTCACACTCAACTTATTTTTTAACTGATTTTAACTAATCAGTTATTAAGTTTTGAGGGAAACAAATATTTAAACTCTTTTTTACCCTAAAATTAATCAAACACCACCTTTTAACCCACCTTAATCCCTTAAACCCTAATTCCTTAACTCCCCTAAATCAAAGGGGTTTTGAGTAAAAGCTTCCAGATGGGTGACTAGTCACCCCCTCAACACAACCACGTGAAGAGAAAGCGACCACCCTCACCCTTGTCTCCCCACGAGGGTTCCCCTGCTACACCATCACATGAAGGTCAGGATTTTGAAGGGCCAAGATTTTACAACTTGTTCCCCACACCAAATGAACGTCCCTAATGCATTCAAACAGCTGGCATATGACTCTCAAGTCACAAGACTCCCATTTGACCAAGAAATCAGTCAAGGATTCAAGGGATTTTTAGGGCTTTTATTGTATTAGGGTTTTGTTATACTAGAATCTTCTTTTCGGTCTATAAATATGAGGCGACTTGTGCCCATATGACTTGTTCCAGTTTTTCTCAATTGTAATATTTTCTTAAGAATTAATTAAAGAAGTTTTAAAATTTTTCTTTGAGAATTTCTGAGTTCTATTTTAAATTCTTGTTTTAGTATAATACATTTACTTTCCTACAAGTTTAGTATATTATTTATCAAAAGTTTTTTTGTGTTCAAGAAATATTTTGGGCAAGAAGGTTTTGAGATCCAACTATCCTGAGTTTATAAGTTAGGGGAAGTGATAGCATAACCTAGTGATTAAAAGAGGGATTGTTGTTAAATTTTGTTAGTTACAAAGTTGTTTCAAGAAAAAAATTGGCTTTCAAAAGAATTTTCAGAAACTTAAATCTTTTTGTCACCTCATTTTTCTGTTTGTAGTACCACTGTTCTATAAGCCCCTATAAGCTCACTTGACAACTGAGCTTATAGGGTCACTTGTTAGAACCTCCTTTGTGTTACTTTGGCTTGCTATTTCGTTTTCAGGATCCTTTGTTCAACATATATTGGGTGTGTGGAATCTTTTGTCCACCACCATCATTCTCTACAAACAAGCTGCTATCATATCCATAAGTTCATTCCTTAAGCTAACAGGAGAAGGCATCAGCAGCCTTGGTGGGGCCTGGATGTGGGTCACACATGGTAAAAAAAAAGCTTGAACCCTCTTTTTGGTTTTAAAGTGTATGCTTTATGTGTTTTGTGTGAAAGTCGTTTATATGATAGTTTAATGATTGATACATTCATGTTTATGTTTATGGTTCATGTTTTAGTTGGTTTTGATAAGATTTGTAAGTGTTTGATTAATCTGCTTTGTTAAATCTTGGTTAAGCTGTTTATAAGGGGTGTTTGGATCTGCTTATTAGGCTTAGGGTTTGACAGTCTCTTGGCTTAAAATCAGATGGAACATACTTTAGTAGAATATACTAGGTGATATCAGTGTTTATTTTAAGGTAGACAACTAGAAGTAGAAGTTTGCATGTTATATTTGGTTAAATAGCATATAGATAATCAAATAAGCTGTGACAGCTTGATTTTGAGTTTTAGACCACAAAATTTTGGAATCTGTTAGAGTATAGGGTAATTTAGGGGGGGTACACTGTTTATTCGTGAATTGGTAAGGATTTGACCAAGGTTTTCCTGTTTGAAATTCACCCAAGTGCACAATACATCAATAACTTATCGCCAGACCCCATATACTCATATCAATAACTGTAATTAGGCCTTTTGTGTGTAATTTTTGTGACTAACCTGAGTTTTTATTGTTTACTTGACTCCCCATAACCCAACTGGTTGTGGGGGTGCCTTTGGTATCCAACAAATCCCTAAAACAAGAAAGAAACAAGCTAAAAGTTGCACATATCCGTTTTTCTGTTAAGGTAAGTGGGAACAAGGTTCCCACTGCTTGCTTGTTGGTTCCCACTGCTTTGCATAAGGACAAAGCAATTTGACCTGTCACTATCAGTTTTTAAATTTTTTGTCTTTAGTGACCTTTTTTAGGTATTTTTCAGTGATTCCAATTTTCCCTGTTTTCTAATTTTATTTTTGAATTTTTCATTAAGTTTTATTTTATTTTACTGTTCATTTAGTAATTTTTAGATTAAATCAGTTTAAATTAGTTTTTAATATTCTTTCTTTTGTCTTTTAGTGCAAAAATTCAATATTTTTTAGTTTTAAAAATTTTCTTAGATTTAGAAAAATATTTTAAGATTTTTAGTTTAAAAAAGTTTACTATTCACACTTTTTTATCTATTTTTAGATTTAATCTTAGTTTAAATAGTTTTTAATCAAAATTGTTTTGTCTTTTAGTGTAAAAAATTACCTTTTTTCAACATTTTCTATTTTTTACTATTTAGTAATATAAAATAGGAATTTTGAAACAGTAAGTTTATTTTTAGCATTATTTTATTATTTTTAATCATTATTTTAGTTTAAAAATTGTTTTTAGCATTTAAAAAATAGGAAAATAGTTTCTAAAATTTAGGAAAAATATTTTTAGTCCTTAAGTAATATAAATGAGTTATTATTTTAATAAAATAATATTTTGGGCTTTTTCTTAACTATATTTAATTTTAGGGCTTTAATTAGCATTAAAAATTGAATATTTAATTAATAAAAGGTTTAAAATTTATTTATTGAATTTTTATTCTTATTTATATTATTTTAAACTTAGTTTTAATTTTTAAATAGTTTTTAGCTCTAATTTTTAATTTTGTCACGTTTTACGTATTTACGTTCGCGTTTTACGTCATTACGTCGTAGTGTAATCGTAGTCGTAGCTCGTCTTTAATTTTTTTCTCTCAAAACCAAAAACGACACTAATCCAAACTTTGATTTTATTGATACACAATACTCACACCTCCGCTGATAACGAACTCGCACTTATTCGATTCGTCGGTTTTCCTAAATCGTCGAGTTTAATACTTGCCCACATTATACGTTGTTTTCCTAAACACGTATTTTTACCTACGTCATATACCAATTGGTATATTTGTTGGTGGATTTGGCATAAAATGTAGGCTCGTTTACTATTCATTTTAGTAATATACAAAGCGATTTATTTTATAACCATAGGGTGCTTATTGAGTATGGTGTGAATAAAATAACATATGGCTAATTTTGGCTATCTATTTGTTCATACATACGAAATGTTGCAAAAGGTTATGAATTAAGCTTACTTTTTATAATTGAGTGTGGTGAATGGTTATAGTCGGGTTTATAAATACAAGACAAAAAGACGAGACAGAATGACGAGAATTATTTTGACGAGACCGAAAAAATGGCTACATTTTTAGTGGCTACGGATTTTTGATCGGGTACTCTTATTTGAAGTTGAAGGCTGATTTTTCGAAGGCGTGCACTTATTTTATCTTTGAAAGATAACTTGTTCGTGCTTAATCTTAGAATGAAGACTTGTTTATCTAGTTTCCGGGTTTGGGGTGGTTGGTTGATGACTTGGATAACTATCACTTAAATGAGCTACATTGTTGTACTCAGTGTCACACGCATAGTCGATCTGGATAATTTCAAGAGGTGTTATGCTTATATACTTTTTCAGTAATGTATTAGGTACTTAGAGATTTCTCCACCATTCTTCATTCAACAATTGTGCAAGCTTAAGTCATAAGGTCGAGTAACTCTTATTCAGTTTCACGTTTGGTATATCTGCCTCATTCTATCAGTGGTCACTTCAAATTTCCTACAAGGGGGTTGGTAAAGATAGCCATATAGAGTTTATGAGTAGAGAATTTCGATCAACAACTGATTCTCGCTAAATATAATTAAGCTTATTTATTATTCTCACGAGATTTTCAGGTACATGTGCGTACGATTTATTGCTGGTTCCGAAGATTCGAAACCATCAAGGGTGAAGAAGAAGACATATTGAACGCACAACGAGTACACGTGATGAACTTCATACCTTCTTTTGATTTGAAGACATTCCGGGAAGACAATTGTCATAACCGTAGAGAAAGTCAGTGTTTTAACTCGTGGCGTTATCAGTCTCTAAACGGTACACTATTGTTCGATGTGTAATTGTTTTGATGTTTCAATTATTCATCATCATTATCGTATATGGAGAGATATGCACTTCCGGGACTTAATTGACTCTGGTGCATCTCCTGAAGAAGATATGTGCATTTCCGGGACTTAATTGACTCTGGTGTTACTGTGACACCCCCAAATCGAGTCAAATGCAGCGAAAATAATATTTGGGTGTCAGGTAGGCGGATCAATAGCAGATAGCGTATAGAGCGGTAGATAAAAGATTATCATTACATTTATTACATGGATAAAAGTGCAAATAGTATTAAAATAGTCTTAAACATTGCTCAACAGTTTGAATTATTCCCTAGTTTATAAAACCCCAGATGAGCTCTATAAATGCAGCCTATCATGATGCTTGACTCTATGCACACCAATACCTGCTTTAGTTTCTTGAGAAAACATGCTTAGAGAGTCAACATAAAGTTGGTGAATTCACAGGTTTAATAAAATAAGTTTGGACAATAAACATTCACTGAAGTAGTAATGCACAAAGCACCAATACTTAAAAGTAATTACATTCCCATATTGCCTGAAACTGAGACTTGACAGTTAAGTCCTCAACAAATAAGGACCCTTCGCCATATAAAAAGGCACCCATAAAAATAATAAGTGCTGTCATGTGAAACATCTGTTGTCCTGACCTAGGCACAGTGAGCATGACTCACCCAGATGGGGATGGTTAATCCCAAATAGATCTATTTATAACATTCAGGTAATTCAATAATTCTAACAGTTTCAGATGCACGGGTCATGCGGGTTCATCTACAATAATAAAAGGTTTCACAGTTAAATTTATGTCCACAAAATAAAATATGTTGCATGTTTTCTTCCCCGTTAAAAGGTTTAAAAGTTTGTTAATATATAAAGTGGTGCCATGAACTCACCTCAATAGTACAACAAATAGTCACAAGTAAATCTGGTATGATGCTCACGATACAGTCAACGACCTAAATAATTATAAGGTCTCAATAAATGCATAACATAATGCATAAAAGTTTCAGAACAAATCTGTGCATGCTTATACTGGTTTTAAGTATTTTGTTACGATATTTGTACTTTAGTTCATCGTTGTATAAGTTATAGTAGTATTTATTTTAAGTATAAAATAAATAATAATGTTAAATTAATTAATCTATTTAATTAATATTCTTGTACTTACATTGTTTATAAAACAATTTAAATATTTATAAAAGGCAGTTATATATATATATATATAAAGTAATAGAAAATACATATAATTAATATATTTATTTTTATAAGTTGATCATTTTTAATTTATATTTTATATATAAATAAGGTTTATAAAACGTATAACATTTTAATTAAATTCCACGTTTTCGTAGTGTTTATAATTATTAAATTATAAGTTTGGAAAAATAACGAACGTTGTGTTTATTTAAGTTTTACGTCTTAAATATCGGGTATAAATATATAGTAATTTTTAGGGTTTGTTATACTTTGTATAAATTACATTTTAGTCCCTCTACTTATATAATTACCCGCGGTTTAATTACTTTTATACCCCTAGGGTTTCTAAATGTTTCTAGTAATTACAATATTGGTCCCTCCCTAGTTACACGTGTAACTAGGGTTTGTTTAAGTTTCATAAAATGGCAATTTTGGTCCCTCTATATTCGGCTTATATTAAGTTTATAAACAAGTTTCACAAATGCCCCCTAGGGCTCAAATAAGTTTCGGCTTAAGCCAAAAATCACCCCTAGTTTTTATCTAGGGCTTACTAAAGTTTGTAATATTGGCAAAATAGGTCCCTAGTGCTTATATAAGGTTTCGACAAATGCAAAAGGAATCCCTAGGTTTTTACCAAATTCCACAAATTACCCTGATATTATAGAAATCTCATTTAAGTCCTTTTTGTTAACTTTGAGTTTCGGATAGTGTCAAAACACTAACCCTAACTCACGGCATATTACAAAAATAGCCCTTATGTTTATCTTTTTGAAAAAAATGAGTTTATGTACTTGTTCATTTAGATCCCCACACTTAGTAAAATTATAATATTAACCCGAAAGTTTTATATTTTCCATTTTTAACCCGAAACATTGTAGATTTACTATTTTAACCTAAAACTTCATAGATCTATCATTTTAGTCCAAAGTATTTATAGATCTATGTTTTTAACCCGAAACTTTATAAAGTTATATTTTTTACACCAAAAGTTTTTTGTAAACACATTATTTAGTAACAATGAAGATTTATTTAGGCAAGCTTATTATAGTGGGCTTAAAACTAAATCTTATAAGGCATAAATAGTGAGCTTATCGTTTTAAGGCAACTATAATTATAGATCTAGTGTTTCTAGGCATATTTAAACATTACAAGCTTAACCAATATTGAACCATAGGGTTAAACCCCACGTTCAACATATGCATGCTTATGTTTTTCATAGTTTTTCAAGTTTAACTAGTTCATAGTGATATGTTCATCATGGTTATTCAAATTTTACATCATTTGAGCACATGACACATATTAAGCCGTGACCTATATAGGGTCCAGGGTTTCATATTTTTGTTTCAATGTTAAGGTTTACAAGAAATAACCATGTGTATGTTCATGTGAATGAAAGTAAATATATTGAAAGATAGGTTTTAGGTTTGACTTACTTGTTTAGATAGGTTTAGGAATGGATAGGAGAATGAGTAGGAATGAGAGCTAAGCTTCAACAATGGTGATTCTAGCAACCAAAAATCAAGCCGTGGGCTTCATGGAGCTTCTAGGGCTTCTTTTCTTAACTTGATGATTAAGATACTTGTAGGAGTGAACCAATGATTAGCATTCAAGATGGAGGTGACCTAGTAAATGAGCTTGAAGGTCTTGTTAATGGTGGAAAGTGTTGTAGCCGTATGTTTTTGAGAGAGAGAGTGAAGTGATGAGATTCAAATGGTTTATGTTGTGGGTGTTTGTAAGTTTCGGATATCAGGAAGATTTGGAAGATTTGATGTATCTAAATATGGTACTAGGGTATCTTGTGGAGTATCTATTTGGATAGTGTAAGATATGCATGCTTGTATCCTCAAATAGCAAAAACACATGCTTCCCCTTTCTCCTTTCTATTTATGCCTTGTGTAAGTAAGCAAGGGGGACAAGGTATGTCCCAAATAGTGACTAGTGTATGGCTTGTGTAAGACTTACATGGTTGGGTTGACAAAAGTCCCCATGATTAGTCCTAGATACAAGTTAAGTAGCTTATTGGTTTTTGGTGTATGCATTGCCCATACACGACATATACATGCATGTGGGAGGGTTTTGATAATTTTTATCAAGTGTTGTATGAGAATAATGGTCCTTCTATATTATTGTATACATTTGCTAAGTTATAGGTATTTTAGTTGAAGCTTTAGGTAATTTAGTGAAAGTATATAATGAATACATCATTATAATTATTTTACTTAAATAAAGTAAATAAATAACAATGTAGAATAATGTACATTGTTTTAAGGTGTTAGGTGTTTATTCCTATTATGAAATATATGTAAATATATACATATAAAATAAGTTCAGGTACTTAATAGTTAAATTAAGTAAGGTTACAGTTTATCTCAAAATATGTACTAAGGTGATGAGTCCTTGATCATTCAGGTGGTCAGTCAGTTGCCAGAGTAGTCAACAATGACTAAAGGTCCATATAAATATAAAAATAAATATGAAAGGTAGTATGAAAAAAGGTATATGATTAATAATAAGTCATATAAAAGTGGAATTATATAGATTCCAAAAATAAAGAGTACAACAGTTGACAAAGTCAATAAGGTAAAATCAGAGGTTTTACAGCACCATCCCGTTATTTTAGATTTGTCCTCAAAGCTTAGGATGAAGTCATTGGTCAGGTGAACAAGTGTGGGTACTTGGTTTTGAACGAGTCTTCTCGTTCCCAAGTGAACTCAGGGCCTCTCCTAGAGTTCCAACGTACTTTGACCAACGGGATGCGACTGCGTTTCAATTTCTTAACTGTCCTCTCCATGATTTCTACTGGTTCTTCTATGAACTGGATTTTGTCGTCAAACTGAACTCTCTCCAATGGCATAGCCAATGGTTCTTCAGCATAGCACTTCTTCAGGTTAAACACATGAAAAGTAGAGTGTACCCGACTCAGTTGCTAGGGCAACTCTAAACGATAAGCTACTTCCCCGATCCTGGCTATTACTTTGAAAGGGCCAACATAACGTGGATTCAGTTTTCCACGTTTTCCAAAGCGTACAACACCCTTCCAAGGTGATACATTGAGCATAAAACGGTCACCTACTTCAAATTGCATAGGTTTGCGTTTCAGGTCCGCGTAGCTCTTTTGTCGGTCGCGAGCAGCTTGAATTCTTTGCTTAATGAGGACGATCTTGTCTGTAGTCTCCTGGATTAGTTCTGGTCTAGTGAGTTGAAATTCACCTACTTCTGCCCAACACACAGGTGAACGACATTTGCGACCGTATAGTGCTTCGAAAGGGGCAGCCTTAATAATGGCGTGATAACTGTTGTTGTAGGAGAATTCCACTAATGGAATGTGGTCAACCCATCCATTTCCCAAATCAATCACACATGCCCGCAGCATGTCCTTTAGAGTCTGGATGGTTCGTTCACTTTGACCATCAGACTACGGATGATAAGCAATGCTCATGTCCAAATTTGTACCTAAGGCTTGTTGGAAAGCCTTCCAAAAGTTTGATGTGAACCTACCGTCTCGATCACAAATTATCGACACTGGTATCCCATGTTTGGTCACAATCTCCTTCAGGTACGTTTTTGCTAGTCTTGCAAGGGAATCGTTTTCCCTAATTGGCAGGAAATGAGCGGACTTGGTGAGTCGGTCGACGATTACCCAGATAGTATCATAACCATGAGATGACTTTGGGAGTTTGGTGACAAAGTCCATGGTGATGTTGTCCCACTCCCATTTCGGTATCGCGGGTTGTACAAGTAAACCCGATGGTCTCTGGTGTTCAGTCTTGACACGTGAACATGTCAAACACTTCTGCACGTAGGTGGCGATGTCGGCTTTCATATTCGGCCACCAGTATAATTTCTTCATATCCTGATACATCTTTTCAGATCCGGGATGTATAGAATATTTAGACTTATGAGATTCGTGCATGATCACGTTCCTCAAATCTTCATAGCAAGGTAACCAACTTCGTTCGTGAAGGCATAGGGTTCCATCTGCTCTAGGTTCTAGCTTCTCCTTACTAAGGTCGGTTCTGACCCGACGTCTTCCTTCACGAGGTTTTCAGGTAATTGGGCTTGAGTCTGAGCTTCCAAAATCTGTTTGGGTAGATCCAAACTGATTTTCATAACTAATGCCCGAACTCTCATAGGAGGGTCCGTTTCCTTACGACTTAAAGCATCAGTAACCACATTTGCTTTACCGGGGTGGTAATTGATCTCGCAGTCGTAGTCACTCAACAACTCAATCCAACGGCGTTGTCTCGTGTTCAGCTCCTTCTGATCCAATATGTGTTGCAAACTTTTATGGTCAGTATGCACTGTGCACTTCGTTCCGTATAGGTAATGTCTCCAGATTTTGAGAGCAAAAACTATGGATCCAAGTTCTAGATCGTGAGTGGTGTAATTCTTCTCATGATTCTTCAGTTGTCTTGAAGCATAGACAATCACTTTCATCCTTTGCATCAATACTGCTCCTAGACCTTTATGCGAAGCATCACAGTATACAACGAAATCATCGTTGCCTTCAGGCAAGGCTAATATAGGTGCACTGCACAACTTCTGCTTTATCAGTTGAAAAGCTGATTCTTCCTTCTCTCCCCAATCAACTTTATTACTTTCTGTGTGAGTTTGGTCATTGGCTTGGTTATTTTGGAAAAATCTTTAATGAATCTGTGGTAGTACCCGGCAAGGCCTAGAAATTGGCGGATCTCTGTCGGTGATTTAGGAGATACCCAATCCTTGACAAATTCGACCTTTGCTGGATCTACGTGAATACCGTTACAATCGATGACATGGCCGAGGAATTGCACTCTGGGAATCCAAAATTCACATTTGGAGAATTTAGGATAGAGCTGCTCCTCCTTAAGTACCTTTAGTACTTGTGCAAGGTGTTCCCCGTGTTCTTGTTAGTTCTTGGAATAAATGAGTATATCGTCAATGAAGACTATCACGAATTTATCCAGGTAGGGTCTGCATACGCGGTTCATAAGGTCCAAGAAAATAGCTGGTGCATTGGTCAACCCAAATGGCATAACCTGAATTCATAATGACCATAACGGGTTCTAAAAGCTGTTTTTGGAATATCTTCCTCCCTGACTCGTAGTTGATGGTATCCAGATCTCAAGTCAATCTTGGAATACACACTTTACCCGTGTAGTTGGTCAAATAGGTCGTCAATGCGAGGAAGCGGATAACGATTCTTCACAGTTAGCTTATTCAGTTCTCTGTAACCAATGCACATTCGAAAAGAACCGTCTTTCTTTTTGACAAATAACACAGGAGCTCCCCATGGTGAGGAACTGGGTCGGATAAATCCTTTGTCATATAGTTCCTGAAGTTGTTCAGCTAGTTCTTTCATCTCTGATGGTGCCAACCGGTATGGAGCTTTGGCTACAGGTGCAACTCCGGGAATCAAGTCGATTTGAAATTCCACTTTATCAGGTCGGTGGTAAGCCTGGCAACTCATCAGGAAAGACTTCTGGAAAATCTCGGACGATGGGTACGTCCTTGATTTGTTTCTTCTCGGGCTTGTCCTCTTCATCTGTTTGAGAAATATGGGCCAAGAAGATAGGACATCCTCTCGACAAATATTTCTGAGCTTTAGTACAAGAGATAACACTAAGTCTAGTGTCAGTGAGGTCGGTGTTACCGTCTCCTCGAATGATTAAAGTTTCGTTTCCCCATGGAATGTGGACTAGTTTTTCATCACAAACAATGACTGCGCGGTATCTCGCTAACCAGTCCATACCAATAATAACATCAAAGCTACCAAGGTTTACGGGGATAAGGTCGATGTTGAACGGATGTTTGGAAAGATTTAAGGTACAACCTCTAATGATAGTGTCAGCATCTATAGTTTTACTGTCAGCTAATTCTACGGAGTAGTGGTGATCTAAAGTTGTAGGAACAACTTCTAGTACTTGGCTAAATTCAGTAGATATAAAACTTCGATCTGCCCCAGTATCAAACAAAATAGATGCATAACGATTGTTTAGTAGGAACATACAAGTGACGACATTTGAATCGGGGTTGGCTTTTGCATTGCCGACCACGTAGACTCTGGACGAAGCTCCTCCACTGTTCTTGTTCTGGTTGGCCCGCTTAGGACAACCTGTTCTCACGTGTCCTGGTGCTCCACACTCATAGCACACAAATCCTTTCTTGGGTTCATTGTTGTTTCCTCCAGCAGCATTGTGGTTCCCCTGCTGTCCATTCCCGTTCCCACAGGCATTGTATCCGCCCCTGTTGTTGTAGTTCCCCGTGTTTTGATTGGGTCGGGCCTGAGTGACAGCATTAACTCAATAGGTTTTAGCAAAATGACCCACTTGTCCACATCTGTAGAAGGTCTGGCATGGGCTATCAACAGTATGATGATAGTTTCACTTTGAGCACAAAGGTTTTGCGCCCACGTACGAGTTAGTTCCTGCAGAGGTAGCACTGTAAACTTGCCCAACATTTTACTTTTTAGGATGCTGCTGGTGCTGACTGCGGAAATACTCATCTGCCTTTCGCTTGTTGTCAGTTTGCCTCTCGGATATGGTACCGACTCTTTTGTTGATCAATTCAGTAGCGAACTCGATGGCATTCTCGACGGTAGTCGGTCGAGATGCGAGCACACTGTCGTGAATGGCGTCTGGGAGTCCATCCACATACTTCTCAATCTTATCTTCCTCCTCCATAAACATTCTGGTACACATTAGAGTCAACTCTTGGAACCTTTGGTTGTATGCAGTGATGTCATTGTTTCTGCATCTGAGATCCCATAATTTGATTTCAAGCTTCTTCATTTCACCCCTTGGACAATATTTCTCTGTCATTCTCTCCTTCAGTTCAGTCCAGTTGAGAGCATAGGCAGCGTCGTGTCCAAGAGTAGCAACTATAGAGTTCCACCAAGTAAGAGCACTCTCAAGTAGGGTACAGGTGGAAAACTTTACTTTGTTCTCTTCTGCACAGTCGCTGATGCAGAACACAGTTTCCAACCTTTCAAACCACTGCATCAGTTCTACCACTCCTTCCTTGCCCTTGTAGTAGGAAGGCTTACATTTCAAGAAGTCGGGGTAAGATCAACCCCTAGTGGTCTGATTATTCTGGCAGTTGTTGGAGTTTTGACTATCGTCTACGTTTCTGCTGGCAGCCATCGCAGTTGCGATGCCTTGATCATTCATTTCCCTTAGTTGGGCAGCAGTGACGTTTTGGGTAGTGTCGGCATTGTTGGGGTTCATTCTAGTGATTACCATTTTTCTATAATTATACACAAAAATGAAATCATTAGTTTAAGGTGTTAGCACAGTTTTATATAAATACACGAAAAGAAATTCATGCATAGACTTTGCAAGAAATTGGATAACCTATTTAAAAGTTCATAATATAATACAGTACATGATATCATAAAAGCTAATGAGTACATGCCATATGTCTAGAATAGGAATACAATACAAATTGCACAACCAATTGATGAGACTGCTTTTATACATGGTCTCATCGTCCAAATCGGGCTTAAAATCAATTAAATATCATCAAATATACCAAAAATGTGCTCGTGTTTGTTACTTGTGTATTTTTAGGTACGGATATTGAGGAAATGGAAAAAGATCACAAGAATCAATCAAAAACGAACACGGGAAACAAAGACGCACAATGAACCAAACTCATTTATGGAATTTTGCAAAAAGACCCCTCAAGTTTGAAGAATTGGCAAAAATGGCCCCTCATCTTTGAAGAACTTGTCACATTTGACCCTCCACATATCAAATGTACAAGACTTGTCCTCCATGTTTGAAGATTGTGCAAAAGAAGCCCTTGGGAATTGATCAAAGTTGCTAAGTTAGCCTAAAGTTGTCAAAAGGACTAACTTTGCAATTATATTTGGACTGCCATTGAAAGAGACTTAACGGATTGGACTTGCATTGCAAGGGAAGTTAACAAATGTTATAACATAGGGACGGGTAATGTTATTACCACCATGTGGCCCAACAACACCCCACTAGCCCAATGTTTTTTTTACCCGGTTTATTAAGTTAACCCAAGTCAAACCCCCCCTTTGGTCAAACCCCATTTTCCCACCATAACATTTTTTAAAAACGATTTTATACCCAAAGTGGATTAAACCTGGCCTAATCCCACTTGAACCCAAATTAGACCCCAGATTAAATCAACCATGACTCAAAGGGTTTTTGGCTAAGAATGTGCAGATTGTTGATTAACCCTCACCTCACCACTTCCCACCTCACAAAACATACCCACATGGGCTGTGGACCCCACTCCAGACCTCCCCTGCCCATCGTTTTCACCCCAAATTCCCAAACCCGACACATCCAACAGCTCACATGTTTCTACTTGGCCTCCAAGTTGTATCCAACGTCCAAGATCAACCAAGCAAGCTGGCACATCACATGTATTCAGTTTTGACCAAGAATCACAAGACTTCAAAGGGCTTTTCGGGCAATTCCATCTTTAGGGTTTTAGGTAATTTTTTATTTAAGCATTCTAGAATCATCCTAGGCATGTATAAATAGAAACTCATGTGTTTCTATCACTTGGTTCCAGTTTTTTAGCAAAAACGTGTAATTCCTTTTTTCTAAATTAAAAGTTGGTGTTTGTTCATGAAGCAAGTGTAATTCCTTTTTAATGTTATAAAAAGTTGGTAATTGTTTAATGCTAAAATTCTGAGTTCCAAATTTAATTGGTGGAATAAAATTTTGATTTTCAAAATTTATTTCAAGGTTTGAGAATTTGAAGATTTCTTGGTAAAATCTGTTTCAAAGATTGTTGTTTGGGATTCATTAGGAGTTGTTTGAGTAATCTAAACAGGAGAAACATTGGAAGATTTTTAGAAAGATTTTAAGTAAGAAAGAAAGAAAACAGAATACATATATTTTGCTTGTTCTTTTAATTTTCTTCTTAGCAGGATTAAAGGTGTTGATTTGTTAAAGGATCTGCATACACCCGAGTGTATTGGAAGTGGCTATCTAGCCACTGTTGGTCTTGGATGTAAGACCAACAAGGTGACACTTTCTCTTCATTTTTTTTCTATTTGAAAAATTATAAGTTGGTATGATTTTGCTAAGTGTGAAAAGTGTCGTGTTGCATGAAAAGTTGTTTGGATTTGAGTTCAAATGATATGTTATGCATGCTAGGTTTGGTAGAAATCATTTTGGTAAAGCTTTAGAAGCTTTTGGTTTTAAAAAGTTGAAAACAGAAACTTAAAGGGTGTTTGGATAAGTGATTAAGCTGTAGAAATAATCATCAATTGTGCTTTAAAAACGTGTTAGAACCATTGGAAAGGGTTGAGATAGGTAGTGTGTTAGTTGGTAGTCAGTTTGGAACAAGATTAGAAGCAAGTTGAGTAGTAAAAAATAGACAAATAGCTAAAAATCCAGTAGGTGCCCTTTGTAACAGATTTTGGTAAAAGTCATGCTTGATTCTTGATAATCTGTTAAGTGTTAGGGTTATTGAAGGTTATTACTACTCGTAGTGGTAAAACTTTCAAAGAACCCATTTCTCGTCCAAGTACTTCTATGGAGAAGGAAAAAGAGAAAGAACCCGAGGTTGTGGTTGAAAAGGAGCATATTACAAGCCCACGAAGTGCCACTCAAACCACACCTATGGTTGAACCTACACCAATCATGGAACCCGAGATTCCAAGGCCGATGCCTATGCCTAATTTGCCCCAACCCACACCACCTTTACCCTACCCATCAAGACGAAACAAGGAAAAGGCACAAGAACGAAATAATTATCAATTTGAACTCTTTATAAAAATGTTTCGTGACTTGCATTTTAATATAAGTTTTGCCGACGCCTTAGTCATGATGCCTCGATTTGCCGCGAACTTCAAAAGTATGTTAAACAACAAAGAGAAATTGCAAAAATCGTCTAGTTGTTCTTCGGTTTTTCTAAGCCGCATACCTCAAAAAGTCGGTGATCCTGGAAAGTTTTTAATCCCATGTGCTATCCAAGACATGGAAGAATGCTACGCCTTAGCTGATCTTGGTGCTAGCATTAATTTGATGCCTCTTGAGATTTTTAAATCGCTCAATCTTCCAAATCTCACTCCTTCAAGAATGTCAATCGAAATGGCCGATCATTCTACGATTCTAGCTTGTGGAGTTGCCGAGGACGTCTTTGTGAAAGTTGGAAAGTTCTACTATCCTGTAGACTTTATTGTTGTTGATATTCCCATCGATCCTAAAGTTCCGTTAATTTTAGGTCGATCTTTTTTGGATACCTCGAGAGCACTTATCGATGTGCATGCAAGAAAAATCACTCTTCGTTTCAATGAGGAAGAACTCGTCATTAATGCAACCCAAAACTCCACTCTTTCTCATGTTTATTCGATCACATCTTTGTACAATGTCAATCCCATCAAAAGCATTTGCAAAAGAATTTCAAATAGAGTTTTAGGAGTTGTTGAGAAAAATGAAGTTCCGTCCCCTCCGCCGGTGGAGGTTAAGAGTGTTAAGCCTACGATTCCAATCTCGAGTGATTCTTCGGATGATGAATACGTTGATCCCGATGGGGAGGTTTTCTTTGTTGACAAAAGATTTGAAAACTTGCCACCACCTAAACCAAAAAGATTTCAAAATGTGAGAATTTTTAGTGTGACTAACATTGTTTTAGATACACCAAATATTTTTGACAAAATTAAATCGGGTTTTCACAAGGAGAGTTTAAAAGATGAAAAAGGAAAAGATTTTGAATTTAATTTAAAAGATTTTTCTACAATTCTAACTCCGTCATCACCGCGAGTATTGAGTACTACAAGCTCGTCTTCCCCTTTTGACGATGCTTTGTGTGGACTTAGTGTGGGGGAATTCCCTTATGTTCCCTTCCCTTTCTCCACCGGGGACGAGATATTTGATCCTGGAATTGCTTATATAGGGAAATCTCGGTCTTCCACCGATGCAATAAATGGAAAATCTTTTCATTTGATTGGTGCGAGTCTACCTCGAGTAGCTCAATGTTATGACTTACCCATTGTCCCACCCTTCTATTTCTTCTCTCCTATTTTCTTCTACCCCATTGGGGTTTGTGTTGAAGTGGCATTGACTCGTCTTTCATCCGAAAACGAGGACGCTATCTTTGACCCTGGTATACGTTTATCGGGTTTTTAAAAGTACTCCACGTACTTTTGGGCCTTGTTTATCATGTAAGCCCCACCAAAAATTGACCATACCATGATTATCCCTAAATGATCACATTTATGGGGATTCGAGTCGAGCTTTTGACTCGGTTATCAAAAACAAGGTGCCTCGTGGGGGAGACCCATGCTTATCCATGTAAAT
Organism: Glebionis coronaria; assembly: GCA_025667525.1. Taxonomy (NCBI): domain Eukaryota; kingdom Viridiplantae; phylum Streptophyta; class Magnoliopsida; order Asterales; family Asteraceae; genus Glebionis; species Glebionis coronaria. The sequence goes on from CM046877.1 coordinate 500,245,617, forward strand.
ATTATTGCTTTCTAATTAGTTTAATGTGAGGGGATTTGTGCCCTTCCAACCTTTGTTTCGTGGTTGTTTGTGAATTGTGGTTTTTAGATCATGATCTTCACGATTGGAGCCTCTCGTGTTCGTTTTATGGGAGCACTCGATCGTTTGCTTTGGAGGCCTTTCCCAATATCCATATGATATATCCTTTTTATGTTCTAACCTTAGGTTTTTAGCACACTTCATAAATGGCTATTACTTATTGGTTACACCCTTTCCATGCTAGATTAGGCATTCGACTACGTCTCTAGTATGGGGGTGTTTGCACCCCTAGACTCGAAACATTGAGGACAATGTTTAACTTTAGTATGGGGGGGTGAATAGATACTTGCCTTGCCAAACCTTCACGCTTTCCAAAGTTTATCGTTTTGTTGCAAAATAAGGCTAAAAATGGCCAAATTTTAAAATTTTTCTCATATTTTATAAGTGTTTGAAGACACGAATGTAGATTTTCCGATGGCGAGAATAAGAGTAATTTTTGACTCGACCGTGCGTGTTGAGCACTTAGCTTTGATTCCTTAACTTCACATTAGGCTAAGTCTCTTAAATGAGGACGAAAAATGATAGAGTTAATTATAAGTTACTATGCTAAACGTAGAGTACTCGTATTCTTTCAAAAACTCATGTGTTCTCGTTGTTTGCTTATTCTCCCTTCGCTTGTAAATATTTTTTGCTTAATAAATATTGACTTAGCGGTTTAGTTAGGATTGTTGGGTTTCTAGTCTTTTCTAGTAGCTTCCGTGTAATTAAATTGGGAAGACATTAAGGTATCGTCAGCGTCACGGTTTTGAAGTATTGGCACCCTAATAATCGAAAGCTTCACCCAATAATAAGATTTCAAGTGCTCACCTAAATCTAGCAAACAATTTGAAGCCCCACAAGGCCTAAAATCTATGCAAAAATTGAAAGTGAATCAAGCCTTAATCTTCGAAGCTTTAAAGATCCAAAATTCGCTTTAGCGTGAGGATATACGTCTTTGGCTAATAAAACCACCGATGAGGCGGATAATAAAAGGCAAGGCAAGACCGAAGTCATAATAAAAGCTTCATGGCGAAGTTGAATAAAAGATGGAGGTAAACCAAAGATAATAAGGCCCTTCCGTTAGGGGGCGTATAAAAGTCTTGGTAATAAGTCTCATGTTCAAAACCGTTATAAAACCGTGTTTATCGATTCTTCTTGTCAACTTAATTTTTTAACATCGTAGTCTATTAGGAGGGGTTATTGATTTGATGGTCTTAGTTACACCGTTAGGACTCTATTTTTAGACCTAAATCTCTATTATCGCATAAGTCAACAATGTATCCTCGTGAAACATTCAAGACATAATAAAATATAAGAGATACAACTTAGGAATAATGGGAGAATAAGTACGTGATTAGGGCATATGAGTAGTGTTAGCATTACTAACTTATAATGACAATGATCTCGTTGCACGCTTGGCATAGAATTGAAGTGAAAATCGAGGACGATGAAATTATTTCTAACGAAGCATTCACGTGTTCTTGTTCTATGAACCTAAACGTCCCATTTTGCGATGAAAATCATACATTATGTCTATAACACAAGTAGTAGTGTAGTTAGTTTATCATTTCAATAAAGTGAATAATATAAATTTTGGAGGTGCTTTGATACTTTATTCTAGCATTGCGTGAGGGCACGGCAATGGTTTAGTATGGGGGAGTGATGAGACTGCTTTTATACATGGTCTCATCGTCCAAATCGGGCTTAAAATCAATTAAATATCATCAAATATACCAAAAATATGCTCGTGTTTGTTACTTGTGTATTTTTAGGTACGGATATTGAGGAAATGGCAAAAGATCACAAGAATCAATCAAAAACGAACACGGGAAACGAAGACGCACAATGAACCAAACTCATTTATGGAATTTTGCAAAAAGACCCCTCAAGTTTGAAGAATTGGCAAAAATGGCCCCTTATCTTTGAAGAACATGTCACATTTGACCCTCCACATATCAAATGTACAAGACTTGTCCTCCATGTTTGAAGATTGTGCAAAAGAAGCCCTTGGGAATTGATCAAAGTTGCTAAGTTAGCCTAAAGTTGTCAAAAGGACTAACTTTGCAATTATATTTGGACTGCCATTGAAAGAGACTTAACGGATTGGACTGGCATTGCAAGGGAAGTTAACAAATGTTATAACATAGGGACGGGTAATGTTATTACCACCATGTGGCCCAACAACACCCCACCAGCCCAATGTTTTTTTTACCCGGTTTATTAAGTTAACCCAAGTCAAACCCCCCCCCCCCTTTGGTCAAACCCCATTTTCCCACCATAACATTTTTTAAAAACGATTTTATACCCAAAGTGGATTAAACCTGGCCTAATCCCACTTGAACCCTAATTAGACCCCAGATTAAATCAACCATGACTCAAAGGGTTTTTGGCTAAGAATGTGCAGATTGTTGATTAACCCTCACCTCACAAAACATACCCACATGGGCTGTGGACCCCATCCAGACCTCCCCTGCCCATCGTTTTCACCCCAAATTCCCAAACCCGACACATCCAACAGCTCACATGTTTCTACTTGGCCTCCAAGTTGTATCCAACGTCCAAGATCAACCAAGCAAGCTGGCACATCACATGTATTCAGTTTTGACCAAGAATCACAAGACTTCAAAGGGCTTTTCGGGCAATTCCATCTTTAGGGTTTTAGGTTACAATTTTCTTTGTAATTTTTTATTTAAGCATTCTAGAATCATCCTAGGCATGTATAAATAGAAACTCATGTGTTTCTATCACTTGGTTCCAGTTTTTTAGCAAAAACGTGTAATTCCTTTTTTCTAAATTAAAAGTTGGTGTTTGTTCATGAAGCAAGTGTAATTCCTTTTTAATGTTATAAAAAGTTGGTAATTGTTTAATGCTAAAATTCTCAGTTCCAAATTTAATTGGTGGAATAAAATTTTGATTTTCAAAATTTATTTCAAGGTTTGAGAATTTGAAGATTTCTTGGTAAAATCTGTTTCAAAGATTGTTGTTTGGGATTCATTAGGAGTTGTTTGAGTAATCTAAACAGGAGAAACATTGGAAGATTTTTAGAAAGATTTTAAGTAAGAAAGAAAGAAAACAGAATACATATATTTTGCTTGTTCTTTTAATTTTCTTCTTAGCAGGATTAAAGGTGTTGATTTGTTAAAGGATCTGCATACACCCGAGTGTATTGGAAGTGGCTATCTAGCTACTGTTGGTCTTGGATGTAAGACCAACAAGGTGACACTTTCTCTTCATTTTTTTTCAAGTTGAAAAATTATAAGTTGGTGTGATTTTGCTAAGTGTGAAAAGTGTCGTGTTGCATGAAAAGTTGTTTGGATTTGAGTTCAAATGATATGTTATGCATGCTAGGTTTGGTAGATATCATTTTGGTAAAGCTTTAGAAGCTTTTGGTTTTAAAAAGTTGAAAACAGAAACTTAAAGGGTGTTTGGATAAGTGATTAAGCTGTAGAAATAATCATCAATTGTGCTTTAAAAACGTGTTAGAACCATTGGAAAGGGTTGAGATAGGTAGTGTGTTAGTTGGTAGTCAGTTTGGAACAAGATTAGAAGCAAGTTGAGTAGTAAAAAATAGACAAATAGCTTAAAATCCAGTAGGTGCCTTTGTAACAGATTTTGGTAAAAGTCATGCTTGATTCTTGATAATCTGTTAAGTGTTAGGGTTATTTAGGGATTGAGTTTGTTTGTATGCTAATTGGTACTATTGTGTGCAAAATCCTAGCCTGTGAATCTCATTGGTATGCTAGTAATTGGCTAAGAAGGCCACCAGACCTAGTCATTTGTATCAGCAACTTAGGTTTGCTTTGGTTTGCAATTTTTTGTGAACTTTTGCTTGTGGGTGCCTGTTTTCTGCTTATTTGTGACTCCCTACACTCCAAAGAGTGTAGGGGTGCCTGTTTGTTCCAAGAATCAACACCAAGTATCAAAGCCAAGTCCTCTTGGTTCTTTTATTCACAAATGAAAACAAACAGAAAACTGCTTGTGTTCATCAATTTGAAATTGGTCACGTTTTCATCTCAATCAGGGTTTAATCTTCATAAAAAGGGTTTTGTATTGTGTTGGTAAGCTTAACAGTGTAACAGGTTTGGTTGTGAGAGCTTAAAAAGAGAAAAAAATAAAAGGAAAAAAGGGGGTTGCACAACCTCGAACCCCCGTCACTACACTCACAAACATCACACTCTACCACTGCGCCCTTGGGTCTTTTACTGACCAAGGGTGCAAGTGTAGTGTACTTAAACCCTTTTTGTTAGCTTATAGAAAATATAAGCCGTAGCCCTTTCTGCTTAATTTCAGCTTATCCAATAAGCTTATTAGCTTCTTTTTTATTTTTCCTAGGCTTAGAACGTTGTTTGGGATTTTTCTCCATTTAGTTTTAATTTTTCTCATTATTTTATTATTTTTTATGCATTTTTCTTTATCCGGTTTTTATTAAATGTTTAAAAAATAGAAAAAAGTGTTTTTATTTGTAGGAAAAATAATTTTTAGTTTTTAATTAATCTTTTTGAGGTTTACATCTAGTTTTGGTTTCAAAAACTTTAATTTTTAATTTTATTTTATTTTAAGGTTTTTTATAAACTTTAATAATTAATATAAAATTATAAAAAAGGTTTTAGGAACTTTAATTTACTTTTTTTATCTTAGTTAGATTATTCTAGGATTTTATAGATTTTTTAGAGTTAATTTTATAAACTTTTTATTTTTTTTATTATTTTAATATTATTTTATTATTAAAATTAGAAAGTTTTATTTTTCTTTCTTTTTCATTTTTCCTAGATTCTAGACATTAAATTAGGAACTTTGTCACTTTCCAAGTAATTTTTAGGCTTTTCAATTAATTTTTAGAATTAATTTAAGATTTAATAGATTTTAATAGTTTTTAGGAGTTTAAAAATAGTTTAATTTGGTTTTAAAATTTTTAAAAATAGTTTTTAGCTTAATTAGGTCATTTTTGAGGTTTACAAACTATTAAATCTTGTTTAGGGCTTTTTAATAATTAAAAGTGATTTTTAGGGCTTTAATTAGCATTAAAAAGTCATTATTAAATTAATTAAAAGGTTTTAGCAAGTTTGGATTTTTTGTAAACTCTTAGAATTTTATTGTGGATTTTTAGTAATTTTTAGGAATTTTTTAGGTTAAAATTTTAATTTTTGTGTTCTTTTACGTTTCTACGTCTTAACTTTCTAGTAGTGTTTTTGTCATTTTTCTATTTTTTCGTCTTCGTCATTTTCCCTTCTCTTTTCTTGTTAATAATCAAAAACATTAATCAATCATTCATTACACAACGCACTAGCCTCCTCGAGAACGAACTCACTTTTAGGGTCATTCACACACGGTTTTCCTAAATCGTCGTGCACGCTTACCCTATTTACGTTCTTTTTCCTAAAAGACGTATTTCTACGGCATATCACCAATCCAAGACAGAGCACAGACCGTCTGTCTGGGATGGTGGTACACATAATATAAGGTACATCATCTACGAATCCCTAATCTAAATAGTACAGTACAAAGATACAACTGATAAAGGAAAGTACAAATACATGAGGTCCTATATCATGATAGCCGGGATGCAACCCTAATAGCTTATCATGATGTACATAAGATCTAGTACACCTAGTCTACTCATGCCTGACGGACTCCTCAGATACGGCTGGTGCCACCGGCGGTGATGAGACGGCTGGTGCTTGCATGGCATCCTGCATCGCAGTCATGGCAGCTCGGGTCTTCTTAAGGAGTCGAAGTGCCTCCAAGAACTGGTCTCTGAGGGTCTGCTGAACTCCCCGAAGATGAGCGGTCTCTGATGTCAATCCCTGGTGACGGACGCCCTGGAGATCGAAGAAGATGGCAAGCGTCTGCTCCATGGTCATGAGAGTGGTGTGAGTCTCCATCTGCTGACTCTACAGTAGGTAGATCTGCTCACGAAGGAACTCATTCTCATCCAGCAACCACTTGAGAGAATGGTAAGTCGTGGACCATGCTCCACGAGCAGCATGTGCCTCAGCACTAACAGTCCAACACAGAAGGTCCTGACGCGACTACAGAGCAGTGCGTCCAAGCAGTCCGTCGGCCAACAGAGCATGAATCTCCGCAACATCCTGTGCCTAACGTGTAGCCAGTGCAGTGATCTGGGCCTAGACAGGATCCACGCGCCTAGTACCCGAACCCTCGCCGACCTCAAAAGTAGAGTCAACATGTGCCTCATACCTCCTCTTACGAGGCGGCAGAGACTCGGGTGCGTAGTCCTGTAGTGAAGAAACTGGTGGTATGGCAGCTGTTGGCTGAACCTCTTCCCCAGCGGGGGAAATAGGTGAAACAGGTGGAGTAGTAATGAGGGCAGCAACGAGAGCGATGTCACCAGATGTGTGACTGTCGTCAACGTCGCTGGTAGATATCCATCCACACAAGACGGACGTTTGGTGATACGGCAGCAGGAGTATCAGTAGGTGAATACATAATAATCTGAAAATAATATCGTTTTAATTGACATAAGTATAAACATACTCAAGTTAAAAGTTTTTGGGAAATAATGATTAAATTATATATATTAGTGCCATTTAACAGGACGATGTTAAAGGTTACGTTAATACTTATGAGATTAATTAACCGGATGTTAATAATCAATGCACAGGTAGCCACGTAAGAATGTATGCTCTACACTCTATATGCTTAACTATTCTAGTCCCGAAAATCCCAAAAGATTTTTAAAGCAGTTATAGTCCAGTTTATATAAAAATTTCAATTTTATATTTATTTAAATTTTATTCTGGTTCTCTATAACTATCTCTCTGATACCATTCTGTGACACCCCCAAATTGAGTCAAACGTAGCGGAAATAATATTTGGGTGTCACGTAGGTGGATCAATAGCAGATAGCGTATAGAGCGGCAAATAAAAGATTATCATTACATTTATTACATGGATAAAAGTGCAAATAGTATTAAAATAGTCTTAAACATTTCTCAACAGTTTGAATTATTCCCCAGTTTATAAAACCCCTGATGAGCTCTATAAATGCAGCCTATCATGATGCTTGACTCCATGCACACCAATACCTGCTTCAGTTTCCTGAGAAAACATGCTTAGAGAGTCAACATAAAGTTGGTGAATTCACAGGTTTAATAAAATAAGTTTGGACAATAAACATTCACTGAAGTAGTAATGCACAAAGCACCAATATTTAAAAGTAATTACATTCCCATATTGCCTGAAACTGAGACTTGACAGTTAAGTCCTTAACAAATAAGGACCCTTCGCCTTATAAAAAGGCACCCATAAAAATAATAAGTGCTAACATGTGAAACATCTGTTGTCCTGGCCTAGGCACAGTGAGCATGACTCACCCAGATGGGGATGGTCAATCCCAAATAGATCTATTTATAACATTCAGGTAATTTAATAATTCTAACAGTTTCAGATGCACGGGTCATGCGGGTTCATCTACAATAGGCAAATGTAATCAAAGGTTTCACAGTTCAATTTATGTCCACAAAAAAAATATGTTACATGTTTTCTTCCCCGTTAAAAGGTTTAAAAGTTTGTCAATATATAAAGTGAGGCCATGAACTCACCTCAATAGTACAACAAATAGTCACAAGTAAATCTGGTATGATGCTCACGATACAGTCAACGACCTAAATAATTATAAGGTCTCAGTAAATGCATAAAATAATGCATAAAAGTTTCAGAACAAATCTGTGCATGCTTATACTGGTTTTAAGCATTTTATTACGATATTTGTATTTTAGTTCATCGTTGTACAAGTTATAGTAGTATTTATTTTAAGTATAAAATAAATAATAATGTTAAATTAATTAATCTATTTAATTAATATTCTTGTACTTACATTGTTTATAAAACAATTTAAATATTTATAAAAGGCATTTTTATATATATATAAAGTAATAGAAAATAAATATAATTAATATATTTATTTTTATAAGTTGATCATTTTTAATTTAGATTATATATATAAATAAGGTTTATAAAACGTATAACAATTTAAATAAATTCCACTTTTTCGTAGTGTTTATAATTATTAAAATATAAGTTTGAAAAAATAACGAACGTTGTGTTTATTTAAGTTTTACGTCTTAAATATCGGTATAAACATATAGTAATTTTTAGGGTTTGTTATACTTTGTATAAATTACATTTTAGTCCCTCTACTTATATAATTACCCGCGGTTTAATTACTTTTATACCCCTAGGGTTTCTAAATGTTTCTAGTAATTACAATATTGGTCCCTCCCTGATAGGCGTAAAAGCACCCATCTTTTTACCACTTAATTATAATAATAACCAAGCTAAAACGTGTATTTTATGTCGTAAATGTCAGAATTATGCATGGTTTGTGTTTTTATTGTGTTTTAGGACCAAAAGATGAAAAAGGAAGAAAACACAGGCTTTCACGGGCTTTTATCGAAGAAAACGAGAAAAGACGAAGTCAAAAGATCAAGAGTGCAAAAAGAACGGAAGTCCAAGGCCTATTCTGAAGATTTATCGAAGAAAAAGTCTAAAAGACGGAAGTTTAATGAAGTCGAAGAACTCGAGTCTAAATATTGAAGAAATTATAAGACAAGTTCAATTTATATCGACAAATCCCGAGACAACGTCGAGAAAGACAAAGAATTAAAAGACGAGAACGAGAAAGAGAAAGAAAGAAGGAAGCAACACATGCACTCCTCACTTCCTATATATACCCTCCTAATGACACATTAGAAGGGTGTTAGTCATTTAGGAGTAGTTAGATTAGTTTAGGAGTAGGTAATTTTAGAGAGAGAAAGTGACAGTTTCTGTGACAACCCTAGATTTTGGATTTGTCACTTTTGACTGTTAGACTTTGATTATGTGCTTTGTGTGCGTTTACGGGCAATATGTTTATATTTGAGCCTTGGATTGGATGTTAGTCATCGTTCGTGTATTGCGTGGTACATTATATAATGTTATGATGGGGTTAGTTCGTGTTCATGAGTTCACATGGTAGTGACTATGAAGTGAAATGGTGATATTTTGGTGTTTACATATACGTATAAGTATTATAGTAATAGTATTTGTTGGGACTTATATATCTTGAGTTGATATGACCAAAAGAAGATGAAGGATTTTATAATAAATAGTTAGCTTAGTAAGTAAGCTAGGGTTGTGATGTAACCCTAGTACCTCTATTATATAAAGAGGATTAGGCACACATGGTTATTCACTGATTCATATACAATGTAAACTAAAGGTGTGTGTGCGTTCTCCTGGTGTCAAGCCTATTAGGCACCAGGAATAGTAGTAGCTTATTAGTATTTTATGAATAAGAAAGCCTTGTTCATAACTTTGATTGTGTTCTTTATTATGTTCCGCTGTGCATTACAATCATTATTATATATCCCAGATGAGTCTAGATCCTAAGACTCAACAAGTTGTATCAGAGCCTGGGAGAGGCTCTGTACAAGAAGAATCAATTTTTCTTATTACTAACATTTTTGTTTAATCATGTCTGCCTCAAGTTCTACTTAAACAGGAGAAGATAGCACTCCTAAAACTCTGCAACCCCAACAGATCGTTGCTACGGTTTCCAACACAAATGGTAAGTTTCCTCTTCTGAAAAAGGACGAGTATGATAGTTGGGCAATGAAGATGGAATGGTGGATCACCAACACTGATCAAGACCTTTGGAAGGTTATTCTGAATGGGAACAGCAGGAAGCTGACTGGAAGAGACAAGAATGGTAATATTACTCTTCTTGACCCTAAAACTCATGAAGAAATCATAGCCATTCAGAAGGAGGTCAAAGCAAAAACTATTTTGCTTCAATCCCTTCCTGATGATCACATGGGTGACTTCTACCATTTGGATGATGCTAGAGAGATCTAGAATGGAATAAAGCAAGGTTTGGTGGGAATGAGGAGTCAAAGAAAATGCGAAGATCCATGCTGAGAGATGAATTCACATAATTCAAAATCTCAGAAACTGAAGGTATTCATCAAGGGTATGACAGGTTCTAAAATATATTGAGCCAGTTGAATCAACTTCGGTCGAAACCTGACGATGGTGATATTAATGCAAGATTTCTTAGAGCCTTACCTTACTCATGGAATCAGGTGGTAATCTCTCTAAAAGCAAAAGGTGGGCTTGACTATCTCAACTTTGATGATTTATTTCATAAGCTCAAAACTTTTGAACCTCATGTGAGAGGATATTCAAGTGATTCTTTTCCCACTCCTGCTAATTCTGCCTTTATGAGTTCTATGGCATCCAGTCCCATGTCTTATGCTAGTAGCCCAAGCAATATTGTGTCTTCTCAACATACTTTTCAGCATACTTCTGCTCCTGAATCAACAGCCAAGTCTGGTAGCATGGTAGAAGCTGTTCTTCATTCTTTTGTTGCTAACGTTGATGCTCAACAGCAACTTGCTTTTGATGACTTCAAACAGGTTGATAAACTCGACCTGGATGAAATGGATCTCAAATGGCAGATGGCCATGCTCACTCTTAGGGTTCACGAGTTTGAGAAGAAAGCAGGTCGTAAATTTAATTACAACCCACGAGAGCCAGCAAGGTTTGACAGAAGCAAGGTTTGATGCTACAACTGCCAGCAGCAAGGTCACTTTGCAAGGGGATGCCCTAACAAGAATGACCAAGAGAAGAGCAGATATTAGTATTTTTTTTTTGATTTACGGTTTAGCATTTAGAGGGCTCGGATGAGGTAATTAGTCATATGGATATTTTTCGGGATGGTTTTAAGTCATTTGAGACTTAGTTATAAAGTTTATTTCAAAATCTGAGATTTTTTATAAAAGTGTATATTTTACGTCTTTTACGGTATTCGCGTAAAAACTGACTAGTTTTACGGTTTTGAGGTTTTGGAGGCTTTAGGAGCTGAAATAAATTAAGGAAAATTAAGGCAATTTTAATAAGATATTTATTAATAATAAAATAAATAGAAAAACGAATTTTATGGGGTATAGGTCGGTTTAGAAGAGAAAAAAAAGGAAAAAAGAAAAGATTTATGGTAAGTGGTAATTGGGTTGGACAAGGATTGTTTTGGCTATATAAGGAACCCCCCAACACTAAATCAAACGCATTTTTTTCTATTCCCTGGAGTTTTAGTCGACCAAAAAGAGGAGGAGAATTAGGGTTCTTAAAAAATTTGGGTTTTTACATCTTCCATTGAATTAAAGGTAAAACCTTTATTACCCTTTTTAAATTAAATTGTTTTTATGTTTATTTAATCATTCTTATGATAGATTTAGGTTAGAGTTTATATAAAATCAGTAAATTAATGATGTGATAATCATATCAGGATGATTACATGAATTAGGGCTTGTAATTAGAGGAATTAGGGTTAATTAATGTGGTTGATTTTGTTAAACCCGTTTTTAAAAACTGGGCAGAATTTTGAGTCAATTGTTTTGATCATATTGGGAGTTATACAAACTCTTATTTTACGATCCACATATCCCTGAAAAGGCAATTGAAGTGGCTTTCCAATGCAGGAAACGAGAACTAAATTGCAGGTCGGGAAGTGGATCAAAAACAGGTTACAACAGTCGGAGGTCAAAACAGTTTTGAATTCAGCCTGTTTTCTTTTTAAGTTTTGGGTTGTTTGGGGTACTTAGGGTTGCATTGGGATCTTCTAATGAGCATGAGATATGGTTTATATATTTTAGTAAGTACCTGCACTTGGGCTAAGATTGTGGTTTAGGGTAAGACCCTCTAATGGTAACAAACTTTTCATACGTTTAAAATCAGTGAATTCTGGATAGGTAGCAATATATATACATATATCGGGGCCTTAACAGTAGCTTTAAGGTTAGGGAAAGTGAGAGGTTTTAGGTAACATATGTAAAAGTTTGAATATTCCTTTTACAGAAACCATGCGTATGTTTAAGTGGACGTTTTACTTAACGTTTTGAGACCTAAAAACTGGGACTGTTTTGTGTAAAATATGAACGGGATAGTTATTAAACTTAAGCAAGTTAAGGACTTGTTAGGGAAGGGTAATGGGGTGATTAGAGCTTATCAATGAGGTATTTATATGGGAATAGGCTAGATGTCCATCATAGGTTGATGAGCCATCTTAGTGATTGGTTCATGTATTGATTCTGTATTTTTAGATTGTTAGCTTGTTGCTAGAGCAAGGACTTTTGGAGAAGCATTCAGGTGAGTTCATAGTCCTATTTTCACTGATTTTTTTTAAATGTTTTCTTCTAGTATGGGATGGATATGACACTTGTGGTATTCTTAAAATGTTTTGGTACTAAAGTTTTATAAATGTGTGGACATAAATGTGCTATTGTGTGACTTGCGTGCTTATATGTTCTCATATGTGCTTTGATATGTGTTATGATATGTGAATCTTGATTGTGTTATGATTGGGATTGGTACATATATGTATGGGCGTCTATGGGACCAGTTGTGATGTGTGTGGAGCGTGGGGCACGATCCGTCCTGAGTTCTTGGTTATGAGTTCTTGGTTCGTGGGGCACGATCCGTCCTGAGTTCTTGGTTCGTGGGGCACGATCCGTCCTGAGTTCTTGGTTCGGGGGGCACGATCCGTCCTGAGTACTTGTGCATCGTCTCTTCGGAGGCAAGATATCTCGACGGGGATATAGTTCATCTTCCACATGTGGTGTGGGAAAGATCCGGATAGGGTGGTGTGTTCTTGTGTGTGTGACGGGATACTTCTTGATTGTTAATAGTGTGGTGCATTGTTCTTATTGTGTGTTCTTGATTGATATAATTATGCTTTGTTTGTAGTTGTATGTAACATGATTATCACATTATGTTCCATTGCTTTAACTTGTTCTCTTTAACTTATTTACAGCGGTTGACAAGGTTCTTAAGATATTTTGATAACTTAAACCTATGTTCTCACCAACTTTATGTTGACAGATTTTAGTGTCATTTTCAGGTGAGGTAGTTGTGCAAGATGATGTTAGAAGTGACTAGAGTATATAGGCTGCTAGGATTGCATTAGGAGGAATCCCTTTCCTCTTAGATTTTATTTTGTCTTTAATTAAGTAGACTTTATGGTACCTATATGTTTGATGTTTGTTTGTTTGTATGTCTTTGGTAAGCGGTAGGCCTGTTACCTACTTACATAGACGCCTACATTATTTGAGATATTGTCATGACATTGTGTCACCTTTTTATGACATTTCTATTTCATTTAGTTAACTCTATAGACACGCTATTGTTGTGATGATATCCATACGTCGCGCCCCATATTCCGCCATGGTGGGGTGTGACAGAATGGTATCAGAGACAATGGTTATAGAGAATTAGGTTGCCTAGTCGCGTAGCCTAGTCTATAGCTTAAGGGTCCTTGCATATAGGCGTCATAGGAGTATGTGTGCATTTTATATTAATTGATGTGTTTGGATGTTATTTATTGCGATGTTTTGACTAGTATGAATTGAACCATAGTTAGTTCATACTTAGCTACATGTTATTTTTTTTCGAGTTTTGAATAATGCGGGTTGAACTATAGTCATATACATTAGTCATTGTTGGATTTCGTTTAATTATGCTTTCATGTTCTTTATACATTTTGAATTTTGTCTACGCTGGTTCAGCTAGACTACGAGTTTATGAGTTTCCTGCATTGTCTACGTTATTTTAATACATGGATTTTGGATCTTATTTTATGTTGTGGTTATGTGCTTATATGATTTGTAGGATCTATGTGCTTATTTGAGTTGGTAGACCGATGTGTTATGTGTAGTATTAATTCTTATAAGTGTCATCATAGGAGGGAGTGCATTGGTGAAAGGGGACTTGTATAAGTATGGTGGCCAACATAGTTACACAAGTACCACAACATCAATGGATTCCTAAGTATGGTTGCATGAAAGAGGGTTAATACATGCTTGTAATAGTATATGTTGGATGAATTTGAGTGTATGTATGCATATTCCTATATATGTATAATTCCCTTCTACTTATCGGTTGTATTCTTGGGATGTTTTGCTAGCTCGTTCCTCTTCAGATGTTTAACTTCCGTAGTAGTACATTTATCAAGTTCTCATTTCTTGTGTTCTTTTGTACGGTACTTTTGGCGTTAAGGCTTCTTTAGATGGTGGAGATTTCTTTTTGGGGTAATGATGTCTTTTGTTTCGAGTTATACATGGTAAAAAAATAGAACTTGCAAATTGAAAAAAAAATAGTTGTTGGTAGTCGATGAAATAAGGAAGTGTCGGAAACATGTTTCAAATAAGGTGGAATATAAATTCTTTAACATATAAGCATGACTCGGTTATTTTAAAATATTTTGGTTTTGCGCACCTAAAGTTATTGTTCTTAAGTTAAAATTTTGTTCTTATTTAGTGAAATATGTTAAAATCATGTAATTAATAGAGTTTTAATTTTCTGGAATTAAAATAAATTAGGTTTTAAATTTGGTAATTAATGAGGGGGTTTTAGGGTTTAAAAATCGTTTTTTTTTGGTATAAATCGGAGTAGGCAGAAACTGTCGCTAAAGGGTCAAAATATGCCGCTAACTGTCAGAAACTGTCGCTAATGCCTAGGCAGATTTTGAGAAAAAAATCGTTTTGGTTATAAATTATTCGTTTTTAAAGTTTTTTGGGTGATTCAAAAGCCTAAAATTATGTACTCGGAACATACTTTTCGAAAATTCAAAAAGTTTAGTAATTGGAGGTCAGTAGCTTGGTCGATTTAATTGTACAAGTGTCGAGTTCAAGATTGATTTTCAAACGATATGGTTGAAACTTGTGTTTTGGATATTTTGGGATAGTGAACATTTAGAGGGCTAACATAGGGATTATTTGGGATGGGACTTGGGATGTATCCATCATAAGGATTGTACATTGATGAAGGATGTGGGTTCCGGAATCAATGTTGACGTGTGATATTGTGTTGTGTGTTTTAGACAATTGATCGTTCGTGAAGAGAGTTTAGATTGATTTTCGTTAGATGATTACATAAATTACTAATGTGATACCATGGTTTTAGAACAACTAATATACAATTACAGTACAAAATCAATTATGGGGTAAAATTTGGTTTTCCACAAGGTTTTAATAGTATGTCGCCGGTCGTAACACATTTCAGTTGTCGTTGGTGCTTGTTGTCATTGGTCCGTTTCCATGGTTCATTGGGAGTCGATACATGTTTTATGTTGAGTATCTTTTGGAGTCTCATGGTTTTGGTTCATTCTTTTAAATTCGTTCACGTAAACATCCGTTACTTGTCCATGGGTTTGATCCGTTATCCGAAGTTGGGGGTCCTAAAATTTGTCGTGAGCTTATATTCATTGAGAATGTTGTTGTAGTCATGATCCGGTTACGTTCTTATGAGAGAGATAGTGCGTTGGCTGTGAAATGAATTTATTGAGCTTATGGAGTAAATCTCGGGACGAGATTTCTATTAGGAGGGAGTGATGTGACAACCCTAGATTTTGGATTTGTCACTTTTGACTGTTAGACTTTGATTATGTGCTTAGTGTGCGTTTACGGGCAATATGTTTATATTTGAGCCTTGGATTGGATGTTAGTCATCGTTCGTGTATTGCGTGGTATATTATATAATGTTATTATGGGGTTAGTTCGTGTTCATGAGTTCACATGGTAGTGACTATGAAGTGAAATGGTGATATTTTGGTGTTTACGTATACGTATAAGTATTATAGTAATAGTATTTTTTTTAGGATTTACGGTTTAGCATTTAGAGGGCTCGGATGAGATAATTAGTCATATGGATATTTTTCGGGATGGTTTTAAGTCATTTAGGACTTAGTTATAAATTTTATTTCAAAATTTGAGATTTTTTTATAAAAGTGTATATTTTACGTCTTTTACGGTATTCACGTAAAAACTGACTAGTTTTACGGTTTTGAGATTTTGGAGGCTTTAGGAGCTGAAATAAATTAAGGAAAATTAAGGTAATATTAATTAGATATTTATTAATAATAAAATAAATAGAAAAACGAATTTTATGAGGTATAGGTCGGTTTAGAAGAGAAAAAAAAGGAAAAAAGAAAAGATTTATGGTAAGTGGTAATTGGGTTGGACAAGGATTGTTTTGGCTATATAAGGAACCCCCAACACTAAATCAAACGCATTTTTTTCTATTCCCTGGAGTTTTAGTCGACCAAAAGGAGGAGGAGAATTAGGGTTCTTCAAAAATTTGGGTTTTTACATCTTCCATTGAATTAAAGGTAAAAGCTTCATTAACCTTTTTAAATTAAATTGTTTTAATGTTTATTTAATCATTCTTATGATAGATTTAGGTTAGAGTTTATATAAAATCAGTAAATTAATGATGTGATAATCATATTAGGATGATTACATGAATTAGGGCTTGTAATTAGAGGAATTAGGGTTAATTAATGTGGTTGATTTTGTTAAACCCGATTTTAAAAAATGGGCAGAATTTTGAGTCAATTGTTTTAATCATATTGGGAGTTCTACAAACTCTTATTTTACGATCCACATATTCCTGAAAAGGTAATTGAAGTGGCTTTCCAATGCAAGAAACGAGAACTAAATTGGAGGTCGGGAAGTGGATCAAAAACAGGTTACAACAGTCGGAGGTCAAAACAGTTTTGAATTCATCCTGTTTTCTTTTTAAGTTTTGGGTTGTTTAGGGTACTTAGGGTTGCATTGGGATCTTCTAATGAGCATGAGAGATGGTTTATATATTGTAGTACGTATCTGCACTTGGGTTAAGATTTTGGTTTAGGGTAAGACCCTCTAATGGTAACAAACTTTTCATACGTTTAAAATCAGTGAATTCTGGATAGGTAGCAATATATATACATATATCGGGGCCTTAACAGTAGCTTTAAGATTAGGGCAAGTGGGATCTTTTAGGTAACATATGTAAAAGTATGAATATTCCTTTTACAGAAACCATGGGTATGTTTAAGTGGATGTTTGACTTAAAGTTTTGAGACCTAAAAACTGGGACTGTTTTGTGTAAAATATGAACGGGATAGTTATTAAACTTAAGCAAGTTAGGACTTGTTAGGGAAGGGTATTGGGGTGATTAGAGCTTATCAATGAGGTATTTATATGGGAATAGGCTAGATGTCCATCATAGGTTGATGAGCCATCTTAGTGATTGGTTCATGTATTGATTGTGTATTTTTGGATTGTTAGCTTGTTGCTAGAGCAAGGACTTTTGAAGAAGCATTCAGGTGAGTTCATAGTCCCATTTTCACTGATTTTTTTAGATGTTTTCTTCTAGTATGGGATGGAGATGACACTTTTGGTATTCTTAAAATGTTTTGGTACTAAATTTTTATAAATGTGCGGACATAAATGTGCTATTGTGTGACTTACGTGCTTATGTGTTCTCATATGTGCTTTGATATGTGTTATGATATGTGAATCTTGATTGTGTTATGATTGGGATTGGTACATAGATGTATGGGCGTCTATGGGACCAGTTGTGATGTGTGTAGAGCGTGGGGCACGATCCGTCCTGAGTTCTTGGTTCTGAGTTCTTGGTTCGTGGGGCACGATCCATCCTGAGTTCTTGGTTCGTGGGGCACGATCCGTCCTGAGTTCTTGGTTCGGAGGGCACGATCCGTCCTGAGTACTTGTGCATCGTCTCTTCGGAGGCAAGATATCTCGACGGGGATATAGTTCATCTTCCACAGGTGGTGTGGGAAAGATCCGGATATGGTGGTGTGTTCTTGTGTGTGTGACGGGATACTTCTTTATTGTTAATAGTGTGGTGCATTGTTCTTATTGTGTGTTCTTGATTGATATAATTGTGCTTTGTTTGTAGTTGTATGTAACATGATTATCAAATTATGGTCCATTGCTTTAACTTGTTCTCTTCAACTTATTTACAACGGTTGACAAGGTTTTTAAGATATTTTGATAACTTAAACCTATGTTCTCACCAACTTTATGTTGACAGATTTTAGTGTCATTTTCAGATGAGGTAGTTGTGCAAGATGATGTTAGAAGTGACTAGACTATAGAGGCTGCTAGGATTTCATTAGGAGGAATCCCTTTCCTCTTAGATTTTATTTTGTCTTTTAATTAAGTAGACTTTATGGTACCTATATGTTCGATGTTTGTTTGTTTGTATGTCTTTGGTAAGAGGTAGGCCTGTTACCTACTTACCTAGACGCCTACATTATTTGAGATATTGTTATGACATTGTGTCACCTTTTTATGACATTTCTATTTCATTTAGTTAACTCTATAGACACGCTATTGTTGTGATGATATCCATACGTCGCGTCCCATATTCCTCCATGGTGGTGTGTGATAGTTTCTCTCACTAGGATCTTAATCTTTTATCTTCCTTTCTTGTTTTTAATCAAATCTTTACTTTTGATAGCTTAATTCTTCTTTTAATCTTAATCTTATTCTACCTTTCTTAGTTTATATATTTTTAATTCGAAATTTTTATGCTTTTTTTGTTTAATCTTGATGTTTGATTGATCAAAAAGTTTATCTTTTTATCAATCCTTAAGTTTTCTTACGGAATAAGCTATAAGTTTGACAATATTATTAGCTTATTTTGTGTTTAGCTTATTTGTTTTTTTAGTTTTTCTTAAAAAGGGTTTTATCCTTTTAATGTTTATCTTATTAAGTTTGCTTATTTTGTGTTTTTAAAAGTCTTTAAATTCTAGCTTATTAGCTTTTCTTAAACGTGTTTTGATTAGGTTTTTAGGCGTGTGCTTATTTGATTAATAGCTTATTAGATTTAGCTTATTTTATACATTCCTTTTTCATCCCGGTCATCTTGATTGGAAAAGGGTTTTACATTCCTTTTATACATTCCTTTTACATTCCGATCATCTTATTTGGAAAAGGGTTTTACATTCCTTTCAACATTCCTTTTACATTCCTTTCAGCATTCCTTTTAGCATTCCTTTTGCATTCCTTTTAGCATTCCTTTCAGCATTCCTTTTACATTCCTTTCAGCATTCCTTTCAGCATTCCTTTCAGCATTCCTTTCAGCATTCCTTTTACATTCCTTTCAGCATTCCTTTTAGCATTCCTTTTACATTCCTTTTGCATTCCTTTTACATTCCTTTTACATTCCTTTCAGCATTCCTTTTTGCATTCCTTTCAACATTCCTTTTACATTCCTTTCAGCATTCCTTTTAGCATTCCTTTTACATTCCTTTTAGCATTCCTTTCAGCATTCCTTTTACATTCCTTTCAGCATTCCTTTTAGCATTCCTTTCAGCATTCCTTTTACATTCCTTTTAGCATTCCTTTTACATTCCTTTTGCATTCCTTTTACATTCCTTTTACATTCCTTTCATCA
This sequence comes from Glebionis coronaria, assembly GCA_025667525.1. Taxonomy (NCBI): domain Eukaryota; kingdom Viridiplantae; phylum Streptophyta; class Magnoliopsida; order Asterales; family Asteraceae; genus Glebionis; species Glebionis coronaria. Next base: position 500,264,913 of record CM046877.1, read on the forward strand.
TTCCTTTTACATTCCTTTCAGCATTCCTTTTAGCATTCCTTTCAGAATTCTTTTTACATTCCTTTTGCATTCCTTTTACATTCCTTTTACATTCCTTTCAGCATTCCTTTCAACATTCCTTTTACATTCCTTTCAGCATTCCTTTTAGCATTCCTTTTACATTCCTTTTAGCATTCCTTTAAGCATTCCTTTTACATTCCTTTCAGCATTCCTTTTAGCATTCCTTTTAGCATTCCTTTTACATTCCCTTCAGCATTCCTTTTAGCATTCCTTTTTACATTCCTTTTGCATTTCTTTTGCATTCCTTTTACTTATCCCAATTTACATTTTCATTTTACTTAGTAATAGATAACCAAACCATTTTCATTTCCACCAAAAACGACTGAGTCACACTTAGAACCGGAAATCAATTCGTTAAGACACCGAGAAAACGAACTTTTTAACCTAGCAAAACCTTACTTTCAAATGGCGCCGCTGCCGGCTCTTTTCGTGAAGATTAACGGTTTTTTGTGAGAGACGCGTTGTATTTTGGGATCATTTCACCTTTGAACGTTATTTTTCTTGCCAAAAAATTTTCAAAAATCCAAAAACATTTAAAAACCATAAAATGCATTTCTTTTCTAAGTTTTGCAACCAAAAATATTCCTCTTTATCCTCTATTGTGTTCAATTCTTTTCTCTTCCCCTCTTATTGTTAATTCTTCATGGATTCGTCTTGCGTACGGTGTGGGAGACCATGGCATGGTTATCAAATATGTCATTGGTGTACTTGTGAGCTGTGCGGTTCTGATATAGACAATACACAATTTGGATTTTGTCCATTTTGTAACTCAACAAATTCGTACTTCTCCTCTTACAATAATTTCTCACCCTCTCCCGTATATGACAATCCTTATCCTCAAAATGCACCGGGTTTTTCTCCATACCCGTGGTGCAATATTTATGGGGGCCCTCACGATGCTTCTTCTTGTCAACCGATGAATATCTTTGAGCCAATCCTATGCTATGATTCCGGTTTGTTTAACTTTGAGCCCCCACATCACACCCTCAATCATCAAACCTCTCAGGGAATTAGTCTTGACCAACAACTCACTACTTTGAATGACATTCTTGAAAGTTTAGCTCAACTCCGAGCTGACTTGTATCTGGAAAGGCAACCTTTGCTTGATGGTGACCAAATCCTGAAATCCACCACCTTTTTGAGCCAATTTGGTCGTTTTCCCTTCTTTTCTACACCAAAATGTTTACTTACAGCGTGGTATATAATGGGTTTAATTGAACATACTCAGGGAGATGATCAACAGAAATTGCTTCATGAGTTTCTTAAAGATGTGGAGGTTATCAAGGAGGAGTTAGTAGACTATATCACTCCTAACTGGAATGGTCCAGTCTATTATGATGATGATGACGAGGATGATATCTACAATCTCAACCCATCTTCTGAGATTACTACTCCTACTCTTGATATCCCTAATGCGCCTAAGGATTGTGATACATTGAGTGAGATTAGTGATTTTGGTCTTGATAAATTCTTTGATGAGGTTTGTGATGCATCGAATTTTGAGGAGCTTACGGAAGATGTCGCTCTTAATGATGATGATTTTTCTCCATGCTATGAGAATTTCACTTTTGAAATTTCTCCTTCTCCTCCGGGCGATGAAGGCGATGTTGATTTATTCTCTCCGACTTATGAGAAGTTCGCCCCTGAACTTGGTCTTTTAGATGAGGTGGAAGACGTTATTCTTCGCGACAAATTACTGAAAGTTCATCTTCTTATTGCTAAGATTGAAGCGTTGAATTCTGCTCCTATTAAAGAATCTTCACCTCCGTCTATTACTTCAGTTGAGAATAATGATACAGCTATGGAGGAAATCGACATTCACTCAATGCCTCCGGGTATTGATGATGATGACATGGAGGGGGAAATTATTTTTGATAATTTTCTACAGGAAGGTATTGTCCCAAGTCCCCCTCCCGAGCACCTTTCATCCACTCCTTTTAACACCATTACAGAGGATGAGTGCTTTGACCCTGGAGGTAACATTGACCATTCCATGATTGACACTTTACGGCTTTGCCGCTTTTTGAGCATCAATGGTCTTTGGGGGATGATAATTTGCTTACTTTACCCACCCCACCTCCCGTGGATCATGACCTCACATACTTCTCGTATGTTGAGCGGACTTTTCTCCCATTCAAGACTTATCCTCCTGCCTCTCCTTTATTAATGTCCTCCGGGAATGAGGACAAGGTCTTTGATCTCGGTATTACATTCGAGGCTTCCCCATGGACCATTTAATTCAGGGACGAGTCAGGCTCGTGACTCGGTTAACAAAAACAAGCGCTTCTCGGGAGGTAACCCGATTATCTATCCTTTACCGTTTTCATAATAAGTGTTGGGGGAGCCCCGTATGTGTTTGCTGTCTTGTTTCTTATGTGCAGGGATTTGAGCTTTCAAAGATCCATTCTTGATGACTTTTGACGACCCGTGATTCCGTGTACCCGTCTTCCCGATTCTATCCTAAACTCTTTTGATTCACTATTTTATATTCTTCAATATTAAAATAGGAATCACTTTAGTTGTCTCTTCCTTAGCAAGATTTAAACAAACGTGCACAATGTCCTAAGTGTAGGGGATTTTACTTCCACATGCTTAAACATTGAGGACAATGTTTATATTAAGTGTAGGGGGGACTTCTATGGAAGTTAAGTGGTCTTTTCCTTGCATTTGTCCTCATTTTAACCGGAAAATTGATTTTTCGACATTTTTCAAAATTTTTGATCTATTTTGGCCTAATAGTGTTTCCTTTGTTAGCGTTATTTACTTTCTTTGCCAGAATAAATTTTCAATAAAGTGGTTTTAAATTTTTCAAAGTCGTGAATATTTTGACTCAACCCGAGTTTACTTATCTAAGTTTACTCTAGCTAGTATCCTTAACGTGTTTAAGTCAAGTTTTGCTAGGCTTTTATATAGGGAGCTTTAAAACGCGAAAGTCTTAACTCTCACGGGTTAAGAATAAGAACTTTTCGCAAGTTCCTATAATTGATCCTAGAGAGTTGTTTATCAATGGAACTTTAAAATGCAAATTCTAAACTTGAAAAGTCTAAGAGTTTGGAAGATCCTATAGACGGCTCGAAAACCCAAAACTTTGATTTAATTGGCTAAGCATCCACGAGTCTCATTCCTTGAGATTTTAAACTGTGGAGGACGAGAGATGATAGAGTCAATTATATTTTTGGTATTCTTTCGTGAATTTATGTGAGTTAATTATGAGCCTATTCTCCCATCGCTTGTTAATAAATTTATCTGCAATAAATAAGGTTGTACGATTTGAAAAGTTACTTAGCTTCTAGCCCAAGATCGTTTAAAAGTTGCTCGGTATTAATTAGAGTTCATAGCCAAGGCATAACTTATTGAAGCGGGATGCGAAGATTGGCGAGTCCGAAAAGGCCCTAACAAGGCATGAGGGCTACATTTTGTTGCTAAAGATCCAAAAGTGATGTGAAAAATCATTTATCGAAAATCAATATGAAGGATCGAGACACACAACGAAAAGAGAAAACTCCCCAAAAGATCATGGAGAAGTCTATCCAAAAAGGCCCTAAGAAGGTATGAGGATAAATAAACCCAAGTCCTAAAAGGAGGCGGATCGTTGTATATCAAAGTCCAAAATAAAGATTGGAGAAAAATGAAGAAGTCGTGGTCCAAATATGAAGAATCTCTCAAAAAGTTCAAGTGAAGAAATTCCTATTATGAAGAGAAGACTATAATTTCAAGAACGTCTCTCAAAGATTTGAAGTATGAAGTCGCTGCCAAATATCGGTCCGAGAAAGATCTCAAATCGTGAAGCGAGTTATGCCAAGATATGAACTTTAAGAGGTCCCGAGAAGCAGTTTTAAAAGATTTTGTCCTTTAGCTATCTATTGATTAAATCGTCCCACTTTATTTTTGGCCTAAACAACTATCGAAATAAGTCAAACAATGCATCCTCGTGATCATTCAAGACAATCTAAAAATATAAGAGATACACCTAGGAATAAGGGAGTCTAAGTAAATAATTGGCCCACATGAATTCGTGTTAGTTTGCTAACTTATAATAACAATGATCTCGTTTTTAAGCTTGGTTCGGGGAACGTGAAACTTGAGGATGATAAACATTTATGACTGCCAAAACCCCAATGTAAGTCTTTGATTTCTTTACTTGTTTCTATCTTTTTATGTTCCTTAATGTTTAGTATTTAAGAAAGGCCAAGGTGGATTGATTATGATGGGAAATGTAAAACTTGCTTTGTAACTAATGCATTGCATGAGGACATTACAATGGTCAAGTGTAGGGGATTTGATAGGTGTGAAAACACCCATCTTTTTACCACTTAATTATAATAATAACCAAGCCAAAACGTGTATTTTATGTCGTAAATGTCGGAATTATGCGTGGTTTGTGTTTTTATTGTGTTTTAGTACCAAAAGATGAAAATGAAGAAAACACAGGCTTTCACGGGCTTTTATCGAAGAAAACGAGAAAAGACGAAGTCAAAAGATCAAGAGTGCAAAAAGAACGGAAGTCCAAGGCCTATTCTGAAGATTTATCGAAGAAAAAGTCTAAAAGACGGAAGTTTAATGAAGTCGAAGAACTCGAGTCTAATTATTGAAGAAATTAAACAAGTTCAATTTATATCGACAAATCCCGAGACGACGTCGAGAAAGACAAAGAATTAAAAGACGAGAACGAGAAAGAGAAAGAAAGAAGGAAGCAACACATGCACTCCTCACTTCCTATATATACCCTCCTAATGAAACATTAGGAGGGTGTTAGCATTTAGGAGTAGTTAGATTAGTTTAGGAGTAGGTAATTTTAGAGATAGAAAGTGACAGTTTCTCTCACTATGATCTTAATCTTTTATCTTCCTTTCTTGTTTTTAATCAAATCTTTACTTTTGATAGCTTAATTCTTCTTTTAATCTTAATCTTATTCTACCTTTCTTAGTTTATATATTTTTAATCCGAAATTTTTATGCTTTTTTTGTTTAATCTTGATGTTTGATTGATCAAAAAGTTTATCTTTTTATCAATCCTTAAGTTTTCTTACGGAATAAGCTATAAGTTTGACAATCTTATTAGCTTATTTTGTGTTTAGCTTATTTGTTTTTTTAGTTTTTCTTAAAAAAGGTTTTATCCTTTTAATGTTTATCTTATTAAGTTTGCTTATTTTGTGTTTTTAAAAGTCTTTAAATTCTAGCTTATTAGCTTTTCTTAAACGTGTTTTGATTAGGTTTTTAGGCGTGTGCTTATTTGATTAATAGCTTATTAGATTTAGCTTATTTTATACATTCCTTTTTCATCCCGGTCATCTTGATTGGAAAAGGGTTTTACATTCCTTTTATACATTCCTTTTACATTCCGATCATCTTATTTGGAAAAGGGTTTTACATTCCTTTCAACATTCCTTTTACATTCCTTTCAGCATTCCTTTTAGCATTCCTTTTGCATTCCTTTTAGCATTCCTTTCAGCATTCCTTTCAGCATTCCTTTTAGCATTCCTTTCAGCATTCCTTTTACATTCCTTTCAGCATTCCTTTTAGCATTCCTTTTACATTCCTTTTGCATTCCTTTTACATTCCTTTTACATTCCTTTCAGCATTCCTTTTTGCATTCCTTTCAACATTCCTTTTACATTCCTTTCAGCATTCCTTTTAGCATTCCTTTTACATTCCTTTTAGCATTCCTTTCAGCATTCCTTTTACATTCCTTTCAGCATTCCTTTTAGCATTCCTTTTAGCATTCATTTTACATTCCTTTTAGCATTCCTTTTACATTCCTTTTGCATTCCTTTTACATTCCTTTTACATTCCTTTTAGCATTCCTTTTACATTCCTTTCAGCATTCCTTTTAGCATTCCTTTCAGCATTCCTTTTACATTCCTTTTGCATTCCTTTTACATTCCTTTTACATTCCTTTCAGCATTCCTTTTTGCATTCCTTTCAACATTCCTTTTACATTCCTTTCAACATTCCTTTTAGCATTCCTTTTACATTCCTTTTAGCATTCCTTTCAGCATTCCTTTTACATTCCTTTCAGCATTCCTTTTAGCATTCCTTTCAGCATTCCTTTTACATTCCTTTCAGCATTCCTTTTAGCATTCCTTTTTACATTACTTTTGCATTCCTTTTGCATTCCTTTTACTTATCGCAATTTACATTTTCATTTTACTTAGTAATAGATAACCAAACCATTTTCATTTCCACCAAAAACGACTGAGTCACACTTTGAACCGGAAATCAATTCGTTAAGACACCGAGAAAACGAACTTTTTAACCTAGCAAAACCTTAATTTCACTCCCTAGTTACACGTGTAACTAGGGTTTGTTTAAGTTTCATAAAATGGCAATTTTGGTCCCTCTATATTCGGCTTATATTAAGTTTATAAACAAGTTTCACAAATGGCCCCTAGGGCTCAAATAAGTTTCGGCTTAAGCCAAAAATCACCCCTAGGGTTTAACTAGGGCTTACTAAAGTTTGTAATATTGGCAAAATAGGTCCCTAGGGCTTATATAAGGTTTCGTCAAATAGCAAAAGGAATCCCTAGGCTTTTACCAAATTCCACAAATTACCCTAATATTATAGAAATCTCATATAAGTCCTTTTTGTTAAATTAGAGTTTCGGATAGTGTGACAACCATGGTTTTGGGGTTCGTCACTTAGACTACAGTTTAGGGTGTTTTGTGCAAATATGTGCTTTTATGTGCTTATGTGTTTATTTTGTATGTTTGGAGTGAGGTTTGGATATCGTTTATGGGTATATGGTACTCATAAGTAAATCTAGGAACGTTTATTTCATGTTCATGAGCTCACAAGGTAGTGACTATGAAATGAGATGGTGTTTTTTGGTGGCTTTACGTATACGTATATGTATTATTAGAAAATCGTATTTTTACGATTCAGGGTTTGCATTTAGTTGTCTCGGATGAGGTATTTGGTCACGAGAATAATTTACGGGATGGTTTTAAGTCATTTAGGACTTAGTTATATAGTTTATTTCATATTCTAAGAGTTTTTATAAAAATGTATATTTTTTTTATGTTTTTTACGGTATACGCGTAAAAACTGACTAGTTTTACGGTTTTGAGGTTTCCGATGCTTTAGGAGCTAAAATAAATTAAGGCAAATTAAGGTATTATTAATAATATATTAATAAGTAATAAAAAGAAAAAAAATATAAAATACATATAATAGTCGGTTTTGGGATGCAAGAAAGAAAAAGAAAAGGGAAAAAAGGAAAAAGGGGAACCGGGCTTTTGAAATGGGCCAAGGACTTGTTACGAAATTATATAAAAACTTTTTATTAACCAAAAACATTCATAAAATCCCTGGAGATCAAGCTTAAGTCGAAATCCATGGAGTCTATTTAGGGTTTTCATATTTTTCTTGTCTTCCATTAAATCTAAGGTAAAAATCTTCAATCTCTTTTTAATTAAATTGTTTTTAATTCTTTCTTAATCATTATATGATTGATCTAGGGTTAGGTTAATTATGAAATCTGTAATTTAATGATATGAACATGAAAAGAATAATTAGGGTTAATAAATATATATGGTGATGGTAATTAATTAGGTTAATTGTGTCAAATTCGTTTTTAAAAACTGGGCAGAATTTTAGGTCCCTTGTTTTGATCATATCTAGAGTTCTACATACTTTCATGATGCGATCCAAGTATTCCTGGAAAGGTATTTGAGTTGTCTTTCAAATTCAAGAAACGAGAACTAAATTGGAGGTAGGAAAGTGGGTAAAAAACAGGTTACAACAGTCGGATGTCAAAGCAGTTTTGAAATCAGTCGGGTTTAATTTAATGTTTTAAGGTGTTTAGGGTACTTAGGAGTATAATAAGACCTTTAAACGGACATGATACTTAGATTATATGTTAACTAAAAGATATGGAGGAGGGCTAAACAATTATGTTAGGGTAAGACCCTCTGATCATAACAAACTTTTCATATGTTTAAAATCAATAAATTCTAGATAGGTAAAAGTATATATATATATATATATATATATATATATATATATATGTGGAGGACTTAACAGTAGCTTTAAGGTTGAGGCCAAATCTGAGAGTTAGCTAACACATGTAAGGACATAAGGTTTCTTTTACAGGGCATGTTATTTTGGTTAAGGAGGTGTTCGACCCATAGTTTGAAGTATGAAAAACGGGACTGTTTTGGGTTAAATGTTAACGGGGCGAGTTATGAAGTAAACTAAGTTAAGGGCTTTAAAGAAGGATGTAATGAGATGCATATGGCATATAAATGGGGTTAAGTTGTAGGACAAGGTTAGATATCCATCATAGATTGATGAGCCATTTTGGTATGTGGTTCATGTCTTGATTGTATACGTTTGTGTGTTTAGATTTTGCTAGAGTGCGGGTACTTGGAGAAGCTTGTTCAGGTGAGTTTCATAGTCCCATGTTTCTATGATTTATAAATGTTTTAAATTCCAGATGGGATGGAAGAGACACTGTGTGGTTTTGTAACTAGTGCTGTGAATGTTTTTATGGTTTGTGATGGACTTGTGTGTACATTTATGTAATTAACCGCTATGTGATTCTTGATTGTTATTGTGGTTTGACTTGGTACCAAGGGGATGTTGACAAGGCCGGGCCTTTGGTTTTGATTCATAGGTGTATGGGCGCCTATGGTACCATGGTTATTGGTAAGGTTGGGAGCCTTGGAAATTGTGGTTATTGGTAAGGCTTGGTGCCTTGGAATTGTGATTGTATGGTTAATCTAGAATGGTAGTTGTTAATGCATAATTGTAACACATTGTCCATATGTTCTTTTATTGATGGTTGTTATTCACAGCTTAGAACTATTTTGGGGTTGGAGTCTAAACCTATGACTCTCACCAACTTTATGTTGACGTGTTTTAGTGTCTCTTTCAGGTGATAATGTGGTTAAGCGTGAGAATATGAGTGGCTAGCTGGGAGGCTTAGGATTGCATTGGAGGAACCCCCTTTCCTCTTAGTCTTTATTTATATTTGAATAAGTGATACTTGTAGACACCTATATGTTTGTTGTTTGTTAATTGTATGTCTTTGGTAAGAGGTAGACCTGTTACCTACTTACCTAGACGCCTGCATTGTTTGAGATATCTTCATGACATTGTGTCACCATTTATGATATTTCCATTTCATTTAGTTATCTCTATAGACGCGCTATTGTTGTGATGATATCCATACGTCGCGCCCCATATTCCGCCATGGTGGGGTGTGACAGATAGTGTCAAAACACTACCTCCAACTCACGACATATTACAAAAATAGCCCTTATGTTTATCTTTTTGGAAAAATGAGTTTATATACTTGTTCATTTAGATCCCTACACTTAGTAAAATTATAATATTAACCCGAAAGTTTTATATTTCCCATTTTTAACCCGAAGCATTGTGGATTTACTATTTTAACCCAAAACTTCATAGATCTATCATTTTAGTCCAAAATATTTATAGATCTATGTTTTTAACCCGAAACTTTATAAAGTTATATTTTTGACACCAGAAGTTTTATAAACACATTATTTAGTAACAATGAAGATTTATTTAGGCAAGCTTATTATAGTGGGCTTAAAACTAAATCTTATAAGGCATAAATAGTGAGCTTATCATTTTAAGGCAACTATAATTATAGATCTAGTGTTTCTAGGCATATTTAAACATTACAAGCTTAACCAATATTGAACCATAGGGTTAAACCCCACGTCCAACATATGCATGCTTATGTTTTTCATAGTTTTTTCAAGTTTAACTAGTTCATAGTGATATGTTCATCATGGTTATTAAGATTTTACATCATTTGAGCACATGACACATATTAAGTCGTGACCTATATAGGGTCTAGGGTTTCATATTTTTGTTTCAATGTTAAGTTTTACAAGAAATAACCATGTGTATGTTCATGTGAATGAAAGTAAATATTTTGAAAGATAGGTTTTATGTTTGACTTACTTGTTTAGATAGGTTTAGGAATGGATAGGAGAATGAGTAGGAATGAGATCTAAGCTTCAACAATGGTGATTCTAGCAACCAAAAATCAAGCTGTGGGCTTCATGGAGCTTCTAGGGCTTCTTTTCTTAACTTGATGATTAAGATACTTGTAGGAGTGAACCAATGATTAACATTCAAGATGGAGGTGACCTAGTAAATGAGCTTGAAGGTCTTGTTAATGGTGGAAAGTGTTGTAGCCGTATGTTTTTTAGAGAGAGAGTGAAGTGATGAGATTCAAATGGTTTATGTTGTGGGTGTTTGTAAGTTTTGGATATAAGGAAGATTTGGAAGATTTGATGTATCAAAATATGGTACTAGGGTATCTTGTGGAGTATCTATTTGGATAGTGTAAGATATGCATGCTTGTATCCTCAAATAGCAAAATCACATGCTTCCCCTTTCTCCTTTCTATTTGTGCCGTGTGTAAGTAAGCAAAGGGGACAAGGTATGTCCCAAATAGTGACTAATGTATGGCTTGTGTAAGATTTGCATGGTTGGGTTGACAAGAGTCCCCATGATTAGTCCTAGATACAAGTTAAGTAGCTTATTGGTTTTTGGTGTATGCATTGCCCATACACGACATATACATGCATGTGGTAGGGTTTTAATAATTTTTATCAAGTGTTGTATGAGAATAATGGTCCTTGTATATTATTGTATACATTTGCTAAGTTATAGGTATTTTAGTTGAAGCTTTAGGTAATTTAATGAAAGTATATAATGAATACATCATTGTAATTATTTTACTTAAATAAAGTAAATAAATGACAATGTAGAATAATGTACATTGTTTTAAGGTGTTAGGTGTTTATTCCTATTATGAAATATATGTAAATATATACATATAAAATAAGTCCAGGTACTTAATAGTTAAATTAAGTAAGGTTATAGTTTATCTCAAAATATGTACTGAGGTGATGAGTTCTTGATCATTCAGGTGGCCAGTCAGTTGCCAGAGTAGTCAACAATGACTAAAGGTCCATATAAATATAAAAATAAATATGAAAGGTAGTATGACAAAAGGTATATGATTAATAATAAGTCATATAAAAGTGGAATTATATAGATTTCAAAAATAAAGAGTACAACAGTTGACAAAGTCAATAAGGTAAAATCAGAGGTTTTATAGTTACGATGTCAACTTCATGAATGGGATAAAGTGTCTACTACGGTATTTGGGCTTCGTACATGGGATTGGTTTCCTTTCTTTAACTACATGGGGGAAGAAATGTCTTGATTCTTTCTAGTATGTATAGCTTGAACTCTCAGAATTCAAAAGAATTATTCAAGCATGAGAAGAGACGTTGTTGATCTACTTGGTGTGCCCTAAACTTTCAATCACTCATAGAAACATTATCATTTGATATGATGGGGGTTTGCTTGTTAAATTCCGTTTGTGCGCTTAATCATTCTAAGCTTTATTGAAAGCTTTGAAACTGCTTATGAGGATTGTCGGTTTAGGGGGAAGCTATTAAAAGCTTCTACATCAAGATTATGTGGCATGAATTAGGGGGAAGTTAATTCAGAAGTTTCTCCTTAACCAGAAGCATATGAGTTACTTAGCTCGTGCCGTTACAGTATTTCTACTACAAGTTACCACAAAGATGAGTCTCTCTGGAGTGAAGACTTGAAGTCAAAGGCCTTAGAAGACATCATCAGCATTAGACGCTTCATGAAAGCTTTTGTTCTTAATCATTATGTACTTGTTAGGAAAAATATTGCAAGGAATTCTACACGTCGTCCCATGGGGGAAGATTGTTGGAAATTCACTTTATGTGACGACATTTAAGAATTCCCATTAGTTATTATAGTCACTCACGCAATGACTAGACTAGGAAACTATGTATAGTGTAGGCGCATGAGTGACTATATATACCCATCCAAGGCTTCCAAGGAGGGGTTGTTGATTGTGTTTTTCTCATTTTGTTAAACACTTTCTCTTTCTCTCTCTAGAAACACCCACAGCCTCTCTATCTCTCTCTAACCATAGCATTCATCTTCCACCACCACCCTAGACCACCAGATCATATATTATAGCAAACCCACATCCTTCTTAAAAAACCTATAAGGCAAATGCCGAGAAAAGAAGAGGATCCGGGCTAATTTCTACTACCTTGTTATTTTTCCGATATTGAGGGATGTTTAGCCCTTGCCGATTTAGGTGCTAGCATCAATCTCATGCCTCATTCTCTATGGAAATTGATGAGATTGCCTAGACTTACCCGCACGAACATGACTATTGAGCTAGCAAATTGTACTCTTTTAATATCAATTGGAATAGCCGAGGATGTCTATGTTAGGATTGGAAAGTTTGTTTTTCCCGCGGACTTCATTATTTCCAATTACGAGTGTGACCCTAAATGTCCAATTATTTTAGTTCGACCCTTTTTATTGACGGATCGAGCCGTAATCGACGTCCACGATGGGAGACTAACTATGAGATATGGGGAGGAACAAATGGACTTTTTCGCAAGTAAATCCCAAGTTTCAAATGATCATGACAAAACCGAGGATTCAAAAACCGATGTTCCCAATAATGATTTCAAAATGTTAACTTTAGCGGAAAATATGAGGCTTAATGCATGTTTTGAAAGAATTAAAAAGAACGGTTTTAAAAATGATGATTTGAATGATAAAGAATACATGTACTTGATTCAAAAGGGTATTCGTAAATTTATAGATGAAAAATCACTTTGGGATGTATTTGGCGAAACAAGTGAACAATCAATTCCGAAGGGCGACGTTAGTGCCATCACCACAATGACCAATATTGACTCGTCTTCACCACCTTCGAAGGACCACGTCTTTGAGGCTTCAACTTCTAAATCCATTAAAGTGCCTCAATTAGCTAGCCCAACACCTGTTGAGGCTAAATGTTTTATCGACATCGATCCTCTAGTCTTAAAAAAGTCACCTAAGCATAGCCCTAGGGCTTGTAAGACCATGGTTGTGAGTGCTCACGCCGACTCTTTCTTTGATGATGACGATGGTGATTTTGCCGAGATTGATCACGTGCTTCAAAATCCACATGCCATTTTTGAGGATTCTCCTAAAAAGACCTTGTTACATGTGAAGTACGATGATTATGAGTTCGATCCCGAGATTGAGGAAATTATCGAACGAGAGCTAGCTCTTTTGCCTCCACTTTCACCTACAAGTGAGGTAGATTTTTCAAAAAAACCACGATGAACTTGATGAGTTAGAATCTTATTTTTTATGATAAACCAACTCACGTGACCCAAAATCCCATTCTCGAGGAGTTACCTAATCAACACTCCTCATTTGAGAATGGCATTTACCACATTCGTGAGGATCTAACTTTTCAACGATCCCCATAAAAGAATGATGGTTTTGTGCTTGATCGTGATCTCTTCGAAAGAGTTCCTAAAATCTTAAATGATTTTGGAATGACAAACCATGGTTTGACAAGCCTATCTATGATGAAGAAATCGATGAGATCGATGATCATGAGGATGACGAATATGTTGACCCCGAGGGGGCGGTGTTTTTTGTTGATCAACGTTTTGATAACTTATACAATCCACCACCCCCTAACCGCGACTTAAATGTGAGGATATTTAGCGTGACTAATTTAGAATTTGAAACGCCAAATATTTTCGACATTATCAAATCGGGTTTTCATAAAGAGTTTAAAAACGATGAAAAAGGAAAAAAATTTAAAATTGATTTAAAAGATTTTTCTACAAGTCTAACTCTGTCATCACCACGTTATTTGAGTGCTACCACCTCGTCTACTCCTTTTGACGATGGTTGGTGTGTTTTTAGTGTGGGGGAAGCCCCTTATGTTTCCTCACACTTTTCCACCAAGGACGAGATATTCGATCCCGGAATTACTTGTAAAGGGAAATCTCGGTCTTCCACCGATGCAATAAATGGAAATTATATTCATTTTCTTGGTGTGGGTCTACCTCGAGTAGCTCATTGTATTTCCCCACCCATTGTCCCACCCCTCTACTTCTCATCTCTTTTCTTCAAACCCTTTGGGTTTCTAGCACATGTTGAAGTGGCGTTGTTTCATTTATCCCATGACAACGAGGACGCCATCTTCGATCCCGGTATTTTACATCATCAAATGACTCCTTAGTACCGGTTGATTTTGGGCATTGTTTATTATTTAAGCCCTACCAAAAATGACCAAACCATGATTATCCCTAAATGATCACATTATAGGGATCCAAGTCGAGCTTTTGACTTGGTTATAAAAAACAAGGTGCCTCGTGGGGATTCTCATGCTTATCTTGTAAATATTATCGTTTTTCTAATAGTGTAACGAGGGGACTTGTGCTCTTCCAACCTTTGTTTCGTGGTTGTTTGTGATTGTGATTCATTAGGTTCATCGACATCATTGAAGCCTCGCGTGTTCGTTTTACGGATCACTCGAGCTTCGATCGTTGCCTTTGGAGGTTCTGATATCCGATGATATCCTTTTATGTTCTAACATTTATCTTATTAGCATAATTCATAAACGGCTTTTAGGTTATTCGTTTTACCCTTTCCATGCTCGAGATCAAACATTCGACTTCGTCTCTAGTATGGGGGTGTTTTCACCCCTAGACTCAAAACATTGAGGACAATGTTTAGTTTTAGTATAGGTGGGGGGTGAGTAGATACTTCACCTTGCTTACGTCACCACGCAATCCAATTTTCAGCTTTTTGTTATCGTTTTATGCAAAATAAGGCTAAAAATGGCCAAATGTTAAAATTTTTCTTATTTTTCGTAAGTGCTTATGACACGTATGTAGGTTTTCCGATGGTGAGAATAAGAGTAATTTTTGACTCGACCATACGTGTTGAGCACTTAGCTTCGAATCCTTAACTTTTTAGGCTAAGTCTCTTAAATGAGGACGAGAAATGATAGAGTTAATTATAAGTTACGTAATCTTTCACGATCTCATGTGTAGTAGTTATTAGCTTATTCTCCCCACGCTTTTGTTTAAATAAATGCAATAAGTAATGTCGTACGATTTAAAAGGTTACTTAGCTTCTAGACCAAGATCGTTTAAAAGTTGCTCGTGTTCGAATAGAGTTTATAGCCAAGGCATAACTTATTGAAGCGGGATGCGAATATTGGCAAAGTTCCAAAAAGGCCCTAACAAGGCACAAGGAACTCTATTTTATTGCTAAAGATCCAAGATGATGTGAAGTATCATTGTTCCAAAATCAATATGAAGGATCGAGACACACGACGAAAAGCAATATACTCCCCTAAAGATCATGGAGAAGTCTATCCAAAAAGACCCTAAAAAGGTATGAGGATAAATATATCCAAGTCCGAAAAGGAGGCGGATCGTTGTATATCAAAATCCCAAATAAAGATTGAAGAAAAATGATGAAATCGTGGTCAAGTGAAGAAATTCCATATATGAAGAGAAGACCATTATTTCAAGAACGTCTTCCAAGATTCAAAGTATGTAGTACATGCCAAATATTGGTCCGAGAAAGGTCTCAAATCGTGAAACGAGTTATGCCAAGATATGAACTTAAGGAAATTACGAGAAGCTGTTTTAAAACATCGTGTCCTTTAGCTAACTATTAATTAAATCGTCCTACTTTATTTTTGGCCTTAATAAAATATCAAAATAAATCAAATGCTTCCTCGTGATCATTAAGACAAAATAAAATATAAGAGATACACTGTAGGAATATGGGAGTCTAAGTACGTAATTAACGCTCATGAGTAATGATTGTGTTACTAATTTATAATGACAATGATCTCGTTACACGCTTAGCATGGAATCAAGTGAAAATCGAGGATGACGAACTTATCTCTATGAGGCATTCACGTGTTTTTATTCTTTGACCCTAAAAGTCACTTAATCGTGATGAAAACGATACACTATGTCTAAAACACGTGCAGTAGTTTAGTTAAGTTTACGTTTTCAATAAATGTCACCATAAAATGAATTTTGGAGGTGCTATGATACTTAATACTTGCATTGCGTGGGGATACAACAATGGTTTAGTATGGGGGAGTGATGATACTGGAATTATACATAGTCTCATCGTCCAAATCGGGCTTAAAATGCTTAAAATATTATTAAAATACCCCAAAATATACTTGTGTTTGTTCATTGTGAGTTTTAGGTACGGATATCGTGAAATCAACAAAAGATCACAAGAATCAAGCAAAAACGAATACGGGAAACGAAGCCGCACAAAGAACCGGACCCGAATCATGATTTTCCAAAAATACCCTTAAGGTTTTGAAGATTGTCAACTTTGGTCTCTCAACTTTGAAGACTTGTCACAAATGGCCCCTCCATTATTCATTTGGAAAAGATTTATCCTTGAAGATTGAAGATATGTCAAAATAATCCCTTGAAGAATCACAATATTGCATTTATAGTCCTTGTTCCATTATTTATCAAGTGAAAGGACTAAATATGTAATTATGCCAAAGATATTTGTGAAGGAAATGAGATTTATGGCTGCAAAACTTAATATGAAGGTTCTTGGGGACTATGGGGACTAAACATGGTAGACAATCAAACTCATCACCACCAACCAGCTTCTGCCATGTCACCCACTTACTCCCTTCCACCAACCACAATACACCACATCATCCCTCTTTGCCTAGTCATCAATCCAGTCACACCCCACTATCCTAAAAACCGGGTATATTAATATTGCCTTCAAATTAATATTAACTAACCTACTTTCCTCCTAAAAACGCTTACTGTACCAATCATCATCTTAATCCCTAGTATATGAACATCATAAACCCTAATTGGGTTTTTCCTAATCACCAAAAATAAAAAAACCAAACTCTCCAGAACCATGATTAGGACCACCCTTAACCAAACCAACCCCTCAAAACTATACCCCGTGACCCCCATGTGGAACCCCCCAGGTCCCCTGTCACCTCCAAAAATGGCACAAAGAGAATCGTTCAGAAAATCAACGTTCCCAAAGGCATTCCTTGGTCACAAAGTTTGAATAAACGCTCAAGATAGATCAATAACAGTTGGCTTTATGAAGGACATCACATGAGGACTTTGACCAAGTTTGAAATTCAAAAACCAAAGGGGCAAACTTGGAATTCCTAGCTGCTAGGATTTTGTATTCTAGATTATTCTATGTTTATGTATAAATATAGGGTGCATGTACCCTCTATTCTCATTCCAGAATTTTTGTAAACCCCATTTTTTAATAATTAAAGTGAAATTTTGGGCCTTACAATATTTTGAGTTCCAAGTAGTTTATTAGAGTTCCATTTTCAGTTTTATGCAAGTTTGAATCCTTAGTTTACCAAAATCTATTTTTTTCAAAATATTTTTGTTGAGAATATTTTTGGGACCCAATCTGGTATGTTTTGATTATGGTATTTTGATTTTGACATAATCGTAATATTGTAAGAAGCATAAAAGATTTTTCTTTTTTCTGTTTATGATTAGTGTGCTTTTACAAAAGTTGTTATTTGAACATTTTTGTTAGAATAATCTCTTTTCTTGTTTTTTACTGCTTACTGTTCATATTAAGCTAACTATAAGCTTCTTGACAAAAGCTTATAGCTAGCTTAATTGAGCTTGTATTTGTCTTTAGTTCATCAGGTTCAAGAAGGCATCAATCTTTCCTCTTAGTTCTTGTTGAAGAAATTTTTTTGAAGATCATTTAGTTCAGTCACTATAGCACAACAAATTATCCATAAGCTGTTGAGGAAGATGGCATCAACCATCCACTTGGCTTGGATGTAAGCTAAGTAGGTAAGGCTTGAACCCTTTTTTACAAATTTCTATGGTTATTGCATAATAATCTTTGGCTGTTTTTTTCTTTGTGAAGTTTGTAATTTGTTCATTTTGTGTTATTATCAATTGTTATGCATGTTTAATGTAGGTTTACATGAGTTTAAATTGTTTAGATAATAATCTCTTTGGAAAATTTGTTAGTCAGCTTTTTAAGGGGTGTTTGGGTTTGGCTATTAACTGATTTGGGTAAGACAAGGTAAGTTATAACCAGCTTAATCACACTCTATAAGGTTGTGGTAGGTTAAATCAGTATTTGGTTCTGAGTTTGGTATGTTAGAAACAAAAATTGCATGCTAAAATTTGCATAAATCTACCAGTTAATCAGTAGGTCTTATTTAGGGTTAATTCTTGTTCTTTTGTTCTATAATCTTGGTAACTGTTAGTATTAGTGTTATTCTAGGGCTTTGTGTTGGTTAGTTGAGATTTGGTGGTGATTTGAGTAAGTTTTGAGCAACCAAAACTCACCAAAAGACCACGTAGTTTAGCAAAGTGCCCAGACCACCCTTTTGTTAATTGGTAACTTTAATTTGCTCTATTGTTTGATTTTGAGTGTTAGAATTTGGTGTTTTTGTGTTTAAACTGACTCCCTGCACTCCAATGAGTGTAGGGGTGCCCTTGGTATCAAACAATACCAACAGAATAGCTCTAAATTGTCCAAAGTTTGTTTACTGAGGTCAAGCAGCGGGAAGAAACAACCCACTGCAAGTTCCATCTTTCCCACTGCTGGGGTAAAAGACAAACAGACCAAAGGGTCATTGTTAGATTTTAGTTTTTTTGTCTTTAGTGAGCTTATTTCATTTTTTTCTAGTTTTTCAATTTTTCCCATGTTTTATTGTATATTTTAAGATTTTTCAAATAGTTAAATCTTATTTTACTGTTCATTTTATTATTTTTAGCATTATTTTCATTTTATTTAGTTTTAAATATTTTATCTTTTGTCTTTTAGTGCCAAAAATTAATATTTTTAAGTTTTTCAAGTTTTTATATTTTCAGTTAAATATTTTAAGATTTTTAAATTTCACTGTTCACTTTATTTAATTATTTTTTAGAATTAATTTAGGGTTTAATTAGTTTCTTAATCAAACTGTTTTGTCTTATTAGAATAAAAATTACTTTTTTCAACTTTTTCTATTTTTCTACTGTTTAGTTAAGTAAAATACGATTTTTGAAAAATTAAAATTAATTTTAGGATTATTTTATTATTTTTAATCATTATTTTAGATTAAAAAATGTTTTTAGCAATTAAAAAATAGGAAAATAGTTTGTAAAATTTAGGAAAAATAATTTTTATTGTTTAAATAATATAAGTGAGGTATTTGTTTGATAAAATAATATTTTGGGCTTTTTGTTAATTATATTTAATTTTAGAGCTTTAATTAGTATTTAAAATTGAATATTTAATTAATAAAAGGTTTTAAAATTTATTTATTGAATTTTTATTATTATTTATATTATTTTAAACTTAGTTTTAATTTTTAATTTGTTTTTAGCTTAAATTTTTAATTTCGTCGTGTTTTACGTATTTACGTCGTAGTGTAATCGTAGTGTAACTCGTCTTAAATTTTCTCTTCTCAAAACCAAAAACGACACTAATCGAAACATCGTTTTTGTATATAATTGGCACTAAACACATATAAACCCTTCCTCGAGGACGAACTTGGACTTTTCGGTTTTACGGTTTTTCATTAAATCGTAACGCTTAAGACTTTCCGGCTTATACTCTTTTTTTCTTAAAATAGGTGTAATTTTACTACAATTATTTTGGTGCCGCTGCCGGGGAGGAGGTTTGTTTTGAGTGCCAATATACATATCGTGTTTGTGTGAGTAGTGCGTTTTTGCTTTTCAATTTTTGGAAAGCGTAAATATCGTACATACTCATTTTTATTATTTTTTTATACTATATTATATTATCCAAATAAATCGTGTTTAGTTTTCCTAAATTAAACACACAACAATCTTTTAATATATTATAGATATAATCGTTTTCGTTTTTCTTGTGAATATTATTAATATATTGTATTTACGTATCACAATAAATATACAATATCTCCAAAAGCGTGAAAACGCAACCTTAATTGGGATTTCATCACTTAATTATTGTATTCGAATCCAAAGCAAAAATCAAAAGGCAAAATAGATAAACACTTTCGTGAGGCTTAATTTTGATTAACACAAACTATAAGGTGGGTATAAGGCGGTTGTATTTCACGACCTAAAGGAAAAAGGCTCTTAAGTGTTTAGCGCCTCGTTTCCTCCTCTTGCTTGTGCGTGTTTTGAGATAGAGGGATAATCGAGGGTTTGCCAACCAAAGTATTATCTACGTATACTATATTTGCTTGTTTTTCAAGATTAAACCCTCTTGAACGTTTTGGTGTTCCACCAACGTTCTAAAGTCATCGAAGACGTTCACTCCACGTGATCGTTTTCATTCCTTGAGGCTCCTTTAATCGAAAAATTGATTCGAGGAGAGATTTGTATATTTGAGTCTACGTAATACACCGAAATCCAAAAAAATTAAATAACAATCAAAAACCAAAAAAAAATTGAAAAACGTTAAAAAACCCCAAAAAGAATCTTCTTTGCTACCCCATTCTACGTTGAGTGCATGCACACTCTATCGAAAGATTATTCTAATTCTAGTGACGTTTCGAATCGACGCAATCGTAATCGAAGGAATCGACGACATAGATGAAATTTAGAAACCGACGTTCCTAATATCGTTGACGAGCCCTTAGACGCGATGGCCGACAATCGTTCGATGATGGAATTGCTCCAAGCGCCCACCGAGGGTTATGGAGACGCGATCGTAATTCCCGCTATCGAAGCGGATAATTTTGAGATTAAGAGCAGAATGCTTTCGTTGATACAAGCTACGAAGTTTCGAGGCCGTGAAGCGGATAAACCTCACGATCACATTCGAAATTTTGATCGTCTTTTGGCCACGAGCATGTTTAAGAACGTCGACACCGATGTCGTCAAGCTTATGCTTTTTCCGTACTCGCTCGATGGTGCCGCCAAGAATTGGTACGAGAAAGAGCCACCTAATTCCAGAATTACCTGGAAGGATCTCGTTTCCAAATTCGTTAATCATTTTTTCCCACCGTCTAAGACGACGTTTTTCAAAAACGAGATTACGAGATTTGAACAAAAACCAAATGAATCGTTTAGAGACGCGTGGGATCATTTTAAGGAATTGCTTAGGCAATGTCCTCACCATGGATTTTCCGAGTTACACCAAATCGACACGTTTTATAACGGTCTTAGTTTTCAAGAACAAGATTCGTTGAATTCCGCCGCCGGTGGCAACTTTTTGTGTAAAACTCCGAAAGACGCATTAATGATTATCGAAAATCGATCCAAGGTTTACCAACTCCTCAACGCACCGAGTGTCGCCAATGTCGCCAGTGTTAGTAGTTCTAATAGCGACATTGAGAGGGTTGATGCGAAAGTCGACAAGTTGACAAATGTATTTAGTTCTTTTCTCATTGAGATGCAAAAGAAAGACGCTCCCGCTACGGTGAAAGGGGTTGAGGCTTCGTGTACGTTGTGTGGTGGACCTCATAATTATTACGAGTGTGCGGCTACGTATGTCCAAACGTCGAGTGTAAACACGTTAAAAAAAAAATTTCAAAATCAAAACAGCGCGGGTCCATCACAAGGCAATTATAACCAAGGCAACAATTTTTCGAATCAAAAACGTAACAATTCTCAAGGAAATAATCAACAAGGAAATTTTTCGAATCAAGGTTATAATCAAAGTCGTAATTTGAGTTGGCAAAATCGAGATAACAACAACAACCAAAACTTGAATTTTCAAAACAACGCTAATCAAGGAAACAACTTTTCAAGTGGTAATCAAGGGAATTTTCAAAGAAATAATCAAAACCAAGGGAACTTTAATTCAAATCAAAATAGTTCATCAAACGATTTTCAGAATTATATGAAAACGAATGAGGCTAATATGAGATGATTAGAGGGAGAAATTGGTACTTTGAAAAACGACTTTTCCAACACACTGAAAAATCAAAACACTAAGATTGAACAAGGACAAATATACATTAAAAAGATGTTTTTGGCCATTATGAACAAGTCCTCGGGTACGTCATCAAGTTCGTAACCTAGTGACACTTTTGCAAATCTGAAGGAACAATGTAAAGCCGCCTCGTTAATCGGAAAAAGTCGTGTGATTACCCCTAACCTTGATGGATTTAGAGTTGTTCCTTCATCTCAACCCTCGACTTCTAAGACGCCTTCATGTTCTAAAGTCGAGGAGATGAACGTGGTGACCAAGGAAAAGAATGCACACCCTCGTGTACCACCAATTCTAACCACGGTTCGAAAAGAGAGCTTTATCGACCTCACCAAAGTAAACCTTGAAGAAACTTGTGCTTCGATCCTTCTTAAAAAAGCTAAAAGGCAAATGCCGAGAAAGGAAGAGGATTCGGGCCAATTTCTACTACCTTGTGATTTTTCCGAGATTGAGGGTTGTTTAGCCCTTGCCGATTTAGGTGCTAGCATCAATCTCATGCCTCATTCTCTATGGAAATTGATGAGATTTCCTAGACTTACCCCCACGAACATGACTATCGAGCTAGCAAATTGTACTCTTTTAATACCAATTAGAATAGTCGAGGATGTCTATGTTAGGATTGGAAAGTTTATTTTTCCCGCGGACTTCGTTATTTCTGATTACGAGTGTGACCCTAAATGTCCCATTATTTTAGGTCGACCCTTTTTATCGACGGCTCGAGCTGTAATCGACGTCCATGATGGGAGACTAACTATGAGATATGGGGAGGAACAAATGGACTTTTTCGCAAGTAAATCCCAAGTTTCTAATGATCATGACAAAACCTAGGTTTCAAAACCCAATGTTCCCAATAATGATTTCAAAATGTTAACTTTAGCGGAAAATATAAGGCTTAATGCATGTTTTGAAAGAATTAAAAAGAATGGTTTTGAAGATGATGATTTTAATGATAAAGAATACGTGTACTTGATTCAAAAGGGTATCCGTAAATTTATAGATGAAAAATCACTTTGGGATGTATTTGGTGAAACAAGTGAACATTTAATTCCGAAGGGCGACGTTAGTGCCATCATGACAATGACCAATATGGACTCGTCTTCACCACCTTCGAAGGACTACGTCTTTGAGGCTTCAACTTCTAAATACATTGAAGTGCCTCCATTAGCTAGCCCAACACCTGTTGAGGCTAAATGTTTTATTGACATCGATCCTCTCGTCTTAGAAAAGTCACCTAAGCATAGCCCTAGGGCTTGTAAGACCATGGTTGTGAGTGCTCACATCGACTCTTTCTTTGATGATGATGACGATGATTTTGTCTAGATTGATCACGTGCTTCAAAATCCACATGCCCTCTTTGAGGATTCTCCTAAAAAGACCTCGTTACATGTGAAGTACGATGATTATGAGTTCGACCCCGAGATTGAGGAAATTATCGAGCGAGAGCTAGCTCTTTTGCCTCCACTTCCACCTACAAGTGAGGTAGATTTTTCCAAAATTGACGATGAACTTGATAAGTTGGAACGTCTTATTTTTGATGACGAAACAACTCACGTGACCCAAAATCCCATTCTCGAGGAGTTACCTAATCAACACTCCTTATTTGAGAATAACATTTACCACATTCGTGAGGATCTAACTTATCAACGATCAACACAAAATAATGATGGTTTTGTACTTGATCGTGATCTCTTCGAAAGAGTTTCTAAAATCTTAAATGAGGGGAATTACAAACCATGGTTTGACAAGCCTATCTATGATGAAGAAATCGATGAGATCGACGATCATGAGGATGACAAATATGTTGACCCCGAGGGGGCGGTGTTTTTTGTTGATCAATGTTTTGAGAACTTATACAATCCACCACCCCCTAACCGCGACTTAAATGTGAGGATATTTAGCGTGACTAATTTTGAATTTGAAACGCCAAATATTTTCGACATTATCAAATCGGGTTTTCATAAAGAGTCTAAAAATGATGAAAAAAGAAAAAATTTAAAATTTATTTAAAAGATTTTTCTACAAGTCTAACTCCGTCAGCACCACGTTATTTAAGTGCTACCACCTTGTTTACTCCTTTTGATGACGGTTGGTGTGGTTTTAGTGTAGGGGAAGCCCCTTATGTTTCCTCACACTTTTCCACCGAGGACGAGAATATTCGATCCCGGAATTGCTTGTAAAGGGAAATCTCGGTCTTATACCGATGCAATAAATGGAAATCATATTCATTTGCTTGGTGTGAGTCTACCTCGAGTAGCTTATTGTATTGCCCCACCCATTGTCCCACCCCCTATTTCTCATCTCTTTTCTTCAAACCCTTTGGGTTTCTAGCACATGTTGAAGTGGCATTGTTTCGTTTATCCGATGATAACGAGGACGCCATCTTCGATCCCGGTATTTTACATCATCAAAGGACATAGTCCTTAGTACCAGTTGATTTTGGGCATTGTTTATCATGTAAGCCCCACCAAAAATGACCAAACCATGATTATCCCTAAATGATCACATTATAGGGAACCGAGTCGAGCTTTTGACTCGGTTATCAAAACAAGGTGCCTCGTGGGGGATTCTCATGCTTATCCTTGTAAATATTATCGTTTTTCTAATAGTGTAACGAGGGGACTTGTGCTCTTCCAACCTTTGTTTCGTGGTTGTTTGTGATTGTGATTCATTAGGTTCATCGACATCATTTAAGCCTCTCGTGTTTGTTTTACGGATCACTCGAGCTTCGATCGTTGCCTTTGTAGATTCCGATACCCGATGATATCCTTTTATGATCAAACATTTATCTTATTATCATAATTCATTAACGGCTTTTAGGTTATTCGTTTTACCCTTTCCATGCTCGAGATTAAGCATTCGACTTCGTCTCTAGTATGGGGGTGTTTTCACCCCTAGACTCGAAACATTGAGGACAATGGTATGGGGGTGAGTAGATACTTCACCTTGCTTACGTCACCACGCAATCCAATTTTCAGCTTTTTGTTATCGTTTTATGCAAAATAAGGCTAAAAATAGCCAAATTTTAATTTTTTTCTTATTTTTCATAAGTGCTTAAGACACGTATGTAGGTTTTCCGATGGTGAGAATAAGAGTAATTTTTTACTTGACCGTGCGTGTTGAGCACTTAGCTTCGATTCCTTAACTTTTTAGGCTAAGTCTCTTAAATGAGGACGAGAAACGATAGAGTTAATTATAAGTTATGTAATCTTTCACGATCTCATGTGTAGTCATTATTAGCGTATTCTCCCCACACTTTTGTTTAAATAAATGCAATAAGTAAGGTCGTACGATTTAAAAGGTTACTTAGCTTCTAGCCCAAGATCGTTTAATATTTGCTCGTGTTCTAATAGAGTTTATAGCCAAGGCATAACTTATTGAAGCGGGATGCGAAGATTGGCAAAGTTCCAAAAAGGCCCTAACAAGGCATGAGGAACTCCATTTTGTTGCTAAAGATCCAAGATGATGTGAAGTATCATTGTTCCAAAATCAATATGAAGGATCGAGACACACGACGAAAAGCAATATACTCCCCTAAAGATCATGGAGAAGTCTATCCAAAAAGACCCTAACAAGGTATGAGGATAAATATATCCAAGTCCGAAAAGGAGGCGGATCATTGTATATCAAAATCCCAAATAAAGATTGAAGAAAATGATGAAGTCATGGTCAAGTGAAGAAATTCCATATATGAAGAGAAGACCATTATTTCAAGAACGTCTTACAAGATTCGAAGTATGTAGTACATGCCAAATATCGGTCTGAGAAAGGTCTCAAATCGTGAAACGAGTTATGCCAAGATATGAACTTAAGGAAATTACGAGAAGTCGTTTTAAAACATCGTGTCCTTTAGCTAACTATTAATTAAATCGTCCTACTTTATTTTCGGCCTTAATAAAATATCGAAATAAATCAAATGCATCCCCGTGATCATTAAGACAAAATAAAATATAAGAGATACACCATAGGAATAAGGGAGTCTAAATACGTAATTAACACTCATGAGTAATGATTGTGTTACTAACTTATAATGACAATGATCTTGTTACACGCTTAGCAATGAATCAAGTGAAAATCGAGTACGACGAACTTATCTCTATGAGTCATTCATGTGTTCTTATTCTTTGAACCTAAAAGTCACTTAGTCGTGATTATGTCTAAAACACGTGTAGTAGTTTATCTAAGTTTACGTTTTCAATGAATGTCACCATAAAATGAATTTTGGAAGTTCTATGATACTTAATTCTAGCATTGCGTGGGGATACAACGATGGTTTAGTATGAGGGAGTGATGACACTGGAATTATACATAGTCTCATCGTCCAAATCGGGCTTAAAATGCTTAAAATATTATTAAAATACCCCAAAATATGCTTGTGTTTATTAATTGTGTATTTTAGGTACGGATATCGTGAAATCAACAAAAGATCACAAGAATCAAGCAAAAACGAACACAGGAAACGAAGCCGCACAAAGAACCGGACCCGCATCATGAATTTCCAAAAACACCCTTGAAGTTTTAAAGATTGTCAACTTTGGTCCCTCAACTTTGAAGACTTGTCACAAATGGCCCCTCCATTATTCATGTGTACAAGATTTAACCTTAAAGATTGAAGACATGTCAATATAATCCCTTGAAGAATCACAATATTGCATTTATAGTCCTTGTTCCATTATTTATCAAGTGAAAGGACTAAATATGTAATTATGCCAAAGATATTTGTGAAGGAAATGGGATTTATGGCTGCAAAACTTAATATGAAGATTCTTGGGAATTATGGGGACTAAACATTGCAGACAATCAAACTCATCACCACCAACCAGCTTCTGCCATGTCACCCACTTACTCCCTTCCACCAACCATAGTACACCACATCATCCCTCCTTGCCGAGTCACCAATCCAGTCACACCCTACTATCCTAAAAACCGGTTATATTAATATTGCATTCAAATTAATATTAACTAACCTATTTCCCTCCTAAAAACGCTTACTGTACCAATCATCATCTTAATCCCCAGTATATGAACATCATAAACCCTAATTGGGTTTTTCCTAATCACCAAAAATCAAAAAACCAAACTCTCTAGAACCATGATTAGGACCACCCTTAACCAAACCCACCCCTCAAAAATATACCCCGTTACCCCCGTGTGGACCCCCATGTCCACTGTCACATCTAAAAATGGCATAAAGAGAATCGTTCAGAAAATCAACGTTCCCAAAGGCATTCCTTGGTCACAAAGTTTGAATAAACGGTAAAGATGGATCAAGAACAGCTGGCTTTATCAAGGACATCACATGAGCACTTTGACCAAGTTTGAAATTCAAAAACCAAAGGGGAAAACTTGGAATTCCTAGCTGTTAGGGTTTTGTATTCTAGATTATTCTATGTTTATGTATAAATATAGGGTGCATGTACCCTATATTCTCATTCCAGAATTTTTGTAAACTCGATTTTTTTAATAGTTAAAGTGAAATTTTGGGTCTTGCAATATTTTGAGTTCCAAGTAGTTTATTAGAGTTCCATTTTCAGTTTTATGCAAGTTTGAACCCTTAGTTTACCAAAATCTGTTTTCTTTAAAATATTTTTGTTGAGAAAATCTTTGGGACCCAATCTAGTATGTTTTGATTATGGTATTTTGATTTTGACATAAAAGAAATATTGTAAGAAGCATAAAAGATTGTTCTTTTTTCTGTTTATCATTAGTGTGCTTTTACAAAAGTTGTTATTTCAACATTTTTGTTAGAACAATCTCTTTTCTTGTTTTTTACTGCTTAATGTTCCTATTAAGCTAACAATAAGCTTCATGATAAAAGCTTATAGCTAGCTTAATTGAGCATGGATTTGTCTTTGGTTCATCAGGTTTAAGTAGGCATCAATCTTTCCTCTTAGTTCTTGTTGAAGAAATTTTTTTGAAGATCATTTAGTTCAGTCGCTATAGCACAACAACTTATCCATAAGCTTTTAGCTCTAGATAAGCTGTTGAGGAAGATGGCATCAGCCATCCCCTTGGCTTGGATGTAAGCCAAGTAGGTAAGGCTTGAACCCTTTTTTACAATTCTTATTTATATTATTTTTAACTTAGTTTATTTTTTTATTTGTTTTTAGCTTAAACTTTTAATTTCGTCGTGTTTTACGTATTTACGTCATCGTTTTTACGTTTTACGTCGTAGTGTAATCGTAGTGTAACTCGTCTTTCATTTTCTCTTCTCAAAGCCAAAAACGACAATAATCCAAACATTGTTTTTATATATAATTGGCACTAAACACATATAAACCCTTCCTCCAGGACGAACTTTGACTTTTTGGTTTTATGGTTTTTCATTAAATCGTAACGCTTAATACTTAGCACGGTTATTTGTTTTTCCTAAAACAAGTGACTAAAATACATACATCAAAGATCAAAATAAAATGTTGGAAAAAAATAAGGAAGCCAAAATGATGCTTTACAATGCTCTACCTAAAAAGGAGTATGAAAGAATCTTGATGTGTCAAACCGCCAAAGAAGTTTGGCACTCACTTATAGTCACACATCAAGGAAACTCGCAAGTCAAGGATAAGAAAATTAGTATTTTTGTTCAACAATATGAACAATTTTCTATCCTTGAAGAAGAGTCAATTGATGTAAGATTTTCTCAGTTTACCACTCATAACATCAGTTAAAGCAGTTCACGAGTCTTTCTCCAACAAGAACTTTGTTAGGAAATTTTTAAGGGCCCTCCAACTAAAATGGTGAGCCAAAGTCACGCCAATTGAAGAATCTAAAGATCTTTCAAGTTTGTCACTAGACGAACTCATTGGGAATCTCAGGGTATACGAAATGGTAATGGAAAAAGTCTCTGAAATCATCAAAGGAAAGAAAGAAAAAAAAAGATCACTAGCATTAAAGCTCGAGTTGAATCAAGTGATGATGAAGAGTCTGATAACGATGACGAAGAGTATGCCATTGCCGTACATGACTTCAAGAAATTCTTCAAAAGGCGAAGAAGACTTGTGAGGCAACCACTCGACAATAAGAAGACATCTCGAAAGCCCTTTGACATAAAAAAGGCCAAGGATGAAAGAAAATGCTTCCAATATGGTGATCCAAATCACTTTGTTGGTAATTGTCCAAAGGCAAAGCCAAAGACGCAAAGACCTTTCGTGAGTGGAGCATGGAGTGCTAGTGATGATGAAGGTGACGAACCCAAAAAGGAAGAACTAGCTCTTATGGCACACGAAAAAATGAGGTACATTCTGACTTCATACTATTCATCCTCATTGATGATGATACATTACAAATTGAATATAACAAAATGTGTGAGTTGAGTCTTAAAATTATAAACAAAAACAAACTCTTAATAGAAAAAAACTAAAAGTTTGGAAAACGAGGTTTATCGATTAAAGGCTTATCTACATAGACTAGAACGAGGAAAAACACCTAAAGATAAATGTGAAATGTGTCAAGAACTCAACATTGAAATTGAGAAACTTAAAACTAGTCAAGAGTCGTTAACCAAACAAAGCCTAAAATTTGAAAAATTTAGCAAAAACGCAAATTGCATTGATGAAATGCTCAAATGTCAAAGAAATAGCAAAGATAACAAAATATAGCTTCTAGCTCAACGACACCACCACAAAACGACACGAGCAATGTTTCAAAAAATATTGTTACAAAAGACCACGAAACCCGTCGAACCCCTCTGCATAAGGGTCTGACACCTTTCAAGGGGTCCGTGGGTCTGACAGATGAACAAAGAAGAAATCATGCCGAATTCGTGGTCGTGTCTAGGAGACCTAAACCATTTAATCTGGAAAGATATAATACAAGTTTTGGAAACATGGAAAGAAATGCTAGAGCTAGAAACATACAAACCCGACCTAAAACTTCTTACCCCAAACGCCTATTTCCAAAAAGCAACCAAAGTGTGCTAGGAAGATATAGTCAAGTATCGTTCAACTATGACTACCATAACCAATTTTCAATGGGAAATTTGGTACCTTGGGATGTACTTGGCAACACTCCAATCGGGATTGCTATGAGAAGTATGTTTAACCCAAACGGACCCATGAGACGATGAGGACCAAACGTTTGAGTTTCAAAATGTGTAGGTATGCTTGAAGGTTGGACTTGAACCGGATGAATGGATCAAGGACAGCGGATGTTCAAGACACATGACGGGTAACAGAAATATTTTTAGCACCTACACATCCACGGACGGAGGTAATGTTATTTTTGGTGGCAACGTCAAAAGCAAAATCATCAGCAAAGGTATGATTTCTAATGACCATCTCACCATAGATAACGTTGCTCACGTCGAAAATTTAAGATTTAATCTACTTAGTGATAGTTTATCGTAATCCTTGGATTATCTAACTATGGAGATGGTTACTAGAGAGAGAGATAGATGAAGATGTAGAGAGAGAAAGTAGAGAGAGGTTGGAGAGAATAATGAAAGATTAGATTAGAAGTGTGTGAATTGTGAGAACCAACCCCTCCTAACATGCTAGGAGGGGGTATATATAGCCCACCCTACATGTGGGCTTTGTGGGTTATATTGTTACATATTGGATCACGAGCCCATACTACGTATATATCGTTGGAGTGACCGATCCTTCCTAAATACGTAAAAACGTATTTCCAACAATCTCCCCCTAAGGGAGGTCACTCCAAGTTACAATGTCCTAAATAGTCTATAGCTCGTGATCTATGCTAACAATGATGTGACAGAGACTTTCTTTGGAAAAACGTATTTCTAACAATCTCCCCCTAAGGGAGGTCACACCATTTTACAAAATCTTAAACCTAGCATACTATGCTTGAGTCTTTGATCTTATTCTTGTGAATATGCTAATGAGATCTTTGACTTTAGTCTTGAGCATGTTTCCTTGCCTTGACCTTCTGCATTCATCACTTGTGAAATTTGCCTCCTCGTGACTTCATGTTCCACATACTTATACCTTCGTAATTCTTGAAAACTTCAGAGTTCGATACAGCGGAAGACTTGACTTTTAGGCTTTCTAGAATTAGATGAAGTATTAAGTGTATAAATTGTAAGCATGCGGGGACGACTTCTTCTCGGATTCCGCAATGCCACCGTCTTCAAATGCTGCAACATACGTAGACACGAACAAAATGGTTTTTAACATTTCATTCTAATTCGGTAGCATTTTACCTCCGGTCGGTGAAGACCGTTGGACGATATAAAATATCGTACTTGTGGCAGGTAGATTTAATTAAAAATCTCATTGACAAGATTTCGCGGGTAAATCCGTTCTCTTTACTCGACCTTCCAAAGCTGACTGCGAACGTAAAGAGTGAATCATTTGGATAATAATATCCGCATGATTTGAAGCCGTCAATTCATGTTCCTGGAACAAGTGAAATTCAATTAAGAACCGCACCATCGTTGCTTTCCAGTTGTCACGAGCTTGATTCGTATAGAATCTTGCAAGTTACCTACCAAGTGCTGTTTGAGGTTAACACTAGAAGATTTCCACTCAACACTGTGAACACTATAGAGTGTCACTCTGATGATGCAAGATCACTAAGATATTGCGTAGAGGCCTGGAACGTGTTTAAGTTCAGTTAAGAATTAAACCACTGTTTCTTTCCATTTATCACAAGCTTGATTCATAAAGAATCGCACAAGTCACCTACCATGAGCTTTTTGATATTCGCTCAAGAAGGATTTTCATATTCATTGTAAATACTTGCGTATTACTGGATGTTCAGGCAAGATCATGAAGATTTTGCGTAGGACTCTTAAGATCTTTCTTACTTTTCACAGTGTGTGAAGAAGCAAGGAATTATGAAAGTGTTTCCTAATGAGATATTTGATGATCTCAAATGGCTCTAGACTCGATCGTGCATTTTGGATTTTAGTGATCGGAGGCTGGAGAGGAGTGCCACCATTTCAATACCAATTTATTCGGAGTGAACAAATCAATAGATAATGCATTGTCTCCGTGTGAATAAAACAAATATCTTTTGAGAGATATCTGAGTTAGCTAGAATGGGTTGTGCATTGCATCATTGGGTCCATGATGTGTATCTTCAATATCGAGAATCATTGAAAAATGATCTCAATAGCATATGTATTGACCCGGTTTCTGCCTAAGGTTGTAAGGAGGGCTTCTTTCTTTACACCCTTTACATTTACAATTCTTTTTCATTCTTCAACCCCTTCAATGCTTACCAATACGTCATAATTAGCACCTTGTTGTGATTGTTCCAGTGCTAACTTAAGTACTTGGTCGGCATTCAGCTACGTTCACAATCTTTCCTCATCTTTCCTAAGGACTACTATTTCTAGCTATGGTATGTCCTTGGGAAGATTCCTCCGGTTCTAGAAGAATCATTGGACTTAACCTATCCTACCATCCTTATGTCACCACAATCTTCATCGTCGTGAAATAAATGGGTTGAGGGTAAGAATAAATCACCATGAAATCCATTTTGAAGTGCAAATCCATTTTGCTCCCCCTTAACATATGCCACGATATTCGAAAACATTTCGCACATGTCGGGATGAGCCATCACGTTAAGTCAAACCATTTGTGATAATTTCCTATATTAAATAACATTTTCTCCCCCATATTAAAAATATTAACCCAACCAATATTTTTTATATCAATTGATTTAATGAAGTTTAAAAGGTTTTTGGGAAGAAAAACGCAAGTCCGTTTTATCTTCATGAGACCAATTTGTGAGATATGATACCGATTTGTAACATGATCACATATTCACCATATTAGAAGAAATTGACAAGGTTGGACCTGATTGATGAGAACATCATATGATAAGATCAAATGGTTCTTGTTGGCAAATGTTGGTCGTCTCGTCACATCTGAAGTCATCTCTTGACACCACATGTACGATTGGGATTGTTGTCTTGACACAATAAGTGAACTTGGCACTTTCGGCATCGAAGATTCTGAATGCTTGACAGTTGCTCCCCCTCAATTGTTGACCCGTGTTCTATTGAAAGAGTTGTAGTCGCCGTTTGAGTAGTCGCATCGTCGAGTATGTAGATACCAAATGTAGATAGCTATGGTTGTAGAGATGATAACTTCATAAAAACAAGATTTCTCTTGTTGTAACAAATAAATGCACTGATGCGTACATCAATTTATGTTAGACCAATTTATAAAGTAAACTTGATCCCTTATAAGGTTTTAAAGTAAACCTTGCCCGAGAAAATTAATTCCCGTTGAGAGCCAAAGCTTTCATAAGAAATACTTGACTTTAATATGAAAAACGGGTTGCAGTCTGAAATAACTACAAGGCATTTTGAGCATGTTTTAAAACATTTGAACTTCTGCTCGAACTTTATTTACAACCCCGTGTCATTATTGAATGACATTTCTAGTATCATAAATATTATCAATTCCAGAAGACATGCTCTTTTTATTAATACATTTTTTGAACACACAATTTTGAAAGATTTAGAAAAACCTTTTGAGAAATTCTCGAAAAATTGTGTTCAAAGTTTTGAAAACCCAATTACTTGAGCTTAAGATGTTCAATATCTTACAAAACGATCTCAAG
This sequence comes from Glebionis coronaria, assembly GCA_025667525.1. Lineage (NCBI taxonomy): Eukaryota > Viridiplantae > Streptophyta > Magnoliopsida > Asterales > Asteraceae > Glebionis > Glebionis coronaria. The sequence goes on from CM046877.1 coordinate 500,298,273, forward strand.
TCCGAGAAGTTGTAAACTTCCCGTTGTTAAGGATAAGTTACCATCGGCGATAAACTTTCCTTTTAACTGAAGAGCGAGTTCTAAGCTGACATTTACTTAGAAGTCGTTTTTCATGAGCTTGAAAATATTTCGAATGTTTTAACGTAAAGCTCATGCCCGAGAAAGATGAATTTCTCGTTAGGAGGATAACTTATCTTTAAAGATAAGCTTTCCTAAATATGAAGTCCGAGTTACACTCTGAAATTTAACTATAGTCATTGTGCATGATCTTTTAAAACTTCGAATGTTTTTAATATAAGCTCATGCCCGAGAAAAATTAATTTCTCGTTGTAAGGATAAGTTTATCATCGGCGACAAACTTTCCTTTCTTTGAAGTCCCGGGCATAATATGAAATGTGACTATACGCCATTGTGTATGAGCTTAAAAACTTCGAATGTTTTTAATATTAGCTCATGCCCGAGAAAAATTAATTTCTTGTTGTGAGGATAAGTTTATCATCGGCGATAAACTTTCCTTTATTTGAAGAACGGGTTATCGTCTGATATTTAACGATAAGCCATATACACGAGCTTAAAACTTTTGAATAGTTTTAAATTTAGCTCGTGTCCGAGAAAATTAATTTCTCGTTTTGAGGGTAAGTTATCGTTGACGAGATAAACTTCCCTTTCTCTGAAGTTCGGGTCACAGACTGTGATTTGAATGTAAGCCTTTGTTGTTAGCTTAATCGTAAATCCTCTGAAACACTTGATTCGTAGATATCAGCTTCTTCAGCAACCAAACGCTAAGAGTGTCCTTAGTTGAAAGGTATACAAATATTTAACTGGTTTGTTGTTGTTGATGCTTGACTTTAGTACCTTTACTGGAATCAACAATTTTCATAGTTTCACATGGGTTAGTGATATCTATTTTAGAACCATGCGGGGGTTTACAGCCAACTTTAGTAGTGCTAGAGGGAAACATCCTTCCTGTAGGAACCCATTGAAGATTAACTGATTTGATAATCCTACCCGTGGGTTGCCACCTAAGGTTGGATCTAGGAGACTTGGTTTTCTTATGCACAACGAAAGATTTAGCGGTAGAAGACCTATTTCCTTTAGGAATCCCTCTTTTAGCACTTGAGTTCAGCTCCTTCAAGACTTTAGTTACACAAGCCGCATGATTTGTCGTGAAGACACTTTTCATGCATACGGAACAAACACCGTATTTTTGATCCGAATGAGATCTAGAAATCCTAGTTCTTGCTTGTGTCATTTTCTTAGATGCATCTACATAGTGATTATTAGGCATGCTATTCGACCTATGTTGTGTCATATTCTTAGAACTATACCTAGAAGCACTAGTAGCAGTCTTGTTTGTAGGTTTTGCATAGGCTGATTTGATCACAGTAGGCCTAGATAGTGGAGTGACTGGTCTAGAAATATGAACCATATCAACTTGGGAGGCAAACCGCGGTCTCGAGGATTTTGGTCGCTCGGATCTAAATGCAGCCGGTAGTCGAACATACTGAATTTTAGGCGGTTTCCCTAAAATTGATGGTTTTTCAAGCTTAGTGTCCACACTAGTGCCCTTAATTTTCCTTAGCTCGTTTTTCAAAGCAGCTATAGCAAAAACCTTTTTCTGAACCTGAGCCTTTAAATCAACATTTTCAGTAGTTAACAAGGTCGTTGACTCTAGAGTTTTAGACCTCATCTCAACGATAGTATTATTTAACTCATTACAACGCTGTTTTAAGGTCTCTTGTTCCTTTTGTAAGAGGTCTTGGGATGCCAATTTAGATTCTAGCAAAGTAATTTGTTTCACAAAATTATCTTTTTCGGCTTTAGAATCTTGAATTTTTTGATTAATTTTCGTTCAAGAACAACGTTTGAATTTTCAAGTTTTTCAAAATACTTTTCAAATTTATCCGTTTTCTTCGAAAATTAAATTTTTGTATCCTCAAGCTCTTTTGATTGTTGAGCTATGATCGTTTCAAGATCTTCAATCCTAGAAGCAGAATTGGTTAAAGAAGCAGTCATAGGGCATATATCATGATTTTGAGCATTTTGATCATTCTCTCCCCCATTATGACTCACATCGGATGAATCAGAAGTGGAATCACACTTTTCCATCCCATGTTTGTCATAGGTGGGTTCTGAGTTCTCAACATGATGTAGATCATTGTGAGATTCAATATTTAGTTGTACCTCAACTAGTGGCTCTTCGTCATGCATGCTTGAGTCATGTTGTCGTGATGCATTGACGCTGCTGTCATCGTTAACCAAATCGGTCTCCTTTGAGTCATCCATAAGACTATTTCTTGCACATTCGGAATGTAGGCTTCATCCGGAAAGATTCTTCATTCGGAATGTATGGCTCATTCGGAATAAATGTTGATCAGGAATATTTTGCTTGACTCGGAATACGTACTGGCTCGGAATATATTTCCTTCACTCGGAATATTGCTTTACTCGGAATACTTAACTCATTCGGAAAGTAGCTTCATTCGGAATACCAAGATTTTTGAAGGAATCAAAGAAAAATAAAAATCACCAAACACCTTAAGGGTGTTGGTTTTCCTACAAAACAGGAAGAAGGAAAAACAAAAAATGAAGACTAGTTTTTAAGTTGTGAAGGAGGTCTCCTATTTATAGGCCTTGAGTTGGTTGGTGAGTGGGCTTTCTCCCTTTCTTTTTGTCTTCTCGTCTTTTCAGTAAAGTTGACGTTTTCGACTTCGATTCGGGATTTGTCGACGAATAAATTCAACTCGTCTTTTAATTTTTTCATTTAATAGACTTGAGTTCTTCGACATATATAAATCTTCCATCTTTGGTCCTTTTCTTCGATAAATCTTCAAATAGGCCCATTGACTTCAAATCTTTTGCATCTCTTGGACTATAGACTTCGTCTTTCGTCTTTTTCTTCGATAAAACCCGTGCAATCCCATGTTTTCTTTAATATTTATCCGGTTGGCTCTTAAAACACACAAACCACGCATAATTCCAAACAAATGATATTAAATACGCGATTTGGTCTCGTTTTAGCAAGAAATAAGTGGTAAAAGGATGGGTGTTTTCACACCTATCAAATCCCCTACACTTGACCATTGCAATGCCCTCATGTAATGCATTAGTTTCAAAGCACATATTACATTTCTCATCATAAATAACCTACCTTGGCCTTTATTAACTACTAACTCTAAGGAGACAAAAAGAACAAATCAAGTAAAGAATTCAAAGACTTACATTGGGGTCTTAGGTTGTCATGAATGTTCATCATTCTCAAGTTTCACGTTCCCCATACCAAGCTTAAAAACGAGATCATTGTTATTATAAGTTAGCAAACTAACACGAACTCATGTGGCCCAATTATTCACTTAGACTCCCTTATTCCTAGGTGTATCTCTTATATTTTATTGTTGTCTTGAATGATCACGAGGATGCATTTTTTGACTTATTTCGATAGTTATTTAAGCTGAAAACAAAGTGGGACGATTTAATCAATAGTTAGCTAAAGGACAAAATCTTTTAAAACTGCTTCTCGGGACCTCATAAAGTTCATATCTTGGCATAAGTCGCTTCACAATTTGAGACCTTTCTCAGACCGATATTTGGCAGCGAATTCATACTTCAAATCTTTGAGAGACGTTCTTGAAATTATGGTCTTCTCTTCATAATAGGAATTCCTTCACTTGAAGGTTTTAGAGATTCTTCATATTTGGACCACGACTTCTTCATTTTTCTCCAATCTTTATTTTGGACTTTGATATACAACGATCCGCCTCCTTTTAGGACTTGGATCTATTTATCCTCATACCTTGCTAGGGTCTTTTCGGATAGACTTCTCCATGATCTTTCGGGGAGTACTTGCTTTTCGTCGTGTGTCTCGATCCTTCATATTGATTTTCGATAAATGATTCTTCACATCACTTTTGGATCTTTAGCAACAAAATGTAGCCCTCATGCCTTGTTAGGGCCTTTTCGGACTCGCCAATCTTCGCATCCCGCTTCAATAAGTTATGCCTTGGCTATGAACTCTAACTAATACCGAGCAACTTTTAAACGATCTTGTGCTAGAAGCTAAGTAACTTTTCAAATCGTACAACCTTATTTATTGCAGATAAATTTATTAGCAAGCGAAGGGAGAATAGGCTTATAATCAACTCACATAAATTCACGAAAGAATTCCAAACTTATAATTGACTCTATCATCTCTCGTCCTCCATAGTTTAAAATCTCAAGGAATGAGACTCGTGGATGCTTAGCCAATTAAATCAAAGTTTTGGGTTTTCGAGTCATCTATAGGATCTTGCAAATTCTTAGACTTTTTCAAGTTTAGAATTCGCATTTTAACGTTCCCTTGATAAACAACTCTTTAGGATCAGTTATAGGAACTTGCGAAAAGTTCTTGTTCTTAACCCGTGAGAGTTAAGACTTTCGCGTTTTAAAGCTCCCTATATAAAAGCCTAGCAAAACTTGACTTAAACACGTTAAGGATACTAGCTAGATTAAACTTAGATAAGTAAACTCGGGTTGAGTTAAAATATTCACAACGTTTGAAAATTAAAACCACTTTATTAAACTTTATTTTAGCAAGGAAAGAAAATAACCATAACAAAGCAAAATATAACTATACAACTAGGCCAAAATAGATTAAAAATTTTGAAAAACGTCGAAAAAGATGATTTTCCGGTTGAATGAAGGTACTTTAATGGAAAAGTCCACTTAAAACTTCGATATAAGTCTCCCCTACACTTAATATAAACATTGTCCTCAATGTTTAAGCATGTGGGAAAAGTCTCCCCTACACTTATGACATTGTGCACGTTGGTTAAATCAAGTTAAGGAGGAGACAACTAAAGTGATCAATTTCAAATGTGAGTATGAAGAAAATTGAATCACGATAGTTGAGAGATAGAACCGGATTTGCGGATAACATGGGAGCACGGTTCTTCAAAGAATCCAAAAGTGCACTTATCCCTGTAATCGCATCACCATACAAACACAAACAACCTATATAGCTCCCCCTACACTTAGGATGAAAAACGGAAAGGGGGAATAGATACTCGGGTTGCCTCCCGAGGAGCGCTTGTTTTTGTTAACCGAGTCACGAGCCTGACTCGGTCCCGAAACTAGTTCTTGGGAAACGTGGTGAGGGATAGAATCATCTCATGAGAGATGTCGTCACCAAAGTACAACTTCAAACGCTGTCCATTCACCTTAAAATTGGGCCCATTTGGCTGAGAAAGCTCAATGGTGCCATATGGAAAGACTTTGGCGACGGTGAATGGACCAGACCAGCGGCTCTTCAACTTGCCCGAGAAGATCTTCAACCGAGAGTTAAAAAGTAAGACTTGATCACCAACGTGGAACTCTCGGTTCTTAATTAATAGCATCGTGGATGATCTTGGTCTTCTCCTTGTATATCAATGAGTTCTCGTAAGCTTCAATCCTCAGTTCATTTAGCTCGTTGAGTTGAATCTTGCGAAGATCACCGGCTTTGTTGATGTCGAAGTTAGCCCACTTCAAGGCCCAGTATGCCTTATGTTCCAACTCGATAGGGAGGTGGCATGCTTTCCCGTACACAAGACGATAAGGTGTACAACCAATCGGGGTCTTGTAAGCGGTACGGAAAGCCCACAAAGTATCATCTAACTTATCGGCCCACGAGGCACGATGCTCTCCCACAGTACGTTCCAAAGTTCGCTTTAATCCTCGGTTGGAGATCTCGGCTTGGCCATTAGTTTGTGGGTGATACGCGGTGGAAAGACGGTGATGGACACCATACTTAGCCATGACTCGAGCAAATTGGTCATTGCAAAAATGAGTCCCGCGATCACTAACAATAGCACGTGGCACACCGAATCTAGCGAATAGCTGCTTCAAAAAGTTCACAACCACCCTCGCATTGTTCGTTAGGAGGGCCTTAGCTTCAACCCATTTAGAAACGTAGTCAACAGCTACGAGGATGTACTTGTTCCCTTTAGATGATGGAAATGGCCCCATAAAGTCGATACCCCATACATCAAAGATTTCACATTCTTGTATGAAATTTTGAGGCATCTCATCTTTATGTGTGATCTTGCCTTGTCTTTGGCAAGGATCACAATGTTTAACCATTTCGTGAGCATCACGGTAAATGGTGGGCCAATAAAATCCCGAGTTCAAACACTTTCTTCGCGGTGAAGCTGGGACCAAAGTGACCACCGGTGGGTCCTTTGTGGCAAGCCTCGAGAATGTTTAAAGCTGCCGGTCCGTCAACACATCGGCGAATAATCAAATCAGCGCATTGTTTGAAGAGAAAAGGGTCATCCCAAAAGTAAGTCTTAACATCGTTCAAGAACTTTTTTTTTGTTGGGATGTTAACCCTTTGATAAGAACACCACCCGCTAAGTAGTTTGCAATGTCCGCAAACCACAGGGTGTCATCAAGATTGGAATTTATAGACATTAAGGTCTCAAGGGGAAAAGAGTCATTGATCTCTTTGTTCGGATGATCCCCTTGATATGGATCCTCAAGTCTACTTAGATGATCCGCGGCTAGGTTTTCAGCTCCCTTCTTGTCACGAATTTCAATGTTAAATTCTTGAAGGAGTAAAACCCAGCGAAGAAGTCTTGGCTTAGAGTCGTGCTTAGTCATCAAGTACTTCAACGCGGAATGGTCCGTGTATACAATGGTGGTGGATAAAACAAGATAGGGGCGGAATTTTTCAAAAGCATAGACAACAGCCAAAAGCTCTTTTTCGGTTGTCGTATAATGCAATTGAGCCCCCCTCATTGTCTTGCTGGCATAATGGATTGGTTGGAAGTGTTTATTCACTCTTTGTCCCAAAATCGTTTCAATGGAAAAATCGCTAGCATCACACATCAACTCGAAAGGTAGCTCCCAATTAGGGGTGACCAAGACCGGTGCCTTAGTGAGCTTATCCTTAAGAAGGTTGAATGATTCAATACACTCTTTGGAAAAGATAAAAGGAGTATCTTTTTCCAAGAGGTGGGTCATCGGGCGAGCGATTTTAGAAAAATCTTAGATAAATCGACGATAGAAGCCCGCATGACCAAGAAAACTTCTCACACCCTTCACGGTTGAAGGTGGAGGTAATTTGGCTATGACATCCACTTTAGCACGGTCTACTTCAAGGCCGGCTTTTGAGATTTTGTGTCCTAGCACAATGCGTTCTTTTACCATAAAATGGCATTTTTCCCAATTTAGAACAAGGCGAGTGTCTTCGCACCGCTTAAGCATACGTTCTAAATTGGCAAGGAAAGAAGAGAATGAATCCACAAAGACCGAGAAATCATCCATGAAGACTTCCATGGTTTGCTCAACCATGTCATGGAAGATAGCCAACATGCACCTTTGGAAAGTCCCGGGGGCATTGCATAAGCCAAAAGGCATTCTTTTGTAAGCAAATGTGCCATAGGGACAAGTGAATGTTGTCTTCTCTTGATCTTGGGGATCGATGGGTATTTGGAAATAACCCGAGAAACCATCTAGAAAGCAGTAATATTCATTACCCGCTAAACGTTCAAGCATTTGGTCCATAAAAGGAAGAGAAAAATGATCCTTTATCGTGGCATCATTGAGTTTGCGATAGTCGATACAAACTCTCCACCCAGTAACGAGACGTGTAGGAATCAACTCGTTGTTTTGATTGGGCACAACGGTGATTCCGCCTTTCTTAGGCACACAATGGACTGGACTAACCCATGGTGAATCCGAGATAGGGTAAAGCATGCCCGCATCACGAAGTTTGATAACCTCTTTTTTGATAACGTCATGGATTTTAGGATTCACCCTTCGTTGGCTTTGAATTGTGGGCTTAAAGTCGTCCTCCATGAGAATTTTATGTGTGCAAAAGTGAGGATCAATTCCACGAATATCGGAGATTTTCCAAGCGATAGCTCTTTTATGTTTCTTGAGAACTTCAATGAGACAAGTTTTCTCATCGGCTTTTAAGTCCTTAGCAATGATAACGGGAAATTGATCAATGCCTTTTAAGAAAACATACTCGAGATGAGGAGGTAAGTCCTTAAGCTCAAGAGTAGGAGGATCCTCAATAGATGGTATAACTAATGATGGATCATCATTAGTCACCTCTTTAGGAGAAGGAGGAGAGAAAGGGTCTTCATTGAGAAGTTTCTCAATTGTACGAATGTCTTCTTCCTAATCGGTGGGGGAATCATCATATTTAAGATCAAGTGGACCCAAGCTAGCTTCAAAATCATCCAAAAGAAAGTCACTTTCTACAATGGAGTCAATGACGGAGCAATTGAGGCAACGGTCTCAACATTGGGTAGAGAAGAAAGATTACTTTTGCAAGCATCATTAAAGTGTTCTTCACAAGCCTCATCGAGAATATCAATCGCATTAACACTCTCATATGAATAAGGTTGCTTAGAAATCTTACCCATGTTGAATACAATTTTATCGTCACCAACTCTCATGATTATTTCGCCCGTGGCTACATCAATTGTTGATCCCAAACTTAGATCGATTAGCTTTATGTATACGAGATTAGATCAAGTAATACACGTAGAGAAACCTTTGTATATGCTTATGAATCTAAGTGTTATGCGGAATTTAACACTTAAACAAGAACACACAAGATGTAAACAAACTTTCACTTTGATTATCAATATCAAACTTGCTTACAATGAAAGTAGTTTACGAATGAAAACTTATATGAAACTTATATTAAACATTAACCTAAAGGCCTTCTTTTATAGACATAAGAAGCCTTGTACAATAATCTACGTATCAACTATTCTAGGTAAAGATAAATATAGAAAATACATTGTTATTCTTATCCTTACTAGAAGTAATCTAGAATATAATACACGCGTATAATATATCTTCCATCAGTGCTTGTCTTCAATGTGTCAACGCTTGACTTTATCTTGTCAACGCTTGAGCTGTCAGCGCTTGTTTTGTTCTTGTCAACGCTTGTTTTGTTCTTGTCAGCGCTCAAGTGATCTGGCCTTAATTTGTTCCCAACAATCCTCCCCTAAACTTGATATCCACTCTTATGATCAAGTTTCTGAATAAGCATTAAGGACTAGAAGGAATCTTACAAACCTTCTCATATTGATAGTGAATAAATCTGATCAAATATTTTGCCACGTCACTTGAATAATCTATTTCCAGCTGAGTGTCCTTCATCTTTTCCAAAATAGCCTTGGATATGAAATACTGAGCATCCACAAGTAGATACTCAGCAAACTTTGTAGAACTTAAATGGTAAACACCAGCAGCTGAATATAACCTCCATTGAAGACCACTGAGGTCATCTTCAAGATCCTTCCAAATTGCAGGATCCTCATCTTTTGGTCCACACATCCTTTTGAATGTGGTCTAAAGTTTTATTCCATTAGCTGAAGTTGGTGCTTCAGCCTCATACTTGGTCTCCAGCAACCTCCAAAGGTCCACCAAGTCTTCTCTATCACAACTTGCAAACAAAGATATGAGAGTGGTAAAAGTGTGTACCTCCTTGCCAAATCTGCCAATCTTCCAAAACCCACATTCATCTTCTTCATAGCTCACAATTGGGTTCCTGGAATCTAATGGTAACACTTGCACCATATCTGAAGCTTCTAAAGGTGAGAGCTTGAGGCTCTTTCTGATGACAGCTTCACTTGGATATAGTGGATCCATAATTTTGGGAAACTCAAATGAAATTCCCTTCTTCACTGGCCTGGGAACAATCATAGCTTTCTTGATTTCCATTTCTTCTGCAAGTTCCTCCTTTCTTTCATCTGAAAGAAGTCTGAGAGTGTTTACTTCCTGCTCTCTCACCCAAATGGGATAAGCCCTGTTTTCCAACTCATCAAATGTCAAAGCCTTCAACTTCTGATATGTCCATCCAACTCCATGACATCTGAGCAACATAAAGTAGAGCTCCCTTCTATCACTTTTCAACTCTGAGAGAATATTACTTGCCTTGTGTTTCAAAATTACCTGGCAATCCTTCTGAACTCTAAGAAGAAGCTCCAAACCCCATATTTGATCTGAAATGGTCAAGTCTGGATTATCCATGCATCTTTCTTCCCAAGCATTGTACATTTGAACCACCTCTGGCATGTCAAAGTCAACCTGCAATTTCAACTCTCTCAGCTTCTCTTTGGCCAACTCATCCCCATACTCAAGCCTTTCCGATTCTATAATCATCACACTAGAGTCTGAGCTAGCTCCATCACTTCCTTCTTCAGAAGTCACAACAAATGGTGACTTTTCCTTTTCATCCTGTTCCATGATTTGTGCAGCCAACCTTCTATCAAATTCAACTTGAGCTGCATCCTTTGGAACAATCTCCTCTACCATTATACCCTTACCCTTATCTGATGGTGCAATGGTTGGTAAGATAGATGGTAATACCTTAGTAGAAACCTCCTTGATGATAGATGATGACTGGGATACATCACCTTCATGTGCAGGTTTGTCAACGCCCAAATTTGTCCTATCAGCGCCCAAAATACTTCTATCAGCGTCCAAATTTTCCTTGTCAACGCTCAAATATCTTCCCTCAGCGCCTTGTGTAACCTCTCTCAAGCTGTAAATGATAAATTTAAGTTTGTGGGAGAGACTAAGGACGTATCAAAACCTGTTTGTTTCTTCAAAGTTGTAAGGGCCTCAGCAACATCCATTGATTGACCATCACGGCTGCCCTTATCACTCAGATTTATTGGATCTTCCTCCCCTTTGGAATATTCCTCCATACCCCTCCTAGCACGATCACTTTCCAAAACAACAATCCTCTCCCTCAATTTCTTGAGTTCAAGGCCTTGTGAGCTGACTACTTGTACTAAGTCTGCATTTTGCTTTTGCAAGCTTATGCAGACTGCCGTCAGTTCCATAAGAGTCGTTGGTTCCAGTCTGCCCTCTTCTAAAATGGGGATTTGACCTCCCAAGTCAGATTCATTGGGCAAGGATGAGGACTTAATGATGGTGGGACTGCCTTGGCCAGCATCTAAGCCAGAACCAATAGTCCCAGCCTCATCTAGGTCACCAGCCACACTTGTGGTGGTGGTTCTCTCTGCTACATGGCTAGGACCACCAGAGGAGAACACTCCAGTAGTCCTTTGGCGTTTCATCAACCTATATTCAGGGGGTGTAGAAGATGGTGTGGAAGAATGGGTGGATGTGGGTTGGTTAAGGGGTGTTTGGGTTTGTGAAGGTTGTGTGTCAGCGGTGGAAATAGGCACATCAACGCCAACATTGAGTGTGTCAGCGTTGAAGGATTCTAAGTCAATTTGCATTTGTTCAGGTGAAGGTAAAGGTTCAGGAATTGGTTCAAGTTGTGGTTGAGGGTCAATTTGAGGTAGGGGTCTGGTTGGGGTTGTGCTGCTGCAATAACAACAAGCATAGCTTGGGTTAAAGGTAGGTCACGATGGGGGTGGTGAGTTCATCTTCATAAAAATAGCTTTCTTTTGCTCAGGGATCTTATAAAAATCATTGTGATCCCTTGAGCAGTAACCTTGAACATCAAAAACCATTTGTAGAAAACGGGGATAAGCTAAAGTCATTTTTGTCCCCTTGTTTTTACACATCCCCTCAAAAATCATTTTAGAATAGTTAAATTTCTGCCCTGTTGCAATGCACACAATAGCACTGGCAATGGATCTATTGATCTCATTGTGTGCAGTACATTTGGGACTCAAACATTGAAGGAGGACATGTATGAGGTACTTCCAGGCTGGGGGAAATTCCTGCTTATGATACTTGTTTAGAGTACCTTCATCAGGAAAAGGATATCCCAAAGCCCTAAGCCCTTGTTCTATTTCATTTATGGGAAGGGTGGCTATACCATCAGCATCATCAAGATGCAAGGCTTGGCATACCAAAGCCTCAGTAACCACCCAAGGTCTCCCATGAACAATAGAAGTCAATGTGGTCACTCTATTAACTGTTGAGGAACTGACAGTGTTCCAAAACTGCTTAATATGTGTGACTGGAATGAGTGGTGCATGAGAAAGAGCATACCTTAATGGGGATGCATTCAAATACACCACCATTTGTGTGTATTGAGGAAACAGAGTATCATCAGCTTCAAGATATGCAATCATGTTGTGTTGAGACCTGAACCCCAATTCCAATTCTGATGGTTTAAACTTGGGTGCCATTGATGAAAGCTTGTTAATTTGAAGTGAAAAAGATGAAGTTGATAAGAGAAAAATGTGTTAGACAAGAATTATAGATACCCTGTTTAAAATAGGAGCCAAATTTATAGGAGAAGAAGATGCATGTGATAGGCCCAAAAATAGGCAAGTATTTTCAAAAATCAATCATGAAAATATTGAAAAAGTTATAAGTTATCTCATGCATTAAATGAAAGTAACAACTCCTAAAATTACGGCTTGAAAATATGTCAAAAAGTAACAACTGGGTAGGTCCCATTGAGTGTCAATGGTAAAAAATAACCTATCAACGCCCAACGGCTATAATCTTGTCAACGTTTGCCTATAGCCATGTCAGCGTCCAATTTGGTCACAACAACGCTTGGAAAATTCTTGTCAGCGTCCAAAAATAAAAAAAGTTTTAAAAAGTGAAAAATGACCTTAACAAGTAATTTATCCTAGAGAAGATAACCAAAAGCTGATAATTATTATAGGGCGGCAAGCACTGTCCAGTTATGCACACTTGCATAAGCAAGATAGACATAACAGTCCTCTAGTGTCCCTTGCTAACCAAAACTCTTAACAACCTAGTTACCTTACAAAATTTCTTGTTACTCCAAGGTAAATCCCATAACAAAATTATTCCCAAGTCTCCCAACAGACCACAACCAATTCTAGGCCAAAAATGTCTTGGCAGCATGCATAGTATATCAACTTTGCATGCTACAGTGCCTCATGATTTAGTAAAACTAACTCATACTCACCTGTGGACACAATCTAGAATTGTGATAAGAGTATCATATGGATACCCAAATATCCTAAAGGTTCCTAAAACCTCCCCTTAAACTATGATACAAAAGTTTGCTAAAATCATGCATGAACATAAAAAATTTATGTCAAGATAGGAATGAAACATTCCAACCATCATCCATAAATAAAAACTTGTCCAAATGCTTCTCCATTGATCCATAAGCAACTCTGTATCCAATGGTATACTGCTAACACCATCTGCACATTTAGATTGAAAACCACAAAACTAACATTGTTGCTGACAACGCCCCGATAACACATAACAACGTTGAGGGAAGCTTTGTCAGCGTTAGACAATTATATTGCTGACAACGTTGCAAAAACACTTATCAGCGTTCAAGCAACCTTTGTTAGTGTTAGAAAAATATAGTGGAAAATCTAAATTATCAATAAGACCAATAACAATGCATCATCCTGTACATACTTTTACAAAAAGACTCCAAAACACATATTATGTGAGATTGACCATTCCAATACTTGTTACCAAGTATTGAAATCTCCCAGCATCAAAAGGTTTAGTTAATAAATCTGACACATTTTCCTCAGTGTCAACCCTATCTGGTTGTATTAAACCTTTCTCAAAGCAATCTCTTATAAAATGGTGTCTAATTTCTATGTGTTTAGTTTTAGAATGATGTACAGGATTCTTAATGATGCATAAAGTGCTGTTATTGTCAACAAATATCTTGGTATGCATGAAATTATACCCATAGTCCAACAGCTGGTTCTGAATCCACAACACTTGACCACAACATGCAGCTGCAGCCACATACTCTGCTTCAGTTGTAGAATTAGCTACCACTGTTTGTTTCTTGCATTGCCAAGATATCAACCTGCTCCCAAGAAACTGACATCCACCAGTTGTGGATTTCCTATCAAATTTATCACCTCCATAATCACTATCTGAATAAGCAATCAGCTCCAATGGTGAATCCTTTGGGTACCACAAACCAAGACCAGGATAGCATCTTAGGTACCTAAAGATCCTCTTCACAGCATAAAGGTGACATTCTTTGGGAGTCACTTGATGGCGTGCACAAGCACACACAGCAAACATGATGTCAGGTCTGGAGGCAGTAAGATACATCAAGGATCCAATCATGGATCTATAGTGCCTGACATCAACATCTTTCCCATCTCCAATCTTTCCCCAAGGGTGTTCCCTATCCATAGGAGTAGTAGCCCTCTTTTCATGTGGAGAAAAGCCAAACTTCTTCAAGATTTCAGCCACATATATATCCTGGGAAATGAAGATACCATCTTCTTTCTGCTGAATTTGTAAACCAAAAAAGAAGTTCATCTCCCCCATAGCACTCATCTTGAATTTGTCTGTCATAAGCTTGGAGAAATCCTCCCTCATCTTTGGATCAGTAGACCCAAAAATGATATCATCAACATAGACCTGGACAAGCAACACATCCTTGCCTTTCTTCTTTGTAAACAGTGTCTGATCTATGGTGCCCCTCTTGAATCCATTGTCCACCAAATAGGTATACAAAGTACCATACCATGCTCTAGGGGCTTGATGAAGGCCATACATAGCCTTTTTGACTCTATATACTTTATCTGGATGCTCTGGATCCTCAAAACCAGGAGGTTGCATTACATATACTTCCTCAACAATGGTGCCATAGAGAAAGGGACTCTTGACATCCATTTGATAGACTGTGAAGCCCATGCAGGAGGCATAGGCTAGAAAAATCCTAATAGCTTCAATCCTTGCAACTGGTGTAAAGACCTCCTCATAGTCTATCCCCTCCTCTTGTGTATAACCTTGAGCCACTAACCTTGCCTTGTTTCTGACCATAATGCCTCTTTAATCTCTCTTGTTCCTTAGAACCCATCTTGTCCCTATAGGTCTGACATATCTAGGACAATCAACCAGCTCCCAAACATCCTTAATTGCAAATTGGTGAAGCTCATCCTGCATTGCTTCCACCCAACTTGGTTCTTTGAGAGCATCAAATATTTTCTTGGGTTCTTCTTGTGACAGAAAACATGCAAACAAACATGCTTGCACAAGAGGGGTATCAACCTTCTTGTGTATATTGGCAATAAACCCACCAAGACCTTGATGAGATCTTCTAGTCTGAACTGGAGTCATAACATCACCAATGATCTGGGAAGGGGGGTGATTCTTCATTGTAGAAGTGAGAACTCCTCCTTCAAAAAATCTGGTGTCCTCAACCTCATGCTCCAAGTTGCCAATATCTTCTTCATCAGACTCTCTTAAATCAACATAAGGATGACCTTCTTCATATGTATTGGAAGGTTCACCTTGTTCAAAAGTGGAAGAGAAAAGATGTGCAAAGGTGTTGTCAACGTCTGAACCTTGTTTGTCAGCGCTTGGGCTAACAACGCTGGAACTGTTGTTGTCAACGTCTGAGCCATCAACGTCTGAATTGGTCTTGTCAGCGCTAGATTTTCCTTTGTCAGCGCCTGAAGGACCATGCATGTTTGTATCTGGTGGTACTTGGAAACCACCATTATCTTGTCCAGCAGCAGCAGTAGCAAAAGCATCTGTCCAAATAGGAATGGTAACATATTCTAGGATAGGAGATGTCTTTTCTGCTTGTGATCCAACCCTTTTATGAACCTGTGTACCTGAAACATCAACAACTTGTTCTTCCACAACATTTGAAGTGACCTTCACAATGTCTGGATTAGTGACAGGCATATAGTTTAAAGTTCTAGATAAGGGTTCCAAGTCAAACAACCAATTAGGACCACTTTCAGGATCACTAGGCTCAGTCTCTAAAAACCTAACATGTACTCTTTCAAGTATACATTTTTCCTCCTTAAGATAAACCCTATAACCCTTGCTCTGCACTGAATACCCCATGAAGTAGCCCTCATCACCTTTTGCACTAAATTTCCCTAAGGCATCACTAGTATCCAAGACTACTACATGACAACCAAAAGGTCTGAGAAAACCAATATTAGGTTTTCTACCCCAAAGTAACTCATAAGGTGTTTTGTTCTGAATTTTGTTAACCAATGCTCTATTTTGCACATAGCAAGCTGTATTAACAGCCTCAGCCCAAAAGGCTATTGGAAAGTGAGCATCAGCCAACATTGTTCTGGCTGCTTCAATTAGGGTTCTATTTTTCCTCTCAGCAACCCCATTTTGTTGTGGGGTTCTAGCAATGCTAAATTGCCTAGTAATTCCTTTCCTGGCACAGAAATCATCTAGCTTCTTATTCCTAAATTCTCCACCATTATCACTCCTAAGCATTTTAACCTCATTGCCAGACCTCTTCTCAATCTGAGTGATAAAATCAATTAGAATATCAGTTGTGTCACTCTTCATAGCAAGAAAGAATGTCCAAGTAAACCTAGAAAAGTCATTTGTGATGACAAAACAATATGACTTACCATTCAAACTTTCTATATTGGTTGGACCAAAGAGGTCCATATGTAGCATATGAAGAGGTCTAGAACTAGTGTGCACCTGTTTGGACTTGAATGAGACCTTGTGCTGCTTGCCTTTAAGACATGCAACACAAGAGTGGTCATTGTGGAAGGCCTTCTCAGGCAAACCATCAACTAAACCAAGTCTCACAAGTCTATTTATATTTTTAAAATTTATGTGCCCTAGTCTCCTGTGCCACAAATTACTCTCATCTACTGAGGCCTTAGCATAAAAACAAGACATATTATTATTCATTTTAATCCCATTCAAATTAACATTATATATGTCCTTATGCCTAGGTGTTCTATACTCAATATATTTCTCATCATGGATCTTAAAATCCTTGCTTAACACTAAACACTCAGTATCAGTAAAAAGAACTTTATTTTTGTTATCACAAACTTGTGATACACTAAACAGGTTGTAATCAAGTTCTTTTACCAGGAAGACGTTCTCAAAACGCAGATTCTTGGTGAGAAGGGTTCCTTTGCCTGTGATAGTACCATATCCTCCTCCAAAGTATACCTTATCACCATTTTTAATAGGAGAGAATTTCGTCAGATAGTCTTCCTTTCTTGTCATGTGCCTTGAGCATCCACTATCCCAATATCCATAATCATTGACCTGTCTTTGGATGCCCTGCACATAAAGAAAACAAATTAGTTTTCTTTGGGAACCCAAGTCTTAAAAGACTTGTATTCATCTGGTTGTTCAATAAGAACAGACTTAGTTCTCACAACAACCCCATTCTCATCCTTCTTAGGATGAAATACCCAGTTAACCCCAATAGGTTTTGTAATGACCTTTGAAATGTAATTAAATCTGTTGCAGGTCATTGAAATCCCATTATCATTAGGGTTTTGATCTTTCTTGGGTCTCCATGTTAAGCTTGAAGAAGCTTTAGACCCCTTACCCTGTGGCTGCAAATATTTAGGTCTGGTCACGTTTCTGTCAGCGTTAGAATTTGTCCTGTCAATGCTGAAATTACCCTTGTCAGCGTTGAACCTAGGGTTTACTACAGAAACCCATTGCCTATTTGACCAGGTGTTTGTCTTCTGAAATGGTCTTTGTCCATAAGTGTTAGACCCTCTAGTAAAGAATGGGGCAGGTCTAATCACTTGTGGACTTTGCTGCACACAAGGTTTGGGTCTGACAACGTTTGACTTCCTAACAATGTTGACTTTGTTCCTGACAGCGCTGAAATTGTTCTTGTCAGCGCTGGCTTTGGGAGCGTTGACACACTTGTATGCCAAGTGTGAAAAGCTACCACATGTGTAACAGGCTTTTCTAGACACAGCCTTAGGTCTAGAAGAGAAGAAGCCTGTTCCATGATTGCTAACTTGGCTCTTGGGAGACCTAGTATTCCTATACATCTCTGCATATTTAATGGTAGGTCTTCTAACAGTGTTTGATCCTAGGTCAACAGCTTTACCAGTGATTGGGTTAGTAACCTTAATGGGTGTTGACTCATTTGGACTTTCACATAGCAAGCCACCCTTGACAAACAAAGTAGGGTTAGCTTTCTTCCATTCATTCAGGTCAGTCAACTTTTGTTGATACTCTTCAACTGGAGTGACAACTCTTGGTGGAGGAATGAATTCCTCCTCTTGGAGCTCTGGCAAACCAGTCCAAGATAAGTCCCTTTGTTGGACACCATAGAAGTCACCAGCTGGTGGTGGAACCAAAGAGTAATCATTCATCCCAATCCCAGTCATGTCCTTAGGATCCCTTTGTTTAGCTACACAGTCTCCTAGGGTTTGGGTGGCTCTATCAAATCTTTGAATTTTGAGGCCAACATTATCTTTATTCTTAATGGCCTCATCTAACTTAGCCTGTAATTCACCATTAACCCTTTCCATGATGTTTCTAATATCCATACTACCCTCTAACTCATGTTTTAAGATATTGATTTTATCTTTTAATTTTAACACCTCTTTGTTAAGTTTTTCAGTATTTAACCTACAACCTTTGCTACAAAAAGCGTCATCATATACCTCATTATCAAATGAAGAGGAGGAGTGTGCCATGAGAGCATATTCAACATGCTCTTCTTCTTCAATATCAGCAACCAAAGCTTTGTCCTCTTCAACATTCTTAGCCAGATAGCTCCAATCCCATCCCATACCATCAATTCCTTGAACTGCAACCATGGCTTTGGAATCCTGAGCTTTAACAACCTGACTTGAGGGTTTACCAGCATCAGATCTTCTAGGAGATCTGCATTCCCTCATGAAGTGCCCCATACGATGGCAGTTGTAGCATTCAACTTTGGATTTGTCAAATCCAGCTGTGTCTTTAGCATTGAAGGTCATTTTCTTCTTAAACCTTCTGTTCCACCTGTTTGCTCTTATACTAGCAAGAGCCATGTTCCACTTGATGTCCATCTCTTCCAAGTGCTCATCAATTATCTGCTCAAGATCCTCATATGTAATCACTGAATCATTGGGCAAAGAAGCAATGTAAGTACAAACAGTATCCAAATCTAAACCAGCAGGTTTAACTCTTGGGGAGTCATTCTTGTATGTGTCAGCGTCTGAAAAGGAGACGTTGACAGGACTTGTTCCAGCGCTGACATATGATGATCCAGTAACTGGATGCATGTAAGAGTCCTTCTGATTGAATTGACCTTCACTATGAGAGAAGAAGGCCATGTTGCTGGTGGTAGACTTGCTTCCATGCTCTAAAAGAGTTTCATCCTCCAACAGCCTTAGTTTGTTGTAGATGTCATCAAACGAGGAGCTCTTGTAAGTATTGTTGGCAAGAATAGATCTTGCCTCTATCTTCCATGCCTCACCAAGACTTTTAAGAAAGGTAGCATTGATGTCAACATCACCAACTTGTGTCCCCATGAAGGACAACTTGCTTGTAATGTCAAGCAATCTGCTTCTCACACTACTTAGTTTCTCATTGGGTTGAGATTTGAAGACAGCATAATCATGCAAAAGATGCTTTTTCTTTTCTTCCTTAGTGTCTGCATTGCCACCATATGCAACTTCAAGAGCTTCCCAAAGATCCTTAGCAGATTCATAGCCTCTATATTTATGCTGGTTTTCTTGTCCCAAAGAGACTTTCAGAATGTTTAGGGCTTTCATGTCAACCCTTTTCTTGGCAATGTCATCAGCAGCCACAGCTCTACCATCTTCAGGTTTTTCTCTCTTATCCTCTTCAGGACATCCAGCAACAGCTGTTCTTTGAGCAATGGCATTAAGAATCTTTTGAGCCTTATTGAATGTGTTTCCATATTCAATAATCTCCCAGAGTGTGTAGTCATAGATCCCCAGATATTGTTCAAAGTTGAACTTCCACAAGTCAAAGTTGGTTGCATCAAGCATGGGAATCTTGATGTTTGGTAAGGCTGAGGAAGAGGAAGTTATTGCTTCAGACATGATGTTGTTAGGGTTTCTGAGAAAATTAGGGTTTTGGTGATTTTTAAGGTTCTGGTGTTCTTTAAGATCAAAAGTTCCTCAACAAGCTCTGATACCACTTGTTGATCCCAAACTTAGATCGATTAGCTTTATGTATACGAGATTAGATCAAGTAATACACGTAGAGAAACCTTTGTATATGCTTAAGAATCTAAGTGTTATGCGGAATTTAACACTTAAACAAGAACACACAAGATGTAAACAAACTTTCACTTTGATTATCAATATCAAACTTGCTTACAATGAAAGTAGTTTACGAATGAAAACTTATATGAAACTTATATTAAACATTAACCTAAAGGCCTTCTTTTATAGACATAAGAAGCCTTGTACAATAATCTACGTATCAACTATTCTAGGTAAAGATAAATATAGAAAATACATTGTTGTTCTTATCCTTACTAGAAGTAATCTAGAATATAATACACGCGTAGAATATATCTTCCATCAGTGCTTGTCTTCAATGTGTCAACGCTTGACTTTATCTTGTCAACGCTTGAGCTGTCAGCGCTTGTTTTGTTCTTGTCAACGCTTGTTTTGTTCTTGTCAGCGCTCAAGTGATCTGGCCTTAATTTATTCCCAACATCAATGAGAGTGCGACCGGTCCTCAAGAAGGGACGTCCAATGATTAATAGAACACGGGGATCCATATCGTGATCAACGACAACAAAATCCGTCGGGAAGGTGAATTTGTCAACGCCAACAAAGACGTCTTCGGCTATCCCCACTGGATAAGCAACCGTACGGTTAGCTAATTCCAAAGTCATTTTGGTGGGGACTAGCTCGGGGAGAGATAATTGCTTCCAAACACTTAAAGGCATTAAGTTTATACTAGCACCTAGATCGGCTAGGGCCATGCAATTCTCTACTCCCGGGAAGTTGCAAGGAATCAAGAAGCGACCCGGATCACCAAGTTTGGTGGGCAATTTCCTTAAGAGAACCGTGGAGCAATTCTCGGTATTAGCAATATCAAGAAGCTTTTCCTTGTCACTAAGAAGATCTTTAAAAATCTTCGCATATTTAGGCATGTGAGCGAGAGCCTCAGCGAAGGAGATGTTGAAATTCAATTGTTTAAACATTTTGAGAAAGTTTGAAACTTGAATATCATCCTTGCTCTTTTGCTTCTTTTTCCTCAACCTTGAAGGATAAGGTATGTCAGATGAAGAGGAAGGCTTTAGAGGAATAGGATCACTCACAACCGCGGGTGGTGGGGGAATGGGGGTAGAAGGTAAAGGAGGTGAGGAAAGTTGTTCTTTTTCCTTGGTCACAATCACGGGTGGAGGTGTAGGAAGCTCGGGTTCCGTATAACCTTTTCCACTACGAGTGGTGATTGCTTTCATCTCCCCTCTTGGATTAGCAACGGTGTTACTCGGAAGAGAACCCGAAGAAGAGGGTTAATTACCTTGGAAAAGCGAACCTATCATATCACGTATATTATCCGCTTGAGTGCTGAAAGAGTCTCTCATGTCTGCGCGAATATCATTGCTTTGTTTTGCCATATCATTCCTTAGCTCGGCTCGAATATCGCTCCCTTGTTTCGCCATGTCTCCATTCAAGTTGATGAATTGACTCTGAAGATTCGTCACCATCTCTCTATTAGTCCTCATGAACGTCTCGATGTCTTGATTCAACGCCGTTGGTTGATTGAGAGGTGGAGCTTGGTAAGCTTGAGAATTTCCTTGAGGTGGATATGGGTTTCTTTGGGGTTGATATTGATTGTTAGCACGAGGTTGGGTTTGGTTATTTCGGTTATAGCTTTGTTGTTGGTTTTGGTTTTGAGGAGTAAAACCGGGTGGTGAAAGATAGTTATTTGAACGATAACTTAGCAAGTTACGGTCTCCTTGAGGACGAGCTTGATAGCCTCCCGATGGATAGGTAACGTATGCCGCGTTAACGTTTTCACAAAAATTGCCTTGAGTAGAAGGAAAATCAATGTAAGAATGGGGACCACCACATGTTTCACAAGAAATAGAAACGGCTTTAGCTTGTTGAGTATGGTTAGTAGCTAAAATTTTCATATTTTTGCTCATTTCGATAATGGCTCGTTCCATGGCGAACATGTCGGTGGTGGAAGAAGTAGATGAAACATTGACTCTCGGATTAGATCTTGAGGATGCGGATGAATCCCAATTCTTGTGGTGAGTAGTCTTGTTTTCAATCAACTCTCTACACTCCTCTGGTCTCCTTTTCATAAAAGTACCACCGGCGGCGGCGTTGATCGTGTCACGATCACGAAAAGTGAGACCATTGTAGAATGTATCAATGAGAGTGACGGGGAGCATGTTATGATTTGGACAACGGTCGATCAAATCATTGTAGCGTTCCCAAGCATCAAAGAGTGATTCATCATTGTCTTGCATGAATCCACTAATTTGGTTACGAAGGCTCGTGACCATGGATGGTGGAAAGTAGCGCGACAAAAATCGTGGAGTCATGTCGTCCCAAGTATGAATAGAATTCTTTGGGAGACGGTCAAACCATTTTTCGGCATGGTGAGAAAGCGTGTGGGGAAATAGTTGAAGGCGAAGTACATCCATAGAAACACCGGGCATCTTCATGCTTTGAGTAATAGTAATGAATTTGTCGAGGTGCTTGTTGGCATCATCATCCGGTAATCCGCGAAATGGATTAGTTTGCACTTGTTGGATCATGTGATGCTTCAACGAAAACTCCTGAGCCGTGATTTGCATCGGCGCAATCGGGCCTCCACGTCCATTCGTCGTAGGTTGGCATAGCTCCTCCATGGTGCGTAAGTCGGCTTGGGGTAGATTATTCATGTTGGGGTGGGGTGGATTATTATTGTTGTGTACACCGGCCATGTCTAAATTATCGAGAGTCTCGGGCTCGGGATAGGACGTTGATCGGGTACGCATACACTAGAAAAGAAAATGCAAGAGAAAATATTTTTGGTTTTATAGGTTTTTTAATTTTTTTGTGTGTTTTGAAAGTTTTATATTTTTATGGGTTTTTGAAAATTTTGTACTTGAAAATAACGTTCCCGAAAGAACGGATCCGAAAATCCAATTTTTCTCACAAAAAACTTGATCCTTACGAAAAGAGCCGGCAGCGGCGCCATTTTAATAACATACTTTTGGTTAGTTAATAAAAAGGTTTGGTTGCAAGATCTTTTGTCGTGTTGCTCGTACCCAATTATATTTGTCGTTGTTTCGTTCTCGGTATCTTCTCGAATTGATCACGGTTCAAAGTGGAATTGTTATAATTGGTGACTAAAAGGGGGAGCTTTTGATCTATTTCTACTAAAAAGGTAAATGCGTGAAGTAATAAAATTAAGCTAAAAGCAATTAATGAAAATAAAACTTGAATTAAAGTTAAACAGTAAAATACCTTAACTTGGAAAATCAGCTGACTCGGAATAATCTCTTAATTCGGAATAATAAGGCTCATGCGGAATAAAACTTTATTCGGAATAAAAACGTTCACTCGGAATAAAATTGCTCATGCGGAATAATCAGCTTTACTCGGAATAAAATGGTTGATCCGGAATAATTTGTTGATTCGGAATAAACCCTTCATGCGGAAAACTTGCTCATTCGGACTGTTGGCTTCATCCAGAAAGATTCTTTATTCGGAATATATGGCTCATTTGGAATAAATGTTGATCTGGAATATTTTGCTTGACTCGGAATAAGTACTGGCTCGGAATATATTTCCTTCACTCGGAATATTGCTTTACTCGGAATACTTAACTTATTCGGAAAGTAGCTTCATTCGGAATACCAAGATTTTTGAAGGAATCAAAGAAAAATAAAAATCACCAAACACCTTAAGGGTGTTGGTTTTCCTACGAAACAGGAAGAAGGAAAAACGAAAAATGAAGACTAGTTTTTAAGTTGTGAAGGAGGTCTCCTATTTAGAGGCCTTGAGTTGGTTGGTGAGTGGGCTTTCTCCCTTTCTTTTTGTCTTCTCGTCTTTTCAGTAAAGTTGACGTTTTCGACTTCGATTCGGGATTTGTTGACGAATAAATTCAACTCGTCTTTTAATTTCTTCATTTAATAGACTTGAGTTCTTCGACATATATAAATCTTCCATCTTTGGTCCTTTTCTTCGATAAATCTTCAAATAGGCCCATTGACTTCAAATCTTTTGCATCTCTTGGACTATAGACTTCGTCTTTCGTCTTTTTCTTCGATAAAACCCGTGCAATCCCATGTTTTCTTTAATATTTATCCGGTTGGCTCTGAAAACACAACAAACACACAAACCACGCATAATTCCAAACAAATGATATTAAATACGCGATTTGGTCTCGTTTTAGCAAGAAATAAGTGGTAAAAGGATGGGTGTTTTCACACCTATCAGCGGACTTTCAGACACAGTACATAGGTACTTTATCAAATTGGAAGCCATAATCCGTGAGTTGTGTTCTCATCCAAAGAACTTGAGCACAACATGCAGATAGAGATACATACTCCGCTTCGGCTGATGACAGTGACGTGCAATCCAGCCTCTTGGAAGACCATCCCACGAGCTTATCTTGACCTAGAAATTGTGCCAGAAGTACTTCTGCGTGTATCAAGACACCCTGCATGATCAGAATCTGAATAGGCCGTTAGAAAGAACCCGGTTTCCCTCGGATGCCAGAGTCCCATGTGAATGGTATTCTTAAGGTACCGAAACATCCGTTTAACCTCCTTGAGGTTCTTTTCAGTGGGTCGTGCTTGATATCGTGCACAATAACATGTAGCATGTGATATATCTGGTCGGCTTGCTGTTAAGTACATGAGGGAGCCGATCATGGAACGATATCTCATTTGATCTATGGCATCTCCCTCCAAATTAGCATCTAGGGATGTGGTTGATAATGGTGTCCCAACGGTGTTACATGAGGTCATACCATGCTTTTTGATTATCTCTTGACAATACTTAGCTTGGTTGATAAAGATACCACTTGGGGATTGGTGAACTTGAATTCCTAGAAAGAATCTTAGTTCGCCCATCATTGACATTTCAAATCTGATGTGCATTACTTTTTCAAACCATTTTGAAAGTTTTGGGTTTGTAGACCCGAAAATAATGTCATCAACATAAATCTGCAGAAGCAAAATGTCATCCCCATATTTATAAGTGAACAAAGTTAGATCAATTGAACCTTTTGAGAAACCTTTGGAGAACAGAAATTTCGAGAGCTCGTCGTACCACGCCCTTGGAGCTTGCTTGAGTCCATAAAGTTTTGTGGAGACGATACACCTTGTCAGGATAATGAGGATTGACGAATCCTTCCGGCTTTGTGACATAGACTTCTTCCTTCAAAGGACCGTTAAGAAACGTCGTCTTTATGTCCATTTGATAAACGATGAATCCCTTATGTGTAGCATAAGCAAGGAAAATCCTGACCGCTTCCATACGAGCTACTGGTGCAAATGATTCTTCAAAATAAATACCCTCTTTCTGGCCATACCCTTTAGCCACTAGCCTAGATTTATTCTTGATGATCGTGTTCTCTTCACCCATCTTGTTTTTCTAGATCCATCGAAGATTTAATGGTTTTACATCGTATGGTCTAGGGCTGAGCACGGCAGACCCAAAACCGACCCGGACCGGAAAACCGGACCGGACCGGACCGAACCGAACCGGACCGAACAATTTCGGTCCGGTCCTCGGTCCGGGGTTTTGGACGAATTCGGTCCTCGGTCTGGTCGGTCCGGTCCGGTCCGGTTCGGTCTTCCCAAAATCTTGTCAAATATGTCTAATAGGACCGGACCGGACCGAGGACCGAACCGGACCGGACCAACCCGGACCGGACCGGACTATTTCGGTCTGGTCTTGGTCCGGGGTTTCGGACCATTTCGGTCCTCGGTCCGGTCCGGTCTTGGCCGGTCCGGTCCGGTCCCGGACCGATGCTCAGCCCTAGTATGGTCTGTCAACAAGTTCCCAGACTTTAAGTTTTCAAATTGTTGAAGTTCATCCGTCATCGATTCAATCCGAGTGCGATCTGCCAAGGCTTCTTTGATATTTGTTGGTTCAGTTGTACTCACGGCGAGTGCGAACATACAAACATCACCATTGGTTTCAAGTTGTCGTCTTGTACGAACGGGCTGTGAAGGGTTTCCAATTACGTGAACCAAAGGATGATCTCGGGTCCAATGATGTGTTGAAGGATGTCGTTGGTAAAATGTATGCATATTTGACGGATCAACATGGCGAGTAGAAGACTCTCCAGTTTCGTGTACCGGTGTACCGAATGGGTTGATAAAGTCGTCTTTGTCATTTAATGCATAGTCTACTTGATTTGTGTTCTCTGGAGAAACGACAGTAGTTGTGGATGTTGTACGCGCGGTTGTTGGTGTGATATTCTAAGGAGGTAAATCTACAGCAACCCGTGTTGAAGTAGATGAAGTTGTATCCTTTTGTTGACGATGATCGGTATCATCATTCTTATCATTAGTGACAGCGGAAGACTTCGATACAACATGTTTCTCCCCTGTGAAATATTCATCATACATTGGTCCATATAACATTTCCAACTCTTCAATTGTCGTGTTGACTGTCATATCTGCTCTTGGAACATTTCCTTGAACCAGCTTTAAACTTGACGGTTCATTGCTGTGGTCTTGAGTTCCGAGTTCCGTGCGGTTGTGAACGGAAGTCGTTTGTCGTTGTGGATCGGGACTTAAACTGTTTTGTCCAAGTTCCATTTCTTGTAATTCATCAAATCTGACATGAATAGTCTCGACTATCAATTTTGTTCTCTTGTTGTAAACTCTATATCCCTTAGACTGAGTTGCATATCCAACTAGAATACATACATCACCTTTTTCTTTCATCTTATCCCAATTTTCACCATCTCAAATTATGTAACAAGTACATCCAAAAACATGAAGGTGTTTGAGTGAAGGTTTTCGATCATGGATTATGTGATATGGTGTCTTTTCGTGTCTTGGGATAATTAAGGATCGGTTTTGTGTGTAGCATGCGGTTGACACGGATTCGGCCCAAAAGTATAGTGGAAGTTTTGAAGCAGATAATAATGTTCGAGCAGCCTCAACTAAAGTACGGTTTCGTCTTTCAACAACGCCGTTTTGTTAGGGTGTTCGGGCAATAGATGTTTCATGTTCAATTCCTTCAGCTTCAAAATAGTTTCTCAGAGTTGAATTCAAAAATTTTGTGCCTCTGTCAGTACGAACCACTGTTACTTGAGCTTGAAGACCACGTTGTATCAGTTTAAGGAAGCTGATGAGAACTTCGGGTGTTTCATCCTTGGACCTCAAGAAGTGAGTCCATGTGCACCTTGAGTAATCATCGACAATTACCATAACATATTTCTTCCTATTGATACTATGAACACGCATGGGACCATACAAATCTATATGAAGAAGATCTAACCGTCCTTTAGAGCTTGGTGTAGTCTTTGTCTTAAAGCTACTTCGTTTAGCTTTACAAAGCACACAATAAGAACAGAGATGATCTTTGATGAATTTCAAACATGGAAGGCCTCTCACAATATCTTTCTTGGAAAGCAAGTTGATGGTATCAAAATTAAGTTGAGATCAACGTTGATGCCATAACCATGCCTGAGTCGTTGAAGCTTTAGCCATGAAGCAAATTGGAGTTGTAAAAGTTGTGTCTTGAAGTGAAATAATGTAGAGATCAGTACCCCGAGTACCCGTAAGTAAGTCATTTCCATCATAATCACGAACAAAACATGTCTTCTTTCTGAAAGCAACCTCCAAATCTGCATCAAAGAATTGACCAACCAAGAAAAGATTATGATTGATCCCTTCGACGTAGTATACCATTTTGATCATGATATTCCCCTGAACCAAATCTCCATATCCTAGGATCAGTGCAAATTGATCATTTTTGAATCAGAACGTACCAAAGAACTTCTCCACGAAGTTAATTAGAAGCTTGAGTTTCCCCATCATGTGCTTCGTGCATCCGGAGTCTAGTATAAAGAGAATTATTTGTATCACCTACAGAAGAGTTAGAACACGATGGAGCATTTGCTAAATTGGATACCACAGTGGTTGTGATAGTAGAATCATTAGTGTCCTTAGCAACATTTAAAGACATACTAACACTCATTGTCGCATTTTCTGTCCTAGACTTAGGCATCCATTTATATCCCGGAGGACATTGATTAGCAAACCACCATTTCCAAGACTCGCTAGCAGATTCACATAATTCTGTAATTCTACTTCTAGGATTCTTAGTGGTGGAGTCTGATGCATTACTTTTCTTAATGGGGGTTGCACCAGAATGGTTCACTTTGGTTGGGTTTACTAGCACTAATACGCATTGCAACTTGCTTCTTAGTTCTAGTATCTACGCCTTTGACATTATTCATAGCACACATAGAATGATTAGAATTAGCACATTTTCCACATTTGACACGAACAAATTTAACATTCATAGCATTCAAATCATTCAAAGCGTTCAAATCGTCATTACACGCGATTACAGACTTTTTATTCTTAAAAACATTCAAATTCCTTGGGTGTTCTTCTACTTCCTTCATCTTCCCTTGACTCTTGTGTTTCCAGACCTTATCATTCACTTGAGTGCTCTTAAGCTGAGGCCAGCTAACACTAGCAGTGGAGACTACTCCTGTAGTAGAAGGCACACGAGTATTAGTGTTTCTAGAAGTCTGAGGCGAGTGACTAACTTTGTTTGTGGGTTTAGTTGTCATTCTATACATCCATGGTTTAATCACATTATTGTACTTAACGCTTGGTGCTACAATATTCCTTATGGGTTGAGTATGTGGTAACCTTTCCTTTCCATCCATCTTGGGGGCAAACACAGGTTTTGCAAACGAAGAATTTGAGAAAGCAGATGGTTTTCCCAAGATAGAGGATCTATTCACTTTAGAGGCATTGGGTTGTCTAACAACAGGTTTCTTAACGCTAGGTTCCACAACTCTCCCGTCCATTTTAGCAACGAGTTTCTTCAGCTCTGCTATTGCTATGTCTTTTTCTTGTAACTGAGCTTTCAAATCCGAAATATCAATACTTTTTTTGTTTAGTAATCGACATGACTCAGATAATTTTACTTTCAAAGGTGTATCATTTGAAAAGCTGCCAACATTCTTTTGCAAAGCAAGTTCAAGTGAGTGACAATTTTTTTGAAGATAATCATATCTATGTTGAAGTAATGAAAACTCTTTTTGGTCAACTTTATTGGAAAGCTCATTTTCAAGACGTTCACACTCTTTGACTTGATCAAGATATTTGCATGCAACATCAGAATATTCATCAATATCAGCACAAGATGTAACATAAACACACATAATATCTTTTGAGAGACATTCATGTAAGAGTAGATCATATGCTGTAGAAAATTCATCTCTTTCAGGTTGATGGTCGTACACTTCTTGTTCAAGAGATTCCACATATTTCAAAATCATCAAACATTTCTTGCTTAATTAATGTTTCGAATTCCAAAATATGTTTTTGCGTTCTTTCCGCAAGCAGAATCAAAATACTTTTCACAAGCACAGTTATATCATGAGGAATTTCTTTATCACCTTTCAAAAGTTCACGTTTTTTCCAGTCATCATCAACAACCTTTTTGAAATTTTCAATGTTACTCTTGAGAATACTATGTGCTTGTTTACTCTTGCTTACAGAAGCTTTATATGGCAAGTACTCACTGAATTTTGAAACATTAGTTTTCTTAGTGGCAAAAGCTTGTCTCCGTTTAATTCTTATTTGTTCTCATTCGAAAAATATTTGCTCACTAGTTTTCTGTGTTTGCGGGTTGAAAAGACCATAAAGACTGTTTTCATAAGCATAATTATAAGGTTTATCAAATTCTTTATTAAATTTTGGTCTACTCTCTTCTTCCACATCGTTTGTCTCTTCACTATCGGGCCTAACAACAAGACAATCAAGATCGGTCCATTGGGACTCATCAAGATATAAGTGTTGATTCTCAGATTGAGCTTGCTCAAGGTACTTAGGATTAACAAAACTAGGTCTATCCTTGAAAAACAAACGAGGTGCCAACATTTTCATGGTTTGAATTGATTGATTAGTTTTGTAAACAATTTTCTTGTAAAAATCAATTTGAGTTTCAAGTTCCACCATTTTGTCGATGTCATTCGCTTATTTAGTTTTGAAATCCTTTTCCATCTTTTCAACCACTGCTTTCTTGTCATTAACAAGTATAGTTTTATCCTCTTGAAAAAAACCATTTACTTGAGTTTGCTCATTGACTTTAGTGGTAGCAAGATACGTTTGTGACGTTCAGTACTCAAAGAGGTGTTATAATTACGTTTCTCTTGTTCTAGAAGCTTAAGAGTTCCGTTATATTTCTGTTGAAAATCGTCCTTTTTGACATTAATTAAACACCCTTTGTACCCCTCAATCACATTGGTCTTTTGAAGAAGCTGAGCTCTATAGCTATCAATGGTCTCACAAGATTTAATTAGAGCAGCTTTGCATTCTTCAAAATTTTGAGTGAGGGTAGCATTTGCCTTCTTTAATTGCTTTTGACTTTTTCTAGTTTCTTTGACATCTTTTTGTAAAGAAGAAATTAAGTTAGCAAGCGCAATGCGCTCCTCGTCATCATCATACTCATTTTCATGTTGATCATCCTCAGACTCATTATTGCACATGTCTGATGAATCGGGTATGGTATTGCTATCAACTGTTTCCATCATACATGTGTCATTTGACTTTGGGTAGCTCACAATGCTCATGAGTATTACCAAACACATTATATTCCTCTTCAGTGTGTACCTTATCGATTGGCTCAGTATCAAAAATAGGACCGTTCTCATCTTCAGTAACATTGAGAACTTCTTCAACCTTTTCCATGTACAAGTAATGTGCTTCAAGTTCTTGATCGGAGGCTTCATCATCAGTATCATCAAGCATTGCTCCTTCCTCAGCCGACAATTTAACCCCAGCTTCCATCTTCTTGCATAGCAGCATCTTTTCCTTATGATAACCAGAGTCCTTAACCCGTTTCGGCTTCCTACATTCCTTTGCCATATGCCCATAGCCTTGATAATTAAAGCACTGAATCCCACTTTGCTGAACCACTTGAGTACCAACAGTTTCCCTATTCCCAACAGCAGTAGCAATCCTCTGAGTATCATACTTAGCATTTTGTCGATCATACTGTGCAGAACCCTCAACATGTGTTGGATTACGTCGATCATACCTAGGAGGACTTTCATCACGTTGACGTGTGTCATACCTTCGAGGACTCTCAACATATTGGTTCCTTGTATTTGATGATGTTCGAAGATTGTTGTTGGTGGGTTTGAAAATTTTCTTGTAGGTCTTCATAATGAAAGCAATTTGTTGCTTCATCTCCCTATCCTTCTGAGCTAGTTCTTCATCACTGTCCTCTTCAGATGATGGCTCAGGTGATGGTGATGGTGCTCTTGGTTCTTTGTCTCGTGATCTTGTGGGAACTGAATACTTAGATGAAGTGAAGTATCTTGGTGAAGAGGATGTGGTGGAGTATCTTGGTGATGAGGATGTAGTGGAGTATGACTTTGGAGCACGAGAGCGATGGTCTTGGACGTGTTGAGTGGTAGACACCAAAGCAAGTGGATTAGAAGTCTTTGCTATCCTTTCAGCTCAAAGTTCATTCGCCTCATTTTGAAATTGTTTCAAAATGTCAAAGAGCGTGTGATAGTTGACCTCGTCTAACTTACTCTGTTGTTTCACCAAAGTTACGAACCGTGTCCACTCTGGTTGAAGTTGCTTTAGAAATTGCAATTGACTTGCATGGTAGAGACTTTCAAATTGTTTCTTGTCATGTCATTCATCATCTTGTAGAACCTTGAGTAATATGAATCAATTGATTCCCCATCCAATGAAGTAAACTTCCCAAAGTTCCAGAACAAGTTAGTTTTGACATCTTGCTTGTTAAGCGATTCTCCTTGTTGCAAGCGTTCAATGGCAAACCACATTTCTTTTACAGTAGAGCATGCATCAACCGTTGAGTAAATATCATCCCTAATCCCAATGAGAATCAAATAGATTGCTTCTTTATCTGCATCAATCCAAGCACGTTTCTCCTTCGAAGTGTTTTCATATGTTTCCTCAATTGTTTGCTCATTGGAACCGGTCGTCGAGTCGGTTGTTGGAATTGCAGGAATGGTTATTGTAGTGAGAGTATAGGGTCCTTCTTTGATGCAACGTCGAAGAACATCACCATTGGGTTTGGTGTCAAGATATTGAAGGAATCGTGATTGCCATTGTGCATATCGATCAATCACAAGCATTGGGGGTCTCTCTTTGTTACCCGCCACCATGATATTGTTATTAGTACACGATATTTAGTAGTAGAATCCATCTCAAGAATGAAGTGAAGTGTATAGGATCTTAAGTAGATGTTGTTGTGAGTAGATCGTGGTTGAAACTTCAAGAAATGGTGTGAAAAACCCTAAACAATGTCTTCGTATGAAACAAAAAATTCATAGGCGGAAAATCGCACGATTTTATAACTCAACAATTCGGAATATATCTCCAAAGAATAAGTCGGAATCTAAATGTACACAATCCGGAATGTTGAAGTTGAACGTAAGTCGGAATAAATGATTTCTACCTAATCCGGAATCAAGATGAAGAACCTTATCTGGAATTCAAGTTGTGCACAAAGTTCGGAATCCAAGATCTGTGACAAAATTCGGAATAATTTTTCTAAACCTTATCCGGAATCAACAAACGTGACCTTGTTCGGAATCCAACTTCTTAACGTAATCCAGAATAAACTTTTACACCTTATCCGGAATAATATTTCCAACCTAATCCGGAATAACAATAAAACCACCTAATTCGGAATAACTAAAACCAACTTAATCCGGAATAATCGAGCTTGACCTTATCCGGAATCCTTGAACCTAATCCGGAATCCGTGTGTTTTACCTTATCCAGAATACTTGCACCTTATCCGGAATCCAGTCTACACGTAAGTCTGAATGTGTGATGCACACCTAGTTCGGAATATGGAAGCAACACGTAATCCGGAATAAGTTGAAGGGATGTAATTCGGAATATATAAGAACTAGAGCTTGTTCGGAATAAGTGTTCGTCTACTAATTCGGAATACCATAATCACAACCTTATCCTGAATATAATACTTGATCTAGTTTGGAATACCCACCTATGACACACAAGTCGGAATCTCACTAAACCCTTGTTACCCGACTTCTCAAACCCTCAGATTCCGAATTGTATGAACCAAAAACTTAAAATTACGAATTTTTTCCCAAAAATCAAGCCAAGACTTCCAATTTTTCGTAGAAATCACCAAAATGAGAAACAAAAATTCCTACCACAACTTTGTAGGCAATTTGTATGAAGGTTTTGATCTCGAAAACATAAATTTTTTTTTAGACGGGATGATTTGAAGATTAAAATCACACGAATCAAAAATACTAACCACAAACTAAACACGAATCTACCCCATGGCGATTGATACCAATTGTTGTCCCTTGATATAATATGATGATAGATTAAAGAAATGAGATGGAAAAGATATGAATTTTAGAGAGAGAAAGTAGTGAGAGAAAGTAGAGAGAGAGACGTGATTAACTAGGTGAAAATTAGATTAAGAAAATGAGAACAACCAACCCTCCTAACTTGCTAGGAGGGTGCTTATATAGTCCACCCACATGCGGGCTTCTTAATGGACCATATATGTTTTGGGTCGGGCTTGAATAAATGCTTAGTACCTTGAAAGAGGCCTTTTAAGCTAATCATCAAGCCTGTAATGTCACGACTATTTTAACTAACTATTACAATGTTCTAATAAATATTACAATATAAACCTATGACCGAATATTCTTGTTTGACTCAATATTTTGAGGCTAACAGATTATCATACTCTCTTTGTGATATGTGGCTAGTTGCTCATACTTGGTGGATCATGACTTGGATCGCAAAACGGTACACTCGCATGCCCTATACATGTATAATTACAGTCAACTCATGTGAAACATTACTTCCTACATTTCCAATCACAAAAATACTAAGTTTCAGGTCAAAATCTCAAAATTTATATCTTCTATATTCTGCTGTCTCAGACAAGTACGGACCCCGTCGGACCCCTTGAGCAAAGGGTCGACCGGTTCCGTGTCATTCCCTCCAAAAATCAAAATTTAAATGTTTGGGCCTTCTTTGATCGGACCCCTCCCCAAAGGGTCCGACCGGTTCCGTGTGTCTGTAGATTACATGCAAAATTTCATCATTACCTTCCATTAATTCTTCCATTTCTCTAAACACTCATCCCCCTCTTATTAGTATTTGCCATCAAATGACTGTGCATTTAAACACCTACTAATCTTTTTCCATCCTCCAATCCAACCTCAATTCATTAAATTCTTCATTATCTAAACACACCTATTTAAAGACACTCATCTTCATCTCCTACATCACATCTTCATCACTCACTCTAAACCAAATCTCAGCCTCTCTATTATCATCATGACTAAAAGCACCTCCCAAATCACAAAATCCAAAACCACTATCTGACTACGAGTTAAATCATGTTATGCCACTACTCAAACTTCTTCACCACCATCACCAAACTAATTTTCAAATATCACTTCACCTAACCGGGAAGAAATCCCACAAAATCTAGGCACATTCCTTCAACAACCTAGATCTCAAATCACACATCCACCTACCAGAACACCAATTGCTACGACTCCATCTCTCATACCAGCTCACACGCCAAAAATTACTTCCATTATCCCTAGAAGTACAAACCTCCAACCCATGGAGTTATTTACAACACCACCAACATTAACAAATCCATTTTTAGACGAAAACGAAGATGCCACACCTAGATCTCCCGCTCCTATATTCTCTCAACCATCCCAAACCACTTTGAACCAAATGTCCCAAACACCCTTTTCACCGGACCTTCAACCTATCGGTGGCCTCTCTCTACCATCAGGTGACTCTACATATATTCCTTCATTTATGGGAATAAACAACTCACCTTGGTATTGGTCATCACCAATCGAACCTTACATTCCCTCTACCCACTCACCTTGTTCGCCCACTAGTTTGCTTCCACCCGCTCAACAAAGGCAAGCACACATTGATGAGCATCTCTATGCATTTAATGACATGATTAACATGCATGTCCATGAAGCGGAGAATCTCAAGGCATTTACAAACACACCTCATGTATGCGACCATTGTTGTTATACACAAACTCTTGTCACGGATCTTCGGATGAGATGCGGTTCATTCTAAACAACATCCTTCAAAGTGTTAATGCACTCCTACATCCCCATTCCCTTTTTATTTCATTTATGATATATGATAAAATGTGTGAATGTGATGCTCATAATGCTACCTCGACCATTGGTTTTGAGAAACTAACTTTCTCTTACAAGACTTATACTTATGGGCATGAATCTAGGGGGAGTACCATGAGATTGAACTAATTTTTCACAACACAATTTGCATATTTTCTTTCACTTGTATTAAATGTGTAAATTCATATAGTCCAGTGTTGGGCTATCTCATGTACATGTAAACATGTTGTCTATCCTTCTAACCTTTTTCTTGCAGGATTTTCATAATCTATGGCTCCCGGTTCTCCAAATTAGGGGAATTTGAACTGAGGGGAAGTACATGAAAATATATTTGATATCTATCTTGCTTAAATCATGACGTCGTTGAAAGTTTATGGACATAAAATTGATAGTTGTGTGTTAGGATCGAACTCGGGATTACGGGATTGCACACAATACGTAAAGGGTTAATTTATTTAATAAATATATTTATTGTATTTATTAAATTAAACCAAGCTTTAACTTAACGATCATTAAATAATAAGAGTTAAGTATTAAACGAACGTTATGTGATAAATTAGAAGAGAAAAGAAGAGTCCGGAACACCCTTAAAAGGGGTGTTGACCGTTGGTTAGGGGGGCAAAGGGGGAAGGAGATTTCCTTCCTAAAATTAGTTCATCTCTTGGGCTCCAATATGTGCTAGCCTATATAAACACACCCCATACCCTAATAATTCTTCACCCCATTCTTTTTCTCTCTCTTTTCCTGTGATCAAAGCCAAAGACAAACACCCTTTTTAGGGTTCCTTTTAACCTTTTGTTTTGGTTTCTTAAATCTAGTCCTAGCCCCTCTCTAGGGTTGTTGGGTAGATATTCCACAAGTTTTAAAGATCCGGTTTATACGCGCTAGACTCATGATTAGCCTGTTTCATTACGTGTGTACAAGAGCGTAATATAGTTTTACTTTAAACTATATCTTGGTATTATTCGTCATAAACCTTAATTGGTGTTCTTTTAGATTTTCTATAGCTAAAAGGTATGTAACCCTAACTCTATTAATTATGCATGTGCTATGAATTATGATCTTGTTAAATCACTTCCGTTGTGTGTGCTTTGATCTTATTTAGGGTTTTGTATAACTGTTATGAACTTTAAAAACCTTCAGTGGCATCGAGAGCCGTTTTAACATGTTATAATTATCGAGATCTAAAGTTTTTTTAACTAATTTTGATTTGAGTTAAAAACTACATGTTGCTTTTTTAGGGTTTCACAAAAATTAAGGTTTTTTTTATATAAATCCGCCTGGCCGAATTTTTTTATAAAAAAACTTTTTTTAAACCCTAAAAATTGCATGTTGTTAATCTTTAGATGTTTGCATGAATTAATTGTTATGTCATGTATGGCTACGATTCGTAGAGAGATTTAATTGTTAAGATTATGTGGGAGATCCCTGATGAACATGCATGTTTTTTTTCACGGATCATATGATTTTATATGCTATTTGCTTTATTTTAATTCAAAGTTTTAAAATTAGGGAAGACTTTTATATGTTTATAGAACCCTAGATTTGATGTTCTTTGAATAAATTGTTATGCATGTGGCTATTTGATTTAGTTTTTTTGTACTTACTTGTTTTCATACGTTTTATATTAACTGTATGTTGTAAACAAGGGTAATTTTTTTAAGAAAAATAAATATGGACTAAATCATATCAAAATTAATGAATTGTTTTGAGATCTAAATTACATAGAATTGTGTTGATTGATAATTTGCAATGATAATTTAACGGCCTACTCCTTTTGACAAACTATAAAGTGGGTTTAACGCACCGTTGGTTATGTACCCGGTTAAGGAAGGAGGTGTTATGCCATTAGTCGCTGGCCAAATTCCCGGCTCGCCTGTGCGTCAAATTGAAATTACCTACGATTATCATTTGCATTATATCTTAAGGTTGATTTGCCCAAATTCGCATCCGAAACACAATGAATAAGGTTATTGCTTTGTGCTTTTGCTGAGTTCTAGTAAAAGTACGTTGTGAATTGTTGTGGGTAAAATCCTTAATTGGTCTAACCAATACCTCAACTCGCAATATATGGCGAAATTTTAAACTCACTAAAAGGTTTATTAAATGTTTTATTAAACTCATGCTATGAAGATGTATGCATGCTTCTCCATACATGATTTTGACACCAAAAATCTATACCCTAAAATTTAAGTAATATGCCATCTAATTGACAAAAACTTGAAGTTACAATTTTCGTCATATGAGATTCTAGACGATGTTGTGATGGAAAGAAGACGTTCATAGAATGAGAATTCACATGAATTTTTTGCGTTCTTTATATTAGTCGATTTAATTAAGTTACTTAGTGAGATCTGGAAACTTAAGGCATAAAGTAGGGATAAAACATGTTTACAATGCAAAATGACTTTTGGCAATGTAAATCCCTAAAATATCTAGAAATTGCAATTTTTTTTGTCAATTATTGTTCGACAAGTTGCCATGTTGAATACATTTATCACTAGCAGTTCAACTGATGTGATAAGTTTATGTCAATGTGGATTCTAGTATCAAGGAAAATACTATGATTTTTATTAGCGGGGTAATTTTATTTTCTTGAATGGTATTATCAAAAATAATAATATTTTGAACTTATTTCTGTAGAAGTGGCTCAACTCGATAACAACACTTTGAGTTCTGCCTTCAAGACTTATCTTGACGTCAAGAACTAACTGGACCAAACTTCAATGATTGGTACCGCTCACGAGAATTGTCTTGAGAGTAGCGGGTACTTTTGATTACTTGACCAGGGCGTTTCCTGCGCCCCTTGGCCCTAATGCTACTCCAGTTGAAAGATTGAATTATGAGGCTGAGGTTAAGAAGCACAATGATGTGGCTTGCTTAATGCTCGGAAAAATGGCTCCTTTCTTACAAAGAAAGTTTGAACTATTTACTCCAAACCAAATGCTTGCAGAGCTCAAGGAAATGTTTGAGAAGCCTCAGGCTGTGGAAATCTACAACTTGGTAGATGCTTTGCACAGTTGTAAGCAAGCCCCTAGGAAATCCGTAAGTGCACACTATCAAGAGATGAAGGGTTACATGGAACAGCTCATCGCACTTGGGAAACCCTATGACAATGATATGGCGATTAACCTAATCAATAGGTCCCTTAATAAGGACTTCAATGATTTCGTTAGGAACTTTAATATGCATTGCGCGTGGAAGACAGTTAATGATTTTCACGCAATGCTCATTGACTATGAAAAGGGTTCGAAAGACAAGGAAAGTACATCTACTTCTACCCCTCCTGTGCTTTTGTACAAATGGGTAGAGTGAGTAAGCCAAAACCGCAAGCGAACAAGAAGAAAGGAAAAGGCAAGGTTGATAAGGGCAAACAAGTTGCGACTTATTCAAAACCTATGCAGAACTTTTTCAAGAAGAATCAATCTCAAAAGGATGAGACTTGTGACAATTGCAATGCAAGTGGTCACTGGAAGAGGAACTGTCCTCTTTATCTCGATGAGTTGCGAGAAAATAAGAAGAAGGCTGAGCTAAGTGCTGCAGCACCTTAATGTAACTTATTTATGATAGAGTTATTTAATCTTACATACAAATCAAACTCGTGGATATATGATACGGGATGCGGTATTAACATTTGTAATACGCTATAGGGATTTGAGTTGGAGGAAGCTATCCTATGGGAAACAATATCTGCAAGTGGAAAATGGAGCACAAGCAGTTGTTCAAGCTATAGGAACGTTTAATTTAGTTTTACCTTTGGGTTTAGTACTGATTTAAAACAATTGTCATTATACACCTTCAATTGTTAGGGGTGTTATTTCCTTTTCTTGTCTGTTGGATCTTGGATTTATTCACACTATTGATAATAATGGAATTTATGTTTTCAAAGATGGTTTATTCTATTTTAATGCAATTTCTATGAATGGTGTGTTTGAAATTAACATGCATGATAATAATTCCAAGAGTAATAATAATTTCGTCCTTAGCATGAATAAAAAGAGAAAGTTAGACAAGAACTCTTCTTATCTTTGGCATTGTAGACTTGCCTATATTGGGAAGACTCGTATACAAAATCTTCAACGTGATGGCCTTTTGGAAAATATCAATGATGAATCATTTGATAAATGTGAGTCTTGTATCTTTGGAAAGATGACCAAGAAACCTTTTAATAGCAATATTGAAAGGGATACTGAACTACTTGGTTTGATACATACGGATGTGTGTGGACCACTTAGACATGTGTCAAAGAAAGGTGCTAGCTACTTCTTAACATTTACGGATGATTATAGCCGTTATGTTTATGTTTATTTACTTAAGCATAAACATGAGGTATTTGAAACATTCAAAGTGTTTAAAGAAGAAGTAGAATTGCAACTGGGAAAGAAGATTAAAGCTCTTCTTCTGATAGAGGTGGTGAATATTTAAGTCAAGAGTTTAAAGATTATTTAAGTGAGAACGGAATTGTTCAGAAACTTACTTCTCCATATACTCCACAACAAAATGGTGTATCCGAAAGGGGAAAGCGTACATTATTGGATATGGTGCGACCTATGTTTAATCGTATAACTTTACCATTATCCTTTTGGGACTATGCTCTAGAATCTGCTGTTCGCATTCTGAATATGGTTCCCACAAAGAAGGTTGACAAGACACCATATGAATTATGGCATGGCAAAAATCCATATTTGTCTTATTTAAAGATTTGGGGTTGTGAGGCGTATATGAAACGTGACTCTGGAGATAAACTCTAACAACGCTCTGTAAAATGTATCTTTGTAGGTTACCCTAAGGAAACTATGGGTTACTGCTTTTATTATCCGCCTGAGAACAAGGTTATTGTTGCTAGGTATGGAGACTTCCTTGAAAATGATCTTGTAAATCAATAATTCTGGTTTATGACTTTTATGTGTTCAAGAAAGTGTTGTTCGTACTCGATTCAATCCGAATTGATCACAGTTTAGGGTGGAATTATTGGTCTTGGTGACTGAAAGGGGGAGCTTAGAGTTATCTATTTCTACTCTTGAGATAAACACTAAAATAATTGAATAACAAGATAAAAATAAAGTAAAATAAGCTGACCTTAATTGGCGGGAAAAGATAACACTTGAAGATGAAACTGGAACTCAAATAAAAAAGCTAATCCGGAATCAGTATTTGTGCAACTATCCGGAATACGTGACGTGCCCTATATCCGGAATTGGTGATGCTCAAGCTTATCCGGAATTTGTTATTAAGAAGCTATCCGGAATCCAACTACAAATGCTTATCCGGAATATAATTTGGCGACTTATCCGGAATCTGTAACTTCTTCTTATCCGGAATCGGTGTTCTGAAAGCTTATTCGGAATATGATGAAATATCCATATCCGGAATACCTGTGGGGGTGCTTATCCGGAATACGGTTTCGGAGGGTTATCCGGAATATTTAGTTTGAAGGTTTATCCGGAATTTGTTCTTCCAGTTATCCTGAATAATGAAATCTGCAGCTTATCCGGAATATTAGAAATGGAGCTATATCCGGAATATGGAAATTGGTTTTATCCGGAATAAACAAAAACACACCCTAATCCGGAATATCAATAATGGTGCTATCCAGAATGAGGGAAAGTGTGCTATTCGGAATGCTAAAGACTGCTACAGTTCGGAATAAAGGGGTTTTTAAACCCGGATAACTTCAAAAAATGGAAATAAGCAAAAAATCAAATAAGCACTTTATCAAAACTTTAACCAAAAGGATTTTTAATAAAAACTAGTAAGCCACAATTTAAAAACTTTTAAAAACACTAAATAAGCAACTATTAAAAATCAACTTTTGATAAAAAGTATTTAAACTATCAAAATCAACTTATTTCAAAAACTATTAAACATAAAAATTAAGCAAATAAACACCTTAATCTAAAAACTCTAAACACACCAACTCAATAAGCAAAATCAAACAATCAAATCAATCTCATCCTTAAAAAATTAATTAAACTACATGATTAATTAAGCAAAAATAATAGATTATTAAGAAAGGTAGAATGAGAATTATGAATTGAACTTGATTAATTTCAAGATTAAGATCACAAATTACAAGATTAATGAAGGTTTGATAAGCTTGAAAAACTAGAGAGAAGAAAAATAAAAACACACTTAAAAATAAAACTTCACAATTAACTAATTAACTAACTAACACCCTCTTAATGACATATTAGGAGGGTATATATAGGAGGAGGGGAGGGTCTTTGTGTCTTCTCTCTTTCTTCTTGTTTTCTCGACTCAATTTAAATTTTGTCTTTCTCGACGTCGTCTTGGGATTTGTCGATATAAATTGAACTTGTCTTATAATTGCCTTCTTCTATTAGACTTGAATTCTTCGACTTCATTAAACTTCCGTCTTTAGACTTTTTCTTCGATAAATCTTCAGAATAAGCCTTGGACTTCCGTTATTTTTGCACTCTTGATCTTTTGACTTCGTCTTTTCTCGTTTTCTTCTATAAAAGCCCGCGATAGCCCGTGTTTTCTCCCTTTTTCATATTTTTATCCTGAAACACAATAAAAACACAAACCACGCATAATTCCGACTTTTAAGACATAAAACATACGTTTTGGTCATGTTATTATTGGAAATAAGTGGTAAAAGGACAAGTGTTTTCACACTTATTAAATCCCCTATACTTGACCATTGCAATGCCCTCATGCAATGCATTAATTTCAAAGCACAGTATACATTTTTCATCAAAAATAACCCACCTTGGCCTTTATTAAATATTAAACACTAAAGAAACTAAAAAGATAGAAATATATACAAAACAAGTAAAGAAATTAAAGACTTACATTGGGGTTTTGGTTGTCATGAATGATTATCATCCTCAAGTTTCACGTTCCTCACACCAAGCTTATAAACGAGATCATTGTTATTATAAGTTAGAAAACTAACACGAACTCATTGGCCCAATTATTCACTTAGACTCCCTTATTCCTAGGTGTATCTCTTATATTTTATGATTGTCTTGAATGATCACGAGGATGCATTGTTTGACTTATTTTGATAGTTTATTTAGGCCGAAAATAAAGTGGGACGATTTAATCAATAGTTAGTTAAAAGACAAAATCTTTTAAAACTGCTTCTCGGGACCTCATAAAGTTCATATCTTGGCATAACTCGCTTCACGATTTGAGACCTTTCTCGGACCGATATTTGGCAGCGACTTCATACTTCGAATCTTGAGAGACGTTCATGAAATTATGGTCTTCTCTTCATAATAGGAATTTCTTCACTTAAAGTTTTTGAGAGATTCTTCATACTTGGACCATGACTTCTTCGTTTTTTTCAATCTTTATTTTAGATTTTGATATAAAACGATCCGCCTCCTTTTAGGACTTGGATCTATTTATCCTCATACCTTGTTAGGGCCTTTTTGGATAGACTTCTCCATGATCTTTTGGGGAGTTTTTGCTTTTCGTCGTGTGTCTCGATCCTTCATATTGTTTTTCGATAAATGATTCTTCACATCACTTTTGGATCTTTAGCAACAAAATGTAGCCCTCATGTCTTGTTATGACCTTTTCGGACTCGCCAATCTTCGCATCTCGCTTCAATAAGTTATGCCTTGGCTCTGAACTCTAATTAATACCGAGCAACTTTTAAACGATCTTGTGCTAGAAGCTAAGTAACTTTTCAAATTGTACAACCTTATTTATTGCAAATATATTTAATAACAAGCGATGGGAGAAAAAGCTTATAATCAACTCACATAAATTCATGAAAGAATACCAAACTTATAATTCATCTCTCGTTCTCCACAATTTAAAATCTCAAAGAATGAGACTCATGGATGCTTTGCCAATTAAATCAAAGTTTTGGGTTTTCAAGTCATCTATAGGATCTTGCAAACTCTTAGACTTTTTCAAGTTTAGAATTTGCATTTTAAAGTTCCTTTGATAAACGACTTTCTAGGATCAATTATAGGAACTTGCGAAAAGTTCTTGTTCTTAACCCGTAAGAGTTAAGACTTTCGCTTTTTAAAGTTCCCTATATAAAAGCCTAGCAAAACTTGACTTAAACACGTTAAGGATACTAGCTAGAGTAAACTTGGATAAGTAAACTCGGGTTGAGTCAAAAGATTCATGATGTTTGAAAATTTAAAACCACTTTATTCAAAATTTATTCTAGCAAAGAAAGTAAATAACGATAGCAAAGGAAAATACTACTATACAACTAGGCCAAAATAGATTAAAAATTTTGAAAAATGTCGAAAAATTAGATTTTCCGGTTAAAATGAGGATAAATTCATGGAAAAGCCCACTTACTTCGATAGAAGTCCCCCTACACTTGATATAAACATTGTCCTCAATGTTTAAGCATGTGGGAATAAACTCCCCTACACTTAGGACATTGTGCACATTGTTTAAATCTTGCTAAGGAAAGGACAACTATAGTGATTTCAATGTGAACATATAAGATATGAAATATTGAATCACGACAGTTTAGGATAGAACCAGGAAGACGGGTACACGGGATCACGGTCGTCAAATGTCATCAAAAGTGCTCTTTGAAGCTTTAATCACTGCACATCATAAGAAACAAGAAAACAAACCCTATGTAGCTCCCCCGACAATTATTATGAAAACGGGTAAAGGATAGATCAACGGGTTGCCTCCCGAGAAGCGCTTGTTTTTGTTAACCGAGTCACGAGCTTGACTCGACCCAGAACTAATTCAAGGGAAACGTGGTGAGGGATGGAATCATCTCATGAGAGATGTCCTCACCAAAGTACAACTTCACACGCTGGCCATTCACTTTAAAGTTAGGCCCATTTGGTTGAGAAAGCTCAATGGTGCCATAAGGGAAAACTTTGGCGACGGTGAATGGACCAGACCAACGGCTCTTAAGCTTGGCCGAAAAGATCTTCAACCGAGAGTTAAAGAGTAAAACTTGATCACCAACGTGAAACTCCCGGTTCTTAATCCTTGCATCATGAATGAGCTTGGTTTTCTCCTTGTAAATCAATGAATTCTCATAAGCTTCATTCCTCAGTTCATTAAGCTCGTTGAGTTGAATCTTCCGAAGATCACCGGCTTTGTTGATATCAAAATTGGCCCACTTCAAGGCCCAATACGCCTTATGCTCCAACTCAATAGGGAGGTGGCATGCCTTCCTGTACACAAGACGATATGGTGTCTTATATGCGGTACAGAAAGCCCACAAAGCATCATCTAACTTATCTGCCCACGAGGCACGATGCTCTCACACAGTTCCCTCTAAAATTCTTTTCAATCCACGGTTAGAAATCTCGGCTTGACCATTTTTTTGGGGATGATAAGCGGTGGAAAGACGGTGATTGACACCATACTTAGCCATGACTCGAGCAAATTGATCATTGCAAAAATGAGTCCCGTGGTCACTGAGGATAGCACAAGGAACACTGAATCGAGCAAAAAGTTGTTTCAAAAAGTTAATAACCACCCTCGCATCGTTCATAGGGAGAGCCTTTGCTTCAACCCATTTAGATACGTAGCCAACGGCTACGAGGATGTACTTGTTCCCTTTGGATGATGGAAATGGCCGCATAAAGTCGATACCCCATACGTCAAAGATTTCACATTCTTGTATGAAATTTTGAGGCATCTCATCTTTATGTGTGATCTTGCCTTGTCTTTGGCAAGCATCATAATGTTTAACCATTTCGTGAGCGTCATGATAAATGGAGGGCCAATAGAATCCAGAGTCGAACACTTTCTTT
Organism: Glebionis coronaria; assembly: GCA_025667525.1. NCBI lineage: Eukaryota > Viridiplantae > Streptophyta > Magnoliopsida > Asterales > Asteraceae > Glebionis > Glebionis coronaria. The sequence goes on from CM046877.1 coordinate 500,342,987, forward strand.
GCGGTGTAATTAGGACCAAAGTGACTACCGGTGGTTCCTTTATGGCAAGCTTCAAGGATTAATAAAGCTACCGCCCATCAACACACCGACGAATGACAAGATCCGCACATTGTTTGAAAAGGTAAGGGTCGTCCCAAAAATAGTGTTCAATGTCTTTAAAGAACTTTTTCTTTTGTTGGGACGTTAACCCTTCCTTGATAATTCCACCCGCTAATTAGTTTGCAATGTCCGCAAACCATGGGGTTTCATCAAGATTGGAGTTAATAGACATCAAGGCCTCAAAGGGAAAAGAGTCGTTAATCTCTTGATTTGGGAGCTCCCCTTGATAAGGATCCTCGAGTCTACTAAGATGATCCGCGGCTAGGTTTTCCGCTCCCTTTTTATCATGGATTTCGATTTTAAATTCTTGTAGGAGTAAAACTCAACGAAGAAGTTTGGTTTGGAATCTTGTTTTGTTAACAAGTACTTCAACGCGGAATGATCGGTATACACAATGGTGGTGGAAAGAACAAGATAGGGGCGAAATTTTTCAATAGCATACACTACAGCTAAAAGCTCTTTTTCAGTAGTGGTATAATGCAATTGAGCCCCCGTCATTGTCTTGCTAGCATAATGGATTGGTTGGAAGTGTTTGTTTACTCTTTGTCCCAAAACCACTCCAATAGCAAAGTCGCTAGCATTACACATCAATTCAAAAGGTAACTCCTAATTAGGGGTAACTAAGACCGGTGCCTTAGTTAGTTTATTCTTAAGAAGATTGAAAGATTCGATACACTCTTTAGAAAAGATAAAAGGAGCATCTTTTTCCAATAGGTGGGTCATCGGGCGAGCGATGTTAGAAAAATCTTGAATGAATCGATGATAGAAGCCCGCATGACCAAGGAAACTTCTCACACCCTTCACGGTTGAAGGTGGATGTAATTTAGCAATCACTTCAACTTTAGCACGGTCAACTTCAAGACCGGCTTTGGAAATTTTATGACCAAGAACAATACCTTCTTTTACCATAAAATGGCATTTTTCCCAATTAAGAACGACACCAGCGACTTCACACCGTTTGAGCATACGTTTTAAATTGGCAAGGCAAGTAGAAAAAGAATCACCATAGACCGAGAAATCATCCATGAAGACTTCCATAGTTTCTTTAACCATGTCATGGAAGATAGCCATCATACACCTTTGGAAAGTCCCAGGAGCATTGCATAAGCCGAAAGGCATTCTTTTGTAAGCAAATGTTTCATAAGGACAAGTGAATGTGGTTTTCTCTTGGTATTTAGGATCGATGGGAATTTGAAAATACCCGGAGAAACCGTCTAAGAAGCAATAATAGTCATTACCCGCTAAACGCTCGAGCATTTGATCCATGAAAGGAAGAGGGAAATGATCCTTGCGGGTGGCATCATTGAGCTTGCGATAGTCTATGCAAACTCGCCAACCCGTGACAAGTCGAGTTGGAATCAACTCGTTGTTTTCATTGGGAACAATGGTTATTCCGCCTTTCTTAGGCACACAATGGTCGGGACTAACCCATGGCGAATCCGAAATAGGGTAAATCATTCCGGCATCTAGAAGTTTAATAACTTCTTTCTTGATGACGTCATGAATTTTAGGATTAACCCTTCTTTGGCTTTGGATTGCGGGTTTAAAGTCATCCTCCGTGAGAATTTTATGAGTACAAAAGTTCGGATCAATTCCGCGAATGTCAGAAATTTTCCAAGCAATTGCTTTCTTATGATTCTTCAGCACGTCGATAAGTCGAGATTTTTCTTCTTCTTTCAAGTCCTTTGCGATGATGACGGGTAACTTCTTAGTGTTTTCAAGGAAAACATATTGTAGATGAGACGGTAAATCCTTAAGCTCTAAATCCGGAGGATTTTCGATGGAAGGCGTAGTCAATTTTGGATCATCGATAGAGATTTACTTAGGAGACGGTGGAGAAATATGGTCCTCATTGAGGAGTTTCTCAATGGTACGAATGTCTTCATCCCAATTGGAGGGAGAATTGTCATATTGTAAGTCCACATCCCCCAAAGTTGCTTCAAATTTTTTCAAAAGGAAATCACTTTCTCCAAATGGAGTCAGTGAGGGAGCAATAGAGGCAATGGTCTCAAGAATGGGTAAAGAAGAAGAACCACTTTTACAAGCGTCTTTGAAATGCTCTTCACAAGCCTCATCAAGTAAGTCAATGAAATTAACGCTCTCGTTTTCAGAAGGATGCTTAGAAAGTTTACCCATGTTGAAGACGATTTTATCGTCACCAACTCTCATGATTAATTCGCCCGCGGCTACATCAATGAGAGTGTGACCGGTCCTCAAGAATGGACGTCCAACGATTAATGGAACACGGGGATCCATCTCGTAGTCAACGACAACAAAATCCGTCGGAAAGGTGAATTTGTCGACACCGACGAAAACATCCTCGGCTATCCCCACCGGATAAGAAACCGTACGGTTAGCTAATTCCAAGGTCATACGTGTGGGGACTAGCTCGGGTAGAGATAATTGTTTCCAAACACTTAATGGCATTAAGTTTATACTAGCACCTAGATCGGCTAGGGCCATGCAATTCTCTACCCCGGGGAAGTTGCAAGGAATGAGAAAACGACCCGGATCACCAAGTTTGGTTGGTAATTTCCTTAAGAGCACTGCGGAGAAATTCTCATTAAGTTGGGTATGAGCAATATCAAGGAGTTTCTCCTTATCACTGAGAAGATCTTTAAACATTTTCGCATATTTCGGCATGTGAGCGAGAGCCTCGGCAAAAGAGATGTTTAAATTCAATTGTTTGAACATTTTAAGAAAGTTCGAAACTTGAATATCATCCTTATTCTTCAACTTCTCTTTCCTCAACCTTGAGGGATAAGGTATATTGGGTTTAGAGGAGGGCTTTGGAATGGAATTCTCACTCACATCCTTGGGTGGTGGAGGGGTGGAAGTAGAAGGTGGGGGAATTGGAGAAGGGGACTCGTTTTCCTTTGTCACAATCACTGGTGTAGGTGTAGGAATCTCGGGTTCCTTTAAACCTTTGCCACTTCGGGTGGTGATTGTTTTCATCTCCCCTATTGGATTAGCAATGGTGTTACTCGGAAGAGAACCCGAACCAGAGGCTTGATTACTTGGGAAAAAATTAGCCATCATATCCCTTAAGTTATTCGTTTGACTGCTCATAGAGTTTCTCATATCGGCTCGAAGATCATTCCCTTGTTTCGCCATGTCATTCCTTAGCTCGGCTTGAATATCGTTCCCTTGTTTTGCCATGTCACCCTTCAAGTTAATGAATTAGCTTTGAAGATTCGTCACCATCTCTCTATTGGTCCTCATGTAAGTTTTGAGGTCTTGGTTCAATGTCGTGGGTTGATTGAGAGGTGGGGCTTGGTAAGCTTGATTATTTCCTTGAGGTGGATATGGGTTTCTTTGGGATTGATATTGATTGGTAGCTCGAGGTTGGTTTTGATTGTTGCGGTTGAAATTGTTTTGGTTTTGAAAAGGTAAACCGGGTGGTGAAAGGAAGTTGTTTGAACGATAACTGAGCAAATTGCGGTCACCTTGAGGACGAGCTTGATAGCCTCCTGTGGAATAGTGTCCATTAGCGGCATACACATTTTCCGGAAGTTTTTGTTCATTTCAGCTACTTGGCGAGTAAGTTTGGTTATCTCTGAGTTGGATGATGTAGAAGAAACATTGGCCCTCTGGTTATTCCTTGAAGATGCAGATGAATCTCAATTGTTGTGGTGAGTGGTCATGTTCTCTATAAGCTCTCTACACTCTTCAGGTCTTCTCTTCATAAATGTACCACCGGCGACAGCATTAATCGTATCACGATCACGAAAAGTTAAACCATTATAGAAAGTATCAATCAAAGTAACGGGGATCATGTTATGGTTTGGACAACGGTCGATCAAAACATTATATCGTTCCCAAGCATCGAAAAGTGATTCATCAGGTTCTTGAGTGAATCCACTGATTTGGTTGCGAATACTAGTGACCATGGATGGTGGAAAGTAGCGCGACAAAATTTTTTGAGTCATGTCATTCCATGTATGAATTGAGTTTTTGGGAAGACGATCAAACCATTTTTTCGGCATGGTGGGATAAAGTGTGTGGAAAGAGGTGAAGGCGAAGAAAATCCATGGAAACACCGGGCAGTTTCATGCTTTGAGTGACAGTGATGAACTTGTCGAGATGTTTGTTGGCATCATCATCCGGTAATCCGCGAAAAGGACAAGCGTTTTGAACTTGCTGGATCATGTGATGCTTCAACGAAAATTCAGGAGCCGTGATTTGCATCGGCGCAATCGGTCCTCCGCGTCCGTTCATGGTTGGTTGACAAAGCTCCTCCATTGTGCGTAGGTCGGGTGGGGGAACATTGTTGTTATTATTATTCATGTTAGGGTGGGGTGGGTTGTTATTATTGTTATGCACACCGGCCATATCTATGTCTCTAAGAGTCTCGGGCTCATGATAAGATGTAGATCGAGTACACATACACTAAAAGAAAATAAAATATTTTGGTTTTTTTTATCTTTTTTAATGTTTTTGGATTTTTGAAAATTTTATATTTTTAGGAGTTTTTTTTTTTTTTGAAAAATTTTGTGCTTGAAAATAACGTTCCCAAAAGAACGGATCCCAAAATCCAATTTTTCACACTAAAAACCGTTAATCTTTACGAAAAGAGCCGGCAGCGGCGCCATTTGGTTTATGACTTTTATGTGTTTAAGAAAGTGTTTTTCGTACTCGATTCAATCCGAATTCATCACAGTTTAGGGTGGAATTATTGGTCTTGGTGACTGAAAGGGGGAGCTTAGAGTTATCTATTTCTACTCTTAAGATAAACACTAAAATAATTGAATAACAAGATAAAAATAAAGTAAAATAAGCTGACCTTAATTGGCGGAAAAAGATAACACTTGAAGATGAAACTGGAACTTAAATAGAAAAGCTAATCCGGAATCAGTATTTGTGCAGCTATCCGGAATACGTGACGTGCCCTTTATCCGGAATTGGTGATGCTCAAGCTTATCCGGAATTTTTTACTAAGAAGCTATCCGGAATCCAACTACAAATGCTTATCCGGAATATAATTTGACGACTTATCCAGAATCTGCAACTTCTTCTTATCTGGAATCGCGTTCTGAAAGCTTATCCAGAATATGATGAAATCTCCTTATCCGGAATACCTGTGGTGGTGCTTATCCGGAATACGGTTTCGGAGGGTTATCCGGAATATTTAGTTTGAAGGTTTCACCGGAATTTGTTCTTCCAGTTATCCTGAATAATGAAATCTGCAGCTTATCCGGAATATTAGAAATGGAGCTATATCCGGAATATGGAAATTGGTTTTATCCAGAATAAACAAAGCCACACCCTAATCTGGAATATCAATAATGGTGCTATTCGAAATCTTGAAGACTGCTACAGTTTGCAATAAAGGGGTTTTTAAACCCGGATAACTTCAAAAAATGGAAATAAGCAAAAATTCAAATAAGCACTTTACCAAAACTTTAACCAAAAAGATTTTTAATAAAAACTAATTAGCCACAATTTAAAAACTTTTAAAAACACTAAATAAGCAACTATTAAAAATCAACTTTTTATAAAAAGTATTTAAACTATCAAAATCAACTTATTTAAAAAACTATTAAACATAAAAATTAAGCAAATAAACACCTTAATCTAAAAACTCTAAACACACCAACTCAATAAGCAAAATCAAACAATCAAATCAATCTCATCCTTAACAAAATTAATTAAACTACATGATTAATTAAGCAAAAACAATAGATTATTAAGAAAGGTAGAATGAGAATTATGAATTAAACTTGATTAATTTCAAGATTAAGATCAAAGATTACAAGATTAATGAAGGTTTGATAAGCTTGAAAAACTAGAGAGAAGAAAAATAAAAACACACTTAAAAATAAAACTTCACAATTAACTAATTAACTAACTAACACCCTCCTAATGACATATTAGGAGGGTATATATAGGAGGAGGGGAGGGTCTTTGTGTCTTCTCTCTTTCTTCTTGTTTTCTCGACTCGATTTAAATTCTTTGTCTTTCTCGACGTCGTCTTGGGATTTGTCGATATGAATTGAACTTGTCTTATAATTTCCTTCTTCTATTAGACTTGAATTCTTCGACTTCATTAAACTTCCGTCTTTAGACTTTTTCTTCGATAAATCTTCAGAATAGGCCTTGGACTTCCGTTCTTTTTGCTCCTTGATCTTTTGACTTCGTCTTTTCTCGTTTTCTTTGATAAAAGCCCATGATAGCCCGTGTTTTCTCCCTTTTTCATATTTTTATCCTAAAACACAATAAAAACACAAACCACGCATAATTCCGACTTTTACGACATAAAACACACGTTTTGGTCATGTTATTATTGGAAATAAGTGGTAAAAGGATAAGTGTCTTCACACTTATTAAATTCAGTGGGAGAAATTATGATCTTGAAGAAATTCAAGAAGATACATTACCTTCTGAAAATACTGGCGAAGAAATTCCAATAGATTCAGAAAGTCTGGGAGCTCCACCGAAATTAATTCCTCCACATAGGTCTTGAAGAACTATATGTGCGCCAATCAAACTATGTCTTAACATAGAGGATGATGAGGAGGAAGTAGGGAATCTTGGTGAACCTGCTAACTATCGTTCTGCAATGCTTGATCCAGAAAAGTCTAAATGGATAGTTGCGATGAATGAGGAAATGAAATCTATGGAAATCAAAGATTTTTTGGATTCTATTTGATGCACCTAAAAATGCTAAATTAGTGCCAAATAAGTGGATTTTCAAGAAGAAAACCGACATGGATGGTGACGTACAATCCTACAAAGCACGGTTAGTAGCTAAAGGTTTTACTCAAACTTTTGGTGTATACTACGAGGAGACATTTTCTCCTGTATCGGACTTGCTGGCTATTAGGATTCTCATAGAGCATACTATGACTATGAGATATGACAAATGGATGTTAAAACTACCTTCTTGAACGGTCGCTTAGATGAAGATATCTATATGCAACAACCGGAAGGGTACGTTGATCCTAAATATCCAAAACGCGTGTGCGAACTTCAAAGATCTATTTATGGTTTAAAGCAAGCATCACGTCAATGGAATAAACGATTTGCTGAAGAAATCAAGAAGTTTGGATTTATTCAAAATCGTGATGAGCCATGTGTATATTGCAAAGCTAGTGGGAGTAATGTAGTGTTCCTAATTTTATATGTCGATGACATATTAATCATGGGAAGTAACATTCCAAGACATAAAGAAGTTAAGGATTATCTTGGTAAATGTTTTTCTACGAAGGATTTAGGAGATGTTGTATATATTCTGGGAATTAAAATCAATCGAGATAGGAAAAGACGGTTAATTGGTCTTAGTCAAGATGCTTATATTGATAAGATATTGAAGAAGTATAACGTGCATAACTCTAAGAAAGGTTTTCAACCTATGGAGGTTAAGCATGAATTAATTCATGAGTTAGATGCATCAACACCCGAAGAGGTGGCTTATATGCAAAAGGTGCCTTATGCTTCGGCTGTAAGATCTATTATGTATGTTGTAACATGCACAAGGCCTGATGTGGCGTTTGCTCAGAACTTGGTGAGTCGTTACCAACAGAATCCAGGGAAGCTCCACTGGATTGCTGTTAAACATATACAAAATTATTTGAGGAGTACAAAAGATATGTTTTTGGTATTTGGGGGTAAACCAGACACATAACTGAATGTTACAGGTTTCTGTGATGCATCATGGCAATGTGATAAAGACGATATGAAGTCTTAGACGGGTTACGTGTTTGTTATCAATAGAGGAGAAGTTGACTGGAAGAGCAAGAAGCATACAATGATTGCAATGCATGCTACTTAGTCTGAGTACATGGCTGCTTCAGAAGCTGCAATGGAAGTTGTTTGGATTAAGAAGTTTATTGGAGATCTTAGAGTAATGCCTTCAATTAAGGAACCTATTGATATATATTGTGACAATTCTGCTGCAATTATATTCGCCAATGATTCTAGAGTCATGAAAGGTGCCAGACACTTTAAACGTAGATATCACTACGTTCGAGAACAAGTTGAAGCTCGTGAAATAAAATTAATAAAAGTTCACGCAGACGATAACGTAGCTGATCCTTTTACTAAGGCTTTGCCTAGACCAAAGGTAGTTAAGCATGCCAAGGCTATTGGGCTTCAACTAGCTAGCGATTTCATGCAATAAATCTGTGATTCGTATTTGGATAAAGGATCTTTAAGACATTATTAAATTGATGAAATATTGATTGAGTTTCGTTTATTTTCTGTTATTTAATTTTGTATCCTATTTTACATGTTTTTAATCCATGAATAAATTGTTATGTTCTAAATGTCCTTTGTCGATTAATAATATGGGAGTATTATTAAACTAAGACAATTCAAAATAGTGACAGAGTGTAATTGAAAGTATATTGGTCAGTTTTGGATGATATTTAATGAATCAAATATTGGACTTATCCCAACTATGTGATTTTACTTTATGGATCTTTGTCATTAAGTAAATCATAAAATAGTTATCCTTAGACCTGAGATACCAGGAAACTGTCACGAGTTTAGTGCATTTCTGTGAGGTAACCTAACGCTAAACGTAACTGGTAACTATAAGGGTTATTTTCAGAAGTGTTGCAAAGTTCGTAAGTTTCACTTGTAGTCAAGATGGGATTTGTTTCCTTCAAATTAGTTTGAAGTATAATACAGCTGGGCCCCTCTGGGGAGTAGTAAGATGTTTGTGTGGCCGCACCCAAATTTGTATTGGTAATCTTGCTATATCCGTAAACGAGAAACAGAATGGTTAATGAAAGGAATGACTGAGATCCATATCCTATTAATGTTATATTTGAAAATAAGGATAATAATAATGATGAATCATTAAAAGGTTTTATTCAGGAGACCTTACTCGAGTTGTACTAGAGACATTGCTAGTGTAACTAGACGCTAGTCAATGTAATCACGATATTCAAATTTTGTCAAAGTGGGAGCTGAAAGTTTATGGACATAAAATTAATAGTCGTGTGTTAGGATCGAACTCGAGATTACGGGATTGCACACAATACGTAAAGGGTTAATTTATTTAATAAATATATTTATTGTATTTATTAAATTAAACCAAGCTTTAACTTAACGGTTATTAAATAATAAGAGTTAAGTATTAAACGAACGTTATGGAATAAATTAGAAGAGAAAAGAAGAGTCCGGAACACCCCTAAAAGGGGTGTTGACCGTCGGTTAGGGGGCAAAGGGGGAAGGATATTTCCTTCCTAAATTTGGTTATTTCTTCGGCTCCAAGATGTGCTAGCCTATATAAACACACCCCCTACCCTCATAATTCTTCATCCATTATTTTTCTCTCTCTTTTCTTGCGATCAAAGCCAAAGACAAACACCCTTTTTAGGGTTCCTTTTAACCTTTGGTTTTGGTTTCTTGAATCTAGTTCTAGCCCCTCTCTAGGGTTGTTGGGTAGATATTTCACAAGTGGTAAAACTCCGGTTTATACGTGCTAGACTCACGATTAGCCCGTTGCATTACGTGTGTACAAAAGTGTAATATAGTTTTATTTTAAACTATATCTTGGTATTATTCGTCATAAACCCTAATTGGTGTTCTTGTGTATTTGCTCTAGCTAAAAGGTATGTAACCCTAACTCGATTAATTATGAATGTGTTATTAATTATGATATTGTTAAATCGCTTCCGTTGTGTGTGCTTTGATCTTATTTAGGGTTTTGTATAATTGTTATGAACTTTAAAAACCTTTAGTCGCAGCATCTCTCTCAAAACCTTTTTCCATTTAACATTCCCTTTTTCTTTCAACAAAAAGGGGGGAGAAGAGAAATATAAGTTCATCTTTCTATAAACTTATATGTTGATGTACATACCAACTAAAAGTAAGTTCTTATTTTGTCTTCAACAAAAAGGGGGAGATTGTAAATGCAAATATCACACTTAAACGATATTAACGTTTTAATCATACTTAACGTTCTGTTAATGACAAAACATCAAAAACACTTCAATGTTTGAATTATAAGCAACATATAAGTCTTTCAGGTCCATGAACTTATATACTAAACTTTTGTAAAAAGTTTACACAACTTATATAAACTAAAAATGGAAAAATAAAATGGACCAAATGTTGACTTTGACCTTCTTATGTCAAATATACAAACTCAAACCAAGCCACATATAAAGCTTGATTATGATCTTGGACAAACATTTATGAGGCAACAAAAGTCAGACCTGTCGGACTCTGACGGACCCTGGGTAAGGGGTCGACGGGTTCCGTGCCTGTCTGATGTGTGCCTATAAATACCAAGCTTTGTCCAAGCTTAATCTTCACCCCTCTTCTCTATCTATTCTCTCTATAATCTCTGCACATATACTAACTCTCTAATCTCTCTTGTCTATTCTCGTCTTACTTGTGATTTAGATCTTTGTGCATTTCAAGATAGGTTACAAGAAATCTCTATTCTAAGCTTTGATCCTTCAAGGATTCACTTTGTGTGAATGTGTAAGGTGTTACCTACGCAATCACCATTGTTGTACCCATTCGTCTATCTACTTGTCTAATAGTGCGGTTGGTGTTATAAACCACAAGCGTATAGTGAATAAGGCTTTGTTGTGCCTTTGTAAAGAACATGAAATCTTAGCTTAGGTGTCGTTAAATATTGTAACCTTAAGTATGAAGGTTTCTCCACCGGTGTAAAGGAGATTCATTTACTAGTGAAGGAGAACTCTCAAGTGGATACTCGAGGAGTGGAAGTAGGGGCAAGATAAGTGAGATCTTGCTAGGCCGAACCACTATAAATCATTGTGCTATGTGGTTTGTTTCTTATTACTTCAAGTTTATTACTTTTCTATTTCATAATTCATCTATATCCATTCACAATCACGAAAAAAGTTTCCAAGTAATTAAACTAATCGATAAAAAACTATTCAACCCCTCCTTCTAGTTTTCTACAGATTTTTAGAGAGATTTGCTCTCTAGAGAAAGAGTCTAAAAGACCCTATGGAATTCACTACCATCGTAAGAAATGATCATGAGTCGTTGGCAGTGTTCAAGGAGAGATGGACATATGAAGCAAGTTACATCCAAGGTGTGCCAGAAGTCATGAAGATATCTGCTTTCATCAATGGGGCTAAGTGTCCGGAGCTAGCCAGACAATTCTCGGATAACGTCCCTAAGATGGTCGCTGAGATGATGAAAAGGGTGGATGACTTCATCAAGTCTGAAGAAGTATTTAAGAACACTGAACTTCCAAAAGGAGAAAGAGGATAGAAAGGAAACAAGATGGCAAAAGGAGATAAATACTTCTCGTCTGGTTCTCGATATCAGAATCGGAATGAATAGAGAAATGAGTACAAATAAAAGACAAGTTATTCTTCGTATGTGTCTCTGAGCAGTCCGACTGCCAGTGTGAGAACTCCTTATCGACGTCCCGGTTTAGAATTGCTAACCAAATTTCCAAAGAAAGTTTAGCAACAGAGGTTCAACTACAACTTCCTCAACCCACATTAACCAAAGACATAGTAAGTCCTAAAAACTATGATAAGTATTGTGACTATCGTGGAGAGAAGGGCTATCTCACGAACGATTGCCATTAATTGAAGAAGTAGTTAGATGCCGACTTGGAGTCCGAGAAGCTGAATCATCTGGTGAAAGACCTTCGAAATCGTGTCAATAAGAGGGATAAGGAAGAGGAAGTAAAAGCACGGATTATAAGGGAAAGACGATCGACATGATATTAAAAAACCACGAGAGCATGAAAAGAAAAGAAGTGTGCTACATGAAGGTCGACTGGATGAACCCCTATTTCCTTTCCTCCGGTAAGCGACGCGGAGGCATCAGATGAGCCTCTGATCCTAGAAGCCAAAATAGAAGGATACTAGGTAAAGAGGGTTTTCATGAATGAAGGTGCGACTATCCAAGTGATGTTTGAACACTGCTTTAGGAACCTTGACCCCATGATACAAAGAAGAATGACTCAGTCGTATGGAAAGGTACTAAGTTTCTCCAGGGAAGAGGTCACGCCACTTGGCAAGATAGAGTTGGAGAATGCATTTGGCTCCCATGATCTAATCCTAAGAACTGTCATGAGTTTACAGTGATTCAATCTGCTTCTCCATATAACTAGTGATAGTCCCAAATATAAGCCTATTGTAATACTATAACTCCGAAGCCAGTAGATAACACTCGTTAGTTTACTTTTCAAACGCGTAATGCTTTATTAACATAAACAAAGTATTACAAAGTGTCATGGATCACACTTATTAAATGACAATTTATAAAACCCTTTGAACAAGTAAACTTGATACTAATATCAAGTTTATAAGTGAACCTACTGAGTCTCTGAACACAGCCTTGGACTTTAGAGGTTCAATGGGGAGAAAAGATCAAACAATAATAACAATAAATACAAATGATACTTTTCTCCCCTTTTCTATCTCTATTTATAGTGTTACGAGATTTCTACCTTAGTGGAGGTAGTTCATACGTGTCAACTTCTGAGTGGAAGTAGTACGCTACATTATATGCATGCCTATTCTTGGACATGCCCTTTAACCAATTTTCTGTGAACAGTTCTGCCAACTGTTCATTTTTCTCACTAGGTCGTACTAGGCATCTTTAACTTGAATCTTCACTTCGTCCCGCCCAAAGTTCTTTATCAGATTATCCCGCCTAAACTATTAAGAGATAAGGCAAGTCTCTGCTTGCAAGTATTCAAAAGGGTCTGGAGTGACCTCAGAGTATTGTCACCTCTGAGGTCCTCGAACACCATCTTCTTCCTTCTACATCCCAGTCGATATCCATGATGGCTGGTGGGTATGTTTTATGATAATCTTTGACTTCTCTGACGATGTCTCTGACATGAATGTGTCTGGCGTGTCATCTGAGGCTTTGCCTTCAGCTGGTCATAGTCTCTGTCACTGAACTCTATCAACGACTCATAACATTTAGTCTAATTTAGATCAAATTAAGACTAGGTCATAGTTAGAACTTTAATCAACCCAACAACTAGTAAGGTAGAATCTGTTCGAAGATCTGGTAGTATAAGTCAAATGCGGATGAAGCTTCATTCAGTGCGTTGCAACTAACATATCATTGATGATGGTCAGTAACCAAAGACTAGAACTTTCTATTGAAATCCCAACCTGGATCCTACATTATGTTTAAGAACTAACGACTTTTAAAGAGCCTATTTGTATAACCCCTAAACATCAGCTAGCATTCAACAAACTTACACCATCACCATAATGAGACCGTCAAGGTAAATACAACTATTAAGTCAAATATCACACAAAATTCACTCACATCAGTGAACTTTTACCATTATCCTGTGACACATACATGGGCGAAAGTTTGGCTCGAAGGGTCATACTCTGGTATCTTCTATAAATACAATACAATATAGTTTTAAATGAATCAGATTATTAAACAAACTCGAATATTTTCAACATTTTACAATGCAATTATTTCGCAAGGAGGGGTCACATGACCCTTGTAACCCTCGTGTGTCGGCCACTACTAGAACATGCATTGACAAAAATGCATTGACATAGTGGATAACATCAATATTCTCACCAGAGATGAAACATTTTGGATTAATGGCACCTAATAGCAACGAACTTTGCCATTTGTTTCATTATGAGATCCGAACTAAAAAAATAACCCTAATATACATCGAACTTTCAGATTTTGTTCAATTATCATACCTCACCTCTTGCACGTTAGTCCTGTTGACCAACGAATTTTTGTAATCAACTCAAAAACATGTTTTTTTCTAATTATTTTCTAAATGTTAATTTTATTTAAAGCTTTCCGATTTTCTGTAAACGCTTTTATCCCTTGTTACATACTCTTTTATAGTTTTAAAAATCGCTTTTATATAACGTTTTTTTTTTACATAAATTAATATGTAACAATGAAAAAAACTATTCATAGAAAATCGATTATTTTGAATAAAAGTAACATTAAAAACGTAATTAGAAAGCATATTTTTGAGTTAATTACAAAAAGTCGTTAGTTAAAAGGACTAACGGTGCAAGAGATAAGGTATGATAATGAAACAAAATTTAAAAGTTGGATGGTATTGTGGTAATATTTTGAGTTCATATATAATAATGGAACAAACGAAAAAAGGCGTTGCTATTATATATGCCATTAACCCCACATGATAAAAAGAAGCAAGCCTATGTGCGTGGAGACTGACTTAAATAACCGTATACCAGTTCTGTTAGATTTATTCCTAACTTATAAAATGTGGTAGAAAAAGCTGTCACATCTATGTTGACTTGGTGCGAGTAAAACAAACGGCTTAGAATTTTGAATCGAGAAAGGTTGCAGGAATATCTTTACTACCACCAGTACATATCCCATAGCTTTCACACTGCCTTGACATAATGGCATACATAGGTATCTTCCTCTTCCTACAGCTTGCTTTATCTAGCTAGTAAACATATATACCTTACAGCAAGGTCAACAGCTCAAGGCCACATAAACACAACACTACCAATTGAAACCAACAGTAAAAAAGTTGAAACCCATATGATCGAGAACAAGAAATCCAACGCATAATATTTATATTACCAAGCTTTACATGGTCAGGCCCTCACGAAATCAGGACACATAAACGCAGGTTTTCAATATCGCATATTAACGAAAATAATCATAATATTAATAGAATAGAACAAAAATTGAGAAGATGCATAACAATTAATTGAAACACTGCATTTTTATTTGAAAAAACCAGTCAATTTTCACATAACGGGGCTCCTGCTATGGAAACATAAAAAGGGAAAACAAGTCACTTATGACATTATCATGATAGCAGTGCCTACTTCTGTTGACCCGGTGCACAACGCAGAAAATAAGTTGTACATGCGAGGTGAGGAAAAGTTGCTAGCTGTTATCAGAAAATCATTTTTCACAATCGCATGTTTCTGCGTTTAAAAATAGCATATCAGACTTGTTCTCATTCCCTATAAATGTACTGATTTGTCACTACAAGACATGAGAATTTTGTAACGTCCTACATCATGTCTCTATGTAGTCAGTCATTAAATTGCTATGAAGCTTCTTACCTTAATAACTATGAAGTGGAGAATGGGTCAGAAATAAAAACAAGGCTCTCATCACATCAACACAAAAGGGATGTCTATTCATGTTGACTTGGTTAGCGTTAAACATAAGTTGAAGTTTCAGTCAATAGTCAATACTACCACCATAAATATTTTCCAATACCAAAGCTTTTGTCTTTCATGAAACAATGGCAGACAGAAGCATATTTTTAATCATCATCCTCACTTTATTTTTCTTTTTGTTCACCAATCTTTGCTATTCAGGAACAACAGATACCTTGCACCAAGGTCAAATTTTCAAAGACTGGGATGAATTAGTTTCATCAAACGGGGTTTTCGTTTTAAAGTTCTTTAGCTTTGGCACTATGGTTAGCCCTTATTTAGGGGTATTCTACAACAAATATACCAGCAACAATAACAACGCTGGTAACAGCATAATCAGATACCGTTTTTCAGGCAGCTCCCCTGGTAAGGCAGTTTGGGTGGCAAACAGAAACAATCCGATCCTGGATGTATACGGTAACCTCAAAATCGATGACAATGGCAAGCTAAGCATTCTATCAAGTGAAGTCACTGTTCTTGATCTCTTCAGTCCTAATCAGGTAACACGCAATGCAAGTGTTAGACTATTGGATTCAGGAAACTTGGTAGTTCAAGAGCTGTATCCAGACGGGTCTATTAAGGAGGTTCTGTGGCAAAGCTTTGATTATCCAACAGATACACTTCTACCAGGAATGAAACTTGGAACTAATCTCAAGACTGGGCGTAGATGGTCACTCACTTCGTGGCGGAACAATGAGTTACCAGCTGATGGGTCATTTACATTAACAGGAGACCTAAATGGAACAGGTCAAATGCTCATTCAAAGGCAAAAGAATGTCCACTGGAAAAGTGGACCTTGGCGGAATGGTCAATTCAAAAACAAAGATTTTAATTCTGGTCCAGATGTCCGCCTTTATTATGTTTCTAATGAGACCGAAGAATCCTTCACATATTTAACGAAAACATATGATTCATTCCCAGCTCTGACGATGCATCAAGACGGTTATCTTGAGAGTGAAGCCCTAAATTTTGACGTTCACTGCCGGTCCATTGACAACCCTCCTGGTTGTGCTGAAGATGAGCTTGAAACATTGAAATGCAGGGAAGGTAGTTACTTTGATGAAGACAAGTACCATTGGTATGTTTATGCGGATGAGTATGTATATAATGAAAGCTATAACTTGAACTTATACGACTGCAACAAAATATGCTGGGGAAATTGTTCTTGTGTTGCCTATACCTATGTGACAGGATACGGGGTAGGGTGCAAGACTTATGGTAAATGGATATACAATCCAGACAAATCTGACAGAACGAGAGATTACCATATCATCGAGCATAATCTAGGTTAGTGTGTTCATACTTCTTTGCTGATATCATACAGATTACAGACAATGAACCCAATAACGCTTGTGGAATCCTTCTTCCACCAACATTACATTCCCTATAAAAACACAACACATAAGGTGCACCCGAAAAGTATCTTGTTTCGGCAAATATCAATTTTGTATGGTATTTTAATTACTTTAGGCTAAAATTTTGAATGTTCTAAAAATGACAGTACCTAATTGTAGTAACATACATAGCACCAATTGGCCACAGAAGTTTGTATAATCACTTCCGAAAGTTACAACATTAAAACCACAACAGAAATATTTAGCAGTCCCAAAAAATCGAAGATCTAATCCTCACGACCCTTTAGATCTGATCACACCAACAATCTTTTTACAATTAGCAGAAAATTAAAGACATCCTAACTGCACAAAACTGCATGTGTGGTGTTATGTTGAGACTTATTGTACCCCATGATAATAATAATTGTAAACTTGAATATTAAAAGCATCCTCCATACGATGTGTTTCCAGTTAATTTTATATCTGAAATGTCTTTTGATAGGGATAAGAATTTTTTTTTGTCCAATATGATCAATACACATAACCAGGCCAAATTAAAATGTACAAGAACGATTTAATGGTGATTTATGGATTTTCTTAGTAACGAAAAAGTTATATGGTTTGATTTTCTGCAAGGGAACAACTTAATAACACACATGACTGCATTGATAATATTTAGTTATTTTCTTTATATG
The DNA here is from genome assembly GCA_025667525.1 of Glebionis coronaria. Taxonomy (NCBI): domain Eukaryota; kingdom Viridiplantae; phylum Streptophyta; class Magnoliopsida; order Asterales; family Asteraceae; genus Glebionis; species Glebionis coronaria. The sequence goes on from CM046877.1 coordinate 500,360,222, forward strand.
CAGAGATCAAGACAGAGGAGAAGAAGATGATGAATGGAAAGAAAAAAAAGTTGTGGATTGGGTTGATCATTATGATAATACCTTTAGTTGTACTTCTATCATGCTATTTGGTATACAAGAAGCTAGATGTTAGAGGTATATCAACCATTCAACCTTACCTTTTTTATACCATTCATATAAAATACAGTCGTCCCTTACCCTCATTTACTCCTATCCTGCTATATGCTATGCAGGAAACTTGATATATTTTTCTACAGACTTTAAACTTGATAAAAAAAAGTAGGATATAACTATGTTCATATGGTTGTACTTGATATCTATCGATGAATTAGGTAACCTCAAAAGAAGAATTAGTGTGCAGGTTTCTATAGGAGATAATCTTTGGCATGATCCATAACCAAACTTTCCCATTAAGAATTTAATGCCACTGAGAGTCCATCATGATTAACCATTTGGGATTTGATAGTAGTGTTGTAAACTATGGTTGCAGGATGTTGGAGATGTTAGATGAAAAGCCAACATTTGTTAGGAATTAGGGGCTGCTAACCATAAGCAAAACATCATCAAACAAACATCACAGAAGTAGCAAAACAGAACAAGATCAGATATGGGGTATTGGGGTGTTTGGGACAAAAGTTGGGATTTCATTTATCATAGGTCCAAGTTACAAAATGTTGTCTGCTACATATTATATAGCGTACAAAAACCGACACACAAATAACATAAGCACAAAGTACTTGCTACTTAAGATACATAGCCAAAATGACCTTACTACCTAAACTGACCAAACTACCGTTAGGAGGTCAAGTCAAATATCCAACAATATTGTTGGGCAAACTTGATCTTTGTCTAAGATTTTGATAGAAAACATCATAGGCGTTAGATATCCTTTAACATGTTACTCATTGAGTGAGTTACATTCAAGTTGTTCTATCTGAGTCTAAGAGAAAGACTCACCATTCACTAAGATGGAACTTGGTGAATTAAGTCCATAAACCAAAGAAAAAGGTAATGGATTGAGTGAGTGATGACCATACTAACCACAAATCCAAGTATGTGTAGATAACAAAACAGTCTCAACATTGTTCTACCATAAGTATCATTGTCCATTACTTAGAACAAAAGTCTATAATAAGGACAAATTACAAATGTACTTTGTCCACTTATTCTAGGACACGTATTTAAAATCCAATGGGTATTACACGTTCCTTAGGGCATCCACTACCTAAGGTATAATACGAGGTGCAAATGATGTGGCATACGTGCAATCCATTGTAGAAACGCCAACTAAGTTGTATGTTCATAAAGAGTTCTTCTCTGAACAAGTGTATAATACACTATAAAGTGGACCCATTTTGTTTAAAGAATATTTTACTATTAGCTAGTTGACATTAATATAAGATGAAAGTGGGCCCATTTTATTTTACATGTAACTTTATTTTTGTTTCTATATCATTTATATCTTAAAAATGATTTAATTGAAGGTGAGGTAATGCATTAAAATGTGTAAAGTTCAATGTATTGCGAGAGTTTATATAATATAATGATATGTGATGTGGCGGTTACGTGCCATTGCATTGAACTCTATATTGAATCTTGCATTGGAGATGCACTTAGCCTATAAATAGGATCACTGTAAAGAAGGAAAACTAAGTTTGTATAATTACTGTAGAAAAATTCACAAACACTTTTACTCCTCCAAATAGGACTATGTTTGTTGGTTAAGCATAGGGTTATTACTCACTATAACTTAATTTTTAGTTTGAGGTTAGAGAGAAGATCACATACAAAACTTGTTATTCAACTTGGTTTACTTATTCCACAAACTAAACATAGTATCACTTCTATTAAGAATTTAAACTTTGAAAAACCTTTAAATTTCATTACATTACTTAAGATGGACCTAGGTTAAGTTAATTTTGTAGTTAAACTAACCTAGTTAAACGGGATCAATAAGTGGTATCAAAGCGGGATGGTTTATAAAAATTTTAAACACCTAAATTGTTCAAAACGGTTTTTAAAATTAAGATCCCACCATGGAAAAAATGTGTACCCCAAATCGTCGATCGTAAAGGAGGCATTTTGCCTTGCCTCGGGTCCTTAGAAGTTGTTATCTTGTAATAACTATTTCAGTACATAACTTAAGCGCAGGGAGCAAGGTTAGGTTAACTTTCTAGTTATTATAACTAACCTAGTTAAATGAGAACAACATAAATCTTCTTGAAATCTAGCACAGAATATTGACCTAAAGAAAACACGCATGTGGCCTCAAACGTTTACATTGCATGAATGAACGAATGAGCACGGAAGAATGTACAAACTAGCATCTTCCTCGCCTCCTTTTATAGACGAGGGGTACAATCCCTTTGGAATTTGAATTCCATACGAGGTTACATGCTTGCCTTGCAAGCGGAGCAACTAGTTTCCTAATCTAAGTATAATCTTTAAACTCTATTTATACTAAATACAATTAAACTCCTAATATTGTCTAAGTAGCATATAAACCCTCCTAAAACTTTTGGAATAATATTTGATGTACATCTAATGACTTCAAAAGTTGACATTATAACTATGTAACCAGTTTTTCTTTATTAACATACTAGGGAAAGCTAAGAATATCCAAAAGTTGTTGCTGCTTCAGATTAGACGATTCTACAATTTTGCCCAAAAAATCTACAATAATGTACATACAAATAAGAACGTGAATGCTGAGGTGCATTATTTCACATTTCAAAGCATCTCATGTGCCACAAATAATTTCTCAAGCACAAATAAGCTAGGAGAGGGTGGTTTTGGAGAAGTTTATAAGGTACCGCTAAAACTTCCAAAGACACTCTATTTTAATTATTTTTAAAAATATGGATTATAATCTCTTGTCATGAATTTCACAGGGAAAATTAGCTGATGGGCAAGAGGTAGCTGTGAAACGACTTTCAAAAAGTTCTGGACAAGGAGTTAGAGAATTTAAGAATGAAATTGAACTCATTGCTAAACTTCAACACACTAATCTTGTCAGACTTGTAGGTTGTTGTGTTGAGAAGAAAGAAAAAATCCTAGTATATGAGTACATGCCTAATAACAGCTTGGATTTCTTTCTATTTGGTAAGATCCAAGACTTATACATTCTTTATATTAATTTGATTTCTTCCTAATTTGTTGTTAATCAATTACTATAGATCCAACGAAAAAAGGATTACTGGATTGGAATAGTCGCTTTATAATTATTGACGGCATAGCTCAGGGACTTCTATATCTTCATAGATTTTCAAGGCTGAGGATAATCCATAGAGATCTGAAAGCCAGTAACATTTTGCTAGATGACTACATGAAGCCTAAAATATCAGATTTTGGCTTAGCTAAGTTATTTGGGATCAACGAGTCAGAAGCAAATACAAGTACAGTTGTTGGAACGCGGTGAGTCCTTAACGTGCCTTGGCTATATAAGAACCTCCAGATATATAAACTCCCAAACACTAACTCTCAATGTGATATCTAGTGGTTACATGTCACCAGAGTATATAATGGAAGGCACTGTTTCAACCAAGATAGATGTCTTTGGCTTTGGTGTTTTGTTGCTTGAAATTATAAGCGGTAAGATGAATCATGGGAGCTATGATACGGAACACCCACTCAACCTTCTAGGACTCGTAAGTTAATCCTAACTAAGAGCATCTACAATGTTACCAAGTCTTTAAAGACTTAGTGCATTTAATCTATGGTAATTTTTATTCATTGTTTTGCTTCATAGTTAATGCTTGCCTAATTTAATGACAATAGCTTGGTATTTTTTATGTGAATGACTTGATAGTTTATAAGTCTTTGTAAAAAAGTCATTCACAAAGTGTTTGCTCTAATGGTAAAAACTATACTTATAACTTTTCTAAATAGGAAAAAGTCATTCAAAAACTATCCCATTGTGGATGCTCTAAGACTTGTTTTTATCAAATGAGACATATTAAAGATATAATAATAAGGGCAAATGACTTAAAAATGTATCAAACTTAAAGGTCATTTTCAATTAAAGTATGGGTAAAAGCTATACTATACCATCTTACTTAGCAAAATGTACCGACTTTAAACACTTACAATTTAATCGCTAGACATTACCAATAAACTTTCAAATTGATTATACACTTTACCAATATGGCCCTAAAATGACAATATTACCCTTAACTTCTTATACATAATTACAAATAATGCAACATTCACTCTTTCTCACACCATAATCATTAAACGTAGTAGCTAAGGGATGAGTAGCCAAACCCACAATCGTAAAAAAATCGATGAAAATTTACTGACGAAAACGTAAATTTATTACTTTTGTTTTACGTTTTTCATCAATTTTTTTACGTTTTCATCAGTATTTTTATGTTTTCGCCAGTAAATTTACATTTTCGACAAAAAATTTACGTTTTCGTCTGTAAATATACGTTTTAGTCAGAAAATTTACGTTTTCGTCAGTAAATTTACGTTTTCGTCAGTAAATTTACGTTTTAGCCAGAAAATTTACGTTTTCGTCAGAAAATTTACGTTTTCGTCAGAAAATTTACGTTTTCGTCAGTAAATTTACGTTTTCCGTCAGTAAATTTACGTTTTCGTCAATTAATTTACGTTGTCATCAGTAAATTTACGTTTTCGTCAGTAAATTTATGTATTCATCAGTAAATTTTCGTTTTCATCAGTAAATTTACATTTTCGTCAGTAAGTTTACGTTTTCGTCAGTAAATTTACGTTTTCGTCAGTAAATTTACGTTTTCGTCAGAAAATTCACGTTTTCGTCAAAAAAATTTCGTTTTCGTCAGTAAATTTACGTTTTCGTCAGTAAATTTACGTGTTCGTCAGAAAATTTACGTTTTCGTTAGAAAATTTACGTTTTAGTCATTAAATTTACGTTTTCGTCAGAAAATTTACGTATTCGTCAGAAAATTTTCGTTTTCGTCAGTAAATTTACGTTTTTGTCAGTAAATTTACGTTTTCGTACGAACACGTAAATTTACTATCGAAAACGTAAACTTAGTGAAGCAAACGTAAATTTACTACGAAAACATAAATTTCCTGACGAAAACGTAAATTTTCTGATGAAAAAGTGAATTTACTGACGAAAACGTAAATTTACTGACGAAAACGAAAATTTTCTGACGAAAACGTAAATTTACTGACGAAAACGTAAATATACTGACGAAAACGTAAATATACTGACGAAAACGTAAATTTACTGGCGAAAAAGTAAATTTTCTGACAAATACGTAAATTTAGTAACGAAAACGTAAATTTTCTGACGAAAACGTAAATTTACTGACGAAAACGTAAATTTACTGAAGAAAACGAAAATTTTCTGACGAAAACGTAAATTTACTTACGAAAACGTAAATTTACTGACGAAAACGTAAATATACTGACGAAAACGTAAATTTACTGAAGAAAACGTAAATTTACTGACGAACACGTAAATTTTTTGACGAAAACGTATTTTTTTGTTACGAAAACGTAAATTTTTTGACGAATACGTAAATTTACTAACGAAAACGTAAATTTTCTGACGAAAACGTAAATTTACTGAGAAAAACGTAAATTTATTGACGAAAACGTAAATTTTCTGACAAAAACGTAAATTTAGTGACGAAAACGTAAATTTAGTGACGAAAACGTAAATTTTCTAACGAATGCGTAAATTTACTGACGAAAACGTAAATTTACTGACAAATACGTAAATTCGTAAATTTACTGACGAAAACGTAAATTTACTGGCGAAAAAGTAAATTTTCTGACAAATACGTAAATTTACTAACGAAAACGTAAATTTTCTGATGAAAACGTAAATTTACTGACGAAAACGTATATTTACTGAAGAAAACGAAAATTTTCTGACGAAAACGTAAATTTACTGACGAAAACGTAAATTTACTGACGAAAACGTAAATATACTGACGAAAACGTAAATTTACTGACGAAAACGTAAATTTACTGACGAACACGTAAATTTTTGACGAAAACGTATTTTTTTTTACGAAAACGTAAATTTTTTGACGAATACGTAAATTTACTAACGAAAACGTAAATTTTCTGACGAAAACGTAAATTTTCTGACGAAAACGTAAATTTTCTGACGAAAACGTAAATTTACTGATAAAAACGTAAATTTATTGACGAAAACGTAAATTTTCTGACGAAAACGTAAATTTAGTGACGAAAACGTAAATTTAGTGACGAAAACGTAAATTTTCTAACGAATACGTAAATTTACTGACGAAAACGTAAATTTACTGACGAAAACGTAAATTTACTGACGAAAATTTACGTAACTATGTAAAAAAAGAAACTAACCTTTTGGTGGAATGGGTTGAAATTGCCACCTCTAGGAATTTGAAAGAAAAGGGTAATATCGTCATTTTAGGGTCATATTGGTAAAGTCAATAATCAATTTGAAAGTTCATTGGTAATGTATAACGATTAAATTGTAAGTGTTTAAAGTCGGTACATTTTGATAAGTACGATGGTATTGTATAGTTTTTACCATTAAAGTATCAAACTTTTTTTTTACATAAAAAGGTATCCAACTTAAAATTGTAGCCAATTTAGGTATTTTCGTTAAATATTTAACAACGATCCGTTAAGTTTTTTACAATTTATATCCACCACCACGACTACCATCATGAATCGTTGTCGCTGCCTCCTATGCATTCCATCTGTCGAAGGTTTTCATTCTCTATTACTTTTAAAATTGTTAAACCAACGATTGTACTCACGGAATTTCAACCGAACATACTAAAATAACCATGACTAGTAATCACTTTGCTATCTCAGTAGTTGATGCAGAACAACATTCCCAATTTTTTGAAATCCCAACAGTGATGATGTTCAAAAGCCCATTAAAATATATTAAACGAATATATACACACGAATTATCATAATAATATTATGATAATGTGGTTCGGTGATTCTAGCCTTTAGGCATTGGAAATTAAAAATATAAATTTTGTCATATTTGTTCCTTTCAAGCTAACGTTATTGGATTGAAATATTTTTATCTGTACAAATGTTCGTGATTTTGGTGGCTTTAAGCATTATAAGTACAAACATTTCATCAATTTCAGAACCGGTGAGACTATTTCTTTTTATGTAAACATTTTTTTTACGATCATGATTGATGGTGGTAATAATGGTGGTAGACTTAAAATGTAAAAACTTAACGGATTATTGTTAAATATTTAACGAAATACCTAAATTGACCAAAAAACTAAGTTGAATACCTTTTTATGCAAAAAAAAAAGTATGATACCTTAATTGGAAATTACCCGGATACCTTTTTGTGCCATATTCCTTAATTATAAATGTTTAAATTATATATAGGCATGGGAATTGTGGAACGAAGGTAGAGGTTTGGAACTGATGGACCCAATACTGGAAGATTCATGCACTCCTAAAGAAGTAATGACATGCATTCATGTGGGTCTCTTATGTGTTCAAGATCATGCCATTGATAGACCAACCATGTCAGAGGCCATTTCTATGCTTACTAATGAAAATATGCATCTACCTGAGCCAAAACAACCAGCATTTTTCATTGAGAGGCGTGACGCTGAGGCTGCAAGACATGATGATTTGGAAAAGGTGTCAGTGAATGGGCAATCAGTTTCAATTGTAGTGGCAAGATAAAAGGCAGCAGAAAAGAATAAGCGTATTATCATTACTTAAATTATCGTTGCTTCTAAGAAGTTGACTTCATATATAATTTAATGATCTCGGTTGACTATACATAATTTCATGATTGTAATTATTTCCGATTGCACCGCTAGGACAAGTACAGTTCGTTGTGTGTCTTTTTTTCGGATTCTACAATTCACTCTGTTAGAAAGATACTATAGTTTATCAAAGCAACAACTACAAGATAGCCGATAGAGTAAAATATATCGTGAATTCCTGATCTTTGATAGCCCAGGATAAAAACTTGAGAGGTGTGGGTAGAAGGATTATGCTTTACACAATTAATGCACTGGGGCTGTTATTCTCAGTTATGCCTTACCAACGGTCTTTATATTGGCATGTCATACTAAAAATTCATTCTAAAGGGTCATTGCAGTCGGTTGCTCGGTGCTACAATCTAATCAGGATCTAACCAATGCAATGACCCTATGATCAAGGTCACAGCATAAAACTACGAGGCCAACCATAGAGACCTACTATAACGTATGATTAAATCAAAGAAGATTGACATACTCTATACATACAAACGCTGCATCTAAGAACAAAACAGAGAACGTAAGAATTTAAGCTAGAGTGGATTGAACAATGTGTATTTCTACTGCATATGGCCTAAAACCATACATAATATTTGAGTGAAACTTGAGTTTTTGCAGAAGGAATATCTTATATATGGGATTTCAGGATGTTGATTAGTAACGCAGAATTTCAACTACTTTAATGATCTAATAGTTTAGTCAGATGAGGATGAAGTTTCATTCCGTGTATTGCAACTAAACATATCAAAGAAGATGCCAACAAAAGATGATGTTCAATGACCATGCACCACAACTTTCTGTCAAAAGCAAAACATGGACCCTAACTATGTTCAATAAGAACTATCGCTGATTGAAGAGAATGTCTGGAGGACCCTGTATATCAGCATGCAAGAAACTTACAACATCACGAGAACGTGACTGGCTTAACAAAATAGAAATACAACTTTCTGGCCAAAGAGCACAGGATATTCCATTCGTATCAGTGACCTTTAACCAGTATTGAGTGACGTTAATAGAACAAGAAATTAAACTGTATTTAACTTAAATATCATCAACAAGATCTCTGCAACTTTTTCTCCTATTAAATTCCTTTACATAAAGTTCATGTTGCTACAAGAATATTTTGGTTAACATCATGAAATTAGGAAATACTACACACAACTTATAGATCATCACTGCACGTGTCAACCATACTCATCAAATGCTCTCTGCGCGGTATCAGTTGTTCAACTAGTTAAATTACATAATCAATATTCCCAATGTGTACTGCATGAGATAGTCTTTAAGCAAATGTAAGTCGCAAAATATGATTTAAAAGTGCCTGACTATTCACACTGGTATAGTGATCCTCTATCTATGAGCATCTGAGCTAAAACAAAGTGTTACATTAAATGCTTTCAGAATCTGTTCCAATATGCACATTTTGGTGATGCAAAACGTGAATGTTTTAATGTGAGACGTCATAAATATTTTCATATAGGAAAACACTTACTTAACATTTATGCAATTAAGAGGAACATTTTATTTTTGTTTCGGGTACATGGATGGGACAGTGATGAAAGCTGTTATAAAGCTTAAACCCTTGATTTAATGATCATCAACCTAACTTCCGCTTATTTCACATGAAATTCAAGTAACCTTAACTCTAACATCAACGTAATTACGAAGTACTAGTAGTTTTTCAAGTCGCAATAGTGTCAATTGTGTTAGGTTTAAATACCTTATAGTAGCAACATAGGATTCAAAATTGCCTATGTAATATTTCTGTCTTATTTAATAATCATCATCAACAGATATATCAACCTGATTACAGATAAGTTGAATTCATGCAGAAAATGAATCAAATTCACGCAATGTGATGCAATAATAAAAAAGAAGCTGTGTTTACCTGTATATGTACACATGATACTAACTTTTATCCTTACCAATTGATCAATAGAGAATGCATTTTAATTCAGATTTGTGTTTGGTTACGGGAGTACTTTTGTTGTTTTTTTTACGTGGTCAGCGGTTTCTAGGAGTGAGTATGAAAATCAATGTTTTAAACCCGTGTTGACCCGTTTTGTTGAACCGGTTGACACGTGGCCAGCTCGGAGACCGGATATAGTGAACTGCTACGTTTTATTCTCGTGATTTGTAAATATATAAGCCCACGAATTACAATTTCCCATAATATTCTTGTCTTACTTTGTAAGAATTTCGTGTGAGATCTGGCCGTTCCAGATTCAAACTACTTTATTTGAAAAACAAACAAAACATTGAAAGAAAAATCACAATCTCACTCTTTCACGTGTACGGATTTAAAGTAGTTTAAAATAAAAAATTGAAAAAAATAATATCGTGATCGTCTTCTGCACTCGTCTTCTTCGCTAACACGCGCAAACAAACACAAACACATCTTAAAAAGATCAAACCTGTAATGTGTGTTTCATTTAGGGACTAAAAGAGAAACACCCGGCAAACCAAAGAGACCGAATTGAATATGTAGTTGACTCTAATAATAAGATTATGTTATTTTTAAGGACCTAATCTGATAACCTTGTTTAACTGTGAGGACTTATTATGTCATGTTTATTCTTTCAGTTAGCCTAAAAGAATTTGGAGGGAAGGAGTACTTTAACCATGGGGACTAATGTTGAGAAGCTATTTAAGTTGTTGCTGGACAAGGCCAAGCCCACTTTGAAGCCCATTACTTTAGCCTACAACGGCTCTTTAGACCGTTTTGTTTTGATAAAGAGGGGAGCGTCTCTCATTCTTGTTTGTATCGCTCAATTATGTAATGTGTGTTTTCACACACAATGCTCTCTCTCTCTCTCACTCAAATCTCACAAACCCTAGTTTTGATCTAGTCTTGTTTCTGTTATTGATTGTAAAACTATTATCAAATAGATAATAGAGTTACACGTGATTAGCACTAGTAACTTGTAGTTTGTTTTTTTATCTTCTTTACTTTGAATCTTTGATAATAAAGGAGTTTTGGTGTTTGAGGTTACTCTGATCATGTTTTTCTACATGGTATCAGAGCCTGGTTTTGAAAAATCAATGAAAAATATTTTAGGGTTTGCTTAAAATTTGGGGGTTTTCAATTCTTTATACTTTTTTGATAAGATCTGCTATTAAAATAGTTGGATCTGTTAATATTACTTCTTGAATCAAAGTTTTGGACCATTAATTTTTTTGAGAAAAAATTAGGGTTTGTGAGATCTGCTCTTTTATACTATTTTATTGGCGATTGAGTTGCTTGGTGGTGTTGTCTCTTAATTAAAGTGATTATCCCTAATTTTCCTTAAAAAAAATTAGGGTTTCATTTTACTTGGGTGACTTGTTCGATTGGTGGTGATTCTCTCTTGTTCCTTGTTGATTTGGTGCTCGTTTTGCTGATTTGGTCATTTTCCCCAATTTTTCCCTTGAAGGAATTTTTTGGGGATTGTGACTTGGAGGTTCTGTCACGTCTTAGACTAAGTGAATCTAAGAGTGACAGTTCGATTGAGCTTTGGTTATTGCACTGTAACACCTCTACTACCCTCACTTTATTTGCTTTGTGCTATTTGGTTTTTTGTTTTGTTTTTTTTTTCTGTTTAATTTGGGGGTTTGGTTGTTCTTTTATATATACCCTTTATTTTTGGATCCTCCTTGTTGCTTGCCCTTGACCTACCACCCTTAAGTGGTTTGGATTCCTGGGAACTTTGTTTGCAGTATAGTAAGTTTATTCTTTGGCCTTTGACCTTTCACCATGTCTGAACATGGTGATGATGATGCTTTGAGTGTAAGTGACCCTGTTACACTTATTAGCAAACTTGACTTGAGTGACCCATTGCATTTACACCCTAATGACTCTGCTGTTTTAACTGTTGTCACTGTAAAACTTAAGGGGACTGAAAACTATCAAGTTTGGGCTAATGCTATGTTACTAGCTTTAGAAGGAAAAAATAAAATTGGTTTTGTTGATGGTACTTGTAAAAGGTCTACTACTGATGAAGTTTTGGGAAGACAATGGGACAGGGTGAATGCTGTTGTGTTGGGATGGATTCTTAACTCTATTTCTGAGGAACCTTTCCTTGGACAAATTTTTTCAAAAAAGGCCAAACATGTTTGGAAAGAACTAAAAGAAACATATCATAAGGTTGATGGTTCTGTCATTTTCAATTTACATCATAAGATTAATACCTTGAAACAAAATGGTTGTAACTTGTCTGATTATTATCATAAGTTGAATGCCCTTTGGAAACAATATGATGCTATGATTGAATTGCCTGCTTGTGTCTGTTCTGCTTCTAGTGAGTTTAAAAAACATAATCAGCTTTTGAAACTTATGCAGTTTTTAATGGGGTTGGATGATTCTTATATGAGTATTAGGAGTTCTATATTGTCTAGAGAAAGCCTCCCTGATGTTAAGGGAGCTTATGCCATCATTTCTGCTGAGGAATCTCACAGAATGGCTTCAAGTGGTGGTTCTGGGCACTCTCAAAGGACTCAGACCACTGCCTTCCTGTCTAATAGGCCCACCAGAAACAATGCTCAAAGAAATCAGAACCCTAATGCTAACATATTGAGACCCATAACCAACAACTATAATCAGACTGGTAATCAAAACAACTTTAGACCTAACAATGCTAATACAGGTTTTAGACCTAATAATCAGAATGTTGTGAGACCCAATGTTACCTCTAATGTTGAATTGGTTTGTGAAAACTGTGGGTACAATGGTCACACCATTGATAGGTGTTTCAAGATTATTGGGTACCCCAGTGATTTTGTTCATAAAAAAAGAGGAAATCAAAATCCTAAAGGAAAAAATGTGGCTAATAACTCTGTTGGTTCTGCTAGTTCTACTGGTTTTTCTGATGAGCAAATGGCTACACTTCTCTCTCTTTTTAAAGGTAACAATGGAACTGGGCAAAATGTACATGCCAATAAGGCAGGTACTGTTTTCAACTCTAGCAAGGTTTTTAATGAAAATTTTGATAAGTTTTATTGTTCCAACACCAGTTCTAAACTTGGGATGACTCATAATGGGAAGGTTGTTGACTCTAGGGCTAACCAACACATGACTGATAATGATAAGGAACTTGATAATGTGTTTGATATCTCTCACCTTAAGATTAAAGTCACTCACCCAAATGGGACTGAGGCCATTATAACTAAAATTGGTAACCTTAAACTTCCTAATGGTCTGATTCTGTTTGATGTGTTGGTGATCCCTGAGTATTGTGTTACTTTGATATATGTGCATAAGCTTGCTAAAGACAATAAGATCTTTGTTGTGTTTGATGAATCCAAGTGTTTCTTTGTTAATCAGGATTTGAATCTGAAAAAGGTGATGGGGATTGGTAAACAATGTGGAGGTTTATACTATTTAGATACTGAAGGTATTAGTTGTAAAAATCAAAACCATCTTGTTACTTGTTCTCTGTCTCATTATGATTGGCACTGTAGACTTGGCCACCCTGCTGACCCTGCCCTTAATGCTCTTAAACAGTCCTTAAATATTGATAAAGATGAGAAAACTTTCTTTTGTGAAATTTTTCAAAGAGCTAAACAAACCAGAAACTCTTTTCCACTAAGTGATCACATCACTAAAAGGCTTGGTGATATTGTTCATCTTGACTTATGGGGTCCTTATAGAGTTACTAGTCACACTGGCCATAGATATTTCTTGACTGTTGTGGATGATTATACTAGGGCTGTTTGGTTATTTCTTATAAAAACCAAAGATGAGGTTGTTTCTAACATTCAAAACTTTTATAATTTGATTAAAAATCAGTTTAAAGGTAATGTTAAGATTTTCAGAAGTGATAATGGAACTGAGTTTATCAATCAAAACTTCAAAGTTTTTTGTGAAAAAAATGGCATCATACACCAAACTTCCTGTGCATACACACCACAACAAAATGGAATTGCTGAAAGGAAACATAGACATCTTTTGAATGTTGCTAGATGCCTTATGTTTCAGGGGGGTATTCCTCTTAAATTTTGGAGTGAATGTGTGCTAACTGCTACTTATCTTATTAACAGACTGCCCTCTTCTGTGCTGAATGGAAAAACCCCTTTTGAAATGATTTACAATACTTGTCCTAGGCTCTCTCACATTAGGATGTTTGGATGTTTATGTTTTGCTACTATTATTAATAGCTCAGATAAGTTTTCCAGCAGATCTGAAAAATGTGTTATGATGGGTTATTCTAGTTCTCAGAAAGGATATAGGATTTACAGTCTTGATAGGCATCAGTTTTTTGTTTCTAGAGATGTTAAGTTTTTTGAAACTATTTTTCCTTTTAAAGATTCTGCTTTCAATTTCAATAAAAATATTTTTAATAAAGAAAATGTTTCTCAAGACTTAAATCTGTTGAACTTTTTTGACCTTGATGACCCTGAACTTCCCAATGATGAAGAGAGAGCCGCTAAACACAATGGTGACAATCTGTCACCAAGTGATAGCAGCACACCTTCAAGTCTAGGTGACACTGGATACATTGCCTCAGGCAATGATACCAGTGATGCCAGCTTGAATAGGGAAGAGGCTGCCACACTTGATGAAAATGCAAACTCTGAGGGAACTATTGAAATCAATCCCATTCCTTCCACTCATGTTCAAAACATGGAAGGAAACATTAGGGTTGATTCAATAAACAATGTTCAGGAAAATCAAGGTTTAAGGAGGTCTTCAAGACCCTCTGTTTTTCCCAGAAATTATAATGATTTTGCTGTGCAGTCTAAAGTCAAGTATGGACTTGAAAAATTTGTTGGATACTCAAAACTGGATAAAGAAAATTTTTGTTTTGTCACTCAACTTAACAAAATGAGTGAACCAAAAAGTTTTTTTGAAGCATCTCAGAATCATCACTGGCTTGATGCTATGAACACTGAACTTGTTGCCTTGCTTGAAAATGACACTTGGGACATTGTAGAACTTCCAAAAGGTAGAAAGGCCTTAGGTTGTAAGTGGATTTGGAAATTAAAACTTAAGTCTAGTGGTGAGGTTGAAAGGTATAAGGCTAGGGTTGTTACTCAAGGTTTTGGGCAAAAGGAGGGTATTGACTATGATGAAACCTTTGCCCCTGTTGTTAAAATGGTTACCATTAGGTGCTTAATTAATCTTGCTATCATTCAATCTTGGCCTATCTTCCAACTTGATGTCAACAATGCTTTTCTTTATGGTGATCTTGATGAAACTGTGTATATGAAACCACCTCAAGGATATCTTCCTGGGGGTGAGAACTTGGTTTGCAGGCTCAAAAAATCCTTGTATGGTCTTAAACAAGCTCCCAGACAATGGAATGCCAAACTCACTTCTGTTCTTAGTGAAAATGGTTTTATCCAAAGCAAATCTGATTATTCTTTATACACTAAGTCTCAGGGAAATTTATTTCTTGCTTTACTTGTGTATGTTGATGATATAATCATAACTGGGAATAATATTACTGAAATTGAAAAGTTTAAGAGTTTTTTAAGGACCAAGTTTATGATTAAAGACTTGGGTAAGCTCAAGTACTTTTTGGGTATTGAAGTTGTTGACACTAAAACTGGTGTTTGTTTAAATCAGAGAAAGTATGTGTTGGACCTGCTATCTGAATATGACATGCTTGCTTGTAAACCTGCTAAAACTCCCTTGCCCTCTAAGCTTTTCATCACTAATCAGCCTACTAAAGAGGACCCCCTTCTTGATAACATTGTTGATTATCAAAAGCTTATGGGAAAACTCATTTATCTGACTAACACCAGGCCTGACATTTCTTATGTTGTGCATTGTTTAAGTCAATTCATGCATTGTCCTTTGAACTCTCATCTTAAAATTGCTTTTAAGGTTTTAAGATACCTCAAAAGCTCTCCAGGTTTGGGCATTCATTTCACAAGAAACTCAGGTATGATTCTTGATGCTTATTCAGATGCTGATTGGGCAAAATGTGTTGTAACTAGAAGGTCAGTAACTGGGTATTGTGTGTTTATTAATGGAAACTTGGTTTCCTGGAAAAGCAAAAAGCAAAACACTCTCTCTAAATCTTCCACTGAGGCAGAGTACAGAGCTCTTGCCTCAGTAACCAGTGAGGTGATTTGGGTTCTCAAAGTCTTAAAAGACTTACAAGTTGAGAACCTGCTTCCTGTCACCCTTCACTGTGATAGTAATTCAGCTATCAAAATAGCTGCCAACCCTGTTTTTCATGAAAGAACTAAACATCTTGAAATTGACCTTCACTTTGTGAGGGAAAAAATTCTGAGTGGAGTAATTAGAACTGTTAAAGTAGAATCTGCAAATCAAATTGCAGATATCTTGACAAAAGGGTTGGACATGGAATTACACCAAAAGTTTGTTAAAGAACTTGGAATGATAAACCTGTATGGGTTATCAGATTAAGGGGAGATGTTATTTTTAAGGACCTAATCTGATAACCTTGTTTAACTGTGGGGACTTATTATGTCATGTTTATTCTTTCAGTTAGCCTAAAAGGACTTGGAGGGAAGGAGTACTTTAACCATGGGGACTAATGTTGAGAAGCTATTTAAGTTGTTGCTGGACAAGGCCAAGCCCACTTTGAAGCCCATTACTTTAGCCTACAACGGCTCTTTAGACCGTTTTGTTTTGATAAAGAGGGGAGCGTCTCTCATTCTTTTTTGTATCGCTCAATTATGTAATGTGTGTTTTCACACACAATGCTCTCTCTCTCTCTCTATCTCACTCAAATCTCACAAACCCTAGTTTTGATCTAGTCTTGTTTCTGCTATTGATTGTAAAACTATTATCAAATAGATAATAGAGTTACACGTGATTAGCACTGGTAACTTGTAGTTTGTTTTTTATCTTCTTTACTTTGAATCTTTGATAATAAAGGAGTTTTGGTGTTTGAGGTTACTCTGATCATGTTTTTCTACAGATTATATTTGTCATTTTACCTCATGAAACTTGCTTTTTACAGGTCAACTCATAGGGTTAGTGTTGAAAAGACCAAACCCGAAACGCGTCAAAATCACAAGAAAAAGATACGTAAGAAAAAGTTTAGGTACTAAATCCGTTACCCACAAACCACATGGAATTTTAAATAATTAACTCAAACAGTAGTAGTATAAGGAAAAGAAAATAAAATAGGTAGTGGTGAGGCCAAAGTGAGGAGGGGGTAATATGTCATGGTAACATGGGTTTTATGTGACAAATGACGTGGCACTCGTGGGGCCAAAGTGAGGAGGTGTTTTTGGTTCACTACACCAGCGGCTAGCGCTCTTATGCCATCATCATGAAAATTGAAACCATGTCTATTTTTGTTGACCAAGTGTAACATACAGTAAAAGAAATGTTATAGTCAAAAAAGTTGCTTAACTTTTTTGATAATTAAAACCACTATTTCTTGAACAAGAGATTTTGTGTTCAACAAGAGCTAAATCTGTCTCCAGTTATACCAAATTACAGAAAAGGAAAGTTTATTTCTGCTGACCAAGTATGAAGTAAAACAAAACGCGTAGAAGCTCGACTTGGAAAGAACTGCTAAGAGTTAAAAAAAATCAAAAATCACTTCTGCCTGCATCAATATCTGGTAATGTCATTCCACTGTTACAATAGAAGTAGATACCTTATTCTCATCCTTATTTTATCTTGCTGCTATTTCATCAATCCTTGTTACTCCGAAACCGATACCTTAAGACAAGGTAATGATCTCAAGGAATGGGATTATTTGATTTCATCAAACAGAGTTTTCATTTTGAAGTTTTTTGGCTTTGGCAGTAACATGAGCTCTTATTTAGGGGTATTCTACTATAACAAGTTTCCAAACCTTTTTGAATATCGTGTTCCTTGTGACGCAGTTTGGGTAGCAAATAGAAACTATCCAATCCAAGATACTTACAGCAATTTCATGATAGATGTCCATGGCAAGCTAAGTATCTTTTCTAGTGGAGGCATGGTTCTTGATCTCTTCACTCCTACTTTACTAGTTAAACGTAACACGAGTGTTACACTGTTGGATTCTGGAAACTTGGTACTGCATGAATTGTTTCTAGATGGGTCTGTTAAGAAGGTTTTATGGCAAAGCTTTGATCACCCAACAGACACACTTCTACCTGGAATGAAACTCGGAATTAATTTCAGGTCTGGACATAGATGGTAATTGAGTTCTTGGGCTAGCGATGAGTTACCGACTCATGGATCTTTTACATTAACACTTGACCCCAACGGCACAGGTCAGCTGATAATAAGGCGTGGGAATATACACTGGACAAGTGGAACTTGGCAGAATGGTCAATTTGAAAATGTAGATCTCAAGGGACGGGATTCAAATGTCCGCCTCTACTACATTTTTAATGAGACGGAGCACGCAGTCCTTCACATATTTAACAAAAACATATGATTCATTTCCATCTCTCACTATACATCCAGACGGTCGGCTTTCGGGTGAAACTTTAAACAGGGACGTTGAATGCGACCTCACCTCAATTGGGTATTCAAGCCCTGGTTGTTCTTCATATGACTTTGAAAATTTAAAATGCAGGGAAGGTTATTACTTGGATTACGTATTTGACTACATATATGGGGATGAGCATGCATACGATGAAAGTTATAACCTAACTTTAGATGATTGCAAAAGAATATGCTGGCGTGATTGTTCTTTCACTGCATATTCTTATGCAACGAAAAACGGGAAAGGCTGCAAGACTTATGGTAAAATGATATATAATCCAGCAAAAGCTAACTATGAAGGCATACAATATTACCCCATCGTGAAATTAGGAGGTTAGCAATTTTACGACTCTTAACTTTAGACCCTAATAAATAAAAATTATATGCTGGCATTTGCTACAAGTGTTTCTAAAATTTGCGAACGACATAAGAATAGCTATATAAAAAGAGAGTAAGTTTTCTCCAAATGCAGAAAAGAAGATTAAATGGTGGGGATGGTTACTCATCGGGATTGGATCATTTGCTCCTCTTGCGTCCTGCTATTTTATAGACAAAAAGCTTCACATCAGAGGTATGAATATCAAGTTTGTAATATTCTCCATGTATATACAATTGTCTATGCCTTTGGCTATAATTTATGATTTCCATCATTGCGGAAAACTGATAAAGAAATTATCTATATTTCTAATTTACTTATGATACATCTGCCTTATAATTCTAAATAGTGGGTCCATTAAGATGAATTAAGAGGATACTCTTAACTATATTCAGATGTTTGTACAATCTGTTCTTGCATCAAAATGGAACCTAAAGAAAGCTACTGCATGAAAAATTATTCCAAGATCATCAGTTTATAATCAAGGTTTAGTATTGACTTCAAAAGCTAAAACTCTATTTATACTTCTATATTCACAAATTAGGGAAAGCCAATAGAATACAAAAGCTGCTGATGTACCAGATGAAACGCTTCTATTATTATGTACGATCAGATAGAACGAGAAACATTGCGGTGCATTATTTCACCTTTCAATGCATCTCATCTGCCACAAACAATTTCTCAAGCACAAATAAGCTAGGAGAGGGGGGTTTTGGAGCAGTTTATAAGGTATAACAATATATTAACAATGAGATATTAGATAAAGACTCATGACATGGATGTCTCAGGGTATACTAATTGATGGTCAAGAGATAGCAGTTAAGCGGCTTTCAAGAAGCTCTGGACAAGGAGTCAGGGAATTTAAGAATGAAATCGAACTCATTGCCAAACTTCAACACACTAATCTTGTTAGGCTTCTTGGGTGTTGTATCCAAAAGCAAGAGAAAATTCTTGTATATGAGTACATGCCTAACAGTAGCTTGGACTTATTTCTATTTGGTAAGATCTAATACTCACTAAATTATGCATATGACATTATTAGTCGTTATTTGGTTGGTACTACTTATTTGTTAATAGATCCTAGGAAGAAAAGACAACTAAAATGGAAGAATCGCTTTGTGATCATTGATGGCATTGCTCAAGGAGTTGTATATCTCCATAAGTTTTCGAGGCTGAGAGTAATTCATAGAGATTTAAAAGCAAGTAACATCTTGCTGGATGGCGACCTAAATCCAAAAATATCTGATTTTGGCATGGCTAAGTTATTTGGTATTAATGAGTCTGAAGCAAACACAAGTAGAGTTGTTGGAACACGGTGAGTCCATTACTTTCCTTATATCAATCAAAGTTCCCAACTCTGATTCTTGATTTAATGGAATATGCAGTGGCTATATGTCACCAGAGTATATGATGGAAGGCATTGTTTCAACAAAGACAGATGTCTTCAGTTTTGGTGTTTTTGCTTGAGATTGTAAGCAATAAGATGAATCATGGGAGCTATGATGCGGAACATCCACTCAACCTTCCGGGACTTGTAAGTTAATCCAATTCATATATATATATATATATATATATATATATATATATATATATATATATATATATATATATTTTTATTTGAGACAATACAAGCTTCAACCAAAAATATTGACTTAATGCATTAACTAATATAGGCGTGGGAACTGTGGAACAAAGGGAGAGGTTTGGATTTCATGGATCCAGTATTAGAAGTGTTATGTTTAGTCATTATATTCGCCTAAGTCGTGTCTAGGGAGAGTGTCGATTAGCCTAGTTTCATATAGCTAAGAATAAAGGTCGGTTGGCAATGTCTAAGCCCAACCCGACCCGTAGGACTTGTATAGTCGGTTCCCCCTCATCTCTATAAAAGGAGGTGAGGGGGAACGAACCAAACACGTCATTCTTTCAATAAACTAATCGGAAACGATTAGGGATTTACCTTGTGGGCGTCGCCTTATTTTCTGTTGATTCTGCTTGTGGGTTTGTGACTTCGAGATCGTGTATTCCGCATCTAGATAACCAGGATTGTAGGGATTAAACCCTACAAGTGGTATCAGAGCTTTGGTCTTCGAGTGGCTGGTTTCTAGGATCGATCGAGAAGTAGTGGTTGGTGTTTCTGGTTTGAGAACATCAAAGACGAAGCAGCATCGATCGACATTAAAGGGTTCTTTGATTTTCGGGTTTGAAGATCGAAGGTAGGCTGCCATTTTTTTTCTTGTTTCTGTCGAAGGGGATAGAAAGGAAGAAGACGACTTGGTGGCTGGTTGTGTTAAAGTCAACAAAGGGAAAAAATACTACGAAGGTGTTGATTTCCTTGGGCTATTTTTGGGCCAAGATTAATAATCTTGGACTAATATATTTTTCTAATATAAAGTATATTAGTTTAAGATTATTTTTGTTTTTATTAAAACAAAAAGATTTACTTTGTAGTATTTTTACACAAGGGGGACTTCGTAATTCGTGATTGTGAGGTAAAACGTATCACAAGGTTTAGCGAGTTATCGAAGGGATTTTGTCGGTTTGTGATTGTGAGGTTTTCACAAGGTTTAGCGAATCAACAAAAGGATTAAAGAATGACGGGAGCCAAGTTTGACATCGAAAAATTCGATGGAACTGGTGATTTCGGGTTATGGAGAATCAAGATGCGTGATTTATTAATCCAGAACGGATGTGAAGCAGCTCTCGAGGTTTTCCCCGCGAATATGGAAGCTGAAGAGAAATCTAAGCTTGACAAGAATGCTCACAGTGCCATGATTTTGTGTTTAGGTAACAAGGTCCTGAGAGAGGTTA
This sequence comes from Glebionis coronaria, assembly GCA_025667525.1. NCBI lineage: Eukaryota > Viridiplantae > Streptophyta > Magnoliopsida > Asterales > Asteraceae > Glebionis > Glebionis coronaria. Next base: position 500,381,529 of record CM046877.1, read on the forward strand.
CCGGGGAGACGACTGCAGCAGGGGTTTGGTCAAAGCTCGAGTCTTTGTATATGACAAAGTCATTGGCCAACAAGTTGTACCTGAAGAAGAAGTTGTATACATTCTACATGCCGGCTGGACGAAAGATTTCCGAGCATATAGCTGAGTTCAACAAAATCGTTCTTGATTTAGCAAATATTGAGGTAAAATTCGAGGATGAAGATCTTGCTTTATTGTTACTCACGTCTTTACCAGCATCATACGAACACTTTGTGGATACCTTGCTTTATGGACGGGAAGATTTGACTTTGGAGGACGTGATGGCCACACTAAATTCAAAGGAAATCAAAGAAAGGTTCAAGGCGAAGGGGGATGATGGTGAAGGGTTATATGTGAGGGGAAGAACTGATCACAGGAATTCACATCAGTAAAAGGGAAAGTCAAGATCGAAGTCTCGAGGTGGAAGACTCAAATGCTTTATTTGCCAATCTGAGGAGCACTTGAGAAGAGACTGTCCGAAGAATAATCGGAAGAAGTCAAAAGGTTACGTCAAGAAAGATCGTGTATTCCGCATCTAGATAACCAGGATTGTAGGGATTAAACCCTACAAGTGGTATCAGAGCTCTAGTGGTTCGATTTACGATGATTCTGAGGTGATGATGGTGATGAGTGCAGAAAGACTGCAAGACTGGATCATGGATTCAGGAGGTTCATATCACATGTCACCCAGGTTAGATGTATTTTTTGATTTTCTGGAATGCGATGGGGGCAGCGTACTGTTGGGCGACAACAGGGAGTGCAAGATCAGGGGTATTGGCAAGGTAAAGGTACAACTGAAAGATGGGTCAAGTTTCGTGTTAAACAATGTCAGGTACATTCCTGAATTGATAAGAAACTTGATATCGCTGGGAACTCTTGAAAAAGAGGGATATACCGTAAAATTGCAGTCGGGAAAAATCAAGGTGATTAATGGTTCTAGGGTTATTATATCTGGAACTAGAAGGGAGAACTACGTGTACTCTTTGGATGGCCATGCATTGGCCGGTGAGCTTAATGCTAGTGTTGAAGAAAAAGACAGTCTTGTGCAAGTTTGGCATAAAAGACTGGGACATATCAGTGAGGCGGGACTACACGTGCTAGAAAAGCAGGGTTTGTTTGGCAAGAAGAGTCTAGGTAAGCTCGATTTTTGTGAGAATTGTGTTCTGGGAAAGTCACATCGAGTCCGTTTCGGTGTAGGAAGGCACACTACTCAGGGAGTGATAGACTATGTTCATTCAGACTTATGGGGTCCGTCTCAGGTGGAATCATTAGGAGGTAAGAGGTATTTCTTATCTATAGTTGATGATTATTCCAGGAGGGTATGGGTTTATGTTCTCAGGTTCAAACACGAAGCATTTGAAAAGTTCAAAGAGTGGAAGCAGTTAGTAGAAAATCAGACTGGGAGGACGGTTAAGAAGCTTAGGACGGATAATGGTCTTGAGTTCTGTAACCGGGAGTTTAATCAGCTATGCACTGAGAGTGGGATTGCTAGACATTTGACAGTTGCCGGGACGTCGCAGCAGAATGGGTTAGCAGAACGGATGAACAGAACTCTCATGGACAAGGTACGCTGTTTATTAATACAGTCTGGATTGCCCAAGACCTTCTGGGCGGAAGCGACATGTACGGCCGCATATCTTATAAATAGGTCACCATCGACAGCGATTGAGAAGAAGACACCTATGGAGATGTGGTCGGGACATCCTAGTGATTATGGGATGTTGAGGGTTTTCGGCTGTGTCGCGTATTCACACGTTAAACAAGGGAAGCTCGAGCCGAGAGCGGTAAAATGCGTTCTTTTGGGGTATCCTGAAGGTGTGAAGGGGTACAGACTATATAGGCTTGATAATGAATCGCCTAAAATAGTCACAAGCATGAACGTGGTCTTCAATGAAAGTGTCATGTACAAAGACACGTTGAAGGATACTGGTGCAGGTAAAGATAAGTCTGTTGAGGAATTACAGGTTGAGGTGGAACTGCAGAGGTTAAATAATCATACGCCTGAGGAAGACCAGACAGGTCAGGAAGATCAAACAGGTCAGGAAGATCAGTCAGATCAGGAAGACCATACGGATCAGGAAGATGGCGATGATGAAGATGCAGGGGTTCAAGAAATTGATCATCCACCGGATCTCACAGATTATCAATTGGTTCGGGATAGAAAGCCAAGGACAAGAACGAAACCGGCAAGGTTTCGGGATGAGAGTAATATGGTTGCTTACGCATTCGCTGCAGCAGAGGAAGAAGATACTCATGAACCATTGACATATCAGGAAGCAGTTGCTTGTGAAGACAGCTCTAAGTGGAAAGCTGCTATGAAAGAAGAGATGGATTCTCTGAAGAAGAACAAGACCTGGGTGTTAGTAGATCATCCAGCTGGGCAAAAGCTGGTGAGCTGCAAATGGCTGTACAAAATAAAGGAAGGGATTGAAGGTGTTCAAAAGCCTAGGTACAAGGCAAGGTTGGTGGCTCGTGGATTCACACAAAGAGCAGGTATTGATTACAATGAAGTATTTTCACCGGTAGTTCGACACACATCTATTCGGGTTATACTTGCATTAACTGCGTGTAAAGATTATGAGCTAGAGCAGCTTGATGTAAAGACGGCGTTTTTACATGGAAATCTTGAAGAGGTGATCTACATGAGGCAACCACCGGGATTTGAACAAGGTAACAAGGTATGTTTGTTAAAGAAATCTCTTTATGGTTTGAAGCAGTCACCTAGGCAATGGTACAAGAGGTTCGATGAGTATATGCTGAGCAACGGGTTTAAGCGTAGCAATTACGACAGCTGCGTATATTACAGGAGTTATGCACCAGGGGAGTATATCTATCTATTGTTATATGTAGATGATATGTTGATTGCTTGTAAAAGCAAGACTGAGATCGCGGCTACCAAGTCTTTGCTTAAAAGGGAGTTCGACATGAAAGAGCTCGGGGAAGCAAATAAGATTCTTGGTATGGAGATCTTCAGGGATCAGAGTCGCAAGATTCTGAGGGTGTCACAATCCGGGTACATTTCTAAAGTTTTAAAAAGGTTTAGAATGGACAATGGGAAGTCGGTTCAGACACCATTGAGTGGGCACTTCAAGTTGTCGTTGAAGGATTGCCCGGTTAGGGATTGTGATGTTGAAAGAATGAGTAGGGTGTCGTATGCAAATGCGGTTGGGAGCTTGATGTACTTGATGGTATGCACGAGGCCAGACATAGCGTATGCAGTAAGTGTAGTTAGCAGATATTTGGCGAATCCGGGTAAACTCCATTGGAAAGCAGTGAAGTGGATTATGAAATATTTGCAGGGCACTGTAAACGTGGGTTTGGTGTATGGGACAAATCGTGGTAACCATGTGGACGTAACAGGTTTTGTTGATTCAGACTACGCTAAAGATTCGGATAAAGGTAGGTCTCTCACTGGTTACGCATTTTTAGTACAAGGATGTGTTGTAAGCTGGAAGGCAACGCTACAACATGTGGTGGCTCTTTCAACTATAGAGGCAGAGTATATGGCCCTTACGGAGGCTGTGAAGGAAGCTATTTGGCTAAGGGGACTCTTGGAAGAGTTGGGCGTGAAGCTCAACAATGTTGCAGTTAATTGTGATAATCAGGGCGCGATTCACTTATCGCGGAATCATGTTTTTCATGAAAGGACTAAGCACATCAATGTGCGTTATCACTTTATCAGAGAAGTCTTGGAAGCAAAGACGGTTGAAGTTCTGAAAGTGGGTACTGAACACAATGCTGCGGATGCCTTGACGAAGGTGGTACCTGGACGCAAGTTACAACACTGCTTGGAGTTGTTGAGTGTTGGGATAGGCTAATATATGCCTAAGGTGGAAATTGTTATGTTTAGTCATTATATTCGCCTAAGTCGTGTCTAGGGAGAGTGTCGATTAGCCTAGTTTCCTATAGCTAAGAATAAAGGTCGGTTGGCAATGTCTAAGCCCAACCCGACCCGTAGGACTTGTATAGTCGGTTCCCCCTCATCTCTATAAAAGGAGGTGAGGGGGAACGAACCAAACACGTCATTCTTTCAATAAACTAATCGGAAACGATTAGGGATTTACCTTGTGGGCGTCGCCTTATTTTCTGTCGATTCTGCTTGTGGGTTTGTGACTTCGAGATCGTGTATTCCGCATCTAGATAACCAGGAATGTAGGGATTAAACCCTACAAGAAGACTCGTGTCCTCATATAGAAGTAATGACATGCATTCATGTGGGTCTCTTATGTGTTCAAGATCATGCCATTGACAGACCAAGCATGTCAGAAGTCATTTCTATGCTTACTAATGAAAATATGTATCTACCTGAGCCAAAACAACCAGCATTTTTCATTAAGAGGCGTGACTCTGAGGCAGCAAGACATGACAATTTGGATAAGGTGTCCGTGAATGGGCAATCTATGTCAATTGTAGTGGCAAGATAAAAGGCTGCCATAAATACTAAGTGTAGTATTATTACGTAAACTGTCAGTCTGTCATTGATTCTAAGGCGTTGACTTTATACTTGATTTTATTATTTCAGCTATCTTCAATTGCACCTTTTTATATAATTGTATATTGTATAAGAGTATTAAGTATTTTAAATGTTAGGAAGAAAAGATGAACAGTAATCAGGATGAACCACCACCTCGCTAGGGGGTTTGGCTGAGACCGCGTACATCTATGTCAAAAAAAGGCTTTGGCCTCCCCAGGTAACGTGAAGAGGGATCAAAAACCTCATCCGTTTACCCGTTTATCCATTTGAAAAAATCAGCATGGACTTCAGCTTTGAAGACTTCTTTTATCGAACAAATTTAAATTTTGAGAACTAATAACTAGATTTTAGTTATAAAAAATTTTGTTCTTTGTCGAATGTCTAATCAAATTGATTTCCGGTTCAAAGTGTGACTCAATTGACTTTGGTTAAGAAAAATATTTGTCGTTGTTTGAAAATAAAAAGTGCAAAACTTTAAAGTAAAAAGCAGGGTAAATAAATCTAAACCTAATTGAAAATAAATGACGGGAAATTAAAACGTGACGAGAAATTAAAAGGCAAACTTAAACGTAAATAAGGCAAACTTAAACTTAAACTAAAGGCAAGCTTAAAATAAATCTAAGACAAGTAAACTAAAAGTGCGACTAAGGAAAAAGGAGGGAAAAGTAAAGTTTAAAACTTAAATTATAAAATTAGAAAAAACTAAAAATAACTCATCCGGAATAAATCCTTCATCCGGAATAACACTCTCATTCGGAATAACAAGTTTATCCGGAATAAAACTCTTGATCCGGAATAAACTGCTGGTTCGGAATATTAGCTCACTCGGAATAAAGGCTTTACTCGGAATATTTGTTCATTCGGAAAAAGTGGTTCATTCCGAAAATAAACTTGATTCGGAATAATTTTGGCTCATTCGGAAAAACAGGTGATTCGGAAAAAGTGGTTCATTCGGAATATGAACTTGACTCGGAATATGCCCTTCATCCGGAATAATAACTTTATTCGGAATAATTAAACAAAGGTTTCGTTCGGAATAATTCACTTATCCGGAATATTTGTTGATCCGGAATAAGTTGCTGATGCGGAATAATTAGGAGAAAACTCTTGGTTCGGAATCTGGGGAAACAAAACAGTGCGAAGAACAAGGGAAACAAAAGACGGACGAATCTAAACAAAAACTACCATAATCAACCTAAAGATCAAACCAAAATAAACATAAATGATTAACTAACAATAACCAATTGATCCAAATCAATAAAACTAACAATAATAACCAAAATAATCAAAACCCACTTAATCAAATAAATAAAAATTAAAGAACATAAACATAAAGATTAAGATTAGATCAAAGCAAGAAAGGTAGATAAGAGATTAACAATAAAAGTAAAGATTCAATAAACATAAAAATAAACTTACTTGGAATTAAAGGTGCAAGACAAGGTAATTAAAGTGACAATTTAAGTAAATGACATTAAAATAAATGTGCAAATATGAAAATGGTGGAGAGACTAATTTTGTCAAAATTAGCTAACAACATTAAAAATGAATCTAATCTCCTATTTATAGTGGAGGAGGAGAGGGGTAGGAGGAAGCTTCCTCCTCTCTTTCTTCTTTCTTTCTTTATCGTTTAGTCCTTTGTCTTCTTAATTCTTCTACTTTTTCGACTTTTGTGTCGGGATTACGTTAAACTCGTCTTGTGATTTCTTCATAAATTAGACTTGAGTTCTTCGGCTTTATTAAACTTCCGTCTTTGGACTTTTTCTTCGATAATTCTTCGATAAATCTTTATAATAGGCCTTGGACTTCCGTTCTTTTTACACTCTTGATTTCTTGACTTCGTCTTTTGTCTTTTCCTTCGATAAAAGCCCGTGAAAGCCCGTGTTTTCTTCCCTTTTTACATTTTGATCCTAAAATCACAACACAAACACAAACCACGCATAATTCCGACATTTACGACATAAAATACACGTTATGGTCTTGTTTTCATTATAATTAAGTGGTAAAAGGATGGGTGTTTTCACACCTATCAAGAACCTAGTACAAGTTTCATTGTGCGTCGTCCTTTCTTTGGGAATCTGGAATTTCACTCTGCAAGAAAGATGGTCAATCACAGCAGCAACAGTACAACAACAAGAAGCTAGCCAATAGGTAAGAAAAATATCGCCAATTCTTGATCTTTGATAGCTCAGGGTAAATTTATGACAGGTGTTGATAGAATTCATGGTTTATCACACAACTAATGCACCGGGGTTGTTTCTCTCAGCTCTGTCATACCAAAGGGCTTTATACAGGCATGTTATAATAAGAACTCATTTAAGAGGGTCAATGCAGTCAGTTCTAAAATTTAATCATGAGGAGTTAACATGTGCAGTGAAGTCTGATCAAAGGCCACATCATTAAATAACTCATTTGGAGGCCAAGCAAAGAGATCGACCTACGATAATGTAAGATCAAACTAAAGAAGATTGACCATAGTCTATATATAGATACTAATTACAGCAAAATCTTAGAAAGACCAAAACAGGGAATGACAGGAATTTTAGCTAGAGTTCATGGAGTGGACAATGTGTATTTCTACTACATATGGCCTAAACTAATGATTATATTTAGGAACAAAAGATGAACAGTACAAGATTAGGAGTAACTGAAAAAATCAGAGTCAATGCATACTCCGCTGTGGAAAGAGCCGCTTCTTTCTTGCTTGGCGCATCCATCCATCCATAAAGGAGAGAGTACTCCAGGAAATCTCTAGATACCTCAGTCTCAAACAGCTCATCGGGAGGCAATACCAGCTCCTCAGTTTGGCTCGAAAAAGTCTCACCAAACGCCCATGAGCTTCTAGACTGAGTGATCGTCCCTTACTAAGAAGTAGAGAAGAATTTGAGCCCCATAACCATAAGACAGGTATACCGCCTAGGGTCTAGCCTTGCATGAACCACCACCAAATCGCCTAGTGGTAAGATCCTTGGTCTACTCACAAGAGGTCAAGGGTTCAAACCTTGTTAGGTGTATTAATTTGGAGGGAGCCACATAATGGTCAGAAATGGTCCGGGATTAACCCAGTGAGACACTGAGACTGCGTACATCTGAGTCAAAAAAGGCTTGCCCTCCCCGGGTAACCTGAAGAGGGATCGAAAACCTCATCCGTTTACCCGCTTATCCATTTGAAAAAATCAGCATGGACTTCAGTTTTAAGGTCTTTTTTTTTTCATCGAACACTTCTAAGTTTTGAATACCTAGCTAGTGTGTGTCCTTTCTTTTGGATTCTCGAATTCACTCTGCTAGGAAGATAGTCAACCACAGCAGGTAAGAAAAATATTGCCAGTTCTTGATCAAAGGGTAAAAATATGACAGGTGTTGATAGAAGGTTTGTGGTTTACCACAACTAATGCACCGGGGATGTTTTTCTCAGCTCTGTCATACCAAAACGCTTTATATAGTCATATTATATACTAAGAACTCATTCAAGAGGATCAATGCAGTTGGTTCTGCAATTTATTTAGTAGGAGTTAGCATATGCAATGAAGCTCTGATCAAAGGCCACAGAATTAACTTACTTGAAGGCAAAGCATAGAAACCTACCATTATGTTAGATCAAACCGAAGAAGATTGACCATAGTCAATAGACACTAATTAACGCTAATTCTTAGAAAGAGCAAAACAAGAAAAGGCAGGAATTTTAGCTAGAGGGGGTAAAGGGTTTGTACCAGGTGAATGTATTAAGGAATAATAACAACCGTAAGTACATGAGAAGGTGGCAATGAGCCACCCTTGAAAACCTAACAAAAAACGCTATATATATATATATATATATATATATATATATATATATATGCTTGAAACAAGCATATAGCTAGAGTTCGTGTAGTGAGCAATGTGTCTTTCTACTGCATATGCTCTAAAACGAATGATTATATGGAGGCCAAACTTGAGTTTATGCACAAAGAATCTTTTATATATGGACCTAAAGGTAAAGTAACTAGTAATATAACTCAGATGGGGATGAACCTTCATTTAGGGGGTTGCAACTAAACATTTCACTGATGATGATCAATGACCAAAGACTAACTATCTATTGAAAGTAGAAACGTGGATCCTAGTACTATGTTTAAGAACTAATTAACGACCATTAAATCCCATATCTGTAGAACCCCTCAGCATTCAACAAACTTACAACATCACCAGAAAGAGACTGTCTTTGAAGGAAAGATAAACACAACTATATCTAACCAAATAGCACATAAAATCCACTCATATCAGTGACCGTTTACCATTATCCTGTGACACATACTAGAATATTGACATGACAGTGGATACAGATCGATATTCTCACCAGAAATTAAACTTTTTCACATAAAGTTAAAGTAGCCACAAGGCGTTTTCATATTAACATAACAAAAGTGAGAAGTACTATCATAGAACTTCTATCAATATCCGGACAATAATGATTTGAGACTTTACTGATAAAATGTTCTTATGTCAACCGTACACATGTAGTGATCTTTGCACTAGTTATATTACAAGATCAATGTTCCCTCAACTTGTGTTTACACAAATGTATGTAGCAACATATAATTCAAAACTACCTATCTCTTCGCATGCACTAGTGTTTTCATACGAGCATTCGTCAATTTTATGATAATAATCAACATAATTTCATCTATTCCTTAATCCTTATATATGCCTTATAATGTTGCTTTAATAGTATATATTACCTATATTCATCTATACGACCTACGATTCAAGTGCTATATAATAGGAGCATTGAAAGTGTGTGTACCTAAATAATACCATCTTCGTCTCAAAACGTAGTGTATTGTATTGTTAGTGATTTGTGTTAATATATGTAGTGATAACGTGAGAGGGATTGAGGTTTGAGTGATGGTTGTTACCAATTGAATTCATCTGTGTTTCAGATTAATAGTTTGGGTCATGGCGCCGGTCGTGATTTTGGATTTTGAGTTCCCTTTTTTTGTGTTGTTTAGTAGCACCGCGCGCGATAGATTACGATGAACCGACAAGAATATGCAAACAATATGCTCCCGAACCATTTCTATACCATAAAAATACATTTGAAGAAAAATTAATTAACTAGATATTTATAACAATGAGCGCCTCCTCAAATCAAATAAGAAACTTCTCATAGACCAAACTTGAGGTTGGCCAAAACCCTTTCCTTGTCTTACAAAGCAAGCTAAATAAATACTTTCTAGTTCTAGTCTAATATCCAATCTAATTACAAAGTACACTTACGCCCTTAACTATATTAATGTTGCTCCTGTTATCCTACAGTTTTGTTTAGCAAACTCGTCTCAACAAGGATGGTTCCGATAGTCTAATTTATCGTGACCTTAAAAGATAGTGGGTTCATAAATGGTGAATACGGGTCACATACACTTCAGAAGTTAGTCTCTATTACGCTTTAATAATAATTAGTGGCTCTATACTCAGAAGATAGTTTCTGCCAACCTCGAATCGACACATCCACGGAGCAGAACTTCACATATTATCACTTTGAAGGATAACCTGTAACACCCCACTTAGATAAGTGGACCGTTACGTGTATTTATGGCGTGTCATAAAAGCATAAGGTAAATGTCCTAAAACATTAACAGACCATAAAGGAAATACCAGAATCAAACATCGGCAATCCAAACATAAGCCCAAAACATGAAAAATAAAATACTGAAAGAAGGACTAAACAATGTCCAGATAAGCAGAATAATGTAAGAACTGCACAAAATAAGAAGTCTGGATAGCTTCCATCCAATGCACATACTCTTAGAATCCTAAAAGCGTCCTGGTGTACCCGCCGTTAGAACATGAAAGGAACTACGGCTGAGCATAACGCTCAGTGAACGGATATAAAGCATGATAAGGAATTACTGAAAAGAACAGCTGATTAAATACTGGAACTGTAAGACTGATAAGTAAGTTGCAGCGGAAATATGTGTATAATCTGTAAAGTCTGATTTAAAAATAATCAAGCTGAACTGTTATCTGTTAAATCTGAAAACATGCTTTTACTGTATTTTAATTGCCAAGAGCTTATATAGGTCATGTGCTGTAACAACTGTTGCATGAATACATAGAGGGGTATCCTCGTCATGCTGTAGAGGGGTGACCTCTAAATAACTGTGCTGGGTGGAGGGATCAGCTCCAATGTGAAGGATGTAGAGCACACACCACATTCACCCTGATAACTTGTAACACATATAAGCCTAGGATGCATCCATACGCCCCACTAAACATACATATAAAAATGGCCAAACTGAACATAAGTGGGACGATGCAGGATATCACTCTCCTGCATGTGAGTCACGACACCGGTGCCTCTAGTGCCATGGTTACGGTACCTCCGTAACTAGTACATAAACTGGTCATGCTTGTATATAATGCTCAGGCAATTTATTTAGTTATTATCATGATTACTGATAAGCTTAAACATATACTGGGAAAAACATTTGGCTGTAGACGGGAAATCCTAATCATGCATAAAAGAAAGTCCTTACTGAAGGACGGGAAATCTGTACCTCGTGTCCAGTAACTGACTGAATGGAAGACTGAACGAAAAGCTACTCGGGCTTCACGGAAACTACAAATGATAATAGACACGAATAAGTGATCTGATCTTTATTTAATTTACTGATTTTATTGGCTTCTTATTTATTCATTATATTTCTGGAAGTCTGTACGTATTTTTAACTGATGAATCTGTATTAATAATTATTCCTTAATATATTAATAAACTACTACTAATTACTGTATAACTAAATCTGGCGTTATATTATTACTAAAATAAGTAACTCGTTAAAATATAACGTTTTCTAATTTATAAGGTTTTTCTAAAGTCATATATAATCTATATAATAAAATTATACTTTTTAATTATTTCAAAACTATTTAATTATAATTTAATTTAAAATATAGTTTAAACCTTTACAAAAAAAATTAATTAATAAAAGTATAATATAAAATCTACCTTCTCCTCATTATAATTAAATCGAGCCTACCGAGATACCCCTTTCTCGGTCGCACTAAAATGATTAAACCAAAATATATAAAATCTGACTTTTAAAATTAGCGACAGAAAACTGTCGCTAAAAACTGTCACTAAAAGCTACGTTTTAAAACGGTATAAAACCGTCACATAAACCTGCGACAGAAAACTGTCGCTAATACCTACCCAGCTCTTCCCACTTCTTGTATTCTTAAGTTCCCACTGTTAGTTTTAAAAAAAAGTTCCCACCGTTAGTTAAAATGAAAAGTTCCCACTGCTTGTTCTGTTTTTTTTTTACAACCAAACGCACCCTTATTTTTCAGAAAACAACCAAACACTCTTGTTGGACTGTTGGGGCTGCGAATCAAGGTAAACCCACCACAAACCCATTAAGAGTCGTGGTTGATCCTCACTGTCCACACCGAGACATGTGTCTCGGTTGTTCATCATCCACAGCCCACCGAGAGCTTTCATGCTCTCGGTTTTTCGTGGCCAAAATCAACCTGACTAATTTATGAATACCCTCCATGTTTTATTAAACGAACCCACTGATTTCTGAATACATTCTATATTTCGAGATCAATAACAAAATGAAAACAACACTTACTGAATTCGGGATATGAAAAGGGATTGAGGTTATGAAATTCGATTTACTAGTAAAATCAAACACCCGATCCCCTCATTCTTTGTCTTTTTCTGTCGGCAGCCAAGAACCCTAAATCCTCTTCTTTTTTTTTTTTTTTTTGACTACTGTAATGTGGAAGAGGGGAGTACCCCGTCTTTTTTCTTTTTGCCAAAAGGCCGGCCATTTTCTTTTTCTTTTTTTTTATAAATGGACCAAAGCCCATCATATCATGTTGTATACATTTTGTTTTTTTTTGTTTATGCATTTTATTTGCGTTTTCGTGTTTTAAGAAAAAAAAATCTTGTCATGTATTTGTTTATTTTTCCATGAATAAATAATACTTACGTGATACATATATAGTTAAAATTAATTATTATTCTGAATAATTATTTACGTAACATGTTTAAATAAAACTGGGACTGCGTGAACTTAATACTTGTGGGTTTACAATTATTGTGTACGGGTTCGTATATTAATTCTCGTGATATGTTCTGACAGTTAGTATTTATTTCCTGAATAATTAATAATCGCGTACTACTCGAATTACTTCTGTCATTTATTATCTGAAATAAATAGTTACGCAACGTTTTATTTAAATCTATGACTGTACGTAACTAATGTTCGTGGACTTTTAAGGCGGGTTTTACAATTCTTCCCCTCTAAAAAAAATAATTCGTCCTCGAATTAAGGATTCGATAATACTGTGGTTTTACAATTCTTCCCCTCTAAAAAGGAGAAATTCGTCCTCGAATTAAAGGTAATAAGCTGATGAAGTTATAAGAACTGAAAGAACATATAAGCTGAAAGGACATGAAAGCTGAAGAGGCATAAGAGCTGAAAGATCATTCGTCCCTGATTTAGAACATAATGTTGCTGAAAGGGTATAAACATGGCATAACTGAACTGAATATGCAACGTGACATGACTGAAAGAACTTAACTGGATTTATTGAAGGAAAAGGATGAGAGGTCCGGATGGACTCCTCCGTTCCGGGTGGACTTCAGCTCGAAACGACTCCTTCAAAGGTCTAAACACAATGAAAAATCTTGGTCTTGATGACCCTGACCTGATGAATACTGAATAGTTCCTGGTTCCATTCTTAAGATGAATTTCCTGAATCTGATAGAATGAACAAGCTATAGCATGTGGATACATGAAACGGTACGTACAATCCTGAAAAGATAACATTTATATCTCTGAGCAAGATGTTGAAAACGTATAGGGACGAACTACGTGAACAATTGTGAACGTGCTACGTGAGCAATTGTGAACGTAGTTCGTGATCATTTGATGAACACTGGCATGGAATATGCCGTGAACGTGATACTAGACATATCATGAACGTATGCTGACTAAGAAAGGAATGCTAACTGATACGGCCTAAGACTGAAACATCTGCCTGAGTATGGAAAACGGTGCTAAACTTGAGTCTGATTTCTTAAGATTTCTATAACCGTATTCAGTAATCTGTGAAACATGCATTACGGAATGGAACACGGACTTGAACGTGAACAATGTTATGAACGCTAACGTGAGCTTAAATCATGAGATAGCACAAGACATGAACTGAAACAACATCATACTACGAATGACACGTAATCATGGAAGTGAAAATAAACATGAGCGTAAAGTGGACGTAAACATACACGTGATCGTGAACAGGAATTCTGTTTGATATGATGGTCGATGGAATGCCTTGAATTCGTACGATTTACTGCTGAATTTCAAAATTTTCTGCAGATCTGCTACTCCGTGATCCTTTCGAATGAAAGAAACGCGCAGGCTGATTACATGGTTGACGATAACTTAGATAGTATCATACTTTCTCGAAGCCTGTGGTAGCTAATAACAATTTCATGGAATTTCGTCTCAATTCTGTTCAGAAATTTCTAAGGGTTGTAGTAACTCACTAACATGACGGCGTTCTATCTTGAACCTGCAGTAGGTCAGGCATCTAGATAGATGCATTAATGTGTGATGCGGATTCTATTAAAGTTTTGTCTGGGATTATGGAACATTCTGGTGGAAATCTGGTTGAATAGTCATAAAACATTTTTAGTGAGAACTATCGGCAATTTCTGCGGTAGTAGTCAATTGAGTTCTAGAAGATTGTACTTCGTTCACAGGCGTCAGTCGGGACCATCAGGTGATGGCCTTCACCTGCGCAGGATTGTCTGAAATTTTCTGTGGATTTGCTATTAGCTAATCCGGTGGTCTAGGTGGGTGGTGGAAGGTGGTGGAAGCCATTGTTGATTTGAGAGAGAAAGGTTGAATGTGTGAAAATAGAAAATGTATTAAAATAAGAAAGAAACACAAGCAACACCCCTCCTTGGAAGCCTAGGAGGGGTATATATAGTCACACACGTTACTTAAACTATACAATGTTCCTAGTCAAGTCTAAGCGTGTGTGACTATGATAACTAATGGGAATTCTTAAATGTCGTCACATAAAGTGAATTTCCAACAATCTTCCCCCGTGGGACGACGTGTAGAATTCCTTACAATATTTTTCCTAACAAGTACATAATGATCAAGAACAAGAGCTTTCATGAAGCGTCCAATGCTGATGATGTCTTCTGAGGCCTTTGACTTCAAAACGACTCATCTTTAAAGTAACTTGTAGTAGAAATACTGTAACGGCACGAGCTAAGTAACCCATACACTTCTGGTTAAGGAGAAGCTTCTGAATTAACTTCCCCCTAATTCATGCCACATAACCTTGATGTAGAAGCTTTTAAATAGCTTCCCCCATAATCCGACAATCCTCGTAAGCAACTTCAAAGCTTTCAATAAAGCTTAGAATGATTAAGCGCACAGCGGAATCTAACAAGCAAATCCCATCATATAACATGATAACGTTGCTAAGAGGGATTGAAAGTAAGGGGTACACCAAGTAGATCAACAACTTTTCTTCTCACACTTGAATAATTCTTCTGAATTTTTCTTCCCCCTGAGAGTTCAAGTTATGCGTACCAGAAAGAATCAAGACACTTCTTCCTCCACATAGTTGAAGAAAGTAAATCAATCCCAATTATGAAGCTCAAATACTGAAGTAGACACTTTATCCCATTCATGAAGTTGACATCATAACACCAGAGTCAGTTAAGTCCCGGAAATGCACATATCTTCTTCTGGAGATGCACTAGAGTTAATTAAGTCTCGGGAGTGCATATAGGATAATGATGATGTATAATTGCAACAACCAAACAATTAAGCATCGAATCAGTAGTGTACCGTTTAGAGATTGGTAACGCCACGAGTTAAAACACTGATTTTCTCTGCGGCTATGACAAATGTCATCCCGGAATGTCTTCAAATCAAAAGAAGGTATGAAGTTCATCACGTGTACTCGTTGTGCGTTCAATGTGTCTTCTTCTTCCCCCTTGATGGTTTCGAAACTCGGAACCATCAATAAATCGTACGCAAATGTACCTGAAAACTCGTGAGAATAATAAATAAGCTGAAGTATATATTTTGTGAGAATCAGCTGTTGATCAAAAATCTCTACTCATGAACTCTCCACGGCTATCTTTACCAACCCACTTGAAAGCAATTTGAAGTGATCACTGATAGAATGAACCAGATACATCAAACATGAAACTGAATAAGAATCCCTCGATCTTGTGACTTAAGCTTGCACAATTGTTGAATGAAGAACGGTGGAGAAATCTCTAAGTACTCAATGCATCACTGAAGAAGTCTATAAGCACAACACCTCTTGAAATTATCCACGTCGACTAAGCGCGTGACACTGAGTACAACAATGTAACCCCTTTAAGTGATAGTTATCCGAGTCATCAACCATCCACCCCAACCCAGAAACCAGATAAACAAGTCTTCATTCTAAGAATAAGCACGAGCAAGTTATCTCTCAAAGATAAAATAAATACAGCCTTCGAAAAATCCGTCTTCAACTTCACATAATTAATACCCGATCCAAAAAAAATCCGTAGTCACTAAAAATATACCCATTTTTCTTCGTCTCGTCAAATTAAATTTTATTTTCAACTTTGTCACGTCTTTTTGTCTCGTCACTTTGTCACGAATACGATCGATGGCTTAAAAATTTCTAGTAAAATTACATAGCTAGTAAAATTACTTTGTAAAATTTCACAAGCCATCATTTTTTGCAACAAATTTGTTAAATGACACAACAAGTAGCCCATACTTGAGTAGTTCATCCAGCCCAAATCTAAATAATGCATCCGATCCACTGTTAAATAGGACTGACCCATCTCAAAGCATCTCAAATGTTTTAAAAAAACAAAACGCAGCCTAACATGCACAAATGAGACCTCGTCCAGCTATTTGCAAATGAAAATTGGATATAAAGGCCCATCCTAATCCAATACCCTAGAAAGTGGATAAACAGAGATATAAATTACAACAACCTAATCTTTAGGTCACGTAATCCCTAATCTCATATCAAACACTCCGCCTCTCTCACACATAGAAACCCCCGTCACACCATAATTATCTAATCTCACCATATCATCTCCACCTCACAGACCCAATCTTATAATCATCTCACAGCAAAATCACTAAATAAAATAAACATCACCACATCTCATCTATATTCCTCTATCTCAGTCAATCAAAGGCACCAATCATAACGATTGATAAACCATATCAGTTGATAGCAGATAGACCCCATCATTTCTAGTTATCGATTACCAGATAACCCAAATAAATGAGTTTAAACCCCATTTGAACTTTTCTATTCGAGCCATAGAATGAAGAGAAGGTTAAGACTTCAAGATCCATGAAGGGTCTCGAGTAAGGTTGTAATGATTGCATGTGGGTTTCTCATAAATCGAAACAAAGAACAGATAATAACAAAATTGTTATTAATCTTTCTTGATTCTCGAATATAAATAACAGATTATGTTGATTTCGGATTGCATGTCGGTTTAGTTTTAATCGAAGAAAAGAAATGATTATAACACACTTGTTATAAATCATTCTTGATAATTCGAATATAAAATATGGATGAAACCATACACAATTAGATCAATGATGATATTTAATTTCGTGACTTTAGATCTTATAAAGATCTCATATGGTCAAAAACGAAAACGAATCTGAGATCCTTTAATCTGTTAAGTTCGAGTCTAGAAACGATGGGGATTTAGGTGACGATGGGATAGGTTAGTTATGAGGGAGTTGATTGGGAGTTAAAAGGTGGAGTGTTAAGTCGGTACTGGTCTCGGGTTATATTGAAACAACATGGTTACTGGTTTAGTCTTGGTCTTGGTCAAAAGATGAGTAGTTAAAAAACGAATTGAGGAAAACCAAAGGAACTAGTGTGGACACTAAGTTTGAAAAACCATCAATCTTGGGGAAACCGCCTCAAATACAGTCCGTTAGACAACCGACTGCATTCAGATCCGAGCGACCACAATCCTCGAGATCGCGGTTTGCCTCCCAAGTTGATATGGCTCATGTTTCTAGACCAGTCATTCCACCAACTAGGGCCAATGTGACTAACACAGCTTTTGCTAGACCTAATCACATGGTTGCATCTAGTCTCCCTAGACATAATCCAAAGAACACGTCTCGAACTAGTTCAAATGACGTTAGCCATACATTTGGTCTTAGGGAAACTAAGCAAAAGACACAAGTAAGAGATAGAAATTTCAAACCTAGTCAGATGCCTTCTAGTTTACCCAACACTGCTAACCGTAGCATGTCACATCCTAGGAGCATCAATCAATCATCTAGGAATTCTAGATCTTACTCGGACATTAAATATGCTACTTGTAAAACATGTAGGAAATGTGTATTTAAAGCCAATCATGATTCCTGTATCACAAAATTACTTAATGAGGTGAACTCCCGTGCTGACTTAAATCCCAGTGGGTAGCTAAAATCAAACCCGTTGGTAACATGTGGCACCCCACTGGTAGAACTTTCACTCTTGTAGGAAACGAGTGCCCTTTAACTAGGATAGTCTCCGATTCTACTAAGATTACTAGGGAGGAAATTGAAAAGGAGGATACATCATTTAAACCTGGCTCTGATACCAATTGTGGATTTGCTATTAGCTAATCCGGTGGTCTAGGTGGGTGGTGGAAGGTGGTGGAAGCCATTGTTGATTTGAGAGAGAAAGGTTGAATGTGTGAAAATAGAAAATGTATTAAAATAAGAAAGAAACACAAGCAACACCCCTCCTTGGAAGCCTAGGAGGGGTATATATAGTCACACACGCTACTTAAACTATACAATGTTCCTAGTCAAGTCTAAGCGTGTGTGACTATGATAACTAATGGGAATTCTTAAATGTCGTCACATAAAGTGAATTTCTAATATTTTCTTTCTGTTGAAATGTGGTGGCTCAGAAATGCCACTTTTTTCGAGTGAGATTTATATCTGGAAAGTTGTGTATAAAAAAATAACTCCTATTGAAGATTCGGTACAATTGTGAGAAGATGAGTCTCGTGTTCTTCTCTAGTATTAGGCATATCAGAATGTGATCAATGAATATACTGATGATATTACATGAGAGTCATAAAAAAAATTTTATTCATAATTTCATAATCTAACTGGAACGTTAGGGAGCTCAGAAGTATAAAATCAAAATTTTTAGAGAGACTGTAATATGTGCAACAGCAGTCTGGAAACGTCATATTCTTTCTCTCACCACTGATGGTAGCATGATCGGAAATTTGTTCTGGAAAATGTTTAAGACATCATACCAGGTCAGATAAACCTGCTATTTATGGAATGAACATTGATTAAGAATGGTGATCTGGTAAAAAAATTTAGTGGTCGATACATGATCTCATGATACCGGCCTTCTTCCTGATAGACATAAACGGTGCACTTCCTGGTGGTGCGTTAGGGCGAATAAAGCCTCGTTCCGGTAACTATTGCAGCAAATGCTGCAACTCTTTAACTTAGCTTAAGCCTTGCAATAAAGAGTTTGAAGACAGGTTCCGTTCTTGAGACAAGATCGATGTTAAATTATGTCTCGTAGTTAGGAAGGAATTTCTGGAATGACATCTGGAAATTTTAGTATAATCCGTTGATCATAGATTTAAGGAATTTTAGAATTCGTATCATGAATGGTGACCAGAAGTCTTCGCAACTAAAAGATAATAATTCACGTGCTCGTAAAGCTGGAACAATTGTACTGATTTTTCTGGCAGGAGTAAAATGAATATATTCAGGGTTGGTAAGACGGATCTCGTCGTTAACTGACAATAAAACTTTAATAAATATGGTGATACTGTTGAGTCCTTTCTGGCTGAGAGGCAGGTGACCACCTGATTTAAGATAAAGCTGACATAGGAATACATGAAGTAAACATGGCGACTATTAACTGAATGTGTTCCTCTGTAACCTCACAGAGTGAATACCGCGTGTTTAACCTGAATAATACTCCAGTGGTGGTGACTGAATTTTTCAAATGATTTAATTTATGCGTGGCATAATAAAGCGAGTGTATCCCCCTTGGAGGGTGCCCTGAATCATTGAGGTTCTGGTTTAGAAACATACGGAGTTATGAGTTCTGACTCGTATTTTGAGAAAAGATTCGTATGACGTTTATAATGAATGGTGTCCTGATATGTGTCTTCCGAAATGATACATGAGACCTATGTCTTGACTGATGTCTTGACATGTGTTTTAGTGGATGAATCTGGACAAGGCTGAAAATTTTTGGTAACTGCTAGGATTGGGGAACCGGTTAGACTACTGACCTCTTGTATTTCTTGTCACGTCCGTGCTGGAGTTTCGATGGTTACTGGCTGATTAACTATAAGTACGATGGTTGTCACTACTGCTTTGTCTGTCACTTTCATGTAACTATTTTGTTGAGTGGTCGGCTGGTTCCGATTCCCACTCTTCTGAATAACGGTTAGCTGGGTGAAATGTGACATCTAGCTGAGGAGGTAAAAGTATGGAATGGAATGGTAGTGTCTGATAGTTGGAATTTATTCTCGTCAGACATTTCAAATTTATATTTTTTGTCTTTGTTCTGCAGAGTCTTCATCGTATAAACGGCATCAGCATCTTGAGAAATCTCCAAAGTATCAGCAGCATCAGCATTTGTGAAGTCTTCAAAGTGTCAGCGGCATCAGTATCTAGCAAAATATTCGACTCACGAGCAGTATCAGCACCTGGTAGAATATCGACAAGTGGAAACGCCGGAGATGATTGAGGATCGATTAGCAATATCCATGGGGTAGGGTACCTGGGGTACACCTAGACTACTGTACATGAAGTACAGAATGAATACTGCACATGGAGCATATCTGAGACACTGTACGTGGAGTACACATGCAATACTATACATGGAGTATCACTGAGACACTGTACATGTGATACATATGGAATACTGTACATGACGCTGGTGGAAATTTTATGGGATGATCGATACTGGTGTTAATTGTCTGACGTGATCAAAGAATAAATTGATTTAAACGGTAGTAAACTGAACTGAAACGAGTAACATGATAGCCTGTAATTCCTGCGCAGACTTAATGCTGGTTGTACGGAGGCTGAAAAGTATGATTAACCGGAGTTTCATCAATGTTCAATATGAAGACATGATTGATGAAGGCCAGAACATGATTTATCATGAAATATGGTTTTACTGTAACCCTTCTGTATCTTAGCATGAAAACATCATCACTATGCTGAAAGCATAATCCTTGTAAGGAGACATGAAACTAAATCAGCGTGGAAACAACATTAACTTGAGATTGTGAAAACTGGACTGTCACAAAGAGCATAAGAGTATGATCAACTGGGGTTTAACAACGACTGATATGGATGGCTACGGTGCAACCCATGGAATTCAAAGATGAAAACATGTGACTAGGCATGGGCGATTCTGGTTCGATCCATACTTATCAAAATTTTCTAAGAATTGTCATACATAGAAATTTTACGATGTGGGACTAAATATGGATGATTGTAGTCCAATCCATACTTGTCGAAATTTTATGTAATGTCCTGGTATGACAAAGGTGAACAAATGTGGATCGGTTCATAAGAAATCATTCGACTGAATTGTATGAAAATTTGACCTGAAAAATGGTGAACATTTTTGGCTGATTCACCCAGTAATATTTGACTGGAAACATGAATCTGACATGAGTAAGGGTAAACGCATATGGTCAGTTCATCTATACCAAAAATCTGAACGACAAGGGTGAACGCCTATGGGTCGGTTCACCAAACAAAATTCGAATGAAAAACACATGCGACTAAATATGGCCAGTCCTGTACCAACCTTTTACTTAGTCAAAACTTTAAGAAAACTGACTCATAAATGAAGAAAACTGACTGAACAATCCATGAGGAACATGAAAGATAACAACGCCAAAATCTGGGAGTTCCTGGTGACTACCCACTAGTCACAGGTCAAGTTTTAGAGCCTACAGGTCGAACCTTGCGCTCTGATACCATAATTGTAACACCCCACTTGGATAAGTGGACCGTTACGTGTATTTATGGCGTGTCATCAAAGCATAAGGTAAATTTCCTAAAACATTAACTGACCATAAAGGAAATACCGGAATCAAACATCGGCAATCCAAACATAAGCCCAAAACATGAAAAATAAAATACTGAAAGAAGGACTAAACAATGTCCAGATAAGCAGAATAATGTAAGAACTGCACAAAATAAGAAGTCTGGATAGCTTCCATCCAATGCACATACTCTTAGAATCCTAAAAGCGTCATGGTGTACCTGCCGTTAGAACATGAAAGGAACTACGGCTGAGCATAACGCTCAGTGAACGGATATAAAGCATGATAAGGAATTACTGAAAAGAACAACTGATAAAATACTAGAGCTGTAAGACTGATAAGTAAGTTGCAGCGGAAATCTGTGTATAATCTGTAAAGTCTGATTTATAAATAATCAAGCTGAACTGTTATCTGTTAAATCTGAAAACATGCTTTTACTGTATTTTAATTGCAAAGAGCTTATATAGGTCATGTGCTGTAACAACTGTTGCATGAATACATAGAGGGGTGTCCTCGTCATGCTGTAGAGGGGTGACCTCTAAATAACTGTGCTGGGTGGAGGGATCAGCTCCAATGTGAAGGATGTAGAGCACACACCACATTCACCCTGATAACTTGTAACACATATAAGCCTAGGATGCATCCATACGCCCCACTAAACATACATATAAAAATGGCCAAACTGAACATGAGTGGGACGATGCAGGATATCACTCTACTGCATGTGAGTCACGACACCGGTGCCTCTAGTGCCATGGTTACGGTACCTCCGTAACTAGTACATAAACTGGTCATGCTTGTATATAATGCTCAGGCAATTTATTTAGTTATTATCATGATTACTGATAAGCTTAAACATATACTGGGAAAAACATTTGGCTGTAGACGGGAAATCCTAATCATGCATAAAAGAAAGTCCTTACTGAAGGACGGGAAATCCGTACCTCGTGTCCAGTAACTGACTGAATGGAAGACTGAACGAAAAGCTACTCGGGCTTCACGGAAGCTACAAATGATAATAGACACGAATAAGTGATCTGATCTTTATTTAATTTACTGATTTTATTGGCTTCTTATTTATTCATTATATTTCTGGAAGTCTGTACGTATTTTTAACTGATGAATCTGTATTAATAATTATTCCTTAATATATTAATAAACTACTACTAATTACTGTATAACTAAATCTGGCGTTATATTATTACTAAAATAAGTAACTCGTTAAAATATAACGTTTTCTAATTTATAAGGTTTTTCTAAAGTCATATATAATCTATATAATAAAATTATACTTTTTAATTATTTCAAAACTATTTAATTATAATTTAATTTAAAATATAGTTTAAACCTTTACAAAAAAAATTAATTAATAAAAGTATAATATAAAATCTACCTTTTCCTCATTATAATTAAATCGAGACTACCGAGATACCCCTTTCTCGGTCGCACTAAAATGATTAAACCAAAATATATAAAATCTGACTTTTAAAATTAGCGACAGAAAACTGTCGCTAAAAACTGTCACTAAAAGCTACGTTTTAAAACGGTATAAAACTGTCACATAAACCTGCGACAGAAAACTGTCGCTAATACCTACCCAACTCTTCCCACTTCTTGTATTCTTAAGTTCCCACTGTTAGTTTTAAAAAAAAGTTCCCAACGTTAGTTAAAATAAAAAGTTCCCACTGCTTGTTCTGTTTTTTTTTTACAACCAAACGCACCCTTATTTTTCAGAAAACAACCAAACACTCTTGTTGGACTGTTGGGGCTGCGAATCAAGGTAAACCCACCACAAACCCATTAAGGGTCGTGGTTGATCCTCACTGTCCACACCGAGACATGTGTCTCGGTTGTTCATCATCCACAGCCCACCGAGAGCTTTCATGCTCTCGGTTTTTCGTGGCCAAAATCAACCTGACTGATTTATGAATACCCTCCATGTTTTATTAAACGAACCCACTGATTTCTGAATACATTCTATATTTCGAGATCAACAAAAAAATGAAAACAACACTTACTGAATTCGGGATATGAAAAGGGATTGAGGTTATGAAATTCGATTTACTAGTAAAATCAAACACCCGATCCCCTCATTCTTTGTCTTTTTCTGTCGGCAGCCAAGAACCCTAAATCCTCTTCTTTCTTTTTCTTTTTTTTTTGACTACTGTAATATGGAAGAGGGGAGTACCCCGTCTTTTTTCTTTTTGCCAAAAGGCCGGCCATTTTCTTTTTCTTTTTTTTATAAATGGACCAAAGCCCATCATACCATGTTGTATACATTTTGTTTTTTTTTGTTTATGCATTTTATTTGCGTTTTCGTGTTTTAAGAAAAAAAAATCTTGTCATGTATTTGTTTATTTTTCCATGAATAAATAATACTTACGTGATACATATATAGTTAAAATTAATTATTATTCTGAATAATTATTTACGTAACATGTTTAAATAAAATTGGGACTGCGTGAACTTAATACTTGTGGGTTTACAATTATTGTGTACGGGTTCGTATATTAATTCTCGTGATATGTTCTGACAGTTAGTATTTATTTCCTGAATAATTAATAATCGCGTACTACTCGAATTACTTCTGTCATTTATTATCTGAAATAAATAGTTACGCAACATTTTATTTAAATCTATGACTGTACGTAACTAATGTTCGTAGATTTTTAAGGCGGGTTTTACATAACCCTAACGAAAAACTCGAACATGAGATCTCTCACATGTGATAACAAACTTTTAAAGGACACCGTTGGTGGGTTTTTTATAGTGTTAGCATGATAGTTGATTTTTCTCGGATTAGATATTTTTTACCGTGATTGATGCTTATGTATTTCTTGGAATCGGACAAGGATGCTTTTATTTTTATTGTTAACTTTGTATAATGTTATCTCTTTTGACAAATCTTCATCATTCATAGCTAGTTTCATACAACTTACAAGTACCACAATGCCCCGTAACTTGATCATCCATTCTTCTAGAAAAACATTGATGCGACTTGATCGATCGATAATCTTTTCTTTTACATGTCCCACGTCCGTTGAGTGTTGCACACCATTTATCTTCCTAAAAATGGGTGATACGTAGCTTTAAGTTGGACCACTTAAATATTACGTCTATATATAGCTCTAATAAATACATCAAAGATTATAACGACAGGTGTGTCTTGTAACATGACAATTTCTCACAGTTGGCGTACTGAACATTTGTTCTACCGAAATATATATTGTTTTCACACAAGAAAAGGAAGGAAAAAAAAAACAAAATCAATAGTTAAAACCATGAGCGACTCAAGTGCCGATAATTGACGATCTTGTATGACGACGAACGACCACTTGCAAAATAACATATGCTCTAAATGTGTCAACCGTGGTCCGTGGCGATCGACATTTGCTAAATGTTTTCACGATTACAGCAATTCCGTTTTGGTATTTAATTATGCTTGAACTCACAATATGTTATCCTTAAACATAACTATATAACAGATACTGCTTAACTAATAATGTCAATGACCTACTTTCTATTTTAAATTTAGGTACAGCATGCAGGTATTATGGCTCTTGATGTCATTATGGCTGTTGATGAGTCGGTGCCAAAAGTTGGGAAGCTACAAATAAATAATCATCAATTCACGGGTCCCTTCGGCAATGTCGTTTATAGACACAATAATTCAACAGCGTGTGTAGACATTCATTTTACGCATCAATCATATTCTATTAACCAGACAATTCATGATTATTGTATAAGAGACAAGATAAGATATTTATCATGATTATTCCGATTAACCGTTAACGTGTGTTTAGTTGACAGTACGAACATATGTCAGTTGTCTTGGTAAGAACATATATCTTCATCATTTCATGAGTTCAGATCATGTTCATGTGTCACTTTTGAGATTGTGTTACGTCATTTACCACTTTCGTTTTTTGGATTAAAAGGCCACAAAAGGGTTAATTTCCCTTTACAAATATGTGCATACTACTGTTAGTGCTGAAGAAGAATTGTGGTGTATATAATCTATTCATGAACAAACTTTATATAAAGTAATAAAAGAAATAATCTGTTACTAGTATATATTATGTCATTTATTAACAAAGAAAAATAACCTCCAAATTGGAACTTTCTATAACAAAATATGACTTTCAAGTGAATCAAAGAAAGAAAAGACCGCAAAACATTTTCCTCCACACTTTTATTCCTATATATAGCATCCATATTATTCTTTCTTTCTCATATCATCTTTCCAAAACACACTAAAAACCACACACATATAGTTATGGGCTCGGTTAGCAGAGAAATAGTTCACGACGTACCACCATACATACGAGTCTACAAAGACGGAACTATTGAACGTCTCGTAGGAACCGAAACCACTCCACCTGGACACGATCCCATAAACTGTGTCACCTCAAAAGACATAACCATAACAACACCTAAAACCACCATTTCAGCTAGAATTTATCGTCCAACAAGCACTAAAGCCAATGAAAAACTCCCACTTGTTATATACTTTCATGGTGGAGCATTTGTCATTGCATCACCTGCAGAACCAAAGTACCATGCATCCGTTAGTAAACTTGTTGCAGAATCACATGTGATTGGATTGTCTGTTGATTACAGGTTAGCACCAGAGAATCCTCTTCCTACTGCTTTTGAAGATGCTTTTGAAGCCCTTAGATGGGTCTCTGATCATGCTCCTGGAGGACCTGAAGGGTTCAGGTCCGAGGAGTGGATCAGAGACCATGTGGACTTTGGAAAAATATTTATTGCTGGAGACTCTGCTGGTGCGACTATAGCGCACCATCTGGCTCTCCAGGCTAGTAAGTCTGGGTCAGAACTTAAATCTAAAATATCGGGTATTATATTAATAAACCCGTATTTTTGGGGTAAGGACCCAATTGGGTCCGAAAAAACAAATAGTTTTCTAAAGAGTATGGTCGATAAATGGTGGGAATTTGTGTGTCCATCGGATTCGGATCTCGGGTTAGATCACCCGTTGATTAACCCGTTTGTCGACGGGGCTCCGGATTTGTCGGGTTTGGGTTGTGGGCGAGTTTTGGTGACCGTTTCGGAAAAGGATATACTGAAAGATAGAGGGTGGGTTTATTATGAAAAGCTGGTTAAGAGTAAATATGAAGGCAAAGTTGAGATGTATGAAGTTGAAGGTGAAGATCATGTTTTTCATATATTTGATTCTAATACAGAAAAAGCCCTTAATTTGATGAAAAGAATAGGTACTTTTATAAATGAAAAATAGTTTGATATGTTAAGAATTATTATCAATTCTGTAATTGGTTTGGCATGTCTATTGATGTAATGGTGACTTGTATCTCATGGAATAATAATTTGGTTGTTGTTTTGTAACTCGAAAAGGCATGGTTGTTCCCTTTTCGTGTTGTTGTTTTTTTACTAAAAACTCAACTAAAATTTACTTCTATTTGACTAAGTAAACCAGTTCTTGTTTGCTTTAGTTTATTTATAGCATGCATGGTAAAAGATGATCTAATGAATAAGAATTAAAAATTTGAGCACTGTCAGCAATTACAATTATTAAAACAACACAATGTTTTAAAACCCGGTTTTTTAGTTGACCCGGTCGAGTGACCGGTTTACCGGGTCACCGGTTCAACCGGTTCAACCGCCGGGTCAAACCGATTTTATACCTAAAATAGAATTATCATTGCTTAACATGTGCACAAAGAAAAAATTATTAAAACGCCTTCATTTTATAAGATAAAAAGATATAGTCAAACCAAAAGTGTACTAAGCGTACTAGCCCAATATATAAAAAAGTATATACACTGTTTCATACAGTAAATCAGAAGTGGGTCATGTCATGTCACACTATTACCACATGTCTGTAGCTTATTTCATTGTCTCCCTAGAACAAAAAATTTCATTATTACTGTACTTTTTTTTATACCTTCATTGTTTAACCCAAACGAAATGACACAAAACCCAAATCCTTTCGACTACACACACCTGCCAGTCTATCATCATATTCAGTGACTACCGTTGAAGCATATTGCTCTGCGTTGCCATACATGAATCTGAAGCCATAGTTGATCGATCTCTAACATGATTAGTAGGTGTATGGTTCAGTTACATAACCTACATGGTTGATCAATCCCGTTGAAGCATATTGCTCTACGTTACATCATCCATCTACATGGTTCTTCTTCTTTTCTTTCATATGGATTGAACCGTCCGGTTCCGGTTCGACGGTTCGAACCGGGTCGACCAAAACTCGGCGGTTCAATCCGGTTTGAACTGTATCAAAAACTCGGCTTACGACGGACCGGCCAACACTCCGGTTTACGGTTTAACCGGTTCGACCGGCCGGTTCGAACCGGGTTTTAAAACACTGAAACAACATTCTTGATCATTAAAAAAGTCAAATTTTTGTCGAAGCACTAATTTATTAAAACGAAAGAGCAGAATTAAAGCAAGAATCTTCTACCAACCACATGTCGACTTCCTAAGCACGAAGCGAAAAGAAAAAGATGCTAATTATTGTAATTTATATTTTCAATTGAGTATACTTAAAGACTAAATATATGCTTGTTTATTAATATAGTATTTGATCTACCAACATATTTTGTTCTCTTTCTCTTTTTTATCAGTTGCCAAGAAAGAATTGAAAAAAACTTCATGCACTATATTACTAAAACTAATCCTTTAAGCTATGCACATCAGAGAACAGGGTTTAACTTTCAATCTTTCAATCACTTTAGCCTTTTTTTTCTTATGATTTATTGATAATTTATTTTCATATAAAACAACCATGTTAGATTTTTTTTAATTAAAATTCATTAAAAATAAAACAATACAATAATTAAAATAAAAACATAAAAAAAAAAAAAATAATGTATGACCATTTTTTCCAACGATTCCTTTAAACATGATCGCATGCTCGATTTTTTCTGATGCAGGGTGTATTCGATCTCTAACTTCTTTAGTTTAATCGTCGATTCTTCGGTAAACATGTGAAATCATATGTTCACTAGTTCTAATAGATTGAGGGGTTCGTAGTCTATCTTTTTCATATTATGTTTTACTATTTGTTTCCTTATTTCTAGATGATCATTGTCTTTCTCTCCAAAACAATATCAGGCTATAAATTTACGTATTAGGTTTAGGTTTAAACAGATTATGAGTTTATAGAAAAAAACAAGTGTTGTTTTCTCTTGAAGTCCCGGTTTGGCATCCTTTTGAGGGTTTATCGAATTCTTTTGTTCATTGTTCTTGTGTGATTTCTTTTATTCACAATGGTCCCGCCATCATTTGGTATCATAGCCAAATGATGCATGGTGCTCCTTCACATGCTTAAAGAGGTCTTCATTCTCTACAGCACGTGCTCTTTGCTGGTTAGTTGAATCGTTGCATCGTCTGACGAATCTACAAGCCACATAACCAAATAGTTGCTCACGTCCACAAAATTGTGAGATCAATAGGCCATTGTATAAAAAACTTTAGCAAAAAAAGAAAAAAACAGAAACTTTGAACAGGTATAAATCTCTGTCAAAAAACTCTAGTCATAGATCCGAACTGTGAGATTGTAGATCTATGTGTCCTGGAAACCTTGCCAAAAATCATAGAGATCCAACGGTTAACGAATGTGTGACGTCATTTTTCTCGCTGTTGCGCAGAAAATGATGAAAGGAAACAAAAAATTTTGTTCCTCGCGATAAGGCTTTAATAATCTGTGTGATTTCTTCTCCAACCTAGGCTCTGATACTAAATGATGGCGGACCCGTTGTGAATGCAAGAAACCACACAAGAATAATGAACAAAGAAATTCTATAAACTCTCAAAAGGTCCGGGACTTCAAGAGAAAACAATCTCTCTTCTTATGAACTCATAATAATCTATTGAAAACTAAATCTGTTACAATGATTTTATAAACTTGTGAATTTGAAGAGAAAGCTAGGTGTCTTGTATTAAGGAAATGAAATAACTCTTAGAAAATTAAACTAATATTTAGTTAAAATAGATGAACTATAAAAACAGAAAAAATAAATTATGACAAT
The DNA here is from genome assembly GCA_025667525.1 of Glebionis coronaria. Taxonomy (NCBI): domain Eukaryota; kingdom Viridiplantae; phylum Streptophyta; class Magnoliopsida; order Asterales; family Asteraceae; genus Glebionis; species Glebionis coronaria. The sequence goes on from CM046877.1 coordinate 500,411,158, forward strand.
ATAAGATTATATTATCCTTGTACTCGTCAATCTTTCTAAACCATAAAAACATATACTTCACGTGTTGATAAAAAAAATGACAGCTAAGCCAGAAACGTGTGAGTTCGAACGTGCCCTGCATCATTTTTACTCTCACGATTGATTTCAAATCGATAGTCGCATCAAAATCGACCGATTTAAAATCGGTCGATCTAGTTGGTCGACCTCGCCGATGCCCATAGCCTTAGAAACATGTTCGGATATTTTGTGGTCGTATTTGGTGTCTGAATGAGACACAATAACCGTCAAAATCGATCTTTGATTATGAATTATTCTTTTCCCTTTTACACGTGATCTTTGAAAACTAAAATCAGTATATTGTTATTTTATCGAAAACGATTATTTATGAACAAAGAGGTGATAACATTCTAGAGATTTTAGTACAAAACTTTTTAGAATCAAATTCTAATGAATAAACTATACTATCTTGTTTCTTCCACAACAGATATTTCAAGATGTGACTTTTACAAACGTTAGATAAATCATCTTGAATGTGTTTTACAAATTAGAATGGAAGTCAAGCAAAGTGTTTCATTTATTATGTTCTGAAACGACAAACTCGAGGTTGGTAATTGTTCGTTATTCTTCCCTTGAAATCTTTCTTTATATTATAGTAGTAGATTTTTGAAATATGTTTTGTGGATTTTCTTTGTTAATAAATGACATGAGAGACTCATTCAACAAAAATAAGTTATAGAAATGAAACAAAAAGTCAATGGTCGTTTAAAAATGTGTTTTTAGAATTTGTTAGTCGCTGCGTCCAAGAGGTGTTTATAACCATATATTCTTATCAGAGTATTTGCGTGCTGCGACGGCGAGTATCTTGTAATATAATTTTTGGCGAATAAATTTTTTATTTTTTTATTTTGCTACAACGACGTTTTGAAAGACGACAATTTATAATTTGAGTAACTTTACGTAGTTGGTTATGTTTTTATTCGTTGAACGACATAATTGATTATGTTAGATTTATATTTTAACTGGTTGTAACTGGTTTATATTGTAAAATGTGAAGATGTTGTATTTTTGGGTATTTACTGTGGAATCGAATCACTAATTATTATTCGATGTTTGCATGGATTACTTCTGAGTAAGTACTGTGTAATCGAATAACTAACTTAGTAAATAGACTAACTCGCCGTTCTATTTTTTTTCCTAGTTACTATTACATAAATGTTATTTAGTTCTGTTGAAGGTTGTGTTAAAGGTTGTAAGATATGCTTGAGTAATTGTATTACTTAATTTTTTGACACTAATAAAGAAAGAGAATAAAATCTAACTTACTTATAAAACAAATTGCACATTCTCTCCTATTAAATGCAAAAAAATTAAGAGGTACTACTAGATCTACATGTTGTACCTCATTTTAGTGCACAAATCAAAACATTATTTAAGGAATACAACTTTTCAAGCCAAATGTACAACATGATAGAATTAAATATAAAAGTGTATTTAATACTTTTAATAAAACACCCATTACATAAATATACAATACTATATGCACATTTTACAAACATTAAAAGCATCTATACTATATTAATTCAAACTATATATACATATATTTCTCAAAAAAATTATAACATTAAATTTTTTTTTATGCATGCATCAAATGAAAAGTGTAATTGAAAAATGGTTTATTACATTTAGTTTTTTTTCCTTTAATCATTTACATAACTTTACTTGAACTTTCATATATGTATATATATATATATATATAGGGGGACTTTATTTACAGAACTCATCTTAGTGACAGAACTTGCAGAACTCTTGTTTTTGAAGGAAAACATGTATGTTTGAAGGCTTACATGTATGTTTATGAAAGCGAACATGTATGTTTTTATATCGTTGCACATACATGCATGCGCGCTTTCATAAATGTATGTTTTTTAATGCGTGCACATACATGCATGCACGCCTTCAAACATGTATGTTTTTGGATATCTTTTCTCTTAATTTTATTTAATTTTGACAAAAAGACCTTCAAATATGCTTCGTGAATACATATATTCTCTAAAAACATACATGTACTCCTTCAAACATACATGTTTGCCTTCAAAAACAAGAGTTCTGCAAGTTCTGTCACTAAGATGGGTTCTGTAAATAAAGTTACACTATATATATATACATATACATATATACATATACATATATATATATATATATATATATATATATATATATATATATATATATATATATATATATATATATATATATATATATATATATATATATATATATATATATATATATATATATATATATATATATATATATATATATATATACTAGCGGCGTAACCCGCCAAATGGGCGGGTACGTTTCGTAAATTTTTTCTAAATGTACGTTTTTTTATTAGTTATATATGTTGACAGTTGGACCCGTTTTTGTTAAAAGAAAACTTATAAATAAATTAATATTTGATATTTTTCGGTCTTAGCCCACTCAACGGACGTGTATTGTCCCATATGAATCTTTGGTTTGAAACAACATTTGTCACTCAATTCTGATGGTTTTCATGTTTGTCATCACACTTAATCTTCAATCCATCTAAGAATAGCGTGTTTGCTTTAGATTAAAGCAAACAAACATTTGATGATGTTTGACATTCTCTTTTAATAATCATCATTATTAAGATAATAATTATCATACTTTTCATGTCATTATATAAACTTTAATCAATTCACCAATCACCGTACTACTCTAAAAAAATTACTTTCAAACTATAGGAAGAACAAAGGGAGTACGGGCGTCTTTGCACAGCAAGTGAAGTATCATAGCTTGGCCACGACGCCCCACTCCGGCTTTGGTGCCATCAGCTCTCGCGCCGTAGTTGGTTGCCCAACAGGCGGGTTCGGATCATAATTTTCTAAAAACAACGTTTGTCGATCTAAAATATTGGTTGGCAGTGGGATATATAGTTGTTCGTGAGAATACCATATTTCTTAAAAGGAAATCAACCTTTGATAGTATGGCGTTGACTCAACCAACGGACGGATTTCGTTCATATTTTTTGTTTTGGAAAAACATTTGTCGTTCAGCTCTAATGATTTTAACGTTTGTGTAAACATAAAAACTACATTCCTTTGGACTTTTGAAAATGGAATATATATAGTCACCCGTGTGTCAAAACCGTTAATAAAACTGTAACATTTTAACGTTGGTTCAAAAATCTCAAAATTCATAACTTGTTAAATACAATACCAAACGATAAAATAAACTTTAACAGGCCTTTATTAATTTTGGATTAATTTTAATAAACACATACACTAAACAAGAGGTAAATATCGATTAGACATTTGATGTTACCCGTAACCAATAATGGTTTTATTTGTACACATAAAGTTTTGATCTTCCATTCTATGCAAGAGAAATATATAACAAATGCTATAAAACAAACCTCCAGGTCTACCAAAATAGACTATATAGGCTTTAAACTTTCTATAGCACCATCAATTCTAAATTCCTACCTACTTTAGATCTTCTTACCTCTTTAGCTAATATATGTAACTTTACAAATGTCAGTACGATCAATCTCATGTAATCAATTTTTTTAATTCTTTATAATATTAAAACTTAAATTGGTTCCTCTTGTTTCAATATTTTTGTTCCTAGAAGACAAAAGTAATATTGCGATATGTAAGTAGGAGTGTTAAAGTCGGTCAAAAAGCCGATAAGTCGAAGTTAAATTGGTCAAATCAGAAAGAAAAAAGGATAAATCGACCAACTCAGTTTCGAATATGAATCGGCAAAATAAGATAAATCAGATAAATATTGAATAAATCGGCCTAAATGGGCAAATACTTTCAAAATTTTACAATTTTGTACATAAAAATTTCCAATTCGACTAGTCTCCGTCAAATCAATTAATCACTTGACGGTATCCAACCGCCTAGCTAACGCCGAACGATTTTTACGAACTTGCCGAGAATTACTTTCAAATAAGAGAATAACCTGTGTGTCTATTTAAAAGCTCCATTATTGTCGTAGTCACACTCTTTCGACATTTGTGGGTCTAGGGACAGATTATAGACCATAGGTAAAATTATCCAACCGCCTAGTTAAGTTTTTTGTTATCTGTACGTTATTGGTCCACAACAATCAGCCAAATATTTAATTTCATACTTGTTTCAACCTATGAAGCACAATGTACTTCAGATTTGATTTATCTCCAAAAGAAGCAGAAGTGGTTAAGTCAAAAAACCGATGTCTCTAACTGGACAACACATACCTGAGAAAATCATCTCCCAATTGTGGACACTTGCGGTTCGGGTGTGGGGCTGCAACATGAACATAAACGACCCTAAAATGATGCTAATTCTTTATTAACCATCTCCCAGTTTGTTATGCCTGTAGTGATTAAATTTCATATATTTGGTTTTTGTGTGGGTTAGATAAGTGAAGCACGACGACCCAAAATAGGTCGAAATTTTGACAAAAAACTTCGGCCAATACATGTCCTCGCCAAATGTGCGGACGTGTGGTTGTTTTTTTTACTTTACCCGCTTTTTCATTTACGCTAGTACTTTCCCTCTCATTTATGCTACTTTTTACTTGCTTTTTTGTTATTCTCTTGTAACTATATAGGAAGAAATGTTGAGGCTTTGGAATCTGGTTGCAACCTTATAACTCCATCATAGCAATCTGATTGTAATTTAGAAAGTTAAAGTAATAGTGTAAACAACATGAATTTAGCTATTTAGGAGATCAAGATCAGTAGTCTAAAATCAAAACATTTTGGGAGAGTTTTTAGAGGTGTAAAGGTGAATGTGTATTAAATTTTCATTTACGGTGACTTCAGCATTCTTAAGGACGTCTCAATGAAACCTGGGGGACCAGACAGATATGAAAGCTATGTACTAATCAGTTGACCAAACTCACAAAAACCAATCAGACAAAATGCATTGGCGACATGCATCAAATGCATACTTCTGAATTACAATTTTACAACTCAAATAGCCCAGGATTTCTCTCTTCTTTGATCTTCATGCCGCTTTTGTTGATGGTATTGATCTTCATTAACTCACCAAACATCATAATGTCAGCAGATCTTTTCATTGTTACTGTCATCCTTGACTGACAGTTTACATGATAGTATTATACAACTCTTCGACAAATCTCTTCTTCTCTGTAAAAAGCCATGAAGTTTCTCTCTAGCAAATATTGTTTTTGCTATATATAGACAGCTGACTATCTCCCTAATCCTTATTACACTCCATTTTCTATCAGTACAACAAATGACTTCTAAATTTTGCATTCGTTATCCTTAGTATTTATGCTAATCATTCCATTTAAGATCATTACTAAAGTGTTAGTGTGCTACTTGATGAGCTTTAGTCTTGTTTAAATCTTAAGGGGTCTAAAGGACCCTATACTTTTTATTGGATGATTTGGATGGTAAAATAGATTGAGTTTGTAACCTTCAAGCCTCGGAGACCTTTTCGACTATTGTAATAGAAAATTCACTTGGGAAACTATCCTAATCTTCGCCTATTAATTAGTAAGTGTATGTGGTTATGTGTAGTAAATAGATAGTGGCACAAGCAAGTATCCGATTCATTAAAAATATTAATACCACGAAGAGGTATGATGATACTAATAATACAAATTTAAAAACTGACCAACTGAGGTGAAACAAAACCTACATAAGAAACACTATTGTTGTCAGTTGTAGTCCCAAAAAAACTGCATAGTTGTTGAATTAAATAGGTATATTCTTCACCATCCAAAAACAAACAGCTAGGTATAAAAATCAGCAGTATATATGTCATTAATAGATGGATTAATATTACAAACATGCACAAAGCAAGAAGATTAGAAATAGAGATTGATACATCAAGTAATATTTAAATATATTGGTACACGCACCTAGCTTATATATCGGCACCGAGACTGGTGGTCAGGTTGTGTAGAAGAAACTGGAAGAGATGCAGGTGCTTTTTGTTGCAAAGCATAAACAAAGAATACCTTGGTAGGGCACTTCCCCTCTGACCAGTAGCTCTTGCATTTGGATCCAGCTTACAAGTAGAAGATGATATATAGAAGATGGTAACAGACTAACAGCTTGTTGTTAGAAGGTGTGGAGTGCCATTTACCAGGTAGCAGACAACGAGGAAAACTTAATTACACGACCACATAGATATACCTCCCATTACATAAACACATACAAATAGAGCCCAAGACCAGTTCAAAAAGAAATGCAAAGAGATAACTTGTGAGATGACTTGTACCTGAACACGTTCCACTTGCTTACATATTGTCCTTAAACTCAAAGGTGTCATTTGCTCTTCAAACCATTAATAAAAACTATTTAAATTACCTTCATTTTGAACAGAGTTGGATCTCTCTGCTGTCGTACCAATAAGCTGGTTTGTAGCAACACGCTTGAAAACGTACCTTTGAGTAAACTGTTCTTATGACTGTGGCATCTTCTGGTGATCGAGGCCTTTTTTAGGACGGTTGGGAGTGGCTTAAGTATATCCACGAACAGCTGCATCTGTGGCTGAAAAAGAAAGAAGGGAAAGAAAAAGAATTAACCGAATCGTTGTTAGCCATAGTCTCATATATTAGAACTGCTTGTATTTCATAACAATGAAGGAATACATTGTAATCACATAACTACAACACACAAACATTTATTATTTTATACCAGGAGAAGAGGTTCATTGAAATTAAGCGGCTCGAATTGGATACAATTAGTTGAAACACAGATTTTGTTGATCAACCACCTTCACAGCTACCATCTCCGGCTAATTGGTAAACCCATACACCATTAATTTATCTTCCGCACAAATCGCTCACATAGATATGTTTTCTTACTTCTTAATCTCGTCCAACAAACCAACACACACAGATTATGCTTTTAGTTTTGATAACTAAACACCAGCACTAAACCACCACAACCTGCCGAGGCATATTTTTGACGCATAAATTGAAAAGCTCCAAACTGAAGATACTAAAATCTCTAAAAAAATCAAAATTACAGAAAAAATATCAATTTCTTGAAATACATATGCAAATAATATAGCATACATTCTGTTTATAATTGGTATATCCTGCGGTTAATCCACCGTGATTTTTCGGTTTCTGGACACCTTAGAAAAAATATGTCTACCAATAAGTTCTCTTCTATAGCATATGCAATAACAGCGGTCTGACCACCTGTTTGGGGTTAACTATCCTCAGTCCACGACCATCTCGTGGTCCTCTTTAACACAATTCCAAGCTCTATGAGCATCCAAAAACTATTATAAGACATTTCCAGAAAACATGAATGTTATTACATATTAAAAATATAGAATGGAGTCTCACCTTTCCATATGGTGATTGATAAAACTGTTGCATTACCACCACCATTAACTTTAGACAGGAAGGTAGGGCTACATGAGAGACACTTACCTGTACCGGAATCCAAATTGCGTGTTGAAGAACATATAGCAGAACTTAGGTGGTAGTGCACAATGTTTGATGGGTGGTTTTAAGTAACCCACGGAAACATACAATTAGCTCAAAAAAATCAATTGACATCTTTAGATTTGATATCATCCGAATATTCTTAGGCTGGATACAATTAGCCCAAAAAATTAATAGATATGTTCAGATTCTTAATTCCAAAATTCAATAATGGTAGGTTAAACTTTAGCCAGTGGGACTACTCGGCCTTATCCGTTACCATCTGACGGAAGAAGAACATCAAAGACAATTATGTCTGGCGGCTCAGTATCAACTTTGAGGCCTATCGGCAGACCTAAGAGAAAAATAATTATACAAAGCTAACAGAATCAATGTCTTGTTAAATCAGTTTTATAGTTTGAAATATCTTATTTTCTATCGTTAAGTGAGCACCTACAGTAAAAAAGAAGTGTCTAAGGCTACCACATTACCTGAAAAAGGATCAGCTCCTATAAGCTTCAGGTGTACCTGTATCGTCATCTGTATTGGGTTTAAGGAAAACTACAGTTAGGTAAAAAAAATAGAGAACACCTTCATCATATACTCACTTTCCTTTCCAACATATACAACCTAATCACATGATTAAAATAATAGCTTTTACGTCATCTGTTTTAGTTTCTAGGTAATTATTAGATGTTATTCATGTCGTTAATGAATACCTGAAAGTAGTCGATGAATGATTGAGAATGCTGCCTTAACATACAGAAGATTCTTGTAGAGCTCTGGATCAAGTGTTGATATCTAATCAATAAAATAAATTATTAACCAGATTAGTAGGAATCATAATATTAAATATCGTAAAAAAAGCAATTCATCAAAATCCAAGTTATAAAAAAATATCCATCTCTCCTCCTGTAAACGTTGCAAGGTCTAGCAAGTTAGACTTTTGGTTCTCTCGAAATCCAAGTGCGCGTATCACGGCAGGAGAAACTTAGTTCTATTAGCCCATTTCCATGAATTGTTACGTCTCTAGTCTATTCCAGGGTGCATCTAAATAATAGTACTCTCAAGTGTAGACAAAATTATTTCTAGAAATAGGCATTTTCCTAAACTTCGTCATGTTAATTCATACATCAAAACTCTAATAGTTTATGATTGGAACACATACGTTTTTGTTCTAATGCCTTTTCTCTGAACTTTTTTAGAAGCAAATAACATGCCTTTAAATTTAGGCAACTGTGATACACTTCGACGTGAATAATTTTGGGACAACTCACTTGATTACACATTTAAACTCTAGCTTTGTAAGTATGCAAGGTTTAATCCAACAACTCAGTATAGCAATATGAGCCAAACATACGAAAACATACCTGGGATATACATGATTTGGGGTCTAAAAGGTAACTTGCGAGTAGAAAATTCCAAACTTAATAATATCAACTTAAGAAACTGCATGTTTGCAAGTCTCACTACAAGAAAACTGCAAATTTAAACATTAATATAAGATAGTATTCAACTCACTTCAAGGATAGCCAAAAACTCCAGTTGGATCCAAAAACTCGGGTCAATATTACATTTATAAATTCTGAAAAAAAGAGTAAGCTTAAAAGTTAAACATAGAATTTAATAGGAAAAATAAAAAGATGTAAATGAATAAACATAAAGTATGGATCTTTGAATGGAGTGTTTGGCTACCGACGGGGCTGTTAGGTTTTCTATTGAATGTCTGCTTGGAATTTATCAGTCCATCTTCTGTTTGAGCGTCCAATATTATGTTATCATCAGGAGTTGTCTCAGGTCAACGACATAAATCTTCAAGGCTAGAGGGAATGTTGGATGTGTTTGGTCCACCACTTTCCTGGTCATTAGCCCACGCGCTTAGACAGTGCCAATGTTGTCTATGACACCCATTCCTCAAAGATAGCAATATTGAATCCAATCGTGATCGACTCCAAATTTATGTCAGAGTGTCCATCGCGACTATTTTCTAAAGAACGAAGAGTAATCCCAATATTAGTTCATGATAATGTATGTGCATATATGGGTAGAATGTGACGATTACATTGCATTTTAATGTGGTAAATTAACAGCATATGGTGGGCAATGAATACTTATTTGGTTTGGTTACTGGTAAAAACCCATAAAGAACTAAATATTAGTGGCCTAACCTTCTTCTTTTGTAGTCTCTCCACAACTATTTATGCATTTTCATTCAAGATATTGTTGAGGCAAGTAGCAGCCACAGGAGGTGGTATCCGCTCAGCCCTCAGCGAGATACTCGGTGAACATATTAGCACCGTAATAGCCAATAGCCATATGAGTTTCCCAAGGTTTGGCCGGATAAATAAAGGTATTTTTGATTGGTCCGGTAATCCTATCTTGGATTCGGTACGGATAAAAGATCTTCATATGTTATATACTATTAATTCTTCACGACGAATTAATTTAATAACTGTACAACCGTTTTGAGATCACCGGTGCATGAACTGTACATATGCAACAACCATTAGTAGTTTTTGCAATTAAAAAATAATAGACGAAGGCAGCAAAATCACAAGTAGAAAATATACCTCCACTTAATTAAATCTATAATAAACATTGATAAACTTCGCATGACCAAATACCAAATACTAACCGTCTGCACGTAAGTCGTATGCAAATCTATCTGCTATGACGCACTCAATCCTCCCGTACGAAGACTTAATTTCGGCATCCCATCAATCTGCAGCATATTCAAAAAACCATATCCAAAATGGGTAACAAAACCATATTCAATCTTTGGAAATTCCATGTCTTAAAAGTTTCACCATAATTAAAGAGTAAATAGTCTAATATAAATCAAAAGTAGATCAAAGCATCACATACCTGGTATGACGCCAGCCGCAGGTGCAGCACATAGATCTACCTCATGTTTTACTGCTGAAAGTTATTAATACCAGAAAAGATTATATATACCACGCCATGAGATAATTTTATTACAATAAAAACAAATTAATAAGGATGAACTTGCACTTTCATATATGTTGAACTCTCCTCGTCAATTTAAAGGAGCATAAATGCACTTCTTGCGCGCCGGCGACATACTAACAGAACATGGTGAGTGCTCCAAAAACTAGCTTGCGATTCACGTGCCTGAAATTTGTGGTAAATTAATAACCTTGAATAATCAAAGGAAAAGGGAGTGACGCATGATTATTATGGATTTACCATAACCATAACCTTACAGCCAAAACCACTGCAAATATAATAAACCAACATGAGATCTTTAGCAGAATAAAAAAATGTCCACCATGGGGTCGATATGATAAACCCTTATGAATGATATTACGGTTATGAATGATGTCGAATGTTTTTTATAAACCCTTATGAATCATATTAGGGTTATAAATGATGTCGAATGTTTTTGTAAGGTTTTGTCGATTGTTTTTTTAAGATTTTGTGATAATATCGTATAATGCAATATGCTATATTTTAGGATCCGAATTTTATGTTTGGTAATTATCGTATAGCCAATCACATAGGATATAAATATGTCATATAACTATAGCCAATGAGATAATGCCACGTAGGATATGAGGTGGCGCCTATACATTTTCCAAGTCAAACTTAGCCCCATATATATATATATATATATATATATATATATATATATATATATATATATATATATATATATATATATATATATATATATATATATATATATATATATATATATATATATATATATATATATATATATATATATGTTGGAAATACGTTTTTCCCAATAAAGTCTCGGTCACATCTTAGTTAGCATAGATCACGAGATATAGACTAATTAGAACTTTGTCTCTTGGAGCGACCTCCCTTAGGGGGAGATTGTTGGAAATACGTTTTACGTATTTATGAAGGATCGGTCGCTCCAATGATAATTATGTTATGGGCTCGTGATCCACTTAGTAATGTATAGTCCATATAGCCCACATGTAGGGTGGGCTATATATATCCCCTCCTAGCATGTTAGGAGGGGTTGATCATTTTCACATTTTCATTATTCAATCCTCACTTTCTCTCTCTACTCTTCTCTTTTCTCTCCTTTCTCTCTCTACTCCTTCATTTCCCTCCTTCATCTTCTTTATATTTATTAATCAATCTACCCACTTTATCAATTTAATTAATCATGTAGGATAGGCCAAAGATCACGTAGACCTTCAATTGGTATCAAGAGCCAAGGTTTGATTGGTTTATTCTTGCCTTTATTTTTTCTTTCTTTTGTTTGATTTTGATGGATTTTGATTTAATCACGCTTAAATCTTAAAAAGTTTGTATTTTTCATATAAAGCTTGTGTTTTTATGTTTTAAATCATAAAAAGTTTGTATTTTTTCATATAAAGTTTTTGTTTTTATGTTTTAAATCATAATTGAATCTTTGATTTACTTATTTTATATAAAAATCACAAATTTTTAATCAAAAATTAAATTTTTTTATAATCAGTTTCCATTTTAATTTGTTATTATTAGTTTTTTTTTTCTTTTAAGTTTTTATAATCAGTTTTTTATAATCATTTTAATTTTTTATAACCAGTTTTTATATATAACCTTTTTTTTATCCTATCTGGGTTTCGAGATCTGTCCAAGGTATAGGTATTTTTCTTTATTTTTTATTCAATTGGGTCTCGAGTTCTGTCTAACATTTCTGTCCAGTTGTCTTTCATCGTATCATAGTCTCATCTAGTTCCGAATCAGTTTCTACCGATCCAAAAGTTCCGGATCAACGTAGTTCAGAATCAAGTATACCTCCGAACGAACTTCCGAACGAAGTTCCGAACGAAGTTCCGAACGAACTTCCGAACGAACTTCCGAACGAACTTCCGAACGAAGTTCCGAACGAAGTTCCGAACGAAGTTCCGAACGAAGTTCCGATCGAAGTAAGTTCCGAATGAACGAACTTCCGAATGAAGCATTGACAATTCAAACGAAACGGGAAACATTTTGACTCGACACCAATTTTCGACTCACAACCTCTCGTCCAACAAAAACCTCGACAACCACTCTCGACCCTCACAATACTCTCGACCCTCACACCCTCGTCTTCTCACAAAACTCTCGACTTTTTCTACCCACCCTCGACCACTTTTGACACCAAAAGATTTAGACACAAAACTGTCAACCAACAACCCAAAACCAACCTCCCTGGACTCGACACACCCTCATCCGACTCGACAACCAAAATAACCAACAACACCCTCACCCTCGTCCTATCACGCACACGATCTCAGTCAAAAACCAAGACTCTCGACTCAATCTAAACCCTCTGACTCAAACACCCAAATCTCAATCCCTCGACTCACCTCTCACAACAAAACCTCTCGTCTCACTTAATCACATCTCCCGACCCTTAAAACCCCTCGTCTAACATTTATCAACCCAAGACCCAACACTCAACCTCACCAAACTGACTCCCTCACACTTCATCTAGACTGACGCTCGACTCCAAAAACAAAAAGATCTCAGATTTGCTTCGTGGTTATACTTGCATACATCTCGTAATACACGACATATCTTTTCATCATTGATCTTTTCTTGAAACAGCATCCAATTTTAATATTCGAAGTGAAGAAAAGATTAATAACAATTTCTGTTATTATCTTATCTCGTTTCGATTAAATCAAAGAAAATCACAAGAAAGACTCGAACAGATGATAGAAGACAGACTCAACAACATGCAATCAAAATAAAAACCTACCCGAGACCAATTATTTGATCTTGAAGCCAACAATTTTTTTTCTTGTTCTTCGTGGGGTTTCATCGAATTCAGACTGTTGTGTTGATTTTATTGTTTTGGGTGTATGATTATGAGATCTGTGTGGATTTCATGGTGATTTTAACAGGGTTGTTTCACTTGGGTAAAAGGATTTTATAAACAGAGGTAATTGTTTTGGTGCCTGTTGAGATCGTATAAAGAAAAGGGGCGGTGGATGCGTTTTTCTTTAGACTGAGATAAGATTAGGGAGATAAATTAGGCTTCAAAGGGAATTTAATACTTCAAAGGGAATTTCATACTAAGATAATATTGAGGCGGAGGTTGAGGATAGAGAAAAATTAGGCTTTAATTTGTGTTTTTATATCCAAGACAATCAGACGGAGTTTACAAAGCTTATAGGTGTGGGAGTATGTGGCTAAGCCACGTCTTCTACTTTGAGTCCACGTTTTTTGTTTTGAATTTGTTTGTGGTTGTGAGTTCACGTGGGATAAGTGGATTAATAAGTTTTAATTTTTCTTTCTTAAATTTTAATACAGTTTAATACCAAGATTCGTTTTCAATACATTAATTTTAATACCGTAAAATTTAACGTGAGTATTAAACTGTATTAGTCTTTATATCGAGATTGAGTGGGTATTCGTTTGAGTTTGCACAAGTGGGATATAACGTGGTTGATATATCGAAATTTATACTCGAAAAATTGGAGTTGGGTATAAGTGGACGTCAATCTGTTTCGTCGGGCCTCATTGGTTTTTGTCATATCCCGTAAATTGCAATTTTTTAAATTTCTTCAAGAATTGGTAAATTCCGAAAACAACAACGACCGCAATTATTTTTCATCGACCGTCAATGGAATCGTTGCTTTCGACCCCTCAAGAGGGAGACTTGCATCAAACGCAAGACAAAGCTAGAGAAAGTAGCATCACTTCATTTCGACTACTTCAGTCACATCTTATGACCATTTCATGGGTTCAAGGAGGAAGCGAATTTGTGACACTCTTTGGTCAAGATCGTTATACATTCATCGATTTAATCTTCTTCAACTTGAACCAACTTGCTGCTCAACTTCAAAAAGAAGAGTTTAATCACTCTGCATCGGCACTTGTTTATAAGGCTCTTGTGACACAACTCACGCCTTTCCTCCAATTCAATATCATCAAGTCTGACAATTCAGGGATATGCCGGTCATTTCTTCAATACACACATAACGAGGTTAAAGACTTCCGTGATAAACTGTTGAAACTCATGACGTCGGTCTCGTCTTCGATTTATCAAAGATCACAATTCAGCAAGTGTATGATAATGGAGTGCAAGAATCAATGACGCAGATGCAAGAGGAGAATGGTCATACGGTTGACAACTTGCAGCCTAACGATGGCAAGAGCATGGAATCAGGAGGACAACATGATACCAGTGGCACGTCAGGGAAGGTTCACGAGATTTCTCTTGATGACACCTTACCCATTTATGACGCAGAGCCTGCAAACATGGTACAATGTAATGTTGTTTATGATGTATATGCTGATGACATGCCGCATATTGAGCATTCTGAACCTAATTATGACAAACATGGGATGGAAAAGAGTGATAGAAATACCACTTCTGATTCATCCGATGTGAGTCATAATGGGGGAGAAAGTGTTCAAAATGCTATAGTACATCATGATAATTGTATTATAACTGCTTCATTGATTGCTTCTGATTCCAAGATTAGAGAGCTCGAAACACTTGTAGCTCAACAATCAAAAGATCTTGAGGATGCCAAACTTGAATTTTCTAAGAAAACGGACAAATTTGAAACATACTTTGAAAAACTTGAAAAGTCAAACGTTGTTCTTGAAAGAAAATTGAATCAAAAAGTTTTAGATTCGAAAGCCGAAAAGGATAATCTTTTGAAACAAATTCAGTTACTAGAGTCTAAATTGGCATCCCAAGATGAATTGCTCAAAGAAAATGAGACCTTAAAAGCTCAAGTTCAGGAAAAGGTTTTTGCTATAGCTGCGTTGAAAAACGAGTTAAGGAAAACTAGAGGACCTAGTGTGGACACTAAGCTTGAAAAACCATCAATCTTGGGGAAACCGCCTACAAATCAGTTCGTCAGACAACCGATTGTCAGACAACCGATTGTCAGACAACCTACTTCATTTAGATCCGAGCGACCACAATCCTCGAGACCGTGGTTTGCCTCCCAAGTTGATTTGGGACATATTTCTAGAACAGTCACTCCACCAACTAGACCTAATGTGACTAAATCAGTTTTAGCAAGACCTCATCACATGATTTCCCCTAGTTTCTCTAAGAATAGTTCAATGAACACGTCTAGAACTAGTTCAACTGATGTGCGCCATGATTTTGGTCAAAAGGAAGCTATTCAAAAGACACATGTAAGAGATAGCAATGTCCAACCTAGTCAGGTGCCTTCTAGATTACCCAACACTGCTAACCGTAGCATGTCACATCCTAGGAGCATCAATCAATCATCTAGGAATTCTAGATCTTACTCGGACATTAAATATGCTACTTGTAAAACATGTAGAAAATGTGTCTTTACGGCAAATCATGATTCTTGTATCAAGAAACTACTTAATGAGGTGAACTCCCGTGCTAGACTTAAATCCCAGTGGGTCGCTAAAATCAAACCCATTGGTAAAATGTGGCGCCCCACTGGTAGAACTTTCACTCTTGTAGGAAACGAGTGCCCTTTAACTAGGATAGTCTCTGATTCTACGAAGACTACTAGGGAGGAAATTGCAAAGGATGATACATCACTTAAGCCTGAACTTAAGGTTTTCTATAAAAGGAAACGTTTGCCAACTAAGACAAGTGAATCATCCCCTCAGGCCACCTCTGACACAAGAAAAGAAAACCGTGAACCCCCACGTGCTTCTAAAATAGATATCTCTAACCCATGCAAAAGTATACAAACTCCTAATGAGAATGCAGGTACCAAAGTTGATGTTCCAAAAGAACGAAGCGGTCCAATCATTGTATACCGTTCAACTAAGGACACTCTTAGAGTTTGGTTGCTGAAGAAGCAGATATCGGAGAAACAAATGTCTCAGGGGATTCATGGTTAAGCTGCTGTAAAACCCGCATGCTTTTACCATGAATAGTGCCCTTAAGATCGTACGTTCTAGATTAAAACTTACCTCATTTAGTATTGATCACATTCATGTGCTAATAATCAAGCAAGTGCATACGTGTATGACATGACAAGTATCGATTACGTACGAACTCATGATAAACAGTTAATAAATATATCACGTGAGCATAATTAAATCATGATCACCATTTAAAATACGAACTAAAATAATTACGTAAATACATATAATATAATTACGAGCGTTAAGATTACGATAAACGACATGATAAAATAAACAGAAACGCTTCAGACACGAGCACGTTTAACCACGAACGAACACGAAACATCGGGACACGAGAAAGGTACGGGTACCCCATGTGGGGCCCCCATACCCACGGCACATATACAAGATGGGCTAAGCCCATGGACTTTTACAAGTAAAGGGGGGTAAGAGTAAAAACATGTTTTCATTTTTCACTTTCAAGAAATAAACACAAAAACCCTAAAAAGAGTTTTCTCCTCCTCCTTTTGCTCTCTTTGTGCCGCCACCTTTACATCACCATAGGAGGGTGATTGGTTGATTTTGATCTCAAAAACTATTGTTATAATCAGTGTTTGTTCATCCTTTTTCCAAGCTACATAGTGGTATACCTTTCTAACCCTTCTTTTTAATTCTTTTAATTCTTTTAATCTTTGATTATTTTCATGAACATGTTACTATTTTTTTTATGTAAACATGATAATTAATCATTGATCTAACATGTTTTGGTATTAATTAAAATCAAAGAATGATTTAAAAGGGGTGTTTGTTTTGGCCGCCTAGCAAACAAACCCGAGGGGGGTTTGGTTTGCTATTGCCGCCACCACCAAGACCATTTTTGGTCTTGGTTGGCTCATGTGGGACCCACGGCAACAAGGAGACACATGTGCCCCGGGTTTGGCTCGGGGTACGGTGTCGAATTCATGCCCGATTCATGGTTCGTTGGTTAAATCATGATTTATGCTACATGTTAATTTTTATGAATTATGAACTTAGGATATAATTAATTAATAACATGAAATATTAATTAAATCATGACTTAGGTTATCTTAATTATTAGTTTAACATGACATTAATTTAACCTAAGTATTTTATGTTATAAGTTATAATTAATTAATTATTTAAAACATGCCTATAATTAATTAATTTAGACATGACTTAGGTTATGTTATTAATACATAATAATACACATTTTAACCTAAGTATTTTATTCCATTTTAATTAATACATGTTATACTTTAATTAAAATGCTTAACCTATAGTTTAATTAAAATACATGAAATAATAATTAAACTATACACTATATCTTATGACTTAAGGAATAAGCTTATAACACGTAGACTTATATGTTAGCTTATGTAACCAGCTTAATTCTAATTATGGAAACTTCTATTTATAGAAACTTAATTAAATAAGGCAACTAATCTAATTATGGAAACCTTCTATATATGGAAATCTATCTATTTCAGGCAGCTAATCTAATCATGGAAACCTTCTATATATGGAAACTTATTTAATTAAGGCAGCTGATCTATTTTTGGAAACTTTCTATTTTTAGAAACTAATCTATTTTAAGCAGCAAATTCTATTTTAGGAAACTTTCTATTTTTGGAAACTTTCTATTTTTGGAAACTTTCTATTTTTGGAAACTTTCTATTTTTGGAAACTTTCTATTTTTGGTAACTTTCTATTTTTGGAAACTTTCTATTTTTGGAAACTTTCTATTTTTGGAAACTTTCTATTTTTGGAAACCTGCTATTTTTGGAAAGTTACTTATTATTACACAGTAAGTATAATAATACATGAAACACCAGTAATACTTAATCAGATTAATCAGAATACTAGATAAACACAGTTTAAGGCTTTAAACAGTGAACCATGACCTAAAACATACCAAATCAGCTAAAATAAGACACAAAACCCAGTACGTAATCAGTGAATCGATACTTATACACGTGTGTATTCATGTAGCGTTAGTGATCCAGGAGTAGGAGTCTTTCTTCCGTTCATTCACTGGACTTGAGGTACGGATTCCCGTCCTTTCAGTATGGACATTCTTTCCTTATTAGGATTTCCCCGTATGCAGCCAACTGTTTTCCCCAGCATTTGTTTTATTGTTTTGAACTGCTTATGTTTAATTAGCATAATCTATAGCCATATACAAGCATGACCAGTTTCACCTAGTTATGGAGGTACCATAACCATAGCATTGGAGGCACCGATGTTATGACTTCCCCACGGCGGAGTGATTGCTCGTGGCGTCCCTTTCAGTTTTGGCCATATTATTATATCATGTGGGGCGTATGGGTGCATCGTAGTTACATGTTTTATTCAGTTTATCATGGTGAATGTGGTGTGTGCCTTGCACCCTTCGCAAGGAGCTGATCCCTCCTACCCAAACCAGTATATTGATTAGAGGCATCCCCTCTAATCAGCATGATGAGGTCACCCCTCCAAGTATTCATGCACGTGACCTTTTCATGACCTATATGGGCTATGGTATATATATGTTAAAACAGTTTTCACAAGATAAACATAAGGCTTTTCAAACTATAAAACCAGTTTTCTTGATACTTAACCAGTTTACTCAGTACTTAGTCTTCCGCTGTTATATGTTACATGCTTATCCTATTTCATGCTATATTGTACATCCGTGCACTGAGCGTCTTGCTCAGCCGTTTTTCCTTTTCATGTTCCCAAAACGGCAGGTACTCAGGGACGCTCGTAGATCTCAAACGTAGGTGCATATGGACTGGAAGCTTTACTGTCTTTCTTTACTTTATGCATTTCCTTTACTTGGATACAGTTGCTATGGACATTGTTTCGTCCTTTCCTTTTTCAGTATTTATGTTTGTGTGTGATGAGCTTTACTTTGGGGTACCGATGTTTGATTCCGGTATTTCCCTTTTATGGTTGAATAATGCTTAGACATTTATCCTTGTATGCTTTGATGACACGCCATGATTATGCGTAATATTCCATTTCCAAAATGGGGTGTTACAATTATGGTATCAGAGCCAAGGTTTCGACCTGTAGGCTCTCAAATATGACCTGTGATTAGTGGGTAGTCACTACGGTCTTCCTAGAACTGACAGTTGTTTTCATGCATTCATCATTTTTAAGCATACATATACATGTCATTGTTACAGGTTTTTGACTAAGTAATGGTTGGTACAGGACTGGCCCTATTTAGTCGCATGTGTTTTATCGAAACTTTTAGATTTGGGACCGACCCATAGGCGTCCCCTCGATATGTCTTTTATTTTGAGTGAACTGACCGGAGGCGTTCACTCTCGAGCATCAAAAGTTTTCATAAAACTGCACCATGTATTCATACAAAGATTTTCTTGCATAAAATTTTTCTCGTGAAATTTTTGGCATAAATTTTTTTTTATATTTTATGTTTGAACTGTTAATCATATGTTTTATGTTATACTGTCAGATGGTTCTCACACGCGAGCAAGAGCAGCTCAATGCTGCAATTCAGGCTGCCATGCAAGCCTTACTTCCTCAACTGAGGAACGACATTCGTGCTGAAGTCCAAGCTGCCAACAATCAGCAGCAGCAGAATCAGGCACCTCCTCCTCCTCCTCCCCCAGTGACACTAGCGGTATGGTTGGAAAGATTTAACAAGCTCCGTCCTAGAGCTTTTGAAAAGACTGATAGCCCCAGCGATGCTGAAAGCTGGCTGACTCACATTGAGAAAATCTTCAATGCTATGGGATGTGACCCCGCTTTCAAGGCAAGATTGGCATGCTACCGGTTTGAAGGCGATGTACTCAACTGGTGGCTATCTTTGACGCAGTCAGAAGGAGGTGATGAATGGGTCGCTGGTTTGACATGGGCCCAATTCAAGGAGAGAGTGATGGAGCAGTTCTTTCCTAAGGCAGAGCAGGACAAACTCAAGCGAGAATACCATGGGATACGTCAGAGAGCGGGCGAGAATAGCAACGAATTCATGCAGCGCTTTCTTCGCTTGGCTGGTTTTCTGGGAGCAGCGGCTGGTACTCCTGAGGAGCAGGCACACCATTTTAGGTGGGCACTTCGCACCTCGGTCGCGAACAATCTGGTATGTGCTACGTTCAATACAGTAGCACAAGTGGCCGACGCAGCAAGGAAGCTTGAGATGTTGCAGGAACGCGATGAGTTCGGGGAAGCTGAAAGACCCGACAAGAGGTAAAACATTTCATGTTCTATCGATAACCAGACCGCATCCTATCATTATATGTTCTATAATCATCTCTTAAACTGTATCTTCCAGGCAGAAAACTGGGGACCGGTCTCAGCCGGCTACTCAGCAGCAGCTTAATCAGCCCAAAGGAAACGGTCACTCCAACGACCGTTCTGTTGTGGAAAGGCGCAACGGTAATGATAATTACCGTAACAATGCGGGACACTCCAACAACAGCAGGTCCTACTATTTACGCATCTTCTTATGATTTCATGTTATATCTCTCATGCTGACACTATATTAATCTCTACCAGGAACCACGGTAACGGAAGGGACCAGAACCACAGGGGTTCTCAGCCTAACCGTTCAACTAACACTGGTAAACATCTTATGACGCTTACGTCTTATACTCGTGCATATACCTTATTCTTAACACGTTTTGTCATCAGCAGGCCCTCAGCAAGCAAGGACTCCTGCGGGAGGATTCACTCATCCTCTTTGCAGCACTTGCCATCGCAGACACCCTGGCCCATGTCGTCGTGATTCCGACGCGTGCTACAAGTGCGGCCTCCCTGGCCATCGTATGAGAGATTGCCGTAAGGGTGAAATGGAGGGTACTTCGGGTCATGCTGATACTAAACCGCCTCCTACCACTGGGCGTGTCTACACGACATCGCGGGACCAGGCAAACAAATCTACAGGTATCATTACTGGAATTTTGTATATGTACGGCCAGGCTGCATGTGTTCTTTTCGACACGGGTGCCACTCATTCAGTTATTTCCACTACTTATGCCAAGAACATCAGGACACTTCCCTTGCCATTAGAAAATAAGCTTACCATTTCCACGCCTCTGAGGGACTCTGTATTAATAACTCATGTATACAAGAGTCTTCCTCTAGAGTTTGACGATAGAGTTCGTGCAGTAGATGCACTTCCCCTAGACATGATTGAGTTCGATATGATTCTTGGCATGGACTGGCTATCCAGGCACCATGCTACCATAGACTGCCACTCATATCGGGTGATCTTCGGCGACATTAATGCACCAGAGTACATCCATAACGGGTTCATACCCGGGCGGTCTGTACAAGTCATATCTACCTTGCAAGCACGTGCATTGCTGTCACATGGCTGCGAAGGTTATCTAGCTACGGTTCATGACATGGATGCTGAATCCCCATCGATTCAGGATCAACCAGTAGTTTCGGAATTTCAAGACGTCTTCTCAGATGAACTTCCAGGCATACCACCTGCAAGAGAAGTGGAGTTCAACATCGACCTTGTTCTAGGAGCTGAGCCAATCTCTAAGGCTCCGTATCGTATGGCTCCCATAGAGCTAAAAGAACTGAAGGACCAACTGCAGGAACTTCTTGAACGAGGGTTCATTAGACCAAGCGCATCTCCATGGGGCGCACCGGTCTTGTTCGTTAAGAAGAAGGACGGCAGCATGCGACTTTGCATTGACTACCGTGAACTTAATAAGATTACCATCCGCAATAGATATCCACTGCCACGTATAGACGATCTGTTTGACCAACTTCAAGGAGCCAAACACTTCTCAAAGATCGATCTAAGGTCAGGCTACCATCAGCTAAGGGTTAAAGAGCAGGATATTGCCAAGACTGCTTTTCGTACCCGCTATGGCCATTATGAGTTTGTGGTCATGCCATTCGGCCTGACTAACGCTCCAGCAGTATTCATGGATCTGATGAACAGAATCTTTCATGAATTCCTTGATAAATTTGTCATTGTATTCATCGATGATATCTTGATTTTCTCAAAGTCCACGGAGGAACACGAAGATCATCTCCGTACTGTACTACAGATTCTTCGTCAGAAGCAGCTGTATGCGAAATTCTCCAAGTGTGAGTTCTGGTTAAACAAGGTGGCATTCTTAGGTCACATTGTATCAGCAGAAGGGATCACTATGGACCCAGCGAAGGTTGAGGCTATCACTAAATGGCCAAGACCAACATCAGCGACAGAAGTCCGCAGTTTCTTAGGCTTAGCTGGATATTATCGAAGATTCGTGGAGAACATTTCCCGCCTGGCATTGCCTCTCACCAAACTGATGCGAAAAGGAGAGAAATTCGTTTGGACGGAAGAACGAGAGAAGAGCTTCGAAGACCTAAAGCAGAAGTTAGTATATGCACCTATTCTTACTCTTCCATCTGGTACAGGTGGATTTCAGATCTATAGCGATGCATCGGGGAAGGGACTGGGCTGTGTTCTCATGCAACATGGGAAAGTGATCGCGTATGCTTCACGGCAGCTTAAGCCCTATGAAGAAAACTACCCTACGCATGACCTGGAACTTGCTGCAGTGGTGTTCGCATTGAAGATATGGAGGCATTATTTATACGGAGAATCATGCGACATTTTCACAGATCACAAGAGCTTGAAGTATATCTTCACACAGCGAGAATTGAACATGAGACAAAGGAGATGGTTGGAACTGTTGAAGGATTATGATATTAACCTACAGTATCATCCCGGGAAGGCTAATGTAGTAGCAGATGCACTTAGCAGAAAGTCCGGAATGATAAACGGCATTGAGATCGAGGAACAAAACATAAGAGACTTAGAGCGACTAGACATCGAAATCATGGTACGTGGGCAGCACGGATACTGGGCAAATCTTAGAGTAGAACCTGAGTTACTGACTAGGATTAAGGAAGCGCAGAAGGATGATGGAGAGATTTGGGCGATAATTCAGAATTTGGAGAAGCAGACAGAATTCAGAATGGACGCAGACGGTATCATTTGGCAGAGCACGAGACTTTGTGTTCCTGACAATCCAGAACTACGGGAAGCATTGTTAGCTGAAGCTCACAGCTCCCCATTTTCTATACATCCTGGGTCGACAAAAATGTACCATGACATCAGACAGCACTTTTGGTGGAGTGGTATGAAACAGGATGTAGCCACGTATGTCTCCAAATGTCTTACCTGCCAGCAGGTTAAGATTGAACATCAGCGATCTGGCGGTCTCCTTCAACCGTTGGATATTCCAGAGTGGAAGTGGGACAAAATCACCATGGATTTTGTTACCGGTCTTCCGCCTACCAAGAAGAAGCACGATGCTATTTGGGTCATTGTTGATCGACTCACCAAATCAGCTCATTTCTTACCGATACGCAAGGAAGATCCGGTAAGTAAACTCGCAGATACGTACAGAAGGGAGATCATGAGACTCCACGGCACTCCCTCCAGCATCGTCTCAGACAGAGATCCTCGTTTCACGTCGCGATTCTGGAAAGGTCTGCAAAAAGCTTGGGGTACACAACTTAAGCTGAGTACGGCCTTTCATCCTCAAACGGACGGACAGTCGGAGCGAACAATTCAGACATTGGAAGATATGTTAAGGTCGTGTGCGTTGGAATGGACAGGTGATTGGGACGATTACATCTGTTTGGTCGAGTTTGCATACAACAACAACTGGCACGCAAGTATCAAATGTGCTCCTTTTGAAATGTTGTATGGCAGAAAGTGTCGCGCTCCAACTTGCTGGGATCAAGTGGGAGAGCGAACACTCGAAGGACCAGAGATTATAGAAATGACCAATGAGAAGATTGAGGTAGCTAAACAGAAGTTGCAAGAAGCACGGTCACGTCAGAAGTGTTACGCCGATAAGCATCGTAGGGACATACATTTTAATGTGGGAGATCACGTCTTCCTCAAGGTTTCGCCGGCACGTGGTGTTAAACGCTTCGGGATCAAAGGGAAACTCAGTCCTCGGTTCATCGGACCATTTGATATCGTTGAACGAATCGGCGAAGTATCTTACCGATTGGCGTTACCTCCTCAGCTTTCGCACGTGCATAATGTGTTCCATGTGTCCTTACTCAGAGGGTACAATTATCATCCCCTTCACATGGTTCAGTATCCACTGGAACAGATACGTGAAGATCTCACTTTTATAGAAGAACCCGAACGAGTACTCGACAGGCAAGAACGAGTCATGAGAAGGAAGACGATTCCTTTCGTCAAAATCCTTTGGAGGGACCATACCGAGCGGGAAGCCACTTGGGAAACAGAGGAGTCTATCCGGGCTTCTTACCCTCACTTCATATTTTGAGTTCGGGTATGTTACTTCTTTTCAGCTTACTTTATCTATAATTCGGGGACGAATTATTCTTTTTAGGGGGGAAGAATTGTAAAACCCGCATGCTTTTACCATGAATAGTGCCCTTAAGATCGTACGTTCTAGATTAAAACTTACCTCATTTAGTATTGATCACATTCATGTGCTAATAATCAAGCAAGTGCATACGTGTATGACATGACAAGTATCGATTACGTACGAACTCATGATAAACAGTTAATAAATATATCACGTGAACATAATTAAATCATGATCACCATTTAAAATACGAACTAAAATAATTACGTAAATACATATAATATAATTACGAGCGTTAAGATTACGATAAACGACATGATAAAATAAACAGAAACGCTTCAGACACGAGCACGTTTAACCACGAACGAACACGAAACATCGGGACACGAGAAAGGTACGGGTACCCCATGTGGGGCCCCCATACCCACGGCACATATACAAGATGGGCTAAGCCCATGGACTTTTACAAGTAAAGGGGGGTAAGAGTAAAAACATGTTTTCATTTTTCACTTTCAAGAAATAAACACAAAAACCCTAAAAAGAGTTTTCTCCTCCTCCTTTTGCTCTCTTTGTGCCGCCACCTTTACATCACCATAGGAGGGTGATTGGTTGATTTTGATCTCAAAAACTATTGTTATAATCAGTGTTTGTTCATCCTTTTTCCAAGCTACATAGTGGTATACCTTTTTAACCCTTCTTTTTAATTCTTTTAATTCTTTTAATCTTTGATTATTTTCATGAACATGTTAATATTTTTTTTATGTAAACATGATAACTAATCATTGATCTAACATGTTTTGGTATTAATTAAAATCAAAGAATGATTTAAAAGGGGTGTTTGTTTTGGCCGCCTAGCAAACAAACCCGAGGGGGGTTTGGTTTGCTATTGCCGCCACCACCAAGACCATTTTTGGTCTTGGTTGGCTCATGTGGGACCCACGGCAGCAAGGAGACACATGTGCCCCGGGTTTGGCTCGGGGTACGGTGTCGAATTCATGCCCGATTCATGGTTCGTTGGTTAAATCATGATTTATGCTACATGTTAATTTTTATGAATTATGAACTTAGGATATAATTAATTAATAACATGAAATATTAATTAAATCATGACTTAGGTTATCTTAATTATTAGTTTAACATGACATTAATTTAACCTAAGTATTTTATGTTATAAGTTATAATTAATTAATTATTTAAAACATGCCTATAATTAATTAATTTAGACATGACTTAGGTTATGTTATTAATACATAATAATACACATTTTAACCTAAGTATTTTATTCCATTTTAATTAATACATGTTATACTTTAATTAAAATGCTTAACCTATAGTTTAATTAAAATACATGAAATAATAATTAAACTATACACTATATCTTATGACTTAAGGAATAAGCTTATAACACGTAGACTTATATGTTAGCTTATGTAACCAGCTTAATTCTAATTATGGAAACTTCTATTTATAGAAACTTAATTAAATAAGGCAACTAATCTAATTATGGAAACCTTCTATATATGGAAATCTATCTATTTCAGGCAGCTAATCTAATCATGGAAACCTTCTATATATGGAAACTTATTTAATTAAGGCGGCTGATCTATTTTTGGAAACTTTCTATTTTTAGAAACTAATCTATTTTAAGCAGCAAATTCTATTTTAGGAAACTTTCTATTTTTGGAAACTTTCTATTTTTGGAAACTTTCTATTTTTGGAAACTTTCTATTTTTGGAAACTTTCTATTTTTGGTAACTTTCTATTTTTGGAAACTTTCTATTTTTGGAAACTTTCTATTTTTGGAAACTTTCTATTTTTGGAAACCTGTATTTTTGGAAAGTTACTTATTATTACACAGTAAGTATAATAATACATGAAACACCAGTAATACTTAATCAGATTAATCAGAATACTAGATAAACACAGTTTAAGGCTTTAAACAGTGAACCATGACCTAAAACATACCAAATCAGCTAAAATAAGACACAAAACCCAGTACGTAATCAGTGAATCGATACTTATACACGTGTGTATTCATGTAGCGTTAGTGATCCAGAAGTAGGAGTCTTTCTTCCGTTCATTCACTGGACTTGAGGTACGGATTCCCGTCCTTTCAGTATGGACATTCTTTCCTTATTAGGATTTCCCCGTATGCAGCCAACTGTTTTCCCCAGCATTTGTTTTATTGTTTTGAACTGCTTATGTTTAATTAGCATAATCTATATCCATATACAAGCATGACCAGTTTCACCTAGTTATGGAGGTACCATAACCATAGCATTGGAGGCACCGATGTTATGACTTCCCCACGGCGGAGTGATTGCTCGTGGCGTCCCTTTCAGTTTTGGCCATATTATTATATCATGTGGGGCGTATGGGTGCATCCTAGTTACATGTTTTATTCAGTTTATCATGGTGAATGTGGTGTGTGCCTTGCACCCTTCGCAAGGAGCTGATCCCTCCTACCCAAACCAGTATATTGATTAGAGGCATCCCCTCTAATCAGCATGATGAGGTCACCCCTCCAAGTATTCATGCACGTGACCTTTTCATGACCTATATGGGCTATGGTATATATATGTTAAAACAGTTTTCACAAGATAAACATAAGGCTTTTCAAACTATAAAACCAGTTTTCTTGATACTTAACCAGTTTACTCAGTACTTAGTCTTCCGCTGTTATATGTTACATGCTTATCCTATTTCATGCTATATTGTACATCCGTGCACTGAGCGTCTTGCTCAGCCGTTTTTCCTTTTCATGTTCCCAAAACGGCAGGTACTCAGGGACGCTCGTAGATCTCAAACGTAGGTGCATATGGACTGGAAGCTTTACTGTCTTTCTTTACTTTATGCATTTCCTTTACTTTGATACAGTTGCTATGGACATTGTTTCGTCCTTTCCATTTTCAGTATTTATGTTTGTGTGTGATGAGCTTTACTTTGGGGTACCGATGTTTGATTCCGGTATTTCCCTTTTATGGTTGAATAATGCTTAGAAATTTATCCTTGTATGCTTTGATGACACGCCATGATTATGCGTAATATTCCATTTCCAAAATGGGGTGTTACAGCTGCACTCAAGGACTTATAGTCACATCACAGACTATAACTCGCTCTTCAAAGAAAGGAAAGTTTATCGCCGATGGTAAACTTATCCTAACAACGAGAAATTAATTTTTCTCGGGCATGAGCTTATATCAAAAACATTCCAAGTTTTTAAGCTCATGCACAATGGCTCCTCGTTAAATGACAGACGATGACCCGGACTTCAGAGACAGGGAAGTTGATATTAAGGTTTTGTATGGGTTCAATTTTACTCTCGATATCCTCTCGAATTGATCTCGGTCTTAAGTGGAATGATTGTTCTTGGTTACTAAATAAGGGGGTTTGGTTTTCTATTCTAATAATAAATGAAAGTCTAAAGCAAAGGCAATTACTTTAATTAAGGTCAACAAAAACTTGGTTGCAAATTTAAAGTTCAAATTAGAATCAAATTAAAATTAAAGTTAAAGAGTTAAAAAGTAAATTGTGAAATGTGAGCAGAGAAATAGTGAAACATCAACAGTAAAACAGTAACTTAAAAATACCCAAAATTTAACTGATTCGGAACTTTCTGATTCTGAAGACACTATTCATTCATTCGGAACTCTCTCATCCGGAACTTAATGGCTGATTCGGAACACACTCATGCGGAACTTATTCATCCGGAACTTTCCGAATGAAGGGTGCTGATTCGGAAGTTTTGGAAACTTCCGAATGAAGGATTGGTTCGGAACTTATTAACTGATCCGGAACTTTATGACTGATCCGGAACTTTATGACTGATCCGGAACTTTCCGGATGAAAGCTTGATTCGGAAGTTTTCTATTGATTCGGAACTCTAATGCTTGGTTCGGAAGTTTCCGAATGAAGGACTCATTCGGAACTTTTTGGCTGATTCGGAAGTTTTGGAAACCCAGTTACAGTAACAGTAAAAGCGAAGAACACGGACACAAAAGTAATCAAAAGCAAATCAAACACTTAAAAAGGTTTTACCAATTTAAACACAAATCATTTAGACAATATAAGCAACAAATCCCACTAATAAAAACATAAATCCAAACAACTTTTGAAGATCAAATCAAGAAAAATAAAACTTAAGAACTTGAAGATAAAAATGGAGATGAACAAGATGAAATGAAAGATTAAACAAGAACTTTGAATTGGATGATTAATGTTTTGACAAGATGAAACAAGGATTAAAATTACAAGATCAAAGAACTAATAATAAAAATCACCAATCACCCTAGTGGTGATGGTGTTCTACGAACCAGGAGAAAGAAAAAGAAGAAGAAAGAAAAACTAGCTAGCTCCAAAAATGTGTGTGGGATGGCCTATTTATAGGTGTTTCCTTTGGTTGGTGAGTGGGCTTTCTCCCGTTCTTCGTGTCTTTTCGTCTTTTCAGAAAAGTTTCCGTTTTCGATTCTGATTCGGGATTTGTTGTCGATTAAATTCAACTCGTCTTTTAATTTCTTCGTTTAATAGACTTGAGTTTCTTCGACTTATATAAATCTTCCATCTTTGGTCCTTTTCTTCGATAAATCTTCGAATAGGCCCAGCGACTTCAAATCTTTTGCATCTCTTGGACAATAGACTTAATCTTGAGTCTTTTTCTTCAGTAAAACCCGTGCAATCCCATGTTTTCTTCAATATTTATCCGGTTGGCTCTGAAAACACAATAAACACAAAAACCACGCATAATTCCAAACAAATGATATTAAATACGTGTTTTGGTCTTGTTTTAGCCCGAATTAAGTGGGAAAAGGATGGGTGTTTACACACCTATCAAATCCCCTACACTTAACCATTGCCATGCCCTCATGCAATGCTTAGTGATAAAGCAAGTTTACACTTTTCTCATAATTAATCAACCTTGGCCTTATTTAAAATTCTACTAAACAAAAATTAAAGAAATAAAACTTCAAAGATAACAAAGGAATAGAAAACCATTTTCACGTGAAAATAGCTACATGGAAGTAACTTGTAGAGAAATCGATGACTTACATTAGGGCTTTGGTGCTGCGAAGATTTATCACCCTCAAGTTTCACGTTCCCCAAACTAAGCTTAAAAACGAGATCATTGTTATTATAAGTTAGCAATTCAAACACTTACACACATGGCTTAATTAAATGCTTAAATTCCCTTATTCCTAGGTGTATCTCTTATATTTTATTTTTGTCTTAGAATGATCATGAAGATGCATTTTTGGACTTATTTCGATAGTTTATTAGGGCCGAAAGCAAAGTAGGACGATTTGATCAATAGTTAGCTAAAGGACAAAATCTCTTAAAACTGCTTCTCGGGATATCAAAAAGTTCATATCTTGGCATAACTTGGTTCACGATTTGAGACCTTTCTCGGGCCGATATTTGGCATGTACTTCATACTTCATATCTTCGAGAGACGTTCTTGAGATAATGGTCTTCTCATCATAATAGAGTTTCTTCACTTGGAGACTTTTGAGGGGTTCTCCAACTTTGTTGACCACGACTTCATGATTATTTCTTCAATCTCTAATTGGGATTTTGAGATACAACGATCCGCCTCCTTTTCGGACTTGGATCTATTTATCCTCATACCTTGTTAGGGTCTTTTCGGATAGACTTCTCCATGATCTTTATGGGAGTTGATTGCTTTTCGTCGTGAGTCTTGATCCTTCATATTGACTTTAGGAATAATGCTTTTCACATCACTTTGGATCTTCAGCAATAAAATTGAATCCTCATGCCTTGTTAGGGCCTTTTCGGACTCGCCAATCTTCGCGCCCCGCTTCATAAGTTATGCCTTGGCTATGAACTCTTATCATTACCGAGCAACTTTTAAACGATCTTGGGCTAGAAGCTAAGTAACTTTTCAAATCGTAAGACCTTACTTATTGCAGATAAATTATTAGCAAGTGATGGGAGAATAGGCAAATAATTACACCAAGTGGGCTTGCGCGAGAATACCGACTTATAATTGACTCTATCATTTCTCGTCCTCCACAGTTTAAAATCTCAAGTAATGAGACTCGTGGACACTTAGCCTAATAAACCAATTAAGGTCTATATGGTTAAGGATACTAGCTAGAATAAACTTGGATAAGTCTATTCGGGTTGAGTCAAAATAAACGCAACGGGCCTAATATATCAAAGGCTTCTAAACTAGCTACACCACTTTATTAATATTTTTGACTTTATTGCGGGATATATACATATGAAAGCAACGATAAAAATTTAAAAATTACGACTAAATGGCCAAAGTTAATAAAAAAAATTTGAAAAATGTTGAAAAATAGGATTTTCCGGTTAAATGAAGGCATTTTCATGGAAAAGTCCACTTAAAACTTCGATAGAAGTCCCCCCTACACTTAAGATAAACATTGTCCTCAATGTTTAAGCATGTGGGAGAAGTCTCCCCTACACTTATGACATTGTGCACGTTTGGTTAACTCAAGTTAAGGAAGAGACGACTAAAGTGATCAATTTCAAATGTGAGTATGAAGAAAATTGAATCACGATAGTTGAGAGATAAAACCGGATTTCGGATAAACACGGGAGCACGGTTCTTCAAAGATTCCAAGAGTGCACTTATCCCTGTAATCACATCACCACACAAAGGCAAACACATATAGAAGTCCCCCCCTACACTTAGGGGATTAGAATATACAAGGATAGATACTCGGGCTGCCTCCCGAGGAGCGCTTGTTTTTGATAACCGAGTCACGAGCCTGACTCGACCCAAAATTAGTTTATGGGGAACGTGGTGAGGGATGGAATCACCTCCTTAGAGGTGTCCTCACCAAAGTACAACTTTACTCGT
Source organism: Glebionis coronaria (assembly GCA_025667525.1). Taxonomy (NCBI): domain Eukaryota; kingdom Viridiplantae; phylum Streptophyta; class Magnoliopsida; order Asterales; family Asteraceae; genus Glebionis; species Glebionis coronaria. The sequence goes on from CM046877.1 coordinate 500,442,598, forward strand.
TGGCCATTCACCTTAAAATTTGGTCCATTAGGTTGAGCGAGCTCGAGAGTACCATATGGAAAAATTTGGGCGATGGTGAATGGGCCGGACCAACGAGATTTGAGCTTGCCCGAAAAGATTTTCAACCGAGAGTTAAAAAGTAAGACTTTGTCTCCAACATGGAACTCTCGGTTTTTGATCTTAGAGTCGTGAATGAGCTTAGTTCTTTCCTTATAGATCAAAGAATTTTCATAAGCCTCATTCCGAAGTTCATTCAGCTCATTGAGTTGGATCTTGCGTAGGTCACCGGCTTTGTTTATATCAAAATTGGCCCACTTCAAGGCCCAATAAGCCTTGTGCTCCAACTCAATGGGGAGGTGGCACGCTTTCCCGTACACAAGACGATAAGGCGTACAGCCGATCGGGGTCTTGTAAGCAGTACGGAAAGCCCACAAAGCATCATCGAGTTTATCAGCCCATGAGGCACGATGCTCTCCCACAGTCCTTTCAAGAATTCGCTTCAGCCCTCGGTTGGATATTTCAGCCTGGCCATTAGTTTGTGGGTGGTAGGCTGTGGAAAGACGATGGTTTACACCGTACTTAGCCATGACTCGAGCAAATTGGTCATTGCAGAAATGAGTCCCACGATCACTAATAATGGCACGAGGCACACCGAAGCGAGCGAAAAGAGCTTTCAAAAAGTTACAAACCACCCTTGCGTCATTAGTAGGCAAAGCTTTGGCTTCAACCCACTTTGAAACGTAGTCAACGGCTACAAGGATGTATTTGTTTCCTTTAGATGAAGGGAATGGCCCCATAAAGTCGATACCCCAAACATCAAAAATTTCACACGCTTGAATGAAATTCTGAGGCATCTCGTCTTTATGTGTGATTTTGCCTTGCTTTTGGCAAACATCACATCGCTTGACCATATCGTGAGCGTCACGGTATATGGAGGGCCAATAAAATCCCGAGTCAAACACTTTCTTAGCAGTGTAGTTGGGACCAAAGTGACCACCGGTGGGTCCTTTGTGGCAAGCATCAAGGATGTCCGACGCTGCCGGTCCATCAACACATCGGCGAATTATCAGATCAGCACATTGTTTGAATAGGTAAGGGTCGTCCCAAAAGTAAGTCTTGATGTCGGTAAAGAACTTCTTCTTTTGCTGGGACGTCAACCCTTCCTTGAGAATTCCACCCGCCAAGTAGTTTGCAAAGTCCGCAAACCACGGGGTTTCATTCGGCTTCGAGTTTATAGACATTAAGGTCTCCAAGGGAAAAGAATCATTGATTTCTTTGGTCGGATGATCCCCTTGGTATGGATCCTCAAGTCTACTAAGATGATCCGCGGCTAGGTTTTCTGCTCCTTTTTTATCGCGGATGTCGATTTTAAATTCCTGGAGCAGCAAAACCCAGCGAAGAAGTCTTGGTTTGGAATCTTGCTTTGTCAACAAGTACTTCAACGCGGAATGATCGGTGTACACAATGGTGGTGGAAAGGACAAGATAGGGGCGGAATTTTTCAAAAGCATAGACGACCGCTAAAAGCTCTTTTTCGGTTGTCGTATAATGCAGTTGTGCCCCAGTCATTGTCTTGCTAGCGTAATGGATTGGTTGGAAGTGTTTGTTCACTCTTTGTCCAAGAACCGCTCCAATAGCAAAATCACTAGCATCGCACATCAACTCAAAAGGCAGCTCCCAATTAGGGGTAACCAAGACGGGTGCCTTAGTTAGCTTATCCTTAAGCGAGTTGAAGGCATCAAGGCACTCTTTGGAAAAGATAAAAGGAGTCTCTTTTTCCAAGAGGTGGGTCATCGGGCGAGCGATTTGAGAAAAGTCTTTGATAAATCGACGGTAGAAGCCCGCATGACCCAAGAAACTTCTCACACCCTTCACAGTGGAAGGTGGAGGCAACTTTGCTATAACGTCAACTTTAGCACGGTCAACTTCAAGACCGGCTTTCGAGATCTTATGTCCAAGCACGACGCCTTCTTTTACCATGAAATGGCATTTTTCCCAATTTAGAACAAGGCGAGTGTCTTCGCACCGCTTTAGCATACGTTCTAAATTGGCAAGGCAAGCAGAGAAGGAATCCCCGAAGACCGAGAAATCATCCATGAAGACTTCCATGGTTTGTTCAACCATGTCATGGAAGATAGCTAACATGCACCTTTGGAAAGTCCCGGGCGCATTACATAAGCCAAAAGGCATTCTTCTGTAAGCGAAAGTGCCGTAGGGACAAGTGAATGTAGTCTTCTCTTGATCTTGGGGATCGATGGGTATTTGAAAATAACCCGAGAAACCATCCAGAAAGCAGTAATATTCATTACCGGCTAATCGTTCAAGCATTTGGTCCATAAAAGGTAGAGGGAAATGATCCTTTCTCGTGGCATCATTGAGTTTGCGGTAGTCTATACAAACTCTCCACCCAGTAACGAGACGAGTGGGAATCAACTCGTTGTGTTCATTGGGAACAACGGTTATTCCGCCCTTCTTGGGCACACAATGGATTGGACTAACCCACGGTGAATCCGAAATAGGGTAAATCATACCCGCATCAAGAAGTTTGATAACCTCTGTTTTGATGACTTCATGGATTTTTGGATTCACCCTTCGTTGGCTTTGAATAGTGGGCTTGAAGTCGTCCTCCATGAGAATTTTGTGTGTGCAGAAGTGAGGATCAATTCCACGAATATCCGAGATTTTCCAAGCAATAGCCTTCTTATGATCTTTCAACACAGCGACAAGTCGGGCTTTCTCTTCATCTTTCAAATCCTTCGCAATAATGACGGGTGACTTCTTGTTGTCGTCAAGGAACACGTACTCGAGATGAGGCGGCAACTCCTTAAGTTCCAAATCCGGAGGATTTTCGACGGGAGGCGTTTTCAAAGTCGGAGTATCGATAGCAATGACCGTGGGAGATGGAGGCGAAGGATTGTCTTCAGTGAGAAGATTGTCAAAGAAACTCATATCTTCATCCCCCTCGGTGGGAGAATCATTAGTGGCTAAATTCGCATCTCCCATGGTATCTTCAAGATTGTTCCAGAATAAATCACTATCTCCAAATAGAGACAACGATGAATCAAGAGAGGACACGGTCTCAACAGTGGGAAGAGATGTAGGAATACTTTTGCAAGCATCATTAAAGTGTTCTTCACAAGCCTCATCAAGAACGTCAATACAATTAACGCTCTCATATGAGTAAGGCTGTTTAGACAACTTTCCCATGTTGAAGACTACTTTGTCGTCACCCACTCTCATGATAAGCTCTCCGGCTTCAACATCAATAAGAGTGCGACCGGTCCTCAAGAATGGATGACCAACAATAAGTGGCACACGGGGGTCCATCTCGTAGTCGACGACAACAAAATCAGCAGGGAAGGTGAATTTGTCGACTCCTACGATAACATCTTCGGCTATCCCCACTGGATAAGCAACTGTACGGTTCGCCAATTCCAAAGTCATCTTGGTGGGGACTAGCTCTGGGAGAGATAATTGCTTCCAAACACTTAGAGGCATGAGATTAATACTGGCACCTAGATCGGCTAGGGCCATGCAATTCTCTACTCCCGGGAAATTGCAAGGGATAAGAAAACGACCCGGATCACCAAGCTTGGTTGGCAATTTCCTTAAGAGCACTGCAGAGCAGTTCTCATTAAGTTGGGTGTTGGCAATGTCGAGGAGCTTTTCCTTGTCGCTCAAAAGATCTTTAAACATTTTGGCGTATTTGGGCATGTGAGCGAGAGCCTCAGCGAAGGAGATATTAAAATTCAGTTGTTTGAACATTTTAAGGAAATTCGAAACCTGAATATCATCCTTGCTCTTTTGCTTCTCTTTCCTCAACCGTGAAGGATAAGGTATATTGGAAGAAAAGGAAGGCTTTAAGGGAATAGGGTCACTCACAACCACGGGTGGATGAGGGGTAGAATGAAGAGGTGGAGAAATTGGGGAAGGAGAAGGAGGAGGAATAGGAGCAGGCGACTCGTTCTCCTTAGTCACAATCACCGGTGGAGGTATAGGAAGCTCGGGTTCCTTGGTACCTTTACCACTTCTAGTAGTGATTGCTTTCATCTCCCCTCTTGGGTTCGCAACGGTGTTACTCGGAAGAGTACCCGAAGAAGAGGGTTGACTACTTTGGAAGAAACTAGCCATCATGTTCCTCAAGTCATTCGTCTGACTATCCAACGTGTTTCGCATATCGGCTCTCAAATCATTTCCTTGCTTTACCAAATCGGCTTTCAGGTTGAGCACTTCTCTCTGAAGATTTCCCACTATCGCATCGTTAGTCCTCATATAAGTTTCCACTTCTTGGTGAAGAGCGGTGGGTTGGTTGGGAGGAGCATTGTATGCAGGTGGTTGGTAAGCAGGTTGTTGGTAGACTTGATTGTTTCTTTGAGGTGGTTGTTGCTGCTTGTGAGGTGGGACGTATGGTTGTCGAGGTTGTTGTTATTGTTGAGTAGGGCGGTTAAGGTTTTGTTGTTGGTTTGGGTTGGAAGGAGGAAAGCCAGGTGGTGAAAGATAGTTGGTGCTGCGATAGCTAAGCAAGTTACGGTCACCTTGGGGTTTTGCTTGATAAGCTGGTTGTTGGTAGGTGCCATATGCCGCATTCACATTCTCAGCAGGGTAATCTTGGGTGGCAGTACAAGTTGTGTAAGAATGGGGACCACCGCATATCTCACAAGGTTGGCTGACAGCGTTGACTTGTGCGTTCTTGGCGTTGTTGCTGTTGTTGTTGCTGACGGTATGTGTGACAAGCGATTCAAGAAGCGTGGTGATTTTGTCTAATCGCTTGTCGCTGTCATTAGTGCTAGCACTAGCAACATTGGTCCTAACGCTCTTGGTTTGCACACGAGACTTGTTCTCAATGATATCCCAAGCAGCATTGGAAGTCTTAGCCAATAAATTACCCCCTGAGGCACTATTCAGTGAATCTTGGTCACTCATGCTTAAACCATTGTAAAAAGTATTTATTTGATGTACTTTGGTAAAACCATGTTGAGGGCATTTTCTCAAAAGATCTTTAAAACGATCCCAAGATTCACTGAATGACTCATCGTACTTTTGTTCAAAATTTATGATCTCATTCCGCAAAGCGGTAGTACGAGAGGGTGGAAAAAAGTAATTGATGAACTTTGTTTCCAAATCCGTCCACGAGAGAATACTCTGTGGCGGTTCCTTAGCAAGCCAATGCCGGGCTTGTCCCTCTAAAGAAAAGGGAAAAAGTTGTAACCTTATGACCTCCTGTGGAACCCCATTGAACTTGACCGTGTTGGTGAGTTGTAGAAATCTCTTGATATGGTCGTGTGGGTCATCAATGGTGCGTCCCAAGAACGGTTGAGCTGAGACCATCTGGATAAAGCCTGACTTGAGCTCGAAATTGTTGGCGGCAATTGGAGGAATGACAATTGGATCCGTGTTGCCATCAACATGAGCTTGCAGCAATTCGATCATTAGGCGATTATCCGGAAGTGGCTCATTGTTGTTGTTATGCATGTTGTTGAAAGGCGGGTTGTTGTTGTTATTATTGTTGTTCGGAGGTGGTATGTTATTGTTGTTTTGGACACCAGCCATGTCTAAGTTATCGAGAGGCTCGGGCTCTTGATAAGACGTGGATCGAGTGCGCATACACCTGCAAAAGAACGAACAAAGAAAAACAAAGCAAAAATATTTTTGGTTTTTATTGTTTTTTAATTTTTAGGATTTTTGAAAATTTTATATTTTTTTGTGTTTTTGAAAATTTTATGAAAAAGTAACGTTCACGGGGAACGGATCCCAAAATCCAAGTTCTACAAAAAACTTTTGATCTTAACGAGAAGAGCCGGCAGCGGCGCCATTTGATATTAAGGTTTTGTATGGGTTCAATTTTACTCTTGATATCCTCTCGAATTGATCTCGGTCTTAAGTGGAATGATTGTTCTTGGTTACTAAATAAGGGGGTTTGGTTTTCTATTCTAATAATAAATGAAAGTCTAAAGCAAAGGCAATTACTTTAATTAAGGTCAACAAAAACTTGGTTGCAAATTTAAAGTTCAAATTAAAATCAAATTAAAATTAAAGTTAAAGAGTTAAAAAGTAAATTGTGAAATGTGAGCAGAGAAATAGTGAAACATCAACAGTAAAACAGTAACTTAAAAATACCCAAAATTTAACTGATTCGGAACTTTCTGATTCTGAAGACACTATTCATTCATTCGGAACTCTCTCATCCGGAACTTAATGGCTGATTCGGAACACACTCATGCGGAACTTATTCATCCGGAACTTTCCGAATGAAGGGTGCTGATTCGGAAGTTTTGGAAACTTCCGAATGAAGGATTGGTTCGGAACTTATTAACTGATCCGGAACTTTATGACTGATCCGGAACTTTATGACTGATCCGGAACTTTCCGGATGAAAGCTTGATTCGGAAGTTTTCTATTGATTCGGAACTCTAATGCTTGGTTCGGAAGTTTCCGAATGAAGGACTCATTCGGAACTTTTTGGCTGATTCGGAAGTTTTGGAAACCCAGTTACAGTAACAGTAAAAGCGAAGAACACGGACACAAAAGTAATCAAAAGCAAATCAAACACTTAAAAAGGTTTTACCAATTTAAACACAAATCATTTAGACAATATAAGCAACAAATCCCACTAATAAAAACATAAATCCAAACAACTTTTGAAGATCAAATCAAGAAAAATAAAACTTAAGAACTTGAAGATAAAAATGGAGATGAACAAGATGAAATGAAAGATTAAACAAGAACTTTGAATTGGATGATTAATGTTTTGACAAGATGAAACAAGGATTAAAATTACAAGATCAAAGAACTAATAATAAAAATCACCAATCACCCTAGTGGTGATGGTGTTCTACGAACCAGGAGAAAGAAAAAGAAGAAGAAAGAAAAACTAGCTAGCTCCAAAAATGTGTGTGGGATGGCCTATTTATAGGTGTTTCCTTTGGTTGGTGAGTGGGCTTTCTCCCGTTCTTCGTGTCTTTTCGTCTTTTCAGAAAAGTTTCCGTTTTCGATTCTGATTCGGGATTTGTTGTCGATTAAATTCAACTCGTCTTTTAATTTCTTCGTTTAATAGACTTGAGTTTCTTCGACTTATATAAATCTTCCATCTTTGGTCCTTTTCTTCGATAAATCTTCGAATAGGCCCAGCGACTTCAAATCTTTTGCATCTCTTGGACAATAGACTTAATCTTGAGTCTTTTTCTTCAGTAAAACCCGTGCAATCCCATGTTTTCTTCAATATTTATCCGGTTGGCTCTGAAAACACAATAAACACAAAAACCACGCATAATTCCAAACAAATGATATTAAATACGTGTTTTGGTCTTGTTTTAGCCCGAATTAAGTGGGAAAAGGATGGGTGTTTACACACCTATCAGAAGTTTATCTACGCAACGATAACTTACCCTCTTAACAAGAAATTAAGTTTTCTTGGACACGAGCTTATCCTAAAACCATTCAAAGGTTTTAAGCTCGTGTATAAGGCTCATCATTAAATATCAGATGATGACCCGATCTTCAATTAAAAGGAAAGTTTATCGCCGATGATAAACTTATCCTTACAACGAGAAATTCATTTTTCTCGGGCATGAGCTAATATTAAAAACATTCAAAGTTTTTAAGCTCATGCACAATGACTTACAGTTAAATGTCAGACTGTAACTCGAACTTCAAATAAAGGAAAGATTATCTTTTATGATAACTTATCCTCATAACGAGAAATTAACATTTCTCGGTCATGAGCTTGTATTAAAACATTCGAAGTTTTAAGCTCAGAAAGGAAAGTGTATCTTTTAAATAAGAGAACTTTTCCTTACAACGAGAAATTAACCTTTCTCGGTCATGAGCTTTCCGTTAAAAAAGTCAAAGTTTTCAAGCTCATGAAAAACGACTTCTAAGTAAATGTCAGCTTAGGACTCGTTCTTCAGATAAAAGGAAAGTTTATCGCCGATGATAAACTTATCCTTAACAACGGGAAGTTTACAACCTCTCGGACTTGAGCTCGTTTTGTAAGATATTCAACATCTTAAGCTCAAGTAATTGGTTTTCAAAACTTTGAACACAATTTTTCGAGAATTTCTCAAAAGGTTTTTCTAAATCTTTCAAAATTGTGTGTTCAAAAATGTTTTGATAAAAAGAGCATGCCTTCTGGAATCGATAATATTTACGATACTAGAAATGTCATTCAATAATGACACGGGATTGTAAATAAAGTTCGAGCAGAAGTTCAAACTTTTAAAACATGCTCAAAATGGTTTGCTATTATTTCAGATAGCAACCCGCTTTTCATAATCAAGTCAAGTATTTCACCGGAAAGCTTTGACTCAACAACGGGAATTAATTTTCTCGGGGACGTGACGAGGTGACCATCATTCGTGAACAAGAACCATGTGAATCTTTGATATGATGTTCTCCATCATTCAGGTCCTACCTCGTAAATTGCTAATATTGTGAATTCATTATCATATATGATATTTGCACGTGTTAAATACCTTACACTCGTGTTTAAAAGGTATTTAATTTACGTTTGAAGTAGACCCTCATTAATTTGAGGGGGAGCTTGTGTAACTCATGAAGATAACTGGCTTTGCATCTTTCTTCCCAAATTTTCTTAAAATGCTATTAAATCAATTGATATTAAAAACATCGATTGGGTTAATATTTTTAATATGGGGGAGAAAATGTGATTTAATATGGGAAATGATTAATCACAAATGGTTTGACTTAACGTGCTAGCTCATCCCGACATGTGCGAAATGTTTTCGGATATCGTGGCATATGTTAAGGGGGAGCAAAATGGATTTGCACTTCAAAATGGATTTCATGGTGACATACACTTACCCAAAACATCTCTATTCACGACGGTGAAGATTGTGGTGACATAAGGATGGTAGGATAGGTTAAAGTCCAATGATTTCTCTAGAACCGGAGGAATCTTCCCAAGGACATTCCATAGCTAGAAATAATAGTCCTTAGCAAAGATGGAGAAAGATTGTGAACGTAGCTGAATGCCGACCAAGTACTTAAGTTAGCACTAGAACAATCACAACAAGGTGCTAGTGATGACGTATTGGTAAGCATTGAAGGGGTTGAAGAATGAAAAAGAATTGTAAAGATAAAGGGTGTAAAGAAAGAAGCCCTTCTTACAACTTTAGGCAGAAACCGGGTCAATACATATGCTATTAAGATCATTGTTTAATGATTCTTAATATTGAAGACAGACATCATGGACCCAGTGATGCAATGTACAACCCATCCCAGCTAACTCAGATATCTCTCAAAAGATATTTGTTTTAATCACACGGAGACAACGCATTATCTATTGATTTATTCACTCCGAATAAATTGGTATTGAAAAGGTGGCACTCCTCTCCAGCCTCCGATCATTAAAAATCCAAAATGCACGATCGAGTCTAGAGCCATTTGAGATCATCAAATATCTCATTAGGACACACTTTCATATTTCCTTGCTTCTTCACACACTGTGAAAAGTAAGAAAGATCTTAAGAGTCCTACGCAAAATCTTCATGATCTTGCCTGAACATCCGAGTAATACGAAAGTATTTACAATGAAGATGGAAATCCTTCTTGAGCGAACGTCAAAAAGCTCATGGTAGGTGCTTGTGCGATTCTTTATGAATCAAACTTGTGATAACTGGAAAGCAACAGTGGTTTAATTCTTAAAAGAATTTAAACACGTTCCAGGCCTCTACGCAATATCTTAGTGATCTTGCCAGAACATTCAGAGTAATACTATTAAGTATTTACAGTGACGAATGGAAATCCTTCTAGTGTTAACATCAAACAGCACTTGGTAGGTAACTTGCAAGATTCTATATGAATCAAGCTAGTGACAACTGGAAAGCAACGACGGTGCGGTTCTTAATTGAACTTCACTTTTTCCAGGAATATGAATTGACGGCTTCAAATCATGCGGATAAGATTATCCAAATGAGTCACTCTTTACGTTCGCAGTCAGCTTTGGACGGTCGAGTAAAGAGAACGGGTTTACCCGCGAAATCTTGTCAAGGAGGTTCTTTATTGAAACTACCTGCCACAAGTACGATATTTAATATCGTCCAACGGTCTTCACCGACCGGAGGTAAAATGCTACCGAATTAGAATGAAATGTTCAAGGCCATTTCATCCGTGTATATTGTTTGTTGCTAACTGTCTTATGCAACGTAACAAGAAGGTGGCATTGCAGTGTACAATCCAGAAGAAGTCGTCACCACATGCTTATACTACATACAATTAGTACTTCAACAAATTCAAGAAAGCCTGAAGGTCAAGTCTTCCGCTGTATCAAACTCTGAAGCTTTCAAGAATTTAAAAGTATAAGTATGTGGAACATGAAGTCACGAAGAGGCAAATATCACAAGTGAAGAATGCACAAGGTCAAGGCAAGGAAACATGCTCAAGACTAAAGTCAAAGATCACATCAAGCATATTCACAAGAACAAGATCGAAGACTCAAGCATAGATGCTAGGTTTAAGATTTTGTAAAAAGATGTGACCTCCCTTAGGGGGAGATTGTTGGAAATACGTTTTTCCCAATAAAGTCTCGGTCACATCTTAGTTAGCATAGATCACGAGATATAGACTAATTAGAACTTTGTCTCTTGGAGCGACCTCCCTTAGGGGGAGATTGTTGGAAATACGTTTTACGTATTTATGAAGGATCGGTCGCTCCAACGATAATTGTGTAATGGGCTCGTGATCCACTTAGTAATGTATAGTCCATATAGCCCACATGTAGGGTGGGCTATATATATCCCCTCCTAGCATGTTAGGAGGGGTTGATCATTTTCACATTTTCATTATTCAATCCTCACTTTCTCTCTCTACTCTTCTCTTTTCTCTCCTTTCTCTCTCTACTCCTTCATTTCCCTCCTTCATCTTCTTTATATTTATTAATCAATCTACCCACTTTATCAATCTAATTAATCATGTAGGATAGGCCAAAGATCACGTAGACCTTCAATATATATATATATATATATATATATATATATATATATATATATATATATATATATATATATATATATATATATATATATATATATATATATATATATATATATTACATATAATGTTAAAAGTAATAATATCCCTCGATTGAAATTACGTTTTTAGAACATGTTTTTAGATGAAAACTATTGAATCAGAAATTATTATAAAAAAATACGAATTATAACACCGAAAAATTTAATCACAGGGTACCCGCTGCCGCATCGCGCGGGTACCCTGCAAGTGATATGTAATTTTGTTTCCACTAAATGTTGTACAATGTGTTTCAATGATTGTATTACACAATTTTTTCTATTAATGGAGAAAAAGATTTCAATATTTGTTTTTAGTTGTTTGAATTAAGGATTGTATTGTTATAAGGGTTGGATTACTTAAAATTTTGTTCATTAAACAAAGAAAGAGATACTAATCTCTTTTATAAAATAGTACGTAAGATTTACTTCACTAACTTTCTATTTTGTTTTCGTAGTTATAACTTCGTGCATGCATAAGTTTATAAACAAATCAAATACAATTTAACACAAGTTTATAAATAAATCAAATTTAATTTAACATTTTAGTTTAATATACGAATATATATATATATATATATATATATATATATATATATATATATATATATATATATATATATATATATATATATATATATATATATATATATATATATATATATATATATATATATATATATATATATATATATATATATATATATATATATATATATATATATATATATATATATATATATATATATAGTGTAAGGTTATTTTCAGATTCAAATAAATATAAAGAACTGCGAGAACCACCTTTATACTCATAACAATGCATATGCATTTTTATTATTATGTTTAAAATAACATTTAATAACTGTTTTATTAGTTGTAGATCCGAGTACGATGAGCGATGTGAAGAGTGCACATGTGTTTTCATATTATCTAACGAAAAGATAGTTATCATACATACAAAACAAATACATGTGCATGGTCCCAGGATACATGTTCTTAGTGACCTACGACAATGAAAATTCATGTATTTCCACCTAATGAACTAACCCGATGAATATACATGTGCATTTTAAAAGTAAAAAGGTGATCCTCGCAGTTCTGTACATTTATTTAGTTCTGAAAATAACCTCACCCTATATATATATATATATATATATATATATATATATATATATATATATATATATATATATTGTAATTATAATATTATTTGACTATAAACTGTAAAAGTAACTGTTAATTTTTTTAAATTATTATAGAAATATATAATATTATAATTTTCACTTATTTTATTTAAAATTTAACTATCAAAGTTTTATTACCTTCTTTTTCTTTATGTCTTTTTTTAATAAATATGACACCTACGGTATAATTTTGTTTATTTATTATTAAATTTCTCTATCAATTTTAACGAAAGATCTTTTTTGAATATAGATATTTTTTCTATTAATGGAGAAAAAGATTTTAATATTTGTTTTTAGTTGTTCGATTTAAGGATTGTATAATAAGGGTTGGATTACTTAAAATTTTGTTCATTAAACAAAGAAAAAGATACCAATCTCTTTTATAAGATAGTACGTAAGATTTACTTCACTAACTTTCTATTTTATTTTCGTAGTTATAACTTCGTGCATGCATAAGTTTATAAACAAATCAAATACAATTTAACGCAAGTTTATAAATAAATCAAATTTAATTTAACATTTTATTTTAATATATGAATATATATATATATATATATATATATATATATATATATATATATATATATATATATATATATATATATATATATATATATATATATATATATATATATATATATATATATATATATATATATATATATATATATATATATATATATATATATATATATATATATATATATATATATATATATATATATAATTCGTTCTTAATATTTTGTAATTATAATATTATTTGACTATAAACTGTAAAAGTAACTGTTAAATTTTTAAAATTATTGTAAAAATATGTAATATTATAATTTTCACTTATTTTATTTAAAATTTAACTATCAAAGTTTTATTACCTACGGTATAATTTCGTTTATTTATTTTTTTCTATTAAATTTCTCTATCAATTTTAACGAAAGATCCTTTTTGAATATAGATATTTTTATATTAAAAAATTAATATTAGAGATTATTTTCATTAAAAAAATATATAAAAAGATTTAATAAAAAAGAGTCAACGAATCGTTTTGCTTAGTAAGTAAAAAATGTGTAAAAGGTTATGCACTGGTGTGGAATGGAAATAACTGTTTGTTGAATTTTCTTATTATGTCACGTGAGTTAATAAATGACTTAATGTGGACAGCCTCACTTATATAACTTAATACTTTAAGTCAGTTATTTTGATTATGTGATAAACAAACAACATTTCACATGACTTAAAAAATTTAGGGGCTGTCTAGTTGGTGAAAAATCTCCCACTTTTCTAGAAAAATTTTCATTTGAAAAGTGAAAAATAGAAAACCTGTTTAGCAACATCATTTTTCAATATTTTTCCAAAATTACAAAATTTTCATTTTCTAAATTTATATAGAAATTTTGAAAACTCCATTTTACCCTTTTCTAAATTTTCACTTCATACCCTCAATTGTTTTATTTAACCCATTTCAATAACACGTTACTCTATTCAGTATTCAACGTTCATCATTATTTTTACGTTTTCGTCAGTAAATTTACGTTTTCGTCAGAAGATTTACGTTTTCATCAGTAAATTTACATTTTCGCCTGTAAATTTACGTTTCCTCGATAAATTTACGTTTTCGTCTGTAAATTAACGTTTTCGTCTGTAAATGTACGTTTTCGTCAATAAATTTACGTTTTCGTCAGAAATTTACGTTTTCATCTGTAAATTTACGTTTTCGTCAGTAAATTTAGGTTTTCGTCAGAAATTTACGATTTTGTCAGTAATTTTACGTTTTCCTCTGTAAATTTACGTTTTCGTCAAAAAATTTACGTTTTCGTCAGAAAATTTACGTTTTCGTCATAAAATTTCTGTTTTCGTCTGTACATTTACGTTTTCTTCAGTACATTTACGTTTTCGTCAGGAAATTTACGTTTTCGTCAAATATTTACGTTTTCGTCAGTAATTTTACGTTTTCGTCTTTAAATTTACGTTTTCGTCAGTAAATTTACGTTTTCGTCAGAAAATTTACGTGTTCGTCAGAAATTTTCAGTTTTCGTCTGTACATTTACGTTTTCTTCAGTACGTTTACGTTTTCGTCAATAAATTTACGTTTTCGTCAGTATATTACGTTATTGTCAGAAAATATACGTTTTCGTCAGAAAATTTACGTTTTCGTCAGTAATTTTAGGTTTTCGTCTGTAAATTTAGGTTTTCGTCAAAAAAATTACGTTTTCGACAAAAAAATACGTTTCCGTCAGTAAATTTACGTTTTCGTCAGTAAATTTACATTTTCGTCTGTAAATTTACGTTTTCGCCAGTAATTTACGTTTTCGTCAGTAAATTTACGTTTTCGTCAGAAAATTTACGTTTTCGTCAGTATTTTATGTTTTCGTCAGTAAACTTACGTTTTCGTCAGAAAATTTACGTTTTCGTTAAAAAATTTACGTTTTCGTCAGTAATTTTACGTTTTCGTCTATAAATTTACGTTTTAGTCTGTAAATTTAACTTATTGTCAGAAAATTTACTTTTTCGTCAGTAAATTTACGTTTTTCGTCAGTAAATTTAAGTTTAAAATTTTCAGACGAACACGTAAATTTACAGACGAAAACGTAAAATTACTGACGAAAACATAAATTTACTGACGAAAATGTAAATTTACTGACGGAAACGTAATTTTTTGACGAAAACATAAATTTTTTAACGAAAACGTAAATTTACTGACGAAAACGTAGATTTACAGACGAAAACGTAAAATTACCGACGAAGACGTTAATTTTCTGACGAAAATGTAAATTTACTGACGAGAACGTAAATTTACTAACGAAAACGTAAATTTACTGACGAAAACGTAAATTTTCTGATGAAAACGTAAATTTACTGACGAAAACATAAAATTATTGATGAAAACGTAAAATTACTGACGAAAATGTAAAATTACCGACGAAAATGTAAAATTACCGCCGAAAACGTAAATTTACAGACGAAAATGTAAATTTTCTGACGAAAACTTAAATTTACTGACGAAAACGTAAATTTTCTGATGAAAACGTAAATTTACTGGCAAAAACGTAAATTTACTGACAAAAACATAAATTTATTGACGAGAACCTAAAATTATTGACGAAAACGTAAATTTACTGACGAAAACGTGAATTTACTGACGGAAACGTAATTATTTGTCAAAAAAGCAAATTTTTTGACGAAAACGTAAATTTTCTGACGAAAACATATATTTATTGACGAAAACATAAATTTACTGACGAAAACGTAAATTTTCTAACGAAAATGTAAATTTACAGACGAAAACGTAAATTTATAGACGAAATCGTAAAATTACTGACGAAAACGTAAATTTTGACGGAAAAGTAAATATACTGACGAAAACGTAATAATATTGATGAAACGTAAAAAAATTCATTAAAACGTAAAAAAAAGTTACGAAAATATGAAAAAAAAGAAGATAGGAAAAAACAGACGAAAACGTAAAGAAAAACTAGCAAAAACGTGAAAAAAAGTTGATCAAGAATAAAATGGTTGAAAATAGTTTCGTCTAAACATTGTATAGTTTTTTTAGAAAATGAAAAATATCATCTAAACAAGTTTTCAAAATTCTCAACTTTTTTCTAGAAAAGAAAACTCTTTTTTTTAGAAAATTAGAAAGTGAAAATTATGAAAAGTTTTCCACAACTAAACAGCCCCTTAGTTTTTTTTTCCAGATTAAGTCAATTAAGTTATAATCAAACACCACCTAAATGGAATGTGAGAAGTTACTGTAAATCTAAAGAGTTATGTACTTTAATAAGCACATTCGTCCAATCAGACGTAGGACCGACAAAAGGCTCGTTATGAAGAAAAAAATGTAGGGCTAAGTACAAATATGGATACAAGTACAATGCATGGTCCTTTACCCAGACTTTTTTTTAAAAAAATTTCAAAAAGAGACACGTACTTTTGATCAACTGATCTACCTACTTAATATTTTGCCACGTGTCCAACTGATCAACTTTTTTTATTCACAAATACAACTTAAATTATAAATATACCCTCATCTTTATCTTTTTATACACACACTTACCACTCCATCACCACCACCACTACCAACCTACCACTTCGTCATCACCACCATCAATCATCATAAATTGTAGAGGAAATTGCAAGTTTGCTCCCTGTAGTTTGCCAAAATTGCAAGTTTGCTCCCCAACTTCATTAAAATGCAGGCGGCCTCCCGGAGGACGAAGGTAATTAGCAACGATGCTCCCTGGAACTAACATTTGTTAATTTTTCTAGTTAAGTCTGTTTTCCTCAAGGGTATTTCCGACTTTTGCTTAATTTCCTTTAAACATACAATGCTGCAGTTGCAAAGACGCTCCCTGTGGTTTATCCAATTAACACCTTTGCAAAAAACACACTCCGATCAAAACCCCCCATTTTAAAAAACACATAAACCCTAAATCTATAGTGATGAACTGTTTTTGTGGGAACCAATCAATTGGGAACCATATAATTTTCCAACATTATATTTCGTGATAAGATCATTCATATATATTTCATTGTTTAATTAGTGATGTTCTTCCAAGTTTTCCAATCAATTAGTGATGTTTATACCGGATTTGGCAGTCGATTAAATAGAAATGTATTCAGAGGATCTTGGATGCCAAAAGTCTAGGTGATTCTTCATCAGCTTCTTCATGACCATCCTAAGAATGGGACATTTATTAATTTGACACACAAGTATATATAAGGAGAAAGGTTATTTGGATAATTGGTCATCATAAAGTTCTATACGACTATTTATGAAACTATATAGCTTGAAGATGGATCCTACTAACTTACAAGAATTAAGAAATCTTTTGTAGAGCGATTTTCTGCATCAATGTTGCGGTCCAAGCTGTCACCGCGATTAGGACTGACATAATAACAGTTAATTAGTTGCCAAAAAGACAAACATACTAAACATCTTTAACCAATATTAGTTATGTATTACAACTTAGTTATCTACTTCTGAGTTCTGACAATCAATAATCATGCTAAAGATATAATCATATTTTCCTAGACGACCAATAAGCAATCTGGCATCATATATATTTGCGTCTTGAAATAAATATTAGCTAAATCGATTTAAGGTAGTCGTTGCTTGCCAATTGGGTCGAGTAAAGTTTTCTATTCCTATATACTAGAATAATACAGACAAATATAAGTTAAGATGAGTGGATAACCTCCGTCCAATAACAAAACGTATGACAATTCCTCTTTCCTCAAGCTTTTTCAAAGAATCACCTAGACTTTTGGCATCCAAGATCCTCTGAATACATTTCTATTTAATCGACTGCCAAATCCGGTATAAACATCACTAATTGATTGGAAAACTTGGAAGAACATCACTAATTAAACAATGAAATATATATGAATGATCTTATCACGAAATATAATGTTGGAAAATTATATGGTTCCCAATTGATTGGTTCCCACAAAAACAGTTCATCACTATAGATTTAGGGTTTATGTGTTTTTTAAAATGGGAGGTTTTGATCGGAGTGTGTTTTTTGCAAAGGTGTTAATTGGATAAACCACAGGGAGCGTCTTTGCAACTGCAGCATTGTATGTTTAAAGGAAATTAAGCAAAAGTCGGAAATACCCTTGAGGAAAACAGACTTAACTAGAAAAATTAACAAATGTTAGTTCCAGGGAGCATCGTTGCTAATTACCTTCGTCCTCCGAGAGGCCGCCTGCATTTTAATGAAGTTGGGGAGCAAACTTGCAATTTTGTCAAACTACAAGGAGCAAACTTGCAATTTCCTCTAAATTGTATCACCCATTAAAATTTTTCAAATTTAAAACATAACTCATATCCAAAATAAATATTATTTAGATTTTAAAGAGAAAATATTCAGATTTTATCACCAATATGTTTACTCGATTATGCAAATGGAAGCGTACCTTAAATGCGGCAACAGGTTTTGAGAAAGGATACCGCCATACTAAGCCACTGACCATAAAAATAAAAGAGTTAGCAGTGTCATCATATCAAAAGGAAAAAGAGGATATAATGAGTACGACACTATTCCCAGCAGGTGGCACAGAGCAAACAAACACAGCTCCGGCTAGATCTGCGTGCAAATTTTCAGCATCAATTAGCATAGGCTTATGCATAGACCCGCTTTTCCAAAAAGAAGACATATGACGTTTAAAATTAAAATTAGATCAAAGAAATTAACTTTTAGCTTCAAAATGAATACGAGCTCTCCAAATGCCGAAAGTATTAAATGATAATCTTCCAGATAATGTGAAAGTTAAGATTTTTGGATGTTAAATGTGTAATCCAAAATCAAATATATACACCAAAGAGTAACTTACCTCCCCTAAAATCTTTGCCAAGATTTGCAATGTAATATTGTACAATAAGCAGCGGTGCTTGAGAATTGACATAATTGTTTTCAAAAAAGTTTGTGTGGCGTGAACTATATAAAATCCGAATATTTTTTCTTTAAAATCCAAATAATATTTATTTTGGATATGAGTTATGTTTTAAATTAAAAAAAATTTAATGGGTGATAAAATTTATGATGATTGATGGTGGTTATGATGAAGTGGTAGATTGGTAGTGGTGGTGGTGATGAAGTGGTAAGGTGGGAGAAAAAAAGATAAAGATGAGGGTATATTTGTAATTTAAATTATATTTGTGAAAGAAAAAGGTTGATCAGTTCGACACGTGGCAAAATTTTAAATAGGCTGATCAGTTGATCAAAAGTACAAATATTTATAAATACAGTAACTGTTTGTACTGTCTTTCAGTTGAAATCATATTGACATAATCATTAGAAGTTGAAGCACAATGCTTAATAGTAGTACTCCATTATACTATTAAATATTAGACGATAAGTATTGGCCTAAGTTTGAATGTGAGCTTGTATTCTATTAATAGAGAGAAGTGCAAAAATCATCCCTGTGTTATGTCGAAAAATCGAATTACATCCTTCGTTAACTGTTTGGACAACAGCCATCCCTCCGTTAGTGCACGGGGCACAATACATCCCTCATGGATTAACGATGCAAATGTTTTCTCGTTAAAACTTAACAAAATCTAAAAGAGAGGGTATTCTTGTCTTTTTCTTTTCCCAGGGATGTATTGTGAATCTTATCATAAATAGTTTCAAAAAAAAAATTATTTTTGAAAAAAAAAATTATTTTCAGAAAAAATAAGTTTTATTTTCTCGAAAAAAAATTTATTTTCGAAAAAAAAATTTATTTTCGGAAAAAAAAATTTATTTTCTAAAAAATAAGTTTTATTTTGGAAAAAAAAAGTTTTATTTTCGAAAAAATATGTTTTATTTTCCGAAAAAAAGTTTTATTTTCAAAAAAATATGTTTTATTTTCGGGAAATAATTTGTTTTTTCGAAAATAAAATTTTTTTTTCGAAAATATTTTTTTTTTAAAATAAAACTTTTTTTTCGAAAATAATTTTTTTTTCGGAAAAACAAATTATTTCCCGAAAATAAAGCATATTTTTAAGAAAATAAAACTTTTTTTCCGAAAATAATTTTTTTTTCAGAAAATAATTTTTTTTTTCGAAAATAATTATTTTTTTCGAAATTAATTTTTTTTTCGAGAAAATAAAACTTATTTTTTCTGAAAATAATTTTTTTTTCAAAAATAATTTTTTTTTTTTGAAACTATTTATGATAAGGTTCACAATACATCCCTGGGAAAGGAAAAATACAAAAATACCCTCTCTTTTAGATTTTGTTAATTTTTAACGAGAAAACATTTGCACTGTTAATCCATGAGGGATGTATTGTGCCCCGCGCACTAACGGAGGGATGACTGTTGTCCAAAAAGTTAACGAAGGATGTAATTCGATTTTTCGACATACCACAAGGATGATTTTTGCACTTTTCTCCTATTAATATTAGGGTTTGTATTAGACGGCTTATTATCAAAATTATCAAAATTATGTATTTAATGGTTAACCATGTTAGTAGTTACCGAGTAACAATAGCATTCAACTACGCTCTCAACTACGCCAAGTGTTATATAGAAAAATGAAATGACGGTAAATTAAACAATTAAAGTCGATGGATATCTCAATTTACAAACGAAACCATTGAAAATTTCCAAGTTCCGATATATGACTACATACACAAAATAATTATAAATGTGTGATGACATGTTTGAAGTCGTTTACTAATTTTATTTCTCTGACTCTGATATATAAACACTTATAATTGTTTTACTATGTGTATCAGGAGATAATCTTGACCAAATCAAACCGAAGTAATGATAAAAATATACATATCAACTTGCAAATTTTTAGATGAACTAAGGAAAAAACGGTAGTCCATCGATCAAGATAAGAGTCAACCAAAATTAGCCTAAAACGGGTTAAATTTAACATATTTGTTCATAAAAACATGTAGTTGTGTTAGAACACGAGACAATATAAATTCGTTTAAAGATGATTTCTTATTTAAGTTTCCACTTAGCTTTATATATAAAAAGACATCAAAACCTTAATATTTACGAGAAAGTGAATATGGTCTTATCTATAAAAAAGAAAAAAAGAATTAAGTCTCCCTTTTTTAAGTTTTGCTCTTCAACCGTTAAAAAAAGTATTGCTCTTCATAAAACCACCTCATTCCCACGAGGTGCAACTTTAGTACAGTATTTTACAGCCGAGCCAACCAATTGGAAGCATGATGAGTCAATCATCACCACTCATAAACACGATCGACTTAAAAATGAATTAAAGAAGTATTAAAGGGAGCGGTAGGTGACCACTCGGTGAAGGTTTATGAAGTTCACAACAATTTTTAAAAACTTTTATATGGATCAAAGCAAACATAACGGAAGCGATTTAACAAGATTATAATAATAACACAATTATAATTAATCGAATTAGGGTTACATACATTTATCTTAGTGAATATCCACAAGATCACCAACGAATCACCAATTAGGGTTTATGACAAACACTACCAAAATATAGTCTAAAGTAAGACTACATTACGTTCTTGTACACACGTAAGCTAACCGTGATTCTAGCACGTGTAAACCGAACTTCTACACTTGTGGAATATCTACCCAACAACCCTAGAGAGGGGCTAGGACTAGATTATTGTTGAACAAAAACCAAAGGATAAAAGGAACCCTAAAAATGGTGTTTTTCCTTTGGAGTTGATCAAACAAAGAAACCAAAATCAAAGGTTAAAATGAACCTAAAGAGGGTGTTTGCCTTTGGTTTTAGTCGCCGGAAGAGAGAAAGAAAAGAGAGTGGGATAGAAAATAATGAAAGCCATGGGGTGTTTATATAGGCTTGACAAATCTTATTCTCCAAGTAATAAACCAATTAGGAAACAAAATCCCCCTTGGGCCTTGTATAACCGACGGTGGAAGCACACCCATGGGGTCTTCCGGAACTTTCTCGTTTTCTTCTTTTCTCTTCTATTTAATTCCATAACGGTCGTTTATACTTAACGTTTAATTATTAACGATCGTTATTTAAGCTTCGGTTTAATTTAATAAATATATAAAATATATTGATGCAGGACCATGCACTCACAACTCTAATTTGAGTGGTTATATCACATTTTAATAGTTTTATTTCTTTCCTTTTCTTGGTACACTTGTTTCTATTTTAAATAAGTGTTGATTTGGAGAATATACTCCTGTCAATTTAGAGTCTTTAAAGTAGGAATGAAAGATCATTCATTGTTTTGGAGTGATTCTGGCATTCTTATAAGTATTACGTTATTTCTTTGTATCGACATTCAGTGATTTATAATTCAAGAACCAACATTGGTGTTTATCGTTTGGAGACTATTGAGTTTGGGGCCATTTGATTAGCAAACCGCATCATATATTTAATAAATAAATTAACCCTTTACGTAATGTGTGCAATCCTGTAATCCCGAGTTCGATCCTAACACACGACTATTTAAATATAAGTCCATAAAACTTTCAGCTCCCACTTGGACATATTTCAAAATATCGTGATCACATTGGTTAGCGTCTAGTTACACGTCAATGCACTAGTCCGATTTTGAGTAAGGTCTCTTGGATAAAACCTTTTAATGATGTACTATCATTATTATTATCCTTTCATTTCAAATACAACGTTAATAGGATATGGATCTCAGTCATTCCTTACATTAACCATTCTGTTTATCGTTTACGGATATAGCAAGATCACCAAAACAAATTTGGGTGCGGCCGCACAAATATCTTACTACTCCCTCGAGGGGCCCATCTGTATTATACTTCAAAATAAATTTTAAAGGAAACGAATCCCATTTTGACTACAAGCAAAACTTATGAACTTTGCAACACTTCCGGAAATAATACTTATAACTACCAGTTACGTTTAGCGTTAGATTATTCCACAGAAATGCACTAGATCCACGACAGTTTCCTGGTATCTCAGGTTTAAGGATAACTATTTATGATTTACTTGATGACAAAGATCCATAAAGTAAAATCATATAGTTGGGATAAGTCCAATATTTGATTCATCAAATATCATCCAAAATTGACCAATATACTTTCAAGTATACTCTGTCACTATTTTGAATTGTCTTAGTTTAATAATATTCCCATATTATTAATCGACAACGGACATTTAGAAATATCATAATATTCATGGATTAAAAAATGTAAAATAGGATACAAATTTAGATACCAAGAATAAATGAAACCCAATCTTTATTTCGTTAAATAATAATGTCTTAACATCCTTTATCCAAATACTAAAAATAGGTCAATGCATAAAACTGGTACATACATCATGCCTCTAGTAATGACATTCATACTTGTTTGGCAAAACATAAAATAACCAATCTTGACCTATTGGAATTTTGAGAATACTTTCTTCAAGAATTCAGTTAATTGAAATTTTTGTACATGTGCATTCAAATAGTTTGATATTGCCACATAGTATCAAAATTGTGAAACATCCTTGATCACCAATTTACTAAACTTCCAAAACACATTTGAAGTTCAAAGTATTCTAATTCTTTAATGTATAATGCAACTTTAATCAATATGTCATCCCCAAAAGATCCCATGACTAATATTGAGTGTTACCTCAATTATATCTTTTCAAGTTTTACAACTTGTCATAAAAGATATGAATACGTTACCTTTAATATCTATTATCTAATGTTTGATTCCACCCAAACCTCTAAGTTTGTTGGCTATGATAATTTGCACAACGATTGACAAATTATTCATCTATAGAATATTGAAGCCGATCCAAGATTTAGGATGTTATTTTATTTCCAAACATATTCCTTTAGAATATTCATTACACAAGTTATTTAATAACTTTTAAATAAATTAATATATTCAAATCATCATGCATTTTAAGCATGATATAAATACAACTTCATACACATGAAAATTTCTCAAACCAGATTTAGATTCCTTCATGTCCTAAATATCTATGTAAACTTACTACATGGCATATTACGTTGTATTTCCACCACATAATCAAATAAATATTATTTGTTACAAGGTTATGTACATCTTATTTTCTAAATCTTCAAAGTAAAGTTTCATCTCAAATCTAAACCAAATCAACATTTAATTTGAATGAAAACTTACTTTCTTACATGTCTATTTGACACATATAATTTAAGAAAATAACCATAATACTCCCACTAGCTTTTAGGAATACTTAGAAATCATCTTATTCAAATTTAAATCCAATCTTGGATTTCAAATTAAACATAAGAATAATCTCCTAGATGCATGCTTTTATCCATTCATGGATAATTGCATTTTGTGCTTTTCCAAAGATTTATTTTGAAGTAATAAACTCATTTCGATTACTTAAGTCCTTTCTCAAGTAGTCATTCAAGAAATAGTTCATACATATCCAAATTTGTCAATTAAAATATGACCATCAAAATCTTTATTTATTTAATGCGTTTAGGAAAGAATACTCAATCACAATTAATTACTTAAGTGTGACTAATAATCTATTCATAATACATATATTAAATATGTGTACAATTTTGTCCATATAATTTCGACACAAAGATTAAACCACCACAATTGGCGTGTTTCTTCCTTTGACGAAACTCATCTCCAATTTCTAGTCAAACTATTTAAGATAAAACAAATCTAAAATTGATTATCTTATTGGACAACATCTATAACGTTCATAGTATGAGTAATTTACCCAAATCAATGTTTGGTAACAAATTACAACAATTATTTGTAACTCATAATTCTCAGCATATAAATCGCATATCCGAGATATCCTTACGGACCTATGACGTAAATTCCTTTATCTTGAGAGTTAGATTTTACAAGCCTTCCTCATGATAATTACTAGTGTATTTCAGAAGATTATGTATCTTGTAATTTTATCTTTCAAGATCAAAACTCCCACTTGCTTTTAGTAACTTAAAATTACTCTTTAAATACATAGAAAATAGATCAACATTCCAACGTTATCTATATGGGATATTAGAAAACACAATGACAGTTTGATGTGTCGTGGATTAACACATATACGTTATAGGACAAATTTAGGCAATTACCTTTAGGAAAAAGTAATTAACCAAAATAAGTCAAAGACGGATACGATTAATCACGTGAGTGAGTCGAGTTCGTTGTACACGAAGATCAAGTGAATTTGAGACGTTTCATTTTGATTTGGACAATTGATTTGGATTTGTTTTCGGTTTTTAAACTACAATTTAAATCTACGAATTTTAACCTAATTAAGGACAACCTAAAGTGCATGAATCGTTAAACCCGCTAATTATAAAAACTTAACAAAAGATTACTTAAGAATAACTCATTAATTAAAAGTTTAAACTAATTATTAATCTATAAAATTTTATCTAACAAAAACTTTTAAACTAATTAATAAATCTAATTAACTTTTAAAACTAATTACTTTATTTAAAATTACTTAAAAACAATTCTATTTAAAATCTATTTAAAGTCTATTTTCTAAAAATTCTACTTAATCAAAATTAAACTAAATATACTATAAAAACATTTTTTATTTATTTTTTTTTTATTTATTAAAACAGTTAAAATAAATTCTAGAAAATAAAACGTGAATAAAAGTTTATAAAAAAAAAAACGTATTTAAAGTAGATAGAAAGTTACTTACACAAAAATCTGCCAAAGGTAATTAATACTATATTAAATACAATAACGAACTTAAAATCAAAAGAGCCCTTGGCTCAGATGGCTAACATGTTGGACTGTGATTCGCGAGGTCGCGAGTTCGATTCCCGTAAGGGACATAATTTTTGTGAAATAAACTTTTTGCCAGTTTTTGCAAATTAAAGTCTTAGGAAAGACTTAGTGACAGCTTATTAGCTGAAAGCTATGAGGTCACAGCTTATGGGGCTTATTCAGATTAATGAATCTGATAAGTTGCAAGTATGAATAGTATAATAAGCAGAAAAATAGGAATCTAACACAGCAGACTAAATCAAATAAAAGGCAAAAATTCAGCAGGTAAAAACAATTCCCCAATTAAGCAGATTATCAGCAAAACAATCCTAAATACAAACCGAATCTATACACAACTTAATCATAAGCTAACTAGGCAGAATAAGCATAAGCACACAACTAATTCCAGTTACTCATATCATATGAAATTATGCAAAATATCATAAGCAATATAAAACAGTTCGACCTGCACAGCAATGACTTGACAGGAATCACACAGCAACGCTTATTGAATTACTAACATCAAGTCACTTAATCCAATCTTCATTACGAAAAACAGTCACACAATCAATCTGGAATGACTAACTCCAATATCAATACATGCTAATTCACCATTATCTAACAAATTACCCAACTAGCCTAATCTAATAATAGAAAAATGCAGCAGCTCATCTTATGAATGAAAACTCAGCAACAATATCAGAGCATAACTAAATCAGTTAAAATCGAAAGTCTTATCAAAATACTCCCGCTGAAATTATTCAGCATTAAACGCACAGCCCCATTAATCAGCTGCAAAATCCTATCAACTCGAGAAAAACAAATAGCCTAACAGATAACTACGACAACTTATTTAACAATTAAATGATCAGATAAATTCATTCATCCAGTTTCTAACGTATGCAGAAAAAGTAAACAGTAAAGCAGGTACAATTTACTGAGCAAACTAGCAAATCCAAACTCCCATTATAACGCAATAGACAAAGCATCAGTCATATATTAAACTTATCACGTATATAAAATCAGGTAGTCAGATCAGCAGCACTACTGTCGAACATTAAAGATCTAAGTCAACTAAATCATCAACTCAACATCACGTAAAAGAAATTGACAAGCAGATTGAATAAACAAAAATAAACTAAAAGGGCTAGTACCTTTTGATGGATCCGTTGAGAAGAAAGCTAGCGCTGAGCTGCCTTAAGATCCGTAAACCACCATTCACCATTTCACCATCACCAAATAAACAACATCGATCATCAAACGAACAAAACTGTTTGTTTCAATCAAACCATTGGGTTTGACTTTCAATCCAAATCTTACCTTATACTTAATTGATTCAAGCTATAGTGTCAGCTTAATCAAACAAGCTTATATATTATAATGAAAAATTAATCGGTAGAAAATTTAATAAACTTTGGCAGTAAAATTAAACAATAATAAAAATGACAAACGAGATTTAAAAGTAAACTTTTATTATATCATCAAAAAGGATTACAAAACTGTTAAATAGAGATACAATATTTCCTACTCCTAATTTAGCATTATAACATTAAAAGAAAGAAAAGGATAAATTTTACAAGAATAATGGGGGTTTATATAGGCCAACCCCCAAGGCTGTTGATGAGCATATCCGGATATTCGTGGAATATCCCAAATGATCTTGAGCCCTTGATCCTCTCTTCTCTTATTCTCTTTCTTTTCTGTTTTGATCCAAAGGTGGAGGATTGATTGCCTTCACACAGATCGCCAGCGTGGCACATATTTGTGCTTGTTGTGCTTCTTTTGAGAGCTGTGATTGGTGGAATTAGATGGTTGAGGTGTTCCATCCAATAAACTTGCGCCACGTATCCTTTGATTACCGTCCATTCTCTTCCTTCAAACATGGGGTTTTATTCCCTTTTGGTATGAATTTTATGGATAAGTAAAAAGCCCTAATTAAATATGACTTTTTACCCTCTAGGGTTTTGGTGAACAGTAATATTTCGCAGGTTATTTGGGGAAGAAATAAAATGGAGAAGACGGTTTACATTGTTTCTATCGGAGAGTATTTAATAAATGTGTATGGAAAGTGGAGATAATAAAAACGTGAATGGTCAAATGAGGATTGATTGAGAATTTATTTATTTATTTGGTGGTGTGAATGTGAAAACGTGTTTATACACGTTCTAGTAAACCCTAAACAGGCCCATGTCCAATTCATTTTTTCGTTCGTTTCATTTATCCTTGTTGTTTGGGCTTGCAGCCCAATTTACTTCTCATTCTTATACAATGGGCCTTAAATGGACTTCAATAAACCTTTAATTACTAACTTGAATATTAAATGGGCTTTTGAGCCCATTTACCCCATTGTGGGACCCATTTGGCTTCAAACTAGCAAACTTATTAAATCCACTATTTGTCGAGCTCGATTTTTGGCTTCTTGATCTTTTTCATCAATCTCGTGTCGGTTTACATTGGTTTTCACGAACTTGGTACCTACACACATTCAAACAAGAAAAACGCATATCCAAGGCATTTTTTAATACAAATCATGCATAATTTCATTGTTAATAACTATAAATGATATGAGTAATTACACTCATATCAAATTCCCCCATGCTAAGCAATTGCCGTGTCCTCACGCAATGATAAAATAAAACTATAACTACACCATTATTCAATTTTTGAAACTTTATTTTGTAAAGACATAAAATAACTTTAAGGATCACAAAAGCTCAAATAGATTCATCGTCCTCGACTTTTCACTTTTCCATGCCAAGTGCAAAAAACAAGATCATTGTTATTATAAGTTGGTAGACTAACACGAATTCATGTGGGTCAATTATTCACTTAGACTCCCTTATTCCTATGTGTATCTCTTATATTTTATTGTTGTCTTAAATGATCACGAGGATGCACTGTTGACTTATTTCGATAATTTATTAGGCCGAAAATAAAGTGAACGATTTAATCAATAGTTAGCTAAAGGACAAAATCTTTTAAAACTGCTTCTCGGGCTCTCATAAAGTTCATATCTTGGCATAACTTGTTTCGCGATTTGAGACCTTTCTCGGACCGATATTTGGCAATGACTTAGTACTTTCCAACCTTGAGAGACGTTCACGAAATAATGGTCTTCTCTTCATAATATTTCTTCACTTGAAGTTTTGAGAGATTCATACTTGGACCACGACTTCTTCATTTTTCTCCAATCTTTACTTGGGATTTTGATTTACAACGATTCGCCTCCTTTTTGGACTTGGCTTCATTTATCCTCATACCTTATTTTTGGTCTTTTTGGATAGACTTCTCCATGACTTTTTGGGAGTATTTTGCTTTTCGTCGTGTGTCTCGATCCTTCATATTGATTTTTGATAAATGAGTCTTCACATCACTTGAGATCTTTAGCAATAAAACATAGCCCTCATGTCTTGTTAGGACCTTTTTGGACTCGCCAATCTTCGCATCCCGTTTCAATAAGTTATGCCTTGGCTATGAACTGTAATCCATACCGAGCAACTTTTAAACGATCTTGGGCTAGAAGCTAAGTAACTTTTCAAATCGTTCAACATTATTTATTGCAAGTAAAATTATTAACAAGTGATGGGAGAATAGGCTTATAATTAACTCACATAAATTCCCGAAAGAATACCGAACTTATAATTGGCTCTATCATCTCTTGTTCTCCATATTGTAAAATTCCAAGAATGAAATCAATGGATACTTAGCCTATCAAATCAAAGTTTTGGGTTTTCAAGTCATCTATAGGATCTTGCAACTTCTTAAACTTTTGCAAGTTTTAGAATTTGCGTTTTAAAGTTCCCTTGATAGACAACTTTCTAGGATCAATTATAGGAGCTTGCGAAAAGTTCTTGTCCTTAACTCATATGAATTAAGACCTTCGCGTTTTAAAGCTCCCTATATAAAAGCCTAGCAAAACTTAATTCAAATACGTTAAGGAAAAGCTAAGGTTAAAAACCGAGTCGAGTCAAAAACTATTCTTATTAAAAGCGTACATTCGTGTCAAAAACACTTATTTTATTAAAAATAACACAAAAAATTTAAAATTTTATGAAAAATGAGAAAAACAATACGTTTGGACACGACAAAAGCAATTGCAAGCGATTATATCGATTGACTCCCCCATGCTAAAACCAAACATTGTCCTCAATGTTTCTTAGCTCAAGAATAACACCCCCTTGCTAAGACACGAAGAGTCTAATGCAAACTCCTAGCATGGAAAGAGTACGCAAATCTAAAAGCCGTTTATTAATTATGCCTCAAGAAAAACGTTAGTCAATAATAATCAAGGGATAGAAAGTGTGCCCCTTTTTAGCATTCAAAGAAAGGAAGATCAAGTGGATCGGCAAAAACCGAACACGAGAGTCTTCAAATATTAGGGTCGTTCCTAAGATCACAACACAACAAATCACGAGCACGAGCTTGAAAGATCAAGCCTTATTAGGTGTTAGAAAATAGAAAGAAGATAGAAAAACTCGTTTTTGTTCACCGAGTCATGAGCTCGACTCGATCCCCGCATTCATTGGTCCTTAGGGAAAATGGTGAAAACCGGCATAATAGGATAAAATCCATCATGAAGCGCGATGCCGGGGTCAAAGATTTCATCCTCGTTGTCGGATGACAAACGAAAGGATAAAACTCCAACACTAATCTCTAACAAGAGATGGTAGTCACAAACAAAAGTATAGATGTAGCATGCTCCACGAGATAAACTCGCACCAAGATGATCGAAAAGTCTTTCAATTATTGCATCGGTGAAAGTCCGAGATTTCCCTAAATCAACGATTCCGGGATCGAATACCTCGTCCTCGGTGGAGAAAGGAATGGACAACAAGGTGTCGTACCCCCATGCTAATCCTAAGTCATATGAAGCACATGGTAATGGTGGTACAAAAGTCTCAACCATAGTGGTTTCAACTTGCATGACTTTGTTGACCTTTTCACTCTTTTGAATGTGAATAAAGGGGTCATGGTACTCAAAACGAGTCGCATGAAAAACCCGCACATTAAGATCAAAGCGAGTGGGAAGGATAATAGGATCAAAAGTAATTTCTCCATCCGGGTCAACATTGTCCTCATCATAAATCGGGTGATCAAACCAAGAGTCTTCATCACCTTCATTAGACTCTTCCTCAAATTCCGAAGGAATGTCTATATAAAGAAACTCATCATCCTCCTTCATAAGAAGATCATCATCACAACGGTTGTGAGACGTAAGAGGCATGATGTTCTCAAAATCCTCTTGAAACAACGGATTATTGTTCATTGAAGGTTCAAAGAGAGGATTTGAGTAAGTCACGAAAGTGTCGTCAATCTTGTCATCACAAGACATATCCGACAAAGTATCGAATGTGTCACACTCGGATACAAGATCATCATTCTCATTCGAAGGCAATTCATCGGCGAATTCCTCGAGAATGGTAGGTAAAACACTAGAATCACGTTCGATCTCGAGACCGGAAACGTCTTCACTTCCCCGTGGAAGTGGATCAAGGATAGCAAAAAGTTCATCGATGAACTTATCACATGAATAGTCACTAACCTCACTCGGTGTGAAGTTAGGAATCAAAGGCTCTTCAAATGAAGATTGTGCCTTAGGAACATCAACATGATCCATAGAAGAGAGTGAAAATGAGTCCATTTTCAAAGATTGTTCAATTAAAGCAATATCACTCTCGGGATCAAAATTCTCACTAACAAACTCACTGGCATCAAATGGCTCACTCAAGTAATCATCTATTTGTTTTTCAATCTTAGCATCCTCGTGTGGAGTGAGTGTAGATGAGGTAAGGTTACAACAAGTTTCAACAAAGCAAGCTTCTCCATTAGATTTGGACTTTCCTTTATCACAAATTGAAGTTTCCAAAATTGGAAAAACACCTTTATCAAAAATAGCTTTCTTATCATTTTCAATTGCTTCAACAAGCTTAACACTTTCAATTTTCTTAGCAACAAATCTTGGAATCCTTTCCGGTTTAAAAACAATGCTTTTATCTCCATAAAACAACTCAATTTCCTCTTTCCTCATATCAACTAAAACATTGGCCGTGCACAAAAATGGTCGTCCTAAAATAATTGGCACACGAGGATTGGTCTCATAATCGACTATAGCAAAATCGGCTAAGTACAAGAAATTTCCCACTTTCATTACGACATTCTCCGCTATACCAACCGGTCGAGTGGTGGTTCCATTAGCAAGCTCAATGATCATACGAGTGGTACTAAGTGGTGCATAGTCAATTGTCTTCCAAAGGGCTAGGGGCATGATGTTTATGCTAGCTCCTAGATCGGCTAGGCCTTTGCAAACCCCAAGCTCATTGAAAACACAAGGTATCAAGAATTGACCCGGATCTTTATATTTCTCGGGGAAGAAATCAAAGAAAACCGAGGTACTAATCACATTCAAAGTAGCCTTGGTGACTTCTAAGAAAGTTTCCTTAGGTGGAGGCTTAAACTCAATCACTTCATCTAAATCCTCACAATCATCATAAACGGTTACGGCCTTAAGCTCTCCCTTCGGGTTTGGAATGGTATTACTAGGTAAGCAACCCGAAGAAGATGACGGTTTAGACATGAATCCCTCAAACATAGAAAGCAATTTATTTTGACCTTGCTCCAAATTTTGTTGCATACGATTTTGAGTTTGCTCTAGCCTTTGTTGATTAAGCTCAATCTTGTTATTTTGCCCTTTAATCGTGTTTTGAAAATCAAGTCTCAAAGTATTAATTTGCCCTTGGATGTTATTTTGAAAAGCTTTCATGTTTGCCTCATTCGTTTTAATGTAGCTTGACAAATCATTTTGATTATTCCCTTGAAAACCTTGGTTGTTTTGATTAGCATTAAACCCATTTCCTTGATTATAATTCCCTTGGTTACCACGGTTAAAATTATTCCCATTATTTCCATTGTTGTACCTATTTTGAACCGGTGGAAAACCCGGTGGAGCAACATGATTTTGACGAGGAACTTGACCGTTAGAGCCATAAGTTCCCGTCGCGGCAAAAGCACTAGCTTGATCAAACCCCGCGTTTAAACAAGCATAATTAGGATGTGCTCCACCACATGATACACAAACATTCTCAATCATATTAATCGATCCATGAGGATTCTTCCTAATCTCACTCAACAAAGTCGCAAATCCACTATCAATCTTAGAATCCAATCTAGAAATCTCGGGATTAGATGAATTCACATTGGAAACACCCGGTGTGTTTCGTGAATATTGTGCTCTAGACTTATCCTCAATTATTCTCCACGCGTCTCTCGGAGTTTTTCTTAAAAGATTACCACCCGCGGCGGCATTTAAAGAATCTTGTTCAATCATATTAAGCCCATTATAGAAAGTATTTATTTGATGCAATTCCGAGAAACCGTGGTGTGGACATTGTCTTAACAAATCTTTAAATCTCTCCCAAGCAACCCCAAACGATTCATGCACTTTTTGTTCAAATCTAGTGATCTCATTTTTAAAGTGTGTTGTCTTGGACGGTGGAAAGAAATAATTCATGAACTTAGACACTAAATCATCCCAAGTTAAAATCGAACCCGGTGGTTCTTTCTCATACCAAAGCTTAGCATTACCCTCGAGCGAGTACGGAAAAAGCATGAGCTTAATCACGTCATTCGGCACATCTCTAAACTTGAGAGTCGAGGTAATTCGATTAAAATTCCGTATGTGAGAATGCGGACTATCGGTCTCATTGCCACGAAATTGGTCGGCACGAATGAGCGATAAAAGACCCGTCTTAATCTCAAAATGATCCGCCAAAATAGCCGGCACAACGATTGCTTCCCCATACCCTTCGGTGGGTGCACGGAGCAATTCCTCCATTGTTCGGTTATCGGCCATCTCTACAACTATAGGTGGAATCTCGGGTTCCACTATTCGTTGTTGACGATTCCTATTTCTACGAGGAATATTTTCAAGCCTATTAAAATCTATCACAAGACGAGAAGAACGTAATTGCATACACTACAAAGACGAGAATTTAGAGGATTGAAGAAAAGAAATTAGACAAGAAAGAAGATTATTTTTGGTATTTTATTTGGTATTGCTCAATCAAAAATGATCGATAAAAAAAAAAAACAAGGAATAAGGATAACTACTATGGAAGTAAATTACCCTCGGTCGACTTTGAAACGATAGGTGAAAACCTAAACGTCTCGAGGTTCAATAAGTAAACAACAAAAAATAAGATTTATTACTACTTGAGTCGGCAAACCAATAATAGGTCGTCCCTCTCAATATACGCACAAGCAAGCGGGGAAACGAGGTGGCACTAAGCACTTAAAAACCTTTTTCCTTAGACGGCCTTTTATAGCACGTCGCCTTATACCCACCTTATAGTTTGTATAAATCGAGTTCAAACTTCTTATTAGTATTTATCTATTTTGCCTTTATTTTTGTTTTGGGTTCGAATACAATAGCTAGGTGATGAAATCCCAACTAAGGCTTATTTGAAAAGTATTTAAAATTATTGTTCTACGTAATACAATATATTATTCACAAAAAACGAGAAAAACGATACATACTACTTAATAGAAAAATAACAAAACTTTCCGAGGACGGAAAGGGTCTTCAAATCCACGATCAACAAATCTCAACAAAGACGAATCGTACACAAGATCCCCGGCAGCGGCGCCAAAATTTTTGATGTGTCGTGGATTAACACATATACGTTATAGGACAAATTTAGGCAATTACCTTTAGGAAAAAGTAATTAACCAAAATAAGTCAAAGACGGATACGATTAATCACGTGAGTGAGTCGAGTTCGTTGTACACGAAGATCAAGTGAATTTGAGACGTTTCATTTTGATTTGGACAATTGATTTGGATTTGTTTTCGGTTTTTAAACTACAATTTAAATCTACGAATTTTAACCTAATTAAGGACAACCTAAAGTGCATGAATCGTTAAACCCGCTAATTATAAAAACTTAACAAAAGATTACTTAAGAATAACTCATTAATTAAAAGTTTAAACTAATTATTAATCTATAAAATTTTATCTAACAAAAACTTTTAAACTAATTAATAAATCTAATTAACTTTTAAAACTAATTACTTTATTTAAAATTACTTAAAAACAATTCTATTTAAAATCTATTTAAAGTCTATTTTCTAAAAATTCTACTTAATCAAAATTAAACTAAATATACTATAAAAACATTTTTTATTTATTTATTTTTTTTTATTTATTAAAACAGTTAAAATAAATTCTAGAAAATAAAACGTGAATAAAAGTTTATAAAAAAAAAAACGTATTTAAAGTAGATAGAAAGTTACTTACACAAAAATCTGCCAAAGGTAATTAATACTATATTAAATACAATAACGAACTTAAAATCAAAAGAGCCCTTGGCTCAGATGGCTAACATGTTGGACTGTGATTCGCGAGGTCGCGAGTTCGATTCCCGTAAGGGACATAATTTTTGTGAAATAAACTTTTTGCCAGTTTTTGCAAATTAAAGTCTTAGGAAAGACTTAGTGACAGCTTATTAGCTGAAAGCTATGAGGTCACAGCTTATGGGGCTTATTCAGATTAATGAATCTGATAAGTTGCAAGTATGAATAGTATAATAAGCAGAAAAATAGGAATCTAACACAGCAGACTAAATCAAATAAAAGGCAAAAATTCAGCAGGTAAAAACAATTCCCCAATTAAGCAGATTATCAGCAAAACAATCCTAAATACAAACCGAATCTATACACAACTTAATCATAAGCTAACTAGGCAGAATAAGCATAAGCACACAACTAATTCCAGTTACTCATATCATATGAAATTATGCAAAATATCATAAGCAATATAAAACAGTTCGACCTGCACAGCAATGACTTGACAGGAATCACACAGCAACGCTTATTGAATTACTAACATCAAGTCACTTAATCCAATCTTCATTACGAAAAACAGTCACACAATCAATCTGGAATGACTAACTCCAATATCAATACATGCTAATTCACCATTATCTAACAAATTACCCAACTAGCCTAATCTAATAATAGAAAAATGCAGCAGCTCATCTTATGAATGAAAACTCAGCAACAATATCAGAGCATAACTAAATCAGTTAAAATCGAAAGTCTTATCAAAATACTCCCGCTGAAATTATTCAGCATTAAACGCACAGCCCCATTAATCAGCTGCAAAATCCTATCAACTCGAGAAAAACAAATAGCCTAACAGATAACTACGACAACTTATTTAACAATTAAATGATCAGATAAATTCATTCATCCAGTTTCTAACGTATGCAGAAAAAGTAAACAGTAAAGCAGGTACAATTTACTGAGCAAACTAGCAAATCCAAACTCCCATTATAACGCAATAGACAAAGCATCAGTCATATATTAAACTTATCACGTATATAAAATCAGGTAGTCAGATCAGCAGCACTACTGTCGAACATTAAAGATCTAAGTCAACTAAATCATCAACTCAACATCACGTAAAAGAAATTGACAAGCAGATTGAATAAACAAAAATAAACTAAAAGGGCTAGTACCTTTTGATGGATCCGTTGAGAAGAAAGCTAGCGCTGAGCTGCCTTAAGATCCGTAAACCACCATTCACCATTTCACCATCACCAAATAAACAACATCGATCATCAAACGAACAAAACTGTTTGTTTCAATCAAACCATTGGGTTTGACTTTCAATCCAAATCTTACCTTATACTTAATTGATTCAAGCTATAGTGTCAGCTTAATCAAACAAGCTTATATATTATAATGAAAAATTAATCGGTAGAAAATTTAATAAACTTTGGCAGTAAAATTAAACAATAATAAAAATGACAAACGAGATTTAAAAGTAAACTTTTATTATATCATCAAAAAGGATTACAAAACTGTTAAATAGAGATACAATATTTCCTACTCCTAATTTAGCATTATAACATTAAAAGAAAGAAAAGAATAAATTTTACAAGAATAATGGGGGTTTATATAGGCCAACCCCCAAGGCTGTTGATGAGCATATCCGGATATTCGTGGAATATCCCAAATGATCTTGAGCCCTTGATCCTCTCTTCTCTTATTCTCTTTCTTTTCTGTTTTGATCCAAAGGTGGAGGATTGATTGCCTTCACACAGATCGCCAGCGTGGCACATATTTGTGCTTGTTGTGCTTCTTTTGAGAGCTGTGATTGGTGGAATTAGATGGTTGAGGTGTTCCATCCAATAAACTTGCGCCACGTATCCTTTGATTACCGTCCATTCTCTTCCTTCAAACATGGGGTTTTATTCCCTTTTGGTATGAATTTTATGGATAAGTAAAAAGCCCTAATTAAATATGACTTTTTACCCTCTAGGGTTTTGGTGAACAGTAATATTTCGCAGGTTATTTGGGGAAGAAATAAAATGGAGAAGACGGTTTACATTGTTTCTATCGGAGAGTATTTAATAAATGTGTATGGAAAGTGGAGATAATAAAAACGTGAATGGTCAAATGAGGATTGATTGAGAATTTATTTATTTATTTGGTGGTGTGAATGTGAAAACGTGTTTATACACGTTCTAGTAAACCCTAAACAGGCCCATGTCCAATTCATTTTTTCGTTCGTTTCATTTATCCTTGTTGTTTGGGCTTGCAGCCCAATTTACTTCTCATTCTTATACAATGGGCCTTAAATGGACTTCAATAAACCTTTAATTACTAACTTGAATATTAAATGGGCTTTTGAGCCCATTTACCCCATTGTGGGACCCATTTGGCTTCAAACTAGCAAACTTATTAAATCCACTATTTGTCGAGCTCGATTTTTGGCTTCTTGATCTTTTTCATCAATCTCGTGTCGGTTTACATTGGTTTTCACGAACTTGGTACCTACACACATTCAAACAAGAAAAACGCATATCCAAGGCATTTTTTAATACAAATCATGCATAATTTCATTGTTAATAACTATAAATGATATGAGTAATTACACTCATATCACAGTTCCATACTCTTTATTTTCTAAACAATCCACTTCATAAGTAGTTTAGCAAAATCCGAACTTTATTTAAGATATAACGTGATTCATCACATTTCATATATAATGGTATCTTATTAATCTTCTTAGCTCAAGTCATAATCAACTTTCTAACCTTGATATCTTTTAGAATAAAGAAAGATATAGTTATCTTGAAGCAAACATCACCATCATATTGAGAATTTTGATTCTCCTAATGAACATATCATAACAATGATGTATTTCATTTAGAGAAATATTGTAAGTCAATCTTAACAATATTTAAGATAAATATATATATCTTTAGGCTTATCTATATACCAACTAAATCATCTTAATGGTATAATAGATTTCCTAACCATTTTGCATGCTTTATAACTCAAGTACTTCTAATACAAAGTCACTTCATTTCCATGTTTTAAAAACATAGAAGTTATAATTCTATAATACGTTCTAAGTCATTTGACCATGACTTCATGTATATGTCTTTAGTGAAATAGAGACAATACATTAACGTCTTACTTTATATTATACGTCTTCCAAGACTTTATGTTTGTGACTTTATACAATAAATCATAAACATGTATAACTAATGTAATCATGAACACCACTTGGTTTCAACAATCTTTTCAAGTTAATTCACTACTATGTCTATTTATATCATTCCAAGAATACACAAATATTTTAGTTTAGTAGTATAAGATTACTCTATGTATTTATGTCATTCTAGGAATTGTCCATTTTAAGAAACCGCAAAATAATCCACGCCCGATCTTACGACATGTGGGTATTTTACCTTTGTTTTTACAATTTAGTCCAAGCTTTCACATGACTAAATCAAAACAACAAGTGTCTCTTAACGTGAATGATATATATACTTTTAAGTAGTCTTTTAATCATAATGACACATGATCTAACTTTCATCTAATTATTAATCAGATTGTTAGTCTCTTATCTTAAAGACAAGAGAATCATATATTTATGAGTTGTTTCTTGCACACAATGTTCATTTCTCCCACTTGTGCATGGAACAACCTCATATATTAGATAAACATCACGTCTAACGTTC
Source organism: Glebionis coronaria (assembly GCA_025667525.1). Classification (NCBI taxonomy): domain Eukaryota; kingdom Viridiplantae; phylum Streptophyta; class Magnoliopsida; order Asterales; family Asteraceae; genus Glebionis; species Glebionis coronaria. The sequence continues at coordinate 500,481,002 of CM046877.1, forward strand.
GTCTACAAAAATATGATTGTGTCACATATATTAGCTTTTTACAAGTAGATGTAGAATCACTTAATCAACAAGAATCAGTACATAACTATTTTTGAAGATATTAGTGTCAACAATTCCAAAGCAATTATCTTAGAACATACTAAAGATAATATGGGTTATTACCAAGACAACAAGGCTTGTAACTCCCACTGAATTTAGAGAATGTTTTAATAAACTCAAAATCAGTAATACAACACAATTCTCCCACTGAACTTGACAACATTGAAAATGTTTCATAATCGGTGAAAATAATTAGTGTTGTGTTTACTTTCTTACACTTTTGAAAACATATTCATAACAATTATTTATAGTGTTTAAGAGTGTACTCTACTTCGTAAATGACGACTTATCCATCAAATGCTTTTAACTTGAAAGACTTGACATGCAATTTCTTCCTTAATAGGTCTACCAACCCCACAATGGTATGTAGTGCCTATAAATGGTCAAAGCACAAATACTAGACAAATATGCTAGTTTGCCTTATAACCAATTAGCGGTAACTTGTAATAACTCAAAATATGCACTTTTCTTAACTATTAAAGTTTGAAATGAGTTATGGATTTGAATTTGATATTTCTAAAATCCTTATTACTCCTTCTTCACTCATGGAGAAGAGTTTAGGTTTATCTTTTAAATTGACTCTATCCTCAAGCATACGGTTTTAGATCAATAAATGAATAAACAACGTTTACGGTGTAACGTTGCATTAATACATTGTAAAAGAATTTACAAAATTCAATTTTAGTATTTTCGATACTACCATTCAAGAAAATAAAATTACCCCGGTAATAATAACCATAGTATTTTCCTTGAAAACTAGAGTCCAAAATGACATAATTTCATCACATCAGTTGATCTGCTAGCAATGAAAGTATTCAAGATGGTAACTTGTCGAACAATGATTGACAAACAAATTTGCAATTTCTAGATATTTAAGGGATTTACATTGCCAAAAGTCATTTTGCATTGTAAACATGTTTCATCCCTTCTTTATGCCTTAAGTTTCCAGATCTTACTGAGTAACTCAATTAAGTCGACTAATCTAAAGAACATAAAACCTTCATGTGCAATCTTATTCAGTCATGAAGTTTTCTCTCCATTACAACATCGTCCAGAATCTCATATGACGAAAATTGTAACTTCAAGTGTTCGTCAATTAGATGGAATATGACTTAAATTTTAAGGGTATTGATTTTGGTGTCAAAATCATGTATGGAGAAGCATGCATACATCTACATAGCATAAGTTTAATAAAACTTTTAGTAAACTTTTTGGTGAGACTAAAATTTCATCATATATTTGCAAGTTGAGGTATTGGTTAAACCAATTAAAGATTTTACCCACAACTAAATTCACACCGTACTTTTTCTAGAACTTTGCTAAAGCTCAAAGCAATAACCTTATTCATTGTGTTTCGGATGTGAATTTTTGCGGTTAAATCATCCTTAAGAAATTATGTAAATAATAACCGTAGGTAATTCCAACTTTGACGCACAGGCAAGCCCGGAATTTGGTCAGCGCTGAAGCATAACACCTCCTTCCTTAACCGGGTACATGACCAACAGTGCGTTATACCCACTTTATAGTTTGTCAAAGTTGAGTAGGCCGTTAACTTATTATTGCAATTCCAATCAACGCAAATCATATGTCAATTAGATCTCAAAAAACAATTCATTTATTTTGATATGATTTAGTTCATATTAATTTTTCTTGGAAAAAATTACCCTTGTTTACAACATACAAGCAAAACAAAAACGTATGAAAACAAGTAGGTACAAAAAAAACTAAATCATAAACACATAATAACAATTTATATGTGCAATAAATAAATCAAATAGCCACATGCATACGATTTATTCAATAAATAATATCAAATCTAGGTTTTTATATTCATATAAAAGTCTTCCCTAATTTTAGATTTATTGAATCAAATAAAGTATGTAGCAAAACACGTAACAATACCACATAAAATGTATGATCCATGAAAAACATGCATGTTTATCACGGATCTCCCACATAACTTAACAGTTAAATCTCTACGGATCGAAAAATTAACTCACATAACATATGCAATTCATCAAAGTTCCACCCAAATCACTCAACAATTAATTAAATCACTACGGATCGTAACCTTAAATACATGACATAACAATTAATCATGTAATTATCTAAAGATCAAAACATGCAATTTTATGGTTTCAGAAAAAAACTTTTTTTAATATATAAAAAAACGGCAAACCCTAATTTAAAAAAAAAACCAAAACAAAACCCTAATTTTTATGAAAACCTAAAAAACATCATGTAGTTTTAACTAAAAACAATTATTAGTTAAAAACAATCTTTAGATCTCGATAACTATAACATGTTAAAACGGCTCTCGATGCCACTGAAGGTTTATGAAGTTCATAACAATTATTAAAAACCCTAATATGGATCAAAGCACACATAGCGGAAGCGATTTAACATGATCATAATAATAACACAATTATAATTAATCGAATTAGGGTTACATACCTTTATCTTATTGAAGATCCACAAGATCACCAACGAATCACCAATTAGGGTTTATGACAAACACTACCAAGATGTAGTCTAAAGTAAGACTACATTACGTTCTTGTACACACGTAAGTTAACCGTGATTCTAGCACGTGTAAACCGAACTTCTACACTTGTGGAATATCTACCCAACAACCCTAGAGAGGGGCTAGGACTAGATTATTGTTGAACCAAAACCAAAGGATAAAAGGAACCCTAAAAAAGGTGTTTTTCCTTTGGAGTTGATCAAACAAAGAAACCAAAACCAAAGGTTAAAAGGAAGCTAAAGAGGGTGTTTGCCTTTGGTTTTAGTCGCAGGAAGAGAGAAAGAAAAGAGAGCGGGATAGAAATAATGAAATCCATGGGGTGTTTATATAGGCTTGACAAATCTTATTCTCCAAGTAATAAACCAATTAGGGAACAAAATCCCCTCTTGGGCCTTGTATAACCGGCGGTGGAAGCCCACCCATGGGGTCTTCCGGAACTTTCCCGTTTCCTTCTTTTCTCTTCTATTTAATTCTATAACGATCGTTTATACTTAACTTTTAATTATTAACGATCGTTAGTTAAGCTTCAGTTTAATTTAATAAATATATAAAATATATTTAATAAATAAATTAACCCTTTACGTAATGTGTGCAATCCCGTAATCCTGAGTTCGATCCTAACACACGAATATTTAAATATAAGTCCATAAAACTTTCACTCGGTTGGTAGTTCTTTTGTGTTAGTCCGAGATTGGCGCATCGCTTCAAGTTTGGTGCTAAGCTTTCTCGTGTTATCCTCTCCAGTCGAGCTGATAGGTTTTCTGAATTTCTTTTTAATTTTTTTTTTCTTTTTGGTAATAAAAATGAATATATGTGAGCCCATTACACTATTTTAAAACCACTTTTTATGAGACACCTATTCCCAAAAAATATAATGTCAAAAAAATTCTGATGACAAAACTAATTTTTTTACATAACACTATTTTTTTCCACAAGAAGTTAAGACAACCACTCCCAACTCTCTCATAGCAAAATAATGTCATTTCAAACAATATCGTGGCGTATATACTTTACATCATTTTACTAATAAATCATCATAAATTACGTAATCATTTTATATTATACGATACCACCGTAACACGATCATCGTTCAATAATTATTTTTTAACAATTAAGTTAATCAAAATATTAAAAAGTTAAATAAAAAATAAAACAAACATATTAAAAGTGAAAAAAGCAAAGAATTCATTAAAAAGTAAAATCAAAATAAATGTTGAATTTAAAAGCATAAAATTCAGAGCTCTAAATAGCGCTATAACGTGAAGTGTGACCTTCACGTTATAAAACAGACTAAAGCGTCCTTCTGAACAACGGCCTTTATTCGATTTTATAAAAGATTAAACCAAAAACAAGATTTACTCAACCAACCACCCCTTTTATTTTATTAATAGCTTTAGGCAATCACTTCAAATGTGAATCCTGGATTTATGATCAGTACATACAAACAGAAAGAAAAGAAACTATGAATCAATGATCTTAATAGCAAGATCACAACTCATAAACAATCAGAATCAACAAGTTAACAACGATCGACAATGGCGGCTAGAGAGAGAGATAAACGGAAAAATATAATAGAACGAATAACAATACAGCTAATGTATCATATATATACACCAAGCTAAGGGCAACATCACACTTCCACAAGTTGCTACTTTAAGTCCCTCAAGTTTGTTGAACCTGCAATATGAAAACCAAACTCCAAAGAAAAGAAAAATATATAAAGAAAATTTACCTTTCTTACCCCTGAAGAATGCTAACCATGTCACAATAAACTTATACTTTAATACCCCTCTTAAATTGACTTGTGATATAAGTCAACAAGTCTTAGTTTATCACAAAAGAACTTGTGATCTTTAATTGACAAGCCTTTGATAAATAAACCTGCAACATTGTCCTCAGATTTGATCTTAACAGTTCTGACCAAACCTGATGATACTTTCTCCCTCAAAAAATACAAATCAATTTCAAAATGCTTAGTCTTCTCATGAAAGACAGGGTTTGCAACAATTTGAATTGCTGAACTACTATCACAGTTGATAGGAACAGGCAATCTAATATCAATCTTAAGATCCTTCATTATCAGTATCCACATCACTTCACAAGCCATACTATTCATAGCTCTGTACTCAGCTTCTACTGAGGACTTAGCTAACACAAATTGCTTTTTTCTATTCCATGAAACAACATTATTTCCCAAGTAGACAGTATAACCAGTCACAGACTTTCTAGTGACCTTTCATTTTGCCCAATCAGAGTCAACACAAGAAAAAAGATTCAAGCTATCACTCTTCATAAAAGAAATACCAGTTCCAGGAGAACTTTTAAGATATCTCAAAATATGAAATGCAAGCTTAAGGTGAGACCGATATTGAGCATGCATGAATTGACTCAGACAGTGAACAACATAAGCAATGTCAGGTCTGGTTAAAGTGAGATATATCAATTTTCCAACAATCTTTTGATAGCAAGTTTTATTATCAAGAAGAATATCATGTTTTATAGCAACATGATCTTTCCTTTTCCTTGAAGGATCAGGTATATGATCTTTAGCAGGCTTGCAAGCCAACATACCATATTCAGATAACAAGTCAAGACAATATTTTCTATGATTAAGAATCAAACCATTCTTAGTGTCAAGAACTATAGTGCCTAAGAAATACTTAAGTTTTCTAAGATCTTTAACTTTAAATTTAGAACTTAAGTATTCCTTAAAGTCATTGATAGTCTGTTCATTATTCCCTGTGATGATAATATCATCCACATACACTAATAGAGCAACAAATGAATCATTTTCAGTTTTGTTGAAAAGAGAAACATCACTTTTACTTTGAATAAATCCATTTTCAACAAGCACACTAGTTAATTTTTTATTCCACTTCCTTGGTGCTTGTTTAAGACCATACAAAGATTTAGTCAATCTACACACTTTATTATCATTATCTGAACCATATCCTTCACGAAGAGTCATATAAATCTCTTCATCTAATTCACCACAGAGAAAAGCATTATTAACATCTAACTAATAAACAGGCCAATCATAATGAACAATAACAGAAAGAAGACATCTAACTGTAACAATTTTCACCACTGGTGAAAAAGTCTCTTCATAATCTATACCTTCTTTCCGGCTAAACCTTTTAGCAACAACTCTAGCTTTATATCTTTCAACTTCTCCACTAGACTTATACTTAATTCTCCACAACCACTTACAAGCTACAGGTTTTCTACCGAAGGTATGTCAACTATAACCCAAGTATTATTTCTATTAAGTGCATCCATTTCTTCATTCATAGCCTCAACCCACCTAAGGTCTTTGTCTGCCTCAATGTAGAACTTAGGCTCACGAAGGTTATTCAAATTGTTAGAAAATACAAAAATATGCACAGATAAATTGTTGTAATTAACCACATAACTAATATCATATTCAAACCTTTTGTCTATCTCATAGTTGTCATATTTAGCTGGTAGTTTAACTGGTCTACTAGACCTTCTCACCTCTAACTTTTCTGGATCATTATGGTTACCAGACTCAAACATTTGTTTAATCTCAATAAAGTCATCACCCTCAGACTCATAATCACTATCATCAAAGATAGTCTCATCTCCCTTAGGGCTTCCTACACCACTACCTAGCTCATTCTGGCTGCTATCTAATTGGTTTGCACTAGACTCCTTGACAACCTCCCTAGAATGTCTGGTAATAGTGGGAAATGTATCAGTAGATACATCTATTAAGTCTGGAGACATACTATTATCGTTATCACCTACTTTGTCTCTCTTATCATCATAGGGCTCATCTGACTTATTTTCTACTAGGTCAAAAAAGTTTTGATTATTTACACCATTTTCTTCAAACACTAAATCTTTTGCTAACACATCATTTTGAAAGGATAAACAGTTTCATAAAACTTTACATCTCTAGAAAAGAAAAAACTTTTTGTTTCAAGATTATAAAGTTTATAACCTTTTTAGTATTAGAATAACCAAGAGAAACACATTTATCAGACATAGCAGCAAATTTATTAGAATTATTTAAAACAGTTTCAAAACATAAACACCCAAAACTTTTTAACAAAGAGAGACTTGGTGAAACTTTATAAATCATTTCATAGGGACTTTTTCCAGAAAGCATAGAGGTAGGAAGCCTGTTTATTAAGTACACAGATGTTAGAATACACTCAGACCACATGTTTAAAGGAATGCCCCCTGAAACATGAGGGCTCTAGCAACATTAAGTAAGTGTCTATGTTTTCTTTCTACAACACCATTTTGCTATGGTGTATAAACACAAGAGGTTTGATGAATGATACCTTTTGACAACACAAATTTTTCAAACATATTATTAATAAACTCAGTACCATTATCATTTCTAAAAATTTTAACATTAACATCAAACTCATTTTTAATAAGGTTGTAAAACTCAACAACTTTTTCAAAAACTTCATTTTTCCCTTTGAGTAAATACAACCAAAGAACTCTAGTATAATCATTAACTATATTAAGGAAAAACCTAAACCCTTCCCTACTTTTAACCTTATAAGGCCCCCAAACATCAAAGTGAACATATCACCTAAATGCTTGGTTTTATGATCACTAAAAGAGAATGGTTTTCTGGTCTGCTTTGCCTTGTGATACACATCACAGGGCTGAGTATCATCTAGATCATCTATCTGAAGCTTATCTTTTAAAACACTCAAGACTTGATCAGATGGGTGACCAAGTCTATTGTGCCAAATGCACTTAGATAACAAACAAGAAGTGACACTACTGTTAAAGATTTTCCTACCTGAATCAAACAGATACGAGCCATTACTCTCACTACCAGTCCCCATGAGGGACTTTTAAAGAGAATCCTGAATAAAACACTTAGGCTCAGTAAATGACACAACAAATTTGATATCCTAGCAAGTTTATGAACATATATAAGGCTGACTTTGTACCCAGGTACCACCAACACGTTTTTAAGAACAATTTTATCTGTCAATTTATAATTTCCAACCAACTTAACCAATTCAATAGTCCCATTAGGGTTAGAAATTATAATATTCAGATAAGAGACATCAATAACATCAGTTAAATGTTCAACAGAAAAATTCATGTGTTGAGAGGCACCAAAATAAAAAATCCAGCCAATATAAGTACTATAAGTACTAATACTATAATTGTAATTAAAGAATCTACAAGTAACAAAACTAATCACATGATTAGAAAAAGGAATAGTACCAGCAGCACAAGACTGCATCTCACTAGCATCAGACTTTGAACCAATCAAAGCCATTAACCTGCTAATCTGATCTTGAGTAAAGGGCATACAGTTCCCAGTACTCTGATCATCCTTAACAGAAACAAAAGAAGTATTAACACCACCAGAGTTCCTTTTCTTGAATCCTGTTGGATAACCATTAAGCTCAAAACACCTATAAATAGTGTGACCAGTCATATATAATGCTTACAAACCCAATTAGTATTTCTAGTAAGCCCTCTCCCTTGAGAAGTAATAACTAGGTTTTACTCAGTTAAAAAATTAAGTTCGTTGAAGTGGTCTAATCGAATTGATTACTGGTTTAAAGTGTGACTCAATTGTTTTTGGTTAAGAAAAATAATAGTTTGGTCGTTGTAGTAAAAGGAAAGTTCAAAAACTTTAAGTAAATGACGGGAAATTAACTCTAAACCTAATTGAAAATAAATGACGGGAAATAAAAACGTGACTAGAAATTAAAAGGCAAACTTAAAAGTAAACTAAAGGCACGCTTAAACTTAAACTAAAGGCAAGTAAACTAAAAATACGACTAAGAAAAAAGGCGGGAAAAATAAAGTTTAAATCTTAAAAACATAAACTAAAAATAAACTAAAAATAACTCATTCAGAATAAACACCTCACTCGGAATAATTACTCGTTCGGAATGTCACCTTCACTCGGAATAATTCTTCTTCATTCGGAATGTATACCTCATGCGGAATCAAACACTCATCCGGAATAATCTTTCATTCGGAATAAGGCTCGTTCGGAATAAATACAATCATTCGGAATAACTAAACCAAAACCTTCATTCGGAAAATTGCTTCACCCGGAATAATAGCTTCATTCGGAAAAGGTCCTTGGTTCGGAAAAAGTGGTTCATCCGGAATAAGTTGCTTCGTCCGGAATAAAACTTGTTCATGCGGAATAATCAAAGGGAAACCTTCATCCGGAATATTAGCTCATCCGAAATATTTTCTTCATCCGGAATAAGGCTTTATTCGGAATATTGCTCTTATCCGGAATAAACTTTGATTCAGAATAATCTGCTTGGTGCGGAATAATTTTGATTCGGAATAAATGGAAGAGAATGCTGATGCGGAATAAAAAGGTTGATTCGGAAAAAACTACTGACTCGGAATAAACTATTGGTTCAGAATATAAAGCTTATGCCGAATCTGGGAAAAACAAACTTAGCGAAGAACAAGGGAATATAAAAGCTACGAATTTTAATCAAAAACTACCAAATTAAACCAAAAAATTAAGCAAGACTAACCAATAAACATCTAACAATGATAACCTATCAATCCTATCAATAAATCAATAAAAACTTAAGAATATGAACATAAACATAAACATGAAGATTAAATTCGAAACAAGAAAGGTAGATGAGAGATTAACAATAAAAGTAAAGATTCAATAACAATAAAAGTAAACTTACTTGGAATTAAAGGTGCAAGACAAGGTAATTAAAGGTGCAATTAATGTAAATGACATGAAAATCAAATGTGCAAGTATTAAGGATGGAAGACTAATTTGTCAATTTAGCCAACAAAATAAAATATGAAACTAATGATTCTATTTATAGGGGAGGAGGAGAGGTTGGAAGCTTCCTCCTCTCTTTCTTCTTTCTTTCTTTCTAGTTTAGTCCTTAGGTCTTCTTAATTCTTCGACTTTTTCGACTTTTGTCTCGGGATTACTTTAAACTCGTCTTGTGATTTCTTCATAAATTAGACTTGAGTTCTTCGGCTTTATTAAACGTTCGTCTTTGGACTTTTTCTTCGATAAATCTTCAGAATAGGCCTTGGACTTCCGTTCTTTTTGCATTCTTGATTTCTTGACTTCGTATTTTGTCTTTTTCTTCGATAAAAGCCCGTGAAAGCCCGTGTTTTCTTCCCTTTTAACATTTTGATCCTAAAATCACAACAAAAACACAAACCACGCATAATTCCGACATTTACGACATAAAATACACGTTATGGTCTTGTTTTCATTAATATTAAGTGGTAAAAGGATGGGTGTTTTCACACCTATCAAATCCCCTACACTTGACCATTGCAATGTCCTCATGCAATGCATTAATTACAAAGCATGATTACACTTTTCATCACAATCAATCCACCTTGGCCTTTATTAAAGAGATAGAAAATAACAAAACAAGTAAAGAAATCAAAGACTTACCTTAGGGTTTTGGAATGTCATGAATGATTATCATTCTCAAGTTTCACGTTCCCCATACCAAGCTTAAAAACGAGATCATTGTTATTATAAGTTAGCAAACTAACATGAACTCATGTGGGCCAATTTTTTACTTAGACTCCCTTATTCCTAAGTGTATCTCTTATATTTTATTATTGTCTTGAAAGATCACGAGGATGCATTGTTGACTTATTTCAATAGTTATTAAGGCTGAAAATAAAGTGGGACGATTTAATCAATAGTTAGCTAAAGGACAAAATCTTTTAAAACTGCTTCTCGGGACCTCATAAAGTTCATATCTTGGCATAACTCGCTTCACGATTTGAGACCTTTCTCGGACCGATATTTGGCAGTGAATTCATACTTCAAATCTTGAGAGACGTTCATGAAATAATGGTCTTCTCTTCATACTAGGAATTTCTTCACTTGAAGTTTTGAGAGATTCTTCATACTTAGACCATGACTTCTTCATTTTTCTCCAATCTTTATTTGGGATTTTGATATACAACGATTCGCCTCCTTTTAGGACTTGGATCTATTTATCCTCATACCTTGTTAGGGTCTTTTTGGATAGATTCCTCCATGATGTTTACGGGAGTATTCGCTTTTCGTCGTGTGTCTCGATCCTTCATATTGATTTTTGATAAATGATTCTTCACATCACTTTGGATCTTTAGCAACAAAATGTAGCCCTCATGCCTTGTTAGGGATTTTTCGGACTCGCCAATCTTCGCATCCCGCTTCAATAAGTTATGCCTTGGCTATGAACTCTAATCAATACCGAGCAACTTTTAAACGATCTTGGGCTAGAAGCTAAGTAACTTTTCAAATCGTACGACCTTACTTATTGCAGATAAATTTGTTAACAAGCGATGGGAGAATAGGCTTATAATCAACTTACATAAATTCACGAAAGAATACCGAACTTATAATTGACTCTATCATCTCTCGTTCTCCACAATTTAAAATCTCAAGGAATGAGACTCATGGATGCTTAGCCAATTAAATCAAAGTTTTGGGTTTTCGAGTCATCTATAGGATCTTGCAAATTCTTAGACTTTTTCAAGTTTAGAATTCGCATTTTAAAGTTCCCTTGATAAACGACTCTCTAGGATCAATTATAGGAACTTGCGAAAAGTTCTTGTTCTTAACCCGTGAGAGTTAAGACTTTCGCGTTTTAAAGCTCCCTATATAAAAGCCTAGCAAAACTTGACTTAAACACGTTAAGGATACTAGCTAGAGTAAACTTAGATAAGTAAACTTGGGTTGAGTCAAAAGATTCACAACGTTGAAAATTAAAACCACTTTATTAAAATTTATTCTAGTAAAGAAAAAAAATAACTATACAAAGGTAAAACTACTAGGCCAAAATAGATAAAATTTTTTGAAAAGTGTCGAAAAATCAATTTTCCGGTTAAAATGAAGACAAATACAAGGAAAAGGCCACTTAACTTCGATAGAAGTCCCCCTACACTTGATATAAACATTGTCCTCAATGTTTAAGCATGTGGGAGTAAACTCCCCTACACTTAGGACATTGTGCACGTTGATTAAATTTTGCTAAGGAAAAGACAACTAACGAGATTCCTATTTTAATATTGGAAAATATAAAATAGTGAATCGAAAAGAGTTTAGGATAGAACCGGGAAGACGGAAAAAGTGTATGCGGCTTATGGTAACTATTCACCGGAAAATTACCAAGCCCGACCTCAAGGTGATCGGAATTTGCTAAGTTACCGTAGTAACAACTATCTTTCACCCGGTTTTTCTCCTCAAAACCACAACCCCAACAACAATTACAATAGAAGCAACCAAATCCCACCTCGAGCTTCTAATCCTTATCACCCACCCGCTCAACAAGCCCCACCCATTAATCAAGATGTTGAAGCTTTAATGAGAACCCAAGGAGAGCAAATCAAGAATCTACAAAGCCAAATTATCAATTTGAAAGGGGATATCACTAAGCAAGGGAATGACATTAGATCCGAGCTTCGAAATGATATACAAACCTCCTTCAGCACTCAAACGAATGATTTGAAGAATATGCTGGCTAGTTTCTTACCAACCACTCAACCCTCTACTTCGGGCTCTCTACCTTCAAACACCGTCACCAACTCGAGAGCGAATGTGAGTGCTATTACTACCCATAGTGGAGCAACTTTAGTAGGACCATCTATCCCACCCCCAATTACACCATCTACACCTCCTCCACCACCATTTATCCCTACTACTCCCACACCTAGTATTAGTTCACCATTACCGTCTCCGCCTTGTCATGAATAAGTACCCAAGAAGAACCCTTCACCAACCCCACCTTCCACCTATAAACCCAGCATTCCTTACCCTTCTCGACTCGACAAGGCTAGAATTTTGACTAAGAATGACGTTAAAGTCACTAACTTTTTGGACAAGATTGCCGGCATGACCGTCACCTTTACCCTTGTTGAAGCTCTTGCCCAAACGCCACAATTTGTCAAGATGTTTAAGGAATTGCTTAATAAGAAGGAGAAGATGGCCGAGTTTGTTGATACTCGCTTGAATGAAAATTGCTCTGCAATCCTTCTAATAGAACTTCCGGAAAAACTTGGAGATCCCGGTCGTTTTGTGCTACCATGTACTTTTAACCAAACCGACGAATTTACTGCCTTAGCCGATCTCGGGGCAAGTATAAATTTGATGCCTTTAAGTGTTTGGAAAAGTTATCATTACCCGATCTTACACCAACGAAGATGACTCTTGAGCTTGCAAATCACACTCTCGCTTACCCCGTTGGTATGGCCGAAGATGTGTTCATTAAAGTTGGCACCTTCACTTTTCCGGTCGACTTTGTTGTTGATTATGAAATGGACCCTGGTATTCCCTTAATACTTGGTCGGCCATTCTTGAGAACCGGAAAAGCTCTTGTCGATGTTGCCGAAGGTAAGTTAATCTTAAGGGTCGGGAATGATGCACAAGTGCTCGAAATGGGGAAGATCACAAACAAATCTTATGGAAGAGAATCAGCGAATATGATTAATGTGCTTGATGATTTTATCATCTACAACAATCCTCTATTCGATTCTTGCAATGATAATCCACTGTTTCAAGATGATGTGGATGATTCTCTCTCCAATTCTGATCCTCCACCAATTTATGATTCTCCACCGATCTATGATGCTTATGATGACGATTCTAGTTCTGATGGAGATGATTATGATGATTTTACTTCTTTGTATCCAAACATGCCCACTTATGATGATTTTGATGAGGCCGATACTCTCTCGAGTGATTCTTCACATAATGAAGATCCTCCGCCAACAACACTTGATCCTACTTTGGATGACTACTCATTTGAGGAAGACTTTTCTACTTTTCTCAATACATACTTCCCTCATGAGAGTGATGCCCCTCCTTTAGACTTTGATGATTATGGTCTTTATCCTACTTTGGATATGAAGAAATCTGCTTCAAAGGAGAAGAAGCCGGCCGACACCGATATCAGCAACACTTATGTCTTAACTCCTCTTTATCCTCCTTCTGAGGATGAGATTGCGAGATTTATGATCGGATCTTCTTCAAGATCTGCTGAGCCTGAGTGTTATTTTCCCCTAAAGGAAAAGGTGTTCGATCCCGGTATTGAATTTTTCAAGCCATCTCAGTATCCATCTGATGAAATAAAAGGAAAAATCTTTGGAACTTATGGAGATATGCTTGCACTTCACCCTTGCTACCACCGTGCTCCATCTTTGCTTAAGGGAACCTTGCCTAATCTTCTTTGGCTTGCCTTGTTCGCCTTAAGCTTGTGTTATTTGATGGACGAAAACCATGTATTTAATCCCAGTGTATGTTTTTCAAGCTTCTTTCCATGATAATCAAGGTCGAGTCAGGCTCACGACTCGGTAATCAAAAATCAAGCGCTTCTTGGGAGGCAACCCAAGTATCTATCTTTTAGCTATCTTTATCCTAAGTGTAGGGGAGACCCGTTGGTGTTTGCTATTTCCTCTCTTCTCATATTCAGGGATTCGAGCGTTCAATGATCCACTCTTGATGATTTTTGACGACCCGTGATTCCGTTTTCCGTCTTCCTGGTTCTATCCTAAACTCTTTTCGATTCACTATTTTATATTTTCCAATATTAAAATAGGAATCTCGTTAGTTGTCTTTTCCTTAGCAAGATTTAATCAACGTACACAATGTCCTAAGTGTAGGGGAGTTTACTCCCACATGCTTAAACATTGAGGACAATGTTTATATCAAGTGTAGGGGGAACTTCTATCGAAGTTAAGTGGCCTTTTTCTTGTATTTGTCCTCATTTTAACCGGAAAATTGATTTTTCGACACTTTTCAACATTTTTGATCTATTTTGGCCTAATAGTTTTACCTTTGTATAGTTATTTTTTTGTTACTAGAATAAATTTTAATAAAGTGGTTTTAATTTTCAACGTTGTGAATCTTTTGACTCAACCCGAGTTTACTTATCTAAGTTTACTCTAGCTAGTATCCTTAACGTGTTTAAGTCAAGTTTTGCTAGGCTTTTATATAGGGAGCTTTAAAACGCGAAAGTCTTAACTCTCACGGGTTAAGAACAAGAACTTTTCGCAAGTTCCTATAATTGATCCTAGAGAGTCGTTTATCAAGGGAACTTTAAAATGCGAATTCTAAACTTGAAGAAGTCTAAGAATTTGCAAGATCCTATAGATGACTCGAAAACCCAAAACTTTGATTTAATTGGCTAAGCATCCATGAGTCTCATTCCTTGAGATTTTAAATTTTGGAGAACGAGAGATGATAAAGTTAGTTATAAGTTTGGTATTCTTTCGTGAATTTATGTGAGTTGATTATAATCCTATTCTCCCATCGCTTGTTAATAAATTTATTTGCAATAAGTAAGGTCGTAGGATTTGAAAAGTTACTTAGCTTCTAGCCCAAGATCGTTTAAAAGTGCTCGGTATTGATTAGAGTTCATAGCCAAGGCATAACTTATTGAAGCGGGATGCGAAGATTGGCGAGTCCGAAAAGGCCCTAACAAGGCAGAGGGCTACATTTTGTTGCTAAATATTTTGAAAGTGATGTGAAGAATCATTTATCAAAAATCAATATGAAGGATCGAGACACACGACGAAAAGCGAATACTCCCGTAAAGATCATGGAGCAATCTATCCAAAAAGACCATAACAAGGTATGAGGATAAATAGATCCAAGTCCTAAAAGGAGGCGGATCGTTGTATATCAAAATCCCAAATAAAGATTGGAGAAAAATGAAGAAGTCGTGGTCCAAGTATGAAGAATCTCTCAAAACTTCAAGCGAAGAAATTCCTATTATGAAGAGAAGACCATTATTTCATGAACGTCTCTCAAGATTTGAAGTATGAATTCACTGCCAAATATCGGTCCGAGAAAGGTCTCAAATCGTGAAGCGAGTTATGCCAAGATATGAACTTTATGAGGTCCCGAGAAACAGTTTTAAAAGATTTTGTCCTTTAGCTAACTATTGATTAAATCGTCCCACTTTATTTTCAGCCTTAATAACTATCGAAATAAGTCAACAATGCATCCTCGTGATCATTCAAGACAATAATAAAATATAAGAGATACACTTAGGAATAAGGGAGTCTAAGTAAATAATTGGCCCACATGAGTTCATGTTAGTTTGCTAACTTATAATAACAATGATCTTGTTTTTAAGTTTGGTATGGGGAACGTGAAACTTGAGAATGATAATCATTCATGACATTCCAAAACCCTAAGGTAAGTCTTTGATTTCTTTACTTGTTATGTTATTTTCTATCTCTTTAATAAAGGCCAAGGTGGATTGATTGTGATGAAAAGTGTAATCTTGCTTTGTAATTAATGCATTGCATGAGGACATTGCAATGGTCAAGTGTAGGGGATTTGATAGGTGTGAAAACACCCATCCTTTTACCACTTAATATTAATGAAAACAAGACCATAACGTGTATTGTATGTCGTAAATGTCGGAATTATACGTGGTTTGTGTTTTTGTTGTAATTTTAGGATCAAAATGTAAAAAGGAAAGAAAACACGGGCTTTCACGGGCTTTTATCGAAGAAAAAGACAAAAGACGAAGTCAAGTGATTGTAGTTTTTTACTACTCTTTAGGAAAAGAGCAATAAATAGTGGTAAGCGTTAAGTGTCGGTTTAGGAAAACCGAGCACCAATGACCAAGCAAGTTCGTTTCCCAAGGAGGCAAGTGCGTTGTGTTGAGAGTTGATTTATGATGTTTGTGATTATGATAATTGAAAAAGAAATGAGAAAGGAAAGAATTGACGGTTACGAAAACTAATTACACTACGACGAAAAAGGCGTAAACGTAAAACCGTAAAAAAACGAAAAAAATAAAAATTTCAACCTAAAAATTAATTATAAGCTAAAACAAGTCTAAAATAATATAAATAAGGAATAAAATCCAATAAAAATATTTTAAAACCTTTTATTAATTAAATATTCAATTTTAAATGCTAATTAAAGCCCTAAAATTAAATATAATTAATCAAAATGTCCAAAATATGATTTTATTGAACAAATAACTTACTTATATTATCTAAACACTAAAAAGTATTTTTTTTTATTTTTAAACACTATTTTTCTATTTTTAAATTACTAAAAACTATTTTAAAATTAAAATAATTATAAAAAATGATTAAATAATGCTAAAAATAATCTACCAATTTTAAAAATCCTATTTACTCTAATGAACAGTAGAAAAATGAAAAATCTTGAAAAATATTAAATTTCTCACTAAATGACAAAACTAGATTAATTAAAACCCTAATTAACTTAAATTAATTATAAAAATTATTTAAAAAGGTGAACAGTAACTAATTTTTAAACCAAAAACCTTAAAATATTATTCTAAGTTCAGAAAAATTGATTAAACCTAAAAATATTACTTTTTGGCACTAAAAGACAAAAACAGAAATATTAAAGTTAATTAAAAATAGCTAAATAACCTAAAAATTACTAAATGAACAGTAAATAAAAATTTTATTAATCAGATAAATCCTAAATTAAATAAGAAAAATAATGGCACTGGTTTCAAGGTCTAATTCCACTTTTTGGGCACTAAAGACAAAAAAGTAAGAAAACAGATAGTGACATGTGATGGACTTTTGTCCTTTTGCTCAGCAGTGGTAACAAAGACACTAGCAGTGGGAAAGGAGTTCCTACTGACAGTGTAAAATTTTGATGTGATTTTCAATAAGCTTAGGAAAGCTTATCTTGTTAGCTTTTTTGGGACAATAAGGCACCCTTGTGCTCTTTGAAGCACAAGGAGTCAGATAAAGCACAAAAATCACCAAGTCTTTTCACAAAAAATCACACAATAGGCATCAAAAGCATCTGATTAAGCATGTATGCAGGTCTGAATAAACTTTGCTGGTGCACTTGGTTCTAGGACGATTTTTAGAAGGCCACAACTTGCTCAAATGATTATCAAACAACTTAAAACCAATCTATATTCCTAAGTACTCCTATGTTCTAGCAACAAACCAGCTCATGCAAGCAGTTAGCACAAAACAAAGAAGAAACAAGGCTTAACTGATTTTTAGCTAATTTTGCTAAACTTGAGCTTGCATTTGTGTGTATACTTCACCAAGACTGATCCTACAAACAATGCATAACATATAAACACCCTAATGATTGTTTCTAACTGGTTTTAAACACAAATCACTTTTAAAATCTTTACTAAACTAGCAGATCCAAACACCCCTTTAAAACTGAAACCAAACTTTTTTCAAATCAAATCAACTTAAAACTAAACCAAACTGAAACAAAGGACTTGTAACATGCATATAACATCTAAATCAAACAAATACAAGTTCTTAGACAGATTCTTAACAATTAACAAGAAAAATCACATAAGGCATGAAATTTTCAGAAACAACAAAAAAAAAATGAAAATGGATAACAAGGGCTACCTTGTTGGGCTTACTTCCAAGCCCAACAGTGGCTGATAAGCCACCTCCTACAAGCCCGGGCTTGTGCAGATCAAGTGTGATTGGATTGGCTTGAGTGCAATTGGCAAGAAAAATGATGAGAATAGACTTGATGGATCCTTGTTTCCTGCACACCACAAACAGCAAAGATGGGAAGAACAAGCTATAAGTTATTCAATAAGCTTGGTTTAATAAGCTTATTGAACAGCTTATAGCAGTAAGCTTAAGTATAAGTTTCTGAAAATTTTTGAAAACAAGTGAAATATCAAAAACAAACTTGAGGATTTGAAAATGTTTCAATGAAAACAAACTTGAAAACGTAAATGCTGGAAAGTAAATGTTGGATCACAGTTTCATGTAGGGTAAAAAAAGCTTTTCATTAATTTCAGGAAAATAAAAATACATAGAAACTGGAACAAGTATACATGTGACATGCCACATGTATATATACTGCTAGATGAAGATTCTAGATACAAGGTAAAATTGATAAACCCTAATCCTGAAAGTCCTAAAAAGCCCTTGGTCAAAAGTCTTCAAAAATCGTCAAAGTGGCATCTTGTGAGTTTTCAGGAAGCATGTGAGTATGCCAGTGATGAGAACTGATCTTGGCCATTAATTTGAGCTTGGGGAGCACTCAGTTGATCTCAAACGTTGATTTTGTCTCCTTTTTGAAATTGAGGGAAAGGGACGTGAGCAGGGTAGTGGGGTTTGGGGACCATAGGTGAGCTGGCAAGGTTTTGTGGGTGGGACTGGGTTTAAAAGGTGTTTAATCAGTGTTCTGGAGGAGATGGGGTTTAATTATAGAAGGATTAAGAAAACCCCAATTTGAGTTCTTGGGGAAAGAGGTGATAGTTTAATCTGTTTTAAGAGAGAAAAATGTGTTTCCCACGTAATTTAAATTTTTAAAAACAGATTAAACAAGTTTAGTGAGTGGATTGTGACGTGGGACAAAGGAGGCGTGTGATTGGTTAAGAGTTTGAGTGGGGTGATGTGTCAGGCTGTAAGTGGCTGGGACAAGTTTGGTTGTCTGGCCCAATTGCCCCCCCAAGGTTATTACTTTCTTCATATTGTATAAATTAGCCAAAAACTTCCATTCCTTTGTAAATGAGTTTGCCAGTTTGGCACTTTCAGTCCTTCAAGTTGTAGTTTATAGGAACAAGGACTAATCTTGCAATTTCTTCACATTCCAAGGACTAGTTTTGACATGTATTCAAACTTTAGGGCTTTGACTTGTTGGTTGACTTCTTGGAGGACCATTTTTGACAATTTAGATTTGATGAGGGACTAAATTTGCCAATTCTTCAAAGTTAAGGGTCCTTTTTGTAATTTTGACAAACTTTAGGGACCAAACTTGTAATTATGAAGATACAAGGGTATAAAGTGTCAATTCTTCAAACTTGGAGGACCAATCTTCAATATTCTTCAAATCTTCAAGGGTTTTCTTTGGAAAATTCTTCACTAGGGCTTGGTTCATCGTGCGGCTTCGTTTCCCGTGTTCGTTTTTGCGTGATTCTTGTGATCTTTTGTCATTTTCTCAATATCCGTACCTAAATTACACAAGCAACAAACACAAGCATATATTTGGGTATTTTGATGATATTTAATGCATTTTAAGTCCAAAAAGAACGATGAGACCATGTATAAAAGCCGTCTCATATCAAGAAATCAAGAATGCAAAAAGAACGGAAGTCCAAGGCCTATTCCGAAGATTTATCGAAGAAAAAGTCCAAAGACGAAAGTTTAATAAAGCCGAAGAACTCAAGTCTAGTTTATGAAGAAATCACAAGACGAGTTTAAAGTAATCCCGAGACAAAAGTCGAAAAAGTCGAAGAATTAAGAAGACTAAGGACTAAACGAGAAAGAAAGAAAGAAGAAAGAGAGGAGGAAGCTTCCAACCTCTCCTCCTCCCCTATAAATAGAATCATTAGTTTCATTTTTTATTTTGTTGGCTAAATTGACAAATTAGTCTTCCATCCTTAATACTTGCACATTTGATTTTCATGTCATTTACATTAATTGCACCTTTAATTACCTTGTCTTGCACCTTTAATTCCAAGTAAGTTTACTTTTATTGTTATTGAATCTTTACTTTTATTGTTAATCTCTCATCTACCTTTTTGTTTTGAATTTAATCTTCATGTTTATGTTTATGTTCATGTTCTTAAGTTTTTATTGATTTATTGATAGGATTGATAGGTTATCATTGTTAGATGTTTATTGGTTAGTCTTGCTTAATCTTTTGGTTTAATTTGGTAGTTTTTGATTAAAATTCGTAGCTTTTTTATTCCCTTGTTCTTCGCTAAGTTTGTTTTTCCCAGATTCAGCATAAGCTTTATATTCAGAACCAATAGTTTATTCCGAGTCAGTAGTTTTTTCCGAATCAACCTTTTTATTCCGCATCAGCATTCTCTTCCATTTATTCCGAATCAAATTTATTCCGCACCAAGCAGATTATTCCGAATCAAAGTTTATTCATGATAAGATCAATATCCCGAATAAAGCCTTATTCCGGATGAAGAAAATATTCCGGATGAGCTAATATTCCGGATGAAGGTTTCCCTTTGATTATTCCGCATGAACAAGTTTTATTCCGTATGAAGCAACTTATTCCGGATGAACCACTTTTTCCGAACCAAGGACCTTTTCCGAATGAAGCTATTATTCCGGGTGAAGCAATTTTCCGAATGAAGGTTTTGGTTTAGTTATTCCGAATGATTGTATTTATTCCGAACGAGCCTTATTCCGAATGAAAGATTATTCCGGATGAGTGTTTGATTCCCCATGAGGTATACATTCCGAATGAAGAAGAATTATTCCGAGTGAAGGTGACATTCCGAACGAGTAATTATTCCGAGTGAGGTGTTTATTCCGAATGAGTTATTTTTAGTTTATTTTTAGTTTATGTTTTTAAGATTTAAACTTTATTTTTCCCGCCTTTTTCCTTAGTCGTATTTTTAGTTTACTTGCCTTTAGTTTAAGTTTAAGCGTGCCTTTAGTTTACTTTTAAGTTTGCCTTTTAATTTCTCGTCACGTTTTTATTTCCCGACATTTACTTTCAATTAGGTTTAGATTTAATTTCCCGTCATTTACTTAAAGTTTTTGCACTTTCCTTTTACTACAACGACCAAAATATTATCTTTCTTAACCAACAACAATTGAGTCACACTTTAAACCAGTAATCAATTCGATTAGACCACTTCAACGAACTTAATTTTTTAACTGAGTAAAACCTAGTTATTTAATTTCTCGGGTTGTTTCTTGAAGAAGCGGAGGAATCCCAATTTTTGTGATGAGTAGTCATGTTCTCAATAAGCTCTCTACACTCCTCGGGTCTTCTTTTCATAAATGTGCCACCGGCGGCTACATTAATCGTATCACGATCATGAAAAGTCAAACCGTTGTAGAAAGTATCAATTAAGGTAACGGGGAGCATGTTGTGGTTTGGACATCGATCGATCAAAACAATATATCTTTCCCAAGCATCAAAGAGAGATTCATCGGGTTCTTGCATGAAACCGCTGATTTCATTTCGAAGGCTCGCGACCATGGATGGTGGAAAGTAGCGCGACAAAAATCGTTGAGTCATGTCGTCCCAAGTATGAATGGAATTCTTCGGGAGACGATCAAACCATTTTTCGGCGTGGTGTGATAAAGTATGTGGAAAGAGTTGAAGGCGAAGAACATCCATAGTAGCACCGGGCAACTTCATGCTTTGAGTAATAGTAATGAATTTGTCGAGGTGCTTGTTGGCATCATCATCCGGTATTCCGCGGAATGGATTAGTTTGCACTTGTTGGATCATGTGATGCTTCAACGAAAACTCCGGAGCCGTGATTTGCATCGGCGCAATCGGTCCTCCTCGTCCAAACATTGTGGGTTGACAAAGCTCCTCCATTGTCCGAAGATCGGGCTGTGGAAGAACATTGTTGTTATTATTACTGTTGAGGTGCGGTGGATTATTGTTGTTGTTCACACCTGCCATAGCTAAATCTTCACGAGTCTCGGGCTCTGGATAAGTTGAAGATCTAGTACGCATACACCTGCAAAAGCAAAAGAAAAAGATACCAAAGCAATAGACAATATATATACACTATGAAAATAAAAATAAAATCTTTTTGGATTTTTGAAAATTTTTAATTTTTATGGATTTTAACAATTTTTAATTTTTATGGATTTTTTTTGGAAAATTTTAAGCAAGAAGATAACGTTCACAAGTGAACGGATCCCAAAATTCAACGCGTCTCTCACAGAAAACCGTTAATCTTAACGAAAAGAGCCGGCAGCGGCGCCATTTAATAACTAGGTTTTACTCAGTTAAAAAATTAAGTTCGTTGAAGTGGTCTAATCGAATTGATTACTAGTTTAAAGTGTGACTCAATTGTTTTTGGTTAAGAAAAATAATAGTTTGGTCGTTGTGGTAAAAGGAAAGTGCAAAAACTTTAAGTAAATGACGGGAAATTAAATCTAAACCTAATTGAAAATAAAGGACGGGAAATAAAAACGTGACGAGAAATTAAAAGGCAAACTTAAAAGTAAACTAAAGGCACACTTAAACTTAAACTAAAGGCAAGTAAACTAAAAATACGACTAAGGAAAAAGACAGGAAAAATAAAGTTTAAATCTTAAAAAATAAACTAAAAATAAACTAAAAATAACTCATTCGGAATAAACACCTCACTCGGAATAATTACTCGTTCGGAATGTCACCTTCACTCGGAATAATTCTTCTTCATTCAGAATGTATACCTCATGCGGAATCAAACACTCATCCGGAATAATCTTTCATTCGGAATAAGGCTCGTTCGGAATAAATACAATCATTCAGAATAACTAAACCAAAACCTTCATTCGGAAAATTGCTTCACCCGGAATAATAGCTTCATTCGGAAAAGGTCCTTGGTTCGGAAAAAGTGGTTCATCCGGAATAAGTTGCTTCGTACGGAATAAAACTTGTTCATGCGCAATAATCAAAGGGAAACCTTCATCCAGAATATTAGCTCATCCGGAATATTTTCTTCATCCGGAATAAGGCTTTATTCGGAATATTGCTCTTATCCGGAATAAACTTTGATTCGGAATAATCTGCTTGGTGTGGAATAATTTTGATTCAGAATAAATGGAAGAGAATGCTGATGCGGAATAAAAAGGTTGATTCGGAAAAACTACTGACTCGGAATAAACTATTGGTTCGGAATATAAAGCTTATGCGGAATCTGGGAAAAACAAACTTTGCGAAGAACAAGGGAATAAAAAAGCTACGAATTTTAATCAAAAACTACCAAATTAAACCAAAAGATTAAGCAAGACTCCAATAAACATCTAACAATGATAACCTATCAATCCTATCAATAAACCAATAAAAACTTAAGAACATGAACATAAACATAAACATGAAGATTAAATTCAAAACAAGAAAGGTAGATGAGAGATTAACAATAAAAGTAAAGATTCAATAACAATAAAAGTAAACTTACTTGGAATTAAAGGTGCAAGACAAGGTAATTAAAGGTGCAATTAATGTAAATGACATGAAAATCAAATGTGCAAGTATTAAGGATGAAAGACTAATTTGTCAATTTAGCCAACAAAATAAAAATGAAACTAATGATTCTATTTATAGGGGAGGAGGAGAGGTTGGAAGCTTCCTCCTCTCTTTCTTCTTTATTTCTTTCTCGTTTAGTCCTCAGTCTTCTTAATTCTTCGACTTTTTCGACTTTTGTCTCGGGATTACTTTAAACTCGTCTTGTGATTTCTTCATAAATTAGACTTGAGTTCTTCGACTTTATTAAACTTTCGTCTTTGGACTTTTTTTTCGATAAATCTTCAGAATAGGCCTTGGACTTCCGTTCTTTTTGCATTCTTGATTTCTTGACTTCGTCTTTTGTCTTTTTCTTCGATAAAAGCCCGTGAAAGCCCGTGTTTTCTTCCGTTTTTACATTTTGATCCTAAAATCACAACAAAAACACAAACACGCATAATTCCGACATTTACGACATAAAATACACGTTATGGTCTTGTTTTCATTAATATTAAGTGGTAAAAGGATGGGTGTTTTCACACCTATCAAGAAGCCTTGTTGTTAAACCAATTTGATGGTCTAGCAGCAAAGGCAGAAGAGTTGGGTTTAAGAGAAGTACTATGAACCATATTATTCTTATGAGACTCTACTCTAGATAGAGTAGCAAATGCAGATTTCACATCTGGTAAAGGATCAGAAGTCAAGATTTAACTCCATACAACACTCTAAGTGTCATCCACACCCATGAAAAACTTCATTAATCTCAAGAGACTGTTATGACCCTTCAATTCGATTTTCTTGGACACGAGCTAACAATAAAACTATTCGAAAGTTTTAAGCTTGTATAAATGACTTCTAAGCGCATCACAGCTTAGGACTCGGACCTCAACTAAGGAAAGTTTATCTCGGACGATAACTTATCCTTCTCAACGAGAAAATAATATTTCTCGGTCATGAGCTTCTCTTAAAAACATTAAAAGTTTTTAAGTTCATGAAAAACAATTTCTAAGTAAATGTCAGCTTAGACCTCGAACTTCAACTTAAGGAAAGTTTATCACGGATGATAACTTATCCTTCACAATGGGAAATTTATTTTTCTCGGTCATGAGCTAGTCACAAAACAATCAAAGTTTTGAGCTCATGAAAAATGGACCCGAAAGGGAAGTGTACGTTTCAGTGCGCTTTCCCTAAGCAATAGAAGAGAAGTCTTCTATCCTGATTATTTTAAAACCGTTGAACACAATTTTTCAAGAATTTCTCTAAAGGTTTTTCTAAATCTTTCAAAATTGTGTGTTCAACACTCCCTTCCTCATATGTGGTTTTCATATCTCAAAATTGTCATATGTTATTTTGATCAATTTTTGAGGGGGAGCGTTTTAAAATCAAGCCTTTTAATGTTGTTGGGTACATCTCTAAAATTTTCATATTTTATGTATCCAACACATTCCGAAAATGATATTAAATCTGTCATATATTATCGGTAAAGGCATCTCAACTCCGTACCTCAACATATTTTGTGGTGTCATTTTTCTAAAATTTTGTCAAATTTTGTCTCAAGACACACATATATTGTTGAGGGGGAGCGACCCGACTAAAAATGTTCCATGATTCATGCGTGCACACATGTTTCTCTCCCGTCGATTTTTCGAAAATTGTCATATTTTAATCTATTGGTATCTCTAATATTATATTTTTATATTAGAGATAGGGGAGAAATGTGATTAAAATGTAATATATCGCAACAAGTGATCTTAAAGACTCAAGTGCAACTCTTTCCTTCACATGCCAAACTATTTCGTATATCGATGCATGTGTGTAGGGGGAGCTTTTCGGAAATGTAAAACTTTCAAGTGTTAAAAGTTTTGATTTTTATCAAACACTTTGAATGGTTTTCAATGGTTTATGGTTACGATCTATACCCAAAACAACCTACTATCCACGATGGAACGATGGAGTCAAAAGGTGGTTTAGGATAGGAAACTAAGTCCTATGATCCAACCAGAACCGAGGGGATCTACCCAAGGACATTCCATAGCTAGAAATAGTTGTCCTTAGGAAAGATGGAGTTGAATGAAGCTGAATGCGGACCAATTACTTAAGTTAGCACTGGAACAATCACAACAAGGTGCTAGTGATGACGTATTGGTAAGCATTGAAGGAGTTGAATATTCTATGCAACTTAGGCAGAAACCGGGTTAAGACATATCTTGAAGACAAGTGTCATGGACCTAGTGATGCGATGCACAACCCTTTCTCAGCCATTCGAGTTTCTCTCAAATGAAACTTGTCTCATTGTCACGGAGATCAACACGTATCTATTGACTTTCTCACTCCGAGTTAGTTAATATTGAAAAGGTGGCAGTCTGCTCCAGCCTCCGATTACCAAAATGCACTTATTGAGTCTAGAGCCAAGAGAGACCAATTTATCATCTCATTAGGACACAATCGCGTCCTACGCATTATCCTTGTGATATTGCCAGAACATCTGAGTGATACGATTCACAATGAAGATGGAAATCCTGCTTGAGCCAACATTAAACAAGCTCATGGTAGGTAACTTGTGCGATTCTACACGAATCAAACTTGTGAGAACTGGAAAGCAACTAAGTTTCGATTCTTAATTGATTCAAACTTGATTCCAGGTTTCTTCGCAAAATCCGTGTGATCTTGCCAGAACATTCAGAGTGACACTCATTAGTGTTTACATTGACGAATGGAAATCCTTCCAGTGTCAACATCAAACAGCATTGCGGTGGGTAACATGCAAGATTCTTATGAATCGAGCTTGTGGCAAACTGGAAAGCAACAATGGTGCGGTTCTTATAGAATCAAACTTGTTCTAGGAATTCTGAATTGACGACTCTAATCAAACGGATAACCGTATCCTTTTTTATTCACTCTTTACGTTCGCAGTCTGCTTTGAGACGGTCGAGTAAAGAGAACTGGCTACTACCACCGGGAAACCCTGTCAAGGAGGTTCTTAATCGAATCTACCTGATCACAGGTACGGTATTTAATACCGTTTAACGGTCTTCACCGACCGGAGGTAAAACGCTACCGAGTTAGGATGAAATGTTCAAAGCCATTTTATCCGTGTCTATATATGTTGCTGCATATCAAGAAGGTGGCGTAGCTGTGCTACCGATGTCGATTCAGAAGTCACAAGAGCACAAGATGGTGATAATCAAGATACCTAAGAATGTAAGAATGTAATAGGTCATCTTAGTCACAAGGAGTACAGATGAAGATCTCAAGCACTCAAAGTCAAATGACAAAGGCTCAAGATAAAGATCACGAAAGCATGAAGGAACAAAACTGTTACAAACAAGATCAAGACCAAGATACAAGACCAAAGCAGGAAGATCTCCTCTACAAGAATGTATTCACTCAATCATCTTATGCTTTTTATGTTTTTTAAGATGACCGATACATTGGGGGAGATTCTTAAACCTATTTTTTATATAGTCGAACAAGAATGTAATAGGTCATCTTAGTCGTAAATGGTCTTGTATTGTAATAGGTTAGTCAGGAAAATCAGGCTTGGACTTTAAGCTAATATTGTCTAAGTTAGGGGCGTAAGCCCAAGTGTAAGCCAAGCCCGACCCAAGGATACTAAACCCACGGCCCATATGCCAAGGGTATATATACCCTCTTCCATGTGTGGAAGAGGGTGTTGGTTCACTTTTAGTTTCTCTCTCTAGTAAAAGTTTAAACCTTCCAATTCTCTCTCTTTTCTCTCTCTACTTTCTTCTATTTCTCTCTCTAAATATCAACTAAATCTTGTGTTATGGATTCAATGGGATTAACATTAATATTGTTAACCATGGATTCACTATGAACACGGGTTTATGATCCGGAGGTCGGGGAGGATTGAACAAGTGTTTAGCCATTGTTAGTGAGAGAAACAAGATTAACTAGAAAGGTGTGTGTTTATTCTAGTGAGAGAAAGAAAAGAAAGAAATGATAATCCTCACCCCTCCATGGAAGTATGGAGGGGTTTATATAGCACGGGACTTGGACTTTACATATGACAATATTAGTCCATGCAAGTCCCGGCTATGAAACTAATGTAATTCCGTTAGTCGCACACATTTTAAGGCTAACAATCTTCCCCCAATGTGGTGACATACGGAATTACTTACAATGTTCCTAACAAATGCAAATACAACAAAAATATGACAGTATTAAGTTTGCTTCCAATGCTGAGGGTGACACCGTTGTCTTCAAGTCTTCTAGAAAAACTTATACCCCAGTTTGAATACTCTTTGTCTTTGCTTGTTGAGGAACCATTGTATCATGTATGAACTGGATTAACTTCCCCCCAATTCATAACACATGTCTTGAAAAGCTTTCTTCATAGACTTCTTTTTGACGAAGCTTCTAAATCAGCTTCCCCCCCAAACCAATATCCCTGTCTTGAGCAGAACTTTTAGCTTGAGCAATCTTCTATCTTTGATATTTAAAGTGCATAGCGGAATTTTGTAGAAGAAGAAGCAAACCACACCAAGTAACTACTATCTTGACATTTTTGGTCTTAATGATTATGTGTTTGGGGGAACATGTAAGAAATCAGCAACAAATCTTCTCACGCTTGTAGAATAATTCCCCCTGGAAGTTGAACTAAGTACTCCAGAGTGGGAACTAAGTCTCCAAAGTACACGTTCTTCCCCCATGATGGTGACGAACTCTCGGAAGCATCATCTGACGTGTACGGTCAAAATCGCGAGATGTTCTTATCGAATGTATGATGGTGACGAACACTCGGTAGCGTTCTTGTCAAAAGAATGGTGGTTAAGAACACTCGGTAGCATTCTTGTCAAAAGTATGATGGTGACGAACACTCGGTAGCATTCTTGTCAAAAGTATGGTGGTAAAGAACACTCGGAAGCATCATTTGACGAGTACAATCAGAATCGCGAGATATTCGTGTCTAAAGCAGAAACCTTTGTTGACATTCTATTGCTCAAGTTGCTCATGAGAATTGGTTGCTGATCACATCTCTACTCTTGTACTCTTTGGCTAAACTTACAAACCTCGTATTCTTTAGGCTATCTGTAGTGACCACTGGTGAAGTAAACCTGATATTCCAAACTTGAAACTGAAGTACAATCTCCCAAATTTGTTACTTACGCTTAGCACTGTGTTGATTGAAGAACGGTGCAGAGAAACGTCTCTTAGAATCTTATACATAAAGAGAGAGGTATAAGATGTAGAACACCTCTTGAAGTATCCACAACTCCCGGTGAGTGTGACACTGAGCACTACAACGAAACTCCTTAAGTGATAGTTGTCCATGTCGTTGACCATCCACCCCTTGACAGTGGAAGCTAGATAAATCAAGTCTTAATTATTAATGCTGAAGCGAATCATCAATCGATAGAGGGGGTGAAAAGGCTCGATGATGAATTGAGTAGACGCCTTCGTGATATTCTACTTCATCTTCAAGTAATAAATACCAAATCCACTTCGTAATCACTTGACATTACTTTGCCCGAATACTAGCCGTTTTGACAATTTTAGTGAATCTTAAAGGATCGTTTTGGTGTTTGTTTGTTTTCGTCTTCATGTGTTGTTGTGTGTGTTGAGTATGAGTGAGTGTCGTTAACTAGGGAACCAACGATGACTGGAGAAAGAGAGGTCGTCAACGTCGTCTAGCAAACTTGACTTTGAAGCCCAAAACTAATCATATACCCAATTTCGAGAGATTAGGGTTTCAAAACGAGGTTTTTCTTTAACCGGAATAAACCCGTAATCACCATATCCCCACAATCCGCACATCCATCATACCCGGCCTAGTACAATCTTATGGTCATTTTCAGCCCAAATTAAATTTTAACCAAAACCAGTAGAATTTTTTGGCCCTTCTGTTGCAAATGAATACAATCCACTTCCATTTAAGTAAAATCTCGGATAGAATCCCATGATCAATAATCGGCCAAATAAAATGAGTAAATGTTATAGAGAAACTTTCAAGAATTGGTCAAACATACTGATCAAAAGCCCACTTCAGACCATTATAACTCGGTCCACCATTGTAAAGAATAATCCAAATTAGACCATTTCTAGAAATAAATACCCCAACCCTAATATTTCTCAATTAACCTAATCACACACTTAGGTTTGTCCGCCCCAACTCTTTCTAGATGACCACGTGTAGTCTACTACTCAAGGGGATATAAAACCAAATCATACATCGTAATTAGAGAAATATAAAAGTTGAACAATCCCTAAATATATTCTTATAACCCACAATACACACATACATTGGAACATCCGCCCCCTATCTCATCTTCTAACCCTAGGTTACACCGCCACTTTCTATCCATCTTCCACCGATACTCCCAAAGTAACACAAAACAATATCAAACTCATCTCTATGATCACACATCCAGACCTCTTACACCAAATCCAAAAGAGAAACAAGTCAAGATCATCCTTATATCACCTTAATCAACAAACGAATCCCACTAAACCTTTTGATTTCATTTAATTATCATTCACGATTTATAGTGGCTTCAAGATCTGAGAGAGGTCTCGGGTAAGTTGATATGGTAGGATGTTTTGCATCTTATTTTCGTTTTGCATATTAAAATCGAAACAAAGATCGAATATAACAAGCTTGTTTAAATTCGTTCTTTAATTTTCGAATATGAAAGAGTACTCCCATCAAAGATCGATGATGATTTATTATTTCGAGCACATGATCTATGTAGATCAAGGCATGCATGTGAGAAACGAAACGAATCTGAGATCTTTATGATTTTTAATTATGTTTTACATTCGAGTCTAGTTGGGGATTAGGTGTCGATGGGTTAGGTTATAGATGTGGATTGGTGGAGTGAAATGGGTGATATGCTAAAAACTGATTTGGGTATTTTGAGTCATCTGAATGTGTTTCAGAAAATCATCGCAATGTTTTCCAAAATAACACCATCGCGATGTATTCTTTAGACATCGCAATGTTGTGTGAAGTGTCAATCGCAATAAAGATACCATGCCATCACAATAATTCAACACTCATCGCAATGTTTCACTTCCATCGAAATGTTTCCTAAAGACTCCATCGTAATGTCAGAAACTCCCCATCGCAATAAATCCACACCACCCATCGCAATGTCGCCATCGCAATGTCGCCATCGCAATGTCGCCATCGCAATGTTGCCATCGCAATGTCGCCATCGGAATATTATCGTAGTATTCGATCGCAATGTAGAAACCCTAAGGTTTTTGCGATCGCAATACACGATCAGATTTAGACCATCAAAATATAGCCATCAAAAAATGTTTTACAGCCGAAAATAGTGGAACTGGTCTCCTTGTGAGCTATATCCTAAAAAACAGTATCTGGTCCC
Source organism: Glebionis coronaria (assembly GCA_025667525.1). Classification (NCBI taxonomy): domain Eukaryota; kingdom Viridiplantae; phylum Streptophyta; class Magnoliopsida; order Asterales; family Asteraceae; genus Glebionis; species Glebionis coronaria. The sequence goes on from CM046877.1 coordinate 500,511,867, forward strand.
CTTTTTTCTCATCTATCAGGAAATGATAAAAAAATGATAAAGAATGATAAAATCAACGGTTTTGGTAACGGTGACAAACCAAAAACGAGACTCACAACTTTATTAAACAGAAAGAGTAAATAAAGAAGGAATGTTAAAAAAAAGTTGGAAGAGAGGAAAAAAAAATTGACACGGATTGAGTTTTTGGGACAAGGACACAACACAAACACGCCAATACAAAAACACGAAACACCCCCGGTTAGCTCGGATGCCAATTGTTAACCATGGATTCACTATGAACACGGGTTTATGATCCGGAGGTCGGGGAGGATTGAACAAGTGTTTAGCCATTGTTAGTGAGAGAAACAAGATTAACTAGAAAGGTGTATGTTTATTCTAGTGAGAGAAAGAAAAGAAAGAAATGATAATCCTCACCCCTCCATGGAAGTATGGAGGGGTCTATATAGCACGGGACTTGGACTTTACATATGACAATATTATTCCCTGCAAGTCCCAGCTATGAAACTAATGTAATTCCGTTAGTCGCACACATTTTAAGGCTAATAGCAATGTTCAAGTGTAGGGGTCTGATATGAGCAAGAACTCATATCAATTAATCAACAAATCACCCTAAAACACATGAAAAATACCTAACTTTTGTGCTATAAAGCGGAATTATGTGGTATTTTTTGTGTTTGTGTTTAAATAGGTAAGAAGGATACATTTTCAAGCAAACAAGAAGAAATCAAGCTTATTTTGATGAAAAAGGCAAAGAAGGATCAAAGATGACAAGACTTTGAAGACGAAGGACCTATCTTGACAACATTCCAAAGTTGAAGGACTCAAAGTGTAAATTGGTCAAAGTCAAGATCAAAGTCAAACATGGTCAACTCTAAATTCAACCAAGTCAAATGGTCAAAACTTGACAAGAATGCAAGTGGAAGGACCAAAAATGTCATTAGAATGAAGTTTCTAGCTTATTTGGACATTCTGCCATACTTTAGGGACTTAACTTGTCAAAAATACACAAAGAATGGTTTCAATCCGTGTGATAAGGCTAATAGCCAATGAGAATGCAAGGAAGGGAGCACACGGATTGCCAGCTATCCAAGCCACATCACCAGCTCATTAATGAGCTGTTTCGCTACAGTACTACTCCACTAACTCATTATCCAGCCAATCAGAAGAGGACACTCAATAACCATTTTATCCATATTGGATATCAATCCGTGTGTTAATATTTCAATCAATCCAAGATTACCACGTGGCGTCTTCTTCAACAAATGAACGCATAATCGTTCTTGAGCTACAATGAATTTCAAGAGATGATTTATACATGAAACTTTCTCGTTTTCAAGAGAGGAACACAATGGGAGCATTTAATCAAACTCAAACTCAAAGGATAAAAATCCCCCAATTCATGAAGAACACAAGAATCTACAATTAAGAGATTAGTGACACCTGGCAGCCTGCTATTGGATGGGATACGTCATCAACCCCAACTCACTCTCAATTCTTGTCTATAAATAGGGATTAGTCCTCTCATTTGTTATAGGTATCTAAGTGTGAAATTCACACACACTTCCCAATTTTCTCTCTTTATTCCTGTTAGTTAGTTGTTAGCATAACAAACTCAAGAGCTTGACAACCTCTTGAGTTAGTTATAGTTAGTTGTAACCAATTACCTACTTCTGTAACCACTTTTCACATTCAAATCAATAAAATTCCTCATTTTCCCTCAATCTTCTTATCTTACCCTGCATTCTTGTTGAATCTTGTTACTGTTATGAGTTTCTTGTGATCACATTTGATCATAAGAAGCTTTTTGTTGAAGATTTGTAGTTGTTCCTTACCATTTAAGTTGTTGAGTTGATTTGAAGCAGAATTGGGTAAATATGATGATGTTGATGATGGTAGATGGTTGATTAGTTGAATTTAGTACTAAGGTGGTGGTTTAGCATTGTTTAGGAGGCTCAGCGCCTACCTACTCCATTAATGGAGGCTCATTGCTAAAAGGTTTCATGTTTCTGAGTTTTGTTCCACTAAACAGTTCAATGCATGCTCAATTCTAGCTTAAATACTATATGTTGCTCTGATCAAGTGTTATTAGTCTGTTGTAGCTTGATTCTATTAATTAGATAGCTATTTGTTAGATTGCTAGCTTTTATCTTGCTCATACTTGTTTCTGTCATCATTTTCATCAGTATTATAGCTTGTTAATGCATTTTGAGTACTTGTCTGTTATATAGCTTGTTCTTGATTCATTTACACCTTATTTTGTTCAACAAGTTTGGTTAGATATCAGTCTAAGATCATCTTAACCATTTGCTAAAATTCTCTTCACAAAAGTTGTTAAAAGTTCAGATAAGTAGTGTTTGGATTTGTGTAAATTTTGGAGTTTAAGTGTAGTTAACTGGTTAATCTTTGTTCATTTACCATTCTTCAGTCTTTTCAAACAAGTTTGTGTAGTTTTCAAGTCAAAAATATGGTCAAACAAGCAAATGGTTGTTAAAAAGTTTGGGTCAGTTTTGTGATAAAAGTTCATCAGTAAAGTAGCACTTTTCAATCTTATGCCATAGTTTCATTTCTTGATCAAATTCAGTCAAACCAGTTTCTACTTGTCATTTAACATTTGAAGTTTAAGTGTTTGTAAGGAAATCATACAGTTTCCACAATTAAGCTCAGAATAAGCTTTTGAATAAGCACTCATACCATTTCAAGTTTCTGTGAAAAATTTGCATTCTGATTTCTTGTTGTGGCAATTCTACTTCATAAATCTTGTGATTTTCTTCCACATTCCTACTTAAAAACATGCCTTGATTAAATTTTGAGCTTTTCAGCTTTTTCACTTTTTGGTCAAACTTGGTCAATAAACTAGGTTTTAGCTTATTTTCAAATTCTAGCTTAAATACTGGATCATTTTTCATAAGGAAAGACATTTCAAATTCTCCATAAGCTGTTTAATAAGATTTGGCTTAAAAATTGGAATGTGCATGACTGGATTTCATTGTAGCTTATTCTTGGCTTATTGAAGTTGGCTTATTTGAGTTTTAGAGCATTTTAAGCTTTTTCCTTGGACAAGTCTAGTTGTTTTTCAATTTTAAGCAGTTTAAAACTTGTTTGAGCTTAATTGGTTCATTTTTGAGCTTATACGAGCCTTATTGTCACTTGATGCCCGTTTTTGGTTATAACTTTCATTTTATTGCACATTAGTCCTCAAAGCTTTAAACTGTTCTCAATATTAGCTAAATTTCCAATTAATTAGGGTTTGCATAATTTTAGTCCAATACTTTTCATTACTTGTCATTTTTAGTTAATCAGTTTTGAAAGTTGTTACAATTTGTTAGAAATTTGTTAGAATTTTCATAATTGGTCCTTTTACTTTCTGATTTTTACATTTCAAGCATTTAAATTTCATTTACTTACATTTTTAGCACATTACTTTCCTAGATTTACAATTTTTGTCCTTTTGTGAATAAAATTTGGTATGTGCTAATTGTTTTACGGTTACGTAGCTTACTATTTTTCACATTTTTACGTGCTTGCTTAAATAGACATAGAAAATCCAAATAACCCTATCAACCAAAAACGATAATAAACCTGATATTGTTAGGACTTTGAATTGGTTAAGAATCGAGAGAAACGAACTTCAATTTACTAAATTTCAAGGACCAAGATTTATCATAGTGTCAAGATCTTGAGAAGGAATCGTTCCAAGAGGGAAGCAACTTGGAAACGGAAAAGTTCATCCGGACTTCTTATCCGTTTTTCTCTTATCGATTAGATATGTCCTTTCAGTCACGTCACGTTCCATGTCCTGTCAAGACATGTCTCGTTCCATGTTCCTTCTACCATGTCACCTTCATGTCCTTTTATCTTACATACCCTCGCAGTTGATTCGGGCATGTTTTTCTCTCAATTTACGTTATCTATAATTCGAGGACGAATTATTCTCTTTAGGGGGGAAGAGTCCCGCATGCTTTTACCATGAATAGTACCCTTACGATAGTACGTACATGATTAGGACTTTCCTTTTATAGCATGTTTACGTTTCACGAACAAGAATTCCAAGTATCACGTATGTGTTATAACACGATAAGTATTTATTACGTATGAACACACGATAATTATTCCAATAATAATTATAATCACGAACATGCGAACATGAAATCATGAACGTAAATTAATCACGAGCTAATATTACGTATGTATATATATTTATTACGAACACGAATAAATATATTAAGTCACGATCGATAACAAATTAAATCACGTAAATTAAGAACACGAGAACACACTTATATTTTAGACACGAGAAAGGTTCGGTTACCCTTTGTGGGCCCCATACCCGCGGCTACACCAAGACAAAAGGGCCTAGCCCATTAAAAATTTACTAAACATGGAATAAGAGGAAAACATGTTTCATTTATCACAAAATTTAGAAAATAAGAAAAACCCTAGTTTTTCTTTTGGTTCCTTTTGGCCGCCGGGTTTACATCACCAAAAAAGGGTGTTTGGGTTGATTTTGATCTTGGTTTTAGTGCAAGGATCCTTGTGTGTTCATCCTCATTCGATTCACGTGATTGGTATAACCTTTAACCTTTTTCTTTTTATGTTTTGATTTGTTTATCACATAAAATCATGATGTTTTTCATAAACTAATTAAAAACAAATAAAAACATGTTGTAATCATGGGGTTTATATCAAGTTAGGGTTAAGGGGTGTTTGTTTGTTGTGGCCGACGCCTAACCGAGCCCCAAGGGGGTCTCGGCTTGGCTTATATTCACACCACCGAGACCTTAAGGTCTCGGTATGGTGGTGGTGGTGTCACGGCAGCAGCAAGGCAAGGGGAAACCCCGAACTAGTCGGGGTATGGTGATGTTTACGGGTCCGGTTCATGGGTTCTAATCACGGGTCCGGTTCACACATGTTTAGGTTTAAAACACGGTCCGGTTCATGAGTTATTTTTCAAGATTTATTATTTTTACAAGTTATATCATTTTTACAAGACTTAAAATTAAATTAATTAAAGCATGAACATGATTAATTTAATTTACATGACTTAGATTATTAATTTAATTATTAATTCATGAATTTTAACCTAAGTATTTATCTTTTATTAGAGTATATAATTAATTAATTATTAAAACCATGACTTATAATTAATTAATTTACATGACTTAGGTTATATTATTAATAGATAATAATACATATTTTAACCTAAGTATTTTACCCTTATTTAATTAAAATCAGGTTATATTTAATTAAATACTTTAACCTATAGTTTATTTAATTTACATGGAATAACTAATAAACTATACTATTTAATCACATGACTTAGAATATTAATCTAACACCCCCAATTTACATTGCGCAGCGGAAATACACAATTGGGTGCTAGACACAAGCATCATCACACAAGGTATATTGAACGACTCAAAAGTGAGACGTTTACACATAAATATAAACAAGATTTTCATAAAAGGTCTAAAACATAAATTTCATCCCAAATTGTACTGACACGACACCAGAGTAAAGCGTTTAGTCCCCATGGATCTCAACCAACAACCAACAAGTTTAGTACAGTACATCAACCTGATGTAAATTGTTCAACAGTCGAGGGTAGAAACAGTTTCTAGACCAACATTCTTCCAAAAGCCAAGCCACAACCTCCACAGCAAAGCTCCATGCTCCATCACTTCCTATTACCTGAAATACATGCATAAAACGAGTCAACAATAATGTTGAGCGAGTCTATAGGTTTATCAAATCACATTTGAACACAAGAAGAAAATCAATCATAATCATTTATAGAATTGTCGTACACACAATCTATATTCAAGGCAATAATAATAATAATAATAAACATTGTATTTAAGCTCATGACACCGACCCCTTAACCAAATAGTCACCCACGCCAAATGCCAGCATGACTAGAATAAAACCATTGCCCCTCTAGGGTATCAGTTGCTAGAATACCACAATCTTATTCACGTAAAATTATCCTTCCCAGCGGGTTACTCAACGTAATGCCCTGGTCTCAGATAGGGTGGTCAACCCAATATTACTATCATTAGAATAAGTGGCTATTCCCGACTCACAACATCAAGTCAGAAGATAGTTAACGACTCAATTTAGGGTCTTTAGCAACAAGTTACTCAATACAATGAATTCAACTTTAGGCAACATTCGGGTTCAACAATTACTCATGACTTGTGTTCATTTATTTTCAAATAGCATGTATCCCCCTCGCTGGTATAAAACATTTAGTAGCTAGCATAAAAAGCGAGGCTACAGACTCACCTTAGTATAAGAGATCTAGCGAGATGATCGTCGATGATAATGGATGCCTTTCAAACACGAGAACCGCTACCTATCAAATAAGGCGCGTTCATTAATAGTGACTCGAGAAATAAATCTATATATATAACATCAAACTCAAACTCATAAAGTCACAATAAACTCGAGAGAAAAAGATATAAATAACTTCATTATACTTTACTACACATTTACTTTACCATTTTACACTTTTAACAAAGTCCGTCGGTACATACTACATGTACTAGCTTATTTACCCCTTTTAAACTCGTCAACCGTTTATGAACGACTCGATAAACTAACTTACTATATATAGAAAGTCCTACTACAAGTTTATCAAATGAAATTACTTTCAAAGTCCTTTACCCGACTCATCTTCAAACTACAAAATCCGGACAGATTTACGTTAATTTTTCATACAACCGTTTTAACTTATTTAAACGACTCCGTTCACAAAACCGACACTCGGGTTTTAAAGTAAACTCAACCTCTAAGGTAAAAACATCATTATCAGTAGGTTACATATTTCAAAACTTCAATTTAGAGTCCCCGAGATTCGATCAAAATATCGACAACAACTATATGTAGTGTCGATACTCGTCTCCCGGTACACGATCATTCAAAACATCATAACTTCGCGCACGTTTGAAGCTAGAAGCTCTACCTTATATCAAATCGGAGCTAATAAAATTATCTACAACCCTAGGCTATAAGTTAAGCCATTTTCAAAACATAAAAATTCGGATTTTACTGTTTACTTACTGTTATAAAATGACTACCAAAATCTTGTACAAAATCAACTTTTTGATCAAAACCAACCATAGAAATGTTCATTCCTATACCCTAACATCAACATATATGAACCATAACATATAAATCATCATCAAAATTAAAACCTTTAAATCAAAATGATGTTTTTAACAAGATTCTTGCAACAATCACCAATGATCATGGCAAGAACACCATGCATGATCATGGTTTCTACCTACTAACATCAAAAAAATAAAATGCCTTGCATGTGTAAATTTCTTACACCAAAATGATCCTTGATCAATTCTAAGAGTGGGTCTATGATTAGTTTAGCTCAAATCATCCTCAAAATCAAGTTAAATTTGAAAATGTATGTGTTTGTGTAGGTGGGTGGTGTTTCGGCAAATAGAGAGAGAAGAAGAGAGATGGTGAAAATTTTGAGTGGAGATAATGGAGTGTGTGTTTTTGTTTAAGCTTTTTATATAGTGGTTGAGGGACCTTGGTTGCAATTTGGTAATAGTTGTGGCTCAAAATGAAAATAGTTAGCTAAAAAGCGGGAAATAACTATTAGTCAATTTTGAAAATATTTACGGGGCTCGGGTTTCATAAAGATACTTTTAAAAATTTAAAACGTACCTCAAAAATAATAATATCGACTCTCGACTCGACTTAACACGTCATTTAAAATAAAACCTCAAAAATGACAAAAATCGAACAACCGACAATAAGACGTAAAATATTTGGCATCCATCGACATCACGCTTGCTAATACTCCATATACTTATTAAAATTAAAATATAAACCTTCCAACATCGGTTTAAACATAAACCTCCAAAAATAATTATCGTTCAAACTCATCCAAAAATTTCAAAAATAATTGTAAAATAAGATTAAGCAATGACCTCGGTTTTGGGTTGTCACAATTAATCAGTAAAACATTTAAGCCTATATAGTTAGCTTAATTTCAGCTTATATCTATTTATGGAAACTTTCTATTTTTAGAAACTTATTTATTTAAGGCAGCTAATCTATTTTTGTAAACTTTCTATTTTTGGAAACTTTCTATTTTTGGAATCTTTCTATTTTTGGAAACTTTCTATTTTAGGAAATCTGCTATTTTTAGAAAGTTACTTATTATTACACAACAAGTACAATAATACTTGAAATACAAGTAATACTTAATCAGAATAGACAGAATATATGATAAACACAGTATAAAGCTTAAATCAGTAAAACATGACATGAACATATAAAACAAGCTAAGACATGATATAAAACTAGTTACGTACTCAGTAATCAGATACTTATACGCGTATGTATTTATGTAGCATTAGTGATACCGAAGTAGGACTCTCTTCCGTTCGTCTTCTTCGTTCACTGGACTTAAGGTACAGATTCTCCGTCCTTTCAGTATGGACAATCTTTCCTTATTAGGATTTCCTCGTATGCAGCCAACTGTTTTCCCTAGTATATGTTTCATTTGTTTTTGAATTGCTTATGTTTAATTAGAATACCTAAAGCCATATACATGCATGACCAGTTCACCTAGTTATGGAGGTACCATAACCATAACACTAGAGGCACTAGTGTTATGACTTCACCACAGTGGAGTGATAGCTCGTGGCGTCCCTTTCAGCTTTTGGCCATTTATTATATTATCAGGTGGGGCGTATGGGTGCATCCTAGTTTACATGTTTTTAGCAGATTATTCAGTGTGAATGTGGTGTGTGCCTTTCATCCTTCACAAGGAGCTGATCCCTCCTACCCAAAACTAGTATATTAAATTAGATGCAGCCCCTCTAATTTGCATGACGAGGTCACCCCTCCAAGTATTCATGCACGTTGATATTTCATGACCTATATTGGCTAATGGTAAATATGTTAAACAGTTTTTACAAGATAAACATAAGGCCTTTCAAACTATAAAACTAGTTTTACTAAGATATAACCAAGTTATCCAGGACTTAGTTTCTTCCGTTGTTTCGTGCTTATATGCTTATATTATTCATGCTATACTATGTCTATATCCGTGCACTGAGCGTTTTGCTCAGCCGTTACTTTTCTTTCCATGTCCCAAAACGGCAGGTACCCAAGGACAGACTCGAGCATTTTGGAGGACATGCATAGGATAGAAGCTGCCATAAACTTCTTCTCCTTTTGCCTTCATATACTTATGCTTGTTTAAGTCTTTCATTTATTTCTTTTACTTTATTATGTTTTGGGCTTATGTTTGGGAACTGATGTTTGATTCCGGTTTACCCTATGGTCATGTATGTTTTACTACATATTACCTTGCATGCTTTGATGACACGCCATAATTACGCGTAACGGTCCACTTATCAAAGTGGGGTATTACACTATCACTAGAGGTGCTCAATTAAGGCTAAGTGTGACCATTTTTACGAGTTATACACTAATTCAATTTATCACATGGAAGCATTTAATGTAAGATTATGACATTTTATTAAGCAGTCATTATCATCCCATATTTGAATTGTAGATTACATATATGTACTTAAGTGTAGTCAAATAATTCAAATTGTATGATGAATGCTCCTAATGGTACATAAAGTTTCTTGACCGTTACATGTTTAGTATTGATGGAGATACTAATCTTAAGACCTATATATCCACTAGTCCCCTCCCTACCCAAAACACATACAAGTAGTATAACATAGCTATCCATCAAAGCTCTCTACACTTAAGTTGGGTTAAAGGAGAGAAACTAGTCGTGTTCTAAGTGTTGTTTACATCATGTCAACATCCGCTACGGCTTCCAGTATGTTATCTCTTTCATCTTATCTATGTGGTTATTATCTTATTCTAAGATCTTGTGGCATAATGTTTTTGATGTGTTCATCATTTATATTTGATGCTAATATTTACACTTGTAAAACTTGCTTACATGTGGTATCTAGAGCCAAGGTTTTTGAATAAGATTTTAATTCGTAGTATACTGATAATAACAAATTGTATACGTATGTATTGCATGATATGGTTTGATGCACATTTTTTTGTCACTGTTTGAAACAAAATGAGTATCATGTATTATATATTAATGTGATAATCAATATCATGCACATTTTTTAACACAGTTTGAAACAAAATGAATATCCTTATATAGGATGTGCTTATGAAGCGTTTAAGTCAAAATAAAGTCAAAATGAGTATTATGCTTACTTGATTTATGTTTATTTGTTTTGCATAAGTCACTGGTTTTACTTATTTGATGAATTGAAAACTTCTGCATTAATGAAAAACATGTTTTTTTGGTAAAGGGACTAAACCCGTTAAATTAAAATGAAAAACATGTTCAATGATATGATAAGCGAATTTTTCTCATGCTTTTACACTTATTTATTAATCATGGAGATACTATTTTTAGTACGATCACATTTAATATTTTTCAAAAAAAAATAGTAATAAAAAAATGTTAAATATGTTTTGATCTTGATTTTTTTATTTTTTCTTGCCATGATGTTATGATCTTAAATATGTGCTTTAGTTGCTTGTTATGTACGAAGGAATTAAACTATTGCATATGATGTTTTTTTGGTTAGACATGCATCTATGAATTGATCATAAAACAAATATATGCTATAATGATACTTGTATGCACGAGATTATATGATATTTGTTTACACTAAAAAGTATCCAAACAAAATTTTGAAACGATTATTAATTGTTTCTCTTTTATACATATGGCAATATCAATAAATTAAGAATGCAATGGTATTTTTTCATTAAATTACGAATGGTCACTGTTAACATAATATAAATGTGCAAGTTAATAGTACGTATGATATTATTATAAGAATTGATGTCACAAAGTTTAAAATTTATTTTTTGTAACATTTTTTTGTATTAAATCTCAATTAATGCCTTTTTAAAATTAGTCATCTATTAATTTGATGTTACATTATTTAAAATATATATTATTTGTAACATCCGTATACTTTAAATATCAATTAAAGGCATGTTAAAGTTGGACATTAATTTATTGTTTTAATAGTTTAATGTTACGAAGTTTCAAATATGTATTATTTTTAAAATTTATATGTCTTAAATCTTCATTCATAATTTTTTTTAGACATAAATTTTTATTATTGCATTTAAGAGTTGACGTTACAAAATTAAATTATTTGTAACTCTTATGTGTTTGAAATCTTCATGAATTATTAGTTATATTGTATTATATGACATTAAGTGATATTAATTTGTTAGTCACCAAAGTGACCAAGTTAATATTAAATTTACAGTCATATTATTCACGTTGTTTTAAAGAATGATATTACACATTTTATTAGTTGATAGAAACAATAAATTTTCGCAAAGGAAAATTGTTATTCTATAACCAATATATTGAAAGTTGAAAATTAATACACTTTTGTCATGTGTGTGTAGTTATCCAAGATGCTTTATGCATTTGACAAAGTATATTCTATTTTCATATAAAGTTTTATTGCATTCTAATAATGATGATATATTGTTGTGTTTACCCAAAGGAGGCCAATAATATATATTTAAATTACTTATCTCACATTTTTTTAATTAGTAAGCATATACATTTTTTGCAGCAATTAACCTTCACTCTCAAGCCTCTTCTATTACCTTGTTTACCGGTGTGAATTTCTCCGAATAGAGCGAACAAGTCACTTTCCACTTAGGTGCTTTGGATCTTGACTTGGCGCTATTGGAGGATAGGCCTGCTGACCTTATCAATGAAAGTACAGAGGCTTAAAAAGCATACCATAAGGCGTGGACAAGGTCTAACAGACTCTGCTTGAACTTTATCCGGATGTCAGTTGCCAACAACATTAAGCCTAGTCTTCCTAGCATTGAAAATCAGAATGCTAAAGATTTTCTTATGCTAGTGGAAGAGAAGTTTTGTTCTGCTGACAAAGCACTAGCAGGGACACTTATGGCTGAACTCACCACCATGAAATTTGATGGTTCAAAGAGTATGCAGCAACATGTCCTAGACATGGCAAATAACGCGGCAAGACTTAAGACACTGGGTATGAATGTGGATGACTCTTTCTTGGTGCAATTCATTATGAATTCACTTCCTCCTGAATATGGACTGTTCCACATCAATTATAACACATTAAAGGATAAGTGGAATATTGATGAACTGTCCAGTAAGCTTATTCAAGAGGAATCACGACTAAAGAAACAAAGAGTTCACTCCGTTAACTTGGTGAATCAAGGAGTTGATAAGAAGCTCAAACCAAAACCCAAGAACTTTAAGAAGAAGCAACATGCTACAACCTCGAAGGTTGCTAATAGTGAAAAGAAGGAACAATGGGACAACAAATGCAAATTTTGCAAGAAAGAGGGGCATTTCCAAAAGGCTTGTCTCAAGCGTAAGGTTTGGTTCAAAAAGAAAGGTATACATTATGTTTATGTATGCTTTGAATCAAATTTGTCTAAAGTTCCTTCTAATACTTGGTGGTTTGATTCTGGTGCTACTACTCATGTTTCCAATATTATGCAGGGATTCCTTACAATCCAAACCATAAGCACAACTAATAACTTTCTCTTTATGGGGAACCAAATGAAGGCCCCAATAGAAGGCGTAGGGACTTATCGTCTGAAGTGAGATACCGGGTTTCACTTGGATCTAATGAATACTCTCTATGTACCTTCAATTTCTAGAAATTTAATTTCTATTCCGAGACTTGATGTTAGTGGATATACTTTTGGTGGTGGAAATGGTCATTTTAATTTATATAAGAATAAATCTTTTGTTGGTTATGGTATTGTTATTGATAATTTATATAAATTAAAACTTGATGATGTTTTTTCTCGATCTCTATTTACTGTTGAACATAATGTTGGAATAAAACGTAGTACGGTGAATGAAAATTCTGCATTCTTGTGGCATAAACGTTTGGGTCACATATCCAAAGAAAGATTACAAAGATTGGTGAAGAACAAGATTATACCAAATCTGCACTTCACCGATTTTGGCTCGTGTGTGGAATGCATTAAGGGAAAGCAAACCAAACACAGCAAGAAATGTGCCACAAGAAGCAGTGATCTCCTTGAAATTATACACACTGATATTTTTGGACCATTTGATACTCCATCCTTCACTGGAGAAAAATATTATATCACCTTTATAGATGATTTTTCACGTTATGGATATGTCTTTTTGCTGCATGAAAAATCTCAATCTATAAATGCCCTCAAGGTGTTTGTATACGAGGTTGAGAGGCAACTAGATAGAAAAGTGAAGATCGTAAGATCTAATAGAGGTGGTGAATATTATGGAAAGTATGATGAATCTAGACAATGTCCTGGTCCCTTTGCGAAATTCCTCGAAAGTCGCGGCATATGTGCTCAATATACTATGTCGGGCACACCACAGCAAAATGGTGTGGTAGAAAGGCGAAACAGAACATTAATGGAGATGGTTAGGAGCATGATCAGTAAATCATCTTTACCCAAAAGTTTGTGGATATATTCACTTAAAACCGCAGTGTATCTATTAAATAGGGTTCCTAGTAAGTCAGTTCCCAAAACTCCATTTGAGTTATAGACTGGAAGGAAACCTAGTCTGAGACACCTGCATGTTTGGGCTTGTCCTTCAGAAGCACAGGTTTACAATCCACAAGAAAAGAAATTGGATTCTCGAACCGTTAGCGGTTGCTTCATTGGTTATCCAGAGAAGTCCAAAGGGTATAGGTTTTATTGTCCAAACCACAGTTCTAGAATTGTTGAAACAGGCAATGCCAAATTTCTGGAAAATGGTGAAGTTAGTGGGAGTGTTGAAAATCAAGTTGTGGATATTAATGAAATAAGGGATGATGACCCATCTCCCATGAATGTTTATAAATCCACACCTACACCAAATGTTGTTCCTGTATCTCAACATTAAGAACAACATTTGAATAATGAACAAACACCCCATGAAGAAAATAACTTGCCAACTCAAACAAGTGAACTAGTTGGAATAGCACTGAACAAACCTACAAGGGTTAGAAAATCAGCTATTTTTGATGATTATATTGTTTACTTGCAAGAGACAGATTTTGATATTGGTATTGATAATGATCCTGTATCGTTTTCACAAGCCATAAAAAGTGATAAGTCTAAATTATGGATTGATAGGTGTGAAAACACCCATCCTTTTTACCACTTAATTACAATAATAACCGAGCCAAAACGTGTATTTTATGCCATTTATGTCGGAATTATGCGTGGTTTGTGTTTTTGTTGTGATTTAGGACGAAAAGGTGAAAAGTGGAGAAAACACGGCATTCGCGGTCTTTTATCGAAGAAAAAGACGAAAGATGAAGTCGAAAGATCAAGAGTGGAAAAAGAACGGAAGTCCAAGACCAATTCTGAAGATTTATCGAAGAAAAAGTCAAAAGACAGAAGTTTACTAATAACTGAAGAACTCGAGTCTTATTTATGAAGAAAATACAAGACGAGTTTGAAGAAATCACAAGACAAAGTCCAAGTATTAAGAAGATTAACAAAAGATTAAGAAGATCAAGGACCTAAGTGTGCAATTAAGAGAAAGAAGAAAGAGGGAGGAAGCTTCCTAAGCTCCTCCCTAATCTCCCTATATATAGTGACCAACCTCATTTGTTTAGAGTTGTTGGTGGCTTGACAACCCATCCTTCCCCCATTTTCATTTCCTGTTCTTTAATTTTATGCACCTTAATTTCATGTTATGTACCTTTACATTCTCTTTAATTCCAAGTAAGTTTACATTTAGTTATTGTTGAATCTTTACTTTATTATTAATCTCCTTCTACCTTTCTTGTTTGATTTGTTCTTAATCTTTGTGTCCATGTTCTTGAGTTTTTATAGTTTTGATCAAGTGGGTTTGATTGATTTGGCTTTGTTTGTTAGTTTTGAAGATTTGTTTCGCTTAATTATTGTTTGTTGATGCTTATTGGTTGTTTTGGTTTAATCTCTTGGTTTGTTTTGTTTAGATTTGATCAAATTCGTGTATTGCTTTTCATCCCCTGTTTCTTGTTCAAGTTACTGTTCTTGCCCAGAACATTCCGAATAGACTGCTTATTTATCCTTCTATGTGGAATATTTCTAATATTCCGAATCATCTGTTTTCTTTATTCCTTATGCGGAATATATTAAGTTATTCCGGATAGTCTGCTTTCAAAACCCTTATTCGGAATAACTAGGTATTCCGGATAGGAACCTTTACTCGGAATGTTAGTTTATTCCGCATGGTGTCTTTATTCAGCATAGTCATTTTATTCCGCGTAGGCAATTATTCCGAGTAGCTCACTTTATTCCGCATAGCACCATATTCCGCATGGCATTAATATTCCGAATAGGCTTATTTTTATTCCGCATAGCCATTAATGTTCCACATAGGGATTTTATTCAGCATACTATTTTTATTCCGCATAGGAGCAATTATTCCGAATAGAGTTTTTCAGATCTTAGTTTTAAACTTTATTTTTCCCGCCTTTTTCTTTATTTGCACTTTTACTCGCTTTCCTTTTAGTTTAAGTTTACGTTTGAGTTATTTATCTTTATTGCCTTTAAGTTCTCGTGATTTATTTCCCGTCAAGTTTTAATCTTTAATCTTTCATTGTAGTTGTTTCTTTTTACCGTCTTTACTTTATCTTTAATTGTCTCAAGTCTTTTCTTTTAATTAGCTTTAGACGACGACAACTCTTTTATTTGATTCACCAAAAACAACTGAGTCGCACAATTAACCAGAGATCAATTCGAAGAGATTCCGATATAAATCTAGAACCCCATACCAAACTCTTGTATAAAATGGCGCCGCTGCCGGCTCTTTTCGTGAGGATTAACGGTTTTTTGTGAGAGACGCGTTGGCTTTTGGGACCCGTTCACTTGTGAACGTTATTTTTCGTATCAAAAATTTTCAAAAATCCCTAAAACATTTGAAAAATCATAAAAAGCATTTCTTTTTCAAAGTTTTGCACCAAAAATATTCTTCTTGCTTATCTATTTTTCTTTATGGATTTTTATATCCATTGCGTCCGGTGTGGGAAACAATTATCTGGGAACGACTCTTGTCAATGGTGTACATGTGAGCGGTGCGGAAACGATATCGAAAATACACAATTCCTATTCTGATTTTGTCCTTTGTGCAACTCGACTAATTCGTCCTTTTTGAACCCACTGATAGCTTGATTTTACTCAGGTTAAAAATATTTGTTCGTTGTGTTCCTGTCTAATCGAATTGATCTAGGTTCTCTGTGTGACTCAGTTTTATTTTGGTAAAACAAATAATTTTGGTTGTTTTTAAATTTAAATGTACAAAGACTTAAAAGTAAATGTCGTTAAAGTAAAGGGCAAGTATAAGTAAAGTGCGAGAAAATAAATCTAAGTCTAATTAAAAGAAAGGTGCGATATTTAAAAGCTTGACGGAAAGTAAGATAATTAAATGACTACAAATTTAAGTGTGATGAGAATTAAAATTAGACAAGAATTAAAATGATAACGTAAAAATAAAACAAGACAAAGTACTAAAAGTAATTCCCAATCGGAATGTATTCCGATCGGTACACCTTTACCTGATCGGAATGATGTCGTCGGAATATACAATCGGAATATGTAGAGGATAACTGATCGGAATAGCTGTCACTCAACTCAGATCGGAATATCACTAGACCAATCCAATCGGAATACCAAACCACCTCCAATCGGAATGAAGGCTTACCTTGATCGGAATATGGTAGACCTGGTCGGAATGAAGATTGGAACACCTAATCGGAATATGTCACTTAACACGATCGGAATAACCAAACTTGCACCTCAATCGGAATGTTGTACTGAACTCCAATCGGAATGTTTGTCACCACACACCAATCGGAATACTCAAAAATCACCCAGATCGGAATACCAGAGTCCACCAATCGGAAAGTAAAACCCTTATCCGATTGATCCAATCGGAATACGGAGAAAAGTACCAAAAATAAACTTAACAATTAAGCTATAATCCTAATAAGCACTAGACGAAAAACTAAGGTAAAACCGTGTAAAAATAAGCTATAAAACTGAAAGTTAACAACTCTTAAAATATGAAAAAGATAAACTTTAAGAAAAACAACTTTTTATATAAAAATAACTTTTGTAGAAACTATATAAACTTGAAAAATAAATCAAATAAGCTATGAAAATAAGAAGTTTAAAACAATCAAAAGCATAAAAATCAAATCTTTAACAAATCAACGAATTAAAAACGTGTAAATCAAAGAAAGGTAGAAGAAGATTAAGATCAACAAGATAAAGTAAAGGTGCAAGAAATTAAAGAAACACTTACTTGAAAATTAAAGGTAATTAAAAGTGCAAGACAAGTAATTAAATGTGCAAGTAATTAAATGTGCATAAAATAAAGATGGAAGAACTAATTGTCACGATTAGTCAACAAGAACTAAATGAATGAATAAGAGGGGTTTATATAGGTGATTAGGGAGTGGTTAGGGGAAGCTTCCTCCCTCCTTCCTTTCTTGTTAATTGCACCATCAAGTCCTTCCTTCTTAATCTTTTTGTTAATCTTGGAATGTGATGACTTTTGGCTCGGGATTTCTTTGGACTCGTCTTTTAATTCTTCGATAAATAAGACTTGAGTTCCTCGGCTTTAAGTAAACTTCCGTCTTTTGACTTTATCTTCGATAAATCTTCAGAATTGGTCTTGGACTTCCGTTCTTTATCCTCTCTTGACTCCTTGACATCGTCTTTCATCCTTTTCTTCAATAAAAGTCCGTAAATGCCCGTGAATTCCCGTGTTTTCTCCACTTTTCACCTTTTCGTCCTAAAACATAATAAAACACAAACCACGCATAATTCCGACATAAAAGACATAAAATACACGTTTTGGTCCGGTTTTTATTGTAATTAAGTGGTAGAAAAGATGGGTGTTTACACACCTATCAAATCCCCTACACTTGACCATTGCAATGTCCTCATGCAATGCATTAGTTACAAAGCACGCTTACACTTTTCATCATAATCAATCCATATTGGCCTTTATTAAAGAGACAGAAAATTATAAAAATGCAAAGCAAAGAAATTAAAAGCATACCTTGGGTTTTGAAAATGTCATGAATAATCATCATCCTCAACTTTTCACTTTCTCCAAACCAAACTTAAAAACGAGATCATTGTTATTATAAGTTAGTAGACTAACACGAACTCATGTGGGCCAATTATTTACTTAGACTCCCTTATTACTATGGGTATCTCTTATATTTTATTATTTGTCTTGAATGATCACGAGGATGCATTGTTTGACTTATTTCGATAGTTATTTAGTCTGAAAATAAAGTGAACGATTTAATCAATAGTTAGCTAAAGGACCAAATCTTTTAAAACTGCTTCTCGGGATATCAAAAAGTTCATATCTTGGCATAACTTGGTTCGCAATTTGAGACCTTTCTCGGGCCGATATTTGGCAGCGACTTCATACTTCAAATCTTGAGAGACGTTCATGAAATAATGGTCTTCTCTTCATAATTGGAATTTCTTCACTTGAAATATTTGAGAGATTCTTCATATATGGACCACGACTTCTTCATTTTTCTCCAATCTTTATTTTGGATTTTGATATACAACGATCCGCCTCCTTTATTGACTTGGATCTATTTATCCTCATACCTTGTTAGGGTCTCTTCGGATACACTTCTCCATGACTTTTTGGGAGTTTTTGCTTTTCGTCGTGTGTCTCGATCCTTCATATTGATTTTCGATAAATGATTCTTCACATCACTTTTGGATCTTTAGCAACAAAACGTAGCCCTCATGCCTTGTTAGGGCCTTTTCGGACTCGCCAATCTTCGCGCCCCGCTTCATAAGTTATGCCTTGGCTATGAACTCTCGTCATTACCGAGCAACTTTTAAACGATCTGAGGCTAGAAGCTAAGTAACTTTTCAAATCGTACAACCTTATTTATTAGCAGATAAATTTATTAGCAAGCGATGGGAGAATAGGCTTATAATTAACTCACATAAATTCACGAAAGAATACCGAACTTATAATTGGCTCTATCATCTCTCGTTCTCCACAGTTTAAAATCTCAAGTAATGAGACTCGTGGATACTTAGCCTATTAAATCAAAGTTTTGGGTTTTCGAGTCGTCTATAGGATCTTGCAAATTCTTAGACTTTTTCAAGTTTAGAAATCGCATCTTAAAGTTCCCTTGATAAACGACTCTCTAGGATCAATTATAGGAACTTGCGAAAAGTTCTTGTCCTTAACCCGTGAGAGTTAAGACTTTCGCGTTTTATAGCTCCCTATATAAAAGCCTAGCAAAACTTGACTTAAACATGTTAAGGATACTAGCTAGAGTAAACTCGAATTGAGTCAAAAGATTCACAACGTTTGAAAATTAAAACCACTTATTCAAAGATTTATTCTAATAAGGAAAGAAAATAACTACGCAAAGGGATAAACTAATAGGCCAAAATAGATCAAAAATTTTGAAAAATGTCGAAAAATTGATTTTCCGGTTAAAATGAGGACAAATACAAGGAAAAGACCACTTAACTTCGATAGAAGTCCCCCCTACACTTAAGATAAACATTGTCCTCAATGTTTAAGCATGTGGGAGTAAACTCCCCTACACTTAGGACATTGTGCACGTTGTTTAAATCTTGCTAAGGAAAAGACAACTAAAGAGATTCCTATTTTAATATTGAGAAAATATAAAATAGTGAATCGAAAAGAGTTTAGGATAGAACCGGGATAAAGTAGAACACGGAATCACGGGTCGTCAAGAATCATCAAGAGTGGATCATTGAAGCTCGAATCCCTGATTAAGAAGTGAGGAGAGGAAGACAATCCAACGGGTCTCCCCTACACTTATGGTAAAAACAAAGAAAAAGATAGATAGATAATTGGGTTGCCTCCCAAAAAGCGCTTGTTTTTGTTATCCGAGTCACGAGCCTGACTCGTCCCCGAATTAAATGGTCCAGGGGGAAGCCTCAAATGTTATACCGGGATCAAAGACCTTGTCCTCATTCCCGAAGGAATATAACAAAGGGGAGGCAGGAGGATAAGTCTTGAATGGCAGGAAGGTCCTTTCAACATACGAGAAGTATGTGAAATCTTGATCCTCGGGAGGTGGGGCGGGTATAGGAATCACATTGTCATCCTCCAAAGACAATGGATGAGGATCAATTGGCAAAACCATAAGGTTATTAATCATAAAATGTTCATTGTCACCTCCTGGGTCAAAACACTCATCCTCATTTCCCGGAGAGGGAAATTGATACATCACCCGCTTGGGCGTGCATTCAGTAGGATGAGGGGGCAATATAGTAGGAGAAGTAAGAGAAGAATTACCTTCCTCCTGCGACACCTTTCCAGTAGAGTCAGAACTCTCCACCTCTGCGATAGAAGGGGTTATGGCTATCAAAGTATGCTCATCAGAAACAAGATAGTCATAGCTATCAATGTCTTCAATCCTTCCGTCAAAGAGTGGATTCACCTCACTAGATATGTAATCATCATCAAAATCAAATAAAGGGTTCGAATAAATCTTGAAAATTTCCTTCGAAACGCCTTCATCGGATAGTGACTCGTCATCAGTAGAAGTAGAATCATCATCTTGATCGAAAAGAGGATTAGAGAAAACCATAGAATCCTCTTCCAAAGTGTTGGTGGAAGGAACATCATCAGAAGAAAGTGCATCATACTCATCGTCACTGTCGGATGTCAACTCAGATTCACTTGGAATTGAGACGAGGGTATCAACACTAGACGTATTGAATTCGTCGGAGTCCTTTTCAGGAATGGTGCTAATATCCTCATCCCGTAAGATAGTTGAATCCTTAGGCTCCGGCAAGTCAGGAGAAGGAATAGCATTCTCATTGGTCCAAGAAATAGGGCTCTCATCGTCATCACTGTCATAATAATATGGAGGCACAAGAGTAGGAGTATAAGCATTAAGGTTAGATACCTGCTCTTGGTGCTGATCCGCTTGCCATTTCTCCATCATCCTATGGACAATTTCTTGAACTTTTTGAAAGTTGTCAATCAGTGTGGTTAGTGGATCAGGAGGAGAGGCATGACAGGGTTGAGGATTGACGGTGTGACGTGGGGGCTCACGGTTATAAACACTGGGGTGATAGCACGGAACTTTCTCAAAGATCTTCGACGGATCACAAGAAGAAGCATCGTGAGGGCCCCCACAAATATAGCACCACGGGTATGGAGAAAAACCCGGTGCGTCTTGAGGATAGGGATTGTCATAGGGAGAGGGTGGGAAAGTATTGTAAGAGTTGAAGTATGAGTTTGTTGAATTGCAAAATGGACAAAATCCAAATTGTGTATCGTCGATATCAAAACCACATCGCTCACAAGTACACCATTGACATGTTTGAAAACCATGCCAAGGTCGCCCACACCATCCGCAAGACGGATCCATGAAGAATTATAGAGAAGAGGGGTATAGAAAAGAATTAAACATAATAGAGGATAAAGAAGAATATTTTTGGTGCAAAACTTTGAAAAAGAAATGCTTTTTTATGATTTTTCAAATGTTTTTGGGTTTTTTGGAAAATTTTTGACACGAAAAATAACGTTCACAAGTGAACGGATCCCAAAAAGCAACGCGTCTCTCACAGAAAACCGTTAATCTTTACGAAAAGAGCCGGCAGCGGCGCCATTTGATAACTTGATTTTACTCAGGTTAAAAAGATTTGTTCGTTGTGTTCCTGTCTAATCGAATTGATCTAGGTTCTCTGTGTGACTCAGTTTTATTTTGGTAAAACAAATAATTTTGGTTGTTTTTAAATTTAAATGTACAAAGACTTAAAAGTAAATGTCGTTAAAGTAAAGGGCAAGTATAAGTAAAGTGCGAGAAAATAAATCTAAGTCTAATTAAAAGAAAGGTGCGATATTTAAAAGCTTGACGGAAAGTAAGATAATTAAATGACTACAAATTTAAGTGCGATGAGAATTAAAATTAGACAAGAATTAAAATGATAACGTAAAAATAAAACAAGACAAAGTACTAAAAGTAATTCCCAATCGGAATGTATTCCGATCGGTACACCTTTACCTGATCGGAATGATGTCGTCGGAATATACAATCGGAATA
This sequence comes from Glebionis coronaria, assembly GCA_025667525.1. Taxonomy (NCBI): domain Eukaryota; kingdom Viridiplantae; phylum Streptophyta; class Magnoliopsida; order Asterales; family Asteraceae; genus Glebionis; species Glebionis coronaria. Next base: position 500,533,973 of record CM046877.1, read on the forward strand.
TGTAGAGGATAACTGATCGGAATAGCTGTCACTCAACTCAGATCGGAATATCACTAGACCAATCCAATCGGAATACCAAACCACCTCCAATCGGAATGAAGGCTTACCTTGATCGGAATATGGTAGACCTGGTCGGAATGAAGATTGGAACACCTAATCGGAATATGTCACTTAACACGATCGGAATAACCAAACTTGCACCTCAATCGGAATGTTGTACTGAACTCCAATCGAAATGTTTGTCACCACACACCAATCGGAATACTCAAAAATCACCCAGATCGGAATACCAGAGTCCACCAATCGGAAAGTAAAACCCTTATCCGATTGATCCAATCGGAATACGGAGAAAAGTACCAAAAATAAACTTAACAATTAAGCTATAATCCTAATAAGCACTAGACGAAAAACTAAGGTAAAACCGTGTAAAAATAAGCTATAAAACTGAAAGTTAACAACTCTTAAAATATGAAAAAGATAAACTTTAAGAAAAACAACTTTTTATATAAAAATAACTTTTGTAGAAACTATATAAACTTGAAAAATAAATCAAATAAGCTATGAAAATAAGAAGTTTAAAACAATCAAAAGCATAAAAATCAAATCTTTAACAAATCAACGAATTAAAAACGTGTAAATCAAAGAAAGGTAGAAGAAGATTAAGATCAACAAGATAAAGTAAAGGTGCAAGAAATTAAAGAAACACTTACTTGAAAATTAAAGGTAATTAAAAGTGCAAGACAAGTAATTAAATGTGCAAGTAATTAAATGTGCATAAAATAAAGATGGAAGAACTAATTGTCACGATTAGTCAACAAGAACTAAATGAATGAATAAGAGGGGTTTATATAGGTGATTAGGGAGTGGTTAGGGGAAGCTTCCTCCCTCCTTCCTTTCTTGTTAATTGCACCATCAAGTCCTTCCTTCTTAATCTTTTTGTTAATCTTGGAATGTGATGACTTTTGGCTCGGGATTTCTTTGGACTCGTCTTTTAATTCTTCGATAAATAAGACTTGAGTTCCTCGGCTTTAAGTAAACTTCCGTCTTTTGACTTTATCTTCGATAAATCTTCAGAATTGGTCTTGGACTTCCGTTCTTTATCCTCTCTTGACTCCTTGACATCGTCTTTCATCCTTTTCTTCAATAAAAGTCCGTAAATGCCCGTGAATTCCCGTGTTTTCTCCACTTTTCACCTTTTCGTCCTAAAACATAATAAAACACAAACCACGCATAATTCCGACATAAAAGACATAAAATACACGTTTTGGTCCGGTTTTTATTGTAATTAAGTGGTAGAAAAGATGGGTGTTTACACACCTATCACCCACCTCCTCCTGTTCCCCCGTGCATCTATTGTGGAAGCAATTCTCATTGGCATGTTTCGTGCCCGGTTCAATACACGTATGGACACGGGCAAGAACCGGGGGTACAATTATGACAATGATAATAGCTATCCACAAGAAGCACCCAGTTTCTCTCCATACCCATGGTGCTATATTTGTGGGGGCCCTCACGATGCTTCTTTTTGTGATCCGTCGCAAGTCTTCGAGAAAGTACCGTGCTATCATCCTAGTGTCTATAACTTTGAGCCCCCACATCACACCCTCAATCATCAATCCTCTCAGCAAACTAGTCTTGATCAACAACTCACTTCTTTGAATGGCATTCTAGAAAGTCTAGCTCAACTCCGAGCTGACTTGCATCAGGAAAGGCAACCGTTGCTTGATGTGGACGAAACCTTGAAAACCACCGACACCTTTTTGAGCCAATTTAGTCGTTTTCCCTTCTTTTCTACACCAAAATGTTTAATTACAGCGTGGGATAGAATTGGTGAAATTGAACATACTCGGGGCGATGAACAACAAAAGTTGCTGCATGAGCTTCTTAAAGATGTGGAGGTTATCAAGGAAGAGTTAGCCGACTATGTCACTCCTAACTGGACTCGTCCCATTTATTATGATGATGACGACGACGATGATGTCTACACTTTCAACCAATCTTCTGAAGTTGCTGCTCCTACTGTCGATGTTCCTACTGCATCTAAGGATCTAGATTCGTTGAATGAGCTTAGTGATGTTGGTCTCGACAAGGTATCGGATGATGAGGTTTGTGACTTACCTGCTATGGAGCTTCAGGACGACATTGCTCTTACGGAAGAGGTCGATCCTAGTGATGACGATTCTTCTCTCGGCTATGAGAATTTCACTTTTGAAGTTTCTCAATCTCCACCGGTAGATGCAGACGATGACGATTTATTCTCTCCGTTTTACGAGAAGTTCACCGATGAACTTGATCTTGTGGATGAGGTGGAAGACGTGCTTCTTCGCGATAGATTACGAAAAGTTCATCTTCTTATTGCTCAAATCGAAGCGTTGACTTCTCCTCCTCTTTCCGAGTCTTTGCCTCCATCTATTCCTCCCGTTGACGAAAATGACCCATTGTTGGAAGAGATCGACATTCACTCCATACCTCCAGGTATTGATGATAATGATACGGAGGGGGACATTATTTTTGATAATTTGCTGCAGGAAAATATTGTCCCAAGTCCCCCTCCCGAGCACCTTTCATCCACTCCGTTGGAAACCATCACGGAGGATGAGTGCTTTGACCCGGGAGATGACATTGATTATGCTATGATTGATACCATTACGGCTTTGCCGTTTGCTCAGCATCCATTGTCTTTGGGGGAGGACAATGTGCTTACTTTACCTACCCCACCTCCCGTGGATCTTGAATTCACATACTTCTCGTATGTTGAACAGACCTTTCTCCCATTCAAGACTTATCCCCCCGCCTCTCCTTTGTTGATGTCCTCCGGGAACGAGGACAAGGTCTTTGATCCCGGTATCACCTTCGAGGCTTCCCCATGGACTATTTAATTCGGGGACGAGTCAGGCTCGTGACTCGGTTAACAAAAACAAGCGCTTTTTGGGAGGCAACCTAATTATCTATCTATTTTCACCATAAGTGTAGGGGGGAGCCCCGTGGTGTTTCTTGCTTTCTTTCTTATCATGTGCAGGGATTAGAGCTTCAAAAGACACACTCTTGATGACTTTTGACGAACCGTGATTCCGTGTTCCCTTCTTCCCGGTTCTATCCTAAACTCTTTTCGATTCACTATTTTATATTTTCTCAATATTAAAATAGGAATCTCTTTAGTTGTCTCTTCCTTAGCAAGATTTAAACAAAGTGCACAATGTCCTAAGTGTAGGGGAGTTTACTCCCACATGCTTAAACATTGAGGACAATGTTTATCTTAAGTGTAGGAGGACTTCTATCGAAGTTAAGTGGCCTTTTCCTTGTATTTGCCCTCATTTTAACCGGAAAATCAATTTTTCGACATTTTTCAAAATTTTTGATCTATTTTGGCCCATTAGTTTTTACCTTTGTATAGTTATTTTCTTTCCTTGCTAGAATAAACTTTTAATAAAGTGGTTTTTAATTTTCAAACGTTGTGAATCTTTTGACTCAACCCAAGTTTACTTATCTAAGTTACTCTAGCTAGTATCCTTAACATGTTTAAGTCACGTTTTGCTAGGCTTTTATATAGGGAGCTATAAAACGCGAAAGTCTTAACTCTCACGGGTTAAGAACAAGAACTTTTTGCAAGTTCCTATAATTAATCCTAGAGAGTCGTTTATCAAGGGAACTTTAAAATGCGATTTCTAAACTTGAAAAAGTCTAAGAGTTTGCAAGATCCTATAGGCGACTCGAAAACCCAAAACTTTGATTTAATAGGCTAAACATCCACGAGTCTCATTACTTGAGATTTTAAACTGTGGAGAACGAGAGATGATAGAGCCAATTATAAGTTTGGTATTCTTTCGGGAATTTATGTGAGTTAATTATAAGCCTATTCTCCCATCGCTTGTTAATAAATTTATCTGCAATAAATAAGGTTGTACGATTTGAAAAGTTACTTAGCTTCTAGCCCAAGATCGTTTAAAAGTTGCTCGGTATGGATTAGAGTTCATAGCCAAGGCATAACTTATTGAAGCGGGATGCAAAGATTGGCGAGTCCAAAAAGGTCCTAACAAGGCATGAGGGCTATATTTTGTTGCTAAAGATCCAAAGTGATGTGAAGAATCATTTATCGAAAATCAATATGAAGGATCGAGACACACGACGAAAAGCAAAAACTCCCCAAAAGTCATGGAGAAGTGTATCCGAAAAGACCCTAGCAAGGTATGAGGATAAATAGATCCAAGTCATAAAAGGAGGCGGATCGTTGTATATCAAAGTCCATAATAAAGATTGGAGAAAAATGAAGAAGTCGTGGTCCAAGTATGAATCTCTCAAAACTTCAAGTGAAGAAATTCCATTATGAAGAGAAGACCATAATTTCATGAACATCTCTCAAGGTTTGAAGTATGAAGTCGCTGCCAAATATCGGTCCGAGAAAGGTCTCAAATCGCGAAGCGAGTTATGCCAAGATATGAACTTTATGAGGTCCCGAGAAGCAGTTTTAAAAGATTTTGTCCTTTAGCTAACTACTGATTAAATCGTTCACTTTATTTTCGGACTAAATAACTATCGAAATAAGTCAAAAATGCATCCTCGTGATCATTCAAGACAACAATAAAATATAAGAGATACCCCTAGGAATAAGGGAGTCTAAGTGAATAATTGGCCCGCATGAGTTCGTGTTAGTTTACTAACTTATAATAACAATGATCTCGTTTTTAAGCTTGGTTTGGAGAAAGTGAAAACTTGAGGATGATGATTATTCATAACATTTTCAAAACCCAAGGTATGTTTTTGATTTCTTTACTTTGTATGTTTATAATTTTCTATCTCTTTAATAAAGGCCAACGTGGATTGATTGTGATGAAAAATGTAAAAGTGCTTTGTAACTAATGCATTGCATGAGGACATTGCAATGGTTAAGTGTAGGGGATTTGATAGGTGTGAAAACACCCATCCTTTTTACCACTTAATTACAATAATAACCGAGCCAAAACGTGTATTTTATGCCATTTATGTCGGAATTATGCGTGGTTTGTGTTTTTGTTGTGATTTAGGACGAAAAGGTGAAAAGTGGAGAAAACACGGCATTCGCGGGCTTTTATCGAAGAAAAAGACGAAAGATGAAGTCGAAAGATCAAGAGTGGAAAAAGAACGGAAGTCCAAGACCAATTCTGAAGATTTATCGAAGAAAAAGTCAAAAGACAGAAGTTTACTAATAACTGAAGAACTCGAGTCTTATTTATGAAGAAAATACAAGACGAGTTTGAAGAAATCCCAAGACAAAGTCCAAGTATTAAGAAGATTAACAAAAGAAGAAGATCAAGGACCTAAGTGTGCAATTAAGAGAAAGAAGAAAGAGGGAGGAAGCTTCCTAAGCTCCTCCCTAATCTCCCTATATATAGTGACCAACCTCATTTGTTTAGAGTTGTTGGTGTCTTGACAACCCATCCTTCCCCCATTTTCATTTCCTGTTCTTTAATTTTATGCACCTTAATTTCATGTTATATACCTTTACATTCTCTTTAATTCCAAGTAAGTTTACATTTAATTATTGTTGAATCTTTACTTTATTATTAATCTCCTTCTACCTTTCTTGTTTGATTTGTTCTTAATCTTTGTGTCCATGTTCTTGAGTTTTTATAGTTTTGATCAAGTGGGTTTGATTGATTTGGCTTTGTTTGTTAGTTTTGAAGATTTGTTTCGCTTAATAATTGTTTGTTGATGCTTATTGGTTGTTTTGGTTTAATATCTTGGTTTATTTTGTTTAGATTTGATCAAATTCGTGTATTGCTTTTCATCCCCTGTTTCTTGTTCAAGTTACTGTTCTTGCCCAGAACATTCCGAATAGACTGCTTATTTATCCTTCTATGCGGAATATTTCTAATATTCCGAATCATCTGTTTTCTTTATTCCTTATGCGGAATATATTAAGTTATTCCGGATAGTCTGCTTTCAAAACCCTTATTCGGAATAACTAGGTATTCCGGATAGGAACCTTTACTCGGAATGTCAGTTTATTCCGCATGGTGTCTTTATTCAGCATAGTCATTTTATTCCGCGTAGGCAATTATTCCGAGTAGCTCACTTTATTCCGCATAGCACCATATTCCGCATGGCATTAATATTCCGAATAGGCTTATTTTTATTCCGCATAGCCATTAATGTTCACTACAAGAAAAGTAGCTTTTTAGGACGAAACGTTTTGGAACAGTCCAATAATGGTGCCAAATACATGTATTTGGAACGAGTTGCATAAGCGTTCCAAAAAATTTGGTATTTAGGACGACCAACTAACAATTGTTCCAAATACGTATGCATTTGGAATGGTTTCAAATCATGGTACCAAATACATGTGTATTTGGGACGGTTTGAGTTTACGGTGCCAAATACATACGTATTTGGGACGCGTGGTAGGACCGGTGCCAAATTTTTATATGTATTTAGAACGATATCTATTGTTGGTGACAAATACTTATGTACCTCAAACGACTTATACTACATGTAACAAATACACATATGTATTTGAAACATTATCTAATGCTAATACCAAATACTTATGTATTTGGAATGATTTTTACAGATTGTGAAAGATATGAATGTATATCAAACGATTCTTATAAACTGCTTTTAATTCTTTTGTACTTAAAACAACTTTCAAAAAGTAACCCGATTTACATTTTTCACGCACGTGTCAGCTATATTTTGCTTATTTCGTCTTGTACACGTTCCTATTTGTCGGTACATCAATGGTATAAGTTTACACATATAGTAAAGGCAAAGATTCGATGTAGACCATCTTTTTAACATATATATTTAAACAACCAGTCACAATCATCTATTTTTTCATCTAACAAAAAACCCACTTTAATTATTATTTTTAAAAATAATATCTCATAAATCGTTACACAAAATAAAACATACTATCGCGACGACAATTAAATTATCTTTCTATCGAGGGACACATGTATAAACTTTTGACGAATTTTTCTTTTGTCTGAGAAAATCATATATGACTCGTTATGATTCTATGAAATCATATATGATTTTAGGAAATCATATACGATTTGTGATACCCTCAGAAAAATATAAAAATTAATAGCACTTTGCCTACTACGTTAGGAATAGTAGTTGTCTGGAAAAAAAAAGATCATCCAAAGTTTATTTTTTGGTTAAAAGGGACATTATCATCGAAAGTTTATACATGTCCGTTTTACAGAAAGATGATTTAATTATCGTAGTAATAGTTTATTTTTTGTTGTTTGAAAATTTATCGTTTGTGAGATAATTAATATTTTAAAAAAAAGATAGAATGTGAGTTTGAGTGACTATGAGTGATTGGATATATGTTAAATTAAAGATATACATTGATCTTAATATATTTGGGAGAAAACATTATTCAATCATAATGATCGTAAGTTTGAGTAAAGATTTATGGTCGAGTGGGTTTAGTTCGTGTATTACCCGATTAATCGAAAACTTACTGATTCTTCTTAGGCCATTTTTTGTGCATCATTGCAACATATATTATTTTCTTATCATTTTGATCTTATATAATGGGGTAAAATCGTTTATCTAAAATAATCATTTTAACAGTACAATAAAGTTGTTTTTTACGAACTATGTTAAGAAGTAAAAAAAAAAACACCCATCTGATTTGATCTTGTATATACGAGACTAATATTTATACAAACAAAACACCGCATATATTTACTAATTTATTTTTTGTTAAACAATTATTATATATTTTTATTATTACTTTTACAAAATTTTACTCAAAAATTACTTAAATAGTTTCATTCTAGCCCGCTCAAATTTTCCCAAAAATTAAATTTACATTTTCACATCCCTCTAATTTTTATACCATTAAACCATTCAGCCACACCCTCGCCATTATCCTTTTCTCCCAAAACGAAATCAGATCTCATGGCTATCGCAGTAGCACTAGTCATCGTCCCAATCGGCGTCCTTTCCTTCCTTTTGATCACATCGTGAATCTCATCCAGGTCCCAAAACCCTTGCTTTATTTCAATTTAAATATTTCATTTAATCTTTATATTTAGTTGAATATGAGCCCGGCTCATTGAGCCATTAGATGATGATATATGTGATAGTACGATCATTATCAAAGAATTTGTTTAGATGATTAAACAAAATGGTTGATGATTTGTTATAACTAGAGCTTGTTTGGATCGTTAATTGATGGACTGGGGTAAGTTAATTTCTGCTTATTTTATTTTATTACATCAAAGTTAATTACTTTTTAAATCACTTGTTAAGTTTATAGATATTAGGGATTTGGGTTATTACAACTACTAATCTGATTATTCGCCAGTGTGATTAACTATTTAAAAGTGTGATAATCAGCTTAAATACTTTGACATGCTATAAGCAAATCAATGGTTTTAATTTGTTTGTTGGAGTGTTTAATGATCTATTTTAATAAAAAGCTTATAGATCTGAGAAAAATATGTGTATAGTTGCTCACTACGGAAAGTGACAAGATAGATTTGGATTTAATCTTCTCATGATGTTGTGACGCTAGTTCTAATATAATCATTGTGTTTTATGCAGTTCGGTATAGAAGTTTTTTCCTTGGGTTCTTCACCAATATAATATGTATGTTTTCTTTATATGTTATTTTTCCTTTTAAAGGTTTAATACCACATATAATAATTCAGTTAGAAGAGCTTTATAATTTAAAATGAAAACCATTTTTTTTAGAACAACACCTCAATCTCAGACTGAAATCCGATCCCCGAGCTATACCATCAATAATGGGTAGGCCCAAAGATTCAAACCACTAGGAGAGACTCGTGAAGAGATCCCCTAGAACTCATGGCTTTGCACTAAGGAGGAAAATCTTTGATTTTTGTCTCTTTCCAGACTTGAACCCAAGACCAAACCAGTGAAACCAGTATACTCTAATACTACGATAAACAATTATCTATACCTCGTGCTATGAACAAATATGTTACATTTCCATATACAGCCCACTACATCAAACTTGTTAGTTTCTTCTTCCTTTCTACAGATATTTCATTTGTTTTTAGTATTGTGCTTATCAGTGAACGATCCTTGGTGTGTGTAACTTATATTCTTAATGGACTTGTAGTTACTTGTTGTGATATTATACCTAACTCTTAAACAGTCGGTTGTGAAATTTTGTTAGTAGTACTTTAACGATGTTTATTATATTGGAAGGGTTTATGAGACTCAACAGTATTTCTTTTCAAGTTTTGCCTTTATATGTTTATTTTGAATGCCATTTTTTCCATCATGCTTTTTGAAACAATTCTGATAATATTTTTGTGTGTTTGTGTTAAAGGTTGAGAAGAATTCTAGCTATAGTACAAAGAGAGGTCCTGATGCTTTGAACACACACCTTGGTTGGTTGGTTGGTGATTCCGTCACCTTGGCTGACATCATCACGACATGCAATTTGTCTTGAGGTTTTAAACTTGTTTTGACAAAAGCTCAGATCTGAGTTTCCACGTGTTCAAAGGTATTTCTGTCCAAGGTTAGTAAACCCAGTTTCAGCAAGATGTCAGATCAAGCAGGCAGAGGCTAATATTCCTATTCTTTCAGCAAAACCAAAAGCTGACCACAAGCCTGTTGTTGTAGAGGAGGAAATGGTACCAAATCCCAATGCAAAGACCCCCTTGATTTTCAACCTCCAGGTAAGATGGTTTTAGATGGCTTGAAGGGCTTTAATCCAACACCAAGAGTAACTTCGTTGAGGTTGCTAGCAAAGGTAATTTCACCTTATTTTTGTTATTTAATATTTGGTTTGGTTCTCGAACTTTCCACTGCCCTTTCTAGTTATATAGTATGGAAGATGCTGTACCCCGTCTTTAGGTTGTGGCACAGTTATTCATCTTCTTGCGCTGTTGGTTCCTTTTTGTTTTTCCCAGTGAATATTTTCTTTCTAAGATAATATTACTCAGGTTTTACAGCCGACTGCAGCTACCTGAACTATATAGTATTGTGCTATTGTGGAACTACCCCTCCCCTTGAAGTTGTGGTACCATGTATATGTGCTATCAAAGCTTTGCTAGTGTACATCTTTACACTTTCAGGTTTGTGGGGCACATTCGATCGAGAAGGCAAACCCACTTCTATTTGCACTTACAAATACAATGATGAGAGAAATTGTGATCATGAAAAATGTTGGCGTTCGTCCAGAGTATGGGTCATGCACGACTGCACGCCTTTGGGAATATTTAGATCATTGGAAGAAGACCATATTAGTCATGATGTCGCTAAAAATTTGAGGACTAATGAAATGAGGATCGTCATGAATGGCAAGTGAAGCTTAAGGAGTTTCAAGATGATACTTGGAAGATCACCGGAGCCCCATCCAACTTAATGATGGTAGTATCGTTTTTTATAGTTCAATATTGTATAATATCATTTGACATGTTGTTATAAATTTGTAATTTGAAAGTTGTACTCAGATTTTAAGATGATTTTGAAATGCATTATAATATTTTTGGATAATTTGTTTCTCACACTCATTAAGAAACTAATAGATATTACTGACTATATATGATGGGAGTATTTTTCTAACAATTATGTCGGTAGAGTTTGTCAGTAAAATTACTAACGACTATATTACCGCCGGAAAATGCTTAGTTGGATCCGTTGCTAATTGTCGTTACTAACGTATTACTAACGAATTTGATCGTCAGTGTTTCCCTGTTTCCTAGTAGTCACAATAAATAGAAACCGTGCTAAATACGTTTGTCACGGTAGATAAAACCGTCCTAGTTAATTTTGTCACGGTAGATAAAATTTGTCCCATATATCATTCGGCGGGGGAAATGAGTTGGTACTAAATACACATTTGGTACGAGATATAAAAGTGTGACAAATGACTATTTTGGGACGGGAAATCATGAGCCGTGCCAAATACCTCACTCATGGCACCATAAAGTTAAACCGTCCTAAGAACCGTTCCAAATACTATTTAGCACGGTTTCAACCCGACCCAAATGTATTTGGCACCCTCATATTTAGGACGGAGCCAAAAGCGTGCCAAAGCCGTGCCAAATAGCATTCGGCACGGTTTTCTGAGTATTTGGCACGGTTTTATCCCTCCCAAATACCCGTTTTTCTTGTAGTGGTTCCGCATAGGGATTTATTCAGCATACTGTTTTTATTCCGCATAGGAGCAATTATTCCGAATAGAATTTTTCAGATCTTAGTTTTAAACTTTATTTTTCCCGCCTTTTTCTTTATTTGCACTTTTACTCGCTTTCCTTTTAGTTTACGTTTACGTTTGAGTTATTTATCTTTATTGCCTTTAAGTTCTCGTGATTTATTTCCCGTCAAGTTTTAATCTTTAATCTTTCATTGTTGTTGTTTCTTTTTACCGTCTTTACTTTATCTTTAATTGTCTCAAGTCTTTTCTTTTAATTAGCTTTAGACGACGACAACTCTTTTATTTGATTCACCAAAAACATCTGAGTCGCACAATTAACCAGAGATCAATTCGAAGAGATTCCGATATAAATCTAGAACCCCATACCAAACGCTTGTATAATGGATTAACGCTATGAAAGAAGAGTTAGAATCAATGGCTCAAAATAAAGTCTGGGATCTTGTAAACTTGCCAAAAGGTTCTAAACGAGTTAGGTGTAAATGGGTCTATAAGACCAAACGCGACTCTAAAGGCAATGTTGAAAGATACAAAGCTAGACTTGTAGCCAAAGGTTGTACTCAGAAAAGCGATGTTGATTACCATGAGACTTTTTCACCCGTCTCAAAGAAGGATTCGTTGAGAATAATATTGGCATTAGTGGCCCATTTTGACTTAGAGCTACATCAAATGGATGTGAAAACCGCCTTTTTGAATGGAAATCTTGAGGAGGAAGTTTATATGGAACAACCTGAAGGGTTTTCCATTGATGGTAAAGAAAATATGGTGTGTAAATTAAAGAAATCAATATATGGACTTAAACAAGCTTCTAGACAATGGTATATTAAGTTTAATGATACCATTACATCTTTCGGTTTTGAAGAAATCACCGTTGATCGATGCATATACCGCAGGATCAGTGGAAGCAAATTTATATTTTTGGTTTTATATGTTGATGATATCTTGCTTGCGACTAATGACTTTGGTTTATTGTATAAGACTAAAGAATATCTCTCTAAGAATTTTGAAATGAAATATATGGGTGAGGGATTATAAAACATGTTCCTAGGTTGGGTCTTGGTTGTATTGATAACTAGTTATGATGTTCTAACACTCTTGAGCTCAAATAAAAATGTTTTTGATTTTATTTCTTATTCATTATGTTAAGCATGCAATTATGGTGGGATAAGAAGTTTATGTATTTTCATAGCATGTATGTGGACCGTATGTTATTTGTATATAACTTATGAATCTAGCATGATAAACTCATAATGTTGTGATATATGGAAGGAAGTATACAAGAAATAATGTGTATGACCGACATAATCCCCAATATGTAGATTGTTATGTCGAGATACTTATCATGACGGTTAATAAGATTTGATTTGCTAGCCTTATGTTGTACCATATAGGAATATCATGTCAAGTGGGAGAATGTAAGATTATGAAATTTTATTAAGAAGTCATTATCATCCCATATTTGAACTGTAGGTTACATATATGTACTTAAGTGTAGTCAAATAATTCAAATTGTATGATGAATGCTTCTAATGGTACATAAAGTTTCTTGACCGTTACATGTTTAGTATTGATGGAGATACTAATCTTAAGACATATATATATATATACACTAGTCCCCTCCCTACCCAAAACACACACAAGTAGTATAACATAGCTATCCATCAAAGCTCTCTACACTTAAGTTGGGTTAAAGGAGAGAAACTAGGGTCGTGTTCTAAGTGTTGTTTACATCATGTCAACATCCGCTACGGCTTCCGGTATGTTATCTCTTTCATCTTATCTATGTGGTTATTATCTTATTCTAAGATCTTGTGGCATAATGTTTTTGATGTGTTCATCATTTATATTTGATGCTAATATTTACACTTATAAAACTTGCTTACATTTAACAGTTAGGTCAAATTAATTTCTTGTGCAATAGGTTCTCTAGTAGTCATTCTCATGTTAGACAAAATGTAATTCTTTCATTTGCCTAATGAAGTGTATCATTGGTGAAATATCTATAACCACACAATGCATGACATAATGGGGATTAAGAATGCACCATTGCATATCTTGTCAAAAGAGTCTAGTTAAGGTTATTTACCTTAATAGATCTTGAAGCCATCAATTTTGAATTATATAAACAAAGTTTACACAAGTCGAAAGAACACTCTTGATTGGTCTTTCAAAAACGTTTACACAAGTCGAAAGAACACTCTTGATTGGTCTTTCAAAAACGACACATTTACCAATTGCATTGCAATGTAAATTACTTGAGTGTTTCGGATGAGACATCCAAGTTGTCAAAACCGACTCGATTGTGTAGTTTAATTATTAAGAAAATTTGTCTAACAATTTTGAAGAAGTAGATTCAATATAACATCATCAACACAAGTGTAAATTATAATGGGATGTATACCCTTAAGAATCCAAATTCATGTTTACACTTAAAAAACATGTCAATTAGATTCGATAATGATATCAATCATAATTTAAATAATGAGTTGATATATATTTGCGAACTTTCTTGATTTCCACGAACACTCCTATAAGAGAAAATAGCTAAGATTTTCAAAGAGTGTTTCATGTTTTATAGTGAGACATTAATCTACTTGAACTAATAACACAATGATCGAGTAAGACGACCCTCAACAATAGATTTGACAAGCTTATAAAGCTTTCAAACCCAAGAGTGTTAATAAACATGTCGAGGTGTACAAGATGTTTATGTAACATTTGTAAACCAAGAGAAGTTGATCCTATATGCAATGCACAAAAGATTAGACAAATAATTAACACTACTATAAATAGTAATGATCACTTGAAGATGTCCAAAACGCATAAGAAGACACACAAAAGCATTCGTCTTTGTTTTGAGGGTGAGATACAACAAAATATACATAGCTTAATTTTATTTGAAAATAGTTTTCGGCCCATTTCAAAATTTAATTAAGTTCAGCCCTTTGTAAATATATCAATTTTTAAAGATATACCAACAAGAGATGTCCAACTTAATAGAAGAGAGTAAACACAAGTTTTACGACAAATCGAGAATTGATACTTTATAGAACTTAGAAACCATCCAAATTCTAAAGTTTGAATCAAGGTTTTGAAGTATTTTTAAATGAAAGAAGACTCGGTTACGTTCGAGATGACTAGTAACACGACTTCTACGGACTTACAGTTGATTTTATATGATTTTTCAAAGCTTACAAATTTTTTTGTCGGACTGACCGCGGTTCGTTATTGATAACCAACCTCGGGGAACAATGAAAGATCCGCGGTCAGAGGACAAAAATAGGTTTTTGTAAAAAAATCATTTACTGACTTCACGGAAGGACGTAAGACTCTACAAAATCATTTTTCACACCTAAAAATTCGTGTTTTAGAGTTAACTAGGACAAAAAAAAATTATACTTCCGAACATCTTTTGAAAAAAATTATCATCAAGCTATTATACAAAGTTTATTTAACACCAAAATCTACACTAATAAAACAACAAAACACATTTTCTATTAAAAAGAGTTAATATAAGTTATTTTTACCAAATTCTATAAAAAGAAAAAGGTAAATAATATAAAAGATTGCTAAAAGCTTATACTTACTCAGTATTTAGTAAGTTAAAGAATAATACTTTTTATAACTTGTTTTTAAAAAGAAGTGAAGTTTTTTTTTTATATTCGACGTGTTTTAGTAAATAAAAGTTATAATTAATTATATGGTTTTTTATTTTATAAATAAACAAAACTTCTATTAAGTAAATGACTGTTATTATCTACTTGTTCAATTATTTAAAAACTAATTACCAATGTTTTAAAACCCGGTTTTTTAGTTGACTCGGTCTAGTGACCGGTTTACGGGTCAACCGGTTGAACCGTCGGGTCAACCCGGTTCCTTATATATGTATATTTTTTTAGATTTTTATAAAAAATCGTGACCCGGTCGGGTTAATCAAACGGGGTCAACAAAAAACCGGCGGTTCAATCCGGTTCTCAAACAAGCAAAAATCCGATCACATCCGGCCCGGTCTCCGAGCCGGTTCACGGTTCAACCGGTTCAACCGGCCGGGTCAACCTGGTTTTTAAAACATTGCTAATTACATTGATAGGAATATGTATAATAAAATTATATACTACGTTTTTACATGAAAGCCTGTGTAAATTTAGACAAAAATTAGAGGCGAGCTATTGAACGTTTGAATTCGACTTATTAGGTATCTCGAGTTGGTCTATTGGGCTGCATCAGCTCGAAATCAATAAAAGTGCGACTCAAATCGAGTCACACGGTAAGATGAAAACCAAATTAAACCGACTTTATGGAAATAAAAGTTAGGAAATCGAAAGCGTGTCTGACACGGTATTATGAAAACCACCGACCTATACTCGAACGTTAAGTTATAAATACCCAAGTTATCCCAACTCAATTAAACCATCTCAAACATTGCCATCTTAACCTCTCGTCAGAATACGATTGAAAAGGCTTCTTTTTTTCAAGATCAAGAAGAAAAAAAAAATATGACGACATCTGCTTTTGATCATGGTCAGCCGATTCTTGCACAAGGCGAAAGAAATCAAGAATATCCTGTTATCATATATGATATTGATGAATTTGATAAGAACAATGAACTTGCTCTTGTTGAATACGTGGAGGAACTCTACATGCTCTACAAACTTAGGGAGACTGAATCAAGGTTTAGGGATTACAGAAGTTACCAACCTTATATAAATGCTACACTACGAGCTCGCTTGCTCGACAGGCTAATTGAAGTACATGATATCAATGGCTTAATGCCAGAGACTCTTTATCTGGCTATCAATATTGTTGATAGATATCTATCTGTCACGCCTTATATTGCTAGAATTAATCTTAATTTGATTGGCATCGCTGCGTTACTTATATCTTCCAAGTATGAGGAAATATCGCCGCTACCGGTTGATGAGGCTGAGTATCCAAGAGAACACGTTCTTGCTATGGAAAAGGCTATTCTTAATCAATTAAATTGGTATCTTTCATTTCCGACACCATATGTGTTCGCCGTGCGCTATGCTAAAGCTTCACTTCCATCTAACAAAGTGATGGAGGATATGGTGTTTTTCTTCACCGAGCTTGGTTTGATGCACTATTCCATTGCCGTTAGAAATAACCCTTCAAAGCTTGCAGCGTCAGCTGTGTACGCTGCTAGGTGCACACTTAATATGACCCCTTTGTGGACTGAAACACTCAAACATTACACCGGATACACTGAAGATCAAGTAAGTGACTGTGGAAAGCTATTGGTAAGCTTTGATGCTTGTGCAAGTCAACATAAGCTAACAGCTGTGTACAAGAAGTATCTGAATCCTCACCGGAATGCGGTACGTGTCTCATCAGGGTGCTTCGATGAATTATCAGATTAGGTAGTCTATTAGTACTATACTGGTTGTTGTTAACTTGAGTTTTAGTTATGATATATTACAGTATGATTGTAATTACACATGTCTCTTATTTGTCTTTGAAGCCTTATAAAGTTATAGTCTTTATTGTGCTCAATCCTCCTATATGAGCCATACTTTATGTTTCTTTCCTTTTTTGGTGTTTGGTTAAAATTTCAAACAAACTAACCTTTTAACTGAAAAAATACACATAAATTAATTGGAATTATAGAATCATATACAATTCAAAAACCATAAGTAAAAAAAAAGAAGAAAATTTTATATTGATCACCTTAACGGTCAAGTAAAACTTGTATCCAATCCACGCATATAACATAACATGTATAGGTAATCTTGTTGCAAGACACAACTTTATATTCTGAGTCGCACCTGTCTCATTTAATCCGTGCCACTAGAGGCGAAATGCATCGGTTTAATTTAACTCTGCTACTTCTTTTTGGTAAAACATGTGAATATATATTACGAATCATGAAGCTATCAACTGATACAAAGTAAATTAATAGTCAACCTCTAAATTATCTCAAATTCTCGATTCAAGCTATCAACTGATACAAAGTAGGATATCAGGTTAATGGTCAGCTGTAAACAATGGAGCTTCGTCTCTATAATCTGTATATATATTATTGGTAAAAAAAAAGCATTTTAAGAAATGTAGGTGAAACGGCAGAAATATGTCCGTCTTGATTTGCCTTAATACGGATGAGGTATTTCCATGACGTTGCGTGTTTGACTTGATGGCCTAACCCGGGTACTCAGTGGACGTTTCTGAACCAATTCTGTGGCTACCGCCAAGATGAATACCTGGGAGGTTTAAACTTAAAGACCTCTTGTGTGGAAATAAAGACGCCTGACCATTAGGCCACCTTGGTGATGGTTGATTTTTCTAAATGTAGTTCCATAATCAAACAAATGTGAATAACATTTCCACTATGCACACATCGCATTACGTACAGTAACTACTATAACACTATTGTTCCTTACTGAAAAACATATTGATGTTGTATAAGCCGTATGACCCATTTTATATCTGAACAATCTTACTGTTCTTTGTGAAAAGGCTTCAAGGCAATACAAAACTCCAACTATATACTATGGATGAGGGTAAGCCTTGACGACGATTCGTCATGTGAGACTAAAGGTTAAAGATGGGTACAGTCTCTCTGAACATATTCGTTATTTAATGTTGATTTTATAACAAGAATAAGAAAGGACAGAAGTCTGAAACTAGTTAAATATGTGTTTTAGTGATATACTTTAAAGATGAAAGATAAAGGTCATTAGTATATATATAGTTGAAAACAGGGGTATCAATTGTGTTGGGTCATGGGCTATTCCGGTTAATTGATTTTCAATGAAATACATCACCAGATCACCATATCTACTGAACCCCATAGGAGACTTCGGGTTATTCGGGTGTAGATTATACGAGTTCAGGTATCAGATGTTGTGGTTCACTTCTACCCAAATAAGAATATCAAAAAGTGAAATCAGTGGCATAAATATTCGGGTTGGAAGTGACAACTAATTTAATAGGCGCCAAAGATCAGCACGTCAGGTGGATTTATTACAGGTTAAAAAATGGATCAAAATATTTTTGCCTATGATTTAGCCATCTGACCACCTGGAATTGAACTGGGACTAAATCTTAAGATTGGGCATCGATGGTCACTCACTTCGTGGGGGAATAAGAAGCTACCACCCAGTGGATCTCTTACATTAACAGGAGACTTGAATAGCACACGTCAACTAGTCATTCTGAGGGAGGAAACGGACCTTGGCGAAATGGCGGATTCGGAAGCACAGACATGCAATCTTTTAGTATGAATGTCCGTGTATACTATACTAGTAACGACACAGAGCAGTCCGTCACATATTTAACAAGAATATATGATTCATTTCCAACTCTGATTATGTCTGAAGCCGGTGGACTTGATGGTTCAACTATTGAGTCGACGTTTTTTTGTTTGTTTAGGTACAATCATGGTCACTGTTTATTCTTATGCAAACAGGATAGGCTGCAGGACTTACGGTAAAAGGATATTCAGTCTATCAGAACTCCGAAGTCGACAGTGGCACACAATATTACATTTGAAAGTTTGCTTTTCTTTATACATGGATCCCAATTTTACTAAAATACAATGATTGAGAGTACCTACAAACAAAATTAGTAAATATAGGGCATAATTTGCTTTAGATAATCTGAACTTATATACTAACTAATTCTTGCCTGTATTTTATTCGTATGCAGAAAAGAAGAAGAAGTGGTTTTGGTTGATCATTGGAGTTGGATCTTTATCTACATGAGTTCTATTGTGCTACGACCTACGTTCTATACAAGAAACTTAATGTCAGAGGTATCAAATTTACTGGTATACTATTTTACGTCATTCGCGTATTTTCTCAATGGAAGAACTCTTCGCCAATGTTTTGTAGGCCGGCTGGAAATATATGACTAGGAAACTGCGTGGGCCCTAGACCGTCGTAGGTAAAAGTTAGACGAAGTCCTTGCCAAAGACATTAGCGACGGGGTTGTTGCGAGGAACTTTTGGCAATGACATTTCCTCGTCAAAGACTTACAGCGAGGACTTGTGTCTTCGCCAAAGCCACACAAAATTGTCCCTAATGGGGCCGATTGATGCAGTGATTATCAATATTCACAACGAACATTGCATACTTAAAGTTCTAAAAGTTAAATATATATGAAAAGTTCATTCCATCTAACTAGGAGGTACCCGCGCGATGCGGCGGTGGGTACCCTTTGAATAAATTTTTCGGCGCGATAATTTGTTTTTCTTGGTTATAACTTCTCGATAGTTTTCATCTAAAAATATGTCCTAAAAACGTAATTTTAATCGAGGGATATTAATTACTTTTGGCCTTATAGTAGGGTACTTGCGCATTATGGCGGCAGATATCCTGTAATCAAATTTTTTGTCGAAAATATTTTTCAATCAAATCTTTTCAGTTATAATAGTTTTGCGTATGGCCAGAATTTTTGTGGATTCTTAAAACCATTGATCTCGATCTCGTCAAATAATCTCGTCACTTTGTCGCGTCTCTTTGTCACGTCACATTATTTAAAACTCGACATTTATAAATACCGGGTTCAATCCAAAACATTTGTCATCATAATCATCAACATCAATGTCTTTAAAAAATTATGAGCATCCCATTTCTTGGAAAAAGAAAAACTGAATTTTGTTTTCAAAGAAGTGCAAAATTGAATTTTGAATACGTGCATCTCATTTTTTGACTTGTATGAGACCAATACACGTCCCTCCTATATGAAAAATATACACGGAACAAACACCATCAGCTACATTAAATTGGTGTAAATTAGAGAAACCAGCCCAACACCAATGATCACACAATTTATATATATGTCGGGCCAAGCTACCAAGTTAGATCCTGGTCCATTCATAAGATTTTGAATTATAAGAATCTCTTCATTGTGGCATTGGTGTAATTAAATAAAAGACAAAGACATTACCTCTAAAGTCAAAAGGGTATTAATGAAATTTCATGTATTTAACTTTAACCTAAAAAACTCTTATAATTTTTTTTACCAGCCGCTATTCTCTCATCTTAATTTCTCTCCCTCTATAAGTCATAACCACCAATCATCTTTTAGTCACTTCCCCATTTGTTAATTACTAATTTATGAAACAAAAATCAATGAATGGTCATCACTACGTTTATGGATCTAAATTGCAGCTGCAATTCTCTTTTTATTCATAGTTTCACACAATCGCTGAGTGACAATAGTTTCGATGGATCGGTTCTTTATTTTTTTTCGCGTATCTAATCTACAATATTAGTTAACCGTTCCGCTTCTATCTTTTCAAGGTTAGTTTTTTTTCTCAACATTTTTAATAAATAAAATTGATCAATTATATATATATAACACATGTTTTTAATATGATGACGTTGTTGTTATTGGATGGCGAGATGTGTTTATCACCGACAACATGTGTGTTTCTCATAGCCGGATTGTGGTCGTCTGTTTTTTCATATAATCATCAGATTGTGTCCACCAGATCTGGTCGGAGTTGATGGAGGTCAGGAGGAGATGCGACTATCTGGGAATAATCATAAATTGTTCAGGACAAGGTAAATGAAACACTACATACATCTCTTCATCAAGATATAACAACCACCAAGGGGTTTTTTAATCACAGAGTCGGCGATTATACATATATAAAACAATAAAAAAATAGACCCACGGACATGTTTAAACTGTACATGTATGATTAGTTTTGAAAAAAAAAATAGGTTGAAGTGACATTTGTACAATATGTTGTTTAACTTGGTGACCCTCTTAGATGGTGACCCTCTTCCATCTAATTTCCTCAATTAGTGGGATGGCATCGAGTTGCAACAAGTTCAAAGACTTGAATTTTTACAGCATCGACCATCAAGGATGAAGGCAGCTCACATGCGTGTATTGTTATAGATATGTTATCAATTTGCAACACCTTATCATCCATTTCAAGAATCAGTCCCATGCATATGTCTACTTCACTAGGATCCTAGAATGATACCAACAATCAAAAACCCCAGCTACTAACCATTGTTCCAATTTACAAAAAAATGTCCAAAATACAAACAGTATAACATTACAATCAAATACGGCGCAAGGGGGGAAACGCGAGCGAAAGTATGGTACTTGGCGTTGTGGGCTTCGCGTTTTGGCTATGGCTTGAGTGATGAATCACCATACCCTGGGCTGTTAGCAAGTGTAAATATAATGGAAATCCAAAAGTATAAAACGACAGTAGCTATTTATGTGAAAACATATCATTTAGCAACATACGAGAACATTATTATGTGTAACAAATGTGCTAAAAATATAAGTGGTATGTGTGTTTCCCGCCAACTTAGAAGATGTGGGTTCAAGTCTCGCTAAAGTCATGTGTGAGATAGGTGGTATATTATACGAAAAAATTGCCTTTCTAAAAAAAGAAAAAATGTATTGGGATAATGAGATTGAAAACATTTGTCTCTATCATATCGTCCTTAGACCACTAGACCACTGGTGCTTTGATGTCTAGTTGGTACCGTGACCATTTACAAAAGCTTCTCTTAGACCACTGGTGCTCTGAAGTCTGATCGAACCAACTACGCGCCTAGAGTCTTAATAAGTGTGAAAACACTTATCCTTTTACCACTTATTTCCAATAATAACAAGACCAAAACGTGTGATTTATGTCGTAAAAGTCGGAATTATGCGTGGTTTGTGTTTTTATTGTGTTTTAGGACCAAAATATGAAAAAGGAAGAAAATACGGGCTTTCACGGGCTTTTATTGAAGAAAACGGGAAAAGACGAAGTCAAAAGATCAAGAGTGCAAAAAGAACGGAAGTCCAAGGCCTATTCTGAAGATTTACCGAAGAAAAAGTCAAAAGACGGAAGTTTAACGAAGTCGAAGAACTTAAGTCTAATAGAAGAAGAAAATTAAAAGACAAGTTCAAATCCCGAGACGACAAAGACGAAGAATTAAAGTCGAGTCGAGAAAACGTGAAGAAAGCAAGAAAGAAGATGCAACACATGCACTCCTTCCACCTTCCCTATAAATACCCTCCTAATAGTCATTAGGAGGGTGGTTAGAGTTTTTAGTTAATTTTTCACTTTTTAGTTTTCTCTAGTTTTTAGAGAGAGAAAGTCTTAAACTTTCTCTCACTAGTTCACCTTTTTCTTTTAATCTTTCAAGATTAAACACTTTGTATTGCTTATTTTTATTAATCAAGTTCTATTTTAAGCTTTAGATTCTTAATCTCATTCTACTTTTCTTTGATTTAAGGTTGATTTTGGTGCGTATATCATAAGATCCGTGTTGTTCTAAATTGATTTCGTGCTAAAAAGTTAATCTTTTGATCATCTTATAAGTTTTCATTTGATTAAGCTTTAAGACTTTTGTGCTTATTGGCTTATTTTTATGATTAGCTTATTTTTCTCATTAAAAAGTTTTATTATAAAGTTTATGTTTTTATTGTTTGATCTAAAAAGTTGTTTAATTTCGAGTTGAATAAGTTGAGATAAGTGCTTATTTGATTCGGTTAAGTATTCGGATTAAGAAGTGTTGGATATTGGCTTATTGAACTTAGCTTATTTCCTAGCTTTCCAAAATCCCACAATTTTCAGAAAGGGTGGTAAAGCCCCTTTCCGATTGGGTTTTTCCGACCGGGGGTACCATCTAACCGATTTCCACCATTTTAGGAAAGGGTTTAAAACCCCTTTCCGATTGGTCTTGATTTTCCGACAGCACCACACTCCACATTCCGATTGGTCCAATCGGATTAGGGTTTGGCCTTTCCGATTGGTCCATTGCTTGTTATTCCGATCAAGGCCTCATTGTGCTTTCCGATTGGCTATCTTGATTTAGCTTTCCGATTGGGTGCACTTGTAGATTCCGACGGTGATTGTCCTGCTTACATTCCGATTGTAATCCCTTTAATATTCCGATCACGACCAAGCCACCATATTCAGATTTACCGATCGGAATACATTCCGATCGGGATTCTTTTTGGGACTATTCCGATTGTTTGTACTTGCTCGATATTCCAATCTTAATTTCTTTTAGTACTTATTTTTAGAAATTTTCCAAGTGTTAGTTTTATTAAGTGTGCTTGTACCTTCCCATTGTTACCTTTTAGTTTTCCATTCATTTATTTTTACTCGTCATTTTTAATATTAATCTTTTAACTTCCATTTACTCAACGACACTTTAATTACTTGCAAATAGTTTAAAACAAACCAAACCATTCTCTTGATTCACCAAAAGACAATTGAGTCGCACTTAAGACCGGTTTTCAATTCGAAAAGATTTGGGACTTACAAAATTTATATTTGGTTGCAAAGCCAAGTATTAAATGGCGCCGCTGCCGGCTCTTTTCGTTAAGATAAACGGTTTCTAGTGAGAGACGCATTGAATTTTGGGATCCGTTCTTTGAACGTTATTTTCATTTGCTATAAAAATTTCCAAAAATCCACCAAAAATTATAAAACTCTTCAAAAATACAAAAACATTAAAAAACCTATTAAAACCAAAAAGATTATATAGATATCCTCTTTGTGTTTATTTTTCTTCTGCAGGTGCATGCGTACTAGATCTACGAACTATTCTGAACCCGAGAATAGTGAAGATTTAGATATGGCTGGTGTTAACAACAACAATAATCACCCACCTCAAAACAATTTGAACAACAACAACAACAATGTCCTTCTACCTGATTTACGAACCATGGAGGAATTGTGCCAACCCACCATGAACGGACGCGGAGGCCCGATTGCGCCGATGCACGTCACGGCCCAGGAGTTTTCGTTGAAGCATCACATGATACAACAAGTGCAAACGAACCCATTTCGTGGAATTCCGGATGATGATGCCAACAAACACCTCGACAAATTCATTACCATTACCCAAAGCATGAAGTGCTCCGGTGTTTCTATGGATGACCTTCGCCTTCAACTTTTTCCACACTCGCTTTCTCACCATGCCGAAAAATGGTTTGACCGTCTTCCTAAGAATTCTATTCATACGTGGAATGACATGACTCAACGCTTTTTATCGCGCTACTTTCCCCCATCCATGGTCACTAGCCTTCGTAACCAAATCAGTGGATTTATGCAAGAGAATGATGAATCGCTTTTCGATGCTTGGGAACGCTACAATGATTTGATCGACCGCTGTCCTAATCACAATATGCTCCCCGTCACTCTCATTGACACCTTCTACAATGGTCTCACTTTTCGTGATCGTGACACGATCAATGCCACCGCCGGTGGTACTTTTATGAAAAGGAGACCGGAGGAGTGTCGAGAGTTGATTGAAAACATGACTACTCACCACAAGAATTGGGATTCATCCGCATCCTCAAGATCTAACTCGAGAGTCAATGTTTCTTCTACTACCTCCAATTCTGAAATGTCTGAAATTTCTCGACAACTCGCTGAAATGAACAAGAATTTCATGGCCATGGCCACAAACCACTTTCAACAAGCTAAAGCCGTTGCTATTTCTTGTGACACATGTGGTGGCCCTCACTCTTATAATGATTGTCCTTCTACCCAAGGCAATTATTCTGAAAACGTTAACGCAGCATATGGTACTTATCCCACGGGAGGCTATCAAGCTCGCCCTCAAGGAGACCGTGGCTCGCTAAGTTATCGTTCCAACAATTATCTTGCTCCTCCTGGTTTCCCTCCTGCAAACCAAAACCAACAACAAAGCTACAATCGAAGCAACCAATCCCAACCTCGTGCTCAAAATCAATATCAATCCCAAAGAAACCTATACCCAACTCAAGGAAATTCTCAAGCTCCACCTCTCAATCAACCGATGGCCGTAAACCAAGACGTCGAGACGTTCATGAAGACTAATCGTGAGATGGTGACGAATCTTCAGAGTCAATTTGTCAACTTGAAGAATGACATGGTGAAACAAGGGAGCGATATTCGAGCCGAGCTAAGGAATGACATGGCCAAACACAGCAATGATATTAATGCCAACATGCAAAACTCTTTTAACAATCAAGCTCTTCACCTTCGTGATATGATTGGTTCGCTCATCCAAAGTAATCAACCCTCTTCTTCGGGTACTCTTCCGAGTAATACCGTTGCGAATCCAAGAGGGGAGATGAAAGCAATCACCACTCGAAGTGGAAAAGGTTATATGGAACCCGAGCTTCCTACACCTCCACCCGTGATTGTGAACAAGGAAAAAGAGCAACTTTCCCCACCTCCTTCACCTTCTATCCCCATTTCCCCACCACCCGTGGTTGTGAGTGATCCTATTCCCTTAAAGCCTTCTTCTTCATCCAATATACCTTATCCTTCAAGGTTGAGGAAAGAGAAGCAAAAGAGCAAGGATGATATTCAAGTTTCAAACTTTCTTAAAATGTTTAAACAACTGAATTTTAACATCTCCTTTGCCGAGGCTCTCGCTCACATGCCCAAATACGCTAAGATGTTTAAAGATCTTTTAAGTGATAAGGAAAAGCTTCTTGACATTGCTCAGACCCACCTTAATGAGAATTGCTCCGCAGTGCTCTTAAGGCAATTGCCCACCAAACTTGGTGATCCGGGTCGCTTCTTGATTCCTTGCAACTTCCCGGGAGTAGAGAATTGCATGGCCCTAGCTGATCTAGGTGCCAGTATAAACTTAATGCCCTTAAGCGTTTGGAAGCAATTATCTCTCCCCGAGCTAGTCCCCACCAAAATGACTTTGGAATTAGCCAACCGTACGGTTGCTTATCCAGTGGGGATAGCCGAAGATGTCTTTGTTGGCGTCGACAAATTCACCTTCCCGGTAGATTTTGTCGTCGTTGATTACGAGATGGATCCCCGTGTTCCATTAATCGTTGGACGTCCCTTCCTGAGGACCGGTCGCACTCTTATTGATGTAGCCGCAGGCGAAATAATCATGAGAGTTGGTGACGATAAAATTGTCTTCAACATGGGTAAGATTTCTAAGCAACCTTATTTATATGAGAGTGTTAATGCTATTGATGTTCTCGATGAGGCTTGTGAAGAACATTTTCATGATGCTTGCAAAAGTACTCTTTCTTCTCTACCCAATGTTGAGACCGTTGCCTCAATTGCTCCAGCATTGACTCCTTTTGGAGAAAGTGACTTGGATGATTTCGAAGCTAGCTTGGGTCCTCTCGATATTAAGTATGATAATTTGTCCACCAATTGGGATGAAGATATTCGTACTATTGAGAGACTTCTCAATGAGGACCCGTTGTCTCCTCCTGCTCCTAAAGAGGTGACTAATGATGATCCATTGTTAGTTTCACCATCTATTGAGAATCCTCCTACTCTTGAGCTTAAGGACCTACCGCCTCATCTTGAGTACGTTTTTTCTGGAAGACGACGAGAAGCTACCGGTCATCATCGCAAAGGATCTGCAAGAAGACGAAAAAGCCCGACTTGTCGCTGTGTTGAAGAAGCATAAAAGAGCTATCGCTTGGAAAATCTCCGACATCCGCGGAATTGATCCTCACTTTTGCACACATAAAATTCTCATGGAGGACGACTTTAAGCCCACAATTCAAAGTCAACGAAGGGTGAATCCTAAAATACATGAAGTCATAAAAAAAGAGGTTATCAAACTTCTTGATGCGGGTATGATTTACCCTATTTCGGATTCACCATGGGTTAGTCCAGTCCATTGTGTGCCTAAGAAAGGCGGAATCACCGTTGTGCCCAATGCAAACAACGAGTTAATTCCTACCCGTCTCGTTACTGGGTGGAGAGTTTGTATAGACTACCGCAAACTCAATGATGCCACGAGAAAGGATCATTTCCCTCTACCTTTTATGGACCAAATGCTTGAACGTTTAGCGGGTAATGAATATTACTGCTTTCTTGATGGTTTCTCGGGGTATTTTCAAATACCCATCGATCCCCAAGATCAAGAGAAGACAACATTCACTTGTCCCTATGGAACATTTGCTTATAAAAGAATGCCTTTTGGCTTATGCAATGCCCCCGGGACTTTCCAAAGGTGCATGTTGGCTATCTTCCATGATATGGTTGAGCAAACCATGGAAGTCTTCATGGATGATTTCTCGGTCTTTGGAGATTCCTTCTCTTCTTGCCTTGCCAATTTGGAACGTATGCTTAAGCGGTGCGAAGACACTCGCCTTGTTCTGAATTGGGAAAAATGCCATTTTATGGTCAAATAAGGCATTGTGCTAGGACACAAAATCTCTAAAGCCTGTCTTGAAGTCGACCG
This sequence comes from Glebionis coronaria, assembly GCA_025667525.1. Classification (NCBI taxonomy): domain Eukaryota; kingdom Viridiplantae; phylum Streptophyta; class Magnoliopsida; order Asterales; family Asteraceae; genus Glebionis; species Glebionis coronaria. Next base: position 500,561,249 of record CM046877.1, read on the forward strand.
TGCTAAAGTTGATGTCATAGCCAAATTACCTCCACCTTCAACCGTGAAGGGTGTGAGAAGTTTTCTGGGTCATGCGGGCTTCTATCGTAGATTCATTCAGGATTTCTCTAAAATCGCTCGCCCGATGACCCACCTCTTGGAAAAAGATACTCCTTTTATCTTTTCTAAAGAGTGTCTCGAAGCCTTCAATCTTCTTAAGGACAAGCTAACTAAGGCACCGGTCTTGGTTACCCCTAATTGGGAGCTGCCTTTTGAATTGATGTGCGATGCTAGCGACTTTGCTATTGGTGCGGTTCTGGGCCAAAGAGTGAATAAACACTTCCAACCAATCCACTACGCTAGCAAAACAATGACGGGGGCTCAATTGCATTATACGACAACCGAAAAAGAGCTTTTAGCTGTTGTCTATGCTTTTGAGAAATTTCGCCCCTATCTTGTTTTATCCACCACCATCTTATACACGGACCATTCCGCGTTGAAGTACTTGATGACTAAGAAAGATTCTAAGCCAAGACTTCTTCGCTGGGTTTTGCTCCTTCAAGAATTCAACATTGAAATTCGTGACAAGAAGGGAGCCGAAAACCTGGCCGCGGATCATCTGAGTCGACTTGAGGATCCATATCAGGGGGATCATCTGAACAAAGAGATCAATGACTCTTTCCCCTTGGAGACTCTAATGTCTATAAATCTCAATCTTGATGGCACCCCGTGGTTTGCGGACATTGCAAACTACTTAGCGGGTGGTATTCTCATCCAAGGGTTAACATCCCAACAAAAGAAGAAGTTCTTGAACGATGTTAGGACTTACTTTTGGGATGACCCTTATCTATTCAAACAGTGTGCTGATCTGATTATTCGTCGATGTGTTGACGGACCGGCAGCTTTTGACATCCTCCAAGCTTGCCACAAAGGACCCACCGGTGGTCACTTTGGTCCCAACTACACCGCTAAGAAAGTGTTTGATTCTGGATTCTACTGGCCCACCATTTATCGTGACGCTCACGAAATGGTTAAGCATTGTGATGCTTGCCAACGTCAAGGCAAGATCACACATAAGGATGAGATGCCTCAAAATTTCATACAGGAATGTGAAATCTTTGATGTATGGGGCATCGACTTTATGGGGCCATTTCCATCCTCCAAAGGGAACAAGTACATCCTCGTCGCCGTCGACTACGTCTCTAAATGGGTTGAAGCTAAGGCTCTTCCTACGAATGACGCGAGGGTGGTTGTGAACTTTTTGAAGCAGCTTTTCGCTCGATTAGGCGTTCCTCGTGCTATCATCAGTGACCGCGGGACTCATTTTTGCAACGATCAATTTGCACGAGTCATGGCAAAGTATGGTGTCAATCACCGTCTTTCCACCGCCTATCATCCCCAAACCAATGGGCAAGCCGAAATTTCCAATCGTGGCTTGAAGAGAATTTTAGAGCGTACTGTGGGAGAGCATCGTGCCGCGTGGGCTGATAAGTTAGATGATGCTCTGTGGGCTTTCTGTACTGCTTACAAGACCCCGATCGGTTGTACACCTTATCGTCTTGTGTACGGGAAAGCTTGCCACCTACCCATCGAGCTGGAACATAAGGCGCATTGGGCCTTGAAGTGGGCTAACTTCGACATCAACAAAGCCGGTGATCATCGCAAGGTTCAACTCAACGAGCTAAATAAACTGAGGAATGAAGCTTATGAGAACTCGCTGATCTACAAGGAGAAGACGAAGATTATCCACGATGCTAAAATCAAGAACCGAGAGTTCCACGTTGGTGATCAAGTCTTACTTTTTAACTCTCGGTTGAAGATCTTCTCTGGCAAGTTGAAGAGCCGCTGGACTGGTCCATTCACCGTCGCCAAAGTCTTTCCGTATGGGACCATTGAGCTTTCTCAGCCAAATGGGCCCAATTTCAAGGTGAATGGCCAGCGTTTGAAGCTGTACTTTGGTGAGGACATCTCTCAGGAGATGATTCCATCCCTCACCACGTTCCCCATGAACTAAAATTGGGTCGAGTCAGGCTCATGACTCGGTGAACAAAAACAAGCGCTTCTCGGGAGGCAACCCGTGTTCTATCCTTTACTGCTTTCATAATAAGTGTAGGGGGAACCCCGCATATGTTTGTTGTCTTGTTTCTTGTGCTATGCAGGGATTAAAGCTTCAGAGAGCATCTTGATGACTTTTAACGAACCGTGATACCGTGTTCCCATCTTCCCGGTTCTATCCTAAACTCTTGTGATTCAATATTTCATATTCTATATGTTCACATTGAATTCACTTTAGTTGTCCTTTCCTTAGCAAGACTTAAACAAAGTGCACAATGTCCTAAGTGTAGGGGAGTTTACTCCTACATGCTTAAACATTGGGGACAATGTTTATATCAAGTGTAGGGGGGACTTCTAGCGAAGTAAGTGGTCTTTTCCATGAATTTGCCCTCATTTTAACCGGAAAATTTGATTTTTCGACATTTTTCAAAATTTTTAATCTATTTTGGCCTAGTTGTATAGTTGTATTTGCCCTTGTTATGTTTCCTTTGCTAGAATAAATTTTTAATAAAGTGGTTTTAGATTTTTCTTAGTCGTGAACATTTTGACTCAACCCGAGTTTACTTACCTAAGTTTACTCTAGCTAGTATCCTTAACGAGTTTAAGTCAAGTTTTGCTAGGCTTTTATATAGGGAGCTATAAAACGCGAAAGTCTTAACTCTCACGGGTTAAGAACAAGAACTTTTTGCAAGTTCCTATAATTGATCCTAGAGAGTCGTTTATCAAGGGAACTTTAAAATGCGATTTCTAAACTTGAAAAAGTCTAAGAATTTACAAGATCCTATAGGCGACTCGAAAACCCAAAACTTTGATTTAATAGGCTAAGCATCCACGAGTCTCATTCCTTGAGATTTTAAATTGTGGAGAACGAGAGATGATAGAGCCAATTATAAGTTCGGTATTCTTTCGTGAATTTATGTGAGTTAATTATGAGCCTATTCTCCCTCCGCTTTTTAATAAATTAATCTGCTAATAAATAAGGTTGTACGATTTAAAAGGTTACTTAGCTTCTAGCCCCAGATCGTTTAAAAGTTGCTCGGTAATGACGAGAGTTCATAGCCAAGGCATAACTTATGAAGCGGGGCGCGAAGATTGGCGAGTCCGAAAAGGCCCTAACAAGGCATGAGGGCTACATTTTGTTGCTAAAGATCCAAAAGTGATGTGAAGAATCATTTATCGAAAATCAATATGAAGGATCGAGACACACGACGAGAAGCAAAAACTCCCCAAAAGTCATGGAGAAGTCTATCCGAAAAGACCCTAACAAGGTATGAGGATAAATAGATCCAAGTCCTAAAAGGAGGCGGATCGTTGTATATCAAAGTCCAAAATAAAGATTGGAGAAAAATGAAGAAGTCGTGGTCCAAAGATGAAGAATCTCTCAAAAACTTCAAGTGAAGAAATTCCTATTATGAAGAGAAGACCATAATTTCAAGAACGTCTCTCGAAGATTCGAAGTATGAAGTCGCTGCCAAATATCGGCCCGAGAAAGGTCTCAAATCGCGAACCAAGTTATGCCAAGATATGAACTTTTTGATATCCCGAGAAGCAGTTTTAAAAGATTTGGTCCTTTAGCTAACTATTGATTAAATCGTTCACCTTATTTTCGGACTAAATAACTATCGAAATAAGTCAAACAATGCATCCTCGTGATCATTCAAGACAAAAATAAAATATAAGAGATACACCTAGGAATAAGGGAGTCTAAGTGAATAATTGGCCCACATGAGTTCGTGATAGTTTGCTAACTTATAATAACAATGATCTCGTTTTTAAGCTTGGTATGGGGAACGTGAAACTTGAGGATGATAAACGTTCATGACCGCCAAAACCCAATGTAAGTTTTTAATTTCTTTACTTATTTCTACCTTTCATGTTTAGTATTTAATAAAGGCCAAGGTGGGTTTTTTATGATGAAAAATGTAAACCGTGCTTTAAAATTAATGCATTGCATGAGGGCATTGCAATGGTCAAGTGTAGGGGATTTAATAAGTGTGAAAACACTTATCCTTTTACCACTTATTTCCAATAATAACAAGACCAAAACGTGTGATTTATGTCGTAAAAGTCGGAATTATGCGTGGTTTGTGTTTTTATTGTGTTTTAGGACCAAAATATGAAAAAGGAAGAAAATACGGGCTTTCACGGGCTTTTATTGAAGAAAACGGGAAAAGACGAAGTCAAAAGATCAAGAGTGCAAAAAGAACGGAAGTCCAAGGCCTATTCTGAAGATTTACCGAAGAAAAAGTCAAAAGACGGAAGTTTAACGAAGTCGAAGAACTTAAGTCTAATAGAAGAAGAAAATTAAAAGACAAGTTCAAATCCCGAGACGACAAAGACGAAGAATTAAAGTCGAGTCGAGAAAACGTGAAGAAAGCAAGAAAGAAGATGCAACACATGCACTCCTTCCACCTTCCCTATAAATACCCTCCTAATAGTCATTAGGAGGGTGGTTAGAGTTTTTAGTTAATTTTTCACTTTTTAGTTTTCTCTAGTTTTTAGAGAGAGAAAGTCTTAAACTTTCTCTCACTAGTTCACCTTTTTCTTTTAATCTTTCAAGATTAAACACTTTGTATTGCTTATTTTTATTAATCAAGTTCTATTTTAAGCTTTAGATTCTTAATCTCATTCTACTTTTCTTTGATTTAAGGTTGATTTTGGTGCGTATATCATAAGATCCGTGTTGTTCTAAATTGATTTCGTGCTAAAAAGTTAATCTTTTGATCATCTTATAAGTTTTCATTTGATTAAGCTTTAAGACTTTTGTGCTTATTGGCTTATTTTTATGATTAGCTTATTTTTCTCATTAAAAAGTTTTATTATAAAGTTTATGTTTTTATTGTTTGATCTAAAAAGTTGTTTAATTTCGAGTTGAATAAGTTGAGATAAGTGCTTATTTGATTCGGTTAAGTATTCGGATTAAGAAGTGTTGGATATTGGCTTATTGAACTTAGCTTATTTCCTAGCTTTCCAAAATCCCACAATTTTCGGAAAGGGTGGTAAAGCCCCTTTCCGATTGGGTTTTTCCGACCGGGGGTACCATCTAACCGATTTCCACCATTTTAGGAAAGGGTTTAAAACCCCTTTCCGATTGGTCTTGATTTTCCGACAGCACCACACTCCACATTCCGATTGGTCCAATCGGATTAGGGTTTGGCCTTTCCGATTGGTCCATTGCTTGTTATTCCGATCAAGGCCTCATTGTGCTTTCCGATTGGCTATCTTGATTTAGCTTTCCGATTGGGTGCACTTGTAGATTCCGACGGTGATTGTCCTGCTTACATTCCGATTGTAATCCCTTTAATATTCCGATCACGACCAAGCCACCATATTCAGATTTACCGATCGGAATACATTCCGATCGGGATTCTTTTTGGGACTATTCCAATTGTTTGTACTTGCTCGATATTCCAATCTTAATTTCTTTTAGTACTTATTTTTAGAAATTTTCCAAGTGTTAGTTTTATTAAGTGTGCTTGTACCTTCCCATTGTTACCTTTTAGTTTTCCATTCATTTATTTTTACTCGTCATTTTTAATATTAATCTTTTAACTTCCATTTACTCAACGACACTTTAATTACTTGCAAATAGTTTAAAACAAACCAAACCATTCTCTTGATTCACCAAAATACAATTGAGTCGCACTTAAGACCGGTTTTCAATTCGAAAAGATTTGGGACTTACAAAATTTATATTTGGTTGCAAAGCCAAGTATTAAGTCTAGACCCAAAGTTGTTGCGAACGGGATTGGAAAACCAATTATTTCAATCCTAAACACTAATAACTATCCTAAACACTCATAACTGCTTATCTGTATTGAGAATGCTCATCAAGGTGTTACAATTATAAACACTTCCTTGCTTGAAATTTGAGACCTAAATAATGCATAATCAGGCTTAAATATATTAAACCGATCAGCGATCACTAGAAACTAGTGATTCCACTACGTTAAAACGCAATACCGTGTGTTCCATGAGTGTCAGACAAGTCCTTAACTAACATTGTGCACTTTGATATGAAAAAAGAAGTTATATATAAGAGAGGAAAGTATCATGGCATGCCGAACCCTTTACATTTTGTCCGAACAGCTGACACATCAGCGTCGCATCAGCCCAAAACAACTAACCAAAATACCGCTTCACTCATGACACCCCCTCTTCACTTTGTCTCGACCAGTATCCTTTATTTTTCTTTTTTCCATTTTCACACAAATTTAAATTCATTTCATTCAAATTAAAATTACAAATCTTTAAATAAAAATTACAAATACGGAATTTAAAAATACGATAAAGTAAAAATACAATACGTTCCAAGTTCTTTTTTAATTAGTTTATCAACCACTGTTTTGATTTGATCAAAAGTGTGTGGAAGTGAACAAGCCATTCTAGTATTTGTTGATTTGAGGAATAAATATGTTTGTTAAAAATGTTAAATTGAGGATTTATATAATGGCAAATTTAAAAAAAGTAAAATTTTTAAACACCCAACGGCTATATCTCCATCTCTCCTCTTCGTCGCTTCGTCAATATTCTAAAATATGCACAGTTAATAGGTGGCGGTGTGGCGGCGTGAGGCGAAGTAGCACGACGAGGGTGCCACATATGCTCGGCGAGGAACCCCTCACCGTGACACCCTCCTCTCTAATATCTAAAAGATTGGAGTGACATTGTAGTTTGAATTGCCAATGTTTCCGCCTTTAAGGCTGAGAAAAACAATGGACAAATTGATTCTAACTGAACCGATTGCAACCGAAGAGATCATTTTCGGTTATGAATATCCATTTTAGGTTTGCTCGGTCTGGTTCGGTTTCGAGTTAAAACCACACAAAATACGACTAAACTATATATCTGGTTCAAATTTTATTTGTTCGGCTCGGTTTCAGTTTTGTTCGATTTACTTCTATTCGCTTTTCGATTTATCTTTTTCTGAAATCCGATTTTTAGCTCGGTTCAGTTTTGAATAGATACTCCACCCTAGAAAAACATAATACAAAATTGGCGCAACATACGTGACATGTGCAAGTGGGCTTAGAAGATCTAGTATTGCTCTTCATCTTGTTTTATCTCTAAGAGTCAACGGTATGGTTTGCTGGTAGGTGGCGCCGTACCCCTTGGCGCGAGGTTTTTCTCGGCGCATCACACTGGCATTGGCGCGTTAGTGGCTCGCGTCAACAATCTTGATATTATAAAAATGATATTCGTCAGCCCCACCAATATTACCCATTCTATATACTTTTGTTTGGATAAGGAAATGATAATGAAAGAACTCAAGAGTCGAGAACCACGCGAAAAAGCTAAGTACACATTTATGTTCCCGATATGATTGTGACTTATAAAAGATAGAATTCACTCACGTCTCAAGAAAGATAACGCGACAATCGAGCATCACTATCGGGTTGATTTTTTTATTGTTGTTATCGATATATAGTCAGTTGCAAGAGCTAAATAATAGATTTAATTAGTATGTTTAAGAGTTTCTTCGTCTTAGTTCTACGTTTGATCCAAGAAAATCTTTCAATAGCATAGACATATGTAAATTGGTGACGAAGTAATATCCCTTCGATTTCACCAAACAAGATAAAATTGATTTAAAGCTTGAGTTGCAACATTATAAGTTGGATAATGATCCAAAATTGAAGAATGTTAATTCATTGTCATAGTTGTGAAAAGGATTGCAAGAAGCTGAGAAGTCGGAAACTTGTCCTCTGACAAATTAATTCGTTTGATATTCACAAAGAGCCTTTTCAAAAATGAAACTTGTGAAAATAAGACTTCGTAGTACAATGAGTAATGGCTTTCTTAAAGTAGCTTGATTCTTACTTCTTAACGTTGAAAAAGAGATTGTTCGCACCCTTTGTACTTGTAACACCCCATTTGGATAATGGACCGTTACATGATAATTATGGCGTGTCATCAAAGCATGCAAGGTAAATGTCCTAAAACATGAAATAACCTAAGGGATAACTGGAATCAAACATCGTCTCCCAAAATATAAACTCATAAACAAAGCATAAAATAAATGATATGCAAAGGAACAGAAGTATAAGGTAGCTCCCATCCTATGCACAAACACTGCTCAAGTCTGACCTTGGGTACCTGCCGTTTAGGAACATGGAAATGGGAACGGCTGAGCAAAACTCTCAGTGAACGGATATATAGCATGGTAGGAAGTAATAAACTGATTAGATAATAAGAAATGAAACTGATAAACTGATATGCAATATGCATCGGAAAACTATGTGTGTCATGGAAAACCTAGTTTATAACTTGTAAAACTGAATTAATAACTGATAAGTCTGAAAACATGCCTTTACTGTATTTTAAGTTCCAAGAGCTTATATATGTCATGTACTGTAACAACGTGTGCATGAATACACAGAGGGTGACCTCGTGATGCTATAGAGGGTTGACCTCTAACTGATAATTGGGTGGAGGGATCAACTCCAATATGAAAGATGTAGAGCACACATCACGCTCACCTGATAAACTGCAAACTGATAAAATAGGATGCACCCATACGCCCCACATGATAATACTGATCAGTGGCCAACTAAAACTGAAAGGGACGCCACGAGAAATCACTCTCTCGCGGAGGAGTCATGACATCGGTGCCTCAAGTGTCATGGTTATGGTACCTCCGTAACTAGGTGAAACTGACATGCATGTAAATAGCTCAGGCATATTAAAATGTTAACATATAACTTACTGATAAGTTTATTGTAAACTACTGGGGAAAACAGATGGCTGCAAACGAGAAATCCTAATTGTAACACCCCATTTTGGAAATGGAAATATCACAGGAATTATGGCGTGTCATCAAAGCATACAAGGAAAAATGTTTAAACATTACTTGACCATAAAAGGAAAATACCGGAATCAAACATCGGTAGTCCAAAAGTAAAGCTCATCACACACAAACATAGTATAGTAAAGGAAAAGGACTAAACAATGTCCAAAGCATAAGTATCATAAAGAAAGGAAATGCATAATGTAAAGAAGGCTAGACAGCTTCCAGTCCATATTCACGTACTCTTAATGTCTACGAGCGTCCCTAAGTACCTGCCGTTTTGGGAACATAGAAAAGGAAAACGGCTGAGCAATACGCTCAGTGCACGGATGTACAATAAAGCATGAATAGGATAAGCATATAACATAATAACAGCGGAAGAAAACTAAGTCCCGAGTAACCTGATTAAGTCTTAATAAAACTGGTTTTATAGTTTGAAAGTCTTATGTTTATCTTATAAAACTGTTTGTCATATTTTACCAGTAGCCAATATAGGTCATGAAAAATCCACCGTGCATGAATAATTGGAGGGGTGACCTCATCATGCAAATTAGAGGGGCTGCCTCTAATTTAATATACTGGTTTTTGGGTAGGAGGGATCAGCTCTTTGTGAAGGATGCAAGGCACACACCACATTCACCATGTAATCCTGAATAAAAACGTGTAACTAGGATGCACCCATACGCCCCACATGATAAATATAAATAAATGGCCAAAAGCTGAAGGGACGCCACGAGTATCACTCCACCGTGGTGAAGTCATAACATCAGTGCCTCTAATGTTATGGTTATGGTACCTCCATAACTAGGTGAAACTGGTCATGCATGTATATGGCTATAGGTAATCATATTTAAACATAAGCAATCAAACTCATACTTATACTACGGGAAAACAGTTGGCTACATACGGGGAAATCCTAATAAGGAAAGAATGCCCATACTGAAAGGACGGGAATCCGTGCCTTATGTCCAGTGAACGAGAACGATGAACTACGAGAATCCTACTTCCGAAACACTAGTGCTACATAAATACGTACATGAAATAAGTATCTGCTTACTAAATACATAGCTGGTTTTACGTCATGTCTTAGCTTATTTTATATGTTCTTATTATGTTTTACTGTTTAACGCCCTAAACTGTGTTAAATCTTATATTCTGCTTAATCTGATTAAGTATTTCTGGTATTTCATGTGTTATTATACTTATTGTGTAATAACAAGTAACTTTCCAAAAATAGTAGGTTTCCTAAAATAGAAAGTTTCCAAAAATAGAAAGTTTCCAAAAATAGAAAGTTTCCAAAAATAGAAAGTTTCCAAAAATAGAAAGTTTCTAAAAATAGATTTACTGCTTAAAATAGATAAGTTTCTAAAAATAGAAAGTTTCCATAAATAGATTAGCTGCCTTAATTAAATAACTTTCCATAAATAGATTAGCTGCCTTAAATAAATAAGTTTCTAAAAATAGCTGGTTTCCATAAATAAATTAGTTGCCTTATTTAATTAAGTTTCTAGAAATAGAAAGTTTCCATAATTAGAAATAAGCTGGTTAAATAAGCTAAGTAAATAAGCCTAAATATTTCCATGATTATTTTCTAAGTCATATGATATATTGTATAGTTTAATAATTATTTCATGTAATTTAATTAAACTATAGGTTATTATATTTAATTAAAGTATAACATGTTTTTAATTAAATATATTAAATACTTAGGTTAAAATATGTATTATTAAATATTAATAATATAACCTAAGTCATGTTAATTAATTAATTATATCCATGGTTTTTAAAATAATTAACTAATTATAAGTCTTAATAATATAAATACTTAGGTTAAAATAATTTCATGATTATTAATAATTAATTAACCTAAGTCATGTTATTAAATTAATTACATATTTATTAATTTAATTTTAACCTAAGTTCATAACATAAAAAAACTAACATAAACCATGAACCGGATCTAAGCTTAAAAACATGAACCAGACATGAATCGACACCGTACCCCGAACCAAATCGGGGTACCCCCTTGCTGCCGTGGGACCCACACGCACCAACCAAGACCATATGGTCTTGGTGGTGTCAGCTAAGCAAACCGAAACCCCCTTGGGGTTGGTTGCAGCCTGCGACCCAAAACAAAACACACCTTAATCGACCCTTTGATCTAATTAATCATCAAAACATGTTAGATCTATGTTTAAATAATATGTTTTTATTAAAAACATCACATGTTCATAATTAATAAAAAGATTAATTTAAAAGAAAAGGTTTAAAAAGGTTTTACCATATTCGTGGATCAAGGGAATGAAGAACAAACACGAACAAACAACAAAACTTCAAGATCCAAGATCAAGGAATCACCTTGTATGGTGATTCAAGGGTGGCGGCACAAAGAGAGGAGAAAGAGAGGGTTTAGGTTTTTCTTGAAATTTTCTGTAAAGTGATTTTGAGTAGTAAAATTAATTAACCCTCCTTTTAGTAAAAATTGGTAATGGGCTTGGCCCATTACCCTTGTTTTGGCCGCGGGTAGGGACCCCCCCATGGGGTTCCCGTACCTCTTTTCGTGTCTCATTATTTAGTTAGTCGTTTGTGTTTAATTATGTTCGTGTTTTAAATGTTCTCGTTACGTAAATACCATAATCTAATATATTTAATTACGCTCGTATTAAATATATATACGTAATTAATAATAGCTCGTGTTTTAATTACGCTCATGATTTCGTGATCGCATGTTCGTGATTAATTATTGCTAAATAATTATTACGTGATCGTTCATATAAAATACTTATCGTGTTCTAACACGTACGCAATACGTAAACTCCTAACACGTAATCGTAATCATGCTATATTAGGAAAGTTTTTAACTAGTACGTACGATCCTACGGGTACTATGCATGGTAAAAGCATGCGGGTTTTACAACTCTTCCCCCTAAAAAGAATAATTCGTCCCCGAATTATAGATAAAGTAAACAGGAAAAGAAGAACATACCCGAATTCAAAATACGAAATGAAGGTAAGAAGCCCGGATAGACTCCTCCGTTTCCCAAGTGGCTTCCCGCTCGGTATGATCCCTCCATAGAATTTTGACGAATGGAATCATCTTCTTTCTCATGACTCGTTCTTGTCTGTCAAGAACTCGCTCGGGTTCTTCTATAAAAGTGAGATCTTCACGTATCTGTTCCAGTGGATACTGAACCATGTGAAGGGGTTGATATTGGTACCCTCTGAGTAAGGACACATGAAACACATTGTGCACATGCGAAAGCTGCGGAGGTAACGCCAATCGGTAAGATACTTCACCGACTCGTTCAATGATATCAAACGGTCCGATGAAACGAGGACTGAGCTTCCCTTTTATCCCGAAGCGTCTGACACCACGTGCCGGCGAAACCTTAAGGAAGACGTGATCTCCTACGTTAAAGTGTAAATCCCTACGATGCTTATCGGCGTAACTCTTCTGACGTGACCGTGCCTCCTGAATTTTCTGCCTAGCTACTGCGATCTTCTCATTTGTCATCTCTATGATTTCTGGTCCTTCGAGTGTTCGCTTGCCAACCTGATCCCAGCAGATTGGGGCGTGACACTTTCTGCCATACAACATCTCAAATGGAGCACACTTGATGCTTGCGTGCCAACTGTTGTTGTATGCAAACTCCACCAAACAGATGTATTCGTCCCAATCACCCGTCCATTCCAACGCACATGACCTCAACATATCCTCCAATGTCTGAATGGTTCGTTCCGACTGTCCGTCCGTTTGAGGATGAAAAGCCGTGCTAAGCTTAAGTTGTGTACCCCAAGCTTTCTGCAGACTTTTCCAAAAGCGCGAAGTGAATCGAGGATCTCTGTCTGAGACGATGCTGGATGGTGCACCGTGGAGTCTCATGATCTCTCGTCTATACGTATCTACGAGTTTACTTACTGGATCTTCCTTGCGGATCGGTAAGAAATGAGCTGATTTGGTAAGTCGATCAACGATAACCCAAATTGCATCGTGCTTCCTTTTGGTAGGTGGAAGACCGGTGACAAAATCCATGGTGATTTTATCCCACTTCCACTCTGGAATGTCTAACGGTTGAAGGAGACCGCCAGATCGCTGATGCTCGATCTTAACCTGCTGGCAGGTAAGACATTTGGAGACGTAAGTGGCCACATCCTGTTTCATACCACTCCACCAAAAGTACTGCTTGATGTCATGGTACATTTTAGTTGAACCAGGATGTATCGAGAATGGGGAGCTATGAGCTTCAGCTAACAAAGCTTCCCGGAGTTCTTGGTCATCAGGAACACAAAGTCTAGTGCCCTGCCATACGATACCATCTGCATCTACTCTGAATTACTTCTGCTTCTCTAAATTCTGTACTATCGCCCAGATTTCTCCGTCATCCTTCTGAGCTTCCTTGATCTTAGATAGCAACTCGGGTTCTACTCTAAGATTAGCCCAGTAACCGTGCTGTCCACGTAACGTGTACTTGATGTCTAGTCGCTCCAAGTCTCTTATGAATCCTCTTCGATTCTAATGTCGTTGATCATTCCGGACTTCCTGCTAAGGGCATCTGCTAGTACATTTGCCTTTCTGGGATGATACTGTAGATTAATGTCATAATCCTTCAACAGCTCTAACCATCTACTCTGCCTCATGTTCAATTCACGCTGAGTGGAGACATACTTCAAGCTCTTGTGGTCCGTGAAAATGTCACATGATTCTCCATATAAGTAGTGTCTCCATATCTTCAGTGCAAACACGACTGCAGCAAGTTCCAGATCGTGCGTGGGGTAATTCTCTTCATAAGGCTTAAGCTGCCGTGAAGCGTACGCGATCACTTTCCCATGTTGCATGAGAAAAAAGCCAAGTCCCTTCCCCAATGCATCCCTGTAGATTTGAAATCCACCCGTACCAGATGGTAGAGTAAGAATAGGTGCAGATACTAGCTTCCGCTTCAGGTCTTCAAAGCTCTTCTCTCGATCTTCAGTCCAGACGAATTTCTCCCCTTTCCGCATCAGTTTGGTCAATGGTAATGCTTGGCGGGAAAAGTTCTCCACGAACCTACGGTAATAGCCAGCTAAGCCTAAGAAACTGCGGAATTCCGTCGCCGATGTCGGCCTCGGCCACTTAGTAATGGCCTCAACCTTCGCTGGATCCATAGTGATTCCTTCTGCTGATACAATGTGACCTAAGAAGACAAGAATCTACAATTAAGAGATTAGTGACACCTGGCAGCCTGCTATTGGATGGGATACGTCATCAACCCTAACTCACTCTCAATTCTTGTCTATAAATAGGGATTAGTCCTCTCATTTGTTATAGGTATCTAAGTGTGAAATTCACACACACTTCCCAATTTTCTCTCTTTATTCCTGTTAGTTAGTTGTTAACATAACAAACTCAAGAGCTTGACAACCTCTTGAGTTAGTTATAGTTAGTTGTAACCAATTACCTACTTCTGTAACCACTTTTCACATTCAAATCAATAAAATTCCTCATTTTCCCTCAATCTTCTTATCTTACCCTGCATTCTTGTTGAATCTTGTTACTGTTATGAGTTTCTTGTGATCACATTTGATCATAAGAAGCTTTTTGTTGAAGATTTGTAGTTGTTCCTTACCATTTAAGTTGTTGAGTTGATTTAAAGCAGAATTGGGTAAATATGATGATGTTGATGATGTTGATGATGGTAGATGGTTGATTAGTTGAATTTAGTGCTAAGGTGGTGGTTTAGCATTGTTTAGGAGGCTCAGCGCCTACCTACTCCATCAATGGAGGCTCATTGCTAAAAGGTTTCATGTTTATGAGTTTTGTTCCACTAAACAATTCAATGCATGCTCAATTCTAGCTTAAATACTATATGTTGCTCTGATCAAGTGTTATTAGTCTGTTGTAGCTTGATTCTGTTAATTAGATAGCTATTTGTTAGATTACTAGCTTTTATCTTGCTCATACTTGTTTCTGTCATCATTTTCATCAGTATTATAGCTTGTTAATGCATTTTGAGTACTTGTCTGTTATATAGCTTGTTCTTGATTCATTTACACCTTATTTTGTTCAACAAGTTTGGTTAGATATCAGTCTAAGATCATCTTAACCATTTGCTAAAATTCTCTTCACAAAAGTTGTTAAAAGTTCAGATAAGTAGTGTTTGGATTTGTGTAAATTTTGGAGTTTAAGTGTAGTTAACTGGTTAATCTTTGTTCATTTACCATTCTTCAGTCTTTTCAAACAAGTTTGTGTAGTTTTCAAGTCAAAAATAAGGTCAAACAAGCAAATGGTTGTTAAAAAGTTTGGGTCAGTTTTGTGATAAAAGTTCATCAGTAAAGTAGCACTTTTCAATCTTATGCCATAGTTTCATTTCTTGATCAAATTCAGTCAAACTAGTTTCTACTTGTCATTTAACATTTGAAGTTTAAGTGTTTGTAAGGAAATCATACAGTTTCCACAATTAAGCTCAGAATAAGCTTTTGAATAAGCACTCAAACCATTTCAAGTTTCTGTGATAAATTTGCATTCTGATTTCTTGTTGTGGCAATTCTACTTCATAAATCTTGTGATTTTCTTCCACATTCCTACTTAAAAACATGCCTTGATTAAATTTTGAGCTTTTCAGCTTTTTCACTTTTTGGTCAAACTTGGTCAATAAGCTAGGTTTTAGCTTATTTTCAAATTCTAGCTTAAATACTGGATCATTTTTCATAAGGAAAGACATTTCAGATTCTCCATAAGCTGTTTAATAAGATTTGGCTTAAAAATTGGAATGTGCATGACTGGATTTCATTGTAGCTTATTCTTGGCTTATTGAAGTTGGCTTATTTGAGTTTTAGAGCATTTTAAGCTTTTTCCTTGGACAAGTCTAGTTGTTTTTCAATTTTAAGCAGTTTAAAACTTGTTTGAGCTTAATTGGTTCATTTTTGAGCTTATACGAGCCTTATTGTCACTTGATGCCCGTTTTTGGTTATAACTTTCATTTTATTGCACATTAGTCCTCAAAGCTTTAAACTGTTCTCAATATTAGCTAAATTTCCAATTAATTAGGGTTTGCATAATTTTAGTCCAATACTTTTCATTACTTGTCATTTTTAGTTAATCAGTTTTGAAAGTTGTTACAATTTGTTAGAAATTTGTTAGAATTTTCATAATTGGTCCTTTTACTTTCTGATTTTTACATTTCAAGCATTTAAGTTTCATTTACTTACATTTTTAGCACATTACTTTCCTAGATTTACAATTTTTGTCCTTTTGTGAATAAAATTTGGTATGTGCTAATTGTTTTACGGTTACGTAGCTTACTATTTTTCACATTTTTACGTGCTTGCTTAAATAGACATAGAAAATCCAAATAACCCTATCAACCAAAAACGATAATAAACCTGATATTGTTAGGACTTTGAATTGGTTAATAATCGAGAGAAACGAACTTCAATTTACTAAATTTCAAGGACCAAGATTTATCATAGTGTCAAGATCTTGAGAAGGAATCGTTCCAAGAGGGAAGCAACTTGGAAACGGAAAAGTTCATCCGGACTTCTTATCCGTTTTTCTCTTATCGATTAGATATGTCCTTTCAGTCACGTCACGTTCCATGTCCTGTCAAGACATGTCTCGTTCCACGTTCCTTCTACCATGTCACCTTCATGTCCTTTTATCTTACATACCCTCGCAGTTGATTCGGGCATGTTTTTCTTTCAATTTACGTTATCTATAATTCGAGGACGAATTATTCTCTTTAGGGGGGAAGAGTCCCGCATGCTTTTACCATGAATAGTACCCTTACGATAGTACGTACATGATTAGGACTTTCCTTTTATAGCATGTTTACGTTTCACGAACAAGAATTCCAAGTATCACGTATGTGTTATAACACGATAAGTATTTATTACGTATTAACACACGATAATTATTCCAATAATAATTATAATCACGAACATGCAAACATGAAATCATGAACGTAAATTAATCACGAGCTAATATTACGTATGTATATATATTTATTACGAACATAAATAAATATATTAAGTCACGATCGATAACAAATTAAATCACGTAAATTAAGAACACGAGAACACACTTATATTTTAGACACGAGAAAGGTACGGTTACCCTTTGTGGGCCCCATACCCGCGGCTACACCAAGACAAAAGGGCCTAGCCCATTAAAAATTTACTAAACATGGAATAAGAGGAAAACATGTTTCATTTATCACAAAATTTAGAAAATAAGAAAAACCCTAGTTTTTCTTTTGGTTCCTTTTGGCCGCCGGGTTTACATCACCAAAAAAGGGTGTTCGGGTTGATTTTGATCTTGCTTTTAGTGCAAGGATCCTTGTGTGTTCATCCTCATTCGATTCACGTGATTGGTATAACCTTTAACCTTTTTCTTTTTATGTTTTGATTTGTTTATCACATAAAATCATGATGTTTTTCATAAACTAATTAAAAACAAATAAAAGCATGTTGTAATCATGGGGTTTATATCAAGTTAGGGTTAAGGGGTGTTTGTTTTTTGTGGCCGACGCCTAACCGAGCCCCAAGGGGGTCTCGGCTTGGCTTATATTCACACCACCGAGACCTTAAGGTCTCGGTATGGTGGTGGTGGTGTCACGGCAGCAGCAAGGCAAGGGGAAACCCCGAACTAGTCGGGGTATGGTGATGTTTACGGGTCCGGTTCATGGGTTCTAATCACGGGTCCGGTTCACACATGTTTAGGTTTAAAACACGGTCCGGTTCATGAGTTATTTTTCAAGATTTATTATTTTTACAAGTTATATCATTTTTACAAGACTTAAAATTAAATTAATTAAAGCATGAACATGATTAATTTAATTTACATGACTTAGATTATTAATTTAATTATTAATTCATGAATTTTAACCTAAGTATTTATCTTTTATTAGAGTATATAATTAATTAATTATTAAAACCATGACTTATAATTAATTAATTTACATGACTTAGGTTATATTATTAATAGATAATAATACATGTTTTAACCTAAGTATTTTACCCTTATTTAATTAAAATCAGGTTATATTTAATTAAATACTTTAACCTATAGTTTATTTAATTTACATGGAATAACTAATAAACTATACTATATAATCACATGACTTAGAATATTAATCTAACACCCCCAATTTACATTGCGCAGCGGAAATACACAATTGGGTGCTAGACACAAGCATCATCACACAAGGTATATTGAACGACTCAAAAGTGAGACGTTTACACATAAATATAAACAAGATTTTCATAAAAGGTCTAAAACATAAATTTCATCCCAAATTGTACTGACACGACACCAGAGTAAAGCGTTTAGACCCCATGGATCTCGACCAACAACCAACAAGTTTAGTACAGTACATCAACCTAATGTAAATTGTTCAACAGTCGAGGGTATAAACAGTTTCTAGACCAACATTCTTCCAAAAGCCAAGCCACAACCTCCACAGCAAAGCTCCATGCTCCATCACTTCCTATTACCTGAAATACATGCATAAAACGAGTCAACAATAGTGTTGAGCGAGTCTATAGGTTTATCAAATCACATTTGAACACAAGAAGAAAATCAATCATAATCATTTATAGAATTGTCGTACACACAATCTATATTCAAGGCAATAATAATAATAATAATAAACATTGTATTTAAGCTCATGACACCGACCCTTAACCAAATAGTCACCCACGCCAAATGCCAGCATAGAATAAAACCATTGCCCCTCTAGGGTATCAGTTGCTAGAATACCACAATCTTATTCACGTAAAATTATCCTTCCCAGCGGGTTACTCAACGTAATGCCCTGGTCTCAGATAGGGTGGTCAACCCAATATTACTATCATTAGAATAAGCGGCTATTCCCGACTCACAACATCAAGTCAGAAGATAGTTAACGACTCAATTTAGGGTCTTTAGCAACAAGTTACTCAATACAATGAATTCAACTTTAGGCAACATTCGGGTCCAACAATTACTCATGACTTGTGTTCATTTATTTTCAAATAGCATGTATCCCCCTCGTTGGTATAAAACATTTAGTAGCTAGCATAAAAAGCGAGGCTACAAACTCACCTTAGTATAAGAGATCTAGCGAGATGATCGTCGATGATAATGGATGCCTTTCAAACACGAGAACCGCTACCTATCAAATAAGGCGCGTTCATTAATAATGACTCGAGAAATAAATCTATATATATAACATCAAACTCAAACTCATAAAGTCACAATAAACTCGAGAGAAAACGATATAAATAACTTCATTATACTTTACTACACATTTACTTTACCATTTTACACTTTTAACAAAGTCCGTCGGTACATACTACATGTACTAGCTTATTTACCCCTTTTAAACTCGTCAACCGTTTATGAACGACTCGATAAACTAACTTACTATATATAGAAAGTCCTACTACAAGTTTATCAAATGAAATTACTTTCAAAGTCCTTTACCCGACTCATCTTCAAACTACAAAATCCGGACAGATTTACGTTAATTTTTCATACAACCGTTTTAACTTATTTAAACGACTCCGTTTACAAAACCGACACTCGGGTTTTAAAGTAAACTCAACCTCTAAGGTAAACACATCATTATCAGTAGGTTACATATTTCAAAACTTCAATTTAGAGTCCCCGAGATTCGATCAAAATATCGACAACAACTATATGTAGTGTCGATACTCGTCTCCCGGTACACGATCATTCAAAACATCATAACTTCGCGCACGTTTGAAGCTAGAAGCTCTACCTTATATCAAATCGAAGCTAATAAAATTATCTACAACCCTAGGCTATAAGTTAAGCCATTTTCAAAACATAAAAATTCGGATTTTACTGTTTACTTACTGTTATAAAATGACTACCAAAATCTTGTACAAAATCAACTTTTTGATCAAAACCAACCATAGAAATGTTCATTCCTATACCCTAACATCAACATATATAAACCATAACATATAAATCATCATCAAAATTAAAACCTTTAAATCAAAATGAAGTTTTTAACAAGATTCTTGCGACAATCACCAATGATCATGGCAAGAACACCATGCATGATCATGGTTTCTACCTACTAACATCAAAAAAATAAAATGCCTTGCATGTGTAAATTTCTTACACCAAAATGATCCTTGATCAATTCTAAGAGTGGGTCTATGATTAGTTTAGCTCAAATCATCCTCAAAATCAAGTTAAATTTGAAAATGTATGTGTTTGTGTAGGTGGGTGGTGTTTCGGCAAATAGAGAGAGAAGAAGAGAGATGGTGAAAATTTTGAGTGGAGATAATGGAGTGTGTGTTTTTGTTTAAGCTTTTTATATAGTGGTTGAGGGACCTTGGTTGCAATTTGGCAATAGTTGTGGCTCAAAATGAAAATAGTTAGCTAAAAAGCGGGAAATAACTATTAGTCAATTTTGAAAATATTTACGGGGCTCGGGTTTCATAAAGATACTTTTAAAATTTTAAAACGTACCTCAAAAATAATAATATCGACTCTCGACTCGACTTAACACGTCATTTAAAATAAAACCTCAAAAATGACAAAAATCGAACAACCGACAATAAGACGTAAAATATTTGGCATCCATCGACATCACGCTTGCTAATACTCCCTATACTTATTAAAATTAAAATATAAACCTTCCAACATCGGTTTAAACATAAACCTCCAAAAATAATTATCGTTCAAACTCATCCAAAAATTTCAAAAATAATTGTAAAATAAGATTAAGCAATGACCTCGGTTTTGGGTTGTCACAATTAATCAGTAAAACATTTAAGCCTATATAGTTAGCTTAATTTCAGCTTATATCTATTTATGGAATCTTTCTATTTTTAGAAACTTATTTATTTAAGGCAGCTAATCTATTTTTGTAAACTTTCTATTTTTGGAAACTTTCTATTTTAGGAATCTTTCTATTTTTGGAAACTTTCTATTTTAGGAAATCTGCTATTTTTAGAAAGTTACTTATTATTACACAACAAGTACAATAATACATGAAATACAAGTAATACTTAATCAGAATAGACAAAATATATGATAAACACAGTATAAAGCTTAAATCAGTAAAACATGACATGAACATATAAAACAAGTTAAGACATGATATAAAACTAGTTACGTACTCAGTAATCAGATACTTATACGCCTATGTATTTATGTAGCATTAGTGATACCGAAGTAGGACTCTCTTCCGTTCGTCTTCTTCGTTCACTGGACTTAAGGTACGGATTCTCCGTCCTTTCAGTATGGACAATCTTTCCTTATTAGGATTTCCTCGTATGCAGCCAACTGTTTTCCCTAGTATATGTTTCATTTGTTTTTGAATTGCTTATGTTTAATTAGAATACCTAAAGCCATATACATGCATGACCAGTTCACCTAGTTATGGAGGTACCATAACCATAACACTAGAGGCACTAGTGTTATGACTTCACCACGGTGGAGTGATAGCTCGTGGCGTCCCTTTCAGCTTTTGGCCATTTATTATATTATCAGGTGGGACGTATGGGTGCATCCTAGTTTACATGTTTTTAGCAGATTATTCAGTGTGAATGTGGTGTGTGCCTTTCATCCTTCACAAGGAGCTGATCCCTCCTACCCAAAACTAGTATATTAAATTAGATGCAGCCCCTCTAATTTGCATGAAGAGGTTACCCCTCCAAGTATTCATGCACGTTGATATTTCATGACCTATATTGGCTAATGGTAAATATGTTAAACAGTTTTTACAAGATAAACATAAGGCCTTTCAAACTATAAAACTAGTTTTACTAAGATATAACCAGGTTATCCAGGACTTAGTTTCTTCCATTGTTTCGTGCTTATATGCTTATATTATTCATGCTATACTATGTCTATATCCGTGCACTGAGCGTTTTGCTCAGCCGTTACTTTTCTTTCCATGTCCCAAAACGGCAGGTACCCAAGGACAGACTCGAGCATTTTGGAGGACATGCATAGGATAGAAGCTGCCATAAACTTCTTCTCCTTTTGCCTTCATATACTTATGCTTGTTTAAGTCTTTCATTTATTTCTTTTACTTTATTATGTTTTGGGCTTATGTTTGGGAACTGATGTTTGATTCCGGTTTACCCTATGGTCATGTATGTTTTACTACATATTACCTTGCATGCTTTGATGACACGCCATAATTACGCGTAACGGTACACTTATCAAAGTGGGGTATTACACTATCACTAGAGGTGCTCAATTAAGGCTAAGTGTGACCATTTTTACGAGTTATACACTAATTCAATTTATCACATGGAAGCATTTAATGTAAGATTATGACATTTTATTAAGCAGTCATTATCATCCCATATTTGAATTGTAGATTACATAGATGTACTTAAGTGTAGTCAAATAATTCAAATTGTATGATGAATGCTCCTAATGGTACATAAAGTTTCTTGACCGTTACATGTTTAGTATTGATGGAGATACTAATCTTAAGACCTATATATCCACTAGTCCCCTCCCTACCCAAAACACATACAAGTAGTATAACATAACTATCCATCAAAGCTCTCTACACTTAAGTTGGGTTAAAGGAGAGAAACTAGTCGTGTTCTAAGTATTGTTTACATCATGTCAACATCCGCTACGGCTTCCAGTATGTTATCTCTTTCATCTTATCTATGTGGTTATTATCTTATTCTAAGATCTTGTGGCATAATGTTTTTGATGTGTTCATCATTTATATTTGATGCTAATATTTACACTTGTAAAACTTGCTTACATGTGGTATCTAGAGCCAAGGTTTTTGAATAAGATTTTAATTCGTAGTATACTGATAATAACAAATTGTATACGTATGTATTGCATGATATGGTTTGATGCACATTTTTTATCACTGTTTGAAACAAAATGAGTATCATGTATTATATATTAATGTGATAATCAATATCATGCACATTTTTTAACACAGTTTGAAACAAAATGAATATCCTTATATAGGATGTGCTTATGAAGCGTTTAAGTCAAAATAAAGTCAAAATGAGTATTATGCCTACTTGATTTATGTTTATTTGTTTTGCATAAGTCACTGGTTTTACTTATTTGATGAATTGAAAACTTCTGCATTAATGAAAAACATGTTTTTTTGGTAAAGGGACTAAACCCGTTAAATTAAAATGAAAAACATGTTCAATGATATGATAAGCGAATTTTTCTCATGCTTTTACACTTATTTATTAATCATGGAGATACTATTTTTAGTACGATCACATTTAATATTTTTCAAAAAAAAAATAGTAATAAAAAATGTTAAATATGTTTCGATCTTGATTTTTTTATTTTTTCTTGCCATGATGTTATGATCTTAAATATGTGCTTTAGTTGCTTGTTATGTACGAAGGAATTAAACTATTGCATATGATGTTTTTTTGGTTAGACATGCATCTATGAATTGATCATAAAACAAATATATGCTATAATGATACTTGTATGCACGAGATTATATGACATTTGTTTACACTAAAAAGTATCCAAACAAAATTTTGAAACGATTATTAATTGTTTCTCTTTTATACATATGGCAATATCAATAAATTAAGAATGCAATGTTATTTTTTCATTAAATTACGAATGGTCACTGTTAACATAATATAAATGTGCAAGTTAATAGTACGTATGATATTATTATAAGAATTGATGTTACAAAGTTTAAAATTTATTTTTTGTAACATTTTTTTGTATTAAATCTCAATTAATGCCTTTTTAAAATTAGTCATCTATTAATTTGATGTTACATTATTTAAAATATATATTATTTGTAACATCCGTATACTTTAAATATCAATTAAAGGCATGTTAAAGTTGGACATTAATTTATTGTTTTAATAGTTTAATGTTACGAAGTTTCAAATATGTATTATTTTTAAAATTTATATGTCTTAAATCTTCATTCATAATTTTTTTTTAGACATAAATTTTTATTATTGCATTTAAGAGTTGACGTTACAAAATTAAATTATTTGTAACTCTTATGTGTTTGAAATCTTCATGAATTATTAGTTATATTGTATTATATGACATTAAGTGATATTAATTTGTTAGTCACCAAAGTGACCAAGTTAATATTAAATTTACAGTCATATTATTCACGTTGTTTTAAAGAATGATATTACACATTTTATTAGTTGATAGAAACAATAAATTTTCGCAAAGGAAAATTGTTATTCTATAACCAATATATTGAAAGTTGAAAATTAATACACTTTTGTCATGTGTGTGTAGTTATCCAAGATGCTTTATGCATTTGACAAAGTATATTCTATTTTCATATAAAGTTTTATTGCATTCTAATAATGATGATATATTGTTGTGTTTACCTAAAGGAGGCCAATAATATATATTTAAATTACTTATCTCACATTTTTTAATTAGTAAGCATATACATTTTTTGCAGCAATTAACCTTCACTCTCAAGCCTCTTCTATTACCTTGTTTACCGGTGTGAATTTCTCCGAATGGAGCGAACAAGTCACTTTCCACTTAGGTGCTTTGGATATTGACTTGGCGCTATTGGAGGATAGGCCTGCTGACCTTATCAATGAGAGTACAGAGGCTCAAAAAGCATACCATAAGGCGTGGACAAGGTCTAACAGACTCTGCTTGAACTTTATGCGGATGTCAGTTGACAACAACATTAAGCCTAGTCTTCCTAGCATTGAAAATCAGAATGCTAAAGATTTTCTTATGCTAGTGGAAGAGAAGTTTTGTTCTGCTGACAAAGCACTAGCAGGGACACTTATGGCTGAACTCACCACCATGAAATTTGATGGTTCAAAGAGTATGCAGCAACATGTCCTAGACATGACAAATAACGCGGCAAGACTTAAGACATTGGGTATGAATGTGGATGACTCTTTCTTGGTGCAATTCATTATGAATTCACTTCCTCCTGAATATGGACCGTTCCACATCAATTATAACACATTAAAGGATAAGTGGAATATTGATGAACTGTCCAGTAAGCTTATTCAAGAGGAATCACGACTAAAGAAACAAAGAGTTCACTCAGTTAACTTGGTGAATCAAGGAGTTGATAAGAAGCTCAAACCAAAACCCAAGAACTTTAAGAAGAAGCAACATGCTACAACCTCGAAGGTTGCTAATAGTGAAAAGAAGGAACAATGGGACAACAAATGCAAATTTTGCAAGAAAGAGGGGCATTTCCAAAAGGCTTGTCTCAAGCGTAAGGCTTGGTTCAAAAAGAAAGGTATACATTATGTTTATGTATGCTTTGAATCAAATTTGTCTAAAGTTCCTTCTAATACTTGGTGGTTTGATTCTGGTGCTACTACTCATGTTTCCAATATTATGTAGGGGTTCCTTACAATCCAAACCATAAGCACAACTAATAACTTTCTCTTTATGGGGAACCAAATGAAGGCCCCAATAGAAGGCGTAGGGACTTATCGTCTGAAGTGAGATACCGGGTTTCACTTGGATCTAATGAATACTCTCTATGTACCTTCAATTTCTAGAAATTTAATTTCTATTCCGAGACTTGATGTTAGTGGATATACTTTTGGTGGTGGAAATGGTCATTTTAATTTATATAAGAATAAATCTTTTGTTGGTTATGGTATTGTTATTGATAATTTATATAAATTAAAACTTGATGATGTTTTTTCTCGATCTCTATTTACTGTTGAACATAATGTTAGAATAAAACGTAGTACGGTGAATGAAAATTCTGCATTCTTGTGGCATAAACGTTTGGGTCACATATCCAAAGAAAGATTACAAAGATTGGTGAAGAACAAGATTATACCAAATCTGCACTTCACCGATTTTGGCTTGTGTGTGGAATGCATTAAGGGAAAGCAAACCAAACACAGCAAGAAATGTGCCACAAGAAGCAGCGATCTCCTTGAAATTATACACACTGATATTTATGGACCATTTGATACTCCATCCTTCACTAGAGAAAAATATTATATCACCTTTATAGATGATTTTTCACGTTATGGATATGTCTTTTTGCTGCATGAAAAATCTCAATCTATAAATGCCCTCAAGGTGTTTGTATACGAGGTTAAGAGGCAACTAGATAGAAAAGTGAAGATCGTAAGATCTAATAGAGGTGGTGAATATTATGGAAAATATGATGAATCTAGACAATGTCCTGGTCCCTTTGCGAAATTCCTCGAAAGTCGCGGCATATGTGCTCAATATACTATGTCGGGCACACCACAGCAAAATGGTGTGGTAGAAAGGCGAAACAGAACATTAATGGAGATGGTTAGGAGCATGATCAGTAAATCATCTTTACCCAAAAGTTTGTGGATATATTCACTTAAAACCGCAGTGTATCTATTAAATAGGGTTCCTAGTAAGTCAGTTCCCAAAACTCCATTTGAGTTATAGACTGGAAGGAAACCTAGTCTGAGACACCTGCATGTTTGGGGTTGTCCTTCAGAAGCACAGGTTTACAATCCACAAGAAAAGAAATTGGATTCTCGAACCGTTAGCGGTTGCTTCATTGGTTATCCAGAGAAGTCCAAAGAGTATAGGTTTTATTGTCCAAACCACAGTTCTAGAATTGTTGAAACAGGCAATGCCAAATTTCTGGAAAATGGTGAAGTTAGTGGGAGTGTTGAAAATCAAGTTGTGGATATTAATGAAATAAGGGATGATGACCCATCTCCCATGAATGTTTATAAATCCACACCTACACCAAATGTTGTTCCTGTATCTCAACATTAAGAACAACATTTGAATAATGAACAAACACCCCATGAAGAAAATAACTTGCCAACTCAAACAAGTGAACCAGTTGGAATAGCACTGAACAAATCTACAAGGGTTAGAAAATCAGCTGTTTTTGATGATTATATTGTTTACTTGCAAGAGACAGATTTTGATATTGGTATTGATAACGATCCTGTATCGTTTTCACAAGCCATAAAAAGTGATAAGTCTAAATTATGGATTGATAGGTGTGAAAACACCCATCCTTTTTACCACTTAATTACAATAATAACCGAGCCAAAACGTGTATTTTATGCCATTTATGTCGGAATTTTGCGTGGTTTGTGTTTTTGTTGTGATTTAGGACGAAAAGGTGAAAAGTGGAGAAAACACGGCATTCGCGGTCTTTTATCGAAGAAAAAGACGAAAGATGAAGTCGAAAGATCAAGAGTGGAAAAAGAACGGAAGTCCAAGACCAATTCTGAAGATTTATCGAAGAAAAAGTCAAAAGACAGAAGTTTACTAATAACTGAAGAACTCGAGTCTTATTTATGAAGAAAATACAAGACGAGTTTGAAGAAATCCCAAGACAAAGTCCAAGTATTAATAAGATTAACAAAAGATTAAGAAGATCAAGGACCTAAGTGTGCAATTAAGAGAAAAAAGAAAGAGGGAGGAAGCTTCCTAAGCTCCTCCCTAATCTCCCTATATATAGTGACCAACCTCATTTGTTTAGAGTTGTTGGTGGCTTGACAACCCATCCTTCCCCCATTTTCATTTCCTGTTCTTTAATTTTATGCATCTTAATTTCATGTTATGTACCTTTACATTCTCTTTAATTCCAAGTAAGTTTACATTTAGTTATTGTTGAATCTTTACTTTATTATTAATCTCCTTCTACCTTTCTTGTTTGATTTGTTCTTAATCTTTGTGTCCATGTTCTTGAGTTTTTATAGTTTTGATCAAGTGGGTTTGATTGATTTGGCTTTGTTTGTTAGTTTTGAAGATTTGTTTCGCTTAATTATTGTTTGTTGATGCTTATTGGTTGTTTTGGTTTAATCTCTTGGTTTGTTTTGTTTAGATTTGATCAAATTCGTGTATTGCTTTTCATCCCCTGATTCTTGTTCAAGTTACTGTTCTTGCCCAGAACATTCCGAATAGACTGCTTATTTATCCTTCTATGCGGAATATTTCTAATATTCCGAATCATCTGTTTTCTTTATTCCTTATGCGGAATATATTAAGTTATTCCGGATAGTCTGCTTTCAAAACCCTTATTCGGAATAACTAGGTATTCCGGATAGGAACCTTTACTCGGAATGTCAGTTTATTCCGCATGGTGTCTTTATTCAGCATAGTCATTTTATTCCGCGTAGGCAATTATTCCGAGTAGCTCACTTTATTCCGCATAGCACCATATTCCGCATGGCATTAATATTCCGAATAGGCTTATTTTTATTCCGCATAGCCATTAATGTTCCACATAGGGATTTTATTCAGCATACTATTTTTATTCCGAATAGAGTTTTTCAGATCTTAGTTTTAAACTTTATTTTTCCCGCCTTTTTCTTTATTTGCACTTTTACTCGCTTTCCTTTTAGTTTAAGTTTACGTTTGAGTTATTTATCTTTATTGCCTTTAAGTTCTCGTGATTTATTTCCCGTCAAGTTTTAATCTTTAATCTTTCATTGTAGTTGTTTCTTTTTACCGTCTTTACTTTATCTTTAATTGTCTCAAGTCTTTTCTTTTAATTAGCTTTAGACGACGACAACTCTTTTATTTGATTCACCAAAAACAACTGAGTCGCACAATTAACCAGAGATCAATTCGAAGAGATTCTGATATAAATCTAGAACCCCATACCAAACTCTTGTATAAAATGGCGCCGCTGCCGGCTCTTTTCGTGAGGATTAACGGTTTTTTGTGAGAGACGGGTTGGCTTTTGGGACCCGTTCACTTGTGAACGTTATTTTTCGTATAAAAAATTTTCAAAAATCCCTAAAACATTTGAAAAATCATAAAAAGCATTTCTTTTTCAAAGTTTTGCACCAAAAATATTCTTCTTGCTTATCTATTTTTCTTTATGGATTTTTATATCCATTGCGTCCGGTGTGGGAAACAGTTATCTGGGAACGACTCTTGTCAATGGTGTACATGTGAGCGGTGCGGAAACGATATCGAAAATACACAATTCCTATTCTGATTTTGTCCTTTGTGCAACTCGACTAATTCGTCCTTTTTGAACCCACCTCCTCCTGTTCCCCCGTGCATCTATTGTGGAAGCAATTCTCATTGGCATGTTTCGTGCCTGGTTCAATACCCGTATGGACACGGGCAAGAACCGGGGTACAATTATGACAATGATAATAGCTATCCACAAGAAGCACCCAGTTTCTCTCCATACCCATGGTGCTTGATAAGTGTGAAAACACTCATCAATAATGATCCAAATACCACTCAAAACACTGTCAAATACATTATATTAAACTGTTAATTATCAGAATTACGTGTGTATTTTGTGTTTGTGTATTTTCAGGTAATATAGGTACATTTGAGACAAACACGAGCTTTCAAGGGATTTTCATATCAAAAGACGAAGAAAAGGACGAAAGATGATCCAAGGACCTTATTTGCCAAATTTCCAAAGATCAAGGGCTTAAAGTGCAATTACTACAATGATAAAGGATGGAAAAGATATTACTTAAAACCTTTATACACATTTGGAAAGAAATAAGAAGTTGAGGGACCAAAAAGAGAAATTGAGTAGAAAGTTTACTTAACTTGGTAAGTTGACCAAAGACCGGTCAAAGACACTCACAAAAATCTCACACACGTCTTCTTCGTTCCCAATTGAAGAGAGAGAAAAGAGAGACGGTTATATCTCCTTCACCTCCCAAACCTGCAAACCCTTATAAAGGATGATCCATGAAGATTCAAAGGAAGTTTCCAACTACAAAAATCATCCTCTCATTCTCCTCTACAAGCTGATATAAGTTAATTAGATCAAGAGCAAAGAATAAAGAAAGCCCCAATTATGGATTGAAGATGAAGAACGAGTATCCTCGTATTTTACACGTGGCATCCACTCATTGGATAGACCACGTCACTTCTACCATCTCGACGCCTATATAAAGGAGACGAAGCCTTCATTTGCAAGCGGTTAGCTTAGGGTAGTTTACACATAGTTATTAGGTGTAATTAGTTAGTTAGTTAGGTTTTCTTTCAGTTTTCTGTTTAAATTTTGTAACGGATTCGTTTTTCAGTTGTAACCATTTTTCTTTACCTCCATTAATGAAAGTTTAACAAGTTCCAGTTTTAATCTTCTCTATTCTAGTAAAAAGTTCTGCTTCAAAAGTTCTGAATGATCACTCCTTAGTTTGTAGTGTATTGAGATATTCTATTAGTGGTAATTGAATAGTGATTGAAATCATAAGCTTCTAAAGCTTGTAATATGAGTCTTAGCTCTACAAGATTTGATCTTGTAGATTTTTGGTGAGATTTCAGTAGTCAAAAGCTTTTCAGTTTTTCGAGCTTATAGAAACTTATAATGAGCTTTTCTGTTTAGCAGTTGAAACAAGAGATAAGTTCAAATGAGTTCTGTGTTTGTGTATAGATTAGGATTTTCGGTTTTGTGAATTGCTGATTTCGTTTGTTTTAGTCAGTATAAGCTTGTGATTTGATTTTCAGGATATAAATGTTTTCAATTAGTTAGTTTGTCAGTTTGATTTCAGTCAGTGAAGTTCTAAAGAAAATTTTTGCGATTCTGTTTAAAAATGTTTTCTGTAAATCAGTCAGTGATTCGGTTTAGCTTGCTGATAACAGTTTAGTTGTGATAAGCAGTAATGGAAGATGATAGGATTACGACTTTTAAATGCATTGTAGCAGATTATTTTTGTTTTGCAGATTAGCTGGATCACCCATATGACGAGCAGATGTGTTGGTTTTATTCAGGAGGTCTAATTTGAAGGTTATGCAGATTCCGTCATTAGTAGACTTAATCCGTCAGTTTCAGTAGGAATCGTGAGGAAGTTTAGCGTTTTCTTAAGCCGGCTCAGCGCCGCGCTTCTCGACTCAAAGGTCTAAACTACGGAAGTCGAGGTTAAGCACAGTGTTAATTTTCTGAAATCTTGTAGTTAAAATTCTGTCATAGCATAGCTGTAGTTTAAAATTGATTGTTGTATGTTTGAATTGCTACTCGTTAAATGCTTGTTATATGTTATAGATAGAAAGCTTTGATTCTTGTTATTTTGAAGTTCTTGCGTGTTTCAGACTAACTGCTTATAACTAGTAAATTCAGCTTTCATAAATCATAGATAGAAAAGTCAATTAGGTAATTGATTGGAATAGTGGATTGGTTATACTATGCACAGACGTAGTATAGCTTTTCAAATGCATTTCATTTTTTTTTTAGTCAAAATATACACACTAGACAACTTTAATCCCTCATAGTGATTCCTATCTTGACAGCCATGGTCCATAGTCAGTTAGTATATTAGGGTTGTTACTTCTCTTGGTTAGATTTACATTGCACTTTAAGTCCCAGTTGTTAGTTATAGATAAACTGTCACTAGACTGTATTGATTCTTCTTGGGCCATATTTGGGCTTTGTTTTAAATACGCATAAATGGAGTGACTGTGTATTGATTTCACATTTCAATTTGCATTACTTAGATTAATATACTTTTAGTTATAAATTTTGTATTTTGTATCTTGAATTAGTAGTTTAAAATTGTATTTTACATTTTCATTGTGTGCATTTAATTGTGATAAGTGCTAAATGTTTTTAGTGTAGTACGTATACGTAGTGTAAATACTATTTTTACCTTTTTACATGCTTTGTGCTAACTAGAAATAGATACCAATTAAACTTTTACAACCAAAAACAATCAAGTTGAGCTTAAAACGTTATATCAATTCGAATCGAGCTGAGAAGACAACTACACTAAAAAACGAAATATTAAATGGCGCCGCTGCCGGTTCTTTTCGTGAAGATTAACGATTTCGAGTGAGACGATTGGATTTTGGGACCCGTTCACTTTGTGAACGTTATTTTTACGTATTATAAATCAAAAAGATAAAAAAAAAATCAAAAAGATAAAAATACAAAAAAATAAAAAATCACAAAAGTCAATTCTTTTCCTAAAGAATTGAACCAAAAAAATAAAAAATCCAAAAAGTAATCTTTTTCCTAAAAGATTACACCCAAAAATATATATTATATCGTTTTCATCGCTTTTTACGTACATATAGTATTTTTCTTAAAAAACAAATAAATACAAAAATATTTTTTTTTTATATTATTATATGTAAATAAGTATACGTATAAAAACAACCAAGTTACCTATCTCCATAAGTATTGCCGAGGCATTACACCGTGTTGAGGGGCGTTCCGGTCCTTGACACGCGTATCGATCCAATTTAATTAAGCAAGAATAGATAAATACTTCCAATTGGCAATAATTCGAAGAATACAAACTACTAAAGTGAATAGATAGGCGACGTGCTATAAAATGCCGTCTAAGGGTTAATAGGTACTTAAGTGCTTCGCGCCACCTAACCCCCCGTTCACTAGTGCGTATTCTAAGAAGGAAGGCTTAATTGGAGGTCTTGCACCCAAGTAGTAATTATATATATACTTTCTTGTGGATATTTCATATCGAAACTCGAAGAGGATAATCTTATTCTTTTCAAAGTCGACCGAGGGCTACTCCCTCATTCCTCGTGTTTACTTACACGTGTACTCGCACACGTGTAAACATACCACCTTTGGTGTATCACTTCCTTCCCCGAGGAAGCTTTTAAACGTCATTATACTTGTATATACATTCGGCCGCCTTGTTACACATGGATACTCGTTCCATGTTGGAGATTTTGCAACAACGATCTGCCAACGCTAATTATTCGCTTTGTTCGACTTGTGGAGGTCCACACGATACGTATTTATGTGATCAAAATCATGGCTATTATGGGGAGGGATATGCTTACAATGGAACCGAGAACCCTAATTTTCAACCTAACACTCGAATGGACTACACTTGTAATGACTATATGGGATATTCCGGTTTTTCATCACAACCTCCACCATCATTTCATGATCAAACCTTTAATGTGCCATACCACAACCAAGGATTTTCCAATTATGAAGGTTTTCAAAACAATGAAAATTTTCAAGGCTATAATCAAGAAACCTTTCATAATCAAGGATTTTCAAACAATGAAGGCTTTCAAAATAATGATGAAAATTTTCCATGCTATAATCAAGATACTTTTCAAAATCAAGGATTTTCACATTATGAGGGTTTTCAAAATGAAGGGAATTTTCAAGGTTACAATCATGAGAATTTTCACAATCAAGACTCTTTTCAAACCTATAATCCACCTAATTATGGAAATCCGCCTCCACCATATTCTTCGACTTATTCATGTGAGTTTTGTGGGAACGCACCCCATTATGGTTATGATTGTAGACCGAGGGATCCGCCATCCTATGTCCTTGATTTTGTCAAGAAGTTTCATTCTTTACTTGAGAAAATGAACAAGTTGTACGATGACGTTTATAAGATGCTTGATGATATGAAAAACATGAGCTACAAGGAAATGAAAGACACGCATCGATGGTTAAAGGGACTAATTAACTCTACTGAGGAAGAGGAAATTGAGTCTCGGCAATATTTTGATAAGGAATTCGGTGATTTGTATCGTGAATCGTTGAACAAATTTTCTTGTCGCCTCAGGAAATATTCAAATGATTTATTCCTTAAGACTCTTATAATCGAGGAAGACGGACAATACATGACTACTTTTACTCGTAGGCCTGATCCATTATTAGATGAAGATGCTGAGGAACCTTCGAGTTGTATGACACTTAATGATGACACACCTTCATCACCTTTACCTCCCGTGGCACCCACCGACTCTTTAACCATGGGGGACGAGCCTCTTAGCACTCATACAAATACCGATTTAGAAGAATTAACCGTTTCTAGTGTTGAGAACCTTATCCCAATCCAAAGAGAGTTTGAGGGTATTGCCATTGAAACATGTGATGAGCTTTGTATTGATACCTCTTCTCCTCATGATCACATTGAGATTTCATCACATGTTGACCTTCATGCTACTACTAGTGATTTTGGTGATTTCGATCTTGATGAATTGTTCAAAGAAAGGGATAATGAGATTGAGGAAGAGTTTATGCAAGATATAGAGGATGATGAGTGTGATTCTAGTGAGGCATCTTATGATATATTATCCGAGGATTTTTCATGTCAAGATGACCTTCCTAATTTGGATGATGATGTTGATCATATAGAAGAAGTGGAAGATGTTCATATTCGTGAGGTTTTATCAAACGTTTATCATCTTATCTCCTCGATTGAAGCTTTGAATGAAAACCATAATGATGATTCCATAGAAGAAGAACCTTTCATTGACATTTCTTCACCGGTTTTTGAGGTTGCACCTATTGACTTTCATGATGATATCATCCCTTTGAGTGACTCTCTCAATACACCTTCTTTTGAGCCTTCTATTCCCACCCTCCCACCCTTGAAGTTGGTTATTGATGAAGATCCTATACTCTTAGAGATTGATCCTTTTTCACCTATGGCACCTTTAGAACCCACAACCTTTGATATGGATTCTCATATGGATATTGATGACACCATAGAGGCTTATCTTGCTAAAATTGATATTGAGGTTGATGATAGTGATTCTACTTGGGAAGAGGAGATTCGTCTTAGTGAGAACTTGCTTTTTGGGAACATAGAGCCTACACCTCTTCCACAAGACACTATTTCTCTTGATCCTTCTTTTTCTATGCCTTCTATGGAAGATTACCCACCTTTTGATGATGACGAGCCTAATATGGACATAATTGTTATGAATGTTTTGATACCTACACCTTCATATTCTCATGATGATTTGATCACTAAGGGGGAATCTTATATGGTTGATACGAGTTCATCTTCTTATTTTCCCATAAGGGAAAGGTTTTTGATCCTGGGATACATAAATTTGAGACAAATTGGTTTTCATCTACTCCACTTAAGAGTGTACCTTCGATTGATATGCGCTTCTTGTATGAGCTTACTTTGGTGATGCTACCTACTTTGGAGTTGTTCATATGTCGAGATGGAAACTATGTGTTTGATCCTGGGGTACTTCATATTTGAGAGATTTTATATGTTGGACAAACTTGAGACACGTTGGACCGTTCCATTTATCGAGGCGGATATTGTAAATCGGATAGTAAATGGCGACGTGCTAAGTTTGATTGTATCATGTGAGAAGTGCTTCAAAGTGGATATTTTTTATTCTCCATGATGGTTTCCCCAAGGACAACTTAATTCGGGGCCGAGTCGAGCTAGCGACTTAGGGTTAAAAAAAACTCAAGCATTGAATAACTAGGTTAGAAAACGTAGAGTAGATTTTCAATAGGTTAGGTTTAATTAAAAGGATGTTATAGTAGAGTTGAAGTGGAGGGGTGCCTTTCTTCGTCTTTTGGTGTTTGTTTCTAGGGTTGCTCTCTCACATTTCATGCTTGGAGCTTATGGAGGAGGCCCGTGTATCTGGTTCACTTCGATTAGTTTTTGCTATTGTGATATTCAAAACACTTGTGCTTAAAATGAATACCCTTTAGTTGTCTCTTCCTTAGCTTGGGTTAAGCAGCGTAATCAATGTCATAAGTGTAGGGGAGTTCACTCCCATGCTCTTAAACATTGAGGACAATGTTTATCTTAAGTGTAGGGGAGACTTCTATCGAAGTGACCTTACCTAGACCATTGCCTTAACTTCATGATAACATGGAAAATTAATTTTTCGATCATTTTTCAAATTTTTGATCTACTTTGGCCACCAAAAATATGCATTCATAATTTTTGCATCAATCATTTTTCATTTGCATATCACATTTGCATTGTATATATTTCTTCTTTTGTTTTTCATCAAAAATATATAAAAAGGAAAAATATAATAAAACATGGTTTTAACGAGTTTAGACTTCTTTGACATATTAGGCCCGCCATGGATATTTTGACTCAACCCGAGTTTGCTTATTTTAGCACTCTCTAGCTAGTATCCTTAACCATGTAGTCCTTCCTTGGTCTATTAGGCTAAGCTTCCACCAATCTCATTATTTGAAATTTTAAATTTGTGGAGAATGGGAAATGATAGAGTTGAAGCAAGTGTAAAAGGGCTAGATAGACTTCATGGCAATTACTTGTGGCTAAACCCTTCTCTTCTCTACCTCTATTTTCTTCGCTTGTATATAATTGTTAATAAATAATCAAGTACGGTTTTAATTGGTTCGTAATCTCTTATGCATTTTTGGCTAATCATTTATGGTTGATATGAGTACGTTTTAAGATTCTAAGTTAGCACGTTTTATGTGTACTAGACTTATGTCATGCTCCATATTTAGCGGGTGTTTTTCCTTTTCTTCTTTGCAAATTTCTTGGTGAGGAATAAAGAAAAATAAGAGCGGCTTATGAAAAAAAATGAGTGGCTAGAAAAAAAAAAGAAAAAAAAAATAATGCAAGACTCCCAAGAGGGGCAGTGTGGTGTTAATTATAGTGACTATTGAGTTCCAATATTACCTTGACGGGTTGCGGGGATTCAATAGATTGCTCCAATCCAATATTACCTTGACGGGTTGCGGGGTTGAAGATCCAAAATCTCAAAAAGATGCGGATGTAAATTATTGCGTGAGTTTTATTTTTCTTTCCTTAGCGAGTGTGTAGTTACTTATGAAAGCATGACATGAGGATTTTACACATAAGGCGAATGACTTATTACTCTTAATACGGACTTGTATTAATTGTGAGCGGTTTTTCAAGTAATGGATGAGAAGATTACTTAGGATTAAAACCGTGCTTCCTTATTTTTGGATTTTACACTTCTTATATTTCACGCTTGAATAATGACAAATTTGCCCACAAGCAATTTGCTCAAATAATAACCGGTTCCACATTTAATTGTCATGAATAAGTTGATGCACTTTTTACTTGTGAATGCAATGATTCCATTTATTAGCTTGGTATGGGGAAAGTGAAACTTGAGGGTGATAAGTGTCCATGGTACCAAAGCCCTAATCTAAGTCATTGATTTCTTTATGAGTTATTTCCATCAAAACCATTTATGAAAAATCCAAAAATATATAAATAGAATTGTTTTCTTTGCATTGCATTGTAAATATTCAAAATCATGCATCATATAGTGTAGAGTAGTGTAGATGCATTCCATAATGGCCAAGGTTGGTTAATTATGAGAAAAGTGTAACTTTAGAGCTTTAAAATGCTGCATTGCATGAGGACATGGCAATGGTTAAGTGGAGGGGAGTTGATAAGTGTGAAAACACTCATCAATAATGATCCAAATACCACTCAAAACACTGTCAAATACATTATATTAAACTGTTAATTATCAGAATTACGTGTGTATTTTGTGTTTGTGTATTTTCAGGTAATATAGGTATATTTGAGACAAACACGAGCTTTCAAGGGATTTTCATATCAAAAGACGAAGAAAAGGACGAAAGATGATCCAAGGACCTTATTTGCCAAATTTCCAAAGATCAAGGGCTTAAAGTGCAATTACTACAATGATAAAGGATGGAAAAGATATTACTTAAAACCTTTATACACATTTGGAAAGAAATAAGAAGTTGAGGGACCAAAAAGAGAAATTGAGTAGAAAGTTTACTTAACTTGGTAAGTTGACCAAAGACCGGTCAAAGACACTCACAAAAATCTCACACACGTCTTCTTCGTTCCCAATTGAAGAGAGAGAAAAGAGAGACGGTTATATCTCCTTCACCTCCCAAACCTGCAAACCCTTATAAAGGATGATCCATGAAGATTCAAAGGAAGTTTCCAACTACAAAAATCATCCTCTCATTCTCCTCTACAAGCTGATATAAGTTAATTAGATCAAGAGCAAAGAATAAAGAAAGCCCCAATTATGGATTGAAGATGAAGAACGAGTATCCTCGTATTTTACACGTGGCATCCACTCATTGGATAGACCACGTCACTTCTACCATCTCGACGCCTATATAAAGGAGACGAAGCCTTCATTTGCAAGCGGTTAGCTTAGGGTAGTTTACACATAGTTATTAGGTGTAATTAGTTAGTTAGTTAGGTTTTCTTTCAGTTTTCTGTTTAAATTTTGTAACGGATTCGTTTTTCAGTTGTAACCATTTTTCTTTACCTCCATTAATGAAAGTTTAACAAGTTCCAGTTTTAATCTTCTCTATTCTAGTAAAAAGTTCTGCTTCAAAAGTTCTGAATGATCACTCCTTAGTTTGTAGTGTATTGAGATATTCTATTAGTGGTAATTGAATAGTGATTGAAATCATAAGCTTCTAAAGCTTGTAATATGAGTCTTAGCTCTACAAGATTTGATCTTGTAGATTTTTGGTGAGATTTCAGTAGTCAAAAGCTTTTCAGTTTTTCGAGCTTATAGAAACTTATAATGAGCTTTTCTGTTTAGCAGTTGAAACAAGAGATAAGTTCAAATGAGTTCTGTGTTTGTGTATAGATTAGGATTTTCGGTTTTGTGAATTGCTGATTTCGTTTGTTTTAGTCAGTATAAGCTTGTGATTTGATTTTCAGGATATAAATGTTTTCAATTAGTTAGTTTGTCAGTTTGATTTCAGTCAGTGAAGTTCTAAAGAAAATTTTTGCGATTCTGTTTAAAAATGTTTTCTGTAAATCAGTCAGTGATTCGGTTTAGCTTGCTGATAACAGTTTAGTTGTGATAAGCAGTAATGGAAGATGATAGGATTACGACTTTTAAATGCATTGTAGCAGATTATTTTTGTTTTGCAGATTAGCTGGATCACCCATATGACGAGCAGATGTGTTGGTTTTATTCAGGAGGTCTAATTTGAAGGTTATGCAGATTCCGTCATTAGTAGACTTAATCCGTCAGTTTCAGTAGGAATCGTGAGGAAGTTTAGCGTTTTCTTAAGCCGGCTCAGCGCCGCGCTTCTCGACTCAAAGGTCTAAACTACGGAAGTCGAGGTTAAGCACAATGTTAATTTTCTGAAATCTTGTAGTTAAAATTCTGTCATAGCATAGCTGTAGTTTAAAATTGATTGTTGTATGTTTGAATTGCTACTCGTTAAATGCTTGTTATATGTTATAGATAGAAAGCTTTGATTCTTGTTATTTTGAAGTTCTTGCGTGTTTCAGACTAACTGCTTATAACTAGTAAATTCAGCTTTCATAAATCATAGATAGAAAAGTCAATTAGGTAATTGATTGGAATAGTGGATTGGTTATACTATGCACAGACGTAGTATAGCTTTTCAAATGCATTTCATTTTTTTTTTAGTCAAAATATACACACTAGACAACTTTAGTCCCTCATAGTGATTCCTATCTTGACAGCCATGGTCCATAGTCAGTTAGTATATTAGGGTTGTTACTTCTCTTGGTTAGATTTACATTGCACTTTAAGTCCCAGTTGTTAGTTATAGATAAACTGTCACTAGACTGTATTGATTCTTCTTGGGCCATATTTGGGCTTTGTTTTAAATACGCATAAATGGAGTGACTGTGTATTGATTTCACATTTCAATTTGCATTACTTAGATTAATATACTTTTAGTTATAAAATTTGTATTTTGTATCTTGAATTAGTAGTTTAAAATTGTATTTTACATTTTCATTGTGTGCATTTAATTGTGATAAGTGCTAAATGTTTTTAGTGTAGTACGTATACGTAGTGTAAATACTATTTTTACCTTTTTACATGCTTTGTGCTAACTAGAAATAGATACCAATTAAACTTTTACAAACAAAAACAATCAAGTTGAGCTTAAAACGTTATATCAATTCGAATCGAGCTGAGAAGACAACTACACTAAAAAACGAAATATTAGTGCTATATTTGTGGGGGCCCTCACGATGCTTCTTTTTGTGATCCGTCGCAAGTCTTCGAGAAAGTACCGTGCTATCATCCTAGTGTCTATAACTTTGAGCCCCCACATCACACCCTCAATCATCAATCCTCTCAGCAAACTAGTCTTGATCAACAACTCACTTCTTTGAATGGCATTCTAGAAAGTCTAGCTCAACTCCGAGCTGAATTGCATCAGGAAAGGCAACCGTTGCTTGATGTGGACGAAACCTTGAAAACCACCGACACCTTTTTGAGCCAATTTAGTCGTTTTCCCTTCTTTTCTACACCAAAATGTTTAATTACAGCGTGGGATAGAATTGGTGAAATTGAACATACTCGGGGCGATGAACAATAAAAGTTGCTGCATGAGCTTCTTAAAGATGTGGAGGTTATCAAGGAAGAGTTAGCCGACTACGTCACTCCTAACTGGACTCGTCCCATTTATTATGATGATGACGACGACGATGATGTCTACACTTTCAACCAATCTTCTGAAGTTGCTGCTCCTACTGTCGATGTTCCTACTGCATCTAAGGATCTAGATTCGTTGAATGAGCTTAGTGATGTTGGTCTCGACAAGGTATTGGATGATGAGGTTTGTGACTTACCTGCTATGGAGCTTCAGGACGACATTGCTCTTACGGAAGAGGTCGATCCTAGTGATGACGATTCTTCTCTCGGCTATGAGAATTTCACTTTTGAAGTTTCTCAATCTCCACCGGTAGATGCAGACGATGACGATTTATTCTCTCCGTTTTACGAGAAGTTCACCGATGAACTTGATCTTGTGGATGAGGTGGAAGACGTGCTTCTTCGCGATAGATTACGGAAAGTTCATCTTCTTATTGCTCAAATCGAAGCGTTGACTTCTCCTCCTCTTTCCGAGTCTTTGCCTCCATCTATTCCTCCCGTTGACGATAATGACCCATTGTTGGAAGAGATCGACATTCACTCCATACCTCCAGGTATTGATGATAATGATACGGAGGGGGACATTATTTTTGATAATTTGCTGCAGGAAAATATTGTCCCAAGTCCCCCTCCCGAGCACCTTTCATCCACTCCGTTGGAAACCATCATGGAGGATGAGTGCTTTGACCCGGGAGGTGACATTGATTATGCTATGATTGATACCATTACGGCTTTGCCGTTTGCTCAGCATCCATTGTCTTTGGGGGAGGACAATGTGCTTACTTTACCCACCCCACCTCCCGTGGATCTTGAATTCACATACTTCTCGTATGTTGAACAGACCTTTCTCCCATTCAAGACTTATCCCCCCGCCTCTCCTTTGTTGATGTCCTCCGGGAACGAGGACAAGGTCTTTGATCCCGGTATCACCTTCGAGGCTTCCCCATGGACTATTTAATTCGGGGACGAGTCAGGCTCGTGACTCGGTTAACAAAAACAAGCGCTTTTTGGGAGGCAACCTAATTATCTATCTATTTTCACCATAAGTGTAGGGGGGAGCCCCGTGGTGTTTCTTGCTTTCTTTCTTATCATGTGCAGGGATTAGAGCTTCAAAAGACACACTCTTGATGACTTTTGACGAACTGTGATTCCGTGTTCCCTTCTTCCCGGTTCTATCCTAAACTCTTTTCAATTCACTATTTTATATTTTCTCAATATTAAAATAGGAATCTCTTTAGTTGTCTCTTCCTTAGCGAGATTTAAACAAAGTGCACAATGTCCTAAGTGTAGGGGAGTTTACTCCCACATGCTTAAACATTGAGGACAATGTTTATCTTAAGTGTAGGGGGACTTCTATCGAAGTTAAGTGGCCTTTTCCTTGTATTTGCCCTCATTTTAACCGGAAAATCAATTTTTCGACATTTTTCAAAATTTTTGATCTATTTTGGCCCATTAGTTTTTACCTTTGTATAGTTATTTTCTTTCCTTGCTAGAATAAACTTTTAATAAAGTGGTTTTTAATTTTCAAACGTTGTGAATCTTTTGACTCAACCCAAGTTTACTTATCTAAGTTACTCTAGCTAGTATCCTTAACATGTTTAAGTCAAGTTTTGCTAGGCTTTTATATAGGGAGCTATAAAACGCGAAAGTCTTAACTCTCACGGGTTAAGAACAAGAACTTTTTGCAAGTTCCTATAATTAATCATAGAGAGTCGTTTATCAAGGGAACTTTAAAATGCGATTTCTAAACTTGAAAAAGTCTAAGAGTTTGCAAGATCCTATAGGCGACTCGAAAACCCAAAACATTGATTTAATAGGCTAAGCATCCACGAGTCTCATTATTTGAGATTTTAAACTGTGGAGAACGAGAGATGATAGAGCCAATTATAAGTTTGGTATTCTTTCGGGAATTTATGTGAGTTAATTATAAGCCTATTCTCCCATTGCTTGTTAATAAATTTATCTGCAATAAATAAGGTTGTACGATTTGAAAAGTTACTTAGCTTCTAGCCCAAGATCGTTTAAAAGTTACTCGGTATGGATTAGAGTTCATAGCCAAGGCATAACTTATTGAAGCGGGATGCAAAGATTGGCGAGTCCAAAAAGGTCCTAACAAGGCATGAGGGCTATATTTTGTTGCTAAAGATCCAAAGTGATGTGAAGAATCATTTATCGAAAATCAATATGAAGGATCGAGACACACGACGAAAAGCAAAAACTCCCCAAAAGTCATGGAGAAGTGTATCCGAAAAGACCCTAGCAAGGTATGAGGATAAATAGATCCAAGTCATAAAAGGAGGCGGATCGTTGTATATCAAAGTCCATAATAAAGATTGGAGAAAAATGAAGAAGTCGTGGTCCAAGTATGAATCTCTCAAAACTTCAAGTGAAGAAATTCCATTATGAAGAGAAGACCATAATTTCATGAACATCTCTCAAGGTTTGAAGTATGAAGTCGCTGCCAAATATCGGTCCGAGAAAGGTCTCAAATCGCGAAGCGAGTTATGCCAAGATATGAACTTTATGAGGTCCCGAGAAGCAGTTTTAAAAGATTTTAT
The DNA here is from genome assembly GCA_025667525.1 of Glebionis coronaria. Lineage (NCBI taxonomy): Eukaryota > Viridiplantae > Streptophyta > Magnoliopsida > Asterales > Asteraceae > Glebionis > Glebionis coronaria. The sequence goes on from CM046877.1 coordinate 500,603,631, forward strand.
CCTTTAGCTAACTACTGATTAAATCGTTCACTTTATTTTCGGACTAAATAACTATCGAAATAAGTCAAAAATGCATCCTCGTGATCATTCAAGACAACAATAAAATATAAGAGATACCCCTAGGAATAAGGGAGTCTAAGTGAATAATTGGCCCGCATGAGTTCGTGTTAGTTTACTAACTTATAATAACAATGATCTCGTTTTTAAGCTTGGTTTGGAGAAAGTGAAAACTTGAGGATGATGATTATTCATAACATTTTCAAAACCCAAGGTATGTTTTTGATTTCTTTACTTTGTATGTTTATAATTTTCTATCTCTTTAATAAAGGCCAACGTGGATTGATTGTGATGAAAAATGTAAAAGTGATTTGTAACTAATGCATTGCATGAGGACATTGCAATGGTTAAGTGTAGGGGATTTGATAGGTGTGAAAACACCCATCCTTTTTACCACTTAATTACAATAATAACCGAGCCAAAACGTGTATTTTATGCCATTTATATCGGAATTATGCGTGGTTTGTGTTTTTGTTGTGATTTAGGACGAAAAGGTGAAAAGTGGAGAAAACACGGCATTCGCGGGCTTTTATCGAAGAAAAAGACGAAAGATGAAGTCGAAAGATCAAGAGTGGAAAAAGAACGGAAGTCCAAGACCAATTCTGAAGATTTATCGAAGAAAAAGTCAAAAGACAGAAGTTTACTAATAACTGAAGAACTCGAGTCTTATTTATGAAGAAAATACAAGACGAGTTTGAAGAAATCCCAAGACAAAGTCCAAGTATTAAGAAGATTAACAAAAGATTAAGAAGATCAAGGACCTAAGTGTGCAATTAAGAGAAAGAAGAAAGAGGGAGGAAGCTTCCTAAGCTCCTCCCTAATCTCCCTATATATAGTGACCAACCTCATTTGTTTAGAGTTGTTGGTGGCTTGACAACCCATCCTTCCCCCATTTTCATTTCCTGTTCTTTAATTTTATGCACCTTAATTTCATGTTATGTACCTTTACATTATCTTTAATTCCAAGTAAGTTTACATTTAATTATTGTTGAATCTTTACTTTATTATTAATCTCCTTCTACCTTTCTTGTTTGATTTGTTCTTAATCTTTGTGTCCATGTTCTTGAGTTTTTATAGTTTTGATCAAGTAGGTTTGATTGATTTGGCTTTGTTTGTTAGTTTTGAAGATTTGTTTCGCTTAATAATTGTTTGTTGATGCTTATTGGTTGTTTTGGTTTAATCTCTTGGTTTATTTTGTTTAGATTTGATCAAATTCGTGTATTGCTTTTCATCCCCTGTTTCTTGTTCAAGTTACTGTTCTTGCCCAGAACATTCCGAATAGACTGCTTATTTATCCTTCTATGCGGAATATTTCTAATATTCCGAATCATCTGTTTTCTTTATTCCTTATGCGGAATATATTAAGTTATTCCGGATAGTCTGCTTTCAAAACCCTTATTCGGAATAACTAGGTATTCCGGATAGGAACCTTTACTCGGAATGTCAGTTTATTCCGCATGGTGTCTTTATTCAGCATAGTCATTTTATTCCGCGTAGGCAATTATTCTGAGTAGCTCACTTTATTCCGCATAGCACCATATTCCGCATGGCATTAATATTCCGAATAGGCTTATTTTTATTCCGCATAGCCATTAATGTTCACTACAAGAAAAGTAGCTTTTTAGGACGAAACGTTTTGGAACAGTCCAATAATGGTGCCAAATACATGTATTTGGAACGAGTTGCATAAGCGTTCCAAAAAATTTGGTATTTAGGACGACCAACTAACAATTGTTCCAAATACGTATGCATTTGGAATGGTTTCAAATCATGGTACCAAATACATGTGTATTTGGGACGGTTTGAGTTTAGGGTGCCAAATACATACGTATTTGGGACGCGTGGTAGGACCGGTGCCAAATTTTTATATGTATTTAGAACGATATCTATTGTTGGTGACAAATACTTATGTACCTCAAACGGCTTATACTACATGTAACAAATACACATATGTATTTGAAACATTATCTAATGCTAATACCAAATACTTATGTATTTGGAATGATTTTTACAGATTGTGAAAGATATGAATGTATATCAAACGATTCTTATAAACTGCTTTTAATTCTTTTGTACTTAAAACAACTTTCAAAAAGTAACCCGATTTACATTTTTCACGCACGTGTCAGCTATATTTTGCGTATTTCGTCTTGTACACGTTCCTATTTGTCGGTACATCAATGGTATAAGTTTACACATATAGTAAAGGCAAAAATTCGAAGTAGACCATCTTTTTAACATATATATTTAAACAACCAGTCACAATCATCTATTTTTTCATCTAACAAAAAACCCACTTTAATTATTATTTTTAAAAATAATATCTCACAAATCGTTACACAAAATAAAACATACTATCGCGACGACAATTAAATTATCTTTCTATCGAGGGACACATGTATAAACTTTTGACGAATTTTTCTTTTGTCTGAGAAAATCATATATGACTCGTTATGATTCTATGAAATCATATATGATTTTAGGAAATCATATACGATTTGTGATACCCTCAGAAAAATATAAAAATTAATAGCACTTTGCCTACTACGTTAGGAATAGTAGTAGTCTTGAAAAAAAAAGATCATCCAAAGTTTATTTTTTGGTTAAAAGGGACATTATCATCGAAAGTTTATACATGTCCGTTTTACAGAAAGATGATTTAATTATCGTAGTAATAGTTTATTTTTTGTTGTTTGATAATTTATCGTTTGTGAGATAATTAATATTTTAAAAAAAAGATAGAATGTGAGTTTGAGTGACTATGAGTGATTGGATATATGTTAAATTAAAGATATACATTGATCTTAATATATTTGGGAGAAAACATTATTCAATCATAATGATCGTAAGTTTGAGTAAAGATTTATGGTCGAGTGGGTTTAGTTCGTGTATTACCCGATTAGTCGAAAACTTACTGATTCTTCTTAGGCCATTTTTTGTGCATCATTGCAACATATATTATTTTCTTATCATTTTGATCTTATATAATGGGGTAAAATCGTTTATCTAAAATAATCATTTTAACAGTACAATAAAGTTGTTTTTTACGAACTATGTTAAGAAGTAAAAAAAAACACCCATCTGATTTGATCTTGTATATACGAGACTAATATTTATACAAACAAAACACCGCATATATTTACTAATTTATTTTTTGTTAAACAATTATTATATATTTTTATTATTACTTTTACAAAATTTTACTCAAAAATTACTTAAATAGTTTCATTCTAGCCCGCTCAAATTTTCCCGAAAATTAAATTTACATTTTCACATCCCTCTAATTTTTATACCATTAAACCATTCAGCCACACCCTCGCCATTATCCTTTTCTCCCAAAACGAAATCAGATCTCATGGCTATCGCAGTAGCACTAGTCATCGTCCCAATCGGCGTCCTTTCCTTCCTTTTGATCACATCGTGAATCTCATCCATGTCCCAAAACCCTTGCTTTATTTCAATTTAAATATTTCATTTAATCTTTATATTTAGTTGAATATGAGCCCGGCTCATTGAGCCATTAGATGATGATATATGTGATAGTACGATCATTATCAAAGAATTTGTTTAGATGATTAAACAAAATGGTTGATGATTTTTTATAACTAGAGCTTGTTTGGATCGTTAATTGATGGACTGGGGTAAGTTAATTTCTGCTTATTTTATTTTATTACATCAAAGTTAATTAATTTTTAAATCACTTGTTAAGTTTATAGATATTAGGGATTTGGGTTATTACAACTACTAATCTGATTATTCGCCAGTGTGATTAACTATTTAAAAGTGTGATAATCAGCTTAAATACTTTGACATGCTATAAGCAAATCAATGGTTTTAATTTGTTTGTTGGAGTGTTTAATGATCTATTTTAATAAAAAGCTTATAGATCTGAGAAAAATATGTGTATAGTTGCTCACTATGGCAAGTGACAAGATAGATTTGGATTTAATCTTCTCATGATGTTGTGGCGCTAGTTCTAATATAATCATTGTGTTTTATGCAGTTCGGTATAGAAGTTTTTTCCTTGGGTTCTTCACCAATATAATATGTATGTTTTCTTTATATGTTATTTTTCCTTTTAAAGGTTTAATACCACATATAATAATTCAATTAGAAGAGCTTTATAATTTAAAATGAAAACCATTTTTTTTAGAACAACACCTCAATCTCAGACTGAAATCCGATCCCCGAGCTATACCATCAATAATGGGTAGGCCCAAAGATTCAAACCACTAGGAGAGACTCGTGAAGAGATCCCTAGAACTCATGGCTTTGCACTAAGGAGGAAAATCTTTGATTTTTGTCTCTTTCAAGACTTGAACCCAAGACCAAACCAGTGGAACCAGTATACTCTAATACTACGATAAACAATTATCTATACCTCGTGCTATGAACAAATATGTTACATTTCCATATACAGCCCACTACATCAAACTTGTTAGTTTCTTCTTCCTTTCTACAGATATTTCATTTGTTTTTAGTATTGTGCTTATCAGTGAACGATCCTTGGTGTGTGTAACTTATATTCTTAATGGACTTGTAGTTACTTGTTGTGATATTATACCTAACTCTTAAACAGTCGGTTGTGAAATTTTGTTAGTAGTACTTTAACGATGTTTATTATATTGGAAGGGTTTATGAGACTCAACAGTATTTCTTTTCAAGTTTTGCCTTTATATGTTTATTTTGAATGCCATTTTTTCCATCATGCTTTTAGAAACAATTCTGATAATATTTTTGTGTGTTTGCGTTAAAGGTTGAGAAGAATTCTAGCTATAGTACAAAGAGAGGTCCTGATGCTTTGAACACACACCTTGGTTGGTTGGTTGGTGATTTCGTCACCTTGGCTGACATCATCACGACATGCAATTTGTCTTGAGGTTTTAAACTTGTTTTGACAAAAGCTCAGATCTGAGTTTCCACGTGTTCAAAGGTATTTCTGTCCAAGGTTAGTAAACCCAGTTTCAGCAAGATGTCAGATCAAGCAGGCAGAGGCTAATATTCCTATTCTTTCAGCAAAACCAAAAGCTGACCACAAGCCTGTTGTTGTAGAGGAGGAAATGGTACCAAATCCCAATGCAAAGACCCCCTTGATTTTCTACCTCCAGGTAAGATGGTTTTAGATGGCTTGAAAGGCTTTAATCCAACACCAAGAGTAACTTCGTTGAGGTTGCTAGCAAAGGTAATTTCACCTTATTTTTGTTATTTAATATTTGGTTTGGTTCTCGAACTTTCCACTGCCCTTTCTAGTTATATAGTATGGAAGATGCTGTACCCCGTCTTTAGGTTGTGGCACAGTTATTCATCTTCTTGCGCTGTTGATTACTTTTTGTTTTTCCCAGTGAATATTTTCTTTCTAAGATAATATTACTCAGGTTTTACAGCCGACTGCAGCTACCTGAACTATATAGTATTGTGCTATTGTGGAACTACCCCTCCCCTTGAAGTTGTGGTACCATGTATATGTGCTATCAAAGCTTTGCTAGTGTACATCTTTACACTTTCAGGTTTGTGGGGCACATTCGATCGAGAAGGCAAACCCACTTCTGTTTGCACTTACAAATACAATGATGAGAGAAATTGTGATCATGAAAAATGTTGGCGTTCCTCCAGAGTATGGGTCATGCACGACTGCACGCCTTTGGGAATATTTAGATCATTGGAAGAAAACCATATTAGTCATGATGTCGCTAAAAATTTGAGGACTAATGAAATGAGGATCGTCATGAATGGAAAGTGAAGCTTAAGGAGTTTCAAGATGATACTTGGAAGATCACCGGAGCCCCATCCAACTTAATGATGGTAGTATCGTTTTTTATAGTTCAATATTGTATAATATCATTTGACATGTTGTTATAAATTTGTAATTTGAAAGTTGTACTCAGATTTTAAGATGATTTTGAAATGCATTATAATATTTTTGGATAATTTGTTTCTCACACTCATTAAGAAACTAATAGATATTAGTGACTATATATGATGGGAGTATTTTTCTAACAATTATGTCGGTAGAGTTTGTCAGTAAAATTACTAACGACTATATTACCGCCGGAAAATGCTTAGTTGGATCCGTTGCTAATTGTCGTTACTAACGTACTAACGAATTTGATCGTCAGTGTTTCCCTGTTTCCTAGTAGTCACAATAAATAGAAACCGTGCTAAATACGTTTGTCACGGTAGATAAAACCGTCCCAGTTAATTTTGTCACGGTAGATAAAATTTGTCCCATATATCATTCGGCGGGGGAAATGAGTTGGTACTAAATACACATTTGGTACGAGATATAAAAGTGTGACAAATGACTATTTTGGGACGGGAAATCATGAGCCATGCCAAATACCTCACTCATGGCACCATAAAGTTAAACCGTCCTAAGAACCGTTCCAAATACTATTTAGCACGGTTTCAACCCGACCCAAATGTATTTGGCACCCTCATATTTAGGAGGGAGCCAAAAGTGTGCCAAAGCCGTGCCAAATAGCATTCGGCACGGTTTTCTGAGTATTTGGCACGGTTTTCCCCCTCCCAAATACCCGTTTTTCTTGTAGTGGTTCCGCATAGGGATTTTATTCAGCATACTATTTTTATTCCGCATAGGAGCAATTATTCCGAATAGAGTTTTTCAGATCTTAGTTTTAAACTTTATTTTTCCCGCCTTTTTCTTTATTTGCACTTTTACTCGCTTTCCTTTTAGTTTACGTTTACGTTTGAGTTATTTATCTTTATTGCCTTTAAGTTCTCGTGATTTATTTCCCATCAAGTTTTAATCTTTAATCTTTCATTGTTGTTGTTTCTTTTTACCGTCTTTACTTTATCTTTAATTGTCTCAAGTCTTTTCTTTTAATTAGCTTTAGACGACGACAACTCTTTTATTTGATTCACCAAAAACATCTGAGTCGCACAATTAACCAGAGATCAATTCGAAGAGATTCCGATATAAATCTAGAACCCCATACCAAACGCTTGTATAATGGATTAACGCTATGAAAGAAGAGTTAGAATCAATGGCTCAAAATAAAGTCTGGGATCTTGTAAACTTGCCAAAAGGTTCTAAACGAGTTAGGTGTAAATGGGTCTATAAGACCAAACGCGACTCTAAAGGCAATGTTGAAAGATATAAAGCTAGACTTGTAGCCAAAGGTTGTACTCAGAAAAGCGATGTTGATTACCATGAGACTTTTTCACCCGTCTCAAAGAAGGATTCGTTGAGAATAATATTGGCATTAGTGGCCCATTTTGACTTAGAGCTACATCAAATGGATGTGAAAACCGCCTTTTTGAATGGAAATCTTGAGGAGGAAGTTTATATGGAACAACCTGAAGTGTTTTCCATTGATGGTAAAGAAAATATGGTGTGTAAATTAAAGAAATCAATATATGGACTTAAACAAGCTTCTAGACAATGGTATATTAAGTTTAATGATACCATTACATCTTTCGGTTTTGAAGAAATCACCGTTGATCGATGCATATACCGCAGGATCAGTGGAAGCAAATTTATATTTTTGGTTTTATATGTTGATGATATCTTGCTTGCGACTAATGACTTTGGTTTATTGCATAAGACTAAAGAATATCTCTCTAAGAATTTTGAAATGAAAGATATGGGTGAGGGATTATAAAACATGTTCCTAGGTTGGGTCTTGGTTGTATTGATAACTAGTTATGATGTTCTAACACTCTTGAGCTCAAATAAAAATGTTTTTGATTTTATTTCTTATTCATTATGTTAAGCATGCAATTATGGTGGGATAAGAAGTTTATGTATTTTCATAGCATGTATGTGGACCGTATGTTATTTGTATATAACTTATGAATCTAGCATGATAACTCATAATGTTGTGATATATGGAAGGAAGTATACAAGAAATAATGTGTATGACCGACATAATCCCCAGTATGTAGATTGTTATGTCGAGATACTTATCATGACGGTTAATAAGATTTAATTTGCTAGTCTTATGTTGTACCATATAGGAATATCATGTCAAGTGGGAGAATGTAAGATTATGAAATTTTATTAAGAAGTCATTATCATCCCATATTTGAATTGTAGGTTACATATATGTACTTAAGTGTAGTCAAATAATTCAAATTGTATGATGAATGCTTCTAATGGTACATAAAGTTTCTTGACCGTTACATGTTTAGTATTGATGGAGATACTAATCTTAAGACATATATATATATATACACTAGTCCCCTCCCTACCCAAAACACACACAAGTAGTATAACATAGCTATCCATCAAAGCTCTCTACACTTAAGTTGGGTTAAAGGAGAGAAACTAGTCGTGTTCTAAGTGTTGTTTACATCATGTCAACATCCGCTACGGCTTCCGGTATGTTATCTCTTTCATCTTATCTATGTGGTTATTATCTTATTCTAAGATCTTGTGGCATAATGTTTTTGATGTGTTCATCATTTATATTTGATGCTAATATTTACACTTACAAAACTTGCTTACATTTAACAGTTAGGTCAAATTAATTTCTTGTGCAATAGGTTCTCTAGTAGTCATTCTCATGTTAGACAAAATGTAATTCTTTCATTTGCCTAATGAAGTGTATCATTGGTGAAATATCTATAACCACACAATGCATGACCTAATGGGGATTAAGAATGCACCATTGCATATCTTGTCAAAAGAGTCTAGTTAAGGTTATTTACCTTAATAGATCTTGAAGCCATCAATTTTGAATTATATAAACAAAGTTTACACAAGTCGAAAGAACACTCTTGATTGGTCTTTCAAAAACGTTTACACAAGTCGAAAGAACACTCTTGATTGGTCTTTCAAAAACGACACATTTACCAATTGCATTGCAATGTAAATTACTTGAGTGTTTCGGATGAGACATCCAAGTTGTCAAAACCGACTCGATTGTGTAGTTTAATTATTAAGAAAATTTGTCTAACAATTTTGAAGAAGTAGATTCAATATAACATCATCAACACAAGTGTAAATTATAATGGGATGTATACCCTTAAGAATCCAAATTCATGTTTACACTTAAAAAACATGTCAATTAGATTCGATAATGATATCAATCATAATTTGAATAATGAGTTGATATATATTTGCGAACTTTCTTGATTTCCACGAACACTCCTATAAGAGAAAATAGCTAAGATTTTCAAAGAGTGTTTCATGTTTTATAGTGAGACATTAATCTACTTGAACTAATAACACAATGATCGAGTAAGACGACCCTCAGCAATAGATTTGACAAGCTTATAAAGCTTTCAAACCCAAGAGTGTTAATAAACATGTCGAGGTGTACAAGATGTTTATGTAACATTTGTAAACCAAGAGAAGTTGATCCTATATGCAATGCACAAAAGATTAGACAAATAATTAACACTACTATAAATAGTAATGATCACTTGAAGATGTCCAAAACGCATAAGAAGACACACAAAAGCATTCGTCTTTGTTTTGAGGGTGAGATACAACAAAATATACATAGCTTAATTTTATTTGAAAATAGTTTTCGGCCCATTTCAAAATTTAATTAAGTTCAGCCCTTTGTAAATATATCAATTTTCAAAGATATACCAACAAGAGATTTCCAACTTAATAGAAGAGAGTAAAACACAAGTTTTACGACAAATCGAGAATTGATACTTTATAGAACTTAGAAACCATCCAAATTCTAAAGTTTGAATCAAGGTTTTGAAGTATTTTTAAATGAAAGAAGACTCGGTTACGTTCGAGATGACTAGTAACACGACTTCTACGGACTTACAGTTGATTTTATATGATTTTTCAAAGCTTACAAAATTTTTTGTCGGACTGACCGCGGTTCGTTATTGATAACCAACCTCGGGGAACAATGAAAGATCCGCGGTCAGAGGACAAAAATAGGTTTTTGTAAAAAAATCATTTACTGACTTCACGGAAGGACGTAAGACTCTACAAAATCATTTTTCACACCTAAAAATTCGTGTTTTAGAGTTAACTAGGACAAAAAAAAATTATACTTCCGAACATCTTTTGAAAAAAATTATCATCAAGCTATTATACAAAGTTTATTTAACACCAAAATCTACACTAATAAAACAACAAAACACATTTTCTATTAAAAAGAGTTAATATAAGTTATTTTTACCAAATTCTATAAAAAGAAAAAGGTAAATAATATAAAAGATTGCTAAAAGCTTATACTTACTCAGTATTTAGTAAGTTAAAGAATAATACTTTTAATAACTTGTTTTTAAAATGAAGTGAAGTTTTTTTTTTTTTTTTAATATTCGACGTGTTTTAGTAAATAAAAGTTATAATTAATTAAATGGTTTTTTATTTTATAAATAAACAAAACTTCTATTAAGTAAATGACTGTTATTATCTACTTGTTCAATTATTTAAAAACTAATTACCAATGTTTTAAAACCCGGTTTTTTAGTTGACTCGGTCTAGTGACCGGTTTACGGGTCAACCGGTTCAACCGGTTGAACCGTCGGGTCAACCCGGTTCCTTATATATGTATGTTTTTTTAGATTTTTATAAAAAATCGTGACCCGGTCGGGTTAATCAAACGGGGTCAACGAAAAACTGGCGGTTCAATCCGGCTCTCAAACAAGCAAAAATCCGGTCACATCCGGCCCGGTCTCTGAGCCGGTTCACGGTTCAACCGGTTCAACCGGCCGGGTCAACCTGGTTTTTAAAACATTGCTAATTACATTGATAGGAATATGTATAATAAAATTATATACTACGTTTTTACATGAAAGCCTGTGTAAATTTAGACAAAAATTAGAGGCGAGCTGAGCTATTGAACGTTTGAATTCGACTTATTAGGTATCTCGAGTTGGTCTATTGGGCTGCATCAGCTCGAAATCAATAAAAGTGCGACTCAAATCGAGTCACACGGTAAGATGAAAACCAAATTAAACCGACTTTATGGAAATAAAAGTTAGGAAATCGAAAGCGTGTCTGACACGGTATTATGAAAACCACCGACCTATACTCGAACGTTAAGTTATAAATACCCAAGTTATCCCAACTCAATTAAACCATCTCAAACATTGCCATCTTAACCTCTCGTCAGAATACGATTGAAAAGGCTTCTTTTTTTCAAGATCAAGAAGAAAAAAAAAATATGACGACATCTGCTTTTGATCATGGTCAGCCGATTCTTGCACAAGGCGAAAGAAATCAAGAATATCCTGTTATCATATATGATATTGATGAATTTGATAAGAACAATGAACTTGCTCTTGTTGAATACGTGGAGGAACTCTACATGCTCTACAAACTTAGGGAGACTGAATCAAGGTTTAGGGATTACAGAAGTTACCAACCTTATATAAATGCTACACTACGAGCTCGCTTGCTCGACAGGCTAATTGAAGTACATGATATCAATGGCTTAATGCCAGAGACTCTTTATCTGGCTATCAATATTGTTGATAGATATCTATCTGTCACGCCTTATATTGCTAGAATTAATCTTAATTTGATTGGCATCGCTGCGTTACTTATATCTTCCAAGTATGAGGAAATATCGCCGCTACCGGTTGATGAGGCTGAGTATCCAAGAGACCACGTTCTTGCTATGGAAAAGGCTATTCTTAATCAATTAAATTGGTATCTTTCATTTCCGACACCATATGTGTTCGCCGTGCGCTATGCTAAAGCTTCACTTCCATCTAACAAAGTGATGGAGGATATGGTGTTTTTCTTCACCGAGCTTGGTTTGATGCACTATTCCATTGCCGTTAGAAATAACCCTTCAAAGCTTGCAGCGTCAGCTGTGTACGCTGCTAGGTGCACACTTAATATGACCCCTTTGTGGACTGAAACACTCAAACATTACACCGGATACACTGAAGATCAAGTAAGTGACTGTGGAAAGCTATTGGTAAGCTTTGATGCTTGTGCAAGTCAACATAAGCTAACAGCTGTGTACAAGAAGTATCTGAATCCTCACCGGAATGCGGTACGTGTCTCATCAGGGTGCTTCGATGAATTATCAGATTAGGTAGTCTATTAGTACTATACTGGTTGTTGTTAACTTGAGTTTTAGTTATGATATATTACAGTATGATTGTAATTACACATGTCTCTTATTTGTCTTTGAAGCCTTATAAAGTTATAGTCTTTATTGTGCTCAATTCTCCTATATGAGCCATACTTTATGTTTCTTTCCTTTTTTGGTGTTTGGTTAAAATTTCAAACAAACTAACCTTTTAACTGAAAAAATACACATAAATTAATTGGAATTATAGAATCATATACAATTCAAAAACCATAAGTAAAAAAAAAGAAGAAAATTTTATATTGATCACCTTAACGGTCAAGTAAAACTTGTATCCAATCCACGCATATAACATAACATGTATAGGTAATCTTGTTGCAAGACACAACTTTATATTCTGAGTCGCACCTGTCTCATTTAATCCGTGCCACTAGAGGCGAAATGCATCGGTTTAATTTAACTCTGCTACTTCTTTTTGGTAAAACATGTGAATATATATTACGAATCATGAAGCTATCAACTGATACAAAGTAAATTAATAGTCAACCTCTAAATTATCTCAAATTCTCGATTCAAGCTATCAACTGATACAAAGTAGGATATCAGGTTAATGGTCAGCTGTAAACAATGGAGCTTCGTCTCTATAATCTGTATATATATTATTGGTAAAAAAAAAGCATTTTAAGAAATGTAGGTGAAACGGCAGAAATATGTCCGTCTTGATTTGCCTTAATACGGATGAGGTATTTCCATGACGTTGCGTGTTTGACTTGATGGCCTAACCCGGGTACTCAGTGGACGTTTCTGAACCAATTCTGTGGCTACCGCCAAGATGAATACCTGGGAGGTTTAAACTTAAAGACCTCTTGTGTGGAAATAAAGACGCCTGACCATTAGGCCACCTTGGTGATGGTTGATTTTTCTAAATGTAGTTCCATAATCAAACAAATGTGAATAACATTTCCACTATGCACACATCGCATTACGTACAGTAACTACTATAACACTATTGTTCCTTACTGAAAAACATATTGATGTTGTATAAGCCGTATGACCCATTTTATATCTGAACAATCTTACTGTTCTTTGTGAAAAGGCTTCAAGGCAATACAAAACTCCAACTATATACTATGGATGAGGGTAAGCCTTGACGACGATTCGTCATGTGAGACTAAAGGTTAAAGATGGGTACAGTCTCTCTGAACATATTCGTTATTTAATGTTGATTTTATAACAAGAATAAGAAAGGACAGAAGTCTGAAACTAGTTAAATATGTGTTTTAGTGATATACTTTAAAGATGAAAGATAAAGGTCATTAGTATATATATAGTTGAAAACAGGGGTATCAATTGTGTTGGGTCATGGGCTATTCCGGTTAATTGATTTTCAATGAAATACATCACCAGATCACCATATCTACTGAACCCCATAGGAGACTTCGGGTTATTCGGGTGTAGATTATACGAGTTCAGGTATCAGATGTTGTGGTTCACTTCTACCCAAATAAGAATATCAAAAAGTGAAATCAGTGGCATAAATATTCGGGTTGGAAGTGACAACTAATTTAATAGGCGCCAAAGATCAGCACGTCAGGTGGATTTATTACAGGTTAAAAAATGGATCAAAATATTTTTGCCTATGATTTAGCCATCTGACCACCTGGAATTGAACTGGGACTAAATCTTAAGATTGGGCATCGATGGTCACTCACTTCGTGGGGGAATAAGAAGCTACCACCCAGTGGATCTCTTACATTAACAGGAGACTTGAATAGCACACGTCAACTAGTCATTCTGAGGGAGGAAACGGACCTTGGCGAAATGGCGGATTCGGAAGCACAGACATGCAATCTTTTAGTATGAATGTCCGTGTATACTATACTAGTAACGACACAGAGCAGTCCGTCACATATTTAACAAGAATATATGATTCATTTCCAACTCTGATTATGTCTGAAGCCGGTGGACTTGATGGTTCAACTATTGAGTCGACGTTTTTTTGTTTGTTTAGGTACAATCATGGTCACTGTTTATTCTTATGCAAACAGGATAGGCTGCAGGACTTACGGTAAAAGGATATTCAGTCTATCAGAACTCCGAAGTCGACAGTGGCACACAATATTACATTTGAAAGTTTGCTTTTCTTTATACATGGATCCCAATTTTACTAAAATACAATGATTGAGAGTACCTACAAACAAAATTAGTAAATATAGGGCATAATTTGCTTTAGATAATCTGAACTTATATACTAACTTGTTGTACGATACCGACAACAAACCCGAAGCCGAAACTTCGACACCACGACACCTAGCACTCGATCTTCGGAGACCACGACTAACCGTAGCTCTGATACCACTTGTTGCTAAAACCTTTTCTTGCAAATCGAATTTATTAGAAAACCTCTAAATCCTCGATCACGAACAAGCAACCCGATCGTAAACTTGAATACCCAAGCGAACCACGATCAAACTTGAAGCACAAGAAAAACCCTTCTTGCAAATCGAATTTATTAGAGAACCCTAAACCCTCGATTCCGAACAAGCAAACCCGACCGCTAACTTGAAACCCAAGCAAACCACGATCAAAACTTGTCCCACAAGAAAATAAAACCACAACAAGTGGTATCAGAGCTACGGTTAGTCGTGGTCTCCGAAGATCGAGTGCTAGGTGTCGTGGTGTCGAAGTTTCGGCTTCGGGTTTGTTGTCGGTATCGTACAACAAGTGGTATCAGAGAACATAACTAATTCTTGCCTGTATTTTATTCGTATGCAGAAAAGAAGAAGAAGTGGTTTTGGTTGATCATTGGAGTTGGATCTTTATCTACATGAGTTCTATTGTGCTACGACCTACGTTCTATACAAGAAACTTAATGTCAGAGGTATCAAATTTACTGGTATACTATTTTACGTCATTCGCGTATTTTCTCAATGGAAGAACTCTTCGCCAATGTTTTGTAGGCCGGCTGGAAATATATGACTAGGAAACTGCGTGGGCCCTAGACCGTCGTAGGTAAAAGTTAGACGAAGTCCTTGCCAAAGACATTAGCGACGGGGTTGTTGCGAGGAACTTTTGGCAATGACATTTCCTCGTCAAAGACTTACAGCGAGGACTTGTGTCTTCGCCAAAGCCACACAAAATTGTCCCTAATGGGGCCGATTGATGCAGTGATTATCAATATTCACAACGAACATTGCATACTTAAAGTTCTAAAAGTTAAATATATATGAAAAGTTCATTCCATCTAACTAGGAGGGTACCCGCGCGATGCGGCGGTGGGTACCCTTTGAATAAATTTTTCGGCGTGATAATTTGTTTTTCTTGGTTATAACTTTTCATCTAAAAATATGTCCTAAAAACGTAATTTTAATCGAGGGATATTAATTACTTTTGGCCTTATAGTAGGGTACTTGCGCATTATGGCGGCAGATATCCTGTAATCAAATTTTTTGTCGAAAATATTTTTCAATCAAATCTTTTCAGTTATAATAGTTTTGCGTATGGCCAGAATTTTTGTGGATTCTTAAAACCATTGATCTCGATCTCGTCAAATAATCTCGTCACTTTGTCGCGTCTCTTTGTCACGTCACATTATTTAAAACTCGACATTTATAAATACCGGGTTCAATCCAAAACATTTGTCATCATAATCATCAACATCAATGTCTTTAAAAAATTATGAGCATCCCATTTCTTGGAAAAAGAAAAACTGAATTTTGTTTTCAAAGAAGTGCAAAATTGAATTTTGAATACGTGCATCTCATTTTTTGACTTGTATGAGACCAATACACGTCCCTCCTATATGAAAAATATACACGGAACAAACACCATCAGCTACATTAAATTGGTGTAAATTAGAGAAACCAGCCCAACACCAATGATCACACAATTTATATATATGTCGGGCCAAGCTACCAAGTTAGATCCTGGTCCATTCATAAGATTTTGAATTATAAGAATCTCTTCATTGTGGCATTGGTGTAATTAAATAAAAGACAAAGACATTACCTCTAAAGTCAAAAGGGTATTAATGAAATTTCATGTATTTAACTTTAACCTAAAAAACTCTTATAATTTTTTTTACCAGCCGCTATTCTCTCATCTTAATTTCTCTCCCTCTATAAGTCATAACCACCAATTATCTTTTAGTCACTTCCCCATTTGTTAATTACTAATTTATGAAACAAAAATCAATGAATGGTCATCACTACGTTTATGGATCTAAATTGCAGCTGCAATTCTCTTTTTATTCATAGTTTCACACAATCGCTGAGTGACAATAGTTTCGATGGATCGGTTCTTTATTTTTTTTCGCGTATCTAATCTACAATATTAGTTAACCGTTCCGCTTCTATCTTTTCAAGGTTAGTTTTTTTTCTCAACATTTTTAATAAATAAAATTGATCAATTATATATATATAACACATGTTTTTAATATGATGACGTTGTTGTTATTGGATGGCGAGATGTGTTTATCACCGACAACATGTGTGTTTCTCATCGCCGGATTGTGGTCGTCTGTTTTTTCATATAATCATCAGATTGTGTCCACCAGATCTGGTCGGAGTTGATGGAGGTCAGGAGGAGATGCGACTATCTGGGAATAATCACAAATTGTTCAGGACAAGGTAAACGAAACACTACATACATCTCTTCATCAAGATATAACAACCACCAAGGGGTTTTTTAATCACAGAGTCGGCGATTATACATATATATAAAACAATAAAAAAATAGACCCACGGACATGTTTAAACTGTACATGTATGATTAGTTTTGAAAAAAAAATAGGTTGAAGTGACATTTGTACAATATGTTGTTTAACTTGGTGACCCTCTTAGATGGTGACCCTCTTCCATCTAATTTCCTCAATTAGTGGGATGGCATCGAGTTGCAACAAGTTCAAAGACTTGAATTTTTACAGCATCGACCATCAAGGATGAAGGCAGCTCACATGCGTGTATTGTTATAGATATGTTATCAATTTGCAACACCTTATCATCCATTTCAAGAATCAGTCCCATGCATATGTCTACTTCACTAGGATCTTAGAATGATACCAACAATCAAAAACCCCAGCTACTAACCATTGTTCCAATTTACAAAAAATGTCCAAAATACAAACAGTATAACATTACAATCAAATACGGCGCAAGGGGGGAAACGCGAGAGAAGGTATGGTACTTGGCGCTGTGGGCTTCGCGTTTTGGCTATGGCTTGAGTGATGAATCACCATACCCTGGGCTGTTAGCAAGTGTAAATATAATGGAAATCCAAAAGTATAAAACGACAGTAGCTATTTATGTGAAAAAATATCATTTAGCAACATACGAGAACAATATTATGTGTAACAAATGTGCTAAAAATATAAGTGGTATGTGTGTTTCCCGCCAACTTAGAAGATGTGGGTTCAAGTCTCGCTAAAGTCATGTGTGAGATAGGTGGTATATTATACGAAAAAATTGCCTTTCTAAAAAAGAAAAAATGTATTGGGATAATGAGATTGAAAACATTTGTCTCTATCATATCGTCCTTAGACCACTAGACCACTGGTGCTTTGATGTCTAGTTGGTACAGTGACCATTTACAAAAGCTTCTCTTAGACCACTGGTGCTCTGAAGTCTGATCGAACCAACTACGCGCCTAGAGTCTAGACCCAAAGTTGTTGCGAACGGGATTGGAAAACCAATTATTTCAATCCTAAACACTAATAACTATCCTAAACACTCATAACTGCTTATCTGTATTGAGAATGCTCATCAAGGTGTTACAATTATAAACACTTCCTTGCTTGAAATTTGAGACCTAAATAATGCATAATCAGGCTTAAATATATTAAACCGATCAGCGATCACTAGAAACTAGTGATTCCACTACGTTAAAACGCAATACCGTGTGTTCCTTGAGTGTCAGACAAGTCCTTAACTAACATTGTGCACTTTGATATGAAAAAAGAAGTTATATATAAGAGAGGAAAGTATCATGGCATGCCGAACCCTTTACATTTTGTCTGAACAGCTGACACATCAGCGTCGCATCAGCCCAAAACAACTAACCAAAATACCGCTTCACTCATGACACCCCCTCTTCACTTTGTCTCGACCAGTATCCTTTATTTTTCTTTTTTCCATTTTCACACAAATTTAAATTCATTTCATTCAAATTAAAATTACAAATCTTTAAATAAAAATTACAAATACGGAATTTTAAAATATGATAAAGTAAAAATACAATACGTTCCAAGTTCTTTTTTAATTAGTTTATCAACCAATGTTTTGATTTGATCAAAAGTGTGTGGAAGTGAACAAGCCATTCTAGTATTTGTTGATTTGAGGAATAAATATGTTTGTTAAAAATGTTAAATTGAGGATTTATATAATGGCAAATTTAAAAAAAGTAAAATTTTTAAACACCCAACGGCTATATCTCCATCTCTCCTCTTCGTCGCTTCGTCAATATTCTAAAATATGCACAGTTAATAGGAGGCGGTGTGGCGGCGTGAGGCGAAGTAGCACGACGAGGGTGCCACATATGCTCGGCGAGGAACCCCTCACCGTGACACCTTCCTCTCTAATATCTAAAAGATTGGAGTGACATTGTAGTTTGAATTGCCAATGTTTCCGCCTTTAAGGCTGAGAAAAACAATGGACAAATTGATTCTAACCGAACCGATTGCAACCGAAGAGATCATTTTCGGTTATGCATATCCATTTTAGGTTTGCTCGGTCTGGTTCGGTTTCGAGTTAAAACCACACAAAATACGACTAAACTATATATATGGTTCAAATTTTATCTATTCGGCTCGGTTTCAGTTTTGTTCGATTTACTTCAATTCGCTTTTCGATTTATCTTTTTCTGAAATCCGATTTTTAACTCGGTTCAGTTTTGAATAGATACTCCACCCTAGAAAAACATAATACAAAATTGGCGCAACATACGTGACATGTGCAAGTGGGCTTAGAAGATCTAGTATTGCTCTTCATCTTGTTTTATCTCTAAGAGTCAACGGTATGGTTTGCTGGTAGGTGGCGCCGTACCCCTTGGCGCGAGGTTTTTCTCGGCGCATCACACCGGCATTGGCGCGTTAGTGGCTCGCGTCGTACTCCCAACCAAAGAATGTCGCATTTTCCTTTTTTTTGTTTGTTTTTTTTTGTTTTTGTCTTTCGGATCAATTTTTGTGAATTAAAAATAACTGTGTTTGAGTTTGGTGTCAATTATTTCAATTATGGACAGGGCGGAGGAGATAGAGGGACTAGTGGGTGTTAAGATTCCCCCAACTAGCCCAATAAGTTCATTGCAATATAGTCAACAATCTTGATATTATAAAAATTATATTCGTCAGCCCCACCAATATTACCCATTCTATATACTTTTGTTTGGATAAGAAAATGATAATGAAAGAACTCAAGAGTCAAGAACCACGCGAAAAAGCTAAGTACACATTTATGTTCCCGATATGATTGTGACTTATAAAAGATAGAATTCACTCACGTCTCAAGAAAGATAATGCGACAATCGAGCATCACTATCGGGTTGATTTTTTTATTGTTGTTATCGATATATAGTCAGTTGCAAGAGCTAAATAATAGATTTAATTAGTATGTTTAAGAGTTTCTTCGTCTTAGTTCTACGTTTGATCCAAGAAAATCTTTCAATAGCATAGACATATGTAAATTGGTGACGAAGTAATATCCCTTCGATTTCACCAAACAAGATAAAATTGATTTAAAGCTTGAGTTGCAACATTATAAGTTGGATAATGATCCAAAATTGAAGAATGTTAATTCATTGTCATAGTTGTGAAAAGGATTGCAAGAAGCTGAGAAGTCGGAAACTTGTCCTCTGACAAATTAATTCGTTTGATATTCACAAAGAGCCTTTTCAAAAATGAAACTTGTGAAAATAAGACTTCGTAGTACAATGAGTAATGGCTTTCTTAAAGTAGCTTGATTCTTACTTCTTAACGTTGAAAAAGAGATTGTTCGCACCCTTTGTACTTGTAACACCCCATTTGGATAATGGACCGTTACATGATAATTATGGCGTGTCATCAAAGCATGCAAGGTAAATGTCCTAAAACATGAAATTACCTAAGGGATAACTGGAATCAAACATCGGCTCCCAAAATATAAACTCATAAACAAAGCATAAAATAAATGATATGCAAAGGAACAGAAGTATAAGGTAGCTCCCATCCTATGCACAACCACTGCTCAAGTCTGACCTTGGGTACCTGCCGTTTAGGAACATGGAAATGGAAACGGCTGAACAAAACTCTCAGTGAACGGATATATAGCATGGTAGGAAGTAATAAACTGATTAGATAATAAGAAATGAAACTGATAAACTGATATGCAATATGCATCGGAAAACTATGTGTGTCATGGAAAACCTAGTTTATAACTTGTAAAACTGAATTAATAACTGATAAGTCTGAAAACATGCCTTTACTATACTTTAAGTTCCAAGAGCTTATATATGTCATGTACTGTAACAACGTGTGCATGAATACACAGAGGGTGACCTCGTCATGCTATAGAGGGTTGACCTCTAACTGATAATTGGGTGGAGGGATCAACTCCAATCTGAAAGATGTAGAGCACACATCACGCTCACCTGATAAACTGCAAACTGATAAAATAGGATGCACCCATACGCCCCACATGATAATACTGATCAGTGGCCAACTAAAACTGAAAGGGACGCCACGAGAAATCACTCTCTCGCGGAGGAGTCATGACATCGGTGCCTCAAGTGTCATGGTTATGGTACCTCCGTAACTAGGTGAAACTGACATGCATGTAAATAGCTCAGGCATATTAAAATGTTAACATATAACTTACTGATAAGTTTATTGTAAACTACTGGGGAAAACAGATGGCTGCAAACGAGAAATCCTAATTGTAACACCCCATTTTGGAAATGGAAATATCACAGGAATTATGGCGTGTCATCAAAGCATACAAGGAAAAATGTCTAAACATTACTTGACCATAAAAGGAAAATACCGGAATCAAACATCGGTAGTCCAAAAGTAAAGCTCATCACACACAAACATAGTATAGTAAAGGAAAAGGACTAAACAATGTCCAAAGCATAAGTATCATAAAGAAAGGAAATGCATAATGTAAAGAAGGCTAGACAGCTTCCAGTCCATATGCACGTACTCTTAATGTCTACGAGCGTCCCTGAGTACCTGCCGTTTTGGGAACATAGAAAAGGAAAACGGCTGAGCAATACGCTCAGTGCGCGGATGTACAATAAAGCATGAATAGGACAAGCATATAACATAATAACAGCGGAAGAAAACTAAGTCCCGAGTAACCTGGTTAAGTCTTAATAAAAATGGTTTTATAGTTTGAAAGTCTTATGTTTATCTTATAAAACTGTTTGTCATATTTTACCAGTAGCCAATATAGGTCATGAAAAATCCACCGTGCATGAATAATTGGAGGGGTGACCTCATCATGCAAATTAGAGGGGCTGCCTCTAATTTAATATACTGGTTTTGGGTAGGAGGGATCAGCTCTTTGTGAAGGATGCAAGGCACACACCACATTCACCATGTAATCCTGAATAAAAACGTGTAACTAGGATTCACCCATACGCCCCACATGATAAATATAAATAAATGGCCAAAAGCTGAAGGGACGCCACGAGTAATCACTCCGCCGTGGTGAAGTCATAACATCAGTGCCTCTAATGTTATGGTTATGGTACCTCCATAACTAGGTGAAACTGGTCATGCATGTATATGGCTATAGGTAATCATATTTAAACATAAGCAATCAAACTCATACTTATACTACGGGAAAACAGTTGGCTACATACGGGGAAATCCTAATAAGGAAAGAATGTCCATACTGAAAGGACGGGAATCCGTACCTTATGTCCAGTGAACGAAAACGATGAACTGCGAGAATCCTACTTCCGAAACACTAGTGCTACATAAATATGTACATGAAATAAGTATCTGCTTACTAAATACATAGCTGGTTTTACGTCATGTCTTAGCTTATTTTATATGTTCTTATTATGTTTTACTGTTTAACGCCCTAAACTGTGTTAAATCTTATATTCTGCTTAATCTGATTAAGTATTTCTGGTATTTCATGTGTTATTATACTTATTGTGTAATAACAAGTAACTTTCCAAAAATAGTAGGTTTCCTAAAATAGAAAGTTTCCAAAAATAGAAAGTTTCCAAAAATAGAAAGTTTCCAAAAATAGAAAGTTTCCAAAAATAGAAAGTTTCCAAAAATAGAAAGTTTCCAAAAATAGATTTACTGCTTAAAATAGATAAGTTTCTAAAAATAGAAAGTTTCCATAAATAGATTAGCTGCCTTAATTAAATAACTTTCCATAAATAGATTAGCTGCCTTAAATAAACAAGTTTCTAAAAATAGCTGGTTTCCATAAATAAATTAGCTGCCTTATTTAATTAAGTTTCTAAAAATAGAAAGTTTCCATAATTAGAAATAAGCTGGTTAAATAAGCTAAGTAAATAAGCCTAAATATTTCCATGATTATTTTCTAAGTCATATGATATATTGTATAGTTTAATAATTATTTCATGTAATTTAATTAAACTATAGGTTATTATATTTAATTAAAGTATAACATGTTTTTAATTAAATATATTAAATACTTAGGTTAAAATATGTATTATTAAATATTAATAATATAACCTAAGTCATGTTAATTAATTAATTATATCCATGGTTTTTAAAATAATTAACTAATTATAAGTCTTAATAATATAAATACTTAGGTTAAAATAATTTCATGATTATTAATAATTAATTAACCTAAGTCATGTTATTAAATTAATTACATCTTTATTAATTTAATTTTAACCTAAGTTCATAACATAAAAAAACTAACATAAACCATGAACCGGATCTAAGCTTAAAAACATGAACCGGACATGAATCGACACCGTACCCCGAACCAAATCGGGGTACCCCCTTGCTGCCGTGGGACCCACACGCACCAACCAAGACCATATGGTCTTGGTGGTGTCGGCTAAGCAAACTGAAACCCCCTTGGGGTTGGTTGCAACCTGCGACCCAAAACAAAATACCCCTTAATCGACCCTTTGATCTAATTAATCATCAAAACATGTTAGATCTATGTTTAAATAATGTGTTTTTATTAAAAACATCACATGTTCATAATTAATAAAAAGATTAATTTAAAAGAAAAGGTTTAAAAAGGTTTTACCGTATTCGTGGATCAAGGGAATGAAGAACAAACACGAACAAACAACAAAACTTCAAGATCCAAGATCAAGGAATCACCTTGTATGGTGATTCAAGGGTGGCGGCACAAAGAGAGGAGAAAGAGAGGGTTTAGGTTTTTCTTGAAATCTTCTGTAAAGTGATTTTGAGTAGTAAAATTAATTAACCCTCCTTTTAGTAAAAATTGGTAATGGGCTTGGCCCATTACCCTTGTTTTGGTCGCGGGTAGGGACCCCCCCATGGGGTTCCCATACCTCTTTTCGTGTCTCATTATTTAGTTAGTCGTTTGTGTTTAATTATGTTCGTGTTTTAAATGTTCTCGTTACGTAAATACCATAATCTAATATATTTAATTACGCTCGTATTAAATATATATACGTAATTAATAATAGCTCGTGTTTTAATTACGCTCATGATTTCATGATCGCATGTTCGTGATTAATTATTGCTAAATAATTATTACGTGATCGTTCATATAAAATACTTATCGTGTTCTAACACGTACGCAATACGCAAACTCCTAACACGTAATCGTAATCATGCTATATTAGGAAAGTTTTTAACTAGTACGTACGATCCTACGGGTACTATGCATGGTAAAAGCATGCGGGTTTTACAACTCTTCCCCCTAAAAAGAATAATTCGTCCCCGAATTATAGATAAAGTAAACAGGAAAAGAAGAACATACCCGAATTCAAAATATGAAATGAAGGTAAGAAGCCCGGATAGACTCCTCCGTTTCCCAAGTGGCTTCCCGCTCGGTATGATCCCTCCATAGAATTTTGACGAATGGAATCGTCTTCTTTCTCATGGCTCGTTCTTGTCTGTCAAGAACTCGCTCGGGTTCTTCTATAAAAGTGAGATCTTCACGTATCTGTTCCAGTGGATACTGAACCATGTGAAGGGGTTGATATTGGTACCCTCTGAGTAAGGACACATGAAACACATTGTGCACATGCGAAAGCTGCGGAGGTAACGCCAATCGGTAAGATACTTCACCGACTCGTTCAATGATATCAAACGGTCCGATGAAACGAGGACTGAGCTTCCCTTTTATCCCGAAGCGTCTGACACCACGTGCCGGCGAAACCTTAAGGAAGACGTGATCTCCTACGTTAAAGTGTAAATCCCTACGATGCTTATCGGCGTAACTCTTCTGACGTGACCGTGCCTCCTGAATTTTCTGCCTAGCTACTGCGATCTTCTCATTTGTCATCTCTATGATTTCTGGTCCTTCGAGTGTTCGCTCGCCAACCTGATCCCAGCAGATTGGGGCGTGACACTTTCTGCCATACAACATCTCAAATGGAGCACACTTGATGCTTGCGTGCCAACTGTTGTTGTATGCAAACTCCACCAAACAGATGTATTCGTCCCAATCACCCGTCTATTCCAACGCACATGACCTCAACATATCCTCCAATGTCTGAATGGTTCGTTCCGGCTGTCCGTCCGTTTGAGGATGAAAAGCCGTGCTAAGCTTAAGTTGTGTACCCCAAGCTTTCTGCAGACTTTTCCAAAAGCGCGAAGTGAATCGAGGATCTCTGTCTGAGACGATGCTGGATGGTGCACCGTGGAGTCTCATGATCTCTCGTCTATACGTATCTACGAGTTTACTTACTGGATCTTCCTTGCGGATCGGTAAGAAATGAGCTGATTTGGTAAGTCGATCAACGATAACCCAAATTGCATCGTGCTTCCTTTTGGTAGGTGGAAGACCGGTGACAAAATCCATGGTGATTTTATCCCACTTCCACTCTGGAATGTCTAACGGTTGAAGGAGACCGCCAGATCGCTGATGCTCGATCTTAACCTGCTGGCAGGTAAGACATTTGGAGACGTAAGTGGCCACATCCTGTTTCATACCACTCCACCAAAAGTACTGCTTGATGTCATGGTACATTTTAGTTGAACCAGGATGTATCGAGAATGGGGAGCTATGAGCTTCAGCTAACAAAGCTTCTCGGAGTTCTTGGTCATCAGGAACACAAAGTCTAGTGCCCTGCCATACGATACCATCTGCATCTACTCTGAATTACTTCTGCTTCTCCAAATTCTGTACTATCGCCCAGATTTCTCCGTCATCCTTCTGAGCTTCCTTGATCTTAGATAGCAACTCGGGTTCTACTCTAAGATTAGCCCAATAACCGTGCTGTCCACGTAGCGTGTACTTGATGTCTAGTCGCTCCAAGTCTCTTATGAATCCTCTTCGATTCTAATGTCGTTGATCATTCCGGACGTCCTGCTAAGGGCATCTGCTAGTACATTTGCCTTTCCGGGATGATACTGTAGATTAATGTCATAATCCTTCAACAGCTCTAACCATCTACTCTGCCTCATGTTCAATTCACGCTGAGTGGAGACATACTTCAAGCTCTTGTGGTCCGTGAAAATGTCACATGATTCTCCATATAAGTAGTGTCTCCATATCTTCAGTGCAAACATGACTGCAGCAAGTTGCAGATCGTGCGTGGGGTAATTCTCTTCATAAGGCTTAAGCTGCCGTGAAGCGTACGCGATCACTTTCCCATGTTGCATGAGAAAAAAGCCAAGTCCCTTCCCCAATGCATCCCTGTAGATTTGAAATCCACCCGTACCAGATGATAGAGTAAGAATAGGTGCAGATACTAGCTTCCGCTTCAGGTCTTCAAATCTCTTCTCTCGATCTTCAGTCCAGACGAATTTCTCCCCTTTCCGCATCAGTTTGGTCAATGGTAATGCTTGGCGGGAAAAGTTCTCCACGAACCTACGGTAATAGCCAGCTAAGCCTAAGAAACTGCGGACTTCCGTCGTCGATGTCGGCCTCGGCCACTTAGTAATGGCCTCAACCTTCGCTGGATCCATAGTGATTCCTTCTGCTGATACAATGTGACCTAAGAATGCCACCTTGTCTAACCAGAACTCACACTTGGAGAATTTAGCATACAACTGCTTCTGGCAAAGAATCTGTAGTACTGTACGAAGATGGTCTTCGTGTTCCTCCTTGGACTTTGAGAAAATAGGATGTCATCGATGAAAACAATGACAAATTTGTCCAGAAATTCATGGAAGATTCTGTTCATCAGATCCATGAACACTGCTGGAGCATTACTCAGGCCAAATGGCATAACTACAAACTCGTAGTGGCCATAACAGGTACGAAAAGCAGTCTTAGCAATGTCCTGCTCCTTGACCCGTAGCTGGTGATAGCCCGACCTAAGATCGATCTTGGAGAAGTGTTTGCCCCCTTGGAGTTGGTCAAACAGATCGTCAATGCGTGGCAGTGGATACCTATTCCGAATGGTAATCTTCTTGAGCTCGTGATAGTCTATGCAAAGACGCATACTACCATCCTTCTTCTTAACAAACAAGACCGGTGCGCCCCATGGAGATGCGCTCGGTCGAATGAAACCTCGTTCCAGAAGTTCTTGCAGTTGACCCTTCAGCTCCTTCAGCTCTATGGGAGCCATGCGATAAGGAGCCTTGGAGATTGGTTCAGCTCCTAGAACCAGCTCGATACTGAATTCCACTTCTCGTGCAGGTGGTATGCCCGGAAGTTCTGCTGGAAACACGTCTTGGAATTCCGACACTATTGGTTGATCCTGAATCGATGGAGATTCAGCCTCCATGTCGTGAACCGTAGCTAGATAACCCTTGCAGCCATGTGACAGTAGTGCACGCGCTTGCAGGGTGGATATGACTTGTACAGACCGTCCGGGTATGAACCCATTATGAATGTACTCTGGTGCATTGACATCACCGAAGATAACTCGATATGAATGACAGTCTATTGTAGCATGATACTTGGATAGCCAATCCATGCCCAAAATCATTTCGAAGTCATTGATGTCCAGCGGAAGTGCGTCGACGGGTCGAACCTTATCATCAAATTCTAAGGGAAGACTCTTGTATACATGGGTGATTAATACAGAGTCCCTCAAAGGCGTGGAAATAGTAAGCCTATTTTCTAGTGGCAAGGGAGGCATCCTAATGTTCTTAGCATAAGCAGTAGAAATAACCGGGTGAGTAGCACCCGTATCGAAAAGAACACATGCAACGCGACCATACATATACAAGATTCCAGTGATGGTACCTGTAGACTTGTTGGCCTGGTCTTGAGATGTCATGTAGACACGCCCGACAGTAGGAGGCGGCTTGGTATCAGCATGTCCCGATGTACCCTCCATCTCGCCCTTACGGCAATCCTTCATAATATGGCCATGAAGACCACACTTGAAGCACGCATCAGTATTACGGCGACATGGTCCTGGGTGCCTACGGTGGCAAGTAGAGCAAAGAGGATGAGTGTATCCTCCAGCAGGTGCTCTGGCTGGCTGAGGACCTGATAAAATATTTTTCATGAGACATAATAGTTGGGTACAAAGGACAAAGCGGATAATCGTAAGATTGAATACCAGTGATAGCTGGGCGGCTAGGCTGCGAACCTCTCTGGTTCTGGTCCCTACCGTTTCCATGGTTCCTGGTAGAAGTTTGCTAAAGTGTCAGAATATGAGTTATAACATAAAACATAAGGAATTTCGTAAGTATTAGGACCTGCTGTTGTTGGATTGCCCGGCGTTGTTACGGTAATTGTCATTACCCCCACGCCTATCCATAGCAGAACGGTCGTTAGTCTGACCGTTTCCCTTGGGCTGATGAGGCTGCTGCTGAGTAGCCGGCTGAGACCGGTCCCCAGTTTTCTGCCTGGAAGATATAGTTAAAGAGATGAATAATTGACATATGGAAAGTATAAGGATTGGTTACCGCTTGAATACGAAGGTTTACCTCTTGTCGGGTCTTTCAGCTTCCCCGAACTCATCCCTCTCCTGCAGCATCTCCAGTTTCCGTGCTGCATCGGCCACTTGTGCTACAGTATTGAACGTAGCACACACCAGATTGTTTGCGACCGATGTGCAAAGAGCCCATCTGAAGTGATGTGCCTGCTCTTCAGGAGTACCTGCTTTCGCACAAAGGAAACCAGCCAAGCGAAGAAAGCGCTGCATAAACTCGTTGCTATTCTCCCCAGCTCTCTAACGGATCCCATGGTACTCTCTCTTGAGCTTGTCCTGCTCAGCCTTTAGAAAGAACTGCTCCATCACCCTGTCCTTGAACTGAGCCCAAGTCAAACCAGCAACCCACTCATCACCACCTTCATATTGCATCAAAGCTAACCACCAGTTGAGTACATCGCCTTCGAACCGATAGCATGCCAACCTCGCCTTGTATGCGGGGTCACAACCCATAGCGTTGAAAATCTTCTTGATGTGAGCCAACCAGCTTTCAGCATCGCTGGGGCTATCTGTCTTCTCAAAAGCTCGAGGGCGGAGCTTGTTGAATCTCTCCAGCCATACTGCTAATGTCACTGGAGGAGGAGGAGGAGGTGGCTGATTGTGCTGCTGATTGTTGGCAGCTTGAACTTTAGCCCGGATGTCATTCCTCAGTTGAGGAAGCAAGGCTTGCATGGCAGCCTGAATTGTAGCGTTGAGCTGCTCCTGTTCGCGTGTGAGAACCATCTGACAGTATAACATAAAACATATGATTAAACAGATCAAAACATAAAATATAAATATATATGTGAAAAAAATTTTATATTAAAAAAAATTTCACGAGAAAAATTTTATGCAAGAAAATTTTGTGTATGAATGCATGATGCAGTTATGAAAACTTTTGTATGCTCGAGAGTGAACGCCTCTGGTCAGTTCACCCAAAACAAAAGACATAGCGAGGGGACGCCTATGGGTCGGTCCCAAATCTAAAAGTTTCGTTAAAACACATGCGACTAAATAGGGCCAGTCCTGTACCAACCATTACTTAGTCAAAAACCCTGTAACAATGACATGTATATGTATGCTTAAAAATGATGAATGCATGAAAACAACTGTCAGTTCTAGGAAGACCGTAGTGACTACCCACTAATCACAGGTCATATTTGAGAGCCTACAGGTCGAAGCCTTGGCTTTGATACCATAATTGTAACACCCCAATTTGGAAATGGAAATATCACAGGAATTATGGCGTGTCATCAAAGCATACAAGGAAAAATGTCTAAACATTACTTGACCATAAAAGGAAAATACCGGAATCAAACATCGGTAGTCCAAAAGTAAAGCTCATCACACACAAACATAGTATAGTAAAGGAAAAGGACTAAACAATGTCCAAAGCATAAGTATCATAAAGAAAGGAAATGCATAATGTAAAGAAGGCTAGACAGCTTCCAGTCCATATGCACGTACTCTTAATGTCTACGAGCGTCCCTGAGTACCTGCCGTTTTGGGAACATAGAAAAGGAAAACGGCTGAGCAATACGCTCAGTGCACGGATGTACAATAAAGCATGAATAGGATAAGCATATAACATAATAACAGCGGAAGAAAACTAAGTCCCGAGTAACCTGGTTAAGTCTTAATAAAACTGGTTTTATAGTTTGAAAGTCTTATGTTTATCTTATAAAACTGTTTGTCATATTTTACCAGTAGCCAATATAGGTCATGAAAAATCCACCGTGCATGAATAATTGGAGGGGTGACCTCATCATGCAAATTAGAGGGGCTGCCTCTAATTTAATATACTGGTTTTTGGGTATGAGGGATCAGCTCCTTGTGAAGGATGCAAGGCACACACCACATTCACCATGTAATCCTGAATAAAAACGTGTAACTAGGATGCACCCATACGCCCCACATGATAAATATAAATAAATGGCCAAAAGCTGAAGGGACGCCACGAGTAATTACTCCGCCGTGGTGAAGTCATAACATCAGTGCCTCTAATGTTATGGTTATGGTACCTCCATAACTAGGTGAAACTGGTCATGCATGTATATGGCTATAGGTAATCATATTTAAACATAAGCAATCAAACTCATACTTATACTACAGGAAAACAGTTGGCTACATACGGGGAAATCCTAATAGGGAAAGAATATCCATACTGAAAGGACGGGAATCCGTACCTTATGTCCAGTGAACGAGAACGATGAACTGCGAGAATCCTACTTCCGAAACACTAGTGCTACATAAATACGTACATGAAATAAGTATCTGCTTACTAAATACATAGCTGGTTTTACGTCATGTCTTAGCTTATTTTATAAGTTCTTATTATGTTTTACTGTTTAACGCCCTAAACTGTGTTAAATCTTATATTCTGCTTAATCTGATTAAGTATTTCTGGTATTTCATGTGTTATTATACTTATTGTGTAATAATAAGTAACTTTCCAAAAATAGCAGGTTTCCTAAAATAGAAAGTTTCCAAAATAGAAAGTTTCCAAAAATAGAAAGTTTCCAAAAATAGAAAGTTTCCAAAAATAGATTTACTGCTTAAAATAGATAAGTTTCTAAAAATAGAAAGTTTCCATAAATAGATTAGCTGCCTTAATTAAATAAGTTTCCATAAATAGATTAGCTGCCTTAAATAAATAAGTTTCTAAAAATAGCTGGTTTCCATAAATAAATTAGCTGCCTTATTTAATTAAGTTTCTAAAAATAGAAACTTTCCATAATTAGAAATAAGCTGGTTAAATAAGCTAAGTAAATAAGCCTAAATGTTTCCATGATTATTTTCTAAGTCATATGATATATTGTATAGTTTAATAATTATTACATGTAATTTAATTAAACTATAGGTTATAATATTTAATTAAAGTATAACATGTTTTTAATTAAATATTAAATACTTAGGTTAAAATATGTATTATTAAATATTAATAATATAACCTAAGTCATGTTAATTAATTAATTATATCCATGGTTTTTAAAATAATTAACTAATTATAAGTCTTAATAATATAAATACTTAGGTTAAATAATTTCATGATTATTAATAATTAATTAACCTAAGTCATGTTATTAAATTAATTACATCTTTATTAATTTAATTTTAACCTAAGTTCATAACATAAAAAAACTAACATATACCATGAACCGGATCTATGCTTAAAAACATGAACCGGACATGAATCGACACCGTACGCCGAACCAAATCGGGGTACCCCCTTGCTGCCGTGGGACCCACACGCACCAACCAAGACCATATGGTCTTGGTGGTGTCGGCTAAGCAAACCGAAACCCCCTAGGGGTCGGTTGCAGCCTGCGGCCCAAAACAAAACACCCCTTAATCGACCCTTTGATCTAATTAATCATCAAAACATGTTAGATCTATGTTGAATTAATGTGTTTTTATTAAAAACATCACATGTTCATAATTAATAAAAAGATTAATTTAAAAGAAAAGGTTTAAAAAGGTTTTACCGTATTCGTGGATCAAGGGAATGAAGAACAAACACGAACAAACAACAAAACTTCAAGATCCAAGATCAAGGAATCACCTTGTATGGTGATTCAAGGGTGGCGGCACAAAGAGAGGAGCAAGAGAGGGTTTAGGTTTTTCTTGAAATCTTCTGTAAAGTGATTTTGAGTAGTAAAATTAATTAACCCTCCTTTTAGTAAAAATTGGTAATGGGCTTGGCCCATTACCCTTGTTTTGGCCGCGGGTAGGGACCCCCCCCCCCCCATGGGGTTCCCGTACCTCTTTTCGTGTCTCGTTATTTAGTTAGTCGTTCGTGTTTAATTATGTTCGTGTTTTAAATGTTCTCGTTACGTAAATACCATAATCTAATATATTTAATTACGCTCGTATTAAACATATATACGTAATTAATAATAGCTCGTGTTTTAATTACGCTCGTGATTTCGTGATCGCATGTTCGTGATTAATTATTACTAAATAATTATTACGTGATCGTTCATATAAAATACTTATCGTGTTCTAACACGTACGTAATACGTAAACTCCTAACACGTAATCGTAATCATGCTATATTAGGAAAGTTTTTAACTAGTACGTACGATCCTACGGGTACTATGCATGGTAAAAGCATGCGGGTTTTACACTAATATAGGAAAAGAATGTCCTTGTTGAAGGACGGAATATCTGTACCTAGTGTCAAGTAGTGAAGTGAGAATGAAAGCTGAAGGATCTACTCCGACTTCACGGAACTACATGAATAAAGGACGTGAATGAGTTGTCTGATTACTGTATATTAAACTGGTTTCTTAGTGTTCTAACTTGTTTTACATGTTCTTGTCTTCTTTTACTGTTTTGTAATTCTGACTGTTTCATGTATTTCTGATTAGTGTATCTCATGTATTCTTGTATTATTATACTTGTTGTATCATAATAAGAAACTTTCTAAAAATAGCAGGTTTCCATAAATACTAATTTTCCAAAAATATAAAGTTTCCAAAATAGTAAGTTTCCAAAAAATAATTATAAGCTTGATTAATAAGTCCAAAATATAAGCTAGAGCTTAAATAAGCATAATTTATAAGTCATGGTGTCATAATAGTAAAGTTTACAAAATAAATACTTAGGCTAAAATGATGATTATTAATTAATAATATAATTCATGGTTTTAATAAGAAGTATTAATTAATAACATGACATGATTTATTTTAATAAAACTTTACCTTATATAAATTATTAAATTAAAGCATGATATTAATTTAATTATGTCATAATAAAATACTTAGGCTAAAATTCATGATTAATTGTATTAATTAATAATAACCTAAGTCTCATGAATAATTTAAATTTAATAACATGTAATTAAGATAATTAAATTTGATAAAATGGTTTAGCCAAAATGATCCTTGTGTACCGAGTCCTTAACCCAAGCCTACGGAGACCCCGTGTCTCGGTCGCACTTAACAAATCAAATACAACACTAAACCAAACCCCACAGCCTGATTAACGACGTGAATTTTTGTCGCTATTATGTCGCGAATCTGCCGATGGGAAATTTGTGACAGAAATTCTGTCACAGAATCTGTCGCAAATATGGAAAAAAAACCAAACGAACCACTGTTGTGTGTTGGTGCACCCCTCCTGCTCGGCCTGAATACCCACCGAGAGCCCCATGTATCTCGGGTTTCCATTATTTACATCCAAACACCCCTGTAACACAAACAAACACCCCCTTATGGTCTTTGTGTTGCTGCCGCCTACACCAAAACCACCACCGCACCCCTAGTGGGTTGCGGCTGGTCCAAAACCACCATACCGAGACCCTAGAGGTCTCGGTTCTCATGAAACCCAACCAAAACACAGCCACCTCTTGATTTATACGTGCTTAATATTACGAGATCATGTGTTCTTTGATTTAAAATGAATAATCAAGATTAAAGAAATTAAATGAAATATTTAGATTAAAGGATACCGATTCGTGTAAGGACTAAAGGTTTGATGCACATACACAAGACCCAAATATTTTAATAGATCAAACTCGATCTTCTTTCTTGTTTTATGTGTAGCAGCCGGCGACCAAGGAAGGAGGTGAGGCTAGGGTTTATTTTGTTTTTGTTAAAAATGTAAAATGAGTAATAAAGAAATCCTGGTGGTTTTAGTTTGTGTTGGAAATACGTTTTTACGTATTTAGAAAGGATCGGTCACTCCAACGATATATTCAAGTATTGGGCTTGTGATCAAATATGTAAACATATAGCCCACCAAAGCCCACATGTAGGGTGGCTATATAAACCCCCTCCTAGCATGTTAGGAGGGGTTGAGCACTTAATCATAATTCTCATTCCATCTTTCTTCCATTCTCTCCTTTCTCTCTCTACCTTTCCCTCTCTAGTTCTTCCTTTTCATCCATCTCATTAGATAAATCAAACACATCTATAATCCTAAGAAAAGATGATTCTACAATTGGTATCAGAGCTTTGGTTGTGTAGGATATGTAAATCTTGCTTATGTTTTAGAGAGAGAAAGAGATAGAGAGATGGTGAGAACACACACACTTAGAGAGAGAAAGTGAAAGAAAAACACTTTTCAACTATGTGTAAAATGAAGAACCACACTCACCCTCTCCATCTAAGGAGAGGGTTTATATAGCAAGCCGATAAGATGGGCTTGGGCTTGCTTTTGGGCCGTCCATACATAACATGGACTAGGCCTTTCCTTGTTTGATATATTAAAAGATATCTAGACTACGAGCTACTACTTAATATATTGTCGGAGTGACCGAATCTTCCTAAATACGTAAAAACGTATTTCCAAAAATCTCCCCCTAAGGGAGGTCACTCCAAACAAGGGTGTTACCCTGGTTACAATAATAGAATAAACCTAGCATACTATGCTTGTCTTGAGCTCGTAGTCTTCCTCTTTGTTTTGTTTTTCTTTTCTGGTGAACATGCTGATGTGATCTTTGATATCAATCTTGAGCATTAATCTCTTGCCTTGATCTCGTGCATCCATCACTTGTGATCTTCGCCTCTTCGTGACCTCACGTCCCACATACTTATACCTTAGTAATTCTTGAAAGCTTCACAGTTCGATACAGCAGAAGACTTAACTTTAGGCTATCTTGAATTAGATGAGGTATTAAGTGAATAAAGTATAAGCATGCGGGGACGACTTCTTCTCGGATTCCGCAATGCCACCGTCTTCAAATGCCGCAACATAAGTAGACACGAACGAAATGGCTTTGAACATTTCATTCTAATTCGGTAGCATTTTACCTCCGGTCGGTGAAGACCGTTGGACGATATAAAATATCGTACTTGTGGCAGGTAGATTTAATTAAAAATCTCCTTGACAAGATTTCGCGGGTAAACCCGTTCTCTTTACTCGACCGTCCAAAGCTGACTGTGAACGTAAAGAGTGAATCATTTGGATAAAATTATCCGCATGATTGAAGCCGTCAATTCTGATTCCTGGAACAAGTTTGATTCATTAAATAATCGCACCATCGTTGCTTTCCAGTTGTCACGAGCTTGATTCATATTGAATCTTGCAAGTTACCTACCAAGTGCTGTTTGAGGTTAACACTAGAAGGATTTCCACTCGTCACTGTGAACACTAAGGTGTCACTCTGAGTGTTTTGGCAAGATCACTAAGATATTGCGTAGAGGCCTGGAACGTGTTAAGTTCAGTTAAGAATTAAACCACTGTTGCTTTCCAGTTATCACAAGTTTGATTCATAAATAATTGCACAAGTCACCTACCATGAGCTTTTTGATATTCGCTCAAGAAGGATTTCCATCTTCATTGTAAATACTTTCGTATTACTCGGATGTTCAGGCAAGATCATGAAGATTTTGCGTAGGACTCTTAAAATCTTTCTTACTTTTCACAGTATGTGAAGAAGCAAGGAAATATGAAAGTGTGTCCTAATGAGATATTTGATGATCTCAAATGGCTCTAGACTCGATCGTGCATTTTGGATTTTAGTGATCGGAGGCTGGAGAGGAGTGCCACCTTTTCAATACCAATTTATTCGAAGTGAATAAATCAATAGATAATGTGTTGTCTCCGTGTGATTAAAACAAATATCTTTTAAGAGATATCTGAGTTAGCTGGGATGGGTTGTGCAATGCATCACTGGGTCCATGATGTCTGTCTTCAATATCGAGAATCATTAAAAGGATCTCAATAGCATATGTGTTGACCCGGTTTCTGCCTAAAGTTGTAAGGAGGGCTTCTTTCTTTACACCCTTTATCTTTACAATTCTTTTTCATTCTTCAACCCCTTCACTGCTTACCAATACGTCATAACTAGCACCTTGTTGTGATTGTTCCAGTGCTAACTTAAGTACTTGGTCGGCATTCAGCTACGTTCACAATCTTTCTCCAATTTTCCTAAGGACTACTATTTCTAGCTATGGAATGTCCTTGGGAAGATTCCTCCAGTTCTGGAAGAATCATAGGACTTAACCTATCCTACCATCCTTATGTCACCACAATCTTCATCGTCGTGAAATAAATGCGTTTTGGGTAAGTATATGTCACCATGAAAATCCATTTTGATATGCAAATACATTTTGCTCCCCCTTAACATATGTCACGATATTCGAAAACATTTCGCACATGTCGGGATGAGCCAGCACATTAATTCAAACCATTTGTGATAATATCCCATATTAAATCACATTTTCTCCCCCATATTAAAAATATTAACCCAATCGATGTTTTTAATATCAATTGATTTAATGAAGTTTTAACAAAGGTTTTGGGAAGAAAAATGCAAGTCCATTTTATCTTCATGATATCAAACGTATGAGATATGATACCGATTTGTAACATGATCACATATTCACCATTTTAGAAAAGAATTGACAAGGTTGGACCTGATAGATGAGAACATCATATGATAAGATCAAATGGTTCTTGTCAGCATATGTTGGTCACCTCGTCACGTCTGAGGTCATCTCTTGACACCACGTGTACGATTGGTATGGTTGTCTTGACACCAATTAGTGAGCTTGGCACGTTCGGCATCGAAGATTCTGAATACTTGACAATTGCTCCCCCTCAATTATTGACCCGTGTTCTATTGAAAGAGCTGTAGTCATCGGTTGAGTAGTCGCATCGTCGAGTATGTAGATACCAATTGTAGATTGCTATGGTTGTAGATTTGATAGCTTCATAAAAACAAGACTTCTCTTGTTTTAACAAATAAATGCACTGACACGTACATAGATTTGTGTTAGAACAAGTTATAAAGTAAACTTGATCCCTTACAAGGTTTTAAAGTAAACCTTGCCCGAGAAAATTAATTCCTGTTGTGAGCCAAAGCTTTCATAAGAAATACTTGACTTTAATGTGAAAACCGGGTTGCAGTCTGAAATAACTACAAGCCATAAGGGCATGTTTTATGAAATATTTACAACTTTTGTACGAACTCTATTTATGGCGCCGTGTCAATATTAATCGACATTTCTAAGGCCGTAAATATTATCGTACCAAAAGACATGCCTTTGAAAATTAAAGTAAAAATATTTTTGGATTTTTCTAGATTTTTCAATTTTTATGGTTTTTATATGGTTTTATATTTTTGTATTTTGCTTTTTTGGATAAAAAATATAAACAATATATACAAACGATCACCAAGGATACAGATAATAGTTTACCACCACTATTCTTTCGCTTCATCTGCTAGTTCCTTAAGAGTCTCAGGTGAGAAGGTTCTCATTCCTAGCTTGTCGGCCAAAAATTCAATTCGAGCGCGATCTAAAGCCTTCGTGAAAATATCCGCCAGTTGATACGGGCAACAGGTGCAAAGGATTCCATAAAGTCGATGCCCAATAAATGCTTGTATCCACGAGCTACTAGACGAGCTTTGTTCTTCAATATTCCGCCTAACTCATCGAGTTTCACCTTGTAAACCCATTTCAAAGTGAGTAATTGCACTTGATCGGGGCATGGGACAAGTTCCCAAACTTCAAGACATATGAATTCGTTAAGTTCTTCTTGCATAGCTTCTATCCAACAGGATTGAGTAAAAGCTTGTTGCCATTTCTTAGGTTCAACTTCAGTGAGAAAAACATCAAAATGACAAAACATTGCATTTTCTTGTAGTTGACTTCGTGTTGATACCAAACGATTAGGGTCACCAATAATAGAATCTATAGGATGATCCTTTGTCCACTTGCTGTCATGTTCACAAATCCGTGGATTGGAGTAAACTGTAGAAGGAGCTTCCTCTGAGGTGGACGACCCGACTTGATTAGGTTCGGGAATAGGTACACCAAAGAATGGAAGTTCACGCATTTGAGCGAATTCCAAATCATGATCATCATCATCATCTTCTTCATCATCAATAGGCATGACATGGGTAGTTGAAACAGGTGTTGGTTGAGAATTACTCGTTGATGGTATATCTTGACCAATTGTAGGTGCAGACGTATCTGATTGTGCTTCGGTTGCTAGAGCGACAACTTCGGTTACCGGAGCTATTACCTCAGGTTCTGGAGCAACAATACTTGGAGGAGTAAAGAATTCATCAAAGAACGGTTGAAAAAATGTATCCCATTCAGTCCTAGAAGGTGGTGTAAATGATGATGAAGTAGGGTTGTTTGGGACAAGACCAGAACTAATATTACTGGGTCCCATTTCATGAAGTGCGGGTTCAGAGCTGCTTTGCTCAGAAGCCATTGCTGTCAGCTCATAAAAATCAACATTCATAGTTTCCAGGATCTTGCGAGAGTTACGGTTGTAGATTCAGTATGCCTTCTTTGCGGGGGCGTAACCAATGAAAATACCAATATCAGCCTTTGGTTGAAGTTTTCCCAAATTGTCACCATCATTATTTGGATAGCAAAGAGAACAAAATACATGAAGATATGATAAATCTGGTACTTTTCCATGTAGAAGCTCATAAGGTGTTTTACCATGGCGTTTACGAATTAGTGACCGGTTTTGAGTGTACACTGCTGTAGATACTGCTTCTGCCCATAAAAACAATGGAGCCTTTGCGTAAATTAACATCGTTCGAGCAGCTTCCATAAGTGTGCGATTTCGCCTTTCAACGACACCATTTTGTTGTGGAGTGCGTGCAACGGATGTTTCATGAGATATGCCAACTTCTTCATAATAATCACGCAAGATTTGATTCACAAATTCGGTTCCATTATCTGTACGAATGCGTCGGACAGTAGTGTTGAGACGCACTTGAATCATCTTGAGAAATCCGATGATGAATTTAGGTGCCTCATTTTTTGTTGTAAGAAATTTCACCCATGTAAACCGAGAGTAATCATCGACAATTACGAGGATGTACTTTTTGCCACTAAGACTTTCAACACGCATTGGCCCACAAAGATCCATATGTAACAGATAAAGTTTCTCTTGGTTGGTGTCTTCCGTCTTGGGTTTGTATGATTTCTTAGTGCTTTTCCTCATTGTACACGCGGAAAACAAATGATCCTTGTGAAATGAAAGTTTAGGAAGACCACGAACAAGTTCGTTTTTCGCCAAATGATTAATAGCGTCAAAGTTAAGATGAGATAACTGTCGATGCCATAACCATGACTTAGTCTTTGATGCTTTGGAGAGAAGACATACAGGAGAAGCGGCCATCATATCTTGTAGAGAGAAAGTATACAAATTATTCCCTCGAGTAGCTTTCAATAAATCAACCCCTTCCAAATTACGAATGAAGCAGGTATGCTCTCGAAAAGCAACTTCTAGGTTTGCATCACAAAATTGTCCCACAGAAAATAAGTTGTGACCGAGACCTTCCACATAATACACTCTTGAAATTATAACATTCCCAATATGATATTCACCATAACCCATTATCTTTGCAATATGATCATTACCAAATTGAACCGTACCAAGAAACTTGCTGACAAAATTTCTGAGCTGAGAGCGATCTCCGGTCATATGCTTGGAGCAACCAGAGTCCAAATACCAGAGAACAATTTGGACCACCTGTTTTCAACAACAACAGTAGACAATGCATTGGAAACTATTGGTTCCAGAGTGTTAGCAGATACAGATAAAATATTATCAGAATTGCTAACAGGTTTGTGACCCTTAGATTTCTTGCGTTTTCTAATGTGAGTTTTAGCACTAACAGGTTTTACTGTTCCAACTTTCTTAGGTTTTGGATTATTCGCGGGCACTACAGTGGGAGTAGACCTATTTAAAGGGCACTTGGTTCCTACAGTAGTGTCGGTGTTCCTAGTTAAAGGACACGCTTGTGTTGTGTAGCCTTGGTACTCCTAGTTAAAGGGCACGCTTTCTTCGCTGTAGTGGGAGTGATCCTAGTTAAAGGGTAAACATTTCCTACTATAGTGAAAGTTCTACCAGTGGGGTGCCACAACCAACCAACTTGGGTTAACACTTTCCTAGTCGGTTTCCATTCTAATCCATTTTTCCGGGCATACATCTCATTCACATGGTCAATAAGGCAAGAATCATGACAACTAGAAAACATACATTCATTGCAATTCCAACATTTCAAATTAGAATTCACACTAGGCTTAGAACACTGCATAACCGC
The DNA here is from genome assembly GCA_025667525.1 of Glebionis coronaria. Classification (NCBI taxonomy): domain Eukaryota; kingdom Viridiplantae; phylum Streptophyta; class Magnoliopsida; order Asterales; family Asteraceae; genus Glebionis; species Glebionis coronaria. Next base: position 500,643,678 of record CM046877.1, read on the forward strand.
AGAGCCTTTAGGTTTAGCTACATGATTCTTTTTATTCAAAACAGAAATAACATTCCTAGGATGGGCTTCTACTTTGTTCTTCACTTGACTACTAGATGGGGGCAAGATCCTATCATTCTTCTTGTTTCTTTTAAGCTTAGATCTTTGAGCCTTAGTAGTGGTGCTTACTCCTGTAGAAGGCAACACGGGAATATTAGAAGCTGGTTTTGATTCCGCCTTATCTTTAGTGACCAAAGTTTGAGATGGTTTAGTCCTAGGGCCCTTATTAAATGGTGTGACTGCTATAAGGTTCCTTTTGATTGCACTAGAGGACGATGCTGAGACAGTGGCTGTGTTATCCACAACATTCTTACCTTTTAAAGTACGAAGTGTTTCTTTTAACTCAGCCAAGAACAAATTTTTATCACAAATTTGTTCCCTCAAATCAGATATTTCCACCGACTTTTGATTCAATTGTTCAATCAATGATTGATTCTGTGCAGTGGTATTAGCACATGCGGGCTTTACTGAATCGAAGAGTTGTGTATTTTTCTGTTGTAAGTTATCAACTTTGGACAAAATCTTGGAAACTTGATTATCTAGATCAAGTTTTAAATTCTTAGCGGCCTCAAGTACGTTCACACAGTGAAGTTCCTTAGATTTCTCTATTTCTATCGGCAAAGATTTAACAACTTTGTCACTTGGCTGATGCTGTTTTGATTGTAAATTCAATCGAAAATTCTTTTCAAAGTTTGTATCATCGATATTTACACCTTCGAATGACGTTTCAAAGATTTCTTGAATAAATTTTTGCTTGCATTCAAGCGAAATACAATGTGTTTGAATCTCATCAAAATGTTTTGAAAGCGAAGAATATGAATCTTGAAGCTTTAAAAATTCAGCGTCAGATTCGTAACAAGTACTATCTACCACATTAGCCACATATTTAACATTATGCACAATAGAATCATTATCAAAACTTTTATTCACACAGACAGAAACTATATCACGAGACATCACTTGCTTCAGAAGCTGATCATTTTGGCGTGAAACCCATTCTATTTCAAGTAAACTGTTTTCATAAGCATCATCCATTTCATTGAAAACACGTCTAACTTCTTCTATTTTCAAAAGCAAATCTTGATCAAGATTACTAAGACAAGCCTTAACATTCTTTACAAACGGAACAATTTCATCTCGAAATGCAGCTCTAGTGTGCTCAAAGTTTCATTCACCTTCCGTTATGGCCGAAGCCGTCGTACGTTCCAAAATGACCTTGTCAAAATCGGCTAAGTGTTGGTGAACCGCATTTAAGTTAACGGAAGCCTTACTTACCGGTGGAATTAACTTCGTTAAATCCGTTTTGACAAGTGTAGGAGACGTACTAGGAGGGTTTTCATTTGACAAACTTTAGGGCACTAGAACTGTCAATTCAGCTAATTCCTTTTGTAAGCGAATGCGGGTCTTTTTAGACAATTGATCTTTGTTATATTGATCATAATCAATTGTATGGAATTTTGAAAGCATTTTAGAATGAGTTTCATCCGCAAGTGACTGTGTCTCCTTAGAACTACGAACAAAAGGTGCTTCTTTTGATTTGCCAATTAGGGTCATATCATAAAGACACGGAATATATTCCTGAGCTTGTTTTGCATAACCGGGATTAGGTGGTAAATCTTGAAGACGTTTAAGTTCGTGTTCTTTAAATGATTTAGTTAAAAGATGAACCTTTTCTGTGGAAGCGTATTGTTTTAAAAGCTGTTGTTCTTTAAATTTAAGAAGCTTGGTAGCATTAATTTCCGATTCAAACTTTTTAGACTCGAGAGTTTCGAAATCCATTTTAAGTTTCTGAAAATCATTGACAACCGACTCTTTTGCTTTTAATTCATTGGAAAGATTGCTTTTAATGATTCTATTTCTTTCAAGTGTTCAATCTTTTCAAAACGAAATTGGTCAAATTCAGAATACGTTATTTTCTCTGTTTGAGGGACCATTTCAAAAGTTTTGACTTTTTCTTTATGCAACGCAAGCTCAGCAATTAGGGTGGAATTGGTATCTACGGATTGTCTGAGGGCCATATGAATTTGATCAATAATATGTTTAGGTACCATGACCAAATCATGTTGAGCATAAGATTCCATACCCGTCGTAGCATTTGGTTGAGGTTCACTCAAATGTGTTGGATTGGATACCACATCATTTGAGTTACTAGTTCCCGAATGCTGTTCGAGGTTGTCATTTTCATGCCCAACTTGATGTTGGTTATCACCATTACCAAGATTGGTTGTGGTGGGTACCTCACTGACGACATCAGAACCGTAGTGAGAGAGATTAGCAACGAGAGCAACTTGGGCAGAGTGAATGTCATCACAATCCGAATCATATGCGTCAAGATCATCTGCTTGATAAGCTGCATTAGAGGTGGAAACGACTGCAATGCCTTCAGTATCTGCTGCCCCTAGGTCTGCAAGAAATGCTAACTCCTCTGAATCTAAAATCTTTCCCTTTGACTGAGCATCGACCAAATACATCTTCTCACGAAACCATGCATCATCCCTTCTCCTTTTCGGCTGAGTGCATTCCCTAGCCACATGACCTTGTCCTCGGCAATTGTAGCAAGTCACATCCTTTTTAGGACCAATAGGACTTCCATTTCCACTAGCTTGAGAATTCACAGCTTGATTGTTCATAGTCCTTGTAGGAGGTCCATATGAATTTTACCTTCCCTGAATAGGTTGCACTGTTACTTGACCATCTTGAACAGTAGCTTGTTGTCGAGGATTTGAAGAGGTGCGGAGCTGATTGTTTGTTGGTGGAAATCCTCTAGTTGCAACAAGTTTTGACAAGTAGGCGGTGAGATGGTTTAGTACATCAGCTGGCGTATCATTTGGAGTAAAGACCTGTGACAATCCGTCAATTTATGGTTGATATTTTATTCTCGAATATTATTTAAAAACATTATTTTAATGTTACAATATGAACTCACTTATTTTTGGGAAGAAATTTGGATTTACGTCTTGAAGTAGCATCGACTACGTCTAAACCGGAGGATTCAACGTTACGTGCTTACGTTTACATACACCGTCTTTGGTGACAGTCCGATATTTCAGAAAATAAATTTATCCGTGAATATTATTTTCGAATTTTAAATTTGTGTTGGTTCATAATCTCACAAATTTACGAGAAGAGATTTGGACTTACGATTTTAATTTAACGTCCTTTACGACTAAACCGGAAACCTTAGGATTACGAATTTACGTTTTCGAACTCCGTTTTTGATGAGACAATTTTTATTAGATTGGTTTTGTGTCGTTGATTCATAATTTATAAAAACGTTTTTCGTGAAACGACCCGAGGGCACGCAAATCGAGGAAACTAGAATCGAGGAATACCCGTAAATTAGTGAGGTGGGACAAAATACATTATCCCACCCCACTAATACACATGGGATGGCACAACATGACACCACATCAAAGATGTGGCATCATGTTAACTTGTAGCTTACAAGTGTAAGCACTAGCTTAACACTTAAGCTAGTTTCTTCCACTCATCCCACAAAAACAACTAGCTACTCATAACCACCATTTTCACTCATGCAAACCACTCTCATCCTCCCATTTCTCTCTCAAAAATTCGTCCTACTCTCACCCTAGATAACCCATTTGATCTTGATTTAACCATGAAATCATATGTTATTCACACATATGATGAAAACCCATTGAAGTTATGAAGATTGGAGGTGATCTTAACATGTAAAAAGGAGTTTTCAAGGGAGTTTGGGGCTGATTTCTCAAGGATTTTTCATGAAGAACAAGGGCTGATTTTTGGAGGAATCTACAAATACTTGGCGATCCTAGAAGTGGTGTTGATATCTCATAAGATTGGTTACCCAAAACCATGTCTTGTTCATCCAAAAGCTCATCATTTCATCATCATGGTGGTATAAAGATTGTTCTCCTCATCCTCTTGTTATTTTGATTATGTAATCATGTATTTTCTTTCCTATTGTATATGTATATGATGATTATATGATGATAAAAATATTGTGTAGGGATTTGGTGTTGATAATCATGGATAAAAAGATGAAAAACTATAAGTAAAAATGGGTAAATCTTGTTTAAATGATAGGCTGTATAAAAACAGTAAAGAACCATATGGTAAACTGATAAAATGATGAAGTAGAATGGATTTACAGTAAGCTATGGGTCTTGTACACATGTGAGAGTTGGCCATGCAATGGAATCAAAATAATGAGTGAGATATGATCAAAACAAGTTTAAGATACAAATCTGAGTTCACTGTTTTGGACGATTTTTAGAAAATATTTAGAAGATGATTCAACAGTAGATATATAAGAGTTAAATGTAGCACATATCATGTAGTTTATGTGATAAAAATTTGAGCTTCTATCTCCATATAGAACTCAAGATATGGCAGTTTTGGTGAAAGTGAAGATAAAAATCAGATTTTGGAAAATAAAGTATAATACTATTATATGAGCACTCAAAATTATATTGTATAAAATGTAAAGTTAAACCCCACTAACTCTTGGATTTTATTTATATAAATATGTACAATGATAAATAAGTGGACATTTTATAAAAATGGTAACTTGTTAAGTTTTATAAGCTATAAAACTATAAACATGATTTTTACGACTTTTTCGGCTAATACCGTAAAATTAACGTTTTTGTTAAATAAAACTTAGATGGTTGGAACCGTCTAATGAAAACTTTATAAAACTTATATACTGATATATAGACATGTATAACAAGTAAAAACCGATAAAACCCGAACTTTAGGGCATACGGACATTAACGAGCTAAGTAAACATATTGGACTAATACTTGGACTAATAATTGGACTAAATAAGATATAAACTTGTAAAAAGAACTTATTGGGCTTAACCCATTTAGGCCCAACATGGAAAGTATACATACTGATAAAATAAGTATAAAAAGGATTAAAATAAGTTAAGGAACTTATAATAAGTTTATTGGGCTTAAAACACGTAAATGGGTAAAACTAGTAAACTAGTATAAAAGTTATCGACATATAACACTAAAATGAGTAAACAAGAATATGTAAACCCACTTGATCATCATATATATAAAATCATCATATGTATACATAATTGTTATTTTTATAAAGTCATTGGACATGAGTCTAAGACGAGTATTATTTGTCTAGGTTTCTGTGATTGAAGCACGTACCGTACGTCCGAATTGCCGATAACCCGCCTTCCCACATCAACGTGAGTTCATAGCCTCGCAATCTTTTAAATGTTTTTATAAATGTTTTATAAACCCGCGAGGGAGATAACATGTTAGTTTTTATAAAATAGGACACCATTTGTCCCGATTGTTTGTTTATTGATTTTGGACCCAAATGATTGAATGACCCGATTGTATGACCTGATAAATGATTAAAGGACCCGATAAATGAAATAAAATGGATTATTAAAGTTAGGTTATGTCACTAAAAGTCCCATTAGCATGAATTGTGAACTACCGAGATTTGGTAGACGCTTATGCATTTAATAGTACTATTTGGGGACGATCACCCCAGTTCGCGCCTTGACGGTTGATCCCCGTCGTGCCACATTGATTGGTAAGCGAATTTATGTATGAGAAGATTTCCATAGCGTGACCTTTGTGACGACACGCTACTTTAGATGGGCAAATTGAGTATCGGGTTAGCTACCCGTTGTTGGTTTAGTAAGGTAACAATGTCATGCGGCTTATAATAATCCAAAACTAACGAAATACTACTAGACGCTCGGAATTACGATGTATTGCCTGACTAGCAATACAGGGTCATACTATTGATATTATGTTCGTGTTTTGGTTTTCATAACCATATTCATATAACGGTTTTTATTTTCATACAGCGTCATAAGACGTATTGCATGATGTTTTTACGACATTGGCTCGTGTAATGATTTTTTAGGCAAACACCTATATTATGATTTTGATGAAGATTTGTATAAAATGACTTTGGCTATTTTATGGCCTATTAAAATGATTTGTACAAAATGATTTTTCAGTAATAATTTTATACTGATATTATATTGATGGATTTTATTAAACTCTATGAATTCACTCGGCGTTATCGCTGACCTTTTCTTTTAACATGTGTTATCTCAGGTACTTGAAGGTAATTCTCGGGAAGACGACAAGAATTCATGGCCCGCACTTAAACAATATTTTCCATTCAAATACTTTCTAAAACTTTATATGAAATAATATGACTTGGGACCGATGTAACTTTGATATTTATGAATGGAAATGATTTATTATTAAACGACGCGATTTTTTATGCGTTGTCTATGATGTGAGTAATGTGCTATCCCGTAACACCAACGAGTCTTCCGCTGTATTGAATTGTATAAATTTGGGGGTGTTACAGTTTGGTACCAGAGCTCTCGTTATAGAGAACGAAAGATTTTTAAAACCAAGGTTTTGAATAAAACATTTCAAAATCTTTTAACTATAAACATTTTTCTAAAAATGTCTAAAAATCTTTTGACTATAACGGTGCCGATGAATTCCCGAGTTACCGACAAGACCAGACTGAGAAGTGTTATTTTAATATATATATATAACTTGGATTATATATATATGATGTAATTTTATTACATGATTGTTTGATGATTATTTTGATTTTTATACGAGGTATTTATACGACGTAGATTGTCACAAGTAACCCTAAATCCCCTAGTAAATTAATCGAAGCTATTCTCATAGGAATTCTAGCTATCCTAGATCTAAACCAAGTTGTGGATGTTTATGATCCCAACAAATGGTTGATATTCGTAGAAATGTAGATATTAGTTGATTGTGATATTGATAGAAGAATTGGCGAAATTAAAACTGATATCGATGTCATGACGATCTTTCCTTATAGAGTGGAGTTTGACAAAACGTTACCACCTGTAAAGGTGTCATCTGATTCATTGTCATCCAATTCTTAAATTGAAATCGAAAGGGTGAATGTTGCACTTGAGGCTGTCATTGGAATCATTACCCAAAAGCCTCATGCCACTAGTACCTTTCCGAGAAGTCTAATTGACTGATCGAGTCATTTCATATTAGTGACTCATTTGATAATTGTTGTTGTAAGAGCTATAGGATTTGAAAATTAAGTGTTGATCATATCGAGCTTTTATTGCCCTTTTAAGATCTAAGAATAAGATTGAAAGTATTGGAATATGAGGTAGGATATCGAATTGAGTATAAGTTGATTTAAACTTGAATAAAGTGAAACTTAACCTGTATGGAATATGAGATTGTTAAGAGGAAGTCGTTAAGTTCTGTGATTGAATTATAAGGTTTTAATTGATTGTTAGTTTGTGATAAGTGTTGTTCCTAGGCCATTGTCCACTAACGAGGATGCCCAGTGTCCAAGAAATAAATTGAAGAAATCTTCTTCTAAATTGAGACCGATGGATCTTCTGGGACATGTGGAACACCTAATGACTCTTGTAGATTAGTATTCATTATGGTATCTTTTAAAAATCCCTAACTTAACTGAGACATCAGTTGGTAGGATGAGTTCTGAGAATTGTATGACATAGTGACATGTAATGTGTTACGGTACAATTTGACTTGTTTGTGATTAATGAAAAGACTACCTTTGATTGCTAAATCCTACATGTATCGATGTTATCTATCCTTTATTGCTTCATCCTAATGTTCACATTAGTGATGCAACCATTGAACAAGTACTCATCTTGAATTGGGTTACGTTGTGGATTATTCTTTTGAGTGCCATCGAGATCATGAACCTCATGATTATTTGGCTAAAGCTCATTTCCTATTCATATTGTAGTTAGTTCTTGGTGAACAAGCTTTCATCACTCTTTTGCAGATCACTCATTCTTTTTATAAGTTAAAACAGTATCCCTTGAGGAAAATTGGGTTTTCATCACCATATGGATTATTTAAAGTGAGATTTATAAGTGATTGATATCAAAATGAAGTTGTTTATGAGACGCTTTGGAAAACTTAATTGTTTCCATAACAAAGAAAACCTTTGTAAACCTATTTTTGATTCTTATTTAAGAATTAAGCATGAAAATGTTTTTATTATAAACATGATGATAAAATTTTGATGAACTGAGTATTGCATCGTTAATCTTGAAATTGTATATAGTTGCGCGCCTACATACAATTTGGAATGGACCATGCAAGGCTGATTAGTAGTCACCATAAAATTATTAACAAACACTGAATTTTCATTGAAGATTGTAAAAGATTAAATTTTATGAGATCTGCAAGAAGTGAAAAACAGGGACATAGTGTTAGGGAGACCTACATATGTTCTTGTAGCATCTATTCTTCTGAGTGGAATTTACTCATCTGTGGAAATTGTCTTATTTGACAATTGACAATTCTTTCTTGTCCAATTCTCCCGTAGTGAGATTCTTAGGAAAAATATCTGATTACCGAGTGTTGATACCCGACTGGATGTATCGACGTTCCTATCATTTCTTTTGAATTGATTTCATTTTAATGACCTGGGTAACGATCCGAGGAGCTTTCGAATGCGTACTCAAATTATGAAAACATGGGATATATTCATGTTCGTTAAATGTTTTCGTATGTATCTGATTTGAAATTCTCTCGCATAGATTATGCGTTGACCTTACTCTTTTAAGGTAGTTATGTCTCCAGATATCCTTGAATTTGTGAAGGATTATGAGATATTATTAGACTTTTGAGAAGTTCACATCTTATCGACGGCAATAAAACTGGAAAGTTGATAGTGTCAGTAGAATGGATTGATTGATTATGACGTGACGACATTGTCTTAATTGATGGGAACTCGAGTAGAATTCACTAAATGATAAGATGTTGATTATCAAAAATGATCTAAATAATTCTTGGTGGATGACGATATCCTGTATTTAGACTTAAAAATTATACCGTGAATGGTTGTGAACTAGTTATAGATATTATAAATTAGAAAGAACCTAATATGAATTTATTAAAAGATGTTTCCATTATCTGAAACTTTAGGAAGTATTGCTGATTAATTACCTAGACTTTTGACATTAAGGCTTATTGAAATTGGTATCGATTATATTCCCGGTGCTGCTCCTGTGGTTTGTGCACTGTACGTCAGCACCATCTGAATTTAAGGAATTACCGTACAATTGAGAGAGTTGTCGGAGAAAGATTTTATTATACCAAGCCTGTCATCATGAAGAGCTACGGTGTTATCATTCCTTATATTTATATATTACTGTGAATTGAGTAAATTGACAATCGAAAACAATATCCATAACTCGAAATGGAAGATTTGTTCGATCATTTACAAGGTTCTAGCGTATGTTTTAAAGATTTGATCCACGGCATGGTTATCATCAACTTCGCATCTGCGAAGAAGATTATCTATTCCAATCATTACATCCTGAACTTGTGATGAACATTATGAGTTTCACGTGATGTCGTTTGGATTGACCAATGCACACATAGCATTCATAAATTTGGTGAATCACGTGTGTAGGCTGTGATTTGATAAATTCATGCTTGAGATCATTAAGGACCAATTGTTTGTATATAAGAATAATAATGAGTTATTAATTAGTTATAAATTGCCCTGAATTGGCTAAACAATGAAAACCTATACCTTAAATATTTAACATGTGATTAAGGACTTAATCCTTTATATGATTTAACCGTGTGATTAATAGATAATGGAAGCTATATTGACTTTTCAAAGATTAGAACCATTAACGCTTAGGGATTTAAAACTTAATCCTTTACATAAAATGACCATTGGATTAATAATGGTAAGATGTATGCATATAGACTCTTCAAAAATTAAGAGCCCTTTTAAGACTTTGGATTTTATCAAAAAGAAATGGAAATATGCTTTGACAAATGTTTTAACAAAGGATTTTTAAAGGGATTATTCCCTTATACACAAACCATTTAACTAAACTTCTGTTTAGGGGTAAATGTTTGTGTATACCTCAAGATAACTTAAGAAGGATTGAGTAAAACCATTTATACCATAACCTGAAAACTTAAAACGACAATTTTTGCTTTTCAACTAAGAAAAAATTGACCAAAGTATACACAAAAGTTTTTCGAACATTTACGAATCTTATTAATTATTTTCGATAAATCAACGAAAATCTTGTTAATTAAACTCAAATTTATTTTGAACATTTTATATAATTGGTCGAACTAAGAAATTTAAAACTTTTACGTTTACGCTTCATAAAAATTAACTAATAAATATTTAATTAATTATAATAATTATCGACGCTTTAGACGCCGGATTGAGAAAAACTGATAAAAATGATAGTTGAGACGAAACTGAAACATAAATGATATGAAGAAAGAATTTTGGATAAATACAGTTATGATATTTATTTCATCAGGTGAAGGTGAACGTAATTACTGACGCATAATATAGAAAGAATATCTGAGTGAATTGTGGACATGATAATTATATCATCATGAGAAGTGAATATAGATACTGACACATTATGTATAAGAGGATTAAGAACTAATTAGGACATGTTCCTTAATAATGATTGTGCGAAATAAATTGCCGAACAATTTAAAAATAGCCGATGTTTGTAAAAAAGGATAATATAAATAGTGAAGGGTTTCACGGCTAATGTGAACCATTAGAATTGAGAAGCCGATAACGTTAAATATTTTAAAGACCACTTATGGTTGCCTAAATATGGAAGATTGTGTAATGTAGTTAAATTGGAAATCTTGTAAGTATAAGTATTATATGTATGTCATTTTTGACTAAAAGTATCTTTGTCTGAAGAAGTTGTACTGATGGAAATTATGAAGGCAGACATCGCCTCATACATTAGTAAATGTCTAGCTATTGCAAAGGTCATCATCTGAATTTGATTCAATTTGGGTCATCATCGACAGACTGACCAAATCTGCTAATATCATTCCCGTTAATGATAAATGCAAAAGAGTTATGTAAACATAGTGTGCCTGTATCGAACATCTTTATCAGGATCCTCGCTTCGCATCGAATTTCTAGAGATTTGCTCAGAAATCATTGAGAACGAACCTTGATGAGAGTACTATGTACCACCCCAATCAAAGGGACGAGGTAATGTAACGATACAAAGTAATATAAGTGCTGTTTTATGTTTGAATGATTGACCTTTGGTAATAGACCGTATAACCGTTTTCCTTTGGAGAGATTATCATTGATAATCATCGTATTAGGATCGAGATCGAATCATGTTAGGATATATTAGAGCATTTGTAAGCAGAAGTTGAGATGAAGACACCCGACATACACCCACTGTGAGTTGGACATGTCTTTTAGGTTTAAGGTTTCCTATGATGGCGAACCTAACCTTACAAAATACCCGACCCGCGAGATCTGAAATGATTGTTGAAATTAGGATCTGAATACTGACTGTCGGTAGTGGGCAGGAGGTTTTGTGAATATGAAATGTAGATCTTGAAGTGCCAGATGAGTAGCGAAGTTATGCCAAAATTTTTAACCTTGAGAAATGAATTAATGATCTGACAAATCATGGGATATAAGTCCCCGTTGTATGGGACCATTGAGATGATGTAGAAGATTTGGTTTGAAAGGCATATAAGCTGGATCTACCCAAGGACTTCAAGAGATGCGTGAATTATGTTTCGTATATCAAACTTGATGGAATATCTATCAAGTGAAAATCTGAATTCTTCTTGATAAAGTTTAGATCGGCGAAAAGTTGCATTCATCAGAAACCCGTGAACATCATGGATAGAGAAAGTAAGTCGACATTAAGCCTGATCTTATTCCCGTAGTTATGTTTGATGAAACTCGCGTATTGTAATGGATTACACTTGTGAGAAAAGACCGAATGTGGAGGAAATACCCACATGGCTTTAACTCTATAAGAAGCGAGTAGTAAGGTAAGATGATCTTTGAGGACACAGATCCTGTTTAGGGGTAAATGCTGTGACAATCCGTCAATTTATGGTTGATATTTTATTCTCGAATATTATTTAAAATCATTATTATAATGTTACAATATGAACTCACTTATTTTTGGGAAGAAATTTGGATTTACGTCTTGAAGTAGCATCGACTACGTCTAAACCGGAGGATTCAATGTTACGTGCTTACGTTTACATACACCGTCTTTGGTGACAGTCCGATATTTCAGAAAATAAATTTATCCGTGAATATTATTTTCGAATTTTAAATTTGTGTTGGTTCATAATCTCACAAATTTACGAGAAGAGATTAGGACTTACGATTTTAATTTAACGTCCTTTACGACTAAACCGGAAACCTTAGGATTACGAATTTACGTTTTCGAACTCCGTTTTTGATGAGACAATTTTTATTAGATTCGTTTTGTGTCGTTGATTCATAATTTATAAAAACATTTTTCGTGAAACGACCCGAGGGCACGCAAATCGAGGAAACTAGAATCGAGGAATACCCGTAAATTAGTGAGGTGGGACAAAATACATTATCCCACCCCACTAATACACATGGGATGGCACAACATGACACCACATCAAAGATGTGGCATCATGTTAACTTGTAGCTTACAAGTGTAAGCACTAGCTTAACACTTAAGCTAGTTTCTTCCACTCATCCCACAAAAACAACTAGCTACTCATAACCACCATTTTCACTCATGCAAACCACTCTCATCCTCCAATTTCTCTCTCAAAAATTCGTCCTACTCTCACCCTAAATAACCCATTTGATCTTGATTTAACCATGAAATCATATGTTATTCACACATATGATGAAAACCCATTGAAGTTATGATGATTGGAGGTGATCTTAACATGTAAAAAGGAGTTTTCAAGGGAGTTTGGGGCTGATTTCTCAAGGAGTTTTCATGAAGAACAAGGGCTGATTTTTGGAGGAATCTACAAATACTTGGTGATCCTAGAAGCGGTGTTGATATCTCATAAGATTGGTTACCCAAAACCATGTCTTGTTCATCCAAAAGCTCATCATTTCATCATCATGGTGGTATAAAGATTGTTCTCCTCATCCTCTTGTTATTTTGATTATGTAATCATGTATTTTCTTTCCTATTGTATATGTATATGATGATAAAAATATTGTGTAGGGATTTGGTGTTGATAATCATGGATAAAAAGATGAAAAACTATAAGTAAAAATGGGTAAATCTTGTTTAAATGATAGGCTGTATAAAAACAGTAAAGAACCATATGGTAAACTGATAAAATGATGAAGTAGAATGGATTTACAGTAAGCTATGGGTCTTGTACACATGTGAGAGTTGGCCATGCAATGGAATCAAAATAATGAGTGAGATATGATCAAAACAAGTTTAAGATACAAATCTGAGTTCACTGTTTTGGACGATTTTTAGAAAATATTTAGAAGATGATTCAACCGTAGATATAGAAGAGTTAAATGTAGCACATATCATGTATTTTATGTGATAAAAATTTGAGCTTCTATCTCCATATAGAACTCAAGATATGGCAGTTTTGGTGAAAGTGAAGATAAAAATCAGATTTTGGAAAATAAAGTATAATACTATTATATGAGCACTCAAAATTATATTGTATAAAATGTAAAGTTAAAACCCACTAACTCTTGGATTTTATTTATATAAATATGTACAATGATAAATAAGTGGACATTTTATAAAAATGGTAACTTGTTAAGTTTTATAAGCTATAAAACTATAAACATGATTTTTACGACTTTTTCGGCTAATACCGTAAAATTAACGTTTTTGTTAAATAAAACTTAGATGGTTGGACCCGTCTAATGAAAACTTTATAAAACTTATATACTGATATATAGACATGTATAACAAGTAAAAACCGATAAAACCCGAACTTTAGGGCATACGGACATTAACGAGCTAAGTAAACATATTGGACTAATACTTGGACTAATAATTGGACTAAATAAGATATAAACTTGTAAAAAGAATTTATTGGGCTTAACCCATTTGGCCCCAACATGGAAAGTATACATACTGATAAAATAAGTATAACAAGGATTAAAACAAGTTAAGGAACTTATAATAAGTTTATTGGGCTTAAAACACGTAAATGGGTAAAACTAGTAAACTAGTATAAAAGTTATCGACATATAACACTAAAATGAGTAAACAAGAATATGTAAACCCACTTGATCATCATATATATAAAATCATCATATGTATACATAATTGTTATTTTTATAAAGTCATTGGACATGAGTCTAAGACGAGTATTATTTGTCTAGGTTTCTGTGATTGAAGCACGTACCGTACGTCCGAATTGCCGATAAACCGCCTTCCCACATCAACGTGAGTTCATAGCCTCGCAATCTTTTAAATGTTTTTATAAATGTTTTATAAACCCGCGAGGGAGATAACATGTTAGTTTTTATAAAATAGGACACCATTTGTCCCGATTGTTTGTTTATTGATTTTGGACCCAAATGATTGAATGACCCGATTGTATGACCTGATAAATGATTAAAGGACCCGATAAATGAAATAAAATGGATTATTAAAGTTAGGTTATGTCACTAAAAGTCCCATTAGCATGAATTGTGAACTACCGAGATTTGGTAGACGCTTATGCATTTAATAGTACTATTTGGGGACGATCATCCCAGTTCGCGCCTTGACGGTTGATCCCCGTCGTGCCACATTGATTGGTAAGCGAATTTATGTATGAGAAGATTTCCATAGCGTGACCTTTGTGACGACACGCTACTTTAGATGGGCAAATTGAGTATCGGGTTAGCTACCCGTTGTTGGTTTAGTAAGGTAACAATGTCATGCGGCTTATAATAATCCAAAACTAACGAAATACTACTAGACGCTCCGAATTACGATGTATTGCCTGACTAGCAATACAGGGTCATACTATTGATATTATGTTCGTGTTTTGGTTTTCATAACCATATTCATATAACGGTTTTTATTTTCATACGGCGTCATAAGACGTATTGTATGATGTTTTTACGACATTGGCTCGTGTAATGATTTTTAAGGCAAACGCCTATATTATGATTTTGATGAAGATTTGTATAAAATGACTTTGGCTATTTTATGGCCTATTAAAATGATTTGTACAAAATGATTTTTCAGTAATAATTTTATACTGATATTATATTGATGGATTTTATTAAACTATATGAATTCACTCGGCGTTATCGCTGACCTTTTCTTTTAACATGTGTTATCTCAGGTACTTGAAGGTAATTCTCGGGAAGACGACAAGAATTCATGGCCCGCACTTAAACAATATTTTCCATTCAAATACTTTGTAAAACTTTATATGAAATAATATGACTTGGGACCGATGTAACTTTGATATTTATGAATGGAAATGATTTATTATTAAACGACGCGATTTTTATGCGTTGTCTATGATGTGAGTAATGTGCTATCCCGTAACACCAACGAGTCTTCCGCTGTATTGAATTATATAAATTTGGGGGTGTTACAAGACCGGTGCTTGGATTGGTGGAAGTTCATTAGAGTAGAAAGCTTGTGCTGGTTGTGCTTCTATTGGAAAATATCCTTGCTGAGGAGTATAGCCCATTGGAGAAGTGTTGGCTTGTGATGGTGATGTCTGATATGGTGGTTGCTGTGGAAAAGATTGTTGATGAACACTTTGTTGATATTCTTGCTGTGGCATCATTGGTGGTTGATAAGATGGTTGATGTGGTTGTTGATAGGTGTGTGGTGGTGGCTGCTGCAAGTATGATGGTTGTTGATAAGGATAGGCCATGTTTTGTTGAGAAGCATACATGGCAAGTGGATCATGAACTTGAGGTTTAGACAACCGAGCCTCGATCACATGGCATTCGTGTTGTTGAAGAAAAGCTTGAAGTTGATCCACATTGGTGTTATGCAAGTCCTTAACCAATTTAGCATCCGTCACGTACTTTTTCTATTCTGAGGGAAGAGTGTTCAAATACTTGGTGTTCAACTGGAACGTAGGAATTGCCATGCCATAGATATTGAGCTCATTCAACAATAGGGTAAATCTCATATAGTAGTCATTGAGAGTCTCCCCTGGCACATAGGCAAACTTATCAAAAGTATCATAAAGCTTACAGTCTCGTTCTTGTTTAGTTAACGAGGTGCCTTGCATTAGAACACAAATTCTATCCCATAACTCTTTGGCAACTTTATGTTTGCTGACGAGTTTGTAGACATCTGGAGGAAGGGCTTGGAGAATGATATTTGTAGCATACTTATCACATCTGTCTTGAATCTCCATATCTCCAGTCAATTCACCCGTTGTGCGAGGACGAGTAGTCGTACCTTCCGTCACTGTACCATAATCTAATGGTCCATTGAGCACCGACGCCCAAATTAGATGTCCATTCTCCTTGTTCAACATATAAAGTTCCATTCAGGAAGCCCATTCCTCATACATAGTCTTCACCAACATTGGTGGACGATTATCCGTACCCGAGAGGATGGACTTATCCGTAAGAGATGTGTACTCCATTTCAATAAGTGAAGATTTACAAAGTTGATCGATCAATGAAAGAAAGTAAATATGTTTGTTGTTGTGTGTAGAAGCCGAGAAATAATGTTAAAATCCCCTAAATTATGTTCTCGATAAACCAAAAATCCCCTAAACACGTTTTTGAAAAATCTTGGAATACTTGTTGCCCTATCGCAATGCCTAAAAGGAATGCTGTCGCAATGTCCAATCGCAATAAATCCTATCGCAATGCTCCAATCGCAATAAGTCCTATCGCAATATCCAATCGCAATAATCCAATCGCAATATATCCTATCGCAATATCCAATCGCAATATCCAATCGCAATAATCCAATCGCAATACCCTGTCAGAATATCCTGTCGCAATACCCTGTCACAATATGGATCGCAATAACAAGAACTCCAATCGCAATCCAATCGTAATCCCAATCGCAATGTTGATCGCAATGTTTAAACCCTAGATATTGCGATGGAGAGGCTGTCGCAATGGTACAAACAGTATGCTATTTTCCATTTTTCTTGGACAAAACACACCAAATTCGAGATTTTAAGCCAAAAACTGATCCAAACACCCAAAATTTTTGTGTTTTTAACCAAAGTAACAATACCAAATCACTACCACAACTATGTAGATGATTTGTATCAAGAAAAAACCATAAAAAACCATTAAAACACAAAAAAAAAATTTGGACGTGTGGTTATATTGATCAGAAGGCTACAAAATTCAAGAGCACAAACACATAAACAATACAATCATCCCATGGCTCTTGATACAATTTGTAGGATATGTAAATCTTGCTTATGTTTTAGAGAGAGAAAGAGATAGAGAGATGGTGAGAACACACACACTTAGAGAGAGAAAGTGAAAGAAAAACACTTTTCAACTATGTGTAAACTGAAGAACCACACTCACCCTCTCCATCTAAGGAGAGGTTTTATATACCAAGCCCATAAGATGGGCTTGGGCTTGCTTTTGGGCCGTCCATACATAACATGGACTAGGCCTTTCCTTGTTTGATATATTAAAAGATATATAGACTACGAGCTACTACTTAATATATTGTCGGAGTGACCGAATCTTCCTAAATACGTAAAAACGTATTTCTAACAGGTTGATTCTTCGGATTTACGTGTTTTTATCTATTGATTTGGTGGTAAATCTTTTCTTCTTTCACAATTTTTGTTCTCGTCTCTCTTTCTTTCAATTTTAACGATTTAGTGGTCAAATTTATCTTTCTTGGTCTCGATCTCTTAATTGTTTTTGGTCAAGTTGGTTAAATCTATCATTTATTTATTATCTCAATAACTACTCTCTTTTAATTGTTTTTTAAAGGTCACGTTTTTCATATATCTGTTTTTCATTTTATTCTGCTCCCCATTTCTTTATCAGTGTGGTGTTACTTTTTCTTTCAAGTTTTGTCTCGTATAAAAGTAGTTTTGTCTCGTATAATATCAAAATTTGTCTCGTATAATAAGTTTTGTCTTGACCTGGATTCAGTATAATACTTTTCTCATCAACTTTTGGACTTGTCTCGAATCTACACATACTTTTGGAGTTGCTTTATTTGGTTCTCTAATCTCATCGTAATGCTATAAGGATTTTGTGGGATTCCGATCAGTATTCCGATCGTAAGGTCACCAGGTTTGTACATTTTGATCGCAATAACCCTAGGGTTTGAAATGTGTATAATGCAAGTTCGTTTTCTCAGTTCTTAACTAATAGAAAGTCCAATCAATATCAAATTTTTAATTGTTTTTGGTTGTTCAAGCTTGCTTGGTAATCTATTGCTAATTCAAACAACACTAAGTAAAAATGAAAAATATAAACCTATTTATACGTAAAACAAATTGCAAATTCCAAATTTTATTCAAGTAAAATATTAAAATGCAAAATTTAAAAGTATAAGGACTGAAAATGTAATTTCTATGAAATATAAATGCTTGAAATGTAAATTCTAAAAATTATAAGGACTAAAAATGTAAAACAGTTAACTAAAAGGACTAGACTTGTAAAAAATTCTAACAAACTAACCAAATTTAACAAACTAACAAACTTCTAAAACTGAAATTAAACAAACTAACAAATCCAGGGACTAACTTTTGCAATTACCACAAAATTAGAAAGATTAGCTAAGTTTAAACACTAATTAAACTCCTAGGGACTAAAGTGCAAATTTCCAAACTTATAACCAAAAAACGGGCTTAATGAAAGAATAAGCTCGTTTGAGCTTATTTCTCAACCAATTAAGCTGAAACAAATTGCAAACTACTTCAAATCCAATAATAGAAACGTGTGTTTAAGGAAAATGTCTAAAAGTCCAAAATAAGCAAAAGAGAGCTTATCAATAAGCTCAAAATAAGCTATAGCATAATCCAGACATCCACAACTTGATTTTTGTAAAGAAAATGAATAAGCACTTGATTTAAAGTAGGGGAAATCAAACTAGAACAATTTTCATCCACTAATAAGCTAGAAATCTGAAAATAAGCTCAAATGAGCTTATGTTGACCAAAAGTTGACCAGATTTATGAAAAAGCTCAAAATCTCAAAATCTCATATTCAACCCTTTCTAAACTGATTTGTGAAAGAAAATAAGGACTTTTATGAAGTGGATTGTGAGATCTAGCAAAACAGTCAACCACTTATATCAGAGAATGCAATTTGCTCAGGTCTTAACTAATAAGCTGATTTCTTGCTTATTTCTGAAAACTGTAGAATTTCCTCCTAAAGTCTGAAAGATTATGTATTAAGCTATAACTAGAAACTGGTTTGAGCAATTTTGATCTAGTAATGAAGGAGAAATAAGCAAATGAATCTGACAAGTTTTGAACTAAAAGCTGTTAAAATGAATGACCCAAACTTTTTATTAACCAATTGCCTTTTTGACTATATGTATGACTTATAAAAGACTCAGGACTACTTGTTAACTTCTAAGGACTGCAAATGAACACTTAAACACTAATTAACAACACTTGACAACTGAATTACAACTAGACCCAAACACTCCTTATCTGATTATGATCAATCTTTTACAAAGGATTTTTGAGCTATGATTAGAACTGAATTAAGAGCTATAGCAAACTAGTTTATGTGATCAAAATGAAGGCTAATGAAACTGAAATCACACACTTACAACAACTAGAACTCAATTAAGCTAAATGACTAAAAAGTTACTGAAAATGAGATCAAATCTATAAGACTGAACACAATAGCACAAAATCAAACTACAATACACTAAAATCACTCAATCAAACATCAACTAACCAAATAGAATCAGGCAGCCATCAATCATTACACTAGGAAATATAGCATGCAAGAACTGTTTAGAGGAACTTAAATCAGAAACTCAGAACCTATTGTAGAAAACCTTTGGGTAGAAGAGGAGCGCTGAGCTCTCTTGCCCTAGTGATACCACCACCTATCACTAGCTATCAACTCTTATCAATCACCAAAACAGCTACAAATCATCATTCTGCATATGAAACTTCAAGAACAATGGAAAGGACTGAAATTCTGATCAAACAGCAACAAGTCTTCAACCAAGTCAGTTATGATCAATGTATGATCATAACAAACTTCTAACAGCAACAATTGAATCCAATAACAGCAAGAAAGTAGCAGGAATTGAAGAACAAGAATTGGCGGGAAAACTGGAATTTGAAATTTTATTGATGAATTCTGTTACAAAGGTAGTTACAAGGGTTCTAACTAATTAACAAACTCAAGAGGTTGTCAGTCTCTTGAGTTGTTAGGTGAAAAGGAGGGAAAAGAAGAAAAATGAAATTGAGAGAACTAGGTGTTTTCTGAAAATTAACTACTACTGAAAATGAAGAACAAGTTGTGTATTTATAGGCTAGACTTGAGAGTTTGTTGGAGATGTGACGTGTTCAGGCCAATCATTGCTTGACACGTGGATGAATTCTGCCAATCTTCTTTAAAGGTGATGAACACATTTTGGGGATTTTTGATTCATTGGATAATATGCTAATTAAGTTGCACCATTGGATTCGTCTCATCAAAACGAGCAACTTTGATATTTTGATCTTCTTCTGAAATGCATTCTATCAAAAACGCGATCCTGGAAAATATTTTGGTGAAAGAGAGAGACACGTGGCAGCTTCTTATTGGTGGAAAAAGTGTTACACGGATCACACTGTTGTGATCTTGCATTAAATGTGGCGGCTTGTAGTGGGATTTAATTGTTTGATCCGTGTGACATGTTTCCTTGTTTCTGATTGGTTAAAAGCCTTTGCACATGGATTCAACTTGCAATACTTTCCAAACTTGGCAATTTAAGTCCCTTAACTTGGCAGATTTCTCTTTAAGGCTAGAAACTTCATTCCTTTGACAATTTTGGCCCTTCAACTTTCATTCTTCAACAAAAATGGCCCTTTGACTTGATTGACTTTGTAGTTTGACCAGGTTTGACTTGGATCTTGACTTTGCAGTATTTGCACTTTAAGTCCCTCAACTTTCAAGACTTGTCAAGATAGGTCCTTGAGCTTTGAAAACTTGTCACTTGTGATCCTTCCTTGTCTTTTTCATCCATTTTAGCTTGGTTTTTCCTTGTTTGCTTGAAATTGTATCCTTTTACCTACATAAGATCACACAAACACAAACATACCACATAACACTGCTTTTTACAATATAAAAGGGTATTTTGCTTCGTGTTTTAGGGTTATTTGTTGATAAAAGGATATGAGTTTAAGCTCATATCAAATTCCCCTACACTTGAGCATTGCCATGTCCTCATGCAATATTATCTTTCAAGGCTTAAAAAATTTACATTTCCCTCATAATTAATCCACCTTGGCCATATGAGATGCATCTACACTACTCTAAACTAAATGATGCATGATTTTGACTTTTAACAATGCAATGGATTAAAATACAATTCTATCTATATCTTTTTGATTTTTCTTGAAATGGTTTTGATGGAAATAACTCATAAAGAATTCAATGACTTGGATTAGGGCTTGGGTACCATGGACACTTATCACCCTCAAGTTTCACTTTCCCCATACCAAGCTAGTAAATGGAATCATTGCATTCACAAGTAAAAAGTGCATCAACTTATTCATGACAATTAAATGTGGAACCGGTTATTATTTGAGCAAATTGCTTGTGAGCAAATTTGTCATTATTAAAGTGTGAAATATAAGAAATGTAAAATCCAAAAATAAGGAAGGACGGTTTTAATCCTAAGTAATCTTCTCATCCATTACTTGAAAAACCGCTCACAATTAATACAAGTCCGTATTAAGAATAATAAGTCATTCGCCTTATGTGTAAAATCCTCATGTCATGCTTTCATAAGTAACTACACACTCGCTAAGGAAAGAAAAATAAAACTCACGCAATAATTTACATCCGCATCATTTTGAGATTTTGGATCTTCAACCCCGCAACCCGTCAAGGTAATATTGGATTGGAGCAATCTATTGAATCCCCGCAACCCGTCAAGGTAATATTGGAACTCAATAGTCACTATAATTAACACCACACTGCCCCTCTTGGGAGTCTTGCATTATTTTTTTTTTTTTTTTTCTTTTTTTTTCTAGCCACTCATTTTTTTTCATAAGCCGCTCTTATTTTTCTTTATTCCTCTCCAAAAAATTTGCAAAGAAGAAAAGGAAAAACACCCGCTAAATATGGAGCATGACACAAGTCTAGTACACATAAAACGTGCTAACTTAGAATCTTAAGACGTACTCATATCAACCATAAATGATTAGCCAAAAATGCATAAGAGATTACGAACCAATTAAAACCGTACTTGATTATTTATTAACAATTATATACAAGCGAAGAAAATAGAGGTAGAGAAGAGAAGGGTTTAGCCACAAGTAATTGCCATGAAGTCTATCTAGCCCTTTTATACTTGCTTCAACTCTATCATTTCCCATTCTCCACAAATTTAAAATTTCAAATAATGAAATTGGTGGAAGCTTAGCCTAATAGACCAATGAAGGACTACATGGTTAAGGATACTAGCTAGAGAATGCTAAAATAAGCAAACTCGGGTTGAGTCAAAATATCCATGGCGGGCCTAATATGTCAAAGAAATCTAAACTTGTTAAAACCATGTTTTATTATATTTTTCCTTTTTATATATTTTTGATGCAAAATAAGAGAAGAAATATATACAATGCAAATGTGTTATGCAAATGAAAAATGATTGATGCAAAAATTATGAATGCATATTTTTGGTGGCCAAAGTAGATCAAAAATTTGAAAAATGTTGAAAATCCAATTTTCCATGTTATCATGCAAGACAATGACAAGTTCTAGGTAAGGTCACTTCGATAGAAGACCCCCCTACACTTAAGCTAAACATTGTCCTCAATGTTTAAGAGCATGGAAGTGAACTCCCCTACACTTATGACAATGAATAGACTTTGCTTAACCCAAGTTAAGGAAAGGACTACTATTAGTGAAATCAAGTTTAAGCACAACGTGTCAATGAAAAATCACTAAAGTAACGAAGTGAACCGGATACAAGGGCCTCCTCCATAAGCTCCAAAGCATGAGATGAGTGAGCAACCCTACAAACAAGCATGAAGACAAAAGAAGGTCTCCCCTACACTTATCTCCAAATCTATGCCTTTATTTCTAACCTACAACACTCTAACCTAGTTATACGATGCTTGAGTTAATGAGTCTCTAGCTCGACTCGTCCCTCAATGAATTAATTCATGGGGAAAATGGGGACCTCTTGGACCATTTCAACGGAAATGTCCTCCCCAAAGTAATGCTTAACACGGTGACCATTCACTTTAAAATTTGGACCATCGGGTTGGGACAACTCAAGAGTTCCATATGGAAACACTTGAGCAATAGTGAATGGACCGGACCATCTCGACTTAAGCTTGCCCGCAAAAAGCTTTAATCTTGAGTTAAAGAGGAGAACCGGCTCTCCAACTTTGAACTCACGATTCTTAATCTTAGCATCATGCAATTTCTTAGTTTTTTCCTTATATAACAAAGAATTCTCATAGGCATTGGCTCTCAACTCATCCATCTCATTGAGTTGATCTTTCCTATGTGAACCGGCTTGGTTTAAATCAAAGTTAGCCCACTTGAGAGCCCAAGATGCCTTATGTTCTAACTCAAATGGGAGGTGGCACGCTTTTCCATAGACAAGCCTATAAGGAGTACAACCAATTGGTGTCTTAAAAGCCGTCCTAAACGCCCACAAAGCATCATCAAGCTTATCCGACCAAGAAGCTCTATGCTCTCCCACCGTTCTCTCTAAAATTCTCTTTAAACCACGATTTGTGACCTCGGTTTGACCATTTGTTTGAGGGTGATACGCGGTAGAAAGTCTATGATTCACTCCATATTTCTTCATAACTCTTGTGAATTGATCATTACAAAAATGCGTACCACGATCACTTATGATGGCCCGAGGTACACCAAATCTAGCAAACAATTGTTTCAAGAACTTTACAACCACTCTAGCATCATTAGTAGGTAAGGCTTTAGCCTCCACCCACTTGGACACATAATCCACCGCCACAAGTATATACTTGTTTCCCTTAGAGGATGGAAAAGGTCCCATGAAATCTATTCCCCATACATCAAATATCTCACACTCTTGGATAAAATTTTGTGGCATCTCATCACGTTGTGTAATTTTTCCTTGTCTTTGGCAAACATCACAAAATTTCACCATCTCTTGGGCATCCTTGTAAATGGAAGGCCAATAGTAACCCGAATCAAAGACTTTCTTGGCGGTGTAGTTAGGCCCAAAATGTCCACCCGTAGGTCCTTTATGACATGCCTCTAAGATTTTAAATGCCTCGGGCCCATCTACACACCGTCTAATGATTTGGTCCGCACATTGCCTAAAAAGATATGGATCATCCCAAAAGTAATACTTAACTTCCTTAAGAAACTTTTTCTTTTGTTGGTAAGTAAGACCCTCAATAAGCACATTGCCCACAAGATAGTTTGCAATATCCGCAAACCAAGGTGTGGCATCCTCTTGGGAAGAGATAGACATGAGCTCCTCTAATGGAAAGGATTCATTGATTTCTTGATGTGGGAAATCTCCTTGAAAAGGATGCTCAAGTCTACTCAAATGATCCGCCGCTAAATTCTCGGCCCCTTTTTTATCACGAATCTCTATCTTAAACTCTTGAAGCAACAAAACCCATCTCAAAAGCCTAGGCTTAGCATCTTGTTTTGTCATAAGATACTTGAGAGCGGAATGATCCGTATACACTATGGTCTTGGAAAGCACAAGGTATGGTCTAAACTTCTCAAAAGCATATACTATAGCAAGCAACTCTTTTTCCGTGGTAGTGTAATGAAGTTGTGCACCGGTCATGGTTTTACTCGCATAGTGTATAGGTTGGAAATGCTTATTAACTCTTTGTCCTAAGACGGCCCCCACCGCATAATCACTAGCATCACACATAAGTTCAAAAGGTAATTCCCAATTTGGAGAAACCAAAACGGGAGCCTTTGTCAATTTTTCCTTAAGTGTCTCAAAAGATTCTAAACAAGCTTGGTCAAAAATGAAAGGAGCCTCTTTCTCCAAGAGATGAGTCATCGGTCTAGCTATCTTAGAGAAATCTTGTATAAAGCGCCTATAAAAACCCGCATGACCTAAGAAACTCCTCACACCTTTAACCGAGGTGGGTGGGGGAAGCTTAGCAATCACATCAATTTTGGCACGATCAACTTCTAATCCCTTATTGGATATCTTGTGTCCTAAAACAATCCCCTCTTTTACCATAAAGTGACATTTCTCCCAATTAAGCACCAAACATGTTTCCTCACAACGCTTAAGCATTCTCTCAAGATTGGTGAGACACGAGCTAAAGGAGTTCCCAAATACGGAAAAGTCATCCATAAAAACCTCCATGGTTTGCTCTATCATATCATGGAAAATTGCCATCATGCACCTTTGAAACGTCCCCGGTGCATTACATAGGCCAAAAGGCATCCTCTTGTAAGCAAATGTACCGTATGGACAAGTGAATGTGGTCTTTTCTTGATCCTTAGGGTCAATTGGGATTTGGAAATAACCCGAAAAGCCATCAAGAAAACAATAGTACTCATTTCCCGCTAAGCGTTCAAGCATTTGATCCATAAAGGGAAGCGGGAAATGGTCTTTCCTAGTTGCCTCATTAAGTTTTCTATAATCAATGCATACTCTCCAACCGGTTACAAGTCTCGTGGGAATAAGCTCATTGTTCTCATTAGGCACCACGGTGATTCCACCCTTCTTTGGAACACAATGAACCGGGCTAACCCATGGAGAGTCGGAAATGGGGTAAATCATACCCGCATCTAAGAGTTTAATCACTTCCTTCTTAATAACCTCATGAATTTTTGGGTTAACTCTCCTTTGGTTTTGAATGGCGGGTTTATAATCATCCTCCATAAGGATTTTGTGAGTACAAAAATGTGGATCAATTCCCCTTATGTCGGATATTTTCCATGCTAAAGCTTTCTTATGTTTCTTAAGGACTTCAATAAGTTGCTCCTTCTCATCCTCTTTTAATTCCTTAGCAATAATCACCGGTAATTGGTCTTTTCCTTCTAAGAAAGCATATTCTAAGTGGGATGGAAGTTCCTTAAGTTCAATGGGAGGTGGACTCTCTATGGAAGGTTTCACTATGGAAGGTTCCTCAATGGTAATCTCTTGTGGAATAGGGGAAGGAATAGGGTCCTCATTGAGCAACTTTTGGATTGTAAGAATATCTTCTTCCCAATTAATGGGAGAATCATCATCACCAAGAAAGTTGGACTCAAATTCCTCCAAGAGGAAATCACTCTCTCCAAAAGGTGTTAAAGAGGGAGCAATTGAGGCCACGGTTTCAACATGTGGAATCTCATCACTAGCATTCTTACAAGCATCATGAAAGTGTTCATTACACACTTCATCTAACACATCCACAATGTTAATCGTCTCACAAGGTCTAGACTCCTTAACCTCTCTTCTATCACAAACTTTCCCTAACTTAAACACCACTTTCTCATCCTCTACTCTCATAATTAATTCTCCTTCCGCCACATCTATCAAGGTACGACCCGTTCTCAAAAACGGTCTACCAACAATCAAAGGCACTCTAGGATCCATGTCATAATCGACCACTACAAAGTCGGCCGGAAAAGTAAACTTATCCACACCTACAAACACATCTTCCGCTATACCTACGGGGTGAGCTATGGTTCGGTTGGCTAGTTCAAGAGTCATCCTAGTGGGGGTGAGCTCGGGAAGAGAGAGTTGTTTCCAAACCGATAAAGGCATGAGATTTATGCTTGCCCCTAAATCCGCCAAAGCCATGCAATTTTCAACACCGGGAAAATTACAAGGTATCAAGAAGCGCCCCGGATCTCCAAGTTTTGTTGGTAAAGTTTTAAGTAACACCGCGGAACAATTTTCATTAAGTGATGTGTTGGGCAAGTCAACCAATTTTTCTTTGTTTGAGAGCAAATCCTTGAACATCTTAGCAAACTTTGGCATATAAGCAAGAGCTTCCGCAAAGGATATGTTGATATTGAGTTGCTTGAACATCCTTAAGAAATTGGAGACTTGTATGTCATCTTTGTTCTTTAACTTGTCCTTTTTCAACCTTGAAGGGTATGGAAGAGTAGGTTTGGGTGTAGGTGGAATAGGTGTTGTAGTGGAAGATTTGTCTTTGTTAGCCTCGTCATTGGGAAGTGTGGAAGATGAAGGAGAAGTATGAGGTGGTTGAGAAGGTGTGTTTGAGTGAATAGGAGCACTTTGAGGAGGTGGATTAGAAGTAGAAGGCTTATCACAAGTAGGAGCACAAGTGGGTTGAACAATAGTAGGTTTAGGAGGTGAAGGATCCTTTGTTGTTGTACCACTCCTTGTTGTAATAGCATTGACATTAGCCCTAGGATTTGTTTGTGTGTTGGAAGGTAAAGCCCCTTGTGGTCTTTGAGTTACCGCCACTAAAACCCTATTGATTTGTTCCTCTATTGTACGTTTCACTTGGTCATTCATTCTCTTCTCAATATCACGCATTTTCTTGTCAACATACTCTTGAGTCTCTTGCATCCCATATCCTTGAGTTTGGTTTTGAGGGTAAGCTTGATTTGGAATTGGAGCATATGCTTGATTGGGAATAAATGGAAGTGGTTGATTAAATCCTTGTTGTGGTGGATAAAAGGTATTAGCTTGAGGTTGAAATTGATTGGGTGCTTTGTAATTATTTCCTTGGTATGGTTGTCTTTGCCCTTGATTCCTTGCTAGAATTTGAGGAGGATTTTGTTGAATTTGGGTGGGTGGTTGGGGTGGAAAACCGGGTGGAGTAAGGTAATTTTGGGATTTGTAAGAAAGGTTATTTGGATTAATGTTAGGCTTGAAGTGTTCACGGTGTTCCTCTTGGTAAGCATAACATTCCCCTTGATACCCTTGCACCTTGTCACATTGTTCATAAGAGTGAGGTCCTCCACAAGTAACACAAGAAATGGTGATGGCATTCACATTGTTTGAGGAATTGTTCAATGTCATGCTCTTAAAAGTTTGAAGCATGTCTTGTTGTGCTTGCAAATGCCTCTCACTTTCTCTATCCATCCTTTGAAAAATAGCTTCTTGAAACTTGAGGAGTTGGTTGTCAAAAGGGATTTGAGAAGTGTTTTGGATAACATGAACTCTTTCCTCAAATGGATCATTGGTTTGAACCATTGCCTTAGTCTCAATAATGGTTAAAGCCTCTTGGTATGTCTTGAAATGAATACTCCCTCCCGCGGAAGCATTTAGTGAATCTTGGTGGTGAGGTTTAAGGCCATTGTAGAAAGTATTGATTTTGCTTAGATCATCCATTCCATGATTAGGGCATCGCCTCAACAACTCACTATACTCTTCCCAAGCATCACCAAAGGATTGACTAGGTTTTTGTGTAAAGCCCATAATCATATTTCTCAAAGCCATAGTCTTTTGTGGAGGAAAGAATTTGTTCAAAAACTTAGTGGTAAAACCATCCCATGTGGTGATACTATCGGGTGGTTGGGTGTCTAACCAATGCTTAGCACTCCCATCTAGTGAAAATGACACTAACAACAATCTAATGACATCCGGTGGAACCCCATTATGCTTAATGGTATTGCAAAGTGAAAGGAATCTCTTAAGATGAGCATGGGGATCCTCATTTTGTTTTCCATAGAAAGGTGATGCAGCAACCATATTGATCATAGATGTATGTAGCTCAAATGTGTTAGCGGGATAGTCGGGAATCTTAATGGCACTAACAAATCCATGAATGTTGGTTTGCATACGTTCAAACAAAGTACGGTTATCAACAGCCATGGCTCCTTGTGGTGGTGACAAAGCACGATTCTCGTGATCGGCTTGGTGGACGATGGTGGTCTTACTCTTTCTTTTCTTCTTCCTTTTCGGAGGAAGAGGTTGTACACCAATCGGTATTTGTGCACGCCCGCGAGTGAGCATGCAACTCAATACGAGGAATGAGAGAGAAGCTCTCGTGTGACTTTGAAAAGAATAAGATTATCCTCTTCGAGTTTCGATATTAAATATCCACAAGAAAGTAACAATATATGTAATACTACTTTGGGTGCAAGACCCTCAATGAAGCTTTCCTTCTTAGAATACTCCCAAGTGAACGGGGGGTTAGGTGGCGCGAAGCACTTAAGTACCTATTGACCCTTAGATGGCATTTTATAGCACATCGCCTTTCTATTCACTTAAATGTTCGTATTCTTCGAATTATTACTTATTGAGAGTATTTATCTATTCTTGCTTTATTTTGTTTGATCGATACGCGTGTCAAGGACCGGAGCGCCCCTCAACACGGTGTATTGCCTCGGCAATACTTATGGAAGATATGTAGATTGATTGTTCTTATACGTATACGTATTTACTTATAATAATATATGGAAAATATTTTTGTATTTATGAGTTTTTTAAAGGAAAATACTATATGTACATAAAAACCGAGAGAAGCCAATAATATATATTTTTGGTTGCAATCTCTTAGGAAAAAGATTGCTTTTTGGATTTTTTTAATTTTTTTGGTCAATTCTTTAGGAAAAGAATTGTTTTGTTAATTTTTTAGTTTTTATATATTTTTATATTTTTGATTTTTTATTTGTTTTTGATTTATGATACGTAAAAATAACGTTCACAAAGTGAACGGATCCCAAAAGCCAATGAAAACCGTCAATCGATAGTCTCTCGTGTAGTCAAAGAACCGGCAGCGGCGCCATTTGAAATGTGTATAATGCAAGTTCGTTTTCTCAGTTCTTAACTAATAGAAAGTCCAATCAATATCAAATTTTTAATTGTTTTTGGTTGTTCAAGCTTGCTTGGTAATCTATTGCTAATTCAAACAACACTAAGTAAAAATGAAAAATATAAACCTATTTATACGTAAAACAAATTGCAAATTCCAAATTTTATTCAAGTAAAATATTAAAATGCAAAATTTAAAAGTATAAGGACTGAAAATGTAATTTCTATGAAATATAAATGCTTGAAATGTAAATTCTAAAAATTATAAGGACTAAAAATGTAAAACAGTTAACTAAAAGGACTAGACTTGTAAAAAATTCTAACAAACTAACCAAATTTAACAAACTAACAAACTTCTAAAACTGAAATTAAACAAACTAACAAATCCAGGGACTAACTTTTGCAATTACCACAAAATTAGAAAGATTAGCTAAGTTTAAACACTAATTAAACTCCTAGGGACTAAAGTGCAAATTTCCAAACTTATAACCAAAAAACGGGCTTAATGAAAGAATAAGCTCGTTTGAGCTTATTTCTCAACCAATTAAGCTGAAACAAATTGCAAACTACTTCAAATCCAATAATAGAAACGTGTGTTTAAGGAAAATGTCTAAAAGTCCAAAATAAGCAAAAGAGAGCTTATCAATAAGCTCAAAATAAGCTATAGCATAATCCAGACATCCACAACTTGATTTTTGTAAAGAAAATGAATAAGCACTTGATTTAAAGTAGGGGAAATCAAACTAGAACAATTTTCATCCACTAATAAGCTAGAAATCTGAAAATAAGCTCAAATGAGCTTATGTTGACCAAAAGTTGACCAGATTTATGAAAAAGCTCAAAATCTCAAAATCTCATATTCAACCCTTTCTAAACTGATTTGTGAAAGAAAATAAGGACTTTTATGAAGTGGATTGTGAGATCTAGCAAAACAGTCAACCACTTATATCAGAGAATGCAATTTGCTCAGGTCTTAACTAATAAGCTGATTTCTTGCTTATTTCTGAAAACTGTAGAATTTCCTCCTAAAGTCTGAAAGATTATGTATTAAGCTATAACTAGAAACTGGTTTGAGCAATTTTGATCTAGTAATGAAGGAGAAATAAGCAAATGAATCTGACAAGTTTTGAACTAAAAGCTGTTAAAATGAATGACCCAAACTTTTTATTAACCAATTGCCTTTTTGACTATATGTATGACTTATAAAAGACTCAGGACTACTTGTTAACTTCTAAGGACTGCAAATGAACACTTAAACACTAATTAACAACACTTGACAACTGAATTACAACTAGACCCAAACACTCCTTATCTGATTATGATCAATCTTTTACAAAGGATTTTTGAGCTATGATTAGAACTGAATTAAGAGCTATAGCAAACTAGTTTATGTGATCAAAATGAAGGCTAATGAAACTGAAATCACACACTTACAACAACTAGAACTCAATTAAGCTAAATGACTAAAAAGTTACTGAAAATGAGATCAAATCTATAAGACTGAACACAATAGCACAAAATCAAACTACAATACACTAAAATCACTCAATCAAACATCAACTAACCAAATAGAATCAGGCAGCCATCAATCATTACACTAGGAAATATAGCATGCAAGAACTGTTTAGAGGAACTTAAATCAGAAACTCAGAACCTATTGTAGAAAACCTTTGGGTAGAAGAGGAGCGCTGAGCTCTCTTGCCCTAGTGATACCACCACCTATCACTAGCTATCAACTCTTATCAATCACCAAAACAGCTACAAATCATCATTCTGCATATGAAACTTCAAGAACAATGGAAAGGACTGAAATTCTGATCAAACAGCAACAAGTCTTCAACCAAGTCAGTTATGATCAATGTATGATCATAACAAACTTCTAACAGCAACAATTGAATCCAATAACAGCAAGAAAGTAGCAGGAATTGAAGAACAAGAATTGGCGGGAAAACTGGAATTTGAAATTTTATTGATGAATTCTGTTACAAAGGTAGTTACAAGGGTTCTAACTAATTAACAAACTCAAGAGGTTGTCAGTCTCTTGAGTTGTTAGGTGAAAAGGAGGGAAAAGAAGAAAAATGAAATTGAGAGAACTAGGTGTTTTCTGAAAATTAACTACTACTGAAAATGAAGAACAAGTTGTGTATTTATAGGCTAGACTTGAGAGTTTGTTGGAGATGTGACGTGTTCAGGCCAATCATTGCTTGACACGTGGATGAATTCTGCCAATCTTCTTTAAAGGTGATGAACACATTTTGGGGATTTTTGATTCATTGGATAATATGCTAATTAAGTTGCACCATTGGATTCGTCTCATCAAAACGAGCAACTTTGATATTTTGATCTTCTTCTGAAATGAATTCTATCAAAAACGCGATCCTGGAAAATATTTTGGTGAAAGAGAGAGACACGTGGCAGCTTCTTATTGGTGGAAAAAGTGTTACACGGATCACACTGTTGTGATCTTGCATTAAATGTGGCGGCTTGTAGTGGGATTTAATTGTTTGATCCGTGTGACATGTTTCCTTGTTTCTGATTGGTTAAAAGCCTTTGCACATGGATTCAACTTGCAATACTTTCCAAACTTGGCAATTTAAGTCCCTTAACTTGGCAGATTTCTCTTTAAGGCTAGAAACTTCATTCCTTTGACAATTTTGGCCCTTCAACTTTCATTCTTCAACAAAAATGGCCCTTTGACTTGATTGACTTTGTAGTTTGACCAGGTTTGACTTGGATCTTGACTTTGCAGTATTTGCACTTTAAGTCCCTCAACTTTCAAGACTTGTCAAGATAGGTCCTTGAGCTTTGAAAACTTGTCACTTGTGATCCTTCCTTGTCTTTTTCATCCATTTTAGCTTGGTTTTTCCTTGTTTGCTTGAAATTGTATCCTTTTACCTACATAAGATCACACAAACACAAACATACCACATAACACTGCTTTTTACAATATAAAAGGGTATTTTGCTTCGTGTTTTAGGGTTATTTGTTGATAAAAGGATATGAGTTTAAGCTCATATCAGGGTTCTACATTGCGATCACTTATTCCGATACCCCTTATTCCGACGTGGATTGCGATCGTACTTTGCGATCGTGGATTGCGACGAGATTAAGGAACATTGCGACGAAACTCTGTCCGCATTCCGATCGTGACATTCTGATGGTTGGGATATTGCGATGGAAAGTTTGAATATTGTGATGGTTGTATGACAGAGATTGCGATGGGATGTGGACTCTATATTGTGATGACTGCTTTTGTTATTCAGATGACTTTTGTTTAGTCTGACTTAATATTGCGATACAAACACACTCGACTCAACCATTTGATTGACCAACAAGACTCGAACAACGAAACTGACTCGACAAAATCAAAATAGCCTCGACAAGACTCGGACTCACTCATACAACTCGACTCGAACCTAACCAAATCTTTTCACAAAACTGTCAACCAACACCCATTCCACATTCAACATTCTCGACTCTCGACTCAACATAATCTCGACATAACCTCACGTCTGACACAAAAGACCTCAACTCATATCCACAACTGCTCTTGACTTACGATTGACTCAGACTCAAGACAAAGACTCTATATTTTCTCTCAACCTAGACTCGACCAACAAACATTCGCAACACAACCAACTTAATCACCCACACATCCTCACACCCTCGACTCATCGACTCAAACATCGACCCACACAAACAGAAAGATCTCTGTCAAACCATCATTGATCTAAATCATTTCAAGACTCAAACCAACAATGAAACATAATTAAATACCTACCCGAGACCAATTGTTTGATCTTGAAGCCAAAACCTATTGTGTGTGTTCTTCGTGGGTTTGCATCGAATCCAGACTGATGTGTTTGTTTTATTGCTTCGGGTGTATGATAATGAGACAAGTGAGGATTTGATAATAAATGGGTTTCATTTGATCGAAAGGTTGTGATTGTATAGCTCACGTTTGAAGTTTTCAGATTTAGAGAGGATTTTTTTTGGGGCGGACTTTTAAGTGATAAGGATTGTGGGAGTATTATTAATACTTGGGAGATGGGAGAGAAGAGACAAAGAAAAGACGGATGAGTACCCATTTGAGATAAACACGTGTTATACTCGGGTGTTGACTATTCACATTTGAGAAATATCTCCCAAATTAAAAGTTATCAAACGTTTAAAATTATTAAACGTTTTACAGTTATTAACTTGTCGGATGATAGTTATTGGGTTCGGATAGAGTATATTTTACGGGGTCGAGTTTTATGGTATGCTTTGTTTTTGAATATAATTCGTCAGGCCGATTATTATATTAACCGAAGGTTGGATTTATTTGTTGACGGCCTTTATTTTATTTTATTTTTTGGAGTGAGCCGACTTTGATTTGGTCTCCAGTTTGTTTTATCAACGTTTGCGCTAATCAAGAATTTATTGAGCCAAGAAAAAGACATATTACCAAACAAGGGCTCAAGAATTTTTCATCAACATTCAACGGATTCGTTGAGTTCGACATTTCAAGAGGGAGAATCGAGTCATATGAAAGTTAGAGCTAGAGATAATAGAATGAATTCATTTCGACTACTTCGGTCCCATATGTCAAACATTTCATTACTTAAAGAAGGAAGCGGATTGTGACACTCTTTGGTCAAGATCGTCATACATTCATGGAATCGATACTCATCATCTTGAACCAACTAACCGAGCAACTCCACAATGAATACTTTAATCACTCTGCATCGGTACTTGCATATAAGGCTCTTGTGACACAACTCACGCCTTTCCTCCATTTCAATATCGTCAAGTCTGAAAGTTCAGTGA
This sequence comes from Glebionis coronaria, assembly GCA_025667525.1. Lineage (NCBI taxonomy): Eukaryota > Viridiplantae > Streptophyta > Magnoliopsida > Asterales > Asteraceae > Glebionis > Glebionis coronaria. The sequence continues at coordinate 500,678,161 of CM046877.1, forward strand.
TTTGCCAGTCATTTCTTCGAGATACACATACCGAGCTTCAAGTTTTCTGTGGTACACTATTGAAACTCATGGCATCGGTATCGTCTTTAATTTATGAAAGATCTCAACTTCAACAAACGTATGATAATGGAGTGCAAGCATCTACGATGCAAGAGGAATATGATCATACGATTGATAACTTGGAGCCGAAAGATGGCAAGAGCATGAAATCGGGAGGAAAGCATGATACAAGAAGCATGTCAGGTACTGATAATATTCTTCATATGTTGTCTGAAATGAATGTGCTAATTAACAATCCTACTAATTGTTTTACGACTGCTTCTTTAACCAATTCTGTTTCTAGGACTGAAGAGCTTGAAACAATTTTAGCTCAGCAATCCAAAGAGCTTGAGGATGCCAAAATTGAATTTTCAAAGAAAACGGACAAATTTGAAAAACTTGAAAAGTCAAATGTTGTTCTTAAACGAAAATTGGATCAAACAATTCTGGATTCTAAAGCTGAAAAGGATAATCTTTTGAAACAAATTATGTTACTTGAATCTAAGTTGGCATCCCAAGATGAATTGCTCAAAGAGAATGAGACTTTAAAGGCTCAAGTACAGGAAAAGGTCTTTGCTATAGCTGCGTTGAAAAACGAATTGAGAAAAACTAAAGGATCTATTGTGGATACTAAGCTTGAAAAACCATCAATCTTGGGGAAACCGCCTCAAATTCAGTCAGTTAGACAACCGACTGCATTCAGATCCGAGCGACCAAAATCCTCGAGACCGCGGTTTGCCTCCCAAGTTGAAATGGTTCATCTTTCTAGACCAGTCACTCCACTATCTAGGCCCAATGTGACTAAAACAGCTTCTGCAAGACCTAATCACATGATTGCCTCTAGTCTCCCTAGACATAGTCCAAACAACACGTCTTAAACTAGTTCAAATGACATTCGCCATATCTTTGGTCTAAGGGAAGCTAAGCTAAAGACACAAGTTAGAGATAGGAATTTCAAACCTAGTTAGATGCCTTCTAGTTTACCCAACACTGCTAACCGTAGCATGTCACTTCCTAGGAGCATCAATCAATCATCTAGGAATTCTAGATCCTACTCGGACATTAAATATGCTACTTGTAAAACATGTAGGAATTGTGTCTTTAAAGCCAATCATTATTCTTGTATCAAGAAATTACTTAATGAGGTGAACTACCGTGCTAGACTTAAATCCCAGTGGGTAGCTAAAATCAAACCCATTGGTAAAATGTGGCGCCCCACTGGTATAACTTTCACTCTTGTAGGAAACGAGTGCCCTTTAACTAGGATAGTCTCCGATTCTACTAAGACTACTAGGGAGGAAATTGAAGAGGATGACACATCACTTAAGCCTGAACTTAAGGTTTTCTATAAAAGGAAACGTTTGCCAACTAAGACAAGTGAATCATCTCCTCAGGTCACCTCTGGCACAAGTAAGGCCAACTGTGAACCCCCACATGGTTCTAAAATATATATCGCTAACCCACATAAAAGCATCCAACTTTCTAATGAGAATGCAGGTACCAAACTTAACATTCAACAAGCACACATCGTTCCAATCGTTGTATACCATTCAATTAAGGACACTCTCAGAGTTTGGTTGCTGAAGAAGATGATATCTAAGAAACAAGTGTCTCAGGGGATTTGCAGTTAAGCTTACAGTGTATAATGACTTACAGTCACATTACAGTCTATAACCCGATCTCAAAAGACAGGAAAGTTCATCACGATGATGACTTATCCTCAAAACGAGAAATTAAATTTTCTCGGACACGAGCTTACATTAAAACTATTCCAAGGTTTTAAGCTCGTGTATAAGGACATATAGTCACATCACATACTCTAACTTGTTCATCAAAGAAAGGAAAGTTTATCGCTGATGATAAACTTATCCTTACAACGAGAAATTAATTTTTCTCGAGCATGAGCTTATATAAAAAAGATTCCAAGTTTTTAATGTGATGGACAATTGCTCACATTCAAATCACAGTCTGTGACCCGAACTTCAAAGAAAGGGAAGTTTATGTCGTCAACAATAACTTACCCTCAAAACGAGAAATTAATTTTTCTCGGACACGAGCTAAATTTAAAACTATTCAAAGGTTTTATGCTTGTGTATATGCCTCCTCGTTAAATGACAGACGATGACCCGGACTTCAGAGACATGGAAGTTTATCTACGCAACGATAACTTACCCTCTTAACGAGAAATTAAGTTTTATTGGACACGAGCATATCCTAAAGCCATTCAAAGGTTTTAAGCTCGTGTAAAAGGCTCATCATTAAATATCAGATGATGACACGATCTTCAAATAAAGGAAAGTTTATCGCCAATAATAAACTTATCCTCATTAACGAGAAATTAAATTTTCTCGGACACGAGCTTACATTAAAACTATTCGAAAGTTTTAAGCTCGTGTACATGGTGTATAATTACATTTCAGGTTATGCCCCAGACTTCAAAGAAAGGAAAGTTTGTCACCGATGATAAACTTTTCCTCACAACGAGAAATTCATTTTTCTCGAGCATGAGGTTTTATTAAAAACATTCGAAGTTTTCAAGCTCATGCACAATGACTTACAGTTAAATATCAAACTGTAACTCGGACCTCAATTTTAGGAGAGCATATCTTTAAAGATAGCTTACCCTCGTAACAGGAAATTAAATTTTCTCGGTCATGAGCTTGTATTAAAACATTCCAAGTTTTAAGCTCAAAAGGAAAGTGTATCTTTTAAATAAGAAAACTTTTCTTCATAACGAGAAATTCATCTTTCTTGGTCATGAGCTTTACGTTAAAATATTCAAAAGTTTTTCAAGCTCATGAAAACGACTTCTAAGTAAATGTCAACTTAGGACTCGTTCTTCATTTAAAAGGAAAGTTTATCGCCGATGATAAACTTATCCTTAACAACGGGAAGTTTACAACTTCTCGGACTTGAGCTTGTTTTGTAAGATATTCAACATCTTAAGCTCAAGTAATTGATATTCAAAACTTTGAACACAATTTTTCGAGAATTTCTCAAAAGGTTTTTCTAAATCTTTCAAACTTGTGTGTTCAAAAATGTTTTGATAAAAAGAACATGTCTTCTGCAATCGATAATATTTACGAACCTAGAAATGTCGTTCAATAATGACACGGGGTTGTAAATAAAGTTTGAGCAGAAGTTTAAATGATTTAAAACATGTTCTAAATGGCTTGCTATTATTTCATATAGTAACCCGATTTTCATACTCAAGTCAAGCATTTCACCGGAAAGCTTTGACTCACCAACGGGAATTAATTTCTCGGGCATGGTTTACTTTATAACCATGTAAGGGATTGTGTTTACGTAATAACACAATGTAACACAAATTTATGTATGTGTCAGTGCATTTATTTGTTAAAACAAGAGAAATCTTGTTTTTATGAAGTTATCATCTCCACCAACCGTAGCAATTTACAATTGATATCTACATACTCGACGATGCGACTACTCAAACAGCGACTACAACTCTTTCAATAGAACACTACAACAATTGAGGGGGAGCAATTGTCCAGCATTCAGAATCGTTGACGCCGAAAGTGCCAAGTTCACATGTTGGTGTCAAGACAACGATATCAATCGTACACATGGAGTCAAGAGATACTTCAGACGTGATGAGACGACCAACATTCGTGAACAAGAACCATGTGCTTGTTTCATATGATGTTATCCATCATTCAGGTCCAACCTCATAAATCGTTAATCTTGTGAATACATTATCATATATGATCTTTGTATGTGATAAGTACCTTACACTTGTGTTTAAAAGGTACTTCATTCACGTTTCAAGTACACCCTCATTAATTTGAGGGGGAGCTTGTGTAAAGCATGAAGATAATTGGATTTGCATTTTTCTTCCCAAATTTTCTTAAAACTTTATTAAATCAATTGATATTAAAAACATCGATTGGGTTAATATTTTTAATATGGGGGAGAAAATGTTATTTAATAATGGGATCAATCAATTTAATGGTTTGACTTAATGTGCAGGCTCATCCCGACATGTGCGAAATGTTTTCGAATATCGTGGCATATGTTAAGGGGGAGCAAAATGGATTTGGATATCAAAATGGATTTCATGGTGATATATACTTACCCACAACATCTCTATTCACGACGGTGACGATTGTGGTGACATAAGGATGGTAGGATAGGTTAAGTCCAATGATTCTTCTAAAACCGGAGGAATCTTCCCAAGGACATTCCATAGCTAGAAATAGTAGTCCTTAGGAAAGATGGAGAAAGATTTTGAACGTAGCTGAATGCCGACCAAGTACTTAAGTTAGCACTGGAACAATCACAACAAGGTGCTAGTTATGACGTATTGGTAAGCATTGAAGGGGTTGAAGAATGAAAAAGATATGTAAAGATAAAGGGTGAAAAGAAAGAAGCCCTCCTTACAACTTAGGTAGAAACCGGGTCAACACATATGCTATTGAGATCATTTTTTAATGATGCTTGATATTGAAGATAAGACATCATGGACCCAATGATGCAATGCACAACCCATCCCAGCTAACTCAAATATCTCTCAAAAGATATTTGTTTTAATTACACGGAGACAACGTATTATCTATTGATTTATTCACTCCGGATAAACTGATATTGAAATGGTGGCACTCCTCTCCAGCCTCCGATCACTAAAATCCAAAATGCACGATCGAGTGTAGAGCCATTTGAGATCATCAAATATCTCATTAGGACACACTTTCATAATTCCTTGCTTCTTCATACACTGTGAAAAGTAAGAAAGATTTTAAGAGTCCTATGCAAAATCTTCATGGTCTTGCCTTAACATCTGAGTAATACGAAAGTATTTACAATGAAGATGGAAATCCTTCTTGAGCGAATATCAGAAAGCTCGTGGTAGGTGACTTGTGCGATTCTTTATGAATCAAGCTTGTGATAACTGGAAAGCAACAGTAGTTTAATTCTTAACTGAATTTAAACACGTTCCAGGCCTCTACGCAATATCTTAGTGATCTTTACTCAGAGTGATACCTCAGTGTTCACAGTGATGAGTGGAAATACTTCTAGTGTTAACCTCAAACAGCACTTGGTAGGTAACTTGCAAGATTCTATACAAATCAAGCTCGTGACAACTGGAAAGGAACTATGGTGCGGTTCTTAATTGAATTTCACTTGTTCCAGGAACATGAATTGATGGCTTCAAATCATGCGGATATTATTCTCCAAATGATTCACTCTTTATGTTCGCAGTCAGCTTTGGACGATCGAATAAAGAGAACGGGTTTACCCACGAAATCTTGTCAAGGAGGTTCTTAATTGAAACTACCTATCACAAGTACGATATTTTATATCGTCCAACGGTCTTCACCGACCGGAGGTAAAATGATACCGAATTAGAATGAAATGTTCAAGGCCATTTCATCCGTGTATATGTTTTGTTGCTAACTGTCTTATGCAGCATAACAAGAAGGTGGCATTGCGGTGTACAATCCAGAAGAAGTTGTCACCACATGCTTATACTGTATGCACTTAATACTTCAACAAATTCAAGAAAGTCTAAAAGTCAAGTCTTCCGCTGTATCAAACTCTAAAGCTTTCAAGAATTTATAAAAGTATAAGTATGTGGAACATGAAGTCACGAGGAGGCAAATATCACAAGTGATGAATGCACAAGCTCAAGGCAAGGAAACATGCTCAAGACTAAAGTCAAATATCACATCAAGCATATTCACAAGAACAAGATCGAAGACTCAAGCATAATATGCTAGGTTTATGATTTCGTAAAATGGTGTGACCTCCCTTAGGGGGAGATTGTTGGAAATACGTTTTTCTAAAGAAAGTCTCGGTCACATCATAATTAGCATAGATCACGAGCTATAGACTATTTAGGACATTGTAACTTAGAGTGACCTCCCTTAGGGGGAGATTGTTGGAAATACGTTTTTACGTATTTAGAAAGGATCGGTCACTCCAACGATGTATTCAAGTATTGGACTCGTGATCCAATATGTAAACATATAGCCCACCAAAGCCTACATGTAGGGTGGCTATATAAACCCCCTCCTAGCATGTTAGGAGGGGTTGAGCACTTAATAATAATTCTCATTCCATCTTTCTTCCATTCTCTCCTTTCTCTCTCTACATTTCCCTCTCTAGTTCTTCCTTTTCATCCATCTCATTAGATAAATAAAAAACATCTATAATCCTAAGAAAAGATGATTCTACAGTTTGTAAATGGGCTGGGCTAAAATACCATACTCTTTCTTTCTTTTGATTTGAAGCTGCGGCCCAACAACACACACATGCTTTTCTTTTGTTTTCGTGTTTTATTTATTTGTTGCGTACGTTCGTGTTTTGGTTCTCATAATTAATCTGACACATATTATTTATTATACTGAATAAATAATAATACAGAAAATACTTGGATAGGAACATTAATTATTCTTGGAACATGTCGTGTATTAAATTAACGTAACGTTTTACTTAAAACTGTGATTTCATATAATTAATGTTGTTCATAGATTTTAAGCGGGTTTTACAACTCTTCCCCTCTAAAAGAATAATTTGTCCTCGAATTGAGACATGATAATGTTGGGTTTTACAATTCTTCCCCTCTAAAAGGATCATTCGTCCTCGAATTAGAAACATGATGTTGATGAAAGGACATGAACATGACATGACTGAAGAGAACATGGAACGTGACATGGCTGAAGAGGACATGGAACATAACATGACTGAAAGAACATAACTGAATTATGGAAGGAACATGATGAGAAGTCCGGATGGACTCCTCTGTTCTAAGTGGCTTCCCGCTTGAAATGGTTCCTCCAAAAGATATTGACACAATGATAACTTGTTCTTCATGACCCTGACTAGATGATACGTAAAAGTGCCCGGTTCATCAACGTAAGATAGATCCTCATGAATCTGATCGTGTGGATAAGAAATGACGTGCAAGGGTAAATGAAACGTTACGATGCCAAATAACGTGGAATAACTTATATAAGTAACGTATGAGTAGTGATGCGCGAGACATACTCAGACGTAGTACGTGAATAATTATGAACGTGATACGTGAACAATAGTGAACGTGATACGTGAAGGTATGGTGAATGTAATATGAGAAACATATGGTGAACGTGATACGTGCAGTATATCGTGAACGTGATATGAGAAACGTGGAATGAATATGATACGTGAAACACATCGTGAATGTGAGATAACTTAGGAGGTAACGCCAACCGATATGATGTGAGACATGAAATGTGACGTGAAACGTCTGTCTGAGGATGGAAAATTTATTACACTTGAGTCTGGTCTCCCAAGCTTTCTGCAAAACATTCCAAAATGAAAAGTGAACGTAAATCGTAAACTAGAATACGATCATGAACATGAACAGTGTCGTGAACGTGAATGTGAGAAGTAAATTTTGAACTTGAACAAGGACGTAAACTTAATTAATGAACACGAACGTGAACCTTTATCGATCTGATATTTAAAGGAGTGTCATGTGATCGTATGTTCTTTAGCAAAAAAAATGTCTGATAATTTGCTAACTATAAAATTCTTGCAGATTGAAGGGATATGCAGACTTGGTCAAACGGTTGAAAATAACCCAGATATCATCATGCTTCTTCTGAGCCTACGGTAGTCTGGTAACAAAATCCATGGGAATCTTGTCCCATTTCTGTTTGAAAATTTATGCTGGTTGAATTGAACTACTAGCATGTTGGCGTTCTATCTTAACCTGCTGGTATTTCAAGTACTCGGATATGAACATAACTGCACTTTGTTTTTATGCTGCTCCACCAAGATGTGGTTTGAGATCATGATACATTTGTAGAAACTGGATATATAGAAATTAGAAGACTATGAGTCCCTGTAAGTTAGACCTCTTTTAGTGTAGGATCCCCTAGAACACATAATATAATATAGGATTTTCTCCTTTATGCGTAAGCTTAGTCATGGTAAAACTAGTCGTGAGGACAATGTGATTCAGCGTGTCACTGAACCACCAAAATTCGTACTAAAAATTTCAGGGTTAAGTTTCTTCCGTCGTATAATTGTAATATAATGCGAATAGCTCTTCGTGCCCTTCTCTAGGTTTAAAGAGACGCAAGATGTCATCAAGAAAAACAATTAACGAATTTGTCTGGGAGTTCATGGAAATTCCGTTCATCAAATTTATAACTGTTGTTGGAGCACAGTGAGACCCAAAATAAAATCATGAATTTAGCATAACCAAATCGTGTACGAATAGCAGTCATGGACATGTCCTGCTTTTCACTCGCCACTATTGGCAACATGATCAAAAATCGATCTTGAAAAAGTGCTTAGTACCCTGTAACCGATCGGAAACGTCGTCAATACGTGGAGGAGGATAACGGTCACGAATGGTGATTTGTTTAAATCGACAACAGTCGATACATAATGTAACACCCTACTTTGATAAGTAGACCGTTACGCATATTTATGGCGTGTCACCAAAGCATGCAAGGTAATATGTACTAAAACATACATGACCAAAAGGGAAGACCGGAATCAAACATCGGTTCCCAAACATAAGCTAAAAACATAAATAAAGTAAATGAAATGAGAAGGACAAAACATAAGTAAGAGAAGGCAAAAGGAGAAGAAGTCTAATGCAACTTCCATCTTATGCACGTCCTGCAAATGCTCGAGTCTATCCATGGGTACCTGCCATTTTGGGACATGGAAAGGAAATTAACGGCTGAGCAATACACTCAGTGAACGGATATATGACATAATATGAATGGCTGAAACATAAATAAGACTGAAAAGCAGCGGAAATGTAAAAATCCTGAAAACCTGGAACATGTTTATAAAATTGGTTTTATAGTTTGAAAGGACTTATGTTTTTATATGAAAACTGTATTAATTAGCCAATATCCTATTTAGGTCACGACTTTCCACTGTGCATGAATACTTGGAGGGGAGACCTCATCATGCAATTAGAGGGGTTGCCTCTAATTAATTAGTATGGGTAGGAGGGATCAACTCCTTGTGAAGGATGCAAGGCACACATCGCATTCACCATGAAAATCCAATAAAACATGTAACTAGGATGCACCCATACGCCCCACATGATAATATAATATATATGGCCAAAACTGAAAAGAGACGCCACGAGCAATCACTCCGCCGTGGGGAAGTCATAACACTGGTAGCTCCATTGTTATGGTTATGGTACCTCCATAACTAGGTGACACTGGTCATGCATGTATATGGCTTGGCATTTAAGCTAACGTAAGTAATCAAACATATAAAACAATACTTAGGAAAACAGTCGGCTGCAAACGGAAAATCCTAATAAGGAAAAGAATGTCCATAATGAAGGACGGAAAATCCGTACCTTATGTCCAGTGAACGAGGAAAGATGAAAGGATGAATTGTCCTACTCCGACCTCACTAATGCTACATAAGTAAGGGACATGTATAAGTTGTCTGATTACTAAGTACGTTACTGGTTCTTGTATGTTCCTAGCTTGTTTTATATGTTCTTGTCTTATTTCACTGTTTTAAATAATACACTGTATTATTCATGTATTTCATGTATTATGATTAAGTATTATCTTGTATTCTTGTATTATTATACTTGTTGTGTAATAATAAGTAACTTCCTGAAATAGTAAGTTTCTAAAAACAGAAAGTTTCTAAAAATAGTAAGTTTCCTGAAATAGAAAGTTTCCATATTTAGAAATAAGTTGGATTAATAAGCTAATAATGTAAGCTAGTGTTTACTGGTTAAAAGTCATAAGTCATGTAATTAATAATACTGTTTATTAATTAAATACTATAGGTTATAACTGATTATTAATTAATAATAATTGTAAAATCTGCATGCTTTTACCATGAACAGTACACTTAGTAAACGTACATACATTTAAAAACATTCCTTGTATAGCATGAACACGTGTCACGATTAGTAATTACAGAAGTTATTTACGTATTATTACACGATAAGTATTAAGTACGTGATAGTACACGATACTTATTAACAATAATAATTATAATCACGAACATGTAATTACGTACTTAATTAATATAATACGATTAATATCGTTACGTACATGTATTTATGTATAATACGAACATTTAATTATAGCACGAAAACACGAACGTACGAATACGTAAATTATAACACGGGAAAACTTTGGGTTTTCCCTTGTGGGCCCTACAAGCCGCGACACCAAAGAGACAAGGGCCAAGCCCACTTGATTTTTTTAGTAAATAAACAAAAAGGGTTAACACCTTTTCATTCACAGAGTTTTTATAAAATTTACAAAACCATGGCCTCCTTGGTTCCCATTGCCGCCGGCCAAAAGGAATACCACAAGTGTTGGTTGTTTGATTTTTGGTTGATTTATTTAAGTATCGTGTTCGTGTTATTGTTCTCCAATCGTTACACACATTCGGTAATCCGTAAACCCTTTTATTTTAATTCTTTGTTTATTTAATTATGAACACATGAACATGGGATTAAATAATCTAGTAATTAAAAACATGTCACGTAATCATGGGGGTAAAATTAAGGGTTGTGTTCGGGTTTGGTTGCTCGGCCAACACTCGACCAAGAGCCCAAGGCTCGCGGCGTGTCTTTGATTCAAACCACCAACCGAGATCTAGGATCTCGGTGGTGTTGGTTCGGTCGGAAGTAGGAACAAGGAACCCTGACTCGCGTCGGTGTGTCCTTGTGGTTCGGTTGGGGTCTCGGCAGCAGGCAACCACCACCATCGGTACACAGCCAGTGGTAGTTTGGGTCAAGCAGGGGGGGACCGCGGCTGCAGCAGGGGTAACCACCGGTACACAGCCGGTGGGAACCTACTATTGGTCAGCAGCTAGCCGAGAGAGAAACCACCAGCAGCCGCCGGTGGTGATGTTACCCTAGCAGTGGCAACCGGCCAAGCCAGTTTGCCACTGTTAAAGGGGTGTTTGTTGGGTCCGGTTCAAGGGTTTATTCGGTCTGATTCATGACATGTCTAAATTAAATTCATGGGTCCGGTTCATGTCTAAAATTGTACAAGTATTTTATTTTTGCAAGTTATTATTTTTAACAAGATATTAAATTAATTAAACATGACAATAATTAATTTAATTAATCATGGACTTAGTTTAATTATTATTTATGAAATAATAACATGTTTTAACCTAAGTATTTATTTATTTAATTTAGACTATAATATTAATTAATTATTAAGACATGGAATATAATTAATTAATAAACATGACTTAGGTTATAATTAATATAATATTAATACATGTTTTAACCTAAGTATTTTATACACCTTAATTTATTTAAATCATGTATATATTTAATTAAATCATATAACCTATAGTTTATTTAATTAACATGATATTATCAATAAACTATACAAATAATCACATGACTTATGTTATTTAACCAGTAAACTTAAGCTTATATTATTAGCTTATTAATCCAGCTTAATTCTAAATTTGGAAGCTTTCTAATTCAGGAAACTTACTATTTTTGGAAACTTTCTATTTTTAGAAACTGATCTATTTTAAGAAGTTAATCTATTTTTGGAAACTTTCTATTTTAGTAAACCTGCTATTTTTAGAAAGTTGCTTATTATTACACAACAAGTATAATAATACAAGAAATACAAGTAATACTTAAACAAAATACATAGAATACATGATAAACACAACATGACCTTAAAATCAGTAAAACAAGACAAGAACATGTAAAACAAGTTAAGACATGATATAATCAGTTAAGTACTCAGTAAAAAAATACTTATACATGTACACCATTTTATGTAGCATTAGTGAGATTGGAGTAGGACTTCCTTTCGTTCGTCTTTTCCGTTCACTGGACACAAGGTATGGATTTCTCGTCCCTTCAGTATGGACATTCTTTCCTTATTAGGATTCCCCATTTGCAGCCAACTGTTTTCCCAGTATTTGTTTTATATGTTTGATTACTTATGTTAGAATAAGAGCCTAAGTCATATACATGCATGACTAGTGTCAAATAGTTATGGAGGTACCATAACCATAAAACTGGAGGCACCAGTGTTATGACTTCCCCACGGCGAAGTGATTGCTCGTGGCGTCTGATGTTGGAGTTTTGTACACCTTTAGGAAAAGGATGCACAAAGTAGGGCAAGTGTGCACTACGAATTAGGAAAACCGTGTGTGAATGACCCTAAGTGAGTTCGTTCTCGAGGAGGCAAGTGCGTTGTGTTAAGAGTTGATTAATGTTTGTGATTATAATGATTGAGAAAGAAATGGGATTAGAAGAGAAAGACGGTTACAAAGACGAATTAAACTACAACGAAAAAGGCGAACACGCAAAACCGTAAATAGTGCCAAAATTAAAATTTCAACCTAAAAATTACTAAAAATCCCCAATAATATTCTAAGAGTTTAAAAAAAATCCAAACTTGCTAAAACCTTTTAATTAATCCAATAATGACTTTTTAATGCTAATTAAAGCCCTAAAAATCACAATTAAATATAAAAAAGCCCTAAACAAGATCTAATAGTTTGTAAACCTAAAAAATACTCTAATTAAGCTAAAAACTATTTTTATAAATTTTAAAACCAAATTAAACTATTTTTAAACACTTAAAAACTGTTAAAATCTATTAAATCTTAAATTAATTCTAGAAATTAATTGAAAAGTCTAAAAAATATTTGGAAAGTGACAAAACTCCTAATTAAGTGTCCTTAACCTAGGAAAAATGTAAAAACTAAAAAAAATCAAACTTCAATTTTTAATAATAAAATAATATTAAAATATTCAAAAAATAAAAAGTTTATAAATAAATTCTAAAAAATTACCAAAAATCTAGAATATTATAACTAAAACAAAAAAGCAATCCAAATTTTCTGAAACCTATTTAATAATTTTATATTAAATTTTAAAGTTGCTTAAAAACCCTAAAATCCAATAAAATAAAAAATAAGCTAAATTGAAAACCTCAAAAGCTGTAAACCTCAAAAATATGATTAAAAACCTAAAACTATTTTTTTTAGATTTTTAATATACCTTTTACTATTTTTTAATGACTTTTTAAAATAAAAACTTAAAATAATCCTAATAAATTAATGAATAAAGGGAAAAATATACTTTTTGCTCAGAAAAGTCAAACAACCTTATAAAAACCTAGGAAAAATACTAAACAGGAAAAAGCTACAAGAATTAAGCTAGAAACAGCTTATTCAAAAGCTGTTATCCAAATAAGCTATAAAACAAACACTACTTAAATAAGTAATGAAATGAAATGTAAACGTAAAAAGCCATCTGGATCACTGGTTAACACGCTAGTCCTTGGAAAGCAAGGTCGCGTGTTCGAGCCCAGGCAAGGTGAGCTTTTTGCAAACTTTTTTTTTTAAACTTAATCCAGTGACCTTTCTACTCACTAAAACTCAAACACAATCTAAATTAAACAAGAATTAAGCCCTACAAATCCAAAAACGTGCCCAGGTTTGGCAAAGTTTCTGATGAACACAAGAGAAGTCTTCACAAGTGAAGATATGAATCAAGAGGGCTTGATTCTGCTTTTTTGTGGATGTTTGTGATGGACAAAGGCACCCTTATACTCTTTGGAGTATAAGGAGTCAATAATAACACAAATACAAGCACACTCTTAGCCAAAAATCACACAAAAATAAGCATACAAGTTACTGATATTGCAAATATGTGTCTGAGTGTATTTTGCTGATACACTTGGCACTCAAATGGATTTCAAAGGCTCAAATCATGCATACAAGTCAAACAACTAGCAAATAAACAATACACAAACCTAGAACAACCCTACTTCTAGCAGATTGTTAAGACTTGATGCACAAACTTCACAAAATAAGCAAAAAATGGCAGTGACTGAATTTTGCTAAGTTTTCAACAATTTTTACATGCAAATGCTCTGAAACCTTACCAAACTGCAATAAACAACTAGCATACACCCTATCCTACCCTAATAAGTGATTTAAATAAGATTTAACTCACAAACTTGTCACAAAGTCAGCTTAAATCTCAAATCCAAACACCCCTTAAACTATGAAAATGAAAAATTAACAAAGCAAATCTTATCAAAACTCAACCAAACTGAATCAAACTCAAACTAACATGCATATAATCAAACAAGGAAGCAATAACAAGCACAATAACAATCACTTAAACACATAATATTTTCAGAAAACTAAAAATTGAAATACGAAGCAAGGAGCTACCTTAAGGGTCCTACATCCAGGACCCTTAGTGGTTGAAAAACCACCTCCTTATAGGTTGGGGCCTATGCAGAACTTTGTTGAGATGCTGATGGAGTTTTACTTCAACAAAAATGGATAAAAATGTTCCTTGTTTTGAACCTGCTAAGAGAGAACAAGGGAGACTGTGTAAAAGCTTAAGAGCTTGCTTCTAGCTTATAGATTAAGCTAGAAGGAAACCTTAGCTTATGGGTAAGATTCTGATAAACCTAAAAAAAAGGGAAATGACCAAACCAATGGCTATTTTAAACTTGGGTACCCACTACACCAGAACAAGCCATGGTGTTATGGACATACACAAGCTCAAATACCATCACACCAACACACTTAATCACCATTGTATCAGATTTGTATGAAGACTTAAGATATAAGAAAACTTTGAAAAAGAAACAGAAACTTTGAATTTTGAAAACCTTTGCTGAAACTTAAACCAAACTCAAACAATGAACTTAAATTAACATGAAATGTAAAAGGAACTTGTTTTCATCACCAACTCTTAACTTAGTTTCTCATTAGAACAAAAAGATTTACAAGGTTGTGAAAACAGGAAAACAAGAACCGGTTTCTACTATGTCCTACAAGGCCTTTATATAGAGGCTACAATGTGATTCTAGAACTGATAAGAAGCTAAAAACCCTAACACTTGAACTTCCAATCTTGCCCTTGGACGATTTTGAATTTTTCAGTCAAAACAAAGCCATGTGAAGATCTTTGGCAGTTTGTAGGATGCCAGCAGTAAAAAAGAAATCTTGGACGTCCATTTAGCCTTTGGGAACACGAAATTGTTGTGGGTTGTTGATTTGCTGTCCTCATTTTGTTTGAGAGTGAATAGTGGGGCAGGGGAGGGTTGCACAAACATGTGAGGTGATGGTGATGGGAGTTTAAGGGTGGTTTTAGGTTTAGATGATGGTTAATCATGGATCTGGAAAGAATTACCCAAAAACCCCTTGTTTTAATTGATGTTCTTCCTGGAAATATTTAGGGTTTAAGGGAGGATTAAGGGGGTTTTAATCCGTTTGTGGATTAATGACTTTTTGAAAATGTGTTTAGGAGGGAAAGGTTTATTAAATGGGTTTAATAGCTGGTGGAATGGTGGCGTGGTGAAGGGAAGAGTGGGGATTGGTGGGATTTTTGGGTGGGGTGACGTGGCAAGCAGGGAGTGGAGGGTGAGAGATTGTTTGTCTGGCAGGTTTGCCCCCTCTCTTTTCAAACTTGTTTCACTTTGTATTAAAATAGCAAATAAGTCATTTCCTTTGAAAAACATCTTTGGCAAGTTGGCAGTTTTGGCACAAAAACTTCATAAGCTTGAAACAAGGACTAAACACGCAATTTCTTCATTCTTCAAGGACTGATTTTGACATGTCTTAATACTTCAAGGCTTTGACTTGTTTGTTGACTTCTTGGAGGACCAATATTGACAATTTAGATTTTTTGAGGGACTAAATTTGCCAATTCTTCAAAGTTAAGGGTCCTTTTTGTAATTTTGACAAACTTTAGGGACCAAACTTGTAATTATGAAGATACAAGGGTATAAAGTGTCAATTCTTCAAACTTGGAGGACCAATCTTCAATATTCTTCAAATCTTCAAGGGTTTTCTTTGGAAAATTCTTCATTAGGGCTTGGTTCATCGTGCGGCTTCGTTTCTCGTGTTCGTTTTTGCATGATTCTTGTGATCTTTTTTCATTTTCTCAATATCCGTACCTAAAATACACAAGTAAC
This sequence comes from Glebionis coronaria, assembly GCA_025667525.1. Taxonomy (NCBI): domain Eukaryota; kingdom Viridiplantae; phylum Streptophyta; class Magnoliopsida; order Asterales; family Asteraceae; genus Glebionis; species Glebionis coronaria. The sequence goes on from CM046877.1 coordinate 500,694,146, forward strand.
AAACACAAGCATATATTTGGGTATTTTGATGATATTTAATGCATTTTAAGCCTAATTTGGATGATGAGACTATGTATAAAAGCAGTCTCATCACTCCCCCATACTAAACCATTGTCGTGCCCTCACGCAATGCTAGAATAAAGTATCATAGCATCTCCAAAATTCATTTTTATTCACTTTATTGAAATGATTAACTAGCTATACTACTACTATTACTACTACTTGTGTTTTAGACATAATGTATGATTTTCATCGCAAAATGGGACGTTTAGGTTCATAGAATAAGAACACGTGAATGCTTCGTTAGAAATAATTTCGTCGTCCTCGATTTTCACCTTAATTCCATGCCAAGCGTGCAACGAGATCATTGTCATTATAAGTTAGTAATGCTAACACTACTCATATGCCCTAATCACGTACTTATTCTCCCATTATTCCTATGTTGTATCTCTTATATTTTATGATGTCTTGAATGTTTCACGAGGATACATTGTTTGACTTATGAGATAATAGAGATTTAGGTCTAAAAATAGAGTCCTAACGGTGTAACTAAGACCATCAAGTCAATAACCCCTCCTAATAGACAACGATGTCAAAAAATTGAGTTGACAAGAAGAATCGATAAACACGGTTTTATAACGGTTTTGAACATGAGACTTATTACCAAGACTTTTATACGCCCCCTAACGGAAGGGCCTTATTATCTTTGGTTTACCTCCATCTTTTATTCAACTTCGCCATGAAGCTTTTATTATGACTTCGGTCTTGCCTTGCCTTTTATTATCCGCCTCATCGGTGGTTTTATTAGCCAAAGACGTATATCCTCACGCTAAAGCGAATTTTGGATCTTTAAAGTTTCGAAGATTAAGGCTTGATTCACTTTCAATTTTTGCATAGATTTTAGGCCTTGTGGGGCTTCAAATTGTTTGCTAGATTTAGGTGAGCACTTGAAATCTTATTATTGGGTGAAGCTTTCGATTATTAGGGTGCCAATACTTCAAAACCGTGACGCTGGCGATACCTTAATGTCTTCCCAATTTAATTACACGGAAGCTACTAGAAAAGACTAGAAACCCAACAATCCTAACTAAACCGCTAAGTCAATATTTATTAAGCAAAAAATATTTACATGCGAAGGGAGAATAAGCAAACAACGAGAACACATGAGTTTTTGAAAGAATACGAGTACTCTACGTTTAGCATAGTAACTTATAATTAACTCTATCATTTCTCGTCCTCATTTAAGAGACTTAGCCTAATGTGTAGTTAAGGAACCAAAGCTAAGTGCTCAACACGCACGGTCGAGTCAAAAATTACTCTTATTCTCGCCATCGGAAAACCTACATTCGTGTCTTCAAACACTTATAAAACATGAGAAAAATTTTAAAATTTGGCCGTTTTTAGCCTTATTTTGCAACTAAACGATAAATAAAACGATAAACTTTGGAAAGCGTGAAGGTTTGGCAAGGCAAAGTATCTATTCACCCGCATACTAAAGTTAAACATTGTCCTCAATGTTTTGAGTCTAGGGGTGCAAACACCCCCATACTAGAGACGTAGTCAAATGCCTAATCTAGCATGGAAAGGGTGTAACCGTTAAATTAATAGCCGTTTATGAAGTGTGATAAAAACCTAAGGTTAGAACAATCAAGGATATATCATGGATATTGAGAAATGTCTCCAAAGCAAACGATCGAGTGCTCCCATAAAACGAACACGAGAGGCTCCAATCGTGAAGATCATGATCTAAAAACCACAATTCACAAACAACCACGGAACAAAGGTTGGAAGGGCACAAATCCCCACACGTAAGCTACATTAGAAAGCGATAATATGTACATAGGATAAGCATGGGACTCCCCCACGAGGCACCTCGTTTTTGATTACCGAGTCATGAGCTCGACTCGATCCCCTCAATACTAATTATCATTGGGGAAAGTGACTTGGTCGAGGTAGTTCAAGGATGGAACTTCCCCGCCAAAGTAGTGCTTCAACCTATGTCCATTCACCTTGAAGTTAGGACCATCATCTTGAGCTAGCTCGATGGTCCCATATGGAAACACTTGAGTCACGGTGAATGGACCGGACCAACGGGATTTCAACTTACCGGAAAAGATTTTTAATCTTGAATTAAAAAGCAAAACTTGATCCCCAATGTTAAAAACCCGGTTTTTAATTTTAGAATCATGCAACTTTTTAGTTTTCTCTTTATAAATCAATGAATTTTCATACGCAATATCCCTCAGTTCATCTAATTCATTTAATTGCATTTTCCGGTGTTTTCCTGCGGTCTCCATATCATCATTACAATGCTTTAGGGCCCAATAAGCCTTGTGTTCTAACTCGATAGGCAAATAACAATTCTTTCCATACACAAGCTTATAGGGAGTGCACCCAATGGGTGTCTTATGAGCGGTCCTAAAGGCCTATAAAGCATCGTCCAACTTATCCGACCATGATTGTCGGTTTTCCCCAACGGATCTCTCCAAGATCCTCTTCAACGCTCGGTTTGAAACCTCGACTTGCCCACTCGTTTGTGGGTGATAAGCCGTAGAAAGCCGATGTGTAACCCCATATTTCCTTAGAACCCTTTCAAATTGGTCATTACAAAAATGGGTTCCACGATCGCTTATGATAGCACGAGGGGTTCCAAACCGAGAAAACAATTGCTTCAAAAACTTGACTACCACACGAGCATCATTGGTGGGCAAGGCCTTGGCCTCCACCCACTTAGAAAGGTAGTCAACCGCAACGAGAATGTACTTATTACCACGAGATGATGGGAACGGCCCCATAAAGTCTATGCCCCAAACGTCAAAGATCTCACATACTTGAATGATATTTTGTGGCATTTCATCTTTTTGTGAGGCTTTTCCTTGTCGTTGGCATGAATCATAAGACTTCACAAGATCTTGTGCATCTCGGTAAATAGTAGGCCAAAAGAAGCCGACATCAAACACCTTCTTAGCCGTGAGATTAGCACCGTGGTGACCACCCGTGGGTCCCTCATGGCAGACTCTAAGGATGTTAGAAGCTTCGGTGCCAAATACACAACGTCGGATGATTTGATCCGCACAAGTTCGAAACAAGTAAGGGTCATTCCAAAAGTAGAACTTGACGTCACGAAAGAATTTTCGTTTTTCTTGAGTCGTCATACCCTTAATGATGAAGTTACCCGCATGGTAATTTGCAAAATCCGCAAACCATGGGGTAGAAGAATCAAGCTTAGAATTCACTACACCAAGTGTCTCGAGCGGAAATGTTTCGGTGATTTCCTTGGGCTCGTAAACACTTTGGTGAGGATCTTCCAAACGAGAGAGATGATCGGCCGCTAGATTCTCGGCTCCTTTTTTGTCAACGATTTTGTGATCAAATTCTTGAAGGAGGAGAATCCAACGAAGTAATATAGGCTTAGCATCTTGCTTTGCCATAAGATACTTGATAGCCGAATGGTCCGTATACACTATGCATTTCGTCAAGACGAGGTAAGGTCGGAATTTCTCAAATGCATACACCACGACAAGGAACTCCTTTTCCGTTGTAGTGTATTTAAGTTGAGCCTCGGTCATCGTCTTGCTAGCATAGTGAATAGGCAAGAAGTGCTTATCGTGACGTTGCCCCAAAACGGCCCCAATGGCGTAATCACTAGCATCACACATTAGTTCAAAGGGAAGGTTCCAATTGGGCGCAACAAGAATGGGAGCTTCGGTAAGTTTCCTCTTAAGGATCTCAAAGGCTCGTACACAATCTTCGTCAAAGACAAAACGTGCCTCTTTTTCAAGAAGATGTGTAATGGGTCGAGAAATCTTTGAAAAATCCTTGATGAATTGACGATAAAAGCCCGCGTGGCCTAGGAAACTCCTAACTCCCTTGACGGTTTTGGGATGAGGTAATTTGGCGATGACGTCTACCTTAGCTTGATCTACCTCAATCCCTGCTTTCGAGACCTTGTGCCCTAAGACGATTCCACTCTTAACCATAAAATGACACTTTTCCCAATTGAGCACAAGGTTGGTTTCCTCACAACGTTTTAACATTCTCTCTAGGTTCGACAAACACGAAGTGAAAGAATCACCAAACACGGAAAAGTTATCCATGAAGACTTCCATCGTCTTCTCGATCATATCATGAAAAATAGCCATCATGCATCGTTGAAAAGTTCACGGTGCATTACAAAGTCCGAATGGCATTCTACGATAGGCAAACGTTCCATATGGACACGTAAACGTAGTTTTTTCTTGATCACGAGGATCGATGGGAATTTGGAAGTAACCGGAAAAACCATCTAGAAAGCAATAGAAATCGTTTCCCGCAAGACGCTCCAACATTTGGTCCATGAAGGGCAAGGGAAAATGGTCTTTTCGAGTGGCTTCATTCAACTTTCGATAGTCAATGCACACTCTCCATCCGGTCACGAGTCTAGTGGGAATCAATTCGTTGGCATCGTTTGGCACAACGGTCATCCCTCCCTTTTTAGGGACACAATGGATAGGACTCACCCAAGGGCTATCGGGAATAGGGTAAATCATTCCCGCGTCAAGGAGTTTAAGGACCTCCTTTTTGATGACGTCGTGAATTTTGGGGTTCACCCTCCTTTGACTTTGGATTGTGGGCTTGAAATCCTCCTCCATTAAGATTTTGTGGGTACAAAACTTGGGATCGATTCCCTTAATGTCGGATAACTTCCACGCAATCGCCCCTTTGTGGTCCTTAAGAACATCGACAAGTGCGGTTTTTTCATCATTTGAAAGGTCCTTCGCAATAATAACCGGCAACTTGTCGTCCTCCTCTAAATAGACATATTCGAGGTGAGGAGGTAAATCTTTCAACTCGAGGATAGGTGGTTCCTCAAGTGAAGATTTGGGATCGATACTCATAACCTCCTCGGGTGGAGGAAATGGGAAATCATTGAGAAAATCCTTGATAATCGAGAAGTCCTCATCGTTGTCGAGGTCTTCTTTACAAGTACGTGGAACATCGAATTCTTCCAACGTAAAACCACCACCTTCAAAAGGAGTGAAGGTTGGTGTCGAATTATCAAGAATTGGATCTAACATAGTGGGATTGCCACTAGTTTCTTCATCACCAAACCCTAAAACTTCTTGTGAAAATTCCTCGCAAACCACGTCGATCATATCAACGAGGTTTATGGTAGCAACGGAATAAACATGAGAAAGTCGAGAATTTTGAGTTGCGTTTATAACAAGTTCCTCGTCGTTGAAACGTAAGGTGATCTTTCTAGCATGCACATCAATTAAAGCCATAGACGTATCTAAAAACGAACGACCTAAAATAAGAGGAACTTGAGGATCCGTGGGGATATCAACAACGATAAAGTCTACGGGATAGTAGAACTTCCCCACTTTCACAAAAACGTCTTCCGCCAAACCACATGCGAGAATCGTGGAATGGTCGGCCAACTCAATAGACATTCGTGAAGGAGTAAGATTAGGAAGATTAAGCGACTTGAAGATTGCAAGCGACATCAAGTTAATGCTAGCACCAAGATCGGCCAAGGCATAGCATTCTTCCATATCTTGAATTGCACAAGGGATCAAAAATTTACCGGGATCACCGACTTTTTGAGGTATGCGATTAAGATAAACCGACGAACAACTAGACATTTTGTGCAATTTCTCCTTGTTGTTCAACATACTCTTAAAGTTAGCGGCAAATCGAGGCATCATGACCAAAGCATCGGCGAAACTCACATTAAGGTGCAACTCACGAAACATTTTCATAAAAAGCTCAAATTGGTAGTTGTCGCGCTCTTGTCGTTTCTCCTTCCTAAGTCTCGATGGGTAAGGCAAGGGTGGTGTGGGTTGGGGCATAGGCATAGCCTTTGGAATCTCGGGTTCCAATGTTGGTAAAGGGTCGACCGTAGGTGTGGCATGATCGGTACTTTGTGGGCTTGAAATATGCTCCTTTTCGACCACCACCTCGGGTTCTTCCTCAATTTCCTCCACCGTTGGAGTAATAGGTTGAGGAGTCGGTTCTTTAAGTGTCTTATCACTTCGTGTGGTAATCACTTTCATCTCTCCCTTCGGGTTTGAAACGGTGTTACTAGGTAGACCACTCGAAGTAGAGGCTTTGTTCCCCATGACGGCTTCTAAAATTGCATTAAGCTTAGCATCTTGACTATTAAACTTCAAATCTTGACTAGCGGCTTTTTGGTCAATTCTTTGTTCAAGCCTAGCATGACTTTGTTCAATCTTGTTGTTTTGACCTCGAATTTGATTAGCAAAATCATTTTTCAACTCATTTCTCATGTTAAGATTCTCTTTCACAAAGTTAGCCAACTCCTTAGTGTTTTTAGCCGTGTCCCTAGCTTGACTAGCCAATTGCTCTTGAATGTTTTCCAAAATCTTATCATTTGCCGTGGCGTAATTCAAAAAGTCCATTGGAAGTTCTTTAGTGTAAACATTTTGAAGACCTTGACTCGTGTTTTGAAAATTACGGTTTTGATTTTGATTTTGCAATTGGCTACTAGTTCCTTGATTCCCATAGTTGTTATTACCCTTAAAATTGTTCCTTTGATTGCTTTGGTAACCAACTTGATTGTTTCGATAATTGTTAGCATTTTGATTTGGTGGAAAACCCGGTGGAGTCAATTGATTAGTGCGAGGAACTTGACCGTTTTGGTTATAAGTTCCCGCGGCCGCGAAGGCACTCGAAGTATTACCACCGTTGGTAATGCACTCGGAATAATCGTGAGCTCCACCACAATACATACAAGAAACCTCAACCGCTTTAATCGTAGCGGGAGCGGGTTGTTCACCAACTTTAAACTCAATTAACAATCCTTTCAACTTATCAAAAATTTTGTTCTCCAAATTAGCCTCGATTTGGCAAGCATCAACGGTGTGTGACAATGAAGGCGAAGACGAAGTCTTACAAACACTCGACGTGCTACGAGGACTATACACCTTAGACCTATTCTCAATGATTAACAATGCTTCCTCGACCGTCTTACACAAAAAATTACCACCCGCGGCGGCATTAAGATAATCACGCTCATGATCGTTCAAGCCATTGTAAAACGTGTCAATTTGATGCAAGTCGGAAAAACCATGATGAGGACATTCGTGCAACATTTCCTTAAACCTATTCCAAGCCGTTGAAAAACTCTCATTATACTCTTGTGAAAACTTTGAAATCTCGTTTTTCAAGTGCGTAGTCTTAGAGGGCGGAAAAAATTGGTTCACGAATTTAGAAAAGAGATCCTTCCACGTCAATATAGAATTGGGTGGCTCTTTCTCTAACCAAATTTTTGCGGGCCCCGCTAAGGAATACGGAAAAAGCATCATCTTAATCGATTCGTTTGAGACATCCTTAAACTTGCACGTGGCGGTGAGACGATTAAATTGGCGAATGTGGTTTTGAGGGTTGTCCTTTTCGTCACCTCGAAACTTGTTGTTTTAAATCATGGACAATAAACCCGTCTTAACCTCAAAATTCTCCGCAAGGATAGCGGGAATCACAATCGCTTCTCCATAACCCTCGGTGGGTGCTTGAAGCAACTCCATCATAGTTCGATTAGCCATGGGTGCTTCTTTCACTACAATGGGTTCGTCAATAGGAGACTCCTCACTTATAGGAGTGATGGATTTGTTTCTTCGTTTACGAGCACGTCTTGCTTTAGAGCGAGTTTGCATAAACGTCACGTACAACGAGAAGGCGAGCAAAGAAGATTCTTTTTGGTGTTTTTACTTTTTCAATTTTTTTGTGGTTTTTGATTGTTTTTACTTTTTTTGGATTTTTGGAATGTATTAGGTAGACACAAATCTACAAATCTCCTCCTTAATCAAATCTCTCGATTAAAGAAGCCTCAAGGAATGAAAACGATCACGTGAAGTGAACGCCTTCGATGACTTTAGAACGATGGCGGAACACCAAATCGTTCAAGAGGGTTTAATCAAATGAAACCAAGAAATTATATATGATACTTAGTAATACTTTGGGCGGCAAAACCCTCGATTAGCTTTCAAAATCAAAATACGCACAAGCAAGCGGAGGAAACGAGGCGGCGCGAAGCACTTAAGAGGCTTTTTCCTTTAGGTCGTGAAATACAACCGCCTTATACCCACCTTATAGTTTGTATTTCTCAAAATCGAGCTTCACGAAAGTATTTATCTATTTTTGCCTTTTTCTTTGGTTTGAGATTTGAATACAATGACTGGGTAATGACCTCCCAAGTCAAGATTGTGATTTCTCACGTATTTGGAGTACTTGTAAATTTATTGTTCTACGTATACAATATAGTAATAGTATTCACAAAAAACGAAAAACCGATAATACGTATTAGTAGAGTGCTACTAATACAAATACTAATTATGGCTAATATAAAAACAACAATGGTTCAACCAAAACACAACACGCCTCCCCGGCAGCGGCGCCAAAAAATGATGTTGGAGTTTTGTACACCTTTAGGAAAAGGATGCACAAAGTAGGGCAAGTGTGCACTACGATTTAGGAAAACCGTGTGTGAATGACCCTAAGTGAGTTCGTTCTCGAGGAGGCAAGTGCGTTGTGTTAAGAGTTGATTAATGTTTGTGATTATAATGATTGAGAAAGAAATGGGATTAGAAGAGAAAGACGGTTACAAAGACGAATTAAACTACAACGAAAAAGGCGAACACGCAAAACCGTAAATAGTGCCAAAATTAAAATTTTAACCTAAAAATTCCTAAAAATTACTAAAAATCCCCAATAATATTCTAAGAGTTTACAAAAAATCCAAACTTGCTAAAACCTTTTAATTAATCCAAAAATGACTTTTTAATGCTAATTAAAGCCCTAAAAATCACAATTAAATATAAAAAAGCCCTAAACAAGATCTAATAGTTTTTAAACCTAAAAAATACCCTAATTAAGCTAAAAACTATTTTTAAAAATTTTAAAACCAAATTAAACTATTTTTAAACACTTAAAAACTATTAAAATCTATTAAATCTTAAATTAATTCTAGAAATTAATTGAAAAGTCTAAAAAATATTTGGAAAGTGACAAAACTCCTAATTAAGTGTCCTTAACCTAGGAAAAATGTAAAAACTAAAAAAAATCAAACTTCAATTTTTAATAATAAAATAATATTAAAATATTCAAAAAATAAAAAGTTTATAAATAAATTCTAAAAAATTACCAAAAATCTAGAATATTATAACTAAAACAAAAATGCAATCCAAATTTTCTGAAACCTATTTAATAATTTTATATTAAATTTTAAAGTTGCTTAAAACACTAAAATCCTATAAAATCAAAAATAAGCTAAATTGAAAACCTCAAAAGCTGTGAACCTCAAAAATATGATTAAAAACCTAAAAACTATTTTTTCAGATTTTTAATATACCTTTTACTATTTTTAATGACTTTTTAAAATAAAAATTAAAATAATCCTAATAAATTAATGAATAAAGGGAAAAATCTACTTTTTGCTCAGAAAAGTCAAACAACCTTATAAAAACCTAGGAAAAATACTAAACAGGAAAAAGCTACAAGAATTAAGCTAGAAACAACTTATTTAAAAGCTGTTATCCAAATAAGCTATAAAACAAACACTACTTAAATAAGTAATGAAATGAAATGTAAACGTAAAAAGCCATCTGGATCACTGGTTAACACGCTAGTCCTTGGAAAGCAAGGTCGCGTGTTCGAGCCCAGGCAAGGTGAGCTTTTTGCAAACTTTTTTTTTTCTTTTTAAAACTTAATCCAGTGACCTTTCTACTCACTAAAACTCAAACACAATCTAAATTAAACAAGAATTAAGCCCTACAAATCCAAAAACGTGCCCAGGTTTGGCAAAGTTTCTGATGAACACAAGAGAAGTCTTCACAAGTGAAGATATGAATCAAGAGGGCTTGATTCTGCTTTTTTGTGGATGTTTGTGATGGACAAAGGCACCCTTATACTCTTTGGAGTATAAGGAGTCAATAATAACACAAATACAAGCACACTCTTAGCCAAAAATCACACAAAAATAAGCATACAAGTTACTGATATTGCATATATGTGTCTGAGTGTATTTTGCTGATACACTTGGCACTCAAATGGATTTCAAAGGCTCAAATCATGCATACAAGTCAAACAACTAGCAAATAAACAATACACAAACCTAGAACAACCCTACTTCTAGCAGATTGTTAAGACTTGATGCACAAACTTCACAAAATAAGCAAAAAATGGCAGTGACTGAATTTTGCTAAGTTTTCAACAATTTTCACATGCAAATGCTCTGAAACCTTACCAAACTGCAATAAACAACTAGCATACACCCTATCCTACCCTAATAAGTGATTTAAATAAGATTTAACTCACAAACTTGTCACAAAGTCAGCTTAAATCTCAAATCCAAACACCCCTTAAACTATGAAAATGAAAAATTAACAAAGCAAATCTTATCAAAACTCAATCAAACTGAATCAAACTCAAACTAACATGCATATAATCAAACAAGGAAGCAATAACAAGCACAATAACAATCACTTAACAACTTTCATGCAATAATCACTTAAACACATAATATTTTCAGAAAACTAAAAATTGAAATAAGAAGCAAGGAGCTACCTTAAGGGTCCTACATCCAGGACCCTTAGTGGTTGAAAAACCATCTCCTTATAGGCTGGGGCCTATGCAGAACTTTGTTGAGATGCTGATAGAGTTTTACTTCAACAAAAATGGATAAAAATGTTCTTTGTTTTGAACCTGCTAAGAGAGAACAAGGGAGACTGTGTAAAAGCTTAAGAGCTTGCTTCTAGCTTATAGATTAAGCTAGAAAGAAACCTTAGCTTATGGGTAAGATTATGATAAACCTAAAAAAAAGGGAAATGACCAAACCAATGGCTATTTTAAACTTGGGTACCCACTACACCAGAAGAAGCCATGGTGTTATGGACATACACAAGCTCAAATACCATCACACCAACACACTTAATCACCATTGTATCAGATTTGTATGAAGATTTAATATATAAGAAAACTTTGAAAAAGAAACAGAAACTTTGAATTTTGAAAACCTTTGCTGAAACTTAAACCAAACTCAAACAATGAACTTAAATTAACATGAAATGTAAAAGGAACTTGTTTTCATCACCAACTCTTAACTTAGTTTCTCATTAGAACAAAAATATTTACAAGGTTGTGAAAACAGGAAAACAAGAACCGGTTTCTACTATGTCCTAGAAGGCCTTTATATAGAGGCTACAATGTGATTCTAGAACTGATAAGAAGCTAAAAACCCTAACACTTGAACTTCCAATCTTGCCCTTGGACGATTTTGAATTTTTCAGTCAAAACAAAGCCATGTGAAGATCTTTGGCAGTTTGTGGGATGCCAGCAGTGAAAAAGAAATCTTGGACGTCCATTTAGCCTTTAGGAACACGAAATTGTTGTGGGTTGTTGATTTGCTATCCTCATTTTGTTTGAGAGTGAATAGTGGGGCAGGGGAGGGTTGCACAAACATGTGAGGTGATGGTGATGGGAGTTTAAGGGTGGTTTTAGGTTTAGATGATGGTTAATCATGGATCTGGAAAGAATTACCCAAAAATCCCTTGTTTTAATTGATGTTCTTCCTGGAAATATTTAGGGTTTAAGGGAGGATTAAGGGGGTTTTAATCCGTTTGTGGATTAATGACTTTTTGAAAATATGTTTAGGAGGGAAAGGTTTATTAAATGGGTTTAATAGCTGGTGGAATGGTGACGTGGTGAAGGGAAGAGTGGGGATTGGTGGGATTTTTGGGTGGGGTGACGTGGCAAGCAGGGAGTGGAGGGTGAGAGATTGTTTGTCTGGCAGGTTTGCCCCCTCTCTTTTCAAACTTGTTTCACTTTGTATTAAAACAGCAAATAAGTCATTTCCTTTGAAAAACATCTTTGGCAAGTTGGCAGTTTTGGCACAAAAAGTTCATAAGCTTGAAACAAGGACTAAACATGCAATTTCTTCATTCTTCAAGGACTGATTTTGACATGTCTTAATACTTCAAGGCTTTGACTTGTTTGTTGACTTCTTGGAGGACCAATATTGACAATTTAGATTTGTTGAGGGACTAAATTTGCCAATTCTTCAAAGTTAAGGGTCCTTTTTGTAATTTTGACAAACTTTAGGGACCAAACTTGTAATTATGAAGATACAAGGGTATAAAGTGTCAATTCTTCAAACTTGGAGGACCAATCTTCAATATTCTTCAAATCTTCAAGGGTTTTCTTTGGAAAATTCTTCATTAGGGCTTGGTTCATCGTGCGGCTTCGTTTCCCGTGTTCGTTTTTGCATGATTCTTGTGATCTTTTGTCATTTTCTCAATATCCATACCTAAAATACACAAGCAACAAACACAAGCATATATTTGGGTATTTTGATGATATTTAATGCATTTTAAGCCTAATTTGGATGATGAGACTATGTATAAAAGCAGTCTCATCAGCGTCCCATTTTCAGTTTTGGCCATTATATTATATTATCATGTGGGGCGTATGGGTGCATCCTAGTTACATGTTTATCAGTATTATCAGACTGAATGCGATGTGTGCCTTGCATCCTTCACTAGGAGCTGATCCCTCCTACCTAGACTAATTAATTAGAGGCAACCCCTCTAATTGCATGACGAGGTCTCCCCTCCAAGTATTCATGTACGGTGGAACCTCATGTCCTATATGGGATATTTGGCTAATTAATACATATTTTACATAAAAACATAAGTCTTTTCGAACTATAAAACCAGTTTTATGAACATGATTCCAAATTGCTTAGAACTTATATTATTCCGATGCTATTAGTCTTTATGCTTACGCAATTCCATGCTATACTTGTATATCCGTACACTAAGCGTTATGCTCAGCCATTTTCCTTTCATGTTCCCAAACGGCAGGAACTCAAGGGCGCCCGTAGACTTTAAGCGTACGTGCATATGGATTGGAAGCTATCTATCCTTATCTACTTTATGCATTTCATCATACATTTTGCTACTTATTTCTTGGACATTGTTTAGTCCTTTTCCTTTAAAGTATTTATGTTTGTGTGTGATGAGCTTATACTTGGGGTACCGATGTTTGTTTCCAGTATTACCTTTCATGGTCATTTAATGTTTTTAAGACATTTACCCTGTATGCTTTGATGACACGCCATAATCACACATGGCATTCCATTTACCCAAATAGGGTGTTACAGTTATGGTATCAGAGCCCAAGGTTTCGACCTGTAGGCTCTCAAAACATGACCTGTGATTAGCAAGTAGTCACTAAAGTCTTCCTAGAACTGATAGTCGGTTTTCATGCATTCATTGTTTTCAAGCATTCATGTCATATGTCATTGTCGCAGGTTTATGACTAAGTAATGGTTGGTACAGGACTAGCCTTATTTAGTCGCATGTGCTTTTATCGAAACTTTTAACTTTGGGACCAACCCATAGGCGTCCCCTCGCCATGTCTTTTTTTGGGTAAACTGATCCTAGGCGTTTACCCTAGCGCATATAAAAGTTTTCATAAACTAAAAATCATGCATTCATGCACTTTTTTCATGCATAAAATTTTTCTCATGATTTATTGGCATACTTTTTTTTCATGTATATATTATGTTTTATCAGTTTAATCATGCATTTTGTTTTATACTGTCAGATGGTTCTCACACGCGAGCAGGAACAACTCAATTCAGCAGTCCAAGCTGTGATGCAGGCTCTGCTTCCTCAACTGTGGAACGACATCAGGGCCGAGGTGCAGGCTGCCAACAACCAGCACCAGCATCCTAATCCTCCTCCTCCTCTAGCAACACTGGTCACACGGCTGGAGAGATTCAACAAGCAACATCCTTGATCCTTCGGGAGAACTGACAACCCTAGTGAGGCTGATAGTTTGTTAGCTCATATCGAGAAGATATTTGATGCAATGGGCTGCGACCTCGTCTTCAAGTCGAGGTTGTCCTGTTACAAATTTGAAGGTGATGTACAGGGATGGTGGAAGGCAGTGAAGCATTCTGAGGGAGGTGACAATTGGGTGGCTGGCTTGACTTGGGCTCAGTTCAGGGAGTTTGTGATAAGACAGTTCTTCCCCAAGGCTGAGAAAGACTAGTTGAAGAGGGAGTACCACAGAATCAGGCAGAGAGTTGGGGAGAACAGCAACGAGTTCATGCAGCGCTTTCTTCGTTTGGCTGGTTTTCTTGGCGCAACAGCAGGTACTGCCGACGAGCAAGCATACCACTTTCGTTGGGCTCTTCGTACATCGGTCGCCAAAAACTTGGTGTGCGCTACCTTCAATATGGTGGCACAAGTTGCCGAAGCAGCACGTAAGTTGGAGATGCTGCAGGAGAGAGAGGAATTCGGTGAAGCAGAGAGACCCGAGAAGAGGTATTTGTTCGTCACTCAGCGGTGATCATTTCAAATTCATTCAGTACTATCCTATATTTTTCCTTCACTTTAAACTGCATCTTTCAGGCAGAAGACTGGGGACCGGTCTCAACCGGCTACTCAGCAACAGCCTACTCAACCCAAGGGTAATGGTCAGACTCAAGGCCGTTCTGCTACGGATAGGCGTGGCAGTAATGATAATTACCGTATCAACGCTGGAAACTCCAACAGCAGCATTTCCTTAAACTTACTCATTTCTTACGTTACACGTTATGATTCATAAATTCTGACACTTTAGCATCTTCTACCAGGAATCATGGTAACGGAAGGGAGCAGGACCGAAGAGGTTCACAGCCTAACCGTACTGTTATCACTGGTATTACGTCTTACGATTTTTCCGCATTGTCCTTTTGTACCTATAAACAATGTCTCATGTGTACTTTTCAGAACAGGCTCCCAGCCAGCAAGGGCACCTGCTGGAGGGTATACTCACCCTTTCTGCCCTACCTACAACCGTAGGCACCCAGGGCCATGTCGCCACGACAGGGATGCTTGCTTCAAGTGTGGCCTTACTGGTCATCGTATGAAGGACTGCCGCAAGGGCGAGATGGAGGGCACATCTGGACATGCCGATTCCAAGCCGCCTCCTACTAGTGGATGGGTGTACACGACTTCTCGCGATGTAAAACCCGTATTTAAATAGTCGAATATTAAAATACGCAGTTTTAATTTATTAAAAGCTATGCATTTAATTATTCCGAAAAGTAATTATTTAGTCAGAAATATCGCGAGAATTAAATAAGACGGCATGTAAATAAATTCTAATGTCGAAAAAAATGAAAACATATATAACATAAAGGGGGCGGTTTGGACAAATAAACAAAGAATAAGTGGACTCTAGGGCCCGACCCATTACACAAAGAAAAAATAAACATGGGGTTCACCCCTTTTGTTACATTCAGACGAAAAAAACAGAATCTTAGGGTTTGTGACCTATGTGGCCGCCGGCTGTAGTCAAGAAGAAAAGGGTTTCGGGGGTGTTTAATTACCTTCGACCCGTGTGTATCAACCATCGTTCGTAATCATTGTAACGATATCACTTTTCCCTTTTTGATTTCATGAATTATCACGAATTATTTTGTTTAATATGTGTATAAATGAATTAGATAATCACCATGAATGATTTATATAAAGGGGGGTTTGGTTCGTGTACAGTAAGACTCAGCAGGGGTGTTTGGGGTTAACAGTCGATAAGGGTGAGTTTGGGTCTGTCATCAGCAAACGGTGCGTTTGGGTTTGTCATCAACAAAGGGGGTGTTTGGTTTTGTGAAATCAGTGGGAAACTTTAGGAAAACGATGGGAGCGGAGTATAGGATCAGTGGGAAACGTTTGGACATAAAATAACCATTTTAATATGAGATTAGCGATAGAATAGCGACGCTAAATTCTGTTGCAGTTTAGTAGTAACAGTTTTATTTGACAGTTTTTAAGCCCAGTTTTAGTCACAACGTTTAGTGACAGAATTTTCTGTCGCAGATTCTAATAGGTAGAATTTAATAATAATTGTTTGTTCTAGTGCGACCGAGACGGGGTATCTCGGTAGGCTCGGGGCTACATTTTAAAAAGGATTAAAGCGACGATCTAAATTATACCTTATGTTATCACTTAAATAAATAAATGTTTAAAATGATTTAATTAGTAAATTAAATTTATTACTATTTAACTAGTTTTACAAAAATTTAAAAGGGGTATAATAGTATTAATTGATTTTATTCATTCTGGAAACGTTCTAATTTTAGAAACTTTCTATTATTAACAGGTTACTAAATATAGAAATATTATAACGTCAGAATACGTGTTATACCGTCATTAATAACAGAACAGGAATACGTTATTCAGAAATATTAGAACATTCAGACTTATCAGTTTATATATTAACAGTATTACAAGAATAAATAAATTAACTAAGTACAGTTGAGATAAATAAAATAAACATATATCAGTCAACTTATGTTCACATCCATTATTCATGTAGTATCCGTGAGGTCAGAGTATACCTTTCAGCTTTCGTTTCTATTTCATTACTAGACTAATGGTACGGATTTTCCGTCCTTTCAGTAAGGACTTCCCTTCTATGCATGATTAGGATTTCCCGTCTACAGCCAAATGTTTTCCCCAGTACATGTTATAAATTATCAGAATTTATTTAAATAACTAAGATATTGCCTGAGCATTATATACAAGCATGACCAGTTTATGTACTAGTTATAGAGGTACCGTAACCATGACACTAGAGGCACCGGTGTCGTGACTCACATGCAGGAGAGTGATATCCTGCATCGTCCGACTTAGCTCAGCTTGGCCATTTTATCAGTATTATTAGTGGGGTATATGGATGCATCGTAGGCTTATCAGTTTACAGTTATCAGGGTGAATGTGGTGTGTGCTCTACATCCTTCACATTTTAGATGATCCCTCCACCCAGCACAGTATTTAGAGGTCACCCCTCTACAGTTATTTAGAGGTCACCTTTCTACAGCATGACGAGGACACCCCTCCAGTTATTCATGCACCGTTGTTAAAGCAAATGGCCTATATAAGCTCTGGCAATTAAAATACAGTAAATGCATATTTTCAGATTTAACAGATAACAGTTTAGCTTTATTATATATAAATTAGACTTTACAGATTATACACAGATTTCCGCTGCAACTTTACTTATCAGTCTTACAGCTCCAGTATTTTATCATCTGTTTCATTTCAATAATTCCTTATCATGCTTTACATCCGTTCACTGAGCGTTATGCTCAACCATAGTTCTTTCATGTTCTAACGGCAGGTACACCAAGACGCTCTTAGGATTCTGATAGCATGTGCATTGAAGGAAGCTATCCGGACTTCTTACTTTATGCACTTCTTACATTATTCTTTTTATTTGGACATTGTTTAGTCCTTCCCTTCACTATTTTACATTTCATGTTTTGAGCTTATGTTTGGATTACCGATGTTTGATTCCGGTATTTCCTTTATGGTCAGTTAATGTTTTAGGACATTTACCTTATGCTTTGATGATACGCCATAAGTAAACAAAACAGTCCACTTATCCAAGTGAGGTGTTACAATTATGGTATCAGAGCTATAGGTTCGACCTGTAGGCTCTAAAACTTGACCTGTGACTAGTGGGTAGTCACCAGGAACCTCCCAGATTTTGGCGTTGTTATCTTTCATGTTTCTCATGCATTTATCAGTCAATTTTCTTCAGTTATCAGTCGGTTTTCTTAAAGTTTTTGACTAAGTGAAAGGTTGGTACATGACTGGCCATATTTAGTCGCATGTGTTTTCCACGAATTTTGTTTTGGTGAACCGACCCATTGGCGTTCACCCTTGCCGTTCAGATTTTGTATTGGTAAACCGACCATAGGCGTTTACCCTTACTCATGACAGATTCATGTTTTTTGTCAAATATTACTTAGTGAACCAGCCATAAACGTTCACCATTATTCAGGTCAATTTTCATGCTTTTAGTCGAATATTGTTTTGTGAACTGATCGATAGACGTTCACCTTTGCTCATATCATGATGTTCTATAAATTTTGACATGTATGGATTGGACTACAGCCATCCATATTTAGTCACAGATTATAAATTCTATACATGACAGTTCTCATGAAATTTTGACAAGTATGGATCAAACCAGAATCGCCCATACTTAATCAGATGTTTTAAATTCTATGGATTGAACCATAGCCGTCCACATCAGTTGATATTAAACCTCAGTTGATTAGACTTTTTATGTTCCTTGTTGCAGTCAAATTTTCATACCCTCAAGTTGATGTCGCTTTCATGCTGTTTCAGTTTCATGTCTCCTTACGAGGGTTTTATGTTCAACAGAATGATAATGTCTTCATACTAAGACAAAAAAAGGATTTCAACAAAATCCTGTTTTCATGACAAAGCATGTTTGGCCTTCATTAATCACGTTTCATACTGACCATTGTTGGAAATTCAGTTAAACCATACTTTCGAGGTCTCTATGAAACCATCATTAAATCTACGCAGGAATTACCAAGCTATCATGTTACTCATTTCAGTTCAGTTTACTATCGTTTAGATCAATTTTTTTCTTTGATCATGTCAGACAATCAAAACCAGTGTCGATCATCCCATAAAATTTCCACTAGTGCCATGTATAGTATTCCATACGTACCCCATGTACAGTGTCTCAGTTATACTCCATGTACAGTAATTCATGTGTACCCCATGTACAGTGTCTCAGATATGCTCCATGTGCAGTATTCATTTTGAACTTCATGTACAGTAGTCCGATGTACACCAGGTACCATACTCCATGGATATTGCTAATCAATCCTCAATCATCTCAGGCGTTGCCACTTGTCGATATTCTACCAGGTGCTGATGTTGCTCGTGAGTTGAAGATTTTACCAGATGTTGATGCTGCTAACACCTTGAAGCCCTCACAAATGCTGATGTTGTTGATAATTTTGAGATTTCTCAAGATGCTGATGCCATTTATACTATGAAGACTCTGTAGAACAAGGACGAAAACTATAATTTTGAAATTTCTGACAAGAATAAATTTCAACCATCAGACATTACCATTCCATTCCATACTTTTACCTTCTCATCTAGATGTCACACTTCACTCAGCAAACCGTTCATTCAGAAGAGTGGGAACCGAAACCCAGCCGACTACTCAACATAATAGTTACATGAATCACGGTCATGATAATGACCGTTATAAATTGACAGACAAAGCAGTAGTGACAACCACCGTGCTTATAATTAATCAGTCAGTAACCATCAGAACTCCGGAACGGACGTGACCAGAAACACAAAAGGTCAGTAGTCTAACCGGTCCGCCAATCCTAGCAGTTACCAAAAATTTTCAGCCTTGTTCAGATTCATCTACTAAAACACGTGCCAAGACATCAGTCAAGACATAGGTCTCACGTATCATTTCGGAAGACACATATCAGGACACCAGTCATGGTACACGTCATACGAATATCTTCTCAGAGTACGAGTCAGAACTCATAACTCCGTATGTTTGCTAAATCAGGCTCTCAGAAATTCAGGGTACCCTTCAGAAAGGGGTATACCCGTTCTATTATGCCACACATGAATCAGATCATTTAAAAATTCAGTCACCACCACGAGAGTATTGCCAAGTTAGACATGCAGTGTTCGTTCTGTGAGGTTACAAACGAACACATTTAGCGAGATCTGCCACGTTTACTTTACGTGTTCCTATGTCAGCTTTATTCTAAATCAGGTAGTTACCTACCTCTCAGCCAGAAAGGACTCAACAATACCACCATATTCAATAAAGTTTTATTTTCAGTTATCGACGAGATTCGTCTTACTAACTCCTGAGCATATTCATTTTACTTCTGCCAGAAAAATCAGTACAAATTATTTCAGCTTTACAAGCACGTGAATTATTATCTTATAGCTGCGAAGACTTCTAGTCATCATTCATGATGCAAATTTTGAATTTCCTTAAATTCATGATTAGCAGATTATTCCAGAGTTTTCAGACAAAAATTTCAGAAGGCTTTCCAGAAATTCATTCCTAACCACAAGACAGAGTTTAACATCGAGCTTGTCTCAACGACGGAAACTGTTTTCAGAACTCTTTATCGCATGACTTCAGCTGAGTTAAAAGAGTTGCAACATTAGCTGCAAGAGTTACCGGAACAAGGCTGTATTCGCCCTAACACACCACTAGGAGGTGTACCGTTTCTGTCTATCAGAAAGAAGGCCGGTAATATGAGATCATGTATCGATCACCAGAAATTTACCAGATCACCATTCATAAACGATACTCATTCGATGAATAGAAGGTTACCTGACCTACTACGAGGTCCTTAAATATTTTCCAGAACAACTCATGACCATGCCACCAACAGTGGTGAGAGAAGAACATGATATTTTCCAGATTGCTGTTAAACACGTTACAGTCTCTCTAAAATTTAAATTTTACTTCTGAGCTCCCTAATACTCCAACTATAGTATGAGGTTTATGAATAAAAATTTTCCAGGAGTTCTCAGACAAAATCGTCAGTATACTCACTTATTACATCCTGAAATGCTAAACTCTAGAGAAGAACACGAGAATCATCTTCTCACTATCATGCAGATCCTCCGATAGGAGAAAATTATATACGCAGCTTTCCGGATGTGATTTCCAGTTGAACAATGTGGCATTTTTGGGACACGTTATTTCAGCAAAAAGAAGTTTCAGACAATTCTGCGAAGGTGAAGGCCATCACCAGATGGTCAAGGCCGATGCCCATGATTAAAGTACAGATTTTCTGGAACTCGGCTGACTACTATCGCATAAGTGTTGACCGTTCTCACGATTAGCTTTTCATGACTAAGCTTACGCATAAAGGATAGTACCTACACTAATAGTATGTATTCCATAAGATCCTACGTGAAGAGAGATCTAATTTATCGAGACTCATAGTTCTTTCATGACTATTCACCCATATTCTACCAGAATGTACCAAAATTCCAGGTAGTATTTGGATAGGAACAGTATAACACGTTGAGGCAGCTATGTTCATATCTAATGCCTGCCATCCCAACAAATTCAAGATAGGACACCGACATGCTAATGAGTTATTACGACCATTAGCAATTTTTAAACATAAATGAGATAAGATTCCATGGAGGTTATTGTCAGTTACCACAGACTCTGACGAAGCATGATGCTATCTAAGTCGTTGTAAACCAGTTAACCCAGCCTACACGTCTCCTTCTATCCGAAATGATTACGTGGTAATGAATCTACAGGAAATTCAACAATAGATCGTACGATTTCAAGGCATTCCATCGACCATCATATCAGACATAATTCATGTTCATAATCATGTATACATTCACGTTCACGTTTATCTTCACTTTCACGTTTACGTCTCATTCGCAGTATGATGCTGTTGCAGTTCATGTTTCGTACTATCTCATGATTTAAGCTCACGTTAGCATTCATAACATTGTCCTTGTTCAAGTTCGTGTGCCATTTCGCGATATACGTTTCACATTCTATTACCGAAAACGGTTACAGAAAGCTTGAGAAACCAGTCTCAAGTTTAGCACAACTATTCCATAACCAGGGAGACGTTTCACATCTCAGGCCGTATCGTTTGCATTCTTTCCTCAGTCAGCATACGTTTATGATATTTTCTTGTATCACGCTCATAGTATGTTCCACGTATTACATACATGACCTATTTCATGCACAACGCTCCTTTTATGATCGCGAACCACGTTCATAATTTCTCACGTAGCACGTTCCCAATTGTTCACATAGTTCGTCCCTATATATCTTCAGCAGCTTGCTCAGATATAGAAATGTTATCTTTTAAGAATATTTACACGTACCGTTTCATGTATCATACATGTTATAGTTTATATCCATCTTAAATATGGAACCAGGAACTATTCAGCATCGTCAGGACAGGGTCATCAGGACCAAGATGTTCATTATGTTTAGATCTTTGAAGGAATCGTTTCGAGCGGGAGGCCATTCGAAACAGAGGAGTCCATCCGGACCTCTCATCACTTTTCCTCCAATAAATCCAGTTAAGTTCTTTCAGTCAGGTTACGTTCCAGGTCCTCTTCAGCCATGTCACGTTCCATGTTCACTTCAGTCATGTCATGTATATACCCTTTCAGCAACATTATGTTCTAAATCAAGGAAGAATGATCCTTCAACTTATATGCCTTTTCAGCCTTCAAGCTCGTTCAACATATATGTCCTTTCAGCTTATACGTCATTCAGCTTACGTATACTTTCAGCTGATCGAAATTACCTATAATTCGAGGACGAATTTTTCCTTTTAGAGGGGAAGAATTGTAAAACCCAGTATGGTCGTATCTTTAATTCGGGGACGAATTATTCTTTTTAGAGGGGAAGAATTGTAAAACCCGTATTTAAATAGTCGAATATTAAAATACACAGTTTTAATTTATTAAAAGCTATGCATTTAATTACTCCGAAAAATAATTATTTAGTCAGAAATATCGCGAGAATTAAACACGACGACACGTAAATAAATTCTAATGTCGTAAAACCCAGTATGGTCGTATCTTTATTTTGGGGACGAATTATTCTTTTTAGAGGGGAAGAATTGTAAAACCCGTATTTAAATAGTCGAATATTAA
The DNA here is from genome assembly GCA_025667525.1 of Glebionis coronaria. NCBI lineage: Eukaryota > Viridiplantae > Streptophyta > Magnoliopsida > Asterales > Asteraceae > Glebionis > Glebionis coronaria. The sequence continues at coordinate 500,716,663 of CM046877.1, forward strand.
AATACGCAGTTTTAATTTATTAAAAGCTATGCATTTAATTACTCCGAAAAATAATTATTTAGCCAGAAATATCGCGAGAATTAAATAAGACGGCACGTAAATAAATTCTAATGTCGAAAAAAAATGAAAAAAATATATAACATAAAGGGGGCGGTTTGGACAAATAAACAAAGAATAAGTGGACTCTAGGGCCCGACCAATTACACAAAGAAAAAAAATAAACATAGGGTTCACCACTTTTGTTACATTCAGACGAAAAAACAAAATATTAGGGTTTGTGCCCTATATGGCCGCCGGCTGTAGTCAAGAAGAAAAGGGTTTCGGGGCTGTTTAATTACCTTCGACCCGTGTGTGTCAACCATCGTTCGTAATCATTGTAACGGTATCACTTTTCCCTTTTTGATTTCTTGAATTATCACGAATTATTTTGTTTAATATTTGTATAAATGAATTAGATAATCACCATGAATTATTTATATAAAGGGGGTTTGGTTCGTGTACAGTAAGACTCAGCAGGGGTGTTTGGGGTTAACAGTCGATAAGGGTGCGTTTGGGTCTGTCATCAGCAAAGGGTGCGTTTGGGTCTGTCATCAGCAAAGGGGGTGTTTGGTTTTGTAAAATCAGTGGAAAACTTTATGAAAATGATGGGAACAGAGTATAGGATCAGTGGGAAACGTTTGGACAGAAAAATAACCATATTAATATGAGATTAGCGACAGAATAGCGACGCTAAATTCTGTCGCAGTTTAGTACTAACAGTTTTATTTGACTGTTTTTAAGCCCAGTTTTAGTCACGACGTTTAGTGACAGAATTTTCTGTCGCAGATTCTAATACGTAGAATTTAATAGTAATTGTTTGTTCTAGTGCGATCGAGACGGGTATCTCGGTAGGCTCGGGGCTACATTTTAAAAAGGATTAAAGCGACGATCTAAATTATACCTTATGTTATCACTTAAATAAATAAATAAATGTTTAAAATGATTTAATTAGTAAATTAAATTTATTACTATTTAATTAGTTTTACAAAAATTTAAAAGAGGTATAATATTATTAAATGATTTTATTCATTCTAGAAACGTTCTAATTTTAGAAACTTTCTATTATTTACAGGTTACTAAATATAGAATTAATATAACGTCAAAATATGTGTTATACCGTAATTAATAACAGAACAGGAATACGTTATTCAGAAATATTAGAACATTCAGACTTATCAGTTTATATATTAACATTATTACAAGAATAAATAAATTAACTAAGTACAGTTCAGATAAATAAAATAAACATATATTATTCAACTTATGTTCACGTCCATTATTCATGTAGTAACCGTGAAGTCAGAGTAGACCTTTCAGCTTTCGTTTCTATTTCATTACTGGACTAGAGGTACGGATTTTCCATCCTTTCAGTAAGGACTTACCTTCTATGCATGATTAGGATTTCCCGTCTGCAGGCAAATGTTTTCCCCAGTACATGTTATAAATTATCAGAAATTATTTAAATAACTAAGATATTGCCTGAGCATTATATACAAGCATGACCAGTTTATGTACTAGTTACGGAGGTACCGTAACCTGGCACTAGAGGCACCGGTGTCGTGACTCACATGCAGGAGAGTGATATCCTGCATCGTCCCACTCAGCTCAGCTTGGCCATTTTATCATTATTATTAGTGGGGCGTATGGATGCATCCTAGGCTTATCAGTTTACAGTTATCAGGGTGAATGTGGTGTGTGCTCTACATCCTTCACATTGGAGTTGATCCCTCCACCCAGCACAGTATTTAGAGGTCACCCCTCTACAGTTATTTAGAGGTCACCCCTCTACAGCATGACGAGGTCACCCCTCTAGTTATTCATGCACCGTTGTTACAGCACATGACCTATATAGGCTCTGGCAATTAAAATACAGTAAATGCATGTTTTCAAATTTAACAGATAACAGTTCAGCTTTATTATATATAAATTAGACTTTACAGATTATACACAGATTTCCGCTGCAACTTTACTTATCAGTCTTACAGCTCCAATATTGGATCATCTGTTTCATTTCAGTAATTCCCTATCATGCTTTATATCCGTTCACTGAGCTTTATGCTCAGCCGTAGTTCTTTCATGTTCTAACGGCAGGTACACCAGGACACTCTTAGGATTCTGATAGGATGTACATTGAAGGAAGCTATCTAGACTTCTTAGTTTATGCACTTCTTACATTATTCTGCTTATTTCGACATTGTTTAGTCCTTCCCTTCAGTATTTTACTTTTCATGTTTTGACCTTATGTTTGGATTACCGATGTTTGATTCCGGTATTTCCTTTATGGTCAGTTAATCTTTATCCAAGTGAGGTGTTACACGCGATCAGGCCAACAAGTCTACAGGTACCATCACTGGAATCTGGTATATGTATGGTCAAGCTGCATGTGTTTTATTTGACATGGGTGCTACTCACTCGGTCATTTCTACTGCTTATGCCTAGAATGTTAGGATATCCCCTATGCCATTAGAGAATGTATTAAACATTTCCACGCCTTTAAGAGACTCTGTATGCATAACCCATGGGTACAAGAGCCTTCCCCTAGAGTTTGACGACAAGATTCGTCCTGCTGACGCACTTCCTTTGGATATGTGCGATTTGGACATGATATTAGGCATGGACTGGCTATCCAAACATCACGCCACCATTGACTGCCATACATATCGGGTCATCTTCGGTGATGTAAATGCACCAGAGTACATTCTCAACAGTTTCATACGCTGAAGGTCTGTACAAATAATTTCACCCTTACAAGCACGTGCACTACTGTCACATGGTTGTGAGGGCTATCTTGCGATTGTTCATGATTTGGAGGCTGAATCTCCATCTATCCAGAATCAGCCGATCGCGTCAGAATTCCGAGACGTGTTTCCATAAGAACTTTCGGGCATACCACCTGCTTTTGAAGTAAAGTTTAATATTGAACTCGTCCCAGGAGCTGAGCCAATATCTAAGGCTCCTTATCGCATGACTACCATAGAGTTGAAGGAGTTAAAGGAACAACTACAGGAACTGTTAGAACGCGGTTTCATTCGACCTAGTGCTTCTCCATTGGGCGCACATATTCTGTTCGTAAAGAAGAAGGACGGTAGTATGCGTCTCTGCATAGATTATCGTGAGCTCAACAAGATCACAATCAGGAATAGATATCTGTTGCCACGCATTGATGACTTGTTTGACCAACTCCAAGGGGCCAAACATTTCTCAAATATTGATCTAAGGTCGGGCTATCATCAGTTACGGGTTAAAGACCAGGACATCGTCAAGACTGCTTTCCATACACGCTATGGGCACTACGAATTCGTAGTAATGCCATTTGGTCTTATCAATGCTCCAGCTGTTTTCATGGATCTGAAGAACCGTATCTTTCATGATTTCTTGGACAAGTTCGTTATTGTCTTCATTGACGACATTCTGATTTTCTCTATGTCGAAGGAGGAACACGAAGACCGTCTTCGTATTCTACTACAGATACTTCGCCAGAAGCAGCTATATGCTAAATTCTCCAAGTGTGAGTTTTGGTTAGACAAGGTGGCGTTCCTAGGACACATTTTATCAGCAGAAGGAATCATAATGGATCCATCAAAGGTTGATGCTATTACCAAGTGGCCAAGACCAACATCAACGACTGAAGTTCGCAGTTTCCTAGGCTTAGCTGGTTACTACCGTAGGTTCGTAGAGAACTTTTCCCGATTAGCACTGCCATTGACCAAACTGATGCGAAAAGGGGAGAAATTCGTTTGGACTGAAGAAAGAGAGAAGATCTTTGAAGACCTAAAGCAGAAGTTAGTATCTGCACCGATTCTTACTCTCCCATCTGGTACAGGTGGATTTCAAATATACAGTGATGCTTCAGGGAAGGGACTTGGTTGTGTTCTCATGCAACATGGGAAAGTGATTGCATACGCTTCACGGCAGCTTAAGCCGTATGAGGAGAATTACCCTACGCATGACTTGGAACTTGTAGCATTCGTGTTTGCATTGAAGATATGGAGGCATTACTTGTATGGAGAATCATGTGATATCTTCACAAATCAAAAGAGCCTGAAATACATCTTCACTCAACGTGAGCTGAATATGAGACAGAGAAGATGGTTAGAGCTGTTGAAGGATTATGACATTAATCTGTAGTATCATCCCAGCAAGGCGAACATAGTGGCAGTTTCACTTAGTAGGAAGTCCGGTATGATGAACGGCATTAAGATTGAGGAAGAGATTATAAGAAACTTGGAGCGACTAGACATTGAGATCATGGTACGTGGACAGCACAATTACTGGGCTAATCTTAGAGTGGAACCTGAGTTACTCTCTAGGATCAAGGAAGATAAGAAGGATGATGGTGAAATTTGGGAGATTATTCAGAACTTAAATCAGCAATCGGAGTTTCGGTTAGATGACGATGGTATCTTATGGCAGGGCACCAGACTTTGTGCTCCTGATGATCTTACTCTTAGGGAAGCGTTGTTAGCTGAAGCTCATAGCTCCACATTCTCCATTCATCCTGGTTTGACCAAGATGCACCACGACATTAAGCAGTACTTTTGGTGTAGTGGTATGAAACAGGATGTTGCTACTTATGTCTCCAAATGTCTTACCTGCCAGCAGGTTAAGATCGAGCATCAACGGTCTAGTGGTCTACTACAACCGTTAGACATTCCAGAGTGGAAGTGGGACAAGATCACCATGGATTTTGTTACCGGCCATCCGTAGACAAAGAGGAGGAATGATCCGATTTGGGTTATCGTTGGTCAACTTACTAAGTCAGCTCATTTCTTACCGATCCGCAAGGATGATCCGGTCAGCAAACTCGCTGATACATACAAGAAGGAAATCATGAGACTTCATGGTTCTCCATCCATTATCGTCTTGGACATAGATCCTCGGTTCACTTCACGATTTTGAAAGAGTCTACCAAAAGCTTGGGGTACAAAACTTAAGCTTAGCACGGCTTCTCATCCTCAAACAGACGGAAAATCAGAACGGACGATTCAGACATTGGAAAACATGCTCCGAGCATGTGCATTGGAGTGGACAGGAGACTGGGATGATTATATAGGTTTGGTAGAGTTTGCATACAATAACAGTTGGCACGCCAGCATTAAGTGTGCACCATTCGAGATGTTGTATGGCAGGAAGTGTCACACCCCAACTGCTGGGATCAGGTTGGTGAGCGAACACTTGAAGGACCAGAAATGATAGAGTTTGATAGTCGTAAAATTACCCCTTTAGGAAAAGGATGGCAAATATAGGGTAAGCACGACGATTTAGGAAAACCGTGTGTAAATGACCCTAAAGTGAGTTCGTTCTCAAGGAAGCTAGTGTGTTATGTGTGTAATGACTTGGATTAGATTTGTGATTATATTGTTGAGATAGAAAAATAGAAATGAGATTAGAAGAGAATGACGGTTACGAGGACGGATTAAACTAAGTCGAAAAAGGTGTACAAGTAAAATCGTAAAAAGTACCAAAATTAAAATTTTAACCTAAAAATTCCTAAAAATTACCAAAAATCCACAATAATATTCTAAGAGTTTACAAAAAATCAAAACTTGCCAAAACCTTTTAAATAATTAGATAATGACTTTTTAATGCTAATTAAAGCCCTAAAAATCAAAATTAATTATTAAAAAGTCCTAAACAAGATTTTAAAGTTTGTAAACCTCAAAAATATCCTAATTAAGCTAAAAAGTATTTTTCAAAATTTTAAAACAACTAAAAACTATTTTTAAACAATTAAAAACTACTAAAATCAATTAAAACTTAAATTAATTCTAGAAAATAATTAAAAGACTCTAAAAATATTTGGAAAGTTGAAAAGTTCCTAATTAAGTGTTTAGAACCTAGGAAAAATATAAAAACTTAGAAAATCAGACTTTTAATTTTTAACAATAAAATAATATTAAAATATTATTAAAAATCCAAAAATCATAAAAAATTATAAAAACTTACAAACTAGCTTAATTTAACCCAAATAACTCAGAAATGAAAGTGAAATTACCTAAATACCCCTAATGGGCCTAGAAAATGGGCTAAACCCAAAACAGTACCTTATTGGGCCAAATTTGGGCCCAATAACAAAAAGTGTTCAAAATAAGCTCAAAAACCACAGGTTGACTCAAAATTTGATTTTAAACAACTTTTTCCAAAGGCCCAAAAGCTGAAAGTGTGAAATAAGCTAGCTTATACAAGCAGCTTATTCTTAATGGGCTTTTTGGCCCATTTAAGCTATAAGCCAATGCCATAAGCTAAAATTTGACACACAAGCTTCTTTTGACCTAAATAAGACTTCTGCATAAAGAAATTTGAAATAAGCCCAAGGAATAAGCCTGAAAATGCAATAAGTAATCTACATAAAACGACAAAATAGTCGTTTTTGAGTTCTAGGCCACCCCAAGTGCTGATTCAAGTTTCTATAGCTTCTAAATGACTTAATTAAGCAAAATCAACAAAGAGTTTTCAAATAAGCTGACTCAATAAGATGGAAAAAGCAAATAAGCACTTATGTAAAAGTCAAATAAGTTGGTTTTCTAGCAAAAAGTCAAAGTCAAAGTCCAATAAGCTCCAGTCTACTCAAATGGATCAAATAATGAAGACCTATAAAAAAAATAAGTTGTTGCAAGTCTGGATAAGCTAGAATAGCTTATTGATAAGCTGAGTTCAAAATTACATTAGCAGGGGCTAGTTTTGGGTGTTGAGCAGTGGGAACTTTTCCCACTGCTTGACTTGTTTGACTTTTTGTCTTTAGCGGCTGTTTTAGAGATTCAGATTACACAAAGGCACCCAAATGATCTTTGGATCAAAAGGAGTCAATAACAATCAACAAATCACAACAAGAAACAGCCAAATGATACAGTTAATTCAAACAAGTACCAGATCTGGGCAAAATAAGAACAAGTATAGCAGATTTGACCAGTAAGCTGTTTTAGCAAGAATAAGCTAACCAAATTGCACCAAAAGCATACACAGGCTAAAATAAACTTAGATGAGCAAGTCTAAACAAGATTCATGCAAAACTTACAAGATTTGAACAAGATCTAAGCAGTTTAAAGTTGCTGATGTACAAGTTTTAGCCAAATGGTGTTCTTGTTGATATACTTGACACAAATCTCAGATTCAAACACTCAAATCTTTCAAGTATGTTTTATTAATGATGTTTAAACAATTTTTAAACCTAAGCATGCATAAACTCTAGGTTTTCCCAAAACCTTAGGAAAAAATCAGTAAAACTCAACAAGATATAGCAGATTGAACAATTCAAGGTTTCAAGTCCAAATATTTACAGGTTTGTGGTCTATTATGAGCATACAACAGATAACAAGCACAAACACAAACTTCCCTTAACACAATAACACAAAATCAACACAAACAGGTAGACCCAAACACCCCTTTATCTTTTCAAAACCAATTTTAAACAAGAAAAAGTGAGATTTAAGACCACCCAAGCATCAATTAACACAAAAACAAGTAAGATTAACAGATTCAAGCAAGTATAAGCCACAAAATACACAAGAACAAAGGCAACACTCAAATATCACAAAAATCCAAAGTTTTATCAGATTTTGGGATTGAGGGTGTGTACCTCATGGATGTACATCCACACCCACGGATTTTGAGCTTATGTGCTAGCAAGAACAAACACAAGCTTCCACAACAAAGCCTGCTAAGATTGAACAAGGTTAAAGCACAATAAATTCAAAAAAATTGCAGAAAATGAAACTTGCTTGATTAATGCAACCAATTGATCCCACACTTGATTATCCCCAAACTTTGAGCTCACAACACCTTGATATTAACAATATGAGGATGTATAGATCACTCTTAGCCCAGAAATTCCAAGGTTTGATCAATGACTAGGCAAAATATCCACAATGAGGAAAATTGCAAACTTTTGCAACCTCCAAGTGAAAACAGGTTTTTAATTTCTAAACTAACAATCATATAACAATAATAAGCAGCAATAAAGATTGGCGAATGACTTTTCTTCAATGCTTCAAACATAATTTCATTAAACTGAAATGAGATTTACAGAAGTTTGAACAAGGAAAAATCAAAAGCAGAGACAAATGTAAAATGCTAGACCCTTTATATAGAGGGTGTACATGGTCCTATAAAGCTGAAAATGTAAAAACTCTAAGCATGGAACTTCCAGAAATACCCTTGAGGATTTTGAATTTATGCTGGATCATGTGAACTTCTTGGCAGTTTGTGAAGCTGTAAAGTGTGAAGGAATTTGATCAATGGCTCAAAAGAAGCTTAAGTTTGAAGCTAGGATATTGGACGTTGGATTGCTTGCATGTTTTGGCTTTTTCTCCCAAAACCGTGTACAAGGGTTTAACATGTGACCATGGTGATGATGTGGCATGGGTATTGGGAGTTGGGTTATGATTAGGACCACCCTAATTGTGATTCTGGATAATTTGGTGGTTTAATTTCATGCCATTAGAAAAAACCCAATTCGTGTTCATAGGTGAATAGTGGTTAAGTTTGATTTGTTTTGGGTTTAAATGTTTGTGTTAGGCGCCATATTAAACTAATCAGTTAAGATTAGTTTAATATAACTGAGTAGGATGTGAGGTGGAGGAATGGGGAGTTCTGATTGGATGAGGGGGGTTAGTGGGACACGTGTAGGATGGTGGTTGGTCTAGGTTTCTTTCATTGTCTGCCAAGTTTAACCCTCAATCTTTTATACTCCTTTCACTTGCAAATTAAACAGCCAAAAACGTATTCCCTTTGTTATAAAAGTTTCTTTTTTCACACTTTTGCCCCAAATACTTTTCCAAAGTATTTTCAGGGGTATTTCTTGCCATTTGATTATTCTTGAAGGGCTGATTTGGTAATTTCTTCAATGGTAATGTTCTTGAATTGTTTGATTGGTATTTTGGAGGACTGAAATTGCCAAGTCATAATGATTGAAGGACCATTTTTGCCAAACCTTCAAAGTTGAGGGTCCTTTTTGTAATTTTGGGATTTTCAAAGGACCAAACTTGTAGTTTCTTGTACTTTGAAGGACTTCATGATGTATTTGACTTTGTGGAGGATAATGATTGACAATTTAGCTTTTTTGAGGGGCTAAACTTGCCAATTCATCAAAGTGGAGGGCCCTTTTTGTAATTTTGACAAACTTTAGGGACCAAACTTGTAATTATGAAGATACAAGGGTATAAAGTGTCAATTCTTCCATATTGGAGGACCCTTCTTCATATTTCTTCAAATCTTCAAGGGTTGATCTTGGGAAAGTCTTCATTAGGGCTTGGTTCATTGTGCAGCTTCGTTTCCGGTGTTCGTTTTTGCATGATTCTTGTGATCTTTTGTCATTTTCTCAATATCCGTACCTAAAATACACAAGAAACAAACACAAGCATATATATGGGTATTTTGATGATATTTAGTGCATTTTAAGCCCTATTTGGAAGATGAGACTATGTATAAAAGCAGTCTCATCAGAGTTCACCAACGAGAAGGTCGTTATAGCTAAGCAGAAATTGCAAGAAGCTCGTTCACGTCAGAAGAGTTCTACCGACAAGCATCGTAGACGTACATTTCAACGTAGGAGATCACGTATTTCTGAAGGTATCACTGGCACGTGGTGTTAGACGTTTTAGAATCAAAGCGAAACTCAGTCCTCTGTTCATTGGACCGTTTGATGTCTTCGAGCGAGTCGATGAAGTATCTTATTGTTTAGCGTTACCTCCGCAACTTTCTCACGTTCATGATGTTTTCCATGTGTCCTTACTTAGAGGGTAAAAGTATCATCCCCTTCACATGGTTCAGTATCCACTAGAACAGATTCGTGAAGATCTTACATTCATAGAAGAACCCCGAACGAGTTCTTGACAAACAAGAACGAGTCATGAGGAAGAAGACGATTTCATTCGTCAAAATCCTTTGGAGGGATCATACTGAGCGGGAAGCCACTTGGGAAACAGAGGATTCTATCCAGGCTTCTTACCCTCAATTCATATTTTGAATTCAGGTATGTTCCTCTTTCAGTTTAATTTATCTGTAATTCGGGACGAATTATTCTTTTTAGGGGGGAAGAGTTGTAAAACCCACATGCTTTTACCATGAACAGTACACTAGGTAAACGTACGTACATTTAAAAACTTTCCTTATATAGCATGAACACGTGTCACGATTAGTAATTACAGAAGTTATGTACGTATTATTACACGATAAGTATTAAGTACGTGATAGTACACGATAATTATTAACAATAATAATTATCATCACGAACATGAAATCATGAACGTAGAAATCACGAACATGTAATTACGTACTTAATTAATATAATACGATTAATATCGTTACGTACATGTATTTAAAATAACACGAATATTTAATTATAACAAGAAAACACGAACGTACGAACACGTAAATTAAAACACGGGAAAACTTCGGGTTTTCCCTTGTGGGCCCTACAAGCCGCGACACCAAAGAGACAAGGGCCAAGCCCACTTCATTTTTTTAGTAAATAAACAAAAAGGGTTAACACCTTTTCATTCACATAGTTTTTATAAAATTTAAAAAACCCTATCCTCCTTGGTTCCCATTGCCGCCGACCTAAAGGAACACCACAAGTGATGGTTGTTTGATTTTTGGTTGATTTATTCAAGCATCGTGTTCGTGTTATTGTTCTCCAATCGCTACACGCATTCGGTAATCCGTAAACCCTTTTATTTTAATTCTTTTTTATTTAATTATGAACACATGAACATGGGATTAAATAAACTAGTAATTAAAAACATGTCATGTAATCATGGGGGTAAAATTAAGGGTTGTGTTTGGGTTTGGTTGCTCGGCTGACACTCAACCGAGAGCCCAAGGCTCTCGGCGTGTCTTTGATTCGCACCACCAATCGAGATCTTGGATCTCGGTGGTGTTGGTTTGGTTGGCAGCAGGAACAAGGAACCCCGACTCGCGTCGGAGTGTCCTTGTAGTTCGGTTGGGGTCTCGGCAGCACGCAACCACCACCACCACTGGCACACAGCCGGTGGCAGTTTGGGTCAAACAGGGGGTACCGCGACTGCAACAGGGGTAACCACCGGCACACAACCGGTGGGAACCTACTGTTGGTCAGCGGCTAGCCGAGAGAGGAACCACCGGCAGCCGCCGGTGGTGTTGTTACCCTAGCAGTGGCAACCGGCCAAGCCGGTTTGCCATTGTTAAAGGGGTGTTTGTTGGGTCCGGTTCAAGGGTTTATTCGGTCCGGTTCATGACATGTCTAAATTAAATTCATGGGTTTGGTTCATGGCTAAAATTGTACAAGTATTTTATTTTTACAAGTTATTATTTTTAACAAGATATTAAATTAATTTAACATGACAATAATTAATTTAATTAATCATGGACTTAGGTTAATTATTATTTATGAAATAATAACATGTTTTAACCTAAGTATTTATTTATTTAATTTAGACTATAGTATTAATTAATTATTAAGGCATGTAATATAATTAACTAATAAACATGACTTAGGTTATAATTAATATAATATTAATACATGTTTTAACCTAAGTATTTTATACACCTTAATTTAATTAAATCATGTATATATTTAATTAAATCATATAACCTGTAGTTTATTTAATTAACATGATATGATCAATAAACTATACAAATAATCACATGACTTATGTTATTTAACCAGTAAACTTAAGCTTATATTATTAGCTTATTAATCCAGCTTAATTCTAAATATGGAGACTTTCTAATTCAGGAAACTTACTATTTTTGGAAACTTTCTATTTTTAGAAACTGATCTATTTTAAGAAGTTAATCTATTTTTGGAAACTTTCAATTTTAGGAAACCTACTATTTTTAGAAAGTTACTTATTATTACACAAGAAGTATAATAATACAAGAAATACAAGTAATAATTAAATAGAACATAGAATACATGATAAACATAGCATGACCTTAAAATCAGTAAAACAAGACAAGAACATGTAAAACAAGTTAAGACATGATATAATCAGTTAAATACTCAGTAAACATAATACTTATACATGTACCCCATTTTATGTTGCATTAGTGAGACCAGAGTAGGACTTCCTTTCGTTCGTCTTTTCCGTTCACTGGACACAATGTACGGATTTATTGTCCCTTCAGTATGGACATTCTTTCTTTATTAGGATTCCCCGTTTGCAGCCAACTGTTTTCTCAGTATTTGTTTTATATGTTTGATTACTTAAGTTAGAATAAGAGCCTAAGTCATATACATGCATGACAAGTGTCACCTAGTTATGGAGGTACGATAACCATAACACTAGAGGCACCAGTGTTATGACTTCCCCAAGGCGAAGTGATTACTTGTAGCGTCCCTTTTCAGTTTTGGCCATTATATTATATTATCATGTGGGGCGTTTGGGTGCATCCTAGTTACATGTCTATCAGTATTATCAGAGTGAATGCGATGTGTGCCTTGCATCCTTCACTAGGAGCTGATCCCTCCTACCCAGACTAATTAATTAGAGGCAGCCCCTCTAATTGCATGACGAGGTCACCCCTCTAAGTATTCATGCACGGTGGAACCTCATGACCTATATGAGATATTTGGCTAATTAATACAGATTTTACATAAAAACATAAGTCTTTTCAAACTATAAAACCAGTTTTATGAACATGATTCCAGATTTCTTAGAATTTATATTATTCTGCTACTATTAGTCTTTATGCTTACGTTATTCCATGTTATGCTTGTATATCCGTGCACTGAGCGTTATGCTCAGCCATTTTCCTTTCATGTTCCCAAACGACAGGTACTCAAGGGCGCTCGTAGACTTTAAGCGTACGTACATATGGATTGGAAGCTATCTAGCCTTCTCTACTTTATGCATTTCATCATACATTTTGCTACTTATTTATTGGACATTGTTTAGTCCTTTTCCTTTATAGTACTTATGTTTGTGTGTGATGAGCTTATACTTGGGGTACCGATGTTTGTTTCTGGTATTTCCTTTCATGATCATTTAATGTTTTTCAGACATTTACCTTGTATGCTTTGATGACACGTCATAATCACGCGTGACATTCCATTTACCAAAATGGGGTGTTACAATAATAATTCATGTTTTATTAATTTATAATATATCATGGTTAATTAATAAACTATAGGTTATACAATATTAATTAAGCCATGGTTAACTAGCATAGTTTATTAAATAAATGACATGGTAATTTAACAAACTATAGGTTATATGGTTTAATTAAATAAAACATGATTTAGTTAAATTGAGTCTGAATAAATTACTTAGGTTAAACCTGGATTACTAATTTACTAATTATAACCTTAGTAATGTGTTTAATTAAATTAAATAGTCATGATAATAATTTAATTAAAATAAATAAAATAAATAAATTGATTTATTAATGTCCCGTACCCGAACTCGTGACTTAAAATAACCCGAGTCAAATAAGTCAAACCAACACCCAAAAATCAGCAGCAGCTGGTGGTTACTGCTGGCGGCCAGCAGCCTGTCCTTGCTGTCGGGTTGCCACCGCTCGGCCGGGGGTCCCACTGGCTAGCCAGTCGTCCCCATACCTCACACAAAGATCCTACTTAGAGCTCATTGCTCTCGGTTTTCCGCTGACTGAACCAAGTTCCCCCTGCTTGGGGTTCTTTGGTTGCCGCCGCCGACACAAAAAAGGCACGGACCCCCCCCCCCCCCTTGTGGGGTGTGGCTGCTCGTCCAGAACCCACCGCCGAGACCACAGAGGCTCTCGATTTACGTGCTTATCAACATCCCACCAAGTTTAACCCGATTCCTTTATTTAATTTACTTAATAACATGTTTTTAAATGATTTGTCTTAATGGTCATGAACATAAGAAAGAAATAACAAAAGATCAAGGGTTTTAACATATACCGAATGCGTGATGATTTACAACTAAAACACGAACATATTCTCGTAACCCAAAATCAAATCAACCAACTTTCTCTCCCACTTCTTGCTGCAATACCCGGCGGCCAATTAAGATGGGGGCTAGGGTTTTCTTCAATTTGTGAAATTTTGTAAATAATGAAAGACAATAAAATTCCCTGGTGATTTAATCTAGTAAATGGGTCGGGCCTTAAGCCATGTTCTCTCCTTTCTTTAGTTCCCACGCCAACCCAACACCCTTCCAAGTGTTTTCGTTTAAATTTAATGTTATAACATTTATCACATGTCGAGTTTAATTGTCGTGTCGTGTTTAAATGTTCGTGTTACATATACTACGTATATATATCGTGTCCTAATAGTCGTGTTATAATTATTGTACGTAATAGTTATCATGTTCCTAAATGTTCGTGATCGTATGTTCGTGATTATAATTATTATACTTAATAATTATCGTGCACTAACACGTACGTAGTTTCTGAATTTAACTTTCGTGATACGTTGTAACACCCCCAATTATTTCACATTTCAAATCAGCGGAAGAGTCGTTGGTGTTACGGGATAGCACATTACTCAAATCATAGACAACGCTTAAAAGTCGCGTCGTTTAATAACAAAGAATTATCCATTCATAAATATCAAATTACATAGGTCCTCAGATCAAATATATCTTACAAATTTACAAAACATTTGAATGGAAATTTTTATTTAAATGCGGGCCATAGACTCTTGTCATCTTCCCGAGAATTACCTTCAAGTACCAGAGATAAAACATGTTAAAAGTAAGCGAAACGTTGAGCGAGTCCATAGAGTTTTAATAATAACCATTAATCATAAACCCGGTATATAATCATTACCGAAAAACATTTTTGGTAAAATTCTTTGTCATAGACCATAACATAGGTCAAAAACATTTTATACGAATCATCTTCGTAAATCATAACATAGGCCTTAAGCATTTGATACGAATCATTGTCGTAAATCAGAACTTAGGCCAAAAACATTTTACACGAATCATTGTCGTAACAACGCCATTCAATACGTTTTATAACGTTGTTTATAAAATAATAAAAACCCTTATATAAAACAGTTATGTAAAACCAGAACACGGGTAAAATCATAAATAAAATCCCATATTGCTAGTCAGGAAATATATTATAATTCAAATCACATATCATACGTTATTCTTGAGACCGCAGCCTCAGTATTACCATTATCATTATTATTATCGGATTATTATAAGCCGCATGACATTGTTACCTTTCTATAAAATATATCGGGTAGCTAGCCCAGATTTTCTTTGCCCATCTAAGACAGCGTGTCGTCACAAAAATCACGCAAAATATATCCCTCTCATACATAAATTCGCTTACCAATCAGTGTGGAATGACTGGGATCAACCTTCAAGGCGTGAACTGGGGTGATCTTCCCCAGATAGTACTATTATATGCATAAGCGTCTACCACTCCCGGTAGTTCACAATTCATGCTAATGGGACTTATAGTGACATAACCTAACTAATAATAATCCATTTCAATCATTCATTGGGTCATTCAATCAATCGGGTCCATATCAATAAACATACAATCAGTACCACTTGTGTTCTATCTTTATTAAAACTAGCATGTTATTTCCCTCGCGGGTTTACAAAAACATTTCACAAAACATTTATAAGAGTGCGAGTATTCCCTAGTTGCATGTATGTGTGAGAAGAATGAGAGAGTTAGATGGTTTTGATAGTTTAAGGTTAGTGGTTTTGGCAAGTGTTAAGACAAGTGTTATTACACTTGGTAGATTTTTAACAACAAATGTGGTGGTGGGACAAGTGTCCCACTTGTCTCATCTCCACTAATTTACGGGTACTCCTCGATTCTAGTTTCCTCGATTTACGTGCCCTCGGGTCGATTTACGAAAAACTTTTTTTATAAATTATGGATCTACGGCACAAAACGATTCTAATAAAAATTGTCTCATCAAAAACGGAGCACAAAAGCGTAAATACGTAAACCTAGGGTTCCGGTTTAATCGTAGAAGACGTTAAATTATGCACGTAAGCCCTAATTTCATCCCGTAAATTTGTGTTTTCATGAACGCACATAAAATAAAATTTCAAAATAATATACGATATTGAATTTGTTATCTCAAAATGTCAGACTGTCACAAAAACGGAGTATGTAAACGTAAACACGTAACGTAGAGCTCTCCGATTTAGACGTAGACGATGCTACTTTAAGACGGAAACCCCAATTTCTTTCCAAAAGTGAGTGAGTTCGTAATCTAACAATAAAATAATGATTATAAATAATACTTGAGAATAAAATAACGACCTCGAATTGACGGATTGTCACAGCAGTTCCCCCTAAAGAGGATCTTTGTCCTCAAAGACCAGTTCATCTTACTACTCGCTTCTTATAGAGTTAAAGACACGTGGGTATTTCCTCCACATTCAGTCTTTTCTCTCAAGTGTAATTCATTACAATACGCGAGTTTCATCAAACATACCTATGGGAATACGATCAAGCTTAAGTTGACTTACTTTCTCTTTCCATGATGTCCACGGGTTTTTGATGAACGCAACTTTTCGCCGAACCAAACTTCATTAAGAAGTAATCAGATTTTCACTTGATAGACATTTTATCAAGTTCGATATACGGAACATATTTCATGCAGCTCTTGAAGTCCTAGGGTAGTCTAGCTTATATGCCTCTCAGACCAAATCTTTACATTATCTCAATGGTCCCATACAACATGGACTTAGCTTCCCACGATCTTTCAGATCAACCATTCATCTTTCCATGATGAAAAATTCTCGGCATAGCCTTGCTACCCATCCTGCACTTCAAGATCTACATTTCATATTCACATAACCTCCTGCCCACCACTGGCAGTCAATAATTAGATCCTAATTTCCACAATCATTTCAGGTCTCGTGGGTCGGGTATCTTCATCCCAGCTCCCACCTACAGATGCTCTTAAAGTTTTATTTATATAGATCCTTGCAAGGTTCGGTCTCAATCTTAAATAGATAATTATCAATGATAACCCATCCAAAGGAAAGTGCTTATCCTGTTTATTACCAATGGTCAATCGTACAAGCATAAAACAAGCCTTCTAGTGTCTGTATCGTTCCTTCACCTTGTCCCTCCGGTTGGGGGTGGTAAGCAGTACTCCTATCAAAATTTGTTCCCAGTGACTTCTGAGGGGATCTCCAGAAATTCAATGTGAATCGAAGAACTTGATAGAGATGATCGATACGGGCACACTATGCTTACACAACTCCTTTAAATACAAAAGATTCAACTTATCCATCGAGAACCTATCATTAACGGGAATGATATTAGCAGATTTGGTCAGTCTGTCGACGATGACCCAAATCGAATCAAATCCAGATGATGACCTTGGAAGATTTGTGATAAAAATCCATGGTGATTCAATCCCACTTTCAAACAAGAATTATAAGCTGTAGAAGCAATCCTGATGGATTTAGGCGTTTAGCCTTGACCTTCGCAAAAGTTAGACATTTACGAACGTATGTTGTGATGTCTGCTTTCATATTTTACCATCTGTACAACTTCTTAAGATAAAGATACATTTTATCAGAAATGGCATGAATAGAATACTTAAACTTATGAGATTCCAACATGACTAAATCTCGAAATCCTCCATATTTAGGCAACCAGAAACGAACTTTTAAACACTTAACGCTATCGGCTCCCATATCTAATGGTTCTCGTTAGCCGCGATTCATCATTCATATTATCCTTCTTACATGCATCGGCTATTTATAAATTGCTCGGGAAAATTATTGTGTATGGTCAATACAAAGGAACACATCTTAATTGGTCCTTTATCCTTTCTGCATAATGTATTAGTATCTACATTCACCTTCCCTGATGAAATAAATATCATGACCACAATCACTCAGAAATTCTTTCCTTATATTTTTTATGTTTTAGTTTCATCTCAATCATTATCTTTATTAGTTTTGCCCAGTCCAACGTTTAAAACGACGATAAATATTACAAGTAATTAAATAATAAATATTTAATTTATGAAACGTAAACGTAAAATTTTTAAATTTCTCAGTTCGTCCAATTATAGAAAAATGTTCAAAATAAATTTGAATTTGGTTAACACGATTTTTGTTGATTTATCGAAAATAATTAATAAGATCTGTAACTGTTCGAAAAATCTCTGTTTATACTATGGTCAAAATTTTCTTAGTTGCAGAGCAAAAACTGTCGTTCCAAATTCCATGTTATAGGTTATATGGTTTCCTCAATCCCTCTTAGGTTGTCTTGAGGTATACACAAACATCTACTCCTAAGGGAGTTTAGTTAAATGATTTGGGTATAAGGGAATAATCCCTTAATAATCCTTCGATAAACATCTTATCAAACCCAAACATCTTCGCACTTCCTTTTTGGTATAACCCAAAGCCTTAATGGCTCCTATCTTTGAAGAGTCAACATAGATTCCACTACCATTAATCACATGGTCAAAGAATGTAAGGGATCTAGCCTAACATCCCAATTTAAATATTTAACGCACAATCTTTCACACCTCAGCTAGATCAAGGTAGTCTACAAATGATTACTAAGCTCCGTATTATTCTTGGAAATAACCAGATGGTCCTTAATGATCATCAGCATGAATTTATTAAAATACAGTTTACACATGCGATTCATCAAATTCATGAATGCGACCAGTACGTTGGTCAATCCAAACGACATCACATGAAGCTCATAATGTTCATTACGAGTTCTAGATGTAGTGATTGGAATAGATAATCTTCTTTGCGGACGCGAATTTGATGATAACCATGTCGTGGATCAAATTTTTGGATATACGCTAGAACCTTGCAAATGATCGAACAAATTTTTTATCTTGTGTAATGGATATAAATTTTGATCGGCAATTTATTCAGTTCATGGTAACCAATGAATATAAGGAATGATAACACCATAGCTCTTCATGATGACGAGCTCGGTAGAATAAAAGCTTTCTCCGATAACTCTCTCAGTTGCACGGTAACTCTTTTCATTCAGATGGTGCTAACGTATAGTGCACATGCCACAGGTGCAGCACCGGGAATATAATCAATATCAAATTCAACTTGCCTTAATGGCGAAAGTCTAGGTAATTCATCAGCAATACCTCTGAAAGTCTCAGATAACAGGAACATTTTCTTATTTAATTTACCTTGGGTTCTTTCTAAATTACAAGATCTATGACTAGTTCACAACCATTCATGGTATAATTTGAAACCTAAATGCAGGATATGGTCACCCATCGGGAATTATTTAAATCACCTTTGATAATCAACATCTTATCTTTTAGGGGAATTCTACTCGATTTCCCATCAATTAAGACAATGACATCATGTCATAATCAACCAATCCATTCTAATGGTTACAAAATTTCCAGTTTCATTACCGTTGATAAGACGAGAACTTTTGAAAAGACTAAGAATAACTCGTAACCCTTCACAAAAATCAAGGATATCTGGAGACATAGCTAACATTAAAAGAGTAAGGTCAACGCATGATTTATGCGAGAGAATTTCAAATCCGATAAAGATAAAAATGTTAACAAATATGGATCTATCCCATGTTTTCATGATTTGTTTACGCATCCTAAGGCACCTGGGATCGTTACTCACGTTACTCAAAGGCAGTCTATTTTAAAAGACAATATAGGAATGTTGAAACTCCAAGCCGGATATCAACAACCGATAATTGGATAAGTTTCCAAGGAATCTTATCGTGAAAGAAATGAACAAGAAATGGATGTTAATTGTCAGATAAGACAATATCCACAGATGAGTAAATTCATTTTGGAAAAATAAATGATACGGGCACATGTGTAGGTGTTCCTAACAATATGTCCCTATTTTTCACTTCTTGCCGATCTCATAAAAATTTAATCTTTCACAATTTTAAAGAAAATGTAGTGTTTATTAACAATTTCATGGTGACTACTAATCAGCCTTGCATGGTCCCTTCTAAATTGTACGTAGGCGCGCTTGTATGTACAACTTAGGATTAACGATGCAGTACTCAGTTCGTCAAAAATTTTGTCATCATGTTAAAAATATATATTCATCTTTAAGTATGAAATAAAAATTTAAAATGATTTTACCGAAATGTTCATCATCATGAAAGCATTTCCATTTATAAGATGTTTAATAAAAACTTTATTTCGATAGTAATTACTTAATAGTACCGATTTAAATAACTCATATGAAAATAAGAATTTCATATTTTCCCCAGATGGTATTGCATTACTTATAAAAACAATAAGTGATCTGCAAAAGGAGTGATGAAGAGTTGTTCACCAAGAACTAATTACAATATGAGAGGAAATGAGCTTAGCCAAATAATCATGAGGTTAATGACCTCGATGGCACTCAGGATTACAAAGAGAAGAATCTACAACGCAACTCTATCCGAAATGAGTACTTGTTCAATGGTTGCATCACTAATGCGCACATTAGGAAAAAGCAAGAAAAGATAGATAACATCTATACATGTAGGATTTAGCAATCAAAGGTAGTTTTTTCATTAATCACAAACAAGTCAAAAATTGTACCGTAACACATTACGTGTCGCCATGTCATAACAATTCCAAGGACTCATCCTACCAACTGATGTCTCAGTTAAGTTAGGGATTTTTAAAAGATACTACAATGAATACTAATCTACAAGAGTCATTAGGTGTTCCACCTGTCCTGGAAGATCCATCGGTCCCAATTCAGAAGAAGATTTCTTCAATTTATTTCGTGGACACTAGGCATCCTCGTCATTGGACAATGGCCTAGGAACAACCTTTAACACAAACCAACAATCATTTAAAACCTTTTAATTCGACCACAGGACTTAACGACTTCCTCTTAACAATCTCGTATTCCATACGAGTTAAATTTGACTTTATTCAAGTTTCAACCAACTTATACTCAATGCGACATCCTACCACATTCTCCAATACTTTCAACCTTATTCTTAGGATTTGGAAGGGCAATAAAAGCTCGATTTGAACAATACAAAATTTCCAATTCTATAGCTCTTCCAACAAAAGTTATCAAATGAGTCACTAGTATGAAATGACTCACACGTTCAATTAGACTTCTCGGAAAGGTACTAGTGGCATGAGGCTTTTGGGTAATGGTTCCAATGACAGCCTCAGGTGCAACCTTTACCTTTTCGATTTCAATTTAAGAATTGGGTGACACCAAATCAGATGACACATTTCTAGGTGGTGAGGTTTTGTCAAACTCCACTCTATAAGAAAAGATCGTCATGACATCGATATAAGATTTAATCTCAACAATTCATCTTCAATATCACAATCAAATAATATTAACATTTCTACGAATATCAACCATTTTGTTGGGATTATGAACATCCACAACTTGGTTTAGATCTAGAATACCTAGATTTCCTACAGAAATAGCTTCGATTGATTTGCTAGAAGAGTTAGGGTTCCTTGTGACAATCTACGTCGTATAAATATCTCGTATAAGTATTAAAATAATCATCAAACAATCATGCAATCAAATTACAACATATATATAATCTAAGTTATATATATATATATATAAATAACACTTCTCAGTCTGGCCTTGTCGGTAACTCGGGAATTCTTTGGCACCGTTATAGTCAAAAAAATATTTAAACATTTTACTCTAAATATTTATTTAAAATAATGGTTAAAAGATTTTTGAAATGTTTTATTCAAAACCATGGTTTTAAAAATCTTTCGTTCTCTATAACGAGAGCTCTGGTACCAAACTGTAACACCCCCAATTATTTCACATTTCAAATCAGTGGAAGAGTCGTTGGTGTTACGGGATAGCACATTACTCAAATCATAGACAATGCTTAAAAGTCACGTCGTTTAATAACAAAGCATTTTCCATTCATAAATATCAAATTACATAGGTCCTCAGGTCAAATATATCTTACAAATTTACAAAACATTTGAATGGAAATTTTTATTTAAATGCGGGCCATAAACTCTTGTCATCTTTCCGAGAATTACCTTCAAGTACCTGAGATAAAACATTTTAAAAGTCAGCGAAACACTGAGCGAGTCCATAGAGTTTAATAATAACCATTAATCATAAAACCGATATATAAACATTACCGAAAAACATTTTTGGTACTATTCTTTGTCATAGACCATAACATAGGTCAAAAACATTTTATACGAATAATTATCGTAAATCATAACATAGGCCTTAAGCATTTGATACGAATCATTGTCGTAAATCATAACTTAGACCAAAAACATTTTATACAAATCATTGTCGTAACAACACCATTCAATACGTTTTATAACGTTGTTTATAAAATAATAAAAACCCTTATATAAAACATTTACGTAAAACCAGAACACGGGTACAATCATAAATAAAACCCCATATTGCTAGTCAGGTAATATATTATAATTCAAATCACATATCATACGTTATTCCTGAGACCGCAGCCTCAGTATTACCATTATCATTGTTATTATCGGATTATTATAAGCCGCATGACATTGTTACCTTTCTATAAAATATATCGGCTAGCTAGCCCAGATTTTCTTTGCCCATCTAAGACAGTGTGTCGTTACAAAAATCACCCTAAATATATCCCTCTCATACATAAATTCTCTTACCAATCAATGTGGCACGACGAGGATCAACCGTCAAGGCGCAAACTGGGGTGATCTTTCCCAAATAGTACTATTATATGCATAAGCGTCTACCATTCCCGTTAGTTCACAATTCATGCTAATGGGACTTATAGTGACATAACCTAACTAATAATAATCCATTTCAATCATTCATTGGGTCATTCAATTAATCAGGTCCATATAAATAAGTATACAATCAGGACCACTTGTGTTCTATCTATATTAAAACTAGCATGTTATCTCCCTCGCGGGTTTACAAAATATTTCACAAAACATTTATAAGAGTGCGAGGTTATGAACTCACTTTGGCTGGGAAAGGCGGGTTATCGGCAATTAGGATGTAAGGTACGTGCCTCGATCACGAGAACCTAAACAAATAATACTCTGTCTCAGACTATCGTTAAATAACTTTATAAAAGTTGTTATGTATATGTAATGATGTCATAACATGATGATCAAGTGGAGTTTTATTTCCTTGCACAACATTATTAGTTGTTAAGTACTAGTTAACTTAGTCTAGTTATACTAGTTTTAGCCTATTTACATATTAAGGCCCAATAAGCCCATTAAGAGTCCAATACATTATATTAGTCCATTTATCTTTATAAGACCACTCCCATACTCATATGTTGGGCCAAAGTGGGTTAATCCCATGAGTAAGTCCAATAATATTAAACCAAACTAGTTGGGCCTAGTGGTCCAACAAGGCTAATTTGGCCCATTATGATCCATTAGTTATAAAGCTCGGTTTTGTCGATTTTTACTTGTCAAGTGTGTTTACATATCAGTATATGTTCTATAAAAATGTTACATTATACGGGTTCGACCATCTAAGTTTTATTTGGCGAAAACGTTAATCTTTTGGTTTTAGCGGAAAAGACGTAAAACTTATATATAGTTTGTAGATTTAGAAAACATTTGAGTTTTATTTTTATAAAATGTAATATTTACTTATAATAGTGTATAAACATATTTTATATTAGTTATATCAATTTATTAACTTATACATACTTATTTTATATAGTATTTCACTTTGAGTGCTCTTTTAATAATATATACTTTAGTCAAATCTGATATAGAATTTCAAGTCCACCATTTTGTTCATACCTTGAGTTCCACAAGGAGTTGAGGCCCCAAATTTTACAGTATAAACTACATGATATGTGCTACAATTAAATCTTCTGTAGCTCCTACTCAAACAGCCTCTAAGTATTTTTAATAATTCGTCTAAAATAGCCTAGACACATTAGTACTACAAAAGTGTAAAAGTCATTTTTATAGTTCCATTGAGTGGCCAATTCACCACTTGTGTAAAAATCAATTATCTATCTCTATATCAATTAATCTAAGCCATTTAACCAAGTAACCATATAGAAACTTACTGTTTTATACAACCTATATGACTAGTCATGATTTCATCATGTTTTACTTGTAGATTTAGCCTTGTTAGCTTAATCTAATGACATAAAATCCCCATGCAATCACTTGATCATCATTCATAGATCTATTACATATACATTTTTGAAGAAAATAGATGAATACATTTACAAAACTAATAGGATGATAGAAAGAACAATAATTTCTATTTCAATCAATATGATGAAAAGATGAGGTTTATGATGAACAAGACTTGGTTTTGTAACCAAATCTTATGATCTTAGCAGAATCACTTTTTGAGACCACCAAATATATGAACACTTCTTGAAAATCATCCCTTTAACCTTATAAAAACTCCTTTTTATAAGTTATAATCACCACAAATCTTCATATTTTTAAATGGATTTCAACATATGTGAATTATTGTTAAACTTGTAGGTTAAATTTTTGATGAATGGTGGTGTATGGTGGTGGTATATGGACGGCAAGAGAGACAAAGGAGGGAGAGAGTGGAAAACTTTTTTGCTAGTTGCATGTATGTGTGAAAAGAATGAGAGAGTTATATGGTTTTGATAGTTTGAGGTTAGTGGTTTTGGCAAGTGTTAAGACAAGTGTTCTTACACTTGGTAGATTTTTTACAACAAAGGTGGTGGTGGGACAAGTGTCCCACTTGTCTCATCTCCACTAATTTACGGATACTCCTCGATTCTAGTTTCCTAGATTTACGTGCCCTCGGGTCGATTTACGCAAAACGTTTTTATAAATTATAAATCTACGGCACAAAACGATTCTAATAAAAATTGTCTCATAAAAAAAGGAGCACAAAAGCATAAATACGTAAACCTAGGGTTCCCGGTTTAATCGTAGAAGACGTTAAATTATGCACGTAAGCCCTAATTTCATCCCGTAAATTTGTGTTTCATGAACCCACATAAAATAAATTTTCAAAATAATATACGAGATTGAATTTATTATCTGAAAATGTCAGACTGTCACAAAAATGGAGTATGTAAACGTAAAAACGTAACGTAGAGCTCTCCGGTTTAGACGTAGACGATGCTACTTTAAGACGTAAACCCTAATTTCTTCCCAAAAGTGAGTTAGTTCATAACCTAACAATAAAATAGTGATTATAAGTAATACTTGAGAATAAAATAACGACCTCAAATTGACGGATTGTCACATACGTGTACATGACATAAATGGAATGTTTTAATTGATTCATATGTTTACGTAGTGTACTGTTCATGGCATATATATGCGGGTTTTACAACTCTTCCCCCTATTAAGAATAATTCGTCCCCGAATTATTGATAACGTAAACTGAAAGAGGAACATACCCGAATCAAAACTGGAAAGACATGCAAGATAAAAGGACATGAAGGTGACATGCTAGAAAGGAACGTGGAATGTGACATGGCTAATGAGGACATGGAACCTGACGTGCTGAAAGAACGTATCTGATCGATGAGAAAAAAATTGATAAGAAGTCCGGATGGACTCCTCCACTCTAAGTGGCTTCCCGCCCAGAACGGTCCTCAAAAAGGTCTTGGCGGAAATAACAATATTAGTCCTCATGACTTTGTCTTGACGATACAGAAAGTTTCTTGTTCATCAACGTAAGACAGATTTGCATGAATCTGATCGAGTGGATGAGAATTAACGGGCAAGGGTAATTGAAACGTTATGATGCGAAATAATCCGAAGCAAATGACATATGTACGTCTGAGCAGTGATGCCCGAGACATACTGAAACGTAGTACGTGAATAGTTGTGAATGTGATACGTGGAGATATGGGGAGTGTAATATAAGAAATATATGATGGACAATGATATGTGCAACATATCGTGAACGTGATATGAGAAACGTGGAATGAACATTACGTGTGAAACATATCGTGAACGTGAGATAACCGAGGAGGTAATGCCAAACGATATAAGGTGAGACGTGGAATGTGACATGAAGCGTCTGTCTAAGGATAGAAAGTTATACTAAACTTGAGTCTGGTCTCTCAAGCTTTTGCAAAACTTCCCAGAACGAATTATGAAATATAAATCGTAAGCCAGGATACGGTCATGAACGTGAGCGATGTCATGAACGTGGAAGTGGAAAGTAATACATCAAATGAAAATAAGGACGTGAACGTAGTAATGACCACGAACGCGAAGCTTTACTTTGTCTGATAACTGAAGGAGTGCCAAGTGATCGTGCAATCTCTGGCTGAAGATGTCCGAAAGTTTGCTACTGGGAAATCCTTGCGGATGTAGGTGTGACAATCTAACATTTTCAGGTAGTAAATTATTTTCTCGTATAATATTTTGAAACTTATTTTTGTGTTGGTTGATGAACTCACAATTTACGGATTTAAATTTGGGCTTACGTGCATAATTTAGCGTCCTTTACGACTAAACCGAAAACCTTAGGATTACATATTTACGTTTTTGAACTCCGTTTTTGATGAGACAATTTTTATTAGATTCGTTTTGTGTTGTTGATTCATATTTTATAAAAACGTTTTTCGTAAAACGACCCGAGGGCACGCAAATTGAGGAAACTAGAATCGAGGAGTACCCGTAAATTAGCGGGATGGGACAAAACAAGTTTATCCCACCCCACTAACTATGGACGGCCCAAAAGAGGACACCACATCCTTTGATGTGGCATCCTTACACTAAACTAACTTACACATGTAAGTTAGCTTCACATTGAAGCTTATTTCACCCACCAGAACTAGCAAAACCACTATCCTTTCCCAGTTACTTCCATTTCACATGCAAACAACTCACACATACTCTCTCCCTCTCATCCTTTCCGTCCCACTTCACCATTCAACACCATCATTTGATCTTTTCTAGCCACAAGTTACATGTTATCTAGCCATATTATGGAGAAACCTTGAAGCCTTGATTGATTGATGGCCATATTAACAACAAAAGAGGTGATTTCCTTGTGTCTTAGGGCTAATTTCTCAACAAACTATCTTGGTGGTTGATGATCTTGGAGATATATTTGGTGTTCATCAAGTTATTGTCATCCAAAAACAAGATATAATCTTGGTTGGTAAAGAAGATCATCCTTTCCATTTCTCTTGTTATTTTTTAAAGATCAAATGTATTTTCTTTCTTTTTGTATATGTATATGATGAATATATGATGATAAAAATGTTGTGTGGGGATCAAGTGTTGATAAATATGCTTAAAAATATGAATAACCATAAGAAACAAGGCTAAAATCTTGCTTAAATTGTTGGCTGTATAAAAACAGTAAGTAACCAAGTCTTAAACTGATAAAATTGCATGGTGGAATCCATTTACAGTAAGTGTTAGATGTCATACATATGTGAGAGTTGGCCATGCAATTGAATCATCAAAATGAGTGAGATATGATCAAAACAAGATGAGTGTGCTAATCTGAATAGTCTGTGTTGTAGGGACTGTTAAGGATAGTTAGACATGGAATGAGCAGTATCTATAACTAACTTATTTGTAGCACATAATATGAAGTTTATACCATCCAAAAATGAGCTTCTATCTCATTATAGAACTCAAGATATGATAAAAATGGTGAAGATGAAACTAAAAATCAGATTTTGAAGAATTAATGTTTAATACTATTATATAAGCACTCAAATAATATAGTATAAAATGTGAAATTAAACCCACTAACTTACAAAATTCATTTATATAAATATGTATATGGTTAAGTAAATGGAAACTTTATAAAAATGGTAGTTGAATAACATTTATAAGTTATAAAAACTATAAACATGATTTTTACGACTTTTTCGGCTATTACCGTAAAATTAACGTTTTTCGCCAATTAAAACTCAGACGATCAAACCCGTCTAATGTAAAGTTTTTAAAAGTCATATACTTATATATAAGTATCTAATACAAGTAAAAATCGATAAAACCCTAACTATAGAACATATGGACATTAACGAGCTAAGTTAGCATATTGGACTAATAATTTAACTAAATAAGTTAAACACTTATAAAAATTACTTATTGGGCTTAACCCATTTGGGCCAAACATATAAAGTGTAAATACTGATAATACAAGTATAAAATGGCTTAATACAAGTTAAAGAACTTATAATAAGCTTATTGGACTTAAAACATGTAAATAGGTAAAACTAGTAAACTAGTAAAAAGTTACCAATACATAAACACTAAAATGAGTAAATAAGAATATATAAACCCACTTGATCATCATCATATGTACAAAATCATCATATGTATATTTGTTATTTTGATAAAGTCATTGGACAAAAGCCAAAGACCGATTATTATTTATATAGGTTTCCGTGACCGAAGCACGCCCGTAGCCGATAATCCGCCTTTCATTATCAACGTGAGTTCATAGCCTCGCACTCTTTTAAATGTTTTAGAAAATGATTTGTAAACCCGCGAGGGAGATAACATGCTAGTTTTTGATATAAATAGAACACAAGTAGTCCCGATGGTATGCTTAATGATATGGACCCGAATGATGCGATGACCCAATAAAAGAGATAAAAAAGATTATTAGTAGTTAGGTTATGTCACTCAAAGTCCCATTAGCATGAATTGTGAACTACCGGGATTTGGTAGACGCTTATGCATATGATAGTACTATTTGAGGACGATCACCCCAGTTCGCGCCTTGACGGTTGATCCCCGTTGTACCACATTGATTGGTAAGCGAATTTATGTAGGAGAAGATTTACATAGCGTGATTTTTGTGACGACACGCTAACTTAGATGGGAAAATTGTTTGTCGGGTTCGCGACTCGTTGTTTTGATAGTAAGGTAACAATGTCATGCGGCTAATAATAATCCTATATAATCTAAATATCCGATATGATACGATGTTAATAACGATAATAATATTACCTATCATGGTAATATTGAGGCTACGGTCTCATGGACGGTTTAAGATGTATGCTTGATTTATATATTGCCTGACTAGCAATACGAGGACTTACTTCTGATATTATACTTGTGTTCTGATTTCAACGATTGTTTTATATAACGGTTTTATTAAACTCTATGAATTCACTCGGCATTCGCTGATATGATTTTTGCATGTTTTTATCTCAGGTGCTTGAAGGTAATTCGGATGGAGATCGACTCTGATGGCCCACATAATAATAAAAATGTTCATTCGATCTATGTTTTATAAACTTAATGACCTGTATAATTTGGGACCTATTGTACACTTTAAAACTTTTTATCGAATGAATGTATGTTGAACCTTGTACAACCATTTTTATGTGTTGTCTATGATTGGAGTTATTGTGCTATCCCGTAACACTCTAAAAGACCCTTCCGATGTACTGATACGAAATTTGAGAGTGTTACAGTTTGGTACCAGAGCTCTCGTTATAGAGAACAAAAGATTTTAAAAACCAAGGTTTTGAACATAACTTTTCAAAATCTTTTAACTATGAACTTTTGAGAAAATATTTGAAAAATCTTTTGACTATAACGGTGCCAAAGATCTCCGACGTTACCAAAAAGCCCTATTGAGAAGATATATATTTTGATATATATAATTTAATTTTTATATATGTATATATCGTGGTTTCAGTATGTAATTGTTTAATAAGTATGTTATCCTAATACGAGATATATATAAATGCAGATTGTCATGGCTGACCCTAATATTCCTGTAGAGAACCATGTTATTCCTGAACCTAATGTAGATGATGATCCATATTTAGACTTAGTATATTATGATATGGATGATGATGAGGAGGAACCATTTGAGGATCCCGAGCCCGAGATAGGACTAGGAGATCAGATTGCCCTCAGGTTGATATGGTAGAGCATGAGATTGATAATGTTGATATTGAGAATGATGATGAGATTGGGTTAGATAATTTAGATGATGAGATTGACGACGAGGATGTCAAGGAGGATATAGGTATAGACGATGAGGTTGATAATGATGAGGAAGCCGAGCTTATTTACCCTTATGATGTTCCAGAAGGCGAGCCCTTACCCCCACCAGTTTATTTGTCTGATTCTGAGGTTGAGCTACCTAGGGATGAAATGTCTGAATCGTCTGAATCTGATTCTGAATCAGAGGAGGATGAGGATGATAATGCACCTGACGGTACTGATGGTATTGCTACTCGTAGACGTGTGATAGGAGAGTCGTCTAGTGCTCGAGAGGCTACTCATATGGATAGTCTTACACCATGGGCCTTGAGATGTGATTTAGATGCTTCCCGTGTTCAGAGTAGTATGACAGAGATTGGATTAGGTGTTGTTCAGACTCATGTTTCTTATTTGGAGTCAAAGACTAAGGTTGGTGAGAAAGAGCGGGAATTGCTTAGTTTGGATTTGACTGATGTAGAGCGTGGTTTGAATGAGGCTTTTAGGAGGTTATCGGTGTTAGAGAGTGGTGAGTTTGCTGCTATGAAGAAAAAGGTGAATTCTATGGAGATTAAGTTGAATGTAGCTCGTGCGATGCGTGAGAAAGCTAAGGAGTTGAATATATCTATGGGTTGGAATAGTAGATTTTATGCTGACATGGTTGAAAGAGGAGTGATCCGTAAGTGCCCAGCTGAAGATGTGTCTAGTGATCGTCCGACAAAGATACAGAAGACGATGGATGATGGACCATCTGGCGGTTCTCAGTAGACCAGTCTGTGTTTAGTAGTGACCTTTGTATCTTTTGTACCTTTTGTAACTTTGACTGAACCGACTTGTTAGTAGTAGACTTGGCATAAATTTTGAGTATGTATAGTGCTAGAAACATTGATATGGGATGTAATTAAGACAATGCTTTTGTTTCAAATCCAATGAAATATTTATCTTGTCTTGAATTCCATATTGTGCCTTATTTATATCTTGATTATGAATTCAATCCATATTATATGAATCCTTTGTTGGGTGAATGCTTAATATTTTGAAATTGTGAAATTATAGAACTATGCCGCCCAAGAAAGCTGCAACTGAGGATGATGTACGTAGGATTATTACGGAGAAAGTTACCGCATCTATGACTGAATTTATGGCAAATGCTAGAAATGAAGCTGGTGGTAGTGGAGCTGGCGGTAGTGGAATTGGTGGTACTAATGTGAATGCGAATGATAATACTGTGAATGATAATGCTGGAGGAAATGTAGGAGGACTTGGAACTAATGCACCTGAAGTTGGTGGCTGTACTTATGTGACGATCATGAAGTGTGAACCTCTACCTTTTAATGGAACTGAAGGTGCTGTAGGATTAAGCCAGTGGATTGAGAAGATTGAGTCGGTGTTTCAGATTAGTAAGTGTAAGGAGGAAGATAAGGTGACTTTTGCTATGGCTACTCTTAAAGGTCGTGCGTTGACTTGGTGGAACGGGAGAATTGCTTTCATGGGTATTGATGTTGCTAATGCTACTCCTTGGGCTGAAATTAAGAAGTGGATGACTTTGGAATTCTGTCCCCGTAGTGTGATCATTAGGTTTGAACAAGAGTTGATTCATCTGAGAATGAAAGGTGTGGACATTGATAGTTACACAAACCGATTCCATGAGTTGTCCTTGCTATGTCCTCGATTGGTGGAACCCGAAGAGATCCGAATTGAACAATATATTAAAGGGTTGACCAAGAATATCCAGGGGGACGTGACATCATCGAAACCACTGACCATTTGTTAGGACCATTGGAATAGTTCATTGTAATAGGTAGACTAGGAGGTATGTAGTTCCTCCTGGTCATAGTAGTAGTAGGAGCAAGTCGTGCTCCTGGTCCTAGTTAAAGTCAAACTTTATTATTTATTTATTATTCTGTTAGGATATGCATGAGATATGTTAGGAAAGGATATGCATATCAGTTTTACACGTTTTGTTTAATGATGTATTAGGGTTTCCTTGTAGTATAAAAGGAACCTTTGGCAGAAGGGTTAGACACACATTCATCAAACATAATTCTAGTCATTATCAATATTAGAAATCCTTAGAAAGGATCAAGTCATTATAGTTATTCTGTTCTTCTTTATAGTATTTATATTCTGCACTTATATTGTGTATAGAGTCTCTCTGTGAATAGACTTGTGATTACAGAAGTCGTTCACCGTTCCTGACAGGCTGCAAGATCCACATCTAGTGGACCCAACAAGTGGTATCAGAGCCTGGGAGAGTCTCTGTATAGAAGAATCAATTTTTCTTATGACTA
The DNA here is from genome assembly GCA_025667525.1 of Glebionis coronaria. Classification (NCBI taxonomy): domain Eukaryota; kingdom Viridiplantae; phylum Streptophyta; class Magnoliopsida; order Asterales; family Asteraceae; genus Glebionis; species Glebionis coronaria. The sequence goes on from CM046877.1 coordinate 500,748,784, forward strand.
GCATTTTTGTTTAATCATGTCTGCCTCAAGTTCTACTCAAACAGGAGAAGATAGCACTCCTAAAATTCTGCAACCTCAGCAGATCGTTGCTACGGTTTCCAACAGAAATGGTAAATTTCCTCTTCTGAAAAAGGACGAGTATGATAGTTGGGCAATGAAGATGGAATGGTGGATCACCAACACTGATCAAGACCTTTGGAAGGTTATTCTGAATGGGAACAGCAGGAAGCTGACTGGAAGAGACAAGAATGGTAATATTACTCTTCTTGACCCTAAAACTCATGAAGAAATCATAGCCATTTAGAAGGAGGTCAAAGCAAAAACTATTTTGCTTCAATCCCTTCCTGATGATCACATGGGTGACTTCTACCATTTGGATGATGCTAGAGAGATCTGGAATGGAATAAAAGCAAGGTTTGGTGGGAATGAGGAGTCAAAGAAAATGCGAAGATCCATGCTGAGAGATGAACTCACATAATTCAAAATCTCAGAAACTGAAGGTATTCATCAAGGGTATGACAGGTTCCAAAAGATATTGAGCCAGTTGAATCAACTTCGGTCGAAACCTGACGATGGTGATATTAATGCAAGATTTCTTAGAGCCTTACCTTACTCATCGAATCAGGTGGTAATCTCTCTAAAAGCAAAAGGTGGGCTTGACTATCTCAACTTTGATGATTTATTTCATAAGCTCAAAACTTTTGAACCTCATGTGAGAGGATATTCAAGTGATTCTTTTCCCAGTCCTGCTAATTCTTCCTTTGTGGGTTCTATGGCATCCAGTCCCATGTCTTATGCTAGTAGCCCAAGCAATACTATGTCTTCTCAACATACTTTTCAGCATACTTCTGCTCCTAAATCAACAACCAAGTCTGGTAGCATGGTAGAAGCTGTTCTTCATTCTTTTGTTGCTGACGTTGATGCTTAACAACAACTTGCTTTTGATGACTTCAAACAGGTTGATAAACTCGACCTGGATGAAATGGATCTCAAATGGCAGATGGCCATGCTCACTCTTAGGGTTCAAAAGTTTGAGAAGAAAGCAGGTCGTAAATTTAATTACAACCCACGAGAGCCAGCAGGGTTTGACAGAAGCAAGGTTCGATGCTACAACTGCCAGCAGCAAGGTCACTTTGCTAGGGAATGCCCTAACAAGAATGACCAGGAGAAGAGCAGATATTAAGCTTTTAAGGTTCAGGAGGTAAAGGATGACAAGAAGGCATTGGTATTTGTCGACTCTATGGTCAACTGGAATGATCATCAGACTACTACATTGGAATCAGCTGAGTCCTCTACTGACGTGTTTGTAATGATTGCTGGGAATCTATCTGATGCAGAGGAAGCAGACGAGTTTGCTCTTATGGGCATCTCACCTCAGGTACAACATTGTCCTCTTAGTTGTCATGATAAATATTCAGAATTGTTGTCCCAATATAATGACTTAAATGATCAGAATGATAAGTATTTTTTAGAAGTTCAAGCCTATAAGGCTTCTTTAAACACATTGGAACAACAAAAGAGGTGGCTTCAAGATACTCAACGTGAGTATGAGGATATAATTAGGATACTGAGCATCGATTTAGAAAACACAAAAAATATGCTTAAATACACAGAAAAGGTAAAAGATGACAGTATCAAAGAAAAACAAGAGATGAAAGAAAGATTAGATGCTACACTGTTGAGATTTGAAAAATGGCAAAAGGCACCTAAAAATCTTTCAAAATTAATCAATAGTAGCATGTCTGGTAGGACTAAAAGAGGGTTAGGATTTGATAAATATATTGATTCAGAAGATGTGTTTGATTTATCTTTTTCAAGTGTCTTTGATGCCGACAAAGAGGAAGAGGGAGAACCTAGTTACAATAGGTTTAAACCAGCAGCAGAAATGCATGTTGTCCCTCCACCTCTTACTGGAACTTTCATGACAACTTCTAGGCATAATTACTTGGATGGATCACAGATGCATGAGTCCCCAAAAAGTTCTACTAATTCTAATGACTTTGTCTCGTGTACTTTCAGTGACAAAGCCAATGACTCTGCATCAAGTGGTTCAAGTGAAGAGTCGAGACCTACAAGTTCCAAGTCGAATGATCATGCTGCTACTGGTGCTAGGAAGTATGAAGAGAGAGTTACTTTTAATTCAACAGTGTCTAGTCCTGGTTTATTGAGTCCTAGGAAGATTGATTATCCTAGAATTGTGTGTAATAAAGTTAGCAGTATGAAACAATGTCATTCTAATAAAAGGTCGATTAAAACATGTTTTGTTTGTGGAAGTGCATTTCATTTGATTAAAGACTATGATTTTTATGACAAACATTCTTCTGTTCATCAAGCATTTCCTGCTCCTGGTCCACCATGAGTTGTTCCATATTCTTCTAGAAGACTCAATCCAAGTGCTCAATCATTTACTTCTTCAAGAAGGACCTCTCCATTAGCTCCTGATCATTGGAGAAACATTGGATTAACATCAAATAGAACTACCAGTAACTAATTTCAGAATTTTAATCCAATTTATCCACATAATTTTGACCACGTGTATTTTGGATTGGGAAATTTGGGAACTGCTATTAAGCCCTCAGCAGGTTGTTCTTGGTCAAACAATAATACCAATATGATGACTAGGCAACCAAAGAACAACGGTGGATCTCATCAATATTCTTGGCTATCCACTAAAGATCGACAAGGCAGGCTCAAACCTGAAAAGGTTTGGGTCCCCTTAAGACACTAACATTTACATCTTTATTATCTTGTTGTTGTAGGTTACTCCATACCAAGATCCTACTCTAGGAATTGTTGATAGTGGATGCTCTAGGAGCATGACAGGAAATAAAAGTCTTCTATCTAACTTTGTACCATTTTAAGGCGGCAAGGTCTATTTTGGTGGAGGTGAAGGTAGGATCACTGGCAAAGGAACAATTCAGACGCCCAATCTTAATTTTTAGCAGGTCTACTATGTGGAAGCACTTCAACACTTCAACTTGATATCTGTCTCTCAGATTTATGACAAGAAGCAGTTTGTCCTCTTTACGGATACTGATGCACTCGTGCTATCCAAAGACTTTAAACTTCCGGATAACTCATAGGTTCTGCTCAAAATCCCTAGAAGACACAATCTCTATAGCATCAAGCTGAATGAAGTCAACCCTACTGGTCAACTAGCATGTTTGGTTGCTAAAGCCTCAGAAGATGAAGCCACTCAATGGCAGAGAAGGATGGGACATGTGAACTTCAAGACCATTCACAAACTAGCAAATTTGAACCTGGTCTCTGGTTTACCTCCCAAGTCATTTAGAAATGATATTTATTGTCTTGCTTGCAGCAAAGGCAAACAACATAAAGCATCCTTCAAGGCTATTACTCCTCTCAGCCTTATAATTGAACCATTGCAGCTACTACACATGGCTTTATTTGGTCCTACCTCTATTAGGAGCATTGACCACAAACAATTCTGTCTGGTGGTAACTGATGGATATAGCAGGTTTACGTGGGTTTTCTTCATGGCTGCCAAGAGTGAGACCTACTCAATTCTTAAAGATTTTATTACCCTTATAGAGAACCAGTTGTCCAAGAAGGTTAAAGGTATTCGTTGTGATAATGGAACCGAGTTCAAAAATAAAGACCTCATAGCACTTTGTAATTCTAAAGGCATCAAAAGAGATTATAGTGCAGCAAGAACTCCTCAACAGAATGGCGTGGCAGAAAGAAAGAACAGGACTCTAATAGAAGCAGCAAGAACAATGCTTGCCGATTCCAAGCTTCCAACCATGTTCTGGACATAAGCTGTTAATACTGCAAGTTATGTTTTGAATAGAGTTTCTATTAAAAATCCTCACAAGAAGACTCCTTATGAGCTCCTAACAGCCAAAGTTCCAAATATTGCTCATTTGAAGCCATTTGGGTGTCCTGTCACCATTCTGAATACTAGTGACTATTTGGGGAAGTTTGATGGCAAGGCAGATGAAGGATACATTGTGGGATATTCAGCTCACTCTCGGGCTTATCGTGTCTATAATCTCCAAGTCAAGCGTGTAATTGAAACTATAAATCTCAGGTATTTTGAGGAGAAGTCAAATATCCAAGGCAAGGGTCCTGAATGGTATTTTGATCTTGATTATCTTAGTGATTCATTAGGGTATTTTCGTTTCAAAACTAACCATGATACAGGTCCACAAGTGTTGGCAACTTCTAGTACAAGTGCTCACTCTAGTCTTTTCGACTCAGATAACGAGGATGATATTTTTGTTGTTCCATCCTATTCCACCACAGTCTCTCCTACTCCTCCTAGTGATGCAACTCCATTGGATGTATTGGATTCACAAGTAGCTCTTGACACTTTACTCAGACAACAACAAGAGGCTACTACAGCAGCTGCTCAAGGTGGATTTGAGTTTCCCTTGAATACGCCTACTGACAAAGCTGCTCCTAGTACTCCAACTACTACTCCTAGTGCTAGTTTAACACCTATTGGTAGTCCGGCGAGTGAATCTACTTCCCTTACTAGATTCTCCAGTCCTTCTGACCTGGGGAACCATCAAAAGAAGTCTTCTACCAAGCTGGATGATATTCATAAACAACCAATAGATGGCATTTTTAACGCTGCCTCATATGATGATGACTTTGTTGGGGATCTTAATAACTTGGCACCAGAAGTGGAGGTAGCTTCCAATCTAGTGTTGCAATCACACAAAGATCACCCTACTACTCAAATCATTGGAGATCCTGGTTCAACTGTCAAGACACGCAGAATGCATAAAAAGGCCACGTCTGATCATCATGCTCTTGTGAGCTATATTGATGATCAAAAGCGTAATAATCATACGTACTTTCAACATTGTTTGTTTGCTTGTTTTCTTTCACAGGTGGAACCTAGATCAGTCTCTCATTCTCTTGAGGATCAAAGTTGGGTGGAAGCTATACAGGAGGAAATGCAGCAATTCTTGTTTCAGAATGTTTAGATCCTAGTTGACTTGCCGGATGGAAAGACAGCCATTGGTACCAAATGGATTCTCAAAAACAAGAAAGATGCACGGGGTATTATGGTGAGAAATAAGGCGAGATTGGTTGCACAGGGTCATACACAACTTGAAGGCATTGACTACACTGAAGTTTTTGCTCCTGTTGCTAGGATTGAGGCCATTCGTCTGTTTTTAGCTTTTGCTTCCTATATGGGTTTTACAGTTTTTCAGATGGATGTCAAGAGTGAATTTCTCTATGGCAAGATTGATGAGGAAGTTTATGTCACTCAACCTAAGGGCTTTATAGATCCACTTCATCCCAAGAAAGTTTACAAGGTGGTCAAGGCTCTTTATGGACTTCATCAGGCTCCTAGAGCTTGGTATGAGCGTCTCTCAACTTTCTTGTTGAAACATGGCCGTTAATGCAAAAGTTGGGTGATCCTTGCTAGACCCAAATTAGGCTTAATTCGGGTTGGCTGGGCTCCGGCTCCTGCACCAAGTGAACTGTTTGGTTGGGATCCTGCACACTAAACAATACGCGTTAGGCTTACTAAGGGAGTGTTTCCCACGATTAGACTCCGGCGTGAGAGTAAGTAATCGGTTAGGGTTTTATGTGAGTTGAGAGTATAGAACGTAATACCTTTGTGTAACCCTTGGGGGTTCCTTTTATAGACAGTGGAACCCTAGTGGGCTGCCACTGATACTTTAGCCCCAAGGAAAGGATAACTAAAAGAATTAGAATGATTGTTATCTTCTAATTATGGTGAGTGAATATCCTCTTCTTTGGGGTAAACCTATTCCTAGACAGAATATGATTCTGTCTAACCCTATGCCACCCGCATCGGGCCGTGGGCCGCACACATGTGTGCGGTTACTGTTCATTCAAGCCCATAAGCTTAAATGACATTATTCCTACCCATCCGTGATGGGCCGGATACGGGTAGTACCCGTGGGCCGGGTTCCTGACCCGGCTGGGGACTATACGTCATCATGTCCCCCCAGTCTAGTTGTTACAGCCGTAGGCGTAACCTCTAGACTATCAAGAAGCTCTCCGGACATACCAAGAGAAGACCTAGGGAATGAAAAATACAGAAAATTTTGCTATGGCCGCATGTGGCTGCCCGTACTAGGAATATTATTCGAATAGCACCTCAGCCGCACGTAACGGCCAAGACAAATTAAATGCAGCATTGAATATGGTCTTACGTAAGACCGCATAACCCGACACAAGAATAAATGCATTAATGATAGTCAACTGGTCAGCCGCACTGCTGAAAAAGTACACCATTAATGCCCACCATTGAGCTACGTAAAACTGCCAAGAAGTGACCCGTGGGCCCCTTCTGATTTTGCAGAGACGTCAGAAATCCCATCCGTTGGATAGGCGTGGTGGCCTACACGTTTCAAACATCCACGTTACCTCGGAAACCGAGGCAACCCTATATAAGAGTTGGTGTGTGTGTTTGTTACACACACAATTCACCCCTTCTTCCGCCATTGTTATTTTCAAGCTTCTACCTCCAAAACTTTTCCTTCAATTCCACGGATCTCCTCTACCGCAGGTTAGATCATCACGTCTTTCAAAACCTTTTTATAAAACATGGTAAAGGACAACCCTCTTATCACGGATGTCCTTAACGTGATGTCGGCGGAAAAATACATCGACTTTCTGTCGAAGTATTACATACCCGAAAGCGTACACCCCACCTATCCAGGTGAAGGTGAGGCGATTACGGATGCACCGGCGGGGAAAATAGGCGTGTACACGCGCCTATTTGATTCGGCCAACTACCGTATCCTCCTGTCCAAATTCTTGGTAGACCTGCTATTGTATTATGACTTCCACATAACCCAGCTTCACTGCATAGGGGCATGTAAAATCAACCAATTTGAAATTACATGCCATACCTGCGGAGTAACCCCAACTGTGAACCTCTTTAGGGCTTTTTACTTCCATCAGCTAGTGAACGGGTGGCTATCGTTTAAAAAGCGACCCGGGAACGCCCCTATGACGTATAGGAAGCCTCTAGACTCCCTTAAGAACTGGTACGGCCATTACTTCTTTGTAGATGAGAAGGTGTTCCCTACTCCTTTCGTACTCAAAACTAAAGCACCCAAAGACTATCCGCCCAAAGCAAAAGACTATAGTAGCAAAGACTTAAAAACACTAGATACCCACCGCACAGAATTCCATAGAGGGTTGCCGGAACACTTTCTGTGCTTAGTAGGGATAAGCCGCCGCTACTTTGGGAGGGATGACCTATATCCGTGCTTCCTGACGGAACAGGGAGAGGGTAGGTTTACTTTATACTTTGTAAATGTGAAATGTCATGCATATATGTAGAGCCTTACTAACCCATATACTTATAAATGTCCGCAGAAATGAACCTACACGGGTTAATACGCCAGGGTGACCCCATGAAGGTGCCCGAAGGGTTCCGACCTCTGAAGGAGAATGAACTCCCCCTGCTGGAGGCGACCGCTGACCGCACCATGCCGCTCGAAGAGACGTCTGAGCCCAGATCAGATGAAGGAGAGCCCATCATTGAGAAATCCCCATTGGACTTCCATAATGAAGATGGTGGAGAACTACTGTTGGAGGGTACCGCGACCCACCAGGAAGAGGAGAATGATCCCAATGAAGACACCACTCAAGCTTCCGGGTCCGCCCCACTCACATCTAGGAAGAGAAAGACCACCAGGAGGGTGGCAAAGAAGATAGGGGATGAGGCCGGGGCCGTGAATGCTCCCCCGAAGAAACTGAGGAAGGATCATCCGCAATACCAAGAGGGGAGTGGTACTACGACTGCTCAAGCCGACTCCACCCCGAACATGGGAGAGCCAGTCTAGCGAGTTACGCCCGTGAGCGTCATAGCTCCTACCGGCCCAGACCCTGCCACTGATACCACGTAAGTATCCTTCGAATATTTAGTCGTGTCACTATACTTTGTGAAATATATAATGCTTAGACTAAATTTGCCATGTCAATAACAGGGATAATCCGTCGGTCGTAGCACAGGAGGAAGAAGTGGAGAGGAATCCATCCCCCGCACCAACTAACAGACCCACATCCCCTGCTGCGACACACGCCAAGGAACCACACCCCAAAGGGCCAGAAGATAGCTTGCGCCTAGAATGGAACCTCTCAAGCCTGACAAGGTTGGAGGCGGAATCCGAGTGTTCAGAATTCATTGAGCACATCACCCCGCCAGCCCTTGCACAAGATTTAGACGAGTTGGATCATGAATCCCTTCTAGAGCAGTTCGACGTGTCGTCCGCACACCAAGTGACGATGGGAGCCGCTTTAAGACGCCGCTTGATCAAGGCCCTTGCAAATGTGAATCGGGCCGATAAAAAGAAAGCTCGTCGTGAGGCAACGGTTGTGAAGAACGAGAAGACCATCGCGTCCTTGCAAGCAGCGCTGGTGACAGCCGAGGCTACAGTGAAAGAGCAAGCGCATCACGTCGACAGCCGAGAAAAGCGCATTGCCGAGCTTGAAGCCCTTGTAGCCGCATCTAATGAGAAGGTATGCTTCCGAAACTTTCCTACATATACTCTTGCCTCGATTTTTATCTGACCCAAGAGAAAAGAACATATTATCCTTGTGATAACTCAAAGTTCTATATGCAGGTGTCTGCGGCCGAAGCTTCCACCAAGTCCGTGACCGTACAAGCCTTCAACATCGCCCAAGAGCGCGATGCGCTTAAGGATGAGCTGACACAGGCGCGGGCCAATCTGGAAGAGCAAGCTGCCATAGCGGATGAGGAGCTGAGCAACATGGCCATAAGCTGTGCCAAAAGACTATGTCCTCCCCTGCTATCCGCCATAGCTGGACGTAGGTGGATGACTGGGCAAGGGATGCGACTTGCCGTAAGCAAGGCCCTGGAAGCTCCACACCTACTGCAGCCATTCGCCGGGGTCGTATCCGATGGAATCGACCGTGGTAGACATGAAGGTTTGGTCAAAGCTGCAGAACTGATGGGCAAAAATGAAGACATCATGCAGCATCCCTACCATAACCCCTCAGTTGCAGATAATATGACCGCGTCGGTGAATGCCTTGGCGGAAATCCAACACCCTCTCCTGGATGAGCTTGAGGCACTTAGAGACGCTCCAAACGAGGCAATAATATCCCGGCTTACTGCGGATCCCATCCCTTTGACCTTGGCCACTTATGATTCCGCATCCAAAACGATGAAAGGCGAAAAATTGCTTGTAGAAGCATTGGCTGCGATTGCGGTCAAGGCACAGGATGGGAAGGATGCTCGTGGGGAGGTCCTCCGTGCTCTGATTGAAGAAGGGAAGAAGGACATAGGGGAATTCCTGCCCCCCTTGTAATTTATCAGTTGTAAATATTTGTGATTTTTATTCGTCCGTGCATGTACACGGCTAAGACATATGTGAAATGACTGTCTTCTGTTTGTAAGTCCATGATGACCACGGTCATTTTGTTATTTATTTTGAAACTTGTGTATTTTTATTTTGCTTGAACATCGTATGCCAATACCGCATGACATGTCACGTCTTACACAAAAAAGAAAATACCTACAAGCCTATAATTTACTAGACATGCGACATGCGTCTTTACTATGCGGAGCACTGCGTGAGCACGGCATACGAAACTTACCACAACGTCTTGTGAGTAAGGTGTCTAGTAAGGATACATGATCCGTGCCGCTGGGGTTGCATCCCTCTTACGCGGCAAGTTGAATTAGTAGGTTCACTTAATCCTCTTACCCCGCCTGGAGGCGTATAGTACATGTACGGTGATTTGAATGAAATGCATACGAATGAAACATGACATATTATAATAACAACTAAAATTCATATGACTGACAAAAAATCTAAAAAAATTATTTGCACGAAACAAGCCGTGGAGCTAGCTAGGCACCACGGCATTTTATTAGAACGTTTACATTTTTTTGTTTGAACAAGAATGATAAGTCCTAAAAAACAAAAAAGGAACCTAAACAAAACATAAGAATAAAAACAGATAGAACGCATGGTTCTTCATTAAAGCCGCATATAGCGAAGCACCCATGCGGAAGCCGTAGCTTTCAAAGATAGCACCCTTTGAGATTGGATATGTTCCATGTGCGTTCCAGGTCGCGGCCATCCATGTCACGTAACTTGTACGCGCCTCGTCCCAAGGCTTCCGTGACTTCATACGGTCCTTCCCACTTAGTGCCCAGCTTTCCTGTGCTCTCCGCTCGACTTGCTTCGTTAGCACGATAGACATAATCTCCCGGTCGAAAAGAAACACCTTTAACCTTGGCGTCATAATAAGCCTTCATTTTAGCCTTGGACTTATCCTCATTGATGGCTGCTATCTCCCTTTTTTCTTCCAAAAGATCCAGGTTTATTCGCAGCTGCTCGTCGTTCGTAACGACATTAACCTCCGTCGTGCGGATGGTAGGCATTCCTATTTCTGCTGGTATAACAGCTTCAGTGCCGTAGGCCAATGCAAATGGAGTATATCCGTTGGCTGTTTTGATCATGGTCCTATGCGCCCATAGAACATGTGGTAACTCGTCCACCCATTTGGCACTTCGTTCATCCAGACGTGCCTTGATGCCATTTCCCAAGCTTCTATTTGCTCGTTCCACGAGGCCATTTGTCTGTGGATGCTTAACAGATGCGAAGCGCCGCTTGATATTCAATGATGCACACTAGTCCTTGAATGGATTGTCCGTGAACTGTTTACCGTTATCCGAGATGATTTCTCCTGGTAGGCCAAAACGGCACACAATATGCTCCCAAACAAACTTTTTAACCTGTTTGCCTGTGATGGATTTGACTGCCTTGGCCTCTATCCATCGTGTGAAGTAGTCCATCGCGACAATCAAGAACTTAACTCCCCCCCGCAGCTACAGGAAATGGTCCTGCAATGTCGATTCCCCATTTATAGAATGGCCATGGGGACGTGATAGGTGTAAGCTCCTGCTGCGGGTGCCGTGGCACTGGTCTATGCACTTGGCAATCACTACACTTGCAGATCATGTCGCGCGCGTCCCTGTGCATGGTAGGCCAGTAATATCCTGTCCGTAAGGCTCTAGCTACCACGGATCGCGGACCTGCGTGCATGCCGCACAACCCTTCATGTATTTCACTGATTACATAGGTAGCCTGCCGTGGTCCAACACACCGCAACCATGGCTGCAAGAAAGAGCGCTTATAAAGAGTACCTTCTCGGAGTTCGAAGTGTTGCGACTTCCTTCTTATGCGCCGTGCTTCTTTTTCCTCGTCCGAAAGGGTCTCACTAGTCAAATAGTTGATGATCGGGGTCATCTATGTAGGTCCATCCTCCTCAACTATAGTTGCGACTTCCCCTTCTGTTATAGATTTCTCCTTGAGTATTTCCACCAAGACTTGTTTGGACAAGTGAGCGAAGCTTGTGGATGCGATTTTGCTAAGAGCGTCCGCCTTCTTGTTCTCGCCTCTTGGCACCTGCTTGATGGAAAACTTGCTGAAAGCCGTGATTAGTGACTTGACTTTTTCCAAGTATCTGACCATGTTGTCCTCCTTAGCCACATATCCACCTAGAATATGGTTCGCAACAAGCCGTAAGTCCACGTAGGCCTCAAGATTGCGAACTCCCATTCTAGCGGCGATTTTTAAACCCACAATTAATGCTTCATATTCCGCTTCG